>OU342741.1:5448944-10730278 GCA_910589775.1 Avena eriantha | reverse complement strand
AGAGATAGTTATAGGGGTAGACGATCCGGGGCCCCCGGTCTAGGGTTTCGCCGGTGGAAGACCGCAGGAGCGTCGTAATCACATGAAAACTTGCATGTGCCCCTAGCATATGTGTGTGAGAGTGGTGCAAGGTTGGTAGGTTCCATGTGTAGGCCTCACGTGTGACCCCTTCCGGACATGCGTTAACACTAACTAAAATCCTGGATCTATACGTGGAAACTCCCTCCCGCCGCGTCACAACCGGGCCTAGAATGTGGAAAAGTTGTCCCAACCTTGGCTCTCCATGTTACATATGTCCTAAAGAAACCAAAACAAGTAGAGAGGTACACCAGGCTTACCCTCGTACGGAGATAGCTATAGGGGTAGACGATCCCGGGCCCCCGGTCTAGGGTTTCGCCAGAGGAAGACCGCCGGAGCGTCGGAATCACATGAAAACTTGCATGTGCCCGCTAGCATATGTGTGTGAGACGGGTGCAAGGTAGTAGGTTCCATGTGTAGGCCCCACGTGTGGACCCCCTTCCCCGGACATGCGTTAACACTTAGTAAAATCCTGGATCTGTACGTGGAAACTCCCGCCGCGTCACAACCGGGGGCCTAGATAGAATGTGCTAAAGTTGGACCTAACCTTGGCTCTCCATGTACATATGTACTAAACAAACAATAACAAGTAGAGAGGTCCACCGGGCTACCCTCGTATGAAGATAGCTATAGGGGTAGATGATTCGGGGCCCCTGGTCTAGGGTTTCGCCGGAGGAAGACCCCGCGGAGCGTCGGAATCACATGAAAACTTGCATGTGCCCCTAGCATATGTGTGTGAGAGTGGTGCAAGGTTGGTAGGTTCCATGTGTAGGCCCCACGTGTGACCCCCTTCACGGACATGTGTTAACACTTACTAAACTCCTGGATCTCTACGTGGAAAACTCCATCCGCGTCAGAACCAGGGCCTAGAATGTGGCAAAGTTGGCCCGACCTTGGCAACTCCATGTACATATGTCCTAAAAAACCAATACAAGTAGAGAGGTCCACCGGGCTACCCTCGTACGGAGATAGCTATAGGGGTAGACGATCCAGGGGCCCCGGTCTAGGGTTTCGCCGTAGGAAGACCGCAGAGCGTCGGAATCACATGAAAACTTGCATGTGCCCCTAGCGTATGCTGTGTGAGAGTGGGTGAAAGGTTGGTAGGTTCCATGTGTAGGCCCACGTGTGACCCCCTTCCCGGACATGCGTTGACACTTAGTAAAATCCTAGGATATATACGTGGAAACTCCCGCCGCGTCACAACCGGGGCCTAGAATGTGGCAAAAGTTGGTCCAATTCTTGGCTCTCCATGTAGATATGTCCTAAACAAACCAAAACAAGTAGAGAGGTCCACCGGGCTTACCCTCGTACGAGATAGCTATAGGGGGTAACGATCTAGGGCCCCTGGTCTAGGGTTTCGCCGGAGGAAGACCGCCGAGCGTCGGAATCACATGAAAACTTGCATGTGCCCCTAGCATATGTGTGTGAGAGCGGTGCAAGGTTGGTAGGTTCCATGTGTAGGCCCCACGTGTGACCCTCCTTCCCGACATTGCGTAACACTTAGTAAAATCCTAGGATCTGTACGTGGAAACTCCCGCCGCGTCACAACCGGGGCCTAGAATGTGGCAAAGTTTGGCCCAACCTTGGCTCTCCATGTACATATGTCCTAAACAAACCAAAACAAGTAGAGAGGTCCACCGGGCTACCCTCGTACGGAGATAGCTATAGGGGTAGACGATCTAGGGCCCCCTGGTCTAGGGTTTCGCCGGAGGAAGACCGCCGGAGCGTCGGAATCACATGAAAACTTGCATGTGCCCCTAGCATATGTGTGTGAGAGCTGGTGCAAGGTTGGTAGGTTCCATGTGTAGGCCCCACGTGTGACCCCCTTCCGGACATGCGTAACACTTAGTAAAATCCTAGATCTGTACGTGGAAACTCCCGCCGCGTCACAACCGGGCCTAGAATGTGGCAAAGTTGGCCCAACCTTGGCTCTCCATGTACATATGTCCTAAACAAACCAAAAAAGTAGAGAGATCCACCGGGCTACCCTCGTACTGGGGATAGCTATAGGAGGTAGACGATCCGGGGCCCCCCGGTCTAGGGTTTCGATGGAGCGGACGGAGGAAGACCGCCGGAGCTACGTCGGAATCACATGAAAACTTGCATGTTGCCCCTAGAATATGTGTGTGAGAGTGGTGCTGCAAGGTGGGTAGGTTCCATCTGTAGGTGCCCCACGTGTGACCCCCTTCCCGGACATGCGTAACACTTAGTAAAATCCTGGATCTCTACGTGGAAACTCCAACCGCGTCACCACCGGGGCCTAGAATGTGGAAAAAGATGGCCCAACCTTGGCTCTCCATGTACATATGTCTTAAAACCAAACAAGTAGAGAGGTCCACCGGGCTACCCTCGTACAGAGATAGTTATAAGGGTGACGATCCGGGGCCTCCGGTCTAGGGTTTCGCGTAGGAAGACCGTCGAGCGTCGAAATCACATGAAAACTTGCATGTGCCCCTAGCATATGTGTGTGAGAGGGTGTGCAAGGTTGGTAGGTTCCATGTGTAGGCCCCATGTGTGACCCCTTCCCGACATGCGTTAACACTTAGTAAAATCCTAGGTATGTACGTGGAAACTCCAGCCGCGTCACAACCGGGGCCTAGAATGTGGCAAAGTTGGTCCAAACCTTGGCTCTCCATGTACATATGTCCTAAACAAACCAAAACAAGTAGAGAGGTCCACCGGCTACCCTCGTACGGAGATAGCTATAGGGGTAGACGATCTAGGGCCCCTGGTCTAGGGTTTCGCCGGAGAAGACCGCCGGAGCGTCGGAATCACATGAAAACTTGCATGTGCCCCTAGCATATGTGTGTGAGAGGGTTGCAAGGTTGGTAGGTTCCATGTGTAGGCCCCACGTGTGACCCTCTTTCCCGACATGCGTTAACACTTAGTAAAATCCTAGATATGTACGTGGAAACTCCCGCCGCGTCACAACCGGGGCCTAGAATGTGGCAAATTTGGTCCAACCTTGGATCTCCATGTACATATGTCCTAAACAAACCAAAACAAGTAGAGAGGTCCACCAGGCTACCCTCGTACGGAGATAGCTATAGGGGTAGACGATCGAGGGCCCCTGGTCTAGGGTTTCGCCGGAGGAAGATCGCCGGAGCGTCGGAATCACATGAAAACTTGCATGTGCCCCTAGCATATGTGTGTGAGAGTGGTGCAAGGTTGGTAGGTTCCATGTGTAGGCCCCACGTGTGACCCCCTTCCCGGACATGCGTTAACACTTACTAAAATCCTGGATCTCTACGTGGAAACTCCAGCCGCGTCACAACCAGGGCCTAGAATGTGGCAAAGTTGGCCCGACCTTGGCAGTCCATGTACATATGTCCTAAAAAACCAAAACAAGTAGAGAGGTCCACCGGGCTACCCTCGTACGAGATAGCTATAGGGGTAGACGATCGAGGGCCCCGGTCTAGGGTTTCGCCGGAGGAAGACCGGCGAGCGTCGGAATCACATGAAAACTTGCATGTGCCCCTAGCGTATGTGTGTGAGAGTGGTGCAAGGTTGGTAGGTTCCATGTGTAGGCCCCACGTGTGACCCCCTTCCCGGACATGCGTTAACACTTAGTAAAATCCTGGATCTCTACGTGGAACTCCAGCCGCGTCACAACCGGGGCCTAGAATGTGGCAAAGTTGGCCAACCTTGGCTCTCCATGTACATATGTCCTAAACAAACCAAAACAAGTAGAGAGGTCCACCAGGGCTACCCTCTTACGGAGATAGCTATAAGGGCTAGGCGATCCGGGGCCCCGGTCTAGGGTTTCACCGGAGGAAGACCGCCGGAGCGTCGGAATCACATGAAAACCTGCATGTACCCCTAGCATATGTGTGTGAGAGTGGTACAAGGTTGGTAGGTTCCATGTGTAGGCCCCACGTGTGAACCCCTTCCCGGATATGCGTTAACACTTAGTAAAATCCTAGATATGTACGTGGAAACTCCCGCCGCGTCACAACCGGGGCCTAGAATGTGGCAAAGTTGGTCCAACCTTGGCTCTCCATGTACATATGTCGTAAACAAACCAAAAAAGTAGAGAGATCCACCGGGCTACCCTCGTACGGAGATAGCTATAGGGGTAGACGTTCCGGGGCCCCGGTCTAGGGTTTCGCCAGAGGAAGACCGCCGGAGCGTCGGAATCACATGAAAACTTGCATGTGCCCCTAGCATATGTGTGTGAGAGTGGTGCAAGGTTGGCAGGTTCCATGTGTAGGCCTCACGTGTGACCCTCTTCCCGGACATGCGTTAACACTTAGTAAAATCCTAGATCTGTACGTGGAAACTCCCGCCGCGTCACAATCGGGGCCTAGAATGTGGCAAAGTTGGCCCAACCTTGGCTCTCCATGTACATATGTCCTAAACAAACCAAAACAAGTAGAGAGATCCACCGGGCTACCCTCGTACGGAGATAGCTATAGGGGTAGATGATCTGGGGCCCCCGGTCTAGGGTTTCGCCGGAGGAAGACCGCCGGAGCGTCGGAATCACATGAAAACTTGCATGTGCCCCTACCATATGTGTGTGATAGTGGTGCAAGGTTGGCAGGTTCCATGTGTAGGCCCACATGTGACCCCCTTCCCGGACATGCATTAACACTAAGTAAAATCCTGGATCTGTACGTGGAAACCCCCGCCGCGTCACAACCGGGGCCTAGAATGTGGAAAAGTTGGACCAACCTTGGCACTCCATGTACATATGTTCTAAACAAACCAAAACAAGTCGATAGGTCCACCGGGCTACCCTCGTACGGAGATAGCTATAGGGGTAGATGATCCGGGCCCCCCGATCTAGGGTTTCGCCGGTGGAAGACCGGAGGAGCGTCGGAATCACATGAAAACTTGCATGTGCCCCTAGAATATGTGTGTGAGAGTGGTGCAAGGTTGGTAGTTCCATGTGTAGGCCTCACGTGTGACCCCCTTCCCGGACATGCGTTAACACTTAGTAAAATCCTAGATATGTACATGGAAACTCCCGCCGCGTCACAACCGGGGCCTAGAATGCGGCAAAGTTGGTCCAACCTTGGCTCTACATGTACATATGTCCTAAACAAACCAAAACAAGTAGAGAGGTCCACCGGGCTACCCTTGTACGGAGATAGCTATAGGGCTAAACGATCTGGGGCCCCCGGTCAAGGGTTTTGCCGGAGGAAGACCGCCGGAGCGTCGGAATCACGTGAAAACTTGAATGTCCCCCTAGCATATGTGTGTGAGAGTGGTTCAAGGTTGGTAGGTTCCATGTGTAGGCCCCACGTGTGAACCCCTTCCCGGACATGCGTTAACACTTAGTAAAATCCTGGATCTATACGTGGAAACAACCGCCCGCGTCACAACCGGGGCCTAGAATGTGGCAAAGTTGGTCCAACCTTGGGTCTCCATGTACATATGTCCTAACAAAACAAAAAAGTAGAGAGATCCACCGGGCTACCCTCGTACGGAGATAGCTATAGGGGTAGATGATCCGGGGCCCCCCGGTCTAGGGTTTCGCTGGAGGAAGACCGCCGGAGCGTCAGAATCACATGAAAACTTGCATGTGCCCCTACCATATGTGTGTTATAGTGGTGCAAGGTTGGCAGGTTCCATGTGTAGGCCCCACGTGTGACCCCCTTCTCGGACATGCATTAACACTAAGTAAATCCTGGATCTGTACGTGGAAAACCCCCGCCGCGTCACAACCGGGGCCTAGAATGTGGAAAAGTTGGCCCGACCTTGGTACTCCATGTACATATGTTCTATATAAACAAAACAAGTAGATAGGTCCACCGGCCTACCCTCGTACGGAGATAGCTATAGGGGTAGAGGATCGGGGCCCCTCGGTTTAGGGTTTTGCCAAAGGAAGACCGCAGGAGCGTCGGAATCACATGAAAACTTGCATGTGCCCCTAGCATATGTGTGTGAGAGTGGTGCAAGGTTGGTAGGTTCCATGTGTAGGCCTCACGTGTGACCCCCTTCCCGGACATGCGTTAACACTTAGTAAAATCCTGGATCTGTACGTGGAAACTCCCGCCGCGTCACAACCGGGGCCTAGAATGTGGCAAAGTTGGCCCAACCTTGGCTCTCCATGTACATATGTCCTATACAAACCAAAACAAGTAGATAGGTCCACCGGGCTACCCTCGTACGGAGATAGCTATAGGGGTAAACGATCAGGGGCCCCCGGTCTAGGGTTTTGCCGGAGGAAGACCGCTGGAGCGTCGGAATCACATGAAAACTTGCATGTGCCCTGAGCATATGTGTGTGAGACTGGTCCAAGGTTAGTAGGTTCCATGTGTAGGCCCCATGTGTGAACCCCTTCCCGGACATGCGTTAACACTTAGTAAAATCCTGGATCTATACGTGGAAACTCCCGCCGCGTCACAACCGGGGCCTAGAATGTGGCAAAGTTGGCCCAACCTTGGCTCTCCATGTACATATGTCCTAAACAAGCAAAAACAAGTAGAGAGGTCCACCGGGTTACCCTCGTACGAAGATAGCTATAGGGGTGGATGATCCGGGACCCCCAGTCTAGGGTTTCGCCGGAGGAAGACCACCGGAGCGTCGGAATCACATGAAAACTTGCATGTGCCCCTAGCGTATGCGTGTGAGAGTGGTGCAAGGTTGGTAGGTTCCATGTGTAGGCCCCACGTGTTACCCCCTTCCCGGACATGCGTTAACACTTAGTAAAATCCTAGATCTATACGTGGAAACTCCCGCCGCGTCACAACCGGGGCCTAGAATGTGGCAAAGTTGGCCCAACCTTGGCTCTCCATGTACATATGTCCTAAACAAACCAAAACAAGTAGAGAGATCCACCGGCTACCCTCGTACGGAGATAGTTATAGGGGTAGGCGATCCGGGCCCCGGTCTAGGGTTTCACCGGAGGAAGACCGCCGGAGCGTCGGAATCACATGAAAACCTGCATGTGCCCCTAGCATATGTGTGTGAGAGTGGTGCAAGGTTGGTAGGTTCCATGTGTAGGCCCCACTTGTGAACCCCTTCCCGGACATGCGTTAACACTTAGTAAAATCCTAGATATGTACGTGGAAACTCCCGCCGCGTCACAACCGGGGCCTAGAATGTGGCAAAGTTGGTCCAACCTTGGCTCTCCATGTACATATGTCCTAAACAAACCAAAAAAGTAGAGAGATCCACCGGGCTACCCTCGTACGGAGATAGCTATAGGGGTAGACGTTCCGGGGCCCCCGGTCTAGGGTTTCGCCGGAGGAAGACCGCCGGAGCGTCAGAATCACATGAAAACTTGCATGTGCCCCTACCATATGTGTGTGATAGTGGTGCAAGGTTGGCAGGTTCCAAGTGTAGACCCCACGTGTGACCCCCTTCTCGGACATGCATTAACACTAAGTAAATCCTGGATCTGTACGTGGAAACCCCCGCCGCGTCACAACCGGGGCCTAGAATGTGCAAATTTGGTCCAACCTTGGCTCTCCATATACATATGTCCTAAACAAACCAAAAAGTAGAGAGGTCCACCAGGCTACCCTCGTACGGAGATAGCTATAGGGGTAGACGATCTAGGGCCCCTGGTCTAGGGTTTCGCCGGAGGAAGACCGCCGGAGCGTCGGAATCACATCAAAACTTGCATGTGCCCCTAGGATATGTGTGTGAGAGTGGTGCAAGGTTGTTAGGTTCCATGTGTAGGCCCACGTGTGACCCCCTTCCCGGACATGCGTTAACACTTACTAAAATCCTGGATCTCTACGTGGAAACTCCACCCGCGTCACAACCAGGGCCTAGAATGTGGCAAAGTTGGCCCGACCTTGGAACTCCATGTACATATGTCCTAAAAAACCAAAAGAAGTAGAGAGGTCCACCGGGCTACCCTCGTACGGAGATAGCTATAGGGGTAGACGATTCAGGGGCCCCGGTCTAGGGTTTCGCTGGAGGAAGACCGACGGAGCGTCGGAAACACATGAAAACTTGCATGCGCCCCTAGCGTATGCGTGTGAGAGTGGTGCAAGGTTGGTAGGTTCCATGTGTAGGCCCCACATGTGAACCCCTTCCCGGACATGCGTTAACACTTAGTAAAATCCTGGATCTGCTACGTGGAAACTCCCGCCGCGTCACAACCGGGGCCTAGAATGTGGCAAAGTTGGCCAACCTTGGCTCTCCATGTACATATGCTCCTAAACAAACCAAAACAAGTAGAGAAGTCCACCAGGCTACCCTCGTACGGAGATAGTTATAGGGGTAGACGATTCGGGGCCCCGGTCTAGGGTTTCACCGCAGGAAGACCGCCGGAGCGTCGAATCACATGAAAACCTTGAATGTGCCCTACATATGTGTGTGATAGTGGTGCAAGGTTGGTAGGTTCCAAGTGTATAGGCCCCACGTGTGACCCCCTTCCTCGGACATGCATTAACACTAGTAAAATCCTGGATCTGTACGTGGAAACTCCCCGCCGCGTCACATTCGGGGCCTAGAATGTGGCAAATTTGGTCCAACCTTGGCTCTCCATGTAAATATGTCCTAAAAAACCAAAAAAAGTAGAGAGATCCACCGGCTACCCTCGTACGGAGGATAGCTATAGGGGTAGACGATTCCGGGGCCCCTGGTCTAGGGTTTCGCCGGAGGAAGACCGCCGGAGCGTCAGGAATCACATGAAAACTTGCATGTGCCCCTAGCATATGTGCGTGAGAGTGGTGCAAGGTTGTCAGGTTCCATGTGTAGGCCCCACGTGTGACCGCCTTCTCGGACATGCAGTTAACACTAATAAAATCCTGGATCTGTATGTGGAAACTCCCCCCGCGTCACAACCGGGCCTAGAATGTGGAAAAGTTGGCCCAACCTTGGCACTCCATGTACATATGTTCTAAACAAACCAAAACAAGTAGATAGGTCCACCGGGCTACCCTCGTACGGAGATAGCTATAGGGGTAGATGATCCGGGGCCCCCGGTCTAGGGTTTCGCCATGAGGAAGACCGCAGGAGCGTCGGAATCACATGAAAACTTGCATGTGCCCCTAGCATATGGGTGTGAGAGTGGTGCAAGGTTGGTAGGTTCCATGTGTAGGCCCCACATGTGACCCCCTTCCCGGACATGCGTTAACACTTAGTAAAATCCTGGATCTCTACGTGGGGAAACTCCAGCCGCGTCACAACCGGGGCCTAGAATGTGGCAAAGTTGGCCCAACCTTGGCTCTCCATGTACATATCTCCTAAACAAACCAAAACAAGTAGAGAAGTCCACCAAGCTACCCTCGTACGGAGATAGTTATAGGGGTAGGCGATCCGGGGCCCCGGTCTAGGGTTTCACCGCAGGAAGACCGCCGGAGCGTCGGAATCACATGAAAACCCTGAATGTGCCCCTAGAATATGTGTGTGCGAGTGGTGCAAGGTTGGTAGGTTCCATGTATAGGCCCCACGTGTGAACCCCTTCCTGGACATGCGTTAACACTTAGGAAAATCCTAGATATGTACGTGGAAACTCCCGCCGCGTCACATTCGGGGCCTAGAATGTGGCAAAGTTGGTCCAACCTTGGCTCTCCATGTAAATATGTCCTAAAAAAACCAAAAAAAGTAGAGAGATCCACCGGGCTACCCTCGTACGGAGATAGCTATAGGGGTAGACGTTCCGGGGCCCCTGGTCTAGGGTTTCGCCGGAGGAAGACCGCCGGAGCGTCAGAATCACATGAAAACTTGCTGTGCCCCTACCATATGTGCGTGATAGTGGTGCAAGGTTGGCAGGTTCCATGTGTAGGCCCCACGTGTGACCGCCTTCTCGGACATGCATTAACACTAAGTAAAATCCTGGATCTGTATGTGGAAACCCCCGCCGCGTCACAACCGGGGCCTGGAATGTGGAAAAGTTGGCCCAACCTTGGCACTCCATGTACATATGTTCTAAACAAACCAAAACAAGTAGATAGGTCCACCGGGCTACCCTCGTACGGATATAGCTATAGGGGTAGATGATCCGGGCCCCCCGGTCTAGGGTTTCGCCAGAGGAAGACCGCAGGAGCGTCGGAATCACATGAAAACTTGCATGTGCCCCTACCATATGTGTGTGAGAGTGGTGCAAGGTTGGTAGGTTCCATGTGTAGGCCTCACGTGTGACCCCCTTCCCGGACATGCGTTAACACTTAGTAAAATCCTGGATCTATACGTGGAAACTCCCGCCGCGTCACAACCGGGGCCTAGAATGTGGAAAAGTTGGCCCAACCTTGGCTCTCCATGTACATATGTCCTAAACAAACAAAAACAAGTAGAGAGGTCCATCGGGCTACCCTCGTACGAAGATAGCTATAGGGGTAGATGATCCGGGGCCCCTGGTCTAGGGTTTCACCAGAGGAAGACCGCCGGAGCGTGGGAATCACATGAAAACTTGCATGTGCCCCTAGAATATGTGTGTGAGAGTGGTGCAAGGTTGGTAGGTTCCATATGTAGGTCCCACATGTGACACCCTTCCCGGACATGCGTTCACACTTAGTAAAATCCTGGATCTCTACGTGGAAACTCCAACCGCATCACAACCAGCGCCTAGAATGTGGAAAATCTGGCCCAACCTTGGCTCTCCATGTACATATGTCCTAAACAAACCAAAACATGTAGAGAGGTCCACCGGGCTACCCTCGTACAGAGATAGTTATAGGGGTAGACGATCCGGGGCCTCCGGTCTAGGGTTTCGCCGAAGGAAGACCGCCGGAGCGTCGGAATCACATGAAAACTTGCATGTGCCCCTAGCATATGTGTGTGAGAGTGGTGCAAGGTTGGTAGGTTCCATGTGTAGGCCCCACGTGTGACCCCCTTCCTGGAAATGCGTTAACACTTAGTAAAATCCTGGATCTGTACGTGGAAACTCCCGCCGCGTCACAACCAGGGCCTAGAATGTGGCAAAGTTGGCCCAACCTTGGCTATCCATGTACATATGTCCTAAACAAACCAAAACAAGTAGAAAGGTCCACCGGGCTACCCTCGTATGTAGATAGCTATAGGGGTAGACGATTCGGGGCCCCTGGTCTAGGGTTTCGCCGTAGAAAGACCGCCGGAGTGTCGGAATCACATGAAAACTTGCATGTGCCCCTAGAATATGTGTGTGAGACTGATGCAAGGTTGGTAGGTTCCATGTGTAGGCCCCACGTGTGACCCCCTTCCCGGACATGCGTTAACACTTACTAAAATCCTGGATCTCTACGTGGAAACTCCAGCCGCGTCACAACCGGGGCCTAGAATGTGGTAAAGTTGGACCTACCTTGGCACTCCATGTACATATGTCCTAAAAAACCAAAACAAGTAGAGAGGTCCACCGGGCTACCCTCGTACGGAGATAGCTATAGGGGTAGACGATTCGGGGGGCCCCGGTCTAGGGTTTCGCTGGAGGAAGACCGGCGGAGCGTCGGAATCACATGAAAACTTGCATGTGCCCCTAGAGTATGCGTCTGAGAGTGGTGCAAGGTTGGTAGGTTCCATGTGTAGGCCCTACGTGTGACCCCCTTCCCGGACATGCGTTAACACTTAGTAAAATCCTGGATCTGTACGTGGAAACTCCAGCCGCATCACAACCGGGGCCTAGAATGTGGCAAAGTTGGCCCAACCTTGGCTCTCCATGTACATATGTCCTAAACAAACCAAAACAAGTAGAGAGGTCCACCGGGCTACCCTCGTACGGAGATAGTTATAGGGGTAGACGATCCGGGGCCCTGGTCTAGGGTTTCGCCGGAGGAAGACCGCCGGAGCGTCGGAATCACATGAAAACCTGCATGTGCCCCTAGCATATGTGTGTGAGAGTGGTGCAAGGTTGTAGGTTCCATGTGTAGGCCCCACGTGTGAACCCCTTCCCGGACATGCGTTAACACTTAGTAAAATTTTAGATCTGTACGTGGAAACAACCGCCGCGTCACAACCGAGGCCTAGAATGTGGCAAAGTTGGTCCAACCTTGGCTCTCCATGTACATATGTCCTAAACAAAACAAAACAAGTAGATAGGTCCACCGGGCTACCCTCTTACAGAGATAGTTATAGGGGTAGACGATCGGGGGCCTCCGGTCTAGGGTTTCACCAGAGGAAGACCGCCGGAGCGTCAGAATCACATGAAAACCTGGATTTGCCCCTAGAATATGTGTATGAGAGTGGTGCAAGGTTGGTAGGTTCCATGTGTAGGCCCCACGTGTGACCCCCTTCCTGGACATGCGTTAACACTTAGTAAAATCCTGGATCTGTACGTGGAAACTCCCGCCGCGTCACAACCAGGGCCTAGAATGTGGCAAAGTTGGCCCAACCTTGGCTATCCATGTACATATGTCCTAAAAAACCAAAACAAGTAGAGAGGTCCACCGGGCTACCCTCGTACGGAGATAGCTATAGGGGTAGACGATTCGGGGCCCCTGGTCTAGGGTTTCGCCGTAGGAAGACCGCCGGGGTGTCGGAATCACATGAAAACTTGCATGTGCCCCTAGCCTATGTGTGTGAGAGTGATGCAAGGTTGGTAGGTTCCATGTGCAGGCCCCACGTGTGACCCCCTTCTCGGACATGCGTTAATACTTAGTAAAATCCTGGATCTCTACGTGGAAACTCCAGCCGCGTCACAACCGGGGCCTAGAATGTGGCAAAGTTGGCCCGACCTTGGCTCTCCATGTACATATGTCCTAAAAAACCAAAACAAGTAGAGAGGTCCACCGGGTTACCCTCGTACGGAGATAGCTATAGGGGTAGACGATTCGGGGGGCCCCGGTCTAGGCTTTCGCCGGAGGAAGACCGGCGGAGCGTCGGAATCACATGAAAACTTGCATGTGCCCCTAGCGTATGCGTTTGAGAGTGGTGCAAGGTTGGTAGGTTCCATGTGTAGGCCCCATGTGTGACCCCCTTCCCGGACATGCGTTAACACTTAGTAAAATGCTGGATCTCTACGTGGAAACTCCAGCCGCATCACAACCGGGGCCTAGAATGTGGCAAAGTTGGCCCAACCTTGGCTCTCCATGTACATATGTCCTAAACAAACCAAAACAAGTAGAGAGGTCCACCGGGCTACTCTCGTACGGAGATAGCTATAGGGGTAGACGATCCGGGGCCCCTGGTCTAGGGTTTCGCCGGAGGAAGACCGCCGGAGCGTCGAAATCACATGAAAACTTGCATGTGCCCCTAGCATATGTGTGTGAGAGTGGTGCAAGGTTGGTAGGTTCCATGTGTAGGCCCCATGTGTGTGATGGGTTCCGTAGTAGAAAACAAAAAAATCTATCTACTCGAACTCTAATACCAAGATCTATACTATGTAGTCATAAGTAACGGAGAAGGAATACAGTATTCATACCTTTGCAAATAGAGGCACGCCTTACGCAGGAAGGCGTATATTGATGAAGAAGAGCAGCACCCCAAGTGTGGTGCCTCCGAAGTTTGTCACCCGTCCGGTGTAGGAGACATCAACCGGACTCTGATCCAGCCGAGCAGCGGAAGAAGTAGATGCCGGATCGCCGATCACACGACGGTAGTGTGAAAGTAGAGAACTCAACTACGAGGTCCTCCCCAATATTATGGGGAAGTCCTCAGCAGATGAGAGAGAGAGAATGAGAGGAATGGGTGATCCCAAAGGGGGAGGGGGACCCCTTTCTATAGGGGGAGGGGGGCACCACCGAGGGGCCAGGCGGTGTGGGACTAATCCCCACACCCACTGTCCACCTTGGGGAAGCCGCCGGCCTTAGGTGGGCCCCACTAGGGTGGCCCACCAGCCCTAGGCCGGCCGGCCCCCACTCCCTGTGCGCCTTGCCCTATTGGGCCTCCCTTCGGGTGAGGCCCATTAATAATATGGAGCCTTTTAAAATAAAATAAAATATATATTTAATATTAATTCTCCAATTAACATTTAAATACACATATTATATTATTCCTTCACTCCGGAACACCTTCCGGACCCTTTCCGATCTCCATCGGATGTTACCGAAACTATTCCGGTTCCTCTCTATTTCTCATACGATTCCTCATCTACCCTAAGCGTCCCTACCCTTAAGCGTGACATCCTTCGGTTCGGAAACACTCCGGACATGATAGAGACTACTCTAATATCAATTATCAACAGAGGGACCTAGATGGCCATGTGACCCCCGTGCGTTTCATGAATACAATCGCTCGAACCGTGAGATAGTCGTTCCCCATTCCCTTTATCATTCGATGCCTAATTCATCCAAGACTTGATCTTCGGTATCTGCATACCTTAGTTCAATCTCGTTACTGATGAACTTGTTTTCTCGTTCTCATGTCGTTGCATTCCGTGACCTAGTCACATGCTTGCAAGCTTCATCAATGCAACGTCACCGAGATGGCCACATGTATCTGTCTATTACACAGATTAGACAAATCCTTGTCTTGATATGTACTCCTGTACGCATCCCTTCGGAGAACCTGAGTGGCACCTTTTTGGTCACCCTGTTACGAGATGACAGTTGATAACCATCTAAGCTTCTTCCAGAATGGTGATTTGCATTACCTCACAGTCAAAGGATTGGGTTACGAGGTTCTCTGTGTTTTATCATCAATGGTGAACTTTGTAACTAGATCTCATTAAGATATAACGGTTGGATGTTTGTCTATCATGTTATTCAACTAATAACATGACCTCATTGTCAGTTGGCATAAATGCCCATGGTCTTGAAACACAGACCATCATCATGACCAATGAACTAGTTCACTAGAGGTAACTAGAGACACGGTTTGTTTACATACCACTGATGGCTCGTGGTTGATGTAGAGCTCGTTGGGAACCCCAAGAGGAAGATATGATGAGCACAGCAGCAAGTTTCCCTCAGTTATGAAACCAAGGTTTAATCGAACCAGTAGGAGCAAGGAAACACCCCAAAGGTGTTGCTAGCTGAACCTTGGCAGGGTGCACTACTAGTGCTAGTAGCAACGTGGAGACCAACACAACACAACCACAGAACTCTGTCCCCAACTTGCGATGAGGTTGTCAATCTCACCGTGTTTTGCTGAAAACAAAGGATTAAACGTATCGAATGGAAAGAAGTAATAGTTTGCAGAAAGTAAACACAAAGGAGTAAACAGTTTGTAGATTGAATGTAAAAGAAAGGACCGGGGTCCATAGTTCACTAGAGGTGGCTCTCCTTAAGATAGATAACATGCTGGGTGAACAAATTATAGCGGGGCAATTGACAAACATCGAGAAACAAATACATGCATATACTAATCATCTTGAATCCTTTGAGACTTGATTCGGCATTACAACATTATACATAGACCGCCATCCAATTGCATCTATGACTAATAATCCACCTTCAGGTTATCATCCGAACCCCCTCTAGTATTAAGTTGCAAGCAACAGATTATTGCTTTACGAATTGCGTGTAAAGTAAACAATACGATTGTTCTATGAACAAAGGATTGTTGTTTTCTCCCTAGTAGCAACAGCACATCTAGTACCTTAGAGATTTCTATCACTTCCCCAGATTACCAGAGGCATGAACCCACTATCGAGCATAAATACTAACTCTTGGAGTTGCTAGCATCTACTTGGCCAAGATAGCTACTAACAACGGAAAGCATGCAAGATCACAAATAACAAAGACAAGATAGAATTAATAATCAATCTGAAATAGCATCTCAATATCCATCGGATCCCATCAAACACAACATGTAGAATTACAAATAGATGATCTTGATCATGAACATAAATGCATAGGACACCTTCAAAGTTCATAAGAGTGACTAGATACAAATAGTTTAAAGCAAACTTTCCAAATCATTACTTCTCTCTCATTAGAGGTTACTCTTGGCACAAAAAGCAAATAAAAAGGATAAGGAGCGGTTATTACTGAAGTAATAACTTCTAAGACTCATCTAAAACTTTTGGGTTATCTCCCAATAAGTACTTTTCTTTAACGCCTTTAAGTTAGGCATAAGAAGCAAATAAAAAGAATCAAGGGTTCTCAAATGAAGAAGCATTAAGACCAAATTTTGTTTTCATTGGAGAAGCAAAAGAAGTCTTCTCTCTTTTCTTAGGGAAGTGTTCTATACCTTTCTTGAGTGGGAGTTGATATTTAATGGTGCCTTCTTTCATATCAATAATGGCACCAACAGTTTTAAGAAAAGGTCTTCCCAAAGTAATAGGACAAGAAGCATTGCATTAAACATCCAAAACATAGAAATCAACAGGGACATAAGCATTGTTAACCATAATAAGAACATCATTAATACTCTCCATGAGTTTCTTTTTAGCATTATCATGAAGTGGGACATTCAAATAACAATCTTCAAGTGGAGGCAAATCAAGCATATCATAAATCATTCTAGGCATAATAGAAACAGTACTATCAAGATCACATAAAGCTTTGAAATCAAAGTCATTCATTTTCATATTAATGATGGGTTCCCAACCATCTTCTTGTTTTATAGGAATAGAAGCTTTATGTTTCATCTTTTCTTTTTTAATCTTTATGAGAGCATTAGTAATGTGTTTTGTAAAGGCCATGTTCATAGCACTAGCATTAGGACTTTTAGCAAGCTTTTGTAGGAACTTAATAACTTCAGAGATATTGCAACCATCAAGATCAAAATCAAATTTATCATCTAGAGTAGTAGAACTATTACTAGCCTCAACACTAGTGGTGGTAATAGTAGAAACACTAATGTTTCTAGAAATTTCATCTTCTCTTTCCCACTTAGCATGTATTCAGCTAATAGTCTAACATTTTCATCAATTCTTACTTGTATAGCATTGGTGGCTGCAAAGGATTGTCATTAGTTTCAGGTTTAGCAGCCATTTTATTCAAAGAAGATTGAGCTTCAGCCAAAGATGCTATATTTCTTTCAGCATTAGAGAGTTTTTCCTCAATAGTTTTATTGAAAGCAGTTTGTTTACTAATAAAGTCCTTAAGCATAACTTCAAGTTCAGAGGGTGCACTCCTATTATTGTTGTAAGAATTTCCATAAGCATTACCATTGTTGGGAGGATATGGCTTATAATTGTTGTTACCAAAATTATTCCTATAAGCATTATTGCCAAAATTATTATTTCGTACGAAGTTCACATCAACTTGCTCTTCTTGAGAAACCAAAGAGGCTAAAGGAACATTATTTGGATCAATATGGGCTTTCCCATTAACAAGCATAGACATAATAATATCAATCTTATCACTCAAGGAGGAAGTTTCCTCAACACAATTTACCTTCCTACCTTGTGGAGCTCTCTTAGTATGCCATTCAGAATAATTAACCATCATATTGTCTAGAAGTTTTGTTGCAGCACCCAAAGTAATGGTTATAAAGGTACCTCCAGCAGCAGAGTCCAATAGGTTCCTTGAAGAATAGTTCAATCCTGCATAAAAAGTTTGGATGATCATCCAAGCAGTCAGTCCATGAGTGGGACAATTCTTTACCAAAGATTTCATTCTTTCCCAAGCTTGAGCAACATGTTCATTATCAAATTGTTTAAACTTCATTATTTCACTTCTCATAGATATAATCTTAGCAGGAGGATAGTATTTTCCAATAAAAGCATCTTTGCATTTAGCCCAAGAATTAATACTATTCCTAGTTAAGGAATTCAACCATTCTTTAGCTTTTCCTTTCAAAGAGAAAGGAAACAATTTAAGCTTAATAATATCACCATCTATATCCCTATGCTTTTGCATCTCACAAAGTTCAACAAAGTTATTTAGGTGGGCAGCAGCATCTTCATTACCAATACTAGAAAATTGTTCTCTCATAACAAGATTCAGCAAAGCAGGTTTTATGTCAAAGAAAGTATCTTCAGGCACATGTGGAGCAATAGGTGTGCTCATAAAATCATTGTTATTGGTGCTAGTGAAGTCGCACAACTTAGTGTTTTCAAGAGTAGTCATTTTTTGTGTTTTCAAATAAGAAAGCAAACTAGTAAAACTAATTTTTGTGTGTTTTTGATAACAAAACAAGCAAACAAAGCAAAACAAAAATAACAAGTAAAGAGATTGGTTATGAGGGACTCCCCTTGTGAAGATGTCCTTGACTCCCCGGCAACGGCGCCAGAAAAATGCTTGATGGCTCGTGGTTGATGTAGAGCTCGTTGGGAACCCCAAGAGGAAGGTATGATGAGCACAGCAACAAGTTTCCCTCAGTTATGAAACCAAGGTTTAATCGAACCAATAGGAGCAAGGGAAACACCCCAAAGGCGTTGCTAGATGAGCCTTGGCAAGGCGCACTACCGGTGCTAGTAGCAACATGGAGACCTTCAAAACACAACCACAGAACTCTGTCCCCAACTTGCGATGAGGTTGTCAATCTCACCGTGTTTTGCCGAAAACAAAGGATTAAATGTATCGAATGGAAAGAAGTAATTGTTTGCAGAAAGTAAACACAAAGCAGTAAACAGTTTGTAGATTGAATGTAAAAGAAAGGACCGGGGTCCATAGTTCACTAAAGGTGGCTCTCCTTAAGATAGATAACATGCTGGGTGAACAAATTACAGCAGGGCAATTGACAAACATCGAGAAAGAAATACATGCATATACTAATCATCTTGACTCCTTTGAGACTTGATTAGGCATTACAACATTATACATAGACCGCCATCCAACTGCATCTATGACTAATAATCCACCTTCAGGTAATCATCTGAACCCCCTCCAGTATTAAGTTGCAAGCGACAGATTATTGCTTTACGGATTGCGTGTAAAGTAAACAAAACGATTGTTCTATGAACAAAGGATTATTGTTTTCTCCCTAGTATCAATAACACATCTAGTACCTTAGAGATTTCTATCACTTCCCCAGATTACTAGAGGCATGAACCCACTATCGAGCATAAATACTAACTCTTGGAGTTGCTAGCATCTACTTGGCCAAGATAGCTACTAACAATGGAAAGCGTGCAAGATCACAAATAACAAAGACATGATAGGATCAATAATAAATCTGAAATAGCATCTCAATATCCATCGGATCCCCGCAAACACAACATGCAGAATTACAAATAGATGATCTTTATCATGAACGGAGCTCACAAGATCTAGACATGAAAGCACAAAGGAGGAGAACCAGTCATCTAGCTACTACATGGATCCGTAGTCCAAGGATGAACTACTCACGCATCACACCGGAGGCTTGCATGGTGATGAATAAGGCCTCCAGGGTGAATTCCCCTCTCCGGCAGGGTGCCGGGAAGAGCTTCAGATCCCTCCCGATCTAGGGATGGAGTTGACGGCGGCTACAGACTCTTTCGTGGATTTTTGATCGGGTACTGAGGGTTTTCGTCCCGAGGGCATCTCATAGGCGGAAGGGGAGGCTGAGGGGGTGTCGGAGGCAGCCAGACCACCCCTTGGCGCGGGCCAGGCTGGGCCGCGTGGCCAGGTGGTGTGGTGGCGCCCTGGCCCCTCTCCGTCTCGTACTTTGGCATCTGACGACTTCCGGAAAAATAGGCACTTTGGCTTTTGTCCCGTCCAATTCCGAGAATATTCATTTTCTGACTTTCCTAGAACCAAAAATAGCAGAAAACAGCAGCTGGCACTATGGCTCTTATTAATAGGTTAGTCCAAGAAATCATATGAAAAGTACTCCAAAGTGTGGACAAAACACAAGAAAGTGGATAAAACCAAGCATGGAACATCAAAAATTATAGATACATTTGCAATGTATCAACCACACGTGTATTAACGTTTCGTATTAACACAGTTATAGCACAGTATGAAACATATTATGAACATACATGAGATGTATCAAATAATACACTTTATAATTTGCCTCTAGGGCATAACTCCTTCATTCTCCCACTTGCACTAGAGTACAAACAAAACTAGCTTACAATAGGCAGGAACTTAACACCAATCGAATCTCGGTGTTGTTCATGCTTGTCTAGATGGAGAGCTTTCGTCAACGGATCTACTACATTTAGCCGTATCTACTTTGCAAATCTTGACTTCACCTTCGTCAATGTTCTGCCGGATGACATGAAATCTAAGCTTGATGTGTTTGGCTTTGGAATGAGTTCTTGGTTCCCTTGCATTTGCAATAGCTCCCGTGTTATCACAATAGATCATCACGGGGTCTTGCACATTGGGAAAAACTCCCAGTTCAATGACGAAATTCCTCAGCCAAACAGCTTCATTTG
This sequence comes from Avena eriantha, assembly GCA_910589775.1. Classification (NCBI taxonomy): domain Eukaryota; kingdom Viridiplantae; phylum Streptophyta; class Magnoliopsida; order Poales; family Poaceae; genus Avena; species Avena eriantha. The sequence goes on along the minus strand of OU342741.1, from coordinate 10,710,189 downwards.
TTGCATCAGCTGCAACAATGTATTCAGACTCCATTGAAGATTGTGCCACCACCGGCTGCTTCTTGCTCTTCCAGCTTACAACCCCACCATTCACCAAGAAAACAAATCATGTCTGAGACTTCAAGTCATCATGATCTAAATTCCAGCTCGCGTCTACGTAACATGTTATGTTTAGAGCTTCATCATTTCCTCCATAGATTAGGAACATATCCTTTGTTCTTCTCAGATACTTCAGGATATTTTCACAGCTGTCCAGTGATTCGGTCCTGGATTACTCTGATATCGGCTCGTCAAACTAAGAGCCAATGCCACATCAGGTTGGGTACTAAGCATTACATACATGATAGATCCTATGGCTGAGGCATAGGAGATGTAAGACATCTTCTCCCTATCATCGTCCGTTACAGGACATTGAGTCATACTCATTTTGCAATTCTTCATCATAGGTGTAAAACCCCTCTTGGAGTTTACCATTTTGAACCTCTTCAAAATCTTATCTATGTAAGTACTCTGACTCAATGCTATTAGGTGTCTTGATCTATCTCTATAGATCTTGATTTCTAATATATATGCATCTTCACCTAGATCCTTCATGGAAAATTGGTTGCTCAAATATGCTTTCACGCTTTTCATAAGATCCACATCATTTCCCATGAGTAATATGTCATCCACATATACTACTAAGAAAACAACCGAGCTCCCACTCGCTTTCTTGTAAACAAAGAACTCTTGTGGTTTTGGAAAATTCCAAAACTCTTGATCACTTGATCAAAACGTTGGTTCCAGCTCCGAGATGCTTGCTTCAATCCATAAATGGACCATTGAAGCTTGCATACCTTTCCATCATCCTTAGGATTGACAAAACCTTCTGGTTGCATCATATACAACTCTTCATCAATGTGACCATTGAGGAATGCGGTCTTGACATCCATCTGCCAAATTTCATAGTCGAAATGTGCAGCAATTGCTATTAAAATCCCGACAGCCATAAGCATCACTACGGGAGAATAAGTCTCGTCGTAATCAACTCCTTGAATCTGTCGAAAACCCTTTGCGACAAGTCGAGCTTTGTGAATGGTCACATTACCATTCGCATCTATATTTTTCTTAAAGATTCATTTATTTTCCACGGCCTTGCGGCCTTCGGGAAGATACACCAAGGTCCAAACTTGGTTTTCATGCATGGATCCTATTTCGGATTTCATGGCTTCTAGCCATTTTTCGGAGTCAGCACTATCCATAGCTTCTTTGTAGTTTGCAGGTTCTTCCTGTTCATCTAAGATGATAGACATCACAAGGCTACTATACCAATCTGGAGTGGCACGAACCCTTGTAGACCTGCGAACCTCAGGAGTCTCGATGTCATTGTTTTGATCAGCATCAATGGGCGAGCGGTTTTGGAACAGCTTCCGTTGCGCTACTCGGAATACGGAGAGAAGGGTCAACAGTTTCATCTAACTCAATTTTCCTTCCACTCACTCCTTTTGCAAGAAACTCTTTCTTGAGAAAGGTGCCAGTTTTTGCGACAAACGTTTTGCCTTCAGCTTGGTTGTAGAAGGTATACCCAACGGTTTCCCTTGGATATCCCACAAAGATACATTTTTCTGATTTGGGTTCGAGTTTGTCAGGCTACAGTTTCTTAACGTAAGCCTCACAACCCCAAACTTTCAGAAATGACAACAATGGCTTCTTGCCATGCCATATCTCATATGGGGTTGTCTCCGTGGATTTGGATGGTGCTCGGTTTAAAATAAAAGCGGCGGTTTCTAATGCGTATCCCCAAAAAGACACAGATAAATCAGTTAAAGACATCATGGATCGTACAATATCCAATAGGGTTCGGTTACGATGTTCCGATACACCATTACGATGTGGTGTTCCGACTGGCGTAAGATGTGGGATAATCCGACAGTCCTTCAAGTGCATGTTAAACTCATAACTCAAATACTCGCCTCCTCGATCCGATCGAAGGTGCTTGATTTTCTTGTTAAGTTGATTCTCTACCTCTTTCTGAAATTCCTTGAACTTTTCAAAGGTTTCAGACTTGTGCTTCATTAAGTAGATATATCCATATCTGCTCAAGTCGTCAGTAAAGGTAATAAAGTAACGATAACCATTGCGTGTTGAGACACTCCTTGGTCCACATACATTCGTATGTATGATCCCAAGTAGGTCTACAGCTCTCTCCACTATTCCGGAGAATGGTGTCATGGTCATCATGCCCATGAGGCATGGCTCACATTTATCAAGGGATTCAAAATCCAATGATCCAAGAAGCCCTTATAAATGAAGCTTCTTCATGCGCTTTATGCCAATATGACCAAGACGACAATGCCATATGTACATGGAATTATTGTCACTGTGCTTACAACGTTTAGCATCAATACTATGGATGTGTGTATCACAATCAAGATCAAGTAAGAATAAACCATCACATACATGAGCATGAACATAGAAAACATCATTCATATAAATTGAACAACCATTTGTTCCTGATTTAAACGAATAACGGTCTTGCAACAAGGAAGACCCACTCACAATATCCATACTCAGTGCGGGTACATAATAGCATTTATTCAAAACCAACAATAATCCTGATGGTAGACGGAGATGCAGGGTGCCGACGGCCATCACTTCAACTCTTGAACCATTGCTGACGCGCATCGTCACCTCGTCCTTCCTCAGGCACTGATACATTGCAAATGTATCTATAATTTTTGATGTTCCATGCTTGGTTTTATCTACTTTCTTGTGTTTTGTCCACACTTTGGAGTACTTTTCATATGATTTCTTGGACTAACCTATTAACAAGAGCCACAGTGCCAGTTGTTGGAGATATGCCCAAGAGGCAATAATAAAGTGGTTATTATTATATCTTTATGTTTATGATAAATGTTTACATCCCATGCTATAATTGTATTATTAGGAAACACTAATACATGTGTGTTTTGTAAACATAAAAGAGTCCCTAGTAAGCCTCTTGTTAAACTAGCTTGTTGATTAATGGATGATCATGGTTTCCTGATCATGGATATTGGATGTCGTTAATAACAAGGTTATATCATTAGGAGAATGATGTGATGGACACACACCCATAGTAAGCGTAGCATAAGATCAAGTCATTAAGTTCGTTTGCTATAAGCTTTAAAATACATAGTAACCTAATCCTCCGACCATGAGGTTATGTTAATCACCATCACCGGATGGGTACTTTGATGACATCAAACACCGCTTCGTAACTGGGTGGTCATAAAGGTGTCATTGGGTATTCTGAAAGTATGTGTTGAAGCGCATGGACCAAGATTGGGATTTGTCCATCCATATGACGGATAGATATGCTCTGGGCCCTCTCGGTGGAATGTCATCTAATTAGCTTGCAAGCATGTGAATGGGTCACAAGGGATGACATATCACGGAACGAGTAAAGAGTACTTATCAGTAACGAGGTAGAACTAGGTATGGAGATGCTGACGATCAAACCTCGGATAAGTATAGTATCGCGAGACAAAGGGAATTGGTTTCATATGTAAGTGGTTCAATCGATCGCGAAGTCATCGTTGAGTATGTGGGAGCCATTATGGATCTCCAGGTCCCGCTGATGGTTATTGATAGGAGATGTGTCTCTATCATGTCTATATATTCACGAACCGTAGGGTGACACACTTAAGGTTCGAAGTTGTTTTAAGTAGATATGGAATGTGCGTTGGAGACCGAATGTTGTTCGGAGTCTCGGATTGGATTCGGGACATCACGAGGAGATCCGGAATGGTCCGGAGAATAAGATTCATATATAGGGGATCATTTTCTAAGTTAGGAAATGTTCCGGAGTGTTTGTATGAGGATTCTAGAAGGTTTCGGAATGTTCCGGAAGGTTCTAGAAGATATCTTGGAGTTTGCTTGAAAATCAAGATAGGGATCAAGGAGTCCTGGTGGGTCAAGACACGGATTCGTGGGGGAGGACTCCTCCCCCCTCCCCAAATTCGTTGGCCCTAGAGGAGGGGAGTCCTACAAGGACTGCCCCTCCCCAGGCGCGCCTCCTCCCCTTAAATAGAAGGGAAGGGGCGCCCCCTCCACCCAAGCTCTCATAACGTCCAATCTCTGCCGCCTCTCTCCTCCACCATCTTCTGCACAGGCATAGGCGAAGCCCTGCAGAATTCTCTACTCCACCACCACCACCACGCCGTCGTGCTGCTGGGATTCCGTGGAGAAGATCTACTACCTCCGCTGCTCGCTGGAACAGGGAGAGGAAGGTCTGCTTCGACTCCGCACGTGTGACCGACTGCGGAAGCGCTGCCAAATCGTGGCGCCGGAAGGATCGTCAACTTGACCAAGGGCGGAAGCGCTGCTGGAACGCGACGCCGGAAGGATCGTCTACTTGACCGAAGGCGGAAGCGCTGCTGGAACGTGACGCCGGAAGGATCGTCCACACGATCTTGAGATCGGCAAGTGATCGACTACATCAACCACGAGATCTAATCTCGTTAACGCTTTCGGATCTACGAGGGTTAGTTCCATCTATCTCGTTGCTCATGTCCAATAGATTAGATCTTGGCTTTTATCTAGATTAGATCTGGGTTTTGTTCGTTCTTGCGATAGAATTTTTTTGTTTTCCATGCTACGAACCCATCAGTGGTATCAGAGCCGTATCTATGCGTAGATCTGTTGCACGAGTAGAACACAATGTTTTTGTGGGCGTTGATGCTTTTGTTGTCGGTGTCTTAGCGTGTACTTTGCATCTTGCGGCATGGTGGGATGAAGCGGCTCGGGCTAACATTACATGTCATCGCACATGAGACTTGCTCCACGCTTGACGTGCAACTTGCTTTGCACAAGTGGCTTTGCGGGTGTCTGTCTCTCCCACCATAGTTAAGATTCAATTTACAATAAGCATCGTGACAACACTTGTATCAACGTTGTGGTCCTTGTTCGTAGGTAAGATCGGTCTTATGCGAAAGCCCCAAACCACGTAAAACTTGCAAAGAAAATTAGAGGCGTCTAACTTGTTTTTGCAGGGGTTCTGTGATGTGATATGGCCAACATGTGATTGTGATTGTATTTGATGTATGCAATGATCCTTGTTGTAATATGGCAACCGGCAGGAGCCTAATGGTTGTCTTTAATTCTGTTAAGACCTGCGTGTCTATTCATCTTGTAATAGCTTTATTCCAAGTAGTTGTAATAGTTGCTGGTGATGATGAACAACCATGAAGCGGCGCCACTGACCTTGACGCAATGCTGGTGATGATGGAGATCATGTTCGTGCTTTGAGATGGAGATCAAAGGCGCAAGAAGAAAAGGCCATATCATATCACACTTATTATGAATTGCCTGTGATGTTAATCCTTTATGCATCTTGTATTGCTTAGATCGCGACGGTAGCACTATAAGATGATCCCTCTCACTAAATATCAAGTAATAAAGTGTTTGTCCTTAGTTGGCACCGTTGCTAAGACTCGTCGTTTTGAAGCATCTCGTGATGATCGGGTGTGATAGACTCTACGTGTGCATACAACGGGTGCAAGCCAGATTTGCACATGCAGAAACTAAGGTTAACCTTGACGAGCCTAGCATGTACAGACATGGTCTCGGAACACAGAATACCGAAAGGTAAAACATGAGTCGTATGGATGATATGATGAACATGTTGATTGTTCGCCTTTAAAGCTACATCATCTCACGTGATGATCGGACTTGGTGTAGTGGATTTGGTTCATGTAATCACTAAAACAACTTGAGGGATGTTGTTTTGAGTGGGAGTTCATTTGTAATTTGGATTAGTCGAACTCAATTTATCATAAACACAATCAAAGTGAATTTGCATAGTTTGTTGTAGTCATTGGCATCCGTTCACCACCTTACGCTTAGTTATAGTTGAGATAGTGGAACTATAGAAATTCTGGATATTTGCTTTACGAACTGGTATCGTATTGTTTTGAGTGTCAATTAAAATTTATAAGTCCTATTGCAAACTTTCAGCAAACTCAATTTACTCCATGAAGTTTAATAAATAGTATTAAATCAAGAGTAACAATTCCAGTGTTAGTATCTAATGTATCATGTTAGCCTCCATGATTCTTGATACTCAAAAGATTGTTTTTAATATCAAGTTTATCTAAGAGCTGAAAGCAATGTTTCAGAAACCATCATATGTGAAAGGTATTGCGATATCTAAAACAATGTGTTGGTTACAACATGATAGAGTATACGTCCTCATATTTGATGAGAATTTGTGAAGGTTGGAGACGCTAGTCGTCCTAATCCTCCAAAAGGTTTTGAAAAAGAAACATTATACTCGCAATTCACCTTTATAAGCTATAGAAGCTTGATCATGAAAGTTGTCATGATAAGGATGAATAGAAGATATAAGTAAAATGTTTACTACACTAAAAGATTACTAAAGAATGGATTTTTGAAAGAACACCAAACATTTGATGAAGGTGGTCCACTTCAAAGTGCAAGTCCAAAGGTATTGGTATTTGACTATACACACTTTGTACTATGTGTCATGTGAATGACACCACTATTGATGTTGATAGATTCTTTTAAAAAAGAAAAGGAATTGCTGAAAGAGAATCTATAAAATATTTGGCAGAAAATAAAAGGTTGGAGATGTCCAACTTAAGCATATAGAAGATATACATGTTATGGTTGTATTCCTTGCTTGTTAAACAATGTGGTTCTCCGGTATTGGACACCAAATTGGTTGGTATGAAGTGTCATACAGGACAACACAATTCATGAACTGCAATGGCCTAAGTAACTAGCAAGAGAATATGTGATGATGTTCATCGAAAACAAACAAAGGGTTGTTGTGTTGCTTGTTAACATCAAAGCTTGCCTTCAAGATTTGTTTCAATAATTGTTATTTTGATCAGGTATTATGACGACAAAAAGGTTGTTCAAATAATTACCGTATTCCATAATAGATGGATGATATACAAGTCTGGTTGGAAGAATAACGACCATAAAAACTAATGCTAAAATGTCGCAAGACAAATGATTGAAAGATCACTTGCGAAGTGACATCGCCGTTTAAATTATATTGAAAGGATATATGAAGAAACTCTATATTGATGGATTTTTTGAGTCTTTGATTTGGATCAAATGACGCTTATGATACTTTCCAGGAGATAATTAAAACTCCGTTCGTAGGCCAAAAGAGGAACGGACGACTAACTGATTGGAATTTGTACATATTGATGTATATAGTCCATTATGTGTAGTCATGGGCGATGGATTTCAACTTCATATGATTTCTCCAAAGATTTGAGTGAGTATATGTATATACTTGCTCAATAAGGAAGAAGTATGAAACATTTGAAAAATGTTCAAAGATTTTCAAGATGAAGTGGAAAATCATTGTAACAAGAAAATAAAAGAGTTTATGATTGGATCATAAAGAAAGATATTTGAGTTACAAGTTTAGCAAAACACCTAAGATTTGAGGAATCGTTCCATGGATTTGCATTTCCCAAAACACCATAGGAGTATGGAGTGTTCAAGATATGTAATGAAACCTTGTTTGACATGGTAAGATCAAAGGTGTCATTTATGAAACTGCCATTATATTTTAAAGATTAAAGATTTAGTGACTACCGCTTTTACACTGAAAAGAGCTCCATCGTGATCCGTTGAAATAACACCATATAAGTCATGGTTTGGGATAAAACCCGAATTGTCTTTTCTTAAATTTTGGTATGCTATGCATAAGTAAAATGTTTACAACCAAAGTCGGATAAGCACGTCTTTGTAGGTTATCCCAAAGAATTTTTTGGGAATTTCTCCATAACACTGAGGACAAAAGAGTTTGTTACTTGGAACGTCAAGTTTCTTGAGAAGGAATTTTTCATGAAAAGTTAAGTGGGAGGACAATAGAACTTTGATAAGGTTGTTGAACCTTAGCTATATGTGCTAAGTAGCGCAGCGCCGGAAAGTGTCCCGGTGACGGCCACAATGCTCATGGCTCTCGTGATTACAAAAGGTGTGATCTCGGGGATTAGAGTTCCTATAGAACCGTGTGGGTCGGTAATAATCAAATAGTAAGATTTGATAAGCAAGTCGTTATTGTTTTGACAATGATGAACCGACTACATGCAAAGAAGCAATGATGGGCCCTGACTCCATAAAATGACTAGAAGTCATGGAATCCGTGATAGCATCCATATACGAGAAATCAAGTTTCTGAACTTTGAAGACCCTCCAGAAAGGCGTGAAGCCTATCGGTCGTGTTTGGATCTATAAAGAAATAGACATGGATGTTTCAAGTCTATGAAATAGTCGACATGTACGACAATGTTCAAGGGATTGACTATGATAAGATTTGATCTTTCATAGCGATATTTAGTCTGGACGGATTAATGTAGCAACCACTACATATATTTTGGTATATGGTAGTTGAACAAACAAAACAAGTTCTTCTAATAGAATAGTTACCTAGGACGTGTACATGACACGATCCAAAGGGTTTTGTTGATTCAAAGGATGCTAAAAGAGTATGCAAAACTTCAATGGTTGAAGTAAGCATAGCGGAGTTGGAATCTTCACCATGATGAAACTGTTAAAAGAGTTTAAATTCATCGGAGATGATGAAGATGCTTGCATTTGCAAGAAATTAAGTGGGAGCGCTGAGACATATTTCTAATACATTATGTAGAGGACATATTGTTGATTGGAAATAATGTATCTTGTATTGACACAGGTTAAGAATTTCATTTCGATGAAAGACTTAGGCATAACCCAAGAATTAGGCATCAATGTCTATATGAATAGATTGAGGCGCTAATATGGTTTTGCCAAATTTACATAGATAACATGTTGAATGAGTTCAATATGGAAACAACAAGAAAGGTTCTTGATGCACGGAAAGGACTGAATCAAGATTCGAGTGTGTTTACACGAGATTCAAGTGTTTTGACACTTGGTAAAATTACAAGAATATCTTGATCAATCATTCTTTGAGATGTACACATCCAGATATGTCCTATGCTCTAAATGTTATGAGCATATACCAGAATGATTCATAAGATGATCATTGGAAAATAGTAAAGATATTCTTATGAGCTTTGGAAGAACTAAGAATATATCATGTATAAGTGACAAATAGTTAAAGGTAGTTCATTGTAAAGTGTTACATTGATACTAGTTTTGTCACAGGATACAAATTAAGTTTATCTCAATTTAAACTATGGGTGGCACAATGTAATGAAAGGAAGTTCCATAACGGATTTGGTTGAGTACCAAAGTTAAAACATTGTGACAGATACTACAACAAAAGGCTAAGTATATAAACTACTATAGTAGCAGCAAAGGCGGGCATTTGTGTTAAGTAGTTTGTTATCAAACTAGGTGTGGTTCATAGCAGGATAATACTATGAAGATAGATTTTATGACAATAGTATCAACATGATTTAATCCCGAGGAACTAAAGGTCTCACCAAAGGACCAAATTTATACAATGCCATCTCATTGAAGAATGAGTAATGCGTAGAGACGCAAGGACATGCAAATACACACGGACCTGGAAGTGTCAGATCCGAAGATTATGTTTACCACTAGCAATGGTGTCTATACAACACCAGAAAGCCATAGGTGTTGAATGCACAAGTTTTTAACTAGATTATTGACTCTAGTGCAAGTGGGAGACTGTTGGAGATATGCCCAAGAGGCAATAATAAAGTGGTTATTATTATATCTTTATGTTTATGATAAATGTTTACATCCCATGCTATAATTGTATTATTAGGACACACTAATACATGTGTGTTTTGTAAACATAAAAGAGTCCCTAGTAAGCCTCTTGTTAAACTAGCTTGTTGATTAATGGATGATCATGGTTTCCTGATCATGGATATTGGATGTCGTTAATAACAAGGTTATATCATTAGGAGAATGATGTGATGGACACACACCCATAGTAAGCGTAGCATAAGATCAAGTCATTAAGTTCGTTTGCTATAAGCTTTAAAATACATAGTAACCTAATCCTTCGACCATGAGGTTATGTTAATCACCATCACCGGATGGGTACTTTGATGACATCAAACACCGCTTCGTAACTGGGTGGTCCTAAAGGTGTCATTGGGTATTCTGAAAGTATGTGTTGAAGCGCATGGACCAAGATTGGGATTTGTCCATCCATATGACGGATAGATATGCTCTGGGCCCTCTCGGTGGAATGTCATCTAATTAGCTTGCAAGCATGTGAATGGGTCACAAGGGATGACATATCACGGAACGAGTAAAGAGTACTTATCAGTAACGAGGTAGAACTAGGTATGGAGATGCTGACGATCAAACCTCGGATAAGTATAGTATCGCGAGACAAAGGGAATTGGTTTCATATGTAAGTGGTTCAATCGATCGCGAAGTCATCGTTGAGTATGTGGGAGCCATTATGGATCTCCAGGTCCCGCTGATGGTTATTGATAGGAGATGTGTCTCTATCATGTCTATATATTCACGAACCGTAGGGTGACACACTTAAGGTTCGAAGTTGTTTTAAGTAGATATGGAATGTGCGTTGGAGACCGAATGTTGTTCGGAGTCTCGGATTGGATTCGGGACATCACGAGGAGATCCGGAATGGTCCGGAGAATAAGATTCATATATAGGGGATCATTTTCTAAGTTAGGAAATGTTCCGGAGTGTTTGTATGAGGATTCTAGAAGGTTTCGGAATGTTCCGGAAGGTTCTAGAAGATATCTTGGAGTTTGCTTGAAAATCAAGATAGGGATCAAGGAGTCCTGGTGGGTCAAGACACGGATTCGTGGGGGAGGAGGACTCCTCCCCCCTCCCCAAATTCGTTGGCCCTAGAGGAGGGGAGTCCTACAAGGACTCCCCCTCCCCAGGCGCGCCTCCTCCCCTTAAATAGAAGGGCAGGGGCGCCCCCTCCACCCAAGCTCCCATAACGTCCAATCTCTGCCGCCTCTCTCCTCCACCATCTTCTGCACAGGCATAGGCGAAGCCCTGCAGAATTCTCTACTCCACCACCACCACCACGCCGTCGTGCTACTGGGATTCCGTGGAGAAGATCTACTACCTCCGCTGCTCGCTGGAACGGGGAGAGGAAGGTCTGCTTCGACTCCGCACGTGTGACCGACTGCGGAAGCGCTGCCGAATCGTGGCGCCAGAAGGATCGTCAACTTGACCAAGGGCGGAAGCGCTGCTGGAACGCGACGCCGGAAGGATCGTCTACTTGACCGAAGGCGGAAGCGCTGCTGGAACGTGACGCCGGAAGGATCGTCCACACGATCTTGAGATCGGCAAGTGATCGACTACATCAACCACGAGATCTAATCTCGTTAACGCTTTCGGATCTACGAGGGTTAGTTCCATCTATCTCGTTGCTCATGTCCAATAGATTAGATCTTGGCTTTTATCTAGATTAGATCTGGGTTTTGTTCGTTCTTGCGATAGAAATTTTTTGTTTTCCATGCTACGAACCCATCACCAGTTGCCTGTTTTCTGCTGTTCTTGGTTCCAGGAAAGTTAGAAAATGAATATTCTCAGAATTGGACGGGACAAAAGCCAAAGTTCCTATTTTCCCAGAAGACTCACGGAGCCAGAAGGAGAGTCGGAGAGGGGCCACAGGGTGGCCACACCACCCCTAGGCGCGGGTCCCCCTAGGCCACGCTAGGGCATGGTGTGGGCCCCCTGGCCGGCCACCGACCTTGCCTCTTTCGCCTATAAAGTCCTCCCGATGCAAAAACCCTAGGGAGTCAATCAGAAATCCACGAAAAGTTCCACAGCACCGCCGCCACCGAAGGGGAGATTCGGGGGACAGAAAGTCTCTGTTCCGGCACCCTGCTGGGACGGGGAAGTGCCCCCGGAGCCATCTCCATCGATCTCCACCACCATCTCCATCACCGTTGTTGATTCCCATGATGAGGAGGGAGTAGTTCTCTCTCGAGGCTAAGGGCTCTACCGGTAGCTATGTGTTCATCTATCTCTCTATGCATGATCATATTGTGATCATGAGCTTCGTAATCAAGTAGATCTACCTTGCTACTCAAGTGCTTTATTAGATCTATGCTTTCCCCATGTGTGTGAAAGTGACAACGTGCACACCATGGTGGCACTTAAGCTAGAGATTACAAATACTTGTTATGAGTTATATTTGGAGTTGGATGTCTTTATGAAATTGTGGTGTTTGTTGGAACCATCTAGTGCTCAAGGTGACAGTGTGGGGTTATCTAGATGGGGAAAGCTTACTTTGAGGTGTGCTATTATAGCCCTACCATGGATTAGAGTGTCCAACCGGAGAGTAGTTAAGAGTAGTATCATAAAGAGAAGATATTTATATGAGAGTGTTCACTAGTGAAAGTATGATCCCTAGGCCTTGTTTCTAAGCACTGAAACACCGTTTGCAATTAGATCTGTTACATGTTTGCTTGCTTCCATCTTTATTTCAGTTTGCCTTTAGTTTCTTTCACGCCATCAAGCTATTTTCTAGCATTGTTGTCTTATATCCATACCACTTGCATTTCACTATCTCTTCGCCGAACTAGTGCACCTATACACCTTACAAGTGTATTGGGTGTGCTGGGGACACAAGAGACTTCGCGTATCTTGATTGCAGGATTGCTTGAGAGGGAATACCTTTGACCACTTCCTCCCTGAGTTCGATAAACCTTGGGTGATCCACTTAAGGGAAAACTTGCTGCTGTTCTACAAACCTCTGCACTTGGAGGCCCAACAACTGTCTACAAGAATAGAAGTCCGTAGACATCAGGCACCTCCTACTCTGCAGATCCCGCTGAGAGTTACAAATGTGAGCAACAGATCCGGTATCAAATACCCAGGTGTTACTCCTGGCACTCGTAAGGAATACATCAGTAACATGTATATCATATATACCTTTGTCCGGGATGGCTTTCTTGCCAGCTCGCTTGTCCTCAAGGTACTTAGGGCAGTTATGTTTCCAGTGCCCATCCCCTTTGCAGTAGAAGCACGAAGTGCCGGGCTTAGGGCCAGGCTTGACAGTCTTTGAGGTGCTAGAGGCGAACCTGCCATCCTTCTTAGACTTCTTACCCTTGCCTTTTCCCTTTTGCCCAAGTTTCTTAGAGTTGGTGGTCTTGTTGACCATCATCACTATGTGCTCCTTCTTGATTTCAACCTCAGCAGTTTTGAGCATGGCGAACACCTCAGCAAGGGTCTTAGTCATCCCTTGCATGTTGTAGTTCATCACAAAACTCTTATAGCTAGGGGGCAGCGAGTGCAGCACCCTATCTATAGCGAGCTCCTCCGGGATTTTGCAATCCAGGGCGTTTAAGCGCTTAACGTAGCCAGACATTTTGACCATGTGCTCACTAATATTGTTGTGCTCTTCCATTTTAGCAGAGAAGAACAGCTCAGAAGCATCATACCTCTCTGCACGAGCCTGCGGAGCAAAGACAACCTTGAGATCCTCAATGATCTCAAAAGCATTCATCTTCTCAAAACGATTTTGAAGCTTTGGCTCCATGGCATAGATCATTCCACTCTAGATGAGGGAGAAATCGTCCGCCTTGGACCGCTAGAACATTCTTTTTGTCCTGGGAGGCGGAATCTGCAGGCTTAGCTGGAAGCTTAGCCTCGATGACATAAGTCAACTTTTAAGGGACTAGGAGGATCCTAAGATTGCGGAACCATGCGGTGAAGTTGGTTCCATCAGTTTTCAGCTTGTCCTTCTTGAGGAAAGTGCTAAGGTTGAAGGTGGGTGGGCGAGACATCTACAAAGGATTTGCAAAGTATTTAGACTATGTTCATAATAATGAGTTCAAATTTTAATAAAGGAACTCCCACTCAAACAAACATCCCTCTACTCGTTCAGTGATCACATGATCCCTATCCTCTGCACCTACCCCGATCATCACGGCCATCAGTGCAGTATCAAAGGTGGACATTCCCTAATGTCGATCACATCAACCATGTGATTCATGCTCGACCTTTCGGTCTCTTGTATTCTGAGGCCATGTTTCTCTAACGTGCTAGGCTCGCCAGTCCTAACTCGTGTGTATTCGCAGTGCAACATGGCTTACACCCACTGTATGCGAACGTAGATATGTCTGACACCCATGCCTATAACCCTGGATTGCCTCATACCGAAGAACTTTCTTGGTGGTGCACACACAAGGGGAATACGATAACTGGAATACTATGAGGGATTATCTTATTATGCTACCGTCTAGTAAGTATACTAGCACAACAAGTAATACTTCTAAAAGTAAAGTGTTATGACATGGTTTGTAGCTTTATGATCATCATCAACAACTTTAATAAGAGTTTCGCAAACTCGTGATTGCCATGTTATAATACTTGCCCCTATGCAATAAAGAAGATAGACGCTTCTATATTAACTATTCCATGTTTTACGCGGCTTTAGGGCTTTCGCAGTAGAACCCTTTCCCACCTACGAACGTCGAGCCACAACATGGATTCAATGATTGCCGTTCTTCTTCCCTTTTCAGGGCCCTCCAGTATCAATGCCATGTCAACTACTGTAGAGAGACATACACCCCCCTAAGCCACTTTGATTCGTGGACCAGTCTCGTGAATCACCACGTGAGATCGGTTGGGGGCCGCTTCATCAAACAGTGTCGCGATATGAACAATGATACTAAAGAGGGTAGCAACCAGAGAATTAATGCCCACATATTGCTATGTGTTCTATCCGTACGACATGTCTACCCATAGACCCGCTCTGATACCACTGAAGGGTTTTGTAGCAAAAAACAAAAAATTACTATCTACTCGAACTCTAATACCAGGATCTATACTATGTAGACATAAGTAACGGAGAAGGAATACAGTATTCATACCTTTGCAAACAGAGGCACGCCTTACGTAGGAAGGCGTATATTGATGAAGACGAGCAGCACCCCAAGTGTGGTGCCTCCGAAGTTCGTCACACGTCCGGTGTAGGAGACGTCAACCGGACTCCGATCCAGCCGAGCAGCGGAAGAAGTAGATGCCGGATCGCCGATCACACGACGGTAGTGTGAAGGTGGAGAACTCAATTACGAGGTCCTCCCCAATATTACGGGGAAGTCCTCAGCAGATGAGAGAGAGAGAGAATGAGAGGAATGGGTGATCCCAAAGGGGGAGGGGGACCCCTTTATAGTGGGAGGGGAGGCACCACCAAGGGGCCAGGCGGTGTGGGACTAATCCCCACACCCGCCGGCCACCTTGGGGCAGTCGCCGGCCCTAGGTGGGCCCCACTAGGGCGTCCCACCAGCCCTAGGCCGGCCGGCCCCCACTCCCTATGCGCCTTGCCCTATTGGGCCTCCCTTCGGGTGAGGCCCATTAGTAATATGGAGCCTTTAAAAATAAAATAAATATTTAATATTAATTCTCCAATTAACATTTAAATACACATATTATATTATTCCTTCACTCCGAACACCTTCCGGACCCCTTCCGATCTCCATCGGATGTTACTGAAACTATTCCGGTTTCTCTCTCTCTATTTCTCATACGATTCCTCATCTACCCTAAGCGTCCCTACCCTTAAGCATGACATCCTTCGGTTCGGAAACACTCCGGACATGATAGAGACTACTCTCATATCAATGATCAACAGATGGACCTGGATGGCCATGTGACCCCCGTGCGTTTCACGAATACAACCGCTCGAACCGTGAGATAGTCGTTCCCCATTCCCTTTGTCATTCGATACCTAATTCATCCGAGACTTGATCTTCGGTATCTGCATACCTTAGTTCGATCTCGTTACTGATGAACTTTTTTTCTCGTTCTCATGTCGTTGCATTCCGTGACCTAGTCACATGCATGCAAGCTTCATCAATGCAACGTCACCGAGATGGCCACATGTATATGTCCATTACACAGACTAGACAAATCCTGGTCTTGATATGTACTCCTCTACGCATCCCTTCGGAGAACCTGAGTGGCACCTTTTTGGTCACCCTGTTACGAGATGACTCTTGATAACCATCTAAGCTTCTTCCGGAATGGTGATTTGCATTACCTCACAGTCAAAGGATCGGGTTACGAGGTTCTCTATGTTTTATCATCAATGGTAAACTTTGTAACTAGATCTCATTAAGATATAACGGTTGGATGTTTGTCTATCATGTTATTTAACTAATAACATGACCTCATTGTCAGTTGGCATAAATGCACATGGTCTTGAAACACAGACCATCCTCATGACCAATGAACTAGTTCACTAGAGGTAACTAGAGACACGGTTTGTTTACATACCACACGTGTATTAACGTTTCGTATTAACACAGTTATAACACACAATATGGAACGTATTATGAACATGCGTTAACATGGAGATGTATCAAATAATACACTTTATTATTTGCCTCTAGGGCATAACTCCTTCAGTGTGACCCCTTTCCTAGACATGCGTTAACACTTAGTAAAATCCTGGATCTGTACGTGGAAACTCCCGCCGAGTCACAACTGGGCCTAGAATGTGGCAAAGTTGGCCCAACCTTGGCTCTCCATGTACATATGTCCTAAACAAACCAAAACATGTAGAGAGGTCCACCGGGCTACCCTCGTACGGAGATAGCTATAGGGGTAGACGATCCGGGGGCCCCGGTCTAGGGTTTCGCCGGAGGAAGACCGCCGGAGCGTCGGAATCACATGAAAACTTGCATGTGCCCCTAGAATATGTGTGTGAGAGTGGTGAAAGATTGGTAGGTTCTATGTGTAGGCCCCACGTGTGACCATCTTTCTGGACATGCGTTAACACTTAGTAAAATCCTGGATCTGAACGTGAAAACTCCCGCCGCGTCATAACCGGGGCCTAGAATGTGGCAAAGTTGGCTCAACCTTGGCTCTCCATGTACATATGTTCTAAACAAACCAAAACAAGTAGAGAGGTCCACCGGGATACCCTCGTACGGAGATAGCTATAGGGATATACGATCCGAGGCCCCCGGTCTAGGGTTTCGCCGGAGGAAGACCGCTGGAGCGTCGGAATCACATGAAAACTTGCATGTGCCCCTAGCATATGTGTGTGATAGTGGTGCAAGATTGGTAGGTTCCATGTGTAGGCCCCATGTGTGACCCCCTTCCCGGACATGCGTTAACACTTAGTAAAATCCTGGATCTCTACGTGGAAACTCCAGCCACGTCACAACCGGGGCCTAGAATTTGGCAAAATTGGCCCAACATTGGCTCTCCATGTACATATGTCCTAAACAAACCAAAACAAGTAGAGAGGTCCACCGGGCTACCCTCGTACGGAGATAGCTATAGGGGTAGACGATCCGAGGCCCCCGGTCTAGGGTTTCGCCGGAGGAAGACCGCCGGAGCATCGGAATCACATGAAAACTTGCATGTGCCCCTAGCAATTAGTAAAGTATTGAAATTAGTAAATATATTTAATGAAATAGATTGAAATTGAAAAAAATAGAAAAGAAAAAATGTCAAGCTACGCCGACGGTTCCTAAACCAATAATGACAAGTGTGGTGTAATGCTCCTAGATGGAAAACCTAGCTCCTGAATGTTCCTAAACCAATAGTAAAATCCATTGGTAACCCTCATATGGATGGTCGATTCGTGGGGGCCACGTCTATGGTTTGCTTGGAAAACGAGCACGAGAGAAAATAAAAACTATATGATAATAATATATTATAGTTTCTTATGTATTAGTATACACCAAATGATTTAGTAATAATATTGGTTTAATAAGCCTAAATACAATCAAATCTAGACAAATTTGAATCAACTAATTTGGATCAGAGGAGTATTAAACGTTTTACATGAATTATGGACATATCTTCTATGTTACACGTGCCTGGAACGTGGACGATTTACTAGTATTGGAACAGAATACTACCACTTCTCTTTTTCTTGAGTAGTACTAAATGTATATAAAAGAGAAAATAAAATAAAAAATTGACAGCCAACGCCGAGGGTGGCTGTCGGCGTAGCTTCGATAAAATAGAAAACCTAGCTACCGTCGGCCTACGTCGAGGCTGGCCGTCGGCTTATATTAGGTCAGTCAATAGGGTTGGCCAGGTCGACCCGGCCCTTGACCGTTCCCCACACACGCACCCGGCCGCCTCCCTCCTCCCGTGATCCCCGCCGCCAACTCGTTCGCCGCCGGCGAGCTCGCGCGTCCGCCCACCTCCCTCGTCCCCGAGCTCGAGCGCCTCCGCCTCCCTCATCCCCGCCGCCAACTCGCTCGCCGCCGGCGAGCTCGCGCGTCCGCGCGCCTCCCTCGTCCCCAAGCTCGAGCGCCTCCGCCCGCCTCCCTCATCCCTGGCTTGGCGTGTGAGATGCTGAGACTTGATGCTGCACTTGGTGACATCAACAAAAGTGATCGAATCCGGCTGTTCGCCTTAGATCTTATGAACTACCGAGGGTGTGGATCAGTTACTGTGACAGCTGCTGCGGCCGCCATGGTGGGTATGGCGAAGGAGGCCAAGTTGATGTGTGGATGGATGAGAAAAGAGAAGAAGCTTATTGACTCCCGCGACCCGTTATTGATACCCCGAGAGATCCTTGACTGTCTTGTGATACGAGAGGCAACCTTTAATTTGATGGTCAATATGGTGCAAGACTGTATTCGTTCGGCTACCGTCGCTACTCCTGATCATCAAAATCTAGTGCAGTCAGCTAGTAAAATCCCTACTGATATCATATGGGATAGCACTGTTGTTGTTGCTGAAGCATCAAAATCTAGTGGGGGCAGCACTGAGAAACAGAATTGTTGTGAATATCACCAAGGGAAAGAACAAGATGAAAAGAGAAGCGACAAAAAAAGGAAAAAGTTTGAGAGCAGGATTGTCAGAGCCGCGTTGTCAACCGAAGATGGAGCGGCGATGAAGAAGGCTAATCGTATGGTAAAAAGTGGATGGAGAGGTGGGCCAAGAATTTCAATGTTGACGACCAGCTTCCACCGCAGCTGCAGCCTTTTGGAGAATACGTGGGGATGGAAAAGGCTGGTCCCACTTCCCAGTCTCGATGAAATGCCCTTCTATTCGGAGTACCTCATGAAATATTACGAGCACAATGCTCCTAGCTATGTTGGTAGATGTGGGAACCGCATGGCTGCTTGTGCCGCCAAGTGTTGTATCGAGATGGAGGACAAACTTATGTCGGTGTTGAATACTCGCTCAGAACACAGATTTCCCAGCACGATCGTCCTGAGCCACATGATCAAAGAACGTGCACATCTCCTCATCTCTAGCAGGAGGTGGCTATGGCCTATGGCTACCTTTGTGTGTATTGGCAAGGAAGCGGAGTTGATGTGCGAGATGCTGAAGCTCAATGCTGGACCCGGTGACGTCGGCTTGAGTGATATAATTCGGATGTGTGCCTTATGTCTTATGAACTACGGATGCTACTACAGATCTATTGCAGCAGGAGCTGGTGCTATGTTGGGTATTGCTAACGAGGCCAGGTTGATGTGTGAGTGGTTGAGGGAAGACAATGAGCTTATTGTCTACCGCGACCCATCTTTACCCCAAAGTATTTTTCATGGCAAGATTATCCGGGAGACAACAATTGATTTGATGGTTAGTATAGTGGACGATTCTTCTTCTTGTTCGGCCAATCCTACATCGTCTGTTCCCAGTCCTGATAGGGTACAGTCGACAAGTGAAATTTCTGGTGATGATAATGGGGGCAGACAATGTTGTTGCTGAAGAGGCTCGACGACACGGCACACGGGGGTACGCTTTCTCCAGCTGCAGGCGAAGCGGCGCGTTGCTACTGGGAGAAGGCGCACACGGGACCTGACGAGAAGGCGCGATCCAGCTTCGTCGCAGATCGAGACCTCGATGTGGTGTGCTAGACGGAGGCGCCAGGGAGCACAGACGTCAGGACAGTGAATAATATGCTGATCGTGCCGAGGGCGACCTTCTTGGCACGTATTTCTGTTGCTGTTGTGCCCCTCTGTCAAGCGTGCGGGTTTGAAGCATATGATGAGCTCGCCAGGCAAAGGCTTGCTTTTCATGGAGTAAAGGTGGGCCGCTGCTACCCTTCCTGCTATATGTCCATGGTGAAATATGACTCCTAGGATGGCTCGACCGATTAAAGGACACAGTCTTCCAGTTTGTGCATCGGTTAGCCTATCAATTCGGCAATTTCTCACTCTAAATCCTAGCACTGAATTACCATATTGTACAGTACTATTCGAAATGCTTTGCGTTGCACTTTTATTTTTTTGAAACAAGGCAAAAGACTTGTCATTTTCATTAATGGCGAATCATTAATGGCGAAGGAGTTCAAGGAGATGTCTTACAAACAGCCAAGGCCTAGAGCAAGCAGAGCCATAGTACAAAACAATATTACAAAGCGATTTAGCACCCGCAACGCTCCACAAATTCGCCTCTTCCTTAATTCTTGGAAATAATCACGTTGGTGGTAGAGTATTGGTTTCTAAAAATTCGCCAAATTCTTTTGTCATTTATAATTGGAGCGATGTATGGTAGTTGATTTGTATTCTAAGCTCTCAGCCTCCCTATCTTATGTATTCATAGACAATATGCTTTTACGGTCGGACAATTTCTACCCGGCCTGTTTCATTGGGGGAATTCTTCAGCCAGCCTCCATGATGTGGGTAGCGGCTCATGGCGTTGGTTCGGGGGTCTGCATGTCGTCGGCGGCCGATGGCGCGCGCGGAGGAGCACGGACGGACGGAATGTGATCCTGTGGGCTGCGGCGTCCCCTTGCCGGGCGTGCGCGGCCGTGTTGCTGTGGTGCTAGACGAGCACCAGGGGTTGCATTGCATGGTGCTGCCGGCGGCGGCGCTGACGTGCTGGCCTGCGTGCCGGTTGGTGCTAGACGAGCAGGACGGCCAGGATTTTCGCTGTGCATGCGTTTAGGGGCAGGGGATTACGAAAATAGTTAAGACCATAAAGAGAAAATTAAGGAAAGAGTTAACGTGATGTCGCGTGTGTGTGTGTGCATGTAGGGGCAGGGGACAGGAAAGAATTTAGCTGCCCATCACTCCTTAATCACCGCCCCAAAAAAATTAGGCCCTATGTATCGTAGGAACGGAGGGAGTAGGGAGTTGGTGCTTACTACCTGTTTGATGTTATGTGTCTCAGAACTTGACTATGCTTATCATATTTCTCGTTTGGTGTATTAAGGCTAGGAAAAAAATCTTGTTCACAAAATTGGAACTACCTATATAAGAGCAACTCCAACAAACGCTAGAAACAGACCGCGCGCTAAAATAACTGCCAATTTAGCACGGGGGAGCTAAAATTGAGGCTCCAACAGCCGTTGTACACTAGCGCGCACAAAAAATTATCCAGCACGCCGAGTCCGACGCACCAAATATACTGCTTTGGCGAGCACGCGCGTCAAATCTCCGGCGTGCACAGCAAATCTCCAGCGCATCCGGCGGGCAGATGTTTTGCGCACGCTATATTTAGCGCATCCGGCGGAGGCGTTGTCCGTTTCACACTGCAAAACTGGATCGCGCGCGCTGCATAACAATTTTACAGCGCCAAATTTTCCAGCGTCTGTTAGAGTTGCTCTAAGAATTTGTGCATACATGGCAACATGATAATAAGCTTCCTGGAGATGATGCTTATGCTGGTGCTAGAACTTCTGCACTAAACACACTACAAGTCCAGCTATGATCTCAAGCGTTGCTTGACAGGCTTCAATCTGATATGCTCGGTTTCAAGAATTTATACCATTTGGATTCGATTACAAACCAATTTAAATCAGGCGCGCGAGACGCGAGCACAGCTGGGGCAAAAGCGATCGAACCGGCCTGACACGAATCGTGACACGGGACGGACAAGAACCTGACTATGCCCTAACTTAAAACTCAGCTAGCTATGAATTAGCAAAACCTAACTATGCCCTAACTTAAAATTCAGCTCGCTATGAATTGTTAACCAAATTTATTACTCTCTCCGTCCAAAAATAAGTGATATATATTTGTCTAGATTCGTATGACTTATTTTAGTGTCTAGATACATACAGATCTACCCCGCAGAAAAAAAACATACGGATCTAGACAAATCTAATTCACATATTTCTGGACGGAGGGAGTACAACAAACCAAACACAACGAGGTATGATAGGCTACCAACTTTTTTGGTAGAGCTAGCTTGGGCAATGAACCACACGTGACCATATCCTTCTAGGCTGAAGAGAAAGAACAAGAACAGCTTACCTCAATGTGATGTATGCATCCATCTTCCCCACGTTAATACTTCCCATCTCGTCCTAACTACTATCGAATACAGCGAGAGACTCCGGATTGACCCGATACAAAGGTATACAAGGCACTCTTGGAAAACTGAAATTCTGCAGTCTAATCCTCATTACACTCCGATGCAAAACCCTACAGCTCTTTTCCATCTGCACTAAGAACAGCCACAAAAATAAGGAAAGGAAAAAAAATGGAGCCATCTTCTATGCTGTCATTCTGTTCCTGACTGGACTGGACACTGGACACACAAGAAAGTCAATGTCGATGACAAGTGACTTCGCTTCAAGGTTGCTGAAAGAGACAATTGCAACCGGTGTGCGACTGAAAGACACATTGGGGAATCACACCAGTTTCATCGCATCGCAAAATCCCTCACCAAGGTTTGACCTCCTGTGCTGTTGTGTAAAAATGAAATAGAGCATCAGACAGAGGACTAACGGATGACGCATCTATGGATGGCTAAAACTGGCATCAGAGGTAAATTCCATGTAATGTAATGCAAACCACATGGATACTCCTATTAAGTTTGCATTCGACAAATGGTATGTGAATGGAATTTACATATGACACAAGAAGGCGTCATATGGAATTATTCAGGCTAGCAATTCTTGGTTAGGGTCTACAGGTACCTAGACTTCCAAGCAGTGTAATACATACTCCCTCCGTTTCAAAATATAAGATGTTTTAGATTTGTGAAAGGAGTGTATCTAGACTTCTTTTGGTGTGTATAGGTTCAGTCTAGATACACTCCTTTCACAAAGCTAAAACATCTTATATTTTGAAACAGAGAGAGTACTACAGACAGTGTAGCAGGCTAACGAATTTAGTGATCATGTGTAAGATGCTAACGAATGTATCATCTGATAGTGATAGGACAAAGCCATAGAGTATGATAGACATTAGACAGAAACTTACGAGCACTCCAAGTGAATATTCAGACAACGTGGATTCTCCTCGCTCGGAGTGATCATCACAGAACCTTCTATAATTTGATCCTGTGTCACCCCTATAGGATCATGGAAGTAGAAAATAGTCTGCAAAAGATGACAAGAGCATACTTACTACATAAAAAAAACATGAATAACTGAACAAGTGTTTAACAAGAAAAAGGCCATTTTGTAGAAATCAGAACCTGGTGCCAATGTGTTGGCTCATCTTCGGGGGCTGTGGACAGCACAACCGTGTTATCTGATCCTCGACTCCTTTTCTTCTGAATGATGTCAAGTGGATTTGAACTGGATGACAAATTTTGAGAAGACTCTGCAGGCCCATTGAACTCCACCTCAAACCAGAGACCAAAGCCATGAACTGGAGCTTCACATCAAAGGAAATAAATTGTCAACTTACTTGTCAAGGAACTAAGATTAATTGGACATTTGTTATGTATAACTGATTGGAAAACGATCGCACAAAAACCAAGATGGTATTTTCACATTCAAGTATAGCAATGAAAAAAATACAGATGAGAACTTATAAATTGAGTGACAATGAAGAATGATGGCCCTATACTTAATTCTCATAGTTCATAATGAATTAATGGTGTTCTCTCTATTTCCTGCACAGCTCAAATCTAATCTTTTGTTTATGGCTGACAATCAGTCGACAGAACTAAAAATTTAGAGATAAAGAAATGTAGAAGTACTAGGTTGCTGACTTCTCCTATACTTTTAGATTCGAATAGTAGATGAAGAGTATCAAATAAATTACAAGACAATAACATGTAGAATAATCGGATATTCACTTCGGCTCCTAGGTGCAAATGCACCCATTACGAGAAAACATTTTTCGAAATGTCAAAAAATTCGAAACAAAAATTTCGCATATACATCCGAACATTTTATGTTGGTTTACAAGTTTTCGAGATGAAAACATATTTTATGTGTCGTGTATAAAAAAGGCAAAATATGCCACAGGAATACGACTATTCACGTGACATTTTTTGACTTTTTTATACACGACACATAAAATGTTTTTTCATCCCGAAAACTTGTGAACCAACATAAAATGTTCGAATATATATGTAGAATATTTTTTCAATTTTTTTGACATTTAAAAATACATTTTCTCACAATGGGTGCATTTGCACCTATGAGCCGAATTGCCACCTCCGTAGAATAATCTACATGGCAAATTATACGAAACAAAAGGGTTTGAAGCAACATGTAAAAGAGAGTGTCCAGGAATCAAATTGCATTTGCTGTATCAACAGAGGAGATACACTGCCAGACATCGTGATGGGCTGTTAGCTTAAGTGGAAGACAACTGACATTGCCAATTTGGGCAAAACTAAGAGTATGCCAGCATATGATACGCTGATCAACTACTGTAGTACAATTCAAAATCAGCACTTGATGTTTTTCGGCTCAAGTGATAACTATATTGATTGATAACTTCCATTTTCAGCATGGAGGAAAGAAGCGTTGGTAAAAGGTGTAATAAGAATGAACATCAGAGCATCAAACATGACAACGAGATAGTGCACCCTTAGAAACAATGTACCTAGCATCAAGCAAAGTATCCAGCACTGAACCTATATAACTCCCAGTTTCCATAGAGCTTATGTAGCAAAGTGTAAAATCAAACTCCATACTTTAATATGACTTTGAAGTACTTACCATCCAGTAAAGCATCAGAGCATTAGACTATCAGATCCTTATATCAACTAAGTACATCAAGGCTCAAGTTATAAATGATATCATAATACAAGATAACTAAATTAAATTAGCAGATTCAGAGCGCAGTGAGTGGAATAAGACCAACGAAGGCACATAAATTACCTAACATCATTGATGACACTTTGTATGTTGTGGCGACAGATTTGAATTCCTCAACCGTAAAAGTGTAGCAGTCAATGTGCTTGACCTACCACAATTTGCAAGTAAACATGGCCCCAAGAAGAGGTAAAAGTTAGAGATGTAATTATATTTCAATCACAATAAGTTATTTATCTAGTAGCCTTGTGAAAACTAACCACAAATGGCCAACTTATAACATTCTCTCCACTGATTAGTTCAATGGAGGGCTCCTCAGATGCAAATTTTTTGGCAAGTGGCACAAGAGCAGACACTGCAAGAGCAGAGTTGAAAATTAAATTGCAGTTTGCGTAAGTTGTCAGGCAACATCAGATACTAACAGCAATGCATACTAAAACTGAGAAAATATAACGAAATAACTTACTATCTATGCCATAAACATCACACCAGAAATCAACACTGCCTTCATATCTATCAGAATTTGTTATAGGCGCCATGAAAAGCTGGGGATACAAGGAACCATAAGAATTCAGATTTGGCCAATTAACACACCAAAACATGGTGGTGCTTCCTCATGGAGGTGGTAAATCAAGGTTCATTTGTGCCAGAAAGAACATTTTCTACCATATGATGCCCCCTTTAAGACTTAACAGCTACTCCTTTCTATTTAGACTAAACACAAACATCACTAAATGTCTTGAAAAAAATAGCAAATAACTAATGTATTTACAGGTCCAACTTTTGTTAATAGCTTTTGCACTTATCGTGTGGGTGCATGTGTGACAAATTTCCATATCATAAATATACCGTAGCATGAGAAGGAAGGATAAGACCCCCAGGCTTAAGCCATTTATCCCTTGCAAATAGAACACTGGGCAGCATACTCTACAAGAGAAAACAGAAGGCGTAAGAAGTTAAAAATCAACATCGGAAATGCAAACAATCAGCATAGGCTACCAAAAAGACACCTCATAGAGAAGCATATAACCCATCCATTCTGATATTATTACATCAACCTTCTCCTCGACTTCAATATCCTGCACTGCCAAATAAAAAATAAATACAAAAAACTAGTGAAGATAAAAAATAAGAATTCAAGGAATAAAATACAACTCATTCCTCAAATGTAAATGCCTTCTCAACTAAGCACAGTTTAACCAGAGAAGTTCCATATGAAAACATTAAAGAAAATACAAATCATATGTCCTGATTATGCTGTAATTATTACCGTAACAAGCCCAACTGTCTAAAGAAACTGCATACAACTGGAAAATGCAAATGATTTTTCCATAGAGAAAGTTTATTCTTGTTCCCACAACAAAAATAATAACCCTAACACAAATGAAATAATTATGTAACAAAGAATAAATGTAAAGATAAAATCTCACCTCAACACGTCCATGTATGACCACAATCTTATCAGTTAGATTGTTCGCTTTTACAATTTCACTAGCCTGCATAAAAATGAAGAAATTTATTAGACTTGACTTTCCTTCTATTGGGGATATCGGATATATTTAGAACAGAAAGTTCATAAGTTTTTAATGTGCAATGTAAATCAAATCTCTATCAAATACTGGTTCTCTCATTAACATAACTATTTATCGAAGGAAGGAAAGCACAGTTTGATCTCAGAGTATACCCTCACAAGTAACATGTTACCTGGGTAGCGATTTCACTAGCATCCACGGCATATACCTGTAATAGCATTTGAAGAGAGGCAGAAAGGAAAGGCCCGATGTTAGAAGGCCGGCATATAAATCAGTGAAAACAGATAAGTAATGCCACAATTGTGTATACAACTACAGGCAAATCTAGTAAAACGAAAATCTGGCAAAACCAAAAAAGGTGACTATCAACAGTCATCCTAGATAAATGTGACTTTTGCAGGGAGCAAAAACTGTAGAACTGACACACTGGCAGATTTAAACTGGTATTTTTCTTTAGATAGCACAAATAAAGTTGCAGCTTGAAATTTCATCTTCTAACACTTGTCATTTCACATGAGGACCCATTTTATTAAGCTGCTGGGCAATCTGTAAGCAGAAGTCTGGAAGTGCAAAACAACCTTTTGATCCCAGCACATAGCACACTACTAGTTACATTGCAATAGAGCAGGATTCCGATGATTAAGAAAGCACTGTAATTTATTTTTTACATCATCCAAATGATGAGAACGAAGCAGGTGGGAGATATCATACAAGAAAAATACTGCGACAAAATAAAACTGGATTTTTAGTTTTCTGACAGCATGAATATGGTTAGGCCTAGAAACTGCATCTTGTAAACTTGTGGTGGCACATGAGGAGAGCCATTTTACACTGAGAAGTTTGCAGGCAGATCTCTGCAAGTGCAAAGCTACCTCAGGATCCCAGCACACTACTAGTGAGATTGTACAGGAGCAGAGCACCACTGATTAAGAAAGCACTGTAAATTTCATTTTACATTGCCTGAATGATCAGAACTAACGAAGCAGGAGGGATATATCTTCCAAGACAACTACAGGAAATTTCACTGAAACTAAAATCTGGCAAAACCAAAAGAGATGACTATTAACAGTCATCCTAGATACGTGTCACTTTTGTATGGACAAAAAACTACAGAACTGACACCCTGACAGATTTAAACTGGTCTTCTGCTTTCAGATAGCACAAATAAAGTTGCGCCTTGAAAACACTTGTCGTGGCACATCAGGAGTCATTTTATACTGAGAAATATGCAAGCAGATCTCTGCAAGTGCAGAAGTACCTCAGGATCCCAGCACACTACTAGTGACATTGCACAGGAGCAGAGCACCACTGATTAAAAAAGCACTGTAAATTTCATTTCACACCACCTAAATGATCGGAACTAACGAAGCAGGAGGGATATATCTTCCAAGACAAACACTACAACCAGTCGTTGCAGCAGAAGTATCTCGTGGCTTACCCGTTTCGCGCCGGCTCGAGCGCAGAACACCGAGAGTATTCCAGTGCCACACCCCACATCCATCACAACCTGCACCGTTACAGAACCCATCCATCACAGAGATTCAGACATTCTGCACCCATGCCCCGAAACTCAACGGCAGCACACAGCCTGGGTTAGGGCGAGAGCTTTCTCCTACCTTCCCCTCGATGAGTTTCTGGTGGTGCATGATGGCTGCGCGATACGCGTCGGTCCTGACCCGGTCCTGCCAAATCAAAACGTAGCACAGGTCATTCCCCTCGCCCACGGGAGCAATTTTTCCCCTCGCTCTGCTTTGGGGGGTTTAGGGGTTTGGGGTTTGGGCGGGGAGAGCGAGCGGCTGAATCGGGCGCGGGGTGGCTTTACCTTGATCATGGCCTCGTGGATGCCGATGTGGGAGTAGGACTGGAAGTAGACGCGGTCGTGCGCCTCCAGCGCGGCATCCCCCGCCGCCGCCGCCGGGGGCTCACCGGTGGCGGGCGGGGAGGCGGCGGAGAGGCGCGGGCGGCGCGCCAGAGGGGAGTGGCCGTTGAGGTGCGAGGGCAGCATGGTGGGAGAGGGGAGCGAGGAGAGATTCGATTCGAACGGGAATTTTGCTGACGCTCTCTTTTCTTCCTTCGCAGTCTCGCAGACAAGCTTCGCTCTGTCTGTTGCTTCTTCGATTTTCAGGGGGGCGGCTGGGTGTTCCGATACGCCGACTAGTGCGGCCGCGATACCGCGCCGCACACCCAGGCGGGTGTGTTGCGCCGGCCTGCACTGACCTTTTCTTTACTTTTTCGTTTTTTTTTTCTTTTTTGCGTTTTTCTAGTCAGAATTTTTCAAAAATCCGAATCTCAAAAAATAAGAACATTTATAAATCTGTATACTAATATTGTTGAATTTTTTCATATATATTTTGAAATTTGAACATTTCCTAAATATGAACATTTTCTGAATATAAACGCTTTTAATTTGAAAAAGTTCGTGTATATTTTTTTTATATATTTAAACATTTTCGATTCTGAACAAAACGGAAACTAAAAAAGTAAAAAAGAAAAATAAACTAGAAAAAAGAAATAAAAACTAAGGTAAAAATAGAAAAATGAAAGAACCTTACCATTTTCTTTTTTGAGAAACGAAAGAACCTTACCTATACACCGAACTGCCGGGCCCAAGAAAAAGGGTATCGCGGGGCCGAAACTAGGCCTGGCCCATGCAAGTGCATGGGTGTGCGGCGGTATAGACACCAACCTATACTTCTAGGTCGGGGTATACCGGCCCACCGCACACCCCAGTATTACTTTTGGATCAGGCCCATTTTATTAAAAAAAACTCCTCTAAACAGGGGGACGGTTAGGAACCGCTAAACTTTAGAGGACTATTTTTTACTTCTCTAACTTTTTAGAGTTGGTTTACTCCTCTAAAGTTTTTGGATCGGTTAGAGATGTCCTAACAACCCACTCCTCGTAACAAAAAGAGCTCATTAATGATCTCAACAGCTAATAAAACGATGCCACCACACGCCACCACACATATCCTGGATGTGTGTATCTAGTGGAAGACATGTGACGCCCTCACCCTGCCAAACTCGTCCACACACCACAGCTAGCCGCCGCCGTGATATGCCCCATCCACCACCACCTCAGGCACCACCCCCACTCCCTTGCTTCTTGTTGTTTCGCGAGGCTTAGCCCCCTCCAAACCTGGCGACGACACGACTTCGACGACAACCTCAACCACCCCCGCCGAAAGGGTGCACTGATACGTCCATTTTGCATCACTATTCTATGTCATAATTTACTGTTATTCATTGATATATTTCATATTAAGAGATGATACTTATGTTATTTTATCTGTTTTTGCATGCTTGATGACTTTTGGAGCATGGACCGCTGCAGTCAGGATTCTGATGGAAAAGGTGATGTTTGGAGACAAAATTCGTGAAGATCAGAAAATCCGGAAAAATATACGAAAAATCATATTTTTCTAGAAGACGAAGGCTGCCAAAAGAGGGAGTGGAGATGGGCCACAGGGGGCCCACACCACCCCATGGCGCGGGCCACCCTAGGCCGCGCCACCAGGTGGTGTGGCCGTCCTGACCCACCTCTGGCTCTCCCCTCTGGCGTATATATTCCACTCGAAACCCTAAGACTCAGGGAGCGACCACAGAAATATTCTGCCGCCTCTGCGGGGCGGAAAACACCGAGAGAGAAATATCTCTCCGGCTGATAGATTTCTGCCGGGGAATTCCTTCCCGGAGAGGAGAGATCGTCGCCATCAACACCACCATCAAGCTGGACTTTATCGGGATCATCATCATCACCATCAGCACCCTTATCTCCATCTCCATATTGCTGTAACAATTGGGTTGAATCTTGCATAGTTCTTAGGGGAAACTTTCCCGGTATTGATTACTCTTTATAGTTGATGTTATTGAGTGAACCATTGAATTATTGTTTATGTTCAGATTGTTATACATCATTATTCCATCTCTGATCATGATCCATATGATGTCTTGTGAGTAGTTTGTTTTGTTCTTGAGGACATGGGAGAAGTCATGTTGTTAGTAGTGGAGTTGTGTTGAGAAAGATTCAATAGTTTCATATTTAAGTTGTGGTGTACTTCTTCTAGTGGTGTCATGTGAACGTCGACTACATGACACTTCACCTATATGGGCCTAGGGGAATGCATTATGTATTTGGCTACTAATCGTAGGGGTTGCCGGTGTGATAGAAACCTGAACCCCATTGGGAAACCATTGCACAAGGGACGTAATGGTCTTAGAGTTTAAAGCTGTGGTTAAGTTTCTACCTTAATTACTTTCTTGTACTTATGGATGTTTGCAAGGGGTATAATCACAAGTATGTATTAGTCCTAGGAAGGTCGGTACATTAGCACAGGTTCACCCACATAACACTTAGCAAGCTAAAGAAGATTAATCAACTATATGAAGCGAAAGCAGTTGACAGTCTTCCCATGTGTCCTCGAGAACGTTTGGTCATCTTAAGTAATACAACCGGCTTGTCCTTTGTTGAACAAAGGATTGGACCACTTGCTGCGTTTATTCCTACTGTCTTTTATTTACTCGTACTTTGTTTACTTGCATTATCAAAAACCTCTAAAAATCTGTTTGCTAAGTATTTGCAGAGAATTCCTGATCCATACCACTAGCCAGTACCTTCTGCTCCTCGTTGGGTTCGACACTCTTACTTATCGAAAATACTGTGATACACCCCTATATTTGGGTCATACACAAGATTTTAGCTACCACATGCAAGCTTCTATTTATTTCTCGATCAAGTTCAATCGAACTCACTTCTGCAAAAAGAATTAAGATAGAAAGGGTGAGCACCAAATGTACTCAGTAGGTAGTTAATTTTTTTTGCGGTAAAACCAGAGAGAATTTATTCCTTAATAACTGAACCCGCCTGCTCAGCTAGAAGACTGACAACAGGGAAGTCTGGGGTACATCAAACCAATTACTCGTCACCATTAGTGTGCATGCATGCTTTGCACAAAGATGAGCCGAGAGATTGGCAAATCTAGAAACATGAAGAATATCAAAGGAAATGAACCAACTAGCTAGCTCTCCAATTTCGGATAGAATTGGTGTCACAGCCGACCGAGCACCATGACGAGAATTCCAAAGGTTTATTACCTCCAGACTGTTCGTTTCCATGACCACTCTTGAAAAGCCTCGAAGACATGCAAATATCACACCATCTCGCAAAGATAGAGCTTCTACAATGAGAGGGTCAGTTACTCCTTCATAGGGTTTACTCTAGGCAGCGAGGAACGATGACACCGAGCGTGCCACACCTTCCACCCCACCCTTGCGTACATCTAGTGATAGACCCCCATCAGTGTTGATTTTGACAGTGTCGCCCTCCGGTGGTCGCCAGCCATGCCCTAGGAGAATCGCTGTCAGTTTCTTTGGAGTTTCTAGCATAGCTAGAGCCTCCTTTGCCAACTTCAGAGATTGCACAGGGTCGAATGGACCCCGATCATGGGTCCAATTGTTCCTCGATGTCTAGATCACCCACATAATTGTAATTATCTTAGGGCGCTCTGACTCAGAGAACATCGGGTCGCAAAGAATATCCTTCGACCAAGTCGTTGGGTGAAGTCTAGGGAGTGTGACCTTCATCCACACTTGAGCTTCATCCCAAAACCTCCGTGCATGCACACACTTCACTAGAGCATGCATAATATCTCCTTCCGCATCCAGGCAGATCTTGCAAGACGCAATTTTTGCAATATATCGGTGCTTCAAATTTTGTTCAACCAGTAGAATGCCTCGCAACACCCTCCACCAGAAGACACGAACTTTTGGCACCACATTCAGTTTTCAGAGAGATTTCCACATCCATTGTTCAGTAGCTGAAGTCTCGGTGATCGTCCCTTCCTCTAGAGCTAGCAACTCGTTGCGAGTCATTAGAGCATGATACGCTGATTTTACGGAATACATACCTGTTTTCTCCAAATTCCAGGCCTAGAAATCCTCTCCCCCTCCAGACCGCAGTGGGATATTCAGAATGGCATCAGCATCCGGTGTTGTGAAATTTTTCCGAATCAGGTCAAGCTTCCATGTGCCATTCTCCCCGTCAATCAGGTTCGAGACCAAGTTGATCTCCACCTATTCACTCTGATCCTCCAGCATGTAGTTAATTTACTAACAACGAGGGAATGAAGAAGATAGAAAATACGGTATAAACGGTAGAATGTATTTAACGAAAACAAAGTATCATCAAGAAATATTAACAAACATGATAAAAAGTATATCAACGAAATCGGATTCAAAGGAATGAACAAGTGTTAAAATACTAGATTTACAAGACTATCGGAATTAGTATCGGCATCTCACATGAAGCAAGCATTCCCTACCAAGGAGTCACAAAGGTTAATATTAACCTTTTTACACTCTGCAGAGGGGTACTTCGACGTCGACGGTCTCAACTAGAACCACAAAGGCGCTAGTCGAGCAAAACTCTTTAGCCCATTAAGACGGACACCTTGACCTACTCGTGTAGACCTTGACCTGCCATATAATTATGCTAAACAAGTGAAATAAGAAAAAGTTTCCAATTATGACTTGTATGATGTTTTGATTGTCGTAAGAGTTTAATCTTGAAGATACTCAACTCCATATATTTAATGATAGTCTAGATAGCACTTTTGAAAGGAGTTCTTTGATTGAAATGAAGTCTAGTAGTGATTAGGATGCATGGAAAAACTAAAATGTGAATCCAAAGTATTATATTGTTTGAAATATTGTCTACAAAACTGTTGATGCACGCCCTGGGATGCCAACAACTCTGCCAGCCTTCAAATGATCTAAGCATAAATCCTGATTTCGGCTATGAGTTGACAGCATGGGTAACCAGCTACCGATGGACAAAAGTATTGGTACTCTTGATGGATGTGCAAAATGTTACAGAAGTCATTAATGACTTCAACTGGAAACTATTATTGAATCCAAAGTGATCGTCTAGAAAGTCTTTGACATGATCTCATTACTATTATATGAATTTTATTGATAGACAATAAATAGAAATAAATGTTCTGATGGATTTGATTCATTGATGTGGGTGTCAATGAGACACTTGATTATTATGCTTATTTTGACATGATCACGCGCACCTAAATTGATGTTATGAGACTTCCTAGTGTTCCTTGGGAAGCTCAGAGTTCACTAGAGGAATTGGAATGGTTGTGACACTTCTAGTTGCTTATGTTTATATAAACTTTACTTTGATTGTCTTGAGTTACCAAAGCTAATATGATATTCTTGGCACTACTCTAACTATTCTAAGCGTTCTACTAGAAGAAGTGTTGGACTCATATGGCAATCACTTATAAGTGAATTTACATTATCGTTGTTTCAGTCTAAACGTTGAGTTACTTATGATTTTTGGTTTCTTGATCAAGGACGATTAAGGTTTAAGCTTGGATGTTGATGGTTGTGAAAATAGCGATCTTTATCCGCATTTGAATCTTATTTTAATTCAATAAATTGATTAAATATCTCTCTAGACTTGCTAATAGTGACTAATTATTGCAAATATGTACAAAACCTTCTCTCTAATTTGTGATGTGCAGAAAATCATACTTTTATGGACAGATCAGGAGCAATTATTGAATAATATGTCGTTGCCAACACAACCAAGTCCACCAGGGACAAAAGGGGAGTTCCAGGAGCCGTAACGAGCATTAGTACGGGCGAGGCCCACCCGTACCACCTGTCGATGCCTTCCTTAGCTCAAACAGAACTACTTATGTGAAGGAAGCGAGATCATTCGAGTAGAGACGAACCATCCAGCCGCCACAGAACATAGTCGCCATCCCAGATATCATCCATCACACACTGAAGGAGATAACATCGTCACCACCATAGTACATCAACTCAATATCCAACCTCCTTTGTAGCGATAGCCATCCTTGTAATAGAGATCTCCTTGCTAACTGGCGACCATTATAAGAATATTTGATTTCAATCTAGGTATTTTAACAATGATTTATATTGTTGATCTTATTATTATGAGTGAGTAGTCTTCACGGGCTGTAGTTGGAGGTGAAGCCTCGAAATGATTATGTGCATCTAATTACATGAGAATATGGTGCAGTGAATAAATAGGAACTTTGTTATCTTATATCTTTGCCTCTACCTCGATCCGAGGACTTGTACGTACCCAAGAACCCGCTGATTGATCAAGGTGTAAGGTGTGATAAGTGGAGACCAGCGTCTAATGCGCGAAACTCAGTGACAGAAAGAGGGAGTACAATATTTGCTTAGTGATCCACTTGGGATCTACAACAACATCACTAATCTTAAGACTTTGATATGTTTTACTTAATAATCATTGTAACCCGTGGTTTCTGGTGTAAACAGTTGTACCAAGAGACAATGTCGCCTATGATTTCAGCGGCTTTAGTAGCTATAAGGATGTGCTGCCAACAAATCTTATCACTATTAGATCATTTTACACATTAATGTACTTAACTTTATCTTTATTCCATATGAATGCATAGCTGCAGGTGAATCTTCAACCCTAGCCTATCTCTATCATTGAAAACAACCAAAGATACAAAGTAAACTGGAAAGGTCCGGTAAACAGAAAACAAAATCATTTAGCAAGTCTTGTAGGTGTTTCTCAATTCCATTTAGCAAATTGCTTCCCAAGGTTCGATAAACCTAGATATTTTCTAGGGGAAAATCTACTATATTGCATCTGTAATCCGGATCGAAGGAATCAATCACTATAACATGTATGTCGGGCCCTAGCGATTATAAACGCTGAAGCAAACGCCTATTCACCACACTCATGCTGGTGCGGTAAAAAAGCCACCAGGGATAACTGTGTCGGGAAAAATGCAACGACAACGGGTGTTTTTTGGCTCAACACAACGTACTCTGCCGACCTAGCGCTTTCAAGGCGCGACAGAGGATGCACCTCGATACATTCTAAGCCGACACTGCATACATGTTGTGGCAGCTGTTACACGACTATACAAATAGACTGTCTGGTTTGATATGTCGATGGATACGCTGGTGCATAACAATATAATTAAATTATGAAGCTCATTAATATCATTCGTATTGAAATATTCATGACATTAAAATATAGTTTTGTTTCCATTATAGAAATTGGCCTCTCGCTCTATTCAATACATTTTATGAGTCCCGTGCAACTCCCAAAAAAGAGGAAAGAAATGTAAAACTACAAGTTTTCTCCACTTGACCTAAGGATAAATGGAGATATTTAACTAAATCTATTCTTGAGTGCCTCCCTAATTAGCTATAAATCTACTATGATGTCCGCGGCAACAAGCCTGCCATCCACATATCGAGGTACTGTGACTACAGGAGCGACGCGTCGACCATCCTCCACGTAGAGAGCTGTGGCAGGCAGAGAGACATGCTCGCCATCCTTTGCACACGGATGAAGCGACACGCCCGCAGTCACGGGCGTAAATAGACGTCCGCCATCCTCCATGTGCTTAACGCTAGCGACGTTGCCATGGATCCGAAAGAAAAAGTAGAAATATTAAATAATAAACAAGATGAAAGTAGGTCGATCCTTTCAATGAGATGAACTTGATGAAGATAACTTAGGCTCAGGGAAGTAGGTGGAGGAATCCAGTGTGGAGGCTGCGTCAGTACAGAGCCTACATGTCCTTTGTAAACATGTTTAGATCTAAAACATGATAAAAAAAATTGGACTAAGTGTTTCTTGTATTATATATGAAATATGACTGGAGAGTAGGTGGGATCTTGTGTTACTGCGAGATCTAGGGTTTGAAAGGGAGACATGAAGTGTGGCGGCATGTTGTTAGAGGCAAATTTTTCCTGTATTATATAGGGAAATGATGGGAGGGATATGGTTTTCTTTATGGGCCTTGATAAAGTGAGACAAAACTACGGCGCTCACTATATCAAAGGCCCATAAGTCAAAGAGGCCCACTCTTGTGGGTATATTTGGTTATTTGTTTTCATCTACTATCAATAAAAAGTCATATAGCGCATCTTAATATTAAACAAAGTCCCATGCGCACCTTCCCCCTCCGTTGGTCCATGTTGGCAGTCGTGGGTGGGAAGGTGGCAGTCACTAAAAGCGGCAACGGTGATCACAGTGCTGACATTGAACATGTCATGGTGTACTTTTAGATCCATTGTGCCGCCGCGATGGGGAACAACGTGCATGTGCGCACCCACTTGGCAACACAGTAAGTGTTCTTCCCGACTGCCAGGCCATGCGCGCATCCAGGATGTCCACCTCCACGAGGCCTATGGCGCTCTTGCTGACCTTCTTTGCCAACGACGAAGATATATCGAATATGTTGTTGACATGCAAACTTCAAATTTATATGATGTGTGTCTTGGAAGAAAAAGAGTCATTTTTTATACGGGTCTCAGCGGCTCGCTTGTTTTGTTTTCCCACTCATGTCCTTTAGAGTTTCTAGCATTTTCTCATCGTGCAATTTCCTTTCAATTAATAAAAGTCTACACAATATTACATTCTTGATTTTATATGATTATTATGTTAGGGGTATCAATAATCCTTGAATTCTATTTATAATTTTGTTGATATTAATTCATTTTCATTAATTAAAATTGGTAATGAATTGAATGACCACATTAATAGTTGTATAACTGCTCATAATTACACCATCTTTATTTTATAATGATCTGTATACAAAAAGTTAGATCTCATTTCATAATGATCTGTATCCATTTACATTCTACACTTTTCAAATAGCGGTTTGCACTATACAACCAACACTTGCTGGTGGTTCACAAATTTCATAAAATTCATACTTTGGTTAGCATAGGTAATATACGCATTAAAAAGTGACTGGAATTATTGAAATATAATTTCATGCCACTAATAATTTGAAAATCCTATAAGAGGTAAGTCTCCAGTCAAAGGCGGGTCCCACCCATGTTGCAAGTTAGAATTACAAGTTCATGACTAGGTTTATTTCAACTTGCGGCATACTAGAGTAAATATAGAGAACTCAAGGCTGTATTATCTTGCTCGATGCAAAACATGTAACTAACTAGTAAAAACACCAGTAAATTGTGAAGTCAAAGTCTTCATTTTAATATTCCAAATATTAAAAAGTGCCTTACAAGATGATGAAAGAAAATATGAATATATACCTTAAATATCAATTCCAACATCTTAATTAACACCAGATAGTGAAGAACTTGAGGATATTTTTGGTACACAGAATCTCTTCACATAGAATTTCTAAGAATAGTACGTAAAATGTTCTTCAATTTAGTTAGGTAACATAAATTTTGAAAAATAAGCAGCACCCACTAATTCTGTAGACAATGTTCAAGCTAAATTTTGTTAATAATACTACCCCTTGGAAATGTGCAGACAAACCATTTGAACTTTGACCACTCCATATTTTATAAAACTAATCTTGTATTTTGAATTTTTTACAATTTCACACTTCCGTATTAATAAGAAAAGTAAATGGCTAGTTAGAGTTGTATAGTGGAGACTGTGAAAATCTAAAATGTTATGTATTTTCAAATGAAGACATCATGTTGTTTCTTATAAATAATAATAGTATATGGAAATGGATCTCAGAAGGTATGTAGGAGCATTAACTTCATGTTATCTTTATTCCTAATTATTTTGATATTAGTGTCAAATTTAAAAATGTTTGATTGACAAAAAATTACAAAACTACTAGTAGTATGAACCAGATGTAGTCCTTAATTTTAAACAAGTTCTAGCGCGAATCATGGATGTGTAACTAAAGAAGCTACATCATGACTCATGGCCATGTTCCATAATCACCAAACCTCATATTGTAGTATATGAAAGAGTTCACGTGCAAGGATCTGAGTGGCATATATAGCAACTAGGAGTCAAAAAGGAAATACATAAACATCCAAATTTCGAATACCTGGACATTTTCTCTTTCATGAAGCCTATCACTTATAATTCGTGGACTAGTTGGCCTCTTCATTGGATTGAACTCTCTACACTCTAAAGTTGTCTCGTAGCATACTCATATTTGTTTGTAGTGTGTGTCCCATTGTGCTATATCCAACTTATAACTCCAACTTTCAATTACCTAAAAAATGGTACATGTGAGTTATAGTCTATAAAATGCATCAACATATATCTTAATATATGGTATATCAAGTATGTATACAATAGAATGACCATAAACATTTGAGCATCTAACTAACAACTAATTGTTCTACAACTAAATTGTTCCAAATAAATTCAAGTCAAATCAATTCCATGTAAATTGCAAACTCGTCTTCGATCAAAACAAGTAGAAATTAAAGGTAAAATTCCTTTTGCAAATGATAACCTATGTGGTTATATTTATTAGTATGCCTTTTATTTCATCATTTTCATGTACTCCCTCCTTCCTAAAATATAAGTTCTTTAAGTTGGTCTTAAGTTAAACTTCCTTATGTTTGAACAAGTTTAGAGAGAAAACACTGTATAAATTATCAAACTATGAATAATATTTCATGATGGATCTATTTGTAATGGTTTGGTATTGGTATGTTGGTATTATATGAAGTTTGTGTTATTTCCAATAAATACTGAGTTCATGTTTTCCTTGTGTGCGTGTGTGCGCGCCTCACACGTCTCTCTCTGTGTCGCGTGTGTGTGCATGCTTGTGTGTCTCTGTGTGTGTGCGTGTGCGTGTGCGTGTGCGTTTTGCGTTCGTGTGCGCACGCATGTGGGTGCGTGCGTGTGTACGCGCATGTGTGGGGGTGTGAGACGTGCTCTTATAGATGATAATATGAAATAACTTAAATCAAAATTTAATCAAAATATGCAAAGTAGAAGCATGCAAATTATTTTTAAGTCAATTATTCGTTGTCAACATGGAAACTGAGCTTTTATCTTGATAACAATGGCATATATTGTTCTTACATCATCAATATCTTGATATCCCTTCTCTTCAGTCAGTATTTCTATCATAATAACACCAAGACTATACATATCGCCGCTGCATGCGATTACACCAGCTTCGCGAAGTTTCGGTGTCAAATATCCCCTTATATAAAAACATAAAAGGATTGGTCCATTTTACTGTACAAAAAGATTCCAATTTAAATCACATAGCACAAAAGACTAAGCATTCAAGAGGAGTTAGATAACTTACAGTGTTCCTAGTATAGATTTTGTAATATCCTGACTTTGATTTTCATCAAAACATCTTGATAGGCCAAAATCAGTAATCTTGGGTATCATGTTATCCTTGAGCAATATATTGGCAGGTTTTAGATCCAAGTGAATAATATAATTATCATGAAGGAATTGTTGACCTTCACAAATCTGTTTGATTATTGTAAAGCAGGGGAGAGTATCTGGTGCTACATGGCCTATGGCTGGTACCAGTTAGCGATGGATCAGGGCCGTTGGACATGGATCAAGGGACATGATCGAACGTAGCATCCCACCTGGCACATATGCATTTGGGACCCCTGTTGTTCAAATTTGGGGCACGTGATCCATCATCTCTTATATGTCTCCTCACGGTGCGCATCACCCCAAATGAAGATCCTTCGAACTCTACACTGAGCACTTGCTGCAATTTCTTACATATATTAGGAACTTCTCAATTCATCTATGCTATGAAGCGCCAATTTTTTTTGAAACGCAGCGGATGCTGGTCTAGATCGAAACGTAACAGACACCAGTCTAGATTTAAACGCAGCAGCAATGTTCTCTGTACATCGAGATGA
The DNA here is from genome assembly GCA_910589775.1 of Avena eriantha. Taxonomy (NCBI): domain Eukaryota; kingdom Viridiplantae; phylum Streptophyta; class Magnoliopsida; order Poales; family Poaceae; genus Avena; species Avena eriantha. The sequence continues at coordinate 10,670,131 of OU342741.1, read as the reverse complement.
GGCGGCATCATATTAGGAGAAACATATGGCACATGTCGGGCTGGTGGGTGTGGAAGCAAGGGAAAGTCTAGCTTCATACTCTACGGCTGTGTTGGCCCAAGATATCTCGAGCTCGTTGGGGAACCCCAAGAGGAAGGTATGATGAGCACAGTAGCAAGTTTTCTCTCAGTTATGAAACCAAGGTTTAATCGAACCAGTAGGAGCAAGGAAACACCTCCAAGGTGTTGCTAGCTGAACTTTGGCAGGGCGCACTACCGATGCCAGCAGCAACGTGGAGACCTGCACAACACAACCACAGAACTCTATCCCCAACTTATAGTGAGGTTGTCAATCTCATCGGTTTTGCTGAAAACAAAGGATTAAACGTATTGTGTGAAAGAAAGTAATAGTTTACAGAAAGTAAACAGAAACAGTAAACAGTTGATTGTAGATTGATGATAAAAGAAAGGACCGGGGTCCATAGTTCACTAGTGGTGGCTCTCCTTAAGATACATGTTGGGTGAACAAATTACAGCGGGGCAATTGACAAACATCGAGAAAGCAATATGCATATACTACTCATCTTGACTCTTTTAAGATTCGATTGGGTATGACAACATTATACATAGACTGTAATCCAACTGCATCTATGACTAATAATCCACCTTAAGGTTATCATCCGAACCCCCTCCAGTATTAAGTTGCAAGCAACAGATAATTGCATTACGCATTGCGTGTAAAGTAAACAATACGATTGTTCTATGAACAAAGGATTGTTGTTTTCTCCTTAGTAGCAACAACACATCTAGTACCTTAGAGATTTCTGTCACTTCCCTAGATTACTAGAGACATGAACCCACTATCGAGCATAAATACTAACTCTTAGAGTTGCTAGCATCTACTTGGCCAAGATAGCTACTAACAACGGAAAGCATGCAAGATCACAAATAACAAAGACATGATAGAATCAACAATCAATCTGAAATAGCATCTCAATATCCATCAGATCCCCGCAAACACAACATGTACGAATTACAAATAGATGATCTTGATCATGAACGGAGCTCACAAGATCTAAACATGATAGCACAAAGGAGAAGAACCAGCCATCTAGCTACTACATGAACCCGTAGTCCAAGGATGAACTACTCACGCATCCACCGGAGGCTTGCATGGTGATGAAGAAGGCCTCCAGGGTGAATTCCCCTCTCTGACAGGGTGCTGGGACGAGCTTCAGATCCCTCCCGATCTAGGGATGGAGATGACGATGGCTACAGATTCTTTCGTGGATTTTTGATCGGGTACTTAGGGTTTCTGTATTGGAGGCATCTTATAGGCGAAAGGGGAGGCCGAGGGTGTGCCGGAGGCGGCCAGACCACCCCCTGGCGTGGGCCAGGCTGGGTCGTGCGGCCAAGTGGTGTGGCGGCCCCATGGCCCCTCTCCGTCTCGTATTTTGGCTTCTTATGTCCCTCGGCGAAAAACTGACTTTGGCTTTTGTCCCGTCCAATTCCGATAATATTCATTTTCTGACTTTCCAGGAACCAAAAACAGCAGAAAACAGGCAGCTAACACTGTGGCTCTTGTTAATAGGTTAGTCCAAGAAAGTGTATAGAAAGTACTCCAAAGTTGGAACAAGACATAAGAAAGTAGATAAAAACCAAGCATGGAACATCAAAAATTATGGATACGTTAGCAACGTATCAACATCCCCAAGCTTAACTCATGCTCGACCTCGAGTAGTTAAGTGATACAAAAGAAAGAATAATTTTTAAGGTGACATGCACCATCATAAACTTGATCAAAGTATTTGTATAGCATTGATAGCTGGGATCATAGTACTTCAACATAGCATGAAAGACAAAGTTCTAACAATAAGACAAAGCAACTATATTGCAACATGAAAAGGCACAAACAAAAGATTCATGAATAACAATGCTTTGCAAGACGTTCGTTTGTTTCACATAAAGAAAACATAGCATAGTGGCATTCAGCTTGTCCCTCATAGAATAGCAAACATAAATACATAGGACACCTTCAAAGTTCATAAGAGTGACTAGATACAAATAGTTTAAAACAAGCAGTATCAAAGCTATGCATCAATCAACAAGTCTTGGGACAATGCACATAGAACTAAGAATGGCCACTATGCTCTCAAAGTAGGTGCATAAAGATAGAAGGTGCAGACTCAACATAAAACTAAAAGAAAGGCCTTCATAGAAGGAAGTAGGGATGCAAGTTTCATAAAGAGCTTCCAAAAATTATGATACTTATTAGCTTTCAGCTCTCATTGACCCTATCATAAGCATCTTCAAGTGATTAAGGTTAAAGTGAACAAACTATGGTGTATATGCTTGACGAAGTATAAGTTGGAAATTTCATGTCCCTTGAATACGAGGGCCGCTCCTCATGCTACTCAAGTTTAGTTACCGGTAAGTTCTTGTCATAGTAAGTACATGTGTATCATAGAGAACCGCCAACGGGGTACCCCTTGCCCGATGATACAGAAGAATCCCCATATCAAAATGACAAGGCAAGCAGACAACGAGCATCTCAGCAATCTTCTTATTTACCATGGGAAAATGGTGCTTTTTTCTCTCTTTCCTCTTTTCTCATATCTCTTTTTTTCCTTTTTCACTTTTTTCTCAATATCTGACTCTTTTTTATAAGAAGAATGCTTCATAGACAGCTCATTATGGTTATGCTGCAGGTTTCCACCATGACAACATGGATTAGACCAGCGGCCCAGGCGTTTCTCTAACACACATACATAACTCCATGGACTTACAAGCTCTCCTTTCATTTCACACCGACGACATCCATAGACAAAAGAGGATGATATCAACTAGGTACAAAGTACAAGTGCAATGTTGAAAGCGTTCCCCATGATAGCATGGTTCTGCTAATCCCCAACATGTAAGTGCAAGCATATACAACATAGACGACACAATGGTTCAAGTTTATTAAGGGCAAGAAAAGTAAAGTGTGCCATCAAGTTCGTGAGAGCTTTAATCACTAGTTTTCTCATAACAAGTTTAATTGAGAAGGTAGATAAAAACATGAATATACTTGGAATAGCATATGCTAATAGGTAGGTATGTTGGACTCTTTGGAATAACTTGGTTTTAGGAATTGGATGCATGAGTGGAACTCATACTTGGTTATGGAGGCTAGCAAAAGACTGGGAGGCGACCAACTAAGAGAGCAATAATGGCCATAATCATGCAGAGCGACAAAACATCATTAATCAAAGCATAGAGTGATACTACAAGTTGAAAACTAAAGGATCATAAAGGCTATGGTGACTTGGGATAGTCATAACATGGTGTGAGCATGTGCCAAGTCAACCCAAATAAAGCATCAAAGGAGAATACCACAATACTATGCTTTAATATGCTAAAACAACGCATGATTTTTCAAAGGCACATTAAGCAATCTCAATTGTTTATAACAAGTCATGCTACAACAAAGAATACTAAGCATAAAGCCAAAACAATATCAAGCATGGCATGACAAAGCATAGGCCACAGTCAAAAACAAGCTCCTTTTACCACTTAAGCATGAACTTTCCTACTCTTTTTCAATCCAAACCAAACTATTTAAAAAACCAATGTATGAAAGAGGGGGCCCAACCAATTTATTTAGCAAACTAAGAAAACCAAGCAAACAAAAAACCAAAACGAAAACAAAGACACTCCAAGAACAACACAACTATGCATGAAACAATAAAAATGAAGTGTTTGGAAGAAACCTGGTATTTTTATTGATGAAGAAGGGGATGCCTTGGGCATCCCCAAGCTTTGACGCTTGTAATTCTTAGATATTTTTGTGGTGAGACGTGTGGCATCAACAAGCTTGAGCTTTAGTTCATTCTTCATCTCATTACATCATTCCTTCCATACACCTAAAAATTTTATTCATACAAAACTTCACACAATCTTTATTAGCAACATTAGTGCACTCAAGATAATAAGTCTTTTAGATTCAGTTCCAACACCAATAATACTTCCATTAAAACACAAGATACTGTAGCACTTCCCTCAAAAATCTCAATTCCCCAAAAGAACTCAAAAAGGAACCAACAAGAAGCAAATGCAAATAATGGCAGAAATCTGCCAAAACAGACCAGCAGGTAAAGATGAATTTTTTCGAAGACTTTCTGTTGCTCAAATCGAAAAGTGTTGAACTAACGAAAGTTAGATAACAACCTGGGGCAAAAGCACAAAAAATCATGCCTCAAAAGGACGTACACAGATTTTACACGAATTTTTATGGTGAAGTACAGAAATCTATTTCAGGACAGCAACTTTCCCAACAATTACTTCTCTCTCATTAGGGGTTACTCTTGGCATAAAAAGCAAATAAAAAGGATAAGGAGAGGTTATTACCGAAGAAATAACTTCCAAGACTCATCTAAAACTTTTGGGTTATCTCCAAATAAGTACTTTTCTTTAATGCCTTTAAGTTAGGCATACGAAGTAAGAAAAAGAATCAAGTGTTCTGAAATGAAGAAGCATTAAGATTGATACCAGAAATATCTTCAACAAGGCAAGGTATCTCATCCAAATAAGTTCTAGAGGATCCTCTCTCAATACTCTTGGGTTCACTATTTTCATCAAACGGGTTTTCAGGAACAATCCAATCAAGATTCTTTTCTATGGCTTCATGCATTGCTACAAGTTGAAAGGTATCGGTATCTTAATTTCCTCCCCATTAGGTTCGGTTTTGTTCATCTTTTATCGTGTACCAATAACATCTACACATGAGCCTAGCATATTAAAACGTTCAAAGACTTTTCTAGCTTCCTTGGCAACATCATAGAATTCCTTAAGCAAAGTTTCCATAATAAAATCTCTCTTTTTAGGGTCCTCAATATCTTTAAGTTTAAGAAACATTACTTGCATTATGGAAGGTTAACAAACCTAGCTTCCAACATGTGAATTAAAGAAGCTGCAGCAATTTCATAATTTGGAGCAAGTTCTGCAAGGGATCTATCCTCAATATCCTCATGCTTACTAACATGATTAAAGAATTCTTCAATATTATCTGTTCCAATTATAGAGCCACTACCTATTGAAAGGTCTTTCAAAGTGAATTTAGGGATCAACATGGTGAGATAAGAAATAGGTAACAACTATAGAAAGACTTAATTTTTTTGTGTTTTTAATAAGGAAAGCAAACTAGTAAAACTATTTTTTTGTTTTTGATAAAGAAACAAGCAAACAAAGCAAAAGTAAACTAAGCAAAACAAAAATAACAAAGTAAAGAGATTGGTTATGAGGGACCCCCCTTGTGAAGATGTCCTTGAATCCCCGGCAACGGCGCCAAAAAAATCTTTGTTGGCCCAAGATATCTCGAGCTCGTTGGGGAACCCCAAGATGAAGGTATGATGAGCACAGCAACAAGTTTTCCCTCAGTTATGAAACCAAGGTTTAATCGAACCAGTAGGAGTAAGGAAACACCTCCAAGGTGTTGCTAGCTGAACTTTGGCAGGGCGGACTACCGGTGCCAGCAGCAACGTGGAGACCTGCACAACACAACCACATAACTCTATCCCTAACTTATAGTGAGGTTGTCAATCTCACCGGTTTTGCTGAAAACAAAGAATTAAACGTATAGTGTGGAAGAAAGTAATAGTTTGCAGAAAGTAAACAGAAAGTAGTAAATAGTTGATTGTATATTGATGATAAAAGAAAGGACCGGGGTCCATAGTTCACTAGTGGTGGCTCTCCTTAAGATAGATGACATGTTGGGTGAACAAATTACAGCAGGGCAATTGACAAACATCGAGAAAGAAATATGCATATACTACTCATCTTGACTCCTTTGAGATTCGATTGGTAATTACAACATTATACATAGACCACCATCCAACTGCATCTAAGAATAATAATCCACCTTCAGGTTATCATCTGAACCCCCTCCAGTATTAAGTTGCAAGTAACGGATAATTGCATTACGAATTGCGTGTAATGTAAACAATATGATTGTTCTATGAATAAAGGATTGTTGTTTTCTCCCTAGTAGCAACAACACATCTAGTACCTTAGAGATTTCTGTCACTTCCCCAGATTACTAGAGGCATGAACCCACTATCGAGCATAAATACTAACTCTTGGAGTTGCTAGCATCTACCTGGCCAAGATAGCTACTAACAACGGAAAGCATGCAAGATCACAAATAACAAAGACATGATCTTCAATAATCAATCCGAAACACAACATGTAGGAATTACAAATAGATGATCTTGATCATGAATGGAGCTCACAAGATCTAAACATGATAGCACAAAGGAGAAGAACCAGCCATCTAGCTGCTACATGGACCCGTAGTCCAAGGTTGAACTACTCACGCATCACACCGGAGGCTTGCATGGTGATGAAGAAGGCCTCCAGGGTGAATTCCCCTCTCTGGCAGGGTGCCGAGAAGAGCTTCAGATCCCTCCCGATCTAGGGATGGATATGACGGCGGCTACAGACTCTTTCGTGGATTTTTGATCGAGTACTTAGGGTTTCTGTATCGGAGGCATCTTATAGGAGAAATGGGAGGCCGAGGGGATGCCGAAGGCGGCCAGACCACCCCTGGTGCGGGCCAGGATGGGCTACACGGCCAGGTGGTGTGGCGGCCCCCTGGCCCCTCTCCGTCTCGTATTCTGGCTCCTTGTGTCCCTCGGTGAAAAATTGACTTTGGCTTTTGTCCCATCCAATTTCGAGAATATTCATTTTCTGACTTTCCTGGAACCAAAAACAACAGAAAATAGGCAGCTGGCACTATGGCTCTTTTTAATAGGTTAGTCCAAGAAAGTGTATAGGAAGTACTCCAAAGTTGGAACAAAACATACGAAAGTAGATAAAAACCAAGCATGGAACATCAAAAATTATGGATACGTTCGCAACGTATCAGACTACAGACTGAGCTGCAGAGTATCTAATATAGTGTTGGGGAATTAGCACACTCAACCGTGAACTGAAAATACACATCGGAATAAGATGTAAACTTCAGTTCTACTTATATACTAATTCCACGGATCATTGCTCAATCACGGAAGGGACCATATGCATCAAACATATATGGAGAAACCATATTTTGTCCCAACCAAGGACAAGTCCTATGTGCTCTCACACACACAGTGGCTGAAATCTGCAGGTAGGCAGGACAAGTCCTATGTGCTCTTAGTATATAGGAGCAGCAACAAGCAAAGCAACAAATAGGGACACCAATCCTTTTTCACGTGGAAAACCTCTCAACTAAAGAGGAAAAATCATGGGCCGAAACCACCCAAATCTTCTTCCACTATTATCAAATGGGGATACAACTTGTTCTTCTCTAGAGAGCACTAATACATTGCAAATGTATCTATAATTTTTTATGTTCCATGCTTGGTTTTATCTACTTTCTTGTGTTTTGTTCCAACTTTGGAGTACTTTCTATACACTTTGTTGGACTAACCTATTAACAAGTGCCATAGTGCCAGTTGCCTGTTTTCTGCTGTTTTTGGTTCCAGGAAAGTCAGAAAATGAATATTCTCGGAATTGGACGGGACAAAAGCCAAAGTTCCTATTTTACCGGAAGACTCACAGAGCCATAATACGAGACGGAGAGGGGCCACAGGGTGGCCACACCATGTGGTGGCGCGGACTAGCCCTGGCCGCGCCACCAGGTGGTGTGGGCCCCCTGGCCGCCCACCGACCTTGCCTCTTCGCCTATAAGAAGCCTCCCGATGCATAAACCCTAAATCGTCAAGCCTCCAGCCACGAAAAGTTCCGCAGCATCGCCGCCACCAAAGGGGAGATTCGGGGGACAGAAAGTCTCTGTTCCAGCACACTGCCGGGACGGGGAAGTGCCCCCGGAGCCATCTCCATCGATCTCCACCACCATCTCCATCACCGTTGCTGATTCCCATGATGAGGAGGGAGTAGTTCTCTCTCGAGGCTAAGGGTTCTACCGGTAGCTATGTGTTCATCTCTCTCTCTATGCATGATCATATTGTGATCATGGGGTTGTAATCTATAGATCTACCTTGCTACTCAAGTGCTTTATTAGATCTCTGCTCTCTCCATGTGTGTGAAAGTGACAGCGTGCGCACCATGGTGGCACTTAGGCTAGAGATTACAAATACTTGTTATGAGTTATATTTGGAGTTAGATGTCTTTATGAAATTGTGGTGTTTGTTGGACTCATCTAGTACTCAAGGTGACAGTGTGGGATTATCTAGATGGGGAAAGTGAACTTTGAGGAGTGCTGTTATAGCCCTACCGATGATTAGAGTGTCCAACCAGAGAGTAGTCAAGAGTAGTATCATAAAGAAGAATATATTTATATGAGAGTGTTCACTAGTGAAAGTATGATCCTAGGCCTTGTTTCTAAGCATTGATACACCGTTTGCAACTAGATCTGTTACATGTTCGCTTGCTTCCATCTTTATTTCAGTTTGCCTTTAGTCTCTTCCACGCCATCAAGTTATTTTCTATCACCGTTACCACTTATAATTATCCATACCACTTGTATTTCACTATCTCTTCGTCGAACTAGTGCACCTATACACCTGACAAGTGTATTGGGTGTGTTGGGGACACAAGAGACTTCTTGTATCTTGATTGCAGGATTGCTTGAGAGGGAATAACTTTGACCACTTCCTCCCTGAGTTCGATAAACCTTGGGTGATCCACTTAAGGGAAAACTTGCTGCTGTTCTACAAACCTCTGCACTTGGAGGCCCAACAACTGTCTACAAGAATAGAAGTGCGTAGACATCAAGCTATTTTCTAGCGTCGTTGCCGGGGAGGTAAGGTAAAAGGTATTCACACTGGATGATTAAAGAAGAAGAACCTCCCACGACAAACGCCTATTTTCTGGCGCCGTTGCTGGGGAGGTAAGGTAAAAGGTACTCACATCCTCCAGTGTGAGTGCTCGAAGTTATTTCCTTTAGATTCTGCAATTTTGTCTTTTTATTTCTTGTTTTCACTAGTTAGCTTAATGGAAAACAACAAAAAATTTAGAGAGCCTTATAGTATTTATCTTGAGTTAGGACATGAAGTGTTTGAAGAAAAAATTAAAAAACCTATGGAACTTTATTTGCATGCTAATAGCAATGTTGTTAGTATGAATTCCTGGGACACCATTATTGCTAATGCTATAGAAAATACTAAGCTTGGGGAAGCTAGTTTTTATGAAAATGATATTTTTAGTTCCCCAGCTTTGGAAGATAGCTATTCTATTGCTTATGATGATACCAAACCTCCAATATATGATGATTACAATGATGAATATGATATTTTCAGTACAGCTTCTATTGAGGAGGAAATTAATTATGATTACAATATGCCTCCTATATTTGATGATTATGGTGATGAGAATAATAATGATAGCTATTTTGTTGAATTTGCTCCCACTACAATTAATAAGAATGACTATGTTTATGTGGGGAGTATTAATTGTTTTAAGCATGTGGCTCATGATAAGAATGTTTTGTGTGATAGTTATATCGTTAATTTTATTCATGTTGCTACTGAAAGTTATTATGAGAGAGGGAAACATGGTTCTATGCATCTCAATAATATTAAGTTTCCCCTCTTTATGTTGAAATTTTTGAAGTTACACTTGTTTGCTTTCCTATGATTATTTCTTTGTGCTTTCATGACTTGTTTATTTACAAGATTCCTATGCATAGGAAGTGGGTTAGACTTAAATGTGCTTTGAATTTGCTTCTTGATGCTCTCTTTTACTTCAATTCATATTTCTTATGTGATCATCTTCTCAAACTATCATGCCTAACTTAAAGGCGTTAAGGAAAAGTACTTATTGAGAGATAACCCAAAAGTTTTAGATGAGTCTTGGAAGTTATTACCTCTGTAATAACCACTCCTTATCCTTTTTATTTTCTTTTTGTGCCAAGAGTAACCTCTAATGAGAGAGAAGTAATGATTGGAAAAGTTGCTGTCCCGAAACAGATTTCTGTGCTTCACCGTAAAAATTCGTGTAAAATCTCTGAATGTCTTTTTGAGGCGTGAATTTGTGTGCTTCTGCCCCAGGTTGTTATCTAACTTTCGTTAGTTCAACACTTTTTGATTTGAGCAACATAAGGTCTTCGAAAAAATTCGTCTTTACCTGCTGTTCTGTTTTGACTGATTTCTGCCATTTTCTGCATTTGCTTCTTGTTGGTTCCTTTTTGAGTTCTTTTGGGGAATTGATATTTTTAAGGGAAGTGCTACAGTAGCTTGTGTTTTAATGAAAGTTTTATTGGTGTTGGAACTGAACCCAAAGACCTATTATCTTGAGTGCACTAATGTTGCTAATAAAGATTGTGTAAAGTTTTGTATGAAGGAAAAAATTTCAGGTGTATGGAATGAGTAATGAGATGAAGGATGGACTAAAGCTCAAGCTTGGGGATGCCACACGTGTCACCCCAATAAATATCCAAGAAGTACAAGCGTCAAAGCTTGGGGATGCCCAAGGCATCCCCTTCTTCATCAATAAAAATCTCAGGTTTCTTCCAAACACTTCATTTTTATTGTTTCATGCATAGTTGTGTTGTTCTTGGAGCGTCTTCGTTTTTGGTTTTGGTTTTAGTTTGCTTGGTTTGCTTTATTTTCTGAATAAATTGGTTAGACCCCCTCTTTCATACATTGGTTTTCAAATAGTTTGGTTTGGATTGGAAAAGAGTAGGAAAGTTCATGCTTAAGTGGTAAAGAGAGCTTGTTTTTGACTGTGGCCTATGCTTTGTCATGCCATGCTTGATATTGTTTTGGCTTTATGCTTAGTATTCTTTGCTGTAGCATGACTTGTTATAAACAATTGAGATTGCTTAATGTGCTTTGGATGAATCATGCGTTGTTTTAACATATTAAAGCATAGTATAGTGGTATTCTCCTTTGATGCTTTATTTGGGTTGACTTGGCGCATGCTCACACCATGTTATGACTATCTCAAGTCACCATAGCCTTTATGATCCTTTAGTTTTCAACTTGTCGTCTCACTTTATGCTTTGATCAATGATGTTTTGTCGCTCTGCATGATTATGGCCATTATTGCTCTCTTACTTTGTCGCTTCCAGTCTTTTGCTAACCTTCGCAACCAAGTATGAGTTCCACTCATGCATCCAACTCCCTAAACCAAGTTATTCCAAAGAGTCCACCATACCTACCTACTAGCATATTCTATTCCAAGTATATTCATGCTTTTGTTTACCTTCCGAATTAAACTTGTTATGAGAAATCTAGTGATTAAAGCTCTCACGAACTTGATGGCACACTTTACTTTACTTGCCCTTAATAAACTTGAACCATTGTGTCTTCTATGTTGTATATGCTTGCACTTATTTGTTGGGAATTAGCAGAACCATGCTTTCATGGGGAACGCTTTCAACATTGCACTTGGTACTTGTACCTAGTTGATATCATGCTCTTTTGTATATGGATGTCGTCGGTGTGAAATGAAAGGGGAGCTTGTAAGTCCGTGGAGTTATGTATATGTGTTAGAGAAACGCCTGGGTCGCTGTCCTAATCCATGCTGACATGGTGGAAACCTGCAGCGTAACCATAATGAGCTGTCTATGAAGCATTCTTCTTATAAAAAAAGAGTCCTATATTGAGAAAAAAGAGAAAAAGAAAAAAAGAGATATTATGAAAAGAGGAAAGAGAAAAAAGCACCATATTCCCATGGTAAATAAGAAGATTGCTGAGATGCTCGTTGTCTGCTTGCCTTGTCATTTTGATATGGGGATTCTTCCGTATCATCGGGCAAGGGGTACCCCGTTGGCGGTTCTCTATGATACACATGTACTTACGATGACAAGAACTTACCGGTGACTAAACTTGAGTAGCATGAGGAGCGGCCCTCGTATACAAGGGACATGAGATTTCTAACTTATACCTCGTCAAGCATATACTCCATAGTTTGTTCACTTTAACCTTAATCACTTCAACAACCCACAAAACATGGCGACCACCTCACCCACCCTCTCTCTGGCGCCCCCTAGCGATCTATGGCGATTCTCTCTAAGTCCCCATGCAATGGATTCTCGTGCTCTCGGTGATACTATGGATTTCTCCCATGGCATGGGACTTGAATTGAAGGTTCGATCTTCCTTTTCCACCCGTGTGCAATCCCCATCTCCTGGATCTGGTTTTACCCTTGTGGTCTCTTTTGGCCAAGCCAACTTTCAACTTGATTTAGACAATGTTTGCATTGCCCTTCAATCATGCCTTGGTGGAAGTAAATTTGGATTTCATGTCAGTTTGGTTCTTGATCGGACTTTTAAATTTGAAGTATTCTCCAAAGCTGTGGGTTTCTTGATCTACAAACTCAGATACTTCGAATGCCCGGAGTTTAAATGCTATTTCTCTCTGTGGGGGTATGGGGGTCCGAATTGGATCAAAGAATCAGTGGATTGGTTTCATGAACAAGAAATGAATTGGACTATGTTTTCTTGCCAGAGATCTCGTCTCACCGGAGCCAATTCCACGCCGTTAGCCTCTCATCGGAGGAGAACCTACGTGGCAAGATCGCCGGCAATTTCGCTACGTGATCCGATCTCCTCGGATCGGACACCAATTTCCCGCCCGGAGGCTCTCTCAAACTCCTGTGAGATTCGGCCCACTGGTACTGTCAGCCCAACACTTCCACCCAGTCCGGCCCATGCTATCTGCTCTAGGTGCCTTGCGATGGGCCACTCAAGCCTAGAATGTTCATCTCAAGTTCGCTGCAAAAGTTGTTATGGATATGGGCACATTAGGAAATCTTGTTATATCCGTAAGCGAAAATCTCAGGTTTATCGCATTAAACAAAAACGACCTGAGCATATCATCTCCTCTGAAAGAGGGCTTGTCGTTACAACTTCAGAAACAGTGCTCCTTGACCCCTCCGCTCTCCAGTAAAACCCTGTTCATTCCTCGCCATCGTCGCCACTGCAATCTCACGCCTGCAACCTACCCCTCTCCTCTGCAACGATGGCGAACTACCCCTGCGACCCTAACCCCCACCTCCCACCTGGAGATGAAGTCATCCAGCCCTGCATCCATCGCCGACGTCGGGGTTTTCACATTTTCAGTGGAGATGCCCTGCTTCGGTGCGATGACATGGCCATTGTCATCCTCAAGCCTCCCTCGGACCCTAAGCAGTTCGCCGCTGATGCTCACCTGATCAAGAACTACTTCAATGATCGTGGCCTCAACATTCGCAATTTCTCCAGGTCTGCCATGGGTGCCACTCTGGTACAGTTCTCTGACACTTGCGCTAGGGATACTGCTATTGAGCGTAGTCCTTTCTTTGTTGGAGACAACATTCTTAGGGTGATTCCCCATAACAGAGGTCTGAACCATAGGAACATGACTTTTACACATGATGTTTGGCTGATGATGGTTAATTTCCCCCAAGATGCATGGCTAGTTGATAAAGTTAGAGAATTTGTCAGTGAATTTGGGAAATTTTTAGTCTGGAATAGAGATTACTCTAACAGAGCTGGAGTCCTGGTTAAGATCAGAGTGCCAGATATGCTTGAAATCCCTATTAGCCTGGTCCTAGGGGATAATACTAGTGATGAAGGACATGGTCATTCCTGGACTGTGGTGATTTACATTCTGCAGGCTAGAGTGATTGGTGGACTTGGTGGTGATGAGGATCCTCTTCCACCTGATGGTGGTAACCCACACCCCATGCCCCAACCATTTGGTGGACACTGGGATGATATGGTACATGATCATGCTCCTGAAGAACCAGCCAATGTTGCACCTGAGATTCCCAATGTTGTAATACCATATGGAAATGTTGCACCTGCTGCTGACATTGAACCAATGATTGCAACCCCTCCCCAGCTCAGTCCTGCTCATGCTGATCATATTGCTGAACTTGAACCAATGATGGAAGTTGTGGACTCATTCAATGCTATCCATGGTATGCTATTTGACATGGTTAAGAATGCACACACAACTCTGGGCAACACTGATATCTCATGTATCCATGGTGCTGGCTTCCAAATACTTGATGTGGACACTGAACTTGGTAAAAAGAGGAAGTGCCTTCTGAAACTATATGCAACAGCCCCTCATGTGCCAGCCTCTTCTACTGTTTGTATTATTGAAATTTCTGATGATGATGATGATGTGCAAATCTCATTGGATACATCTATTGGTGCTTCATCTGCTACTTTTGAAGACAGTATCTCCTAGGTGGTTAAACGCAAGTTACTGGCTCCAAAGGATGTGACTGCTGTCAGACGCAGTAAAAGGATTGCCAACCAATCTAAGGGATATAAATACAAAGAAGCTGAAGTCAAAGCCCAGGAGAAAGATAGTTCTACTCTAATTAATGCCTCAGGCAAATCCAGGAAGGTGGCTAAAAGCAAACCTCATCCTCATGAGGTGGTGATTATGGACCAAGATGCTCCCGCACCTGTCCTTCCTGTTGACACCATTCAGTCCATTGGTATCAACCAATGCCTGATCTCTCCTAGTGAGATTTCAGAGGACAAGCTCTTCTCTGAATGTGGCTAATGTCACTTCACCCTTCTGCATGTAATAATGTGTGTCATATATGTCTAGTGACACACAATTTTATGTTTCAACAACTATATCTACTTGGTACTATCTGGCATGTAATAAGCACTTATATATTGCTCATGATGAGCAGAACCATATCCCTATATCTGTTTAAGTGCCTGGATGTTTCTATACCCCCTTGCATGTTTTATACCTCCTCTCCTCTTTTGTGGGTTTATCAATCTGGGTCCAAGGTGCTTTTTATATTTACATCTGAGCTGTCAGCTATCCCCAATAAAAACCTGGTTAACTATGTTGATCAGAATCTGTGGAACCCTTACATGTTGAATTATGAATAGAAACTGGGTGATTCTTGACTGGAATGTTAGAGGCATCAATTCTGATCTGAGACATGATCAACTTAGAGAAAAAGTAAACTCTAGCAATTGTGATATTATTTGCCTCCAAGAAACTAAAAGGGAAGATTTTGAGCACTCCTATTTAAGGAAATTCTGTCCCAGGAGATTTTCTCACTTTGCTTTTTCTCCTTCACTTGGTAATTCTGGAGGAATGATTGCTATCTGGAATGGTAGCCTTTTTTCAGGAGAGCTTCTTAGTCAATCGAAATTCCATTTAAATATGGCTCTCACTTGTAAGCACTCTGGTATCACTTGGATCCTGACCAATATTTATGGACCTGCACACAATGAACACAGAGCTGAATTTTTCAATTGGATGCATAATATTGATACCTCCAATTATCCTTTATGGATGTTAGTGGGTGATTTCAACCTCATTAGAAGCCCTGATGATAGAAACAGAGAAGGTGGGGATGCTCATAATATGATGCTTTTCAACAGTGCCATCCAATCCCATGATCTTGTGGAAGTACCACTGAAAGGAAGAACATTCACCTGGAGTAACATGCAAGATCCCCCTCTTCTAGAAAAGCTAGATTGGATTTTTACATGCCCTTTATGGACTACAAAATTCCCCAACACTATGGCCCATCCTCTCTCCAGAATTGGCTCTGATCATACACCCATCAGTATCCAAGTGGGCACTTCCATTCCCAAAGCACAATTATTCATATTTGAGAACATCTGGCTAGAATTTGATGGTTTTTATGACACTGTGAATACTCTCTGGAACTCAGCTCCCTATATCAGTGATACTGCCCTTGCTATCAACTGCAAATTCAAACATCTCAGAGTTGGCCTTAAAAAATGGAGCAAAAAACATTCAAACTTAAATCAGACTATTGAGAACTGCACATTTGTCCTGGCTTTACTTGAAGGAATAGAAGATCAGAGACCACTTGCTCTACATGAGAAGAATTTCCAAATGATTTTGATGAAACATACCAATAAGCTCCTGGAGGCTAAAAGAATCTATTGGAAAAGCAGGGCTAGAATTAGATGGGCCAAATTGGGAGATGAGAACACCAAATTTTTCCATGCTGTGGCAACCCAGAATTTCAGGAGGAATCTCATCACTCATATCAAGACTAAAGACAATTTGGTTCTGACTGAGCATGAACTTAAAGCTGCTGCAATTTGGCAATCTTACAAGCACAGACTTGGCACAAGTGAAAATATTACTAATGACATCAACCTTGATGATTTGGTTTTACCTCATGATCTTCTTCACATGGACGCTCCATTCACAAATGATGAGATTGAATCCATGGTCAATGAATTTCCTTCTGACAAAGCACCTGGTCCTGATGGATTCAACGGGAAATTCCTTAAGAAATGCTGGCATATTATCAAAGAAGATTTTGTAAAACTGGTACAGGATTTCTATGATGAATCAGTGAATTTGAATGCCATCAACACTGCCTTTATTACTCTCATCCCCAAAATAAATGATCCTGAGACTATGAATGACTATAGGCCCATTTCTCTGGTTAGCCTTCCACTTAAATTCATCACCAAGATTATGGCCAATAGACTCTAGAAGGTTATCAAACCCATTATCCATAACAATCAATATGGCTTTATTAAAGGGAAAAATATTCATGATTGTTTGGGATGGGATTTTGAATATCTTCACATCTGCCATATGTCTAAGAAACCCATTATTATTCTGAAGATTGATTATGAGAAAGCATTTGATAAGATTGAATATAATGCAA
This sequence comes from Avena eriantha, assembly GCA_910589775.1. NCBI lineage: Eukaryota > Viridiplantae > Streptophyta > Magnoliopsida > Poales > Poaceae > Avena > Avena eriantha. Next base: position 10,653,545 of record OU342741.1, on the reverse strand, counting down.
TTATTAATATGCTGAATGCCAAAGGTTTTGGCCCCAAATGGATTTCCCTGGTAAGATCTATATTGCTCTCTGCCTCCACCTCAGTGGTACTAAATGGTGTTCCAGGGAAAAAAATATGCTGCAAAAGAGGTGTCAGACAAGGAGACCCCTTATCCCCCCTTCTATTTGTCTGCACAGCTGAATTATTACAAGAAATTGTCAATGATGCCTGGCACATAAATGAAATCAGCCTGCCACTTGATAATGATTATGGGCAAAAATATCCTATTATTCAATATGCTGATGACACCCTGCTGATTATGCCTGCCGATAGTTTGCACCTTAATAACCTCAAGATCAGACTCCAACAATTCAGCAATATGACAAGTCTCAAGGTAAATTATGACAAATCTACCCTGGTACCTATCAATGTAACAGTGGAGTATGCATGTCAACTGGCCTCTGATTTTGGATGCAAATTGGAGAGTTTACCTTTCACCTACTTGGGTCTCCCACTTGGTTCCCACTTGGTACACCAAGACCATCTATTGATAGCTTGATGCCCATTGTTTCCAAATTTGACATAAAGCTTTCTGGACTATCTTCTCTCATGTCATATACAGGAAGACTCACATTATTGAATTATGTATTAAATTCTATGCCCATCCATGCCATGTGCTCTTTTAAAGTCCCCATTACAATTTTTACCCATTTTGAAAAAGGTGGCAGACAATTCCTTTGGGCAGGGAAAGATATCCATAAACATGGCAAATATCTTGCTAAATGGGATTTGGTCTGTAGACCAAAAGAACAAGGAGGTTTAGGTGTCATAAACCTCAGGGTACAAAATCAGGCCCTTTTACTGAAAAATATTCATAAATTCTACAACAGGGCTGATATACCGTGGGTTGATCTCATTTGGAAAGCTTACTACCAAGGAGACTCTGCCCCACATTCAATGAATCATATTGGATCCTTCTAGTGGAGAGATTGTATGAATTATGTTGATATTTACAAAGATCTGACTCACTGCAAAATTGGCAATGGAAAATCTATGTTACTATGGAAGGATCTATGGAAAGGTGTATGCTTTGAAGATAAATACCCACACCTGCACTCCTTCTGCCACAATGATACTTTGACCATGGCCAAGGCCATCTCTACAGCTGATAATGATTCATATGACCTCTTTCAACTCCCCTTATCCATTATTGCTCATGAGGAATTTATTGATATGTTGGAGGATATCAGAAGCATAAACCACACTGATGACCATGATTCATGGTAATTTTCCTGGGGTGAGACTTTCAAAACCAGAAAAATCTACAGAGCACTGATTGGGGCACACCCAACATCAAAGCCCATACTTGATATTTGGAAATCATGTTATCTCCCAAGACACAAATTTTTTGTCTGGCTACTACTGAATATGAGATTAAACACCAAAGACTTAATGGCAAGAAAGAACTTCTTTGTGGAATTCAATGATTGTGTAATATGTGACACCTGTCCTCAGGAAACCCTGTTGCATCTATTTTTTGAATGCAGCTTCAGCCAAGGGTTCCGGTGGGCCTTGGGACTTGAATGGAACACAGATATGGATATTCATTAGATGATCAACGATGCTGGAAGTAGATTCAACCCCAATTTTCTTATGGAAGTTATCATCATTGGATGCTGGAGTATATGGGAGCAAAGAAATGGTTATATTTTTAGGGATCTTAATCCTTCCATCACTAGATGTATTTCATTTTTTAAAGCAACCTTCACCTTGACTATGCATAGAGCTAAGCCTAGTCTCAAGGAAGGTATGCAACAGTGGCTTGACACGCTATGAATGTAAAACAACTGTAACATGGTTTTGAGCTTGGCTCAACCCATTGTACATTATAAAATTTATAAAATGACACAGTAGGGGCCTTCCCTACTATTTTTGTAAAAAAAAAACCTTAATCACTTCAAGATGCTTATGTTGGGGCAATGAGAGCTGAAAGCTAATAAGTACCATAATTTTTGGAAGCTCTTTATGAGACTTGAATCCCTACTTCCTTCTATGAAGGCCTTTCTTTTACTTTTATGTTGAGTCTCCATCTTCTATCTTTATGCACCTACTTTGAGAGCATAGTGGCCATTCTTAGTTCTATGTGCATTGTCCCAAGACTTGTTGATTGATGCATACTTTGATATTGCATGTTTTAAACTATTGTATCTAGTCACTCTTATGAACTTTGAAGGTGTCCTATGCATTTATATTTGCTACTCCATGAGGGACAAGCTGAATGCCACTATGTTATGTTTTCTTTATGTGAAACAAACAAACGTCTTGCAAAGCATTGTTATTCATGAATCTTTTGTTTGTGCCTTTTCATGTTGCAACATAGTTGCTATGCCTTATTGTTAGAACTTTATCTTTCATGTTATGATTGAAGTACTATGATCCTAGCTTTGAATGTTTTACAAATACTTTGATCAAGTTTATGATGGTGCATGTCACCTCAAAAATTATTCTTTATTTTTATCACTTACCTACTCGAGGACGAGCAGGAGTTAAGCTTGGGGATGTTGATACATTGCAAATGTATCTATAATTTTTGATGTTCCATGCTTAGTTTTATCTACTTTCTTGTGTTTTGTTCCAACTTTGGAGTACTTTCTATACACTTTCTTGGACTAACCTATTAACAAGGCCACAGTGCCAGTTGCCTGTTTTCTGCTGTTTTTGGTTTCAGGAAAGTCAGAAAATGAATATTCTTGGAATTGGATGGGACAAAAGGCAAAGTTCCTATTTTACCGGAAGACTCACGGAGCCATAATACGAGACGGAGAGGGGCCACAGGGTGGCCACACCATGTGGTGGCGCGGGCTAGCCCTGGCCACACCACCAGGTGGTGTGGGCCCCCTGGCCGCCCACCGACCTTGCCTCTTCGCCTATAAGAAGCCTCCTGATGCATAAACCCTAAATCGTCAAGCCTCTAGCCACGAAAAGTTCCGCAGCGCCGCCGCCACCGAAGGGGAGATTCGGGGGACAGAAAGTCTCTGTTCTGGCACCCTGCCGGGACGGGGAAGTGCCCCCGGAGCCATCTCCATCGATCTCCACCACCATCTCCATCACTGTTGCTAATTCCCATGATGAGGAGGGAGTAGTTCTCTCTCGAGGATAAGGGTTCTACCGGTAGCTATGTGTTCATCTCTCTCTCTATGCATGATCATATTGTGATCATGAGCTTGTAATCTATAGATCTACCTTGCTACTCAAGTGCTTTATTAGATCTCTGCTCTCCCCATGTGTGTGAAAGTGACAGCGTGCGCACCATGGTGGCACTTAGGCTAGAGATTACAAATACTTGTTATGAGTTATATTTGGAGTTGGATGTCTTTGTGAAATTGTGGTGTTTGTTGGACTCATCTAGTACTCAAGGTGACAGTGTGGGATTATCTAGATGGGGAAAGTGAACTTTGAGGAGTGCTGTTATAGCCCTACCGATGATTAGAGTGTCCAACTAGAGAGTATTCAAGAGTAGTATCATAAAGAAGAATATATTTATATGAGAGTGTTCACTAGTGAAAGTATGATCCCTAGGCCTTGTTTCTAAGCATTGATACACCGTTTTCAACTAGATCTGTTACATGTTCGCTTGCTTCCATCTTTATTTCAGTTTGTCTTTAGTCTCTTCCACGCCATCAAGTTATTTTCTATCACCGTTACCACTTATAATTATCCATACCACTTGTATTTCACTATCTCTTCGCCGAACTAGTGCACCTATACACCTGACAAGTGTATTGGGTGTGTTGGGGACACAAGAGACTTCTTGTATCTTGATTGCAGGATTGCTTGAGAGGTAATACCTTTGACCACTTCCTCCCTGAGTTCGATAAACCTTGGGTGATCCACTTAAGGGAAAACTTGCTGCTGTTCTACAAACCTCTGCACTTGGAGGCCCAACAACTGTCTACAAGAATAGAAGTGCGTAGACATCAAGCACCAGAGGATCTCAAACATCAAGATTTGGGGCACAAGAGTTAGGGATTGGAGCAATCTCACGAAAGATGGTGGAACCACAGCTTGAAGGAGACAAGGTAGTGGATCTGGACGTCACGAACTTGTGGGCAAAGCCTGGTGCTTGATTTAGCTTATTCCTTCAACTTCTCCTCTTTCCCTTCCCTCTTGGTTTTTTTCTCCAATGGAGGCCGCCCTAGATTTTCGTCAGTCCACCTTGTGGTGGCTGGATGGGAGGCTTATCATCCCCCTTTCCTCATGTGCAATGTCCAAAATGACCCTTGGTCATAACCCTAAAGGTTGGTGGGCTCTTGCACCTGTTTGGGCCGCCTGAAAGGCTTCATAAGGCCATCTCCTCACAGTCCACATGATGAGGATACCCAACATTCTCCCCCATCTGATTCATGTGTGGGGCACCGCCATGCCCGCTGCCTTGCAACATATAAGAAACTTCTCACTTGGTAATATCTTGGTCATCATATCCGAGCCATTCTTGTCGGTATGGATCTTCTCAAGTTTCAGCAACTTGGAACTCACAACATCTCGAATGCAATGATACCTCACATAAATGTGCTTGGTTCGAGAGTGTAAAGTTGGATTCTTGGCAAGATGGATAGCGCTCTGGCTATCGCAAAACAGATTGCAATTCTCTTGCTTCATGGACAACTCTTGCAAGAAGTTCTTCATCCACAACACTTCCTTGCAAGCCTCAACCGTTGCTATGTACTCAGCATATGTGGTTGATAGTGAAATGCATTTCTACAACCTTGATTGCCATGAGACTACTCCCCCTGCATAAGTCATCAAGTATCCAGAGGTAGACTTCCTAGAATCTGCATCACCAGCATAATCTGCATCTGTATAGCCTTGCAATACAGGATTGTCGCTTCTAAAGCGTAAGCACAGTCTAGAAGTGCCTTTGAGATACCTAAGAATCCACTTCACTACATTCTAGTGAGCTTCTCCTGGATTTTTAATGAACCAGCTAACAACTCCGACTGCATAGGCAATGTCAGGCCTAGTGCACACCATTGCATACATCAAACTGCCCATGGCAGATTGGTAAGGTACTTTAGTCATTTCTTCTTTCTCCTTCTTGCTGCTAGGACATTGTTCTGAACTCAGTTTGTGATGGCCTCCAAGTGGAGAGGTAACATACATTGCATCTTTCAAGTTGAACCTTTCAAGTACCTTCTCAATGTATCGTTCCTGTGAGAGCCAAAACAGCTTCTTTGATCTATCACGAGAGATTTTCATGTCAACTACTTGCTTAGTTGGTCCTAAATCCTTCATGGCAAATGATTTACTCAATGCCTTTTTGAGGAGATCAATCCTCTTTGTGCCATTTTCAATAATCAGCACGTCATCGACATATAGCAAGAGAATAATGAAGTCACCCTCGGCGTACCTCTTCATAAAGACACAATGATCAGGTTGTGCTTTATGGTATCCAAGATCAGTCATAAATGACTCGAACTTCTTGTACCACTGCCAAGGATCTTGTTTCAAGCCATACAAGCTCTTCTTCAATATGCACACTTGGTTCTCGTTTCCTGCAACCGCGAATGTTGTGTTCACATCGAGTTTCTCAATTTCCAAGTCCATGGTGGCAGCCATGCCCAGCACAACTGGGATCAAAGACATCTTGACCACTAGAGAGAATATCTCATCGAAGTCAATACCCTTTTTCTGAATGAAACCTTTCACAACCAATCTAGCCTTGTACCTTGGATATGAGCTATGCTCTTCAGTCTTTACTCTCTACACCCACTTGTTCTTGAGCGCTTTCTTGCCCTTTGGCAAATACACCAGCTCAAAGGTGTCATTCTCATATAGGGATTTCATCTCATCCTGCATGGCTTCCGACCATTCATTCTTGTGCTCATCAGACACTGCCTCCTCATAGCATGAGGTCTCACCTGCATCAGTCATCAACACATATTGATGTGGTGGACACCTTGTGGAAGGTACTGGATCTCTCCCACTTCTCCTCAACTCTTGCACTGGTGGTGGAGAATCAGGTGGATTAACATCACCTTGATCATCATCATCTTCTTCATTTGATGGTTGTTCATGTCCCTCACTTGTACTACCTTTTTCAGCTGCATCATCATTGTCTTCAGCATCATCACCTCCCCCGTGATTATGATACACGAGAGGAGGGTTAAATGGATCCAAGTCAACCTGAGGTGTGGTGGCCTTCAGCTTCAGTGGTTTTCCAATATCTTCTATTATTTATCTTCAATGAAAACCACATCTCAGCTTCTACATGTCTTCTTGTTGATTGGATCCCACAATCTGTATCCAAATTCATCACTTAGACTACTGAGATATATGCCTTGTTTTGCCTTGCTATCAAGCTTGGATCTCTCGTCCCTTAGGACGTGCACAAATGCCTTGCACACAAAGACCTTAAATTGCTTGTATGAAACTTCCTTCCCTGACTAAACTCTCTGAGGAATATCACCGGTAAGAGGAAATGAGGGGGACAGGTTTAGTACATACATAGCATGATTCAAAGCTTCAGCCTAAAAGGAATTAGGTAACTTTGCATTAGAGAGCATAGCGGTGACCCTCTCGGTAAGAGTCATGTTCATTCTCTCTGCACGTCCATTGAGATGGGGTGTATTTGGTGGAGACTTGTCAAGCCTAATGCCAAACTTTCTGCAATACCTCTCAAAGGGACCACGGTATTCACCACCATTGTCTGATCTCACACACTTCAATTTCCTGCTAGTTTCTCTCTCAACCTTGGCATGGAATTCCATGAAGACATCGAGCACCTGCCACTTGTTTCTTAACGCATAGATAAATATCTTCCTGGAATGGTCATCAATGAATGTCACAACGTATAATGCTCAACCGAGGGATTTTTCAGTCATGGAGCAAACATCAGTGTGCACAATGCCAAGAACATTATCCGCACAATGTGGCGAGCATGTACTAAATGCAACCCTATGTTGTTTGCCAACAAAACAATGTTCACAGGGTTTCAAGGTTATACCTTTCAACTCAGGGAGGTAATTCTTGCGAGCAAGAGCCTGCATGCCCTTCTCACTCATATGCCCAAGCCTCTTGTGCCACAACTCAACCGAAGTGTCATTCTCGGTGACGTTCAGCACATTATTGTATAGCTTGGTTTAAGTCACATAGAGACAACCTTGCTTGCTTCCTCGAGCTACAATCAAAGAGCCTTTGGTGAGTTTCCATTTTGCATCACCAAAATAACTTCCATGGTGAATGTCATCAAGCTTTCCAACTGATAACAGATTTAGCCGTATGTCGGGAACATGTCTCACATCATCAAGCACCAACCTGCATCCTGTGTTTGTCTCAATGCATATAGTGCACTTGCCAACAATAGTCGATGAACCATTATTCCCCATCCTTACCTAGCCAGTAACGCCGCTGGTATAGGACGTGAAATATTCCTTGTGTGATGTAATGTGGAAGGATGCACCTGAATCCACAACCCAACTTATGGCATCATCACGAACATCACTATAGCATTCTTCATCTTAAATGACTAGGTAATCTTCACCTTTCTCACATTCTGCAGTCATGGCGGCACCATTTTCGCCCTTTTGCTCGGCCTTCTTCTCAACTTTTCCCTCTAGCAGATCTCTTTTGTATTTTCTGCAATCGCTCTTCTTGTGTCCCGGCTTGCCACAATAATAGCAAGTAGCACCTGATCTCTGTCTTGACTTTGATCCCCCTGCACTTCTGGTATTTTCCATGTTGAGATTTGCCTTGGCCATGTCCACCATTGTCATCCTTGCCGTGGGATTCAGCTACATAGGCATCAGAAGAGCAGGCATCGCCTTTCCCCTCTTTTTAGCTTATTCATTCAACATGCTATTCTTCACCATCTCCAACGCCAGCTTCCCATTCGGAGCTGAATTGCTAACTGACACAACAAGCGTATTCCAACTATCGGGCATGGAACTCAGTAGCAACAATGCTTGCACCTCATCCTCGAAGTTGATTTTCATGGCGGAGAGTTGATTTATATGGCACTAGAAGACATTCAAGTGTTCAATAACACTGCTACCATCCCGGTACTCAAGCTTGGCTAGTCTTTTGATTACCGAGGCCTTGTTCATAGTTGTCTTCCTCTCATACATTGACTCCAACTTCTGCCACATCTTATACGCATTTGTGTTGTTTCCAACATGGTGGAATATATTGTGGTTGATGTACAAACGAATCATACCTACCGCTTTTCTATTAAGCACTCTCCATTCTTCTTCCTTGACACCGGATGTCGGTATATTGTCTTTCACAATTGGCTCATACAAATCCTTGCAGTAAAGGATGTATTCTATCATGGGCTTCCAGAATGAGAAATTGGAAAAATCAAGTTTTATCATGCCACTTGTGGTGGCGCCTTCTTCCAAAGCCATTGCGAGCTAGCAGCAATCTTAGAGCAAACCTTGAGCTTTGATACCACTCTATTGGGGAATTAGCACACTCAACCGTGAACTAAAAATACGCAGCGAAATAAGATGTAAACTTCAGTTCCACTCATGTACTAATTCCACGGACCGTTGCTCAATCACGAAAGGAACCATATGCATCAAACATATATGGAGGAACCAGATTCTGTCCTAACCAAGGACAAGTCGTGTGTGCTCTCACACAAAGTGACTAAAATTTGCAGGTAGACATGACAGGTCATATGTGTTCTCAGCATATAGGAGCAGCGAGAAGCAAATCAACACATAGGGACACCAATCCGTTTTCACGTGGAAAATCTCTCAACTTGATAGGAAAAACCACGGGCCAAAGCCACCCAAGTTTTCTTCCACTATTATTAAATAGGGATACAACTTGTTCTTCTCTAGAGAGCACTAGAGGATCTCATACATCAAGATTTGGGGCACAAGAGCTAGGGATCGGAGCAATCTCACCAAAGATAGCGGAACCACAGCTTGAAGGAGACAGGGCAGTGGATCTGGACGTCACGACCTTGTGGGAAAAGCCCGGTGCTTGATTCAGCTTCTTTCTTCAACTTCTCCTCTTTCGCTTCTCTCTTAGTTTTCTTCTCCAATGGAGACTATCCTGAATTTTCGTCAGTCCACCTTGTGGTGGTTGGATGGGAGGCTTATCATCTCCCTCCCCTCATGTGCAATGTTCAAAATGGTCATAACCCTAAAGGTTGGTGGGCTCTTGCACCTATTTGGGGCGCGTGAAAGGCTTCATAAATGCCATCTCCTCACAGCCCACGTGAGGAGGATACCCAACACACACAGATGATTTTCTAGGTCATATACTTATCAAGACCTCCTTTAAGTATATACCCGAAGCAAGACATCTGCCATCCATGAACCCAGATATCCACGACTATCCTACCCACTGGACACAATTAGTTGGAGCATTTTCTGCCCGATTTTATAGGCTGGATACCCGTGGACTTGCAGGTTGGGCATACAGAAACATTTTTCTCCGTTGACAGGTGGGACCTACATGTCGGTGTCTAAGACGATGTAAAGGACCCAAATCTCACTTCTCCAAAATCCAAGAGCCTAGAAATCACCTAATTGTGTTAGGTAGGAATAATCCAATTGTGTTTTGGGATGTTATTTTGCAATGCTGACATCGCGTTTTCTACATTTTTTTGCTGGTATTGCCGCTGTATATGTGTGATAGTATATACTAGTATAATATATGGTGGATATATATATGGACTGAGCGACATATTGATTGATGATATACTAACGCTGGACGCGCGCGACGCCGCGATCTGCGCGCAATAAATGCAGGCAGGCCCCAACTCGGCCTCGCCCCCGCCTCTCCCTCCATCTCCTTCCTCCCATTATAAATATTCCCTATATTCTTCTCTGAAAGCGAACCGAATCCGGTCCCTCGCAGCCTCGCAGGTCAGCAGGAACGCGACGATGCAATCCAGGATGGCGGCGGCCGGCGCGGCGCACGACGACTACCCCTGCGTGAGGCGGCTTCGTCACCGGCGCCTCCTCGCCTACCTCCACAACCATGGCTTCCAAGCTGCCTTCCACTCGTAACTACACCTGAGACCTGACTGCACAATGAGCCTTACCTCGTCTCCTTCCCAGCTTTCTGTTGATGCGCAAATTGCTAAACCGCTTGCGCGCGTGCAGGGCGATCCAGGAGCTGGGCCAGCGTGAGCACACGGTCTTCAGCGCGGCGCACCTGCGGAAGCTTGTGGCCGTGGGGCGGTGGGACGAGGCCCTCGCCTACGTCCGCCGCTTCCTGCCGTGGCCGCCGGGCGACGTCGAGGCCCGCGCCCTCTTCTTCTTCCTCGCCTCGCTCCGGAGCCTGGCCAACATCGCCGCCACCGGCAAAAGTGGCGTCGTCGACGAGCAGCACCGCAGCAATGTCGCCTTCTTCTTGTCCATCCTCTGCCGCTGCGCCAAGCTCTCCTCCATCATCAATACAATGCTCAACTCGCCGCGACACAGGTACTCTCGCATCCAGTGCATGTCTGTTGTAATTTCAACAAACATCTTGATCGATCATCCCTTACGCTTGAACGCATGCATGCCTATTTATACAGGGCGTCCCTGGACTGGGAACTTGTGAAGAAAGAGGCGTCATCGATCGCCCACGACTTGGCTCTCCAGTCCCCGGAGCTGAGCCGGCACGAGGTGCTACGACTACGACGACAGCCGGGACCGCATGACATGCTTCTTCCCATCTTCAGGTGGGTTTAGTATAGATCGATCTTGTGTTTTTCATCTACTACAAGTACATTATTACTTCTTCTATGAAATCTCTCATCATGCTTTGCACGCATGATCGATGGATAGTTCCTGTCCAAGGCGCCGTGGATACAAGAGGAAACAAGCCAGGCGCCGTCCAACAGCATCTGCTATCGCCAAGCTCTGTCTCGGTCTTAGCAACAAGAGGAGTAACAAGAAAACGAGGCGGATTGGTTTACAGTTGCCCAACTTATTTTACACTTCATATATATCCCCTGGGTTTGGTGTCCTACATCTCAGTTATACTCCTTGCTCCTTTAATTTTGCAGCATGCCTTCTTCTTCAGACCCAATTCCAGGTATGATAAATAAACTACTCGAATCAGGCTTTCGCCCCGCTATACTAATATAGCAAATAACCGATACAACCGGGATAACACTGCTAGGGCAGACATCACAAAACCATCCCAAAAGAAACAAACAAGAAAGGAAAGAGAAAAACAATGCCAACACCGGCGGTGCAACACAAAAGGAGATGACTCGCCACCGCTGCGCACTCTGGAGCGTCGCATACCAAGCAGCACCTCCAAGAAGGGAATCGACGATGCCGACGCTACTGCCCAAACCAGTGCAGGGTTTTCCACCGGAACACGTTCTAGGGTTTCCCCTGGTACACTTAGGGGGGTGAGGTGGAGGTACACCCGACGCCCTTTAGGAAGGACATCGACACCCGCAAGCGTCACCACGTCAGTGCCGACACGACAAGGATTTCTCCCAACCCCCCACACAACCAGACCCCGGACACTCCGCATAGCTCCACCAAGCTTGCCACCCACCAGCGCACGCCACCACGGTCTTGTAGTCATCGCCATCGTCGCACCATGGTCCCGGTTATGAGGCCGGTAGATCGAAAATAAGAAGCTTTGGCAAGGTCGGCGGGGCAATGGCACGCGGGAGAGATCTACCTCCACCGCCAGAAGACGGCCGCCGACCAGATGTAGCAGTAGGGACAAACTAGGCCTTCTGGACCGGCCGAGCCCAAACAGGCCCGTAAAGCCCCGACCGCTACACTCCAGCAAGGGCACCATCAACACCGCCAAGCCCCGCACCAGCTCCTCCTTCACCGTCCACTGGGAGAGCTACCACCGCACCGGGCAGCCCGCCTAGGTCCAGATTGAGCCCGGCGGGCCCAGATCTGGATCGGAACGGCAAGCTCCACCAGCGCGGAGCCGTTCCCCGCCTCCAACAGTAGCATCTACGCCACCTGCACCGCCCTCGCCAACACCGGGAGCTCCGCCGCCGCGCCGGACCGCCGCCGCCTAGGGAGACCCCCCATGGCCTCGCCATCCCGAGCATGAGAGGAGAAGGGGGTAATGGCTGGGGGCCGCTGCTGCCAGCGTCGCCCGGTGCTTGCCCGGCGCCGGCCGCTGACGACGGCGGAAGGGAGAAGGCGGGGAGGGCTGCTGCGAGCTGGGAGGAGTGCCGGCGCGGCCGGTCGCCCGCGGGGGCGAGCCGGTCACAAGCGTTGTTTTTTCGCGTCGGGGTGTCCGCTCTATGATAAATAAACCCTTCTGCATATATCGAATTCTAGCAAATGAGATCTGTTTTTTTTGTAGGATTGGATGCTCAGGCGCTAAACCGGGCAGCCTATCTTATGGGTAATTACAACTACTCTTGGAATCTACTTCTACTCTAATACATATATGCATATTCAAGTTTAGTCTTATAATTGCTACCTCTAAAATTTAAGTCCTTCGATAATGCCAACATTTCTAATTTTTAACCATCTACGAATAAATAATTAGTCATGCAAAATATATAAAATTGTTATTGATGGATTTATCGTGAAATTTATGTACTTTCACAATGTATAGTAGTTTCATGTGAGGAAGCATGTTTGAAAATAAATTGATGTACTATGATCGACATGCATGTCCTTAAAGAGTTATATTTTAGGTCGGAGTAAGAGGTACGTATAGGCGCATAGCATTACTTGTGAACACATTTGATGGCACTGCCTCTCAAATTAATTTGTGACACATACATCTGATTTTTATTTTTCTGACCTTCCTTAATTTTTGTGTGGCTGATAATAAACATGTGTTCCAGACAAATGTTTGAAAGCTGGTACACCTGTGGAGCTTCAACAGGGGCATCCATTACAATCAACTAGAATACAAGGTAACTGAGTCACACAAGTTTTACGATCTTAAGATAGGTCTTAAGTAACACCATTTACTTGGGTAAAAAAGCATTTAGTACTCATTAACATATTTTTATGATTAAACTTAATGGTGAAAGATGCATGCAAGTTTATTTGTTAGAGGAGTGGGTACCCTCGGGTGTCCATTAGTAGTCAATTGGCGGCCAAAAAGCCCACGGCCACCTGATTAGTCATTCAATGCCTCACCGCAAGATGCACTAAGATAGGCTCAGTGTAAGAAATTGTGCTTTCTATAACTAACCCATTCAGATTATTTTGTCTCCCTTGTAGGACCAAACCATAAAGAATCAGCTTGCATACTCTACGTACAAAATCATTGTCGATTCAATCCAAACAACACTTTGGTTGACATAGGTGGATATCGCTTGAATGCTCAAAATCTGAAGTGCCTCACCATTGACAAAACACATGACGGTAGAGAGAAATTCATACCAACAATTGTGAGTCGGCGAAATTCAACTAATGCTTAAAATTGGCATACGGTACCAATTATGTACGGTATTGACATAAATGGAATTTGTTTTGCAGCTAACGAATGCGTACATTAAGATAATTTCAAGACGTCGTGCCAAGTGTGTATTGCGTAAAAGATTTCTAGTTTACGACTCGAATTGGGCCCAAGATATTCCAAATATTATTAATGGAGATGTTTCGAAGATGCGGAGCACCAATCTTCTTGATCATGCAAAGTTCCTGATTCAGAGTGAGCTGGTACAAGTGAGAAGTATTTATAATTTTATTAATAATAAGGAAAATAAAAGGCTGAACCAAAAAAATCCTATAGGTTTTTCTCCCAATGTTTGTCAAGGAACACACTATTGTGTTGGTAGTCAACAACAAGAGGAAACAGTTCCAAGTTTTAGATTCAGTGAGGGAATATTTACGGTACCAGAGCCAAATAAATGACACGGTGACAAATTCTTGATAACCATGCTATTCGATATGACCATTTTAAGATGCAGAGTTGATTAAGTTAGATGCTAATGTTAATTTGTGGACACGGATTAGAGGGATCAAAAACTTGCTAGACCTAGCAAGGAATCGCGGCCTCCATGAAGTGCCAGATGTTACAAACTGGCCTGTCAACCAAATCTATCACATACCACCACAAGAAGATGGGTATATTTTTGGTATTGATAACTTCATCCGTAACTGTTTTTTATATACTAACAATTTCCCTGTTGTATATATTTTCAGATGTTCATGTTCCCTCTTTGCTCTGAAGTATATTGAGCTCTGGGATGGCGAGCGCTTATCGATAAGCTTCAACCAGGTCTGTGTGTTGCGTAAATATCCCGGGAGTTTAGTCAAATATAATTAACATATGCCTCTCTTTGATGCAGTCTGACATCCACTCCTTCAGAGTGCAAGTTCTCGTTGAGCTGTTGTTATCAGAGCTGAATACCATGAATGATGTCAAGAGCGAACTCCGCCTTCGCTTGGATGAAGCAAAGTGACATGAGTCCATGACGGCAAGCTGCAATTGTTTTGGTTGGAGGAAATATACTGAAACTATGAAGTAGGTTTATTTTCGGAGGCGGCGATTCGGCTCGTAGGTGCAAATACACCCATTATGAGAAAACATATTTTGAAATATCAAAAAAATCGAAAATAAATTCCTACGTATACATTCGAACATTTTATGTTGGTTCATAAGTTTTCGGGACGAAATAATATTTTATGTGTCATATATAAAAAGGACAAAAAATGTCACGTGAATAGTCGTATTCCTGTGACATATTTTATCTTTTTTATACACGACACATAAAATGTTCTTTCATCCCGAAAACTTGTAAACCAAAATAAAATGTTCGACTGTATATGCAAAAAAATTGTTTCGAATTTTTTGATATTTCAAAAAATGTTTTATCACAATGGGTGCATGTGCACCTGCGAGCCGAAGTGAATATCCCGTTTATGTTCGTGGGTTTGTGGTTGTAAACATGGTACAATTGCTTTTTTTTCTTCAACCCAAAAAAAAAAAGGATCGGATACAGCCTACACTTCGCTTTGATGCTCATATTGTTCTTTAGTCATGGTGATGATGCTTGGAAAAAGTGAAGGGACTGAAGGTGAGCACAAACGACCAATTCGGTCGCTTTGGACCGTCCTTTTCTTTTGTTCTCAGTTCAATTACAAGTCGGTCTGCAGCCCTGGTTTTTTCTCACTTGTCTTGAACTAGCAGCTCCGAGTTTCCCTTGTTGCTCAATACTGCAGCCCTGAGTTTCTCTATCGAACTTATCGAACTAAAAATGTCACGTGAATAGTCGTATTCCTATGACAAAAAACAGAGTGGCACTTTCTGTTCTTACTTGAAGTTTTTAGTTGAGTATTGACCAAAAGAAATAACTACACTACACATACGCATTTGATTCCTTTTATCTAAAAAAAAGTATATTCGTGTAGAAAACCAGCAGATAATAATTGGAATTTATTTGATGCGTAGGAGATATCCTTGCACGAGCTCTTATTTTGTTACATCCATTTCCAAGAGAGCTGCAGAACGTTGAGAATAAATAAAAGGCTCTCACAGGTATATTTGTCCTGCTAGATTATTGGATGCCTTCCGATTCCTACAGTTCTCACAGGCTCGAGATGCAACTGTTAGACTCAGACACGGCCCCTCGTGAAGCTGCCGCCGGCATGATAGGTATCTCCGGCACTGGAATCTTGGCGCGCTTCCAGGAATCGATGAAGAGCCTTCCCTTGGCGGCATCCCCGACGCTGCGGCTGAAGGAGACAGTGTCGCCGGTATCGAGGCCTTTCTGCTTGACGAAGCGGCTCCACCTCCTCAATATGACGTATTCCTGGCTGCTGCTCACAGAGGTGTAGCGGAAGCGCCATGGCTTCCCTGTGCTGTCTTCGCAATTGAGTATGAGGCCTTTCTTGTTGGCTGCCGAAACGAGCCGGAAGTACTTGTCAGCATACTGCTTGGGCACCAACAGCTGCTGGATGTCGCCCGCAGTCAGCACCACGTCGAACAAGCGCTCCCGCCCTTCAGCACCACCTCCTGTACTCTGCACAAGTCTTGGTACAATTTCTGGAAAATAAAAAGGCCGGTTAGTAGTGCACCTTCTTAGGTAAAGTAACTTTCTGGTAAAACTTCTCTATTGGCACAAGGTTGCAGACAAATATACCTGCAGCATGCACACACGAAGAGGACTCCCCTGACGTCGAAATCCTGCTTACAACAACAATTTAGCTTCATTACAACTTGATGGATTAAATCAGGTCAACTCAGATCGGAGTCAAAGTAAAAGGAGGGGATATTTCCTGCTTTTTACAAAGAACATTGGTAGTACCTTTTATTAGCTGGTCTCTTCAATCCCTCATCGTATTCATCCTGTTGGTCCTTCAAACTGTCGTCCTGATGTTGTTTCCGTTTTCTGCTTCCGGCAACACTAGTACTGTAACCCACCAACTGGATGTTGATTTCAGGATTGCTCGGGTGATTACTAACGGCGGTCCTCAAGGCATACTCTAGGTCAGAAGCTCCACCTCCAAATTTTGCAGAAATCTCTCTAAGTCCTGGCATATGCTCGAGGCTGATTACTGAAGTACCACGTTTATGAATTGCTGGCTGGACATGGTGAAAAAAAACGAGATTTTGATCCATCCTGGGGATGGCATTGAAAACTAGCTTGAGATTCCAGAGATTAGGCATTGCATTCTCCTCAAACATTAGCCAAGCTATACCGCTCATGAACCTCAACTTGAAGTACTTGAGAACTGAGAACCCGCGCTTTCTAAAGAAGATCTTGTCAAGGGGCGCTGTTTCCACATACAATGACAGATCAGTGAGGGCACATAATTCTCTGAGAATACGAACACAACTCATCTTAAGTTCCTTCACAACAATCTTTAAGATGCACAGGTTGCCAAGTTCGTTAACCCAATTAGGAATCCGGTTAAATATGATGCAGCTATGCCGTGAGCATTCAAATCTCTGAAGAAGTCGAGGAGATGCTATGCGGTCCCATGAAATAGTTACTTTTGGAGCGCTGGGAACCACGGTATCTCTAGCTGAGGAGCCATGAGCCATTACTACAGTTTTCAGGTTGCCATGTCCTCCGATCAAATAACCCAGAGCTTCCATGCTTCTTTCCAGATGGTAGGAATGATGTATAGAAGAACTGGTAAGATGAAGATCCTGTAGGTAGTTCAGCTTGTGAAGGCTACACAAACTGTGGAAGGGGTCATTCATGCTGCCAATCCAATCCTGCAGTGTATCAATTTGAAGAGTCAGGTGCAACAAGTGTGGGAGATTTATAATATCCCATGGAACAGCAGTGAGTCTTGTTGCATCCATAATGTCCAGTGTTTCCAAAAATTTAAGATCTTGCATACGGTTTGGTAGTTTTAGGCAGAAATCACTTGCAATCTTCAAATATTTCAGCTGAAACAATTCTGAAATACCAGTGAGGTCTATGGGGTCGTCGTTGTCACGATGACCGGATAGTTGAAGGTTTAGGACATGAAGAAGCTTGAACTCTCCGATACAAGGCATACACTCAAATAATCCAAAAAATCTAAGTGACCGAACTTGCACCTTTGTGATGTTTGCTGGTGTCTTGGCATATCTTGCTTCACCAAAGAGGAGAGATAGGCGGCGGACCTTATGAGAAATTGCTACATTCTTTTGATTATAATCTACTACCGTAACAAAATTCTCTTCTGAAGAACTGTGTGCGATAAGATCACGTACCACGTCATGAACTGTACAGGACACCACCTTATTGTTGTAGTTGATATACAGAGGTTGGATGAATCTTCTATCAATAAGTTCATCAAAATAGATTCCTGCGGTATTCTCCATCATTTCTTGATCTTGCTCTTTCCCTTTTAATGTAGCAATAAAGCCTTCAGCCACCCATTGCTTCACCAGATCGTCCTTATAGATTATGGAGCCCTCTTGATACATACTAAAATATAGCAAGCATGTCTTCAAATGATCAGGAAGATTATTGTAGCTGAGGTTCAATATTTTTCTTGTTCTTTCTGAAGTAGAATCTGATAACAAATAGGACCTCAAAGAATCACGTGTACATGTCAGCAAATCCATTGATACACCAAGCTGCTGGCTTGCTAAATGACTAGCTATGTTGATTGTTGCTAGCGGCAACCCGCCACATAAATCAACAATTTCGTCTGAAACTTGTACGAATTCTTCAGGACAGTCACTTCTAGAACCAAAGAGTCTATTAAAGAATAGCTCTTTTGAGTAATCATCATCGAGAGGTTTCATCTCATAAATATGCTCAGAGTGATCACAGCAACATGTTAACGCAACATCTTCAATCTGTGTAGTTATTATTATTCTGCTACCACGGATACCCTTCGGAAAAGAATATTTGATAATATCCCATACTGATACATCCCATAAATTATCAATAACAATTAGATACCTGCATGCCAAGAATTCACGTAAAACAGATATAATGTGTCAGGCTAATAGTAAAATTGATGTCTGCCAGGTTAACATAAACTAAAAGAGACAGCATAAGAGGGTTAATAGTACCTTTTATCTTGCAGAGAGTTGCTGATAATGTCACTGATGCCAAGCTCATTACGATTGGCAGGTAGTGGCTGCTTCTGGTGGAGTTGCGAGAACAAGTCGCGGAAAACTCTCTTCATATCAGGTCTTTTGGATACTCGAATGAAAGCTCTGCAATCGAACTCCATCCCAATTCTGTTGTACAGAACTTTGGCAAGTGTAGTTTTACCTAGACACCCAGATCCAAGAACAGATAGCACCTTGAGCTGCTGCTGATCAGCCGCATCATTAGCGGCAAGTAAGTTTATAAAATCATTTGTTCGGCCATCGATGGATATTGCGCCAGCTTCTTCATGGGGCGCTGGAATCATATTGCCAGTAGACAAGAATTTACGCCTCAACGTGCTGCAACAGTCGAGCTTATATCTGTTGTGCCTTTCAATCGCATCTTGAACATAGATCCTGAATTCTGATATCATTTCAGCCACTGAAATGTTCTTGTGAAGACGAGGAGTTATGATGACATGAATGTTTCTGTGGGCCAATCTGGTGTTTCTGTATTCTGGCACTTGAGACAGGGATGTGATTTGCTTGCACCACCTGAGCCTCCTGGGAATCTTAATGCGACCAGTAATCGACCTCTTCTTCTTCCGCTTCTTCTTCTGCTTGTTCCTGAGACGGTCAGGTGGCACGAATAATAAGCTGTCAATGTAATCCTCCATGTCGTAGGACAGGTCGCGTGCCTCATTCATCCAGCACCTGGCCATTTGGGGAGGGTCTTCCACCTCTGACAGTTCATGAAGGTAAGAACTTATCTCTTCCACATCATCTTTGAGAAGGTGTATCTTGTCCTTGACACTCCTGGAGGAGCATCCCCGAGGAGGAGCTAGCAGCAGCATGTCCAGCTTCTCAACAAGGGCTTTCATGACGCCAGACGAAGCACTCACAGCAAGGGGCCTCATGACCCTGGAAGAACTTGGAGGCATCGGCCAGGACCCAGAGAGCATGGAGGATTCAGCCATCAAGGCCCCTAGAGCCTGAGAGAGAGAGAGAGGGAGAGGGAGAGGGAGGTTTGATTTTTTTCTAACTGTATAATATCACATGAGTGAGTAAGGTGAAGCTACTAGGCCGAGAGAGTGAGAGAATCGCCTTTGTGTGGTGGAAAGGAAAAGATTCGTAACAAAGATAAATGGAATCATTTCTGTAAAGCCATAGTGGCCAGCATAAAGCAATGGTTCCGACCAAGATAAGACCCCTAAACGTGCTATGCAAACCTCAAGAAAGGTTCTTCAATAATTTGCTATGGAATAATCATGGCATGACTAAAGGTAACGTGTAGCTTTCTGCCCAATCTCAGTGGGGAATAATCTGATTACTCGACTTGTTAAAATAAACTTATCACAAGATCAAGATGGATGGAACCTACGCCAGAGCCCCAAAGGGTCATTCTCACCGGAGATAATCTTATTATAAAAAATCCCAGGTTGCCTCTAGTATGTACCAACCGTGTAGTGTGCTAAACGTTTGGTTCATAGCTGAGAGAGGGAGGGAGGGAGGGAGAGAGAGATGGAGGCAGCTGTGTCCACCGCGGCCACTGCTTTTGCTGGCAGGATCGCGCCGAAGCTCTTGGAGTTCTTAGCTGCAAACCACAATCTTCTGCATAACCTAGAGCATGACATCACCTACATCCAAAGGGAGTTCGCGTTCATTTCTGCTGCCATTCAGCAAGACGATGACCGTCGCTGGAGGAGCGGCGGCAGTGATGACCACGTGCAGAGGGCCTGGATCAAAATTATACGTGACTTAGCGCACGCCGTCGAGGACTGCATCGATCGCTATATGCATCGTGTGACCAAGTCCAGGACATCGTGGATTCGTCGAGCTGTCCACCGGGTGAAGACAGTGACGGTCCGCAAGGAGTTTGCCGAGGCAATCCACAAGCTCAAGAAGATATCACAGGAGTCATCCAAGTTGAGAGAAACTTACGGTGTTGGCACCTCCTCCTCAACATCGTCGTTAGTGGCATCGGCATCTGAGGTGAAGACAGAGATGGTGATGGATGACACCCTCTCAACTCGCAGCCCCGTGGGCATGGACGTTCCCCTGGACGAGCTTCTGGGGCTGATGCAGGACTACCACCACCAGCAGCTCAAGGTGATCTCCATTGTTGGCTTCGATGGCATAGGCAAGACTCTCCTTGCCAGGCATGTGTACGATAGTTTGATGAGCCAATATGAAGCACGGGCTTGGGTTTATGCTGCGGAGCAAGGGGGCGCAATGGATGTTCTCAAGGAGATACTCCGGCAACTAGGAATCCCCGCCGCATCCACCAATGGTGGAAGTAATCTGAACAAGCTCTGTGCAATCCTCAGATTGTGTCTTGGGACCAAGAGGTAATTAATTCAAACTTTGATGATTTTATCTCGATCTACAGCAGCCTGCTTCTTTAAAAAACAAATTGCACTGTCCAGCAATTCTCCTAGCTTGACATCACTAACCATTGCCATCTTTGTGGGTACAAAATGAAATTTACTCCGAATTTTAATCTCCACTCAATATCTCTTCTGCATGTTAATTCTGATAATGTACTCCTTGTCTCCTCCTGGTACCTCCACAGGTTCTTCATCGTGATCGATGATATGCAGACTGAATTTTGGCATGATATAAAAGGTGCTTTTGTGGGGTTGAGCGGCAGAGTTCTGGTGACGACGGCCATTCAGTCCGTAGCAAATGCCTGCAGCAGTTCAGCAGCTCATGATCATGTGTATGCAATGAAAAAACTTGCTGATGAACACTCAAGACTGCTCTTCTTCAAGGAAGCTTTCCAAGACGACGATCCACCAGTCAATAAGGAGGATCATCTTGGCTCAGAAGCGCTAAAGAAGTGCGATGGTTTACCCCTCGCTCTTGTTACCACAGCCCGGTACTTGCAAAGCACAGGTAATCCGACACGTCAAAACTGGGCAACATTGTGCCACAACCTAGGAGCACACCTGGAAACAAAGGAGATGTTAGCAAGAATGAAGCGTGTGCTTGTCCATAGTTACAGCAGCCTTGTTAAACATGATGTCAAGACATGCTTACTATATTTAGGTATCTACCCCACTGGTCGTGCAGTCAGGAGAGGAAGCCTGATAAGGAAATGGTTAGCTGAAGGGTTTATCCAAGAAGATTATATGTGCTGTGCTCTGGATGTTGCCATCGGCAATTTCAATGAGCTGGTCAACAGGAGTATCATCCAGCTGACAGAAGTGAAAAACAGTGCAGATCAGGTGAAGACATACCATACTCAGGGCATGATGCTCGAGTTCATCCTGCACATGTCCAAGTGTGACAACTTCATTACCTTGTTATATGATCAGCTTGCTCCCCCACCCCCACCCAATAAAATCCGTTGGTTCTCCCTCCATGACGCAAGTGCCAGAATAGCCAATGATCTATCTCTTGTCCGGTCTCTGACAATCTTCGGCATGGCGCATGGATCTGTCTTGGATTTTTCCAAATATGAACTGCTGCGAGTTTTGGACCTAGAAGAATGCGGTAACCACTTGGAGGACAGGCATCTTAGAGAGATATGCAGCAACATGTTGCTGCTCAGGTACCTAAGCCTCGGAGCCGCTGTTACGATTAAGGTGCTCCCCAGAGAGATTAAGAAGCTTCAACTTTTGGAGACGCTGGATGTTAGAAGAACCAAGATAGAGATTCTTCCCACACAAGTCATGGAGCTGCCATGCCTGATTCATCTGTTTGGAAAGTTCAAGCTCAAACAAGGTGTAGGAGGCCAGAAAATGCGCAAGCTACAAACTTGGCTCTCAGAGAATAGTGAATTGGAAACGCTAGCAGGGTTTGTTGTGGACGACAACAAGAGCCAAGGATTTGCACAGCTCATGGAGCACATGAAGCACTTGACAAAAGTGAAAATATGGTGCCAGAAGTCCACTAATAATAGCAAGGATCCTATTGCCAGCAGCAGTAGCAGCAGCAACAACTACACTCATCTGTCAAATGCCATCAAGGGGTTCATCAAGAGAAGCACTGATGTGAAAAAAGCTCATTCGCTCTCACTGACCTTCAATAAGGAATCGTTCCAGGACTTGCTCGTGAACTTGTCCCTAGAAAAAGAAGAAGCTTCCTCCTGCTATCTTAGCTCTCTCAAGCTACAAGGGGACAACATATGCAGCTTGCCTCCATTTGTTACCATGCTGGGTGGTCTCACTAAGGTGTGTCTTTCATCCCCTCATCATCAGCTGACTGGAGATATTCTTGCTTCCCTGAGCAAAGTGCGCTGTTTGGCGTACCTGAAGCTCATTGCCTCTCGACTAGACAAGCTCATCATTATAAAAGGTGCACTCGGAAGCCTGCGACACCTATGCATCATGGTGGAAGTCGTGACTGAGCTGGAAGTCCAAGAGGGAGCTCTGCCGCTCCTCGAGTCGCTCCGGATGCTATGTAAGGATCTAGATGGCATTTGCAGCACGATAATCCAGTCACTGCGACGTATTAAGGAGGTCTCACTCCATGACGGAGTGAGTGATCAAATAAAACACAAGTGGAAAGAAGCAGCAAAAAAACACCCCAGGCATCCCAAGCTCTTGTTTGTTAAGATGGCCGAAGAAGTTGGTGTGGGAAGTGAATCTGCGGAAAATTCGGAGAGCCCTGCCGCGCCATATACTGATACAATGTTGTCAGTGGAAGTGCCGTACGATGCCATTCCCATTGGAGAATCTGGTAATCAAGTGGTGTGCATGTTATTTTGCTTAATTGTTGGCACTTTGGTTAATTATTGGTGTTGAGCTATATATACTCCCTCTTCACGCACCCATATGACTTTTTTTATTGTGCAGTGCAAGTTAATGGTGATGGTCTGCAACATGATGATGAGAAAGAAGATACAGATAATATCGATATGCTAGATGATTTTGCTAGCAAAACTTGTCTGGACCCTCTGATGAACAAAGAAAGTTTTGAGCAGGAGACTGAAGAAGTGGTAGGTTTAGAGGACCAGGAGATGGAAGGAGTGGTAGACTTAGAGGAGCAGGAGATGGAAGGAGTGGTAGGTTTAGAGGATCAGAAGATGAAAAACGTCACTAAGACTTCTGATCAGGCAGATCAAAATCTTGTACTTTTGGTGGTGGGTGAGAATAGAAGAAAGAGGGCTAGGACTGTTGGTGAAGGAAATTCAATGGACAAGGTTGTTGATAGGGCGAAGCGCAAGAACTCAGAGGATGTCCCAGGTAAATTACACATTCCAACAGTCTTAAATTCTTCCAATACTTCTCTTAATGCTAGTAAACTTGTGGTGAAGTTCAGAAGTAATATTCTCAAGGTAAATAAATCTGTTCACATGATAAGAGATTTAGAAGCTGCTAGATATAGTGTTTTTATAGCTGGGTGGGGAATGCAAGCAGGAAAGTTTTGATTTTTTTTTATGCCCTGTTGGTAAATATCTGTGGAGTGTGGTTAGTGCACACCAAATATTCAGGCTGTTCCTGTTTCTTTTCATGGTATGTGCAGTTGGCTTCTGAAGTTTAGTTCAGATGTTAGAAATCTGATGGCTGTTGGAGGTATTGTTTTAGTTTGGACTATATCAGAATCCAGAAATGCTGCTGTCATTAGAATATATTTTCTACTGATCCTTCTACTATGGTTTTTCCATTGTCACACTGGTTACTTTCATATGCTGGTTTACAGAAACAGGGCCTACACAACAAACAACGTCTGGGCTCACGGTTGTTGTCCCTAATGGAAAATGACGTTTTCCATCGTAGAAGTGGATGTGGGCCTTGGTACCTTGGCCATCATGGTGTTTTGGTGTTTTAAATAGTAGTCGCTTCTGCAGCTGGTCTGTCTTTTGATCCCCTTGCATGCTTTACTTGCTAACAGTGAATTCCCATGTACTGCTGCTTGCTACATGGGCATACCAGACTGATACGGCTATGGACTCGTCTTCTGAAGATGGTGAAGTGCTTCCAATAAGCTTCTCATTTTTATTTGTACTTATGCTGCAACATGTGTTTACTTTCATGCGTGTCGATTTGGTGGGTTTTCCTGCTGTGACAAAGTTCACCATGTATATTGTTGGATATATATTTGGTCCCAGTTAACTTTGACATCTGTTTAACAAAACTCTATCATCAGCCTTCATTCAGTTACAGTTACAGTACCATCTACCTTTTTTATTTTGTTGACAATAATATATATGTTCTTACATTTTGCGGAGGGCTTTCCATTTTTGCTTTCCTTTTAATAATTTGATTTACCATGCTAATATAAAGTCATTAGCATAGAATCTGTCCATTTTGCTTCCTTTTTAATACTCTGATTGTCATGCTAGTATATGAATAATATGATAGTGAAAATTAAGGCTAAACAATGAAACGATACAAGAAAGAACAGCTTGGTTCTAGTTTTTGTGCTGACCTGCCGGAACCTATCTGCTGGTCACCCGAGATGGGTAATTCTCTGACAGGAAGTCATCGGCAACCGCCGGACTGGAGTTCTGCCGAGCAGCATCGTCAGAGACATCCATGGGCTTGCATTGAAGTTTCCTCCCGCATACCGTATTCTCCCACCTCACTAACAAGCCTCTCACGCACGCCATTAACGGCCTGGCCACCCACATCTTCATCGGAAAAATACTTTCTCGGAGCTGTTTGAAGTACTTTGAGGACACAAATTTGAAGTAGTACCATCAAATGAGCTGTTTGGTGTGCAAATGACAAGCACAATTAGTAAGCTCAATTAGTGAGCTGTTCAGTAAGGGAGAAATTATGTCAAAACTCTGCAGCCAGCACGACTAATTAGTATCAGTACCCATGATAGTTGAACCGTAGATGCAGCACGCTAATTGCTAGTCAGTGTGCAGGCTTGACACTGAGAACCGACAATCTGGTACGCCCCCCTGTCTGAATCTCTGGAATATTGGAAATTACAGGGCAATGTTAGTCGCTCAACCTAGTGGAATGAGTATACCGTACACAGCAAGTTCGTACAAACATTATTCTGGAGCAATAAATACCTAAATCATCGGCGGAGGATGAAGAATTCGGGGATCTTTCCAGGGTCGGCATGCTCCGGGTGACCGGCTGGCAGAAGCAGGGGGCGAATGGAACAGGCTGAGCCGCCGAGGGGACGAGCTCGATTCCGACGGAGACATGTCTACAATCCGCCTGAGACTGATATAGCTGCCGGTGGCGGTGGCGGCGGCGGCAGTGCTTGCGGTGGCTAATGCGCATGTGTCTACAATCAGCTGGTTAGCGCCGCCGCCGGTGGTATGCGGCGCTAATCCCCGGAGGCGGATGCCGCGGCGATACCTGGAAAATGTCCTCACGAAAATGCGACTTGGGGCCTTCTTTTTTTCAGATCTTGCTTCACCGATCTTGTATGACGGTCGTCGCTAGGAGGTTCCTCCTAGCAATATCTGTCACTACTGTCACGTTTTTAGGGTGGCAAGACGCACCCGCACAACAACGACCACAAAAGCAAAATATACATAAAAAGGGGTCTTGGAAGCTAGTGAAATTAGAGAAGGATTAGTTAAAAAGGGCTCACTACTGTCAGTAACCTGTCCCGCTTGACACCCTACACGTTCTCGACAACGAGAACGGGTACTCCTACTCTCGGCTCCCACCGACATTGACAGGAATACTGGTGTGGTGTAGGTAGTCTTGGCACTACGGTTTAAATTAAAATTACGGGAGAACCAGTGTCGGTATTTATAGGTCTGTGGTTTAATATCTATGTCTTTTTAGACGGACATAAAAAAAGCACAAGATTAGCACAACCCAGCTGACCAGCCGGTAACCCTACCAGGCATCGTTGGGTCCGATTATCCCTGAGCCTCTAAGACGGACGAGTTGTTGGAAATATGCCTAGAGACAAATAATAATATGGATTATTACCATATTTCATAAATTTTATAATTAAGTTTATATCATGTTATAATCGTATTGAAAGAAAATGTCAATACACGTGTGATATACAAACAACCAGGAGTTTCCGGTGAATCTCTAGTCACTAGTTCATTGGTCAAGAGATGATTAAGGTTTCCTGATCATGTGGCAGTTATGCCAGTTGACAATGGAATCACCTCATTACGAGAATGAGATGATGAGCTATACCCAACCTAAGCATCGTGGCCCGATCATGTCACGAAGTTCAAGTTACGATGATTAGAAAAGACTTGGTATCATATTTCTTAGACCATGAGGCCATATCAATCACTATCACCCGAGAAAACTTAGATAGCATCAAACGTCATTTGCGGGAGTGATTATCATAAATATGTGTTCAGGTATTCGGAGGAACATGTAGAGGCATTATGCGTCAAGAGCGGGATTTGTCCATCCGCGTGACTGAAAGATACTACAGGGCCCACTCGAAGAAGTTATATTCAATAGCTGCACAGTGTGTGATTTAATCATGGGGATATCACTTATTGGGAACAAGTCAAATAGAATTTGTCGGTAACAAGATTGAACACGACATGGTGATTACATTGATTAGATCTCGGACAATGCAAGTATCAAATAGACAAAAGAAATATGACACGACGTTTATGGTTCAGCGATGAAAGGTTCGTGGAATGCATAGGGGTCATCATGGGTATCCAGGTCCCGCTGATGATCATTGGTATGGAAAGGTCTCGACCATGTCTTGAGTGTACCCGAACCGTGGGGTATCACGCTTAAGGGCTTGGTGATGCATAGAGAGCGTTTTGGTATCGGCAGAATCACCGAAGAAAAGAAAGAGAGAGAACCGAAAGAGTTTTAGTAAGTCCGGAGGATGTCCGGAGTTGAGGTGTAAGGAGTTCCATAACCAACAAGATTGAATAACACGTAAGTAAATTTTAAATATTGATTTAATCATTTATTTATAATTATTTAATAAAAAAATTAAAAGGTCAGATACTTAATTGGGCCAAAGGGAAAATGACCCATGAGAGAAAGACCAAAGGGAGGAGAGAGAGGAAGTGGCCGGCTGGACCTTGGACACCCCGCATGGAGCCCACAAGGGCCTTGGCCAGCAGACTAGCCCCTCCCCCTTTCCCCTCTCCTTTGTTTAGTCCCACATGGTTAAGCCAATTGGCTATGTGGGATTTTTGCCTATATATTATGAGCTATTTTGACGAAATAAATACACAATAACCAATAAAAGATTTCTCTCTTTTGGGGAGAGCTCCAGTTGATACTCTCTCTCTCCCATGACCATGGTCCCAAGTCTGGATCGCACGAGCAGGAGTCTTCTTCACCGTGGAGCGCCGTTGCGATGCGTGATTCGGATCCCGAAGCTCTACTTCCGCAACTGCTGCTGGATCGAAGGAGCGGGAGTCATCATCAGACACCGGACGTGTGTAACTCCCTCGGAGGTGCAACACTTGGGGCACTAGGAGTCGTTGGAGCCGAAGGACTTCAACACGACCCCGATGTTGGCTTCGGAATGACTACATCAGCCAAGCTCTCCCGAGCGTTGACAACGCTTTTCGGTATTCAAGTGCAAGTTCGCGAAAAGCCCCTCCTGTTACTGCATTACTAATAGATAGATCCTGATATTAGGGTTCTTGGCGTAGGAAAAATTTATTGTTTTCATGCGCGACCCCCTACACGAGCACATGTTAATGGAGTCCATCTGCCTTGCAATTATATCTGGTCGGGGCAGGCTTCGGGCCAGGCTAAAAAATCCCATCGAGCAAACCCTAGGCCTGAGCCGGGCCCGACCCGGCAGACGAGCCGAAAATTTAGGCCTAGACGCGGCCCAAGCAAAGCATTTTTGACCGGACTATCGGGCCGAGCCTTCTCTATTTTTCGCATTTCCTTGGCCTGAGACGCCCACCGGGCCGCAGATGCTAGGCCCGAGCCCGGCCCACAGGCAAAAAAACCGGACCGTCGGGCCATTTTCGGGCTTAGTCGAGCTGGGCCGACTAGGCCGGGTTTTTTATGCCTAGGACTGCTTGCAATTGAAGGGCCGGAGCGATCAATAGTTCAGGACTTGCCGGCGGCCGCCTAGCGTCTGCATCTTCGTCTTCGCCTATGAGGCCGAGGCTGCTGGATCGTCGCTCACCGGATGCATCTCACCACTCTGGTTCCCCAAGTGTAACTTCTCACCCTTGTCTAGGATAGCAATTCTACCAAGTAATATTTGTTAGGGCCGCGCTGAGCGTCCCCCGGGGATCAAATGCCCCGGGTGGACACCCGTCTGATACGTTTGTTATGGACCGTCCAGTTTCTGAGTCTCTTGCATCCTTTTTCCTCTAGCGTCTTTTCCCTTTTGTTGACCCTGGTCTGTCTGCACTCCGCATGCGCATAGAAAGAACGAAAAAGCCTAGGCTTCCTCTCTCTATATATCAACCACCATGGGAACCGCGTCGCCACCAAAAAAGGTGGAGCTCGTAGCACCTAGTCCCCTTTTTTTGAGTGCCGCCTACAACAACACACAAACCAACCAGCAGGTTGCAGCGACGACTGTGACACAACATCGCTAGCGGGCATTTATAGCTCGGCCGATGGCCGTATGTAGCAGGGCAGGCGACTGTTTGTAGAAGAGCCAACAAGCTTTTGTAGCAGAGTTGCCGAGAGGTTGTAGCAGAGCCAGCGAGCGATTGTAGCAGAGCTTTCTGAGAGGTTGTAGCAGAGTCGGGGCCGGCGAGGTTTTGTAGCAGAGCCGCCGAGTGGTTGTAGCAGAGGCGGCCAACTTTTGTAGCAAAGCCGACGAGTTTCTGTAGCATCGTCGGAGGACCTCTAAAGCAGAGTTGGCGAGAGTTTGTAGCATCGCTGGAGGCCCATTTGTAGCAGCGTCGGAAGTTACGGTGGGCGGCTAGAAGCAAATGCAAGTAGGTTTAGCCATGATGAGCGGTGGGGGCAGCGTTGTCCTGCTCCTGCCGACAGCAGCGCGACATTGGTAGGGGAGAGTAGCCAAAAAATAGAAGGGTAGGGGAAGGGGGGGAACGGTGGTGCCTGGGATGGAGATGGCGTGGTGGTGTGTTGAACCGACAGCGGTGGCGAGGCATGTCGACATTGGGAACCAGCATAACACGGTGCAAGCTCCATCTCCCCTAGAGTCTTCTCTGAAGACGACAATCGATAAGCGATGCCTTGAAGATAGGGACGGAAAGAAAACTGAGTTGAGAAAAAAGGCTTCGGTGATGTGTGGGCCTTGGGAGGACCCGTGGCATGCATTGCAATAGGACGATGCGACGCGTCTTATTGATGGCTGTGAAAATATCCATCTTTCTATGCTTTTAAACTTCGTTTTTTGTCAAGTAATTGAGCAAAAATCTCTCTAGCCTTGCTACCAAAGACTAATTATTGTAAATATATGCAATCCATTATTTTCAATTGTGTTGTGTAGGAAATTATAATTTTAAGGCAAAATCAGGAGCTATAAATGAAGATTTTGAGAAAGTACACACGACCAAGTAATCCTACAGCCAGAACCAGTCGACAGAGGCCATAACGACCACTGCCGCCCGTACCAGGTGGCGTTGGCTTCGTCTCGTAAAACCCTGCAACTAAAACAGAAAAAAGAAAAATCAAAACACTGACATAAAAATAATATAAGAAAAATCAACAACCGCACTACTACCCAGCTGCGCCACCCCAAGCGTACTACCACTCCTTCGGCCTATGCCTTAATCCCAACCTCTACGAATCTGGGACCGTGTGCCTCAGTCTCCTAAACACATTCGGCGGTGAGGGCACCGAGGTTTGGTTGCCGGTGACATCAAGCCTCCTCCAAGTTGTTGTCTCCATCCAGGGTCTCATCCTCAACGACCAACCATACTACAACGAGGCGGGATACAAGACCCTAGTCTGAAAACCAGAGGGCCGCCGCAACGTGCTGCCCTATAGTGAGAATGCTTACCTTCTCACCCTCCGGACCATACTCCATCTGTTGCGCCGGCCTCCTCGGGGATTTGAGGAATTTGTCAAGGACCACTTCCGCCATCAGGGAAGATATGTGCTCAGGACATGCGACGCGTGGCTGCAGGGATGCGTTGTTCGCGATGCCCATGACACTGAAGTCGGTAGGGAACAATCGTGCTCAGCCGGGTTATAGCTTGGGCTTGCCAACGTGGTACCCAATCTTGTGGCAGCCTTCACAGAGATCGGTGCCGAGGGGTGCGTAGACTTCGAAGAAGCATATGGGTCTCAGCACTACACACTAGACGTATGAACCGGCTGTGGCTAAGTCGCTCGATCTAAATCATCTAATTGGCTTGATCTTTTAGTTACTCACATTTTTAGTACTACAACAGTCAGTATTTTCTTTCCTTTTTCCGATTCAAAAGGAGTTCATCAAGAGTTGTAATTACTACGTAATGTTGTGGAATAGATCATATTTATATAAACCCAAATCTATAAAAGACAGGAGTATTTTGTATCACCGTGATGCCTTGATACAGTCACTACGGGAAAGTCTCAATTTAAGGCAACTTAGAAGTGATTCAGAGTGTCCCTTCCAATGCAATAAAATATTTACACGTGTTCTGCGGCGTTCCTTCTATGTTTAGAAAGCATGAAAGGGCATACACTCCTTACTTTGAATAGTTAACCAGAAATAGATGAATCATTATGAGTTGACCTAAAACATGATATATAGTTTTCTTTTGGCATGATACATATGGTATTTTTCATATCCTGTCCAATTTTCTTGATATGGCGCCCTAAGGATAAACCAATGGCATACACTTAAGATATATGTGACTATCAAGGATGAAAGTGCAGCAAAAACTTATACCAAAACGTAGCCTCAGCAACCTGACTATCTCATAGCACCAGATGGTCATATATTTTATTAGATACAACAGTAAGAGTAAAGCTAAAAGACTAATGACAAAACAGCTTGTTTTAACCAAGTTTATCTCTGATAATGCCAAACTGATTTGATTGCAAGATAGAAATAACCAGATTCAACAAAGCTCTAGAAGAGTCAAAAAAATTGTATGCGTCCTTGAAAAGTAAAAATAAACTAGAGAAGAGTAAGGTGTCAAAATCAGATGATATGCATGAACACAATGACCGAGCAGCAACATTCAGGTAAGCCCACACTGACACACTTGAGTAAATATAATCTGATTTCAGACTATAAATTATAATAGGGATTGGGTAGCTAACAACGGTGGCATGTAACAACTCAAGATCCTTAGTTGTAGCATAAGAATAGGACCTTTCCATCAATGTGAAATGTGAAATCGGACTCATTCAGGTCACTATAGCAAAGCTGAGTTCTAGAAGGGTTATTAATACCAGCGCGGTAATGGTCGAATGTCAACATTGTTTCAGTTCCATTAATGTAATCATACCAACATGAGCTCAAACTTCAGAAAAGCAAACACCAAACAACAATACACAATAAAGGACAGTTGGGTTACACATGGTTCAAGTTTTCGAGACATACATTTAATATGCATCCTAGCATATTTCTAGGTCCAGTATGAAACAAAAAGGATTATAGACAATCTATTTCTTGTCAGTCCTAAATCTAACTTGATAAGTCTGACACTGAACACAATTGAGGAAATCAAATGTGGGTTCAAGACATGATCGCAGCCAACTAGTCTGCAATCACAAACCACTATAAACTAGGTGGTCATTTCTAGTCACATGAAAAGCGCAATACCATGAACCAGAATTGCAGTTACCTCTGACGCAACTCCCTGGTGTATGATCTTCAAAAGTTCTGAAGCCTTTTACCTACACGCTTACTGAAAGCACTCCGAACTTCCATGCTCTAGCGCATCTATGATCAACTCAGCAATTTTGGAGACATGGAGCATCTGGTATTACATTGCTAGAGTGCTAGGCTAGTGTGTATCTTGCTCCATTCAACTAATTTTTAGTTATTCGCATTTAATTTTTCAACTCGATCATTGTGTCATTATTTGGGGATGACTTGTGTTTTTTACTTTTTAATACTACTCCCTCCGTTTATAAATATAAGACGTTTTAACTTTGTGAATCAAATATATCTAGACGTCTTTTAGTGTATAGGTTCGTAGAGATTCGGAGTGAACCTACACATTAAAAAGTGTCTAGATACATTCATTTCACAAAGCTAAAATGTCTTATATTTCTAAACGGATGGAGTACTTAAATAGCACACATGCAAATGTCACCTACGAAGTGAGTTCACTATTTCTTGTTTATTCTTGGCTTGGAAGTATTTCTCGAAATTTTGAATATCGAGGTGAATATCGGAAGCTTCAAGGAACAAACTAATTAGCATGAATGTTTGTACAAAATCCTAAAAATTAATAAATACCATAATTATTTAGCCTTTTGTATGACAACTCATTTTGAGAATTCGCAGTGGTTTGTTTCTACCAAATATCTAGACACATGATTTTTTTTAAAGTATGCTT
Source organism: Avena eriantha (assembly GCA_910589775.1). Lineage (NCBI taxonomy): Eukaryota > Viridiplantae > Streptophyta > Magnoliopsida > Poales > Poaceae > Avena > Avena eriantha. The sequence continues at coordinate 10,620,810 of OU342741.1, read as the reverse complement.
CATATGTACCCATATGCTATTATTCTGTTATTTTATTTCTTGAAAGTTCAAATTTGAGAAAGTTCCTCGATTTGTTTGAAAATTCACTCTTTAATAATGTTGTAATCTTTTAATTTTGTCTATAATACCTGAGATTTTCTGAAATTTTGAAACCTTTATGTTTGTGAGAATTTTACAAAAGTTCATAAAAAACTAAAACATGGTTTAAACTTTTGGTACTCCCTTCGTCCCAAATTTGTTGACTCAGATTTGTCTAGATTCAGATGTATCCAGATATATTTTAATGCTAGATACATCCGCATCTGAACAAAACCAAATCAATTAATTTGGGTGGGAGGGAGTAAGAGAATTGTAATATGTAAACTAGAACCACCCCTAGTTAAGATATTTTTTCGAGCGTATGTTTTAAAGATCTCTATCATAACATTTAATGATATATACATCGACACTTACACAAGCAAACTTTATGCGTTATTGCATAATTTGTTTCACAATGGATAATTAATTAAATGAGAAATTTTATTACAACATGTAATTTAAATTTAGAACAATCAAACTATTGAACAATTCATTACAACTTAATAACAAAGAATAATATAACTAACTCATGAATATTGTTATGTGTGCCATCTAACTAAACAAAACTGAGGTAATGCTGACGTAGGAAATATAAGTTCAAATAAGTATAACAGTTTAGTATAAAATATATTATTTTTATTTGCCCGAGCCCATTTTTTGTTTGTACCGGTCCTGCCTCCTTCTCCTCACCGGCGGCATCATCCATGGTAAGGACATCCTCGTACTCCTCGTCCTCCTACTCGGCGAGCGCGGCGAAAGGATTCGGATAGGCCGAGATTCCCTTGGCTGGGTGCTCCACGGGGACTGAGACCACAGTGCCGTCTGGCTATACTGAGCTGAAGCGAGAGCGCGGAGGAAGATGGACAGTGACGCTCTCGACGAACGCCTTGCCTCCTGTGCGGCCGCGCGGCAGTCGCGGTTTGGGGGCGCGCTGGGGGACGACACTAGTATTCTCCTTTCGTGGTCGGTTACATCGGGATTTCTACAACCAAAAACATATGCATAATAGGGATAACGATTTTTTTTGCTACCAAAAACATTCTCCAACTACTAGTTTGCTTGATGAGATGAGATTTTCGGAATATAAGGTTGTGAGCATTAACTTTGCAAATTAATAATATTACACATATTCACTGTGCGTGTTGGAGTTGAACGAATCATGGACTGTCTCGTTTGAAAAATAATAATAGTAGCTTGTATGTTTAAATTGGTGAAATAGTAGGATAAAATGTACGTGACAAAATTTGGTCTAGACAAAAACACAACGACAACATTTAGAAAAAAAGGCATGCAAAAATGTTTGCAAGTAAAGCATGTATGACATAAATGGTATAGTCCAAGTTAGAAAGGTTATTTACTTTAGAAACGGAAATGAAAAGTGCTACTTTAAGATATTACCTCACAGAGGGCTCGCACACAAAAGAGAACATCCCATCAGATTTGGCAGCTTTTAGGGCATCTCCAACCAGAGACCCATCTTGCGGACCCAAACAGTCCCCTTTTTCCGTTTGGGTCGTGTCTCGAACAATGTTTGGATCGTGGTCCGGCTTATCCGGCAGCGATGCACAATGTGATGACCCAAATTATTCTATTTTGTTTTTTCTGTACTATTTTTCCTGTGGTCAGTGGCCACTGGCCAGCCATAACTCGCACCGCTGCCATGTCCATGCACGACCGCCGCTCCGCCATCATGTCATCATCGCTCCGCTTCCTCGGCTTCCTCACCATGTCCCCGCCACTCCGCTTCCATGTCCCCGTCGCGAAAGGCTGATTGGATGGCGCCCATGACCTACTGGTTCTCGCGCATGGCGACGACGGAGCCGAGCTCAAGGACGCCGCCCTTGCACTGGAGGAAAACGACGGTGCACAGGCCGGCAGAGGCTAGCACGCGGCCCGGTGCGCCGGCGCCCTCGGCGAACGAGAAGTAGATGAGCGCGAGGAAGTAAATCTCGGCGCTGGTGATGCGGTCCATTTGGAGCGCGTAATCTGCGCCTTCCTCGTCTCCACCGCTGTACAACGCGTGCAACCGAAGCAAGACTCGCTTGCGCACCAGGCTCCTATCCGATCGCGCCTGGAGCTCGGCCGACGACGAAGCCACGGGCCCGTACGTGGTGTCCTGCCCTAACACAGCCGCGAACAGCGCCACGTCCGTGTCGACATGCCGCCATAGTACGCGTCGCTCTGCTCTCATGGCTGTTGGTCAAAGGGAGAGAGAACCTATGAAAAGGGAGAGAGAAAAAAAGAAAAAGGAACTAAAGGGGCACGGTGACACCGGCGCGTGGGGTCAGAGGCGGAAGGGGAGGACAAACTAGAAATCCACACCTGTCCGAGCCGACCCATCAATGACCCAAATTTGGCGCCCGATGGGTCGTTCGGCCTGGCTCGGTCAGTTTAGGTCGTCCTGCTGGGACGCCGCATTTTAGCCCAGTTGTCCGCACGGACTGATTCGACAGGCTTGCAGTTTCTGCTTCCACATTTGTCGATGGCCTACACTACGGGAATCTATGGCGTTGCCGTGTGACAGGAAGACACGACAAAGACCAACAAACTCACGGCAAAGACACTGCCATGTGGCCGCGCACTGCAAAGAGGGCACAACAACGCAAGCGACGGCAAAGAGCTTTGCCGTGAGCTTTTCAGGGGATACACGACAAAGACCTTTGTCGTGTGTTTTCTTTGAGCTCGGCGAAGTAAAGGAGATACCTGGCACAGAGTGCCCGGACGGCGTGAGAATCTCGTTGCCGTGTTGTATCCTTTGTCGTGGGCTCATTGCCGTCAGGCGGCATGTTGTTGTGCGTTGTCGTCTTTGCCGCGAGGCTCCACGTTGCCGTGCGCCTCGTCGTTTCTGTGAGGTGACACATTACCGTGTGCTCTGTCGTCGTCGTGAACCGGCCTTTCCCGTGTGCCCTCTGGGTAAATCCCACGGCAAAGAGCCTCCTCAGACCATGTAAGCTGCACAGGTGGCATCACGTGGTTCCTTTACCGTGTGCATGCACACGGCAAAGTGACCACGTGTGTATGCACACGGCAAAGACCCCAATCTTTTTTAATTTTTGTTGTTGTTTCTACTCAATCCCTGCAGTTTAAACACAATATATATCATTTCGTCTGGTATATAACTAGATCCAATATTCAAGGCACAATAAACACCATATACCACACATATCCATAGCAACATAGATAGAGTCCATAGCAACATAGATAGAGTTCACAGAGTCCACACGAGTCCATGATATACAAGTTCATACATAGAGTCCATATATAGGCCACAACATCCACCATTCCACATGTAGGGCACAACAAGTCCATAGTACATGCACATCCTACAAGTTTGAAAGCAAAATCATGAGATCCAAAATTCATATGACAAGTAAATAACAATGCAAAAACATGATAGAGATCCACAACTTTCCAATCACAAGTAAAGGAAGAATGTTCTAAATTTTGACAAGGAATTGTTCAAGTGACATGGCATGGATAAATTATCAGATTTCATGGAATTCTACAAATGACATGGCATGGCTCAATTTTCTACATGTCTAATGGCATGTCTACATTTTCAACAAGTGATTAATGTAGAAGAACTAACCTTGTCCGTGTTCTTGTCCATATCCTTCTCCTTCTCATACAAGGTCAAAAGAAAAATCATGAGATTGCAACATTTTCAACAAGTGGCATGTCATGGCTAACATATTCATAATAACATGGAATTCTACAAGTGACATGGCATTGCTATATTTTCACATTGACATTGTATTCTACAACCTAGAAGCGCATTAGGCACAAGTGTAGGAGAACTCACCTAGAAACTGCGTCAGGCTCAGGATGCTGTTCGAATTGGCGAGGGTATGAGGAGTCATCGGGCTCTGACTGGGCGGTTCCTAGATGGGCGGCACGTTCGATCCACTCGCCGACCCACCTGGTAAGTACCCGGGTAACTACAACATGGGGAATATATTGTGAGCATTAAACGATAAAACAAGAGAACATAAGATGGAGATATTAAGTTAACCATTTACCCACGAGAAGGCGAAAGGAGGAGTAGGAAAACTCCCCGGTGGAGCATTCAGAAGTTGCTGGTTCACAAACTAGCTCATCATCTACAAGTACAATGCCGCTAAGATCTCTGTGGCCAATGAGAAACACGAATACCCGGTGCGGTTGCAAGTTCACCACTGACATGGAGCCGGAACCCGAAGGTCGACAACATGGAATTGAAGACCGTTGAACAAAAGATCTCTGTCATAGAGCCGATGGCCGAGACCCTGAAGTCCCCGATCCCGGAGTCGGAAGACCGATCCCTTGGAACCTAAGATCGATGAACCCTAATGTGTGAACCCTTCCGAAGCCCTATTTTATAAATTGCCATCTCTATATACTTGCTGCATATAAATTGGACATGCTTGCATACATATCATGTGGTTTGGGGGCATTATGCCGATTCACCTCATAACTAAATATGGAGTACATATGCGGGCTATATTTGTATTATCTTGACTCTATTTAAATTTGTGTAGTGAACCGATGCCATGTTTTGCCTTGTTAATAAAACATTTAAATGGCAGGGTTACCTAAATAACTAGAACCTTCTATATAATTGTTAGAACCGCGATTTCGCTTAATATTGCCTAGTTGCATCGCATCTCTGCCATGTTATACACCATACATGCATCATGCCTGATCTTCTGCCGTGGTATTAAATAGTGCATTCGTTGTTTATTTTAGTGCTTTGCTTCTTCACGGATTGGGTCGATGATTAGATGCGAGCTTTGACCCATTCATCGGTTATTTCTTCATCAATGTTTTCTAGGCGAGCATTCTCCCCCTTTCTACCTATTTTGTATTTATAATCTATACTTCCTCCTATTGATCTATTGGTATCCTTGTTGCGATGCTTTAGTTTCCGCACCATTTATATTACTTGAAGCCTCTATATTTACTTGGACACCTCCTATTGCCTAATGTTTGTTAGATAGTCGGCCTTGCGAGTCGTAGATGCTTGCGCAGGTGTTGCTGTGCGACGTCGATGTTCCATAGTTGTTGGAAGGTTGCCACATGCTTAATGATGGAGATGATCATGGCTTTCGTTATAACTTGTTAATTAAAATGCTGGGAATAGATATAATGCAGAGGCACCGGTAGCCATAGGTGTTATTTGGTTTTTAGCCACCCACTTTTGTCCACCTAGGACCTGAGTTCTTGACACCTGTTCCGAGATCGAGCGCGCTAACCACATGTGGGGTGTGTGGGCACCCCTATCGGCTTACTACCTGATTTCAAAGTACTGTGTTGGGAGCCACAAACTAGTTTTGCCATGCTTTGCTGCTTTATTTACTATTGTGTGTGGAGCGCCTGTACTATTTAGGAATAAATGTTGAATGTTTTTGCCGTATCGACAAGCCCAGTCACACTTTCGGGCTCCTAGTTATTTACAGCCATTAGCACAAACCCTGGGTCCGTCTCGGAGTCGGCCGACTTTGTTGCGGGTAGCTTAATGGGATGGCCCCCATGTACTTGCTTTGTGTTTTGGAAATTCCGTTTCCGAAGCCCCGCCGACATACCTATGGGTATATGTCTCATGATCTTGCACCTACCTGATCTGGCAACAAGGGTGGAAGTGCGTGTGCATGCTTTGGTGCACCCCTGTAGGGTTAAATCTTCTTGAAAATCCATGTCCACGATTATGGATGACTTGGAGCATAGTTTCTCGATCATAGACAGCTATAACTAAAGAATTACTGTTATAATTTGACTTGGATGTGATATTACTAGTAAGTTGGATAACCACCATGGAATGAATGAATAAAACTACCAATTATGTGAGTTTCCTTAGAAGGACTTCCGATTGGGTCTTGAGGGGGAAATACCAGGATGGGTATGTTTGGTGTTAGTATCAGGTTGGCTCTGAATAGGTCTTTGTTATCCCTATCTGATAGCCGACAGTTGTATCGAGTCTCTATAGGTTGTTTAGTGCATGATTTGCTGCCTCTTCAATCCACTATACCTATGTAGGCGAGAGCCGCTGAATTCTAGACTGCCGTGTATATGCCTTAGTACTGACTGCTCCCTTTTTCCTTTGCCTTTGTCGGGACCCCTTTTGTTTTAACAGGTATAATTTCGACGACGTTAGCAAGGTTACCCTTCCATCTTGGCCTGGGCAGGGTTATGGATGCCGTTGGTTATTCTTCAGGTCTCTTAGCCCAATTTGCATCTTGTCCATAATCGGATGTTGTATCAGTTTCAATGTGATTTGGATCTTTGTACTGTATATCTGTATTCTTGACTCGTAGAGTCACTGTTGTATATATATGTTCTTGTGGGTTCCATCGTGGACTATTGTGTAATGATATTACTTCGTTTCCCACCAGTTATTGAAGTAGGGAAATTGTTTCCAAGCATGGATGAGTTTAGGATGTGTTTCAGGACTTATGCAGTCAAAAGTGAGTTTGAAGCCAAGACTTTGTGGTCAGATCAAAATAAGTTCTATAAAAAGTGCAAAGGTTTTGATGGTGGTGCCAAGCCTTGAATATGGTGACAATAAGGGTGAATCAAATTCCAAAAGTACATACTTGTATTACAAGTTCACATAATGTTTCAACCATAACATCACAACATTGGGTTGCAAAAAAAATCATGCCTATTTTAGCCAAGACACCAAACACCACTTCAAAGAAACTTAAAATAGACTTGGAAAAGCAGTACCCTATTAAGCTGAAGTATACTACAATGTGGAAGGCAAAGAAAAGGTAAATGAAATAGTTATACGGTGATTGGGAAAATACATTTAGAATGCTTTATAACTTAAAGAAGAAGTGGAGAAGAGGTCACCTGGCAGTGTTGTGGAGATAGATACCTAGGAAACACCAGATGGGATAGTCTTCTTCTCCAAATTCTTCATGGCTTTTAAAGCCTTGCATCGATGGCTTCAAAGCAGGGTGACATCCATATTTGAGCATAGACTCAACATTTTTGACTAGCAAGTGGTCTGATCAGTTGGCAGCATGCAATGCTCTAGATGGACACAGTTGTATGTTCCTTGTAGCTATCAACATGTTTGAATCTGAGACAGAGGCTTCATGGACATGGTTCATGATGTAGTTGAAAAGATGCATAGGACCAGTGTCACCTTTGGTAGTCCACATAGATGCATGTAAAGGGCTAAAATATGCACTAAAAATGTTTTCCCTCATGCTGAGCAGAGGGAGTGCTTCGGCCATATGTGGATGAATTTGATACAAAAATTCAATGGAGATGAATGGGGGCGTATGTGGCCAGCAGCAAGTCTTACACTACATAGACACATGCATATCATCTGGCTAAGATAAAGGCAGCATGTAGTGAGGAGAATAAAATTAAATTTGCTACTTGGCTGCAAACCCACCATTCTCTATTATGGTATGGGTCAGGATTTAACATTGCCATCAAGTGTGACCGTATCAACAAAAACTTGGTAGAAAGTTTTAACAATAGGGTGAAGGAGTTAAAAGACTTGCCTATCCATGACATGGTTGACCAAATTAGGATCATGATCATGCGGTTGTGGTAACTGAGAAGAAGGCTTGGTGATGTTCTGCAAGGGGACACGACAAGGAATATGGGCTTCTATAACCCTCCATTTTCGTCACAGAATCGTCACAGAAGTCCATTTGTGATGATCTTATGAAAAAAATGAGCTCGTCGAAAGCTGGGCATCCCAAATGAACTATAACGATGATTTTGGTAAAATAGTCATAACCATCTATGACGATATTGGATCCTTATAACCGTTATGACGATCCAATATCATCACGGACCATCTAGCTAGGCCAGGTCAGATCCCACGTGGCAAAATTGTTATGAAATGAGATCGTCATAGTCTGAATTCAGCCCAGACCATACAGTCGTTTATGTGGGCCGAGCCTGATGTCTAGGCACTTCTATTCTTGTAGACAGTTTTTGAGCCTCCAAGTGTAGAGGTTTGTAGAACAGCAGCAAGTTTTCCCTTAAGTGGATCACCCAACGTTTATCGAACTCAGGGAGGAAGTGGTCAAAGGTATTCCCTCTCAGCTATCCTGCAATCAAGATACAAGAAGTCTCTTGTGTCCCCAACACACCCAATACACTTGTCAGGTGTATAGGTGCACTAGTTCGGTGAAGAGATAGTGAAATACAAGTGGTATAGATAATTATAAGTGGTAACGGTGATAGAAAATAGCTTGATGACGTGTGGTTGACGTGGGAAAAGACTAAAGGCAAACTGAAATAAAGAAGGAAGCAAGCAAACATGTAACATATCTAGTAACAAACGGTGTTTCAATGCTAAGAAACAAGGCCTAGGGATCATACTTTCACTAGTGAACACTCTCATATAAATATATTATCTTCATGGTACTACTCTTAACTACTCTCCGGTTGGACACTCTAATCTATGGTAGGGCTATAACAACACACCTCAAAGTAAGCCTTTCCCATCTAGAAAACCCCACATTGTCACCTTGAGCACTAGATGGTTCCAACAAACACCACAATTTCATAAAGACATCCAACTCCAAATATAACTCATAACAAGTATTTGTAAACTCTAGCCTAAGTGCCACCATGGTGTGCACGCTGTCACTTTCACACACATGGGGAGAGCAAAGATCTATTAAAGCACTTGAGTAGCAAGGTAGATATATAGGTTACAAGCTCATGATCTCAATAATATCATGCATAGAGAGAGAGATGAACACATAGCTACCGGTAGAACCCTTAGCCTCGAGAGAAAACTACTCCCTCCTCATCATGGGAATCATCAATGGTGATGGAGATGGCGGTGGAGATCGATGGAGATGGCTCCGGGGGCACTTCCCCGTCCCGGCAGGGTGCCGGAATAGAGACTTTCTATCCCTCGAATCTCCCCTTCGGTGGCGGCGGCGCTACAGAACTTTTCGTGGATTTCTGATTGACCATCTAGGGTTTTTGCCTCTGGAGAAATATATAGGCGAAGGAGGCAAGGTCGGTGGCCAGCCAGGGGGCCCACACCATGCCTTGGCGCGGCCTGGGGGTACCGCGCCTGGGGGGTGTGGCCACCCTGTGGCCCCTCTCCGACTCTTCTTCTGGCTCCGTGAGTCTTCCGGGAAAATAGGAACTTTGGCTTTTGTCCCGTCCAATTCTGAGAATATTCGTTTTCTAACTTTCCTGGAACCAAAAACAACAGAAAACATGCAGCTGGCACTATGGCTCTTGTTAATAGGTTAGTCTAAGAAATCATATGAAAAGTACTCCAAAGTGTGGACAAAACACAAGAAAGCAGATAAAACCAAGCATGGAACATCAAAAACTATAGATACATTTGCAATGTATCAACATCCCCAGGCTTAACTCCTGCTCGTCCTCGAGTAGGTAAGTGATAAAAAGAAAGAATAGTTTTTGAGGTGACATGCACCATCATAAACTTGATCAAAGTATTTGTAAAACATTGATAGCTGAGATCATAGTACTTCAATCATAACATGCAAGATAAAGATCTAAAAATAAGACAAAGAAGCTATGATGCAACATGAAAAGGCACAAACAAAAGATTCATGAATAACAATGCTTTGCAAGACGTTTGTTTGTTTCACATAAAGAAAACATAGCATAATAGTATTCAGCTTGTCCCTCATAGAGTAGAAAATATAAATGCATAGGACACCTTCAAAGTTCATAAGAGTGACTAGATACAAATAGTTTAAAACAAGCAATATCAAGTTATGCATCAATCAACTAGTCTTGGGACAATGCACATAGAACTAAGAAAGGCCACTATGCTCTCAAAGTAGGTGCATAAAGATAGAAGGTGGAGACTCAACAAAAAAGTAAAAGAAAGGCCTTCGTAGAAGGAAGCAGGGATTCAAGTTTCATAAAGAGCTTCCAAAATTTATGGTACTTAATAGCTTTCAGCTCTCATTTCCCTTATCATAAGCATATTGAAGGTGATTAAGGTTAAAGTGACACAACTAAGAGGATATGCTTGACAAGTTATAAACCGAAATCTCATGCCCCTTACTTACGAAGACCGAACCTCATGCTACTCAACTTTAGTCACAAGTAAGCTCTTGTCATTGTAAGTACATATGTATCATAAAGAACCGCCAACGGGGTACCCCTTGCACATGATACAGGAACTATCCCATAATCAAAATGACAAGGCAAGCAGACAATGAGCATCTCAGCGATCTTTTTATTTGCTATTTGCATAGGTTTTTATTGAGGATGCTTCATAGAGTGCTCATTATGGTGATGCTGCAAGTTTCCACCATGATTAGGCATGGCTTAGGCTAGCGGCCCAGGCGTTTCTCTAACACACATACAAACTCCATGATCTTACAAGTTCCACTTTTATTTCACACCGCCGGGATCAATAAGCAAAAGAATATGATATCAACGGGGTACAAAGTACATGTGCAATGTTGAAAGCGTTCCCTATGATACATGGTTCTGCTAATTTCAACTTATAAAGCGCAAGCATATACGCAACAAAGAAGGACCCAATGGTTCAAGTTTATTAGATGCAAAAAAGTGAAGTGTGCCATCAAGTTCGTGAGAGCTTTAATCACTAGTTTTCACATAACAAGTTTAATTTGTAAGATAAACAAAATCATGAATATACTTGGAATAGCATATGCTAATAGGTAGGTATGGTGGACTCTTTGGAATAAGTTGGTTTAGGGAGTTGGATGCATGAGTGGAACTCATACTTTGTTGTGGAGGCTAGCAAAAGACTGGGAGCGACAAACTAAGAGAGCAATAATGGCCATAATTATGCAGAGCGACAAAACATCATTGATCAAAGCATAAAATGATACTACAAGTTGAAAACTAAAGGATCATAAAGGATATGGTGACTTTTAATAGTCATAACATGGTGTGAGCATGCGCCAAGTCAACCCAAATAAAGCATCAAAGGAGAATACCACAATACTATGCTTTAATATGCTAAAACAACGCATGATTCATCCAAGACACATTAAGCAATCTCAATTGTTTATAACAAGTCATGCTACAACAAAGAATACTAAGCATAAAGCCAAAACAATATCAAGCATGGCATGAAATAGCATAGGCCACAGTAAAAAACAAGCTCCTTTTACCACTTAAGCATGAACTCTCCTACTCTTTTCCAAACCGAACCAAACTATTTGAAAACGAATGTATGAAAGAGGGGGTCTAACCAATTTATTCAGCAAAGTAAGCAAACCAAGCAAATGAAAAACCAAAACAAAAACGAAAACTAAAAAGAAGACGCTCCAAGAACAACACAACTGTGCGTGAAACAATAAAAATGAAGCGTTTGGAAGAAAGCTAGAATTTTTATTGATGAAGAAGGGGATGCCTTGGGCATCCCCAAGCTTTGACGCTTGTACTTCTTGGATATTTCTTGGGGTGACACGGGTGGCATCCCCAAGCTTGAGCCTTAGTCCATCCTTCATCTAATTACTCATTCCTTCCATACACCTGAAATTTTTCCTTCATACAAAACATCACACAATCTTTATTAGCAACATTAGTGCACTCAAGATAATAAGTCTTTGGGTTCAGTTCTAACACCAATAAAACTAACATTAAAACACTAGATACTGTAGCACTTCCCTCAAAAATCTCAATTCCCCAAAAGAACTGAAAAAGGAACCAACAAGAAGCAAATGCGGAAAAATGGCAGAAATCTGTCAAAACAGACCAGCAGGTCAATACGAATTTTTTCGAACACCTTCTGTTGCTCAAATCAAAAAGTGTTGAACTAACTAAAGTTAGATAAAAACCTGGGGCATAGGCAGAAAAATTCGCGCCTCAAAAGTACGTACAGAGATTTTACACGAATTTTTACGGTGAAGCACAGAAATCTGTTTCGGGACAACAACTTTCCCAATCATTACTTCTCTCTCATTAGAGGTTACTCTTGGCACAAAAAGCAAATAAAAAGGATAAGGAGCAGTTATTACTGAGATAATAACTTCCAAGACTCATCTAAAACTTTTGGGTTATCTCCCAATAAGTACTTTTCTTTAACGCCTTTAAGTTAGGCATGATAGTTTGAGAAGCTGCTCACATAAAAAATATGAATTGAAGTAAAAGAGAGCATCAAGAAGCAAATTCAAAACACATTTAAGTCTAACCCACTTCCTATGCATAGGAATCTTATAAAGAAACAAGTCATGAAAGCACAAAGCAACAAGCATATGAAAGCAAAACAAATGCAACTCCAAGACTTTCAACATAAAGAGGGGAAACCTAATATTATTGAGATGCATAAAACCATGTTTCTCTCTCTCATAATAAATTTCAGTAGTATCATGAATAAAATTAACAATATAACAATCACATGAAACATTATTATCATGAGCCACATGCATAAAAAAATATTACTCTCCACATAACCATAGTCCTTCTTATTAATTGTAGTGGGAGCAAATGCAACAAAATAGCTATCATTATTATTTTCATCACCATAATCATCAAATATAGGAGGCATATTGTAGTCATAGTTAATTTTCTCCACAATAGTAGGTGGACTGAAAATATCATATTCATCATTGTAATCATCATATATTGGAGGCATAGTATCTTCAAAGTAAATTTTCTCCTCCATGCTTGGGGGACTAAAAATATCATGCTCATCAAAACCAGCTTCCCCAAGCTTAGACTTTTCTATAGCATTAGCAATAAATGTTTTCAAAGAATTCATACTAATAACATTGCTATTAGCATGCAAATAAAGTTCCATAGGTTTTTTAATTTTCTCTTCAAACACTTCATGTCCTAACTCAAGATAGATACTATAAATCTCTCTAATTTTTTGTTGTTTTCCATTAAGCCTAACTAGTGAAAACAAGAAACAAAAAGACAAAATTGCAGAATCTAAACGAAATAACTTCGAGCAGTCACACCGGAGGATGTGAGTACCTTTTACCTTACCTCCTCGGCGACGGCGCCAGAAAATAGCTTGATATCTACACACTTCTATTCTTGTAGACAGTTGTTGGGCCTCCAAGTGTAGAGGTTTGTAGAACAACAGAAGTTTTCCCTTAAGTGGACCACCCAAGGTTTATCAAACTCAGGGAGGAAGTGGTCAAAGGTATTCCATCTCACGCAATCCTGCAATCAAGATACAAGAAGTCTTTTGTGTCCCCAACACACCCAATACACTTGTCAGGTGTATAGGTGCACTAGTTCGGCGAACAGATAGTGAAATACAAGTGGTATAGATAATTATAAGTGGTAACGGTGATAGAAAATAGCTTGATGGCGTGTGGTTGACGTGGGAAAAGACTAAAGGCAAACTGAAATAAAGAAGGAAGCAAGCAAACATGTAACGGATCTAGTAGCAAACGGTGTTTCAATGCTAAGAAACAAGACCTAGGGATCATACTTTCACTAGTGAACACTCTCATATAAATATATTATCTTCATGATACTACTCTTAACTACTCTCTAGTTGGACACTCTAATCCATGGTAGGGCTATAACATCACACCTCAAAATAAGCCTTTCCCATCTAGAAAACCCCACACTGTCACCTTGAGCACTAGACGGTTCCAACAATCAGCACAATTTCATAAAGACATCCAACTCCAAATATAACTCATAACAAGTATTTGTAAACTCTAGCCTAAGTGCCACCATGGTGTGCACGCTGTCACTTTCACACACATGGGGAGAGCAGAGATCTATTAAAGCACTTGAGTAGCAAGGTAGATCAATAGGTTACAAGCTCATGATCTTAATAAGATCATGCATAGAGAGAGAGATGAACACATAGCTATCGGTAGAACCCTTAGCCTCGAGAGAGAACTACTCCCTCCTCATCATGGGAATCAGCAATGGTGATGGAGATGGTGGTGGAGATTGTTGGAGATGGCTCCGGGGGCACTTCCGTCCCGGCAGGGTGCCGGAACAGAGACTTTCTGTCCCCCGAATCTCCCCTTCGATGGCAGCAGCGCTGCGGAACTTTTCATGGATTTCTGATTGACCATCTAGGGTGTTTGCCTAGGGAGGAATATATAGGAGAAGGAGGCAAGGTCGGCGGCCAGCCAGGGGGCCCACACCATGCCCTGGCGCGGCCTGGGGGTACCCGCGCCTGGGGGGTGTGGCCACCCTGTGGCTCCACTCCGACTCTCCTTCTGGCTCTGTGATTCTTCCGGGAAAATAGGAACTTTGGCTTTTGTCCCGTCCAATTCTGAGAATATTCATTTTCTGACTTTCCTGGAACCAAAAACAGCAGAAAACAAGCGTCTGGCATTGTGGCTCTTGTTAATATGTTAGTTCAAGAAATCATATAAAAAGTACTCCAAAGTGTGGACAACACACAAGAAAGTAGATAAAACCAGGCATGGAACATCAAAAATTATAGACACATTTGCAATGTATCAGAGCCCAATAATTCAGAAAAACTTTTTTAATCAATTCCGTTCATCAACATGGGTGAATCCCAGCATATTGGCCTTTTTATTTCTAGGCCCTAGCCTTTTTCTACAACCATTTTATTCTGCATTTTTTTGAATTGTTCACTTCGGTAATCTAATTTTGTTTGGGCCACGGACATTTTTAAATCCCAAACATTATTTGGATCATTTCTTACGACTGAGCAGTGAAGAACCCAAATCAAATAAATGTTCACAAATGACATCGAAAATTATAATATATATTTCAATCAAGCCATATTATATAACCTAGAATACAAAACAGTTGGGATATGTAGTATATTACAATCGTTCATAGGTCAGACCACCCAAGATCATGTATAACTAGCTAGAAAATAGGACTGTCTACTCTACACTTTGTTGAATATGCAATAAAATCTTCCCTTCTTCTAACTTCAGCTTTGAGCTCTTGTGTACAGTATAAGAGAGAAAATGATGGCCATCGAGTCAGAATGAAATCATATCATCTAATAGTAAGATAGAAAATTAGAAACACAATAAATAATAGATTTACAAGAACCCAACACCAAATCAACAGATTACAGTACCATGGGACTAGAAGATCACAAACTAATCGCTACTAGCACACAAATATACACAAGTAGTTCATCAAATGCATGACATGGACACTACAAGTACTAGATAGTCCAAATGTACTGGCACACATTAAGCTCCAGGAAATTCTCCATGTACACGAAAAGAGCAGCAGGAAGAAAATTAAGTTCCAGGAAATACTCCACATTATTACTCCACAGGTTAAGCGGGCAACAAAAAGGGGATCCTAATAAAACTTTATTCAGACAATACCTTTCCATGTCACATTGGAGCTCAACAAAATAATATGTCATGGCACCTTGCCCTATCAACCAAGTAATAAAGGAAGAGGATGGGAGAGATCAGAGACTTATCTAATACATAAAAGGGAACACCCATGCGGTTGCAGCATGCTGATCTCGACGCTGCAATTGTGGTAACATGGCAAAGGATGATGCACTTCAGCACACAAGCAGCAGGGCTAGCTCCTTTGGGTCTGCGAGAACAATGGTTTGGGTCAGTAAGCATCAAGAATGCCACTGCTGCACGTCAAACTAATGCATTACGGGGTTATTAAATGATTTTGAATCATAATAGCAGCAGATGAACCCATACTGAGTAGCAAAAGACCAACATATTTAAAAATTATAGAGACTCAACCAAATCTTAATACAAAGCTAGTCAGACCATAGCTTCCATGTCTAGGGACTAGACTCAATAGTAATGCATCGCATCATGGCCCATCATCAACCAAGTAACAAAGAGAACAGGATAGACTGAAGACTTATCTAATCCGAAGAAGATAGGTTGATTCGGTTGCAGTGGTGAGCTCGACACTGAGAACTCCATCAGGCATGTGAGAACAACCAAGCAAGGTATGCATCAGTAAGCATAAAGGGCGTTGTTGTTGCGGTTCAAACCAAGTAAAATAGGGGCACATTAAATACTAGCATGTAATAATTACACCATGATGACCATATGGATTAAGAAAACCACACAGTTATGTTGGGACACTACTGTCAATGAATCACAATAGATTATGTACTACATAGGTAATTTGATATAGTTGTATTTGAAACAAGATAATGGTGGTGTAGTTATATTCCCACTACAAGCTCACTACTACCATTGTCAAGTATAACACTAAGTATTCTGCAGAAAAGTATATATAAGAGCAATGAAAGTGTAATTATATTCCCACTACAAGCTCACTACTACAATTTTCATGTACACCATTACCAAGCTCACTACTACTATTGTCAACCAAATTATTTTATTACATGCATGTTTAACAAACAGAAACCGTAACCAGATCCCCCATGGCCTAGCATAAGTTTTAGTTGCTTGTTTGCATGAACCCAAGCCCATCAACATTAAACCAAGGATGACAAGTTTTCTCATGAGAATGAAAACAATACAAACATACCAATTTCTCACTACATCAAAGCACATACAACCTATGTTTGTTCTAATCTAATTGAACATATGCCATGTTTATTTAAGTTTAAAGATCAATTCAAACAGTAGAGGTAGAATTGGTCCAAGAGACCAAGAGGATGGATGGAGGAAATGTGATGAGACTAACCTGCGTGTCGTAGCTGTCAGGGAGCTTGATGATGATGCAGAGGCCGTTGGCGACCCTGGCAGCCTCCTCCATCTCCACCTGCATCGCCTCATCCCTCCTCAATACCAGGTTCTCCCGGATGCTCATCGTGAACAATGCCAGCTCCTGGCTCAACAACTTCAGATCCTTGAGCTTTATATCCTTGAGTGCCAGCTCCTGGCGAATGATGACCCACAAGTATAGGGGGTGTATCGCAGTATTTTCGAGGGAAGTGAAACCCAATTTATTGATTCGACACAAGAGGAGCCAAAGAATATTTATCAGCCTTAACAACTGAGTTGTCAATTCAGCTGCACCTGGAAACAATCTTGCTCACAGCAGTTTATCAGTAGCAATAGTTTTGTAGTAGGAATAGTAAAGTAACAGAAGTAGCAAAGCAAAGACAGTAGTAACAAAAGCAGTAAATAGTGGGATTCGAGTGCGGTAGGCATAGGGATGGATGGACGGGCGTTGCATGGACAAGACAATTCACATAGCAATCAGAACATAGGGCAATTGCAGATAAATAAGATAAAGCACCCAAGTACTAGACAATCCTAGGCATGTGTTCCATATATAGTCATACATGCTCGCAATGAGAACTTACACAACATCTTTTGTCCTGTCAGCCTGTTTGCAGCGGGGCCTCTAGGGAACTACTGGCAATTAAGGTGCTCCTTTTAATAAAGAACCGGAGCGAAGCATTAACACTCCGTGAACACATGTGATCCTCACATCAAAGCCTTTCCCTTCCGGTTATCCCGATTTATGTCACTTCGGGGCCATAGGTTCCGGACAACAATGTGTGTATACAACTTGTAGATAAGACCAAGAACAATACTATCATAATGATTCAATAATAAGTTCAGATCTGAAATCATGGCACTCGGGCCCTAGTGACAAGCATTAAGCACAACAAGTCGCAACAAAGTCATAAAGCACTAATAAAAGATACTAGGCACCATGCCCTAACAATCTGATGCCATTAAATGAACGATATCGTCCAATCCCTACCATCCCCATAGCCTATAGTGGGGGATTACTCACTCATAGATGGGGGAAACATGGATGGTCGATGGAGAAGCGATGGTGATGATGATGGCGATGATCTCCTCCAATTCCCCGTCCCGGTAGGGTGCCAGAACGGAGTTTCTGGTGCTATTTCATGGAATCTGGTGGTGGCGGCGGAGCGGAACTCCTTCTGGAAAAACGTCGAACCCCCCAAAGTTTTTAGGTCAGAAGGCTCCTTATAGGCGAAGAGAGAGGCCGAGGGGGTGCCTGGGGGGCCCACACCACCCCCTGGCGCGGCCTGGCCTGGCCCGCGCCACCAGGTGGTGTGGCCACCCCCTGGCTCTTCTCCGTCTTGTATTCTGGCTCCTAGAGTCTTCAGGTGAAATAGGATTTTTGGCATATTTTCCGGGATTTTTACTGATAGTTGATTTTCTGCACAAAAAGTAGATACCAAGGCAATTCTGCTGAAAACAGCTTTAGTCCGCATTAGTTGCATCCAAATCACACAAGTTTAGAGGAGAAACAATAGCAAAAGTGTTCGGGAAAGTAGATACGTTTTGGACGTATCAACGAACAATGATAGTAGCCAAAGCGCGCCATCTCCACCATCTAGTCGCGGAAGAAGATACCCTGCACGTGACCCTTCACCACCACTTGGAGCACCTTGGGGGCCGATTGCTGCGGGGGTGACGAGTTTGCGGAGGAAGCAGCGGCCATGGCGGGTCGCCTCTGTTGCGAGGCTATGAGAACAGGGAGTTGGGGATCAGAGCGGATCGGGTACATGTGAAATCCGGGGGCGGTGCGAGAGGTGGAAAAGCTCGGGTGCATGGAGGGAGCCGATGGAGAGGCGGTGGCCCGAGCTAATGGAGAGGTAGCGATGGGGTGGATTGAATCTGGGAGGCATAGGGGCGGCGGCAGGGTGGAAGGGCTCGGGGTAGCCGGCAGCTCGATTTGGATCAGAGTGGTGGAGGGAGGGCGAGAGTGGTAGAGAACGGAGGGAGGGACGTGGCTGGCAGAGGATCTTGCTCGGGGGGTTTCGGGCGCCGCTAGGGTTCGGGAATGGGTGATGCGGCTGTGAGAGAATGGGGACTAGGAGTTGGTGGGATGTGGTGGACGGTGGAGGTGGAGGTAGGTTGGTGGGCAATGTGTGTTTCTTCGGTGGCCATTGGATGTTCTTGAACGGTCCAGATTAGGCTGAGATGGAGAATCCACGGGCGGTTGTTTCGTGTAATTTTATTGGTTGCAGATGATCTCATAAGGTTTTTTCACCGAAGTGTCGCTCGCTCTAGAGTGCACACTGAAAACCGTCGCATAGGCATGATACGTTGCACACATGTGTATCTTGGAATGGCAAACAATGTTGCCGGAGAAAGTTTCCCTTTTCATCGCACAAAAAACCCATTTTTCATTTTGTGAGTGCAAAAAACGGGTGTTTTGTGAAGCGATCACAAAATGAATTTTTAAAAATGGTAGCACCCATTTTTCAAAAATAATAGACCACCTTACATTGACAATGTCTCAACTAGGATATCTCAAACCTTTCTGTCCACCTCTCGTAAGAAGAACAAATTCATGCCGAATCGATAGGAAGCGAGTCAGATTTGAACTACATATACATGATTTGATGCTCATGATTTTTTGCAAAAATCATTTTTAGACTCATGATATGCTGTTTCTTCAGATCTCCAATGCAAGTTTAATGAGGATCGGCCCCGAGCTAAGAATCTGCATTCCTGTCGTTTTAACCATAGTTTGAACGGGCATAAGAGATTAAAAAAATGATCCGAACAAGGAAAAATCTTCGCATTGCGCAATATTATGTGACATAGTTGCAAGAAAAAATACCAAACTTGGTATATTGATTGCATCTCGAAAAAACCTTCACAGAAAAGACTTATCATGTTCGAGGTTTCATGGCTTTCAAGCCAAACGTCCAATGTTATGGCTAGAATCACAACATAGTTTGCGATAATGTGCCCATATTATGCACTCATGTGTATATTGGGATGGTGAACAATGTTGCAGGAGGAAGTTTTCCTTTTCGTCACATGGAAAATCCATTTTCTATTTTCTGAGTCCCAAAATCGGTGCGTTTTGTGAAGCAAAACCAAACGCTGAATACAAAATGCTACCACCCCATTTTTCAAAAATATTAGATCGCCTTACATGGACAATGTCCCAACCGGGGATTCGCAAACCTTTCCTTCCACCCCTGATGAAAAAGACAAATATCTGCTAAATCGGCAGGAAGTGGGTCCTGTTTGAACTACATGTACATGATCTAATGCTTATGATTTTTGAAAAAAAATTACTTTTAGACTCACAATATGATGTTTCTTTGGAGATCCAATGCAAGTTTAGGAGTCTCATACCATATCTTCATGCCTGCCGTTTTGATCATAGTTTGAAACGGGAAAATTTTAAAACGGGTATAAGAACTTTAGAAACGGTCCGAACAATATAAATCCTTCGTGTGGCATCATATTATGTGACATAGTTGCAAGAAAAAATATAAAACTTTTTTATATTGATTGCATCTTGGAAAAACCTTCACAGAAGTGACCTATCATGTTCGACGTTTCATGGTTTTCAAGCCAAACACCTAATGTTATGGCTAGAATCACGGCATAGTTTGTGATAATATGCCCATATTGTGCACTTATGTGCATCTTGGGATGGCGAACAGTGTTGCAGGAGGAAGTTTTCCTTTACGTCGTATGGAAAGGCCATTTTCTATTTTTCGAATGCCAAAATCGGGACATTTTGTGAAGCGACACCAAACGGTGAATACAAAATGCTACCACCCCATTTTTCAAAAATACTAGACCGCCTTACATGGACAATGTCCCAACCGGGGAATCACAAACCTTTACGTCCACCCCTGGTGAAAAAGACAAATCTCTTTCGAATCGGTAGGAACTAGGTCCGGTTTGAACTACAGGTACATATCTAATACTCATAATTTTTTTTAAAAATCATTTTTAGCCTCACAATATGATTTTTCTTCAGACATCCAATGCAAGTTTAGCGAGTCTCATCCCCTATCTTCATGCCCGCTGTTTTGACCATAGTTTGAAATAGAAAATTTTGAAAACGGGCATAAGAAAAATTCAAAAACGGTCCGAACAATATGAATCCTTCGCGTGGCATCATATTATGTTACATAGTTGCCAGGAAAACTACCAAACTTGGTATATTGATTGCATCCAGAAAAAACCTTCACATAAATAACCTATCATGTTCGAGGTTTCATGGCTTTCAAGCTAAACGACCAATGTAACGGCTACAATCGCGACATAGTTTGTGACAATGTGTCCATATTGTGCACTCATGTGCATCTTGGGATGGCGAACAATATTACTGGAGGAAGTTTTCCTTTTCCTCACATGGAAAAGCCATTTTTTATTTTTGGAGTGCCAAAATTGGGGCATTTTGTGAAGCAACACCAAATGGTCAATTCAAAATGCTACCACCCCATTTTTCAAAAATACTAGACGTTCTTACATGAACAATGTCCCAACCGGAGAATGTCAAACCTTTCCGTCCACCCCTGGTGAAAAAGACAAATATCTGCCGAATCTGTAGGAAGTGGGCCCGGTTTGAATTACATGTACATGATCTAATGCTCATGATTTTTTGAAAAAATCATTTTTAGACTCACAAAATAATGTTTCTTCAGACATTTTAAAACCCCCAATTTTTAAGACTCAATCCCGAATTTTTTAATTCAAACCCCTAATTTTAAAATCATACTTTGAAATATGATATTGTCCCTATTATGGAATAATGTGGGATTAGTAAATCAACTATTTTTAAATAATCAAATATTGATAATCAACACCCTAAGATGATCTACTCAAGTTTATAAAAAATAATTCTTTTGGACATCTTATAAAAAAAGATACAAAAAATTATGAAAAAATAAAAAATCTAGCCTAACCGGACTAGCCGAGCTGGCCTAGACCTAAACTACCACGACAAGGCCCAGCAGACAACGCATGCCTCCTCCCTTCCAAGGCTGCAGGAAAAGGAAAAAAAGGAGGTCCGGAACCTATATATAGGGAAGCGCACGGTACATGACACAAACGTTGGAAAGGCCTGGTTGTTGGCAGCGCTCGGTCGCTGAGCGAGGGCGCTGATTCGATCCCCCACGCCCTCTATTTTTTGTCCACTATTTCCAAACGACGCCAGCGTGTCACTTTGATTGACACATGGAGAGAAAAACTGATATATAGACGTGACACGTAGGTGAAACAAACACATAATCATCAGGTTCCATATGTCAGTTAGGCCGGTCCATCTCGTCAGTCTGGATATTTGCCACGTGGATACGACACATAGGCAAAAACTAATTCATAGACATGCCATAGACTAAATTGCTAACGCGGACACTTACTCATTTCAAATTATACTATTTTAGACGCTATGACCAATTTAAATCATCATAATCAGCTACAAATAACGTTGTAGGCTATGTACGCCATATTATGACGATTTTAGCTAGTGCAACAATGACATTTTTGAGTCAAATCATCTTAATTTTTCAAGATTTTGACCCCTTCAAACGGCTTACGGGTGCAAAATCTTCGTAGATATATAATGATTTTTTCCACTGTCACTATCAAAAGGTCATATATGAGAAGATTCCATGTAGTGGGAGAAGCTACCTGATGTAGTGTAGTAGGTAGTCAACAGGAGTAGAAATCTTTCACATTTGTGTGTTGAGAAATCTTTCAGGGTATGGAAGGAGGCATGTTGGTAACACTGAATTGCATGAATGCACTTCCCTTGAGTGCCAACACACTGGAAAACCTTGTGAACATGCCATACTTTTCTTGGCCTCCAAACCCAAGCTAAATATGCACCCATATTTGCATGAGTATTACTCAGTAGCTAAATTCAGAGTTACATATGAAACTCCAATTCCACCTTACAGATCAGTCTCAGTAGCCTGAAGTGGACATTGAATTCTTGTTATGTCCTTCTTTGATGAGAAAAAAGGCCGGCGTGCCTAAACAGAGTAGATTCAAGGCTTGGTTTGAGAAAGGTGGCAGCAGTAAGAAGGAGAAGAAAGATGGCAAGCCAAAAAGGGCCCAAAAAGGTAACATAAATAGATGCAAGCTATGTGAAGAACTTGGACACCGAGATGAATCTACCAAATGTAGATACACTACTAAAAAACAAAAGTATGTTCATGTTTGTCCAAAATATTTGTTTATGTTTTTTCAGTTACCAACCATATGACATGGGGTTGTTTTTCAGGAAGCGTGCAAACGGTGCAGTTGAGACCCTTCTAGTTGAAACTTGTTGTCCAACAAAAAGGCCAGAATTAGGGGTTGTAGGTAGAACATAAGTGCGCATAATTTGTTCAATTGTGATAAAGCTGTACAAAATGATCCATCTGAAGTTGTTTTGGAGGAAGTTGTGCAAAATGAGCCACCTGAAGTAGTTTTGGAGGAAGTTGTGCAAAATGATCCACCTGAAGTGGTTTTGGAGGAAGTTGTGCAAGATGTTGAGGTGCAAAGTGAAGTGGTTTTGGATATCATGCCACCTGAAGCTGTTTTGGAGGAAGTTGTGCAAACTGAATCTATTGAGATGCAGATTTAAGTAGTTTTGGATGAAATTTCAGCTCTAGGTTGTGCTGTGGGGATGTCTACTGAAAGTGATGCAAAGAAAACAAGGAAGATGACTGATCTTCTTGGTTTAGAACCAAAAAAGCAACCGTAAGACGAAGAAGAAGAAATCATGCTAAGAAGAAGTGATGTAATGTTTTTGGTACTATCATTCTGGAACACTTGTGTGATGTATTGTTACTGGCACTTTGATTCGTGAAACCTTGTGATTTGTAATAATGTTGTTAATTGTACTTCCCTATATTATATCTACATTTGATCAAATTTGATCCAAAATTCAAATATGATGCTAATTTGAATTTCAACCAATGTTGTTATTTGTACTTCTCTATTTTTTTGAGCTTCCAATGTTTTATCAAATATTATACACCTCACGTTATCAATCTGATCCCTTTTCCGAAATAAAACACTAAGTCAAGACAAATGTGCTCCAAACGAGCTCCAAAGCTAGGGAAAATAGACCCATTTCTAACGAAGTTTTTGTTTAACCCTATCTAAATCTTCCCAAAAATTGTCCTTAAAATCTATTCTAGGTATATAGTATCTATGCAAAGTCTCATTTTTATTGAATTAATCTTCATATTTATTTTTTATTTTTGAAAAAACAAGGTTTAGAAAATCAGGTCTAAAACAAGTATTGAATATGAAAATGGAAAAAAATTTCAGATCCTGCTTAGTCACTCCAAAATGAAGCCATGGTGAAGATTTTAGATATTTTGCACTTTCAAAACTCTAAACCCTCTACTACTCATTTGAAATCTGTGCAACGTTGGCCAAAACAGAAATTTATGAAGATATTTCCAATTAAATATGTTTACATCAAGTTTATGATTTTTCCTCAAACCTATGTCACATAAGACGACTATGTGAGTTGGGTTTGTATTTTTTTGATTTTTTTTTCAATTAGTTATGCTCATTTTAAAAAAAGCATTTTAAATACAAATCATTAATAAAACAAGTTTAAAACATGAAAATGAAAAACTAAGTCCAGATCCTGCCTAGTTGCACCAAAATGAAGCTAACATGTGTTTTTTGATATTTTAGATTTTCAAAACCCTGAACTCTCTACTAACTCTTTTGAACTCTCTAAAACATCATTCGAGGTATCTTGATTTGTGAAGGGTTTTTTCATGCAAATGTCTGTTGATCAAGTTTATGATTTTATATTGTAACTATGTCACATAACATGACTATGTGCGAATGTTTAAAAAAATTGATTTTTTTGAATTAGTTATTCCTATTTGAAATTCAGTCAAATCTCTCAAAAACCCGTTGATTGCATCCATAACCCCTCCTAACCCTAACGCCGAATGTTGAACGTTAGATCATACCCTAGCGCTGAATACTAGATGTCCGATTGGATCTTCTAGAAGGCCAGCTCCTGCGATCCGCGGTGCCGAACGGGGACCGGTAGATCATACCCTAGCGCTTAATACTGGACGTCCGAGAGGATCTTCTAGAACGCCAGCTCCAGGCGATCGGCGACACATGAATTCTCGTGCCTGATTGGTTGGACTCCTTTTTTCCTACACGCATGGGATTCGGTTGGGAGTTGTGGTCAGACTGTTGGGTCGTGGCTCATAGATTAGGCCTTGTCCTCTCCATGCATGCATGTGTGCGCAGCCAAGCGGACACGTCGACGTAGCATGCATGCGGCCCTCGATTCAGACTCGTCGTATCAGGGCTATTAATGACACATCAATTCAGAGACTGTGGATACCGAGACGACGCGCGTGATGGATATGACCATGCTTCGTTTCCCATCAAAACACGCGGCCAACGCGCGCAGTCACCAACGCGTGGAGTTACTGCCCGATGATCTAGTTCAACCGGCGCACCACGACTATTTAAACTACCCAAACTCCACCACATCCTCTCCCACTCCACCACATCCATTTTCCTCCCTCTACCAAGATCCATCGCCCGCCGCCAAGAAAGATCCATCGCCCAATGCCGCCATGCAGTTCAATGGACCTACCTTCTGTCTTCCGCGCACCATGCCGGAGATGACCTACCCTGCTGAGGTCGTTGTTGAGGGGTCCCTCCGAGTGTGGGAGACCTCAAGGTGGAGGTCCCCAAGGGAGTTGGCCCACGCCTTCCTCAGCACCGGCTTTCACCACCTCCCACCGGGCTCTCCGGCCATGTTCCGCCTCCAAGATCACTATGGTGGCGAAGGCCTTGTGGTAGGGCTCACGGTGCACTTCACCAATCTCGTTGATGCATACCACCTCCTCGGCGAGGTCTACTGGTGTGGGTGCGAGTCCATCTTCTTCACCACCTTCAACATCTTCACGAACTTGGACAACATCTTCCCCACCCCCAACGGCATGCACACTCTCATGTATAACATGGAGAAAGAGTGAGGGGCAGCCCAAGAGCAAGTAGAGAAGCCATGTTGTGTTAGGATTCACTACTATCTACCGTGTTTGTCGGCTTGTTTATTTCCATGATAGTTGCTTGGGCATATATGCCTCTCTTTATCTATGTTTGCTATGTTGTAAGGGATGCCCCTATACTATATCTATGTTTGTTCGTGCTTATATATAAAATATTAATGTTAGTTCGTGCCCCTCTAGCTTGTTTGTGCTATTAATGCTTCTTCGTGCCTCTATAAAATATTCAAAACAAGTTCAATATAGAAAAATATAGCAAGAAATTATTTTAATAGTTTCAAAAGGCGCTTGGTCGGAAACAACAATTTTCTTAACATGGACAACTACTTTGGGTCCAAACAAACAGAGTGTTTAGCGTAAAACCACCACTTTTTGCGTTAAATTTTGAAAAACCACCACTTTACGTTTGAATTGAAAAAACCACCAATTTACGGCAAATTTGTTGCAATGTGGTGGTTTTTTGGAAAAAAAATTGTTGAAAAAACCACCACTTTACTATGCATTGCAATAAATTTGCCATAAAGTGGTGGTTTTTGCAATTCAAACATAAAGTGGTGATTTTTCGAAATTTAATGCGAAAAGTGGTGGTTTTATGCTAAACAGTCAAACAAACAAGTAGAAATAACGAAAACACCATGGCACAAACCAAAAAATTTCATAGAGGGTGTGGTCAAAATAAATAAGTACAAACGATGAAAAGGTAAATAATTTCAAAGTTTTGGGTTCACAAAGATTGCACGACCTTTTTTTCACCCAAAATTACAAGGGTGTACCCTAGCATCATACACGATCCTTTTTCACGATAACAGACAGTGCACGGATTTTTCTGTCAGTAGAAACAACACTCTTGCACCAACGCCAGGGTGCTTGTTTTCTATTTCTACCCAATATCAATTTAGACACATGGGCCGCCTCAGACAAAAAAACTACTTTTTCTTCACCCCTGCCCTTCAATCTCTCAGAACATGTGACACCCCCGTTAACTAAAGAACTTAAATTGCAATGGGTGCAATTGAAATATTCTCTAATTTTATTGAGTGAGCAATCCAGTTGGCATGGCGCACAGACCACTACCTCCGCCCCTAACCTTATTGACAACTAATTCTTACCACTAATCAATTGCAAGTAAAAGAAAACCAGAGCAACGATACAACAGCAAAATCCTCCATCAATCATGTTGGATTACTGCTTCAAATCGATCATTTTCTTCGGTTGCTTAATTATCTTATTTAATTCCTCCTTTCAAATCATCATCCCCAATCGGGGGCCTCCCAATCGGCTCCCTTGTTGTAACGGTTGTGCCCGAATTCACTACCATGGTTGCGCCTCCCCACGAATGACTCCCATCTATTATGCCCTCCTCTTCAAGCCTCTTAACGTACACATCAATCCATTCAAAATGTGCACATTGCTTCGGTTTCTGAAAATTTGGCAAATTTCAACATGAACCCCTAGATCCCAAATTAAAAGGGGGAAAACGAAATCAGGAAGAGTCAAACAAAACGGATGCGAGAAAAATCCCGGTGCGTGATACGAACCGGGACTAAAGGTCCATCCCCTTTATATTTCCGCGCCCCTTCTTCTCCCTAAATCACCACACTCTGCTGCAGGGACGAAGCGCGCAAGGATGACGACACACAGGACGCCGGCAGGCTGCCCGACCACTCCACCGCCAGATCCGGCCACCGCGCGTGTGCCCCCGGCCAGCAGGTATCGCCCCCTCCCCTTTCTCCCATCCGGCATCGGCGGCACGGCAGCTGTACGTGCACGCCGGTGCGCGGCGGCTCCGGCCACTGTGGGCGAGCAGGCCGGCCGGGGCGGCAGCCATGCACGCCGGTGGCGGTGCGGGCGAGCAGGCCGGGGCGGCGCCCCCCGGCCACTTCTAGCTAGTTAATTCTATTTTTTATTTTTTAGTAGTATATAGTAGTGTAATATAAAGTGTATTTTGTTAATATATAGTGTAGTATGTTAATTAGTGTAGTATTATATAATATTTTATTGTATTTTTTATGTTTTAGTAGTATATATTAGTGTAGTATGTTAATTAGTTTATTATATAATATGTTAGTGTAGTATATAGTATGTTAGTGTACGCGCGCGAGGACGACAAATCAACGCCGGCAGGCTGCCCGACTCTTTGGCCGCCACCACCCCAACTGCCGCCGCCACTCACTCCAGCCGCCACCGCCCCATCCGCTGCCGCCACTGCAGCCGCCTCGCGTGCGCCCCCAGCTAGAGGTACACCGGCCCGCCGCCCCCAGCCAGTGGTGGTGCTCGCAGGACCCCGCACTTAGGGTTAGGGTGGTGGTGCTCGCGGGCCCCCGGACTTAGGGTTAGGGTGGTAGTGCTCACGGGCCCCCTCACTTAGGGTTAGGTTGGTAGTGCTCGCGGGGCCCCGCACTTAGGGTTAGGGTGGTGGTGCTCGCGGGCCCTCGGACTTAGGGTTAGGGTGGTAGTGCTCGTGGGCCCCCACACTTAGGGTTAGGGTGGTAGTGCTCGCAGGGCCCCGCACTTAGGGTTAGGGTGGTAGTGCTCGCAGGCCCCCTAGGGTTAGGGTGGTGGTGCTCGCGGGCAGCCGGACTTAGGGTTAGGGTGGTGGTGCTCGCGGGCCACTGGACTTAGGGTTAGGGTGGTAGTGCTCGCGGGCAGCCGGACTTAGGGTTAGGGTGGTGGTGCTCGCGGGCCACCGGACTTAGGGTTAGGGTGGTAGTGCTCACGGGCAAATTGCTATTGTTTAGTATTATTGTAGCAAATTGCGTGTTCATATTATTGTTTAGTATTATTTTATGCAGCAATATTGAATGAAAAATGTTATTGTGTGCATTTTGTAGAAAACTATGGATCCAATCCAGAGAGACCTAGCAGAGGAAGAAATTCTCGAGGATATGATCAACGACACCCCCATGTTGATCCACCCGAATCTCCGTCGATTTATCTGAACCCCTCCGGTGAGGGAGAGGAGGTCGACCGAAATGATCAAGGAGAAGCCGACGGCTCCGGTGGTGGAGAAGCCGACGGCGAGGTATATATATGAAGTCTGGTGATCAGTAGATGCATTAACTGAGTTGTATATATATATAAATTGACGAATATTTCTTCTCTTAGGCCTCCACATTGAGCAAAAAATATTCCAAACGAGGCCCAGCCAAAAAGTTGGACGCATCTACGCGTTATACAATTACGCGGGTATCACCACGGGGTGAACCGGTGGAACCCGAAAAGGCTAAAACTTATTTAAACAACAATGCGGAGTTATGGTTAGGGATCGCATCCCGATCACCGTTCGAGAGTGGAATAAGACCAAAGGGGCGAAAGAGGGTGAGTATGTCGCCGATAGGTGCAAAGAGGGTCTTTGGAATGACCTCATGACACATTTCACCCTGCCAGAATGTGAGGATGATGCCGACACAGCTGCATTGAGGAAGAAAGTCAAGCAGTGGACTCTTACGAAGATGGCCGAACTATTCAAGAACTGGAAGAAAGCATTATGGCAAAATTATCAGAAGACAAAGAAGACTCCTAAATTTGAATGTTATCTAACGAAGCAACAGGCTAACTGGGATGCATTTGTGAAGTACAAGGAGTCACAACCTGCTATGGAAATGTCAGAAAAAACAAGAAAAATGCCGCGATGAAGAAATATCACCATCACCTGGGGCCAGGGGGCTACGCGGCTGCCATGCCAAAGTGGGATGCTAAAGAGAATGAGCTGCTTGCTAAAGGGATCACTCCAGAACCAATACGCGAAGAATGGGATCTGAGGGCAAGGAATTGGTTCCTTGGGCATGGGAGTGAGTATGACGAAAGTACAGGGGACCTTATTTGCAGTGACGGGATTAGGATACCCCGGGATACATGGCAGAAAGTGGTGAAGGAGATTAAAGCGGGGACAACAAACTTCTGTCCCGATAGAGAGAAAGACTTGCTGACAAAGGTCCTCGGGAATGACGAACACGGAGGACGTGTACGAGGCCTTGGCCCTAGTTATACGTGGGAGATGGGGTTTCCCAAAGATAGAGATACTTATAGGAGCCGAGAGAGAGCAAAGAGGCGATGGCAGGAGGAGGAGGGAGACAGTTTCACCGAGTTCCTAGGAACACTTCGAATGCATCAGCAACAGATTGACGAACTTCGAGGAGCAACGCGCCTGCAAGATCCTATACTCGATATTACCGCCGTCCCATCTCAGCGGAGAAGCAGCGTGGCTGAATCGGAGGTCCCTTCTGACGATGCACGTATGGTAGATGGCGGTCCCAGCTACCCCGTGGATCGAATCAAGGAGCAGGCATCTTGTGAGCTCCATCAGAAGATGAAGAACCTATCCATCAAGGTGGCGGTCGGATGTGCTTTACCTTGTCCACCTAGCGCATGCTGGCATAGCCGTGAGATTCCAGCTGGCTATGCTAAAGTTGCTGTGGATAAAATCGCAGTGGGGTGGGACTCAATGGAGCTTGACATCCCTGGACCTGAAGGTGAGAGGACACTCGGAGAAGTACTGGGTGGTATCATTCTATGGGACAAGAACAACATCAAGCTTCCAGGCTGGACACCAAAGCCAACACTACCTCCGAGTGGTCGCATGTCACCTT
The DNA here is from genome assembly GCA_910589775.1 of Avena eriantha. NCBI lineage: Eukaryota > Viridiplantae > Streptophyta > Magnoliopsida > Poales > Poaceae > Avena > Avena eriantha. The sequence goes on along the minus strand of OU342741.1, from coordinate 10,590,549 downwards.
CACCTCCATCACCTCCAAGAAGCCCACCCCATGACTACGACCACCACAGCCTGAGTCCATCTCGATCTCCGCCGCAGCCTCCGATTAGTACTAAACGACACAGGAGCCCAAAATGTCAAATGTCGCCCCTCCCAAGAGTACCTCATAAGAATCTTCCCATCATACCTTACGATCGTACTGACGAGGAAACCGACATGATCGTAAAGGCTGAATGTGTTGCGCAGCTTCAAAAGAAGAAACCCGAGCCCGCCCCGGTATACACCGAGAAGCAAAAAGCGTATGCACTTTCTTTTCTGAACACAAAATCGCAATATGAATTGCACCATAAGCCAGATGACTATCGACGCACACTTCAGAAGGTAGTGAAGAAGAGCAAATCAAGTAGAAGTGCAAACGGGAGCAAATCATCAGGTCAAAGTGCAACAGAGAAAAGAATGGACGTCCCCCAGCTCGGGGAACAGGCCAAAACATCAATCCCACCCCTCCAGGTGTTATCCTATGACACTCCCCAGCAGGATATGGAAGAAGCTAAGAAGCTTGCAGCCGCTATGAATGTGACTGTTGAGGAATTGCTAGGTTCCCAGGACGACAAGTTACCCAAGGCTCAGGTAGTCCCTACATATGTCCCAGGGAAGCCTCTGGTCAGCTTTGAGCAGTTCCAACAACTGCCAATACAAATGCGGAGTTTACATAAATGGTACTTGAAAGCCGTAAATCAGGAGAGAATAATGATCGTGGCGAAAGTCCCACATGACTACTACTTCCGAGAAGAAGAAGTCCATGTTGAGTTTCCAGAACTCTTCCAGTTATACACTTTCGGCGCCCTCGACAAAAGTCTCATGAGTTGCTATTGTTTGTAAGTTGTTGAATTCATTGTCTATATATAAGTTGTTCATTTTTTCAGTTGTTCAGTTCATTGCATGTAATTATCCTAATTATATCCTTTTGTACTCTATTATTATGCAGAATGAAGATCATGGAATGTAAAAGAAGGTCAATCTTTAGTGTTGGGTTCATTGACCCAGATAAAATACATGTAAAGGCGCTAACGGATAAACCCGAGGAGACGCAGGAAAACCTTCTAAGGTTTCTAATGGAGCAAAATTTCTGTGACCACATACTGTTTCCTTACAATTTCGCGTGAGGGTCTTACTCTATTGTACACATTCTCCTTTGCTTACTCGATGTTAAGTGTAATTGATGAATTACTGATGTATATATAAACGTGTACAATTTCCACTGGATTCTCATGGACATTCAACTTGATAAGGGAATAGTTGAAGTCATGGACCCATTAAAGAGACCCCTGGAAATGTTTAGGGACATGCAGGACATGCTCCAGAGGTAATTTGCGCGCTACATTGGTCTCTTTCGTTGATTTCCTGAGATATCACGTAATAAATAACTCATTCATTTTCTTTACCGGGTAGGGTTTGGAACCAGTTCAAGAGTGCGGTTACGGGTGACTTTAGTGAGAAGCTGACGTTTAAGCCGGTCTCGGTAAGTAGTACGCTAATCTATTTACTTCTAGTTTCAATACAATTATGATGCTGGATTATTATTTTGATTGAATTCTATTCTCGTAAAGTGCGCGAGGCAGCCACTGAAGACGAATCTATGTGGATTCTACGTTTGCGAGTTCGTTCGCACGTTTACCAGTGAGCTGAATGATTATAGAGACGATGTAAGCAATACATTCATAACATTATTTTTATTACCTTCACTTTTTGTTATCATGATTGATATTCATATTGATCTCCTTTTCTTATATAGTTTGAGAAAATGCAGGATCAGCTCCTACCACAGCAACGCGTAGTAGCAATTGCTGAAGAACTGGCAGGATTCTTGTTGAACGAGATGATAGATGACGCCGGAGAATTTAGTGTGAATAGACGGCGATGATCCCCGACCGTGTAATTGAATAGACGGGCTCTAGTCCCGATAATTGTGATCTCCATGTGTAACTATCATGTATATATTTGTATGCTCGATCTTAAGAGAAGTTATCTTATGTATGCACGAACATGTACGGTATGTGGTAGCGTAGAAAACTATTTTGAAATGAAGAAAAGGATACAAATTGAATTCTCTGTCGTGGCAGAGAAAGTGCCTAAAATTCTGCCGCGGTAGAGAACCATTTGTCCCGGTTCGTAATACGAACCGGGACTAACGGGGGGGGGGGGGGGGGGGGGGGGGGGGGGGGCACCCAGCGCCCGCAGAGACAGCCACGTGGATGCCCATTGGTCCCGGCTGGTAAGAAGGCCGGGACTAGTGGGTGGGCCTTTAGTCCCGCCCCTCCAGTCCCGGTTACCAGGACCGGGACTAAAGCCCCTTACGGGCCGGGACTGGAGGCCCGTTTTCCACTAGTGGGGCTACGTCTTCAACAACGAGTTGTGGGTCCCACGCTAAGGTGGATAAGTGCTGGGTCCCACACTGAGGTGCATAAGTGGTGGGTCCCATGCTGTGGTGAATAAGTGGTAGGTCCCATGCGGAGGTGGATAAGCCGTGGGTCACGCTTGGCTCAGGTAATTCCAATTTTGATCATACACCTCGTCATCCTCGCCGCGGCAGGAGCGCACCTGCCATGATCTTGGCCTTGCCGGACTCGACGTCCTCGAGGTAGTTCCATACTTGGCGAAGCGCACGCACCTGGTTGTGCTTGGTGAATAGGGATCTAGATCCCCTCATGGCCACGGAAGCGCACATGTACACCTCCGGGAGGTCCAGGACCTTGCGCGGCGGCTCGAGCTCCGTCGGGGTAGATAAGGTGCAGTGGTCCTCCGTGAACTGGACAAGGCCGGACCATAGCATGGAGCAAAGGGGCTTCCACCCTAGGCCCCAGTCGTTAGGGCCTCGACCCATATACTGCATTGCTAGATTGGTAGGCTAGTGTGTATCTGCTCCATTCAATTAATTTCTAGTTGTTCGCATTTAATTTTTCAACTCAATCAGTGTGTCCTGATTTAGAGATGACTTGTGTTTTTACTTTTAAATAGTACTACTTAAATAGCACACATGAAAATGTCACCTACGAAATGAGTTCACTATTTCTTGTTTTCTTGGCTTTTCTCGAAATTTTGGCTATCGAGGTGAATATCCGAAGCTTCAAAGAACAAACCAATTTTGCAGGAATGTGTGTACAAAAATCTAAAAATTAAATAAAACCCTTAATTATTTAGCCTTTTATATGGAAACTCATTTTGAGAACTTTGCAGCGGTAAATTTCTACCGAATATGTAGACACATGATTTTTTTTTCAAAAGTACGTTTCATATGTACCCATATGCTATTATTCTATTATCTTATTTTTTGAAAGTTCAAATTTGAGAAAGTTCCTCTATTTGTTTGAAAGTTTATTCTATAATAACGTTGCAATCTTCAAATTTTTTCTTTGATACCTGAGATATTCTATAATAACATGTACACTAGAACCACCCAAATAGAAGCACCCCTAGTTGGGATAGTTTTTCGAGCATATGTTTTAAAGATCTCTATCATAACATTTAATGATATATAAACACACATACACATGCAATACTTATGCTTTATTGCATAATTTATTTCACATTAGATAATTAATTAAATGAGAAATTTTATTACAACATGTAATTTAAATTTAGAACAATCAAACTATTGAGTGATATATTACAACTTAATAACAAAAAATAGTATAACTAAATCACAAACATTGTTATATGTGCCATCTAACTAAATAAAAATGTGCTAGTTCTAGTGTAGAAAATATAAGTTAAAATAAGTATAACGGTTTAGTATAAAACATATTACTTTTATTTTCCCCGGGCCCATTTTTTGTTTGGGCCAGCCCTGGAACTAGACGTATTCGGTGTTGAAGTCGCGCTTGCATGGGAAGAGGCGGCGGGATGGCCATCCTGGCATGGAGTGGCGGAGGTCATCCTCTTCTCCTTCCGAGCATGTCTTGTTGGTGGCGGTCGCCGCCTTGCCCATTTCCACGAGGAAATACCTTGCAAAGTCCATAAGGGATCTGAAGTTGCGAGCGCGGCGACCTTGCACACCCCGTCCTGGCCTCCTAGGTCAATTGCTGTGTGCAGCGTCGTAGAAGCGTGCTGATGCTGTAGAGGTTGCAGACGAGCTTGAGGTCGGCGTCGAACATAAGCGGTTGTTGGCGAGTATCCAGCGCGCGGCAGCGTAGAAGCCCTCCTTGTCAGACTTGCGGGTCCTCTGGACGACACAGAGGCTTCATGCGAGCTTGAGCGGGTTCTGGGCCTGGTGGCGGCGAGGAACCCCGTGCACGCACTTGGCGGAATGTCGGAGTCCGAGACCATTAAGTCGAGGCAGGGGTGCTTGCCCGCGGCCTTGAGGAAGTGGAGGAAGGAGTGCGACTCCAGGTCGGTAGAGGAGTCCTTGGCCATCAATGGCCGAGCGCCGTGGATGACGGAAAGGCCGAGGAGGCGTGTCATCATAGCCATGCATGCGACAGAAAATTAAGACAGAAAAAATTGACAAGCAAACTAATAGAATCCATAAGAATTAGCTTGGATCGCATCCATATCAGACAAGTTACCTATCTAGTACACCAACAGATCATGGTTCCAATAGATCGGTTCATATAGATACCGAACACATAATGGAAGAACTACTAACACTAGTAGAAAACGAACCTTTGGTCCAGAGCGTTAGTCCTGGTTTTGGTACAAACCGGGACTAATGCCCTGGTCCCAACGACAAGAAATAGCCACAGGGTCCAGAAGACATTAGTCCCGGTTCGTAGGGGACCTTTAGTCCCGGTTCGTTTAACAAACCAGGACTAAAGGGTCTGGCACTGGAAAGGAGCGGATGGGTGGACCTTTAGTCCCGGTTTGCTAAACTAACCGGGACTAAAGGGCCCGACTATAACTTCTTCCTCCCCCTGCCCGAGCCATTTGAAGCTCACACAAGTATCTCTCTCAAATTTCTTCCCTCAAGCTCGAGTTCTTGCCAAATTTTCTCAAGATTTGTGAAGATTTTTTGGCTCCACATCTATCTAAGGGTCCTAACAGGTTAGCAACTTCATCCTTTCATATTTCATTGCTAGTTTTAGCTCATCTCATGCTCTAGAAATGGAGGGATTTGTGTGGATTCTATCTCTATATATCTAGTTAATTTGGCACATATAGTCCTCGAAATTCATTTGATTCATCGAAGCACAGAGATACATGAGTTCATCCTATCTATATATCTTGGTTTGGCACATAGTCTCGAAATTCAGATAAAGATGCATCATGCCACCGTCAAGCAACAAAATATCCTTCTTCTACCTGTCGTCACAAAATCCATTGCAACAAAAAAAAGAACCAAAACTATGAAGGCATACATATATATAGTGGCACCCTAGCATTTTAATCATCGACCATTTAAGCAGACCAAAAACATGAACACACCGGGGAGCTACTAAATTAAATTAGGGAGTGCCTCTATGGCGAGCTCCTCGAAGATGTCTGGGAACGGGATCCTAAGACATCTTCGAGAAGCTCTGCCGTAGTGGTGTCCCTGCTCTCGCACACCATATTTTTGTTTATATCTTCTCTATCTAGATCAGTATGCTGGTGGAGCTAACTAATTTCACATATTATGGAGTGCCTCTACGGCGAGATCCTCAAAGATGTCTAAGGACGAGGTCCTAAGACATCTTCGAGAAGCTCCACCGTAGTGGTGTCCCTGGTCTCGTTCCTTGCAGTTGATATTTCACAAGGAAGCCTATTTATAGATTAAGCAACACAACCTAGTGTCGACACTCACGACATAATGTCGACACTCACCCCTGTCATAGTGTCTCTACCCACTGAAATAGTGTCGCCACTCACTGGCATAGTGTCTCCACTCATGATATATAGTGTCGTGACCCACTTTTAGTCCCGGTTGGATTCTCCTTTAGTCCCGGTTGGAGACACCATCTGGGACTAAACGGGCTCACATCGGCCCCAGCCTGCCGCAACCCCTTTAGTCCTGGTTGGTGTGTCCAACTGGGACTAAAGATGGAGTAGACAGTTTTTAAATCAGTGCATAGTTTTTTGATGTATATGCTGTGTGCTTTTATTTTTAGACTAGTACTGATCTTAGCATCGTGATTTTGTTTGATGTACTTATATAATGCAGATGAGACGGCAATGGATGTACGCTGACCAAATCTCTGGCGAGTTCATTAAAGGCGTGTGTTCTTTTCTCGTTGTGGCAGAGGAAAACAAGCGGAATGGTTTTATGTGTTGTCCATGTGGTGAGTGTCGAAATCATAAGGAATACTCTTCCTCAAGAGTCCTTCATGGCCATCTGTTTCGGTTTGGTTTCATGTCTGGCTATAATTGTTGGACCAAGCACAGAGAAAGAGGGGTTATGATGGAAGACAACGAAGATGAAGAGAATGATGACAACTATCCTATGTCCCCTAAATACGGTGGTTCTACAATGGAAGACAATGATGAAGAAGAAGCAGAAGAAGAACATGCATCATATGAGCCAGATGATGTTCTTGGTCGGGCCATTGCTGATGCAAAGGGAGAATGTGATAGCGAAAGGGAGAGGTTGAAATTTCAGTAGATGTTAGAGGATCACAACAAATTGTTGTATCTGAATTGCGAAGATGGCCACAAAAAGCTAGGTAGCACACTGGAATTGCTGCAATGGAAAGCAGAGGTCGGTGTGCCTAACAAGGGATTTGAAAAGTTTTTGAAGATAATGCACAAACTGATTCCAGAGGATAACGAACTTCCCGCTAGTACTTATGAAGCAAAGAAGGTTTTCTGCCCTCTAGGACTAGAGGTACAGAAGATACATGCATGCATTAATGACTGCATCCTCTACCATTGTGAGCAGTACGAGAATTTGGATGCATGCCCGGTATGCACTGCATTGTGGTATAAGATCCGACGAGATGACCCTGGTGATGTTTAGGGGGAGCACCCCAGGAAGAGGGTTCCCGCCAAGGTGATGTGGTATGCTCCTATAATACCACGGTTGAAACGTTTGTTCAGAAACAAAGAGCATGCCATGTTGTTGTGATGGCACACAGAAGACCGTAAGAAAGACGAGATGTTGAGACACCCCGCAGATGGGTCGCAGTGGAGAAAAATTGAGAGAAACTACCCGAACTTTGCAGGTGATGCGAGGAACTTATGGTTTGGTCTAAGTACAGATGGCATGGATCCTTTAAGGCAGCAGAGTTGCAGTCATAGCACATGTCATGTGACTCTATGTATCTATAACCTTCCTCCTTGGTTGTGCATGAAGGGGAAGTTCATTATGATGCCAGTGCTCTTCCAAGGCCCGAAGCAACCCGACAATGACATTGATGTGTACCTAAGGCCATTAGTTGAAGAACTTTTACAGCTGTGGCACGGACAAGATATACGTATGTGGGATGAGCACAAATATGAGGAATTCAACTTACAAGCATTGTTGTTCGGAATCATCAATGATTGGCCTGTTCTTAGTAACATTTCAGGACAGACAAACAAGGGATACAATACATGCACACACTGTTTAGATGACACTGAAAATATTTATTTGGATAAGTGTAAGAAGAATGTGTACCTAGGGAATCGTCGTTTTCTTTCGCCCACGCATTCCCTAAGAAAGAAAGGCAAGCATTTCAATGGTGAAGCAGATCACCGGAGTAAGCCTATCTGTCGTACTGGTGATGATCTATTTGATATGGTGAAGGATTTAAAAGTAATCTTTGGTAAGGGTCCTGGCGGATAGTCCGTTCCAAAGGACGCTGGCGGACACGCACCCATGTGGACAAAGAAATCTATATTTTGGGAGCAACCCTATTGGAAAGTCTTAGAGGTCCACTCTACAATCGACGTGATGCACCCGGCGAAGAATCTTTGCGTGATACTGCTAGGCTTCTTGGGCGTGTATGGAAAGAATAAAGATACACCAAAAGCATGGCAGGACCAACAACACATGAAAGACCGAGACGACATGCATCCAGAGTTGTTTCAAGGTACTGCCAGCTACGCTCTTACCAAAGAAAAGAAGGAAATATTTTTTGAATGCCTGAGTAGTATCAAGGCCCCCTCTAGCTTCTCGTCCAATATAAAGGGAATAATAAATATGGCAAAGAAAAAATTTCAGAACCTCAAGCCCCATGACTGCCATGTGCTTAAGATGCAGTTTCTTCCGGTTGCTTTGAGGGGGCTTCTACCAGAAAATGTTAGAGTACCCATTGTGAAGCTATGTGCGTTCCTCAATGCAATTTACTAGAAGGTAATCGATCTAGAAAGTCTACCAGGGTTACAGAAAGATGTGGTCCAGTGTCTTGTCAGCTTTGAGTTGGTGTTCCCACCATGCTTCTTCAACACAATGACGCACCTCCTAGTTCACCTAGTTGAAGAGATTACCATTCTCGGTCCTGTATTTCTACACAATATGTTCCCCTTTGAGAGATTCAAGGGAGTCTTAAAGAAATATGTCCATAACCGTGCTAGGCCAGAAGGAAGCATCTCCAAGGGCTATGGAATAGAGGAGGTCATTGAGTTTTGCGTTGACTTTATTCACGACCTTAAGCCGATCGATGTACCTGAATCACGGCATGAGGGGAGACTTAGTGGAAAAGGCACACTAGGAAAGAAAGCAAAGATATGTATGGATGGGCATTCTTTCACTAAAGCACACTATACAGTTCTACAAAGTTCCACCTTGGTGGCTCCATATATCGAGGTACACAAGAATATTGTACGCTCCAACTACCCGGGGCAGTCTGACTCTTGGATCAGAGATGAACACATGAAGACTTTCGGCGGTTGGTTGCAGACACATCTCATGAATGGCATCACTGTTGGAGATCAGTTGTACTTGTTGGCAAGGTCTCCATCTTTAACTATATTGACTTTCCAAGGGTACGAGATAAATGGGAATATATTTTACACGCACGCCCAAGATAAAAAGAGCACCAAGCAAAACAGTGGTGTCTGATTTGATGCATCAGATGACAATGGGCATAAGAACACATATTATGGTTACATAGAGGACATATGGGAACTTGACTATGGTCCTAATTTCAAGGTCTCATTGTTTCGATGCAAATGGGTCAAGATGACAGGAGGCGGGGTAACGGTAGACCGGCAGTACAGAATGACAATAGTGGATCTCAATAATCTTGCATACGGAGACGAACCATTCGTCCTTGCCAATTATGTGGCTCAAGTTTTCTATGTGAAGGACATGGCTACTAGACCGAGAAAAAGCAAAGGTAAGGAAAAGAATATAATATCATACGATGAGCCAAAGCGCCACATAGTTCTTTCAGGGAAAATAAACATGGTGGGAGTTGAGGACAGGACAGACATGTTAGAAGATTATAACAAATTTGATGAAATTCCGCCATTCAAAGTGAAAACTGACCCAAGCATACTGCTAAATAAGGAAGATGCTCCATGGCTATAGACTAGAAGAGAACCAAAACACTAGATGTGGATGTTGGTGATGTAATAATGGATTAAACATTTTGTGAATTAACCCTATTTTTTTACAATTTCTGAGATTACTGAAGGCAGGTAGAAAAAAGAGCATTTGATCACTTGAGCGAACTCACAAGAACACAACAACATCTTCATATTTAGTCCCGGTCCAGCCACAAACCGCGACTAGCTAACACTCAAGACATTTATTAATATTAAAAAAATGGGACTACGGAATCAGGACTAAAGCCGCCCCCTTTAGTCATAATCATGCCTAGTCCTATAGTACGCAGCTTCAGGGTCTTCTTCGTGATCGTCATTGTGGATAGGTGCACGCGGTTGGATCCTCAGCCCAGCCATGGCATATACCAGGGGCACCTGCCACTCTGGCCTCGGATTCAAGGCGGGCAAGGGAGGGGTCTCCTGGATGACGATGTCGCTACTGCCATCCTTCTTGTGGCTCTCGGATGGATAGGTGGGCAATGCAGGCAAGGATGGTCTCTCCCGGCGATGTAGCGCATCATGCTGGCGATATACCAGGGGCACCACAGACGGCGGCCGGCTTCGTTGTGGTTCATTGGGGGCGCGCCGTCACCCTCATACCTGGCGAGCTCCCTTTCCCACCGGTTAGCAAAGAAGGCATTCCAGGTGTCGTAGTTATTGGGATCCCACTGGGGATCCATCCACTGCTCCGGCATGAGCTCGAGGTAGAAGTGGTTCGTGATGGCAGCCTGCCGGGCGGAACCTTGAGGAACAGGAGGAACTGGAACCCCTTCAGCGCTCAGCATCCTGATACGTCTAAAACGTATCTACTTTCCCGAACACTTTTTCTATTGTTTCTCCTCTAAACTTGTGTGATTTGGATGCAACTAATGCGGACTGACGCTGTTTTCAGCAGAATTTCCTTGGTGTCTACTTTTTGTGCAGAAAACCAACTATCAGGAAAAAGCCCGGAAAATATGCCAAAAATCCTATTTCACCCGAAGACTCCAGGAGCCAGAATACGAGACGGAGAAGAGCCATGGGGTGGCCACACCACCTGGTGGCGCGGGCCAGGCCAGGCCACGCCAAGGGGTGGTGTGGGCCCCCAGGCACCCCCTCGGCCTCTCTCTTCGCCTATAAGGAGCCTTCTGACCTAAAAACTTAGGGGGGTTCGACGTTTTTCCAGAAGGAGTTCCGCTCTGCCGCCACCACCAGATTCCACGAAATAGCACCAGAAACTTCGTTCTGGCACCCTGCCGGGACGGGGAATTGGAGGAGATCATCGCCATCATCATCACCATCGCTTCTCCATCGACCATCCATGTTTCCCCCATCTATGAGTGAGTAATCCCCCGCTATAGGCTATGGGGATGGTAGGGATTGGATGAGATCGTTCATGTAATGGCATCAGATTGTTAGGGAATGGTGCCTAGTATCTTTTATTAGTGATTTATGACTTTGTTGCGACTTGTTGTGCTTAATGCTTGTCACTAGGGCCCGAGTGCCATGATTTCAGATCTGAAAATGTTATTGATTCATTATGATAGTATTGTTTTTGGTCTTATCTACAAGTTGTATACACACGTTATTGTCTGGAACCTATGGCCCCGAAGTGACAGAAATCGGGATAACCGGAAGGGAAAGGCTTTGGTGTGAGGATCACATGTGTTCACGGAGTGTTAATGCTTTGCTCCGGTGCTCTATTAAAAGGAGCACCTTAATTGCCAGTAGTTCCCTTGAGGCCCCGCTGCAAACGGGCTGGCAGGACAGAAGATGTTGTGCAAGTTCTCATTGCGAGCACATATGACTATATATGGGACACATGCCTAGGATTGTCTAGTACTTGGATGCTTTATCTTATTTATCTGCAATTGCCCTATGTTATGATTGCTATGTGAATTGTCTTGTCCATGCAACGCCCGTCCATCCATCCCTATGCCTACCGCACTCGAATCCCACTGTTTACTGCTTTTGTTACTACTGTCTTTGCTTTACTACTACTGTTACTTCACTATTCTTACTACAAAACTGTTGCTACTGATAAACTGCTGTGAGCAAGATTGTTTCCAGGTGCAGCTGAATTGACAACTCAGTTGTTAAGGCTTACAAATATTCTTTGGCTCCCCTTGTGTCGAATCAATAAATTGGGTTTCACTTCCCTCGAAAATACTGCGATACACCCCCTATACTTGTGGGTCATCAAGACTATTTTCTGGCGCCGTTGCCGGGGAGCATAGCTTTATTTATCAAGTTCACTTGGATTCTCTATTGAGCACTGCTATCCATCCATCATGGGTAAGTCTCGTGATGGCAAGGTTCCTATTTTACCATCCACTACAAGAAGAGGTACGGCTCTAAACACCTCTGCTGCTCTTGATTCACCATCTGTTATAAGTAAGCTCGTTACACCACCACATACACATGCTACACACACTGCTACTACTGCTTAATCTGAAACTTCTGATGCTTATGATGCCGCTTCTACTGTGTTTGATAAGAGTGGTTCATTAGGTCCTTTCCTGGATGCTACGATTGCTAGAACTATAGTTGGAAATACCGAAACTCCTAATGAAGACACTACCACACCTGTTAGCTCACCTGAGTCTAGTGAGAGTTATGATACTGAAGAAGATTATGTTGAGATGACCGATGAGTTTATTGAAGAATGTAAGAACACCCATGATAGGAGCGCTGCTAAGAGTCTCCTTGAGAGGCGTACTATTAGACCCAAATTATCTCCTGCTGCTAAGTTTGCTACTTCTCCCATAAACATCATAGATGAAGATTATGATTTCTCTCTCGATCTATCTTACATAGCTATTGTCGAGAAAGAACCTTTTTGTGGGACTAAGAATGAAAGTGCGGTAGCACATATGAATGAACTTTCTACCATGAGTGGCTTGTTTTATGATGATATTAAGATGCGTACTTACTTTGTTGCTAAGATTTTTCCTTTTTCACTAAAAGGAGAAGCTAAAACTTGGTTTAGTAATTTACCTCCTGGATCTATTGATAGCCCTTAGTGCTTGATTAGTACTTTCCTGCAGAAATATTTTCCTCCGAGTGCTAAACATGCTATTTTGTAGGAACTTTTTGATTTTAAACAGGGAGAAAAAGAGGTATTGCCTGAATCTTGGGCAAGGTTTTGTGCTTTGATTCATGCACATGCTACAAGTCCATTACCTAAGAATGAGCTCCTTGATATATTTTACAATGGACTAACCGAGGAATCTAGGACATACCTAGATAGTTGTGCTGATTGTGTTTTCAGGAATAGGACTCCCAAGGAAGCTGAGGAATTAATGGCTAAAATAAGCAAGAGTTATGAAGATTGGACTCCTCCTAAACAAGTTACACCTGAAATAATTGTACCTGAACCATCTATTCCTGTGCCTATTCCAACATCAAAGAAGAGGGGAGTTATTGAATTAAATGATGAAGTGATGAAGGAAGCTAAGAAATGTCTTAAGGAGAAGGGAATTAAAGCTGCATATGTCAAGTATTTACCTCCTATAGAAGAATTATGTAAGCCCATTCCCTACTCACCCACTACTGAGGTACACTCTCTCCAACACTTTGATGAAGGTGATATCCCTTACTTGAAACCTCCTGATCAATGCTTAGAAGAATTTGATATCTTTATTGTTAAGCAAGATAACTTTAATAAAAGGGTGCAAAATCATCTAATGGAAAACACTAGAGCTATTGCTGAGTTGAAAGATATTGTAGAAAGAACCTCTAATGATGTTAAAATGATTGTTAAACACTTTCAAATGGTTCAAACTCAAATAGATCAACTCGTTAAAGTGCAAAATGACTTGCTAGTTAATGCTGCTAAAGAAAAACATGCTTATGAATTTACAACTAGAAGTGGAGCTGCTACCCAGGATCTTCTGTATCCTGAGGGGCATCCCAAAAGAATTGAGCAGGATTCTCAACGAGCTGAAAATAGTGGTTCTACTCGTAAGAAAAGGAAAAAGAAACATAAAACTGTTGAAGAACCTTCTGAACCTGCTATAGATCCTAATAGTATATCTATCTCTCATGCTGAAACTGAAAGTGGTAATGAAAAAAATGAAGTTCCTAATGAAGAAAAAGTTGAAGAAGAACCTAAAAACCACACTAAGAATACTAAATACACTAAAGAAGATTTTATTGCTAAGAAACATGGTAGTGAAAGAGAACCTTGGGTCCAAAAACCTATGCCTTTCCCTGATAAGAAACACAAGTCAAAGGAAGATGAACACTATAATAAGTTTTTTGAGTGGATGAAGCCTTTATTCTTGCAAATTCCTTTGACTGATGCTATTAAATTGCCTCCTTACTCAAAGTATATGAAGGACATTGTCTCGAATAAAAGGAAGATCCATAATGAAGAAATCTCTACTTTGCTTGCTAATTATTCTTTCAATGGTAAGGTTCCTAAGAAACTTGGAGACCCAGGGATTCCAACTATCCCTTGCTCTATTAAGAACAGTTATGTTAGAACTGCTTTGTGTGATTTGGGAGCTGGAGTTAGTGTTATGCCTTTCTCTCTCTATAAGAGGCTTCAACTTGAAAAATTGATACCAACTGATATATCTTTGCAAATGGCTGATAAATCTACCACTATTCCTGTGGGTATATGTGAGGATGTACCTGTTCAAGTGGCTCACAATTGCTTGATATTAACTGATTTTGTTGTGCTTAAATGCCTGAAGATGATAATATGTCTACAAGAGCTGTTATTAATTGTAATCAAGGAAAGGTAACTTTCAATGTTAATGACAAGGAGCATACTATCTATTTCCCCAAGAAGATTGAAAGGACTTATGGTTTGAATTCAATTGAACATGTTGAAGGCATTCAAATTGGAGAAATATATTGTCCCATACCAAGAGAAAAATTTGAAACTATTATGATTGGGACCATTGCTATCAAGGTTGAGGTAACATAATCATTAGTGGAGTACAAAGTTTTGTCTCATATGCAATTGTTTTGGTAGCAGGACTTGATCAACCTTGCTAACAAAAGGATTCCATTGAACAAAACAATGTTTTCATTATGATTATCTCCGTTTATTTCTATCCTTTGCATTTTAGTTTTTTGCTTTTGTCTTGTTTCCTTTTTGTTGTTAGTTGCTTGCATGTTAGAACTTCTGTAGTTCTACCCTTGTTTTGTCCTTGCATCATGTTTCCAAAAGAAAAAAAATCTGTCTGTCAGAAAATCATTCTTCTATTTCTGAAAAAATGCCCAAAAATAAAGTGTCTCGAAAAATTCCAGAAAATTCATATTAAATTTTTACGTAAAAAAAGGGGCAGAGGAGTACCTGGTAGGTACCAGGGGGCCCACCAGGAAGGCACACCATGTGTTGGCGTGGCCAGCCCTGGGTGGCGCCATGCCCTGGTGTGGGCCACCCCTAGCCCTCCACTAACTCTCTCCCCTGCCACTTTCTTCTCTCTCCCAAGTAAGCTCCAGTTCATAGCTCAAAATTGCGTTCTTTCTATGCTTGCTCTCGATTTCTTCGATCTCCTTGCTCAGTCCATCTTTCTTGCTAAAATTTGGAGCATTTGTTCCCTGGTATGTGACTCCTCCCCTTGTCCAAGTAGATTTGTGTTTAGTGGATTATATGTTGAGTATTTTGCTGCTGTAGGTGACTGGTTATGAGGGCTTGTAAGCTTGTTTGATGCTTAGAGATATAGTTTTGATGCATGTTTAGGCCTCTTGCAAGTCCCTATGAGTAGAATCCTTCATTATATTTACTTTGCAATCACTTGTTTAATAGGTGTTTAAATTTCAGAATACCAAGCATGAACAACCGTACTTTTGGAGAGA
Source organism: Avena eriantha (assembly GCA_910589775.1). Classification (NCBI taxonomy): domain Eukaryota; kingdom Viridiplantae; phylum Streptophyta; class Magnoliopsida; order Poales; family Poaceae; genus Avena; species Avena eriantha. The sequence goes on along the minus strand of OU342741.1, from coordinate 10,575,337 downwards.
TATTTGAGAGTGATGCACCTAGGAGGTCGAGGCCCTCAAGAACAGCCTCTCAAGCTAGGCCATCATACAATGAATACCTCATTGCAACACGCATTGGCAGTGAAAGGGATGATGGAGATGCTCACCCATCTTTTTTCCTTGTTTTACTTTCTTGCAAGCTGCAGGTATTCTTGATGATTTCTTGCTAACAAGATTCCAAGAAAAAGTTTTAGACTCTGCCGCCGTAACGAGACTGGTACTTTCTCATATGGTGACCGTTTGCGTAGGCTCAAGACCACACCGTTGTACCGTGAAAGATGCCAGCGTGCTTTCCTTAGATCGGCACTTGACGAGTACAATGAACTCATGAGGAGCGGTATGCCTACGTGGGAAGCTTACAAGGAGCATCACCTCACCATTGACAACTCATTGCAAACCATCAGAGACAGCATCCGAAAGTACAAAGAGCGTCGCTTGCAGGCGGGACTATTTTACTTGGTGCCACATCCAGATGGACGGATAGAGATCCGATCACACTTGTACCAGATGCCTCTTGGGGAAGCTCTAACGAAACGGCGACAAGAAATCAGAAAGAGGAAACAACTACTGGATTCCACTAACAATTCCAAGATATCAAGCATTCCCGACACTACCATGTTGAGATCGTATACGCGAAGGCTGTTCATGAATACCTTATCTTCCATAATCTTAGGTTGTGCGTTGATATTTACTTTGAAAGGTGGCGCATAGGACAGAGTATTGATTGATGCCTCCAAGTTAAGAGAGAGTCACTGAGAGATGACCTCTTATTAACATGTAATGGACGACATTTTTCCTCAATATTGTACCCAATTTTAATCCTTCATCACACGATTTGTGGTTAACTTTTAATTGGTGCATGTTCTTAGAAGTTCTCTGAATATCAATTTCAATAGCGAATGAAAAACTGTTGTGACACGTAAACGAATTCAGAGTAAGGGTATTGCGGAATCATGCGTCTAAACGCGGGTCCTCTGTATTTATATTAGGATGAAACTAGCTAGCTGAATGTCGTGCAATGCTACAACTTCTTAAAAAAAGCATATCGCATGTGCAAATATAAAATGCCATATTCGAGCTTCTTAATTATGAAATGTGCCGCTCTAGTGACGTCCCTAAACCCTATCGGAAAGGAGGAAGATGGATTAGAGGCTGAGCAAAACGAATGAACAGGGAGTTTGCGCGGCGCAACAACTTGCGACTTTTCTGTTATTTCTCATCTCCTTTTATTCTGTCTTACAACGGGTATCAGGAGCCCATGATCCATCAAATCCGTGCCATCCCACGAACGAATCGAGTGCCAGGAGAATCACTCCAAGTTTGTTAGGAAACTTGGAGCCTAAAGCTACTGACGGCCTGCTAAACCTGACGAAGCAAACCTACACTAACACTGCACTCTGAATTATTCAAACAATCTCCCCCTAAGGCAGATACAGTGCAAGGAGACTAGACAACCTCCAGCTTATGGCATTGCAAGGAGACTAGACAATCACCGAAGAAAAAAAGTGTCCCTGACAGGCTCTTCCTATCGTCAGGGTCGCCGGCCATGTCTGCATCGCTGTAGCCTACGAGCTGCACGCCGGAAGTGGCACAGGCATAGCGACAGCCAACATCGATCGTCTCTGCGACGTAGCGCATCGAGTGCTTCACTGCGCTCATATGCTCAGTAGTAGGTGCCTCCATGTATCTGCTCACCAGACCAACACTGAAACTGACGTCAGGTCGAGTGTGGACTAGGTAGCTAGCAGAGGATACCCACGATGCTTCTATAGAGCGTGATGTCCACTGGAGGATTGGTGTTGTCCTTGGTCAGCTTCAAGCGTGGCTCCATGGGAACATGTGTCCGATTGCAGTCCGCCATCCCCGCTCTCTCGATTATCTTTGTTGCAAACACGGCCTGCTTTAGAGTGATCGGGCCAGGTGACTGGCACACCTCGATCCCCTGGTATAAAGTAAGCAGACCAATGTCGCTCATCTTGAACCTGCGGCACATCTCCAGCTTGAACTCCTCGATTGCTTCAGTGCGTGCTCCTGTTATGATGAGATCATTGAAGTAGACTCTGAGAAGGAGCCGGGCATCATCCCGCCTCGGGTGTACACCGCGTGCTCTGACGCGTTGCACACGAACTCGAGCGAGACGAGCACCGTATCCAGCTTGTTGTTCTATGCCTGCGGTGCCTGACGGAGCCTGTAGATCGCCTTTTGCAGGTGCAATACCTTGCTGGAGTTGCTCCCATCGATGAATCCTGGCGGCTGCGAGACGTACACTTCCTCGCCCAGCTCACCGTTGAGGAATGTCGTCTTCACATTCATGTGATGGACCTCCCACTTGCACTGGACAGTGACAGCGAGCAGTAGCCCAACGTAGTCCAGACGTGTGATGTCGATGAAGACCTCATCGAAATCCACTACTAGCCGTTGCTCTGACGAACCTGTGCACTTGCAGGCCATCATGAAATAACTAGTTCTATTTAGCTAGACATCCGTATTTTTTTAATTGCAATAATAGTACTTGTTGACCAAGTGGTCTGAACTAGTGGTCTCGGAGTCCCGGAAGAAAAAAATTGGTCGTCCCTTATTTTGGCTTAGCCCTTCATTACTTCCTTTTGTCTGATGATGGTTGTAATCTGACTTTAGTGGTTTGTTTAAACGTAATCTACATAGATTCACCCGCATGCAAATGACACAAACACAATTTATAAAGTGGAAGGACGTGCACCCTGATAATGCGTTCGAGCGAGAGTTTCGGGAGCTTTGCCAGATACAGGCGAGGCAGGAGCAGGGAGATGGTGAGATAGACGGGTTCAAGATTAAGCCAAAAAGTGGTAACAATTTACTCATTATATGAGCATTATCGGTTGTCATTACCGTTTATGTTGCCATGTCGTTGTCAGCAGTTGAAATAAGTTGCTGCTTCATGGAGTGTAGCAGGTTAGAACTTGTTTTTCAGCTCGGAACCTTATAATAAGTTGTTGGGTTCGCAGCATAGAAAACAAAAAATTCCCTATGATGGAAACTACTAACCACCAAGATCTATCTACCTAGATACAAGCAACGGGTGGATATATATCCATAGAGAATATACCCTTGAATAGCGAGAAAGCATTGTTAACGAAACTGATTTCGTGGTTGATATAGCCGTACACTTGTCGATCTCAAGATCGTGATGAAGTCCGGCGAATCCAGCAGGTCCAGCACCCGCAAGTCCATCAGGTCCAGCACCAGCAAGCAGCGGTACATCCGTGATCGCACACACATCCGGTACCCTGACAACCTCCGTCCCTCGCTCTAGCAAAGCAGCGGAAGCAACAACTCCTTTCCAGATAAATCCATTGGGAACATGTATCTCCATAATCCAAGACCATGGGGAATAATTTCTAGAAGGGGAGAGACGGGGAGGTGTGTTGTGATAGGAGGAGAGGGGGCCTTTTATAGGGAGAGGGGGGCAGCCCCCTCCCATAGTCGGTGGCCATGGAGGTGCCCCCACCTCTTCCTTCATTCATGTGGGTGGATGCTCCACTCACATAAACATACTTCCACTCACACTCCCACTCACATGCATTAATTTTCCACCAAAATTAATGCAACTCTCATTAAATAAAATTATTTTATTTATTTTATTCAGAATTATGTTAATTACTTTAATTAACAAACATTCACATAAAACCCCTGCAACATTTCAATATCACATGTAAAACCAGTTTCTACAATTTCACCCGAAACAATTCCGGTTTCCATCGAAATGATTCCATCGCTTTCTTAAATCTTTATCTGAAACATATTTGCTCCAAATGGTGCCGGTATCCCTTAAGTGTGTCACCCTATGGTTCACGAATAATACATACATGATCGAGACCCCTCTCCGATCAATAATCAGCAGCGGGACCTAAAGATCCATACTGACTCCCACACACTCAACGACGACCTAGTGATCGTGTGAACCTTTAACGTTGTAATCAAATCCCTTTGTCTTGCAATATATTACATGTCCGAGATTCGATCATCAGTATCTCAATACCTAGTTTGATCTCGAAACCGACATGCACTCTTTTCTCGTTCCCATGATATAACATTCTAGTGATCACATCACTTACTTGCAAGCTATCTTAATGTGATATCAACGAGATGGCCCAGAGTATATCTATCTGTCATCGGGATGGACAAATCCCACTATTGACCCATGAGCCTCTATATAACACCTTCGTAGCACAAACCCACCTTTATAGTCACCCTGTCACGGTGACGTTTGATGTTATCAAGATACTCTCTCACTGTTAGTGATTGACATGATCTCATGGTCTAAGGACTAGAATTACTTTGTATGATGTTATAGAAATTTAAATACAATTACTTTGATCATATTGCTATACTTTGGATGAATGTTCATCACATCATTCCACCAATGATGTGACCTCGTTATTAACAACATCCAATGTCCATGATCAGGAAACCTTTGATCATCTTGTTATTACTAGGAACTTTGTATTTTGTTTATTAAACACACATGTATTAACGCTTCCAATTAAAACAATTATAGGATACAAAATAAACATTTATCATAAACATGGAATAAGATAATAACCACTTTATTACTGCCTCTCGGGCATATTCCTACAGTCTCCCACTTGCACTAGAGTCAATAACTAGTTTGTAAACTTTGCATATTGAACACCTATGGCTTTCTGATGTTGCATATACGCGATTGCTAGTGGTTAACATCATCTCCGGATCTGACACTTTCAGGTCTGTGTATTTGCATGTATTTGTGTCTCTATGCATCACTCATTCTCTAATGAGATGGCATTGTATAAATTTAGTCATTTGGTGAGACCTTTAGTTCCTTTGGGTTAAAACATGTTGATATAATTGTCGTACAATATATCTTCATAGTACTAACCCACCGTGAACCACACCTAGTTTGATAACAAACTACTTAACACAAATGCCCTCCTTTACTGCTACTATATCAATCAAATACTTAGCCTTTTGTTGTAGTATCCGTCACAATATATAAACTTTGGAACTCATCCAAATCTATCATGGAACCTCCCTTCCATTACATTGTGCCACCCATAGTTTAAATTGAGATAAATTTAAGTTGTATCTTGTGACAAACTAGTATAAATGTAGCACTTTACAATGAACTACTTTGACTATTTGTCACTTATACATGATATATTCTTAGTTCTTCCAAAGCTCATAAGAATATCTTTACTATCATCCAATTATTATCATATGAATCATTCTGGTATATGCTCACAACATTTAGAGCATAGGACATATCTAGATATGTACATATCACGGTATTATTGATCAAAATATTCATGTGATTTCACTCACCAAGTGTCGATACACTTGAATCTTGATTCAATTCTTTCCATGCAGTAAGAACCTTTCTTGTCATTTCCATATTGAACCCTTTCAATATCTCATATATGTACGTCTAGCACAACCATATTAGCGCCTCACTCTATCCATATAGACATTGATGCCTAATATTCCGGTTTTTCCCAAGTCTTTCATCGAAATCCAATTTTAATGAAATTCTTAACTTGTGTCAATAAAAGATACATCATTTCCAATCAACAATATATACTCTACATAATGTATTAGAAATATTTCTTAGGGATCCCACTTAATTTCTTGCAAATCCAAGCATCTTCATCGTCTCCGATGAAATTAAACTCTTTTAACATTTTCATCATGGTGAAGATTCCAACTCCTCTATGCTTACTTCAAATATTGAAGTTTGCATGCCCTTTTAGCATACTTTGAATTAACAAAACCTTTTGGACCACGTCTTGTGTATGTACTAGGTAGCCATTATATGAGAAGACCATTGTTTTGTTTGTTCAATTACCATATACCAAATTATATGTAGTGGTTTCTATATAATTCGTCAAGACTAAATATCGCTATGAAAGATTAAATCTTGTCATAGTCAACTCCTTGAACATTGTCGTAAACTCCTTTCCAACATGTCAACTATTTCATAGATATCAAACATCCATGTCTATTTCTTTATAGATCCAAATACGACCGATATGCTTCATGCCTTTTCGGAGGGTCTTCCAAGTTCAAAAACTTGATTTCTCGTGTATGGAAACTATTATGGATTTTATGACTTCTAGTCATTTTATGGAGTCAGGGCCCATCATCGCTTCTTTGCATGCAGTCGGTTCATCATTGTCAAAACAATAACGACTTGTTTATCAAATCTCGCTATTTGATTGTTACCCGACGCATACGGTTCAAATAGGAACTCTAATCTCCAAGATCACAAGCTTTGTAATCACGGGAGCCATGAGAATTGTGGCTGCCACCGGGACACTTTCCGGCGCAACACTACTTAGCACATATAGCTAAGGTTCAATAACCTTATCAAAGTTCTATCGTCCTCCCACTTAACTTTTCACGAAAAATTCCTTCTCAAGAAACTTCACGTTCCAAGCGACAAACTCTTTTGTCCTTGGTGTTATGGAGGAATACCCAACAAATTCTTTGGGATAGCCTACAAAGACGTGCTTATCCGACTTTGGTTGTAAGCATTTTACTTATGCACAGCATACCAAAATTTAAGAACAGACAAATCGGATTTTATCCCAAACCATAACCTTTATGGTGTCATTTCAACAGATCACGATGTTGCTCTTTTCAGTGTAAAAGAGGTAGTCTGTAAAGCTTTAATCTTAAAACATAATGGCGGTTTTATAAATGACACCTTTGATCTTCCCATGCCAAACATGGTTCGATTTGATCTCTCGAACATACCATACTCCTATGGTTTATCGTGAAATGCAAATTCATGGAACAATTCCTCAAATCTTAGGTGTTTTCTAAACATGTAACTCAAATATCTTCCTTTATGATCGAATCATAAACTCTTTATTTTCTTGTTACGATGATTTTCTACTTCATCTTGAAAGTCTTTGAACAATTTCCAGATGTTTCATACTTCTTACTTATTAAGTAAATATACAGATATATTCACTCAAATTTTTGGAGAAAGCATATGAAGCTGAAAGATGCACCACTCATGGCTAAGCATAATGGCCTATATACATCAATATTTATAATGTCCAATAAGTTAGTCATTCATTCCTATTTGGCCTATGAACGGAGTTTCAATTATCTCGAGGAAAGTCTCACAAGCAATTGATCAAAAATCAATGACTCCAAAAATCCATCAACATGGAGTTTCTTCTTGTCTTCTTTCCAATATAATTTAAACAGAGATGTCACTTCGTAAGTGATATTTCAATCATTTGTCTTGCGACATTTTAACATTAGTTTTATGGACATGATTTCTCCAACTAGATTTGTAAAAGTTCATCCATCTTCTATGGAATACGGTAATTATTTGAACAACCATTGTTCTCATAATACCGAAAAAATAACAATTATTTAAACAAATCTTGAAGGTAATCTTTAATGTTAACGAGAAACACAATAGCACTTTATTTGTTTTCGATGAACATCATCACATATTCTCTTGCTAGTTACTTAGGTCATTGTAGTTCATAAATTGCGTCGTTTTGTATTACATTTCATACCAACCAATTCAGTATCCAATACCCAAGAACCACATTATTTAACAAGCAAATAATACAACCATAACATGTATATCATCTATATACCTTAGCTGGACATTTCCGGTCTTTTATTTTATGCCAAATATTTTATAGATTCTCTTTCCGCATTTCCTTTTCCTTTTAAAAGAATCTATCAACATCAACTGTGGTGCTATACACATGACACATAGTCCAAAGCGTGTATAGTAAAATACTAATACCTTTGGACTAGCACTTTGATGTGGATCACCATCATCAAATGTTTGGCATTCTTTCAAAAATCCATTCTTTAGTAATTTTTTAGTGTAGTAAACATTTTACCTACATCTTGTATTCATCCTTATCATGACAATTTTCATGATCAAGCTAGTATAGCCTATAAGGACGAATCGCGAGTATAATATCAGTTCCCAAAACCTTTTTTGGGAGATTAGGATATGTCTATCATCTCCAACATTCGCCAATTCTCATACAATATGAAAACATGTATTTTGCCAAATTATACTCTATCATATTGCAACCATAAGCATTGTTTAAGATATCACAATATCTTCCACACATGATGGTTTCTGAAATAATTCTTTCAGCTCCCAGATAACCTCGATATTAAAACAACATTTGAATATCAAGAATCATGGAGGCAAACATGATAATTTAGATACTAGCACTAGAATTGTTACTCTTGGTTTAATACTACTTATTAAACTTCAGGGAGTAAATAGAGTTTGCTAAAAGTTTGCAATAGGACTTCTAAACTTTAAATTGACATTCAAAACAATACGTTACTAGTTTGTAAAGCAAATATCTAGAATTCTATAGTTCTATTATCTCAATTACAACTAAGTGCAAGGTAGTAAACAGATGCTAATGGCTACAACAAACTATCAAAATTCACTTAGATTTAATTTATGATAAATTGAGGTCAACTAATCCAAATTACAAATGAACTCCCACTCAAAAACAACATCCCTCGTGTCTTTTTTAGTGATTACATGAACCAAATCCACTACACCAAGTCCTATCATCACGTGAGTCGGTGTAGCTTCAAAGATGAGCATATATATGGACATCATATCAACTATATGACTCATGCTTAACCTTTCGGTCCATGTTCCGAGGTCATGTTTGTACATGCTAGGCTTGCCAGGTAAGAACCTTAGTACTCGCACATGTAAAACTGTCTTACACCCGTTGTATGAAAACGTAGAATCAAAAACACCCGATCATCATGTGACGCCTTGAAACACCGATCCAAAGAACGGTGCATACTAAGGAAGAACACATTTTTATCTTGATATCTAAATGAGGGATCATCTTATAATGCTACCAAAACGCCAAACAAGCAATATAAGATGCAAAGAAAACATCATATGCATAAAAGTGGAATGATATGGTTCTTGTACTTGATCACTATCATGTGCATCGTGGTATGATCTTTATCATTCCTTTGTGTGTAAGGCCAAGGTCTATGGAACTTACACATTAGGTGTGTTGTAAGAGTATCAACTTTACATCAACTTACAACGTTACCATATCATGACACTAGCCCAGCAATAATCTAAACTAGATGCTTCTAATTTATCCATTGCAAGTTTTATGTGGCTTAAGGCTTTCGAACATAGAACCGGTCTTACCTACGAACATGGAACCACAACGATGATAACCAAATTATTAGCAACTCATTGTAAATCAGATATTGACTATAGTGGGAGAGACAGACACCCGCTAGCCACTTATGCAAAACTAGTTGCATGTCAATTGTGGAACAGGTCTCATGTGCGAGGACATGTAAAGTTAGTCCGGTCCGCTTCATCCCACCATGCCACCAATATCCAAAATACATGTATGAAGCAATAACATGATCATCATCGCCCCTATACTCTTATGTGTACTATCTGTGCAAAGCATCTACGCATAGATCAGGCTCTGATACCACTGTTGGGTTCGCAGCATAGAAAAAAAATTCCTACGATGGGAACTACTAAGCACCACGATCTATCTACCTAGATACAAGCAACGGGTGGATATACATCCATAGAGAACATACCCTTGAAGAGCGAGAAATCATTATTAATGAAACTGATTTCATGGTTGATGTAGTCATACACTTGTCGATCTCAAGATCGTGATGAAGTCCAGTGAATCCAGTAGGTCCAGCAACCGCAAGTCCATCAGGTCCAGCACCAGCAAGTCCAGTAGGTCCAACACCGCAAAGCACCGGTGTATCCGCGATCGCACACACATCCAATATCCCGACAACCTCCGTCCCTCGCTCTAGCAAAGCAGCGGAAGCAGGAACTCCTTTCCATATACAGCCACCGGGAACATGTATCTCGATAATCCGAGACCATGGGGAATAATTTCTAGAGGGGGAGAGAGATCCTTCATGAGGAGGTGTGTTGTGAGAGGAGGAGAGGGGGCCTTTTATAGGGAGAGGGGGAAGCCCCCTCCCATGGCCGGTGGCCATGGAGGTGCCCCCACCTTTTCCTTCATTCATGTGGGTGGATTCTCCACTCATATAAACATGCCTCCACTCACACTCCCACTCACATGCATTAATTTCCCACCAAAATTAATGCAACTCTCATTAAATAAAACTATTTTATTTATTTTATTCAGAATTTTGTTAATTACTTTAATTAATAAACATTCACATAAAACCCCCTCCAACATTTCAATATCACATGCAAAACCAGTTTCCGCAATTTCACCCAAAACAATTCCGGTTTCTATCGAAATGATTCTAGCGCTTTCTTAAATCTTTATCTAAAACATATTTGCTCCAAATGGTGTCAGTATCCCTTAAGTATGTCACCCTACGGTTCACGAATAATGCATACATGATCGAGACCCCTCTCCGATCAATAATCAGCACTGGACCTGGAGATCCGTACTGACTCCCACACATTCAACGATGAATCTTGTGATCGTGTGAACCTTTAACATTGTAATAAAATCCCTTTGTCTCATGATATATTACATATCCGATATTCGGTCATCGATATCTCCATACCTAGTTTGATCTCGTTACCAACATGCACTCTTTTCTCGTACCCATGATATAATATTCTAGTGATCACATCACTTGCTTGTAAGCTATCTTAATGTGATATCACCGAGATGGCCCAGAGTATATCTATCCGTCATCGGGATGGACAAATCCCACTATTGATCCACGAGCCTCTACATAACACCTTCGTAGCACTGAACCCACCTTTATAGTCACCCTGTCACGGTGTGATGTTTGATGTTATCAAGATACTCTTCAAGTGTTAGTCATTGACATGGTCTCATGGTCGAAGGACGAGAATTACTTCGTATGATGTTATAGCATTTTAAACACAATGAATTTGGTTGTATTGCTATACTTTGGAAGAATGTTCATCACATCATTCCACCAATGCGTTGCCCATGTTATTAACCACATCCAATGTCCATGATCAGGAAACCTTTGATCATCTTGTTAATCAACGAGCTAGTTTATATGAGAGGCATTACTAGAAACTTTGTATTTTGTTTATTAAACACACATGTATTAACATTTCTAATTAATACAATTATAGCATGCAAAATAAACATTTATCATAAACATGGAATAAGATAATAACCACTTTATTATTGCCTCTCGGGCATATTCGCTTCATAAGTGTCATCCCAAAGGCAGATTTATGAAGCGCACAAATAATTTATTTTTGTGCCACTAAGATCCATCAAATTTGGAGAGCGCCTCCCCCTCAGCAATCACGATCCTGGTGCTACGATTTTTTAGATAGTAGTGGCACAATCACAATCAGATTCAACTAGTGACTTGGTTGTTTTCAAACCTCAAGTCGTGGTACATTTTACTCCGAGAACGGGGGTAAATTATTTCACCCAACAATTTCCATGCACACAGCTCCAGAATTTAACTATATTACATATATAGGTTCAAGTTCAACATATTATTATGCATCTTCATTGGCAATCTTCTTCCCCTGCCTGGGTGCCAACTTGCTTGCCTTCACGTCTACTGGTTTCTTCATTATCTACCTTCTTCCTCTTCCTGGGTGCCAATTTTCTTACTTTTATGTACTCTGCATCTCCGGGTCGAGGGAAGTCAGGACAGTTAGTAGCATAATCGTGTCTAGCATCATCACTCCACTCGTTTTGATTTTCTTCCCGTAGCAAAATCACTGACTCAGCAGTCATGTTTCTAACCTTACACTTCCTACCAAAGAAATAGGGAACGACTAACTACCTAATATCTACAGAGTAAACAAAAAAAATTACAATTCAGCATAAACATGCGAATTCAAGAGACTTTTGCTTACCAGCACCAGGGATTCGAGTGACCACCCTGTCCAAGAATAGTAGGGCGACTCCCAGTAGCAGCAGCTTCCACGTCCAGTATTTTACAAATCAGCATAAACATGCAAACCCCAAGAGACTTTTTCATCGACCCGGTTAGCTGACTATCACACGTTACAGGTACCATGATGCCTCGTTCATCCATGAGGCTGAACTGTGCATTCTACTTCGACCCTGTTTTAGCATGTTTACGTAGAACAACAACCATACCAGGGATAGTGCAGATCTACGCAGACGCTTCTTCCATCAAGAGACAATGAAGTCGATTCCACTTTCCCTTCCCATTTGCTAATTTCGAGTGGTAGCTACCGAGGGTTATTGTAACTAGGTAAGGGTAATCCACGGAGATCTCACTTGACAGAAATTTGGGGACAAAAGATAGGAATTATTTGTCAGCGTTGCACTAGCAAACAATTCTAGATTCGATCTATCTCTTGAACGTCGATAGCCAGCTATCAGTTTTAGTTAGTGCAAATAGCAAAGAGAAGAGTATCTCTACTGCATGTAGCCTGAACTTCTTCTTCCTTGGTAGTAGGATCTTTCATCCTCTGTGCTTCTCAGATCGCCCGGCGATGTAGGCGGGCTCGGGATCAGCGAGTGGGCGCAGCAACTTGGTGCCAGAAGGAAAATGTCCAAAGGGATCGTTCTAGTTGGAGGGTGGATTTCGCCGCCGCCGGTGCTAGGGTTCATGTGAAAGAAGGGAGTGAATTTGCGAATTTGGTCAACGCACCAAAGCTCTTAGTTCCTTGTTTTTCATAGGTGGGTTCCGCATTGGCGTTCGCGTCACGGACAGAGTACTGACATGAGGGTCCCGACCATCTACTTCATGGGGTAGTTGACGGAATATTTGAATTTGGTAGGGGTGAGATGAGTTTGCCTTGAAATGAACCCTCTTGGTAGTTGGCAGCCCAAGTTTGCTAAACTTGGCAATTGCAGGATAGTCAGACCCCGCGATGCACTCGCCCAACAACTTTGGGGCTGCCAACTAACAAGCCCAGATACAAGTGGGCTGGATAAAAGCCAAATCTCAACTATTGTCCACTCGTGCCTCTTTATTAGTTATATCTATTCCTAAAATTTTAATTATCAATTTGTAATTAAAATCATGATTATCTCCAACATTAAGCATGTGACAACCTTCCAATATTTGTGGAACCTGACGATTCGAACCAACACCTAAACAAGCAACTACGACTAGCCAACTATCTATCAAAATAACAACTATCTACCAAAACAACATGCAATAGAAAATGACCATGGTAATATAGGTTGCAAGAAGAATAAATGGTATGGAAATTGAAGCAATGCAACACAGATAGCAATAGAGGAAAGTAAAGTCATAAAGCAAAAAATAGCTAGCAGGGGGAGGATTCTCGCCTAGGAATCATTGCCGAAGATATATTCGACGAACTTCTCTAAGCTGACAATATCTCATTGTCCTATCCGGGAAGAAGCAAAACACTAAAATGAACAAACGATGCAACAATTACAACTAATGTGGAAGATCCGACATGATCATGATATGATGCATGACATGGCATTTTCATAGCACATTGATGATACAATATTAGTGATGCATTATTAAAAAGAAATAATCATTTTCTAATTTTATTCACCATGTTTTCCTTGCATAAATAGTCCTAGTTATTCAAGTTCTCCATGATACATGAGGCAATTGCAAGTATAGAATGCACAATTGAAAAGGGACCATCGCGCTAATTGATTTAGACATATTAGTTTTCAAATTCCGATTTACGGAATTAAAGTTTATTAAGAAAAGGTATTTTAATGAAATAAAACAATTTCAAAAAGTTTACTTGTCCCAAAAATTATTATGGATGCTATATTATTAATGCTTGCATTTTTCTGAGCAGAAAACATATATTATTTGTCAAATTTGGAATTATAGATTAAAAGATATCAATAATTACATTTTAAATAGAAAAGGACAAAAATGTCATTGTTGTAATAGTTAGGGGGTGTCTCTGCAAAGTTCTGAAAACGCATTTGAATTATTTTTTAAAAATTCAAGCACTATTCATTTTAGAAGTTTATCCAAAATCCTTATGATTTAAAAGTTAGGAATTAATTGGTATTTGAGTTTTGTTTTAATTGAATTTTATTTGATTGTTATTACTCCTTCCAATCTAAAGTAATTGACTTTAATTAATTTGGATCGGAGGGAGTAGAAAAAAGAAAGAAGGGAAAGAAACTGGGCAAGCGGAGGACTCGGGTCCAGGGAAGGATTGGGACGCTGCTGCCTGGCGGACGCACGTGGGCGACGGATTCTAGCTTGGCCGGCCCACGGACACAGCGCTGCGGAGGTGCTCCGGTTGTGAACGAAGAAGATCCAGGGGGGTATCTGCAAAACGGCACGACGGATGGAAACTGAAGACTGAAAAACCAGAGTCAGAAAGGGGCTAGCTCGGGCTATGTTTCATCGAGGATGTAGATCTCGTTCCTGGATACTTTGGAGTTCTTCTTTTGCTGTCGTGTAAAAGACTCAACCGAGAACAGATTATCTCACTGTAGTGTCGCCGGAAGATGACTGAATCGCCCGAAAATAGTTGGTTAACGGAGGGTGCTCGCACGGTGACGGAACTGACGACACGAACTGGAACTCTGACAGTTTGGCAGATATTTTTAACCATCTTCGCCGGATGATCTGGAGAGCTACAGAGCTCAGATTCAGGCGCCTTTTGTTACAGATGAAATATGGGTATGCCAAGATTACTACAGGGTGAGGAGGAGGGGAGGGGAGAAAGCGGGGAAACAAAGGTATTGCGTTGTTGCTGCTGTGCGTGCTATCTGGCACGTTGCGCGGCGGGTGGCTGATCCTGCCTCTGATTCTCGATTGAAACCAAAAAAAAAACGGTTGGGGAAAAACAAAGGGGAGGAACCGGATGTACTTGTGGTGTTGGGCTGGAAGGAACTTTGGGGTGGCTCGGTTTAGACTGATGCAGCCGATCGCTGAAACTTTGGGCTGGAAGGAAACTTTGGGCTGAAACTACAGCTGCTCTGCCTCTCGATGTTTAACTGAACTTGAAGAACAGTTGCTGAAACTAAAGACTGCAGTGTAACACTGCACTTCTCCGTATCTTCAGAAGCTGAACCAAAAGCTCTTCCGTTTTTGCCTAGAACTCGAAAAAGAGCAAGATTTGAAACAGAAAAGGACAACGATAAACTGGGAGGGCTTTGTGTGCGTGTGTAGCTAGCAGCTGGGTGGTGGCGTGCGTGCGTGCGTGCGTGCGTGCACGGGTTGGTTATTCTAGCTAGGTTAGAGGGATGGATGGAGAGAGACAAAGAGAGATTTAGTTAGGGAATTTTAGCTAGACGGTGAGGTTTGATGGTGTGGTGGTGTAAGTGTAGTGAGATGGTGGAGTTGATTGATTAGATTAATACAAAACCCCAAAGATTTGAATACCAAGCAACACAAGCAAAGCAAAATAATAATAATGCTAAAGGGATATGGTGTTATTATTTCATGTGCATGTATGTGACATGCCTACATGTAGATTATCCATTTTGTTTCACAAAATGGTTGTCTAAGGTAAGATACGAGGTTGGCCGAAATTGGAATATCGTAACTAGACAAAGATTATAAAAAGGACATTTACATGTCACCTTAGTAGTTGGTTTGGATCAAACCATTAGTGATGCATGTGTTGATGAATAGCGAAAAAGGATCCATACATATGTGGGTGGCCTTGAGTAAGAATACTAGGAGCAAAACAATGCCACATACATAAGTATGGTTGAGTTGAGGATGGTTTCAAATGAAGTTGGCAAATACAAGTTGGTGGATGGAGAAGAATTAGAGAGATATGCCCTTGACTTAATTTAGGCACTGCATCATTAATTAAAAAGAAAACTACATGATATCAAGAAGCAAATATAATTAATATGAGACAAATATAAGGGGCAAGTATAAAGGATAAGAAGCAAATACAAGAATTAATATGATGCTCAAATGCAATGTGGCATGATGACATGAGCATGATATTATGTGATGCAATAATTATCAAGTAGACAAGTAGCATATATAGATTAGACATGTAGCATTACAAGGGTTGGACACTTGGGATGATACAAGAATGTTTTCACATTTTCTTATCTTCATCCTAATGCTGGTTACTGTCTACATGAACAAATTCTTCTATTACCTCACACTAATTTTTCATATGAACAGGAGGGAATGCAAACTAATGATGGTCATGTGATTATTAGTTCTACCACTATTCCTCAATAGGTCGTCATACTTGAAGAACCGGCTAAAGAAAATGCAGATGCATAAATAGAAAATAGCATCACAAAAGACACATACAATATCACCTAAAATTCAAAAACTAGTGAAGAATCGGGTGCATTTAGCAATTCTCCTGGTGGTTCCGATCCCCATGAAAATTATGTCCAGGGATCTTTTTCGAATCACGAGCAACAATCCTCCTCAAGGACAACCTAGAAGGCTGGTGTGTCCCGTGTCACCACATCGCCCCTCTAGGGACCACTAGGTCGACCGTCCATGTAGCGGAAGCGACTGCGCCTGCATCGCCTGTCTCGGATGCGCCCTCGCTTTCCTCGCTCCCAAGCGAGAGTTCGCGTGAATCGTGCGCTGCCATGCAAGCTGACCGGTCACCATCAAGGTCCCCCTCACCCGGATCTTCTACACCAACAGCCAGCCACATAGGATCACCGGGATCATCCGTGCCAAGTGAATCTAGTGTCACGGGATCAGATGTGGACATCATTGATTCCCCTGGATTTTTTGTGCCACTTGATCCTGTAGCACCTCCTATTACTAAACCTCGCACACGTCTCAAAAAGGGAATACGACAGTCAAAAACTTACACTGATGGAACAATTCGGTATGGCTTAATCACCTCTACAAGAGAACTACATAATCTCTCTGAAGCTCTTGGGGACAACAATTGGAGTCGTGTTATGAAAGAAGAATATGAGGCACTTATGCACAACATTATATGGCATCTTGTACCACCTATTTCAAACACGAATCTGATTGATTGCAAGTGGGTCTATCACATCAAGAAAAAATCGGATTGTACCATTGACAGGTACAAAGCTTGTCTTGTTGCAAAAGTCTTGAAATGGTATTTATTATGAGGACACATTCAGTCTTGCAGTAAAAACAGCTATTCTCCTTGTGCTAGATATTTCCATTTCTTGTGGTTGGATCCTACGACAACTAGACATTAAGAACGTGCTCTTACATGGAGTTCTGGAAGATGAAGTCTACGTGAACCAACCTTCTGGGTTTGAATTTCCTCAAGATCTGCATCATATTTGCAAACTTGATAAAGCACTATATGGTTTAAAACAAACTCCTCGTGCTTGGTATTCACAACTTACCTCCAAACTTTATGAACTTGGCTTCACATCATCCAAAGAAGATACATCTCTGTTTATCTATAGTAAGTCTGAGGTTATGATTTTCTTGTTGGTCTATGTGGATGACATTATTATGACAAGTTCCTCAGACAAGGCGATTTCTTCTCTCTTACAAGACCTTAGTCACAATTTTGCCCTCAAATATTTGGGAGGTCTTCACTTCTTTTTGAGTATTGAAGTCAAGAAAGTGCATGACACACTCATCTTAACACAACAAAAATATGCCGCTGATTTCTTACATGAGTGGGCATGAGTAAATGTACATCAAGTCCTACACCATTATCTTCTTCAGAACAATTGTCTATCACTAATGGTACACCTCTTGGTCCCGAGGATAGTACTCATGCCACATACTGCTACACGACCATTGGATCATGGCAATATTTAAATCTTACATGACCAGACATCTCCTTTTCAGTTAATAAAGTATGTCAGTTTCTTCATGCACCTACCACTACTTACTGGACAACAGTCAAGCGAATATTACGTTATGTCAAGGGTTCATTTTAAGTTGGTCTTACTTTTGAAAAGACCCCTTCCACCCTTCTTAGTGCCTTCTCTGATGCAGATTGGGATAGATGCCTTGATGATAGACGATCTACGTGTGGCATTGCTATATTTTTTGTCCTAACCTAATTACTTCGAATGCTCGTAAACATGCCAGACTCTCTTGTTCTAGTACTAAGGCTGAATATAAAGCACTTGCCAATGCTAGTGCTGAATTAATATGTGTAGAAGCTTTACTCAAAGAACTAGGAATATGTCCCAAATAACAATCTTGTTTATGGTTTGACAATCTTGGTGCCACATACTTATCTATCAATCCATTATTCCATGCTCGTAGCAATCATATTGAGATCAAATTTCATTTTGTTCGCGAAAGAGTTGCAAATAAGCTACTTGACATCCGTTTTATCTCTAGCAGAGATCAGAGATCGGAAGGCTTCACCAAGTCACTTCCTACATGGGATTTCGAGGATTTCAAGCATAATCAAATCCAGGAATTCCAAGGTTTAGATTAGGGGGAGGGGGTGGTCTTAGACGTTTTGTTTCCTCTCCTCTCTAGCGCGTGTTGTAAATTACTCCATCATGTGTTTCCTATTCTACTTCATGTAATTATGGACACTTCCTGTATTGGCCACGTTGAGTATTTAATAGGTAATCGGACCTCTGTTGAGAGGTCCTCCCTCCAGCTCAGTATATTAGATATGCACGTAGTTTAAGAAAATCTTTGACTATTAATTTTAACAAATAAAATATGCAATATATGGCCTAAAAAATATACCTTAACTTGTGCGGTGCCGTTCGAAATGGTATCGAGTGAGGGGTCAGATTCCGAAATAGTTTCCTGGAGGGGTTAGACCTAGAATTACTTAGCAAAAAAAGACAGATTTATCAAAAAATACAAGTTTCAGACTTTGCCATGGTACTTTCTCATATGACCACACCATTGTACCATGAAAGATGCCGACGTTATTTTCTTAGATCAGCACTTGACGAGTACAATGAACTCATGAGGAGAGATATGCCTACGTGGGAAGCTTACAAGGAGCATCGCCTCATCATTGACAACTCATTGCAAACTATCAGAGATCGCATCCGTATTGAATTGATGTACTAGTCAATTATTTCAAAAGTCCGAACCGATAAAAAGGGCCAGGATATATATTTTAACACCCCTCTTAACGTCTAGGCTAGCCAAATGGGAAGAAACTAGACGTGGGTAATCAGGAGCCACAACTATTTGGAGTAGATTAAATAGTGCGTTTAGCCGGGGTTTGAACTTGAGACCTCCAGGCTCTGATAGCATATTGAATTGATGTACTAGCCAACTATTTTAAAAGTATGAACTGATAGAAAGGGTTAGGCTATATATTTTAACAATCTGAAAGTACAAAGAGAGCGTCGCTTGCAGGTAAGGTTTCTTGTCGCCTCTTTTTTATTTCCGATTTTTGTCGATGATGTTTGGAAAGTATTGCAGTGCATGCTACCGCTGACTGAACTTAACCTTCGGTGCTCCCGTCGATGGTACGAGTCAACGAGCGACCACGATCGATTATTATCCCTATCATGTGCCTCCTCCCCAAAATCCCCGTGCCACCCCACACGAGGTAGACTCCATAGGGTTCCACCGCCGCCGCGCCATCTCATGCATATTATGGCCAGGCACAAAAAACCGAAACCGAAGACCGAAACCGAAAAAACCAGGACCAAATCCGAATTTTCAGGTATTTCGGTCTTCGGTTAGTCCGTCGGTCTTGGAAACGAGATGACCGAATTAATTTCGGTCCGTTCGGTTGTCACCACTTGGAGACCGAATCAACCGAAGAGACCGAAACATCCACATACGCATCGAAATATCTACTAGAATCTGTCTAGCGAATCCCGTAGAGGTCCGGCCCTCTTCATTTTCCTCGTCTCACTTGGCGAGACCCCAGTCCCTCCCGAGTCCTGACCTAGCGCTGCCGCCCGCCGCCACACAGGTGCGACACAGCAGCGATCCAGCGACGAGCGCTGCTCCTTGCTCTAGTACTCCCCACCGCATCTTCGACCGCTGAGCTCGTGCATCTCCGACCGCCGACCCCGCGCATCTTCGTCAATCCCGCCGCATCTCCGCACCGCGACTGCATCTCAAGCCCCCCGCCGCCGGCTGCCACTTCGAGCTCGCGTGTCTCCACCGACCCCGCGCATCTCCGCTGACCCGCCGCATCTCCGCCGTCCCCATCGCATCTCCGACCACGGGCCGGTGCGCCGCGGCCGCATCTCGAGCCCCCCGCCGCTGGCTGCCACTTCGAGCTCGCGTGTCTCACCGACCCCGCGCATCTCTGCTGACCCCGTCGCATCTTCGCCGTCCCCACCGAATCTCCAACCACGGGCTGGTGCGCGGCGACCGCATCTCGAGCCCCTCCCGCCGCCGGCTGCCATGTTGGGCTCGTTTCACCGCATGTCCAACCCAGGGGCGCCGTCAGCCGCCACATATCTCACCCCCAACTCAGACGGTAAGATCCTTCCCATACCTAATATGTTTGTATTTTGCTAGCTAGACTATTAATCTGTTCTACATGTTGCTCATGTTAGTATTTTGCTAGTATTTGTGTGCTAGACTATTGGTAAGAGAATATTTGCTGCTTTCCCATACTAGTATTTTTCTTGTATTTGTGTGCTAGTATTTTGCTAGTATTTGAGTTGAAAACATCTGTACTTGCCCTTATGGATGCAGAAACAAATGACGCAAAAGTTTTTTCAGTGGAACTGAAAACCACGATGAAAAGGGAAGATGTTGGGGTGATTCAAATTGACGATGGATCATTGCAAACGATTAACGTCGACACATATTGTCAATCTTATTGTACAAGATGGAATAAACGAAATGGATGTTTCATTCAAGCGTGTGCGTGGTGCTGTGAAGTACATCAAGAATGGGACTATGTAGTTGTGCACTTGTGTGCTTGTTATTTTTCAAGTTGTTATTTGGTTCAGTTGGATGTGCTGTATGTGCACGTCCAGCAAGTTGTTACATGTAAGTTGTCATTTGCTTTGAATTATCAACTACAAAAATGCTGTCATATTTTTTCTATTTGGGTAATATGGTCATGACCGAACACCGGAACAAAAAGACCGAAGACCGAATACAGAAAGACCCAAAAGACCGAAGGTAATTCGGGTAGCATTTTTGGATGACCGAAATTTTCAATGACCGAAAAGACCGAACCGAACAGACCGAACGCCCAGGCCTAATGCAGATAATATCAGTGATGAGGGAAGGGACATCGTAGGGAGAATATCGACGACGGGGGGTTGCATGGCCGCGAGGACGGTGGCGGTGCGTATGAGATCTAGGCATACGTCACCCGCGCATAAGATGCCATGGTCGGAACCGACGCATGAATGCTTTAGGAGAAGGTGTACGGCTCCACTGGCTGTCCGGGCCATGTCCCGCTGATGCCGGAGAGGAGGGCCATCTCGGTGTGCACAAGGACATAAGGCGGTTTTATCTTGGTACAATACATTCATCATTTTAAATTTTAGACTTCAGAGCTCGCCATAATTAAAATCATGCCGCAAAATAGGTCTATTGCCTTGGCGCCAACCCAATATCAGAAGACAAATAGGTTCTATATGTTGTCATATTGATTTACCAAAGGGTACATATATATAGTAGTACATGAGGGAGGTAGAGGGAAAAGCCTAACCCGAACCGAAACGAATAGGTACAGCTAAATACAGTGTTCGCCCCCCCCTCGAAACGTGGATGGTTACAATGTTGAGGCTTGTATGAAAATTCTTGGACATTGTTGTTGACAAGCCTTTGCTGAAAATGTCAGCATACTACGAGCTGGTTGGGACCTGAAGTACTCGAGCTTCTCCAAGAGCAACATGATATCGCACAAAATGTAAGTCTATTTCGATGTGCTTCGCACCCTGATGTTGAACGGGATTGGTCGACAAATAAGTGGCGCTGATGTTGTCACAATACACAATCGTTGCTTTGAATGCAGGTTGATGAAGCTCAGAGAGGAGTTGACGAAGCGAGAGGGATTCAGCGACACAGTTGGCAACGGCTTGTATTTTGGAAGACCAAGACACTAAGTTAGTGCCAAGAAACACACAGAATCTAGAAATGGATTTCCGTGTGTCAGGACAACTGGCACAATCCGCGTCAGAATATGCCACCGACTCTGACGAAGATCCAACGTGAAGCTGCAGTACAAGATGAGCAATCCTCTTTACACACCTCATAATTTATTTGACAAGATGAAGATGAGCATCACATGGATCGTGCATGAATAAGCAGACTTGTTGCACTGATGAGAGAGATTCGGCCTGTTAAGTGTCAAGTATTGGAGCGGTCCAACGATGCACCGATACTATGAGGGATCCGAAATAGGCTGGCCATCATGTGCAGAAAGTTTGCATTTGGTGTCAATGCGTGTGGAAATTGGATGTAGTTTAGCATGTTAGCCCGCTCCAAGAGTTCAAGGGAATACTGCTGCTGTGAGAGGAACAAGCCATGAGATGTACGATGCACATTAACTCTAAGGAAATGGTGTAGAGCTCCCAGGTCACTCATAGTAAATTCAGAATGCAGGGAATCGAGATGACACGGTGGAGAAATGAGGTGGTACTAGCGGTGAGGATGATGTCATCGACATATAGTAGTCGATAGGTGGTGGCATGTGGGGACTGGAATATGAACAATGAAGAATCACTTTTGGAAGATACGGACCCGAGAGTGTGGAGATATGCGGTGAACCAAAGGAACCATGTGCGGGGAGCCTGTTTGAGACCATAGATAGATTTCTTCAGCTTGCAAACATGTGTAGGACAAGCCGTGTCAACAAACCCATCTGGTTGAGTGCAGTACACGGTTTTAGTGAGTTCACCATGTAAGAAGGCATTCTTCACAATCAATTGATGAATGGGCCAAGACCGTGAAGTGGCAATGCTGAGAACAACACGAACTTTGGCAGGTTTTACCACTTGACTAAACGTTTCACCATAATCAACACCTTATTGTTGTGTGAGTCCTCAAAGAACCCAACGAGCTTTATATCGTGCCAGAGAGCCACCGGGATTAACTTTGTGACGAAAAATCCATTTGCTAGTAACAACGTTGACACCTGTAGGAAAAGGAATTAGAGACCAAGTGTCATTCTGAATTAGAGCATCAAATTTATCATGCATAACGTCGTGCCAACGGGTGTCCTTAAGTGTTGTACAGTACGACGAGGGAATATATGAAATAGCGGTGAAAGATTGGGAAAGCAAAGACACCCAAAGGTATGCAAGTGGTCACATGTAGGATGAACTCCATGGAGAAGAAAATAGGGAGTGAAATTGCAAATTGCTCGTATATTGATAAGATGATTGGATGTATGTAGGTCTTCCACCCAGTAGTGTGGTGGCAATTTGGCTTGAAAGATAAGGGTGCAGATGATGTTGTTGGTGGTGCGAATCATGCATTCAACACAACCATTTTGCGGTGAGGTATAGGGACATGATAGTCGTAGAGAAACAAACACTGTGAGAGGATAGGAAGGTGCGTAGGACTATGGTAAGAAATTCACTACCGATATTGTAGGCAACAAATTGTGGTATGAAATTGTGTGGCGAGAAATGAGAGGACACAGAGTAGTGTGTCGCATGTGTCAGACTTTGTGCGTAAAGGAAAAAACCCAAGAAAAATGAGAGAAATCATCTAAGACCACAAGATAATATTTTTTAGCTAGAACAACTAACAATTGGTGATGTCTAGAGATCACAATGAATAAGATCAACAGGGGATGAGGCATGCAAATGAGAGGTATCGAAAGGTAATCGAATGTGTTTCCCTAATTGGCTAGAATCACACAAGGTTTATGAAGCTGCATTTTTATTACAAGCTGTGGATAAAAATTCTAATGGTAAATGTGACAAGGAGGAAGGGCTAGGATGGCAGAGTCACTGATTCCATAGGTCACCGGTGATGGCGAGTGCTGATGTGGTGGAGGTGCTATCATCGCCAAAAAAGGACATAAGTCGCTAGAGCTATTGGAGCACATGAGTACCTTCCTGGTGAAAAGATCCTTCAAACAAAAACCAAATGAATCAAAATCAACAGTGCAATTATTATCAAGAACAAATTTACGAGTGCTACAAATGTTTTGGATGATGGATGGGGAAACAAGAACATTGTGTAGGAGGAAGGTGATGATCTGCCGCCACTTGGAGAAGTTTTCACTGGCGGAATTAACTTCGAACTTGATGTAGCTGGTGATGTGGAAACCAAGGAGTGGATGTGTGGTGGATGAGGGAGATTGCAGAGTTGGACACAGGGGAGGGCGATGACGCGGAGGTGTGAACAATCGATAGATGGACCGAGAGGTTTTGGAGATTGAGTGCATTGGAGAGGATAGGATCTAGATGGTTTTGGGTTGTGGTGGGTAGGGCAGTGGAGGTTGTTGATGGAGCAACGAAGGGTGGGGTATAGGCATATATAGAGAGGATGAGGAGGAGGAGGTCGCCATGGTGCGACGGTGCGAGAGGTGTGCGGAGGTTCCTAGCTCTGATACCAAGAAGACAAATAGGTTATATATGTTGTCGTATTTATTTTTACCAAAGGGTACAAATATATAGTAGTACATGAGGAAGGTAGAGGGAAAACCTGTAATATCCTAGGATTAGCACCTAGAAATAAAGAGGACACAGGTTTGTGCATTGCATTCATGGATAAGAAAATTCAGGGAATTTTCGTGCAAAACTAAAGAAGCTAGTGAGGGATCGAGATCTCTCTTGCTCTGATGGAAGTATCCGGGCAAGTGTGATAGATTTTGACATGACCTCTACTATATCTTTGTGTTTGAGGGGAATCATTTCAAATTTAAAGATTCAAATGATTTATTTGAATTTAAAAGAAATTTCAAATTGGGTGATAAATAAAGAAATGGATTATTATAATAAAGAGGAATTGAATTCATTAATATGATATTAATATTACAAGAATTATAGTATAAAAGAAAAGTATTTGAATTATTTTATAATGGATAACATAATCACTATTATCATTGAGTAAATTGAAATAGTTCACTTCCAAGAAAGGATTACAATAACCAAATAAGAAAGCCTTTATTACATGATATATGATATTACCATATATTACATATGCACAAATAAAAAGGAAGTTACAAAAGAATAAA
Organism: Avena eriantha; assembly: GCA_910589775.1. Taxonomy (NCBI): domain Eukaryota; kingdom Viridiplantae; phylum Streptophyta; class Magnoliopsida; order Poales; family Poaceae; genus Avena; species Avena eriantha. The sequence goes on along the minus strand of OU342741.1, from coordinate 10,550,319 downwards.
CAATAAATATTTTATAACACGAGGATATATTGTTATTAAGTAAGTGTAATACTAGGAAATTCAACTTTATTAATCAGAACAAATAATATTACAATGTCTTTACAGTAAATAAATGAATAAATTACAAAATAATAAAAATAAGATTACAACAAATTGAAAATAAAAGAGTCTTAAACTAATTCCTAAATTATTCCTTCATTTTGTATCTTCTCAATCTTCAATTCCTGCAAAATGCAAACAAAATAATAAAAGAAAGGGAAGGATTAGTGTTAGTATTATTTCTCTCAGCTATAAACAGTGTGATGCATTGTTAAGGTTGCATCATTGAGGAATTTAGAAATAGGGGCAAGTTTCACTAAGGGTAGCATATGTTTTTATCATCCAAAAAAGCTTCAGCTTAAGCATCATTAGCCAAGAGGCAAATTTCACCAAATCAGATATAGTAAAAAGATAAAGGATAGGAAATATCAAGTTTTTACTTGATCTGATCCTCAATTCCAACCAAGCAAACATATGTACTTGCACTCAGAAGGTCCACCTACAGTAGCTCAGTCACCACATGCAACTGATATGTTGTCAACACATCAGGGAAGGCACTAGCCATAGAAAAGGAAGGAACCAACCGCAGTAGCTACAGCTAGCCAAGGTAAGGTTTTCCATCCTCATCTCTACACCACAAGCACCTGGTTGCTTGAGCAAGCCATCCAGGTGCTCAAGGAGGAGTTTCAGTAGCTGATCAAGGGCAAGAAGAAGATCTGCAGTAGCAGCAAGGAAGAGTTGGCCATCCACTAGAAAGGAAACAGTAGATGAACAAGCTCATTAAGAAGGAGAAGTAATTAGGACTAGAAGAACCAACCATAGATGGTCAAGATCTCTAATAGGCGATAAATCACACACCAACACCAGGGATATATCCATCAAGGTATAAATCAGATCATGTAGTACCTATTCTTATTAGCTTGTATCATTCAGATCAAAGGGAAAAAGGGAAGCATCCAAACATGATCCACCATAGCATATGATCTTATCATTTTAAATAAGAAAATGATTGAGGAAAAGAGGGTGAGCTCTCAGTTAGCATACTAGTGCTATGCCCAGTTCATCCTAGATTCTTTTCAGATAACAATAGCATATGTTCTTATTAATCAATAGGGCCTCAACCCGTGCATCACTGGCCAGTTCCAAATCATTACTTTACATACAAGCCATCCCTAGTGAATGATTTCACTTCCATCCATTCAAGGATTTAGTGCAGCAAATCATAATAAGTACATAACCACTATGCCCACTCTAAATAGAGGTACCACAGTGGCATATACACTATCGGAAGCCACTCTAGAAAATTCCACCAAGAAAATAATCATTTTCCTAGTACAAACCATGAATCATTTTATAAAATCATAGGTTGTTTGATTGACAGTCAGTACATAGATCCAAACTTCATCCTTTAGCTAAAGAAACAAATAATGGTCATTATTTTTTAGCCTCAGCTTTTGCTTCATTGGCAACCAAAGGCTAATGGTATGTCAATTACTGTATTAGCATGTAATGCCACCATAAACCTATGTTGTGCACACTCCTTGGAGGCACCACAGTATGGTTCTACAGCAAACATGGGCCACTATTTAATTAACAACAGTAGAACACATCATCTTAACAGAGAAGTTTTCAAATCATCTTCCTAGACACCAATCTAGGAATCATTTTATTCTGAGAAATCATGTTAAAGAACAACCACAAGTTCATTACTATTATCTGTCCTGTAGTATAGGAAGCACATTCATAAGCTAAATAACTTTTGTCTAGTAGCCAGCATCACAAATAAGGTTCATCTAACCACATATGCTGGGGATGAACAAGTCATACAAATGGAAGCATAATTTCCTAGATAAAGCATAGATCAAATTAACTGCATCACTTATCCACCAATAATATATCATAGATAATCAGGAAAATCAAGCATGCCATAAGTGGGCAACCACACTACAACTAGTAGCATAGAACCAGCAATCAACTTAACCCAACAATGTTTTGAGCAAGGTATACTCCAGAATATTTTTGGGGTCAGTCTAGTAAATTATCAAGGTAATTTTCCCAACTACTGACAACATAGGAATGAGGAACCCTAGTTAGGTATTCAACACCCAGAGAGTGAAATGTGGAGCAGAGGGAGGAAGGAAAAACATACACGACAAACTCGCTCAGCAAGAAGAGGAAGTAGAGCCGACGTGATAGAGGAGGCGGCGGCGGCCATGGCACGGCGGCACGAGGAGCACCGATGGTGCTCAACTCGCGCCTAGCCATGCCAACAGCAGTAGCAGCACGAGGAAGACGGTGTGAATGAGCCCCGCAACATCTGATCCTCGAATCCGCACCACGAAGTCACCGGAGCACGCCAACACGAGTAGGGTCATAACCCTAGTTGTGAGAGCGGGGTCGATATGACCAAACGGAAGCTTGTGCGGCGTATCTGAGTTAACCAACTAAGACGGAGGCATCGACTTGGTCGGCAAGCACGACAGAAACGGCTGGAACAACCAGCGCCGACTAGAATCGAAGCCCAACAGCAACGTTGTAATGGCGTTGCTAGAGAGAAATCGAGAGAGAGAGAGAGGAAGAGTGAGCTCGAGAGAGAGAGTGGGCCGGGGTGGGCCAACCTAACCCTTAAGGTTAGGGTTGAACCCAACCCAGTGAGCCTAGTGGTTGTATGAGCCGGGCCGGGCTGGCCCACGGGTCTAGTCCAACTAATTAAATAAATGTTTTATAAAAGTATAATTACAAATATACACCTAGGAGTATTTAGGTTATAGAAAATATATAAAAGTCCTAAAAAATACATATAATATGTCAAAATTATCACCAAAATAATATCTACCTAAGGAAAATACAACTTACTTATTTAAGTTAAATAAAATGCATATAAATTTAAACACCATTAAATCCTAAGTGAAATTTCATAAAATAAGGAAAAGTCCTAAAAATGAATAAAAAAATATTTTTTGTATATGAAAATAAGTATACTATTTCATGAAAATACTAACTTATTTTCTTTACAAATAAAACTTGAAGCAAATATTCAAAGACATTTAATACTTTGCGGAATTTTATAAAAATAAGGATAATACTTAAAAATAAATAAAAATCATTTTAAGTCCTTAAATAAATATATTTTGACAGAAAAATATTAAAAATGGGATTACAAAAGTTTTCAAGATTTGAAAGTGTTAAACCTTATCTGTTACGTAAAATACCTATTTTGCAAATTCTTTAAAAAAAATCTCAATTAAGAAATAATCAAAATCTAATATAAAACTTTAAACCTTTATGTTCAAATACTAGTTCCAAAGCCATAACTTGGATGTATTGTAACCCTTAAGTGTAAAATAATAACTTTAGGGAAAATCCTTTAAAGCCATAAATCCAAGTTAAGCCAACAATTTCAACTAAATTTTAAAACAACATTCACTTGTGATAAAGGTGATCACTCTTTACTATGTTTAACATGATTTAAAAACCCTCACACATTAATACGATCATTTAAAATGGCTTTCTTTAATAAGTCAAATCAATTTCATAATAACAAGTCACATTTAAACTCATCATTCACTTAAAGTGGAAGTGAATGATCTCATACTTTTAAACATGATTGTTACAAAATTTAAAACTTATTAATACTTTAAAACACATCACACTCTAAGTCTACTTATGTTTTAAAGTTAACTTTGGTTCACCAAGTTATAAACACAGTGTATAAAGTCTAATTATGTTTTTATAGTTAACTTTGGTTTGCTTCAAATTAAATGATGAGCTATATCAAGTCCAAGCTTATCGAATAGACTCAAACGACAATGATTGCATTCTGTTAACCATCAAGATTGTTTAAACCTTATCAAAGAAATCTTTCCTTCAAAGTTATTCGGTTTGCCACTTCAAACAACCATCTCATAATAAGTTCTTCAACTCTTATCAACCTAAAACATGGACTTTCATAATGGTTACGTGATATTAATTAACCTTAATAATGTGTTGTTATTATGCTTACTTTTGTATCTTACATGCTAGTCTTAATATTCTTGTATATACATATTTGCTTGTGAAGTAAACTTGAAGATAAACCAAATCTTAAAGAAATCACCTAAGTTTAACCCTTCCACGTTATTAAGGAATTGTCTCAGGGTTTTACGAAATGCATTACATTACTTATGCATCACATCATATTGATTCTTTAAACATTAGTCCTTACCGGACCAATGATGCAATTTACAGATTTTGGATCTTCTATTGTCTTGAAGACGTTGAGTGCATAATCTTGCAATCATAAAAGAAAAGTTCACACTTGCTCATGTTCTTTGGTTATTTTCTATCAAACACTTGTAACTCAAATATTGTCATCACCTACATTTCAAAAAGGTTTGAAAACACTATTTTTATAATAAAATGATTATGGATTATTTACCAAATGGTAATAATCTACTGATACAGTTCTAGTGGCAAAGGAACATAATATCTAGGACTTAACAACCAATGTCGCCAGTGATATAACGTCGTATATTACGCGTTAACCATAAGACTTGGAATGAGACAGGAAAGTTAGCTGTATCTTCTCCCTTCCGCATGAATCCGAATGTGCAGGTCGTGACTGTTACCCTCGTAGCATGAGTATGTAATTCGTAGAGGATATGCAGCATATGGGTGGGATCCCTCAATGTCCCACGGTAGTTTCTGGCATCTATAATGGTCTATACCAACCATTGTTGTAATTCAATATGTGGGCATGGCGTACACCAAGGAGTCATGTGGGGTCGTGGAGAGGGCAGTGATTGACTTGGATCTTAGACTGGACCCCATACCAAGGAAGTATGGACAAGCTCGCGACTTGGATATACAACAAGGCTAAGGTCTCTTATGGGAAAAGTAACGCACCTCTGTAGAGTGTATAAAATTGTGATATGTTAATCCCTGTTCTGGGAAGGAGCTATGAATGTGGCAGAAAAGGAACTCCACAAAATTTCTAATCAACCCGTGAAGGATGACAGACATAATTTTTTTAGAATAAAAGAAATATTTGAAGAAATGTTCACAAAAAACTGCATTACCTATGACGTTTGGTCTGTGGCTATATATTGTGCATTAAACACTCTTTTTAGTGAACTTGCTGAGTACGCCCGTACTCAATCGTACCTTCTTAACCCTTGCTAAATTCTAAAGTCAATAAAGACGACGTCAACACCAACTCTTGATCAATGAGTCACCACCGGAATCTCAAGTTCTTACATGAAGTCAATGGGGTCAACATACACATCAGCTGAAGTGAAGACGAAGTTCCTAATTAGATAGGAGTCTACTCTCTAGCCGTAAAACCTACTTCTGTAGAGCATTGCAATAGCAGCAGTTGCAAATCCGGTAGTTTAGAAACTAGTCTTATTAGCAAGGTAGTTATTAGTTGTTATTTCTGGTTCTTCTTTGTAAGAAGTTGTTTTCTTCCTCTTTAACTTAGAAAGTTCTCTGGATCTTTTGTAAAGAGTCGAGTTGTAATATATAGTCATGTCTTGGACCTACTATGTTTCTATTGTACCACTCCGAGGGATGTAATACTGGTGAAATGATGTTTCATTGGTGTTATGTCAATGACTATAGTGTACTACATCATGCAGTGGTATGCTGGGTCACCGCAAAACCCTAACCCTAACTGAACCGAATAGGTACAACTAAATACAATGTTCAACAGTATCATAACAAAACTAAGCGATGGGCCTTATTGCGAAGGGTGAGGTCACCACACTGAAAAAACTCACTATCAAGTGTGGTATCCTGAGCTTCCCAGAGTGTCGATAATGGAGATTTTGGCCATGGAGGTCTCACGTTCATTGGAGGAACGACTCGCACCCCTGAAACACACATCAGATTTCAAAACTCTGTAGGAGAAGGATCGACATGGCAACCCCCCCCCCCCCCCCACCGGATTGCTCGGGAAAGTTATCATTGCCCCATAACTCAAAAAATCACCGGTGCGCAGCTCGCCGTGATTATCACGGTGGACGAGATTACGCTCGCGGTGAAGGACAACGAGCTTCCCATGAAGGAAATCCTGACCAAAGTCCACCGGAGTGGCGGTGTACAGTGAACCCTTATCGCTCCTCTATATTCCACCCACTTATTACTAGTACTACTGCGGCAGAGATGCGTTTGTGATGAAGAATTGATGTTTATTTCATGAATCTGGTATCTTGCTACAAAATTTAAATTATATCAACATATCGGGGTCTCATCTTAGCCCTGCAGATGTGCAGATGTGCATGAATGATTCATCAGCTCATCTGTACTGTCTAGTAGATTGCAAAGGGATTTCACCGATGAATATACTTCAACAATAGTAGCAAGGTTGGCGTGAGCTTGCAAATAGATTTTGTATGTTTGATCTCACAATTTTTTTGACCCGGAAATCTAGATGACCGTACTCTGCTCGGTCCGATCAGAAGCTTGGCAAAACGCTGGTAGCCTCGTAGTACGGATATATTTCTTTTTCTAATGCATCACGAATGATACAAAATACTCCTGTCTTTTATAGATTTGGATATAAATATGATACGATCCAATCCACAACATTACGTACAACTCTTGATGAGCTCCTTTTTAATCAAAAGAAAAAACGCTAACTGTTCTAGAACTAAATATGCGAGTAATTACGAGAGCAAGCAACTAGGCCATATCCGTGACATACGTCTACTGTGTGGTGCCGACATACATCTGCTTCTGGAACTCTTCGCACCCTTGGGCACCGATCTCTGTGAAGGCTGCCACAAGTTTGGGCACCACGTTGGCGAGTGCAAGCTTCAACCCGGTTGAGCATGGCTGCTCCCTACCCGCTTCAATGGCATGGGCATCACCGACAAAGCATCCCTGCAACCACGTGTCGCATGTCCTGAGCACAGAACTTCCCCAACGACGGAAGTGCTCCTTGACAAATTCCTCAAATCCCCGAGGCTGCCGGCGCAACAGATGGAGTATGGTGCGGAGGGTGAGCAGGTAAGCATTCTCACTGTATGGCAGCGCGTTGCGGCGGCCCTCTGGTTTGCCGAGTAGGGTCTCGTATCCCGCCTCGTTGTAGTATGGTTGGTCGTTGAGGACGAGGCCCTGGATGGAGACAACAACTTGGAGGAGGCTTGATGTCACCGGCGACCAAACCTCACTGCCCTCACCGCCGAATGTGTTTAGGAGACTGAGGCACACGGTCCCGGATTCGTAGAGGTTGGGATTAAGACGTAGGCCGAAGGAGTGGTAGTACACTTGGGGTGGCGCAGCCGGGTAGGAGGGCGGTAGTTGCAAGTCGAAGAAAAATAGTCCGTGCTGGTAAGGCGTCCCACTCGCGCCCACCATCACCACCCGGAGCAGGTCCATGCGGTCCTCGAACACTCGTACGTATATGGTTTCTGCACATAAAATTGTAATAGGTATTCATTTGCAACCAATGACCGTGCATTTAGTTGTGTACTCTCATACCTGGTAAGTCGTTCTCTAGAATCTTCCATTCCTTTTGTACTGCCTTGACCCAACACTTCTGACGACTGCCACCCTGCATTTCCTTAAAGAGAGCGTTGGTTGAGGTTACAAATGAACGGTTTTGCAAAATAGAAAGAATCGTCATAGTTAAGCAGGTGGTTTATAGCGATAGCCTAATGTACGTAGTGTGCTTGTAAACTTTTTTACTCTAATGTTAAATACCCTCCATTGTTCGTTTTCCAAGCAATAGAATTTTACCTGGTCTGGATTGTCAAGGTAATGGTGATCCTCAGAGGTGATCTGGAGTACATCGAAACGTGGGAAGCTGAACGATTCGATTTCGTCACAGGAGCAAGTGGCATCTGAGGCCTTCCTTCCATCCTTGGCAATATCGTGGCAGTTCACATCCACAACGTTCCTTGTCAAGACAGCAGCGATGGTCTCTGTTGCTGGCGCATGTGCCTCTGAGCTTTGTAACAAGGGCGCTGATGGAGGCTGCCGGTTGGTCAGGTATCCCTTACCTCGAGCCACCATGTCGCCAGTCAGTCGGAGCAAAGACCGGACTGCAGAACCCAAAAGGCTTGTCCTCGTCGCTGCCGGGTCATGGTTTTCGACATCGCTGTCGTCGGCTAGGTTGCGAAGATCATTGTCCTAAGTTTACGTGTAAAATTACACTTTAACACACGTAGCCACACCAGTTATTTGCTGAAGTGGACAGTGTTAGAAGGATAGATACCGTGTTGGCCGGTTCTTCAGGTGCATCATTGACGCTGTCATCATCCACCCAGTCGCCCATTTCAGTCCACAGATCCATGTAGTGCTCTTCTTGGACGACAACGATCCCATCGGGTGACACCTGCAGCACGCTCAATCATAGTATATCAACAACAGCAAAGTTGTAGGTCAACGAAAAAGTAACAGAACAATTTATCCACGTACGTACTGTTGATATGCTGCCATCGCCCCACTTAACTTGGACGGCGTGTCCACCAGGAAGTTCAAGAACATGTCCCACCCACGAAAGATCAGCAGAAACGATACTCTTCTTCTTTTTGGCCTGTAAGGGCACGCTAATTCCGTCGCCCGTTGATCCTGACTGTTGGAGGCGAACGACAATATCTCCGTAGTAAGCAGAGTACTTCATTTTGAGATCATATGCACTCACGGTGTTAGTGCACTCGGCCTCCCTAGCCTCCAACCATGATACTCGAACCGTCTGGTCCTTATAGTCTAGGCTCCTAATGATGCCCACACGCCTTGTCGCGCCATCCTGGTCGCCCTTAGTTTCGACTGCAGTATCAAGAGGAATCAGGTTCTCGACGACGTGTTGTCCCGGGAAGAACTCATGTTCATTTAGGATATCAAAGGGGACGAGGGTCGCTGAAGGTATGCCATGCTGCAGTGTGCCGTCCTGCCATAGCACATCGACAGAGGTGCTGGTGCTGGCGACGACCATGGGGAACTCCACCTCCACATGCCTCCTGACTTGCGGGCGATGCCTGTGCCTGTGCCCCTCGAAGAAGACCCTCCTCAGTTGCTTCCTATAAATATTTACACCATTATGCTTCGTAAATGGTGCTTCATTGTCATCATCAATCACGTCATGATTGTTTTCAGGGCATGAGTCGTCGTATTGCTCGTCCTCCTCCGTTTCCTCCTGATCATGAGCACAAGCAGCATCCCCATTTTTGTTACCGTCGGTTTTGGTGGAACAACTAGGTTCTCGAAAGAAGCAGCGGTCAGCTACCCCCCAGCTGCAGCCGGACGCAGGGCAGAAGAATGTGAGGTCATCAGTGTGCTGGTACGCCGGAGGAGCGGATGCCTCGACAAGCACCTTGTCCGTGCCACAATGCGTCGACGCAATCCAGTAGACGAGGACACCCGATGTCTCCACCTCGATGACGGTGCCTACGACACGACCAGGATTCCAGTAGCCGTTAAGCCACCGTGCCGCCTTGAAGAGGGAAGAGGGGTTATCCCCTGTGACGATCTGCCCCGGGTAGATGTCACAGTTCATTTGTTTGCGGAAAACCTGGCCATAGATTGCTTGTAGCGTCTTGGACTTTGCGTCGGTAACCCTGCATACGGCCCCGTCGTCAAACATGACATCGACATCGATGGACACCTCGACGACCTGGCCGAGCCATGGGCCAGACTTGGACACGACGAAGTCGCCGAGGTTGAGGCTGCTGACACGCCGCACGCTAGAAGGGGACACTCCTTTGATGAGCCTCGTGGCTATGCCGCGGCTGTCGAGCTTCGCCAGGTCGAGCAGGGTGGTGACGCCGGTGACGACGCCGATCTGGCCGGCCATGTGGGACGCCGACCCGACCACCTGGCCAGGGTGCAGGTGGCTCCTGTCGAGCACCCTGATTTCGCGGGCCTTCTTACGCACGAGGGAGTTGTTGATGAGGAGGATCTCGAGCGTGTCAACGGGGAGAGAGCTGTTCTCCAGCGTGCCGTCGTCGAGAAGTAGGCCCTGGCGGAGGACCCCGCGCCCGAAACTCACCTGGTCTTGCAAGGAGTAGTACATACTATTTGGCAATGCCGCGGCGACGACGTCCATCTTAACTGACTTGAGATTGAGATCTTAGCTCTATCGCGATACTATATAGCTAGCTCAACCCGTGCCGGGCTGCCGGCACATCGATGGACACGAGGAACCGGCCGAGCCGGGGAAGACTCGTATTCGTATACCAGACAGAGACGGACTCCTAGCTCCACCTGCACTTCTGGATCAGGGCCAGTTTGGGTACGACTTGGGATTGGACCCTGCCGTTGGAATTTGGGATATTTCGGTATTGGACATTTGGTCCATAACTAATACAATTTCTAAAAATTTCTTTGACCCATTAGATAATTTTATGGAAATACATATATGCAAATCTAAAAAAAATCAAGTCACTTATTTTCTAACAGAGTGAGTAAAAATGTACATGCAGTTAGGATATTAGTCACATGGCCTAAATCAATAGCTAGAAAAAGTTGGTGTTCGACTTGGAAAGTTCTTTAGCTCCGGAGCTCTAGTGCTCACTTCTTTTCAAAAAACAAAAAATCAAAATTCCTATCTACAAGTTTCAAAAAAACATGAAATAAATTTTAGGCATAGTCAATATTGTATTCTATAAGCATGCAAAATTGCAACCGGAAATTCTTAATATTGTGGGTTACACAAAATTAACAAAATCTGATAAAATTTGGAGATGTAAAATTATGCATAGTTAGATCACAGTTTGTCATTTTTGTGTAGCTCATAATACAAACTATTTTAAATTGGTAATTTGCACTTTCATAGGATACATCATTGGCTACATCCTGGTTTTTTGTCCATAATTTTTTGAAACTCGGAAATATGATTTTTTTTTATAAAAAAAAACAGGATCACTAGTGCCCATGTTCGACTAGGATATAAGGTTTGACATTGGTAGAAGTGATAAAAGCGATTGTAACAATGCAACGTCTTGTGTCTGACTTTACCACAAGTCTAACACTCGGGACAAGTGCCAACATTGCGGAACACTAGTAGAAAAACTAGCTTTTGTTCGGAGCGGTCCAGATTATTAGTCCCGGTTCCCCCACGAATCGAGACTAATGCTCGCATTTGTCCCGGTTCAAGCGGCTCGAGCGTCGCACGGGGGCCGGGGGCATACGTCCCGGTTCGTCAGGTACTATTCGTCCCGGTTGGTATTACGAACCGGGACTAAAAGTCGTGCGCCAGACATATCGCCCACCGCACACCTTTAGTCCTGATTCATAATACCAATCGGGACGAATAATCTGCCTATAAATACGCCGCCCCAGCCAACCTTCCCTCTATTTTTTCTCTTGGTGGAAGGGGTGAGGTGTGTGTGCTAGTTTTTTTTTCCTATACACATTAGGTGTTCGACGAAATATCTGAGAGAATGATACCGCTTGATTTCACACAAAACAAAAATGATATGAGGTGCCCGAGCCACACTAAAGCCTTTCTCCTCTTTCTTTCCTTCTCGATCGAGGTTAGCAACCTTATCCTTCATCTTTCATTGATATAATAATGCATGTGTCGACATAAAGTAGTCATCTCACTATTCATGATGTTCTATAATGATGCAGATGAACCAGCGGGGATGGATGTACGGTGACCGACGTGAATCCGTGTACATTCAAGATGTGGATAAATTTATCGATGTGGCTAAGGCAAACAAAGAGAATGGATTTATGTGTTGTCCATGTGTTCAATGTCGGAACATCAAGGAGTACTCTTCCTCGAAAATCATTCGCGGCCACCTAGTTCGAAGAGGTTTCATGTCCAGCTATAATTGCTGGACCAAGCACGGAGAAAGAGGGGTTATGATGGAAGACAATGAAGAAGAAGAGGATGATGACAACTATTGTCATATGGTCCCTAAATAAGATAATACTGCAATGGAAGAGAATGAAGGAGGAGAAGAACGGGCATCAGATGAGCCCATTGATGACCTTGGTCGAGTCATTTCTGATGCAAAGCGAGACTATGAAACATAGAATGAGAAGTTGAAGTTGGAGGGCATGTTAGAGGATTACTGAAAGGATAGAGATGTCGCCTAGAGGGGGGTGAATAGGCAATTTCAAAACTATTACGGTTTTGGCTTGATAGAATGCGGAAGTAAACTAACGTTTATTTTACAAGCACAAAACCTAAATACACTAGGCTCAACTAAGTGCACCAACAACAAGATAAGCTAAGAAAGATAGCACAAGATAAATACACCACAAGTGATACACAAGATATGAGTACTTCAAGTACGATGGCTATCACAAGGAAAGTAAGCTCGGGTATAGAGATAATCGAGGCACGCAGAGACGGAGATGTATTCCCGTGTTCCCTTACAAGTAAGGTACGTCACGTTGGAGAGGTGTGGGATTCCACGAAGGATTTCCCAACGCCATGAAGGCTCACCTTCTTCTCCGAGTTTATCCCACGAAGGAATAGGCCCTTTCCTTATGGCTAGCTTTTGCTCCACTCCGGAGATGGCAAGCTCCACTACCACTTCACAAGCTCCACGAAGGAGAAGCCTAGGTCTCTTCACAATCTTCCACGAAGAGGACACCGCGGCACCAACCGCCAAGCCAACTAGGAGGTCACCCTCCAAGAGCAACAAGCTCACGGTCTCTCACTAGAACAAATCGTAGTGGAGAGCTCAACACTTATGCAAGAATGTAAAGCAAGAACACCAAGGGTGCTCAAATCCTTCACTCTCAAATCCCACCAAAGCAACAAGTGCTAGGGAGGAATTAGAGAGGAAGAACAATGGTGGAAGTCAACCAATGACTTCAAGATCTAGATCCAAAGGGTTCCCCTCACTTAGAGGAGGAATTGATTGGTGGGGATTGTAGATCAAGATCTCCTCTTCCAAAGCCCTCAAAAAGATGCAAAAATCATAGGAGGGAAGGGAGAGGAAGAAAGCTCAAGAGGGTCAACAATGGAGGTCAATTTCGGGCTCAAGAACGCCCAAAAACGTTGGGGGAAGAACCCCCTTTTATAGGGGAAAGCAAATATGGCCGTTGGGAGAAATCTGCGCGAACCCGGTTTGAAGTTTGGTTGAACCGGCGCAAAAACCGGACAGTCCGGTATCAGGCTCGGTTGAATCCCGATTTGAACCCGGTTGAATCCCGGTTTGAACCCGGTTGAACCGGATCTATCCGGGAAGGGGTACAGAGAGTAATCCCGGTTAGACTCGGTTGCGAAACCGAGCATCCCGGTATGAATCCCGCTTGAATCCCGGTTGAACCGGAACTGAAACACACTTCACGGAAAACGCAATAACTTTTGCATCCGGACTCCGATTTCAATGATCTTGTGCTTGTTTTGACGAGGACAACAAGCTCTACAAGATGGTGTGGAAAAACATCATAGTACAACAAAGGAGGATAGAACCAAATGAAGAAAGGTATGAAGCTTCCCTATAAGAAGAACCGGTAAAACCTTCAAACTCGAAAACGCCATAGAAGATGCATACGAATTCCGTTTTCGATGAACTTGGGCTTGTTGAAGAGCTAGAAACAAGCTCAAGAACCTCACATGGAGAAGCACCAAGAAGCAACAAAATAGGAAGATGCAAAGTATGCAAAGGATTGAGCTCCTTATGACGATGTGATCAAGTTACCCAACCGAAAGCCCCTCTTGATAGTGCGGCTATCTATCCTATAACCCGGTCTCCCAACAACCACCTTGAGACCGGTAAAAGGAAAACCTAGCAAGTCCATACCTTTGCCTTGCGCATCCCGCTTGATATTGATGACAATGCTTCAAGCTCCATCCAAGCCGGAATGCATCACTTGATTATTGTTGCTTCGTGAAGACTCGTAATTTTCTCCCCCATACACCACTATGGGATAGCTTCATTAAGACATGTCTTCACATGTCCATTATCACCAATATGGACGGCAAGCTTCAAGCAAATGATCTTCTCGAGATGCTTATCTTGAACTTGCCCTTCTCAACCTTGATGGCGATCACCACTTGATGCCATCCTCTCATGGGCTATTGACATCTTCACTTTTGAAGCATGCCCATGGAAAGATACCTATCCCATATATAAAACACAAAGGAACATATATAATGGGTTAGTTCATGATGCATAAATGACAAGGCTTACCACACCACAAGATCCATGTGGTACATTCTTTATGCTTCATGTGTTGACCAACTTGAAATCACTCTTCACTCTTTGCATTGGTCAACCAAGTGTCTTCTCATGCTCCATCTCAATATCTTGAGGTACATAAGGAACTCTTCATTTGAATACATGCTCTAAATCTTAATCAACCATAGCTCAACTAATGAGGCTATCATGACACCGACTTAGAGCCATATCTTGAATTCTTCTATTGAGATCACACTCTCAAGATCTTGAATATATCATATTCTTATCTTCAATTCGATGATCTTGATGCCAAAAATCAAGGTATATCTTTATCTTCATGGCATCCATACTTGAATCCAACATATGGACTACAATCATGACCTATGGAATATTCCTTCATATAAAACTCAATGAAAATATTAGTCCATAGGGATTGTCATGAATCACCAAAACCACACATAGGGGCAATTACCCTTTCAATATCCCCCATTTTGGTAATTGATGATAATCACAACAAGAGGGTTTATATAATGAATATTAGAAACAAGTACGCAACTTATCCGAGAATAAGTTGTATACAAGAGGTTGTATTTGATATGGTTAAGTAACACAAAGATACTAGCCCATATCAAAACTGCTTCTACTCACACAAACTACAACTAATGCAAGAGATGTGAGTAGAACCAACATATATAGAGCAAACTCCCCCACAATATATGCACGTGTGATGAACTTGAATTTCATTGCATACATTGTCAAGTATAACCTTTGGGAGAGTTTCCACTATATATTCAACCATGCAATACATAATAAAGATGAAATGCATGAAAGGTAAACACTTAAGAACAAACCAATCTTAAGTAGAAAACCATTTCCCTTAAAACCCTCTAAACTTCTCCCCCATTGACAACAAGTGCCAAAATGGATGACAAAGTTAGAAGGCCAATATAGTTCAAGTTCCTCCCAAGGTGTGCATTTCTCATAATATGAGTGAAATCATATGCACATATCCAATGACGAATACTTGGAGGAAATCAACTATACTGAGGATCAAATATTGCTAAAAGGATAACAAGGTGAAGAAACTTCAACGGATGAAGCAAGCAATCAAAATATCCAAATAATCAAGTGGACAAATAGTTCTCTAAATGAAATAAGGAAGCTCCCCAAGGTTTGTGCATAAATTAGTTGTTTCATTTGAATACAATATGCACAAACATGGAATCCTCACTCCCTCTATATCATTTAGAACACAACCAAGATACAATGAGTAGAGATATAAATCAATACACTTGTCAAGACAAGATTAAGTCCAAAAGAAACCAAATATGAGATATGAGTGCATGAAGATGCAATGAAAGTAAACCGAGCACTCATAAATCAAGACCTTACCAAAACCATTAAAAACTAAGCGGATAAGTGAGATGGTTGGCAAAAGGCAAGGATATCAAGGCGAGAGATTAACACTCTTGTGTATATAAGTTTCTAATTGAGAAATCATGGGAATAATCCACAAAGAAACATCCACACATAAGAGCTTAATAAAGATAAGAAAACATGATATCCAAGAGGAAGTCATAAGATATACCAAAAAAATGATATTTTTCTTAAGTGCATATATATAGCCCATGGCTCTATTTTCTCTTATGGTATATCAATGAACTTCACCAAAGAAAAAGAAAACCTCAAAAACATCACAACTAACACTAAGGGAAATAATGCTAGTTGGGATATTTTGAGAAAGGCAACAAGTATCAAAAGGAAGGATTCAATGCAATTTCAACAATATTGCACATGAGAGTACCTTGAGGAATTGATATGCAATAAATTGCTAGAAGGCATATTTGGGATTGGTGAATCATGAACATGATTTTCTATACTCCCCATTATATGCATCATCTCAAATTACTCACATAAGCAATAAGGATAGAAAAGTCTTTCAAAGATCCTTGCAAGAACCGCAACATTTGCAAACAAATAAATTCATGCCAAGATGTAACCTACAAGAGATTGGATGGAAGAATAGTATGCATGAATAAGATACTTGTTACCGAGATAGCAATGGTATGATGTAGTAGATAAGAATTATTTGATCATCCTAGCTTGGCTCCAATTATCATGTGGTGACAACACCTTCCTTATAGATAAGACAAGCATCCATTGCATCTCCAATGTACCTAAAACAACATTCAAGTACATCTTGGTCCCCAAACTTATTGGGTCCAAAGTGGTTAGACTAACCACAACACATAGGACATACTCCATAAAAATATGTGCATATTTAGAGATGAAATTTGAATTTCATGCACATCATAGCCGTTTAAGGATTTGATGGAGTATACCCTATATATTGGACCAAAGAAAGCAAAACATGATATAAGATATACATTTAGTAAACATGCATGCACGAGACTTTCAAGAACCAATGAATATATAATTTGGACAAAACACCAAAATATTCAAGAAGGCATACAAGGTGTGGCAAAACACATTTGTTGTCCAAACTATATCAAAGGATCAAATCAACACAAGATTTGTTCAACAAATGAACTAACCAAAAACTACTGAGCATAAAATATGAGATAAAAACATAAATGCTCAAAGATTTATCTCATTCAAGCAAATAACATAGAGAAGAAAGAATGAGATAACAAACTCCCAAAAGAGCAAGGTTTCAACAAATAAACCGAACCCTTAACACTTTTCACAATGGCACAAGGTTCCGAGAAGAAAAGGTTTGTCTTCCATAAAAGCACATTTGATAATAATAAAAAACACCATCAAAGAGATGTTCAAAAGCCAAGGAAGACAATGGGAGCCACAACATTTTTTGTAAAAAAAAGGCCATAGGAGGTGGAATCCATGGTGAAGATGATCCACAAATGCTACCACACCCAAGTATATCAATTGTCGAAGACAACGAGTGTATTGGAATTTATTTCCGGTGGTATATTGCACGGATATTTAAAGATAAATCTTCACAATAAGAAGCATAGGATAGGAATAAAAAGATTAAGCACTATGCAAAGATAGAGATTCTTGATAGCTTCAACTAGTCACACAATCATGCAAAGCAATGATTATAATAACTTGAAGCAAATGGTCTCCCAAATAAGATATAGAGATATGCATTTGAGGAAGGCCACACCAAGAATTTCTTACTCAAGCAAAGACATAAAGACGAGCAATAAAATCTTCTAACAAAAATTAGGACCTTGTTTGAGCTAACATGCCACCTAGATACAAGATAATCAACAATATCAACTCTAAGTGGCACCACCTCATATGTTCACATTTCCTAGGATTGTCATATGCAAAAGTAGCATATTACTCCCCCATAATGTGGTATTCATTTTTTCTTAATAAGAGGAAAAACAACCTCGACTAGAGATAATTAATGGACATTTAGAATTTGAATTTCTCATGAGCATGACACGCCACATAGTGACTAGATAAGCTTGCAATATCAATACTAAGTGGTAGTACTCATGTACACACATTTTAAGGTATGAGAGATGCGCGAGGCATATCACTCTCCCAAAATGGGATGTTCCATTAATCACTCGAAAAGAGCCAAGAAAGATATCATCAAGATGCATTAGAGGCTCAAAGCAAAACACACAAGTAAATGATGTGCCAAACACATAGACATACTTGAATACACAAAATAAGCAAGCATGAGGCACAACAAATATACTAATTGGTACAAAACCAAAACATGTAAAGGGGCAAGTAACTTACAATATTGAAGAGTTGAGTTCGAGTTACCGCAAAGAGGCACATTGGGTATATGGTAGGGAGATGATAATCCTTATAACTTGGCCTGATCAAATATAGTATATGAAGATCCCTTAATTCTTCATGAGTTAGCCAAGTCTCCAATGCCCTCCAATAACACCTATTGATCAAGTTTGAGCTTGTTGGTCCCCAACCAAGTTGGGTCCTAAGAGGTTAGTCACAATAGGCTTGGCAACCCAAATGGTTCGTTTCTTGACACCACTTTGAGTTCCAACAAACTTAGCAAACACATTGCCATCCTTATCCTTCCCAAGAGAATAATAATCATCAACAATGATAGGGTTAGATAAGGTACCATTTGAACATGAAGAGGCCAAGTGCCCCTTCTCACGACATATGTAGCAACAAGTGCTCCCCTTTCTCTTCTTCATTAATTTCTTGGCTTGGGGAGCCTTATCTTGATTCTTCTTAGGAAGTGGCCTAGCTTCAACTTGAGGTTGAGATTGGGCTTGACCTTGAACTAGTGGCCGCTTCCCTTGTTTCTTCTCACTCAAGTGCTTTTTCTTCAATGGACAAGATCTTACATGATGTCCTTTAACCTTGCACTTGAAGCAAATAATCTTGGCCAAATCCTTGACTTGGTCTTGGATCTTCTTCTTGTTGCTCTTGGACTTGTTCTTGTTATTGGAGTTGAATCCAAGTCCACCTTTATCATTGGGGCATTTTTGCACACTCAAAATATTATCGAGTGTGGATTTGCCTTCATGAATCTTTTCCAAGTATTTCTTCAAAGAAGTGACTTGGGACTTGAGCTCTTTGATTTCCTCTACATGGTTAGTATAAATAGAGGTACTGGAGGAAGTAGAAGCTTCATTGTTAGAGAAACAAGGCAAAGCAAGTAATCCAACACAAGTTTTATCAATAGTATGACAAGAAGTATCACTAGGACTAGCACATGGCAAAATAGCATTTTGAGTAGATGTTGTGCTAATGTCCAAATGAGGCTCACAAGATGTTACCTTAGTGATACTTGTTGGGCCACGTAGAGATAAAAAAAACTTTTTCCCTACGCGGTGATCCCAAGATCCAGCTCAGGTAGAAGGCCATGAGGATTACCACTAGACGCGCAGTTGCGGAATTGATGAAGCACGTTGCTTGATGCAGTGCAGTCCTCGCGATCCGTTCCGGTTCCACGATCCACGATCTGTACTTTCTTCACGATCGTCGAAGTGCTGAATGTATAGCACCTCTGCCAGTATCCACACGTACGAGGAGGAGCGCCGGCGATGGACTGCTAGGTCCGGTACGGCGGCGACAGGACGGACTGGGGCTAGGGTTTCCAATACATGGAGTGACCTAACCTTGTGCTCTAAGCACCTGCGCCCCAGCTTATATAGGGAGTAAAAGTGGGCTCCACTCACTTGTGGCCCATTCACTAAAAAGGCCTGTATTAGCCACTACAAGTCTCACTTGCTGACTAAGTCCATGTCTCTATTTGGGTCCAACCCAAATAGGTTTCCTGTTTGGGTCTAACCCAAACTTGCTCCGGCTCTTAAGTGTGTGACCCGACAGGCTCATGGTAACCCGGACACGATTCCGAGTCTCACTCGTGATCGATCAGTTGGTAGCGGCTCCTAGCAGAACGTGCCAACTCCCAAGTACCAATAAGTCATGACGACATACCTTCCAATGCGACTTTCGTCTGAGTCCCTTTTGCCTCACGATATACTTTGTCGGGCTATAGGCGAATGACCGTCATCCCTTAAATAGTCCGACTCTCTTTCTCGATCCGAGATAAGTGATTCATCCGACTAACTCTTAGTCAGCTGCCTCGGTTAAGACTTATCCGAGACGCGCATGGCCATGCTTTCCGAATCATTTCTTCCGAGAGGGCCCAGAGAATATCTCTCCAGATGGAGGGGCAAAATCCCGTCTTGGTTATTCACATCACGCAGCTTGATTCTCTGTCGACCCGAACTCCGCCTTTATAACTGCCCAGTGACGGAACAACGTTTGACAGAACCTAAGTCGGAGATCCTTAACTCAGATTGTGCAATAACCTCAGGTCTAAGGATTACATTGATTGAGACATGCAAATGACGGCTTGTTCGTGGCATCTCAATATGGGTTAATCCGACTCGCTAAACTCTTTAGTCGAATCCGTGTAAGTCGGAATAGCATCTCCATGCCCATGACAAGTGGAACCTAGTCATCTGCCGACTTTCACATTGGTCTAAGTTGTGTGTCCGGCACAACCTCAATGACCAAGGACAATTAGTATGAACAACATGAATATGTAGTTCCACAATCAAATCACATATTCGATGATACATATCAGTAGTTCATACATGGACCATAACCTTATGAATACACAGGAATATCATCATACATGATTGCCTCTAGGGCATATTCCCAACAGTCTCCCACTTGCACTAGAGTCAATCTTCCGGCATCACATGTCTAGGCATCTAATGCCCATTGCTCTCAGGTGCGCCTCATGCTTCGGCTGTGGAAGTGGCTTTGTCAATGGATCCGCAATGTTTGCATCCGTGTGTACCTTGCATAACTTGATATCACCTTGATCCACGAACTCGCGAATAAGGTGGTACCGCATGAGTATATGTTTGTTCTTCTGGTGTTGTCTAGGTTCCTTGGCTTGTGAAATAGCACCATTGTTGTCACAATACATGTCTAACGGATTGGACGAACCCTGAACCACACCAAGATCCATGAGGAAATTCCTCATCCAAACGGCTTCTTTTGCCGCCTCCGAGGCAGCAATATACTCAGCCTCTGTTGTAGACGCAGACACTGTCTCTTTCTTAGAATTTTTCCAGCTCACAGCCCCTCCGTTTATCACAAACACATATCCGGATTGCGAACGAGAATCATCCGAGTCAGTGAGATAACTCGCATCCGTGTAACCCCTTACACTGAGTTCATCCTCACCTCCATAAACTAGGAACATATCCTTAGTTCTTCTCAAGTACTTTAGGATATTTTTAGCTGCTGCCCAGTGGATTTCTCCAGGGTCAGCCTGGTACCTGCTCACAACACTTAGAGCATAGGAAACATCCGGCCTAGTACAAATCATAGCGTACATGATGGATCCGATTGCACAAGCATACGGAATCGCACTCATCCGACTTCGCTCATCAGTTGTCGAAGGACACTGAGTCTTGCTAAGTTTTACGCCATGGGACATCGGTAAGAACCCCTTCTTAGACGATTCCATGTTCAACTTCTTCAATACTTTTTCCAAATATGTACTCTGACTCAATCCAATGAGCTGCCTTGATCTATCTCTATAGATCCGGATTCCTAGTATGTAAGTTGCCTCACCCAAGTCTTTCATCGAAAAACTCTTTTCCAATGATTCCTTGGTCTCTTGCAACATCTGGACATCATTTTCAATCAATAATATGTCATCCACATACAAGATCAGAAGGTTTACTTTGCTCCCACTAAACTTCTTGTATAAACAAGAATCATGATCGCTCTTGATGAAGCCAAACGATTTGACTACCTCATCAAAGCGAATGTTCCAACTCCGAGATACTTGCTTCAACCCATAAATGGATTTCTGAAGTTTGCATACCTTGTTAGCATTAGTCGGATCGACAAAACCCTCAGGCTGTATCATATACACGTCCTCGATTAAATTTCCATTAAGGAAAGCCATTTTGACATCCATCTGCCATATTTCATAGTCGAAATAGGCTGCTATAGCTAACATGATCCGAACTAACTTAAGCATCGCTACAGGAGAGAAAGTCTCATCATAGTCAACTCCTTGAACTTGTCGGAACCCCTTCGCGACAAGCCGTGCTTTATAGATAGAAACATTTCCATCCATATCAGTTTTCTTCTTAAAGACCCATTTGCACTCAACGGGTCTTGCACCGTCTGGCAGATCAACCAAGTTCCAAACTTGATTTTCATCCATGGACTTTAACTCGGATCTCATGGCTCCAAGCCATGACTCGGAATCAGAACCTACCATCGCCTCCGAATAAGTCTTCGGCTCATCACTGTCCAAGATCAATACATCACGAACACTTCGCAATCTGGCCGATCTTCGCAGTGTCGGTGCAATTTCCGGCTCAGGTACCACGTCCGGCTCAACCTCTAAGGCGTTTGCCGACTCGCTGCTAGCCGGTATCTCTCGAATTTCTTCGAGATGCACCGTACTCCCACTAACTCCCCGACTGAGAAACTCTTTCTCAAGGAAGACACCATTTCGAGCGACAAACACTTTGCCCTCTTCTCGGTTGTAGAAGTAGTAACCCAAGGTTTTCCTCGGATATCCCACGAAAATACACTTATCCGACTTAGCTGTAAGCTTGTCCGACTGAAGTCGCTTGACAAAAGCTTCACAACCCCAAATCTTAAGGAAAGACAAACTCAGCTTTTTGCCAGTCCACATCTCATGTGGTGTCTTTTCTACCGACTTTAATGGTACTCTATTTAGTGTGAACGCTGCAGTTTCGAGACAATAACCCCAAAATGATAAAGGCAGATCTGTCCGACTCATCATTGATCGTACCATGTCCAACAAGGTCCGATTTCTCCTTTTCGACACACCGTTTCTCTGCAGCGTTCCTGGAGGAGTGAGCTGGGGAACTATTTCACAACTCTTTAGATGGTCATCAAACTCATGGCTCATGTACTCGCCTCCTCGGTCCGACCGAAGAAAGTTTATTTTCTTGCCAAGTTGATTTTGTACCTCATTCTGGAATTCCTTGAACTTTTGAAAGGCTTCCGACTTATGTTTCATCAAGTAGATATATCCACATCTACTCAAATCATTAGTGAAGGTAATGAAGTACGCATAACCACCTCTGGCTGTCGTGCTCATCGGGCCACATACATCACTATGTACTAGTCCCAATAAGTCGGACGCCCTTTCACAACTCTTTGCAAAAGGTCTGTTGGTCATCTTGCCGAGAAGGCAGGATTCGCATGTCTCGAACGACTCCAAGTCGAACGAAGTTAGGAGTCCATCATCATGGAGCTTCTTCATGCGTTTCCAACTTATATGACCAAGCCGACAATGCCAAAAGTAAGTCATATTCAGATCATTTGGTTTTAACCTTTTCACATTTATGTTATAGACAGATTCACCCTCAAGATTCAAAATAAATAACCCGTCCTGGACGGGTGCAAAGCCATGAAACATATCATTCAAATATAAAGAACAACCATTATTCTTAATATTCGACTCATAGCCCTGTCTCATCAAACATGAGGCAGAAATGATGTTTCGACTAAGCACTGGAACATAATAACAATTATTTAGCTCCATTATGAATCCAGAAGGTAAATGAAGTTGCATTGTGCCGACTTCCAACGCAGCAACTCTCGCTTTGTTTCCGACTCTAATGTCAACCTAGCCTCTTGCAACGCTCCTAGTTTTTACTAGTCCCTGCAACGAGTTGCAGATGTGAATGACTGATCCGGTCTCATATACCCAAGAACTACTAGGTGCATTAGCAATATAAATGTCTATAACATTGCAAACAAGCGTACCTGAGCCGGAAGTCACACCTCCGCTCTTGGCTTTATCAGCCAGATACTTGCTGCAATTCCTCTTCCAGTGGCCATCCGAATTGCAGTAGAAGCAAGTGGATCCGACTGTAGGAGATGGCTTAGTCCCTGAGGAAGCGCTTTGGACTGGGTCCTCCGCCTTACCTCCTGACTTTGCCTTCTTCTTCTTAGTCCAAGAACTCTTCTTAAACTTAGCCTTGTTTTGTACCACCAACACTTGACTGGCACCTTTCTTGAGATCCGCCTCAGCCTGCTTGAGCATCCCATGTAATTCAGTGAGCTTCTTATCCATACCATGCATGTGGTAGTTCGATATGAACTGGCCATACGCACTAGGAAGAGAGTTCAGAATTATGTCTGTAGCGAACTCTTCGCTAATGGGGTAGCCAAGCCTTTCCAGAGACTGCACGTAACCAACCATCTTGATCACATGCGGACTCAGTGGATCGCCATCCTTAAGCTTGCAGCTCAACAAAGCCTGAGAGACTTGATACCTCTCAGTCTTTGCCTGAGCCTAGAACATACTTTTGAGGCTTTCGATCATATCGTAGGCCTCAACATTCTTGAACTACTGCTGCAAGTCTGGTTCCATGTGAGCAAGCATAAGACAGCTAATCTCCGTGGATTCATCACAAATCCGACGGTAGGCATTGGTGGCTGTGACAGTCGCATTCTCATCCGGCTCAGCTAGAAGTGGGTTGTCTAGGACACGATCCCTTTTTTCTTGTTTGAGAACAATTCTCAGATTACGATACTAGTTGGTGAAATTAGTTCCATTCAGCTTATCTTTCTCTAAGATGGTTCTCAAAGCAAAACCGGAAATCTGAGGAAGACTGCTAGGTGCCATTGATCTACAACAGAAAATATGCAAAACACTTAAGACATGTATCCATAAAAGAGCAAGCATATTAAACACTTTAATATTTATGCTCCCACTAGAACCAATATCCCTCCGATGGTTACTTAGTGATTCAGGACCCTAAATAAGCAAGTCGACTAGTGAGCTTTAGCATCACCGCTAGCCGTCAAGTGATCTAGGTAGACAACTCCTTGTCAATCGTATCTCATACGACTCCTGTTGGATGGGTGGCATCACATGCCCCGACTCCCATCCGACTTTTCCCCAAGTCCCACAACCGTTGTGATAGACCTGTCTAGATTACCAAGTGCTTCTGCTGTAAGAGTCTGACTCGAACCCACCTAGTCGGAAAGAATTGATAGCACCTCAATTTTATGATCCCACTACCAAAAATGTCCGACTTGTGATGGTGCAGCACTTGGCGGGGAAACCGACTAGACCTTCTTTGAGGGATTATATTCTACCAACTATCTAATAGAGGTAAAACATAGACATAACAATAACATAAAATAAAGCAATTATAATGTGAAATGGTATGGCTCTTTTCATGGCGATCTCCATCTCCATGAAGCCTATAATCCGACTCGTGTCAACTCTTGTCACGTGCCGTCTTACACCATGTAGCCGACTTGTACTCCGACTTGCATGCCATCCCGATTCTCCAAACAGCTACACTAGCTAGTAATGCAAATTACACAGAGAATCCGACACGCGGGCCGTTATACAATAAGATGACAACACCTAGGCTCCAGCCGGCTGACAAAAACCGTGATACGCAGATCACGTATGGATTACACACATCACATGCACATAAGCCATACCATTCACAACATCATCCTGCAAAAACAAGTTATGCATATATACGATATCTACCGGCGTTGTGAAACTCGCAACGACATCTAAGGCGCTACGACAGGGCGAAGCCTGCGGTCCCGCTAGCCGGATAGCGGGCGGGGGTCGAAGGAGCAGCGCCCCTCGCAGGTGCGGGCATGGATTTTTCCGAAAAACACAGATCTCATCTGCATTCCGGCCATGGATTTCATCATCGGATAAAACAATTTTACCCAAATCCGATCCGGACTCTGATTCGATCAAACCCTTTGATCTTCGATCACCGCATCCGGGTTTACGTGTCACGGTCTACCCCGATGGCGGAAACTGACCGGTAGGGGTATGTCGTTCCACTACCTTAGCAGTTAGATCACGGAAACCAGATCATCCATTCCCCCGAGTACAGTTGATCCAATCAACTTTGTACAAAACCGATCTATCTCATATATCGACCACCAAAACTGCAATTAGATCCAATCTAACGCCAACCGCATATCACATATGCGCGATCTTGAGCCTAAAACCAGAAGCTAACGCTCTGCTACCACTGTTGGGCCACGTAGAGATAAACAAAACTTTTTCCCTACGCGGTGATCCCAATATCCAGCTCGGGTAGAAGGCCACGAGGATTACCACTAGACGCGCAGTTGCGGAATTGATGAAGCACGTCGCTTGATGAAGTGCACTCCTCGCGATCCGTTCAGGTTCCACGATCCGTACTTTCTTCACGATCGTCGAAGTGCTGAACGTACAGCACCTCCGCCGGTATCCACACGTACGAGGAGGAGCGCCGGCGATGGACTGCTAGGTCCGGTACGGCGGCGACAGGACGGACTGGGTCTAGGGTTTCCAACACATGGAGTGACCTAACCTTGTGCTCTAAGCACCTGCGCCCCAGCTTATATAGGGAGTGAAAGTGGGCTCCACTCACTTGTGGCCCATTCACTAAAAAGGCCTATATTAGCCACTGCAAGTCTCACTTGCTGACTAAGTCCATGTCTCTATTTGGGTCCAACCCAAATAGGTTTCCTGTTTGGGTCTAACCCAAACATGATGTCCCTCAAATCCGCAACATGCCTCCATGCGAATCCACTTTCGGTAACATCAACCTGATGTCCCTCAAATCTGCACCATGCCTCCATACGAATCCACTTTTGGTAACATCAACCTCACACCATCTACTATGAGGACGAGCATTCCTCACAACATAGTGCTAGGGTAAGTGTCATCTACCTTAAGGGAACCATTATATTACAAAACATCTCCCGATTATATTACACAGCAAGTATCGAATATATTACATTCATGCATATATACAATATAAAGTCTTTTATGATCCCTATTACATTATCATCATCTTCCGATAATATTCTCCGTTTGGATCTAGGACCTCTGCATTTAAGAATCCTGCAATTTCCGATTGGATTGCTTGTATGTGATCCTTTGGTAGAAGATGGCCTCGCAACCATTCGATCTAATTTAAAAGAATGAGTCAACATAAATTAATGAAACTAAACACAATTTATGGTAATAAAACAATTTTTTGTATATTGTTTACATACTTGAAGTTGTTCTAAATTTCTGCCCTTCTCACAGTCCTCTGACGAATGAACTGGCAAACATAGTATCCACATACGTTATTTCCATCTGCCTACCTCAGACACTTTATGAGAACAAAGTTCAATCAAAATAATACTCCCTCCGTTCCTTAATATAAGGTGTATAGTTTCTTTCCACGAATATTAGCGCACGGGCTGGGAGGGCAAATTTCGTTGCTTTCGGACATGAATACCCAAGGTGATTGACGTGATACATAGGGAACATATGAAATCTGGGTATCCTCTTTCCCCTGATCGGATTAATTACCTCCTAAATACAAGGAACAAATCCTAGAATTCTCTATACACCTTATATTATGGATTTTTAAAAAAAAACTATACACCTTATATTAAGGAACAAAGAGAGTAATAATTAAGCATGATAATGGTATCGAAACTAGAATCAAAGAGATGCGCGGATCTAGCTAGTACTTACATTTAGTGGTTTAAATGTAAGCTCTCTTTCTAGGCACCCTGAGCCTTGTTGATGAACAGTTTCCAAGCACTAGCCGTCAAATAAAATGAATAAAGTGAGTTATTAATTACTTGATATCAGTAAATGAACGAAAGTTGCTGATATAGTGTCATAATAACTGAAATTACCGCTGGAGCATATCCTGCATGGGGCCCACTCCTCAAGGGGTTTACATTTAGAGTCCATGACTTGTACTACTCCATCAGGTTGAATGATTAGCAGAATATAATAGAATCTGCGCATGCATAACACATGAATTATACACTTAACATCGAGTAAGTGAAATAGAATGTGTACAAGACAATAACACTCACTTGAAGTTATAAGGTAATAATATTTCCCTTTTGGTTTCTTAAAACCTTAACGCCATTACAATTTTATCCTCTGTGTCCTTGGATTAAGTTTCATAGTAAGTTCATGAACCCAATATGGGTCAATGAACCCAATGTCATAGATTTGTCTTCTTCCGCATTCGAGAATATTCAGTCTGCATAATATAGTGAGTGCGATATAAACGAGGTGAGATAACTAGAGACTTAATTATTACAGAAATAATACTTACAGACAATAGGCACTGACAATCGATTTGTCGAGGGCGTCTTGATTAAAAATGATTTAGTTCAGGAAATTCAAGCAGTATCTGGGCATCTCCATACCCGTAATGCTCATTTCGAACTCCGATCACTATCCAGTTTGCCCCTTCCTTTGTGGCTTTAGTATACCAATTATGCAATCTTCGCATTTTTGTTGATAGATACTTGACGTCCTCAGGTCTGACGAGAGGTTCCCCGTACTGGTATTTGTATTTTTTCTCAGCCACGGGGAACTCTAAGTGGTCTACGTACTGAGCAATAGTCATACCTTGAGCAGTGGCCGATTCTCCATACATTGCAACAAACTCCGAATCATACTGCTCGCCCGCACATTTGCTCGACCCTACCCCGGTATCAGAAATGACTTTGAGTGGGGGGCATTCCTAGTTTTTCTATAAACCGAGTTGGGGAACTGAATTCCAGTTTGCACTACTGCTCTTCGGCCGCACCATTGACTGATGTGACTTGACAATAGAGCGGTCATATCCTGATGACAGCCTTGGCTCGGCTTGATGAAGGGTCTTCAACGTTTTTTGCACTTTGGCTTTAACTCTGGCTCTTTCGGCCGCTTGAGGCTATCAAACCACTTTTGCGTATGGGCATTTGCGATCACCGTATTATCCTCTTCAGTATAGTCGTAAGCTCTCTTGGGAGGAACCTTTGGTACTTTTGGGAGGGGCTCCGGTAGACGCTTCGGTGATCGATTACTCTTTCGCTTTTGGCCCTGGCCCTTTTGTACTTTTGGGAGGGCTGAGACGGCTGACGCGGCGGCGAAGATGGCCGTGCTGGAGAAAGGGCCTGTTTTGGCGGAGACGACTGCGCTAGAGAAAGGGCATGTTGTGGCGGAGACGACGCCTACCACGGCGACGGCAAAGATGGCTGATGCGCTGGAGACGGGTGAGGCTACGACGAAGATGGAGTTATGCTCTGAGGAGTGGATGGTCTTGGCGTCCGATTTGAAAGCACGACGTGTTCCTTGCGCCATAGAATGATCATGTTTTTTGCTTCTCCTAGTCCAGTCACATCCCCTTCACCTGGAGGGTAGTGAAGCTTGAGCTGCGCGAATCCGTCCATAACTTCATCCACCCCGGCAATAGCGTAGCCCTGTGGAACTGCACAACAATGGTAAGTTGGTACCAGTCCAACTAATGGTAAGGCATAGCCAATCGTCACTGCAAGTCTAAAAAGGCCTATATTAGCCACTTCAAGTCTCACTTGCTGACTAAGTCCATGTCTCTATTTGGGTCCAACCCAAATAGGTTTCCTCTTTGGGTCTAACCCAAACTTGCTCCGGCTCTTAAGTGTGTGACCCGACAGGCTCATGGTAACCCGGACACGATTCCGAGTCTCACTCGTTATCGATCAGTTGGTAGCGGCTCCTAGCAGAACGTGCCAACTCCCAAGTACCAATAAGTCATGACGACATACCTTCCAATGCGACTTTCGTCTGAGTCCCTTTTGCCTCACGATATACTTTGTCGGGCTATAGGCGAATGACCGTCATCCCTTAAATAGTCCGACTCTCTTTCTCGATCCGAGATAAGTGATTCATTTGACTAACTCTTAGTTGTCTGCCTCGGTTAACACTTATCCGAGACGCGCATGGCCATGCTTTCCGAATCATATCTTCCGAGAGGGCCCAGAGAATATCTCTCCAGATGGAGGGGAAAAATCCCGTCTTGGTTATTCACATCACGCAGCTTGATTCTCTGTCGACCCGAACTCCGCCTTTATAACTGCCCAGTGACGGAACAACGTTTGACAGAACCTAAGTCGGAGATCCTCAACTCGGATTGTGCAATAACCTCAGGTCTAAGGATTACATTGATTGAGACATGCAAATGACAGCTTGTTCGTTGCATCTCAATATGGGTCAATCCGACTCGCTAAACTCTTTAGTCAAATCCGTGTAAGTCGGAATAGCATCTCCATGCCCATGACAAGTGGAACCTAGTCATCTGCCGACTTTCACATTGGTCTAAGTTGTGTGTCCGGGACAACCTCAATGACCAAGGACAATTAGTATGGACAACATGAATATGTAGTTCCACAATCAAATCACATATTCGATGATACATATCAGTAGTTCATACATGGACCATAACCTTATGAATACACAGGAATATCATCATACATGATTGCCTCTAGGGCATATTCCCAACAATACTTGCCTCACGAGCTAACTTTAGCCCATCATAGGAGATTATAAGATCATTATGAGAGCCCGAGAGCATTTCATGACTCTCTTCCAATTTCCTATACTTGCTAGTCAGCAACTCAAGTTGAGCCCTTAGCTCAACATTCTCCTTTAATATAGATGCTTCACAAGAAGTAGAGTTAGTAGCACTAGCATCATTAATAGATTTTTCCTTTTCAAGCTCATAAGATTCAATTTTTTGTATGAGGAGACAATTAGTGTGCTTCTCCTCGACAAGCTCTTGCTTAAGGAGATGGAATCTACGACTCCCATCATCAAGTTGGAAATCCAACTCCTCTATGGTTTCCGTTTGTTTAGTTATGGTGTCCATAACATGTTTGAGACAAACAACGGCCTTATTATTACCACGAAGAGAGGTACACAAAAAGGTCAACTCAAGCACAAGAGCACTAGTATCCTCATCAAGGTCATCATCATAATCATCATTATTATTGCTATTATCTAGAGAAGATATGTTGGGATCCAAAGTAGGAGATACCTTTGATCCTCTTGCCATAAGGCACATGTGAGCACGGGAGGATGAAGATGGGGATATTGTTGAATCTCCATTCATGATTGTGTCTTGATCCCTAGATTTTTTGATTTCCTTTACATTGTTAGATACACAACTAGAGGAAATAGAAGCATTTTGCACATAGGAACAAGACAAATCAAGCATATCATCTACATTAGTACTTAAATAGTTTCTAGATGATATGCGAGGACTATCAATACAAGGGGGTATAGAACTATTGTTGCAAGAAGTGTTTAAGTCCAATCTCTCTACACCATTATCATTTATAGAACAAGAATCATTGGTGTGAAGAGAAACACTACCATCATCACATATGATTTCTCCACTCACCATGCCATTACCTTGTGACTTGTCACATGTAGGTGAAGTGGAAGGAAATGAAATCTCGTTGCGACCGGTGGTGGAAGCAATTTGGAGCTCTTCATGATGTGAAGGAGAAGAGAGCTCCTCGGAGATACCACCGACCCTATAAGAAATGGACCCACCAAATATTTCTTTAAGCTTGGTCCACATCTCATGAGATGACTTGTGCTTTACATTTGTCAAGAAAAAATTAACTATGGGGCTCAAAGAGAAAATAAGCTCATTAGATACTTGAGCTTCGAGATGTAAATTTTTCTCATTATCTAAAGATAGATTTTGAGGATCCATCGGAGGAGAAAAACCTACATCTAGAAATCGCTCAATATTTGGACACAAGGTCCGAAGATTACAAAGCAAGCAATTTCTCCACAAAATATAATTTGTGCCATCGAAGATAATTGTGTCATTGTGCACTATACTACTAGCCGACATCTTTACACTCTAGGGGTGAAGCCTAAACAAGGAGAGACCTTGCTCTGATACCAATTGAAAGGATAGAGATGTCGCCTAGAGGGGGGTGAATAGGCAATTTCAAAACTATTACGGTTTTGGCTAGATAGAATGCGGAATTAAACTAACGTTTATTTTACAAGCACAAAACCTAAATACACTAGGCTCAACTAAGTGCACCAACAACAAGATAAGCTAAGAAAGATAGCACAAGATAAATACACCACAAGTGATACACAAGATATGAGTACTTCAAGCACGATGGCTATCACAAGGAAAGTAAGCTCGGGTATAGAGATAACCGAGGCACGCGGAGACGAAGATGTATTCCCGTGTTCCCTTACAAGTAAGGTATGTCATGTTGGAGAGGTGTGGGATTCCACGAAGGATTTCCCAACGCCACGAAGGCTCACCTTCTTCTCCGAGTCTATCCCACGAAGGAATAGGCCCTTTCGTTATGGCTAGATTTTGCTCCACTCCGGAGATGGCAAGCTCCACTACCACTTCACAAGCTCCACGAAGGAGAAGCCTAGGTCTCTTCACAATCTTCCACGAAGAGGACACCGCGGCACCAACCGCCAAGCCAACTAGGAGGTCACCCTCCAAGAGCAACAAGCTCACGGTCTCTCACTAGAACAAATCGTAGTGGAGAGCTCAACACTTATGCAAGAATGCAAAGCAAGAACACCAAGGGTGCTCAAATCCTTCACTCTCAAATCCCACCAAAGCAACAAGTGCTAGGGAGGAATTAGAGAGGAAGAACAATGGTGGAAGTCAACCAATGACTTCAAGATCTAGATCCAAAGGGTTCCCCTCACTTAGAGGAGGAATTGATTGGTGGGGATTGTAGATCTAGATCTCCTCTTCCAAAGCCCTCAAAAAGATGCAAGAATCATAGGAGGGAAGGGAGAGGAAGAAAGCTCAAGAGGGTCAACAATGGAGGTCAATTTTGGGCTCAAGAACGCCCAAAAACGTTGGGGGAAGAACCCCCTTTTATAGGGGAAAGCAAATATGGCTGTTGGGAGAAATCTGTGCGAACCCGGTTTGAAGTTCGGTTGAACCGGCCCAAAAACCGGACAGTCCGGTATCAGGCTCGGTTGAATCCCGGTTTGAACCCGGTTGAATCCCGGTTTGAACCCGGTTGAATCCCGGTTGAACCGGATCTATCCGGAAAGGGGTACAGAGAGTAATCCCGGTTAGACTCGGTTGCGAAACCGGGCATCCCGGTATGAATCCCGGTTGAACCGGAACTAAAACAGACTTCACGAAAAACGCAATAACTTTTGCATCCGGACTCCGATTTCGATGATCTTGGGCTTGTTTTGACGAGGACAACAAGCTCGACAATATGGTGTGGGACAAATCATAGTACAACAAAGGAGGATAGAACCAAATGAAGAAAGGTATGAATCTTCCCTATAAGAAGATCCGGTAAAACCTTCAAACTCGAAAACGCCATAGAAGATGCATACGAATTCCGTTTTCGATGACCTTGGGCTTGTTGAAGAGCTAGAAACAAGCTAAAGAACCTCACATGGAGAAACACTAAGAAGCAACAAAATAGGAATATGGAAAGTATGCAAAGGATTGAGCTCCCTATGACGATGTGATCAAGTTACCCAACCGAAAGCCCCTCTTGATAGCGCGGCTATCTATCCTATAACCCGGTCTCCCAACAACCACCTTGAGACCGGTAAAAGGAAAACCTAGCAAGGCCATTCCTTTGCCTTGCGCATCCCGCTTGATATTGATGACAATGCTTCAAGCTCCATCCAAGCCGGAATGCATCACTTGATTATTATTGCTTCGTGAAGACTCGTAATTTTCTCCCCATACACCACTATGGGATAGCTTCATTAAGACACGTCTTCACATGTCCATTATCACCAATATGGACGGCAAGCTTCAAGAAAATGATCTTCTCGAGATGCTTATCTTGAACTTGCCCTTCTCAACCTTGATGGCGATCACCACTTGATGCCATCCTCTCATGGGCTATTGAGATCTTCACTTTTGAAGCATGCCCATGGAAAGATACCTATCCCATATATAAAACACAAAGGAACATATATAATGGGTTAGTTCATGATGCATAAATGACAAGGCTTACCACACCACAAGATCCATGTGGTACATTCTTTATGCTTCATGTGTTGACCAACTTGAAATCACTCTTCACTCTTTGCATTGGTCAACCAAGTGTCTTCTCATGCTCCATCTCAATATCTTGAGGTACATAAGGAACTCTTCATTTGAATACATGCTCTAAATCTTAATCAACCATAGCTCAACTAATGAGGCTATCATGACACCGACTTAGAGCCATATCTTGAATTCTTCTATTGAGATCACACTCTCAAGATCTTGAACATATCATATTCTTATCTTCAATTCGATGATCTTGATGCCAAAAATCAAGGTATATCTTTATCTTCATGGCATCCATACTTGAATCCAACATATGGACTACAATCATGACCTATGGAATATTCCTTCATATAAAACTCAATGAAAATATTAGTCCATAGGGATTGTCATTAATCACCAAAACCACACATAGGGGCAATTACCCTTTCAATTACAAAAAATTGTTGTACCCAAATTGCGAAGATGGCAGCACAAAGCTCGATACCACACTAGAATTGCTAAAATGGAAGGCAGAGACTGGTTTATCTGACAAGGGATTTGAGAAGTTACTGAAAATAATGAAGCCGAAGCTTTCAAAGGATAACGAATTACGTGAGAGTACTTATGAAGCAAAGAAGATTCTTTGCCCTCTAGGATTAGATGTGCAGAAGATACATGCATGCATTAATGACTGCATCCTCTACCACGGTGAGGAGTACGAGAATTTAGATAAATGTCCGGTATGCACTGCACTGCGGTATAAGATCAGATGTGATGACCCTAGTGATATTGATGGCGATGAAGGGCCCCCCAGGAAGAGGGTTCCTGCTAAGGTTATGTGGTATGCTCCTATAATACCAATGTTGAAACGTCTGTTGAGAAAGAAAGAGTATGCCAGGTTGTTGTGATGGCACAATGAAAACCGTAATAAAGACACCCCGCTGATGGGTCGCAGTGGAGAAAAATCGAGAGAGAGTTCCCGGACTTTGCAGGTGACACGAGGAACTTATGGTTTGGTCGAAGTACAGATGGCATGAATATTTTTGGGAGCAGAGCTGCAGTCACAGTACCTGGCATGTGACTCTATGTATCTACAACCTTCCTCTTTGACTGTGCATGAAGCGTAAGTTCATTATGATGCCAGTGCTTATCCAAGGACCGAAGCAACCCGGCAACGACATTGATGTGTACCTAAGGCCATTAGTTGAACAACTCTTATAGTTGTGTGGAAAACCAGGTGTACGTGTGTGGGATGAGCACAAACAGGAGCCATTTGACCTATGAGCGCTACTTTTCCTAACCATCAATGATCGGCCTGCTCTTTGTAACCTTTCAAGACAGACAAACAAGGGATACAAGGCATGCACACAATGTTTAGATGATATTGAAGCTACATATTTGCGTAAATGTAAGAAGGTTGTGTACTTGGGGAATCGTTGATTTCTTCCGACCAATCATCAAGTAAGAAAGAAAGGCAAGCATTTCAAAGGTGAGGCAGATTACCGGAAGAAGGCTGACATCCCTACTGGTGATGATGTATTTGGTATGGTCAAGGACATAGAAGTAAACTTTGGAAAGGGTCCTAGCGGTCAACCTGTTCCGAACGACGTCGCTACCGGACACGCGCCCATGTGGAAGAAGAAATCTATATTTTGGGAGCTACCCTATTGGAAAGTCCTATGTGTCCGCTCTTCAATCGACATGATGCACGTGACGAAGAATCTTTGCGTGAACCTGCTAGGCTTCCTGGGCGTGTATGAGAAGACAAAAGATACACCAGAAGCACGGGAGGACCAACAACGTATGAAAGACCCACAAAACATGCATCCACAGAACAAGACGGATAAAGGGCGTCACTTAAGTCCCTCCAGCTATGCTCTTACGAAACCAGAGAACGAAATCTTTTTTCAAGTCCTTTACAGTATCAAGGTGCCGTCTGGATTCTCGTCTAACATAAAGGGGATAATAAATATGGCAGCAAAAAATTCGAAAACCTGAAGTCTCATGACTGTCACGTGATTATGACACAGTTGCTTCCGATTGCATGGAGGGGGCTTCTACCGAAAAATGTTCGAGTACCCATTGTCTAGCTATGTGCATTCCTCAATGCAATATTTCAGAAGGTGGTCAATCAAGATATTCTCACAAGGTTACAAAAGGATGTGGTCCAATGTCTTGTTAGTTTTGCGTTGGTGTTCCCACCATCCTTCTTCAATATTATGACGCATCTCCTGGTTCACCTAGTCGAAGAGATTTCCATTCTTGGTCCTGTATTTCTACACAATATGTTCCTCTTTGAGAGGTTCATGGGAGTGTTAAAGAAATATGTTCATAACCGTGCTATGCTAGAAGGAAGCATCATCTCCAAGGGCTATGGAATGGAGGAGGTCATTGAGTTCTATGTTGACTTTATTCCTAACCTTAAGCCAATTGGTGTTCCGGAATCGCGGCATGAGGAGAGACTGAGTGGAAAAGGCACGCTGGGAAAGAAAGCAATGATATGTAGGGATAGACAATCTTTCACTCAAGCACACTACACGATTCTACAGAATTCCACATTGGCAGCTCCGTACATCGGGGAACACAAGAATATTGTACGCTCCAACAACCCAGGAAAGCTTAACTCCTGAATTAGAGATGAACGCATGAAGAATTTCGGTAGTTGGTTGCAAACACATCTAATGAATGACACCACTGTTGGAGATCAGCTCTACTTGTTGGCTGGGTCACCATCTTCTACTATATTGAATTACCAAGGGTACGAGATAAATGGGAATACATTTTACACGATCGCCCAAGATAAAAAGAGCACCAACCAGAATAGTGGTGTCCGCTTTGATGCAACCGACGATAATGGAAAAAAGGACACATACTATGGTTACATAGAGGATATATGGGAACTTGACTATGTAGTTTCTTTTAAGGTCCCTTTGCTTTAGTGCAAATGGATCAACCTGAATGGAGAAGGGGTAAAGGTAGACCAGTTGTACGGAATGACAACAGTAGATCTCAACAATCTTGGTTATAGAGACGAACCATTCGTCCTAGCCAATGATGTGGCACAAGTTTTCTATGTGAAGGACATGTCCACCATACCAAAAAAGACAAAATAAGCAAACGAATACATCACACGATGAGCCAAAGCGTCACATAGTTCTTTCAGGAAAAAGAAATATCGTGGGAGTCGAGGACAAGAAAGACATGTTAGAAGATTATAATAAGTTTAATGAAATCCTGCCCTTCACAGTGAAAGCTGACCAAGTATCCCGTTAACAAAAGAAGATGCTCCATGGTTATGGCCGAAGCGACCATAAGCGACCACAAACGGGCATAAGAAATTTAAAAACGATCCGAACAATGTGAATCCTTCACGTGGTGTCATATTATATGACATAGTTGCAAGGAAAAATACCAAATTTGGTATATTGATTATGTCTCGAAAAAACCTTCACAAAATGACCTATCATGTTCGAGGTTTCATGGCTTTCGGTCCAAATGACCAATGTTATGTGCATAATCGAGGCATAGTTTGTGATACTGTGCCCATATTATGCATGCATGTGTATCTTGGGATGGCTAACAATGTTGTAGGAGGAAGTTTTATTTTTTGTTGCATGGAAAAACCATTTTTTATTTTCCGAGTGCCAAAATCGAGGCGTTTTGTGAAGCAACACGAACCGTTAAATATAAAAATGGTACCACCCCATTTTTCAAAAATACTAGACCACCTTACATGAACAATGTCCCAACCAGAGATTTTAAAACCTTTCCATCCACCCCTGGAGAAAAAGGCAAATGTCTATCGAATCGGCAGGACGTGGGTCCGGTTTGACCTACAGGTACATGATCTAATGCTCGTGATTTTCTGAAAAAATCATTTTTAGAATCATAATGTGATGTTTGTTCAGAGATCGAATGCAAGTTTTAAATAGGCTCATCCCCTATCTTCATGCATGCCGTTATGACCATAGTTGGAAATGGGTAAATTTTGAAACAGGCATAATAAATTCAAAAATGGTCCGAACAACGTAAATCCTTCATGTGGTGTCATATTACGTGACATAGTTGCAAGGAAAAATAAACAACTTAGTATATTGATTATGTCTCGAAAAAACCATCACAAAATGACCTATCATGTTCGAGGTTTCATGGCTTTCGGTCCAAATGACCAATGTGCATAATCGAGGCATAGTTTGTGATACTATGCCCACATTGTGCATGCATGTGCATCTTGGAATGGCTAACAATATTGCAGGAGGAAGTTTTATTTTTTGTCACATGGAAAAGCCATTTTCTATTTTCCAAGTGCCAAAATTGGGGCGTTTTGTGAAGCAACACCAAACGTAAAATAAAAAATGGTACCACCCCATTTTTCAAAAATACTAGACCACCTTACATTAACAATGTCCCAATCGGGGATTTTAAAACCTTTCCGTCCATCCCTTGAGAAAAACAAAAATGTCTACCGAATCGGCAAGAAGTGGGCCTAGTTTGACCTACAGGTACATGATCTAATGCTCGTGATTTTTTTGAAAAGAATCATTTTTAGACTCATAATGTGATGTTTCTTCAGAGATCCATCCCCTATGGCCAGCTTAAGGGAGATGCCTGAGGACTGGATCCATAGGCATCTCCCTGAAGCTGG
Organism: Avena eriantha; assembly: GCA_910589775.1. Lineage (NCBI taxonomy): Eukaryota > Viridiplantae > Streptophyta > Magnoliopsida > Poales > Poaceae > Avena > Avena eriantha. The sequence continues at coordinate 10,512,256 of OU342741.1, read as the reverse complement.
TCGTAGTATTATCCCTGCTCTCGCACACCATCTTGGAGTTTATAACTTCTCTAGCTAGATCAATATGCCAGATAGCTAACTAATTTCACATATTAGGGAGTCCCTCTATGGCCAGCTTCAGAGAGATGCCTGAGGACTGGATCCTTAGGTATCTCCCTGAAGTTGGCCGTAGTGGTGTCTCTGCTCTCGCACACCATCATGTTTGCAGTTGATAACTTCACAAGGATGCCAATTTATAGATTAAGCAACACAACATAGTGTCGACACTCATGGCATAATGTCGACACTCTTGTCGATAGCTCGGTTGGAGCCACTAACCGGGACTAAAGATATTTCCCGCCATTTCCCACCGCTTTCCGCTATGCTTTCCCGCCCTTTCCCTCTAACCGGGCCTTTAAGTCCTAGTTGGAGCCACTAACCGGGGCTAAATATATTTCCCACCATTTCCCACTGCTTCCTGCTATGCTTTCCCACCCTTTTCCTCTAACCGGGCCTTTTAGTACTAGTTGGAGCCACTAACTGGGACTAAAGATATTTCTCGCCATTTCCCACCGCTTTCCGCTATGCTTTCCCGCCCTTTTCCTCTAACCGGGCCTTTTAGTCTCAATTGGAGCCACTAACCGTGACTAAAGATATTTCCCGCCATTTCCCACCGCTTCTCGCTATGTTTCCCAGCCCTTTCCATCTACATCTAGGCCGACCGCGCCATGGCTATCCACACATCCACACCTTCCTCTCTCAACAATGGACACCGCATACTGGGCCATTCTGACACTCGAAGAGACTGAGGTGTTGTGCGCCTCTAGCTATCCATGCCCGTCAGGCTACCGGCTGCCCGATGACTGGATGCTGAGCGTTGGAGGAGTTCCCGTCCCTCCTGTGCCTCAAGATTCCGCCCGCCAGGCGGCCATCATGAACCACTTCTACCTAGATCTCACGCCATTGGGATCCCGACAACTACGACACCTAGAATGTCTTCTTCGCTAACAGGCAGAAAAGGGAGCTCGCCATATACGAGGGTGACGGCCCGCACCTGGTGAACCACAATGAAACCGGTCGTCGCCTGTGGTGGGCGAACCGGACTATTGCTGGTGTGATGCGCTACATCGCTGAGGGAGATCATCCTCGCCTGCGGTACCCGCAATTGCACCCGCCACAAAGCCTTAATAAGGGTTGATGTGGTGATGGACGCGGGCGTAGCGACATCCTCATCTAGGAGCCCCCTCCCCCTCCCCCCACGTCGTGAATATGAGGCCGGAGTGGCAGGTGCCCCTGGAATATGTCATGGTTCACGGTCCCCGGATCCCCCTACACAAGCCAGTGAAGGGCTGAGGATCCCCTGAATATGCCATAGAGATGACGACGAAGATGATTCGGAAGATGACTCTGAAGTTGTGTATTATAGGGCTAGACATGATTACAACTAATCCATTGGCTAGGACGAATGGCTCGTCTATGTACCCAAGATTGTCGAGAGATCCACTCTTTTAATTCTGTAATGCATTTTCATTTGAAAATGGCAAAATGGTTAATAGTTTGAACAATTTTTTTAGGAAACAGAAAATGGTTCTGCATTAGTTATTCAAATTCAAACACTTTTCATATTGAAAGTGTTTTCAAATTCAAATTTAAACCATTTCAGAAATTTCAAATTTAAACTATTTCAAATTTAATAGTTTGAATAGTGACAATAATTATTTTATAAGACATAAAGTTTTTTCAAATTCAAATCATTTTAAATGTGAACACCTAAATAAGAATTAAGGCGGGAATATCTGAAAAGTTTGAACAACTTTTGAAAAAAGGACTTTTAGTCCTGGTTGGTGCCACCAACTTTTGAAAAAGGACTTTTACTCCCACGTGCCATTCCTCTCCTTCCCCCCATCTCGCATTCTTCTAAGTTCTGGCCCCGATGACACGCGCCGCCCCAAGGATCCCCACAACGCTAGCAGGCTGTCCGCGCGCGCCACTGGCGGACCATCGCCGTCGTCTCCCGCGTCGTCGTCTACAGCCGCCGTCGATCGCCACCGCGTCGTCCAACCACCCGGCACCGCCCCGCCCGGCCACGCCATGCCGGGAGATCGCCTCCGCCGCCGTCGCCCAGCCGCCACCACCACCAGGTGCACCCTCGCCGCCGATCCCGCGGCCCCTCTCTCTCGGTTCTCTCTGTTCTGTTTAGTATATTAGTTAGTTTAATTATATTAGCTAGGTTAGTTAATTAGTTTAGCTAGGTTAGTTAATTAGTTAGTTAGTTTAATTATAGCTAGGTTAATTAGTTAGTTAGCTAGGTTAAACGGATTAGTTGGATTAGGGCTAGGGAATTCTTATATTAGTTATTAGTTGTTTTTAAGTTTATTTGGATTAGGGCTAGGGAACTAGTTATTAGTTGTTTTTAGGTTTATTTGGATTAGGGCTAGGGAATTAATAAATAGAGAATTAGGGAAATTAGGGCTAGAGAATTATTATATTAGTTGTTTTTAGGTTTATTTGGAATATATATATGTGTGTAGATATTGTAGGTATACATTTGGATTTGGGTTAGGGCGGCTAGGGTTACTATATGTACAAATTGTAATAAAGAATTATTATTATGTATCTATATATATATTTATTATGTAGTGTGTATGTATACATTTGGATTATTATGTGAAATGACAATCCCTTCACATTTCTTCGAGGGAGTACTGTCTTCGGGTCGGGTGCGGCAACGCGCGCCATATAGGGATGATAGACGGGCATGGCAACACGCGCCATATAGGGACGATGGACGGGTGCGGCAACATGCACCATATATTAGGGTTTCTTTGAATTACGATTTATATCCCTCGAACTGCGTTTTAAATTGTCAAGCATGTATTAGGGTTACATTGAAGGTTATCTCGTCGTCAAACCACGACACCCTAGCCCGTCAAATCTCGCCTACCTAACCTCCTTGCTTGGCCGCTTCGACTCATCCGTTTTTCCTCTTTTGCAGAAACTATGGAACCTAGAGACGAAGAAAAGGAAATGGCGCTTGAGGATATGATCAACGAGGGAGGACATATCGATAACAATGTCACCTCGCTATATCTGAACAACTCTGGTGAGGGAGATCTGGGTTCGACCGAACAGACGGCTCCGATGAGGGAGAAGTCGGCGAGGTGCATATATATATATATATTAATTAATTAAGCCTTTGTTGTCTATATACATATATATTAACGCTCTTTCTTATTTTAGCCCTCTGGATCGAGCAAATCTTCTGTAAAGAATAAACGAGGCCCAGCCAGAAAGTTGAGATACCATGAAAGGTACAGGATTGAAGAAGTCGCTCTAGACGACCAACCGAAGGCTCCCATTGATGCTACAAATAAATTTATAAGGCAATGCAGAGTTATTTTTAGGGACTACATCCCGATCATCGTAAGAGAATGGAATAGGTCAAAGGATCCGGAATCTCTATATGTCAGTGACTTAGCCAGATACTCTTTGGAAAAAGCTCATGGTTAATTTCACCCTACCGACGTTACAGGTGGATTCAGATGAGTTCGATCTAGATGAGGAGATTCCAACTTAGGAGGAACTACAGAAACACATGAAGGAAAAAGTCAAGGAGTGGGATCTTAAGAAGATGGCCCAGCAATTCAACAACTGGAAGAAAAGACTGCACCTTGACTATGTCGTGAAAGAGAAGACTCCGAAATTCACTAGAGCGTTTGAGAAGCTAAAAGACTACTAGGCTGATTATGTGACGTATAAGACATCGGCGCCAGCTAAGAAAAGGTCTGAAACGAATAAGCAAAATGCTGCTAAAAAGCATTATCAGCATACTATGGGGCAAGGTGGCTACAAGGCTAGCAAGCCTAAGTGGGAGAAACTCGAGTCCGACTTGTTTGTTAAAGGGATCACCCCAGAGCCATACAATTGGATTGAACGGGTAAGGAATTGGTTTTACGGGCATGGGGGCACATTGGACTTAGAAGGGAAGTGCATATATAACATAAGACATAAATAAACTCCCATACCCATCGAAGACATTAGAAATGCAGTAAAGGCTATTGAAGATGGGGAGTTCATTCCCAATGGAGAGAATGACGAGCTCGCCCTCGCCCTTGGGAACAAGGAACACGAGGGATGAACAGGAGGCACAGAAGGCTCCAAACCATGGAACCTTGGGTTTCGCGACATCCGGAAGAAATATCCCGATAGAAGCCATCGAAGGAGAAAGGGAAGGGAGGAAATTAAAGTAATGAAGCAGGCAGACCGGATGCGCAACATAGAAGAACAATTAAAGGGCAGCAAAATCAACTTAACGTACTTAGCCAGCAAGCTAGTAGCCCATCTAAGCGGCACATGGTAGATGAAGTTTCCTTCGATGCTACCGGCCCATCCAGTAATCGAAAAACCAGCGTGGCTTCCACGGAGCTCCCCGGTGATGATGCTGATGATGCACCGGCGATGGCTCCTCTTCGCTACCCAGTGGATGATATCATGGAGATGACACATTGTGAGCTACATGTGAAAGTTGTCAACATAGCCATGAAGGTGATGATTGGCTATGCCTTAACATTAGTTGCACTGGTACCAACTTACCATTGTTGTGCGGTTCCACAGGGCTACGCTATTGCCGGGGTGGATGAAGTTATGGACGGATTCGCGCAGCTCAAGCTTCACTACCCTCCAGGTGAAGGGGATGTGACTGGACTAGGAGAAGCAAAAAACATGATCATTCTATGGCGCAAGGAACACGTCGTGCTTTCAAATCGGACGCCAACACCATCCACTCCTCAGAGCATAACTCCATCTTCGTCGTAGCCTCACCCGTCTCCAGCGCATCAGCCATCTTTGCCGTCGCCGTGGTAGGCGCCGTCTCCTCCACAACATGCCCTTTCTCTAGCGCAGTCGTCTCCGCCAAAACAGGCTCTTTCTCCAGCACGGCCATCTTCGCCGCCGCGTCAGCCGTAGAGTAATCGATCACCGAAGCGTCTACCGGAGCCCCTCCCAAAAGTACCAAAGGTTCCTCCCAAGAGAGCTTACGACTATACTGAAGAGGATAATACGATGATCGCAAATGCCCATACACAAAAGTGGTTTGATGGCCTCAAGCGGCCGAAAGAGCCAGAGTTCCCCAAAGAAAAAGCCAAAGTGCAAAAAACGTTGAAGACCCTTCATCAAGCCGAGCCAAGGCTGTCATCAGAATATGACCGCTCTATTGTCAAGTCACATCAGTCAATGGTGCGGCCGAAGAGCAGTAGTGCAAACTGGAATTCAGTTCCCCAACTCGGTTTATAGAAAAACTAGGAATGCCCCCTACTCAAAGTGATTTCTGATACCGGGGTAGGGTCGAGCAAATGTGCGGGCGAGCAGTATGATTCGGAGTTTGTTGCAATGTATGGAGAATCGGCCGCTGCTCAAGGTATGACTATTGCTCAGTACGTAGACCACTTAGAGTTCCCCGTGGCTGAGGAAAAATACAAATACCAGTACGGGGAACCTCTCGTCAGACCTGAGGACGTCAAGTATCTATCAACAAAAATGCGAAGATTGCATAATTGGTATACTAAAGCCACAAAGGAAGGGGCAAACTGGATAGTGATCGGAGTTCGAAATGAGCATTACGGGTATGGAGATGCCCAGATACTGCTTGAATTTCCTGAACTAAATCATTTTTAATCAAGACGCCCTTGACAAATCAATTGTCAGTGCCTATTGTCTGTAAGTATTATTTCTGTAATAATTAAGTCTCTAGTTATCTCACCTCGTTTATATCGCACTCACTATATTATGCAGACTGAATATTTTCTCGAATGCGGAAGAAGACAAATCTATGACATTGGGTTCATTGACCCATATTGGGTTCATGAACTTACTATGAAACTTAATCCAAGGACACAGAGGATAAAATTGTAATGGCGTTAAGGTTTTAAGAAACCAAAAGGGAAATATTATTACCTTACAACTTCAAGTGAGTGTTATTGTCTTGTACACATTCTATTTCACTTACTCGATGTTAAGTGTATAATTCATGTGTTATGCATGCGCAGATTCTATTATATTCTGCTAATCATTCAACCTGATGGAGTAGTACAAGTCATGGACTCTAAATGTAAACCCCTTGAGGAGTGGGCCCCATGCAGGATATGCTCCAGCGGTAATTTCAGTTATTATGACACTATATCAGCAACTTTCGTTCATTTACTGATATCAAGTAATTAATAACTCACTTTATTCATTTTATTTGACGGCTAGTGCTTGGAAACTGTTCATCAACAAGGCTTAGGGTGCCTAGAAAGAGAAGCTTACATTTAAACCACTAAATGTAAGTACTAGCTAGATCCGCGCATCTCTTTGATTCTAGTTTCGATACCATTATCATGCTTAATTATTACTCTCTTTGTTCCTTAATATAAGGTGTATAGTTTTTTTAAAAAAAATCCATAATATAAGGTGTATAGAGAATTCTAGGATTTGTTCCTCGTATTTAGGAGGTAATTAATCCGATCAGGGGAAAGAGGATACCCAGATTTCATATGTTCCCTATGTATCACGTCAATCACCTTGGGTATTCATGTCTGAAAGCAACGAAATTTGCCCTCCCAGCCCGTGCGCTAATATTCGTGCAAAGAAACTATACACCTTATATTAAGGAACGGAGGGAGTATTATTTTGATTGAACTTTGTTCTCATAAAGTGTCTGAGGCAGGCAGACGGAAATAACGTATGTGGATACTATGTTTGGCAGTTCATTCGTCAGAGGACTGTGAGAAGGGCAGAAATTTAGAACAACTTCAAGTATGTAAACAATATACAAAAAATTGTTTTATTACCATAAATTGTGTTTAGTTTCATTCATATATGTTGACTCATTCTTTTAAATTAGATCGAATGGTTGCGGGGCCATCTTCTACCAAAGGATCACATACAAGCAATCCAATCGGAAATTGCAGGATTCTTAAATGCAGAGGTCCTAGATCCAAACGGAGAATATTATCGGAAGATGATGATAATGTAATAGGGATAATAAAAGACTTTATATTGTATATATGCATGAATGTAATATATTCGATACTTGCTGTGTAATATAATCGGGAGATGTTTTGTAATATAATGGTTCCCTTAAGGTAGATGACACTTACCCTAGCACTATGTTGTGAGGAATGCTCGTCCTCATAGTAGATGGTGTGAGGTTGATGTTACCAAAAGTGGATTCGTATGGAGGCATGGTGCAGATTTGAGGGACATCAGGTTGATGTTACCGAAAGTGGATTCGCATGGAGGCATGTTGCGGATTTGAGGGACATCATGTTTGGGTTAGACCCAAACAGGAAACCTATTTGGGTTGGACCCAAATAGAGACATGGACTTAGTCAGCAAGTGAGACTTGCAGTGGCTAATATAGGCCTTTTTAGTGAATGGGTCACAAGTGAGTGGAGCCCACTTTCACTCCCTATATAAGCTGGGGCGCAGGTGCTTAGAGCACAAGGTTAGGTCACTCCATGTGTTGGAAACCCTAGCCCAGTCCGTCCTGTCGCCTACGTACCGGACCTAGCAGTCCATCGCCGGCGCTCCTCCTCGTACGTGTGGATACCGGCGGAGGTGCTGTACGTTTAGCACTTCGACGATCATGAAGAAAGTATGGATCGTGGAACCAGAACGGATCGCGAGGACTGCACTGCATCAAGCGCGTGCTTCATCAATTCCACAACTGCGCGTCTAGTGGTAATCCTCGTGGCCTTCTACCCGAGCTGGATCTTGGGATCACCGCGTAGGGAAAAAGTTTTGTTTATCTCTACGTGGCCCAACAGTGGTATCAGAGCGTTAGCTTCTGGTTTTAGGCTCAAGATCGCGCATATGTGATATGCGGTTGGCGTTAGATTGGATCTAATTGCAGTTTTGGTGGTCGATCTATGAGATAGATCGGTTTTGTACAAAGTTGATTGGATCAACTGTACTCGGGGGAATGGATGATCTGGTTTCCGTGATCTAACTGCTAAGGTAGTGGAATGACATACCCCTACCGGTCGGTTTCCGCCATCAGGGTAGACCGTGACATGTAAACCCGGATGCGGTGATCGAAGATCAAAGGGTTTGATCAAATCGGAGTCTGGATCGGATTTGGGTAAAATTGTTTTATCCGATGATGAAATCCATGGCCGGAATGCAGATGAGATCTGCGTTTTTCGGAAAAATCCATGCCCGCACCCGCGAGGGGCGCTGCTCCTTCGATCCCCCCCCGCTATCCGGCTAGCGGGACCGCCGGCTTCGCCCTGTCGTAGCGCCTTAGATGTCGTTGCGAGTTTCACAACGCCGGTAGATATCGTATCTATGCATAACTTGTTTTTGCAGGATGATGTTGTGAATGGTATGGCTTATGTGCATGTGATGTGTGTAATCCATACGTGATGTGCGTATCACGGTTTTTGTCAGCCGGCTGGAGCCTAGGTGCTGTCATCTTATTGTATAACGGCCTGCGTGTCGGATTCTCTGTGTAATTTGCATTACTAGCTAGTGTAGCTGTTTGGAGAATCGGGATGGCATGCAAGTCGGAGTACAAGTCGGCTACATGGTGTAAGACGGCACGTGACAAGAGTTGACACGAGTCGGATTACAGGCTTCATGGGGATGGAGATCGCCATGAAAAGAGCCATACCATTTCACATTATAATTGCTTTATTTTGTGTTATTGTTATGTCTATGTTTTACCTCTATTAGATAGTTGGTAGAATATAATCCCTCAAAGAAGGTCTAGTTAGTTTCTCCGCCAAGTGCTGCACCATCACAAGTCGGACATTTTTGGTAGTGGGATCATAAAATTGAGGTAGTATCAATTCTTTCCGACTAGGTGGGTTCGAGTCGGACTCTTACAGCAGAAGCACTTGGTAATCTAGACAGGTCTATCACAACGGTTGTGGGACTTGGGGAAAAGTCGGATGGGAGCCGGGGCATGTGATGCCACCCATCCAACAGGAGTCGTATGAGATACGATTGACAAGGAATTGTCTACCTAGATCACTTGACGGCTAGCGGTGATGCTAAAGCTCACTAGTCGACTTGCTTATTTAGGGTCCTGAATCACTAAGTAACCATCGGAGGGATGTTGGTTCTAGTGGGAGCATAAATATTAAAGTGTTTAATATGCTTGCTCTTTTATGGATACATGTCTTAAGTGTTTTGCATATTTTCTGATGTAGATCAATGGCACCTAGCAGTCTTCCTCAGATTTCCGGTTTTGCTTTGAGAACCATCTTAGAGAAAGATAAGCTGAATGGAACTAATTTCACCAACTAGTATCGTAATCTGAGAATTGTTCTCAAACAAGAAAAAAGGGATCGTGTCCTAGACAACCCACTTCTAGCTGAGCCGGATGAGAATGCGACTGTCGCAGCCACCAATGCCTACCGTCGGATTTGTGATGAATCCACGGAGATTAGCTGTCTTATGCTTGCTCACATGGAACCGGACTTGCAGCAGCAGTTCGAGAATGTTGAGGCCTACGATATGATCGAAAGCCTCAAAAGTATGTTCCAGGCTCAGGCAAAGACTGAGAGGTATCAAGTCTCTCAGGCTTTGTTGAGCTGCAAGCTTAAGGATGGCGATCCACTGAGTCCGCATGTGATCAAGATGGTTGGTTACGTGCAGTCTCTGGAAAGGCTTGGCTACCCCATTAGCGAAGAGTTCGCTACAGACATAATTCTGAACTCTCTTCCTAGTGTGTATGGCCAGTTCATATCGAACTACCACATGCATGGTATGGAAAAGAAGCTCACTGAATTACATGGGATGCTCAAGCAGGCTGAGGCGGATCTCAAGAAAGGTGCCAGTCAAGTGTTGATGGTACAAAACAAGGCTAAGTTCAAGAAGAGTTCTTGGACTAAGAAGAAGAAGGCAAAGTCAGGAGGTAAGGCGGAGGACCCAGTCCAAAGCGCTTCCTCAGGGACTAAGCCATCTCCTACAGCCGGATCCACTTGCTTCTACTGCAATTCGGATGGCCACTGGAAGAGGAATTGCAGCAAGTATCTGGCTGATAAAGCCAAGAGCGGAGGTGTGACTTCCGGCTCAGGTACGCTTGTTTGCAATGTTATAGACATTTATCTTGCTGATGAACCTGGTAGTTCTTGGGTATATGATACCAGATCAGTCATTCACATCTGCTACTCGTTGTAGGGACTAGTAAAAACTAGGAGCGTTGCAAGAGGCGAGGTGACATTAGAGTCGGAAACAAAGCGAGAGTCGCTGCGTTGGAAGTCGGCACAATGCAACTTCATTTACCTTCTGGATTCATAATGGAGCTAAATAATTGTTATTATGTTCCAGTGCTTAGTCAAAACATCATTTCTGCCTCATGTTTGATGAGACAGGGCTATGAGTCGAATATTAAGAATAATGGTTGTTCTTTATATTTGAATGATATGTTTCATGGCTTTGCACCCGTCCAAGACGGGTTATTTATTTTGAATCTTGAGGGTGAATCTGTCTATAACATAAATGTGAAAAGGTTAAAACCAAATGATTTGAATATGACTTACTTTTGGCATTGTCGGCTTGGTCATCTAAGTTGGAAACGCATGAAGAAGCTCCATGATGATGGACTCCTAACTTCGTTCGACTTGGAGTCGTTCGAGACATGCGAATCCTGCCTTCTCGGCAAGATGACCAACAGACCTTTTGCAAAGAGTTGTGAAAGGGCGTCCGACTTATTGGGACTAGTACATAGTGATGTATGTGGCCCGATGAGCACGACAGCCAGAGGTGGTTATGCGTACTTCATTACCTTCACTAATGATTTGAGTAGATGTGGATATATCTACTTGATGAAACATAAGTCGGAAGCCTTTGAAAATTTCAAGGAATTCCAGAATGAGGTACAAAATCAACTTGGAAAGAAAATAAAGTTTCTTCGGTCGGACCGAGGAGGCGAGTACATGAGCCATGAGTTTGATGACCATCTAAAGAGTTGTGGAATAGTTCCCCAGCTCACTCCTCCAGGAACGCCGTGGAGAAACGGTGTGTCGGAAAGGAGAAATCGGACCTTGTTGGACATGGTACGATCAATGATGAGTCGGAAAGATCTGCCTTTATCATTTTGGGGTTATTGTCTAGAAACTACAGCGTTCACACTAAATAGAGTACCATCAAAGTCGGTAGAAAAGACACCACATGAGATGTGGACTGGCAAAAAGCCGAGTTTGTCTTTCCTTAAGATTTGGGGTTGTGAAGCTTTTGTCAAGCGACTTCAGTCGGACAAGCTTACAGCTAAGTCGGATAAGTGTATTTTCGTGGGATATCCGAGGAAAACCTTGGGTTACTACTTCTACAACCGAGAAGAGGGCAAAGTGTTTGTCGCTCGAAATGGTGTCTTCCTTGAGAAAGAGTTTCTCAGTCGGGGAGTTAGTGGGAGTACGGTGCATCTCGAAGAAATTCGAGAGATACCGGCTAGCAGCGAGTCGGCAAACGCCTTAGAGGTTGAGCCGGACGTGGTACCTGAGCCGGAAATTGCACCGACACTGCGAAGATCGGCCAGATTGCGAAGTGTTCGTGATGTATTGATCTTGGACAGTGATGAACCGAAGACTTATTCGGAGGCGATGGTAGGTTCTGATTCCGAGTCATGGCTTGGAGCCATGAGATCCGAGTTAAAGTCCATGGATGAAAATCAAGTTTGGAACTTGGTTGATCTGCCAGACGGTGCAAGACCCGTTGAGTGCAAATGGGTCTTTAAGAAGAAAACTGATATGGATGGAAATGTTTCTATCTATAAAGCACGGCTTGTCGCGAAGGGGTTCCGACAAGTTCAAGGAGTTGACTATGATGAGACTTTCTCTCCTGTAGCGATGCTTAAGTTAGTTCGGATCATGTTAGCTATAGCAGCCTATTTCGACTATGAAATATGGCAGATGGATGTCAAAATGGCTTTCCTTAATGGAAATTTAATCGAGGACGTGTATATGATACAGCCTGAGGGTTTTGTCGATCCGACTAATGCTAACAAGGTATGCAAACTTCAGAAATCCATTTATGGGTTGAAGCAAGTATCTCGGAGTTGGAACATTCGCTTTGATGAGGTAGTCAAATCGTTTGGCTTCATCAAGAGCGATCATGATTCTTGTTTATACAAGAAGTTTAGTGGGAGCAAAGTAAACCTTCTGATCTTGTATGTGGATGACATATTATTGATTGAAAATGATGTCCAGATGTTGCAAGAGACCAAGGAATCATTGGAAAAGAGTTTTTCGATGAAAGACTTGGGTGAGGCAACTTACATACTAGGAATCCGGATCTATAGAGATAGATCAAGGCAGCTCATTGGATTGAGTCAGAGTACATATTTGGAAAAAGTATTGAAGAAGTTGAACATGGAATCGTCTAAGAAGGGGTTCTTACCGATGTCCCATGGCGTAAAACTTAGCAAGACTCAGTGTCCTTCGACAACTGATGAGCGAAGTCGGATGAGTGCGATTCCGTATGCTTGTGCAATCGGATCCATCATGTACGCTATGATTTGTACTAGGCCGGATGTTTCCTATGCTCTAAGTGTTGTGAGCAGGTACCAGGCTGACCCTGGAGAAATCCACTGGGCAGCAGCTAAAAATATCCTAAAGTACTTGAGAAGAACTAAGGATATGTTCCTAGTTTATGGAGGTGAGGATGAACTCAGTGTAAGGGGTTACACGGATGCGAGTTATCTCACTGACTCGGATGATTCTCTTTTGCAATCCGGATATGTGTTTGTGATAAATGGAGGGGTTGTGAGCTGGAAAAATTCCAAGCAAGAGACGGTGTCTGCGTCTACAACAGAGGCTGAGTATATTGTTGCCTCGGAGGCGGCAAAAGAAGCCGTTTGGATGAGGAATTTCCTCATGGATCTTGGTGTGGTTCAGGGCTCGTCCAATCTGTTAGACGTGTATTGTGACACGATGGTGCTATTACACAAGCCAAGGAACCTAGACAACACCAGAAGAACAAACATATACTCATGCGGTACCACCTTATTCGCCAGTTCGTGGATCAAGGTGATATCAATTTATGCAAGGTACACACGGATGCAAACATTGCGGATCCGTTGACAAAGCCACTTCCATAGCCAAAGCATGAGGCGCACCTGAGAGCAATGGGCATTAGATGCCTAGACATGTGATGTCGGAAGATTGACTCTAGTGCAAGTGGGAGACTATTGGGAATATGCCCTAGAGGCAATCATGTATGATGATATTCCTGTGTATTCATAAGGTTATGGTCCATGTATGAACTACTGATATGTATCATCGAATATGTGATTTGATTGTGGAACTACATATTCATGTTGTCCATACTAATTGTCCTTGGTCATTGAGGTTGTGCTGGACACACAACTTAGACCAATGTGAAAGTCGGCAGATGACTAGGTTCCACTTGTCATGGGCATGGAGATGCTATTCCGACTTACACGGATTCGACTAAAGAGTTTAGCGAGTCGGATTGACCCATATTGAGATGCAATGAACAAGCCGTCATTTGCATGTCTCAATCAATGTAATCCTTAGACCTGAGGTTATTGCACAATCCGAGTTGAGGATCTCCGACTTAGGTTCTGTCAAACGTTGTTCCGTCACTAGGCAGTTATAAAGGCGGAGTTCGGGTCGACAGAGAATCAAGCTGCGTGATGTGAATAACCAAGACGGGATTTTGCCCCTCCATCTGGAGAGATATTCTCTGGGCCCTCTCGGAAGATATGATTCGGAAAGCATGGCCATGCGTGTCTCGGATAAGTGTTAACCGAGGCAGCCGACTAAGAGTTAGTCGGATGAATCACTTATCTCGGATCGAGAAAGAGAGTCAGACTACTTAAGGGATGACGGTCATTCGCCTATAGTCCGACAAAGTATATCGTGAGGCAAAAGGGACTCAGACGAAAGTCGCATTGGAAGGTATGTCGTCATGACTTATTGGTACTTGGGAGTTGGGACGTTCTGCTAGGAGCCGCTACCAACTGATTGATCACGAGTGAGACTCGGAATCGTATCCGGGTTACCATGAGCCTGTCGGGTCACACACTTAAGAGCCGGAGCAAGTTTGGGTTAGACCCAAACAGGAAACCTATTTGGGTTGGACCCAAATAGAGACATGGACTTAGTCTGCAAGTGAGACTTGCAGTGGCTAATATAGGCCTTTTTAGTGAATGGGCCACAAGTGAGTGGAGCCCACTTTCACTCCCTATATAAGCTGGGGCGCAGGTGCTTAGAGCACAAGGTTAGGTCACTCCATGTGTTGGAAACCCTAGCCCCAGTGCGTCCTGTCGCCGTCGTACCGGATCTAGCAGTCCATTGCCGGCGCTCCTCCTTGTACGTGTGGATACCGGCGGAGGTGCTGTACGTTCAGCACTTCGACGATCGTGAAGAAAGTACGGATCGTGGATCGTGGAACCGGAACGGATCGCGAGGACTGCACTGCATCAAGCGACGTGCTTCATCAATTCTGCAGCTGCGCGTCTAGTGGTAATCCTCGTGGCCTTCTACCTGAGCTGGATCTTGGGATCACCGCGTAGGGAAAAAGTTTTGTTTATCTCTACGTGGCCCAACAAAAACATGCTAGAAAAATGCACTCATCAACATCCCAAGCTTAGACTCTTGCTCATCCCCGAGCAAGATAGCAGACAATGTTATCATGCTGATGAAACACGAGTCAATAAAATAAAATAAAATAAGGCATTGCAGCATATAGTTAATTCAACCATCTTCTGAGTTTCAACACACTTCTACAGAGAAATATGAATTAGAATGCTTCTACACCTTTATGAACGGGTTTTGCAGTAGAAAATAAAAAAATTCCTATGGTACGAACACACCTAGCAAAGATCTAACTATGCATATGAATAGTAAAGAGAGGGGATTCGGTGTTCATACCTTTGAAGACCGAATGTGGTTAACGTTCCCACTGGAACATGGATGATGTAGTCGTACTTTCCCGACCTCAAGGTCACGAAGCTCCCCGCAAGTCACCCCTTACTTCTTGTTCGATGTAGCCAACCTAAGGGTCGTGTCGACATCCAAGCTCCAAGCTCCAAGCAAAAGCACCTCAAGTGGCAGTGCCTCGTGTCCTTACACACATATGGTGTAGAGACATCTCCACGGCTACGGTCCAGCAAAGCAGCAGAAGAAGATTGGTCCGGACCGAGTCCAGCAGCATGATGGCATGCATATGGTGGAGAAACCCCAATCCCTGTACGTAGTTCCAATCTTAGGAACGACATGTGAGGGAGAGGCAGAGAGAGAATAGGAAAAGCCAATTGAATTGATGGATTTGGAGAGAGGGGTGCCCCTCTTTATATAGGTGGAAGGGAGGTACATCCTCCCTCAAAGTACCGAGGTGGGACTAAACAAGGGAGGAGGTTGGGGAGGTGTGTGGGCCAACCCCACTCATGGGCCCCATGTGGGAGCAAGCCCATTAGGGCCGCCAGCCATCCCTTGGCCCCTCCTAGGGCGGCGGCCCCCTCTTGGGCCTCCCCTACTGAGGCCCAATTAGGTGGGTTGCCCCCAAAATCCATTTTAAACAATATTTTTAATATTAATTCATTTAATTAATATTAAATACAAATTATTTCATACCTATCACTCTAAAACACCTTTCGGGCCCCTCTGATCATCATCGGATATCCCTGAAACACTTTTGGTATCTCGCGAGAACTATTCCGGAACTTTTTCTCATTTCTCCTATGATCTCGAATCAATCCCACGGCGTATCTACCCTTAAGTGTGACACCCTACGGCTTGGGAATACATAGACATGATCGACACACTTTCCGATCAATGACCAATGGAGGTATCTGCCCCCATGCATTCCATGATTAACATGATCGCTTGAACCTTGAACTTCGAGTCTCATTCCCTTTGCTCTACAGTACCAAGTTTGTCCAAGATCTGATCTCCTGGTATTGATATACATAAGTTCGATCTTGTTACCGACAAACACATTTACTCATTCCCATGATATTAAATCCTCGTGATCTAGTCACATGTTTGAAAACTTATCGATGTAACCTCACCAAGTGGGCCTAGGGTATCTATCCGTCACTCGGATGTTGGATGGGAAAAACCCGGTATTGATACATAGGCCTCAAAAGTTCCTCTGAAATTCCTGAAGTACACCTTTATGGTCACCCAGTTATGGACATGACGATTGATGTGATCAAAGCAGCATCGAGAGCCAGTGATTAATATGATCTTGCGGTTGAAGGACTAAATCACTACACTTTAATAGATATCGCAATGTTGAACTTTGTGACTGGATCACATTGCAATACTAGGGTTTGGGTATTGTCCATCACTTCATAAGTTTCCTCGTTATCAGTTCACGTGGTAAAATCCATGATCGAGAAACCTCGATCATCAGCTACCCAACGAACTAGTCTAGAGGATACTAGGGACCTGGTTAGTTTATATACCACACATGTATTAATGTTTCCACTTAATATAGTTCTAGCATGATACAAAACTATTACAAACTAATGACATATGTCAATAAAAACATCTTTATTATTTGCCACCTTATTTCTTAACACATGGCCTAATTGAGATAAACTTCATTTGTATATGTGATAAAACTTGCATCATTGTAACTCATTACATTGAACTATTTCATCACTTCTACATACATAGCATATTTTTGTTTATTCCAAAGTAATACAAGAATATCATCGCTATTGTCTAGTGATCATCTTATGAATCATCCCATATATGCTCCTAATACTTAGAGCATAGGACTCATTGATACATTGCAAATGTATCTATAATTTTTGATGTTCCATGCTTGGTTTATCCACTTTCTTGTGTTTTGTCCACACTTTGAAGTACTTTTCATATGATTTCTTGGACTAACCTATTAACAAGAGCCATAGTGCCAGCTGCCTGTTTTCTGTTGTTTTTGGTTCCAGGAAAGTCGGAAAATCAATATTCTCGGAATTGGACGGGACAAAAGCCAAAGTGCCTATTTTTCCGGAAGTCACCAGATGCCAGAATACGAGACGAAGAAGGGCTGGGGACCGGCCACACCACCTGGCCGCGTGGCCAGGCCTGGCCCGCGCCAGGGGGTGGTCTGGCCGACCCCAGCACCCCCTCGGCCTCTCCTTCCGCCTATACATTGCCCTCAGGACCAAAACCCTAAGTACCCGATCAAAAATCCACGAAAGAGTTTGTAGCCGCCGTCATCTCCATCCCTAGATCGGGAGGGATCTGAAGCTCTTCCCGGCACCCTGCTGGAGAGGGGAATTCACCCTGGAGGCCTTCTTCATCACCATGCAAGCCTCTCGTGTGATGCGTGAGTAGTTCATCTTTGGAGTACGGATCCATGTAGTAGCTAGATGGCTGATTCTCCTCCTTTGTGCTTTTATGTTTAGATCTTGTGAGCTCCATTCATGATCAAGATCATTTATTTGTAATTCTGCATGTTGTGTTTGCGGGGATCTGATGGATATTGAGATGCTATTTTAGATTGATTATTGATTCTATCATGTCTTTGTTATTTGTGATCTTACATGCTTTCCGTTGTTAGTAGCTATCTTGGCCAAGTAGATGCTAGCAACTCCAAGAGTTAGTATTTATGCTCGATAGTGGGTTCATGCCTCTGGTAATCTGGGGAAGTGACAGAAATCTCTAAGGTACTAGATGTGTTGTTGCTACTAGGGAGAAAACAACAATCCTTTGTTCATAGAACAATCGTATTGTTTACTTTACACGCAATTCATAAAGCAATAATCTGTTGCTTGCAACTTAATACTAGAGGGGGTTCAGATGATAACCTGAATGTGGATTATTAGTCATAGATGCAGTTGGATGGCGGTCTATGTATAATGTTGTAATGCCCAATCAAGTTCCAAAGGAGTCAAGATGATTAGTATATGCATATATTGCTTTCTCGATATTTTTCAATTGCCCCGCTGTAATTTGTTCACCCAGCATGTTATCTATCTAAGGAGAGCCACCTCTAGTGAACTATGGATTCCGGTCCTTTCTTTTACACACAATCTACAAACTATTTACTGCTTTGTGTTTACTTTCTGCAAACTTTTACTTCATTCCATTCGATACGTTTAATCCTTTATTTTCAGCCAAACCGGTGAGATTGACAACCTCATCGCAAGTTGGGGACAAAGTTATGTGGTTGTTGTTGGAAATATGCCCTAGAGACAAATAGTAGTAAAGACTATTATTATATTTCATATAGTTTATGATTAAGTTTATATCATGCTATAACTGTATTGAGTGGAAACATCAATACACGTGTGATACACAAACAACCAGGGGTTCCTAGTGAAACTCTAGTCACTGGTTCATTGGTCAACAGATGATCATGTTTCCTGATCATGTGGCATTTATGCCAGTTGGAAATGAGGTCATCTCATTCTACCCAACCTAAACATAGTGACCCGATCATGTCACGAAGTTCAAGTTACGATGATTAGAAATGGATCCTCGTAGACTATTCCTTAGACCGTGAGGCTATATCAATCACTGTCTCCCGAGAGTGCTTAGATAGCATCAAACGCCATCTGGTAAAATGGTGGTTATAAAGGTATGTTCAGGTATTCAGAGGAAACCATAGAGGCAATATATGTAAAGAGCGGGATTTGTCCGTCCATGTGACGGAAAGATACTCAAGGGCCCATTCGGAGAAGTTATATCCAATAGCTGCGCAGCATGTGATTAGATCACGGGGATATCACTTGTCGGAACGAGTTAAGTAGCATTGTTCAGTAACGAGATTGAACCCGACATGGTGATGTCATTGATCGGATCTCGGGCAATGCAAGTATCGAATGATAAAGGGAATAAGACACGACTGTCCCAGTTCAAACGAAGAAAGATCTTCGTGGAACGCACAGGGGTCACATGGCCATCCAGGTCCCTTTGTCGATCATTGGTGCGGGAGTGTCCCGACCATGTCTGGAGTGTTCCCGAACCATAGGGTATCACGCTTAAGGGCTTGATGATGCTTAGAGAGTGTTTATAGGATCGGTAGAATCACCGAAGAAAAGAAGGGAGAAAACTGGAAGGGTTTCGGTAAGTCCGGAAGATGTCCGGAGTGGAGGTGGAAGGTGTTCCATGGCCACGGAGCTTAGATAATGTGTGAACGAATATTAAATATTGATTTAATAATTTATTCATAATTATTTACTAAAGAGAAAATCAATTAAAGGTCAAAAAGGCTTAATGGGCCAATTCCGGAAGGAGAGGGCCCATTAGGGGAAAGGAGAGAGGGATAAGGGACCAAGGGAGGGAAGGCCGGCTGGGCCTCCCCCCCCCCGCGGGGTCCACTAGGGGCTGGCCAGCGGCCACCCCACCCCCTCCTCTCCTTTAGTCCCACCCCGGGACTTGAGGGGAGGTAGTACCTCCCCTCCCCCTATATAAAGTGGGGTATTTGGCCTAGAAAAGACATCCAATAATCAATAAAGGTCTTCCCACTTTTGGGAGGACCTCTAATTGATATTTTCTGTCTTCCTCTCTCTCTCGTGACCGTGGTCCCAAGTCTGGACTGCGCGAGCGAGAGACATCTTCACCGCGGAGCGCCGTCACGCTGCGGGATTCGGATCCGGGAGCTCTACTTCCGCAACTGCTGCTGGATCGGGGAAGAGGGAGTCATCGTCAGGCACCGGACGTGTGGAACTCCCACGAGGTGTCACACTTGAGGCACTCAAGTCATTGGAGCTAGAAGGAGCGCAAGGACTTCATCACGACCTTGAGGTCGGCTTCGGCTCGTCTACATCAACCACGCTCTCCTGAGCGTTGACAACGCTTTTCGGTCTTCAAGGGTAAGTTCACGAAAAGCCCCTCCCGTTACTGTATTACTAATAGATAGGTCCTGGTAGGTTCAGGGGTTCAGGGGCGTAGGGTAAAATTTTATTGTTTTCATGCGCGGAACCCCTACAGTGGTATCAGAGGTAGATCTATGCGTAGTAATGCTAGTACGGGTAGAACACACGAGATGTAGCGTGTGGGTGTTGATCTTTTAGTTGTTACCCTCCCACGTGTACTTGTGTATACCACAGTAATGCTTGATGAAGCGGCCCCCAACCGACTTTACGCGTTCATTCGCGAGACTGGTCCACGCTTGACATACGGCTTGTACCGTATAAAGTGGCTTTGGGGGGTGTCTGTCTCTATCGCATTAGTTGGTATACCATTTGCAACGGAGGGCCCCGAAAGGGGTGTAGTAGAGACAACTACTTGATCAGCGTTGTGCTGAAAGTTCGTAGGTAAGAACGGTTCTTGTGCGAAAGCCCATTCAGCCACGTAAAACATGCAAAGATAAAGTAGAGGCGTCTAACTTTGTTTTGCAGGAGGGCGTTGCTTTGTGATATGGTTGTGGCAAAGGTAAAGTGATTACCTTATGTTACGTAGTAGTAGATAGTCACGGAGGTGACGAACTACCACGCCGGAATGACACTGGTACCCTGGTGTCTACGGCGCCGGAACCCTGGCGCCGGAACCCGGTGACGGCGGATGGAGATCACGACGTGATGGACCATATCACATAGCATTTACATTCAATGTTATTGTTTGTATGTCTTATTGTATGCTAGTATTTTATACTCGACGGTAGCCTAATAAGATGATCCCTGTTAAAATAACCAACGATTGTGTTCCCCCTTAGTGTGTACCACCAAGAAAGTTCTTCGGTATGAGGCAGGCCGTGATGATCGGGTGTCAGACATATCTATGTTCACATACAGTGGGTGCAAGCCATGTTGCACAGCGAAAACACTAAGGTTGAGTTGGCGAGCCTAGCATGTACAGACATGGCCTCGGAACGCGGATGGTTGAAAGATCGAGCACGAGTCGCATGAATGATGTGACTGACGTTTAGCGTCCACCCTTGAACCCACATTGATGGCCGTGATGATCGAGAGAGATGTGGCTGATAGGGGTCGGGTTATCACTAGGAACCCTTTTGGGGATAGGTGTTTCTGAGTGGAGTTATTATTAACTCATTTAATTATAAACTTAGTCTAAATTCCTTTTGCAATTATAAATGTAGATGGGTTCTTTCGTGTTGACAACTAAATGGTTGAAGGAGAGAAGCTCAGATTAGATGGATCGAACTTCTCCATTTGGGTTGCCAGTCTCCATGTTCTCCTTAGCGAGAACGACATGGTCGACTACATACTCGACGGGATGGATCTGGATCCGTCCACGGACCTTGAGACCCCAGAGGAGCGGAAAGACCGCTATCTCCGTCGTGAGATGGCCTCCTATATTTCAGTTGTGATGCGTTTCGGAATGGTGGACGAGCTGTGGCCTTTCATGGGTGATGTCAACCCTCGTTCGGTAATGCTGCAGCTTAGGACACATTTCGTGGAGCAGACACGCATCTGGGAGCATGAGTTGATGGGAGACTTCCTCTCCATTAAGATGGAGGAGAACTCGTCACTGGACACTTATAGCACATGCATGATGTGTACATGAGGCCAGCATACTTCCTAGACGTCTGGATTTCAGGCTCTTTCGCAAATGCTGCTGTGCTGCGGTCGCTGCAACCAAGCTACCAAGCACAAGTCAGGACTTGCGTAATGAGGGGCGACACGGAAATGGAGTTCCACCGGTTCATGACACATCTCAGGAATGTGTTGGTTGAACCAGATGTCGCTCAGGTCGTAAATGACAAAGGTATATATTTGATATACAATTTTATAAATGTTATAATCTTGCAAACACATTGTAGTGTTAAGTATATCTGATACTTGTTCTGTTTTATTGAAAACAGGTCCTTCTGCATGAGAGGTGCTTGCTAGAGAGGAGGTGACGTTGTGTGTTGATGGCGAGCATGATGACGATGGCCGACGACACACTCCCTCGACATTTATCATTTAGTTTGTGTTTTAGGATGATTAATGTAATCAAGAGATTGTGAACTTCTTTAGTGTGTCTCACGCTTCGTGAGACGGTTATTCATATGAGTTTGTAACAAACAGTTGTTCTGCTTTTATGAATGATTTCTATTCGTGTTCATATCTTGTTTGATTATGTGTGAATTATCCTTGTTGTTTGAAACTAATTGATAATGTATGAACATTTGTAAAGCATTAAAATGCCTTGTTTAAAATACCCAACTTAATGATATATTCATTAATGAATGAAACCATTGTTTAAATTCAAAGTTATATGATAATATGTGAAAGTCATTCGATTTCTTCTCACATATAAATCATGCCTAAGTTCGGCAAAATAACTTGAACACCGTGTATTACTTGAATACAAAGTGTTTAAAGAATTGTTAAAAGTAAATACATATTCGATGTATTGTGTTTTAACGAAAAATGGTAATTATCATTAATTGATTGTTTGAATGTGTAAAGTAGTTTACCATAGAAACATGAATATGAAACTATTTGATTTGATCAAAGTGTTCCATCAATAAAAGGGTATAAATATAAAAGAGAATATAATTACCATGATTTGATCAATAGTAATGAAATTCGAACTTTATAAGAATGGCATAAAAGTGATTGTGAAATGCAAAGTGGTTTGAAACGTCAAAATACAAAGCATCACAATGTGATATTAAATATCAAAAAGGGGTTGAATAGAAGGCACCAAATAAATCGTTGTAGTGTATATGTAGAGACCATTAGTTAGAAATAGTTAGCACTCAATTAGAACTGGTAAACCATTTGAATTCGTGAAAGTTTTGGGGTTATTTGATATAACCAAAACAATAGCGAATAAGTCCTTGTAGTGTATTCATTGGAAACTTTGAATACGAAATCCATAGCTGAAACCAAAAAGGAAAGAAAGATTCGTATTGCTTGGATTTTGGTGCATTCCTGAGAAAGGTCACTCCTAGTGATGTTTCTCAATTATGGAGCAAATGGAAAATAGTGTGAAACACGATGAGGATTCAAAACCCTGCATCAGAGTGTTGAGAAGCGCAACAGACAGCGTTCCTGAACAATTCCCTTCATGGAAAGAAAGAATCAATGATTTTGATCATTGTGTTTTCCCCTCCACTATTGTTTTTCACTACATCAAGTAGGATTCAAAATGTAAATCCATATCTTGTATGGAGACATTTGTGAATCACTTGTCATGATTTTTGAAACATGACATACCTACGAACTACAAAGGAAATAATGGTAACTAAATTATGAGAAATCGTAAAGGTAAAATTCCCTTGAGATTAGAAAGCAATTCGTTGCTGAATCTCACAAGTAAATGGGTTACTTGAATTTTCCCAAATGACTGCAAAGCCATAGTAGGAAAAAGGGGTAAATGACAAAAGCATAATTTGTCAAGTATTGGATGAATTCAAATGAATTTGATTCATGTGTGCTAAATGTCTAGTGGATTTAAAACTAGTAAAGTACTAGTATCTCATAATAAATCTCCAAGTTTGATATTTGATCAAAGGATTTTGAAGTTATTCAAAATAGTAAAGGAGATATGCAATTTGCATAAAATTGAGTGGGAGCTATGAAAGTCTTCCTAAAACAATATGTGATTGACATATTTTTAAGTGGGAGCAATATGAGTCTCAAATTCAAATATGTAGGAACATATTTTGAGTGGGAGCTTATAGGAGTAATTCTTAAGTATGTTAAGGATGAAAGCGCAAATACTTATAAATAATGATTTATAAGATGAAGAAGTTAATAATAAGTGTATTATGATATTATGTAGTATTCCTTAAGGGATTCTGAAAAGTGTTTCAGAATAGAAGTTAATTAAGGAACTAGTCCTTAATAACTCGAATTAGGAATAGAATTAAGTTTAACATCAATGGTTGAAAGAAAGAAAAGGATGATCGTCATCCACTATGTTGAGACATAGGTTCTATCTTAGAAACCATGATGATAACTTAGCATAATATGTAATCCAAATAAAGAACGTTTGAAAGTGATTAAGTTCGAATCACAGAACGTTTGAGCTAAGTTTGTCCGCATTGTCTAGTAGAGAACTGTGGATATATTTTCAAAATCCATGAAGGATAATATATCTTAAAGCATAAATAGTTATGTTATAAGGGAATATTTTGGAAACTCTTGTAGATACCAATTAAAGTCAAGTTGGAAGCGAGGTGAACCAAAAACATCGAAAGTTGCACAGAGTGCACTAGTGCTTCGATGAATACATTTATAATAATAGATAAGGGTACCATCTAAAGTGTTGTATAAAGTTATGGCGAGGCTAGTTCGCTTTTAACGTAGAATGATGTGTCCCAGGGCACAGTGCCCATGAGAAAGCCCTCGAGGTTGATCTAACGTCACTGTAGGCTCCTGGAATCAGGCCTCGTTCTGCTGCCATGGCGACGATGCATACACACAGATGCTATCATGTGATGATAGAGTATTAATGTCAATCAAGGTGACATTAGTAAATTGCAAAGGATTTGGGACTGTAAAGTACAGACCCAAGACTCAACCTCTTCCATGAGCAAGCATGTTCAGGGTACCGGATACTTGGTGCCAATGATTGAGAACAAATGCAGCTAGTGTATTTGTATTCTAGTGCAAGTGGGAGACTGTTGGAAATATGCCCTAGAGACAAATAGTAGTAAAGACTATTATTATATTTCATATAGTTTATGATTAAGATTTATATCATGCTATAACTGTATTGAGTGGAAACATCAATACACGTGTGATATACAAACAACCAGGGGTTCCCAGTGAAACTCTAGTCACTGGTTCATTGGTCAACAGATGATCATGTTTCCTGATCATGTGGCATTTATGCCAGTTGGAAATGAGGTCATCTCATTCGGAGAATGAGATGATGAACCAATACCCAACCTAAACATCGTGACCCGATCATGTCACGAAGTTCAAGTTACGATGATTAGAAATGGATCCTCGTAGACTATTCCTTAGACTGTGAGGCTATATCAATCACTGTCTCCCGAGAGTGCTTAGATAGCATCAAACGCCATCTAGTAAAACGGTGGTTATAAAGGTGTGTTCAGGTATTCAGATGAAACCGTAGAGGCAATATATGCCAAGAGCGGGATTTGTCCGTCCATGTGATGGAAAGATACTCAAGGGCCCACTCGGAGAAGTCATATCCAATAGCTGCGCAACGTGTGATTAGATCACGGGGATATCACTTGTCGGAACGAGTTAAGTAGCATTGTTCAGTAACGAGATTGAACCCGACATGGTGATGTCATTGATCAGATCTCGGGTAATGCAAGTATCGAATGACAAAGGGAATAAGACACGACTGTCCCGGTTCAAACGACAAAAGATCTTCGTGGAACGCACAGGGGTCACATGGCCATCCAGGTCCCTCTGTCGATCATTGGTGCGGGAGTGTCCCGACCATGTCTGGAGTGTTCCCGAACTGTAGGGTATCACGCTTAAGGGCTTGATGATTCTTAGAGAGTGTTTATAGGATCTGTAGAATCACCGAAGAAAAGAAGGGAGAAAATCGGAAGGGTTTCGGTAAGTCCGGAAGATGTACGGAGTGGAGGTGGAAGGTGTTCCATGGCCACGGAGATAATATAATGTGTGAATGAATGTTAAATATTGATTTAATCATTTATTCATAATTATTTAATAAAGAGAAAATCAATTAAAGGTCAAAAAGGCTTAATGGGCCAATTCTGGAGGGAGAGGGCCCATTAGGGGAAAGGAGAGAGGGAGAAGGGACCAAGTGGGAGGCCGGATGGGCCTTGCCCCCCCCCCCCCCGCGGGGCCCACTAGGGGCTGGCCGGCAGCCACCCCACCCCCTCCTCTTCTTTAGTCCCACCCCGAGACTTGAGGGGAGGTAGTATCTCCCCTCTCCCTACATAAAGTGGGGTATTTGGCCTAGAAAAGACACCCAATAATCAATAAAGGTCTCCCCACTTTTGGGAGGACCTCTAATTGATATTTTCTCTCTTCCTCTCTCTCTCTCATGACCGTGGTCCCAAGTCTGGACTGCGCGAGCGAGAGACATCTTCACCGCGGAGCGCTGTCGCGCTGCAGGATTCGGATCCGGGAGCTCTACTTCCGCAACTGCTGCTGGATCGGGGAAGCGGGAGTCATCGGCAGGCACCACACGTGTGTAACTCCCACGAGGTGTCACACTTGAGGCACTCAATTCGTTGGAGCTAGAAGGAGCGCAAGGACTTCATCACGACCTTGAGGTCGGTTTCGGCTCGTCTACATCAACCACGCTCTCCTGAGCGATGACAACGCTTTTCGGTCTTCAAGGGTAAGTTCGTGAAAATCCCCTCCCGTTACTGTATTACTAATAGATAGGTCCTGGCAGCTTCAGGGGTTCAGGGGCGTAGGGTAAAATTTTATTGTTTTCATGCGCGGAACCCCTACAGTTGTGTTGTGCAGGTCTCCACGTTGCTACTAGCACCGGTAGTGCACCCTGCCAAGGCTCAGCTAGCAACACCTTTTGGGGTGTTTCCTTCATCCTACTGGTTCGATTAAACCTTAGTTTCATATCTGAGGGAAACTTGCTGCTGTGCTCATCATACCTTCCTCTTGGGGTTCCCCAACGAGCTTGTTAATACACGAGCCATCAAGCATTTTTTTGGCGCCGTTGCCGGGGAGTCAAGGACATCTTCACAGGGGGAGTCCCTCATAACCAATCTCTTTACTTTGTTATTTTTGTTTTGCTTCGTTTCTTTTTTCTTTGTTTGCTTGTTTCTGTCGTCGGATTGAGGACAAGTACGCCATGAGGGGGTCCTCGAGGCGTGCGGAAGAGAGGGGTGTGAGACGTATGGTATTCCGGGACGGTGAGCACACAAGTTTACCCAGGTTCGAATCCGCCGGCTTTGGGCGAATCCTACTCCTGCTAGCAATCCAGTAATACGGTAGAGCCGGAATATGGGTTACAAAGGTATCGCCTGTGCGAGTTGAGGGTCTAAAGTATTGGGTGTTATCTGGTGCCCTAAAGGCTCTCCCTGGGACCGCTTATATAGATATCTGGCCTAGGGTTTATAGGAGAGGTCAATCCGGCTACGACTAAGAGTTGGTTACAGAGTACATCTTGAACTACAAGTAACGTTATAGGCCTAAGTCGGTAAGTCTTCTGGGCCTTTCCGTAGCCGGATGGGACTTCGTCTTCTCTCTCTAACTGGGCCGCCCGTGAAGCAAAGCTCTAACCCGAAGTGGGCCACCCTGGTCAGTGAGGAACTGTGAGGATACCCGGAAAGTATATCCCCAACAGCAGCCCCCGGAGGCCTCCAAGATCCAAAGTCAGATTTTATCATCGTCTAGCTTGATCTTCGGCTTGCAGAATCTTGAAGGGTTCCTGAAACTTCACAACAAAAAATACGATCCGGGTCTTAAAAGTAAGTCGGACCTTTCAATTAGTTACTCGGATTTTCCAGCTCGCTTTTAAACTAAGCCGGAATTTGGTCTCTAACGCCACCTGACATAAGCATGGTCAAGTCACGTCATCTGACAGAACGTTCCGTCAGCACGACCGTTGGTGGGTCCGCGGTTCGCGGAACCGAGGCGTCGTTTCAATGCGTGCGTGGAGATCGAGGCGACGCAATCATCGCGCGGGCCCTTCCCAGTTCTTTCCACGACGCGTGGCGGTTACACTGTAGCGTTTGCACGAATCTTGGCGCAGGTAGGTGGATATAAGGGGTCTAGATTCTTTCTTCTCCTCTCCACCTGCCTTTCGTCGTTCCTTTCTTCCCAAATCTCCAGTGCGCCCAGAGCCTTTTTGTTCTCCTCTCACAGAGCTCCTAGCGCCGCCACTTTAGGGTCACCCTTTTCCACCGGAGAGAAAATGGCTTCATCCTCTTCTTCCGCTCTGGCGGCGGCAGCGGCGGTGTCGGCGGAAGCAGCTGCGGAGAAAGAGAGCTTCCGGGGACTCTGGATCCCCTGTGCCCTCGACGAGGCTGGCCTCAAGAACGTGGAGAAGGAGGGGCTCCTCGCCGCCGGCAACTGGCGGAGCGGCTCCGGCGAGACCGTCCCCAATCCGCACGAGGGCGAGCGTGTCCACTTCGGCACCCATATGGACCAAGGTTTGTCCTTTCCTCCCTCGGAGTTCTTCTCCGAGGTGATTGACCACTATGGAGTTCAACTCCACAATCTTCCTCCCAACTCCATTCTAGAGATGAGCGCATATGCTGCGCTTTGCGAGGGCTTTCTCGGCATTAGGCCGAGTTTGCTTCTTTTGCGGTACTATTTTCATGTCTAGAGAAATTCCATCACTGCCGGTGTTCCTTATATCACCGGCACCATTAGTTTTTCGGTTAGACGAGACCGGGCTTATCCCAAAATTTCCTCCAGTGACTCGGTCAAACAATGGCCAGCCACTTTTTTCTACCATAGGGATATTCGGGCTCCCGACAAACCTACTGCTTTGCCGGCTTTTGTTGACGGAGCCGCCACGGCCCAGCCTTCCTGGGATGAGGCTGCTCCGGCTCTCACCGACGATCTGATGCTCGCTAAGAGGCGGATCGAATATCTTATCAAGCACAAGGGTCTGAAAGGATCTGACTTAGTCCAATGCTGGGTCGCACGTCGGATCCAGCCACTTCAGTACCACGGGAACAAACTGATGCATTCCATCACGTCTTCCAAAAAAGACTCTCTCCGCATCAGCCCCAAAGCCTATACCTCACAAGGCTACATCAGCCAGATCAAGTGGCTGATCAAGGAGCGGATTGAGAGGATGATTCCGGAGATTTCTCTGGACATGCACACTGCGGATAATCCCGTGGTGCCGGTAAGCTCCTATCAGAACATCTTGTGCGTGTTTCACTTTTTGATATACTACAATGCTGATTTGTGTATTTATTTTCAGCTTGCTGACCTCCCCGAGTCGGAGCTTGCTCCACTCGAAGGATATCCTCCTGAGTTTTCTCAGGAGACTGAAGTGGTTCCATTGCCGGACCTTGCGCTCAAGAAGTGCAAAGCTCCGACAGTGGCCGTTGGCACAAAGGAAGTGCCTGTTGTGAAGAGGTAACTTTCATTCACAATTTCCGCCTTTGGCAGCCTTTGCATGTCTTGACTAATCGTTCGGCATCTGCCTGAGCTGTAAGCCAGAAAAATCCTTGCCAAAAAGCTTTTGCCACTATAGATTTGGCTGCAGCGTGGTGACCACACTCGCCTTCGTGGATTTCTCTTAAGATTTCCACTCCTTCTTCCGGAGATACACAGCGCTGAAAAACCCCAGAAACACTCCATTTATGGAGCTCACCTTTAACAATAGTATAGGCTTTTGCTCGTCGGACGATCTGTCGGCTCAGCACCTCGTCTTCGAGTAATTTGCCATCTACCAAGTAATCTAGGTAGGGTTGAGTCCAACTGGGAATTACAGCCAGAACTGCTATTAAAGGTGAGTCGGATTTGGTCGGATATTCCTCATCTACTCCCTTTATCGAGGGAACTTTGAGGTGCTCTAAAAACGCGCCATCCGGAACCTCTTTCCGCGCAGAGCCTATTCGAGATAGTGCGTCTGCTTCCTCGTTTTCTGCTCGAGGGATGTGTTGAACTTCAAACCCTTCGAATGATTTAGATAGATCATCCACGACAGCTTTATATGCTGCCATGTGCTTATTTGCATTACAAATATCCGAGACTTGCTGAGCAACAAGATCCGAATCTCTGTAACACATCAAACGTCGGATGCCAATATCCTTAGCAATCTGGATTCCATGCAGCAGTGCTTCATACTCGGCAATGTTGTTTGTCGCTGTGAAGTGGATCTGCAACACGTATAAAAGTTTATCTCCTTGGGGTGATTTGAGCACCACGCCAGCCCCCAAGCCCCCTCGAGCCTTAGACCCATCAAAAAAGAGGGTCCAATATTCCGACTCAGGGAGGACCATGTTCTCCTTGGTCTCTGTCCAATCAGCGACAAAGTCGGCAAGGATCTAGGATTTGATTGCTGTCCGGGGTTTGTACTCAATATCGAAAGCTGCAAGCTCTATGCCCCATTTAGCGACGCGTCCTGTGGCATCGCTATTGTTGATTATATCTCTCATGGGAGCTTTGCTCACCACGGTAATTGGATGCTCCTGAAAATAGTGACGTAACTTACGAGATGCTAGAAAAACACCGTAAGCCAACTTTTGATAATGCGGATACCGCTGTTTTGATTCCGTCAGGACCTCGCTGACAAAGTACGTCGGACGCTGCACCAGGTGTTCCTGATTTTCCTCTGGTCTCTCCACTACCATGACGATACTAACAACCTTATTTGTCGTAGCAATGTAAAGCAACATCGGTTCCTGAAGTTCCGGCGCTGCAAGGATAGGAGCAGATGAGAGTACTTTCTTCAGGTCTTGTAGCGCAGTTTCAGCTTCGTCAGTCTAGACAAAATCCTTGGTCTTCTTTAGGAGTTTGTAGAATGGTGCGGCTCTTTCACCAAGCCGGCTTACAAATCGACTGACCGCAGCAATGCAACCAGTTAATCTTTGTACGTCCTTCAGGCGAGTTGGCCTAGAAATATTGAGAATAGCCTTGATTTTGTCATGGTTCACCTCTATGCCTCTTTGAGACACGATGAAACCTAACAATTTTCCAGCTGGTATTCCAAAGAAGCATTTCTTCGGGTTGAGCATGATGTTATATTTTCGTAAATTGGCGAATGTTTCCTCCAAGTCGGAAATCAACGTTTCCTTCTTTTTCGACATGACCGCGATATCATCCACGTATGCATGTACATTGCATCCGAGCTGGTCATGGAGGCAACGCTGCATCGTGCGCTGGTACGCAGCTCCTACGTTCTTCAGCCCAAAGGGCATCGTTACAAAACAGAAGGTTCCGAAGGGGGTTATGAATGAAGTCTTGACTTTGTCAGATTCCTTCATCCGTATTTGGTGATAACCGGAATATGCGTCGAGAAAACAGAGGAGTTTCGAGCCTGCCGTAGAATCGATAACTTGATCAATTCTAGGCAGAGCGAACGGATCTTTTGGACAAGCCTTGTTCAAGGTAGTCTAATCAACACACATCCTTAAATCAATGGTGTCCTTTTTAGGGACCATTATAGGGTTGGCCGACCAATCAGTATGGATGACCTCTTCTATGAATCTGGCTAACTCGAGCCGCGCTAGCTCCTTAGCTATTGCCTTACGCTTTTCATCACCAACCCTTCGTAAGGACTGTTTGACGGGTTTAGCGTTCGGGTTTACATTTAGAGAGTGCTCGGCAAGTTCCCTAGGTACTCCGGTCATGTCAGATGGCTGCCATGCGAAGATATCTTGATTTGCTCGGAGGAACTTGACGAGTGCGCTTTCCTATGCGCTACTTAGGCCTACGCCTATCTAGGTCACCTTGGAGGGGTCATCATCCTTCAACGGCATCGTCTTCGTCTCTTCTGATGCCTTGAACTCCGGATTTGGCTTTGTTACCTCCTTCTTTGTTGCGGGCATCTCGGACGGATCTATGCTCTTCTTGATCTCCTAGTACTCCTGGGCATGTAGCACGGCTTCAGCAAAGGCGGCATTTCCATCCTCACACTCTCGCGCCTTCTTCGGGTCTCCCCTGATGGTGATCACGCCGTTGGGACCTAGAATTTTCATCATATTGTAAATGTAACACGGACGATCCATAAAGGCCCAGTAAGCCGGACGTCCGAATATAGCGTGGTATGCGCTCTTGAACGGGACCACTTCGAAGGAAAGTGCTTCCGTCCGATAATTCTTTGGTGTTCCAAAAGTAACATCCAAAGTGATTTCTCCCAGGGAATTAGCTTGTCTTCCTGGGACAACTGCGTGAAAGATCATAGAGCTATGGTTCAGCTGTGTTTCCGAGATCTTCATCCGGCGTAGCGTTTCGACATAGAGAATATTGATGCTGCTACCACTGTCCATGAGGGTCTTGGAGATCCATAACCGTCAATAAGTGGATTGACGATTAAGGCGTATTTTCCTTGCCTATGCAGCTTAGGCGTATGATCAACACGGTCAAACGTTATTGGCACTTCCGACCAGTCCAGATACTGTGGGATAGCCGGAACTGTTGAGCTCGTGGAGAACTGCTTTCTTGACCTTTGCTGGTTGAGATCCAAGGAAGGTGACGTAAGTGTCCTTCTTGGTGGGAAAAGTTTTCTTCCCTTCCGACTTGGGATTTGAAGCGTCAGCTTCCTCCATGTCGGAATCTTCCTTGGTCTCTTTGTCTTTTTCGGGATTTTTCTTTCCCTTCTTCCGCTTAGCTTTGTAGCCCACGGTATCATCTCTCTTGATGTCGTTGTTAAAACGACATTCAGCGTTGGTGTGGGACGAGCCCCCATTGGCGTCCAAATGATGCACGCATGGGTTATTGGCGATGTCAGCCCAAGTGTAGGTTTTGCCTGGTTGTTGCTCTCCTCTACCTTGGACCCTTGACGTCCCACAGCCATGCCCGCGGCCTCCTCCACGTCCTCCTTGTCCTCCAAACCCGGGAACAGTAGTGACTACTGCTGTCTCCACGTTGGGTTTTTCTTCCGAGGTATTTTTGCGCTTCTGAGCTTGTTGCTTTGGTTGTTTTGCCGACTGAGGCAGAACCAGGACATTGAGTAACCCCTCTGCATCGTCGTCAGCATCTGCATACTTGCTCGCTATTTCTATCATCTCTCCTAGATCAGTAACCTTGTCACACTTCAAGCGATGGCGCAGTAAACCAATTGGGAGACCTGCGATGAAAGCCTCAATCGCGGTCTGATCGTTTACTCCTTCGCGGGAGTTTTTGGTATCGATCCATCATCCGAGGTAATCCCGGCAAGTTTCTTCGGCTTTCTGGGTGCAACATTGTAGGTCTCCAACCGTACAGGGCCTCCGATATGTGCCTTCGAAATTCCGAAAGAACGCACTTTGTAAATCATACCAGTTGTGGATGGTGTTCGCCGGAAGTTCATTGAGCCATGATCGTGCCGTCTTCCTCAACATAAGTGGGAGATATCGGGTTGCGACCAGGCTGTTTCTGCCTTTGGCGATGCAGCAAGCTTGGAAGAAATCCTGTAACCAGGTGTCTGGACGAGCAATGCCGTCGTAGGCTTGAATATGTCTTGAGATATCAAATCCTTCCGGGAACTTTTTAGCTCTGATGCGTGGTCCGAAGCACTTTGGGCCCACGTACACGTCATCGTTTTCGTAGAGCCGAGCCTCTATGTTGGAGTTGATCTTGTGCCTTGCGTCGTTCGGGGATAGGGATCGTCCCGAATGCCAACTGTGGCTGCGGTGCCTTGGAGCCGGACTTCATCTTCTGCCACCACCTCCTCCGCCATGTGATAACTGTGTGGTGGAGAGGGTGGTGCAGCGGGGTAGTTTCCGGCTGATCGCCGGCCTCCATCTAGAGCTTCATTATTCCGGTTCCGGGGAGGTTCTTGACTATGACGAGCCCCCTGCCAGCTTGTGCCAGCATGGTTTTCGTCGTTCCTTCGTCCGTCATTCCCACCATGGTGAGGCTCATTCGGACGGTTATCATGTCTAGGAGGTGGCATTCTTTGATGATCCTCCTCCCGACGTTTCTCTTTATCTTCTTCCTTTCGGGGAGGATTCTTCGGATTCAGTGCAGCGATCGCGTCTTTCTCGGCTACTGGAGCGTCGTTGCTCCAGTTATGTGTAGTTCTGCGATGTTGTCCCGATGATCCGGTTCTTGAATAATTGTCCTCCCTGCGTTCGGGGTGACGATATTGCGCCCGGACGTAGGGGGGTTTTACGTCAGCCCATGCCGGATCTGTGCGACATTGGTCGGAATCCGAGACCAGCTTTTGTCTTCCGGACAGGGCGACCTTCTGCTGCTACAGTCCCTTATTGAGTAGCTTGATGCCCAAGCGTATCTCCTCTGGTCCTGGATTGGCCGATAGAATTTTGCGAGCTGCCATGGTATTTTGCACTGGTGTTGGGTAAACCCAATCTCCGTTGCTATCCTTCCGTGGCTTTCCCATCTCATCTCCAAAAAGGATGGCACGGACACGTGGGAATTGGTTGTCATCCATGTGGCGCTTCCGTGTCTTCTGATGCAGACGGGACATGTACTCCTTGTTTGACATGCGCTTCTTCTCCACCTCGATGTTTTTGGCTTCATCAAGGAGTTGTTGACGATGCGCCTCTAGGGCTTGGGCCCTTTCGTCTAGCTCATCTGCAGTAAGTTCTGCAGCTGTAGGGATAGGTGTGGTTAATGCGGCATCGATGAGTTTACACGCACCTTTAGTGATCATGTGTCCATCCAACGATGCTTCTTTTTTCGGCTCGTCTGGGATAAGAGCTCCATCCGAGTCTTCCTCGTATTCCTCGGTAATCACCTCCTCTGTTAGAGGGTCTTTTGCCGGGGTCTTGTTCTTCTTGTTCTTCTTCTTTGCCTTCTTAGCAGCGCCGGTAGCAAAGACGGCTTTGGGTCCGTTTCCCGGAGTCAAGCTCTGATCGGTACTTTCGGACATCTGGACTTCGGGATTGTCTCCGACGTCCATGTCATCCTGCGCTTTGGGAGAGTGTTCCCCGGATCCTTCATCCATGGCTTCTCCTTCCTCTGCAGCTTTGGAGTTGTACTCCTCTTCATATTCCGCGGAGAACTTTCGGAAATCTGTCGACGTCATGGATTCATCTGAGGATGCGGGAACGTCGGTGTTTGTTCCAATTGCCTCCAGCACCGAGTCGGTATTTTCTCCAGCATCGGCAGAGCCGGATCCGGATCCAACGTATCCGATGAAGTGCGATGCATGCTTCCTGAGGTACCTGCGGCTTTCGTGATCAGCCATGTCGAAACTTTTAATGGTTTCGAGGATTGCATCTGCGCTAGCGCCTCGCAGTATCATACATCTTAGTGTGTACCTGAGGAAAGGCTTGTCTATCCCGACATCGTCAGAGTCGGAATCAGTGTCGTTGATGTGCTCCTCCTGGATTTCGACTTCCACGGGTGGGTCGATCTGGGATCCGGCTTCTCCGGGGAGATCCACTCCAGATTCGACTTGGACCATGAGGTCTTCTTCAGGCTCAGATTTCTCCACTATCTCCGCAACTAGTGCGGGCTGGGTGGGATTAGGGTTTTCTGAGATCCGGAACTCTGCCGCCTGCGCAGACAAAGGGGACCCAGAAGATTCTTCTGCCTCTATCATCACTGCTGGGGTGGGTTGGGCAGGTTCAGCGAAACCGATGTAAACATCGATCTCGCCAAAAGACATGATTGTATAGGCAGCCACGGCTTCCCTAGCCGGAATCCAAGTCTCGTCGAGAACGATGAGAGGGACATCGCTGGCGTAGAGGATGCGACCTATGGCGATGGTTTCGCCGATTCCGATTCTTGCAGATTCTGCTCGGAACGCAGATCCGAAGCTCACTTGCCCCACGGTGGGTGCCAACTATCGTCGGATTGAGGACAAGTACGCCACGAGGGGGTCCTCGAGGCGTGCGGAAGAGAGGGGTGTGAGACGTACAGTATTCTGGGACGGTGAGCACACAAGTTTACCCAGGTTCGAATCCGCCGGCTTTGGGCGAATCCTACTCCTACTAGCAATCCAGTAATACGGCAGAGCCGGAATATGGGTTACAAAGGTATCGCCTGTGCGAGTTGAGGGTCTAAAGTACTGGGTGTTATCTGGTGCCCTAAAGGCTCTCCCTAGGACGGCTTATATAGATATCCGGCCTAGGGTTTACAGGGGAGGTCAATCCGGCTACGACTAAGAGTTGGTTACAGAGTACATCTTGAACTACAAGTAACGTTATAGGCCTAAGTCGGTAAGTCTTCTGGGCCTTTCCGTAGCCGGATGGGACTCCGTCTTCTCTCTCTAACTGGGCTGCCCGTGAAGCAAAGCTCTAACCCGAAGTGGGCCACCCTGGTCAGTGAGGAACTGTGAGGATACCCGGAAAGTATATCCCCAATAGTTTCTTTATCAAAAACACAAAAACATAGTTTTACTAGTTTGCTTTCTTATTCAAAAACAAAAAAAAATTAGTTCCTACCTTAAGTTTTCTTTTATGTCTAGCCTTGCCCCAATCACTATGTCACCCGAGGAAATGATTTTCACTTTTAAACAAGGAATTGAGGAAAGCTTCAAGGAAGCTTGGTCTAGAATCTCTGATCTACATGAAAAACTGAGCCTAAAATGACTCAAAGCTTGTTCCTTAGCAGTTTTTACCTTGGAATTGCTCTTTGCTATAGATATGCTTTAGATGCTATTATGTGAGGAGATTTCCTCCAATGTAATGAGGATGATGGTATTAATGCTATAAATAAATTGATCCTCACTTGCAACTTGCCTAGTCAAACTGATATTTCTTTCGCAAGAATATTTGCTAGACTGAACATTCTTGAGACTAGCACTACTAGCTTAAAAGACTACTATACTACACTTAGGGAGCATCATAATTATGTTCCAATAAATTATGAACCATCAAAGTGGCTCCCCACAGTAAAGATTGATATAAATACTGAAACTTTTCAAGCTCGCTGTGATAGCATGTCTGAATTTTGTCTTATGCCCAAAGATATTTATGAATCTTTGAATCTTTGGAGGCTTACTGAAGGAGGAAAAGAAATATCTCTTGCTAATAATGCTACCATATTACCTATTATAATAGCTGAAGGAGTGTTTACAAAGATCATTGGGAAAATGATTTCTACTGATTATCTTGTTATTGAATGTGTAGGAAAAGTACAAATTACACTTGGAAGGTCCCTATTAGAACTCCTTGAAGCAATAATAGATGTGGGAAAGGGGACCATGCACCTTTTCTTCTCCACCAAACAATCATATTTTCCCAAAGGTTAAGAATAAAAGTAAGAGAGGTAAGGGCAAGAAATTTGGTTTTAATGCTTCTTCATTTGAGAACACTTGATTCTTCTTGCTTCTTATGCCTAACTTAAAGGCGTTAAAGAAAAGTACTTATTGGGAGATAACCCAAAAGTTTTAGATGAGTCTTGGAAGTTATTACTTCAGTAATAACCGCTCCTTATCCTTTTTATTTGCTTTTTGTGCCAAGAGTAACCTCTAATGAGAGAGAAGTAATGATTGCAAAAGTTGCTGTCCCGAAACAGATTTCTGTGCTTCACCGTAAAAATTCGTGTAAAATCTCTGAACGTCTTTTTGAGGCGTGAATTTTTGTGCTTCTGCCCCAGGTTGTTATCAAACTTTCGTTAGTTCAGCACTTTTTTATTTGAGGAACATAAGGTCTTCTAAAAATTCGTCTTTACCTGCTGGTCTGTTTTGACAGATTTATGCCATATTCTGCATTTGCTTCTTGTTGGTTCCTTTTTGAGTTCTTTTGGGGAATTGAGCTTTTTGAGGGAAGTGCTTCAGTATCTAGTGTTCTAATGGAAGTTTATTGGTGTTGTACCTGAACCTTAAGACCTTTTATCTTGAGTGCACTAATGTTGCTAATAAGGATTGTGTGAAGTTTTGTATGAAGGAAAAATTTCAGTTGTATGGAACGAATGAGTAATGAGATGAAGGATGGACTAAGTCTCAAGCTTGGGGATGCCACGCATGTCACCCCAAGTAATATCCAAGAAGTACAAGCGTCGAAGCTTGGGGATGCCCAAGGCATCCCCCTCTTCATCAATAAAAATCCTAGGTTTCTTCCAAACGCTTCATTTTTATTGTTTCATGCACAGTTGTGTTGTTCTTGGAGCGTCTTCTTTTTCGTTTTCATTTTGGTTTTATGTTTGCTTGGTTCTCTTAGTTTGCTGAATAAATTTGTTGGACCCCCTCTTTCATACATTGGTTTTCAAATAGTTTGGTTCGGTTTGGAAAAGAGTAGGAAAGTTCATGCTTAAGTGGTAAAAAGAGCTTGTTTTTGACTGTGGCCTATGCTTTGTCATGCCATGCTTGATATTGTTTTGGATTTATGCTTAGTATTCTTTTCTGTAGCATGACTTGTTATAAACAATTGAGATTGCTTAATGTGCCTTGGATGAATCATGCGTTGTTTTAGCATATTAAAGCATAGTATAGTGGTATTCTCCTTTGATGCTTTATTTGGGTTGACTTGGCACATGCTCACACCATGTTATGACTATCCAAAGTCACCATAGCCTTTATGATCCTTTAGTTTTCAACTTGTAGTATCACTTTATGCTTTGATCAATGATGTTTTGTCGCTCTGCATGATTATGGCCATTATTGCTCTCTTAGTTTGTCGCTCCCAGTCTTTTGCTAGCCTCCACAACCAAGTATGAGTTCCACTCATGCATCCAACTCCCTAAACCAAGTTATTACAAAGAGTCCACCATACCTACCTACTAGCTTAAGCTATTCCAAGTATATTCATACTTTTGTTTACCATCCAAATTAAACTTGTTATGAGAAAACTAGTGATTAAAGCTCTCACGAACTTGATGGCACACTTTACTTTTCTTGCCCTTAATAAACTTGAACCATTGTGTCGTCTATGTTGTATATGCTTGCACTTATTTGTTGGGAATTAGCAGAACCATGCTGTCATGGGGAACGCTTTCAACATTGCACTTGGTACTTGTACCTAGTTGATATCATGCTCTTTTGTATATGGATGTCGTCGGTGTGAAATGAAAGGGAGCTTGTAAGTTCATGGAGTTATGTATATGTGTTAGAGAAACGCCTGGGCCGTTGGTCTAATCCATGCTGACATGGTGGAAACCTGCAGCGTAACCATAATGAGCTGTCTATGAAGCATTCTTCTTATAAAAAAAGTCCTATATTGAGAAAAAAAAGATAAAAAGAAAAAAAGATTATAAAAAGAGGAAAGAGAGAAAAAAGCACCATATTCCCATGGTAAATAAGAAGATTGCTGAGATGCTCGTTGTCTCCTTGCCTTGTCATTTTGATATGGGGATTCTTCCGTATCTTCGGGCAAGGGGTACCCCGTTGGCGGTTCTCTATGATACACATGTACTTACGATGACAAGAACTTACCGGTGACTAAACTTGAGTAGCATGAGGAGCGGCCCTCGTATACAAGGGACATGAGATTTCTAACTTATACTTCGTCAAGCATGTACACCATAGTTTGTTCACTTTAACCTTAATCACTTCAAGATTCTTATGATAGGGGAAATGAGAGATGAAAGCTATAAGTACCATAATTTTTGGAAGCTCTTTATGATACTTGAATCCCTACTTCCTTCTATGAAGGCCTTTCTTCCACCATTATATTGAGTCTCCACCTTCTACCTTTATGCACCTACTTTGAGAGCATAGTGGCCATTCTTAGTTCTATGTGCATTGTCCCAAGACTAGTTGATTGATGCATAACTTGATATTGCTTGTTTTATACTATTTGTATCTAGTCACTCTTATGAACTTTGAAGGTGTCCTATGCATTTATATTTGCTGCTCTATGAGGGACAAGCTGAATGCTATTATGCTATGTTTTATTTATGTGAAACAAACAAACGTCTTGCAAAGCATTGTTATTCATGAATCTTTTATTTGTGCCTTTTCATGTTGCATCATAGTTTCTTTGTCTTATTGCACCTTTATGGTCACCCAGTTATGGACATGACGGTTGATGTGATCAAAGCAGCATCGAGAGCCAGTGATTAATATGATCTTGCGGTTGAAGGACTAAATCACTACACTTTAATAGATATCGCAATGTTGAACTTTGTGACTGGATCATATTGCAATACTAGGGTTTGGGTATTGTCCATCACTTCATAAGTGACCTCGTTATCAGTTGACGTGGTAAAATCCATGATCGAGAAACCTCAATCATCAGCTACCCAACGAACTAGTCTAGAGGATACTAGGGACCTGGTTTGTTTATATACCACACATGTATTAATGTTTCCAATTAATATAGTTCTAGCATGATACAAAACTATTACAAACTAATGAGATATGTCAATAAAAACATCTTTATTATTGGCCAGCTTATTTCTTAACACATGGCCTAATTGAGATAAACTTCATTTGTATATGTGATAAAACTTGCATCATTGTAACTCATTACATTGAACTATTTCATCAATTCTACATACATAGCATATTTTTGTTTATTCCAAAATAATACAAGAATATCATCGCTATTGTCTAGTGATCATCTTATGAATCATCCGATATATGCTCCTAATACTTAGAGCATAGGACTCATTGATACATTGCAAATGTATCTATAATTTTTGATTTTCCATGCTTGGTTTATCCAATTTCTTGTGTTTTGTCCACACTTTGGAGTAATTTTCATATGATTTGTTTGACTAACCTATTAAGAAGAGCCACAGTGTCAGCTGCCTACTTTCTGCTGTTTTTGGTTCCAGGAAAGTCAGAAAATGAATATTCTCGGAATTGGACGGGACAAAAGCCAAAGTGCCTATTTTTACGGAAGTCATCAGATGCTAGAATACGAGACGGAAAAGGGCTGGGGGCCGGCCACACCACCTGGCCGCGCGGCCAGGCTTGGCCCACGCCAGGGGGTGGTCTGGCCGACCCCAGCACCCCCTCGGCCTCTCCTTGCGCCTATATATTGTCCTCGGGACCAAAACCCTAAGTACCCGATCAAAAATCCATGAAAGAGTATGTAGCCGCCATCATCTCCATCCCTAGATCGGGAGGGATCTGAAGCTCTTCCCGGCACCCTGTTGGAGAGGGGAATTCACCCTGGAGGCCTTCTTCATCACCATGCAAGACACCGGTGTGATGCGTGAGTAGTTCATCTTTGGACTACGGATCCATGTAGTAGCTAGATGGCTGGTTCTCCTCCTTTGTGCTTTCATGTTTAGATCTTGTGAGCTCCGTTCATGATCAAGATCATCTATTTGTAATTCTGCATGTTGTGTTTGCGGGGATCCGATGGATATTGAGATTCTATTTCAGATTGATTATCGATTCTATCATGTATTTGTTATTTGAGATCTTGCATGCTTTCCGTTGTTAGTAGCTATCTTGGCCAAGTAGATGCTAGCAACTCCAAGAGTTAGTATTTATGCTTGATAGTGGGTTCATGCCTCTGGTAATCTGGGGAAGTGACCAAAATCTCTAAGGTACTAGATGTGATGTTGCTACTAGGGAGAAAACAACAATCCTTTGTTCACAGAACAATCGTATTGTTTACTTTACACGCAATTCATAAAGCAATAATTTGTTGCTTGCAACTTAATACTGTAGGGGGTTTGAATGATAACCTGAAGGTGGATTATTAGTCATAGATGCAGTTGGATGGCGGTCTATGTATAATGTTGTAATGCCCAATCAAGTTCCAAAGGAGTCAAGATGATTAGTATATGCATATATTGCTTTCTCGATGTTTGTCAATTGCCCCGCTGTAATTTGTTCACCCAGCATGTTATCTATCTACGGAAAGCCACCTCTAGTGAACTATGGATCCCGGTCCTTTCTTTTACATACAATCTACAAACTGTTTACTGCTTTGTGTTTACTTTCTGCAAACTTTTACTTCCTTCCATTCGATACGTGTAATCCTTTGTTTTCAGCAAAACCGGTGAGATTGACAACCTCATCGCAAGTTGGGGACAGAGTTTTGTGGTTGTGTTGTGCATGTCTCCACGTTGCTACTAGCACCGGTAGTGCGCCCTGCCAAGGCTCAGCTAGCAACACCTTTGGGGTGTTTCCTTGCTCCTTCTGGTTCGATTAAACCTTGGTTTCATAACTGAGGGAAACTTGCTCCTGTGCTCATCATACCTTCCTCTTGGGGTTCCCCAACGAGCTTGTTAATACACGATCCATCACTCATCTATGTACATATCATGGCATTTATGATTTAACAAATCATTCACAAGGTTTCACTTACTAATTGTCATCACAATTGATTTTGCTACCATGTGGCAAGAACTTTTTCTTGTCATATATTGACCAGGAGACTCACACAGCTCCCACTCAAATATGCCACCGTATTGAACAAATTCAGAATTCATATATGTACTTTAGCATAACCATACTATAATTTCAAATTATTTGTATAGACTTAGATTTCTAATATTTTGGTTTTGCCTAAGTCATTCATCTGAATGCAATTTCAATGAAATTTTGAATTCGCGTAATATTTAAGATACATCATTTTCAATCAACATAATGTATTTCACAAAAGGCATTGGAAATATGTCTTCACGCTCCCACTTAGTTTCTTGTAAACACAAGCATCTTCATCATTTCTGGTGAACCTTAAACTCTTTAATAGTTTCATCACGGTGAAGATTCCAACTCCACTATGCATATTTAAACCATTGAAGTTTCCATATACAAGCATCCTTTCGAATTAACAAAACCCTTTGGATAGTATCATGTACACATCCTAGGTAACCATTCTTTTATAAGAATGTTGTCTTGTTTATTCAACTACCATATCTCAATATGTAGTGGTTGCTACAATAATCTCTACAGACTAAATATCATTGTGGAAGATCCAATCTTGTCACAGTCAAGTTTTGAACTTTGTCGTAAACTACTTTCTGACAAGTCAAACATTTCACAGATGTAAACATCTTTAGTCTATTTGTTTATAGATCCCTTTATTGTTTGTAAATCTTTGTGCCTTCTTGAGGATCTACCAAGTTCATAACTTAATTTTTTTATATGGATACTATCACGAATTCTTAGTGCCTCTAGCCATTTAACGGAGTCGGGGATCATCATTACTTCTTTGCATGTAATCAATATATCATTGTTCAACAATAACATTTTGCCTCAAATCTTATTATTTGATTTTCACCCGATCCAGATGGTTCAATTGGAACTTAGATTTCTGGAACATACAACATATATAGAAACGGTAGCCATGAGCATTATAGCAGCCTCCAGAACACTTTCCGGTATTGTGCTACTCTGATCATGTCACTTAGGTTCAAACAACCACATTGTCCTCCCACTTAACTTTTTACGAAAAGTTCCTTCTCAAAGAACTCACCATTTTAGCGACAAACACTTTTGTCTTTAGTGTTACGGTGGAGGAATTCCCAATGATTACTTTTGGGATAACATACAAATATGTGCATATCCGATTTTGGTTTTGTAAACATTTTACATATGCCTTGCATACCAAAATTTTAGAAAACACAAATTGGGTTTTACCCCTTGCCATTTCATCGGATCATGATGTTGCTCTTTTTAGTGTAAAAGTGGTTATGTCACTATATCATGATCTATTAAATCATAATGGCAGTTTTATATTTGATCTCACCAAGTCAAATTAGGTTAGGTTATATTCTTAAAACATTCCATATTACTATGGTGTTATGGGAAACTCAAGTTTAAAAAACAATTTCTCAACTTTCAGATGTTCGCTAAACTTTGTAACTCAAATCTGTTATTTTATGATCCATTCATAAAACTATTGATTTTCTTGTTATGATGATTTTTTATTCGTAATGACTTTATCAAAGTCTCTAGAAACTCGAACGTGTCATAACTCTTATGGTGTTGTTTCCGTGAATCTGGATAAATTCTTCTTCACGCTAAAACCTTTGAACATGTTTCAAATGTCTTATAATTTTTCCTCATTAAACGTATATACTCATATATCTATTCAAGTACTAGGTGGAAGTATATGAAGTATAATAATCCACCACACACGGTTTTACATAATGGATCTCCTACAGCACTATGTATTACTTCCACTAAGTTAGTCGTCCGGTCAACTTTGGTCCTTGAACAGAGTTTCAGTTATTTATAAGAAAGTCTTACAAGCATTAATTCGTTCGAAAACAATTTCACTTCAAAATTCCATCAAGATAGAATTTCTTCATGTCTTTATTTCTAATATAACTTAAACAGTGGTGTCACATTTAAGTGAAATTTCAATCATTTCGTCTTGCGACGCTTTAGCATTTATTTTTATGAATATTAATTTGCCAACAAGATTCATAATGGTTCATCCATCAACTATGTAATACACTAATTTTTGAATAATAGTTTGTTCTCACAATACTAGAACCAGATAATAATTATCAGAATAAATCTTAGTGGCTAGGTTCTTGATGTAGATGACAAACATAATAACACTTTATTTGTTTATCGACGATCATCATTACCATATTATTTTGCTAGTTATTCAACTAATGTATTTCTTATATTGAGTTATTTTGTATGACATTTCATACAAACCAATACGGTATCTAAACCAAAGAATTACATAGGTTTAACAAGCAAATAATACACATTCATAACCTGTATATCTTGTATATACCTGAGCTGGACAATTCTAGTCCATTAATTTCTGCCAATTATATTTATAGATTCTCTTTCAGCGTGTTCCTCTCTTAGAAGAGTTACCCATTATCAATAGTGGCACCAATTACATGGTACTTGGTTCAAGTATGTTAGTCAAACACTAATACCCTTAAACTCACACTTTGAAGTGGATCACAATCATCACATGATTCATGTTCTTCCGGATTCATTCATTAGTGTTCTTTTAGTATACTAAACATTTTACCTATACTTCCTATTCATCCTATCATGACAATTTTCACGAATCAACTATATAGTTCATCAACACGCATTTGTATAACTTTAGTTCCCAAACTTAATTATTCGGTGCTAGGTACGCCTAGCGTCACCATCATATTCAAATACTCATCCAATATGAGAATCTTTTTTCAACTAAGTTATACTTATCATGT
Organism: Avena eriantha; assembly: GCA_910589775.1. Lineage (NCBI taxonomy): Eukaryota > Viridiplantae > Streptophyta > Magnoliopsida > Poales > Poaceae > Avena > Avena eriantha. The sequence continues at coordinate 10,467,882 of OU342741.1, read as the reverse complement.
TGCAATCAAATAGTGTTTCAGATATAAAAATATCTTCTACACGAGATGATTTCTGAAAAGAGTTTTTCAGCTCCCAAATAACATTGATACAAAGAACTTTCTATCTAATATCAAGTATCATGGAGGCAAACATGATCTTTTAGACACTAACATTGAAATCAGTTACTCAAGGATTAATACATTTATTAAACCTTTATGGAGTAAGTGAGGCTTTTGCTGAAAGTTTTTTGAGGACCTTTTCTTTAATTTTGACACTCAAATAATACGGTACTATTCCATAAAGTAAGTATCTAGAATACTATAGTAGTATTATCTCAATTACAACCAAGGTAGTCTATAACGGATGCCAACTGCAACAACTATGCAAATTCACTTAGATTATTTAGTTCATAATATGAGTTCAATACCAGAACTCCCACTTAAACAAACATCCCCAATGTTCGTTTAGTGATTACACGATCCCTTTACACCGTATCATCCCCGATCATCACGGCTTTTGATACAGCTGGCAGGGTAGAAAAACTATCAATCACATCACCATGTGAATTATTCTTAACCTTTCGGTAATCTGTGTTCCGAGGCCATGTCTGTACATGCTAGACTCGCCAATTTTAACCATAGTGTATTGTAGTGCATACATGTCTTACACCCATCGTATGCAAACGTAGAGATGTTCAGCACCCGATCATCACGGCCTGCATCATAGCTGCAAACTTTCTTGGTGGTGCACACTTCTAGGACAACACGAACATTGGAATTATATTGAGGGATCATGCTATTGTCATAAGTCTAATACTAGTATAATAAGATGCACAAACAATCGACATCATATGTAAATAGTTTATGCAATCGCATATGGTCATCGCGCCTCGATCTCCATCGAGAGCGCCGGCATTGCACCAGGTTCATGGTGCCTCCATGCCGAAAGCAGTACATTTCATAAATATTTACTTTGACCAAACATATCACAATCCCCTGCAAAATAAAGTTAGACGCATCTATTTTATGTTTGCATGTTTTACGCGGTTGTTAGCTCTTTCACAAGAGAACCGTTTCTACCCGAACTTCCAACCATAACATGGATTGACTAGTTGCCGCTTTAAGTCCCTTCCCAGGGCCATCCTTTGTAAATGTCATATCAACTAATGTCAGAGAGACAGACACCCGCCAACCACTTAGATGGTACAAGCCATATGTTAGTCGTGGAACCAATCGCGCGTAGGGTTGCCCATAAGGTCGGTCCGGTGTGGCATCCCGCTAAAATCACTACTAGAAAATCGCGGTGTTTTTGTGCATTGCATCATCATGACTGCATGCTCATGTCATCATGCCACATTGCATTTGAGCATCGTCATGGCATCATGCACTTTGTTGTCTAAAACTATTTTCTAAAAGACTACTTTGATTCCTAAATATTCCCCCGTCTTTATTTCAAATCAAAACCCCCGTCTCTCTCCCGGGGCTTTTATTTGCCTAAAAACTATTTGCAAAAACTCTTTTAAAAATAATAAATAAATAATAAAAACATGTTTTGTTTTCGGGGAGGCAGCCGCTGGCCAGGCCTAAAGGCCCAGCCGCAGCCACCTACCACCCGAGTCGTCCCAGCCCAAACCCCACCTAAACAAAACCTAAACCTAGACTCAACACCACACCCAGCGCCCACTAACCCCTGCCGCCACCCTGGCACCCCTCCACCTCACTCCGGCCTATCCCAGGCCGCCACCTCATCCCACCTACACGCCTCCCCACTCCACCTGGTCGCCCCGACCCACCACCCACTCTCCTCTAACTCCTGTGTCAACCTACCCCCGCCTGGACCCACCCCACGACCGATAGCCCGCACCCGGCCTCGATCTCTCCGCCTCTCACCAACCCCGCACGTTCTCCCTGGCCCCTCCCTCCACGTTTCCCCTCGCCTCTCTCTCCCCTCGCTCGCATCCTCCTGACCCCGCCCCCGTCTGCTTCCATCTCCCTGCCAACATCCCCGCCGCCCTAGAGCCGGCCCGCCTCCCCCGTCGTCGTGGCCGTCCCCGGCGACACCCCCTTCCCTCTGCCGAGCTCCTCTCCCTCGCTAGGATCCCCGTCGCCAACTGCACTAGCGCCGCCCCAGGTCGACCCGGCCTCGGTCCTTCCTCGCCGTAGGACTTCCAGCCGCCTCGGGCCCGGCCGCCCTCGCCAGGAGCTTGCCGCACAGCCTGGCAGCCGCCCTCGTCCCCAACCCTCCCTATGTTTCACCGTCTGCTGCAGGTGCCTGCGGCCTCGGGGTCATCCGCCACGTGCCTTGCCGCCCGTCCTTGCCCCAACCCGAGCCCGCGTCATCGGCTTCAATCCCTGACGGCCGGCGTCCTCCTCTGCCTCTCCGTCAGCCGCGGTCCCGCAGGCGCCGTCACACTTGTCCTCTCCCACGGCCTCCCCGCGTGAATCATCGTTTCGTCGCCTCCATGACGCGCTATGCTGCTTCTCTGCGTCTTTGGTTGCCTCGAGTGGCAGCGTGCTTCTATTCCTTGTATGCGTGTATGCCCTGTATGGGTGTTCTGTGCGCCAAGATCAAGTCTGAGACCCCTCCGCGCCCCCTCACCGATGTTGAGCCCGCCACCGGATATCATTTTGGAGCCAAGATCGACCACATGGCGGCACTAGACGAACCCTCGACAAGACGTCCGTTTGGGACTCCAAGTACTCCTTGTGGATCCGAGGACAAACAACCGAAGACCGCGCTGATGTTGGACCAAGATCGCCATCGTCAATGAAACCGGTACACCAAGACCTTCGTACATGGATGCTCACCGACAAGACCGGCTCAATGCCGATGGGTTCGAGGGATGTACATGGTGCCACTAGAAGACCGCCAAGATCGCCATCGACTAATGACGTCATACCCGAGGGTCGCTGACGCGGAACGACAAGGTATCCATCCCGGAACGCCAAGTTCGTCATCCCGAACGCCAAGACCGACCCGATACGCGGACCCGACAAGATCTTCGCGATGACAAGATCGACACCAACCAGGGCAAATCCGATGCGCCCCCGACGCCGAACCAAGTCCTTCTTCCTGGAACGCCAAGCTCTCCTTCCGTTGTCTGAGACTGATCCCGTCGAACCCCGAACCCCCGGAACCCAAGATCTTCCGAACCCAGATGTGTGAACCTTTTCCCGAGCCCCTATTTTATAAATTCTATATATAAAATTTGTCGCATATTAAATTGTTCATGCATGCATACCTGTCTGTGGTTTGGGGGCATTATGCCGATTCACCTCATAATTAAATATGGAGCCTATATGCGGAATATTGTTGTCTTATTCTGGACTCCATTTAAATTGGTGTAGCGAACCGATGCCATGTGTTGCCTTGATAATACAACATTTAAATTGCGGGGTTGTTAAATGACTTGAACCGTGTAATTAATTATCGAGACCCCGGTTCCGCTTAATATCGCCAAATTGCACCGCATCTGCATCATATCATAATCATGCTGGATCTTCTGCCGTAGTATTAAATATTGCATCCGGTGTTTCTTCTAGTGTTTTCTTCTTCGCGGATAAGGCCGATGAGTGGATGCGAGAATCGACAAGTTCTCCGGATATGAACCTTTGGCAGTGTTTCCCAGGCGAGCATCTCCCCCCTTCTACCTATTTTGCATTTATAGTCTCTATTTCCTCCTATTGATCTATTGCTATCCGTGTCGTGATGCTTTAGTTCCGTGCACCAGTTATATCCCGTGCAACCTCTATATTGCCATGGACACCTCCTAATACCTGTTGTTTGGTAGATAGCTGGCCTTGCGAGTCGTAGTTGCTTGCTCAGGTGTGATCTCGTGTTGTCGAGTACCACAGTTGTTCGTATGCTGGCAGATGTTTATGGTGGAGATGCTTAATGGTGGAGATGATCATGACTTTAAATACAACTATTAAATTTGTGGGATAACTAAGGAAAGAGGCACCGGTGGGCAATATATGCTATTTGGTTTTTATGTCCACTTGTGTCCCGTAGGCCCCGAGTACCTGATACCTATGCCTTGACTATTCGCACTATCCACATACGGGAGACTCTATGAATCCCCCTTAGCCAGAGCTTGATTCATTTGTTATTTCTTGGGGCCACCAAGTAGTTTGGGGATTTATTACTATCATGTACTTATGCCATGCTTTACTGCTTTCTTTACGATTGTGCGCGAAGCACCTGTACTGTTTTGGATCACGGCACGATTTCGCGGTATCGACAAGCCCAGTCACACTTTCGGGTTCCTAGTCGTTTACAGCCGTTTTTGCAAACCCTGGGTCCGTTCCGGAGCCGGGCAACTTCGTTGCGGGTAGCTTAGTGGGGTGGCCCCCTAAAATATTTTATGAATCCTGTGATTGCTTTGTCGTGAAAGCCTCGTTGGGTTTTGATTTGGTTTTTCCAAGGTTGATCGTGTGTGTGTTGCTATTTGTGCACCCCTGCAGGGTAAATCTTTCTAAAAGCCGTGTCCGCGGTTATGGACGACTTGGAGCACAGTATCTCGATCATAGACAAGCATAACTAAAGTAGTGCTATAAACTTGACTTAATCTATGACTAGTAATCAGATTCAACTATCACGGAATGGATATTAAAATGCAACAACTGGTGGATCTAGGGTTGTTTTGTGACATGTTGTACCTGCCTAGTAAGTATTGCAACTCCAATGGAATGTGATAAAAGTGCCAACAATTGCTGGGTTTAGGGATTCCTCAAGAAAATTATATCTGACTAGTAAATGTTCCAACTACAACGGAATGGTGATTAAAACTGCCCACTACTTATGCTATCAGGATGACTCGTGATATCTATATCTGACTAGTAAGTGCTGCAACTATAATGGAAATGAATAAAACTGCCAACTGTGTGAGTTCCTTGGTTTGACTTCCTCGTTTGGTCTCGAGGGGGAATACTAGGATGGGTATGATTGGTGTTAGTATCAGGTGGTTCTGAATAGGTCTTTCTTCTCTCTCTCTAATAGCCGACAGTTGTACTGAGTCTCTATAGGTTGTTTAGTGCTGTTGTGCTACCGCTTCAATCCACCATACCTATGTAGGCGAGAGCCGCTGAATTCTAGCCTCGCCGTGTACTGGCCTCCGTACTGACGCTCCTCTTTTTCCTTTGCCCTTTGTCGGCACCCCTTTTGTTTTAGCAGGTTTGAGATCGACGTCGTTAGCAAGGTTACTCTTCTGGCTTGGCCTGGGCAGGGTTATGGACGCCATTGGTTATTCTTAAGGGCTCTTAGCCCCATTTGCATCTTGTCCGTACTCGGACGCTGTAGCGTTTTCAAGGTGATTTGGATCTTTGTATTATATATCTGTATTCTTGACTCGGGGAGTCACTGTTGTATATATATGTTCTGTGGGTTCCATCGTGGACTAATGTGTAATGGTATTACTTCGTTTTCCACCCGCACGAAAGTGCCTGGTGGGCGTCCTTGAATCGTTTCTATGCGGATTTGGCGGGAAGCGTTGAAACTTGCATAGGCCCGATTCGAGGGTGTTACAGAGTGGTATCAGAGCTCAGCAGTTGCGATACCCCATAAGTCCATCCTGTAGGATAACCTAGCTAACGGACGATCTAGAGTGTCAAAACTATTTTTGTAAAATCGGTTGGATAGATCTGATTCGGTCTGATTTTACTCCTTACCCTCTGCTATTCTCCTCTTACCTCTGTGTGTTTTGGATCTGCTCTCTTATCTTTTCTTTGAGTCCAGGAATTCTCGTGGTTGGGTTTCCGTCGTACCTTCAGGGTTTCGCTTCCTCCTTTGGTAACGGTGCTTCTACATCCGGTCTTCGTGTTATCTGAGGAATCCTTCATTTGTTGGACTTCTCGTTGTTCCTTCTTTGTGCCTTCCGGTGTTTCCAACACGACGCCCTCATCTACGTCAGATCCGATGTAGAGTCTACATTCCACCTTTGTTTGCGAACCTTGCTTGTCGAGATCTTTAGTCAGATTCCAAGAATGGTTGCACGCTTTTCTACGGATTGTGCGGAGTAATAGTTTGCGTGCGTGATGGATTGGCCCCCATGCCGACTACTCACTCTATTTGCTCGTGTACATTGAAGTGGATGAGAATGCATCGGTTCTCTATTTCTATCGAAGTTAGAGGTGGCTTTATTTGTGGATACCTTTACCTTCGTCCTTTGTTTTCTAGAGTGTTCTCTCGACGAGCATGGACAATGACCTCTTGTTAGTGGTGTTGCGAGGATCTACATGAAGCGAGAAGAGTCCGATAGTCAGCCTTCTTTCCCGTACCATGAGGCGGATCTCGAGGGCGAGATCCCTTGTTAGTGGTGTCGAATTGTGGCATCCCGCTAAAATCACTACTAGAAAATCGCGGTGTTTTTGTGTATTGCATCATCATGACTGCATGCTCATGTCATCATGCCACATTGCATTTCAGCATCATCATGTCATCATGCACTTTGCTGTCTAAATCTATTTTCTAAAAGACTACTTTGATTCCTAAATATTCCCCCGTCTTTATTTCAAATCAAAACCCCTTTCTCTCCCGGGGCTTTTATTTGCCTAAAAACTATTTGCAAAAACTCTTTTAAAAATAAAAAATAAAAAATAAAAACATGTTTTGTTTTCGGGGAGGCAGCCGCTGGCCAGGCCTAAAGGCCCAGCCGCAGCCACCTACCACCCGAGTCGTCCCAGCCCAAACCCCACCTAAACAAAACCTAAACCTAGACTCAACACCACACCCAGCGCCCACCAACCCCTGCCGCCACCCTGGCACCCCTCCACCTCACTCCGGCCTATCCCAGGCCGCCACCTCATCCCACCTACACGCCTCCCCACTCCACCTGGTCGCCCCGACCCACCACCCACTCTCCTCTAACTCCTGTGTCAACCTACCCCCGCCTGGACCCACCCCACGACCGATAGCCCGCACCCGGCCTCGATCTCTCCGCCTCTCACCAACCCCGCACGTTCTCCCTGGCCCCTCCCTCCACGTTTCCCCTCGCCTCTCTCTCCCCTCGCTCGCATCCTCCTGACCCCGCCCCCGTCTGCTTCCATCTCCCTGCCAACATCCCCGCCGCCCTAGAGCCGGCCCGCCTCCCCCGTCGTCGTGGCCGTCCCCGGCGACACCCCCTGCCCTCCACCGAGCTTCCCTCCCTCCCCAGGATCCCCGTCGCCAACTGCTCTAGCGCCACCCCAGGTCGACCCCGCCTCGGCCCTTCCTCGCCGCAGGACTTCCAGCCACCTCGGGCCCGGCCGCCCTCGCCAGGAGCTCGCCGCACAGCCTGGCAGCCGCCCTCGTCCCCAACCCCTCCCCTGTGTTTCACCGTCTGATGCAGGTGCCCGCGGCCTCGGGGTCGTCCGCCGCGTGCCCTGCCGCCCGTCCTCGCCCCCAACCCGAGCCCGCGTCATTGGCTTCAATCCCTGACAGCTAGCGTCCTCCTCTGCCTCTCCGTCAGCCGCGGTCCTGCAGGCGTCGTTGCACTTGTCCTCTCCAATGGCCTCCCCGCGCGAATCGTCGTTTTGTCGCCTCCATGATGCGCTATGCTGCTTCTCTGCGTCTTTGGTTGCCTCGAGTGGCAGCGTGCTTCTATTCCTTGTATGCGTGTATGCCCTGTATGGGTGTTCTGTGCGCCAAGATCAAGTCTGAGACCCCTCCGCGCCCCCTCACCGATGTTGAGCCCGCCACCGGATATCATTTTGGAGCCAAGATCGACCACATGGCGGCACTAGACGAACCCTCGACAAGACCTCTGTTCGGGACTCCAAGTACTCCTTGTGGATCCGAGGACAAACAACCGAAGACCGCGCTGATGTTGGACCAAGATCGCCATCGTCAATGAAACCGGTACACCAAGACCTTCATACATGGCTGCTCACCGACAAGACCGGCTCAATGCCGATGGGTTCAAGGGATGTACATGGTGCCACTAGAAGACCGCCAAGATCGCCATCGACTAACGATGTCATACGCGAGGGTCGCCGACACGGAACGACAAGGTCTCCATCCCGGAACGCCAAGTTCGTCATCCCGAATGCCAAGACTGACCCGATACGCGGACCCGACAAGATCTTCGCGACGACAAGATCTCCACCGACCAGGGCGAATCCGATGCGCCCCCAACGCCGAACCAAGTCCTTCTTCCCGGAACGCCAAGCTCTCCTTCCGTTGTCCGAGACTGATCCCGTCGAACCCCGAACCCCCGGAACCCAAGATCTTCCGAACCCACATGTGTGAACCTTTTCCCGAGCCCCTATTTTATATATGCTATATATAAAATTTGTCGCATATTAAATTGTTCATGCATGCATAGATGTCTGTGGTTTGGGGGCATTATGCCGATTCACCTCATAATTAAATATGGAGCCATATGCGGAATATTGTTGTCTTATTCCAGACGCCATTTAAATTGGTGCAGCGAACCGATGCCATGTGTTGCCTTGATAATACAACATTTAAATTGCGGGGTTGTTAAATGACTTGAACCGTGTAATTAATTATCGGGACCCTGGTTCCGCTTAATATCACCAAATTGCACCGCATCTGCATCATATCATAATCATGCCGGATCTTCTGCCATAGTATTAAATATTGCATCCGATGTTTCTTCTAGTGTTTGCTTCTTCGCGGATTAGGCCGATGAGTGGATGCGAGAATCGACAAGTTCTCCGGATATGAACCTTCGGCAGTGTTTCCCAGGTGAGCATCTCCCCTTCTACCTATTTTGCATTTATAGTCTTTATTTCCTCTTGTTGATCTATTGCTATCCGTGTCGCGATGCTTTAGTTCCGTGCACCAGTTATATCCCGTGCAGCCTCTATATTGCCATGGACACCTCCTAATACCTGTTGTTTGGTAGATAGCTGGCCTTGCGAGTCGTAGTTGCTTGCTCAGGTGCAATCTCGTGTTGTCGAGTACCACAGTTGTTGGTATGCTGGCAGATGTTTATGGTGGAGATGCTTAATGGTGGAGATGATCATGACTTTAAATACAACTATTAAATTGCTGGGATAACTAATGAAAGAGACACCGGTGGGCAATATATGCTATTTGGTTTTTATGTCCACTTGTGTCCCGTAGGCCCCGTGTACCTGATACATGTTCCTTGACTATTCGCACTATCCACATACGGGAGACTCTATGAATCCCCCTTAGCCAGAGCTTCATTCATTTATTTTTCTTGGGGCCACCAAGTAGTTTGGGGCTTTATTACTATCCTGTACTTATGCCATGCTTTACTGCTTTATTTATGATTGTGCGTGGAGCACCTGTACTGTTTTAGATCGCGGCACGATTTCACGGTATCGACAAGCCCAGTCACACTTTCGAGTTCCAAGTCGTTTACAGCCGTTCTCGCAAACCCTGGGTCCATTCCGGTGCCGGCCAACTTCGTTACGGGTAACTTAGTGGGGGGGGGGGGCCTGAAATATTTTATGAATCCTGTGATTGCTTTGTCGTGAAAGCCTCGTTGGGTTTTGATTTGGATTTTCTGAGGTTGATCGTGTGTGTGTTGCTATTTGTGCACCCCTCCAGGGTAAATCTTTCTGAAAGCCGTGTCTGCGGTTATGGACGACTTGGAGCACAGTATCTCGATCATAGACAAGCATAACTAAAGTAGTACTATAAACTTGACTTAATATATGACTACTAATCAGATTCAACTATCACGGAATGGATATTAAAATGCCAACAACTGGTGGATCTGGGGTTGTTTTGTGACATGTTGTACCTACCTAGTAAGTATTGCAACTCCAATGGAATGTGATAAAAGTGCCAACAATTGCTGGGTTTTGGGATTCCTCGGGACAATTATATCTGACTAGTAAATGTTCCAACTACAACGGAATGGTGATTAAAACTGCCCACTACTTATGCTATCAGGATGACTCGTGATATCTATATCTGACTAGTAAGTGCTGCAACTATAATGGAAATGAATAAAACTGCCAACTATGTGAGTTCCTTGGTTTGACTTCCCCGTTTGGTCTCGAGGGGGAATACCAGGATGGGTATGATTGGTGTTAGTATCAGGTGGTTCCAGATAGGTCTTTCTTCTCTCTCTCTAATAACCGACAGTTGTACTGAGTCTCTATAGGTTGTTTAGTGCTGTTGCGCTACCGCTTCAGTCCACCATACCTATGTAGGCGAGAGCCGCCGAATTCTAGCCTCGCCGTGTACTGGCCTCAGTACTGACGCTCCTCTTTTTCCTTTGCCCTTTATCGGCACCCCTTTTGTTTTAGCAGGTTTGAGATCGACGTCGTTAGCAGGGTTACCCTTCCGGCTTGGCCTGGGCAGGGTTATGGACGCCGTTGGTTATTCTTCAGGGCTCTTAGCCCCATTTGCATCTTGTCTGTACTCGGACGATGTAGCGTTTTCAAGGTGATTTGGATCTTTATATTATATATCTGTATTCTTGACTCGAGTCACTGTTGTATATATATGTTCTGTGGGTTCCATCATGGACTAATGTGTAATGGTATCACTTCGTTTTCCACCCGCACGAAAGTGCCTGGTGGGCGTCCTTGAATCGTTTCTATGCAGGTTTGGCGGGAAGCGCTGAAACTTGCATAGGCCCGATTCGAAGGTGTTACATCCGGGCCGCTTCATCCGACTTGCCATGCTATGAACAAGTACACGTGGGATGGTAGCAACTAAAGAATCTGTGCCCATACAATCAATATGTGTTCTACTCGTACCAAACATGTACGCATATATTGGCTTTGATACCACTGAAGGGGTTTCGTGGCAGAAAACAGAAAATTCACTACGGTACGAACACACCTAGCCAAGCTCTAACTATGAAGATGAATAGTAACAAACAGGGATTCGGTGTTCAAAGCAGCCTCAGGTGATAGTGATTAACTGACGAGAAATTAAAAAACTTAAAGAACTGAAGTAGTTGGAAGAGTTAAGATAACTAAACCGAAAAACTAAGAGCTTGACGAAAATAAACTGAAAAGGTTGAGCAAATAAACCTAAGAAAGACTGAAATAGTTGAAGAGCAAGATTTAGAAAAATGAGAAGGACTCACATAAATGAATATTGAAATATTGAAAATTAACAATGTTCATTCTCTTCCATCAGTCACTCTCTTTATCTTCCTTTAGTTCACTAAATGAGTGAATAAATAAAAAAACTTAAGGAAGGAACTGAGGCAATAAGAAGCTGAGAAACTGAAGAAAGAATACTAGAACATTGAATAAGAATGAGAAATTAACGGAAGAAAATCTTGAGAATGCAAACTCAAAGAGCTGATACAATGAGCTAAGATGGTAACTGATAAATTGATACATTGATCAACTAAACATTGTATGTCATCGGATTAAGGACAAGTAAGTCATGAGGGGGTCCTCGAGGCGTGCGGAAGAGAGGGGTGTGAGACGTACGGTGTTCCAGGATGGTGAGCACACAAGTTTACCCAGATTCGAATCCACCGGCTTTGGACGGACCCTACTCCTGCTAGCAATCCAGTAATACGGCAGAGCCGGAATATGGGTTACAGTGGTATCGCATGTGCGAGTTGAGGGTCTAAAGTATTGGGTGTTATCTGGTGCCCTAAAGGCTCTCCCTGGGACCGCTTATATAGATATCCGGCCTAGGGATTATAGGAGAGTTCAATCCGGCTACGACTAAGAGTTGGTTACAGAGTACATCTTGAACTACAAGTAACGTTATAGGCCTAAGTCGGTAAGTCTTCTGGGCCTTTCCGTAGCCGGATGGGACTTCGTCTTCTCTCTCTAACTGCGCCGCCCGTGAAGCAAAGCTCTAACCTGAAGTGGGCCACCCTGGTCAGTGAGGAACTGTGAGGATACCCGGAAAGTATATCCCCAACAGTAGCCCCCGGAGGCCTCCAAGATCCAAAGTCAGATTTTATCATCGTCTAGCTTAATCTTCGGCTTGCAGAATCTTGAAGGGTTCCTGAAACTTCACAACAAAAAATACGACCCGGATCTTAAAAGTAAGTCAGACCTTTCAATTAGTTACTCGGATTTTCTAGCTCGCTTTTAAACTAAGCCGGAATTTGGTCTCTAACGCCACCTGACATAAGCATGGTCAAGTCACGTCATCTGACAGAACGTTCCGTCAGCACGACCGTTGGTGGGTCCGCGGTTCGCGGAACCGAGGCGCCGTTTCAATGCGTGCGTGGAGATCGAGGCGACGCAATCATCGCGCGGGCCCTTCCCAGTTCTTTCCACGATGCGTGGCGGTTACACTGTAGCGTTTGCACGAATCTTGGCGCAGGTAGGTGGATATAAGGGGTCTAGATTCTTTCTTCTCCTCTCCACCTGCCTTTCGCCGTTCCTTTCTTCCCAAATCTCCAGTGCGCCCAGAGCCTTTTTGTTCTCCTCTCACAGAGCTCCTAGCGCCGCCACTTTAGGGTCACCCTTTTCCACCGGAGAGAAAATGGCTTCATCCTCTTCTTCCTCTCTGGCGGCGGCAGCGGCGGCGGCAGCGGCGGTGTCGGCGGAAGCAGCTACGGAGAAAGAGAGCTTCCGGGGACTCTGGATCCCCTGTGCCCTCGACGAGGCTGGCCTCAAGAACGTGGAGAAGGAGGGGCTCCTCGCCGCCGGCAACTGGCGGAGCGGCTCCGGCGAGACCGTCCCCAATCCGCACGAGGGCGAGCGCGTCCACTTCGGCTCCCATATGGACCGAGGTTTGTCCTTTCCTCCCTCGGAGTTCTTCTCCGAGGTGATTGACCACTATGGAGTTCAACTCCACAATCTTCCTCCCAACTCCATTCTAGAGATGAGCGCATATGCTTTGCTTTGCGAGGGCTTTCTCGGCATTAGGCCGAGTTTTCTTCTTTTCCGGCACTATTTTCATGTCTAGAGAAATTCCATCACCGCCGGTGTTCCTTATATCACCGGCACCAGTAGTTTTTCGGTTAGACGAGACCGGGCTTATCCCAAAATTTCCGCCAGTGACTCGGTCAAACAATGGCCAGCCACTTTTTTCTAGCATAGGGATATTCGGGCTCCCGACAAACCTACTGCTTTGCCGGCTTTTGTTGACGGAGCCGCCACGGCCCAGCCTTCATGGGACGAGGCTGCTCCGGCTCTCACCGACGATCTGATCCTCGCTAAGAGGCGTATCGAATATCTTATCAAGCACAAGGGTCTGAAAGGATCTGACTTAGTCCAATGCTGGGTCGCACGTCGGATCCAGCCACTTCAGTACCACGGGAACAAACTGATGCATTCCATCACGTCTTCTAAAAAAGACTCTCTCCGCATCAGCCCCAAAGCCTATACCTCACAAGGCTACATCAGCCAGATCAAGTGGCTGATCAAGGAGCGGATCGAGAGGATGATTCGGGAGATTTCTCTGGACATGCACACTGCGGATAATCCCGTGGTGCCGGTAAGATCCTATCAGAACATCTTCTGCGTGTTTCACTTTTTGATATACTACAATGCTGATTTGTGTATTTATTTTCAGCTTGCTGACCTCCCCGAGTCGGAGCTTGCTCCACTCGAAGGATATCCTCCTGAGTTTTCTCAGGAGACTGAAGTGGTTCCATTGCCGGACCTTGCGCTCAAGAAGTGCAAAGCTCCGACAGTGGCTGTTGGCACAAAGGAAGTGCCTGTTGTGAAGAGGTAACTTTCATTCACAATTTCCGCCTTTGTACCTTTCTCGAATTTCTTTATGAGATGTAATGTTTCCGACTTTACTACATTCTCAGAGCAAAGCCTCTCATCAAGGGTAAGGGGAAAGGGATTCCTGCGAAGCCCCTGCGACAGGCGAAGCTCACCATAGCTTCTCCTATCACAGCTCCTCCAACTCCTGCCCCTCAACCTTCTGCAACACCGACGATTACTCCATCTCCGGTTGTTGCAGAAGATCCGACTCCTTCAACGGCGCCCGTGATCCTCGGATCGCACACTGACATCACCGTGGGTGCGTCAGCTCAAGATAAGGGTGAACCCTCTTCGGGTAATGATCCCTCGGCTGAAGTCTTCGCCGACAACCTCCTCAGCAACCCCGGACTTGCCAATTTTGGCTTATCCCGGAAATCTGCGGAGGAGATCCAGTGGCTGGCCAGGCAAGTCCTGGACAAAAGCCATCTATCCCCCGAAGAGAAGGCGCAAGAAGCAGAGTACGTCAATTTCTCTGACCTTCTTGCTCAAGTCCGCCTTCGCGACGAGAAGATCAGGACTGGTGAGCTTCCAACAGCTCCAGTAGTCCCTCTTACCCTCGCCGAGAAGGTGGGAGCTGAAGTGAACGCGGGTTTAGACAAACTCACCCGTGAGCAATATGTAAGTCGGAATTCCAACTCTTGTTTTTACATTATGTTATCTCATATCCTCTAGCACCCAAGCATGAAGTAGGATATAGAATCCGGGTTTATGCTTTTATTAGGATGCCAAAGAACGAACTAGTGTAGCCCCCAAGGCTCGTGCTGATATTTAGTAGAAAATATTAGCCCGAGTCTTAAGTAGCTTTCCGACCTTGGGTATTCTGACTTACAGAAAGTGTATTCCTATAACCAGGAATTATTAACCAATGTCTGTGACAAGCGAAGAGAGATCAAAGCTCTCCGGCTTAAAAATGCTAAGCTCAAGGTAGCCAAGGATGAAGCCGAAGGTAAACATTCCGAGGTCCAAACCTTGTCCTTTGCTTTTTCAATGTCGAATTTTTCTGAACTGTTGTTCTATTTGACTTATAGCATTGGTGAAACAATCCATCGCTATGATTGAAGAGGCTGAGAACCTCAAGACCCTGGTGGTGGAGAACAAAGGACTCGCCAAGAGCTGGATAAGCTCAAGGCGTATCATGAAACGAGCATAGCTCAAGTCCTGGAATCTTCCTCCATGGCCACTGAAGAGCGCGATCGCAAGATTGCTGCTCAAGATAAAATTATCTCGGACCTCAAGAATGAGCTTGGTAGAGAGAAGGACATCTCCCAGGCGCTCCGGGCTGAACTCCAGAGTCTCCGGGAGGAGAAGACCAAGGTTGACGACGTCACTTTTGGTACGTTCCATCTATCTGACTTATCTTTTCTTCGACTTTCATCAATGTTGGTTTTTTCTTATCTTTATTTTGTGTATAGGTCCTCTGAACTTGACGGACTCCTCCTCGTCCGAGCCCCGCACTCACCGACTTACCCAAGTCGGTGATCTTCTTCATGACTACCGCCAGTCCCTTGAGGACATTGGCGAGTCTCTCTGGATTCCGGACATGGCAGGCATGTCAGACTTCTAGGTGCGGGAGAAGGCCAAGGAGATGCCGCAGCTCGTTCAGGACTAGAACATGTCCTACTCGCGGACTGCTGCGCAGAACGCTCTCACCATGGTCATGAGCCACCATGGAAACATGGAGATATGGCAAGTGACCAGAGGGTACTGCAAAGTAGATGAAGACGGCCAGGAGCAAGACCTTCAAGCTATCATGCACTCCTGCGCCGGCTATGGGTGCCACGTAGCTAACCTGACCAGCTATGAGGTGCCCTTCTTCACCCGCGTGGATACTCCGCCACCTCCTCCAGAAGACGCCAAAGAAGTTTCCGATGATGAACGGACCACCTCGGATCCGGACATCTCGGCACGATATCAAGGCGGAGTAACCAGCGAGCAACCAGCTCCTTCATCTCCTCCTGCATCATAAACCAAAAAACTATGTATTATTCTGGAAAGACATGATGCGTTTTGTAATTATGAAGTACTATGAATTTTGCTAGTGCTAAGTTTTTTATCTATTCAGCAGTTTTGTCTTAGATTTTTTGTGTGCCTGAAATGTTTTCATAAGCACTTAGAAATTTCCGTCTCTACTTATCGTTTATCTGGCTTTCCGCCTCGTCCCTTTCGTGAGCCGGCTAAACCTTCAGCCGGAAACTTTGCCGAGCAACAGAGCTCAATTGCTAAACCAGTTTAAACTCGGAAACAAAGCCGTCTTCCAGTACCAACAATTCACTACTCGGAAGATACCCGCATCCAGCAATCAGACAAATAACCCAAGTAAAGACTAGAGTTTTTTTAGAGTTATACCCGAAGGTAGTAGTTTTAGAGTCGGAAATCTAAACCAGAACGAACATGAGCATAAAGTACATTCAAGCATTCTGGGATTTTCGACTATGACATGATCATTAGGAAATAAGATGGTAAAAACTTCTCAGGAAAATTTTGAGGTAACCAAAACTTTTATTTCTCACAGAACATGTACATATGTATGATTACAAAAAAGGATAAACTAAGAATAAAAGGGACTTAGCTGAGCAATATTCCATGGTCTGTCTAGCTCATCCGGATTTGTACTGCCTCCAGCTCTCTTTCTCTTCTTAGTAGCAGGTCTTTCTTTGACTGGCCTCATGTCAGTTAAGTAGTACGATCCATTGTGCAATACTCGACTAACTAAAAAGGGCCCTTCCCATACTGGGAAAAGTTTGTGCTTTCTTTGTTGCACAAGCCGGAGAACCAAATCACCTTTATTGAAAGATCTAGTTCAGACTCTCTGGCTATGATACTTGCGTAACTTCTGTTGATAGGCTGTAGATCTCATTTCAGCAATGACGCGAACTTCTTCGACTAAGTCGAGATCATTTTGTCGAGAAATCTCGGCATCCTCTTCAATATACGCGGCCACTCTAGGAGAAGTATGAATTAAATCACTAGGAAGAACTGCTTCTGCGCCATAGACCAAGAAGAAAGGTGTATATCCTGTTGACCTGTTCGGAGTTGTTCGCAAACTCGAAATTATAGAGGGTAGTTCCTCTGCCCAAACCCCCGCAGCACGTCTTAGTGGTGCTTCGAGTCTCGGTTTCAAGCCTTGTAGAATTAAACCATTTGCTCTTTTGACTTGTCCGTTAGCCTGTGGATGTGCGACTGACGCAATGTCAAGCCGAATATTTTGCTCGTCGCAGAATTTAGCCAATTCTCCCATGGAAAAATTACTCCCATTGTTCGTGATAATGCTATGCGGATAACCATATCGGATTATAACATCCTCGACAAATCTTTTGGTTGTTGCTCCATCACAACTAGTGACAGGTTTAGCCTCGATCCACTTTGTGAATTTGTCTACCATGACAAAGAGGTGCGTGAATCCACTTGGTGCTCGTTTAAAAGGTCCTACCATATCAAGCCCCCAGACCGCAAAAGGACATGTTATAGGTATTGTTCGCAGCTGATCAACAGGAACATGAGCTTGCTTGGCGTACTTTGGCAGCCTTTGCATGTCTTGACTAATCGTTCGGCATCTGCCTGAGCTGTAAGCCAGAAAAATCCTTGCCGAAAAGCTTTTGCCCCTAAAGATTTGGCTGCAGCGTGGTGACCACACTCGCCTTCGTGGATTTCTCTTAAGATTTCCACTCCTTCTTCCGGAGATACACAGCGCGGAAAAACCCCAGAAACACTCCATTTATGGAGCTCACCTTTAACAATAGTATAGGCTTTTGCTCATTGGACGATCTGTCGGCTCATCACCTCGTCTTCAGGTAATTTGCCATCTACCAAGTAATCTAGGTAGGGTTGAGTCCAACTGGGAATTACAGCCAGAACTGCTATTAAAGGTGAGTCGGATTTGGTCGGATATTCCTCATCTACTCCCTTTATCGAGGGAACTTTGAGGTGCTCTAAAAACGCGCCATCCGGAACCTCTTTCCGCGCAGAGCCTATTCGAGATAGTGCGTCTGCTTCCTCGTTTTCTGCTCGAGGGATGTGTTGAACTTCAAACCCTTCGAACGATTTAGATAGATCATCCACGACAGCTTTATATGCTGCCATGTGCTTATTTGCATTACAAATATCCGAGACTTGCTGAGCAACAAGATCCGAATCTCTGTAACACATCAAACGTCGGATGCCAATATCCTTAGCAATCTGGATTCCATGCAGCAGTGCTTCATACTCGGCAATGTTGTTTGTCGCTGTGAAGTGGATCTGCAACACGTATAAAAGTTTATCTCCTTGGGGTGATTTGAGCACCACGCCAGCCCCCAAGCCCCCTCGAGCCTTAGACCCATCAAAAAAGAGGGTCCAATATTCCGACTCAGGGAGGACCATGTTCTCCTTGGTCTCTGTCCAATCAGCGACAAAGTCGGCAAGGATCTAGGATTTGATTGCTGTCCGGGGTTTCTACTCAATATCGAAAGCTGCAAGCTCTATGCCCCATTTAGCGACGCGTCCTGTGGCATCGCTATTGTTGATTATATCTCTCATGGGAGCTTTGCTCACCACGGTAATTGGATGCTCCTGAAAATAGTGACGTAACTTACGAGATGCTAGAAAAACACCGTAAGCCAACTTTTGATAATGCGGATACCGCTGTTTTGATTCCGTCAGGACCTCGCTGACAAAGTACGTCGGACGCTGCACCAGGTGTTCCTGATTTTCCTCTGGTCTCTCCACTACCATGACGATACTAACAACCTTATTTGTCGTAGCAATGTAAAGCAACATCGGTTCCTGAAGTTCCGGCGCTGCAAGGATAGGAGCAGATGAGAGTACTTTCTTCAGGTCTTGTAACGCAGTTTCAGCTTCGTCAGTCTAGACAAAATCCTTGGTCTTCTTTAGGAGTTTGTAGAATGGTGCGGCTCTTTCACCAAGCCGGCTTACAAATCGACTGACCGCAGCAATGCAACCAGTTAATCTTTGTACGTCCTTCAGGCGAGTTGGCCTAGAAATATTGAGAATAGCCTTGATTTTGTCATGGTTCACCTCTATGCCTCTTTGAGACACGATGAAACCTAACAATTTTCCAGCTGGTATTCCAAAGAAGCATTTCTTCGGGTTGAGCATGATGTTATATTTTCGTAAATTGGCGAATGTTTCCTCCAAGTCGGAAATCAACGTTTCCTTCTTTTTCGACATGACCGCGATATCATCCACGTATGCATGTACATTGCATCCGAGCTGGTCATGGAGGCAACGCTGCATCGTGCGCTGGTACGCAGCTCCTACGTTCTTCAGCCCAAAGGGCATCGTTACAAAACAGAAGGTTCCGAAGGGGGTTATGAATGAAGTCTTGACTTTGTCAGATTCCTTCATCCGTATTTGGTGATAACCGGAATATGCGTCGAGAAAACAGAGGAGTTTCGAGCCTGCTGTAGAATCGATAACTTGATCAATTCTAGGCAGAGCGAACGGATCTTTTGGACAAGCCTTGTTCAAGGTAGTCTAATCAACACACATCCTTAAATCAATGGTGTCCTTTTTAGGGACCATTATAGGGTTGGCCGACCAATCAGTATGGATGACCTCTTCTATGAATCTGGCTAACTCGAGCCGCGCTAGCTCCTTAGCTATTGCCTTACGCTTTTCATCACCAACCCTTCGTAAGGACTGTTTGACGGGTTTAGCGTTCGGGTTTACATTTAGAGAGTGCTCGGCAAGTTCCCTAGGTACTCCGGTCATGTCAGATGGCTGCCATGCGAAGATATCTTGATTTGCTCGGAGGAACTTGACGAGTGCGCTTTCCTATGCGCTACTTAGGCCTACGCCTATCTAGGTCACCTTGGAGGGGTCATCATCCTTCAACGGCATCGTCTTCGTCTCTTCTGATGCCTTGAACTCCGGATTTGGCTTTGTTACCTCCTTCTTTGTTGCGGGCATCTCGGACGGATCTATGCTCTTCTTGATCTCCTAGTACTCCTGGGCATGTAGCACGGCTTCAGCAAAGGCGGCATTTCCATCCTCACACTCTCGCGCCTTCTTCGGGTCTCCCCTGATGGTGATCACGCCGTTGGGACCTAGAATTTTCATCATATTGTAAATGTAACACGGACGATCCATAAAGGCCCAGTAAGCCGGACGTCCGAATATAGCGTGGTATGCGCTCTTGAACGGGACCACTTCGAAGGAAAGTGCTTCCGTCCGATAATTCTTTGGTGTTCCAAAAGTAACATCCAAAGTGATTTCTCCCAGGGAATTAGCTTGTCTTCCTGGGACAACTGCGTGAAAGATCATAGAGCTATGGTTCAGCTGTGTTTCCGAGATCTTCATCCTGCGTAGCGTTTCGACATAGAGAATATTGATGCTGCTACCACTGTCCATGAGGGTCTTGGAGATCCATAACCGTCAATAAGTGGATTGACGATTAAGGCGTATTTTCCTTGCCTATGCAGCTTAGGCGTATGATCAACACGGTCAAACGTTATTGGCACTTCCGACCAGTCCAGATACTGAGGGACAGCCGGAACTGTTGAGCTCGTGGAGAACTGCTTTCTTGACCTTTGCTGGTTGAGATCCAAGGAAGGTGACGTAAGTGTCCTTCTTGGTGGGAAAAGTTTTCTTCCCTTCCGACTTGGGATTTGAAGCGTCGGCTTCCTCCATGTCGGAATCTTCCTTGGTCTCTTTGTCTTTTTCGGGATTTTTCTTTCCCTTCTTCCGCTTAGCTTTGTAGCCCACGGTATCATCTCTCTTGATGTCGTTGTTAAAACGACATTCAGCGTTGGTGTGGGACGAGCCCCCATTGGCGTCCAAATGATGCACGCATGGGTTATTGGCGATGTCAGCCCAAGTGTAGGTTTTGCCTGGTTGTTGCTCTCCTCTACCTTGGACCCTTGACGTCCCACAGCCATGCCCGCGGCCTCCTCCACGTCCTCCTTGTCCTCCAAACCTGGGAACAGTAGTGACTACTGCTGTCTCCGCGTTGGGTTTTTCTTCCGAGGTATTTTTGCGCTTCTGAGCTTGTTGCTTTGGTTGTTTTGCCGACTGAGGCACAACCAGGACATTGAGTAACCCCTCTGCATCGTCGTCAGCATCTGCATACTTGCTCGCTGTTTCTATCATCTCTTCTAGATCAGTAACCTTGTCACACTTCAAGCGATGGCGCAGTAAACCAATTGGGAGACCTGCGATGAAAGCCTCAATCGCGGTCTGATTGTTTACTCCTTCGCAGGAGTTTTTGGTATCGATCCATCATCCGAGGTAATCCCGGCAAGTTTCTTTGGCTTTCTGGGTGCAACATTGTAGGTCCCCAACCGTACAGGGCCTCCGATATGTGCCTTCGAAATTCCGAAAGAACGCACTTTGTAAATCATACCAGTTGTGGATGGTGTTCGCCGGAAGTTCATTGAGCCATGATCGTGCCGTCTTCCTCAACATAAGTGGGAGATATCGGGTTGCGACCAGGCTGTTTCTGCCTTTGGCGATGCAGCAAGCTTGGAAGAAATCCTGTAACCAGGTGTCTGGCCGAGCAATGCCGTCGTAGGATTGAATATGTCTTGAGATATCAAATCCTTCCGGGAACTTTGTAGCTCTGATGCGTGGTCCGAAGCACTTTGGGCCCACGTACACGTCATCGTTTTCGTAGCGCCGAGCCTCTATGTTGGAGTTGATCTTGTGCCTTGCGTCGTTCGGGGATAGGGATCGTCCCGAATGCCGGCTGTGGCTGCGGTGCCTTGGAGCCGGACTTCATCTTCTGCCACCACCTCCTCCGCCATGTGATAACTGTGTGGTGGAGAGGGTGGTGCAGCGGGGTAGTTTCCGGCTAATAATGAATCTTTGGAGGCTTACTGAAGGAGGAAAAGAAATATCTCTTGCTAATAATGCTACCATATTACCTATTATAATAGCTGAAGGAGTGTTTACAAAGATCATTGGGAAAATGATTTCTACTGATTATCTTGTTATTGAATGTGTAGGAAAAGTACAAATTACACTTGGAAGGTCCCTATTAGAACTCCTTGAAGCAATAATAGATGTGGGAAAGGGGACCATGCACCTTTTCTTCTCCACCAAACAATCATATTTTCCCAAAGGTTAAGAATAAAAGTAAGAGAGGTAAGGGCAAGAAATTTGGTTTTAATGCTTCTTCATTTGAGAACACTTGATTCTTTTTGCTTCTTATGCCTAACTTAAAGGCGTTAAAGAAAAGTACTTATTGGGAGATAACCCAAAAGTTTTAGATGAGTCTTGGAAGTTATTACTTCAGTAATAACCGCTCCTTATCCTTTTTATTTGCTTTTTGTGCCAAGAGTAACCTCTAATGAGAGAGAAGTAATGGTTGCAAAAGTTGCTGTCCCGAAACAGATTTCTGTGCTTCACCGTAAAAATTCGTGTAAAATATCTGAACGTCTTTTTGAGGCGTGAATTTTTGTGCTTCTGCCCCAGGTTGTTATCAAACTTTCGTTAGTTCAACACTTTTTTATTTGAGGAACATAAGGTCTTCTAAAAATCCGTCTTTACCTGCTGGTCTGTTTTGACAGATTTATGCCATATTCTGCATTTGCTTCTTGTTGGTTCCTTTTTGAGTTCTTTTGGGGAATTGAGCTTTTTGAGGGAAGTGCTTCAGTATCTAGTGTTCTAATGGAAGTTTATTGGTGTTGTACCTGAACCTTAAGACCTTTTATCTTGAGTGCACTAATGTTGCTAATATGGATTGTGTGAAGTTTTGTATGAAGGAAAAATTTCAGGTGTATGGAACGAATGAGTAATGAGATGAAGGATGGACTAAGTCTCAAGCTTGGGGATGCCACGCGTGTCACCCCAAGTAATATCCAAGAAGTACAAGCGTCGAAGCTTGGGGATGCCCAAGGCATCCCCCTCTTCATCAATAAAAATCCTAGGTTTCTTCCAAACGCTTCATTTTTATTGTTTCATGCACAGTTGTGTTGTTCTTGGAGCGTCTTCCTTTTTGTTTTCATTTTGGTTTTATGTTTGCTTGGTTTTCTTAGTTTGCTGAATAAATTTGTTGGACCCCCTCTTTCATACATTGGTTTTCAAATAGTTTGGTTCGGTTTGGAAAAGAGTAGGAACATGCTTAAGTGGTAAAAAGAGCTTGTTTTTGACTGTGGCCTATGCTTTGTCATGCCATGCTTGATATTATTTTGGATTTATGCTTAGTATTCTTTGCTGTAGCATGACTTGTTATAAACAATTGAGATTGCTTAATGTGCCTTGGATGAATCATGCGTTGTTTTAGCATATTAAAGCATAGTATAGTGGTATTCTCCTTTGATGCTTTATTTGGGTTGACTTGGCACATGCTCACACCATGTTATGACTATCCAAAGTCACCATAGCCTTTATGATCCTTTAGTTTTCAACTTGTAGTATCACTTTATGCTTTGATCAATGATGTTTTGTCGCTCTGCATGATTATGGCCATTATTGCTCTCTTAGTTTGTCGCTCCCAGTCTTTTGCTAGCCTCCACAACCAAGTATGAGTTCCACTCATGCATCCAACTCCCTAAACCAAGTTATTACAAAGAGTCCACCATACCTACCTACTAGCTTAAGCTATTCCAAGTATATTCATACTTTTGTTTACCATCCAAATTAAACTTGTTATGAGAAAACTAGTGATTAAAGCTCTCACGAACTTGATGGCACACTTTACTTTCCTTGCCCTTAAGAAACTTGAACCATTGTGTCGTCTATGTTGTATATGCTTGCACTTATTTGTTGGGAATTAGCAGAACCATGCTGTCATGGGGAACGCTTTCAACATTGCACTTGGTACTTGTACCTAGTTGATATCATGCTCTTTTGTATATGGATGTCGTCGGTGTGAAATGAAAGGGAGCTTGTAAGTTCATGGAGTTATGTATATGTGTTAGAGAAACGCCTGGGCCGTTGGTCTAATCCATGCTGACATGGTGGAAAGCTGCAGCGTAACCATAATGAGCTGTCTATGAAGCATTCTTCTTATAAAAAAAGTCCTATATTGAGAAAAAAAAAGATAAAAAGAAAAAAAGATTATAAAAAGAGGAAAGAGAGAAAAAAGCACCATATTCCCATGGTAAATAAGAAGATTGCTGAGATGCTCGTTGTCTCCTTGCCTTGTCATTTTGATATGGGGATTCTTCCGTATCTTCGGGCAAGGGGTACCCCGTTGGCGGTTCTCTATGATACACATGTACTTACGATGACAAGAACTTACCGGTGACTAAACTTGAGTAGCATGAGGAGCGGCCCTCGTATACAAGGGACATGAGATTTCTAACTTATACTTCGTCAAGCATGTACACCATAGTTTGTTCACTTTAACCTTAATCACTTCAAGATTCTTATGATAGGGGAAATGAGAGATGAAAGCTATAAGTACCATAATTTTTGGAAGCTCTTTATGATACTTGAATCCCTACTTCCTTCTATGAAGGCCTTTCTTCCACCATTATATTGAGTCTCCACCTTCTACCTTTATGCACCTACTTTGAGAGCATAGTGGCCATTCTTAGTTCTATGTGCATTGTCCCAAGACTAGTTGATTGATGCATAACTTGATATTGCTTGTTTTATACTATTTGTATCTAGTCACTCTTATGAACTTTGAAGGTGTCCTATGCATTTATATTTGCTGCTCTATGAGGGACAAGCTGAATGCTATTATGCTATGTTTTCTTTATGTGAAACAAACAAACGTCTTGCAAAGCATTGTTATTCATGAATCTTTTGTTTGTGCCTTTTCATGTTGCATCATAGTTTCTTTGTCTTATTGCACCTTTATGGTCACCCAGTTATGGACATGACGGTTGATGTGATCAAAGCAGCATCGAGAGCCAGTGATTAATATGATCTTGCGGTTGAAGGACTAAATCACTACACTTTAATAGATATCGCAATGTTGAACTTTGTGACTGGATCATATTGCAATACTAGGGTTTGGGTATTGTCCATCACTTCATAAGTGACCTCGTTATCAGTTGACGTGGTAAAATCCATGATCGAGAAACATCAATCATCAGCTACCCAACGAACTAGTCTAGAGGATACTAGGGACCTGGTTTGTTTATATACCACACATGTATTAATGTTTCCACTTAATATAGTTCTAGCATGATACAAAACTATTACAAACTAATGAGATATGTCAATAAAAACATCTTTATTATTGGCCAGCTTATTTCTTAACACATGGCCTAATTGAGATAAACTTCATTTGTATATGTGATAAAACTTGCATCATCGTAACTCATTACATTGAACTATTTCATCACTTCTACATACATAGCATATTTTTGTTTATTCCAAAATAATACAAGAATATCATCGCTATTGTCTAGTGATCATCTTATGAATCATCCGATATATGCTCCTAATACTTAGAGCATAGGACTCATTGATACATTGCAAATGTATCTATAATTTTTGATGTTCCATGCTTGGTTTATCCACTTTCTTGTGTTTTGTCCACACTTTGGAGTAATTTTCATATGATTTGTTTGACTAACCTATTAAGAAGAGCCACAGTGTCAGCTGCCTACTTTCTGCTGTTTTTGGTTCCAGGAAAGTCAGAAAATGAATATTCTCGGAATTGGACGGGACAAAAGCCAAAGTGCCTATTTTTACGAAAGTCATCAGATGCTAGAATACGAGACGAAAAAGGGCTGGGGGGCGGCCACACCACCTGGCCGCGCGGCCAGGCCTGGCCCACGCCAGGGGGTGGTCTGGCCGACCCCAGCACCCCCTCGGCCTCTCCTTGTGCCTATATTGCCCTCGGGACCAAAACCCTAAGTACCCGATCAAAAATCCATGAAAGAGTATGTAGCCGCCATCATCTCCATCCCTAGATCGGGAGGGATCTGAAGATCTTCCCGGCACCCTGTTGGAGAGGGGAATTCACCCTGGAGGCCTTCTTCATCACCATGCAAGACACCAGTGTGATGCGTGAGTAGTTCATCTTTGGACTACGGATCCATGTAGTAGCTAGATGGCTGGTTCTCCTCCTTTGTGCTTTCATGTTTAGATCTTGTGAGCTCCGTTCATGATCAAGATCATCTATTTGTAATTCTACATGTTGTGTTTGCGGGGATCCGATGGATATTGAGATGCTATTTCAGATTGATTATCGATTCTATCATGTATTTGTTATTTGAGATCTTGCATGCTTTCCGTTGTTAGTAGCTATCTTGGCCACGTAGATGCTAGCAACTCCAAGAGTTAGTATTTATGCTTGATAGTGGGTTCATGCCTCTGGTAATCTGGGGAAGTGACCGAAATCTCTAAGGTACTAGATGTGATGTTGCTACTAGGGAGAAAACAACAATCCTTTGTTCATAGAACAATCGTATTGTTTACTTTACACGCAATTCATAAAGCAATAATTTGTTGCTTGCAACTTAATACTGTAGGGGGTTTGACTGATAACCTGAAGGTGGATTATTAGTCATAGATGCAGTTGGATGGCGGTCTATGTATAATGTTGTAATGCCCAATCAAGTTCCAAAGGAGTCAAGATGATTAGTATATGCATATATTGCTTTCTCGATGTTTGTCAATTGCCCCGCTGTAATTTGTTCACCCAGCATGTTATCTATCTATGGAAAGCCACCTCTAGTGAACTATGGATCCCGGTCCTTTCTTTTACATACAATCTACAAACTGTTTACTGCTTTGTGTTTACTTTCTGCAAACTTTTACTTCCTTCCATTCGATACGTGTAATCCTTTGTTTTCAGCAAAACCGGTGAGATTGACAACCTCATCGCAAGTTGGGGACAAAGTTTTGTGGTTGTGTTGTGCATGTCTCCACGTTGCTACTAGCACCGGTAGTGCGCCCTGCCAAGGCTCAGCTAGCAATACCTTTGGGGTGTTTCCTTGCTCCTGCTGGTTCGATTAAACCTTGGTTTCATAACTGAGGGAAACTTGCTCCTGTGCTCATCATACCTTCCTCTTGGGGTTCCCCAACGAGCTTGTTAATACACGATCCATCACTCATCTATGTACATATCATGGCATTTATGATTTAACAAATCATTCACAAGGTTTCACTTACTAATTGTCATCACAATTGATTTTGCTACCATGTGGCAAGAACTTTTTCTTGTCATATATTGACCAGGAGACTCACACAGCTCCCACTCAAATATGCCACCGTATTGAACAAATTCAGAATTCATATATGTACTTTAGCATAACCATACTATAATTTCAAATTATTTGTATAGACTTAGATTTCTAATATTTTGGTTTTGCCTAAGTCATTCATCTGAATGCAATTTCAATGAAATTTTGAATTCGCGTAATATTTAATATACATTATTTTTAATCAACATAATGTATTTCACAAAAGGCATTGGAAATATGTCTTCAAGCTCCCACTTAGTTTCTTGTAAACACAAGCATCTTCATCATTTCTGGTGAACCTTAAACTCTTTAATAGTTTCATCACGGTGAAGATTCCAACTCCACTATGCATATTTAAACCATTGAAGTTTCCATATACAAGCATCCTTTCGAATTAACAAAACCCTTTGGATAGTATCATGTACACATCCTAGGTAACCATTCTTTTATAAGAATGTTGTCTTGTTTATTCAACTACCATATCTCAATATGTAGTGGTTGCTACAATAATCTCTACAGACTAAATATCATTGTGGAAGATCCAATCTTGTCACAGTCAAGTTTTGAACTTTGTCGTAAACTACTTTCTGACAAGTCAAACATTTCACAGATGTAAACATCTTTAGTCTATTTGTTTATAGATCCCTTTATTGTTTGTAAATCTTTGTGCCTTCTTGAGGATCTACCAAGTTCATAACTTAATTTTTTTATATGGATACTATCACGAATTCTTAGTGCCTCTAGCCATTTAACGGAGTCGGGGATCATCATTACTTCTTTGCATGTAATCAATATATCATTGTTCAACAATAACATTTTGCCTCAAATCTTATTATTTGATTTTCACCCGATCCAGATGGTTCAATTGGAACTTAGATTTCTGGAACATACAACATATATAGAAACGGTAGCCATGAGCATTATAGCAGCCTCCAGAACACTTTTCGGTACTGTGCTACTCTGATCATGTCACTTAGGTTCAAACAACCACATTGTCCTCCCACTTAACTTTTTACGAAAAGTTCCTTCTCAAAGAACTCACCATTTTAGCGACAAACACTTTTGTCTTTAGTGTTACGATGGAGGAATTCCCAATGATTAATTTTGGGATAACATACAAAGATGTGCATATCCGATTTTGGTTTTGTAAACATTTTACATATGCCTTGCATACCAAAATTTCAGAAAACACAAATTGGGTTTTACCCCTTGCCATTTCATCGGATCATGATGTTGCTCTTTTTAGTGTAAAAGTGGTTATGTCACTATATCATGATCTATTAAATCATAATGGCAGTTTTATATTTGATCTCACCAAGTCAAATTAGGTTAGGTTATATTCTTAAAACATTCCATATTACTATGGTGTTATGGGAAACTCAAGTTTAAAAAACAATTTCTCAACTTTCAGATGTTCGCTAAACTTTGTAACTCAAATCTGTTATTTTATGATCCAATCATAAAACTATTGATTTTCTTGTTATGATGATTTTTTACTCGTAATGAATTTATCAAAGTCTCTAGAAACTCGAACGTGTCATAACTCTTATGGTGTTGTTTCCGTGAATCTGGATAAATTCTTCTTCACGCTAAAACCTTTGAACATGTTTCAAATGTCTTATAATTTTTCCTCATTAAACGTATATACTCATATATCTATTCAAGTACTAGGTGGAAGTATATGAAGTATAATAATCCACCACACACGGTTTTACATAATGGATCTCCTACAGCACTATGTATTACTTCCACTAAGTTAGTCGTCCGGTCAACTTTGGTCCTTGAACAAAGTTTTAGTTATTTATAGGAAAGTCTTACAAGCATTAATTCGTTCGAAAACAATTTCACTTCAAAATTCCATCAAGATAGAATTTCTTCATGTCTTTATTTCTAATATAACTTAAACAATGGTGTCACATTTAAGTGAAATTTCAATCATTTCGTCTTGCGACGCTTTAGCATTTATTTTTATGAATATTAATTTGCCAACAAGATTCATAACGGTTCATCCATCAACTATGTAATACACTAATTTTTGAATAATAGTTTGTTCTCACAATACTAGAACCAGATAATAATTATCAGAATAAATCTTAGTGGCTAGGTTCTTGATGTAGATGACAAACATAATAACACTTTATTTGTTTATCGACGATCATCATTACCATATTATTTTGCTAGTTATTCAACTAATGTATTTCTTATATTGAGTTATTTTGTATGACATTTCATACAAACCAATACGGTATCTAAAGCAAAGAATTACATAGGTTTAACAAGCAAATAATACACATTCATAACCTGTATATCTTGTATATACCTGAGCTGGACAATTCTAGTCCATTAATTTCTGCCAATTATATTTATAGATTCTCTTTCAGCGTGTTCCTCTCTTAGAAGAGTTACCCATTATCAATAGTGGCACCAATTACATGGTACTTGGTTCAAGTATGTTAGTCAAACACTAATACCCTTAAACTCACACTTTGAAGTGGATCACAATCATCACATGATTCATGTTCTTCCGGATTCATTCATTAGTGTTCTTTTAGTATACTAAACATTTTACCTATACTTCCTATTCATCCTATCATGACAATTTTCACGAATCAACTATATAGTTCATCAACACGCATTTGTATAACTTTAGTTCCCAAACTTAATTATTCGGTGCTAGGTACGCCTAGCGTCACCATCATATTCAAATACTCATCCAATATGAGAATCTTTTTTCAACTAAGTTATACTTATCATGTTGCAATCAAATAGTGTTTCAGATATAAAAATATCTTCTACACGAGATGATTTCTGAAAAGAGTTTTTCAGCTCCCAAATAACATTGATACAAAGAACTTTCTATCTAATATCAAGTATCATGGAGGCAAACATGATCTTTTAGACACTAACATTGAAATCAGTTACTCAAGGATTAATACATTTATTAAACCTTTATGGAGTAAGTGAGGCTTTTGCTGAAAGTTTTTTGAGGACCTTTTCTTTAATTTTGACACTCAAATAATACGGTACTATTCCATAAAGTAAGTATCTAGAATACTATAGTAGTATTATCTCAATTACAACCAAGGTAGTCTATAACGGATGCCAACTGCAACAACTATGCAAATTCACTTAGATTATTTAGTTCATAATATGAGTTCAATACCAGAACTCCCACTTAAACAAACATCCCCAATGTTCGTTTAGTGATTACACGATCCCTTTACACCGTATCATCCCCGATCATCACGGCTTTTGATACAGCTGGCAGGGTAGAAAAACTATCAATCACATCACCATGTGAATTATTCTTAACCTTTCGGTAATCTGTGTTCCGAGGCCATGTCTGTACATGCTAGACTCGCCAATTTTAACCATAGTGTATTGTAGTGCATACATGTCTTACACCCATCGTATGCGAACGTAGAGATGTTCAGCACCCGATCATCACGGCCTGCATCATAGCTGCAAACTTTCTTGGTGGTGCACACTTCTAGGACAACACGAACATTGGAATTATATTGAGGGATCATGCTATTGTCATAAGTCTAATACTAGTATAATAAGATGCACAAACAATCGACATCATATGTAAATAGTTTATGCAATCGCATATGGTCATCGCGCCTCGATCTCCATCGAGAGCGCCGGCATTGCACCAGGTTCATGGTGCCTCCATGCCGAAAGCAGTACATTTCATAAATATTTACTTTGACCAAACATATCACAATCCCCTGCAAAATAAAGTTAGACGCATCTATTTTATGTTTGCATGTTTTACGCGGTTGTTAGCTCTTTCACAAGAGAACCGTATCTACCCGAACTTCCAACCATAACATGGATTGACTAGTTGCCGCTTTAAGTCCCTTCCCAGGGCCATCCTTTGTAAATGTCATATCAACTAATGTCAGAGAGACAGACACCCGCCAACCACTTAGATGGTACAAGCCATATGTTAGTCGTGGAACCAATCGCGCGTAGGGTTGCCCATAAGGTCGGTCCGGTGTGGCATCCCGCTAAAATCACTACTAGAAAATCGCGGTGTGTTTGTGCATTGCATCATCATGACTGCATGCTCATGTCATCATGCCACATTGCATTTGAGCATCGTCATGGCATCATGCACTTTGTTGTCTAAAACTATTTTCTAAAAGACTACTTTGATTCCTAAATATTCCCCCGTCTTTATTTCAAATCAAAACCCCCGTCTCTCTCCCGGGGCTTTTATTTGCCTAAAAACTATTTGCAAAAACTCTTTTAAAAATAATAAATAAATAATAAAAACATGTTTTGTTTTCGGGGAGGCAGCCGCTGGCTAGGCCTAAAGGCCCAGCCGCAGCCACCTACCACCCGAGTCGTCCCAGCCCAAACCCCACCTAAACAAAACCTAAACCTAGACTCAACACCACACCCAGCGCCCACTAACCCCTGCCGCCACCCTGGCACCCCTCCACCTCACTCCGGCCTATCCCAGGCTGCCACCTCATCCCACCTGCACGCCTCCCCACTCCACCTGGTCGCCCTGACCCACCACCCACTATCCTCTAACTCCCGTGTCCACCTACCCCTGCCTGGACCCACCCCACGACCGACAGCCCGCACCCGGCCTCGATCTCTCCGCCTCTCAACAACCCCGCACGTTCTCCCTGGCCCCTCCCTCCACGTTTCCCCTCGCCTCTCTCTCCCCTCGCTCGCATCCTCCCGACCCCGCCGCCATCTGCTTCCATCTCCCCGCCAACATCCCCGCCGCCCTAGAGCCGGCCCGCCTCCCCCGTCGTCGTGGCCGTCCCCGGCGACACCCCCTTCCCTCTGCCGAGCTCCTCTCCCTCGCCAGGATCCCCGTCGCCAACTGCACTAGCGCCGCCCCAGGTCGACCCGGCCTCGGTCCTTCCTCGCCGTAGGACTTCCAGCCGCCTCGGGCCCGGCCGCCCTCGCCAGGAGCTTGCCGCACAGCCTGGCAGCCGCCCTCGTCCCCAACCCTCCCTGTGTTTCACTGCCTGCTACAGGTGCCTGCGGCCTCGGGGTCATCCGCCACGTGCCTTGCCGCCCGTCCTTGCCCCAACCCGAGCCCGCGTCATCAGCTTCAATCCCTGACGGCCGGCGTCCTCCTCTGCCTCTCCGTCAGCCGCGGTCCCGCAGGCGCCGTCACACTTGTCCTCTCCCACGGCCTCCCCGCGTGAATCATCGTTTCGTCGCCTCCATGACGCGCTATGCTGCTTCTCTGCGTCTGTTGGTTGCCTCGAGTGGCAGCGTGCTTTTGTTCCTTGTATGCGTGTATGCCCTGTATGGGTGTTTTGTGCGCCAAGATCAAGTCTGAGACCCCTCCGCGCCCCCTCACCGATGTTGAGCCCGCCACCGGATATCATTTTGGAGCCAAGATCGACCACATGGCGGCACTAGACGAACCCTCGACAAGACGTCCGTTTGGGACTCCAAGTACTCCTTGTGGATCCGAGGACAAACAACCGAAGACCGCGCTGATGTTGGACCAAGATCGCCATCGTCAATGAAACCGGTACACCAAGACCTTCGTACATGGATGCTCACCGACAAGACCGGCTCAATGCCGATGGGTTCGAGGGATGTACATGGTGCCACTAGAAGACCGCCAAGGTCGCCATCGACTAATGACGTCATACCCGAGGGTCGCTGACGCGGAACGACAAGGTCTCCATCCCGGAACGCCAAGTTCATCATCCCGAACGCCAAGACCGACCCGATACGCGGACCCGACAAGATCTTCACGACGACAAGATCGACACCAACCAGGGCGAATCCGATGCGCCCCCGACGCCGAACCAAGTCCTTCTTCCTGGAACGCCAAGCTCTCCTTCCGTTGTCTGAGACTAATCCCGTCGAACCCCGAACCCCCGGAACCCAAGATCTTCCGAACCCAGATGTGTGAACCTTTTCCCGAGCCCCTATTTTATAAATTTTATATATAAAATTTGTCGCATATTAAATTGTTCATGCATGCATACCTGTCTGTGGTTTGGGGGCATTATGCCGATTCACCTCATAATTAAATATGGAGCCTATATGCGGAATATTGTTGTCTTATTCTGGACTCCATTTAAATTGGTGTAGCGAACCGATGCCATGTGTTGCCTTGATAATACAACATTTAAATTGCGGGGTTGTTAAATGACTTGAACCGTGTAATTAATTATCGGGACCCCGGTTCCGCTTAATATCGCCAAATTGCACCGCATCTGCATCATATCATAATCATGCCGGATCTTCTGTCGTAGTATTAAATATTGCATCCGGTGTTTCTTCTAGTGTTTGCTTCTTCGCGGATAAGGCCGATGAGTGGATGCGAGAATCGACAAGTTCTCCGGATATGAACCTTTGGCAGTGTTTCCCAGGCGAGCATCTCCCCCCTTCTACCTATTTTGCATTTATAGTCTTTATTTCCTCCTATTGATCTATTGCTATCTGTGTCGCGATGCTTTAGTTCCGTGCACCAGTTATATCCCGTGCAACCTCTATATTGCCATGGACACCTCCTAATACCTGTTGTTTGGTAGATAGCTGGCCTTGCGAGTCGTAGTTGCTTGCTCAGGTGTGATCTCGTGTTGTCGAGTACCACAGTTGTTGGTATGCTGGCAGATGTTTATGGTGGAGATGCTTAATGGTGGATATGATCATGACTTTAAATACAACTATTAAATTGCTGGGATAACTAATGAAAGAGGCATCGGTGGGCAATATATGCTATTTGGTTTTTATGTCCACTTGTGTCCCGTAGGCCCCGAGTACCTGATACCTATGCCTTGACTATTCGCACTATCCACATACGGGAGACTCTATGAATCCCCCTTAGCCAGAGCTTGATTCATTTGTTATTTCTTGGGGCCACCAAGTAGTTTGGGGATTTATTACTATCATGTACTTATGCCATGCTTTACTGCTTTATTTACGATTGTGCGTGAAGCACCTGTACTGTTTTGGATCGCGGCACGATTTAGCGGTATCGACAAGCCCAGTCACACTTTCGGGTTCCTAGTCGTTTACAGCCGTTTTCGCAAACCCTGGGTCCGTTCCGGAGCCGGGCAACTTCATTGCGGGTAGCTTAGTGGGGTGGCCCCCTAAAATATTTTATGAATCCTGTGATTGCTTTGTCGTGAAAGCCTCGTTGGGTTTTGATTTGGTTTTTCCAAGGTTGATCGTGTGTGTGTTGCTATTTGTGCACCCCTGCAGGGTAAATCTTTCTGAAAGCCGTGTCCGCGGTTATGGACGACTTGGAGCACAGTATCTCGATCATAGACAAGCATAACTAAAGTAGTGCTATAAACTTGACTTAATCTATGACTAGTAATCAGATTCAACTATCACGGAATGGATATTAAAATGCAACAACTGGTGGATCTAGGGTTGTTTTGTGACATGTTGTACCTGCCTAGTAAGTATTGCAACTCCAATGGAATGTGATAAAAGTGCCAACAATTGCTGGGTTTAGGGATTCCTCAAGAAAATTATATCTGACTAGTAAATGTTCCAACTACAACGGAATGGTGATTAAAACTGCCCACTACTTATGCTATCAGGATGACTCGTGATATCTATATCTGACTAGTAAGTGCTGCAACTATAATGGAAATGAATAAAACTGCCAACTGTGTGAGTTCCTTGGTTTGACTTCCTCGTTTGGTCTCGAGGGGGAATACTAGGATGGGTATGATTTGTGTTAGTATCAGGTGGTTCCGAATAGGTCTTTCTTCTCTCTCTCTAATAGCCGACAGTTGTACTGAGTCTCTATAGGTTGTTTAGTGCTGTTGTGCTACCGCTTCAGTCCACCATACCTATGTAGGCGAGAGCCGCTGAATTCTAGCCTCGCCGTGTACTGGCCTCAGTACTGACGCTCCTCTTTTTCCTTTGCCCTTTGTCGGCACCCCTTTTGTTTTAGCAGGTTTGAGATCGACGTCGTTAGCAGGGTTACTCTTCCGGCTTGGCCTGGGCAGGGTTATGGACGCCATTGGTTATTCTTTAGGGCTCTTAGCCCCATTTGCATCTTGTCCGTACTCGGACGCTGTAGCGTTTTCAAGGTGATTTGGATCTTTGTATTATATATCTGTATTCTTGACTCGGGGAGTCACTATTGTATATATGTTCTGTGGGTTCCATCGTGGACTAATGTGTAATGGTATTACTTCGTTTTCCACCCGCACGAAAGTGCCTGGTGGGCGTCCTTGAATCGTTTCTATGCGGATTTGGCGGGAAGCGTTGAAACTTGCATAGGCCCGATTCGAGGGTGTTACAGAGTGGTATCAGAGCTCAGCAGTTGCGATACCCCATAAGTCCATCCTGTAGGATAACCTAGCTAACGGACGATCTAGAGTGTCAAAACTATTTTTGTAAAATCGGTTGGATAGATCTGATTCGGTCTGATTTTACTCCTTACCCTCTGCTATTCTCCTCTTACCTCTGTGTGTTTTGGATCTGCTCTCTTATCTTTTCTTTGAGTCCAGGAATTCTCGTGGTTGGGTTTCCGTCGTACCTTCAGGGTTTCGCTTCCTCCTTTGGTAACGGTGCTTCTACATCCGGTCTTCGTGTTATCTGAGGAATCCTTTATTTGTTGGACTTCTCGTTGTTCCTTCTTTGTGCCTTCCGGTGTTTCCAACACGACGCCCTCATCTACGTCAGATCCGATGTAGAGTCTACATTCCACCTTTGTTTGCGAACCTTGCTTGTCGAGATCTTCAGTCAGATTCCAAGAATGGTTGCACGCTTTTCTACGGATTGTGCGGAGTAATAGTTTGGGTGCGTGATGGATTGGCCCCCATGCCGACTACTCACTCTATTTGCTCGTGTACATTGAAGTGGATGAGAATGCATCAGTTCTCTATTTCTATCGAAGTTAGAGGTGGCTTTATTTGTGGATACCTTTACCTTCGTCCTTTGTTTTCTAGAGTGTTCTCTCGACGAGCATGGACAATGACCTCTTGTTAGTGGTGTTGCGAGGATCTACATGAAGCGAGAAGAGTCCGACAGTCAGCCTTCTTTCCCGTACCATGAGGCGGATCTCGAGGGCGAGATCCCTTGTTAGTGGTGTCGAATTGTGGCATCCCGCTAAAATCACTACTAGAAAATCGCGGTGTTTTTGTGCATTGCATCATCATGACTGCATGCTCATGTCATCATGCCACATTGCATTTCAGCATCATCATGTCATCATGCACTTTGCTGTCTAAATCTATTTTCTAAAAGACTACTTTGATTCCTAAATATTCCCCCGTCTATATTTCAAATCAAAACCCATGTCTCTCCCGGGGCTTTTATTTGCCTAAAAACTATTTGCAAAAACTCTTTTAAAAATAATAAATAAATAATAAAAACATGTTTTGTTTTCGGGGAGGCAGCCGCTGGCCAGGCCTAAAGGCCCAGCCACAGCCACCTACCACCCGAGTCGTCCCAGCCCAAACCCCACCTAAACAAAACCTAAACCTAGACTCAACACCACACCCAGCGCCCACCAACCCCTGCCGCCACCCTGGCACCCCTCCACCTCACTCTGGCCTATCCCAGGCCGCCACCTCATCCCACCTACACGCCTCCCTACTCCACCTGGTCGCCCCGACCCACCACCCACTCTCCTCTAACTCCTGTGTCAACCTACCCCCGCCTGGACCCACCCCACGACCGATAGCCCGCACCTGGCCTCGATCTCTCCACCTCTCACCAACCCCGCACGTTCTCCCTGGCCCCTCCCTCCACGTTTCCCCTCGCCTCTCTCTCCCCTCGCTCGCATCCTCCTGACCCCGCCCCCGTCTGCTTCCATCTCCCCGCCAACATCCCCGCCGCCCTAGAGCCGGCCCGCCTCCCCCATCGTCGTGGCCGTCCCCCGGCGACACCCCCTGCCATCCACCGAGCTCCCCTCCCTCCCCAGGATCCCCGTCGCCAACTGCTCTAGCGCCACCCCAGGTCGACCCCGCCTCGGCCCTTCCTCGTCGCAGGACTTCCAGCCACCTCGGGCCCGGCCGCCCTCGCCAGGAGCTCGCCGCACAGCCTGGCAGCCGCCCTCGTCCCCAACCCCTCCCTGTGTTTCACCGTCTGATGCAGGTGCCCGCGGCCTCGGGGTCGTCCGTCGCGTGCCCTGCCGCCCGTCCTCGCCCCCAACCCGAGCCCGCGTCATCGGCTTCAATCCCTGACGGCTAGCGTCCTCCTCTGCCTCTCCGTCAGCCGCGGTCCTGCAGGCGTCGTCGCACTTGTCCTCTCCCATGGCCTCCCCGCGCGAATCGTCGTTTTGTCGCCTCCATGATGCGCTATGCTGCTTCTCTGCGTCTTTGGTTGCCTCGAGTGGCAGCGTGCTTCTGTTCCTTGTATGCGTGTATGCCCTGTATGGGTGTTCTGTGCGCCAAGATCAAGTCTGAGACCCCTCCGCGCCCCCTCACCGATGTTGAGCCCGCCACTGGATATCATTTTGGACCCAAGATCGACCACATGGCGGCACTAGACGAACCCTCGACAAGACCTCCGTTCGGGACTCCAAGTACTCCTTGTGGATCCGAGGACAAACAACCGAAGACCGTGCTGATGTTGGACCAAGGTCGCCATCGTCAATGAAACCGGTACACCAAGACCTTCATACATGGCTGCTCACCGACAAGACCGGCTCAATGCCGATGGGTTCAAGGGATGTACATGGTGCCACTAGAAGACCGCCAAGATCGCCATCGACTAACGACGTCATACGCGAGGGTCGCCGACACGGAACGACAAGGTCTCCATCCCGGAACGCCAAGTTCGTCATCCCGAATGCCAAGACTGACCCGATACGCGGACCCGACAAGATCTTCGCGACAACAAGATCGCCACCGACCAGGGCGAATCCGATGCGCCCCCAACGCCGAACCAAGTCCTTCTTCCCGGAACGCCAAGCTCTCCTTCCGTTGTCCGAGACCGATCCCGTCGAACCCCGAACCCCCGGAACCCAAGATCTTCCGAACCCACATGTGTGAACCTTTTCCCGAGCCCCTATTTTATATATGCTATATATAAAATTTGTCGCATATTAAATTGTTCATGCATGCATACATGTCTATGGTTTGGGGGCATTATGCCGATTCACCTCATAATTAAATATGGAGCCTATATGCGGAATATTGTTGTCTTATTCCAGACTCCATTTAAATTGGTGCAGCGAACCGATGCCATGTGTTGCCTTGATAATACAACATTTAAATTGCGGGGTTGTTAAATGACTTGAACCGTGTAATTAATTATCGGGACCCTGGTTCCGCTTAATATCACCAAATTGCACCGCATCTGCATCATATCATAATCATGCCGGATCTTCTGCCGTAGTATTAAATATTGCATCCGATGTTTCTTCTAGTGTTTGCTTCTTCGCGGATTAGGCCGATGAGTGGATGCGAGAATCGACAAGTTCTCCGGATATGAACCTTCGGCAGTGTTTCCCAGGCGAGCATCTCCCCCTTCTACCTATTTTGCATTTATAGTCTTTATTTCCTCTTGTTGATCTCTTGCTATCCGTGTCGCGATGCTTTAGTTCCGTGCACCAGTTATATCCCGTGCAGCCTCTATATTGCCATGGACACCTCCTAATACCTGTTGTTTGGTAGATAGCTGGCCTTGCGAGTCGTAGTTGCTTGCTCAGGTGCGATCTCGTGTTGTCGAGTACCACAGTTGTTGGTATGCTGGCAGATGTTTATGGTGGAGATGCTTAATGGTGGAGATGATCATGACTTTAAATACAACTATTAAATTGCTGGGATAACTAATGAAAGAGACACCGGTGGGCAATATATGCTATTTGGTTTTTATGTCCACTTGTGTCCCGTAGGCCCCGAGTACCTGATACATGTTCCTTGACTATTCGCACTATCCACATACGGGAGACTCTATGAATCCCCCTTAGCCAGAGCTTGATTCATTTCTTATTTCTTGGGGCCACCAAGTAGTTTGGGGCTTTATTACTATCCTGTACTTATGCCATGCTTTACTGCTTTATTGATGATTGTGCGTGGAGCACCTGTACTGTTTTGGATCACGGCACGATTTCACGGTATCGACAATCCCAGTCACACTTTCGGGTTCCTAGTCGTTTACAGCCGTTCTCGCAAACCCTGGGTCCATTCCAGTGCCGGCCAACTTCGTTGCGGGTAACTTAGTGGGGGGGCCCCTGAAATATTTTATGAATCCTGTGATTGCTTTGTCGTGAAAGCCTCGTTGGGTTTTGATTTGGATTTTCTGAGGTTGATCGTGTGTGTGTTGCTATTTGTGCACCCCTACAGGGTAAATCTTTTTGAAAGCCGTGTCTGCGGTTATGGACGACTTGGAGCACAGTATCTCGATCATAGACAAGCATAACTAAAGTAGTACTATAAACTTGACTTAATATATGACTACTAATCAGATTCAACTATCACGGAATGGATATTAAAATGCCAACAACTGGTGGATCTGGGGTTGTTTTGTGACATGTTGTACCTACCTAGTAAGTATTGCAACTCCAATGGAATGTGATAAAAGTGCCAACAATTGATGGGTTTTGGGATTCCTCGGGACAATTATATCTGACTAGTAAATGTTCCAACTACAATGGAATGGTGATTAAAACTGCCCACTACTTATGCTATCAGGATGACTCGTGATATCTATATCTGACTAGTAAGTGCTGCAACTATAATGGAAATTAATAAAACTGCCAACTATGTGAGTTCCTTGGTTTGACTTCCCCGTTTGGTCTCGAGGGGGAATACCAGGATGGGTATGATTGGTGTTAGTATCAGGTGGTTCCGGATAGGTCTTTCTTCTCTCTCTCTAATAACCGACAGTTGTACTGAGTGTCTATAGGTTGTTTAGTGCTGTTGCGCTACCGCTTCAGTCCACCATACCTATGTAGGCGAGAGCCGCCGAATTCTAGCCTCGCCGTGTACTGGCCTCAGTACTGACGCTCCTCTTTTTCCTTTGCCCTTTATCGGCACCCCTTTCGTGAGCCGGCAAAACCTTCAGCCGGAAACTTTGCCGAGCAACGGAGCTCAATTGCTAAACCAGTTTAAACTCGGAAACAAAGCCGTCTTCCAGTACCAACAATTCACTACTCGGAAGATACCCGCATCCAGCAATCAGACAAATAACCCAAGTAAAGACTAGAGTTTTTTTAGAGTTATACCCGAAGGTAGTAGTTTTAGAGTCGGAAATCTAAACCAGAACGAACATGAGCATAAAGTACATTCAAGCATTCTGGGATTTTCGACTATGACATGATCATTAGGAAATAAGATGGTAAAAACTTCTCAGGAAAATTTTGAGGTAACCAAAACTTTTATTTCTCACAGAACATGTACATATGTATGATTACAAATAAGGATAAACTAAGAATAAAAGGGACTTAGCTGAGCAATATTCCATGGTCTATCTAGCTCATCCGGATTTGTACTGCCTCCAGCTCTCTTTCTCTTCTTAGTAGCAGGTCTTTCTTTGACTGGCCTCATGTTAGTTAAGTAGTACGATCCATTGTGCAATACTCGACTAACTAAAAAGGGCCCTTCCCATACTGGGGAAAGTTTGTGCTTTCTTTGTTGCACAAGCCGGAGAACCAAATCACCTTTATTGAAAGATCTAGTTCAGACTCTCTGGCTATGATACTTGCGTAACTTCTGTTGATAGGCTGTAGATCTCATTTCAGCAATGACGCGAACTTCTTCGACTAAGTCGAGATCATTTTGTCGAGAAATCTCGGAATCCTCTTCAATATACGCGGCCACTCTAGGAGAAGTATGAATTAAATCACTAGGAAGAACTGCTTCTGCGCCATAGACCAAGAACAAAGGTGTATATCCTGTTGACCTGTTCGGAGTTGTTCGCAAACTCGAAATTACAGAGGGTAGTTCCTCTGCCCAAGCCCCCGCAGCACGTCTTAGTGGTGCTTCGAGTCTCGGTTTCAAGCCTTGTAGAATTAAACCATTTGCTCTTTTGACTTGTCCGTTAGCCTGTGGATGTGCGACTGACGCAATGTCAAGCTGAATATTTTGCTCGTCGCAGAATTTAGCCAATTCTCCCATGGAAAAATTACTCCCATTGTTCGTGATAATGCTATGCGGATAACCATATCGGATTATAACATCCTCGACAAATCTTTTGGTTGTTGCTCCATCACAACTAGTGACAGGTTTAGCCTCGATCCACTTTGTGAATTTGTCTACCATGACAAAGAGGTGCGTGAATCCACTTGGTGCTCGTTTAAAAGGTCCTACCATATCAAGCCCCCAGACCGCAAAAGGCCATGTTATAGGTATTGTTCGCAGCTGATCAGCAGGAACATGAGCTTGCTTGGCGTACTTTTGGCAGCCTTTGCATGTCTTGACTAATCGTTCGGCATCTGCCTGAGCTGTAAGCCAGAAAAATTCTTGCCGAAAAGCTTTTGCCACTAAAGATTTGGCTGCAGTGTGGTGACCACACTCGCCTTCGTGGATTTCTCTTAATATTTCCACTCCTTCTTCCGGAGATACACAGCGCTGAAAAACCCCAGAAACACTCCATTTATGGAGCTCACCTTTAACAATAGTATAGGCTTTTGCTCATCGGACGATCTGTCGGCTCAGCACCTCGTCTTCGGGTAATTTGCCATCTACCAAGTAATCTAGGTAGGGTTGATTCCAACTGGGAATTACAGCCAGAACTGCTATTAAAGGTGAGTCGGATTTGGTCGGATATTCCTCATCTACTCCCTTTATCGAGGGAACTTTGAGGTGCTCTAAAAACGCGCCATCCGGAACCTCTTTCCGCGCAGAGCCTATTCGAGATAGTGCGTCTGCTTCCTCGTTTTCTGCTCGAGGGATGTGTTGAACTTCAAACCCTTCGAACGATTTAGATAGATCATCCACGACAGCTTTATATGCTGCCATGTGCTTATTTGCATTACAAATATCCGAGACTTGCTGAGCAACAAGATCCGAATCTCTGTAACACATCAAACGTCGGATGCCAATATCCTTAGCAATCTGGATTCCATGCAGCAGTGCTTCATACTCGGCAATGTTGTTTGTCGCTGTGAAGTGGATCTGCAACACGTATAAAAGTTTATCTCCTTGGGGTGATTTGAGCACCATGCCAGCCCCCAAGCCCCCTCGAGCCTTAGACCCATCAAAAAAGAGGGTCCAATATTCCGACTGAGGGAGGACCATGTTCTCCTTGGTCTCTGTCCAAT
Source organism: Avena eriantha (assembly GCA_910589775.1). Taxonomy (NCBI): domain Eukaryota; kingdom Viridiplantae; phylum Streptophyta; class Magnoliopsida; order Poales; family Poaceae; genus Avena; species Avena eriantha. The sequence continues at coordinate 10,426,020 of OU342741.1, read as the reverse complement.
CAGCGACAAAGTCGGCAAGGATCTAGGATTTGATTGCTGTCCGGGGTTTGTACTCAATATCGAAAGCTGCAAGCTCTATGCCCCATTTAGCGACGCGTCCTGTGGCATCGCTATTGTTGATTATATCTCTCATGGGAGCTTTGCTCACCACGGTAATTGGATGCTCCTAAAAATAGTGACGTAACTTACGAGATGCTAGAAAAACACCGTAAGCCAACTTTTGATAATGCGGATACCGCTGTTTTGATTCCGTCAGGACCTCACTGACAAAGTACGTCGGACGCTGCACCAGGTGTTCCTGATTTTCCTTTGGTCTCTCCACTACCATGACGATACTAACAACCTTATTTGTCGTAGCAATGTAAAGCAACATCGGTTCCTGAAGTTCCGGCGCTGCAAGGATAGGAGCAGATGAGAGTACTTTCTTCAGGTCTTGTAGCGCAGTTTCAGCTTCGTCAGTCTAGACAAAATCCTTGGTCTTCTTTAGGAGTTTGTAGAATGGTGCGGCTCTTTCACCAAGCCGGCTTACAAATCGACTGACCGCAGCAATGCAACCAGTTAATCTTTGTACGTCCTTCAGGCGAGTTGGCCTAGAAATATTGAGAATAGCCTTGATTTTGTCATGGTTCACCTCTATGCCTCTTTGAGACACGATGAAACCTAACAATTTTCCAGCTGGTATTCCAAAGAAGCATTTCTTCGGGTTGAGCATGATGTTATATTTTCGTAAATTGGCGAATGTTTCCTCCAAGTCGGAAATCAACGTTTCCTTCTTTTTCGACATGACCGCGATATCATCCACGTATGCATGTACATTGCATCCGAGCTGGTCATGGAGGCAACGCTGCATCGTGCGCTGGTACGCAGCTCCTACGTTCTTCAGCCCAAAGGGCATCGTTACAAAACAGAAGGTTCCGAAGGGGGTTATGAATGAAGTCTTGACTTTGTCAGATTCCTTCATCCGTATTTGGTGATAACCGGAATATGCGTCGAGAAAACAGAGGAGTTTCGAGCCTGCCGTAGAATCGATAACTTGATCAATTCTAGGCAGAGCGAACGGATCTTTTGGACAAGCCTTGTTCAAGATAGTCTAATCAACACACATCCTTAAATCAATGGTGTCCTTTTTAGGGACCATTACAGGGTTGGCCGACCAATCAGTATGGATGACCTCTTCTATGAATCCGGCTAACTCGAGCCGCGCTAGCTCCTTAGCTATTGCCTTACGCTTTTCATCACCAACCCTTCGTAAGGATTGTTTGACGGGTTTAGCGTTCGGGTTTACATTTAGAGAGTGCTCTGCAAGTTCCCTAGGTACTCCGGTCATGTCAGATGGCTGCCATGCGAAGATATCTTGATTTGCTCGGAGGAACTTGACGAGCGCGCTTTCCTATCCGCTACTTAGGCCTACGCCTATCTAGGTCACCTTGGAGGGGTCATCATCCTTCAATGGCATCGTCTTCGTCTCTTCTGATGCCTTGAACTCCGGATTTGGCTTTGTTACCTCCTTCTTTGTTGCGGGCATCTCGGACGGATCTATGCTCTTCTTGATCTCCTAGTACTCCTGGGCGTGTAGCACGGCTTCAGCAAAGGCGGCATTTCCATCCTCACACTCTCGCACCTTCTTCGGGTCTCCCCTGATGGTGATCACGCCGTTGGGACCTAGAATTTTCATCATATTGTAAATGTAACACGGACGATCCATAAAGGCCCAGTAAGCCGGACGTCCGAATATAGCGTGGTATGCGCTCTTGAACGGGACCACTTCGAAGGAAAGTGCTTCTGTCCGATAATTCTTTGGTGTTCCAAAAGTAACATCCAAAGTGATTTCTCCCAGGGAATTAGCTTGTCTTCCTGGGACAACTGCGTGAAAGATCACAGAGCTATGGTTCAGCTGTGTTTCCGAGATCTTCATCCGGCGTAGCGTTTCGACATAGAGAATATTGATGCTGCTACCACTGTCCATGAGGGTCTTGGAGAAACCATAACCGTCAATAAGTGGATTGACGATTAAGGCGTATTTTCCTCGCCTATGCAGCTTAGGCGTATGATCAACACGGTCAAACGTTATTGGCACTTCCGACCAGTCCAAATACTGAGGGACAGCCGGAACTGTTGAGCTCGTGGAGAACTGCTTTCTTGACCTTTGCTGGTTGAGATCCAAGGAAGGTGACATAAGTGTTCTTCTTGGTGGGAAAAGTTTTCTTCCCTTCCGACTTGGGATTTGAAGCGTCGGCTTCCTCCATGTCGGAATCTTCCTTGGTATCTTTTTCTTTTTCGGGATTTTTCTTTCCCTTCTTCCGCTTAGCTTTGTAGCCCACGGTATCATCTCTCTTGATGTCGTCGTTAAAACGACATTCAGCGTTGGTGTGGGACGAGCCCCCATTGGCGTCCAAATGATGCACGCATGGGTTATTGGCGATGTCAGCCCAAGTGTAGGTTTTGCCTGGTTGTTACTCTCCTCTACCTTGGACCCTTGACGTCCCACAGCCATGCCCGCGGCCTCCTCCACGTCCTCCTTGTCCTCCAAACCCGGGAACAGTAGTGACTACTGCTGTCTCCGCGTTGGGTTTTTCTTCCGAGGTATTTTTGCGCTTCTGACCTTGTTGCTTTTGTTGTTTTGCCGACTGAGGCACAACCAGGACATTGAGTAACCCCTCTGCATCGTCGTCAGCATCTGCATACTTGCTCGATGTTTCTATCATCTCTCCTAGATCAGTAACCTTGTCACACTTCAAGCGATGGCGCAGTAAACCAATTGGGAGACCTGCGATGAAAGCCTCAATCGCGGTCTGATCGTTTACTCCTTTGCGGGAGTTTTTGGTATCGATCCATCATCCGAGGTAATCCCGGCAAGTTTCTTCGGCTTTCTGGGTGCAACATTGTAGGTCTCCAACCATACAGGGCCTCCGATATGTGCCTTCGAAATTCCGAAAGAACGCACTTTGTAAATCATACCAGTTGTGGATGGTGTTTGCCGGAAGTTCATTGAGCCATGATCGTGCCGTCTTCCTCAACATAAGTGGGAGATATCGGGTTGCGACCAGGCTGTTTCTGCCTTTGGCGATGCAGCAAGCTTGGAAGAAATCCTGTAACCAGGTGTCTGGCCGAGCAATGCCGTCGTAGGCTTGAATATGTCTTGAGATATCAAATCCTTCCGGGAACTTTGTAGCTCTGATGCGTGGTCCGAAGCACTTTGGGCCCCGTACACGTCATCGTTTCGTAGCGCCGAGCCTCTATGTTGGAGTTGATCTTGTGCCTTGCGTCGTTCGGGGATAGGGATCATCCCGAATGCCGGCTGTGGCTGCGGTGCCTTGGAGCCGGACTTCATCTTCTGCCACCACCTCCTCCGCCATGTGATAACTGTGTGGTGGAGAGGGTGGTGCAGCGGGGTAGTTTCCGGCTGATCGCCGGCCTCCATCTAGAGCGTCATTATTCCGGTTCCGGGGAGGTTCTTGACTATGACGAGCCCCCTGCCAGCTTGTGCCAGCATGGTTTCCGTCGTTCCTTCGTCTGTCATTCCTACCATGGTGAGGCTCAGTCGGACGGTTATCATGTCTAGGAGGTGGCATTCTTTGACGATCCTCCTCCCGACGTTTCTCTTTATCTTCTTCCTTTCGGGGAGGATTCTTCGGATTCAGTGCAGCGATCACGTCTTTCTCGGCTACTGGAGCGACGTTGCTCCAGTTATGTGTAGTTCTGCGATGCTGTCCCGATGATCCGGTTCTTGAATAATTGTCCTTCCTGCGTTCGGGGTGACGATATTGCGCCCGGACGTAGGGGGGTTTTACGTCAGCCCATGCCGGATCTGTGCGACATTGGTCGGAATCCGAGACCAGCTTTTGGCTTCCGGACAGGGCGACCTTCTGCTGCTACAGTCCCTTATTGAGTAGCTTGATGCCCAAGCGTATCTCCTCTGGTCCTGGATTGGCCGATAGAATTTCGCGAGCTGCCATGGTATTTTGCACTAGTGTTGGGTAAACCCAATCTCCGTTGCTATCCTTCCGTGGCTTTCCCATCTCATCTCCAAAAAGGATGGCACGGACACATGGGAATTGGTTGTCATCCATGTGGCGCTTCCATGTCTTCTGATGCAGACGGGACATGTACTCCTTGTTTGACATGCGCTTCTTCTCCACCTCGATGTTTTTGGCTTCATCAAGGAGTTGTTGACGACGCGCCTCTAGGGCTTGGGCCCTTTCGTCTAGCTCATCTGCAGTAAGTTCTGCAGCTGTAGGGATAGGTGTGGTTAATGCGGCATCGATGAGTTTACACGCACCTTCAGTGATCATGTGTCCATCCACCGATGCTTCTTTTTTCGGCTCGTCTAGGATAAGAGCTCCATCCGAGTCTTCCTCGTATTCCTCGGCAATCACCTCCTCTGTTAGAGGGTCTTTTGCCGGGGTCTTGTTCTTCTTGTTCTTCTTCTTTGCCTTCTTAGCAGCGCCGGTAGCAAAGACGGCTTTGGGTCCGTTTCCCGGAGTCAAGCTCTGATCGGTACTTTCGGACATCTGGACTTCGGGATTGTCTCCGACGTCCATGTCATCCTGCGCTTTGGGAGAGTGTTCCCTGGATCCTTCATCCATGGCTTCTCCTTCCTCTGCAGCTTCGGAGTTGTACTCCTCTTCATATTCCGCGGAGAACTTTCGGAAATCTGTCGACGTCATGGATTCATCTGAGGATGCGGGAACGTCGGTGTTTGTTCCAATTGCCTCCAGCACCGAGTCAGTGTTTTCTCCAGCATCGGCAGAGCCGGATCCGGATCCAACATATCCGATGAAGTGCGATGCATGCTTCCTGAGGTACCTGCGGCTTTCGTGATCAGCCATGTTGAAACTTTTAATGGTTTCGAGGATTGCATCTGCGCTAGCGCCTCGCAGTATCATACATCTTAGTGTGTACCTGAGGAAAGGCTTGTCTGTCCCGACATCGTCAGAGTCGAAATCAGTGTCGTTGATGTGCTCCTCCTGGATTTCGACTTCCACGGGTGGGTCGATCTGGGATCCGGCTTCTCCGGGGAGATCCACTCCAGATTCGACTTGGACCATGAGGTCTTCTTCAGGCTCAGATTTCTCCACTATCTCCGCAACTAGTGCAGGCTGGGTGGGATTAGGGTTTTCTGAGATCCGGAACTCTGCCGCCTGCGCAGACAAAGGGGACCCAGAAGATTCTTCTGCCTCTATCATCACTGCTGGGGTGGGTTGGGCAGGTTCAGCGAAACCGATGTAAACATCGATCTCGCCAAAAGACATGATTGTATAGGCAGCCACGGCTTCCCTAGCCGGAATCCAAGTCTCGTCGAGAACGATGAGAGGGACATCGCTGGCGTAGAGGATGCGACCTATGGCGATGGTTTCGCCGATTCCGATTCTTGCAGATTCCGCTCGGAACGCAGATCCGAAGCTCACTTGCCCCACGGTGGGCGCCAACTATCGTCGGATTGAGGACAAGTACGCCACGAGGGGGTCCTCGAGGCGTGCGGAAGAGAGGGGTGTGAGACGTACGGTATTCTGGGACGGTGAGCACACAAGTTTACCCAGGTTCGAATCCGCCGGCTTTGGGCGAATCCTACTCCTGCTAGCAATCCAGTAATACGGCAGAGCCGGAATATGGGTTACAAAGGTATCGCCTGTGCGAGTTGAGGGTCTAAAGTATTGGGTGTTATCTGGTGCCCTAAAGGCTCTCCCTAGGACGGCTTATATAGATATCCGGCCTAGGGTTTACAGGGGAGGTCAATCCGGCTACGACTAAGAGTTGGTTACAGAGTACATCTTGAACTACAAGTAACGTTATAGGCCTAAGTCGGTAAGTCTTCTGGGCCTTTCTGTAGCCAGATGGGACTCCGTCTTCTCTCTCTAACTGGGCCACCCGTGAAGCAAGAAATTTGGTTTTAATGCTTCTTCATTTGAGAACACTTGATTCTTCTTGCTTCTTATGCCTAACTTAAAGGCGTTAAAGAAAAGTACTTATTGGGAGATAACCCAAAAGTTTTAGATGAGTCTTGGAAGTTATTACTTCAGTAATAACCGCTCCTTATCCTTTTTATTTGCTTTTTGTGCCAAGAGTAACCTCTAATGAGAGAGAAGTAATGGTTGCAAAAGTTGCTGTCCCGAAACAGATTTCTGTGCTTCACCGTAAAAATTCGTGTAAAATATCTGAACGTCTTTTTGAGGCGTGAATTTTTGTGCTTCTGCCCCAGGTTGTTATCAAACTTTCGTTAGTTCAACACTTTTTTTATTTGAGGAACATAAGGTCTTCTAAAAATCCGTCTTTACCTGCTGGTCTGTTTTGACAGATTTATGCCATATTCTGCATTTGCTTCTTGTTGGTTCCTTTTTGAGTTCTTTTGGGGAATTGAGCTTTTTGAGGGAAGTGCTTCAGTATCTAGTGTTCTAATGGAAGTTTATTGGTGTTGTACCTGAACCTTAAGACCTTTTATCTTGAGTGCACTAATGTTGCTAATAAGGATTGTGTGAAGTTTTGTATGAAGGAAAAATTTCAGGTGTATGGAACGAATGAGTAATGAGATGAAGGATGGACTAAGTCTCAAGCTTGGGGATGCCACGCGTGTCACCCCAAGTAATATCCAAGAAGTAAAAGCGTCGAAGCTTGGGGATGCCCAAGGCATCCCCCTCTTCATCAATAAAAATCCCAGGTTTCTTCCAAACGCTTCATTTTTATTGTTTCATGCACAGTTGTGTTGTTCTTGGAGCGTCTTCTTTTTCGTTTTCATTTTGGTTTTATGTTTGCTTGGTTTTCTTAGTTTGCTGAATAAATTTGTTGGACCCCCTCTTTCATACATTGGTTTTCAAATAGTTTGGTTCGGTTTGGAAAAGAGTAGGAAAGTTCATGCTTAAGTGGTAAAAAGAGCTTGTTTTTGACTGTGGCCTATGCTTTGTCATGCCATGCTTGATATTGTTTTGGATTTATGCTTAGTATTCTTTGCTGTAGCATGACTTGTTATAAACAATTGAGATTTCTTAATGTGCCTTGGATGAATCATGCGTTGTTTTAGCATATTAAAGCATAGTATAGTGGTATTCTCCTTTGATGCTTTATTTGGATTGACTTGGCACATGCTCACACCATGTTATGACTATCCAAAGTCACCATAGCCTTTATGATCCTTTAGTTTTCAACTTCTAGTATCACTTTATGCTTTGATCAATGATGTTTTGTCGCTCTGCATGATTATGGCCATTATTGCTCTCTTAGTTTGTCGCTCCCAGTCTTTTGCTAGCCTCCACAACCAAGTATGAGTTCCACTCATGCATCCAACTCCCTAAACCAAGTTATTACAAAGATTCCACCATACCTACCTACTATCTTAAGCTATTCCAAGTATATTCATACTTTTGTTTACCATCCAAATTAAACTTGTTATGAGAAAACTAGTGATTAAAGCTCTCACGAACTTGATGGCACACTTTACTTTTCTTGCCCTTAAGAAACTTGAACCATTGTGTCGTCTATGTTGTATATGCTTGCACTTATTTGTTGGGAATTAGCAGAACCATGCTGTCATGGGGAACGCTTTCAACATTGCACTTGGTACTTGTACCTAGTTGATATCATGCTCTTTTGTATATGGATGTCGTCGGTGTGAAATGAAAGGGAGCTTGTAAGTTCATGGAGTTATGTATATGTGTTAGAGAAACGCCTGGGCCGTTGGTCTAATCCATGCTGACATGGTGGAAACCTGCAGCGTAACCATAATGAGCTGTCTATGAAGCATTCTTCTTATAAAAAAAGTCCTATATTGAGAAAAAAAAGATAAAAAAGAAAAAAAGATTATAAAAAGAGGAAAGAGAGAAAAAAGCACCATATTCCCATGGTAAATAAGAAGATTGCTGAGATGCTCGTTGTCTCCTTGCCTTGTCATTTTGATATGGGGATTCTTCCGTATCTTCGGGCAAGGGGTACCCCGTTGGCGGTTCTCTATGATACACATGTACTTACGATGACAAGAACTTACCGGTGACTAAACTTGAGTAGCATGAGGAGCGGCCCACGTATACAAGGGACATGAGATTTCTAACTTATACTTCATCAAGCATGTACACCATAGTTTGTTCACTTTAACCTTAATCACTTCAAGATTCTTATGATAGGGGAAATGAGAGATGAAAGCTATAAGTACCATAATTTTTGGAAGCTCTTTATGATACTTGAATCCCTACTTCCTTCTATGAAGGCCTTTCTTCCACCATTATATTGAGTCTCCACCTTCTACCTTTATGCACCTACTTTGAGAGCATAGTGGCCATTCTTAGTTCTATGTGCATTGTCCCAAGACTAGTTGATTGATGCATAACTTGATATTGCTTGTTTTATACTATTTGTATCTAGTCACTCTTATGAACTTTGAAGGTGTCCTATGCATTTATATTTGCTGCTCTATGAGGGACAAGCTGAATGCTATTATGCTATGTTTTCTTTATGTGAAACAAACAAACGTCTTGCAAAGCATTGTTATTCATGAATCTTTTGTTTGTGCCTTTTCATGTTGCATCATAGTTTCTTTGTCTTATTGCACCTTTATGGTCACCCAGTTATGGACATGACGGTTGATGTGATCAAAGCAGCATCGAGAGCCAGTGATTAATATGATCTTGCGGTTGAAGGACTAAATCACTACACTTTAATAGATATCGCAATGTTGAACTTTGTGACTGGATCATATTGCAATACTAGGGTTTGGGTATTGTCCATCACTTCATAAGTGACCTCGTTATCAGTTGACGTGGTAAAATCCATGATCGAGAAACATCAATCATCAGCTACCCAACGAACTAGTCTAGAGGATACTAGGGACCTGGTTTGTTTATATACCACATATGTATTAATGTTTCCACTTAATATAGTTCTAGCATGATACAAAACTATTACAAACTAATGAGATATGTCAATAAAAACATCTTTATTATTGGCCAGCTTATTTCTTAACACATGGCCTAATTGAGATAAACTTCATTTGTATATGTGATAAAACTTGCATCATTGTAACTCATTACATTGAACTATTTCATCACTTCTACATACATAGCATATTTTTGTTTATTCCAAAATAATACAAGAATATCATCGCTATTGTCTAGTGATCATCTTATGAATCATCCGATATATGCTCCTAATACTTAGAGCATAGGACTCATTGATACATTGCAAATGTATCTATAATTTTTGATGTTCCATGCTTGGTTTATCCACTTTCTTGTGTTTTGTCCACACTTTGGAGTAATTTTCATATGATTTGTTTGACTAACCTATTAAGAAGAGCCACAGTGTCAGCTGCCTACTTTCTGCTATTTTTGGTTCCAGGAAAGTCAGAAAATGAATATTCTCGGAATTGGACGGGACAAAAGCCAAAGTGCCTATTTTTACGAAAGTCATCAGATGCTAGAATACGAGACGAAAAAGGGCTAGGGGGCGGCCACACCACCTGGCCGCGCGGCCAGGCCTGGCCCACGCCAGGGGGTGGTCTGGCCGACCCCAGCACCCCCTCGGCCTCTCCTTGTGCCTATATTGCCCTCGGGACCAAAACCCTAAGTACCCGATCAAAAATCCATGAAAGAGTATGTAGCCGCCATCATCTCCATCCCTAGATCGGGAGGGATCTGAAGATCTTCCCGGCACCCTGTTGGAGAGGGGAATTCACCCTGGAGGCCTTCTTCATCACCATGCAAGACACCAGTGTGATGCGTGAGTAGTTCATCTTTGGACTACGGATCCATGTAGTAGCTAGATGGCTAGTTCTCCTCCTTTGTGCTTTCATGTTTAGATCTTGTGAGCTCCGTTCATGATCAAGATCATCTATTTGTAATTCTGCATGTTGTGTTTGCGGGGATCCGATGGATATTGAGATGCTATTTCAGATTGATTATCGATTCTATCATGTATTTGTTATTTGAGATCTTGCATGCTTTCCGTTGTTAGTAGCTATCTTGGCCAAGTAGATGCTAGCAACTCCAAGAGTTAGTATTTATGCTTGATAGTGGGTTCATGCCTCTGGTAATCTGGGGAAGTGACAGAAATCTCTAAGGTACTAGATGTGATGTTGCTACTAGGGAGAAAACAACAATCCTTTGTTCATAGAACAATCGTATTGTTTACTTTACACGCAATTCATAAAGCAATAATTTGTTGCTTGCAACTTAATACTGTAGGGGGTTCGAATGATAACCTGAAGGTGGATTATTAGTCATAGATGCAGTTGGATGGCGGTCTATGTATAATGTTGTAATTCCCAATCAAGTTCCAAAGCAGTCAAGATGATTAGTATATGCATATATTGCTTTCTCGATGTTTGTCAATTGCCCCGCTGTAATTTGTTCACCCAGCATGTTATCTATCTATGGAAAGCCACCTCTAGTGAACTGTGGATCCCGGTCCTTTCTTTTACATACAATCTACAAACTGTTTACTGCTTTGTGTTTACTTTTTGCAAACTTTTACTTCCTTCCATTCGATACGTGTAATCCTTTGTTTTCAGCAAAACCGGTGAGATTGACAACCTCATCGCAAGTTGGGGACAAAGTTTTGTGGTTGTGTTGTGCATGTCTCCACGTTGCTACTAGCACCGGTAGTGCGCCCTGCCAAGGCTCAGCTAGCAACACCTTTGGGGTGTTTCCTTGCTCCTGCTGGTTCGATTAAACCTTGGTTTCATAACTGAGGGAAACTTGCTCCTGTGCTCATCATACCTTCCTCTTGGGGTTGCCCAACGAGCTTGTTAATACACGATCCATCACTCATCTATGTACATATCATGGCATTTATGATTTAACAAATCATTCACAAGGTTTCACTTACTAATTGTCATCACAATTGATTTTGCTACCATGTGGCAAGAACTTTTTCTTGTCATATATTGACCAGGAGACTCACACAGCTCCCACTCAAATATGCCACCGTATTGAACAAATTCAGAATTCATATATGTACTTTAGCATAACCATACTATAATTTCAAATTATTTGTATAGACTTAGATTTCTAATATTTTGGTTTTGCCTAAGTCATTCATCTGAATGCAATTTCAATGAAATTTTGAATTCGCGTAATATTTAAGATACATCATTTTCAATCAACATAATGTATTTCACAAAAGGCATTGGAAATATGTCTTCACGCCCCCACTTAGTTTCTTGTAAACACAAGCATCTTCATCATTTCTGGTGAACCTTAAACTCTTTAATAGTTTCATCACGGTGAAGATTCCAACTCCACTATGCATATTTAAACCATTGAAGTTTCCATATACAAGCATCCTTTCGAATTAACAAAACCCTTTGGATAGTATCATGTACACATCCTAGGTAACCATTCTTTTATAAGAATGTTGTCTTGTTTATTCAACTACCATATCTCAATATGTAGTGGTTGCTACAATAATCTCTACAGACTAAATATCATTGTGGAAGATCCAATCTTGTCACAGTCAAGTTTTGAACTTTGTCGTAAACTACTTTCTGACAAGTCAAACATTTCACAGATGTAAACATCTTTAGTCTATTTGTTTATAGATCCCTTTATTGTTTGTAAATCTTTGTGCCTTCTTGAGGATCTACCAAGTTCATAACTTAATTTTTTTATATGGATACTATCACGAATTCTTAGTGCCTCTAGCCATTTAACGGAGTCGGGGATCATCATTACTTCTTTGCATGTAATCAATATATCATTGTTCAACAATAACATTTTGCCTCAAATCTTATTATTTGATTTTCACCCGATCCAGATGGTTCAATTGGAACTTAGATTTCTGGAACATACAACATATATAGAAACGGTAGCCATGAGCATTATAGCAGCCTCCAGAACACTTTCCGGTATTGTGCTACTCTGATCATGTCACTTAGGTTCAAACAACCACATTGTCCTCCCACTTAACTTTTTACGAAAAGTTCCTTCTCAAAGAACTCACCATTTTAGCGACAAACACTTTTGTCTTTAGTGTTACGGTGGAGGAATTCCCAATGATTACTTTTGGGATAACATACAAAGATGTGCATATCCGATTTTGGTTTTGTAAACATTTTACATATGCCTTGCATACCAAAATTTCAGAAAACACAAATTGGGTTTTACCCCTTGCCATTTCATCGGTTCATGATGTTGCTCTTTTTAGTGTAAAAGTGGTTATGTCACTATATCATGATCTATTAAATCATAATGGCAGTTTTATATTTGATCTCACCAAGTCAAATTAGGTTAGGTTATATTCTTAAAACATTCCATATTACTATGGTGTTATGGGAAACTCAAGTTTAAAAAACAATTTCTCAACTTTCAGATGTTCGCTAAACTTTGTAACTCAAATCTGTTATTTTATGATCCAATCATAAAACTATTGATTTTCTTGTTATGATGATTTTTTATTCGTAATGACTTTATCAAAGTCTCTAGAAACTCGAACATGTCATAACTCTTATGGTGTTGTTTCCGTGAATCTGGATAAATTCTTCTTCACGCTAAAACCTTTGAACATGTTTCAAATGTCTTATAATTTTTCCTCATTAAACGTATATACTCATATATCTATTCAAGTACTAGGTGGAAGTATATGAAGTATAATAATCCACCACACACGGTTTTACATAATGGATCTCCTACAGCACTATGTATTACTTCCACTAAGTTAGTCGTCCGGTCAACTTTGGTCCTTGAACAGAGTTTTAGTTATTTATAGGAAAGTCTTACAAGCATTAATTCGTTCCAAAACAATTTCACTTCAAAGTTCCATCAAGATAGAATTTTTTCATGTCTTTATTTCTAATATAACTTAAACAGTGGTGTCACATTTAAGTGAAATTTCAATCATTTCGTCTTGCGACGCTTTAGCATTTATTTTTATGAATATTAATTTGCCAACAAGATTCATAATGGTTCATCCATCAACTATGTAATACACTAATTTTTGAATAATAGTTTGTTCTCACAATACTAGAACCAGATAATAATTATCAGAATAAATCTTAGTGGCTAGGTTCTTGATGTAGATGACAAACATAATAACACTTTATTTGTTTATCGACGATCATCATTACCATATTATTTTGCTAGTTATTCAACTAATGTATTTCTTATATTGAGTTATTTTGTATGACATTTCATACAAACCAATACGGTATCTAAACCAAAGAATTACATAGGTTTAACAAGCAAATAATACACATTCATAACCTGTATATCTTGTATATACCTGAGCTGGACAATTCTAGTCCATTAATTTCTGCCAATTATATTTATAGATTCTCTTTCAGCGTGTTCCTCTCTTAGAAGAGTTACCCATTATCAATAGTGGCACCAATTACATGGTACTTGGTTCAAGTATGTTAGTCAAACACTAATACCCTTAAACTCACACTTTGAAGTGGATCACAATCATCACATGATTCATGTTCTTCCGGATTCATTCATTAGTGTTCTTTTAGTATACTAAACATTTTACCTATACTTCCTATTCATCCTATCATGACAATTTTCACGAATCAACTATATAGTTCATCAACACGCATTTGTATAACTTTAGTTCCCAAACTTAATTATTCGGTGCTAGGTACGCCTAGCGTCACCATCATATTCAAATACTCATCCAATATGAGAATCTTTTTTCAACTAAGTTATACTTATCATGTTGCAATCAAATAGTGTTTCAGATATAAAAATATCTTCTACACGAGATGATTTCTGAAAAGAGTTTTTCAGCTCCCAAATAACATTGATACAAAGAACTTTCTATCTAATATCAAGTATCATGGAGGCAAACATGATCTTTTAGACACTAACATTGAAATCAGTTACTCAAGGATTAATACATTTATTAAACCTTTATGGAGTAAGTGAGGCTTTTGCTGAAAGTTTTTTGAGGACCTTTTCTTTAATTTTGACACTCAAATAATACGGTACTATTCCATAAAGTAAGTATCTAGAATACTATAGTAGTATTATCTCAATTACAACCAAGGTAGTCTATAACGGATGCCAACTGCAACAACTATGCAAATTCACTTAGATTATTCAGTTCATAATATGAGTTCAATACCAGAACTCCCACTTAAACAAACATCCCCAATGTTCGTTTAGTGATTACACGATCCCTTTACACCGTATCATCCCCGATCATCACGGCTTTTGATACAGCTGGCAGGGTAGAAAAACTATCAATCACATCACCATGTGAATTATTCTTAACCTTTCGGTAATCTGTGTTCCGAGGCCATGTCTGTACATGCTAGACTCGCCAATTTTAACCATAGTGTATTGTAGTGCATACATGTCTTACACCCATCGTATGCGAACGTAGAGATGTTCAGCACCCGATCATCACGGCCTGCATCATAGCTGCAAACTTTCTTGGTGGTGCACACTTCTAGGACAACACGAACATTGGAATTATATTGAGGGATCATGCTATTGTCATAAGTCTAATACTAGTATAATAAGATGCACAAACAATCGACATCATATGTAAATAGTTTATGCAATCGCATATGGTCATCGCGCCTCGATCTCCATCGAGAGCGCCGGCATTGCACCAGGTTCATGGTGCCTCCATGCCGAAAGCAGTACATTTCATAAATATTTACTTTGACCAAACATATCACAATCCCCTGCAAAATAAAGTTAGACGCATCTATTTTATGTTTGCATGTTTTACGCGGTTGTTAGCTCTTTCACAAGAGAACCGTATCTACCCGAACTTCCAACCATAACATGGATTGACTAGTTGCCGCTTTAAGTCCCTTCCCAGGGCCATCCTTTGTAAATGTCATATCAACTAATGTCAGAGAGACAGACACCCGCCAACCACTTAGATGGTACAAGCCATATGTTAGTCGTGGAACCAATCGCGCGTAGGGTTGCCCATAAGGTCGGTCCGGTGTGGCATCCCGCTAAAATCACTACTAGAAAATCGCGGTGTGTTTGTGCATTGCATCATCATGACTGCATGCACATGTCATCATGCCACATTGCATTTGAGCATCGTCATGGCATCATGCACTTTGTTGTCTAAAACTATTTTCTAAAAGACTACTTTGATTCCTAAATATTCCCCCGTCTTTATTTCAAATCAAAACCCCTGTCTCTCCCGGGGCTTTTATTTGCCTAAAAACTATTTGCAAAAACTCTTTTAAAAATAATAAATACAAAATAAAAACATGTTTTGTTTTCGGGGAGGCAGCCGCTGGCCAGGCCTAAAGGCCCAGCCGCAGCCACCTACCACCCGAGTCGTCCCAGCCCAAACCCCACCTAAACAAAACCTAAACCTAGACTCAACACCACACCCAGCGCCCACCAACCCCTGCCGCCACCCTGGCACCCCTCCACCTCACTCCGGCCTATCCCAGGCCGCCACCTCATCCCACCTACACGCCTCCCCACTCCACCTAGTCGCCCCGACCCACCACCCACTCTCCTCTAACTCCTGTGTCAACCTACCCCCGCCTGGACCCACCCCACGACCGATAGCCCGCACCCGGCCTCGATCTCTCCGCCTCTCACCAACCCCGCACGTTCTCCCTGGCCCCTCCCTCCACGTTTCCCCTCGCCTCTCTCTCCCCTCGCTCGCATCCTCCTGACCCCGCCGCCGTCTGCTTCCATCTCCCCGCCAACATCCCCGCCGCCCTAGAGCCGGCCCGCCTCCCCCGGCGACACCCCCTGCCCTCTGCCGAGCTCCTCTCCCTCGCTAGGATCCCCGTCGCCAACTTCTCTAGCGCCACCCCAGGTCGACCCCGCCTCGGCCCTTCCTCGCCGCAGGACTTCCAGCCACCTCGGGCCCGGCCGCCCTCGCCAGGAGCTCGCCGCACAGCCTGGCAGCCGCCCTCGTCCCCAACCCCTCCCTGTGTTTCACCGTCTGATGCAGGTGCCCGCGGCCTCGGGGTCGTCCGCCGCGTGCCCTGCCGCCCGTCCTCGCCCCCAACCCGAGCCCGCGTCATCGGCTTCAATCCCTGACGGCTAGCGTCCTCCTCTGCCTCTCTGTCAGCCGCGGTCCTGCAGGCGTCGTCGCACTTGTCCTCTCCCATGGCCTCCCCGCGCGAATCGTCGTTTTGTCGCCTCCATGATGCGCTATGCTGCTTCTCTGCGTCTTTGGTTGC
This sequence comes from Avena eriantha, assembly GCA_910589775.1. Lineage (NCBI taxonomy): Eukaryota > Viridiplantae > Streptophyta > Magnoliopsida > Poales > Poaceae > Avena > Avena eriantha. Next base: position 10,409,924 of record OU342741.1, on the reverse strand, counting down.
CTCGAATGGCAGCGTGCTTCTGTTCCTTGTATGTGTGTATGCCCTGTATGGGTGTTCTGTGCGCCAAGATCAAGTCTGAGACCCCTCCGCGCCCCCTCACCGATGTTGAGCCCGCCACCGGATATCATTTTGGAGCCAAGATCGACCACATGGCGGCACTAGACGAACCCTCGACAAGACCTCCGTTCGGGACTCCAAGTACTCCTTGTGGATCCGAGGACAAACAACCGAAGACCGCGCTGATGTTGGACCAAGATCGCCATCGTCAATGAAACCGGTACACCAAGACCTTCATACATGGCTGCTCACCGACAAGACCGGCTCAATGCCGATGGGTTCAAGGGATGTACATGGTGCCACTAGAAGACCGCCAAGATCGCCATCGACTAACGACGTCATACGCGAGGGTCGCCGACACGGAACGACAAGGTCTCCATCCCGGAACGCCAAGTTCGTCATCCCGAACGCCAAGACTGACCCGATACGCGGACCAGACAAGATCTTCGCGACGACAAGATCGCCACCGACCAGGGCAAATCCGATGCGCCCCCAACGCCGAACCAAGTCCTTCTTCCCGGAACGCCAAGCTTTCCTTCCGTTGTCCGAGACCGATCCCGTCGAACCCCGAACCCCCGGAACCCAAGATCTTCCGAACCCACATGTGTGAACCTTTTCCCGAGCCCCTATTTTATAAATGATATATATATAATTTGTCGCATATTAAATTGTTCATGCATGCATACCTGTCTGTGGTTTGGGGGCATTATGCCGATTCACCTCATAATTAAATATGGAGCCTATATGCGGAATATTGTTGTCTTATTCTGGACTCCATTTAAATTGGTGTAGCGAACCGATGCCATGTGTTGCCTTGATAATACAACATTTAAATTGCGGGGTTGTTAAATGACTTGAACCGTGTAATTAATTATCGGGACCCCGGTTCCGCTTAATATCGCCAAATTGCACCGCATCTGCATCATATCATAATCATGCCGGATCTTCTGCCGTAGTATTAAATATTGCATCCGGTGTTTCTTCTAGTGTTTGCTTCTTCGCGGATAAGGCCGATGAGTGGATGCGAGAATCGACAAGTTCTCCGGATATGAACCTTTGGCAGTGTTTCCCAGGCGAGCATCTCCCCCCTTCTACCTATTTTGCATTTATAGTCTTTATTTCCTCCTATTGATCTATTGCTATCCGTGTCGCGATGCTTTAGTTCCGTGCACCAGTTATATCCCGTGCAGCCTCTATATTGCCATGGACACTTCCTAATACCTGTTGTTTGGTAGATAGCTGGCCTTGCGAGTCGTAGTTGCTTGCTCAAGTGTGATCTCGTGTTGTCGAGTACCACAGTTGTTGGTATGCTGGCAGATGTTTATGGTGGAGATGCTTAATGGTGGAGATGATCATGACTTTAAATACAACTATTAAATTGTTGGGATAACTAATGAAAGAGGCATCGGTGGGCAATATATGCTATTTGGTTTTTATGTCCACTTGTGTCCCGTAGGCCCCGAGTACCTGATACCTATTCCTTGACTATTCGCACTATCCACATACGGGAGACTCTATGAATCCCCCTTAGCCAGAGCTTGATTCATTTCTTATTTCTTGGGGCCACCAAGTAGTTTGGGGATTTATTACTATCATGTACTTATGCCATGCTTTACTGCTTTATTTACGATTGTGCGTGAAGCACCTGTACTGTTTTGGATCGCGGCACGATTTCGCGGTATCGACAAGCCCAGTCACACTTTCGGGTTCCCAGTCGTTTACAGCCGTTTTCGCAAACCCTGGGTCCGTTCCGGAGCCGGGCAACTTCGTTGCGGGTAGCTTAGTGGGGTGGCCCCCTAAAATATTTTATGAATCCTGTGATTGCTTTGTCGTGAAAGCCTCGTTGGGTTTTGATTTGGTTTTTCCAAGGTTGATCGTGTGTGTGTTGCTATTTGTGCACCCCTGCAGGGTAAATCTTTCTGAAAGCCGTGTCCGCGGTTATGGACGACTTGGAGCACAGTATCTCGATCATAGACAAGCATAACTAAAGTAGTGCTATAAACTTGACTTAATCTATGACTAGTAATCAGATTCAACTATCACGGAATGGATATTAAAATGCAACAACTGGTGGATCTAGGGTTGTTTTGTGACATGTTGTACCTGCCTAGTAAGTATTGCAACTCCAATGGAATGTGATAAAAGTGCCAACAATTGCTGGGTTTAGGGATTCCTCAAGAAAATTATATCTGACTAGCAAATGTTCCAACTACAAACGGAATGGTGATTAAAACTGCCCACTACTTATGCTATCAGGATGACTCGTGATATCTATATCTGACTAGTAAGTGCTGCAACTATAATGGAAATGAATAAAACTGCCAACTGTGTGAGTTCCTTGGTTTGACTTCCTCGTTTGGTCTCGAGGGGGAATACTAGGATGGGTATGATTGGTGTTAGTATTAGGTGGTTCCGAATAGGTCTTTCTTCTCTCTCTCTAATAGCCGACAGTTGTACTGAGTCTCTATAGGTTGTTTAGTGCTGTTGTGCTACCGCTTCAGTCCACCATACCTATGTAGGCGAGAGCCGCTGAATTCTAGCCTCGCCGTGTACTGGCCTCAGTACTGACGCTCCTCTTTTTCCTTTGCCCTTTGTCGGCACCCCTTTTGTTTTAGCAGGTTTGAGATCGACGTCGTTAGCAGGGTTACCCTTCCGGCTTGGCCTGGGCAGGGTTATGGACGCCATTGGTTATTCTTCAGGGCTCTTAGCCCCATTTGCATCTTGTCCGTACTCGGACGCTGTAGCGTTTTCAAGATGATTTGGATCTTTGTATTATATATCTGTATTCTTGACTCGGGGAGTCACTGTTGTATATATATGTTCTGTGGGTTCCATCGTGGACTAATGTGTAATGGTATTACTTCGTTTTCCACCCGCACGAAAGTGCCTGGTGGGCGTGCCTGAATCGTTTCTATGCGGATTTGGCGGGAAGCGTTGAAACTTGCATAGGCCCGATTCGAGGGTGTTACAGAGTGGTATCAGAGCTCAGCAGTTGTGATACCCCATAAGTCCATCCTGTAGGATAACCTAGCTAATGGACGATCTAGAGTGTCAAAACTATTTTTGTAAAATCGGTTGGATAGATCTGATTCGGTCTGATTTTACTCCTTACCCTCTGCTATTCTCCTCTTACCTCTGTGTGTTTTGGATCTGCTCTCTTATCTTTTCTTTGAGTCCAGGAATTCTCGTGGTTGGGTTTCCGTCGTACCTTCAGGGTTTCGCTTCCTCCTTTGGTAACGGTGCTTCTACATCCGGTCTTCGTGTTATCTAAGGAATCCTTCATTTGTTGGACTTCTCGTTGTTCCTTCTTTGTGCCTTCCGGTGTTTCCAACACGATGCCCTCATCTACGTCAGATCCGATGTAGAGTCTACATTCCACCTTTGTTTGCGAACCTCGCTTGTCGAGATCTTCAGTCAGATTTCAAGAATGGTTGCACGCTTTTCTACGGATTGCGCGGAGTAATAGTTTGGGTGCGTGATGGATTGGCCCCCACGCCGACTACTCACTCTATTTGCTCGTGTACATTGAAGTGGATGAGAATGCATCGGTTCTCTCTTTCTATCGAAGTTAGAGGTGGCTTTATTTGTGGATACCTTTACCTTAGTCCTTTGTTTTCTAGAGTGTTCTCTCGACGAGCATGGACAACGACCTCTTGTTAGTGGTGTTGCAAGGATCTACATGAAGCGAGAAGAGTCCGACCATCAGCCTTCTTTCCCGTACCATGAGGCGGATCTCAAGGGCGAGATCCCTTGTTAGTGGTGTCGAATTGTGGCATCCCGCTAAAATCACTACTAGAAAATCGCGGTGTTTTTGTGCATTGCATCATCATGACTGCATGCTCATGTCATCATGCCACATTGCATTTCAGCATCATCATGTCATCATGCACTTTGCTGTCTAAATCTATTTTCTAAAAGACTACTTTGATTCCTAAATATTCCCCCGTCTTTATTTCAAATCAAAACCCCTGTCTCTCCCGGGGCTTTTATTTGCCTAAAAACTATTTGCAAAAACTCTTTTAAAAATAATAAATACAAAATAAAAACATGTTTTGTTTTCGGGGAGGCAGCCGTTGGCCAGGCCTAAAGGCCCAGCCTCAGCCACCTACCACCCGAGTCGTCCAAGCCCAAACCCCACCTAAACAAAACCTAAACCTAGACTCAACACCACACCCAGCGCCCACCAACCCCTGCCACCACCCTGGCACCCCTCCACCTCACTCCGGCCTATCCCAGGCCGCCACCTCATCCCACCTACACGCCTCCCCACTCCACCTGGTCGCCCCGACCCACCACCCACTCTCCTCTAACTCCTGTGTCAACCTACCCCCGCCTGGACCCACCCCACGACCGATAGCCCGCACCCGGCCTCGATCTCTCCGCCTCTCACCAACCCCGCACGTTCTCCCTGGCCCCTCCCTCCACGTTTCCCCTCGCCTCTCTCTCCCCTCGCTCGCATCCTCCTGACCCCGCCGCCATCTGCTTCCATCTCCCCGCCAACATCCCCGCCGCCCTAGAGCCGGCCCGCCTCCCCCATCGTCGTGGCCGTCCCCGGCGACACCCCGTGCCCTCCACCGAGCTCCCCTCCCTCGCCAGGATCCCCGTCGCCAACTGCTCTAGCGCCACCCCAGGTCGGCCCCGCCTCGGCCCTTCCTCGCCGCAGGACTTCCAGCCACCTCGGGCCCGGCCGCCCTCGCCAGGAACTCGCCGCACAGCCTGGCAGCTGCCCTCGTCCCCAACCCCTCCCTGTGTTTCACCGTCTGATGCAGGTGCCCGCGGCCTCGGGGTCGTCCACCGCGTGCCCTGCCGCCCGTCCTCGCCCCCAACCCGAGCCCGCGTCATCGGCTTCAATCCCTGACGGCTAGCGTCCTCCTCTGCCTCTCCGTCAGCCGCGGTCCTGCAGGCGTCGTCGCACTTGTCCTCTCCCATGGCCTCCCCGCGCGAATCGTCGTTTTGTCGCCTCCATGATGCGCTATGCTGCTTCTCTGCGTCTTTGGTTGCCTCGAGTGGCAGCGTGCTTCTGTTCCTTGTATGCGTGTATGCCCTGTATGGGTGTTCTGTGCGCCAAGATCAAGTCTGAGACCCCTCCGCGCCCCCTCATCAATGTTGAGCCCGCCACCGGATATCATTTTGGAGCCAAGATCGACCACATGGCGGCACTAGACGAACCCTCGACAAGACCTCCGTTCGGGACTCCAAGTACTCCTTGTGGATCCGAGGACAAACAACCGAAGACCGCGCTGATGTTGGACCAAGATCGCCATCGTCAATGAAACCGGTACACCAAGACCTTCATACATGGCTGCTCACCGACAAGACCGGCTCAATGCCGATGGGTTCAAGGGATGTACATGGTGCCACTAGAAGACCGCCAAGATCGCCATCGACTAACGACGTCATACGCGAGGGTCGCCGACACGGAACGACAAGGTCTCCATTCCGGAACGCCAAGTTCGTCATCCCGAACGCCAAGACTGACCCGATACGCGGACCAGACAAGATCTTCGCGACGACAAGATCGCCACCGACCAGGGCAAATCCGATGCGCCCCCAACGCCGAACCAAGTCCTTCTTCCCGGAACGCCAAGCTTTCCTTCCGTTGTCCGAGACCGATCCCGTCGAACCCCGAACCCCCGGAACCCAAGATCTTCCGAACCCACATGTGTGAACCTTTTCCCGAGCCCCTATTTTATAAATGCTATATATAAAATTTGTCGCATATTAAATTGTTCATGCATGCATACATGTCTGTGGTTTGGGGGCATTATGCCGATTCACCTCATAATTAAATATGGAGCCTATATGCGGAATATTGTTGTCTTATTCCAGACTCCATTTAAATTGGTGCAGCGAACCGATGCCATGTGTTGCCTTGATAATACAACATTTAAATTGCGGGGTTGTTAAATGACTTGAACCGTGTAATTAATTATCGGGACTCCGGTTCCGCCTAATATCACCAAATTGCACCGCATCTGCATCATATCATAATCATGCCGGATCTTCTGCCGTAGTATTAAATATTGCATCCGATGTTTCTTCTAGTGTTTGCTTCTTCGCGGATTAGGCCGATGAGTGGATGCGAGAATCGACAAGTTCTCCGGATATGAACCTTCGGCAGTGTTTCCCAGGCGAGCATCTCCCCCTTCTACCTATTTTGCATTTATAGTCTTTATTTCCTCTTGTTGATCTATTGCTATCCGTGTCGCGATGCTTTAGTTCCGTGCACCAGTTATATCCCGTGCAGCCTCTATATTGCCATGGACACCTCCTAATACCTGTTGTTTGGTAGATAGCTGGCCTTGCGAGTCGTAGTTTCTTGCTCAGGTGCGATCTCGTGTTGTCGAGTACCACAGTTGTTGGTATGCTGGCAGATGTTTATGGTGGAGATGCTTAATGGTGGAGATGATCATGACTTTAAATACAACTATTAAATTGCTGGGATAACTAATGAAAGAGACACCGGTGGGCAATATATGCTATTTGGTTTTTATGTCCACTTGTGTCCCGTAGGCCCCGAGTACCTGATACATGTTCCTTGACTATTCACACTATCCACATACGGGAGACTCTATGAATCCCCCTTAGCCAGAGCTTGATTCATTTCTTATTTCTTGGGGCCACCAAGTAGTTTGGGGCTTTATTACTATCCTGTACTTATGCCATGCTTTACTGCTTTATTTATGATTGTGCGTGGAGCACCCGTACTGTTTTGTATCACGGCACGATTTCGCGGTATCGACAAGCCCAGTCACACTTTCGGGTTCCTAGTCGTTTACAGCCGTTCTCGCAAACCCTGGGTCCATTCCGGTGCCGGCCAACTTCGTTGCGGGTAACTTAGTGGGGGGAGGCCTGAAATATTTTATGAATCCTGTGATTGCTTTGTCGTGAAAGCCTCGTTGGGTTTTGATTTGGATTTTCTGAGGTTGATCGTGTGTGTGTTGCTATTTGTGCACCCCTGCAGGGTAAATCTTTCTGAAAGCCGTGTCTGCGGTTATGGACGACTTGGAGCACAGTATCTCGATCATAGACAAGCATAACTAAAGTAGTACTATAAACTTGACTTAATATATGACTACTAATCAGATTCAACTATCACGGAATGGATATTAAAATGCCAACAACTGGTGGATCTGGGGTTGTTTTGTGACATGTTGTACCTGCCTAGTAAGTATTGCAACTCCAATGGAATGTGATAAAAGTGCCAACAATTGCTGGGTTTTGGGATTCCTCGGGACAATTATATCTGACTAGTAAATGTTCCAACTACAACGGAATGGTGATTAAAACTGCCCACTACTTATGCTATCAGGATGACTCGTGATATCTATATCTGACTAGTAAGTGCTGCAACTATAATGGAAATGAATAAAACTGCCAACTATGTGATTTCCTTGGTTTGACTTCCCCGTTTGGTCTCGAGGGGGAATACCAGGATGGGTATGATTGGTGTTAGTATCAGGTGGTTCCGGATAGGTCTTTCTTCTCTCTCTCTAATAACCGACAGTTGTACTGAGTCTCTATAGGTTGTTTAGTGCTGTTGCGCTACCGCTTCAGTCCACCATACCTATGTAGGCGAGAGCCGCCGAATTCTAGCCTCGCCGTGTACTGGCCTCAGTACTGACGCTCCTCTTTTTCCTTTGCCCTTTATCGTCACCCCTTTTGTTTTAGCAGGTTTGAGATCGACGTCGTTAGCAGGGTTACCCTTCCGGCTTGGCCTGGGTAGGGTTATGGACGGCGTTGGTTATTCTTCAGGGCTCTTAGCCCCATTTGCATCTTGTCTGTACTCGGACGATGTAGCGTTTTCAAGGTGATTTGGATCTTTATATTATATATCTTTATTCTTGACTCGAGTCACTGTTGTATATATATGTTCTGTGGGTTCCATCATGGACTAATGTGTAATGGTATCACTTCGTTTTCCACCCGCACGAAAGTGCCTGGTGGGCGTCCTTGAATCGTTTCTATGCGGGTTTGGCGGGAAGCGCTGAAACTTGCATAGGCCCAATTCGAGTGTGTTACATCCGGGCCGCTTCATCTGACTTGCCATGCTATGAACAAGTACACGTGGGATGGTAGCAACTAAAGAATCTATGCCCATACAATCAATATGTGTTCTACTCGTACCAAACATCTACGCATATATTGGCTTTGATACCACTGAAGGGGTTTCGTGGCAGAAAACAGAAAATTCACTACGGTACGAACACACCTAGCCAAGCTCTAACTATGAAGATGAATAGTAACAAACAGGGATTCGGTGTTCAAAGCAGCCTCAGGTGATAGTGATTAGTATGATCTCACGGTCGAAGGAGAAGGATACTACACTTCTAACTATTGCAACGATGAACATGTGACTTTATTATGCTGCAATAATTATATTGGGTAATGTCCATCACATTATTCACCAATGATATGACTTCATTGTCAGTTGGCATAAATGTAGCATGATCAGGAAACCTTGATCATCAGCTACCCAATGAACTAGTTAAATAGAGACTACTAGGGACTCTAGTTTGTTTATATATCACACGTATATCAACATTTCCGATTGATACAGTTATAGCATGATACAATACTATTCTGAACTTACTGAAATATGACAATAAATACCTTTATTTTGATAATAAACAGTGGGCGATGGAACCATGGATATTATACATGGTTGTAAAGTCATATGGGGGAGATTCCATTGTACCGGAAAAGTTAGGGTTAGCAACAACAACAATTAGTCATTCTTGCGCCGTATAAAACAACGTTGATCACACATCTTATTATGGGGCGAGAGAGTCAAAAGTACCTTCTTCTTTCCATTGTCCCCGCATGCTAAGTCGGGCTGTGAACCAAAGTGGAGATCTGTGGATGGGAGTCCGTAACGTCCTATTCCGTGTTATGGAATAATGACATAGTATATTTGAAGGGATGGTAATTGAAGTAGGTCTATCGACCGATATTCATTGCAAAGGGTGGGAAACAAGGTCATGGAAAGGGACTCTACTAAACTCGGTAACCAGCACTGGACCTAAGGAAGTACAAAAAAGAGCATTAAGGCCAAGGACGTTTGTGGATAAAGCATTGCACCTCTCGAGAGTGTATAAATGTGATATGTTACTCCATATCCCGCAAAAGGATTGCGATCGCAACGTGGAAATGAACTCCACGAAGTTCAGACAACCCGTGAAGATTGACAGTCTTCAATTTTTTTAAATCCAATACTTACCTTTTCTAAAAAACTGTTTTCGAAAACCTACACGAGTCTTGGATCTTTTGATCTTTGACCAACGCTTGAGCATCACACAAACATCGTAGAACTTGTTGAGTACGCTCATATTTCAATCTATCCTTTTTAAAACCCTTGCTTAGGTTATCATCGGTCTAGACGATCAGCACAAGCGGTTAACTACAACAAGGTATCATAATAATTAGAGAAAAACATAGGTGTAGATATAGCAGAAATAAAAGGAGTAGATATAGAATCTACCATAGCACACTTAGTCGATGAGCTAGCAATGGGCTGATCTCTATCAGTTTCCAGCTCCAATGGTTTTAAGTTTAGTATTACCATTTATTAGAAAACTATTCCATTTGCATATAAACAACCATCACATAGTGAATCCTCATTTGGACCGAGGATGATCTCGAAATCGTTGTACACTTTTGGCTCTCGATATGAATAAACTAGTTTTGGACCTGCAATATTTTTGTTGTACCACTCTGAGGGATGTGATATTTTTGGATAATGATTTCCTTTAGTATTATGTCAACGACTTGTAGTGGTGTACGTGGTCACTGCATCCGGCGGACCCGAGTGGCCCAAGTATGGTAGCAAGGCCTATGCACTGTCGAGCGGACCCGAGTGGCCCAAGTATGGTAGCAAGGCCTATGCCCTGTCGAGCGGCCTAGTTAGAGGATTCTAGAAGGGAGGCCTAGCCGGATCCAGGGAGGATACACGCACCCCCTATGACGAAGCCAGAGCCTTGGAGTGCACCACACATAGATCTATTCATATTAGTGTAGAACTTTGTATCCTTTCGAGCTAGGACTACAACTTGTGACCCTAGGTTCCGACGCCTTTATAAGACAGACTTGTGGGAGCCTAAGGGTATCAATACTCACAATGTAACCCAACATATTATCGTTATAGTGATTTATAGAGGGAGTAAGATATCGCCACCGTCGTGAGATCTGAACCTGGGTAACTCGTGTCACGCACCCTTCCTAGATTCTCGCCGCCTCTCACCCATGGCTCTCTAAACTCTACGTTAGGACCTCCTTGTAGCGTACTCGTCGATTTGGCGGAGCAGTTCTGCAAGGAGACGGGGGGAACAGCGATGGAGCCAGAACACCACCCTTTTTGGAAGGAGGATGACGTGGGCACGACTGATATGCTCGAAATCGATGGCGTGGGAGTGGAATTGTTCTAACAGGAAAATAAGGTCTGGCTAGACCGAATCCCAAGCTACCAAGGTAGAAACTAGGCCCAAGCCCATCGGGCCCGGCGCACTTGAGCAGTCCATTGTGCCGACTATGGCCTTGACTTCTGGGCCGAAAATGGCACAATAAGGGCACTAGCATCCATGTAGGGCGATCAGCGTACCGATCAGCAAGGCTAAAATCCCACGAGGTGTCCATGACATGGCCGAGGATATTGTTGTAGTAAGAGTGGAGGGATGCCACCTTCGCATTATGGGAGATGATGACGCCGCCATCCACCTCGAGCCCGTGGATCGAGTGGTGGTGCATGAGTTGAGACGCACACGCATGGAAGAAGCTTGTGTTTTCATCACCCACTGCGCTGCTTCTACCGAGCGGCATGCTCCAGGATTAGGTCCCCCAGCTTTAGACCTACACGATGCACGGAGCCGAAGCTCGATGACACAGAGAGCACGGGTCTCTTCGAAAAATCCAACGCATCAAGAATTTACAGTCATTTTCTAGAGTTGTTGGGTTAAAGTGGTAAAAGCATTCCTAAACCTTGGCGACGCTGCGGAAGGACTTGAGACGGCCAGCCAGATCACCGCCACATCGCGCGAACCAGAGGGGGAGAAGTCCAGGACGACAGAGTGGTGGGAGATGAAGTGAGAGTTCAGAAGTCATCTGTTGCGCAAGGAGAGCGCGGGGTAGAACTTAGAGCAACTCCAACATGCGCTATACAAATTTGGCACGCTAAATTGGGTATGCAACGCGCCATTCACGTTTACAGCGCCACCCCTGAATGTCCTCCACCAGACACGCTATACAGCCGTGCGCTAAAATTTGGCAAAATTACAGCACGCAAAACAATTTTTTCAAAGAAACTCACATTCAGAAGATCTGAAAAATACATAAAAACAACATGTGATAGAATAGAAAATATATATTGTTTATACTACATTATTTGCTACTAACATCTAATCCTCTCAGTCGGAATCAGACGAGGCCGGTGTCGTGTCGGACACCAGCGTCGATGACAACTCGTCCATCCAACGGGGATCATCGTCGTCGATGGTCTGCGGGCCGGCCCGCTGCGCTAGGATGAACGCCCGCCTTGCCGCCTTGTCTGCTCGGTGCTCAAGGAGGTCCTCGTGCTTCGCCGCCCTCAGCGCCGCCCTGTTCGTCACCTGCTCGGCGTCGTGCTTGCGCTGTGCCTCCACGCCGCCGGGAAAGCGGCAGCACCACTCCTCCTGAAGGCGCGAGTGCCTCGACCTGCTCGCACGTCCACACGTCATGGAAGTTCACGATGGCGTACGGGAAGCCGAGCCTTCACGCCACGGCGTCGTAGGCGTGCGCCGCTTCGTGCGCCGTATCGAACGTCCCGAGGCTGATGCGCTCGTCGCCGAACCGTATCTCCGAGTAGAACGTCCCGTTGGGGCGCGCCTGGACACCGCGGTAGCCAGAGCTTCCCCGGCAAGGTCGGCGTCGGCGCGGGCGCTGCGCGAGGACGGTGTAGAAAGGGACGCGAAGAGGAAGGGAAAATGGCGCTGAAGCAGTGGGCGGTTGGCTTTGCGTGCGGTGCGCGTTTTATCCCGCGCACACTCGGCTGCACAACAAAGAAAGGACGCGAAGAAGGACGCATTGAAATTTTTTTGGCGCGCGGGAAAGTGCAGCGGCCGGTGAAACGGCGAGAGAGACCAGGAGAGAGACGTGATCGGATTGTGAAGTGGTGCCTGTGTTACAGCTGTCTCCTCGTACAGTTTTACCGCAGTGAAACGGCGTTAGCTAAGCTGTAAATGTAACGCCGTGAGCACGGATATTCTCTCCCCTCCCCTTTCTATATAGTCAGCCCGCGGCCGGCGTAGGGACTCACTTCACCTTTGCTTTGGGTAGCCACAGCAGATCCAGCTTCCCGAGCCGTACAGCGCCCTCCGTAGCCAAGCGAAGCGAACAGCCATGGCGACCCCAGGCCCAGAGCGCACCCCCGCACCACGCCCTGCGCGCCACGGCACGGGCGCGTGGGCCTTCGCCAAGGCCGTCGCCGACGTGCCCCCGCAGCGCTACTACGTCGGCGCGGTGCAGCCCGACGGTACCAAGGTCTCCACCGCGGTCAAACGCGAGGCCCGAGGAATCTCCGCACGCCCCAATCCGTTCGCCCCGCTCGCAGAGGAGGTGGAGGACGACGACGACGCTATCGCGCCCCCGGTCGAGCCGGAGGAGGAGGAGGACGCCGACGAGCCCCCGCTCCAGCAGCAGGAGGAGGACCCTCCCGTGGTGGCGGCGGCCTAGGCCACCACGGGGAGGTGCTGGCGTGGAGCATGGCCGGCTCACGCTGGCATTCATGTGCAGTGAATTTTGGATCGAGGCCGGATTTCCAAGTAGTCTCGTTTTCGTTGGTTGATTTTGGTTAGGAACTTGTAGTATGAACTATGATGATCCGTGTGGACTCTGTTGCTTTTGTGATGACAAGGACGTGCTGCAGATCTGGAATTTTGTGAGATTGTCTATTGTGCTTACTTTATCCTGTATCTTCGTTCCGTCGATTTCTTCTTGCAGGTTGTCTTTGGAAGGACGTTCCACCGCCGCCGCTCCCTGCTACCTCCGCGGGACCAGCAAGTCCGACAACGAGGGCTTCTACGCCGCCGTGCTCGGGATGCTCGCCAACAACCCCAGGCCTGCAACATCGCCGCGATCTCCCACTCGTGATAGTCGAGAGCTTCCCGAGGTCGCTCCTCGCCACCGCCAGGGCCCAGAACCCGCTCACCGCCCTCAAGATGCCGCGCACCGCAATCGACAAAGGAGGCCAGGACGGGGCCGTGCAAGGTCGCCGTGCTCGCGAATTCGGATCCCTGACTTCCTCGTCGTCTGCGTTCCTGACAGGGGCAAGGCGACCGCCGCGGGAAGGAGACGCCCTTCAAGAAGCACAAGCAGAGGAGGACCACCGCCGCTCCACGCCAACGGCACGCTCGCTTGCAACGTCAGCGCGCTCGCCGACTTTGGATACCTCACCTGCGGAGAGGAAGACCGGCTTCGCCGCCCCCACCTGCTCTGCGAGGCCATCGCCTGCCGCCTCTTCCCGCGCGAGGGCGACTCCGACACCGAGTACGCCCAGCTCGTGGAGGAGTTCTACACCGTCTCTGCGGCGAGGTGCTCGAGCCGCTGCGCAAGGTCCTGGACCTCCCGGAGGTGTACATGAGCGCTTGCGTGGCCATGAGGCGCCTCAGGTCCCTGTTCACCAAACCAAACACGACCAGGCGCGTGCGGAACCACCTCGAGGACGTCGAGTCTGGCAAGGCCAAGATCGCGGCGGGCGCGCTCCTGCCGCACGAGATCGCCGCGCCCTCATACCGCGGCGAGGACGACGGGCTGTCTGAGCTGCAGTGGCGCCAGATGGTGGATGACCTCCACGCCAAGGGGCTCGCTGTGAAACTGCATCTCCGTCTGCAACGTGTCCGGGAGCATGGAGGGCACCCCGTTGATGTGTACATCGTGCTGGGCGTGCTCGCGTCGGAGCTCAGCGAGGAGCCGTGGGCGGGTACGGTGATCACCTTACCGTCCATCCACGTGATCAAGGGCAGGATCCTGCGCGAGAAGATGAGGTCGTGGTGCGGCTGGAGTGGCACCAACTTCCAGGGGGTGTTTGACCAGATACTCGGCGCCGGAGAAGATGATCACGACGGTGTTCGCGACCTGGAGTTCGACGAGGCGTCCGGGAGGGACTACTACAACGGCGAGGCCTACGGGTCCGGGTCGTGAGACATCGACTACAACGTGATCTGCCGCAAGTTCAGGGACGCCGTCCCGCCGTCTACGCCGAAGTGGTACCGCAGTGCGGGGCTCCCAAGTCAGACGCCCGACCAAGCCGGGGTGCGCCATGGTGAGCCGCTTCTCCAAGAACTTCCTGCAGAACGTCAGAATGGTAAGCCCCGAGCCCCGAGACCAGACGCTGGCCGTGTGTTCCGTTAGATCAATCGATCCTTTTGTCACTTGTCAGCTGCGTGGTGCTGTGGTCTCAAGTCTGAACCACCTTGCTTTTCTGTGTTTCGATATCAGTGCATCTCCGAACTCTTGAACGCTCTGATACTGAATGTATTGGACAGCTCATGATCGCTAATGCTGAATAGTGCCGTTGTGTATGATCATATTCTTTTCTGTATTCAGATAGAACACCTACTTGTTGTGTTTGATTTGGAACCAAACTCTTGCTTGCAGCCTCTTTTTTTTACTTCACTTTTGCTTCGGTGTAACCCCCTCACGTTGCATCGTTGAATCGGACGGTAGGGATCCTTCGTTGTGTGCCTGTTTATCAGGTACCGATGGCCCTGCAGCCCATGTTCTATCACGCGGGCTGGATCCACCCCGTATATCCTGTTCGTACTCTGCAAGCGTTTACGTATGTACAGGAGCTGGTAGGTTACATCCATCACGTATATGAACGTGCCTGTCAAAGACCTAACAAACATATGCACGATCTTCTCTCGCGTCTTCCCCTCTACGTCGCCGCCTCCCTCGTTCTCATGCGCGCCGCCTCCCTCGTGCTGTACGACGGCGCGTCTTCCCCTCTACGTCGCCGCCTCCCTCGTTCTCGTGCGCGCCGCCTCCCTCGTGTTGTACGACGGCGCCTCCGTCCTCCCCTTCTTCTCCGACGCCGCCTCCACCTCCTTGTCCTTGTGCACGCCGCATCCCGCTATACGTTCTCTGGACGCAGCCTCCATCCCCCTCATCTACCACGCCACCTCCATCTCCGTCGTCTGCGACATCGAGACCCATCCTGTGCTAGGTCTTCATAGGGAGCTGCAGGTAATAATTCTACACCGTGTTAGGCCTTGGACGTAATTTCGTGTACCCTAAATATTTCATGCCGACAATACGTTCATATTTTATGTGGATAGTGATGGCCATACGTAGATTAGAAGACGGTACATTGTTGTTTCAAAAAGTTTTAGTGCTCGACCATTAGAACGTATATTTATACTGATTTAGATGAGTGTCATCTGGTTAAATCTAAGATGCCTAATTTTTTTACAGGATGTATGAACTGGATGGAGAAATTTGTTGCTCCATAGAGAAATGGTGCAATCTTGTCGACAAATTCACACGTGCACAACGTATTAAATTTTGTGAAACTAATCTGAGACCTATGCTCCAAATTCCCCGTGTCAAGATGCGCACGTACTTGTTACAATATTTGCTTGAGGTGTATGATCCAGTTTCATCCAAATTTATTATAGCAAAGAAAGGTAAATTTTCAGATGTAGAGTGCATTTATGGCCTTCGGGATTTTGGGTTGTCTGCTGCTAAAATACTAGAAGAGGAAGGGGCAGATGCGAAGAGTCGCATTCCAGCACGATTTTTGAGCAAATCGACACGTAACATCGTGATTGAAGATTTGATTGCGGAGATTGTGAAGAGTGGATCCGCGGATGATGGCTTCATCCAAATGGCAGTCCTAGTTCTCCTAGGAACCGTACTGGCTCCAACGGGTAAGCTGATTATCACTAAGGAATTGTGGGCCTTAGTCGAAGATGTAAGCCGTATGTCACAAATTAATTGGTGTGAGTTCACACTTGTTCATCTTATGGAGTATTTGGCGTTTTCAACTAGAGGTAAACAAGTTAGGCAATGGCCGAAGGGAAACTTATCCATATTACAGGTAAGATTGTATTTCACAATTTTCAATTTGACACTAGTTTGTTACATGCACTTAGGTTGTTTTTCACTATTTTCAATTCTGAGCAGTACATTTACTGGGAGAAGGTGAAGCCAGAAGATGATCCTTGTAGGCTGAAGCCAGAACTGTCTTTGATTCCATTAGTGAGAAATTGGAGCGAGGAAGGTGCTACAATTAGAGATGAGTATGACTGTGAATATGGCCGTGGTGAAGGCAATATTTTGGTAATCCGACCTGTACTTCCTTTATGTTTTTTTGGATTACTAATTTTTATTTGTTGGATGTACTAATAATGAGTTGTTAACTTCTATTTTTTAAGGTTGAAGACAATATTACTTTGCAATATAGGATACAACAGATCAAGAATGAAAAAAAAGCCTAATGTTCCGAAGACAAATGGTAGTTTGGCCAAGAAAAACGGTGCGCGTTCTTCAACCAAAAAAACTGCTAAATCCGCCCAGGTATTATTGATGGAGGAAGTTATTGAGCGAAAGGTGCAGCCAATGATGAATAGGATGATGGAGAATATGTTAAAAGAAATCGTGAGATGTGTTCCTTGTTAAGGTGTATTAGTATTGGTCTAAGAGTCTATTAGTATTGGTGTAGGAGTCCGTATTTGTCTAGATTTATCTTCTTATACCTCAAGTCAGATGTACTATATATTGTGGCCTTTGGCCCCCCAGATAATACAAGTTGCACAAGTTGCTTATTCCTAACATGGTATCAGAGCGTGTCGCTCCTTGGCCTACGTTTTAGCCACCGCTTCCGCCGCGCCGCCCCCGGCGAGGTCGATCTCCATGATCTCCGTCGGGGCATCGCATCTCGTAGCTAGTAGCCGTAAGCCTTTTTTTTTCTCCCTCGCAGCCGCCGCCGCCGCTCGCCCCGGCACCCCGCCGCCGCGCCCGGCCGCCGCCGCCGCCTCCGCCGTTAGCAACTTCCGGCCGCTGGCTCCTTTTCGGTGATTCATGCCGGTGTTTCTTTCGTTAAATTCTCCGAGCCTTCCTTCCTTACTTGTACTTGTCTGTTGACTCCGTTTATGTCGGCGCGCCGCTCTATGTCGACTCTCGTGGCTTCTTCACGCGGCTATGACCGCCTTTCGCCGACTTTGTCTTTGTTGGCACGCTGTTCTACTTCGACTCTCGCGCTTCTTCATGCGGTTATGACCGCCTTTCGCCGACTTTGTCTTTGTCGGCGCACCGCTCTACATCGACACTCGTGGTTTCTTCACGCGGCTATGACCGCCTTTCGCTGACTTTGTCTTTGTTGGCACGCCGCTCTACTTCGACTCTCGCGGCTTCTTCATGCGGTTATGATTACCTTTCTCCGACTCCGTCTTTGTCAGCACGTCGCTCTACGTCTCTCTTCTTCACTCTCCGATGATTTTAGACGGTGTCTATTTCGACTCTATTTGTGTCTTCCATCACTATTCTTTTCATATGACTTCTGCGTCTTCTATTATTTCTGCTCTTCGTTGTCTTATTTCTCCTGTCCGTGTTATCACGGCTGATGGTACCTCTCTTCCTGTTTTCAATCGAGGCACCCTCTCTACTTTCTCTTTCTCTGTTCCTGATGCTTCTCTTGATGTGCCATCCTTTGACAACTCATCTTCTCTTTATGGGTGTGTCTTTCTTTGATGTGCCGTCTGTTACATTGTCTTTGATCTACGCATATTCTTTTGCCTGATTTTGAAGACTCTTCATGCTATGAAGACACTTTGAAGACGCGGATTTTAGATTTTTTTTTTTAGTTTTCACTTCTTCAAATGCAATGCTATTGCACACGCTTTGCATTTGAGGGGGGGTGTTAAGGTGTATTAGTATTGGTCTAGGAGTCTATTAGTATTGGTCTAGGAGTCCGTATTTGTCTAGATTTATCTTCTTGTACCTCAAGTCAGATGTACTATATATTGTGGCCTTTGGCCCCCAGATAATACAAGATGCACAAGTTGCTTATTCCTAACATTTCTAATATCTGTGCGCAGGTGAGACCCTTTACATTTGAAGTTAGTAACTAGTTTGAGCATGATGCTAAACTTAACGTGTATTTAATGTTTCCCAGAGAGTAGTTACCATGTTAAATAAGAATGGTGTCACTTACAGAAGCAAAGCACCGTCAGATTTGGACAAACCTGAAGAGGATGAAGATATAGGGTCATTTCAAAATGGACCTGACATAATGAGGAAAGAAATATTTTATTCTAATAATGACAGCAACGGTCATGAAGTTGACCAGGAGGATACAATGTTTAATGGCACGGAAGATAAAGATGAAGGGGCGGACAATACCGCCCGGGCAGACGATGTTGGGAAGACGAAGGATAATCCGGAGTTCATCAATGACCTCACACAGTCTAAATCAGTGTCGTCGGAATTACCGACGAAAATATACGATGGTGTAACGGCCTCGAATGATTCCAATACAGATGACAATTTAGCATGTAAAAGTGAGAAGCCGAGTGTTACGATTGGTAAGCGAAAACGGAAAATACCAGTGAAACTAGAAGGCTACGTGGGTTTTGAACCCTGAAAAAGACGTGCGACTAAAATAGGTACTGTGACTTATTTCTTTCATATAATTATAAATGTTTAATTCTATGTCCAGTTATTGAGAGATGCTATTAACTATTATGTGAAGGGGTATTGGACAACGAACAGGAAAAGAATGAGGATTTGAAGGGGTTCACTGCTCATCAGATAAATGCAGCTGTTACTTTGGTTAAAAACGCCGCAAAGACGAAATCAAATGGTTTGAAAGCTATTTACACAAATGAAGCAGGGTTGGTCTTGAATTCATTAAGACTGAAAGTAGTTTTGGACCATCAATGGCTTACCGATCTAGTTAGTGCTACAACTTTTCTTTTATTTACATGCATAATCTTGCGCATGCATGTAATATGAGACGTAAGATTAAATTCCTGTTTTATTGTTCCAGGTTATCGATGCTTTCGTTGCAGACTTGACAGTTCGTGTTGGGCATGATCGGTTCTTATTCACTGCTGTGAGGACTCGATTCCTAATAGGCAAAACAAAAAAAAGGAGAGGAAATTAAGAAGTCAAAGCACAGCATGGATCATGTAATGGAGAAAAGAGGAGCCGTTGGGAGAGTTATTGACGAATACTTCGCTCGTGAGAAGGTTAGCACTTATTGTTATTATTATTTAAATTGATTCACCTAATGTGAGGACTCATACTTTTATCCCTTCCTTAAACAGGCATATTTCCCGATGAATATACAGAATTTGCATTGGACAACAGTTGTCATGCACATACCAAAGCAAGAATTTCAAGTTCTTGACTCCTTGTACACGTTAGATAGAACAAGAGAGATAGTTGAAAAACTGGTACTCCTATCACTAAAATATAACTTGTCATGTCTTAACCTCCTTAATTACATCACTAACTCTAAAATTTATTTTAGAGGAGTCAAATCGCTGATGATATAAAAGAAGTAAATGAGACAACAGAATCAGATTATCCAGACGTGAGCAACTGTCCTATTTTAGCATATGATATGCCACAACAGCGTGATGGGTGAGTATGTTGCCTTGTAACTTTATTTTATGTCCATGTTCTTCATGCAGCACGTAATATATGAAAATTCTGTTGCAGGAATTCTTGTGGCTTATTTGTTTTGGAATGCATGGAACACTGGGACAGCGATCGTATGAATGCTGAAATTTCGCAGGTCCGTTTATTTGTTCTCAGTACGGCTATTTCCCAATCTACTAAAATGTCATTGTGTACTAATGGTAAAAAAAATCTGCAGTCCAAAGTCGACGACAATAGAAGGCTTAAGGTTGCTCAAATAATTTTGTCCACTACAAATACCCATGACACTGTGAAGAGCAAGATTCTAGACGTGGCGAAGCGTATGAAGACTATATAATTGCATGTGTTTTCATAGAGAAGGTTTCCCAGCTTTGAATAACTTGTAGTTCGTATTTCGTTTGTAAAAATGGAGATATTTGAATTATATGTCGTGCATTTGATAAGGTTGTTATTATCATACTGTGCATGAAAATTTAGTCCGAAATACCCGTCCTAGCTGGGTGGTATTTTTTACCCCTGAACCTGCGGCCGGTACTAAGCTGAGCAAAGGATACCAACGTATGAAAACGTCCACACTAATTACCTTCCGATTGATGGATTACTGCATAGTTATATAGGTTATATAGAAATTTTGGGTCCTGTGCATCGGCCATGGAGCCATATATGTACACTTCGAACGGAAAACAACAGCATATCGAGCAACAAAATATTGTAGTACGAGATAAAAATTTACATGAATTTCAAGGTATGTTTACTAACACAAATTCTTTATCCACACAGTTGTTCATAAGAGGAGAAAAAATAAAAATCCGTACGTAAACTAAACTAAACGCCACATCCGTCCAGAAAACAAACATAGTCATATCTGCACCAATCGTACTATGTAGCAGTTCTATTGTTCTTTCCCCGGAACTTGCATCTCGGCGATATTCCTGTATTTCACGACAATGTAGAATCGTTACAGAAAAGTTAAACAAATGAGTAATGTACTGATGATATGAAAAAGTCTTACCTAGGATGGTTTTTGCATTTGATGCTGTTTTTGTTGTGGCCTGGCATCTTGCAAGCGGTGCAATGTCTTAACCTCCTTTTTTCATCATATGCTAATGGTCTACCATTTTTACTCACAAAGGCATTCTTATCTTTCTTCTTTTTGGGGGCACCTTTTGTGTCAACTTTAACAGGATCACCTACTAATGGTGCTTTATTTGCACTATCATATGTATCTTTATGAGCGGACTTTTTGGGACCACGTGTTCCTGTATCATATGCTTGCCTCTTTGATATTATGTCGTCCAGGCTTGCCTTCAGTTGTAGGTATAACACTGGGTCATTGCATGCCACATGTAAAGCTTCCGAGGCAGAAACACTGAGCTCCGTATACCGCCTTCGCTCATCCGCCCCAGAGAATCCCCATCCAAACAGATCACTCGTGCGCCTCGCAGGCAAACCGCGCCTGGCTTCTTTTGATAATCGTCTAAGGACTAAACACGTTGGTATTTCTACCAAATTTAGCTCCGTCAACACAAAGAGAATATGCTTGCAGGGGAGGCCCCTACGGATCATCCTTCTACATGTGCACTCCATACTTTGTACCGGGTTGCTCGGTGTATAGTCCACATAAAATTTATTCCGTCTCTTTTTTGACCATGCCACAAGGTATTTGCAAGATCCTTCAATTCCATCACTTTTCTCAACAACCTCTAATCCAGCAATCTTACCCAGCTCTTCTTGTAACATGTAAAAATTGGGTGGTGTGAAGACGTTGGCCAATGCTGTCTCAGTTAACACCCATTTAGAAACCGGCACCGGTGTAGTCTATGAAGCAGTACAATCATCCCGCGCCTCGTTCTCTCGTAGACGAACAATGGCATTCTCGTAGTGCACTATTAAATCCACAAGTGTCATCCCATAATCAAGATGGAGGTGAAGGCATGAGTTAAGGCTTTCACTACGCTGGTTGCTTTTCATACCTAGCCAGAAACCATCTGCGAGGTACGCGGCCGCCCACATTTTTTTTTCTTATACATTCTCTTCAGCCAACCTTTTGTCTTCTCCGACTTCCACTTCCTTACATAAGCGTGCCACCCCTCCTCAAATTTGTCAGTACTGGTGGCATAGTATAAGAGAGACCGAAACTCTGGCAATGATTTGTTACTTAGGTGCATACTCATATTTTTTTTCAATATGCCATGTACATATACGGTGCCACACATCTGGAAAGACATTGCGAATCGCTCTTATCATCGCAGCATCTGCATCCGTGATTACAGACTTTGGTATCTTCTGACACATTGCTCTCATAAATGTTTTCAATAGCCAAGTATATGTTTTTTCAGTCTCGTCTGATATGATTGCACACCCAAAAACCGTAGTCTTACGGTGGTTGTTCAGGCCTACAAAGGGAACAAATGGCATACCATACCTATTCATCTTGTAGGTGCTATCAAAGACCAAAACATCACCATAATCATGGTAATCCATACGTGACTGAGAATCACACCAAAACAAGCATGTCAACCGTCCCTTGTCATCAACCTGATGCTCAAAAAAGAAGTCACTGTCCTTCTCCTTCCGACTGTGCATAATGCCAATGGCCGTGGCCGCATCACCACTTGAAAGCAGCTTCCTCTTCTCCCTTGAGCACATGTTATATAAATCCTTCCTTGTAAATCCAACATTACTGTACCGCCCATACTTGCTGATAAAAGAACTCATGATCATGTGCTTTCTAATCCCAGCAACGGCCATTGCTAATATCTCAGCTCTCTGGAAATCTTTGATCTTTCTATGAGACCAAAGAAATGGGACCTCATCCGGTCCAGCCAACAAATGATTGTGGTTGTCATCAAATTTTCGAACGGTCCATACACCGCTAGATTTATCGAATACCACGGTCAATTTTACTTTGCATCCACAGCGAGACTCTGCTCTTGGCCTATATTTCCGTCCCTCTAGGGGTAAGTACTTGCTTTCACGTTTCCCCTCCCTCGAACAGACAAACTGCCTCTTACATATTTCCTGTAATCCCGCTTTCCTAGTCTTATACCTGCTCTTTCTAATGCTAAAACCATGGTCTCTAGCATAGCTGTTGTAGAAAACGTATGCCGCAGCTTCAGAAACAAATGTCATGTCCATTATCTTCCAGTACTTCTCCCGCTCATCTCCGGGATAGCCAATATCCTTCTCACATTGCTCCACGTGTTGTTTTCCTTTATGACCATCCCCTGTCACCTGAAAATTCATAACAAAAGCACACAAATTATGAGTACGTTGCCCTTGTTAGTGCAGCTAACTATCAAAAAATATATGTAGAGACAAATACCTCACTATTGTTTACGGACAGCAAACCTTCAGTTGTTTCCAAGTCTGACTCACCATAGTAGTCATAAGTATTATCACTGCCAACTATTAACTAAACAAAAATAAGACCATAAATTTAGTTAAAACTTCATATGTTCATTTATTTTACGTGCCTAAAAGAAACCAGAAACTATACCTTGCTTATAGATTCACTGTCCAGTACCTCCGAAACGTTCTGCTCAGTATCCACCTACACAAATTATATAACCACTCTCCATAAATTGAAATATTGTAGCTACCTACAATATACATGACGACACATAAATTGCAATAACTACACTCACATTATCGTCTGAGTCATCACCATTGTCGTGGCCATCGATAGGCCCGTCTTTGGGCTGGTCGATCCCATGATCGGACAAAGAAAAATCACTATCGAAGTATCCATCATCTTCCTCCATCATGCTTGAACTACTATTGCTGTCTGCCATTACCTACTGCAGTACGAATTATGATCCGAAATCCAACCATACAAAACCCAAGCAGCTGCCTGATCAAGAACTACATGTGATCAATGAGATGGGAGGCGGATTTACCTCACAAGAAAAGCACAAAGAAGGCAGCGGCGGTCTGGTCACGGACGACTCCGAAACCCTAGAATCGGGTTGATCCAACCTGGCCTATTCCGACGCGGCAGAGATCGACTTCGATCTACAGCGGCGACGAGGGCATTAGGATCAGGCGGTCGAGATGCTTGCTTCCGCGGCGGTCGATCGGTTCACAGGCCGTCGATCAGTTCTCGTCCGAGTCGCCGAGTCAGGGTATCGTACGTGATTGATTGTGATTGATTTAGATCGTACGACATGAGGTATCAAGTTATGTCCCGTACGACATGAGGAATCAGGTCCCTTACGTTGATTGATTTAGATCGTCCCGGCCTGAGTCAAGTCCTGTACGTATCGACCGGCTTTTTATTTAACGAGAGTCCCTGTACAATACGGAAGAACGACGGCCCGCCCACAACCCACCCACGACCCGTCCGCCAACAAACCCACCAAAGCTTCCATCGGATGCGTGTGTGGGGGGGGGGGGGGGGGTACACCGAAGCAAGCCTCTTTTTACTTTTGGTGCGTGAATCTTACTAGCTTGATACATTGTCTCATCACATGAATGGATTTCTAGCAGGTTATTCTGTCCGTATTGTTTGCAAACTCTACTAGTACTGCAGGTTTAGATAGTTGTGTGCACCACATTCCGTTCCAGTTTAAGATGCTTTTGTTCCCATTGTTCATCAAAACACCAACTTCCTGCTGGTGTTCGACCAGATCATCCACACAACGGTGGACGCCTGGCTGGCGCTGGAGATGATCAAAACCTTCTTCGTGGACAGCGACATGATGAAGTCCGACCATGGGCGCCCGATGTTGTGAACCCTGCATGAGGCCATCACGAAGGAGGGTCATCTCCCAGCGACGTGTGTACCGGAAGCTGGTCGTGTCGACTACTTTCCCGTTTGTCAACAACTTAGATGCCGTGCTTATTTACTAATCTTGAACAACTTTGTGTTTGGTTTAGCGCTTTTATGGATTCGAACCAAGATTATTCATGCACTGGGCGTGTTCGATTAGATATACTGAATGTAATAAGCACCGTGAATTGATGTCTTAGTTGGTTGTTATTCTGTGCCTAAAAATATCTTGACCGCAAAAAAAAATTTGCGAGAAAAGATCCAGAATTATTGTAGAAGTTCACAAGAAGTACAAAGCACCTTAAACATAATAAAATTTCATCGAGGTCCTTGGACAACCTAACGAGTATGTTATTGATGATGGCCGGGAAGATTTTGTGCACATGCCCCTAGGACCAACAACCCAGAGCTAGAGTCGTCGCCATTGAACGCATGAATTGGTCAGAATCTACTAGTATCAAACTGGTAAAACACGTAGACTGTACTAGATCCACCACTCTATGGGAGCATCGACCAAATGATTCCCCACCCTCCTCAACATCACTGGCGAGCTCGCTGCCGACGAGGTGGACGAGGAGGCACGTATATATCTTCTTGTCCTGCGCAGCGCTGCCATAGCCACCATAACGACGTTGAAGGTTGACCAAACTCTAACTTTTGAGACCTTGGTATAATGCTGAGAAAGGTTTGAGGTCCCACCACCTCCTGCCGATGGCGCCGCAAACATAGAAGGCGGGGACCCACGATTCCCAATCAGAGATGACGAAGACGACGCAGATGGTGATGGCGGAAACTAGGGTGAACCCTAGCTGCCACCATCTTCTCAAGTTGTGGGTGGAAAACTCTTTGTCGGATATATCACAATTGTTAGTACCATTGTACCAAACTAGAAGGAACACGTGCTTTTCACACCATTGTTATTTTCATTGATAGTACTGCCTCCATTTCTATGAATAAGACGCACACGCATTCTAAGGAATACTTTGACCAAAGAAATTGGGCAACAATATCTTGATTATATTGTACATAATTAGTATCGTTAGATTCATGTTGAAAAATACTTTCTAAATGCTAATTTTATACCAACAATCTTTATATATTTAGAGTAATTTTTGGTCAAAGAAAAAACATGTAAAATGAGGATGTCTTATTCTTTGAAACAGAGGGAGTAGTTGTAGTTTCTTAAGACCATTGTATTTCTATGGATCTTAGAGGATGGAAGGATTGATATATGTTTACAACATCTATCAATCAATCTAGGAACTTAAAGACTTAAAGTAGAAGGCATATCAATACTCATGAACTTTGACATTAACTGAGAATGTCATTAAGTTTATCTTCGCAATCTCTTCAATGCAATACAACTATGCATTTAGGTTAGACAGAGATTTAAATATAGCTACTACATACCCTTCATTTCTGGTAGAATAAGATGAAGTAAAGAAAAAACTATTTATTGGAAGTTTTAGTTTTAGGCTTGAATCTAGGATTTCATGGTATTGGTGTATTCAAGATTATTTGATAAAGGGTAATATATTAATATCAGGAAGATATCTAGTTCACACGGATCTTCAACAACTCAAAGCAAGAGCAATTCGAGAGACCGAGGATGCCCAAGATCAATTTAGTAAAACTTAAAAAGAAAACTAAGAACCAAAACACATAGCTACCAATAATGACATCAACCAATGCATAATCACATGAAACGTAAGAATATTCTCCAAAAGCAACATCTTCGTAAATGGCAACAACACAAAAGTCATTGTTTTTGCATCAACCCTCCATCGACTTAGGCATTTTCGTAGTCAGGCTTCTAATTTTCCTTTTTCATTTTCTACTACTCTTTTCTCATTGGCTCTGCATTTATCCTAACTATGCATATGTAGAACTTTGGAGTTTAATAAAAAGGAAGGTTTCACTTTGATCTCAACTTTTGCAACTAGATACTTAATCTCCACAATCACATGACCATGATAGAAAAATGAGTAGAAAAGGGAAGGGAGTGATCGATAGCGACCTATGGAGAGGGAGTGGTACCGATGTACGAGATAGAGAAAGCATCACACTGAGCGCAATGGCCTATTTTGTGATCAGAAGTTAAAAAGCTCACATCCTTTTTGGCACCTCTTTCCTGAACTAGGACGCCCATCTATGGTGATCAATGGAAATTGTTCTTAACATTTCATATGGCCACCACATGTGAGATCTGTTCACAGTCCATGCGCAACAGGTTTTCATTAGTGCGCATGATATTTGCGGGGATTGCATCGGGATAACTCTAACAAGGAGAATTGGAGACTATTTTCTCGTAGAGCAATTGAAGACTATTTCAAAGTTGAAACTCAACATGTACACTCCCGGACGTGATTGTGTGTACATCCTAGCAGACTTTTTAACTAAATAATTTATATGAACTTCTCCAAAGGATGTGTACTTCATAAAAAAGAAGTTATATGCGTGAATTTCCTGACAAAACATTAATATAGAAATTGTTAGTCCTTAGAATGTCAGAAAGCATGTACACAGAAAACTTGAATTACTTGTCTTTTGTACTCTCTACAATTTCCTCTGAAACGAAAGAAAAGAATGGAAGCAAATGCTAATCAAACCAAATTGTTGCAGCTAAGGCTTGCTTTCCACTGCATTGATTCACATTTGAAATCACAACATGGACCATAAAACACTGTCGGCTACAACTGTAGAAAGATAGAAACACAATGTAGATTCTGAATTGTTAGTATAGATTAACCAGTATAGCTCCTTACATCACGATGTTTTCGACACCACAATCGCTGCATGACTGCATCGACTTATTTGTTCTCCACCCAAGCGAAGAATCCTTAAATTTTGCCCAACACAAACAAGAACACCAGTCGAGTAGGACTTGAGGAAGTGCGTCAGTTTGTCCAGCTAGAGAGGAAGCACGGCAAGCCACCATGCTCTGCTTTGCTGCTCTACTGATGGGTTTGACACTACGAAACCTGAGCCTGCAGGTTCATACAGCACATCTGAACACAACCAGCGATAAGTTTTGCTTGCCTGAAGTAGAGGTGGAGAGGTAGTAGTCGGTGCCCAAAGCTTGGTGAGAGGTAGAAGATGGGAACCATCACTGCAGCGGCAAAGTAGCATGCAACCCAGCCCCTTCATGCCCGTTGAGAACGGGAGTGCCACGACATCGATCCACCACCGCGTTGGCAGCAGCCATGCCGATGGGGACAAGGTCGTGTATGATGGGAGGCCACGGGGATACCTTGCCATCGTCAAGGACTGGTGATGCTACTGTAGGTGACGACCGGAGGTGGGGAGCGGCGTGGGATCCGGTAAATCCTTGCCTAGATCTGGCTAGGGTGGGGAGGGCATGACTGGGTTATTCTTTCTTGTATGCGTAGTCAAAATTTATAAAGTTTGACTTTAACTAAACCCAGAGTGCGGAGTAATTTGGGACGGAGGGAGTAATTAGGGTTAGGGTTACCCATCAATAATTAGCAAGTAGTCCTATTAAAATACGGTTACACTAATGGTATCTTGAATGTTGGCATGCATGGATCTCATCAATTAGTAGTATTTTAAATGCTTAGTACTACTAGTACTATAGTATTTTAATAAACTGTGCATGTCAATTAATACAGTTTGTTTTAACAGTATTTAACTCACCCAGTCACAGTCGCATATCCACGATCATTCCCAGGGATTATTTTAATTTACTTTAGATATTTAAATGCTCACGTACGTGCACCCACACGTCCATATGCACAAGAGCATGGGCTACGTGCATGCATGTAATCACCTAATTAGATTAATTTAATAGTTAACTATCTGAATGTCGCGTTGCCACGCTATAACCAAGGTATTGTCACTCAATTTTTTTGGTTCAAAGTTGGTCTTGTGCGCCTTATTTTTACTAAATTAATGCTCCGTAGAACCTTATTAATAGAAGGGGGTTCAGTCCGTCATTAGACTTTGCATCTCGCCATGCCAATGGAGTGTTTATGTGGGCTGACGTTGGTTCTAGTGACTCGGTTGAATAATATTATGTTAAATTAATAAATTCTCTATTTATCGAATTAATATGCACCGCAAACAGCGTAAGATGTGAACAAGCATGGCCACTGTTGGCTGATGAGCTGAACTAGATGCTTAATAATCTGCTCAATCACATGACCGTGATAGAAAAAAGAATGAGTAGAGAAGGGAAGGGAACGAAGGTACTAATGTAGCATGGTGAAATGTCCACTTTGATTTGGTCCTCCGAGAAAAAATTGATACTGTAGTTAAATGTGGACGGGCACGCCTGCACTGCATTGTCGCCACGCCTGAAACATTGACGCACCCATGCAGTTAAATGGAGCAGTCGCAAATCCGCAGCTTCATGTACGTAGTAGTACGTTTGAAATTATCTGTGTGCAAATGGATTATATTTCATCTGGTAGATATATATATGTGTATCCAATAAATAAATCAGCACTTGCGCCTCAATTCATAGTACTACTACGGAGAGAGACGGGTCCTGCGCATGGCGAGAGACGAGGCCGCGACCCGCGGGCTGCTTTGCGCACTCTTCTCACGTTCCTTTCTCCGATGCCCTCGTGGTGGCTGCCTCCACTCACGGACGTTTAACGGCGTTCCCGTGGTCCCTTTTGTCCCGGTGGTCCATGCTCAGTCCGCTGCTAATTAATTCCGCAACAGACGTTCTGCTATCCGTACAATTTGCTTGTGCAGCAAGTCGCGTGCGCGCGCTTTATGCAAGTCAGTCTGTGTGTCGTCTTGCTGCTCTTATTGGTTTTTTTTAACCCGCTAGTAATGTCCATGCCCGTTAACGGATCGGAGGATGTATTTCTGTTTCCAGCGTGATACGTCCTGGTTGCTTTTATCTCTACCATTGGGACAAATGCGTGACTGCCTCAACGGGAGAGACACCGGTTCTTTTTCACCAGACTGATTACTGAGACGGATTGAGAAAGAGCTCGTTGAAACGGTGGTATACTTTTTTTTTTTGCTAAGTACTTTCTCGGTTGTGCTGAGAAATTTTAACCCAAACCAAAAGGGCTTTAGTTGAGGGGGAAAAATAGTGTAGATCGAACTCCCAAGTTTGAAAAATGCAAAATTCCATTTCATTTTGCTCAGTTATATACAAGGCCTCTGAGCTCGGGTTGCAGTAAAAAATGGCAAAGCATCCTAGCTTGGGTTGCAGTAAAAAATGATGATGAAGACGAGGTTGCCAAATCGGATGAGCTCGCCCCACTGTGATAATCGAACGTACCAAGCAGAGAGATCCATGTGGCTCTAAACCACACAAGTCGCGGGACCCACCAAGGGTGCCTAGATACCTATTGAATGAAAACAGTTGCAACCTAAGTACCACTGCAAGTTATATCCTAAAGTACCAAAGAACAAGACACAAAAATTAAAGAGCCCGAGTAAATCACGAATCTCGATCATGGTCCACCTTCTTCTTCTTCTTCTTCTTCTTCTTCTTCTTCTTCTTCTTCTTCTTCTTCTTCTTCTTCTTCTTCTCCAACAATGTCTGTTGAACGGGATCCATGTCCTCGGTCAAGGGAGTGGTCATGATCTTGGCCTCCTCAGAGAGTAGGGCGAGCTCCAATTCCCTTTGCTTGTTATATACTTCCTTAACTCTTTCACGGGTATTGGTCTCTTCAATTTCGAGCTTCCTATGTTGCGTGGGGCCTTGTTCGCGGACGAGCCAAAGCTTGTCGTACCTCTGCCAGGGTTCTGGTCTGCGGCAAGTCCTTGAGCAGGAGCCACGACGCTGGGGACGGTGTCGAGCACGTTAGAGGGGGTGGCATCCTTGAATCGCCTAAGGCTCAGTGACGGAAGGGTAGCGGCTAAGTAAGAGTGGAGAGATATAATACGGTATGTAGCTGGCTGGTTGGCCCGAGCAGACAAGAGGAGGCGCGATCCGGATGTGCGGCATGTCCGTGCCTCAGCAAAGCCATCCCGAATTTTGGCTGGAAATGCGGCAAACTGGTCCGGTGCGCGGGGCACAGTCCATTTGCGGGCGTCATTGGGCTTTGCCCCTGTTTGGTGGATAGAATCGAACGACTCCGATCCATTTACGGGGATGGACTACTCAGAGACGAAATAAAAATATAAACTACAAGTAATTTTATTAATTTTGTGCTACCAGGGGTGGGTTGGTCTCTAGGCCTGGTCATACGAATTATATTGTCAGCCTAACCTAAGGAGCGGAGAGGTTCAAGAACGGAATCACAAAAGGGATTTCGTTCGACCTTTTTTATTTTGCGTTGCCTAATACTAAAGCCATGTTGATTTTGGTGCCGAATAACTAGCTAACTGAAGAAGGGTAACACTGGCTAACTGATCATTGTCGACAATCAACGGCATGCATGCGCTGATCTATCGTCTCCCACGCCCCTCCTCGTCTGGTCTGGTGCCGTCGTCGATCTCCTCGCCGCGCGCGCGCGGCGCGCCCAGGGAAGTAACCAACTCGAACCGGCCCGTGCATATGGGCACGGCAAAGAGAGAAAGATCGACTATATATCATGTGGGGTCACCAGCTGAGCAGCGGCACGCACGCACGCACAGCACGAGAGCCAGCCGCGACACGCACACGCGCGCACAGGCAATGCAAGGTTGGGAGAATCTTCTTGTCTGGCTAACATACAGTTCAGGCCATGGCATGTCTTGGCAGGGTTGCCACCACACGAGACCACGACCCACGCGCAGCGCAGCGACATAATCGCACACATGAAACATTATCGATCGGTGGCGAGCACCGGCTACAGGGGCACGCACACGCACTGTCACACGAACCGTTTCTTGCCGCGCCCTTTACTCGACCCTGCACATCCGTAGCCAGGGACAAAGCGACGCCTCGCAGAGTCGTAGTCGCACCAGGTGCCACCAGCCATACCTTTTTTTAACGGACACCAGCCACACCCACACCTGAGCAGGGACAAACCATTCTAAGTGTTATCGTATGAATATGAAAAGGCTCACATCCAGCATGCATGTCTTGGATATCTCAACAACCAATCACACATGTACACATGTGCTAGATCCATATGCAAGTTTTGATTTATTCCGGCCCACCGGTGGTCTTTTTCTTGCAAAATCCTAATCCGGCGCCCTCGCAGATCTACCCCTCTAGCGTTC
Source organism: Avena eriantha (assembly GCA_910589775.1). Taxonomy (NCBI): domain Eukaryota; kingdom Viridiplantae; phylum Streptophyta; class Magnoliopsida; order Poales; family Poaceae; genus Avena; species Avena eriantha. The sequence goes on along the minus strand of OU342741.1, from coordinate 10,378,330 downwards.
TCTGTACGGGGTTGTTGACCAATTTTTTTATCTTTGTTCTTGTTTGTTAAGACCATAGATACCTTAGGCCGGAGGCTCCGCAAATCTATCCCTCTAGCGTTCTTCGAATGAGGGTTGACCAATATATTTTTATCTTTGCTCTTGTTTGTTAAGACCATATATACATCGGTGATCTCTTCCAGCAAAACCCTAGTCTGGGGACTCCGCGAATCTACCCCTCTATCGTTCTCCGTATGAGGGGTGACCAACGAACTTTTATCTTTGTTCTTGTTTAAATTAAGACCATAGATACATGAAAACCCAAGGTTTAACCAAAGATTTCAAAGTATTCCCTCCAATTGATCCGACGTGGTAGTTTGCCAATATATCATTTTATGTGAGTCCATATGTGATCATAAGAAAATTTTAAACAATCAAAACATTTATATTGTTCGATTTTACGTGCTATATTACTAGTAATTAAAAGCACACATGCAACAAAAAATCAAATGCAAATTAAACGTAAGTAAATGAAAGGAAGTAGGGAAAAGGGAAAAGTAAGTAAATGAATAGTGTTCTTACTGCACCTTTTACATAAAAGGAAGTGTACGAACCTATCTCACAAATGGAGCACAATAAGGCACCTAGCCAGAATGGGTTCCCAGCTGACTTCTAGTATGAAACCATATGGTAAGTAATTAAAGAGCATTTAATGGTATTATTTAGTCAATTGCATATGGGGGGTTTGCCTCTGTTTAAATTGAAATTTGGTTTCATTACCTTACTTTCCAAAAAAAAGGAAAATCTTTGCCTTAGCATTGGGGCGTATTGTTGGACTTGTTGTCAGACTAGGGCCGAGGGATGGCATTTGAGCCCGACCATTCTCGTGTGACCTCCTCCACTACCTCCCCTTGGACATCAATAGCCGAAGGCGCTGGATAAAATGTGGGATGTGTGTTGAAGGTTTACCCGTCGGAGGCCTTGGCCCGAACCTGTATGGGTTTTAGGGTTCCTCAAATGAGCGCATCTTCAGGGAAGTCAATGTTGCCGTCATTTGTCGAAGTAAGGGTAAGGTTAATCGAGGTACAACAATGGGTAGTCAGAGACAGGTGTCTTGACTGCCCGTTTGCGCTCTCTAGCCGCTTGCTAGAGAGGATTCTTGAGATCGCCGGTCACAAGGGATTTTGCCCTCCTAGCCGCTTTTCGTTGTTGGTTCTAGGTGACATGTGACACGTTGCATATGCGAGGGAGGGAGGTTGTATTAACTTATTTTTACATGTATGGCATGTAAGATTCGCATGATAGGAAAAACACATGAATAAGAAGGTGTAGGATTAGAATATCATGTTCAGTTGAATCCTACAGGATTTGGAGCCTACATAAATTTTTCTTAAAGGAGTCTTTGAATCGTAGAAAGGCGAAGGTATTGTAACATGAGGTTTGGATGGATGAAAATTTTCCTCCAAAATGTAGTGCAATGAAATCCTATGGGAAACTTCCTAAGGTTGTAATCCTACGAATCAAACGATGCACAAGGAAAATTTTCTAAGCATGAAATCCTCAAAATTTTCTATGAGTTTGTTTTGTATCAAACAAGCTCGTACTCTCTTCGATTCAAATTAATGGATGTAGATTTGTATAGTCATAGATACATCTGAATTTAGATAAATCCGAATCCATTAATTTGAAAACAGAGAGAGTATTAACACTATTTTTAAATAATACATTTTTTAACCAATTCCTAAAATAATACACGAGATTTGGAATTTCGAATTCTGTCGTGGTTGCGGCACACGGTATGCCGACAGGCACTAATCGTTGCCACCCCATGTGCATAAAGCATGAGGGAGAATAAGAATCAAAACAACTCACCATGCATCAGGTGATTCACCATGTGCCGATTAGTGCTAGTCGGCACACCATGTGCCGCAGCTGCGATAGAATCAGAAATTCTAAATTTCGTGTATTATTTTGGAAAATTGGTTAAAAACATACCCCCCACAAAAAAACATGGATGTAATTCACCGAGTGGGTCCAGTTGTATCTTCCCGTCACATAGGAGAACAAATCCCGATCTTGATGAATAATGTCTCTACATGCCCCCTTTGGATACCTGAACAAACCTTTATGATCATCATTTAACCGAGTGACATTTGGCGTTATCTAAGAAATCCTCCGGTGACAGTGATTGATATGTTCTCACGGCCCAAGGATTAGGACATTATGTTTCTGACAATTGCAACGTGAACTAAGTGATATGATCATGTTGCAACAATCATTGGTGGCAAAATGTCCATCACATCATTCGAGATGACATGACTTCATTGTCAGTTGGCTTTCGTTTCATACCACTATGATCAGATCAGGAAATCTTGATCATCATCTGACAAAGGAACTAGTTGAATAGAGGCTATTAGGAACATGAGTTTGTTTATATACCACACATGTATCAATGTTTCCGATTGATATAGTTATAGCATGATATAAAACTATTATGAACTAATGAGATATGACAATAAAACCCTTTTATTATTTGCCTCTAGGATATCTCCTTCAGCCTCCCATTATACTTGAGTACAAATAATCTAGTTGCATTTTTGCTACTAATCATAAACCATATCTCACAAGGAGACGGCCTAATTAACGGGACATTAAATTCTAATAAAACCTACTCTATGGAATATTTTTATTTTTATTAGGAGACAGATAAACCAAACTGGAGGGAGTAGCAGTTTGGCGGTAACTGTGATGCTTATAAAGAGGAGGAAGGCAATGGACCAAGGTGCATGTTTCGTAGAATCACACCAACATGTCGCCCTGACCCACCTGCGACCCACACCCCCTCCTTTTTTTTCGGTAAGAAACACAAACAAATTTTGGCCCCATTCACACTAGAGGAAGTATATCATAATCAGGGTTAGGGTTCAGTTTCAGGTTAGGATTACTCATCAATAATTAGCAAGCAGTCTTATTAAAATACCGTTACACGAATGTTGGCATGCATGGACCTTATCAATTAGAGCAAGTATAATAAGATCCAGTCAGCAGACTATAAGATTTAAAATAGTATATTTATGCTTAGTTGGATGAGAGAGAAGAGGAGTGGGTGCTTAGTTAAGAGTCAGCTACAACATGTGCTCCTAGACACTATGTGAGAGTAAAAAGTGGGTCATACATTAATAAAGTAGTATATTTTAATCTCTAACCATTGTACATGTTGGCTATTAGATTGACTCTAGATGCTATGGACATGGCTTATAGCTAACAACTGGCTCTACTATTGCCCTTGCTCTTAGAGCAAGTACAATAGGTCCTAGTCAGTTGGCTATAAGAATTAAAATATTATTTTTTTGTCTAGTTGGAAGAGAGAGAGAAAAGAGAGAGAACAATAGTCGGCTCTTGTGCAAAAGTCAGCTCTAGCACGTGCTCCTAGGCACATTAAAAGAGTGAAAGGTGGGCCACATAGTGCAAAAAACTATATTTTTATAGCTTACTATTCATGCTAACTCTATGTTGACTATAGATGACATGGTACTTAGCTTATAGCCTGCAGTTGGCTATACTATTGTCCTTGCTCTTAGTAGTATTTTAACCCCAACCAAAGGGCAACAACCAAGAGAGAAAATAGTGTAGAACGAATTCCTAAGTTTGAAAAATTGCTAAGTTCTATTTAATTAATTTTTCTCGGTTACGATATGCCTCTCAGTTTGAAAAATGCTCCCAACCCCACAAGTCGCGGGACCCACGGTGGGCGCCTAGATGTCTGTTGAATGAAAATAGGAGCAACTTAATTACCACTACATGTTATATCCTAAACTACCAAAAGAATAAGACGACAAATTGTAGAGCTCGAGTAAATCATGAATCTTATCACGCTTCATCTTCATCTTCTCCAACCATGCATGTTGAATTGGATCCATGTCCGCTGATTGGCTATGATCTTGGCCTCCTCGGTGAGTAGGGCGAGCTCCAATTCCTTTTGCTTGTTATCTACTTCCTTGCTGGTTCTTGCACGGTCATTGATCTTCTTAATTTCGTGCTTTCTATGTTGCTTTGGGGCTCGTTCGCAGACAAGCCAGAAATATTAGCATCTAAAATAATAAAAAATATTATAAAGATAATTTATTATGAATGTATTTTTATTTATTCAGTATCGAAAATACTTATTTTATCTATAACAGTGGCTAAAGTTAGAGGACGTTGGCTTTTGACTAATTTAATGCTATGTAGAACCTTAGTCATAAAAGGGGGGTTCAGTCCGTACACTTTGCATCTCGCCATGCCAAGGGAGTGTTAACATGGGCGAACGTTGGTTCCAGTAACTCGATCCAACGTGTTAAATTAATAATTCTATATTTATCAAATAAATATGCACCACAGACAGTGTAAGATGTGAAGGGGCATGGCACATGTTGTCCAATGAGATGAACTAGATTCTTAATATCCTCAAGTAACTCGATTCAACGTGTTAAATTAATAATTCTATATTTATCGAATAAATATGCACCACAAACAATGTAAGATGTGAATGAGCATGGCATATGTTTGCCAATGAGCTGAACTAGATTCTTAATCTCCTCAATCACATGACCATGACAGAAAATATGAGTAGAGAAGGGAAGGGAGTGATAGCGACCAGTGCCACCGATGTACGAGATAGAGAAAGCATCGTATAGAGCACAATGACCTATTTTGTTGATCCAGAGTTAAAAAGCTCACATCCTTTTTGGCACCATTTTCCTAAACTAGGACGCCCATCAATAATGTTCACCTGCATATGTTCTTATAATTTCAGATGCCCATCACATGGTAGATCCGTTCACACTGCATGCACAACAGGTTTTCACTAGTATGCCCGATATTTAGAGTGATTGCATGCGGATAAATCTACTCCAACAAGGAAACTGCCTAATTAATGGGACATTAAATTCTAACTGAACCTCCTCTATGGAATATTTTCACTACTCTGGAGGGAGTAGCACTTTGGCGCAACTGCGACGCTTATAAAAATGAGGAAGGCAATGGACTGAGGTGCAAGTTTGGTAGAATCACATGAACATGTCGCCATGTCCCTACCGCCACCCCACCCCCTCGCTTTTATGGTGAGAAACAAAAACAAATTTAGGCCCTATTCACGCCGGAGGGAGTATATCATAATTAGGGTTAGGGTTCAGGTTAGGGTTACCCATCAATAATTAGCATGCAGTCTTATTAAAATACGATGTGGCACTTTGCTTATGGAAGGAAATGCTAATTAAACCAAATTGTTGCAGCTAAGGCTTGCTTTCCACTGCATTGATTCACATTTGAAATCACAACATGGACCATAAAACACTCCCGACTACAACTGTAGAAAGATAGAAACACAATGTAGATTCTGAAGTGTTAGTATAGATTAACAGTATAGCTCCTTACATCACGATGTTTTCGACACCACAATTGTTGCATGACTGCATCGACTTATATTTGTTCTTCACCCAAGCGAAGAATCCTTGAATTTTGCCCAACACAAACAATAACACCAGCCTCGTAGGACTTCAGGAAGTGCATCCGTTTGTCCAGCTAGAGAGGAAGCACGACAAGCCACCATGCTCTGCTTTGATGCTCTACTGATGGGTTTGACACTATGAAACATGAGGCTGCAGGTTCATACGGCACATCTGAACACAACCAGCGACAAGTTTTGCTTGCCTGAAGTAGAGGTGGAGAGGTAGTAGTCGGTGCCCAAAGCTTGGTGAGAGGTAGAAGATGGGAACCATCACTGCAGCGGCAAAGTAGCATGCAACCCAGCCCCTTCATGCCCGATGAGAACGGGAGTGCCACGACATCGATCCACCACCGTGTTGGCAGCGGCCATGCCGATGGGGACACGGTCGTGTATGATGGGAGGCCACGGGGATACCTTGCCATCGTCAAGGACCGGTGATGTTGCTGTAGGTGACGACCGAAGGTAGGGAGCGGCGCGGGATCCGGTAAATCCTTGCCCAGATCTGGCTAGGGTGGGGAGGGCACGACTGGGCTATTTTTTCTTGTATACATAGTCAAAATTTATAAAGTTTGATTTTAACTAAACCCAGAGTGCAGAGTAATTTGGGACGGAGAGAGTAATTAGGGTTAGGGTTCCGGTTAGGGTTACTCATCAATAATTAGTAAGTAGTCCTATTAAAATACGGTTACACTAATGGTAGTAGTATCTTGAATGTTGGCATGCATGGATCTCATCAATTAATTGAATTTTAAATGCTTGGTACTGCCATTATTTTACTAATATATGCATGTCAATCAATATAGTCTTGTTTTAGTAGTATTTAACTCACCAGTCACACCCACAAATCCACATCCATTCCTAGGGAGTATTTTAATTTACTTTAGGCCTTTCACAATGAATGGACGTTATCATATGCAAAATAAATACTTAAAAGAGCACCCCTCAAATGGATTGTATCTTAGCTCAGATACGACCTCAATTTCTTTCCTCATTAACTATAGTGCCACATAAGCAAAGTGCCTAGGATATGTGACACTATAGTTAATGAGGAAAGATATTGAAGTTGTATCTTAGCTAAGATACACCTCTTGCACTTAGCCATAGGCAAAAATAAGTAGTAAACCAATCACGTGCATGCATGAGGCTAAAATCATTAATTAAGATACAACTTAAGAAACAATGCATTGTAGGGGTGTTTCTTAGCCATTTATTTTTCCTATGGTAACGTGCTAAGAAACATTTCATTGTGAAAGGCCTAAGAGTTTTTTTATATTGTTTAAGATTATAAAGGCTATCTCATTTACTCTTGTCCAATGCATGTTTTCCTTTTCCTCTCACCTCCCTCATGCATGTAAAACTGTTGGTGCATGCATATATTAAAGAGAGAGTTATGGAGTGTCTGGTATTAACAACTTGGGACTAATAATTTCAAACAGAGGTAGTACTAATATTTCCAAACCGAGGTAGTAGTGCATACAAATTTAGTTAAGTTAGCTTGGTCAAATATTTGGAATTAAAATGAGCATCTAAAATGATATACAAATATATTAACAGAGGCTGCACACCGCACGTCGCCAGAGCCAGAGCCAGACCAGGACTAGCTACGTGATGACGCCTGTGGAGGAACTTTGACGCCCCCACTTGGAAATTAGTTGCAAATCTGATCAGCAAACGAGCAAATGGAGCAGTTGCAAATCTGCAGCTTTGTACGTTCGAAATAATCTGTGCGCAAATAGATAATATTTCATCTGATATACTGTAGTATGCGTGTATCCAAGAAAGAAATCAGCAAGTATTACGCCCCACCCAGTTCATACAGTACTAGTAGTAGTAGTACTACGTACTAGTAGTACGGTGTATTTGGAGAGAGACGCGAAAAGGCGCATGCTGGCTTCGACCCTGGTCCCTGTGGCTGCGGTCTCACAGGAGATCCTAGTTTGTGGGCTCACGCTACATTCTGGATCTATCTGCACGTTAATAAATGCATGTATCCCGCCGTGGTGGCTGCTGCCTCCACTCATGGCCCGTTTTGTCCCATTTGTCCCGGTGGGTTCCGCTGCTAATTAATTCCGCAACAGACCTTCTGCTATCCGTACAAGTCGGGCGCGCGCTTTATGCAGCTCAGTCTGTGTGTCGTCTTGTTGCTCTTGTTGGGTTTTCTCTTAACCCGTTATTATAAATGGCCATGCCCGTTAACGGAGGATGCCTGTCAATTTCTGGCGTGACACGCTTTTATCTCTACCATTGGGACAAAAATTCGTCACTGCCTCCCTTGGAGAGCCATCGGTTCTTTTTCAGAAAGAGCTCGTTGAAAAGTTGGTTTTTATTTTTATTTTTGCCAAGTACATTCTAGGTTGTGCTGAGAAATTTGAACCCCAGCCAAGCCGCTGTAACCTAGGAAGAAATAGTGTAGATCGAATTCCCGTGTTCGAAAAATGCTAAATTCTATTTTCATTTTGCTCAGTTACAAGGCCTCTCGGATTATATGGTTAGTCGTAAGATTTCCAATGTCAAAGCATCATACCTTGGGTTGCAGTAACAAATGAATAGCTTGTTATATCCCAAACGACCAAAAGAATGAGACACACAGATTGAATAGCTTGAGTAAATCACGAATCTCGATCATGGTTCATCTTCTTATTCTCCAACCATGCCTACTGAGTTGGATCCATGTCCTCGATCAAGGGAGTGGTCATGATCTTGGTCTACTCGGTGAGTAGGGCATACTCCAATTCCATTTTCTTGTTATCTACTTTCTTATCTCTTGCACGGGCATTGATCCCATCAATTTCGAGCTTCCTATGTTGCGTGTGGGCTTGTTCGACGACGAGACAGAGCTTTTCGCTCCTCTGCCAGGGTTGTGGTTAGCGCTTGAGCAGGAGCACAACGTGGGCGACAGCTTGGGCGGCGATGGCTTCAGCGTTGGGGTGGGCCTGAATGGTGGCAGCGTGTTCCAAGGTAATTGTTAGTTGTTGTGCCGCAGCCGCAGCGGCCAGCCGGTTCCTGACGTTGTCTATACGGCTGGCTCGCTTTTTTGTCTCCTTCGCCCTCTGCGCTAGCATCAATTCCTTCTTCGGCTTGAGTAGAGCAGTGGCTGTGACGACCTTTTTTGGGCGAGCGCGGGCGGCAGGAGCCACGGTGCTAGGATTTAACCTAATTAGATGATTAGCCCATGCACTTGCGCATATGGACGTGCGGGTTCACGTGAGCATTTAAATATCTAAAGTAAATTAAAATAATCCATGTGAATTGATGTGGATGTGTGGGTGTGACTATGACTGGGTGAGTTAAATACCGTTAAAACAAGACTATATTGATTGACATGTATAGATTATTAAAATACTACTAGTAGTACTAAGCATTTAAAATACTCCATGCATGCCTACCATTAGTGTAAGTGTATTTTGATAAGACTGCTTGCTAATTATTGACTGCTAACCCTAACCTGACCCCTAATTATGATATATACTTCCTCTGCTTATGTGAATAAGCCTAGATATAACCATCACATTGTGATCGACAGAGAAGATTCAACACGTAGAGTGTAGCATCCCAATTGTCTAACAATCGTAATGCTACTTGGTCTAGTAATATATTGGCTACTTCCTATATATAATTGTTGCATCATAATTATATCATGCTCATGTCATCATGCCACCTTGCATTTGAGCATTATATAAAACCCTCTTTCTTTGGTTCTTCTCTCATATGCATTATTAATTATATTTGCCTCTTGATATTGTATTTGGTTATTGATATATTGTTTAAATGCCCAAGTTGAGTTGGGGGCATATCTTTTATTCAACTCCACCACCTTTCTTTTCACCACCTTATAATTCCACCATCCTATTAATCCATGAGCTTGTATTTCTTTTCTCTTGATTTTATTCTAGCTCATGTGAATGGGGTGGATCTAATCCCAACTTCTTTTTGCTTGGCCTTTATTCCAATTTTTGGGAATGCATAAGAATAATGCCATATTATTATTATTGTTTTCACAAAAATAAAACATGTCATTTAATATTTGTGCATGGGCCATGCAAGGGTACCACCACCTTTAGCCCTTTTGACTCCTCTTGGTTTCATTGGCTTTTTCCCTTGTGGATCATCTCCATCCCTCTCCACCATCTCCATATTCTCATCTACACCATTTGTATTCTTTTCCATTCATTATGCAAGTGAGGCCTTTTACCCATAATCTATTTCCTTCTCTTTTTCCGGATTACTCTTTCACCTCATCTTAGCCTAAATCCAAGCCCTCACTTTTACCTCTTGGGTTGATCTTATAAACAAGTTTTAAAACCTAAACACCTAACAAAAACCTAACCTAGCTATCTCTCTCTAATTTCCTCTAACCTAGTTCTACTTAAACCCTAACCCTTAATCTCACCTCTCTCTCTTTCACTCCCTCTCTCTACCATGCTGGCCACCTGACCCTCTCTCTCTCCCTGGCCCACACCCCAGCTACTCATCTAGCCACCCCAAACCCTAGCCTAAGTCGAGCATGCCCTAGCCATAGCTAACCCGAGCCCCTCTTCTCTCTCTTTCTCTACCTGTCGTGCCAGCCCCACCTTCCCTCCTCTCTTCCTCGGCCCCACCTGCAGCCCCTCTCCTCTGCCGCTGCCCTGCCCCAGATCGAGCCCCAGCTCGACCACGTGATCGGGGAGAAGGAGGAAAGTGGCCGAAGCCACTTTATCCTGCCCGAGCCCCACGGTGCCCCTCTTTCCTCTCCCTCGCTTGTCCTCTTTCCCCACGTCTTCCCTTCCTCTCCCAGATCCGCCCAGAGCCCTGCCCCTCCTCTCCTTCCTCTCCAACGACGACGGCCGCCTCTCGCCGACCGCCGCTAGTACCGCCGTCTTCCTCGCGCTCCCGCCGACGTGCGAGGAGACCAAGAGTAGTCCCCTGCTTCGCCCTGGACACGCTGAGGTGAAGGAGAAAGCCCCTAGGACCGCCAACATCCTCGCCGCTCCGTCGAAACCCTAGTTCCCCGGCCTCTGCGTCCTAGTCGTTGCAGCGCCTCCCAGGCCAATCCGTCCACACCGACCTCTCCTCGGTGAGCCCCTCTTCCCCCCGGACATCCTCTCCTCGTCTTGCTCTTCCTATACGCACGGGTCTAACCGTCGAACGCTCTCAGCGCACCGCCGTTCGCGTGTGTTTTCCATCAATGCGCTGCAGATGCTACACCTGGCCGTGCCGCAGAAGCACGGCACCAACCCCCACCTAGCCGCGCTGGTTTCCGCCTCCGTGCGCACGCGCGGGGTCACGAGTTCGATCCCCGTCTCGCTGCGCCGCGCGCTCATTTCCCGTCAGACCGAGGAGCTAGAAGAACAGTACGGGCCGTGGTCGATTTACAAATAACCCCCTCTTTTTAACTCTTGCTCAACCCGCTGTCCATCCTACCCCACCTGTCAGCCGCCGTGTTCATCTTTCAGAAAACCCCCCAGTCTGTTATTCCCTAAACCCGCGGTCCAGCCTACCTCCTCCTGTCAGCCTCTACGGGATCACCCACTGTCACGTGGGCCCGTAGCCATCGGTTCCACCGATCACCCTAAGTGGCTAGGTAGAGCCGCGGTAGCAAAAGTTTCCCCGCGCGCGTATGCCCCACCAGCGGCTGGCCCACCCGTCAGTGACTATGGCTGGGTCGAGCTGGGTGACAAAAGTTTTCCCTGTTGTCTGTTTTATTTAAACCTTTTTCAAAATTGATTTAAATTCAAATTCAAGTCAGATTTAAATAAATTTTAAAATACAAATCCAAATAATACAAATAATATATGTTTTTGAATCAGAAAAAGGTGAGGAATTCAAATATTCCATTCAAAATATATTTTGAGCACTTTAAAATTTCGAGATGATTAAAATTACAATAAAATGCCCTTTTCTTAATAAATTAATAACTTTAATTCTATAACTCCAAATTTGGCAAATAATATGTCTAAATCGATCAGCGCGACGAGCCCGTTCTATCTATGCAGTCCTTGTTCTGATTCGAAGCATGCATCATGTCGTGATTAGAAACCTGAACTGTTTATGACAATAAAATGGGACCAAATAAATAATAAAATGCTTTATTTCTTGTATCCACACCTCACCTTTGCCATGCTACTTTAATGCCATGTAAATTGTGCATCATTCATCATGGCATGCTTGTTTGCTTGTTGCATTTTAATTCATATGCTTGTGCACTTTATTTATGTTGGCCCTTGTTTGTTTGGTTCTTCTTCGAATAGACGCCCAGTAGGAGAAATACCAGGAATCTCAGGAGTACTACCCAGATCCATCTCTCGCTTCAACTGAGCTGCCAGGCAAGCACTACCACATGCTTGCATACATACAGTACCTATTGCCTCTATCTTATTCTTGCATCATTGAGTCGCGATTGCATTAAATTGAATCCCAAGTACTACATAGCCTTTATTTTTAAACCCCACCGAAGCTTGTTCCTCCATCCCATGAGCCATTACTACAAGAGTTGTTTGAGCCATGCGAGTCGTAGAAAAGCATGAGTAGGGTATGTGAGTGTCTGATGAACAATGAGGTACCTAAACAACATAACCTGAGTAGTAATGGGATAACTAATGAAAGAGGCACCGGTGAGCAATATCTGCTATTTGGTTTTTCATGCTCACTTGTGTCCCGTAGGACCCCGAGTACTTGATTCCTGTTCCTTGTTTATTCGCACTATCCACATCCGGGAGGCCTTATGGACCCCCCTGAGCCAGAGCTTGATTCATTCTTATTTCTTGGGGCCACAATTAGTTTGGGGCTTTATTACTATCTTGTACTTATGCCATGTTACTGCTTTATTTAAGATTGTGCGAGGAGCACCTGTACTGTTTTGGATCGCGCCACGTTTTCGCGGTATCGACAAGCCCAGTCACATTTTCGGGTTCCCAGTCGTTTACCATCGTCGCAAACCCTGGGTCCGTCTCGGAGCCGGCCAACTTCGTTGTGGGTAGCTTATTGGGGTGGCCCCCTGAAATATTTCTGAATCCTGTGATTGCTTTGTCGTGAATGCCTCGTTGGGTTTTGATTTGGTTTTTCCGAGGTTGATCGAGTGTGTGTTGCTATTCGTGCACCCCTGCAGGGTAAATCTTTCTGAAAGCCGTGTCCACGGTTATGGACGCCTTGGAGCACAGTTTCTCGATCATAGACAAGTATAACTAAAGTACCGCTTTTAAATTGACTAAGTACTTGACTAGTAAATAGATCAATACTCATGGAATGGTTAATAAAACTGCCAACGGATGTTGGGGGTTGTTCGTCCGCTTCCTCGTTGGTAAGCGAGGAGGAGGATGGTTCTGTTAATTATACTGTTATAACTGTTGTTCTTAATTCACGGACATCCGTCTATCATTGGTTAGGCGGATGGTTAGCGAGTTTCTATAGAATTGTTAGCTATTATCTTTTGCTGCAATTGTGTCACCCCAGGTTGTGTCGCCTTTAGCGGCATAAAGACTTGCTGAGTACCCCTAGGGTCTCACACGATAAATTGTTTGATTCAGATTAACAGGTGTACCCGCAAGGTGGATACTAGGTGGAGGAAACAGATGATGTTGGCAACGATCATTCGGTGTAGAGATTCCGGAAACGGGGATCCGTGGGATCTGTGGGCGGGATGTGTTTATTTATGTGGCATCTGATGCCGATTTGCTTCTTATCCGTACTCGGATCTTATTTTCCGCTTCCGCCTGATACTCTGGTGATTGTTGTATGAGGAGCTATCCTAAAATATTATCTCTATCTAGGATATTTGAATCTTGCCGTATGGCGTTGCAATATTTCTATTTCTTTTAGATGGAATGGCTCTGAGGACTGTTGTATGTGGCTTGCATACATACTCACTTGTGAATGTAGTTGATCCCTTCGCCTGCCGATTACGCCGCTCGTTCTTGTCCCGATGTTCTGAAAGTGGTTAGGACGGCCGAAAGGTCTACCGTGAGTGGCCCTGGGCCCCACCGTACTATTTTAACCACTTTCGTTCATCCAGGCATGTAACTAAGAGCGTAATTCACCGAGGTAGTTACAATTGGTATCAGAGCCATCCCGCCCTTCAGGGTCTCAGCCAAAATGGTCGTTGTCAGTCTAGCAAATATTTTGGTAGTTATGTATACTAGGGAAAAACAAACTTGAGAGTAGGATTGCTTCCATTTTTCTTCTTACCCACCCACCCACCCTTTTCTGGTAAGGAAGTGTAACGTTTTCAATCCTCTTCTAAAATTCAAACTAGGATTCACGTGTTCTGGGTTCCATAGTACCATAGGTTGTGTGTGTGTGTGTGTGTGTGAATTCCTTGTCTATCTGTTGCATCCAAATGTTATCACTATCTGCCTTTTGGTTATCAACTGTTGGTACATTCCATACCGACAGGCCTTTGTAAACCGACGCGATCTATTCTGATTCGTTGTATACCGATGCGATCTATCTTACTCTTTTTTATCCGACGTTATCTTGTTGGGGTGTTCTTTTTCGTAGTTACCAATCTTTAGGTTCATCTTAAAAAGAAGGTGTTGGGATATGTGTTTTACTGATTCATGTGCGGAGTAATGATTTGAGTGCGGGATGGAGTCGCGACCATACCACTACTTTTATCATTTGCTCTTGTATGCTGAACTAGTAGAGTTACTAATCTTGATTCGTGAGGTGGTTTTGCACATATAGTGGTATTTTAATGCCGAAATTTGCAGAAATTTTTTCTTTGTTAGTTTGTGTACCACACTCCTTGTTCAGTCGTGTGCGTTATGCTTAATATCTTCTAGTTGCCTTGAACCTTATTGATATTTTAATATCATCTCAGTGAATTGTATCCTTTAATCTTGATTAATTCCATTTTGGTACTATTTTGGATTATTATCATTCTCCATTATAGTACTGACTTGTGTTTTATATCAATCACAGGATGGCACCACCACGCCGTTCTGAGGAGGACATACCACCTGAACTTGGGGCTGCTTTGGCAAGTATTGCAAATGCTTTGGGCACTATGCAGCAGAACCAGCAGCACTTCGAGGAAAGCGTGAGAAGGAATGAGTTTGTTTCGCTACCTCCACCTCCCAAGCGAGGAGACATCAAGAGTTTTCTCAAGATCAACCCACGCCAATTTGAGGTGTCTGATCAGCCACAACTAACTAACCAAGAGAAAGATATAAGTAAGGTGTGGTAAATGATAGAAGTAACCGAAATGAAGCACGCGGAGACACAAGGATTATTTCACAAAGTTCCTTTCTTTTGAGGGGAAGTACGTCTGCGTTTGGAGAGGGGGTGGTATCAAACCACTAACGGCACGAGAGGCCCCCCTTGTTCTCCAGTGAACCTCACCCCCAAAGGGATTGATTCACGCTTCCACTATATCGGAACCCTTCAAGGTGGTAGCCGACACCCTTACAACAAGTTTGAGGCACACATACACACCTGAATTAGAGGCTCCTGAATCCAAGCAAGTTGTCACAACAATCAAAGACAAGCTTGTAAGAACCAAATCAAGGCCTAGGGCCCTCAAGTGAATGAGGGGGAAATGAAGATCTCTCTTGGTGAAGCTGTAGATCAAGGCCTCCTCCTTCGATTCCCCCAAGATTGGGGACTTTGGTTGGTTGTAGAGGGAGATCTTGGTGATTTGGTGGCTCTAATTGGGGTGTTCTTCTTTTCTGGAACAAGCAGCTGGAGGTAGGGGATGAAGTCCCCTATTTATAGCCCCACTGATTTCTGACCGTTTTCTGCCTGTTGGGGAGTTTCCACACCGGAAACTCTGGTCTGCAGACCGGAGACACTGGAGATTCCGGTATGTCTCCGGTCCATCTCCGGACGACCATACAGAATGTCCAGGGCCTGGTCTTGACGCTCCCTCTGGAGATTTGATAGGAACTCCGGACCTGAGCACACCGGAGACTCTGGACTATTCACTCTAGAGATTCTGATCTGTCAGAATACACCGGAGTTTCCGACCAATATTCGGCTTGTCTCCGGACCCCTAGTCAGATTGTCCCTGGGCTTCATCTTGGATTCACTCTGGAGATTTGAGGTGAAATTCAAGACCACACCAGAGACTCCGGTCTTTGCACATCGGAGACTCCGGTCTGGACTTTCCAGGAAACTTTTGTTTTAGCCAGGGATATTTCCACTATGACACAAACTTTTCTCTTTTCAGTAGATTGACCTGGCAACATTAGCACATTGTAAAATGATCCTCAAGTTGTTAACGAACACCAAAATTGATTAAGACAATATATGTCCTTTCACTACCAAATTAGGACAAATCACGCATGGGCTTCCACACACATGGGCTTTGTGATTTAGAGAAAATATGAAATCACACATGGGTCTAATGCCTTAGCCCATTGATTCTAACAAGATCCAATGCAAGTTTACCAAGGCTCGGCCCCTAGCTAAGAATCTTCATGCCCGCCGTTTTGACCATAGTTTGAAAGGGGCGTAAGAAATTCAAAAATGATCCGAACAATGTAAAACCTTCGCGTTGCATCATTTTATGTGACCTAGTTACAAGGAAAAATATCAAACTTGGTATATTGATTGCATCTCAAAAAACCTTCTCGGAAATGAGCTATCATGTTCGAGGTTTCATGGCTTTCAGGTCAAACAACCAATGCTATGGTCATATTATGCACATATTGTGCACGCATGTGCACATTGGGATGGCGAAACAATGTTGCAGGAGGAAGTTTTCCTTTTCATCGTGCAAAAAAAACCATTTTCCATTTCTCGAGTGACAGAAATAGGTGTTTGTGAAGCAACCACCAAATTAAAGTTGCAGAATGATACCACCCCCATTTTTCAAAAATACTATAGTACCTTCGGTGGAAAATGTCCCAACTGGGGTATCTCAAACATTTTCGTCCGCCCCTCGTGAAAAAGACAAATTCCTGCTACATTGGTAAGAAGTGGGTCCGATTTGAACTACATGTACATGATCTAATGCTCATGATTTTTGACAAAAATCATTTTTAGATTCATAATATGCTTTTTTTATCAGAGATCCAATGCAGCGAGGCTCAACGCTAACTAATTTATCATAGATCCACTTCAACTTAGTGTCATTTTCCTGCTAATTTTAGCGTGTATCAGACATAAACACTCGGAAAAATTGAGACACATGGAAAACTACCTCTTTAGCGAGTGTTTCTGTACAATACACAGAAAATCCCCCACATACACGGCATAGGTTGACCCAAACCCTAGATTTTAGCGCGAGTGAGAAGAAAATTCCGCGCCAAAATTTTGCTGTGTATACGTTTGAAGACACTCGACAAACCCTAATGTCGTAAGTTGCGCCGTCAGCTGCGGACGGGAAGGACGTGTGGCACGACGGTTTGCCATGTATCCATATTTTACCGAGTGTTTTTTAGGACTTTACCGTGTATGTATAGTTTTGCTGAGTGTTTTTCCAATGAATACTCGTTAAAGAGATAACTTTGTCGTGAATGACCGGGTGGTAACAGTATGATACACAACAAAGGGAGGTTTGCCGAGTATCCAAACTATAAACACTCAACAAACAAAAAACATCCACCATAATCTCAATTTCTGGTAGTGCATGCGCGGTGGTTATTGAGACCTAGCGCGGGATTGTTCCTCTCCTCCGGCGTGAGCAGGCCCTAGTAGTTATCGTAGATCGCCACCATGCGGGCCTGCCTGGTTAGCAGGGGCGATACACACAACCCACCGATGCTCAGTGACCAGCGCTTGTGGCAGCGCATGTCTGGAGGCACTGGGTACCCCGGACCACAGGGCACACGCCTCATGGGCTTTCAGCGAGCACCACCGGAAGCCGTTCGCGGCGGCGCCGTCTCCGGGATACCTCTCCATGTGATGGGTGTGGGCTCAAGGGGAAGCTGCGATGGGTCAACGGCGAGGGGAAGGAGATGATGCGATGTGATGGTGGTGACGAGGGATTCTTATAGTAGCTGTTGATGGTAGAGAAGGCGTCCAGATGCGGGCAAGCGGTGGCCAGTGAATGCGAGGGCGCGACATGTGAGGAGGAATGCATGGTGGACGGGACGTGTTAGCTGCTCGCCTGCAAAGGCTGGTAGGCAAGCAGTGCCATTAGACGGCGCGGCAGGCAAGGAGGAAGACGGACCGGACTCATCGGTCGTTGTCGCTGACAGGGCTGCCCCACGATGATCAATCGCTTCGCGTGCCTTTTTTGCCGCCCTCTTTCCCCTCAAAACGGGTCCATCCGGTGGGTTGAGTATGGCCTAGAGACATCGGAGAACTAAATGGGCTGTGCCGACGCAAAGAAGAAAGAAATAGGAGGTAGGGGCTGGGCGTGAATTTGGCCACCGGCGCCCGATAACCGTTTAGTAGGGAGTGGAGATGCTCTTAACTTCTGATTCAAAAAGATGGGCGTTGTTCATGTGGGTGCCATTCTCTCTTCACGTCTCTATCACCCCCTACCATTGTTCAACCAGAAATTGTTCTTCTGTTTTACCTTTCAAATCAGGGTACTACCGGAAATATAAATATAGAAGGCTAGAGTTCATATAGAAGTGATGGACTTGTAAGAAATCAATTACTCGTATAGATTATTCTTTTGAATCTGTCTTAACTTTTGCACCATTAGATGAATATAGTCGAGAGGAAAGACAAAAGATTTCAAAAGGAGATGGATCTTCAGAAAACAAAAGGAAGGTGAACTTTTTGGTCACATAGCAGCAAGGCAGACTTGGTCGCTCTCACCCCCATCTCTCTCTCCACTGTGTCTCTCTCATCTCACTTTTGCTCACTTGAATCGAGTAGAAAGCGAAAGATTCTACCGTCCCATCGCAATACGATAAGGCCCGCAAACTAGCACAAACCCAAATCAGCAATCTGTTTCGTGCGGGTGCGCGCCGTCGAGAAGCCTGGGATTCGATCTCACGTACGTGCTCTCTTTGGGCTTCTGATTTGGCGTCCCATGGCCATACTATCGAGGGCTCATGCGAGATCTATTTCCTCCCGGCGTACCATGTCCCGTCGACGATCGTGCGAGCGATTCGATTTTTTACAACTAAAACAACTGGTCGCCGCCGACGAGCGGTGCGCCCTTGACGCCGGGAACAGAAAAAACAAATCGAGGGATACGCGATACACAAAGTTACTGCGAGAAATGATAGATTGCTCATTGCATGTATGGATTCAAGTCACTCAGAATCAAGCACAAGCAGAAAGGGCATGAAAAATCACTAGGACGAAATACCACTACAAGCTTCCCAAATCAAGCAACTAGAAAGGCACCAGAACACCCCTTGAAGTCGCCGCCGCCGCCGCCGGAGCTGAGGAAGATGGTCGGGGTAGTCGGCGTGCTCCAGACGGCCTTGGTCGGCTCGATGCAGTAGCCTAGGCGGGCGCAGGGGCGTCGCCCTCCAGATCCTCAAGGGGACCAAACTTGTTGACGGGGCCCGAAATCCCCCTCGCGGGCTTCTCCACCACGACCTGGACGGGGTCGCCGTCCTCCTGCACCTCGAGGCGGACCTGGCGTGGGGTGGGGACGTTGGCGGCCGCGTTCGCCATGGCCCAGGCGCCGGTGCGCGCGGCGGAGCGGGAGGAGAGGCAGCGGCGGGGCGGGCCATCGTCGGTAGGTTGCTTACGCTCGCGGCAGGAGGTGGATGAACAGTGCACGGAAAACGAGGTGGCCGATTTCTCTCTCATTTTTCACTTTTTTCTCCTCGGTTTTTGGGATGCGTAGCTCCGTGTTTACTCTACCTATTCCAAAAATCATAGAATTTTTTTATAAAAAATGAGAAACAAATAGGTCGTCTTGTTTTACGTGATGAACAGTAACGCGCAGAGTAATAAGAAACAGAGGGAGTAGTACTAATGCGATACGGCAGAGGAGATGGTGGTGCTGTGTGTGGCAAGCGAGAGAGAAGGGAGGGGGCTTAATAAATGCGTTGCACACTCGCGTGGCGGCACGCAGGTGTCCACTGACGGCCGTTTAACGGCGTCTCGTTCCATTTATCCGGGAAGGAAAAGAGGCGCTTCGTGGGTGGGCCCATGTCGCTGCAATTAATGCCTGCACAATGGATCGGCTCGCGCAGCAAGTCGCGCGGTTTGTGCAGGTCTGTCTCTCTGTCGTATTGGGCCCACAACACTTATTGGGTTTTCCGTTTACCAGATCCTACCCGATATTGCTGGCTGTCTTCGTATTTCCGGCGTGACACGTCCTGATTGTTTTTCTCCACGGACGGGACAAATCGGTGACTGCCTCGGTGCTGGGAGGGAGACACCAGTTATTTTTTACCCAAAATAAATGGCCATGAGACAGATTGAGAAAGAGCTCATACTTTCTCCCAGTGTGCTGAGAAATTTAAAACGCAGTTTAACAAAGGGCTATAAAACTGGGGCAACTTAGTTTAGATTGAACTAACAAAAATGCCCCTGCGTTACACCAGAAGAAAAAAGATGCGTCGCGTATGTAATTTTTTCTGATATCTTGGAGAATTTCGTTATTCAATCAGTTTTCGAAATGAAGCGAATTTCTCATCTGAATTTACAATATTTTAAAACATCAGAGTACTTCTACGGTCCTACGTGACTTTTTCTAGGGAGGTCGTGCTTCCCCGGGTTTAAGGATGCGCCAAGTCGCAGTTGTACCTAAAGCTGCTTTTATGTTTGACGAGCGCCTTTCTAGAGTATGTGAATGTCTGCAATTGACTTCTGGTTAAAAATATAACGAGTCCTGTTCCGGTGCTCCACCCTTGGTGAGTCGAGGGGTTATTATCTATTTTTTTCTTTTTTCTATCTTAGGCCCGCCGAAACTCATATCCAACCCGCTTATACCCGTATGTACAGATACGGTACCTATACGGCGCGTTTGAAAAGAAAAGTCACGTGACCCACGTCGTGCATGCGGTGTTTTCAAACTGATAGGCGCTACTCCCGCATCTGTATTAGGTTAGGCACCGGCCGCCGGCGGACGGACGAACTCGGTACGCGCGGCTATCGTCTCTGCTATCTCCGGTGACTTCGTCCGTGGAGTCTGAAGTTAGCCTCCTTAATGAATTTGGATCATACTTCAACAAACTCTACCTTGAGACAAATTCCTTCTTGTAGCATCAACAACAACCATCTCCCTGAATAAACAAAGCGAATACTTTCGGCGCCAAAAGCCACTTGGGCTATTCAATTTAACCAACTAAGTTCGAGCAAACCTCAAACTTAGCAACATGAACTGGTTTAGTCATCGTATCAGCAGGATTATGATGAGTGTTGATCTTGCATACCTTTAGTTCACCTTGAACAACAATGTCTCTAACAAAATGGTACTTGACATCAATCTGCTTAGTTCTCGCATGGAACATCTGATCTTTTGTAAGGTATATGACACTTTGACTGTCACAAAACAAAGTAATGCTAGAACCATCTCCACAAAGCTCAGCAAACAAACCTTTCAACCAAATAGATTCTTTACAAGTTTCAGCAATTGCCATGTATTCAGTTTCAGTAGTAGATTGTGCAATAACAGCCTGCAGTAACAACACAACCACCAACATTAAACACATAACCTGTGAGGGATCTTGTCTTATCCAAAATCGACCGCAAAATCTAAGTCCATAGCCAACGAGTCCCTTACCATTCATGCCAAACTTCAAACAAGCATTGGAATTACCAAGGAGGTACCTAAAAACCCACTAAACAGCCTTCCAATGTTCTTTACCAAGATTATATTGGCCATGTATGTACTTATCAAACTCATAGGATATGATAAATCAGGACGAGAACAAACCATGGCATACATCAAAGAACCAACAACACTAGAATATGACACCTTTGACATGTACTCAAACTCTTCATCAGTAGTAGGACATTGTGAAACTGACAATTTGAAATAAGGAGCAACAGGAGTACTAACTAACTTGGCACCGTCCATATTAAAACGATGAAGAACTTTGTTAATGTAACTTTGCTGACTAAGAAATAACAAATCATATTTTTTACATAGGGTAATCTTTATACCTAAGATCTTCTTAGCAGCACCAAGATCCTTCATCTCAAACTCACTAGTTAGGTGTGTCTTCAAAGTAGTGATTTCTTTCATGCTCTTGACAGCAACTAACATATCATCAACATATAACAACAAGTATATAGGTGATCCATCAACAAACTTAATGTAAATACAACTATCATAATGAGAACTGTCTAAGCCATGTGAGATCATAAACGAATCGAACATTTTATACCACTGTCTCGGAGATTGCTTTAAGCCATAAAGAGACTTCTTTGACTTGCACATAAAATCCTCTTCACCAGGCACTATGAAATCTTCTGGTTAGTGCATGTATATTTCAGTCCAACCCTCCGGCGACGGGTCTCGCTTCGCTCGTAAGAAGTTAGTCTCCTTAATGAATTTGGATCATACTTCAGTATCCACTTCACCATTTATAGCGTCAATAAGGTGCCTACTAGGTTATAGCGAGGGTCCTTTGCCGTTTAGTTTGTACTCCTCCGCTATAAAATATAAGATGTTTTAGACTTTTTTGAAATATATGTATCTAGACATCTTTCAGTGTGTACGTTCACTCATTTTCCTTCAAATTTATATACTAAAAGAGGAAAAAGGCTAAAACATCTTATATTTTGAAATGGATGGAGTATTTTTTTTAAATAAAACTTGTAATTTTAGGTCTCTAAAAATTCCAAAAATAAATATATAACTAGGTACATACTACTAGAATGTGCGGCAAATTTTTATTTAATAATATGTTATATTTTGGGCTACACAAAAAAGACAAATTTCTGACAAAACATACGTATTTCTAGTTAGTTATTTTCCTGTAACGTAAAATATAATGACTTTTTCCCTGAAGTTTTGCACAGTTATAAAGACCATGTACATGTATTTTCTTGATTTTTTTCATTTTCTTGAAACTCGAAATTATCATATATTTTTTTAAAAGGAGAGAGCATTGGTGCCAATGTGCACCAAATCTCCACTCAGATAGCCCACCTCATCTTAAAATTTCATTTAATTAACTAACACAGTACAAAGAGGGGCGAGGGCAGAGATGAGCGGATAACCATGCGCTGGGGCGGCATAACACCCACAGAGTTGCACGGGAAGGAAGAAGAGGGGGCGGTGAGAGGCGAGCCTAGTCTATATGTGCAAACCAAGCCAACAAAGGAGAAGTATCCATGCGCCGCAGGGCCTGGATGACCCAAAGGAGCAGGTGGTTGGCAATCGATCATAGTCAGGATCCGACGCGTAGAGAGATGATCAGAGCCGAACACCATGGTGTTTCAAGATTTCCAGACTGACCACGAGATGGACAATACCATGTTTTTCCACGGCTTTGATTGCATAGGAGGCAACGATGCCCCACACATGGCGGCGGGGGAAATGGACGTGTAGGTGCAAGATGTCCTCCAGCGGATCGCTGCAGAACGGGCAATCCGGAGAGGGGACACACCCGATACAATAAAGTAGCACGTGAGTCCTTGTCTTCTGAAGGAGGAGGATCCAGGAGAGCCATGGGGACTAGCAGGTCTAACATCATGTATGTAACCTTTTTATTTGCGCGCTTAGCGCAAGATCCGGAAGTGTCGTTGGTAATGGGTGGATTATGCATCAGAAGCGACGATTTCCTTCATGACCTTCACTAGGATGCCCCGGAACGCGGTACCATACCGGAGGTTTCGAGATGTGCTCCCTATGGTTGTATTTAATATTGTGGGTCTTTGGATGGACGGATGCATCTCGACAATGAGTCTCAAACCTATAATCCGTGAGGATGAACCTCGCGACTCTAGTACACGAAGGTAAATCTCAAGCCTTCTCGCACATGGTTGTGAACCTCCCTTAAGGAATCAGAAGGCCGACATCCCGACTTTGGTGCCCGAAGACAGTCTTCCGGAATGATTGGGCGTAAAGCGTCTGTGGGTGGCTTTTCAAGTCAGCCGTCAAATCCCAGGGCTCAACCCTGGACAGGCGGTGGAAACTACCAAGCTAGAGTACGGTAGGGGCAGAGGGAATTTCCGGCGTCTTTGGAACCCAAGGAGGGCATCTAACATTTGCCTCCTGAAGGATATCTTCATATCCCTAGAACCCGAAGATGGGCATCCCACTTAGGCCTTGTTTGGTACTAGAGTTTTTGTGGGGATTAGTGGGGATAATCCCTACCAAACCCCAAATCCCACTTACTTCTAAAAATACATTTGGTACTAGAGTATTGGGCGAGTTTAATCCCCGCTTATCCCCACTTTTTCCCAAATTTTAGTGTATTTTTCTCAATCCCCAATACTCTACCTCTACCTAGTGGATTGTGGGTGGGGTTTTATGGGGATTGGGTGAAGGTTGAGGTTTCACCCAATACTCTAGGGGGTTATCCCGACTAATCCCCACAAAAACTCTAGTACCAAACAAGGCCTTATGGTACTCGAAGGTTGTCTTTGTATCATTGGAACCCGAAGGCGGGCATCTCATCTTGGCGCCTGAAGGCTGTCTTCAAGGTGCGTGAGTTGGCTTCCCGGGTGGTTGCTTGGCGGGTCAAAAGGTGTCCTTAGGCCAGAACCCCCTGAGAGTTCCACCCTGTCCTTTGGGCCCTATGAGGCACCTGGACTGGCGGTAGTTTTCAATGTCTGCCGCTCCACCATTCTCCAGGGTCTAGGGGAGTCGACTGGTCCTTGGCCGTTGAGGGTCAGGCCCCCACCCCTATTCGGCTAGGTGGGCGACCTGGGTGCTACCTTCTATAGTAATAGTACCGCACGGTCCTAGCATCATGAGCTCCAGGGTGGCATAGTTGGAGACTAAAGTGAAACATATGTAGGTCAGTTGCCCGAAGAGCACATCGTATTGTTTTTAGATGTTGATGACCTCGAAGATGAACTCTTTGACTATCAGTTTGATCTGTCCCAACGGCCAATCTACCGTTTAAAGGACCAAACCAAAACCGGGCGCGGCGTAGATGGCGTAGATGCGGGTGTGGGAAATGAACACACGGTCAAGCATTGTGATATGAGTGACGTTCAGGTTGTCACCTACGTCCATGGCAATGTTGGTAAATGGTCAGCCAAATATTATCGCGCTCACGACTAGCACAACCCTTCCTAGCCTTGGTATTTGCGGGCGGTAGTCTAGGTAGCAAACGCGGGCGCTCATTAACAACCTCAATCGATACTCTAGTGCTAGCTGCCGAATAGCGGGTCGAAGTGACTCATCTGGCCATCTCATGGTCACTTGTTTGCCTATGGCCCCCTGGCAGGGGGGACCTGGTCTAGGCGGACCCCTGGTGGAGCCGACCTGACTTGCCGCTGTCTGGGGATCGACTGGTCCTTCCCTCAAAGTCTTGGAGGCGTTGGTCCTAGAAAACTGATGCATCATGAGTTGACATTGATTTTCTAGATGACACGCCATACTTATGTCATGCATCCGACAAGGCTGGTTCGTGAGATCTTTGAAAGATTGCTCCGTTTCGTCCAGTCATCTACCGCTTCTGAAATCTTCGCCTAAACATTGGGGCGTACTGTTGGACCTGTTGTCATACTAGGATCGAGGGATGGCATCTGAGCTCGGCCGTTCTCGGGCGGCCTCCTCCATTACCTCCCCTCGGATATCGACTACCGAAGGCGCTGGCGGAAATGTGGGATGCATGCTGAATGTTTACCCGTGGGCGGCCTTGGCTCGAACCCATATATGGGTTTTAGGGTTCCTCAAATGAGCGCATCTTCAGGGAAGTCAACGGTGCGGTCATTTGTCGAATTAGCGGTAAGGTCACCCGAGGTACAACATTGGGTATTCCGAGACATGTGTGCTAACTCTCCTTTCGTGTTCTCCAAGCGCTTGCAAGAGGGGATTCTTGAGACGATCGGTCGCAAAGGATTTCGCCCTCCTAGCCGCTTTTCGCGGTTGGTTGTATGTGACATGTGACACGCCATACGGAGGTCGTATTAACTTATTTTTACATGTATTCTCTTAATCCAAATTAATGGACGTAAATTTATATAGACACATCGAAATCTAGACATATCCGAATCCATTAATTTGGATTAGAAAGAGTATTAGCTTTTTTAACAAGATTTATATGCCCTCTTATACTGGATGGAGGTAGTGCAAGTTAGAGAGGCTGGTTACCTTTACAAAAGGAAGCCCTACTATGAGAGGAGTTCTAGCCTTTTTGCTACTCGATCGATTCCATCCAAAGTTCACGGGTCCCACACGCAAAAGAGCACGTCCCGTCAGATTCGGCAGCATTGATTTTTGTCTCCATCTCCTCGGTGGGACCCAATGGATGGAAAGAAGGGGCAGTTGTACTAGTATCTTTTGCATGCATACCCTGCAGGCTTGGCCAGCGTTTTGGCCTTCCACCACGCGATGGGCTCAACTCATGTGCAGCACCATCCACCGGAGAAGGCGGAGGAGGAGCCAAGGCCTGCTGCCCCTGCCGTGTACGGATCACACAAACACTGTGTCCGCAGGGCTCGTGTGTGCTAGCTGTTGATCATCAGCAGAAATTTTCTTGGAAATTGTCTCCTACTACTCGTACCCCGCTACACAAAGAGAGAATAAAAAGGTTAATTAGTGGACAACTGCATGGCACAATAAAGGTTAACAACTTTATTTTTATATATTTGCCTAAGAAATAAACGCCACATGCAATATGGGTTTATTTCATACGCAGCTCAAATCTTGCTTTCGAGTACGCGCATACGAATTTGTAATCCGCGGCCCGGAGGTGATGCATATATAGTACTCCCTCTGTTTCAAATTACTCCACGCGTACGCTTATCTAGGTGGCCTAGTATTCTTTCATTTTTCATCAAATTTTTTTTAGAATTTTTGGTATACGTAGTACATATTTTATACTATCTATTTCAAAAATCCCAGCATTTTTTTAAATGAAAAATAAGGAAGTACTAGTCCGCCTACATAAACGCGTCGGCAGAGTAATTTGAAACAGAGGGAGTACTAGGGACTGCGCCCTACCGGTAGAAATCGGTGCCGTCTCTTTGTTTGTTTTCTAAAAGTGGGACGTTCAAAAGTTAAGAATGGACAGGCTCGTTACCGCATGTGGATGTGTGACGCAGCCCCGGAACAAAGGGCTGGCGAAACGGGAGCATGCAAAAAATTCTTCGGTAAGATTCCAGTACTAGTATGTACTCCCTATGTTTATAAATATAAGATGTTTTAGCTTTGTAAATCGAATGTATCTAAACGTATTTTAGTGTATACTCCCTCCGTTCGGTTTTGTTCTACATCCTGGGCCTGAAAAAAGTTCGGAATTAATCTGCGTCTTAGATCTGGTCAATCGCCTTAATTGTCAGGAATTAATACGAGCACGCAAATACCATCTCCCGATCCCCCATCGCCCCAACTTCCTTCGTTCCCAACTTCCTCTTTTCCCAACTCCCGTCCCCGCCTCCGCCTCCACCTCCACCGTCTTCCCGTCCCCGCCTCGTTTCCGCCCCCATCTCCACCTCGTATTCTCCCCGTCGTTAATGGCACGGCCACCATATAAGCTCTCTCTTCCTGTTGCTACGCATCTGAGGAGTGTGCCACAGAGGAGAAAAGGAGAGGGATGGAGCGGCAGGTCAGAGGAGGTGGAAGGCGCCGTGGATTTTAGGTAGGCCACGGCAGAGGGAGCTCCAGTGTGTATCCGGAGCATCATGGCAGCCAGCATGCGGGTCCGGAGGGCCGCGCCATCGATGTATGGGTGGATGCAGATCGGACTCGGCAGCGGCAGCACACGCAGATCGGACTCGGCAGAGGCGGCACACACAGCGGCGGCACAGGCGGCAGCGGGGCCAGTGGGTCTCGGCATGGGCGGCGGTTGAGGGCGGTGACACCTCGTCTGGTTCGGGGTGTGGATTTTGCCCCGAACACACAGGATCCTGATGCGGTGGAATACCAAGATAGCAGCTCGGAGTTCATCCCCGACATAGAGGGCGATAGAGCACCAACGACCTCTTTCCGTACGACTCCGATGATGTTCAGTTTGTGCCGGATTCAGAGGAAGGCGCGAAGGAGGAGTTTGTTCCTGATTCTTTCGTTGACAACATCGTTCATGCTGAAGATCCGGTTGGTGCCCAGCTAGATGAGAGTAAGGTTTGCTATAGCATGCTTAGGATTTTATTGCCTGCCTACTTTAGAATTCCTGGCAATGAAAATTTGGGGATGTAGATCATGCTTACTATTGTCATGGATGGAAGTTCTTCTATGTTATCATGAGAGCAAGCTTACTATAGATCATGCTTACTATTGTAACGGAAAAGATTCAGGAAACTATTGTTATCATGATAACAAAAGTCTACTCATGGGACAAGTTCATCATTACAAGTAGCTCAGTCATCTAGATAGCTAACCACCTCTTGGTACAAATCATGGTCACAAAATAGACGATCAGGAAGTGCATTTTGTAGTAGAAGCCCCCCCTTGTTCATGTGAGGGATTTTGTACCAATTTACACCCCTAATTCTCATCACTTGTATCATGCATGATTGGAGAGTAAGAAATATTATGTTTATCTTCTCAACTTGATACTTGTCAAACTCATCAACCACACCTACAATGAGCTCGTCGATGGTGGTAGGACTTAGCTGATCCGTGAAAGACTGCAAGTACCTAAAAAATCCTAGATCAAGGATATTCATGTCAGGCGAGTTGGGAGGCTGCTGTAGAATCTGAATATCACGTCCTGTAAGTGCAATGGCATTTAACAATGCCTCATCATTGGACTTAACATGGGATGGTGCATTGTCTTGTTGAATGTAGATAGGTTTCCCTTGATCTGGCCATCGTTCATGAATAGCGGGTATTACCTTGTTGACCATGAATTCCCTCATTACATTTCTGTTTACCTTCATGTTCTTAGTGACCATAGTACCTCTAGGTCGGTTTTCCTTTGTGCTGGTTCCTGTTTATAACAACAAATAAACACAACAATTCAACAAATATAACACATGATTGGTTAATAAATTGAATAGGTTTAGATTGGATAGTTCACCTCAGTAACCATGGCCCAACATCCAATTTTCCCATCAAAGATCAGATTTCCTTCATCATCATATCTGGGCCTAGCCACAGCTACTAAGAACATACTTTGCCTATGTAGTTTTTATTTTGAATAGTACGGACTGGATCTTCTTCTTCTGGCAGTAGATAGTAAGTTCTATTGTTTTTGGTCATGTTAAACCATTTTTCATCAAGATGTACAATATCCTCCATATCGACAAACCGCGGTTCACTGTGGATAGTGTTTTGATCGATCATTCTTATGCAAAATCGCAATCTTTCTTTCTTGTTATGATCTTTCAAAACTGGCTTCAAACTACTAGAAATTCTCCTCAGGTACCCTTACTTAAACCTCAAGTGAAGTGTGGTCTTGCTCATATGAATAGCATGACATAGTGCACTAATTGTCTGTCTTTTTCTCTTAGGAATGGACTGTACTTGCGTAAGTGGAGCTACAATTCTCTTGCGCCCACAATTTCCAGTTCTCTTGCTACTAACATCCACCTCTCTTTGTTCTCTTATGCACTCCTTGTATAATTTCCAAACTTCTTGAACTTGCCTTAAACCATGTCCAAGTAATCTTGCTACATCTGTAGTGCTTGTTTTCTTCAAACGACCAGATTTACTGTCTCTAAGTAACTCTCGTAAAACTTCCCACCTTTGCTTGTTTGTCAACATCTTCCTATATTTCTTCTTTGGTCTGCGACCACCAACAGGAGAAAGAGGAACATCTTGTGGTGCTGGGTTTCTCCGTTGAGCATCTGCAAGATCAATATCAGTTCTCCTGCTGAGAAAAATCGCAAGTTGGGTGAGGGTTTCTGCAAAACGCATTCGGTATTTATCTGTCCCGCAAACAACTCGAAAGCATTCATCTCTTGAGTAATCAGCCTGCAATAAGGTTGCATACATATCCTCGTACGACCCTGGTGATCCATCTAGACGTAGTGTATCTTCAACGACAAAACAACCAGTTCCTGTTGCTGCTAAAATAACTTGTAGATCACGGGCTTGATTGATCCAGTAGGGATCTGGTTCTTCAGCTACAATAACAAAGATTAGTACTACCATGCAATTTCGTGCAATATTTGTAGAGAAAATGTACTACCATCTTGTTGCAAATCTGTGAGAAAATCTAACCTGTGGCTGCATCTTGAACATCTGGTACATCCTCAGGAATCTAGTTTAGATCAATGAGGAAAGGATTTCCATGCCCAGAGTCTTGATGATGTGCTACCTCTTCAGGCTGATCTGCTACCTCTTCAGGCTCTGAACCACCTCCTTCATCATCAGGTGGTGAGTTGTTCAAGTCAAGGAGCATGGTGCTGCTAGGTGTAGATTTGACTGGCGGCTGGTGGTGAAGAGTTCTAGTCCAGAAGTACTTATAGAAGATGATTACGCAGCTCCTTGTTTAAGTTGAATTGTACTTGGCGCTGGAGGGAAAGTTAGTAGAACTACTGTTTTCCATTGTAAAAATGGAGGGAAAGTTACTAGTACTATTGTTTCCTGTATTGGCGCCCAAAAAAAGGCGCGCACCCTTCAGCATGCAAATTGCATGGCTATGCACTTAATCTTTCTTTGGGTTTTGAGCTGACTCATTGCATCCTGTGCATGGAGTAGGCTAAAGTAGTAGTATTAAATGCTCTCCTAAATTGCCTGAATTTTTCTAAGATGTAGAACAAAACCGAACGGAGGGAGTAGGTTTATAGAGGTTTTGAATGAACCTATATACTAAAAAGTGTTTAGATACATTCATTTCACAAAGTTAAAACGTCTTATATTTCTGAACAGAGGGAGTATGATCCTAATCGAAAGAGTACCTGGATTTATTTACGTACAGTATTTATTTACACCGCGTCATTATATATCCTGGTACGTGCAGCACAGTGATGAATGGCAACGGAAACGTAGCTCCCTTAATCTCACGCCGTTAGCTTGTATGCAGCGGGGCCCATCTCGGAAGCGTGTAGAATCTCTTCTTCCGCAAGTCTAATGTTTATTTTTTTTGAGAATTTTCCGCTTCACTTAAATGCAGTCCAGGGCTCACAGGACGGTCCAGATTTTTGGGGGGCCCAAATTTCCGATTCGGCCTTATATAAGTTTTGCACCAGGCAGCACATCACCTAGTAAGGCCCTCTAATATGGTTAGAATCGGGCCAGCATCCCTGGGCTGTAGTGTATACCGCGCCGCACATGCCGTCCAGGCACGGGTATGGGTCTAGCCATTTGCTGTCTGGCATCTTTTTCCTTCTGTTTCTTCTTCTCTTCTTCATTTCTGTTTTCTTTTTTCTATTCTATTTCCATATTTTTCTGATTCGAACAAATGTTAAAATTTGAAAACTGTCTGGATTCGAAAATGTTCGAAATAAAAAATATTCATATTTTGAAAATTTTCAAATTTCAAAAATGTTAAGATTCGAAAAAGTTCAAATTCGAAAATGTTCAGATTTTTAAAAAGTTTAAACATCATAAATATTGAGGATTGAAAATTGTTCAGATTTTAAAGTTGTTCATTATTTTAAAATAATTAAATTTGAAAACTGTTGAGATACAAAAACTGTTCAAATTGAAAACTGGTTAGATCTTAAAATTGTTCAATTTTTTTTTTAATGTTCGGAGTAAAAACCTGAAAGAAAACCTATAAGACCATCGGTAAACAAAAACCGGATTAAAAATAATCGTCCAACCGCGCTATATGGCTCAGGCCCAAAAAACAACAGGATGTGCGGCCGACCATACACACGGACCTGGTTGGTGGGAAACTGTTCGCTGAGGCCCGAGCGTCCTAGAGCACCGTTTCGCTTAAGCCTTCGGACGGTGGGCTAGGCCCGTTATGCCTTTCTTCTGCCTTCCTCCGATACAGCCTTCGTTCCTTTTTCTTTCGTTTGTCAGGTTGGATTCCAATCCACACGTTCGCTTTTTCATTTTCTCAAAAAAAAAAAAAAACACTTCCGTTTTTTCTCTCTCGTTGGTTCGTTCAGAGCGCTCCTTTCTTTTCTTCCGTTTCTACGTAGTACTACTTCTGTCTAGGATTATTAGTCCTAAGAGCCAAGTTGTTAATATCAAGACACTTTATAATTCTCTCTCATTAATTTATACGTGCACCAATAGTCTTACATGCATGAGAGAAGTGAGAGGAAAAGAAAGACATGCATTGAACGAGAGAGAATAATAATGAGATAGCCCTTATAATCTCAAACAATATAAAAAATCTATCCGGACCTATAATCCCGAACAGAGGTAGTACGTTTTTTCTTACTTCGATCTTTTCTTATTTTCTATTTTTCAACCTTTTCTTGTTTCCTTTCTTTGGGCCAGGTTTTCCTTTCCCGTTCACTTGATTTTGGTTTTTTTTTTTGCGAAATTCCACCGATCTATTAATAATCAGCAGTATAAAGAGTTCTAAAAGTAATAAAAAATATAAATAGGTCATTGGACCACCTAGCGACGACTATAGCCATTTTTCTTTCTTACATACTTTTCCTTTTCTTTTCTTATGCCCCTAAATTTTGTTCCAAACAATATTTTTCTATTTTCCACTTTTTGGTATCAACTTTTGTTTTATTTACCATATTCTACTGTTTGTTCCACGTGGCGATTCAATTTTGTTCCTTTTTTGGCTATAGTTTTCTTTCCCGTAGACCAAAATTTTGTTCCTTGTCAAGGCAAAACTTATTTGTCGGATGGTTTTGTTTCATTTCTTCTCCTCGGTAAGGTATCTAATTTAAGGCGAATAGCGAGTGCACAGATGTGATCAACCCCCAAGGGGCCTCTGTCAAAGGGGACCCACTCTCATCGTATCTATTCCTGATATGTGCGGAAGCTTTTTCCGCCTTGCTAAATAAGGTGGAGTTGAATTAAAGTTTACAAGGTATCCGATTGTGTAATAATGCCCCAAGTATCAACCATGTTTTGTTTGCAGACAACTCCCTGGTGTTGACCAAAGCTTCAAGAGCGAACGCTAGAACTCTGTAAACTATTCTACTCCCTTCGACCCAAATTAATTGACTTCGATTTGTTTAGATTCGGATGTATCTAGACATATTTTAGTGCTAGATACATTCGAATATAGGCAAATCTAAGTCAATTAATTTGGATTGGAGGGAGTAAAATACTAGTGCTGCAAGGAGGAGTGAAGTTCCGGAGGAACTAAATATTAGCGAAGAGGCCAAAACTGAGTACTTGGGCCTTTCCGTGTATGTGGGTAGATCTCGAGCAAAGACTTTTGAGTATATTAAAGAGAAAGTGTGGAAAAGAATACAAGGATGGATGCAGCGTATGTTGTCACGGGCAGGCAAAGACATACACATTAAGGCTTGTGCTCAAGCCATCCCCACGTTTGCCATGTCTTGTTTCGATCTAACTAGAGGATTATGTGAGCAAATTAGTACAATGATATGTAGGTTCTGGTGGTCACAACAGCAGAAGGAAAATAAGATGTAGTTGTTAAGCTGGGAAATTTTGACAAAACCGAGAAGTGAGGGAGGCCTAGGCTTTAGGGATATGGTTTCAACATGGCGATGTTGGTCCGGCGATGTTGGCGAGGCAACAATGGCGTATGCTGTATGCTCCTGACTCCCTTTGTGAGCAGGTGCTGAAAGCAAAATATTTCCCTCAGGCATCTATCCTAGAAGCAATGCCGACTGCGGGCATGTCATACTCATGGAGGAGTATTTTAATGGGAGTAGAGTTGGGGACCGTACTGACATCAAGATATGGTCTGATCCCTGGATTGACAGAAAGGAGTCGAATAAACCAGTCAACCCAAGAGAGTAGAAGCTTGTTACTAGAGTGTGTGAGCTGATTGACCCCATCACAGGTCAGTGGGATGAAGCTCTAGTGAGAAACAAGTTCTGGGAAATGGATGCTCGTGTAATCCATGCCACTCCAATAAGAGATGATTTTGAGGATTTCTATGCTTGGCAACATGACGACAAAGGTTTCTTCTCGGTGAAATCAGTCTACAAATTATATGTGTTGGAATTTAGTGAGTTTTAGGTTGTTGGCCCATTAGACAAATTCTAAAATTCTCTTTGACCCATTTGTATATTGCAGCATATGGCTGTGCTAGTGGCATCAAAGTTTAATCCCACATTGCTAGTTGAGTGAGAGTTACATCTCCTTATATACACGCACTCCTCCTCCGATGCCACCTGCCTCGCCTCGTCACGACGCGCGCATGCCGCAGGTTACGGGTTGCGGGAATCTCGCCGAGCCAAGATTTATTTTTGCTAGTCGGAAAAATTAGAGGCCGCGTTAATTAGTTAGCCATTTCTAGTTTTTATGGGATGTGGGCTATTACCGACTTGGACGTGGGCTGAGCCCCACGATCTCCCTGACCTGCGCTATATAAGCGTCTGCGCTAAACCTAATCGGCACTGCTTACCACACGCATCTCCTTCCAGTCTATTGCGCCGCAGCCTTCGTCTTCCCCATCCCGGCTTGCGGCATACATCGCAGATCGGGACAGTAGGCCTCCGGAACCCCGCCTCTTGTGAACCTGTATGGGTGAGGGGCGATCATGTTTTGGGGGAGCGCTTCCGCGCGACTACTGGCTTCCACAACATCTTCCGACAACGAGTTCCCGAACGGTGACTTCTTTCCGGACGTGACCGACCTCTTCGACAACCTCAACATGAGCGACGACGCTGTTGCCACCGCTGCTGCTGTTGCCGCCGCTATGCCGTATGTTCTCCTGAACTTTCTATTTCAGATTATGCTAGAGTTCTTTATTCTAGTGATTACTGTAGATGTGATAGGTTTATCTTATTTAGATATAATCTGTTCATCTACTATGTTAGTTTGCGTGATCTATTTGAATAATGTCTGTATGATCATGATTTATCAGTTTATTATTCGGATTAAATCATATGGATTATTGCTTATATTTTCAACAATCCAAAAACCTGACTATAGGCAACTGAATTTCACTGGTGTAGTCGCGGCTACTAGGCCGTCTTCGTTTGATGGTATGCACTATAAGAGATGGCGCGCGAGAGAAATTCTATGGTTTATAAACCTAAACTGCTATAGCGCCACTCTTGGCAAACCTGAAGGAGATCTTTCTGCTGAGCAGCAAGTAGCCTTTAAGAAAGCCGATACCATGTTTATGGCGGATCTGTTCAGTATTCTTGGGGACAACATTGTTGACCCATATATGTCATTTAATAATGGCAAAGACGCGTGGGATGCGCTCGAGGCCAAGTTTGGGGTCTCGGACGCTAGCACTGAGTTGTATGTCATGGAGCAATTCTATGACTACAAGATGGTTGATGAGCGCTTCGTCGTTGAGCAAGCTCATGAGATACAATTACTTGCCAAAGAACTTGAGCAATTCAAGTGGACCTTACCGGATAAGTTTATGGTCGGAGGCATTATTGCCAAGCTTCCTCCCATGTGGAGGAACTTTGCTGCTTCTCTGAAACATAAGAGACAAGAGTTTTCCGTTATGATCTCATTGGGTCTCTTCATGTGGAAGAGAAGGCGAGAGCAAAGGACACACATGCTCGAGGATTTGAGGGAGCTTCTAGTGCCAGTTTTGTACAAAAGAAAAACTTCCAATCCCACAAGTTCAAGAATAAGAACATATCTGATGGTAAAGGTGAAGGAATTATGCCCTAGAGGCAAATAATAAAGTGTATTATTTGATATATCTCATGTATGTTCATAATACGTTTCATACTGTGCTATAACTGTGTTAATACGAAACATTAATACACGTGTGGTATGTAAACAAACCGTGTCTCTAGTTACCTCTAGTGAACTAGTTCATTGGTCATGAGGATGGTCTGTGTTTCGAGATCATGGGCTTTTATGCCAACTGACAATGAGGTCATGTTATTAGTTGAATAACATGATAGACAAATATCCGACCGTTATATCTTAATGAGATCTAGTTACAAAGTTCATCATTGATGATAAAACACAGAGAACCTCGCAACCTGATCCTTTGACTGTGAGGTAATACAAATCACCATTCCGGAAAAGCTTAGATGGTTATCAAGAATCATCTCGTAACAGGGTGATCAAAAAGGTGTCACTCGGGTTTTCCGAAGGGATGCGTAGAGGAGTACATATCAAGACCAGGATTTGTCTAGTCCATGTAACGGATAGATACATGTGGCCATCTCGGTGATGTCGCATTAATGAAGCTTGCAAGCATGTGACTAGGTCACGGAATGCAATGACATGAGAACGAGAAAACAAGTTCATCAGTAACGAGATCGAACTAAGGTATGGAGATATGATACATTGCAAATGTATCTATAATTTTTGATGTTCCATGCTTGGTTTTATCTACTTTCTTATGTTTTGTTCCAACTTTGGAGTACTTTTCATACACTTTCTTGGAATAATCTATTAACAAGATGCCATAGTGCCAGTTGCCTGTTTTCTGCTGTTTTTGGTTCCAGAAAGTCAGAAAATGAATATTCTCGAAATTGGACGGGACAAAAGCCAAAGTTGATATTTTCCCGGAAGACTCACGGAGCCAGAAGGAGAGACGGAGAGGGGCCACAGGGTGGCCACACCACCCCTAGGGGCGGGTCCACCTAGGCCACGCCAGGGCATGGTGTGGCCCCCCTGGCCACCCACCGACCTTGCCCTCTGGCCTATAAGAAGCCTCCCGATGCGTAAATCCTAAATCATCAAGCCTCCAGCCACGAAAAGTTCCGCAGCGCCGCCGCCACCAAAAAGGAGATTCGAGGGACAGAAAGTCTCTGTTTCGGCACCCTGCCGGGACGGGGAAGTGCCCCCAGAGCCATCTCCATCGATATCCACCGCCATCTCCATCACCATTGCTGATTCCCATGATGAGGAGGGAGTAGTTCTCTATCGAGGCTAAGGGTTCTACCGGTAGCTATGTGTTCATCTCTCTCTCCATGCATGATCATATTGTGATCATGAGCTTGTAATATATAGATCTACCTTGTTACTCAAGTGCTTTAATGAATCTCTGCTCTCCCCATGTGTGTGAAAGTGACAACGTGCTCACCATGGTGGCACTTAGCCTAGAGATTACAAATACTTGTTATGAGTTATATTTGGAGTTGGATGTCTTTATAAAATTGTGGTGTTTGTTGGACTCATCTAGTACTCAAAGTGACAGTGTGGGGTTTTCTAGATGGGAAAGGCTTACCTTGAGGTGTGCTGTTATAGCCCTACCAACGATTAGAGTGTACAACCGAAGAGTAGTTAAGAGTAGTATCATAAAGAAGAATATATTTATAAGAGAGTGTTCACTAGTGAAAGTATGATCCCTAGGCCTTGTTTCTAAGCATTGATACACCGTTTGCAATTAGATCTGTTACATGTTTGCTTGCTTCCATCTTTATTTCAGTTTGCCTTTAGTCTTTTCCACGCCATCAACCTATTTTCTAGCACCGTTACCACTTATAATTATCCATACCACTTGTATTTCACTATCTCTTCGCCGAACTAGTGCACCTATACACCTGACAAGTGTATTGGGTGTGTTGGGGACACAAGAGACTTCTTGTATCTTAATTGCAGGATTGCTTGAGAGGGAATACCTTTGACCACTTCCTCCCTGAGTTCGATAAACCTTAGGTGATCCACTTAAGGGAAAACTTGCTGCTGTTCTACAACCCTTTGCACTTGGAGGCCCAACAACTGTCTACAAGAATAGAAGTGCGTAGACATCAAGATACCGAAGATCAAGTCTCGGATGAATTAGGTATCGAATGACAAAGGGAATGGGGAACGACTATCTCACGGTTCGAGCAATTGTATTCGTGAAACGCACGGGGATCACATGGCCATCCAGGTGTTGGGGGGATACCCCAGGATAGGGTCACGCCGGGGTATAAAGGCCGAGTTAGCCGAGGTACGGCAAGGTTAAAGCAAGTGTTGGCCGAGTCACCTCAAGGTAGGCCGAATCACGGAGTAACCCGGACCAGGGGATGTCCACCTAACTGGGTCTCAGCCGACTTATGTCATATGTCGGCAGGATATATCTAACTTGTATGCAGGTGCAGGTGTGGCCGGATTAACTAGGCACAATTCGGGTTATATCAGGCTTGCAAGAGAAGGAAGATATCTCGCTAGTCAAAAGGAGGTCACTGTACGCAGAGCATGAGCGAAGCGAACAGAGGCTAGGACCACCGAGGCATGGCCGACAAGGGTGACGTTGCCTGTGTCGGATGACGCTGGCGCCGCAGAGGCTCACGTAGCCTCTGCATGGCTTACGACAGGGAAAGTGACCCGGTCGGTTTACTATTTTGGGAAGAGGCATATTCCTTCGAATATGCCTCCACGTATGCCCTAATTGGAGACCTAGCCACCCCTATATAAGGAGGGCTAGGGCCTCTGTAGAAGGGGTTGGTCTTTACTGGTTCATTTCTAGTTTCCTGAGAGCTAGTCAGTGGTGAGAGTAAGAGAGTTCCTTCTTCGTCCTCTCCCCAATTCAGCTCAAGGAGCACTTGTAATCTTGGAATCTCATTGCATACAAAGCAACTGTGTGTGGAATCACCACACTATCCCTCCCTGGATTCCTCTAGTGCATTTAGTCCCCACCTTTAGCCTATCCATGGCATCTGCCGTGACACCACCACGATAGTTGGCGCCCACCGTGGGGCTAGCAGCGCTAGCAGGAGTGAAGATCCGGACAGGAAACTTCATCGGCACCGGCAAACGCATCGTCTCTGGGCTCGTCCAGCGCTTTGGAGCGCTAGACTTCGTCAGCGACAACGCTGGCTGCTTCGACAAGCGACCCGCGCAACGGCCTCTTCGTCAAGCTTGGCGTGCACAAGATCTACGTCGCTATTAATGTGTCGTGCGTTCACCCGCGGCACGTCGTTGAGGGAGGCAAGCCACCCCTTAGTGCGGCTCGTGGGGCGCGTATCACTCGCTCCCCCGATCACGTCGAGGTGATGATGACTGCGCCTGGCGCTAGCGCGAGCAAGGAACCGGCACCAGATCCGGAGGTAACACCCAAGGCACTGAGGAAAAGTAGAGGTCCTCCACTAGAGAGGCCCGAGAATGTGCTGCAGCAGACAATAGATAGCCTAGCAAGCCCAGTAGCAGCAGTGGTAGATCCGGCTCAGGCACAGGCCGAGTTAGAGGAGACTAGGCAGAAAATATTAGAGGGTGCGAAAAAGATAGCCACGGCTCTGCAGCCGTTGAACATGACACTGCGTGAGTACGCAAAGGCAAACAAGGTTGATGCTATAAAAGTGAAGGGGAGAAACCTCATGAGTGAAATGAACAGAGAGGGTGATACTAGAATTGAGGAATCAGATAAGTGTATGTCCGTGGGGCTGCCGAAGTACAGTACCCCGGCAAAGAACCTCAGAGCAGCAGATGCAGTTGCGTCCGAGTAGAGGGTTTGACGGGTGAAGCCCGGCAGAGACAGCAGGAAAGGATCAATGAGTTGGTTTGGATCGCAAACAGGCAGAATGAGGAGGTGCTCAGGGCTAACCCGGAAAGAGCTGGGGCCTCCAAGATCATTTATTCGGCAGTAGGTCACCCAGAGAAATCTGCTGGAGCAGCATCGTCTCCTCATGGTGGTCCTAGGAGAGAAGAGGTAGTAACCTCGGCCAGGAGGAACAAACAGATAGTCCTATATGACCCAACAAAGGCAGGGAAAGGAAAAGCAGTGCAGGGAAATGAGGATCGACGAAGTGTGAGCCGAGGTGAAGCTGGCCGAGGTAACCGCGACCAAGGCAATGCCGGTCAAAGGAACGCTGTGAACGGCAATGCCGGACAGCATAACCCGGCGGATGCAGGGCAACCGCAGCAGCGGAATATACCATGGCAAGAGCGCAGTGCCGGCCAAGGTATGCAACAGAGAGCAGTTCCACAAGAGCAAGATATATATAATGATGGTGACTCGGAGATGGTGAACGCTGGGTATCCCAGGCCGGACTATCACGTGATAGGGTCAAGATTGATACGCAGGAACTTGATGCCTGATGACGCCAGGTTAAAACTGGATCGGTTGTATAGGTTGGAGCAGATTGAGTGTCAAGGTCCTCCGGGTCCAGCGTGTTTTGGACCCCGGATCATGAAGGAGCCTCCAGTACCTAACTTCCAGCTACCTAGAGGCACTAAGACATATGATGGCAACACAAAGCCGTAGGATTGGTTGATTAACTATGCAACAGTAGTAAAAATTGCTACAAGCAACTTGAGATGGGTTGTGAGATATGTACCTCAGATGCTGGAGGGGCCAACAAGGGTATGGCTAAACAATTTGCCACCTGGAAGTATTAACTGTTGGATCAATTTTGAGGAAATGTTTGTTAGTAATTTCTCAAGCACTTATCAGAGGCCCAACAGACCGTAGACCCTAGCACTGTGCAAACAGAGACCGAATGAGACATACCGGGAATTCCTAACCCGCTGGTGCACAGTGCGAAACTCATATGAGGGTGTGATTGAGTCAAAAGCCATAGCTTGGTTTGCGCAAGGGTGCAGATATGCAAGCATGCTATGGAAAAGGTTGCAAAGGGATATGCCAACTACATTGGCAGAAACAATCTGGATTGGTGATTCATATGCCTTGGGTGACCTGGCTCAGCCTAGGCTCATGTCAAACGAGTCAAGCGAGGAGTACTATCAGCGAGATGGGGCCGGGTCATCCCGGAGAAATGATTACCGGGGTAAAAGAAGAGATGACATACCGGATTACCGGTACAATTTGCAACAAGTTGCTGCTGTGAATCAGGACCAACCCGGAGCAGGAAGCAATCAACGTCAGAAAACTAGAGGGAAGCAATGGACCCCAAGGAATGATGGCAAGAAAACTTGGACGCTAGAGCAGAAGAGACAGTGGCAGGAAAAGAAGGACCGTCCGAGGTACACTTATGAGGCAATGCTGGATCAGCCGTGTAAATTTCACACGCCAAATCTGAGTAACCCAGCGGGTCACACAACACGGCAGTGTGAGTGGATGAGGAAAATAGAACAAAGTGGTTCAGGGAATGCTCAGGCACCCCGGAATGATCAACCTCGACAGGAGTTACCCCGGCAGCAATTGCTCTCCGGAGCGAACACGCAACAGTTAATGTTGCCACCCCCTCCGCCGAGGTATGAAAACCATGAGAGAAAGATGCAGTGCACCAGGTAGAAAACCAACATCAACCAGATCAAAGGTACCCCGAAAATGAGGGGAGAAATGAGTACAGAGAGCATCATCAGAGCTACTACGTGTTCACCATAGAAGAGACAGATAGAAAGAGCTTGCAGGGCCGACACATGGAAGTAAACGCGGTAATGCCAGCGGTGACGAGGTATATGCCTTGGTCGGACCAGGAAATTACTTGGAGCATCAAAGATCATCCCAAGCTTATGCCAAGCCCTGGTTCATATGCGCTGGTGCTGGACCCAACATTCATTGGGCCAAACATCAATGTGAGGTTCTCAAAGGTACTGATCGACAATTGCAGTAGCATCAACATCATGTATGTGGACACGATGCACAAGTTGGGTATCACAGAGAACATGCTCCAAACTACAAGGACAACTTTCCATGGCATTGTGCCAGGCATTTCCTGTGAACCCATTGGCAAGGTCCGGGTTGATGTGTTGTTCGACACAAGAGATAACTACCGGACTGAGAATTTGGAGTTCAAAGTTGTCAATTTGGAGAGCGCATATCACGCGTTGCTCGGCAGGCTAGCTCTGAACAAGTTTATGGCGAGTTGCCACATCAGTTACCTAAAGATGAAGCTGCCTGGGCCAAATGGGGTAATTACCATAGCTGGAGATTTCCGATGTTCCATTGAGTGCGCGTCAGCCGAGTCTAACCTGGCCGAGTCACTCATGATTGCGCAAGAGAAGAGAAAAATCCAGGAGGTGGCGGTATTGGCTCAATCCACGCAGCAATATATGACGGCGCTGAGTAATCCGCATGGTAGCGTCTCATTTCAAGCGACAAAGGATACCAAGAAAGTACGTGTTGATGATATGTTCCCGGAGTGTACCGTAACAATTGGTGTCGGGTTAAATGATAAATAGGAAAGCGAGCTCGTCAACTTCCTCCATGAGAATCAGGATATCTTTGCTTGGTCCACACAGGACTTGCAAGGTGTTCCGAGGGAGTTGGCCGAGCACTCTTTGAATGTGAGACCCGGAGCAAAGCCGGTGAAGCAACCTCTCCGCCGC
This sequence comes from Avena eriantha, assembly GCA_910589775.1. Taxonomy (NCBI): domain Eukaryota; kingdom Viridiplantae; phylum Streptophyta; class Magnoliopsida; order Poales; family Poaceae; genus Avena; species Avena eriantha. Next base: position 10,336,808 of record OU342741.1, on the reverse strand, counting down.
TTCGCCGAAGACAGGAGAAATGTCATAGGAGATGAGATAGCTCGGCTACTAGCAGCTGGGTTTATCATGGAAGTACATTACCCGGATTGGCTGTCTAATCCGGTGATGGTGGAGAAGAAGAACGATGATCCGAACGTGGCAGTAGTTTGGCGCATGTGTATTGATTACACGAACCTAAATAAGGCGTGTCCGAAAGATCCATTCCCACTGCCAAGGATAGACCAAGTCATAGATTCTACTGCTGGGTGTGAACTGTTGTCATTCATTGATGCATATTCTGGTTTCCACCAGATACCTCTGAACCCAAGTGATCAAATAAAGACTGCGTTTATCACCCCGTATGGGGCTTATTGCTATCGCACCAAGCCATTTGGTTTACGTAATGTAGGGGCAACGTACCAAAGATGTATGCAGAAATGTCTACACGACCAAATTGGTCAAAATGTGCAGGTATATGTGGATGATGTTGTTATAAAGACCAAGGAAAGCAAAATGCTCCTTGACGATATCAGGCAAACGTTCGCGAACCTGAGGAGGTTCCAAATGAAGCTTAACCCGGAGAAATGTACCTTCGGTGTCCCGGCTGGAAAATTACTCGGATTTCTTGTCTCTAGCCGAGGTATCGAAGTTAACCCAACTAAAATCCAAGCTATAGAGCGAATGGAACTGCCGAAGTGCCTTAATGATGTCCAGAAGTTCACTGGTTGCCTGACATCCTTAAGTCGGTTTGTATGTCAGTTGGGAGAAAAGGCACTGCCTCTCTATCAACTGATGAAAAAGTCGGACAAGTTCATTTGGACGCCGCAGGCCAATGAAGCCTTTACCCAATTAAAGATGATGTTAGCCACTGCACCAGTGTTAGCCTCTCTACTCTCAAAGGAGCCAATTTTTCTCTATATAGCCGCAACCAACCGAGTTGTAAGTGCAGTAACTGTGGTAGAGCGCGACGAGGAGGGTAAGTCAGTGCAAAGGCCAGCATATTATCTGAGCGAGGTATTATCAGCCTCGAAACAAAACTATCCCCATTATCAGAAGATGGCATATGGTGTGTATATGGCGGCAAAGAAGCTAAATCACTATTTTGAAGAGCACCCCATCAAAGTAATATGTGAAGCCCCCATATCCGAGATAATGAGCAACAAGGATGCAAGTGGCAGGATTACAAAATGGGAAATTGAGCTAGCCCCTTATGCGCCACAATATGACAGGAGAGAAGCAATCAAGTCACAGGCTGTGGCCGACTTTTTTGTGGATTGGGCCAAGGTTCAATACGAGCCACCATTGCTAGATCCGAATTACTGGAGAATGCACTTTGACGGGTCAAAAACAAAAACCGGGTTAGGCGCCAGAGTTGTGCTTACCTCGCCCAAGAAGGACCAGCTGAAATACGTGCTACAGATCCACTTCACAACATCAAACAATGTTGCAGAATATGAAGCACTTGTGCATGGGCTCAAAGTGGCAAAAGAGGTTGGAATACGTCGGATCCAATGCTTCGGTGACTCGGATCTCGTAGTCCAGCAGGTCTTTGGACAATGGGATGATTTGGATGCAAATCTGGCACTATACAGATTCCATGTGTAGAAAATATCGGGATACTTTGAGGGATGCGAATTTCATCATATACCTCGGGTGGAAAATGAGGCTGCCGAAGTATTGTCAAAGCTCAGATCGACCCGGCAAGCAATCCCGCCAGGGGTAGCACTAGAGCACCTCAGAAAACCATCTATCAGGCCATCCCCGGAATCCGACTCAACTTTTATCCCGGCAAATCTAGAATCGGAAGCTGTGCCCATGGACATTGATGTGGGAAGTGGTTCACAAAACCTGGGGACTGCTTCGCAAGACCCGGGGACTATGCAGCGTGATCCGGTTGAGGTTATGCTAGTGGATCAGATGGAAATTTATGAGGATATGTTCCCAGTACGAGCTATACCAGCTTGGGCACTGCCCAAATTTCAATTCCTGAAAGATGGAACTTTGCCCAGTGAGGAGGTGCTTTCCAGGCAAACACAGAGGAGGGAAAAAGCATACACGATCATCAATTCCGAGCTATACAAGAGAAGTGTGACAAACGTTCTCCAACGATGTGTTGACCCGGAGGAAGGGCTTGACATCCTCCGGGATATACATCAAGGGGAATGTGGGTATCACGCCTCGTCCAGAGATGGTAGCAAAAGCTTTCCGTCATGGGTTTTACTAGCCAAGTGCCTTGGAAAAAGCAGAGGATTTGGTAAGAAAGTGCAATGGTTATCAAAGGTATGCTACCAAGACACATATGCCTATGTCGGAGCTCAAGACCATACCAATTACCAGGCCATTTGCCGTATGGTGTTTGGATATGGTTAGCCCGTTTAAACCAGCAAGAGGGAACATGACCCACATCTTGGTCATGGTGGACAAGTTTACGAAATGGATTGAGGTGAAGCCAATAAGAAAATGTGATGGAGCTACTGCCGTAACATTCCTCAAAGATATCATCTTGGGATACGGTTATCCTCACAGTATCATAACCGATAATGGCACAAATTTTGCTGCAGGAGCGTTTGCGCGTTTCTGCTGGGATAAGAAGATCCGGTTGGACGTTGCCTTGGTGGCCCACCCCGCATCGAATGGACAAGTGGAGAGATCCAACGGATTAGTATTATCGGGGATAAAACCCTGGCTCATTGAGCGGCTGCAAAGATCAGCGGGGTGCTGGATAGAAGAACTACCAGCGGTACTATGGAGTTTAAGAACAACTCCAAATCGATCAACAGGCTATACGCCATTCTTTCTGGTATATGGTGCAAAAGTTGTATTGCCAGCCAACATAGAGCATGATTCACCTAGAGTCACCCAATACACAGAAGCTGAAGTGCAAGAAGCCCGACAAAATGATGTTGATCTGCTGGAAGAAGCGAGAGAATTGGCATTGTTAGACCCGCCATATATCAGCAAAATCTCCGATGCTATCATAGCCGAAAAGTAAACCCCCAGATTTTCCGGGAAGGTGATCTGGTACTCTGGTTGGTACAACGTACTACTGGCATGCACAAGTTATCCCCCCATGGGAAGGGCCATTCATTGTGAGCAAAGCATTGCACAATGATTCTTATTATCTTATCGATGCAAAACCACAGGAGAAGAACAAGGCGGACAGGTCCGACGAGGAATCTAAGCGTCCATGGAATTAGCTCTACTTCGTCCTTTCTACACTTAGCAAAGAAGTCTATGTATCCGAGTCTCTCATATGTCGGTATGTATGCCGGCAATGAGCTTATCAATGAGATGGTGTCACCTCGAGCAGTAACTCGGGGACTGCCTTAATAATATTTGTTGTCTTCTGTACTTTATAATTTTTATGTCGGCCGACGTAAGTTGCTTCTACCTAAGCCGAATTAGTAGTGTGTGAGCACCAAAAACCTAACTCTTCGACTTGCTGCTGTTCAACAAAATTTAGCTTCATGGCAAGCAAGAGAACAAGTTTGGAATTGCGTAGCACATGAAAAACGACTAAGGAAAGGAACTTAATCGAGCCGACATTTTTTATTTGGACTAACTTTGTGTTTACCTTATTTTTTGCTATGTTGAATTATTTTGAGCTAGTCCTAAAAGTTTCCAAGTATTGTTAAGTCAATTTTTTAAACTCGGACTCGTCGTCATAAAACCGAACCAAGGTAGACGCGAGTCGAGCCAAGAAATTGGAGAAACAAGAAAATGAAACTCGAGGACTACGCCCAAGATAATCCCGCACGAGCAACTTAGTAGCAAAATACGATAATTGTGCTTAATACATTTGCATCCGACATACCGGGGATCTGATAAACTACAAAGTATTTTTAATCAAGGAGCAGCAGGGGGAGGTAACTCAGCGCCAGCGGGTGGAACTCCAGCATCGGCTTCAGCATCATCTTCATCTTCTTCGACGTCCGAGGCCTTGCCCTCATCATCTTCACCCGAACCATCGTCGACGTATTCGTCGTCAACAGCATCGAGAAAGCTTGGTCCCTTGTTCCATTGATGGACGGGGCATATTGAATGAGGTTATGGGCGCACGCCTTGCGCCGAGCTACCCAATCCGGATCAGTGGACCACCTTGACCCGGTGCGCATGCGCTCGAGAAGATCGAGATTAATTTTCTCGTACCATGTGAGCACGTAGTGGAGGACATTCTCAACTCCGGCATGTCCGGTGGATTCCCTCCAAAGGTCAAGATGGGTCTCGCACTCCATTAACTTGTTGATTAGAGCAGCGGAACCCTCTGGAGTGTCTTCACCAGGCCAAAGGGCACTGAAGATCCAGACTGCTACGTCTAGGATATCCTTGCCATAGTTCTTCACAATCTCGACGCGAGAAGATAAGCTAACCAGCAGGTCCTCCAGATCAAGAGGAATGGTGCCAGGACCAGATGTAGTACCTCTCTGCTGGCGGAACTTGGTAACAACATTGGATGCAATGGCATCACCCTCCGGAAATTTGTCTGGAAAAACAAGACAAGTGAAATAAGGTCGGAGGTTGACCCGGAGAGATTTATGCCGGCTAAAGAAAAAGAACTTACGAGAGATATGGCTGTGGATCTGGGTCAGCTCCGTGGTGCAGTTGTCATGCCTCTTACGGAGTTGCACAAGTTCAGCATTTCGACTCAAGCTTAATGTCGGCCTCCTTCAGCAGTTCTTGATCCTTGGAAATTTGGAGGTTGAGGCGTTCTCGCTCTTCAGTAAAATCTTGGCCAGCTTTATCCATTTCAGATTTGTGGAGCGCCTTGAGCTTCTTCATCTTTGCCTTGAGCTTGGCAATCTCATCATCCTTGGTACAGAGAAGGGAAAGCTCATCATCCTTCTTTTTGAGTTCGGCCTAATGTTGTCCTGCTTGTTCGAGAAAATGCAGCATCATATCAGGCACGAGCACACTATCTTCAAGAGATGCTGAAATATTCTGTTGATCCGGCAAAGCCGAGGTATGAATATCTGCCGAGCCAAGAAGAAAAGGAGAGATGGCGCAGAAGAAGACTAAGCAAAACGGACTTACCTTTGATTTGCTCCAAGTTCTTCCGCAAGATGGTGTTCTCAGCTTCCACTTCAGCTGCGCAATCCGAATGATGAGTTAGTTGGGCACGAAAAACAAAGAAAGACGGGGAAAAAAGCTAAGGAGAAAACTTACCTCTTTTCTCGAACTCTGCGAGGAGCATAGAATGTTTCGCGCGCAGCATCTTGTGAGTGTCCAAGATACGCTGAAACTCAGCGCTCCGGCGATTGGTGGTCACCTGAAAAGAGTACAAAAGGATAGCTTAGTCTTGTGCATATTCGAAGTGTACAAAATCCGGGCCAAGTGGAACTTAACCCGGCTCTAGGTGTGTGCATATTCGAAGTGTACAAAATCCAGGCCAAGTGGAACATAACCCGGCTCTAGGTGTGTGCATATTCAAAGTGTAAAAAATCCGGGCCAAGTGGAACTTAACCCGGCTCTAGGTGTGTGCATATTCAAAGTGTACAAAATCCGGGCCAAGTGGAACTTAACCCGGCTCTAGGTGTGTGCATATTCGAAGTGTACAAAATCCAGGCCAAGTGGAACTTAACCCGGCTCTAGGTGTGTGCATATTCGAAGTGTACAAAATCCGGGCCAAGTGGAACTTAACCCGGCTCTAGGTGTGTGCATATTCGAAGTGTACAAAATCCGAGCCAAGTGGAACTTAACCCGGCTCTAGGTGTGTGCATATTCGAAGTGTACAAAATCTAGGCCAAGTGGAACTTAACCCGACTCTAGGTGTGTGCATATTCAAAGTGTACAAGATTCGGGCCAAGTGCAACTTAACCCGGCTCTAGGTGTGTGCATATTCGAGGTTACTAAGGAGCTACGCTAGTTCTCTAAGGAGCATCCGGCCGAGTAACAAGTTACTCCCCCGGAGGTTCGGGGACTAATGGTTATATCACCAATATCTAGTACATGTTAAAGAAAAGAAGTAGCGTACCTCCATCATCCGACCCACAAGGTTTATAGCCTTGGCGGCTGTGTTCATCTGCGCAACAAACTCCGCAGGCCCAAATTTCTCCGGGAGATTGTCGTTATCGACGAACTCCGCCTTGTTCCAGTTGTTTACAAACTCGATCAAGGCCGGAGGATATCGTTCTCCACTGACCATGTGGGGCGCGACCAAACTCTTGGCGTGGGCCTCCCTTCTCTCAACTTGTGCAACAGCAGGGCTGCTATGCAAGACAAGTTGTGCATCAGCTGACCCGGCAGAGGTGTCTTTCTTTGGTGGGGTTTTCTGCAGAAGCATGGACGCGACCGTGCACTGTCCAGCCTCGATAGTTGTTGTCCTAGCGGCATCAGAAGCTTTCTTGCCCTTAGGCTGCTGCTGAGAAGTTGAGTTTTGGGCGGCGGATTTGCCCTTGGGTGCAGCCTTGGTGCTAGCCTTGGTGCTGGATGTGACTTCTCGCCGAGTCTTGGAAGACTCGAACGAGGCAGAAAGAGTTGGTGCTGCTGGCACAGGTGCTGGCGCTGGTGTTGATCTTGGCAGGGGTGCTGAAGGAACCTCGGTGGTAGCTGGTTGCGGCTGAGCCGAAGAGGAGCTGGGAGCAACCATAGCCTTGGCAAAACCACTTCCCCCTGTTCTGAGGTTGCTCTCCTCTTAACGAGGTGGGCTAGAACCCGGAGCAGCCGCTGGACCCTCTTGAATGGGTCTTAGCGGGCGAGAATCATCGCCATGAGGGGGAGAAGGGCTATGTCGGAGCGGCGAGGCAATGCCACATCCGCTCTGAGGAACCTCCACCGCAGCCCTGCCGAATCAAACGACGAACAATAAGTTACAACAAAAGGAAGGCACGAAGCAGAAAATTGGATAAGGAAGAAATGTCTTACTCATCCGAGGTCAAAGGCTCCTTGGGCTTCCGAGCCCTCCGGGTTATGGCCTTGGTTGTAGGCTTGGTGGCAGCTTTGTCTGCGGACTTCTTTCTCCTTTTGGTTGGCTTAGAAGGTCCGGAGGAAGAAGCGGATGCGGCTCCCCTTTTCTTTGGTGCGACCGGGACTGGCTCACCCGTGGCAAGGGGAGGATCTTCATGGATCTGCCCACCAGGGTTAGCTGATGCCGGAAAAGCGTAAGAAAGGGGGACAGCGTCAAATGCCTCCATCACCTCAACGTCGGAATCATCTTCATCGTCAGGCCAATCTCTAATGGAAGAGAATTTACCGGTGTGCCGCTTGGTCACATCAGGGAACGACAGGAACATCTCCTGATCTGGTTCCTCCTCGTCCGGGGTATCTCGATCAGCCGCCCACTTGAGAGAAGGCTCGGTGCCATCCTCAAGTGTTTGCTGAAGAAACATCTAAGAAAGAGAAAACACGAACGAATCAAACATACAACAAAATCCGACGTATGATTTAACTCAGTAAAGAATTGGATCACGAGAGTTACCGCAGGAGGGAGCCTATCTCGGTAGAAGTGCTCGATCCCCCACTCCCAATCAGCGGAGAAGTTTTTGTTGGTGGTAAAAAGGGCCTTGACCTGTCGGTAAATCTCGGTGTTGCTCAACTCGAATGAGGAGGTCCGGTTGGGGTCAAGGCGCCAACTCATGTGGCAAAGTTTATGCGTGCATTTCTAGAGGGGGGAGATCCAGTTCCGGACGAGGGTGATCATTGCGTCTTCGTTGCGTAGTCCCAGATCCTTCAGCTCGTGGAACCGTTTGTTGACTTGGTTCGCCAGGACTATGGGTTTCTTGGGGATCTGGTCCCACAGATCCGGATTAGGAGGACCCGGAGCGTAGGGGCGCAGCCGGATCAGATCTTCATCCGTGCCATTTCTAACATAGAAGAAGGTTCGGGCCCAGCCCTTGCAGGATTCAAGCCCCGTGACTCGGTGAAAGATGGACAGCTTCCGAGGAGAGATAGATGCAGCGCCGAACTACGTAAGTTGCTTGTCCTCCGGGTCAAGCTCTCTATTCAGAATTACATTCTGGCGGAGACCAAAAAACCGGATCCAGAGCTCCTTAGTGGGCCACAATCCGGCATAGCCCTCTATGGTGGAAGCAAAGGCAAAAAGAGAGGTGATGGCATTCGCCGGGAGGTGATGTGGTTGAAGCTCGTAGGTATTGAGCCAATCATGGAAGAAGTCACTGACGGGGAGGCCGAACCCACATTGGAAGTGGGAGAGGAACACTACAAACTCACCCGGATTGGTAGAGGGAGCAAGCTCCTCGGCGGCGAGGCGGGCGATGACGCCCTCCAGGATACGCCGGGTGCGGTACAACCAGTCAAGGTCGTCCTGGCATACCCAGGACCCAGCCCAAGCGCCGCGGTCGGTGTTCCCCGCGTCCTCCTCCATTTCCTGCTCCACGACGGCGAGTTCTTCCTCTGTCATCTCTAAGTCGCTGTCCTCACTGGCCCTAACGGCGGTGGGGGGCAGTGGCCTAGACTGGCGCGGACCCGTGGCGGTGGAGATGCGCGGGAGTGGCGGCGACGCTGGTGCGCGAGGGACGGTGCAGCGGCGGTGCAGCTAAGCAAGTGCGGCGGCGGCGGTGCTGTCGCTGGAGAGGAAGAGGAAGAAGAAGAGGCAGAGGGGCGCTAAGATGGGGAAAGTCCCAAGGGGCGCGCCCCTCCCCTATTTAACCACGCCCCAGAGGGGTAGTGGGATCGTGCTGTGCGGATGGGCCACACCGTGTGGCCGTGTATGATCCGGATCAACCAATCAGAAACGAGCCACAGGAAGGGCCACAAGGCGTAGAAGATCCCATGACGTGACATGGTGATATAGTTAACGAGGAGACAGACACGATGTGACGTGAGCAACAGTAATATCTGACAATAACTGCGGCGGATACTGGCGCAAGCCCTTAAAATGAGGCAAAGTAATGATTACCCTCCATATGGGGAAGCGTACAAGAGAAGGAAGAATAACTCGGATGAGTATGAGGTAACCCGGCCAGCGAGTGAAAACTCGGAATGTGCCAAGGGAAAAGATAGTCAATGAAATCCGAGATAGGAGATAACTTGGAAAAGGAGCAAGCGGCTCGGTAAAATTGAACCTGCTATGGCCTTAGCGGCTAAGGCAGCTAAGACCGCACCAGCTTCGGGGACTAATGTTGGGGGGATACCCCCGGGTAGGCCCACGCTGGGGTATAAAGGCCGATTTAGCCGAGGTACGACAAGGTCAAAGCAAGTGCTGGCCGAGTCACCTCAAGGCAGACCGAATCACGGAGTAACCCGGACCAGGGGATGTCCACCTAACTAGGCTCAATCGACTTATGTCATATGTCGGCAGGATATATCTAACTTGTATGCAGGTGCAGGTGTGGCCGGATTAACCAGGCACGATCCGGGTTATATCAGGCTTGCAAGAGAAGGAAGGTATCTCGCTGGTCAAAAGGAGGTCACTGTACGCAGAGCATGAGCGAAGCGGACAGAGGCTAGGACCACCGACGCATGGCCGACAAGGGTGACGTTGCCTGTGTCGGATGACGCTGGCGCCGTAGAGGCTCACGTAGCCTCTACATGGCTTACGACGGGGAAAGTGACCCGGTCGGTTTACTATTTTGGGAAGAGGAATATGCCTCCACGTATGCCCTAATTGGAGACCTAGCCACCCCTATATAAGGAGGGCTAGGGCCTCTGTAGAAGGGGTTGGTCTTTACTGGTTCATTTCTAGTTTCTTGAGAGCTAGCCAGTGGTGAGAGTAAGAGAGTTCCTTCTTCCTCCTCTCCCCAATTCAGCTCAAGGAGCACTTGTAACCTTGGAATCTCATTGAATACAAAGCAACTGTGTGTGGAATCACCACACTATCCCTCCCTGGATTCCTCTAGTGCATTTAGTCCCCACCTTTAGCCTATCCATGGCATCTGCCGTGACACCACCACGACACCAGGTCCCTCTGTTGATCATTGATATGAGAGTGATCTCTATCATGTCCGGAGTGTTTCCGAATCGAAGGATGTCACGCTTAAGGGTAGGGACGCTTAGGGTAGATGAGGTATCGTATGAGAAATATAGAGAGACCGAAATAGTTTCGGTAACATCCGATGGAGATTGGAAGGGGTCCGGAAGTTGTTCTAGAGTAAAGGAATAATATAATATGTGTATTTGAATGTTAATTGGAGAATTAATATTAAATATATATTTTATTTTATTTTTGAAGGCACTATATTGCTAATGGGCCTCACCCGAAGGGAGGCCTAAGAGGGCAAGGCGCCTAGGGAGTGGGGGCCGGCCGGCCTAGGGCTGGTGGGCCACCCCAGTGGGGCCCACCTAGGGCCGGCGGCTGCCCCAAGGTGGCCGGTGGGTGTGGGGATTAGTCCCACACCGCCTAGCCCCTGGGTGGTGCGCCTCCTCCCACTATATAAAGGGGTTCCCCCTTCCCCTTGGAGATCACCCATTCCTCTCATTCTCTCTCTCTCATCTGCTGAGGACTTCCCCGTAATATTGGGGAGGACCTCGTGGTTGAGTTCTCCACCTTCACACTACCATCGTGTGATTGGCGATCCGGCATCTACTTCTTCCACTGCTCGCCTGGATCGGAGTCCGGTTGACGTCTCCTACACCGGACGTGTGATGAACTTCGGAGGCACTACACTTGGGGTGCTGCTCGTCTTCATCAATATACGCCTTCCTGCGTAAGGCGTGCCTCTGTTTGCAAAGGTATGAATACTGTATTCCTTCTCCGTTACTTATGTCTACATAGTATAGATCCTGTTATTAGAGTTCGAGTAGATAGAATTTTTTTGTTTTCTGCTACGGAACCCTTTAGTGGTATCAGAGCGGGTCTATGGGTAGACATGTCGTACGGATAGAACACATGGTAATATGTGGGCATTGATTCTCTAGTTGCTACCCTATTTAGTATTGTTGTTCATATCGCAGCCCTGTTTGATGAAGCGGCCCCCAACCGACCTCATGTGGTGATTCACGAGACTGGTCCACAAATCAAAGTGGCTTAGGGGGTGTCTGTCTCTCTATAGTAGTTGATATGGCATTGATACTAGAGGGCCCTGAAAAGGGAAGAAGAACGACAATCATTGAATCCATGTTGTGGCTCGACGTTCGTAGGTGGGAAGGGGTTCTACTGCGAAATCCCTAAAGCCACGTAAAACATGCAATAGTTAATATAGAAGCGTCTATCTTCATTATTGCATAGGGGCAAGTATTATATCATGGCAATGACAAGTTTGCGAAACTTTGAAGCTGTTGATGATGATCATAAAGCCATAGCCATGTCATAACACTTTACTTTTGAAGTATTACTTATTCTGCTAGTATACTTACTAGACGGTAGCATGATAAGATAATCCCTCACAGTATTCCAGTTAACGTATTCCCCTTGTGTGTGCACCACCAAGAAAGTTCTTCGGTATGAGGCCAGCCGTGATGATCGGGGGTCAGACATATCTACGCTCGCATATAGTGGGTGCAAGCCATGTTGCACTGCGAATACACATAAGTTAGAACTGGCGAGCCTAGCATGTACAGACATGGCCTCGGAATACAAGAGACTGAAAGGTCGAGCATGAATCACATAGTTGATGTGATCGACATTAGGGAATGTCCACCTTTGATACTGCACTGATGGCCGTGATGATCGGGGGAGGTGCAGGGGATAGGGATCATGTGATCACTAAATGAGTAGAGGGATGTTCGTTTAAGTGGGAGTTACTTTATTAAAATTTGAACTCATTATTATGAACATAGTCTAAATACTTTGCAAATCCTTTGTAGATGTCTCGCCCACCCACCTTCAACCTTAGCACTTTCCTCGAGAAGGACAAGCTGAAAACTGATGGAACCAACTTCACGGCATGGTTCCGCAATCTTAGAATCCTCCTAGTCCCCTACAAGTTGACTTATGTCATCGAGGCTGAGCTTCCAGCTAAGCCTGCAGATTCCGCCTCCCAGGACGAAAAGAATGTCTGGCAGTCCAAGGCAGACGATTTCTCCCTCATCTAGAGTGGAATGCTCTATGCCATGGAGCCGGAGCTTCAAAAGCGTTTTGAGAAGATGAATGCTTTTGAGATCATTGAGCATCTCAAGGCTGTCTTTGCTCCGCAGGCTCGTGCAGAGAGGTATGATGCTTCCGAGCTCTTCTTCTCTGCTAAAATGAAAGAGCATAGCAGTATTAGTGAGCACGTGGTCAAAATGTCTGGCTACCTTAAGCGCCTAAACACCCTGGATTGCAAAATCCTGGAGGAGCTCGCTATAGATAGGGTGCTGCACTCACTGCCCCCTAGTTATAAGAGTTTTGTGATGAACTACACCATGCAAGGGACGACTAAGACCCTTGCTGAGGTGTTCGCCATGCTCAAAACTGGTGAGGTTGAAATCAAGAAGGAGCACACAGTGATGATGGTCAACAAGACCACCAACTTTAAGAAACCGGGGAAAAAGGGAAAAGGCAAGGGTAAGAAGTCTAAGAGGGATGGCAGGTTCGCCTCCAGCACCTCAAAGGCTGCCAAGCCTGGCCCTAAGCCCGGCACTTCGTGCTTCTACTGCAAAGGGGATGGGCACTAGAAACGCAACTACCCTAAGTACCTTGAAGACAAGCGAGCTGGCAAGATAGCCATCCCGGACAAAGGTATATATGATATACATGTTATTGATGTATTCCTTACGAGCGCCAGGAGTAACACCTGGGTATTTGATACCAGATCTGTTGCTCACATTTGTAACTCTCAGCAGGATCTACAGAGTAGGAGGCGCCTGACGATGCGCGTCGGCAATGGTTCGAGAGTCAAAGTGATGGCCGTTGGCACCCTACATCTCTGTCTACCATCAGGATTATTGTTGGTTTTGAATAAATGCTATTATGTACCTGCACTGAGTATGAATATTGTGAGTGGGTCTTTCTTGTTGCAATACCGTTATTCGTTTAAATCAGGAACAAATGGTTGTTCAATTTATATGAATGATGTTTTCTATGTTTATGCTCTTGTATGTGATGGTTTATTCTTACTTGATCTTGATTGGGATACACACATCCATAGTGTTGATGCTAAACGTTGTAAGCATAGTGACAATAATTCCATGTACATATGGCATTGCCGTCTTAGTCATATTGGCATAAAGCGCATGAAGAAGCTTCATTCAGAAGGGCTTCTTGGAACATTGGATTTTGAATCCCTTGATACATGTGATCCATGCCTCATGGGCAAGATGACCAGGACACCATTCTCCGGAATAGTGGAGAGAGTTGTAGACCTACTTGGGATCATACATACGGATGTATGTGGACCAATGAGTGTCTCAACACGCAATGGTTATCGTTACTTTGTTACATTTACTGACGACTTGAGCAGATATGGATATATCTACTTAATGAAGCACAAGTCTGAAACCTTTGAAAAGTTCAAGGAATTTTAGAAAGAGGTAGAGAATCAACTTAACAAGAAAATCAAGCACCTTCGATCGGATCGAGGAGGCGAGTATTTGAGTTATGATTTAAACATGCACTTGAAGGACTATGGGATCATCCCACGGCTTACGCCAGCCGGAACACCACAGCGTAATGGTGTGTCGGAACGTCGTAACCGAACCCTATTGGATAGTGTACGGTCCATGATGTCTTTAACTGATTTGTTTGTGTCTTTTTGGGGGTATGCGTTAGAAACCGCCGCTTTTATTTTAAACCGAGCACCATCCAAATCCGTGGAGACAACCCCATATGAGATATGGTATGGGCAGAAGCCGAAGTTGTCTTTTCTGAAAGTTTGGGGATGTGAGGCGTACGTTAAGAAATTGCAGCCTGAAAAACTCGAACCCAAATCGGAAAAATGTATCTTTGTAGGATATCCAAGGGAAAAAATTGGATATACCTTCTACAATCAAGCTGAAGGCAAAACGCCTGTCGCAAAAACCGGCACCTTTCTCGAGAAAGAGTTTCTTGCAAAAGGAGTGAGTGGAAGAAAAATTGAGTTAGATGAAATTGTTGACCCTTCTCTCCGTATTCCGAGAAGCGCAACGGAAGCTGTTCTGAAACCGCTCTCCAACATGGAGGAAGAGCCCATTGATGATGATCAAAAGAATGACATCGAGACTCCTGAGGTTCGCAGGTCTACAAGGGTTCGTGCCACTCCTGATTGGTAACGTAGCCTTGTAATGTCTGTCATCCTAGATGAATAGGGAGAACCTTCAAACTACAAAGAAGCTATGGATAGTGCTAACTCCGAGAAATGGCTGGAAGCCATGATATCTGAAATAGGATCCATGCATGAAAACCAAGTTCGGACCTTGGTGGATCTTCTAGAAGGCCGCAAGACCGTGGAAAATAAATGGATCTTTAAGAAAAAGACAGATGCGAATGGTAATGTGACCATTCACAAAGCTCGACTTGTCTCAAAAGGTTTTCGACAAATTCAAGGAGTTGACTACGACGAGACTTACTCTCCCGTAGTGATGCTTAAAGCTGTCAGGATTTTAATAGCAATTGCTGCACATTTCAACTATGAAATTTGGCAGATGGATGTCAAGACTGCTTTCCTCAATGGTCACATTGATGAAGAGTTGTATATGATGCAACCAGAAGGTTTTGTTGATCCTAAGGATGCTAGAAAGGTATGCAAGCTTCAACGATCCATTTATGGATTGAAGGAAGCATCTCGGAGCTGGAACCAACGTTTTGATCAAGTGATCAAAAGTTTTGGATTTGTCCAAAACCAACAAGAGTTCTGTGTTTACAAGAAAGCGAGTGGGAGCTCAGTTGTTTTCCTAGTAGTATATGTGGATGACATATTACTCAAAGGAAACGATGTGGATCTTATGAATAGCGTGAAAGCATATTTGAGCAACCAATTTTCCATGAAGGATCTAGGTGAAGCTGCATACATATTAGGAATCAAGATCTATAGAGATAGATCAAGGCACCTAATAGCATTGAGTCAGAGTACTTACATAGATAAGATTTTGAAGAGGTTCAAAATGGAAAACACCAAGCGGGGTTTTAAACCTATGATGAAGAATTGCAAAATGAGTATGACTCAATGTCCTGTGACGGACGATGATAGAGAGAAGATGTCTTACATCCCCTATGCTTCAGCCATAGGATCTATCATGTACGCAATTCTTAGTACACGACCTGATGTGGCATTGGCTCTTAGTTTGACGAGCCGATATCAGAGTAATCTAGGACCGGATCACTGGACAACTGTGAAAAATATCCTAAAGTATCTGAGAAGAACAAAGGATATGTTCCTAATCTATGGAGGAAATGATGAAGCTCTAAACGAAACAGGTTACATAGATGCGAGCTAGAATTCAGATCATGATGACTCGAAGTCTCAAACTAGATTTGTTTTCTTGGTGAATGGTGGGGCGGTAAGCTGGAAGGGCAAGAAGCAGCCGGTGGTGGCACAATCTTCAATGGAGTCGCAATACATTGCTGCAGCTGATGCAGTGAATGAAGCTGTTTGGCTAAGGAATTTCGTCATCGAACTAGGAGTTTTTCCCAATGCGCAAGACCCCGTGACGATCTATTGTGATAACACGGGAGCTATTGCAAATGCAAGGGAACCAAGAACTCATTCCACATCCAAACACATCAAGCTTAGATTTCACGTCATCCGGCAGTTTGTTGACGAAGGTGAAGTCAAGATTTGCAAAGTAGATATGGAACTGAATGTGGCAGATCCTCTGACTAAAGCTCTCCATCTGGATAAGCACGAACAACACCGAGATTCCATTGGTGTTAGGTTCCTGCCTATTGTAAACTAGTTTTGTTTATACTCTAGTGCAAGTGGGAGACTGAAGGAGTATGCCCTAGAGGCAAATAATAAAGTGTATTATTTGATATATCTCCTATATGTTCATAATACGTTTCATACTGTGCTATAACTATGTTAATACGAAACGTTAATACAGGTGTGGTATGTAAACAAACTGTGTCTCTAGTTACCTCTAGTGAACTAGTTCATTGGTCATGAGGATGGTCTGTGTTTCAAGATCATGGACATTTATGCCAACTGACAATGAGGTCATGTTATTAGTTGAATAACATGATAGACAAACATCCGACCATTATATCTTAATGAGATCTAGTTACAAAGTTCACCATTGATGATAAAACACCGAGAACCTCGCAACCTGATCCTTTGACTGTGAGGTAATACAAATCACCATTGCGGAAGAAGCTTAGATGGTTATCAAGAATCATCTTTTAACAGGGTGATCAAAAAGGTGCCACTCAGGTTTTCCGAAGGGATGCGTAGAGGAGTACATATCAAGACTAGGATTTGTCTAGTCCATGTAACAGACAGATACATGTGGCCATCTCGATGACGTCGCATTAATGAAGCTTGCAAGCATGTGACTAGGTCACGGAATGCAACGACATGATAACGAGAAAAAAAGTTCATCAGTAACGAGATCGAACTAAGGTATGGAGATACCGAAGATCAAGTCTCGAATGAATTAGGTATCGAATGACAAAGGGAATGGGGAACGACTATCTCACGGTTCGAGCGATTGTATTCGTGAAACGCACGGGGATCACATGGCCATCCAGGTCCCTTTGTTGATCATTGACATGAGAGTGATCTCTATCATGTCCGGAGTGTTTCCGAACCAAAGGATGTCACAGTTAAGGGTAGGGACGCTTAGGGTAGATGAGGTATCGTATGAGAAATAGAGAGAGAGACCGAAATAGTTTCGGTAACATCCGATGGAGATCAGAAGGGGTCCAGAAGTTGTTCTGGAGTAAATGAATAATATAATATGTGTATTTAAATGTTAATTGGAGAATTAATAATAAATATATATTTTATTTTATTTTATTTTAGAAGGCACTATATTGCTAATGGGCCTCACATGAAGGGAGGCCCAAGAGGGCAAGGCGCCTAGGGAGTGAGGGCTGGCCGGCCTAGGGCTGGTGGGACGCCCCAGTGGGGCCCACCTAGGGCCGCCGGCTGCCCCAAGGTGGCCGGCGAGTGTGGGGATTAGTCCCACACCGCCTAGCCCCTGGGTGGTGCGCCCCCTCCCACTATATAAAGGGGTTCCCCCTTCCCCTTGGAGATCACCCATTCCTCTCATTCTCTCTCTCTCTCTCATCTGCTGAGGACTTCCCCGTAATATTGGGGAGGACCTCGTGGTTGAGTTCTCCACCTTCATACTACCATCATGTGATCGGCGATCCGGCATCTACTTCTTCCGCTGCTCGGCTGGATCGGAGTCTGGTTGACGTCTCCTACACCGAACGCGTAACGAACTTCGGAGGCACCACACTTGGGGTGCTGCTCGTCTTCATCAATATATGCCTTCCTGCGTAAGGCGTGCCTCTGTTTGCAAAGGTATGAATACTGTATTCCTTCTCCGTTACTTATGTCTACATAGTATAGATCCTGATATTAGAGTTCGAGTAGATAGAATTTTTTTGTTTTCTGCTATGGAACCCTTCAAAAGGGAAGTTTGATAGCAAGAACAAGGCCACTCACTCAACCAACTTTAAGAGGAAAAATGATAAGAAGAAAGGCTCTTGTCACATATGTGGTGATCCTGATCATTGGGCTCCTAACTGCCCTACTTTGACAAGCGACAACATGGGAACAACGACAAGACCGCTAATGTTGTTATTAGTGATACTGAGATGAAGGATCCTGGGTACGATATTTTACGTACTATCCTTTCAGTATGTCATTCTCCTGATTGGTGGATTGACACGGGTGCTAATACACATGTATGTTCAGATATATCCATGTTTTTTCTTATCAGGTCGCAAGGACTTCCTTCGTGCTGATGGGAAACGACTCACGTGCTTCTGTTCATGGTGTTGGTATGGTAAATCTGCAGTTTACTTCGGGAAAGACCGTACAGCTGAAAAATGTGCAGCACGTTCCCTCCATCAATAAGAATCTCGTCAGCGGATCGCTTCTGTGTCGAGATGGCTTTAAGTTGTTTTTTGAGTCCAATAAAGTTGTAATTTCTAAGTATGTACAATTTGTTGGAAAGGGTTGTGAGTGCGGAGGTCTATTCCGCTTATCTTTGTCAGACTCATGTACTAAAGTTATTAATCATATTTGCAATGATAATGAGTCCAATATTTGGCATTCACGACATTGTCATATTAACTTTAGTTGCATGACGCGGCTGGCCAATATGAGTTTAATTCCGAAATTGACCACTGTCAAAGGTTCTAAATGCCAAGTTTGTGTGCAAGCAAAGCAACCCTGCAAGTCTCATACGGCTGCGAAACCGAGAAACTTAGCACCACTAGAACTTATACATTCAGATCTTTGTGAGATGAATGGTGTGTTGATAAGAGGTGGAAAAAGATACTTTATGACATTGATTGATGACTCCACTAGATACAGCTACATTTATCTTCTGAAATCTAAACATGAAGCTTTTAACTACTTAAAAAACTATAAAGCCGAAGTAGAAAACCAACTTGATCTTCAAATCAAGCGGCTAAGGTAGGATCATGGTCGAGAGTACTTTTCAAATGAATTTGATATATTCTGTACGGACCATGGTATTATCCATGAGAGGACGCCTCCCTACTCACCTCATTCACATGGGGTGGCCTAAAGAAAGAACCGCACTCTAACTGATTTGGTTAACGCCATGTTAGATACATTGGGTCTTTCCAAGGAATGGTGGGGAGGCGCTAATGACTGCATGTCATGTCCTAAACCATGTTCCTGTAAAGGATAAAACCATGACTCCATTTGAGGAATGGGAGAATAAAAGGCTTAAACTCTCTTACTTACGAACTTGGGAATGTTTGGCGAAAGTCAATATTCCAATACCCAAGAAGCGAAAGCTTGGACAAAAAACCATGGATTGTGTTTTTCTTGGATATGCTTTTCATAGAATTGGTTATAGATTTTTGATAGTAAAATATGAGGTATCCGACATGCATGTTGGTACGATTATGGAGTCGAATGATGCGAATTTCTTTGAGGACATCTTTCCCATGAAAGGTATGTCTAGCTTATCAAATCAGGAGATGACTAGTTCATCTAGTCAGGAATTTGTTATAATTCCTGAACCCACTATGCCGATAGAACACTATGATGATCCTGTGGAGGACGACAATGAAGCTCCTAAAAGGAGCAAGAGACAAAGGACTGCAAAGTCATTTGGTGATGATTTCATTGTGTACCTTGTGGATGATACTCTCAATTCTATTTCAGAAGCCTATACATCTCAAGATGCTGACTACTAGAAAGAAGTTGTCTGTAGTGAGATGGATTCTATCTTAGCTAATGGAACTTGCGAAATTACTGATCGTCCTTATGGGTGTAAACCTGTAGGATGTAAGTGGGTGTTCAAGAAAAAGCTTAGACCTGATGGTACTATTGAAAAATACAAGGCACGCCTTGTGGCTAAGGGTTATACCAAGAAAGAAGGTGAAGACTTCTTCGATACCTACTCACCTATAGCCAGATTGACCACTATTCGAGTACTACTATCCTTTGCTGCCTCACATGGTCTTCTCATTCATCAAATGGACGTTAAGACAGCTTTCCTAAATGGAGAACTAGATGAGGAAATTTATATGGAGCAGCCTGATGGATTTGTAGTAGATGGTCAAGAAGGAAAGGTGTGTAAGTTAGTGAAGTCTTTATATGGTCTTAAGCAAGC
Source organism: Avena eriantha (assembly GCA_910589775.1). NCBI lineage: Eukaryota > Viridiplantae > Streptophyta > Magnoliopsida > Poales > Poaceae > Avena > Avena eriantha. The sequence continues at coordinate 10,317,278 of OU342741.1, read as the reverse complement.
TCCTAAGTAGTGGCACGAGAAATTCGAAAGAACTTTAACTGCTGAAGGCTTTGTTGTAAACGAAGCTGGTAAGTGTGTGTACTATCGCTATGGTGGGGGCGAGGGAGTTATTATGTGTCTCTATGTCGATGACATATTGATATTCGGGACCAACCTCGCTGTTATTGAGGAGGTCAAAGAGTTCCTATCTCGCTGTTTGGAGATGAAGGACTTGGGAGTGGCTGATGTAATCTTAAACTTCAAGCTACTGAAGGATGACAATGGTGGGATTACACTGCTTCAGTCCCACTATTGGAAAAAAATATCGAGTCGCTTTGGGTATAGCAACTGCAAGTTTTCTCCAACGCCTTGTGATCTGAGTGTGCTACATCGAAAGAATCGAAGAAATGTTAAAGATAAATTGAGATATTCTAAAATTATTGGCTCGCTCATGTATTTAGCCAGTGCACGAGGCCTGACATCTCCTTTGCTATAAGAAAACTGAGTCGATTTGTGCCAAATCCTAGAGATGATCATTGGCATGCTCTTGAGAGAGTTTTGTGCTACTTGAAAGGCACTACGAGTTATGGTATTCACTATACTGGGTATCCACGAGTACTTGAGGGTTATAGTGATTCAAACTGGATATCTGATGCTGATGAGATTAAGGCCACACGTGGTTATTTGTTTATAGTTGGTGGTGGCGCTGTTTCTTGGAAGTCTTGCAAGCAGACAATCTTAACAAGGTCAACTATGGAAGCAGAACTCACAGCATTAGACACAGCCACTGTTGAAGTAGAGTGGCTTCGTGAGCTTTTGATGGACTTACCTGTGGTTGAAAAACCAATACCCGCCATCCCGATGAACTGTGATAATCAAACTGTGATCGTCAAAGTAAACAGTTCTAAGGATAATATGAAGTCATCAAGGCATGTGAAGAGGAGATTGAAATCTGTCAGGAAACTGAGAAACTCCGGAGTTATTGCGTTGGATTATATCCAAACATCTAAGAACTTGGAAGATCCCTTCAGAAAGGGTTTATCACGTAATGTGATAGATAATGCATCGAGGGAGATAGGTTTGAGACCCACACAATGAGTTGTTTGCAGTGGTAACCCACTCTATGTGATCGGAGATCCCGTGAATTAGAGCTGAGAGACAATCTCTTGATCAGCTGAGAGGAGAATATGCCCATATTATATTTACATCTCCATAAAGATGCAATACTCTCTTATTTTGCATGGCAGGTTGATATTTATCTTAATGTGTTCTAAGTGGCTTTCCTAAGCAGAAATATTGTCCTGCAGAACATCTTTTGTGGAACACACCTATATTAGTCTAACTGTTAAACATCACAGTCCGTGAGAGTTGGGTGCTCTCTAATAAACTCATGAAAGTCCCTGGAGTATGACGAACATGAGCTCCAAACCACGGGGAAGCCCTGTGGCAGCCCTGTACCGGTCTAGATTTTGTGAGAAACTAGTGTGTAGAAAACTTGTAGTTCAAGGCATAGTCCACTATTCAAGTTGCTAGCTAGTGTAGCATGAAGTTTAACGTGGAAGTTCAACTTAACAGTCTCCACTACACACCGGTATATTAAACAATATTCTGGAATGGAAATGAGGTGATGTGCCAATGAGACTTTGTGGGGGATTGTTGGAATTTGGTGAGTTTTGGGGTGTTGGCCCATTAGACAAATTCTGAAATTTTCTTTGGCCCATTTGTATATGGCAACATATGGCTGTGATAGTGGTGCCAAAGTTTAGTCCTACATTGCTAGTTGAGTGAGAGTTACACCTCCTTATATACTAGGCTATTCCACCACTCACTAAGGTGTAAGAAGCAGAGCAGCTCTCGCGCACTCCTCCTCCGATGTCGCCCGCCTTGCCTCGTCACGACGCGCGCACGCTGCAGGTTGCGAGTTGCAGGAATCTCGCCGAGCCAAGCTTTATTTTTGCTAGTCGGGAAAATTAACGGCCGCATTAATTAGTCAGCCGTTTCTAGTCTGTATGTGATGTGGGCTATTACCGACTCGGACATGGAATGAGCTCCACGATCTCCCTGACCTCCGCAATATATACGTCTGTGCTAAACCTAATCGGCACCGCTTACCACACGCGTCTTCTTCTAGTCTATTGAGCCGCCGCCTTCGGCTTCCCTATCCCGGCTTGTGGCGTGCACTACAGATCGGGATAGCAGGCCTCCGAAACCCCGCCTCTTGTGAACCTGTACGGGTGAGGGGCGATCAGGTTTTGGGGGAGCGCTTCGACACGACTACTGGCTTCCACAACATCTTCCAATGATGAGTTCCCAAACGGCGACTTCTTTCTGGATGTCACCGACCTCTTCGACCATCTCAACATGAGCAATGACGCTGTTGCCACCGCTGCTGCTGTTGCCGCCGCTATGCAATATGTGCTCCTAAACTTTCTCTTTCAGATTATGCTAGAGTTCTTTATTCTAGCGATTGTTATAGATGTGATAGGTTTATCTTATTTAGATGTAATATGTTCATCTACCTTGTTAGTTTGCATGATCTATTTGATTACTGTATGTATGAACATGCTTTATTAGTTTATTATTCGAATTAAATCATATGGATTATTGCTTATATTTTCAACAATCCAAAAACCTGACTATAGGCAACTGAATTCCACTGGTGTAGCCGCGGCTACTAGGCCACCTTCATTGATGGTATGGACTATACGAGATGGCGCGCGAGAGAAATTCTATGGTTTAGAAACCTAAACTGCTATAACGCCACTCTTGGCAAACCTGAAGGAGATCTTTCTGCTGAGAAGGAAGCAACCTTTAAGAAAGCCGATACCATGTTTATGGCGGATCTGTTCAGTATTCTTGGGGACAACATTGTTGACCCATATATGTAATTTGATAATGGCAAAGACGCGTGGGATGCGCTCGAGGCCAAGTTTGGGGTCTCGGACGCTGGCACTGAGTTGTATGTCATGGAGCAATTCTATCACTGCAAGATGGTTGATGAGTGCTCCGTCGCTGAGCAAGCTCATGAGATACAATCACTTGCCAAAGAACTTGAGCAATTCAAGTGTACCTTACCGGACAAGTTTATGACCGGAGGCATTATTGCCAAGCTTCCTCCCATGTGGAGGAACTTTGTTACTTCTCTGAAACATAAGAGACAAGAGTTTTTCGTTACAGATCTCATTGGGTATCTTCATGTGGAAGAGAAGACGAGAGCAAAGGACACACGTGCTCGAGGATTTGAGGGAGCTTCTAGTGCCAATTTGGTACAGAATAAAAACTTCCAATCTCACAAGTTCAAGAATAAGAACAAATCTGATGGCAAGAATAAGACCACTCACTCAACCAACTTTAAGAGGAAAAATGATAAGAAGAAAGGCTCTTGCCATGTCTGTGGTGATCCTGATCATTGGGCTCCTAATTACCCTAATCGCTTTGACAAGCGACAACATGGGAACAGCGGCAAGACCGCTAATGTTGTTATTAGCGATACTGAGATGAAGGACGTTGGGTACGGTATTTTATGTACTATCCTTTTAATATGTCATTCTCCTGATTGGTGGATTGACACGAGTGTTAATACATATGTATGTTCTGATATATCCATGTTCTCTTCTTATCAGGTCGCAAGGACTTCCTTCGTGCTGATGGGAAACGGCTCACGTGCTTCTGTTCATGGTGTTGGTATGGTAAATCTGAAGTTTACTTATGGGAAGACCGTAACAGCTGAAGAATGTGCAGTACGTTCTCTCCATCAATAAGAATCTCGTCAGCGGATTGCTTCTATGTCGAGATGGGTTTAAGTTGGTTTTTGAGTCCAATAAAGTTGTAATTTCTAAGTATGTACAATTTGTTGGAAAGGGTTATGAGTGTGGAGGTCTGTTCCGCTTATCTTTGTCAGACTCATGTACTAAAGTTATTAATCATATTTGCAATAATAAAGAGTCCAATATTTGGCATTCATGACTTTGTCATATTAACTTTGGTTGCATGACGTGGCTGGCCAATATGAGTTTAATTCCGAAATTTACCACTGTCAAAGGTTCTAAGTGCCAAGTTTGTGTGTAAGCAAAGCAACCCCCAAGTCTCATATGGCTGCGGAACCGAGAAACTTAGCACCACTAGAACTTATACATCCAGATCTTTATGAAATGAATGGTGTGTTGACAAGAGGTGGAAAAAGATACTTTATGAAATTGATTGATGACTCCACTAGATACTGCTACGTTTATCTTTTGAAATCTAAAGATGAAGCTTTGAATTACTTCAAAAACTATAAAGCTGAAGCAGAAAACCAACTTGATCTTAAAATCAAGCGGCTAAGGTCGTATCATGGTGGAGAGTACTTTTCAAATGAATTTGATATATTCTGTACGAAACATGGTATTATCCATTAGAGGACACCTCCCTACTCACCTCATTCAAATGTGGTGGTCGAAAGAAAGAACCGCACTCTAACTGATTTGGTTAACGCCATGTTAGATACATTGGGTCTTTCTAAGGAATGGTGGGGGAAGGCGCTAATGACTGCATGTCATGTCCTAAACCATGTTCCTGTAAAGGATAAAACCATGACTCCATTTGAGGAATGGGAGAATAAAAGGCTTAAACTCTCTTACTTACGAACTTGGGAATGTTTGGCGAAAGTCAATATTCCAATACCCAAGAAGCGAAAGCTTGGACAAAAAACCATGGATTGTGTTTTTCTTGGATATGCTTTTCATAGAATTGGTTATAGATTTTTGATAGTAAAATATGAGGTATCCGACATGCATGTTGGTACGATTATGGAGTCGAATGATGCGAATTTCTTTGAGGACATCTTTCCCATGAAAGGTATGTCTAGCTTATCAAATCAGGAGATGACTAGTTCATCTAGTCAGGAATTTGTTATAATTCCTGAACCCACTATGCCGATAGAACACTATGATGATCCTGTGGAGGACGACAATGAAGCTCCTAAAAGGAGCAAGAGACAAAGGACTGCAAAGTCATTTGGTGATGATTTCATTGTGTACCTTGTGGATGATACTCTCAATTCTATTTCAGAAGCCTATACATCTCAAGATGCTGACTACTAGAAAGAAGTTGTCTGTAGTGAGATGGATTCTATCTTAGCTAATGGAACTTGCGAAATTACTGATCGTCCTTATGGGTGTAAACCTGTAGGATGTAAGTGGGTGTTCAAGAAAAAGCTTAGACCTGATGGTACTATTGAAAAATACAAGGCACGCCTTGTGGCTAAGGGTTATACCAAGAAAGAAGGTGAAGACTTCTTCGATACCTACTCACCTATAGCCAGATTGACCACTATTCGAGTACTACTATCCTTTGCTGCCTCACATGGTCTTCTCATTCATCAAATGGACGTTAAGACAGCTTTCCTAAATGGAGAACTAGATGAGGAAATTTATATGGAGCAGCCTGATGGATTTGTAGTAGATGGTCAAGAAGGAAAGGTGTGTAAGTTAGTGAAGTCTTTATATGGTCTTAAGCAAGCTCCTAAGTAGTGGCACGAGAAATTCGAAAGAACTTTAACTGCTGAAGGCTTTGTTGTAAACGAAGCTGGTAAGTGTGTGTACTATCGCTATGGTGGGGGCGAGGGAGTTATTATGTGTCTCTATGTCGATGACATATTGATATTCGGGACCAACCTCGCTGTTATTGAGGAGGTCAAAGAGTTCCTATCTCGCTGTTTGGAGATGAAGGACTTGGGAGTGGCTGATGTAATCTTAAACTTCAAGCTACTGAAGGATGACAATGGTGGGATTACACTGCTTCAGTCCCACTATTGGAAAAAAATATCGAGTCGCTTTGGGTATAGCAACTGCAAGTTTTCTCCAACGCCTTGTGATCTGAGTGTGCTACATCGAAAGAATCGAAGAAATGTTAAAGATAAATTGAGATATTCTAAAATTATTGGCTCGCTCATGTATTTAGCCAGTGCACGAGGCCTGACATCTCCTTTGCTATAAGAAAACTGAGTCGATTTGTGCCAAATCCTAGAGATGATCATTGGCATGCTCTTGAGAGAGTTTTGCGCTACTTGAAAGGCACTGCGAGTTATGGTATTCACTATACTGGGTATCCACGAGTACTTGAGGGTTATAGTGATTCAAATTAGATATCTGATGCTGATGAGATTAAGGCCACAAATGGTTATTTGTTTACACTTGGTGGTGGCGTTGTTTCTTGGAAGTCTTGCAAGCAGACCATCTTAACGAGGTCAATTATGGAAGCAGAACTCACAACATTACACACAACCACTGTTGAAGCAAAGTGGCTTCGTGAGCTTTTGATGAACTTACTTGTGGTTGAAAAACCAATACCCGCCATCCTGATAAACTGTGATAATCAAACTGTGATCGTCAAAGTAAACAGTTCTAAGGATAATATGAAGTCATCAAGGCATGTGAAGAGGAGATTGAAATCTGTCAGGAAACTGAGAAACTCCGGAGTTATTGCGTTGGATTATATCCAAACATCTAAGAACTTGGAAGATCCCTTCAGAAAGGGTTTATCACGTAATGTGATAGATAATGCATCGAGGGAGATAGGTTTGAGACCCACACAATGAGTTGTTTGCAGTGGTAACCCACTCTATGTGATCGGAGATCCCATGAATTAGAGCTGAGAGACAATCTCTTGATCAGCTGAGAGGAGAATATGCCCATATTATATTTACATCTCCATAAAGATGCAATACTCTCTTATTTTGCATGGCAGGTTGATATTTATCTTAATGTGTTCTAAGTGGCTTTCCTAAGCAGAAATATTGTCCTACAGGACATCTTTTGCGGAACACACCTATATTAGTCTGACTGTTAAACATCACAGTCCGTGAGAGTTGGGTGCTCTCTAATAAACTCATGAAAGTCCCTGGAGTATGACGAACATGAGCTCCAAACCACGGGGAAGCCCTGTGGCAGCCCTGTACCGGTCTAGATTTTGTGAGAAACTAGTGTGTAGAAAACTTGTAGTTCAAGGCATAGTCCAATATTCAAGTTGCTAGCTAGTGTAGCATGAAGTTTAACATGGAAGTTCAACTTAACAGTCTCCACTACACACCGGTATATAAAACAATAATTTGGAATGGAAATGAGGTGATGCACCAATGAGACTTTGTGGGGAATTGTTGGAATTTGGTGAGTTTTGGTGAGTTTTGGGTTGTTGGCCCATTAGACAAATTCTGAAATTTTCTTTGGCCCATTTGTACATGGCAGCATATGGCTGTGCTAGTGGTACCAAAGTTTAGTCCCACATTGCTAGTTGAGTGAGAGTTACACCTCCTTATATACTAGGCTGTTCCACCACTCACTAAGGTGTGAGAAGAAGAGCAGCTCTCGCGCACTCCTCCTCCGACACCGCCCGCCTCGCCTCGCCTCGCCTCACCTCTCTTCGTCACAACGCGCGCGCGCCGCAGGTTGCGGGAATCTCGCTGGGCCAAGCTTTATTTTTGCTAGTCGGAAAAATTAATCGTGGATTAATTATGAGTCATTAACGGACACGTTAATTACTCAACCGTTTCTAGTCTTTATGGGACGTGGGATGAGCCCCACGATCTCCCTGACCTGCGCTATATAAGCATCTACGCTACTGTTTACCACAGTGTCTCCTTCCAGTCTATTGCGCCATCGCCTTCGTCTTCCCCATCCCGGCTTGCGGCGTGCACCGCAGATCAGGACAGTAGGCCTCCGTAACCTCGCCTCTTGTGAACCTGTACGGTTGAGGGGCGATCAGGTTTTTGGGGAGCGCTTATGCGCGACTATTGACTTCCACAACGTCTTCTGACAACGAGTTCCCGAACGGCGACTTCCTCCCGGACGTCACCGACCTCTTCGACAACTTCAACATGAGCGACGACACTGCTGCCACCGCTACTGCTGCTGTATGCCGTATGTGCTCCTGAACTTTCTCTTTCAGATTATGCTAGAGTTCTTTATTCTAGCGATTGTTGTAGATTTTTTTTTTCAAAATGGAGACTTAGCCCCGGTCTGTGCATCGGTAGATGCATGTGACCTTTTATTACTTTATTTTAGTCTAATGTTTACAAACGATTACATCATGGGTCACACAGGGTTGAGACATGTATCAACCATCTAAAAACAAGAGAAAACATGCTAAAGTACTACATCAACATGTTATCCTATAATCAAAACGCCAGTTGCACTGGCTGTATAAGTCTCGCGTCATCGACTCTAGTCGGGTGCATCCAGAATCCATAGCCTTGCGCTTCTCCGTAGATTGCAGGCATGACCATGTACGGATCTAGTGAGTAGCACGTGGGATAACCTGCATAAAAGACATATTTTTTTCATTGTTAAAGATATAATCATTTCGAATATTCCAAATTGCCCAAAGTAGAGCACATGTACCCACTCGGATTTGTGCTCTCACTTCTTTGGGCACTCCCAAAAGCCAATTACCGAACAAGTTTTTAATACTTGTAGGAGGCGTAATATTGAAAGATTGAAAGCCATATGCACAATGCGCCATACTACTCTTGCAAGAGGGCACATAATGAAAATGTGTTGTATCGATTCATCCTGAGAACAGAAACAACACTTCTTGCATCCTTGCCAATTTCTTTTTATCAAATTATCCTTTGTGAGAAGAACCCTACGGTGTAAGAACCACATAAAAGTTCTAATCTTTAGTGGCACTTTTATTTTCCAAATATATTTACGTAGGATCTAGTCTGATCATTCATATAATCAAGATAGAGTGATTTCACCGTGAAAGAACCAGATGTGCTTAGCTTCCAAGCGAAATCATCTGGCTGTGTCGTCAAATGAACCTCCATAAGTCGACGTACTAGATGAAGCCATCTAACGCCCCTAGTACCCGAAAGTGCTTGTCTAAAGCCAATATTCAATGGGATTTGTGAGAATGTCTGAGCAACTGTGACATGTTTCCTCTGCACTATGTTATAAAGGGACGGGTATTGATATTGTAATGGTGTCTCTCCAAGCCATGTATCCTCCCAAAATCGAGTTTGTTCTCCATTTCCTACTTTGAAACATCCTTTATCAAAAAACTCGTTTTTAACTTTCATTACACCTTTCCAGAATGGTGAATCGGTAGGTTTTGACTTAGCTTGAGATAAGGAACGGGAGTGAAGATATTTGTTTTGTAAAAGTTCGTGCCAAACACCATGTCCTGTCAAGATCTTAAACAGCCATTTACTAATAAGACATTTGTTTTTTATGTCCAAAACTTCGATCCCGAGCCCCCCTTGATCTTTTGGTAGGTGTGATAGGTTTATCTTATTTAGATGTAATATGTTCATCTACTCTGTTAGTTTGCGTGATCTATTTGATTACTGTCCGTATGATCATGCTTTATCAGTTTATTATTCGAATTAAATTATATAGATTATTATTTATATTTTCAACAATAGGTTCAATTGAGAGATGGCGAGAAAGGATCAACATCAGGACGTGTGGAGGAAAATTCGTTCTGGTAGAAAATATGGGCATTAACTTGTCCTCCGAAAGTAAAACAGTTCATCTAGAGACTAGCACACAATAGTCTACCTCTGGAAGGTAACATACCGGCGGGGGCGGGGCCGGATGTGTCTGCTGCCATAGATTTGACGAGGATGGTGCCCATCATGAAGCTGAATAGACATAAACAGACCACTGCATGCTTTTTACTCTGGCGGTGGTGGACCAGACGGAACAAAATCAATCAGAAGGAGAAGGTGGGCGAAGTTGCAGAGGTGATTGGACAGATCCGGTACTGGACGTCGGAATCTGAAAATTTCTGTACAAATGCAACCCATGGCCAAGCACACAAACAAAAGGAGAAGTGGCAGCCACCATGGGATGAATTAGTAAAGATCAATATCGATGGTGCCTTTTCAGAAGACAGAAGACAGGGAGGCTAGGGCTTTGTGGCTAGATACCAGCAGGGCGAAGCCAGAGGCGCGGGAGCAGGAAAGAGTCTACACATTGCTAGTGCGGCAGCCGCTGAAGCTCAAGCATGTGTGCAAGCGTTGTATGCAGCATCTGACCGGGGAATGTTTGATATTATTTCCATCGAGAGTGATGCCTAGAATCTGGTATGAGCCGTCAAATCGAAGGATTTCGATCTTACTCCGGAGGGAGCAATTTAGAGAGACATTCGTGCTTTCATTAGTTTAAATTTCTAGTCAGTTAAAATAAATTACTGTCCACGGTCTTGTAATAAAGTAGCTCATGCCCTTGCGGCGATATGAGCTAGGGAAGAGAACCAATGCCGTTTGTGGCAGGAGACAGTACCAGACTCTGTAGACTGTAATGGTGTTGTTGGTCAGCGATCTTGCTGTGCCTTCTGAATAATGGAATCGGGATTTTTTTACAAATACACCCCTCTGCACTTTATCATTGTCAAAAGTACAGCCTTTCAATTTCATTTATCAAAAGTACCCTAGCGGAACATGGAAAAAGTGACACGTCTCTTCACGCCACACGGGGTGGCGGAGAGAACGTCCCGCCACGCGGAATGGCTAGAGGCTCTTCCCGCCAAACCTCTTGGCGAAAGGGTGCCACCATGCACTAAGACTCACCAACATACATGATTTCTGCACCCTTGCCGCCTAATCCATGCAAAAGTACTATTAGACTAAATAGACTAAGGAGAGAGGAAGAGAGGAGATGTGTATTGATGCATAACCGTACTTACGAGGCCAGCCCTCCCCTGCAATTGTAGCAATACATGTTATTTTCTTTTTCAGTAACTTTAAACATAAGAAAGAAATCCAATCTTTAGTAAAAATGAATAATACACATGATGAAATGTCTCATTCACTAATAGTTATTTAACATAATTTATTTTCTCTGTCTTAAATTAATAGACTCAACTTTGTCTGAATACACGTGTATCTACGCTCTCCGTATCAAAATAGATATCGACTGTTTGTCTAAATTTGAATCGTTAGTTGGTTATCATTGTAATTTTTTCTATACCCACCATTTTTCGTATAGATCACAAAATCACACGAGTACCAAAAAAATACCCCACGTATGCCTACGGTAAAGGGAGGGTTGGCGTGGTACGTAACTTGTGCATGCATTATTACACATCCTGCTCACTTGTTCTCTAAAGTATAATTAGTCTAATAGTGTTCTTTGCATGGATTAGACGACAATGGTGCACAGGTCGTACATGTGGACGAGACTCACATGCATGTGGCTACCTCCCGCCATGAGGCCCACTCGGTTAGCGGGAAGAACCTCCCGCCTGTTCGCGCGGCGGAACGTGTTATCCGCCACCAGGACCAGGTGTGGCAGGAAGAGACACGTGACCCCTTTTCCAGTTTCCGCCAAGGTATTTTTGACAATTGATTTCGAAAGAGGGTTCTTTTGACATTGACAGAGTGCAGAGGGGTATATTTGTAAAAATATCTGGAATCAGTGAGTTCCAGTTTAAAAAAATACGAAATGAACTGCAGGTGGTACTTTGGTGGATTTCTATGTCCCGATTCCTCGATTCTCGAGCGGATATGTTTCCCGTTTTCCCACAATGGCGAGCCTATCACCGGCGCGTCTCCCCTCCCTCACCACACCTCCTCCCCGCTGCCGCGTTCCTTCGCCCATATCGCCACTCGCGGCTCCCAAGTCGCTCATAATTTAGATGACGTGGATTAACATGGAGTCTCGAAAAACTTATATTGCTTTTAGTATATAATAGATAGATTTGCCACACCATGTGTTAGTGATACACGGTGATTAATCTGGCAAATAATAAAAAAATTAAGTAAAGTGTGTCAAATGATAAATTTTTTGGAAAAAACAACACGTCAGGTACGTTTACTTATCTTCTTTTTAACATGGGCTAGCTAACTTGATTTCTAGTCCTGCGCCGCTGTAGTTCCTCACGGGAGGAAATTGCAGACAACACCACTTGTTGGTGCCATTTTTGCACAAAACACAATTTAAGAAACTTTTTGCATGAAACATCAAGTTTTGTTGTAACTTTTGCATAAAACACTAATTGCATCATTAACAGGATAAATAAGGAATTAAGCTCGTGGGGCCCATCGGTAGTGTCTCCGGCGTGGCTGCGGGTCTCACCGTAGGACTGCCGGACACGAAGAAGAAGACGATGGCACCGGGCCCGGGGGAAATATTTTTATCGATAATGATGATGGTCCACGTATCACTGGCTAGTTTTCATATACTCTCTTCATCTGTAAATAAGTGTACTTATAGGTTTGTCTTGAGTCAAAGATTTTAAATATTGATCAACTTTATTGTATGTAGTAGCAACATATATAACATCAAATTGATATATTATGAACTTCACTTGAAAACGGATCTACTAATACTATTTTGGTATTATAAAATGTGGCTACATTTTTCAAAGTAATTGGTCAAACTTTAAAAGATTTGACTCAAGACAAAGCAAGAAGTACCCTTATTTGCAGATAGGGGAGTAGATGATAATATTTTACCAACATGGAAACTATATATTACTGTACCAAGCATGTGATCGCCACATGATTTTTCTTTGATGATCGATCGATCTTGTATTTGTTAATTGTTTATTTTTGTTTCTATTTTCATTGAAACATAAAATAAAAAGAGAACCGATCTCGCAGAAATTTGCAGCTAATGCTTTGTTTTCTGATCCTTGCGACGGCTCCTACGGCAGCGCAAGACCACGAGAGGAATTAGCCTCAAACGCTGAGAGCTGCCGTCGTCTTCTTAGTGTCGGGCAGTCCTCAAATGAGACCAACAACCATGTCGGAGGCACTGCCAATGGGCCCCACGAGCTTAATTCCATATTTATCATGTTAATGACGATATTAGTGTTTTGTGCAAAAGTTCGTCAAAACTTGGTGTTTTGTGCAAAAAGTTTCTTAAATTCTGTTTTGTAAAAAAACGGCGCCAACAACTGGTGTTGCGTGCAATTTCCTCTCCTCACGGCGATGCTGTACCCTGCGCTGACGTCGTTGCCTCCACGCGGCAGTTTTGAGCTCCGAGGGACCGTACGGATCGCGGCGAGTTGGGGGCCAGGGCGATGGAGGGCGAGGTGGCTGCTGTCGCCGCGGCCGCTGCCTAGGCGGCGACGGTGAGGAAGTCGGTGGCGTCCCCGACGGTGAGCAACGACCCGCGAGCTCATTCCTCTGCCGCCCACGAGTTCCATCCCTTCCCTCCTATCCACAACGACCCGCACGCCTCTGGTGAGTTCCCCTTCCAGTTTCTCATTTGCCTGCACTCTCGAGATATCTTGTTCGATTTGATGCCCACTTGCATATGGATGTTTGTGTTGATAACCGGACCTTATTCTACACGCTTTACTGTGTTTGATTGACCTTTCATTTGGTGAGACATGCGCTCACAAGGTGTTTGTGCTATTGCCTCAGCGAGAGAAAGAACATCATGCTTATACTGTTTAATCTCTCTATATTTCCCCTGGGCTAGGTGTGTCCGCCAGCTCTTCTTGGACCCGGTTCAGAGAGCGCAAGGGAGGGGTCGGAGCAGTCGCAACCTCACTTCCACCTCTACCTTGCCGGCGTGCTCGCCTTCAAAGCCTACGTCAGCTAACCCGTGAGGGCCGCTCTTTTACATCATGCTCATAATCCTTGCACTGCACGAATCGTATCGCTATCCACTTACAAGGATTGATAATTAACTCTGTTATTCGTATTTCGCACTTTGGTAGGAAGATGTGGGCTGGCAACTACAAGAGGAGAATGTGAATTGTTGCTATGTGCAGGTGTGCTTGTGGGTGAAAATAATCTGAATTAGCCAAGGGGGAAGTACCAGAAGCTCCCTGTCTCTAAAATTGCTGAGCTGATCAACGATGCGCTAGAGCATGGCAGTTCGGAGTGCTTTCAGGAAGAGTGTAGGTAGCAGGCTTCAGAACTTTTGAAGATCATACACCAGGGAGTTGCTTCAGAGGTAACTGCAATTCTGGCTCTTGCTATTGTGCTTTTCATGTGACTATAGACGACCACCTAGTTGATAGTGGTTTGTGATTGCAGACTAGTTGGCTGCGATCATGTCTTGAACCCACATTTGATTTTCCACAATTGTCTTTAATGTCAGACTTATCAAGTTAGATTTAGGATTGACAGGAAATAGATTGCCTATAATGCTTTTAGTTTCATACTGGACCTAGACATATGCTAGGATGCATATTATATGTATCTCTTGAAAACTTGAACCATGTGTAACCCAATTGTCCTTTATTGTGTTTTGTTGTTTGGTGTTTACTTTTCTGAAGTTTGAGCTCATGTTGGTATGATTACATTAACGGAACTGAAAGAATGTTGGCACTTGACCATTACTGCTTGTATTAATAACCCTTCTAGAGCGCAGCTTTGTTATAGAGACCTGAATGAGTTCGATTTCACATTTCACATTGATGGAAAGGTCATATTCTTATGCTACAACTAAGGATCTTCAGTTGTTACATGCCACAGTTGTCAGCTACCCAATCCCTATTATAATTTATAGTCTGAAATCAGATTATATTTACTGAAGTGTGCCAGTGTCAGCTTACCTGAATGTTGCTGCTCGGTAACTGTGTTCATGCATATCATCTGATTTTGACACCTTACTCTTCTCTAGTTTTTTTTTCACTTTTCTAGGACGCATACAAATTGTTTGACTCTTCGACAGCTTTGTTGAATCTGGTTATTTCTATCTTGCAATCAGATCAACTTGGCCTTATCAGAGATAAACTTGGTTAAAACAAGCTATTTTGGCATTAGTCTTCTAGCTTGAACACGTGTAAATATTTTATTGCATTGGAAGGGACACTCTGAACTTGTGAGTGTGCCTTTTCATTAAAAAACGTGAATGTACTTTCAGTGTGTAAATTTTATTTATATATGTCAGATCAGTCTCTTGAATTTTAAGCTTATTACATACTCTTTTGTTAACACAGGTTACAGGTACTATGGGACATGAAAGTATAAACCTCTGATATTGTAAAGCAAACAATTTGAGATATTTGTAATGTTTAACATTCAAGAAGCTGTGCAACTATGTTTCAGTGTTCCATTATTCATTAACAAACTCAGGTATACATGTCATGCCCATAGCTTTCTTCCTCCATTAACTCTAGAGCCCCAAGTTGTATTATTCGTCTTGGATAACCTAATACGCACTGTGAATAGTTAAAATCACATTCGGTCATAAGGATCTATACCTTGCAATCATGTATTCTTAAAATATCCCTTTCTCTTCTTACCCTGTGAACTAGCATGTGTTTTGCGTTTTAAGTATACTCAGTATGCTATTGAAGGCATGCTGGTTGGTGATTATGGTTATGTCGAAACAATTATATGTTAATCATAGGCCAATTGCTTCTCTAGCCACCTGGCAGGTTCTTAGTTCTGTGTAGGATGTCTAGCAACCAGGCAACTTGCTTGTATGATATATTTGCAATGGATAAAATTCTATATGTCTCTAATGCAAGTTCCTGTTCTGATTGCATAGAGGTGTACACATTTAGCTTATTGAGGCGTTCTTTTTGAATATGTTCTGATTGATGAACAAAATGTACTAGATGTACTGTCAATTGCTAACCTGTATCTGTTACACAGGTTGTTAATGAGTGCTCGACAGTGAGGAGATGGCTAGTGGAGCAGAAGCAGCAACAATATGCTCTGCCAAAGCATGCTAATCCTGCCCTCTTTTCTGGCCTCAAGAAGGCCGAAGCACTTGACAGGTTAGTTTGTTAACAACCCTCTAATGTGTTGACTTGTATCTGGGACAACTATACATTAGAATGTCAGAGAGGGACAACTATGTATGAGAATGTAGTCTTGAATACGTTTAGGTACTGGAAAAATGAAGTTGTCCAAAAGTGAAAGAATGCATAGCTCTTTATTGTGTTAACATTATTTTGGTATGAGAATGTATTGATGTGATTTTTGGAGACTGACTCAAATTCGCCATAGGGACATTTCATAACTGCATCTATTTGGTTGGACATTACATAGTGCTCCTATAAATAGTTACGGGCAGTTTGCAAAGTGCTCCTAAAAATGGCTACATGCACTTCACAAAGCATGGCAAAAAAAAAACCATTTTAAGGGGCACTTTTTTCGGAGTGCGGCTAATATTTTTATCAACACGATTTAATTTGACACTTCTTAAAGCGCCTCTAAAAATAATTAGGGGCCCTTCTAAGTTGCCTTCAATTGAGACTTTCCCGTAGTGACTGTATCAATGCATCACAGTGATACAAAATACTCATGTCTTATATAGATTTGGATATATAAATATGATCCCACAATATTACGTAGTAATTACAACTCTTGATGAACTCCTTTTTAATCGGAAAAAGAAAAGAAAATACTGACAGTTGTAGAACTAAATATGAGTAATTAAAAGATCAAGCCAATTACATGATTTAGATCGACCGACTTAGCCATAGCCGGTTCATACGTCTAGTGTGTGGCGCCGAGACTCATATGCTTCTTTGAACTCTACGCACCCCTCGGCGCCGATCTCTGTGAAGGCTGCCACAAGGTTGGGCACCACGTTGGTAAGCGCAAGCTTTAACCCGGCTGAGCACGGTTGTTCCCTACCGGCTTCAGTGCCATGGGCATCGCCATGCAGCCACGTGGCACATGTCCTGAGCACACATCTTCCCTGACGGCGGAAGTGGTCCTTGACAAATTCCTCAAATCCCCGAGGTGGCTGGCGCAACAGCTGGAGTATGGTCCGGAGGGTCAGCAGGTAAGCATTCTCACTGTAGGGCAGCGCGTTGCGGCGGCCCTCTGGTTTGCCAAGTAAGGTCTCGTATCCAGACTCGTTGTAGTATGGTTGGTCGTTGAGGACGAGACCCTGGATGGAGACAACAACTTGGAGGAGGCTTGACGCCACCGGCGACCAAAGCTCGGTGCCCTCACCGCCGAATGTGTTTAGGAGACTGAGGCACACGGTCCCAGACTCGTAGAGGTTGGGATTAAGGCCTAGGCCGAAGGAGTGGTAGTACACTTGAGGCGGCGCGGCCGGATAAGAGGGCGGTAGTTGCAAGTCGAAGAAAAAGAGTCCGTGATGGTACGGCGTCCCGCTTGCGCCCACCATCACCACCCGGAGCAGGTCCATGCGGTCCTCGAACACTCGTATGTAGATGGTTTCTGCACATAAAATTGTTACAGGTATCATTTGCAACCACCATGTACTGTGTGTATTTAGTTGGGTACTCTCATACCTGGCAAGTCGTTCTCTAGAATTTTCCATTCCTTTTGTACTGCCTTGGCCCAACTCTTCTGACGACTGCCGCCCTGCATTTCCTTAAGAAGAGCGTTAGTGAAGGCTATCTATATTATCTGTACAAGTGAATGGTTTTGCAAAAGAAAAAGTATCGGCATAGTTAAGCAGATGGTTTCTAGCGATAGACGAACCATATTATTCTTGTAACAAGTAGAATATAGTTACCTGGTCTGGGTTGTCAAGGTAATGGTGATCCTCAGGGGTGATCTGCAATACATCGAAACGTGGGTAGCTAAACGATTCGTCACATGTGGTATCTGAGGCCTTCGTCCCATCCTTGGCAAAATCATGGCAGTTATGGTCAGCAGCTATGGTCTCCGGCGCAGGTGCCTCTGAGCTTTGTAACAAGGACGACGATGGCGGCTTCCGGTTGGTCAGGAATCCCTTACCTCGAGCCACCATGTCACCAGTCAATCGGAGCAATGATTGGACTGCAGTACCCAAAAGGCTTTTCCCCGTCGCTGCCGGCTCGTTGTTTTCGACATCGCTATCGTTGCGTAGATCATTGTCCTAATATTACATGTAAGTTTTACACTTTAACAAACGTAGCCACACCAGCTGTTTGCCGAACTGGACATTGTTAGAAGGATAGATACCGTGTTAGCAGCAGTCGGTTCTTGAGGTGCATCATCGATGCCGTCGTCCTCCACCCACTCGCCCATTTCAGTCCACAACTCCATGTAGTGCTCCTCTTCGACGACAACGATCTCATCGGTCGACACCTGTGGCATGCTCAGTCATATCAACAACAGCTAATGCATGGGTTGAGTAGAGACAAGAGAGTCTATAGTTGTAGCTCCACGAAAAAGTAACAGAAAAAAATATATGCCCGTATACCGTTGATATGCTGCCATCACCCCACTTGACTTGGACGTGTCCATGAGGAAGGTCAACAACACGCCCTACCCACGAGAGATCAGCAGAAACAACACTCTTTTTCTTCCTTTGGCCTTGTAACGCTACACTAGCATCGTCGTTCGTTGATCCTGACTGTAGGAGGCGAATGACAATATCTCCGTAGTAAGCAGAGTGCTTTAGTTTGAGATCATATGCACTGATGGTATCAGTGCACTCGACCTCCCTAGCCTCGTCAGGGCACATCCCCGCCTTGAACCATGACACACAAACCGTCTGATCCTTGCAGTCCAACCTCTTGACGACGCCCACACGCCTTGTTGCGCCATCATGGTCACCATCAGTATCTACGGCATCAGTATCAAAAGGAAGAACATTGCCGATGACGTGTTGTCCGGGGAAGAACTCTTGCTCATTCATGATCCCAAAGGGGACGAGGGTTGCTGAAGGTACTCCATGCTGCAGGGTGCCGTCCTGCCATAGCACATTGGCGGAGGTGCTGGTGCTGGCGACAACCATGGAAAACTTCACCTCCACATGCCTCCTGACTTGTGGGCGCCGCTCATGTCTGTGCCCCTCGAAGAAGACCTTCTTCAGTTGCTTCCGATAAGAATTCACCTTATTCTGCTCCATGGATGGTACCACATGAGCAATTGATACTTCATGGTCATCGTCACTCACCTCCTGATTGTTTTCAGAAAAGGGGCCGTCGTATTCCTCTTCCTCATCGTCCTCTTCCTCCTGGTCGTGAGCACAAGCCGCATCCCCATTGTCATCATCGGTTTCGGTGGAACTAGGTTCTTGAAAAAAGCAATGGTCAGCTACCCCCCAGCTGCAATTGGACGCGGCGCAGAACAAGGTTAGGTCATGAGGGTGCTGGTATGCCGGCGGAGAGGATGCCTCGACTAGCGCCTTGTCTGTGCCACAATGCATTGACGCAATCCAGTAGACGAGGACGCCCGACGTCTCCACCTTGATGACAGTGCCTATGTCACGTTTAGGATTCCAGTAGCCATTGAGCCACCGCGCCGCCTTAAAGAGGTAACACTGGTTTTGCCCGCTGACGATCTGCCCCGGGTAGAAGTCGCAGTTCATTTGAATGCGGCGATATTGGTGGCTGCGGGTGTCGTCCACTTCCGGTAGAATCTTGGAGTTTGCGTTGGCAACCTTGCAAACAGCGCCATCGTCGAACAAGACGTCGACATCTACAGACAACTCGACAATGCGACCGAGCCACGGCCCGGTCACGATGAAGTCACCAAGGTTGAGGTTCCTGATGCGCCGCACGCTGGACGGAGATACACCTTTGATTATCCTGGTCGCCACGCCGCTGTCGTCAAACTCGGCCAGGTCGAGCAGGGTGGTGACGCCAGTGACGACGCCGATCTGGCCGGCAATGTCGGATGCCGACCCAACGACCTGGCCGGGGTGCAGGTGACTCCTGTCGAGCACTCTGATATCGCTGGCCTTCTTGCGCACAAGAGAGTTGTCAATGAGGAGGATCTGAAACGTGTCGACGGGGAGAGAGCTGTTTTGCACCGTGTCGTCGTCGAGAACTATCCCCTGGCGGAGGAGCCCGCGCCCGAAACTCACCTGGTCTAGCAAGTAAATGTTCAGTGAGGGTGCCGCGGCGACGACGTCCATCGTAACTCTTGGTTGATCTAGCTATAGCTAGCTAGCATATACTAGATCGATCGACTGATGTGTCGACGATCTGTCTATTGGTCGCACACGAGGGAAGCTGTAAAATATATGGCTCACCCTGTGCCGGCACGTTCGGGTAGCAGATAGACTCGGACACGAGGAACCTCTCCGGCCGGGGTACACTCGAATATACTATATACCAGACAGACACGGACTCCTCTTCCCGTACAACTACTCGCTGAGATGCCACCTGTACATCTAGAAAATATTACTCTCCCTGTCTTAAAATAGATGTCACATGTTACTAAAATTTAGATGAATCTATATACACTAAATAGTGTCTAGATTCATCCAAAAATTGAGAAATCTGCAACATCTATTTTAAGATGGAGGAGTAGAAAATTAGTTCTCTCTTCTTTGATGAGCCTCCACCAATATAAATAAAATGGGAATAAGGATTGGTGGATGATGTGAAGGAGAAGAATGAGACTAGAGGATGAAGTGGTGGAGTGATTACGAGGAGCTAATTTGCATTTATTAACTGTCTTGATAACATAGATGTATATTTTTTGAGAACAAATATTAAAGTGCGCTAGATGTACACTTATTTAGGGACGGAGGAGTCTCAGACATCCCTATGTATTAAAAATCTCACCAAGGACCCAATACATTGGCAGCTGGCAAAATGGACTAGTTGTTTCGCCTTCCGACCGACCGTGGCTGCTGGAAATTACGCTAAATCTGCATCCCTAATCTGCGTCAGGTATGTAAAAGTATCTTGTTTTTAACATGGGTTAACTTCATTATTATTAATTTGCGAGGAAAGCCATTTACAAGCTTAATGAGAAAAATGAATCAAAGTTATTAATTAGAAAGATTTGCATAGAAGACGTCAGATCTTTTACGGTACCCCTGAATGAATATGAGCCCTCAAATCACGCTAATCCGATGGATAGGATTACTTGGTACTACTAATAATGCATTATTGATGTCCGGGGAGTACTGCCGTCAAAATGCATGCAGTGCCATGACTCAAAGGGTAAATTTGTCATGGCGAGGACTTGGCCAAGCCGCCAAGGCACAAGTTTCCATGGATACTGTTGTGGAGTCGACGACATGTGCGATTAGGAGGACAACCACCTCATCTCCACACAGCTCGCCTTCAAGGCCGCCTTCTCCGTGAGTGCCGTGCTGCTCGTCAGAGGCACCGCCATGTAGGATCACTGGGGGTGAAGACCGGAGGGAACCGACCCATGGGGTCGACGGGAGCGCAGAACTGCGTGACACTGCGGCTTGCGTGCATCACAAAGGATGCGGCTGTGGCCACTTGATCCAGAGGGATTCTGATCAGTACCGTAACTACCCTTACATTAACAGAACGAAAAGACTAAAGTACCCTCAGAAATGAAGGGTTGGATTTAACTGGTACTCCTACCCGTACCAGGGTACCATAAAAGTGTGGTTCATGGAATTCATAATTAGAACGGGCTCGTTACGCTGATCTATTTAGACATATTATTATTTATCGAATTTAGAGTTACGAAATTAAAGTTATAGATTTAGTAAGGAAATGCATTTATTGACATTTAAATAATTTCGAAATTTTAAATTGCTAAAAAAATATTTTGGATGGCATATTTGAATTCCAGCTATTTTCTGATTCAAAAACATATATTATTTGCATTATTTGGATTTGTCGATAAAAAAGTTATTATTAAATACATTAATAGATAGAAAAGGCAATATCGTTAATAGTTGTAATAACTAGGGGCATTTTTTTGGAATTATCTGAAAGTGGATTTGAATTCAAAAATTAAAAACATTTACTTTTCATTTTTAAAGTATTTGCACATTCTAAACAGATTTTGGTTTATGAATTTATATTTACGTAGGTAATTAAAGAAGAAGAATACAGTAACTAGGCCGCCGAAGTATAGCTGGGCCGCGGCGCGGGCTATCTGCTGCGCGCGTGCGATGATACGAAGATGAGCCAGCCCATCTGCGCTTCAGAGAGGACGACCGCAGGTTGGAAGCTCAAAAACTCGGGGGGTGTTTTTGCCAAAGAAACATGAACTGACGGGAGTAGGCATGACGAACTGAAGACGACTGCGCGAAAAATGGCCAGCTGACCCGATCTTTGCCTGATGATTACGAGAGACTCGATGATATATTGTGCAAACGGTTTGTTGCGATCTGTAGCCAGGAAAACACTGTGTATCTGGTTCATCCGAGAGTAGGTGTACGTGAAGAGCCTAGCCAGGAAAACACTGTGCAGGACATTCACGTAGGCTAGAAACTGTATCACAGATGCAAAAACAGGCGTCGCGCAGGCTAGAAACTGTATCACGGATGACAGAGTTAACAACGAGATTGGCCTGACGTTAGGAGATGAGTACGAGATATTTGGAACTCCGTTTTGCAAATGGTTTGAATCTGCTCGTAGAGGAAACAAAGGAGAATAAATATCCTCGATGAAATTCACCGGAAGTCAACCGCACCGGATGGGAAAAATCGAGGAACCGAGAGGGAAAACACGGACGTCAACTGACGAACTGCCAGTAGATTTTCGGTGCGTTTATACAATCTTTCGCGGATGATTCCCAGAGATCTAGGGATTCGTTTGAATCATGCTCTGCGGCGTTAGAAATAGGGTGGGTCGGACAACAGCATCACATCATAAACTAGGCAAGAGACAGACTATGCTGTTGGACAGGTCGCGAGGAACAGAGGGTGCGACGGGTGTGGACTGAATTTCGTCAGGTAAACGATACAGAGTTTTTCCGGACTTTCGAGGATGATTGCGAGAGATAGGGTGGATCGTTTTGATCGTGGTTTCTCTTGTTCGAAAGAGGGGTCAACAGGCTACCTCTACATTTCGACGGCGACGGAGACGGTGGGCTGAGTGCCAACTGAGCTTGCGCCGAACAGAGGCAGCAACAACTGCAGCTGTTGGTACTCGCGGGGTGACTGCACGCGGCGGTTGTCTGTGTGCGGCAGCGTCGAATAGCGGCGAGCGGGAACACGGCGCGCGACAGTGTCTCGGCGGGGCAGATCGACAAGCATCCGAGAGGGGGAGTTGCAGAGGAAGTTGAGGGGCACACCGCAGTCCTCGAGGCACGGTGGCGAGCTCGCGGTGGACGGAGACGTCCGGATGAGGCAGTAGACAGCGGCGGTGACCATGGCGGGCACGGCGGCATCGAGCAGCTTCCGGCGAGCCCTTGGACGGTGGGCTGGTTCACGAAGAAGGAGCGGCAGTAGGGGATCACGCTGGAGCACTTGGCCGGACTTGGGGAGCTCCATGTCGTCGAGGTGAAGTGGGTAGGCGAGCTAGGGTTTTGTGGCCATGGCCAGCGTTGCTTGGAGAGGGGGAAGAGGCCCTCTCAGATCTCGATATGGGTGGTTGGAAGGATGGGGATGGGTGGCCAGCTCCTCTTGCTTCGCTTTATGCCGAGAGGGAGAGAGGGAGGCAAGCACGGCGTGTTCCCTGGTTGCGCTGCAACAGGCATGAGCGAGGAAATGCCGGTGACTAGGCTTAGATGGCCTGGGTTTGCTCGATGCAAGGTCCAAGTCGAAAAAGAGTAGGATACGGTTGAGTATTGAGATAGATTTTGCGGCTTTAGGATAGCTAGCTTTAGTAGCTAGGAAGCTTTCGGTAGAAGAAAAAGGAAAAGGGAAGAGAGAACCATGCATGGGCACTCACATGCACAAGCATGCCCACGTTTTGGGTTGGTCTTAGGACTAGATTTGTGTGTGTGTGTGTGTGTGTGTTGGAATAGACGACTATAATTGATTGAAATTTTTTGAACCAAAACAAAGAAGTAAAACCTCAAATAGATTTAAAAGCAAAAGAGAAACACATGCAATTATGTGACATTTCATGTTCTCTAGAAAAATAATACAAGGAGGAACCTGCCTCTAGATGGGAAGATTAGAGGTAGAAATCTAGAAATTAATATGGTAAGATAAGGGATTTGCCACATTGGAAAATTAGAAAAAGACAAGGATTACAGAGATGTTCATGGACATGACATTTTTAAAACGTTGGTTTGGATCAAACCATAATATGGCATGTAGATGAAAAGAAGATACCCCTACAATATATACATGGCTTGATTTTAAGTACCAAGGAATATACAAGAGGCCACATATGTATGTATGGTTGGAATTGTAGATAGATGGTATCATAAGAGAAGTTGGTATTATCAAGTTAGTAGGTGGAAGGATGGTAAGAGAGATGTCCTCAACTCATGTTGGACATTATAGCATTTATCAAGAACCAAATACATTATCTCAAGAAGCAAATACAATTTATAGAACACATGCATATGAGGGAAAAAACAAATGAAAAGGGGTTTTATATGATGCTCAAATGCAAGGTAGCATGGTGACATGAGCATGATATAATGTGATGCAATTATTGATAAGTAGGAAGTAACAATATATAGACTAGACAAGTAGCATTGCAACTGTTAGGCAATTGGGATGCTACACCAGATCTCCGCCCTGCACCTCCACCCCAACTCTGTCACCACCCTGTCCATCTTTGCCTGCTAGTCTGAGATGTTTGTTGGGGTGAAGCCTTCCGCGGCGTTGCTGCGCCACATGTACGCCCTTCGCCTCACCTCCACCTCCCACAACGCTGGCTGCATATCCTTCATGAAGGAGGGGAACTTCGGGTTCCCTATGGGCAGGACGAAGCGGGTGGAGGACTTTCGGAAGCGTTGGTTCTTCATGAACTTTCTGGAGGACAACCCACAGCTTCATCTCCCTACCGCCTTGGTCGAAAAGACCAGCAGCCGATGGTCCACAACGGAATTGGAGGGGGAAAAGGAGTAGCTCAATGCCTTCGGCCTGACCAGGCCCCTTGTAGTCATGGAGTTCCTCCGTGGCCGCATAGCTCTGTAGCAGAAGCATCTCAAGGATCTGTGGGACCTGGATGAGTAAGACCACTCGTCCCTGGGGAACGACATTACTGATGACTCTGTCGTGGGGAAGTTCCTCTATGAGCTCCTCCACACCTCCACCGTGTCGGAGCTCTCTACGAGGGTCTTGCCCCTTTGCCTTGATCCCCGAAAGTCAGATATCTGGGCATCCCTCCCCTAGTTTGATGAATGGGGGATTCTCCCCGCTAGCCACGTGGGGAAATGAGAGAACCGTCTAGGCCCGACTTCCCTCACCCCTGATGAGGGGGTTCATCGTGCTGCCTCTAGGAAAGCCACGGAGACCAGAAGTGGGGCCAACGAGACTGGCCCTCGGGAGGCATCCCGTCGAAAACGCGCTCGGTCGCCCACCCATGAGGGCACTGGTGGGGAGGTGAAATCCCCTCGTGAGGCCAACACGAGTGGAAGCGAGACCTTGGGGCCCGTCAGGGCCTTCGTCCCGCCTGGTGCAAAACGGGGGAGCCGAGGCTCGTGCTCTCGTTAGCTGGTGCCTCCAGGTAAGGCTCAGTTGAACACCTGTTCTTCTTGATCGTGAGTCTTTATGACCGAGTTGTTTCGTGCTTTGTAGCGGCTATCCTTCTCGAAAACGACAGGTGAAGCGGACCTCCACCAGGAAAGCTCGCCCGGTGGTTCGCTCTGGCGACCTTGCGATCAAACCAGCGGAGGCGCCCATCCTGCCAGCGGCCCCTAAGGTGGGGGAGATTATCACATCGGCGCGTGCACACTCCTCCCATGTCCTTCCGCCTTCCCCGACCATGGTGGACGATGCATCGGGCGGATCTCCTAGGATGGACAACCCCCTGACTGTTGCCCCACATGTAGAGGAGGGCACGCAGGGCGTCACCCCTGTGGTTGGTGTCACCGCTCCTTTGGGGTCCCCGAGGGCAAGAGGGTCCATCGCCGGGGGTGAAGCCTTGTGCTCGGGCCATGACGACTAGGAGGACCTCCCGACCAAGAACATGGGTGAGGGAAGAGCTCACGGGTGAGCCTCGGTGCCCCCTGCTCCCTCTACAGGAGCCGACCCTGACACCGGGTCAAGCCAACAGCATCCCTCCGAGTCCGAGATAGCTTTCGAGGCCGGTCATGCTGAGTCCCGGATACTGGTCTTGGCCACGCCAGAGATTTCGGGCTTCGGCCGGGTCGGGCGCCTGGGGAGACTCATTTCTAGCGTTTGTGGGGAACTGGACCGGTTTCTGGCAGATGCCATGAGGGAGGACCTTCAGCTGGTGCTGGACCGGGATGGGCTCAGCGAGGCCTAGAGGATGACGGCGGTGGAGCAGGAGAAGGCCTGCCTCTCTATGGAGGACGCGCTTCAGGGCGCCTCGGTGCAGGAGACGAAGATTATCATCGACGCGGAGGCGCGGGTTTCTTCATAGGGGCATACTTTTATCTGCTCGCAAGGAGGCCGTTTCCTCCGAGGAGGCGGTTGTGGCTGAACGCTAGTGGGAACTTGATGCCTAGGAGGTCCAAGGATCCTTGCCAAGGAGAAAGAGGAGAACTCCTAGCTGCGCTGTGCCTTGGAGCCATGGGGAAGCATCGTGATGACTCGCTTCGCAAGGTCTAGGACCTTAAGGGCGAGGTTGTTGCCTTGAATAAAGATGTCACAACTGCTGCCAGGGTTCACGAGGAGAACAAGCGGTTGGCTTGCAAGGCGCTGGAGTTCCAAAAGGAGTCACTCTCCACCCTCGCGAAGAAGAGCGCGGCAATTCTCCCTGCCCTTGGCGTTGGGAGCTTCCGTGCCCCTGATCTATCTTCCGGGCGCAAGGCATAAGCCTTCCTTGAGCTTACCCACAGGATCCTTACTCCTCTGGAGGAAGTGGCATAGGGCCTGAATGGCTTCATCACCAGTGAATGTCAAGTGATGCTAGGTGTCGTGGGGAGGGCGCTCTTCACCAAGATTTGAGGCCTAGGGCAAAAAATAAGAGAGATAGAGCTTGGGGCGGCTGGGGGAGAGAATATATAGAAGGGGTTGAGTGGAGAACAAAACGCGTTAGGCTTATAACCTTAAGTTCGGCGCCATATCGAGAGGCGCCGAGGTGCGGCAAGATTCAGTCAGAAACGGCTACCTCGACGCCGTGTTACATAGTGCCGACCTACCTGCCACGTCGGACATCCGAGTCACACGGTCGAGCACTGAGCACTTCGGCGCCTGCTCAGTATGACGCCGACACGAACATGTTCGATGCCTTTTGAAATGGCGCCGAGTGGAGGGTCAGATTCCGAAATAGTTTCCGAGAGGGGTCAGACCTGGCATTAGTCCTCCAAACAGGGCAGATTTATCAGAAAATACCTGAAAGTTCTTCTTGGAATCTTGATTTGATTGCTCTGATGGTTGTCGCTGCGCAATATCATGATACAGAGGGTTGGCATTAGAGCAACTGAAGATACTAAGCTCAAGGGACACAAGTCTTTTACACGATTCCTCGAGTGGGTAAATTAATACCGCTAGTTAACGCTTTGATTTTGTTGCGAAAAACTATGCATGTAGAACCTGAGAATCGGATAAACTAGCGCATGGCGCACTAGACTACAGTTTAGTGTAACAAAAAAATGTTTCATTAATAATGCTAGACCATTTGCTCGATCCTCGGTGTTGGACGTTGGCATAATCATGAGAGATTAGACTAGGAGCAGCGCCGATGGGACGGCTGTCCAACGTGGTGGAACAGGGATGCGTTGGGTTGGGATGCTACAGAAAAGATGGTCTGTCAAGGCGGCAGCCACAAAGGGGAGAAGAACTAGAGTGGCACATTTCATAATTAAGAAGCTCGAATATGGCATTTTATATTTGCACATGCGATATGCTTTTTTTAAGAAGTTGTAGCATTGCACGACATTCAGCTAGCTAGTTTCATCCTAATATAAATACAGAGGACCCGCGTTTAGATGCATGATTCCGCAATACCCTTACTCTGAATTCGTTTACGTGTCACAACAGTTTTTCATACGCTATTGAAATTGATATTCAGAGAACTTCTAAGAACATGCACCAATTAAAAGTTAACCACAAATCGTGTGATGAAGGATTAAAATTGGGTATAATATTGAGGAAAAATGTCGTCCATTACATGTTAATAAGAGGTCATCTCTCAGTGACTCTCTCTTATAACTTGGAGGCATCAATCAATACTCTGTCCTATGCACCACCTTTCAAAGTAAATATCAACGCACAACCTAAGATTATGGAAGAGAAGGTATTCATGAACAGCCTTCGCGTATACGATCTCAACATGGTAGTGCCGGGAATGCTTGATATCTTGGAATTGTTAGTGGAATCCAGTAGTTGTTTCCTCTTTCTGATTTCTTGTCGCCGTTTCGTTAGAGCTTCCCCAAGAGGCATCTGGTACAAGTGTGATCGGATCTCTATCCGTCCATCTGGATGTGGCACCAAGTAAAATAGTCCCGCCTGCAAGCGACACTCTTTGTACTTTCGGATGCTGTCTCTGATGGTTTGCAATGAGTTGTCAATGGTGAGGTGATGCTCCTTGTAAGCTTCCCACGTAGGCATACCGCTCCTCATGAGTTCATTGTACTCGTCAAGTGCCGATCTAAGGTAAGCACGCTGGCATCTTTCACGGTACAACGGTGTGGTCTTGAGCCTACGCAAACGGTCACCATATGAGAAAGTACCAGTCTCGTCACGGCGGCAGAGTCTAAAACTTTTTCTTGGAATCTTGATCTTACTGCTCCGCGGATGGCTGTGGCTGCACAATATCAAAATACGAGGATATCAAGCATACATACCTAATTGAATCGTAGTATAAGTGTACGAAAAAAAATTCTTCATGAAAGCCGTTTTTTAACAACAATCTATATCTATATCTATACCTAATAATAAAGGACATCATGAAGTCATCTTTCCTCGCCCCATGTTAAAAAGAAGATACGCATACATACCTAGCGTCTCGTTTCTTGTCCATTAGATCGATTAGGGCCGGCGCCTCCTCCTAATTGAACAGCGGATTTAGTGTGTACTTTCGAGCCACGGCTGCTGATATGTATTAGGTCGACCTTGGTGAGATTGTTATATAGGAAGTAGCACACACGGCCGCTCGGCTATATACGAGTCCAATCCCAAGTGGTACCCAAACTTGGGCCCTGGCCCTGAACCAATCACAAGTACAGTAGGAGGAGGAGTCCGTCTCCGTGTGGTATACGAGCTGCTAGTCTATAGTCTCTGTGTCCGAGTCGATGTCTTACACGAACGTGCCGGCACGGGTTGAGCTATATATATATATATTCCGTCGTGTCGTATCAACAACGATCGATCGAGCTAGATCATCAGGTCACCCCAAATATGTACTTGCTAGACCAGGTGAGTTTCGGGAGCGGGCTCCTCCGCCAGGGCCTACTCCTCGACGACGGCACGGTGAAGAACAGCTCTCTCCCCGTCGACACGTTCGAGATCCTCCTCATTGACAACTCTCTTGTGCGTAAGAAGGCCGGCGACATCATCAGGGTGCTCGATAGGAGCCACCTGCACCCCGGCCAGGTGGTCGGGTCGGCGTCCCACATCGCCGGCCAGATCGGCGTCGTCACCGGCGTCACCACCCTGCTCGACCTGGCGGAGCTCGACAACCGTGGCCTAGCGACCCGGCTCATCAAGGGCGTGTCCCCGTCCAGCGTGCGGCGCGTCAGGAGCCTCAACCTCGGCGACTTCGTCGTGTCCGCGTCTGGCCCGTGGCTCGGCCGGGTTGTCGAGGTATCCATCGATGTCGACGTCCTGTTCAACGACGGCGCCGTGTGCAGGATTACCGGCGAAAACTCCAAGATGCTACGAGGAGTGAATCTCCAGCATTACCGCCATCAAATGAACAGCGACATCTACCCAGGGATGATCGTCACCGGGGAAAACGCATGCTCCCTCTTCAAGGCGGGACAGTGGCTTAACGGCTACTGGAATCCTGGTCATAACATAGGCACCGCCATCAAGGTGGAGACATCGGGCGTCCTCGTCTACTGGATTGCGTCCACACACTGTGGCACGGACAAGACGCTTGTCGAGGCATCCGCTCCTCCGGCGTACCAGCACACTGATGACTTGGCATTCTTCTGCCCTGCATCCTTATGCAGCTGGGGGGTAGCTGACCGCTGCTTCTTTCGAGAACCTAGTTGTTCCGCCAAAACTGACGTGAACAACAACGGGGATGCGGCTTATGCTCATGGTCAAGAGGAAGAGGAAGAGGAGGAAGAGGAGGACGAGCAATACGACGGCTCATGCTCTGAAAACAGTCATGACGTGATCGATGATGACCAAGAAGCACCAATTACAAATCAGAATAATGTAAATTTTTACAGTAAGCAACTGAGTAAGGTCTTCTTCGAGGGGCACAGGCACAGGCGACGACCACAAGTCAGGAGGCATGTGGAGGTGGAGTTCCCCATGGTCGTCGCTAACACCAGCACCTCTGTCGATGTGCTATGGCAGGATGGCACGCTGCAGCATGGCATACCTTCAGCGACCCTCGTCCCCTTTGACAACCTGAATGACCAAGAGTTCTTCCCGGGAGAACAAGTCATCGAGAACCTGAATCGTTTTGACACTGCGGTCGAAACTAAGGGCGACCATGATGGCGCCACAACGCGTGTGGGCATCGTGAGGAGCCTGGACTGCAAGGACCAGACCGTTCGAGTGTCATGGTTCGAGGCGGGGATGTGCCCTGACGAGGCTAGGGAGGTCGAGTGCACTGATACCGTCAGTGCATATGATCTCAAATTGAACTACTCTGCTTACTATGGAGATATTGTCGTTCGCCTCCAACAGTCAGGATCAATGGATGACCATAGCGTGGCGTTACCTGCCAAAAAGATGAAGAGGACTAATGTTTCTGCTGATCTTTCGTGGGTGGGGCGTGTTGTTGACCTTCCTGGTGGACACGTGGTCCAAGTCAAGTGGGGTGATGGCAGCATATCAACAGTATGTGGATATATTTTTTATACTCCCTCTGGTCCATATTAATGTTCTCAAATTTGTCTAGATTCGAATGAATCTAGTCTAAATCATTAACTAGGTACATCCGAATCTAAATAAAGTTGAGAGGAACAATAATATGGGTCAGAGGGAGTACTATTTTTTCGATCGTGCGTCTATGTTACACACTATATAGTCTCTACCCAACCCATGCATTAGCTGTTTTTGACTTGATTGAGCGTGCCCCAGGTGTCACCCGATGAGATCGTTGTCGTCCATGAGGAGCACTACATGGATTTGTGGACTGAAATGGGCGACTGGATGGAGGACGACGGCATCGATGATGCACCTGAAGAACCGGCGGCTGCCAACACGGTATCTATCCTTCTAACTTAGCAAACAACTCGTGTGGCTACATCTACATGTGTTGAAGAGTTAACTTACATGTAATTTTAGGAGAATGGTCTACACAATCTAGCAGATGACAGCGTTGTCGTGAACGGTGACCCAACAGCGACGAGGACAAGCCTTTTGGGTTCTGCAATCCAGTCTTTGCTCCGACTGTCTGGTGACATGGTGGCTCGGGCTAAGGGATACCTGCCCAACCGGCAGCCATCGTCACTGTCCTTGTTACTAAACTCAGAGGCACCTGCTCTAGCTATGGAGACCATCCCAGCTATGGTGACAAGGACCGTTGTGGACGTGAACTGCCACGATTTGGCCAAGGATACCACCTACTCCAGTGACAAATCGTTCAGCTTCCCACGTTTCGATGTATTGCAGATCACCCCCGAGGATCACCATTACCTTGACAGTCCAGACCAGGTAATATTCTAATTTTTAGAAAATGAATAATACTGTTTTTAAGATTAGATCAAAAAAGTTTACAAGCACAATACATATTTATCGTTTTGTCTATCTCTAGAAATCATCTACGTACTTAACTATAACGTTTTTTTTTTTTTCGCAAAACCGTTCACTTGTACAGATAATATAGAACCGAACCTTAACTGACGCTCTTTTTACGGAAATGCAGGGCGGCAGTCGTCAGAAGAGTTGGGCCAAGGCAGTACAAAAGGAATGGAAAATTCTAGAGAACGACTTACCAGGTATATGAGGATACACAACTACATGCACGGTCCATGCTTGAAAATGAATACTTATAACAATTTTATGTTCAGAAACCATTTACGTACGAGTGTTCGAGGACCGCATGGACCTGCTCCGGATGGTGATGGTGGGCGCGAGCGGGACGCCATACCATCACGGACTCTTTTTCTTCGACTTGCAACTACCGCCCTCCTACCCGGCTGCGCCACCCCAAGTGTACTACCACTCCTTCGGCCTACGTCTTAATCCCAACCTCTACGAATCCGGGACCGTGTGCCTGAGTCTCCTAAACACATTCGGCGGTGAGGGCAGTGAGGTTTGGTCGCCGGTGACATCAAGCCTCCTCCAAGTTGTTGTCTCCATCCAGGGCCTCGTCCTCAACGACCAACCATACTACAACGAGGCGGGATACGAGACCCTAGTCGGCAAACCAGAGGGCCGCCGCAACGCGCTGCCATACAGTGAGAATGCTTACCTGCTCACCCTCCGCACCATACTCCATCTGTTGCGCCGGCCGCCTCGGGGATTTGAGGAATTTGTCAAGGAGCACTTCCGTCGTTGGGGAAGTTCTGTGCTCAGGACATGCGACACGTGGTTGCAGGGATGCTTTGTCGGTGATGCCCATGCCATTGAAGCGGGTAGGGAGCAGCCATGCTCAACCGGGTTGAAGCTTGCACTCGCCAACGTGGTGCCCAAACTTGTGGCAGCCTTCACAGAGATCGGTGCCCAAGGGTGCGAAGAGTTCCAGAAGCATATGGCCTAGTGGCTTGCTTTTGTAATTACTCGCGTATTTAGTTCTACAACAGTTAGTATTTTTTCTTTTGATTAAATTAAAAAGGAGCTCATCAAGAGTTGTACCTAATGTTGTGGATTCGACCGTAATTATATATCCAAATCTATAAAATACAAGAGTATTTTGTATCATCGTGATGCATTAGAAAAAGAAATATATCCGTACCACGAGGTCTACTCGATTTGGACCGAGACTTTTGTACCATCGTGATGCATTAAAAAAGAAATATAAAACCAGCCTGGCCGATCTCACCGGTCGCTGCTGCCACGGGCCCGGCAGTGGTGGCCATGCCTTGCCGTCGGAAGCGAGGGCGGGCTTGGCACGCCTCATCAGGCTCCCTTCACGCGGGGGTGGGGCGGAGGGGGGTTGATGTCGGGGTAGCGCTGGCGGTTGTTGGGCGAAGGTAAATGACATATCGGCGGAACACGGCACACAACTTTATTTTGTAAGTTGTAGAGTTTCTCTCCTCCACTAAACAAAAATCCAACGTGGCAACTCTAAGAGAAATTCTGGAAGCTTACAACAAGGGATCAGGACAAATGGTTAACAAAGCAAAATCAACTACTCCCTTCGTTCCAAAATAAATGACTTGAGTTTGTCTATTCGCATGTATCTAGGCATAAAACATGTCTAAATATATACGAATCTAGACAAACCCAAGTCACTTATTTTGGAACGGAGGGAATATTTTTTTAGTTCGAATAGCAGCGAAGAAGTATAGGAGGAAATGAAAAAGATACTGGACACTATCACAAAGGCTATTTAGGAAAGATACTTGCGGTTACCTACAGCCCTAGGTAAAAGCACAAAAAGGCCTTTGAAAAGCTGACCACAAGAATGATCAACTTACAGGAGGATGGTTTGAAAAAATGTTGAGTTCTGCTGCTGGACGTGAAGTATTGATCAAGGCTATTATGCAAGCGATCCCCACTTACTCCATGAGTTGCTTCAGCCTATCGAAAAACACTTGTAAGAGGCACTCGAGAAGATAGAAAGAAATAGCACAACCAAAGAAAGTCGGAGGCATGGGTTTTACAGAAATGCATTTGTTTAACTTAGCCATGCTGGAAAAGCAAGGATGGAGATTACTGACAAATCCAAATTTATTATGCGCTGGAGTGTTGGCTGGTAAATACTATCACAGTACTGAATTTATGAATGCAAGAAAAAGAGGAATAGTTCACACGTCTGGCAGGCTATTTTGAAAGGAAGAACGATACTGCATTTAGGCCTGATAAAAAGAATAGCAGATGGAAACTCAACCAATATCTGGGAAGATAGATGTATACCAACCATTCCAGCAGGAAGACCTATATGTAGAAGAGAGAAAGTAAACATCTGAATGCTGAAAGGAATAGTTGGGACGTCGACAAAGTAAAGAATAGTTTGCTACCCATAGATGCAAATGAAGTTCTCGAGATCCCTTTGGGGAAGCTTGAGCATGATATTTGGACCTAGTACAAAAAAGCATGGACTATATTCGGTCAAGTATGCATACCAGCTCCTAGCAAACTTGTTAAGATTTAACGACTACCATCAAAGAAATACTGCAACTAGCCCCAATGATAAAGACAATTAATATGGAGTAAACTTTGGTATCTTTCGGTCCCTCCAAAGGTGCATAATTTTTGGTGACGTGTAATTAAATTTTTTATTCCAATTCGTGCTATTTTGTTTTTTTTTCGAAAAGGAGAGCTATGCCCCGGCCTCTACATCAAGTGATGCACACAACACTTTTATTACTTTATTTGAAAAGTATCATAGTCTTACACTCATGGATCAGATATGGTCGATACATGTGTCAACCATCTAAAAATGATAAACAACAAGAAGCTATCCATCTGGTAGTATACTAGTGTGCCGCCACCCAGTGGTCTAGAAATAGAAATCCTAGGCAACCGTCAGCAATCGGTTGCAT
Source organism: Avena eriantha (assembly GCA_910589775.1). NCBI lineage: Eukaryota > Viridiplantae > Streptophyta > Magnoliopsida > Poales > Poaceae > Avena > Avena eriantha. Next base: position 10,282,906 of record OU342741.1, on the reverse strand, counting down.
CCAGTATCCATCGGATCCCGCTGATCCACCAGGAGTAAGAAAGACCATAGTTGGATCCAATACGCCGCTAATCGAATAACCTGCAAAAAATTAGTGCATGTTTTTTTGTTAAAGACAATGTTATTTCTTGACATCCATATGGACCAACATAAAGCAGATACTCCAATGCGCAATCTAGCTTTGGTCTTCTTATCAACCCCATTTAGCCAATTTCTAAACATATTTGTAATATTGGATGGTGGAGGTATATTATAAGTAAAGTAAATAATTCTCTAAATAATGCGAGCAAAAGAACATGAAAGAAAGAAATGTTCTATGGACTCCACTGAATCGCAAAAACAACACTTCTGACATCCATTCCATTTGCGCTTAGTCAAGTTGTCTTTAGTTAACAACACTTTGTTCTTAAGGAACCACATGAATATTTTGATTTTTAGAGGGACTTTTAGATTCCACAAGTACTTACGTAAAAATCTTGTGTGACCATTCATTTGATCTAAATACATAGACTTGATAGTAAACATTCTTGTGGTAGTTAATTTCCATACAAAATGATCAGGGTAATCAGTAAGATGAACCATCATTAGACGTTCGCATAAATGCAACCATCTTGTCCATTTATTACCAGTCAAAGCTCTCCTAAAAGCAATATTAGGAGGTGTCTAAGAAAGGACGTTAGCCACTAGGACGTTTTTCCTTTGAACAATATTATATAACGAGGGATATTATTGTGATAATGATGTATGATCCAACCAAATATCCTCCCAAAAGCGAACATTTTCACCATTGCCTATTTGAAAAAAGCCATTATCAAAGAACATTTTCTTCACTCGCTAAGGCCTTTCCAAAAGGGAGAATATGTAGGTTTTCCTTCAACTTGAGATAAAGTTTTATTTGTTATGCAATAATTGATGACACATTCCTTCCTCCGTTAGTAGTTTAAAAATCCATTTGCTAAGTAAACACTTACTCTTGATCTCAAGAACTTCGATGCCTAGTCCCCCTTGATCTTTTGGGCGACACACAATATTCCACTTTGACAGCCTATACTTCTTCTTAGTATCAGTACTTTGCCAAAAAAATTGGACCTAAAAAAATCTAGGCGTTTTCTAACACCCTTAGGTATTTCTAAGAAGGATAGCATAAACATCGTTAGGCTAGCCAAAACCGAGTTAATCTGAACCAGTCGATCCCCATAAGATTTCATTTTTCCTTGCTAGCACCCTAGCTTGGATATAAAACGGCTCTCCACGGGATTACATTCTTAATTATTTAATTTTCTATTTTTTTGGAAAAGAGTATATATTAATATCGCGGGGATACCAATTACACCCATCATATACAACAACGCATGCCCTAGCGGCCTTACGGATACACACACCCTAGAAAAAAGGAAGAAGAATTACAAAAAGAAAAGTCCTTCTACAGAGAACTATTTCTCAAAGCAACGATACTAACACCACCAGAACAACACCAGTAGTCCAACCACTCAATAGCAACGCCTTTAAGAAGGAAACAGTGCACAAGCGTCATCGTTGCCCGATCAAAGATCGTAGGTTTTCACCCTAGAGAAAGTCTTCGCTCGCAAAACAATGTCTTCAATAAGGTCATTGCCAGGCACAACCAATTAAGGTCAGACCTTGGATTTTTACCCTGCAAGGTAAGACTGGGAACTCCTTTTGTGTTGTCGCCCCCACAAATAGTCGCTGCCGCGAGTCACAGATCACGCAGTCAGTTCCTCGTTGCCTCAAAGACTCGAATCACCATTGATGCCCTCGTGTTCCTACTTTCCTGACATTCTCCGCATCTGACTTCACCATGGATCGTCGAAGACATGAAACATGATGGTAACAAACAGCGGAGCTTTGCAATGCTCCCGCTGAAACCAAACGGCCAGAAAAACATGGGTACGCACGACCGAATACCTTCTGATCCAGCAATCTCCAGGCATAATACGCTCATAGGAGTTCACCGGCGAAGCCTTCCGGAACCCGCCTCTCCAGGCTAGATCAACGAGAGCAAGAAATAAGCAGATCTTTGTCTTCACGCTGAAGGAACCCTTGGACCTCCCACCATTATTGGATAGAGAAACAGGCCCCCACGCCGCAGTCCGCCGCCCGCCCCCTCCGGCGGAAGAGGAGACAAGCCTGCAATAAACACGTGCCCCCGCCGGTCTGTCGGCTCGAGCAAGAAGCATCGTGATGCCTCCCCACGCACCTTCAGGCAACCAAAAGGTCGTGCCGATGGTGGATCTAGGCAGAATCCTAGACCTACGACCACAGCCGCCACACCTTCTGCCGAAACCCGATGGGAAAGCCATCGCCGCAACAAGATCCGGGCATCGGCCGCCGCAAGTAGACAATCTCCATGATCGGATCTCACGTCCGGGGGGCAGCCACCACCTCCACACGAACAGGGGCACCGCCTAGGCCTCCGCGCGCATCCGAAGAACCAGCACCGACCCCAGCCGCTAATACGTCGTAAACGTATCTATAATTTTTTGATGTTCCATGCTTGTTTTATATCACATTTCTTATGTTTTGTTCACACTTTGAGGTATTTTTATACATTTCCTGGAACTAACCTATTAACAAGATGCCATAGTGCCAGTTGCCTGTTTTCTGCTGTTTTTAGTTTCAGAAAAGCTAGTAAGGAAATATTCTCGGAATTGGACGGGACAAAACCCAAAGTCAATATTTTACCCGAAGCAACACGGAGTCCGGAGGGGAGACGAAGTGGCACACTAGGGCGGCCACACCTGGTGGCGGCGCGGCCAACCCTAGGCGCGCCACCAAGGGGTGTGGGCCCCCGGTACTCCACCGACCTTTCCCCTTCACCTATAAAAGCCTCCCAGGACGAAAACCCTAAGGATCCGATCAAAAATCCACGAAAGAGTCTGTAGTTGCCGTCATATCCATCCCTAGATCGGGGGGATTTGAAGCTCTTCTCCGCACCCTGCGAGAGAGGATAGATCACCCTGAAGGCCTTCTTCATCACCATGCCTGCCTCAGGTGTGATGCATGAGTAGTTCATCCTTGGACTATGGGTCCATGTAGTAGCTAGATGGTTGGTTCTCCTCCTTTGTGCTATCATGTTTAGATCTTGTGAGCTCCGTTCATGATCAAGATCATCTATTTCTAATCTTACATGTTGTGTTTACAGGGATCCGATGGATATTGAGATTCTATTTCAGATTGATTATTGATTCTATCATGTCTATGTTATTTGTGATCTTGCATGCTCTCTGTTGTTAGTAACTATCTTGGCCAAGTAGATGCTTGCAACTCCAAGAGGGAGTATTTATGCTCGATAGTGGGTTCATGCCTCTAGTAATCTGTGGAAGTGATAGAAATATCTAAGGTTGAATATGTGTTGTTGCTACTAGGGAGAAAACATCAATCCTTTGTCCATGGGGCAATCGTATGTTTACTTTACACACTTTGCTTAATGCAATTATCTGTTGCTTGCAAATTAATATTGGAAGGGGTTCGGATGATAACATGAAGGTGGATTATTAGATGCAGTTGGATTACGGTCAATGTATAATGTTGTAATGCCCAATCAAATCTCATAGGAGTCAAGATGTCTAGTATATGCATTGTGTGCTTTCTCAAATCTGTTAATTGCCCCACTGTAATTTGTTCACCCAACATGCTATTTATCTTAAAGAGAAACACCTCTAGTGAACTATGGACCCCAGTCCATCCCTTTTTCCATTGATATACCATCTGTTTACCGTTTACTGTTTACTTTCTGCAAGCAATTACTATCTTCCACACAATATGTTTAATCCTTTGTTTTCAGCAAAATCGGTGAGATTGACAACCTCACTGTAGTTAACTTGGGGCAAAGTTTTGTGGTTGTGTTGTGCAGGATTCCAAGTTGTTAGCAACACCTTGGAGTTGTTTCCTTCCTCCTACTGGTTCGATAACCTTGGTTTCATAACTGAGGGAAACTTGTTGATGTGCTCATCATACCTTCCTCTTGGGGTTCCCAACGAGCTCGACGTATCTTGAGCCATCAAGCCTTTTTCTGGCGCCGTTGCCGGGGAGTTAAGGACAGCTTCACAAGGGGAGTCCCTCACAACCAATCTCTTTACTTTGTTTTTTGTTTTTCTTAGTCTATTTTTGCCTTGTTTGCTTGTTTCTTTTTATTAAAAACACAAAAAATAGTTCTTTCTATAGTTGCCACCTCGTTCTTAGCTCATCATATTGATCCCTAAGTTCACCCTGAAAGACCTTTTAATAGGTAGTGGCTCTATAATTGCGAAATATAATATTGAAGAATTCTTTAATCATGTTAGCAAGCATGAGGATATTGAGGATAGATCCTTAGCAGATCTTGCTCCAAATTATGAAATTGCTGCAGCTTCTTTAGTTCACATGTTGGAGGCTAGGTTTGTTAACCTTAACCCCATGATGCAAGTAACGTTTCTTAAACTTAAAGATATTTAGGATACTGAAAAGAGAGAATTATCCTAGAGACTTTGCTTAAAGAATTCTATGTTAAGGAAGCTAGAAAGATCTTTGATTGTTTTAATATGCTAGGCTCATGTGTAGATGTTACTCATACACTAGAAAAATGGACAAAACCAAACCCAATGGATAGGAAATTAAAATACCAATACCTTTTAGACTTGCAGGAATGCGTGAAGCCTTAGAAAAGAATTTTGATTGGATTGTTTCTGAAAACCCGTTTGATGAAAATAGTGAACCCAAGAGTATTGAGAGAGGATTCTCTAGAACTTATTTGGATAAGATACCTTGCCTTGTTGAAGATATTTCTAGTATTGATCTTAATGCTTCTTCATTTTAAAATACTTGAATCTTGCTTCCTATGCCTAGCTGAAAGGCGTTAAAGAAAAGCACTATTGGGAGATAACCTAAATTTCTATTTAGTAAGTTTTTCTTTTATTGAGTCTTGGAAGTTATTGCCTCAGTAATAACCTCTCCTTATCCTTTTTGTGTGGTTTTTGCCAAGAAAAACCTCTAATAAGAGAGAAGTAAGACTTAGGAAAGTTGTTGTCCTGAAACAGATTTTGGTGCTTCACTATAAAAAATTGTGAAAAATTACGATACGTCAGATTGAGCTGTAATTATTTGTGCTTATGCCCCAGGTTTTATCCAACTTTTGTTAGTTTAACACTTTTCGATTTGAGAAACAGAAGGTTTTCGAAAAAAATCGGTTTTTACCTGCTGGTCTGTTTTGACAAATTTCTGCCATTATTTGCATTTGCCTCTTAATCTCTTTCTCTTTGAGTTCTCTTTTATCACTTGAGCTTTTAGAAGGAATTGCTATAGTACTTGTATTTTAGTGGAAGTTTTACTTGTGTTGAAACTAAACCCAAAGACTTATTATCTTGAATACATTAATGTTGCTAATGAAGATTGTGTGAAGTTTTGTATGAAGGAAATTTTGAAGTGTAGGGAAGAATAATGTGATGAGATGAAGTATGGAAAAAAGATCAAGCTTGGGGATGCCACCCGTGTCACCCCAAGAAATATTCATGAAGTACAAGCGTCAAAGCTTGGGGATGCCCAAGGCATCCCCTTCTTCATCAATAAAAATCTCAGGTTTTCTTCCAGACACTTCATTTTTATTGTTTCATGCACAATTGTGTTGTTCTTGGAGCATCTTTTTTTTTGTTTTTAGTTTTGTTTTGTTTGGTTTGCTTAAATAAATTGGTTGGACCCCCGCATTCATACATTGTTTCAAATAAGTTGATTTGTGTTGGAAAAGAGTAGGAAGTTTCATGCTTATAAGTGGTACAAAAGGAGCTTGTTTTGACTGTGGTCTAGACTTTATCATGTCATGTTTGATGTTGCTTTGACTTTATGCTTAGTAATTATTGTTGTAGCATGACTTGTTCCAAACAATTGAGATTTCTTAATGTGTCTTGAAAGAATCATGTGTTGTTTTAGCATACAAAAGAATAATATTGTGGTATTCTCCTTTGATGCTTTATTTGGGTTGACTTGGCACATGCTTACACCATGTTAAGACTATACCAGTCACCTTAGCCTCTATGATCATTTAGTTTTTGACTTGTAATATCACTTTATGCTTTACTTAATAATGTTTTGTCGCTTTGCATGATTATGGTTATTATTGCTCTCTTAGTTGGTTGCTCCAAGTCTTTTGCTAGCCTCCACCTGTACCAAGTACGGGTTCCACTCATGCATCGAACTCCAAATGAAACCAAGTTATTCCAAAGAGTCCACTATAAATTCCTATGCATGGTGTGTTACACCATTCCAATTATATTCATGTTTTTATCTACCTTCCAAATTAAACTTGTTATGTGAAAATTAGTGATTAAAGCTCTCACAAACTTGATGGCACACTTTACTTTATTGCACTTAATAAACTTGAACCATTGTGTCCATCTATGTTGCGTATATGCTTGCACTTTATAAGTTGTGAATTAGCAGAACCATGTACCATGGAGAACACTTTCAACATTGCACTTATTATTCAGTTGATATCATGTTCTTTTGTTTATGGATCCCGGCGGTGTGAAATAAAAGGGGAGCTTGTAAGCTCATGGAGTTTGTATGTGTGTTAGAGAAACGCCTGGGCGGCTAGCCTAAGCCATGCCTAATCATGGTTGAAACTTGCAGCATAACCATAGTGAGCATTCTGTGAAGCATCCTCAATAAAAACCTATGCAAATAGCACATAAAAAGATCGCTGAAATGCTCATTGTCTGTTGCCTTGTCATTTTGATATGGGATAGCTCATGTGTCATGAGGCATGGGGTACCCATTGGCGGCTCTCTATGATACACATGTACTTACAATGATAAGAACTTACTTGTGACTAAAGTTGAATAGCATGAGGTTCGGTACTCGTAAGCAAGGGGCATGAGATTTTCAACTTCTAACTTGTCAAGCATATCCTCATATTTGTGTCACTTTAACCTTAATCTCCTCAAGATGCTTATAATAGGGGCAATGAGAGCTGAAAGCTAATAAGTACCATAATTTTTGGAATCTCTTTATGAAACTTGAAATCCCTGCTTCCCTCTATGAAGGGCCTTTCTTTTTTTACTTTTATGTTGATTCTCCATCTTTTATATTTATGCACCAATTGAGAGAGCATAGTGGTCATTCTTAGTTTAATGTGCATTGTCCCAAAACTTGTTGATTGATTCATAACTTTGATATTGCTTGTTCTTAAATTATTTGTATCTAGTCACCCTTATGAACTTTGAAGGTGTCCTATGCATTTATGTTTTGCTATACCAAGAGGGACAAGCTGAATACCATTCTTATTATGTTTTCTATATGTGAAACAAATAAACGTCTTTCAATGCATTGTTATTCATGATATTTTGTTTGTACCTTTTCATGTTACAACATAGTTGCTATGTCTTATTGTTAGAACTATATCTTTCATGTTCATGTTTAGAATACTATGATCCCAGCTATCAATGTTTTACAAAAACCTTGATCAAGATTGTGATGGTGCATGTCACCTCAAAAATTATTCTTTTTATCACTTACCTACTCGAGGACGAGCAGGAGTTAAGCTTGGGGATGTTTGATGCGTCGTAAACGTATCTATAATTTTTGATGTTCCATGCTTGTTTTATATCAACTTTCTTATGTTTTGTTCACACTTTGAGGTATTTTTATACATTTTCTGGAACTAACCTATTAACAAGATGCCACAGTGCCAGTTGCCTGTTTTCTGCTGTTTTTGGTTTCAAAAAAGATAGTAAGGAAATATTCTCGGAATTGGACGGGACAAAAGCCAAAGTCAATATTTTACCCGAAGCAACACGGAGTCCGGAGGGGAGACGAAGTGGCGCACCAGAGAGGCCACACCTGGTGGCGGCGCGGCCAGCCCTAGGCACGCCACTGATACATTGCTAACGTATCCATAATTTTTGATGTTCCATGCTTGGTTTTATCTACTTTCTTATGTTTTGTCCACACTTTGGAGTACTTTTTATACACTTTCTTGGACTAACCTATTAACAAGAGACACAGTGCCAGTTGCCCGTTTTCTGCTGTTTTTGGTTCTAGGAAAGTCAGAAAGTCAATATTCTCGGAATTGGACGGGACAAAAGCCAAAGTCAAATTTTCGCCGATGGGGACACAGAGCCAGAATACGAGACGGAGAGGGGCCAGGGGCCAGCCATACCACCTGGCCACGCGGCCAGGCCTGACCCGCACCAGGGGGTGGTCTGGCCGCCTCGGGCACCCCCTCGGCCTCCCCTTTTGCCTATAAGATGCCTCTGATACAGAAACCCTAAGTACCCGATCAAAATTCCATGATAGAGTCTGTAGCTTCCGTCATCTCCATCCCTAGATCGGGAGGGATCCTGAAGCTCTTCCCGACACCTTGCCGGAGGGGGGAATTCACCCTGGATGCCTTCTTCATTATCATGCAAGCCTCTGGTGTGATGCGTGAGTAGTTCATCCTTGGACTACGTGTCCATGTAGTAACTAGATGGTTGGTTCTCCTCCTTTGTGCGATCATGTTTAGATCTTGTGAGCTCCGTTCATGATCAAGATCATCTATTTGTAATTCTACATGTGTTTGCGGGGATCCGATGGATATTGAGATGCTATTTCAGATTGATTATTGATTCTATCATGTCTTTGTTATTTGTGATCTTGCATGCTTTCTGTTGTTAGTAGCTATCTTGGCCAAGTAGATGCTAGCAACTCCAAGAGTTAGTATTTATGCTTGATAGTGGGTTCATGCCTCTAGTAATCTGGGGAAGTGACAGAAATCTCTAAGGTACTAGATGTGATGTTGCTACTAGGGAGAAAACAACAATCATTTGTTCATAGAACAATCGTATTGTTTACTTTACACGCAATGCGTAAAGCAATTATCTGTTGCTTGCAACTTAGTACTGGAGGGGGTTCGGATGATAACCTGAAGGTGGATTATTAGTCAAAGATGCAGTTGGATTACGGTCTATGTATAATGTTGTAATGCCCAATCAAATCTCAAAGGAGTCAAGATGATTAGTATATGCATGATTGCTTTCTCGATGTTTGTCAATTGCCCCGCTGTAATTTGTTCACCTAGCATGTCATCTATCTTAAGGAGAGCCACCACTAGTGAACTATGGACCCCGGTCCTTTCTTTTACCATTAATCTACAATTGTTTACTGCTTTCTGTTTACTTTCTGCAAACTATTACTTTCTTCCACACAATACGTTTAATCTTTTGTTTTTAGAAAAACCGGTGAGATTGACAACCTCACTGTAAGTTGGGGGCAAAGTTCTGTGGTTGTGTTGTGCAGGTTTCCACGTTGCTGCTAGCACCGGTAGTGCGCCCTGCCAAAGGCTGGCTAGCAACACCTTGGAGGTGTTTCCTTGCTCCTACTGGATTGATAACCTTGGTTTCATAACTGAGGGAAAACGTACTGATGTGCTCATCATACCTTCCTCTTGGGGTGCCCAATGAGCTCGATATTTTGGGCCATCAAGGACTTTTTCTGGCGCCGTTGCCGGGGAGTCAAGGACATCTTCACAAGGGGAGTCTCTCATAACCAATCTCTTTACTTTGTTTTATTTGTTTTGCTTAGTTTATTTCTGTTTTTTTTGCTTGTTTCTTTATCAAAAACACAAAACAATTAGTTGTACTAGTTTGCTTTCTTTATTAAAAACACACAAAAAATTAAGTATTTCTATAGTTGTTACCTCTTCCTTATCTCACCATGTTGGTCCCTAAATTCACCTTGAAAGACCTTTCAATAGGAAGTGGCTCTATAATTGGAAAAGATAATATTGAAAAATTCTTTAATCATGTTAGTAAGCATGAGGATATTGAGTATAGATCCCTTGCAGAACTTGCTCCAAATTATGAAATTGCTGCAGCTTCTTTAGTTCACATGTTGGAAGCTAGGTTTGTTAACCTTAACCCCTTAATGCAAGTAATGTTTCTTAAACTTAAAGAAATTGAGGACCCTGAAAAGAGGGATTTTATTCTAGAAACTTTGCTGAAGGAATTCTATGATGTTGCCAAGGAAGCTAGAAAAGTCTTTGAACGTTTTAATATGCTAGGATCATGCTTAGATGTTATTGGTACACGAGAAAATATGAACAAAACCGAACCTAATGGGGAGGAAATTAAGATACCAATACCTTTCAAACTTGTACCAATGCATGAAGCCATAGAAAAGAATCTTGATTGGATTGTTCCCGAAAACCCGTTTGATGAAAATAGTGAACCCAAGAGCGTTGAGAGAGGATCCTCTAGAACTTATTTGGATGAGATACCTTGCCTTGTTGAAGATATTTCTGGTATTAATCTTAATGCTTCTTCATTTGAGAACACTTGATTCTTTTTCTTGCTTCTTATGCCTAACTTAAAGGCGTTAAAGAAAAGTACTTATTGAGAGATAATCCAAAAGTTTTAGATGAGTCTTGGAAGTTATTGCTTCAGTAATAACCGCTCCTTATCCTTTTTATTTGTTTTTTGTGCCAAGAGTAACCTCTAATGACAGAGAAGTAATGATTGGGAAAGTTGCTGTCCCAAAACAGATTTGTGTTCTTCACCGTAAAAATTCATGTAAAATCTCTGTACGTTGTTTTGAGGCGTGAATTTTTGTGCTTCTGCCCCAGGTTGTTATCTAACTTTCGTTAGTTCAACACTTTCTGATTTGAGCAACAGAAGGTCTTCGAAAAAATTGGTTTTCACCTGCTGGTCTGTTCTGACAGATTTCTGCCATTATTTGCATTTGCTTCTTGTTGGTTCCTTTTTGAGTTCTTTTGGGTAATTGAGCTTTTTGCGGGAAGTGCTACAGTGACTTGTATTTTAATGAAAGTTTTATTGCTGTTGAAACTGAATCTAAAGACTTATTATCTTAAGTGGACTAATGTTGCTAATAAAGATTGTGTGAAGTTTTGTATGAAGGAAAATTTTCAGGTGTATGGAGAGAATGATGTAATGAAATGAATAATAGACTAAAGCTCAAGCTTGGGGATGCCACCTCGTGTCACCCCAAGAAATATTCAAGGGGTACAAGCGTCAAAGCTTGGGTATGCCCAAGGCATCCCCTTCTTCATCAATAAAAATCCCAGGTTTATTCCAAACACTTCATTTTTATTGTTTCATGCACGGTTGTGTTGTTCTTGGAGCGTCTTCTTTTTGGTTTTTGTTTTTGGTTTTACTTTTCTTGGTTTTCTTAGTTTGCTGAATAAATTGGTTGGACCCCCTCTTTCATGCATTGGTTTTCAAATAGTTTGGTTTGGATTGGAAAAGAGTAGGAAAAGTTCATGCTTAAGTGGTAAAAGGAGCTTGTTTTTGACTGTGGCCTATGCTTTGTCATGTCATGATTGATATTGTTTTGGATTTATGCTTAGTGATCTTTTCTGTAGCATGACATGTTATAAACAATTGAGATTGCTTAATGTGCCTTGGAAGAAACATGCGTTGTTTTAGCATATTAAAGCATAGTATTGTGCTATTCTCCTTTGATGCTTTATTTGGGTTGACTTAGCACATGCTCACACCATGTTATGACTATCCCACGTCACCATAGCCTTTATGATCCTTTAGTTTTCGACTTGTAATATCACTTTATGCTTTTATTAATGATGTTTTGTCGCTCTACATGATTATGGCCATTATTGCTCTCTTAGTTGGTCGCTCCCAGTCTTTTGCTAGCCTCCATAACCAAGTATGAGTCCCACTCATGCATCCAACTCCTAAAACCAAGTTATTCCAAAGAGTCCACCATACCTACCTATTAGCAATTGCTATTCGAAGTATATTCATGTTTTTATCTACCTTCCGAATTAAACTTGTTATGAGAAAACTAGTGATTAAAGCTCTCACGAACTTGATGGCACACTTTACTTTTCTTGCCCTTAGTAAAATTGAACCATTGTGTCGTCTATGTTGTATATTCTTGCACTTATATGTTGGGGATTAGTAGAACCATGTTGTCATGGGGAACGCTTTCAACATTGCACTTGTACTTTGTACCTAGTTGATATCATGCTCTTTTGTCTATGGATGTCGTCGATGTGAAATGAAAGGGGAGCTTGTAAGTCCATGGAGTTATGTATGTGTGTTAGAGAAACGCCTGGGCCGCTGGTCTAATCCATGCTGTCATGGTGGAAACCTGCAGCGTAACCATAATGAGCTGTCTATGAAGCATTCTTCTTACAAAAAAAGAGTCAGATATTGAGAAAAGGGAGAAAAAGAAAAAAAAAGAGATATGAGAAAAGAGGAAAGAGAGAAAAAAGCACCATTTTCCCATGGTAAATAAGAAGATTGCTGAGATGCTCGTTATATGCTTGCCTTGTCATTTTGATATGGGGATTCTTCCGTATCATCGGGCAAGGGGTACCCTGTTGGCGGTTCTCTATGATACACATGTACTTACTATGACAAGAACTTACCAGTAACTAAACTTGAGTAGCATGAGGAGTGGCCCTCGTATTCAAGGGACATGAGATTCCCAACTTATACTTCATCAAGCATATAATCCATAGTTATTTCACTTTAACCTTAATCACTTCAAGATGCTTATGATAGGGGCAATGAGAGCTGAAAGCTAATAAGTACCATAATTTTTGGAAGCTCTTTATGAAACTTGAATCCCTACTTCCTTCTATGAAGGCCTTTCTTTTACTTTTATGTTGAGTATCCACCTTCTATCTTTATGCACCTACTTTGAGAGCATAGTGGCCATTCTTAGTTCTATGTGCATTGTCCCAGGACTTGTTGATTGATGCATAATTTTTATATTGCTTGTTCTTAAACTATTTGTATCTAGTCACTCTTATGAACTTTGAAGGTGTCTTATGCATTTATGTTTGCTACTCTATGAGGGACAAGCTGAATGCCATTATGCTATGTTTTGTTTATGTGAAACAAAAAACGTCTTGCAAAGCATTGTTATTCATGAACCTTTTGTTTGTGCCTTTTCATGTTGCAACATAGTTGCTATGTCTTATTGTTAGAACTTTGTCTTTCATGCTATTATTGAAGTAATATGATCCCAGCTATCATTGTTTTACAAATACTTTGATCAAGTTTATGATGGTGCGTGTCACCTCAAAAATTATTCTTTCTTTTTATCACTTACCTACTCGAGGACGAGCAGGAGTTAAGCTTGGGGATGTTGATACGTTGCTAACGAATCCATAATTTTTGATATTCCATGCTTGGTTTTATCTACTTTCTTATGTTTTGTCCACACTTTGGAGTACTTTTTATACACTTTCTTCGACTAACCTATTAACAAGAGCCACAGTGCCAACTGCCTGTTTTCTGTTGTTTTTGGTTCCAGGAAAGTTAGAAAATGAATATTCTCGGAATTGGATGGGACAAAAGCCAAAGTCAGTTTTTCACCGAGGGGGCATGGAGCCAGAATACGACACGGAGTGGAGCCAGGGGCCGGCCACACCACCTGGCCGCGTGGCTAGGCCTGGCCGCGCCAGGGGGTGGTCTAGCCACCTCGGGCACCCCCTTGGCCTCCCCTTTCGCCTATAAGATGCCTCCGATATAGAAACCCGAAGTACCCGATCAAAATAACACGAAAGAGTCTATAGCCACCGTCATCTCCATCCCTAGATCGGGAGAGATCTAAAGCTCTTCCCGGCACCCTACCAGAGGGGAGAATTCATCCTAGAGGCCTTCTTCATCATCATGCAAGCCTCTGGTGTGATGTGTGAGTAGTTCATCCTTGGACTACGGGTCCATGTAGTAGCTAGATGGCTGGTTCTCCTCCTTTGTGCTATCATGTTTAGATCTTGTGAGCTCCGTTCATGATCAAGACCATCTATTTGTAATTCTACATGTTGTGTTTGCGGGGATCCGATGGATATTGAGATGCTATTTCAGATTGATTATTGATTCTATCATGTCTTTGTTATTTGTGATCTTGCATGCTTTCCGTTGTTAGTAGCTATCTTGGCCAAGTAGATGCTAGCAACTCCAAGAGTTAGTATTTATGCTCGATAGTGGGTTCATGCCTCTGGTAATCTGGGGAAGTGACAGAAATCTCTAAGGTACTAGATGTGCTGTTGCTACTAGGGAGAAACCAACAATCCTTTCTTCATAGAACAATCATATTGTTTACATTACATACAATTCGTAAAGCAATAATCTGTTGCTTGCAACTTAATACTAGAGGGGGTTCGGATGATAACCTGAAGGTGGATTATTAGTCAAAGATGCAGTTGGATGGCGGTCTATGTATAATGTTGTAATTCCCAATCAAGTTCTAAAGGAGTCAAGATGATTAGTATATGCTTGTATGCTTTCTCGATGTTTGTCAATTGCCCCGCTATAATTTGTTCACCCAGCATGTTATCTATCTTAAGGGGAGCCACATCTAGTGAATTATGGACCCCGGTCCTTTCTTTTACATACAATCTACAAACTGTTTACTGCTTTGTGTTTACTTTCTGCAAACTATTACTTCCTTCCATTCGATACGTTTAATCCTTTGTTTTCAGCAAAACCGGTGAGATTGACAACCTCATCGCAAGTTGGGGACAGAGTTATGTGGTTGTGTTGTGCAGGTTTCCATGTTGCTGCTAGCACCGGTAGTGCGCCCTGCCAAAGACTGGCTAGAAACACCTTGGAGGTGTTTCCTTGCTCCTACTGGATTGATAACCTTGGTTTCATAACTGAGGGAAAACTTACTGCTATGCTCATCATACCTTCCTCTTGGGGTTCCCCAACGAGCTCGATATTTTGGGCCATCAGCCACCAGCGGGTGTGGGCCCCTTGGTACTCCATCGACCCTCCCCCTTCGCCAATAAAAGCCTCCCGGGACGAAAACCCTAAGGACCCGATTAGAAATTCACTAAAGAGTATGTAGCCGTCGCCATCTCCATCCCTAGATTGGGGGATCCGAAGCTCTTCCCGGCACCCTATCGGAGGGGAGAGATCACCCTGGAGGCCTCCTTCATCACCATGCCTACGTCCAGTGTGATGCGTGAGTAGTTCATCCTTGGACTATGGGTCCATGTAGTAGCTAGATGGTTGGTTCTCCTCCTTTATGCTATCATGCTTAGATCTTGTGAGCTCCGTTCATGATCAAGATCATCTATTTGTAATCTTGCATGTTGTGTTTGCGGGGATCCGATGGATATTGAGATGCTATTTCAGATTCATTATTGATTCTATCATGTCTATGTTATTCGTGATCTTGCATGCTCTCTGTTATTAGTAACTATCTTGGCCAAGTAGATGCTTGCAACTCCAAGAGGGAGTATTTATGCTCGATAGTGGGTTCATGCCTCTAGTAATCTGGGGAAGTGGCAGAAATCTCTCAGGTTGTACATGTGTTGTTGCTACTTGGGAGAAAACAGCAATCCTTTGTCTATGGGGCAATCGTATTCTTTACTTTATACACTTTGCTTAATGCAATTATCTGTTGCTTGCAACTTAATACTGGAAGGGGTTCGGATGATAACCTGAAGGTGGATTATTAGTCATAGATGCAGTTGGATTACGGTCTATGTATAATGTTATAATGCCCAATCAAATCTCATATGACTCAAGATGTCTAGTATATGCATTGTATGCTTTCTCAAATCTGTTAATTGCCCCGCTGTAATTTTTTCACCCAACATGCTATTTATCTTAAGGAGAAACACCTGTAGTGAACTATGGACCCCAGTCCATCCTTTTATCATTGATATTCCATCTAATATTTACCGTTTACTATTTACTTTCTGCAAGCAAATACTATCTTCCACACAATACGTTTAATCCTTTGTTTTCAGCAAAACCAGTGAGATTGACAACCTCACTGTAAGTTGGGGCAAAGTTCCGTGGTTGTGTTGTGCAGGATTCCAAGTTGTTAGCAACACCTTGGAGTTGTTTTCTTGCTCCTACTGGTTCGATAACCTTGGTTTCATAACTACGGGAAACTTGTTGTTGTGCTCATCATACCTTCCTCTTGGGGTTCCCAACGAGCTCGACGTATCTTGAGCCATCAGCCGCCACCGGCAAAATAGCCACCGCGATCTACTCTCCCCTACCCCTTCGGCATCGGGCCCGACGCCACCGTGGTCGGTGCCGGTGGTAGCAGTGGAGGGGTGGTAGACCAAGGAGGGGTAGGGGTTGGAGACGGGTGAGGAGCCCCCCTAGCGGCGCCCTGGGGTGCGCCGCGGGAGGAGAGGGGGAGGGGAGGGGAGGAGGTGTCTGGAATCATATAACTTCCTTTAATTTTTTATAACGGATAGGTACTCCAAGATACCGAAAAGGAAGAGAACCAGCCTCGCAGCCAAAAATCGTGATATTTTGCATAAGTGACATATTGAATTGCAAAGTAACTATGCAGAATGCGGAGCTAATGAAGATACTATCTTTCATGCTATTGTGGATTATTCGTACGCAAGCAAATTTTGGAGAATATCTAAGGATATCTACAATATTGAAAGGATCGTATGGGCACCTAGATGGGGGGTGAATAGGTGCTACTTCAAATTTTACTCTTTTTCAAATTAGGGTTTGACACAAAAGGTAAATTCTCTAGATTATGCAACTATGGTGAATTTACCTATATGTCAATCTAGCACAATCACTAAGCAAGAACAAGATAAGTAAAGTGCGGTCAAGGATAGAAGTAACCAAAGTGGAGCACGCCGAGACAGAAGGGTTTGTTTCCCGTAGTTCCTTCCTTTTGAGGGTAAGTACATCTACGTTTGGAGAGGGGGTGGTTTCAAACCACCAACGCCGCGAGAGGCCTCCCTTGTTCTCCTATGAACCTCGCGCCAACGGGTTCGATTCACCTCTTCCACTATATTGGCAACCTTCGAGGTGGAAGCCAGCACCTTTACAACAAGTTCGAGGCACACATCCACAACCTAATTGGAGGCTCCCGAATACAAGCAAGTTGTCAAACAATCAAAGACAAGCTTGTAAGAACCAAATCACAAGCTAGGGTTTCCAACGAAACACTAGAGCAAGGGGCCCTCAAGTGAATGAGGGGGAAATGAAGATCTCTCTTGGTAAAGTTATAGATCAAGGCCTCCTCCTTTGATTCTCCAAAGATCAATGACTTTGGATGGTTGAGTGAAGAGATCTTGAGGATTTGGTGGCTCAAATGGTGTTGTTGTTCTTGAATTGGACGAGCAACTCCCAAGGTAGAAGAAGGGGTCTTTATATAGGTCCCTTGGAATTAGAGCCGTTGGGAGCCACTTACCCCGGACAGTCCAGCAAAATCTAGCCAGACACTCCGGGCGACAGGCACCGAACACTCCGGTCTGGCAGAGTTTCTGGCCAGTGTCCGGGTGGTGTCCGATGTGGCAGACAAAATGTCCGAGCCGGGCGACGATTGCTCAGGGCCGGACAGTCCGGCAGAAACTAGCCGGATAGTCCGGTGGGGTCGGACACTTCGACACATATCAGTTGGACAGTCTGGCAGGGACTTTGTCCCTGCACATAATTGATCCTGGGAAGCCCTTTTTCCTTCGGTACAAAATACACTAATGTAGCTTATATATCCTAAAACATTTAACAACAGATTAAACCTATCGAAGTGTTTTCAACAAACAT
This sequence comes from Avena eriantha, assembly GCA_910589775.1. Taxonomy (NCBI): domain Eukaryota; kingdom Viridiplantae; phylum Streptophyta; class Magnoliopsida; order Poales; family Poaceae; genus Avena; species Avena eriantha. The sequence continues at coordinate 10,265,412 of OU342741.1, read as the reverse complement.
CAAAACAATAGGAAGGGCATAAATGCCCTTTCAATCTACCCCTTTTTGGTGTTTGATGACAACCCAAGGATTTTCATATGGGATAGGTAATAATTTTCACAATAGGAGTTTTACAAAATATAGTAAGGCTCCCCTAGATGTGTGACCAATTTAGCTTTGCATTTGAATACAAGACCACACACCCTAGGATCACATCCTCACTAGATTTTGTAGGTAACAGGTTATGACATGATATACTAAAGACTAGATCAATAAGCTAGGCATAACATAGTCTTTAACATAACCGGGTAAGCATGTGTCAACACACATAACGGATTTAAACACAACATAGTACTCGAACCACCAAGATAAAGACACGAAGCTTCAAAGAGGCAAATCGAAATAATGTGAAGCTCGTGTACCCATGCAAATCCCTGGTAGCAATCTAATAAAAGGTCTACTTCTCCCTCTTTGGCATCGAGACGCAAAAAAGGGAAAAGAGCAGAACTAAAGCATCCCCAAGCCAACTCTAGCCATTGTAGTTGTTGTCGTCGTCATCGTCATCCTCATCCTCGTCCTCATCCTCATCGCTGTCCCCATCATAATGGCCATCCTGAGTAGAGCTCTGGTCGTGAGGGCGATAAGAAGAAGACACGTCCTCAAACATGGACCAGTCCACATGTCCCTGACTCCACTGACCATAGAAAATAGTGCCCTCAGATGCCTGCTGCTGAGAAGGATCAACATCCATGGGCTGGTTGATCCGCTTGAGTTCCTTCATGACATTCCGGTTAGCCTTGTATGCATCATATTGTCTATGGCGAATGTCAATGTTCTGGCATAGGAGAAGCTTCTTCCACCATGAGGCCTTCTTCACCTTCTTGTGCACTTCCTCCTTAGAGGTGTTGAAGCGATATGCGTTGCCAACATGCTTCATGCGAGGGCCACGGGTCACAGGCTTTGGTACCTCCTCAGACCCATCATCACTATCATAAGCATCTACATCCATATCATCATCCTCAAATATGTCTTGAGTAGGGGGTAGCCACGAGGAGCCTTGGTGGCGGGGGCACCCTTCCTCTGTAGCTTGGCAGGAAGGTGTGGAACAAGATCATTGTAGAGCAATGGAGTTGCTAGAGCCTGAGCAGCAATGAGCTTCATCACATAGGGAGCAAACAGAGGACACTTCTTGTTAGTAATGCACTTGTACAAGTCCTGATAGATGAAATCCATGACATCTATAGCACCACCTAGATGGTCTGGACCATGAGTATACACTGAGTGAGCATGAGCCATAAGATTGATTTCTGCACCTCTCATCGCATCCTTGTTTCCCGCCTTGGGAGTGAGTGTATGGAGAAACATGCGAAGCAGAATGTTGTGGATGAGCTTGATGTTGGTGGTTTGGCCAACCACACCATTCTGAGAGTAGATTGGGGCCAACCTCTTCTTGCCATATGCCTGACCATGTACATGCATTCTGAAACAACTAGGATCATTGGGATTGAAAGGCAATTCAAGAATGTGTGCAAACTGAGCCATGCGGGAGCGACACCTAGTAGTGCCAGAGATCCACTCAAGGGGAATATCCGTAGTGTCCCAGAGAGAAAAAGTGAAATATTTTATAGGATCCGTTTCGAAAACATGGAATGTCAGAGAAATTCAAATTATGTGAGGAAAGAAGTACTGCGTAGAGTCCAGGGAGAGGTCGTATGGTAGTAATGGAATGGTTTCATTAGATCGTTAACGACTGATATACTGCCTGAAAACGAATGACGCGCGTCAGGCGACGATCCCAACCAAGGCTATCGTAAGCCTGACCCGCTACCACAGCATCCGTCCAACTTCACTCTGCGGTTTCAGGTCGAGCTCTTCCTCTAGATGCGACGAACTGTGGCATAGAACTGCTGGACCAACTCAACATTGTAGTCTTCTTTTACTTGAAAGATGGTGTGCAACCCCATCTTCTCAGTCACCCAAAGAGCGTCCTCAAAGTACCCGTGAGCTTGGAGCTTCTCAAGATCCAACCACTGCATGGGGCACATAGGAGTCTTGAAAGCACAAAAAACCTCAGAAAAGAGTAGGGCTTGTTCATTTCTCCAGAAGCGATCAATATCCGAGGTGCGAGATAGAGAATAGAACTGCTGGAATCTCATCTCCATAAACTCCTTGGTACCCAAATCTGCCAGAGTAGTCAATGCTTCAAACTTCATGCGCATGGCTTCATCCCTTTTCAGTTTTCTGACCTTTTCTTGCTTTGCTGCAGCACGGTCATGAGTAGCCTGTCTAACCATGGAAGGATCAACATGAATGTCACTCTCTTCATCACGGAACCTGTGAGGACGGGCCTTTTGAGCAGCCTTAGACCGACGAGGATGAGAGCTACCTGTGAGATTAGAGTAGAAGGATAGCATATGGGTAAGCACATTTGTCCTAGAGATACAAACACATAGTAGTAGTCAAAGTAATACATGAGTTGATCTAGCTGAAAACACCCGGACTATCCATAAAAACCATCTTGGAGACTCTGCCTTGCCCGGACAGTCCGATGCGTATGCGCCGGACATTCCGACTAGGCTGGAGTGCCGACCCGTACACGCCGGACATTTCGGCTGGAGCCTGGATGATTTTTGGGAAGTTCGTGAGTGTTCAACCGGAGTAGATCGGGATTACTAGAACCACTACAAGGATGAGTATAGCACGCATATATGATGTACCCATGGATCTAGGTAAGACATTGCCCACAAAAATTCATCTAGAGAAAACCCTAGAGATGGAGAAGGGGAGGGGCACTATACCAGCATCCATGAGGACCTTCATTGGAGGGGAAAGGATCCCAGCGGCAAGGGGAAGGCAATGGCCAACGGCAATGGCCGAATCCGGGGTGGAGGCACCCTCCTGGTGGAGTTCTTGGTTAGGGGTAGCAGGCAGAGAGCAAGAGGGAGTCGGGGAGAAGAAGGAGGACTGAACCGTCCACTTCTCCTCAACCCCTTTTACGAGTTTGAAACTTCTGGGTTCGGAGTGTCTGGTGATATGCACTGGAGTGTCCGGCCAGGCTGGAATGTCCGGAATGAATCAAGCGGAGAGTCCGGTCTGGCCGGATACTTCGGTTGGTTCAGGGCGGACAGTCCCCCCCCGACCAAAAAACCCTAGTGTCAAGTAGTGGACAAATGTGTGGCAAGAGGAGCATGTTTAGAGATGAGAATAGGCCTAGGATTCAGAAGATGTACTGTGAAGAACCAAGAAAACATTGATATTCAAGAAGATGACAAATTAAGTTCCACATCAAACAAACCAAGAACCAACTCTTCAATAAGAAGAGGGCAGTGGCCGAGACCACCATGTAAGAGTTTGTGGCATGACACCGCGAAGAATTATCCTTGGGTTCATAGCCACTACTCATCAATCAAGCTCACATATCACAAAATGATATTAAGAGAATTGAATTTCTTAATGTTGGCATTATGGGGGGAGGGATAGTCCAATGTATTAGGACCGCACTCCCCCTATCTCCATGCCTGCACCTAAACCAAATAATAGTCAAGACATAGATGAGTATGCAAGGTGATCAAGTCAAGCTCCTTGAATCTATGATATTTAGTTCATTCATCAAATAGCAAAACCTTGCTTCATCAAGTGGCTTCGTGAAAATGTCAGCAAGTTGGTCTTTGGTTGACACATAAGATAGCTCAATATCACCTCGAGCAACATGGTCTCTAATGAAGTGATGACGAATCCCAGTATGATTTGTCCTTGTATGATCCACTGGGTTGTAGGAAATCTTGATCGCACTTTCATTGTCACATAGAAGAGGCACTTTGTCACAATGGACACCGTATTCTTTTAAAGTTTGCCTCATCCATAGAAATTGGGTACAAGCACTAGCATCTGACACATACTCGGCTTCGGCGGTGGAGAGAGATATGCAATTTTGTTTCTTAGAATACCAACACATCAAGGACCTTCCAAGGAATTGGAAAGCCCCGTATGTTGATTTTCTATCATCCTTATCACCAGCCCAATCTGAATCCATGTATCCACAAAGAGAGAAAGTTGAGCCCCTAGGATACCAAATACCATAGTTTGGGGTATGAACCAAATATCAAAAGATTCTCTTGACCGCCATCAAATGGCTTTCTTTAGGAGCCGCTTGATATCTCACACACACTCCTACACTTAACACAATATTGGGTCTAGATGCACAAAGGTAAATCAAAGAACCAATCATGGACTGGTATACCTTTTGATCCACATCTTTACCATTTGGGTTTAGTTCAAGATGAGTCTTTGTTTCCATGGGAGTAGGAGTTCCATTTAGATCTTTCATGTTGAATCTCTTGAGCATATCTTGAGTATACTTGGCTTGGTTGAAGAATGTTCCTCCTCTTACTTGCTTGATCTCAAAACCAAGAAATACTCTCTCAATTCCCCCATCAAGACATCCGGAACCTATTAGTCATAAGCTTTGAGAATTCATCATTAAAAGCTTTGTTAGATGAGCCAGAGATAATATCATCAACATATATTTGGCATACAAAAAGCTCCCCATTGACCTTCTTAGTAAAAAGAGTGGGATCGATTTTCCCAACCTCAAACCCACGGTCTAACAAAAACTCTCTAAGGTTCTCATACCACGTGCGTGGGGCTTGTTTGAGCCCATAGAGCGCCTTATCAAGTTTGTAGATGTGGTTTGGGAATTTGGGATCCTCAAACCCCGGGGGTTGCTTTACATATACCAACTCATACAATAAACCATTAAGAAATGCACCTTCTACATCCATTTGTTGTAATTTAAAGTTATGATGTGCCGCATAAGCAAGAAGGATACGGATGGACTCAAGGCGAGCCACGGTGCATATGTCTCTCCATAGTCAATGCCTTCAATTTGAGAGAATCCTTCTGCAACCAATCTTGCCTTGTTCCTCACGACAATTCCATGTTCATCTTGCTTGTTCTTGAATATCCACTTGGTGCCTATAACATTGTGGCAATCTTTTGGCTTTTCAACTAACTTCCATACTCTGTTTTTCTCAAAGTTGTTGAGCTCTTTGTGCATTGCTTCCAACCAATCCGAATCTTCAAGAGCTTCCCATACTTTATTTGGTTCCACCATGGAAATATGTGCTTGGTGTTCACCAAAACTCTTCAATTGAGCTCTAGTGGATATCCCTCTTCTTAGATCTCCTACCACATTCTCTAGAGTGTGGTCTCTTAATTCCAACGTTCTATCCATTCTAGCTTGGCGATGAGTTTCGATCTCCTTGTTGTTTCTTGTGGGGATCACTTCATCATTTTGGTCCTCGTCTTGACCATTAACTTGACCTTGATCATCATCAGAATCATTCTCTTCTTCAAGAGGCAAAGATTGACCTTGGTCTTGATCATGCACACTTCCAGACAGGTGTTGAGCTGATCTTATGGCAAATTGTATAGATCTTCCTTGTGTAATAGACTTAGTAGTGCTGGACATTCTGGAAAATGGAGACTCAAGCTCCTCCTGGCTAGAGGTTTCTCCCTGATCAACTTGTTGAGGGCCCATAGCTTGTCTTTGGCTTGGGTCATTGTTCTCCTCGATAGGAGCTTGTTGATGTTGTGAAGATGAGGGATCTACTTGATTAGAGCATAGTTCTTCTCGATCCGCCATAAGGGGTTCCTCAACAGGGCAGATTAATCCCGCACCCATTCTTCCTATGGCATCCTGAGGCATTTCCTCATATACATCACAAACATCAACACGCCCCCTTGGGGAACATCATATTCTTCAAACACCACACTACAAGATTCTATGACAACTCCAGAGAACTTGTCATAGATTCTATAAGTGTGGGATTCGAGACCATAACCAACAAAAATACCCCCTAATGCTTTGGAATCAAATTTGGGCAAACGAACACCCTTTATGCGATAGAAACACTTACAACCGAACACCCGAAAGTATGAAACGTTGGGCTTGTTACCGGTAAGAATTTCATATGGAGTCTTGATCAATTCTTTGCAGAGGTAGAGGTGGTTTGATGCATGGCATGTGGTGGAGATTGCTTCGGCCCAAAAATTGTATGGAGATTTAAACTCAGCCAACATGGTCCTTGCCATATCAATAAGAGTCCGGTTCTTCCTCTCAGCTACACCATTTTGTTAAGGGGTATATGTAGCAGAATATTGGTGTTTTATCGCCTCATCACTAAGAAATCCATTCAAGGTGTAGTTCTTGAACTCGGTGATGTTGTCACTCCTTATTGTCAACATAGGAACATTGTGTTGACGTTGAGCCATGTTGATGAAGTCAATGAAGTTTTTTTGGGTCTCACTTTTCAGCTTGAAGAAATATACCCATGTGTATCTTGAGTAGTCATCAACAATCACCAAACAATATTTCTTCCCACCAAGACTTGCATGATATGGAAGACCAAAGAGATCCACATGGAGGAGCTCCAAGATCCTCTTGGACTTGATGTAGTTCTTAGGCTTGTGGGGAGAATCATGCATCTTTCCTTCAACACAAGCCCTGTATACACGATTGATACATTGCAAATGTATCTATACTTTTCGATGTTCCATGCTTGGTTTTATTTACTTTCTTGTGTTTTGTCCACACTTTGGAGTACTTTTCATATAATTTCTTGGACTAACCTATTAACAAGAGCCACAGTGCTAGCTGCCTGTTTTCTGCTGTTTTTGGTTCCAGGAAAGTCAGAAAATGAATATTCTCAGAATTGGACGGGACAAAAGACAAAGTGCCTATTTTTCCGGAAGACATCTGAAGCTAGAATACGAGACAGAGAAGGGCTAGGGGCCGGCCACACCACCTGGCCGCGCGGCCAGGCCTGACCCACGCTAGGGGTGGTCTGGCCGACCCCAGCACCCCCTCGGCCTCTCCTTCCGCCTATATATTGCCTTCGGGACCAAAACCCTAAGTACCCGATCAAAAATCCATGAAACAGTCTGTAGCCGCTGTCATCTCCATCCCTAGATCGGGAGGTTTCTGAAGCTCTTCCCGGCACCCTGCCGGAGAGGGGAAATCACCCTAGAGGCCTTCATCATCATCATGCAAGCCTCCGGTGTGATGCATGAGTAATTCATCTCTGGACTGCAGGTCCATGTAGTAGCTAGATGGCTGGTTCTCCTCCTTTGTGCTTTCATGTCTAGATCTTGTGAGCTCCGTTCATGATCAAGATCATCTATTTGTAATTCTGCATGTTGTGTTTGCGGGGATCCGATGGATATTGAGATGCTATTTCAGATTGATTATTGATTCTATCATGTCTTTGTTATTTGTGATCTTGCATGCTTTCCGTTGTTAGTAGCTATCTTGGCCAAGTAGATGCTAGCAACTCCAAGAGTTAGTATTTATGCTCGATAGTGGGTTCATGCCTCTGGTAATCTGGGGAAGTGACATAAATCTCTAAGGTACTAGATGTGTTGTTGCTACTAGGGAGAAAACAACAATCCTTTCTTCATAGAACAATCATATTGTTTACATTACATACAATTCGTAAAGCAATAATCTGTTGCTTGCAACTTAATACTAGAGGGGGTTCGGATGATAACCTGAAGGTGGATTATTAGTCAAAGATGCAGTTGGATGGCGGTCTATGTATAATGTTGTAATTCCCAATCAAGTTCTAAAGGAGTCAAGATGATTAGTATATGCTTGTATGCTTTCTCGATGTTTGTCAATTGCCCCGCTGTAATTTGTTCACCCAGCATGTTATCTATCTTAAGGGGAGCCACATCTAGTGAACTATGGACCCCGGTCCTTTCTTTTACGTACAATCTACAAACTGTTTACTGCTTTGTGTTTACTTTCTGCAAACTATTACTTCCTTCCATTCGATACGTTTAATCCTTTGTTTTCAGCAAAACCGGTGAGATTGACAACCTCATCGCAAGTTGGGGACAGAGTTATGTGGTTGTGTTGTGCAGGTCTCCATGTTGCTACTAGCACCGGTAGTGCGCCCTGCCAAGGCTCAGCTAGCAACACCTTTGGGGTGTTTCCTTGCTCCTACTGGATTGATAACCTTGGTTTCATAACTGAGGGAAACTTACTGCTGTGCTCATCATACCTTCCTCTTGGGGTTTTCCAACGAGCTCGTTAATACACAAGTCAGCAAGTATTTTTTCTGGCGCCGTTGCCGGGGACTGAAGAAGAAGAAGCTCCCACGTCAACAACATGCCATCAAAGTATTTTTTTGGCGCCGTTGCTGGGGAGTCAAGGACATCTTCACAAGGGGAGTCCCTCATAACCAATCTCTTTACTTTGTTATTTTTGTTTTGCTTAGTTTCTTTTTGCTTTGTTTGCTTGTTTCTTTATCAAAAACAAAAAAAATAGTCTTACAAGTTTGCTTTCTTTATCAAAAACACAAAAAATGACTACTCTTGAAAACACTAAGTTGTGTGACTTCACTAGCACCAACAACAATGATTTTATGAGCACACCTATTGCTCCACCTATGCCTGAAGCTACTTTCTTTGAGATAAAACCTGCTTTACTCAATCTTGTTATGAGAGAACAATTTTCTGGTATTAGTAATGAAGATGTTGTTGCCCATCTAAATAACTTTGTTGAACTTTGTGAGATGCAGAAGCATAGGGATATAGGTGGTGATATTATTAAGCTGAAATTGTTTCCTTTCTCTTTGAGAGGAAAAGCTAAAGAATGGTTGAATTCCTTAACTAGGAATAGTATTGATTCTTGGACTAAATGCAAAGATGCATTTATTGGAAAATACTATCCTCCTGCTAAGATTATATCTATGAGAAGTGAAATAATGAAGTTTAAACAATCTGATAATGAACATGTTGCTCAAGCTTGGGAAAGAATGAAATCTTTGGTAAAGAATTGTCCCACTCATGGACTGATTGCTTGGATGATCATCCAAACTTTTTATGCAGGATTGAACTATTCTTCAAGGAACCTATTGAATTCTGCTGCTGGAGGTACCTTTATGACCATTACTTTGGGTGCTGCAACAAAGTTTCTAGATAATATGATGGTTAACTATTCTGAATGGAATACTAAAAGAGCTCCACAAGGTAAGAAGGTAAATTCTGTTGAGGAAACTTCCTCCTTGAGTGATAAGATTGATATTATTATGTCTATGCTTGTTAATGGGAAAGCCCATATTGATCCAAATAATGTTCCTTTAGCCTCTTTGGTTGCTCAAGAAGAGCAAGTTGATGTAAACTTTATAAGAAATAACAATTTTGGCAATAATGCTTATAGGAATAATTTTGGTAACAACAATTATAAGCCATATCCTCCCAACAACGGTAATGCTTATGGAAATTCCTACAACAATAATAGGAGTGCTCCCTCTGAACTTGAAGTTATGCTTAAAGAGTAAGCAAACTACTTTCAATAAAACTATTGAGGAAAAACTCTCTAATGTTGAAAGAAATACGGCATCTTTGGCTGAAGCTCAATCTTCTTTGAATAAAATGGCTGCTAAACCTGAAACTAATGATAATCCCTTTGCAGCTACTAATGCCATACAAGTGAGAATTGATGAAAATGTTAGACTATTAGCTGAATTACATGCTAAGTGGGAAAGAGAAGATGAAATTGCTAGAAACATTAGTGTTTCTACTATCACTACCACTAGTGTGGAGGCTAGTAATAGTTCTACTAATTTAGATGATAAATTTGATTTTGATCTTGATGGTTGCAATATCTCTGAAGTTATTAAGTTCCTACAAAAGCTTGCTAAAATTCCTAATGCTAGTGCTATGAACATGGCCTTTACAAAACACATTATTGATGCTCTCATAAAGATTAAAGAAGAAAAGATGAAATATAAAGCTTCTATTCCTATTAAACAAGAAGATGGTTGGGAACCCATCATTAATATGAAAGTTAATGACTTTGATTTTAAAGCTTTATGTGATCTTGATAGTAGTGTTTCTATTATGCCTAGAAGGATTTATGATATGCTTGATTTGCCTCCACTTGAAGATTGTTATTTGAATGTCCCACTTGATGATAATGCTAAAAACTCATGGGGAGCCTTAATGGTGTTCTTATTATGGTTAACAATGCCTATGTCCCCGTTGATTTCTATGTTTTGGATGTTGAATGCAATGCTTCTTGTCCTATTACTTTGGGAAGACCTTTTCTTAGAACTGTTGGTGCCATTATTGACATGAAACAAGGCACCATTAAATATCAACTCCCACTCAAGAAAGGTATAGAACACTTCCCTAAGAAGAGAGAATATTTCTTTTGCTTCTCCTATGAAAACAAAATTTGGTCTTAATGCTTCTTCATTTGAGAACACTTGATCCTTTTTCTTGCTTCGTATGCCTAACTTAAAGGTGTTAAAGAAAAGTACTTATTGGTACATAACCCAAAAGTTTTAGATGAGTCTTGGAAGTTATTACTTCAGTAATAACCGCTCCTTATACTTTTTATTTGCTTTTTGTGCCAAGAGTAACCTCTAATGAGAGAGAAGTAATGATTGGGAAAGTTGTTGTCCCGAAACAGATTTCTGTGCTTCACCGTAAAAATTCGTGTAAAATCTCTGAATGTCCTTTTGAGGCGCGAATTTTTGTGCTTCTGCCCCAGGTTGTTATCTAACTTCCGTTAGTTCAACACTTGTTTATTTGAGCAATAGAAGGTCTTCGAAAAAATTCGGCTTTACCTGCTAGTCTGTTTTGACAGATTTCTGCCATTTTCTACATTTGCTTCTTGTTGGTTCCTCTTTGAGTTCTTTTGGGGAATTGAGCTTTTTGAGGGAAGTGCTTCAGTATCTAGTGTTCTAATGGAAGTTTATTGGTGTTAGAACTGAACCTTAAGACCTATTATCTTGAGTGCACTAATGTTGCTAATAAAGATTGTGTGAAGTTTTGTATGAAGGAAAACTTTCAGGTGAATGGAAGGAATGAGTAATGAGATGAAGGATGGACTAAAGCTCAAGCTTGGGGATACCATGCGTGTCACCCCAAGAAATATCCAAGAAGTACAAGCGTCAAATCTTGGGTATGCCCAATGCATCCCCCTCTTCATCAATAAAAATCCCAGGTTTCTTCCAAACGCTTCATTTTTATTGTTTCATGCACAGTTGTGTTGTTCTTGGAGCGTCTTTTTTTTTGTTTTTGTTTTGGTTTTTCGTTTGCTTGGTTTGCTTAGTTTGCTGAATAAATTGGTTGGACCCCCTCTTTCATACATTGGTTTTCAAATAATTTGGTTTGGTTTTGAAAAGAGTAGGAAAGTTCATGCTTAAGTGGTAAAAAGAGCTTGTTTTTGACTGCGGCATATGCTTTGTCATGCCATGCTTGATATTGTTTTGGCTTTATGCTTAGTATTCTTTGCTGTAGCATGACTTGTTATAAACAATTGAGATTGCTTAATGTGCCTTGGATGAATCATGCGTTGTTTTAGCATATTAAAGCATAGTATAGTGGTATTCTCCTTTGGTGCTCTATTTGGGTTGACTTGGCGCATGCTCACACCATGTTATGACTATCTCAAGTCACCATAAGCCTTTATGATCCTTTAGTTTTCAACTTGTAGTATCACTTTATGCTTTGATCAATGATTCTTTGTCGCTCTGCATGATTATGGCCATCATTGCTCTCTTAGTTTGTCGCTCCCAGTCTTTTGCTAGCCTCCACAATAAAGTATGAGTTCCACTCATGCATCCAACTCCCTAAACCAAGTTTTTCCAAAGAGTCCACCATACCTACCTATTAGCATATGCTATTCCAAGTATATTCATGCTTTTGTTTATCTTCCAAATTAAACTTGTTATGTGAAAACTAGTGATTAAAGCTCTCACGAACTTGATGGCACACTTTACATTTTTTGTATCTAATAAACTTGAACCATTGGGTCCTTCTTTGTTGCGTATATGCTTGCGCTTTATAAGTTGAAGTTAGAAGAACCATGTATCATGGGGAACGCTTTCAACATTGCACTTGTACTTTGTACCCCGTTGATATCATGTTCTTTTGCTTATGGATCCCGGCGGGGTGAAATAAAAGTGGAACTTGTAAGATCATGGAGTTTCTATGTGTGTTAGAGAAACGCCTGGGCTGCTAGCCTAAGCCATGCTTAATCATGGTGGAAACTTGCAGCATCACCATAATGAGCACTTTATGAAGCATCCTCAATAAAAACCTATGCAAATAGCAAATAAAAAGATCGCTGAGATGCTCATTGTCTGCTTGCCTTGTCATTTTGATTATGGGATAGCTCTTGTATCATATGCAAGGGGTACCCCGTTGGCGGTTCTTTATGATACATATGTACTTACAATGACAAGAGGTTACGCGTGACTAAAGTTGAGTAGCATGAGGTTCGGTCTTCGTAAGTAAGGGGCATGAGATTTCGGTTTATAACTTGTCAAGCATATCCTCTTAGTTGTGTCACTTTAACCTTAATCACCTTCAAGATGCTTATGATAGGGGCAATGAGAGCTGAAAGCTATAAGTACCATAATTTTTGGAAGCTCTTTATGATACTTGAATCCCTACTTCCTTCTATGAAGGCCTTTCTTCCACTTATATATTGAGTCTCCACATTTACCTTTATGCACCTACTTTGAGAGCATAGTGGCCATTCTTAGTTCTATGTGCATTGTCCCAAGACTAGTTGATTGATGCATAACTTGATATTGCTTGTTCTAAACTATTGGTATCTAGTCACTCTTATGAACTTTGAAGGTGACCTATGTGTTTATATTTGCTACTCTATGAGGGACAAGCTGAATACTATTATGTTATGTTTTCTTTATGTGAAACAAACAAACGTCTTGCAAAGCATTGTTATTCAAGAATCTTTTGTTTCTGCCTTTTCATATTGCATCATAGTTTCTTTGTCTTATTGCTAGAACTTTGTCTTTCATGTTATGATTGAAGTACTATGATCCCAGCTTTGAATGTTTTACAAATACTTTGATCAAGTCTTTGATGGTGCATGTCACCTCAAAAATTATTCTTTCTTTTTATCACTTACCTACTCGGGGATGAGCAGGAGTTAAGCTTGGGGATGTTGATACATTGCAAATGTATCTATAATTTTTGATGTTCCATGCTTGGTTTTATTTACTTTCTTGTGTTTTGTCGACACTTTGGAGTACTTTTCATATAATTTCTTGGACTAACCTATTAACAAGAGCCACAGTGCCAGCTGCCTATTTTTTGTTGTTTTTGGTTCCAGGAAAGTCAGAAAATAAATATTCTCGGAATTGGACGGGACAAAAGCCAAGGTGCCTTTTTTCCGGAAGACATCTGAAGCCAGAATACGAGACGGAGAAGGGCTGGGGGCCGGCCACACCACCTGGCCGCGCGGCCAGGCCTGGCCCGCGTTGGGGGTGGTCTGGCCGACCCCAGCACCCCCTCGGCCTCTCCTTCCGCCTATATATTGCCTTCAGGACCAAAACCCTAAGTACCCGATCAAAAATCCACGAAAGAGTCTGTAGCCACTATCATCTCCATCCCTAGATCGGGAGGGATCTGAAGCTCTTCCCGGCACCTTGCTAGAGAGGGGAATTCACCCTGGAGGCCTTCTTCATCATCATGCAAGCCTCCGGTGTGATGCGTGAGTAGTTCATCTCTGGACTACGGGTCCATGTAGTAGCTAGATGGTTGGTTCTCCTCCTTTGTGCTTTCATGTCTAGATCTTGTGAGCTTCGTTCATGATCAAGATCATCTATTTGTAATTCTGTATGTTGTGTTTGCAGGGATCCAATGGATATTGAGATGCTATTTCAGATTGATTATTGATTCTATCATGTCTTTGTTATTTGTGATCTTGCATGCTTTCCGTTGTTAGTAGCTATCTTAGCCAAGTAGATGCTAGCAACTCCAAGAATTAGTATTTATGCTCGATAGTGGGTTCATGCCTCTGGTTATCTGGGGAAGTGACAGAAATCTCTAAGGTACTAGATGTGATGTTGCTACTAGGGAGAAAACAACAAACCTTTCTTCATAGAACAATCGTATTGTTTACATTACACGCAATTCGTAAAGCAATAATCTGTTGCTTGCAACTTAATACTGGAGGGGGGTCGGATGATAACCTGAAGGTGGATTATTAGTCATAGATGCAGTTGGATGGCGGTATATGTATAATGTTGTAATGCCCAATCAAGTTCCAAAGGAGTCAAGATGATTAGTATATGCTTGTATGCTTTCTCGATCTTTGTCAATTTCCCCGCTGTAATTTGTTCACCCAGCATGTTATCTATCTGAAGGAGAGCCACCTCTAGTGAACTATGGACCCCGGTCCTTTCTTTTACATACAATCTACAAACTGTTTACCGCTTTGTGTTTACTTTCTGCAAATTATTACTTCCTTCCATTCGATACGTTTAATCCTTTGTTTTCAGCAAAACCGAGGTGGGATTGACAACCTCATCGCAAGTTGGGGACAGAGTTATGTGGTTGTGTTGTGCAGGTCTCCACGTTGCTACTAGCACCGGTAGTGCGCCCTTCCAAGGCTCAGCTAGCAACACCTTTGGGTTGTTTCCTTGCTCCTACTGGATTGATAACCTCGGTTTCAGAAATGAGGGAAACTTACTGCTGTGCTCATCATACCTTCCTCTTGGGGTTCCCCAACGAGCTCGTTAATACACGAGTCAGCAACGATCTTTGGCAAAACAAACATTTTCTTTTAGTCCAACAATATGACCATCGTTCTGGAGACTTTGCAAAGTTCTCATGTTGACATCGGCTAGACAGCGATGCCATAACCAACCTACACCGCCTTTCCGAACAAGCACATACAAGTCATTTTCGACGTACCCAATGAAAGCGACCTTTCGGGACTTGCTCCACACACAATATAATTATCAATAAAGATGGCAAAGCCCATCTTCCAAGAGCACGGACTGAAAGTAAATTATAGCTAAGGGTCTCAACAAGCATGACATCCACAAGAGTAATATCGTGGGCAACCACAACCTTGCCGAAACCCATTACCTTAGACTTTGACTTGTCGGCATATGTCATGGATATTTCATCAACATTTGGTCTCAACTCCTTGACACAAGATGTGCTTCCGGTCATATGACTTGTGCATCCACTATCAAGCACCCATTTTGATCCTCTAGAAGCATAGGTCTCCGTTCCTCTTGCCATAAGGCAAGTGACGTTCTTGTTGGAGATATTCTCATTTGGAGAATCGAAGAGGGAGAAGGTCATTCTAGAAGTAGTGGCAAGAGCAGCCACACCACTTGATGTTTCCTCTTCTTCATCTTCATCATCATAATTGTCGGAGGATAATTCTTCATGTGTTATTAAGACAATTTCACCCGACTTCTTGTTGGTGGGATTCCTCTTGATGAAGGGTTTCTTGAAAGGAGCTTTGGAGGTTTTCTTCAACACAAGATTACCCCCATGATCTTCTCTTTTCTCATAGGGACAACCGGCAACAAAGTGATAGCGATCATCACAATTGAAGCAAGTTCTCAATTTAGACCCATTATCTCTTCTCCCATTGAGATTGCTTCTTCGTTGCATCTCCATCTTGGCCTTGGCGGGGTCTTTCCAAAAGTTTCTTGCATAGAAGGCCATGTATTCACCATGAGCAACCTTGACATCTTCAAGGTGGCTCATTGAAAGTGCATTATCACTCCCTTCATCTTCATCATACTCCACAACCTTGGCCTTCAAGGCAAGATTGACACCACTAATCATTCCAATAGCACAAGCATTGGTGTCTTTGTCATTCTTGGCAGCAACCTTGAAAGCGGCCATCTCTTGCATAACTTCATTGGAGGTAATGAGATGGTAGTCGTGTCTTCCTTGGAGACTCTTCAAGTTAGTGGGCTCGAAGGGCATGAGTGCACTCACATACTTCCTCTTAATCCAAGCATCATCAATGTGAGAGGCACCAACATTCCTGAAGGCGGTGGCTATGGATTTGAGTCTTTGATACATGTCTTCATGATCCTCACCATCCTCCATAAAGAAACCTCCAGCCTCATTGCTTAAGGCATCATACCTATTTCTTCTCATGCTCTCATTGCCAATAAACAAGTCAATGAGAGCATCCCAAGCTTCCTTGGCGGTGTTGTAGTGCTCAATGTGGGGGAAATACTTTGGCCCCACTCCAAGTTGGATCATGTGCAAGGCTGTCACATTGAGTTGGCTATTGACCACTTCTCTTCTAGTTAAGTTGGTTGGATCCTAAATATTGATTCCTTCTTCAATAATGTTCCATGAGTCAATGCAAGAGCTGCGCACATGAGATTTCATTAAAACTTGACATTGAACAAAGGTATGTGCAGCTAACTTAGGTGGGTCACCTCTATTATTTATATGGGCATGAGGGATTGGAGGGTCAGGAGAGTACCATCCGGGAACCGCATGGTGCTCTTCCTTCCCATCACCCTTTTTGGTGGTGGAGTCAGTGGAATTATGTTCATCCCCCACCACTTCACCTATTGGCTTAGCCGGATCATTTGCCTTAGGGTTAGGTGGTGTTTCCTCTTGAGAGGGAGGTGGTGAGGCTGACTTTTCCATAACAAGCCGCTCAACAAGTTGATGCAACTGTTGGATTTCGTTGCCCAAGGTAGAGCTCAAGCTTGTTTCCAAATTCTTGAGATCTACCATGGTCACCGAGTTGCTAGCAATACCCTCTCCATCATCTCCTGGGTTGCCCATAATCTCTTAGGCGTTTAAGCCCGAATAAAGATCCGAGGCTCTCATACCAATTGAAACGATCGTATAGGCACCTAGAGGGGGGGGTGAATAGGTGCTACTTCAAATTTTACTCTTTTTCAAATTAAGGTTTAACACAAAAGGTAAATTCTCTAGATTGTGCAACTATGGTGAATTTACCTATATGTCAATCTAGCACAATCACTAAGCAAGAAAAGGATTAGTAAAGTGCGGTAAAGGATAGAAGTAACCAAAGTGGAGCACGCGGAGACATAGGGGTTTGTTTCCCGTAGTTCCTTCCTTTTGAGGGGAAGTACATCTGCGTTTGGAGAGGGGGTGGTTTCAAACCACCAACGCCACGAGAGGCCTCCCTTGTTCTCCGATGAACCTCACCCCAACGGGTTCGATTCACCTCTTCCACTATATCAGCAACCTTTGAGGTGGAAGCCGGCACCTTTACAACAAGTTCAAGGCACACATCCACAACCTAATTGGAGGCTCCCGAATACAAGCAAGTTGTCAAACAATCAAAGACAATCTTGTAAGAACCAAATCACAAGCTAGGGTTTCCAACGAAACACTAGAGCAAGGGGCCCTCAAGTGAATGAGGGGGAAATGAAGATCTCTCTTGGTGAAGCTATAGATCAAGGCCTCCTCCTTCGATTCTCCAAAGATCAATGACTTTGCATGGTTGAGTGAAGAGATCTTGAGGATTTGGTGGCTCAAATGGTGTTTCTGTTCTTGAACTGGATGAGCAGCTCCCAAGGCAGAACAAGGGGCCTTTATATAGGGCCCCTGGAATTAGAGCCGTTGGGAGCCACTTACCCCGGATGGTCTGGCAAAAACCAGCCGGACAGTCCGGCCCGGCCGGACACTCCGGGTGACAGCCACCGGACACTCTGGTCTGGCAGAGTTTCCGGCCAGTGTTCGAGTGGTGTCCGATGTGGCAGACAGAATGTCCGAGCCGGGCGACGAATCCTCAAGGCCAAACAGTTTGGCAGAAACCAGCCGGATAGTCTGGTGGGGCCAGACACTGGCGCATATCAGTCAGACAGTCCGGCGGGGACTTTTTCCCTACACAAAATTGATCCTAGGAAGTCCTTTCTCCTTTGGTACAAAATACACTAATGTAGCTGATATCTCCTGAAACATTTAACAACAGATTAAACCTATCCAAGTGTTGTCAACAAACATCAAAACAATAGGAAGGGCATAAATGTCCTTTCAAATATAAAGCTTCCAAAATTACATCATTTAATATGGGCTCAAGATATCCTAGATACTTCGATTTGTGATTCTAAAAAAACAGTTATATATTACTCCCTCCGTTTCAAAATATAAGACGTTTTAGATTTGTGAAGAAAATGTATCTAGACTACTTTTAGTGTGTAGGTTCATCTAAGTTTGGAGTGAACCTACACATTAGAAGGGTCTAGGTACACTCCTTTCATAAAGCTAAAACATACATCAAACATGTATATGGGCTTATGATACAACAACGGGTCTTATTCTAAGTGCAAGAGCAACCCACTCAAGTGGAAAAATGAAGGGTCAGCCTCATTGAGTCATTGGCAACGACCACAGCATGGTTTGTACAAGGTAAATATTGATGTGTTTAATGCGGATGAAAAGAATGGAGCATCTGGAGTAATAATAAAAGATGATCAGGGACATATAGTGGTAGCGAGCACTTAGCATGAATATGTTGCTGATGCATTGATGGCTGAAGCATATGCTTGCAGGGATGGTGTGAAATTGATGAAATTCTGGAATGTAAGACAAGTTCTTTTGGAAACGGACTTCATGGAGTTCGTATCACTATGGAAATAAAAGAACCATCGAGATAGTATCCTACCGATTATAAACCAAATCCAGGAGCTGAACGAAGATGTCATCATTTTGTAATCTTTTTGAAATGAAGATAAAACCGTTGCCACTGGTGGAAAAATGGCCTCTAGTCCCGGTTCATAAGGGCGGGACCAATCACTCGGGACTAATGCTAGTCCCGGTTCGCGCACGATCCGGGACCAATGGGTCTCCACGTGGGCGGGCGAGCGACGAGGGGGGGTGGATCAATGGTCCCGGTTCGTGGGAAAAACCGGGACCAATGGGTCCCCGCGTGGCAGCGCCAGAGACGGGCGGGGGTGGATCATTGGTCCCGGTTCTTGGCATGAACCGGGATCATTGGTCTCTGTGCCGTGGCAGGATTTTTGGGCTATTTTTGTGCCGCGGCAGGATTTCAGGCTATTTTTCTGCCGCGGCAGGATCTTTAAAAAAAATTAATGGTACTACATATATACAGCAATAATGAAACCATGATATATATATTACACATCATGCATGATCACAAATATATACACTGTCTCATCCGTCTTCTTGGTCGAAACATATTATAATTACAAACGATACTCTCACACGAATTTGATCTAATTTACACTTCTTTTATACACTTCACCCTTCCAAATGAAGTGGGTAATAGTATTCTCCTTTCGGATCTATGACTTGTTCTAACAAGAATCCGGCAATTTCCTCTTGAATTGCATGCACGCATTCTTGTGATAGAAGACCGTCCCGCATCCGTTCGATCTAATATAAAGAAGGGGATCAATATATGTGAATGAAACTAAACACAATTGGTGGTAATAAAATAAAGTTGTGATTATTGTTTATCGTACTTCAATTTTTTTGATGTTCCAGTATGCCCCCTTCTCTTTGGTCGTCTGGCGAATGAACTCGCAGACATAGTATCCACATAAGTTATTCCCGGCTTCCTGCCTCAAGCACTTTACGAGAATGGAGTTCAATCAAAATAATAATCAAGCATGATAATGGTGGTATTGAAACTAGAATCAAAGAGATGCGTGGATCTAGCAAGTAGTACTTACAGTCAATGGTTGAAATGTAAGCTCTGGCTTCCAAACACCCCTAGTTTTGGCGGTGAACCATTTCCAAGCCTTCTGGAGGCATTCCTGCATGTCCGCCCACTTTTCTAATGGTGTGCGTTTCGAGTCCAGGACTTTTACTACTCCGGTGTCAACAGAAATGATTAAGAGAATATAGTGGAAGCTTGACACACTAACAAAATATAACACGAGTCAATTATACGCTTAACATCGAGTAATCGAAAATAGAATGTGTACAAGACAGTAACACTCACGCAACGTTGTAAGGAAATAGTATTTCCCTTATGTTGCTGAAATACTTCAATGTTTGGAATAAGTTATCCTCTGTCTCTTTGGGATTTGTTTTTAGAGTAACTTCATGAACGAAATTACAGTCAACAAACCCAAGGTCATAGATTTGTCATTTGTTGCATTCTTGAATCTTCATTCTGCATATATAATTAGTATAGTGATTAGTAAGATTATACAAGCAATGAATGAGCTGAGCTAGAAAGACTTAATTATAGAAATTAATAATACTTACAAACAACATGCACTGACGATAGTTTTATCGAGGGCGTCTTGTTGGTAAAACTGAAATAATTCTGGAAATTCGATCAGTAGGAAGCCATCTCCATGACCGTAATCGTGGTGTTTATATGCAGCATAGATCCAGTTTTTGGAATCAGCACAGGCTTGGATGTACCAGTTATGCAATCTTCGCATTTTTGTTGGTAGATCTTTGACTAACTCGGGTTTGACGAGAGGAGACCCGTACTGGTACACGTATGCTGTTTCTTGGTACCCCTCGAACTCATGCATACGGCTCATGTACTCAGTAATAGATAGTCCATATAATTGGGCTTTTTCTCCGTACAGTCGAACAAACTCCGGATCAATGTTCGGATCATGCCGCTCCTGGATCATCCACTCATTGGTATCGTACACTTTGAGCGGTTCGATCGGTTGATTTTTATGTTGTCCGAGCTGGGCAACTTCTTTCCCGACTCTCCGCTCTTTTGCCTCAGCCGACTTGGTAATAGAGCGATTATAGTCTGATGTGAGCCCTATGGGTTGGTGAAGCTGAATCTTAAGCGCGTCTGCTTTGGCTTTATCTTCTGCGGTGACCGGGAAAAATGCCTCTATCGGCTTTTTCTTGTTAGCCATGTCAATCTTCCACTTTTCATAATGGGCAGCTGCGGCCGCATCAGTTTCCTCATCTGTCTTCTCGCAAGGTAGCTTCTTCATATTCTGATGAGGTACTCTTGGGAGGGGCGATTGCTTACGTTTCGGTGATCGGAACATGCTCTTGCTGCTGCTGGTGGTGCTGCCCCCCTTAGTATACTTCCGCTTTTGTCTCTGGGGCTCAGAGGACGGAGACGGCTGACGCGGCGGCGGAGACAGCTGAGGCGGCGATGGAGACGGTTGCGCTGAGTGGTGAGGCGGTGAAGGCGACGGTTGCGCTGGAGAATGGTGAGGTGGCGGTGAAGGTGGATTGCTGCTCTGAGGAGTGGGTGGCCTTGGCGGCACATAATTTGGAAGCATGATGCGCTCCTTTAGCCATAGAATAGTCCCCCCTTTGGCTTCTCCTAGTTGAGTCAGCTCCATATCTTCCCCTGCAAGGTGGTCTAGCTTTAGCTCCTCAAAACCTTCCTTCACCTCATCCACCGTGACGATAGCGTACCCTCTTGGAACCGGTCTACAATGCCAAGTTGGGTTAGGCGCAATTGGTACCGCCATGCCGACCGCCGCTGTCACCCTTAAGTTCATAACCTGCACCTTTAGCTCACAAGCTGTTGTCTCCGTGATATCATCCACTGGGTAGCGTTTAGTAGGAGATGTCGTCGCTGCATCATCATCAACATCATGGAGCTGCATGGAAGCGACGCTGCTTTTCTTATTCGATGGGGCGCTGGTACCCTCGAATGCAGCTTCTACCATGTGCCGCTGAGATTGGCCGCTAGTACCTTGCTGGCTAAGTCTGTCGAGTTGATCCTGGTGCCGCTTTAATGCTTCTTCTACATTATGCAGCTGGTCTACAGCGGCCGCTTTCTCAGCTGCCTCCCTTTCCTTTCTCCTCTGATGGCTTTTATCGGGAAATCTCTTCATTTCCGGGGGGAAGGCAACCTTCCACGGCTTGGAGCCTGGTGTGCCTCGTGCTCGTCCATCGTGTTCAGGATTTTTAAGGGCCCGTGTGAGCTCGTCGTTCTCTCTATCGGGAACGAACCGTCCCGCTGCAACATCATCTACTGCATTTCTAATATCGTTGATGGGCAGTAGGGGATCATCTTTGTGTTTCTGATTATATATTGCCCTCCCTTCTTTGTCCAACGTGCCCCCATGGCCGTAAAACCAGTTTCTCACCCGTCGTGTCCATGTTGCGGGCTTTGGTCTGATCCCGGCAGCTATGTAATTGACCTCAAGTGCATCCCACTTAGGCATGCAACCGACGTAGCCAGCAGGCCCCATGTTATGGTGGTACAGTTTCTTAGCAGGGTTCTCCGTATTTATTCTAGACCTTTCCTTAGCTTTCTCCGATGTCTTGTACTTCACAAAATCCTCCCAATGGTGTCTTAACTTAGCATAGTCGGCTTCATTGAAATTCGGAGTCTTCTCTACCTTGACAAAGTTATGGTACAGTTTCTTCTTCCAGTTCTTGAATGCATCGGCCATCTTGCGGAGAGCAAACTTCTTGACTCTTTGCACAAGCTCCCTTCTTGCTCTCTCCTCCTCATCTGGAGTCACATCTGGTTCCGGCAGGAGGAAATTAGTCATGAGCTTGTCAAAAAGCTTATCTTTGGCATTGTCGCCGACATACGGGACTCCACCGCCGATTAGCCGATTCCATTCTTGAACGGATCGGGATGTAGTCCCTCACAAGAACTCCGCATTGCTTGACAAATTTTCTTGCGACATCGACGGGAGCTTGTGGTTCGCCATCTACACCGACCATGTCGATCCTATACCTCACAGTGTCATCCAACTTTTTTGTTGGGCCTCGTTTCGTTCTTACAGAAGAAGTTCTCGATCTAGAGGGCTAAAAGAAGAAAGAGTGTTAATATATGCATGTATATACATAGACAGCAGCATTTTAATTACAAAAATACATATATACACCTCGCCGGTGTTTGCGAGATTTAAGGTTCCGCTGGAGCGGTCGCCTTCTTCCTTATCGGCTTCTCCCCTGTCCCAGGCTTCGGCTTCTACCTCACCGGAGCCGTCTCCTCGGTTAAGAGACTCATCTCCCTGACCGGAATCGTTCAGAAACTCACTCGTGATATCGATATCGATATCTTCATTTTCGCAGATCATCCCTTGGAGGATGTTTTCCTGATGTGTTGGATCCATAGTATCTACAAGTTAAACAATCAACACATGGCATCGATAATGATATGACAAGTTAAACATAGTTGAAATTTAACCCTAAGGCATGCTTGGCAATTTAAGTGGGATCCGAAGGGTCCAAACCCTAGTACAGGAGAGACCCCGAAATCACCTGCGAGGGGTTGATTTCAATCTCTTATTAAACTTGTAATTAAAGTTGTTGAACAATGCATGATTATGAGTCTATTGTGTATATCTCATTTTTCTGAACATTTTGATATATTATACATATTTTTCTGACTTAGAAATAATTAGTTATTGAATTTATAAGATTAAACTCTTTTCTAAAATTATTTAAACAAATATTAAACTTTTACTGCGTCATTATGACGTCCGCTCAGGGTGGGGTTTTTTTTCTCCACAGCTAAACTAGCCACAGAGATTGACGCGGGGGGGCCAAGCCACCTGAGATGCCACGATGGCGAGGCTTGATCAGCGCCCACGTCACGCACACGCGACGCCACCGTGGCGCCATGTAGGCTCGCCGACGAAATGTCAGGCGGTGGTGGAAGACGGCGGAGAGAAGCACGCGGGGTGACGCCACTGTCCTGGTTCGAACCAGTGCGTTGCGGGCTACCTAAAACGGGCGGCGCCGCTACGGGAGGTGCGCCAGAGCAAGCTATTTGACGGTGGCCGGTGGCTGGCGGCGGCAGGTGCTCATGGGGAGGACGATACAGTGAGGGAGGGAGACGTAGGAGTGGTGCTGGAGCACCAGTGGCTCACCAGGAGGCCGATGGAGGGTGCGGCAAGGCCTGAGGAGGCCGGGCGCTGCCGGAATCAGTGGAGAACACGGCGGCCGGAGTCGGGGAAGGTGGGGTCGATTGCAGCGAGGCGGAGCTTCCTTGCCTGCTCGCGGCGGCGGACAGTGGCGCTTGGCGACGGGTGTCGACGACATGAAGCGGCCGCTCTGGATTTGGGCAGCCTGCCGACGCGATTTTGCTCCGCCGCAAATTTTCCTTAGCCGCGCGTCGATGTGCTCTATGAATTGGGGGAGTTGGGGAGGAGGAAGGGCCGGGGCTATTAACTGTACAGACCATTGGTCCCGGGTCGTCCCAATAACCGGGACCAAAGGACCAACGGTCCCGGTTCGGGCCACCAACCGGGACCAAAGGTCTGGGGCACGAGCGTTGCTGTTGAAATGGATCGTATGGGCACCTAGAGGGGGGTGAATAGGTGCTACACCAATGTTTAATTCTTTTTCAGTTTTAGGCTTAGCACAAAGGGTAAATTCTCTAGATAGACTATTGGGTGGAATTTCCCTATATGCAAACCTATCTACTAGCGAGTAAAGAGCGAGTGGAAGAGGAACGAGTAAACCGAAGTGAAGCACACGGAGACACAGGATTTGTTTGACCGCAGTTCCTTCCTTGTTAAGGGAAGTACGTCTGCGTTGGAGGGGTGGGCGGTACTAAGACCACCACGCCGCAAAAGGCCTCACCCTGTTCTCTGATGGATCTCGCCACAACAGGCCTGATCCACCTTCCACTATAGGTACCCTTCGAGGCGGGCACCGGCGCCTTTACGCAACTAGCGGGGCAACAACTCCACAACAACTTGGACGCTCCTAAATGACAACAAGCTGCCACAAAAACAAACTTATCAAATACAATAAACAAGATCTAGGTATTGACAAGAATACGAGATCAAGGATTTCCCCAAGTGAATGGAGAGGAGTTGAAGCGCTTGATTCTTGATGATGATGATGAACTTCTCCTCCTTCAATTCCACAAAAGATCAAGACCTTCGGGTGGTTGAAGTGGGAGATCGAGATTTAGAGCACTTGCGCAAGGTCTGGTCAATTTCGAATGAATCAAGGAGTCTGAATGTTGGGAAAGAAAGGGTACTTATAGCCCCTTCCAAAAACCAGCCGTTGCACACTTTGGGGGCCGGATTATCCAGCCCAAGTGAGGGCTGGATTATCCGGTCTGAGGAAACTCCGCCCCAGACTCGGAATATCCGGGCAGATAATCCGCCACCTCACAGAGCGTCGTGTCGAGCTTGCCCTTGAGCAACTTCTGGGGGCCGAAAGAAAAACCGCCTCAGTTTGGATTTTTCGGGAGAAAATCCGACCGGATACCGAGCGACGCGCCTTGGCTCCTTTTGCTCGAAAACTGGGGGCCGGATTATCCGGCCCTTGCGAAACCCGGATTATCCGGCCTGGGGAGGAAAAACCGCCCCAGTTCGGATTTTCCAGGAGAAAATCCGACTGGACACAGAGCGACGTGCCTTGGCTTCCTTGAGAGATGAGGTAGGCCGGATTATCCGGCCCTTGGAGGGGCGGATTATCCAGCCCCCCTCAAAACTTCCTGCACACTTAGCACACATGAAAAGTCTCCATAGTATTGTTATCTAACACGCAAAACATAGGAAAGCATGAAATGTTCTTTCAATCTCCCCCTTTTTGGTGTTAGATGACAATACCAGGATTTGCAGGAGAAAGACACAAGACAAACAGAGATAACTATGAAAGGGACTCCCCCTCAATGTGTGCATAATAGAGTTTTGCATTGGAATACAAATGCACACAAATAGGTGAATCTATTCCATAGACATAAGGGCAAAAACACATACCACCGAAGTAGAGAATAGGCATCCTTGACATAAATCACAATTATTATTGGATAACCATTATGAGCGCGCGCCTTCCGTGATAAACCTCCAGCAATAGGATATGAATAGATATCACCATGAGCATAATCCATGATATGAAGTCCATAGGTATCATCCAGACAACCACATAAAGTCTCAACCACAAATCACAAACCACGAATTTAAAAGTTCAACGCTAAATGGGCATAAGCAAGAAATAACGAATAGAAAAGTGCAAGTGCTTATGCCCGACCCATGCAAATCCACGGACAACCTAATAGAACTACTTCTCCCCCTTTGGCATCGAGACACCAAAAAGGGAGAAGAGCGATGCTAGCACCCCATGGGATCACTCATCGTAGTCCTCGTCCTCATCCTCTTCTTAATTCTCTTCCTCATCCTCGTCTTCAAGCTCCTCAGTGTCACCTTCCTCATCTTCAGCATCAGCAGCAGGCGCAGAGGGGAACAAGTGATGCTCCAGCTCACCATAGTTCAGCCCGGAGGAAGAGTTCCACCGAGCATACGGAGTGGGAGGTGTAGGAGCCGGAGGAGCACCCGAAGCGCCAGACACGTGGTGGAGAATGAGCTGCTGGGAGTGAGCCAACTCATGGCGCTGCCTGTATGCCTCGTACTGACCCTTGCGTCTGTCCACGCCCATGCAGAGAATGTGACGCTGGAACCAGTTCAGGTGCTTGATCTCACGGGCCACGGGAGGCACTGGGGGCCTGCGAGCATCCCTCATGAGGCCCTCAGGAGCAGAGGAGGGGTGAGAATTCTTCCGAACCTTGTTGTATATCTTCTTGGCCTTGTGCACCGAGTCAATGTGGAACTCCTCAGCAGGAAGTAGGTGGCGGATGAGCATCATAATGTAGGGCACATAGGGAATGGACAGATAGTTGAACATAGCATCACACAGCTCATGGTAAATGAAGTCCATGACATCCAGCCTGTACTGCACTGACTCGTCCTCGCAGGAGGCAACCTCATGAGAAAATTGAAGTAGCTGAACAAGGTGACCACGGATGCTGTCATTGTTGCCCCCACTCGGTGTAATAGAGTCACGGAAGAGACCCACCAATGCAGCATAGATGGGAGCAAGACCAGCCATAGTACCAACAATACCATTGTCCACAGTACACGGAGAGAGAGCTGCATCCTTGTTGGGCTTCAACTGAGTGATGATGCGGTGGCCATTGGCTCTATCCCTGCTGTGGAAGGAGTACCCCAGAACCTCAGCAAACACGTGAAAATCAGCAGTCATTGGCCTATCATGAGTCATCCACTTCATAGTGCGACGCTCATCCCCACAAATCACCAGAGTGGAGAAAAACTGCTTCACCACCTCCGAGTCAAAGGAGCACTGGAGAGACATGAGATGGTGCAGCCCCATCCTCTCAGCCACATACATCGCATCCACAAGATGCGCCTTCTCCAAAGCATCAACAAGTACCAGAGGGTGCATAGGCCTAATGTTCAGCCTGGCATAGATGTCTTCAAAAATCCCCTTCTGTTCTGCACACCAGAAACGGGCATCCCCCAACTCATCATCACGAGGCAGCTTAGCAAACAAGTCACGGTGACGGATGGCAGAGAAGGAGACCGCATCCAAAGCCCTGTAGTTGATCTTGGGCTCCTTGCCCTTCCTCTTGGACACACCCTTCCTAGTCCTCTTGGATTGTTCAGCCATGCGCCTCTCTTCGTTCTTCCTTCTCCTCAATTCAACTTCGTCCACTAAGTGACCCTGTCCGTCGTCCCGAAAGTACTTGGCGCGAGGACGGCGCTTGTAGGTCTTGGAAACACCGGAACCACCTGTGAGGAGAATAAGGGCGATAGCATGGGGATAAGCATACACACAAGTCCAGGAGAGAGCATGGAAAAAGTAGTCAAAAAGTTCATAGGACAAACTACTCAATGCATACACCATAGTGAAATTGAAGCAGACTTGAATCTGTCAGGCTGGATTATCCGGCCGGCCAGGGGCGGATAATCCGGCCCTGGTAGAAATTTTCGATTTCACCTAGAATGCATGCAAAAAAGTAGATCGGGCCTAGAAACTGCAAGACTACGAGTTCTATGTGAAAACACATCCTTCTAAACAACGTTCCACCCAACAAGATACACATCTAGCCAAAGATGGGGAGAGAGGGAGTTACCCTCACTCATTGGAGGAAGAACACGGAGGAGAAGGTACCCGGAGGCACGGAGAAGAAGATCCGGGGAGGCCCGGAAAATCCGGTGGCCGGAGAGGCTCCGGGGAGGGTGACGGGTGGCAGGCGGCAGCTGGGGAGAAGGAGAGGGCTGGGGGAGAAGTGCTGCTCGTTATGAGCCCTTCCCCCCGAGCCATGCCCTTTAAGATCAAATCCGCCAGGGCCGGATTATCCGGCCAACACTTGGGCCGGATTATCCGGCCTAAATTCTGGGATTCTGTTATACACAGAACCAGGCCCGCGCGTCCCCAAACAACACCCCCACAAGGTGTACAAGGGACTTGTGTGCAAGAATAGATGGCTTAGGGGTAGGGAAGGCTTAGGATTAAGAGAGCCAAACTGAGATGGTACTAGACACTCAAAATTGCAAAATACAAATCAAATAAAAGCCAAGATTGAGTGTGATTCCCATAAGAACATGAGAAAGCAAATAACATCCAAAAAGAGCCAATTCTCCACAAGGGAGAGGGCGGTGGCCAAAGCCACCTTGTTGGAGTGTATGGTGTGACACCGCAAAGATATATCTTGGGTTCACGACCAATACTCATCAATAAGCTCACATATCACAACATGATATTAAGAGAAATGATATATCTTGCTATTGGCATTATGGGGGGAGGGTTAGCCCAATGAGTTAGGACCACACTCCCCCTATATCCATGCCCACACCTAGACCAAACAAGGATTGATATGTACGAGTGAGTGCATGGGTAATCAAGACAAGCTCCCGGATTCAATGATATTTAGCTCATTCCTCAAATAGCAGAATCTTGCTTCATCAAGTGGCTTTGTAAAGATATCCGCCAATTGGTTCTTCGTGCTCACAAAAGATAGATCAATATCGCCTCGAGCAACATGGTCAGGAATAAAATGATTCCGAATCTCAATATGCTTCGTCCTTGTGTACTGAACTGGATTGTACGCAATTTTGATGGCACTTTCATTATCACATAAAAGAGGCACTTTGTCACAATTGACACCGTATTCCTTTAAAGTTTGCCTCATCCACAATAATTGAGTACAAGCACTGGCAGCAGCAACATATTCAGCTTCGGCGGTGGAGAGAGATATACAATTCTGCTTTTTGGAGGACCAACATACAAGAGATCTTCCCAAGAATTGACAAGCTCCAGAAGTGGATTTCCGATCATCCTTATCACCAGCCCAATCTGAGTCAGTATAATCACATAAAGAGAAATTGGAGCCCTTGGGATACCAGAGACCAAAGTTGAGGGAATGAACCAAATATCGAAAGATCCTCTTGACCGCCACTAAGTGGCTTTCTTTAGGAGCTGCTTGATACCTTGCACACACTCCCACACTCAACACAATATCGGGTCTAGATGCGCAGAGGTAAAGAAGAGAGCCGATCATGGACGGGTATACCTTTTGGTCCACATCTTTACCATGAGGGTTGAGTTCGAGATGACACTTTGTTTGCATCGGAGTAGCGACACCATTTAGATCCGTCATCTTGAATCTCTTGAGCATGTCTTGGATGTACTTTGCTTGGTTAATAAAGGTTCCTTCTCTAAGTTGCTTGATCTCGAATCCAAGAAAGAACCGTAATTCCCCCATCATAGACATCTCAAACCTGTCGGTCATAAGCTATGCAAATTCATCGTTAAAAGCTTTGTTAGTAGAACCAAAGATGATATCGTCTACATATAGTTGGCATACGAAGAGCTCCCCCTTAACCTTCTTAGTAAAAAGAGTGGGGTCGATTTGCCCAACTTCGAAGCCACGATCTAACAAAAGCTCTTTAAGGTGCTCATACCACGCACGTGGGGCTTGTTTAAGGCCATAGAGTGCCTTATCGAGTTTGTAGACATGGTTCGGGAAGTTAGGATCCTCAAACCCCGGGGGTTGCTTTATGTATACCAACTCATGTATAGGACCGTTAAGTAAGGCACTCTTGACGTCCATTTGCTGCAACTTAAAATTGTTATGAGCAACATAAGCAAGTAGGATACGGATGGACTCAAGGCGAGCCACAGGAGCATAGGTCTCGCCGAAGTCGATGCCCTCAACTTGGGAGTACCCTTGAGCCACAAGTCTTGCCTTGTTCCTCACAACAATGCCATTCTCATCTTGCTTGTTCTTGAAAATCCACTTGGTGCCAATAACATTGCGGCACTCTTTGGGTTTCTCCACTAGTTTCTAGACTTGGTTGCGCTCGAAATTATTCAATTCTTCATGCATAGCAACAACCCAGTCTGGGTCTTCAAGAGCTTCAAAGACCTTCTTAGGTTCCACCATGGAGATATGAGCTTGATGCTCACCAAAACTGGCCAATTCTCTTCTTGTAGAAACCCTTCGTCGAAGATCACCAACAACCTTGTCGAGAGTGTGGCCCCTCAACTCAAGGTTACGATCAGCCCGAGCCTTGCGACGAAGTTCAATAAGTTTGTTGTCTCTTAGAGGAGGAGATTCATCACTTGAGTCTTCATTTGAAGCATTTTCTCCGCCTTGATCAGTAACTGGAACATCAGTAGTAGGTGATGGAGACGCATGCCCTTGAGGTGAATCCGTAGCCGTAACAGGAGGCTGCAGAACTAGAGAGTCAGGGCCGGATAATCCGGCCGATGGAGAGGCCAGATAATCCGGCCTGGGAGTACTTCCCGCAGCTTCTTCAGGAGGCCTGGGACTTGCTTGAACTGGTGAGGGCCGGATAATCCGGGGCTAGCCGGAAAATCCGGCCTGGAGCTTGCGTTGAAATCTTCTCCAGCAGGAGCAACTTGGTCAGCTAAAGTGGGGTGGCCGAATAATCTGGTGTCTACTGGATCCGGCCTGGAGCTTTATGGAACATCTTGACCTTCAGCATTTGATGGAGATGGTGTGGAAGTTGCCCCCGTGGTTGGAGCATGTTGAGTATGTGTAGATGAGGGCTCTATATGAGTAGAGCATTGTCCTTCCTAGTCCGCCACAAGGGGTTCCTCAATGGGGCGGAAGAATCCCACGCCCATTCTTCTTATGGCATCTTGGGGTATTTCAACATCTGCATCACAAACACCAACTTGCTCCGCACGGGAACCGTCATTTTCCTCGAACACCACACTACAAGATTCTATAATAGTTCCGGAGAGCTTGTTGTAGACTCTATAAGTGTGGGATTCTGCACCATAACCAGCAAAAATACCTTCTAAAGCCTTAGATTCAAACTTAGATAAATGAACTCCTTTAATAAGAAAGAAACACTTACACCCGAATACCTGAAAGTATGAGATGTTTGGCTTGTTACCGGTAAGTATTTCATACGGAGTCTTGTCCAAGATCTTGCGGAGGTATAAGCGGTTGGATGAATGACAAGCAGTAGAGATTGCTTCAGCCCAGAAGTTATATGGAGATTTAAATTCGGCTAACATTGATCTTGCCATGTCCATTAGAGTCCGATTCTTCCTCTCGGCTACACCATTTTGTTGAGGGGTGTACGCAGCGGAATATTGATGTCTTATCCCATCTTCACTTAGGAACTCATTTAAGGTGTAGTTATTGAACTCCGGGCCGTTATCACTCCTTATAGCCAGAATGGGGACGTTGTGTTGACGTTGAACCTCGTTGGCGAAGTCGATGACAGTTTGTTGAGTTTCACTCTTCAACTTGAAGAAATAAACCCAAGTGTATCTTGAGTAATCATCAACAATCACTAGGCAATACTTCTTCCCACCGAGACTTGCATGGGATGGAGGTTCGAAGAGGTCCACATGAAGGAGCTCCAAAATCCTTTTTGAAGAGATAATGGTTTTCCTTCGATGAGGTGAATCATGCATTTTCCCTTTAACACACGCCCTGCAAACACAATCTTTGGCAAAGGAGACATTTTGTTTTAGTCCAAGAATGTGGCCACCCTTGTGGAGACTTTGCAAAGTTTTCATATTGACGTGGGCTAGTCGGCGATGCCATAGCCAACCCGCGTCAGCCTTTCCGAAAAGACACATCGGGCCTGTAGTGGTTTTCCCCGAAAAGCCCACCACGTACAGGTCATTTTCGACATATCCCACGAAAGTGACTTTTAGAGACTAGCTCCACAAGAGTACCACTAAATCAGCATCAATGTAAACAGCAAAGCCCATCTTACCAAGGGCACGAACTGAAAGTAAGTTATACCCGAGGGTCTCAACAAGCATGACGTCCACGAGAGAGATATCGTGAGCCACCACAACTTTGCCGAGACCCAATACCTCAGATTTTGACTTGTCACCATAGGAGACGGTAATGTGATCAAGGTTTGGCCGCATCTTCGTGATGATCTCCTTGCTTCCGGTCATATGACTCGTACAACCGCTATCGAGTACCCATTTAGAACCACCGGAAGCATAGCCCTCAGATCCTCTTGCCATTAGGCAAGTGGCGTTGTTGTTGATGGCGTTCTCGTTCGGCGAGTCCAAGAGAGAGGAGGGAGTTGATGTGGTGGCTATAGCAGCCACTTCGCGGGAACTATCATCATCCTCTTCATCTTCACTTGCGGAGGAGTATTCCTCTTGAGTTACAAGGACAATCTTGGGTTGCTTCTTGGAAGGGCCATTCTTCTTAACAAACGGCTTCTTCTTAGGAGTTTTAGATTTCTCTTTAAGAATGAGCCTGCCACCATTGTCTTCTCTATTTTGATAAGGACACTCGGCAACAAAGTGCATTCTATCTCCACGGTTGAAGCAAGTTCTCAATCTTGGGCCACTTTCTCTTCTTCCATTTGACCCGTTCTTGCGCTCAAGATCAGACTTGGCTTTGGCAGGGTCCTTCCAAAAGTTCCTTGCATAGAATGCCATGTACTCACCATGAGCACGTTTGACCTCATCGGGGCAGTCCATGGATACCCCCTCAAAAACTCCTTCATCTTCCTCTTGTTCAACAACATTGGCTTTGAGAGCCACATTGACACCCTTTTGCATCCCAATGGCCTGAGCACGGGAATCTTCAACATTCTTTGCCGCCACTTTGAATGACGCCATTTCTTGCATGACTTCGTTGGATGTCATTTGATGATAGTTGTGTCTACCTTGCAGGCTCTTCAAATTCGTTGGCTCGAAAGGCATTAAGGCACTCACATATTTTCTTTTTATCCATGCATCATCAATGTGAGTGGCCCCATGCTTCCGAAATGTTGTTGTGATGCCCTTGAGTCTTCTATACATGTCCTCATGGTTTTCACCATCCAACATGTAGAATCCCTCAGCTTCATTACTAAGGGCATCATACCTGTTTCTTCTCATGCTTTCGTTTCCAACGAAAAGGTCCGTAAGAGCATCCCATGCTTCTTTAGCTGTGTTGAGATGTTCAATGTGTGGCATGTCCTTGGGACCCACACCCAGCTATATCATGTGGAGAGCGGTGGCATTCAACTGGCTATCCACAACTTCCCTTCTTGTTAGATTGGTTTGATCTCCAATATGAAGGCCTTCTTCAATAATCCTCCACAATTCAATAGAGGAGCTGCAAACATGAGATTTCATTAGGAATTGCCATTGGTTAAAAGAAGATGCAGTGAGCTTGGGTGGATCACTCCTATTGTTTATATGAGGATGAGGGATAGGTGAGTCGGGGGAATATACGTGGCGAACCTCACTATATTCCTCCTTACCATTTCCCTTTTTGGAGGTGGAGCCATTTAGTTTTTCACCTTCCACATCATCATCCTTGGATCCGGTGTTACCCTTTTCCTTAGATGATGGTGTGGGAGCCTCAGAGGAGGATGGAGATGGGGCTATGGATGATGTAAGGCGAGCAATCATTTGATTCATATCCTCCATCTTGGCCTCAAAGGATTTGAACAAGGTTGTTTCCAACGACTTGAGATCATCCATTGTGACCTTATCCACAGCCTCATTTCCATCATCCTTGGTACCCATACTACTCTTAGGCGGTTAAGCCCGAATTAAGAGCCGGGGATCTGATACCAATTGAAATGGATCGTATGGGCACCTAGAGGGGGGGTGAATAGGTGCTATACCAATTTTTTATTCTTTTTCAGTTTTAGGCTTAGCACAAAGGGTAAATTCTCTAGATAGACTATTGGGTGGAATTTCCATATATGCAAACCTATCTACTAGTGAGTAAAGAGCGAGTGGAAGAGGAATGAGTAAACCGAAGTGAAGCACACGGAGACACAGGATTTGTTTGACCGCAGTTCCTTCCTTGTTAAGGGAAGTACGTCTGCGTTGGAGGGGTGGGCGGTACTAAGACCACCACGCCACAAAAGGCCTCACCCTGTTCTCCGATGGATCTCGCCACAACAGGCCTGATCCACCTTCCACTATAGGTACCCTTCGAGGCGGGCACCGGCGCCTTTACACAACTAGCGGGGCAACAAATCCACAACAACTTGGAGGCTCCCTAAATGACAACAAGCTGCCACAAAAACAAACTTATCAAATACAATAAACAAGATCTAGGTATTGACAAGAATACGAGATCAAGGATTTCTCCAAGTGAATGGAGAGGAGTTGAAGCGCTTGATTCTTGATGATGATGATGAACTTCTCCTCCTTCAATTCCAACAAAGATCAAGACCTTCGGGTGGTTGAAGTGGGAGATCGAGATTTAGAGCACTTGCACAAGGTCTGGTCAAATTCGAATGAATCAAGGAGTCTGAACATTGGGGAAGTAGGGGTACTTATACCCCCTTCCAAAAACCAGCCGTTGCACACTTTGGGGGCCGGATTATCCGGCCCAAGTGAGGGCCGGATTATCCGGTCTGAGGAAACTCCGCCCCAGACTCGGAATATCCGGGCAGATAATTCGCCCCCTCGCAGAGCGTCGCGCTGAGCTTGCCCTTGAGCAACTTCTGGGGGCCGGATTATCCGGCCCTATGCGAAGGCCGGATTATCCGGCCTGGGGAAGAAAAACCGCCTCAGTTCGGATTTTCCGGGAGAAAATCCAACCGGATACCGAGCGACGCGCCTTGGCTCCTTTTGCTCGAAAACTAGGGGCCGGATTATCCGGCCCTTGCGAAACCCGGATTATATGGCCTGGGGAGGAAAAACCGCCCCAGTTCGGATTTTCCGGGAGAAAATCTAACTGGACACAGAGCGACGCGCCTTGGCTTCCTTGAGAGATGAGGTAGGCTAGATTATCCGGCCCTTGGAGGAGCGGATTATCCGGCCCCCCTCAAAACTTCCTGCACACTTAGCACACATGAAAAGTCTCCATAGTATTGTTATCTAACACGCAAAACATAAGAAAACATGAAATGTTCTTTCAGTTGTGCTGCCACGTGCGCGGCCTTTGGTCCCGTTCGTCCCACCAACCGGGACCAAAGGATCAATGGTCCCGGTTCGTGCCAACAATCGGGACCAAAGGCGTGTTAATGGCAGGGCGCGCATCCAGGATCATCGGTCCCGGTTCATGGGACGAACCGGGATCGTTGACCCATTTTTCAGATTTTGGCAAACCTTTTGGTCTTCCCGCCATTTTCAAATTTGTTTCTTCTTTAATTAATAAGATGTTTCAATTTAAGATGATTATTTATTTGGAATTTCAAAAAACTTTTAACAGGAAAAGTGCTTCAATTTAAAGAACTAATCAAAAACCATTTTCTGTTTTCAAATATTTTTATTTGGACTATACAATTTTACTATTTTCAAATAAAATTGCATTATCAAAATATTTATTGCATAATTTGGAATTTCAAAAAACTTTTAACAGGAAAGGTGCTTCAATTTAAATAACTAATCAAAAACCATTTTTTGTTTTCAAATAATTTTATTTGGACTATACAATTTTACTATTTTCAATTAAAATTGCATTAACAAAATATTTATTGCATAATTTGGAATTTTAAAAAACTTTTAACAGGAAAAGTGCTTCAATTTAAATAACTAATCAAAAACCGTTTCCTATTTTCAAATTTTTTTATTTGAACTACACAATTATACTATTTACAATTAAAATTGCATTAACAAAATATTTATTGCATAATTTGGAATTTTAAAAAACTTTTCAAGATTTGAACTACAAGTACATGATATAATGCTTGTGAATTTTTAAAAAAATCATTTATAGGTTCACAACATGCTATTTCATCAGAGATCCACTTCAAGTTCAGTGAGGCTCAGCCCCGGGCTAAGAAGCTTCATGGCCACCGTTTTGAATATAGTTTGAAACGGGCATAAGAAATTCAAAAATGATCCAAACAATGTGAAACCTTCGCGTGGTGTCATATTATTTGTCACAGTTGCAAGGAAAAATAATGAACTTGAAAAATTGCAAAAATCATAAAAAATCCTTCACAAAATGACCTATCATGTTCGAGGTTTCATGGCATTTAGGTCAAACCACCAATGTTATGGCTATAATCAGGGCATAGTTTGTGATAATGTGCCCATATTGTGCACACATGTGCATCTTGGGATGGCTTATGATGTTGCAGGAGGAATTTTTCCCTTTCGACGCACGAAAAAGCCAATTTCCATTTTTGAGGTGCCGAAATCGGGGTGTTCTGTGAAGCAACCACCAAATTAAAGTTTGGCATTGGTACCAAACCATTTTTCAAAAATACTATACCACCTTATATGGACAATTTCCCAACCGGTGTATCTGGAACCTTTTTGTACATCCCTCATGAAAAAGACAAATTCTTGCTGAATCGGTAGGAGGTTGCCAAGATTTGAACTACAAGTACATGATATAATGCTTGTGAATTTTTATAAAAAATCATTTATAGGTTCACAACATGCTATTTCATCAGAGATCCACTTCACGTTCAGCGAGGCTCAGCCCCGGGCTAAGAAGCTTCATGGCCACCGTTTTGAATATAGTTTGAAACGGGCATAAGAAATTTAAAAATGATCCAAACAATGTGAAACCTTCGCGTGGTGTCATATTATGTGTCACAGTTGCAAGGAAAATATTGAACTTGAAAAATTGCAAACATCATAAAAAATCCTTCACAAAATGACATATCATGTTCGAGGTTTCATGGCATTTAGGTCAAACCACCAATGTTATGGCTAGAATCAAGGCATAGTTTGTGATAATGTGCCCATATTGTGCACACATGTGCATCTTGGGATGGCTTACGATGTTGCAGGAGGAAGTTTTCCCTTTCGACACACGAAAAAGCCAATTTCCATTTTTGAGGTGCTGAAATCGGGGTGTTCTGTGAAGCAACCACCAAATTAAAGTTTGGCATTGGTACCAAACCATTTTTCAAAAATACTATACCACCTTATATGGACAATTTCCCAACCGGTGTATCTGGAACCTTTCTGTCCATCCCTCATGAAAAAGACAAATTCCTGCCGAATCGGTAGGAGGTTGCCAAGATTTGAACTACAAGTACATGATATAATGCTTGTGAATTTTAAAAAAAATCATTTATAGGTTCACAGCATGCTATTTCATCAGAGATCCACTTCAAGTTCAGCGAGGCTCAGCCCCGGGCTAAGAAGCTTCATGGCCGCCGTTTTGAATATAGTTTGAAACGGGCATAAGAAATTCAAAAGTGATCCAAACAATGTGAAACCTTCGCGTGGTATCATATTATGTGTCACAGTTGCAAGGAAAAATATTTAACTTGAAAAATTGCAAACATCATAAAAAATCCTTCACAAAATGACCTATCATGTTCGAGGTTTCATGGCATTTAGGTCAAACCACCAATGTTATGGCTAGAATCAGGGCATAGTTTGTGATAATGTGCCCATATTATGCACACATGTGCATCTTGGGATGGCTTACGATGTTGCAGGTGGGATAAGGACATGGGTAACCTTTAGTCCCGGCTGGTGGGTGCAACCGAGACTAAAGATGCCGGTGGGATAAGGACGCGTGGGTAACCTTTAGTCCCGGCTGGTGGGTGCAACCGAGACTAAAGCTGTCGGTGGGATAAGGACGCGTGGGTAACCTTTAGTCCCGGCTGGTGGGTGCAACCGAGACTAAAGCTGTCGGCGGGATAAGGACGTGTGGGTGGACGCACTGCTCGATGAGATAAAGCATGTAGCGCACGATGCCCTGTCAGAGGAACAAGACAAAGTAGAAGCGGCGCCGTGCCTATAAAAGGACCATCGATACGCCATGGCAAGCAGCTCAACAAGCCAACATAGGTAGAGAGAGTTTCATCCCCATGGATGGAGGGTTGGGAAATCTCCCGTGGCGGAGCTTCTCGAAGATGTCGTTGGTGCACACACCCTACGACATCTTCGGAAGCTCCGCCTCGGAAAAATTTCCCTGCAAGCCCGTGAAAGACTCCATCTCCTCTAACAGTGTTGGGGAAAGGGTTGAGAAATCTCCCGTGGCGGAGCTTCTCAAAGATGTCGTTGGTGCGCACGCCCTACGGATCTTCGGAAGCTCCGCCTCGGAAAAATTTCCCTGCAAGCCCGTGAAAGACTCCATCTCCTCTAACAGTGTTGGGGAAAGGGTTGAGAAATCTCCCGTGGCGGAGCTTCTCGAAGATGTCGTTGGTGCGCACGCCCTACGGCATCTTCAGAAGCTCAGCCTCAGAAAAATTTCCCTCCAAGCCCGTGAAAGACTTCATCTCCTCTAACAGTGTTGGGGAAAGGGTTGAGAAATCTCTCGTGGCGGAGCTTCTCGAAGATGTCGTTGGTGCACACGCCATACGGCATCTTCGGAAGCTCCGCCTCGGAAAAATTTCCCAGCAAGCCCGTAAAAGACTCCATTACATAAAGTTTCGATACATCACATAAAGTTTCCATACATCACATAAAGTTTCCATACATTACATAGATTTACATAGGGTTTAGGGTTTAGGAAATGAATCCTTCATCGCGTATGTCGATCCCTTGCCTATGATCGCTTCTTAGGCCGTAACCATGGAGCATCTTCTTTGCTTAACGGAATGCTTGGGTCAGTTTTCACGGTGAAGGGCGGAATTTCATCAAACTTATCATAATCTGCTGACATGTCTGTCTTGTCCTCGACTCCCGTGATGTTTCTTTTCCCTGAAAGAACTATGTGACGCCTGGCCTCATCGTCTGATGTATTCGTTTCCTTATTTTTTCTTTTTTTCGGTCTAGAGGACATGTCCTTCACAGAGCCACGAAGGTATACAGAGCCACGAAGGTATACAGAGCCACGTAGTCATCCTTCCCCAGGAACTTGGAGCGTACAACATTCATGTGTTCCTCGATATACAGAGCCACGAAGGTAGAACTTTGGAGAACTATGTAGTGTGCTTGATTCAAAGAATGCCCGTCCCTAAATATCATTGCTTTCTTTCTTAGCGTGCCTTTTCCACTCAGTCTCCCCTCATACCGTGATTCAGGAACACCAATCAGCTTAAGGTCAGGAAGAAAGTCTACACAGAACCCAATGACCTCCTCTGTTCCATAGCCCTTGGAGATGCTTCCTTCTGGCCTAGCATGGTTACGAACATATTTCTTTAAGACTCCCATGAACCTCTTGAAGGGGAACATATTGTGCAGAAATACAGGATCGAGAATGCAAATCTCTTCGACTAGGTGAACTAAGAGATGTGTCATAATATTGAAGAAGGACGGGGGGAACACCAACTCAAAACTGACAAGACATTGGACCACATCCTTCTGTAGCCTTTCCAGACTTTCTTGATCGATTACCTTCTGAGATATTGCATTGAGGAATGCACATAGCTTCACAATGGCTAATCGAACATTTTCCGGTAGAAGCCCTCTCAATGCAACCGGAAGCAACTGTGTCATAATCACGTGGCAATCATGAGACTTCAGGTTCTGAAATTTTTTCTCTGCCATATTTATTATTCCCTTTATATTTGACGAGAAGCCAGCCGGGACCTTGATACTGTAAAGGACTTCAAAAAAGATTTCCTTCTCTGCTTTGGTAAGAGCGTAGTTACTTAAGTATTTACGTCCTTTATCAGTATGCTTGTTGTGTGGGTCTTTGATACGTTGCTGGTCCTCCCGTGCTTCTGGTGTATCTTTTGTCTTCCCATACACGCCCAGGAAGCCTAGCAGGTTCACGCAAAGATTCTTCGTCACATGCATCACGTCGATTGAAGAACGGACCTCTGGGTCTTTCCAATACTCAAGCTCCCAAAATATAGATTTATTTTTCCACATGGCCGTGTGTCCAGTAATGGGGTCTTTCGGAACAGATTGACCGCCAGGACCCTTTCCAAAGATTACTTTTAGGTCCTTCACCATACCAAATACATCAACACCTTTAGGGAGCTTAGGCTTCTTCCGGTAATCTGCCTCACCATTGAAATTCTTGCTTTTCTTTCTTACTTGATGATTGGTCGGAAGAAATTTATGACACCCCAGGTACACAACCTTCTTACATTTATCCAAATATGTACCTTTAGTATTATCTAAACAGTGCGTGCATGCATTGTATCCCTTGTTTGACTGTCCTGAAATGTTACTAAGAGCAGGCCAATTATTGATGGTTATGAACAACAACGCTCGTAGGTCAAATGGCTACTGTTTGTGCTCATCCCACACCTTTACACCTGGTTCTGCCCACAATTGCAAAAGTTCATCGACTAATGGCCTTAGGTACACATCAATGTCGTTGCCGGGTTGCTTCGGTCCTTGGATGAGCACTGGCATCATAATGAACTTCCGCTTCATGCACAACCAAGGAGGAAGGTTGTAGATACATAGAGTCATTGGCCAGGTGTTGTGACTACAGCTCTGCTCCCCAAAAGGATTCATGCCGTCTGTACTTAGACAAAACCATAAGTTCCTCGCGTCACCTGCAAAGTTCGAGTACTTTCTCTCGATGTTTCTCCACTGCGACCCATCGGCGGGTGTCTCAGTTTCCCGTCTTTCTTACGCTCTTCTTTGTGCCATCGCAACAACCTGGCATGCTCTTTATTTCTGAATAGACGTTTCAACCGTGATATTATAGGAGCATACCACATAACCTTAGCAGGAACCCTCTTCCTGGAGGGCTCGTCATCGCCCTCAATATTACCAGGGTCATCTTGTATGATCTTGTATCGACATGCATTGCATACCGGGCATTTATCCATATTCTCGTACTTCTCACCGCGGTACAGGATGCAGTCATTAATGCATGCATGTATCTTCTCCACATCTAATCCTAGAGGGCAGATAGTCTTCTTTGCTTCGTACGTTGTCTCGGGCAGCTCGTTATCCTTTGGAAGCTTCGGCTTCATTATTTTCAGTAACTTCTCAAATCCCTTGTCAGATAAGCCAGTCTTTGCCTTCCATTTCAGCAGTTCAAGTGTGGTACCGAGCTTTGTGCTGCCATTTTCGCAATTTGGGTACAACAACTTTTTGTGATCCTTTTGCATGGCCTCCAACTTAAGCTTCTCCCTTTCCGTATCACATTGTTGCTTTGCATCAGAAATGACCCGACCAAGACCATCAGTGGGCTCATCCGATGCCCGTTGTTCTTCTTCATTGTCGTCTCCCTCTTCCTCATTGTCTTCCATTGCAGTATCACCATATTCTTCAGGGGACATAGTATAGTTGTCATCATCCTCCTCTTCTTCATTTTCTTCCAGCCTAACCCCTCTTTCTCCGTGCATGGCCCAACAATAATATTCGGGCATGAAACCTCTCTGTAGCAGATGGCTTTGAAGGATTCTCGGGGCAGAGTGCTCCGCCACGTTCTGACAGTCGACGCAGGGACAAGGCATACAATTATCCACTTTGTTTGCCTTAGCCAAATCGATAAATTTATGGAGGCCTGCAATAAAATCGGAATAGCGTCGGTCGCCATACATCCATCGCATCCGTGCATCGATCTGCGTCATAATAATTAACCATTGCAATAACATCATGAATAGTAAAATGACCACCCTACATGGACAGATGCAATATTTTTGTATCAGTTACAGATAAAGAAGATAAGGTTGCTAACCTCAGCCGAGGATACCGTGTTGTGCGAACTAAAGTGTGGCTCGGACATTTCGTCGAACACCTTGTGTTCAATCAAAGAAAAAAAAGCTAGCACCCACACCTCACACACAATCCAGCAAAATTTGGTGGGCAAAGGGCTGGGCTTATATATAGCCAAGGGAGGGTTTTTGGTCCCGGTTATTGCCACGAACCGAGACCAAAGCCCCTCCCGCGCGACACGTGGCGGCCCAGCAGCTTGCACCCCACCCAGGTCATTGGTCCTCGTTAATGGCACGACCCGGGACCAATGACCTCGGTGGGGGGCGCGCTGCTGGGCCGCCACGTGTCGTGCGGGAGGGGCTTTGGTCCCGGTTCGTGGCAATAACCGGGACCAATGCCCCCGTCGCTTCGTCGTCCCCGTGCATAAATATGAAGCCACAGCGCTCGCTTTCGCCATCGCCTCTGCCTCTCTGCAGTCCCTCTCCACCCCACCACTTTAGCAATCGCCTCTCCACCGCGCCGTCGTCTCGCCTCCCCTCCCTCTCCAATCTCCACCGCGCGGTGTTCACGCTCAACCACTACGAGGCGGCGCAGTGCGATCTACGGCATCCTCGCGCCGCCGCGCGTGACCCTTCCCGCCGGAGATCGCATCAGCGAGGGGGGTGTGCCGGTGGCTCCGCTCCTCAACCCCCGCGGATACGAGATGGAGTACGTCATCGCGGAGCATCGCCGCCAACTGCCCGCGCGCATTAGGGCATTGCCCCGGTACGCGGCGGCCAGCGAGTATTATCCCCGGCTATTCAAGAAGGAGCGGAAGGCCAAGCTTGGCAACCGTTTCGTGGATGGGCGCTTGGTGCACCCGGATCGCCACAACCAAGAAGGGCGGGAGATGTTCTGGTCCGTCCCTGGACGGACCATCTACACCACCATCGACGCTGCTATGCGCGCAGACGAGCTCCGTCTCCCAAACAACGCCGAAATCATGGAGATTTCGTCCGACGACGACGAGGAAGCCGGCGGCACGGAGGACAACGGCTCAGAGGACAGCGGCAGCGGAAGTGTTGTCGACTAGGAATTTATAAAGTCGCATCTTTATTTGTATGGAAAAATTTGTGGTCGAATAATAAAATGTCTCAATTTAGACCTTTGTCTCGATTAATTCGTGAAAGATTTGTTCAAAAATAGTGATCAATTCAATTTCTACCTCGAATTAATTTCTGCCTCGAATTATTTTCTGCCCCGAATTAATTTACATTAATTGTCCTGGACTGGTGACCGTCGCGGGGTTTTTGGTCCCGGTTGGTGGCATGAACCGGCACCAATGCCCCATTAATTGTCCTGGACTGCTGACCATCGCGGGGTTTTTGGTCCTTCTTGGTGGCATGGACCGGGACCAATGCCCCACAGAGCGCCACGTGTGCGTCGCGGGGGCATTGGTCCCGGTTCATGCCGTCAACCGGAACCAATGCTTACAGATGAACCGGGACCAATGCCCTGGCGGCATGAACCGAGACCTGTGCCTGGCATTGGTCCCGATTACGGAAACGAACTGGGACCAATGGAATTTGGGCGCTGGACCAAAGGCCCTCTTTCTACTAGTGTGCCTTATCCATTAATTAAGAAGAGAGTGTCCAGTTTATTAGCGAAAAATCGGGCGAAAACCATACATGAATGCAACACCGCGGGGCCACGCCCACACTCACCACGGGGCCAAACCCAAGACCCAAGATCAACATAACACGACTCTACCAAGATTAGGCGGCCAAACATCAT
Source organism: Avena eriantha (assembly GCA_910589775.1). NCBI lineage: Eukaryota > Viridiplantae > Streptophyta > Magnoliopsida > Poales > Poaceae > Avena > Avena eriantha. The sequence continues at coordinate 10,222,233 of OU342741.1, read as the reverse complement.
TGATAGAGAGAAGATGCCAAGACTTCTATGGGATATGCAGACACGGGACGCTCGAACGAAGATGAAGAAGCCAACCCTCTTTTTCTATAGTACACTCTTATTCTTTAGCAAAATCAAGATCATTTTCTAGGGGCCCTCAACACTGGGGGCCACCGCCTCGACATCCAGCTATTCCGCCATGCCGAGCGAACCACCAACACCACCTTCTGGGACCGCCATCCCGACATACCACTGCTTGCACTCGGAGCCACGCCGCTGCACGAGTTGGCCACCTGCAACCCAAGCTGCACAGGGCAAACCGCGCGCAGACCACGGCCACCATGCCAACATCCGGGGCCACCGCCCCGACCTAAAAGTCAATCACCTCCTCTGAAGCGCATTGACCGAGCCGACAAACTCGCCGCACTAGCGACACAAGATTTCCACCCAAGCCATATGAGCAAGTGCTCCACCCCATGAAGCTTCTTCTCACCATGGATCCTGAGGCCGCCGCCTTGACGCACAACCACCATCCGAGGCCGCTACCTCGACGTCCACAAACCCCAACGAAGGAGTAGACAAACCCCAACCACCAAAGCCCGCTCTCCATGGCGACACCCCCAAGAGGGACACGACGCTAACGCCGCTGTCATCCACTCCGGCTAACCGAAGCTTGGGTTTTCACCCGGAGAGCCCAAGCCATACTCATTGGAAGAGAAAGCAAAGTTTCACGACAATGCCTCCAAGGAGGGAAACGATGTCTGTAGACGTCGCCATCATCGGCATCGAACCAAAGGTCGAAGCAAAGATTTCGCTCGAAACTTCTCCTCTCCAAGAGAAAGGCTCGCTTGGATCAAGGCAAGTTGTGCCGCACATCTTCGCCGTCGACCACCAAGCACCTCGACACAGCGTCCAGAGCAGCACCTCACGCTGCACCATACGCTGCCACACATCCACCAGGGCACAAGATGCACCGTGCCTGGACACTATGGCATCGTTGCCCTCGTCCCGGGGCGACCGCCCCGGCTTCCGCCCCAGCATCCACCTTGCATCACCGGGAGGCGCTGACTACCTCCAGCATCATCCTGGCTCTTCTTTGTCTTCATAGCCAGCCATCCGCACTGGCCCTCATCTTCCTTCTCTCAACACGGCCGTGAGTCCACAACATGGCATGGCCAGAATCCAAACTTACGCCCACACCCGCACGCTCTAGTGCAAGTCGCACCCATCGGCCAAGACGCAACTAGCCACCACCTCCCATGCGCACTGTGACAAGCACCACGCCGCCAGCCGAGTTGCTACCGTGTGTAGACGGTTGCGGCCCCACAGCCCAGATCTCGACTGCACGTGCGACAGTGTCTGCTCCTCGCCGCAGCACCACTCATGCCTAGTCTCCACGCCACTGCGTCAACCGCTTCATCACGCCAGCAACACCTGTCCGCCGCCAGCCCGCGGCGGCGAGGGATGCTCGCAGGCGTGAGTTGCTGCCGGCGCAATGTTTTCGTCTGCGGAGTCGCCCGAGCGGAGGGACTCGACAGGCAGTTTTTTCAATCATTTTGTAATCTATCATGTGAAAAGCGAAGCAAAACGAAGCTACCCATAAACTTGCTAAATTTGCCTGATGTTACATGTAAGTGTGCCTGGAATATCATCCAAACCTGGCCATCAGGCCGGGCTTTTGGTGTGCCAGCCCGCAGCACGCGAAATAAGCACGTCATAGGCATGGCCCGGCCCGTGGAGTGTCAGGCCCGTGCTGGCCCATGAAGGAGCGGGCCGTGCCTGGGTTGCGTCCTTAGGCACGCGTGCCGGCCTGGCATAGCCCGTCAAGCGTGATAACAAAGGAAAAGTTGGAAATTTTGTGCAAAAATGAGACCACCAAGAGTCAAACTAGCGACTTCGTCGAGTCCCACCATATGGTCTACCAACAGAGCACCCGGAAGGTTGGTGTCACGGTAGGAAATCGGCCCTAGTTAAGGGATTCTCTAGATGGGCCTGTGGAAAATACTGACGGGCCCACGTGCCTGATGTGCCACGGGCTGGTCCGTTTGGTGCGGGTGCCGTGTCCGGGCCTAGGAGGCATGCCCCCGTACCGGCACGGCCCAGCCCGCGAGCTACATGGGCCACCGCGTGCCATGTCGGGCTAGGCCCCTAACAGCAGTGCCGGGCCGGACTGGCCTGTTGGCCTGGTTTGATATCATCCTTCGTTGTAATGAACAAGACTGTATTCTGTTATGAATTAATGAAGCTCTTTGGATGACTCTCAAAAAAAACTATAAGAGAAGGTCGTTAACACCTGAAAATAGATTTGGAGGAGGGGCTCCACTGAGCTCCTTTTTAAATTTTGTAAAAAGCATCAAATATTTTCGAAAAAATACCTACACGTAGCAAACAATACAAAATACATGTATGCAAATTTTAAAGAAAAATACCTTAGATTTCGGGTACATCAAAAAGATAAATATGAAAACTTTTGAAAATGCAAAGGCCCATTCAAAATTACACCGTTTACGTGCAGGTCTGTATTTTTCTCTTTTTTTCTGAGCCTAAAACACAAGGTATTTTGACATATAAGGATTTTGACATGATTTTTTTACGCACGTATTATAAATTACTATTTACATCTTCTCTCATCACCAGTGAAGGACCACACCACCACTACACCGCCGCCTCGCCTACAGCCCAAAGCCCAAATCATCCGCAACCCGAGATCTGCCATGGCGACCAACCACCCCATCGCGTCTCACGCTGCCGGGATCCGGACGCCGCTCCCTCTTCGCCTCGTCGAGTCTGTGAGTGAGGATGGGTCTCGTATCTCTACGGCGGAGCGCAAGGAGGTCTCCGCGCCCACCAGCAAGTTCGCCCTGCTGGCCGAGCTCGAGATCGACGAGGCGCCGGTTGCTGCTGGCGCCAGAAATCAGTTAATATCTTGTCCGCGCCAGAAATAAATATGAAAGGGGAAGGGGCGATTTCACAGAACCTGCAAGTGAAAGAGATATTAAAGAATAATTTGTATATATGCTACTCACTTCCATCAGCAAATAAGTGACTCGAATTTGTCTAGATTCATATGTATTTATACACGTTTTAGTGTGTAGATACATGCGAACCTAGACAAAACTGAGTCACTTATTTCTGGACAGAGGGGATACTAAATTTTAAAGGAGCTAAGCTCCCTGATTTTGAGTGTGCTCCACGGATGTTAGCGCTGGCTGCACACCGACTCCAGCTGAACCGACTTCAACTACTCCAGGAGAACTAACTCGATCGATCCCCATCTCAGAAGAAGAAAAACTCAGATCGAGCCCCCTCCCTCCTCCCGAAATTCATCTTCTCCACCGCCCATTGGTGCCGCTGCTCCATCCCCCACCCCCAGGCCGTTGTAGCTTCCGCCGAACTGCATAGTCCTCAGATGCCTCCGCTCTCCTCGCCAGCGCTCAACATCATAGCTAGCATCTCCATCAGGCCCATTGATTCTCCCTCCTACAATGGCTTCACTGAGGCCTGCAGCTCGTGGGAACGGCTATCCCTGGCCGTTGATGCCTAGATGCAGACTGTAGAAGGCTGGGAGACGTTCGTCCGCACTAGATTAGACGAAGAGGCGCCTGGAAGTCATCGGACGGCAAGGGTCCTAACGCCCTCAACCACCTATGCCCCGTCTGCAGGGTACAAAGCTACTTTGTTGTCTTCCGTTCACCAGCTCACTCTCTTAGCATTTTAATCTTGTTCTTACCACAACATATCATCTGAAGTTTTCTGAACTAATTAATAATTGTAGGCTCCTGACATCTGATTGAGTGTATGCTCCCTTAAAAGATACCAAAGCTAATACTTTCTCTTCTCTGTTTAGATATCATCTGAATTCGGATGTACTTAGTTATTGCGGGCTTATGGCATTTGATGAAATGTATGCATGTTCACAAGCTATCGAAGCTGATGCCTGTTGACTTTACTATTTATATGTTTTGTTCCATGGCTGCTATTTTTGGTTGATTGGAAGTTAAAAACAAGACCGTAGTGTTTGCTAAACTTATGCTGAAAGTACAATTCTCGGTGTTTTCACTTTTTTCTTCTATAATGGAAGATGGACTTAACCCAGCATTGGCAGCATATGTAATTGCATGTTGTTGATACTGGTCTTGGCTGCATTGCACTAAGGTGAACTTCAGTATGGAGTTACAAAAAAAATACTCTGACATAAGCAGGTCAGTAGTAGAACTTACTTTTGATCGTGAAACTGTACTCCTGAGGCATCCACAACCGTGGACACACGGTTTCTCGAAAATATTTACCCTGCAGGGGTGTACAACTGTATCCAAACGCATGTTCAACCCATCAAGCACTAAAACATAAATATGCTTGCCGTCCAGGTCTCGCAACAACAACTGTCTCATAACTACGCATGTATCCAGAGGTATCACCTATTGTATTGACCCAACCAGGAGGTACGACGATTCTCAAGGGCAGTACATCGTTTGCGTCTACGGTCGAGAAGGTTCAGAGCTTCACTATGGAAGATGAGCTTTCGGCCATACCACGTTTATGTATGCAATGTCGCAACAGTCCACCAAAATATCAAGTTCGAAGACATATCCAACTCACCCATGTCCGAGGACATATTATGCGTATGCATCAAATGGAAAACAACGAATAGCTCCGGTACTTGAGGGGGGTCCTAGAGGCCCTCATGTTTGGTTAGCGCGATATTCTAAGAACGAACTTTTCCTAGGTCGACTCAAGTAGTCCCTAAAGGTGGTTGCTGCCGAGGCCTTATCATTAGGTGAAGCCATAACCAACAACATCAGATTAATACTCATATCACCAAAATTATCTAGATATCAAATTCCACATGTATGAGAGCATTACTAAGCATGCCTACGACTCGTGCGGGCAAAGCTAGCTGAACAAACAAGGCAATAGGGTAACCAAGCTAATATAGTAGAGCAGGTAAAATAAGGAAACAGTGCTAAAGCATCGACAATAAAGATAACAATAGAGAGAAGTAAACACTATAAATACAAAATAGATAGAAGAGGGTGATGTGCTCGCCTGATGGATCAAAGGACGGAGTCGGTACAGGCTCGAGGGGGGTACTCGTAAGACTGCTCAAGCTCCTACTGGTAGTCGTCGGACTCGCCTTCTACCGAGAAGAACCAAATGACATACATAAAGTAAACAACGAATAAACACATGATTGATGCGATGCAAGCAATAATATAGCATGGCAAGATATGATGTGATATGTTTAGTGAGTCAAGTTTAAGTGGCCGAGGGACAACAACGTTGCAACATAAAAAGAAAAGCTACAATTACTTAGGGTTTCGGTAGAGTAGCCAATTAGGGTTTTATGATGGATGATGCAAAGGAAAAAACCGATACCATGGTGGGATTCGTTTCATCGAGCTGATTAATTTAGACATCTCATTTGCCAAATTTAGAGTTATAGGTTAAAAGTTATTAAATTGTGTTTTTAGGGTAAAATGTCAATGTTGTAACACTTAGTGGGGTTTCTGCAAAATTTCACTTGAGCCATTTTATTTATCACAGAAAATCATTTATTTTTCATGTTGAAATTATTTGCAAATTCGAAATCGTTTGAAAGTTACTTGAATTTGAGTTAAATGGAAAAAAGAAAAAGGAAGGTGAGCCGCCGTGGGGAGATGGGCCGGCGGCACGGTCTAGCTGCCGCGCACGCGCGGAGAAAAGCATGTTGAGCCGGCCCGAGATGGATCAAGGAGGAGGGCCGCGGGTTGAGCAAAATAAAAGTACAGGGGTCGTTTGTAAAAAACGTCAGGAGTAGTTATTAGAGTCTGAATTTCAGATCGGCCTGTGTTCGGTTGAAGATGGCGAGGAATCTGTGAGGGTTTGGAAGATTCCGTAAAAACTGAAGTTGTATATCTCACCAAGATCTACAACTTTTAGGAAGGAAGTTTCTTCATAGGAAGCTTGGACGCTCCGGAAAACGAGAGGGAACAGACAGGATTCAGTCGAGTTCAGAAAACTGTGAAAAGGGCCTCGACTTCGGTTGACGTTTGCGAGAAAACTGGAAGGAATTTGGACATGCCGCATAAACTAACATTGTAGATATCATGAAGGTGTTCAACTTTTATGAAGGAAGTATCTTCGTACGATGAACGGTTGCACCGTGAATTGAAGGGGAACAGGCAGGTTTCAGACAGCTCAGTCAAGAACAGAAAAATGACTCGTCTTTGGGTGAAGATTACTTCGTCTACAGGCCTCCAAATTGGGGGATGTTTGATCTTCTGGAAAGCTGGAGGATAGGTCTAGATGTTTTGTGTTCGAAGTTTCGCCGTAGAAAGTCTGCAACCTCCGGGAAAAATTAAAGAAGTAGAGGGCATGGGAGTAGCTCGGGCTGCTGCTGTCCATGTCGTCCGCGTTCCAGGCAGCGGCTGCGAGCGAGAGGGCCAGGGAGAGAGAGGGAAAGCAGCTCACCGAGAGGGGGGTGACGGCGACGGTGACTGCAAACGGCGAGCAAGCGAGGGAGGCGGCGACTGTTTGAAATAAACCACGGCGTCGGTATCGACCAGCATGTACGTGCGTGTCTAGGTTGTAGGTAGCCGTGGCGGGTGTGCCCAGTGTGTGTGCGCGTTTGTTCTGGTTCGGTCGGATGCCGGTATGTGGCCGCGTCCGAGTCGTCGAGAGTTGCAGGGTAGTCGTTGTCGATCTGTTGGAGCTGGCCGCGTCGTGCGCGTGTGGACAGGAGTGGAGCGCGGCGTACGTGCGTGGGTACTCCCCGCTGTGTACTGCTTGAAACCAAGCCAGCTGAAAAAATTCTTGATGTCTTCTTCTTCTACCTCTGTCCGTACGTGAGTGAGAGCAGCTAGCAAGGGCTAGCGCCGTCAGCGATGGTGAGCAGCGGCTTGGCGAGCTCCTAGTCCGGCTCCTCCTCGGCACAGCGGCGACGAGCGACGGCGACGGCTAGGAGGCCATGGCTAGGTGATGTGGCACATCGGCGGCGGCAGCCGGTTTGCTTGGGAAGGAAGAAGGGGAGATGGCTTTATTCAGAGAGGGAGAGAGGGAGCAGAGGGCACGTGAGGCGTGCGAGAGGACGCGGCTGCGGGTGCACGCTTGCTGGCTCGGCTGGGCACGCGCGCGCGGGTCGCTGCTGGCTGCTGGACGGGTGCTGCGCGCGCGAGCTGGGTCCTGTTGCTGCTGCGCGCGCGCGTGTGTGGCACTGTGTGCTGCTGCTAGCGTGCGTGCTAGCTGGTAGATTAGTTTAGGTCTGGGTTTTAGGAGGTTAGGTTTTAAAAGAAAGGTTTAAAAGGAAGAAGGGATTTAGGGAAAAGCTTAGGTAGAGATAGAAAGGCTTTTATGAGGAGAGGGGCAAGCACAAAAGAAAACATGTGCGTATGCACACATATTTCAAAAAGGAGAAGGTGATCACAAATACCTCAAACAAAATGCAAATAAAATAGAACAGTGAATCATGTGGATGTATACATGGGCAAGATTTAAAATGCAAATAATCCAACAAGAAGCCCACATATATGAGATGGAATAATATGGGTTGATGAGATTTTCAATATGTTACGGATAAGAAGGAATTAAAGAGATATGCCCTCAACTCCAATTGGACATTATAGCAATTTAGTAAAACCCAAAATACAAATATATAAAGAACCAAAACAAATGCCAACACATGACTATGATGCATGCATGATAAAAACAAGAAATGCACAAATCATGACAAAAGGCGGGGATTGGAACCTTGGGATGTCACAACACGCCCCTCCTTGAAGGAATCGCGTCCCGAGATGCTAAGAAAAGGAGAATAGAGCTGGATACTCGGATCTCAAGAGATCTTCGCGCTCCCATGTTGCTTCTTTATCATAGTGATGTGACCATTGAACTTTGAAGAACGTGATGTTTTTTTCTTGTATTTCGTTCAGCCTCATCAAGAATGCGAATAGGATGCTCATGGTAAGAGAGGTCTTCCTTGAGCTTAATAGAGGATTGATCCACGGCTCGGCCGGGATCCTTGAAGCATTCCTCAACTGAGAGACATGGAAGGTAGGGTGAACATTTTTGAGACTCTCAAGCAACTCCAACACATAAGCAAGAGGACCTGATCCTGAGAGAACCTTGAAGGGACCGATGTATCGCGGGGCAATCTTCCCTTTGATACCAAAGCGGTGTGTACCTCTCATCGGGGTCACAGAGAGATAAGAAAGATCACCCACTTTGTACACCATATCACAATGCTTTCCATCATAGTAGGCTTTCTACTATTTTGAGCAATTTTTAAGTTATAACGAACAATCTGACACTTTTCGTCTGCCTCTTTGATGATATCCAGACACATTTCAGGATCTAGATGATCTTTATTTCTCAAGATCTTCCTTTCACCAGTTTCTAACCAGTAGAGAGGAGTATGACACTTGCGGCCATACATAACTTCAAACGGTGACATATCTAGACTTGATTGATGACTATCGTTGTAAGAGAATTCGGCAAAAGGAAGACATTCCTCCCAATTCATGCCAAAGGAGATGACACAAGCTCTTAGCATATCTTCAAGAATTTGATTTACTCTTTCCACTTGGCCTTGAGACTGAGGGTGGTACGTAGTGCTGAACATATTTTTAAGAATTTATGACAAAACATGATAGTTGTATGGTAGTTGCTAGGTTCAAATATGATGAGATATTTATAAGAATTTATTCAAAATCTTATTTTTTCAAATATGTAGGATGGATCTTATTGATCGTCAGTATGATGTTCAACACCGTGCCTACTTGATGGCGGAGAAAAACATGGTAATGAAAATTAACATGTTTGTTCATTTTTTTGCTATGTTCAAATATATATGTAATACCTCAAGCTTGTATGTTTGCAGGGCCTTGGACCCCTGCAACTGAGGTAGCACGAGTCCTCGTCATAGAAGATGCCCTATGATGAGTGGTACACTCTATACATGCAGCAACTTGAACTCCTCCCATTCTTCCATATGGTCATCCCGTTGACACCGAACGTGAATCCTGTTGGGATCATCGCGCTTGTCTACTAGTGGAGGCTAGAGACACACACTTTCCACCTCCGGAACAGGAAGATGACCATGACACTTCAGGACATGTTGATGAGCCTTGGACTCCCCATCGAGGGAAAACCTCTATATATTAGCACAGATCCTGACAGGTGGCGCGACAAGATGGTGAGTCTTATTGGCATGGCTCCCGGGGACACTTTCAACAAGAAGGGAACAAATAAGGGTCTCCACCGGGACTACTTACACTTGGATCACGCAAAACTTCAAGTCCAGCCCCGAGGATGCTAACAAAGAGATTAAGCCATACACACATGTGTATGTGTAAAGTAGCATCAACCTTTTTGGTGGAAAGTATGTCAAGAGCCTTGTCTAGTGATTCGGCCTCCATCTCCTTATATGCAAACCAATGTTGCTTAGAGTGGATACGTGTTGTGTTCCAACGAATTGCATTCCAACCCCACATTACGCCTTCCCTCCAACTCAACAACATCACCTGGGTCCATCCATTTCAAATCTATTCTCACTTGTTCCAATACCTCGACATAGGCAGCAACACTACTCTCAGACACCAAGTCAAGATCATCCGGGTCTTGCTCTATATTTCCTTTCAAAAAGGCATCCTTGTCCACATGATGAACATGAACAATTCTTGACATCCCTAAAATAATTACAACAACATAAATATATTCAAATAAGTACTCATGCTAAGATTGACACGAAAATCCTAGTCACAAAACCGGGCCCTAGGCCTTACCTACATATATAACAAGAACCCTAACCATAGCCTAACAAAAACCCGAACCTATAATTCTTAAGCATAATGCTTCATAGCCATCATAAAATCAACCATTGGCCAACGCAACAAGAATCCACCATGCATTTTTGGTCAATTTGAATTTCTAGGGTTTCCAAGATTTGTAAAAATCCCATCAAAATACAAGATTTGAACCGGTCAAAACCAAGAGAACGTGGGAGAATACCTCTAGACACTTGGGAGGATAGAAATCCACAGAGAAAAGCTTCAAAATTGTGGAATTTGGGAGAGGGGGGGAAGCTGCCGTCTGCGCACCTGCTTGTACTCCTATTCGATGTCAGGTGGGGAATATTGGGTTGGCTCGGGGCGGCGGCGTGCGGCTTGACCAAAGTCAACGTGCGATGCCATTCAACAAGACGTGGAGCCCTTGTAAATGCACGACACTAACCGGATTGTGGCCTACACGGCCCCACTACGCCACGCTGGCACCCAATATGGCGGCGCCTCTCAATCTTAGTAAGGTACTGTGGCACTATGGAGTGCGGTGGCTTTGTGACAGGCGTGACACAAAAGTATTAGTTTCGTGAAATATTTGTTCCAAGAGTTTATTTTTCAAAATTTATTTGTCCTTTACGACGTAGGCATGCCTGATGACGTACGTACGAGATCTTGGGGGACCCACGGAATGACCCTGATCACCCTAATCAAGGTCGCTCCCCCGTTGTTCCGTGACCGTGATACAAGGTTGGAAATCTGGTGGGACCGTGTAGTGTAGCTCCGCCCATGTAGAGAGTAGTACAAGGATATTTATTACCGGCCGATCAACGTGAGGATCAGGAGTAGTACTAACCCGGAACGAACTGACCGCATGCGGCGTGATCATGTCGCGACCCGCAGTCCAACACGTGGATGTGAGAGATTATGCTCCACACGAAAAGAATCGGATAATAAACTCGGACGATTAGCGTGGGATAATAAATACGTATCCACGAGACAAAGTGAGAGATGACGGAAAACATGGAAAGACAGTCAGGGGTTCCCCGCGCCGACTAGCTGTAGACTCCCGCCTTCCATGCGCTGCCCTTGGGCGTGCATTATTCACTGTGTGGGACCAGTTATAAAATGCTACTGCGCGGCCCTGGGGCTGGGTTGGACTGCTGTGCTTCGATAAGATAGGGCTAGTACATGCAAAACATGCCTGGGACAGGACAGCTAAGTAGTACGCTCTTGTGATCCTGCCAAGTAGTACTAGTACTAGTGCTACTACTTGCCCCGCGCGCGTCAGCCGCAAGATGCCGTGAACGCACGCACGCACGCACGCGGTGCGGTTGGCAGTCGTCGACGGGCGGACTCAATCGATCGATCGATCGGCTTATCCATATCAAAACATCCATCGCTAGACATTTGGAACCACCAGACAAAAGCATGCATGATCGATCACCCATGCTCACAGATCTAATCCAGAACCCCATTCGTAAGGCCAAGGATAGCATTTTACTAGATCTCGCAAGAACATGGACAGTTCTAGTAGAATCTTCAGATCATAAATCAATCGCCCCCGGCCGCGCGTGTCTGCCGCGAGATGTCCTAAACGCACGCACGCGTTGCGGTAGGTGGTCTCTACGCGAGCGCGGACTCGATCGAGAGGTTTATCCATATATCAAACGATCCGAGATTCCAACATCTATCGCAGAAACATGGATAGTGTACTACTACTACTAGTAGAAATCGACAGAGATCAAAAAATCACTAATAAGCAGACTAGATTAAACAAACAGGGAATGAATTGAAGCAGCAGGGGGTGGAAACAACAACTCGAAATCCGCACTTTGTTAGTATACTTAACACCATACCATTCGATCACATCCACAACTCATATATCCAGCAGCAGCAGATCTAACAAACAAGTCCCACGCCACTACAGGAAAGTGAAATACGAAGTTCCACATCTCGATATACTATGACCATGTTCCAAACCAAGCTACTTGTAAGATCTAACAAAACATAACTAGTTTCGAAGAACCAATCCGATCAAACGCGACAAACTAGGAGGTACCGGATAGATGCATGTCTCAAACACAAGCAGATCGATGAAACGACAGAAACTACAGAGATCTCTCGGAAGCATGACGCGCATACAAACCGGACCATCCTCCGCTTGCACGCGCGCGCGCGGTGGCTCAGGCCTCCTCCACGATGACGTCCGCGACGGCGAGGCCGCCTGCCGCTGCTCCCTCCTCGATGGCGCCGCCGTTGGCGAGGCCACCTGCCGCTGCTCCGTCCTCGATGGCGCCGCCGTTGTCCAGGCCGCCTGCCGCTGCTCCGTCGTCCTCGATGGCGCCGCCGTTGTCGAGGCCGCCCGCCTCCACCTCCATGGCCGCGGTCGAGAGGGGGCCGAACATGTTGGTCGCCCGGGAAAGGCCCTTGGCCTGGAGCTCGAGGGGGACGGCCACCTTCTCCCCGTTGGGCTGGACAACGAGCACGACGCGGCGTGGCTGGCTCATCGCAGCGGCGGCCGACGCGAGTTCCCACCCGCCCGTGCCCCTCTTCGCCACCTTGTTGCGCTTCACGGGCTCCATGCTGCCGATCGAGGGGGGCTTGGGGATCTGGGGTGGAGGAGATCGAGGCGAGAAGGATCTGGGAGCGAAGAGAGAAGGAATCTGTGAGGGAGTGAGTCGCTATGCGGGGGCGAGGGCGTGTATTTATAACCGGCCGGGCGGAGGGAGGGTGGGGGGGGGGGGGGGGGGGGGGGGGGGGAATGACGCGATGTTTCCAGAACTTTCGAATCCGTGACGTGACGGCGCCGTCCGCCTCCAGTTAGCTAGCTTAGCTGTACTACTTGAGAAGCAGAATGCATGGAGAACTACGGAGCACTTCATCCCTCCTCGCCGTCAAGCCGACCGCTTGTTTCTGGCTGTTAGAAGAAGAGAAGAAAGGAAGGAGCGGAGGTACGCTAGATGGGCCGTGAGTACGTGCCCGACACAGTTGGGCCCTCGGCCTGGCTACTTGAGCACCGCGCGGTTTGTCGACTTGACCCGCAAGGCAACCCAGACGCCTACCAGCTGGGCCCCGCCAATTGGTAAATCTCCGTGTAGAGTTATTTTTGCCGTCCACTTCTCGTTACTCGTTAGTATCTCATCTCACTTTGTAGTACTACTAGTGCCTAACGGATAATTAATGATCGATCTCGTATTTGTAATTAATTTACCTACTCCCCTCCGGTCTAAATTAATAGCCATAATTTTATCTAGTAATACATCTTGTCTAAATACTAATTAATAGATACTACATACGAAATTCAAATAAAGTCAAGGCCAAGGAGTAGCATTTTTCCAAGGACAGGACTGAGCGCTCCTTCAGAAGAATCGCCTCCGGGTCGGATCGAGTCAAACACACCGTTTTCGTACTCTTGAATCTTAGAGAATAATTTATTTGTGGGTCAGATAATAGTATACTGCAATGTACTCCCTCCGTTTCAAAATATAAGATGTTTTAGCTTTGTGAAACCGAACCCCTCCCTCGACCCAAACCCTCCCCGTGGGCGCGATCAGGCGGCGGCAACGCACCTCACCAGCAAGCAGGCCATGGCGACCGCTTCCCTGGCCATCGACGCCCTTCCTCGACAGATGTGGGCGCTTTAGAGAGACGGCCGGACGACGCGGCCACGGGTAGGTCCCGACCTCCTCGTCCTTGGGCAGGGGCCCGAGCCCCCTCGCTCATTGTCTTCTCCGCCCCAGATCTAGGGTTTCCTCAGCCATGGGGGCTGCCCCCCCCCCCCCCCTCTTCTTGTGCCCTCCTTCGATGAGATCTGGGTGCGGAAGGGCTGGGTGCAGGACATGGCTCTCCTCCAACCGAGGGAGGCCTTGATGGTGGCGGCATGGTTGGCCCTCCGGTTGCAGTTCGGTGGTGCGGGGAGGTAGGACACCAGGGCGGTGACCCTGGATGGTGGGATCCAGCGGGTTGGCGGGCGTGCCCCTGGCTTTGGTGCTGGCCGGTGGCCATGGCCGTGTGGACGGCGTGGTGCCCGGCGAGCGACCCCCATGGCAGTGGTGCGGTCATCGTCTTGGCGGCATACTTCACCCTATGCAAGAGGATGAGGAGTATTGCCGACAGAAAACTCTCGCACTGGCTTTGTCCTGGACCGCGGCGTTCGCGGACGTCGTTCCCTTTTTGAAGGCGCCGGCGTGGCTCCCCTTGTATCCTCCTGCGGGCTCCGGGTGAAAACCCAAGATCCTCGGATCGGGCGGTGGCGGCGCTGTGGCGTCGTGCTCTTCTTGAAGATGTTGCCTTGGAGCTCATGGTGGGTGGCTCTCCGAAGGTTGTCCGGTGAAGTTGCGGTTCCTTCGGTGTTGGATATTCTTAGGGCGTTCTTCGGCAAAGCTTGCATCTTGTCCTGCCCCTTCGGCTGATCTTGGAGCTCTTCAGCGGCGCGGGCAGAAGGTGTGCTCCTAGTGGAAGTCTTTGTTCGAGTTGTCCGTGTCTCGGCGGTGTGCAACATGTGTTGGTGACCCGGCCTATGCTCTAGGGTGAGTTTTCGTCCCGACACCTCTTCCCGTGTTTACGGTGTGCAGCATGTGTTGGTGTACCGGTCTATCTGCTAGGGTGAGCTTCAACCCGTCGTCTTTGCCATCCCTGCTAGTTCTCAGTCTCGCCGGAGTAGTCCGTTAGGCGCTCTTCCTCCGTTGGTTGTAGGCTCTTCAGTTGTGTGGGTGTGTGCAGTTCGGTGTTGTAAGCTGAGTTCAGTACTTTGTACCTTTGTCGTCACTTGAGCATTATTAATTTAACGCCGGGCCTTTTGGCATGTTATCTAAAAAAAATTGCATGCACCAAATCAGTGTAAACGTGGATCGTAATTTTTATGTTTCAATTGTATCAACAAAGTTTGAAATCATGGCTATTGGCTTTGATACCATGAATTGCATGCACTAGCCAGTTCACCTAGAGGCTAAAACTAACATGGAAGGGAGGCCGAGAAGGTGTACTTGCGGGAGGTGGAGGAAACGACCCGCAGCTAGTAGTCGAAGAGAGGGCATGGTGAGGCAGCAACCAATCTAGATGCTGCAAGTGACGAGCTCAAGGAGAACATGGGCAAACGTCGGTTGTCCGAGGTGGCTTGAAGACCTGCCGGGTCCACCCCCAGCACAATAGGGCCCCATCACCAAAGACGGTGGTGTAGATGAGTGGAAGATCCACTGTGGCATAGACTTTTACAGGGAATTACATTTTGTAGCGAAGGGCCCCATCACATTTTGTGGCATAGACCCCCAGCACCATAGGGCCCCATCACCAAAGTAGCGACCAATTAAGCGCTCAGCGTTATATTCCTACATGATTACATTTTGTGGTTTTTTCTACAACCTCCATACATGTTTACTGGCCTAATACGGAGTTTAAAAAATTAATCACAAAATTGATCAATAAAATATGAATTATATGTCATAAAAAATATACCATTAAATTTATATTTAAAATACCTTTCCAATGATATGATTCATCTCACATTTTATTGATCAAATTTATAGTCAAATACTTTTTATATTGGCTATAGCGCTCAGTAGTATATTTTTTGAGCCTAATAAACCAGTATGGACGAAGTATCAGTGGAACTCGTGCTTAAGCGTTCATCAAACGTCAACATGGCTAGAAAGGATTCGTGGCCGACTCATCGCCGAAATGCGAGGATGATGGTCCACGTGTACCGCGTACGGAAGACAAGACCGCACGAGTCCGTAAACCCTAAACTCACGCTCGCGTCCAGGGAAGAAGCCCCCCACCCATCACGTGAGACCAATCACAACAAAGATCTTTTTTTTTGAGAGAATGTGGTATTTTATTGATCGGGAAACATCATTACACAGTTCTTCCCGGATAAAATCCAGGACAACACCAACCGAAATATTACAAACTAGGGGCTCCGAACAGCGAGCCAACTTATGAGCTACCACATTTAAATTTCGCCTAGAAAAGCTGAAAGAACAGGACTCGAGGTCCGTTGCTAGAGACTTGATATCATCAATCACCGTACCCAACGACGAGCGATCTCGAACTTGGGACATAATCCGTTGTATCAGAGAAAGGCAGTCTGACACTACAGCGATCTTCGAGAAATGTTGATCCTTCACCACCATGAGAGCCCGGCGGACCGCCAAGGCCTCAGCCAACTCCGGGGGCCGGAAACACCCCCAATCCCTCACTAAGAGAGAGCACGAAGCTGCCATTATGATCACGCACGACAGCTCCCACGCCCATCCGCCGTTCGGCTGGAAATAGCGCAGCATCGATGTTCAGACAAACAGTCCCTGGAGGAGGCGGACTCCACCTAGGCGTCAGACTGCCTGCTCCTGAAGGTACAGTTTTGCTAGCTCTTGAGAGATAGGTGAATATCGTGTTAACATACGCCACAATCTGCGTGGCAACCCTTGCAATCACCGGTTGCACCCCATTGTTCCTGGCCTCATTGCGAGCCTGCCAGATATGCCAGCAAGTGACTGCCAAAACTGTAGCATTTGATTCCTTCTCTCTACGCAGGAAATCAAAAACCCATTGCCGTGCAGAAATAAGCTCCTTCCTCCGAAGATGAAGAGGGAACTGCTCCTTCACCGCGGCCCATAGAGATCTCACAACCGAGCACATTAGGAAAAGATGCTCCACTCTTTTATACTGTCCACAAAACACACAGTTGCCCTCGGCGGGTATGTGCCGATGCTGCAGCCGGTGACCTGTAGGGAGACAGTCATGGATCATACGCCAAAGCACCACTTTCATTTTCCCTGGAGCATTAACCGACCAGACTGCCTTCCAATTCTTCTCCTCCGAGCCTCTGTCCGAACCAGCCCCTTTTCCTGCATTTGCTTGGCGAGCAAAGAAAGAGCATGTGCGCGCCAAGTTATATGTTGATCTGACAGTGTAGTTTCCGAACTTGTCATGAGGCCAAGAGACAAAATCAGCACCTCCCCGTCGGCTAATGGGGATCTGCAGAATAGACACAGCCAATTCATCCTGAAAGAAAGCCCTGACAGTGTCTACTTCCCAGCCAGTACCTTCCTCATTCAACAGATACCGCACCTTTGCTTGATTGGGGATTGGCGATAGAGGTTTAAAAGTACCACTCGGGTAGCCAAGGATCCAAGTATCTTTCATGATACTGATGTTATCTCCAGTTCCAATGCCCCACCTGATCCCTCGCGAAACCAGATCACGCCCAAACAGGATTGAGCGCCACGTAAACGAAGAGGATCTCGGCTTAACCGCTGATAAGAAATCCGTATTAGGGTAGTAGCGACCCTTGAGGACCCTCGCACACAAGGAAGAGGGTTCAGTAATGAGCCGCCAACACTGCTTGCCCAACATAGCTTGGTTGAAGAGAACAAAATCTCTAAAACCCATACCACCAAGAGACTTCGGAGACGAGAGCCATGCCCAGGATTTCCAGTGCATCTTCTTACAGCCGTCCTCAAAACCCCACCAATGGTCAGCAATGCTAGCCTTCATCTTGTCGCATCTTGTCGCATGTCGTGACCGGCACCTGGAAGCAGCTCATGATATGGTTCGGTATAGCTTGCACCACCGACTTGAGCCATACCTTCTTCCCCGCTCGAGACAAAGGCCACCCAGAGCAACTTGTAGCACTCCTCCACACCCTCTCCGAGAGAAATTTAAAGGATGTTGTGGTTGCCCTAGCAATATCAGTAGGCATGCCTAGGTAGCGGTCATGACGAACTTCATTGGTGACATCCAGCTTCTCCTTCACCATGTTCTTGATGCTGATTTCTGCAGATTCACTTTCTGTCCAGAGGCCCCACAATAAGAATCCAGAACTCCTTTGAGCGTTTCAACACTCCGAGAATCAGTTCGGCAAAGAAAATGCTATCGTCTGCGAAGAGTAAGTGTGATATAGAGGGGCCTTGTCAACCATTACGTAACCCTTGTAGCTCACCAAGACCCTCCTTCTTCTGCAATAAACACGATAGCCCTCCTGTACACAAAAGAAACAAGTAAGGACTAATGGGGTCGCCTTGTTGAATTCCTCTCGACGGCACCACTGGGGGTGTGAAATCACCATTAACCTTCACGGCATATCTTGCAGTGGTGACGCATCTCATCACCGACGCCACCCACGTAGAATCAAAGCCCAGCCTAACAAGGCAGGCATGTAGATACTCCCACTCCATCCTGTCATAAGCCTTCATCATATCCACTTTGAGGGCAAAAAAGGGCCTTTTGCTCTGCTGTCTTCTCACCGTATGCAGACTTTCATAGGCAATAAGGGCACTATCGGTGATAAGCCTGCCTGGAACAAACGCACTATGGAACTCTGAGACAATGTCCGGTAAGAAGATATTCAGCCTGTTGGCGACCACTTTGGAAGCAATTTTGTACAAGACATTACACAAACTGATCGGTCTAAATTTAGACAAGTGTTTCGCATTAGTTACCTTGGGAATGAGCACTATAACCGAATCGCAAAAACCTTCCGGTATCTCCACCCCCCCAGGAAACTGCGAACAACATCACAAACATCCTTTTGAACCAGATCCCAATGCACCTGGTAGAACATGGCAGGGAAACCATCAGGGCCAGGGGCTTTGGTTGGGCCCATATGAAAGAGAGCCTCCTTAATCTCGTCATTAGTGTATGGTTTGCACAGCTCGCCATTCATCTGATCGTCGACCTTGGCTGGAATAGAGTCAATAACCGTGTCCATAGACACCACCGGTTCAGAACTAAAGAGGTCCTCGTAGAACTGATGAACCATCTCCTTAATCCCGGCTTGATCCTCACAAACTGACCCATCCTCCCGTACAAGGGCCGAGATGCGATTAGTCTTTTTCCTCGCCGTAGCCTTCGAGTGAAAGAAGGCAGTATTACGGTCTCCTTCGCGGAGCCAATCCACACGCGACCTCTGTCGCGCCATAATCTCCTCCCTTTCAAAGAGTTCACACAGCTGACATTCAACCCGTTTTTCTTCAGCCATGCTAGCATCAGTGACAGTGCCACACCGCAGCGAACGGAGGTCTTTCTCAAGACGTGCAATCTGACGCCGTACAGAACCAAACGAGGTCCCGCTCCAATCCTTCAGTGAGCCCACCATCTGGTTGAGGTTGGCCCATGTAGCCTGAAGTGGGTTCGGCCTAGGACTGTTACCTTTCCAGGCCGCATTCACCACCCCAGCATAATCATCGGCTCGCATCCACATCGCCTCATACCTAAACCCTTGTTGCATAGGGCGCTCCAGGTGAGGCCCTCTCGACTGCAGATTTACAAGTACTGCATAGTGGTCTGAGGTAGTGGTGATAATATTCTCCACGTTGCAGTCCTCAAACAAACATGAAAAGCCTTCATTAGCCACCGCTCTGTCCAACCGCACCCGGATATTACATTGAGCATCCTGCCGGTTGGACCACGTAAACCTCGGGCCTGAGAAACCAAGATCTAGCAAGTTGCAGGCATCAAGGCAGTCTCGAAACAAAGCCATTTGAGCATCAGAACGACCCGTCGATCCGTAATGTTCCTCATGCAACAACACCTCATTGAAGTCTCCGCAACAAATCCAGGGACCATCCCATTCCCGGCGAAGGCGATGGAGCATGTCCCAGAAGAAGTGACGTAGATCACGCCTCGGTTCACCATACACGAAGGTAGCACGCCAATCTACAGAATCATCTGAGGAGACCGTCACATCAATCACATGTGAGTTGGCGCCTCGTAGGGAAACTGAATAGGGGTGCTTCCAAAAGAGCGCAAGGCCACCACTGCGACTCTCGCAACTGACAGCGTAGGAGCCCCTGTAGCCCAAAGACCACATGAAATTCCTTGATTTTGTATCCCACATCTTCGTCTCAGACAAAAACGGGATACCAGGCCTGAAAGACTTCACTAACCAGCGAAGCTCACCCACTGTCGCGTCAGACCCTAAGCCACGACAGTTCCAGCACAGAAGACTCATTGCGTCTGGCGGGACTGCACCGCAGTCGCTGCCTGATCCGCCGATCGAGAAGGGGTTGTTCGAAGCTTCTTATTTGAGTCTGAACTTTGTACATCCTCCTCAGTTGCCATTTGAGTATCCTTGGTGACAGCCACAATTGATAAAGGACCAGCAGCAACCGGGGGCTCCTCCAACACGAGGGCATCACCGGGCACTTTAGACGTCTTCCGCTTCTTTCCTGCCATAACAAGCTTGGTTTTAGTCGGTGGAGCCTCCCTCCTGACCTCATCTGAGCGACCACGCCCACGACCCTTAGCAGTACCGCGACCACGGCCCCTCCCAGCACCGATGCCACCCTTTAAAGGGGATGAGACCTCAACATCCCCAGACTGGTCCAACCCGGCAGAAGGCGGCGGCTGGCCCCTGCCAACGGGAGCTCCCCGCGCCGACGTCCCAGAATGATCAGATGAAGCCACATTGGTCCCAGACTTTGACCCTCCTGCCTTTTTAGCAAAATCGTCAGCACACAACAGTTTTGCACAGTACGGGAGGTCACCATTCTCATCACGCTCTGCCGGAGTAGCACATGTTAGGTGAGAATGTCCTAACATGCCACACGAGAAACAAAATATAGGCAGGCGTTCATACTGCAACGCATAGCTTTCAGTCGTCTGCAGACGGCTAGAGAACACTGTCACCGCGCGCATGATGGGTTCATCTACCTTGACTTCCACCCTCAGCCGCATATATCCGCCCCAACACCTGCCAAGTGAATCAGCCTCAACCTTTTTCACCAAGCCAATTGGTTCGGCAATCAACTTCCCCCTGTCAGAGTTCATCAATCTGTTTGGAAGGAGAAGGATTCTGGCCCAAATGGCCAATCTATCAAAAACAACTTGTTGTGGATGCACTTCCGCATCATACTTTTTCATAAGAACGGCATGTTTGCCAACTACCCATGGAGAACCTTCCATGGCACGATCATGTTCCACCTTTGAACAAAATTCAGCCACGAACAGATTATCACTTGCCGGGTTGAGAAGCAAACCCTTCGGGTTGCCCCATGCAGCCCTCAATGCCGCAGAGATTGTCTGAATGGGCAAGGTGTTCGGGGCCAGAACCTTACCCACAAACGCCCGCTCTGGATCCACAAGCCCCAGATCATCAGCATCATCAATCACGACCGCCTTAGATTAGGCCGCCGTCAGACGAAGCCTCGCCATCATCTTCTCAACGTGATCCCTAGAAGAGGATCCGTCCATCTCACCACCAGCCGCCGCCGCAAACTCTTTTTCTTTCTCAGATCGCAGAGGGATTGAGGACCTATCCCCCCGCAGCCCAGAGAACTCCTCCGGCGCCGCACCGTTCGCTTTTCCCCCTGCCGAACCCGCCATGAACTCCCGCACTCCGGTCTCCCACGCGCTCAGCAAAGGGTGGGTAGTTCTGCAGAGAGAACCCCTTGATCACCCCGAACCGAGACTACTAGGGCGAAAGGAAAGGCGGAACCGTGGTAGGGCACGAGGGCGAGGGGGATTGCAGTGCACACAGAGAATCACAATCGCAATCGTGGTCTCACCGGAGTCCAAGCCCTAGAGATGGGGAATCGCCAGAGCGCCGCCAATCCTAGAGACCGACGTGTGCCTTTGGTTTACAACAAAGATCTTTTGTGGTATGTAACCACCTGGCAACCCGTCTGTCATCTTGGTAACCCTGGAGCTGCTTAAACACCTTCATTGACCCTGAGTAATTCACTCAATTAATATTCTGAGAAACTTAGTGTTAGGGTTATTTAATAGCAGGCACGTGCACGCCAATCATTAGCAACAAGCAATCTCTTGTTAATACTAATTAATGACTGGTACGCATGTTCGCACCACTTAGTACGCCGTCACTAGTGTAGCATACCGGGGGCATTTTAATAACCTGTAGATCATTAACAATCTGGTTTTAATACTCTGTGCATAGTCATTAACAACCTTGTTTACTACTGCCTCTGTTTAGAATTATTAGTACTCAGGGTCAAGTTGCTAATACCAAGACACTCGCATAACTCTCTCTCATTAATATATGCATGTACCAATAGTTTTACATGTACGAGAAAAATAAGAACATGTATTTGACGAGAGAGAATTATAAATGAGATAGCCCTTATAATAGTAAACAATATAAAAAAGCTCTTAGGACTAATAATCCCAAACAGAGGTAGTACCTTGTTTGTAATTCCTAAGAGCAATTCAATAATATAGCTGGTCGGGTTGGTTATAAGGTTGTGACATGTTATCTATAGCCAGCTCTATAGCTAATACTACTATATAGTACAATAGTTGCCTACAAAAGTGTACTACTTAATCAATACCGCGGCTTATATGTCACTCTCATAAAATGCCTAGGAGCACGTGTTAGAGCTGACTCTTAACTTACAGTCCGCTTATATTTTATCTCCTCTTCTCTCTCCTCCACCTTAACCAAAGTATACTATTTTATCTATTATAGCCAGCTGAGTGTACCCTATTGTACTTGCTCTAAATACTCGGGAGTGCGCAGCTAGCCATAGATAGTTTGGAACATACTCCACATGGACCACATATGCGTTGACCACCAACAATACCACACGCACACGGTTAGCGTGTTGCGCGCGCCACCTCTCACAAACAATGTGGACTTACCTCCTAACCACCCCATATACCAGGTGTCGTTTTACCCTCTCCCCATGTTTTCTTCTCAATCTCATCCGAGAGAACGAGGCACAACCCGAATCAAAAAGTGAGATGCGGATATGGAAGAGTCGAAGTCTTGAAGATGACGATGATGATGCTGTCCACGGGAGCGACATCGCTAATGTGAAAGACACTTAGAGTTAGAGATAGGGTGGTGAGGCATGTGGCATTGGAGAAGTTGTTAAGCCCCCTGCCTACAGGGATGGCTAGACGAGAGTGGGAATATGAGGTCCGACTAGTTGTGGTTCACAGGGCGACGGCGAGGTGGGTCGCTAGACGGGGAGGCGGTTCCGACATACTCCTTCTAAGATCTCGTGAGGATGTCAACAATGACTACGAGGGCAGTCGGTCGCCACTTAGCCTCCCCATTTTCTATAAAAGCCTCCATGCTCCATAAGCGTAGACTTAAAATCGGTTGTCAATCATTTGAAGGTGTTTATCCGCCAACCTTTCGAATAAGTACAACAAGTAGACTATGCGTTTCGTCATGCCAAATAGTTCGTACGAGATGAACTCATTGCGATTGTACTTACTCGATTCAACTTGTTTGACCGAGCATGGATGAGAAGCAATCGACTATCGTGCACATGTAGGATGGTATGCTTTGTGATAGATGTGCACGAGAAGATAAGAGGATAAGGATGAAGAGGAGGAGTAGGATGTGAACACCCATTTCACCGCGATGATTCTCGGGTTAGGAGCTTGTGGTCATTTTTGTGGCACTGGCACGATACTTCCGTGTTTCATGGATCAGCGAAATAGTAGTACCTCCTTGATTTGTGTGATTTCGAGTCTTTTGAAGTAATGCATCTCATGTAACGCCGACTTGTACTTGCTTGAATAAATTGACTTGGTATATGGACATTCTCGAGTGGAGCTATGGAGTTTTTTGTGTGTGTTATAACACGTAGCAGTAATGATTTGAAACGAAATGAGGGCGTATCTATGTATCCATTGTCTGGAAGGAAATAAATAAAATTACTTTAGGCGTAAACGTCGCACTACTAGAAAAAAGCTTATCAGTGGTGCACCTATTTTTTAGTTCTCTGGTGCATATAGGATGCGCCATTGTTACGTCGCCACTGATATATATTTCTGTGGCGCATATTGCCAATATGCGCCACATATTTTTTTTTCAAATTTCAAAAAAAAGACGGACCAGATCTGAATCTAGCACCACCGCAGCCACCGGAATTTCGCCGGAATTTTGTCGGAGGTCGTGTCCGTGGACGGAAGTGGGGTCACCGAAGGAGGAGGGTGGAGTAGGGGGTTGCCAAAGATGGTGAATGAGGAGGCCGCCGGAGGAGGAGGTGGGGACGTGGTCGCCAAAGGAGGAGGTGGGGAGGTGCTTGCCGGTGGAGAAGATGGGGATGAGGAGGAGGTCGTCGGAAAAGGAGGAGATTGCCGGAGGAGGAGGCCATGGTTGGAGTTGAGGATGATGAGGAGGAGGTTATGACCGGAGGTGGAGGAGAAGGAGGTTATGAACGGATGTGGAGGAGAAGGAGGAGGGATGATAAGTGTGGAGGAGGGGAGGATGGAGGAGAGGTGGAGGGGAAGTGTGTGGAGGAGAAGTGGAGGGAGGACTAAGGATAAAAGAGGGGGAGAAGAGGAGAAGGCGGGATTTAAATTTCGAATCCCGCCCAAAAATTCAGTGGCGCATATTGCCAATATGCGCCACAGAATTTCTCCCTTTTTTATTTTTTGCACGAAAAAACCTTCTTTCAGCCATAATTTTACTCTTTTCAAATTTGGGGATTCTGTAAAATCCAGAACAGCCGTTGAACTCGACTAGGAAATTTTGAGACGATCATTTTGATAGGTTAAACTTTTTTTTCCGACATCGTATGCAAAAGTTATGCTCGTTTTACCGTGCCATGACCTTTTTTGCAAAAAAAAGTCGAAATTCATATTTTTAAATTTTCCTACAAACTTGACCACATTACCTACCTATATGTCAAAGGATTTTATTTTTTGAAGTGTTTTTCATTTTCTTTTATATTTTACGAATCTAAAAAGGCGATCCGGGGGTGGAGGAGAAATTTTGAAAACTTATCAGTGAAGCACCTATTTTTCAGTTCTCTGGCGCATATAGGATGCTGTAACACCCTCGAATCGGCCCTATGCAAGTTTTAGCCCTTTCCCAAACCCGCATAGAAACGATTCAAGAACGCCCACCAGGCACTTTCGTGCGGGTGGAAAACGAAGTAATACCATTACACAACAGTCCTCGATGGGATCCACAGAACAGATATATATATACAACACGACTCCATGAGTCAAGAATACCGATATACAGTACAAAGATCCAAATCACCTTGAAATCGCTACAGCGTCCGAGTACGGACAAGATGCAAATGGGGCTAAGAGCCCTGAAGAATAACCATTGACGTCCATAACCCTGCCCAGGCAAAGCCGAAAGGGTAACCCTGCTAACGACATCGATCTCAAACCTGCTAAAACAAAAGGTGTGCCGACAAAGGGCAAAGGAAAAAGAGGAGCATCAGTACTGAGGCCAGTACACGGCGAGGCTAGAATTCGGCGGCTCTCGCCTACATAGGTATGGTGGACTGAAGCGGCAGCGCAGCGGCACTAAACAACCTATAGAGACTTGGTATCACTTGCGGCTATTAGAGAGGGGTAAGAAAGACCTATTCGGATCCTACCTGATACTAACACCAAACATACCCATCCTGGTATTTCTCCCTCGAGACCAAACGAGGAAATAGGACCAAGGAACTCACACAGTTGGCAGTTTTACTCATTTCGTTATAGTTGCAGCATTTACTAGTCAGATATATAGCTTGAGTCATCCTGAAGCATAAGTAGTGGGCAGTTTTAATCACCATTCCATTGTAGTTGGAACATTTACTAGTCAGATATAATTGTCCTGAGGAATCCCAAAAGCCAGCAGTTGTTGGCACTTTTATTTCATTCCATTGGAGTTGCAATACTTACTAGGCAGGTACAGCATGTCACAAAACAACCTAGATCCACCAGCTGTTGGCATTTTTAATATCCATTCCGTTATAGTTGAATCTGATTACTAGTCACATATTAAGTCAAATTTATAGCACTACTTTAGTTATGCTTGTCTATGATCGAGATACTGTGCTCCAAGTCATCCATAACCGCGGACACGGCTTTCAGAAAGTTTTACCCTGCAGGGTGCACAAATAGCAACACACACTCGATCAACCTCGGAAAAACCAACTCAAAACCCAATGAGGCATTCACGACAAAGCGATCACAGGATTCAGAAATATTTCAGGGGGCCACCCCACTAAGCTACCCGCAACGAAGTTGGCCGGCTCCGGAACGGACCCAGGGTTTGTGTGGATGGCTGTAAACGACTGGGAACCCGAAAGTGTGACTGGGCTTGTCGATACAGCGAAAACGTGTCACGATCCTAAACAGTACATGTGCTCCACACACAATCGTAAATAAAGCAGTAACATAGCATAAGTACAGGATAGTAATAAAACCTCAAACTAGTTTGTGGCCCCAAGAAATAGAAATGAATCAAGCTCTGGCTAGGGGGGTCCATAAGGCCCCCCGGATGTGGATAGTGCGAAAAATCAAGGAACAGGTATCAAGTACTTGAGGTCCTACGGGACACAAGTGAGCGTGGAAGAACCAAATAACATCTATTGCCCACCGATGCCTCAGCATTAGTTATATCTAGCATTTTAATAGTTGTATTTAAAGTCATGATCACCTCCACCATAAACATCTGCCAGCAATCCAACAACTGTGGTACTTGACAACACGAGATCGCATCTGAGCAAGCAACTACGACTCGCAAGACCAGCTATCTACCAAACACAGGTAATAGGAGGTGTCCAAGGCAATATAGAGGCTTCACGGGATATAACTGGTGCACGGAAACTAAAGCATCGAGACACGGATAGCAATAGATCAACAGGAGGAAATAAAGACTATAAATCAAAATAGGTAGAAGGGGGAGAGATGCTCGCCTGGGAAGACATAGCCGAAGGTTCATATCCGGAGAACTTGTCTGTACTCGCATCAACCCATCGGCCTAATCCGCGAAGAAGCAAACACTAGAACAAACACCGGATGCACTATTTAATACTACGGCAAAAGATCCGGCATGATTATGATATGATGCATGGCATGGCATAGATGCGATGCGACTAGACAAAATTAAGCGAAACCGGGGTCCCGACAATGAATTACGTGGTTCATGTTATTTATCTACCCCGCAATTAAATGTTGTCTTAATAAGGCAAAACATGGCATTGGTTCGCTACACAAATTTAAATGAAGTCCAGAATAAGACACAAGTATCCCGCATATAGAGTCCATATTTAATTTAGATGAATCGACTATTTAACCCAACCCACCAGATGACATGTATGCAAGCATGAACAATTGAATATGCAACATTTGATTATATCATATTATAAAAATAGGGGTCTCAGAAAAGGGGATCACATTAGGAATCGAAGATCTTGTGGTTCGATGTGGTCCGGGTTCGGTCTCGGCGGGATCGGCCTCGACGGGAACGTTCTCGGATAACGGAAGTAAATCTTGTCGCATCCGTGGTCTTCGGGTTCGGTCCTCGGGTCCAGGTAGAAGAGCTCGTCGTCCGGGGTCTCGATCATCGAAGTCGGGAAGAAGAACTTGTCGGTCCCAGGTCCCATGTCGGCGTACTCGACGTTAGTGCCGGCGAACTCGGTGTTCCACGGCGAAGTGCTTGTCGTTCAGGTGGCGATCTTGGCGGTCATTGGGTTCGGGTCTTGGTGTCCGAGATGAAGAACTTGGCGTTTCAGGAGAAGAACTTGTCGTGACGGAGGTCTGGAATCCGTGTCGACGACCTTCGGTTCCGGGGATCTTCGGGTCGGGAGTCTCGACGTCCATGATGGAGAACTTGGGTTGCGTCGGAAGCATTAGGGGGAACCGTTGTCCGTTACGTCGAAGCCCTTGGAGAAGATCGTGTCGATGGGATCGGTGGAGTGACGAACTCGCCATGAAGCTTGGGAGGCTTGGGTCAACCTTGCAACACGGATGACTGTACGGGGGCGTCGGTATAACTTGTTGAAGACATGGTACACAAACGCGAGGAAGTTTGCCGACACTATTTCCTTGGACTTGCACGGAGTGACACATTCGGCGCCACAAGATGAAACACCAAGCAGCCACACAACCGAACTAAAACGGCACACGGGTGTGCAGGCCACTAGGTGCATGCCAGGCATGAGCTCACACAGGGGAAACCCCTGGCAGTTGGGGACACGGTTGGCGGTGAACGAAGCCGACGACGGGGACGCATGGCTCCGAGGAGGCCGGACCACGGTCGAATAGGAGGGCCTTCAAACAGCGGTAGGAGAGGGCTAGGGAGGCCAGCAGCGGTGGAGCGGAGAGTGCCGCGGCGCCGGGATACGCGGTGCTCCGGTGGCGGGCTTGGCAGGGCCGGCCTCGCGCGGTGGAACTGAGCGTCCGGGGAGGAGATCCGCATCGAGGGCGCTGGCGGCAGGCGACCGGAGGTGCGGGACGCGATCGCGTGCGGCTGGCTGCGGCTGTTACTGGGCAGAGCAGAGGCAGCGGGGCCCGAAGCGAACGGGGACGGGCTCGGGCGCCGGCGGTCGACGAGGTCCAGTCGGCGGGAGGTCGAGGACGAACAGGAGCGGGTCCTGGAGGAAGACGGCGGCTGGACTGGCTCACGGACGGGGAAGCGACGCTGGCCAGAGAGGGGATGGCAGGGACGATGCAGGTGGCCGCGGTGGCGGATCCTGGCGAGGGCAACTGGCCCGAGGTCGATGCAGGCAGGGCGACAAGGCGGCTCAAGCTCGGGGAGGGTCGTGGCGGCCAACGGCGAGCTACGGTGGCTGAGGGCGGCCTTTGAGCAGTGGCGACAAGGAAACGGCGGCCGATGGTGCTCGGGGCGGGGAGGCACGGAGAGGGGTACGGGCGAAGGGGATCGAGCGGAGCTCTCCCTGGCAGTGGCCGAAAGGAGGAAGGCGCTCACGTGGGCGACCAGCGGAAGAGGATCGAAGGAAGGTGGTCGGCTCCGGGGCTTCCGAAGGAGAGGATGGGGATCGATAGACGAGAAAGGGAGAGGGCGGACGAGGGAGAGACGCGGTCAGCGGCAGGACATGTCGCGATGGGGCCAGGCTCACAGGGCTGGTGGGGTCGGGGAGAAAGCGACAAGGGGAGCGGGGTAGGTCGCGTGAAGCATGTGCACAGTGCGTGTGCGGGTGGTTCTAGCGGCGATTGGGAGGAATTGGAGGGAGGAGGGGGGTAGGTGGCTAGGAGATGGAGATGGGTGGGATTAGGGGTAGGACAGGGTTAGGATAAGAAGGATAGATTAGGGTTTGGTGCTTTTGGGGGTGGCCGGCTGGGATGGAGTGAGGTGGAGGGGGTTGGAGTTTGGGCAGGTGGTGGGCCAGGTGGATAGGCGGGAGAGAGAGAGAGAGAGAGAGAGAGAGAGGCGGCGGGGTGGGGAGATGGTTTGGGGTTAGGGTTTGGTTAGGATTAGACTAGGTTTTGGTTAGTTTGGACAGGGTAGTAGGCTGCTGGCTTGCTGGGCTTTTGGCCTGGCAGGCTGGCAACCTCCCCGGTAAAACATTTTTTTTTTACTTTTATTTTTAAAATACTTTTGCAAATAATTTTTAGGCAAATAAAAGACCCGGGCGAGAGATAGGGGTTTTGATTTGAATAAAGACGGGGATATTTTAAAAAACAAAACTAGGTTTTTAGAAAATAGTTTTAGGCCAATCCATGCAAGATGACATGACGATGCTTAAATGCAATGTGGCATGATGACATGAGCATACAGTCATGATGATGCAATGCACAAAAACACAGCGATTTTCTAGTGGTGGTTTTAGCGGGATGCCATAGATGCGACATTGTTACGTCGCCACTGATATATATTTCTGTGGCGCATATTGCCAATATGCGTCACATATTTTTTTCCAAAATTCAAAAAAAGGCGGGCCAGATCTAAAATTTCTATGGTGCATATTGCCAATATGCGCCACAGATTTTTTTTAAAATTTCAAAAAAAGACGGACCAGATCTAAATCTAGCACCACCGCAGCCACCGAAATTTCGCCGGAATTTTGTCGGAGGTCGTGTCCGTGGACGGAAGTGGGGGTCACCGAAGGAGGAGGGTGGAGTAGGGGGTTGCCGAAGATGGTGAATGAGGAGGCCGCCGGAGGAGGAGGTGGGGAGGTGGTCGTCGAAGGAGGACGTGGGGAGGTGGTTGCCGGTGGAGAAGATGGGGATGAGGAGGAGGTTGCCGGAAAAGGAGGAGGTCGCCGGAGGAGGAGGCCATGGTTGGAGTTGAGGATGATGAGGAGGAGGTTATGACCGGAGGTGGAGGAGAAGGAGGTTATGAACGGAGGTGGAGGAGAAGGAGGAGGGAGGAGAAGTGTGGAGGAGAGGAGGATGGAGGAGAGGTGGAGGGGAAGTGTGTGGAGGAGAAGGAGAGGAGAAGTGGAGGAAGGACTAAGGATAAAAGAGGGGGAGAAGAGGAGTAGGCGGGATTCAAATTTTGAATCCCGCCCAAAAATTCAGTGGCGCATATTGCGAATATGCGCCACAGAATTTCCCCTTTTTATTTTTTGCAGGAAAAAAACTTCTTTCGGCCATAATTTTTACTCTTTTCAAATTTGGGGATTCTGTAAAATCCAGAACAGCCGTTGAACTCGACTAGGAAATTTTGAGACGATCATTTTGACAGGTTAAACTTTTTTCCGATATCGTATGCAAAAGTTATGCTCGTTTTACCGTGCCATGACCTTTTTTGCAAAAAAAAGTCGAAATTCATATTTTTAAATTTTCCTACAAACTTGACCACATTACCTAACTATATGTCAAAGGATTTTATTTTTTGAAGTGTTTTTCATTTTCTTTTATTTTTTACGAATCTAAAAAGGCGATCCGGGGGTGGAGGAGAAATTTTGAAAACTTATCAGTGAAGCACATTGAGAAATGCGCCACAGATAAGTCACACTGATAAGTTTCACCCATTTTTGGTTGAGGGGAACACACGTTATCTGTGGCGCATTTAGCAATATGCACCACAGAAAGTTGGTCAACCAGATTCTGTGGTGCCCCCCCCCCCCCTCCGGCGTCATTTTCTGTGGCGCATATGCCATAGAAGTACTAATTAATGTGGTGCATATGGTCATATACGCCACAGAAAGTTGGTCGCCTAACTCTGGTAGCAGGTCCCACCTTATTTCTGTGGCGCATTGTTTTTGCGTATGCGCCGCAAAATATGTATGATTTCTGTGGCGCATGTCCTTGTGTGCGCCACTGAATTTTGTCTGTAGCACATGGTTCTTAATATGCGCCACAGAATAGCCCCCATATGTATAACTGTTTTCCTAGTACTGTCGGGCATAAACTAATTTATTTAAGTTTATTAGGCCTACCATGGTTTTAAGGTAGAAATGGTAACCTTTAATTAGGCCTCCCTCAAATGGTTGTAACCATTGTCCGATAAACACAAACATAGACCGGTCTTCAGTTAGGGCATCTCTACCGGGCCGATCCAAGGGGCCGATCCAAATGTTTTGTTTCTGTCTGTTTAGGTCGGGCCGTGGTCGTTTTTGGATCGTGCTCCGGCCTGTTCGGCCAACTGTGCCCATCGGCGCGACCCAGTTGTAGGTGCTTAAACACCTGACAACAGTGACTTCTGACAACTCACCCATACTCCTGGAGCTACAGCCGGGAGAGGTTAACACCAATCGTGACCATAGGCTATTCCGCTATGAGGTCATGTGGCAGACTCACAACGAGTTTGATCCGACTTTGAAGAAACTATGGCAGGATGGAGGACAGTGTGGAAATGCGGAAGAGGTACGCAGTAAGCTCCAACACACATCAAAAGGGATGAGAAGATGGAATAACAAGACCTTTGGAAATGTCCGAAAATAGCCGAAGGAGCTAAGAGCGAACTCAAATCTCTGCGGTCGGCCCCAGGTAGGCTAGGACCAACGCATGAAGAGATGAAAGTTTGTGATCGAATCGTCGAAATCCGACACTGCGAGGAAGTTATGTGGCGACGAAGATCGCGTATCCAGTGGTTGGCTGAAGGTGATAAGAATACTCGCTTTTTTCATCAAAGAGCGTGTAGAACAAAGAAGAAGAAAATAACCAGTCTATAACGGCATGATGGAGTGATGACGGAGAATCCTGAGGAGCTAAGTGAACTCATAGGGGTTTTCTATCGTAAACTATATGAGTCTGAAGGGACTAGCAATATGGACGGTGTACTCCCTTCGTTTACAATTAGATTGCATTCTGTGTTTAGTCAATGTTAGATTTTTTAAAGTTTGACCAAATATTTAGCAAAAAATAGAAGTATCTACGATGTAAAACTTATAGTATCAGAATCTTTGTAAGATATTTTTCATAATATATGCATTTGGAATAATGAATGTTGATATATTTTCCTATATTCTTGGTCAAAGTTGACAAAGTTTGACTCTAAAAAATCCTAAAATGCAAAGTAATAAAAAACGGAGGGAGTACTTAACACTGTCCCTATCAAGGTGACGAGTGGGATGAATGACGAGTTGACTATAGAGTACACACAAGAGGAGGTTAAGGCCGTACTGTACCGGATGTTCCCCACTAAAGCGCCAGGGCTAGACGGATACCATACTCATTTTTTCCAGAGAAATTGGGATCTATGTGGATGTGAGATTACTAATGCACTACGTGGGGAAGATAGCCCTTAGGTGTTAAATGAGACATTTATTGTCTTGATACCGAAAGGAACTCCTTCTAGAATGCCTTGTTCGGATAGGCCTAATCCTACCGGAGGGCCGGTGGGAGCTTGCGGACGCGCCATGCAATCTCCTCCTCCAGCGCCTTGCCCTCCTTGGGCGCGGGCAGAACCGGCACTAGCTCCCGGTTGAGGTGCCAGCCCGTGGGGAGGGAGACATCATGGTGGGCGATGCCTGCTCCCTCCCTCCACCGCCGCTCGCACTCCGCCACGGGAAAGTAGTGGAGGTCGCGGCGGGGCTCCTCCTCCACCTGGCACTCAGCGGGGTGGCGGGCAAAGTCCTGCAGCTGCGGCGCGACCCCCGAAGGAAGGCCGACAGTCCATAAGAGGCAGGAGCCCCTGACGGTGTCGATCGCTCGATGCGGACCCGCTCGCCTCGTGGTCGTGCTTGGCCTTCTTGAACCATCCTGGCTTCTTCATCGTCGGCGGTGGTAGCGGGGCCGCTAGAGGCACCGGGAGTGGGTGAATTTGGCAATGGCGAGAGGTGGGGAGTGTGGCACTGACGAGCGCATGGGCCGGCTTTATAGCCCCTGCCCGTGCGAATACGCGCAGGTTCTTGTGCCTTCACCTTCAATGCCAGCGCGGGAACTCAGGCGCTGTCCTGTCAATCAGGGTCTCGGTATTGATGGCGAAGGCTACCGCCCCGCGCCTCTGAATCGTCGGTTTTAATGTGTGGGTTCATGTAGGTTTGAAGTGAACCAACACAGTAAAAGGGTCTAGATACACTTCTTTTATAAAATTAAAACATCTTATATTTTAAAACGGAAGTAGTACGATGTAAACCACATGCGATAACAATCTCCTGCCCCTTTAATTAAAGTGGCCATCCCTATTTTGTAAATCAAACAACGAAACAGCAAACAATAAGGCTGTGTTTAGGAGCAAAGTATTTTTGAAGTATTTCAACAATACTCAAAATACTACAGGTTAAAATACTTTGATGTGATTCGCAAAAAATAATACTTTGATGTGTTTGGCCATGATTAAATACCGTGATATTAATACTTCATTATCTCTCAAAACATGCTATTTTTGAAGTATTGGAAAAACAACTCCTAACCTCTTTTCCTAAAACTGAAGTATTGCTAGCCAGGCAAGTAAATACTGTAGTCTTGTAATACTTCAGTTTTATGAAAACTTTATTGCCAAACTAGGCCTAACACAGTTTCAAACAAAGTTTTCGCAGATCCCTCTTTGGAGTAAATTAAATTAATTACTTGTCAGCAGTACCATAAAGTGTAATGTATTCAGCAATTGAACATAAATCTATGTTAGGCGAGCTGGTTCTCCACGCCTGCCGTACATGCGTTGAATGGTTTGATTCGAAAATTCTGGTCAGCATGTTGTTTTGTTTAGCTCTAGCTCTACCGGCTCGTACAGACGAACAGAGGACGGAACGACAGACCAACTGACAAACAAACCAACACTTCGGACGCACGATGAGGTGGAATCGACACGCTCTCGATGGATCTTTTCTTCCACTGCAGGGCACGGACAAAGCCCAGGATCTCAAGGCCCACCGAGCCGACGTTTTTGCCCATTGGAGATCCTGATTTTGTCGCTGAAATCCGTCTCACGCGGAGGAGGCCAGCGGCAGCGAAGCCCGGGCAAGCGCCGGGCGAAAGGGACGTCGCGTCCGCCCGTGGAGGGCACGGGCCCCGGCGTAGGTACAGAGTCCATCCGTGCGCCCCGTCCGGCGAGGTGTACCACACCCCACGCTGGATGCAAAAGCGACAAGCGTATCCTGCTTTCCATCCATTGGCCCCACTGGACCCCACCACTGGAAAACCTCCCTAATCCGACGGGATGCTCTTTTTTTTGTCGCGGGGCCGATGGGATATTTTCTTCAAACGGCCACGTCGTTTTGGGTATGAGTAGAAGTATTTAGCTATATTTCTTTTCTTAAAGTAACCAGCCTTTCCGACTCACATACTACGCTTTCAAACGGCCACGTAGTATATGCCATACACCCTTTTCATGCTAACATGCTCATAGTATATGCCATAGTACTACCTCTGTTTGGAATTATTAGTTCTAAGAGATTTTTCATATTGTTTAAGATTATAAGGTCTATCTCATTTATTAGTCTGTATCGTTCAATGCATGTTCTTATTTTCTTCTCACTTCTCTCATGCATGTAAAACTATCGTTGCATGCATATATTAATGAGAGAGATTTATTGAGTGTCTTGGTATTATCAACTTGGCTCTACTAATAACAAACAGAGATAGTAGTACTTAGAAATGTTGTTTATATCTTTTTTTATAGATCTGTATTACCCACGTCCATTTATTGTCTACATGAATTGGAATTTATCTTAACCAGGGATTCATGGCCTCTCGTCAGCGTCGCTGTCGATCTTCCTCGTTTTTGTGTCCTCCGGACCATGGACGCGAGATAGATCTAGGCCCGTGTAGGCAGAAGGGCTCCGTCTTCTATTTTTAGGGTTCAAGTTTGGTGGAGCGGCGGTGTTCTTTTCCAAGGTCTCCCCGGCTTCTGCCCAATCTCGACGGCGATGTCGAGGAGCTTGTGGGGGTGTTGTCGTCCTCGAAGACTTCTTCTGATTGTAGGGATGTTCGGCTCGTCAAGGTGTTTTATCGGCAGTTCATCCTTCTTCTTCTTCTTCTTCTTCTTCTTCTTCTTCTTCTTCTTCTTCTTCTTCTTCTTCTTCTTCTTCTTCAAGACGGATGTGGTCTTTTTGACCCGTTCGACGACTTACCGCCCGCAACCAACAACGGCAGGCCGGCTCAGCGGGGAGCAGTGTCGTCGACACAGTCTAGAGGTGAAGATGAAGGGCTTCTCAAGTATTTCCAAATAATTTTCTTTTTTGTTGAGCTACTTTGTACCATCGGATGTTTCTTTTAATGCCAAAGTTCCTTTCGCAAAAATAAGTTCCTACGAGTTGGGAAGGCCGGACCAAAGGGGAGAAAGAGGAAGGGTGGGAACGAGAGAGCGAAGTAAGCATAGAGGAGTAAGCAGTCCGGCGGGTAGGGTGTGTTATGCACCCTTACCCGTTAAAAAAAAACAGTCCGGCGGGTCCATGTGTTCTTTTTCTGTTGCTGCCAGACACTAGAGAATAAGTAGCGTCCGATTAAGCGCTCAGCGTTACATACGGGGCATTTAGTTGATACTCCTACATGATTAGTAGTACATTTTATGGTATTTTCTATCACTTATACTCGTGCTTAAGCGTTCAGCAACATGGCTTAAAAGGGGTCGTGACTGACTCACCGCCGAAATGCGAGGCTGATCGCTGATGGTTCCCACGCGCACGGGAGACAAAACCGAAGGAGTCAAACCACGGACACTCGACTCCAGGAGAAGCCCCCCACACCACCCCACCCCATCCCATCACGTGAGTCGTGAGACCAAAGATCTTTTGTGGTACGTAGCCACGTGGCAACCGGTCTGTCATCTTAGCATTTGACGTGGCTACCCTGGTCCCTTTTTTCTGCGTAGAAGCTAACCCTGGTCCCTGGAGCTGCTACGCCTTGATTGACCCGGTGTAATTCAGTCAATTAATATACTATTGTGTTAGGGTTACTACTTTATAGCAGGCACGTGCACGCCAATCATTAGCAAGCAATCTTGTTAAATACTACTTACTGCTTAATGATGTAATCAATGATTGGTATGGATGTTCGCTCTAAGTTTACACCCGTCATTAAAGTCTTGTTTTAATACTCCCTGCACAATCATTAACAGTCTTGTTCAGTAATAACCTGTACACAATCATTAGTACACCTTCATTAGTGTAGCATAGTACTCCCTCCCTCCGTTTCAAGGCTTAAGGCCTATAATTTTTTTGAAAAGTCAAGCTATGGAAAGTTGGACCAAACTTTTTAAAAAATTATCAAGAACTAGGATATTATGTAGATACCACGTGAAAATATGTTTCATGATGTATCTAAAGGTATATATTTTTTAATATTAATATTTTTTCTAAAAACTGAATCAAACTTTACATAGTTTGACTTTTTCAAAATTATAGGCCTTAAGTTTTGGGACAGAGGTAGTGCAGCTAGCCAGAGATAGTTTGGAATATACTTTCAAGTATATATTTAAATGCTCACGTGCAAACGCACATATGCGCTGACTAACGGAAATAGTGCACACACACGGTTAGCGTCGCTGGGTGCGCCAGGAAAAACCTCTCACAAACAGCGGGGCCTTACTTCCGAACTCCGCCGTCAACCCCGCTGTTGTTTTACCCTCTCCCAAATTTTTCTTCTTGAAGTCATCTGACTATCTGAGAGAGCAAGGCACGACCCGAGTCAAAAATCGACATATGCGTTGACAAGAAAGACACTTAAGGCATCTCCACCAGGCCGATCCAAATGCGCGATCGATCAAAGTGTCCGCGGTCTGGATTGTCCGGACGACCGCGTCCAGCGGCGCGACCCAAATGTCCGCCTGGCCACATTGGTTTTTTTTTAAATTCAAACCGGCACGATTCGCACGTAAAATAAACTGCCAAAGTTTATTCATAATTAAACAAAATATTTACATTAGAAAAGAAGAAGAAACTGGCCCCGGTCCTAGCCCTGGCTACCGACGATCTTCACCCCCCCCCCCCCGCCGCCACGTCCGTCTAGAGATCGAGGTCGATGTACTTCGGCGGCGTCAAGAGGTGTGGTGGCTGCAGACCCGGAGCCGGCGCCGGCGCGTGAGGTGACGGGTGGTTGATCACCTACGTGGCCATGCCGGCCACGGGTCTATGTCCGCCGGCGCGGGCAGAGCGTACCACCTAGGCGCGGGTGGGGCAGACCACTGCGGCGCCGGTGGAGCAGCCCACGCCTGCAGCTGCTGTGGTGGGGGAGGTGGCGGTGGCAGCGGCTGCCCGGCGTCACTAGGCCGGTGAGCTACACGACCTCCTGGTAGCCGGCCCACATGGCCTCCTCATCCCTCGTGCTGGCTACGATGGCCTGCTCGAGGATGGTGTCCTCGTCGTAGCCCTGCGCCAGGACCGCCTGGTACTCCAGGGGCAGGTGCGCGGCGGCAGATGCGGAGGATGACCCCTCCACCTCATCCTTCTCCTCCTTGATGACGATGTCGTCATCGGCATCGCCGCCGAGGTCAGCATCGGAGTGGTTGACGACGCCGTCAGAGGCGACCTCGATGGCGGGAAGGTCGCGGGGGCCCAACGGGTCGAACTCGCCACGGTAGGCACTGAGGCAGCGCGCCGTGGGCTCCCACTCGAGGAACTCCCGCCAGAACGTCGGGTTGTGGTACGCGGGGTCGTACCGGAAGGCCTGCGGGAGCTTCCGAATGCGGCGGGCCATCTCCAGCGCCTTGTCATCCTTCGGGGCAGGCGGCACCGGCACCGGCGCCTGGTTGAGGTGCTAGCCCGTGGGGGGGGGACATCGTGGTGGACGATGCCTCTTTCCTCTGTAACACCCTCGAATCAGCCCTATGCAAGTTTTAGCCCTTTCCGCCAAACCCGCATAGAAACGATTCAAGGACGCCCACCAGGCACTTTCGTGCGGGTGGAAAAAGAAGTAATACCATTACACAACAGTCCTCGATGGGACCCACAGAACAGATATATATACAACAGCGACTCAACGAGTCAAGAATACAGATATAATATACAAAGATCTAAATCACCTTGAGAACGATAGAGCGTCCGACTACGGACAAGATGCAAATGGGGCTAAGAGCCCTGAAGAATAACCAATGGCGTCCATAACCCTGCCCAGGCCAAGCCGGAAGGGTAACCCTGCTAACAACGTCGATCTCCTGTATGCGGATAGTGCGAATAGTCAAGAAACATGTATCAAGTACTCGGGGCCTACGGGACACAAGTGGGCATAAAAACCAAATAGCATATATTGCCCACCGGTGCCTCTTTCATTAGTTATCACGGCAATTTAATAATTGTAATTAAATACATGATCATCTCCACCATTAAGCATCTCCACCATTTATCATGTGTCAACTTGCCGTCAACGGTTTAACGACAACGGCGCGAAGCAACACAGAAGCAAGCAACTACGACTCGTAAGGCCGACTATATATCAAACAACAGGCAATAGGATGTGTCCATGGCAGTATAGAGGCTGCAAGGAGTATGAAGGGTGCACGGAAACTAAAGCATCGCAACACGGATAGCAATAGATCAATAGGAGGAAGTAAAGACTATAAATGCAAAATAGGTAGAAGGGGAAGAGATGCTCTCCTGGGAAACACTGCCGACGGAACATATCCGAAGAACTTGTCGATACTCGCATCCAGTCATCGGCCTAATCCGCGAAGAAGCAAACACTAGAAGAAACACCGGATGCAATATTTAATACTACGGCAGAAGATCCGGCATGATTATGATATGATGCAGATGCGGTGCAATTAGGCCGTATTAAGCGGAACCGAGGTCCCGACGATTAATTAATAGGTTCCAGTTATAAAGATACCCCGCAATTTAAATGTTGTGTTAACAAGGCAAAACATGGTATCGGTTCGCTACACAAATTTAAATGGAGGCGGTATAATACAAGTATAGCCCGCATATAGACTCAATATTTAATTTAGGTGGATCGCCTAAATACCCCCAAACCACGATGATATGAATGCGAGATGGATGATTTAATGCAACAAATTCTATATATAGCATTTATAAAATAGGGCTCGGGAAAAGGGTTCACACATCTAGGTTCGGAAGATCTTGGGTTCCGGGGGTTCGGGTTCGGTCTCAGGGTTCGACGGGGGAACGGTTCGACGGGATCGGTCTCGGACAACAGAATGAGAGCTTGGTGTTCCGGGAAGAAGGACTTGGTTTGGCGTCGGGGCGCATCGGATTCGCCCTGGTCGGTGTCGATCTTGTCGTGGCGAAGAACTTGTCGGGTCCGTGTATCGGGTCGGTCTTGGCGTTCCGGTGGCGATCTTGGCGATCTTCGGATCCGGGTCTCGCATCTGGGAAGGAGTACTTGTTGCATCTGTGGTCTCCGGGTTCGGTCTTCGGATCCGTGTCGGCGCGCTCGAGGTCTCGGTCTTCGGAAGATCTTGGCGGAAGCCGGGATCTCGACGTTGCGGTGGTCGATGATGGACTTAGGTTCGGGTGTCGGGATCTTTGAGCGGAACCACACAAACTTCACACGGCTTCGTTACAACTATTCCACACATCCACCAGGGCAGTGAATGGCCACACTTCTGCTAGAACGCGAGGTCGAGGAGAACCTGACAAGGTGTAACCCGATGTACCACTGCACTTAGCAAACAAGCACCACACGGTTGAAACCAAACTAGAGGAATAAGAGGCGGCCATAGACATACATGGCAGAGGACGTGCGGACCAGGGCGACGGAATCGCCTAGCACCAGAGGAGGCGGAGCACCGCAGGGACACACACGGGCGGCTGCGGTGAGGCCAAGCCAAAGCGGCCAGCGGCACGGGGCAGGGCCAGATGAGGTGGGGCGCGGCCGTGCTTGCAGACACCGGTTCGGGGAGAAGAGCCTCGGCCGACAGCGGCGAAGGGAAGCTCACGTGTGACTGCCGGGCAGAGGAGGTGCGGGCTCGCGGAGGAGCTTCTGCAGGCGAGGTCGCATGCGGCGGCGGCCGGAGGAGCTGCGGGGACGAGGAGGCAGCATGGGGGGATCGATGCGGGAGGCCTCGGCAGAGATGATGAGGGTCGACGACGGGCGGCCCGAGAGGAGGCGTAGGCGAGGGCTCGGGAGGCACGCGTGGTGGCAGGCGACGCAGAGGGCAGCGGGCGCTGGCGAGGTTGCAGAGGAGCCCGCGTGCTGGGGAGACGGTCGAGGTCGCTGGCGCGACAACGGCCGGACGCGGGGCGGGCGAGCTCGGCACGAGGAGGAGGTGAGGCAGGGGCGGTCGGAGCTTGTTGGCTCGAGGAAGGCAGCCGGGTGCCGGAGGACGGCGGAGCTCCCGGTGGCGGCGTCCCACGGTCGCAGATCGAGGCGGGCTTGGCGTGCAGCCTCAGGGTCGGGAACGAGGGAGCATCGGCTCGCGCGACGGCGTCCATGGGGATTGAGCGGGGTCTCTCCCTAGCAGCGGGGTCCTGCGCGAGATGGGGAGGAGCGGCCAGGGACGGGGGTCGACGAGGATGGGGAGGCGCTGCTGATGCTGGAGCTCGAGAAGGAGGCGAGGACGACATCGAGGATGGAGGCAGACGGGGTCGCGGGGATCGATTGGGAGGAAGGAGCGGGCTAGGTGGGGGAGAACCCGATCGCTTTCTCTCCAGCAGTGGAAGGGGCTAAGCGCAAAACCGCCAAATGCAGTGGAAGGGTTTTGATTTGAAATAAAGGCGGGGCGTTTAGAAAACAAAATCAGACTTTTCGGAAATAGTTTTCAAACAAACCATGCATGATGATGACGATGCTCAAATGCAATGTGGCATGATGACATGAGCATGCGGTCATGACAATGCAATGCAGAAAAACACAGCGATTTTCAAGTAGTGGTTTTAGCGGGATGCCACACCCTCCCTCCTCCGCCGCTCGCACTCCGCAATGCGGAAGTATCGGTGGTCGCGGGCTTGCTCCAGTTCCTCCTGGCGCGGGGCTTGGATGCCGAGGAAGTCATGCGTCCGGGGCAGTGGTGGCAGCACCCCCTGAGCGAACGATGGCGTGTTGCTCTGGCGGTGTCGGCCGCTCGAGACGGATCAGACGGCTTCGTGGTCGTTCTTCGCCTTCCTGAACCACCTCGGCTTCTTCATCACGGCGGCGGTGGTGGTGGTGGCTGCGGCGGCTTGCTAAGAGGCTACGATGACGGCGATGGCGATGGCGAGAGGAGGAAAGGTGTGCGGCACCGATGGCCGCAGGGGGACGACTTAAGTAGCCCCTGCCGGTGGGAGAGCGCGCAGGTTCCCGTGCCTTCGCCATCAATGACGATGGAATGCCGGCGCGGGAACTCAGGCGACGCCCCGTCCCGTCGTCATTGATGGCGAAGACTGTCGCGGTTGCGTCTGACTCGGTGCCGCCGTTCAGTCTACCGTCCTGAATCGGTGCCGCGGCCTTTGCGCCTGAATCGGTGCCACGGTTACGTCTGCATCGGCAACGTGGTTGCGCCTGTCGCTACCCGGTGGGCCACTAGCGCGCAGGGGGAGGACACGCCCGTGACCCGCCCGTGTCGGGGCCGACCCAGTGGTCACGCAAATTAGGTGCACAGATGGGTCATGCCGCTACGGCCCCGCGCATGTCGCGCGCGTCCGCGTGGACTGTTTTGGACACGTCGGGACGGGTTGGGTCGATCCGGTGGAGATGCCCTTAGAGGTAGGGGTGGTGAGGCATGCGGCTTGGGAGAAGTTGTCTAGCCCCATGCCTAGAGAGATGACCAGACGATGGTGGGAACGATGGAGGTCTTGCTAGCGGTGGTCCACGGGGCACGGACGAGGTGGGTCTCCAGATGGGGAGGCGGTTCCGACATACTCCGTCCGAGAACACAGGAGGATATTGAAAGTGACTACGTGGGCAGTCGATCGCCAGTTAGCCTCCCTATTTTGTATATAAAAGCCTCCATGATGCTCCGGCATTAGCAAGGGGTGGACCCAGACCCGGGACAAGACGGGTTGAAGCCCGGGTCAAGCCCAAGTGCCCGATATGCATTGTTCTGTAATATTATCGTGCAGCTCAGAGCGATCACCCCTTTGGCCCATCAATCATTCTCCAGGCTGCAGCCCAACCACGAACGGCCGGCCCTATCCTGTCCCGAGCGAGCGTGGCACTGAAGCGTCGTCCCCCGTGCCTGTGCCTCCCCAATCGATACATTACGCAGCCGGCACATCCTTATCCCCCCCAACGGATCTTGGACTTTATTTTGTTGGATATAAGTGGACTGGATCTCATTGGATATGGATATAAATGGATATTAGGACTAATAATATCGGACGGACTTTGGACCTAGAGATTGGATAGTCCAATATCCGTTGGATCTATGCTTTTTGCATATACGGCCATGCATCGATCGCCGTCGCAACATCCCGTGGCAGGTGGCACTCTCTCGTCGTGGTGGGGCGCCGCGGGCAGCGTCGTGCGGATGCCTGGAACAGCGTCAGAGGCTGTAAGTATCAGCCAGATAAAAAGGGCATTAAGTGACGCCACATAATAAGGGATTAGTTACCCAGAGTGCCGACGGCTTCACGTTAATTGCTTGCGATCACATGCAGGCTGTCCGTTACGGGCCAAATTACAGGCCTACAACACATTCACGTTAATGAGTCCCCAAAAACACATCTCATTTACGGTCTACAAAATTGGTGAAGCATCTAGGTCCATTGGACCTTGGATATCCAGTTTTACCGTCAGTTGGACTTGGATGGACTTGGATACTGGGATATATAACGTGCAATAAAACACACAGAAATAAAACACATCATTTGTTTAATTACTGTTAGAGGCTAACTACTTTTTGTTCAAATCACTTACAGTGTAGTATTAGGTTTCGGGTGGAGAGATTCTATCAAAGAGAAGATGGCTCCTCAAAGTGAAGGTAGCAATAAAAGAGCGTGGATTGAGTGCCAATATACAAGGATGGATAAGACCTTCACAAACCGGTACTGATTTAGCAAAGGATTTATCTTTTTTACATTGTTCATTGAAATATTTAAAAGTTCTTTACAAACTATTAATTAGTGTTTGTGTCTCTAAAAAAAAAAAACCGTTAGTGTCGGTGCAACTTATTAAGTACACCATTACCGTAAATGTTTATTGTTATATCTAGTAAATTTTTGAACATCTATAAGTCAGCCCCTCCTTTTGTCCATTCTTGCGTCCACCACTGGCCATTAGTGTAGACTTGAAATTGGTTGTCAGTCATTTGAGGAGGAGGATATGTCAACCACCCATTGCAGCCAGATGATTTATTCTCGGTTTAGGAGCTTGTGGTCATCTGTGGCACGATACTTTTGTATTTCATGGATTAGTGAAATGGGAGTACCTCTTTGCTGTGTGTGATTTCGAGTCTTTTGAAGTAATGCGTCTCGTGTAACACCGACTTGTACTTGCTTGAATAAATTGACTTGGTATATCTATATCGACAATCTCGAGTGCAGCTATGGAGTTTTTTTTGTTTTTGGATTTATACCGTGTTTTTCGCAACACGTAGCTGTAATGATTTGAAACGAAACGCGGGCGTAGCCGTGTAACCATTGCCGGGAAGGAAATAAATAAAAGTACTTTAGGAGTAAACGTCGGGCATGAACTAATCGTTCTTAGTTTATTATAGGCCTAACAATTAACATGGGTTTAAGTTACAAAATGGTAACCTTTAATGTTCGGCAGGAGCAATCGACACAGCAGCCGACACGGTCTTTGGACCCCACACTAGTAGCATTTAATAGGCGACCCAACGTGATCCTAGAGTCGATAAGGTACGCCCGCCCACGGCCCACGGAAGGCGGGAGACTAGAGTAGTATAGTGGAGATTAATGCTATGTCATCGCTAATTAGTGTGTTTAATCGGACCATGGCTAGAGCGAGCGATGGATGATCAG
Source organism: Avena eriantha (assembly GCA_910589775.1). Lineage (NCBI taxonomy): Eukaryota > Viridiplantae > Streptophyta > Magnoliopsida > Poales > Poaceae > Avena > Avena eriantha. The sequence goes on along the minus strand of OU342741.1, from coordinate 10,178,648 downwards.
GTCATGGCTAGAGCGAGCGATGGATGATCAGGTTGAGTTGGAGACAAGTGGGATGAGGTGATTCTGTGGGTCCGGCAAATTCATTACCTACGCAGGCTTCCCACAAGTTATACTAGTTTACCGTGTCTGATGTGATCTGTCTATCGACGTACGTGCAGTCCGGCCGCACGATAAAGCAATGTGATGTTGATTCATGACCTCTAGTCACGGCTAGCAGGCAGGAATATTATAGTGCGACCGAGGACGCATCGATGAGCTGAGATTGTCGATCACAACTCCATAACATGTCCGTGTACACCTTAGCTCATCTCTCCTTTCCTTTGGGATTAGCTTTGCAATGCCCCCACGTACCCCTCTCTGCTTATTAATTAATCATCAGTTGAGGCAATCAGACCGCGCTACCACTACATACGTCACAATTATGCGAGCGACTAGTATGTTACGGAAGACACAGTATAGGGACAGGAACTAGGGGAGGCAATTTGGAAGGCTTTTTTTTTTTGTCAAATTTGCTATTAATGAAGGTTAAATTAGGAACAAGTTGTGTACTATTTGAGCTATCCGACGGGTGGACTGGGGTGGCTGCGGGAGAGATGGCTGGAGGCGCCGTCGGCTTGCGGCTATGGTAGGATGGGAGAGAAGTGGGAAACGTGGCTTCGAGGTGAAGGAAGAGAAGTATGGGAAGGAAGAGAAGTAAAGGTGACGTGACACTGGCATATGGCCCACGGAACTCGTGACACTCGCAAAAGGGGAGCGCATTGGTGTTGCCAGTTTTTCCAGAGCAAGCGGACAGTAAGCGTGGCCAATCATGTCGCAGAACAGCCTTCTAGAAGACTCGGTCTAACGGCCACCATTGGGGGCTAAGGTTAGGGCTCTCCTAAGGTTAGGATCCATGTGATTTATGAAAAGAACACATATTTCAATGACACTAGTGGATCCATGTGGTTTATGAAAAGAAAAGACATGCAATTACTCTAGCTGGATCCATGTGTGGTTTGTGAAAAGAACACACGCGGTGACTCTAGTGGATCCATGTGGTTTATGAAAAGAACCCACATGCAATGATTCTAGTTGTGGTTTATGAAAAGAACACACATGCAATGACTCTAGTTGTGGTTTATGAAAAGAACACACATGCAATGACACTGGTGGATCTAGTTGTGGTTTATGAAAATAACACACATGCATTGACTCTGGTGGATCTATGTGGTTTATGAAAAGAACAGTCATGCAATAACTCGAGTGGATCCATATGTGGTTTATGAAAAGAACAGACATGCAATTAGTGGATCTATATGTGGTTTGTGAAAACAACATACATGCAATGATTCTAACTGTGGTTAATTAAAAGAACACAGATGCAATGACACTAGGGGATCCATATGTGGTCTATGAAAAGAACACACATGAAATGACACTGGTGCATCCATGTGGTCTATGAAAAGACCAAACATGCAATGACTCCGGTGGATCCATATGTGGTTGGTGAAAAGAACACACATGCAATGACATTGAGGGATCCATGTGTGGTCTATGGAAAGAACACACATGCAATGACTCTAGCTGTCGTTTATTAAAAGAACACATATGCAATGACTCTAGTTGTGGTTATGAAACAAACACACATCCAATGACACTGGTGGATCTATATGTGGTTCATGAAAACAACACACATTCAATGACACTAGGGGATCCATATGTATTTAATGAAAAGAACAAACATGCAGTGACACTAGTGGGTCCATAAGTGGTTTATGAAAAGAACACACTTTCACTGACTCTAATTGTGGTTCATGAAAAGAACACGCATGCAATGAAACTAGGGATCCATATGTGGTTTGTGAAAAGAACACACATTCAATGACACTGGTGGATCCATATGTCGTTTATGAAAAGAACACACATGCTCATGTGGTTTATGAAAAGAACACACATCCAATGACTCTGGTGAATCCATATGTAGTTTGTGAAAAGAACACACATTCACTCACTATAGTTATGGTTCATGAAAAGAACACACATGCAATGACACAGGTGGATCCATATGTGGTTTGTGAAAAGAACACACATGCAGTGACTCTAGCTGTGTTTTATGAAAAGTACACACATGCAATGAATCTAGTTGTGGATCCATATGTGGTTTATGAAAAGAACACACATGGAATTAGTCTGGCGGATCTATATGTGGTTTATGAGAAGAACACACATGCAATTACTATGGTGGATCCTTATGTGGTTTATGAGAAGCAGACACATGCAATGAACTCTAGTGGATCCATATGTGGTTTGTGAAAAGAACACACATCCAATGACTCTGGTGGATCCATATGTGGTTTGTGAAAAGAACACACATTTAATAACTCTAGTTGTGGTTTATGAAAAGAACACACATCCAATGACACTGGTGGATACATATGTGGTTCATGAAAAGACACACATTCAATGACACTAGGGGATCCATATGTGGTTAATGAAAAGAACAAACACGCAATGACACTGGTGGATCCATATGTGGTTTGTGAAAAAAATTCAATGACACTGGTGGATCCATGTGTGGTTTGTGAAAAGAACACACATGCATTGACTCTAGTGGATCCATGTGGTTTATGAAAAGAACAAACATGCAATGACTCTGGTGGATCCATATGTGGTTTGTGAAAAGAACACACATTCAGTGACACTAGTGGATCCATGTGTGGTTTGGGAAAAGAACACACATGCAATAACTCTAGTGGATCCATGTGGTTTATGAATAGAACAAACATCCAATGACTCTGGTGGATCCATATGTGGTTTGTGAAAAGAACACACATTTAATGACTCTAGTGGATCCATGTGTGGTTTATGAAAAGAACACACATCCCATGACACTAGTGGATCAATATGTGGTTTGTGAAAAGAACACACATGAAATGACACTGGTGGATCCATATGTGGTTTGTGAAAAGAACACAAATTCAATGACACTAATGGATCCATATGTGGTTTGTGAAAAGAACACACATGCACTGACTCTAGTTGTGGCTCATGAAAACAACACACATTCAATGACACTGGTGGATCTATATGTGGTTTGTGAAAAGAACACACATTCAATGACACTGGTGGATCCATATGTGGTTTGTGAAAAGAACACACATACACATGTGGTTTATGAATAGAACAAACATGCAATGACTCTGGTGGATCCATATGTGGTTTGTGAAAAGAGCACACATGAAATGACTCTAGTGGATCCTTATGTGGTTTGCGAAAAGAACAAACATACAATGACTCTGGTGGATCCATATGTGGTTTGTGAAAAGCACATACATTCAATGACACTGGTGGATCCATGTGTGGTTTGTGAAAAGAACACACATGCAATGACTCTAGTGGATACATGTGGTTTATGAATAGAACAAACATGCAATGACTCTAGTGGATCCATATGTGGTTTGTGAAAAGAACACACAATTAATGACTCTAGTGGATCCATATGTGGTTTATGAAAAGAACACACATCCCAAGATACTGGTGGATCCATATGTGGTTTGTGAAAAGAACACACATGCAATGACACTAGTGGATCCATCTGTGGTTTGTGAAAAGAACACACATTCAATGACACTGGTGGATCCATATGTGGTTTGTGAAAAGAACACACATCCACTGACTCTAGTTGTGGTTCATGAAAAGAACACACATTCAATGACACTAATGGATCCATATGTGGTTTGTGAAAATAACACACATTCAATGACTCTAGTTGTGGTTCATGAAAAGAACACACATGCAATGACACTGGGGGATCCATATGTGGTTTGTGTAAGGAACACACATGCAATGACACTGGTGGATCCATATGTGGTTTATGAAAAGAACACACATGCTCATGTGGTTTATGAAAAGAACACACATGCTCATGTGGATTATGAAAAGAACACACATGCAATGACTCTAGTGGATCCATATGTGGTTTGTGAAAAGAACACACATTCACTGACTCTAGTTGTGGTTCATGAAAAGAACACACATGCAATGACTCTAGTGGATCCATATGTGGTTTGTGAAAAGAACACACATGCAATGACACTGGTGGATCCATATGTGGTTTGTGAAAAGAACACACATTCAATGACACTGGTGGATCCATATGTGGTCTATGAAAAGAACACACTTGCACTAAATCTAGTTGTGGTTCATGAAAAGAACACACATTCAATGACACTTGTGGATCCATATGTGGTTCATGAAAAGAACACACATTCAATGACACTTGTGGATCCATATGTGGTTCATGAAAAGAACACACATTCAATGACACTGGTGGATCCATACGTGGTTTGTGAAAAGAACACGCATTCAATGACACTGGTGGATCCATATGTGGTTTGTGAAAAGAACACCCATGCTCATGTGGTTTATGAATAGAACATACATGCAATGACTCTGGTGGATCCATGTGGTTTATGACAATAACACACATCCAATGAACTCTAGTGGATCCATGTGGTTTATGAAAATAACACACATGCAATGAACTCTAGTGGATCCATGTGGTTTATGAGAAGAACACCCATCGAATGAACTCTAGTGGATCCATCTTGGTATAATTTGATGTATTTCGTTGTGCAAGACACTCACTTTCCATTTTTTTATAGTACTCGGTTTTGCCCTTGGTTTTTTTATACTACTCAGTTTTTCCCTCTATCTCTCTTTCGTAGAAGCCCAAACATGTGATCACTTTGTCTGCTACACCCTGATTGGTTGTCACTGTTGTCATGCGGATCGTGCGCACCAACCGTTGATCCTATGTGATCCAACAAGGATTGTTGCACATGTTGTGCCCTTCATAGTACATCGTGAGACAGCATAGACGTCTCCCTCAGCGAGACTTCTACAAGAAGGAACACGAAGCCGTCCATGGAAAAAGTCATCAACTAGTCATTTCATGTTTAATCAAGTATGAAAAGCCTACAACTGCTACTACTACGCCACAACACATGCGTCATCGAGTGCACATCTTCGACGGGCAGCTGCAATTTATTGCCACTTGATTTTAGTAAGACATATCCCATTTTTACGCAGTGGCTCTCAATCTCACTTCCAACTGGGCCCCACCGTAAGAAACTTCCACGCGTTAGCCGGAGACCGAAGACCTGAAAAATGGGTCGGGGGTCCTTGACGATACCTAACGTCTCTGCCTTCATCGAGTCCCTCGCAGTCATCCACACATCCCTCTACCCGATGTAGCACAACCCCAAATCTCGTCGTACAGCCACCTACCTTCTCCTCTACATTTCCCCTTTTAATTATCGCCACTTTTATGGTCGTGTCAAACTTCGTGTATAGAAATTGTCTCTGCGCCCTTTGCATGCGGCTCAATACAGATTTTCCATGCATGGCCCGGGGAAAAAGTGTTGTGCCGTGCGCGTGTCGCGGTGCACGGTGCAGTATCCTACGCGGCGTGTTGCACCGTGGTGCAACGAAACGTGCCTTGCTTCCATTTCCCTTAACTATAGAGCCCCTCTCCGCATACCCACTCTCACTGTCACTCACTCTCCTCACGCAACCCTCTCCACTGTCCCACCAGCTTCTACAAACTCCCAAGAAAACCCCATCCGCGTCGGCGATGGCGGAGGAGGATGCGGTGGCCATCGTCGCCTCCAAGGTCTCCGGTGAGGAAGCCCCTGTCTCTGTCCTAGTCCCCCTCGACGCATTGAAAGCAGCCGCCGTCCCCGTCTAGGCTCCCGTCGAGGCATCGATTGTAGTCGTCGTTCCCGTCCAGGCCCTCGTCCCTGCTACCGATGTAGCCGCTAGTGAGGAGGCCCCCGCTGGTCACGAGCAGATCTAGCTCTTTTGGGACCCCTACGATCTAGAGGAGTACATCGCTCCAGTGAACCCCTACGACACCGGCATCGACAACCCATGGTCGGAGGTAACTAGGGTTTGCTCCCCTTCCATGGATCTTCTTTCGTTCCCATTGTTGGATGCCAGATCTTGGTTTATTAGGGTTCGCTTGTTCACATTTAGATTGCTCAATCTTCTTACATCATCTAATCCTCCCTTTTTCTTTTCTTCCAATAGGTTTACGGGAGCGACGTCTGCAGCGATGACGAGTCCAGGCACACCAAGACTTATCAGGTGTTGAGGAGGCTACAGGCCGGGCAGTACGACGCCTTCCTTGTTGGCAGCGTCTACAGTTGCCCCTTCTACAGGACGGGACTCACCGGCACCAACTTCAACTGCGTCGTGATGCATGCAGAGGGCTCGAGCTCCGGCACCCCCAAAAGTCTGTCGGTCGTGGAAATGACCACGGTAGTCGCTACAGTAGGCGGTGCGAGATGGGGCGGATGCACATGGATTTATCCAGGATCGCCCCCCCGGAGGGCAATGACCTACTCCTGTAGATTAGATTATTGGAGAGCGAGTTACAAGAGGGCGAGCTCAACGTCTAATTAGCGAGTCGCTTGAAGGGGTGTATGATGGAACGTAAGTCCTGAGGGTACCCTAGGGAGGTTTATATATGAGGCACCTCGCTAGGGTTTTACAAGTTACAACCGAACAAGATATGGACTCAAAGGCTTTTGACCTAATCCAACTAGGCTTCTAGTATGCACCTGGGCCTCCAGTCGCCAGTCACTGGGCCTTCATCTTAATCGCATTCCAGTCGCCGTCACGCAGACCCATTCGTGAGACCTTTTGGCCCAATCGGAACGTCCTGCTGGGTATACCCCACTTGGCATATCCCCATCAGTAGTCCCCGAGGCCACCGTTGAATCAGACACAGGTGGTCAGTTGGCAGTTGGAGTAGGCGAGTCCAATTTGGACGCTTAGTCAAATCGGCGGTGGACTCCACTGAAACCAGGGAAATTTTCCCCAGGCTCCCAGTCACCGCTCCGGCGAATGTCACAGCTGCCAAGTCGCTGCTTTGGCGAGTGGACAGAGCTAGTTGTCAGTGAGTGGAATGGAGGAGTTGGACCGTCAACCTGGTCAAACTACCCGTTGGATACTCCAACGGTAACTTCGGCGTAATTACCGCAGGTAACGGCTACCCCGAATTTGGCGGGTAGCGCTCCTCTATAAGGGGAGTGGCGAATCAGCTCCACAGATCCTTCCCCGCATTCTTCATTCTCTCACATTCATTCTTTCTGTCTTCCTTCGATCCGATCCTTCCGCACCGAGCGACTCCACATCCTTCCCAATGGCACCTACCAAAGGTTCATGGGGGAAATCCAAGTGCACCACGACCCAACTCAAGTCCTTCGAGGACGTCGGAGTCCTCCGTAAGGGGAACTGGCGGGTTCCCCCTCCCTCCGAGACCGAGCTGAAACCGCGAGCCGGCGAATTCATTTGTTTCCCTAGCCACCTAGAGAGAGGTTTGGGGTTTCCCACCTCGCTCTTCTTCCGGTGCTTCTGTGCGTATTACGCAATCAAGCCGTCGGATCTTGGCCCGCACAACATCGAACAGCTGGCGATCTTCGTCGCCTTCTGCGAGTGCTACCTCGGTTGCAGGCCGTATTTCCCGCTGTGGCTGGAGCTCTTCCACGGCCGCATCGGACATGAGGCGTCCAGCGGCTTGATACTGGCGGCCGATGGCATCACGTTTCAATTGAAGCCGAAGGCCAACTTCGTCAAGCTCCTTCTACCAAAGAAACCCACGAGCGAGTGGAAGAAGAGCTGGTTCTATGTGAAGGAATCCACTCCCTCTAGCGAGGTGGCGCTCCCCGAGTTCGTCGCCAAAAGGAGCGAGCCTCGCCAGCTGGCACCGAAGAAGCTCCGTGAAGACCAGAAGATGGCCGTCGCGGAAATGATGGACCAGATCCAGAGGTTGAAAGACCAGGGGTTGACTTCGATCAACCTCTACAACTACTGGCTCGGGCGGCGTCTGGTTCCGCTAGCGGCTCGGCCGCATTGGATGTACGAGTATAGCGGGAAACACGATCCCTCCCGAACCAGAAAAGAGTCGTGGGAGACCGAGGATTACAATGCCGCCTTGAAGAAGATCACTGACGCGGAGTTCACCATCGTATCGGCCGGGCTCGCTCCGTATACTCCCGTGAAGAACGAAGCCCCCACAGTAAGTTTTCCTCCTAGTCGCCATATCTGCAACGTAACCTATAGTCGTTTTGCTCTATACTCATTGGTGGTTGTTCTCAGTTGTTCCAGGTACTGGAAGGTTGGCTTCCTCGGCTCGACGAAGAGGTTCCCCAAGAACTCGACAAAGTTTCCGAGGGAGGTTCCTCCGAAAGCGATGAGGAGGAGGAGGTTCCTCCCTCGGCGCATGTGGCTCGCAAGACCCGCATGCAGAAGCAGCGCGAGTTCGAGGAGTGTCACAGTCTCGACGAATGCGAAGGGGGCGACGATATCGTGCAAGAGCACACGTCTGGGCGCACAGCCACGCCGGCGAAGCCCACGCGCATACCAAAGTCACCGGCGAAGAAGTTAGCATCGCCGTCAAAGTCGGTGGTGGTGTTTGAGTCTGACGATGACTCCGATGACGAGGATGCCCCCGATTCTTCACCCAAGATCCCCGAGGATGCGATTCCAGTGAAGGGATTGGGGGACGAGGACACTGAGGCGGCTGTAGAAGTCCCTCTGGCAGTGATCGCGCCTGAAGCTTTGAGGGACCCATGCCCGGAGGCGGCTGAGGCCGCGGCGTTGAGATCGCCGCAATCTTCAAGGGCGGCCGTGTCTCCGGAGCCGGAAATTCCGGCGACCGCGGCCTCATCATCAAGGAAGACCGCGGTGTCATGGTCTTCAGACGTCTTTGAAAGGGGTCTCACGCGCAAGCTGGGCCCAGAGCTAGACAAGCCCGCCCATATCAGCACCGGGTTGCACGTTCTTCCAGTCGCTAAGTATGTATTGGCTTCTCCATTCTGAGTCGTGTCTCGTTTTTGTATTGTCATTGTGCTGACTGTGGAAGTTTTGGCAGATCCGGGGCCAAGAAGATTGGCCGTCCTTTAGTGGCGAAGATTCCGCCAGTCGCCACCATGGGAGAGGGCGACCTCCCCAAGAAGAGAAAACCTGCCGGAGATGCGGCGACCGCGGAAGGCGCAAAGAGGCAGAAGGGGAGTGACGACGATGTCGTGGCGATGGATAGCGCAAAGGAGTCTGATCTCGCTGTAGTTGCTGAAGAAGTGGTGGCGGCGCGGTCGGAGCCATTCATGGTCGCGCCTACGACGGGAGCGCCAGCTCCGACGACCAGTGCCCCGGCTAGGGCGTCGGCAACATTCCCGCGCTTCATGGCTAGGGGGTTTCTAGGCGTGGCGGACACCCAGTCTCCATAGAGCCCAGAGATTGTTGATGAAGACATTGGGTCACGTCATGGGTGCACTTCCTTCACGATCCCGTCGACTGACGCCGGAGAACTCCACAAGATGCTGGGCACTGCCATTCAGGTACGTCCAGTCCCCGAGTTCCTAGCCGCTGAATTTCAGCGGCTAGGAACTGAGTTTCTTTCTACTCTCTAGTCCCTGACCTCCTAGTCGCTGAATTTCAGCGCATAGGAACTGAGTTTCTTTCTACTCTCCGGTCCCCGAGCTCCTAGTCGCTGAATTTCAGCGGCTAGGAATTGGATATTGTTCTTGGTAAGTACTTAGTTTTGTTGCTTTTGCAGGGTCTGCAGAGGGAGTCGACCGATCGATAGGCCGCAAGGGAGCGTTTGGAGCGGGATTTGCGCGTGGTGCAGGAAGCGAACCGGCAACTCTAGGAGGCTATTGGTAAGTACTTACTTCTTTTTCTTGTTCTTTTTCGGCTGTGACCTGTTGGTGTGTGGCGCGTTGATGATTTGTCTCTTTCCTTTTCAGATGGTCTTCCGGCTGCAATTTCCAAGGCCCGTGAAGGGTATGTTCTAGTTGCCGAGCTGGACGCGACGAATGGGCGAATTGCCTCGCTGATCCAGGAATTGGAGGAGGCAAAAGTGTAACTACCTCGGTGAATTACGCTCTTAGTTGCATGCCTAGATGGACGAAAGTGGTTAAAATAGTACGGTGGGGCCCAGGGGCCACTCACAGACCTGTCGGCCGTCCTAACCACTTCTAGAACATCGGGACAAGAACGAGCGGCGTAATCGGCAGGCGAAGGGATCAACTACATACACAAGTGAGTATGTATGCAAGCCACCATACAACTGTGCACAGAGCCATTCCATCTAAAAGAAATAGAAATATTGCAACGCCATACGGCAAGATCCAAATATCCTAGATAGAGATAATAGTTTAGGATAGCTCCTCATATATCAAACATCAGAGTATCAGGCGGAAGCGGAAAACAAGATCTGAGTACGGATAAGAAGCAAATCGGCATAAGATGCCACATAAATAAACACATCCCGCCCACAGATCTCACGGATCCCCGTTCCTGGAATCTCTACACCGAGTGATTGTTGCCAACATCATCCGTCTCCTCCACCCAGTATCCATCTTGCGAATACACCTATTCATCTGAATCAAACAATTTATCGTGTGAGACCCTAGGGGTACTCAACAAGTCTTTATGCCTCTAAAGGGGACATATACCTGGGGTGACGCAATTGTAGCAAAAGATAATAACTAACCAGTCTATAGATACTCGCTAACCATCCGCCTAACCAATGATAGACGGATGTCCGTTAATTAGTAACAACAGTTATAACAGTATAATTAACAGATCCATCCTCCTTCTCGCTTACCAATGAGAAAGCGTACGAACAACCCATCCGTTGGCAGTTTTTATTAACCATTCCATGAGCATTGCACTATTTACTAATCAGGTACTTAGTCAGATTAAAAGCGGTACTTTAGTTATACTTGTCTATGATCGAGAAACTGTGCTCCAAGTCGTCCATAACCACGGACACGGCTTTCAGAAAGATTTACCCTGCAGGGGTGCACAAATAGCAACACACACTCGATCAACCTCGGAAAAACCAACTCAAAACCCAACGAGGAATTCACGACAAAGTGATCACAGGATTCAGAAATATTTCAGGGGGGCACCCCATTAAGCTACCTGCAACGAAGTTGGCCGGCTCCGAGACGGACCCAAGGTTTGCGCCAATGGCTGTAAACGACTGGGAACCTGAAAGTGTGACTGGGCTTGTCGATACCACGAAAACACTCCACAATCCAAAACAGTACAGGTGCTCCACGCACAATCTTAATAAGCAGTAACATGGCATAAGTACAGGATAGTAACAAAGCCCCAAACTAGTTTGTGGCCCCAAGAAATAGAAATGAATCAAGCTCTGGCTCAGGGGGGTCCATAAGGCCTCCCGGATGTGGATAGTGCGAATAGTCAAGGAACAGGAATCAAGTACTCAGGGTCCTACGGGACACAAGTGAGCATGAAAAACCAAAAGGCAGATATTGCCCACCGGTGCCTCTTTCATTAGTTATCCCATTACTACTCAGGTTAAGTTGTTTAGGTACCTTGTTATCTATCAGACACTCACATACCCTACACATGCTGTTCTACGACTCGCATGGCTCAAACAACTCCTGTAGTAATGGCTCATGGGATGGAGGAACAACTTCGGTGGGGTTTAAAAGTAAAGGCTATGCAGTACTTGGGATTCAATTTAATGCAATCGCGACTCAATGATGCAAGAATAAGATAGAGGCAATAGGTACTATATATATGCAAGCATGTGGTAGTGCTTGCCTGGTAGCTCAGTTGAAGCGAGAGATGGATCTGGGTAGAACTCCTGTGATTCCTGATAATTCTCCTGCTGGGCGTTTATTCAAAGAAGAACCAAACAAACAAGGGCCAACATAAATAAAGTGCACAATCATACGAATTAAAATGCGACAAGTAAATAAGCATGCCGTGATGAATGATGCACAATTTACATGGCAATATTGTAGCATGGCAAGGGTGAGGTGTGGGGACGAGAATAAATCATTTCGGTAATTATTTGGTCAAGTTTTATTGCCACAAACAGTTCTGATTTTTGATAATGACATGATGCATGCTTCAATTCAGGACATGGAATGCATAGTTAGAACAGGCTCGTCGCGCTGATCGATTTTAATATATTATTTATTGAATTTGGAGTTATAGATTTAAAGTTATTAATTTATTAAGAAAAGGGCATTTTATTGTAATTTTAATTATCTCGAAAATTTAAAGTGCTCAAATAATATTTTGAATGGCATATTTGAAATCCTCACATTTTTCTGATTCCAAAACATATATCATTTGTATTATTTGGAATTATACCGTGGATCTTCTCTGACGAACTGACGGAACGACAGCGCACGGCGCGGCGAGGCGGCGGTTCGAACCCGCGACCCGGGTGTGCGCGCAGAGGGCGGAGCCACTGCGGTAGGGAGGGGTTGCTGACAGGAGGGCAAACGGAGGCTAGCTAAGGCGTGTCGCGGCACGGCGACGAGCCAAAACAGCGGCCGCCGGCGCACAGAGAGTGCTTGGCGAAACGATCGGCAAGACCAGACCACGACGGAGAGAGAGAGGATGTTAGAGAGGGACGGTGGCTCACCGCAGGGTCGTCAGAGGTGGTGGATCGAGCCGGGGAGCAGCAGGACGACGGCGAGGCAGAGGCCGAGTGAGCTAGGGTTTCGGTTCGGCGCATCGGTGTGCAGCAGATCCTGCGCCTCCTCCTCCTTGTTGCTGTGCACGGGGGCGACGCAGAGGATCGGCTTGGTCTTCCCCGACACCCAACGCCACGCCCGCCGCTGTGTAACGTCGAGAGGAGGTGGAGGCCGACGGTGGCCGTCGGGGTGGATGTGGGGTAGAAGGGGAGGGAGAGGAGGAAGGGCACGGCCCTGGTTGGATCTGGAGGAGGACAGGCAGAGAGAAGGGAGTAGATAGGGACGGGAGAGGAGAGGGATGCCGTGGGGTAGCTCGGGGTGGGAAAAAGGTGGCTCGGCCACCTTTTCCTTCCTCACCACGCTCACGTGCTTGACCGGCTCGGGCAGGGATGCGGGGGCTGTAGGTGGGGTCAGGGCGAGGCCAAGGAGGCTGGCTTGGGTGGGGTCGGCCTGGCAGGTAGAGAGAGAGAGAGGAGATGCTCGGCTAGGTCTAGGGTTAGGTCTAGGAAGGGAGGGGAGGCTCGGCATGGAGCCTAGCTAGGAGGGAAAAGGGGTAGGTTAGGGTTTGGGTTAATTAGAGAGAGAGGCTAGGGTGAGTGGGTTGGTTAGGGTTTTTCTTCACATGCTCACAAGATCAAGCAAAAGTGGAGGGGTGTGGTGATGGATAGGGAGAGATAGGGTTTAACATGATCAAAACATGGTTGGGGTGAGAAGGGTTTTGGTGGACACCTGATAATGCGATAAGGGAGAGAGAGATGTTTAGGGTTTTAGGTGCACATGGCAAGGAGGGAACAAACAAGAAGATGAGGTTTTGGGAGAGAAAGGTGGAGCTCAACAAAAGAAAAAGAATCACTTGACATGATTCCCAAAGGTCCATGCTCCACTCCCAAAAACAAATAAAAACCAAAGGAGAAAGATAGTGGTAATTTGCATGGCCCATGCATGGGCATTAAATGCCATGCTTTAATCTTGTGAAAACAATATTAAGGTATCATGGCATTATACACATGCATTCCCAAAATATGGAGTAAGGCCAAGCTAAAAGAATTAAAATGGAATTAAAAATGGATGTTCCATGTGGAGTAGATGGAGATGCTCGAATGTGAATATAATTAGGACTTGCTAGTGTGTATATTCCACTAGGTGCATTGTATCCTCAACAATATTCCAACATGAGCAATTATTCCAAACCAATCCATATGGAAGCTGGAAAAGGGGTACCACTCACAAGGCATGCAAAGGTGGCTCCACATATCAATAATGTGAAATCAACATGATGCTAGTGTGAGGGCATGTGGAAAATAGAAGTGGATCCATCCCAACCCACATGAGCTAGATTAAATGCCAAAAGAAAATGTAAAAGCTCAGGGATAATTAGGATGGTGGAATTATAAGGTGGTGACAAAGAAAAGGTGATGGAGTTGAATAAAAGATATGCCCCCAACTCAACTTGGGCATCAAGCATTTATCAAGAACCAAATACAATATATCAAGAGGCCAATACAATTAATAATGCATATGAGAGAAGAACCAAATGAAAAGGGTTTTATATGATGCTCAAATGCAAGGTGGCATGATGACATGAGCATGATATAATTATGATGCAACAATTATATGTAGGAAGTAGCAATTATATTACTAGACCATGTAGCATTACATATGTTAGACAGATGGGATGCTACAGAAAGCGGCCTTAGTTTCGTCTGAGGATCGAGCGAAGGCTGCGGTCGCTGCGGCTAAAGAGGAGCACAAGGCCACGGACTCGATCATCGTGGGGCTGCAGAATGATCATGCTGCCTTGGAGAAGCATGTCACGGAGAACTGCCGCAAGCTTCTTGGTGAGTCTCCGTCTTTTTTTTAACACGTTTAGCGAATCCCCGATTGGGGAGGTCCATAGTGTCACTGACGTCTGATTTTTCAGCTCTGATAGCACAAAGTGACCTGGTGGTTCAGACTTTCAACGCTTCGCAGTGCGTGACTGCCGTGGTGAACACGGCCACGGCTTCGGCATTATGCGTCCAAGTGGTCCTTCAAGGAATGTCCCCCACCGAGGTTATTCCTGGGGGGCTTACAGAAGTGTGGCGCTATCTGGAGGGGGCGCCCGTCGTCGTGGAGTGGATGACGCGCTCGGCTTTCAGGTGCGGGGCCACCACGGCATTGAGCCTGGGTCTCGCCCACTTCCCCAACGATTTCGACCTCGACGACGTCACCATCGGCTACCCTTCAGCGACTGGCACGGTGGAGATGTCAGAGGTGCTGAAGCTGACTGCCAAGGTCGCCCCTTTTGTTGATCGGGTGTTGGCGATGGGGGATCTTCATCCATACCAGGAAACAGTATTGGTGCCTGGCAACCCCGAGCCGGAGCATCGTGATATGAAGTCGGAGCAACCCTTTCGGTCGGCGTTGTCGAAGTCGCTGACGACCTACCCGATGAACCCATGGCAGCCTTTTGTTCGTGTCAAGGGAGGTGGTGGTGCTTCTTCGTCAGGACCTGCAGAATAGATAGTATCGTTTGGGCAGTTTGTAATGTATGCCAAGTGGCGACTTTTGTAATGTGAACGATATTTTGAGTAAGAGGAGTCAATCGACTCATAATGCGACCGTGACTGTGTAACGCATTTTATTTTTGTTGAGCGAGTCCCCGAGCGCGTCCGCCCTTTAATGGGGTATATCTTGATTGTGTACATATGTGTTTTGTTTTGTTTATCCTTTGCGTCTCCTGAAGAGGCGAGTCCCCGAGCGTGATTCTTAGCCGTATAGGGCGCGTTCCTGTTGTAGGTTGCTAATGCATTGTTTGTAACGCGTCACTTCCCCTGGCTCGGAGAGCCAGTCGCTGGGCGAGTCCAAGGCAGCTCTCATACTTGGTGTGTTCCCGAGCCGTGTGAGGGTTCCATTATTGTGGAGTCCCCATGTGTGGTACTTAACCGTTCGAGTCGCTTTGCGCGAGGATGGGAAGGACAGGTCGCTGTAAGAAGCGTATACCGGTTGTCTTGGCCCGGTAGGCTAGTCGGGCTAGGCGACTCCGATGGAGGCTCCGGGTTGGCGTTTTCGTGGACGTCCCAAGGCCCGAGTATTTTCAGTGACCTTGGGCTGCACTACTTAGCCATGTCAGTCGCTCGACCAAGGGTTGACTTCCGTGGGTAGCGTACTACTAATTGTACGAGTGCGAGTGGCACAAGGATGCGGCGAGTAGACACAATTTTGTGAACCGAATGAATTTCATTATATATGTCAACTGAGTACATGTTTCGGTTCTATGTGTAGAACTTCCGGAGGAGGGTTACATTCCATGGCCTCCCAACCTCGAGCTGGCCGTCGCCTCGTATGTCGACGAGGTAATAGGCATCATTACCGAGTACTCGCCCTATGGCGAACGGCCTCTCCCATGGGGGGGAGAGTTTATACATGCCCTTCTTGTCTTGAGCCAGTCGTAGGACCAGGTCGCCCTCCTGGAAGGTGCGAGTCCGGACTCGGAGGCTATGGTAGCGGCGGAGTCCCTACTGGTAAATGGCAGTGCGGGAGCGAGCCAGGTCGCACGCACGCCTCGTCGATTTGGTCGATGCTGTCTTGGCATGTGGTCTAGTTTGTCGCCTCGACGTAATTGGCGACTCGAGGTGAGTCATCCCCCAGGTCTATTGGCATTACGGCTTCGGCGCCGTACACCATGAAGAAGCGTGTGAACCCGGTGGAGCGATTGACGGACGTGCGGATCCCCCATATGACTGAAGGGAGCTCTTCGACCCAGCATCCTGGGGTGCGCTCGAGGGGCACCTGGAGTCGTGGCTTGAGCCCGTGGAGGACGCTCTGGTTGGCGCGTTCTGCTTGGCCATTCGACTCCGGGTGGGCGATTGAGGCGAGGTCGAGTCGTATGCCGTGCTCTTTGCAGAATTCCGCCATGGCCCCTTTGGCGAAGTTGGTGCCGTTGTCCGTTATTATGCTATGCGGGTAGCCGTACCGGTAGATGAGCTCGTGTAAGAACTTGGTGGCGGTCTTGCCGTCACACTTTTTGATTGGCTTGGCCTCTACCCACTTGGTGAACTTGTCGATCGCGACCAGGAGGTGGGTGAAGCCAGATGGGTCCTTCTTGAACAGGCCTACCATGTCCATGCCCCCATACGGCGAATGGCCATGTGATGGGGATGGTCTTGAGTGCCGAACTAGGGAGGTGCGTCTGGTTGGCATACTTCTGGCACCCGACGCATCGTTGGACGATGTTGGTGGTGTCGGCGTGTGCAGTTGGCCAGTAGAAGCCGTGCCACATGGCCTTGGCGACCAGCGACTTGGCACAGCGTGATGGCCGCAGTCACCGGCGTGAATGTCCTGGAGGATCTTGCGTCCTTCTTCTGGTTGTACGCAGCGCTAGAACATGCCGATCACACTGCGTTTGTGTAGCTTGCCATTGATGATGACGAAGGATTTGCAGCGGCGCACGACCATTCGCGCCTCCGTCTCGTTGCTTGGGAGGATCTTGTGCTCGAGGAAGGCGACGTATGGTGTTGTCCAGTCGCTAGGCTCCACAACCATGGCGACTAGGGCTGGCTCTGGTTGCAGTGGGCTGACCGTAGGTTTGTGGATGATGTCGAGGAAGACGCCTGCTGGTGCCGCTTGTCGGGCCGACCCGATGCGAGAAAGGGCGTCTGCCTCCTTGTTCTTGCGTATGTCGATCCATTCAACGGAATAGCCGTCAAAGTGTCCTCCCAGCTGGTCTACCGCTTGGCGGTATGCGATCATTGTTGGAGAGACGGCGTCGCATGTTCCAGCGATCTGGCCGGCGACTAGGTCGGAGTCGCGGTAGCACCGTAGGCGATTGATATTCATTTCCTTGGCTGCCCGCATGCCGTGAAGGAGGGCCTCGTATTCTGCCATGTTGTTGGTGCAGGGCTTGAAGTTGAGGTGGAGCACGTATCGGAGCTTGTCCCCTTTGGGGGAGGTCAGTATGACCCCGGCTCCTACTCCGTCGGCGTTCTTCGAGCCATCGAAGTGTAGTGACTAGTAGTGGAGATATGGTAGCTTCTCTGGCTGCTGCGCTTCTTCCCAATCTGTGATGAAATCCTCTAGGGCTTGTGATTTGATTGCTTTGTGGGGCTCATATTTGATATTGTGGATGCCGATTTCGACGGCCCACTTGGTGACTCGCCCAGTCGCCTCGCGATTCCGTATTATGTCTTGCAGTGGTGCGGATGAGACCACCGTGATTGGGTGCTCTTGGAAATAGTAGAGGAGTCGTCGCTGAGCTCAGAATACCGCGTACACCAGTTTCTGGTACTACGGGTAGCTGTGTCGTGAGTCCGTTAGGACTTCGCTGATGTAGTAGACGGGGCGCTGGACGGGGCGCTCCTTGCCCTCCTCTGGCCATTCGACGACCATCACAGCGCTGACGACTCGATTGGAGGCCGCCACGTAGACGAGCATAGGCTCTTTGTCGACTGGTGTGGCGAGTAGTGGAGCCACGAGTAGCACTTCTTTGAGTGCTTTGAGTGCGTTGTCCGCCTCCGCGTCCCATTGGAACGTGGCGTTCTTGTGCATCAGGCGATAAAGGGGCATGGCCTTCTCGCCTAGTCGGGGAATGAAGCGGCTGAGAGCCGCTACTCGCCCGACCAACTTCTGGACGTCGCGCAGGCACTCGGGTTTTCCGAGTCGCGCGATGGTGTCGATCTTGGTAGGGTTGGCTTCAATGCCTCGCCTGGATACTACATATCCTAGTAGTTGTCTGGTGGGGACGCCGAAGGTGCACTTTCCTAGGTTCAGCTTGATGTTGTACCTCCGTAGATTTGCGAAGGTTTCGGCTAGGTCGGCGAGCAGGTCGTCCTGGCGGGTGGATTTTACCACCACGTCGTCGATGTAGACGTGAATGTTGCGGCCAATTTTGCTCACGAGGCACTCCTGCATGCATCTTTGGTATGTGGCGCCGGAGTTCTTGAGGCCGAACGTCATGGCCATGTAGCAGAAGGCACCGAATGGCGTGATGAACGCCGTCTTCTCCTCACCCTCGACCGCCATCTTGATCTGGTTGTAACCAGAGTAGGCGTCGAGGAAGCACATCGATTCCGATCCTACGGTCGAGTCGATGATCTGATCGATGCGCGGTAGGACGAACTCCTCCTTCGGGCAGGCGCTGTTGAGGTTGGTGTAGTCGATGCACATTCTCCAAGTGTTGTTCTTTTTCAGGACCAGGACTGGGTTTGCTAGCCACTTGGAGTGTTTTATTGGCCGAATGAAGCCTGCGGCCAACAAGCGCTGCACTTCTTCGGCGATTGCTCGGCGGCGCTCTTCATTGAAGGGTCGCATCGACTGCTTTACCGGTCGCACTTTGGGGTCAGCGTGTAGTTTTTGCTCAACGAGTTCGCTCGGGACACCTGGTTTGTCGGAAGGTTTCCATGCGAAGATGTCACGGTTCTCATGGAGGAACCCGATGAGCGCGCTTTCCTATGCAGGGCTCATATGCGCCCCAATGGTGACCGTCTGGCTGAAGTCGCCCGGGACGAGCTCGATGGTGCGGGTATGCATGGTTGCCTCGAATGTGGAGTTCACTGCGGTTGGCTTCTTCAGTATGGTGGGGTCGTCCTTGTTGATGTTGCCCGCGTATTTCGCGAGCTCCTCTGCGTGGTCAGTCTCCGCGGCGACGACGGCATCGGTGAGCTCAGCGCCTTTGTCCTCGCATTCCACGGCCATATCAGGGTCACCGTGGACGGTGATGATGCCGCTTGGCCCTGGGAGCTTCATCATGTTGTACACGTAGTGGGGGGTCGCCATAAATTTGGCAAATGTTTGGCGTCCCAGGACGCAGTGGTAGAGGCTGCGGAAGTTCACCAGCTCGAACTCGATTCGCTCGGTGCGGTAATTTGCCGGTGTGCCGAAGGTGACCGGTAACGTCACTTTTCCGATCGGGTATGCCTTCTGACCGGGGATGATGCCGTGGAAGGTTGTCAGGGTCGGCTGGATTGCCAACTCCAGGAGCTGTAGCCTTTTGAACGTGTCCAGATACATGATGTTGATGGAGCTCCCGCCGTCCATCAATGTCTTGGGTAGCCAATAATCGGCCACTTTGGGCCTGACTACCAGGGCGACTCGCCCTGGATACTCGATTTTGGGAGCGTGGTCCTGGTGACTCCAAGTGATGCTCTGCTCGGACCAGTTGAGGAAGCATGGGATGTTGACCTGTGTCACCGCATTGACGGTGACTGCGCGGGCGAGCACCTTCCTCTCGCGCTTGGTGCCGAGTCCGGTGAAGGTGTGTAGCGAGCCGACGGCGTTGCCGAAGCCACCGGCATTTCCGTTGTCCCCAGGTGGGTTGTTGTTGGGGTCTTCCCTTGCTCGCCTTGCCTTTTCGATCTCTTTGAGAGAGTGGCAGTCCGCGGTGGTATGGGTGGCGGGTTTCCCCTCCCTGCCGTGGTAGACGCAGGGCTGGTTGAGCAGGGCGGCAGGGTCAAATTTCGGCCTCGCCGCGTTGTTGGCGCGGTAGTTTCCGCTATCGCGGTAATTTCCTCCGTCGCGGTGGTAGCTCTTTGGGTCGCGTTGGCCATAGCCCGTGTTGGCGACAAAGTCGACTCGCCTGTCCGTGCGGCGCTTGCCGGTGATGCGGGTGTTGCTGTAGCGCATGTTGCGCTGTTGCCCACTATCATGGCTGCATGTGCGACGTCTTCCTCCTGACTCGTCGTCGGAGTCTTGGTTGGGGTCCTCCTCCGCGTAGCGCTTGGCGATCTCGAGGAGGTCCGGGATGTTGTCGAGCGTCCGGTAGACCCGCTTGATCTTAGCGACCAGGGGTTCATACCGGCACACGTTCTTGAAACAATGTATCGATGTGTCCGGGTGGATGCCGGAAGCAATAATCCACAGTTCTTGCCACCTTTGGATCCAGTGGCGGGTCGACTCGTGTTGTCCCTGGATGCACCGCTCCAGGTCTTCTATGGTGGTGGCGCGGGTGTAGGAGCCCTCGAAGTGCCTGACGAAGGCATCCTGCATTT
Organism: Avena eriantha; assembly: GCA_910589775.1. Taxonomy (NCBI): domain Eukaryota; kingdom Viridiplantae; phylum Streptophyta; class Magnoliopsida; order Poales; family Poaceae; genus Avena; species Avena eriantha. Next base: position 10,158,172 of record OU342741.1, on the reverse strand, counting down.
CCTCCTAGGAGTCGATGCTATCAGCGGGGAGGGTGTTTATCCATTGTCGGGTCGCACCCTCCATCATCAGGGGGAGGTAGCGAGCGGCGAGCAGGTCGATGTGGTCGGCGATTCCTATCGCCATGAGGTATGTGTCCAGCCACACTGCTGGGTCGTACGTCGGATCGTACTTTTCGATCTCTTTGGGCGCCTTGAAGTTGGCGGGTTACTTTTCCCCTCTAATCATAGGCCCAAAGCATTGGGGGCCGACTCGGCTAAGCGAGCCCCTTGGTTCGGGGTCGCCGCGATTACTGAGGGTGTGCCTCAAGTCGTTGGGCTGACGCGCCCGCCAGGCCTGGTTGTTGACGATGTGTGTGCGGGCTTCGATTGGTTGCCCGTTGGCGGCGACCGTGTTGTTCACCAGTCGCGGTTCATTGGTGGAGAGTGCGGGGTTGGCGGCCCACGGCTGGTTCACCAGTGGCTGCGGTGGTGGGCATGTCACGGCGTTGGTGATGGTAGGGTGGCCGCTTGAGGCCGCCCTGCTTGCCGAGGAGCAGGAATACACCCGACCCTGCGGGTCGACTCCTGCTGCTTGTTGCTCGACGGTCCTGGCGAGTAGGGCCTTGGCGTACTAGATCTAGAGCGTGTCGTCTCCCTGGACGTCGAGGTTGGCGACCATGGCGTCGGCCGCGACGATGTTGTCCATCGGGGTGGAGTGGAGTGGGAGTCTGTTGACGTCATGGGCTTGTGGCGAGATGATGATCCGCGGTTGGTCCGGCGGGGGCGCGTGGCCGATGGGCGGTGGAGGGGCTCCAGTCGCTGGTGCGCCGGGTGGCGGTCGGTTTCTTCCACCTGGTGGTGCGTTCTCGCAGTACTCACACTCGGCCGCGCGCGCGGGGTCGCCTTCGTCGTTGAAGTTCAGGACGCGGCCCTGGACATTGGAGTTCACGCGAGTCCTGATGCGGCGCTGGTGATAGAGCGATAACTCCTGGGTCATTTCCTGCTTGAGGCGATATTTCTCGCGCTCGGCGAGCTCATTGTGCTGCGCCTCCACGAGACGTGGGCGGGCCTCCTCCACCTCTGTGGCCGTGGCAGTCGGCGGGATTGGTGTGGAGAACGGATCTGGCGGGGCGGTCGTGCTGCCTGCCATGTAGATTGCGTTAAAGCAATTGGATCTGGTGCGGAAGTCTTCGGGCGACTCCGAGCCAGAATCAGAGTCAAAGATCCCGAGGATGGAGGAGTCCTCAAAATCCTCTGGGTTAGAGATTCGCGTGATGGAGTCCTCTCGTGATGCCGCGGTGATAGATCCGTCGACCGAGGCAGGGGTCGCGGAGTCGGCATCATCGTTTAGGGCCTCGTCGTTCGTGGCGGCGTTGGTATCAGCCGCGTTGCTGGTGGCCGAGTCGTACTCGGTGACGAGGCTCCTGATGGAGCGGACCTGCTCCTCCGAGAGCAGATCGCGGTGCGGCGGAGATCCGCCAACAATCACCGTCGCTGTTGGTTCGACCGCACTGGTGAAGCCGACGAAGAGGTTGATGGAGCTGAGCGGCATCACCATGCCGTGAGTGACCGGGCGTGACACCGGGATGTAGCTGCTGGGCAGGATCTGTAAGATCCCGCCGATGGCGATCATGCGGCCGGTGGTGAGTGGCCGGTCGATCGGAGAATAGGGTCTCGCCGCAGAACTCAGGCCAGTCGTGCTATGCCCCACGGTGGGCGCCACTGTCGTGGAAATGACCACGGCAGTCGCTGCAGTAGGCAGCAATTGATTGAATCGGGGGCGAGAGCTGGCGGCCATCTGCGGTGCGAGATGGGGGCGGATGCACATAGATTTATCCAGGTTCGGCTCCCCGGAGGGTAATGACCTACTCCTGCTAGATTAGATTATTGGAGAGCGAGTTACAAGCACTAGTATAAAATGGGCCTTTGGTTCAGGCCACTAGTCCCGACCGTGGCTGGGGCCGGGACTAATGGTCCGAACCAGACGGCCCGAGGAGGCCGAGGCACTTTGTCCCGGTCCGTAAGGAACCATTAGTCCCGGTTTGAGATACAAACTGAGACAAATGGGTCTGGGCCGGCGCGCGTGATCCTGGCAGAACCTTTAGTCCCGGTCTGTATCTCAAACCAGGACTAATGGCTTGGCCCTATATATATGCACCCAGCCCTCCACTCTCTCCTGTTTTTTTCCTATGTGAGAGGTGGGTATAACTTTGTGCTAACTTTTTTTCTTCATATGCACTAGAGGTGTTCGGTGAAATGCCTGTTAGAGCGATGCCACTTGAGTTCACACAAGACAAAATATGATATGAGGTGCTAGAGCGACACTTAAGGTTTCTCCTCTTTGTTTTGAAGTGTCCTAAAAGGTTAGCAACTATTTTCTCGTTTTGACTGCGCTGTACTAATTTAAGCATCGTGATTGCGTTTGATATATATGCATGGTTGTATGATGCAGATGAGCCACCCATGGATGTACGGTGACCGATGCTCTGACGCTTACAGAGAAGGCGTGCGTTCTTTTTGCCTTGTGGCCGAGGCGAACAAGCGGCGGGATGGTTTTATGTGTTGTCCATGTGTTGAATGTCGGAATGAGCAGGCTCACACTTCCTCAAGAGTCATTCAGAGCCACCTGCTTCGGTCCGGTTTCATGTCCGGCTATAATGTTTGGACCAAGCATGGAGAAAGGGGGGTTATGATGGAAGACGGTGATGAAGAAGAGAACGATGATCACAACTACCGATCTATGTCCCCTGAATATGATGATACCGCAGTTGAAGATAATGAAGAAGAAGGGGTCAAGAACGGGAACCAGATGAGCCCGTTGATGATTTTGGTCGGGTTATTAGTGATGCAAGGCGAGACTGCGACACAGAAAAGGAGAGGTTGCAGTTCGAGCAGATGGTACAGGACCACAACACATTGCTGTATCCAACTTGAGAAGAAGGCCAGAAGAAGCTGGGTAGCACACTGGAATTGTTGAAGTGGAAGGCAGAGACCGGTATGAGTGACTCGGGATTTGAAAAGTTGCTGGTAATAATGAAGAAGCTGCTTCCAAGAAATAACCAATTGCCCTCCAGTACGTACAAAGCAAAGAAACTTGTCTGCCCTCTAGGATTAGATGTGCAAAAGATACATGCATGCCCTAATGACTGCATCCTCTACCGCGGTGAGAAGTACGAGAATATGGATAAATGCCCGGTATGCACTGCATTGCGGTATAAGATCAGAAAAGATGACCCTGGTGATGTTGAGGGCGAGCAACCCAGGAAGAGGGTTCCTGCCAAGGTGATGTGGTATGCTCCTATAATACCACGGTTGAAACGTTTGTTCAGAAATAAAGAGCATGCCAAGTTGTTGCGATGGCACATGGAAGACCGTAAGAAAGACGGGATGTTGAGGCACCCTGCTGATGGTCGGCAGTGGAGAAAAATCGAGAGAGACTTCTCGGACTTTGCTGGTGACGCAAGGAACTTATGGTTTGGTCTAAGTACCGATGGCATGAATCCTTTTGGGGAGCAGAACTGCAGTCACAGCACCTAGCCCGTGACTCTATGTATCTACAACCTTCCTCCTTGGTTGTGCATGAAGCGGAAGTTCATTATGATGCCAGTGCTCATCCAAGCCCCGAAGCAACCCGGCAACGACATTGATGTGTACCTAAGACCATTAGTTGATGAACTTCTACAGTTGTGGGCCAAACCAGGTGTACGTGTGTGGGATGAGCACAAACAGCAGGAATTTGACCTACAAGCGTTGCTGTTCGTAACCATCAATGATTGTCCTGCTCTTAGTAACATTTCAGGACAGACGAACAAAGGATACAATGCATGCACGCACTGTTTAGATGAGACTGAAATTATATATCTGGATAAATGTACAAAGAATGTGTACCCGTACAATCGTCGTTTTCTTCCGCCCAGTCATCCCTTAAAGAAGAAAGGCAAGCATTTCAATGGCAAGGCAGAAACCCGGACGAAGCCTGTCCCCCGTAGTGGTGCTGATGTATTTGGTATGGTCAAGGATTTGGATGTAATATTTGGAAAGGGTCCTGGAGGACAACCTGTTCCGAAAGACCCCATTACCGGACACGCACCCATGTGGAAGAAGAAATCTAGATTTTGGGAGCTACCCTATTGGAAAGTGCATGAGGTCCGCTCTGCAATCGACGTGATGCACCTGACGAAGAATCTTTGCGTGAATATTCTAGGCTTCCTGGACTTGTATGGGAAGTCAAAAGATACCCCGGCAGCACGGGAGGACCAGCAACATCATAAAGGACGAGACGGCAAGCATCCAGGGCAGTTTCAAGGACTTTCCATCTACGCTCTTACCAAAGAAGAGAAGGAAATCTTTTTTGAAGTCCTTTTTAGTATCAAGGTCCCGTCTGGCTTCCCATCGAATATAAAGGGAACAGTAAATATGAAAGAGAAAAATTTCAAAACCTAAAGTCTCATGACTGCCATGTGCTTATGACGCAATTGCTTCCGGTTGCATTGAGGGGAATTCTACCAGAAAATGTTCGACTAGCCATTGTGAAGGTATGTGCATTCCTCAATGCAATTTCTCAGAAGGTAATCGATCGAGAAACTCTATCAGGGTTACATATTGATGTGGTCCAATGTCTGGTCAGCTTCGAGTTGTTGTTCCCGCCATCCTTCTTCAATATTATGACGCGCCTCCTAGTTCACCTAGTCGAAGAGATTAGAATTCTCGGTCCTGTGTTTCTACACAATATGTTCCCCTTCGGGAGGTTCATGGGAGTCTTAAAGAAATATGTTCATAACCGTGCTAGGCCAGAAGGAAGCATCTCCAAGGGCTATGGAACAGAGGAGGTCATTGAGTTTTGTGTTGACTTTCTTCCTGACCTTAAGCCGATTGGTGTTCCTGAATCTCGGTATGAGGGGAGGATGACTGGAAAAGGCACACTAGGAAGGAAATCAATGGTATGTAGGGACGGGCATTCTTTCACTCAAGCACACTACACAGTTCTACACAATTCCACCGTGGTGGCTCCGTATATCGAGAAACACAAGAATATTCTACGCTCCGAAAATCCGGGGAAGCTTGAAACCTTGATTAAAGGGGAACATGAGAAGAATTTTGGCAATTGGTTGCAGACACATCTCATGAATAACACCACTGTTGGAGATGAGTTTTACTCGTTGCCAGGTTACCATCTTCGACTATATGTACTTTCCAAGGGTACGAGATAAATGGGAATACATTTTACATGATCGCCCAAGATAAAAAGAGCACCAACCAAAACAGTGGTGTCCGCTTTGATGCAACAGATGACAATGGGCAGATTGACACATATTATGGGTACATAGAGGAGATATGGGAACTTGACTATGGACCTACTTTTAAGGTCCCTTTGTTTTGGTGCAAATGGTTCAAGCTGACAGGAGGCGGGGTACATGTAGACGAAAAGTACGGCATGACAACAGTGGATCTCAACAATCTTGCGTACATGGATGAACCATTCGTCCTAGCCAACGATGTGGCTCAGGTTTTCTATGTTAAGGACATGTCAAACAAACCGAGAAAAAGGAAAGATAAGCAAAAGAGTACAGAATACGATGAGCCAAAGCGCCACATAGTTCTTTCAGGGAAAAGAAACATCGTGGGAGTGGATGACAAGACAGACATGTCAGAAGATTACAATAAGTCTCATGAAATTCCGCCCTTCAAAGTGAAAACTGACCCAAGCATCCTGTTAAATGATGAAGATTCTCCATGGCTACGGTGCAGAAGAAAACCACAACACTAGATGTTGGTGATGTCTAATAATGTATTAAACCTTTTATTCGAGACATAAACCTATGTAATGTATTAAACCTTTTATTTGAGACATAAATCTATGTAATGTATTAAACCTTTTATTTGAGACATAAAGGTCCTCTTTCATGTAATACATCTTGCTCAATCAAACTAGACGTTGACGACCGGGTTCTAAGCCGCGGTAGGTGATCACACAAAGAGAAGGAACCATCACAAGAGAAGGAACCCACAAACACTAAGGATACATAGCACAACTGAAAATTAAGATACATAGCACAACTGAGTAGTGGTTCGTGATGGCCATCCGGCGCTCCACACCTAGAGGGACAGGAGGGACCGGCACGCCTCCGGCGCTCAGCATCCAGCTGGTGGGGACGCGGTAGCCCGGTGGGCAGGGGTAGTTCGAGGCGCAAAGCGCCTCCGCCTCCCGGGTGGTTAGAGATACGATGGAAGCCATGGGAAGAGAATGATGAGTCTAGATGTGATATGTAAATGGAGGCCAAGCGTACATATATATACTGAAAAAATGGCGGGAAGGCAGAGGTGGGAACCGGTGGAAAGCGCGGGAACGCAGTGGCGTGGGGAATTTTCATCCCGGGTGGGGGATCAAACCGGGACAAAAGATGGGGGGCCTTATCTGGGGGAGGCTTATTTGGGAGGGCCTTATCTAGGGGTGGCTAACCTTTAGTACCGGCTGGTGGGTGCAACCGGGACTAAAGGTGGTTTTTGTGTCCTCTAACAAAACTGTCGGTGGGATAAGGACACGTGGGTAACCTTTAGTACCTGGTGGGGGCTCAAACCAGGACTAAAGCTGTCGGTAGGATAAGGACGCGTAGGTGGACGCACTGCTCGATGAGATAAAGCATGTAGCGCACGACGCCCTGTCGGAGGAAGAAGACAAAGTAGAAGCGGTGCCGTGCCTATAAAAGGAGCATCGATACGCCATGGCAAGCAACTCAACAAGCCAACATGGATGGAGAGTTTCATCCCCATGGGTGGAGGAAAGGGTTGGGAAATCTCCCGTGGCAGAACTTCTCGAAGATGCCCTTGGTGCACACGCCCTATGGCATCTTCGGAAGTTCCGCCTCGGAAAATATTTTCCTGCTAGCTCGTGAAAGACTCCATCTCCGCCTCCCTGGGGTTAGAGGTATGGTGGAAGCCATGGGATAGAGTGGAGAGAGGCGGCAGATATGAGTCTAGATGTGCTATGGCAACGACCAAGCCAACATGGATGGAGAGTTCCATCCCCATGGATGGACGAAAGGGTTGGGAAATCTCCCGTAGCGGAACTTCTCGAAGATGCCCTTGGTGCACACGCCCTATGGCATCTTCGGAAGTTCCGCCTCAGAAAATATTTTCCTGCTAGCCCATAAGACTCCATCTCCGCCTCCCTGGGGTTAGAGGTATGGTGGAAGCCATGGGATAGAGTGGAGAGAGGCGGCAGATATGAGTCTAAACCCTAAAACCTAAACCCTAAGTCAGAGGAGGGAACCCTAAACCCTAAGTCAGAGGAGGGAACCCTAACCCCTAAACCCTAAACCCTAAACCCTAAACCAAAAACCCTAAACCAAAAACCGTAAACCCTAAACCCTAAACCAAAAACCCTAAACCCTAAACCAAAAACCCTAAACCAAAAACCCTAAACCCTAAACCAAAAACCCTAAACCCTAAACCCTAAAGGGGCTATGATCCGGAAGATAATGGGCAGGACTGCCGGCACTGTAGGCGAGCAGGCCGGGCTGCCCCCTCCCCTTCGCTCCCCCCGCGCGCGCTGGCCGGCTGGCGGCTTTTTTTAAAAAAATTGTAATATTATTACTAGTGTAATATAGGAATTATTACTAGTGTAATATAGGAATTAGTAGTAGTGTATATTAGGAATTATTAATAGTGTAATATAGGAATTATTATTAGTAGTGTAATATAGGAATTATTATTAGTAGTGTATATTAGTAGCAGTGTATATTAGGATTTATTAGTAGTGTAATATAGGAATTATTATTAGTAGTGTATATTAGTAGTAGTGTATATTAGGAATTATTAGTAGTGTAATATAGGAATTATTATTAGTAGTGTATATTAGTAGTGTAATATAGGAATTATTATTAGTAGTGTATATTAGTAATAGTGTATATTAGTAGTGTATATTAGTAGTGTAGTATTAGTAGTGTATATAGGAATTATTATTAGTAGTGTATATTATAGAATTGTAATATTATTAGTAGTGTATATTAGTAGTGTAGTATTAGTAGTGTATATAGGAATTATTATTAGTAGTGTAGCCGGACTTAGGGTTAGGGTGGTAGTGCTCGCGGGCCACCGGACTTAGGGTTAGGGTGGTAGTGCTCGCGGGCAGTCGGGCATAGGGTTAGGGTGGTGGTGCTCGCGGGCCACCGGACTTAGGGTTAGGGTGGGTTAATGTGGTAGTGCTCGCGGGCCCCCGGACTTAGGGTTAAGGTGGTGGTGCTCGCGGGCAGCCGGACTTAGGGTTAGGGTGGTGGTGCTCGCCGGCAGCCGGATTTAGGGTTAGTGTGGTGGTGCTCGCGGGCCACCGGACTTAGGGTTAGGGTGGTAGTGCTCGCGGGCCCCCAGACTTAGTATTACTGTAGCAAATTGCGTGTTCATATTATTGTTTAGTATTATTTTATGCAGCAATATTGAATGAAAAATGTTATTGTGTGCATTTTGTAGAAAACTATGGATCCAATCCAGAGAGACCTAGCATAGGAAGAAATTCTCGAGGATATGATCAACGACATCCCCCATGTTAATCCACCCGAATCTCCGTCGATTTATCTGAACCCCTCCGGTGAGGGAGAGGAGGTCGACCGAAATGATCAAGGAGAAGCCGATGGCTCAGGTGGTGGAGAAGCCGACGGCGAGGTATATATATGAAGTCTAGTGATCAGTAGATGCATTAACTGAGTTGTATATATATATAAATTGACGAATGTTTCTTCTCTTAGGCCTCCACATCGAGCAAAAAATATTCCAAACGAGGCCCGGCCAAAAAGTTGGACGCATCTACGCGTTATACAATTACGCGGGTATCACCACGGGGTGAACCGGTGGAACCCGAAAAGGCTAAAACTGTATTTAAACAACAATGTGGAGTTATGGTTAGGGATCGCATCCTGATCACCGTTCGAGAGTAGAATAAGGCCAAAGGGGCGAAAGAGGGTGAGTATGTCACCGACAGGTGCAAAGAGGGTCTTTGGAATGACCTCATGACACATTTCACCCTGCCAGAATGTGAGGATGATGCCGACACAGCTGCATTGAGGAAGAAAGTCAAGTAGTGGACTCTTACGAAGATGGCCGAACTATTCAAGAACTGGAAGAAAGCATTATGGCAAAAGTATTAGAAGACGAAGAAGACTCCTAAATTTGAATGCTATCTAACGAAGCAGCAGGCTAACTGGGATGCATTTGTGAAGTACAAGGAGTCACAACCTGCTATGGAGATATCGGAAAAAACAAGAAAAATGCTGCGATGAAGAAATATCACCATCACCTGGGGCCAAGGGGCTACGCGGCTACCATTTCAAAGTGGGATGCTAAAGAGAATGAGCTGCTTGCTAAAGGGATCACTCCAGAACCAATACGCGAAGAATGGGATCTGAGGGCAAGGAATTGGTTCCTTGGGCATGGGAGTGAGTATGACGAAAGTATAGGGGACCTTATTTGCAGTGACGGGATTAGGATACCCCGGGATACATGGCAAAAAGTGGTGAAGGAGATTAAAGCGGGGACAACAAAGTTCCGTCCCGATAGAGAGAAAGACTTGCTGACAAAGGTCCTCGGGAATGACGAACGCGGAGGACGTGTACGAGGCATTGGCCCTAGTTATACGTGGGAGATGGGGTTTCCCAAAGACAGAGATACTTATAGGAGCCGAGAGAGAGCAAAGAGGCGATGGCAGGAGGAGGAGGGAGACAGGTTCACCGAGTTGCTAGGAACACTTCGAATGCATCAGCAACAGATTGACGTACTTCGAGGAGCAGCACGCCTGCAAGATCCTGTACTCGATATTACCGCTGTCCCATCTCAGCGGAAAAGCAGTGTGGCTGAATCGGAGGTCCCTTCTAACGATGCACGTATGGTAGATGGCGGTCCCGGCTACCCCGTGGATGGAATCAAGGAGCAGGCATCTTGTGAGCTCCATCAGAAGGTGAAGAACCTATCCATCAATGTGGCGGTCGGATGTGCTTTACCTTGTCCACCTGGCGCATGCTGGCATGGCCGTGAGATTCTAGATGGCTATGCTAAAGTTGGTGTGGATGAAATCGCAATGGGGTGGGACTCAATGGAGCTTGACATCCCTGGACCTAAAGGTGAGAGGACACTCGGAGAAGTACTGGGTGGTATCATTCTATGGGACAAGAACAACATCAAGCTTCCAGGCTGGACGCCAAAGCCAACACCGCCTCCGAGTGGTCGCATGTCACCTTCACCTCCATCACCTCCAAGAAGCCCACCCCATGACTATGACCACCACAGCTCGAGTACATCTCGATCTCCGCCGCAGCCTCCGATTAGTACTAAATGACGCAGGAGCCCAAGACGACAAATGTCGCCCCTCCCAAGAGTACCTCATAAGAATCTTCCTATCAGACCTTACGATCATACTGACGAGGAAACCGACATGATCGTAAAGGCCGAATGTGTTGCGCAGCTTCAAAAGAAGAAACCCGAGCCTGCCCCGGTATACGCCGAGAAGCAAAAAGCTACGCACTTTCTTTTCTGAACACAAAATCACAATATGACTTGCACCATAAGCCAGATGACTATCGACGCACACTTCAGAAGGAAGTGAAGAAGAGCAAATCAAGTAGAAGTGCAAGCGGGAGCAAATCATCAAGTCAAAGTGCAACCGGGAAAAGAAAGGACGTCCCCCAGCTCGGGGAACAGGCCAAAAAATCGATCCCACCCCTCAAGGTGGTATCCCATGACATTCCCCAGCAGAAAATGGAAGAAGCTGCGAAGCTTGCGACCTCTATGAATGTGACTGTTGAGGAATTGCTAGGTTCCCAGGACGACAAGTTACCCAAGGCTCAGGTAGTCCCTACATATGTCCCAGGGAAGCCTCTGGTCAGCTTTGAGCAGTTCCAACAACTGCCAACACAAATGCGGAGTTTACATAAATGGTACTTGAAAGCCGTAAAGGAGGAGAGAATAATGATCATAGCGAAAGTCCCACATGACTACGACTTCCGAGAAGAAGAGGTCCATGTTGAGTTTCCAGAACTCTTCCATTTATACATTTTCGACGCCCTCGACAAAAGTCTCATGAGTTGCTATTGTCTGTAAGTTGTTGAATTCATTGTCTATATATAAGTTGTTCATTTTTTTCAGTTGTTCTGTTCATTGCATGTAATTATCCTAATTATATCCTTTTGTACTCTATTATTATGCAGAATGACGATCATGGAATGTAAAAGAAGGTCAATATTCAGTGTTGGGTTCATTGACCCAGATAAAATACATTATCAAACGCTAAAGGATAAACCCGAGGACACACAGGAAAACCTTCTAAGGTTTCTAACGGAGCAAAATTTCTATGACCACATACTGTTTCCTTACAATTTTGCGTGAGTGTCTTACTCTATTGTACACATTCTCTTTTGCTTACTCGATGTTAAGTGTAATTGATGAGTTACTGATGTATATATAAACGTGTACAGTTTCCACTAGATTCTCATGGACATTCAACTTGATAAGGGAAGAGTTGAAGTCATGGACCCATTAAAGAGACCCCTGGAACAGTTTAGTGACATGCAGGACATGCTCCAGAGATAATTTTCGCGCTACAGCGGTCTCTTTCGTTGATTTCCTGAGGTATCACGTAATAAATAACACATTCATTTTCTTTACCGGGTAGGGTTTGGAACCAGTTCAAGAGTGCGGTTACGGGTGACTTTAGTGAGAAGCTGACGTTTAAGCCGGTCTTGGTAAGTAGTACGCGCATCTCTTTACTTCTAGTTTCAATACAATTATGATGCTAGATTATTATTTTGATTGAATTCTATTCTCGTAAAGTGCACAAGGCAGCCACCGAAGACGAATCTATGTCGATTCTACGTTTGCGAGTTCATTCACACATTTACCAGTGAGTTGAATGATTATAGAGTCGATGTAAGCAATACATTCATAACATTATTTTTATTACCGTCACTTTTTGTTATCATGATTGATATTCATATTGATCTCCTTTTCTTATATAGTTCGAGAAAATGCGGGATCAGCTCCTACCACAGCAACGCGTAGTAGCAATTGCTGAAGAACTGGCAGGATTGTTGATGAACGAGATGATAGATGACGCCGGAGAATTTAGTGTGAATAGGCGCCGATGATCCCCGACCGTGTAATTGAATAGACGGGCTCTAGTCCCGATAATTGTGATCACCATGTGTAACTATCATGTATATATTTGTATGCTCGATCTTAAGTATCTTATGTATGCACGAACATGTACGGTATGTGGTAGCGTAGAAAACTATTTTGAAATGAAAAAAAGATATAAATTCAATTCTCTGCCACGGCAGAGAAAGTGCCTAAAATTCTGCCGTGGCAGAGAACCATTTGTCCCGGCTCGTAATACGAACCGGGACTAATGGGGGGCACCCAGCGCCCGCAGAGACAGCCACGTAGATGCCCATTGGTCCCGGCTGGTAAGAGGGTCGGGACTAATGGGTGGGCCTTTAGTCCCGCCCCTCTAGTCCCGGTTACCAGGACCGGGACTAAAGCCCCTTAAGGGCCGGGACTGGAGACCCGTTTTCCACTAGTGAAGGGGCGAGCTCGACGTCTAAGCAGGAGTCGCTTGAAGGGGTGTATGATGGAAAGTAAGTCCTGAGGGTACCCTAGGGAGGTTTATATATGAGGCACCTCGCTAGGGTTTTACAAGTTACAACCGAACAAGATATGGACTCGGAGGCTTTTGACCTAATCCAACTAGGCTTCTAGTATGCACCTAGGCCTCCAGTCGCCAATCACCGGGCCTTCATCTTAATCGCATTCCAGTCGCCGTCACGCAGGCCCATTCGTGAGACCTTTTGGCCCAATCGGAATGTCCTGCTGGGTATACCCCCACTTGGCATATCCCCATCACTGCTAGACCGTGAACGTCATCGCCTACATCGCTGAACACCAGGCTCTCGGCATTCACCTCCAAAACCTCTAGCGGGTGGCCATCGAAGAGAGTCGCATGCCTCCGATCAAGCCCAAGGCCCCCAAGATCAAGGGACTGGGCAACAAGAAGTGGAGAAAGCGCCAGAGGGAGGAGGCCGAGGCGCAGGCGCATGCAAGGAGGGGTTGAACGTGTCTGCTACTAATGTTAAGCAGCTTCTTTTGATTTTGTATATTTTGCGTGTATCCTATTTCTGCACGCAAGGAGGGGTTGAATGTATCGAACCTCGTTAAGCAACCTACTTTCTATCGCTATATCCTATTTAGCTGCGCACAGCTATATCTACATTTGTTTTGTTTTCTGAATGAATGTATTCTATCTGGTGTGATTTGCTGCTCTAGATTTGCTACCAGATCGGAGGCAAAAAGTGGTCCAAAATGGAACGAATGATCGAACAGAGAAGCTGCTCTAGATTTGCTACCAATTTGGGCAAAATGAAACATATCTGTTTAGCGAGAGAGGAAAAAGTACTCTTTCAAACTGCTAGTTAACGAGCTGCCATCTTGACAAGCTACCAGACACATACAGAAACATAACACAAAGAAGTAAAATTTATTTTAATACTCTCACTTCAGGCACTAGCCATCTTGACAAGCTAAATGAGTTCCACAAAACAGACACATAACACAAAGGAAGTAAAATTTAATCCACTTCTCATCAGAACACTTGAGGCGCTTGCCATCGTTTCTAAGCGACCAACTGCCATCATTCCAGGTGGATCTTACATTTTTGGTGTTCCACAGCTTACAAAGTTCGTCCCACCTGGAATCTGACTTGGCTTCCCTATCTTCAGCATCCCGCGGCACAATTAGCAGTGCATCACAGGCCTGATTATTGCCGCTAGAAGATGCTGCCTCTCTGTTTGCTGCTTCAGCTGCAGTCTCTCTATCAGCTGCTTTTGTAGCCGCTCTGTCAACTGCGTCAGATGCAGCCATATTCTTTGCATATGCAGCGTCAAACTCAGCTATTCTGCATTTTCTACAAAGGGCTCCCCTAAGCTCGTCTTCCCTCTTGCAACTGGGGCAAAACACGAGGTAACGTAGAAAGAAATGGATCTTCTTGTACAACTGGTAGGTCACGTAAGCATCTATGGCTGCATACTTCAGGTTTATATCAGACAATAGCCACTCCTCCCAGAAATCGTGCCTATTCGTAGGGAAATCTGCCTTCATTTTGTTGTATGACTCATCAAGGATTCTAGTTGCGAGTGTAGCCATTCCATCCTTCCTCGAGCCCTCTATGATCTTGACAAGACTCTAAATATCGATCCAGTTGTGCGCAGAAATTGTAATTCCCTCTTGACGAAATTTCCAAAAATCAGTTGTATTGTCGACAGTGCAGAAAACAATTCCGTTTTCTACAAGGAACTGGCGTAGCGCCAGACAATTCTTGTCAGTCCTGAAAGTATGTACTTATCATCACCAAAATTTGTAACTACAAATATTTTGTTAATGCAAGATCATCATATGAATATAATTTTAAAAAGTTTAGTAAATGCAAGATCAAGACTCTCAACATTGGTTTGTCATAATTTATTTGGTCCTAAATAAAATTCAGTAGTTGCAAGATGAGCAAATGGATAAAGAACAAGAGGAGAAAACCCTAAAAGCGGTTAACTACAAAGAGCAGATCTATAAACCGGGAGAAGTGGTAGACGAGGACGTGTTTCCTCATGGCCAGTTGAACGACGGCGACTTCATTCTCTTCATTTGGGTTCTCCCGGGGTGTACTCGAGATCCAACCCCACAAACTTGTCCTCGTCTTTCTCAAGCCAACCCTCGTACATCCTCAAGACTCGCACCATTGTCTCCTCCTCATTGGTGTAGACGACGTCTATCTTTTTATTGTCATGGGCAGTGAAGCTTGTCTCTAGAGTGCGACGACCTTCCATGGCGGCAAGGAGAAGACGGAAAGAAGACACATGACAGGAAAAAGAATAGTGGTTTCTGCGAGACAGGTGAACGGTGGAACCATCAATGCGTTTCTAAGGTAGTGGTTAACAACGGGGACGGAAGTCCAATGGAGAGACGTATGGCGGTGGCTGTTCCAGCTTCTGAGTAAACAAAAAATAATAATAACGAGGATATATGTGCCTTGTTTTGTCACATCAATACACTGGGCCGGTCGTGTTGTCCTATCCACTGCGCCAGCGCTGCAAGCCTACGTGATAGCCACCACGCCTAAGCGACGGGAGCGACATAGCAGCGAAAACTGACAGGAGGGCAACTTGACAGGCGTTAGCCTGATATTTTGTATTGAAACGTAAAGTTGAATTCGCGCCGAAAAATACCCTCTCAGTATTTGGCATGCCAACTGTGGTCATCGCGGCTGATTACAGGCAACTTGGGTACCGCGTTGCCTGGGCGTCTCAACTTTCGGGCCGCAAAATGATATTATCCATGGTTTGGGCCATTCTTTTCAATGGTAGTAAGCTGGAGGGTTTCAAACCAATGAGAGGTATTCGGCAAGGTGATCCTATTTCACCCTATCTTTTCTTGTTATCAATAGATGGCCTTTCGTGCATTTTAAAAACTCGTGATCAGTCATCGCATTTGGGAGGAATCAAGGTGGCACCATCAGCTCCACCGGTAAACCACCTGTTTTTCACGGATGACAGCATGTTGTTTTACAAGGATAGTAGAGTGGGAGCAGAAGAGCTGTCGGACTTGTTGGAGATATATTGCAGAGCTTTGGGCTAGAGGATTAACAAGGAAAAATCATCTATTTTCTTCACAAAAGGATGTCACAAGAAGTACCGGATTCTTAAAAATACTCTTCATGTGAGTTATGAGGCTTTAAGTGAAAGATATCTAGGCATGCCAACCGATGTTGGAACTACCAGGTATTGGAACGTTCAAATTCTTACTAAGATAGAGTGTGGAACAAGGTGAAAGGCTGGCTGGAGAAAATTCTTTCATCCGGCGGAAAAGAGGTGTTGATCAAATCGGTTGCTCAAGCTATTCATGTCTATTCTATGGCATGCTTTCGTTTGCCACGAGGCTTGAGTGAGCACTTGAACTCCTTGATACAGCAATTTTGGTAGGGAAGCAAGGAAGGAAAACGCAAGCCATGTTGGGTATCTTGGGACACAACGACTTTGCCAAAACATTTGGGAGGGCTCGGTTTCGGAGATCTTGAGTTGTTTAATCTCTGCCTCCTTGCACGCCAGTCTTGGAGAATGCTACAGGTGCCGAGCTCGTTGAGTGCCCGTCTACTCATGTCTATTTATTTCGCAGAATCTTTGATCCTTAATGCTGAACTTGGACCACATCCCTCACAGATATGGAGATCTATCCTAGATGGACAAGATATTTTGGTTCAGGGTATGATTAAGAGGATTGAAGATGGGAGAATTACAAGGTTATGGGAGGATAATTGGTTGCCTCGTGATGATTTAATGAGGTTGATTATGGCCACAAAGGTGAACCCACCGCATATGGTTTTAGAATTGATTGATGAAACAACGACGACTTGGAAGGAGTTGATTCGCCAATACTTCCTCCCCATGGATGTCACGGCAATTCTTAACATCCCTTTATGTACAAGGAGGCAAGCTGATTTTTGGGCGTGGCACTATGACTAGAAAAGTCTTTTTTGGGTAAGATACGCCTACAGGATGATAGTCAATACTAGATTCACTAGAGGAAATTATTTTGATGGTGTGGTTGGATCATCTAATGCTAAATCTGAGCAGAAAGGGTGGTGCAGACTTTGGAAAACCACGGTTCCCTCTAAACTCCGAGTATTCTTATGGCGGCTTGCCCAGCAATCGTTACCATCGAGTGATATACTGCAGCGTCGCAACATGTCTACTACCAGCACTTGTTTACTTTGCGGAGCTGATGATTCATGGAAGCACTCTCTACTTCAGTTTAATACAGCCAACAACGTATGGGCACTCGCGGATGAACTAATGGTTGAACACATGATTTCATGTGGAGAAACTAATGCCAAGCATTGGCTGTTTCATATGATTGACACTCTACCGCATGATCAATTCACCAGGTTGGCTGTCACATTGTGTGCTATTTGGACATCGCGAAGGAAGGCATGAGGATATTT
Source organism: Avena eriantha (assembly GCA_910589775.1). NCBI lineage: Eukaryota > Viridiplantae > Streptophyta > Magnoliopsida > Poales > Poaceae > Avena > Avena eriantha. Next base: position 10,141,170 of record OU342741.1, on the reverse strand, counting down.
TTCAGAGTCCCCTATCCACCCATGCCTTTCTTTGTCAATTCATTCTTGGAGGAACTGAAGGGTTTATCGAAACCGCATGGGAACCATCCAGTACTGCAGCCGGCCTCCACGGCACAACATATGTGGATCCCTCCTCCATCGGATGCTCCAAAGATTGATGTCGATGTTGCTGTATCGAAGACGGGAGATAGGGGCTCTGCGGCTGTTGTCTGCCGTGACGGTAATGGGAATTATCTTTGAGCTTCTACAATTGTCTTTGGGGGCATCACCGATCCAGCCATTCTAGAATCTCTTGCTTGCAGAGAATCACTTGCCCTCGCTGACGACCTTGGCATTGCCCGGATCTTTGTGGCTTCTAATTGTAAATCAGTAGTCTCTGATGTAGCCAATGGTAGCAAGGGAAGGTATGGGATGGTGATTGAAAAGGTCAAGGCTCGGGTAGAACATTTTCATGAATCAGGCTCGTATTTGAGGGAAGAGCGTCGAATTTTGAAGCTCACATTGGCTGTCCGTCATATGTGGCTAGGCACCCCTTTTTCAGAAAATACTCCTGTAAACATTCTAAGCAATTAATTAAGTCTAGCTGGTTGTCTAAAGAATATAAACATGGGGATGCTCCCCCGGTCGCAGCCTACTAGGTCTGGGCATAGCTTTTAATCGTGCTTCTACAATTACCTGTTCACCTGATGAGCTAAGGTCGTCAAGACCATGCTGCTATTTGAATCTGTCGTTTGAAATGTTTTGCAATTTGAATCTTTCGCTTGAAATTTTCACACGAATGTCAGCACAACCATACCAGAAACCAAGTAGATAGCGACCAACAAACTGTCACACCACAAAAAACAGTGGAATTTTCAGAACAAGATAACTAAATCCAGATTGCGAGATTCATTCAGACAACAAAGGAAACTCCGTCACAAAAATGGCCTCGAGTAGTAGGGGATTTCAACCATGTGATTCAGTCAGGTAGCATTAAGAGGTGCTCTAAGAAGTGCTCAATAACCTCAACTTGTTCAAACAGATGATACAATCAGGGAAGAAAAGGCATACATGGACGACTAACTAGACTTACAACACAGACAAATTTGTTAGGTAGGTGTGTAACTTAGGGGCAAGAACTCTGCAAGACATCTTTTCGCACATCACAGTGAGTTATCAGGCCCCTCTAAATCTTACAACTATTGCCAAAAGTAAACCTTTGAGACAACAATACATGCCATAAAGAATCAGTCCAACGGCACATTCTCTTTAATCGCTGCCGATAACTGTGTAGCCGTCTCTTCGTTTTTCAAACGGAACAAGTATGGTCGAGCTACAACCTTGCCACCATCTGACTCGCTTGACTGCGCATCCTGTGAAAATATAGCACGAGTCAGGGTCATACTGGGAAAGATATGCGCTGCACATATCCGAGGGTCGGTGGTGCTGGTGGGGGGGTGGGGGTGGGGGGGGGGGGTGGGGGTGGGGGGGGGGGGGGGAGATAAGTAACCCATAGTACTTACTGAAGTATGAAATATGGAGGCAACTGTGTTCTTCTGAACATTTGTTTTAATCCCCTTGTAGATCAGAGCATTCAGAAGAATTTTGCCAACCTGCGACCAGAAATCAGCCATTAATATCCCGTTCGTGACCAGAAAAAATCTTACAACAGCGTAACAGATCATACAAAAGGGTGAGAGGCCGATTTCACAGAACCTGGCAGCCAAAGTGATAAAAATATTCAAACATAATTTGTATATGCTGCTAAATACTGTATGAAACGTAAGTCAAATGAATCTGATCTACTTTAACAGAGAAAATCATCACGCATACAGGAGTAGAATATTTTGCAGAACTATATGAGATATAGGCATTTCACGTCTGACACAATGGAACAAAAAGAATACCACCACTGAGCTGAAGCCAAATGAACTTGGATTACTACATATCAGCAGAAAGGGGAGAGAACATACATCATTTCTAATAACCACTGTTGGGGTGGATTCTTTCGTAGCTTTCTCTGCACCCTCTTTACATCTGATAGAGAGCTGACCCACACCAATATCTTTCCAACCCTTGGTAACATCATCATGCTACATGGAAAAAAAAGTCTGAAATCACATGCTAAGCATATTTCTCGAAACACTTGGATAGTATCACCAAGGAAGTAGGAACACAAGTTATAATCTAAGGGCAAAAGTATAATGCTAAACAGAGATGAATGGAAAGGATACCTTCACATACACCTTGCATTTGGCTTCATGAACAACAACTATTCCTTTCTCTTCTGCTTTTTTTACAGAAGGGCTGCTAGGTTGCTCAGCTTCAGCATCTGAACATTCAAACAGGAGTAGAATTAAGTATTGAAGTGGACAAGGCATTGAAAGCGATTGAGTACAGTGGTGGGGACTGGTACCAAAAGAACCTACACCGTCCGTTCCGAATTATAAGTTCTGGCATTTTTCTGACTCATATGCATATAGACGTGTTTTAGTGTCTCACTCATTTCAGTCTTATGTAGTCCAATATTGAAGTATCCAAAACATCTTATAATTCAGAATGGATGTAATAACACCAAATATTCTAGAGATGGGAGACAAGAAAAGTCCACAAAACCACCCTGTCCTTGTGTGCGCTCAAGTATTAAAACCGCTACCCCCTCATGGTACACCACACTGATATTTTGCTGACTTCGAATCCTACCAGGGAATACACAAAGATGTGGCATCTAAATTAGCCGTCAATGGTCAAGTTTGCAACTTGACTGGCTCGATCACTTGTTTCACGCCTTCAACCGCTGCCCACGTCACTCCTGCTCCAGCCCATGGCATGCCAAACCACTGCTTTACATATTATGCCACACTGCCTTATCAGCTCATACTCCCCAACAAAAAACGAGAAGAGCAGCCGAAACAGTCGAACATGTCGTCCTCAACAACTCACAAGCCAATCTTGGAAGAGAAATAATGCAGTGTGAAAAAAATGCCTCAATGGCAGCTTTAGACATATGAAGTAGACTATAATTTTAGTTTTAGGATGGACTCAATTTTCAATATTAGCCTTGATCTCCGCCTTCTTGCATGATGAAGTGCATCTTGTACTGAAATCTTGATAATTCCTTTAGAGTCAGGGGTGGGGGAGATTATATGATCCCGTGATGTGGTGCAGTTAGTTGATGTGGGAAATGCTTTTTACCAGAGTCATAATGTTAGATGATGACTGTTGCAAGCAGACCAAAACCACTTAAAACACCATTGAGGGTTGACTTGAACTAATTTTAAGAGATGAGGGTGTTCCTTAGAGCTTTTTATAGCTGAGGGTGTAAACAGAATTGGCATGACAGGGGTGGGCTGGCAAATTGGACTTTGCCCATAACTTAACAAACAGGTAGATACTCACCTTCATCCGCATCACCTGAAGCTTCAGTAGCATTTTTGTTTCCTGATAGAGCAACAATAAGAAAACACATCATTCTATTGACAGAGGGCTCATAATACAAAATGTATTCATTTACTATATCACTGTCAATAGAATGACCAAATTGCCTTAATCATCAGAGTTTCACATGTAAGTTTATGGGATGGGGAGAAGCTGTGTGTTCGGCAAACCAAGGAATGCCTAAAGCCAATATTAAAAAACAATATTCTGAATTGCATAGAAAATGGTACTACCTCCGTCCCAATTCCCATAGCTTAAGGCTTATATTTTTTTGAAAAGTCAAGCTACGGAAAGTTTGACCAAACTTTTAGAAAAAACTATCAAGAACTATGATATTATATAGATACCATGTGAAAATATGTTTCATGATGTATCAAAGGGTATGGATTTCATATTATAAATATTAATATTTTTTCTAAAAACTTGGTCAAACTTTACATAGTTTGACTTTTTTTTTTTTAAAAAAAGCCTTAAACTTTGGGACGGAGGGAGTACTTTGTTTTTTCGGTCAAATGTAAACAGAAACATGAATAACTCTGGGGCAACTGATATATATGTATACACGTATGCATAGTACGTATACCTTACATATATATATACCTGAAGGTATATGTAACTCTAGTATGCATATCTTAGGTATGCGTACATTAGGTACGTGTAACTTAGGTATATGTACCTTCAGGTATGTATAGTTCATGGCAAAAAATGCACGTATCACGTATGGTGCCTGGGCACCATGTTGCCCCAGTTAATTTATATATAGATTAATATTAGATCTTACATGTATTGGTTTGCCATTACTCATAAAAGGATATTAGGTTATGGAGTCCTTTGGCAGAACATAAATGTTTGGCGAGAGTATGACTGGTCGACTACGAAATAAAATAGTGAAACACAAACAACCATGGCCAAGTAGATTTGGTTGGGTTGGCGATATATCAATCATACAACCTTAGTGCTAAAATGACAATAAGTCACGCCAGTTCTAAGCATTATCAATCCATTCAAATATTCCAAATAAATGTCATAAATACATATATATCCGAATGCCATAAATACACATATTTGAAATATCGTGTGTTAGCTCCTTATATGGTGACACGGCCAATTATAAGAAAAGCACTAATACCAAGCGAAAGGAAAGTAAAATACCAGTGAGAATTGGCTGCGGGTTCACTGAAAACAGTGTTGGTGTTGGCATGCTAAAACTCTGAGAACCTGTAGAGGAAAAAATGGAAGGAGTAGTTGGTGTTGAAAACCCATTATTCCCACCAAACTGGAAAGTTGATTTGCTGCTGTCACCAGGCGTGTCCTTGTTATCAAATATGCCTGCACATCATTATTGACACTTCTAAGTCTGGAAAAAAAATCCAACAAGTGTAAATGCAATATGGTTAATTAAAGGTATAAACTGGAGAACAGTCGTACCGCCCAAAGCTGATGTTTTCTTCTGAGAAGAGAATGAGAACAGATTTGGTGAGCTTGAGTTCTGAAAAGCCAGGGAGCTGGCTCCTGTAGTTGGACTCTTCTGTCCATTGTCTGATCCTGGCTGTACCATAAACTTGCTATTGACAGTTGCCGGGGAAGCAGTCTTCTCATCAATGGCTGGACTTGGGGATGAAATAGCTGTTGCACCTGCTTTATTTTGCTTAAGCCAATTGACAACATCCTTGAATTTTTCCTAATGAGAGAGAATAATATGAGATCAAGACATTACAACTTTATGAGAAATCTGACTAATAGACTATTCACATAATATTTAAAGTGCCAAAAGCCAAACTAAGTAGTACCCAACAGGTGATGTGTTCGATATAGTATGTGCTGACTAACAATAATCCCTCCAATACAAGGAAAAACTGACGTTTTGGTTTTGCACACCGACACATTCTTTACAATCTAACTTTGACCTTTATTTTCTTCACAGCACATGTGTTCGAATAAAGTATGTTCAAATTAATCAGACAAAGTTTATTCAAATACATATTGTGAAGAAAATAAAGGCCGAAGTTAGATTGTATTGGAAGGAAACTCTATGTATATGATTTTATGTTTTCAATCTAAATATTTAAAAAAGTATATGTTCAAAGTGTGACTTAAGGCATGTTAAAAAAACTACCTTCTTGTAAACTAGAGGGGTTAATCAAATACAGATAATTTTACATACTTGAGAAGATGACAACTGATTAATTAGTTACAGACTTGAGGAGCTGTAACCTGGCTCAGAGGGTGTAGTCGTGCCCAGCAGGACCTATCACTCGATAGGTAGGCGCTCTTGAGAGTGCAACAAGTAGAAGATGGGAAGGAACTTGAGATTTAAGTACATCCTATAGCTCCTAATGTTTTGGAGACTGAAACACAAAGCAATGGAAAGGAAACCTACAGAATTCTAAGCCTAGTCTGATATAAACCTATCAGTCTGCTATCAATTCAAGACTTGACACACCTCCAGGATCCAAAAGGAGCTCTCCTGTTCCAATCATAACTGCTGCTGACATGGGCTTGGGCTTACAATAGTGTATTCCTCACGTGATGTGATTAAATATTCGTAAAGTTTCACAGTGAACCTTAAAACTTAGCAGATCCTACAAATCTAAATGAAAATAAGGGCATGTGGAAGTTTGAAATCCCTACTTCAACACGGTTCATATTTATGTTGTGAACACCAATGATATCTGTTTGATCAAAAATTCTCAATAATGTTCAACTAATCCTAACAACTCAGGGAGTAAGTTAAATTCTGCATACTGGAATCATAACGTCCACAAATCCACTACACATGCATGTCATGCAGAAAAAATGCTGATTGTGATAGTGGTACATTTTATCAGCGATGACAGGGAGATATCAGATCTCTAGTTATGCAATGTTAAAAACAGAAAATACCCTGGTGAAGCTTTACCATGATTTCAGAAGCATGGGATATGTAATCTTTCATGCCGTCCTCCCAAAGTTCAGCTGGGTGATTTTGCAACTGTAATTGTACCCAGCTGCTCAATATAAACATGTAGATGAGTTTTTCACATGTCAGAGGGAACACACGGCATTAAGCTGAAAAAGTAACTTCAAATACTTGTATTGACACAAGGGTTTAAAAATATTGACAGCGACTAAATATTCAAAGCCTTTATGGGATGACTAAGGACTAGATTATTCAGAAAACAGGGCGGAAATAAATATGACAGGAAAATTGTTATTCAACAGCACCCAAATTAGGGATGGTGTGACTGATATGAGACAAGACAAGCTCTAGCAGATGAAGAAGTGCCCAACCTTGCAAACTGGGTATTGAGTGCTCTGACGTGCTTGCTGGCGGTCTCCGCCCGCCGAGGGTCCAGAGCAGCGACTCCTGCCAGCAAATGCTGATGGGGAGACTCTGCCCTGCGAACTTCCATTACTCACTGGATTACTTGATATCTGCAGCATCACATTAGTAAAATGAATAGTGAGTGATTCTACAACAAGATGAACCAACAGAACTATCTAACCTACAATCATATTAAAGGCTCACACGGGAGCCACAACCAGAAAAAGAAAACTTGCATGGTGCAGCAGCAGCAGCACTGAAATGTGGCTGTTTATCAATGAACAGTACGGCTTTTCTTTCACCACCACCCATAGATGATGCGTGTTCAGCTGCCAACATTTGAAGCTCATAGGTAACCTGGGCTATGTCTTATTAGGGACGGATCTAGTCCCCTAGTGGGATTTAACTAAAAGAGGTGCTTCTGGCTAGAAACAAGCACGTACCTCAAAACCAGTTACAAAAAGTGCGGGCGGGGCAGGGCGGAGACAGCAGGAAGGCGACGTCCCGGCGAGGAAGAACAGGGAACGGCGATGGTGGCGAGGCGTGAGAGGCGGGAGCGTCGGGAACCGGAGGGGATGGAGGTGAGAGGCGGGGGAGGGGGAGGGGGTAGGAGCGGGAACGAGGAGGAACGGGGAACGGCGGCGGCGGCGGGGGTTGGGAGCCGGAGGGGAGAGACGTCGGCGGTGAGGCTGAGAAGTAGGGCACGGCAACGGGTGTATGTTGGGCCGCCGCGTTTTTTTTTCTGTTGGGCCGCCGCGTTGGTGGGTCAGGACAACGAACTGCCCCCGCTCCGTTATCTGTTTTTTTTACGACGGAAACTAGCCGAGTGGTGCGAGGGCCATCTCTAGTGTGAAGCATTCTTTTGATAATGTATGTATGTGTGGATATCTTTTCTCTATCTAACACATTCTTCATTTCATAATGTACATAGTGCTTTGACGTGCACACATTCCTCAAGTTCTAACTCTGACATTTATTTAGTAAATGATTATAATTGCGAAGAATAACAATAAAATATTTTTAGAAACAAGTAATGATACCGGCACTTGTTTCCTCGGTGTCTATTTTTGTATTTTTTTTTTGAGATCCTATTTTTGTAGTTAGATGTGACGATATGATGCACCAACATAACTATGTAGCAATGTGGACATTTTTTTAATAAAGAGCAATGTGTACATAAGTTAGACCAATTGTCGTATTGCCGGTAATAGAGACCACAAACTCTATTCTTCCTGCCATTTGGTGCCATTTGGTCATGGGCAGACCCGACGGGTGGCCGGGCCACGGCCCACGGCCCACCCGGAAATTTTGAAGTTTTTTTACCTATTACTAATTAGTCTATGGAACCGGGAACCGACCCAATAGGCCAAAAACGAGTCAGGGAAGGGGTGAAAGGGTGAGCGAGGAGTTGTCGACCGATCGAACTGCTGGCCGCTGCTCATTTAACCGATCCCCTAATTGTTGGCCGCTACTCAGCCTCCAGCCGCGCGCACTGGCTGGCTCCTTTCTCCCCATATGCCTACTTCCTCGAGCCGGCCTCTCCTGACTCCTCGCTTGGCCGCTGGCTGTCAGCCGCTCGTCTCTCTCCCGTCGTACAGCTCGCCCCTCGTCGCTCGCAGCTCGGGAGGATCAGCAGATCGAGTCAGAGGCCGTAGCAGGTATAATTTCCCATTTCCCAACCTATTTCTATGGTTTATTTGCCACGACTTTGAGCTAGATCAGGAGAATTTAAGGAGAGCAATAGAATTTGAGTTGATGTAGGAGCAGCCTACCCACGAATTTGGGTTGTAGCCTTCCTGTATATTTGTGAAATCCCCATTAAATTATTTCCTATGTTTAATGTAACTGTAGGATTGATTATGAAGATAAAGAGTGATAGTTACATTGCGTCTCTTTCCGAAATCATGAAGCAAAGATTACATCTTCTTCACCCTTGGTTGGAGTCGATGAGCAAACCGAAGACGGTGGAGTTTTGTTGAATTGGCTTCATTCCGCCCCTCCCGTCCAATCTGATACCGAGTGTGAGACTAGAACTGAAGATACAACACCAGATCCACCATCACCCCGACGGCCGTGTGCAACATCATATGATGCTCACTTTGTTCCATATGATCCAGAGGAAAGGATTCCCTATTTCAACATATGATGTAAACGATCAAGATGTTGTTCGGAGAGGATATATCACAAAAGGGCCATGCCAACCATATGCACATGCCTTCCCAACCAGAAAAATACATGGTAAAAACCGACACTTCAACTTTGTTTGGTTTGAGCAATACAAATGGCTAGAATATAGCATCGCAAAGGATGGTGCTGATGAGTCCAAAATTTAAGAATATTTAGCTTCCGTTTTTGCATAAGTAGAATAGGGTTATTAGTATTTTGTTGCGTTTGTGCGCATCTTTTGTCCTTGTTTCAACATGATCGCGAATTACTAAGTCTCTTATGAACATATCAATTGAGACTATCATATTATGTTGTAATATAATATTTTTAAGTGATAAAAGTCATTTACTTGATTTATCTTCGCACCTGGGATAATAGAAAATGTGAAGGAAGGCTGCTGCAGTGTTAACTACCAGTGAACAGGCAGAGTCCACCTATACTACGCGGCAGTGTGACCGCCTCATCAAATACTTTCTCCTGGCGAAGACGGATCACAGATCCGACATTCACAACAACCTTAAGCCACGAAAAACTACACCAAAAAAGGATCTGAAGGAGGAACTTGAACAATGGAAAATCCCTGTTGCTTCACGTATCATTAGAAGACATCGCATCATCCCCTTCATTATCAACCGTTGCATCACCATCACTACTACTACCTCCATCTTTCATTCATTAGATCTTGTTGTAATTTCAGATTCAATTATGATTTGCACTAGATTTATCCCCGTACTTTTACCCATCCATTTAATTATGATGATGTCGTTGACTGCTTCCATGTATGAGTAGTTTCCCTCATTCTTGGGGAGATGGAGAAACCCTAGAACTATTATGCATTGGAATGAAGATGATATATACTTGTGTCCATTGACTTATTGGTCTATGATATTTATATGATGTGTGTTTGATCTCTCTCCTTAGATGGTATGTCTAGTTGGCCACATATCATTTGTCTTCGGGTCTAAAGAAAAGGATGAAATCCTTTGGACGTATTTGGAAGTGTGCCCGGAGCTATTGTGACCGTAAGCACCGGCTAGCAACCTACACGGTCAAAGGAGGATTAAAGAGAGATTATCTAAGCTAATTACGATATCCAGGAGGTGACCCTTAATTGTGATGGTCTGTATGGGTGACTACTCTCAAACATCACGGTAGTTATTTAGAGATGACATCATTCTTGGCTCAACAAAGTGACTGTCTACGAGCCTTGTAGTGAACATCTTATTATGGAGCTCTCTCCATATATATCATGATACATGAAATGGGTTATCCTAATTATGATTAATTATAACATGCTAGTGCTGTATCCTACATCCCCGAGAGTGCTTTAGCCCTACTGAGTTCAACCACTTTTCTAAACACTTTTGTTACTCGCTTTCTTTTACTTGTTTTAATTACTTTTCTGCATTCAACCAGAAACCTTTTAAACACCCTTTACTTGAAATCAAAGGCGGCTTACAAGTATCCTTTGATAGATAGTGACAAGGGGCATAAAGGCCTTAACCAAATAGCTCTTTATGGGTTCGATATTTTTATTTTGTAACTAGCTACAATCGATATATGCACTTGTAGTCATCAAGCTATTTTCTAGCGCTGTTGCCGGGAGGCTAAGCGCTTTTGGTCTTTGTTCTTACTTGCTTATTCTACTAATTGTTTTACTAAAGTTTTTTAATAGTTTCAGGTAAGCACCATGACTGCACTCGGACTAATGAATCAGCTCGATGCAGCTAAACACCGCGGGAAGTTCAATAGAGGACTTGTCAAAGAATTTCCGAGTGGGAGTGAATCAGAATACAAGGTTAACCCTCGCTTTAAAGAGAAAAATTTGTAGGAGATGATCCCTATGAGGATACTTACACTCATTTAATGTATTTTACTGAGTTATGTTGGACACTTAAATTGAGAGGAGAAATTTTATCAGGATTTGGCCTGCTTTTTTAAAAAAATTGAAAAAAAATTGTGGCGCATATTGGCATGCGCCACATAAATTTGAGATTTCTATGGCGCATATTGATCAGAATTATAATTTATTGGCAAGGTAACAGCGGCGCATCCTATATGCGCCACATAATGCCAAAATCCATGCGCCACAGATAAGCCTTTTCCTAGTAGTGCCGCTGTCGCCACGCCACCAGGACTTTGCCTGGCGACGCCTCGGGTGGCGGCAGCGGGCGGGAAGGCCGAGGAAGGTGAGGGGAGGAGGCTGCCCAGCACGGCACAGCGCCGTTGCGTGGGTGCTGGGACAGGACCAGTTAGTACTGCAACTGCATCTTACCGCGTTAGATTCAGTTGTATGGCACTAGAGGGTTGATTTAGCTTTCACTTCCGGAATCTGGTCTTTGTGCGTGTGTGTATATCAGGTTTTTTCCGATGGTATTGTACTAGTGTATTTTCATATATGATGGATCTGCTAGCTAAATTGATACATGTGGAAATTACGCTGGCAACATAGATAGAATAGCTAGTATGTGCAATTAGTACTGCAACATCTTGATTGATCCATTCGATGGATTCATGCCTGGTGTCCATGTTTACTTGATGCAGCCAGGTTTTAGTAGATGTCATCCAGTACGCTGAAGTTCATGAGATGAACCTGCAAGAGATTGGTATTCTGTGCTTCCCGCCGACAACGGCGGCTGGCCCTCCTCTGCCCCTTCTTTTTTCAGGGACATACAGGTTTATCCTCTCTTCTCTCTCCTTCACCTTCTCGCTCAAATGCTGCTCTCATCTTTGTTTGTGTAGATCCATTTTTACTTGTGCCTGCAAAATACTTGATGAAATTCCTAGCTCAGATAATGCATGTAATATCTATGCTCCATCTAGCAGTTTTAAATTTTGCTAGTAACGTACAGTGATGTGAAGGAGAGAGATTCTGTAAACATGTTGTTCTATTTGTTTGTTCAGCTAGGGATAATGCACAATAATGTTTATCAAAGAAACGTGTACATTTGGCTGACCAATGGCGAGAAATTATCTGAGTTTCTTGGGTAAGGACCGGTCTAAACTAGTGAAGAAGTTATGCATTCTCTTTAATTTCAGTTACTTCCTCTGATATGTAGTTTCTATTTTCTAGAGATTTTGCCACTTCAACTGTTGTGTAAACTTTTTTATCTGGAGTTTTTTTTGAAATATATGCATAACAGGGTATTCATCCTCTTACTTTTCTAAATTGCTGCCATGGTACTCATATTGAATATGTAACCCATGGTAACTGAATAACTGGTGGTGAATAAGAACTGGAAGAATGTTGTCTTTTTAGAATTAATACTAACTTCTGGTTTATTTTTTCTACCATGTATCAGGAGAGGTTGACATGTTGCTGCTGAAAATGGTGGTGTTATTGTGAGGACGCATATTAGTTTTTTGGTAGTACAGTGGTCATGTCAGTTTCAATAGCTTCTGATATTCAAATCAATCTTTTAAAGAAATAAAAGTAGCGTTAAGGTTTATATTTGATACTTTGGGTCATAATTGCATATGCTCATCTTACTACATTCATATGATGATTTATTTGTTTATCATGTAAGAATTCATATGACGATTTATTTATTTTACTATTATGGACTCGCGAGCTTAATATAAGTATACTGAACCACTAATTGGTCAGAGGGCAACAATTGAGGCTAAGACTAGCAACATGAATAAGGTGCAAGATTTTGATGTAGAACCTTTAGTGAGTATGTGCACTCTTTCTTCCTTTTACTATTGGAAGGTTTCCTTCCTTTAATTGGAGAAGAAAACTGTGTTATTCTGTTACGCTCTATACTCATGTAGCCACATAAAGTTGTGAGGTGGTCATATCATCTGGTATTCTATCTTTTTGTGCTTACTGACCACATGATCTGCACCACATTTTATTTTTCAACATGAAAGAACAAAAGTGCAAGATATTTATACATTGTGTCTAATGTTAGTGAAGACCTTCGTGGTCAGAATAATTCAGCTAAATGGACATTCAGGCTGATCGGGATATCTTCAAAGACCATTGGCAAGGAAATATTGAGTTTTATAGTTACACATTGTGTGTTATAAGGTGAGTACTCGTGATGATCCAAAAATGGTTTTGCAAGTACATTTGTGTATGAGTAAGATGGTCATTGTTACTTGTTTGCTTTGTTTTTGTATACGACCTTTACTGTTAGAAATTGGTGGCTTAATTTCCAATATGATTGTGCAAGCTCACATTATATTTTAATAATCATCCTACCTATGTGTATGTATGATGATATTGAGTACTGCATCTTGGTAATAATTGTATGTTGTAATGGCTCCATAATATTTTTTGATTATCTACGTCTGGGAAGATTTTATCGATAGACCAAATGGAGTGATAATTGCTTAGTTATGTTCTATGTATTTCAGGTACAATTATGATATAATTAGCTATAGCTGCCTTTTTGCACTTAAATACCATTAGGTATAATGTGAGGCATTTTCTTATTTGGTTTACAGATTATAAGCTTAGCTTTCAGGCACAAAATGGTCTTGCCGTATAAATCAGGTATCTTAATTTTCTAAATGTATTTATGATAATATATTCTCTTGCTTTGGGGTCTTCATTGGTGACATGATCGGGGGGATTTTTGCTATCCATCTTACTTGCAGTACCGGTTGTGGCTATTATGACATCACTATAGTCTAGATACATCCTAGCATTTCCCCCAAAAAATATATCGATTACAACTGATAAATCATTTTCTACCTGATTTTTGTGCCCTGCTTATGACTACTATTGGTATGCAAACATATGATGCCATGATGGCTGCAAGTTCGTGATTGTATCCATGTTGTCGATCTGGAAGTTATTCATATTGTAGCCCAGAGGAGGCTCTAGGAAGATTCTGGTAGAATAGGTGCATACTGACCATGACATGATAACTCACGAATGATCTCGTCTAATTGAAGAATATTGTTGTAATGGCTAATAAACTAGATGCATTGCAGGATGTTAAGTTTATAGTCTAGATCTTGGAAAGGGAACATCTGTGTTGCCGGTATGTGCCACCTAGTCGGGGTTTCTATATACTCCCACATTTTGTGTACATGACCTTGTGGTCTTCAGGTTCTAGCGACTGTAAACCATGTGTGAGAAGCTCTTTTTTCTCCTGGAAATTGACTGGCCAGCTAGCAGCATTTGTACTAGATTTGTTGATATTTTTCCGCTTAAAATCAATCAGGTCAGTACTTATCTTGCAGCACTTGAGATATGGCTGAGCATTTGTGCCCATAGTTCGTTGCTACAAGTCACGTACAATCATGCAAAGAAATAGTATTGGGATTGAGAAGATGAAATGGCAGCTTAATTTTTAGTTGGCTATGTTGCTCTGGTCTTAATATTACCGCATGATCTTTCATAGTGTGCTATTTTATCCATTGAGTTTACAAATTAGGCTGCCTTGCATGCTTCTGTTTTTGTTGAATAATTGTGGCAGCGTGCAGTTATTGTTTAGCAAATGAGCAATCAATGTCATCTTAAAGAAAAAAAATCTTTGTTGCTATACGTCAAGAAGCATCGTTATAAGTCAAGCAAGATATCTTGCGCTCATGTGAGGTTAGAAATATACTGTAATCTTCATACGTTGTTTTATGGTCCATATGTACATTAAATGTATATTTCTGTGCCAAGAGCTTTGTGATGACCGAAGTGGAGTTTGACATCCCTAGCTGCACAGTTGTTTCTCTATCATGAAATTTATGTGCAAATCTGAGGGGACGCTGTTGTTTGGGAGATGGCATTCATGGTACCAGGTCAACTCCTCTGTATACTTGACCGTGTTAGAATGATAACAAGGTAGTACCACTCTTTTATGCATGCCTAAATATTGCTTTAAATCCCACCAATTTGTGTTTCTGTGAATCCCACCCTTATGGTACCAGGCCAATACATTTATATTAATTATGTGGCTCGATTTCTGTGAAATTGTATTAGAAATGTGATACTTCTCTATGTACAAATGTACTTCTAGATGAAGGCTGCAATGTAAACCCACAAGAAAGTGTCTCATGGTGGCAATTAGGAATTTCTATGCTTTTGCATGAATGTTGGAAAAGGTGCTTGAATGTTTGAAAAGGGAAAGTAGAGAACGTGTCCCTATATATAATAATATTTTAAAATATACATTGTGCTTTTAATACCTAGACTTCATTGCTAAAAACAACCCTTATGACAGATGGAACATGGTCTTGGTTATTCATTAGCCCCGCCTTCTATAGTGTTGAATGTGCACCATATGGTACCTTGAACTTTAGACGGGAGTCATTAGGACATATTCAAGGAATATAGCTTGAAAGTGAGCAAATTCACTCTAGACGATAAACATGCCATCTTCGCATATAATGTATGTATAATAGGAATGTTCTGACATGCATAATTAGATGACAAAGGCAACGCAGACAAAAATAAGGGTTAATTAGACTTCTTTCCTTTGGATTCCTTTTTCTTTCAACTCTGAATTTGACCACTGTCTCTGTTTGAATCCTGAATTTTATGCAGAAGTTTTCATGCTTGATTTGAATTTATGTTATTATATAAACAATCCACTCTAATGTATCCTTTTCAGTTTTATTTGTTGAATCTGGAGATCGCTTCTTTGCAGTGAAGTAACTCAATTTTTGAGTAGCTGAGATGCATAACAGAAGCTAATGTTCAATTAATCTTATACTTATTAGCATCCATCTGTGTTATATCTCTATTTGTACTTAGCAAAGGTTGCCATTTTATGGATATATTAAACTACTAAAATAATCCTTAGTACTTATTTTGAATGGCCAATGGACATTGCAAATTTTCATACATTTCATGTGTCTAGGCTATTATATACACATGAGTAGATGAGATGTTATATACCAAGGTGCATTACAGATTTATCATGTGCTAAAAACTCTGATTATGCTGATGCAAATCATGAATTAGTGACCTTTTACAGTGGACATTCTTACATATTCATAGTCATATTATTCACACTCAACTACCTGCTCAGCATAAAAGAGTGAATGTCTCAAGAATTTTGGTGATGAATGACTGAATTACCAATTTCTTCATCTGTAGATTAGGAAGCATCTCCCCCAACCGTACTCATGTTCCTTGTGTCACTTCTGCATCGGGGTAAAGCTCACACTCAGCTACTTGGTCAGCATAACAGTGTGAATGGCTCATGAATTGTGGTGGTGAATGATTGAATGACCAATTTCTTCATCTCTAGGTCAGAAATATCTCTCCCTCAACCGGACTTGAGAATAATTGGCATGCCACGAAGATCCATGTCGACCGTCATGTCCAGGAGACGGCAGCCTATCATGGCATGTGTTGGTAAATACAAAATTCAGAAATAAGTGAATGACAAATTATTGGCGGATGCATATTTCTGAAAGGAACATTCGTTTTGGTCAATGAAGTTGATGCAACTGATGTTGTGTTGTAAATAGTGGTGTTTCGTGCATGATCACTCCTCAGTTTGGGTTACACTTCTGATATATCACTGACAGTTTTTGCACATGATACATGCTACTTCCACTACAAAGCCGCTGAACCGGCGGCTATGCAATTGAACAAATGGTGCTCACAGGTCGACATAGCTGATTGTACATGCATTTCTCCTATGTGTCTGTCTGTAGCTAATTTATATACAAAAAACAGAGAAGGCTTCAGGTTACAAGGTAGGTTCAGAGCTTGAATACATGCCCCATTATCAGCTTAATATGTGTTCGGAGATTTTCAGAAACTAATTCACATAAGACATGCTAAGTGCTTCTTATTCAAAATATCACATTAACCACCCTTACTAGAATTAGGAGAAAAGGCTCGCGCTGCTAGCTATAGTTTAATCAACATGAATTTTGTTTGAAAGTATACCGGTGTGAATTTAACGAGATCATGCGCCAATGCACACCGCTACATCTAGCGGAGGTTAAAGTTAGAGAGCTAGTCCTTTCACATGCATCATCTATCTCATTTCGTCCCGAGATCAAAAACTTACTCCTTTTAGCAAGTGGCTTTATAAATTATTATCTGAGCAGGGGGTATGGCAAGAGTTATTGCACAATAAGTACTTGAGAAATAAAACATTGGCTCATGTCCAGGTTAAACCGACTGATTCTCCTTTTTAGAAGGGTCTAATGTAGGTAAAGGATAGTTTCTTTGCCAGAGGGACTTTTAGAGTAGGAGATGGTAATACAGTTCGGTTTTGGGAGGATGCTTGGCTGGGGGAGGTTCCTTTAGCATTACAATATCCTTCGTTGTATAATATTGTTCATCGAAAAAATGTCTCTGTCCATGATGTTTTATCTTATAATCCTCTTAGTATTGGTTTTAGGAGAAATTTGACTTGGATGAAATGGGATGCATGGTTGCATCTTTGTCAGAGATTAATGCAAGTTCACTTAACAACTGTGCCTAATTCATTTAAATGGAGTTTAATGGTAGATGGGAAATTTACGGTTAAATCTATGTACAAGGATCTAATGAATGATCATCAGAGACTCCCCACAAAGTATCTTTGGAAGCTTAAGATACCACTAAAAATTAAAAAAAATTATGTAGTTCTTAAACAACAAAGTCTTGTTAACAAAGATAATCTATTGCGTAGAAATTGGCAAGGTTGTAAAAAGTGTTGTTACTATAATGGTGAGGAAACTATTGAACATCTCTTTTTGTCATATGCCCTTTTGCAAAAATTGTTTGGCGCATTATGTTCTTTACTTATAATATTTCAGCTTCAGCTAATATCACCAATATGTTTGGGAATTGGTTGAATGGGATGGATAAAGCGAATAAAGCTAGCATAAGTATAGGGGTATCGGCTTTATGTTGGTCAATATGAAAGTATCGCAATGCTACTATTTTTAACAATGCTCGAGTTCAATCCTTTTTGCAGGTTATTATTATGGCGTCGCAGTGGATCCAACTCTGGGCCTTTTGCTCCCAGAGTATCAACGGGATATGATGGCTTCTGGATGCAACCGCCTGGTGATGGTAGCACATGATACTACCTGGTTTCGTGGCGGCATTCTAGCAGATTGAGATATGTGTAGCTTGTGTTGGCGTCTCTCTAGCAGCCGTTTACTCTTTTTCAGATGGTTGGTGCTTGTATCAACCCTCTCTGACCCCTGAGATCTTTTGTGTCGTACTATTGGTAATAAGTAATAAAACTATTGGTAATCTATACCTAATAATAAAGGACGGATTGTTTCTTCCGGTCCAACATTTTTTTGGACATGTTTGCCCTCCTACCAAATCTCATATTACTAACAACGCCACCAGGAAAAAAAAGGCTTTGATCGGGTATCGTGGTGGGCGGCAAGTATGATCGGACCGGCAGCCACCTGTTTGATGCGGGAAAATAGGAAATTGTGTGGCAGATGTTGGAAAAGCCTCATCTACGAACTTGAGTAGGACTCCATCAAACATGCATACCAGTACAACTCGTGTACGTCACGGACTGCAGCTACTTAGCTCATTGGATTAACTCGCCTGTTAAAAGGAATTTATATGGAGCATAACCACCGGACCTGTAACCCCTTCTCTCTCCCCAAACGATAGAAACAGAGAAACCCCACATGGCGATGGACAGAAGCGCCTCCTCTAGGGTTTGTGATCGGTGGGGTGGTAATTTTGGTGAGGGCTCCATCGGAGGGGAATACAAGGTGGAGCTCGATGGTGCAGGTTCCAAGACACGGGACGGCGACCAGATGCAGTGCAGGAGAAGGATGCTAGGATGGTGTCCAGATGCGATATATTGAGGGACGACCAGATATGCACGTGAGCTCATCCATCATGTTGGTCTCCCGGACCGCCCAAAGAGCAGCCATAGTGGATTATAAATGCCATGCGCGAGGACGTTGATCCTAATTGTACTGATGCAGATGAATAACAATGGTGAAAAGCAATACATCCGTGTCTCGGTCTGTTTTTATGAGGTTTCTATCCTGCGTTTTGTGTCCCAACTCCACGACACTTGCCATCCACGGCGCCAGTCGTCAATTGGTGGCGTCGTGCGCGCCGATCGTGAATTGATGGCAGCTATAAATTTGTTGTTGAAGGACGGGTTGACATGCGGTGTCGTGGGGTGGTGCCGGAGTTCCGTGTCATGTGCGTCCCTCCGTCAGGCTAGAAAAGGAAGGGGATCGGTCTTCCGAGCGGATCAAAGTTCATGGAGATGGGAAAGCCAGAGACTGATCGATCTTCCGAGTAGATCAAAGTTTATGGAGATGGGAAAGCCAAGAGGCTGACTGGTCTCGCTGTGACTCTAGACTGCATCGCTGCTGCCTGTGTCGTTGCCCTGGCCATGTCTATGTGCACAACGGGTTGTCCATGGAGGGAGGGAGGAAGATGGGTGTCTCGCCGTGATTTTGGACTTCATGCCGCGGCTCGAGCTCAGGCTTGGCGGCCCACAACGGGGTTTCTGAGGATTCCAGCGGCGGCTTCTGACCCTTTGGACGTGCCCATGTTGCTGTGAGTGGTTGAGATCAGGTTGAGATGTAGGCTGATCCAGGTGAAGCTCTAGGAGGAGACAATTTACTTGTTCAATTAATCTTTTTTGATCCTATTTGCGTCTTTCATATCCCGCTTTGGAAGGTCATCAACACGATGACAGGTGATAGGCGCTATAGACTACAATTTATCGACCAACTACAATTTGCGAGGAGACGACTAGCAGCAAGCAGCGCCATGAGAGCAGGAAGGAGCTATTAGCAAAGCAGACGTAGCAGCGACAAGCAACAACCAGCTCATGAAAAAAATTGGGCCAGCCTTTCATTGAATATAAAGCAAGGCTAGAGGACCGAACAAAACTACAAAGCAAAGATTCAGCTTGCGCATGATTTTTCTAATATTATAGCTTGATCTCAAGCACAATGATTTTGCACTGAATTAACGGTGTGGGAGTTGTTCTTATGGTAATTCATTATGTATGTTTATTCACATCTCTATAATTTAGTACTATTTTTGGCTCTATGATACACAATATAATATGCATTTTTTTTTAATCTTAGCAAAGAATAAAAATAATGATCCGCACGAGCGGTTGATTGGAGAAGATGGCCGTAAACCAAATGTTTGCGTCATTTTATGAGGAATGATGTAGTCATTATCTTTTCATACCTTAGACATGTGACTTTCTAATCAATTTTGACATCTTCAAGAGCTACGTCATGATCATATTATTAACCGTAGCAACGCACGGGCATTCAGCTAGTAAGTAATAAAGCTGGTTGTGTGTATTCCATGATGCAGAGTCCGGGGTATACCCCATTTCGAAAAAAAAAAGCTAGCATCATCGACGCCTGGATGGCCCGACCGTTCCTTCCCTCACTCCGGTCCCTCTCCTTCTCCTCGACAGCATGTACTCGTCGCATTCTCCCCCGCCCTCCTTCCGTGGAGTAGGCTACTAGCCTAGCGAGAGACTATGCGGGATACGGTAAGCCAGACTTGCGCCATGGTAGGAGAACTTTCTGAAAGTAGACAGATTTCCACAATTTCCCAGACTCCTGTGCGCTGAAGTTATAGGTAGCCGCACGTGTTTGTTCATCTTCTAGAACCACAAGGGCAGGTATATCGATGGAGTCCACATTCCATAATCTCAACGAGGCCGCCCCAACAGCCCGATCGGGTCCAGAACAACAGCACGACGCAGCAGGCAGCAGCGAGTCCACGATCCCAACGCCGGCCGGAGTCCAGAACATTGACACGACGCAGGCAGCGATGATGGAGTCCAGAACAACCACAACGCCGGCCGGGGCCGGCCCCATGATCTCCATGCATGCTACGATAGCCCCAATAAATACCAGCGCCTCCTCTGCGACCATCCTCAACTCATCCCTCCCGGCCCAGGCGCGAGCGAGACGAGACCACCATGAAGATCATCTCGATCCTCTGCCTCTTCCTCATCGCGCTCAATGGTACGTTCCTCTGATCTCTAGATCTATGCCCAGCTTAATTATCTCGTTAATTTTCACTTAATCACGCAGCCGCTCGTGTGGAGTCTCGGCGAAATCCTGATGATCGCCCCGAGTTCCGCCACCTCTTCGTCTTCGGCGACTCCTTTGGTGACAACGGCAACACCCCCAAGCCGCGGACGAATCCCTTCCGGCGCACGCCCGCTGTCACCGAGAAGACACGCCAATGGTTCTTCCCCTACGGCTCCTTCACCGACGGGCGCCAGAACCCCACCGGACGCTTCTCCAACTACATGGTCCAATCCGATCTAGTTGGTACGTCTCTCCAGATATACTCAATCAATGTAACAAGTGCATATCATAATCTTTACTTTTGTTCGGTGTGCGCATCCCAATGATCCTAGACATCCTTAATTTGATGCTTGCAGCACAGATCATGGGGCTCGACATAGCGCCCCCGGCGTACATGCTCACGGAGAAGAACACCTGCGACAAGTCCGGCATGACCTTCGCCGTCGGTGGTGCTGGCGTGTTCAAGGTGCCTAGCAAGGTGGCCACCCTCGGCGACCAGGTCGACACTTTCGAGTCCCTCATCGCTGATGGAACCATCTCAAGGAGGCGCGTCGAGCACTCAGTCGTTCTCATCGCAATCTCGGGCAACGACTACACGTCCCTCGGTGATGAACGCGAGGACCCCAATATCCACGCTTTTGTCAAGAACGAGACCATCCACGGTTTTATTCGGAACGTGACGGAGGAGATCGTGACTAATGTGCAGCGGCTGCAGGAGATGGGGGTGACCAAGGTTCTCGTGAACAACCTTCCCCCTGTCGGCTGCGCGCCATCGCGGACCGTGCCGAACCTCTTCACCGAATGCGACCGTGGACGCAACCACTACGCGTCGGTCCACAACGATGACCTGACGATGCTGCTTAGAGCGATGGACGGCGTGCACACCGTTGACCTCAACACTGCCTTCACCAACATCATCGACGGCACTAACGGTACGTGTACACACATCACTACAAATTACTAGTAGTACCTAGCACCATTGTCATCACGTGCTAGTTAGAGCTTTACATAATAGTAGTAAACCTCTAATTTTTTTCGATATGTATCTATGTGTAGGTGAAAACGCGGATGCGTTCGACGAGAAGTTGTCGCCGTGCTGCCAAAGCATGGATCCAAAGGGGTACTGTGGCCAGATGGGCGAGTCCGACTCGGACTTCCGCTACACGCTTTGTGAGAATGCCGACAAGTACTTCTACTGGGATGACATGAACCCTACGCAGGCTGGATGGGAGACCGTCATGGAGCAGCTGGAAGACCCCATCAAGGAGTTCCTGGAACTCAATTAGTAGATCTTTAGATTTAGATTAGATAGCCACACACACAGTTAAATATTTAGATGGTTTTCGTTAGGTTTTGAGCACTTATTGGTGCCACATCTATCTATCTTAGCTAGTTATTAGTATTGATCTATCCGTGAGTATTTTGGATTTGCAGAAACGTTTGGTGAACATCGTTCGTTGGTCAAGAGCAAATAGTTTAATTTGATCGTCCTTCTTTTCATGAAGTTTTACAAATTATATTTTGCACTTAATGTTACGCATGAATCCACTGGAATAAAGATGCAAAATAATCAACTGAAGTGTAAACCATTGATCCGAACATCTGTATCATAGTATTTCGTTTAGGATTTCAGGAGCAGCTGGGAAAATTTTCGGAGGAACATATGAAACACTGATTGATAGCAAGGGTAGAGAGCCTTGATGTTGTGATGTTGCGATGCAGACACGGTCCCGCATCATGCATCTCTTGCGACGCCGCTCACTAGTTTACAGGTCCAGAATGAAGCAACTCATCCGGCAACCACAACTGAAGAACATGCCCTAAGACGTGCGACGGCAAAAGGAGCAATATACTCCTTCCTATCCGTGAAACGATGATTGATGGCAAGGGTAGAGACCCTTGATGTTGTGATGCAGACACGGTCCACACGGCAAAAGCCCCAATCCAGGAGCAATATACTCCTTCCTATCAATTATTTGTTTTGTAGCTCTCCCATTCTCAAAAAAAAAGTATCTCTTTGTTTAACCTGGCCTGCCCAAAGATTTGTGGCCGCGCCGCCACTGTAGCTAATTGGTTGCAGTGGCTTTCATCGACCCATCTGTCAAATCTTACTAAACCGCCGGGTAGCAATACCATTGTGCCGGAAGAAAACTATCATTCACAAAATTCCAGCACGATTCAGGCATGTTAACTATGGGAATCGGTAAAATGTCCCTAGCTAGAGAGTTTACCTACGAAAAAAGTACTACTACAAGTTCCCTGCGTTTTTTGACGATTTTTTTTTTTCAAATGGAGGATGTATTACCTTGTTCTCTGCATCAAAAGAGATGCATACGACCTGGTTTATTTATTATTCAACAAACCGACTGACAAAGAACATATGTTACAAAACCCGAAACATTCACACAACAACTACAAACCCAACAATGGGTGAACATCATGTCAAAAGAGCATATGCCTTGATATCAACAAAATCCCACCATCAACTATGAAATGGGAACATATCGCATACCCCGAAACTCCCTCTAGCTAAAACGAGAGCGCTCATGCGGTTTAGTAGACTCATAGCGAGCACCTCCTGTACACGCTAAAGAAGCCGTCATGACCATCTAGCCTCCAAACAATCTTCATGGTTAATATTCGCATAGACTTTGTCGGTCCTTCCGACAACGCCACCACGACGCCGGACAGCGCCTCCACTTTGCGCGAGTCCGTCGATCCCCATCAGATATCGAGACTCTGCAGCTCCATGATGCCGAGAATCACCATCGACATCGAGGTTGATGAAAGCCACTCCGCCTCAGGGCCCCTCCGGCTGGCATTAGCTCCAAAAACAATTTCCCCTTAGGGCAGAGACGCCTCACTCCGTCATCATCCGATCTGGGAGCCCCGGGTTTGAGGTTTCCCCCAGAGCAGATGACTCTTCATGTAGCCTACACGGTGGCCCAATGCGTCCACACATTTGAGATTCCGCCAACGATATGAGCTCCAAAATAGTGCCTCCAACGAGGAAGACGACACCATGCGCCACCACTATCCGGACTAGCCTGAGGTTTCCCTCAGAGCCTGACCAAACTTCCACCATGACGATGTCCTCTAAGAAGGGTAGAGGCTCCCACAAACGTCGCTGCATCATCTGCGATGGAAAATCCAGGCAAAGGATTTCTCCCCAGCAGTTATTCTATAACCAAGAGATCTCTAGCCGTACAAATCCGTCGAAGGCGTCCGCTGACGTAGAAGGAGAGGCCATGTCGAGCCGAGGCCCAACCCAACCGGAGTAGTCGCCGCTGATAGGGGAAGATCCCGGCGTGCTGGCCAAGGATTCTCCACCGCTGCCGGCGACCCGTTGAAGTCGACCACTGTGCATCACCCTCACCACCACCTTTGTCGAGCTCGCTGCGGGGATCTTTAAGCAACCGCACCAAGGCATCGCTCCCCCCTTATTGGTGTCCAAGGCTTTGCTGACAGCCTCTAGGAGAGGGGCAGAAGAAGTGTGGGAGGCTGCTGGCGGCGCGATCTAGGGAGGACTCCCGATCGCCTAGAGGAGGGCGACCTTGGCGTTTTCTAATGATTGCGAACGACTTGTGTTGGTTCATAGATGTGGTCATATAAATTCACAAATGATTAGGAAGAACTAGCCATATGCTTATTCCAGACACCGCAAACGTTTTTACTCTGAACCCTCTTTATCTCATTATGCTAACAGATGTATACAAATACAATACCAAAATCTCAATTTTATTCAATTGCACATCGAATATATCATATGTTTACAAATATTTGCGACATAGATTTATTTTGGTAGCTATTCAAATGAGAACGATACACACAAAGAAGAAAACATGTTACATCTTTGTGATGTACCTTTCAGTGACAAAATGGATAGATTTCTCCATTTATTCTTAGGTCACCATTGTGGTGCACCACTCTGCACGTGCAACACTATTTAGTCGTGATATCGCTTCTCCAAAAGGGTAATCGTTACGCGTTGCAGGATGTGCAATTCCGCTCTTACAAGTATTAGTCAAAGGATCTAAAAATATAGTACAACATGTTTTTCAATGTGAGAAATAAAAACATATAGAAAATATCATTATATGAGTAAAGTGAAATAATTATTAACTTACATGCAGCTCTGGATGTCATGGGAGAAGGCAAATGAAAAGATTTTTAAACATCGGACAACCCTTGCCCTTCCATTGTCTTGTATTATGCAGTGTTACCAAAATAAAATTCCTATTAAACAAGTATATAATGAAAACATATTAATATAGATGGTTATACAGATTCACCGTACATGACCACACTAATATGAAAGTAATTTAACAATTTGGCCATGCATTTGAAGGAATTAAAAACATATCAACACAAGGTCGACCTAGTGAATATGTAGATCTAAAATACACAACCACCCTAAGAGGAGAGTAATTACTAAATCTACCGTGCATTTGAAGGGATTAAAAACGACAAACACAAGGTCGGTCTAGTTCATATATAGATCTAAAGTACATAACCACACTAAGAGCAGACTAATTAACAAATCAACTATGGATTTGAAGGGATTAAAAAACACTAGCTAGTGCATGTGAAGGATTTAACAACCTTTAGCTAGGAGTTGTCCATTAGAAATATGAGCAATTTATCATATGAATTAATCCATAAAAATAGATAAAGCATGACTAATAACATAGGAATAAAAGTAGTCATGCGATCTAACAAATAGATTGTAAATAGCAAGTTTAAATAGATTGCAACACATAATTTATGAGAAAAGGTATCATACTAAATATTATCTGCACAAGATGAAGGAGTATTGCATACTGTGCAGAAGAGGAACCACTCACATTGACTATAGTGTAAGATGAAGGAGTATTGCATACTGTGCGGAAGAGGAACCGCTCACATTGACTATAGGGTTGCTATTGGCGTTGTCGTCAGCCATGCCATCGAAGAGGTGGTCAGGGAAATAGTCAGCATGGGAATAAGTCATCAATGCCCATGGAGGAGTTCATGGTGAAGCCACTAGTCGCGCACCAGTGCTCCCCAAAAACCTTATCTCCATTCTCCTACACAGGACTTGACGAGGCAAGGTTACGGATGCCCACTGTCCCAACTCGCGGTGCACGTAGCATGATGTGATGGGGAAGACCCCGAAGACTTCTCAGTGCTCTAGAACTAGAGTCGTTGGATTGTGATATTGGTGTCTTCGGAGAAGAGCGACCTCTCTTATAGGAACGATACAAAGAGGCGTATGCAACAAGGAAGTTGAAATGAACATGGAAGCGAGCGATACATGCATTGGGGAAAACCGAACAGCTAAACATTTGTATTCACCGTCCACTAGCGCACAACATTTCATCTTCTGTACAGTTGTTCATATACTAGTCATGACTGCAAAAGATAAAGACAACTCATACACATGTCATAGGTGGATCCTCGGCCTGGCTCATTCCCGCAACCTGCGATGTGCGTGTCATAACGAGGCGGGCAGCGTAGCAGGAGCACGGGTAGGTCTCTTCTCTTCACATGCATGTCCAAGTGGTGGAGTAGCCTCCTTACAAGGACGTCAAACTCCAACTCTACTTGCAATTTGTGACTTAACTTTAGTCCCACCTCTTTCTAGGTAGGAATGGGTCAAATAGGCCTGTGGGATTTCAGAAATTATTGCAATAAAATAAATGGGTTATGCCATATTCAAGCAAAATTCCAATAGTCCCTCACTAGATCCTAGAGGCACACAAAGTTTTCCTATGGTTTCGAAGCATTTTTTTATATACCAGTACTATAGTGAAGACTAGTAAGTTGAACTTCCACCTAGCCTATGCTACACTAGATCACAACTTATACAATGGACTATGCCTTGAGCAACAAGTTTGCTACGAATCAAGTTTCACATAAAGCCTTGACTGTTAGGTGATAGCCTGCAATAGCACATGTTCGTCAGAGCATGTTTTCGTGAAAGTATGAATTCCAATTTTTATCTTGATCCGAATAAGGAGTTTAGGGAAGTGTCTATCTGAGGCGTTTCTGTCGCACCCAAGGTGTCACTGGTCTTGAGTGAATTGACTGCAAGTGTTGAGAGTGAAAATGGATGACTGAAAAAAGGAGTAGATTTAAGTACTGAACGGTACTAGAAGTAAATAACATAAAAGTAAAAAGTAAGGATGTTGTTCGGGATTCATGCAGATGAGAAATTAGGTGTGAAGAGAAATAGTTTATGGTGATAGTGAATGTGCTAGGTGGATAAAGTGGGATAATGATTGTGATATTTCTTATTCATATGTGAGTAGGCAAGCAACCCATATACCGATCAGGAGTCCTCTTGGTAGATTATTCCAAAGGAGAGGTTGAAGTTAGAGCGCATATTAGAGGATCACAAAAAATTATTGTACCTAAATTGCGAAGATGACAAGAAAAAGATGGATAGCATACTGAAATTGCTACAACGGAAGACAAATAATGGTGTATCTGACAAGAGATTTGAAAGGTTGCTGAAAATGATAACGAAGATGCTTTCAAAGGATAACAAATTGCCTGTCAGTACATAGAAAGCAAAGAAGTTTGGCCGCCCTCTAGGATTAGAGGGGCAGAAGATACATGCATGCCCTAATGACTGCATCCTCTACCACGGTGAGGATTACGAGAATTTGAATGCATGCTCGGTATGTGGTGCATTGCAGCATAAAATCAGCCGAGATGACCCTGGTGATATTGAGGGCGAGCGCCCCAATAAGAGGGTTCCTGCCAAGGTGATGTGGTATGCTCCTATAATACCACGGTTGAAACGTTTGTTCAGGAATAAAGAGCATACCAAATTGTTGCGATGACACAAAAAGACCGTAAGAAAGACGCGATGTTGAGACACCCTGCTGGTGGGTCACAGAGGAGAAAAATTGAGAGAGAGTTCCCACTCTTTCCAAATGACGCAAGGAACTTAAGTTTTTGTGTAAGTACAGATGGCATGAATCCTTTTGGGAGCAGAGCTGCAGTCATAGCACCTAGAATGTGACTCTATGTATCTATAACATTTCTTCTTGGTTGTGTATGAAGAGGAAGTTCATTATGATGATAGTGCTCATGCAAGGCCCGAAACAACCGGCAACGACACTGATGTGTACCTAAGTCCATTAGTTGAAAAACTTTTACAGTTGTGACACGAAAAAGTTGTACGTGTATGGGATAAGCACAAACAGGAGGAATTTGACCTACGAGCATTGCTATTCGTAACCATCAATGATTGACCTACTCTTAGTAACCTTTCAGGACAGACAAATAAGGGATACAATACATGTACGCGCTCTTAGATGAGACTAAAATTATATATTTGGATAAATATAAGAAGAATGTGTACCCAGGGAATCATCGACTTCTTCCGATCTGGCATCTCTTAAGAAGGAAAGACAAGCATTTCAAAGGTGAGGCAGATCACTAGAGGAAACCTATCCACCGTACTGGTGATGATGAATTTGGTATGGTCAAGGATTTAGAAGTAATCTTTGAAAAGAGTTTTGATAGACAATCTATTCTGAATGATGCTAACGGACACGCACCCATGTGGAACAAGAAATCTATTTATTTGGAGCTACCCTATTGAAAAGTCCTAGAGGTCCGCTCCGCAATCGACGTGTTGCACTTGACGAAGAATCTTTGCGTGAACCTGCTAGACTTCTTGGGCATGTATGGGAAGACAAAAGATACACCGGAAGCACAGAAAAACCAACAACATATGAGCCTGCAACCAGAGCGGTATCATGGTCCTTCCATCTACACTCTGACAAAGAAGAGAAGAAAATCGTTTTTGAATGCCTGAGCAGTATCAAGGTCTCGTCTGGCTTCTCGTTGAATATATAGGGAATAATAAATATGGCAGAGAAAAAATTCCAAAACCTAAAGTCTCATGACTATCACGTTCTTATGACGCAGTTGCTTCAGGTTGCATTGAGGGGGATTATACTGGAAAATATTCGAGCACCCATTGTGAAGCTATGTGCATTGCTCAATTCAATTTTTCAGAAGGTAATCGATCCAGAAATTCTAAAAAGGTTACAGAATGATGTGGTCCAATGTCTTGTCAGTTTCGAATTGGTGTTCCCATTATCCTTCTTCAATATTATGACGCACCTCCTAGTTCACCTAGTCGAAGAGATTACCATTCTTGATCCTGTATTTCTACACAATATGTTTCCCTTGGAGAGTTTCATGGGAGTCTTAAAAAATATGTTTATAACGGTTCTAGGCCAGAAGGAAGCATCTCTAGGGACTATGAAATAGATGAGGTCATTGAGTTTTGTGTTGACTTTATTGCTGACCTTAAGACAATTGGTGTTCCTCAATAGCAGCATGAGGGGAGATTGAGTGGAAATAAATGATAGGAAAGAAAGCAATAGTAAGTATGGGTGAGCATTCTTTCACTCAAGCACACTACACAGTTCTAAAAAATTCCACTTTGGCGGCTCTGTATATCGAGGAACATATGAATATTGTATGCTCCAAAAACCCGGCGCAGTCTGACTCATCTATTAAACATGTACACATGGCGACTTTCAACTATTGGTTGTAAACACATCTCATGAATAACACCACTGTTGGAGATCAGTTGTACTTGTTGGCCAGGTCACCATCTTCGACTATACTGTCTTTCCAAGGGTACGAGATAAATGGGAATACATTTTTACATGATCGGCCAAAATAAAAAGAGCACCAACCAAAACAATGGTATCCGCTTTGATGCAACAAACAACAATGGGAAAATGGACACATATTATGGTTACATAGAGGATATATAGGAACTTGACTATGGACCTTCTTTTAAGGTCCTTTTGTTTTGGTGCAAATGGGTCAAGCTGACAGGAGGTGGGGTAAAGGTAGACCAGTAGTACAGAATGACAATAGTGGATCTCAACAATCTTGGGTATAGAGACGAACCATTCTTCCTAACCAATGACGTGGCTCAGGTTTTCTATGTCAAGGACATGCCTATCAAACCGAAAAAAAGTAAAGATAAACAAACGAATACATCATATGATGATACAAAGCGCCACATAGTTCTTTCGGGAAAAAGAAACATGGTGAAAGTGGAGGATAAAACAGACATGTCATAAGATTATAATAAGTTTGATGAAATTGCGTCCTTCATAGTGAACACTGACCCAAGCATCATGTTAAATAATAAAGATGCTCCATGGTTACGGTGCAATCATAAGCAAGGGACATACGCGAAGAAGAAGTTTTATATCCTAACACTAGATGTGGTTTTGGTGATGTAAAATAATGTAAAACTCAGAAGTAAACCTTTACATAATGTATTAACCCAACTCACTACAAGAAAAGTGTCCATCCACAACGATTTGGCCCGTCGGAAACAGTCCTGACGACACGCACACACTTTGTTGATCGCGGACCATTAGCAATAGTGACATAATTGACGGTAGTAGATATCACGCCATCGTGGTCACCGGTAGCATCGCCTATAGCACTAATAGTAAGTGTGTTGTTATTGATGTGCTACCCCGGGGAAAACTCTTGCGCGTTCACCTTCCCAAAGGGGACGGCTGTTGAGGAGGGTATGGCATCCTGTCGCGTGTCGTGTACCATCCTACCACAGCACATTGACAGTGGTGATGGAATTGGCGACGACCATGGGAAACCCCAACTCCACATGCCTCCCCAAATTTGGGCGTCACCCCCGTTTGTGCCCCTCGAAGAACATCTTTCTCAGCTGCTTCCGATAAAACCTCACACCATGTTGCTCGAGGGTGATGGTACCACATGAGTAGTAATTAGTGCTTCACAATCATCATCAATCACCTCCTGATCATCATCTGAACATGCATCATATATCCCGGCTCCTCCTCCTCCTTTTCGTGTTGGTCATGACTCATGACTCATGAGCTCTTCCTGTGTTATCATCTTTCTCCATGGCGGAAGCAGGTTTGCAGAAAAAGCAACAGTCAGCTACTCCCCAGCTGCAATCTGAAGCGGGGCAGAAAAATGTCAGATCGGCTGGGTTATGGTAAGCAGGAAGAGCGACCTCCTCGACGAGCCACTGATCTGTGCCATGGTGACTAGACGCAACCCAGTAGACGAGGACACCAGACGTCTCGACCTTGACGATGATGCGTCACATACGGTCAGGATTGCAGTAGCCGTTAAGTGAACATGCGGCCTTGCTTGAAGAATAAAGCGGGGTTTTTGCCCGGCCGTGACACGCTGCCCCGGGTAGAAGGGACTATTCATATGGTGCTGGTAATAATTGGTGTAGAAGCCGGCAGCATCACAAGACTCGTCATAACTGTCGTCGCCTGACGGCGAACAGCAGCAGCTAACCTGAAGAAACAACTAACTCTAAAGAATTGAACAACTTACAACTAACTCTAAAGAATTGAACATGCTCACGCACACACACACGCACACATGCAGCAGTCTACCGTACCGTGGGTACGTACATGCAAAGGAAAAACAACTATGCAGCTACTCTAGCTACGACACGAGTGACCATGCTAACAATAACATGAGCTAAATACACTCCTAGTCCCACAACTTAACCACGTGCAAATTAATTAGTCCCACAAGTTGAAATGTGTGAAGCAGCAACTTGTATCCTCGGGATGCCGCACGGACGCGATGTGGTGTCCGACGCGTCGGACAGCGCTGGAGGCGATCGTGTACCGTCCTGGTCGATGTAGTAGAGATTGTGTTCGATGTGGCGCGCTGCACCGCGAGCCATACACCTGGACGTCAAGACGGCCAGCATGATGCATGCTTGGCTGCGGCGGCTGCACCAGTCTCGCGGTACACGAAGCACCGGACATGAGGTTGGGCCAGCAAAACAACTTGTTTTGCTTCCTCGTGGTGTTTCTAGAGCTCATCATCAGCGGGCCGGCCCAAGGTGAGGCCACTGATCGATTCGGCGCTGGCATGGCACACAACGGCATTTGACGGGAGACTAGCTACGCCGCAGCCTAACACGAGTAAATTGCAGGAAGGTACCACAATTCAGGTTGTCAGAATCAGTATCAATATTCATAATTTTTGCGTGTCAGTACCAATTCTGAGTCACAGCGTTGCGAATCGCACTAATTCATGGCTAAGAGCATTTTGACAGCAGGACTGACAGTTAGGGCCCACTTGTAAGAGCTGACTTGGCAGCCCACGTGGAGAACAAGCTTAGGTGGAGGTAGGGCCCGCATGTCATCCACCCATCTTAATTCCCCTCCTCCTTCCTCCCGTCTCCATTAGGCCCGTTTGACCCCGCCATGGGATTCCCCTGGCCGTTGTACGCCCCGCCCGAGGAACTCCGCCGGCGCGAGGATAACCGCCAGTACGTGGACCCCTTCCATGTCCGACGCGGCCAGTACGGGGCGGAGGTGCTCGCTAGGGCCACGGCGGCAGGGGCGTCATGGCGGCGGTGGCAGGGCGGGGTGGCGGCGGTGGCAGGGTGAGGAGACAGGAGCAGAATGGGCTCAACAGAGGTGGACGACACGGGGCCGCGCACGACAGCGACGGGGAGATGGCGGCCAGCTTCGGTAGAGTGGAGAGGGAGGCAGGCGCAGGGCAGAGAGGGCGAGCGGTTGCCGCCGACGGCTCGCTGCAGAGCATGGCCGGAGAGAGGGAGGTCCGGGGAGCGGCGGTGCTCACGAGACCGGCGGCACGAGGAGGAGAGGCGGGCGGCCATGGTGGCTAGCGGCCGGAGCAGGCAGAGAGAGGGGAGGAGACAAAGAGGACGCGGTCTGGCAAGTGGGCCCCACGTCCAGCTCAGCTCACCCTCCACCGTGGCAATTTTTGTTGACTAGTCCGCTCTGTTAGATGGGTCCCACTTGTCAGGAAACACGTTAAAATGCTATCAGATGAAAATTAGTGTGATTTGCAACATTGTGTCCCAAACTTGGTACTGACTCGCAAAAATTGGAAATGTTACTACTGACTCATAAGTGGTGCCCGAATTGTGATAGTTATCTGCAATTTACTCGCCTAACACCGGCCTTGATTGCTTCTATTCTGCGTGGCGTACAAGAGCGTCAGGTGGCACGCTGTTGGAGGGACGCCATGGAGAGGGTGCACAGGTAAGCGATAGCCTTTTGCGTGCAAATTATAATTAAATAACGCTGAAGCATTGATCATATAGCGTCGCTCGTTTTAGTGGCTACACGTCCATCCGTTGTGGACTCGTTTGCTTCCTAGATATAAGTTGTTGGACTGCGGTTTCACCAGTTGCAACTTATGAAACTAATTTACACGTTTTAAACAAGTTGTGAGACTATAGGTGTATTTAGCTGTCATAACATATTTGCAGCATCTTTGACTCCTCGTTGGTGACCAAGACTACCCAATCCTCGAACAACACATAGACATCTATGGACGCCTCGACGACCTGCTGAGCCACGACACGTCGAAGTCGCCGAGGTTGAGGCTCCTAATACACCGTAGCTTGGATGGAGTCTCGCCCCTAATGACCTTCGTCACCACACCGACTGTCCATCTCGGCTAGGTCGAGCACGGTGGTACGCCGATGACGACTCCTAGCTAGCCGGCGGTGTACATGGACATCAAACTCGAGCTTTTGGGCTTGCCCCAAACTTCCCAAGCTCGCGCCAAGCTGGGCACGACCAAGCTTCCTGGGCTCGCGCCGAGCTGGTGTGTCTGGACCGAGCCGAGTCACCATTGCTAGACCGCAGCGAGCTCAGCCCAGCTCGATTCGGCTCGTTTGGCCTGTGATTTTTTTTGCCGAATTGAGAGATGGACTGGTTTCAAAAGAGGCCTATTCGGTTTGATCGATAGATAGACAGAGAGAGGCAGAGCGTGGAGACTTGTGCTAACTCCGCACTGTCGCCACCGTGCTAGCCACGCGCTGCTGCTATCTCACTGTGCTAGCCCCGTCCCGCACTGCCCCTATCACGTCCGTACTTCCGACGCCTCCAAAACACATTGCGACATTGCCCAGGAAGATGGCCCCACCCGTCAGTGTCCTATCACCGCCACGCTCGCGAGTTGCTTGTGGGAAACTCGAGCCGAGCTCTGTTTTGTGGCTCGCTGGCAACTTTGAGCTAGCTCGGGGATCAGCCGCTTCAGCCCGAGCCCGACCACCTGGCCCGGGTGCAGGTGGCTCCAGTCGAGCACCTGGATTTCGAGGAGGATCTCAAACATTTCGACGGGAGTGAGCAGTCGTGCTCGAGAACCAGAGGCCAAGGTTGATGAGCCCGCGCCTGATGCTCGCCAGGTCTTGCAAGTAAATGTTCGGTGATACCGCCACCGCGGTGTCCATCTTAACTGAGTCTCCTAGTCCTAGTTCGAAATTTCGATCATCGATTGCACACCAAAGCTGTGGGGTGTAAACAGCCCAGGAGAGCTGTAGCTGTATATGCAATATATAGGACTAGTATAAAGCAACACGTTACAGTAAAAGGAAAAGTCATCAGACAGGACTGGAAGAGTACGATTCAACCCGCTTCCAGGCTCGTACTTGCATTTGAATCGTGTACTAGACTAACCCTCCGTTGTTGGAAGATGCTCTTTGCTTCTCCACATAAAATGACTTACTTATAGTATAACAATTCTTCCTAGAATATTGGATGACCAGAGGTGGAGCCCGAGCTGAGATAACCATACCCTCATAGGGACACTCTACAAGATGTCTTGAGGGACACCCAATCCAATTTACCATTTTTGCATGATGAAAACCCAACCACCAATAAGTCAAGGTGCACCTTTGAGCACTTTGGAGCCTAGATATATGGTTTCATAGCGGAACTACAATAAGCAATGTTACTTTGAATAGGAAGTATGGAGAACACACATTGTTAAATTATTTGGTTCACTTAGTAAAACACATTTACCGCAAAACAAATACCGAAGAATCATACCAATAGTTCATCTTTGAGAAGTTTCTAAAAATGTTCTTATCAAATCATCTATTACAAACAGCTGTGAACATATTGTTTAAACCATAGAGATCTCACCGAAGATATTTACTGATAACTAAATATACAAAAACACACACAATATACATATACACTATGTAATTTATGCACCTATAAAAATTAGTTCAAGGAGTAGTGTGATTCTGTCACTTATATTCCTTTTCCGTATCCAAAGAGATTGAATATGAAGATGTTCTAGATAGGAGATTTCTCGAAAATCAAATAAGTAATGTAAATTTTGTTACAAAATCTAGCAACAATTTATCAAAAAAATAATTCCCATCAAACAACTGCATATATAACTAATAACACCATAATTAATATTTGCCTACATATTATGTGTTTAACTATGCTTATTGAGTAGTAAGAAAATATGCTCATTAAAATGATAGTATGCTAAAAATGTTTCATACTAAAATATAAAAGTTTAGTATAAATTATATGAATTTTATCAACTGTAATTAAAAGAAAATGTCGTCAAACTCGACCACTGCTCTGTTCCATTTTCCAGCAAAGAAAATGTTGCGCCTTGGGTTAGTTTTGGTAGGAAACATAATTCATTTTCTGCTGCCGTGTGAAATGGTCATAACAGTTGGCATCACATCATTACAGCTTGGTACTCCACCCATTCCCGTATTAGATAATTTTTATGTTAATGTGCAATCCATATTTTCTTACAATCATTCATTTGTAGGCATAATAAAGCTCACTGATAAAAAAATCACAATCTCTAGGACATCACATGTTTTCGTTGGAGTATCATCAAGTTTGCACCTTGCTATAGCATGTGGCGCACAGATATTCATGTATTGCTACAAGGACAACTTGTTTGACACGAGAAAAACGTACGAGACGCCTCCACGAGTATATGCGGGAGCGGTAGTTTTCTCATGCGCACCGGGGTACGGTAAAAGAAAGAAGGTGTGCGGACGTGCCAGTGTATAATACATACACAAAGAAAACAAAAGATGCGGGAAAGGTATTTTATTAATCACATAAGATAACAAATACAATTCCCAAGATTGCGCTCCGTGGCCTACTAGCATGGCCAGCCTGACAATGGCGATTGCAGTCTCCTGGTTCCCGGGGCCTCGGAAGGCTCCCGGTTAATTACTCTCGCGGGTTACGCCGCGAGACACCTCTGATTAAGCCATGTGGTCGTCTTCGTCGTCTTCGCTTCACATCCTGCGTGCATAGAGATTGTCATAAGTGTGTGGGCAGCGGCAGAGCCGTGTCCTCGTCGGTACACGCGCCGCTGAAAACGTGGCCTTCGCTTCGGCCTCGCCCGCCCTTGCCGTCGCGCCTCGTCGGTCTTGAACGGCGATGAAGAGATGTTGGTGTAGATGGGGATGCAGTCCGCTTAGCTAGGACTTCTCGACGACTTTGCGGCTTCGTCGGGGTGTGCAAGGGATATGCCTCGCGAGAGTAATTTTTATCGGAAGACCGGCATCGGTATAAAACCAACTTGCTCGTGCCGACGTGGCCGGTGTGGTCAGTCCCATCGTCTCGGCGCAGCGCCGAGTTTACGGCAGCCGGCGTGGTCGATGGCACCGTCTCACGGACCGTGGAGAAGTGGTGTCGGACTCGCCTCGCTGCGCCACGAATAGCCAAGCGGCGGTGGACACCATGTGCAAGTCACGCCTTGTAACTGGCCGCGGAACCTGTACACCAAGCGTGGAGTTGCACCAGTCCATCCCGGGAAGACTCCGCTTGCGTCTGTCGGAGAACCTGTACGCCGGTGGAGCCTCCGTTTGCCGTGGCCTGAACCTCATTGTGGGTCGGCCGTGACGTACGTGGGGCTGCTTCGGCAACCCTCGGCACGTAGTCTGTACATCACTTAGACCATGCGCTTGTATTTGCAATTGCTCGTCTTCGTCTTCGACTTGGACGTGAACCGTGAACGCCTAGCTATGGGCAGCAGCTCCAGTACCTGTACGCCAATTTGCCTTGCTTCTGGACCTGTACGCCAATTTGCCTTGCTTCTGGACCTGTACATCGGCTTCCGGGCAACGCCGTGCTTGTGTGGCGAGTGCCCGAGCTGCTCCAGGACGCCGGGAAGAGTTGTATATATACGCCGCAATCTGTACGCCTATACGCCGGCACCGCGCTGAACCCGGCAATTGGGCTTGGCGAAGGTGGACGGGACGAGTGGCGGGCTACTCGTCGACGGTGGCTCCGCGGCATCGTCTTCTTCCAACGAACGGGAAGCGGGCTGGTCCATGACATCGTCGCCCTCGACCCCGGGCGAGCTTCATCGGCGTGCCGGGCGCATCGGCCGACGAGCTTGGCTTTGGCGAGGTACGGTGGACGTTGGTGCCGTTCTGCACGTGGGACTCGGCACTACGGGAACAATGTCGCTGCCGTGTAGGCAATATACACGGCAAAGGCTTCTAGAACTCGGCAAAGGCTTTGCCGTGTGTATACACACGGCAACGTTTGCCACGACAAAGACTCTTTGCCGTGTGTTTTCTAAACAAGACACGGCAAAGTCTTTGCCGTGTGTCTTACACGTAGACACGACAAAGTAAAGTGACATAACGGTTCCCATTAAAGATGACGGTGTCTATTCTTTGCCGTGTGTCGTTCATAAATCCAACACGGCAAAGGCAGCATTTGCCGTGTGTCACCCATAAATTCTACACGGCAAAGGTTGCCTTTGCCGTGTGTCACATATACGGCAAAGAGGCTGCCTTTTCAAAATAAATTTTTTAAAAACATTAATTGTTTCTTCAAACTTTTTTGAATATTTTTTACTTGTTAGTATCTCATATGGGATACTTTTAACTCTAAGTATGTTTAATATTAGGTCAAATTGCACTTATAATCAAACTTCCCCTATGGTCACCCATCCTAACACTAATATAGCCCTAGCACGCTTAACTTTTTTGTTCCTTCCGAATGAGCTTCCGAGAAAGAAACCATACCTTATCGATAATACTTTCATATCAATCCTATTAACTCTTGGACCATGATGTCATACATCTCAGTTTTAGATTCCAAACAATTATTTAAGTAGACAACAATGAATAAGTAATAATAATCTTGAATCCAAATAAAAAATAAAATGATTTTTTTTGCCTTTTTCTATTTAATATGGAATAATTCATATATTTAAATCCGTAAATCGGAATTCGACAAATAAAATATCTAAATCGATCAGAAAAATGAGAGGAATCCAAATATGACGTCCATATCATATTTTGAACCTAAAAATTATTTTTATAAAAAATCATGAGCATTAAATCATGTACCTGCAGTTCATATCTGACTCACTTCCTACCGATTCGGCAGAAATTTGAACCGGAAGTCAGGTAACCTCGAATGAGATGGGGCATTTTGTGAATGTTTTTTTGAGACATAATCAATATACCAAGTTTGATATTTTTACTCCCAACTATATCACAAAATATGACACCACGCGAAGGTCTCGCATTTTTTTGATTTAGTTATGGTCATTTGAAACTATCGTCAAACCCTAATCGAATGGAGGGCATGAAGATTCTTAGCTCGAGGCTGAGCCTCACTAAACTTGCATTGGATCTCTGAAGAAACATCATATTGTGAACCTAAAAATAATTTTTGTAAAAAATCATGAGCATTAAATCATGTATCTGTACTTCATATCTGACCTACTTCCTATCGATTCGGCAGAAATTTGTCTTTTTCATCAGGGGTAGACGAAAAGGTTTTAAAAGCCCCGGTTGGGACATTGTTCATGTAAGGTGGTCTAGTATTTTTGAAAAATGGGGTGGTATCATTTTTGAATTGAACATTTGGTGTTGCTTCACAAAATGTCCCGATTTTTGCGCTCCGAAAATAGGAAATGGCTTTTCTGTGCGACAAAAAGGAAAACTTCCTCCTGCAACATTGTTCGCAATCTCATGATGCACATGTATGCACAATATGGGCACATTATCACAAACTATGTCGCGATTCTGCCCATAACATTGGTCATCTGAACCGAAAGTCACGAAACCTCGAATGAGATAGATCATTTTGTGAAGGTTTTTTTTGAGACATAATCAATATACCAAGTTTGATATTTTTCCTCCCAACTATGTCACAAAATATGACACCACGTGAAGGTCTCGCATTTTTTGATTTTTTGATTTAGTTATGGTCATTTGAAACTATCGTCAAACCCTAATCGAATGGAGGGCATGAGATTCTTAGCTTGAGGCCGAGCCTCACTAAACTTGCATTAGATCTCTGAAGAAACATCATATTGTGAACCTAAAAATGATTTTTGTAAAAAATCATGAGCATTAAATCATGTATCTGTAGTTCATATCTGACCTACTTCCTATCGATTCGGCAGAAATTTGTCTTTTTCATCAGGGGTGTATGAAAAGGTTTTAAAATCCCCGGTTGGGACATTGTTCATGTAAGGTGGTCTAGTATTTTTGAAAAATAGGGTGGTAGCATTTTTGAATTGAACATTTGGCAATCCCATGATGCACATGTATGCACAATATGGACACATTATCATAAACTATGTCGCGATTCTGCCCATAACATTGGTCATTTGAACCGAAAGTCAGGAAACCTCGAATGAGATAGGTCATTTTGTGAAGGTTTTTTTTGAGACATAATCAATATACAAAGTTTAATATTTTCCTCCCAACTATGTCACATAATATGACTCCACGCGAAGGTTTCACATTGTTTCGATCATTTTTAAATTTTTTATGTCTGTTTTAAACTATGGTCAAAACGGCGAGCATGAAGATTCATATTCAACATAAATATCTAATATTTGAGTGTAGATAGATAGATCTTATTTTTCTACAAATTTTGATATATTATTTCTATTTTCTGAATTAGAATGAATTTTTTATGATTTTCCTAAGAGTAATGTGATAAAAGAAAAAAAAAAGAACTTTGCCGTGTATACTGCAAAATACACACGGCAAAGGCCCTTTGCCGTGTATACTACGGAATACACACGGCAAATGGCAGGCGTGGGCACACGGCAAAGAGGCCACCGTCTGTAGCCGTTAGCTCATTCCCGTCAAGTGGACCTGTGGGGTCATGGGTCTCACCTCGTTGCCGTGATGACACCTATGCCGTGTGTCGCTGTTGACTTTGCCGAGTTTTTTTCTTTGCCGTGTTCCTTTGTAGGTCTTTACCGTGTATATTTCTTTGCCGTGTTCTTTTTCAGAAATTTGCCGTGTTCATGTACTTTGCCGTGTACTTTTTAGGTTACACGCAGCAAAGACAAACTTTGCCATGTACTTTTTAGGTTACACGCAGCAAAGATAAATTTTGCTGTGTTCTAATCCATTTGGCACACGGCAAAGCCGTGTCTACGCGGCAGCGACATTTTTTCCCGTAGTGCGGGCTGGATGATGGCGTCGTGCACCTCTGCTCCGGCCACGACGACGACGAACTACCGTCGCACTGACTGACATGCTGCACGGTGGTGAGCTCCATGATGGCGACTGCGATCCTCGTGTGAGACCTCCGCCATGCTACCTGCGAGAAGAAAAAGATCATACAAAAGCCTCACCACTGGGGAAGATGGTTCTCGCCTCCGTGCTCGTCCTCCTTCTCCACGTGCTCGTGCAGTCTTCTTCAGCTGGGTGCTGCCGATCAGCTGCGATCTCCGCGTTTGCTCTCGTCCAGCCGTGCGTCCTTGCCGCTTGCCCCTCGCTCCCCCCTCTGGCAATTGAGATGTGTCTCCCTTTATATAGGCAGTAGCATGGCGTCCAGATAATTACGCGGCCGTGCTCTCCGTTAACCGCACGCCATATCTGTCCAGAGAATCGTTCAAAATATTATCTCTTCAGCTTCTAGAACATCGGTTGGGCCCACGTTGAGATTAATACGTGATGAACTCCCGGCAGGTTTAAACAGTACAGGACTCTTCCCTGTCACGTCTCGGCGTGGGTCTGCTCCCGTCCGATCGATTGAGCACGCGTAATGGACTATGCTCGTGTACGCGTAAAAATCCATCAGTTCATCAGCTAGGCAATTGGTACTTTTCCTGTTTGGTGGGCCCTTCTCCGACGATCCCGGGCCTCCGTTCAAAATATTATCTCTGGGAATTCTAGAACATTTTCGTGACACAGCTAGCAAAATATTTGGCCAGTCCCACGTTATGGGACTCTTGTCACGTCCGCTTGTTGGTCTTCTCCCGGCCGGCCGATCGATCGTTGAATCCATGGATGCACGCCTACGAGCAATCCATCAACCACAAACACGTGCATGTATGTGAAGAATAATTCATATCCCATGCATGCCTACTCATCTTGTATTGGCCCGTGTATATATGCTATAATTAAATCTTTTCCACGTATTGC
Organism: Avena eriantha; assembly: GCA_910589775.1. NCBI lineage: Eukaryota > Viridiplantae > Streptophyta > Magnoliopsida > Poales > Poaceae > Avena > Avena eriantha. The sequence continues at coordinate 10,100,101 of OU342741.1, read as the reverse complement.
CTCCTCGGGACTATCTGAACTCTTAGTTGATCCTTGATTCTCACAACCATTCCAACGTGTTCCTGCAAAACATAAACACACAAAAAATCGTCGAACACAACTGTTGGAATTTGAGGTCCCTTTCTACAGTTCATGCAAGTGTCAACACTGTCCAGATCAAACTTCTTGGTTCTACTGATGGGTTGCTATTTCTTAAAGCCGACCGTAGATTGATCTACAAAATGCATGTAGAAAGTGGAAACATAGAATTTATTGTTGATAATGCGCATGTACATGAGGTACTGCCCTATGAGATTGAGTACCCTCCTGTGTCGCAGATGCTGCGGTAGCAGCAGCAGAAATGTAAGTTGTCTGAATTCTACTGTTAACACATGTTTGTGGGTATTGATGATAAGGTTTTAAACTCATGCTACTATTGTGCAGGTAATGATCTCTTTAAGCAAAAAAAAAGTATCCAGAAGCAGTGGAGATGTACACTGAAGCCCTCAGGAGAACCCGAAAGGATCCAAAGGTAATTCCTTTCTCAATTGCTGGCTACACAATTGTTATGTGCATCAAGCAATGTTATGTGTTGTGATGGGTTTGGTGATGTTGCTCACTTCTAAGATGTTACCTATGTGGATCGTGTTTCAGGTATACAGCAACTGGGCTTCCTGCTACACCAAGCTGGGTGCCATGCTTGAAGGTCTCAAGGATGACAAAGCAATGGAAACATATCAGGATGGCCTAAAGCATGATCCGAGTAACCAAGAGTTGCTTGACGATGTAAAGAGGTGAGCAATGCTTAAAGAGATCATCCAGTCACTGTTTTCTGATCTTGGTAGTAAGCCTCATTGTTTAATTTCCTTTTTCAGATGTATTCAACAAATTGACAATGCCAACAGAGGCGAACTTACACTAGAGGAAATGAAAGAGAGACATGTCAGATCCTCCTTCCTGCTACTGCGGTGGTGTCCGTCCTATTTATGAATTTCTTTAGGATGAACAATATTGTTAAGCTTGGTCTTTCTCTCCTTTGTGCAGGGCAAAGCTATGCAGGACCCTGAAATCCAGAAGATCCCGACAGACACTGTCATGCGGCACGTAATTTCTCATCAGATGTTTAACCCTCTTTCGAGCTACAGCCTTGGCAAGCGATATGATGATTCTGGGGCTTTTTCTGCAACTTAATCTTAATTTTGGGATGGTTCGAGTTAAATAGATATTTGGTATGGCCAATTTTACTTTGCGACTAGGGAACATGTATTTTCATTCCTAGAACATCTTTGTAGTGTAGTAGCTTGTTTAGTATAATAACTCTTTTAAGTTCAGGCATCCTGGCCTCTTGATCCTACGGAAAGAGAGAGAAAAAAAATCAACAAATAGCTCAATATGGTTTATTCTGTCGAAACTTTTGTTTATTGTTACATATATTTTGTATGCTGCTTATTCCATCACGAGTCTGTTCAACTATATTTTACGCATTTATTCTTTTCCGTCATATATTGCTGCTGCTACATCTGCTTTTGCTGACTGAATGTTAGTAACCAATTATCCATCTCTTGATTATTTTTCATTTCCCTAGAGCATCAAGAATTCTGAATGCCCAACTGAGCTTGCGCCTGCTGATGGGAGGTCTAAGGTGAAGGTAAATTTTGTCCGTAATGAAGAAAAATATCCTGTAAGTATCTTTAGTCTAGTTTTCTGCAGTGCTTCATATGTCTTGACAATCTCAATCAATGTGTTCATACAGGAGCCAGTCAAGCGCCCTGCTCCATTTCAAGGAGGTTGCAGAACTCTCGCAACAACTTGTGCTCCTTCGGATGAGAACTCCCTTCGGATACTACATCTTCAGCCGCTACTTCTTGTACAGCGACTGCCAGCACTAAGACCAAGACAGTCACAGTGGATGATTCTTTGCCGTCAACCTCTCTACAGATCAGGAGTGGGTGTACCGCAGCTCTACCGCTCTCTCGCTTCCTCCCCAGCCCACCATCGCCGGCCTCTCTCACGGAGCAAGCTTGCCGACTCCACCCACAATGGAGCCCACTGCGACGGCGACGGCGACGGCGGTGGTGGAGGTGGCGGAGCAGCACACGAGGACGGCTCTGGGGCTCGCGGCGCACCACGCCTCCGGTCCGGCCACCTCTCCCGCCCATCAACATCTCCCGGAGGTACGCACGTACTCCACCTGCTCTCTGCCTAGCTCCTGAATTTTGTCCTCTGCATTTGTAATTGCCTGAATCTTTGAGTTCCTCTCCGGATTCCTCCCCTTTTGCTAGTCTCAACCGTGGCGCCGTTGGCTCGGCCGGCCTGGACTTGGTGTGGAGTGTTGGGTCAGCAGCTGAGCAAGTACGTACGGTGACGGGATGCATTCATGCATCATCACCTCGTCAGGTCGTACGCGGTGAAAATTTGTGCGTGCTAGGAAAATGGTAACTGCACATTATCTCCGACATTGAGAAGCTTCCGATTCCGAATTGTTAGCGCACGAGAATAATGATCTTATTGAGTTTGTGTAGGTCTAAACTCTGAAGAAAAATTCGAGCAGCTCTAGTACGTTGAGCCTAAAAATCTGAAAACCCACTTCAGCTAGCTGCCTGAACCCCCTTAACGCAGTACTCCTGTTCTTGGAAGTCAAAGCTTGGTGGGGAGAGATGATCCATAAGCAAAGTCAATCAAGGAGAGCAATGTATGGCTTCTCTTGCCATGTTGGTGTCATGGGAGATTTGGCAAGAAAGGAATGCACGCACGCATTTTTCGGAATAACATATCTACCGCGAGTAATATGGTTGTCTCCTAAATCAAAGGCGAGGTCGCGCTTTGGAGCATATGGCCGGTGCAAAAGCTTTGAGTATTATTATGCCGCGAGAGTAGGCTATTTTTTGGGCCTTCGTGGCCATGTATTGTGGGTTTGCAAGAGTTCTATTAACTTCTTCTTAATCCATGAAAAGGAAAATCGTTTGCCACGTTTCAAAACCTGAAAATTCACTCCATATGGAACTTTTTTTTTTGAGGGTGCAACGGGGGGCGCTAGCCCACCTGAACGCGGTCTCAATTACTTAAAGAAAACAGTACATGGTAGCGACGTCGTTGGGGATACGACGCGCGGGGGTGGCATTCCACCGCCCAAGAGCACAACAGTGGGGGAGGGGGGGGAGGAGGCTAGGCTATGCGATCACACCAGCTCCTGAGAGGGCCGAGGTCGACTCGGCGGGGAGCTTGGACAACCCACAGGTTCAGGTGGTCCCGGATCAGGGCAGCGATCTGACTAGCCCCAAGCAAAGCACCGTCGAACACCATGCTGTTGCGCGACTTCCATATCGACCACAGGGTCGCTAGCAGGATGGTGTGGAGGACATCGGCGTGCATGCGGGGAAGCTGGGCGGAGAGGGAGGCTAGCAGCACGGCGACATCCGCATCAGGGGGCAGCCGTAACCCCGCCACGAGGCACGCCCAGAGAGCCGAGAGGCGCGGGCACTGCACAAACAGGTGGTCCAGATCCTCCGGGACGTCCGGACAGAAAGGGCAGTGCGGAGATCGGACCCACCCCAAGTGGAACAGGTGTTGCGCGACTTCCATATGGAACTTGGAACCCTAGTGTTCTGAAAACTCAAATTGCCATCTGAAAAATTCAGTGCACTAAAATACCTGAAGGTCACAAGTCATTCACATGCAAGGCCTGAAATCTACCCATCCACCTTCTCCCAGAGCTAAAATTTGTGCCCACTTGATACACTCATGCAGTCCCAGATCCACACACACCCATCCTTCCTTCCTTGAGAGTTATCGAAGGTGAATTATTGCCGTTCCTACAAGGAATTTATGGTGCCCGCCACTTGGCTGACCCTTATGGTTGCAGAACGCTAGTACTATGTCTCAGCCCACAACATTCGATCGGAATACAGTATGTATGCTTGTTTTCAGTCTGGGCCTCCTCTTTCTTTCTCTAGCTGGCAGTAACTGCATTGCTACGTACGCCTCTTGGATCGTCGAGTTGTTCATCCTGTAGTGTAGGACCTGCTTCCTTCACATGGCTGGTTTTAAAGGAGAGGAATGAAGATGAGCGCGCAGAAGCAAAATGGTAGATTTATCCATGTTACCAGAGATCGGATTCTTTCTGTCGTTGATAGGGCTTTTTACAGATTTCCGCATTTATGCCTGCCAGGTGATTATGTTGGTGACAATGTGTCATGTTTCAGCAACAGAAGTGGTACAAAGCCTTCGGGGGAGGCAGGACATGTGGAAAGCTGTTGGATTGATTTGAATGCACACACACTCACATTTAATCTCCTAGGGGTTTTACAGATCAGACAAACAAGTAAATAGTATAAAAAAATGCAGTTGCACGTGATTTGCGACTAACTGAAATGTTTGTGTAAACTTCAATTGGCATTTCATGGGCCCTATATATATATTCGAGCACCAAAAAATCTATGGTGATCGGGTGGTAGTAATTTCCCAGTGGGGGAGTTCTCAGTCTGAAACTCTGAACCCTGCATCTCTGGGTACAACAGTTGCAGTTCTGTTCAGCCTGGTGGGTGCAAGTGCACCAGAGGAAATACTACTTGTATTGTTTCAGTTCCCGCTCGATCCGTTAGCTAGTTCTGAATTATCTGAATCTACTCCTGCTGCCGTTCTGTCAATTCTGCAGAAACACCGGAGACGACGATGTACTAGCCATTAAGGTGCTCTACTATGTGGGATTTGTCACTCTGACCTGCACACCGTCAAGAACGAGTGGAGGAATGCCACTCTTCCACTGGGAACCATGAGATGAGATCACCGTCCCGAGCTGATCACCGTCACTGGAGAAAATTACAAAAAACCACCACATTACAGGCTAGGGTTTTAAAAAGCCACCACTATTCGCTAGGGTTTCAAAAAACCACCACCTTAGAACTAACACGTAACAAAAAACACTGATCCGCTGTCTAATGGTGAAACTAACCGGTGGGGCCTGCAATCAGGCCGACGTGGCACTACAATAATGGTAGGAGGTAGCCAATGTTAAATAGTTCTAAATTTTGGGTTCTTTTGCAATTTTTGGTGGGGACCACCTGTCAGCTCTTTCTTCGTCTCAAATCCACCCACGGCCAAAAAAAAAACCGTGAACATGCTATGCTAGTCAGGCTCGCCGCCGCCATGGCATACCGGCCAAGCCGCTCGCGGTTCCAGCCCAACGTTGACTCTCGCCACCTACATGCCTCCTCACCACCTCGTCACCATCTTCCTAAACCGAATGGAATAAAGTCATGGTGTCCTAAATCAAGGATACATGCATCTTCGTCCTCACCTCCGGCCGCTGTCAACCTCGTTGCCTCTGACCTCCCCAACCATCCGCGCTGTAAAATCAGTGACCACGGGATGCGCACTATCAAGGCGGATCTGATGCGGTTTCTAGCTAGATTCCACGCGGACGAGGTGTGTCGGGATTGCAAGGAAGGCGGCGCTCCAGCTTTGTCTTTGTCGAGATGGTGCTCCAGACCTTGCGGTAGTCGATGGATAGGCCTGCAATGTGTGCAGAGGATCAGGGATGACCCTAGGGATATCAGCATGGGCTAGTGGGGTTTGCTCCGGCGGTAATTTCTCACAGGAGCTGTGGCGGCGGCGCGGCTCAAAACTACAAATTCTTGGCCTGAACAAACGCGCGTGCGGGGGATTTTTGTGGGAGCGTACACGACTGACCTCGGGGTACGCCGGAGCTGGTGAAGAAGCCCAAGTTTGCCGCCTTTCCTGCCCCACCTTCTTCTTCCCCAGCAACCCCTCCACCCGCCGGAAGGCCGTCACCTCCTACCATGCTCCCCGCGTTCCTCATATATAATCAATCCCTTGCCTAGAGGCTACAGAGCGGCACCCGCCGCCACTCCATCGCCGCCGGAGCGTTTGAGGATGGGCGGTTCTCCTTTTTTTTGACCATTTTGATCCTTTTATTTTTATTTTTTATTTGAGGTAGGCATTTTACTTTGGAGCGTTTTGTCTTCAAGCACGACCGTGCCGATTACTGTACACCCTCGCGGTTGAGAAAATAAGAAAAAGAAGGGATAAAGAAACGGAATAAGAAAAAAAATGGGCCTCTATGGGATGTGACTCTTACCTCTTCGCCACAAAATGAGAATTTATAATGTACAAGGATATTTTTGCAAAATACATGTGTCACCTCCGCCTGATAGAAGGCCCCACCTGTCAGTTTCCCTGTCTACGGAGGATCAAAACTGAATCAGTGTTTTTTGTTACGTGTTAGTTCTGAGGTGGTGGTTTTTTGAAACCCTAGCGAATAGTGGTGGCTTTTTAAAACCCTAGCCCGTAATGTAGTGGTTTTTTGTAATTTTCTCCCGCCACCGGGGTACAAGTTCTAGTTAGTGGTTGCCATGGACAACGCATGCAGGCACGAGATTGCCGGGCTGGTGATGGAGGTGGGCAAGAACGTGGCGGGGTTCACCGCCGGGCCGGCGACAGGGTGGGCGTCGTCGGGTGCATGGTGAACACCTACCGTTCCTGCGAGAGCTGCGAGGACGGCGCCGATCGAGAACTACTGCTCCAGGATCGTCCTCACCTACAACTCCCACGACCGGGATGGCACCGTCACGCGCCGCGGCTACTCCGACCTGGTCGTCGCCAACGCGCCGCTTTGTAGTCCGCTTCCCCGACGCGCACCCGCTTGCCGCCGGCGCGCCGCTGCTCTGCGCGGGCGCCACCGTGTATGCCCCCATGCGGCACCACGGGCTGGACGTGCCGGGCAAGCACGTCGATCGGCGTGGTGGGCCTCGGCGGGCTGGGGCACGTGGCCGTGAGGTTCGCCAGGGCGTTCGGGGCGGCGAAGGTGACCGTGATCAGCACTGTCGCCGGGGAAGCGGGAGGAGGCGCTGGAGAGGCTTGGCGCCGACGCGTTCGTGCTCTGCACCGACGCAGACGAGATGAAGGCCGCCGCGGGCACCATGCACGTACGGCATCCTCAGCACTGCGTGCGCCGGCGCGGCCGCTCACCCCTACCTCTCGCGCTCCTCAAGCCCCACGGCAGCAAGATGATCTTGCTCGGCATCCCCGACAAGCCTCTGCAGGTTTCTGCGTTCACTCTCATCGGCGGTAAGTCCCGTTCTTCGGCCTCTGATCTTTGTGACGATATGTGCTGCGATCGAACAGGCGGCAAGAGCTTGACTGGGAGCCGCATGACGAGCATGCATCAGGGAGACGCAGGAGATGCTCGACTTCGCCGCCGAGAATGGCGTAACTGCGGATGTTGAGGTGATCGGCGCGGGAGAGGTGAACGTACGCGGCCATCCATGGAGCGCCTGGCCAGCGATTTTTTTTCAAATAGCACATTTTTTTTAATTTAATTCTACCACTGTCGCGCGAATTTAAGAATTTACAGATCTAGGCATTTGTCCGTTACGGCGTCGCCGAATGCAACGAATCGGCCACCGCCTGACCGAGTGGACCATTCGGCACGGACATGGCCGAATAAAAGTCTATTTGGCGTCGCTGTCCCCGAGTGCATGTGTGGTGGGCCCGCTCGGTTCGACTGCTTCAGTCGGCGACAGCCTGGCCGATTGGCCCATTCGGCGACGCCCTAGCCGAAAGGAGCCAAAGAAGAGGACCGCGCGAGCCCCTCCCGCACCCAGCCGCCTTCTTCCTCGCGTTGCTCATCTCTCTGCCCTCTCTCTCCCAGCGACGAACCCAACCCTTTTTTCATCATTTTTCTCAGATTTAACCCAAATTAGCCAACAAATCTTTGTTCTAAAACTAGTATAGAGAAAGGGGAAGACCGATCTACTAATGGGTTAGCTCATGACTGGATTTGGTAGTGGTTTTTTGGAGGAATGGTGGTGGAGCTTGGTGGAGCAATGACAATGGTGGTGGAGCTGCGGTGGAGCTTGGAGCTAGAGCGTTTGTGAGCTGCCCCGTACTGCTTCTTTGGTGAACCGAGCCTGCTGTACCGAGTCGCTTCGAAGGTAAACTCTAATCACTCGTTAATCACAGTTATTGTATATGGTTATGCGGCTACGCGGGCTGTGGTTAGCAGGCTATTAGATTAGTTAGGATGGTTCTAGTATATTATTTAGAAGAGTTGTATATAGTTTAATAGAATAGGTGGGTTTGTAGAAAAAATTGTTGGATTTGTAGAAATATTAGCCAGACTATTATTTAGAATATTAGCGGGTAGTTGTACATAGTTTTATTTAGAATAGGTGGATTTGTAGAACGATTTGGCAGGTGAAAATTAGCCAGACTATTAGTATATTATTTAGAGTATTTACTATGGATAATTAATTATTTAGATTGATTTTTTTATGTCAGCAGAGATGTCGAATGTAGTGAAGTTCGTGTTTTACTATGGTCCTGTTAATGTCCAAAACTATGAATATGGAGCAGATTTGCATGAGTTTCATTCTACGGAGTTGGATTTGACTGCCCCTCAAACCTGGAGTGTTAGTCAGTTGAAGGAATGGTTGACGGACTGTTTAGGATATAATCTCGAAACATACACCGTCAATGTCCAAGCATTGTGGACAAAATCTACCAAGAAAATTTTCTAGATTTTGAAGGATGTAGATCATAACCTGTAACACCCTCAAATCGGCTCTATGCAAGTTTTAGCCCTTTCCGCCAAACCCGCATAGAAACGATTCAAGGACGCCCACCAGGCACTTTCGTGCGGGTAGAAAACGAAGTAATAACATTACATAGTCCTCGATGGGACCCACAGAACAGATATATATTCAGCAACGACTCCCGGAGTCAAGAATACAAATATATAATACAAAGATCCAAATCACCTTGAAAACGATAGAGCGTCCGACTACGGTCAAGATGCAAATGGGGCTAAGAGCCCTGAAGAATAATCAATGGCGTCCATAACCCTGCCCAGGCCAAGCCAGAAGGGTAACCCTGCTAACGGCGTCGAACCTGCTAAAACAAAAGGGGTGCCGACAAAGGGCAAAGGAAAAAGAGGAGCGTCAGTACTGAGGCCAGTACACTGCGAGGCTAGAATTCGGCGGCTCTCGCCTACATAGGTATGGTGGGCTGAAGCGGCAGCGCAGCGGCACTAAACAACCTATAGAGACTCGATACAACTGGCGATTATCAGAGAGGGATAAGAAAGACCTATTCGGATCCAACCTGAAGCTAGCACCAAGCAAACCCATCCTGATATTTTCCCCCTCGAGACCAAACGAGGAAGTCGGACCAAGGAACTCACACAGTTGGCAATTTTACTCATTCCATTATAGTTGCAGCAATTACTAATCAGATATAGATAGCATGTGTCATCCTGATAGCATAAGTAGTGGGTAGTTTTAATCACCATTCCGTTATAGTTGGAACATTTACTAGTCAGATATACTTGTCCAGAGAAATCCCAAAACCCAGCAGTTGTTGGCACTTTTATCACATTCCATTAGAGTTGCAAAACTTACTAGGCAGATATAGTATGACACAGATCACCACGGATCCACCAGTTGTTGGCATTTTTAATATCCATTCCGTTATACTTGAGCTGATTACTAGTCACATATTAAGTCAAATTTATAACACTACTTTAGTTATGCTTGTCTATGATCGAGATACTGTGATCCAAGTCGTCCATAACCGCGGACACGACTTTTAGAAAGTTTTACCCTGCAGGGGTGCACAAATAGCAACACACACTCGATCAACCTCGGAAAAACCAACTCAAAATCCAACGAGGCATTCACGACAAAGCGATCACATGATTTAGAAATATTTCAGGGGGCCACCCCACTGAGCTACCCGCAACAAAGTTGGCCGGCTCCAGAACGGACCCAGGGTTTGCGTCAATGGATGTAAATGACTGGGAACCCGAAAGTGTGACTGGGCTTGTCGATACCGCGAAAACACTCCACGATCCTAAACAATACAGGTGCTCCTCGCACAATCTTAAATAAAGCAGTAACATGGCATAAGTACAGGATAGTAATAAAGCCCCAAACTACTTTGTGGCCCCAAGAAATAGAAATGAATCAAGCTCTGGCTCAGGGGGGGTCCATAAGGCCTCCCGGATGTGGACAGTGCGAAAAATCAAGGAACAGGTATCAAGTACTCGGGGTCCTACGGGACACAAGTGAGCGTGGAAGAACCAAATAACATCTATTGCCCATCGATGCCTCTGCATGAGTTATATCTAGCATTTTAATAGTTGTATTTAAAGTCATGATCATCGCCACTATAAACATCTGCCAGCAATAAACATCTCCACCATTCCAACAACTATGATACTCGACAACACGAGATCGCACCTGAGCAAGCCACTACGACTCGCAAGGCCAGCTATCTACCAAACACAGGTAATAGGAGGTGTCCAAGGCAATATAGAGGCTGCACGGGATATAACTGGGGTACGGAAACTAAAGCATCGCGACACGGATAGCAATAGATCAACAGGAAGAAATAAAGACTAAAAATGCAAAATAGGTAGAAGGGGGAGAGATGCTCGCCTGGGAAACACTGCCGACGGAACATATCCGGAGAACTTGTCGATATTCGCATCAACTCATCGGCTGAGTCCGCGAAGAAGCAAACACTAGAAGAAACACCGGATGCAATATTTAATACTGCGGCTGAAGATTCGGCATGCTTATGGTATGATGCAAATGCGGTGCAATTAGGCAATATTAAGCGAACCCGGGGTCCCGACATTTAATTAAACGGTTCAAGTTATTTAGAACCCCACAATTTAAATGTTGGATTAGCAAGACAAAACATGGTATCGGTTCGCTACACCAATTTAAATGAAGTCCGGAATAAGACAAAGATATCCCGCATAAACACTCCATATTTAATCATGCGGTGAATCGGCATAATGCCCCCAAACCCACATGACAGATATGCATGCATGAACAATTAATTATGCGACCGTTGTTAATGTCATATTATAAAAACAATGGGGGTCTCGGATAGGGAATCACATTAGGGTTCGGCGAACTTGGGCTCCGAGGGGTTCGGGGTTCGACAGGGTTCGACGGGGGGACGGTTCGACGGAAACGGCTCGACGGGATCGGTCTCGGACAACGGAAGTAGATCTTGTCGCATCCGGGAAGAAGGACTTGGTTGGCGTTGGGGGCGCCTCGGATTCGCCCGGGTCGGTGTCGATCTTGTCGTCGTGAAGATCTTGTCGGGTCCGCGTATCGGCCGGTCTTGTCGTTCGGGAAGTAGAACTTGGCGTGCGACGTCACCGGGCATCGGTGCGGGAGGAGGTCTTGTCGTTCCGGTGGCGATCTTGACGGTCATCGGGGTTGAAGAACTTGGCGTCCGAGAGATGATCTTGTCGCATCCGCGGTCGTCGGGTCATGTCGTCGGCCTTGTCGTTTCACGGCAGAGATCTTGGCGTACCGGGTCTTAGCGGAATCGGTCTTCGGGGGTTCGCCATCGGATCCGGCGTCTTGTGCTCTGGTAGAAGTTCTTGTCGCTCCAAGTCGAAGACCTAGGGTACCGTTCGTCCGTGTTGTTGGCACTAGGAAGATCTTGTCGTGTCGAGACGTCGTGGCCATACCATCACCACTTGATACCCGCCGAGAAGGACACCAAAGCTAAGGACACATAACAGAGGTGTCGGTTTAATGCTGCAGCAAAACAAAACGAGGCAGGCAGATGTCCTGACTCCTGATAACTCGCATGACCTGCAGAAAGTGTTGGCATATGCGCAAAAAAACAGGGAACCGCGGTGGCCGAGCAACGCAGCAGGGAGGCGGTGTAGGTTCGATGCGGAGGTCCTGGGCGGCAGGGCTTGCCCGGCGTGGCTCCGGCGGGTGGTGGCGCAGGGCGAACACGGCGGCGGGGCTGGCGAGTGAGAACAGCTTGCCGAGAGGCGGCGCAGGGACGGGTTGGTGAGCTCGATGCAGCGACGGGAGGGGAAGATGGTGGCCGCTGGCAGCGGCGGCAGCCGGTGGGAGGCCGGAGAGGGGTTGCGGAAGGACCTCCGGCGAGGTCGGCTCGAGGGGGGCCGCGGCAAGGCGGAGGAGCACCGGGGATAGGCGGGGCTCGGCTGGCCGAGGAGAAGGTGGCGGTGCAGCGGGAGGCCGGGGCCGCGGGAGAGGGAGCGACCGGTTGGGCGGCGGCGATGCAGAGAGGCGAGCGGGGCACGAGGGAAGCCGCAGGGGGGACAGAGCGGCGAGGCGGGGCCACTGGCCGGCGGCCGAAGGCGAGCCAGGGAGGAGGCGGGCGAGGCCGCGCTCGACGGGGCCGAGGTCGAGGGCGCGACAGAGGGGCGCGGGCCGACAGCGAGGGAGGAGGCGACCGGCGGTGCGAGGAGGCCGACGAGGCGGCGACCGGCAAGGAGAACGGCCGAGGGCGCGAGAGGGCACGGTGGAGAGAGGCCGCCGAGGTGAGGGGCGGCGGGGCGCAGCAGAAGCGGGCGGAGGGGAGCAGCTGGCGACGATGCGGTCGGCCGGGTCACGGGGCCGAGCGGATGGACAAGAGGGTGGGGACGGGGCCCTTGGAGGCGGAGAGGAGGATGTAGGGCGGCGGCCTGGCGGCGGCGTGGAGCTCGAGGGAGGCCAGGCGAGGGCGAGGAACATGTCGATGGGGAGGGAGGAGAGGAGGTCGAGAAGAGTGCGTGGATGGGGAGGAAACGCGTGGGCAGGAGAAAGGAGGTGGGCCCGCGGGGAGGGAATCCCGGGACGCGCAGGTGGCGGGGTGGTCGGGGCGACGGGAGTGGACAGGTGGGGAGCAGGCGGGGTGATCAGGTGGGACGTGGGGAGGCGTGCGTGCGTTGCTGTCCAGCGCGGGGTAGGCCAGGCAGGTGGCGTGGTGGGATGGGTGGCGTGGTGGAGTGGGCCCAGGGGAAGGTGTGGCAGCGGTGTGGTGGCTGGCTGGGTGAGGTGGCGAGTACCGATTGGTGCAGGTGAGGTGGAGGGGGCTGGGTAGGAAAATAGGGTAGGGTTTTTGGTAGAAAAGGTTTGGGTGTTTTTCTGGGGTAGGTAGGATTGTATCTGGAGGTGGCCGGCCGGGCTTTCGGGCCTGGCTGGCTGCCTCCCAAAATAATATAAATGTTCTATTGTTTAAAACGGGCTTTTGAAATCCGTTGGTAGACAAAACAAAATATTCCGGAGATCCGGGTTTTAATTTAAAATAAGGACGGGGCGTTTCGAAAACAAAAACAGACTTTTCAAAAATAGTTTTATGCAAACAAATGCAAGATGACATGACGATGCTCAAATGCAAGGTGGCATGATGACATGAGCATGCGGTCATGACGATGCAATGCACAAAAACAACGCGATTTTTTAGTAGTGGTTTTTGCGGGACGCCACATAACCGAGATTGGTTTAAATGGTTAAAAGGTTGCCAGGACAGGCAGATACACCCAGTTGCAGTAGTGCTTCCTGTCATGAAGGAGATCAATCCGCAAGCTTCTGAAGGTGGACACGGTCCTGGCCATAGTGTTGAATATGGTGGCGGAACGTACTCTATGTCCAATGCTGGAGGTGGTGGTTATGAATCAGAGCAGATCAGTCAGATAGGAAGAGGTGGTGGTGGTGGTTACGAACCAGGGTAGAGCAGTCAGGATGTAGGTGGGGGATATGAAAGTGGAGAGGTAGATGGGGACAAGGAAAGTGGGCACATGCAGGACACGATGGAGGATGAGGATTCCATGGATGGTGAAAGTGGTGATTCTAATGATTCAGATAGTTCCGATGAAGAAGGCAATGGAGAAGACGTACCGATTCCTGCATCCTGGAATCAAGACATCTCCGGCGTCATGACCATTAACGACTGTCATGATTCTGCCTGGGAATATCACAAAAATAAAATTGCGCAGGGCGCCAGATATCCAAACAAGAAACATTTGCAAGATGCAGTCATTGCTTGGGCATTGTCTACACAGAGGATTCTCAATACAACTGTGTCAAATAAGAGATAATTGACAATGGAATGCGTGGATATTAATTGTCCAGCCAGGGTCCATGGATATCTTCCTAAATATGACACAAGTTGGTTGGTGAGTGACATGGTGATGCACACATGTCAGCTTTCATCTATCCCTACAGATCATCATAACCTCTCGTCCACGCTTCTGGCACGGTTGTTTTACACGGAGATAGTGAAGAGCAAAGCGGTGGAAGTGAAGGCTATAATAAATAAAGTAAGGATCAGGTTTAATTATGACATTTCGTACGGTAAGGCTTGGAGGGCAAAGCAGAGGGCTCTTGAGGACAGGTTTGGTTCTTTCAGAGACGCGTATGACTCTGTGGTGAGCACCCATTAGGTACGGCTGGACACCACGTGAGCGTCAAGGCAGACGACGACGCTGATACCTCTCTCAGCCATATGTCTATATATGTGTGAGACATGCACCTTTCTATGTGTGAGACATTTCTATATCTATCTATCTATGTATGAGACATGCACCTTTCTATGTGTGAGACATTTCGCAATGTTATTCATTTCTTGGTCGAGATCGCTAACAAACGACTACAACAGATAAGTAGGATACAAACGAGATAATTAAGATACACACACGAGCTACAAGGGAGAATTGTTCTATCCCTACGATGATGCCTTCTTCACGTCATGCTCTTCTTGCCCTTACCCTTCGACGATGCCTCGACTTTACCCTTCTTCTTGGCCTGCCTTTCGTCCCACTCAGCTCTCCACTTAGTCCCAACGGCAGGCGTCATGAATATATCATCTTCATCTTCGCTCTCTTCTAGCTTCTCATTGCTCTTCTTGCCCTTACCCTTCGACGATGCCTCGTCTTTACCCTTCTTCTTGGCCTGTCTTTCGTCCCACTTAGCTCTCCACTTAGTCCCAACGGCAGGCGTCATGAATATATCATCTTCATCTTCACTCTCTTCTAGCATGTCATTGCTCTTCTTGCCCTTCGACGATGCCTCATCCGATGATGGCTTGCCCTTAACCTTCGACGATGCCTCGCCTTTACCCTTCTTCTTGGCCTGCCTTTTGTCCCACTCAGCTCTCCACTTAGTCCCAACGACAGGCGTCATGAATATATCATCTTCATCTTCACTCTCTTCTATCCAAATCCAAGGGAGCGTGATGTTCTGCTTCCTTGCCCCTTCATTAGAGAATCTTTGCTTGCTCCACCTAGCATTGATCCGAAGTAGCTCTTGTCGTATCTCCTCTGGAGTCCTCTTCGGCCAGCCTTTTCTACGCAATCCCTCACCCAACTCAGTGAGGAGACAATCACTACCAATTAGTTCCTCTAATGGGGCTGGATTGTTGTCTATCCTAAAGTTCCTAGCCAAATGGAAAAGGTCGACGGATATGTCTGGCACGAAACTGCGATCGTAGGGAAACATATTGGCTAAAAACGGGGTGGCTACTGCTTAAACAACTGCGCGAGGAGGGGTTTTTATAGGGTAACATTCTGGCGGGAAAAAATCTGGCTGGAAACATTATGGCGGGAAGCATTTTGGCGGGAAAGATTTTGGCGGGAGATATTATGGCGGGAAACATTATGGCGGGAAACATTCTGGCGGGAAGCATTCTGGCGGGAAGCATTTTGGCGGGAATGTTTTTTGATGGAAAGCACCATTGGTCTGACATGTTGAATTAAAGATACATCACAACACTATAACTGAAATGAAGATACATCAAGACACTACAACTGAAAGTAAGTTACATCAAGACACTGCAACTGAAATTAAGATACATCAAGACACTACAACTGAAATTAAGATACATCGGGACACTACAACTGAAATGAAGTTACATCAGGACACTACAACAGGAATTAAGATACATCGGTACTGAGACATACGTCTACCTTCCCTGAGTCCAACGCGGGTACTTCCCGGTCTTGTCCCCACGTTCCTCTGCCGCCCGCGCCTCGGCAGCTCTTTCTCTTAATCTCTTCCTTTCCGCCTCACGGGCCTCCTTGCGCACCTCTTCCTGGCGCTCGCGGATTGCATTCTCTTCCTCCCTTCTCTTCATATTCAGCTCGCGGTTTTGAGCTTTCTCTGCTTAGAATTCTTTCATTTCTCTCTCCCGTTCCTTCTTCGCCTCTTCGACCATCCTTTCAGCATGTTCCTCTTCATGGAAGGCAGCCCACGCAGCTCGGTTCCTGTCATGACACTCTTTCTTGGCCCAGGCTGGCTGCTCGGTGTCAATCCAATGGTACCACTTGCAAAGTGGAGGAGGAGACTGCAAGCAAATCAATGGAATGAATAAAAGAACTCGGGATAACATGAATGGTTGATATTAACCATGCTCTGGGAACATACTGGAGGCCTCTCGTACGACGAACTTGCTTGTCGGGGCGGGCTTGCGTCGTAGTTGGGACACATGAAAAACTTCATGCCCATGCAGGTGGAGAAATCGATCGACTCCTTAACCTTGGCGAGATGGCCGCACCAACAACGCTCGTGTGTCACCCCTTGTGGCAACCTAGCATCTTTCATCTTCCTAGGCCTATACTCTGGATTCGAACAAGGCACACTCATGATGTAGAGGAGAAAAAATGCGAGAGAAAGAGAAGGAACAGCTGAACTGGGTGAAGAGAGAACATCTCGGTGCCTGAATTTATAGAGGCAATGGGAAGACTAGGCGGGAAAAAACGGCGGCAAAACGTGGCGGGAAATAATGGCGGGAATAGGTTGGCGGGAAAAAACGGCGGCAACATGTGGCGGGAAATAATGGCGGGAATCGGCTGGCGGGAACCGAAAACTAATCTCGTTTAGCGCTGCTTGCAGTGATTTAAGCATGTATTGGTTATGGCGAATTGCTTGGTTATGCATTGATCATGCAGGATTTGGCCACAGCCTGGCCGATTAGTGCAATCGGTGAGGGCTAGGCCGATTGAGCCATTCGGCTTGCTCCTGGCCGAGAGGGGCACTCGGCTAGAGCCTCGCCGATTGGTCTAGACCCATTCGGCTTGACCATGGCCGAATGAGTCATTCGGCTAGGCCCTAACCGATTGCAGTTGGTGTCAGCCGAATGGTCCATTCGGTCTGGCTGTGGCCGATTCGTTGCATTCGACGATGCCGTGACCGACAAATGCCTAGATCTATAAAATCTTAAATTCGTGCGACAGTTGTGGAATTAAATTTAAAAAATGTGCTATTTGAAAAAAATTCGCGCCTGGCCAAGGGTGATGTCAGGTACCGCTTCGTCATTGACGTCGGCAACACCTTCAGCTCGCTGGGCTCGACCAGTGGGCAAATCCAGCAACGATAACACCTGATCCCTGCTGGTGCCAATAGATACAGCAAGCTATATATAAAGGTGGTCTAGATACATTAGGTGTTGTACCTTGTTGCATGTACTGTGGAATAAGTACGTAGGAGAAACACGGATTCTCTGAGACGGCAAGAATTAATTGGAGATAATAATGCAGTATGTAGTACCATCTCTTCTTCGTATAAATAAGATGATTAAGTTCCTTAATAACATGCCACAAATATGTGTGAGCTCATTATCTCACTTCACAGCAGTCAACAGGAATCATTTGCATTATCTCTTCTTTCTTCAAAAAATTATGGAACCATACACCATATGAATTTTCCATTATTGTACAAGTACAAATACAGAGAAAAGATGGAGCATTCTCATATATGCTTGGCAAAAAGCTACAGTATACAATATGCTATATATGGTTATATATGCGCGAGGATGGATGCCTGTGTAGAGTATCATGTCCACCTTCGCCAGTTCGCCGCAGCACCAACATAAGTCTCGATAGATCGAGCAGTGGACGTCGTGCCGAGTCATACAGTCCCATTTTCATGCAAGACTCAAAGAACTAGCTGCCTTAATTATGATGAAATTGTTGGTCTGTATCCCGGCAGAGCCCATGAACCGCACGCGGCCGCTTGAGTGCGAGCTCCGTCGACCCATCCTTGATGTAAATCATGCATCAACAGGTCACTCGCTGTCACCTCAATTGGGAACCACCCTGACGCCTTCATCTCAAGCAAAACTTTTGCGGCCAAATCCAGCAGCAGCCTCTTGTTCGATCGCCAGCATCGTCAGCAATGCTGTAAAATGTGCTCAGACCTGGCATTTGCCATGGAGCGAGTGGTACATCCTCTCATTGCTACATTCACCTGCCCTGCCGAAGCATGCATTTCGACCAGACAAGCATATATATGTGGCAGGTGTAGGGAAGAAGCCAGATTCTTTTGGCGGCGTGTCGGCCCGGGGTGTTTCTCTCGGACTAGTTGCGACTTGCGAGCGGTAGAGCGGGCCCTTGCCACGCTGCTACGACCCGCAGCCCACGGGCCTCTTGCCCCATTAGAAGAATCAAGAGTCCAAAGGCAAGAGGAGGACAGCGTTGGGGGCACCTCTTGGCAAATGTCAACCACCACTTGCTTCCGCTTCCGCTTCCGCCTCCGCCTCTGACTCTGCCTCACACACGGCAGAGCGGCGGCCGGCGGATGGACGATCGAGCTCTGGGTAGCCATCAGGGTCACTGCGTCGATGTCGTCATCCTCGCCGGCGAAGGAGGCCAATGACCCAGGGATCATCGGGGCGGGATCCCACCGGACCGGAACGCAACCCTGGAGACGACGGTGCCGGGCTTTGTTCAAGGCAGACATGGCGAAACACTGAAACTCGCTCGCGGCCCTTTGCAAAATACAGGTCCATCTCCTCTGTATAAGAAGATCGGTGCAGTGGGGTAATCACAGGCAGGGCTAACTTAGCTCAAGTGAGCATCCCAACTCAACATCATCTGCTGCTGCTTTTGTCTACTAAACACTGGGCGTTGAAATATGAAGGGGACGGACAGTAACAAGAAGAAATGAAAACTGAAACGACTAGACAAACAGAGATTGGTACCAACGACTGATTAGCATAGCAACCGTTCAGGACTTATTACCATGCGCCACTCAGCCTCTTCTTACCTTTGCAGGTAATAATCACAAGCATGTTCATTATCACAAGCTGTGGTAGCACTATCCTGCCTTGGCATGGATTCTGTTCACAAGTTCTGGAACGTCACGATTAATCAAGTCGCCGTATTCGTCTTGCAAGACATGAGGTTGGAATTTCTGTACCTCATAAGATTTCCTCCTGCCAAATATGAGTTTTTAGTGTTTCATAAATATTATGATAACAGACATCAGAGGACAAGAATTATTAGGCCACAAGTTATCTTGTACTCACTTACATCCTGTTGTTCTCATAGTTGACCATCAAATGAGAAAAATTATCATTTGAATTCTGCCCAACAGTTGACTGAAAACTGTGCAAACTTTCACTGAAATTCAGTACCGAAACATGCCATTCAGACCACCTCAAAAACAGAGCAAAGAGAGGCAATACCACGGGCAACACAGATCAAACAGGGGAAAGAGTAGCAGATCGCAAACATCAAACAGCAGATGCATTATACAATCTGGACCATCGGGACTTACAAGTGCTCATGTTATTCTGGACTTACAGTACGAGAAACATTTTAACTACGAGTTGGCGGTCCAGAATAACATCAGTCCAGCAGTCACTAATACATCATACAAACATCAGGAAATTAGATGTTCTTTAGATGATGGCATTAGACAGAAAAAAAGAGCCAAAATTGTTGATATGATTCTTGGCATCTTTGGCGGTCATCCATGATCAACCTTGCAGTAAAAGAGGGGCATGCATCCACTCTGTTCAAAAATAAATGCTGAAATTAGAGTGCAAGCTGAATCTTTGTATAGTTCACAAGGCAGGATTTAAAACAAAGATTTAGTTACATAATAGCTAATGGTGCTCACATATTATCTACACAAGCTAATCTCACAGGAAGAATATTACTCTTGCTAATTTCCATATATATAAATACATATCTGAGAGTTGTTCTTTTTAGAGCACCTACTACGTTTATGGAGGTTACACAACTCTGGTACTCCCTCCGACCACTATTACTTGTTGCTAATATGGAAGATCTACACACTAAAATGTGTCCGGATACATCCA
Organism: Avena eriantha; assembly: GCA_910589775.1. NCBI lineage: Eukaryota > Viridiplantae > Streptophyta > Magnoliopsida > Poales > Poaceae > Avena > Avena eriantha. The sequence continues at coordinate 10,080,241 of OU342741.1, read as the reverse complement.
TATTAAGGACAAATAATAGTGGTCGGAGGGAGTAATATTTTTACACTGTTTGTACAAAATGGAAACTGGTGATGTAAGATGTAAGCATATTGAAAATAAATTGTGTGCTACCTCGCCCCATTAAAGATCATCTCCTGAGTTCTATTCACTGCTGCTCAATTTACTTCCAGTAAAACAATGTGTGTGTCAACAAAATGAAGCAACACAAATACCCCAACTTAAAACCACAGGCTTAACAGAATAACTTGCTTATAGTGCATGACTGACATGGGTTGAGTGCATTAACTTAAATAACTGAATCACAGAGAAACCATTCAAGATCTAACTAAGAACGTCCTATATATAGCTACACTAGACAAAGCAAAAGAACACGCCGGATAATGAGTTGAAGCAACAGAGCAAAGTACAGATAACAGGTAATGGAATTGGTCAGCATGCGAAAAGGATGGTATTTGTCAATACCGACCATGAATCCGAATATGCAAGGGTGAGAATTATGTTGATGGGCAATTGTCCCTGCCATGCATTAACCCTGCAGCGGAGACAAATTAAAACCAGCTTTGGTCAGTATCACAACGTGCAATTGGAAGTTGTTATACATGTGTAGATATTTTTGTGAATCGCAAATAAAAAGCAATATATGCTGACAGCATAAAGAAATAGTACAATGAAAAAAAATTTGCGGGTAAAAGGGGATTTCATTACTCGGAAAGGGTTACAAGACGCCCCAATTCCAGTTCCGGAAACATGATTTCAGGACCAGAACCGAGCCATACATCAGTTTGGTGGTCTGCTCTCACGAGATTCGCAAGACAGTGACTAACCCTAATCTGCGACCGATCCACTTTTACAAATATGCAAACACAATCTAGACTAGAAAACCTTTTAATCTCTGAGATTAAATGCATAAGGGGCGATCTGTTAGGCTGATGGTCCTAGACAGCAGACACTAGCTGAATACAGTCTGTATCAATGAGTATTGGCAGATGGCTGTGCTGGAGTGCTAATTCGAAGCCTTCCCGGGAGGCTCCAACTTCAGCTTCTAGAGGATTATCACATAGTACAATGAATTTATATGAGACAACTTCAGCTAACCTAGAAACTTGAATACATATGCAGAACAGAAGGGCATGCTCAATAGAGAAGATTGCAAAAAAGCAAAATGGCAACTAAGGAAAGGAAACCTGCGCAAACATCATGTTTTTTCTTACCACTCACTCTATATAATATTTAACTAGCTAATAGATGGGATACATGCTCCAAACTCTATAATTGGCATGTCAACACCACAATTCCACAAGTCTTACAAAAATTAACAATTAAAGCCATAACATTCAAATGAAAGCATGATATTAGGTTTCGACAAATCTGCAAGGATTAACAATTATATCTCAGTTTCACTTAGGAGCATCGTAATCAGTTCTGATGCTAATCATGCATGCCAAACATATACTCACCAGAGCTAAGATACACATAGCATTGCACGGAAGAATATGCCTTGAAGATGTTGTATATTTTTGTGCATCCTTCATTACTTGCCAAGGCCTCCTGTGACAGCTTCATAGTCATTCTTTTCAGCATAGGTGCAGACCTGAGTATCAGTTTCAGCAAATCAAAGTCATGATCCTTTCCACCAAAGCCGTTGATTTCCACTTCCTCCAGAGCAGTCAAAGCGACAGTTTGGGATTTCCAGTCCTTTGGCTCACATGAACAATCTAGCAGGCATCCTTCTTCTTCTTCTTCCATCTAAAACCAAAAGAGTGCATGCGAATTACTGAATTACTACTCATTGTGTTACTGAGATATACTATCAGGGCAGAGAATTACCACCGATCTCTGCACGTCGACCTTGAGCCTCTGTATAGCACAACGAATTTGATTAGTCTCTAGGACATGGGACACAAATGCTCCATAAACATGCCCCTTAGTCTTGAGATGTAGCTCCAGAACAGAGAAGGAAGCAATCAATCGCTTCTCTATCTCCTGCGTAAAGCTGGCCACTTGACGGTGATAAGACGACGAGCTCTGAAAAAAGAAGATATATCATTCACAAAATTTAGTTTCCTCAAAACTTGCAGCAAATTAATTAGCAGGAGAGGGGACAGACGGTGCCGGCATGAATGTGCAGCGAAGGGGGCTGCCCTTTGCTATCTTCCGCCTGTAGGCTCAGTTTCCAGAGCTGCCAAAGACCAAACGCACTAGAGCTCGTGGAGAAACCACAGTGCCATGAGACCTTCTCAACCATTGGTGCAAAGATGGAAATGTTGACCTCCTCTTGGCATGTGCTGAAGGATATGGTCAACTGTGTTAGCACGGGGGCAACGATGTTGACACGGTGTGTCCATGTCGCGCCACGACAAGCTCCTGCAGCAACGGTGAGTTGACCCTCAGGTCCTGCATCCCGAAACACACGTCAGTGAGCCGGAGCGCGCGCAACCCGGGGCAGCGGGAGAGCAAGGCATCGGAGTCGAAGGCGCAGCGGGACATGGACAGCGTGTCGAGTGCGGCGAATTCAGTGCCCGCTGGCAGTGGGGAGATGTAGGGATAACACCCGTAATCAAGAACAGGACTACAAAGGTCCAGCACGATGGAGGTGGTGCGGTGGAAGCAAGGCAGGACGAGGCCTTGGCCAACGGGAGAGACCAGGAAGAATTCCTCCGGGTCGAGCCGCGCGGCGGCGAGGAGCAGCGAGTTGAGGCGGTCTCTCTCTGCCGCCAGGTGCTCCGGGGGGACGCACCCGCGCGGCTCCGGGAGGCAGATTTTGAGGAGGGAGACCGTCGGCGGGGGAGGAGGGATGCGGGCGAGCGCCGGCTCGAGGGAGTGGAAGGGGACTTCGCGGAGGACGATCCGGCGGAGGCGTGCCCAGAGGCCGCGCCACCGGCGTGAGAGGACGCCGGTGCGCGCGGCGGCGCCGGCGCAGGGGAGGCGGGCGAGGACGAGCAGGAGAAGGTCGTCGGGGAGGGCGCTGAAGAGATCTGGTCCGCCCTGATCGCCTAGGGCCCCCATTCCGAACTCCATCGAGGCTTTGCTTCCAAACCCTACCATTCCCCTCAGGAGCCGACCAACACTCTCTCAACAAGCTGGAGCTCTTTGTTGAAGAAAAGGAAGACCATTCTCAAAAAATAAAAGACCGAAGCGACCAGTCCCCGTGTCGACCGTCGTCTTCATTATTTTTTCCCCAACTGGTGTTTTCTTTCGAACAAAACAAGGCAATTTTCTCTATTTTAATTTCTTACTAGATCATGATGGCGCGGTTCCGCGCCGTTCATTTTTTTATGAAAGTGTTGGATTTTTCACAAATATAATTTTTTTAAATATAAACATCACAAAGAACATCTGATTGGTCACTTAACGGTGGTGTCAGATATATGACAGTAAGAAAACAACCTAAAGAGTGAAGGCTTGCATTCCTGCATTTGATCAAGCTGAGAGCAGACAAATTGGATATATTGGTCAATAAACCACATGGAGTACATTTCCAAGGAAAAAGGGCAATTTCCTTTTTGCAAGAGCCAGCCACATTTTTCTGGAGAAGAGATCACTGCAAGTTTTTAATAACTCAAGAAAATAGAACCAACAATAGAAATAGTATGAGAAATCATCCCCAAGTAAGAGGCTACCAAGATGAGAAATAAAATAGCTTCACCAATAAACAGGTATTCCCTCCGTTTTCAAATATAATATGTTTTAGCTTTGTCAAAGGATTATATCTAGACCCCTTTTAGTTTGTTGGTTCATGTGAGGAACCTACAAACTAAAAGGGGATCTAGATACATTTCTTTCACAAAGCTAAAACATATTATATTTTAAAACAGAGTGAGTACCATTGAAATACATATTCAATTGATAACTGGATGAAAATGACAAAAGGAAAATCATAAACCTCTTATACTAAACATAGCTCACTTCTGAATAAGTACCAATTTATACAAGTGTGCATAGCAACTTTTTTAAATTTGAACATTCTTGGCAGAAAAATGGGAAACGACATGAGGAAGTAAAGAACTTACAACACCAAATCCATAATATCTTTGTAGTCTTCGTTCAAATACATCCACACACCAGGCAACATTTCCGGTAAGCTGTACGTAAGCATGAATCACCAAACATATCCATACTTCTTTTTGAAGAATGAATATGTTGGAAGGCTGCCAAGTAACACGGCAACCTATTTTTGAAGAAAATAATCTGCAAACACCAAGATTTTTTTCTCCTTTAAAAAAAACCAAGATTTTTTCTCCTTCTAATAAGAGAATACAAGTGTAAGGAAAATGGAACATAAATATTTCAGCAGTAGTACATCGCTTTGTCGCCTACCCAAAGTTGTTGGCCATAGGTCTTTCTCCTGCTCCGCACATTGTTTGCTACATGTGTCGTCGCAGTAAGGAAAGCACGGTCGCCGTCGATGCATCAGACCCTCTACCTTCCTCTTCCTCCACTCTTCTGGCCTTCCAGTGAGCGGCGATGCTTGCTCCCAACTCCTGCTGGTTCTTCCCTCTGATCACAGCCGACCAACGAATTGCCAGAATCCTGCATGAGATTGAGGGGATTTTATTTTGAGGATCGGGCATAAGGAGATGCACCGTGGGGATTGGGGATGGCATCTACCGTCAAGGACTGGAGGGAGAACCCGACCTTGGACGGCAGCTTCGTGCCTGGCGTCGGCGCAGGAAGCTGGTGCCTCATGGTGGGCGCCGCCGCTCGAGGCCGCGCTGGCACCTAGTTTCTCACCGCTTTGGTCTTGCACATTTTTTTTTCACCGGAGCTCGGAGTTGTTCGGTTCAGTTGGGCTCATATTTAAGCCCAATCAACCACAACACACCGATTTTACAACGAGAAAAGCGTCCCCTAAGGATAACGTGTTCGTGCGCAGCTGAAGAAAGATCGGACGGCCGAAAACGTCTAGTAAATGCAATCAATGGGCAAAAACGTTGATGGCCTGAGAGGGCTGGGAGATGGCTCGGTTATAATAATTTCTGATACAAGTGCACCAACATTGCCATGAAACATGTAGACTACATTAGGCACCACCACATCTGACCACACGCCAATAGTCGGCCACACAGCCAATATAGATAGTTCTGAATTTGATAACGAGCTTCACAAGAGAAATATATTGCTAAATTGCATGTAGCGCCCCTGGCCAACAACCTTGGTGCCATCCTTCTCCGATCCCCAAGCTGAAGTCGGCTTCGAGACGATGCCCCCAAGGAGAAAGAAGGCGCAGACAATGCCTCCATCGCCTCACCCCAAGGATCCGAGCTTTGCCTCCAGAGCAAAAACCCGCAAAAGTTATAGAATCTCAACTTCACGATGATGCCTCCAACAAGTTCATGACACCTAACGGGCGTCACCATCGCCAGAGGCCATGGGCTAAGCCCATATAGCAATTCCAACACATGGATAATGGAAAAGTTGACAAACCTACACCAACGTAGAAAGACCTGGAAGGGGTGATCCAAAAGATCTTAACCCGTCTAAAACTACATCCAATGGACCATGATTGTTCCATGTTCCTCTCTAAAAGACCATGTCGGTTAGATGCTAAACGAGTCATCCCCTCATCACATGCTAAATAGGGTCCAACACATCCAACGTGGTCGTCAACTAACAAATTTCGACTAAATGGTCCAATCTTGCACCCGATAATCACGTTTGCGTACCACGCTACCACAGCTTGCAAGTTTGTGTATAAAATGCACATCTAAAACAATTTTGTGTGAGGGTATTATTTACTCTACATTTTTTAACAAGGGAATGGCCTCGAAGGGCTGATACATGTAAAATGCATACATGAACTTTATAGTCTGTTGACATGTTTACCCACATATTTGCATCATATATAATGTTATATCCATGTTTTACATAGATTTTTGGGGATTTATCAATAATTTCCTTTATTTTGGTTATAACCCGGTAGGGCAGAAAAACCATGTTTTCAATGTTTTTTATGTTTCAGGACCTACACGGAGTCAAATGGACTTGACCTTTTGGGGATGTCAATATTTATCCACGAGGATCATCCGGAGCACAAGAACCTCGCCTGGAGGGCCAGGAGGCCCAAAAGAGCTTGGGTGGCGCGCCTAGCCCAGGTGGGCGTGCCACCTACCCTCTTTTCCTCCTCGGTCGTCCGATCGCCTTAATTCTTTCGCCCACGAAGTTCTCTTGACCTAAAAACTCCTATATAAGGATCCCCTAGGGACTCCTTGACAGAGAAGACACCAAAGACGAAAACACCACCAAACAGAGTCAGATCCAGTGAAGATTGGAGGGGAAATTCAGCCGGAGCTGCCTCCGGGGGATCTCTACCCTTTCCAGCATCATCACCATGATGAAGAGGGAGTAGTCCACCTCTAGACTATGAGTTTCTGGCAGTAGCTTGATCTATTTCTCTCTTGTTTTTCATAGATCTAGTACCATATGAGATGTCCAACATGATTATGGTCATATATGTAAATCCTATATGGTGGATCTTTATTCTATGATTTGATATATGAGATTAGAACCTATTTTGTGTAAGATGTATTGGTAGATGCATATCATGTACCCCGTTCTTAACTGCTTGTTTTGATCTAACTTGTATGGGGAGAAGTGTGTATTAGATGGGTAGCATGGGGTAGTGATTGAATTGTGACAATCAATATTCAAGATCTATTTTGATTTTTACCTTTCTTTTATTGCCTCACTAGGGATAAAGTAAAATCATCTGCTATAATTATCATGTGAGAGTGAGATAATCTTATTAGATCAAGGTAGCATATTTGTATTTCAAACATCATGCCATATTACTTAAAGCTATACTCTAACTTGTTCTTAATTCAAGATTGCATAGAGTTTCGCTTTTTTGAGGAGTATAAAAGAGATGTGTTTCATCTCTATGTTAGGACGTGATGCCCATATAAATGCTTACCATACACATATAGAAGTTCCGTGAATATTTATCATTGATGAATTGTTTTATGATTACTACAACTTTAAAAAGAGAGTAGACATGTGAACCCATGAACCCCGGTCCAATTTTAATCATAAGAAACACCTTTCCATTGCAATTACTACCTTTTATATTTTCTGCAATTTATTATTGCGAAAATACAAAAATATTTTTCCTACTTGCAATCATCCATAAAAACCCAAAAATAACTCTATTATCTTCCATATCATATAGTTTGCATTACTTTATTTTATTTTAGTTTACTTTATATTATATTTCATATTACTAATACGAAACCTTGTGTTTGACAACCACTTGGTGGAGTTGGGGATACAAGACAAATTATTTTACTTTATAGGTTGCTTGAACATGAGAAGACAAATAAAACTTCCATAACCAATTCCCCGAGAGTTCGATATAAACCCTCGAGTCACCCTTGTGGGGAAAAGAAGCTTGCTACAACACTCTTGCTGCCTTCTAGGGACGAGACCACTTGGAGCGGAAAACACGATGAACACCGACGATAAACATGCGAAGGGCCCCTAATCGGTGATTGAATAAATGTCATCCATCGCACTTGGAGAGGCTACCTATTTGGCCAGGTCAAGGTGGCAAGCCAAGGCCACCATATGGAGATTGATGACCCACAAGTATAGGGGGTGTATCGCAGTATTTTCGATAAGTAAGAGTGTCGAACCCAACGAGAAGCAGAAGGTGCTAGCTAGTGGTATGGATCAGGAATTCTCTGCAAATACTTAGCAAACGGATTTTTAGGGGTTTTTGATATAGCAAGTAAACAAAGTACGAGTAAATAAAAGACAGTAGGAATAAATGCAGCAAGTGGCCCAATCCTTTATGCAGCAAAGGACAAGCCGGCTGTATTACTTAAGATGACCAAACGTTCTCGAGGACACATGGGAATACTGTCAAGTGCTTTCGCTTCATATAGTTGATTAATCTTCTTTAGCTTGCTAATTATTGTGTGGGTGAACATGTGCTAATGTACCGTCCCATCCAAGACTAACACATACTTGTGATTATACCCCTTGCAAACATCCGTAAGTACAAGAAAGTAATTAAGGTAGAAACCTAACCACAGCTTTAAACTCTAAGACCCTTACGTCCCTTGTGCAATGGTTTCCTAACGGGGGTTCAGGTTTCTGTCACTCCGGCAACCCCTACGATTAGTAGCCAAATACACAATGCATTCCCCTAGGCCCATATAGGTGAAGTGTCATGTAGTCGACGTTCACATGACACCACTAGAAGAAGTACACCACAACTTAAATAACAATCTATTGAATCTTTCTCAACGCAACTCCACTGCTAACAACAAGACTTCTCCCATTTCCTCAAGAACAAAACGAACTACTCACAAGACACCATATGGATCATGATCAGAGATGGAATAATGATGTATAACAATTTGAACATAAACAATAATTTAATGGTTCACTCAATAGCATCAACTACTGACATGGGTATACCCTACAGGTACTCGAGTTTGGTATATACGGTCCAAATACGTATAGGCCCACGGTGTCGCCAAGGCCCAAAACAAGGGATTCGAGTGGCCTATGGACTCTCGATTGCTTGAAGAACAAGAAGAAGTTAAAGATAGAAAGTTTGTAGGGGAAAAACCCTAACTTGTAACCGACTCGACCTGCTACCCGAGACCTAGTGTATCTATATAAAGGCTAGGAGGGGGCGGCGAAGAGGACACACGCAACCCTAGTTTCCACAACCCTCGCCAGATTGCATCTGCGCACCATTGTAACTTTCGACTCCTTCGATAATTCCACGAGCAGACAAGCAGGAGTAGGGACCTCTACGAGGCCTGAACCTGGGTAAATCCTTTGTCCCATGTGTGCTTGTTTGCTAGCCGATAGATGTCTCCAGCGCTCCCTCCTTCTCCAAAACCCAAGTCCATAACAATGGGCATTGATGAGTTAAACCCTCGTCAATTGGCGCCGTCTGTGGGAACTGGGAGTGTTGATGTTGCGGCTTCTTCGGCCCCATCAACTGTGATCTACGACTCCGCAACAGCGGAGATTCGCCAGCTCTTCGGCGCCTTCGACTTCACCGTCCACACGCCGGCCACCCGCCCGGCCTTCGAGTCCGTGGGCGACGGAATCAGCCTGGCGATTGGGAGCTTCCGCTTCCAAGTTGGTCAGATGGGCACGCTTCGCATGCCTGATCAGCCGACAGCACCGGCGATTGCCTCGGCGTCATGGTTCCCTCCATCGATCGGCACCCTCAGCGAGCTCAACGCCCCGGTGGCAGTCGAGAATACAGTCAGTGACAGCAGTCGCGATTCCGATCTAAGCGATCTGACCACCGAAGATGGAACCTACGGTTCCTGATTTGAGAGTTGTGGAAGCAACAGCTTCCCCAATCACTTCATGTGCACCGTCATCAACGCAGGCGACACCTCTGCCAATCGCGTCAACGGTGGAAACCCTGGCAACGGCACCGATCCACCCAACACCGGCAACGGTGGCAATGGTGGTAATGGCGGCAATCGCGCTCCCATCAACAACGGAGGAGCAGTCGAACCTCCCAGCATAATCAATGAGCAAACCGGCGAACGCGTCGTAATCAAGCTCAACGAGCAAGAGTGGGCTCGCTGTCGCGAGGCCCTACGGGGCACACCTCTACCCTTTGGGTCCCTGCAAGAACTGCTGATGGGCTACCATTGGCTCTTGAAGGAAGAATTCAAGCGCCAGGTGCAAACAATCGCGCAACTTGAGGCATGTAAAAAGGCAGCAGACGAATCAAGCCTTCGTCCCGCCGGGCTCTCCTCCTACGGAGGATCCTCCTCAAAGGGCAATGAATACCTCGCCAAGAAGAGGCAGTCGCGGATGGCTCACCTCACCGAACAAGAGCGCATAGAGGACACGAAAGTCCTCGACTTTGGCTCTATGACAGTCGACACGAGAGGCAACGTGGTTCCCAGAACGCCGCAGGCTGTGGTGATGGCAGCCACCATGTACCTCCTCAACAACCAGCTGCCAGCTGGAGATCCCCGAACTGCCATGCACCGATCTACGATCGCGGGCTTGGGATTAATCAAGGCCGCCCTCGACAAGGAGCCAACACCAGACCCAAAAAAGGGCAAAGCGCTAGCAAAGCGCCACTCCTCACCCTCATCCAGCGATGACAGTCACGACCTGTCTCGGCGCCGCCGTTCACGGGGACACGACCACGACTACGATGCGCGCGATGACCTCACGCAGCGCAAGATCGACAAATCAAGAGCACGACGTGCTCGGTCGACTGACACGGAAGAATAAGATGGGGAGCTTTGCGGCGCCCGATGCTTCAGCAGATCCATTAGGCAGAAGTGGATGCCTAAAGGGTTTAAACTCCCGTCAGAGAACCCGAAATTCGACGGTCTGTAGGACCCCAAGATCTGGCTGGAGGATCACATCTCCTCCGTCAGGCTCCACGGAGGCAGTCGAGGTACTGCCATGCAATGCTTGCAGCTACAGCTGCAGGGCGCCGCCCGAGCATGGCTCAATAACCTCCCACGCGGATCCATTCGCAGTTGGGATGAGCTGGTTTACAGCTTCGTGCGCAACTTTAAGGGCACATACAAACGGCCCGCATCAATCAAAGAACTGAGATGCTGCCAGCAAAGATCTGGCGAATCGCTGCGCTCATACATCCAAAGGTGGTCCATCATCAAGAACTCCGCGGAAAACATCTCGGAAGACCGCACGATTGATGCATTCAACGGTGGCGTCCGCCGCCTAGAGCTCAGGGAGGAGCTGGGCCGCTCAAAGCCCCAGACCATCGACCACCTGATGGAGATCGCGAATCGGTGGGCCGATGGAGAAGATTCGGTGAAGAATCGCACTCACTCCGATGAGGAGGCGGAACTCGAACATAGACGCGACCACCGAGGCAAGCGCCGCATGCGCATCTACGACGATCGCGACGACGTCAACATGGTCGTAGACAGCTACGCCGATAGACGCGACGATAACCGCAACAACGGATACCGTAGCGGCGGATACCGCGACTCCGGGAAAACCACACAAGTATGGCAACGCCGCACTCGCGATGAGGCACCGATGACCTCCATCGAGGATAAATTGTCCAGGCCATGCACGGTACACTTCTACATCGACAAGCATGACGGCAAGAGAAAATCCAGCCACCTCCTCAAAGACTGCCGCGAGTTCCTCAAGCTACACGAGGAATTGGTTCGGATGAACCACAATGCAGTCGAAAGAGGCTACGGAGCCGCTCCAGGCGCCCTGGCACATGGCGCACCACCACCACCACATGGGCCACCCCCGAACGGAGCCGCACCGGACCAGCACCACGGAGAAGAACCGTACCCACGGGCCATGGGTACCATGATGATCCAAAAAGGACGCCCCTCCAATAGGGTGCAGAAGGCCATCACTTGCCAAGTCAACTTGGCCACGCACTCGCCACCATCCACCACTGAGTACCTCAGTGGCAGAGAATCATGCATCACCTTCGACAAACACGACCACCCACCTCAGATACCTAGTCCAGGTCATTGCCCCCTCGTACTCAAGGCGCAAATTGGAGGTTTCGACATGAGTCGCGTCTTCATGGACGGCGGTAGCGGCATCAACCTCATATTCACGAGTACCTTGCGAGCGATGAGGATCCCTCTAACCTGCCTGGAGGCATCGGACACAACGTTCCATGGCATCGTCCCAGGGAAAGGCGTATACCCCCTGGGCAAAATCAACCTCGACATCATCTTCGGCACGCCAAAGAACTTCCGGCGCGAACGCATTGACTTTGAGGTCGTCGACTGGCCCTCACAATACCACTACATCCTCGGGCGCGTCGCGTTCGCTAGGTTCATGGCAGTGCCCCACTACGCCTACCTGCGGATGAAAATGCCAGGTCCCAACGACGTCATCACGATCAACGGGAGCTTTGAGCGATCTGATAGTTGCGACAGGGAATTCAACAGAATCTCCCAGTCCTTTAGCATGCAAGAGGAACTCACAAGACTGAAAGAGACGACAAACAATAGTCTGCCTCCCCTGAGTAGGCCAAGCTCACCTGACCTCTCCTTCGACTCATCTATGCACACAAAGAAGGTGTAGGTCCATCCATCGGATCCCGCCAAGACGACCCTCATCGCCAACAACTTGAGTCCAGCATAGGAACTCGCGCTCGTCGAATTCCTCCGTGAGCACTGGGAATTTTTTTCCTTGTGTCCTGCGGACATGCTAGGAGTTCCCAGGGAATTCGCCAAGCACGCACTCAACGTCAACCCTGACGCAAGGCCAGTCAAGCAAACAATCAGGCGGTTGTCTGATCCACGGGCGCAGGCAGTCGAAATGGAGTTCAACAGACTCCTCGAGGCCAAGTTCATATGCGAGATCAAGGAAAGCACTTGGCTCGCCAATACGGTGTTGGTACCAAAAAAGGACACGGATATCCTGCGGATGTGCGTGGACTTCACTTCTCTGAACAAGCACTACCCAAAGGACCACTTCCCGCTGCCACGGATCGACCAGATCATCGACTCCACCGCGGGATGCGAGCGTCTCTGCTTCCTCGACGCCTACTCAGGCTATAACCAAATTCTAATGTAGGAGGAAGATCAAGAGAAAACAGCGTTTACAACGCCCTTTGGTGTGTTCTGCTACAACACAATGCCCTTCGGGCTAAAAAACGCAGGAGCCATCTACCAGCGGTGCATGCAGGCTTGCCTCAAGGAACAACTGGGTCGCAACATCCAAGTCTATGTCGATGACATATTAATCAAGACCAAGGAGGAAGCCTCTCTAATCGACGATTTGCGCGAAACCTTCGCCAACCTCGACCGCTACCGGATCAAGCTCAATCCGGACAAATGCGCCTTCAGCGTACCATCTGGACAACTACTCAGGTATCTCATCTCCGCGAGGGGAATTGAGGCGAACCCGAAGAAGATAAAAGCCATACTAGCCATGGAGAAGCCGAAGAACATAAGAGGCGTCCAGCAACTGGCCGAATGGGTGAAAAATCACTGCCCTTCTACCAGCTCCTCCGCAAAGCCGAAAAATTCGAGTGGACCAATGAAGCGCAAGAAGCATTTGAAGATCTCAAGCGCCTGCTATCCACCTCGCCAGTGCTGGTGACTCCACGAGAAAGGGAACCACTATTGCTGTACATCTCCGCCACCAACCAGGTGGTCAGCACAGTGCTTGTCGTCGAGCGAGCTGAGGAAAACAAGGTCCACGGCGTACAACACCCAGTATACTACCTCAGCGAGGTCCTCACGCCAACAAAACAGCGGTACCCGCACTACCAAAAGCTGGCGTATGTCGTCTTTATGACCGCCCGGCGACTGCGCCACTACTTCTAGGAACACCCAATCGTGGTAGTCAGCGACGCCCCGTTGGGATATATCCTCAATAACTCCGACGCCACGGGGCGAGTCGCGCTTTGGGGAATAGAACTGTCTCCACGAGACATCACGTACGAAAAACGCGACGCAATCAAGTCGCAAGTTCTCCCTGACTTCCTCGTGCACTAGATGGAGAACCAACTCCCGGACAAGCCAGATATGTCCTACCTCTGGACAATGCACTTCGATGGGTCCAAGCGGAAAGACGGAGCAGGCGCAGGTGTCATACTGACATCACCTCAAGGGGACAAGCTGAAGTATATCCTGCGAATGCAGTTCATGGCCTCAAACAACGAGGCTGAATACGAGGCCCTGTTGCATGGGATGAGGATGGCCAAAGCTTGCGGCGCCAAGAGGCTCATCATATATGGCGACTCCAAGTTGGTCGTCAACCAAACAATGCATGAGTGCGACGCACTGAACGACAACATGATCGCGTACCGTGACCTCTACGATACACTCGAAGGAGACTTCGATGGTTGCGAGCTACGCCATGTAGGTCACGAAAGCAACGAGGAGGCGGACGCACTCGCCAACATAGGCTCTACCTGCGCCCCCATACCACTTGGGGTATTTCTCGAGCGCATATGCGAACGCTCCATCAAGCCAAAGGCCGCAGAGAAGAAAACAAGCGCAGCAACGGACTCGGGGGCTACGCCACCCAATGAGCCCATGGCACTCAGATGACTTGGAGCTGGACACCGGACTCGAAGGACCAATGAGCGTCATGCTGATTGAGCAATCATGGACGCAGCCGTACATCACGTACCTCCTCAGCAAGAGGCTATCGGACGATCCGACAGATGCACGGCACATCGCGCGGCGCTCCAAGGCTTTCGCCGTTATCAACGACAAACTGTATAAACGCAGCATACAGGAGTGCTACAACGATGCGTCTCCATGGCCGATGGAAGAGCAGTTCTCCTCAACATCCATGAAGGGACCTGCGGGCACCACGCTGGCAGTCACGCCCTCGTTGCCAAAGCTCTACGAGCTGGATTCTACTGGCCCACAGCCATGCGCGACGCCAAGGACATCGTCCAAAAATGCAATGCTTGCCAGCGATTCGCGGACAAGCCACACGCACCGGGCGCAGAGCTACGGCCAATCCCATTGGCCTGGCCCTTCGCGCAATGGGGGCTCGACATGGTCGGCAAGCTTCTAAGGTCCTCGCGAGGAGGCTACGTCTACCTCTTGGTCGCAGTCGACAAATTCACCAAGTGGATTGAGGCCATGCCAGTAACCAACCAATCCGCGCACAGCGCAGTCAAATTCTTTGAGTCCATCGTCTACCGCTTCGGGGTGCCACATAGCATCATCACCGACAACGGGACGAACTTCACATCTAAGGAGTTCCAAGAATTCTACGAGAACCTAGGGATCAACATCAGCTACCCTCAGTAGCGCATCCATGGACCAACGGTCAGGTAGAAAAGGCAAACGGGCTCGTCTGCAGCGGCATCAAGAAGCGACTCCTCCGACCACTCGAACAAGCCGCGGGCTGCTGGCTGGATGAACTGCAATCTGTACTCTGGAGCCTACGTACAACTCCAAACAGCGCCACGGGCTACACGCCATTTTTTATGGTGCACGGAGCAGAGGCAGTGCTACCAGCTGAAGTATGGTACAAGGCGCCGCGCGTGGTCGCTTACAACGAACAAGAGTCATCCCTCGCACTCGAAGACTCCGTCGACCTCCTTGACGAAGCAAGAGAAATCGCCGCAGAAAGATCCACGATCTACCAGTAGAACCTGCGCAACTACCACAGTAGGAGGCTTCGCCCCAGATCCTTCATCGAAGGTGACCTGGTCTTGCGACTGAAGCAGCAGGGGCATCTCAAGCTCGAGTCCCCCTAGGAAGGACCGTACGTGATTACAGAAGTAATCCCAGGGGGCGCCTATCGCCTTAAAGATTTAGAGACAGGAGTCACATACTCCAACCCCTGCAACGTCGCACAGCTGCGACGCTTCTACCCTTAGTCCGTTTTTACTTTTACATTGCAAATAAGGCTACTCAGCCAAGGCTACTTAGCCACACATTGTACCTCACACTGTTCTTCGAATAAATAAAAGCTAAGTGCCCCAAAACTCTGTGTTCTCCTTTACTTTTTCAATTTATGTACTCGGGGTCTACGCCACCCTATACACATCTGTTCTTCGAACCAAAACGCGATATCCTGAGTAGCTGGTACATCAATCGAAACCCTTAAAACACGACCTCAACTTAGCTGCAACGCACCTGACAGGTTGACAAGGGACCGAAATAAAAGATGGCCAGGCTAACGAAAAGGACTCGCATAGTGCAAACGCACCTCACGCTCATAGAGCTCTCTATACATATTCGACAATTAATTATCTACAACATCTATACGAACTTTACAATACAAGTACACTTATGTGCATGATAAAAATTTGGCTACTCTTGCAACAGATGAACATTGGTTTGTTCCTCAAAGAAGTCGACGATCTCCTCTGTTGGACGGTCCACTGCCTGATAGTGCGGTACCATATTCCAGGCAGATCCTGCTGGTGGCGCTGGCGGCCCAGAGGCAATGGCGGCAATATCCACGTCAGGCCTGTGCAATCGCACCATTGAAAGGGCAGCCTTGGCACCAGCCACCAACTGCTGCCTCACGCACTCGCGAACCACGGACAGATCTTGAAATTTGGCAAGAAGAGCCAGTAGGCTTGATGGAGCGTCGTCCAGCGGAAACATCGCCCGATAAATGTTCTTCAAGCACGACTGCGACTTTTCAGAAAGAGCAGCACTCGCAACGCGCGATCCTGCAGGGTCGCCAACACAGTCGCACGATCATGATCTACCCAGAAGTATCCACTCTCTTGAAGTTGCTCCTGGGTGAGATCATGAAGGCGAATGGCAATTCTATCCTTCTCCTCCCGCGGATGGCGCACGCTAACAACTACACGAAGCAGCATCAATAGCATGAGTACAACGTACCGCTGCGACAGACTACAAAGGAAAAGATGAGAATTGGCAAACTAACACTTAAACTGGTCGCCCAGCTGCGCCACCTTGCCAAGCAGATACTGCTCGCGGGCGGTGGCTTTTTCCGCCTTCGACTTCCACACATCCGCGCTACCGCGGATCGCGGGCAACTCACGCTCCAGCTGCTTCACGTGATCACGAAGTCGCGAAAGCAAGGATAGCTCCTCTACCCTGGAGCGCGGTGGTGCCACTGTATCGTCACGAGATGGCGAGTCCTAGGTTCCCCCCACGAGATCACTTGATGTGCCCTACCACAAGTCAAGATAGAAGCAAATAAGACGACCAAATCAACACAAAGACAAAAGGGTCAGATGCATTCAAGACCGGCATAAGTATCAACAGACACACTCGCCAGCAGGCATGTTCTTAAACAAAAAGACAATTAATCAACTATTACAAAAAGCTAACTACGGAGCAACTGGCTTCTTCCACTTCGACGGCTTCGGGCCCTTCATCAAATCCGTGGCAGTGTCAGATGCCACTGACTTTCTGCCGGCCCCTGAGGCTGAAGCCTTCGCCGCCTTCTTAGCACGTTGGAGCTCCTCCGAGTACTTCGCGACAGTATTTATCAAGTGATGCCCATATTTGCCACAGGCAGTCGCAAAAGGAGCGAAGACTACCTGCTGACCATCTGCGCCAACAGGCATCGCCTTCGACACCGCGGAGGGATCGATCTCGACTCCGTGGGCCTGCACCATGGCGAGTGACATGGTCGCGCCAGCCACGTGGAGGGAGTTCTTGTAGGTGGAAGGCACACCCCCGGCGAGTGACTCTGCCAGCTCGTCCATATTATCGACCAGCTCCACCTTCAGCATCAAATCCTCCTAGAGGCGACTAAGGGCGACCTTGGCCTTGGAAAGTGTATCTTGGACGGCGGCGCTACGGTCCTCGACTGCAGCCACCGCACCTGCCAGAGCGTCATCACGACGAAGGGCCTGCGGGTCAAAGCTCAAATCGCCAATATCTATACATGAACCCACACATGGATCAAAACTTCAATATCACCAGCAATAACATTCGATGCGGAGAAGGACAACAATATTCACAAGCAAAAGTACCTGAGAGAGCCTTGGCGACTAAGAACAGTTGTTCTTCGGACAACTTCTCCCTGGCCGCAAAGGAGGCACGCAGATCCTCCTCATGCTTCTGTGCCTCGTCACGAGCCGCGAATGCCTCGTCGCGACCCTTCACAGCCGCGGCAAGCGTTTTCTCCAAGTTGGCGACGTTGCGCAGTAAAGCGTTATGTTCAGCTACAAGGCAATCAAAAGTTGACTATTAGTCGACCATACCAACAAAGGAGAAGATGAAAAAGAATAAGTGTAGAACACTCACTTTCGACCACGCGGTGACGCGTCTCCAGCATTGCATGCTGGCGACCAATTGCCATCACCTGCTCTGCCACTTGCGCGACTTCCTTTACAAGGAGTTGTCGCACAACCAAAGAACCATCAGAGGAAATATATAACATCGACTTCAACACTACAAAGGAGGAAACAACTATACTTACATGGTCCTCCAATGACTCCGAAGATGTTTGCTGTGCCGTCGTCCGGGCAACCATTCGATGCTCCCCTGCATGGGGAGAGCTGGAAGAGTTGTGCCCGGAGTGGGCCGCCACTGGAGGGGAAGGAGCGCGCTCGACCTCTTTCTTGGACTTTGAAGTCACGACTCCAGATTCCTTCAAAAATTCGACGTCGCCAGAAGATGACGACGCCTCTAAAGGGAATATGCCCGAGAGGCAATAATAAAGTGGTTATTATCTTATTCCATGTTTATGATAAATGTTTATTTTGCATGCAATAATTGTATTGATCGGAAACATCAATACATGTGTGTTTAATAAACAAAAAGGGTTCCTAGTTATGCCTCTCTTATAGACTAGCTTGTTGATTAACAAGTTGATCAAGGTTTCCTGATCATAGACATTGGATGTTGTTAATAACAAGGTCACACCATTGGTGGAATGATGTGATGAACATTCATCCGAAGTATAGCATTACGATCAAGTCATTATGTTTATATTGCTATAACATCATACGAAGTAATCTTTATCCTTAGACCATGAGATCATGTTAATTGCTAACACCGGAAGAGTATCTTGATAACATCAAACGTCACACCGTAACAGGGTGACTATAAAGATGGGTTTAGTGCTACGAAGGTGTTATGTTGAGGCTCATGGATCAAGAGTGGAATTTGTCAATCCCGATGACGGATAGATATACTCTGGGCCCGCTCGGTGATATCACATTGAAATAGCTTGCAAGCAAGTGATGTGATCACTAGAATGTTATATCACAGGAACGAGAAAAGAGTGCATGTCGGTAACGAGATCAAACTAGGTATGGAGATACCGATGATCGAATCTCGGACATGTAATATATCGCAAGACAAAGGGATTTAGTTACTAGCGTTAAAGGATCTCACGATCACAGAAGTCATCGTTGAATGTGTAGGAGTCAGTATGGATCTTCAGGTCCCGCTTCTGATTATTGATCGGAGAGGGGTCTCGATCATGTCTGCATTATTCGCGAACCGTAGGGTGACACACTTAAGGGATACCGACACCATTTGGAGCAAATATGTTTTGGATAAAGATTTAAGATAGCGCTGGAATTATTTCAATAGACACCGAAACTGTTTCAGGTGAAATTGCTGAAATTGGTTTTGCGCGTAATATTAAAATGTTGCAGGGGGTTTTATGTGAATGTTTGTTAATTAAAGTAATTAACAAAATTCTGAATAAAAATAATAAAAGAGTTTTATTAAATGAGAGAGCATTAAATTTGGAGAAATTTAATGCATTTAAAGTGGAGACTTTAAAAGGGAATGTGAAGAGGCATTTTAATGTGGAGGGGTTACCACCACATGAATGGAGGAGCTGAAGAGGCACCTCCTCCATGCGCCGGCCATGAAGGAGGGGCACCCCCCTCCTCCTATAAAAGGCCACCCTCTCCTCACTTCTCACACACACCTCCTTGTGAAGGATCTCTCTCCCCCTCTAGTATTATTTCCCCATGGTCTCGGATTAGCGAGATACATGTTCCCGGTGGCTTTATCTAGAAAGGAGTTGCTGCTTCCGCTGCTTTGCTGGAGCGAGGGACGGAGGTTGTCGGGGTACCGGACGTGTGTGCGATCACGGATGCACCACTGCTTTGCGGTGCTGGACTTGGTGGTGATGGAGCTGGATCTGATGGAAGTGCTGGAGCCGGACCTACTGGACTTCATCACGATCTTGAGATCGGCAAGTGTACGACTATATCAACCACGAGTTCCTACTCGTTAACAAAACTCGTTGTCTACGAGGGTAAGTTCTCGTTGGATGTATGTCTACCCGTTGCTTTGTACCTAGTAGATAGATCTTGGCGTGTAGTTCACACCGTAGGAATTTTTTTGTTTTCTATGCTGCAAACCCAACAGTGGTATCAGAGCCTGATCTATGCGTTGGTGCTTTGCACGGGTAGTACACATATGTTTATATGTGGGCAATGATGATCATGTTATTGCATCTCCTATGTATTTTGGATATTGGCGGCATAGTGGGATGAAGCGGCCCGGACCAACCTTACATGTCATCGTACATGAGACCGGTTCCACGACTGACATGCAACTTGTTTTGCATAAGTGGCTGGCGGGTGTCTGTCTCTCCTACTATAGTCAATATCTGATTTACAACGAGTTGCTAATAACTTGGTTATCCTCGTTGTGGTTCATGTTCGTAGGTAAGAACGGTTCTATCTCCAAAAGCCCTAAGCCACGTAAAACTTGCAATTGATAAATTAGAGGCGTCTAGTTTAGATCGTTGCTGGGCTAGTGTATTGATATGGTGTTGTTGTAAGTAGATGTATGATAGATACTCTTACAACACACTCAACGTGTAAGTTCCATAGACCTTGGCATGATAGAGATCATACCATGATGCAAATGATAAAGATCAAATGCATGGACCATATCATCTCACTTTACACATTAGATGTTAGCATCTTATACTGCTCGTTTGGCGCTTTCTGTAGCATTGTAAGATGATCCCTCATTTAGATATCAAGATAAAAATGTGTTCTTCCTTAAGTATGCACCGTTTTGTGGATCGTGTTTCGATACATCACGTGATGATCGGGTGTACTCGACTCTACGCTTTCATACAAACGGGTGTAAGACAGTTTTACACACGCGAGTACTAAGGTTCTTACTTGGCGAGCCTAGCATGTACAGACATGGCCTCGGAACACGATCCGAAAGGTTAAGCATGAGTCATATAGTTGATATGATGCCCATATAGATGCTCGCCTTTGAAGCTACATTAACTCACGTGATGATCGGACTTGGTGTAGTGGATTTGGTTCATGTAATCACCAAAAAGACACCAAGGATGTCGTTTTGGAGTGGGAGTTCATTTCTAATTTGGATTAGTCGAACCAAATTTGTCATAAATTAAATCAAAGTGAATTTGCATAGTTTGTTGTAGTCATTGGCATTCGTTTTCTACCTTATGCTTAGTTTTTATTTGAGATAATAGAACTATAGAATTCTGGATATTTACTTTATGAACTGGTATCGTATTGTTTTGAATGTCAATTTAAAGTTTATAAGTCCTATTTGCAATGTTTTAGCAAACTCTATTTACTCCATGAAGTTTAATAAGTAGTATTAAATCAAGAGTAAGAATTCCAATGTTAGTATCTAAAGTATCATGTTTGCCTCCATGATTATTGATATTCAAAAGTTGTTTTAATATCAAGATTATATTGGAGCTGAAAATTGTTTCAGAAACCATCATGTGTGAAAGATATTGTGATATCTGAAACAATGTTTTTGGTTGCATTATGATAGAGTATAATTTAGCAAAATACATGTTCTCATATTGTATGAGAATTTGTGAAGGTTGGAGACGCTAGGCGTCCTAATCTACCAAAAACGTTTTGGGAACTGATATTATACTCGCGATTCTTCCTTATAGGCTATAGTAGCTTGATCATGAAAGTTTTCATGATAAGGATGAATAGAAGATGTAAGTAAAATGTTTACTACACTAATAGATTACTAAAGAATGGATTTTTGAAAGAATGCCAAACATTTGATGATGGTGATCCACTTCAAAGTGCAAGTCCAAAGGTATTAGTATTTGACTAGATACAAGCTTTGTACCATGTGTCATGTTGATGACACCACTATTGATGTTGATAGATACTTTTAAAAGAAAAGGAATTGCCGAAAGAGAATCTATAAAATATTTGGCAGAAAATAAAAGGTTGGAGATGTCCAACTTAGGTATATAGAAGATATACATGTTATGGTTGTATTCCTTGCTTATTAAACAATGTGGTTCTTAGGTATTGGATACCGAATTGGTTGGTATGAAGTGTCATACAGGACAACACAATTCATGAACTGCAATGGCCTAAGTAACTAGCAAGAGAATGAGTGATGATGTTCATCGAAAACAAATAAAGTGTTATTGTGTTTTTCGTTGTCATCAAACCTAGCCTTCAAGATTTGTTTAAATAATTGTTATTCTGTTCCGGTATTATGAGAACAATGGTTGTTCAAATAATTACCGTATTCCATAAAGGATGGATGAACTTTTACAAGTCTAGTTGGAGAAATCACATCCATAAACACTATTGCTAAAATGTCGCAAGACAAATGATTGAAAGATCACTTATGAAGTGACATCGCTATTTAAATTATATTTGAAAGAAAACATGAAGAAACTCCATGTTGATGGATTTTTGGAGTCTTTGATTTTGATCAATTTACGCATGTGAGACTTTCCTCGAGATAATTGAAACTCCGTCCATAGGCCAGAGAGGAACGGATGACTAGCTTATTGGAAATTGTGCATGCTGATGTGCATAGTCCATTAAGTGTAGCCATATGCGATGGATCTTTTTGCTTCATATGCTTTCTTCGAAAATTTGAGTGAATATATCTGTATATTTACTTAATAAGGAAGAAGTATGAAACATTTGAAAGTTGTTCAAAGACTTTCAAGATGAAGTGAAAAATCATTGTAACAAGAAAATAAAAGAGTTTATGATTTGATCGTAAAGGAAGATATTTGAGTTACATGTTTAGCAAAACACCTAAGATTTGAGGAATTGTTCCATGAATTTGGATTTCCCGGTAAACCATAGGAGTATGGAATATTCGAGAGATGAAATCAAACCATGTTTGACATGGTAAGATCAAAGGTGTCATTTATAAAACTACCATTATGTTTTAAAGATTGAAGCTTTAGAGACTACCGCTTTTACACTGAAAAGAGCACCATCGTGATCCGTTGAAATGACACCATATAAGTTATGGTTTGGGATAAAACCCGAATCGTCTTTTCTTAAATTTTGGTATGCTATGCATAAGTAAAATGTTTACAACCAAAGTCGGATAAGCACGTCTTTGTAGGTTATCCCAAAGAATTTGTTGGGAATTTCTCCATAACACCGAGGACAAAAGAGTTTGTTACTTGGAACGTCAAGTTTCTTGAGAAGGAATTTTTCGTGAAAAGTTAAGTGGGAGGACAATAGAACTTTGATAAGGTTGTTGAACCTTAGCTATATGTGATAAGTAGCGCAGCGCCGGAAAGTGTCCCGGTGGTGGCCACAATGCTCATGGCTCCCGTGATTACAAAGGGTGTGATCTCAGGGATTAGAGTTCCTATTGAACCATGTGGGTCGGTAAGAATCAAATAGTGTGATTTGATAAGCAAGTCGTTATTGTTTTGACAATGATGAACTGACTACATGCAAAGAAGCGATGATGGGCCCTAACTCCATAAATGAGTAGAAGTCATAGAATCCGTGATAGTATCCATACACGAGAAATCAAGTTTCTGAACTTGGAAGACCCTCCGGAAAGGCGTGAATCCTATCGGTTGTGTTTGAATCTATAAAGAAATAGACATGGATGTTTAACATCTATGAAATAGTCGACATGTCGTAAAGAAGTTTACGACAATGTTCAAGGAGTTGACTATGACAAGATTTGATCTTTCATAGCGATATTTAGTCTTGACAGATTAATGTAGCAACCACTACATATAATTTCGTATATGGTAGTTGAATAAACAAAAAAATGTTCTTCTAATAGAACGGTTACCTAGGACGTGTACATGACACGGTCCAAAGGGTTTTGTTAATTCAAAGGGTGCTGAAAGGGCATGCAAACTTCAATAGTTGAAGTAAGCATAGCGGAGTTAGAATCTTCACCATGATGAAACTGTTAAAAGAGTTTAAATTCATCAGAGATGATGAAGATGCTTGCATTTGCAAGAAATTAAGTGGGAGCGCTGAGACATATTTCTAATACATTATGTACAGGACATATTATTGATTGGAAATGATGTATCTTGTATTGACACAAGTTAAGAATTTCATTAAAATAAGATTTCGATGAAAGACTTGGGCAAACCCGGAATATTTGGCATCAATATCTATATGGATAGATTAAGGCGCAAATATGGTTGTGCCAGACATACATATATGAGATATTTTAAGGGTTCAATATGGAAACAACAAGAAAGGTTCTTACTGCATGGAAAGAATTGTATCAAGATTCAAGTGTTTCAACACTTGGTGAGTAAAATCACATGAAGATTTTGATCGATTATACCATGATATGTATATATCCAGAATGTCCTATGCTCTAAATGTTATGAGCATATACCAGAATGATTCATAAGATGATCATTGGACAATAGTAAAGATATTCTTATGAGCTTTGGAAGAACTAAGAATATATCATGTATAAGTGACAAATAGTTAAAGGTAGTTCATTGTAAAGTGTTACATTGATACTAATTTTGTCACGAGATACAAATTAAATTTATCTCAATTTAGACTATGGGTGGCACAATGTAATGGAAAGGATGTTCCATGATGGATTTGGATGAGTTCCAAAGTTGAGACATTGTGACGGATACTACAACAAAAGGCTAAGTATATGACTGTTATAGTAGCAGCATAGGAGGGCATTTGTGTTAAGTAGTTTGTTATCAAACTAGGTGTGGTTCAAAGTGGGCTAATACTATGGAGATATATTATTTGACAATAATATCAACATATTTTAACTGGAACGAACTAAAGGTCTCACCAAAGGACCAAATTTATACAATGCCATCTCATTTGAGAATGAGTGATGCGTAGAGACGCATAGACATACAAATACACACGGACCTGAAACTATCAGATCCGGAGATTATGTTAACCACTAGCAATAGCGTTTATGCAACACCAGAAAGCCATAGGTGTTCAATACGCAAAGTTTTTCAAACTAGATTATTGACTCTAGTGCAAGTGGGAGACTGAAGGGAATATGCCCGAGAGGCAATAATAAAGTGGTTATTATCTTATTCCATGTTTATGATAAATGTTTATTTTGCATGCAATAATTGTATTGATCGGAAACATCAATACATGTGTGTTTAATAAACAAAAAGGGTTCCTAGTTATGCCTCTCTTATAGACTAGCTTGTTGATTAACAAGTTGATCAAGGTTTCCTGATCATAGACATTGGATGTTGTTAATAACAAGGTCACACCATTGGTGGAATGATGTGATGAACATTCATCCGAAGTATAGCATTACGATCAAGTCATTATGTTTATATTGCTATAACATCATACGAAGTAATCTTTATCCTTAGACCATGAGATCATGTTAATTGCTAACACCGGAAGAGTATCTTGATAACATCAAACGTCACACCGTAACAGGGTGACTATAAAGATGGGTTTAGTGCTACGAAGGTGTTATGTTGAGGCTCATGGATCAAGAGTGGAATTTGTCAATCCCGATGACGGATAGATATACTCTGGGCCCGCTCGGTGATATCACATTGAAATAGCTTGCAAGCAAGTGATGTGATCACTAGAATGTTATATCACAGGAACGAGAAAAGAGTGCATGTCGGTAACGAGATCAAACTAGGTATGGAGATACCGATGATCGAATCTCGGACATGTAATATATCGCAAGACAAAGGGATTTAGTTACTAGCGTTAAAGGATCTCACGATCACAGAAGTCATCGTTGAATGTGTAGGAGTCAGTATGGATCTTCAGGTCCCGCTTCTGATTATTGATCGGAGAGGGGTCTCGATCATGTCTGCATTATTCGCGAATCATAGGGTGACACACTTAAGGGATACCGACACCATTTGGAGCAAATATGTTTTGGATAAAGATTTAAGAAAGCACTGGAATTATTTCAATAGACACCGAAACTGTTTCGGGTGAAATTGCTGAAATTGGTTCTGCACGTAATATTGAAATGTTGCAGGGGGGTTTATGTGAATGTTTGTTAATTAAAGTAATTAAAAAAAATTCTGAATAAAAATAATAAAAGAGTTTTATTAAATGAGAGAGCATTAAATTTGGAGAAATTTAATGCATTTAAAGTAGAGACTTTAAAAGGGAATGTGAAGAGGCATTTTAATGTGGAGGGGTTACCACCACATGAATGGAGGAGGTGAAGAGGCACCTCCTCCATGCGCCGGCCATGAAGGAGGGGCAGCCCCTCCTCCTATAAAAGGCCACCCTCTCCTCACTTCTCATACACACCTCCTTGTGAAGGATCTCTCTCCCCCTCTAGTATTATATCCCCATGGTCTCGGATTAGCGAGATACATGTTCCCGGTGACTTTATCTGGAAAGGAGTTGCTGCTTCCGCTGCTTTGCTGGAGCGAGGGACGGAGGTTGTCGGGGTACCGGACGTGTGTGCGATCACGGATGCACCACTGCTTTGCGGTGCTGGACTTGGTGGTGCTGGAGCTGGATCTGATGGAAGTGCTAGAGCCGGACCTACTGGACTTCATCACGATCTTGAGATCGGCAAGTGTACGACAACATCAACCACGAGTTCCTACTCGTTAACAAAACTCGTTGTCTACGAGGGTAAGTTCTCGTTGGATGTATGTCCACCCGTTGCTTTGTACCTAGTAGATAGATCTTGGCGTGTAGTTCACACCGTAGGAAAAATTTTCTTTTCTATGCTGCGGACCCAATAGCCTCTTGACTACAACAGCAAAACTTACCTTGAGAAAGGGAAAACTCCAGGGCAAGTCAACAAGAAGAAAACAGAGAAGAGCAAATGAACTCGAAAACTTACTAGTCAAACTTGTCAAGATCAAACGTGGCCTCCGCCGACTCCGACGAAGACTCCTTTGGCAATCACATCTTCTTACGAGAAGACGGTGCCACAGCCCTCATAGGGACGGCAGGAATTGGCGACTCCGCACCACCGACCGTACCTTCTGGAGTCGAAGGAGACGACGCGTCTGAATCCTCGCTGCGCGAACGCTTGCGAGTGTCCGGACTCTCGGACTCGGGGGCTTCCTCCTCCACATCAGAAGGGATAGTCGACTCAGACTCATCCTCCTCCAAAGCTTCTCAAGGAATAACCCCCTCAGGGAGAGGAGGCATACAAGGCGACACCGCCCAATCCTGCATACAGACAACAAAAATCAGCAAAAATCAAGTAAGCAACAGAAAAGCAATCGAGAAAATAAGCTACTGCGTAGCACAACTGTACCTTAGGAGGAGGATTTGAAGCATCAAAAGGAGGAACAACTGGCTCATTCGGAAGCACATCTTTGCCGGTGTACTTCGTGACTAGTCGAACCCTCTTATCCACCTCACTCGCGGACATGCCATCCGCAGACACGCGAGTGGCATCATCGACGCCAGCCCATTGAAACATGGGATGAACTCTAGCTTGAAGGGGTTGGACGCGACGGTGCAGCCAGGTTCGGATAAGGGCGCAACCTCCCTCTTCTGCGCCTATGCGACTCTCAAGGTCGCAGACGCGTTGATATAGCACGTCTGTCTCCACGAGTTCGCCAGGCATAACTATGTTCTTCCAGGAACGCATCTTCTTGCAGGGGATCGCGGGATCAAAGGGCGCGAGTCCAAAGTGCTCATCCTTGGACTTTTGATCACGGACATAGAACCATATGTCCCTCCATCCCTGGACGGACTTGGTGAGCTTGATGTCGAAGTAGGTGGCGGATGGGTCGACGTGGATTCCGCAACCACCTACGTCGTAAACTAAAGAGCCAGATGCGGATTGATGCTTCAATTTAAAAATGCGCTTGAAAAGACCAAAGTGTGGCTCGATTCCGAGCCAGCACTCGTAAAGAGTGATGAAGCAGGTGATGTGGAGAATCGAATTTGGGGACAGCTGATGGAGCTGGAGCCCGTAGAAACAAAGAAGACCCCTAAGAAAGGGGTGGAGAGGCAAGGAAAGACCGCGAATGGCGAATGCAAGAAACATCACTCGAAAACCAGGGAGGAGCAGGAATGGCCTCACCGCTGGGGACACGCGTATCGGCGACTGCTGCGGAGATAACTCCGTCTTGGCGAAGAAGACGAAGATCCGACGCCTTGATGATGGAAGGGCGCCACACACCATTTGTCACGCGGGTGCCCGCAACCTTCTTCTTCCCGCCGGCGGCGGTGCTGGTGCCCGCAGCAGCGGAGCCACCCTTCTTCTTCGCCGCGGCAGCGGTGGCTGCGGAATCAACAATAGCGCCTCCCTTCTTCTTTCCCATTGCGCGACGGCGGTGAGAACGGAGGAAGTAGCTAGGGAAGATGCGGAGCTGGTCCAGCGCCGCAGCAGGAAAGAGCGTAAGGAAGCAGAGAGCAACAGCAATGGCGATGGCAGCAAGGATGAAAGAGCGCAGATGGGAAAATTACCGTCGCAGCGCCGCTACTTATCCCCTGGAAGATGCAATCCAATGGCTCAGAAAAACCCTACCGGACGCGTGGCACACATCGCGTTGGACACGTGGAGAAGAGGAAGCACGGAGCGTCCCTCCACTACTCCCATTACGCACGGAAATCGAGGAGGCGCAGTTAAAATAAAGATTACGCACGCCTAGTCAAATCAAAGTCAGGAATTGGGACCCACCGCTCCTCACGTCCCATCAAACTCGCTCACGCGGGCAATTGAGCTCAAGCAAGCGTCAGCACCGACGTCATCAAAGCTACGCAGTGGAAAAATTCGACTACTTTAGTCCTTGCTGGAGTCTTCGACTCCACCAAGCACTCGGGGGGCTACTCCCATAGGGAGCGCTGGCCGCGCACCCTACGATTTTTTCTTTTTCTTTTTATAGGAACACGGACAATTAGAAGTAAACCCAAACCACTTGAAACATAATTTGACTATGGACATGGGTTACTCCCATAGGGAGCGCCGGAAACAAATTCGACTAAAATAAACAAGCAAAAGATGACAGCATTCGCAAAAGTTATTTAGTCCCTGCCTGAGTCTTCGACTCAACTAGGCACTCGGGGGCTACTCCCATAGGGAGCGCTGGTCGCGCACCCTATGATTATTTATTCAAAATACTGTGTGTTGATAACATCCACACTCGAAGCTTATGGCGACACCGCCTCATAATTTTCCCCTACAAAGAGATTGCGTCTCCTGGGTCACCCGAATTGTCTCCGCGATGATAAAATTTAGATGTCACGCTTACAGCGTGAAGGTAAGACCTGAATAAGGCCTGAAAACGCATTAGTTGCGCAGTACCAGAAATATATCCGTGCCTACAGGTATGATGAACATGCCTTGACGGATGCGTTGAGTGCTCGCACCCATATAACTGGAATTCGATTCATGTAAGACCTTCGCGGCCTGAGTCGAATTACGCCAGCACTTTTCCGGATTCGAGTCTGGGGACTCGAGTTCGAGTAGATTGCGTTGTTTCACCCTAAGGTGGTTAACTGATACCGATACTTCGGTTATATCAGGCACGTATATCAACAATCCCTATGACACAAATAAAAGCAGTCAAAATGCAGTCAGGCACTCGAAGACTTCAAAAGTCCCCAGTCGAATCTGCGATTCCACTGGACACTCGGGGGCTACTGACATGGGTATACCCTACAGGTACTTGAGCTTGGTATATACGGTCCAAATACATACAGGCCCACGGTGTCACCAAGGCCCAAAACAAGGGATTCGAGTGGCCTACGGACTCTCGATTGCTTGAAGAACAAGAAGTTAAAGATAGAAAGTTTGAAGGGGAAAAACCCTAACTTGTAACCGACTCGACCTGCTACCCGAGACCTAGCCTATCTATATAAAGGCTAGGAGGGGGCAGCGAAGAGTACACACGCAACCCTAGTTTCCACAACCCTCGCCAGATTGCATCTGCGCACCATTGTAACTTTCGACTCCTTCGATAATTCCACGAGCAGACAAGCAGGAGTAGGGACCTCTAGGAGTAGGAATTCTTTGTCCCCTATGTGCTTGTTTGCTAGCCGATAGATGTCTCCAGCGCTCCCTCCTTCTCCAAAACCCAAGTCCATAACAATGGGCATTGATGAGTTAAACCCTCGTCAACTACAAAGAGTAATCAACACCGGGAAAGTTTCCCCTATGAACTATGCAAAATTCAACACAATTGTTACAACAATATGGAGATGGTGATGAGGGTGCTGATGGTGGTGATGGTGGTGATGATGATGATGATCCCGATGAAGTCCAGCTTGATGGTGGTGTTGATGGCGATGATCTCCCCTCTCCGGGAAGGAATTCCCCCGACAGAAATCTATCTGCCGGAGAGATCTTTCTCTCTTGGTGTTTTCCGCCCCGCAGAGGCGGCGGAATCTTTCTGTGGTCGCTCCCCGAGTCTTAGGGTTTCGGGAGGATGATATACGCCAGAGGGAGAGGCTGGAGTGGGCCAGGGTGGCCACACCACCTCTAGGCGCGGCCTAGGGCTGCCCGCACCAGGGGTGGTGTGGGCCCCCTGTGACCCATCTCCACTCCGTCTTCTGGCATCCTTAGTCATCTAGAAAAATAGGATTTTCCGTATATTTTCCCGGATTTTCTGATCTTCGCCAATTTTGCCTCCAAACAGCACCTTTTCCATCAGAATCCTGACCGCGGTGGTCCATGCTCCAAAAGTCATCAACCATGCAAAAACAGATGAAATAACATAAGTATCACCTCTCAATATGAAATATATCAATGAATAATAGTGAATTAAGACATAGAATAGTGATGCAAAATGGACGTATCAACTGCCCCAAGCTTAGACTTCGCTTGTCCCCAAGCGAAACTGAGCTCAATAAACATGGCCTCAGGTTTATGGAGTGAAGAGTCAATAAAAGAATACGGACAAGAAGCATCACATTCATCAAATACATAGATCATAATAGAATACAACTCATTATTATATAAATCAACTTGCAATGAGTAAAGGAAACACAATAAAGATACATAAAGTGAATCATAATTGGTAATGGCAAACTTAGCTCTTGGTCGAAGAATAGTTGATGATTTGCTGGAGTTCACAAATAGCTGGTTTTTCAATGATAGCTTTCAAAGTAGTAAACATCAAGATAAGAGCAATGTGCAAAACAAGGAACATAAGAAACATGAGTGAATAAATCATCATATGAATGAATGAAACACAACAACTCAATACTTGCTGAGATGGAAGGGAGTAGGTTTACTGACTCAACTACAAAGTAAAATAAAGGCCCTTCACAGAGGGAAGCAGGGATTGCAAGTCTCATAAAGAGCTCCCAAAAATTATGATACTTACTAGCTTTCAGCTCTCATTGCCCCTATCATAGGCATCTTTAGGTGATTAAGGTTAAAGTGACACAGCTAAGAGGATATGCTTGACAAGTTATAAGTTGAAATCTCATGCCCCTTACTTATGAGTACCGATCCTCATGCTACTCAACTTCAGTCACGAGCAAGCTCTTGTCATTGTAAATACATGCGTATTATTGAGAACCGCCAACGGGGTACCCCTTGAACATGACACACGAGCTATCCCATAATCAAAATGACAAGGCAAGCAGACAGTGAGCATCTCAGCGATCTTTTTATTTTCTATTTGCATAGGTTTTTATTGAGGATGCATCATAGAATGCTCACTATAGTTATGCTGCAAGTTTCCACCATGATTAGGCATGGCTTAGGCTAGCGGCCCAGGCGTTTCTCTAACACACATATAAACTCCATGATCTTACAAGTTCCACCTTTATTTCACACCGCCGGGATCCATAAGAAAAAGATCATGATATCAACTAGGTACAAAGTACCAAATGAAGTGTTGAAAGCGGTCCCCATGATACATGGTTCGGCTAACTTCAACTCATAAAGCGCAAGCATATATGCAACAAAGAAGGACCCAATGGTTCAACTTTATTAAATGCAAGAAAGTAAAGTGTGCCATCAAGTTCGTAAGAGCTTTAATCACTAATTTTCACATAACAAGTTTGTTTTGGGAGGTAGATAAAACAAGAATTTACTTGGAATAGCAATAATGCTACTAGGTAGGTATGGTGGACACAAATGGCAAAGGTTTTGGTTTAAAGGAGGTGGATGCACGAGAAGAATACCCTCTCAGTACAGGTTTTTTGCTAGCAAGGCTGGGTAGCAAGTATAAGAGTTGAAGGAAACAAACAAACATACAAGTGATAAAGAAAACATGCAATCTTCCTTGGAAGCACAAAAGATCGTAACTAGATAATACTAGACTTATGAGAAAATCAAGAAAGAAAGATGATGAAATAATTTTTCTCTAGAGTACTTCTATCTTTTCATTCAACTCTCAAAAATAGTGTTGCTACTGACCGAGCCAGGTTTTCCAAAACCAACTAAATTAACTCAATGATCCCAAAGTGATACCAATACTAACAACAAGATCAATCATATAACCACGAATTTAAAACTAATATAAGCTATGCAAAAGAGTAAATGAAAAAACTTCTCATTAATATTCCATAACAGCAACACACACCAAGGGATACATATCTAACGAGAGAGGGGACACTTCCATAATGCAAACCATCCTACATAATAACTCCTCTATTCATGATATGACTCTACTAAAAAGATGAAAAGATAGAAGATAGTGATATGATACCGCGACACTCCCCCAAGCTTGGAACAAACCAAGGGGATGCCAAACCTGATGATGGATTACTCCTTCGGTGGTGGTGGTATCCTCTCATCCTCGTTCGTCTTCTAGGGTAAAGGCTTCCCATCAACAAAGGACATCGTGGTTTCCAACATCCTGAAACTTGCAGCATCACTTATGCGTTTAAATCTAGCCTCATACTCACAGCTTTGATTTTGAACGTCATAGAACTGTGCTTGCCGTTCGTTGGTTGTTTGGCAGAGTGAGAGGACTTCGTCTTTGAGTTCAGCAGTCTCCTTTTGGTGCTCGGTTATGAGTTCGGAACAAATCTTATGGAATCATATCCACTTCGCGCTCCGCCATCTTCCTGTACCTAAAGACTTCTTGCTCCAGTGCTTCCATCCTGTCCTCCAGACTTCCTTCACCTTTAGGGCCTTGAACCTCTTTAATCTGAACCTCCCCACCTTCGAGCCATAACTCCTTGGGATGAATCTTCAATTCTCTCATGTATGGGTTGATGATATCTTCCAAGGAATCTCCCTTAACAGAACTGTTACCTATTTGAAAACAGACTCTGCAGGTCTATCCACCCTGGCAGCACTAAGATGTACATGGACTTGAAAACACAATATTGGTGGCCT
Source organism: Avena eriantha (assembly GCA_910589775.1). Classification (NCBI taxonomy): domain Eukaryota; kingdom Viridiplantae; phylum Streptophyta; class Magnoliopsida; order Poales; family Poaceae; genus Avena; species Avena eriantha. The sequence continues at coordinate 10,047,392 of OU342741.1, read as the reverse complement.
GGTTTGAAACGATATTGTGCCAAGTATGTCTCAGAGTGTGATGTGTGTCGCAGAGTTAAAGCTGTCCATCAGAAACCTTCCGGTCTTCTATAGCCATTGAAGCCTCCGGAATGGAAATGGGAGAAAGTAGAGATGGACTTCATCACTGGTTTTCCAAGGTCGCAGAAGGGCAACAATGCAATCTTTGTTGTCATTGACAGGTTTTCCAAAGTAGCTCACTTCTTTCCAGTCAAGGAAACAATTTCTGCAATTCAGTTGGCTGAGCTCTATATCAACAGAATTGTCTCTCTGTATGGAGTTCCTCTTGAAATCAGTTCAGACCGTGGAAGCATCTTCACTTCCAAGTTCTGGGGAAGTTTCCAAAATGCTTTAGGAACAAAACTAAACTTCAGCACAGCTTACCACCCTCAGTCGCAAGGACAAGTTGAAAGGATCAATCAGATTCTAGAAGATATGCTCCGTGCTTGCGTTATCTCTTTCGGCATGAAGTGGGAAGAATGTCTTCCTTATGCTGAATTCTCTTACAACAACAGTTTCCAGAAAAGTCTAAAGATGGCACCATTTGAGGCTCTCTATGGTCGCAAGTGCAGAACTTCGATTGGTTGGTCGGGCGCAGGTGAAAGAATATTGTTTGGCCCCGACATTGTAACTCAAGCGGAGGAGAAAGTTCACATCATTCTTGAAAACCTGAAGATTGCTCAAAGTCGCCAGAAGAGCAATTATGACAGGAAGCACACAAACATGGAGTATGTCCCTGGTGATCTCGTTTACCTTCGTGTCACTCCCATGAGAGGTACGCACCGCTTTGGTATCAAAGGAAAGCTGGCTCCTCGATACATCGGTCCTTTCAAAATTCGTGGAAGAAGAGGAGAAGTTGCTTATGCTCTTGAGCTCCCTGAACAACTCAAAGTCCATGATGTTTTTCACATCTCTCAACTCAATAAGTGCTTCAAGGATCCCGGTAGGACCGTGGACCATGAACTCATCAATCTCCAAGAAGATCTGTCTTATCAGGAACACCCCACAAAAATTCTTGAAGTCGCAGAAAGAAGGACTCGCAACAAGTCCATCAAGTTCTGTAAGGTGCAGTGGTCGCACCATTCCGTTGATGAAGCCACTTGGGAACGTGAAGATGAGCTCCGTGCCAAGTATCCGACCCTCTTTGAGTCTTCTTCTTCCTAGAATCTCGGGGCGAGATTCCTGTTTAGTGGGGGAGAGTTGTAGCACCCCAATTGTCTAACAATTGTAATGCTACTTGTCCTAGTAAGTTATTGGCTACTCCATAGATATTATTGTTGCATCATAATTATATCATGCTCATGTCATCATGCCACCTTGCATTTGAGCATCATATAAAACTCATTTTCTTTTGGTTCTTCTCTCACATGCATTATTAAATGTATTTGCTTCTTGATATTATTTTTGGCTATTGATATATTGTTCAAATGCCCATGTTGAGTTGGGGGCATATCTTTTATTTCCATCCTACCACATTTCTTTTCCACCACTTTATAATTCCACCATCCCATTAACCATGAGCTTGTTTCTTTTTCTTTAGCTATTTAATTCTAGCTCATGTAGTTTGGGGTGGATTAAACCCTCTAAATTCTTGTGCTTGGTTTTATCTCCACTTCTTGGATATGCATAGAGTAATGCCATAATAATCATATTGTTTTCACAAATAATTAATGGCATTATTATTTTTTGCATGGGCCATGCACAATTCTTCACCACCTTTATCTTCTTTGGTTTTAATGGATCCTACCTTTGGGAAAACCCCTCCTACCACTCCACCATCCCCATAGTCTCAACCATATCTTTTTCTTTTATTTATTTCTTCAAGCATGATCATATGAGCCTCATTCCACCCATTTCCTTTTCTTCCTCTTTCTTTCTAGTTTCTCCTCCACATTAGCTCATGCAAGTTCAAGCACTAAGGTTCTTCTTGTTATGATCTCTTAAACCAAATTAAATTCAAAATATCTAAAACCACCAACCTAGCTATTTACTCTCTCTCTCTCTCTAAATTACACTAAGCCCTAACTCTAAAACCCCCTCTCTCTCTCACTAGCTTGACCTCCTCCCTCTCTCTCTAACCTGCTGAGCAACACCCTAGCTAACCCTAACCCTCTCCCTAACCCTAGCTAACCCTAACCCGAGCCATGCCCCATCTAACCTAACCTAGCTACCCCCTCTCTTCTCTCTCCCTGACCCGAGGGTCCCCTCCAGCCGAGCCACCCTGGCCTCTCTCGTCCAGGCCCCACTAGCAGCCTCCCCTGCAGCCCCAGGCCCAGCCCCAGCCGGGCGAGCACGTGCTCGAGGAGGAGGAGGAAAAGGTGGCACGAGGCTACCTTTATCTGCCGTGCCCCAGCTGCTCTCCTCCCTCTCTCCCTTCTTTTCCCTTCCTCCCCACGCCTCTCTGGCCTCCCCAGATCTGGCCGAGTCGCCCCTCCTCTCCTCCTTCTTCCTCTCCGACCACCAGCAGCCGACGCCGGTCGCCGCCAGCAACTACCCCGCCCCGACGCTCCATCCGGCGAGCTTGACCTGGAGGTGTCCTGGGCGACCGAGAGGAACCCCCTGCACCACCCCGACCGTGCCTACGTGGACGAGAAGCTCCCCAGCGCCGCCAGTACCTCGCCGCTCCCCGAAACCCTAGTTCGTCGGAGCGCCAGCAACCTCGACGCCTCGCCGCTCCTCGCGCCGATCCGAGCCTACCGCCGAGCCCGCGGTGAGCATCCCCTCCTCCCTGACATGGTCCGCCTCGCCGTACCGCCCTAACGTCACCGTGCGTTTCGTCGAACACCCACCGCGCGCTAGAGCTCGCCGGCGTCTGCAGCTTTCCCGCGTCGCAGCAACCTTATCTAGCCCGCGCCCACCTCCCTGTCAACTCCCCCCACCTACTGCACCGGCTAGCCCCCTCAGCACGCACTCCCGTGGCCCGGGATCGAATCCCCGCTCCGCGCCGCGCACGCACCTGCCGCCAGACGCGAGAGGAAGAAAAACAGTACCGGGGTCGTGGTCGATTTGCAAAAAGCCCCCCACCTTTTTAATTCCTACGACCCGCGCTACTTTCGACCCCACCTGTCAGCCGCGCTCTGTCGCAGAAAACCCCTCCGCCTTTCTCAGCCGCAACCCGCGCTCCAGCCCCAGCCCCACCTGTCAGCCTCTGTCTCGCCCACCGCTGACATGCGAGCCTGCGCCAGTTGGCCCACCCTGCAGTCACTTTGGCTAGGCGAGCCCGCGGTGACGAAAGTTTTTCCCGCGCGTGGTCCAGTCAGCACAAAGGCCCACCCGTCTGTGTTTGTGGCTAGAATCGCCTGGGTAACAAAAGTAATTCCCTGAGTCTGTTTTTATTCAAATCTTTTTCAAATTTGTTTAAATTCAAATTCTTTTCAGATTCAAATAAATTTTAAAATACAAATCCAAATAATACATGTAATATATGTTTTGGAATCAGAAAAATGAGAGGAATTCAAATATGCCCTTCAAAATATATTTTGAACACTTTAAATTTCGAGATGATTAAAATTACAAGAAAATGCCCTTTTCCTTGTTTAATTAATAACTTTTGTTTTATAACTCCAAATTTGATAAATAATATGTCTAAATCGATCAGCGCGAGGAGCCCGTTCTATTTATGCAGTCCTTGTTCTGAATTGAAGCATGCATCATGTTGTCATTTAAAATCTGAACTGTTTATGACAATAAAACTTGGTCAAATAAATAATAAAGTGCTTTATTTCTTGTATCCACACCTCACCTTTGCCATGCTACTTTAATGCCATGTAAATTTGTGCATCATTCATCATGGCATGCTTGGTTGCTTGTTGCATTTTAATTCCTATGCTTGTGCACTTTATTTATGTTGGCCCTTGTTTGTTTGGTTCTTCTTCGAATAGACGCCCAGCAGGAGAATTACCAGGAATCACAGGAGTATTACCCAGATCCATCTCTCGCTTCAACTGAGCTGCCAGGCAAGCACTACCACATGCTTGCATACATACAGTACCTATTGCTTCTATCTTATTCTTGCATCATTGAGTCGCGATTGCATTAAATTGAATCCCAAGTACTGCATAGCCTTTACTTTTAAACCACACCAAGCTTGTTTCGGTCCCATGAGCCATTACTACAGGAGTTGTTTGAGCCATGCGAGTCGTAGAAAAGCATGAGTAGGGTATGTGAGTGTCTGAGGAATAGCAAGGTACCTAAACAACATAACCTGAGTAGTAATGGGATAACTAATGAAAGAGGCACCGGTGGGCAATATCTGCTATTTGGTTTTTCATGCTCACTTGTGTCCCGTAGGACCCTGAGTACTTGATTCCTGTTCCTTGACTATTCACACTATCCACATCCGGGAAGCCTTATGGACCCCCCTGAGCCAGAGCTTGATTCATTTCTATTTCTTGGGGCCACAAACTAGTTTGGGGCTTTGTTACTATCCTGTACTTATGCCATGTTACTGCTTATTAAGATTGTGCGTGGAGCACTTGTACTGTTTTGGATTGCGGAGTGTTTTCGCTGTATCGACAAGCCCAGTCACAGTTTCGGGTTCCCAGTCGTTTACCGCCGTCCACACAAACCTTGGGTCCGTCTCGGAGCCGGCCAACTTCGTTGCGGGTAGCTTCATGGGGTGGCCCCCTGAAATATTTCTGAATCCTGTGATTGCTTTGTCGTGAATGCCTCGTTGGGTTTTGATTTGGTTTTTCCGAGGTTGATCGAGTGTGTGTTGCTAATCGTGCACCCCTGCAGGGTAAATCTTTCTGAAAGCCGTGTCCGCGGTTATGGACGACTTGGAGCACAGTTTCTCGATCATAGACAAGTATAACTAAAGTACCGCTTTTAATTTGACTAAGTACTTGACTAGTAAATAGTGCAATACTCATGGAATGGTTAATAAAATTGCCAACGGATGATGGGGGTTGTTCGTCCGCTTCCTCGTTGGTAAGCGAGGAGGAGGATGGATCTGTTAATTATACTGTTATAACTGTTGCTCTTAATTCATGGACTTCCGTCTATCATTGGTTAGGCGGGAGGTTAGCGAGTCTCTATAGAATTGTTAGGTATTATCTTTTGCTGCAATTGCGTCACCCCAGGTTGTGTCCCCTTTAGTGGCATAAAGACTTGCTGAGTACCCCTAGAGTCTCACACGATAAATTGTTTGATTCAGATGAACATGTGTACCCGTAAGATGGATACTGGGTGGAAGAGACAGATGATGTCGGCAACGATCATTCGGTGTAGAGATTCCGGGAACGGGGATCCGTGTGATCTGTGGGCGGGATGTGTTTATTTATGGGGCATCTTATGCCAATTTGCTTCTTATCCGTACTCGGATCTTGTTTTCCGCTTCCGCCTGATACTCTGATGTGTGATGTATGAGGAGCTATCCTAAATTATTATATCTATCTAGGACATTTGGATCTTGCCGTATGGCGTTGCAATATTTCTATTTCTTTTAGATGGAATGGCTCTGAGGACTGTTGTATGTGGCTTGCATACATACTCACTTGTGTATGTAGTTGATCCCTTCGCCTGCCGATTACGCCGCTCGTTCTTGTCCTGTTGTTTGAAAGTGGTTAGGACGGGCGAAAGGTCTACCGTGAGTGGCCCTGGGCCCCGCCGTACTATTTTAACCACTTTCGTTCATCCAGGCATTAACTAAGAGCGTAATTCACCGAGGTAGTTACACATAAGAACACTTTTCCCTCTCTCATAGTAACTTTCAGTATCATGCATAAATTTAAAAATATAGCTATCACAAGAATCATCATAGCAATGATCACTTATTCTAACAGAAAACACAGGAATCCTAGCTCTCATAACACTACTACGTGAAACAATATTAGAGGTATCCTTACAAAGGATAGTGTGTCCCTCTTTTTCATACTTAGTGACAAAGTCTTTCACACTTGCTATTATAGGTTCATCAACCATTTGTTTATCAGGTTCAACAGCTTTTCTTGTACTTTCATTAACCATACTAGCTATCATAGAATGTTCCTTTACCTTAACTAGAAAAGGCATTTTCTCAATATAAGATTTGGGTAAGAGATGATTAGTAGTATAAACTTTAGTATTTCTTGCAGGAACACTCTTAGCAATATCTTTATAAGGTTCATGATACTTATTGCACTTCTTTTTAGGCACTTCAATACAGGAAGAAAAAGCCTTAAAATAAGAAGCAATAGCTTGAGAGTCTAGACCATAAGCATTTTTAATATTTTGAAAGTCATCAGTTCCCAAAAAAGATTCAATGCATTCATAATCATAATTTATACCTGACTTTCTACCTCTATCATTCTCCCAAGCTTCAGCATTGTCTTGAATACGGTCCAGAAGATCCCATTTAGTTTCTTCTTCCATGCGAGTGAATGATCCAGCACAAGAAGCATCCAATAAATCCTTATCAAGTAGAGGGAGCCTTGCATAAAAGTTGTTGATAATAATATTGTTGGGGAGCTTATGAATGGGACATTTGAGCATTAGTATCTTCAATCTCCCCCAAGCTTGAGTTGTACTCTGTCCATCAAGAGGCCAAAAGTTGTATATTTGATTCCGATCTTTATGAATCTCACTAGGAGGATAAATCTTTGAATAAAAGAGAGGCACTATTTCCTCCCATTCCAGAGCTTGACCATTCTTCAGGAGCTTATACCAGTCCTCAGCTCTTCCTTTAAGCGACAATGAGAATAAATTCTTCTTAACTTGATCTATAGTAATACCTACACACTTGAACAACCCGCATAATTCGTGTATAAAGAGTAAATGATCACCGGGATGGACAGTTCCATCCCCAACATAGTAGTTATCCATAACACGATCAATAATTCTTGTAGGTATTTGAAAACATCATTCCCAGCAGGTGGTGGCTTATCTACTACCTTAGTAGTGGTAGTAGCATTACCAAATAAGAAACTCAGCGAATTCTCCATAACGAAAATAAAGCAACTAGTAGAAGTAAACAATACTCACAGTAGAAGTTTCCTTTACCAGTTCCACTCTCCAATAGCGCTTCACTCCCCGGCAACGGCGCCAGAAAATAGTCTTGATGACCCACAAGTATAGGGGGTGTATCGCAGTATTTTCGATAAGTAAGAGTGTCGAATCCAACGAGGAGAAGAAGGTGCTGGCTAGTGGTATGGATCAGGAATTCTCTGCAAATACTTAGCAAACGGATTTTTAGGGGGTTTTGATATAGCAATTAAACAAAGTACGAGTAAATAAAAGACAGTAGGAATAAATGCAGCAAGTGGCCCAATCCTTTATGCAGCAAAGGACAAGCCGATTGTATTACTTAAGATGAACAAACGTTCTCGAGGACACATGGGAAGACTGTCAAGTGCTTTCGCTTCATATAGTTGATTAATCTTCTTTAGCTTGCTAAGTGTTGTGTGGGTGAACCTGTGCTAATGTACCGCCCCATCCAAGACTAATACATACTTGTGATTATACCCCTTGCAAACATCCATAAGTACAAGAAAGTAATTAAGGTAGAAACCTAACCACAGCTTTAAACTCTAAGACCCTTACATCCCTTGTGCAATGGTTTCCTAACGGGGGTTTAGGTTTCTGTCACTCCGTCAACCCCTACGATTAGTAGCCAAATACACAATGCATTCCCCTAGGCCCATATAGGTGAAGTGTCATGTAGTCGATGTTCACATGACACCACTAGAAGAAGTACACCACAACTTAAATAACAATCTATTGAATCTTTCTCAACGCAACTCCACTACTAACAACAAGACTTCTCCCATGTCCTCAAGAACAAAACGAACTACTCACAAGACATCATATGGATCATGATCAGAGATGGAATAATGATGTATAACAATCTGAACATAAACAATAATTCAATGGTTCACTCAATAGCATCAACTATAAAGAGTAATCAACACCGGGAAAGTTTCCCCTATGAACTATGCAAGATTCAACGCAATTGTTACAGCAATATGGAGATGGTGATGAGGGTGCTGATGGTGATGATGGTGGTGATGATGATGATCCCGATGAAGTCCAGCTTAATGGTGGTGTTGATGGCGACGATCTCCCCTCTCCGGGAAGGAATTCCCTGACAGAAATCTGGCTGCTGGAGAGATCTTTCTCTCTCGGTGTTTTCCGCCCCATAGAGGCGGCGGAATCTTTCTGTGGTTGCTCCCCGAGTCTTAGGGTTTTGGGAGGATGATATACGCCAGAGGGGAGAGGCTGGAGTGGGCCAGGGTGGCCACACCACCTCCAGGCGCGGCCTAGGGCTGCCCGCGCTAGGGGGTGGTGTGGGCCCCCTGTGGCCCATCTCCACTCCCTCTTTTGGCATCCTTAGTCTTCTGGAAAAATAGGATTTTCCGTATATTTTCCCTGATTTTCTGATCTTCACGAATTTTACCTCCAAACAGCACCTTTTCCATCAGAATCCTGACTGCAGCGGTCCATGCTCCAAAAGTCATCAACCATGCAAAAACAGATGAAATAACATAAGTATCACCTCTCAATATGAAATATATCAATGAATAATAGTGAATTAAGACATAGAATAGTGATGCAAAATGGACGTATCACTACTCAAGTTTAGTCACTGGTAAGTTCTTGTCATCGTAAGCATATGTGTATCATAGAGAACTGCCAACGGGGTACCCCTTGCCTGATGATACGGAAGAATCCCCATATCAAAATGACAAGGCAAGCAGACAACAAGCATCTCAGCAATCTTCTTATTTACCATGGGAATATGGTGCTTTTTTCTCTCTTCCCTCTTTTCATAATATCTATTTTTTTGTTTTCTCTTTTTCTCAATCTCTATCTCTTTTTTTATAAGAAGAATGCTTCATGGATACTCGTTATGGTTACGTTGCAGGTTTCCACCATGTCAGCATGGATTAGACCAGCGGCCCAGGCGTTTCTCTAACACATATGCATAACTCCATGGACTTACAAGCTCCCCTTTCATTTCACACCGACGACATCCATAGACAAAAGAACATGATATCAACTAGGTACTAAGTACTAGTGAAATGTTGAAAGCGTTCCCCATGACAACATGGTTCTGCTAATTCACAACTTACAAAGCGCAAGCATATACGCAACATAGGTGAGCACAATGGTTCAAGTTTATTAAGTGCAAGAAAGTAAAGTGTGCCATCAAGTTCGTGAGAGCTTTAATCACTAATTTTCACATAACAAGTTTAATTTGGAAGATAGACAAAACAAGAATTTACTTGGAATAGGAATAATGCTACTAGGTAGGTAGGGTGGACACAAATGGCAGAGGTTTTGGTTTTAAGGAGTGGATGCACGAGAAGAATTCCCTCTCAGTACAGGTTTTTGGCTAGCAAAGCTAGGTAACAAGTATAAGAGTTGAAGGAAACAAACAAACATACAAGTGATAAAGACAAACATGCAATCTTCCTTGGAAGCACAAAAGATCCTAACTAGAGAATACTAGACTTATGAGCAAATCAAGAAAGAAAGATGATGAAATTATTTTTCTTTAGAGTACTTTTATCTTTTTCATTCAACTCTCAAAAATAGTGTGCTACTGACCGAGCTAGGTTTGCCAAAACCAACTAAATTAACTCAATGATCCCAAAGTGATACCAATACTAACAACAAGATCAATCATATAACCACGAATTGAAAACAAATATAAGCTATGCAAAAGTGTAAATGATAGAACTTCTCATTAATAAACCATAACGGCAACTCACACCAAGGGATAGATATCTAACGAGAGAGGGGACACTTCCATAATGCAAACCATACTACATAATAACTTCTCTATTCATGATATGACTCTACTAATAAGGTAAAAAGATAGAAAATAGTGATGTGATACCGCAGCACTCCCCCAAGCTTGGAACAAACCAAGGGGATGCCAAACCTGATGACGAATTACTCCTTTGGTGGTGGTGGTATCCTCTTGATGATCTTCTTGACCAATTTCCCCAAGTCCTCAATCTCGAAGGTGAGGGTATGAATCAACTCCGAGTTGCGCTCGATGCGGTGCATGATCATGTCAGATTGTGGATCCCAGCTCTTGTGATTCTTTTTCCGCTCTCCTTCCTTGCGGTCTTCTTTTCCTGCATGGTTATGGATAAAGGTATGGAAGGGACTCTTGGTACTTGGAGAAGGTGACCGTGGAGCCAAGCAGTGATGAGGAGCTTTCCCCCCAGTCTGCATCCGTGTAGTCCTTCTAACCCTGGCAGGTTTTGTCACCACTCCAATGCTTGCAATGGTAGTGCCGGTGTGCGGATGTTGGCCTTGCTCCTCTTCATCTTCACTCTTGATCTCCTTCTCCTGCCCAGGGTCTTGGAGATCCTCCTCCATAGGCTCCTTCCCTTTATCCTTGGCGGACACCATTGTGCTTCGAAACTTTCAAAGAGTATGTCCTGGCAGAAACAGATCGAAACAAAAACACGACGAAAACACGATATACGAACCTCGGAAGATCCGGGGGGTTATATATTACAAAGTTTCATAGCAAAAAGAAGGTACTGGGAGAAAACGAGTTGGAGGCGGAGTCCGGGGTGGACTCACCACCTGGTGGCGCGGCCAGGGGAGGGTCTGCGCCACAGGGTGGTGTGAGCCACTCTGGCTCCGTTTCTGTCTCTCTTTCGCTTCGTAGCTTTCCTTATTGACTAAAAACTGCAAATATATAGTTTGATAGTATTTTCGCGGAACTTTTCTTACCAGAACTATTACCTATTTGAAAACGGACTCTGCAGGTCTCTGAATTTGGTATCTAGTAGATTCTTCTGGAGTCACCACTTGAATAATATCAATATCTTCATCTTCATACACTTATTACTTGAGTCATAAAACCCTTCTCTTCCTTATTCCACCATTATCTCCACTTTCTGGAAATTTCTTTCACATAAAACTTCACACAGTTCTCATTAGCAACATTAGTATAAGTGAAGTGATAAAACCTTTTGGGCCCAACTTCAACTGAAAACCAACAAAACAAAAGCTACTGTAGCAACTCCTTCCGAAAACCCAAAAAGAATTCAAAAAGGAAATCGAATAAAGAAGCAAATACAAGAGTGGCAAAATCTGTCAACACAGACCAACAGGTAAAGATCAATTTTTTCGAAAATCTTCTGTTGCTCAAATCAAAAAGTGCAAAACCAACGAAAGTTAAATAACAACCTGGGGAAGAAGCACAAACAATTACAGCTCAATCCGACATACAGAGATCTCTCACGAATTTTTACGGTGAAGCACAAAAATCTGTTTCGGGACAGCAACTTCCCCAAATCTTACTTCTCTCTCATTAGAGGTTGATCTTGACACAAAACCAAAAAAACGGATAAGGAGCGGTTATTACCGAAGTAATAACTTCCAAGACTCAAAGAAACAAACACAAACTGAAAGCAAAAACAAATTGGATTGTCTCCCAAAAAGCTCTTTCTTTATAGCCATTAAGATGGGCATGTGCTCACATAGGAATATGAATTGAAGTGAAAGAGAGCATTAAGAAGAAAAAAATACACACGTTTAAGTCTAACCCACTTCCTATGCAAGGGAATTTTGTAAACAAACAAGTTGTTGAAACCAGAGACTACTAGCATAGGAAGGTAAAAGAAGTGCAACATAAAAACTTTCAGCATAAAACGAGGAAACTTGATATTATTGAGATGCATAAGAACACTTTTCCCTCTCTCATAGTAACTTTCAGTATCATGCATAAACTTAACAATATAACTATCACAAGGACCATCGTAGCAATGATCACTTATCCTAACAGAAAACACAGGAATACTAGCTCTCATAACACTACTTTGTGAAACAATATTAGAGGTATCCTTACAAAGGATAGTGTGTCCCTCTTTTTCATATTTAGTAACAAAGTCTTTCACATTTGCTAGTATAGGTTCATCAACCCTTTGTTTATCAGGTTCAACAGCCTCATTCATACTTTCCTCAACCATACTAGCTATCATGGAATGTTCCTTTATCTTACATGGGAAAGGGATTTTCTCAATGTAAGGTTTAGGTAAAACATGATTGGCAGTGTAAACTTCAGTATTTCTTGCAGGAACACACTTAGCAATATCTTTATAAGGTTCATGATACTTATTCCACTTCTTTTTAGGCACTTCAATGTAGGAAGCAAAAGCCTTAAAATAAGAAGCAATAGCTTGAGAGTTTAGGCCATAAGCATTTTTAATATTTTGAAAGTCATCAGTTCCCATAAAAGATTCAATGCATTCATAATCATAATTTATACCTGACTTTCTACCTTTGTCATTCTCCCAAGCTTCAGCATTATCTTGAATACGGTCCAGAAGATCCCATTTAGCTTCTTCTTCCATGCGAGTGAATGATCCAGCACAAGAAGCATCCAATAAATCCTTGTCATGTAGAGGGAGCCTTGCATAAAAGTTATTGATAATAATATTATTGGGGAGCTCATGAATGGGACATTTGAGCATTAGTAACTTCAATCTCCCCCAAGATTGAGCTGTACTCACTCCATCAAGAGGACAAAAGTTGTATATTTGATTTCGATCTTTATGAATCTCACTAGGAGGATAAAACTTTGAATAAAAGAGAGGCACGATTTCCTCCCATTCCAGAGCTTGACCATTCTTCAGTAGCTTATACCATTCCTCAGCTCTTCCTTTCAGTGATAATGAGAATAACTTCTTCTTAACTTGATCTGTAGTAATACCTGCACACTTGAACAACCCGCATAATTCGTGTATAAAGAGTAAATGATCACCGGGATGGACAGTTCCATCCCCAACATAGTAGTTATCCATAACACGATCAATAATTCTTGTAGGTATTTTGATAACATCATTCTCAGCAGGTGGTGGCTTATCTACTACCTTAGCAGTGGTAGTAGCATTACCAAATAAGAAACTCAGTGAATTATCCATAACAAAAATAAAGCAACTAGCAGAAGTAAACAATACTCACAGTAGAAGTTTCCTTTACCAGTTCCACTCTCCAATAGCGCTTCACTCCCGGGCAACAGCGCTAGAAAATAGTCTTGATGACCCACAAGTATAGGGGGTGTATCGCAGTATTTTCGATAAGTAAGAGTGTCGAACCCAACGAGGAGCCGAAGGTGCTGGCTAGTGGTATGGATCAGGAATTCTCTGCAAATACTTAGCAAACGGATTTTTAGGGGTTTTTGATAAAGCAAGTAAACAAAGTACGAGTAAATAAAATACAGTAGGACTAAATGCAGCAAGTGGCCCAATCCTTTATGCAGCAAAGGACAAGTCGGTTGTATTACTTAAGATGACCAAACGTTCTCGAGGACACATGGGAAGACTGTCAAGTGATTTCGCTTCATATAGTTGATTAATCTTCTCTAGCTTGCTAAGTGTTGTGTGGGTGAACCTGTGCTAATGTACCGAACTTCCTAAGACTAATACATACTTGTGATTATACCCCTTGCAAACATCCGTAAGTACACGAAAGTAATTATGGTAGAAACCTAACCACAGCTTTAAACTCTAAGACCCTTACGTCCCTTGTGCAATGGTTTCCTAACGGGTGTCCAGGTTTCTGTCACTCTGGCAACCCCTACGATTAGTAGCCAAATACACAATGCATTCCCCTAGGCCCATATAGGTGAAGTGTCATGTAGTCGACGTTCACATGACACCACTAGAAGAAGTACACCACAACTTAAATATCAAACTATTGAATCTTTCTCAACACAACTCCACTACTAACAACATGACTTCTCCCATGTCCTCAAGAACAAAACGGACTACTCACAAGACATCATATGGATCATGATCAGAGATGGAATAATGATGTATAACAATCTGAATATAAACAATAATTTAATGGTTCACTCAATAGCATCAACTACAAAGAGTAATCAACACCGGGAAAGTTTCCCCTATGAACTAATGCAAGATTCAACGCAATTGTTACATCAATATGGAGATGGTGATGAGGGTGCTGATGGTGATGATGGTGGTGGTGATGATGATCCCGATGAAGTCCAGCTTGATGATGGTGTTGATGGCAATGATCTCCCCTCTCCGGGAAGGAATTCCCCCGGCAGAAATCTGTCTGCCGGAGAGATCTTTCTCTCTCGGTGTTTTCCGCCCCGCAGAGGCGGCGGAATATTTCTGTGGTCGCTCCCCGAGTCTTAGGGTTTCGGGAGGATAATATACGCCAGAGGGGAGTGCCAGGGGTGGACCAGGGTGGCCACACCACCTGGTGGCACGGCCTAGGCTGGCCCGCGCTAGGGGTGGTGTGGGCCCCTTGTGGCCCATCTCCGGCCCCCCTCCTGGCTTCCTTCATCTTCTGGAAAATAGGATTTTCCGTATATTTTCCCAGATTTTCTGATCTTCGCGAATTTTGCCTCCAAATAGCACCTTTTCCATCAGAATCCTGACTGCAGCGGTCCATGCTCCAAAAATCATCAACCATGCAAAAACAGATGAAATAACATAAGTATCACCTCTCAATACGAAATATATCAATGAATAACAGTGAATTATGACATAGAATAGTGATGCAAAATGGACGTATCAGAGATCTCCAACAATTTGGGTACCACGCCACCGGATCTTGCAAGTTTGTGTACCATGCTACCACATATCCTTGTATGAGTCCATAATCACTACCACATATCCTTTTCCGAGTCCATGCTACCACATCTTGCACCCGATAATCACATTTGGGTACCACGCTACCGTAGCTTACAAGTTTGTGTACAAAATGCACCTCTAAAACAATTTTGTCTGAGGGTCCTAGCCCTAGTGGGAGTAATTACTAGCGTTATAGGTCGTTGGGCGGCCGAAAGGTTTCCATGAGTAAGGTTGGGAGACCAAAGGCAGTTTTCCATGCACTGGACACGTAGCTTACCGAATCAGTTGCAACACAAATGGGAATGCATGCTATGAAAGACAGGTTTGAGTCTGATACATCATCTATCGACTACATATCCTTGTATGAGTCCGCAATCACTACACGAGATGACCTGGGTTTGGTGAATGGAAGTTGGACTTAGGTGTAATAAGACTCCTAGTTACCGCGCGTGTCGGTTGTTGGAACAACGCGAGCCGAGTCGGGCCTCGATTCCTTTCAAAAAGATTAAGGGAAGAGGTGACTAATTCCCCATCTCATTTGGGGCAGAAAACAAATCGACATATCGATGTGATGCAACCCTTTCCATTTTCGTTGGGAAAGAATGGTGTAGTCCATCTGAACCCTCCAATGAAGAAATAAGAGGGGAGCAAAGCGCCAATGGCACGCGAAGCGCATGCGGGGCACGGAGAAATGAAGTGTGGAGGAGAAGCAGCCGAGCTCATTCCCTTCGCTTCCTGGGCTGAAAGCACTGCTTTGTTGATGGGGTTCGTTGCATGGAAAACAAAAACAATTCCTAAGGTTGAACCTACCAAGATCATATCTAGGCGATACTTACAACGGTTTCAGATGGACTCACCCTCGAAGACCGTAAAGTGAGATAACATTCCCGCAAACAAACGTGTCTGTTGTAGAGTGTACATGACCATCCTCAAGGACGCGATGACCAACAGCACAAGTGCAGCGCCTCCGTAATCGGTCACATATACAGTGTGCCAACGACTTCCGCCCCTCGCTCCAGTGCGGCAGCGGAAGTAGTGGATACTCGAGAACTCCAGCGACACTACGACATGGTAGTGGTGGTGTAGGAGAAGATATTGAGCAGGGCTTCTCTTAAGGACCATACCCGTGACAATGGACAAGGCTAGAAGGGGAAGGAAGATGCCAACCAAAGGGCATATGAAAGAAGGGAGAATGAGTGAGATGAGACGAGGAGGAGCTTTTTATAGGTGTTCCCTATCCACTCAAATGCGTCGACTACCATTAAGTGTGTCTCCCTACGGGTTCACGAGCTGAGTGGTCATGATCGAGACACTCTCCGATCAATAATCATTAGCGGGACCTGGAGATCCATAATGACTCCCACCAACTTAAACGATAAACTAGTGATAATGTGAACCTTTATTCGCAGTAACTAATTTCTTTTGTCTCGCGATATTTTACTTGTCCGAGATCCGATCATTTGGTATCATCCATACCTAGTTTGATCTTGTTACTGACAAGTACTCTTTTCTTGTTTCCGTGATTTAACATTCTTAGTGATTGTTATCACTTGCTTGTAAGCTATGTTAATGTGATATCACCGAGAGGGTCCTAAGTATATCTCTCCATCATTAGGATGACAAATCCCACTCTTGATCCACGAGCCTCAACTAACACTATCCAAGTATCCGACGATACCTTTATAATCACCTTGTTACGGTGTGACGTTTGATGTAATCAAAATACTCTTCCTTAGTCAGCGATTGACGTGATCTCATGGTCTAAGGATTAGGGTTACTTTGAGTGACGTTATAGTAGTGTAAACATAATGGCATGATCGTTTTACTACACTTTGGGAGATTGTTCATCACATCATTCCACCAATGTTCTGACCTTGTTATTAACAACATCCAATGTCATGATCAGGAAACCTTGATCATGTGTTAATCAACAATCTAGTGTAATGAGAGCCATTACTAGGAACCTTTTCTTAGTTTATTAAATATACATGTATTAACGTTTCCGGTTAACACAATTATAGCATGAGAAATAAACATTTATCATAAACATGGAATATAATATTATAACCATTTTATTATTGCGTCTTAGGCATATTCCTTCTAGTCCCCCACTTGCACTAGAGTCAATAATCTAGTTGAAACTTGCGCATATGAATACCTATGGCTGGTGTTGTATGTATGCATTTGCTAGTGGTAAACATAATCTCCAGATCTAACACTTTCAGGTCTGTATGTATTTGCATGTCTTTGCATCTCTATGCATCACTAATTCTCAAATGAGATGGCATTGCATAAATTTGGTCCTTTGGTGAGACCTTAGTTCCTTGAGGTTTAAAACATGATGATGCTATTTTCGTACAATAGATCGTCATCGTATTATTCCGCTTGGAACTAGACCTAGTTTGATTAACAAACTTCTTGACACAAATGTTTTTCCTATACTGCTACTAGAGCAATCTTATACTTAGCTTTTCATTGTAGTATCTGTCACAATACTTAACCTTTTGGAACTCATCCAAATCTATCATGGAACTTTCTTCCATCAAATTGTGCCACCTTAACCATAGCCTAAATTAAGATAAACTTAACTTGTATCTTGTGACAAAACTTGTACCAATGTAACATCTTACATTGAACTATCAATTTAGTGCCAATGCAACACTTTACAATGAACTATTTGTCACTTCTACATACAGAATATATTCTTAATTCTTCCAAAGATTATAATAATATCCTTACTATCGTCCAATGATCATCTTATGAGTCACCTTGGTATATGCTCATAACATTTATATCATAGGACATATATGGATATGTACATATCACGGTATAAAATCTCGTTTATCAAGATATTCATGTGATTTTACTCACCAAGTGTCAAAACACTTGAATCTTGATTCAACCTTTTCCATGTGGCAAGAACTTTTCTCGTCCTTTCATATTGAACTCATTCAATATTTCATTTATGTACGTATGGCATAACCATATTAGTGTCTAAATATATCCAAATAGACCTTGATGTCTAATATTCTGGTTTTGCCTAAAGCTTTCATTGAAATCTAATTTTAATAAAATTCTTAAATTGTGTCAATAAAAGATACATCATTTCCAATCAACAATATATCTTATACAAAATGTATTAGAAATATGTCTCAGCGCTAACACCTAATTTCTTGCAAATGCGAGCATCTTCATCGTCTCTGATGAAATTAAACATTGTCATCACAGTGAAGATTCCAACTACACTATGCTTACTTCAACTATTGAAGTATGCATGCCTTTTAGCATCCTTGATTTAACAAAAAAAAGCCTCGAACCGTGTCATGTACATGTCCTATGTAACCATTCTATTAGAAGAATTTTGTTTTATTTATTCAACTAGCATATACAACAATTGGCATATGTAGTGGTTCCTACACTAATCCGTCTAGACTAAATATCGCTATGAAAGATCGAATCTTTGGCTAAAGTATATGAATCTTTGGCTAAAGTATATGAAGTTTGAATGAGCCACCACATACGGCTACACATAATTGACTATATATATCAATATGCACAATGTAAAATAATTAGTCGTTCATTCCTCTTTGGCCTACGTACGAAATTTAAATCATTTTCAGGAAATTCTCATAAGCGTCAACTGATTCAAAAATCAAACAGGCTCCAAAATTACATCAACATAGAGTTTCTTCATGTTTTCTTTCCAATTTGATTTAAACTGTAGTATTACTTATAAGTGATCTTCTAATCATTTGTCCTACGACACTTTAGCATCAGTGCTTATGGACGTGATTTATCCAACTAGAATTGTAAGAGTTCATCCATCTTTAATGTAATACGGTGATTATTTGAAAACCCATCGTTCTCATAATACCAGAAGAAAATAAAAATTATTAAAATACAAATTTGTAGGGAAGCTTTGATGTTAAAGAGAAACATAATAACACTTTATTTATTTTTGATGAACATCATCACATATTCTCTTGCTAGTTAATTAGGCCATTACAGTTCATGAATTGTGTTACTCTGTGTGACATTTTATACCAACCAATTCAGTATCCAATACC
This sequence comes from Avena eriantha, assembly GCA_910589775.1. Taxonomy (NCBI): domain Eukaryota; kingdom Viridiplantae; phylum Streptophyta; class Magnoliopsida; order Poales; family Poaceae; genus Avena; species Avena eriantha. The sequence goes on along the minus strand of OU342741.1, from coordinate 10,028,761 downwards.
AAAGAATCACATTGTTTAATAAGCAAATAACCCAATAACGTGTATATCATTTATATACCTAAGCTGGACATTTCCAGTCTTCTATTTTTTGCCAAATATTTTTTAGATTTTCTTTCAGTATTTTCTTTTCCTTTTAAAAGAATCTATCAACATCAATAGTGGTGCCATACATATGACACATAGTTCAAAGCGTGTATAGTCAAATACTAATATCTTTGGATTTGCACTTTAAAGTGGATCACCATCATCAAATGTTTGGCATTCTTTCAAATTTCATTCCTTTTAGTAATCCTTTTAATGTAGTAAACATTTTACCTACATCTTCTATCCATCCTTATCATGACAACTTTTATGATCAAGCTACTATAGCTCATAAAGACGAATTGTGAATATAATATTAATTCCTAAAACCTTTTGGGTGATCAGGACGCCTAGCGTCTTCAACCTTTGCAAATTCTCATACAATGCGAGAATATGTATTTTATTAAATTATATTCTATCATATTGTAAACAAGCATTGTTTCAGATATGATAATATCTTCTACAGATGATGGTTTCTAAAACAAATTTCAGGTCCTAGATAATATTGATATGAAAACAATTTTTCAATATCAAGAATCATGGAGGCAAGCATGATACTTAGATACTAACGCTGGAATTTGTTACTCTTGATTCAATACTATTTATTGAATTTCACAGAGTAAGTGAGGCTTTACTGAAAGTTTGCAATAGTACTTTAAACTTTAATATTGACACTCATAAAACAATACGATGCCAGTTCGTAAAGTAAAAATCCAGAATTCTATAGTTCTAATATCTCAATTATACCTAAACACAAGGTAGCAAACGAATGCCAGTGACTATAATGAACTATGCAAATTCACTTTGATTTAGTTTATGATAAATTGAGTTCAAATTAACACAAATTACTAAATTAACTCTCACTGAAACAACATCCCTCGAGTCGTTTTGGTGATTACATGAACCAAATTCCCTACACCATGTCCGATCATCACGTGAGGTGTTGCAGCTCTAATGGCGAGCATCATATGGACATCATATCATTCATATGACTCGTGCTTTACCATTCGGTTCATGTTCCGAGTCCATGTCTGTACATGCTAGGCTCGTAAAGTAAGAACCTTAGTACTCACGTGTGTAAAGCTGTCATACACCCGTTGTATGTGAACATAGAGTTTATCATACCCGATCATCACGTGGTGCTTCGAAATGGCGAACTTTCTTAACGGTGCATACTAAGAAAGAACATATTATTATCTTGATATTTAGTGAGAGGGATCATCTTATAATGCTACCGCCAAGTTCTAAGCTTGACATAAGCAAAATAAGATGCAAACAAACATCATATGCATAAAGTGACATGATATGGTTCTTGCGCTTGATCACTATCTTGTGCATCATGGTATAATCTCTATCACTCCATCTGTGTAACGCCAAGGTCTATGGCTCTCCCACTTACTTTGTTATGATTCCAGAGAGTATCCTACCATACTAAAATTATAACATTTACCATATCATGACACATGCCCAGCAAAAATAAAACTAGATGCTTCTAATTTATCTTTTGCATATTTTACATGGCTTTGGGATTTCGAAGATAGAATCGATCTTACCTACGAACATTGGACTACAACGATGATAATCAAATTATTAGCAACCGTTGTAAATCATATATCAACTATAGTGGGAGAGATAGGCACCCGCTAGCCACTTATGCAAAACTAGTTGCATATCAAGCGTGGAACAAGTCTCATGTGCAAGGACATGTAAAGTTAGTCTGGGCCGCTTCATCCCACTATGCCGCTAATATCCAAAATACATGAATGATGTAATAACATGATCATCAGAGCCCACATATTCATATGTGTTCTAACCGTACAAAGCATCTACGCATATATATATATATATCTATGATACCATTGATAGGGTTCGTTGCATGGAAAACAAAAATTCCTACGGTTGCAATGACCAAGATCATATCTAAGCGATACTTGTAACGGTTTCAGATGGACTCACCCTCGAAGACCGTAAAGCGAGATAATGTTCCCACAAACAAACGTGGCTATTTTAGAGTGTACACGACCGTCCTCAAGGATGCGATGACCAATGCCACAAGTGCGGTGCCTCCGTAATCGGTCACACGTATGGTGTTCCGACGACTTCCATCCCTTGCTCCAGCGCGGCAGTGAAAGTAGTGGATCCTCAGGAACTCCAGTGACACTACAACATGGTAGTGGTGGTGTAGGTGAAGATCATGAGCAAGGCTTCTACTAAGCACCATACTCATGACAATGGATAAGGCTAGAAGGCGAAGGAAGATGCCAACCAAAGGGCATATGAGAGAAGGGAGAATGAGTGAGATGAGAGGGGGAGGAGACCTTTTATAGGTGACGGGGGCAGCCCCAAGGTCCATGGCACACCAGCCATGGTGGTGCCCCCACCTCTTCCCCATTTATGTGGGTGGACACTCCACTCATATCCACTTAGCTCCACTCATCTTTGATTCAATTTCCACTCAAAATCAAGAGTCATGCAATTAAAACTCCTTTTTAATTCACTTGATTTAATTCCACTCATTCAATGAACACTTCATTTAATAAGTACTTCATTTAATGAACACACTGATAATTCAATCACCGATAATATACCGATACACCGAAACTATTCCGGCAGATTTATCAGAACAATTCCTGCACTATCCAGTATTTTCTCAGGTGTTCCCTGTCCACTCAAATGTGTCGACTACCCTTAAGTGTGTCTCCCTACGGGTTCACGAGCTGAGTGGACATGATTGAGACACTCTTCGATCAATAATCATTAGCGAGACCTGGAGATCCATAATGACTCCCACCAGCTCAAACGATAAACTAGTGATCACGTGAACCTTTATTCGCAGTAACCAATTCCTTTTGTCTCACAATATTCTACTTGTCCGAGATCCAATCATTTGGTACCATCCATACCTAGTTTGATCCCGTTACTGGCAAGTACTCTTTTCTCGTTCCCGTGATATAACATTCTTAGTGATTATTATCACTTGCTTGCAAGCTATGTTAATGTGATATCACCGAGAGGGCCCTAAGTATATTTATCCGTCATCAGTATGGACAAACCAACTCTTGATCCACGAGCCTCAACTTACACTTTCCAAGTATCCGACGACACCTTTATAATCACCCTGTTATGGTGTGACGTTTGATGTAATCAAAATACTCTTCCTGATTTAGTGATTGGCGTGATCTCATGGTCTAAGGATTAGGGTTACTTTGAGTGACGTTATAGTAGTGTAAACATAATGGCATGATCGTGTTACTATACTTTGGGACATTGTTCATCACATTATTTCACCAATGTTATGACCTCGTTATTAACATCATCCAATGTCATGATTAGGAAACCTTGATCATGTGTTAATCAATAAGCTAGTGTAATAAGAGGCATCACTAGGAACCTTTTCTTTGTTTATTAAACACACATGTATTAAAGTTTTCGGTTAACACAATTATAACATGAGAAATAAACATTTATCATAAACATGGAATATAATATAATAACCACTTTATCATTGCTGCTCAGGCATATTCCTTTCATTTGTTTCCTAGCCAAATTAAGGATTTGGGGCTAATTACAAAAGATATCTAAATAGAAAGATAGATCCATCTATCCAGATATCCAAAAAAGAATCGATTCTGTTTCATGAAACCTTTGTTTCAAAGAACTGCGCTTAGCCCCCCCCCCCCCCGCTCATGAAACGGCTTTCCTGCAATGGATGGCAGAGGGTCCATAGTAACCCATGGACTGGAGTGAACCAGTAGACATGAAGGGGCCTATAAGTGCCTACTACTACACCACACTACACTTGGCTCTACACATTGACAGAGCTTTCCCCTGTCCAGTGTCTGGTAGAACATTGGAGGGCTTCAATCGTCGCCTCGTTATCCCCATCTCAGCCCATGCTAATTAAGCCTAACTTATTCAGGGGAGAGAGTACAACCTATCAAAGCACTCTTTAGAGTAAGATCCTTGGCTCCTCTTCATTATCTACAGGGGTCTTTGCCCACATAGAAGCGGGGCAGAGATGGATAAGATCAAACATGGGAATAAGAAGCATTTGAAATGCCTTTTTGATCATGTTGATGGGGTGGATAAAGTGGGCAAAACAGACTCACATTTTTCAATCGAGGTTTCCTTTTCGTCTCGACAAAGAAACAATTATCTTGAAAACGCTCCTAACCCCTTCGTAGGGACGTGTATAGTATGTGATCCGAACCTACCCGGAGCGAGCCTCCCTTAGAGGCAAGTGAAGTTGGTGAGCCGTATGATGGGCAACTATCTCTAGCGGTTTGGAGAGGACTCAACTATTAGTTAGTACCCCCTTGGTCTCGCGATGGACCCTTTCACTCTATTTTATTATATATGCTTAGCGAAAAGATTTTTTTGATAGACCTAGGACATGGATTCTATATGAACCAATGGATCGTGACAAGTCGTTACTACTAGCAATGACACCCTCTTTCATTACTTCATCGTTTCCATATCTCCGTCCCTTGTTCGATCTTACTCATTAAATGGCACTCAGTTCTCGTGCCTGCTAGAAAGAGGTAAATGATGATTTTGGCTTTTCATTGTTGATGACCCACAAGTATAGGGGGTGTATCGCAGTATTTTCGAGGAAAGTGAAACCCAATTTATTGATTCGACACAAGGGGAGCCAAAGAATATTTATAAACCTTAACAACTGAGTTGTCAATTCAGCCGCACCTGGAAACAATCTTGCTCATAGCAGTTTATCACTAGCAACAGTTTTGTAGTAGGAATAGTGAAGTAGCAGCAGTAGTAAAGTAAAGACAGCAGTAACAATAGAAGTGAACAATGGGATTTGAGTGCGGTAGGCATAGGGATGGATGGATGGGCGTTGCATGGACAAGAAAATTCACATAGCAATCAGAACATAGGGCAATTGCAGATAAATAAGATAAAGCATCCAAGTACTAGATAATCCTAGGCATGTGTTCCATATAGTCATACGTGCTCGCAATGAGAACTTGCACAACATCTTTTGTCCTGCCAGCCCGTTTGCAGCGGGGCCACAAGGGAACTACTGGCAATTAAGGTGCTCCTTTTAATAGAGCACCGGAGCAAAGCATTAACACTCCGTGAACACATGTGACCCTCACATCAAAGCCATTCCCTCCGGTTATCCCGATTTCTATCACTTCGGGGCCATTGGTTCCGGACAACAACGTGTGTATACAACTTGCAGATAAGACCAAAAACAATACTATCATAATGAATCAATAACATGTTCAGATCTGAAATCATGGCACTCGGGCCCTAGTGACAAGCATTAAGCACAAAAAGTCGCAACAAAGTCATAAAGCACTAATAGAAGATACTAGGCACCATGCCCTAACAATCTGATGCCATTACATGAACGATCTCATCCAATCCCTACCATCCCCATAGCCTACAGCGGGGCATTACTCACTCATAGATGGGGGAAACATGGATGGTCGATGGAGAAGCGATGGTGATGATGATGGCGATGATCTCCTCCAATTCCCCATCCCGACAGGGTGCCAGAATGGAGTTTCGGGTGATGTTTCATGGAATCTGGTGGTGGCGGTGGAACGGAACTCCTTCTGGAAAAGCGTCGAACCCCCCTGAGTTTTTAGGTTAGAAGGTAACTTATAGGCGAATAGAGAGACCGAGGGGGAGTCTGGGGCGGCCAGACCACCTCCTGGCACGGCCTGGGCTTGCCCGCGCGGCCAGGTGGTGTGGCCTGGGCCTAGCCCCCTCCGTCTCGTATTCTGGCTCTGGAAGTCTTCTGGTGAAATAGGATTTTTGGCATATTTTCCGGGATTTTTTGTGATAGTTGATTTTCTGCACAAAAAGTAGACACTAATGGCTCAATGCACGGCGCCCAGAAAAATGCTTGATGGCGGTGTTGATGTAGAGCTCGTTGGGAACCCCAAGAGGAAGGTATGGTGAGCACAACAGCAAGTTTCCCTCAGTTATGAAACCAAGGTTTAATCGAACCAGTAGGAGCAAGGAAACACCCCAAAGGTGTTACTAGCTGAGCTTTGGCAGGGAGCACTACCGGTGCTAGTAGCAACGTGGAGACCTGCACAACACAACCACAGAACTTTGTCCCCAACTTGCGATGTGGTTGTCAATCTCACCGTGTTTTGCGGAAAACAAAGAATTAAACGTATCGAATGGAAAGAAGTAAAAGTTTGCAGAAAGTAAACACAAAGAAGTAAACAGTTTATAGATTGTATGTAAAGAAAAGAGGACCGGGATCCATAGTTCACTAGAGGTGGCTCTCCTTAGGTAGATAACATGCTGGGCGAACAAATTACAGCGGGGCAATTGACAAACACCGAGAAAGCAATACATGCATATACTAATCATCTTGACTCCTTTGAGACTTGATTAGGCATTACAACATTATACATAGGCCGCCATCCAACTGCATCTATGACTAATAATCCACCTTCAGGTTATCATCCGAACCCCCTCCAGTATTAAGTTGCAAGCAACAGATTATTGCTTTACGAACTGCGTGTAAAGTAAACAATACGATTGTTCTATGAACAAAGGATTGTTGTTTTCTCCCTAGTAGCAACAACACATCTAGTACCTTAGAGATTTCTATCACTTCCCCAGATTACCAGAGGCATGAACCCACTATCGAGCATAAATACTAACTCTTGGAGGTGCTAGCATCTACTTGGCCAAGATAGCTACTAACAACGGAAAGCATGCAAGATCACAAATAACAAAGACATGATAGAATCAATAATCAATCTGAAATAGCATCTCAATATCCATCGGATCCCCGCAAACACAACATGCAGAATTACAAATAGATGATCTTGGTCATGAACGGAGCTCACAAGATCTAGACATGAAAGCACAAAGGAGGAGAACCAGCCATCTAGCTACTACATGGATCCGTAGCCCAAGGATGAACTACTCACGCATCACACCAGAGGCTTGCATGGTGATGAAGAAGGCCTCCGGGGTGAATTCCCCTCTCCGGCAGGGTGCCGGGAAGAGCTTCAGATCCCTCCCGATCTAGGGATGGAGATGACGGCGGCTACAGACTCTTTCGTGGATTTTTGATCAGGCCCTTAGGGTTTTTGTCCCGAGGGCAATATATAGGCGGAAGGAGAGGCGAGGGGGTGTCGGGAGCCACCACGCCACCCCCTAGCGCGGGCCTAGCCTGGCCGTGCAGCCAGGTGGTGTGGCCGGCCCCTGGCCCTTCTCCGTCTCGTATTCTGGCACTTGATGTCTTCCAGAAAAATAGGCACTTTGGCTTTTGTCCCGTCCAATTCCGAGAATATTCATTTTCTGACTTTCCTGGAACCAAAAACAGCAAAAAACAGGCAGCTGGCACTGTGGCTCTTGTTAATAGGTTAGTCCAAGAAATCATATGAAAAGTACTCCAAAGTTGGAACAAAACACAAGAAAGTGGATAAAACCAAGCATGGAACATCTAAAATTATAGATACATTTGCAATGTATCAGACACCAATGCAATTCTGCTGAAAACAACGTCAGTCCGCGTTAGTTGCATCCAAATCACACAAGTTTAGAGGAGAAACAATAGCAAAAGTGTTCGGGAAAGTATATACGTTTTGGGCGTATCAACTCCCCCCAAGCTTAGCTTATTGCTTGTCCTGAAGCAATTTAGTTGAAAACTGAGTGTGATTAAAGAACTTTCACGAACACATTTGCTTCATATGATCTATATATTCTCAGCATGTGATCAACTACTTAGACAATTCATAATAAGGAGTATGCAACTAAGTTTACTTAATAGGCATTGCAAGCTATGAAGAGATTCCAACTCAAAAATAATAAGTAGCATGAAGTATAAACATAAGCAACATTACAATGCTCATAAAAAGGTATGATAGAGTGGTATCTTGCTTGCCTTTGATTTAAGGCACCTCTGAAGTTCAGGTGAAGACTAGAAGTAAAGATATCAAAGATACAAGCACCAAAGTCATAACACAAATAATAAAGTTTTGAGACAAGCACAAACAATGCCAACAATGCTCTCAAGAAGGTGCTCAAAGAATATGTGGAGACTCAACAAGTAAAAGAAAAGGTTTTGAATAGTTTGAAAGGCTTCCAAATGCTGAAAGTATGGTACTTGTTAGCTTTGAGCTCTCATTGCCCCTATCATAAGCATCTTTAAATGGTTAAGGTTAAAGGACACAACTAAGAGGATATGCTTGACAAGTTATAAATCGAAGTCTCATGCCCCTTATTTATGAAGACCGATCCTCATGCTACTCAACTTCAGTCACAAATAAGCTCTTGTCATTGTAAGTATATACATATCATAGAGAACCGCCAACGGGGTACCCCTTGCACATGACACAGGAGCTATCCCATAATCAAAATGACAAGGCAAGCAGACAATGAGCATCTCAGCGATCTTTTTATTTACTATGTGCATAGATTTTTATTGAGGATGCTTCATAGAATGCTCATTATGGTTATGCTGCAAGTTTCCACCATGATTAGGCATGGCTTAGGCTAGCGGCCCAGGCGTTTCTCTAACATACATACAAACTCCATGATACAAGTTCCACTTTTATTTCACACCGTCGGGATCCATAAGCAAAAGAACATGATATCAACGAGGTACTAAGTACCAATGCAATGTTGAAAACGTTCCCCATGATATATGGTTCTGCTAACTTCAACTTATAAAGCGCAAGCATATACACAATAAAGAAGGACGCAATGGTTCAGGTTTATTAAATGCAAGAAAATAAAGTGTGCCATCAAGTTTGTGAGAGCTTTACTAACTAACTTTCTCATAACAAGCAAACATTTTATTCGGAAGAAAACAAGGCATATTCAATATGCACGGAAGTAGCAAATGATGCTAATAGGTAGGTATGGTGGACACTTTGGCAATATTTGGTTTTAGGGAGTTGGAAACATGAGTAAAACATACTCAGTGAAAGTGAAGGCTAGCAATAGTAAGGGAGCGACAAACGAGAGAGCAATAGCTGTCATAATCATGCTTGCAACAAAACAGGACTAATCATGGCATGAAAGTGATTCAAGATCCTCAAGGCAAAATAATTCATCGAGGCTTAACTGATTATTACAATCATGTGCATGCGTGAGCATGTGCCATGTCAATTCAAATGAAACATTCAGAGGAGGATACCACGGTGTCATACCAAATTATGAGTAGAGTAATGCAAGCAAACATTCATAAGACATGCTACAAACTATTAGCAAGATGGAACTAATCATACGAAAGCAAGAACTACTAAGCATCCAAAGATAACATACACCTTACACGAACAGACTAAGCATGCCCACAGTGATGAGTATATGTACAAAAATGAAAACAAATAGAGTTCGTTACCAGCCTCTTACCATGCCACAAGTTGTCATTAATCCTCATTATTGCTCTTCACTTGTGTGGCTTGAATAATAATATGAAACCAATATCCACTGAGGACTGCTGAACCCTGCAACAAACTCACAAAGACAAAGAAGAACGACAAATATTTTTGTTGTTTTTGATTTTTAAAACAGGAACCAAAAAGGAAAAACAAGCAAAGCAAAATCTTTTTGGGTTTTTCGAATAATTCAAACAAAGCAAAAAGGGAAAAACAAACCAAGGCAAAAAGAAGAAGAAGCAAACCAAAGAGAAACAACAGAAATATTTTTGGTCTTTTTGTGTTTTAGAAAGAAAAAGGAAAGAAAGAACGAAAACCAAAAAGAAAACGGAACATGAATATACAAAGTACCGACGCAACATGATAAGGAGATGAGTGCGGTGTCGGCGTACCTCCCCCCAAGCTTAGGCTTTTGGCCTAAGTGGGTATCAATCCAGATACGGGTAAGGGTTCCAAGCAGGAGGATCATGGTAAGAATGGTCGTAGTTGGGCCCGTGGGAAGAAGAAGAGGCTCCCCAATCATAGGCAGGCTGCTGATATGAAGACTCCCCCTCGTTTGAGGGCTGGACCGAATCATCTGTGACCTCCCTTCTAGTATCCTGCTCCTGTTGGGAGAGCTCTCCCAAGTACGTGTCAAGCTCCTCCTCAGTGAGGGACCATCCTTCCCTGTTATCAAGGTTAAACAAAACAGGTGCAGGCAAAAGAACAACACGCTCATACTTGCTCTTTCTCCAACCAGCTTTGAGAAAAGTTATTTCATAAGACAACTCATTCAAACTAGCCCACGAGGAAACAAATTTATGTTGTATCATGGAATTAAAATCAAGCCTTTCTATGGGGAACTGTAGGTCTAGATGATGAGGCACTAAACCATGCAATACTAGTAAACGAGAAGCAATGAGGCCTCCACAAATTCCACCTTTCTCATGGTTAGCAGCAAGACAGAAAGCTAACAAAGCACCTAAGTTGTAAGACCTATCTCGTTTAAGAGCAGCAGAGATAACTGCTAGATCATATGAAGATAACTTATTGGTAGTTTTCCTAGCAAGAACACACTTGGCAACAAAGTAGGCAAAGTAACGAATGGAGGGAAGATGAATGTTATAGATTTTTCCATTCTCCTTCGAGAAGCTGCTCCCTTGGCAAATTTCTGCGTATAAATCTATGAGTGGTTCAGGTCGCTCCTTAATCCCTCTACATGATCCCCATTGAGGTACCTTAATAGCTGCACAAAAATCATCGAGAGAAAGGTCAACAACAATATTGTAAATTTTGTAGTGGACCATGGGGTTAGGCAAACAGTGACTAAATTGAAAGTCCTGCACCACAGACATGGTTAGCTTCACAAATTGAGAAGGTTCATCTTCCAAAAAGTGCTCCAACCCTGCATTAGAAAACAAAGTGTGGAAATCTTAGAGAATTCCTGCAGCTCTCATGAACTCAGAGCATGGATAAATGGAAGGAAAAACTTCCTCCTCCCGGTGGACCTTCATGACCTCAGGCACCCATAGTTCATGTTGGTTTAGTTGTGCTCATTCATCTTCTATTCTGAAATTTAAACACCTATTAAACAAGTGATTGTAAAGTGAATATAATGAAGGGTACTACTCATAAGGACTTGTAAGAGGCCTAAACATGCATCAAAACTATATCTCTAAGCATCAAACAAGCTTACAATCTCTCATAACCTGTCACCTACAGCAGCAAAATACTCAAGATATAATCCACTAAACACAAATCTACTTGGACAAAGGGAGGAGTCACATACCAGATAACAAGTGCTCCAAATTTCAGCAACAAAGATGGGCTGAGCAAGGAGATCGAAGAAATCGAGAGCAAGCACAGCAAGAACGCGATTTTGAGCAATGAACTGGAGCTTACTCGTGAGAGAGAAGAAAGTGGCACGTGAGAGAGTTAGTGGAGGGCCAGGGGTGGCCCACACCATGGCATGGCGCCACCCAGGGCAGGCTGCGCCACCAGGTGGTGAGCCTGCCTGGTGGGTCACCCTGGTGCCTCCCAGGCACTCCTCTGCCCCTTTTTTCACGTAAAAATTTAATATGAATTTTCTGGAATTTTTCGAGACACTTTATTTTTGGGCATTTTCCAGGTATAGAAGAATGATTTTCTGACAGACAGATTTTTTTTGGAAAATGATGCAATGACAAAACAAGGCTAGAACTACAGAAGTTCTAAGACACTCTAACATGCAAGCAACTAACAACAAAGAAAACTAAACTAAAGCAAAAACTAAAATGGATAGCAATAGAAGTAAACGGAGATAATCATAGTGAAAACAAGATTGATCAGGTCTTGTTACCAAAACAATTTCATATGAGACAAAACTTTGTATTCCACTAATGATTATGTTACCTCAACCTTGATAGCAATGGTCCCAATCATAATAGTTTCAAAATTTTCTCTTGGTATGGGAAAATATATTTCTCCAACTTGAATGCCCTCAACATGTTCAATTGAATTCAAACCATAAGTCCTTTCAATCTTCTTGGGGAAATAGACAGTATATTCCTTGTCATTAACATTGAAAGTCACCTTTCCTTGATTACAATTAATAACAGCTCCTGCAGTATTAAGAAAAGGTCTCCCAAGAATAATAGACATAGTATCATCTTCAGGCATTTCAAGCACAACAAAATCAGTTAATATCAAGCAATTATGAGCCACTTGAACAGGTACATCCTCACAAATACCAACAGGAATAGTGGTAGATTTATCAGCCATTTGCAAAGATATATCAGTTGGTATTAATTTTTCTAGTTGAAGCCTCTTATAGAGAGAGAAAGGCATAGCACTAACTCCAGCTCCCAAATCACACAAAGCAGTTCTAACATAACTATTCTTAATAGAGCAAGGGATAGTTGGAATCCCAGGGTCTCCAAGTTTCTTAGGAACCTTACCATTAAAGGAATAATTAGCAAGCAAAGTAGAAATTTCTTCATTAGGGATCTTCATTTTACTCGAGACAATATCCTTTATATACTTTGAGTAAGGAGGCAATTTAATAGCATCAGTCAAAGGAATTTGCAGGAATAAAGGTTTCATCCACTCACAAAACTAATTATAGTTTTCATCTTCCTTTGACTTGTGTTTCTTATCAGGGAAAGGCATAGGTTTTTGGACCCAAGGCTTTCTTTCACTACCATGTTTCTTAGCAACAAAATCTTCTTTAGTGTATTTAGTATTCTTAGTGTGCTTTTCAGGTTCTTCTTCAACTTTTTCTTCATTAGGAACTTCATTTTCTTCATTACCACTTTCAGTTTCAGCATGAGAGATAGATATACTATTAGGATCTATAGCAGGTTCAGAGGGTTCTACAATAGTTTTATGTTTCTTTTTTCCTTTTCTTACGAGTAGAGCCACTATTTTCAGCTTGTTGAGAATCCTGCTCAATTCTTTTGGGATGCCACTCAGGATAAAGAGGATCCTGGGTAGCAGCACCACATCTAGTTCTAATTTCATAAGCATGTTTTTCTTTAGCATTAACTAGCAAGTCTTTTTGCACTTTAACGAGTTGATCTATTTGAGTTTGAACCATTTGAAAGTGCTTAACAATCATTTTAACATCATTAGAGGTTCTTTCCACAATATCCTTCAACTCAACAATAGCTCTAGTGTTTTCCATTAGATGATTTTGCACCCTTTTATTAAAATTATCTTGCTTAACAATAAATATATCAAATTCTTCTAAGCATTGATCATGAGGTTTAGAGTAAGTGATATCACCTTCATGAAAGTGTTGGAGAGAGTGTACCTCGATAGTGGATGAGTAGGGAATAGGCTTACATAATTCTTCTATAGGAGGTAAATTCTTGACATCTGCAGCTTTAATTCCCTTCTCCTTAAGACATTTCTTAGCTTCCTTCATCACTTCATCATTTAATTAAATAACTCCCCTCTTCTTTGATGTTGGAATAGGTACTGGTATAGTAGGTTCAGGTACAATTACTTCAGGTATAGATTGTTCAGGAGGAGTCCAATCTTCATAGTTCTTGCTTATTTTAGCCATTAATTCCTCAGCTTCCTTGGGAGTCCTATTCCTGAAAACACAATCAGCACAACTATCTAGGTATGTCCTAGATTCTTCGGTTAGTCCATTATAAAATATATCAAGAAGCTCATTCTTAGGTAATGGACTTCCAGCCTGTGCATGCATCAAAGCACAAAACCTTGCCCAAGATTCAGGCAATATCTCCTTTTCTCCCTGTTTAAAATCAAAAAGTTCCTGCAAAATAGCATGTCTAGCACTTGGAGGAAAAAATTTCTGCAGGAAAGTACTAATCAAGCAATCAGGGCTATCAATAGATCCAGGAGGTAAATTACTAAACCAAGTTTTAGCTTCTCCTTTCAGTGAAAAGGGGAAAATCTTAGCAACAAAGTAAGTACGCATCTTAATATCATCAGAAAACAAGCCACTCATGGTAGAAAGCTCATTCATATGTGCTACCGCACTTTCATTCTTAGTGCCACAAAAATGTTCTTTCTCAACAATAGCTATGTAAGATAGATCAAGAGAGAAATCATAATCTTTATCTTTAATGTTTATGGGAGAAGCAGCAAACTTAGCAATAGGAGACAATTTGGGTCTAATAGTACGCCTCTCAAGGAGACTTTTAGCAGCGCTCCTATCATGGGTGTTTTTATATTCTTTAATAAATTCATCGGTTATCTCAACATAACCATCTTCAATATCATAACTTTCACTAGACTCACGTGAACTAACAGGTGTAGTAGTGTCTTCATTAGGAGTTTCAGTATTTCCAGCTATAGTTCTAGCAATCGTAGCATCTAGGAAAGGACCTAATGAACCACTCTTATCAAGCATACTAGAAGCAGCATCAGAAGTTTCAGATTCAGCAGTAGTAGCAATGTGTGTAGCATGTGTATGTGGTGGTGTAACGAGCTTACCCATAACAGATGGTGAATCAAGAGCAATAGAGGTGTTCAGAACCGTACCTCTTCTTGTAATGGATGGTAAAATAGGAACCTTGCCATCACGAGACTTACCCATGATGGATGGATAACAGCGAACAATAGAGAATCCAAGTGAACTTGATAAATAAAGCTATGCTCCCCGGCAACGGCGCTAGAAAATAATCTTGATGACCCACAAGTATAGGGGGTGTATCGCAGTATTTTTGAGGGAAGTGAAACCCAATTTATTGATTCGACACAAGAGGAGCCAAAGAATATTTATAAGCCTTAACAATTGAGTTGTCAATTCAGCTGCACCTGGAAACAATCTTACTCACAACAGTTTATCAGTAGCAACAATTTTGTAGTAGGAATAGTGAAGTACAGCAGTAGTAAAGTAAAGACAGGAGTAACAATAGCAGTGAACAGTGGGATTCGAGTGCGGTAGGCATAGGGATGGATGGATGGGCGTTGCATGGACAAGACAATTCACATAGCAATCAGAACATAGGGCACTTGTAGATAAATAAGATAAAGAATCTAAGTACTAGATAATCCTAGGCATGTGTTCCATATATAGTCATACATGCTCGCAATGAGAACTTGCACAACATCTTTTGTCCTGTCAGCCCGTTTGCAGCGGGGCCTCAAGGGAACTACTGGCAATGAAGGTGCTCCTTTTAATAGAGCACCGGAGCAAAGCATTGACACTCCGTGAACACATGTGATCCTCACATCAAAGTCATTCCCTCCGGTTATCCCGATTTCTGTCACTTCGGGGCTATTGGTTCCGGACAACAACATGTGTATACAACTTGCAGATAAGACCAACAACAATACTATCATAATGAATCAATAACATGTTCAGATCTGAAATCATGGCACTTGGGCCCTAGTGATAAGCATTAAGAACAACAAG
The DNA here is from genome assembly GCA_910589775.1 of Avena eriantha. Classification (NCBI taxonomy): domain Eukaryota; kingdom Viridiplantae; phylum Streptophyta; class Magnoliopsida; order Poales; family Poaceae; genus Avena; species Avena eriantha. Next base: position 10,013,452 of record OU342741.1, on the reverse strand, counting down.
TCGCAACAACATCATAAAGCACTAATAGAAGATACTAGGCACCATGCCCTAACAATCTGATGCCATTACATGAACGATCTCATCCAATCCCTACCATCCCCATAGCCTACAGCGGGGGATTACTCACTCATAGATGGGGGAAACATGGATGGTCGATGGAGAAGCGATGGTGATGATTATGGTGATGATCTCCTCCAATTCCTCGTCCCGACAGGGTGCCAGAACGGAGTTTCTGGTGCTATTTCGTGGAATCTGGTGGTGGCGGCGGAGCGGAACTCCTTCTGGAAAAACGTCGAACCCTCCTGAGTTTTTAGGTCAGAAGGCAACTTATAGGCGAAGAGAGAGACCGAGTGGGAGTCTGGGGCGGCCAGACCACCCCCTGGCGCGGCCAAGGCTTGCCCGCGCGACCAGGTGGTGTGGCCTAGGCCCAGCCCCCCTCCGTCTCGTATTCTGGCTCCGGGAGTCTTCTGGTGAAATAGGATATTTGGCATATTTTCCGGGATTTTTCCTGATAGTTGATTTTCTGCACAAAAAGTAGACACCAATGCAATTCCACTGAAAACAGCGTCAGTCCGCGTTAGTTGCATCCAAATCACACAAGTTTAGAGGAGAAACAATAGCAAAAGTGTTCGGGAAAGTAGATACGTTTTGGACGTATCAATTGTGCAGTTTGTTCATGTATGGGGATCCGAGTCATCATCCGGGACGGGGCTACATGAACATCCTTAGAGGTCTTCTTAGGCACAACTTCCCTAGGCTTGTCGATCTGCCTAGCGGTGGTCGCGACGTAGCTTGGACTTGGAAGCACTACAACTACGCTGAGGATCTGGACAACGATTGCGACAACATGCAGGAGGTGGTTGTACAACTTTTCTGGGTATGTGACTTTTGACTTCTCAGCATTCAAACACTCTGAGGTTTACAATAGTTGCACTAATGGCTTTGGCCCCTTGTTTACCTATGTGCATGGTTGTAGTGATACTTCACGAAGGCTGCTAGTCGTGAAAGGCAATGCGATGTGGTCCTACATGAGATGTGCAAGAAGAGGGTGACTTCCATGCACTAGGAGGCACGTGTTCAGTTTGTCTGGAAATGGCACGTCGACCGAAATGTTTGGATGGATAAGGACGAGGCTCGGCAAACGCTTATGGCACCGTGGCAGTACCTGCAGGTAATTGCATTTCTGTGTTATTAATTTCTTAACCGCCATGTAGTTTCTGTTATACTAATGGGTGTACCTTGTGTATGTAGAACCCTCCTCAGTATGTCGGTAAGGATAAACAGTGCCTTTTGGCGATGGTAATGTGGTGGACTTGCCCCAAGTACCTCAAGAAGCACGAGGATGCAAAGAAGAAGAGGGACAAGATGGGAGGTGGATCACATATCCAAGGCAGTATCCCCTGGCCCTTCATATCCAAAAAGAGGTGAGCAGATGCTACCTTCATTCTTTACTTTAGTGTTATTGTTTACTCCGCAAGGGTGTCCCCCTTCACTTAATTACATGTTCTCCTTCGCAAGAAATTGTGACAGGCGCGAAGCCAAGCTTATTTGGCCTTTGTCAAAAGATGAAGACCAGGAAGAGGCCACATCCTAAGACGGGGTCCATGTGGGTCAACGATGGATCCAAGATTCGGTGTACGGCGTACATCACGAAGTACAAGGAGAAACACATCGAGAACTCCGATCCACTCACCGAGGAGTTTGACCCCGAGGTGGCGGTGCTTGCAGGACAAGGCCTGAAGAATGGCCACCTATAGATTGGTGACGGGTCCATCGACCCAATGACCATTCCAGCTATACACCAGGCCCGCCGTGGTTATAGGAGCGGCGGGCCTCAAGTAGAGACCCACCCACGGGCTATGGATCTAGATGTCGACCGCTTACTGGTATGTTATTCCTCGGCCCTCTACGATTAATTACATGTTTTCCATTGCAATGTTAATGACATGACGGCGACAAATGTAGGTGGATATGGAAGCAAGGGAATAGAGAATTCGAGAGGAGTCCGAGAAGTGGAAGGCGTAGTTGGAGCAGCAACTTAAGGAGAACCACGGCAACATGCGCAGATGCAGCAGCAGATGAGAGCTGGTTTGTGAACCAGCAGCTTCTGAATGATCCACCACGGAGTATTCCTACTCCTCCTTTCGTCTTCTTTTGGGTAAGTGGTTAACTTAATATCTCCATGTTATTTTCTCTTGTCTTATTGTTTAATGCCCGCAATATATTCTCCATGTTGTAGTTACCCGGGTACAACCCAGGTGGGTCGGCGAGTGGATCGAACATGCCGCCCATCCAGGCACCGCCTGGTTAGAGTCCGATGACTCCTCATACCCTCGCTAATCCAAACATCATCCGGAGCCTGGCGCAGTTTCCATATGAGTTCTCCTACACTTGTGCCTAAAGCGCTTCTAAATTGCAGAATGCAATGTCAATGTGAAAATATAGCAATGCCATGTCACTTGTAGAATTTCAACTTGAAAATTGCAAAATTTACTCTAACGTGAGACACTTGTTGGAAATATAGCAATCTCGTGATTTTTAGCCATGCCATGCCACTTGTAGAATTTCAATTTGAAACTTGCAAAATTTACTCTAATGTGGGGCACCTGTTCGAAATTTATCCATTACATGCCACCATGTTCAATTCCATGTCATTATGAAAATTTTAGCCATGACATGCCACCTGTTTAAAATGTAGCAATCTCATGATTTTTCTTTTAACTTTGTAGGAGAAGGACAAGGAGTTGGACAAGAACACGAACAAAGTTAGCTACCATCAAGGTTAGTTCTTCTACATTCATCACTCGTTGAAAATGTAGCCATGCCATTAGACTTGTAGAAAATTGAGCCATGTCATGTCACTTGTAGAATTCCATGTAATTGTGATAATTTATCCATGCCATGCCACTTGAACAATTCCTTGTCAAAATTTAGAACATTCTTCCTTTACTTGTGATTGTAGAATTCCATGTAATTGTGGATCTCTATCATGTTTTTGCATTGTTATTTACTTGTCATATGAATTGTGGATCTCATGACTTTGCTTTCAAACTTGTAGGATGCGCATGAATTATGGACTTGGTGTGCCCTACATGTGGAATGGTGGATGTTGTGGCCTATATATGGACTCTATGTATGAACTTATATTATGGACTTGTGTGAACTCGAACTTGTATGGACTCTACCTATGTTACTTGTTGTTGTATTAATTCTCATATATGTGTGGTATATGGTGTTTGTTGTGTCCTATATATTGGATCTGGTTAAATACCAGACGAAATGCTATATAAATTATGTTTAAATTGTAGGGATTGAGTAGAAACAGAAAAAAAATGAAAAAAGGTTGGGGCACACGGCAAATGACATTTAGTCACTTTATCGTGTGCATGCACACGACAAATGCACCACGTGACGCTCACCTGTGCAACTACAGGGCCTTAGGAGGCTCTTTGTCGTCGGATTTACCCAGACGGCGCACGACAAAGGCCTATCCACGACAACGTAGCTTCTCACGACCAAGGTGATGGTACACAGCAAAGTCCGGTTCAACGACGCGGCCCATGGCAACGTAGCGTACGCAAAGGCGATGGTACATGGCAACAAAGAGCCTCCCGGCAATGACGTGGCGCATGGCAAAGAATTCTGCACGGTAACGAGAATCACACGCCGTTTGGGCACAAAATGCCCGTTATCTGCTTTACTTTGCCGAGCACAATGAAAACACACGGCAAAGACCTTTGCCGTGTTTCCCGGGAAAAGTGCACGGCAAAGCGTCTTTGTCGTCTTGTTCGTTGTTATGCCCTCTTTGTCGTGCACTGCGACACGATAGTGCCGTTGCCGTGAGTTTATCTGTCTTTGCCGTGTCTTCTTGGTACACGGCAATGTCACAGATTCCGGTAGTGATGGTCATGTATACATATCACTACGGGAATCGTTGATAACACTGACCACAATTGCCGTCGGCATAGGCCTGTAAACCGTAGGCGTAGCTTGTGCTGACGGCCACCGTCGGCGTAGCAGCGTCAACATAGATCGCGTCAGCGTAGCAGGTTCACCGTCGGCGTAGCTACCTATGCCGATGGTTTAGGGAACCGGTCGGCATAGCCTAGCCGTCAGTGCGGGCAAACTAACGGACGGGGACTAACGTCGCAAGCAGCTGTGCCGACGGTTATATCGTCAGCACAGCGTGCTTCCAGGAAGTTCGTGCTATTGTAACGCCGACGATAATACCGTAGGCATAGCTTGCTTTCACGAAGGTGTGCCGTTATAACGCCGACAACAATACCGTAGACGTAGCTTGCTTCCAGTATGGTGTGATATTGTAACACCGACGGTAATACCGTAGCCATAGATTGCTTCCAGTAAAATATGCTGTTGCAGCGGCCGGTTGTAAAAATAATTCAAAAAAATAATTCATTCTTTTCTCAATTTTTTTAATATTTGAATTGTTTGAATCAGCTCTCATTTAGAATATTTTTAACACTAATTACACTTAATCTTCCATCAAATTGTAGTCTTGGTCAAACTTCCCGATCAGTCACCCATCCTAACACTACTCCATCCCAGCACGCTTAACTTTTCCGTTCCTTCCGAATCAGTTTCCGCGAAGCAATTTATACCTTATTGTCAATACTATGATATCAATCCTATTAACCATTATATCATTATGCCACATGTTTTTATTGTTTGATATTACAAACAATTATTTAAGTAAATAACAATGAATAAATAAAAATATTATTAAATTCAAATAAAAATATAATGATTTTAATTTTTTGTATTTTTATTAATATGGAATATTTAATATCTTTAAATCCGTAAATCGGAACTCAACAAATCATATGTCTAAATTGATCAGAAAAATAAGAGGAACCCAAATATGATATCCATATCAAATTATCATAAACTATACCATGATTCTAGAAAAAACCGTAAGTCAATATCAATACTATTGGCGTAGCTTGCTTCGAGAAAGGTGGTGCAGTTGTAACGCCGACGGCAAAACCGTAGACGTAGCTTATTTTTAGGAAGGTGGCGCAGTTGTAACGCTGACGACAATACCGTAGGCGTAGCTTGTTTCTATCAAGGTGACACAATTGTAACGCCGACGACAATACCGTAGGCGTAGCTTGTTTCTAGAAAGGTGGCACAGTTATAACGCCGATGACAATACCGTAGGCATAACTTGTTTCTAGGAAGGTGGCGCAGTTGTAACGCCGACGACAATACCGTAGGCGTAGCTTGTTTCTAGGAAGATGGCACAGTTGTAACACCGATGACAATACCGTAGGCGTAGTTTATTTCTAAGAAGGTGGCGCGGTTGTAACGCCGACGGCAATACCGTAGGCATAGCTTGTTTCTAGGAAGGTGGCACAGTTGTAGCCCCTACGGCAATACTGTCGGCATAGACTGCTTCCAGGAAGGTGGAGCATTTGTAACGCCGACGACAATACCGTAGGCGTACCTTGCTTCTAGAAAGGTAGTGTAGTTGTAACACCGACGATTAGACCATAGGTTGCTTCCAAGAAGGTGGCACAGTTGTAACGCTGACGGCTATACCGTAAGCATCAATGTTTCCAGGCGTTGTGCCGACGGTAAGACCATCAGCATAGCCTCCGCAACGACGCCATCCACCCTTCGTTTCCAAAAGGGACGGGGTGGCCACGTGGCCGCTACCTGTGCCGACGGCCGTGTTACGCCGACGGTGGCCGTCGAGTCAGGTTCTACTACGCCAACCGTAATATTGGGCTGACGGTAGCTATCGGCATCCACTTGCTACGCTGACGGTATAGCTACGCCGACGGTTACTTTTTTTGTTGTGGGCATATCTCGGCTACACCGACGGTCCCGATCTTTGGCCGTCGGCGTAACTATTACTGTCGGCAACGTCTGCCATTCCCGTAGTGTATCATCCTTATATGGAGAAGGATGCTCACTAATTCGCATTTGTGAATACGTTTTTCTACATATGATGATGGCTTACTTACCAAATGCAAATGGAGAAATTATTTAAAGATGATAGCCCGAGCACGAAGCATTCAAGGACTCGCGGGAGTTTACAATTCTGTCAGTTTTACAACTCTAAGATATTTTACCATCGGTTTTAGATGTTGTAATTATTTAGTGGACACAAAGACAAAGATCAGTCCAAGGGAAGATATTTTAGTATCTGTTATAGATGATATGTTTCAAAATATTAGATATTGCCACAAGAAATCTAGCCAGTAAATCCAATTGTCTACTCTCTTTTCAAATCATTTAGTGATTTAATATATGTTAATAAAATTACCATAGTATTATATTTATTATAAATATTGCCATGTAAAAATGACCATGCAGTAAATATTCTGAAGGTAATTTTCCAAATGACATAACAATCAGTGAACAACAAATAAATATGTACGTGCTTATGACATCCTAGAATCAATCTATTAACGTCCAATCTTATAACCTAAATATCTTTTGAATTAGACATTTATATTTAAACTCTTTTAAGGTACTCCCTCCGTTCACCAATCGTAAGACCTTTTTGATATTTCAATGTGAACTGGATACACTACAAAATGAGTGAACATATACACTAAAACAAGTCCACATACATGTATTTTAGAAAAAAAATGCTAGAATGTGTTACATTAGTGAACGGAGGAAGTAACAAAGATGATGCCCTAGCATTTGCACCTAAAGTATGCGCATAAGTTAAACAAGTTGAGTTAAACTCATGACTTTACGATCGACCCCGACCCTATAGATAAAACAGAATGTTTTTTATTCGATGAAGAATATCGAAGAAGGGTACTGAATTAGAGTACACACACATAAGCTAACTCTCTTGTACAATGAGTACAAGTACTCAGGATGATGATGCATTGAATTTCTGAATAAACGCCAACATTGCATCTCGCAATCTAAATGAGGAACGTACAGCCCACGGTTTGAGGCTGTCTTTGCATGCCTGCTTGAGCGACTCCATTAGGTACTCTTGTGGCTGAAATGACCTTTTAACTGGCGGGACGACGGTCTTCTCCAGATAGACGTGTGCTGTGCCGTGCTTGGACTTACACACCAGTTGATACGCTGTCGCCTCGGCGCTGCGGTAAAGGTATTCTATTGCCTTGGGTAACAGCACCTCGTCTAGCTCATCCAGGCCGATGTTTGCATGCACAACGTGCAGCTCTTCTTCTTCCCTATCGATCACTCCGACTGCACAGCACTCGTGCATGTCCATGCTGGCCATGGGGATGGGGGAGTCGTCGTGGGGCATGATGTAGGTGTGCAGTTTGAGAGGTGGAAGACCATGAGGAGCTGCTGGCAGCGTGACGAGCCGTTGCAGGGAGAACTTGATAACGGGCTCCGGAACAATACAGATGCTACTTCTTCCATGGTCGTCCGCCCTACTGCAACACAAGGGATCGGGGCGGAACCGCTGAACGAAGGCCCTGTGCAGGCCGTCGCTCTCTCTCTGGCCGGAGATGGTGGCCGCTGCTGCCGGTGGAGACCAGAGGAAGTCTTGCGTAGGCAGCTGGGTGAGCTCCGTTAAGACGGCGTTGATGGTGGTAGGCCTGTAGCGGCACAAAGTCGACCGTAAGGTCCTGACCGCTGTCCCGATGATGTCGACGCTCTCGGAGAGACGCAGGACCATGAATACGTAGAAGCTCTCCATGGGCGCCGTGGTGTCCGCGTAAACAAGGCTCACCGTAGCTTCTACGCCTCGGTCCGGGGAGTAGCCCGTCTTCACGTGGAAGTTGCGGTACTGGCCTCCCCGCAGCATCTCGTAGTGCAAGAACTCGCCGGCCATGAGCTGGCCGACGAGAGGGTTGGAGAAAGCGTAGGGCCGCAGAGGCGTACCACCGAGATGCACGAACCTCAGGAACTCCTCGGCGCCGTCGGCGTGCCGCTCAAACCTCCTCACGGTGGTGCTGCTTGGCATCGGCTGCTGCTGCTGCTGGCGGTCGTCGCCGGCGAGAGCAGCGATGAACGACTTGGTGGCGTGGGCGATTCTTGTGGGGAGGTAGGCCCGTCTGAGCTGGTCTGTCTTGGCTTCGTCCTCCACAGCCCGCTGCTTGCATCTGCGCAGGGTGTCGTCGCACTCTTGGGCGGCACGCTTCAGCTTCTTCCTCCACCGGAGCAAGGGCGCGGTGGTGATGAGCCACCGGTTGGATGCTTCCACCGCGGCCTCCATCTTGATGTGCGCCATCTCCAGCCTCTCCATGCAGTCACTCTGCTCCATCCGCTCCATCTTCCCAAGGAGGCCGGTCACGGTTCTGTTCACCGCTTCGCTGATAACAGCGGAACCAACAGCCTCTGCCATTCGCAAGCGATAGATAGGAAGCACAAGACGTCTAGTTATGCTCTAGTTTGAACAACTTCAGCCGAATAGTAGTACAGTACAACTAGATGGTCCAGAAGATATATATACTCTTCAAAGACAAAAACGTTCTCACCAATCGTGAGATGAGAACGGTAAACGACCTCGACGACTAGCGCGTCAATGTTCAGATTTTTGAATTTTGAGGACCCGTCGAGAACGTACGTTTTAGGCAATGTTTAGATTTTCTGAGCCAGATTGGATTGCTGAGTCGGTCTTTGTTGTGCGTCAATGGTTTTGACTGAACGGTTCCTCTCGTAGGCCGTCATGCCTTCTTCACCGCCAAGCACAACGTCGGTGCTCATGCCTTCTTCTGTGTCTAGCACACACTAGTACTGAACCCTAGTTAGAGGCAGTTATGCGCCATAGGCCTCAACCGATTTCTCATTCCGTCTCAAGCGGATAGTCTCTAAGAGCGCAGTACCTGAGTCGGTTTCCCTTTCCGGCTCTAATAACTACTACCTCTGGCGGTCGGAATTCGCAACGGTCTCCAATATCTCTACCCCTTGAGACGACTTAGTTTCCTGACCGTCTACAAGAGTTCGGCACCCTTCGACGGCTTGAATTCCTCCTTGATGTTGACATATCGAAGCAGGTTTTATTCATGACCGCCTCCAATAGTATATAACTTGAGGCACCGACTTGAAGTGGCAAAGGAGTTATTGACTTCATGATCTTTTGCCATGTCTTCTCCATGGGCCCGGCAACTAAAGGCGTTGAGGATGTAATACCCCTTGTACATCTCCTTTTTCAGTGTGTTGAGTTGATGCAGCATCACCTGGTTTGTGATGAGCCGGTCATCTGCCTCCTCAACAACGATGCGAAGCCGCATCAGCAGCCTTTTCAGGATGTGAAGCCTCTCCTCCTCGGTTAGCCTTGCCTTTGCTTCAGGTACCTGTCCATGAGGAAAGATATGGATCTACTGGCAAGCTCACCCATGGCAGCAGAAATTATTACCTCCATGTATGTTTGCCTGAGTACCCCCCAGGCCTTGGTGCTTCTTTAGCAGTGTGGTACTGCAACAGATAAACCAGGAGCTAGGATGTTATATGTTGATCCAAATTCTACAAAGTAGAGGCCAACTTCTGACGGAGCGGAGCGAGCCCCGTCGCCGGAGGCTTGGGCCGATGCGGATACCAAGCATGATGGCGTGACGCGTATGTTGAATGAGGTGAAGCACATACCAAGCATCGCCAGAAATCTGATCTCCCTAAGTACCATGGACATTGATGGATACAAGTACGCCGGTGGGCGTAGGTTGTTAAAGGTATCAAAAGGCTCTCTTATTCACATGATAGGTGATATGGATTCTGCTAAGTTATATGTTCTTAGAGGTAGCACTTTGCCTGGTATTGCTGCTGCTGTTACTGCTAATGATTCTGATGATTGTGCTAAAACAAATCTGTGGCATATGCGTCTTGGGCATATGAGCGAACATGGCATGGCAGAATTGGTTAAGAGAGAGCTGATTGATGGTTGCAACTTGGGTAAGTTTGAGTTCTGTGAGCACTGCGTTTTTGGTAAGCATAAAAGAGTTAAATTCAATGCTTCCGTTCATACCACCAAAGGCATATTATATTATGTGCATGCTGATGTATGGGGACCTTTCTGTAAGACTTCTATTGGTGATGCTAATTACATGCTTACTATTATTGATGACTACTCAAGAAAAGTGTGGCCATATTTTCTGAAACACAAATCTGATGTTTTTGATGCTTTTAAGAAGTGGAAAGTTATGGTAGAAAAGCAAACTGAAAAGAAGGTAAAGGTACTACGTACTGATAATGGTATGGAATTCTGTTCTAATGAGTTTGAGGAGTTTTGCAGTAACGATGGTATGATCAGGCACCACATCATCCCTTACACTCCTCAGCAAAATGGCGTGGCTGAGCGCATGAACAGAACCATCATCTCGAGGGCTCGCTGTATGTTGTCCAATGCAGGTATGCATAGACGTTTCTGGGCTGAAGCAGCCAACACAGCGTGCTACCTCATCAATAGGTCACCTTCTATTCCACTTGAGAACAAAACTCCCATTGAGGTATGGTCAGGTTCGCCTGCTGATTATTCACAGTTGAGAGTTTTTGGTTGCACAGCTTATGCTCACGTTGATAATGGAAAGTTAGAGGCTAGAACTGTTAAGTGCATATTCCTTGGTTATGGTTCAGGAGTTAAGGCATATAAAATATGGAATCCTGAAACTAAAAGGATTTTGTTGAGTAGGAATGTTGTTTTCAATGAATCTGTTATGCATCATGACAGCTTGCCTTCAGATCCCTCCCCTGTTGCTATTGGAGAGGAGGGAGTTCGTGTGCAGGCGGAGCACCTGCAGAAAACTGTTGATAATAATGTTGTTGTTGATGATACTCATGAGGAAAATATTGATGATGATGTTGTTCAGCACTCACCTACTATTTTGCAGCAGCCACAGGAATCTATTGCTGCTGATAGACCGAGGCGTAACATAGTTCCACCTTGTCGTTTAATTGAAGAGTGTAATCTTGTTCATTACGCTTTGAGTTGTGCTGAATGATGTTTTCATTAATTGAAGGTTTTAGCCAGATTTCAGGTATTGACTATAATGATGTTTTCTCTTCGGTTGTGAAACATAGCTCTATTCGTACTTTCTTTGGTATTGTTGCTATGCATGATCTTGAGCTTGAGCAGCTAGCTGTAAAGACTGCTTTTCTGCATGGTGAACTGGAGGAGGAGATTTACATGGACCAACCTGAAGGGTTCATAGTTCCTGAAAAAGAGGATTTTGTGTGCAAATTAAAGAGATCGCTTTATGGTTTGAAGCAATCTCCAAGATAGTGGTATAAAAGGTTTGATTCATTTATGATCTCACAAGGTTTTAAGAGATCTCAGTTTGATAGTTGTGTTTATATAAAGTTTGTTAATGGGTCACCTATTTACTTGCTGTTATATGTTGATGATATGTTAATTGCTGCCAAGAGCATGAAAGAAATCACTACTTTGAAGGCACACCTAAGTAGTGAATTTGAGATGAAAGATCTTGGTGCTGCTAAGAAAATCCTAGGTATGGAAATTAAACGGGACAGAAAATCTAGGTTGTTGTTTCTTAGTCAGCAAAGTTACGTTGAGAAAGTTCTTCAACGTTTTAATATGCATGATGCAAAGTCAGTTAGTACTCCTGTTGCTCCTCACTTTAAATTGTCAGCATTGCAATGTCCTAGTTCTGATGAAGATATTGAGTACATGTCTCGAGTTCCTTATTCTAGTGCTCTTGGTTCCTTGATGTATGTCATGGTTTGTTCTCGCCCTGATTTATCATATGCTATGAGTTTGGTGAGTTGTTACATGGCTAATCCTGGTAAAGAACATGGGAAAGTTGTTCAGTGGATTTTCAGGTACCTTCGTGGCACATCCAACGCTTGCTTGAAGTTTGGCAAGACTGATGAGGGACTCGCAGGCTATGTGGATTCAGATTTTGCTGCCGACTTGGATAAGAGGAGGTCCCTCACAGGTTACGTGTTCACGGTAGGTGGATGTGCCGTGAGTTGGAAGGCAACGCTTCAACCAGTTGTTGCTTTATCTACAACCGAAGCAGAATATATGGCTGTTGCTGAAGCTTGCAAAGAGTCTGTTTGGTTGAAAGGTTTGTATGCTGAGCTTTGTCAAGATGATTCTTGCATTAACCTGTTCTGTGACAGTCAAAGTGCTATTTACCTTACTAAGGATCAGATGTTCCATGAGAGAACAAAGCACATTGATATCAAGTACCATTATGTTCGTGATGTTGTTGCACAAGGTACACTGAAGGTATGCAAGATATGCACTCATGATAATCCTGCTGATATGATGACAAAGCATGTTCCTGTTGCTAAGTTTGAGCTATGCTCAAGCTTAGTTGGTATAACTGATTAGCCCAAGTGGCTATTGGCGCCGAAAGTGTTTTCTTTATTTGTTCAGGGAGATGATTACCGTTGATGCTACAAGAAGGAATTTGTCTCAAGGTGGAGTTTGTTATATGTTGATCCAAATTCTACAAAGTAGAGGCCAACTTCTGACGGAGCGGAGCGAGGCCCGTCGCCGGAGGCTTGGTCCAATGCGGAGCGGAGTCTGAAGTTGGCCCACTCCGTGCCCAACAGGGACGCCTGTGGGGGGGGTGCGGTGGGCCACAGCCCCCGCGGTACGGATCGTTGATGACCTAGGTTACCACCGCTATATATACTTCTTGTAAGCCGCCGGCTGGGAAAAGTTACATCTGTGAAATCCCCGGCGTTGTGTAAACACTCTCCGTTATAGTGAAGTTTTGCTGGCTGGCGCCCGTGGTTTTTCCCTTCTCTTTGTTGGAGAGGGTTTTTCACGTTAAATCTGTGTCCCCTTGCTGTGATTTTGTTTTCGTTCTTCATTATTTACTTGTCGCAAATCTAACAAGTGGTATCAGAGCCCCAGGTTCTAATCTAGGGTTTGCGACATGTCGTCATTGAAGTTCGATCTACCGCAGCTGGACTACTCCACAAGATTCTGCTTGTGGCAGGTGAAGATGCGGGCGATTCTCGCCCAAACTTCAGATCTGGATGATGCGCTGGATGAATTCGGGGAAAAGGATGCTAAGAGCTGGTCTGACGAAGAGAAGCGGAAGGACCGTAAGGCTTTGTCTATGATTCAACTTCATCTATCCAATAATATTTTGCAGGAAGTCTTGAAAGAGAAATCTGTTGCTGCCCTTTGGGGGAAACTAGAATCGATCTGCATGTCAAAGGATCTAACCAGATGAAGTTGTTCTCGCATAGATTGCAGGAAGGTGGATTGGTAATGAATCACTTATCTCTTTTCAGAGAGATTATTTCTGATTTGCAATCTATGGAAGTAAAATATGATGATGAGGATCTAGCTCTATTACTCTTATGCTCGTTGCCTAGTTCTTATACTCACTTTCGTGATACAATGTTGTTGAGCCATGATAAGATAACCCTTGATGAAGTGCAAGATGCCCTCAAACAGAGGGAAAAGATGAAATCTATGGTGCAGGCAGATGGGGCGTCTTCCAAGGCTGAAGCTCTGTAGGTTCGTGGCAGGACCGAGCAGAGATTTAACAACTATGGCAACCGAGATAAGAGCAAAGACGGCAGAAGTTGTTCGAAGTCCAAGGGAAAGGACAAGTTCTGCAGGTATTGTAAGAAATCTAATCATGTTATTGATGATTGTTGGAAGCTGCAGAATAAGGAGAAAAGGAACGGTACTTACCAACCGAAAGATAAGGATCAAGGTAATGGTAAGGCTGCTGTTGTTTCTGGTGATAGTTTTGACGGTGAATGTTTAGCCGTTTTTGCTGATTGTGCATCTCGTGATGATGAATGGATTTTTGATACTGCATGTTCGTTTCATATTTGTTGTAACAAAGATTGGTTCAGTTCATATGAGTCTGTGCAGACTGGAGATTTTGTATGTGTGGGGAATGACAACCCATGCCATATTGTTGGAGTTGGATCTGTTAAGATCAAGACACATGATGGCGTGACGCGTACGTTGAATGAGGTGAAGCACGTACCAAGCATGGTCAGAAATCTGATCTCCCTAAGTACCATGGACGTTGATGGATACAAGTACGCCAGTGGGCGTAGGTTGTTAAAGGTATCGAAAGGCTCTCTTATTCACATGATAGGTGATATGAATTCTGCTAAGTTATATGTTCTTAGAGGTAGCACTTTGCCTGGTATTGCTGCTGCTGTTACTGCTAATGATTCTGATGATTGTGGTAAAACAAATCTGTGGCATATGCGTCTTGGGCATATGAGCGAACATGGCATGGCAGAATTGGTTAAGAGAGAGCTGATTGATGGTTGTAACTTGGGTAAGTTTGAGTTCTGTGAGCACTGCGTTTTTGGTAAGCATAAAAGAGTTAAATTCAATGCTTCCGTTCATACCACCAAAGGCATATTATATTATGTGCATGCTGATGTATGGGGACCTTCCCGTAAGACTTCTATTGGTGATGCTAATTACATGCTTACTATTATTGATGACTACTCAAGAAAAGTGTGGCCATATTTTCTGAAACACAAATCTGATGTTTTTGATGCTTTTAAGAAGTGGAAAGTTATGGTAGAAAAGCAAACTGAAAAGAAGGTAAAGGTACTACGTACTGATAATGGTATGGAATTCTGTTCTAATGAGTTTGAGGAGTTTTGCAGTAACGATGGTATGATCAGGCACCACACCATCCCTTACACTCCTCAGCAAAATGGCGTGGCTGAGCGCATGAACAGAACCATCATCTCGAGGGCTCGCTGTATGTTGTCCAATGCAGGTATGCATAGACGTTTCTGGGCTGAAGCAGCCAACACAGCGTGCTACCTCATCAATAGGTCACCTTCTATTCCACTTGAGAACAAAACTCCCATTGAGGTATGGTCAGGTTTGCCTGCTGATTATTCACAGTTGAGAGTTTTTGGTTGCACAGCTTATGCTCACGTTGATAATGGAAAGTTAGAGGCTAGGACTATTAAGTGCATATTCCTTGGTTATGGTTCAGGAGTTAAGGCATATAAAATATGGAATCCTGAAACTAAAAGGATTTTGTTGAGTAGGAATGTTGTTTTCAATGAATCTGTTATGCATCATGACAGCTTGCCATCAGATCCCTCTCCTGTTGCTATTGGAGAGGAGGGAGTTCGTGTGCAGGCGGAGCACCTGCAGAAAACTGTTGATAATAATGTTGTTGTTGATGATACTCATGAGGAAAATATTGATGATGATGTTGTTCAGCACTCACCTACTATTTTGCAGCAGCCACAGGAATCTATTGCTGCTGATAGACCGAGGCGTAACATAGTTCCACCTCGTAGTTTAATTGAAGAGTGTAATCTTGTTCATTACGCTTTGAGTTGTGCTGAATGATGTTTTCATTAATTGAAGGTTTTAGCCAGATTCCAGGTATTGACTATAATGATGTTTTCTCTTCGGTTGTGAAATATAGCTCTATTCGTACTTTCTTTGGTATTGTTGCTATGCATGATCTTGAGCTTGAGCAGCTAGATGTAAAGACTGCTTTTCTGCATGGTGAACTGGAGGAGGAGATTTACATGGACCAACCTGAAGGGTTCATAGTTCCTGAAAAAGAGGATTTTGTGTGCAAATTAAAGAGATCGCTTTATGGTTTGAAGCAATCTCCAAGATAGTGGTATAAAAGGTTTGATTCATTTATGATCTCACGAGGTTTTAAGAGATCTCAGTTTGATAGTTGTGTTTATATAAAGTTTGTTAATGGGTCACCTATTTACTTGCTGTTATATGTTGATGATATGTTAATTGCTGCCAAGAGCATGAAAGAAATCACTACTTTGAAGGCACACCTAAGTAGTGAATTTGAGATGAAAGATCTTGGTGCTGCTAAGAAAATCCTAGGTATGGAAATTAAACGGGACAGAAAATCTAGGTTGTTGTTTCTTAGTCAGCAAAGTTACGTTGAGAAAGTTTTTCAACGTTTTAATATGCATGATGCAAAGTCAGTTAGTACTCCTGTTGCTCCTCACTTTAAATTGTCAGCATTGCAATGTCCTAGTTCTGATGAAGATATTGAGTACATGTCTCGAGTTCCTTATTCTAGTGCTCTTGGTTCCTTGATGTATGTCATGGTTTGTTCTCGTCCTGATTTATCATATGCTATGAGTTTGGTGAGTCGTTACATGGCTAATCCTGGTAAAGAACATTGGAAAGTTGTTCAGTGGATTTTCAGGTACCTTCGTGGCACATCCAACGCTTGCTTGAAGTTTGGCAAGACTGATGAGGGACTCGCAGGCTATGTGGATTCAGATTTTGCTGCCGATTTGGATAAAAGGAGGTCCCTCACAGGTTATGTGTTCACGGTAGGTGGATGTGCCGTGAGTTGGAAGGCAACGCTGCAACCAGTTGTTGCTTTATCTACAACCGAAGCAGAATATATGGTTGTTGCTGAAGCTTGCAAAGAGTCTGTTTGGTTGAAAGGTTTGTATGCTGAGCTTTGTCAGGATGATTCTTGCATTAACCTGTTCTGTGATAGTCAAAGTGCTATTACCTTACTAAGGATCAGATGTTCCATGAGAGAACAAAGCACATTGATATCAAGTACCATTATGTTCGTGATGTTGTTGCACAAGGTACACTGAAGGTATGCAAGATATGCACTCATGATAATCCTGCTGATATGATGACAAAACATGTTCCTGTTGCTAAGTTTGAGCTATGCTCAAGCTTAGTTGGTATAACTGATTAGCCCAAGTGGCTATTGGCGCCGAAAGTGTTTCCTTTGTTTGTTCAGGGAGATGATTACCGTTGATGCTACAAGAAGGAATTTGTCTCAAGGTGGAGTTTGTTATATGTTGATCCAAATTCTACAAAGTAGAGGCCAACTTCTGACGGAGCGGAGCGAGGCCCGTCGCCGGAGGCTTGGGCCAATGCGGAGCGGAGTCTGAAGTTGGCCCACTCCGTGCCCAACAGGGACGCCTGTGGGGGGGTGCGGTGGGCGACAGCCCTCCGCGGTACGGATCGTTGATGACCTAGGTTACCACCGCTATATATACTTCTTGTAAGCCGCCGGCTGGGAAAAGTTACATCTGTGAAATCCCCGGCGTTGTGTAAACACTCTCCGTTATAGTGAAGTTTCGCTGACTGGCGCCCGTGGTTTTTCCCTTCTCTTTGTTGGAGAGGGTTTTCCACGTTAAATCTGTGTCCCCTTGCTGTGATTTTGTTTTCGTTCTTTATTATTTACTTGTCGCAAATCTAACATAAGAGAAGCCATGTATAGCTGAAACTTCTCAGAGGACTAGCACAAACATTCAGAGTCTTTGTCTTACTGTCCAGTGAAGCCCCACAATTCTTTTCTTGGATCAAACAATTGAATATAAGACCGGTAAAACGAAAGTGAGTAGGTGTACCAGTTTGTATCCTCTCTTTTCTGGCTAGGAAGATATTTGGAATGTTCTCTAGTAACTTCAGCGGGTCTAGAAGGAGCATAATAAGAAAACAAAAGACTGATGTGAAACAGAGACTTGACTCGTTGACTGAGTTGAACTTTCAATCCCATGAAGTATTAACCCAGCATGCTAGTGGACAATGCACATCCTTTCCCTGTTTGGCGAACACTTACAAACATGAAACTGACTCTTCTCCTAGATCCAATTCTCCAACATCAGTGTTGAAAACTGTTCGCGGTTGAACCTCTTGTTGAAGTTGCCATAATAAGTCAAGAACTGGCTAGTGCAGGAGTAGCTACTAAATACCTTCAACCAAGAAGCAGAATCAGAACATACATATCCAAGCAGCCTAGGCGGATGATCTTGCAAAAGTGCAGCATGTTACTACTGCCCCATGGTGTCCTCTCGCGACCTTGATCCTGCGACTTGCTCACCCCTAAGTGCCTGTTTGGAATGAAGGTGAACGGTTACCATTCTTGTTTTTTTCTCTGTTTTGGACACATGTTGTTTACTGAAGTTAGTCTACGTCCCTAAATCCGTGGACCAGGTCCCATAAAAATATTTTCCTAAAATTAGTGGGGGCACCGGTATTTATCTCAAAGTTGAACTAAATAAGGCGGACGTGATGGGGGTCGGATCGACCGAGGCTCTGGCGGTGACGGTGGCGGCTCCG
The DNA here is from genome assembly GCA_910589775.1 of Avena eriantha. Classification (NCBI taxonomy): domain Eukaryota; kingdom Viridiplantae; phylum Streptophyta; class Magnoliopsida; order Poales; family Poaceae; genus Avena; species Avena eriantha. The sequence continues at coordinate 9,995,490 of OU342741.1, read as the reverse complement.
CGCACTGAAAAGAGCCGCCAGTTATTTTCTCGGCGAGGCGCTCCCAGCAGCGCTTGAGGTAGCCAAAGTCAGCCTCCGACGACCACAGGCTCCGGGCCGCACAGCACGCATGATGGCCGGGGAGTTTCCGTGGCCGCCGCCATGCGTGACTCTCCCTGCGGCCTCGACCCTCCAGAAAGCGCATCTCGTAGTTTGAGGATGAGATTGGGGAAGAAACCATGGGCTTCGGAAGAATGAAGGAATTAGATTAGGATTGATTTTTTTTTTTTGAGATTAGGATTGGTTATTATTATTAATGTGCCTCTAACGGCGGGTCCCACCCGAAAAAATGCACGTGCTACCTAGTATCTCAAGGAAATTTATGTCTGGATAGTCAAAATGCACAAAAAATGAAATAAATATAGGTTTTTTAGATCTAGCCAATCAAAAGTTGCTTGTAGTAAGTTTTGTGAAATCTAAAGAAATCAGAACTCGTTTCGTACAAGGTGCACAAGTTACCCAGTTAAGATATCACGACGTTGACGAGATCCTGCTCCTACTATAAATCATTATAAGAGCAGCAAGTGATGTGTGTCAGTCCAATCTTTTGTCACCAATCAACTATTTGAATTATTTTTCAATAAGAACATTTATCGTGTTTGAGCTTTTTCTATATGTAAAAAGAATTATCTCGTTTGAAAAAAAATTAGTAAGCACATTAATATCGTTTGAAAAAAAAATTATAAGAATCTTTATCTGACTTGAACGACTTAGTAATAATAATTGTCTTATTAAAAAAATATCTTAGTATAAAGATTTATATTATTCGACCTCCTACAAAACATGAACACATTTTGTAGCATAAAACATGGGGAAAAAGTAACAGAAAAAGCGAAAAAACCAATGAAGTCATTAAAAAAGAGGTACTATATATAATTTTGGTCCCACAACTTGCATGGTGGGAGCAGATTAGTCTCACATCTTGTAAAATGTGTAAAACTAGTCCCACAACTTGGATAATCGGGACTAATTAGTCCAATTTCACCTCTCTTACCAAATTTGGACTAGATGCTCATTTTTGCTAGAGGACCCTTATCTCTAGCATATGCGATATGAGTGTTGTCTTACATTGGGTCCCACATATTACCAATAGTTGTAGAAATATTTAATAATGTGCTTTTTTTTTGAACTGACGTCTAAAGATTCAGCTTGTTGTGTGATGTACTATAGGACGTTATTGTTTTATACCAATCCACACTGAACCATTGTGATCCGCCTTTGTCTGCCATAGTCTAGCAGACGTGCACACTTACAACGATGTGGCGGAATCTGCCGGCGTTGCTCACCATGGTCCCTACGACCATGACATACATGAAATAAATGGGAACTGTGTCGCGCACGTTGTTTATCACACCATGTTGGACGTGGCCGCGCCAAGCCCCTTCTTCGTGGATCAAAAGTTCACAAAATTCCCATCGGGGACACATCGTTGTTCAAGATATCTTCCTCCTCTTCTTTCCCCAATCACCTTGTGCGTCACTGCAATCATTACTCTTCATAGAGGCATTGAAGCCGGAAAAGATCCAGCCACTTTTTCTGAACTCCCTATACCGGTGGCGTTGCCTACTTCGACTGAGCAGCTGGACCGAGCGGAGACGTCAGGGTTGTCATCGAGAGCGGCGAACTTTCCGGCTGAGAAGAGCGTGGACCTAGGTCAGTGTGGGGACTACATCCGCTGCCATCTACTGGTTGTGGTGGTGGAATCAGTCGGCAACGGTGACGGCAAGGATGACCATGGCGCCTCGCCGACGATGACCTTGGGCGACGATAAGCGGCGTCTGCCTCTGGCCCCTCCCGCCGCGGCTTCAAGGGCATCACGTGGAGGGCTTCCATCCGGTAGTGATTCTATGACACTGTCGGGGATTTTGGCTAGAGGGTTGCGTGTGCGGCGTCGGGTTTGTGTTGATTTGGCGGCATCTACAATTGACCTTGACGTGCAGAACTTGGAGCTTACTATATATTGCTTGGAGGACACCTTGGAGCGCCGGGAACATGAGCAGCATGGCCATGCAGGCGCTCCGTGTTTCCAGGGCACTTCTACCAGGCGCCCTAGCCATCTTGCCATGGCTACCATCACACATGAAGTAGTGCCCCTCCTCTGTTAATCTCTTGACTTGGTATAATCTTGGTAATTTGGTAATTAAGCGAGAGGCCGCCCCAGCTGAGCATGGTGTACATGTGATGCGGCATGAGCCCCCATGACGTGTGTGTATATATGTGGTAAATGCCTAATGTACTAGTGAAATATACCATGAAACGTCCAACGCCGTAGTCGTATGCACTTGTAATAAGATGGCAATCGGGTGGCATATGCCAGAGAAAACATATAAGGGTCTTTTCATAAAAATTATAACACCGCGTGTCAAGTTTGGGGTTAGTGAGAATCAGGGTATTTGTACAAATCGTGTGTGCGTCCGGTCCAAATTTGGTCGAAGAGGTGAGAATCAGGGGATCTGAATGCTACTACTCGTCGAGGTCGAGGAAGCCCTCGCACACACTGTTCCTTCCTTCCTGCTGCTATTCGTGACTGCTGATGAACTCCTCTCCCGCGCGTACATATCGTACTTACACGACGGCCGGTAGCTGGCGTGTTGCGATCCCGCGCGTTGTTCCTCATCGCCGAGCACAGCACCGACGCACACTCGATAGAGCAGCACCGACACACAGACATGGATCCTAACCGCTGCGGCTGGTCCCTGGTGTGTACTACTGCTCCTCGTATCATCTGCCTTCATCGCCACGATACGTACGATATGCCCGCGACCAACGACACTGAAGGCTGGCTGGCCAGGCTTCGGAGGATTGTGTCTCTGTCTGTTCTGTCTGTCCGTCCGTCCACCAGAGTTACGTGCATGCATGTATGATGTATTTCTCCACATGGGCTTCACGACACAATCATGCAGGGTAACCGTCGCCAGCCAGCCATGGATGTGCCTCCATCATCAGGCTGCAGCATTATATATGCGGCTGGCCGGCCGGGCGCGCCCGCATCTCTCCATCTGTCTACTACTATTAAAGGATGATGAGAGTGCTCCATGCATGATTGATCCTCCTCCTCTGCGTTATTCTCCTTTTTTTTGAATGGGAAAGGGGCCTAGAAGACCCCGGAAACTGCATTAGTAACCACGTGGCAGGTACAAGTTACATGGAATCCCTTTAACAACAAGCACACTAGGAACCCTAGAAATTAAAGAAAAGGGCTTCCAAATTACAAAAAGCACCCTAGATTGGAACGAAAAAAGCAATCAAGCCCTTGGGCAACTCTGCCACCATTCTCCGGCGAACTTCAGGGGATGGAATCGACGAGATCGTGGAGGTTTCTTGCTCGTGACACTCCCCAAGCCAGAGAAGAAGCACTACCGCCGGCCATCACAACACTCTCTTCGGGGACGAACCACTTGTAGAGGGCGAGACGTCGAGCTCCGGCGCAACTCTTAGGAGAAGGGCCTCCAGAGGAGGTTGGATCCCAGGGTCGCCTTTCGACCAGAACGGGCAGCGGCCCGGCAGCATCACCGCCATCAATGGACCACTGCAAAGAAGAACTCGCGGGCGCAGCTTCACGAACATCCGACCTCAGCATCATCTTCGGCTTCATGCCCTTCCCCCTTCTATCCCTCGCCACCAATGCAGGCTGAGAGAAGGTTGAAGAACATGTCGCCGTCGACGTAGCGAAGAGGCCCATGAACTTTATGATCGAGCCGCCAAGACCACTCCTCCTACCATAGGCTCCATCCACTGGAGCATGAAGAAGGAGGAGGCCTAGCGACCTCCCAACGCCGCTCGCCAGCGCGCATGAGTAACTCAGAGACGGTGTGCGTTGCTGCCGATTAGCGGAACCAGATCCGGATCTGGGATCAGCAGCACCACACCCACATCCCAAGCAGCTTTATGCATGGTGACGGTGCTCGCCGCCATCGCCTCCCACCCACCATGGACAAGAATGAGCCTGGCGAAGAGCCCTAGGACGTCGAGGATCTGGTTGCACAGAACCCTAGCTCTGCCTCCAGCTACGGGCATGCGGCCCACTACTGGCATGAAGCCACTATGCCTATCCCTAGCTACTCCGGCGCCACCTCCCGTCCAACTCCGACCGGCAATTCCGGCGTAGAGGACCCAGGAAGGGCCCGGTCGACGGAGGAGAATGCTCAGGAACTGGAGCGACGAGAGAGAGAGAAGAAGGGTGGTGCGTGTAGTTTCGCGTTATTCTCCTTGAAGCAGCACTTAATAACTACGAGTACCTTATATGTTCTCTCTCTGATCCAAATTAATGTTCTCGCTAGATACATCCGAATCTATACAAATCGGAGGCCATTAATTGGATCGGAGGAGAGTAGCCTAATTACCTACATCGCCTCACTTATCTGGCAGCGCTGAATGGCTGGTCGACGTGGCCTTGTCTATCGGGTCCATTCGTTGCTTGCGTCGGCCGTATCAGCACGTCGATCGGTCGAGCTGTCTCAACTGAAATTGTCGTGTTACATACCCGAGGGGTAAGTTTAACTTCCCGTGCGTGTTATTAGTAGTATTTTTATGTTAATAAAGTTGGATTAGGAGCTCGGAGTCGGGTGATGACACTCTTACAACACCTAACAGAGTACCTGCGTCAAGGATCATGGTTGCGGCAACGTCAAAAAGAAATTCGTTGGTTGCTTCGCAGCAGTTGGAATATGATGTTAAGATATTTGTTAGCTCGAATGCTATCGAGATTTTTCACGTAAATGTATACACTATAGTATAGTCTATGAAATTGCTATAAGATCATTCGAAAACGAAATTTTGTTATAAAACACAATGTAATTTTATTTTATGACATATATTTAAAATGTGTAATAACAAATTTTAGAACTAACACTTGGTGACATTGTTAAGTGCTTCACTATGCCAAGTATAAATAATAAAAATGCATATTGTTATTATTATGAAATGATGTGGATAAATTTAAAAGAGTAAAAGTTCAATATAAATTATAATTGTATGGTTTACCATGTGTCCAAATTTTGCTAGGTCCGTCTCTAGACAAGCTAGGATGTTAGTCTAGATCATATGGGGAGGATAAGTGCTTGTGGACGAACAAATGGTGCTTCGTTGTCCAATAGTGATCATGGTAGTGGATGATGGTTGCATGAGCATGCTGGAAAATGACAAAGATGTTGGTCCTACGTACTTCTTCTCAGTCCCACCCACATCCAGCACGTGCGGTGTGTGGGTCTAATTTCGTTAATTCTTTTTGATTAGTAACCGATGAGTTTGATAATGTGAATAGTAAATTATCTCCGATATAGCCCTTCAATGTTTTCTAGACGAGCATTTTTCTCCATATTACCTATTTTTGTATTTATTGTTTTCTCATATCCATACTGCTACCCTCGTATGTCGATGCTTTAGTTTTCGTTTGAGTATTACTTTTCATGCAACTAGATATTGCGTTGGATATCCTATTTCCTTGTTTGAGTAGATAGGTTGGACTTGTGAGTCCCGCAAGCTTAGCCCTGCTGTCATACAGGTGAACCTTCGTAGTTGTTTTCTGTTTACTACTAGGTTGATGAAATTGATGTTCACTCTAATTAACAATTAAATCGTATAAGACACTTGTGAGAGGCTCCGTTGCATAAGCACGGTTTTGCAATTCTTTTCATTTGTGTCGCCTAAGACCTGTTGTTTTCTTTACATTTGTTCTGAGACTAATGCACTGGCCACACTGGTGTTGTGGAGCCCTCCTTGAGTACTACCAGAGCTATTATCATGTCCAGATGCCACAACGTAGTCTGTTTTCCAACGAGCATAAGCATAATACAATGATTACTAGTGATATGATATTTTGGTGGACAATAGCGGCAACATATACATGCATGAAGCGGTATGGCAAAGAGCATATACCTATGCCCTCTGTCTTTGTTAGTCGTGGTCAAAAACACTTGAGCCGTCGTTGTGATCTGGTCGGACTCTTCGCGTGGGTTAACTTAAGTGGGTGCCTCCCTGGACATGTTAGTAGTGATGGACTAGTACTCTCTTTGTGTTCTCCGGAAGGGGCGCGTAATATGTTATTGTGATGGATGACCAAGTTTGTATGGGTTAATGGGTCAACTAGTGCACCCCTGCAGGGTAAACCTTTTCGAAAAGTTGTGTCCACGGTTACAGACTACTCAAGAGCACCATGTTTTGATCATAAACAAGTTACACTAAATAATTGCTATTTTATAACTTGCCTAGTAATAGCCCTACAAACTAAATAATGGTTAATAAAATTGCAAACATGTGTGTTTCCTTGGAGAACTTCCCCTTTTGTGGATTTCGATTGGGGGAAATCTTGAAATGAGTTATATTTGGTGTTAATTATATCTTATTACTAGATAGGTCTCTCTTATCCATTTCTAATAGCCGTAGTTGTAGCATGTCTCTATAAGTTAGATGGTGCAAGATTTGTCGCCGCTAAACCTCCACCATACCTTTGTAGGCAAGTGCAACTGAATTCTAGATTCGTCGGTACACGTCTCGGTACTGAGTGCTCTCTTTATTTTTATTTCATCCGTGGGCATGATTTACCGGTTGCATGTATGTGATCGACACCGTTAGCGAGGTTACCCTTCCGAGTGGTCCTAGGAAGGGTTATGGATGCAGCTTGGTTATTTTCGGGACGCTTAGTCATGTTTGTATTCTTGTCCATACACTGATGCTATTTCACTTTTAATATTATTTGTATCTTTGTATTATATCCATTTGTATTTTTGACTCGTCAGAGTCGTTGTTGTATATATATATATATATGTGTGTGTGTGTTTTTTGTGGATTCTATTATGAACTATGGTGATGTAACTACTTGTGACAAGTACACCCACATGAAAGTGTTTAGTCGATGTCTCTGAATCGCTTCTATGCGGATTTTGACGGAATGATATGCATAGTCCTCGTTTGCATGTCACCAATACCGCGCATCGACATATAAGTTTGATAATGGGAATAGTAAAGTATCTCCCATAATGGGAATTGATCATATTATTTTCTCCTTTCTGAGTTTCAAACCATGTTCATCCTTTCCCACTCCATTGGTCGCTTGCTTTATCAAACTTACTTGTGTATGCAGTTTAATCTTTAACTCCATATTAGATAGTGTACTTGTAATATTGTTTATAAGTTCTCACTATAACACGTATCGCATGCCCTCACGCTTATAAACGCATGTCACCAAGCTTAAACTTATAGATAGATATTATATATAGTTCAGTTGAGCGTACGCTAGTAGAAAATGAGGCTTTCGTCCACCCCAGTTTAAAGCATTAGCCCCGGTTGTGGTTGGACCCGGGACTAATGCTCACATTAGTCCCGGTTCAAACGAAACAATCTTTAGTCCCGGGTCAAACGGGACTTTTAGTCCCGGTTGGAGATACGAACCGGGACTAAAGGGGTGACGGCAGCCTGCGGCCGGTGCCGACCCCTTTAGTCCTGGTTTGTATCACCAACCGGAACTAAAGGGGTGACCTTTAGTCTCGATTCGTATTACCAACCGGGACTAAAGAAAATTGACAAAAACAATTCCTAAATGGCCATAACTTTTACATACGATGTCAGAAAAAAACGTACAACCTATCAAAACGTGCAGAAAACAATTTGCTCTTCGATTTCAACAGCTTTATGCCTTTTTGGATTCTTTTAGATTCTTAAAATTCGAAAAGAAATAAAAAATTATTTCAAAAATTAAAAAAATTTAGTAATTTTGCATGTCATATTTGAATTCCTCACATTTTTTTGATAATAATGGATATATTATTTGTGAAATTTCGATTTACAGATTTGAAGATATTATTTATGTCATATTAAATGAATAAATGGCAAAAATGAATAAAATATTATTTTAATTAGTTTTTATTTATGTATGAATAAAATATTGTTATTACTTATTTCTTATTGTTTACTTAAATAGTTGTTCGTAATTTCAAAAAATAAAGACGGTTGACATATTGATATGAGTTAATAGAATTGATACACTAGTCCTGACAACAAGGTATAATGGTCCTTCGCGCAAGGTGGGAGAGATGGAATGAGGAAGTTAAGCATGCTGGGGTGGAGTAGTGCTAGGATGGGTGACCGACCGGGAAATTTGAGCATAAGTGTAATTTGAACTAAGATTAAGTATACTTAGTGTTAAAAATAAGTAATGCGAGAGATTAAAGAGTCAGATAATTCAAAAGTTTAAGAAAAAATTGAAAAAAATGGATTTTTTGTTGAAAAAAATAAGTCTTTAGTCCCGGTTCGTATCCCGTTCGCTCAACGCAGTCTCGTGAGGACCTTTAGTCCCGGTTTGTGGTAGAACCGGGACCTAAGTCCCCTTTAGTCCCACTTTCGTAATACGAACACAGTTTTCCACTAGTGGTAATAGACATGGATGTTTCAATTTGTTGCATGGGCGTGCTAATGACCTAGTGTTAATAAACAGGCTCAGGTCACCGAACACAGTTCCAGCGGCACGCATCATTAGCTAGATCCACTCTACACATTGTTACTACTTTGGAACTGATCAGGCCATCGATCTGGGTTAACTCGGCTTCTGTGTAGTTTAAGACATCGAGAGGCAAGGCAACAGCTAGCTAGCAACACAGAGCTCGTGCACCGGTTACTATCTTTGTATTGTATCGATTTGTATTATTGACTCATCGGAATCGTTGTTGTATATATATGTTTTTTGTGGATTCTGTTATGAACTATGATGGTGTAACTACCTGTGACAATTACACCCACATGAAAATGGGTGTAAGACTGAATCGCTTCTATGCGGATTTTGACGGGAATTTTAAGATATGCATAGTCCTTGTTTGCATGTCACCAATATCATGCATCGACATATAAGTTTGATAATGGGAATAGTAAAGTATCTCCGATAATGGGAATTAATCATATTATTTTGGATTAATTGGATAAACGCCACCACAATTATTAACTATTTGAGAAACGTCACTGTAACTCTCATCTTTTGAAAAATGCCACTGCAATTTTCTATACGTTTCATAAATGTCATTATGCTCACTTAAAAACACATACCACACAATATACAGTTGTATTTCTGTGTACATATGTATACGCGTACACGGTGGGCCTCATCCTAATCAGGTTTTGGAATACGACAAAATGCAGTCTGGACCGATTCGGAGAGAGAGCAAAATATGTAGAGTAAGCATCGAACTCTGACAATAATTAGCATCGCAATTAAGTAGCGCAAGTAGTACTTGTATTTCTTGGTCGAGTAGGTAAGTTACTAATATCTGATGGAGCCGTGAGATAGTGTCATACCATGGTTGGCTCTTTTATTGCATGTACGTGTACGTGACTAGGGCAATATGCTTTACATACATATTATTAGGTGAACAAAAGTTGGTTGACCTCATACGTTACACGCATGTACCGAGGAAATACAGGTGTACATTATGCATACATATTTTTTTCCGGTCGCTCAGCCCATGTCACACCGATTCAGGTGGGCCCCACTATCTATGCGTATATATGACAGAAATACAAGTGTATATTGTGAGGTATGTGAATTTAAGAAGCATAATGGCATATATGGAACGTATAAAGAATTACAATGGCATTTTTCGAAAGCCGAAAGTTGTAGTGGTGTTTCTCAAATAGCCAGAAATTGCAATGGTGTCTATCCAATTAACCCTATTATTTTCTCCTTTCTGAATTTCAAGACATGTTCATCCTTTCCCACTCCATTGGTCGCTTGCTTTGTCAAACTTACTTGTGTATGCAGTTTAATCTTTAACTCTCCATACTCGATAGTGTACTTGTAATATTGTTTATAAGTTTTCACTACAACATGTATCGCATGCCCTGACGCTTATAAATACACGTCACTAAGCTTAAACTTATAGATAGATAGGGATGTTTCAATTTGTTGCATGGGCGTGCTAATGACCTAGTGTTAGTACTACTATGTTAAGTTGGGCTGCTGGGTTAGTAAGTAGGAGTGCTCAGGTCACCGAACACAGTTGCAGTGGCACGCGTCATTAGCTAGATCATCGATTGGGGGCAACAACACAGGAGGAGTTTCCAATCTTATCTTGTAGGGTGAAAATCCAAGGTCTGATCTTAATTTTTTGTGCTTGAAAATGATCTTGTTGGAGGTATTGTTTGCGAGTAAGGACTTTCTCCAGGGTGAAAACCTATGATCATTGATCGGACGACGACGGCGCTTGTGCATTGTTTTCTTCTTGAAGGCGTTGCTATTGGAGTGGTTGGATTACTGGTTGTGTTAGAGTCATTACTTTGAGAAATCGTTCTCTATAGCGGGACTTTTCTTTTTGTAATTCTTCTTCATTTTTCAGGATGTGTGCATCCGTAAAGCCGCTAGAATATGCGCTATTGCAGAGACAGGGTATATTAGATATCTTCGTGATATTAATGTATACTCTGAACATTGTTACTTTGGAACGGATCAGGCCATCGATATGGGTTAACTCGGCTTCTGTGTAGTTTAACACATCGAGAGGCAAGGCAACAGCTAGCAGCACAGAGCTCGTGCACCGGTTACTAGTTTACTCTTCACCGCTGCTACTCGTGATCGAGTCGCCAAGCTCGTGATATATGATTCCGGCGCTAGCGAGCGTGTGGATCAGTGGATCATGGCTGGCTAGCTAGTACTAACGTTGTAGGTGGGATGGTTCGAAAAATAGGGTAAGTCACTCTCTCGCAAATTTTGAGAACTGTAGTCCGGATTGGTTCAAGGCCTGATGGTTCTTCCAGCCCAGCTAAGTTGTGCTCTTCGTTTATACTTGATGGGATTTTCGGGGCAACTGAACCCTTGCATTTTCTACTAACTCGGCTTGGAAAAAAAAATATCTATCGTGTCTGGACCTGTGGATGAATTCCCGGATGCAGCCTCACAGAAGGGAGCGCACGGGAGCAAAGACGCCGACTCAGTGAAGCGTAACCGAACACGTTCCACGAGACATGGATTACGAGGGATTGGTGAGACTTCTGGATTAGATACATGCTGTTCCCATGTAACCGAACGAGGCATAATTAAGCGAGCTTGCATTGTAGACGCCCTCGGTGTCACTGGAGTCGGCCGACACAAGTGAAACCCGTGATTTCTTCACTGATTTAGTGACGATAAACACGGTTCGTTTTTCCATATAAAGAACCCAGTGAAACTACCGTGTCTTCCCTTCTGGTGCAGTACAATGCGGTCAGGCGCTCGTGCGCACGGGCGAGGTGATCGAGGTGGTTGAGACCTCGAACTGAGGAATATCCGATATGCCGATTGTTGAAAGCCTTCTGGAACCGGCCGGAATCCTGGCACGGCAGTGACGAATTCCTCCTGTAGTCCTGTACACGCCGGTGGTTGGCTTGTTGCGATCCGGCGGCTGCTCAACGGCGAGGACGCACGAGCACCGACACGTGCAGCCGCGGTCCGGTACTAGTAGTGTACGGTAATAATAGAACAGGAGCGCTACTGCACGCGCCTCACTAGTCCAGACAAAGTGCGCATAGTCACAAGATAATACTTTAAAGCGGAAACACTTGTATTTAGAATATCTAAAGATCACAATGTAATAATTTAAAAGGATAAGTACTATTGGAACTAGGGGAACTAAAGGAAAGACAAACATATTTGTCTAATTAACAAGACTCGCAAAACGATAAATTATAAGAATTTCGATTACAAGGTATAGAAAATTCACCACGGATCCACCGAGGCCACCATGGACATGGGAGGCGCGACGACAGGGACACCATGTAGGGAGTATAAATCATCGGAGCTATTGAAGCGTGCAATCTCGGCCTTGGTCAGATAATCCTTCACTGATACACCAAAGAGGTCAAATTCGAGAAAAACAAGATTATCATGAGTAAATTGACGAACAGAAATCAGGTTTTTAATGAGAGCCGGAGCGGCAAGAACATCATGGAGGAGAGATTTGGTATGAGAAGGAATGTGAGCTTGACCAACACAATGAATTGGAATAGAAGAACCATCACCGAGTGTAATAGAGGGAAAAGGAGACGTGGTGCAAGAAGACAAGCGAATTATTAGATGCAGACATATGACTAGAAGCACCAGAATCAAAAATCCAATTTGTACCTGAGTTTACTTGAGAAACAAAATTATTCATGGCCTGAAGAAATGCAGCTTGATCCCAGCTCGGTGTCGAGCTTGAGGTTGGTGTAAGCAGGAGTGCAAGATAATGTGGCGGTGTCGGTAGCAGGGCCGGCGGGGGCGTGTAGTAGACGCCGCCATCGGTGTAGTGGGGTGATGGAGCGATGTACGGAGCATATGCCAGAGTAGCGTACGTTGGAGCAACATGGTAGGCGTGCGTCGGCTGACGTGGCGCAAGCAGCCCCGGGGCACCGGTGGGCGGACGAACGCCAGGCTACCAGGTACCAGCATAGGCAGGTGGAGCGCCGCCGGGTGATGAGATGGACCAGGGCATGGTCCAGGCCTAAACGAGCCCAGTCCAGGTCGTGCGAAGGGCGCCATCCTGAAGGGAGGGTGCACTGGGAGGCACCAAAGTTCTTGGAGGAGCTAGTGTCGGAGGCGCCGGACGCGGAGACAGTCCTGTCGCGGTAGTTAGGGTTGGGATGCTAGCCTGCTGGTGGTGGGGGCACCATCAGCAGCGGAGGTGGTGGCGGTGCTGGTTGACGAGGAACAGCAGCAGTGAAGACCTGAGGATGAGCGTCCTTGTTGGATTGAGCACGATCAGCCCACTGGAGCATGGAGCAAACCTCGGCGAAGGAGGGAAGCGGCCGCATCATGGGGATGAAGGAGACCTGCTTCTCGAAACGCTCGCTATGCCCAACGAGAAGGATGTTGATGAGCTGATGATCATCGACGAGGTCACCGAGCTCGCGGAGTTCGTCAGCGATGGCCTTGAGGCGTTGACAGTAGACATTGACGGTTGCATCCCCTTGCACTGTGTTCCACGGCTCGATGTGAAGGCCATTGGTGTGGGCGTCGATGTTGTGCTGAAAGAGATGACGAAGGGTTGTCCAGTGCACCGCGGATGTGGCGGCATCACGGAAGACAAGGTTGAAGATCTCGGTGGAGACTCGTGTGTAGATCCATTGGATGATAGTGAGGTCATCTTTGACCCATTGAGGATCATTGGGGCGGGGAAGCGAGTCAACGGCGACATGACCGCGTAAATTGCAGCGGCCTAGATGAACTTCAAAGAGATGGTAGTTGTGGGTAGCTAGATCTAAATTAATTGGGATAAAAGGAGTAACATCGGAGATGGTGTCCGTGAAGGAGACGGGAGAGGTCATAGCGGTAGAGTTTCTAGAGACTGGAACGAGGGAGGTGGAGGTTCGGTTGGTGGTTTTGGCGGCCTTGGCAGTAGCGAGTGCCGCCTTCCACTCGAAATAATCGGGCGGTGACGGCGGGGTGGGAGGGGGTGACGGCGGCGGGAGGTGGGAGGGGGTGTCATACCCTAAGATCGATAATCTGATACCATATAGAATTGCGGAAATATTACTTATGTTGATTTGAGCCTCATGTGACTACTTTTAAAGGATACAAGACTTGGACTCTAAGAAGCTTAGAGATAGATCTAGATTACAATTTGAACTACAAATATAGCTATCTGTATTGTACTCTAACACACGCACCTCACTAGTTCCATGCAAACGCAACAAACTGTGAGCACATGTGCACATCTTTTGAAATATTTTTCGTTCACTGATTTGCACTCCTGCTGGAAAAAGCAAAAGAAAAGTGAGGAGCTAGAATAACAGTTTCAGGAGATGTTATTGGGTTCGTTATTTCCTTTTTTTCGGAAACATTCGCCCCATATCTATTAATAACCTTCCAATATTGAAGTACAAAATATACATTCAAATTTAGACAAACCTAAATCAGTTATTTCTGGACAGTAGGGGTATAAATTATGCTAAGTAATTTTTAGACACCTAGCGATAATCGGGATGGGACCCGCCCCTCCATCACCATAGCCTGCCAAACTTATCGTAGTAGAGGTTGTTGTAATAATAGATAAACCGTACTACCGTGCCTTTTTACATGTGAAAAAATTTCCCTTGAATTTTTTGGGATAGTTCATTTGGGGTCATGTCATTTGAATTTTTTATTTTTTTTGGAAAAAGGATCAGGCATGTGATCCCCGAGAGAACCCCATAGGAGATTTTGGATGCAAACAACGCTTCCGACTTCTCCTAGCGCTATACTACTTATTATCTCATTTGAATTTGTCACATGTCCAGTGAATCATGCATGATGATGTTCTTTTCTTAAGCAGACACTATTACGTGCATGTCCTAATGGACGATTTGAGCGCTGGCTGGCCTGGAGTATTCGGGACATATAGTTTTGTGGATGAGAGGGCCACCTTAACATGGGTTTATTTTCACGACACAATCATGCATGCAGGTGTAATCTTCGACATTTTGCAGGTGATCACTTAATTAGTTAGATGCATCCATATATATGATCATATAACAGATAAAGGACGAGAGCTAGCGCTGCATTTAATTGAACCGTACATACATACATACTACATGCAATACAGATAAAGGACGAGAGCTAGCTTTGGGATAGTTTTGTGGATGAGAGGGCCACCTTCACATGGGTTTATATATTTTGACGACACAATCATGCATGCTGGGGGTAATCGTCGCCGCCGGCCATGTGGCTCCATCAGGCTAGCTGCAACATTATGCAGCTGGTCAGCTTAATTAGTTAGCCGCATCGATCCAGATCACATATGATCATGACACAGATAGAGGACGAGAGGTTGCGCTGCACATATAATTGAACCGCACGTACAAGTACAATGATCGATCGACTCGACTCGACGTCTATAGCTAGCGCTCCTCGGCGTGCCATGCACCTTTATCCTCCTTGCGGCAGCTGGTAGCTAGGCCGCGGCTTAATTAATCACCTTATCTTAAATTTAATCCCGTGGTACTCTCGCTCCTTGATTATTGGGTCGTGCTGGCTGCTGGTCGGACTGCCATGCACGCTCTATCGGTTGAGGGCGTTGGTTGGCTGGCTGCTTGGCCCACATGTCAGCACGGGTCGATTGAGGCTTGCTACCACACATACTATTTTTTTCTTTTCTTTTTAATTTTCTCCCAAACCCACAAACAACCACGATGCTTTTTATAAATATATATATTTTTGTTTGCCTTTATAAGATAACATTAGCACAAAATACTTCCTGTTGGAGTTGCTAGCATCTTTTCTTTTTTTTTTGCAGGGGAGTTGCTAGCATCTACTTGGCCAAGATAGCTACTAACAACGGAAAGCATGCAAGATCACAAATAACATAGACATGATACAATCAATAATCAATCTGAAATAGCATCTCAATATCCATCGGATCCCCGCAAACACAATATGTAAGATTACAAATAGATGATCTTGATCATGAACGGAGCTCACAAGATCTAAACATGATAGCACAAAGGAGGAGAACCAACCATCTAGATACTATATGGACCCATATAGTAGGGATGAACTACTCACGCATCACACCGGAGGCAGTCATGGTGATGAAGGAGGCCTCCAGGGTGATCTCTCCCCTCCGGCAGGGTACCGGAAAGAGCCTCAGATTCCTCCCGGTCTAGGGATGGAGATAACGGCGGCTACAGACTCTTTCGTGAAATTTTGATTGGGTACTTAGGGTTTTCATCCCGGGAGGCTTTTATAGACGGAAGGGCTAGGTCGGTGGAGCACTATGGGGCCCACATCCCCTGATGGCGCCCCCAGGCGGCGCCGCCATCAGGTGTGGCCGCCCTGGTGCGCCACTTCGTCTCCCCTCCGGACTCCGTGTTGCTTTGGGTAAAATATTGACTTGGGCTTTTGTCCGGTCCAATTCCGAGAAGTTACTAGCTTTTCTAAAACCAAAAACAGTAGAAAACAGGCAACTGGCACTGTGACATCTTGTTAATAGGTTAGTTCCAGAAAATGTGTAAAAATACTCCAAAGTATGGACAAAACATAAGAAAGTAGTAAAACAAGCATGGAACATCAAAAATTATAGATACATTTACGACGTATCAATGTTCCTGATCTACAGAAGAGCAGCTGCTAGGACTAATAGGCCGACAGTGAAATATGGTCCCCTGATGTAGCGTGACATAGAGAGGATGGAAACTAAACTACATCTACAACAACAATTATGTGGAGGTTATCGCCATGCTCAGGATGAGAAGAGTCACATTTAACCATCTTGTGCACACATTCTGGTCTAGGGGTTTGCTTAAGGACAACATCAACACCTCTATCAAAAAATAGGTGGCTCTGTTTCTTCATGTTCTAGGCCATAACCAGATATTCCGAGTGATTCACATCACATGGAGGAGATCAACCAAGACTATTTCCCAGTATTTCCATCAGGTGTTGCATGCTGTTGGAGAACTCGGAGAGGAGATGATCAAGCCACCATCTGGTCGAACCCCCACGAAGATACAAGGCAACGGTCGATGGTTTCCCTTTTTCAAGGTGAGCAACTCTAGCATGTTCTTCAGGGGATGATTGTATTAGACAGCCGGCTAACATTCTTGTAATGTCAGGATTCTATTGGACCAATTGATGATAGTCATGTGATGGCTAGAGTGCCCAAAGCTGAACATGCTGCATATAGGGGGAGGAAGCACTACCCCAGCCAGAATGAGCTTGCCGCTATCAATTTAGACATGAAGTTCACATATATGCTTGCTGGGTGGAAAGGGTCTGCCCATGATGCGACGATTCTAAATGACAGCCATAGCAGGCCTGATGGCAAAATCTACCTAGCAGATGCCAGGTATGCTTGTCGGCCTGAAATTCTTCCATCCTTTAGGTCAACAAGGTACCATCTCAATGAGTTCTCTGCTAGAAACTACCCAAGCACTCCGAAAGAACTTTTCAATCTAAGGCACTCTAGCCTTAGAGTCACGGTTGAGAGGGTTTTCGCTACTCTGAAGAACAGGTTTAAGATCCTTGATCAGAAGCATTTTCACTCTTTTCCCACCCAAGTTAAGCTTGTTCTTGCATCTTGCATTTTGCTCAACTGGATCTTGCAATTTGGCGTCGATGAATACTTTCCGGCTGAGGAAGATGTAGTTCCTGACAACAACGACATTGACGGTGGTCATGGTGTTGCCCATAATAATTGTGTTGTTTGGAAGAACATGAGACAACAGTGGGTGCTCGACATGTAGGCGGCGAGAGGAAACTATAGGATCTGAAGAAGAAGAAAAAGAAGAAGAAGTGAAGAAAATGGTTTGTTGATGAAATGTCGCCCTTGTGTTCCGTGAACAACCCCTGATGTGAGTGTAAAACGTTCATTTGTAGTAGCTAGATAATATTGTGGTGAACTTATCGTGAACTCATATTTGCTAGTACCTAGGGTGCTAATTCGGTACTGCAAGTTTCATTTGTTGCTTGTTTGCAAGTGCTAGTTCAGTTTGATGCCTATTTGGTATTGCGTGGTAATGTCACCGGTTCTGATAAGTGGTGAACACAACACTATGACATGTGCAATCAACCATGCAGGTTTTTCATCAAACTAGATAAAATCAGTTTTGCTACCAACCAAAGAACTTACCAAAATTATAGAAAAACTAGATATAAGCTACCACATAAAGTGTAAAATTTGGCCCAAACCAAATCTCCCCTTATGAAACACAAAAAACGAGAAATGTGGGCAACCAAACACGGGTAGTACGATGGTTTTTGCCACGTCAAGCAGTTGTACTTGGACCATGCGGCCGGGACGACCGATCCATTCCAACCGGACGTTGTACTATGCTATAGTATGTAGTCTGAATCTGTGAATGGAATATGGAATGGATAGATGGAGTGGACCCTCCCCGCAACAAAAAAAAGATGGAGTGGACCCGTCGATCTAATTAAGACAGCCTACTGGATCGCATGTGGTACTAATACGTACAGCACATTGTTCAAAATGCTGTACATGGGAGAAATTTAGCCTTGTATTATCCGGCACTTGGCATGGCACGACAAGAGCACATGCTTTCTGCTCGTTGTTTTTTCGGATAACAAGAGATCTCCGGTAGATACCGCATATCGACCGGCGTAAATTTTTAAGTCAATATATGGTATCAGGGTAAAAAATTAAATAGCCTATTCACATATCATAAACGGACAAAAACGAGATTTTTCTGTAGTTTTCCGCATCATGGCCCGTCCATCCCACATATATTCGGTGCGGGGGAGGGGGCTTGATGCGGAAAACCGTATTCATTTCTCCTTCCTCCGCACGCGCAGAAACCCTCCGCCGCACGCCGCCGCTTTCGATTCCGGCCACGCCCACCGCCGGATTTCAAATCGTCGCCGCCCACTCTCGCACCGACCCCCGACCTACCTATGGCCGGCCAATCGTGTCGGAGTTTAGCCAGCAGAAACCCTCCGCTGCACACCGCCACTCCGAGCAGGCACGCGCGCGCACCCGCGTGATCTTGCCCGCATGGGCGGGGCTGCCGTTCGGCCTCGACGCCAACGATGTCGAGGCGTGTAGCTTGGGCGCGCCGGCGAACGTGGGCCCGGTCCTCTGTGTGCCCACGTTGGTTGTCCACGTGCCCGCTTCCGCGCCCGCTCCTGCCGATGACGACACTGACAACGCCGACGAAGAGAGCGAGGACGCCGCCATCCACCAGGCAATGTTCAACTCGCTGGGACCCTCTTCTCCGATGTATGGGACCGCATGAAGAGCCGTCGCGACGAGCACTTCGTCGAGCAGCGGCAGCTGCACCGTGTCTACCCCGGCTTCTTCGTCGTTGCCTACTCCGCTGACACCACCAACTCCGACAACGAGTAGGCGCGCGACAACATCGCCGTAGATGCTCCGATGAGTAGGTACCGACGGTAGATGCTAGGGCTAATCCAGATGCAGGGCGCAACATTAGTTTTGTTGTACATATGTCGATCTTGATGATCAAACCTCCCCCGTATGTATGAATCTGGCGCCAACGTGATATTTTTTAAATATGCAATTTCGTTTTAGTGTATCTGTTCCACGCTAGCGATTTTCGTACTGTAAACGTGGTTAGCGGGTTTGCAGTATTGTCGTTTTGGTACTCGTCCACATGGTGGACTTCATATTATTATTTTTTAAATAAAAAATTAAGGATTCAAAAAAATCTGGACAAATACGGGGACTTCGGGACCGGTAGAATTTTGAATGGGCCTCCGGTTTTTTCAAAATTTGTCATATTCGCTTTTTTGGGTGCGCCTGAAATACAAAGTATTTTTTGTTGAAAACCTGCACACTTGTATTTTGTATTGTTGACTACCTGAAGATAGTTTTTTCGAAAATATTTAATGTTTTTCCAAAAATTCAAAAAAGTCCACCACGGTGGGCAGGCTCCAAGTTGATTTTCCCGTAGTAGTAGCAGCGCTAGCAAGAACTGAGGAAACGGCCGGCCGGGGCCTGTTGAGGTTGGTTGTTGCTTGCTTGGCCATGCATGTCAGCACATACATCGACCGATTACCGACACTGTGAAGAAGGGACAGGTACGTTTAACTTGCCCGTGCGTGTTAGTTGCGTAGTTACGTTGGACGCTACTACTATAGGTTTAGGGTCACCCGAGCTAGAGCATCGATTGAATCAGCCTGTCTCCACATTTGTTAATTTCAACAGAGTTTTTTTTTTCGAAAAGGGGGCAAAATCCTGGCCTCTGTATCAATTGATGCATGCGATCTTTTATTACATTATTAGAATTTCAAACGGAGTAAGCAGGGTTAATCAACTCGATCGGCATTTGTGTAGTGTAGTTTAACACTTTGGACGCAGCAGCAGCTGGCAGGTGAGCCTCGTGCATCAGTTACTAGTAGCAGTAGTACTAATTAATTTACACCTCTCTTCTCATGGGTCGTCATTCGTCAACACAAGGAGCTCGTGATGGTTATGGCTACGATCGCGGATGGTGGCTAGCTAGCTAGCTAGTGACGTACTACTAGTAGCAAGATGGTAGCGGCCACGTCAAACGGTCGTTGGAGCAGTTGGACCGGTCGATCCAGGACGTACAAAGCCTACTAGCTAGCTCGATCGATCGCATGTACACCGTCGAATGTAGCTTTGTATCACTCGACGTGACAGGACGAAGAGGTTGCGTGGCTTTTCCAGCACTGTAACGTCGGGTAGTAACTCGTGGCTTTTCCAGCACTGTAACGTCGGGTAGTAACTCAAAAGGGACTACTCTTAGGGTGTGTTCGGTTCTGGAACGAAATGGAATGGAATGTCATGGTTCTATTTCATTGGAATGGGTTAGTTCCGTTCTTGTGTTTGGTTAGTATTAAAAATGTGTAATGGAATGGTTTCATCCTATGTTCGGTTGGACTAAAAAAATGGAATGGAGTGGTTCCGTTTTATGTTCGGGTGCATTTAGCAAAAAGGATGATAATAAAATAGAGAGAGTGAGAAGGTTTAGGTGGCTTTAGCATAGAGGAACCGATAGATTTCACCGATTTGGAGGAATGGGTGGATTCTGGATCTAGAAGGAATATTCTCTTTTGAGGAACCACCCCGTTCCATTCCATTTCTCAACTAAACACTAGAACGACTTTCAGGTGTGAAACCATTCCATTACATTCCACTTCGTGACACCAAGCGAACACACCCTTAAGCGATCGAGCGACGAGAAAAAGCAACAAAAAACTTGCCGAAAGCAACCAAAGCGGGCATTGCTATTTTGGAAATGGATTTAAAAAATGCTCCTTCTTACGTAGATGGCACGTCCTTCTTCAATAGCCACGACATATCTTTGGCCATGGGAACAGGATAAACACACTTCTTCAGTAGTCTAGGTTTGTGGCTTCTCGCCGTAGGTGTCGTAGGTCTAGGTTTAGGGTTTTCTGTGTCTGCCCATGTGGTGTGTGGCGAGATGCCGTCCGGCCTGTCCCCTCCGGCGTTCCTGCACAAAGCCAGACGGCCGTCTCCGTGGAGGCCCGGCAAGCCCTAGTGGTTGGAGCATGTTGCTGCTGCTGTTGTGGACGGAGGCCATCCTCATAAGTGCTGCCGCTTCTGGATCTAGCAGCCTCGTGGCGCCCTTCTCTCCCCGACCGGCCTTGGTGGCGAGGGGTGGGAGGAGGTCGTGTCGGTGGCGGTTGGAAAAGGGAGACGGCTTGGGTGCTTGACGCAAGGTCGATCTGGAGTTGATCTTCTCCATTGCGGAGCTCCCTTGGTCGGAGCCATGTGCAGTGGGGTTGCTCGGCACCGGAAGCCCCCCTCTTAAGGTCAGTGGGCTTGGTTTGCGATGGTTCGTTGCGGGTCTTCGTCGCTCTTCTCTGGCCGGCCGTGGTGGCGAGGAGAGAAGGTGTGGCATCCCCGGGAGCCGACCTGCTGCACTGCGAAGTCTGTGGCAACCTGGTGCTGCGGTCCGCGAAGCTGCGTCTATGAATCTCCTTCAACGACAGCGAGGTTGCGCCGCCGTTATCCGTGGCCAGGAGGGCCACATCTCTGCTCGGATAAAGCCGATCTTGCTCTTCCGCGTATGGCAGAAGCTTTTCGTCGCCCTGTGCGTGCGAGCCAAAGTATGCATCGCCCCAAGTGGCATGTTCCCCGGCAACGGTGCGGGCTCCAGGGCGTCGACGACGACCAGATGCGGTGGAGAAGGGCGAGGACCTGATCGCGTTTTCTATTTTTCTTCTAGGGTAAGTGAAAGGATAGAGATGTCGCCTAGAGGGGGGTGAATAGGCAATTTCAAAACTATTACGGTTTTGGCTTGATAGAATGCGGAATTAAACTAACGTTTATTTTACAAGCACAAAACCTAAATACACTAGGCTCAACTAAGTGCACCAACAACAAGATAAGCTAAGCAAGATAGCACAAGATAAATATACCACAAGTGATAGGCAAGATAAGTACTTCAAGCTCGATGGCTATCACAAGGAAAGTAAGCTCGGGTATAGAGATAACCGAGGCACGCGGAGACGAAGATGTATTCCCGTGTTCCCTTACAAGTAAGGTACGTCACGTTGGAGAGGTGTGAGATTCCACGAAGGATTTCCCAACGCCACGAAGGCTCATCTTCTTCTCCGAGTCTATCCCACGAAGGAATAGGCCCTTTCCTTATGGCTAGCTTTTCCTCCACTCCGGAGATGGCAAGCTCCACAACCACTTCACAAGCTCCACGAAGGAGAAGCCCGGGTCTCTTCACAATCTTCCACGAAGAGGTCACCGTGGCACCAACCGCCAAGCCAACTAGGAGGTCACCCTCCAAGAGCAACAAGCTCACGGTCTCTCACTAGAACAAATCGTAGTGGAGAGCTCAACACTTATGCAAGAATGCAAAGCAAGAACACCAAGGGTGTTCAAATCCCTCACTCTCAAATCCCACCAAAGCAACAAGTGCTAGGGAGAAATTAGAGAGGAAGAACAATGGTGGAAGTCAACAAATGACTTCAAGATCTAGATCCAATGGGTTCCCCTCACTTAGAGGAGGAATTGATTGGTGGGGATTGTGGATCTAGATCTCCTCTTCCAAAGCCCTCAAAAAGATGCAAGAATCATAGGAGGGAAGGGAGAGGAAGCAAGCTCAAGAGGGTCAACAATGGAGGTCAATTTCGGGCTAAAGAACACACAAAAACGTTGGGGGAAGAACCCCCTTTTATAGGGAAAAGCAAATATGGTCGTTGGAGAGAAAACAACGAAAACTCGGTTCCAAAGTCGGTTGGACCGGCCCCAGAACCGGGAAACTCGGTCCCCAGGCCGGAGGACCGACCTACAAACCGAAATACCTCTGTTTGCCAACCCGGAATAGACTCGGTCGCAAAAACCGGAAATTCCGGTCTGAGATCCGGTCTACCGGAGCTAGAACCGGACCGTCCGGTGTGGGGCTCGGTTGAACCGGATCCACAACCGGGATGAAACTGACTTCACAAAAACGCAATAACTTTTGCATCCGGACTCCGATTTCGATGATCTTAGGCTTGTTTTGACGAGGACAACAAGCTCTACAATATGGTGCATGAAAACATCACAGTACAACAAAGGAAGATAGAACCAAATGAGGAAAGGTATGGAGCCTCCCTATAAGAAGAACCGGTAAAACCTTCAAACTCGAAAACGCCATATAAGATGCATACGAATTCCGTTTTCGTTGAACTTGGGCTTGTTGAAGAGCTAGCAACAAGATCAAGAACCTCACATAGAGAAAATACCAAGAAGCAACAAAATAGGAAGATGCAAAGTATGCAAAGGATTGAGCTCCCTATGACGATGTGATCAAGTTACCCAACCGAAAGCCCCTCTTAATAGTGCGGCTATCTATCCTATAACCCGGTCTCCCAACAACCACCTTGAGACCGGAAAAAGGAAAACCTAGCAAGGCCATACCTTTGCCTTGCGCATCCCGCTTGATCTTGATGACAACGCTTCAAGCTCCATCCAAGCCGGAATGCACCACTTGATCATTGTTGCTTCATGAAGACTCATAATTTGCTCCCCCATAAACCACTATGAGATAGCTTCATTAAGACACATCTTCACATGTCCATTATCACCAAAATGGACGGCAAGCTTCAAGCAAATGATCTTCTCGAGATGCTTATCTTGAACTTTCCCTTCTCAACCTTGATGGCGATCACCACTTGATGCCATCCTCTCATGGGCTATTGAGATCTTCACTTTTGAAGCAAGCCCATGGAAAGATACCTATCCCATATATAAACCACAAAGGAACATATATAATGGGTTAGTTCATGATGCATAAATGACAAGGCTTACCACACCACAAGATCCATGTGGTACATTATTTATGCTTCATGCGCTGACCAACTTGAAATCACTCTTCACTCTTTGCATTGGTCAACCAAGAGTCTTCTCATGCTCCATCTCAATATCTTGAGGTACATAAGGAATTCTTCATTTGATTACATGCTCTAAATCTTAGTCAACCATAGCTCAACTAATGAGGCTATCATGACACCGGCTTAGAGCCATATCTTGAATTCTTCTATTGAGATCACACTCTCAAGATCTTGAACATATCATATTCTTCTCTTCAATTTGATGATCGTGATGCCAAAACTCAAGGTATATCTTTATCTTCATGGCATCCATACTTGAATCCAACATATGGACTACATGCATGACCTATGGAATATTCCTTCATATAAAACTCAATGAAAACATTAGTCCATAGGGATTGTCATTGATCACCAAAACCACACATAGGGGCAATTACCCTTTCAGTAAGTGTGTCGTCCTTATCCTGCTTACCCCCTCTGGATAGGGGTGTCCTTCTAATTGTTCCCATCGCTTGCATTAATTGAGCAATTCTGGGGCCTTCTGGCCCTCCCCCGCTGAAAAAAAAAGTTGATGCTTCCGGATACACTTTATCGGTTGGAACGGGTTGTAGTCTCGGTTTCCCAGCGGGAACTACGAAATAGAGACTAAAGGTCCCGTTCTTTTACTCCCAATTGGCCACAAACCGGGACTAAAAGTCTTTCATATGAAGGACCAACACCAACCGAGACTAAAGGGCTCCACGTGGCTGCCATCGAGCGCTGGGCTGGAGAACCTTTAGTCCTGGTTACACCAACCATACTAAAGATTTTGTGTTTTAGGTTTAGGGGTTAGGGGTTTAGGGTTTCTTATTTCATTTTGTGTTTTCTATTTATTTCTTTTTCATTTTAAACAAGTTTTTGTATACATATTCTACGCTACTACATATTGTACACGTTGATGCATATATAATATAATATCTCTTATGAGTATATATATATAATTTAGTATATATATATACATATATCTATTTAATTACATGGAGATCATTAAATTACATGAAGACATTAGCGGTAATGGTATTCTCGGTATCATATATGACCTCCGTAAGCAAAAAAATTCGCCAACTCATCTTAAATTGCTAGTAGGTGGTTCTTTGGTACGAGCTTCTCCTGCATCTTTTCGGTTTTTTAAAAGGAGATCAAAATGAATATATGAGTTGTGTATATATATATATATCAAATCATCATAAAAATGGTGAATGAAACTCAACACAATTGATGGTAATAAAATAAAATCGTGAATAGTGTTTACCTACTTAAAGTTGTCGATGATCTCTGCTCCGCTCGCTTGTCGTCCTGTGAATGAACTCGCAAACGTAGTATCTACATAAATTATTCCTCTGATCCTATCTTAAGCACTTTACGAGAATATAATTTAATCAAAAAATAATCAAACATGAAACTAGAATTAAAGAGAGACGTGGATCTAGCTAGTATTATTTACCGGGATCCGTCAAAAACTCAGCTTCTCTTTCCATTCACCGACAACATCCTTGATGAAATGTTTTCAACGCTTGTCCGTCAAAGAAAATGAATAAATACGTTATTAATTACTTGATATTAGGAAATGAACGAAAGTGATTGATATAGTGCGGTAATGATTGAAATTATCTCTGGAGCATTGAAACCATGCTCTTTTATTTCTCACGGGATTTACTTAATGAGTCCATGATATCAACTCTTTCGATGTAAGTTAAATGATTAGCAGAATCTAGTGAAAGTTGTGCATGTTTATATACGCAGACATGCATAACTCATCAATTACACTTAACATCGAGTAAGCAAAATAGAATGTGTACAAGACAGTAACACTCACTTGAAGTTGTAAGGAAGTAGTTTTTCCGTTATGTAATTTTATTCCTTTAAAAACATTAGCAAGCTAGTCTCGATGTCCTTGGCCTGGTCTCGTATCGTAACAAAATTAATGATATATGGATCAATGAACCCAATGTCCTAGATCCTTCCTCTTTCACATTCGAGAATCTTAATTCTGCATAGCGTACAAAAGAATATGGCGAGGATAATTACGGACAATGAACGAGCTGAGCTAGATACTTAAATTACAGAAATAAATCATTTACAGACAATAACAACTAACGATGAATTTATCGAGGGTGTCTTGATTGTATAACTGAAAAGTTGCATAATACACATCTGGTCATCACGGTAGTAATGCTCTTTCTTAACTTCCACCATGAGCATGATTCGCTTTTCCTTTATGACTATCATGTACCACTCATGCAATCTTCGTATTTGTGTTGGTAGATTCCGAACCTGCTCAGGTCTGACTAGAGGTTGTCCGGGGACATGTTTCCATGCTAGATCAGCCTTGGGGATATCTGTGCCACCTATCAATTGAGAAACACTGAGATTAAGGTTACTAGCAATTTTGTTGTATAGGTCCTGATCGTTAAACACCTTGAGCGTGGGGATCGATTGTATTTCCTGTTCTCCGAGCTGGGAATTTTTCTCTCGCTTGCATTACTTATTGTTCACTGGATTTGTCGGGGTCCTGATAACTGGGGTACCACGACCTAGGTCGTTGGGCCCACCGCTTGGACGACTACGACCTTGCCAGGTCGCGATGCATTGCCGCGTTGCCTCATGAGCCAAGTGCTAGGGCCTTTCGCCCCTGAATACCCCTGCTCGGTATGACACCGATATCGCTGGGGACGCCTTCGAGAGGCAGCCTCACGAGGGGTGCGACCACACCCCTTTCAGGCTCCTTGGAAGCCTCGGATCCCTTGGACCGAGCCCCAATGGCGTGACCGTAACTTTGTATCAAAAGGTGTAGAGATGACAAAACCTGGCGGGCGGCGCCAGGACCACGCGGACCGCCTCGGTAAAGAGGAGCCGGTCCGGCCTCTTCAGTGTAAAAGCGGCATCGATGACTTTAGCACCAGCAGAGCTACTCTTTGCCACTTTGGTGCAATGAAGGGGCGGGAGGCGTTGGGTAGCGGCAGGCGACGCCAGGAGCTCCATCTTTACAAAGGACCGACAGACATCAAGTAGTCCTAGACTTGGTCCACACAAAGTGGAATTGTAGACCGAGCATCCTTCGTGCGGCAGTGTGGAAGCCCTTCCCGCCCAAAGATTGGAGGAAGAGGCCCACTACCCCTATAAAAGGAGAGGCACCTCCACCTTAGAAGGGGATCGATCCTTGGGATCTAAAACCTTAGACATTTATACTCCATTGCACCCTTGCGAGACACCGTGAGCTATATAACCAAGTAGGAGTAGGGACTTTACCTTCTCACGAGGGTCCTGAACCTAGGTAAAAAAACCGGTGTCACTCTGTCGTGTGTGAGCTCCTCTGTTGTCGTCGCCTATAAGACTGGAACATGTGTTCTGCCCCTGTTGGACCCCTTGTTCTTCCACGGGACACAAGTCTCGGACAACATTTGTTCTTTATATGACTTCTAAATACAACGATCATAGTCTGATGGCATATTAGCCAGATGTGACGATGGTCGCTCAAACATGTCCACGAAGTGTTGAACGGTTTTTCTAGGTATTTTCTCCTTTGGCTGGGGTTGTACCGGTGCAAAATACCTTTTCACTTCGGCATCAACAACCATTTTGGTTTTCTCATCAGTCATTTTGTAAGGTAATTTGGTAGGAGCCTTGTCCTTGGATGTCTACGTTGTACCTTTATTCCGGGTAGTACTAGTCGACAGAGCAGTCATCTTCCACTTTTGCCCCTAGGACTTAATGGGCGGAGTCGGCTGACGCGCCGGAGATCGAGATGGACTCGCGCTGGGTCCTTCTCGAGGAGGGGTGGACTTAGAGGTGTATTGCTACTCGGAGGATTCAGTAGCCTTGGCGTCGAGTCTGGAAACACGATGTTTCCTTTTTTCCGTAGAATGATAGCATGCACGACTTCTCCTAGTGCCGTCTCCCTTCACCTACATGGATGTCAAGCTCTAGTGACATATCCCTTCGGAATTTCATCCACCTCGACACGAGCATAGTCAGCTAGAATTTGACCACAATGGAAGCTTGCTCCGGGTCCAGAAGGTAAATCAATGCCGACCGCCACTTCATGGATATGTTCTTTAGTGACTGATGTAGCTCATAATTTTCCCTCTCCGCGATATCATCCACGGGGTAGCAAGTCATCCATCAGTGTATCATCAATGCGAATTGGAAAACACTGGTGTGTCAAAACTGTTCGGGGAGTATTCTGTTTGATTAAGACAATACTTTAACAAAAATTTAATGTATTTAATATATTATTTAAATTGTACAAAATCCAGATATAAAAAATAATTATATTTTTAATGTAAGTTTAATGATATTAACCACATGCCACATATATGACATACCGATACATATATAGTATCGTAATTTAATGACAATAATTACTGATCACATTCTTGTCCGAACCAATCACAACTAGAGGCAGGTATACACCTCCATTTCAAAATTTAAGGATTAGTATTTTTTTTTTCAAAAGTCAAACTACGTAAAGTTTGACCAAGTTTTTTTTAAAAGTATTAATATTTATAATACAAAATTCATACCTTTTGATACATCCTGAAACATATTTTCATACGGTATCTACATAATATCATAGTTTTTGGTAGTTTTTTCTAAAAGTTTTAGTAGCTTGAATTTTTTTATAAAAAACTTAAACTTTGAAACGGAGATAGTACTAGCAAGTACTCAGTAAACAAATCTTTATTATACTCATAGACACTGAATTTTGTCTTTGAAAAATGTTACTAGCCCTAGTGAAAATAGAGAATTACTTTTATAATCACCACCTGGTGGATGACGCAGTGACGACATCAGTGTATAATTCGAATTCGAATTTAAAAATTGTTTGGGCAAGGAGAGGCAAGATCCATTCCCCATTCACCTCACCTGTGCTCCAATCGTTAACGAGCCCTCCAACCCCAACCCTTTTTAATTCAAAATTTTCGAACCAGCCCCATCTTCCTCCTCCCCCCTCCCCGCAACCCCACCGCACCTGGACCCAGCCCGACAGCTCCATTTCCCCCTCCGCCCCCTCCCTCCCTCCTCCACCTCAACCGCGCACCAAACTCGAATTCGCCACCGCATTCCCCGCACACGCCTTCTCCCCTCGCATCTCCTGGACAGGCGGCTGCGGCGGCGGAGGCGCTCCCCACCCCGCCCCGTTGGCGGCGGAACTGCGGTGGGCCCACCAGTGGCGGTGGCGGTGGCGGAGGCGGAGTTTATCCCCCCAACGGCGGGGCGAGGCTGCGACCGGCTCGTGTAGGGCGGGGGAAGTCAGCGCCGTGTACAGGGGCGGCGGCGCGAGATCCGGGGTGGCGCGGTGCGATCTGGGGCATGAGATTGGAGCCAGCGGCGCGGCGCGCGGGGTGGCGGTGAGAGGCGCCTTCCGGGGATGACGACCAACACCAAGCGCGCCTACAAGCTCCGTATCCTCCTCGCGATTCCGCTACGATTTTTTTCGCTAGCTGTATTTTTAAATTGTTTTTCTGAGGTGGGGAGGTGCATCGTGTCCGTTTGACCGATCCGCCAGTGCTGTCGCGCTCGTCCGTCCCGCTAGCTGGAGGAGTTGTCCCTGCCAATTCAGAGGCAGCTACATGCTCTGCGTTTATTTTGGTTGACATCGCAGAGTGCTGCACGGTTGTTTAGTGGCGTCAGCGAGATTTAGTTGCGGACGATGTGCTTCGTATTGTGCTGTTGGTGCTTGCTGACTAGTCGGTTCTTGGTTGCCTGAGGAGTGTGAATTTGCTGGAGGTGTGTGTGTTATGGAATGTTTGGGGTGCTGCAGCAGCCGAATGTGGAATTTTGGGGGGTAATTTCGTTGCTAAAGTTGTGACATTGCGATGCCTTGACTTACATTTGGTGTAGAGGAGTTTGTGGCGCACTCTTCCAATGTCAACTGCCTCAAGATTGGGAGGAAGACTTCGCGAGTTCTTGTCACAGGAGGAGAGGATCATAAGGTTAATCTTTGGGCTATCGGGAAGCCCAATTCGATATCGGTAAGATACTTCTTGGTATCATATATAGTTTGTACAATATGGTTCCACACTACAGTAGGCAAAACGAACTCTGAATTCAATCCAACTGAAGTCTTGACTGGACCTTTAGTTGATTGCTAGATGAAAATTTCACCACTTTAGCTGTTGATGATGGCTTCAGCGTGGTTTGCTTTATGTTGATTTTCAAGTAATGTTAATATATACTTTCATGTTTGAGAAAAGTCATTATAGTTACCAGAAGTGTCATATGTAACAGTTTTAGTTGATGAAACACTTAATTTTGATTCACCTTTTTTATCTTTTGGTTGTACAGAGTTTACCAGGGCATACAAGTGCTGTGGAGTCAGTTGCTTTTGATTCCACAGAAGTATTTGTGGCTGCAGGAGCAGCCAGTGGAACAGTTAAATTATGGGACTTGGAAGAGGCGAAGAGTACGCAACTATGGATGCATGACTTACCTATTTGTATATATGAGCATTCAGGCTATGTCATTATCTTTTACTGATTGCATATCTTGGCTTGTTATGTATGTAGTTGTCCGCACGCTTACTGGACATAGGTCAAACTGTATGTCAGTTGATTTCCATCCATTTGGGGAATTCTTTGCCTCTGGGTCATTGGACACTAATCTGAAGATATGGGATATAAGAAGAAAGGGTTGTATCCACACGTACAAAGGTCACACCAGAGGGGTGAATGCTATTAGATTCACACCCGATGGCCGTTGGGTTGTGTCTGGTGGTGAAGATAGTGCAGTGAAGGTAAGATTTGTTGGCAATGCTTTGTGTATTTAAATTGCTAATTTTGGTCACCTTGTTTTATTTTTTCATAATCATTCGAATAACACACCATATACTTGTGCTTATAATTTGGTGTGAATCAATTTAAAATTTTCAGCATGCAGCTTGGTTTTCATTTTGTTAAACTCAACATGATTATTATATCTCCTATGGCATTGAACTCATAATCGGTTTTGCCTTGGCAGATCTGGGATTTGACAGCTGGAAAGTTACTACATGAGTTCAAGTCCCATGAGGGTCAAATACAGTGCATAGACTTCCATCCCCATGAGTTTCTTCTGGCAACAGGTGGGTTCACATTTTATAATGCCAATCTCTCATTTGTATGTCAGCTTTTCTTTGTTCTTTTGGTTGTATGTAGATTTAAATACTTAAGTTAACTATTGAACCTCTCTCTTTTCACATGGTTAGTGAAAGCACTTATTGTTTGCACATGCTTTTTTAAAGACTTGAAGTGGAAATGGACGTTTGCAAATGTTTTGTTCTGACATATTTGCATCTACCATATATCTCAACCTTAATTTCCCTGTGGGCCTATGTTGCTTGTTCCATTTTTTCCATTTGGTGTGCATCTGTGTTTCAAGTTGTTGGTAAATATATAGCTACCAATCATTTACATTGGTGAAACAATGTATTGCTTCGCAGAAACTTCCAGTTTGATGTCACTGAATAGAAGACTCATCCCATTTCTGTTCCCACATAGATGCATATTAGTTCTTCCAGTCTGCCAACAGTATATTCAAATAAAACTATTTCTATTACTGTCAGAAAATTATCTTCGCTCGTTTTATGCGTGATTTGCAACTATGGATATGTTACATGACACCAGTTGCCTCACTCAGGTTCAGCTGACAAAACTGTCAAGTTTTGGGATTTGGAGACCTTTGAGCTGATTGGATCTACAGGACCTGAGGTATCTCTATGTATTTGTTTTTGTGGTGATGATTCATAATTATGCACCCCTTTCAGTGTAACTTTGCCAATCATTTTAGGCAACATGGAATTTTCTAGTAAACTTGGGGTCATTTCATCAGACAAGTACCATCCAAAAGAATAAACATGAGGAAACGCTTCAAACCCTCTTCTGTGTGTCCTTTAAAGAAAATATAAGTAAATAGGAAACAATACACCAAAGAATGCTCATGACATCATTCGACTTCTGTGTTATACTCAACGATATTGAATCATACTACTGTAATCTATTGTGGTAATGTAGTGAGTATCGTATCTTTATGTATTGGCTCTACAAAGCCATTACCTTCTGGGATGTTCTAGTTTATGTGCTTTAGAGCTCAGAGTCATGGTTAGGTAATATAGATGAAAAAACTGTCTTAACTTTAATCCAGTATTGCTATTGCTAATGGCACAATAAGAGGTACTTTGCTGATTTTTCTTCCTGAATATCAGATGACAGGTGTACGGTCTATGACATTCAACCCTGATGGAAGATCTCTGTTATGTGGGTTGCACGAGAGCTTAAAGGTAGCGGTGCAGTTTCCTCATATGACCACATTACAATGGACTTTCATTCTCCATGTCTAACTTCTATAAAATTAAGCAGGTTTTCTCTTGGGAACCAATAAGATGTCATGATACTGTTGATGTAGGATGGTCTAGATTGTCTGATCTAAATGTCCATGAAGGAAAACTTCTTGGTTGTTCTTCTAATCAAAGTTGTGTTGGAATATGGGTTGTTGATCTAACGGTACCTGCCTCATCACCTACATTCTAAAACACCAATATTTTATTCTCAACTTGAGTCTTGCTTTGAGTTGATTATATGCTAACGAACCAACTGGCAGCGTCTTGAGCCACACGCAACAGGTACATCAGTCGGTACTATGCCATTACAAAACGACAGTGGTTCAAGGGCTAACATAGGGCGATCATCAGCTCTACAAAATTCAGAGAATAACTTGAAGGCTTCTACAGGAAGACTCTCAGTTTCTCAAAATACAGATTCTGCACCCAAGGAGATAAAATCGACAGCTTGTATGTCACTGATCTTTTCTATCTTGACATGTTTGTATTTTAATGATTGAAACAGTTCATATATCTAACCTATCCTTTGTCTGTTCCTGTCACAATAATGAAGCAAGTGGCTTGGTCCCAAGCACCCCTCAAAGGCCCGGAACTGGCTCCAGTACTAGAACAGTTGGACATTCAACTTTTGCATCTGGTGGCAGCACTTTGAAGAGAAGTTCACAGAAGAGTACCAGTGCTTCTAATCTTCATAATTTCAGTAAAACTGATGTGGTGCCTGCTGTGATCATGCCAAGAACTAGCTCAGGGGCAGAGCTTGATACTGGTTCAAAAAGCTATGCTGCTGATGTGACACCTGTTCTTTTGAAGCCAAGCAGAAAGGCAGAGCCTGCTATTGATCCTAGGACAGAAAATGCTGATGCGACGCCTGTTGTTACTCCCAGAACAAGCTCAAGAATGGAGATGGCCTCTGATTCAGCACCTGATGTTGTTTCTAAGACAGGCAGAAGGTTGGAATCTGCTGTTGATTCTAGGAAAGAAAGTGTTGATGCAGCACCTGTCATTCCCAGAGCAACTTCAAGAATGGAAATGGCCTCTGATTCTGTACCTGTTCTATCCAAGGCAGGCAGAAGGTTTGAGTCTGCTACTGATTCAAGAAAAGAAAGCGCTGATGTGGCACCTGTTGTTCTCAGAGCTACATCAAGAATGGAAATGGCCTCTGATTCAAGGAGAGAACCTTCTGCTGGAAGAGTGTCGCCTTTTAGGATCCAATCAAGATATGCTGAACCACGGAAGTTAACCAATGCTAAAGTTGATATAGACAAAGGCGATGTAGGAAGCAAAGATAATGAAAATAACGACCTTACTTGTCAAATATTTCTTCCTCGGAGGAATGGTGGTGTTCAAACAGTAATTTCCGAAGAAACTCGCGATGATGTAAAACACGGTACAGTTTTCAGGTCGGGATTTTCAGGACCAGCAGAATCAAATACAAGCCACCGGAATGATAATTGTATGATCCTTGTCCTTTACATGCTTATTTGTTTTACATGCTGCTGCATTCATATTTTGATACTGTTTCACGACCATTAGTAGTGCCTGGTTTAGCTAAAAAGGAAGCAATGCCTGATTTCTTACATCATGTGCTAGAGATGATGATTCTTGTGCAAATTGATTTCCTTTACTGAATCCAATGTTACAAGCAACTAAGTTATTTGTTAGGTTCTTCAATTATTTCTATAGCTAATGTTTACCATATGCAATTAACGTTAAATCGAAATTTCATGTATAACTAAGTTGTACTGTTTGAGCATTTGGTACTCCTTTCAGATGTTCCTAAATCATGTGCCACAATTTATTTATTATTTGGTACCCCTTACAGATGTGCCTAAAATGCGTAAGCCAAGAGATAACTGCTACGTTGAAGTTTCACGAGCAGGTATATCATTTGCTGTACTTTGGTGCTTTCAATAATTTGTTCTGCAGGGCTGAATCTTAAAGTACCATGCAGGAAGAACAAGATCGATTGTTTCTAACTGGGAAGGCAGAGATCAGTCCCCAAGCCATGAAGAACCAACAACAAGCAATTCTACGTTGGGGGCTCCTAGAGGCCGATTGTATTCATCTGTATGTGAGACAACCCATGAGCTTTATAACATTATGTTCATTTTCTGTTCTTACTATTAGACTGAATTCACACACCATTTTTTCTTTAGTAATTGCTACTTGACAATGTTGCTATATCATCTTTAGCAAATTGGAATCTGGATTTTTTAGAAACAGAAAAAGGAAAACCATAAACAAACTAATTTTGTGCAACTTCTTTTGTCTTATTACAGAGAGGAAGCAGTCAAGCGGCTGAAACTAATATCATAACAAGCGAGGAAGATGTTTTATCTGTTCTACTCGAAGAGCATGATCTATTTGCTAGCTCAACACGATCTCGACTGACAAAATTACAGGTCTGTATGGTGATCAACTTGTTTGGGGTGTAATATTGTTACGTTGCGTAAAATAGGACTTCATTATCTGAAAGATTGATATATGCTTCATGTTATTAATTGAGTGAAAAAATATTAAATGTGTAAATGTATATGCATTACTCTCTCCGGTTTTATATACTCCCTCCGTTTCGGTTTACAAGTCTTGCACGTATATCTAGGTTGACACTTTGACCATTAAAATATAAATTGTGGTATAATTTTTTTTGCTATACAATTTATATTTTATTGGTCAAATTGATGACCTAGATATACGTGCAGGACTTGTAAACCGAAACAGAGGTATTACAAGGCCACTACCAAAATCTGGTTTTCTATAAATACAAGGCCACTATCTCTTCCCGAGAAAAAATGATTTGGTTTCTCCCTCGTACAATGGTGCTTATTAATCCAAACTTTGCATGCAACCTATGAGAAAGAGGCACAACATGCAGTAGATTTAATTAGTGTGGGACAGGATGGGTTTCAGTCACACATTTATTAGTTGGCTTTTCTTTTCTTGTTATCTAGAATATGAGATAGTGGTCCCTTGTATTGTAGATAAAATTGGAGGGAGTATCCTATATCATGGTATTCCAGATTTCAATAGACTTCATTTCTTCAGAATGACATATGGCTGATTGAGTTAATTACATTATCACTACCGCAATCTTAGACTTTTCAACCCCCATTTATTCAGTAGTCAGCAGAGTAAAGCTCACTTGTCGACAGATAGGCTTTCGAAGTGTGAATGCTTGCTTTGCCTTTTGTTGGTTAGTTCTTTTGGTTGTTTTGCTTAAGCGCTTTGCTCTTCTCGACACATTTTGGTGCGTGTTTGACAAAAATAGTGGTATTGCTCTCAGACTGTTTCTTACCCCCCCAAAGTCTAACTGTTTTAACTGTACACAGATTCTTCATCAAATGTGGCAAAGAAATGACATCAGGGGTGTTTTCGCAGCGATGGAGAAGATGTCTGATCATGCTGTCAGTACTCTGCAACTTCTTTTATTCTTCCACATGGAATAACCGTCACATTGTCTATTTATAGTACGGTACTAAGGTTCCTGCTAACTCCAGGTATCTGCTGATATGGCAAGTGTTCTGATGGAGAAAAGTGAAACTATCACTCTAGATCTATGTACTACTGTCCTGCCTGTCCTTGCTGACCTCCTGGAGAGTAAAACTGACAGGTAAGCTCTTAGTTGTCTGAACTGGCAAGACTGTTCTGGGATTGTACACTGACGATCATTATTGGCACCAATTTTCTTAATTGATTCACATATGCGTTGTTACTGCCAGGTGCCATGTCAGCGTACTTCTCATCCGTTTGTTTATTTGTTTTACATTGCAATGAATCTTGGCAGGCATGTAGCTGTATCACTGGAGCTGGTGGTGAAGCTTGTCAGGACTTTTGGGCCTGTAATACATTCAACAGTGTCAGCCACTCCATCTTCTGTTGGTGTAGATCTTCAAGCAGA
The DNA here is from genome assembly GCA_910589775.1 of Avena eriantha. NCBI lineage: Eukaryota > Viridiplantae > Streptophyta > Magnoliopsida > Poales > Poaceae > Avena > Avena eriantha. The sequence goes on along the minus strand of OU342741.1, from coordinate 9,959,490 downwards.
GCAAAGGTATTATTTCAGTCAACTTCTCTCCTGATATGCTGGATTACTATATTATGATGTGCTATTAACTTGTTTTGTCATCGTAGGCGAGAGAGGTGCAACCTATGCTTCATTGAGCTGGAGAAAGTAAAAAACAAGCTGCCTTTTCTTACAAGGTATTTGGATAATCTAAATCTGTTACATTATTACTGAAATTGGACTCACCAATCAATACATTGGAGTTTTGGACTGAACTAAACTCTTATACGAGTTTGCACTTCACGATGTTCATATCTCGTTCCATTTGTATTAACAGAAGAAAAGGGGCAGCTGCAAACACAGCACAGGAGCTCAGCCTCGTGTTTCAGGAAGTAATGTCGTAGACTGACCCCACACTCTCATACAAACACACAATTAAACTGGAGATGGTTTCCCTCCGGTGTCCCCAGGACTGGAAATCTGTTGCCATGGAGCGGCTACCGTGAAGCTCCGAGGTCACGCACGCCCTTGGTGGTAGTAACACTTTGTTGCTACTACTGTTTTATGCCCCTTTGTACAACACTAACCCTTATTGATTGTGGCATCCTTGCCATTCAGAAAGAGAAGCCGCGAAAACAATGTCTTGGGCCTGAGCGCGGGGCAGTGTTTGCTCGCGCGGCGTCTCATCGGCACATCTGGAAGGTGTTGTTTGGTCTCGACCTTGGAAGTCAGAAGGCCTTTAGTTTGCATGCCGGTGCCTGTAAATGCTGTAGCCGCTCTCTCTGGGTTCTGTGTGTGTGTCAGCTTGGGTTTGGTAGTTTGTTGTTAGGTTGTAATGTATGCCTGGTCGATTCAGTGACAGGGTCGACGAGTGAATGTGATCCATGTAGTACAAGTGTACGCCATTTTTTTGAAGAGTTGACACTTGAACTCCTGATTCTTGGCGATGTGTCCTCGACTCGGTAGTATGGAACGATTCTACTAAACGTGGGCACAGTGAACGCCTGTGAGTTGTGATTTGTGTGTTGTTACGTTTGATATTCCGACTATCTTCTTGGTCAATTTGTCTGAATTTTCTGCAGTGTCTCAGCTTGCTTAGTGTTTTACTTTTTTTTTAAAAAAATTGTCAACTAAATCATGGGCTAACGTATGATGACCTGGTTGCTGTATTTATGAGCATGCTCTTTTCTGTATCTGAAGACACCAAAGACTGAATATTATCCTTCTGATTGATCTGGTATAAGAAATAAACATGGAGTTGAGCAAAATAAGTTGTCCCGACATTACATTTTTATTATTCAAGTTTGATTGAAATTTCTCACGAGAAAGGAAAGGACACATGACTGACCTATCGTGCAACAGCACCAACAACACATAACATGACGAATTTTAGTCCTAAACACAAACATGGACACCAATCAAAACACAAACGACGCGAAGACGTCGAGATGCGCGCACACGCATGAAGCGAGCGCGCGTTCTCCTAGCTTATTCACTTCACCAAAACAACCTAATGATCAAGACCGCCGCCGCGGAACCGAACGAGACGACCGGCCGGGGCTGTCGACGGCCACCGGCATGGTGGACGTGGCGCGGTGCCTAGCAGGTTGGGATGCATGACTTGGAGCACTTGGCGGCGCACTTGGCGTGGGCGGAGAGGGTGCATCCCTTGCCGCAGAGCAGCCTCTTCTTGTGGCACTCCTCCTTGGTGAGGCAGCTCTTGGCCGCCGCCGCCGACTTCTCCGCCTCCTTGCTGCTGCTGCCGCCGCTCTGCTCCTTCCCGCTGTCGTTGCCGTTTCCGTTGCCGTTCCCGTCGCCGCTGCCGGCTTTGGGCACCGTGCCCGGGTCGCCGCCCTGGACCTTCACGCCGCTCATCGGCTTCACCGCCTCCTCCATCGTCGGCATCTCCGCGTCGTCGCTGCCCTCGTCCTTCTTCTCGGCCGGACGGAGGTCCGCCAGGCGCGCGGCAGGCTCCGCCGACGCGATGCGCGCGGCTGGCTCCTCCTTCAGCGACGACAGGCCGTCGCGCGAGCCTCCGGCGAGGTGGTCCTCCGCCGACGCGATGCCGCGCTCCTCCTTCTGCGGCGGCAGCATGTCGTAGGCGAGGTGGTGCATCGGCTTGTCGTCCTGCGTCGCCTCCTCCATCAAGGGCTTGATCGCCGCGGTCGCCGTGGCGGCGAGCACGAGGAGCAGCACCGGCACCGCGAGGCCCCAGGCGGCGGCAGAGCGAGACATGGCTGGAGCTTGCGTTTCTTGGACCGTCTGGAACTTGTTGGTACGTACGTATAGCAGCTTGCGGCTTTCGGCTTTGTGTGATTATTCGCGATGTGGTCACGTATTTATAGTGCTGCTGCGACGACTGTGAGTGTGGAGCGGCGACCATGGCGTGGTGCAACTACCTCGCTCCTTCCCGCCTCGATCGATCGGTACCAAGCGCGATGCGCGTGCGTGCGTGCATGCCTGCAATGCTAGTCGTCACCGCCGAGCGGATGGGCGCGGACAAGCATGGTTGAGCCATGAACTTGCTGCACTGCTAGCTCCAACAAGAGTCCATTTATCAATTACTACATCCGCCTCCGATCCGTTCCAGTGAATAAACTTTAGTATTTTTTTTTAAGTCAAGCTAAAGTAAAGTTTAACTAAACTTTGAAAAAAATACTTAAGTTTTTTTGAAGAGAGGTATAGCGTCAAGTAAGTTTTTTCTTTATTCTCAAAAAAAAAACAAGGTAAGTTTTTTGTTTTTTTGTTTTTGGAGGTTCTGCTGAGTGTGCGTGGCCCATCATTCGGCTCGGCGGCGCGATCGCGTGCGTGCACGGAGCAAAGGACTTCGGGGGCTCCTATTTTCCGCCTCAAGGTTGTTAGTGATGGGCTGCGGCTCAGTTACAGATATGTGGTTTCTTTTCCAGTCTTTCCTTTTTTCTGATTCTATTTTTTCTACGTTTCATGTTCTGTTTCCTTTTTTTTTCTTTCTGTTTTTTTCTTTTTATTTAAAAAAATTAAACTGCACGTTTCGAACAAAGGATATATTTCAAAATCAAACATTTTTAAAAACGAATTTTTCTTTCAAAATTTGAACATTTTCTAAATCCAAAAATTTGAACTTCATACAAAACTTACAAATGTTCAAATCCGAAAATTCTTCATATTTAAAAAATAATAATACTCCCTCCGACCCAAATTAGTTGACTCAGATTTGTTTAGATTTAGATGTATCTAGACTTGTTTTAGTGCTAGATATATCCGGATCTAAACAAAACCAAGTCAATTAATTTGGGTCGGAGGAAGTAGAAAATAAAAAGGATAAAAAATCGTGGGAAAAGACAAAAAGAACTAAAGAAAAAGGTAATTAATGGGCCGGTCCACCCTCCCGCGATTGGGCAGAAAATAGGAATCGCCAAGGACTCTCGCTTGGTACAGATCAAGGCGGCAAGAAGTTAGGACAACTTCAACGGAGGCTTCCAAATGGACAAATCTGTCCCGGGAGGACAAACCCGGACAAATACTATCGCCTAACATGGTACCGCAAAAGCCATTTTGTCCGATTTTCAAGTCCGAACCACCTCATTTCGGGATCGATTTGCGGGGAAACGGACAGCGTGGACGAGTCCGAGCATGTCCTCCTCCAACTACCCCTGGTGACATAGGTATAGTCTACGAGTACCTATTATTGGCCTATCTAGTTCGGCCCAGCAAGGGGCCTGCATCACAATCCGTCAAGGACGGTGAAGCCCAGGATGATTCAAATGAAGCCAAGCCCATGAGGGATAGGACTCCTTGACGGACACGGTAGAACCAGATAGAAACGCTTACGATTTCGCCCTTGTTCTGTAACCGACTCAGACGTATCCCGAGACCTTACTCCCTCATATAAGGGCAAGGAGGGAGCGACGAGAAGGGTAAGCATACTCTCGCCATACACCTGCCAGATTACATCTGCACTACATCACCATCTCCGCACCCTTGTAATCACCAGATTTTCATTAATCAAGAGCAGACAAGTAGGAGTAGGATATTCCCTCTGGGGGCTTGAACCTAGGTAAACACACTATCCCCATGTTGCTTGTTTGTTAGCCGATGAAGTTTTTAGCGTGCGCTCTTCCTCAAAACCCAAGTGCATCAACCAAGGGCATTGACATGAGCACCCCACGTCAATTGGCATCATCTCTAGGAATCCCGCATGGTGATGTCAAGACTTCACCGGCCCCATCTCCAGCGATCTACGACTTGTCGGCTTCAGATGACCAGATCTGCTTCGCATCCTTCGAATAAACCGTCCACCCGCCGGCCAATCGGCCGACCTTTGACTCCCTCACCGGAGCCGACATGATGATCGACATTTTCAGCTTCCAGGTCTGCAAGACCAGCACTCCGTGCATCCCGAACCAGATCCAATCGGTCCCGGAGCAGTCGACCCCATTGTCCATTGCACCAACTTCATGGATCCCACCACCACCCGCGGCTCTCAGCGAGCTGAACGCTTCCTCCTAGGCCTACGGCCCGAAGCAACAACAATTGTGACTCTGATCTGAGCGATCCGCTCAAAGGCGATGATGACGTTGGATCCAATCTGGAGAGCGCATGAAGCAACATCTACCTCAACCACTACCATTGTACCGTCATCAATGCCAACAATGGCGGCGTCACTAGCGATGGAACCGGCACCAGTGCCGATCCTAAGGCCGAGAACACAGCCAACCGTGACAAAACAACAATAACGACCATCCACAGATCCACCTCACAGATGTTTAGTGAGAAAGGGTCAAGCAGGCCCTGACGGGCGGCACACCTCTACCCCCCGACTCGTCACAAGAGGTACTAATGGCATACCATTGGTACCTAGACAAGGAGTTCCACCACCAACAGGCACTCCATACCCAACTCGAAGAACGACGATGACTCGTCGATGACTCGAGCGCCTGACGGGTGATGACCCACAAGTATGGGGGATTGCAACAGTCTTCGAGGGAAGTAAAACCCAATTTATTGATTCGACACAAGGAGAGCCAAAGAATATTTATAAGCCTTAACAACTGAGTTGTCAATTCAGCTGCACCTAGAAACAATATTGCTCATAACAGTTTATCTGTAGCAACAGTTTTGTAGTAGCGATAACAAAGTAATAACAGTAGTAAAAGTAAAGACAGTAGTAACAATTGCAGTAGATAGTAGGATTAAGTGCGGTAGGCACAGGGATGGATAGACGGGTGTTGCATGGACACGAGAATTCATGTAATAATAAAGAATAGGGCATTTGCAAATAGATAAGATAAAGTATCCAAGTACAAAATAATCATAGGCATGTGTTCCATATATAGTCATACGTGCTCGTAATGAGAACTTGCACAACATATTTTTGTTGGAAATATGCCCTAAAGACAAATAGTAATAAGGACTATTATCATATTTCATATAGTTTATGATTAAGTTTTATATCATGCTATAACTGTATTGAGTGGAAACATCAATACACGTGTGATATACAAACAACCAGGGGTTCCCAGTGTAACTCTAGTCACTGGTTCATTGGTCAACAGATGATCATGTTTCCTGATCATGTGGCATTTATGACAATTGGAAATGAGGTCATCTCATTCTGAGAATGAGATGATGAACCAATACCCAACCTAAACATCGTGACCCGATCATGTCACGAAGGTGAAGTTACGATGATTAGAAATAGATCCTCGTAGACTATTCCTTAGACCGTGACGCTATATCAATCACTGTCTCCCGAGGGTGCTTAGATAGCATCAAACGACATCTGGTAATATAGTGGTTATAAAGGTGTGTTTAGGTATTCAGAGGAAACCGTAGAGGAAATATATGTCAAGAGCGGGATTTGTCCGTCCATGTGACGGGAAGATACTCAAGGGCCCACTCAGAGAAGTTATATCCAATAGCTGCGCATCATGTGATTTGATCACGGGGATATCAATTGTCGGAACGAGTCAAGTAGCATTGTTCAGTAACGAGATTGAACACGACATGGGGATGTCATTGATCAGATCTCGGAAAATGAACGTATCGAGTGACAAAGGGAATAAGACACGACTGTCCCGGTTCAAATGACGAAAGATCTTCGTAGAACGCACAGGGGTCACATGGCCATCCATGTCCCTCTGTCGATCATTGGTGCGGGAGTGTCCCGACCATGTCTGGAGTGTTCCCGAACCATGGGGTATCACGCTTAAGAGCTTGATGATGCTTAGAGAGTGTTTATAGGGTCGGTGGAATCACCGAAGAGTTGTAGAGAGAAAACCGAAAGGGTTTCGGTAAGTCCGGAGGATGTCCGGAGTGGAGGTGGAAGGTGTTCCATAGCCACGGAGATTGAATAATGTGTGAATGAATGTTAAATGTTGATTTAATCATTTATTCATAATTATTTAATAAAGAGAAAATTAATTTTAATGGTCAAAGGCTTAATGGGCCAATTTCCGGAGGGAGAGGGCCCATTAGGGGAAAGGAGAGAGGGAGAAGGGGCAAGGGGGCTGGCCGACTGGGCCTAGCCCCCCGCACGGGGCCCACTAGGCTGGCCAGCGGCCACCCCTCCCCTCCTCTCCTTTAGTCCCACCCCGGGACTTTGAGGGAGATAGTACCTCCCCTCCCCCTATATATAGTGGGGGTATTGGCCAAATTAAAAACACCAATAATCAATAAAGGTCTTCTCACTTTTGGGAGGACCTCCAGTTGATATTTTCTCTCTCCCCCTCTCTCTCTCTCTCTCGTGACCGTGGTCCCAAGTCTGGACTACGCGAGCGAGAGACATCTTCACCGTGAAGCGCCGTCGCGCTGCGGGATTCGGATTCGGGAGCTCTACTTCCGCAACTACTGCTGGATCGGGGAAGCGGGAGTCATCGTCAGACACCGGACATGTGTAACTCCCCGCGAGGTGTTGCACTTGAGGCACTCAAGTTGTTGGATCCAAGGAGCGCAAGGACTTCATCACGACCTTGAGGTCGGCTTTGGCTCGTCTACATCAACCACACTCTCCTGAGCGTTGACAACGCTTTTTGGTCTTCGAGGGTAAGTTCGCGAAAAGCCCCTCCCGTTACTGTATTACTAATAGATAGGTCCTGGAAGCTTCAGGGGTTCAGGGGCGTAGAATAAAATTTATTGTTTTATATGCGGAACCCCAACAGTGGTATCAAAGCTAGATCTATGCGTAGTAATGCTAGTATGGGTAGAACACACGAGATGTAGCGTGTGGGCGTTGATCTTTTAGTTGTTACCCTCCCACGTGTACTTGTGCATACCGTAGTAATGCTTGATGAAGCGGCCCCCAACTGACTTTACGCGTTCATTCGCGAGACTGGTCCATGCTTGACATACGGCTTGTACCGTATAAAGTGGCTTAGGGGGGTGTCTGTCTCTCTCGCATTAGTTGGTACGCCATTTGCAACGGAGGGCCCTGAAAGGGGTGTAGTAGAGACAACTACTTGATCAACATTGTGCTGAAAGTTTGTAGGTAAGAACGGTTCTTGTGCGAAAGCCCATTCAGCCACGTAAAACATGCAAATATAAAGTAGAGGCGTCTAACTTTGTTTTGTAGGGGGGCGTTGCTTTGTGATATGGTTGTGGTAAAGGTAAAGTGATTACCTTTTGTTACATAGTAGTAGATAGTCACGGAGGTGGTGAACTACCACGCTGGAATGACACCGCTACCCTGGTGTCTACGACGCTGGAACCCTGGCGCCAGAACCCGGTGATGGCGGATGGAGATCACGACGTGAAGGACCATATCACATAGCATTTACATTCAATGTTATTGTTTGTATATCTTATTGTGTGCTAGTATTAGATACTCGACGGTAGCCTAATAAGATGATCCCTGTTAAGATTACCAACGATTGTGTTCCCCCTTAGTGTGCACCACCAAGAAAGTTCTTTGGTATGAGGCGATCCAGGGTTACAAGCCTGGGTGTCAGACATATCTACGTTCGCATACAGTGGGTGTAAGCCATGTTGCACAACGAATACATTAAGGTTGAGTTGGCGAGCCTAGCACGCCACAGAAGCGTCGCCTCGGAACACAGATGGTCAAAAGATCGAGCACGAGTCGCATGAATGATGTGACGTTTAGCGTCCACCTTTGAACCCACATCGATGGTCGTGTTCAATCGGGGGAGATGTGGCTGATAGGGGCCGTGTTATCACTAGGAACCCTTTTGGGGATAGGTGTTTCTGAGTGGAGTTATTGTTAACTCATTTAATTATAAACTTAGTCTAAATTCCTTTTGCAATTATAAATGTAGAAAATGGTTCTTCCCGAGATTACCTTTCCTATCGATGATTGGTTAAAAGGAGAAAAGCTCAAGTTAGATGGATCCAACTTTTCTGCATGGTCATGCGCCTGTTTGATCTCCTTGGCAAGAACAATGTAGATGACTACATGACTTGCGAGGTGTATTTGGAACCACCCTATTCTCATGAGACCCAGGAGCATCGGGATCTGCGATGCCGACATCGTGTGATGGCCACATTCATATCAGTGACGATGCGCCTCAGAATGGAGGATGGGCTATGGCCAATGGTGGGAAGTCTTAAACCCCGAGTGGTCATGGCACATCTGAGATCGCATTTCGTGGAACAAGTGCGCATGTGGGAATATGAGCTGATGGGGGACTTCCTCTCCATAAAGATGGAGGAGGGCTCCTCACTAGACGAGCACTTATTGAGCATATACGATGCATACATGAGTCTGGCATACTACCTGGACAACTGGTTCTCAAGCTCATTTGCGATGGGAGTTGTGCTACGGTCGCTTCCACCAAGATTCCAAGAACAGGTCAGGATCTGCATTATGAGAGGTGACACGGAAACACTGGATTTCCTCGAGTTCATATCACATTTCAGAAATGTGGTGGATGAACCCAACGTCGCTGGAGTCATCAATGACAAAGGTATATATTTGATATAAAGTTTTATAAATGTTATAATCTTTCAAACACATTTGCAGTGTTAAGTATATCTGATACTTGTTCTGTTTTGCTGAAAACAGGTCCTTCTGCATGAGAGGTGCTTACTGGAGAGGAGGTGACGTTGCGTGTTGATGGCGAGCATGATGCTGATGGCCGACGACACTATCCCTCGACATTTATCATTTAGTTTATGTTTTAGGATGATTATTGTAATCAAGAGATTGTGAACTTCTTTAGTGTGTCTCACACTTCATGAGACGGTTATTCATATGAGCTTGTAATAAACAGTTGTTCCACTTTTATGAATGATTTCTATTCATGTTCATATCTTGTTTGATTATGTGTGAATTATCCTTGTTGTTTGAAACTAATTGATAATGCATGAACATTTGTAAAATATTGAAATGCCTTTAAAATACCCAACTTAATGATATTTCATTAATGAATGAAACCATTGTTTAAATTCAAATTTATAATGATAATATGTGAAATTCATTCGATTTCTTATCACATATAAATCATGCCTAAGTTTGGCAAATTAACTTGAACACCGTGTATTACTTGAATACAAAGTGTTTAAAGAATTGTTAAAAGTAAATACATATTCGATGTATTGGGTTTTTAACGAAAATGGTAGTTGTCATTATATGATTGTTTAAATATGTAAAGAAGTTTACCAAAGGAAACATGAATATGAAACTATTTGATTTTATCAAAGCATTTCATCAACAAAGGGTATAAATATAAAAGAGAATCTAATTACTATGATTTGATCAATAGTAATGAAATTCGAATTTATACGAATGGCATAAAAGTATTTGTGAAATGCAAAGCATTTTGAAACGTCAGAATGCAAAGCATCACAATGTGATATTAGATATCAAAGGGGGTTGAATAGAAGGCACCAAATAAATCGTTGTAGTGTAGATGTAGATACCATTAGTTAGAAATAGTTAGCACTCAATTAGAATTTATAGTGAACCATTTGAATTAGTGAAAGTTTTGGGGTTATTCTATATAAAAAAACAATAGCGAATAAGTCCTTGTAGAGTATTCATTGGAAACTTTGAATACGAAACCCATAGCTGAATCCAAAAGGAAAGCAAAATTCGTATTGCTTTTATTTTGGTACATTCTTGAGAAAGCTCACTTCTAGTGATGTGTCTCGATTATGGAGCAAATGGAAGATAGTGAAAAACATGATGAGGATTCAAATCCATGCATCAGAGTGTTGAGAAGCGCAACGGACAACGTTCCTGAACGATTCTCTTCACAAAAGGAAAAGAATCAATGATAATGATCATTGTGTTTTCCCCACTAGTGTTTTCACCATATGAAGTAGGATTCAAAATGTAATCCATATCTAGTATGGATACATTTGTGAATCATTTGTCATTATTCTTGGAATATGACATACCTACGAACTACAAAGGAAATAATGGTAAACTAAAATTATGATAAATCCTAAAAGCAAAATTCACTTGAGATTAGAAAGCAATTCGTTGCTGAATCTCACAAGTAAAAGAGTTCCTTGAATTTTCCCAAATGACTGCAAAGCCATAGTGGAAAAGGGGGGTGAATGACAAAAGCACGATTTGTCAAGTATTGGACAAATTCAAATGAATTTGATTCAAATGTGTTAAATGTCTAGTGGATTTAAAACTAGTAATAATACTAGTATCTCATAGTAAATCTCCAAGTTTGATATTTGATCAAAGTTTTTGAAGTTGTTCAAAATAGTGATTGGATATGCAATTTGCATAAAATTGAGTGGGAGCTATGAAAGTCTTCCTAAAACAATATGTGATTGACATATTTTGAGTGGGGGCAATATAAGTCTCAAATTCAAATATGTAGGAACATATTTTGAGTGGGAGCTTATAGGAGTAATTCTTAATTGTGTTAAGAATAAAAGCGCAAGTACTTATAAATAATTATTTATAAGGTGCAGAAGTTGATAATAGGTGTACTATGATATTATAGTATTCCTTAAGGGATTCAGAAAAGGATTTCAGAATAGAAGTTAATTAAGGAACTAGTCCTTAGTAACTCAAATTAGGAATAGCATTAAGTTGATCGTTAATGGTTGAAAGAAAGAAAAGGATGATTGTCATCCACTGTGATGAAACATAGGTTCTATCTTAGTAAACCATGATGATAACTTAGCATAATATGTGATCCAAATAAGGAATGTTTGAAAGTGATTAAATTCGAATTACAGAACATTGAGCTGAGTTTGTCTGCATTGTCTAGTAGAGAACGGCAGACATGTTTGACAAATCCATAAAGGATGACATATCTTAAAACATAAAGGGTTATGTTATAAGAGAATATGTTGTAAACTCCCGTAATACCGATTAGAGTCAAGTAGGAAGCGAGGTAAACTAAAACATCGAAAGTTGCACAGAGTGCACTAGTGTTTCAATGAATACATTTATAATAATAGATAAGGGTACCGTCTAAAGTGTTGTATAATGTTATGGAGGGGCTAGTTCGCTTTTAACATAGAATGATGTGTCCCACGGCATAGTGCCCATGAGAAAGCCCTCGAGGTTGATCTAACATCACTGTAGGCTCCTGGAATCAGGCCTCGTTCTGTTGTCATAGTGACGATGCATACACACAGATGCTATCATGTGATGATAGAGTATTAATGTCAATCCAGGTGACATTAGTAAGTTGCAAAGGATTTGGGATTGTAAAGTACAGACCCAAGACTCAACCTCTTCCATGAGAAATCATGTTCAGGGTACCGGATATATGGTGCCAATGATTGAGAACAAATGCAGCTAGTGTATTTGTACTCTAGTACAAGTGGGAGACTGTTGGAAATATGCCCTAGAGACAAATAGTAGTAAGGACTATTATCATATTTCATATAGTTTATGATTAAGTTTTATATCATGCTATAACTGTATTGAGTGGAAACATCAATACACGTGTGATATACAAACAACCAGGGGTTCCCAGTGTAACTCTAGTCACTGGTTCATTGGTCAACAGATGATCATGTTTCCTGATAATGTGGCATTTATGCCAGTTGGAAATGAGGTCATCTCATTCTGAGAATGAGATGATGAACCAATACCCAACCTAAACATCATGACCGGATCATGTCACGAAGTTCAAGTTACGATGATTAGAAATGGATCCTCGTAGACTATTCCTTAGACCGTGAGGCTATATCAATCACTGTCTCCCGGGAGTTCTTAGATAGCATCAAACACCATCTGGTAATACAGTGGTTATAAAGGTGTGTTTAGGTATTCAGAGGAAACCGTAGAGGCAATATATGTCAAGAGCGAGATTTTTCCGTCCATGTGACGGGAATGTACTCAAGGGCCCACTCGGAGAAGTTATATCCAATAGCTGCGCAGCATGTGATTTGATCACGGGGATATCACTTGTCAGAACGTGTCAAGTATCATTGTTCAGTAACGAGATTGAACACGACATGGGGATGTCATTGATCAGATCTCGGACAATTCATGTATTGAGTGACAAAGGGAATAAGACACGACTGTCCCGGTTCAAACGACGAAAGATCTTCGTGGAACGCACAGGGGTCACATGGCCATCCAGGTCCCTCTGTCGATCATTGGTGCGGGAGTGTCCCGACCATGTCTGGAGTGTTCCCGAACCATGGGGTATCATGCTTAAGGGCTTGATGATGCTTAGAGAGTGTTTATAGGATCAGTGGAATCACCGAAGAGTTGTAGAGAGAAAACCGGAAGGGTTTCGGTAAGTCCGAAGGATGTCCAGAGTGGAGGTGGAAGGTGTTCCATAGCCACGGAGATTGAATAATGTGTGAATGAATGTTAAATGTTGATTTAATCATTTATTCATAATTATTTAATAAATAGAAAATTAATTTTAATGGTCAAAGGCTTAATGGGCTAATTTCTGGAGGGAGAGGGCCCATTAGGGGAAAGGAGAGAGGGAGAAGGGGCAAGGGGGCTGGCTGGCTGGGCCTAGCCCCCCGCGTGGGGCCCACTAGGGTGGCTGGCGGCCACCCCTCCCCCTCCTCTCCTTTAGTCCCACCCCGGGACTTTGAGGGAGGTAGTACCTCCCCTCCCCCTATATAGTGGGGGGTATTTGGCCAAATTAAATACACCAATAATGTATAAAGTTCTTCTCACTTTTGGGAGGACCTCCAGTTGATATTTTCTCTCTCTCCCTCTCTCTCTCGTGACCGTGGTCCTAAGTCTGGACTGCGCGAGCGAGAGACATCTTCACCACAGAGTGCCGTCGCGCTGCGGGATTTGGATCCGGGAGCTCTACTTCCGCAATTGCTGCTGGATCGGGGAAGCGAGAGTCATCGTCAGGCACCGGACGTGTGTAACTGCCCGCGAGGTGTCACACTTGAGGCACTCAAGTCGTTGGAGCTAAGGAGCGTAAGGACTTCATCACGACCTTGAGGTCGGATTCGGCTCGTCTACATCAACCACGCTCTCCTGAGTGTTGACAACGCTTTTTGGTCTTCGAGGGTAAGTTCGCGAAAATCCCCTCCCGTTAGTGTATTACTAATAGATAGGTCCTGGCAGCTTCAGGGGTTCAGGGGCATAGAATAAAATTTATTGTTTTTATACGCGGAACCCCAACACTTTTGTCCTACCAGCCCGTTGCAACGGGGCCCCGAGGGAATCTACTGGAAATTAAGATGCTCCTTTTAATAGAGCACCAGAGCAAAGCATTAACACTCCTTGAACACACGTGATCCTCATATCATAGCCATCCCCTCCAGTTATCCCGATTTCTATCACTTCGGGGCCTCGGGTTCTGGACAACAATATGTGTATACAACTTGCAAGTAAGATCATAAACAATAATATCATCATGAATCAATAACATGTTCAGATCTGAAATCATGGCACTCGGGCCCTAGTGATAAGCATTAAAAATAACAAGTTGCAACAGTGTCAAAAAGCACTAACAATAGATACTAGGCACCATGCCCTAACAATCTGATGCAATTACATGAACGATCTCATCCAATCCCTACCATCCCCATAGACTACTGCAGGGGATTACTCACTCATGGATGGTTGATGGAGAAGCGTTGGTGATGATGATGGCGATGAACTCCTCCAGTTCCCCGTCCCGGCAGGGTGCCAGAACGGAGTTTCTAGTTCCGAATCACGGTTTCTGGTGGTGGCGGCGCAGCGGAACTCTATCTGGAAAAACATCGACCCCCCTGTGTTTTTAGGTCAAAGGGTTTATGCAGGCGAAAGGAGAGGTCGAGGCAGAGTTCGAGGCGGCCACACCACCCCCTAGCGCGGCCTGGCTTGGCCCGCGCGACCAGGTGGTGTGGGCCCCTCGTGGCCCCTCTTTGTCTCGTATTCTGGCTCCGTGAGTCTTCTACTAAAATAGGAGTTTTGCGATATTTTCCGGGATTTTTCCTAAAAGTTGATTTCCTGCACAAAAATGAGACACCAAAGCAATTCTGCTGAAAATAGTGTTAGTCCACGTTAGTTGTATCCAAATCACACAAATTAGAGAAGAAATAATAGCAAAATTGTTTGGGAAAGTAGATACGTTTTGGACGTATCAACTCCCCCAAGCTTAGCTTATTGCTTGTCCTCAGTTGAAAATTGAGTGCGATAAAAGAAACTTTCACGAACACATTTGCTTCATAAGGTTTATATATTCCCAGCATATGATCAAATAGTTAGGCAATTCATAATAAAGAGTATGCAAATAAGTTTACCTAGTAGTCATGCAAGCTATGAAGAGATTCCAACCCAATAATAATAAGAAACATGACACATAAGCATATGCAGGGTTGTAATGCTCATAAGAAGTTATGATGAAGTGGTATCTCGCTTGCCTTTCTTTGGAGCAAAACATAAATGCCAAGGCACCTTTGAAGTTTAAGTGAAGACTAGAAATAAAAAATATCAAAGATACAAGCGTCATAGTTATGTCACAACTAACCGTGTTTTGGGACAAGAACATTACACTAAGAATGACAACTATGCTCTCGGGAAGGTGCTCAAAGAATAAATGGTGACTCGACATAAAAGTGAAAGAAAAGATTTGAAAATTTTGAAAGGCTTCCAGATGTTGAAAGTATGGTACTCATTAGCTTTGAGCTCTCATTGCCCCTATCATAAGCATCTTGAGGTGATTAAGGTTAAAGTGACTCAAATATGAGGATATGCTTGACAAGTTTTAAGTTGAAAATCTCATGCCCCTTGCTTACGAGTACCGAACCTCATGCTACTCAACTTTAGTCACAAGTAAGTTCTTGTAATTGTAAGTACATGTGTATCATGGAGAACCGCCAATGGGGTACCCCTTTCCCCATGACATAGGAGCTATCCCATATCAAAATGACAAGGAAACAGACAATGAGCATCTCAGCGATCTTTTTATTTGCTATTTGCATAGGTTTTTATTGAGGATGCTTCACAAAATGCTCACTATGGTTATGCTTCAAGTTTCCACCATGATTAGGCATGGCTTAGGCTGGCCGCCCATGCGTTTCTCTAACACATATACAAACTCCATGAGCTTACAAGATCCCCTTTTATTTCACACCGCCGGGATCCATAAACAAAAGAACATGATATCAACTGAATAATAATTGCAATGTTGAAAGCGTTCCTCATGGTACATGGTTCTGCTAATTTACAACTTATAAAGCGCAAGCATATAAGCAACATAGATGGACACAATGGTTCAAGTTTATTAAGTGCAAGAAAGTAAAGTGTGCCATCAAGTTCGCGAGAGCTTTACTAACTAATTGTCTTATAACAAGCAAACATTTTTATTTGGAAGAAAACAGAGCATAGTAAATATGCAAGGAATAGCAATGAAGCTAATAGGTAGATATGCTGGACTCTTTTTGACAACTTTGCTTTTAGGGAGTTGGATGCATGAGTAAAGCTTATACTCAGCGCAAGTTAAGGCTAGCAATAGAAAGGGAGCAACAATCGAGAGCGCAGTAACTGTCATAATCATGCTTGCAACAAAACAAAATTAATAGTGGCATAAAAAAGTGACACAAGAACTCTGAGGCAGAATAAATCATCGAGGCTTAACTGACTTTTTGTTTAGTCATATGCATGCGTGAGCATGTGCCAAGTCAATTCAAATTAAACATTTAGAGGAGGATAACACAATGTCCTACCAAGTTATGAATAGAACAATGCAAGCAAACATTTATATGACATATTACAAACTATTAATGGATTGGAACTGATCATAAGAGACCAAGAACTACTAAGCATCCATTAAATAACATACACCTTACATGAACAGACTAAGCAAGCCCACAATGATGAGTATATGTACAAAAATTAAAACAAATAGAGTTCATACCAGCCTCTTACCACACCTTGAGTTGTCATAAATCATCATTGCCTTTCACTTGTGTGACTTGAATAATAAGATAAAACCAAACTCCAAGGAGTCACTGAGGACCGCTGAACCCTGCAATGAACTTTACTAAACCAGAGAAGAACAACAAATATTTTTGAGTTTTCGATTATTAAAGACAAGAAGCGAAGGAAACAGCAAACAAAGCATTTTTTGGGTTTTTTGAATAATCAAATCAAAGCTAAAGAGGATGAAGCAAACCAAGGCTAAAAGATAAAGAAGCAAACAAAGAGAAATAACAAAAATATTTTTGGTCTTTTTGTGTTTTGGAAGGCAGAAATAAAGCGAGAACAAAAACTAAAAGGAAAGCAAAACATGAATATACAAAGTACGGATAAAGCAAGATATGTGATACGTCCAAAACGTATCTACTTTCCCAAACACTTTTGCTATTGTTTTTCCTCTATACTTGTGTGATTTGGATGCAACTAATGTGGACTGACGCTGTTTTTAGCAGAATTGCCTTGGTGTCTACTTTTTGTGCAGAAAATCAACTATCAGGAAAAATCCCGGAAAATATGCCAAAAATCCTATTTCACCTGAAGACTCCAGGAGCCAGAATACGAGACGGAGAAGAGCCAGGGGTGGCCACACCACCTGGTGGCGCGGGCCAGGCCAGGCCGCGCCAGGGGGTGGTGTGGGGCCCCCAGGCACCCCCTCGGCCTCTCTCTTCGCCTATAAGGAGCCTCCTGGCCTAAAAACTTCGGGGGGTTCGACGTTTTTCTAGAAGGAGTTTCGCTCCGCCGCCACCACCAGATTCAATGAAACAACACCAGAAAATCCATTCTGGCACCCTGCTGGGATGGGGAATTGGAGGAGATCATCGCCATCATCATCACCATCGCTTATCCATCGACCATCCATGTTTCCCCCATCTATGAGTGAGTAATCCCCAGTTGTAGGCTATGGGGATGGTAGGGATTGGATGAGATCGTTCATGTAATGGCATCAGATTGTTAGGGCATGGTGCCTAGTATCTTTTATTAGTGCATTATGGCTTTGTTGCGACTTGTTGTGCTTAATGCTTGTCACTAGGGCCCGAGTGCCATGATTTCAGATCTGAACATGTTATTGATTCATTATGATAGTATTGTTCTTGGTCTTATCTACAAGTTGTATACACACGTTGATGTCCGGAACCAATGGCCCCGAAGTGACAGAAATCGGGATAACCGGAAGGAATGGCTTTGATGTGAGGATCACATGTGTTCATGGAGTGTTAATGCTTTGCTCCGGTGCTCTATTAAAAGGAGCACCTTAATTGCCAATAGTTCCCTAGAGGCCCCGCTGCAAACGGGCTGGCAGGACAAAATATGTTGTGTAAGTTCTCATTGCGAGCACGTATGACTATATATGGAACACATGCCTAGGATTGTCTAGTACTTGGATGCTTTATCTTATTTATCTGCAATTGCCCTATGTTCTAATTGCTATGTGAATTGTCTTGTCCATGCAACGCCCATCCATCCATCCCTATGCCTACCGCACTCGAATCCCACTGTTTACTGCTTTTGTTACTACTGTCTTTACTTTACTACTGCTGCTACTTTGCTATTCCTACTATAAAACTGTTGCTACTGATAAACTGCTGTGAGCAAGATTGTTTCCAGGTGCAGCTGAATTGACAACTCAGTTGTTAAGGCTTATAAATATTCTTTGGCTCCCCTTGTGTCGAATTAATAAATTGGGTTTCACTTCCCTCGAGAATACTGCGATACACCCCCTATACTTGTGGGTCATAAAGACTATTTTCTAGCGCCGTTGCCGAGGAGCATAGCTTTATTTATTAAGTTCACTTGGATTCTCTATTGTTCCCTGATATCCATCCATCATGGGTAAGTCTCGTGATGACAAGGTTCCTATTTTACCATCCACTACAAGAAGAGGTACGGTTCTGAACACCTCTGTTGCTCTTGATTCACCGTCTGTTTTGAGTAAGTTCCTTACACCACCACATACACATGCTACACACACTGCTACTACTGCTGAATCTGAAACTTCTGATGCTGCTTCTACTGTGCTTGATAAGAGTGGTTCATTAGGTCCTTTCCTAGATGCTACGATTGCTAGAACTATAGTTGGAAATACCGAAACTCCTAATGAAGACACTACCACACCTGTTAGTTCACCCTAGTCTAGTGAAAGTTATGATATTGAAGATGGTTATGTTGAGATGACGGATGAATTTATTAAAGAATGTAAGAACACCCATGATAGGAGCGCTGATAAGAGTCTCCTTGAGAGGCATACTATTAGACCCAAATTATCTCCTGATGCTAAGTTTGCTGCTTCTCCCATAAACATTATAGATGAAGATTATGATTTCTCTCTCGATCTATCTTACATAGCTATTGTCGAGAAAGAACCTTTTTGTGGGACTAAGAATGAAAGTGCGGTAGCACATATGAATGAACTTTCTACCATGAGTGGCTTGTTTTCTGATGATATTAAGATGCGTACTTACTTTGTTGCTAAGATTTTCCCTTTTTCACTGAAAGGAGAAGCTAAAACTTGGTTTAGTAATTTACCTCCTGGATCTATTGATAGCCCTGAGTGCTTGATTAGTACTTTCCTGCAGAAATATTTTCCTCCCAGTGCTAGACATGCTATTTTGCAGGAACTTTTTGATTTTGAACAGGGAGAAAAAGAGGTATTGCCCGAATCTTGGGAAAGGTTTTGTGCTTTGATTCATGCACAGGCTGGAAGTCCATTACCTAAGAATGAGCTTCTCGATATATTTTATAATGGACTAACCGAGGAATCTAGGACATACCTAGATAGTTGTGTTGATTGTGTTTTCAGGAATAGGACTCCTAAGGAAGCTGAGGAATTAATGGCTAAAATAAGCAAGAATTATGAAGATTGGACTCCTCCTAAACAAGCTATAACTGAAGTAATTGTACCTGAACCATCTATTCCTGTGCCTATTCCAACATCAAAGAAGAGGGGAGTTATTGAATTAAATGATGAAGTGATGAAGGAAGCTAAGAAATGTCTTAAGGAGAAGGGAATTAAAGCTGCAGATGTCAAGAATTTACCTCCTATAGAAGAATTATATAAGCATATTCCCTACTCATCCACTATTGAGGTACACTCTCTCCAACACTTTGATGAAGGTGATATCCCTTACTTGAAACCTCCTGGTCAATGCTTAGAAGAATTTGATATCTTTATTGTTAAGCTAGATAACTTTAATAAAAGGGTGCAAAATCATCTAATGGAAAACACTAGAGCTATTGTTGAGTTGAAAGAGATTGTAGAAAGAACCTCTAATGATGTTAAAATGATAGTTAAACACTTTCAAACGGTTCAAACTCAAATAGATCAACTCGTTAAAGTGCAAAACGACTTGCTAGTTAATGCTGCTAAAGAAAAACATGCTTATGAAATTAGAACTAGAAGTGGAGCTGCTACCCATGATCCTCTATATCCTGAGGGGCATCCCAAAAGAATTGAGCAGGATTCTCAACAAGCTGAAAATGGTGGTTCTACTCGTAAGAAAAGGAAAAAGAAACATAAAACTGTTGTAGAACCCTCTGAACCTGCTATAGATCCTAATACTATATCTATCTCTGATGCTGAAACTGAAAGTGGTAATGAAGAAAGTGTTGTTCCTAATGAAGAAAATTTTGAAGAAGAACCTGAAAACCATACTAAGAATATAAATACACCAAAGAAGATTTTATTGCTAAGAAACATGGTAGTGAAAGAGAACCTTGGGTCCAAAAACCTATGCCTTTCCCTGATAAGAAACACAAGTCAAAGGAAGATGAACACTATAATAAGTTTTGTGAGTGGATGAAGCCTTTATTCTTGCAAATTCCTTTGACTGATGCTATTAAATTGCCTCCTTACTCAAAGTATATGAAGGACATTGTCTCGAATGAAAGGAAGATCCCTAATGAAGAAATTTCTACTTTGCTTGCTAATTATTCCTTCAATGGTAAGGTTCCTAAGAAACTTGGAGACCCAGGGATTCCAACTATCCCTTGCTGTATTAAGAATAGCTATGTTAGAACTGCTTTGTGTGATTTGGGAGCTGGAGTTAGTGTTATGCCTTTCTCTCTCTATAAGAGGCGTCAACTTGAAAAATTGATACTAACTGATATATCTTTGCAAATGGCTGATAAATCTACCACTATTCCTATGGGTATATGTGAGGATGTACCTGTTCAGGTGGCTCACAATTGCTTGATATTAACTGATTTTGTTGTGCTTGAAATGCCTCAAGATGATAATATGTCTATTATTCTTGGGAGACCTTTTCTTAATACTGCATGAGCTGTTATTAATTGTAATCAAGGAAAGGTGACCTTGAATATTAATGACAAGGAACATACTGTCTATTTCCCCAAGAATATTGAAAGGACTTATGGTTTGAATTCAATTGAACATGTTGAAGGCATTCAAGTTGGAGAAATATATTGTCCCATACCAAGAGAAAAATTTGAAACTATTATGATTGGGACCATTGCTATCAAGGTTAAGGTAACATAATCATTAGTGGAGTACAAAGTTTTGTCTCATATGCAATTGTTTTGGTAGCAAGACTTGATCAACCTTGCTAACAAAAGGATTCCATTGAACAAAACAATGTTTTCATTATGATTATCTCCTTTTATTTCTATCCTTTGCATTTTAGTTTTTTCTTTCGTTTAGTTTTCTTTGTGTTGTTAGTTGCTTGCATGTTAGAACTTCTGTAGTTCTAGCCTTGTTTTGTCCTTGCATCATGTTTCCAAAAGAAAAAAAATCTATCTGTCAGAAAAATCATTCTTCTATTTCTAAAAAATGCCCAAAAATAAAGTGTCTCGAAAAATTCCAGAAAATTCATATTAAATTTTTACGTGAAAAAAGGGACAAAGGAGTGCCTGGGAGGTACCAGGGGGCCCACTAGGCAGGCACACCACATGGTGGCACGACCAGCCTTGGGTGGCGCCATGCTCTGGTGTGGGCCGCCCCTGGCCCCCTACTAACTCTCTTACCTGCCACTTTCTTCTCTCTCCCGAGTAAGCTCCAGTTCATACCTCAAAATCGCGTTCTTGCTGTGCTTGCTCTCGATTTTTTCGATCTCCTTGCTCAGCCCATCTTTCTTGCTGAAATTTGGAGCATTTGTTCCCTGGTATGTGACTCCTCCCCTTGTCCAAGTAGATTTGTGTTTAGTGGTTTATATATTGAGTATTTTGCTGCTGTAGGTGACTGGTTATGAGAGCTTGTAAGCTTGTTTGATGCTTAGAGATATAGTTTTGATGCATGTTTAGGCCTCTTGCAAGTCCCTATGAGTAGAATCCTTCATTATATTTACTTTGCAATTACTTGTTTAATAGGTGTTTAAATTTCAGAATACCAAGCATGAACAACCATAATTTTGGAGAGATATTTGAGAGTGATGCACCTAGGAGGTCGAGGCCCTCAAGAACAGCCTCTCAAGCTAGGCCATCATACAATAAAGACCTCATTGCAACCCGTATTGGCAGTGAAAGGGATGATGGGGATGCTCACCCATCCTCTTTTCCTTGTTTTACTTTCTTGCAAGCTGCAGGTATTCTTGATGATTTCTTGCTACTGATTGAGAGGGTTGGTTTGACGTCATACATGCAAGATGAGAGTGCACAATACGCTATGCTCACCAAAACTTTTGTTGAGAGCTTCATGTTTACTAACACACCCTATCAATCTACTGTCTCCTTTAAAATCTATGATCTTCCCTTCACCATGCCTTTGGAGAGATTTTGCAGTATTGTAGGTGTGCATATGACAGGGACCGTGAAGAAAATTCAAGGGCGACCCGCTGATTTGTTGGAGCTTTACAGAGGGGTGACCAATGATGATGACCGCGTAACGCAGCACGGAAAGATAAGAAATATCCAACTCCTTGCTCTTAGATATTTTGCATATTATCTTGCCACTAGTGTATTGGGTAGGGAGAACACTAGTAATATCTCCAACTATCATTTAGCATTCCTTGCTGCTGTACTCAACAATGATACTCGGTACAATCTTGGCTCACTTATTGCTCGCCACCTAGCTGCTAGGGGGCCTATCTATGGGGGCATCATTGCATCGCGCATAGTCAATGCATTAGGTCTTTCAGTGGATCCCGATGATGCTATGCTGGCACCACAGAGGCTTGACTTTGTTGCCATGAAAACTCATCACTTTGTCACTGCTACCTCTGATTTGAACAATCTAATATATAGGATGCTTTTCACTGATGGGGATGAAAGGGAGATCCTTTTGCCACAGCCTGCTTTGTTTAGTGTTCACAGGAGACCATGGTCGCGCTCCAAGGAGGAGGTGGACGAGCAACTTTGCTTGTTGGGTTTCCACGAGCAGCACCAGGAGGATATGCCCTCCTATGATTACTCCGCGCATTATGGAGGGATGTACTCGAGTTCGCACGAGGATGAGGGGACCTCTTCGTCGTACCAGGGTGACACTTCATCCTGGCCAGCTTGGGATTGATACCCACTTAGGCCAAAAGCCTAAGCTTGGGGGGATTTATATCATGTTGCGTCGGTACTTTGTATATTCATGTTTTCGTTCTCTTTTTAGTTTTCGTTCTTCTTTGCTTTTGCTTTCTAAAAATACAAAAAGACCAAAAATATTTCTGTTGTTTCTCTTTGGTTTGCTTCTTCTTTTTGCCTTGTTTGCTTTTCCCTTTTTGCTTTGTTTGACCTATTCGGAAAACCCAAAAAAAATTGGCTTTGCTTGTTTTTCTCTTTTGGTTCTTATCTAAAAATCGAAAACACCAAAAATATTTGTCGTTCTTCTTTGGTTTTTGCGAGTTTGCTACAGGGTTCGGCAGTCCTCAGTGGATATTGGTTTCATATTATTATTCAAGCCACACAAGTGAAGAGCAATAATGAGGATCAATGACAACTTGAGGCATGGTAAGAGGCTGGTAACGAACTCTATTTGTTTTCATTTTTGTGCATATACTCATCACTGTGGGCATGCTTAGTCTGTTCGTGTAGGGTGTATGTTATCTTTGGATGCTTAGTAGTTCTTGCTTTCTTATGATTAGCTCCATCTTGCTAATAGTTTGTAGCATGTCTTATGAATGTTTGCTTGCATTGCTCTATTCATAAATTGGTATGACACCGTGGTATCCTCCTCTGAATGTTTCATTTGAATTGACTTGGCACATGCTCACGCATGCACATGACTGTGATAATCAGTTAAGCCTTGATGAATTATTTTGCCTTGAGGATCTTGAATCACTTTCATGCCATGAGTAGTCCTGTTTTGTTGCAAACATGATAATGACAGCTATTGCTCTCTCGTTTGTCGCTCCCTTACTATTTCTAGCCTTCACTTCCACTGAGTGTTTTACTCAAGTTTCCAACTCCCTAAATCAAATATTTCCAAAGTGTCCACCATACCTACCTATTAGCATCATTTGCTGCTCCCGTGCATATTCAATATGCCTTGTTTTCTTCCGAATAAAATGTTTGCTTGTTATGGGAAAATTAGTTAGTAAAGCTCTCACGAACTTGATGGTACACTTTATTTCCTACACTTAATAAACCTGAACCATTGTGAACTCTCCATGAAAGTTATATGCTTGCAAATTATAAGCTGGGGATTAGCAGAACCGTGCTGTCACGGGGAACGCTTTCAACACTTGTAAATATATACCCAATTGATACCTTGCTCTTTTGTTTGCGGATGTCGTCGGTGTGAAATAAAAGGGGAGCTTGTAAGTCCATGGAGTTATGCATGTGTATTAGAGAAACGCCTGGGCCGCTGGTCTAATCCATGCTGACATGGTGGAAACCTGCAGCGTAACCATAATGATATCTATGAAGCATTCTTCTTATAAAAATAGAGAGAGATAGCTATTGAGAAAAAAAGGAGTTTTATGAAAAGAGGAAAGAGAGAAAAAAGCACCATTTTTCCATGGTAAATAAGAAGATTGCTGAGATACTCATTGTCTGCTTGCCTTGTCATTTTGATATGGGGATTCTTCCGTATCTTCGGGCAAGGGGTACTCCGTTGGCGGTTCTCAATGATACGCACATACTTACAATGACAAGAACTTACCGGTAACTAAAGTTGAGTAGCATGAGGAGCGGCCCTCGTACTCAAGGGACTTGGGATTTTCAGTTTATAGTCTGTCAAGCATATAACTCAGATTGGACCTCACTTTCACCTTAACCACATTAAAGATGCTTATGATAGGGGCAATGAGAGCTCAAAGCTAATGAGTACCATACTTTCAGCATTTGGAAGCTTTTCAAAATTATTAAAACCCTTTTTCTTCTACTTGTTGAGTCTCCACATATTCTTTGAGCACCTTCTTGAGAGCATAGTTGTCATTCTTTATGTTTGTTCCATTACTTGATTATTTGTGTTATGACTTTGATGCTTGTATTCTTGATATCTTTACTTCTAGTCATCACTTGAACTTCAGAGGTGCCTTGGCATTCATAATTAAAGGCAAGCGAGATACCACTCTATCATACCTTTTTATGAGCATTGCAATGTTTCTTATGTTTGTGCTTCATGCTACTTATTATTCTTGAGTTGGAATCTCTTCATAGCTTCCAAAGACTATTAAGTAGACTTGGTTGCATACTCTTGATTATGAATTGTCCAAGTAGTTGATCACATTGCTGAGAATATTTACATCATATGAAGCAAATGTGTTCGTGAAAGTTCTTTTATTGCACTCAGTTTTCAACTGAATTTCTTGAGGACAAGCAATAAGCTAAGCTTGGGGGGAGTTGATACGTCCAAAACGTATCTACTTTCCCAAACACTTTTGCTATTGTTTTTCCTCTATACTTGTGTGATTTGGATGCAACTAACGCGGACTGACGCTGTTTTTAGCAGAATTGGCTTGGTGTCTACTTTTTGTGCAGAAAATCAACTATCAGGAAAAATCCCAGAAAATATGCCAAAAATCCTATTTCACACGAAGACTCTAGGAGCCAGAATACGAGACGGAGAAGAGCCAGGGGTGGCCACACCACCCGGTGGCGCGGGCCAGGCCAGGCCGCACCAGGGGGTGGTGTGGGCCCCCCAGGCACCCCCTCGGCCTCTCTCTTCACCTATAAGGAGCCTCCTGACCTAAAAACTTTGGGGGGGGTCGACGTTTTTCCAGAAGGAGTTCCGCTCCGCCGCCACCACCAGATTCAACGAAACAGCACCAGAAACTCCGTTCTGGCACCCTGCCGGGACGAGGAATTGGAGGAGATCATCGCCATCATCATCACCATCGATTCTCCATCGACCATCCATGTTTCCCCCATCTATGAGTGAGTAATCCCCCATTGTAGGCTATGGGGATGGTAGGGATTGGATGAGATCGGTCATGTAATGGCATCAGATTGTTAGGGCATGGTGTCTAGTATCTTTTATTAGTGCTTTATGACTTTGTTGCGACTTGTTGTGCTTAATGCTTGTCACTAGGGCCCGAGTGCGATGATTTCAGATCTGAACATGTTATTTATTCATTATGATAGTATTGTTCTTGGTCTTATCTACAAGTTGTATACACACGTTGATGTCCAGAACCAATGGCCCCGAAGTGACAGAAATCGGGATAACCGGAGGGAATGGCTTTGATGTGAGGATCACATGTGTTCATGGAGTGTTAATGCTTTGCTCCGGTGCTCTATTAAAAGGAGCACCTTAATTGCCAGTAGTTCCCTAGAGGCCCCACTGCAAACGGGCTGGCAGGACAAAAGATGTTGTGCAAGTTCTCATTGCGAGCACGTATGACTATATATGGAACACATGCCTAGGATTGTCTAGTACTTGGATGCTTTATCTTATTTATCTGCAATTGCCCTATGTTCTGATTGCTATGTGAATTGTCTTGTCCATGCAACGCCCGTCCATCCATCCCTATGCCTACCGCACTCGAATCCCACTGTTTACTGCTTTTGTTACTACTGTCTTTGCTTTACTACTGCTGTTACTTTGCTATTCCTACTACAAAACTGTTGCTCCTGATAAACTGCTGTGAGCAAGATTGTTTCCAGGTGCAGCTGAATTGACAACTCAGTTGTTAAGGCTTATAAATATTCTTTGGCTCCCCTTGTGTCGAATCAATAAATTGGGTTTCACTTCCCTCGAGAATACTGCGATACACCCCCTATACTTGTGGGTCATCAATATATAGATGAGTGTGATGTCGGTATACCTGCCCCCAAGCTTAGGCTTTTAGCCTAAGTGGAGACAATCCCAACGCGGGTAGGAACTCCAAGCCGGTGGGTCATCGTAAGAATGATCATAATCAGGCCCTTGTGAAAAAGAAGAAGAAGCTTCCCAATTATAGGCAGGCTGCTGGTATGAAGACTCCCCCTCGTTGGAGGGCTGGACCGAATTGTCCTTGGCCTCCCTTCCAACATTCTGCTCTTGCTGGGAGAGCTCCTCCAAATATGTGTCGATCTCTTCCTCCGTGAGTGACCATCCTACCCTATTATCAAGGTTAAACAAAGTAGACTGATACATTGCAAATGTATCTATAATTTTTGATGTTCCATGCTTGGTTTTATCTACTTTCTTATGTTTTGTCCACACTTTGGAGTACTTTTCATATGATTTCTTGGACTAACCTATTAACAAGAGCCACAGTGACAGTTGCTTGTTTTCTGCTGTTTTTGGTTCCATGGAAGTCAGAAAATCAATATTCTCGGAATTGGACGGGACAAAAGCCAAAGTTGATATTTTACCGGAAGACTCACGGAGCCAGAAGACGAGACAGAGACGGGCCAGGGGCTGGCCACACCACTTGGTGGCGCAGGCCAGGCCAGGCCGCGCCAGGGGTTGGTGTGGGCCCCTCCGGCACCCCCTCGGTCTCCCCTCTAGCCTATAAGAGCCTCCCGATGCATAAACCCTAAATCGGCAAGCCTCTAGCCACAAAAAGTTCCACAGCGCCGCCGCCACCGAAAAGGAGATTCGGGAGATAGAAAGTCTCTGTTCCGGCACCCTACCGGGATGGGGAAGTGCCCCTGGAGCCATCTCCATCGATCTCCACCGCCATCTCCAACACCGTTGCTGATTCCCATGATGAGGAGGGAGTAGTTCTCTCTCGAGGCTAAGGGTTCTACCGGTAGCTATGTGTTCATCTCTCTCTCTATGCATGATCATATTGTGATCATGAGCTTTGTAATCAAGAAGATCTACCTTGCTACTCAAGTGCTTTAATAGATCTCTGCTCTCCCCATGTGTGTGAAGTTGATAGTGTGCACACCATGGTGGCACTTAGGCTAGAGATTACAAATACTTGTTATGAGTTATATTTGGAGTTGGATGTTTCTATGAAATTGTGGTGTTTGTTGGACCGATCTAGTACTCAAGGTGACAGTGTGGGGTTATCTAGATGGGAAAGATAAACTTTGAGGTGTGCTGTTATAGCCCTACCAACGATTAGAGTGTCCAACCGGAGAGTAGTTAAGAGTACTATCATAAAGAGAAGATATTTATATGAGAGTATTCACTAGTGAAAGTATGATCCCTAGGCCTTGTTTCTACGCATTGAAACAACGTTTGCTACTAGATCTGTTACATGTTTGCTTGCTTCCATCTTTATTTCAGTTTGCCTTTAGTCTTTTCTACGCCATCAAGTTATTTTCTAGCACCGTTACCACTTATAATTATCCATACAACTTGTATTTACCTATCTCTTCGCCGAACTAGTGCACCTATACACCTGACAAGTGTATTGGGTGTGTTGGGGACACAAGAGACTTCTTGTATCTTGATTGCAGGGTTGCTTGACAGGGAATACCTTTGACCACTTCCTCCCTGAGTTCGATAAACCTTGGGTGATCCACTTAAGGGAAAACTTGCTGCTGTTCTACAAACCTCTGCACTTGGAGGCCCAACAACTGTCTACAAGAATAGAAGTGCGTAGACATCAAGCTATTTTCTGGCGCCGTTGCCGGGGAGGTAAGGTAAAAGGTATTCACACCGGAGGATTAAAGAAGAAGAACCTCCCACGGCAAACGCCTATTTTCTGGCGCCATTGCCTAGGAGGTAAGGTAAAAGGTACTCACATCCTCCGGTGTGAGTGCTCGAAGTTATTTCCTTTAGATTCTGCAATTTTGTCTTTTTGTTTCTTCTTTTCGCTAGTTAGGCTTAATGGAAAACAACAACAAAATTAGAGAGCTTTTTAGTATTTTTCCTAAGTTAGAACTCGAATTGTCTGAAAAGAAAAATTAAAAAACCCATGGAACTTTCTTTGCATGCTAATAACAATGTTATTGGTATGAATCTTTTGAACACCTTTGTTACTAATGCTATGGAAACGTCTAAGCTTTGGGAAGTTAGTTTTTATGAAAATGATCTTTTTAATTCCCTAGCTTTAAAGAAGAAAATTTGCTCTGATGATACTTTATCTCCCATATGTGGTAATTGTAATGATACTTGTGATATTTTAAATCCACATACTGAAAGCATCCCTTTTAAAATACCTATAAAAATTGTTGAACGTGTTATGAATAACTGCTATTTTGGAGATGGAACTCTCCATCCTGGTGATCATTTACTCCTTTTACATGAATTATGCGGGTTGTTCAAGTGTGCAGGTATTTCAATGAACCAAGTTAAGAAGAAGATATTCTCTTTATCACTTAGGGGTAAAGCAAGGGAGTTGTATCAGCTACTAGATGATCCTCATCATTTGGAGTGGAAGGAACTTGAATCTCTCTTTTACTCCAAACTTTATCCTCCTCATGAAATTCATAAAGATAGGAATTATGTTTATAATTTTCATCCTCATGATGGATAAAGTATTGCCCAAGCATGGGGGAGATTGAAGTCACTAATGCTCAAATGTCCTATTCATGAGCTCCCCAGAAATATAGTTATTAATAATTTCTATGCAAGGCTTTCAGGACATTACAAGGACTATCTAGATACTTGTTTAGAGGGATCCTTCACAAGTAAGGAGGTCAAAGCTAAGTGGGATCTTCTTGAAACAATTCAAAGCAATACTGAAGATTGGGATAACAACAAAGCTAAAGAACCGGGTATAAACTATGAGTATGATTGCATTAAGTCTTTCGCTGAAACTACTAATTTTCAAGAGCTTAGTGTTAAATATGGCCTTGATCCTCAAATTCTTATTGATTGTTTTAGAGCCTTTGCTTCTCATATTAATGCTCCTAAAGAAAAATGGGACATGTATCATGAGCCTTTTAAAGACACTTGCATGGAAAATGAAATTGTTATTAATGATAGCAATAAACATGCTCAAACCTCTGAAAGTACTATTTCTTATAAGCATGTTAATTTTTTTGGAATACACAGACCTTGTGAGAAGAATCAAATTGAAGAAGAATATTGTATCACCCACAAGAATGAAAAAACTAGAATGTGGTATAGGGCTTTAAATGATCTTGGTAAAAAAGTTTGCGCCCTTTATCCTTTTATTTGTGAACTTTGCTTCGAAGTGGGTCATTTCAATTTTCAATGCTCAGGCCATAATAATATCCCTTCTAATCCAATGAGTACTGCAAGTTTGTATTGTGATGACATGATCACTCCTAATCAGCATGATGACCTTACATTATTTTTGGGGTGTGAAGAGTTATCAAGAAAAACCTCTTTGGTAGATATGGGTGCTTTTGATATGAATAGTGTCCTGCATGGTTGTCATCTTTATTGTGTTGATAATTGCCAAAAAAATACTTACATACAAAATATTATAGAAGATGAGATTTTACCAAAATATGATAGGACTAATATGTGTTTTGATCTTATTAATGAAAAGAAGGAATCCTCCAAAGTTTCTTCTATTGTCTCTAACAATGAACCAGGGTATATGGAGAATCTTCCTTTCAAGCCTCTCCCTCCTAAAGAGAAGAAGAGAAAGAAGAAGAGGAGGAGTAAAAGGAGAGAGGAAATGGTATTTTCCCCTAAGCATGTTGCTCCTATTATAGTTTTTGATGAGTCGGAACTCGATGGTGTTCCTATGCCTATTACCTATAGTAGTGATCATGATTGGGAAAAGCACACTACTTTTGATATTGAAAATCTCTTCGGTACGAATATTGAAAATGATGATATTAATAATTGCTATACTATTAGTGCTATCCATGACCCTTCCAATGATGATATGTTTACAAATGAACACACTTGGGAAGATAACTATTCTATTGCTTATGATGATGTTATACCTCCAGTATATGATGATTGCAATGATGAATATGATATTTTCAGTCCACCTACTATTGAGGAGGAAATTAATTATGATTACAATATGCCTCCTATATTTGATGATTATGGTGATGAAAATAATAATCATATCTATTTTATTGAATTTGCTCCCACTACAATTAATAAGAATGACTATGTTTATGTGGGGAGTATTAATTCCTTTATGCATGTGGCTCATGATAAGAATATTTTATGTGATAGTTATATTGTTAATTTTATTCATGATGCTACTGAAAGTTATTATGAGAGAGGGAAATATGGTTTTATGCATCTCAATAATATTAAGTTTCCCCTCTTTATGTTGAAAGTCTTGAAGTTGCACTTGTTTTGCTTTACTATGCTTATTCCTTTGTGCTTTTATGACTTGTTTCTTTACAATATTCCTATGCATAGGAAGTGGGTTAGACTTAAATGTGTTTTGAATTTGCTTCTTGATGATCTCTTTTACTTCAATTCATATTTCTTATGTGAGCATCTTCTCAAACTATCATGCCTAACTTAAAGGCGTTAAAGAAAAGTACTTATTGGGAGATAACCCAAAAGTTTTAGATGAGTCTTGGAAGTTATTACTTCTGTAATAACCGCTCCTTATCCTTTTTATTTGCTTTTTGTGCCAAGAGTAACCTCTAATGAGAGAGAAGTAATGATTGGGAAAGTTGCTATCCCAAAACAGATTTCTATGCTTCAACGTAAACATTCATGTAAATTCTCTGTACGTCCTTTTGAGGCGTGAATTTTTGTGCTTCTGCCCCAGGTTGTTATCTAACTTTTGTTAGTTCAACACTTTTTGATTTGAGCAACAGAAGGTCTTCGAAAAAATTCTTCTTTACCTGCTGGTCTGTTTTGACAGATTTCTGCCATTTTCTGCATTTGCTTCTTGTTGGTTTCTTTTTGAGTTCTTTTGGGGAATTGAGCTTTTTGAGGGAAGTGCTGGAGTAGCTAGTGTTTTAATGGAAGTTTTATTGGTGTTAGAAATGAACCTAAAGACTTATTATCTTGAGTGCACTAATGTGGCTAATAAAGATTGTGTGAAGTTTTGTATGAAGGAAAAATTTCAGGTGTATGGAAGGAATGAGTAATAAGATGAAGAACGGACTAAATCTCAAGCTTGGGGATGCCATGCGTGTCACCCCAAGAAATATCCAAGAAGTACAAGCGTCAAAGCTTGGGGATGCCCAAGGCATCCCCCTCTTCATCAATAAATATCCCAGGTTTCTTCCAAATGCTTTATTTTTATTGTTTCATGCACAGTTGTGTTGTTCTTGGAGCGTCTTTTTTCGTTTTTTGTTTTTCGTTTGCTTGGTTTTCTTAGTTTGCTTGAATAAATTGGTTGGACCCCCTCTTTCATACATTGGTGTTCAAATAGTTTGGTTTGGATTGGAAAAGAGTAGGAAAGTTCATGCTTAACTGGTAAAGAGAGCTTGTTTTTGACTGCGGCCTATGCTTTGTCATGCCATGCTCGATATTGTTTTGGCTTTATGCTTAGTATTCTTTGTTGTAGCATGACTTTTTATAAAAAATTGAGATTGCTTAATGTGCTTTGGATGAATGATGCGTTGTTTTAGCATATTAAAGCATAGTATTGTGGTATTCTCCTTTGATGCTTTATTTGGGTTGACTTGGCGCATGCTCACACCATGTTATGACTATCCAAAATTCACCATAGCCTTTATGATCCTTTAGTTTCAACTTGTAGTATCACTTTATGTTTTGATCAATGATGTTTTGTCGCTCTGCATGATTATG
This sequence comes from Avena eriantha, assembly GCA_910589775.1. Taxonomy (NCBI): domain Eukaryota; kingdom Viridiplantae; phylum Streptophyta; class Magnoliopsida; order Poales; family Poaceae; genus Avena; species Avena eriantha. Next base: position 9,927,316 of record OU342741.1, on the reverse strand, counting down.
GCCATTATTGCTCTCTTAGTTTGTCGCTCCCAGTCTTTTGCTAGCCTCCACAACCAAGTATGAGTTCCACTCATGCATCCAACTCCCTAAACCAAGTTATTCCAAAGAGTCCACCATGCCTACCTATTAGCTTAAGCTATTCCAAGTATATTCATGTTTTTGTTTACCTTCCAAATTAAACTTGTTATAAGAAAACTAGTGATTAAAGCTCTCACGGACTTGATGGCACACTTTACTTTTCTTGCCCTTAATAAACTTGAACCATTGTGTCGTCTATGTTGTATATGCTTGCACTTATTTGTTGGGAATTAGTAGAACCATGCTGTCATGGGGAACGCTTTCAACATTGCACTGGTACTTTGTACCTAGTTGATATCATGCTCTTTTGTCTATGGATGTCGTCGGTGTGAAATGAAAGGGGAGCTTGTAAGTCCATGGAGTTATGTATATGTGTTAGAGAAACGCCTGGGCCGCTGGTCTAATCCATGCTGACATGGTGGAAACCTGCAGCGTAACCATAATGAGTTGTCTAGGAAGCATTCTTCTTATAAAAAAAGAGTCAGATGTTGAGAAAAAAGAGAAAAGAAAAGAAAAGAAAAGAAAAAGGAGATTATGAAAAGAGGAAAGAGAGAAAAAAACACCATATTCCCATGGCAAATAAGAAGATTGCTGAGATGCTTGTTGTCTTCTTGCCTTGTCATTTTGATATGAGGATTCTTCCGTATCATTGGGAAACGGGTACCCCATTGGCGGTTCTCTATTATACACATGTACTTACGATGACAAGAACTTACCGGTGACTAAACTTGAGTAGCATGAGGAGCAGCCCTCGTATTCAAGGGACATGAGATTTCTAACTTATACTTCGTCAAGCATGTACACCATAGTTTGTTCACTTTAACCTTAATCACTTCAAAATGCTTATGATAGGGGCAATGAGAGCTGAAAGCTAGTAAGTACCATAATTTTTGGAAGCTCTTTATGAAACTTGAATCTCTGCTTCCTTCTATGAAGGCCTTTCTTCCACCATTATATTGAGTCTCCACCTTCTATCTTTATGCACCTACTTTGAGAGCATAGTGGCCATTCTTAGTTCTATGTGCATTGTCCCAAGACTTGTTGATTGATGCATAGCTTTGATATTGCTTGTTTTAAACTATTTGTATCTAGTCACTCTTATGAACTTTGAAGGTGTCCTATGCATTTATATTTACTACTCTATGAGGGACAAGCTGAATACTACTATGCTATGTTTTCTTTATGTGAAACAAACAAACGTCTTGCAAAGCATTGTTATTCATGAATCTTTTGTTTGTGCCTTTTCATGTTGCAACATAGTTTCTTTGTCTTATTGCTAGAACTTTGTCTTTCATGTTATGATTGGAGTACTATGATCCCAGCTATCAATGTTGGGTCCGCAGCATAGAAAACAAAAAATTTCCTACGATGAGAACTATACGCCAAGATCTATCTACTAGATACAGAGCAACGGGTGGACATACATCCATAGAGAACTTACCCTTGAAGACAACGAGTTTTGTTAACGAGTAGGAACTCGTGGTTGATGTAGTCGTACGCTTGCCGATCTCAAGATCGTGATGAAGTCCTTCAGGTCCAGCAGCTCCAGCACCATCAGGTCCAGCACCATCAGGTCCAGCACCGTCAAGTCCAGCACCGCAAAGTAGCGGTGCATCCGTGATCGCACACACGTTCGGTCCACCGAACAACCTCCGCCTCCTCGCTCCAGCGATGCAGCGGAAGCAGCAACTCCTTTCCAGATAAAGCCACCGGGAACATGTATCTCGCTAATCCGAGACCATGGGGAATAACTAGCTCCCACTCACATAATTAGCCACCCACTCAAAATTCCACTCACCTCCATTAAATTTCCACCAAATTTAATGCAAGTTCTCATTAAATAAAACACTTTTATTTATTTTATTCAGAATTTTTTCAATTACATTAATTAACAAACATTCACATAAAACCCCCTTGCAACATTCCAATATCACATGCAGAACCAGTTTCTGCAATTTCACCCGAAATGATTCCGGTTTCCATCGAAATGATTCCAGCGCTTTCTTAAATCTTTATCTGAAACATATTTGCTCCAAATGGTGTTGGTATCCCTTAAGTGTGTCACCCTACGGTTCGTGAATAATGTAGACATGATCGAGACCCCTCTCCGATCAATAATCAGCAGCGGGACCTGGAGATCCGTACTGACTCCCACATATTCAACGATGACTCTTGTGATCGTGTGAACCTTTAACGTCGTAAATAAATCCCTTTGTTTCGCAATATATTACATGTCCGAGATTCGATTATCGGTATCCAAATACCTAGTTTGATCTCGTTACCGACATGCACTCTTTTCTCGTTCCCGTGATATAACATTCTAGTGATCACATCACTTGCTTGCAAGCTATTTCAATGTGATATCACCGAGAGGGCCCAGAGTATATCTATCCGTCATCGGGATGGACAAATCCCACTCTTGATCCATGAGCCTCAACATAACACCTTCGTAGCACTGAACCCACCTTTATAGTCACCCTGTTACGGTGTGACGTTTGATGTTATCAAGATACTCTTCCGGTGTTAGCAATTAACATGATCTCATGGTCTAAGGACTAAGATTACTTCGTATGATGTTATAGCAATATAAACATAATGACTCTGATCGTAATGCTATACTTCGGATGAATGTTCATCACATCATTCCACCAATGTTGTGACCTCGTTATTAACGACATCCAATGTCCATGATCAGGAAACCTTGATCATCTTGTTAATCAACGAGCTAGTTTATAAGAGAGGCATAACTAGGAACTTTCCTTTTGTTTATTAAACACACATGTATTAACGTTTCCAAATTAATACAATTATAGCATGCAAAATAAACATTTATCATAAACAAGGAATAAGATAATAACCACTTTATTATTGCCTCTCGGGCATATTCCCTTCAATCAATGTTTTACAAATACTTTGATCAAGTTTATGATGGTGCATGTCACCTAAAAAATTATTCTTTCTTTTAATCACTTACCTACTCGAGGACGAGTAGGAGTTAAGCTTGGGGATGTTGATACATTGCAAATGTATCTATAATTTTTGATGTTCCATGCTTGGTTTTATCTACTTTCTTATGTTTTGTCCACACTTTGGAGTACTTTTCATATGATTTCTTGGACTAACCTATTAACAAGAGCCACAATGACAGTTGCATGTTTTCTGCTGTTTTTGGTTCCAGGAAAGTCAGAAAATCAATATTCTCGGAATTGGACGGGACAAAAGCCAAACTCAATATTTTACCGGAAGGCTCACGGAGCTAGAAGACGAGACGGAGAGGGGCCAGGGGTTGGCCACACCACCTGGTGGCGCGACCCAGGCCAGGCCACGCCAGGGGGTGGTGTGGGCCCCTCCAGCACCCCCTCGGTCTCCCCTCTCGCCTATAAGAGCCTCCCGATGCATAAACCCTAAATCGTCAAGCCTCCAGCCACGAAAAGTTCCGCAGCGCCGCCGCCACCGAAAAGGAGATTCGAGGGACAGAAAGTCTCTGTTCTGGCACCCTGCCGGGACGGGGAAGTGCCCCCGGAGCCATCTCCATCAATCTCCACCGCCATCTCCATCACCGTTGCTGATTCCCATGATGAGGAGGGAGTAGTTCTCTCTCGAGGCTAAGGGTTCTACCGGTAGCTATGTGTTCATCTCTCTCTCTCTCTCTCTCTATGCATGATCATATTGTGATCATGAGCTTTGTAATCAAGTAGATCTACCTTGCTACTCAAGTGCTTTAATAGATCTCTGCTCTCCCCATGTGTGTGAAGTTGACAGTGTGCACACCATGGTGGTACTTAGGATAGAGATTACAAATACTTGTTATGAGTTATATTTGGAGTTTGATGTTTCTATGAGATTGTGGTGTTTGTTGGACCGATCTAGTACTCAAGGTGACAGTGTGGGGTTATCTAGATGGGAAATATGAACTTTGAGGTGTGGTGTTATAGCCCTACCAACGATTAGAGTGTCCAACCGGAGAGTAGTTAAGAGTAGTATCATAAAGAGAAGATATTTATATGAGAGTGTTCACTAGTGAAAGTATTATCCCTAGGCCTTGTTTCTACGCATTGAAACACTGTTTGCTACTAGATCTGTTACATGTTTGCTTGCTTCCATCTTTATTTCAGTTTGCCTTTAGTCTTTTCCACGCCATCAAGTTATTTTCTAGCACCGTTACCAATTATAATTATCCATACCACTTGTATTTCACTATCTCTTTGCCGAACTAGTGCACCTATACACCTGACAAGTGTATTGGGTGTGTTGGGGACACAAGAGACTTCTTGTATCTTGATTGCAGGGTTGCTTGACAGGGAATACCTTTGACCACTTCCTCCCTGAGTTCGATAAACCTTGGGTGATCCACTTAAGGGAAAACTAGCTGCTGTTCTACAAACCTCTACACTTGGAGGCCCAACAACTATCTACAAGAATAGAAGTGCATAAACATCATAGACGTAGGCAAAAGAACCACTCGCTCAGACTTACCTCCTCTCCATCCACTCTTGAGAAAGGTTATTTCATAAGATAAGTCACTCAAATTAGCCCAAGAAGAAACAAATTTATGTTGTAATCCTGCATTAGAAATTAGAGTATGGAAATCTTGAGAAATCCCTGTAACCCTCATGAATTCGGGGCATGGATAAATAGAAGGGAAAACTTCTTCCTCACGATGGACTTTCATGACCTCGGGCACCCTTAATTCATGTTGGTTGAGTTGGTGTTCATTCATCTCCTTTTCTGAAATTTAGACAACCCTCACAAAATGATTGCAAAGTGATTACATAATGAAAGTAACTACTTATAGGGACTTGTAAGAGGGCTAAACATGCATCAAAACAATTTCTCTAAGCATAGAACAAGCATGCAAGCTCACATAACCTGCCACCTACAGCAGCAAAATGCTCAAGATATAATCCACTAATCAAAAATCTACTTGGACAAGCAGAGGAGTCACATACCGAAGAACAAATGCTCCAAATCTCAGCAGCAAAGGTGGGTTGAGCAAGGAGATCGAAAATCGCGAGCAAGAACAGCAAGAAAATGGGTTTGAGCAATGAAATGGTATTTTCTCAGGAGAGAGAAAGGAGTGGCAGGTAGGAGAATAAGTGGAGGGCCAGGGGTGGCCCACACCATGGCCAGGCGTGCCCCTGGTGTGGCCGCGCCACCCAGGTGGTTTGCCTATCTGGTGGGCCCCCTTGGATCACTCCAGGTACCTCTCTACCCCATTTTGGCGTAAAATTTTAATATGAAATTTCTGGAAATTTTCGAGAAACTTTATTTTGAGCAATTTTCAGGTATTGATGAATGATTTTCTGGCAGAAAGATAATTTTGGAATGATGCAAAAACAAAACTAAACTAAAACTTCAGAAGTTCTAAGACACTTTAATATGCAAGCAATTAATAATAGAAAAAATAAATGAGGCGAAAGCATAAAATTAAAATGGATAAAATAAAAGTGAGCAAGGATAATCATGGTGAAAACATTGTTTTGTTCATTAAAACCCCTTTGTTAACAAGGTTGATAAGGTCTTGTTACCAAAACAATTTTATATGAAGCAAAAATTTGCATTCCACTAAATGATTATGTTACCTCAACCCTGATAGCAATAGTCCCAACCATAATAGTTTCATATTTTTCTTGTAGTATGGGACAATATATTTCTCCAGCTTGGATGCCCTCAATATTTTCAATTGAATTTAGGCCATAAGTCTTATCAATCTTCTTGGGGAAATAAACAGTATACTCCTTGTCATTAACATTAAAAGTTACCTTTCCTTGATTACAATTAATGACAGCTCCTGCAGTATTAAGAAAAGGTCTTCCAAGAATAATAGACATATTATCATCTTCAGGCATTTCAAGCACAACAAAGTTAGTTAATATCAAACAATTATGAGCCACTTGAATAGGAACATCCTCACATATACCAACATGAATAGTAGTAGATTTATCAGCCATTTTCAAAGATATATCAGTTGGTATCAATTTTTCCAATTGAAGTATCTTGTAGAGAGAAAAAGGCATAACACTAACGCATGCTCCCAAATCACACAAAGCAGTTCTAACATGATTATTTTTAATTGAACAAGGAATAGTTTCAATCCCTGGGTCTCCAAGTTTCTTTGGAACCTTACCATTGAAGGAATAACTAGCAAGTAAAGTAGAAATTTCCTCATTAGGAATCTTCCATTTATTAGAGACAATATCCTTCATATACTTTGAATAAGGAGGAAATTTAATAGCATCAGTCAAAGGAATTTGCAAAGATAAAGGTTTCATCCACTCACAAAACTTGTTATAGTGTTCTTCTTCTTTTGACTTGTGTTTCTTATCAGGAAAAGGCATTGGTGTTCGAACACAAGGCTCTCTTTCACTACCATGTTTCTTAGCAACAAAATCTTCCTTCGTCTACTTAGTATTCTTAGTGTGCCTTTCAGGTTCTTCTTCAACTTCTTCTTTATCAGGAGCATCATTTTTATAATTACCACTTTCAGTTTCAGCATCAGAGACAGATATACTATTAGGATATTTAGCAGGTTCAGAAGATTCTACAACTGTTTTATGCTTCTTTTTCTTTCTCTTAGAGGAAGTACTACTATTTTCAATTTGTTGAGAATCCTGCTCAATTCTTTTAGGATGTCCCTCAGGATATAGGGGATCCTGAGTGAAAGCACCACTCCTAGTTCTAATTTCATAACCATGTTTTTCTTTAGAAGCATTAACTAGCAAATCTTTTTGTACTTTAGTAAGCTAATCAATTTGAGTTTGAACCATTTGGAAATGTTTAACAAGCATTTTAATATCATTGGAGGTTCTTTCCACAATATCTCTCAACTCATTAATATCTCTAGAGTTTTCCATTAAATGATTCTGCATTCTTTTATTAAAATTATCTTGCTTAACAACAAAGATATCAAATTCTTCTAAGCATCGATAAGGAGGTTTAGGATAAGGAATATCACCTTCATCAAAATGTTGGAGAGAGTGTACCTCAATAGTGGATGAGTGGGAGATCGGCTTACATAACTCTTCTATAGGAGGTAGATTCTTCACTTCTTCAGATTTAATACCCTTCTCCTTAAGACATTTCTTAGCCTCCTTCATCACTTCATCATTTAGTTCAATCACTCCCCTCTTCTTTGGTGTTGGTGTTGGCTCAGGCACAGTTAACTCATGTGTAGTTGACTCAGGTGAAGTCCAGTCATCATAATTCTTGCTTATTTTAGCCATTAATTCCTCAACTTCTTAGGGAGTTCTCTTCCTAAAAACACAATCAGCACAACTATCCAGGTATGTCCTAGATTCATCAGTTAATCCATTATAATATATATCAAGAAGCTCATTTTTAGGTAATGGACATCCAGGCTGTGCGTGAATTAAAGCACAAAACATTGCCCATGATTTAGGCAATTTCTCCTCTTCTTCCTATTTAAAATCAAAAGGTTCCCGCAAAATGGCATGTCGAGCACTAGGAGGGAAATATTTCTGAAAGAAAATATCAATCAAGCAATCATGGCTATCAATAGATCCAGGAGGTAAATTATTGAACCAAGCTTTAGCTTCTCCTTTCAGTGAAAAGGGGGAAATATTAGCAACAAAGTAGGTGCGCATCTTAATATCATCAGAAAATAAGCCACTCATGGTAGAAAGCTCAGTCATATGTGCTACAACACTTTCATTTTCAGTCCCACAAAAAGGTTCTTTCTCGACAATGGTTATGTAAGATAAATCAAGAGAGAAATCATAATCCTTATCTTTAATGTTTATGGGAGATGTAACAAACTTAGAATTAGGAGATAATTTAGCTCTAACAATACGTCCCTCAAGAAGACTCTTAATATCACTTGCATCGAGTGTTTTGACATTCTTCAATAAATACATCAGTCATTTCAATATAACCGTCATCAAGATCATAGCTCTCTCTAGACTTAGGTGAACTAACATGTGTAGTAGTATCTTCATTAGGAGTTTCAGTGTTTCCAACTATAGTTCTAGCAATTGTAGCATCTAGGAAAGGACCTAATGAACCACTCTCATCAAGCACAGTAGAAGTAGCATCATAAGTATCAGAAACAATTTCAGATTCAACGGAAGTAGCAGTATGTCTAGCATGTGTATGTGGTGGTGGTGTAAGGAGCTTACTCATCACAGATGGTGAAACAAGAGCAACATAGGTGTTCAGAAATGTACCTCTCCTTGTAGTGGATGGTAATATAGGAACTTTTCCATCACGAGTTTTACCCATGATGAATGGATAGTAGTGAACAATAGTGATTCCAAGTGAACTTTATAAATAGAGCTATGCTCTCTGGCAACGGCGCCAAAAAATAGTCTTGATGACCCACAAGTACAGGGAATCGCAACAATCTTCGAGGGAAGTAAAACCTAATTTATTGATTCGACACAAGGGGAGCCCAAGAATATTTATAAGCCTTAACAATTGAGTTGTCAATTCAGCTGCATCTGGAAACAATCTTGCTCGCAGTAGTTTATCAGTAGCAACAGTTTTGTAGTAGCAATAGCAAAGTAATAGCAGTAGTAAAATAAATACAGTAGTAACAATTGCAGTAGACAGTAGGATTAAGTGCGGGAGGCACAGTGATGGATAGACGGGCGTTGCATGGACAATATGATTCATGTAATAATCAAGACATAGGGCATTTGCAGATAGATAAGATAAAGTATCCAAGTACAAAATAATCATAGGCATGTGTTCCAAATATAGTCATACGTGCTCGTCATGAGAACTTGCACAATATTTTTTGTCCTGCCAGCCTGTTGCAGCAGGGCCTCAAGGGAATCTACTGGCACTTAAGGTGTGATACGTCCATTTTGCATCACTATTCTATATCATAATTTACTATTATTCATTGATATATTTCATATTAAGAGATCATACTTATGTTATTTCATCTGTTTTTGCATGGTTGATGACTTTTGGAGGATGGACCGCTGAAGTTAGGATTCTGATGGAAAAGGTGCTGTTTGGAGGCAAAATTCGTGAAGATCAGAAAATTACAGAAAATACATGGGAAATCCTATTTTTTCAGAAGACGAAGGATGTCAGAAGGGGGAGCGGAGTTGGGCCACAGGGGGCCCACACCACCCCATGGCGCGGGCCACCCCTGGCTGTGCCACCAGGTGGTGTGGCCACCCTGTCCCACTCCTGGCTCTCCCCTTTGGTGTATATTATCCCCACGAAACCCTAAGCCTGGGGGAGCGACCACAGAAAGATTCCGCCGCCTCTGCGGGTCGGAAAACTGCAGAGAGAGAAAGAGCTCTCCGGTAGGCAGAAATCTGCCGGGGAAATTCCTTCCCGGAGAGGGGAGATCGTCGCCATCAACACCACCATCAAGCTAGACTTCACCGGGACCATCATCACCATCATCTCCATCATCATCTCCACCAGCACCATTATCACCACTTCATACCGCTGTAACAATTGGGTTGAATCTTGCATAGTTCTTAGGGGAAACTTTCTCAGTGTTGATTACTCGTTGTAGTTGATGCTATTGAGTGGAACCATTGAATTATTGTTATGTTCAGATTGTTGCTTATCATTATATCATCTCTGATCTTGATCCATATGATGTCTCGTGAGTAGTTCGTTTAGTTCTTGAGGACATGGGAGAAGTCATGTTGTTAGTAGTGGAATTGTATTGAGAAAGATTCAATAGTTTGTTATTTAAGTTGTGGTGTTATTCTTCTAGTGGTGTCATGTGAACATCGACTACATGACACTTCACCTTTATGGGCCTAGGGGAATGCATTGTGTATTTGGCTACTAATCGTAAGGGTTGCCGAAGTGATAGAAACCTGAACCTCCGTTAGGAAACCTTTACACAAGGGATGTAGGATCTCAGAGTTTAAATTTATGGTTAGGTTTTTATCTTAATTACTTTCCTGTACCTGCGGATGCTTGCAAGGCGTTTAATCACAAGTATGTATTAGTCCTAGGAAGGTCGGTACATTAGCATAGGTTCACCCACACAACACTTATCAAACTAAAGAAGATAAATCAACTATATGAAGCGAAAGCACTTGACAATATTCTCATGTGTCCTCGAGAACGTTTGGTCATCTTAAGCAATACAATCAGCTTGTCCTTTGCTAAAGAAAGGATTGGGCCACTTGCTGCATCTATTATTATTGTCTTTTAATTATTCGCACTTTATTTATCTGCATTATCAAAAAAACCTAAAAGTCCGTTTGCTAAGTATTTCCAGAGAATTCCTGCTCCAAGCCACTCGTCAAGACCTTCTGCTCCTCGTTGGGTTCGACACTCTTATCGAAAATACTACGATACACCCCCTATACTTGTGGGTCATCAAGACTATTTTCTGGCGCCGTTGCCGGGGAGTGAAGCGCTATTGGAGAGTGGAGCTGGTAAAGGAAACTTCTACTGTGAGTATTGTTTATTTCTTCTTGTTACTTTATTTTCAATATGGATAATTCACTTAGTTTCTTATTTCGTAATGCTACTACCACTGCTAAGGTAGTAGATGAACCACCACCTGCTGAGAATGATACTTTTAAAATACCTACAAGAATTGTTGATCATGTTATGGATAACTACTATTTTGGAGATGGAACTGTCCATCTCGGTGATCATTTGCTCTTTATACACGAAATATGCGGGTTGTTTAAGTGTGCAGGGATTACAGCAGATCAGGCCAAGAAGAAGTTATTCTCATTATCACTGAAAGGAAGAGCTGAAGAATGGTATAAGCTGCTGAAGGATGGCCAATCTCTTGAATGGGGGGAAGTAGTGCCTCTCTTTTATTCAAAATTTTATCCTCCTAGCGAGATTCATAAAGATCGGAATCAAATATACAACTTTTGGCCTCTTGATGGAGAGAGTACAACTCAAGCTTGGGGGATATTGAAGTTACTAATGCTCAAATGTCTTATTCATGAGCTCCCCAACAATATTATTATCAATAACTTTTATGTAAGGCTTTCTCTTCATGATAAGGATCTATTGGATGCTTTTTGGGCTGGATCATTTACACGCATGGAAGAAGGAGCTAAATAGGATCTTCTAGACCGTATTTAAGACAATGCTAAAGCATGGGAGAATGATAAAGGAAGAAAGTCGGGTATAAATTATGATTATGAATGCATTAAATCTTTTATGGGAACTGATGACTTTCGTAATATCAGTAATGCTTATGGTATTGATTCTCAAGTTATTACAAATTGTCTTAAAGCTTTTGCCTCATACATTGAGATTCCAAAAGAAGAATGGAACAAGTATCGTGCACCATCTAAAGATGTTGTTGATTGTGTTCCTGCTAGAAGTACTGAATTTTGCACTACTGATCACATTTTACCTAAACCTTATATCGAGAAAATGCCTTTCCCAGATAAGCTAAAGGAGCATCCTATGATAACTAGTGTAATTAATAAAAGTACAAAGAGAGCTGTAAAACCAGATGAACAAATAAATATTGAACCTGCAGTAGCAATTGTGAAAGACCTTTTCACTAAAAGTGTAGAAGATGGACATATTGACTTTTGTGAGTATGCTTATAATATTGTCTCACATCCTAATAGAACTAAAAAATCTAGTGTCCCTATGCTTTCTGTTAGAATTGGTGATCATTGCTATTATGGTTTATGTGATATTGGTGCAAGTTCAAGTGATATTCCTTACGAGCTTTACAAAGAAATTATGCATGAAATTAGTCCATGTGAACTAGAAGAAATTGATGCGGTAATTCACCTTGCAAATAGAGAGACCATCTCTCCAATTGGTATTGTAAGAGATTTGGAAGTTCTTTGTGGTAAGATTAAATATCCTGCTGATTTTCTAGTACTTGGTTCAGCTGCTAGTAAAACCTATCCTATCATTTTTGGTAGACCGTTCTTGAACACGTGTGGAGCCAATATAGACTATAAAAGGGAGAAAATTTTAACTAAATTTGATGGGGAATCTTATGAGTTTAATTTTTCGAAATTTACTAAAGTTCCTTGTGAAAATGAAACTCCTAATGAGGATTTTAGAGTTGAACAACTTGCTTCTATTTCTCTTGCTCCTGACAATGCTTTGCAGCAATTTATGGAAGACCATGAAAGTGAAATCTTCATGGAAGAAAGAAATGAGATTGACAAGATTCTCCATCGTCAGCCTAAGATGCTTAAGCACAACTTGCCTGTGGAAGATTTGGGTACCACGTTGCCACCTAAAAAGGATCCGGTTTTCGATCTAAAACCCTTACCTAACAATCTTAAATATGCTTACATTGATAATAAGAAAATATATCCTGTTATTATTAGTTCTAAACTTTCAAGGAAGGAAGAGGAAAGATTATTGGAAGTATTGAAGAAACATCGAGGAGCTATGGGCTATACCCTTGATGATTTAAAGGGGATTTCTCCTACTATATGTCAGCACACTATCAATATAGAACCCGATGCAAAACAAGTGGTAGAACATCAACGTCGTTTAAATCCTAAGATGAAGGAAGTGGTAAGAAATGAGGTATTCAAATTCCTTGATGCTGGTATTATTTATCCTATTGCTGATAGTGAATGGGTTAGTCATGTTCATTGTGTCCCTAAGAAAGGGGGAATTACCGTTCTGCCTAATGATAATGATGAGCTTATTCCCCAAATAATTGTAGTAGGTTATAGGATGTGCATCGATTTTAGAAAGGTTAACAAAGTTACTAAGAAAGATCATTACCCACTGCCTTTTATTGATCAAATGTTAGAAAGGTTGTCTAAAAAGACCCATTTTGTTTTCTTGATGGATACTCTGGGTTTTCTCAAATTGCCATTAAACAATAAGATCAAGAAAAAACTACTTTTACGTGCCCTTATGGAACCTATGCTTATAGGCGTATACCTTTTGGTTTGTGTAATGCTCCTGCTACTTTTCAAAGATGCATGTCTGCTATCTTTCATGGTTTTTGTGAGGAAATTGTGGAAGTATTCATGGACGATTTTTCCATCTATGGAACTTCTTTTGATATTTGTCTGCACAACCTGGATAAAGTTTTGCAGAGATGTGAAGAAACCAATCTTGTTCTTAATTGGGAGAAATGGCACTTCATGGTCAATGAAGGGATTGTCCTTGGACATAAAATTTCCGAAAGAGGCATTGAAGTTGATAGAGTTAAAGTTGAAGCAATTGAGAAAATGTCATGTCCAAGAGACATCAAAGGTATTCGTAGTATCCTTGGTCATGCTGGTTTCTGTAGAAGGTTTATTAAATATTTCTCTAAGATATCAAAACCCCTCACTAATCTTCTCCAAAAAGATGTACCCTTTGTTTTTGATAATGATGGTAAGGAAGCTTTTGAAACTCTAAAGAAGGATTTAACTACTGCTCCTATTGTCCAACCACCTGATTGGAACTTACCCTTTGAAATCATGTGTGACACTAGTGATTTTGATGTAGGTGCTGTTCTTGGGTAACGAATAGATAAAAAGCTAAATGTTATCCATTATGATAGTAAGACTCTTGACTCTGCTCAAAATAATTATGCTACTACTGAAAAAGAATTCTTAGTTGTTGTCTTTTCTTGTGATAAGTTTAGACCTTATATTGTTGATTCAAAAGTTACCATTCATACTGATCATGTTGCTATTAAGTACCTTATGGCGAAAAAAGATGCTAAGCCTAGGCTTATTAGATGGGTGATGATTTTACAAGAGTTTGATCTACGTATTGTATATAGGAAAGGAGCTGAAAATCCTGTTGCTGATAATTTATCTCGATTGGAAAACATCTCTTTTGATCCTATGCGTGTTAATGCTAGTGTCCCAAATGAACAGTTGGCTATAGTAGGAGTAAGCTCGCGAGGGAGCCCTTGGTATGTTGATTATGCTAACTTTATTGTCTCCAAGTATTTGCCTCCAACTTTTACAACCTAGCAAAGAAGGAAGTTCTTTTACAATTTAAGGCATTATTTTTGGGATGACCCACATTTATATAAAGAGGGGGTGGATGATATTATGCGAAGATGTGTTCTAGAACATGAACAAAAGGAGATATTGCGGAAATGTCATGGTAGCGCCTATGGAGGACATCATGCGGGAGACAGAACCGCACAAAAGGTGCTACAATCAGGTTTTTACTAGCCTACCCTTTTTAAAGATGCAAGAAATTTGTCTTATCATGTGATGAGTGTCAACGAGTTGGTAATATTTCTAGACGCAATGAGATGCCTATGAATTACTCTCTTGTTATTGAACCATTTGATTGTTGGGGATTCGACTTTATGGGTGCTTTTTCCCCTTCGAAAGGTTATACTCATATTCTTGTTGCTGTTGACTATGTTACTAAGTGGGTAGAAGCCATACCTAAGAAAAGTGCTGATGGGGAGACCTCTTTAAAGATGCTTAAGGATATTATCTTTCCTAGGTTTGGAGTGCCTAGGTATCTTATGACTGATGGAGGCTCTCATTTCATTCATGGTGGCTTTAGAAAGACCCTTGCTAAATACGATGTTAATCATAGAATTGCTTCATCTTATCATCCCCAAACTAGTGGGCAAGTAGAACTATCAAATATAGAAATTAAATCCATCTTGCAAAAGCCTGTTAATAGATCTAGAAAAAATTGGGCTAAAAAGTTGAATGATGCTTTATGGGCTTATAGAACTGCTTATAAAAATCCTATGGGAATGTCTCCTTACAAAATGGTTTATGGGAAAGCTTGCCACCTTCCTTTAGAATTATAACACAAAGCTTATTGGGCAGTGAAAGAACTTAATAGAGACTTCAAACTTGCTGGTAAGAAAATATTATTTGACTTAAGTTCGTTGGATGAATGGAGGAGTGAAGCATATGAAAACGCTAGACTTTTTAAAGAAAAAGATAAAAGATGGCATGACAAGAGAATTCTTAAGAGAGTGTTCCATGTTGGTGAGAAAGTTCTATTATATAGGTCTCGTCTCAGATTTTTTGCAGGGAAACTACTCTCAAAATGGGAAGGACCTTTTGTTATTGAAGAAGTGTATCGTTCAGGTCCAATAAAAATTTCTTCTTTAAAAGATAATACTACGCAAGTGGTGAATGGTCAGAGGCTCAAGCACTATATTTCTGGAGATTCTTACAATGAGGATAGCGATGTTATTCAAGCAGTGATTCTGAAAGAATTTATTAAACACCAAGTTCAGAGACCTATAGAGTCCGTTTTTGAATAGGTAACAGTTCTAGTAAGAAAAGGTCCACGAAAAATCTGCCAAGTTATATTTTTTGCAATTTTTATCTAATAAGGAAAGGAACGAAGCGAAAGGGGGACGGAAACAGAGCCAGGGTGGCTCACACCACCCCGTGGCACGGGCCCCCTGGTCGCGCCACCAGGTGGTGTGGCCACCCCGGAGCTCGTCTCTGACCCGTTTTCTCTCATTACCTTCCTTTTGTTGTTAAACTTTGTAATATATGATCCCTCGGATCCCCCGAGGTTCGTATATCATGTTCTCGTGTGTTTTCGTTTTGATCTGTTTCTGCCAGGAACTATTCTTAAAGTTTAGAAGCATAATGGTCTCCACCAACGATAAGGGCAAGGAGCCTGCGGGGGAAGATCTCCAAGACTCTAAGAAGGAGGAGGATATCGATAGTGAAGTTGAAGAAGAGGCAAAGGAAGACCAGCATCCGCACACCAGCACCACCATTGCAAGCATTAGAGTGGTGGAAAACCCTGGCAGGTTCAAAAGGACTGCACGGATGTCCACCGGAGGAAATACTCTATGTCATTGTTTGGCATCGCGGTCACCTTCTTCACGCACCAAGAATCCCTTCCATACCCTTATCCATGAGAATCAATTTTAGAATATACCAAAGGAGAAACTACCCTCCAATTGGGATATTCCCCGTTCTAACCATGCAGGAAAAGAATACTTCAAGGAGTAAGAGTGGGGAAAGAATCGTACGAGCTAGGATTCACAACCCGACATGATCATGAACCGCATTGAGCACAACTCGGAGTTGATTCGTACTCTCACCTTCAAGATTGAGGACTTGAGGAAATTGATTGAAAAGCTCATCGAGAGAATACCACCACCACCAAAGGAGTAAGCTGTCATCAGGTTTTGGCATCCCCTTGGTTTGTTCCAAGCTTGGGGGAGTGCCGCGGTATCATATCACTATCTTTTATCTTTTTACCTTTCAAGTAGAGTCATATCATGAATAGAAAAGTTATCATGTAGGATGGTTTGCATTATGGAAGTGTCCCCCCTCTCGTTATATATCTATGTATCCCTTGGTGTGAGTTGTCGTTATGGAATATTAATGAGAAGTTCTATCATTTACTCTTTTGCATATCTTATTTTAGTTTTCAATTACTATTATATGATTGATCTTGTTGTTAGTATTGGTATCACTTTGGGATCATTAAGTAAATTAAGTTGGTTTTGGCAAACCTAGCTCGGTCAGTAGCAACACTATTATGAGAATTGAATGAAAAAGATAAAAGTACTCTTAAGAAATATAATTTCATCATCTTTCTTGATTTGCTCATAAGCTTAGTATTCTCTAGTTAAGATCTTTTGTGCTTCCAAGGAAGATTGCATGTTTGTTTTTATCACTTGTGTGTTTGTTTGTTTCCTTCAACTCTTATGCTTTCTACCCAGCCTTGCTAGCCAAAAACCTTTACTGAGAGGGAATGCTTCTTGTGCATCAATCCTTAAACCAAAACCTATGCCATTTGTGTCCACCATACCTACCTATTAGCACTATTGCTATTCCAAGTAAATTCATGTTTTTATCTACCTTCCGAATTAAACTTGTTATGTGAAAATTAGTGATTAAAGCTCTCACGAACTTGATGGCACAGTGTCATCTATGTTGTATATGCTTGCACTTATACTTTGGGATTAGCAGAAACATGTTGTCATGGGGAACGCTTTCAACATTGCACTTGTACATTGTACCCAGTTGATATCATGCTCTTTTGTTTATGGATGTCTTTGGTGTGAAATGAAAGGGGAGCTTGTAAGTCCATGGAGTTATGTATGTGTGTTAGAGAAACGCCTGGGCGGCTGGTCTAATCCATGCCTAATCATGGTGGAAACCTGCAGTGTAACCATAATGAGCTATCTATGAAGCATTCTTCTTATAAAAAAGAGATAGAGATTGAAAAAAAGGAAAAAAAGATGAGAAGAGGAAAGAGAGAAAAAAGCACCATTTTCCCATGGTAAATAAGAAGATGCTGAGATGCTTATTGTCTGTTTGCCTTATCATTTTTATATGGGGATTCTTCCGTATCATCGGGCAAGGGGTACCCCGTTGGCGGTTCTCTATGATACACATGTACTTACTATGACAAGAACTTACCGGTAACTAAACTTGAGTAGCATGAGGAGCGACCCTCATATTCAAGGGACATGAGATTGCCAACTTATACTTAGTCAAGCATATACTCCATAGTTTGTTCACTTTAACCTTAATCACTTCAAGATGCTTATGATAGGGGCAATGAGAGCTGAAAGCTAATAAGTATCATAATTTTTGGAAGCTCTTTATGAAACTTGAGATCCCTGCTTCCCTCTGAGAAGGGCCTATCTTTTACTTTTTAGTTGAGTCAGTAAACCTATTCCTTTTTATCTCAGCAAGTATTTTGAGTTGTTTTGTTTCATTCATTCATATGATGATTTATTCAATCATGTTTCTTATGTTCCTTGTTTTGCACATTGCTTTTATCTTGGAGAGTATTACTTTGAAAGCTATCATTGAAACCCCTTTATGATTGAACTACTGCAAATTGTTAACTATCCTTTGACCAAGAGCAAAGTTTGCCATTACCAATTATGATTTACTTTATGTATCTTTATTGTGCTTCCTTTACTTATTGCAAGTTAAAGTTATATAATGGTGAGTTGTCTGCTATTATGATTTATGTATTGATGAATGTGATGCTTCTTGTCCGTATTATTTTATCAATACTTCACTCCATAAACCCAAGGTCATGTTTATTGAGCTCAGTTTTCACTTGGGGACAAGCGAAGTCTAAGCTAGGGGGGAGTTATACGTCCATTTTGCATCACTATTCTATATCATAATTTACTATTATTCATTGATATATTTCATATTAAGAGATTATACTTATGTTATTTCATCTATTTTTGCATGGTTGATGAATTTTGGAGGATGGACCGCTAAAGTCAAGATTCTAATGGAAAAGGTGTTGTTTGGAAGCGAAATTCGCGAAGATCAGAAAATTCTAGAAAATACATGGAAAATCCTATTTTTCTAGAAGATGAAGGATGCCAGAAGGGGAGCGGAGTTGGGCCACAGGGGGCCCACACCACCCCCTGGCGCGGACCACCCTAGCCGTGCCACCATGTGGTGTGGCCATCGTGGCCCACTCCTGGCTCTCCCCTTTGGCGTATATTATCCCCCACGAAACCCTAAACCTGGGGGAGCGACCACAGAAAGATTCCACCGCCTTTGCGGTGCGGAAAACTGTAGAGAGAGAAAGAGCTCTCCGACAGGCAGAAATCTGCAAGGGAAATTCCTTCCCGGAGAGGGGAGATCGTCGCCATCAACACCACCATCAAGCTAGACTTCACCGGGACCATCATCACCATCATCTCCACCAGCACCATCATCACCACTTCATACCGCTGTAACAATTGGGTTGAATCTTGCATAGTTCTTAGGGGAAACTTTCCCGGTGTTGATTACTCGTTGTAGTTGATGCTATTGAGTGGAACCATTGAATTATTGTTATGTTCAGATTGTTACTTATCATTATATCATCTCTGTTCTTGATTCATATGATGTCTCATGAGTAGTTCGTTTAGTTCTTGAGGACATGAGAGAAATCATATTGTTAGTAGTGGAATTGTGTTGAGAAAGATTCAATAATTTGTTATTTAAGTTGTGGTGTTATTCTTCTAGCGGTGTCATGTTAACGTCGACTACATGACACTTCACCTTTATGGGCCTAGGGGAATGCATTGTGTATTTGGCTACTAATCGTAGGGGTTGCCGGAGTAACAGAAACCTGGACCCCCATTAGGAAACCTTTGCACAAGAGATGTAGGATCTCAGAGTTTAAAGCTGTGGTTAGGTTTTTATCTTAATTACTTTCTTGTACTTGTGAATGCTTGTAAGGGGTTTAATCACAAGTATGTATTAGTCCTAGGAAGGTCGGTACATTAGCACATGTTCACCCACACAACACTTATCAAACTAAAGAAGATTAATCAACTATATGAAGCGAAAGCACTTGACAATATTCCCATGTGTCCTCGAGAACGTTTGGTCATCTTAAGTAATACAACCGACTTGTCCTTTGCTAAAGAAAGGATTGGGCCACTTGCTGTATCTATTATAATTGTCTTTTATTTACTCGCACTTTATTTATCTGCATTTTCAAAAACCCCTAAAATTCTATTTGCTAAGTATTTCCAGAGAATTCCTGCTCCAAGCCACTCGTCAACACCTTCTGCTCCTCGTTGGGTTCGACACTCTTACTTATCGAAAATACTGCGATACACCCCCCTATACTTGTTGGTCATCAAGGTTCTCCTTTTAATAGAGCACCAGAGCAAAGCATTAACACTCTGTGAACACACGTGATCCTCATATCATAGCCATCCCCTCCAGTTATCCCGATTTCTGTCACTTCGGGGCTTCGGGTTCTGGACAACAATATGTGTATACAACTTGCAGGTAAGATCATAAACAATAATATCATCATGAATCAATAACATGTTCAGATCTAAAATTATGGCACTCGGGCCCTAGTGACAAGCATTAAGCATAACAAGTTGCAACAATGTCAAAAAGCACTAACAATAGATACTAGGCACCATGCCCTTACAATCTGATGAAATTACATGAACGATCTCATCCAATCCCTACCATCCCCATAGCCTACTGTGGGGGATTACTCACTCATGGATGGGGGAATCATGGATGGTTGATGGAGAAGCGTTGGTGATGATGATGGCGATGATCTCCTCCAGTTCCCCGTCCCGTCAGGGTGTCAGAACGGAGTTTCTGGTTCCGAATCACGGTTTCTAGTGGTGGTGGCGCAGCGGAACTCTGTCTAGAAAAACGTCGACCCTCTCCCCCCGTGTTTTTAGGTCAAAGGGTTTATGTAGGCGAAAGGAGAGGTCGAGGTGGAGTCCGAGGCGACCACACTACCCCATGGCATGGCCTGGCCTGGCCCACGCGACCAGGTGGTGTGGGCCCCTCGTGGCCCCTCTTTGTCTCGTCTTCTGGCTCCGTGAGTCTTCTGATAAAATAGGAGTTTTGCGATATTTTCTGGGATTTTTCCTAAAAGTTGATTTCCTGCACAAAAACGAGACACCAAAGCAATTCTGCTGAAAACAGCGTTAGTCCGCATTAGTTGTATCCAAATCACACAAATTAGAGAAGAAACAATAGCAAAAGTGTTTGGGAAAGTAGATACGTTTTGGACGTATCAACGGGCAGAACCCTCCTCGATCCGTGGATCCTCTCCTGGGGAAGGGTCGATTGACCGGCACGGTTTAGGATTTTGACGAAGATGACCACTTTTCAACAAGAAGGAAAGAAACCGCATTGCACATAGGTCTTCTTGTCTATGGAAATCTTGATGACACGGGTTAAACCTAAACCCAATGCTATGAGCCAAGAACTGAATGGAGGGAGAAGTGAAAGAAACCGGAGGACTCAAATCATATATATGAATCCTAGGAACGGAGGAAGCAAAGGGGAAGTAATCCGTCTCCGCTCCCAGCAACAACAAAGGGAGACGATGGAAGAGCTACCTCCGCATTACTCCGCCACTACCGTTCACGCACCATTAAGAGAGTAACGAAAGGGAGGGGAGGCTGAGCTCCCTCGCCTCGACTGATTCAACCGCCAGGAGGCCCCAAAACAAACTACTTCTCTACAAACTGGGAAGCTGCTGGGAGGCGAACGACTGGGCTAAGGACGCTAGGCACACAGAAGGTATGTGAGAGAGATATCATATGAGGGCTCTCGTATGGTATATATAAAGTTACTCTCTCCGCAACAGCACATGGGCAAGCAATCTTCAGTTTAGGCCGGTTGGCATGGTCAAAATTGAGTGAGCCAATCGGCTTGAGCTAGACCAAATGGAAGCTGACACAAAGCACCGGTGTAGGGTGACAGGTTAGTCTGCTTCGTGCTAGCCGACTGGTCATGTCTGCTTAGCCCGGACTACTGACTTTAGCCGGTTTCGTCCAACTGGACAATGTGATAGATGTGCAAAATTCTAATTTTGTGTATTATTTTTCGAAATAAATAAAAAATGTATTATTTAAAAAAAACGTCTTTTCCCCTCTCTTTCTCTCGCCTCCCTCCTCTTAGTCAAGCTCCAATCCGCCGTGCTCTAGAACCGCCGTCGCGCCGTCACCGCCGACCGCCTCAACGCCAATCCCGCCGCCTCTCACGCGCGTCGCCGTTCCCGTTTTCTCACCCCATCGTGTCCCTGCTGTCTCGCAGCCTTGGGCAGTTGGTTTTTGAGGTATGGCCTGTTGGCTATCCAGCGATTACTTAAATCACGAACTGACTTGATCAAATCGGTGCGCACCATCTAGATCCGCACCTGGATCTGAGCGATTCCATGGCCTCCGTGGCTTGGACCCACCGTCTCGATCGGGATAAGGTTGGGGATTTTTGTTAGAGTGAGGTGTGGGTTTTCTCTGTTGAGGTTAAGGGTCCATGGAGATCGTACTAGTACTTGCCTTGGACAATCATCTCCATATGCTTACTGAAAATGGTGACAGAAATAACCTGTTGCCTACTCATTGCTGGAAATTCAAGGGATAAATATGTAACTTTGAAGCCATTTCGTCTACAACTTCAAGAATAATGTATATCTATGCTATGCCAAGGAGTAGGAAGCTACTGCAAACCTTAGCTTTCTTTCATATGGAACCATGGATGCTGAAACTTTTCCTTGTGCGATGCAAATGCAGGGTCGGTGTCGGAGTCTAACTCTGTGCACTATCCGGATGAATTGTGGCATTTCAGATTGCATGTGCGTGTTTTCGCAAAGGGTTTGGCAAAATTCGGACATTGTGCTCGTGTAGTAGCTTTCGGTGAGTTGCGCTGTATTGCCTGTTTGGTTGTTCTCAAAGGTTGAGGAAGCTACCGATTGTAAAGAACCGGCCAGTTGCTGACTTCACTGCGTGTTTCCATTCAGGTGCCTTAATCTTCTTTTAATAATAACACTGTCTGCTTGGCTATTCAGTGTTCAAACTTATGTCTATGCATACTATTGGGTTAGAGTTCGTCCACCTGTAGATGTTGTTCTTGGTTTGACACTGTCTACTTAAAGAAAAGTTGACAATTCAGCAACATCTATGCATCGGACGGAAAATTAGCCTGTAGGAGAGTGAAGAATTTGTTTTTCGCATCTTGTGTCCAGGCTAAATTGGTGTCATGTTTGGCACACCTGTCCAAGCAATTTTGAAAACCACGGTACTCATAATGACATAAATGAGATAGATATACCTCCTCTGGCTAGAAAATTGCATTTTCCCTTGTACCTCGATGTTTGATCACTAGTTCTTACATATTATATATTATTGTTGTTTGTTTGAGCGGGAAATTGTTTTTCCGTGTTAATCTGTCAGATGGTAGGGTATATATGAATCAGCAACTACTCCACGCGAGAACTTTAAAATGAACGGATCTTACAGTTTATGTGTTTATCTAGCTGTGTTTTGGTGAATTCAGTACTGCTATTGGCCCAGCTTGGATCGTGATTAGTGCTGTTTTGAACTGAGAATACATCAGAGGCCTCAACTAGCTTGTCCTGTTGAATGTTGAAAATCATATCGTGCTGCATAATGTGCTTGTGTAGCACTAGAGACAGTTTTACATTGGTGTCTTGCAATATCGCGATGTACTTAGAGCTGAAATCATGCTATATCTGGTTACTGGTACTCAAGCTCTTGATCTTTATCAGCTAGGACATCGATGTAGTATTGTAGTTATGTGAACATGTTTGTTGGTAATGGAGTTCATTGAAGATTCACATTAGGGAATTCTTACATTGCTTTGTGAACTGTAGTATGGGTGCCAGCCATTTTTGTTTCAATCAATCCCTTTACAGCAGTGGTGAAAGATGTATTGCTATTCCATTTACTATTGCAACGTAAAAGAAAGCATATTATTATGTTACTCCAGCCAAGAGAAATGATATATAATTAATATTATCTTGATTGTTTATTCTGGTATTGAACATGCATATCTTCTAGAACTTGCCGTTGATATACAAATTATCTTCTAAACTACTGTTTTTCAATACTATTATGTATGTAGTTTTTGTTTCCATTTCATTGAATTATGACACATATTGGACCGGGGCATGTTATTATGCGGTCTTGGACATAGCAAGGTGCTAGGATGTATCAAATCATCTACTATATGTATTAATCTCTGTCATTTCTGGTTATAGATAATTTCACAGCTGCGGTTGGTTGGAGTTTTATAATTCCTATTGATGAAGGCTATGAAATCGATTGGATAGTTGTCAATAAATCTGCAAAGTGCAACAAATTCTCTTAATTGAGATCTTAAATCTTCATATGTTTTATTGATAACTTGGATTGAGTTTATCGAAGCTGAAAGTTGATAGTTTAGGTACATATGGATGACACGGTTGATCTTCAACGTTTTCTTATGCTTATGTGCATATCTCAAATAGTCAAGACTCGATGAGTATTTAGTAATTCCTATATATGTTTGTGATGTTAAATTAACTTCTTGTGTACTTCCAGTTGTTCCCAGAACAGCTTGTTGAAGATGCGAAACACAGAGAAAAAGTTGTCGAGGATGCCAAATGCAGATGCCAAGATTGCTGCGCTGCAGAAGGAATGGGATGATGCTCGGTGTCCAATCTGTATGGACCATCCCCACAATGCTGTCCTTTTGTTGTGCAGTTGTCATGACAAAGGATGTAGATCCTACGTATGTGATACGAGTTATAGACACTCGAATTGCCTAGACAGGTTGAGAAAAATGAACGTGAACCACATGGACAGTTCATCGCAGCCGAGCCCTTCCTTGCCTGGAGATACAACTAACCAAAATGTGCTGCAGAGATCCCGTGTTGGTCTCAACAGAGGGAGCCACGGGCTATTAAGAGATGTACCTGAATTCAGTGAAGATGGCAGTCATCAACATGCCATTCATAGCTCTGCAGCCATAGCTGGACAACAGGTAGGAATAACACTGGAAGCCCTCGAGGGAGAAGGAAGTAGGCCAGTCGAGTCAGCTGAGGTGTCCAACGTGAACCGATTGATGTGCCCACTGTGTAGGGGGGGAGTGAAGGGCTGGGAGATCATCAAAGGTGCCAGACAGTATTTGGACGAGAAGCCGAGAACTTGTTCGCGGGAGGCATGCGCATTCTCTGGTACCTATGGCGTGCTCCGTAGACACGCCAGAAGGGTGCACCCCACGACGAGGCCTGCCGATGTGGACCCGTCAAGGCGCCGTGCGTGGCACCGCCTGGAGAACCAGCGGGAGTACGGTGACATACTGAGCGCAATCAGGTCAGCAGTGCCTGGGGCAGTTGTGTTTGGAGACTATGCTGTCGAATGTGGTGATATCGACGACCGTGAAGGCAGCGGGCCAAGCGAACCAGCTGGTTCTCTGTTGGCGACATTCTTCCTATTTCACATGATGAACACTAGTCCGCCGAGATCAGGAGACGAGCCCAGAGTCTCGTCAAGGGGCCTGGGAAGGCAGAGGCGACGCTATCTGTGGGGAGAGGACTTGCTAGGTCTCCAATACGATGATGACGAGGACGAGGAGGATAACCTAGACGAAGAGGTTCAGAGGCCAAGGAGTCGCCGCCGGAGGTTCGGTAGGTCAAGGTCCGAGGAGCGGCGCTGATGGCGTGGGCAGCAGCCATGGTAATTACATCCTTCACCTGTCATGGAGTTCTTTGCCCATGAACTAACAACGATGATCCCTTGCATGATCTTTTGCCATGCCAGCAGAGATGCGGGTGGTGGTGCTGCTGTGAATGGATTAAAGCTTCGCACGTATCAGTATCCCTGCAATGGATGATCCAAGGCAACCGTGGATCTTGCATTTCAAGTTTGGATTGTTGAACCCTCCTCAACTACATATGTATTCACAAGGCCTCCTGTAGTTATGTAGAGATAGATCAACGGAAATGGCCGTCATTGGGGTCTGTTGGCACACATGCTCGCTGTGGTAACTGGAGCTGCTCATGACGCACCTCGCGGGTTGCTTGCTCGGCGTGTGCTGTTACCTGTATCTGCGTTGGTTTGTCGTATAGAGTGTTGGTAGCTACAATTTGCTGAATTCGTACTGTTTGAACTTGGTATCTTTGTTCAATTGAAGCGGGCAGGAATCACATTTCCCTGATGGTTCTGTGTATGCTGCTGGTTATTCTATCTGTTCCAAATTGTTGGCCACCGTGTGCTCCTGTTGCATATCTTCAGAGTGCAGCCTGGTGATTTTCCATGTTCATTCTAGTAGATGTACTCTGCTACCCTGTCATTTTGTTTATTTAGAAAATGGAGGTCTGGGTTCTGAGTTAGACGTCGCAGATTTGTGTAGATTCGTATGTTGTATCTATACTCACATTTCACTAATTCAGGACAGAGTACAATCTTTGAATTTTAGCTTCAGAAGTACATTTGAGCTTCTATCGTCACAGCCCAATCCTACACAACATCGAAAGGAAAATAGGCTCACGGAGAATGAAAATCACAACCTGCATGCTACATGCAGCTGCAGATCATCTGCTGGTTTAACCATTCTTGTCAATTAAAACATCCCAATCAGCCAACATACGGCAGTCATCATATAGTACTGTAACCACCTGTAAACTATTTCTTTCAACGGAGACTAGATATCATATGCGTTTACCGACGACTATATATATACGGTCCATACAAAATACAAACATTCTATAGCATATTTCAGTTAATTTTGTGTAGCGCCCACTCTTGTGGTACAACCGTGTCACTGGCTCGTCGAATTTCACGGCGTGACGTGACGCTGATCCGTCTTGATTAGTCCCAAGGCTCGTGGAGACTGATACTCTCCATGCTCGCCTCGATGTCTCCCTGCACATGAAAATAATCATGGTCAGAGAATGTGCCGTGACAACAGAAGGAGTTGCAGGGTTCAGGTTCGTTGTAAACGACGGTAACCCAACAGTTTTCAGGTTGGAAACTCATCAGATGTTATTTTTTACTATCTTTTTATACCTTGTCAAAAAATCACAGCACAGAAATTAACATAAACCTGACCTTCCTCCATATTAGTTCTTTCCTTTTACTCCCTCCGATCCAAATTAATGTAATGTCTCAGATTTGTCTAGATTCGGATGTATCTAGCCATGTTTTAGTGCTAGATACATCCGAATCTAGAAAAATCTGAGAACAATAATTTGGATCAGAGGGAGTAGATATTTTCCATTCGGTGTATGTTGTTTTTAGATATTTTCTGGTTCTATGTAAATGCTACAGCAATCTAAGGAACAGCTGCAATCACAAATGTTCACACAGTGCCCATCACACGGTTCTCTTAGACTTATCATGCAAAAAAAAAAAACACGGTTCTCTTAGACTTATCATGCAAAAAAAAAACACGGTTCTCTTAAACTAGCAAGGTCACAAAACATACTCTTGCAGTGTCTCCAATCTAAGTACAACTGAGTATAGTAAGCTTACTAGACAACTTCAAAGAAAAAGATGTACCTACCATTGATTTCAAGTCATCTGTTCCAAAGTAAGATACTCTGGCTTCATGCAACGAGTCTGCATTTATTCCCTTCCGTGCACAGCGTGTATTTTCCTTTTCTTCATAGAAGTCAAAATCGTCAAGAATTGATGTTCCATGGCGATAGGCCCTGAATATTTTCAGCACTTCCAGACCCTGTGGCAGGCCAATCTACATAAAAGGAATAAAATGATATGATCAAAAAATCCTAGACCATTCAGTACGTCTCTAATATGGCTCGATGCGTTATCAGGAAGTATCGGTGGATTTTGATTTTCTAGGAGTATTTCTTTTTTCTTTCGGTAACTCTTTTTGTTGGCGAGCTAAAAATATCTGCCAATAGTTGCCTCTCCTAATATTAGTTGCCACTCAGCTGAGGTTACTTTCCAGTTAAGTACAAACATCTTAATAGCATTTGTCCCCATTAGGCCAATGCATATGCAACATGTATCTCATTTTGTTATGCTTGTCACTTTGAAACAAGGTTTACGAGTCGACCTGTCGCAACTTGTCGCTGGGGTACCGACTCGTAGACTTGTCGAGACTAGCCTCGACAAGTGCTAGACTTGTCGATGTGTAGTCGACATGTAGCAACTAAAAAATACTATGTAACTAGTCTACTACATCAGAATACTAAGTTCACAGCAGAGCAGACATCACCCAGGTTCAACGTTCAACATGGGTTACATAACAAGGTCTGAGAAGATGGTTACCTGAGGACCACGGTGGAGCACAGCAGCATTTGTCCCAGCCCAAAACTTGGTTACAACGTTTGGTTTCTAGAGAGGTAGGGTTGCGCCTGGTAGTTTTATATCCCAGCCCAAAACTTGGTTACAAAAAAAAAGGCCCAGAACTTGTCGAGCGACTCAAACACATCGACAAGTCTAGATTTATCAGCGACAAGGCAAGTTGTCGAACGACAACCCCAACTAGTCGAGTCGCTCTGTGTTGTCGTCATTGAAGTTGCGACTGGTAGACTTGTCGAACGACACTTAATCCTTGCTTTGAAACCAACAGTTGCTTGTCATGTGGGACTAAGCAGTTCAAACAGAGTGGGCGCTCAGTTCAGGTTATTATTTATCAATCACCTTCCTTCACAAGAAAAATTTGCATAAACCATTTACTCTGAAATCATCCAAGTTGCATCTTTCTCTTGAACAAATGAATTCTTAGCTTTTCGCTACATTATCTAATGGAACAATAGGAGCAAATCTGAACTATCATTCTACAGAACAAGAAGGACAAATCATGGTACCTCTTGAGTGTCCCTGCTGAAAGTGACAGGTCTGTTGTCATTATTTTCTAGAGTGATATGCTTGAAGAGCCGATTAGGAATGTCTTTTATAATGTGCCAAACTACAGGGAAAAAGCCATTCCATTTATTTTGTTGCCAGAAGTCCATGGTCTTCTTGAAATCAACAGGACCTAGCATCTCAGCCATTCCTACAAACTGCCCACTGGTGTTAACCTGAAACAGGGAATACAATGAAATGAGCTGTATTGAAGTTGATAAATTAGCGATACGATGAACAATATTCTGGATGGTTTCAATCAAATCTTGTGAGGAGCATGCAGTGAATTAAATGCATCTGTTTTGGATAAAATCATTGATTAATCTGATGGCAAGCCCACTAGGGGCACAATTCAGGGAAAACTGACTTGGAAAGGCATACGGTACACCATTTATGAATAAACAAAACGATGGGCAGAATGCACACCAACAAAGGGCACTGAGATGCCTGCCTATTGATCTCACTTGAACATATAACTTACCAGATAATAGGGCTATTAAATGCTGTTTCTGCTACAAACTAGAATGCCATAAACAATCAGAAGAAGGGCATTTGATTCTTACTGACCGAAAAGAATAGGAAGACAGGACATTTTATGCCCTTCTCCTTCATTAAAACCTCAGCATCATGAAAAGCAGCATCCAGCTTATTGTTCCCATTTGGTGTACTTGCCCAAACATTGTATTTGATACCTTTATGAATATCATCTTCACTATATGACTTTATCATGAAGAACTTGGCATGTTCATACTGTACTGAGAAGTCTGATCTGTTAAATTGGTCTCTACGGACCAAAGGGCTCAAGATATCTTTCTTCGTAGTCTGTGTTGATGTGTTATTTAATTTATTTGCACGGGGACCACAAACTTGGTCCCTTATATCCTCAGAATTTCTCAATGGGTTTTCTTTCTTGCTATTTCTACAATAGTTGGTGTTGTTGACCGCTCTGTTAGCCACCCGTGCCCTTGGGCCAGTATGTCTGGTTGTGGTCATCCTGACTTGCTGATTACTAACAAGACCATGCACAAAATTGTCACCTGGGTGCCCACTCCCACGAGAAGAACCTTGCTGGTAGCCTCTTGGGCGGCCACTCCCACGAGAAGCACCTTGCTGGAATCGACGTGAATCAGTATCATGGCACCTTTGACCAGAATACAGAGGTAGCATGTCTTGGTAGCGCCAATTGGGAGATAGTGCTGAAATCTCCTCACCGTAACCTTGTCTACTTGAGAATGAGGGAATGTCAGCATCATACTGCTGCCATCGTCTTGAGAATGAAATGCCATTGGACTTTTGAGTAGACAGAGAAGGGATCTCATCACGAAAAGTCTGTCTACTTGAGAGCGAGGGGATTTCAGAACCATAGTGCCACTGGTTCGAGCGTGAAATGCCATTGAACTTCTGATTAGATAGAGAAGGGATTTCATCGCCATAACCTTGTCTACTTGAGAGCGAGGGAATTTCAGCATCATAACTCCATGGACTTGAGCGTGAAAGCCCTCCATTGCCATTACAACTCCGACTAGATAGAGAAGGGGTCTCATCACCATACGCCAGTCCTCTAGGTAGTGAAGGCCCCCGGCCCCCATTTTCAAAGCACCATCGACTTGATAATGAACTAGTCTCGTCCATACAGCGGCTCCCTCTGGAAAAATCAGCTATCTGCATCAATGAGAATTTGTCATTATGGAATATATATCCATACACAAGAAGGTTTAATTATTTACTACGTATGTCAGATACACGACAATATATACACCCAAAAAAATCATTATAGTGTAACTAATGGTCCACAGATATACCTCATTGCGGGGTACAGCAGATTGACCATTGCAGTTTGAAAATGCAGTAAATCGATCCAATCCTCTGTATTGATGCTCTGAATGACAATCTAAGCTAAAATCAACTTTAGCTGCTTCTGGATACGATCTCCTCATGTGAGGACCAGTAGGATATGACGTAAGATGGTCATCCCTAGGTCCAAAGATATTATTTTTTGTTCTTCCATGCCCTGATGTATCTTGATTGTCTGGCCTTGTTTCCAGTGAAGAAGAATATTCCCAACAACTGCTTGATAAAGGAAAGTAAGGCTGCTGCCTATCATATTCACTTCGTGGTGACATTGCTTCCTTTGGATATATATGTGACCCAACGTCAGTTACATACTTGCACTCCGAAGACTGTTCTTGATAATCCTGCGAAGGGAGGATATGTTTGAACCTTGATGAACAAAATCATTAAGTTTTCATACAGAGCATGTTATCTACAAATTGCATGCCTTTTATTGAAACATACTTTACTTAGAAAATACTTGTTCAACAAGTGATCAATAACTCTGTTTATGTTTAAACAAGTGCATATGTGAAGCAGATGCATAAATACAGGAACAGTTCACACTTAAGACCTATGAGAATTTGATTGCATTTTGCTCCTGAAGAGTTCAAACTGACAAAACAAGCTGAAATGTTAAATCATCTAGGTAAAAAGTACAATGTCTTTTGAGTGCTATGCTTGAGTAATTGGAGATTCAATATATCTCTACAGTCAGTTATGCTAGACCTATGAGAATATGATTGGAGTGTTATTGTACTTTCTGGCGATACGCATTAGGCGCTGGCTCATGTGGACGGCGAAGTGCTTTCTCGCCAAGCAACACCCACGTACAAGACAAGAACTTGATCGATTCTTGCACACAAATGCAGTAGCTAGCCTCTAGATTGCTTTCCTAGTCTAGCTCTCACATACGTATCATAGCACAGGGATACGCGTAGGTAGACGCTGGCTCACGTTGGCGTACAGCAACCGCCGCCGGCAAGAACGCCGTCGACCACGGGCGTCGCTCGTGCCGGTTAACACCGCCAAGGGCGTGGCACCGCTGGCTGCCGACGACCACCGCCGAGGGACGGTGTGAGCAACAATAACAGGGCTACCACTGATTTCGCACATACATGGATGTGTACACATACCTCCGTCCCAATATAAGGCACACAAGTTTAGTCACAAGTTAAATCCTACTAACTCTGAACAAATATCTAGAAAAAATATCAACATCTACAATATTGAATGGACAAAAAGAGAAAATATCCTTTATGGTGAATCTATTCGTACTGATTTCTTATTGTAGATGTTCATATCCTTGTGTATAAACTTGGTCAAACTTAGAAGATGTTGACTTTTGACTAAACTTATATGCCTTATATTTTGGGTCGGAGGGAGTATGAGTTAATAATTTATTAATCATGAATTAATGATTTCTTAATGACCATCATTCCCTTAATTATGAGATGGGTAGAAAGTGATCTCAGCGGTTGTTGTGTGTAAGTCTGGGGAGGGGGTGTACCAAAGCATAAGTGTGAAGAAAATCTGTATCCTCTTCACTTTTCATATTGTCCCCTGCAGAACAAGAAAGGCATTGCCAGCAAAAATAAGAAAAAGAAACAAAAAGGCTGCCTAGACTCAATCAGAGATAGGTTTCTCTGGGATCTACCAGGACACGTACATTGCAGACGCAAGGAGATGTCATCTCGCTCACCAAGCAAACCACTCATGACGTTGTTCCTCGTGCAGCTGGAAGTGTTGTCCTGTGTTTCTGACGTTGGTCCCATAGAGGACGGCGGATCGAAAGCTTCCTTCATCTGGCAATACAAAAGTTAGAAACTAATGATATCATGTTTATTCCCAAATCGAATTTTTAGTTTTTCAAGTGGCCAACATAGAATTACATTTAAGCATGTCAATCAACAACTATTTACCCTTGATAAATTGTCTTGTGCAAGTAAAAGAATTTCTGACAGTCAGTGCAATGTACTTGAATTTCACACGTATTCCACGCTATCCACTGCTTCTGTCAGTACATGCTGAACCTACTGGTGTTTGTTGATACACGGCCAGTCATGGTCAGGTGAATCTGAGATGCCACATTCTTAATGGTGACACCAACCACTGGAATATATGTTTTAAATGACCAAACCCTGACAGGCACAAATATTCTACTAGTATATACCAATAATAAAGGCCGCGTTCCAGTGAGCCAATGAGTCTGGACGGATTCGACATAGTATATCCACAAGATTCCTGAGGGATATTACATACATGGGCGTACTCCCCTGACCAATTTGATCGACATGCATTTGGGGCGGGGCGGCTTCAGTCCAACCCTCGACGAAATCAAGTTCTTCTTTGGAGAAAAATAAAAACAAAAACACAGCTCGGCCGAGCCAAACCCTAGGACGGACGGACGGACGGATTTGGCAGGTCAGCCCCGCCCCGCGAGAGTTAGGGTTTGCTGCTCGCTTACCGGTGGCGGGAGGAGGGAGCGATCGATCCCCGGCAGTCCAGTGGCAGTAGCGGCGTACGGAGGCCGGGCTGGTGGCTGGTGCTCCCCGCGTCCCGGATAAGGAGGTCGGCGATGGTGCCGTCGGCGGTGGCGAGATTGCGAGGGATTTGGGGAGCGGGGAGGAGGAATTTGGGGGAGAAATCCGATAAGCGGGAGGCGAGGCGAGGCGAGAGAGGAGGAAGAAGGAGAAGAGTGGCACAGTGCGTGCGTGCGGCGGGCTCGGGTCGGTTGCCTTTGCTCTGCTCAGTTCCTCTCGTGCACCCGGGCCCGGCCCGGCCTGGCCGTTTGGGTAGGACTGTAGGAGGGCTGGGCCGTAGTACTACTAGGGAGAGAGAAGATAAGAGAGGGAGGCCCAGCCCGGCCGCTCTGGGTGAACCGGACCGTGGGACGACGAAGAAATCTTCGTACGGAGGCCGGCCTGGCCGTTTGGGTAGAGGCAGGGCATGCATATTCTGTCAAACCAAACCTAAAAGTGCAGCAAAGCAGCGGGACGAACTATCCTGAGTGGCCTCGCTACCTCATCGTTGTTATGCCACCGTTCCCCTCTGGCCGCTGTTTGTCAGATACTCGCTTCACTAGTTATGAGTAACCAACGGCTGAAGATGAAGCCCAGGATCCAACGACCAAGATGCAAGCTGGCGCTACTTTTCCTTTTAATCCAGTTACCGTCAGTTATCTATGTCTAAGATTGTACTAATAATTCCAGTTACTGTAACTCAACTATATCAGTCCCCATCGTGGGCGAGACAGGGATATCGAATGGAATATACCCTAAATGTTATTTCCTTGCCTTACATTTTCGCATTAGGGTTAGTTGTAGAAATCCCCAACTCATCGAGGGGTCTCCAAATCGGGAGCTTAGGTTGGATCCTGGATAGCGGGATCTGACAAATTCGTATCAGAGCAGCCGATTCTCCGGCGAATTTTTTTCCTCCTTTCACCACATCGACAGAGCAAGGCGAAATCCGGTGGCGAATCGATCTGCAGTGCTAGGGTGGTTGGGATCTCTCGTAAAATCCCACCCTACCCACCCTTGTCGCGGCAGCGGGGTGCTAGTCGACGGCGGCGTGGAGGCGGTGACGTCCATCTAGACGTGGTCGACGTCAGCGGCTTGGCGGTGACGGCATCGTTCGGGCGCAAATCGGATGACTCGTCACGGTTCCCAGAGATCATCCCCTCTGGGGTAAAAATCCGGTGTCGAATCCGATTCGTGCGTCATCTAGAGGCGCATCTTGTTGGTAGGCGGACCGGGGTGAAGATGCCGAAATCCAAGAACGCAGACGGTGCGGAAGCATCGGAATTGGTAGCCCTTGAGCTAGATATGGAGCACGTCAACACGCGCACCGAAGAGATCGGTTCCAAGGTGGATGGCGTTGAGGAGAAAATTACAGCTCTGACTGAACAACTCACGCAACTTACTGCTCTGCTGAATGCTGACCGTGGCAAGACACCAGAACACCAACCAGTCCATGTTGAAGGCTCCTTCCAGCAAGCAACCACCAACGAACCAGTGTGTGGCCACTCCAATCCACCACATTGGCGACGACGCTCTAAACCTGTGGAGCCAAGGTATGAGTATGTCTACCATGACAAGCAAAAATAGGACCACCATGACCCATACCAGCAATATTATCAGGACACGGGTCACCAAGAGCAAGTTCATGACAACCAATACTACTACACACAATACCCCACCTATCCACACCAGCCATACTACCCACCCCCACAACAACCACAACCCATCCCACTAGAACAATACCACCAATGGAACCAACAACCAGCTTACCACCAAACTTCCCAAAACAACTTCCAACCACCATTCATACCTGAACCATACAACCCTTCTAATCAGCCATATCAACCAAACCATTTACCCACTAGGCAACAAATATACAACCAATCGACACTTCAAACCCAAACTTACCACTAGCAAGCCATAAACCAACAGCCCCACTACCAACAAACACCACACCAGCAGCAACCTCTTCAACACAACCATTACCAGCCATAGAATAGGCACAATGAGCCACCTAACAATAGATGACATTACAATAGAGGTCACAAACAGAACGAGATGGACAGTGATGCCCAATTCTATAGGTCCATTGCCAAAGCCCCAAAAATGGACTTTCCAAAATTTGACGGTTCCAACCCACATGAATGGCTCAGAACAACATAAATATTTTGGCATGGTGTATGTTCCTGAAGATGCTAATTTTGACTATGCTCAAATGTATATAATGGGGCGGGCAGATACCTGGCTTAGAAATTCTGGAATCCTGGAGGAAAACCTCAACTGGACTCAGTTTTGTCAGGAACTGCTGAAGAGATTTACTGAAATCAGTGCATATGATGTGGTGGAGGAGTTCAACAGCATCAAACAGCAAAGCAAAACCATCTCTGAATACACTAATCTCTTTGAGGAGAAAATTTCCAAGTACAGGAAGGAGAATCCTGATGTTAAAGAGGCATACTATATCAAGTGCTATATCAATGGACTGCGACCTGAGATCAAACACTTCCTCAAGAACCTCAATCCCACAACACTGTCAGATGTTGTGGAACAAGCTAGGAACATGGAACAGGCAGTGCAAGCTACAACACCAGCCAAAAAGGTGTTCTCTTCTAGACCTTTTAGTAGAGGGAACTACTCTACCCAACGGCATTTCAAACCAAGAACAAGCAATGAAATCCCACCAGTTAAAAAAGAAAGGGGATAAAACTATCCACAACAAAATTCAAATACAAGGAACCTGGTGTATGCAAGTATTGTGGGCAGAAATGGTCCTTTGGCCATCGTTTCCAATAGTACAAAGCCCTCAACCTCATGGCTACTGAAGAATCTCCTAGCCAAGAAGAAGAGGAATTCCATGATTTACCTGCTGAGGAAGAAACTGAACCTGACACCCCACCAAACATTACCAAGGAAAAGCTCATGCAAATATCTCCTCATGCCCTCAAAGGCCAGAGCACCAAAACAACATTCACACTCAATGTGTGCATTGGAGGAAAAAGAGCAATAGCCCTTGTCGATACAGGTAGCACGACAACATTCATGGATATGAATTTTTTTCACCAAAATTGCATGTACCACTATCAGTAATGCTCTAGAGGTAGTCATGATTGTTGGGGGGACAATTACAAACTGGTGCAACTGTCTAGAGCATGACTTATAGGATTCAAGGTTATGAATTTCAGAATTCATTCAAAATCCTTCCTTTAAAAGGATATGACTGGTTACTACAGCACATTCCTATGAAGTTTGACTATAGCAGCAAAGAACTAAAACTCAAGCATAATGGAAAAGAGAAGATCATACTAAAGGACACTTCTATGAAAAAAGGAGTACAGTTGATGTCCATGGAAAAAGTGAAGAAGGCTCTTCAAAAAGGAGCTACTGGATATTACTTATTCCCATTGTCTAGTCCCACTGACACACCTGCAAGCAAACACCCTGAACTACAGGAACTACTGGAGCAATTTCAGGATATATTTCAGGAACCTCTAGAGCTACTGATACATTGCAAATGTATCTATAACTTCTGATGTTCCATGCTTAGTTTTATCTACTTTCTTGTGTTTTTTCCACACTTTGGAGTACTTTTCATATGATTTCTTGGACTAACCTATTAACAAGAGCCACAGTGCCAGCTGCCTGTTTTCTGCTGTTTTTGGTTCCAGGAAAGTCAGAAAATGAATATTCTTGGAATTGGACGGGACAAAAGCCAAAAATCCTATTTCACCAGAAGACTCCCAGAGCCAGATTACGAGATGGAGGGGGGCTGGGCCCAGGCCACACCACCTGGTCGCGCGGGCTAGCCCAGGGCACGCCAAGGGGTGGTCTGGCCGCCCCAGACACCCCCTCGGTCTCTCTCTTCACCTATAAGTTACCTTCTGACCTAAAAACTCAAGGGGGTGACGTTTTTCCAGAAGGAGTTCTGCTCCGCCGCCACCACCAGATTCCACGAAACAGCACCAGAAACTCCATTCTGGCACCCTGCCAGGATGGAGAATTGGAGGAGATCATCGCCATCATCATCACCATCGCTTTTGCATCGACCATCCATGTTTCCCCCATCTATGAGTGAGTAATCCCTGATGTAGGCTATGGGGATGGTAGGGATTGGATGAGATCGTTCATGTAATGGCATCAGATTGTTAGGGCATGGGGCCTAGTATCTTTTATTAGTGCTTTATGACGTTGTTGCGACTTGTTATGCTTAATGCTTGTCACTAGGGCCCGAGTGCCATGATTTTAGATCTGAACATATTATTGATTCATTATGATAGTATTGTTTATGGTCTTACCTGCAAGTTGTATACACACGTTGTTGTCTAGAACCAATGGCCCCTAAGTGACAGAAATCGGGATAAACAGAGGGAATGGCTTTGATGTGAGGATCACATGTGTTCACGGAGTGTTAATGCTTTGCTCCAGTGATCTATTAAAAGGAGCACATTAATTGCTAGTAATTCCCTTGAGGCCCCGCTGCAAACGGGCTGGCAGGACAAAAGATGTTGTGCAAGTTCTCATTGCGAGCACGTATGACTATATATGGAACACATGCCTAGGATTACCTAGTACTTGGATACTTTATCGTAATTATCTGTAATTGCCCTATGTTCTGATTGCTATGTGAATTGTCTTGTCCATGCAAGGCCCGTCCATCCATCCATATGCCTACCGCACTCGAATCCTACTGTTTACTGTTGTTGTTACTGCTGTCTTTACTTTACTGTTGCTATTACTTTACTATTCCTACTACAAAACTGTTGCTACTGATAAACTGCTGTGAGCAAGATTATTTCCAGGTACAGCTGAATTGACAACTCAGTTGTTAAGGCTTATAAATATTCTTTGGCTCCCCTTGTGTCGAATCAATAAATTGGGTTTCACTTCCCTCAAAAATACTGCGATACACCCCCTATACTTGTGGGTCATCAAGACTATTTTCTGGCGCCTTTGTCGGGGAGCATAGCTTTATTTATCAAGTTCACTTGGATTCTCTATTGCTCGCTGCTATCCATCTATCATGGGTAAGTCTCGTGATGGCAAGGTTCCTATTTTACCATCCACTACAAGAAGAGGTACGGTTCTGAACACCTCTGTTGCTCTGAATTCACCATCTGTTATGAGTAAGCTCGTTAAACCACCACATACACATGCTACACACACTACTACTACTGCTGAATCTGAAACTTCTGATACTTATGATGCTGCTTCTACTGTGCTTGATAAGAGTGGTTCATTAGGTCCTTTCCTAGATGCTATGTTTGCTAGAACTATAGCTGGAAATACTGAAACTCCTAATGAAGACACTACTACTACACCTATTAGTTCACCTAAGTCTAGTGAAAGTTATGATATTGAAGATGGTTATGTTGAGATGACCAATGAATTTATTAAAGAATGTAAAAACACCCATGATAGGAGCGCTGCTAAGAATCTCCTTGAGAAGCGTACTATTAGACCCAAATTGTCTCCTATTGCTAAGTTTGTTGCTTCTCCCATAAATATTAAAGATAAAGATTATGATTTCTCTCTCGATCTATCTTACATAGCCATTGTTGAGAAAGAACCTTTTTGTGGGACTAAGAATGAAAGTGCAGTAGCACATATGAATGAACACTCTACCATGAGTGGCTTGTTTTCTGATGACATTAAGATGTGTACTTACTTTGTTGCTAAGATTTTCCCTTTTTCACTGAAAGGAGAAGCTAAAACTTGGTTTAGTAATTTACCTCCTGGACCTATTGATAGCCCTGATTGCTTGATTAGTACTTTCCTGCAAAAATATTTTCCTTCTAGTGCTAGACATGCTATTTTGAAGGAACCTTTTGATTTTAAATAGGGAGAAAAAGAGATATTGCCCGAAGCATGGGCAAGGTTTTGTGCTTTGATTCATGCACAGGCTGGAAGTCCATTACGTAAGAATGAGCTTCTTGATATATTTTATAATGGACTAACTAAAGAATCTAGGACATACCTAGATAGTTGTGTTGATTGTGTTTTCAGGAATAGGACTCCCAAGGAAGCTGAGGAATTAATGGCTAAAATAAGCAAGAACTATGAGGATTGGAATCCTCCTAAACCAGCTATATCTGAAGTAATTATACCTGAACCTACTATACCGGTGCCTATTCCAACATCAAAGAAGAGGGGAGTTATTGAATTAAATGATGAAGTGATGAAGGAAGCTAAGAAATGTCTTAGGGAGAAGGGAATTAAAGCTGCAGATGTCAAGAATTTACCTCCTATTGAAGAATTATGTAAGCCTATCCCCTACTCATCCACTATTGTGATACACTCTCTCCAACACTTTGATGAAGGTGATATCCCTTACTCAAATAGATGTTAAAATGATTGTTAAACACTTTCAAATGGTTCAAACTCAAATAGATCAACTCATTAAAGTGCAGAAAGACTTGCTAGTGAATGCTGCGAAAGAAAAACATGCTTATGAAATTAGAACTATAAGTGGTGCTGCTACCCAAGATCCTCTATATTCTGAGGGGCATCCCAAAAGAATTGAGTAGGATTCTCAACAAGCTGAAAATAGTGGCTCTACTCATAAGAAAAGGAAAAAAGAAACATAAAACTATTGTAGAACCCTCCGAACCTGCTAAAGATCCTAATAGTATATCTATTTATGATGTTGAAACAGAAAGTGGTAATGAAGAAAATGAAGCTCCAAATGAAGAAAAAGTTGAAGAAGAACCTGAAAAGCACACTAAGAATACTAAACACACTAAAGAAGATTTTGTTGCTAAGAAACATGGTAGTGAAAGAGAACCTTGGGTCCAAAAACCTATGCCTTTTCCTGATAAGAAACACAAGTCAAAGGAAGATGAACACTATAATAAGTTTTGTGAGTGGATGAAACCTTTATTCCTGCAAATTCCTTTGACTAATGCTATTAAATTGTCTCCCTACTCAAAGTATATGAAGGATATTGTCTCGAATAAAAGGAAGATCCCTAATGAAGAAATTTCTACTTTGCTTGCTAATTATTCTTTTAATGGTAAGGTTCCTAAGAAACTTCGAGACCCAGGGATTCCAACTATCCCTTGCTCTATTAAGAATAGTTATGTTAGAACTGCTTTGTGTGATTTGGGAGCTGGAGTTAGTGTTATGCCTTTCTCTCTCTATAAGAGACTTCAACTAGAAAAATTAATACCAACTGATATATCTTTGCAAATGGCTGATAAAACTACCACTATTCATGTTGGTATATGTGAGGATGTACCTGTTCAAGTGGCTCATAATTGCTTGATATTAACTGATTTTGTTGTGCTTGAAATGCCTGAAGATGATAATATGTCTATTATTCTTGGGAGACCTTTTCTTAATACTGCAGGAGCTGTTATTAATTGTAATCAAAGAAAGGTGACTTTCAATGTTAATGACAAGGAACATACTGTCTATTTCCCCAAGAAGATTGAAAGGACTTATGGTTTGAATTCAATTGAACATGTTGAGGGCATTCAAGTTGGAGAAATATATTGTCCCATACTAAGAGAAAATTTTGAAACTACTATGATTGGGACCATTGCTATGAAGGTTGAGGTAACATAATCATTAGTGGAATACAAAGTTTTGTCTCATATGGATTTGTTTTGGTAACAAGACCCGATCAACCTTGTTAACAAAAGGATTTCATTAAACAAAACAATGTTTTCATCATGATTATCTCCGCTTACTTCTATTCTATCCATTTTAGTTTTTGCTTATGCCTAACTTAAAGGCGTTAAAGAAAAGTACTTATTGGGAGATAACCCAAAAGTTTTAGATGAGTCTTGGAAGTTATTACTTCAGTAATAACCGATCTTTATCCTTTTTATTTGCTTTTTGTGCCAAGAGTAACCTCTAATGAGAGAGAAGTAATGATTGAGAAAGTTGATGTCCCGAAACAGATTTATGTACTTCACCGTAAAAATTCGTGTAAAATCTCTGTATGTCCTTTTGAGGCGTGAATTTTTGTTCTTCTGTCCCAGGTTATTATCTAACTTTCGTTAGTTCAAGACTTTTCGATTTGAGCAACATAAGGTCTTCGAAAAAATTCATCTTTACCTGCTGGTCAGTTTTGACAGATTTCTGCCATTATTTGCATTTGCTTCTTTTTGGTTCCTTTTTGAGTTCTTTTGGGAGCTTTTTGAGGGAAGTGCTATAGTAGATAGTGTTTTAATGGAAGTTTTATTGCTATTAGAACTAAACCCAAAGACTTATTATCTTGAGTGCACTAATATTGCTAATAAAGATTGTGTGAAGTTTTGTATGAAGGAAAATTTTCAGGTGTATGAAAAGAATGAGTAATGAGATGGAGGATGGACTAAAGCTTAAGCTTGGGGATGCCACCCGTGTCACCCCAAGAAATATTCAAGAGGTACAAGCGTCAAAGCTTGGGGATGCCCAATGCATCCCCTTCTTCATCAATAAAAATCCCAGGTTTCTTCCAAACGCTCCATTTTTATTGTTTCATGCACAGTTGTGTTGTTCTTGGAGCGTCTTCTTTTTTGTTTTCGTTTTGGTTTTTAGTTTGCTTTGTTTTCTTAGTTTGGTGAATAAATTGGTTGGACCCCCTCTTTCATACATTGGTTTTCAAATAGTTTGGTTTGGTTTGGAAAAGAGTAGGAAAGTTCATGCTTAAGTGGTAAAGAGAGCTTGTTTTTGATTGTGGCCTATGTTTTGTCGTACCATGCTTGATATTGTTTTGTCTTTATGCTTAGTATTATTTGTTGTAGCATGACTTGTTATAAATAATTGAGATTTCTTAATGTGCCTTGGAAGGATCATGCGTTGTTTTAGCATATTAAAGCATAATGTTATGGTATTCTCCTTTGATGCTTTATTTGGGTTGACTTGGCGCATGCTCACACCATGTTATGACTATCTAAAGTCACCATAAGCCTTTATGATCCTTTAGTTTTCAACTCGTAGTATCACTTTATGCTTTGATCAATGATGTTTTGTCGCTCTACATGATTATGGCCATTATTGCTCTCTTAGTTTGTCGCTCCCAGTCTTTTGCTAGCCTCCGCAACCAAGTATGAGTTCCACTCATGCATCCAACTCCCTAAACCAAGTTATTCCAAAGAGTCCACTATACCTACCTACTAGCATATGCTATTCCAAGTGTATTCATGTTTTTGTTTACCTTCCAAATTAAACTTGTTATGAGCAAACTAGTGATTAAATCTCTCACGAACTTGATGGTACACTTTACTTTTCTTGCCCTTAATAAACTTGAACCATTGTGTCGTCTATGTTGTATATGCTTGCACTTATTTGGTGGGGATTAGCAGAACCATGCTGTCATAGGGAACGCTTTCAACATTGCACTGGTACTTTGTACCTAGTTGATATCATGCTCTTTTGTCTATGGATGCTGTCGGTGTGAAATGAAAGGGGAGCTTGTAAGTCCATGGAGTTATGTATATGTGTTAGAGAAACGCCGCTGGTCTAATCCATGCTGACATGGTGGATACCTGCAGCGTAACCATAATGAGCTGTCTATGAAGCATTCTTCTTATAAAAAAAGAGTCAGATGTTGAGAAAAAAGAGATTATGAAAAGAGGAAAGAGAGAAAAAAGCAGCATATTCCCATGGTAAATAAGAAGATTGTTGAGATGCTTGTTGTCTGCTTGCCTTGTCATTTTTATATGGGGATTCTTCCGTATCATCGGGCAAGGGGTACCCCGTTGGCGGTTCTCTATGATACACGTGTACTTACGATGACAAGAACTTACCAATGACTAAACTTGAGTAGCATGAGGAGCGACCCTCGTATTCAAGGGACATGAGATTTCTAACTTATACTTCGTCAAGCATATACACCATAGTTTCTTCACTTTAACCTTAATCACTTCAAGATGCTTATGATAGGGGTAATAAGAGCTAAAAGCTATTAAGTACCATAATTTTTGGAAGCTCTTTATGAAACTTGAATCCCTACTTTCTTCTATGAAGGCCTTTCTTCCACTATATATATTGAGTCTCCACCTTCTATCTTTATGCACCTACTTTGAGAGCATAGTGGCCATTCTTAGTTCTATGTGCATTGTCTCAAGACTAGTTGATTGATGCATAACTTGATATTGCTTGTTTTAAACTATTTGTATCTAGCACTCTTATGAACTTTGAAGGTGTCCTATGCATTTATATTTGCTACTCTATGAGGGACAAGCTGAATGCTATTATTCTATGTTTTCTTTATGTGAAACAAACAAACGTCTTGCAAAGCATTGTTATTCATGAATCTTTTGTTTGTGCATTTTCATGTTGCAGCATAGTTTCTTTGTCTATTGCTAGAACTTTGTCGTTCATGTTATGATTGAAGTACTATGATCCTGGCTTTGAATGTTTTACAAATACTTTGATCATGTTTATGATGGTGCATGTCACCTAAAAAATTATTCTTTCTTTTTATCACTTACCTACTCGAGGACGAGCAGGATTAAGCTTGGGGATGTTGATACATTGCAAATGTATCTATAATTTTTGATCTTCCATGCTTGGTTGTATCTACTTTCTTGTGTTTTGTCCATACTTTGGAGTACTTTTCATATGATTTCTTGGACTAACCTATTAACAAGAGCCACAATGTCAGCTGCCTGTTTTCTGCTGTTTTTGGTTCCAGGAAAGTCAGAAAATGAATATTCTCGGAATTGGACGGGACAAAAGCCAAAAATCTTATTTCACCAGAAGACTCCCGGAGCCAGAATACGAGACGGAGGGGGGCTGGGCCCAGGCCACACCACCTGGCCGCGTGGGCTAGCCCAGGCCGCGCCAGGGGGTGGTCTGGCCGCGCTAGACACCCCCTCGGTCTCCCTCTTCGCCTATAAGTTGCCTTCTAACCTAAAAACTCAGGGGGGGTCGACGTTTTTCCAGAAGGAGTTCCACTCCGCCGCCACCACCAGATTCCATGAAACAGCACCAAAAACTCCGTTCTGGCACCCTGCTGGGATGGGGAATGGGAGGAGATCATCGCCATCAGCATCACCATCGCTTCTCCATCGACAATCCATGTTTCCCCCATCTATGAGTGATTAATCCCCCGCTGTAGGCTATGGGGATGGTAGGGATTGGATGAGATCATTCATGTAATGGCATTAGATTGTTAGGGCATGGTGCCTAGTATCTTTTATTAGTGCTTTATGACTTTGTTGCGACTTGTTATGCTTAATGCTTGTCACTAGGGTCCGAGTGCCATGATTTCATATCTGAACATGTTATTGATTCATTATGATAGTATTGTTTATGGTCTTACCTGCAAGTTGTATACACACGTTGTTGTCTGGAACCAGTGGCCCCGAAGTGACAGAAATCGGGATAACCGGAGGGAATGGCTTTGATGTGAGGATCACATGTGTTCAGGGAGTGTTAATGCTTTGCTCCGGTGCTCTATTAAAAGGAGCACCTTAATTGCTAGTAGTTCCCTTGAGGCCCCGCTGCAAACGGGGTGGCAGGACAAAAGATGTTGTGCAAGTTCTCATTGCGAGCACGTATGACTATATATGGAACACATGCCTAGGATTATCTAGTACTTGGATACTTTATCTTAATTATCTGCAATTGCCCTATGTTCTGATTGCTATGTGAATTGTCTTGTCCATGCAACGCCCGTCCATCCATCCCTATGCCTACCCCACTCGAATCCTACTGTTTACTGTTATTGTTACTGCTGTCTTTACTTTACTGCTACTATTATTTTACTATTCCTACTACAAAACTGTTGCTACTAATAAACTGATGTGAGCAAGATTGTTTCTAGGTGCAGCTGAATTGATAAGTCAGTTGTTAAGGCTTATAAATATTCTTTGGCTCCCCTTGTGTCGAATCAATAAATTGGGTTTCACTTCCCTCGAAAATACTGCGATACACCCCATATACTTGTGAGTCATCAGCTACCACCTGAGAGAAAGCATGACCATACCACACCACTCAAAGATGGTGTAGTTTCTCCAATGATAAGACCCTATAGGGTGCCTCATAAACAAAAAATGAGATGGAATCCTAGATACAAAAGCTCCCGGAATCCTCTTTCATTAGGCCAAGATCCAGTCCCTATGCTGCACCAACTATTCTTGTAAGGAAAAAGGATGGTACTTGGAGGCTATGCATCGATTATAGGAAGCTCAACTCACAAACTGTCAAAAATAAATTTCCAATACCAGTCATTGAAGATTTACTTGATGAGTTACATGGAGCACACTTTTT
The DNA here is from genome assembly GCA_910589775.1 of Avena eriantha. Lineage (NCBI taxonomy): Eukaryota > Viridiplantae > Streptophyta > Magnoliopsida > Poales > Poaceae > Avena > Avena eriantha. Next base: position 9,882,718 of record OU342741.1, on the reverse strand, counting down.
TACCAAATTAGACCTTTGATCTGGGTACCACCAAATAAGAATGAAGTCCCAAGATATTCATAAGACATCATTCAGAACATACTTTGTCCACTATGAGTTCCTAGTGATGCCATTTGGTCTGATAAATGCCCCTGCATCCTTCCAATCTTTAATGATGTCTTTGATAAACACTTGAGTTTGATGACATACTGATTTATAGCAAAACACCGCAAGATCACATGCAACACATCAAGATTGTGTTGGAAACAATGAGAGAAAACAAGCTCTTTGCTAAACTGAGCAAGTGTGTCTTTGCTGCTCCCCAAGTTGAATATTTGGGCCATATAATCTCAGGCACAGGAGTTGCCACTGATCCAAAGAAAGTTGAAGCAGTTAGGGACTGGCCTACTCCCACAACCATCCATCAACTGAGAAGTTTCCTTGGTTTAGCTAGCTACTATAGAAGATTTTTCAAAAACTATGGACTAATCTGTAGGCCTTTGCATGACATGTTGAAGAAAAAATCCTTCAACTGGTAGAAGCACAGTCAGCAGCCTTTGAGCAACTCAAACACAGCCTGATCACTGCCCCAGTTATGGCACTGCTAGACTTCAATCAACCATTCACACTAGAAACAGATGCTAGTGGTTATGGACTAGGAGCTGTCCTAATGCAAGCAAACATACCAATTGCTTTCTTCAGCATGACATTGGGTCCCAAATCAGTGGCCATGTCAACCTATGACAAAGAAGCTCTAGCTATCTTGGAATCCTTGAAAATATGGTGCCACTACCTACTAGAGAGTGATCTCATCATCAAAATAGACCAGAAAAGTCTCAAGTTCATCATAGAGCAAAAAGTCATAGAAGGGATTCAACACAAACTCCTGCTAAATTTTTTTGGAGTTCAATTATACAATTGACTAAAAAAAGGCAAGGAGAACAAAGCCGCTAGTGCACTAAGCTGAAGTGATTGTACCATGTCACTCATGCCAATGACCATCATCCAGCCAACATGGATTGAATCTGTGGAATCCAGTTACACAAATGATTCCCACTACACAGAACTGCTACAAAAACTAGTAATACAGCCTGATCATGCTTCTCATTTCACACTACATGCAGGAATACTACGGTATAAAGGCGGAATCTACATTGGAAATGACAACATCCTCAATAAACAACTCATGGAGTCACTGCATTCTCCAATTGGAGGCCATTCTGGCATGGTTGCTTCTTATCAAAGAGTAAAGAAAATATTTTACTGGACTGACATGAAGAAAGTAGTAGAAACATTTGAAGGGTTCGCAACATAGAAAACAAAACAATTCCTACGATGGGAACTATACGCCAAGATCTATCTACAAGATACAAGCAACGGGTGGATATACATCCATAGAGAACTTACCCTCGAAGACAACAAAGCTTTGTTAATGAGTTGGAACTCGTGGATGATGTAGTCGTACACTTGTCGATCTCAAGATCGTGATGAAGTCCAGCAGGTCCGGCTCTAGCACGTCCTTCAGATCCAGCTCCAACAAGTCTAGCACCACCAAGTCCAGCACCGCAAAGCAGCGGTGCATCCGTGATCGCACACACGTCCGGTACCCCGACAACCTCCGTCCCTCGCTCCAGCAAAGCAGCGGAAGCAGCAACTCCTTTCCAGATAAAGCCACCGGGAACATGTATCTCGCTAATCCGAGACCATGGGGGAATAATACTAGAGGGGGAGAAAGATCCTTCACGAGGAGGTGTGAAATGAAAGGGGAGCTTGCAAGTCCATGGAGTTATGCATGTGTGTTAGAGAAATGCCTGGGCCGCTGGTCTAATCCATGCTGACATGGTGGAAACCTGCAGCGTAACCATAACGAGTATCTATGGAGCATTCTTCTTATAAAAAAAGAGTCCGATATTGAGAAAAAAAAAGAAAAGGAGAAAAAAGATTATGAAAAGAGGAAAGAGAGAAAAAAAGCACCATATTCCCATGGTAAATAAGAAGATTGCTGAGATGCTTGTTGTCTACTTGCCTTGTCATTTTGATATGGGGATTCTTCTGTATCATCCGGCAAGGGGTACCCCATTGGTGGTTCTCCATGATACACATATGCTTACGATGACAAGAACTTACCAGTGACTAAAGTGGAGTAGCATGATGAGCGGCCCTCGTATTCAAGGGACATGAGATTCTCAATTTACAACTTGTCAATGCATATCCTCATATTTGATCACTTTAACCTTAATCACCTAAAGATGCCTATGATAGGGGCAATGAGAGTTGAAAGCTAGTAAGTACCATAATTTTTGGGAGCTCTTTATGAAACTTGCAATCCCTGGTTCCCTCTGCGAAGGGCCTTTCTTTTACTTTGTAGTTGAGTCAGTAAACCTATTCCCTTCTATCTCAGCAAGTATTTTGAGTTGTTGTGTTTCGTTCATTCATATGATGATTTATTCAATCATGTTTCTTATGTTCCTTGTTTTGCACATTGCTCTTGTCTTGGTGTTTACTACTTTGAAAGTTATCATTGAAAAACCATTTATTTGTGAGCTCCAGCAAATTATCAACTATTCTTCGACCAAGAGCTAAGTTTGCCATTACAAATTATGATTTACTTTATGTATCTTTATTGTGTTTCCTTTACTTATTGCAAGTTAAGTTCTATAATAATGAATTGTCTTCTATTATGATCTATGTATGATGAATGTGATGCTTCTTGTCCGTATTCTTTTATCGACTCTTCACTCCATAAACCTGAGGCCATGTTTATTGAGCTCAGTTTCGCTTGGGGACACGCGAAGTCTAAGCTTGGGGGGAGTTGATACATCCATTTTGCATCACTATTCTATGTCATAATTCACTATCATTCATTGATATATTTCGTATTGAGAGGTGATACTTATGTTATTTCATCTGTTTTTCATGGTTGATGACTTTTGGAGCATGGACCGTTGCAGTCAAGATTCTGATGAAAAAGGTGCTGTTTGGAGGCAAAATTCGCGAAGATCAGAAAATCCGGGAAAATATATGGAAAATCCTATTTTTCCAGAAGACGAAGGAAGCTAGAAGAGGGGCTAGAGATGGGCCACAGGGGGCCCACACCACCCCCTGGCGCGGGCCACCCTAGGCCGCACCACCAGGTGGTGTGGCCACCCTGGTCCACCCCTGGCACTCCCCTCTGGCGTATATAATCCTCCCGAAACCCTAATACTCGGGGAGCGACCACAGAAAGATTCCGCCGCCTCTGCGGGGTGGAAAACACCGAGAGAGAAAGATCTCTCCGGCAGACAGAATTCTGCCGGGGGAATTCCTTCCCGGAGGGGGGAGATCGTCGCCATCAACACCACCATCAAGCTGGACTTCATCAGGATCATCACCATCATCACCATCAGCACCCTCATCACCACCTCCATATTGCTGTAACAATCGAGTTGAATCTTGCATTAGTTCATAGGGGAAACTTTCCCGGTGTTGATTACTCTTTGTAGTTGTTGCTATTGAGTAAACCATTGAATTATTGTTTATGTTAAGATTGTTATACATCATTATTCCATCTCGGATCATGATCCATATGATGTCTTGTGAGTAGTTTGCTTTGTTCTTGAGGACATGAGAGAAGTCATGTTGTTAGTAGTGGAATTGTGTTGAGAAAGATTCAATGGTTTGATATTTAAGTTGTGGTGTACTTCTTCTAGTGGTGTCATGTGAACGTCGACTACATGACACTTCACCTATATGGGCCTAGGGGAATGCATTGTGTATTGATACGTCCATTTTGCAATCACTATTCTATGTCTTAATTCACTATTATTCATTGATATATTTCATATTGAGAGGTGATACTTATGTTATTTCATCTGTTTTTGCATGGTTGATGACTTTTGGAGCATGGACTGCTGCAGTCAGGATTCTGATGGAAAAGGTGCTGTTTGGAGGCAAAATTCGCGAAGATCAGAAAATCCGGGAAAATATACGGAAAATTCTATTATTCCAGAAGACTCAAGATGCCAGAAGATGGAATGGAGGTGGGCCATAGGGGGCCCACACTACCCCATGGAGCGGGCAAGCCCAGGCCGCGCCAGGGAGTGGTGTGGCCACCCTGGCCCACTCCAGCCTCTCCCCTCTGGCGTATATCTTCCTCCCGAAACCCTAAGACTCGGGGAGCGACCACAGAAAGATTTCGCCGCCTCTGCGGGCCGGAAAACATCGAGAGAGAAAGATCTCTCTCGCAGACAGATTTCTGCCAGGAGAATTCCTTCCCGGAGAGGGGAGATCGTCGCCGTCAACACCACCAGCAAGCTGGACCTCATCGGGATCAGCATCATCATCACCACCACCACCATCACCATCAGCCCCCTCATCACCGTCTCCATATTGCTGTAACAATTGAGTTGAATCTTGCATTAGTTCATAGGGGAAACTTTCCCGGTGTTGATTACTCTTTGTAGTTGATGCTATTGAGCGAACCGTTGAATTATTGTTTATGTTCAGATTGTTATACATCATTATTCCATCTCTGATCATGATCCATATGATGTCTTGTGAGTAGTTCATTTTGTTCTTGAGGACATGGGAGAAGTCTTGTTGTTAGTAGTGGAGTTGCGTTGAGAAAGATTCAATAGATTGTTATTTAAGTTGTGGTGTACTTCTTCTAGTGGTGTCATGTGAACGTCGACTACATGACACTTCACCTATATGGGCCTAGGGGAATGCATTGTGTATTTGGCTACTAATCGTAGGGGTTGCCAAAGTGACAGAAACCTGAACCCCCGTTATGAAACCATTGCACAAGGGATGTAAGGGTTTTAGAGTTTAAAGCTGTGGTTAGGTTTCTACCTTAATTACCTTTTGTACTTACAGATGTTTGCAAGGGGGTTTAATCACAAGTATGTATTAAGTCTTGGATGGGATGGTACATTAGCACAGGTTCACCCACACAACACCTAGCAAGCTAGAGAAGATTAATCGACTATATGAAGCGAAAGCACTTGACAGTCTTCCCATGTGTCCTCGAGAACGTTTGGTCATCTATAGAAATACAACCGGCTTGTCCTTTGCTGCATAAAGGATTGGGCCACTTGCTGCATTCATTCTTACTGTCTTTTATTTACTCGTACTTTGTTTACTTGCTTTATCGAAAACCCCTAAAAATCCGTTTGCTAAGTATTTGCAGAGAATTCCTGATCCATACCACTAGCCGGCACCTTCTGCTCCTCGTTGGGTTCGACACTCTTACTTATCGAAAATACTGTGATACACCCCCTATACTTGTGGGTCATCAAGACTATTTTCTGGCGCCGTTGCCGGGGAGTGAAGCGCTATTGGAGAGTGGAACTGTTAAAGGAAACTTCTACTGTGAGTATTGTTTACTTCTACTAGTTGCTTTATTTTCGTTATGGATAGTTCGCTGAGTTTCTTATTTGGTAATGCTACTACCACTGCTAAGGTAGTAGATAAGCCACCACCTACTGAGAAAGATGTTTTCAAAATACCTACAAGAATTATTGATCGTGTTATGGATAACTACTATGTTGGGGATGGAACTGTCCATCCCGGTGATCATTTACTCTTTATACACGAATTATGCGGGTTGTTCAAGTGTGCAGGTATTACTACAGATCAAGTTAAGAAGAAGTTATTCTCATTATCACTGAAAGGAAGAGCTGAGGAATGGTATAAGCTGCTGAAGAATGGTCAAGCTCTGGAATGGGAGGAAATAGTGCCTCTCTTTTATTCAAAGTTTTATCCTCCTAGTGAAATTCATAAAGATCGGAATCAAATATACAACTTTTGTCCTCTTGATGGAGAGAGTACTGCTCAAGCTTGGGGGAGATTGAAGTTACTAATGCTCAAATGTCCCATTCATGAGCTCCCCAACAATATTATTATCAATAACTTTTATGCAAGGCTCCCTCTACATGATAAAGATTTATTGGATGCTTCTTGTGCTGGATCATTCACTCGTATGGAAGAAGAAGTTAAATGGGACCTTCTGGACCGTATTCAAGACAATGCTGAAGCTTGGGAGAACGACAAAGGTAGAAAGTCGGGTATAAATTATGATTATGAATGCATTGAATCTTTTATGGGAACTGATGACTTTCAAAAAATTAGTAATCTTTATGGTCTTGATTTGCAAGTTATTACGAATTTCTTTAGAGCTTTTGCTTCCTATATTGAAATTCCAAAAAGGGGATGGAACAAGTACCATGCACCTTACAAAGATATTGTAGACTATGCTCCTATTGGAAGTGGTGAGTATTGCATTATTGATCCCATCTTACCCGAGCCTTATATCGAGAAGATTCCCTTTCTCGAAAAGGTAAAGGACCATCCTATGATAACTAATGTAATCACCAAAAGTGAAAAAAGAACTGTAAAACCTGATGAACAAATAAACATTGAACCTGTGGTAGCAATTGTGAAAGACCTTGTCACTAAAAGCGTAGAAGATGGGCACATAGTCTTTTGTGAGGATGCTTCTAATATTGTTTCACATCCCAATAGGTCTAAAAAGTCTAGTGTTCCTGTGCTTTCTGTTAGAATAGGTGATCATTGCTATTATGGTTTATGTGATATTGGTGCAAGTTCTAGTGCTATTCCTTATGAGCTTTACAGAGAAATTATGCATGAAATCAGTCCTTGCGAGTTGGAGGAGATTGATGTGGTTATTCACCTTGCTAATAGAGAGACCATCTCTCCAATTGGTATTGTGCGAGACGTGGAAGTTCTTTGTGGTAAGATTAAGTACCCTGCTGATTTTCTAGTACTTGGTTCAGCCGCTAGTAAAACTTATCCTATCATTTTTGGTAGACCTTTCTTGAGTACTTGTGGAGCTATTATTGATTGCAAGAGGGAGAAAATCTTGACTAAGTTTGATGGGGAATCCTATGAGTTTAATTTTTCGAAATTTGCTAAAGAACCTTGCGAAGAGGAAACCCATAATGAGGATTTTAGGGTTGAACAACTTGCTTCTATTTCTCTTGCTCCTAACAATGCTTTGCAGCAATTTATGGAGGAACATGAAAGTGAAATCTTCATGGAAGAAAGAAATGAGATTGACATGATTCTCCGTGATCAACCAGTGATGCTTAAGCACGACTTGCCTGTAGAAGACTTGGGTACCACGATGCCACCTAAAAAGGATCCGGTCTTCGATCTAAAACCTCTCCCTGATGATCTTAAATATGCTTTTATTGATGATAAAAAGATATATCCTGTTATTATTAGCGCTAAACTTTCAGGGGAGGAAGAAGAAAGATTATTGGAAGTTCTGAAGAAACACCGAGGAGCTATGGGCTATACTTTGGATGATTTGAAAGGGATTTCACCTACTATATGTCAGCATTCTATCAACATAGAACCAGATGCGAAAGCCAGTACTGGAGCACCAACGACGTTTAAATCCTAAGATGAAGGAAGTGGTAAGGAATGAGGTATTGAAACTGCTTGATGCTGGTATTATTTACCCTATTGTTGATAGTGAATGGGTTAGTCCTGTTCATTGTGTTCCTAAAAAGGAAGGTATTACCGTTGTCCCTAATGATAATGATGAACTTATTCCTCAAATAATAGTGGTAGGCTATAGTGCATCGATTTTAGGAAATTCAATAAAGTCACTAAGAAAGATCACTACCCGCTTCCTTTTATTGATCAAATGTTGGAAAGGTTGTCTAAAAAGACCCATTTTTGTTTTCTTGATGGTTATTCTGGTTTCTCTCAAATTGCTGTCAAACAACAAGATCAAGAAAAAACTACTTTTACTTGCCCTTATGGAACTTATGCTTATAGACGTATGCCTTTTGGTTTATGTAATGCTCCTGCTACTTTCCAAAGGTGCATGTCTGCTATCTTTCATGGCTTTTGTGAGGAAATTGTAGAAGTGTTCATGCATGACTTTTCTGTCTACGGAACTTCTTTTGATAATTGTCTGCACATCCTTGATAAAGTTTTGCAGAGATGTGAAGAAACTAATCTTGTTCTTAATTGGGAAAAATGCCACTTCATGGTTAATGAAGGGATTGTTCTTGGGCATAAAGTTTCTAAAAGAGGCATAGAAGTTGATAGAGCTAAGGTTGAGGCAATTGAGAAGATGCCATGCCCAAGAGACATCAAAGGTATTCGTAGTATCCTTGGTCATGCTGGTTTCTATAGAAGGTTTATTAAAGACTTTTCTAGGATATCAAAACCCCTTACCAATCTTCTTCAAAAAGATGTACCCTTCATTTTTGATGATGATTGTAAGGAAGCTTTTGAAACTCTTAAGAAGGCTTTAACTACAGCCCCTATCATTCAACCACCTGATTGGATTTTACCCTTTGAAATAATGTGTGATGCTAGTGATTTTGCTGTAGGTGCTGTCCTTGGGCAACGTATTGATAAAAAGCTAAACGTTATCCATTATGCTAGTAAGACTTTAGACGCTGCTCAAAGGAATTATGCTACTACTGAAAAGGAATTTCTAGCTGTTATTTTTGCTTGTGATAAGTTTAGGCCCTATATTGTGTACTCAAAAGTAACCATTCATACTGATCATGCTGGTATTAAATATCTTATGACGAAGAAGGACGCTAAGCCTAGGCTTATTAGATGGGTACTGCTTTTACAAGAGTTTGATCTACATATAGTAGATAGAAAGGGTGCTGAAAATCCCGTAGCTGATAATTTATCTCGTTTGGAAAACATTTCTTTTGATCCTATGCCTGTTAATGATAGTTTCCCAAATGAACAATTAGCCGCAGTAGGGGTGAACTCGCGAGGAAGCACTTGGTATGCTGATTATGCTAACTTTACTGTCTCCAAGTATTTGCCTCCAACTTTTACAGCTCAGCAAAGAAGAAAGTTCTTTTATGATTTGAGGCATTATTTTTGGGATGACCCACACTTATACAAAGAAGGGGTTGATGGTATTATGCGAAGATGTGTTCCAGAGTATGAACAAAAAGAGATATTGCGTAAATGTCACGGGAGCGCCTATGGAGGACACCATGCAGGAGATAGAACTGCACAAAAGGTATTACAATCAGGTTTCTACTGGCCTACCCTTTTTAAAGATGCAAGAAAATTTGTTTTATCTTGTGATGAATGTCAATATGTTGGTAATATTTCTAAACGCAATGAAATGCCTATGAACTACTCTCTAGTTATTGAACCTTTTGATTGTTGGGGATTCGACTTTATGGGACCTTTCCCTCCTTCGAAGGGTTACACTCATATTCTTGTTGATGTTGATTATGTTACTAAGTGGGTAGAAGCCATTCCTACGAAAAGTGCTGACGGGGAAACCTCCCTAAAAATGCTTAAGGATGTTATCTTTCCTAGGTTTGGAGTGCCTAGGTATCTCATGACTGATGGGGGTTCTCATTTCATTCATGGCGATTTTAGGAAGACCCTTGCTAAGTATGATGTTAACCATAGAATTGCTTCAGCTTATCACCCCCAAACTAGCGGGCAAGTAGAGTTATCAAATAGAGAAATTAAATCTATCTTGCAAAAGACTGTTAATAGGTCTAGAAAAAACTGGGCTAAGAAGTTGAATGATGCTTTATGGGCTTATAGAACTGCTTATAAGAATCCTATGGGAATGTCTCCTTATAAGATGGTTTATGGGAAAGCTTGCCACTTACCCCTAGAATTAGAACACAAAGCTTACTGGGCAGTGAAAGAACTAAATAGAGATTGTAAGCTAGCTGGTGAGAAAAGACTTTTTGACTTAAGTTCTTTAGATGAATGGAGGAGTGAAGCCTATGAGAATGCTAGGCTCTTTAAAGAAAAAGTTAAAAGATGGCATGACAAGCGAATACTTAAGAGAGAATTTCATGTTGGTGAGAAAGTTCTATTGTAAAGGTCTCATCTCAGATTTTTTGCAGGTAAGCTACTATCAAAATGGGAATGACCTTTCATCATTGAAGAAGTATACCGTTCAGGAGCAATAAAAATTTCTTCTCTAAAAGATAATACTACACAAGTAGTGAATGGACAGCGACTCAAACACTATATTGCGGGAGATTCTTACAATGAAGATGTTGATGCCTTTCAAGTTATAACTCCAGAGAAATTCATTGAGGACCAAATTCAGAGACCTGCAGAGTCTGTTTCCAACTAGGTAACAGTTTTGGTAAGCAAAGTTCCGCGAAAATACAATACAACTATATTTTTGCAGTTTTCGGTCAATAAGGAAATCTACGAAGCGAAAAAGGGACGGAAACGGAGCCAGGGTGGCCCACACCAGCCCATGGCGCGGGCCCACCCCTGTTCGCGCCACCAGGTGGTGAGGCCACCCAGGACTCCGCCTCCGACTCGTTTTCTCCCAGTACCTTCCTTTTGAAGTGAAACTTCGTAATTTATAACCCCCCGGATCCCCCGAGGTTCGTATATCATGTTTTTGTCGTGTTTTTGTTTCGATCTGTTTCTGCCAGGTAGAATCCCAGATTTGGAGCCATAATGTCTTCCTCTGGAACATCCAAGAGAGATTCCTTAGAAGATATCATCAACCCATACATGAGAGAATTGAAGATTCATCCCAAGGAGTTGTTGCTCGAAGGTGGGGAGGTCCGGATTAAGGAGGTTCAAGGTCCTAAAGGTGAAGGAAGTCTGGAGGACAGGATGGAAGCATTGGAGCAAGAAGTCTTTAGGTATAGGAAGATGGCGGAGCGCGAAGTGGACATCATCCACAAGATTTGTTCCGAACTCATCGCCGAGCACCAAAAGGAGACTGCTGAACTCAAAGATGAAGTCTTTTCACTCCGCCAAACAACCAACGAACTGCAAGCACAGTTCTATGGCGTTCAAAATCAAAACTGTGAGTATGAGGCTAGATTTCAACGCATAAGTGCTGTTGCAAGTTTCAGGATGTTGGAAACCACGATGTCCTTTATTGATGGGAAGCCTTTACCCTGGAAGACGGACGGAGATGAGAGTATACCACTACCACCGAAGGAGTAATTCGTCATCAGGTTTGGCATTCCCTTGGTTTGTTCCAAGCTTGGGGGAGTGCCGCGGTATCATATCACTATCTTCTATCTTTTTACCTTATTAGTAGAGTCATATCATGAATAGAGGAGTTATTTTGTAGTATGGTTTGCATTATGGAAGTATCCCCTCTCTCGTTAGATATGTATCCCTTGGTGTGAGTTTCCATTATGGAATATTAATGAGAAGTTCTATCATTCACTCTTTTGCATAGCTTATATTAGTTTTCAATTCGTGGTTATATGATTGATCTTGTTGTTAGTATTGGTAGCACTCTGGGATCATTGAGTTAATTTAGTTGGTTTTGGCAAACCTGGCTCGGTCAACAGCAACACCTTTTTGAGAGTTGAAAGAAAAAGAAAAAGATAGAAGCACTCTAGAGAAAAATAATTTCATCATCTTTCTTTCTTGATTTGCTCATAAGTCTAGTATTCTCCAGTTAAGATCTTTTGTGCTTCCAAGGAAGATTGCATGTTTGTCTTTATCACTTGTATGTTTGTTTGTTTCCTTCAACTCTTATACTTGCTACCCAGCCTTGCTAGCCAAAAATCTGTACTGAGAGGGAATTCTTCTCGTGCATCCACCTCCTTTAAACCAAAACCCATGCCATTTGTGTCCACCATACCTACCTAGTAGCATTATTGCTATTCCAAGTAAATTCTTGTTTTATCTACCTCCCAAATTAAACTTGTTATGTGAAAATTAGTGATTAAATCTCTCACGAACTTGATGGCACACTTTACTTTCTTGCATTTAATAAACTTGAACCATTGGGTCCTTCTTTGTTGCGTATATGCTTGCGCTTTATGAGTTGAAGTTAGCAGAACCATGTATCATGGGGACCGCTTTCAACACTTCATCGGTACTTGTACCTAGTTGATATCATGTTCTTTTGCTTACGGATCCCGGCGGTGTGAAATAAAAGTGAAACTTGTAAGATCATGGAGTCTATATGTGTGTTAGAGAAACTCCTGGGCCGCTAGCCTAAGCCATGCCTAATCATGGTGGAAACTTGCAGCATAACTATAGTGAGAATTCTATGAAGCATCCTCAATAAAAACCTATGCAAATAGCAAATAAAAAGATTGCTGAGATGCTCACTATCTGCTTGCCTTATCATTTTGATTATGGGATAGCTCCTGTGTCATGTGCAAGGGGTACCCCGTTGGTGGTTCTCAATGATACGCATGTATTTACATTGACAAGAGCTTGCTCGTGACTGGAGTTGAGTAGCATGAGGATCGGTACTCATAAGTAAGGGGCATGAGATTTCAACTTATAACTTGTCAAGCATATCCTCTTAGTTGTGTCACTTTAACCTTAACCACCAAAATATGCCTATGATAGGGGCAATGAGAGCTGAAAGCTAGTAAGTATCATAATCTTTGGGAGCTCTTTATGAGACTTGCAATCCCTGCTTCCCTCTGCGAAGGGCCTTTCTTTTACTTTGTAGTTGAGTCAGTAAACCTATTCCCTTCTATCTCAGCAAGTATTTTGAGTTGATGTGTTTCATTCATTCATATGAAGATTTATTCACTCATGTTTCTTATGTTCCTTGCTTTGCACATTGCTCTTATCTTGAAGTTTACTACTTTGAAATCTTTCTTTGAAAACCAGCTATTTGTAAACTCCAGCAAGTTATCAACTATTCTTCGACCAAGAGCTAAGTTTGCCATTACCAATTATGATTCACTTTATGTGTCTTTATTGTGTTTCCTTTACTCATTGCAAGTTGAGTTGTATAATAGTGAGTTGTCTTCTTTTATGATCTATGTATTTTATGAATGTGATGCTTCTTGTCCGTATTCTTTTATCGACTCTTCACTCCATAAACTTGAGGTCATGTTTATTGAGCTCAGTTTCGCTTGGGGACAAGCGACGTCTAAGCTTGGGGGGAGTTGATACGTCCATTTTGCATCACTATTCTATGTCTTAATTCACTATTATTCATTGATATATTTCGTATTGAGAGGTGATACTTATGTTATTTCATCTGTTTTTGCATGGTTGATGACTTTTGGAGCATGGACCGCTGAAGTTAGGATTCTGATGGAAAAGGTGTTGTTTGGAGGCAAAATTCGCGAAGATCAAAAAATCCGGGAAAATATACGAAAAATTCTATTTTTCCAGAAGACTCAAGATGCCAGAAGATGGAGTGCAGGTGGGCCACAGGGGGCCCACACCACCCCATGGCGCAGGCAAGCCCAGGCCGCGCCAGGGAGTGGTGTGGCCACCCTGGCCCACTCCAGCCTCTCCCCTCTGGCATATATCTTCCTCCCGAAACCCTAAGACTCGGGGAGCGACCATAGAAAGATTCCGCCGCCTCTGCGGGGCGGAAAACACCGAGAGAGAAAGATCTCTCCGGCAGACAGATTTCTGCTAGGGGAATTCCTTCCCGGAGAGGGGAGATCGTCGCCATCAACACCACCATCAAGCTGGACTTCATCGAGATCATCATCACCACCATCATCACCATCTCCATATTGCTGTAACAATTGAGTTGAATCTTGCATTAGTTTATAGGGGAAACTTTCCCGGTGTTGATTACTCTTTGTAGTTGATGCTATTGAGCGAACCGTTGAATTATTGTTTATGTTCAGATTGTTATACATCATTATTCCATCTCTGATCATGATCCATATGATGTCTTGTGAGTAATTCGTTTTGTTCTTGAGGACATGGGAGAAGTCTTGTTGTTAGTAGTGGAGTTGTGTTGAGAAAGATTCAATAGATTGTTATTTAAGTTGTGGTGTACTTCTTCTAGTGGTGTCATGTGAACGTCGACTACATGACACTTCACCTATATGGGCCTAGGGGAATGCATTGTGTATTTGGCTACTAATCGTAGGGGTTGCCGAAGTGACAGAAACCTGAACCCCCGTTAGGAAACCATTGCACAAGGGACGTAAGGGTCTTAGAGTTTAAAGCTGCGGTTAGGTTTCTACCTTAATTACTTTCTTGTACTTACAGATGTTTGCAAGGGGGTTTAATCATAAGTATGTATTAAGTCTTGGATGGGACGGTACATTAGCACAGGTTCACCCACACAACACTTAGCAAGCTAGAGAAGATTAATCGACTATATGAAGCGAAAGCACTTGACAGTCTTCCCATGTGTCCTCGAGAACGTTTGGTCATCTATAGAAATACAACCGGCTTGTCCTTTGCTGCATAAAGGATTGGGCCACTTGCTGCATTCATTCTTACTGTCTTTTATTTACTCGTACTTTGTTTACTTGCTTTATCGAAAACCCCTAAAAATCCGTCTGTTAAGTATTTGCAGAGAATTCCTGATCCATACCACTAGCCAGCACCTTCTGCTCCTTGTTAGGTTCGACACTATTACTTATCGAAAATACTGCGATACACCCCCTATACTTGTGGGTCATCATGTATTTGTCTACTAATCGTAGGGGTTGCCAGAGTGACAGAAACCTGAACCTCCGTTAGGAAACCATTGCACAAGGGACGTAAGGGTCTTAGAGTTTAAAGTTGTGGTTAGGTTTCTACCTTAATTACTTTCTTGTACTTACGGATATTTGCAAGGGGTATAATCACAAGTATGTATTAGTCCTAGGAAGGTCGGTACATTAGCACAGGTTCAGCCACACAACACTTAGCAAGCTAAAGAAGATTAATCAACTATATGAAGCGAAAGCACTTGACAGTCTTCCCATGTGTCCTCGAGAACGTTTGGTCATCTTAAGTAATACAACCGGCTTGTCCTTTGCTGCATAAAGGATTGGGCCACTTGCTGCATTTATTCTTACTGTATTTTATTTACTCGTACTTTGTTTACTTGCTATATCAAAAACCCTTAAAAATCCGTTTGCTAAGTATTTGCAGAGAATTCCTGATCCATACCACTAGCCAGCACCTTCTGCTTCTCACTGCGTTCGACACTCTTACTTATCGAAAATACTGCGATACACTCCCTATACTTGTGGGTCATCAGTGTATGGTATTCCAAGAACCAAAGAAGTGGGCTGCCTGGTTGCCTCTTGTAGAGTGGTGGTACAACACAACATATCATACATCCCTGAAAGTTTCACCATTTCAAGCATTGTATGGGTTTGCCCCACCAATGGACAGTGAGGTTTCCATTCCTGGTCCAGAAGATTGAGAAGCAAGGGACTTCATCCTTGAGAAGCAACAATTGCTTTCAAAACTAAAAGAAAATCTCACTCAGGCACATGCCAGAATGCAGAAACATGTAGACAAGGAAATATCAGAGAGAAGTTTTGAGCTGGGAGACATGGTTGCCGCCTCCACCAGCCGTGCGGGGTCCTCACGCGCCCCTATCACCGCGTCCACACGCGTGGGACTTTGCCACTACGATTGCAGTAGCCCGCGCTGGACGCGCTTCTGCTGTGCTGGGCCGTGCCCGTCGTTTTCCCGACAAGGAGAGGGACTGGCGGTACGTGCTTGTCGCTGAGTGCCAGCACCGCTAGAAGGAACGCCACCCCTGCGAGCACCAGAACATGTCTCTGCTAGGAGAGTGGCACCTGAACTAGGTGCGTGTCCCGGTACCGCCGGTGCCAATGGACGAGGCACTGCTCGAGTGGGAGATCGAGCCCTGCCGGCATCAGCTGCCGGTGCACCTCCGCAACGACCTCACGTACGCCCTTCAGGATTTCTGGGTGAAATTCCTGGACTAGGAGCACGAGGCGAGGCGCCGCTCATCCTACATGTGTGATTTCCCGGTCGAGGGCGACATCAACCTCCCCGACGTTGACTTCTGCTCCAGCGAGGATGGAGACGAAGGCTAGGGGAGGAGCTGGCGAACATCAAGGAGGAGGAGGCCATGCCACCGTCCGTGGTCATGCCGCCGAGCTACAACGAAGACGAGGCCACCCAGGCCGCCATGGAAGCATCCAAGGCGGAGGTGGATGCTAAGTGGTGGTGGGAGGGGTTGGTAGGACGTCGTCCAGCTCTTTGCCTACCTAGTGGACTATGGCAACCAGCTTCCCCTATCGTTGCGGAGGGGTAGCCTACACACGCCTAGGTGTTTGGGGCAGGCCGTGTGGGGACCGCCACCGCGCGCCCCGCCCGCGCCCATGATGCCGCAATCACCACCACCGGCGTACTATCTGTCGATGGCTAGGTGTCGCCACCGGCCGTGCCGCCCGCCTAACCCCTAGCCATACCTAGGGTTTATTTTTATTTATGTTGTTTTATTTTCTAGTATGTGAATTAAAACTGTTACATATTATATCTAAGTTTTCATTTTATTTGATTTTTTTAGTTTGTTGTATTTCGGAAAAAATGAATCGAGCCCACTGGGCACCCTGACCAAACGGACAATGCCTAAAATGTCATATTTTCGTTTTCGCGGGCCGACCCAAATGGGCCAATTCAGACACCTCACGCGAGATATCCGAAATTGATCGGCCTGGTGGAGATGTTGTTTGGGGGTGTGGGGGTTTGGAGGAAGGGTGGACTGCGGGCAGGAACGGGCGCACGCAGGAGGCTGTTGGGGGTATCTTTCCCGTTTCTGGTAGTGGCCCGACCGGAATCTTACCATAAAAAGGAGGTGTGCTCGCTCGCTGCCACCAAGAGGCCCTCAGGCGCCCGCTAGACGAGCCCTATTTTTTTCTTAAACTCCGGTCATATCAAACTGAGAGACTACTAAACATACGAACAAGCTGACCAGAATCCATACGGTATGTCTACCGACTCGATCAAACATGTTCGATCCCGTGGAGACAGATGAGCACTACAAATAAATAGGTCATCGCAGCTCGTGGCGATCGATCGATCTACCGCCATGGTTACCACGGTCGTCTTCAGGGGCACCGCCCTCCTGCTTCTTGTCGCCTTCAACGCCTTCTTCCTTGCTTCCGGTGGCCTCCACAGCAGCAGCGTAGCAAAGGACGATGCTGCCTCCCACGCTTCCGACGATGGAACTCCAGCAAAGGTTAGATTAGTTAGTTTCTTTGTTCACGGTAAGGATAAGGAAGGCCTGCCTGCCTGTTTCATCCATGGATGCTTAATTGTGCAGATCTACATCGTGTTCACGGCGAGGCAGCCGGCGCCGCCGGCGGAGACGATGCTGGAGTCGGCCTTGCTGAGCACGAGGATAGAGTCCTTCCACCACAGCCTGCTTAGCCAAGTTGTAGACGACGACTCGAGAGCAGCGGACAGAGTCGTGTACCACTATACGAGGAGCATGCACGGCTTCGCGGCCAGGCTCACCGACAATGAGAAGAAGAAGCTCGCCGGTAATTTAATTTTCTTATTTGGTTCACCTCGTTAATTCGATCCTACGTGCATATTATGTCCTTAATTACGTACGTACTACGTGGATCTCGATCTCGTGATAAAATCTGCTGACGCTTACGTGTCTGTCAGCCATGGATGTTGTGGTGTCCGTCCACGAGAAGGTGGTGTACTGGCCACAGACGACGCGGTCATGGAACTTCCTGGGCCTGCCGCAGCACAACGACCCCGAGAGGCTGCCGTTCGAGAAGGACGTCATCATCGGCATGATTGACTCCGGCGTCTGGCCGGAGGCCGAGTCCTTCTCCGACGACGGCCTCCCCCCGCCGCCCGCCAAGTGGAAGGGCATCTGCTCCAACAACTTCACCGCCCGCAACAAGTACGTATGTACACATAGCCTGGGCTAGCTGGGCGCGCATCATGGATCGATCAATAATTAACCGACTGCTTGTGCTTCTTCTTCTTGTACTGCTGTAGCAAAATCATCGGAGCGCGGGCATACAGAGACGGCCTCACGACCTTGTCGCCACGGGACGACACGGGCCACGGCACGCACACGGCGTCGACGGCCGCGGGCCGGCGGGTTCCGGGCGCGAGCATGGGCGGCCTGGCCGGTGGCACGGCCCGCAGTGCCGTCCCCGGCGCGAGGCTGGCCATCTACAAGGTATGCTGCAGCGACCGAGGCTGCTCGTCCCCAGACATCCTGGCGGCGTTCGAGGACGCCATCTCGGACGGCGTGGACGTGCTCTCGGCGTCCCTGGGCTCGCCGTACGCGCAAGACTACGCCCACGACTTCTGGCCGTGGCCGCGTTCCACGCCATGAAGCGCGGCATCGTGACCTCCGTCGCCGCGGGCAACAATGGGCCCTCCCTGGGCACGGTGAGCAACGTCGCGCCGTGGATGGTCTCCGTCGCCGCCGCCACCACCGACCGCAAGATCGTCAGCGACATCGTCCTCGGCAACGGCAAGAGGATTGCCGGCACGGCTCTCACCCTGTTCCCGGGCCTCGGGAACGGGAAGCGCTCCGTCCTCATTGACCCCGGGCAGTGCGGGCCCGACCTGCAAGGGAAGAGCTACAAGGGCGCCATCCTGCTGTGCGGGGTGGGTATTGGTTTCGACCAGGACTTGGTGCGGGACAGCGGAGCCGACGGGGCCATCCTGTCCTACTCCATCACCGACGCCGGATTCTCCTTCGCCGTGCCGGCCGTTCCGGTCACCGCGGCGCAGTACCGAGAGATCATGGACTACTACAAGAGCACCAGGCTTCCCATGGCTTCCATACTCAACAGCCAGACCACCTTCGACGCCGCGGCGCCCACCGTGGGGTCCTTCTCATCTAGGGGCCCAAACATGATCACGCCAGGCATCCTCAAGCCGGATATAAGTGCGCCTGGAGTGAACATCCTGGCGGCGTGGCCAGCAAAGATCCCGGTCAGCCAGCAGATGGGAAGCAGCACGCTCGACGACGACCGGCAATTCTCGTACAACATCGACTCTGGAACGTCCATGGCGTGCCCGCACGTGTCCAGCGTCGCCGCCTACATCAAGTCAGTCCACCGGGACTGGTCGCCGGCATCCGTCCTCTCCGCCCTTGTCACCACGGCCACCCCGATGTCGGCCTCCACCACGCCGGAAGCCGAGCTGGCCTACGGAGCCGGGCAGGTGAACCCGGTCCGCGCCGCCTACCCGGGGCTCGTCTACGACGCCTCGGAGGACGACTACCTCGGCTTCCTCTGCGCGCAGGGCTACAACAGGACCCAGATAGCCATCATGGCCGGCGGCTTCGTCTGCCCGGGCCCGGAGGGCACGGGCTCCGTCACCAACCTCAACTACCCGTCCATCACCGTCCCTGTCCGCAACTACGGCGTGGCCTTCGCCATGGACGTGCCAAGGACGGTGACCAACGTTGGCCCGGTCGACTCGGTGTACCACGCCAGCGTTACCTCGGTCCCGGGCATCACCGTCCGTGTCAGTCCCAAGAGGCTGGCATTCAGCGCGTCGGAGAAGAGGATCAACTTCAGGGTGAGCGTCTCTGGTTCGCTGGCGCCCGTGGAGGGCAGACTGGGCGCGTCGGCGTCCATCGTCTGGTCCGACGGGAGGCATCAAGTCAGGAGCCCCATATACGTGTTTCCACTCTCAGTCTTCAGGAGATAAGGCGGTGTTACCTCTGTTTTTCTTTTTTCCCTTTTTGAAACTGGAGTTAGATCGGCAGCAATTAGCCGGAGCCGTTAGATTTAAGACATATTTATTAGAGTTATTATTAAATCCCACGATTGTTTGGACAATTCTTAATGTGCATAATTTTTTTTCCTTCCTGTCTTTCGAATTTCGAATTTATCCGATGCTTAGCGTCGATGAAGTTGGAAATGTAAGATTAGAGTTGACATTCGCTTTCGTTTCTATCTAGTATCAATTTACCGCAGAATTACTTTGGTGCAGCTTATCAACTTTAGTCTCACTGCCATGATAGACAACACGATCTGACTTACAAATACTAACAGTTTCTACAAATATCAAATCCATTACAGATTACATACATACATTCCTCGACTTTTGAGCTCTGAACCCCTTTGAGACCCTAATAAGGCAACAGAGTCCGTCCATCAGATTGGAGTGGAGTAGCCCGTACTCGCTGTGACAAATCAAACAAATAAACCGCTAAACTACTCCATCAAATCTCCTGTAGACGCTGTTTATTCAGCTTTCGACTAGCTAGATACCGCACCTGGGAATGATGCCCCAAACTTATTACCATACGTACTGACATCACTGACGAGTACTTTCAGAAATACAACAGGAATAAGCAGCTACCAAGAGAAAATTGTGCAGGCATGCATGAAACGGGAAATCACCACCTGTCAAATACTACAAGGCACCAATCATCAACAGTAAAAGAGCTCTATATAACGGGAGTCCCCTCTCCTAATTTACCAGCTCGATCGGGTCTATGCAACAAACAAACTGGAAAGATGGTAATAATTAATTTGTCTCCAGAACATTGGAGTAAAGAAGCGACCGGCCAAGTGCCTCCTGATGGACGATCGATCACTTCACGGTGCAGATCTTGATGACGGAGGCAACGCCAATACGGTGCAGGACGACGACCGCGTCACCAGCCTTGCACAGCTGCTTCTTCACAGCAGACTTCAGTGCAGCCTGCAGGATCTCCTCGGTCGACTCCGAGTCGGTGGCCTTGGCAGAGCCCTCAGCGAGGAGTGGGACCAGGCCTCTGTAGATCAGGCTGTGCCTCGCCGGGCCCTCGGAGCTGACGGTCCAGTCGAACGAGTCGGTCGTCAGCACCGGGACGACCACGGAGAGGATCGGGACCCTGGGACGGTACTTGGCGACCAGCTTGGCCGTGGTGCCACCACGGGTCAAGACCACGATCAGTGTAGCCCTGGCCTTGTTGGCGGTCCGCACGGCTGAGGACGCAAGAGACTCCAATGGGCTCATCGGAAGGGGCGCAGACCTGATCATCTCCTTGAAGACGGCGTCGTTGTCCAGGGAAGACTCTGCCTCCACGCAGATGCGAGCCATGATCTTCACAGCCACCTCAGGGTATGCTCCAGCAGCGCTTTCACCACTGAGCATGACGCAGTCAGTTCCATCAAGCACAGCATTTGCAACGTCCGTAGCCTCAGCACGAGTTGGCCTGGGGGACTTGATCATTGATTCAAGCATCTGCGTAGCTGTAACAACAGGCTTGCCAGCGAGGTTGCACTTGTAAATCATCATTTTCTGGGCAAGGAATATCTTCTCAACTGGAATCTCCATTCCAAGATCACCTCTGGCAACCATGAAGGCATCAGTTTCCCTCAATATTTCATCAAAGTTTACAATGCCCTCTTGGTTTTCAACCTATGTATCCAAAAACAGAAGTCAGAACCATAATAACATCATAAAACTTAACATGGTCAAAAAGGTAAATATGCTTATACAGAGTACATTTTGTCACCATGGCAGTCAGACAAAGCTAAGCATTTCATAGCAAAGGCATTAAACAACCGAGGTATGAAATTCCATTTACACGCAAGCATAAGTTAATCTGAACAATTTCATATGTACCAGGGAAGAAAATAAATAGGCAAAGCTTGCCCACCCAACTGTCCAGAGGTTATTGTGAAACAAGTGTATCCTTTACAATTATGAGGATAGCTCATAGACAAGATCAATTCTGTGTGTCTGCCTGATACTGTACAAAACGGGCTATAATGTTGATAAACAAAAGCAGATGTGGCACAGATCATAGGTAAGAGCCAAAGTAAAGAGTACATTGGTTAAGAATTCCGGTGTGTATCAACAAAGGGCTTAACTGTAGAGAGGTAAAAGGCGGCTAATGAAAAATGGGAAAAAGCATCTATGGATTGGCCTGGTACTTAATTAAACATGCAGAACCATTTCATCATTGCAGAGAATATCAAGATTTTAGCGAACTATGGAGAGGAAAAAACACCAACAGAAACCTTAAATTTGCTGACAGTAACAACATACAAACCTTTGACATTAACATGATGCGCTTCGCATGCTGTCCAAGAAGCTTTTTGACGGTGACTAAATCTGATCCTTTGCGGACAAAGGACAGAGCAATCATGTCAATATCATTTGGCACACCCCATCCCAGAATATCTTCTTTATCCTTCTCTGTCAGCGTAGGGAGGTCCACAACAATTCCTGGCAAATTGCAATTCTTTCTCTCTCCAAGCATTGCAGTGTTCTCACACATACACCTCACAGTTCCAGCTTCCGGATCGCAAGATAGAACAGTCAAGGAGATGGTACCATCAGCACATAGAATGACATGTCCAGGCTTAACATCCACAGGAAGTTTCTTGTAACTCATAGAGATCATATTCGAGTCGCCCTTGATATCATAATCAGTGGTAACAGTTATCTCTTGGCCCTTTGTTAGCTTGACTGGTTTACCGTCCTTCAGAAATCCTGTTCGAATCTCAGGCCCCTGAAGCAATGCAAAAAATAATTAGTATGGATCACATAATGACCTTGACTACCTACTAACAAGAACCTAATCAGTATATATGCTGCATACTACATGAGAAAACACTCCCACTGGTAGCAAATGGGTGCAGGACCAGTCTCTGTTTAGCTTATTTGAATAACGAATGAAACATTCAAATGTGATCATGTGAACCATCAAGATAAGCAAATACGATTTAGAATTAGGTATATGTATGTGATGAAAGATTAAACCATTATATAATACATGAGTACTCTGCAAATATATGTGACTTGTGATGTTTGTATTAATCACATCCTTCTACATTGTGTGCATGAACGGAAACTCCTACGGAAGTCAGCAATATCACAACTCCAAGATAATCTCTGGAGAGAGAGAGACGGAATGAATTGATCCTTCTAACAAACTTACAGCTAATCTCTGGTCAGTTAAAGCACACAAGAGAACTACTAGTGGACAAAGTGACTGAACAAAATCAGACCAATACTAAAACTAGCATTAAACCGACAAAATGTATTGAGTCCATCTCCCCAACATCTTAACTGGCAGCCAATGGCAGTAAGTGACAGTAATGTGTATGGTCATATCGACTCCATTTCACCGGAGATCATAACTGCCACTGCCGGCCTCCGCAAAGTAAACTATGAGTAGTCGATTTCGCGAATCTCAGAAGATCCAAAATAACCTAGGTGGAGACGTAAGCGTGAGCCCAATCCTAGATCCAACCTTCTGCAACAAGGCAAAGGCAAAGGCACAGGCCAATCTAACCACACACACGTGTACCATTTGTTCGCCAAAAAGTCAATCAAAGCTGGAAACAATCCTAATTGGACCGTGCTGTCTGCTAGCTCCAAAAAAACCCAAATCCACTCCCGATCAACAGATCAGTAGATCCGAGTTCAAATCCTCTTCTCGCGGACCAAATCCGACGAACAAAGGTCTTAGTACCAGCACATCATCATCATCATCATCATCGGGTAACCAAATGAAAAATAAGGGGCGGAGGGAAGAAGGCGTGGGGTTATGTGACCTTGGTGTCTAGCATGACGGCGCATATGATGCCCGTGTTGTGCATGGCCTGTCGGAGGCTGTCGAGGGTCTCCTGGTGGTACTCGTGCGTGCCGTGGGAGAAGTTGAAGCGGGCGACGTTCATGCCGGCGCGGAGCAGCTTCTCGAGCATGGGCACGGAGCGGGAGGCCGGGCCGAGCGTGCAGACGAGCTTGGTCCGGGGCGTCCGCGCGTCCGCCGCCGCGTCCCGCTCCAGGTCCGCCAGCACCGCCTTCATGTCGATGTTCGCCATCGCGCACGCGATCCGGTCGCCGGAGAGGTGAGCGGTGAGGGGTGGGGCGGAGAGTGGTGCGATTGGGATTTGGTCGTGGATTTTTTTTTTCCTTTATAGGAGAGGAGGGGAGTGGGGGAAATTTTGGGTGGGCGATTCGGTGGGCGAAGGGACAGAGGAGGAAGAAGAGACGGAAGGACACGTGGTTTCTTGGAGTGGAGAGGTGGACGCGGCCACTCTCGGCCACCAGTCTGTCGGTCACTGCTTGGCTTCCGCTAACGTCCCGTTAGTGTGGGTCATTTTCCGATTTCATTCCACGTTCTGCTTCTTGGGAAGAAGTTGTGTAGGGAACTTCCCACAAAAAAGATAGAGGGAAAAAAGAGTATATATATACATCTACATTACCATATGTACATGGTATACCATAAGAAAATATATATCACTTTGGTGAATCTAATGGTATTTTATTGTGTATTCTAGAGGAGATTTTTCTACGTATTTCGTCAAATTTTATACCGTTGAACGTTTGTAAAACTTATGTGCGCTATATTTTGGTAAGAAGGTTATATATACTCCATCCGATCCAAATTAACATTCTTAGATTTGTTTAGATTTGAATGTATCTAGCAAATAGTTGCATCTGAATCTAGATAATTCTGAGAACATTAATTTGAAGAGGAGGGGGCATATAGTTTTAATTGGAAAAAGGAACATAAATACTTTTCAAATGTTTATAGATTCGATATATAATTTTTTTAGTGAAAATTCCGCCGGTGTGTTAATTAATCATCAACGGTCGTAATCTTTTTAAATAGTACAATTTATAAATTGATCATTTAACCATCTAGCGACGACTACGAACACTAGAACGAGTTGAAAGCACGCCGTCATCCTCGTTTTTCCATCACCGAGTTAGGAAAATCTTGCTTAGTAAAATTTATTGCAAGTATACGAATGGAAAGGTTATCGTGCTAAGCCTTTAAACGAACAATAATACTCCTTCCATCTCAAAATAGATGTATAGTAGAACTGACGGTGTTGTAAATTCTACTAGCTGGTTAAAAAACTGACGATAGTGGAACTGCCTCGGAGCAAAACACTAGAGAGATAGCTGGAGTGCGTGATAGGAAATCACGTGCCTATGCCGGCATTTCGATCTCGTTGCGCCGTGGGCCCTCTTTGGTGGCTTTTGAAAATGTCGATCGAGGATCATTCGTTCGCATGCGACGGCATATGCCGCGGCGCGGCACCGTCGCCAGTCCGTCACGGTGGGCGGCGCGCCAACGGTGAAACCACCGACGTGCGTGCGTCAGAAACCGGCGACCCGAGCCCCTGTTTCACTTTCGCCGGTCCGCCCCTCGTTCGCGACCCCGACAGCTATCGTGCAACTCTCTCCCCCACACTTTTACCCGTTAACTACTAAACCATGCGCATGTCACTACGAAAAGCGCACATATGAGTTGATTAATCGGGCGGGAGGAACTTTGCGATTCAGTTGCGTCTTTTCTATATCTCAAAATATAAGATGTTTTAGTTTTGTAAAACGACAAGTGTATCTAACCCTATTTAATGTTAGGTCACTCTAAATCTAGATGAACCTAGACACTAAAAATGGTGTAGATACATTTCATTCATAAAGCTAAAACATCTTATATTTTGAAACGGAGGAGTATCTATTATCTATATCTATAATTAATATATATCTATATCTATATCTATATCTATATCTATATCTATATCTATATCTATACCTAATAATAAAGGACAAATTGTTTCTTGCGGTCCAACACTTTGTTAGATCATTTTACTCTTCCACCAAAGTACATAATACATAAATTTCCACTGTACTGCAGTACCGGTTCAAGTCCTTTTATACTCCCTCCGTCCAGAAATAACTGACTTGAGG
Organism: Avena eriantha; assembly: GCA_910589775.1. NCBI lineage: Eukaryota > Viridiplantae > Streptophyta > Magnoliopsida > Poales > Poaceae > Avena > Avena eriantha. Next base: position 9,857,395 of record OU342741.1, on the reverse strand, counting down.
TTGTCTAGATTCGAAGTATCTATATACTAAAATGCGTCTAGATACATTCGAATCTAGATAAACCCAAATTAGTTATTTCTGAACGGAGGGAGTATTATTACAGATCATCGTGTGAGGAGTGCCACCATGCCACGCTAGTTGATGACCCTATTGGAGTTCAGTACGGCAGCTCCTCGATAAAGTAGTTCACCTTCGTCATCCGAGCTAGGTTTTCGGGATCCAACCGCCGCTATCTCCGTCTGTGGCGCTCCGCATCCGTCCGGTAACCGCCGTCAGTATGCCACCTCTCTCCGATCCCTTCCTTCTCCCTCCGATTCTCGCCGCTGGTCCATGGCCTTCTCTGGTCCCAGTTGTTGATCCGCCACCTCCGTCACCCAGCAACAAGTCGGGTGAAGTGCGTGAGAATGCAGAGCCCGCGAGCAGACCTTCGGCCTTGAGCACCGTCCGAACCTCCACGGGCAGAGACCTCTCCATCTCTAGCTCCATGTTTGGCTTGGGCGAGCCGCTCTGCCATGACTGATGGCTCAAAATATATTCAATCTCGTTGGGGAACCCCAAGAGGAAGGTATGATGAGCACAACAACAAGTTTTCCGTTAGTTATGAAACCAAGGTTATCGAACTAGTAGGAGCAAGGAAACACCTCCAAGGTGTTGTTTCTAACTTGGAATCCTGCACAACACAACCACAGAACTTTGTCCCCAACTTATAGTGAGGTTGTCAATCTTACTGGTTTTGCTGAAAACAAAGGATTAAACGTATTGTGTGGAAGATAGTAATTGCTTGCAGAAAGTAAACAGAAAATAGTAAATAGTAGATTGTAGATTGATAGTAAAAGAAAGGATCGAGGTCCACAGTTCACTAGTGGTGATTCTCCTTAAGATAGATGACATGTTGGGTGAACAAATTACAACGGGGCAATTGACAGACACCGAGAAAGCATACATGTATATACTAATCATCTGACTCCTATAAGATTTGATTGGGCATTAGAGCATCTCTAGTGGCTAGTGTATCCGGTAGTCTAAGCCAAATATAGACCACCATGGACCAAAAAATACCTTTGGTGGCTTGTGTATCTGGTGGTCTAAAATTTAGACATCCTCCAAACTAGCTACTCGTTATCCATATTTAGACAACCGAGCCACCATGTCTAAAGCAAAGTTGGTCGTTCGCGAGCTCGCTCCCGCGCCAAATCAGAGTATTTGTTGTACTGATTTGCTATGTATATTGACTATCTATGTGCAGGTGGACATATAGACTATCAAATTTAGACTATCCACTAGAAAACTAAAGTCGTGTAAAAAGGAATCTTTTTACACCATTATCTATGTGAAGATGTAGACTACCAAATTTAGACAAGCCACTAGAGATTCTCTTACAACACTATACATAGACCGTAATCAACTTGCATCTATGACTAATAATCCACCTTCAGGTTATCATCCGAACCCCCTCCAGTATTAAGTTGCAAGCAACAGATAATTTCATTAAGCAAAATGTGTAAAGTAAACAATATGATTGTTCTATGAACAAAGGATTGTTGTTTTCTCCCTAGTAGCAACAACACATCTAGTACCTTAGAGATTTCTGTCACTTCTCCAGATTACTAGAGGCATGAACCCACTGTCGAGCATAAATACCGAAAGTGCATGTGTGCCCCATGTGTGGTTTTGGTAATTAATGACAATCTTTATGGACTTATGTTTGCATTGAGTTTTACCTGTAGGATTTGTCCATAGGCAATGATTGAACCATATGTTGGCTTCAAGGTTGGGTGAAGAAGAAAGTGAAGAAGATTAAGTGTTGACCAAGGTTTCAATGAGTGATCCAGAGATTGGTCAAGTGAGAGTTGATCCTATAGCAAGTGTGTCATGAAGACTAAAGTTGGAGTGATATCTCTTATGTACCTTCAAGACAGTAACATAATGAAGAAAGTAGAAATGATGTGCAAGTTCAAGATGAGCCATCTCGAAGAGATCATTTTCTTGAATCTTGCCATCCTATGGTGATCATGGATATGGGAAGATGGTATGCCCAAAATAGAAGCTCTACCATAGTGGAGTATGGGGAGCAATTTGCAAGTCTTCACCAAGCTAGCGCAATCAAGAAAGGTGTTCCATCTTGAGGAGGACAAGATCGCTATCTTCAAACTCAAGTGGAGTATGCTCAAGACAAAGGTATGTTCTTGATAGGGTTTCTTTCTTACCGTTCTCATGGTGTTAGTTGGGGAGACCGGTTTATAGGATAGATAGCCGTACTATCAAGAGGAGCTCTCGAGTGAGTAACTTGATCATATCCTTCGGAGAGAGCTCAACCCTTTGCATACTTGGCATCATATTTCTTAGTTGTTATTCGGATCTTATCCATGTGAGGTTCTTGAGCTTGTGGTAATATTCATAACAAGCTCTAGTTCATCGAAAACGGATTTCATATCCATTCTCTATTGTGTTTTCGATTTTGGAGGTTTTTACCGGTTTGTCTTTTAGAGATTGGTAAAACCTTACATTATTTGGTTCTTATCCATGAGAGGATTTATAGCTTGTGTTAATCTTCATGACAATCCCAAGTTCATCGAAAACGGATTTCATATGCATTCTCTATTGCGTTTTCGATGTTGGAGGTTTCACCGGTTCATCTTTTTGAGAGAGGTCAAACCTTTTGCATTTGGTTCTGTCCTCCGTTGCTGTACTATGATGGTTCCCTGCATGATCTTGTAGAGTTTGTTGTCCTCTTTAAAACAAGCCCAAGATCATCAAAATCGGAGTCCGGATGCAAAAGTTATGGTTATTTTCGTATTGGTCATTCTCCCAGTTTTTGCTAGACCGGAGACTCCGGACCAAATCTCCGGTCTATCTCCGGACTGCGTATAGATTGTCCTCCAGTTTGTCCCCGTTTGTCCTGGGTACACCGGAGGCTCCGGTCCCAGTCCGGAGACTCCGGACTGGGCGATTCCTGGGCCTAACGGTTGGATTTCTAGGGACCTATTTAACGGCCCCTTCTTCCCCAATGGTTCCTAACCTTCCTTGCAAGTTTTCCCCTCCATTGCAGACCTTCTTGAGCTTTCTATCTCTCAATCCCTCCTATGATGCTTGCATATTCTTGAGGGATTTGAAAGAGGAGATCTAGATCTACAACCCCACTGATACATTGCAAATGTATCTAAATTTTTGATGTTCCATGCTTGGTTTTATCCACTTTCTTGTGTTTTGTTCCAACTTTGGAGTACCTTTCATATGATTTTTTGGACTAACCTATTAACAAGAGCCACAGTGCCAGCTGCCTGTTTTCTGCTGTTTTTGGTTCCAGAAAAGTCAGAAAATGAATATTCTCGGAATTGGACGGGACAAAAGCCAAAGTGCCTATTTTTCCGGAAGGGATCAAGTGCCAGAATACAGGACGGAGAAGGGCCAGGGGCCGGCCACACATCCTGGCCGCACGGCCAGGCCTGACCCGCGTCACGGGGTGGTGTGGTGGCTCCCGGCACCCCCTCGGCCTCTCCTTCCGCCTATAAGTTGCCCTCGGGACGAAAACCCTAAGGGCCCGATAAAAAATCCACGAAAGAGTCTGTAGCCACCGTCATCTCCATCCCTAGATCGGGAGGGATCTGAAGCTCTTCCCGGCACCCTGCCGGAGAGGCGAATTCACCCTAGAGGCTTTCTTCATCACCATGCAAGCCCCCGGTGTGATGCGTGAGTAGTTCATCCTTGGACTACGGATCCATGTAGTAGCTAGATGGCTGGTTTCTTCTCCTTTGTGTTTTCATGTTTAGATCTTGTGAGCTCCGTTCATGATCAAGATCATCTATTTGTAATTCATACATGTTGTGTTTGCGGGGATCCGATGGATATTGAGATGCTATTTCAGATTGATTATTGATTCTATCATGTCTTTGTTATTTGAGATCTTGCATGCTTTCCGCTGTTAGTAGCTATCTTGGCCAAGTAGATGCTAGCAACTCCAAGAGTTAGTATTTACGCTATAGTGGGTTCATGCCTCTGGTAATCTGGGGAAGTGACAGAAATCTCTAAGGTACTAGATGTGTTGTTGCTACTAGGGAGAAAACAACAATCATTTGTTCATAGAACAATCGTATTGTTTACTTTACACGCAGTTCGTAAAGCAATAATTTGTTGCTTGCAACTTAATACTGGAGGGGGTTCGGATGATAACCTAAAGGTGAATTATTAGTCATAGATGCAGTTGGATGGCGGTCTATGTATTATGTTGTAATGCCCAATCAAGTCTCAGAGGAGTCAAGATGATTAGTATATGCATGTATTGCTTTCTCGGTGTTTGTCAATTGCCCCGCTGTAATTTGTTCACCCAACATGTTATCTATCTAAGGAGAGCCACCTCTAGTGAACTATGGATCCCGGTCCTTTTACTTTACATACAATCTACAATCTTTTACTGCTTTGTGTTTACTTTCTGCAAACTTTTACTTCTTTCCATTCGATACATTTAATCCTTTGTTTTCCGCAAAACACGGTGAGATTGACAACCTCATCGCAAGTTGGGGACAAAGTTTTGTGGTTGTGTTGTGCAGGTCTCCACATTGCTACTAGCACCGGTAGTGTGCCCTGCCAAAGCTCAGCTAGTAACACCTTTGGGGTGTTTCCTTGCTCCTACTGGTTCGATAAAACCTTGGTCTTATAACTGAGGGAAAACTCGCTGTTGTGCTCATCATACCTTCCTCTTAGGGTTCCCAACGGGCTCTACAGCAACCACGAGCTAGCAAAGATATTTCTGGCGCCGTTGCCGGGGAGTCAAGGACATCTTCACAAGGGGAGTCCCTCATAACCAATCTCTTTACTTTGTTGTTTTTGTTTTGCTTAGTTTTCTTTTTTGCTTTGTTTGCTTGTTTTGTTCTTCAAAAAACACAAAAAAAAGTTCCTTTCTTAAGTTGCCTTTATGACTAGCTCTGCTCCAATCACTATTTAATTATGGATAGCTCACTCAGTTTCCTATTTGGGTACAGTTTTATGACTGCTAAGGTAATAGATGAACCACCGCCTGCTAGAACCTCCATGGAAGAAGAAATTGCTGAACCCAAAAGCTCATTAGATGGAAAAGAGGAGGGGAGTGATGGACAAAAGGAGGAAGAATGGATCTACCCATGCCTACCTTCTAATGAGAGTAACTCTTTATCCCTTACATTATTTGATTGTCCCCCATGCTTATTAGAGGAGGGTGAATGTTATGTTCCCGAGGATTCTTTTGAAAATGTTTATAATAAAGCTCTAGTGCTTCTAGATCATGAAAAGCATGCCTTATGTGATACTTATATTGTTGAGTTTATTCATGAGGCTACTGAAAATTATTATGAGAGAGGAAAATATGGTTGTAGAAGTTTTCATGGTACTGGAACACCTCTCTATTTGCTGAAAGTTTTGAAGTTACTCTCGTTTTATCTTCCTATGCTTATCACTTTGTTCTTTGTGAACTTATTTGCGTATAATATTCCTATGCATAGGAAGTGGGTTAGACTTAAATGTGCTTTGAATTTTCTTTTTGATGCTCTCTTTTACTTCAATTCATATTTCCTATGTGAGCATCTTCTCAAATTTTCAGGCCTAACTTAAAGGCGTTAAAGAAAAGTACTTGTTGGGAGATAACCCAAGAGTTTTAGATGAGTCTTGGAAGTTATTACCTCTGTAATAACCTCTACTTATCCTTTTTATTTGCTTTTTGTGCGAAGAGTAACCTCTAATGAGAGAGAAGTAATGATTGGGAAAGTTGCTGTCCCGAAACAGATTTCTGTATTTCACCGTAAAAATTCGTGAGAGATCTCTGTATGTCGGATTGAGCTGTAATTGTTTGTGATTCTGCCCCAGGTTGTTATCTAATTTTCATTAGTTCAACAGTTTTTGATTTGAGCAACAGAAGGTCTTCGAAATTTTTTGTCTTTACCTGCTGGTCTGTCTTGACAGATTTCTGCCATTTTTCTGCATTTGCTTCTTGTTAGTTCCTTCTTGAGTTCCTTTGGGGAATTGAGCATTTTGAGGGAAGTGATACAGTAACTAGTGTTCTAATGGAAGTTTATTTGGTGTTAGAACTGAACCTTGTGACTTATTTATCTTAAGTGCACTAATGTTGCTAATGAGATTGTGTGAAGTTTTGTATGAAGGAAAAATTTCAGGTGTATGGAAGGAATGAGTAATGAGATGAAGGATGGACTAAATTCAAGCTTAGGGATGCCACGCGTGTCACCCCAAGAAATATCCAAGAAGTACAAGCGTCAAAGCTTGGGGATGCCCAAGGCATCCCCTTCTTCATCAATAAAAATTCCAGGTTTCTTCCAAACGCTCCATTTTTATTGTTTCATGCCCAGTTGTGTTTTTCTTGGAGCGTCTTCTTTTTTGTTTTTGTTTTGGTTTTTAGTTTTCTTGGTTTGCTTAGTTTTCTAAATAAGTTGGTTGGACCCCCTCTTTCACACTTTGGTTTGCAAATAGTTTGGTTTAGTTTGGAAAAGAGTAGGAAAAGTTCATACTTTTGTGGTAAAAAGAGCTTGTTTTTGACTGTGGCCTATGCTTTGTCATGCCATGCTTGATATTGTTTTGGATTTATGCTTAGTATTCTTTGCTGTAGCATGACTTGTTATAAACAATTGCGATTGCTTAATGTGCCTTGGATGAATCATTCATTGTTTTAGCATATTAAAGCATAGTATAGTGGTATTCTCCTTTGATGCTTTATTTGGGTTGACTTGGCACATGCTCACACCATGTTATGACTATCTCAAGTCACCATAGCCTTTTTGATCCTTTAGTTTTCAACTTGTAGTATCACTTTATGCTTTGATCAATGATGTTTTGTCGCTCTGCATGATTATGGCCATTATTGCTCTCTTAGTTTATCGCTCCTAGTCTTTTGCTAGCCTCCACAACAAAGTATGAGTTCCACTCATGCATCCAACTCTCTAAACCAAGTTATTCCAAAGAGTCCACCATACCTACCTACTAGCTTATGCTATTCCAAGTATATTCATGCTTTTGTTTACCTTCCACTTGTTATGAGAAAACTAGTGATTAAAGCTCTCACGAACTTGATGGCACACTTTACTTTACTTGCCCTTAATAAACTTGAACCATTGCGTCTTCTATGTTGTATATGCTTGCACTTATTTGTTGGGAATTAGCAGAACCATGCTTTCATGGGGAACACTTTCAATATTGCACTTGGTACTTGTACCTAGTTGATATCATGCTCTTTTGTATATGGATGTCGTCGGTGTGAAATGAAAGGGGAGCTTGTAAGTCCATGGAGTTATGTATATGTGTTAGAGAAACGCCTGTCGCTGGTCTAATCCATGCTGACATGGTGGAAACCTACAGCGTAACCATAATGAGCTGTCTATGAAGCATTCTTCTTATAAAAAAAGAGTCCTATACTGAGAAAAAAGAGAAAAAGAGAAAAAAGAGATACTATGAAAAGAGGAAAAAGAGAAAAAAGCACCATATTCCCATGGTAAATAAGAAGAATGCTGAGATGCTCGTTGTCTGCTTGCCTTGTCATTTTGATATGGGGATTCTTCCGTATCATCGGGCAAGGGGTACCCCGTTGGTGGTTCTCAATGATACACATATACTTACGATGACAAGAACTTACCGGTGACTAAACTTGAGTAGCATGAGGAGCGGCCCTCGTATACAAGGGACATGAGATTTCTGACTTATACTTCGTCAAGCATGTACACCATAGTTTGTTCACTTTAACCTTAATCACTTCAAGATGCTTATGATAGGGGCAATGAGAGCTGAAAGCTGTAAGTACCATAATTTTTGGAAGCTCTTTATGAGACTTGAATCCCTACTTCCTTTTTCTTCCACCATTATATTGAGTCTCCACATTCTATCTTTATGCACCTACTTTGAGAGCATAGTGGTCATTCTTAGTTCTATGTGCATTGTCCCAAGACTAGTTGATTGATGCATAACTTGTTATTGCTTGTTTTAAACTATTGTATCTAGTCACTCTTATGAACTTTGAAGGTGTCCTATGCATTTATATTTGCTACTCTATTGAGGGACAAGCTGAATACTATTATGCTATGTTTTCTTTATGTGAAACAAACAAACGTCTTGCAAAGCATGTTATTCATGAATCTTTTGTTTGTGCCTTTTCATGTTGCATCATAGTCTCTTTTCTTATTGCTAGAACTTTGTCTTTCATGTTATGATTGAAGTACTATGATCCCAGATTTGAGTATTTTGCAAATACTTTGATCAAGTCTTTGATGGTGCATGTCACCTAAAAAATTATTTCTTTTTATCACTTACCTACTCGAGGACGAGCAGGAGTTAAGCTTGGGGATGTTGATACATTGTAAATGTATCTATAATTTTTGATGTTCCATGCTTGGTTTTATCCACTTTCTTGTGTTTTGTTCCAACTTTGGAGTACCTTTCATATGATTTCTTGGACTAACCTATTAACAAGAGCCATAGTGCCAGCTGCCTGTTTTCTGCTGTTTTTGGTTCCAGGAAAGTTAGAAAATGAATATTCTCGGAATTGGACGGGACAAAAGCCAACGTGCTATTTTTCTGGAAGGGATCAAGTGCCAGAATACGAGACGGAGAAGGGCCAAGGGCCAGCCACACCACCTGGCCGCGCGGCCAGGCCTGGCCCGCACCAGGGGGTGGTGTGGTGGCTCCCGGCACCCCCCCGGCCTCTCCTTCCGCCTATAAGTTGCCCTCGGGACGAAAACCCTAAGGGCCCGATCAAAAATCCACGAAAGAGTCTGTAGCCGCCGTCATCTCCATCCCTAGATCGGGAGGGATCTGAAGCTCTTCCCGGCACCCTGCCGGAGAGGGGAATTCACCCTGGAGGCTTTCTTCATCACCATGCAAGCCTCCAGTGTGATGCGTGAGTAGTTCATCCTTGGACTACGGATCCATGTAGTAGCTAGATGGATGGTTTCTCCTCCTTTGTGCTTTCATGTTTAGATCTTGTGAGCTCCGTTCATGATCAAGATCATCTATTTGTAATTCATACATGTTGTGTTTGCGGGGATTCGATGGATATTGAGATGCTATTTCAGATTGATTATTGATTCTATCATGTCTTTGTTATTTGAGATCTTGCATGCTTTCCGTTGTTAGTAGCTATCTTGGCCAAGTAGATGCTAGCAACTCCAAGAGTTAGTATTTATGCTCGATAGTGGGTTCATGCCTCTGGTAATCTGGGGAAGTGACAGAAATCTCTAAGGTACTAGATGTGTTGTTGCTACTAGGGAGAAAACAACAATCATTTGTTCATAGAACAATCATATTGTTTACTTTACACGCAGTTCGTAAAGCAATAATCTATTGCTTGCAACTTAATACTGGAGGGGGTTCGGATGATAACCTAAAGGTGGATTATTAGTCATAGATGCAGTTGGATGGCGGTCTATGTATTATGTTGTAATGCCCAATCAAGTCTTAGAGGAGTCAAGATGATTAGTATATGCATGTATTGCTTTCTCGGTGTTTGTCAATTGCCCCGCTGTAATTTGTTCAACCAGCATGTTATCTATCTAAGGAGAGCCACCTCTAGTGAACTATGGATCGATCCACACTTCCACTATCGGTGCACTTGTCGGTGGCAATCTGGAACCTGTCACAAGGTTGGGGCACTTCTCCACAACTCAATTGGGCTATTGTTGTGTTGGTGGTTTGATACCACCCCCTCTCCAAACGAGACGTACTCCATGTTGGGAGGAACTCGGTAAAACATCGTCGTCTCCGCGTGCCTCGGTTATCTCTATACCCAAGCTCTTACTTATGCACCTTACTTTGTGATAGCCTTCGCGCTTGAAGTTTATATCTTGCTATCTCATAGTTGCTTGTCTTGTTTAGCACAAGTTGTTGGTGCAAATAGGTGAACCCTAGTTGTTCTAGGTTTTTGTGCTTAACAAAGTAAACGCTAGTTTAATTCCGCCTTTGTTGAGCCTCTCTCGGAAAAGATTTTAACCGCATATTCACCCCCCTCTAGGCGACATCCTTGTCCTTTCAATTGGTATCAGAGCCCGGTCTCTCATTTTAGGCTTCACCGCCTCGAGAGTAAAGATGTCTATTAGGGGATTATTGCATAATGACATGTTCATATTCAATGGAACAAATTATGAGATATGGAAAACTCGTATGCTTATTCATTTTCAGGACATGGACCCAAATTTGGAGCGTATTGTAGATATAGGTTTTTTCCTCCTATGGATTTTGAAAATCTATCTTGTGAGGATGAGAAAAACTTATATCTCGATGCTCAAGCCTCTAATTTGCTTGTTAATGTTTTGAGCTATGTAGTTACTTCTTCAATCATACCTTTTTGGAGCGCTCATGAGTTATGGATAAAACTTCAAGATAAATATGATGTGTCCAACATTATTGAGGATGATTGTATTGCTTCCACTTCCGGCCGTGATGAGTTCTCGTCTTCTTCCACTTTACCAAAGTGTGGCGAGACACAAGGTAATGATACAGTGAGTAGTGATGAATATTGCAATGTTGATAGTAAGCTTACTCTTGATGATCCTTCATCTCTATCTCATTGCAATGCTTCATCTTTGGACTTGAACACATCTAGCAATATATATAATTTACATGCTAGTGTTGATAGTATGCTAATTAAATTGCACATCTAAATGAAGATCTTGAAGAGGAACAAACCACTAAGAAATCTCTTGAGGAGACTTTTGCTCTAGAGTTGTCTAGAGTTAAGGAATCTCATGATAGAGGTCTTAAGGAGGCTAGTGGTCTCAAAAGTAAAAATGATGAGCTTCAAGTTTCTTATGCTAAACTCCTTGAGGATTTTGAGCACCTCAAAAATGGCTCTAGGGTCATCAAGGGTGAGCTCATCAAACTCACCGAGTCACATGAGCAACTTAAAGCCTCTTACTCGAAAGAGCTTTCGAAGTTGCCCTCACCTCTTGCAATTAATTATGATGCTTGTGCTACTAACTCTATTTCTTGTGAAGCATCTATTTTGAAGGAGAATGTTGAGCTAAAGACTCAACTTGCTTTGCTAACAAGCAAGTATGGGATCTTGGAAGAAAGTCATGGTAAGCTATCAAGCTCTCATGAGGATCTTCTAGCATCCCATGCTAGGCTAAAGTTAGTTCATAAGGCTAGTTGTACAAAGGTAACATCTTGTGAGCCTCACGTGGTCACTAGCACAATCTCTACGAACAATGCTATATTGCCATGTGCTAGTCCTTGTAATTCATCCTCTCACAGCCATGCTATATCTCGTGATGAATTACATTCCGTGCCTTGTTGCTCTAACAATGTAGCATCTACTTCCTCTAGTATTTTTGTTGAAACTAACCATGTAGAGGAAATCAAAGATCTCAAGACTCAAGTCACTTCTTTGAAGAATGACTTGAAAAAGAGTCATAAAGGGAAGGCCACACTCGACAATATCTTGAGTATGCAAAAATCCCCCAATGACAAGAGTGGGCTTGGATTCAACTCCAATGTTAGGAACAAGTCCACTATCAAGTTGAAGCACAAGGGCAACAAGAAGAATGGCCAATATCAAGTTAAGAATTTGGCCAACATTGTTTGCTCCAAGTGCAAGGAAGAAGTGTTGGGTCCGCAACGTAGAAAACAAAAAAAAATCCTACGGTGTGAACTACATGCCAAGATCTATCTACTAGGTACAATTAACATGATCTCATGGTCTAAGGATGAAGATTACTCCATATGATGTTATAGCAATATAAACATAATGACTTGATCGTAATGCTATACTTCGGATGAATGTTCATCACATCATTCCACCAATGGTGTGACCTTGTTATTAACAACATCCAATGTCCATGATCAGGAAACCTTGATCATATTGTTAATCAACAAGCTAGTCTATAAGAGAGGCATAACTAGGAACCCTTTTTGTTTATTAAACACACATGTATTGATGTTTCTGATCAATACAATTCTAGCATGTAAAATAAACATCTATCATATATAAGCAATATATAATAACAACTTTATTATTGCCTCTCAAGGCATATTTCCTTCAGTCTCCCACTTGCACTAGAGACAATAATCTAATTCACATAGTGATAAATCTAACACCCATGGAGTTCTGGTGTTGATCATGTTTTTCCCTAGGGAGAACTTTAGTCAACGGATCTGCTACATTTAGGTCCAAGTGTACTTTACAAATCTTTATATCTCCATCCTTGCCATGCTCGCGGATGGACTGAAACCGGCGCTTAATATGCTTGGAATTCTTGTGAGACCTCGGTTCCTTTGCGTTGGCTATGGCTCCATTGTTGTCACAATAGATCACCATTGGGTCCAACGCACTGGGAACCACACCTAGTTCCGTAATGAACTCTTTCATCCAAACCGCCTCCTGCGCCGCTTCTGAAGCAGCAACATATGTCGCCTCCGTCGTTGATCCAGCCACCACAGGTTGTTTGGAACTCCTCCAACTAACTGCTGCTCCGTTCAAGAGAAATACATATCCGGATTGAGACTTAGAGTCATCCGGATCGGTGTCAAAGCTAGCATCGACATAACACTTAGCGACTAGCTCTTCTTCACCTCCGTATATAAGAAACATATCCTTAGTTCTTCTCAAGTACTTGAGGATGTTCTTTACCGCTATCCAGTGTTCCGAACCTGGATCAGATTGGTACCTACTAGTCAAACTAATAGCATGTGCCACATCCGGTCTTGTACATAGCATGTCATACATAATAGAGCCTATGGCCGAGGCATAGGGGATCTTATCCATCATCTCTCTTTCTTCCGCCGTAGCCGGACTTTGAGTCTTACTCAATGTCTTGCCTTGCAACATAGGTAAGAACCCCTTCTTACTTTCGTCCATATTAAACTTCTTTAATATCTTATCAAGGTATGTACTCTGCGATAGCCCAATTAGGCGCCTTGATCTATCTCTATAGATTTTAATGCCTAATATATATGATGCTTCACCAAGGTCTTTCATCGAAAATTTGCTGTTTAGATAACTTTTAACACTGTTTAAAAGATCTATATCATTTCCAATCAATAATATGTCATCCACATATAATATCAGAAATGCCACATTGCTCCCACTCACTTTCTTGTAAATACAAGCCTCTCCATAAGTTTGGACAAATCCAAACTCTTTGATCACCTCATCAAAGCGGAGATTCCAACTCCGGGATGCTTGCTTCAGTCCATAGATGGATCGCTAAAGTTTGCATACCTTATTAGCATCCTTAGGATCGATAAAACCCTTAGGTTGTATCATATACAACTCTTCTTTAATATTACCATTGCGGAATGCAGTTTTGACATCCATCTGCCATATTTCATAATCGAAATATGCAGCAATTGCTAACATAATCCTAACCGACTTAAGCATCGCTACGGGAGAGAATGTCTCATCGTAGTCAACTCCTTGAATTTGTTGAAACCCCTTTGCGACAAGTCGAGCCTTATAGATGGTCACATTACCATCAGCATCAGTTTTTCTTTTGAAAATCCATTTATTCTCAACAGCCTTTCGGTCGTGAGGTAAGTCCACCAAGTTCCAAACTTGGTTCTCGTACATGGATTCCATCTCGGATTTCATGGCTTCTAGCCATTTGTTGGAATCCGGGCTCATCATCGCTTCTTCATACGTCGCAGGGTCATCCATTTCTTCAACCATGAAATTCACAACAGGATTGCCGTACAGTTCAGGAGCTGCACGTGTCCTGCTTGACCTGCGAGGTTCGGTAGTGTCCTCTTTCGGAGTTTCATGATCATTATCATTAGCTCTCTCTTCATCAGGTGAAGTCAACTCCGAAACAACTTCCGATGCTGCGCCACTCGCCATTCCATGAAGAGAAGGTTCAATAACCTCTTCGAGTTCTACCTTCCGACTACTCACACCTTTCGCGAGAAACTCCTTCTCAAGAAAGGATCCATTCTTGGCAACAAAAACCTTGCCCTCGGATCTGTGATAGAAGGTATACCCAATTGTTTCCTTAGGGTATCCTATGAAGACGCATTTTTCCGCTTTGGGTTCGAGTTTATCCGGTTGAAGTTTCTTCACATAAACATCGCATCCCCAAACTTTAAGAAATGACAGCTTAGGTTTGTTTCCAAACCATAATTCATACGGTGTCGTTTCAACGGATTTAGATGGTGCCCGATTTAAAGTGAATGCAGTTGTTTCTAGTGCATAACCCCAAAATGACACTGGCAAGTCAGTCAGAGACATCATAGATCGAACCATATCCAATAAGGTACGATTACGACATTCCGACACACCATTATGTTGTGGTGTTCCGGCAGGCGTGAGTTGTGAAACTATTCCACACTCTTTCATGTGTGTGCTAAACTCGTAACTTAGATACTCTCCTCCACGGTCAGACCGTAGAAATTTGATCTTTCTATTACGATGATTTTCCACTTCATTCTGAAATTCCTTGAACTTTTCAAAAGTTCAGACTTGTGTTTCATCAAATAGATATACCCATATCTACTCAAATCATCCATGAAAGTAACAAAATAACGATATCCATCTCGCATCGACACACTCATTGGTCCACACACATCAGTATGTATGATTTCCAATAGATCTATCGCCCGTTCCATTGAACCGGAAAACGGCGTTCTAGTCATCTTGCCCATAAGGCATGGTTCACATGTATCAAATGATTCAAAATCAAGTGATTCCAAAAGTCCATCAGAATGGAGTTTCTTCATGCGTTTAACGCCAATATGACCTAGACGGCAGTGTCACATATATGTAGACATATCATCATCAAGTTTAATATTTTTAGCATTAACATTATGAATCTGTGTAATATTACTATCGAGATCCAACAGAAATAAACCATTCAACATAGGTGCATGACCATAAAAGATATCATTCTTATAAATCGAACAACCATTGTTTTCAGATTTAAAGGAATGACCACTTTGCATCAAACACGATCCAGATACAATGTTCATGCTCAGTGCAGGCACTAAATAACAATTATTTAGGTTTATAACTAATCCCGATGGCAAATGGAGAGGTAGCGTCCTGACGGCGATCACATCAACTTTTGATCCATTGCCGACCCGCATTCTGACCTCATCCCTTGCTAGTTGTCGCTTGTTCCGCAGCCCCTGAACCGAGTTACATATATTAGCAACCGATCCCGTATCAAATACCCAGGTGCTACTGCGAGTACTAGTCAAGTACACATCAATAACATGTATATCACATATACCTCTGTTTGCCTTGCCGGACTTCTTGTCCGCCAAATACTTGGGGCAGTTGCGCTTCCAATGGCCAGTCCCCTTACAATAGTAGCACTCAGTGTCAGACTTAGGGCCAGCTCGGGGTTTCTTTTCAGGCGTGGCAACAGACTTGCCACCCTTCTTTCCCTTGTGCTTGCCTTTCTTGTCTTTCTTGAAACCGGTGGTCCTATTGATCATCAACAATTGATGTTCTTTCCTAATCTCCACTTCTACAGTCTTAAGCATTGACAAAAGCTCGGGAAGAGACTTCTTCATGCCCTGCATATTATAGTTCATCACGAAGCTCTTGTAGCTAGGTGGCAGAGATTGGAGAACATGATGTATGCCTAAGTCAATGGGAATCGTTATTCCCAAGGACACAAGCTTATCGGCGTACCCAGACATTTTGAGTACGTGCTCACTAACGGAGCTGTTTTCCTCCATCATGCAGCTAAAGAACTTTTCTGTAGCATTATAACTCTCTACGGCAGCATGGGTATTGAAAATCATTTTCAATTCTCCCATGGTATCAAAGGCATTGCCATTTTCGAAACGCTTTCGAAGTTCTGGCTCTAGCCCATACAGTATGCCGCAATGAACTAAGTTGTGGTCCTCCTGACGAGTCACATAGACATTCTTTTCCTCGTCAGGGGCATCAGGAGCTGGTGGGGGGCCTAGCGACGCATCTAGCACATATTGCTTTTGTGCAGCAGTGAGGAGAATCCTCAAATTCATAGCCCAGTTGGTGAAGTTGCTACCATTCGCAGCAAGTTTCTCTTTCTCCATGAACACATTGAAATTAAAAGCAGGTGGTGCCATCTACAAAAGAATTTGTAAAGTTTATTTAGACTAAGTTTATGATAGATTGATTTCAACTAATCCAAATTACTAATGAACTCCCACTCAAAAACGACATCCCTCATGCCTTTTTGGTGATTACATGAACCAAATCCACTACACCAAGTCCGGTCATCACGTGAGTTGATGTAGCTTCAAAGGCGAGCATCTATATGCCCATATCAACTATATGACTCATGCTTAACCTTTTGGTCCGTGTTCCGAGGCCATGTCTATACATGCTAGGCTCGCCAAGTAAGAACCTTAGTATTCGCGTGTGTAAAACTGTCTTACACCCGTTCCTATGAAAGCGTAGATTCGAGTACACCCGATCATCACGTAATGTCTCGAAACACGATCCACAGAACGGTGCATACTTAAGGAAGAACACATTATTATCTTGATATCTAAATGAGGGATCATATTATAATGCTACCAAAAGCGCCAAACTAGCAGTATAAGATGCTAACATCTAATGTGTAAAGTGAGATGATATGGTCCATGCATTTGATCTCTATCACTTGCATCGTGGTATGATCTCTGTCATTCCTTTGTGTGTAAGACCAAGGTCTATGGAACTTACACATTGAGTGTGTTGTAAGAGGGCTTTCGGAGATAGAACCGTTCTCACCTACGAACATGAACCACAACGAGGATAACTAAGTTATTAGCAACTCGTTGTAAATCAGATATTGACTATAGTAGGAGAGACAGACACTCGTCAGCCACTTATGCAAAACAAGTTGCATGTCAGTCGTGGAACCGGTCTCATGTACAATGACATGTAAGGTTGGTCCGGGCCGCTTCATCCCACTATGCCACCAATATCCAAAAATACATAGAAGATGCAATAACATGATCATCATCACCCACATATAAACATATATGTACTACCCGTGCAAAGCACATACGCATAGATCAGGCACTGATACCACTGTTGGGTCCACGACATAGAAAACAAAAAAAATCCTACGGTGTGAACTACACGCCAAGATCTATCTACTAGGTACAAAGCAACGGGTGGACATACATCCAACGAGAACTTACCCTCGAAGACAACGAGTTTTGTTAACGGGTAGGAACTCGTGGTTGATGTGGTCGTACACTTGCCGATCTCAAGATCGTGAGGAAGTCCGAGCGCCGCAACTCAGCAGCGCATCCGCACTCGCACACACGTTCAAGCCACCGGACAACCTCCACCTCCTCGCTCCAGCGATCCAGCGGAAGCAGCAACTCCTTCCAGACGAAATGCCACCGGGAACATGTATCTCGCTAATCCGAGACCATGGGGGAATAATTCTAGAGGGGAAGAGAGATCCTTCACAAGGAGGTGTGAGGATGAAGGAGGGAATGGGTGTACTCTTATAGGAGGAGGGGGGTGCCCCCTCTCTCCATGGCCGGCGCATGGGGGGGTGACCCCTCACCTCCCCCATTCATGTGGTGGTAACCCCTCCACATTAAAATGCCTCTTCACATTCCCTTTTAAAGTCTCCACTTTAAATGCATTAAATTTCTCCAAATTTAATGCTCTCTCATTTAGTAAAACTCCTTTTATTAAATTTATTCAGAATTTTGTTAATTACTTTAATTAACAAACATTCACATATATCCCCTTGCAATATTTCAATATCACATGCAGAACCACTTTCTGCAATTTCACCCGAAACAATTTCCGGTTTCTATTAAAACAATTCCCGCGCTTTGCAATTCTTTCGTCTGAAACATATGTGCTCCAAAATGGTGTCCGGTAACTCTTAAGTGTGCCACCCTACATGATCGAGACCCTTCTCCGATCAATAATCAGCAGCGGGACCTGGAGATCCATACTGACTCCTACACATTCAACAATGACTTTTGTGATCGTGAGAACCTTTAACATTTGTAACTAAATCCCTTTGTCTCTTGATATATTACATGTCCGAGATTCGATCATCGGTATCTCCATACCTAGTTTGATCTCGTTACTGACATGCACTCTTTTCTCGTTGATGCGCTCGACTTTCGACGTAGAGCTCGTTGGGAACCCCAAGAGGAAGGTACGATGAATATAGCAGCAAGTTTTCCCTCAGTTATGAAACCAAGGTTTAATCGAACCAGTAGGAGCAAGAAAACACCCCAAAGGTGTTACTAGCTGAGCTTTGGCAGGGCGCACTACCGGTGCTAGTAGCAACGTGGAGACCTGCACAACACAACCACAGAACTTTGTCTCCAACTTGCGATGAGGTTGTCAATCTCACCGTGTTTTGCGGAAAACAAAGGATTAAACGTATCGAATGGAAAGAAGTAAAAGTTTGCAGAAAGTAAACACAAAGCAGTAAACAGTTGCAGGTTGTATGTAAAGAAAAAGGACCGGGATCCATAGTTCACTAGAGGTGGCTCTCCTTAAATAGATAACATGCTGGGTGAACAAATTACAGCGGGGCAATTGACAAACACCGAGAAAGCAATACATGCATATACTAATCATCTTGACTCCTCTAAGACTTGATTGGGCATTACAACATAATACATAGACCGCCATCCAACTGCATCTATGACTAATAATCCACCTTCAGGTTATCATCCAAACCCCCTCTAGTATCCAATTGCTTTACGAACTGCGTATAAAGTAAACAATACAATTGTTCAATGAACAAAGGATCGTTGTTTTCTCCGTAGTAGCAACAGCACATCTAGTACCTTAGAGATTTCTGTCACTTCCCCAGATTACCAGAGGCATGAACCCACTATCGAGCATAAATACTAACTCTTGGAGTTGCTAGCATCTACCTGGCCAAGATAGCCAATAACAACGGAAAGAATGCAAGATCTCAAATAACAAAGACATGATAGAATCAATAATCAATCTGAAACAACATCTCAATATCCATCGGATCCCCGCAAACACAACATGTATGAATTAAAAATAGATGATCTTGATCATGAACGGAGCTCACAAGATCTAAACATGAAAGCACAAAGGAGGAGAAACCAGCCATCTAGCTACTACATGGATCCGTAGTCCAAGGATGAACTACTCACGCATCACACCGGAGGCTTGCATGGTGATGAAGAAGGCCTCCAGGGTGAATTCCCCTCTCCGGCAGGGTGCCGGGAAGAGCTTCAGATCCCTCCCGATCTAGGGATGGAGATGACGGCGGCTACAGACTCTTTCGTGGATTTTTGATTGGGCCCTTAGGGTTTTCGTCCCGAGGGAAACTTATAGGCGGAAGGAGAGGCCGAGGGGGTGCTGGGGTCGGCCAGACCACCCCCTGGCGCGGGCCAAGCCTGCCCACGCGGCCAGGTGGTGTGGCCGGCCCCTGGCCCCTCTCCGTCTCGTATTCTGGCACTTGATCCCTTCCGGAAAAATAGGCACTTTGGCTTGTGTCCCGTCTAATTCCGAGAATATTCATTTTCTGACTTTCCTGGAACCAAAAACAGCAGAAAACAGGCAGCTGGCACTGTGGATCTTGTTAATAGGTTACTCCAAGAAATCATAATAAAAGTACTCCAAAGTTGGAACAAAACACAAGAAACTGGATAAAACTAAGCATGGAACATCAAAAATTATAGATACATTTGTAATGTATCAACATCCCCAAGCTTAACTCCTGCTCGTCCTCGAGTAGGTAAGTGATAAAAAGAAAGAATTTTTGAGGTGACATGCACCATCAAAGACTTGATCAAAGTATTTGCAAAACACTCAAAGCTAGGATCATAGTACTTCAATCATAACATGAAAGACAAAGTTCTAGCAATAAGCAAAGAAACTATGATGCAACATGAAAAGACACAAACAAAAGATTCATGAATAACAATGCTTTGCAAGACGTTTGTTTGTTTCGCATAAAGAAAACATAGCATAAAAGTATTCAGCTTGTCCCTCAATAGAGTAGAAAATATAAATGCATAGGACACCTTCAAAGTTCATAAGAGTGACTAGATACAATAGTTTCAAACAAGCAATAACAAGTTATGCATCAATCAACTAGTCTTGGGACAATGCATATAGAACTAAGAATGGCCACTATGCTCTCAAAGTAGGTGCATAAAGATAGAAGGTGGAGACTCAATATAATGGTGGAAGAAAAGCCTTTTGTAAAAGGAAGTAGGGATTCAAGTCTCATAAAGAGCTTCTAAAAATTATGGTACTTGTAGTTTTCAGCTCTCATTGCCCCTATCATAAGCATCTTGAAGGTGATTAAGGTTAAAGTGACACAACTAAGAGGATATGTTTGACAAGTTATAAACCGAAATCTCATGTCCCTTACTTACGAAGACCGATCCTCATGCTACTCAACTTTAGTCACGAGTAAGCTCTTGTCATTGTAAGTATATGTGTATCATTAAGAACCGCCAACGGGGTACCCCTTGCACATGATACAGGAGCTTTCCCATAATCAAAATGACAAGGCAAGCAGACAATGAGCATCTCAGCGATCTTTTTATTTGCTATTTGCATAGGTTTTTATTGAGGATGCTTCATAGAGTGCTCATTATGGTGATGATGCAAGTTTCCACCATGATTAGGCATGGCTTAGGCTAGCGGCCCAGGCGTTTCTCTAACACACATACAAACTCCATGATCTTACAAGTTCCACTTTTATTTCACACCGCCGGGATCCGTAAGCAAAAGAACATAATATCAACGGGGTACAAAGTACATGTGCAATGTTGAAAGTGTTCCCCATGAAACATGGTTCTGCTAATTTCAACTTATAAAGCGCAAGCATATACGCAACAAAGAAGGACCCAATGGTTCAAGTTTATAAGAGGCAATATAGTAAAGTGTGCCATCAAGTTCGTGAGAGCTTTAATCACTAGTTTTCTCATAATAAGTGGAAGGTAAACAAAAGCATGAATATACTTGGAATAGCATAAGCTAATAGGTAGGTATGGTGGACTCTTTGGAATAACTTGGTTTAGGGAGTTGGATGCATGAGTCGAACTCATACTTTGTTGTGGAGGCTAGCAAAAGACTGGGAGCGACAAACTAAGAGAGCAATAATGGCCATAATCATGCAGAGCGACAAAACATCATTGATCAAAGCATAAAGTGATACTACAAGTTGAAAACTAAAGGATCATAAAGGCTATCGTGACTTGAGATAGTCATAACATGGTGTGAGCATGTGCCAAGTCAACCCAAATAAAACATCAAAGGAGAATACCACTATACTATAATATGCTAAAACAACGCATGATTCATCCAAGGCACATTAAGCAATATCAATTGTTTATAACAAGTCATGCTACAACAAAGAATACTAAGCATAAAGACAAAACAATATCAAGCATGGCATGACAAAGCATAGGCCACAGTCAAAAAGAGCTCTTTTTACCACATAAGCATGAACTTTCCAACTCTTTTCCAAACCAAACCAAAATATTTGCAAACCAATGTATGAAAGAGGGGGTCCAACCAATTTATTCAGTAAACTAAGCAAACCAAGCAAACTAAAAACCAAAATGAAAACGAAAAAGAAGACGCTCCAAGAATAACACAACTGTGCATGAAACAATAAAAATGAAGCGTTTGGAAGGAACCTGGGATTTTTATTGATGAAGAAGGGGAATGCCTTGGGCATCCCCAAGCTTTGACGCTTGTACTTCTTGGATATTTCTTGGGGT
Organism: Avena eriantha; assembly: GCA_910589775.1. Lineage (NCBI taxonomy): Eukaryota > Viridiplantae > Streptophyta > Magnoliopsida > Poales > Poaceae > Avena > Avena eriantha. Next base: position 9,835,753 of record OU342741.1, on the reverse strand, counting down.
GACACGCGTGGCATCCCCAAGCTTGAGCTTTAGTTCATTCTTCATCTCATTACTCATTCCTTCCATACACCTGAAATTTTTCCTTCATACAAAACTTCACACAATCTCATTAGCAACATTAGTGCACTTAAGATAAATAAGTCTCAAGGTTCAGTTCTAACACCAAATAAACTTCCATTAGAACACTAGCTCCTGTAGCACTTTCCTCAAAAAGCTCAATTCCCCAAAGGAACTCAAGAAGGAACTAACAAGAAGCAAATGCAGAAAATGGCAGAAATCTATCAAAACAGACCAGCAGGTAAAGACGGATTTTTTCGAAGACCTTCTGTTGCTCAAATCAAAAAGTTCTAAACTAACGAAAGTTAGATAACAACCTGGGCAGAAGCAAAAAAAATTACAGCTCAATACGACGTACAGTCTCTCAGGAATTTTTACGGTGAAGCACAGAAATCTGTTTCAGGACAGCAACTTTCCCAATCATTACTTCACTCTCATTAGAGGTTACTCTTGGCACAAAAAGCAAATAAAAAGGATAAGGAGAGGTTATTACAGAGGTAATAACTTCCAAGACTCAACTAAAACTCTTGGGTTATCTCCCAACAAGTACTTTTCTTTAACGCCTTTAAGTTAGGCAAAAGAACCAAAGAAAGAATCAAGTGTTCTCAAATGAAGAAGCATTAAGATTAATACCAGAAATATTTTCAACAAGGCAAGATATATCATCCAAATAAGTTCTAGAGGATCCTCTCTCAATGCTCTTAGGTTCACTATTCTCATCAAAAGGGTTTGCAGGAACAATCCAATCAAGGTTCTTTTATATGGCATCATGTATTGCTACTAGTTTAAAGGGTATTGGTATCTTAGATTCCTCCCCATTAGGTTCGGTTTTGTTCATCTTTTATCGCGTACCAACAACATCTACACATGAGCCTAGCATATTGAAACGTTCAAAAACTTTTCTAGCTTCCTTGGCAACATCATAGAACTCCTTAAACAAAGTTTCTAGAATAAAATCCCTCTTTTCAGGGTCCTCAATATCTTTAAGCTTAAGAAACATTACTTGCATTAAGGGGTTGAGGTTAACAAACCTAGCTTCTAACATGTGAATTAAAGAAGCTGCAGCAATCTCAAAATTTGGAGCAAGTTCTACAAGGGATCTATCCTCAGTATCTTCATGTTTGCTAACATGATTAAAGAATTCTTCAATATTATCTTTCCCAATTATAGAACCACTACCAATTGAAAGGTCTTTCAAGGTGAAAGTAGGGATCAACATGGTGAGCTAAGGAAGGGATGACAACTAAAGGAGACTTAATTTTTTTGGGTTTTCAAATAAGAAAGCAAGCAAGTAAAACTAATTTTTTGTGTTTTTTGAATAACAAAACAAGCAAACTAAGCAAAAAGAAACTAAGCAAAACAAAAACAACAAAGTAAAGAGATTGGTTATGAGGGACTCCCCTTGTGAAGATGTCCTTGACTCCCCGGCAACGGCGCCAGGAAATCTTTAATGGCGTGTAGTTGACGTGGGAGTTTCTTCTTCTTCGTTCCCCGGCAACGGCGCCAGAAAATCTTGATGCGCTCGACTTTCGACGTAGAGCTCGTTGGGAACCCCAAGAGGAAGGTATGATGAATATAGCAGCAAGTCTTCCCTCAGTTATGAAACCAAGGTTTAATCGAACCAGTAGGAGCAAGAAAACACCCCAAAGGTGTTACTAGCTGAGCTTTGGCAGGGCGCACTACCGGTGCTAGTAGCAACGTGGAGACCTGCACAACACAACCACATAACTTTGTCCCCAACTTGCGATGAGGTTGTCAATCTCACCGTGTTTTGCGGAAAACAAAGGATTAAATGTATCGAATGGAAAGAAGTAAAAGTTTATAGAAAGTAAACACAAAGCAGTAAACAATTGCAGATTATATGTAAAGAAAAAGGACCGGGATCCATAGTTCACTAGAGGTGGCTCTCCTTAGATAGATAACATGCTGGGTGAACAAATTACAGCGGGGCAATTGACAAACACCGAGAAAGCAATACATGCATATACTAATCATCTTGACTCCTCTGAGACTTGATTGGGCATTACAACATAATACATAGACCGCCATCCAACTGCATCTATGACTAATAATCCACCTTCAGGTTATCATCCGAACCCCCTCCAGTATTAAGTTGCAAGCAACAAATTATTGCTTTACGAACTGCGTGTAAAGTAAACAATACAATTGTTCAATGAACAAAGGATCGTTGTTTTCTCCCTAGTAGCAACAGCACATCTAGTACCTTAGAGATTTCTGTCACTTCCCCAGATTACCAGAGGCATGAACCCACTATCGAGCATAAATACTAACTCTTGGAGTTGCTAGCATCTACTTGGCCAAGATAGCCAATAACAACGGAAAGCATGCAAGATCTCAAATAACAAAGACATGATAGAATCAATAATCAATCTGAAACAGCATCTCAATATCCATCGGATCCCCACAAACACAACATGTATGGATTACAAATAGATGATCTTGATCATGAACGGAGCTCACAAGATCTAAACATGAAAGCACAAAGGAGGAGAAACTAGCCATCTAGCTACTACATGAATCTGTAGTCCAAGGATGAACTACTCACGCATCACACCGGAGGCTTGCATCCGTAGTTCAAGAATTCCCCTCTCCGGCAGGGTGCCGGGAAGAGCTTTAGATCCCCCCGATCTAGGGACAGAGACGACGGCGGCTACAGACTCTTTCTTGGATTTTTGATCGGGTACTTAGGGTTTTTGTCGCGAGGGCAACTTATAGGCGGAAGGAGAGGCCGAGGGGGTGCTGGGGTCGGCCAGACCACCCCTGGTGCGGGCCAAGCCTGGCCACGCGGCCAGGTGGTGTGGCCGGCCCTTGGCCCCTCTCCGTCTCGTATTCTGTCACTTGATCCCTTCCGGAAAAATAGGCACTTTGGCTTTTGTCCTGTCCAATTCCGAGAATATTCATTTTCTGATTTTCTTGGAATCAAAAACAACAGAAAACAGGCAGCTAGCACTGTGGCTCTTGATAATAGGTTAGTCCAAAAAATCATAATAAAAGTACTCCAAAGTTGGAACAAAACATAAGAAAGTGGATAAAACTAAGCATGGAACATCTAATTATAGATACATTTGCAATGTATCACTCGTTCCCGTGATATAACATTCTAGTGATCACATCACTTGCTTGCAAGCTATCTTAATGTGATATCACCGAGAGGGCCCAGAATATCTATCTGTCATCTGGATTGACAAATTTCACTCTTGATCCATGATCCTCAACATAACACCTTCGTAGTACTGAACCCATCTTTATAGTCACCCTGTTACGGTGTGACGTTTGATGTTATCAAGATACTCTTCCGGTGTTAGCAATTAACATGATCTCATGGTCTAAGGATGAAGATTACTTCATATGATGTTATGGCAATATAAACATAATGACTTGATCGTAATGCTATACTTCGGATGAATGTTCATCACATCATTCCACCAATGGTGTGACCTTGTTATTAACAACATCCAATGTCCATGATCAGGAAACCTTGATCATCTTGTTAATCAACAAGCTAGTCTATAAGAGAGGCATAACTATGAATCCTTTTTGTTTATTAAACACACATGTATTGATGTTTCCGATCAATACAATTCTATCATGTAAAATAAACATCTATAAGCAATATATAATAACAACTTTATTATTGCCTCTCAGGGAATATTTCCTTCAAGAAGGGCATCATGTTAGATCTTGCCCATTGAAGAAAAAGTCTCTTAGTGTGAAGCAACAAGGGAAGCGGCCTCAAGCTCCACCTCAAGTCATTGACGGGCCTCTTCCTAAGAGGACTACTCGAGCTCTTTCTCGAGGTGTAGCCTCACCTAAGAAGAAAGATGGCAAGAGAATAACTTTATATATATGTCGTGAGAAGGGGCATATTTCTTCCTCATGCACTATTGGTATCTCCTCATCCAACCCTATCATTATTGATCATACTTATTCTCTTTGTAAGGATGAGGTTGGAAATATGTTTGCCAATTTTTTTGGTGCTCAATGTGGGTTCAAGAAAAGAACCATTTGGGTTGCCAAGCCTATTGTAACTAATATCTTAGGACCCAACTTGGTTGGGCATCAAGAAGCCAAAACTTGATCAATAGGTATTGTTGGAGGGCATTGGAGGCTTGGCTACATTATGAAGAATTGAGGGATCTTCATCATTTGTTCTTGTCAAGTTAAGCCATTTGGATTACCATGCTTCTATCATATATCCAATGTTCCTCCTTACGGTAACATGTGCTCAACTCATTACATTGAAAGTTACTCACCCCCTTGTGCATGTGTTAGTTTTGTACCTTGCATGATTTTGTACATGTTGTGCCTTCCACGTAATTATCTTGAGTTGTCAAGTATATTTGTGTATGGTGGGTGGCACACCATGTATGTGTGTTTCTTGAGTTGGAGCCTCTCTTGATTATATGTGGTATCTATTTGGCTCTTGTGAGAGATTAGTGGACTATCCCATTTTGGAGGAGTGTTTTGCTTGGGCATTCCACAATCCTAAAAATGTGTGTACATGGGGAATACCACCTAGTATTGATATTGAAATATTATCTAGTATCTATGTGGTATGTTTCTCATGAGAAATTCAAGTTCTATAATGTCCATTAATTATCTCTATTTGGATCCTTTTGCCTCGTGTTGATATTTATGGTTTGTCACATTATGGGGGAGTCATATGCTTAGTGCATATTACAAGTCTAGAAAATGTGAATATTCGAGGTTGTGTCACTTAGAATTGATATTGATAATTGTCTAGCTCCTATGTGACACATTTGCTCAAACAAGTTCCAATTCCCTTGGATTGATTTTACTGCTCATCTTTTGGATCTTTTTTGTGAGAGTTTTCTTGGGATGTGTTTCCCCATATTTGTACCTCCATATCCTCCATGGAAACATTTGCTTCAAGTTACTTTAATCGTTTATGATTGTGTGACCATTTGGAGCTATCAAGAATCTCTATCTAAGCATCAAGCTTAATTTTTATATTTGTAATATGCTTCTTGTTGTTAATATGATCATGATATCCTTGAAAACTACCTTGGGAAATGTTTCCCCATAATTCTTGTCATTGGACAAGTGGTACTCCATATATGGTAGAATTTATTGATCATGTTCACTTTGATCTTTGGTTTTCTTTGTCCTATCTTTGGCCAAGAAAATGTTTTATTTTTCTCCCATGTCTTCCTTGCCTCTTGTGGATATTTTTAGTTTATTGGTACCCTCTTGTGTCTTATTTAATATTGGTAGTAGTGATTATCTCATTTGTGTGCATTTTGCATTCAAAAGCAAAATTCTACATAATGCACCATTCATTGGGGAGCTCTTCTATATTGTTTAGAACACTCCCTTTTGTGCTTGGAAGTTTGATCTTTTCTTTTGGTACTTTGTTCCATCATGAAAAGTGTAGAGAGTTTGGTTTGTGTGTTGGAATCTTGCTCCTTTGAGAGTTGGTTTTGTCTCATTCCTTGTTACTTGTTTAATCCCTTAGGATGAGATAAATCCTTGAGCATTGGTGTTGTTGTCTATCTCTTTGCTCTTTGACTTTTGCCTTGTTCATTTGTTGAATTTGTGTCCTTTCATGTGTTGATTTGGCTCTTTGATACAATTTGGACACATTTTGTCGTGTCACACTCTTGTGTGCGACTTCTTGGTTTACTTGGTGTTTTTGTTCAAATTGCATCTCCTTTTTGGTTCTTGAAAATATTGTGCTTGCATATTTACTACATGTTATATATTATGGCATGCTTGCTTTCTTGATCCAATATATATGGGATTCTCCACCAAATCCTATCGGTTAAGATGTGCATGAAATTCAACTTCATATCAATATGCACATATTTATGTGGAGTGTCTCCTATGTATTGTAGTTGCACTAACTACTTCGGACCCAATTTGTTTGGGTACCATAGTGTACTTAATGTTGTTTTAGGTACATTGGAGATACATTGGAAGCTTGTCTCAATAATAAGAAGATATGGTGACTAATGATAATTGGAGGCAATCTAGGATGATTGATGACCCACAAGTATAGGGGGTGTATCGCAGTATTTTCGAGGAAAGTGAAACCCAATTTATTGATTCAACACAAGGGGAGCCAAAGAATATTTATAAGCCTTAACAACTGAGGTGTCAATTCAGCTGCACCTGGAAACAATCTTGCTCACAACAGTTTAACAGTAGCAACAGTTTTGTAGTAGGAATAGTAAAGTAACAGTAGTAGCAAAGCAAGGACAGTAGTAACAAAAGTAGTAAACAATGGGATTCGAGTGCGGTAGGCATAGGGATGGATGGACGGGCGTTGCATGGACAAGACAATTCACATAGCAATCAGAACATAGGGCAATTGCAGATAAATAAGATAAAGCATTCAAGTACTAGACAATCCTAGGCATGTGTTCCATATATAGTCATACGTGCTCGCAATGAGAACTTGCACAACATCTTTTGTCCTGCCAGCCCGTTTGCAGCAGGGCCTCTAGGGAACTACTGGCAATTAAGGTGCTCCTTTTAATAGAGCACTGGAGCAAAGCATTAACACTCCGTGAACACATGTGATCCTCACATCAAAGCCTTTCCCTTCCGGCTACCCCGATTTCTGTCACTTCGGGACCATAGGTTCCGGACAACGACGTGTGTACAGAACTTGTAGATAAGACCAGAAACAATACTATCATAATGAATCAATAATAAGTTCAGATCTGAAATCATGGCACTCGGGCCCTAGTGACAAGCATTAAGCACAACAGTCATAAAGCACTAATAAGAGATACTAGGCACTATGCCCTAACAATCTGATACCATTACATGAACGATCTCATCCAAAGCCTACCATCCCCATAGCCTACAGCGGGGATTACTCACTCATAGATGGGGGAAACATGGATGGTCGATGAAGATGATGGTGGAGGTCGATGGAGATGGCTCCGGGGGCACTTCCCTGTCCCGGCAGGGTGCCGGAACAGAGACTTTCTGTCCCCCGAATCTCCCCTTCGGTGGCGGCGGTGCAACGGAACTTTTCATGGAAAAACGTCGAACCCCCCGAAGTTTTTAGGTCAGAAGGCTCTTTATAGGCGAAGAGAGAGACCGAGGGGGTGCCTGGGGGGCCCACACCACCCCCTGGCGCGGCCTGGCCTGGCCCGTGCCACCAGGTGGTGTGGCCACCCCTGGCTCTTCTCCGTCTCGTATTCTGGCTCCTGGAGTCTTCTGGAAAAATAGGCACTTTGGCTTTTGTCCCGTCCAATTCCGTGAATATTCATTTTCTGACTTTCTTGGAACCAAAAACAGCAGAAAACAGGCAGCTGGCACTGTGGCTCTTGTTAATAGGTTAGTCCAAGAAATCATATGAAAAGTACTCCAAAGTGTGGACAAAACACAAGAAAGTGGATAAAACTAAGCATGGAGCATCAAAAATTATAGATACATTTGCAATGTATCAATGATCAACAAACTCATATCTACTACATCCTACCAATGGTATCTCGGTAACAAGTATCCCTCTCATGCACACTTTTCTAGCATCCAACCTTTGTGGTGACATTATTTCCTTCAGTTGCCTTTATTGTGATTCTTGCAAGAATTTTATTGTATCATCCTTATTGTGTGTGAGATCCGGCACATGGCTTAATAGGATTGATAGGATACCCATATCAACAAGTTGCAACTTCTTTTCCGGAAGCTCATTCGAAAAGAACTCTAAGGTTAAGCGTGCTTGGCCTAGAGCAATTCTAGGATGGGTGACCGACCGGGAAGTGGGTAACCGGGTGCGCACGAGTGAGGACAAAGTGCGCAGAAAAGACTAGTGTTGGTATGTGGGGCCAGTCTAGATATCCTACTAAGCTGCCAGGAGTGACACCCCCCGGGCCCAGGAGTGGACGGGGTGTTATAAGTGGTTCAGAGCCGACCCTTGCGATTACACGGGTGTGTGCGGGTTAGTGGCGGGACATGTGGAGCATGGCGCGTGTGGCCCGGAGTGGACACGGCATGGCACATGTGACGGCACTAGACGCACAGACGCCTGCCAAGAGGGAACGTTCCTAGGGTGTGCTTGATCGATGAGGGCATCAATCTTCTGAAGGGTGGGTGTATGTGAGATCCGGCACATGGCTTAATAGGATTGATAGGATACCCATATCAACAAGTTGCAACTTCTTTTCCGGAAGCCCATTCGAAAAGAACTCTAAGGCTAAGCGTGCTTGGCCTAGAGCAATTCTAGAATGGGTGACCGACCGGGAAGTGGGTAACCGGGTGCGCACGAGTGAGGACAAAGTGCGCATAAAAGACTAGTGTTGGTCTGTGGGGCCAGTCTAGATATCCTATTAAGCTGCCAGGAGTGACACCCCCCGGGCCCAGGAGTGGACGGGGTGTTACATTGTGGTATGAGTAAGTTGAGATGAATGCATATTTTGGGGAGTATATAAAAAGCATGTTTATGATTCACCAATCCTGCATATGCTAATCTAGCAATTCTATTACCAATCATTTCCTCAATTTCTCTCCTATGCAATATGGATGAATTTGCAAGGTTTATTTGTTCTTTATGATACGTGTTGCCTTTCCCAATGCATTCCAACTATCTCTGGTTCCCATGTGATAGTTGTGATGTATTTGTTGGTGTTTGAAGGTCATTGATGTTCGATAAGATATATTTGAGACTTTGGCCATGCTTTCTAAAAAAATCTTACTAGCATTATCTATGACTTTCATTTGGATATCTTGTTCATTCTTGAGTATTCATTTTGTGTGTACATGTTTCTTTGTGGATGTATATCTTGGTGACTGTTGTCTACCTAGAAACTTACACATGATTATGGCTAAATCTCTAGTTGATATCCTTTTGCTTTGGAGTCCACCTTCTGCTCCTTTTTATTCTTTGGTGGCTCCAAAAGTCTAGCTTTGAGTGCTTGGCCTTTTTCATTTGCATCTTTTGGCACTCGTTGGTGTTAAGAAAGTTGATCTCTCATGCCTTTGTGTTGTTATGTAAGTTCGGGGGAGCAAGGATACCATGTTTATGCACTTTTGCATTCAAATAAGTTATTATATTTGGTGCATAAACCTTGGGGAGCTTTCCTAATTTACCTAAGAACATGCATTTGCTTTCCTGTTCTTGTTTGGTGTTTTGTTTGATTATGGGGAGTTAGGATTCCATAATTATGCACTTTGTTGTGCATGAACCTTGGGGAGCTTCCTATTTTCATCTAAACACTCATTTGCTCTAATCATAATATCTTCTCTCTTGCTCATGGTCGTGGTTTAAATGATATAGAGGGAATGAGGATGCCATGTTTGTGCATATAGTATTCAAACGCAAATTATAATTTGTGCACAAACCTTGGAGAGTCTCCTCATATTATTTATATCACTCTCTTTTCAACCTTATCATAATATCTATCTTTCTTTTGGTATCTTCCTTTTGTGAAGTGCTTCTTTCGATCTGTTGATTGCTTGCTTTATTCGTTGATGCTTCTTCACCATTTTATTTCTTTGCAGTCTTTGGATTCTCAGTTTAGTTTGATTTCCTCTTGGTATTCGTCATTGGATACATGCATTTGATTCCACTCATATTATGAGAAATGCACACCATATGGAGGAACTCTCACAAAATTGGCCTTCTAAAGTTTTTCACCCATTTCGGCAATCGATGCCAATGGGGGAGAGGTTTTAGAGGGTTTTAGAGAATTTGGTTGGGTGTCGTGAGTTTTTGTATTTAAACACTTGCCTCGTGTGCTTTGCAATTTGGTGTGTTGCATGGCATGTTGAATATATAGATAAAACTCCACCACCGGTAATGGTTGGCAATATATGCAATGAAATTCAAGTTCATCCACACATGCATAGATTGTGGGGGAGTTTGCTCTATATTGTGGTTGTACTAATATCACATACTTGTGTTGTATTTGACGTTAGCACAACGATTTGTTTGATTAATTCTTTCTATAAACCCTCTCAAAGGGATTGTCATCAATTACCAAAATGGGGGAGATTGAAAGTGCATGTGTGCCCCATGTGTGATTTTGGTAATTAATGACAATCTTTATGGACTTATATTTGCATTGAGTTTTACCTGTAGGATTTGTCCATAGGCAATGCTTGAACCATATGTTGGCTTCAAGGTTGGGAGAGAAGAAAGTGAAGAAGATTAAGTGTTGACCAAGGTTTCAATGAGTGATCCGGAGATTGGTCAAGTGAGAGTTGATCCTATAGCAAGTGTGTCTTAAAGACTAAAGTTGGAGTGATATCTCTTATGTATCTTCAAGAAACTAACATAATGAAGAAAGTAGAAATGATGTGCAAGTTCAAGATGAGCCATCTCGAAGAGATCATTTGCCTGAATCTTTCCATCCTATGGTGATCATGGATATGGTAAGATGGTATGCCCAAAATAGAAGCTCTGCCATAGTGGCGTATTGGGAGCAATTTGCAAGTCTTCACCAAGCTAGTGCAATCAAGAAAGGTGTTCCATCTTGAGGTGGACAAGATCGCTATCGTCAAGCTCAAGTGGAATATTCTCAAGACAAAGGTATGTTCTTCATAGGGTTTCTTTCTTACCGGTCTCATGGTGTTAGTTGGGGAGACCGGTTTATAGGATAGATAGCCGTACTATCAAGAGGGGCTCTCGAGTGAGTAACTTGATCATATCCTTCGGAGAGAGCTCAAACCTTTGCATACTTGGCATCATCTTTCTTGGTTGTTATTTGGATCTTATCCATGTGAGGTTCTTGAGCTTGTGGTAATATTCATAACAAGCTCTAGTTCATCGAAAACAGATTTCATATGCATTCTCTATTGCGTTTTCGATTTTGGAGGTTTTACCGGTTTATCTTTTAGAGATTGGTAAAACCTTACATTATTTGGCTCTTATCCATGAGAGGATTTAGAGCTTGTGTTAATCTTCATGACAAGCCCAAGTTCATTGAAAACGGATTTCATATGCATTCTCTATTGCGTTTTTGATGTTGGAGGTTTTACCGGTTCGTCTTTTTGAGAGAGGTCAAACCTTTTGTCATTTGGTTCTATCCTCCGTTGCTGGACTATGATGGTTCCCTGCATGATCTTGTAGAGTTTGTTGTCCTCTTTAAAACAAGCCCAAAATCATCAAAATCGGAGTCCAGATGCAAAAGTTATGGTTGTTTCGTATACCAAAATCATCAAAATCCTCGTTTGGCCTAGGTACACCGGAGACTCCGGTCCTAGTCCGGAGACTTCTGACCGGGCGATTCCTGGGCCTAACGGTTGGATTTCTAGGGACCTATTTAAGGGGCCCTTCTTCCCCAATGGTTCCCTAACCTTCCTTGCAAGTTTTCCCCTCCATTGCTGACCTTCTTGAGCTTGCTATCTCTCAATCCCTCCTATGATTTTTGCATATTCTTGATGGATTTGAAAGAGGAGATCTAGATCTACAACCCCACCAATCAATCTCTCCTCTAAGTGAGCGGAACATCTTAGGATCTAGATCTTGGAGTCTTTTGTGGAGATCCTACATTGTTCTTCCTCTCTTATTCCCCCATAAGCTTTTGTAGCTTTGGTGGAATTTGGGAGAGAAGGATTTGAGAACTTCTTGTGTTCTTGCCATTGCATTTGGTGCATCAGTTTGAGTTCTCGGTGAGGATTCGATTGGGTGAAAAGTTGAGAAGCTTTTTACTCTTGGGTTCATTGGAACCCTAGACGGTTTGGTGGTTTTTGCAAGGTTGTGGATTACTTGGAGCCTCCAATTAAGTTGTGGAGCTTTCCCCAAGCTTGTTTGTTGGGAGCCTCCAATTGAGTTGTGGAGAAGTGCCCCAACCTTGTGAGAGGTTCCGGATTGCCACCGACAAGTGCATCGATAGTAGAAGTGTGGATTGATCCTGTTGGGGTGAGATTCATAGGAGAACAAGGGAGGCCTTTTGTGGGGTTGGTGGTTTGATACCACCCCCTCTCCAAACGAGACGTACTCCATGTTGGGAGGAACTCGGTAAAACATCATCATCTCCGCGTGCCTCGGTTATCTCTATACCCGAACTCTTACTTATGCACCTTACTTTGTGATAGCCTTCGTGCTTGAAGTTTATATCTTGCTATCTCATAGTTGCTTGTCTTGTTTAGCATAAGTTGTTGGTGCAAATAGGTGAACCCTAGTTGTTCTAGGTTTTTGTGCTTTTTAACAAAGTAAACGCTAGTTTAATTCTGCCTTTGTTGAGCCTCTCTCGGAAAAGTTTTTAACCGCCTATTCACGTCCCTCTAGGCGACATCCTTGTCCTTTCAAATACTCCCTCTTGGATTTGCTAGCATATACTCGGCCAAGGTAGCTACTAACAACAGAGAGCATGCAAGATCACAAATAACAAAGACACGATAGAATCAATAATCAATCTGAAATAGCATCTCAATATCCATCAGATTCCCGCAAACACAACATGTATGATTACAAATAGATGATCTTGATCATGAACGGAGCTCACAAGATCTAAACATGCTAGCACAAAGGAGAAGAACCAACCATCTAGCTACTACATGGACCCATAGTCCAGGGATGAACTACTCACGCATCATACCGGATGCAGTTATGGTGATGAAGAAGGCCTCCAGGGTGATCTCTCCACTCCGGCAGGGTGCCGGGAAGAGCTTCAGATCCCTCCCGGTCTAGGGATGGAGATCACGGCGGCTACAGACTCTTTCGTGGAATTTTGATCAGGTACTTAGGGTTTCTGTATCAGAGGCTTCTTATAGGCGAAACGAGAGGCCGAGGGGGTGCCCGAGGCGGCCGCACCACCCCCCCAGGCGCGGGCCAGGCCTAGCCGCGTGGCCAGGTGGTGTGGCCAGCCCCTGGCCCCTCTATGTCTCGTCTTCTGGCTCCGTGTTCCCTCGGTGAAACATTGGCTTTGGCTTTTGTCCCGTCCAATTCCGAGAATATTCATTTTCTGGCTTTTCTGGAACCAAAAACAGCAGAAAATAGACAATTGGCACTATGTGTAACATCCCAAAATTTTGCAATTACAGATGTTACTAGAAGCATGCATCATATCCTTGCATCATGGCATCACATATCAAAAATTGCATCAGGTATTTTTCCAAAACCCCGTAGTCATATAAAAGACTAAAAGGGTTAAACAATACCAATCCACCTAAACCTTTGCAAAAGTGTTATTTTTATAATCTCATTCTAATCCTCTTCTTTTTACAAAATTTTAGAGACCGGTTTCACTTAATTTGGAGTCCATTTGCAAAAGTTATTAAACAAATAGGAAAACAGAAAAAAAATAAAAAGATTAAAAAAAGCGAAACCTAACCAGGCCGGCCGAGCCAGCCCGGAACTTACCTACCGCCCGCCTGGCCGGGTGGGCGACGCGCAGCGCATGGGCCGCCTCCAGCCGCAGCCGCTGACGCCTCGGTCCCACCCGTCATCCGCCTCCTCCGTCCGAGTCCAGGACGAACACGGCGTCGGCCGCGTCGGCCGAATCAAAACGACTCCGTAGCCCCCGCGCCAAGAAAACTCGCCTTTACAAACCCTCGGCACGCCTCCCGCGAAATCCTAGCTTTTCTTTACCCCACCGCCACCGAGCCGCCGCCAATCGCTCGCCGGAGCTCCGCCGGACTTCGCCGCCTCCAGCCGCCGCCCGCCGCCACCTCGGGAAGGAGGAGCCGACACCGCCCCCGGGAACGCAACCACGGCGAGGAGCCGGTCGCCGTCGTATACTTCATCGGGCCGGAGGAGCACCGCCACGCCGCTGTCAACCGTCGCCGGCCGCCGCCGACGCTCCACCGCCGCCCGTCGTCGCCACCGTCGGTAAGCCCCCTTTCCGACCGTCGGATCGAAATCCAACGGCTCCAAACGGTCAAAACCGCCCCGGCAAATCGCGTCGTGCCGCGTGGCAGCCGCCGCGTCATCGCCGCGTCATCACCACGTCAGCGTCACGCCCGCCCCACTGGCCAATCCCGATCCGCCACGTGTCACCGCGTAGCTGGCCACCTTTTTATTTTCTTTTAAAATAGGCAGAAATCACTCTGATCTTGTAAAATCCATAGGAATTCGAGTATTAGTCCAAAAATTGCGTATAATATACCGTTGGATTCATATTTTTGCGTAGAACTCAGATCTACAATAATATTTCTGTTTTGCCACAGCAATCTTGCAGTAGGTATTAAAGTTTAGATTAGAGTATTTTAATTCTAGAAAATTATCCGTAGCTCCGTTTTAGTTGATTCTTGTTGCGTTGGCTTTGTATCGTCGAGACCTTCTGTAGAAATTTGCCAAATCATGCTTAGGGTGTTCAGATCTGTCTCGAGGTAGATTAGAGTTGTAGATCAAGTTTTGAGCTTGGTTATTTAGGGTTTAACCCAAAATACTTAAAATCTGTGGGGAATCGATTCTAATGACATCCCCAACTCAACAACACCCCTGAATAAAACCCTTGGTCAAATTTGAATCCATTCTTGCATATTACCATGTTGCATGCATGCATATTCGACTTCGTGACTTTGTTTTGTGCAATTTGTGATTGGATCCATGTTTGTTTCGTTAGATTGCTCGGAGTGCGCTGAGGAGTACTGTTGTGTAGATTGCTGCTCGGATCAAGGCAAGTTACACCATTTGTTCATGTTTGTGTCCCAGTTTTGACTATGCATGTTTTACTCTTCAAATTCTGTAGTATGCATGTGTAGGATTTTGGTAGATTTTCTTAGAAGTATTTTCGCAAGTGCGGTTTTGTAGTATGCCATGAGTAGCTCTATGCTTAGGAATTTTCCATCCCAATAGGTTATCCTGTTTTTCTAAGTTATGCTTGCTATGCTATATACTTGTATATATCAAGTACCGTTGGGAGGGTTCGAAAGACTCAAACATTTTCTAAGTACGAGAGCTCTCTCGAGCGAACTTTTCTTCTCCAAAACCCCCTTCAAAATAAAACTAAGTTTTCTTCTGGGTGGAATGGTTGTCGAGACAACGAGTGGGTTTTTGGTGGAGGACGGCCGCCCAAGAATCAAAGAAGTCTGCCATGTTTCAGAATTCAGAAGCTTCCCGTGCAACCACAATACATATGGGCTCTGTCTTGGCTTAGTACTTAGTGGGAAACCTCACCGGGGTACCAACATTTGGAGGTTCTTGGCACGGTTGGATCCAGCTGGTAGAGGGGCTACTAAGGGAAGGCTTCGCCATGGTCTTGTCTGTAATAGGACTTGATCATGGATTGTGTGGAAAGTGCACAACCTCTCGAGAGTATTGCAATCTGATCGATCAGCCGTGTTCACGGAAACAGAATAACTTTGAGCATCTGAAGGATGGAGCCTCTGAAGGATCTTCCTCTCTCTTTTCCAAACCTAACGTTTTATAAACCCCAAAAGCGTGAGTAATATCGCCGTTGGGCGGGATTTTTGGGAACTTGGTGCGTAATATCCAAGTGCTAGGTTGATTGGGCACTTGGTGAGTAATATCCACGTATTCCATTCGACCCTATACTATCTATCAAAGTTTACAAAGTAGGGAAAACTTTCCTCCTCTTTTCTTATTACATTGATAAAATTGGCTTTACGCAAATGAACCCCAGAGCCTACTCTTAAGCCTTGCATGTAGAGATAGTCTTACTCTTTCCTTGGTGTAATTTGCCAATACATTCAAAGTATTGACCCAACTTGTTGGTTGCACGTCTTATGTGCAGAATCCAAAAATTGAAAGGTGCGTAGGGATCGTGGGTCTTCACGCAACTAGCCTGAGGCGTTGATGGACTCAAGTTCTTCTTAGTTTCCGCTGTTATATTTGAGCTAGCTATAAACTATGCAAGTTGTAATAATTATACTCTGGATTATTCGTGTAATAATGACTTGTATTTTATATGATATTCATCGACTGTGAAGTGCTAGCTAATGATCCAGGGACTAGCATGTTTATCACAGGGACTTAGGATCCTAAACGATCCGAGGTCACAACACTGTGATATCTTGTTAATAGGTTAGTTTTCCAGAATGTGTATAAAAATACTCCAAAGTATGGACAAAACATAAGAAAGTAGATATAAAACAAGCATGAAACATCAAAAATGATAGATACGTTTGCGACGTATCAATGAACGACAAGAGGAACATGACAAGATGCCTCTGTTGATGCGTTTGCTTGGCCCGATGTGGGAGACCACGCCGACTTGTGCAAGGAGAAGACCGTGTTGAACCTGGTCCTTTCAACTCCTCCATTCTCTTTTGTTTGCAAGTATGATACCTAATCCCTTTGTTAACTATTTGACTTGCAGGATTGCAGTACACGACTGCTGCAACTGGTCTCAAATGCACGACGACTGCCTAATCTATCTGCATGTATCATACGTTGGATATAATCAGCTGATATTTTTTTTGCCCATGGAAGTGAGTGCTGGCGGACTAAAGTGATCATGTGTAGCAGTTTGTGTTAGAAATTTTGAAGAAATATTCTGAAATGATGTGATTGACAATTACACCACAGTCTACGACGGTAACAGGCCAGGCGTCTGGATTTCGACCCCGGCCAAGGCACCTACTCCTACACCACCACATGGTGGATGACGTGTCCGGCGGCCACGGTCATCTTGGCCATGCTCATGCTCCCTCCATCCCCTGACTAGGAAGGATTTAGGGAAGAAATCTCGGGAGAGAGAATGTTTAGAGAGAACCGAATCAAGATTAATCCGGAAAGAGAAGGTGGGCCCCAACGATGTGGTGGCCTCACGTGTTGATCCCGTGGAGTGGGCGTTGTCCATGAGCAAGAGGGATGCGTCGTGCGTCGAGAGAGGGTTGCGATCGTCTAGCTGGGCTAGCTAGACCTCGTGGGCATGGCCTATTTACGGAGTTTTAAAATTTTGTAAATCAATCTCATGGCTAAAAAAACTTTTCCTAATCCAATGCTAGCTTTCCGCGACATAGCCTTTTCTCCTCGATGCAACATACGGATATTTTTTGTAATTTACAAAGTGGACGAGGTGCTCTTTCGCAGCAACGCGCGGGCATTGTGCTAGTACTGTTAAATTGCTTGTGGTAGGTTCGTCTACACAGCTTTTTCCGTCCGATTTTTTTGGACAAGTTTGCCCCTCATAGTTAGAAGATATTACTGCACTGCCACCGCCTAAGTCAACCAGTCAAAAAACAAAAGGACAGTGCTAGGCATCCCCGGGAGATGGAAACTTTCCATCCCCCAGGGCCCCAGTCATCCAATCTTTCCAGATCGACAGTCAGATCTGTTTTTCGTCCTTTTATCCCACTTTTGATACAAACGGTCCCGCTTTTGCTACATATAGTCCCGCTTTTGCTATATGTAGCAAAAATGGTTCGGCCCAGAAAATAGAAAAACAGACTGGACCTTGCCGGAGACCTCGCCGGTGACCGTGTAGCAAAAAAGTTGTACTGATGTAGCATATCCGACCTCGTCGGAGACTCGCCGAAGGCTTTCGCCGGTAGACCTCACCTGAGACCGTGTAGCAAAAACTTCACGCTATTCTAGCAAAACAACAAAACGTATGTAGAAAATAAAAATTCCTATTGTAGCAAATCCGACCTTGTCGAAGACCTCGCCGGAGATCATGTCACAGACCTTGTAACAAACCATATATACTATTATAGCAAAACAACAAAACTTTTGTAGCACAAAAATTTATAGCAGAAAATCGACGATATGCAGCACTACCAGAGGTCTCGTAGCTCCACCGCCATCCACATGTAGCGAAACCAACGCTCGCTTGTAGCACTGCCACCGGCCATAATTAACAAAGCCCGACACCATTTGTAGCACCACCGCTGGGCGCACTTAGCACCACCGTCAAAGCTACCATGGAAGGGACGAAGCTGTAAATCTCCTACATGACCCCTCCCATGGACTTCGAGAAGAAGGCCGAGAATCTCGTTGGAGACTCGCTGGTCAACTCTGGCGATGGCCCTTGCAGCAAATTTTCTGGCGACGTGAGCGAGGATCTAGTCCGGCGGCAGCGGTGCATGCTCCGGTAGGCCTGATCCGCCTGTGAAGGTAGGTGCCTACTTCGGTGAGAGCTCTCACCGGTGGGAAGGGGGAGTTCGAGAGGGGCGTGGACGCAGGGACACAGGCGGGGCCAGGATCTGGACGGTGGCGGCGGGTGCTTGGTCCACTGGCGACGGCGGGTGCTTGGTCCTCTAGCAGCGTCGACATCTTCCTAGTCTGCGAGCGACGGCCTCACCATGGGCAGGAAGAAACGATAAGCATCATTCGTCGGTAGGGCCCTCACGCGTCCCGTGAGCCAGAAAAGACCCGGGGGGTCGTTTCATTCGATCCCCAGGGGAACCGTATCGTTTTCCAAAGGGTCTGCCTGTGTCACAGTCGACTGAGATCAGTCGATGCCTGTTACGTCAGGTTTCGTGTTGGCGTTCGTACGAGCTGGCCAATTTTCGCTGTGGCCCATCTCTCCTGTGTTTTGTGGGCTTGTCTTATGCTTGTGGGATTTTTGTGGCGGATGGCCCTTTTTGTGGCATAAACCAAACCCCTGCTGCAAGAAAGAAAAACAGATCCCCAGATCATCGTTCCCAGGTGTTTCGTTCCAGCTATTCATGGCGACCATGAGGAGAAAGGAGGAGACAAACCTCTAAGACGAAACCAGTTGAGGTTCAAGCCAGGGGAGAGCGATCTGTGCTAGACATCCTCTGTTCTTCCCTCCCTCCTCTTTCGATCCGGCCCTCCCCCATACCCACCAAGCTAGATCTGAAAAAACCAGACATATGGAACAGGGATCAGGAGCTTTCTCTGGTATTCACAGCTTCTAGTTATTGACAAATAATCTATGTACCTTTGTTTATCTTCTGCCCATGTTTATTCATTCTGCTCTGTAGCAAAAAAGAAAAAGAAAAAGAGTGGAGTTATAATTTTCCTTGTGTACAACTGACAGGAAATGGCAGAGCCCTTGCAGATGCACATATGTTGCACTTTCCTCAAAAATGTGTTGCACTTTCTCGTGTCGGTGACAAATGTGAACTAGGACATGTGTTGCACTTTCCTCAAAAAGAAAGGTGCACCGAGTTGCACATTTCTGGAAAAGAAATGTGTAACTCAAAATCTTGCGTTGCTGACACTTGGACGCGAGTTGCATGTTTCTCAAAGAAAAGGTGCACCGAGTTGCACTTTTCTCAAAGAAATTTTTTCAACTAGTTGGGATTGCCCCATTCTTCAAGAAATGTGCAACTCGATTCTAGTTTGCACATTTCTTGAATTAAAGGTTCAACTCAAAAATCTCACGTCAGTGACAAATAGCAACTTGGACGCGAGTTGCACATTTCTCAAAAGGAAAGGTGCACCGAGTTGCACATTTCTGAACGAAAGGTGCAACTGGATGGATTGCCCCATTCTTTGAGAAATGTGCAAAAGAACCAAGTTGCACATTTCTCGAAAAAGAAAAGGTGTAACTCAAAATCTCGCATCGCTGACACTTGGACGTGAGTTGCACATTTTTCAAAAAAAGGAAAATGTGCAAAAAGAACCAAGTTGCACATTTCTCAAAGAAAAGGTGCACCGAGAGTTGCGCATTTCTCAAAGGAAAGTGCAACTAGTTGGGATTGCCCCATTCTTCAAGAAATGTGCAACTCGGTTTCTAGTTTGCACATTTCTTGAATTAAAGGTTCAACTCAAAAAATCTCGCGTTGGTGACAAATAGCAACTACGACACGAGTTGCACATTTCTCAAAGACAAAGTGCACCGAGTTGCACATTTCTGAAGGAAAAGTGCAACTGGATGCATTGCCCTATTGTTTGAGAAACGTGCAAAAGAACCAAGTTACACATTTCTCGAAAAAAGAAAGGTGTAACTCAAAAATCTTGCGTCGTTGACACTTGGACGCGAGTTGCACATTTATCAGAAAAGAAAATATGCAAAAAGAACCAAGTTGCACATTTCTCGAAGAAAGGTGCAACTCAAAAATCTCGCGTTGGTGACAAATGTCAACTTGGACACAAGTTGCACATTTCTCACAGGAAAGGTGCACCGAGTTGCACTTTTCCGAACTGGATGGATTGCCCCATTATTTGATAAATGTGCAAAAGAACCAAGTTGCACATTTCTCGAAAAGAAAAGGTGTAACTCAAAATCTCGCATCGCTGATACTTGGACGCGAGTTGCACATTTCTCAAAAGGAAAAATGTGCAAAAACAACCAAGTTGCACATTTCTCAAAGAAAAAGTGCACCGAGAGTTGCACATTTCTCAAAGGAAAGTGCAACTGGTTGGGATTGCCCCATTCTTCAAGAAATGTGCAACTCGGTTCTAGTTTGCACATTTCTTGAATTAAAGGTTCAACTCAAAAAATCTCGCGTCGGTGACAAATAGCAACTTCAATGCGAGTTGCACATTTCTCAAAGACAAAGTGCACCGAGTTGCACATTTCTCAAAGACAAAGTGCACCGAGTTGCACATTTCTGAAGGAAAAAGTGCAACTGGATGGATTCCCCCGTTGTTTGAGAAGGTTTTTCTATTTCTCAGGCGACTGAGATTTTCTTAAGTCTCAGTCATCTAAGAAAAATGCAACCGTACTTTAAAAAAAAGTGCAACTGAAACCCAGTTGCACTTTTCTGCTAGAAAAGTGCAACTAGAACGAGTTACACATTTCTTTTAACTACAGTTGCACTTTTCTTAAGTGATTGAGACTTAAGAAAATCTCAGTCGATTGAGATATAGGCAAACCAAGTTACACATTTCTCGAAGAAAGGTGCAACTCAAAAATCTCGCGTCGGTGACAAATGTCAACTTGGACACGAGTTGACCGAGTTGCACATTTCTCAAAGGAAAAGTGCAACTGGTTGGGATTGCCCCATTCTTCAAGAAATATGCAACTCGGTTCTAGTTTGCACATTTCTTGAAGAATAAGTTCAACTCAAAAATCTAGTGTCGGTGATAAATAGCAACTTGGACGCGAGTTGCACATTTCTCAAATGAAAAGGTGCACCGAGTTGCACATTTCTAAAGGAAAAGTGCAACTGGATGGATTGCCCCATTCTTTGAGAAATGTGCAAAAGAACCGAGTTGTACATTTCTTGAAGAAAAGGTGTAACTCAAAATCTCTCGTTGCTGACACTTGGACGCGAGTTCCACATTTCTCAAAGGAAAAAGGTGCACTGAGTTGTGCATTTCTCAAAGAAATTTATAACTCAAAAATCTCTCATCGCTGACACTTGGACGCGAGTTGCGCATTTCTGAAAGGAAAAGGTGCACCGAGTTGCACATTTCTCGAAGAAAAAGTGCAACTGGTTGGGATTGCCCCATTCTTTCAGAAATGTGCAAAAATAACCAAGTTTCACATTTCTCGAAGAAATGTGCAACTCAAAAATCTCGCGTCGGTGACAAATGGCAACTTGTACACGAGTTGCACATTTCTCAAAACAGGAAAGTGTAACTAGTTGGGTTTTAGTTGCACACTTCTCGAAAAAGAAATGTGCAACTCTATTGTAGTTGCAAAATGTGCAAAATAATTCGAGTTGCACATTTGTCAAAGAAACGTGTAACTAAAAATGATATGCAAGCCTGAGTTATGTTCCTAAAGTTTACAAGAATAATACTTCACAGACAACAAAAAAAATGTTCTACTTAGTTACTTTCTAACTACAACTGAAAGTGTTGTAGTATTTGACAAATTGAGAAAATGATAAACAACAAGTTGTAGAAAAATGACATCTGTTTGCTTGAATAGTCAACAAATCGAAAAAAGTATAACAAAAAAAGCGGCACATGATAAACATAAAAAAATAAATATAAATCATCATACCTCAAAATCATCTAAGGCCATGTTGTCAAGCCCGACGTTTTGTTCAGAGTTGTCGTAGCTTTGGATTCGTGTCTCCGAACTCAAACATGGATTTGTACTGTATGTATATACCATGGTATCCAAATTTGTGCTTGAGATTACTTTACTGTTCCCAGTGTTTGCTCTTTGCCCACATTGAATGGAGCTGCTATTGATATAGCTGCTGGATTTGTCAATGGTTAACTCAGAAGCTGATTTTCCTTTGAAAAAAAATGGAAAAGAGATGGGAACTAGATTAGAACAAGAAGATGAAAAAAAACAAATTAAGTTATATCAAAAATACTGGTTATAAAAAGCTAGGTTTGAACAGTTCATCATTTTTTACTTACCCATGTTCTGTAGGCCTGCAAACATTGCATGGATTTTGTGTGGGGGGTATTTTCTGCATTGCCAATTTGTTCCTCTTGCTGCTGCTTGTCGTTTAACCCATCACTTTTTTGTTCTGAAAAAGATAATAATTTAGACAATACTTCTGGTTTAGTATTGTCTTGAGTAAAAACAATAAAAAAATGATAAAGGAGCAACATGTATTAGCAAAAGAAAAAGCTTGTAATGCACACCTTTTGATGTGTGTGCATCGCAATCTCTTCCTAGAGCTTGTTGTTCATCATTCAACATATGTTCCAAACTTGCACTGTTTCCCAATGACTGTTCAGCTTGAGTTGTTTCTTTCATTTGAACCTTTTTGAAAAAGAAAAAAGGTGGAACAATATTAATAACCAACTCACTATAAATTTTTTGAAAAACAGAATAAGTTGGGAGAAAAACATAAACAAAATTGTTTTTCTCTTCATTTACCTTATTATCATGCATTTCAACGCCTGGTTCTACGCTCTCTTTGATCTGTAACTTGCACAATGCACCATTTACATGATGGATCCGTTCATCTGACATCTGTTGGAGATATGCTCAAGAGGCAATAATAAAAGTGGTTATTATTATATCTTTGTGTTTATGATGAATGTTTACATCCCATGCTATAATTGTATTATTAGGAAACAATAAAATACATGTGTGTTTTGTAAACATGTAAGAGTCCCTAGTAAGCCTCTTGTTGAACTAGCTTGTTGATTGATTGATGATCATGGTTTCCTGATCATGGACATAAGGATGTGATTAATAACAAGGTTATATCATTAGGAGAATGATATGATGGACACACACCCGTAGTAAGCGTAGCATAAGATCAAGCCATTAAGTTCGTATTGCTGTAAGCTTTTAAATGCATAGTAACCTAATCCTTCGACCATGAGGTTGTGTTAATCACCATCACCGGATGGGTACTTTGATGACATCAAACACCGCTTCGTAACTGGGTGGTCATAAAGGTGTCATTGGGTATTCTGAAAGTATGTGTTGAAGCGCATGGACCAAGATTGGGATTTGTCCATCCATATGACGGATAGATATGCTCTGGGCCCTCTCGGTGGAATGTTATCCAGTTAGCTTGCAAGCATGTGACTGGGTCACAAGGGATGACATACCACGGAACGAGTAAAGAGTACTTATCAGTAACGAGGTAGAACTAGGTATGAAGATACCGACGATCAAACCTCGGATAAGTACAATATCACGAGACAAAGGGAATTGGTTTCGTATGTAAATGGTTCAATCGATCACGAAGTCATCGTTGAGTATGTGGGAGCCATTATGGATCTCCAGGTCCCGCTGATGGTTATTGATAGGAGATGTGTCTCTGTCATGTCTGCATATTCACGAACCGTAGGTGACACACTTAAGGTTTGAAGTTGTTTTAAGTAGATATGGAATGTACGTTGGAGACCGAATGTTGTTCGGAGTCTCGGAATGGATCCGGGACATCACGAGGAGATCCGGAATGGTCCGGAGAATAAGATTCATATATTGGGGATCATTTTCTGAGTTAGAAAATGTTCCGGAGTATTTGTATGAGGGTTCTAGAAGGTTTCGGGATGTTCCGGAAGGTTCTGGAAGGTTTCTTGGAGTTTGCTTGAAAACCAAGGAAGGGATCAAGGAGTCCTGGTGGGTCAAGACTAGGAGTCGCGGGGAAGGAGGACTCCTCCCCCCCTCCCCAATCCGCCGGCCCTAGAGGGAGGGGAGTCCTACCCCTCCCATGGCGCCTCACCCCCTTTAAATAGAGGGGCAGGGGCGCCCCCTCCACCCCTGCTCCATAACTCCCAATCTCTGCCGCCTCTCTCCTCCTCCTTTCTTCTGCACAGGCATAGGCGAAGCCCTGCAGAATTCTCTACTCCACCACCACCACCACACCGTCGTGCTGCTGGGATTCCGTGGAGAAGATCTACTACCTCCGCTGCTCGCTGGAACGAGGAGAGGAAGGTCTGCTTCGACTCCGCACGTGTGACCGACTGCGGAAGCGCTGCCGAAACGCGGCGCCGGAAGGATCGTCCACTTGACCGACTGCGGAAGCGCTGCCGGAACGCGACGCTGGAAGGATCGTCCACACGATCTTGAGATCGGCAAGTGATCGACTACATCAACCACGAGATCTAATCTCGTTAACGCTTTCGGATCTACGAGGGTTAGTTCCTATCTATCTCGTTGCACATGTCTAATACATTAGATCTTGGCTTTTATCTAGATTAGATCTGGGTTTTGTTCGTTCTTGCGGTAGAATTTTTTTGTTTTCCATGCTACGAACCCATCAACATCTTCTCAACAACAGTGATTGCCATTCTAGGCTCAATCAGCTTTGCAATAATCTGGTACATTTGTTGGATAAATTATTTGGTTTAAAAAATGGAAAAGAAAAATACTAAAAAATCTTGGATAAGAATTGTAAAGAAGTAGAGCGATTAGTGGGATATAAAATAAAAACCTGATCTGTTGATGCGATTGTTTCCCCTTGTTGACATTTGTTAGTCTCTACAAGTGGTATTTTATCTTTGATATATGAGTGTTGTTCTTGGTGCTTATCCTGGGGGACTGAATTATTATAATGATATTTCTTTATATACCATAAAGTCCACTCCTGGAAGAATTTGCCCCAGTTGTATGATTTGATTATTTCAACGTTGATAATGCCACCAAGATATGCTGTGCTAGGCTTTGTACTTGATGTTGGACAATAAAATGTTGCTAGTGCTACAATCATGAAGCATCTTAGGAACTCATCCTTGGTCTGTCCTTTGGCTATTATTTTATCGCCAAAGTACTTGATACTTGGCATTTGATAAGCCAAATAATCCTAGGAACTCCATAGTTGTGAGCTTATTTTTAGCAGGAAGAGGTGTGCCTGTTGTTGGGACACCGAGGACATGACCAAATGACTCTATGTTGATTTTAATAGTTTTCTGATGGAAAGACATATCTTCATTGTCAACATCAACATGGTTAGCTAGCCATTGCACAAAAGACCAAGGCACAACACCACCATCCAGATCTAGAACTGCTCCAAAATCTATTTCTCTTATGTATTCCCTCTGATCATCATCAAAGTCTTTCATTATCTGAACTAGGTAACTTGCGTTGTATCTACTTTTTGGTTTAAGAACATCTTTGTCAATAACTTGTCTACCTTGTCTGCGGTCACGTACCACTTTCTGATCAATTGGAAATGCATAAAAAATTGTTAGTTTGTATTCTACCACATGTGCAAGAAACCAAAAAAAAAGAAATAAAGAAAATGTTATACATGAGAGATAAAAATCTCACCATTCTTTTTGCATTTTGTGTTTTGTATGGACCACGTGTTCTTTTTAAGCTCGTTTTAATCTGAGAAAAAGATACAAAAAGCTTATTTATTATTCTTTTAATATGTGCAAGCTGTAAAAACAAAGATTCTATAGTTAGACAGTTAAACTTACGATAGTATCCACAGCCTTTAGAATTTTTTCATTCTCAGATTCAGATCCGTCCTGTGGAACAAAAAATAAATCAGAATAAGCAAGATTACAAAAAAGGAATAATATAAAAAAGACTGAAAAAAATCCTATCCTTATACCTGTCCACTACTATCAGAGTCATACATTTCTTGCACGTTGTCCTTGTCTTTCACAGAGATCCTATTGCGAACTACATCATTCATCTTGTCCATTATTCTGCGCAAAATTAAAAATAAAAGATTGAATTAATCATACAATGTATAGGAATTCTATCATGCCAGAGAGAAGATTGAGGAGAAACCCTCTCAAAATAGGAGCTGAAAGTTTTCCTGGAGCATGATCATAAAAATAAAGATGCATACATTTTCCTGGAGAAAAAGGAAACTTCAACAGTGGGTGGTTATGTCAAAAAATGAACCTTCCAAAGGTGATAAACTAGCCAACAAGGTCTATTTCCCTTTTACTCTCATGAATGCTAGGCCCGTAGGAACTGTGTTGCTCCGATCCGATGGGTTACTGCTCTTACTTACGGAGTAGCCCGTACGAGTACTTCCTAGTCATTGGAACCAACAACACCTTTGTAGATTATTACTCTACTCTGTACCAACTTAAAAACCAAGAATGAACACATATAACGCTGCTAAACTAGTACTAATAGACATGACAGAAGAAACTCTTCAGTTTGATATATTAACAAAAGTGACAGGTACACTGCAACAGTCTTTGTGTGAATCTGCGTGGAAGGTATCAGGAACAGACGATCTCTAGGGGTATAATTACATTGGAAGGGCACACTGAACCTTGTGTCCCAAGAGTTACCTAATCCAAATTTTATTTCAAAAAGCTAACAAAGTGACCAGAGATGCAAAATGCAGACAGATAAAATGGTAAGATTGGCAGTCAAGTAGAAACACATGAGAAGCAAGATCTGGCACGCTATAATCTATCCGGCTGCAGAACATACGTATGAGTTTTACACACATAGCAACATCCAAAAGATCACACATAGATACATCCAAAAAATTGATTCACATAGATATCACTCAGTAAACACAGACAGGATTGTGCATGGTGTATCTATGTCAGAGAGGATATGGTCTAGCTTAATCAGTTCCTCAAAAGCGACAGATTTAGGTTTGAACAGACCCAGACCATGGCTGTGTTCCTCGAGCAAGCTCGAGCAAGCCCGGCCGCGCATCGGCAACATCCGCCCATTTTCCAGCATCTAAAGACACAACTCAGTTGGGGAAAACCTAACCCGAAACCAGTAATCGACACTAGAACTATCCAAATCGAGAACACCCCGCCGATTCACATACAGGATGAGGGTCAAATCAAATACATGATAAGGGGCGAATCAATACAGTATGAAGGGCAAATCACCTGAATAGCTTCCGCCGGCTAGACGCCGACGGCGACGACGACGGTGCCGACAGGGACGACGAGCTCGCCGCTCCGTCTTTAGCCCGACGAACTCTCCGCTACTGCTACCCCCTTATCCCTCTTTCTCGAAATGAAACGAATGGACCATGACGACGAGTCCTTTCCAGAAGGAAGAAAAGGAACGAAAGAAACAAGACAGTGACATGTGGGACCATACAGACAGAGGAAAAAAAAGGACAGAACGCTGACAGACGGGCTGTAAACAGAACATACAACACTGGAAGACAGGAATAAAAAAAATAGAAAACAACGGCCCATCGAGAGGAGAAGAAAAAGCCCAATCAGACAAGAAAATACACAAGGTGGGCTCACCTGATCATGATCAACGACCCGACGAGGCTGTGACGTGAGACAAAACGACTGAGACGTAACAAAATCTCAGTCGCCTGATGATTAGCAATTCCGTTTTCCAAAACAAAAACCGGTTTGTTTCTCTCTCTTCTCTCTCCCTCATGGCCCAACCTTATCTTCCTAGCCCCGCCACCGTAGCCAGCTCGTCGGGGGAGGGGAAGGGAGGGGCCGCGCGGTGAGCTCGATGCGTGTGCCGCCATGGGGTTTGGCGTCGCGGTCGCGGACATCTAGGTCGAGAGAATAGGTGGTGGTGCGTGGGCGACGCGGAGGTGGCCAAACGACAGCGGCGACGGCGGACTGCTGCTTCCGGTGTCCTGGACATGGTGCAGTGCTGCCGCCCAGCTCGCCTCCGTCACTACCAGCACCAAGCGCCGGCGTCCTGGTCTACTGGTCTGCTTCCGGCATCCTGGACATTGCCTAATGTATGATTTGTGTAATGTGCAGGTCCCATGAGAATTTAAGAGCCAATTGAAGGTCCCGGGCGACCCTACCCAGGCCGGCCTCTTCCTTGGCCCTCTTCCCATTCAATTCATCCCCATATGCTAGCTGTTCTTGGAATTTTGTTGTTGCCTATATGGAAATTGATACGTCTGTTTGACAGGGATTTCATCTGCAGACTAGGATGTTAGAGCGTGTACAGCGTTGTAAAAATCGTGAGTCTAGGAAGCCTTAGACATAGGTCTAAACGGCGGAGTAGTTGAGTCTAAAAAAAAGATTCGACACAATGTCTAGTGAAATAAAAAATAAAAAAGCATCATCTAAGGCAGAGAAGAGAGCAGGATTGGACAAAAGTTGTAAATGAAACCGCTGGAGCAATCTGGGATTTCTTAGGCTCGTGCTTAGATTTTTCCTTAGCCACACCTCACGCTGCACATGCCCGACGTATCTTTAATCAATTACCTGAAGCAACTGTATGTATATCATCTGTTTGAGAAAATTCTAAAGAGGCACTTATCAAACGTTGTAGGAGCAGTGGGACCGGCAACTGATCTGGGCGGCCCGTACGCTGAAAGCACGGTGCTGGCGAGATGGACCAGGGTCAGCTGGGATGGGCCCACGACGCCTCGCTTCTACGAGGATACAATTGATTCCCTACAGACTGGAGTCCCAATTTTCATACATACAACATTCGAAATTTCGGGATTACACTTATCTAAAAGAGCAAGAGAATGAATGGGGCTAGGGCTGGAAGCCTGGGATTGATTTGCTGCAGTGCAGGTTTCTTGGATGGCCATTGCACATATTAAAGAAAAATCATATTCATTTCCGGATGTAAGAGAGATTATGCTTGTTCCAATGGCAAGATATTCTGAATTCATGTCATCACGTGTGCTGCACAATCCGCTCCCTGACTACTAACTGGTGTTCTTTTTGAGACTTAATCCCATTGAAGTATCTTGGCCTCCCACTATCTATATGACAGCTTAAGCAGGTTGACTTTCAACACCTCGAAGACAAGTGTGCTGGGAAGCTCCCAAATTGGAATGGTAAATTCTTTACTACGGCCGGTCGGGCCTCTCTTGTGAAATCGGTCATTGCATCCCAAGCCATCTACTACCTGACACCTCTTGTAGTCCCTCCAGGCACAATCAACTTCATGAAGAAACCGCAAAGGACTTTCCTTTGGGAGGGAAAGGACACTACTACCGGGGCTAGATGCAGAGTGAATTGGGAAACCATGTGCCGCCCAAAGAAGCTTGGTGGTCTTGCGATTCTACAGCTTGACAAATTCGCAACGGCGCTTCGATTATGTTGGCCTTGGCTTGAATGGAAAGACCCCAAGAAAATTTGGGTGAGCTCTGGTAACCCTTGTAGCGATGCGGACGTGGATATCTTCTACGCCGCAACTACCATAGTGGTGGGCAATGGCCGCAAGACCCCCTTTTGGCATTCCCCGTGGCTCCAAGGGATGAAGCCAATAGATATAGCTCCTCTAATCTATGTCGCATCTAAGAGAAAGAAGTGTACGGTGGCCCAAGCTTTGCAAGATGATGCTTGGATTGGAAAAATTGACTTGGGACAATATTCTACGCTTACCCACTTCGAGCAATATGTTGAGTTATGGAGACTTATCAACCTAGTTCACCTCAATGACAATACCGACGATGACATCTCATGGAAGCTCACGGAGAATGGTAAGTACTATGCCAAATCGGCATATGAGATTCAATTCTTGGGGTCTATCTTGTCAAGCTTAAACAACGCGATTTGGAAAGCTTGGGCCCCTCCGAAGGTCAAGTTTTTTACTTAGCTAGCTACACAAAATAGAATATGGACGGCCGATAGATTGGAAAAGAGGGGGTGGACAAATTGTGGCTTGTGCCCCCTTTGCAAGCAAGTCACGGAGTTGATCCATCATCTCTTTGTTTCTTGCCGGTATACAGTAAGGGTGTGGATCCTCATTAAAGATTGGATGGGATCCTCAAAAAGTAGAATTTCCCCTCACTATATAGAGTTGGAGATGCAATCCAAGCCATCTATCCTTAATGAGTCCATAAAGTCGTGGTTGGGCCAAAATCCTTAAAGATGGAAGGAGTTTGAGTCAATAACGTCACATATTTTCGGAGTCTCGAAACTGCCTCTGTCCTCTGCAGTAATATGGCTATAAAAACTGCATCCAGAATCCGATTGCGGCGAATTTTATGTCTAAATCGTTCGGCATAAAATTCCCCACAATTGTAATGTTTTGACTTTTTCCATTTGACGCCATATTCAGGGGATATCATGGAAATCTTTGAAAATTGTTCTGGATGGACAGATTTCAGGAAACTCCAGATTTCACCATAATAAGCGGTGTCCTTCTATATTTGTGTATTTCCTATACAACAAAGTGTAAAACAAAAATTTGTGCACTTTTGTAACTATTAGTAGGTTAGTCCAATTAATATAATAATGTTGTAAATAATAATAATGATTTTGATGCAATAAACGACAAAATTCATGGATGCATTTTACATGCATCAGGCGTGTAGTGCAAAGGAACAAAGCGGGATATCATATGAGCTTCATGTCGTGTAAAGTGGTGATTGGAGGCTCTCCTCTTACGTCACGAGCGACTTAGACTTGTTTGCATCAAAGGTTGGTGTAATCATCAAACTCAAGCAAAGCCATCGTTACCATCGTTACCATCTTCTCATCACTATAGTTATGCATGCGGAAGATTTTGTCCACTCTGAGCGCCCATGAGAAGTATTCTTTAGGGTCATTCGAACCGGTGAACTTGGAAATGGTGAACTTGAGCTTGCCAAAAGTTTCTTTCTCATTGCGGTCACGGTAGCGGTGGTTGCCATGATGTTGACGGTCTTCGTCTTCCATGCCATCATTGCGGCGAGCTTAAAGATTGTTCTATATTTTTCTAGAGCTTAAAGTATTCACAGGGTTATTATGGTAATTTCCATTTGTATTCTTTATTTTTTCTCAATTTCCTCTTTTAACTAGACCTAGCCCACAACTCAGCCCACCGGTTAGCTAACCCAACCGCATGACCTGTGCTCCGACACACCGGCCCAAAGCCATACCCTCGCACGCAACCTCGCTCTCCTCTCCTCATTAGCGACTTCCATGGCGCCCCCGCTGCCACGCTCAATTCTGTCAATTCTACCCATTACGGCTACCACCGTCCTCTTCGGGTCGTGCGGACCTCCTACTGGAGGTTAGGGTTCTAGTCATCTCGACCTCGCCGTTCGCCGACGTTCTAGCGATGCTCTCCGGTGATATGGGACGCGAGACTGGTGTGGATGCTACGGTGTGGCTCGGTGCGAATCGAGCGCCACCGTGCTCCTCATGACGTCATGGTTTTGTGTCACTCGCCTCTGTCTCTGCAACGTTGTCGTCTCCTTCTTCCTCTCCGGCGAGCCTTGACTCGCCCAAGGTAGGTGCTCCTCCCCTCCTTCTTCTCTTCCATTACCTTTTCTTTCTTTATTGTTGTGAACTCTATCCTCACATTGGCATGTTAGCCTTTTTCTACGATGCAAATATGATCCGGTACAAATTCCTCTAGGCTTTATTTACTACTCGTACTAGTGTGAAAATGCTAATTTTATACTAATTGAAATGGGTCGATTGCTAGAACTGGTATCCCTATATTGTCCAAAACTTATACTACTCGTACTGGTATCTCTATATTGTCCTATTTGTGGAAAATCTACTGGTCCAAAACTTATAGTGACTAAGTACCAGTAGTTCAATCGTGCTCCTCTTTTTTGACTGCCTAGCTGGTACATGTGTTATGAGACATGTTCGGATTCAAACTGAATCCATCTGCTGTGAAATGCCCTACATAGTTGATTATGTGTTGCTATCTATTTGCTGTCAATTTTGGTACAATAATTTATACTGTGGGATATTCTAGAATGTTGCTACATAAACTCTAGTCTGGTTTTAGGGGAATACTTGATAGTGTCGATGTTGTCAACTTGACAGTACTGGCAGTGAGATGTGTAGGCTATTTTTTGTGTGTCCATAATCTGCCAAAACTTCTATGAATGATTCCTAACTACAAGATTTAGGAAAATGATTTACTCTATGGTGATTGAATTAGTATGACTCTGATTCCTAGAGTTTGTACTAGGAAAATGATAGAATCTAGCCAAATGGCTTTAGCTAAATGGTTGAATGTGTATGGAATTTCCCTAGTGGCATCTGATGTTCTTGGTGAAACTTTCCCCTAGCTGATGATGTTGTGCTGAAGCAAACATTATGATAAGAACAGATTTGCACACTGCCCCTTAAGTACTGATCAATGATGAGATTATAGTCAGTGCAACACAGTGCTAACAACCTGAGAGCAACCTAACCCCCACTAACCCCCTTTTAGGGCTTGTTTGATTCACAGGGTAGGAAAAATGGAGGGATAGGAAAAATGAAGGATCAGTGTGGTATGCTCCATTGAATCCTACGGGAATGGAAACCATGGAAATTGGCATAATAGGGTGTTAGATGGCAATGTAGAAAGCCACGGAAATTTGATTGAAGTTTGAGCTTTCAAACAAGTAGCCTTACTCACAAAGCTAGCCATAGGAAATTTTCCAAGAGCTCAGACCTAATGGAAATTTTCCTATGAAATAGACTAGGCAAAGTTCCATAGAAAATAATCGCACGGGTTCTATTCCTATGAATCAAACGATGGTGGTCGGAAAAAATCCATAGGAACTCAATCTTATGAAAATCCTACAAATCAAACAAGCCCTTATTGTATTTGCTTGTTGTTTTTCTTTTGCAGGAATTGAAGATCAAAGTGAATGGAAGCCACTTGTTGTATTTGCTTGTCTACATTTTTCTTGTTGTATTTGCTTCTCTAAGTTGATTTGAATTCAAATTTAAAATACAAATTGCAAGTTTGAATTACTTCCCACCAAAATCTCAGAAAAACGCAGGCACGCCGGGCCACATCAAGATAGTCAGTGGTCCGTGGGATGCTCAAATAATCCTCGGTCACACGGATCGTCGCACCGAGAGGCCGCAGGCAAGTCCGCCTCCGCCTAAATTGAACCGTTTCCCATCTAGAAACCCAAATAGAAGCCTGATCCACTGACATGCATCCATTAAATGTCAAAGAAGTTGGAAATTTGGAACATTTTAAAGTTCGTTTTTAAGCGCTGGGCGCCCTTGGTCGTGCGGGATACCGAATGCAGCGCGGCTCCCTGACCGATTTTCCCGCGAGAAGTGACGTTGCTGCAAGGATACGGAAGGCAGAAAAAACTGCGACGCGTGCACATTGCGACAGTACAGAGTACTCCTAGATGCGTGGCGGCAGGGAGATCTGCAGATGCGGCATCGATCTCCCATGCTTTTCTGAAGCAACCGCAACACCACCGCCCACCCCAAGCAATGCGTGCTCTTCCTTCCGATCGGTGCGCTGGGTCGTCAGTCGCTCGCTGGACACCCCCGACGCCCGCGGCCTCCCGCGGAGCAGAGCAAAAGGAGAAGGGCGCGCTCGCACCCGCGCGCGCCCAACCAACCAACCAACCACCCTCCCTCGCCGAGAAGGGCAACCCGTCCACAGCACGGCACGGCGCCAGCGACCTCCTTTGCCGCCGCACGGAGACACCGGCAATGCGGCTTGCCGCCACGCACGCCCATGGGTCTCTTTGACGGCATCCTCTCCGGCCGGCGCCGCATCAGAACGGACCAAGGCGGGGCGCCGGCGGCGACCATATCCGTGGACCAAGGCGCGGCGCCGGCGGCGACCGTGGCCATGGACGGCGGCGCCGCGGCACCAGCGGCGGCGGTCATGGACGACGCCCCCGCGGCGGCGTCGTCCTCGTCGTCGTCGCAGCACTCCGGCGTCCCTCCCCTCTCGCCGACCGCCGCCTCCGTCGTCCACCGATGCGCGCAGTCCGTGCCCCTTTCCCCCTCTTCTGAACCAAACCCTCTTTTACGGACGATCACGCGGACTCTTGTAACTGACTGACCGGTCGAGCGTTCCCTTTCGGTGGCAGGATCGCGGGCGTGCCGGTGGAGCAGCTGGTGCGGCGGTTCGAGCCGGACGAGCAGCCGACGCCGCCCACGCCGCCGCTCGCCTACGCCAGGAGCCTGGTGGAGTACTGCTCCTACGTCGCCCTGCGCGCACAGACCAGGCGCCGCCACGACCACCTCGCCGACAGGGAATTCCACTCCCTCACCTACGACATGATGCTCGCATGGGAGGCGCCAGACCAGGACACGGAAGCACAGCTCCAGGTACGACACACTGACCCACGCACGCGTTTCAGGTTCAGTCTCACTCATCACAATGGACGATGGTTCTGCCACCGCAGAGAACGGCATTCAGCGGCGACGACGACGACGACGACGGGGGATCCATATTCTACTCCAGCCCCACGCAGATGGCCATTCAGGTCATTCCATCGGATCTCCTCCACAAATTCCTCATGTCCTCGGCAAATGAATTTGTGACTGATACATACTAGTAGATGGATACCATGGAATGAATGTGCCATGAATGTGTATGTAGGTTGATGGGAGGAGGACAGTCGGCCCAGAAGCGTTCGCCAAGATCGCCCCCGCCTGCCCCGCCGTGGCGCACCCGATCACGGTCCGCAACCTCTTCGACGCCCTCACCAATTCCACCGGCGGCAGGCTCCATTTCCTTATCTACCACAAGTACCTCAAAAGCCTAGACAAGTATGATGCCACATTTCTCAACAACATTCAGTCACTTCCACCGCGTACCACATTTGAGTACGTGATCTCCTCAATGTGGCATCTCTGTCTGTTGTGATCGCCAGTGTGCTGAGATCGGCGAGACGCGTATCTGGCGGGCACAAGGCGCCCGAGCTCGATCTCTTGGACGGCGAGGTGGTCCTAGACATCTTCGGCGCCGCCACGACGCAGCCGGTCCTCCAGCACATCGGGACGTCCACCTGGCCTGGTTAAGCATCTTCCCTATGGTAAATTTGTGCGTCGGCGATGCTGATCCGTGCTTCTTCATGGGGTTCTTAATAAGGTGATCCGTCCACATTGTCGCAGGGAGGCTCACGCTGACGAACCACGCACTCTACTTCGAGGCCATCGGCGTCGATTTCTCCTACGGCGATGCCACGGTATATGATCTGGCCAGGGACCTGAAGCAGTGCGTGAAGCGCGAGTCCACCGGCCCGTGGGGCGCTCACCTCTTCGACAAGGCCGTCATGTACAAATCTAGCTCCATGTGAGTGCGTGCTTGATGATCATACAACCACTTCCAGTTTCTAGTACTACTTGCAAGCATAGCAGGTATTGTTGCTAACGCAGGCAGTTTTTGGTACCGGTCACCAGAAGCGAGCCGGTGTTCTTTGAGTTCCCCCAATTCAAAGGCCACAGTCGCCGGGACTACTGGTTCGCGATCATCAAGGAGGTGCTGCACGCGCACAAGTTCATCAGGAGGTACAAGCTTAAAAACTTCCAGAAGGCCGAGGCGCTCTCGGTTGCGACATTGGGGATTCTTCGGTACCGCACCGTAAAAGAAGGGTTCCACATACTGCCGGCATACTTCAAGACCACCCTGGCCTTCAACCTGGCAGAGAAACTGCCCAAGGGTGACAAGATACTGGAGGCCCTGCACGGCGAGCTGAAGCAGCACTGCTCAAGGTTCAGAGGAGGCGATGACTTGGCGGCGCAGAGCGGTTCGGATGAACTGACGCTCGCTGACCCGTTCCCGCTGTCGGCGCATACACTGGTGAGGATGGGCTTGCTGACGCTCAAGGAGGAGGACAATCCCGAGGAAAGGGATTTTGCTGCCGGAGACGTGCAGATTGGAGGAACTAGCTCGGTGCAAATGGCGCTGGAGCGATCTGTTGGGTATTCTGGTAGAGTGGAGGCCGCGCGTGCGACGCTCGATCAGGTCAAGGTGGAGGACATAGACACAAATGTCGCGGTCCTGAAGGTATTGAGAAAAACAATTTTATCTGCCTGTAGTTTACAATCATGAAAATATTTGAAATCAAATACTGATAGTCTGGAACAAACAATGAAGATTTCAGTTAAAGTATTCTTTGCAGGGAAGCAGAACACTGGAATTGAGTTCATAGCTCTGCATTATTTCAGTTTCTGCCATAGAGAGTGGTCATAAGACTTGATTTGTGTAAGATCACTAACGTCTGTTGATTCCATCTTGACATGCAGGAACTGTTGTTTCCTTTGATTGAAATAGGCAAAAGGCTTCTCTTTTTGTCCGAGTGGGAAGATCCACTTAAGTCATACGTCTTCTTGCTCTGTTTCCTCTACATAGCTTACAAGTAATATTCATTGTCTTTGACCATCTGTATAATGTTAAAGCCTAAGATTTTTTAATAATATCCCTTTAACTCGTGATTCTATTTATTTGTATGCAATATGTAGAGGCTTTATATGGTACATGCTTCCTGGATTTTTGCTCGGCTCCACCTTTTTCATGCTATGGAACAAGTACCATGGGGATATGCAGCTGATCGAAGCATTCGAAGTCACGACTCCTCCTCGACGACGAACCGTCGAACAGCTCCTTGCTCTGCAGGAAGCCATCTCGCAGCTGGAGACCCACGTGCAAGCTGGGAACATATTTCTCCTCAAGCTCCGGTCCCTCATGCTTGCGGCATTCCCTCAGGTTAACTGATCACTCTCGACTCAAAACTACTATTCAGTCCCCATCTTGTGTTTCATTTCTTGTAATCTCTCCAATTCTGACAACGGTAAGTAAAATGGTACCAGAGCACGAACAAAGTTGCGGCGGCGATGCTCACCGCAGCTGCAGCATTTGCGTTTCTGCCGTTCAGGAGCATACTCATGTTCATTATGTTGGAGACTTACACCAGGCATATGCCACTGAGGAAGAAAAGCAGTGAGAAGCTGCTGAGGAGGTTGAGAGAGTGGTGGCTCCGGATCCCGGCTGCCCCCGTACAGCTCTTGAGGCCTAATGACACCAGAAGATGGAGATCCAGGTCGAGATCAAGATGAAGACAAATGCTAACGTTTTTATTGTATATCAGTATTTCTTGTCTTAGAAATGTCTATACTATACATACACCACAAGTTAAGAAAAGATTACCAAGAAAAGATTGAGACAGAACTGGGTCTATAGTGTTCACCATTTTTGGGCAAATGACTTTTCAATCTTTATACAGTTTATTATCTCTGAAAAACGATTTTGTTTACACCATAACCGAACGGGCTCCTTTCTTTTCCCTTTCTATCTTATAGTATAATATATGCGAATCTAAACAAATATGAGTAAGTTAATTCCAGACAACGGAAATAGTTTCATTTAATTAATCTGTTGCTATTTTCCTTGTTTAGTTTCTAGAGGATCATGGCTATTTTAGCTTCTAATATTACCTTCATCTATATGTGCGGACGCCCTAGTAAGCTGTTTCAGGTTTTTTGTGATGTTACCAAAGATGCCATGTTTTTTATTTAGCACAAAAATTGTTCTCCCTCCGATCTATAATAAGTGTCGCTCATCTAGTACTATGTTTGTACTTGCTTAGTACAAAATAAGCGACATTTATTATTGAACGGAGGAAGTACTAAAACAGTAACATTTATTATGGATCCGAGTGGACAGTTTTTTTTTCCTTGAAAGGATGTCATTTGAACAAGTTGTTGTATTATCACTATACATTCACGGCTTCAGTCTGCATTAGGCTTGGTCTTGATTCATGTTAATCACCGGGCGATAAACTCTGAGCAAGGTCAGATTTTTTAATGGATGCAGCTGTTAGGATTATGGATGTTCGGCGTGCTAGCGACAATAGATACATAAGTCGTGTATTACTGAATTGGCGTCTGAGTGGACGTTCGGTGCGCTAGCGAGAAAGGACATAAGGACAAGCTGTGTGTATCAATGAATAAGTGGTTAAGCTTGTCAAATCAGAGGGACGTTTGGCGTGCTAGTGATAATAGAGATGGAGACGAGCCGCGCATCTCAATAAAATTAGCGGTTATGGCTGTCGAGAGGGGTGGACGTTCAGACGCAAGCGATGGCGGACATGGAGATGAGCTGCGCGTAGCGGCAGGCCTAGGATTTAGAGAGAGTGTATTCAAAAAATTCAGAGGGTACTAAATTTCCTCTTTTACTATATACTGAAAAAGTACGGTCTAAAGAGTTATAGTTCTAACCGTATAATATGTAAGTTATGACACACTTTAGCATAATGATCATAGAGTCATAGAGCAATCATAACTTGAAATTGGAGAAGTGGGAGGGGATAGATTCAATCGGAATTGAAGTTGCTGCGAATTTGCATGTACCTCAACAACTGAAAATTGGAGAAGTGAAGGCGGGACCAGCAATCAACCCAGCAGCAGCGCGCAATGCTGCCACACGCGAGATGAGGAGCCCCATGGCCTTAGCGGCGGTCCGACAGTCCGGCGCCCGCGCGGAGGGAGAGGGAGGAAGAGCGGTGGCCATCAGCCAGACCCGGTGGTAGGACTCAATCTTGCGGGGCCGTCTCAGATAATTGGGGACGGGCGCTGGTCGACTGATTGGAAATTTCAGGAGCAGCGGAGCGAAAAAAGAACAGTTAACAGTGTGCAGTATACGAGGTACTAGCGACAGAGTTAGATGGGCCAAATTAGCTAATTGGGCCGCTTTTAGGCTCTAAAAGGGAAAGATTCTTCTTATTTTAGTTACATCCATGTCTAATATACTTCATACGAAAGTATATATATGATACTTTATTAGTTGGAGTATGTTCATATACTATATCTAAGATATTCCAATCAAGTTATGTAAAAAAATTATAATTCGACCCATAGTTTGCAATATATATTTAAAATATTTTCATATTTATACGTAAAGAAGAAGTATGTAAAAAACATACATACTATCAAAAAAGTATTACGCACACTACCTAATTAGTATTATATACTTCATACTACGCGTACGTATCCTCTAATATGGTAGATATTGTCTACATAGTGTGAAACACGCGTGGGTGTAACTACACGCGTGATAGTATGAATATGTCCTATTCATGAATATGTCATATATATATATGCGTATTGCATACTGTATAAACCTAGTTTTTGTTCAAATATTTTGGATATTCAACTGAATACCTTTGAATTGAAGTTGGCCTGCCCCTGGCTGCGCGTCGCAATGAAGCAGCAATTAGAGTTGTCGAGTCGAATTGGACGACCGGCGTGCTAGCGATGATGAACAACGGAGACGAGTTATGTGTCTCAATGAAGCAACAATTAGGGATATCGAGTGGAGACGACCTGGAACCAATTCATTCATGTGCCCTCTTGGCATAAAGCTTACTTTGCTTGCTGGATCTAATCCATTGCATCCTTTAAAAAAAAGGATTTGATGTTGACATGAGCCGAATACCATTTGGGCAAAACACGGGATGCGGAATCCTAGCTATGCGTAATATAAATTTGGTGTTGGATAGCGAAGTGTTCGCGCATTTTGCTGGAGCAAGAATAAGCAACGCATCCCCCATGGGCGCCTTTGACTTTGGTTATTTATACTTGCCAAGCTCTCAACCCTTCATTTTTGGCCTGCTAGAATTTTCATGTATTCCCACTTGTATGCGAGAGCTCCACCGGTACAACCTGAAAATATAGGTTGTTTAGTTGAAGTGAGACCTTCATGTATTTTTTCTGCTTGGAAAAGTAGGACCTTTACGGAATCGTGGCATAAAGCGAGCGATTTAAAAGAGCAAATGAATTACCCTACTAGTACAATAGTATTTTGTTTACTAACGTGCTGAATTTGCACATGCTTGCATCTATGTATTATCACGGAAGAAGAATTAATTAATACAGTACTTGAACGAGAGGCACCACACGCTTTGCCATGGGAATGTGAAATGGGAAAGGTTCGCCGGCAGCCGTCGATCACGTCACGGATGAAGAAGCTTCCCTTTTCCAAGACACAAGGACCGGTCAATGTAATCACGCGCTAACCCTGCATCTTCCGGGCAATTATTCAACTAGTGGTATTCTATCCTGGGAACTCACCTGATCCACGACAGGGGCTAGGCTGAGCTTAGCAGTGACATACCGTTGTGAGGCTTACACGATGTCGTCGGTAATTCCATACTCGGTTGCAACCTGCAACCACGTACTCCGTCTGTTCGGTAAAACAAAGTGTATAATTTTTACTAAAAGGTTTAGCGAAGAAGTGTAAAGTTTGGCTAAACTTTTAGGAAAAAACCTCTATAATTTTGGAGGCGGCAATTCGACTCATATGTGCAAATACACCCATTATGAGAAAACATATTTTAAAATATCAAAAAATTTGAAAACAAATTCTACATATTCCGTACTCGGTTGCAACCTGCAACCACGTACTCCCTCTGTTCGGTAAAACAAAGTGTATAATTTTTACTACACCCTCCAATCGAAATTAATTGACTCGGATTTGTCTAGATTCGGATGTATCTAGCACTTAGGATGTATCTAGCACTTCTAGCACTAAGTGCTAGATACATCCGAATCTAGACAAATCCAAGTCAATTAATTTGGATCGAAGGGACTAAAAGTTTTAGCGAAGAAGTGTAAAGTTTGACTAAACTTTTAGAAAAAAATCTCTATAATTTTGGAGTCGGCAATTCGGCTCATAGTTGCAAATACACTCATTATGAGAAAACATATTTTAAAATATCAAAAAAAAATGAAAAACAATTCTACATATACATTCGGACATTTTATGTTGGTTCACAAGTTTTCGGAATGAAAGGATATTTTATGTGTTGTGTATAAAAAAGACAAAAAATATCATGTGAATAGTCGTATTCCGGTGACACATTTTGTCTTTTTATAAACGACACATAAAATATTCTTTCATCCTAAAACCTTGTGAACGAACATAAAATGTTCTAATATATATGTGGATTTTTTAATTTTTTTTTGACATTTTGAAATATGTTTTCTTGTAATAAGTACATTTGCACCTGGGAGCCGAAATGAATATCCGTATAATTTTAAACTAATCTTATTAGATGCATGATCGAACATATTTTCATATTATATCTA
Source organism: Avena eriantha (assembly GCA_910589775.1). NCBI lineage: Eukaryota > Viridiplantae > Streptophyta > Magnoliopsida > Poales > Poaceae > Avena > Avena eriantha. The sequence goes on along the minus strand of OU342741.1, from coordinate 9,794,889 downwards.
TATGAAAATATAGTACAATGTTTATACTAAATCTTCGACACTTATTTTGGACTGGAGGGAGTTTTGTAATTATTAATACTCCATCCGACCATATATTTAATTCTACTCATATAACTTGCTTTTATCACAGATTTTTTTAGATTTGCATTTATCTATTCGACACTTATTTTCCTCGAAACAGGCATTATGCCTCACTTTATAAATAAATGAAGATACACAGTACGATCAAGTCACCGACGCCCAGACGTCAAAAGCGAAAAGAAAAGGAAAATCCGCTGAGGCCACAGCACATCATGCCCAAGGCAACAATAAAAGAAAGAGAAAAGAGGAGCTGGTGAGGAGCTTGCTCTAGGAAGCCACGAGAGCACTAGCAGAAGGCGTGAAGCGCTTCACCGATGCCTTGAGAGCCTGCAGGATGCCATCCATGCGCTCCCGATCCCTCTGCCTAGACAACGGGTACCACTGCGCTGAAGTTAGGCAAGCAAAAAAAACATAGAGTCAGAAGCACGGCGAGGCAAAATCCGCTCTCTCACCATCTTCTTACGAATATTTTATAGTGTCCACGTAATGGTCGCAAACCCCGGCCAGAAGAGGTGGCGACTCCTTTCGGTATGGTTTGTCTCCATCTCTAGGAACTCGCCGAGGTCTTGGGCCTGCCAAGAATGCCCCAACGCTTCTCGAACAAAGTTTCACATAAACTGAGCGGCAAGATATGCGAACATAATGTGGGCGCACGTCTCCGGCGTCCCACATAGCATATACATCCTATTGCCCGGGCCATTACGTTTCAAGACCTCTATCCCGGAAGGAAGACGATCCCGAAGCAGTTTCCACAAGAACATACGCAAACTCAAGGGCAGAGGTGACTTTCAAAGATGCGTCGTCCAAGATAACTCAGAGCCCTGGAAGAGGGTCCTATAGGCCGAACTGACTGAGAAGGCTTCTGAGGAAGACTGGCCCCATGTTTACCTTGTCCCTCTCCTCCGAGAGAAACAAATGCAAGGAACCCCACAGCCTCAGCGACATTAAAGACACTTATTTTGGCATGGCATCTTCTTTGTTGTCGGAGGGATTAGTATGCATCACGGTTGAACTGTAGCACGCGTACGTGACACGCTGAGCAGGGCCGGGTACATGACTAATTTTCTAGACTAAGGTTTTTGAGCCCTGAAACACAAGACGACTAGCTCGATCGGTGAAGAAAATATAGCGCGTATGGCCAGTAGTTTTTGGATCCGGTGAATAACACGGTCGAACTGCACATGGTGGTGGGAAAACTTAACCGAAAGGGACATGAGTGTCCATGAGAAGAGAGACACATGTGCGGCCTCTGCTTCAAATGAAGAAAATTGAGACAAGGAGCGGCCCAAGTCAATGGCGCACGCAGCCATGGCATAGCAGCCAAGTCAAGATTCGGGACCCGAAGAAAGCTCCAACCTCCGTCTAGAAAGCCAGCAACCGGCCTCCATTACATATAAACTTCCCATGGTCCTCGACCCCCCACCAGAACCTACCGTAGCTCTTCATTGATCCATTCTGCCGCCGTGTTCGACTTCTACGACGTACCTTGGTGTAAGCAACCAAGCAAGCAAGAAAACTCGATCGCGCTAGCAAGGCAGGAGAAGGGAGCATGGCAGACTACCACCGGGTCCATCCGGTGATCGTCGGCTCGCCGCTTCCGGCGTCGGAGCAAGCCAATAACAAGGAGAAGCAACCGCCCAGCGCCACCCACGGCGAGCAGCCGCTTCTGCCGATCACCGCCCCGCCGCCGCACGCGCCGGCGCCCCTGCGCGCGCCGCGGCGGAAGCGGCACGGCCGGTGCTGCCGCTGCGTGTGCTGGACCCTGATGGCGCTCATCGTGCTCGTCGTCGCGCTGGGCGCCACGGCGGGGATCCTCTACGCGGTGTTCAGGCCCAAGATCCCCACCTTCAATGTAGACAGCCTCATGGTCACCCAATTCGACGTCAACACCACCTCCATGACGGTCACGGACGCGTTCGAGGTGCAGGTGACCGCGGAGAACCCGAACCGCCGCATCGGGGTGTACTACGACGGCGGCGAGGTGACGACGTTCTTCAACGGCACGGAGCTCTGCAGCGGCGCGTTCCCTGCGCTCTACCAGGGCCACCGCACCACCGTGCGCCCACTCATCACGCTCCAAGGGGAGACAAGGCTCGATAGCGCCGTCGCCGCGCAGCTCGTGCAGCAGCAGGAGGCCGGGTTCATCCCGCTCACGGTCAACGCACGCGTGCCCATCAGGATCAAGTTCGGCGCACTCAAGCTGTGGAAGATGACGGGGAAGGCGCGGTGTGACCTCGTCGTGGATAGCCTCCAGGCCGGGACGCAGCTCCGCATACGTTCCAACAGCTGCAGCTTCAAGCTCAAAGTTATTTAGAGAACTCTCTTCTCAAATTCTTTGAGCCGTGCACATGGTCTATCTGTGTAGGATTACCGAGGTCACGTCCCTATCTCTGTGGATCTGTTGTACTGCGGGAGATCGGCAGGTGCAATAGAGATGTGTATGTAAATTTATTGTTTATTTTGGCCCATATATATTCATTATTTTTAGTGCAATAAGATCCGATGTGTATTCGGTTTACCATGGGTTACTTTGGAGAATGAATAAAGAGGATGCTAGCTCACGCACACTGCACACATACTCGTCTAACATTTCTACTCTTATGTGCCATCTCGGCTTCCCAGAGCTTCAGTTTGAAATATCAATATCGTTGGGTATCAACTCGTGTGGACTGTGAGGAGATGGTCTTATAAAGCCTTTGAGGCGGCTCAAACAGGTGCAAGAGCTCACCAATCTTTAGAGTTATAACTAAGGGCCATTTTGGACATTGCACATGATGGAAGGGGATAATAAGCCTCCCATCCAGCCAACACAAGGTGGACTAACGAAAATCTAGGTTAGCCTTCATTGGAGAAGAAAACCAAAAGAGAAAAGAAAGAGGAGAAGTTGAAGGAAGAAGCTGAATCAAGCACTAGGCTTTGCCCACAATGTCGTGACGTCCAGATCCACTGCCTTATCACCTTCAAGTTGTGGTTCCACCATCTTTGGTGAGATTGCTCCAATCCCTAGCTCTTGTGCCCCAAATCTTAATGTATGAGATCCTCTAGTGCTCTCTAGAGAAGAACAAGTTGTATCCACATTTGATAATAGTGGAAGAAGATGTGCGTGGCTTCGGCTCGTGCTTTTTCCTCTCAAGTTAAGAGGGTTTTCATGTAAAAAAGATTGGTGTCCCTGTGTTGATTTGCTTGTTGCTGCTCCTATGTGTTGAGAGCACATAGGACTTGTCCTGCCTACCTGCAGATTTCAACAACTGTGTGTGTGAGCACACATTACTTGTCCTCGGTTGGGACAAAATCTATTTCCTCCATATATGTTTGATGCATATGTTTCCTTCCGTGATTGAGCAATGATCCGTGGATTTAGTACATGAGTGGATGTGAAGTTTACATATTATTCCGCTGCGTATTTTCAGTTCATGTTTGAGTGTGCTAATTCTCCAACAGAATAGTATCAGAGCTCTAGGTTTGCTCTAAGGTTGTTGCTAGCTCGCAATGGTTTTGGAAGAAGGTGCCACCATAAGTGGCATGATAAAACTTGATTCTTCCACAATATATTCCACCATGTTGCCGATACAAATGCATATGAGATGTGGCAGAAGTTGGAGTCAATGTATGAGAGGAAGATAGCTATAAACAAGGTGCGGTGACCCAGCATACCACTACATGTTGAAGTATACTATAGTCGTTGATATAACACTCACGAAATACCGTTCTGCAAATATTACATCCCTCGGAGTGGTACAACAGAAACATTGTGGGTCCAAATTACAAACATACACACATTATTATTACAATACCAAAAGATTAGTATTTTAGGTGGTTCAGACTTACAACCATACACATCTTACTTAGTATGTTTTCAGCGCAAGAACGAAAGATTCAAAAGATATAGCACTTGATCTCAATAGCTTATTGTATAAGGTTCCTGCTGCTCAACTCGGCTTAAGTACTAATAACTACTGGGAAACTACTCTGACTCGTTGCTATTAGCTCCATATCGTATCTCATAGTCCACCCCTTCAACTCCACCAGATAGGTCTGGTTCCTCGTAGTAGACGTTGTCCTGACCTTCAGTAGCCACGACGGGGATCCTCTACGCGGTGTTCAGGCCCAAGATCCCCACCTTCAACGTGGACGTGAACGCCACCTCCATGACGGTCACGGACGCGTTCGAGGTGCAGGTGACCGCGGAGAACCCGAACCGCCGCATCGGGGTGAACTACGACGGCGGCGGCGAGGTGACGACGTTCTTCAACGGCATGGAGCTCTACAGCGGCGCGTTCCTGGCGCTGTACCAGGGCCACGACACCACCGTGCGCCCGCTCATCACACTGCAGGGGGAGACGAGGCTCGACAACGCCGTTGCCGCGTAGCTGGCCCAGCAGGAGGAGGCAGGGCTCATCCCGCTCACCGTCAACACGCGTGTGCCCATCAGGATCAAGTTCCGCGCGCTGAAGCTATGGAAGATGACGGGGAAGGCACGGTGCGACCTCGTCGTGGATAGCCTCCAGGCCGGGACGCAGCTCCGCATACGCTCCATCAGCTGCAGCTTCAAGCTCAAAGTTATTTAGACAACTCTCTCTTCTCAAATTCTTTGAGCCGTGCACATGGTCTATCTACGTAGGATTGATACGTTGCAAACGTATCCATAATTTTTGATGTTTCATGCTTGGTTTTATCTACTTTCTTATGTTTTGTCCATACTTTGGAGTACTTTTCATATGATTTCTTGGACTAACCTATTAACAAGAGCCACAGTGGCAGCTGCCTGTTTTCTGCTGTTTTTGGTTTCAGGAAAGTCAGAAAATGAATATTCTCGGAATTGGACGGGACAAAAGACAAAGTCATTATTTTACCGAGGGACACCTAAAGCTAGAATACGAGACGGACAGGGGTTGGGGCCCAGCCACACCACATGGCCGCGCGGGCTGGGCCTGGCCGCGCCAGGGGGTGGTCTGGCCGCCCCAGACACCCCCTTGGTCTCCCTCTTCGCCTATAAGATGCCTTCTGACCTAAAAACTCAGGGGGGTTCGACGTTTTTCTAGAAAGAGTTCCGCTCCGCTGCCACCACCAGATTCCACGAAACAGCACCAGAAACTCCGTTCTGGCACCCTGCCGGGACGGGGAATTGGAGGAGATCATCGCCATCATCATCACCATCGCTTCTCCATCGACCATCCATGTTTCTGTTGGAAACATGCCCTAGAGTCAAATAGTAGTAAGGACTATTATCATATTTCATATAGTTTATGATTAAGTTTTATATCATGCTATAACTATATTGAGTGGAAACATCAATACACGTGTGATATACAAACAAACCATGGGTTTCCAGTGAAACTCTAGTCACCGGTTCATTGGTCAACAGATGATCATGTTTCTTGATCATGTGGCATTTATGCCAGTTGGAAATGAGGTCATCTCATTCTGAGAATGAGATGATGAACCAATACCCAACCTAAACATCGTGATTCGATCATGTCACGAAGTTCAAGTTATGATGATTAGAAAAGGACCCTCGTAGACTATTCCTTAGACCGTGAGACTATATCAATCACTGTTTCCCGAGAGTGCTTAGATAGCATCAAACGCCATCTGGTAAAACGGTGGTTATAAAGGTGTGTTCAGGTATTCCGAGGAAACCGTAGAGGCAATATATGTCAAGAGCGGGATTTGTCCATCCATGTGACGGGAAGATACTCAAGGGCCCACTCGGAGAAGTTATATCCAATAGTTGCGCAGCATGTGACTGGATCACGGGGATATCACTTGTCGGAACGAGTCAAGTAGCATTGTTCAGTAACGAGATTGAACACGACATGGGGATGTCATTGATCAGATCTCGGGCAATGCAAGTATCAAGAGACAAAGGGAATAAGACACGACTGTCCTGGTTCAAACGACGAAAGATCTTCGTGGAACACACAGGGGTCACATGGCCATCCAAGTCCCTCTGTCGATCATTGGTGTGGGAGTGTCCCGACCATGTCTGGAGTGTTCCCGAACCGTGGGGTATCACGCTTAAGGGCTTGATGATGCTTAGAGAGTGTTTATAGGATCAGTAGAATCGCCGAAGAAAAGAAGGGAGAAAACCAGAAGGGTTTCGGTAAGTTCGAAGGATGTCCGGAGTGGAGGTGGAAGATGTTCCATGGCCACAGATATTGAATAATATGTGAATGAATGTTAAATGTTGATTTAATCATTTATTCATAATTATTTAATAAAGAGAAAATCAATTAAAAGGTCAAAAAGGCTTAATGGGCCAATTCCGGAGGGAGAGGGCCCATTAGGGGAAAGGAGAGAGGGAGGAGGGACCAAAGGGGAGGCCGGCTGGGCCTTGCCCCCCCGCGGGGCCCACTAGGGTCTGGCCGGCGGCCACCCCACCCCCTCCTCTCCTTTAGTCCCACCCCGGGACTTGAGGGGAGGTAGTACCTCCCCTTCCCCTATATAAAGTGGGGTATTTGACCTAGAAAAATACACCAATAATCAATAATGGTCTCCCCGCTTGTGGGAGGACCTCTAATTGATATTTTCTCTCTCCCCCTCTCTCTCTCTCGTGACCATGGTCCCAAGTCTGGACTGCGCGAGCGAGAGATATCTTCACCGCGGAGCGCCGTCGTGCTACGGGATTCGGATCCAGGAGCTCTACTTCCGCAACTGCTGCTGGATCGGGGAAGCGGGAGTCATCGTCAGGCACCGGACGTGTGTAACTCCCTGCGAGGTGTCACACTTGAGGCACTCAAGTCGTTGGAGCCAGAAGGAGCGCAAGGACTTCATCACGACCTTGAGGTCGGCTTCGGCTCGTCTACATCAACCACGCTCTCCTGAGCGTTGACAAAGCTTTTCGGTCTTCAAGGGTAAGTTCGCGAAAAGCCCCTCCCGTTACTGTATTACTAATAGATAGGTCCTGGCAGCTTTAGGGGTTCAGGGGCGTAGAGTAAAATTTATTGTTTTTATGCGCGGAACCTATACAGTTTCCCCCATCTATGATCATACCGATGCTTGTTGATTATTGTTGTTTCTAAGTCTACTTCATCGTTTGTATTAGAGTACCTGTCTACAAAATCCTATTTCCCCCGTGTAGTGTACCATCCTTCTGATAGCATACACACAAACTTTGCTTTCTGTATCCGTGACCACTAAATGCATGCTTTCCGCTAATGATCGCCATTGTTCACCCAAAACATTTAGATGATCTAATTTGCATGGTTCACCCATAAAATCTACAAGATCTGATTAACATAGCTAATCGAAATAACTACACGCGGTGCCACAATACAAGTAAAAAAATTCAAACAGAGTTGAAATGTTTATCTCCGTCAAATGCATTGCAGCAACCACGCTCAGTGACACCGCCATGTAGGTGGCGAGGTGAAGCTCGTGTGTCAGTCTAGTATAGTAGTAGTTCAAATAAAGAGTGGAGCTTGCCATTGAAAAACAAAATCCAAGGATATGAATCACCGAACTCCATGGAGAAGGAAGGGAATTTATGTATCCTGTTGGGAGTAATTAAGGGAACGGAGGGAGTATAAGATGTATGGAAATATAAGACGTTTTAGGTTTGTGAATCTAGACATATTTTAGTGTATAAGTTCGTAGAGGTTACGACTGAACCTATACACTAAAAAGTGTCTAGATACATTCATTTCACAAAGCTAAAATGTCTTGTATATATTTCTGAACGGAGAAGATGAGTACATGTTTGTGTAGATATGCATGTTATCTAGAGATTGAGGCGATCGATGGCGCAGGTAATTGATTGACTCCTTCCAAGCAGTTCAAGTCACAAGACTCCTCCTCGACGACTAAGCAATCTCGCAAGTATTTCTCCGGTCCCTCATGCTTGCGGCATCCCCTCTCCAGGGCCGGCTCTGACCCTAGGCCAGGTTGGGCGGCGTCCAAGGGCCCATGACAGATGGGGGACCAAGATATAATATAGACTATATATTACTCTTGTCATTCGGCTGGGCTGCTTTCTTTTCTAATAGGCCGAAAAAGTGGCACACATTGACAAAGCGACCAAGCCACCAGGAGATCGATCGACATTGGGAGCGAGGGATAGATGGATACGGACGGGAAGCTACTAATGATAGTAGCGATAATTGAGGATCGCGTCTATTCCTCTTCGCCAATTAGGGATTTTACCGATCGACTGACTCTTCCTCTTCGCGTCTCTATCCATCACCCCTGTTCTTCACGACTTGAAGTCGACACGATCCAGCCTCCATTCACTGTAGCCCTGCTTGGCTGTGCGCCCGTGCTCGTCCGGTCGCCCTGCCCTTAAGGCCCTAACCCGTAAGTTCTTTTTTTCTGGGCAGCGTTCTTATATTTTGACAAGATATTTTATCCTCCTGTCCTCGTCGGAGTTCTAAGTTCTATTCATCAAGTCCGTAATGTAATACTTTAATTAAGGTTTTACTTTTATCTTTTAAAATTTGTAAATTCCATTACCATTATTCTATTATAGGTGTTACAATGCCGCCGAGACAATTGTCCGGTGCTGCGAAAAAAGAAAGCGAGAGAATCAACTGATTGCATTGAAGAGAGGTGCTTTAAATAAATATTTTCCAACAACTACTAGTGGCTTTATTTCCAGGAAAATATCCTGACAAAGAAACCATCAAGCTCAAGATAATACTACATAGAAGCAATGACACTAAAAACTTAAGTTAAGAGAAATGTTACTTAAGTTATGAGGAAAACATGTGGAGAACAACCGGATAAACCAAAACTGAAGCAAATGGAGATTAAAAGAAAAAACTGCAGATAATGATAAACCCAGACAGTTTAGGTGCATTCCAAAAGTGTTATAAACCTCTAACATAAATAAGGATTCTCTCCTGCGGCGCACTACCCTTCTTGTCAAAGTCCTCTCAGTTGATCTGTAGGACTTTCATGCATAATTCTTCTGTAGTAAGGTCATAAGCATATCATTTTTTTTTGCAGATAACGGTTACTATAATCTGATCTTCATAGCTGTTAATATAGTTTAAACATATGTCACTTACATGAAAGTTAATTCTAAATATCAGAAAAAGATATATATACACTCAGATGCATCTTGGTTGATGCGCAGTGTCCGCAACGACAGGCTGATACTGTCTCTTCCTTAATTATTATGCAAGCATGAAATCAATCCCAGTCGTGACTTAGTAGATGCGTTGTTCTAAGCAGAAGGTACTTGCAGTTGCAAAACTAATACTACTTGTTAACTAGCCTAAAACATCACCTTACATCCCAGCTGAGAGCTGGAAGCAAACCGGAACCAATTAGGATTCTCTTTTCATGTCAGATTATAGTTTGAGTTCAGTTTCCATGACACACCACTTCTCATGGAGTACTAGACTGATCTGTGCAGTCAAACATAGATATTTGACTTCAACGAGACATCACAGCATTTCCAAATAACCTCAAGTCTACAGTGACTTTCTAAACAAAAATTCTAAGCACTCACCTTCCTCGCTGGCTGATCCACAGCTTGAGGAGGAGGTCGTCCATGAAGCACAGGTAGGTGGACAAGGGAGCCTCCTGCTCCCGCTGCCACCTGATGTCCAATGGGAAAAATGTTCTCGTCGCCACGCGCCAGTGAGCCTTTGCCGCGAGCTGCCCCACCTGCTTCCCTCCTCGTTGCGCTGTCTTCCTCCAGCTGTGTGTGCAAAGAACAGTTGCATTTGGCGCTAAAATTCAAACTATGATTAGCAGGGACAAGCAGCAAGGGAATGCGCAGCGCGGCGGCAAACAGAAGCAGAGGTGCTGGCTAGTGGCAGCGCTCTTAATCTAGGGCACAGCAGAGTGGGAGAGAGATGAGCAGGAGGTTACCATCACAGAAGGATCGCGGTGCAAGTCATCATCATTGCCGAAGGCTGCCGCCGCCGCTGTCTTTGCTTGTAGCTGCCATGTAGGTCGCCGCCCCCGCAGTCAAGGTGAGATGGTGGGAGGACACGGAGGGAGGTGGGAGAAAATTTCATAGCCACTATGGTCTCGTCTACCGGAAGAGTCCAATGTGCGTGCAACACGTGACCCAGTTAGAAATAACAAGACTAGGAGAAACGTGTACTGCCCAACCTTTGCATGCAACTAGATTTAGGGATGCGTATGTCGCGACGGTAAACATCGAGCTAAGAAAATCTCGTGGCTCTTGCACTATTTTTTATCTTACATAGCGCTAAAAAAAATGAAAAAAGGCATCCCGCTATGTCATGCTGTAACAAAGTGTCGATGAATGCCACATTTTCGCAACGAACCGAGCTGTCAAGAACATTTGTTGCCCAAGCTGCTAACAATGTGAAATTGTGTAACACCAAGTCATTTTTTCTTGAAGAATTAAGAATATTAGGATATTTAAATTAGGAAAACCGAGCGGGCACCTTGGCGCACGACCCGTGATTTTCGCACTAAATTACATCATGTGTTATGATGATAAATTATGATGATAAAAACTGAGTGGGGGAAAACGTTTATTGTGCAATTGCCAAGGAAAACAACATCTTATATAGAGAAACATGTAATGAGATGTGATCACAAATTCTTCATGAACAATGTTTGGCGCACGACACCGAATCTACGAATGTGGATCTCGCACCGGTTTTTAATTTTCTATAAGCTAACAAAAACAGGTGGAGAAACATGTTTATTTAGTTCTTTGTGTTGACAAAATGGAAGCAACCAATATCCACCTAGCCTTCGGCGGCGTCAGCCAGCCATGCAAGCAAAGAGTCATCCCGCTGCCTCGCACTAACGCCACGCTTGAAATGCACCATCGGTAGATGTAACAATCCCCGTCGGTTTCAACGACAATGCTCTCTCGTTGCCCCTCTTGTCTCCCGAGGTGGCTTTTTCACTCGTTACCACTCTCGTCTCCTAAGGAGGCCTAGTCATCGGTCGATGTGGTAGGTATAACTCGTCCACACATTGCCGATATTGACTTTCACTTGCGTTCACCATCCGCGCCACCGCTTCCCTCCATTTGCCGACACCATTTCTCGCCGAAGCTCCAAGGCCACTCTCTAGGTGATGCACAAACTCTACCCGCCACATGACCAAAATCTTAGTCTTTCGCATTGATAAACGTTTTCCATAACATGATATAATAAGATGAGAAAATGAGGAGAACGTCATACACATAATTATTGGAACCACAATTTACATTACAGATATGGGGTGATAACTCATGGTGTGTCAAAAGCAACAAATAGCTGAATTAAAGAGGCTATAAACAACCATACACTACATGAGTGCATAACAATTCTCATCGATAAACCTTGATTCTAAGTTTAGAAACGGGAGTTCATCCTATTTTCCTTGAGTTAATAACACTCTGGAGACACTAACTTGCCGTGACGTGCATTTTTAGAAACAAAACATGCAATGCGTAGTATGCTGATACACCAACTTGTAATTCCGATTTGATATAGGTCCATGAGCGTATGAAGCCAACATATGTGGTGCCACGCAGGCTAGTGGCACGTGCCCGTGTGTCTAGTTTTTTATATCCCTATCGTCCCTAGAAATCACAGATAAGTTCATGTATTCTATTCTAAGGAAAAAACCCAAATCGAGACAGATCAGTGTTGACCCTAGGCTCGGGCGTGGATAAGCATGGCCTCTATGCAGGCTCAGCTGCTCCAAGACCTCCGCCCGGTGGTGGACCTCGCCGTCTCCACCCGGAGTGGCTGGAGCTGCACCAGCCATGGGCGACGGTAGGGCGCACAAGCAGCAGCAGAGCACCTCCTCCACGTCGAGCTCTCGTCCAGAGCTGTAGCAGATGATGCGCAAGCCGGCGGTGGCTGCACCCGAAGCTCCTGCTGCGGCGACGGCAAGCCCCATCCCGATGACGGCGGACTCCATGCGGGGGCGTAGTAGACGGCTGTAGCACTCTGGAACATGGAGGAGATCTCGAAGGTCAGAATTTTTCGCAGCTGAATTGAATTAGTATGGAGCTAGTCTGAACTGCAGTAGAACAAGTGTGAATTTTCGTAGCATAACTGAATATTGATGCTGCAGTATAGCAAGTCTGAATATTCGTAGACGGCAGTAGTGTTTTTGAACTTAAGTAGCTGCGAAATCACGAGTCTGTAACTTGGCCTAAACCGCATCCGTATGAACTTGGTCTATAATTGCTGTACCGCTGGCATCATGATTGTAATTGAGCCTCTGATTCAGATTTGTGCACTCAGAGCACACGCCAGGTCGATCGCCTGGATTCAGGTCTTGCTCATCATAATTACCACCACGCTAAACTGATGTGATATGAATTTGTTTGATGTGGAAATTTGTAAACCATTAGGTTGGAGGAAGAATTGGATTATAATTAACCTACGAAGGAATATTTTTAAATATTTTCGAAAGTTCAATAAACAGCTAATACTAATAAAGACAAAGATATTTTTTAACATGGTTAATTTTATTGTCAACAAACATTGTCATAACTATTTAAGATAGGAAGACAAAAACGAACTGTTAGAGTTAATCTTGACATGTAATTGTTGGTCTGCATGTGTGCATGACCGAGTAGGATTAGTGCATGCATTGGATGTTAGTGGCGTGGAGTTTGGCCAGGTCGTTGAGTTAGTTAGTGGGCTAGCTGGTTTAGTCGTGTATGAGCCGAGTCGTGTGCATCGTGGAGTGAGTGTAGGAGATAGTAGGTATTCTCTTGTACTGCCTATTTAAGTCTAGTAAGGGAATGAAAATGGGAGTCGAGAGGGCTGAGTGAAAAACAATGTAGTCTTTGTGTATTTCCAAGGTAGAGTGTATTAGACAAAGCTTAGTCTTCTTCCTTGGTCGGTGCGTGTGTGAGTTCTTGTGTGTGTTTCTGAGAGACAAAAGATTGCGAGTTGTGAGGTAGAAGAAGATCAGAGGGAGCTGCGAGGTGCAGCTCCAACACGAACTACATGCTCTAATACAACGTGCATGTTTGTTACTATTATCTAGTCCACATCACACGTGTTATGCATATGCCCTGAGGCTGTGACACACAAACATGGATGCATGTGTCTCTAGTCGACCCATCTCTGTCCATCTCCGTCCGTGACTCTAGCTCCTCCTTTCTTATTCACACAAAAATATTCCCCTTTCTCTTCTGTTTGAGATCTAACCCACGGCGGTGGCCATGGAAACTTGTTGTCCCGGTGATTACATGGCAGTGTTGGAGAGGCATAACGGCTGTCCGATGCTCTGCTAGCGGGAAGACATGGTAAGGTGCCATTGCGAGCAATGGCACAAGATGCTACTTTGTTTGGTGCTGGAGCTGGTGGAAGAGGAGCCTGGACACAAGCAGCCGACGTAGTTTAAGTCTAACAACAATGACCATTTCGACCACGAGATAGTAAAGTTTATGACACACACACACTAATACAGTAGGCGTCCATCAAGAATATACACACACTGGATCATGCTAGAGGCACACATCGATCATGATGAAGACTTCCTCTTCTCGCTCGGCTTCAGGAACGGTAGATAGCCCTCTTTCGTCATCCACGTCCTTGTGTCACCCTGCTTACGAAGGCGTTCTTCGATCTCCCTCTTACTCAACCCTCTGGCTTGTTGTAGGGCACCGCCCCTTGTGTTGACATCTTCAATGATGATTTGCGACAACTTCATCTGAATGCGATGGAAGTCTTCTCTAAGATCAGCATCGTCGATTTTCGCCAAAGTTTCGGCCCATCCTTGGAGACTAGATGGCAGCGTTAGGTTATGGCAATCCCGAACATAGCCTTTAAGGTGATGGAGGACGTAGAAGGCCTCCTTGGCACCAGTAGTTGACTTCTTGACGCAGGGGAAGTCGAGCACGTGCTTGAACACGTGTTTGCCATCCTTGATACATTCCCCCTTATCTACGAAGGTGCATCCCTTCTTGGTGTAGCCCTCGAGAGCCTCATTGAGAACACCCCTTATTCTGGTGTAGTCTTTCTTCTTCGTCAAACTCCCTGAGTCGAAATACGTGGCTAGCGAATACCTCAGGACAAGGACGATGAGTGTGCAGTATTTGTCTCTGCGCAACACAATTGGAACGGAATGTTGGAAAAAGAGCAAAGGAAAGAAATCTATAAGAAATGCATAAGTTACGGTGGCGATGAGCGAGTGTGTGTACTTACTCGGGAAAGAAAGGCAAAAGAAGTGTGCCCTTCCTCTTGTTGTCCACCATGAACTTCTCGAGGTACGCCGTCGCCTTGGTCTGTGTCTCTGATCCTTCGACCAACTGGCTGTCCCGCATGTAGTAGGGATCCACTATCGCGATTTCCGGGGTACTTTCTCTCTTGATTGTGAGCGCCAGATTGAGCGCGTATAGGCGGACGAAGTTATAGTCCAGCCGTTTCGTGAGAAACAGCTTGAATATGTCCTCGAACGCTATGAAGAATATATCCGCGGGGGGTTCATCGACGAAGCCCACGTCCAATGGCACCTTGGACGTGAAAACCGGGTAATTTGGATCTTCGTCTTTAAGAAGGAGGGCCTCTAGTGTCTTGACACCCTCGTGCAAAGTTAACATGGCTCCAACCGCAATGTGGATCATATCCGGAGTCAATATCGGATCACCAGCTACATGCACTCGGGGCAAGCCAAATTGTGGATGGTACGACGACGGCGTCCTGACCCCGGATCCTCTTCGGAAGAGGCTAGCTCGCACCCTTCTTATTATTATTATTACCTCTCTTCATGTAGTGCTTCTTCTTCACAACAGTGTCAGCCACTACCATCTGCTCATCAATCGCCTTTCAGAGTGTGTTGGGGCTGAAAACCAATCCCGGTTTCTCTTGTGGTGGATCGACGGCCGGAGGTGTCTCTTGAGAAAGACCATGGAAGACCAGACGCTGCGTGCATGTATTGGGCCGACCAGCTTGATGGTCGTCGCGAGCTGCGAAGGGTTCTTCATCCACAGAAGGCATATACAATCCTTTGGCGGTGCCGGTGTTGATGAAGTCCTCAGCGTTGATCAATTCATCATCATCTTCATGGGTGCCATCATGTGGTGGCGGTAGCGGGGGCGACGGCGGTTGCGGCACAACGTCTTTGCCATGTGGCGGTGCACACGCTGCCAAGAGTTGATGGTGACGGCTGGTGGTGGCGACAACGGCGGCTACTGGCTTCCGAGGTGGTGGCCGGGTGATGATCGGTCGAGAGGTGGCGCCGGTGCTCCCCCCCCCCCGCAAGACGAATCTGGGTCTTCGGCCATGTCAAGGGCCAGTTGTAGCATTCCCCAAGGGTCTTGTGTTCGTCGGCTCCCTGAGGTTGAAAGGGGGGGTCCATGTCGTCGCACCCTGGCACACCCGAGCCAACCTGACCCTCATCACGTCATCATCCATTGGATTTTTGTGCATCATGCGGCTCGCCGGTTGTATAAGAGTGCCCTTGGCAACATCCTTCAACTCACCGCCGACATCTTTAAGCAGGAGTACGCAAGAAGTGTCCTGAGGCAAAAACATGTTGTTGGGCGTCATGAGATGGCAACAGTCATGCATCAAAGGCATAAAGGAGATGACGTGCACTAACTAATTAGTTACCTTGGTGCTGGCGTTGATCTCGGCTAATGTAGAGACACGGCCGATGCCGGCGGCCGGCCTATCATCATCTGCAATCTCCCGCTCGCGTGCCTCACGAAGCACCACCGTCATCGGCTACGCCTTATTGGTATCTTTGGTGGGAGGGGGCGTCGGTGTGACCAAAACGAGGGGTTGCGTCCCGACGTTGACGGTCGGCGGGGTCACCAGGTCCGGCGACACGGTAACATTGATGCCCGAGTTGCTGCCGCTTAAGCTGGGCAGATGTATCGGCCCCTGTCGACCTCCCGCATTCCAAGCAGTAAGCCCCTCGAAAAACTCAGGGGGGATCATCGAGCGGAGCTTCTCTTCGACTAACTTCTCCACCGTTTTCTGGTCCACCGCCTTCTCCTCCAGTGTCTGCACCTTCATCTTCAGCTCTGCAACAGCGGCTTTATCCTGGTTCTTCCTCTCCCTTCTTTTCTTGGCGTCCTCTTTGTAGTACTCCTTGAACTTCATGCTCGTACCGAAGCCGGACACACGGCCAGCTGAGGACGGCGGCAACCCCTTGTCTCTCTTCTTGTAAGCATTGGTCGCCCTGTTGAAAACCATGTCCCACGGCTCCGCCGAATCCTAGGACGACTCTGTGGCAGTAGCGTTCAGTTCCTCCTCCTATAGAGACAAGGAAAGGTGAACCCATTTAGATTCTTCACTTCATTATCTTAATTAGAACACAATAGACATGAGATCAGCGATAAATTCCTTACCAGCTTCTTCTCGAATGCCTTCACCCCCAGATCGTCAGTGATGAACTCCCCTGTTTCCTTGTCCAGGTAGTAGCGGGCCCGAACAAATTGCCTAAGCTGCAAGTCCGTGATTTTAAGCCAAGGGTTGTCTTTACCAAGGCGTTCAAGCTCGGCGTCCTCCTTGTCCCAAATGGCTTGTTTCCCCCTGTAACTGCCGCTTCCAAGGCGGTGGTTACCTATGTTCTGTTCCCGCATACTCCTTCCCCATTGAGTCCATTTTATAACGTCAGCGGTAGCTATATCCGCCTTGAAAATCCTAAACTCCTCTTCGTCGAGCATCGGATTTTTCTTACTAATAACCTCCCAGCTTTCACCTTTGTCAATGCTATTCTTCACCCGGGTTTTCCAGCTACTCAAGGCGTTGCTCATCTTCATGAGGGCTAGTTTGTTCATCGGGTTCTTATTTCTCTCGAGGTTTCTAAACTGCTCTGGGAATCTGTATCGCTTGTGAAGCTTCTTAAGGAGGTTATCGACCAAAGCTGCATGGTCAGCATGTCTGATGTACTTCGTGTTGATTGACATGCTTTCCCGGACGATGCACCCGAGTTGCAGGCCATACCCTTTAGCAATCGCCTCTGGCGCAATGGGTTGGCCACTTTCTGTGACCTCAGTGAACTCATCGCAGACGGTGGCGAGCACTGGCACCTTCCGCTCCTTCTGTTCCTTCTTCTTCTTCTTCTGAGAAGCGGCCGGGTTGCTGCTACCGTCATCCGTGCGCTCGCCGCCATCGATGTGGGCACCGCCATCGGTGGTGTCATCCTCTTCGCCGCCGCCTTCACTAGTTCCATCGTAGTCGTCTTCGTCCCCCTCGTAATCAGGATCTCCGCCCTCATTGGCCCCAACAGCTCTGGCGACAGTCGCCTCCTCCTCCGGTGGTGGTGTCATCCTCATCGTCTCCTCCTCCTCCTGTTGGGACCCCTGCCAGAATGACTGGTTGGCCTGTCTAGCTTGTTTTTCAACGTTGATCATGTGCTTAGAAGGGCCAGACTCCTTGTTGCCCGACATGTTTGCACTACTCTATTTAAAAGAGGCAAAAAAGTTAGCACAAATCTCGGCCGAAAAATTCGGCATGACCTTTGCTAATTTTTTGACCTAGGAGGGCCCATTTCTCAACTGAAATGGAAGTGAATCGACACTTCGGGAGAAATGGACAACTCAAATGAAATCCCGGCAAGACAAAACACCCCATCCCCATATTGACAGCCCCATGCATTGACCCCAGCATCCATCATATCCATCATCCACATGCAGTATATATATAACAGATATAGTACTAGTCCATCATCACATCACAGCCCCATGTATATATATAACAGATATAGTAGTGTAACATAAGTACTTGCTGAACAGCAGAAGTGTAATAGAAGTGTAGTACTTGCTGTAGTACTGGGCTGAAGTGTAACAAAAGTACTTGCCGAATAGCAGATAACAGTTTAACATCCTAATAAATCCAGGTACAGGTCAATTAAATAGATGACACAAGGATTAAGGCATCTATATGTTGTGGATTCAGTACTAGATTTTTAAGGATTATTCAATTAGCAACTGACATAGGGCTGAACTGAATGCAAGTGAACTGAATACAGTTGTTGGCAATGTTTTCTCAGTTATTATCATATCATTATATTTGAACTAAATCAGTGATGACTGCTCAGTTAGTAGCTATTAAATTCTGTCCACTACAAGTTGAGTGTGCACAATCTACCCACAGGTTTTTCTTAGGGAGTTTGTCAATGATACATGAAATTCATCATGTAGTTCGCTGGGCATGGACAGGGTCACCCTGGCCTGGACCAATTACCTTGTGCTAAAACGGGCTGTGCTAGTAATGCTCTGGTGAAGGAACTAACAAGTAGCATTTTACTTTCATTCGATAACTGTAATGTTTCAGTAAAAAAATATTGATTATATCAAAACACAAAGCTGTAAAGCAAATTTCAGTAAGAATGCTTCTATTTGACCATTGAAAGCAAAAGAAAACATGCTTATGGTGATGGGCAAGACCAGGGAGTACATGTAAGAGTAGCTTTAGATCAATTATCCATTGTATATATATATGACTTCTTCATAGTCAATATGATAAAGCAGGAAAGAGGTTCCAGAAAATTAGGGTTATGAACAAAATGCTTTTCCGAGAAAACGCAATGACACTGCATTTCATTTCATTACAAAGATAGGGTTTTTGGTTACAATCCTCCTATGAGGTTATGAACAAAATGTGGTGTCCTACTATGATACTATCCAAAAGTACAAGGTGGAATTTGAGAACAAAGCATTTGCCAACAACTTGAGAAACTGGGTTTTTTCACACAATAGCAAAAAAAAAGATATCCAACTATATGATGCTAAGCAAATTTCCATCATGTAAAAAAAGTAAATTCCAATCACCACCAAATGGAATCTAAAGAGACCCATAATTCACTTGTGACAATATAGTGTAATACCTTTCCATGTAATCAATTCAAGTTGAATAATGTTACACTATTCTAAAAAAAGTGCAACACTTTACAATCAGAGCTGCTACTATTCTAAAAAAAACTGACCAATTAGTACTAATACAATCTCCCTTTATCCATAATAAATACTCCCTCTGTTCCACTGTGAGTATGGATGTTTCTCTGAGTATGGATGTTTCGAGTTACATAGAAAACCTTAGCATCCATCCAACGATAATTCTGTTCAATAATGGTTGCAAACAAACCTGTCGATTCTGAATTCTCAGTGCTAGACTGACAGCAACTAAACAAGAATCCCATTTGTTATTAATTATGCTCCAGTATTTGAATCCCATTTTACTGAACAATTTTCGGCTATCTTCTATCAATAATGGAAAGATCTATGTGACACGAGTACCCTTTATCAAGTACCAGCAGAACAGATAATACTAACGGGTTCAGAGGGAGGGTGGGGGAGTGAGGGGGATGAACCGTACGTGTGCATTGCGGTGGTCGTCGACGACGAGGGTGGAGGCGGTGCTCCTGCTGCAGGCGGGGCAGCGGCGGGCCTCCTCCTCCACGGGCTCTAGCACGGTGGTGGCGGTCGGGCCTCCTCCTCCACGGGCTTCAGCGCGGCGGCAGCGGGCCTCCTCCTCCACGGGCTTCAGCGCGGCGGTGGCGGCTCCTACAGCGAGGGCTAGCGCGGCTCCTCCTGCGCGGCGGTGGCTAGGGCTCCGGCGACGAGGGTTTGCGCGCGGGCGACAGAGAATTTTGGCTATGTGTTGTGAATCGAGAGGAGAAAGGGGGATTGAGGGAGAGGCCGAACCTTCTATTTGGCTAAGTGTTGTGAATCGAGAGGAGAAAGGGGGATTGAGGGAGAGGTCGAACCTTCTATTTGGCTAAGTGTGAAAGTTCTGTGGCGCATTCCCACCCCGGCCGGCGGGTCCCACCAATCTTCTGTGGCGCATGTTCTGGATAATGCGCCACAGAACTTCCAATCTTCTGTGGCGCATGCTTTCTGGTGCGCCACTGATGTTTTCCTGTGGCGCATAGTTTGGCATATGCGCCACTGAACATCTTGTCTATCTATAGGCTATTTCCTAGTAGTGTTAACAACATTTTGGCCTGGGACTACCTGCATAAGTGGAAGCGAGGATGGTGCGAGAGAGGACGTGGTTCCCTTACCAGACTGCACTTGTCCTCGGTGGCCTCGCATCAGAGGACGATGAAGGAGGATTCTAGAGCCGATCTTCCCATTCACATCTTTCTTCATCCGCAGCTTCTTCTCCACCTCGACCTCTGCCTGAGCTCAACCATCAAGTGCAATGATTTAAGGAGAACACCTCAAAAGCTAGTCTAGAGGAGGGGATCACTCCAGCTTATTCATGAAGCTTGCATAATTCATTTCTAGGACAATTGCAACAAGTTGTCCAATAGTGAAGTGTGAGCATCCTTGCAAAGCACCATCCATCTTCTGACGTTTGCCACCACCTTGTCCAGGTTCTTCCCTGAAAGCATATAATTCATTTCTTAACGAGCAAATAGACCAAAAGAACAGCAAAACAGAAAGTGTTGAGTACAACATTGTTCTCGTAATAAATTTTGTAGTTCATGTGATCATAACTCTCGTTCTGTGACCATTCTGTACTTCTGTGATCATACTCTGTTCTAAATGTATCTGAATTGCGTTTTTTTGGATTTAAGGTAATAGTGCAAAATCATTTGAGGTGTTTGCATTTTTTTTGTCAAACCGATTAATATTGTTCTTGTTTTCCTTCTTAAGGCTATTAAGGTTAAGTAGCGAGAAGAAATATTACTTTTCTATTGATCAGCACAATGGTTTACAACTTGTAAGCATCACATATGATAGCTTAACTTTTTTCCAACCATAGCACTTATGTACCAAGAAAGAAAGAAAACTTATTGCAATTGATCAATACCTTGGTATAAAATTTGTAGCATCGGATTTGCTAAGATAATATCTATTTGTCAGCTTATTTTGTGGAAAGTATTTTTAGCCAAGTATCCATGAGTTTATGTTTGGTTTATATGAGAAAAACATGGAATTTCTGTTTGGGCAACTATTATATATATAATAGTAGCTTACTGAAGATGCATGTGTAATCAAAATTATATGCTTTCCTACCTAGCAGTTTTTCTGAACACTTGCAATTTTGACAGCAGATGTTGTCGACTCACGTAGAAAAAAGGAAGGGAATCATACCATCAGGAGGCTCGATGGGCCGTTTGCCAAAGACCGCGTGCCTCTGAGTTTCTGGCTTCTAAGGAAGGTAACTGGAAAAGGCGAACTTTCAATCCTAAAGTTGAGATTTTATTTGCATCTTATAAGCATAGAACGTGCCTTGTGACCTCATAAAAAGAATAAGTATAGTATTATTTCCTTAGCTCAGAATGTTACAACAGGAGTACATGACAGACAATAAACAATAAGAAACATCTTCAACAGACATCCCAAATGACAGCATGACAGGATGACAAAACATGAATTCAACCATGAATTCTACTGGTAATGCTAATTTCAATTTGAATTAGAAAATCAATAAATTCAGTTTAGAAGGATAAATAGAAAACGATTCTAAAATGGCAAAAAAAATAACATCTAATCATTGATATACATGGTTGTAATGACCTACATGCCGACGAAACAGTGTTTCACATGAACGTATTATTCTTCCCGATTTTTGTCCAAGAGAGCTCCAAAAAGGATGAAGTCGCTCACTATTTAAATGCATAAAGAAGTCTAGGATACAGAAGGCAAGAATGCACTGACCGGAAAAAAAGCACACAATTTGAATGACACGTCCTAGAAGAAAATGGAGCACTATGGATTTCTAAGGATAGGAGAATCACACCTTATGACATATATATCCAAGCACTGATTAATCTTACATGAAAGTATGCCTTGTATAAACAGCATTACCAAGTATCTTACCATCTAAAACACTAAGTCCATGAACAGAGCATTACTGGACAAGAGAACACTGAGGCAGATCAGACAATTTGAGGTGCCAGAAGAACAATAGATAGTAACAATCTTGACACCAAGTAAGCGGACTAATCATTGGAAACACGGGACATATGCCGTCGAAGCTTGGTATTTTGGAGAAAGAGGGGGAGGCACCTGGTAGGCGCGAGCACGGCGACATAATCATGGATGGGGCTACAGCGGCACTGGCGAAGGCCCAGGGAGCGGAACATGCACAATTTCCGATTTAGAATGAAAAATGTATCAGCCAATGCAAACCATCAAAATAATCTATGTATGCAAAAGATATAGATAGAAATGCCATATAGAAAAGAGCATTAATTGTGTAAACTGAAGCACTGCTCACCAAAAACTGAGTACAAACTAAATATAATAGCTCATTCTAATAACAAATATTTTTTTGGAAATAGGGCCGGGGTTCTACTCCAAGACAAAGTAAGATGAAATATAAAATATATGTGGCACTACAGTACGTACTAAGCAAGTTGAATTTTTGTTAGCTAAATGATATTCATAAATAGCCTCTTGCTATGGGTAGACTATGTATGAGAGATAGTAAAATATAGCGAGGGAAAGCACTACTTGCATCGAGATAAATATAACAAGGAAAAAAGAGGCAGTAAATGCATAGAGTACATATGAGAGATAGGCTTAACTTCAGACTCATGCACCTGCAGTTAAAAATGCTCAACCTATGCTAGTAAGAATAACCCTTAAAAACTGTTCAAGATTCTTTTTTTATCAAATGTAATCCTTAGCTCGTTTTGTTCCCAAGAAAATCTCCATTCATAAACTTATGTTGAAAAATCTTCGTGCCGCTGTAAAGAAGCACTTTTTTAGTTCGAAACACATGTCACTGGACTGTAGACCATGTTCTTAACAGATTCGCTGAAAAAGAAAAACTTCAAACCAGACTATAGTACAAACTGATTATCTTCTCTTTTTGCTCTCGCAAAGACAAACACGAATCCTAAACAAACAATCTTAACCTATATTTTTTTGTGGAGTAAAAAATGAACCAGGCTAAATGACAAGCTGTAATAACCCTCTTTTTTTGCATCTAGGTAAAAAAAAACAGAAACAAACATGCATGGTCCTAACAAAGGAGAAAAGGGCTCACCTTTTATAGGACAAACATCTAATCATGCACAAATAATCTATCAAGAAACAACAATCTAGGAAAATTATCACCATTTATATGGTCAGTTTACTCAGAGCTTACCATAACATACAGTATGTACAACAACCTCAAGAGGTACTTTCATAAAAGCAAGATTGCCAAGAGAAATAAATCTACTTTAGAATAGATCTTGTAGGCGCATAAGAAATCAAAGAATCTTCATGTGTCTTTAAACCTACTACTGAAAAATGCCCCGTCACCAATGAAAGACAAAACATATGCATCATAGTATACCAAAACTGTTGCATAGCACCAAGAGTATATACCTGATTATTGCTAAGTGATGGTAGTTGCCTCTGCTAGAACCGATTTTCTTTCATCCATCGTTTGCAATCAATCCTACTGAGAAAATGAGCAAAATAATATTCTAGGAAGTCAATAAATGAGTAGATAATCTAATAAGCAACATGGAAGTTAAGTAAGCTCTATCAAGATAGCTCGAACTTTGGATGAACTACATAATAATAGAAGAGTGGATAATTCAATTATAATACAAAACATAGGATATAGAATTAGAGAGTGCTGACTGCGGAGTACATATTAGAAACAGCTCATAGCCAATCAACGTAAAAAAAGTGTACTATACCAGTCAGCGAGCTGCGCAGCTCCTCCCACTGAAACTTCAGGTCCACTCCTCGGCCTGACAATAACAAGAATCCATTTTAACTCCTTATTTAAACAACAAGAAAACAAGATGATCATAAAACATAGCACTAGTCAAATGGCATGGCATTGTACTGAAGGAAACCGCACACACATCATTGATTCATATTAGAAGTGGCAGAAGTCATTTTACTCTGAATCCCTCATCTGCAACGTGCCCCTGCTGTTCCAATCGAACATGTAGGTGCATATCTCTAAAAATACAGAAAATGATATCAAACATCTGAACCTGTATTTGGAAGGATCAGAAAGCAAATGAACTCTAAGAGATGCACACCCTTCCCCGACCTATACACAAATTCCGATTGCTGTCACCCAACAAAACAAAAATCAAACAGATGTCTATTTCCTGACATACCAACAACATCCCTCCATTTATATTCTTATTCACAAGAGCACAGCTAGATGATCATAAACAGAAAAATGCAAGAGCGGAGCTAACTTTCCCGGCATGAGCTACCATACTTTCAAAGATGAACAGTTAAAGAAATTTAGTTAGGAGTCGGAATCTATGCTAGCATCTAGTACTATTGGTAGGAGAAACAGGAATTTCTTGTGGATGTATGACTTTCATCACACAATTTGTCACATGAATATTCATTTTACAAATCCACAACATATACATCTCATCAAAACGAGTTATGAATTTCTAAACTAACAACATATGCATCTCACCTCCTTGTAGCTAGACCATGAAGAACATGGACCAGTAGCTAGCATCATTGGCCATCTGTTAGGTGAGGACACGACTGCTCGCATGCCACTCAATGCTGGTCCGGACAGTGGGGAGGTCATAGCAGCAGGGCGCATGGCGTGCCGGCTATGCTGGTCGTTGTCGCTGGCAAGGGAGTGCCTCTGCCACCGTCCGGCGAGCCGTGCATCTCCTCTCGCCCAACCTCTCGGTCTACCACATCAGCTCGCGGCGGGGGCTGACCTCGAGACCTAGGCAGCTTCATCCTCTGGTCAAGTTGTCATCGTCGACGGTCCCCATGCCCACTCGCCCTTCCTGTAGCACGTCCTCGTGGGAGCGGCAACAACGCATCGTGGCCTGGCGACATAGGTAGGAGGAGCAGGCAAATGCCGAGGGGGTGAGAGGAGGAGGACGAAATAGAGAGGGAGCCCACAAAGGAACGATGGATGTGCCCTGCCCTTGCTCGTCGTCGCCTACTCGTCGCCATCGCCGTCGTTGCGTGCCCTGCCCTTGCTCGCCCGTAGCCGCTCCTTGCTCGCCGCCGTCGTCATGCCGCCTACCCCTGCTCACCCATCGCCGCCTTTGCCGGGCGACCTGCTCGCGAGGCCGGTGTGGAGTTGGGAATGCAGGCGGTGCCGTGCCCCCACGGGATGGGTCCGCGGTGGAGCTCCTGTCCTTGTCCACAAGCGGCGGCGACGGCTCACAGCAGGGGAGGAGGAGGAGGGATGTGGTGCGGCGGCTGCTCACAGCAGGGGGAGCGGCAGCGTGGGGGATTGAAGGAGGATGACATCCTGGGTTAGGCCAATCATGGATGGCTAGGGTTTTCACCCAATCGCCACGTACAGGGCTGCTGCTCCTTCACAGACAACAAGCACCCAATGAATGTCCACCCAAACAATTATCTCGGTCACCGACAAGCGGCCTGAACCATTTTCTGCGGGGATGGGATGAGGCCGGGCAGAGAGAGACGCAGTCGTGCGTAGGAAAAGCGGGTGCGCACACCAGATTGACTTTTTACTGTTCATCTGGGTAAAACAATCTTAGTGATGTGTTGCTGTTGATAGCCCCAGAGACGCCCCTTTGTTCGGCCCTTAATAGGTTTATATTAATACACAATTCTAAAATTCATGATTTCTCTTTAGGGTGGCTAACCAAAGAAAGAGATGCCTCTA
Organism: Avena eriantha; assembly: GCA_910589775.1. Classification (NCBI taxonomy): domain Eukaryota; kingdom Viridiplantae; phylum Streptophyta; class Magnoliopsida; order Poales; family Poaceae; genus Avena; species Avena eriantha. The sequence continues at coordinate 9,769,381 of OU342741.1, read as the reverse complement.
CAAAAGTTCTCTGAGAGCTGTTACTAGAAGGAAAAAATCACGAAAGAATATGCTCCATGATGTACGCGGGTTATGGGTGGGTACCGGGTGAGGTTTGGACCCGTACGTGGATGTATTTGTATACGATTTGGAGACGGTTTGTAGATGGTGTACCCAGAAAAATAACGTGCCGGTCACACCTCCATTATTCATGTTACACGTGCCGGTCCCCAAATCGATTCTGTTAGATAGTTGGATGCCGCTGAGACGGCTGTTGTGTGCGCCATTCCAGTCCAAGCCCAAAAAAGCGATTTATTTCTACATTCTATTTTTTAACAACCAATTTCTGGTTCTGCAAATTTTCCCCTAATTTTTAGCAAGATATTTATCTATAGTCTGTTTTCAAACAAAATTTATTTATGGCAAATAGATCTGGTTGCTATTTTCAAACTAATTATAACGTTTTTTTCTTTTTATAAGCTCGCAGCGTGAACAATTTTGTTACAATATAATTCCTTTTGAACTGTACTTTGCTAATGCACAGAACAAGTATCTTAATGGCAAATTAAGCAGTCATTCCAACCGAGTACTACTGAAAATACAAAAGACAAGAGAACTAATCACAACAAGTAATATAACTAGGCCGTGCCACCGGTGCCGCCGTCCGATGAGATCGACGATAAGATCCAGACGGTCATCACCGACACGGAGGACCCCGAGCTCGCCTAGGACCCAGGGAACCTCGCGTACTGCGAGCAGTACTTCATGGACCGGCGGCAGGAGCAGCTCGCCGCCCACGACGGCGTAGGCCCGCTACTGTCGAGGAACAACTCGGCGGGCAGGCGGTGTTGGTGGAGCGCGCCCGGCCGCACGCTCGCCGCAATTCTGGAGCACATCCAAGCGGGGAACAACCCGCGTCTGGGTTATCCTCCATGCTCGCCGTCGATCATCTCCCGGCGTCGTGGATCCAACTGGATGCCGAGAAGGATGGCGAGCGGGTCATCCGGCTCGTCGTGAGCTTCGGCTTCTCGCTTGTCTGGTTCGGCGCTAGCGAGCTTGCCGGTGCCGCTACCGTCGGTGAAGCGAGAGGCAGCGTCACCACCGCGCTCGTCGCCGCGCACGCGTGCGCGTGGCATCGTCATAAACGAACACCGCGCGCCTTCGTCGCCGAGCAGCCACCTTCGGCTGGCAAGGCCGAAGCCGCGCACGCCGAAGAAGGAGCCGGCAGACTGGGCGGTTCCCGTCGACAAGGACGAGTTCCTCCTCACGCTGGCGATGGAGGCATCGCTCAACGACGCGCCGCCAATGCAGGCCCCCGACGTGTGCACCTGGTCCAGGACGGACTGGGAGCAGGCGGAGGCCGAGCGCATACACCGACTGCACGGGTAGCCAGAGTGTCAAGCCGCACGCGGTGTTCGCCGCCAGAGCGCGTACCGCTACCTGGGTGCGCGGCTCATCGTCCTCGACGACGAAGATAAGGTCGGGCCTTCGCAGGCGTGGCGCTGCGGCTACGCCGGCCAGGGCATCTCCCAGCCACCGCAGCCGTCGAGCGATGAAGACACCGACGGCGATGACGGGACGCAGGACGCCGATTACACGTCATTCTACAGCCACTTTGGTACGTGAACGGCATCGGACATCGGCGGCGGCATCGGTAGTAGTTATTTCTATGTTTTTTCAATTTTTTCTTAGCATACTACAGTCAAAATTCGGGTATATGTCCGAATTTGACATAATAAGTACGTACTCACTATATTTTAATGAAATCTTCTATGTTCGTTTATATTTCGCCGGGTTTATTTAAATTTTGATCAAACGCGGGATTTCAGCCTTGGAACACGGGTGAAAAACTAGACGTTCTCAGGCCGAATGTAACGTCCGTCAGCACTAAATAACGCTGAAATTGGGCCTAGGAACGGCGAGCGAATGAAAATGCTCTAAATAGGATGATGGGGACGGAGAGGATGAGAACGGATATTTTGTTTTATCGGCGGACCAGTCAGTCGCTCTCCTCTACATCATCTGGGTATAATACGCTGTATGAATGTACATACAGAGCCACATACACGCCTGTATAGGTCGATCTCTCGCCGGGAACCCACCCAAAGCAAACCCGGAACCGGTTCTGGAGACAAAATTTGCTCTGGGGGGATACCGAAGCAAGAGTCGTAACAGTAAGGTAGTAACAATGTGCATCTACAGTATTTTGAGAAGATTTGTCAAACAGAGAATATATACACTGCCCGTATGAACCTAGAAAGGACGGCAATACGTTGGTGTACTTACATGGATATTAGTTGTGACTTCGCCGATTTATACGCTTGATTTTATTCTTATAGGAAATTTTACAGATAATAATATCTCGTCTAGCATTGAAAGATGCTGCACGGATGAGTACGCTGTCCAGGATGTGGAAAAGGTTATGGAACTCTCATTTTTATCTGAGCTTTGATGCTGCCATGGTAACATACTCCTGTTCTGAAAGAGACCAGGAGAGCAGAAGCAGCCAAGAGAAAAAGTTTATTGATATTGTCAATACTGTGTTACGCTGTCATGATGGTACAAACTTAAAGCAGTTTAAAGTAGCCTTTGAACTCCGTAAAAAACACGGTTGTTCTCTTGACAGTTGGATTGGCTTTGCGGTTTCTTCACATGCAAGTGAGGTTGTGCTTGATCTTGATCCAAACTCGCCACGCACAGCCCAAGATGCTTATGATTTCCCGTTTCATCTTTTTCAAAATGAAAACAGTAAACAATCTGTCTGGGTCAAATGTGTTTCTTTAAAGCCACCTCGTGACTTTTATGGATTCAGAAAGCTCACGAAGCTCACAATTAGTTCTATCCATATACTGGATGATATTGGGAATATGCTCTCAAATTGTTGTGCTCTCAAATGGCTGCACATCGTTTGTTGCAACTTTGGAGAGTTCAAGCTGCATGGCACATTTTACTGCCTGCAGCATTTATGTGTTATACATTCTGAGGTGCAAGCAATCGAGTTGCATGCCATAGATCTGGCGACTTTTCAATATGTGGGGCAGCCACTACCTATTGTGTTTTATGAATCCCCAAAGCTAAAAATGGCAAATATCAAGTTGTGCCCAAATTATCACATGGGATATATATAGTGGGCTTTCTACAGCGTTGCCTTGTCTGGAGGAGTTGTACATGGATGTGTTAATAAAAACAGAGGTTTGTCTGCCTACTAGATGTTTATATCAGTTTGTCTCTGCATTTCTGTTCTCAGTGAAATTCTTGTTATTCTTACATCCTCATGACAATACTTCAGGCACCAGAGTATGTGATAAGCAAAGTCAAGTTCAATTATTTGAGATATAAAAACTGCACAGTGGATATTTCTAGGCATCCAGAGAATACAGAAGGATTTATGGAGTTAGCTACACTTTTGAAGCTTGATCCAGTTCTTGAGAAATTGGAATTGCATCTAAGTACTTTTTATATGTCCCCTCAACTGATTACAAGTGTAACGTTGTTGTCTAGATTAAAGTTTATATGTTCCTTGGACCATCTCTTACTATGACTACCATTTATCATTCGATTCACGCGGATTTGGTATGTAACACCGTATTTTTTAACTACACAGATGGAAACCAATATGTATCCATTTGTCGTATTTAAAATGAATGGGACCCCTCCCTCAAGGCCTCACAATCATCTGAAGATTGTGCACGCAACAGGATTTATTGGTTTTGAGGGTCAACTTGAGCTTGCGCTCTATATTCTTGAGAATGCAAGGTCACTCCAATTGATGACGATCGACCCTTTGAGTCTTCGTCAGGCTAGATCAAAGGAAGATGCAAACAAGTTAATCGATGTCCAAGTTGGTCGAGAGATTATTCATCAGTTTCTCGACCTTGAGAAATATCGTGATGTGTTAACGATATTGTGATTGCAACCAAAAGTCTGGCTAGTTAGCTGTATACATACGTGTTGTGGTTAGTTTGAAACTACTTCATCTTTGGTTTTCCTAGACAATTAAGATGTTTTCTGAACTAATGTAGTAATCGATCACATAAAGTTGATTTCGTAGAAACGATGTGCCAAACGTAGAATAAGATTCTAATTTGACTTATTCGTAAAGATATGCATACAAAATCAAAGAAGTACCTTGGAGGAAAAAGAATTGAACAGCAAACTATGTACCCACCACACAGCTGGTTACTTACAATAGTGAGATTTTGTTATTTGTGCATTTCTTGATCTTCACCCTCGAGCATCCATGGTTCTGGCTTGTGTTGTGAAACAGAAATTGGCTTCTTAATCTTGGCTTTACTATTTTTTGTCTTCCTCTCCAAACTCAAATGATGTACTCCCTCCTATTCAAATTAATTGACTCGGATTTGTTTAGATTCGGATGTATCTAGACATCTCGGAGGGAGTACCACATTGTCCAACACAAGAGTTTTACTTCCCAAAAATTTCATCCTCTGATGAATTTGTTTTTGTACATGTGTCCTTCTCAATTACAAAATCATCATCACCTATTACCCTCTTTATGGTGATATCTACAAAAACTCCAGACGCAGCCCCTGGGTCAATTGGTATGAAAAGTAAATACGCAACACTAAGAAGTGACAAATAAATAAAAAATGGAGAATATTAAAAGCAGATTAGCAAATATAGCATAAGTTTTCACTGATAGCAATATAGAGCAAATTGATATCTAAAGCAAGGTCCATGGACCAGTCCAAGGTTCTTTAGTCACACTGGCCGACAGTTGTGCCTCTATCTGACTAACAGACTCACTGGTTAGGCTTAAACATGTAGGATTAATAGATTCTTTATTAACTAGTAAAGTTACACATGAGCTTGCAAAAAAAGTTCACTTGAACAGTTGAGCTGATGTTTAGATGCATCCTTTTTAGGAGTTCAACTAATAAGAGGAAGTGCAGTGTAAACATTACCTCTTCTTAGAAGTCTGGATGATTTTAAGCATGTGGAGACCATGTCATCTGGTGATGGTACATCAAACTTGAAAGGCACCGTCAGCATCAACATAATGCAGTCATGTTTCAGGTATCTTCACTATAAAATCTACTTAGAAAGTAGAACAAATATCAAGCTGTTGGAATCTGAGTCTCAACACAATCGAACAGGAAAAAAGGAAGATCCTAACGTATGTTCTAGAACTATAACATACAAACCTCCTATGAAATAACAGTTAGTCCATTACACGAATGTTTGCCCGAAAGAGACAGAACTAAACATTTGCACTGAGCTCAAAATTTTACATTCTCAAAGCCTAGGTGAAGCATACTACATAAGCTGCATATTAGGAATAAAGCTGGTGCTCAATCTATTAAGCTACTGTGCACCCTCTGAAAAAGTTGTGATCAGAAGCTCAGGCTTAAAAAGCTGGTATAGCATGCACAGTGCAAAGACATGTCTGGTTAAGCAGATGAATCAGACCAGAAAGCAAATACAAGAATATGGGTGATAAGCTGCACAAAGCATCATTTTGTGTTTTTGTTGCTTTGGAAGCCAACAGAGAAAACAGTAGCTTTCAATTTTGGACTGGATGGTGTGAAAACTGAAAAGAGCTCTTGCCAGTACAGATATTCCAAAACGCTTGTTTCTGCATTTAGCTATATTTCAGGAGAGGAACTCAACTAAATTAACAGGGTAAACGACAAAAATTATATCGTATCACATTCACGAGAACAAAAACAGAATAATAAATTAACTATGCAACAAGAATATCGTTATCTACCTCCACCTTCAGCTTCACTGGTGTTATGAAATACAGCAACAAATACCGGAGAACGCCACATGGTTCACAGTATATAAACCTATTATCAATTTTGTATGCTCAAATGGAGCATTTTCATAGACCAGAATGTCTACATGGATCCTCGAGATCAGAGTTGTTATCATGTTTAGGAACAGGCTGAAGAGGAGTTAGTGAGTTGCTAAAAACAGTGAGACGTCATGTAATTTTCTCGGCCCAATCAGGCAGTGTGGCAACTGGAGATTAGTACTAGCTTACCATCTCTTATTTGCAGAAAGCCAATGTTACTGTCTCAGTTATATCATCAGAGCACATGTTTATCCCTGTGAGGCATGTTCTGATTAGGAAACAACATGAGACATTAGCCCTAACGTAGCTCAGAAAGCCAGAAATATATGATACAAATGATAAACTATGAGCAGTGGGCTAATGATTTCCTATGGGAGCTGAATTGGTTCTACATAAAGCTTACACAATAAGGCTAAATGATTCAGAAATCCAGAACTGAGGAATGAATACTGTTTGGTCAGTTGGCCCACCAAATGAGTGTAAACTTGACAAAATAGGGCAATGTGGGCACAGAAATCAAGCATCAAATCTAATTTGGGAATCACCAAACAGCTTCCATAGACTGATTCGAACATATCCGCACATGCCAAGCCATGCCCTGAAGCTCTACACAAAGCCAAAAAAAAAAACCTAAGCCGTAGCTAACCTTGGTACTCCATCCACGATTACAAACCACGTGCTTGCATAGGATTTGTTTGTACAGTTCTGCTCCTATAAATGGACCCCTGGCTACCTACGCTTCCTCTTTCAACTCATGTACACGGGTCACGACGCCTACGGCAACGGTGCTCCCCTGTGACCGCAGGAAGACCCGTCCAAGCGCCTTCAGGGCCGAGAACTCCTCCACACACACCTCCCTCTCCAGCTTCACCTGAAGAACAGACACCAAAGATGATTGATTAGTATCTCATGAGCAAAAGAGCATTCCGTCTCATCTGCTATATGGGGTTACATACCTCGATGATGGCGGCATGTCTCGCGGTCAGCAGCCGTGGTTTCTTCGCCAAGGCCTTCCCCGTTTTCTGGTCCAGTAATGACACTATCTTGGCCAAGCTTGCTGACACCTTCGCGTGGTGGATGTGCAGCTCAAACTGCAAATTTGTGTCAGTACGCTAGGCGATGATACTAATCCGAGAAGTTCCCTTACAAACCGAAGGTACTTAAGCTTGAGATGCTATACATAAAGGCCCTTTTTTTTTGCTTACTAACCTGAAGCCCAGGCAATATTGGTACGGTGATGTCCAGAACCAAGACCTTCAGCTCCAGGGAAGAGGACACGGACACTGGGTAATCTGGATGGCAGAGAACTCCACCCGACATAACATGGATAGGGTCAATCCCTTGCAACCCAATAGCAATGTTGTCCCCGGCTCTTGCCATGTTCAGACGAGCTGAGTCCCGCTCGATGATTCTCACTGTAGCTAACTCTCCAGCAGGCATGACAAGAACCTGAAACGAGAGATCTTTTGGATCAGATGACAGCTCGAGAAGACAGAGCAAGGTTACTCGGCACCATAGTTCTGTTTGAAGCGCTTCTCGTCTATAGTAGGTAATCTTCGTGGTGGAAATGAAAGCGGAGGAACTTGTAGTTAAAAAGCAGCAAGTGACACATGACTGCAAAGGATATAAAATTAGAGGGATACCTTGGAATCGCTTCGGATTGCTCCAGACACGATTTTACCACAGACTGCCACTTGCCCCAGCACGTGGGATGAAATAACGTCACAGATTGGAAGGCGCAGTGGCTTTAAGACATCACGATGAGCAGGTGGTAACGAGTCAATGGCATCCAAAAGACAATTTCCATCAAACCTGACAACATATATCAATTACATACATTATATACCAAGCTGGCAAAAAAGGGATAAAGCGAGGAGGTCTACTATGGGAATATTTTATTACCATGATGTTAGACGAGTATCTGAAGCAGCTGCCACTAGATTTTCATTTATCATTGCACTCAAAGGAACCCAAGATATAGCCGACTCTTTGTAACCACATGATCGGAGAAAAATAGCAAGTTGTGATTTCACATAACTGAACCGTTCTTCCGAATATTCTACTGAATCCATCTTGTTAACGGCGACTATCAAGTGATCAACACCAAAGCTTCTAATAAGCTGTGCATGCTCTTTTGTCTGTCCAATCCCATTAACACCCATACCCGACTCAAATGACCCTATAGAGGCGTCAACAACTAGGACAGCTGCATCAGATTGTGTCACTCCAGATATCATATTAGGAACAAAATCTTTGTGACCAGGGGAGTCAAGCAGAACAACTTGGTAATTTTTGGTGTCAAAGTATGCTACGCCTACAATCATTGTAATGCCGCGTGCCCTTTCGTCAGCACTCTCATCCATCGCCCAAGCATATGCAAATGACCCTTTCCCCTGGGAGAAAAAAAGTTGTAAATATAAACAGTTGTCAAGACGCATAAAAAACGCTGGCTGGAAATAGTGATTATTATGAACTGACCTTTTCTTTCGATTCTTTCTCATTTTTATGCATTTGCTTTTTTGAAATCTTCCCAAGGGCGTGCAGCAATCGACCACATAAAGTTGATTTCCCAGAATCAACATGACCAACCTAGCATAAGATACCGTTTTGACTTATTCATAAAGATATGCATGGTGCAAAACCAAAGAAATACCTTGTAACAAAAATACTGGACCATCAACTATGTAATGCAAGGTGGTTACTTACAATAGCAAGGTTTAGTTGTCTGGGTATTCCTTGATCTTCACCCTGGAGCATCCATCGTTCTGGTTTGTACTGTGAAACAGAATTTGGCTTCTTAATCTTGGCTTTATTGTTTTTTGTCTTCCTCTCCAAACTCAAATTTTGTAGTTCATTATCCAAGACAAGAGTTTTATCTTGAGTATCAGCAGCAACCCTGCTACTACTTCCACCAACTTCATCTAACTTCACTGATGAACTTGGGTCTAAACTTGTGTCATCGGTTACTAGATCATCAGCATTCACTACCTTCTTTACGGTGATATCAAAATCTACAGATGGAGCCTTTGTGTCAATTGGTATGATCCAAGTAAATATGAGATACTAGGAAGTGACAAATGCAGTGTGGGAAGTAACTTGAGTTTAGAATATTAAAAGCAGACTAGCAACTGTAACATTGGAAGACAGTTGTCCCTCTCTATCTGGTCAATAGACTCATTGGTTTTTCCTAAAGATATAAGACTAATCAAGTACTTATTAACTAAGGAAGTTCCGCATGAGGTTGTAAAAAAAACTCACATGAACTAAATGCATCCTTTTAAGTAGTCCAACTAATAAGAGGAAATGCAGTGCAAAGGCTACCTCTTCTCAAATGTCTGGATGATTTTAAGCCTGTAGAGACCATGTCATCAGGAGATGGTATATCAAACTTGAAAGGCACTGCCAAAACCAACATAATGTTCCAGTTATTTGCACTGTTAAATCTCATCAGAAAGTAGAACAGATATCAAGCAAACTGGAAAAAAATAAAGCGTATCCGAAGTTCCTAACAACAAACATTATAGAACTATAACATACGGACCTCCTATGAAAGAAAAGATAGTCCGTTCTATGAATATCTACCCCAATTTCAAAGGACATAACTAAACATTCACATTGAGCATAAAATTTCAGATTATCAACGCCGACAGTGAAGAATACTTCACAATCTGTATATGTATATCATAAACAAAGCTCATGTTCCATACTTCCATATGCTTAGTTACTGTGTACCCTCTCAAGAAATTTTAGTAAGAAGGTCCAGCTTAAAAAGCTGGCATAGCCCACAGTGCAAGACATGTCTGGTTATGCAAATGGTTCAGATCAGAATGAAATACGCGTTGATTATGTACATAACATATGGAACATAATGCTACAGCCTACCAGAATAGGATAATAATCTGCACAAAGTAAAATCCTTGCTTGGTGTTGAGATGCCGTTTACCTATGCTAATGCGGCGCTGTTTACATGTCATGTATGTCTTGTGAAGAGCATCCAAGGAAGCTTGTGAATATCCTGTTGCGTTTTTGTTGGCTTGGAAGCCATCCGAGAAAACAAAAGCTTTTGATTTTGGACTAGATGGTGTGAAAAGAGATCTTGCCAGTACAGATACTCCAGAATGCTTGTTTCTGCGTTTAGCTATATTTCAGGAGAGAAACTCAACTAAATTAGCAGGCTAAACAACAAAATCACAGGGTCACAGTTCACAAGAAAAGATCAGGGAGTGCAACAAGAATAATGTTACGTACCTCCACCTTCAGATTCATTGGTGTTACTGAAATACAGTGACAAATCCTGAAGAACACCGCATAGCTCACAGGATATAAGACTCGTATCATTTTCTTGGGCGCAAATGGAGCACTGCCATGGACCAGAATTTGTACATGGCTCCTCGGGATCCGATTGGTTATCTATTTTAGGAACAAACTAAAGAGGAGTTAGTGAGAAAAACAGTGAGATGCTGTCTAATTTCCTCGGCCCAATCAGGCAATGTGGTAGTGGTAGATTAGTAGCTTACCATCTTTTATTTCCAGAAGGCCGATTTTACTGTCTTTGTGATTGGCACATGTATCATCAGAGTGCGGGTTTATACGACAGTCCTGCAAGGCATGTCCTGATTAGGAAACAACATGAAACAGATTCCCTGACATAGCTGAATTGATAATTTATAAACAATAGGCTAATGATTTCCTCTTGGGACTGAATAGGGATGCAGGCCACCTGTCCGGTGGACATGGCGGACACCGTGTAATTAGTGCATGAACAAATCAGTTAAGGACTCGGCATAGAGAACGAATTGGCGGACAGGCCTCGATGCCCACATGGACGTCCATCTGCATCCCTAGGGACGAATTATGCTAAATGAAGCTAACACAATAAGGCTAACAGTTCTGCCTTTAGATCAAATACTAATATGCAAAGGCGGTATCCTCTAACAGAGGCCAAAACATAGTCGAGAGAGGCAGAAATACATGCTATATAAATGATATATAAATCCTAAACATTAGACCAATAATTTCCTCCTGCAGCTGAATTTGCTGTAACAAAAACTGACACAATAAGGCTAACAGTTGCGACCTTAGATCAGATAATTTGCAAAGACGGCATCCTCTAATAGTCCATAGAGATTAGCTAAAAGGGTCAGAATTCAGAACTGCTACTACTGAAGAATGAACACTATTTGGCGAGTTGGCCCATCAAATGAGTGAGTACAATTGGCAGAATGGAGCGAAGGGGACACGCAAATCGACAACAGAAACCCACTGGCCATGACCGAACAGCCTCCTAAAACCAGAAAACTGCTCCGAACATATCCGCCCACGCGATTCCCTGGAGCTCAGCACCAAGCCGGAAACCTAATCCACCGCTAGCTAACCGTGTTGCCTCCCGCCCTGAGCTGAGCTCCATTAACATCTACAAACCACGCGCCTGCATCCCGAATCGCCGGAGCATCTCCATCGCGCGCCTCTCTAATCAGACCCCCAGACAGCGGGCGCGTAGGATACGATTTGCTCGACGAATGGAACAGGGACGGCGGCCGGCGGGCACATCGGAGGTCAGCGCGCTTACCGATTCCGGTCGAGCAGGATCAGCCGGCGCGGGCAGCAGGCAGAGCGCCGAATCGCGCGCCACGAATCCGGCGTTGGTTGCGGGGAAGTGCCTGGAAACGAGCAAGCGGGGGGAGTGGGGAAGATGGAGAGGAAGGGATCGTTGATTGTTTTTCTTTTCTTTGCTTTTTTTTTTAGATCAATCTAGGCTTTATTAATCAGATAGAATGTTTACAGGATTGTATCAAAATAGGGGTGACCCAACCACAAGTGGCGTCCATTCCGTGTAACAACATATGCCTAGCTAGATTATGTGCTTCAAAATTTGAAGTTCTACCCTTAAAGTTGAAACTGCAATTACTAAACATAGTAGTCCTCACTTGAATCTCTGAGATGATTGCTCCATAGGCTCCCATGGTTCCTTCCTTCATAGCAGTGATAACGGTCTTGCAGTCTGATGCCACGTGAAAAGGATTGAAGGGCCAAGTCCTCTGCCAAAGCCAAAGCTTCATGACACGCCAGGGATTCAAGAGTAGCAGGATCAGATATACCATGGAAAACCAGTGCTGACGAACCAAGATAATTGCCTTCATGGTCTCGGCAGAAGGCAGCAGCAACACCCTTGGTCTCATGTTTGGACACAGCAACGTTAATCTTCGGAATAGGAGTTGGAGGTGGTATCCAGCGAGTGTTCGCTGCCACAGGCTCAGTTGTTTTTCTTTTCTTTGATGGTTGCTTTGTTTGTTGGATCTCAGCAATTCCCAGCCCAAGTGATTTCCAGTGACCCAGCCCACGCTATGCTAGAGCGAGCGACCATCGGAGCCCATCAAGCGAAACCACTGAGCCCGTTAAGCGTGGATTTGAGGGCGCCGCCCATCCTTTTCCGCCTGACACTCGAAAACAAATCCATTTCTGCCTCAACTGAAGTCAGGGACAGAGGCAAATGCTAATTGCCGCTCAAAACGGCGCCACTTGCCCGCGCCGCATGCCTCGATATGTTCTGGGCCGGGACTATTAGTGGCGGCGACCACCGGGGAGGAGCAAGATGGTCGCACTTGGAGGAGATGGTTGACGCAGCCGACCTCACCGACAGCGGGGACGACGCGGCTGACCGCGACACCCTGGAGGAGGTGAGGCCAGGACCTCGCCGGACACGGGGACAACACGGCGGGCCGCAGCATCGCCAGCGGAGGAGAGGAAGAAAACTTAGGTTTAGGGGTGGGTGTTGTCTCGTCGGACTTAGGGTTTAGGATGGGTGTCGCCGGTGACCAGACTTAGGGTTAGGGTGCAGGTTGGGGGTTTAGAGGGATGGTCGGTCGGTTGGTACCTCACCGATGACGGGGACGACACGGCTGGCCGCGGCGTCATCGACGGAGGCGAGGAAAAAACTTAGCATTAGGGGCACAGATCTTAGGGTTTCAGCGGTGCAAGGGGGCTTAGAGTGAAGCTAGGATGGCGCCTTAGGGTTCCAGTGGTGGGGGAGGGCGGTGGCTAGCGGTTGCGTGCAGGTCGATAGGGTGGTGGTTGCAGGTGGCTTGCGGACCGGCTGGCTTCACCAGCGCTAGCCGAAGCCCGGAGCCCGCGTACTGGGGCGTGGCTATCGACGAGGACTCCTTCGTCATCAAAATGGCGATTGAGCGTTCTTTGCACGATGCCGCGCCACCACCGTCGATTCCGGAGCCAAACATCCTCGCCTGGTCCAGGGCAGACTAGGAGCAGGAGGAGGCACGCCGTGTTCAGCGCCAGTAGGAGGAGGCCGAGCGCTAGGTCAGAGCACGCCGCGAGCCCGCCTACCAGGGCGCACCTCTCGTCATCCTCGACGACAATGACGTCGGTCCTTCATACCAGCCGTGGAGGTATGGCGACGCAGGCCAGGGCAGCTCCCCCCCCCCCCCCGCAGACGACGATGGCGACGATGACGGCAAGATGGACCCGGACTACACCAGCTTCTACCGCACCTTCGGCATGTAGACGGCGTCCGCTGGCATCGGCATCGGCGTCGGCCTTTTTAAGTTTTTTTTTAGCCTAAGTGAAGTCAAAATTTGGGTGCCCGTACGAATTCGATGTAATATTTATGAATCGGCAATCTATTAATGAAATCCGCCTATATTCGCCCAAAGTTTGTCGAATTTTGTCCAAACCCGGGAGCTCGGCCTAGGAACGCGATTGGAAAATCGGCCGTTCCTAGGGCGAAAACTTTCTTTGTCCGGCGCTATTTAGCTCCGGATTTCGGCCTGGGAACGGCCAACGAGTGGAGATGCTCTTAGAGTGAAGCTAGGATGGTGGCTTAAGGTTCCGGTGGTGGGGGTGGGCGGTGGCGTGCGGGTCGACAGGGTGGTGGTTGTAGGTGGCTTGCGGTCGATGTGAAGAAGAAGAAGAAGAAGAAGAAGAAGTATAAACTTATTCAGGAACCTACACTCTTTCTTTCTCTTCCCTTCACCATTCTTGTTTTCTTCATGGACATCTCCTCCGGCAGCAAAACATCCATGCGCCAACAGCTTCATGCCCGTCTCAGTGTGAAGAAAACAACTGTAGTTCGGTCCGTCAGTACAGGTGGAAGTGGAGCAAATTGCACAAACCACCACACATTGCTGCCATTGTTGCGTAAAACACTAACTTTATCTATATTTTGCACAGATCATCAACTATTGGTGTAATACGTTGCACAGAGATCCAAATTCTAGATCAGGTTGTTTAATTGAAATATGACTAGGATCCACAAGGCAGGATGATGTGGTGTTAACATGTCATTATCTAGTGAGTTGTTTCCAAACTTTTTCAAAAAAATAAAAAGCTTTCGGTAATTAAAATAATATAAACAACCCTAAACTAACTAATCCATAAATTTTTGAAAGAATATTTTTTCAATAGTTGGAATCTTTATTTTTTTCAAAAAGATAAAAAGCCTAGATAATGACACATGGACATCAGATCCTTATGTCATGAGCCCGGTCGTAATTGCGGTTAATCCACTTAATATGAGATTTAGACCCGTGCGCAAACCTATTACACCAATAGTTGGTGGTTTGTGCAAAAAACATGAAAAGTTGGTGTTTTGTGCAACGTCGACCGGAATAAGTGGTGGTTTGTGTAAGAAAGTGCTTTGTTAATAAATAAATATGTTTAGGCAAGGACTTCCTCTCGCGTGTCTGCTTTCCTGTAATGCCTGAGACATGTCGGACAAGAACCATGTCAAAAAAAAAAGATATTAGTTTACGACCAGGAGTCCAGGACCAACATGGTACGGAGTCGCCGAACGTCACGCCTCCGAACCACGGGTCAAGTTCCAAGTCACGCCGAATCCCATGCACCATCAATCAAACCTAGCCTCAACGTCGCCGCAGCGCGTCAAAATTCGATCCGGCAGCAGGCGCGCGTCCGCCGTACTTATGGAGAAGATGACTAAGCCGGCGGTCCTGGCCAAGAGGCGCGCGTCCGACGACCGAACCGCCATGAGCAGGCCACAAAAGCTGAGCCGCGGCCACGATCTGATCAGCAAACTTCCCGACGACGTCCTCGGCAGCATCATCTTCCTCCTCCCCACCAAGGACGGCGCCCGCACGCAGGCCATCAATCGCAGATGGCGGCCCCTCTGGCGCTCCGCGCCTCTCAACCTCCAGGCCGACTACCGCCTCTGCAAGGACGAGTCCACGTGCCGCTCCGTCGTCTCCAGGATCCTCGCCGACCACCTTGCTCCGGTCCGTCGCTTCTGCTTCGACGACATCTTCAGAATAGTGGAAAGGCGCGGCCGCGGTTCCGCTGCTCAGATCGAGAACTGGTTCAGCACCGGAGCCCTCGACAGCCTTGAGGAGCTCGACATCACCTTCCGACTATTGAACCACCATACCTCTAATATGTGGTATCGCCCCCTGCCAAAGCATTCCCGCTACCGTCCTCTACCACCATGTGTCCTCACCCGATGCGCATCAACCCTCGTCGTGGCGAAACTCGACTCCTGCGACTTCCTGGACAAGATGGCTCCTTGTCCTTGGCCGAGTTTTCCGTTCCTCAAGCGGCTCGACCTTTATTGTGTTTCTATATCCCGGGATGTATTCATCGGGCTGCTCTCTGCCTGCCATGCCTTGGAGTCACTATACCTGTGTGAAATGCGTGCCGTGGGTTGCCTGCCAATTAGATCGCCAAGTCTCAGGAGCTTGGCCATCGGCGCCGCCCTTTCTTCGGGGAAACATGAGTTGGTCGTTGAGGACACCCCTTGCCTCGAAAGGCTTCTGCTATCTTCTCCCGGAGATAAAGGCAAATATATCCGGGTAATTAGGGCACCTAAGCTCGAGATACTGGGCCATTTGTCGTCGTGCATAGCGTTCGAGGTAGTAGTCTTTACTTATTACTACAAGATAACGCTCTTGCTTTCTGAATTCATTCATGTAATGTTTCTTTATGTTTGCTGTTTTATTTAGGGAAGCTTGAGACATTCGATATGTTCCGTGAAGGTGATGGCTCTCGAGTTTTCTGTCCCTCGGTTACATGTGGTTCTTGACATCCTCAGGTGCTTCCCTTGCTTGGAAAAGCTCTATGTCAGGGTGAGTACTCGTCTTTGTTTGGTTTATTTCACAAATGGATATTTGAATCTCATTTAATCTAGTCTAGTCGGTAATTACTTTGACATGTGTTTCTTTTTTTCTTGTATACAGTGGGACGAATATTTAAAGATAGAGATGAGAAGTGTACGTCGTACTGACCCACCAGATACAATAAAATGCTTTGAGAGCCATCTCAAAACACTAGTCTTGAAGAATTACGAGGGCGGACAGCGAGATATTGGTTTTGCCAAGTTCTTTCTTTTGAATGCCAAAGTGCTAAAGGACATCAAATTTTTAGTTAAGGGGGAGATCGATAAGATATGGATGGCTGATCAATATAGGCTACTCGAAGTGGAAAATAGAGCCTCTCGAGACCTTCAAATCGAATTTAGAAGTAGTGCCAAGCACAACATATTCAATACCCATGACTTATCAATTGCTGATCCATTCAACTTCCATTACAGAGTACAAGGGGGTGATGTTATTTGAGAAGAGTGTGCCTATGATTTGTCGATGATCGATCTTGTTAGTCTACAACCAAGAGGTTTATACCTAAAGAATCTAATGTCATTTGCTCATTATGTAGATGGTTTTTATGCTTGAAGCTTCTTGTGCCTCTTGTTCGAACTGTTAAGTCAATTGTTCCTTCGTAAACCCAATTGTTTGTGTCTATGCAACAATAATTTACTACCAAAAAGTTGTAATTGTGAGCTTGAACTAGTAAACTGAGCATCAAACTCTTGTTGCACTACATTTTGTTTGAAAGATAGTATGGTTCTTGTTCTCTATTCCCTCTGTAATGAAATGCTTGTTGAAAGGTTCCTTCCTATTTATTCAGAAATTTGTGCTTGTTTTGAAAATTCTCTTGTTAGGCAAAAGTATACATGTGTTGTTAACTAATATATATTGTCTTTGATCCTTTGGTAAAAAAATAGTACTAAAATTAAGTGCATACTAGGGAATATGGCGCGGGCGTGACACCGCGCCCGTGAGGGACAATGTCGTGAATTAATCGATTAAAATTGTTGTTGGAGATTATTGTTGTCTAAAGTTACGGCAGAAGACAATGGTAGCACTATTTGTAGATAAAAGAGGCGGCGGATGGTGCAATTAGTGTCGGGAATAAAAAGTATAACAAAATTGAATTGCCAATTGTGAATTACAGCCAGAAAATTACTCACCTATGAAAAATTAGCGAAGGGTAACTAACATGTGGAAATCACAGATGGAAAAGTGTGGCGAAATAAAATAACCCTAAAAGAAATACAATGGCGAAGTAAGATTAGACAATAACACACAGTTGTAAAGTTACCGTGAGTTAATTACCGGCAAAAAATTATGCCCAGAAAGTTTTGTCCAAAAATTATCTTCGAATAATCAAGAAATGGAGCAAAAAAATATTATCATAGACGTAGGATAACTACAATAATAATCATTAGTTCCTGCCAAAGAGGCGAGGGGCAAGACGCTGGAAGATATTGCGCTACTCTTTAGCGACGATGATGCCGAGGGTGAGAGTGAGGGGAAGTGGAACACCTTGTTTGGAAGGGGCGAGGGCACACCATTCTCGGCCCTCTCACGGTTCAAGCTGCAACTACTCATTCAGGTGTTTAGTTACAGAATGTGCATTCCATTTTATTAATATATTGGGTCCTTTAGGACATGAATTATACAGTTAACAGTCTTGCAGATCTAAATTTTAACATTCAGAAAGTACAGAACAAAATGACACTATGACTGAAATGAGATACTCCATGCGGTAGTACATCACATCACCGGAGGCAGCAATGTAATCTTTCAGTAATGTAGCTTTTGCATGACTGGAGACGTGAGCTTCTAGATGGTGTTAATTATTGCATCATCAGTCATACCAAGATCACTCAGAGCTTGAGCTGAACTCCCAAAAGATGTTACAGAATCCTGAGTCGCCATGGGTTCAATCGATCACGCTGCACAGCACCAGCTGATTCACAAGTCGAATTCCTGGGAGTACTGAAAGCCTAAGCGCCTTAGGGGTGGGTTGCAATCACAATATTGTTAACACATCATGATATTTCTCAACACCGAGAAACTGATGAACAATCTCTCGGCCAATTTGGACATGGATTAAATTGTTCACATCTTGCTTTGATCTAGCCTGACGAAGACTCAGTGGGTCGATCGTCATCGATTGGAGCGACCTTGCATTCTCCAGAATATAGAGGGCAAGCTCAATCTGACCCTCAAAACCAATAAATCCTGTTGCATTGTGGGGGATCGAGGGAAGGCTCCCAATCCTTTTTATAATGTAATGCGGATACATACCAGCATCCATCTGTGTAGTTCAAATAACAGTGTTACATACTAAATTCACGTGAATAATGATAAGTGGTTTGCCATAGTAAGAGATGGCAGAAGGAACATATAAACTATACAACAAAATTACACATGTTGTAATTGGTGGTGGGAACATACAATAAGTACTTACATGCAAATCCAATTTCTCAAGAACCGGAGCAACCTTCAAAATAGAAGCTAACTCAAATATCCCTCCTGTACACTTTGGATGCCCAGAAATATACACTGTGCAGCTCACATATCTTAAATAA
Source organism: Avena eriantha (assembly GCA_910589775.1). Lineage (NCBI taxonomy): Eukaryota > Viridiplantae > Streptophyta > Magnoliopsida > Poales > Poaceae > Avena > Avena eriantha. Next base: position 9,750,908 of record OU342741.1, on the reverse strand, counting down.
TTAAACTTGACTTCCCTTATCCCATACCCTGGTGCCTGAAGAGTATTGTCATGAGACTGTAAGAACAACGAGAATCTCACATACTCGCTGACAACAGAAATGAGGAGATAAACTGATATAAGCAACTAGTAGGCGGACAAACCTCTGCTTTTAATTCCACATCCATGTATAACTCCTCCAGACAAGGTAGCGCTGTAGAGAGCCCACTACAGATATATTCCAAGTGATAATATGGGCACAACTTGATATTTGCCACTTTAAGCTTTGGGGATTCGTAAAACACAATAGGTAGTGGCTGCCCCACATATTTAAAAGTCACCAGATCTATGGCATGTAACTCGATTGCTTGCACCTCAGAATATATAACACATAAATACTGCAGGCGATAAAATGTGCCGTGCAGCTTTAACTCTTTTCCAAAGTTGCAACAAACGATGTGCAGCCACTTGAGCGAACAACAATTTGAGAGCATATTCCTAATATCTTCCGGGATATGCACACAACTAACTGTGAGCTTCGTGAGCTTTGTGAATCCATTAAAGTCAGGAGGTGGTTTTAAAGAAACACATTTGACCCAGACAGAATGGATACTGTTTTCACTTTGAAAAAGATGAAACGGGAAATCATAAGCATCTTGGGCTGTGCGTGGCGATTTTGGATCAAGATCAAGCACAATCTCACTTGCGTGTGAAGAAACCGCAAAGCCAATCCAGTTGTCAAGAGAATAACCGTGTTTTTTGCCGAGTTCAAAGGCTACTTTAAACTGCTTTAAGTTTGTACCATCATGACAGCGTAACACAGTATTGACAATATCAATAAACTTTTTCTCTTGGCTGCTTCTGCTCTCCTGGTCTCTTTCAGAACAGAAGTTTGTTACCATGGCAGCATCAAAGCTCAGATTAGAATGAGAGTTCCATAATCTTTTCCACATCCTGGACAGCGTACTCATCCGTGCAGCATCTTTCAATGTTAGTCGTGATATTATTATCTGTAAAATGTCCTATAAGAATAAAATCAACCGTGTAAGTCGGCGAAGTCACAACTATCCTTTGTAGGTTCTTTCTAGGTTCATATGGGCAGTGTATATATTCTCTGTTTGACAAATCTTCTCCAAATACTAGATGCACATTATTACTTGTTACCGGTGGCAAAAAACGGCAACAGTTTGCACGGTAGTGGACAGTAAAATAGATACAATAACAAAAAGGTATAATACCTCAGGTAGATCATGGAGCATATTCTTTCGTGATTTTTTCCTTCTAGTAACAGCTCTCAGAGAACTTTTGTAGAGGCATCTCTTTCTTTGGTTAGCCACCCTGAAGAGAAATCATGAACTTTTAGAATTGCGCATTGATATAAACCTATTAAGGGCCAAACAAAGGGGCATCTCTGGGGCTATCCATGATCAACGCATTGCATGCAAAACTGGGCCACATTGCACGCAGATTGGACTCTTCTGGTAGACGGGGCCACAGTAGCTATGAAATTTCCTCCCACCTTCCTCCATGTCCTCCCACCATCGATCTCCCCTTGACTGTGGGGACAGCGACCTCCATGGCAACCGCAAGCAAAGACAGCAGCGGCGGCAGCCTTTGGCAATGGTGATGACTTGCACCGCGATCCTTCTGTGATTGCAACCTCCTGCTCATCTCTCTCCCCCTCTGCTGTGCCCTAAATTAAGAGCGCTGCCGCTAGCCAGCACCTCCGCTGCTGTTTGCCGCCGCGGTGCTCATCCCCTTGCTGCTTCTCCCTGCTGATCATAGCTTGAATTTAACGCCAAATGCAACTGTTCTTCGTGCACACAGCTGGACGAAGATGGTGCAACGAGGAGGGAACCAGGTGGGGAAGCTCGCGGCAGAGGCTCAGTGGCGCAAGCTGTGAGCATCGTGGCAACGAGAACATTTTGTCCATTGGGCATCAGGTGGCAGCGGGAGCAGGAGGTTCCCTTGTCCAGCTACCTATGCTTCATGGACGACCTCCTCCTCAAGCTGTGGATCAGCCAGTGAGGAAGGTGAGTTCTTAGAATTTTTGTTTAGAGAGTCATTGTAGACTTGAGGTTATTTGGAAATGCTGTGATGTCTCGTTGAAGTCAAATATCTATGTTTGACTGCACATTTCTTTCTAGTGGTCCATGAGAAGTGGTGTGTCATGGAAACTGAACTCAAACTATAATCTGACATGAAAAGAGAATCCTAATTGGTTCCGGTTTGCTTCCAGCTCTCAGCTGGGATGTAAGGTGATGTTTTAGGCTAGTTAACAAGCATTAGTTTTGCAACTGCAAGTACCTTCTGCTTAGACCAACGCATCTACTAAGTCACAATTGGGATTGATTGCATGCATGCATAATAATTACGGAAGAGACAGTATCAGCCTGTCTTTACAGCCATTGTGCATCAATCAAGATGCATTTGAGCCTATATTTATGTTTTTCTGATATTTAGAATTAACTTTCATGTAAGTGACATATGTTTAAATTATAGTAGTGAAGATCAGATTATAGTAACTGTTATCTGCAGAAAAAAGGGCGATATTTATGACCTTACTACGGAAGAATTATGCATGAAAGTCCTACAGATCAACTGAGAGGACTTTTTTGAAGAAGGGTAGTGCACTGCAGGAGAGAATCCTTATTTATGTTATAGGTTTATCACACTTTTGTAATGACCTAAATTTTCCGGATTTATCATTATCTGCAGCTTTCTTTTAATCTCCATTTGCTTCAGTTTTGGTTTATCCAGTTGTTCTCCACATGTTTTCCTGATAACTTAAGTAACATTTCTCTTAAGCTTGTTAGTGTCATTGCTTCTATGTAGTATTGTCTTGAGCTCGATGGTTTGTTTCTCAGGATGTTTGCCTGGCAATAAAGCCACTAGGGAAAAAATGTTGGGTTGTACTTTTACTGCTTCAGAGAGGTTTAGTAAGGTACATTCATGGTTCAAGAGGACGGTCAAAAATCTGATGATTTGGTCGTACTTAACCAGTTAACCTTATCTAGGCATCCACATAAACTATATATTTTTCTTTGTCACGTACGTTCTTGATAACGAGAAACGTGTCAGTGCTCCTAGATGGTGTAGCTCATAATACGCTCAGCTGCCCAAGTGGCACAGTGGTTGTGTGCACGCATGACCCAACATGCCATGATCAAGAAAATGTTCACCGACACATCATATCAATCTGGTGGAAGAGCATAAGTTAACAGCTACATGTTACATTTATGGCAACCACAGTATAGTTATTTGCAATGCTTGATCTCCAATTCATGAATATAAATAATTTGATGTGCAACTATTGGAAATGTAATGTTACATCAGCATCACGAACATTTCTACGAGATCATTTTCATGCATTTTCCCTCATTTTCATGCACAGAACTAATTGTGAGCTTCATGAGCTTTGTGAATCCATTAAAGTCACGAGGTGGCTTTAAAGAAACACATTTGACCCAGACAGAATGGATACTGTTTTCGCTTAGAAAAAGATGAAACGGGAAATCATAAGCATCTTGGGCTGTGCGTGGCGATTTTGGATCAAGATCAAGCACAATCTCACTTGCGTGTGAAGAAACTGCAAAGCCAACCCAGTTGTCCAGAGAATAACCGTATTTTTTACGGAGTTCAAAGGCTACTTTAAACTGCTTTAAGTTTGTACCATCATGACAGCGTAACACGGTATTGACAATATCAATAAACTTTTTCTCTTGGCTGCTTCTGCTCTCCTGGTCTCTTTCAGAACAGACGTTTGTTACCATGGCAGCATCAAAGCTCAGATTAGAATGAGAGTTCCATAACCGTTTCCACATCCTGGACAACGTACTCATCCGTGCAGCATCTTTCAATGTTAGTCGTGAACTCGTGATATTATTATCTGTAAAATGTCCTAATAAGAATAAAATCAACCGTGTAAGTCGGCGAAGTCACAACTGTCCATGTAAGTACACCAGCGAATTAACGTCCTTTCTAGGTTCATACAGGCAGTGTATATATTTTCTGTTTGACAAATCTTCTCCAAATACTAGATGCACATTATTACTTATTACATATATCACCGATGGCAAAAAAACGGCAACAGCTTGCACGATAGTGGACAGTAAAATAGATACAATAACAAAAAGGTATAATACCTCAGGTAGATCGTGGAGCATATTCTTTCGTGATTTTTTCCTTCTAGTAACAGCTCTCAGAGAACTTTTGTAGAGGCATCTCTTTCTTTGGTTAGCCACCCTGAAGAGAAATCATGAATTTTAGAATTGCGTATTAATATAAACCTATTAAGGGCCAAACAAAAGGGGCATCTCTGGGGCTATCCACGATCAACACGTTGCATGCAAAGGTTGGGCAGTACGCATTTTTCCTGGTCTTGTTATTTCTAACTGGGCCACGTGTTGCACGCAGATTGGACTCTTTCGGTAGACGAGACCACAGTAGCTATGAAATTTCCTCCCACCATCTCCCCTTGACTGCGGGGACAGTGACCTCCATGGCAGCCGCAAGCAAAGACAGCAGCGGCGGCAGCCTTCGGGATAGGTTTATCACACTTTTGTAATGACCTAAACTTTCCGGATTTAACATTATCAGCAGCTTTCTTTTAATCTCCATTTGCTTCAGTTTTGGTTTATCCAGTTGTTCTCCACATGTTTTCCTGATAACTTAAGTAACATTTCTCTTAAGCTTGTTAGTGTCATTGCTTCTATGTAGTATTGTCTTGAGTTTGATGGTTTCTTTCTCAGGATGTTTGCCTGGCAATAAAGCCACTAGGGAAAAAATGTTGGGTTGTACTTTTACTGCTTCAGAGAGGTTTAGTAAGGTACATTCATGGTTCAAGAGGACGGTCAAAAATCTGATGATTTGGTCGTACTTAACCAGTTAACCTTATCTAGGCATCCACATAAACTATATATTTTTCTTTGTCACGTACGTTCTTGATAACGAGAAACGTGTCAGTGCTCCTCGATGGTGTAGCTCATAATACGCTCAGCTGCCCAAGTGGCGCAGTGGTTGTGTGCACGCATGACCCAACATGCCATGATCAAGAAAATGTTCACCGACACATCATATCAATCTGGTGGCAGAGCATAAGTTAACAGCTACATGTTACATTTATGGCAACCACAGTATAGTTATTTGCAATGCTTGATCTCCAATTCATGAATATAAATAATTTGATGTGCAACTATTGGAAATGTAATGTTACATCGGCATCACGAACATTTCTACGAGATCATTTTCATGCATTTTTCCTCATGGGAGCAGATTGTGCTGTCGTCCTACTAATGATTTCTTCAAGCACATGCACTAGGAGAAGGATTTTAACTTGTTTCCTCATACACCACCATAAGTTTTTGGAACTTTGTGTTTTTATTTCAGTGCAAGTGGCATTCATTTCTCAGATTCGGACTTTAGTATCAACTCAACTTGTTGTTTGCTAGACCTTCAGTAATTGGTATCAGCATTCAAGTTTGAATAATAGTTATCCTCTTCTTGTACAGTAGTCTTTATAGTGTGCTTATATTCTGTAGTATCCAGGTGATGGAATTTCTCTTCACATGATGCAGTTATTTGTGTGCAGAGTAGAATTATGTCGCCTACCCTAACAAGGAGGCTCACGGAGTATCTAGATTGATTGTTTCAACTGAACCAGTTGGTTGCCTCCTTGCCAAGGCCATATAATATTTCCATCAAATACAAGATCCCATGGGGTGTCCAAGAAAGTGATGAAGTTGTTCAGGTACCATGTAGATCATCTTTGCAAACATTTAAATGATGCTAATGCAATGGGATCTTAGTTTTGACAAATGTGCAGAATATCTCTTATTTGGCATTTCGCCTTTGGGTCAACCAGACTCATCATTGTGGACTATACCAGAATAGTCTATCGGCAGACCCAATTGTTTCAGATTCAGGACTGTACTAACCTTACTATGACTGCATTAATGCTTTGTAAGAAAACAGTGCCCATGTTTGTACTACCAAGACAAACAAATACACGCTGTGCGACCACCACTATAATACTTTGTTTCGGAGGATGGGAAAATTTGCGAATGATATCTACTCTCTGATGCATTGTCCTTAATTAGGACGTGACAATTGGTCATTTTCAGACAGATATGAACATCACAAACAAATATTGGCATGCGCTGTTGAAGGATACCCGTGGAGTAAAACATATTATCCTGCCTTTTAGTACTCCCTCCATTCACTAATGTAAGACCTTCTAGTTTTTTTTTTGGAAATGCATATATCTAGACATGTTTTGTTGTTTAGGTTCATCCATTTTAATCCGAATCTAGTCTACTTCGAAATATTTAGAAGGTCTTACATTAGTGAACGGAGGGAGTACAATATATAAATACTGCACCGATCCATGTGCACTGATTGTTCTGAGGTGTAATCTATTAGTACAGAATGTAAATCATGTGCTGAATGTACAATGGGCGCATATGAATGGCCAGGAGTGGCGCCCCAGTTACTATTAAATTTACGAGGTTTTTTATACTTGATACACACAAAATGGATCTTGCTCACAACTAGGCGACGTGAGAACATATGCGCTTTACGAAATCAGACAACAGAGCATTCAAATATTATCTGGAGTGAACATTTGAGCCCTATCTAGCAATAACAGATCAAATAATTAAAGAAGGCCAAAAAAATTCAAGGGGATAAAAGAGACCAGGACACTCACATCGCGCACAGACGGGGATGAAGCCGGCGGCCGGGGAGGGACGGCGTCTAAGGACTGGCGCAGCGCGCCGGCGCTGGGAGGGAAGGGGCTGTGGTCAACGGCGTCGGTTGGCGGCGCGCCTGCCGGAATCGATGGGCGAAGCAAACGGCGGCCTTAAATCCTTTTTTCGAACCGGGTAAATCCTTGCTTTGACGGGCTCCTTTTAGTAGGAGTAGTAACTTGTTTCACTTGACTTTTTTTACTACTGGAAAGTCGTCTCACTTGATGGGCCACTCCAACATAGAGTGGGCTGGGCCAACATAAGTACAACATCACTTCAACAGCGGGGTACCCTCAAAAAAAAAACAGCGGGTTGCTCGGAAAAAAAAAAGCACCATCGATCCATCCGCTCCTCTCCTGACCCGTCTAAACCGGTTCTCGCGGAAAAACTGAAACAAAGACCAACGGTGCGATCCAAATGGACCGACTCGCGCAAACCGACATATTCGTCCAATAAATTTGGGCCATGGTTGCGTCGTGCCAGACATCGCGCGCGTCCTCGCTTTGGCCACCTTGGGCCCTCCCGCTAGTGGCACACAAGGCACACACAAGCCACTCTCTGTCCAGACTCACGCCCGCCATCTCTCCAACCACCCCAGGCAGCGCCGCCATTGCCATCGCCACACCCCATCGGATCCTACTATCCATCCCGACAACGGCCGCGGCACCTACTTGTTGCCGACCACACGCCCGGGCGTGTCGCTAGCCGGTGCACCCACAACCTGCTCGTCCAGTTCTCGGGACGTGTTTGAGGTATTTTCGCCGCCAAATTTCCTTTTTCTTGCTTTGCACGGGCGTAGGCATGGACATTGACGATGCGTCCATGAACTGATCAACGACAATCTACTAGTACAGATGGGCATTAGGGCAATCGAGTTTTTCTATAAAAAAATGTAATGGAATCATCGTTGGACGAGGAATCCGACGGTGAGACCGAACTTTTGTCTGTCACTGCTACAATGGTGCACGACCACTACCTCCTGCCTCCTCGTAAGGGTGGTTCATTAGAGAAGCGCAAGACCAACACCAATCACAATCGAGTAGGTGGCCCCAAGCACCTTATGAGGGACTCCTTCCACCAAACCGATGACATGTTGTTGAGGGCAGCGATCAAGGCAGGGTCGATCTACTACTGGTGGTGTTGCACGTTGCTTGATGACGACTGGGCGTGGGCGGTGTAGGATTGGGGCATGACCCAAGCAGTCCTAGAGAGGGGGACTCCACGGCTCTGAGCCTTGTGGGCGAGGCTGCCAGGGCATGACCTGGTAGGGCTGCTGGTGTTGGAGATTGACGCACGGGAGGGGGGGGAACTAGTCCACAGATTAAACTACCCGGGATTGTCTCGACCGTGCCCACGACCACCGCGTCCGCCGCCACGTCCATGGCCACCGCCATTGCCACCACCGCGGTTGAAGAAGTTGTGGGCAGGGCCGGAGCCACGACTAATCGAGTAGTCGCCGCCGGAGTGATCACCACCGGTGGGAGGAGTTGGTTCGCCGCCCCCTGTGTGGGAGCACATTGTTGCCGCTAGTCCAGATAGCAGATGAGGAGACGTTATTGGCGTCGGTCTATTTTCTGCATCTCCTCCAGGATGAGGGTGGAGCGCGTCTAGAGGAATAAGGGGAATGACACCTGAAACAGAAGAAAAGAGCGCATGTGTGCATAGGAATCATTGAGGCCGCAAAGAGGGTGAGGATGAGCATCTTGTCGATGATGTTCTAGCCAACGTAGGTGAGCGAGTCAACGAGGGCCTTGAGCTTGGCGCAGTAGTCGCTAATGGAGAGATCACCGTGCGGCGTGTTGTGGAACTCTACCTCGAGCAGGATGGCACAGTGCTTCTTATTGTCACGAAACAGGTTCTCGATGGCATCCCAGATGGTGCGAGCGGCAGAGCTGGGGCGCATGACGATGCCAAGGAGGTCGACGGAGATGGACCCATAGATCTAGGAGAGGACCGTGAAATCATCGTGGCCCTAGTCAGAGGAGGGCAAGGTGTTGGACGGCGATGAGTCGCCGATGACATGGGTTGTTAAGCCGTAGAGGCCGAGAGCGGTGAGGAAAGGCTCCCACCATGGCGTGTAGTTGTAGTCGGTGAGGGAGAGGGTAATTGGAACATGGAGTTTGATGGATGTAGCATAGATGGATGTGTTGGGTTGGGTGGGACCTACTTTCCTGGATCAGCAGCGGCTACGATCTGCTTGGCGAGGCCAGCCTCGCGAGCGTCGGCGTGGGCCTTGAGCTCGCACTCCTTGTCGGCGATCTCGTCAGGAGTCATGGGTAGGGAGGGAGATGTGGAGAAGATTTTAGGATTTTGGGTGGGAGGAGGTTGCGGCTAGTTTTAGGATCTAGCTTGCTCTGTACCATGTAATATTGTAAAAGTCAGGCTGCTGAATCACACGCCTCGAGACCTCTCCCTCCTCTTTATATAATCGAGTTACGGATCGGTTTACAAGGTTTGTCACACAAGAAAGAATCCTAGATAAATTATGTAGGTGATCGTCACGATACCGTTAACATCTTTAATTTTAATTTGCAGCAGCCTAGTTAACAAAAGGTAGAATATAATACACCATCGCGGGTACCTTTTGATACCGGGGTTCCATATGGGCCACTACCTGAGTCATATTTTAATAGTTTTCCGCAGCAAACAACACATGATCCAATTTCTTTGCCGGAGATGAGGCCACACACTTGTGTTCCATCTAATCCACACGATTAGTTCTCCACAGCCCAATGATGATTTAAAGATAAGCTTGCTAGTATACATAGAGGATTTGGTTTAGAAACCAAATGTAGAGCACGTGACTATCAAAAACCATATCCTGATTATTTTGGCTCGCCGCCATTATCATCGTGATTTTAATCTAGATTTTGTTAAGTTTACGGAAGAAGATGGTAGATCAACTTTTGAACACATAGGACAATTTTTAGTACAATGTAGCGAGGTTGGCACATAATATGTTTATAGAGTAAAATTATTCCCTTTATCTTTGTCCGGTAGTGCATTTACTTGGTTTACATCGCTTGCTCCTTATTCTTTTTCAACATGGTGGGCACAATTGGAGCAAAAGATTCATGAGTATTTCTATAGCGGTTAAACTAAGCTTCGACTTTCAGATTTAACAATGGTTAGCCAAAAGTATAATGATCATGTCCATGATTATATTAAGAGGTTTAGATATGTCAAAAAACCGTTGTTTCATTTTGAACATAGTCGAAACGGATTTAGCTGATTTGCCTTTTTGGGTTTGTTCACTCATATTAAAGATATATTAGAAGGTCAACAATTTTAAGATGTTAATCAGGTTTTGCAAAGCTAAATATACTAAACAATATAGCCAGCTCAAAGACAATAAGAAGGAAAACCACACGGTTAATGCTTTAAATTATGATGATGATTCAGCTAGTGAAGATGATATTGACATATGTGTAGACAAATGGATTCAAGCATCTAAATCCAAACCTTTTGCATGTTCTGCTTTGAAACTAGCACCTGCTAGAAGAGAGGAAATTAAATACTCTTCTAATATTATTAAGTGTGATAGAATTTTTGATATGTTATTGTAAGAGCTGATTGCAAGTGGCACAATTCTATTTCTACTAATGATTGTAATGTGTTTCGCCGTCAGGTGCGATCAGCCGTTACTGACGGACGAGACATTTACAGAAGGTTCTAAGATAAAGCTTGACAGTGATCTTTTGCTATGAATGTAATTGATTTTGCGAATAAGAAAAATGCTTATTCGGCTAGATTAGACCGGGTTAAGATATAGTCGTTGATTATAATGCTTCTCCGAGGATGATCAAGTCAAAAAATCCAGGAGTAGTAGTACGGAGAATTTGAATAAATGCGCGTTATCTATTTATATCAAACACTTTTACTTGTTTATAGTTTATTTTCACCAAAATCTATTGATTCTTCTATACAACTGGCTGGACTTTTTTTTATATTACATCTCATACCAGTATAATAAAGATAATTGTGACCGAAATATAAAACCGACGATTTATATTACATCTAGTTGATCGGACCACCACAAGACTTTTCTCACTGGTTTCACGCCGACGCCGAAGAAGACACCGCCGGCCTCGAGGGGAACAAGTGCCGAGTAATAAGGGATTCATTATTTCCATGTAGTGGTAGCAACTCCTCTGCACGTATATCGAAGTGATGTCGCACCGCGCTGTCAATTCAGCCGGTTGCAGCCTCCGCACGCAGACGGTGCAGCTACTTGATCTTTGCCAGAGAACGACCGCCCATCCCTGATCAGATCTTGGATAGTTTGGTTTCTCCGTGCCTAGCCGCAACCGCCTCATCACCTGGCTACGGCCCGATCTCCAAAATTCGACGCCCCAACTGCCTACACCATCGCAGCAGCTAGCTAGCTACTCGCCACCGCAAAGCGCACACCGGTGTCAGCATCACCGAGCTACAAGCTACAGGTAAACCTTGGAAAACGGCAAAAAGCATCGTCGGTCCCATGGAGGGAGGGAATCCTTCGCCCACAAGAAAATTAAAGGGAGATTGTTTAATGTCCAAGATAACCAGGCAGCGTCGGCAGGCAGTGGTTCTCGCTGCCAGCGGGGTCTGCGCGTCAACGGCGGACAGCACAGCAGAGCAGGTGGTGGTGCCGAGTATACAGAGCAGGGTACACCCAGGCGCGAATGTGCGGGCGGGGCAAAAGGAAGAAACAAAGTGGGACGTCAACCTCAGACCCAGAGCAGTAGTGGCGTGCCACCTCTCCGATGCCCATCCTCCATCCTCTGCTGCTGCTCGGCCTAATCCCATCCTCCTTTTCCCCGAGAGGAAAGTGAGCGAGCGAGCGAGCTATCCCCTCCCACCTTAGCCTAGCTCAGGCTGCGACTGCTCCAACTCCAAGTCCCAGGAATTCGACCGATCCACGGATCCACCTGCGGACCAGCTGCTGCCGGCGTGACCGCTCGGCCGACTCCACCATGGCGTCCATCGTGGTGATCGCGCTGGTCTTCTTCCTCGACATCTTCGCCTTCGTCCTCGCCATCGGCGCCGAGCAACGCCGGAGCACGGTGAGCACTGCCCCGCCCCACGCACACAGTTCATGCCACAGTACGATTTATCCATGATCCAGGAGGACCTGAGCGGTTACTCTGTTCCGTCGCTGCTGGCGGAAACTGATATCGATCGGGCGCAGGCGGAGGTGAGCCAGGACGGCGCCGGGAGGTCCTACTGCGTCTACACCACCGACGCATCCACCTGGTACGGCGTCGGCGCGCTCGCACTGCTCCTCGCCGGCCAGGCCATCGCCATGGCCGCCACCAGGTGCTTCTGCTGCGGCCGCGCGCTCTCCCCCGGCCGCTGGCGCGCGTTCTCCGGCGTCTGCTTCATCATCTGCTGGTATGTAATTATTCATTAATACTGTAATTAATTAGGACTACTCCAGCTGCATTTCTTGACAGAAATCCCACGTATCGACCTTTGATTGGCTTAGCCAGCAACTGCTCGTTGCTTCGTTTATTTGCCCCCCGGGATATGCTAGTTTTTTTGCTGTCGCACATGCTGCGCTGTTGTGCCCGGTTGATGCGCCGTTTATTATTGTTCCTACACACACAGCCTGGCAGCTTAGTTCTAGCAATAATCCACGATAAGCAATGGTACTCACATAGGTGTTGTTGACTTTTTCTCAAAAAGTGAATCGCACGATTATTATGGTTAGCAAAGATGACAAAAACTTTATTCCAACCTCCCAGAATAACTGGTTTGCAATGTGTCCAGAGCTATTTTGCTAGGGGTGACACTAGTAACTCTTAACTTATCCATCCCCAAATTAATAGATGACACGTATAGATTGAGTCAAAAATTGATGATTTGTATGTTTGACAAGCATATACCAAATAAGAAGATTTTTAAAAAACAAAATTTAATACCAATAGATTCAGCGTGATATATTTTCATAAAGTATTTATTGTTCAGTATTGTAGTTGTTGGTATTACCTAATATATATTTGGTTAAACTTAAAACAGAAACATATTGACTTCTCAACTAAGTCTGTACTTCACCTCTTTGAAGATGGAGGGAGTGCTTTGTATATATTTTGCAAAGACTATGCATCCCTCTTTTTCCGTTTACTTTGCATTCTTGACCATTTTTTAATAACAGTTGACCATTTTATTTATTCACAAATAGTTGACATTTACTTCACGATTCTCACGATACAATTTTCTACTCACATACAACCCGTTTACCCCCGATTCCTTCATCCTTTACTTCAATCGTCACCATCCAAAGCCAAACAAATTGGTTGGGTAATTAGTAAAATAAGGTAAATAATTTAAATAGTTTATTTTTCAACACGGAGAAGAGAAATTCATGTATTTCTTCCAGAGATAATTTTTTTAATTCCCCTATCTTAGAAAAACTAGATTGCACTGTGACAAAAATTGATTCATGCATTCTTTTATGCTGGTGTGATACGTTGCTTCAGTTGTGGTCTTGTAGAGAGAGAAAACAATATGTAGAGAATATCTAGATGTGCATATGGAAAGTTTTTTCAGGATTTGCTATAACTTTGAAATATGATCGCGTAATCACATTTATCTGTGGAACAAGTCCGTTAACTATGCAACTGTTAGCTCTGGAAAATCTGAACCTCTGAAGCTGTGAAAATGGTGCAGGCTGACGTTCGTGATCGCGGAGATGTGCCTGCTTGCTGGATCGGTCCGGAATGCGTATCACACCAAGTACAGCGGCTACTTCATCAACGGGCCACCCCGCTGCGCCATGCTGCGCAAGGGTGTCTTTGCCGCCGGCGCTGCCTTCACTTTCCTCACCACGCTCTTCACCGAACTCCACTACATCTTCTACGCCAAGGCCCGTTCCGCTGCCGCGGCCTCCCCGCCCATCATCCACGGCGGCGGCATTGGCATGACCCGCATCTGAAGTATCCACATCCCTTGACCCCCTAGATGTCGTGTGACGTGTGGGTCCGTGTAACTCTGATGCGTTGAACATTATATTAATTAGTTGTCTTGTGGAGTGATATATGTACAGATCACATTGTGTGAGACTCTGTCGAGAACATAATATAGGTTAAATATATCAACAGCTAGAGAGCAGCTGAATGGATGTTCTTTTTCTTTGGTGTGGGAGCAGCCAGACATGATGAGCCTGAAAACATCCTCCATCCATGTACACTTCATTCTCTTGCTTTGTGTTATTATTCTTACAAATTTTCTATTCTTCAGTAGTATATGCAATCATTTGATCCAATAGGTCATGGTTTATTGTCTTACAACTCAAACATATATTTGTAAAAATAAGCGATGCTAAAGTAATGCTCAATTTGTCGTGAAAGTGTTTTTGAAGTTTTAGATAGCAACTGCTCACTCTTTTGTTTATTTGCCCGAGATATGCTAGTTTTTTTCCCTCACATATGTCGTGCGGTTGTGCCCGGTTGATGGGCTGGACACACTGCCTGGCAGCTTCTAGTTCTAGTGGCTAATCCACAATAAGCAATGCTACTCAAAGCTTTTGTTGACGTTTTTTGTCAAAAGGAAAATAGCACGTTCGGGTTCGCAAAGATGACATAAATTTTATTCCAACTTCCCAGAATAACCAGTTTGCAATATGACCAGAGCTATTTTGCTAGGGTGATACAGGTAACTCTAACTTATGCATCCCCAAATAGATGACATATAGATGGAGTAAAAAAAATAATGATTTGTCTGTTCGACAAGCATATACCAAATAAGAAGATTTAAAATATAAAATTAATACCAATAGATTCAGTGTAAGATATATTTTTATAAAGTATTTATTGTTCAGTATTGTTGTTGTTGGTATTACCTAATATATATTTGGTTAAACTTAAAACATATTGACTTCTCAACTAAGTTTATACTTCACCTATTTGAAGACGGAGGGAGTACTTTGTATATTTTGAAAAGACTATGCATCCCTCTATTTTCGTTTACTTTGCAATCTTGACCATTTTTTAAATAACAGTTGACCATTTTATTTATTCACAAATAGTTGACATTTACTTCACGATTCTCACTACACAATATTCTACTCACACACAACCCGGTTACCCCAATTCCTTCATCCTTTACTTCAATCTTCACCATACAAAGCAAAACACATTGATTGGGTAATTACAAGAACAAGGTAAATACTTTAAATAGTTTATTTTTCAAGATGGAGAAGATAATTCATATATTTCTTGCAGAGATAATGTTTTTGATTCCCCCAACTGATAAAAACTAGATTGTACTGCGACAGAAATTGATTCATGCATTCTTTTAATGTTGGTGTGTTACTCTTTAGTTGTGGTCTTGTAGAGAGGAAATAAATATGTAGTGAATATCTAGATGTGTGTATGAAAAGTTTATTTACTTTGAAATATGATCGCATAATCCTTTATATGTGCAACAAGTCCGTCAACTATGCAACTGTTAGCTCTGGAAAATCTGAACCTCTGAAGTTGTGACAATGGTGAAGGCTGACGTTCGTGATCGCGGAGATGTGCCTGCTTGCTGGATCGGTCCGGAACGCGTATCACACCAAGTACATCGGCTACTTCATCAACGGGCCACCCCGCTGCGCCATGCTGCGCAAGGGTGTCTTTGCCGCCGGCGCTGCCTTCACTTTCCTCACCACGCTCTTCACCGAACTCCACTACATGTTCTACGCCAAGGCCCGTTCCGCTGCCGCGGCCTCCCCGCCCATCATCCATGCCGGCGGCATTGGCATGACCTGCATCTGAAGCATCCACATCCCTTGACCCCCTAGATGTCGTGTGACGTGTGGGTCCGTGTAACTCTGATGCATTGAACACTATATTAATTAGTTGTCTTATGGAGTGATATATGTACAGATCACATTGTGTGAGACTCTGTCGAGAACATAATATAGGTTAAATATCTCAACAGCTAGAGAGCAGCTGAATGGATGTTCTTTTTCTTTGGTGTGGGAGCAGCCAGACATGATGAGCCTGAAAACATCATCCATCCATGTTCACTTCATTCTCTTGCTTTGTGTTATTATTCTTACAAATTTTCTATTCTTCAGTAGTATACGCAATCATTTGATCCAATAGGTCACGGTTTATTGTTTTACAACTCAAACATATATTTGTAAAAATAAGCGATGCTAAAGTAATGCTCAATTTGTCGTGAAAGTTTTTTTGAAGTTTTAGATAGCAACTGCTCACACTTTTGTTTATTTTCCCCCGAGATATGCTAGTTTTTTCCCCTCACATATGTCGTGCAGTTGTGCCCGGTTGATGGGCTGGACACACTGCCTGGCAGCTTCTAGTCCTAGTGGCTAATCCACAATAAGCAATGCTACTCAAAGCTTTTGTTGACTTTCTTTTGTCAAAAAGAAAATAGCACGTTCGGGTTCACAAAGATGACATAAATTTTATTCCAACTTCCCAGAATAACCAGTTTGCAATATGACCAGAGCTATTTTGCTAGGGTGATACTAGTAACTCTAACTTATCCGTCCAAATAGATGACATATAGATTGAGTGAAAAAAATAACGATTTGTATGTTTGACAAGCATATATACCTAAGAAGAAGATTTAAAATACAAAATTAATAACAATAGATTCAGTGTAAGATATATTTTCATAAAGTATGTTGTTCAGTATTGTAGTTGTTGGTATTACCTAATATATAATTGGTTAAATTTTAAAAAGATTGACTAGTACTTAACTAAGTTTATACTTCACCTAGTTTAAGACGGAGGGAGTAATATTTTTATTTTGAAAAGACTATGCATCCCTCTATGTTCGTTTACTTTTCATTCTTTACCATTTTTAATAATAGTAGACCATTTTATTTATTCACAAATAGTTGACATTTACTTCAGGATTTTCACTACACAATATTCTACTCACACACAACCCGTTTACCCCAATTCCTTCATCCTTTACTTCAATCTTCACCATACAAAGCCAAACAAATTGGTTGGGTAATTACAAGAACGAGGTAAATAATTTAAATAGTTTATTTTTCAAGATGGAGAAGAGAATTCATATATTTCTTGCAGAGATAATTTTTTTGATTCCCCTAACTGATAAAAACTAGATTGTACCGCGACAGAAATTGATTCATGCATTCTTTTAATGCTGGTGTGTTACTCTTTAGTTGTGGTCTTGTAGAGAGGGAAAAAAATATGTAGTGAATTGTAGCATCCCAATTGTCTAACAATTGGAATGCTACTAGCCTAGTCTATATAATGCTACTTCCTACATACATTAGTTGCATCATAATTATATCATGCTCATGTCATCATGCCACCTTGCATTGGAGCATCATATAAAACCCTTTTCATTTGGTTTTTATCTCATATGCATTATTAATTGTATTTGCCTCTTGATATATTGTATTTGGTTCTTGATAAATGCTTGATGCCCAGGTTGAGTTGGGGGCATATCTTTTATTAACTCCACCACCTTTCTTGTCACCACCCCGTAATTCCACCACCCTAATACATGCGAGCTTTGCATTTTAATTGGTTTTACCTCTAGCTCATGTGAGTTGGGATGGACCCACTTCTAATTACACATGCTCCCATATATGCATCATGATGATTTCACATTATTAATATGTGGAGCCACATGGCCACCTTTGCATGCTATGTGAGTGGAACCCCTTTTTCTAGCTTACATATGGATTGTTTTGGAATTTTGCTCATGTTGGAATATTTTTGAGGATATTATGCATCTAGTGGAACATACACACTAGCATGTCCTAATTATATTCAAATATGATCATCTCCGTCTACTCCACATGGAACCTCCTTTTTAATTCCTTTTGCTTGGCCTTTACTCCACATTTTGGAATGCACATGAATAAATGTCATGGGACTTTATTATTGTTTTTACAAGAATAAACAGGGCATTTATTGTTATGCATGGGCCATGCAAATCACCACCATCTTTTCTCCTTTGGTTTTTGAGTGGATCTTCTCTTTTGAGCTCTCTTTTCTCTCAACCTTCTCACCTTGATCTTGTTCCTTGCCATGTGCATCAAGCCCTCCCTACCTCTCACCTCCTCCATGCATGCTCATGAGAGATCACCCCCATATCCATCTTTCCCCCTATACTTGATCATGCACATCATCATGCATCACCAAAACCTACCTCCCCATCTCACCTCCCCTTCTTGCTAGATCTAGTTGGATCATGCTAGACCCCTAACCCCTATCCCTCTTATCCACCATGCCACACCCTTGTCACCCTCATGTGTTGCTCATGGGGATGAAACCCTAACCCTCACCATCTTCTCTCTCACCATGCCGAGGCACCTCTCCCTCTCTCTGCCAGCAAGGGCCCACCCTAGCCCCTCTCTACCCCATGCCGAGCTACCCCAACCCTAGCTAACCACTCCCTCCAACCCTAGCCATACCCGAGCCTCTCTCTCTCTCTCCCCCTGCCAGGCAGGCCCCACACCCGAGCCAGCCCTCCTTGGCCTCGCCCTGACCCCACCTACAGCCCCTGCACCCCTGCCGAGCCGGCCGAGCACGTGCTCGAGGGAAAGAAAAGGTGGCCGAAGCCACCTTTACCTCCACCCGAGCCTCCCCATGTGCAGCACCCCCTCCTGCCCCGTTCTTATCTACCTCCCCCTCGTTTCTCCTCTGCCTTCATCTGCCCCAGGCCCCGCGCCGCAGCTCCCTCCCTTCTCCCCCTGCCTCCACTCCTTTTCATCGCCAGCCACTGTCGGTATCCACCACCATCCTTGAGATCAGTAGGCGGGCGTGGCGTGTGGTTGTCGAGGAAGCTCAGCGCGGACCCCTGCGTCGCCCCGTACACAGCAGCGAGGAGGAGGAGGCCCAGGACCGCTGTACGCCGATGAGGCCGACAAGGAAACCCTAATCGCCGGCCGTCTGCATCGCCGCTGATCCCCTGTGTTTCCAGCCGAACCATCCCCACCGACAACCTCGCGGTGAGCTCCCGATACTCCCAGACATCCTCACAGTCACCGTCATTTCTTGGTCGCGTCGATCGTTCCATCGAACGCCCTCTGCGCACCGGCATTCGCGGTCGGTTTCCACACCGTGGCGTCGCAGAGGTACATCTAGCCGCGCAGCCCTCCCCTACCAGCAACCCCTCCGAGTCGCGTTGGTCGCCTTCGCCTGCACGCGAGAGATCGGTCGCGAGTTCGATCCCCACTGCGCCGCGCGCACTGTCGCCGACAGTTCCGTTAGTAAACGTCTGGAAGAAAAACAGTATCCGATGGCAATATTGCAGATAACCCCCCACCTTTTTGCAGCTAAACCCGCGCTCCCTCCGACCCCACCTGTCAGCCTCAGTGGCAATTTTACAAAAAGGTACCGCGAGTTTGGGGTTCTCAACCCGCGGTCCCTGTCTCTACCGTGTGGCATCTGCTCGCCTAGCCAATGGCGCGTGGGCCCGTCATGCAGCGGGACCCACCTGTCTGTCCCTCGGGCTAGACAGCTCCGCGGTGAGAAAAGCCCGCGTAGCCCGCTGTGTCCCACCATGCTGAGTCAGCGGCTGGCCCACATGTCACCCGCTGTGGCTAGCTGTCTCTGGGTATAAAAAGTCTGTATGTTTTCTGTTTAAATAAAATGTTTTCCAGAAATGTTATAATATGATTTAAATTTTGTTTTTAATAACTTTTAAATTGTAAATCCAAATAATACAAATAATATATGTTTTTGAATCGGAAAAATGTGAGGATTTCAAATCTGCCATTCAAAATATTACTTGAGCACTTTAAATTTTCGAAATTGTTTAAATGTAATAAAAATGCCTTTTCTTAATTAATTAATAACTTTAATTCTGTAACTCCAAATTTAACAAATAATAGGCCTAAATCGATCAGCGCGACGAGCCCGTTCTATCTATGCATTCCATGTTATGAATTGAAGCATGCATCATGTCATTATTAAGAATCAGAACTGTTTATGGCAATAAAACTTGACCAAATAATTAATAGAATGATTTATTCTCGTCCCCACACCTCACCCTTGCCATGCTACATTATTGCCATGAAAATTGTGCATCATTCATCATGGCATGCTTGTTTGCTTGTCACATTCTAATTCGTATGCTTGTGCACTTTATTTATGTTGGCCCTTGTTTGTTTGGTTCTTCTTCGAATAGACGCCGAGCAGGAGAAATATCAGGAATCCCAGGAGTACTACCCAGATCCGTCTCTCGCTTCAACTGAGCTGCCAGGCAAGCACTACCACATGCTTGCATACATATAGTACCTATTGCCTCTATCTTATTCTTGCATCATTGAGTCGCGATTGCATTAAATTGAATCCCAAGTACTGCATAGCCTTTACTTTTAAACCCCACCGAAGCTTGTTCCTCCATCCCATGAGCCATTACTACAGGAGTTGTTTGAGCCATGCGAGTCGTAGCATAGCATGTGTAGGGTATGTGAGTGTCTGATGGATAACGAGGTACCTAAACAACTTAACCTGAGTAGTAATGGGACAACTAATGAAAGAGGCACCGGTGAGCAATATCTGCTATTTGGTTTTTCATGCTCACTTGTGTCCCGTAGGACCCCGAGTACTTGATTCCTGTTCCTTGACTATTCGCACTATCCACATCCGGGAGGCCGTGGACCCCCCTGAGCCAGAGGTTGATTCATTTCTATTTCTTGGGGCCACAATTAGTTTGGGGCTTTATTACTATCATGTACTTATGTCATGATTTACCGTTTTATCTAAGATTGTGCGTGGAGCACATGTACTATTTTGGGTCGCGCCATGTTTTCGCGGTATCGACAAGCCCAGTCACACTTTCAGGTTCCCAGTCGTTTACAACCGTCATCACAAACCCTGGGTCCGTTCCGGAGCCGGCCAACTTCGTTGCGGGTAGCTTAGTGGGGTGGCCCCTAAAATATTTTATGAATCATGTGATCGCTTTGTCATGAATGCCTCGTTGGGTTTTGATTTGGTTTTTCCGAGGTTGATCGAGTGTGTGTTGCTATTTGTGCACCCCTGTAGGGTAAATCTTTCTGAAAGTCGTGTCTATGGTTATGGACGACTTGGAGCACGGTTTCTCGATCATAGATAAGTATAACTAAAGTACCACTTTTAATCTGACTAAATACCTGACTAGTAAATAGTGCAATACCCATGGAATGATTAATAAAACTGCCAATGGATGGGTTGTTCGTCCGCTTTCTCGTTGGTAAGCGAGAAGGAGGATGGATCTGTTACTTTATACTGTTATAACTGTTGTTTCTAATTAACGGACATCTGTCTATCATTGGTTAGGCGGATGGTTAGCGAGTATCTATAGACTTGTTAGTTATTATCTTTTGCTGCAATTGCGTCACCCCAGGTATATGTCCCCTTTAGAGGCATAAAGACTTGCTGAGTACTCCTAGGGTCTCACACGATAAATTGTTTGATTCAGATGAACATGTGTATTCGCAAGATGGATACTAGGTGGAGGAGACAGATGATGTTGGCAACGATCACTCGGTGTAGAGATTCCGAGGATGGGGATCCGTGAGATCTGTGGGCGGGATGTGTTTATTTATGTGGCATCTTATGCCGATTTGCTTCTTATCCGTACTCGGATCCTGTTTTCCGCTTCCGCCTGATACTCTGATGTTTGATGTATGAGGAGCTATCCTAAACTATTATCTATATCTAGGATATTTGGATCTTGCCATATGGCGTTGCATTATTTCTATTTCTTTTAGATGGAATGGCTCTGAAAACTGTTGTATGGTAGCTTGCATACATACTCACTTGTGTATGTATTTGATCTCTTCGCCTGTTGTCTACGTCGCTCGCTCTTGGCCCGATGTCTTGGAAGTGGTTAGGACGGCCGACGGGTCTACACGTGGGCGGTCCTCTAGGCCCCCGCTGTACTATTTTAACCACTTCCGCTTCATCCAGGCTTGAACTTAGAGCATAGGGTCCGAGGTAGTTACAATTGGTATCAGAGCCATCCCGCCCTTCAGGGTCTCAGCCAAATGGTCGTTGTCAATCTAGAAAATATTTTTGGTAGCTATGTATACTAGGTAAAAACAAAAACGTGAGAGTAGGACTGCTTCCATTTTTCTTCTTACCCACCCACCCACCCTTTTTTTGGTAAGGAAGTGTAACGTTTTCAATCCTCTTCTAAAAATTCAAACTAGGATTCACGTGTTCTGGGTTCCGTAGTACCATAGGTTGTGTGCGTGTGTGTGTGTGAATTCCTTGTCTATCTGTTGCATCCAACTTGTTATCACTATCTGCCTTCTGGTTATGAACTGTTGGTACATTCCATACCGACAGGCCCTTGTAAACCGACGCAATCTATCTGATTCGTTGTATACCGGTGCGATCTGTCTTACTCTTTGTTATCCGACGTTATCTTGTTTGGGGTGTTCGTTTCCGTAGTTACTAATCTTTAGGTTCATCTTTAAAAGAAGGTGTTGGGAGACGTGTTTTACTTATTCATTTGCGGAGTAATGATTTGAGTGCGGGATGGAGTCACGACCATACCACTACTTTTATCATTCGCTCTTGTATATTGAATTGGTAGAGTTACTAATCTTGATTCGTTAAGTGGTTTTGCGCATATAGTGGTATTTTAATGCCGAAATTTGCGGAATTTTTTTTCCTTGTTAGCTTGTGTATCACACTCCTTGTTCAGTCTTGTGCGATATGCTTAATATCTTCGAGGTGCTTTGAACTTTGTTGATATTTTAATATCATCTTAGTACTTTGTATCCTTTAAATCTTGGTTAATTCCATTTTGGTACTATTTTGGATTATTATTATTCTCCATGATAGTACTGACTTGTGTTTTATATGAATCACAGGATGGCACCACCACGCCGTTCTGAGGAGGACATACCACCTGAACTGGGGGCTGCGTTGGCAATTATTGCTAATGCCTTGGGAGCAATGCAGCAGAACCAGTAGCGATTTGAAGAAAGTGTCTGGAGGAATGAGTTTGTTCCTTTACCTCCACCTCCCAAGCGAGGAGACATCAAGAGTTTTCTGAAGTTCAACCCACGCCAATTTGAGGTGTCTGGTCGGCCACTTGATGCTGGTGATCGGTTGCAGGAGATGTCAAGGTTGCTGATGACTGCGGATGTTCCAGAGCAAGAATGGGTAAAATGTGCCACGCACCTTCTGAAGGGAGATGCAGCTCTGTGGTGGGAAAATTACCTGAAGGCAAACCACTCTGATTTTCAGCCTACTTGGGAGCAATTCACTAGGGCTTTCAAAGAGCAATATCTGTCAGAAATTGTCATGGAAAGGATGAAGGAAGTGTTTCTCAACCTCAAGCAGGGCAATGACAATGTCAATACCTATATCAGAAACTTCATGAACCTTTCTCGGTATGGTGGCGATGAGATCTCTGATGACAAAAAGAAGCAAAAGAGGTTCAGGCAAGGGCCCAATGCATCAATCAAATATGCAATCACTCATGCAAGGCCGGGGTCTTTTCTAGAACTCCAACATACAGCTCTACAGGAAGAAGCAAGTAGGCAAGTGTTTGAGGAGTCCAAGAAACACAGCCGCGAGGCAGCAAGCTCTTCAGCTATGACAGCTCCTTCTAAGCGCCGCGTGTGGGTTCCTAACACCCCACCGTCGCTCCCGGCTCCACCAAGACCGTCAAGCTACGTGGAAAGGCCACCAAACTCCTTCACCGCGGCTCCTAGGGGCTACAACCACAACTACCCTGGAGAGCCTGGCGGAGTCCCTGGCTACGCTGCTCCACGTCCACCTGGTGCTTGCTACACTTGTGGAAACACTGGGCATCAACACTGGAATTGTCCAATGAACAACAAAGCTCTTCCTCCACAACCTCCAAGACCTGCGGCAAGTTCTTCTATGGTTCGTGCACCTCCACCTCGGGCTCTCAACATCAACACCAAGCCCGGGTCTATGGTTGCTCGTGCCAACTGTGTCAACGTCGCTCAAGCTGAGCATGCA
Organism: Avena eriantha; assembly: GCA_910589775.1. Taxonomy (NCBI): domain Eukaryota; kingdom Viridiplantae; phylum Streptophyta; class Magnoliopsida; order Poales; family Poaceae; genus Avena; species Avena eriantha. The sequence goes on along the minus strand of OU342741.1, from coordinate 9,727,274 downwards.
CCTGGAGTTGTGATGGGTATGCTTCCTGTTAACTCAGTTCCTGCACGAGTTTTGTTTGATTCTAGTGCATCACATTCATTCGTGTCATACAAGTTTGCGGAGAGTAATGGGTTACCTTCTGATGCTTTACCAACTCGCCTCATGGTGCAATCTCCTGGATCAAACATGAGGGCTTCTAAAATCAGCCATGGCAATCAAATTGAGATTGGTGGTTCTTCGTTCCCGGCTTCCTTAATTATTCTGGGCAATTCTGACATTGATGTTATCTTGGGCATGGATTGGTTAACAAAAAATGCAGCTATGATTGATTGTGCTGAACGCTCGGTTTCTCTAAAAATTCCTGAAGGCCATATAGTCTATTCTCCAAGTCTGACTCCTACAATTCAGCTTTTCTCTTTGGCGGCTCTGAATGATGATGCTATGGAAGCTATTTAGAGTGTTCTGGTGGTCTGTGAGTTCCCAGATGTTTTTCCTGAAGAGTTGCCAGGTATGCCTCCTGACCGAGAGGTCGAGTTTGTGATTGAGCTTGAACCTGGTACCGCTCCTATCTCCAAGCGGCCTTATAAAATGGGTCCTGCTGAGTTGGCTGAACTCAAATGCCAGCTTGATGAACAAGAGAAGTTGGGTTTCATTTAGCACAGTACTTCTTCTTGGGACAGCCCAACCATCTTTGTGAAGAAGCGAGACAAGACCGATAGACTTTGTGTTGACTATCAGGCTCTCAATGCTAAAACCATCAAAAATAAATATCCCCTTCCGCGGATTAATGATCTCTTCGATTAGCTAGCTGGAGCTGTGGTATTCTCTAAGCTGGATTTGAGAAGTGGGTATCATCAAATCAAGATTCACAAGGAAGATGTTCCCAAAACAGCTTTCACCACCCACTATGGCCTGTACAAGTACACGGTCATGTCCTTCGGTCTCACCAACGCACCTGCCACCTTCTCGAGGCTTATGAACTCGGTTTTCATGGAGTATCTTGATAAGTTCGTTGTGGTCTATCTGGATGACATCCTAGTCTATTCTAAGTCAAAGGAAGAACATGAAGAACACCTTCGGTGTGTCTTAAACAAGCTTCGTGAGAACCGTCTGTATGCAAAGTTCTCCAAGTGTGAGTTCTGGCTGCCTGAAGTCACCTATCTTGGTCACGTCATCTCTGCCAAGGGCATTGCCGTCAACCCAGAAACTGTTCGAACAATTGTTGACTGGCTTCCACCCAAAAATGTCAAAGAAGTCCGGAGTTTCCTTGGTTTGGCTAGTTATTGTCATCACTTCGTTCAGAACTTCTCGAAGATTGCGAAGCCTCTTACCGATCTCCTCAAGAAAGGCAAGAAATACCTTTGGTCTCCTGCATGTCAAGCAAGCTTTGAAACACTCAAAGACAAGCTCACTTCCACACCAGTCTTGATTCCTCTAGATACATCAAAGCCTTTCCAGATATTCTATGACGCCTCCTTGCAAGGATTGGGTGCGGTCCTTATGCAAGAAAAGCAAGTTGTTGCTTATGCCTCTCGACAGTTGAAGACGCATGAGATCAACTATCATACACATGACCTTGAACTCGCAGCAATTGTCTTTGCTTTGAAAGTATGGAGGCACTACTTGCTTGGCAATCGTTGTGAGATCTTTTCTGATCCCAAAAGTCTAAAGTATATCTTCACACAACCTGATCTCAACCTTCGTCAGAGAAGGTGGATTGAAGCAATTAATGATTTCGATTTGACCATCAACTACACTCCGGGAAAAGCTAATGTGATGGCCGATGCTCTCAGCCGAAAAGCTTATGTCAACAACCTCATGGTGGAAGAACAACAGCCTCTCTTGTGCGAGGAATTCCGCCAACTCAACCTTGAAATTCTGGATCAAGGCTATATTCTGAATCTACTGTCAACCCCTCTCTTGGAAGAAAAGATTCGTGCTAGTCAGCGAGGTGATGCTTACGCCAAAAACATCATCTCCAACATTCAGCTACCGAGGTATGAGTCCTTCCACGTCGATGATCAAGGAGCTCTATTCTTTGAACACCGGATGTTCGTTCCGAACGAGCCGGGATTGAGAGAGAAAGTTCTTAAGGAGGCACATGATTCTGTTCTTTCTATCCACCCTGGAAGCACTAAGATGTACATGGACTTGAAAACACAATATTAGTGGCCTGGGTTGAAATAATGTTGTGCTAAGTATGTCTCCGAGTGTGATGTCTGCCGCAGAGTTAAAGCTGTCCATCAGAAACCTTCCGGTCTTCTACAGCCATTGAAGCCTCCGGAATGGAAATGGGAGAAAGTAGAGATGGATTTCATAACTGGTTTTCCAAGGTCACAGAAGGGCAACAATGCAATCTTTGTTGTCATCGACAGGCTTTCTAAAGTGGCTCACTTCTTTCCCGTCAAGGAAACAATTTCTGCAATTCAGTTGGCTGAGCTCTATATCAACATAATTGTCTCTCTGTATGGGGTTCCTCTTGAGATAAGCTCAGACCGTGGAAGCATCTTCACTTCCAAGTTCTGGGGAAGTTTCCAAAATGCTTTGGGAAAAAAATTGAACTTCAGCATAGCTTACCACCCTCAATCGCAAGGACAAGTTGAAAGAATCAATCAGATTCTGGAAGATATGCTCCATGCTCGCGTTATCTCTTTTGGCATGAAGTGGGAAGAATGCCTTCCTTATGCTGAATTCTCTTACAACAACAGCTTCCAGAAAAGTCTAAAGATGGCACCATTTGAGGTTCTATATGGACGCAAATGCAGAACTCCGATTGGTTGGTCGGGCGCAGGTGAAAGAACATTGTTTGGCCCCAACATTGTAACTCAAGCGGAGGAGAAGGTTCACATCATTCTTGAAAATCTGAAGGTTGCTCAAAGTCGCCAGAAGAGCAACTATGATAGAAAGCATACGGACATGGAGTATGTCCCTGGTGATCTCGTTTACCTTCGTGTCACTCCCATGAGAGGCACGCACCGTTTTGGTATCAAAGGAAAGCTGGCTCCTAGATACATCGGTCCTTTCGAAGTTCGTGGAAGAAGAGGACAAGTCGCTTATGCTCTTGAGCTCCCTGAAAAACTCAAGGTCCATGATTTTTTCCATATCTCTCAACTCAAGAAGTGCTTCAAGGATCCCGGCAGGACCGTGGACCATGAACTCATCAATCTCCAAGAAGATCTGTCTTATCAAGAACATCCCACAAAAATCCTAGAAGTCATAGAGAGAAGGACTCACAACAGTCCATGAAGTTCTGCAAGGTACAGTGGTCGCACCATTCCGTTGATGAAGCCACTTGGGAACGCGAGGACGAGCTCCGTGCCAAGTATCCTACCCTCTTCGTGTGTTCTTCTTCTTCCTAGAATCTCGGGGCGAGATTCCTGTTTAGTGGGGGAGAGTTGTAGCATCCCAATTGTCTAACAATTGCAATGCTACTAGCCTAGTCTATATAATGCTACTTCCTACATACATTAGTTGCATCATAATTATATCATGCTCATGTCATCATGCCACCTTGCATTGGAGCATCATATAAAACCCTTTTCATTTGGTTTTTATCTCATATGCATTATTAATTGTATTTGCCTCTTGATATATTGTATTTGGTTCTTGATAAATGCTTGATGCCCAGGTTGAGTTGGGGGCATATCTTTTATTAACTCCACCACCTTTCTTGTCACCACCCCGTAATTCCACCACCCTAATACATGTGAGCTTTGCATTTTAATTGGTTTTACCTCTAGCTCATGTGAGTTGGGATGGACCCACTTCTAATTACACATGCTCCCATATATGCATCATGATGATTTCACATTATTAATATGTGGAGCCACATGGCCACCTTTGCATGCTATGTGAGTGGAACCCCTTTTTCTAGCTTACATATGGATTGTTTTGGAATTTTGCTCATGTTGGAATATTTTTGAGGATATTATGCATCTAGTGGAACATACACACTAGCATGTCCTAATTATATTCAAATATGATCATCTCCGTCTACTCCACATGGAACCTCCTTTTTAATTCCTTTTGCTTGGCCTTTACTCCACATTTTGGAATGCACATGAATAAATGTCATGGGACTTTATTATTGTTTTTACAAGAATAAACAGGGCATTTATTGTTATGCAAATCACCACCATCTTTTCTCCTTTGGTTTTCTTTGGTTTTTGAGTGGATCTTCTCTTTTGAGCTCTCTTTTCTCTCAACCTTCTCACCTTGATATTGTTCCTTGCCATGTGCATCAAGCCCTCCCTACCTCTCACCTCCTCCATGCATGCTCATGAGAGATCACCCCCATATCCATCTTTCCCCCTATACTTGATCATGCACATGATCATGCATCACCAAAACCTACCTCCCCATCTCACCTCCCCTTCTTGCTAGATCTAGTTGGATCATGCTAGATCCCTAACCCCTATCCCTCTTATCCACCATGCCACACCCTTGTCACCCTCATGTGTTGCTCATGGGGATGAAACCCTAACCCTCACCATCTTCTCTCTCACCATGCCGAGGCACCTCTCCCTCTCTCTGCCAGCAAGGGCCCACCCTAGCCCCTCTCTACCCCATGCCGAGCTACCCCAACCATAGCTAACCACTCCCTCCAACCCTAGCCATACCCGAGCCTCTCTCTCTCCCTGCCAAGTAGGCCCCACACCCGAGCTAGCCCTCCTTGGCCTCGCCCTGACCCCACCTATAGCCCCTGCACCCCTGCCGAGCCGGCCGAGCACGTGCTCGAGGGAAAGAAAAGGTGGCCGAAGCCACCTTTACCTCCACCCGAGCCTCCCCATGTGCAGCACCCCCTCCTGCCCCGTCCTTATCTACCTCTCCCTCGTTTCTCCTCTGTCTTCATCTGCCCCAGGCCCCGCGCCGCAGCTCCCTCCCTTCTCCCCCTGCCTCCACTCCTTTTCATCGCCGGCCACCGTCGATATCCACCACCATCCTCGAGATCAGTAGGCGGGCGTGGCGTGTGGTTGTCGAGGAAGCTCAGCGCGGACCCCTGCGTCGCCCCGTACACAGCAGCGAGGAGGAGGAGGCCCAGGACCGCTGTACGCCGATGAGGCCGACAAGGAAACCCTAATCACCGGCCGTCTGCATCGCCGCCGATCCCCTGTGTTTCCAGCCGAACCATCCCCACCGACAACCTCGCGGTGAGCTCCCGATACTCCTAGACATCCTCACAGTCGCCGTCATTTCCTGGTCGCGTCGATCGTTCCGTCGAACGCCCTCTGCGCGTCGGTGTTCGCGGTCGGTTTCCACACCATGGCGTCGCAGAGGTACATCTAGCCGCGCAGCCCTCCCCTACCAGCAACCCCTCCGAGCCGCGTTGGTCGCCTTCGCCTGCACGCGAGAGATGGTCGCGAGTTCGATCCCCGCTGCGCGACGCGCACTGTCGCCGACAGTTCCGTCAGTAAACGTCTGGAAAAAAACAGTATCCGATGGGAATCTTGCAGATGACCCCCCACCTTTTTGCAGCTAAACCCGCGCTTCCTCCGACCCCACCTGTCAGCCTTAGTGGCAATTTTACAAAAAGGTACCGCGAGTTTGGGGTTCTCAACCCGCGGTCCCTGTCTCTACCGTGTGGCATCTGCTCGCCTAGCCACTGGCGCGTGGGCCCGTCATGCCGCGGGACCCACCTGTGTGTCCCTCGGGCTAGACAGCTCCGCGGTGAGAAAAGCCCGCGTAGCCCGCCGCGTCCCACCGTGCTGAGTCAGCGGCTGGCCCACATGTCACCCGCTGTGGCTAGCTGTCTCTGGGTATAAAAAGTCTGTATGTTTTCTGTTTAAATAAAATGTTTTCCAGAAATGTTATAATATGATTTAAATTTTGTTTTTAATAACTTTTAAATTGTAAATCCAAATAATACAAATAATATATGTTTTTGAATCAGAAAAATGTGAGGATTTCAAATCTTCCATTCAAAATATTACTTGAGCACTTTAAATTTTCGAAATTGTTTAAATGTAATAAAAATGCCTTTTCTTAATTAATTAATAACTTTAATTCTATAACTCCAAATTTAACAAATAATATGCCTAAATCGATCAGCGCGACGAGCCTGTTCTGTCTATGCATTCCATGTTATGAATTGAAGCATGCATCATGTCATTATTAAAAATCAGAACTGTTTATGGCAATAAAACTTGACCAAATAATTAATAGAATGATTTATTCTCGTCCCCACACCTCACCCTTGCTATGCTACATTATTGCCATGAAAATTGTGCATCATTCATCATGGCATGCTTGTTTGCTTGTCGCATTCTAATTCGTATGCTTATGCACTTTATTTATATTGGCCCTTGTTTGTTTGGTTCTTCTTCGAATAGACGCCGAGCAGGAGAAATATCAGGAATCCCAAGAGTACTACCCAGATCCGTCTCTCACTTCAACTGAGCTGCCAGGCAAGCACTACCACATGCTTGCATACATATAGTACCTATTGCCTCTATCTTATTCTTGCATCATTGAGTCGCGATTGCATTAAATTGAATCCCAAGTACTTCATAGCCTTTACTTTTAAACCCCACCGAAGCTTGTTCCTCCATCCCATGAGCCATTACTATAGGAGTTGTTGTAGCCATGCGAGTTGTAGAATAGCATGTGTAGGGTATGTGAGTGTCTGATGGATAACGAGGTACCTAAACAACTTAACCTGAGTAGTAATGGGACAACTAATGAAAGAGGCACCGGTGAGCAATATCTGCTATTTGGTTTTTCATGCTCACTTGTGTCCCGTAGGACCCCGAGTACTTGATTCCTGTTCCTTGACTATTCGCACTATCCACATCCGGGAGGCCGTGGACCCCCCTGAGCCAGATCTTGATTCATTTCTATTTCTTGGGGCCACAATTAGTTTGGGGCTTTATTACTATCCTGAACTTATGCCATGATTTACCGTTTTATCTAAGATTGTGCGTGGAGCACATGTACTATTTTGGGTCGCGCCACGTTTTCGCGGTATCGACAAGCCCAGTCACACTTTCGGGTTCCCAGTCGTTTACAGCCGTCGTCGCAAACCCTGGGTCCGTTCCGGAGCCGACCAACTTCGTTGCGGGTAGCTTAGTGGGGTGGCCCCTGAAATATTTTATGAATCCTGTGATCGCTTTGTCCTGAATGCCTCGTTGGGTTTTGATTTGGTTTTTCCGAGGTTGATCGAGTGTGTGTTGCTATTGGTGCACCCCTGCAGGGTAAATCTTTCTGAAAGCCGTGTCCGCGGTTATGGACGACTTGGAGCACAGTTTCTCAATCATAGACAAGTATAACTAAAGTACCGCTTTTAATCTGACTAAATACCTGCCTAGTAAATAGTGCAATACCCATGGAATGATTAATAAAACTGCCAATGGATGGGTTGTTCGTCCGCTTTCTCGTTGGTAAGTGAGAAGGAGGATGGATCTGTTACTTTATATTGTTATAACTGTTGTTTCTAATTAACTGACATCCGCCTATCATTGGTTAGGCGGATGGTCAGCGAGTATCTATAGACTCGTTAGTTATTATCTTTTGCTGCAATTGCGTCACCCTAGGTATATGTCCCCTTTAGAGGCATAAAGACTTGCTGAGTACCCCTAGGGTCTCACACGATAAATTGTTTGATTCAGATGAACAGGTGTATTTGCAAGATGGATACTAGGTGGAGGAGACAGATGATGTTGGCAACGATCACTCGGTGTAGAGATTCCGGGGATGGGGATCCGTGAGATCTGTGGGCGGGATGTGTTTATTTATGTGGCATCTTATGCCGGTTTGCTTCTTATCCGTACTCTGATCCTGTTTTCTGCTTCCGCCTGATACTCTGATGTTTGATGTATGAGGAGCTATCCTAAACTATTATCTCTATCTAGGATATTTGGATCTTGCCGTATGGCGTTGCATTATTTCTATTTCTTTTAGATGGAATGGCTCTGAAAACTGTTGTATGGTAGCTTGCATACATACTCACTTGTGTATGTATTTGATCTCTTCGCCTGTTGCCTACGCCGCTCGCTCTTGTCCCGATGTCTTGGAAGTGGTTAGGACGGCCGACGGGTCTACACGTGGGCGGTCCTCTGGGCCCCCGCTGTACTATTTTAACCACTTCCGCTTCATCCAGGCTTGAACTTAGAGCGTAGGGTCCGAGGTAGTTACATGAATATCTAGATGTGTGTATGAAAAGTTTATTTACTTTGAAATATGATCACATAATCACATTTATATGTGCAACAAGTCCGTCAACTATGCAACTGTTAGCTCTGGAAAATCTAAACCTCTGAAGCTATGAAAATGGTGCAGGCTGACGTTCATGATCGCGGAGATGTGCCTGCTTGCTGGATCGGTCCGGAACGCCTATCATGCCAAGTACATCGGCTGCTTCATCAACGGGCCGCCCCGCTGCGCCTTGCTGCGCAAGGGTGTCTTCGCCGCCGGCGCTGCCTTCACCCTCCTCACGGCGCTCTTCACCGAGCACCACTACATCTTCTACGCCAAGGCCTGTTTCGCTTCCGCGGCCTCCCCACCAATCATCCATGGCGGTGGTATCGGCATGACCCGCCTCTAAAGTATACACATCCCTTGACCCCCTAGATGCCGTGTGGTCCGTGTAACTCTGATGCGTTGAACACTCTATATTAATTAGTTCTCTTGTGGAGTGATATATGTATAGATCCCATTGTGTGGAACACTGTTGAGAACTTAAAACAGGTTAAATATATCAACAGCTAGAGAGCAGCTGAATGCATGTTCTTATTTTTCTTTCGTGTGGAAGCAGCTGAACAGAATGAGCCTCAAAGCATTTTCCGTACTTGCTCACTTCTTTCTCTTGATTTATGTTATTATTCTTACAAATTATCTATCCTTCACTAGTATACACAATCATTTTATCTACTCTCTCCGTCCCAAAATAAGTGACTTTAGTTTGTTTACATTCACATATATCTAGACGCGTAGGGAGTAATAGAATGAACATATGTCAGTAAACTATGTACTATTGAATCCATCCTACATGCTTTTTTCGCATAAACAGTGTGTACACACTTTGTTTAATAGAACAACTAATAAGAAAATTACATTCAAACATGAATTGAACAAAATAGACTATAAATATGTTATTATATACATATGACTAAATGTTTTATTTTTGTTTTAATGGACATCCTCGTTCTGAGAGTAGATGATGGCGACCTTTTTTATCTTGTTGGATTCTCAGTCATTGACATCATCGGCATCAGCCTTACTCTTCACCGCAATTGACTAATCTGATTTTAAATTATATTGTATGACTCATTTATAAGACTTTTTATTATGTTTCTCCTTCGCAGGGTAGGTAAGTCATTCAACCTGACCATAATAGAGACGCACTATACTACTCCATAAAGCGGTAGTGCTCGAGCTTTTACTCCTCCCCTCGCTTGGCGTAGTGCTTGAGATCCTCCCGCCAATCCAACTGTGGTGAGTAGTCCTCTAAAGTTGGCTCCACCACATCCTCATCCATCTCCAAGCTTCACCGAGGGTGGGAAGTAACCCTAGGTGGTCACAATCTGTTTATATAAAACATTTTTACATTTCTAAGGTTATTGTAACAACAACTTAACTTGTATTATATATTTTAGTTTGGAATCTTCTCTATGCTTTCTATTACATCTCACAACATTATCTAGGTAAATGCATACGTAAGTTTAAAGCTGTTCAGGTTTTCAAAAAATTATTTAGTGACATTATGCTGAATTTAATTATATCTAATCCAAACAAAACATGAAACCTAGAAAACCACATCTATCTACGGAGTAATGTTTGCCACTGGGATTTAATTTCCAGTGTGTTTCTATGTGTGTGTGCCCGTCTATTCTTTTCCCATTAGTTTGTATCTATTTTAGTATCTATTAATAAGTATCTTGATAGTTGGTTCTATAATGCACCGGGACTAACAAAAGCAAATATAGAGATTCGCCCAATTAGATAATCTAGATGAGTTTTAACTAACAAAGAATTACAAATTCTGAAGTACATTATATTGAAAATTGTGAGCACATCGACCATTACGCTGTTTTTCACTCTGGAAATTTTTACTATTAAATCAGAAGTTGCGGTATCCGTGTCACACATGCAAAAATTACAAAGAAGATGCCACCGCTCCACACGACATGCTATTTCGTCTCACAGGGATAGCATGCCATGAGCCCCGCATAAAAACAGAACAAACTCCTTCAAATTCTCAACAACAAGAAGTTCACAGCTAGGTAACCGTGTGAATACAACAGACTCTCCATTATTTTCTCTACCCACCCGGCATTATTTTTTCGTCCATTTGCCTCTCCCAGCATATCTCAACAAACTCAACAAACCATCTAAATATTAGCAAACCGTATTTGAAAACAATATACTACCAAATCATGAGGCTTTGTCCAACACGTCAAGACCTTCTGGCCCATCTGGTATTCTTTTTGCTCTCGTTCACGTTCTCCTCCCGCAGAGAAACATGAGGAGGCGGCACGGCGTTATGGTTCCGTCTAGCTCTGACACCGCCCAGTAGCAAAAATGGCGCTGCCGGGCGGCCGGGGCAACTTAGAGCTCCCTCCTGACGTTGCGCTACTCCTCCTGACGAGCTGCACCGCCCTACCCCTACCACTGGAAGGAGAATTTGCACGCGACTTGCAATGCCCGTATTGGTAGGTGTCGCTCCTCCACGAGGCAACTTCTCGCTGGATTACTCCTCCTCAACAAGCAACTCATTGTTCATGCCCAACTCTCTGATCTCCACCCTCCCGGCGCAATTCTCAGCAAGTTCCTGATGGGTCAAGATATCTCGAGCTCGTTGGGAACCCCAAGAGGAAGGTATGATGAGCACAGCAGCAAGTTTTCCTCAGTTATGAAACCAAGGTTATTGAACTTGTAGGAGCATGTAAACAACCCCAAGGTGTTGTCACCAACTTGGAATCCTGCACAACACAACCACATAACTTTGCCCCAACTTACAGTGAGGTTGTCAATCTCACCAGTTTTGCTGAAAACAAAGGATTAAACGTATTATGTGAAAGATAGTAATTGCTTGCAGAAAGTAAACAGTAAACAGTAGATGGTATATCAATGATAAAAGAATGGACCGGGTCCATAGTTCACTAGAGGTGATTCTCCTTAAGATAGATGACATATTGGGTGAACAAATTACAACGGGGCAACTGACATACTCGAGAAAGCATACATATACTAATCATCTTGACTCCTATGAGATTTGATTGGGCATTATAACATTATACATAGACAGTAATCCAACTGCATCTATGACTAATAATCCACCTTCAGGTTATCATCCAAACCCCCTCCAGTATTAAGTTGCAAGCAACAGAAAAATTACATTAAGCAAAGTGTGTAAAGTAAACAATACGATTGTGCCATGGACAAAGGATTGTTGTTTTATCCCTAGTAGCAACAACACATCTAGTACCTTAGAGATTCCTATCACTTCCCCTGATTACTAGAGGCATGAATCCACTATCGAGCATAAATACTCCCTCTTGGAGTTGGTAGCATCTACTTGGCCAAGATAGCTACTAACAACGGAAAGCATGCAAGATCACAAATAACAAAGACATGATAGAATCAATAATCAATCTAAAATAGCATCTCAATATCCATCGGATCCCCACAAACACAACATGTAAGATTCCAAATAGATGATCTTGATCATGAATGGAGCTCACAAGATCTAAACATGATAGCACAAAGGAGGAGAACCAACCATCTAGCTATTACATGGACCCGTAGTCCAGGGATGAACTATTCACGCATCACACCGGAGGCAGTCATGGTGATGAAGAAGGCCTCCGGGGTGATCTCTCCCCTCCGGCAGGGTGCCGGGAAGAGCTTCAGATCCTCCCCGATCTGGGGATCGAGATGGGGGCGGCTATAGACTCTTCCGTGGGTTTCTGTTTGGGTCTTTTATCAGGTACTTAGGGTTTTTGTCCCGAGAGGTCTTTATAGGCGGAAGGGCAAGGTCGGTGGAGCACCAGAGGGCCCACACCCCCTGGTGGCGCGCCCCCTAGGCCACAACGCCACCAGGTGTGGCCACCTGGTGCGCCACTTCGTCTCCCCTCCGGTCTCCGTATTGCTTCGGGTAAAATATTGACTTTGGCTTTTGTCCGGTCCAATTTCGAGAATATTTCCTTACTAGCTTTTCTGAAACCAAAAACAGCAGAAAACAGGCAACTGACACTATGGCATCTTGTTAATAGGTTAGTTCGAGAAAATGTATAAAAATACCTCAAAGTGTGGGCAAAACATAAGAAAGTAGATATAAACAAGCATGGAACATCAAAAATTATAGATACGTTTATAACTATCAACATCCCCAAGCTTAACTCCTGCTCGTCCTCGAGTAGGTAAGTGATAAAAAAGAATAATTTTTAGGTGGTATGCACCATCACAATTTGTTGGAAATACGCCCTAGAGACAAATAGTAGTAAGGACTATTATCTTATTTCATATAGTTTATGATTAAGTTTTATATCATGCTATAACTGTGTTGAGTGGAAACATCAATACACGTGTGATATACAAATAACCAGGGGTTCCTAGTGAAACTCTAGTCACCGGTTCATTGGTCAACGTGGCATTTATGCCAGTTGGAAATGAGGTCATCTCATTCTGGGAATGAGATGATGAACCAATACCCAACCTAAACATCATGACCCGATCATGTCACCAAGTTCAAGTTACGATGATTAGAAATGGATCCTCGTAGACTATTCCTTAGACCGTGAGGGTATATCAATCACTGTTTCCTGAGAGTGCTTAGATAGCATCAAACACCATCTGGTAAAACAGTGGTTATAAAGGTGTGTTCAGGTACTCAGAGGAAACCGTAGAGGCAATATATGTCAAGAGCGGGGTTTGTCCGTCCATGTGACGGAAAGATACTCAAGGGCCCACTCGGAGAAGTTATATCCAATAGATGCGCAACGTGTGATTAGATCACGAGGATATCACTTGTCGGAACGAGTTAAGTAGCATTGTTCAGTAACGAGATTGAACACGACATGGTGATGTCAATCATCAGATCTCGGGCAATGCAAGTATCGAATGACAAAGGGAATAAGACACGACTGTCCTGGTTCAAACGACGAAAGATCTTCGTGGAACGCACATGGGTCACATGGCCATCCAGGTCCCTCTGTCATTCATTGGTGCGGGAGTGTCCCGACCATGTCTGGAGTGTTCCCGAACCGTGGGGTATCACGCTTAAGGGCTTGATGATGCTTAGAGAGTGTTTATAGTATTGGTAGAATCACCGAAAAAAGAAGGGAGAAAACCGGAAGGGTTTCGGTAAATCCGGAGGATGTTCGGAGTGGAGGTGGAAGGTGTTCCATAGCCACGAGATTGAATAATATGTGAATGAATGTTTAAATATTGATTTAATCATTTATTCATAATTATTTAATAAAGAGAAAATCAATTTTAATGGTCAAAGGCTTAATGGGCCAATTCCGGAGGGAGAAGGCCCATTAGGGGAAAGGAGAGAGGGAGAGGGGCCAAGGGGGCTGGCCGGCTGGGCCTAGTCCCCCCAAGGGGCCCACTAGGGGCTGGCCGGCTATTGGGGGATACCCCCGGGTAGGGTCGTGCCGGGGTATAAAGGCCGAGTTAGCCGAGGTTCGGCAAGGCCAAAGCGGATGCTGACCGGGTCACCTCAAGGCAGGCCGAATCACGGGGTAACCCGAACCGGGGGCGTCCACCTAACTTGGTCTCAACCGACTTAAGCCATAAGTCGATGAGATGTATCTAATTTGTATGCAGGAATAGGTGTGCCCGGATCAACTATGTTGGATCCGGGTTATATCAAGCGTGTAAGAGAAGGAAGGTCTCTCGCTGGTCAAAAGGTGGCTGCTGTATGCGGAGCATGAGCGAGGCGGACAGAGGCCGGACCACCGAGGCGTGGCTGACAAAGGTGACAAAGCCAGAATCGGCTGACGCGGGCGCTGCAGAGGCTCACGTAGCCTCTGCATGGGTGACGCGAGGGGAAAAGTGACCCGGTCTGCTTTCTATTTTGGGAGGAGGCATATTCTAGGGAATTGGTTTCTAGAAGTATGCCCTAAGTGGAGACCTAGCCACCCCTATATAAGGAGGGCTAGGGCCTCTGTAGAAGGGGTTGAGATCTGGAGGGTTGGTTGATTCTTGACGGATTGGTTTCTAGAAGATAGCTCTGAGGGCTAGCTAGTGGCGAGAGTAAGAGAGTTTCTTCTTCCTCCTCTCCCCAATACAGCTCTAGGAGCACTTGTAATTTGTGAAGATGAATCAAATATAAAGCTTCTGTGTGTGGAATCACCACACTATCCCTCCCTGGATTCCCCTAGTGCATTTGGTCCCCACATTTAGCCTATACATGGCATCTGCCGTGACACCACCACGACAGTTGGCGCCCACCGTGGGGCTAGAGGCGCTAGCAGGGGTCAAGATCCGGACGGGAAACCTCGTCGGCACCGGCGAACGCATCGTCTCCGAGCTCGTTCAGCGCTTTGGGGCACTGGATTTCGTCAGCGACAACGCCAGCTGCTTCGGCACGCACCCTCTTCCGCGCAACGGCCTCTTCGTCAAGCTCGGCGTGCACAAGGTCTACGTTGCTGTGGATGTGTCATGCGTTCATCCGCGGCACATCGTCGAGGCAGGCGAGCCATCCCTTAGCGTGGTTCATGGGGCGCGTACCACTCGCTCCCTGGACCGCGCAGAAGTGATGATGACTGCGCCTGGCGCTGGCACAAGCAAAGATCCGGCACCAGATCCGGAAGGAACGCCCAAGGCACCAAGGAAAGGTAGAGGTCTCCACTAGAGAGGCCAGAGAATGTGTTGCGGGAAGCGATGGATAGCTTGGCAAACCCTGTAGCAACAGCAGTAGATCCGGCTCAGGCACAGGCCGAGCTAGAGGAAACTAGACAAAAAATGCTAGAGGGTGCAAAAAAGATAGCCGCGGCTCAGCAGTCGTTGAACATGACGATGCGTGAGTACGCAAAGGCAAATAAAGTTGATGCTCTAAATGTAAAGGGGAGAAACCTCATGAGTGAAATGAACAAAGAGGGAGATACTAGGATTGAGGAGTCAGAGAACTGTTTGTCCGTGGGGCTGCCGAAGTATAGTACCCTGGCAAAGAACCTCAGGGCGGCAGATGCAGCTGCATTCGAGTTAGAGGGTCTGACGGGTGAAGCCCACCAGAGACAGCAAGATAGGGTTAGTGAGTTGGTTCGGATCACGAACAGGCAAAACAAGGAATTGCTCAGGGCAAACCCGAAAAGAGTTGGGGCCTCCAAGATCGTTCATTCGGCGGTGGGTAATCCGGAGAAATCCGCTGGAGCCGCATCGTCTCCTCATGGTGGTCCTAGGAGAGAAGATGTGGTAACCTCGGCCAGGAGGAACAAACAGATCGTCCCGTATGACCCGACAAGGGCAGGGAAAGGAAAAGAAGTACAGAGAAATGAAGATCGACGAAGTGTGAGCCGAGGAGAAGCTGGCCGAGGTAACCGTGACCAAGGCAACGCCGGTCAAGGAAATGCTGTAAATGGCAATGCCAGACAGCGAAACTCGGCAGGAGCAGGACAACCGCAGCAGCAGAATATACCAAGGCCAGAGCAAAGCACCGGCCGAGGTATGCAACAGAGAGGTGCTCCACGAGAGCAGGATCGGTATAACGATGGAGACTCAGAAATGGTGAACGCGGGATACCCAAGGCCAGACTATCATGTGATAGGGTCAAGATTGGGAAACAGGGATTTGATGCCTGATGATGCCAGATTAAATCTGGATCGGCTGTATAGGTCGGAACATATTGAATGTCAAGGTCCGCCGGGTCCTGCGTGTTTTGGGCCCCGGATCATGAAGGAGCTGCCAGTACCCAACTTCCAATTACCCAGAGGCACAAAGACGTATGACGGCAGTACTAAGCCGGAGGATTGGTTCATAAACTATGCTACAGCTGTGAAAATTGCTACAAGCAACTTGAGATGGGCTGTGAGATACGTACCCTAGATGTTGGAGGGGCTAGTGAGGGTATGGTTAAACAATTTGCCGCCCAGAAGTATTAGCTGCTGGATCGATTTTGAGGAAATGTTTATCAGAAATTTCTCAAGTACGTATCAGAGGCCAAATAGGCCACCGACCCTAGCTATGTGTAAGCAAAGACCGAATGAGACGGACCGAGAGTTTTTAACCCGATGGTGTACCGTGAGAAACTCGTGTGAGGGTGTGATAGAGTCACAGGCCATAGCATGGTTTGCGCAAGGGTGCAGATATGCAAGCGAGCTATGGCAGAAGTTGCAAAGGAAAATGCCAACTACATTGGCAGAGATGATCCGGATTGCTGATTCGTATGCTTTGGGTGATCCGACTCAACCCAGGCTCGTGTCAAACAAGTCAAATGAGGAGTACCACCAGAGAGATGGAGCCGGATCATCCCGGAGGAATGATTACAGAGGTAAAAGAAGAGATGACAGACTGGATCACCGGTACAGTTCGCAACAAGTTGCTGCTGTGAATCAAGATCATCCCGGAGCAGGGGGCAGTCAACCTCAGAAAACTGGAGGGCAACAATGGATGCCGGGGAATGATGGCAAGAAAACTTGGACGCTAGAGCAAAAGAAGTAATGGCAAGAAAAGAAGGACCGTCCGAGGTATACTTATGAGTCGATGTTGGATCGGCCGTGTAAATTTCACACGCCAAATCCAAGTGACCCAGCGGGTCATACAACAAGGCAATGTGAGTGGATGCGTAAAATAGAACAAGGTGGGTCGGGGAATGCCCAGGCACCCCGGAATGATCAACCTCGGCAGGAGTTACCCCGGCAGCAATTGCTCTCCGGAGCGAACACGCAACAGCTAATGTTGCCTCCCCCTCCGCCGAGGTATGATAACCATGAGAGAAGGGATGCAGTGCATCAAGTAGAAAACCAGCATCAGCCGGATCAGAGGTACACCGGAAATGAGGGGAGGAATGAGTACAGAGAGCATCATCATAGTTACTGTGTGTTTACCACTGAGGAAATAGACAGAAAGAGCTTGCAACGCTGACATATGGAGGTGACTGCGGTAATGCCAACAGTGACGAGGTATATGCCTTGGTCGGACCAGGAAATTACCTGGAGCATCAAAGATCATCCCAAGCTTATGCCAAGTCCTGGTTCATATGCGTTAGTGCTGGATCCGACATTCATTGGGCCAAACATCAACGTGAGGTTCTCAAAGGTACTAATTAACAATGGCAGTAGCATTAACATCATGTATGCGGACACAATGCGCAAGTTGGGTGTCTCGGAGAACATGCTCCAGGCTACAAGGACCACTTTCCATGGTATTGTGCCAGGCATTTCTTGTGAGCCCATAGGCAAGGTCCGGATTGACGTATTGTTTGGCACGAGAGATAATTGCCGAACTGAGAACTTGGAGTTTGAAGTGGTGAACTTAGAAAGTGTGTATCACGCGTTACTCGAAAGACCAGCACTGAACAAGTTCATGGCAAGTTGTCACATCAGTTACTTGAAGATGAAGTTGCCTGGGCCAAATGGAGTGATTACCATTGCTGGAGATTTCTGACGTTCCATTGAGTGTGTGTCAGCCAGGTCTAACCTAGCCGAATCACTCGTGATTGCGCAAGAGAAAAGAAAAATCCAAGAGGTGGCGGCATTGACTCAGTCCGTGCATCAGTATATACCAGCGCTGAGTAACCCGCATGGAAGTGTCTCATTTCAAGCCACGAAAGATACCAAGAAGGTGCCTATTGATGATATGTTCCCAGAGCGCACCGTAACAATTGGTGCCGGGTTAAATGACAAATAGGAAAGCGAGCTCGTCAACTTCCTCCATGAGAATTGGGACATTTTTGCTTGGTCCACACAGGACTTGCAAGGTGTTCCGAGGGAGTTGGCCGAGCACTCTTTGAATGTGAGACCCGGAGCAAAGCCGGTGAAGCAACCTCTCCGCCGTTTCGCCGAAGATAGGAGGAAAGTCATCGGAGGTGAGATAGCTTGGTTGTTGGCTGCATGATTTATCATGGAAGTTCTTTACCCAGATTGGCTGTCTAATCCGGTGCTGGTGGAGAAGAAGAAAGATGATCCGAATGTGGCAGTGGTTTGGCGTATGTGTATCGATTACACGAATCTGAATAAGGCGTGTCCAAAAGATCCATTTCCACTGCCCAGGATAGATCAGGTCATAGATTCAACTGCTGGATGTGAACTATTGTCATTCACTGATGCATATTCTGGTTTCCACCAGATACCTCTGAATCCGGATGATCAAATAAAGACTGCATTTATCACCCCGTATGGGGCTTATTGCTATCGCACCATGCCATTTGGTTTACGTAATGCAGGGGCAACGTACCAAATATGTATGCAAAAATGTTTGCACGATCAAATTGGTCAAAATGTACAAGTGTATGTGGATGATGTGGTTATCAAGACCAAGGAAAGCAAAACGCTCCTTGACGATATCAGGCAGACATTCGCGAACCTAAGAAGGTTCCGGATGAAGCTTAACCCAGAAAAATGTACCTTCGGTGTCCCGGCTGGAAAACTACTCGGATATCTAGTCTCCAGCCGAGGTATCGAAGTTAATCCAACTAAAATCCGGGCCATTGAGCGAATGGAACTGCCGAAGTGTCTTAACGATGTCTAGAAGTTCACTGGTTGCCTGGCATCGTTAAGTCGGTTTGTGTGCCGGTTGGGAGAAAAGGCATCGCCTCTCTATCAACTCATGAAAAAGTCGGATAAGTTCGTTTGGACGCCGCAGGCCAATGAAGCCTTTGCCCACTTAAAGAAGATGTTATCCACTGGACCGGTGTTAGCCTCTCCACTATCAAAGGAGCCAATGTTGCTCTACATAGCCACAACCAACCGAGTTGTAAGTGCAGTGATTGTGGTAGAGCGCGACGAAGAGGGTAAGTCGGTGCAAAGGCCGGTGTATTATCTAAGCGAGGTATTATCTGCCTCAAAGCAGAACTATCCACACTATCAGAAAGTGGCGTATGGGGTGTATATGGCAGCTAAGAAGCTGAAGCACTATTTTGAGGAGCATCCCATCAGGGTAATATGTGAGGCTCCCATATCCGAGATAATGAGTAACAAGGATGCGAGTGGTTGGATTGCAAAATGGGCAATTGAACTAGCTCCCTATGTGCCACAATATGACAGAAGAGAAGCAATCAAGTCAAAATGGGCTGTAGCGGACTTTTTGGTAGATTGGGCCGAGGTGCAATATGAGCCACCATGACCAGATCCGAACTATTGGAGAATGCACTTTGACGGGTCGAAAACAAAGACCGGGCTAGGTGCCGGAGTTGTACTTACCTCACCAAAGAAGGACCAGCTGAAATATGTGTTGCAGATCCATTTCGCGGCATCAAACAATGTCGCTGAGTATTAAGCACTTGTGCATGGGCTCAAAGTGGCAAAAGAAATTGGGATACGTCGGATCCTATGCTTTTGCGACTCGGATTTGGTAGTACAGCAAGTTTCGGGACTGTGGGATGCCCTTGATCCAAACATGGCGTTGTACAGATTTCATGTGCAGAAAATATCTGGTTACTTTGAAGGATGTGAATTTCACCATGTACCCCGCGTGGAAAACGAGGCCGCCGATGTACTGTCAAAGCTCGGATCAACCCGACAAGCAATTCCACTGGGTGTAGCATTGGAACACCTCAGAAAACCGTCTATCAGGCCGTCCCCAGAAACCGACTCAATTTACGTCCCGGAGGATACATAATCTGGAGCGGTGCCCATGGACATTGACGTGGGAGATGGTGCGCGAAACCCGGGGACTGCCTCGGCAAACCCGGGGACTGCTTCGCAAGACCCGGGGACTGCTCAGCATGATCCGGTTGAAGTTATGCCGGTGGATCGGATGGAAATTGATCAAGAAGTGTTCCCTGTGCGAGCAATACCAGCTTGGGCACTACCTATATTTCATTTCCTAAAATATGGAGCTTTACCCACCGAGGAGGTGCTATCCAGGCAAACTCAGAGGAGAGCAAAGGCATACACGATCATCAATTCCGAGCTATACAAAAGGAGTGTGACTAATGTCCTTCAGCGATGTGTTGACCCGGAAGAGGGGCTTGACATCCTCCGAGATATACACCAAGGGGAGTGCGAGCATCATGCCTCGTCTCGAGCCTTGGTGGCGAAAGCTTTCCGGCATGGATTCTATTGGCCAAGTGCCTTAGAACAAGCAGAAGATCTGGTGAGAAAGTGCAATGGTTGTCAGAGGTATGCTACCAAGACACATATGCCAATGTCGGAGCTCAAGACCATACCAATCACCTGGCCATTTTCTGTGTGGTATTTGGACATGGTAGGCCCGTTTAAACCAGCAAGGGGTAATATGACTCACATTTTGGTCATGGTGGACAAATTTACAAAGTGGATCGAAGTGAAGCCAATAAGAAAATGTGATGGAGCTACGGCCGTGACATTTCTCAAAGACATCATCTTGAGATACGGTTATCCTCACAGTATCATAACTGATAATGGCACAAATTTTGCGGAAGGAGCATTTGCGTGTTTCTGCCGAGATAAGAAGATCCGCCTGGACGTTGCCTCGGTAGCCCACCCCGCTTCGAACGGACAAGTGGAAAGATCCAACAGATTGGTATTATCCGGGATAAAACCCCGGCTCATTGAGCCGCTGCAAAGATCAGCGGGGTGCTGGATAGAAGAACTACCAACAGTACTATGGAGTTTAAGAACAACTCCGAATCGATCAACTGGCTATACGCCATTCTTTCTGGTATATGGGGCAAAAGCTGTATTACCAGCCGACATAGAGCATGACTCGCCTAGGGTCATCCAATACACAGAAGCCGAAGTGCAAGGGGCCCGACAAAATGATGTTGATCCGCTGGAAGAAGAGAGAGAATTGGCATTGTCCAGATCCGCCATATATCAGCAAAATCTCCGACGCTATCATAGCCGGAAAGTAAGCCCCCGAGTTTTCCGGGAAGGCGATCTGGTACTTCGGTTGGTACAACGTACTGCTGGAATGCACAAGTTATCCCCCCCCCCATGGGAAGGGCCATTCATTGTGAGCAAAGCATTGCACAATGATTCTTATTATCTTATCGATGCAAAGCCATAGGAAAAGAACAAGGCGGACAGGTCCGGCGAGGAATCTAAGCGTCCATTGAATGTAGCTCTACTTCGCCCTTTCTACACTTAGCAAAGAAGTGTATGTATCCAAATCTTCTCATATGTCGGTATGTATGCCGGCAATGAGCTTATCAATGATGTGTTGGCACCTCGAGCAGTAACTCAGGGACTGCCTTAATAATGAGTATTGTCTTCTGTATTTATTATTTATACGTCGGCTGGCATAAGTTGTTCTACTTAGGCCGGATTAGTAATGTGTGAGCACCAAGAACCCAACTCTTTGACTTGCTGCTGTCCAACAAGAATTGGCTTCATGGCAAGCAAGAGAACAAGTTTGGAATTGCGTAGCACATGAAAAATGACTTAATCGAGCCAAAGTTTGTTTTTCGACCTAACCTTATGTGTACGTTAAATTTACTATGCTGAGTTACTTTGAGCTAATCCTAAAGTTTCCAAGTATTGTTAAGACAATTTTTGAAACTCGGACTCGTAAGTCATAAAACCGAACCAAGGTAGACGCGAGCCGAGCCAAAAGATTGGAAAAATGAGAAAACAAAACTCGGGGACTACGCCCAAGTCAATCCAGCATAGAAACTAGTAGCAAAATATTACTTGTGCACTTGATACAACTGCACCCGGCATACCGGGGATCTGATGAAATTTAAAAGTTTTTTCGATCAAGGGGCAGGAGAAGGAAGTTCGGCGTCATCTTCGCCCTCATCAACATCCGAAGCCTCGTCATCTTCGTCTTCATCCGAACCATCTTCGACATCTTCAGCATTCTCCTCATCGGCAGCATCTAGAAAGCTCGGTCCTTCGTTCCACTGGTGAATGGGGGCGTATTGGATGAAGATGTGAGCGCAAGCCTTACGCCGAGCCACCCAATCCGGGTCAGTAGACCACTTTGATCCCATGCGCATGCGTGCAAGAAGATTGAGGTCAATCTTCTCGTACCACGTGGGCACGTAGTGGAGAACTATCTCAGCTGTGGCGCGCCCAACAGATTCTCTCCAGAGATCGAGCTGAGTCTTGCAGTCCATAAGCCTGGCAAAGAGAACAGACAGATTCTCTGGAGTATCCTCTTCAGGACAAAAGGCGTTGAAGATCCGGATTACCACGTCCATAACATCCTTGCCATAGTTCCTCACGGTCTCAACTCTGGAGGACAAGCTGACTATCAGATCTTTGAGATCAAGAGGATTGGAGCCAGGACCAGACGGTGTACCCCTCTGCTGGAGGAACTTGGTAACAGCCTTGGACGCAATAACATCGCTCTCTGGGAACTTGTCTGGGAAAAATAACACATGTGGAATGAGTAAAGGAAGAAGACCCGGAGAGATCAATGTCGGTTGAAGGGAAAGAACTTACGGGAGATATGGCTGTGAACTTGCACAAGCTCAGCATTCGCCGACTCAAGCTTGATGTCGGCCTCCTTGAGTAAGTCCTAGTCCTTGGCAATCTGAAGATTGAGGCGCTCGCGCTCTTCAGTGTAGTCCTGGCCGGTCTTTTGGAGCTCGGATTGGTGTTGTGCATTCATTTTCTTCATCTCGGCCTTAAGCTTGGCGATTTCATCGTCCTTGGTTCGGAGGAGGGCGAGCTCATCATCTTTCGTTTTGAGCTCGGCCTGATGCTGTCCTGCTTGTTCGAGAAAATGCAGCATCATATCAGGCACGGGCACACTATCTTCAAAAGATGCTGAAATAGTTTATTGACCCGGCAGATCCAAGGTATGAATGTTCGCCGAGCCAAGGAGGAAAGGATATGGAAAGCATAGCAAGGTTGAGCAAACATAACTTACACTTGATCTGATCCAGATTCTTCCTCATAATTGTGTTCTCAGCCTCCACCCTAGCTGCGAAAACAGAAGATGAATTAGTTCGGCAGAAGAAGATGAAGGAAAATGGAAAAATGTTGAGGAAGAAACTTACCCCTCTTATCATGATCAGCGAGAAGTGCGTTATGCTTGGCAGGCAGCATCTTATGAGTGTCCAGGAGATGCTGAAACTCAGCGCTCCGGCGGTTGGTGGTCACCTGAAAAGAGTACAAAAATACAACTTATCCTTGTGCATGTTCGAAGTGTACAAAATCCGGGCCAAGTGGAACTTAACCCGACTCTAGGTGTGTGCATATTCGAAGTGTACAAAATCCGGGACAACTGGAACTTAACCCGGCTCTAGGTGTGTGCATGTTCGAAGTGTACAAAATCCGGGCCAAGTGGAACTTAACCCGGCTCTAGGTGTGTGCATGTTCGAAGTGTACAAAATCCGGGCCAAGTGGAACTTTACCCGGCTCTAGGTGTGTGCATGTTCGAAGTGTACAAGATCCGAGCCAAGTGGAACTTAACCCGGCTCTAGGTGTGTGCATCTTCGAAGTGTACAAGATCCAGGCCAAGTGGAACTTAACCCGGCTCTAGGTGTGTGCATGTTCGAAGTTATCAAGGACCTACGTTAGTTTTCTAAGGAGCATCCGGCCAAGTAACAAGTTACTCCCCCGGAGGCTCAGGGACTAATGGTTATATCACTAATATCTGCAACATGCTAAGGAAAAGGGGAAGTAAGGTACCTCCATCATCCGACCTGCGAGGTTAATTGCCTTAGCGGCTGTGTTCATTTGAGCAGAAAATTCAGCGGTACCGAACTTCTCCGGGAGATCGTCGTTGCGGACGAACTCCGCCTTGTTCCAATTACTGACAAATTCAATCAGGGTCAGAGGGTATCGCTCGCCGCTGGGCATATGGGGCGCCACTAATCCCTTCGCGTGCGCCTCCCTCCTCTCAACCAGGGCAAGGGCCGGGCAGGTGTGCAAAACAAGTTGTTGCGCACCAGCTGGCTCGGTAGGGGCGTCCTTCGATGCTGGAGGCTTTTTGGAAAGCATGGACGCGAGTGTGCGCTGTCCAGCCTCGACGGACGCTGCCCTGGTGGTGTCGGGGGCCTTTTTTCCCTTGGGCCGCTGAGAGGAGGAAGTGGTTGCAGCAGATTTACCCTTGGGAGCTGCCTGGGTACTTTCTCGCCGAGACTGGGAAGTCTCGGACGAGGCGGAGGAACTTAGCGCTGCTGTTGTTGCTCTTGGTATTGCTGCTATTGCTCTTGCTGCTGGAGTTGGTATTTGTGCTGGTGCTGGTGCTGGTTTCTTCTTCGGTGGAGGTGATGAGGTAGTCTCGGTAGTAGCTGGTTGCGACGAAGCCGAAGTGGTGGATGCCACTGCCTCGGCTGGGCCTGTCTCCCCCGCTCCAAGGTTGCCCCCCTCTTAACGAGGTGAAGTGGAACCCGGAGCAGCCGTTGAACCCTCCGGAATAGGGCTCAGCGAGCGTGGATCGTCGCCACGAGGGGGAGAAGGGCTGTGTCGGAGCGGCGAAGCAATGCTAGATCCACTCCGGGGGACCTCCACCGTGGCCCTGCCGAATCAAACAGTGTCGGATGAGAAACTATAACAATAGAAGAACAAGTAAGTGGCAAAGGGAAAAGAGGCTTACTCATCCGAGGTCAGGGGCTCCTTGGGCTTTCGAGCCCTTCGTGCTGGGGCCTTGGTTGCAGGCTTGGAGGCAGTTTTGTCCCCGGACTTCTTTCGCCTTTTGGCTGGCTGAGAAGGTCCGGAGGAAGAAGTTGATGCAGCTCCCCGCTTCTTCTTTGGTGCAACCGGAACAGGGTCACCCATGGCAAGGGGAGGGTCCTCATGGATCTGCCCACCGGGGTTAGCTGATGCCAGAAAAGCATAAGAAAGGGGGACATCGTCAAATGCTTCCATCACCTCTACATCCGAGTCATCTTCATCGTCGGGCCAATCTCTAATGGAAGAGAGTTTACCGGTGGGTCGCTTCGTCACGTCGGTCATTGGAAGGAACATCTCCTGATCCGGTTCTTCCTTGTCCGAGGTATCCCGGTCAGGAGCCCATTTGAGGGAGGGGTCGGTGCCATCCTCGATAGTTTGCTGAAGGAATTGCTAAGGGAGAGAAAAGAAGACAGAGTTAAATATACAACATCGACTGGCATAAGATTCAATTCAGAGGAAGTTTGTAGCATGGAGCTTACCACGGGAGGAAGCTTATCTCGGCAATAGTGCTCAATTCCCCACGTCCACTCAGAGGAGAAGTCCTGGTGGGTGGTGAAGAGGGCCTTGACCCGGCGGTAAATCTCTGTGTTACTCAACTCAAAAGACGAGGTACGGTTGGGGTCGCGGCCCCAGCTCATGTGGCACACTTTGTGAGTGCGCTTCTAGAGGGGGAAGATCCGGTTGCGGACAAATGTGATCATGGCGTCCTCATTGCACAACCCGAGCTCCTTCAGCTCCGTGAACCTTTTGTTGACCTAGTTGGCCAAGACCGTGGGCTTCTTAGGGATAACGTCCCACAACTCCGGGTTAGGAGGACCCGGAGTATAGGGCTGCAGCCGGATCAGGTCTTCGGTGCCGTTGTTCCAAACATAAAAGAAAGTCCAGGCCCATCCCTTGCAGGAGTCCAGCCCGGTAATCCGGGGAAAGACGGAGAGCCTCCGGGGAGAAATGGACGCAGCGCCAAACTGCGTAAGTTGGTTGTTCTCCGGCTCCAGATCAACATTCGGAATTACGTTCCGATGAAGGCTGAAGAACCGGATCCATAGCTCCTTTGTGGGCCATAATCCAGCATAGCCTTCGATCGTGGAGGTGAAAGCGGAGAGAGAGGTGATTGCATTGGCAGGAAGGTGGTGCGGCTGGAGTTCGTAGGTGTTCAACCAGTCATGGAAAAAATCGCTGACTGGCAAGCCAAATCCCCGCTGGAAATGTGACAGGAACACCACATACTCACCCGGATTGGGTGAGGGGGCGAGTTCGGCGGAGGCGAGGCGTGCAGTGACGCCTGTGGGGATGCGCCTGGTGCGGTAGAGCCAGTCCACGTCATCCTGGCAGACCCAGGATCCAGCCCACGCACCGCGGTCCACCGTCGCAGCATCCTCTTCCATCTCCTGCTCGGCGATGATGAGTTCTTCTTCTGTCATCTCGAGGTCCCTGCCCTCGCTGGCGCTAGCGGCGAAGGGTGGTAGCGGCCTAGACAGACGAGGACCCGTGGCGGAGGAGGTGCGCACCGGCGGCGGCGACACAGATGCGTGTGGAAGCTGTGCGGTGGCAGCGCTACTGCTCAAACGCAGTGGCGGTGGCACTGTCGCGGAGGAAGCCGAGGAAGAAGAAAAGGCAGAGGGGCACAGAACTGGGGAAAAGACCCAAGCGACGCACCCCTCCCCTATTTAACCGCTCCCTCAGGGAGGTAGTGGGATCGCGTTTGCGCGCATGCCATATCGTGTGGCCGTGTACCAACCGGATCGACCAATAAGCATCGAGCAACACGGAAGGCCACAGAGCGCAGTGGATCCCATGACGTGACGTTATGATGCAGTTAACGAGGAGACAGACACGATGTGACGTGCGCCACAGGGAAAACTGACAATTACTGCGGCGGTTACTGTGGCTGGCCCTTAAAATGAGGCGATGTGATGATTAGCTTCCACGTGGGGAAGCGTACGAGAGAAGGAAGAGCAACTCAGATGACAATGTGGTAACCCGGCCAGCAAGTGAAAACTTGGAATGTGCCAAGCAAAAGTAAATCCATAGAATCCGAGATAAGGATCGGAAATAAGGCCCAGAGATCAGTGAAATTGAACCTGCTATGGCCTTAGCGGCCAAGGCAGCTAAGACCGCACCAGCTTTGGGGACTAATGTTGGGGGGATACCCCCGGGTAGGGTCGCGCCGGGGTATAAAGGCCGAGTTAGCCGAGGTTTGTCAAGGCCAAAGCGGATGCTGGCCGGGTCACCTCAAGGCAGGCCGAATCACGGGGTAACCCGGACCGGGGGGCGTCCACCTAACTTGGTCTCAACCGACTTAAGCTGTAAGTCGGTGAGATGTATCTAATTTGTATGCAGGAACAGGTGTGCCCGGATCAACTATGTAGGATCCGGGTTATATCAAGCTTGTAAGAGAAGGAAGGTATCTCGCTGGTCAAAAGGTGGCTGCTGTATGCGGAGCATGAGCGAGGCGGACAGAGGCCGGACCACCGAGGCGTGGCCGACAAAGGTGACGAAGCCAGTGTCGGCTGACGCGGGCGCCGCAGAGGCTCACGTAGCCTCTGCATGGGTGACGCGGGGGAAAAGTGACCCGGTCTGCTTGCTATTTTGGGAGGAGGCATATTCCCTGGAATATGCCTCCACGTATTCCCTAAGTGGAGACGTAGCCACCCCTATATAAGGAGGGCTAGGGCCTCTGTAGAAGGGGTTGAGATCTGGAGGGTTGGTTGATTCTTGACGGATTGGTTTCTAGGAGATAGCTCTGAGGGATAGCTAGTGGCGAGAGTAAGAGAGTTCCTTCTTCCTCCTCTCCCCAATACAGCTCTAGGAGCACTTGTAATTTGTGAAGGTGAATCAAATATAAAGCTTCTGTGTGTGGAATCACCACACTATCCCTCCCTGGATTCCCCCAGTGCATTTAGTCCCCACATTTAGCCTATACTTGGCATCTGCCGTGACACCACCACGACACCGGCGGCCACCCCACCCCCTCCTCTCCTTTAGTCCCACCCCGGGACTTTGAGGGAGGTAGTACCTCCCCTCCCCCTATATAAAGTGGGGTATTTAGCCTAGAAAAATACACCAATAATCAATTAAGGTCTCCCCACTTTTGGGAGGACCTCTAATTGATATGTTATCTCTCCCCCTCTCTCTCGTGACCGTGGTCCCAAGTCTGGACTGCGCGAGCGAGAGACATCTTCACCGCGGAGTGCCGTCGCGCTGCGGGATTTGGATTCGGGGGCTCTACTTCCGCATCTGCTGCTAGATCAGGGAAGCGGGAGTCATCGTCAGGCACCGAACATGTGTAACTCCCCGCGAGGTGTCGCACTTGAGGCACTCAAGTCGTTGGAGCCAGAAGGAGCGCAAGGACTTCATCACGACCTTGAGGCCGGCTTCGTCTCGTCTACATCAACCACGCTCTCCTGAGAGTTGCCAACGCTTTTCGGTCTTCGAGGGTAAGTTCGCGAAAAGCTCCTCCCGTTACTGTATTACTAATAGATAGGTCCTCGCAGCTTCAGGGGTTCAGGGGCGTAGAGTAATATTTATTGTTTTTATGCGCGGAATCCCAATAGTGGTATCAGAGCTAGATCTATGCGTAGTAATGCTAGTACGGGTAGATCACACGAGATGTAGCGTGTCGGCGTTGGTCTTTTAGTTGTTACCCTACCACGTGTACTTGTGTATACCGCAGTAATGCTTGATGAAGCAGCCCCCAACCGACTTTACGCGTTCATTCGCGAGACTAATCCACGCTTGACATACGGCTTGTACCATATAAAGTGGCTTAGGGGGGTGTCTGTCTATCTCGCATTAGTTGGTATGCCATTTGCAACGGAGGGCCTCGAAAGGGGTGTAGTAGAGACAACTACTTGATCAGTGTTGTGCTGAAAGTTTGTAGGTAAGAACGGTTCTTGTGCGAAAGCCCATTCAGCCACGTAAAACATGCAAACATAAAGTAGAGGCGTCTAACTTTGTTTTGCAGGGGGGCGTTGCTTTGTGATATAATTGTGGCAAAGGTAAAGTAATTACCTTTTGTTACATAGTAATAGATAGTCACGGTAATGACAAACTACCACGCCGGAACGACACCGGTACCCTGGTGTCTACGACGCCGGAACCCGGTGACGACGGATGGAGATCACGACGTGAAGGACCATATCACATAGCATTTACATTCAATATTATTGTCTGTATGTCTTATTGTGTGCTAGTATTAGATACTCGACGGTAGCCAAATAAGATGATCCCTGTTAAAATTACCAACGATTGTGTTCCCCCTTAGTGTGCACCACCAAGAAAGTTCTTCGGTATGAGGCGATCCAGGGTTACAGGCCTAGGTGTCAGACATATCTACGTTCGCATACAGTGGGTGTAAGCCATGTTGCACAGCGGATACACTAAGGTTGAGTTGGCGAGCCTAGCACGCCACAGAACTGTGGCCTCGGAACACGGATGGTCGAAAGATCGAGCACGAGTCGCATGAATGATGTGACCGACTTTTAGCGTCCACCTTTGAACTCACATCGATGGCCGTGATCAATCGGGGGAGATGTGGCTGATAGGGGTCGTGTTATCACTAGGAACCCTTTTGGGGATAGGTGTTTCTAAGTGGAGTTATTATTAACTCATTTAATTATAAAATTAGTCTAAATTCCTTTTGCAATTATAAATGTATAAAATGGTTCTTCTCAAGATTACCTTTCCTATAGACGATTGGGTAAAGGGTGAAAAACTTAGACGTGATGGATCCAACTTCCCTAGTTGGCTTGTGCGCCTAGATGATCTCCTTACTAGGAATCATGTGGTAGACTACATACGCCACATGATGGATTTGACTGAGCCAGAATACTATGAGACCCCACAAGAGCTGGCAGACCGCTACTATCGTCAAGAGATGTCCACCTACATTTAGATAATAATGCGTTACGGGATGGTAGATGAACTACATCCGCTCATGGGTGATCTTGATCCATATTCGATGGTGGATCAGCTGAGAGCAGAGTTCATAGGC
This sequence comes from Avena eriantha, assembly GCA_910589775.1. Classification (NCBI taxonomy): domain Eukaryota; kingdom Viridiplantae; phylum Streptophyta; class Magnoliopsida; order Poales; family Poaceae; genus Avena; species Avena eriantha. Next base: position 9,697,652 of record OU342741.1, on the reverse strand, counting down.
CATGTGCGCATGTGGAAGCACGGGCTGCTTGGAGAGTTCCTTTCCATTCAGATGGAGGAGCATACATGTCTGAAGGGTCACTTGGAGCGCATGCTTGATGCACACACAAGACTGGTTCACTTCGTGGATTACTGGATGGCTGATCCATTTGTGATAGACATACTGCTTTGGTCGTTACCTCCCAGCTACGAAGGACATGTCCGGAGTAGCATCATGAGTGGTGATACGGAAGCATTGGACTTTCATGAGTTCATATTACGTTTCCGGAACGTAAAGGTTGAACCTATCACCGGTGAGGTCATCGATGACGAAGGTATATATTTGATATATAGTTTTATAAATGTTATAATCTTGCAAACACATTGCTGTGTTAAGTATATCTGATACTTGTTCTGTTTTACTGAAAACAGGTCCTTCTGCATGAGAGGTGCTTGCTGGAGAGGAGGTGATGTTGCGTGTTGATGGCGAGCATGATGATGATGGCCGACGACACTCTCCCTCGACATTTATCATTTAGTTTGGGTTTTAGGATGATTAATGTAATCAAGAGATTGTGAACTTATTTAGTGTGTCTCACACTTCGTGAGACAGTTATTCATATGAGTTTGTAACAAACGGTTGTTCCACTTTTATGGATGATTTCTATTCATGTTCATATCTTGTTTGATTGCTCGTGAATTATCCTTGTTGTTTGAAACTAATTGATAATGCATGAACATTTGTAAAACATTAAAATGCCTTGTTTAAAATACCCAACTTAGATGATATGTTCATTGATGAATGAAACCATTGTTTTAAATTCAAAGTTATGTGATAATATGTGAAAGTCATTCAATTTCTTGTCACATATAAATCATGTCTAAGTTCGGCAAAATAACTTGAACACCGTGTATTACTTGAATACAAAGTGTTTAAAGAATTGTTAAAAGTAAATACATATTCGATGTATTGTGTTTTAACGAAAATGGTAATTATCATTATATGATTGTTTAAATGAGTAAAGTAGTTTACCAAAGAAACATGAATATGAAACTATTTGATTTGATCAATGTGTTTCATCAACAAAGGGTATAAATATAAAAGAGAATCCAATTACTATGATTTTATCAATAGTAATGAAATTCGACTTTATAAGAATGGCATAAAAGTAATTGTGAAATGCAAAGCGTTTTGAAACGTCAAAATGCGAAGCATCACAATGTGATATTAGATATCAAAGGGGGTTAAATAGAAGGCACCAAATAAATCGTTGTAGTGTAGATGTAGAGGCCATTAGTTAGAAATAGTTCGCACTCAATTAGAATGTAGTGAACCATTTGAATTCGTGAAAGTTTTGGGGTTATTCGATATAACCAAAACAATAGCGAATAAGTCCTTGTAGAGTATTCATTGGAAACTTTAAATACAGAATCCATAGCTGAAACCAAAAGGAAAGCAAGTCGTATTGCTTGGATTTTGGTGCATTCTTGAGAAAGCTCACCTCTAGTGATGTTTCTCGATTATGGAGAAAATGGAAGATAGTGTAAAACATGATGAGGATTCAAAACCCTGCATCAGAGTGTTGAGAAGCGCAACGAACATCGTTCCTGAACGATTCTCTGCACGGAAGGAAAGAATCAATGATTTTGATTATTGTGTTTTTCCCTCCACTATTGTTTTTCACTGCATGAAGTAGGATTCAAAATGTAAATCCATATCTTGTATGGAGACATTTGTGAATCATTTGTCATGATTTTGAAACATGACGTACCTATGAACTACAAAGGAAATGATGGTAAACTAAATTATGAGAAATCCTAGAAGTAAAATTCCCTTGAGATTAGAAAGCAATTCGTTGCTGAATCTCACAAGTAAAGGGGTTACTTGGAATTTTCCCAAATGACTGCAAAGCCATAGTAGGAAAAAGGGGGTGAATGACAAAAGCACAATTTGTCAAGTATTGGATAAATTCAAATGAATTTAATTCATGTGTGCTAAATGTCTAGTGGATTTTAAAAAACTAGTAAAGTACTAGTATCTCATAGTAAATCTCCAAGTTTGATATTTGATCAAAAGGATTTTGAAGTTATTCAACATAGTGAGTGGATATGCAATTTGCATAAAATTGAGTGGGAGCTATGAAATTCTTCCTAAAACAATATGTGATTGACATATTTTAAGTGGGAGCAACATAAGTCTCAAATTCAAATATGTAGGAACATATTTTGAGTGGGAGCTTATAGGAGTAATTCTTAAGTATGTTAAGGATGAAAGCGGAAATACTTATAAATAATGATTTATAAGATGTAGAAGTTGATAATAGGTGTATTATGATATTATGTAGTATTCCTTAAGGGATTCTGAAAGGGGTTTCGGAATAGAAGTTAATTAAGTAACTAGTCCTTAATGACTCAAATTAGGAATAGTATTAAGTTGAACATCAATGGTTGAAAGAAAGAAAAGGATGATCATCATCCACTATGTTGAGACATAGGTTCTATCTTAGTAAACCATGATGATAAGTTAGCATAATATGTGATCCAAAGTGAGGAACATTTGAAAGTGATTAAGTTCGAATCACAAAACGTTTGAGCTAAGTTTGTCCGCAGTGTCTAATAGAGAACTGTGGACATATTTTCCAAATCCATAAAGGATAACATATCTTAAAGCATAAAGAGTTATGTTATAAGGGAATATGTTGTAAACTCCTGTAGATACCAATTAAAGTCAATTAGGAAGCGAGGTGAAAAAAACATCGAAAGTTGCACAGAGTGCACGAGAGTTTCGATGAATACATTTATAATAGATAAGGGTACCATCTAAAGTGTTGTATAATGTTATGGCGGGGCTAATTCGCTTTTAACGTAGAATGATGTGTCCCAGGGCACAGTGCCCATGAGAAAGCCCTCGAGGTTGATCTAACGTCACTGTAGGCTCCTGGAATCAGGCCTCGTTCTACTGCTATAGCAATGATGCATTCACACAGATGCTATCATGTGATGATAAAGTATTAATGTCAATCAAGGTGACATTAGTAAGTTGCAAAGGATTTGGGACTGTAAAGTACAGACCCAAGGCTCAACCTCTTCCATGAGCAAGCATGTTCAGGGTACCGGATATATGGTGCCAATGATTTAGAACAAATGCAGCTAGCGTATTTGTACTCTAGTGCAAGTGGGAGACTGTTGGAAATATGCCCTAGAGACAAATAGTAGTAAGGACTATTATCATATTTCATATAGTTTATGATTAAGTTTTATATCATGCTATAACTGTATTGAGTGGAAACATCAATACACGTGTGATATACAAACAACCAGGGGTTCCCAGTGAAACTCTAGTCACTGGTTCATTGGTCAACAGATGATCAAGTTTCCTGATCATGTGGCATTTATGCCAGTTGGAAATGAGGTCATCTCATTCTGAGAATGAGATGATGAACCAATACCCAACCTAAACATCGTGACTCGATCATGTCACGAAGTTCAAGTTACAATGATTAGAAATGGATCCTCGTAGACTATTCCTTAGACCGTGAAGCTATATCAATCACTATCTCCCGAGAGGGCTTAGATAGCATCAAACACCATCTGGTAAAACGGTGGTTATAAAGGTGTGTTCATGTACTCAGAGGAAACCGTAGAGGCAATATATGTCAAGAGCGGGATTTGTCCGTCCATGTGACAGAAAGATACTCAAGGGCCCACTCGGAGAAGTTATATCCAATAGCTGCGCATCGTGTGATTAGATCACGGGGATATCACTTGTCGGAACGAGTTAAGTAGCATTGTTCAGTAACGAGATTGAACACGACATGGTGATGTCAATGGTCAGATCTCGGGCAATGCAAGTATCGAATGACAAAGGGAATAAGACACGACTGTCCCGGTTCAAACGACGAAAGATCTTTGTGGAACGCACAGGGGTCACATGGCCATCCAGGTCCCTCTGTCGATCATTGGTGCGGGAGTGTTCCCGAACCGTGGGGTATCACGCTTAAGGGCTTGATAATGCTTAGAGAGTGTTTATAGGATTGGTAGAATCACCGAAGAAAAGAAGGGAGAAAACCAGAAGGGTTTCAGTAAATCCTAAGGATGTTCGGAGTGGAAGTGGAAGGTGTTCCATAGCCACGAGATTGAATAATATGTGAATGAATGTTTAAATATTGGTTTAATCATTTATTCATAATTATTTAATAAAGAGAAAATCAATTTTAATGGTAAAAGGCTTAATGGGCCAATTCTAGAGGGAGAAGGACCATTAGGGGAAAGGAGAGAGGGAGAGGGGCCAAGGGGGCTGGCCGGCTGGGCCTAGCACCCCCGCGGGGCCCACTAGGGGCTGGCCGGCGGCCACCCCACCCCCTCCTCTCCTTTAGTCCCACCCCGGGACTTTGAGGGAGGTAGTACCTCCCCTCCCCTATATAAAGTGGGGTATTTGGACTAGAAAAATACACCAATAATCAATAAAGGTCTCCCCACTTTGGGAGGACCTCTAATTGCTATTTTCTCTCTCCCCTCTCTCTCGTGACCGTGGTCCCAAGTCTGGACTGCGTGAGCGAGAGACATCTTCACCGCGGAGTGCCGTCGCGCTGCGGGATTCGGACCCGGGAGCTCTACTTCTGCAACTGCTGCTGGATCAGGGAAGCGGGAGTCATCGTCAGGCACCGGACGTGTGTCGCACTTGAGGCACTCAAGTCGTTGGAGCCAGAAGGAGCGCAAGGACTTCATCACGACCTTGAGGTCGGCTTCGGCTCGTCTACATCAACCACGCTCTCCTGAGCGTTGCCAACGCTTTTCGGTCTTCGAGGGTAAGTTTGCGAAAAGCTCCTCCCGTTACTGTATTACTAATAGATAGGTCCTGGCAGCTTCAGGGGTTCAGGGGCGTAGAGTAAAATTTATTGTTTTTATGCGCGAAACCCCAACACAATCTTGATCAAGGTATTTGTAAAACATTGATAGCTGGGATCATAGTAGTTTAACATAGCATGAAAGATACAGTTCTAACAATAAGACATAGCAACTATGTTGTAACATGAAAACGTACAAAGAAAAGGTTCATGAATAAAAATGCTTTGAAAGACTTTTGTTTGTTTCACATATAGAAAGCATAATAAGAATGGTATTCAGCTGGTCCCTCATGGTGTAGCAAAACATAAATGCATAGGACACCTTCAAAGTTCATAAGGGTGACTAGATACAAGTAATTTAAGAACAAGCAGTATCAAGGTTATGAATCAATTAACAAGTTTTGGGACAATGCACATTAAACTAAGAATAACCACTATGCTCTCTCAATAGGTGCATAAAGATAGAAGATGGAGATTCAACATAAAAGTAAAAGAAAGGCCCTTCATAGAAGGAAGCAGGGATTCAAGTTTCACAAAGAGCTTCCAAAAATTATGGTACTTATTAGCTTTCAGATATCATTGCCCCTATCATAAGCACTTTAGGTGATTAAGGTTAAAGTGAACAAATATGAGGATATGCTTGACAAGTCATAAGTTGAAAATCTCATGCCCCTTGCTTACGAGTACTGAACCTCATGCTACTCAACTTTAGTCACGAGTAAGTTCTTATCATTGTAAGTACATGTGTATCATAGAGAACCGCCAATGGGGTACTCCTTGCCCCATGATACATGAGCTATCCCATATCAAAATGACAAGGCAACAACAATGAGCATCTCAGCGATCTTTTTATTTGCTATTTGCATAGATTTTTATTAAGGATGCTTCACAGATTGCTCACTATGGTTATGCTGCAAGTTTCCACCATGATTAGGCATGGCTTAGGCTAGCCGCCCAGGCGTTTCTCTAACACATATACAAACTCCATGAGCTTACAAGCTCCCCTTTTTATTTGACACCGCCGGGATCCATAAGCAAAAGAACATGATATCAACTAAATAATGTGCAATGTTGAAAGCGTTCCCCATGGTAACATGATTCTACTAATTCACAATTTATAAAGTGCAAGCATATACACAACATAGATAGGCACAATGGTTCAAGTTTATTAAGTGCAAGAAAGTAAAGTTTGCCCTCAAGTTTGTGAGAGCTTTAATCACTAATTTTCACATAACAAGTTTAATTCGGAAGGTAGATAAAAACATGAATATACTTGGAATAGCAATAATTCTAATAGGTAGGTATGGTGGACTCTTTGGAACAACTTGGTTTCATTTGGAGTTGGTTGCATGAGTGGAACTCATACTTGGTACATGTGGAGGCTAGCAAAAGACTGGGAGCGACCAACTAAGAGAGCAATAATGGCCATAATCATGCAAAGAGACAAAACATTATTAATTGAAGCATAAAGTGATATTACAAGTCTAAAACTAAATGATCATAGAGGCTATGGAAACTTGGTATAGTCTTAACATGGTGTGAGCATGCGCCAAGTAAACCCAAATAAAGCATCAAAGGAGAATACCATAATATTATGCTTTAGAATGCTAAAACAACGCATGATTCTTTGAAGGCGCATTAAGCAATCTCAATTGTTTGGAACAAGTCATGCTGCAGCAATAATCACTAAGCATAAAGTCAAAGCAATATCAAACATGACATGATAAAGTCTAGGCCATAGTCAAAACAAGACTCCTTTTGTACCACTTATAAGCATGAACTTTCCTACTCTTTTCCAATCCAAATCAACTCATTTGAAACTATGTATGAACGCGGGGGTCCAACCAATTTATTTAAGCAAACCAAGAAAAAGAAAACTAAAAACAACACAAAGATGCTCCAAGAACAACACAATTGTGCATGAAACAATAAAAATGAAGTGTTTGGAAGAAAACCTGAGATTTTTATTGATGAAGAAGGGGATGCCTTGGGCATCCCTAAGATTTGATGCTTGTACTTCTTGAATATTTCTTGGGGTGACATGGGTGGCATCCCCAAGCTTGAGCTTTTGTCCATACTTCATCTCATCATATTATTCTTCCCTACACTTTAAAATTTCCTTCATACAAAACTTCACACAATCTTCATTAGCAACATTAGTGTACTCAAGATAATAAGTCTTTGGGTTCAGTTTCAACGGAAGTAAAACTTCCATTAAAACACAAGCTACTGTAGAAATTCCTTCTAAAAGCTCAAGTGATCAAAGAGAACTCAAAGAGAAAGAGATTAAGAGGCCAATGCAAATAATGGCAGAACTCTGTCAAAACAGACCAGCAGGTAAAAAACCGATTTTTTCGAAGACCTTCTGTTGCTCAAATCGAAAAGTGTTAAACTAACGAAAGTTATATAACAACCTGACGCAGAAGTACAAAAAATTATAGCTCAATCCGACGTATAGGGATTTTTCACGAATTTTTACAGTGAAGCACAAAAATCTGTTTCGGGACAGCAACTTTCCCAAGCATTACTTCTCTCTCATTAAAAGTTATTCTTGTCAAAAAAACCACACAAAAAGGATAAGGAGAGCTTATTACAGAAGCAATAACTTCCAAGTCTCAATAAAAGAAAAACTTACTGAATAAAAATTTGGGTTATCTTCCAATAAGTGTTTTTCTTTAATGCCTTTGAGCTAGGCATAAGAAGCAAGATTCAAGTATTCTTTAATAAAGAAGTATTAAGATCAATATCAGAAAATATCTTCAACAAGGCAAGGTATCTCATCCAAATAAGTTCTAGAGGATCCTCTGTCACTACTCTTGGGTTCACTATTTTCATCAAACGGGTTTTTAGAAACAATCCAATCAAAATTATTTTCTAAGGCTTCATGCATTCCTACAAGTTTAAAATGTATTGGTATTTTAGTTTCCTCTCCATTTTTAGGTTTGGTTTTGTCCACCTTTTCTCGTGTACCAATAACATCTACACATGAGCCTAGCATATTAAAATGATCAAAGACTTTTCTAGCTTCCTTAACAAAATCATAGAATTCTTTAAGCAAAGTTTCAAGAATGAAATCTCTCTTTTCGGTATCCTCAATATCTTTAAATTTAAGAAACACTACTTGCATTATGGGGTTAAGGTTAACAAACCTAGCTTCCAGCATGTGAACCAAAGAAGCTGCAGCAATTTCATAATTTGGAGCAAGCTTTGCTAGGGATCTATCCTCAATATCCTCATGCTTGCTAACATGATTAAAGAATTTTTCAATATTATCTTTACCAATTATGGAGCCACTACCTATTGAAAGGTCTTTCAGGGTGAATTTAGGGATCAACATGGTGAGCTGAGGACGAGGTGAAATTTTTTGTGTTTTTGATATAAAGAATCAAACCAGTACAACTAATTTTTTTGTCTTTTTGATAAAAGAAACAAGCAAACAAAGCAAAAATAAACTAAGCAAAACAAAAAACAAAGTAAAGATATTGGTTGTGAAGAACTCCCCTTGTGAAGCTGTCCTTAACTCCCTGGCAACGACGCTAGAAAAAGGCTTGATGGCTCAAGATATCTCGAGCTCGTTGGGAACCCCAAGAGGAAGGTATTATGAGCACAATAGCAAGTTTCCCTCAGTTATGAAACCAAGGTTATCGAACCAGTAGGAGCAAGGAAACAACCCCAAGGTGTTGTCACCAACTTGGAATCCTGCACAACACAACCACAGAACTTTGCCCCAACTTATAGTGAGGTTGTCAATCTCACCGGTTTTTCAAAAACAAAGGATTAAACGTATTGTGTGGAAGATAGTAATTGCTTGCAGAAAGTAAATGGTAAACAGTAGTTGGTATATCAATGATAAAATAATGGACCGGGGTCCATAGTTCACTAGAGGTGATTCTCCTTAAGATAGATGACATGTTGGGTGAACAAATTACAGCGGGGCAATTGATAAACTCGAGAAAGCATACATGCATATACTAATCATCTTGACTCCTATGAGATTTGATTGGACATTACAACATTATACATAGACCGTAATCCAACCGCATCTATGACTAATAATCCACCTTCAGGTTATCATCCGAACCCCCTCCAGTATTAAGTTGCAAGCAATAGATAATTACATTAAGCATAGTGTGTAAACTAAACAATACGATTGTCCCATGGACAAAGGATTGATGTTTTCTCCCTAGTAGCAACAGCACATCTAGTACCTTAGAGATTCCTGTCACTTCCCCAGATTACTAGAGGCATGAACCCACTATCGAGCATAAATACTCCCTCTTGGAGTTTCTAGCATCTACTTGGCCAAGATAGCTACTAACAACAGAAAGCATGCAAGATCACAAATAACAAAGACATGATAAAATCAATAATGAATTTGAAATACCATCTCAATATCCATCGGATCCCCACAAACACAACATGCAAGATTACAAATAGATGATCTTGATCATGAACGGAGCTCACAAGATCTAAACATGATAGCACAAAGGAGGAGAAGCAACCATCTAGATACTACATGGACCCGTACTCTAGGGATGAACTACTCACGCATCACACCGGAGGCAGTCATGGTGATGAAGAAGGCCTCCAAGGTGATCTCTCCTCTCCGCCAGGGTGTCGGGAAGAGCTTCGGATCCCCGCGATCTGGGGATCGAGATGGCGGCGGCTACAAACTCTTCCGTGGGTTTCTGTTTGGGTATTTTATTAGGTACTTAGGGTTTTCGTCCCGCGAAGTCTTTATAGGTGGAAGGGCAAGGTCGGTGGAGCACCAGAGGCCCACACCCCTGGTGGCGCGCCCCCTAGGCCGCGCCACCACTAGGTGTGGCCGCCCTGGTGCGCCACTTCGTCTCCCCTCCGGACTCCATGTTGCTTCGGGTAAAATATTGACTTTGGCTTTTGTCCGGTCCAATTCCGAAAATATTTCCTTACTAGCTTTTCTGAAACCAAAAACAGCAGAAAACATGCAACTAGTACTGCAGCATCTTGTTAATAGGTTAGTTTCATAAAATGTATAAAAATACCTCAAAGTGTGGGCAAAACATAAGAAATTAGATACTAAACAAGCATGGAACATCAAAAATTATAGATATGTTTACAATGTATCAGTTCCCTCATCCACTCGCCATGAGAACCACATGAGCTCGCTGCCGGGAGCAGCACTACAGCTTGGTGCCTTCCCTACGACATCTGATATGTATGTTGCTTCCTAGCATATCCCTTAGTTGACTTGATTGTGTTCGTTTGATGTTCGACACAACTTGTGTTTTCTAGGATCATTGAATATGCTGCCAATTACTTTCACTTTCTTGTGTCTATATATTTGTTAGTGAATCTTCTATTACCGTCATCACAATGGTTTGACAGTGTAAAGAATTTTGATGCACAAATATGATTGCAATTAAATAAGAGTCCTTACTGATTCCGTTAGAATTAATATTTAAAGGGATGTCTAGGCCGTAGCACCTCATGGTATATCATATTTATGGAATCATTTTTGTGTGCACTTCGCATGAACATGTCATGTGACATATATATTGCTTTCTTGGATTTCCATGTTTATGTAAGGTATTGCAAAAACCAATATCTACCAATGGTCATGTCACTTCTATTTTTAAGAAATGTAACGAGGGTTCAAAAAATCCCCTGACTACATAACTGGCGTACTAGAATTGGAGTACAATCTGCAAAATGATTTTGTTATGGAAGTACTCCCAAGATGTGGCGCAGTATTCTTCCATGATGCATGTTTATGTAAAAAATTGTGTTGCTTTCACATTTCCAAAGGAAATGAATTTTAGTCCCTCTTTTGTTCCTTGCATGTTAGCACTCTCGGGAAATCGTATTGATCTATATTGAAATTTAGATGCTCTTAGTCGAACTGATTGTACAATTATATCAAGCCTAAAACACCAAGGAATCTAGGTGATTAGGGAAATGACATCAGAGGCATAATGCTCTTACTACATAGTGGTATAAGTAAGATAGAACTAAGGCTTTTGTGGGACCCAATTATCCGAGGTCAATATCCAATTTCTCATAGTTGAAGAAGTTGTTTGTATGTCTTAAGTTTGTTAAAAGAATTTTCCATTAAAAGGTGATTGGTGTGTTTGATAATCATATTGCAGATTTCTTGTTTAGTGAGATTCACATTGTTTGTTTTCTGTCCACATGTTTCTATTAATATAAGCACATTTGGTTCATTGGTGTGATAAGATTCTCACTGAAAGATGAATGATGGTGTGAAAAGTGAAGTCGTTTTAGTGTAGACATCTTAAACTTCTTAAGGTTCAAGCGAAACATCTTCTCAGGCATGCTTCATAGATGGGGAACGTGTGTCATGGTTCTGTGCCAGTGTGGTTTATTTTTTCATTTTGATTTTATGTTAGGAGTTAAATATCATGCTTTTCTACTATTTCCTTTGGTGATTACTTCTATATGGGGAAGAATTTTGTAGTTATCAGATGTCTTCACTTTAGCCATTAATATTCCTGTCATCTATTTTCAACCTGCAAGGATTATCGAAGATTCAGAGTTGGAGAAGGGGTGCAGTGACGGGCACATTTACGAAGTGAGATGTGACAAAAGTGGAATGACGACCAAGCGGGTGAAAATTTACACCTTGTCTACTGAGGATCTCATAGATATGAAGGAATGAGGAAGATGTGACCCTATGGCAATGAGCAATATCGGAGCCTACCTGTAAATATTCATATTGTTTCCATCGAATGTCGATCGCCGCATCTTGTGGCTCTGTTACGCAATATCTGCAACCTCTTTGGCTTCGCCTACTCTGCACTGCCGTATTTTACATTGGCACCGCCTAGGCCCACTTCACCGGCATAATTTGGGGAAAACACCAAACTGCAGGCAGCAACTCCAGCATTGATGGAAGTAGATATAGAGGGGATGTCACTAGGTGTCTGCTTTTGCTTGGGGTCTGTCTCATCGATACTGAGAAGCTGGTCACCGGCACCGACATGCCACACTTTTGACATGCTAGTGTGGCTAGTGTTGCTAATTGTGCAGGTACCATGTGAATGTTGTTGAATTTAAACTGGCATAGATATTCTTTGTGAAAGTAGAAAACTATACTTTCTGCAATAGTGACAAGTGCAATCAAAGATTGTTAACATGACTCAACCAAATCGGAACCCATATAGTCCTCACCAGATCGTCGGAGATACAATGGTTTCATGAAACATAGGAAAATTAGAAAGCACAAACTTGGTGTCTGACATTTGGAACACCCACCAAATATGAATAAGCAGAACTACACCGATTTGGATACTACCTAGTTTCAAATTGTTAACTAGGCTATGGCAGGGACATTTGCACTTGCATGAGCAGCTATGTTGGCAAGGTGAGCGAGAGGTATGGTTATACCACTACTAGGAAAACAGTTACCCATGGGCCGGACACCAGTGGCGCACCATTTGGGACCTGCGCCACAGATAAGTACATATGGTGCACCACAAAGAGATGCGCCATTGGTAGGCCAATTATCGATGGTGCATTCTATAGGTGGTGCACTGATACGTTGTTAACGTATCCATAATTTTTGATGCTCCATGCTTGGTTTATATCTACTTTCTTATGTTTTTCCCACAATTTGGAGTATTTTTATACACTTTCTTGGACTAACCATTAACAAGATGCCATAGTGCCAGTTGCCTGTTTTCTGCTTTTTTTGGTTTCAGGAAAGTCAGAAAATGAATATTCTCGGAATTGGACGGTACAAAAGCCAAAGTCAATATTTTACCGGAAGACTCACGGAGCTAGAAGACGAAACGGAGAGGGGCCATAGGGTGGACACATCCCCTTGGCGCGGGCAACCCTAGGCCGCGCCAGGGCATGGTATGGGCCCCCTGGCCGCCCACCGACCTTACCTCTTCACCTATAAGAGGCCTCCCGATGCAAAAACCCTAAATCGAACAGCCTTCAGCCATGAAAAGTTCCGCAGCGCCGCCGCCACCGAAGGGGAGACTCGGGGGACAGAAAGTCTCTGTTCCGGCACCCTGCCGGGACGGGGAAGTGCCCCTGGAGCCATCTCCGTCGATCTCCACCACCATCTCCATCACAGTTGCTGATTCCCATGATGAGGAGGGAGTAGTTCTTCCTCGAGGCTAAGGTTTCTACCGGTAGCTATGTGTTCATCTCTCTCTCTCTATGCATGATCATATTGTGATCATGAGCTTTGTAATCAAGTAGATCTATCTTGCTACTCAAGTGCTTTAATAGATCTCTGCTCTCCCCATGTGTGTGAAAGTGACAGCGTGCACACCATGGTGGCACTTAGGCTAGAGATTATAAATACTTGTTATGAGTTATATTTGGAGTTGGATGTCTCTATGAAATTGTGGTGTTTGTTGGAACCATCTAGAGCTCAAGGTGACAGTGTGGGGTTATCTAGATGGGGAAAGCGGACTTTGAGGAGTGCTGTTATAGCCCTACCATGGATTAGAGTGTCCAACTGGAGAGTAGTTCAGAGTAGTATCATAAAGAGAAGATATTTATATGAGAGTGTTCACTAGTGAAAGTATGATCCCTAGGCCTTGTTTCTAAGCATTGAAACACCATTTGCAACTAGATCTGTTATATGTTTGCTTGCTTCCATCTTTATTTCAGTTTGCCTTTAGTCTCTTCCACGCCATCAAAGTATTTTCTGGCACCGTTGTCTTTTATCCATACCACTTGTATTTCACTATCTCTTCGCCGAACTAGTGCACCTATACACCTAACAAGTGTATTGGGTGTGTTGGGGACACAAGAGACTTCTTGTATCTTGATTGCAGGGTTGCTTGAGAGGGATACCTTTGACCACTTCCTCCCTGAGTTTGATAAACCTTGGGTAATCCACTTAAGGGAAACTTGCTGCTGTTCTACAAACCTCTACACTTGGAGGCCCAACAACTGTTTACAAGAATAGAAGTGCGTAGACATCATGCACCACTAGTAAGGTGGCACCATCTATAAGTACAACTTATAGGTGTGCTCTGACTTATGTGTGGCACTATGTGGGGATGCGCCACAGATAAGCCACATTATAGAAATGTGCAAGTTATCAGTGGCACACCAGCATGGAGTGCACCACTAGTAACTATGCTCTCACCTCAACCGCTGATTTCCCTTTAAAATTTTAGAGAAAAAAAAGAAAATGATACAGAAATTCAAATTTTAAAATCCTTTAAGATGCAGTTATGTTAAGTGATCTAGTTGTTAGGAAAATTAAGAAACATAAATTTTGACGTTTTTGCAAAAAATACTTTACGTCCTGGTAAAACGGTCATAACTTTTGCATACGACCTCAGATAAATTTTTGTATATCAACATTTGTCTACGCAATAATTGGAAAATGTGACAATATATTACAAAGTTCATGTATGCATTTTACATGCATCACGCCTCTATAGCACATGACCTTGCTACTCCCCATTGTTTCTCACCACCAAGCAGCCATGCTACTCCTGACCTGTGCATGCAAGCAAGAACTATGGACCTCTGGAGAGGGATACGGCCGTTTCCCGTGAGGCAACAAATGTGGGGTATCGATGAGGGCATCTGCCTCTCAAGGGGCATATTTCGGACCCACACTGCCACACATGCTGGCTGTCCTACACATAGGTGCGGGCCTAGCATCCCTCCATCCTGGGCTGTAGTCCGGGCTTGCGCTGACTTGGTGTTTGTAGTTTTTTATTTTCTATAGAAATTTTTCTTGTTCGAATTTTTTTCATCAAAAGCTTGTTCGTCCAGGCTTTCAGAATTTTCTAGGGATGCAATCATCCAATACTCAAAGGGAGTGAAGCAAATAGGCTGGTGGCATGGCCTCCGTGACCAGAGATGAAGTTTGAGGTGGACTTGTTCACCATCGATTTGTTCAATAACAAGAAGCTATTATTCTCCAGCACATGAAACTTGAAGAATAAATGTAACCAAGGAAGTGAATCAATGAAGAACCGGATGAACTATTGTGAGCCTAAAGGAGCACCGTTGAAGAAGGAAGATGAATAAGGATGGGCGCGAATGTAGCTACCTCGAACGGGAAAATTGACTTTGGTATCCATCCTTAGTACAAAACATTGAATGTTGTGGGGAGGAAACTGAGGCACGACAGAATATGCCTCTAGTCGAAAAGGAGCAAATGTTCGACCTCGAATATATATTACATGTCCTATATACAACAGATTATAGTGGACCCATATCATAACATGTCCTATGTACAACAAATTACAATGGACCCATGGATAGATATCAAGGAGGGAATCGGTGAGTGGAGCACATGGAGAGCAAATGTTGGGCCAACTTTGCCATATTCTAGGCCCCGGTTGTGACGCGACGGGAGTTTACACGTACATATCCAGAATTTTAGTGTTAACGCATGTCCGGGAAGGGGGTCACACCTGGGGCCTATATATGGCACCTACCAATCTTGCACCACTCTCACACACATATCTTAGGGGCACATGCAAGTTTTCATGTAATTCTGACGCTCCGGCGGTCTTCCTCTAGCGAAACCCTAGACCGGGGGCCCCAGATCGTCTACCCCTATAGCTATCTCCGTACGAGGGTAGCCCGGTGAACCTCTCTACTTGTTTTGGTTTGTTTAGGACATATGTACATGGAGGGTAAAGGTTGGGCCAACTTTACCACATTCTAGGCCCCGGTTGTGACGCGGTGGGAATTTTTATGTACAGATCCAGGATTTTACTAAGTGTTAACGCGTGTCCGGGAAGGGGGTCACACCTGGGGCCTACACATGGCACCTACCAACCTTGCACCACTCTCACACACATATCCTAGGGGCACATGCAAGTTTTCATGTGGTTCCGACGCTCCAGTCGTCTTCTTCTGGCGAAACCCTAGTCCTTGCACCACTCTCACACATATATTCTGTTAGTTTTGAAATTTCAGTTCGTTTCATTATACTGAACTAAATTATTATATAAACCCCAAATTTTAAATTGTGAAAAAATTGCACCTACCTATGGAACAATTTGTGCCAATCTACTTTATGTTATGTGTGTTTGTGATTTTTTTACCATGATGTTATGTCTACTACAAATTAATATCCTGATACTTGGTTCTATAATTCATTGCAGTGACAAGCGCCATAACCGAGATTCATGAATAAGATTTTTCTAGCTTAGTTTTAACAAATATCTGTTGGTTTCGTCCATCTTGTGTTTTTGCACTTTAACCCTCCTAGTTTATGGAAATCAACCTGCAGTCCAAAGCACCACGTACACCACGTTAAGCAAAATTAGCACATTAGTCCCTCAATAAAAAAAGAAACCCGTGGTCTTATGTCAGCACCATGTATGTCGTAAGGTTCCACCGGCGCACCCTATTTGTCTCTTCATGCAGGGAGACTATGCGGTCGAACGGAGGCGGCCAGGTTGGTCGGGCTGTAGGGTGGTATCAGGAATGCTCAGTCAGCGGCCGACCGAGGGTGGGGCTGCTGCCGGTCGAACCAGCAGTGGCGGAGGGTGTTGGGTCATGCGCACCTAACGGCTTGTTCAGTTAGCCCCTCCCCCGCCGGGATTGGCATCCGATCCACTCTGATCCCTGTGGTTTCGCACCGACCGGATTTCATCCCCTACCTGCTTCATAAACGTGTTCGGTTAAACCCGACCGGGGTCGTGCCCCCGTCCACAAATGTGTTCGTGGCTGCGGCGGCGACACTGGCGCCGGCCTGGACGGAGGGACATCGCAACCGTAGGAGACGGAGGTGGCGTGCATACTCCTACCACCCCCTCCCCCCCCCCCCCCCGCGCCGCACACCTTCCAACCAGAGGCACCACGGCAGCTGAGCTCAGCAGTGACCGGTAGTGGCGGCTGCAACGACCCCGTCGCCGGCGTGCTTCTCCCCCAATGTTTGACTGGCAGGCACTGATCCTCCCCCGCTTCTTCATTCCCCCGAATCGTCCTCTTAATTTCTATTCTCTTTGGTTCGTTAATTTCTAGGGGATTTAGGGGATTGAGGGGATTAACTGAACAAGAGTTAAGGAAGGGATTGGGAGAGTATGTGTGGGATTAGTCACAGCGGGAATTGGGTGAGGAGGCGGGGTTCACCCGATTCCTCTGTGGATTAAATCCAGTAGTGGATTAATTCCACTGCAACCGAACAAGGCCTAAGGGGATCGGAAGCGACGCAGCAGCTCGAGAAGAAGAGGGGAATGAGAGGGTGGGAAAGAGAACTGGGAGGGGGAGCGAGCGAAGCGTGTGGAGCTGTGGCGTAGAGAGATCGAGAGGGAGTGAGTAAAGACATCGTGCAAGTTATTATTTCCAATTTGGAGCTCGATGCATGCTCGTCTAGCGTTTTACTCTGTTTTTTTTTCAGGTTTCAGGAATGTTATGGAAAGTTCCAGTTTGGTTATCCTTTTTTCCTGGTTTTATCTTTTTTGGCCGGCGTTAAACATGTTCAATTTTAAAAAATGTTAATCTAGCTAGTAAAATTCTGAACCGGTACCATACGAGAGAAGAGAGAGGGGGCTCCATGAGGTGGCGGCAAACCCATCTAGTCCTTCCCTCCGTCGGCGATGCCAACAGTCCGTCCCGTCTCCGGCGGCCTTAGGTCTGTGGAGGCGTGACGGACCATGGCCCTTCACATGCAGGAAGTCCCAGTATTTTGTTTAGACTATTTTCAATGTCTAACGTCCTTCTCGTCCTATCCTCGTTCTGATTGTGCGTAGTATCAACGGAGGGTGTGTGGTGTCATGTGTCCGACGGATCCTTTGGGTCTAGTCGTTTTTTGTATTCGTTGGTGTGTTTTCAGATCAATATCTTCTAGTCTACATTGTTCATCTTTGACGATGGTTGCTGCTCTGGTACGTTGATCTTTTGGGGACTTAGCACAATGATATCCCGTCCGTCTATTACAACAAGTTCTACTACGAGAAGGTTTGTCCGGCTCCAGTGACTGAGGGGCGGCGACGTGCCTTCATTCGTGGCAGTGCTTATAGTCTTCGCTAGGTAGGTATTTTTTAATACTTTTGGGACTCTTTGTATTATTGTTGATGATTAATTGATTGGTGGAATTTCTGTTTGTTTCTGACAAATGTTCGACTTTGAAAATATTTGGTTTTGAAAATCTACATTTTTTGATTTTGTTCATTCTAAAATTGATATTTCCCCGTTTAAAAAATGTTTGATTTGGAAAAATGTTTTTGAAAAAGTATGATTTTGAAAATAATTCCATTTTGTCGATGGGCAGTTAGGTTTCCTTGCTGGGCCGACCGGCTGGGCGGGCTTCTCTTCCTTTTTTGTTCTTTTTTCCTTTCCATTTCTTATACAATTTAATTGTAGAAAAATAAATAAAAAATGAAAACATAAAGGAGGTTTGGATGCGGGAGATGAATAAGAAAGATAGGAATAAGAGGTACAGAGATAGGTGGACGGTACTTATAATCTATATCTATATCTAATAATAAAGGACAGATTGTTTCTTACGATCCAACTCTTTTTTTGGACCGTTTTATCCTCCCACAAAAAACAAAATTACTCATGGTGCCATCTGTAAGTGCCCGTTTCCCCGATGAATCAAGCCCGCACGCGCCCGTACAAAAAGCCCGCACGGCGACCGCACAGGCCGTTTGGTTGTCTCGGTGGTTCTCGGTGGTTTCGGTCCTGGGCTTTGGTCCATTGATTGAGCCACCGCATGGGCTATCTACAACGAACGCGTGCAGGGTGGGTGCTTCTCTGAAGAAAGAAACAAACAAAAACTGGATACATTAAATAGTCCCACATCGCCACCTTTCACCGATTCCCACCGATTTATATACTTTTACAAAATCCCTGGAAACGACAAGCAGACCCAAGACTCAAATAAGAAGAGCAAGAAGAGCATCCCTATTGATTGATCTGAAATGAAAGAAAGTGTCTCAACGAGGAAAGAGGGCCACACCTATTTGTCTAATTATAGATTATAGACGCAGGGGAGCTTCGCAGCCAGGGGGAGGGGGCGGCACAACCGCGCTAAGCTGGACGACACAGGGGAGCCATGGAATTTGGAGAGGAAGAGGCGGTCGGGCGGCCTGGTCGAGCTCGATCGCTGACGCTGAGCGAGCGGTGGCTCCTGGCGATGATGAGTAGTGGCTTGGAGCTTGTGTAGCTCGTTGAGCCAGCATCAAAGGAAGGCCGGCGAGGTCGGGGCGGAGCAGAGGGAGCCCAGCGGCGAGGAGGACGGGTGCGCAGCTACCCATGTGGGTAGCAAGTTTCCCTACAGTAAAAAGATGATGCGACCTAACACACTCCCTCGGTCCGCAAATAAGTGTTTTTCTAGCCCTGTCTTAAATAAACTTAGTAAATTTGACTAACATTTTAGAAAAACGTAGCAATACTTACGACTCTAAAGTGGTAAATATAGTGTTCCATTCCGAAATGTAAGCCTATTTAGAAAGCTAAACTAGCTATCTAAAAAGGCTTATATTTTGGAACGGAGGTAGTAACAGTTTCATATAATATATGTTGCTAAAAAAGTATATAAGTTTGGTCAAATTTAGTAATGTTTGACTTAGGAAAAAATTAGAAGTACACTTATTTCTAGACGGAGGGAGGGAGGAGTTATATGGTACAAAATATATTCGCAGCAATTATTTAGTATATTTTTTCTCTAAAATTTAAAACAAGTAAAATTTACGCGGCACCAGTTTTTTTTGGTCCCGCTGCAACGCACGGGTTTTTTGCTAGTAAAATTAAAAATTAGAAAGTAGTATTAAAATAGTAGGTTAAATGAAAAATAAAAATAATGTATAAAATGGTAATAAAATAAAAAATGATGAATACAACTAATATTACAAAATTTATTTCCATTCTTGCAAATCGTGATATGAATTAATATTATGTGCATCTGGATATCTTTGTCAGATTGTTTTGATTAGGCTAGGCTTACACAGGTCAATTGATTTTGCGAATAGTGCCGACATTCTACATCCAAAATTTTAAGGACATGATGTTTAGCGTTAATAGAGTGCGGTCAAGTGGTGTCACATGGAGGAAGAAGAAATCGCTGGAAGAACTAATACTATTAGACGAACATGCGCGCTTCGTCGCGCCGTCTGCCATGGCGTTGTCACATGGCGTGGCTGCTGCGGTACACTCGCGGATGCTTTAGTTTGTGACGGAGTCGGGCATAACATGTTTGTGTTTCTAGTGTTACCGTCCAGGCGGCACTTAAACCATTCTCTAGCAGTTGGGCCTTTTTTGTCGTATCTTACTTCTCAGTGAGGTATTTGGCCATCCGTCCGGAAAATAAAATATGACTTAATAGGAGTCGGGCTATTATAGTTCACCGCAACACTGCCGGAAGGATTTCTTTTGGGCTCTTGCGGAAGCAAAGCATGTTGGCGCTTCCTAGAGTGGCGATGTGTTTAACTACTCGGTCTTCAAGGATTACAACAGATTCAAGGACCGGTTTAGAGTATGTGGCACACGGGTCTGACTTTTACTCATTTTACCTTGTGTTAGACTAGGTAGCGGCACGTGACTTCTCTCCTAACTCCTGCACGAACGGTCGGTGGTGTCGTCAACAATGGTGACCGTGCGACCCCTAGCACACGGGCATCCATGTCCATCCACCTACGACACCAGATCATCAACAGCACGCCAGTGGCCGCCCATATCGATGTTGTGTCCCTAGCTAGGGCAACACGGTGCGTGCAGGAGGTCTTCGGCTATCAATTTTAACTACAGCGGCGGTGTCACTATCTTTTTGGTTCCCCGTTATTGTAATCATGCGTTGTCTAGCGAAATGGATGAAAATTAAAGCGGCACACAGTCGCTCAATTAAAAAAATTAAAGTTGTTGTGTCACACAGTCCGTCATTGTCTTTTCCCTTATTTTTTGAGCAGCCTACCGATTCCTTCTGTCCCTTGTTTGATCATTTTCTTATTAGGCCCACAAGCCATACACACATTGTTTCACATGATCTCAGAATGCGTCACCAGACATAAGTTATGGCGCAGGTGTAATGCGTCCCTTCAATCAGACATAAGTTATGGCGCAGCGCCCGTGACGATAATTTTTTTTATCTGATTGTATTATTAGATATGAAAAAAATGATCTAGTCAAGTTGATGCAAGACAATGAATAGTACGAAGGTGAAGTCCACAATAGATATATTCATAGTGGATTACACGCTAGGTTATAGCTGATCAGACTACATTACTAATTACTCCAACGTATGCTACCGCTGGCAAACAGAGGCACCTAGGCTGCATCAGCTTACATGAAAGAAGGATGCTGATGCTATTCTACTCTTACATTTTCACTAAGCATCAAAGTTCTATCTGCGTAAAGGAGAGCATCTGTGTACAAAGCATCATCGCTGTTTTAGCTGGATGAAGAAGCCCCCGATGAACTGGTACACCAAACTGCTGTGGAATCTGATGTATCTTAGGTGCCTCAGGGTGCCATGCTGACATAATGGAATCTACAGATTAGAGATCATATGACTGAAAGCTAAAGAACTGCAAGGAAAGAGTTTTTGCACGGTTGAAACGTGTAATGTTCAAAGGTCGACATGCCAAAGGATAGTATTTTTGACGTATGGCATTAAATTAAATCAAGATGTATTTCACTCAAGACAAAGAATTACCAGATTGAAATAAAAGAATTCTAATTTGCAAGGTGTTATTGAACTTGGCATAAAGGAAAAAAATTCAGGACTCATTTACAAATGTCAGATCCGAAGGGGAATAAGAAACAACAAAACAAATTTATATTAAAGTATACCTTGCCGGCAGCAACCAGTGATTTATCTCCGTCAAAAGCAAGAAGACCTGGGAACATTGCAAGGTGATGCATGTGCTACATCATGGCACCCTCCATAGAACATTGGGAAGAACGATGGTATGCTTCCTAAGTCTTGATCATAACATTAGCTGTAATGAATTCAGTGCGGGCTTGATCCAGTTGATGATATAGTTCTTTGGCTGTGTATAACTTCACCTGCAGAGGTTTTCTATTGTAAGAATAGTGCGATCACTTTATATTTATAAATACGAATACTTCTTGTAGCAAGAATTCGAAATGTTATCACAGGCTGTATAACTTACTGGTGGATATGTAAATGATCCGTTGGAAAGATTGAAGTGAGCAAGAGGCTCTGGCTAATAGCATATGGATTTATGGAGCTCCCTAATGGCAATTTCTTCATGGGTGTAAATTGCGCATTTGTTGTCCCACTATCCCACTGCTGTAAGAATATCATGTAAGAGTTGACGGTAAAGTAATGTTCACAGAAAATTAGAGAGGTTTTGACCCAACAAAATTATCATAATAGAAGGACCGAAATCGGTAATCTGTGCCACCCATAATTAGAAGGGGAAACATAAACGATGCTATAACTGATAATGCACATGATAATTTAATGTATAGCTACCATCTTGCCTAAGCATGCTGAAAGCAAATCATTCCCACATTCTAATTTCATAGAACACATAAACAATGAACTTGATTATATAGAGGATAATGTGGTATAGCCATTTCTCTCAACAAAAAAAGGTTCAACGGGTGACAAAATAAGTTCTGAAATTTCACGGAACCATAGAACTTATGGGACTTGTTTTCCCATTGATGGTCCAGGGTGGAAAACCTTCTACATCGATGGATGCACATTCGGTAGCAATTTTCTTTCTATAACCTATGAGCCATAGTACTGTCAAATTAAACTCCTCGAACTGCCTACAAACAAAATATCAAGTTTAGTTGGTGTGCTTAACTTCCTATGTGAAGTAGAAGTGCAGAACTCCCTAATGACAAATGAGATGAATCCTACTAAATATACCTTGTTAATTTACCTTGTATCAGATTACTCGCTACTACCAACACTGAATCGTAGACTTGGTTGCCGCTCCGCTTGAAGATTCTTATTCTGAACAATTGGAAACAACCAGCAAGCACAGCAACCATGCATGATTTCGTGTTTGGATCGACCATGCATACCACTGTTGGATATTCCTAAAAGAGTAATATTGGCCAGAGAGAAGATTCAGGCATGGAAAAAATAAAATAAGATTGTACCGGTATTAATTGGAGACTCGGTGGGGATCATCAAGAGGCTGCAGGTTGAGAGCCAACTACGCACCGGTACTGAGAATCCTGGTGCCTCACAAGAAAATCATGAAGTATTCTTTACATGTAAACATGCATCTAGCTTAATTATTTATCTAGAAACAGTTTTAAATCTAGATACCAAATTTACAAAGAAACGATGGTACACTCTATTGGCATTGGCTCAAGAAATCTAGCAAGCTTGTATATGCCAAAACGACAAATGTGTAAATTATTCAGACTTAAGCATCAACACCTTCGATTAATGAAGGGAAGGAGGTTAGATATTCAGAACCTAAGATACGATCAGGGTCTCAAAAAATAAGTCGGACCTATCAGTACGTTATTCGGATTTCCAGCTTTATATTCAAACTAAGCCGGAACTTGATCTCTGACGTCATCTGACACTGGTCATGGTCAAGTCAGGTCACTGACAGACATCTCCTGTTAGCACGACCGTTGGTGGGCCCGCCGTTCACGGAACCGAGGCGCCGTTTCAATGCGTGCGTGGAGATCAAGGCGACGTAATCATCGTGTGGGGGCTTCCCAGTTCTTTCCACGACGCGTGGCGTGTGTACTGTGTCATTTGCACAAATCTTGGCGTGGTTTGGTGGTTATAAGGGATGAGGATTCCCTCATCTCATCTTCTTCACCTATTCTTGTGCCGTTTCCTTCTCCTCCTCTTCTCCCATGCGCACAGAGCTCCCTTGCCTCCAGAAATTCCCAGCGCCGCCCATCCAAGGTCACTGGCGCACCAGGAAAATGGCTTCCACTTCAACTTCCGGCATAGCAGCAACGGCAGCGGCGGCGGAAAAGGAGAGCAATCGCGGGGTCTAGATCCCGTGCGTCCTCGATGACGAGAAGCTCCGCGGTGTCGAAGAAGAAGGGCTCCTCCGTGCCGACGATTGGCGGAGGGGCTTCGGCGAAGCTGTCCCCAACCCTCGCAACAGCGAGCGAGTGCACTTCGGCACCCACCTCGACAGAGGTTTCTCCTTTCCTCCCTCAGATTTCTTTTCTAAGGTGATTGATCATTACAGTGTTCAACTTCACCATCTCCCCCCAAACTCTAGCTTAGAGATGAGCGCCTATGCGGCTTTGTGTGAGGGGTATATCGGCATTAGGCCGAGTCTCACTCTCTTCTGGTACTATTTCCATGTCCGGAGAAACTCTATCACCGCCGGTAATCCTTACATTACCGGTACAATTAGCCTTTCGGTTAGGCGTGAGCGCGTCTATCCTCGGATTTTAGCTAGTGAGTCGGTCAAACAATGGCCGGCTACCTTTCTCTATCACAAGGATATTCCCGCTCCCGGCAAAGCTAGTGCTTTGCCGGCTTTCATTGATGGAGCCGCCACGCCTCAACCATCTTGGGACGAGGCCGCTCCGGCTCTCAGTGACGATCTGCTTCTCATCAAGAGGCGGATTGAATATCTGATGAATCACAAGGGCCTTAGAGGGTCCGACTTGGTCCAGAGCTGGGTGACATGCCGGATCCAGCCTCTCCAGCACCACGGAGACCGACTGATGCATTCTATCACGACATCGAAAAAGGACTCCCTCCGCATCAGCTCCAAGGCCTTAAAGCCACAAGATTACATAAGCCAAATCAAATGGCTGATAAAGGAGCGGATCGAGAGAAAGATTCCGGATTTATCTCTGGACATGCATACATTAGAAGACCCTGTAGTGCCTGTAAGCTTTAGTAGTAAACCCTTTTTATGTGTTTCACCTTTAAGTTATTTCGCAACACTGAGATATTATCTTCTTTTCAGCTTGCCGACCTCCCCGAGTCGGAATTGGCTCCTATCGAGGGATATCCTCCTGAGTTTTCTCAGGAGGAGGAATTGGTCCCACTACCGGATGTTGTGCCCCAGAAGCGCAAAGCTCCAACAGTGGCCATCGGCACAAAGGAAGTGCCAGTTGTGAAGAGGTAACTTTCCGCACAACTTCTGCCTTTGTACATTACTTCATGATTTCTTCCGAGATGTAATGTTCTTCATTCTATTACTTTCTCAGAGCTAAGCAGCTCATCAAGGGGAAGGGGACTTTCTCGAAGCCTCTGCGTTAGACGAAGCTAACTAAGGCTTCTCCTGCCGTGGATCCTCCGACTCCTGCCCCTCAACCTTCTGCAACGCCGGTGATTACTCCATCCATGGTCGTTGCAGAAGATCCGGCTCCCTCAACATGGCCATCGATCCTTGAGTCGCAGACTCACGTCACCATGGGTGACTCAGGTTTTGATAAGGGTGAACCCTCTTCGGGTAGTGATCCCTCGGCAGAAACCTTCCCCGGAAATCTCCTGAATAATCCGAGACTTGCCAAATTTGGCTTATCTCGGAAATCTGCGGAGGAAATCCAGTGGCTGGCCCGACAATGCCTAGAAAGCCAAAATCTTTCTGCCAAAGAAGAAGCACAAGAAGCGGAGGACATTAAGTACTCCGATCTTCTCGAACAAGTCCGCCTTCGTGACGAGGGTTTAAGAGCTGGTGTGCTTCCACCACCTCTGGTTATTCCACTCACCCTCGCCGAGAAGGTTACTACTGAAGTGAACATGTGCCTGAGCAAGCTCACACATGAACATCATGAAGTCGGAATTCCAAGTCATGTTTTTATTTATGGTACTTTATATCATATCCTCTAGCCCCCAAGCATGAAGTTGGATATACAATCGGGTTTATGCTTCCTTAGGATGCCGAAGAATGAACTAGTGTAGCCCCCAAGGCTCGTGCTGATATTAGCTACAATATTAGCCCGAGTCTTTAGTAGACTTATGACTCTGGGTATTCTGACTTACAGAAAGTTAATTCATATAACCAGGAATTGTTGAAGAATGTCTGCAATAAGCGGAGAGAGATCAAAGCTCTCCGACTTAAAAATAAGCTTAAAGTTTCCAAGGATGAGGCCGAAGGTAAACATTCCGAGACTCAAACCTTGTCTTGCGGTTTCATAGTCGAATATTTTTTGCTGAACTATTGTTCTTTTTGACTTACAGCACTAATAAAGCAGTCCTGTGCTATGATCGAAGAGGCCGAGAATCTGAAGACCATGGTGGTGGAAAACAAGAATCTCCGCCGAGAGCTAGACCAGCTTAAGGCGGATCATGAGAAGATAATTGCTCAAGTTCTCGAATCCTCCTCCATGGCCACCGTGGAGCGTGATCGCAAGATTGCACTCCACGAGCAAAAAATCTCGGATCTCAACGATGAGCTTTTCAGAGAGAAGGACCTTTCCGAGGCGCTCCGAGCTGAACTCCGAGTCTTCATGAGGAGAACACCAAAGTTGATGACGTCAACTTTGGTATGTTTCCATCTTTCTGACTTGTCTACATTCTTCAACTCTTTCGATGTCAGATTTATTAAACCATTTTGCGTTATATGCATAGGTCCTCTGAACTTGACGGACTCCACCTCTGCCGAGCCTCACACACACCGGCTTACCCAAGTCGGTGATTTGCTTCATGACTTCCGCCAATCCATTGAGGATATTGGCGAAGCTCTCAAGGTTCCGGACATGCATAGCATGTCCGACTTTCAGGTGCGGGATAAAGCAAAGGAGATGCCGCATCTTGTCTAGGAGTGGAACATGTCCTACGCGAGATCCGCAGCGCAGAACACTCTCACAATGGTCATGAGCCACCATGGAAGCATGAAAATCTGGCAAGTGACCAAAGGATACTCTACTGTGGACGAAGACGGCCAGAAACATGATATCAAAGCGATCATGGACTCCTGCGCCGGATATGGGTGCCACGCAGCTGATTTAACCAGCTACGACACTCCCTTCTTCAACCGCGTGGACACGGCGCCTCCGCCTCTGGAAGAAGCAGCCGAAGTTTCCGACGATGAACAAACCATATCAGATTTGGACATCTCGGATCGTTATCAGGGTGCGGCTGACGTGTCCAGTGAGCCGACAACTCCTACCTCTCCTCCTACATCATAAGTCATCAGAAAGAAACAGATGTGTTATTCTGAAAACATTATGGATCTGTAAATAAGTAGCGTAATACTTTTGATGGTGCTAAATTTTTATCTATTCAGCACTTTTGGCTTAAATTTTGTGTGCCTGACATGTTTGCATAAGCACTTGTATTTTTTGTCTGTACTTATCGTTTATCTGGCTTTCTGCCTCGTCCCTTTCGTGAGCCGGCTAAACTTTCAGCACGGAAAATTTGCCGAGCAACAAAGCTCAATTGCTAAACCAGTTTAAACTCGGAAACAAAGCCGGCTTCCAGTACCAACGATTTACTATTCGGAAAATACCCGTATCCGGCAATCAGACAAATAACCAAAGTATAGACTAGGAAATATAGATTTATACCCGAAGGTAGCAATTTTAGAATTGGAAATCTAAACCAGAACGAACATGAGCATAAAGTACTTTCAAGTATTCTGGGATTTTCGACTGTGACATGATCATTCGGAAATAAGATGGTACAAACTTCTCCGAAAAAACTTGAGGCAACCAAAACTTTTATTTCTCACAAAACATGTACACATATATGATTACAAAGAAGGATAAACTAAGAATAAAAGGGACGTAGCTAAGCAATATTCCATGGTCTATCTAACTCATCCAGATTTGTACTACCTCCAACTCCCTTTCTCTTCTTA
This sequence comes from Avena eriantha, assembly GCA_910589775.1. Classification (NCBI taxonomy): domain Eukaryota; kingdom Viridiplantae; phylum Streptophyta; class Magnoliopsida; order Poales; family Poaceae; genus Avena; species Avena eriantha. The sequence continues at coordinate 9,670,166 of OU342741.1, read as the reverse complement.
GTAGCAGGTCTTTCTTTGACTGGCCTCATATCAGTTAGGTAGTATGAACCATTGCGCAATACTCGACTAACTAAAAATGGCCCTTCCCATACTGGGGAAAGTTTTTGCTTTCTTTGTTGCACAAGCCGGAGAACCAACTCGCCCTTATTGAAAGATCTGTTTCTGACTCTCTGGCTATGATACTTGCGTAACTTCTGCTGATAGGCTGTTGATCTCATTTCAGCAACGACGCGAACTTCTTCGACTAAGTCGAGATCATTTTGTCGAGAAATCTCGGCATCCTCTTCAATATACGCGGCCACACTAGGAGAAGTGTGATACATTGCAAATGTATCTATAATTTTTGATGTTCCATGCTTGGTTTTATCCACTTTCTTGTGTTTTGTTCCAACTTTGGAGTACTTTTCATATGATTTCTTGGACTAACCTATTAACAAGAGCCACACTGCCAGCTGCCTGTTTTCTGCTGTTTTTGGTTCCAGGAAAGTCAGAAAATGAATATTCTCGGAATTGGACGGGACAAAAGCCAAAGTGCCTATTTTTCCGGAAGGGGTCAAGTGCCAGAATACGAGACGGAGAGGGGCCAGAGGGTGGCCACACCACCTGGACGCGCGGCCAGGCCTGGCCCGCGCCAGGGGGTGGTGTGGCCAGCCCAGGCAGCCCCTCGGCCTCTCCTTCCGCCTATAAGTTGCCCTCGGGACGAAAACCCTAAGGACCCAATCAAAAATCCACGAAAGAGTCTGTAGCCGCCGTCATCTCCATCCCAAGATCGGGAGGGATCTGAAGCTCTTCCCGGCACCCTGCCGGAGAGGGGAATTCACCCTGGAGGCCTTCTTCATCACCATGCAAGCCTCCGGTGTGATGTGTGAGTAGTTCATCCTTGGACTACGGATCCATGTAGTAGCTAGATGGCTGGTTTCTCCTCCTTTGTGTTTTCATGTTTAGATGTTGTGTGCTCCGTTCATGATCAAGATCATCTATTTGTAATTCATACATGTTGTGTTTGCGGGGATTCGATGGATATTGAGATGCTATTTAAGATTGATTATTGATCATATCATGTCTTTGTTATTTGAGATCTTGCATGCTTTCCATTGTTAGTAGCTATCTTGGCCAAGTAGATGCTAGCAACTCCAAGAGTTAGTATTTATGCTCGATAGTGGGTTCATGCCTCTGGTAATCTAGGGAAGTGACAGAAATCTCTAAGGTACTAGATGTGATGTTGCTACTAGGGAGAAAATAACAATCCTCTTGGGGATCCAATGAAACTTGCTGCTGTTCTCATCATACCTTCCTCTTGGGGTTCCCAACGAGCTCTACATCAACCACGCACCAGCACTTTTCTGGGCGCCATACACAGAGCCATCAAGCATTTTTCTGGCGCCGTTGCCGGGGAGTCAAGGACATCTTCACAAGGGGAGTCCCTCATAACCTATCTCTTTACTTTCTTGTTTTTGTTTTGCTTAGTTTCTTTTTGCTTTGTTTGCTTGTTTTGTTCTTCAAAAAAAACACAAAAAAATTTAGTTTTGCAAGTTTGCTTTCTTATTTGAAAACCCAAAAAAATGACTACTCTTGAAAACACTAAGTTGTGTGACTTCACTAGCACCAACAACAATGATTTTATGAGCACACCTATTGCTCCACCTATGGCTGAAAATACTTTCTTTGAGATAAAACCTGCTTTGCTCAATCTTGTTATGAGAGAACAATTTTCTGGTATTGGTAATGAAGATGCTGCTTGCCATCTAAATAACTTTGTTGAACTTTGTGAGATGCAAAAGCATAGGGATATAGATGGTGATATTATTAAACTGAAATTATTTCCTTTCTCTTTGAGAGGAAAAGCTAAAGAGTGGTTGAATTCCTTAACTAGGAATATCATTGATTCTTGGACTAAGTGCAAAGATGCTTTTATTGGAAAATACTATCCTCCTGCTAAAATTATATCCATGATAAGTGAAATAATGAAGTTTAAACAACTTGATAATAAGCATGTTGCTCAAGCTTGGGAAAGAATGAAAACTTTGGTAAAGAATTGTCCCACTCATGGACTGACTGCTTGGATGATCATCCAAACTTTTTATGCAGGATTGAACTATTCTTCAAGGAACCTATTGGATTCAGCTGCTGGAGGTACCTTTATGACCATCACTTTGGGTGCTGCAACAAAACTATTGGACAATATGATGGTTAATTATTCTGAATGGCATACCGAGAGAGCTCCACAAGGTAAGAAGGTAAATTATGTTGAGGAAACCTCCTCCTTGAGTGATAAGATTGATATTATTATGTCTATGCTTGTTAATGGGAAAGCCCATATTGATCCAAATAATGTTCCTTTAGCCTCTTTGGTTGCTCAAGAAGAGCAAGTTGATGTGAACTTCATAAGAAATAACAATTTTGGCAACAATGCTTATGGTAATAATGCTTATAGGAACAATTTTGGTAACAACAATTATAAGCCATATCCTCCCAACAATGGTAATGCTTATGGAAATTCTTACAACAGTAATAAGTGTGCTTCCTCTAAACTTGAAGTTATGCTTAAAGTGTTTATTAGTAAACAAACTGCTTTCAATAAAACTATTAAGGAAAAACTCTCTAATGTTGAAAGAAATATAGCATCTTTGGCTGAAGCTCAATCTTCTTTAAATAAAATGGCTGCTAAACCTGAAACTAATGATAATCCCTTTGCAGCTACTAATGCTATACAAGTAAGAATTGATGAAAATGTTAGACTATTAGCTGAATTACATGCTAAGTGGGAAAGAGAAGATGAAATTGCTAGAAACATTAGTGTTTCTACTATCACTACCACTAGTGTTGAGGCTACTAATAGGTCTACTACTTTAGATGATAAATTTGATTTTGATCTTGATGGTTGCAACATCTCTGAAGTTATTAAGTTCCTACAAAAGCTTGCTAAAAGTCCTAATGCTAGTGCTATTAACATGGCTTTTACAAAACACATTACTGATGCTCTCATAAAGATTAAAGAAGAAAAGATGAAACATAAAGCTTCTATTCCTATAAAACAAGAAGATGGTTGTGAACCCATCATTAATATGAAAGTGAATGACTTTGATTTCAAAGCTTTGTGTGATCTTGATAGTAGTGTTTCTATTATGCCTAGAAGGATTTATGATATGCTTGATTTGCCTCCTCTTGAAGATTGTTATTTGAATGTCCCACTTGATGATAATGCTAAAAAGAAACTCATGGGGAGTCTCAATGATGTTCTTATTATGGTTAACGATTCCTATGTCCCCGTTGATTTCTATGTTTTGGATGTTGAATACAATGCTTCTTATCCTATTACTTTGGGAAGACCTTTTCTTAGAACTGTTGGTGCCATCATTGATATGAAAGAAGGCACCATTAAATATCAACTCCCACTTAAGAAAGGCATAGAACACTTTCCCAAAAAGAGAGAAAAGATTTCTTTTGCTTCTCCTATGAAAACAAAATTTGTTTTTAATGCTTCTTCATTTGAGAACACTTGATTCTTTCTTTGCTTCTTATGCCTAACTTAAAGGCATTAAAGAAAAGTACTTGTTGGGAGATAACCCAAGAGTTTTAGTTGAGTCTTGGAAGTTATTACCTCTGTAATAACCTCTCCTTATCCTTTTTATTTGCTTTTTGTGCCAAGAGTAACCTCTAATGAGAGTGAAGTAATGATTGGGAAAGTTGCTGTCCCGAAATAGATTTCCGTGCTTCACCGTAAAAATTCCTGAGAGAGTTCTTTACGTCGGATTGAGCTGTAATGTTTTGCACTTCTGCCCCAGGTTGTTATCTAACTTTCGTTAGTTCAACACTTTTTGATTTGAAAAACAGAAGGTCTTAGAAAAAATTCGTCTTTACCTGCTGGTCTGTTTTGACAGATTTCTGCCATTTTCTACATTTGCTTCTTGTTAGTTCCTTTTTGAGTTCCTTTGGGGAATTGAGATTTTTGAGGGAAGTGCTACAGTAGCTAGTGTTTAATGGAAGTTTATTTGGTGTTAGAACTGAACCTTGAGACTTATTTATCTTAAGTGCACTAATGTTGCTAATGAGATTGTGTGAAATTTTGTATGAAGGAAAATTTTCAGGTGTATGGAAGGAATGAGTAATAAGATGAAGGATGGACTAAAGCTCAAGCTTGGGGATGCCACGCGTGTCACCCCAAGAAATATCCAGGAAGTACAAGCGTCAAAGCTTGGGGATGCCCAAGGCATCCCCATCTTCATCAATAAAAATCCCCGGTTTCTTCCAAACGCTTCATTTTTATTGTTTCATGCACAGTTGTGTTTTTCTTGGAGCGTCTTCTTTTTCATTTTCGTTTTGGTTTTTAGTTTGCTTGGTTTGCTTAGTATTCTGAATAAGTTGGTTGGACCCCCTCTTTCATACATTTGGTTTGCAAATAGTTTGGTTTGGTTTGGAAAAGAGTAGGAAAGTTCATGCTTCTGTGGTAAAAAGAGCTCGTTTTTGACTGTGGCCTATGCTTTGTCATGCCATGCTTGATATTGTTTTGGATTTATGCTTAATATTCTTTGCTGTAGCATGGCTTGTTATAAACAATTGAGATTGCTTAATGTGCCTTGGATGAATCATGCGTTCTTTTAGCATATTAAAGCATAGTATAGTGGTATTCTCCTTTCATGCTTTATTTGGGTTAACTTGGCGCATGCTCACACCATGTTATGACTATCTCAAGTCACCATAGCCTTTATGATCCTTTAGTTTTCAACTTGTAGTATCACTTTATGCTTTGATCAATGATGTTTTGTCGCTCTGCATGATTATGGCCATTATTGCTCTCTTAGTTTGTCGCTCCCAGTCTTTTGCTAGCCTCCACAACAAAGTATGAGTTCCACTCATGCATCCAAATCCCTAAACCAAGTTTTTCCAAAGAGTCCACCATACCTACCTACTAGCTTATGCTATTCCAAGTATATTCCTGCTTTTGTTTACCTTTCACTTGTTATGAGAAAACTAGTGATTAAAGCTCTCACGAACTTGATGGCACACTTTACGTTATTGCCTCTAATAAACTTGAACCATTGGGTCTTTCTTTGTTGCGTATATGCTTGCGCTTTATAAGTTGAAATTAGTAGAACCATGTTTCATGGGGAACGCTTTCAACATTGCACTTGTACTTTGTACCCCGTTGATATCATGTTCTTTTGCTTACGGATCCTGGCGGTGTGAAATAAATGTGGAACTTGTAAGATCATGGAGTTTGTATATGTGTTAGAGAAACGCCTGGGCCGCTAGCCTAAGCCATGCCTAATCATGGTGCAAACTTGCAGCATCACCATAATGAGCACTCTATGAAGCATCCTCAATAAAAACCTATGAAAATAGCAAATAAAAAGATCGCTGAGATGCTCATTGTCTGCTTGCCTTGTCATTTTGATTATGGGAAAGCTCCCGTATCATGTGCAAGGGGTACCCCGTTGGCGGTTCTTAATGATACACATATACTTACAATGACAAGAGCTTACTCGTGACTGAAGTTCGATAGCATGAGGATCGGTCTTCGTAAGTAAGGGGCATGAGATTTCGGTTTATAACTTGTCAAGCATATCCTCTTAGTTGTGTCACTTTAACCTTAATCACCTTCAAGATGCTTATGATAGGGGCAATGAAAGCTGAAAGCTATAAGTACCATAATTTTTGGAAGCTCATTATGAGACTTGAATCCCTACTTCCGTTTACAAAAGGTCTTTCTTCCACCATTATATTGAGTCACCACCTTCTATCTTTATGCACCTACTTTGAGAGCATAGTGGACATTCGTAGTTCTATGTGCATTTTCCCAAGACTAGTTGATTGATGCATAACTTGTTATTGCTTGTTTGAAACTATTGTATCTAGTCACTCTTATGAACTTTGAAGGTGTCCTATGCATTTATATTTGCTACTCTATTGAGGGACAAGCTGAATACTTTTATGCTATGTTTTCTTTATGTGAAACAAACAAACGTCTTGCAAGGCATTGTTATTCATGAATCTTTTGTTTGTGCCTTTTCATGGTTCATCATAGTTTCTTTGCCTATTGCTAGAACTTTGTCTTTCATGCTATGATTGAAGTACTATGATCCCAGCTTTGAGTTTTGCAAAAACTTTGATCAAGTATTTGATGGTGCATATCACCTCACAAATTATTTCTTTTTATCACTTATCTACTTGAGGACGAGCAGGAGTTAAGCTTGGGGATGTTGATACATTGCAAATGTATCTATAATTTTTGATGTTCCATGCTTGGTTTTATCCACTTTCTTGTGTTTTTTCCAACTTTGGAGTACTTTTCATATGATTTCTTGGACTAACCTATTAACAAGAGCCACAGTGCCAGCTGCCTGTTTTCTGCTGTTTTTGGTTCCAGGAAAGTCAGAAAATGAATATTCTTGGAATTGGACGGGACAAAAGCCAAAGGGCCTATTTTTCCGGAAGGGATCAAGTGCTAGAATACGAGACGGAGAGGGGCCAGAGGGCGGCCACACCACCTGGCCGCGCGGCCAGGCCTGGCCCGCGCCAGGGGGTGGTGTGGCCAGCCCAGGCACCCCCTCGGCCTCTCCTTCCGCCTATAAGTTGCGCTCGGGACGAAAACCCTAAGAACCCGATCAAAAATCCACGAAAGAGTCTATAGCCGCCGTCATCTCCATCCCTAGATTGGGAGGGATCTGAAGCTCTTCCCGGCACCCTGCCGGAGAGGGGAATTCACCCTGGAGGCCTTCTTCATCACCATGCAAGCCTCCGGTGTGATGCGTGAGTAGTTCATCCTTGGACTACGGATCCATGTAGTAGCTAGATGGCTGGTTTCTCCTCCTTTGTGCTTTCATGTTTAGATCTTGTGAGATCCGTTCATGATCAAGATCATCTATTTGTAATTCATACATGTTGTATTTGCGGGGATCCGATGGATATTGAGATGCTATTTCAGATTGATTATTGATTATATCATGTCTTTGTTATTTGAGATCTTGCATGTTTTCTTTTGTTAGTAGCTATCTTGGCCAAGTAGATGCTAGCAACTCCAAGAGTTAGTATTTATGCTCGATAGTGGGTTCATGCCTCTGGTAATCTGGGGAAGTGACATAAATCTCTAAGGCACTAGATGTGCTATTGCTACTAGGGAGAAAACAACAATCCTTTGTTCATAGAACAATCGTATTGTTTACTTTACACGCATTTCGTAAAGCAATAATCTTTTCCTTGCAACTTAATACTGGAGGGGGTTCGTATGATAACCTGAAGGTGGATTATTAGTCATAGATGCAGTTGGATGGCGGTCTATGTATTATGTTGTAATTCCCAATCAAGTCTCAGAGGAGTCAAGATGATTAGTATATGCATGTATTGCTTTCTCGGTGTTTGTCAATTGCCCCGCTGTAATTTGTTCACCCAGCATGTTATCTATCTAAGGAGAGCAACCTCTAGTGAACTATGGATCCCGGTCCTTTTACTTTACATACAATCTACAATCTTTTACTGTTTTGTGTTTACTTTCTGCAAACTTTTACTTCTTTCCATTCGATACGTTTAATCCTTTGTTTTCCGCAAAACACGGTGAGATTGACAACCTCATCGCAAGTTGGGAACAAATTTCTATGGTTGTGTTGTGCAGGTCTCCACGTTGCTACTAGCAACGGTAGTGCGCCCTGCCAAAGCTCAGCTAGTAACACCTTTGAGGTGTTTCCTTGCTCCTACTGGTTCGATTAAACCTTGGTTTCATAACTGAGGGAAACTTGCTGCTGTGCTCATCATACCTTCCTCTTGGGGTTCCCAACGAGCTCTACATCAACACCGCCATCAAGCATTTTTCTGGGCGCCGTGCATTGAGCCATCATAGTGTGAATCAAATCACTAGGAAGAACTGCTTCTGCGCCATAGACCAAGAAGAAAGGTGTGTATCCGGTTTACCTGTTCGGAGTTGTTCGTAAACTCCATATTACAGAAGGTAATTCCTCTGCCCAAGCCCCCGCAGCACGTCATAGTGGTGCTTCGAGTCTCGGTTTTAGGCCTTGTAGGATTAAACCATTTGCTCTTTCGACTTGTCCATTAGCCTGCGGATGTGCGACTGACGCAATGTTAAGCCGGATATTTTGTTCATTGCAGAATTCGACAAGTTCTCCCATAGAGAAATTACTCCCGTTGTCCATGATAATACTTTGCGGATAACCATACTAGATTATAACATCCTCGACAAATATTTTGGCTGTTGCTCCATCACAACTAGTGACGAGTTTAGCCTCAATCCATTTGGTGAATTTATCCACCATCACTAAGAGGTGAGTAAATCCACTTGGAGCCCGTTTGAATGGTCCTACCATATGATGGCCCAAAATATATCGAGCTCGTTGGGGAACCCCAAGAGGAAGGTATGATGAGCACAGCAGCAAGTTTTTCCTCAGTACAAAACCAAGGTTATCAATCCAGTAGGAGCAAGGAAACACCCCAAAGGTGTTGCTAGCTGAACGTTGGCAGGGCGCACTACCGGTGCCAGCAGCAACATGGAGACCTGCACAACACAACCACAGAACTTTGCTCCAACTTACGATGAGGTTGTCAATCTGCCGGTTTTGCTTAAAACAAAGGATTAAACGTATCGGATGGAAGGAAGTAATAGTTTGCAGAAAGTAAACACAAAGTAGTAAACCGTTGATTGTAGATTGAATGTAAAAGAAAGGACCGGGGTCCATAGTTCACTAGAGGTGGCTCTCCTTAATATAGATAACATGCTAGGTAAACAAATTACAGCGGGGCAATTGACAAACATCGAGAAAGCATACAAGCATATACTAATCATCTTGACTCCTTTGAGATTCGATTGGGCATTATAACATTATACATAGACCACCATCCAACTGCATCTATGACTAATAATCCACCTTCAGGTTATCATCTAAACCCCCTCCAGTATTAAGTTGCAAGCAACAAATTATTGCTTTACGAATTGCGTGTAAAGTAAACAATACGACTGTTCTATGAACAAAGGATTGTTGTTTTCTCCCTAGTAGCAACAACACATCTAGTACCTTAGAGATTTCTGTCACTTCTCCAGATTACAGAGGCATGAACCCACTATCGAGCATAAATACTAACTCCTGGAGTTGCTAGCATCTACTTGGCGAAGATAGCTTCTAACAACGGAAAGCATGCAAGATCACAAATAACAAAGACATGATAGAATCAATAATCAATCTGAAATAGCATCTCAATATCCATCGGATCCCTGCAAACACAATATGCAGAATTACAAATAGATGATCTTGACCATGAATGGAGCTCACAAGATCTAGACATGATAACACAAAGGAGGAGAACCAGTCATCTTGCTACTACATGGACCCGTAGTCCAGAGATGAGCTACTCACGCATCACACCGGAGGCTTGCATGATGATGAAGAAGGCCTCCAGGATGAATTCCCCTCTCCGGCAGGGTGCCGGGAAGAGCTTCAGATCCCTCCCGATCTAGGGATGGAGATGATGGCGGCTACAGACTCTTTCGTGGATTTTTGATTGGGTACTTAGGGTTTCTGTATCAGAGGCAATATATAGGTGGAAGGAGCGGCCGAGGGGGTGCCTAGGCTGGCCACACCACCCCCTGGCGTGGGCCAAGCCTGGCCGCATGGCCAAGTGGTGTGGCCGCCCTCTGGCCCTTCTTCGTCTCGTATTCTGGCTCCAAGTGTCCCTCGGTAAAATAATAACTTTGGCTTTTGTCCCGTCCAATTCCGAGAATATTCATTTTCTGACTTTCCTGAAACCAAAAACAACAGAAAACAGGCAGCTGGCTCTGTGGCTCTTGTTAATAGGTTAGTCCAAGAAATCATATGAAAAGTACTCCAAAGTGTGGATAAAACATAAGGAAGTAGATAAAACCAAGCATGGAACATCAAAAATTATAGATATATTTGCAATGTATCACCATATCAAGCTCCCAGACCACGAAAGGCCATGTTATAGATATTGTTCGCAGCTGATTAGCCGGAACGTGAGCTTGTTTGGCATACTTTTGGCAGCCCTTACACGTCTTGAACCGCCATTCGGCATCTGCCTTGGCTGTAAGCCAAAAAAAAACCATGTCGGAAAGCCTTTGCCACTAAAGATTTGGCTGTAGCATGGTGACCACACTCGCCTTCGTGGATTTCTCTTAAGATTTCCACTCCTTCTTCCGGAGATACGTAGCGCTGAAAGACCCTAGACACACTCCGCTTATAGAGATCACCACTAACTACAGTATAGGCTTTTGCTCGACGGATGATCTGCCGGCTCAGAACTTCGTCTTCGGGTAATTTGCCATCTACCAAATAGTCGAGGTAGGGTCAAGTCCAGCTAGGACTTACAGCTAGAACTGCTATTAGAGGTGAGTCGGATTTGGTCAGATGTTCGTCGTCCACTCCCTTTATTGAGGGAACTTTGAGGTGCTCTAAAAAAGCGCCATCCGGGACCTCTTTCCGTGCAAAGCCTATTCGAGATAATGCATCTGCTTCCTCATTTTCTGCTCGAGGGATGTGTTGAACCTCAAACCCTTCGAACGATTTAGATAAATCATCCACGACAGCTTTATATGCTGCCATGTGTTTATTTGCATTACAAATATCCGAGACTTGCTGAGAAACAAGATCTAAATCTCCGTAACACATCAAACGTCGGATGCCGATATCCTTAGCAATCCGGATTCCATGCAGTAGTTCTTCATACTCGGCAATATTATTTGTCGCTGTGAAGTGGATATGCAACACGTATAAAAGTTTATCTCCTTGGGGTGATTTGAGCACCACGCCAGCCCCCGAGCCCCCGCGAGCCTTAGACCCATCAAAATATAGGGTCCAATATTCCGACTCAGGGAGGGTCATATTCTCCTTCGTCTCTGTCCAATCAGCAACAAAGTCAGCAAGGATTTGGGATTTGATTGTTATCCGAGGTTTGTACTCAATATCAAAAGCTGAGAGCTCTATGCCCCATTTGGCGACGCGTCCTGTGGCGTCACTGTTGTTAATTATATCTCTCATGGGAGCTATGCTCACCATGGTAATTAGATGTTCCTGAAAATAATGTTGTAGCTTACAAGATGCTAAGAACACACCATAAGCTAGCTTTTGATAGTGCGGATACTGCTGTTTCGATTCTGTTAAGACCTCGCTGAGAAAGTAAGTCGGACGCTACACCAAGTGTTCATGATTTTCCTCCGGTCTCTCCACTACCATGACAATACTGACGACTTTGTTTGTCGCATTGAGATAGAGCAACATCGGTTCCTGTGGTTCCGGGCTGCAAGGATTGGATTAGATGAGAGTATTGTTTTCAGGTCTTGTAGCGCAGCTTCAGCTTCGTCAGTCCACACAAAATCCTTGGTCTTTTTCAGGAGTTTGTATAATGGTGCGGCTCTTTCACCGAGCCGGCTTACAAACCAACTGACTGCAGCAATGCAACTAGTTAGTCTTTGTACGTCCTTCATGTGAGTTGGCCTGGAAATATTGAGTATAGCCTTGATTTTGTCTCGGTTCACCTCTATGCCTCTTTGAGACACCATGAAACCTAACAATTTTCCGGCTGGGATTCCAAAGAAGCATTTCTTCGGATTAAGGATTATGTTGTATTTTCGTAGATTGGCAAACGTTTCCTCCAAGTCGAAAATCAATGTTTCCTTCTTTTTGACCATCACCGCAATATCATCCACATATGCATGTACATTGCGTCCGATCGCGGAGGCAACGCTGCATTGTGCGTTGGTACGTAGCTCCTGCTTTCTTCAGCCCAAAGGGCATCGTAACAAAACAGAAGGTTCCGAAGGGGGTTATGAATGAAGTTTTGACTTTGTCAGATTCCTTCATCCGGATTTGGTGATAACCGGAATACGCGTCGAGAAAACAGAGGAGTTCCGAGCCTGCCGTAGAATCGATAACTTGATCAATCCTAGGCAGTGCGAATGGATCTTTGGGACAAGCCTTGTTCAAGGCAGTATAATCAACACACATCTTTAAATCGGTGGTGTCCTTTTTAGGGACCATTACAGGATTGACCGACCACTCAGTGTGGATGACCTCTTCTATGAATCTAGCTAACTCGAGCTGTGCTAGTTCCTTAGGTATTGCCTTACGCTTTTCATCGCTGAAACATCGTAAGGACTGTTTGACGGGTTTAGCGTTCGGGTTTACATTTAAAGAGTGCTCGGCAAGTTCCCTAGGTACTCCGATCATGTCAGATGGCTGCCATGCGAAGATATCTTGATTTTCTTTGAAGAACTTGACGAGCACGCTTTCCTATGCGCTATCTAGGCCTACGCTTATCTGGTTCACCTTGGAGGGTTCATCATCCTTCAACGGTGTCTTCTTCGTCTCTTCTGATTCCTTGAACTCCGGGTTCGGCTTTGTCACCTCCTTCTTTGTCACGAGCATCTCAGACGGATCTATGCTGTTCTTGATCTCCTGGTACTCCTGGGCGTGCAACACGGCTTCAGCAAAGGCGGCATTTCCATCCTCGCACTCTCACGCTTTCTTTGGGTCTCCCCTGATGGTGATCACGCCGTTGGGACCTGGAATTTTCATCATATTGTAAATGTAACATGGACGAGCCATAAAAGCCTAGTAAGCCGGGCGTCCGAATATAGCGTGGTACGTGCTCTTGAATGGGACCACTTCGAAGGAAAGTGCCTCTGTCCGATAGTTCTTTGGAGTTCCAGAGGTAACATCCAAAGTGATTTCTCCTAGGGAATTTGCTTGTCTTCCTGGGACAATCCCGTGAAAGATCACAGAGCTGTGGTTCAGCTGGGTCTCCAAAATCTTCATCCGGCGTAGCGTTTCGACATACAGAATGTTAATGCTGCTGCCACCATCCATGAGAGTCTTGGAGAAACCATAACCGTCAATAAGTGGATTGACGATTCAGGTGTATTTTCCTCGCCTGTGTCAAAGGTGATTGCCACTTCCGACGAGTCCAAGAATTGAGGGACAGTCGGAACTGTTGCGTTGAGCTCATGTAGAACTGCTTTCTTGACCTTTGCTGGTTGAGATCCGAGGAAGGTGACATACGTGTCTTTCTTGGGCAGAAATTTTTTCTTCCCTTCCGACTTGGGATTTGAAGCGTCAACTTCCTCCATGTCAGAATCTTCCTTGGTCTCTTTATCCTTTTCGGGATTCTTCTTTCCATTCTTCCGCTTAGCCCTATAGCCAGCGGTATCATCTCTCTTAATGTCATCATTAAAACGACACTCGGTGTTTGTGGGACGAGCCCCCATTGGCGTCTAGGTGATGCACACATGGGTTATTGGCAATGTCGGCCCAAGAGTAGGTTTTACCAGGTTACTGGTCTCCTCTACCTTGAACTCTTGACATCCCACGACCGCGTCCACGGCCACCGCCACGTCCTCCAGACCCGAAAGTAGCAGTGACCACTACCGTTTTCGTGTTGGGTTTTTCTTCCGAGGTATTCTTGCGCTTCTGAGCTTGTTGCTTTGGTTATTTTGCCGACTGTGGCACAACTAGGGCGTTCAGTAATCCTTCTGCATCGTCGTCAGCATCTGCATACTTGCTCCTTGTTTCTATCATTTCTCCCAAATCAGTGACTTTGTCACACTTCAAGCGATGACGTAGTAAACCAATTGGGAGTCCTGCAATGAAAGCTTCAATCGCAGTTTGGTCATTTACTCCTTCACAAGAGTTCTTGGTGTCGATCCATCGTCCGAGATTATCCTGGCAACTTTCTCCGGCTTTCTGGGTGCAACGCTGTAGGTCTCCTACCATACAGGGCCTCCGGTATGTGCCTTCGAAATTCCGAAAGAACGCACTTTGCATGTCATACCAGTTGTGGATGGTGTTCTCCGAAAGTTCATTGAGCCATGATCGTGCCGTCTTCCGCAACATGAGTGGGAGATATCGGGTTGCGACCAGGCTGTTTCCGCCTTTGGCGATGCAACAAGCTTGGAAGAAATCCTGTAGCCAAGTGTCTGGCCGAGCTATGAAGTCATAGGCTTGAATGTGTCTAGAGATAGCAAATCCTTCCGGGAATTTTGTAGCTCTTATGCATGGTCCAAAGCACTTTGGGACCACGTATATGTCATCATTTTCATAGCGCCGTGCTTCTATGTTGGAATTAATCCTGTGCCTTGCGTCACTTGGGGATAGAGATCGTCTCGAATGACGGCTACGGTTGCGGTGCCTTGGAGCCGGACTTCGGCTTCTGCCACCACCTCCTCCACCACGACGTCCACCTTGGCCTCCTTAGGGGCCTTTATGATGGCTGCTTGGTGGGGAAGGTGGAGCAGCTGGGTTGTTTCCGGCTGATCGCCGGCCTCCGTCCGGAGCATCGTTATTCCGGTTCTGGGGAGGATCTTCACTGTGACGAGCCCCCTGCCGGTTTGACTCGGTGTGGTATCCGTCGTTCCTTCGCCCGTCATCCAGACGGCTTGAGTTTCTAGGAGGTGGCATTCTTTGTCGGTCCTCCTCCCGACGTTTCTCTTTATCTTCTTCCCTATGGTCCTTCGACTCTCGCCGGGGAGGATTCCTCGGATTTAGTGCAGCAATTGCCTCTTGCTCCGCAACTGGGTTAACCTTATGCTAGTCTCGTGCAGCTTTGTGGTACTGTCCTGAAGATCCGGTTCTTGAGTAGTTGTCTTCCCGACGGTCGGAACGATTGTGCTGTTCCGAAACACGTTGGGGTCTTACGTCAGCCCAGGCCAGATCCATGTGACATTGGTCAGAATGGGAGACCAGCTTTTGGCTTCCGGATAGGCTGACCTTTTGCTGTTTCAGGCCCTTGTTAAGTAGCTTAATGCCCAATCGAATCTGTTCTGGGCCCGGATTAGTGGATAGGATTTCTCGAGCTACAAAAGTGTTTTGTACTGGTGTTGGGTACACCCAATCTCTGTTGCTGTCGCCTCGAGGCATCCCATGTTCTCCTCCAAAAAGGACTTTGTGAATCTGCGGGAATTGGTCGTCATGTGTATGATGTTTCCTGGTCTTCTGATGTTGCCTGGAGTTGTACTTCTCCGCAGTTGCCATGCGTTTCTTTTCCTCCTCAAGGTTTTTGGCTTCATCGAGGAGTACTTGGTGACGCGCTTCTAGAGCCTGGGCCCTTTCATCCAGCTCTTCAGCAATAAGTTCTGCAGCTGTGGGAATAGGTGTGGTTAATGCAGCATCGATGAGTTTACGCAGATCTTCAGTGATCACGTGTCCATCCACAGACTCTTCTTTGGGCTTGTCTGGGATAAGTGCTCCATCTGAGTCTTCCTCGTATTCCTCGACAATCACCTCCTCTGCCGGAGGGTCTTTCGCTGGGGTCTTGTTTTTCTTGTACTTCTTCTTTGCCTTCTTGGCAGCGCTGGTAGCAAAGACGGCTTTGGGTCCGTTTCCTAGAGTCAAGCTCTGATCGGTACTTTCGGACATCTGGACCTAGGGATTGTCTCCGATTTCCATGTCATCCTGTGCTTTGGGAGAGTTTTCCTCGGATACTTCATCCATGGCTTCTTCTTCCTCTGCAGCTTTGGAGTTATACTCCTCTTCATACTCCGTGGAGAACTTTCGGAAATCTGCCGATGTAATCGAGTCATCCGAAGATGCGGGTACGTCGGCGTTTGTTCCGATCGCCTCTAGCACAGAGTCGGTGTTGTCTCCAGCATCGGAGGAGCCTGATCTGGATCCCACATATCCGACAAAGTGCGATGCGCCCCTCCTGAGATAACTGCGGTCTTCATAGTAGGCTTCGTCGAAACGTTTGATGGTCTCGAGGATTTCATCTATGCTTGAGTTTTGCATCATCATGCGTCTTAGTGTGTATCTCAGGAAAGGCCTGTCCATCCCGGCGTCGTCAGAGCCGGAACCAGTGTTGTTGCTATGCTCCTCCTAGATGTCGACTTACAGCGGGTGGGTCGATCTGGGATTCGGTCTCTCTAGGGAGATCCACTCCAGTTTCAACTTGGACCGCCAGGTCTGCTTCAGGTTCGGATTTCTCCACTATCTCCGCGATTGGTGCGGTCTGGGTGGGATTAGGGTTTTCTGAGATCCGGAACTCTGCCGCCTCCGCGAACAAAGGAGACCCAGAAGTTTCTTCTGTCTCTACCATTGATGACCCACAAGTATAGGGGGTGTATCGCAGTATTTTCGAGGGAAGTGAAACCCAATTTATTGATTCGACACAAGGGGAGCCAAAGAATACTTATCAGCCTTAACAACTGAGTTGTCAATTCAGCTGCACCTGGAAACAATCTTGCTCACAGCAGTTTATCAGTAGCAACAGTTTTGTAGTAGGAATAGTAAAGTAACAGTAGTAGCAAAGCAAAGACAGTAGTAACAAAAGAAGTAAACAGTGGGATTCGAGTGCGGTAGGCATAGGGATGGATGGACGGGCGTTGCATGGACAAGACAATTCACATAGATGTCAGAACATAGGGCAATTGCAGATAAATAAGATAAAGCACCCAAGTACTAGAAAATCCTAGGCATGTGTTCCATATATAGTCATACGTGCTCGCAATGAGAACTTGCACAACACCTTTTGTCCTGCCAGCCTGTTTGCAGCGGGGCCTCTAGGGAACTACTGACAATTAAGGTGATCCTTTTAATAGAGCACCGGAGCAAAGCATTAACACTCCGTGAACACATGTGATCCTCACATCAAAGCCTTTCCCTTTCGGCTACCCCGATTTCTGTCACTTCGGGACCATAGGTTTCGGACAACGACGTGTGTATACAACTTGTAGATAAGACCAGAAACAATACTATCATGATGAATCAATAATAAGTTCAGATCTGAAATCATGGCACTCGGGCCCTAGTGACAAGCATTAAGCACAACAAAGTTGCAACAAAGTCATAAAGCACTAATAGAGATACTAGGCACTATGCTCTAACAATTCGATGCCATTACATGAACGATCTCATCCAATCCCTACCATCCCCATAGCCTACAGCGGGGGATTACTCACTCATAAATGGGGGAAACATGGATGGTCGATGGAGAAGCGATGGTGATGATGATGGCGATGATCTCCTCCAATTCCCCGTCCCAACAGGGTGCCAGAACAGAGTTTGTAGTGCTCCAAAGTGTGGACAAAACACAAGAAAGTGGATAAAAACAAGCATGGAGCATCAAAAATTATAGATACATTTGCAATGTATCAACATCCCCAAGCTTAACTCATGCTCATCCTCGAGTAGGTAAGTGATAAAAAGAAAGAATAATTTTTGAGGTGACATGCATCATCAAAGACTTGATCAAAATATTTGTAAAACATTCAAATCTGGGATCAAAGTACTTCCATCATAACATGAAATACAAAGTTCTAGCAATAAGCAAAGAGACTATGATGCAACATGAAAAGGCACAAACAAAAGATTTATGAATAACAATGCTTTGCAAGACGTTTGTTTGTTTCACATAAAGAAAACATAGGATAAAAGTATTCAGCTTGTCCCTCAATAGAGTAGCAAATATAAATGCATAGGACACCTTCAAAGTTCATAAGAGTGACTAGATACAAAAGTTTCAAACAAGCAATAACAAGTTATGCATAAATCAACTAGTCTTGGGACAATGCACATAAAACTAAGAATGGCCACTATGCTCTCAAAGTAGTGCATAAAGATAGAAGGTGGAGACTCAATGTAATGGTGGAAGAAAAGCTTTTGTAAAAGGAAGTAGGGATTCAAGTCTCATAAAGAGCTTCCAAAAATTATGGTACTTATTGCTTCCAGCTCTCATTGCCCCTATCATAAGCATCTTGAAGGTGATTAAGGTTAAAGTGACACAACTAAGAGGATATGCTTGACAAGTTATAAACCGAAATCTCATGCCCCTTACTTACGAAGACCGATCCTCATGCTACTGAACTTCAGTCACGAGTAAGCTCTTGTCATTGTAAGTATATGTGTATCATTAAGAACCGCCAACGGGGTACCCCTTGCACATGATACGGGAGCTTTCCCATAATCAAAATGACAAGGCAAGCAGACAATGAGCATCTCAGCGATCTTTTTATTTGCCATTTGCATAGGTTTTTTATTGAGGATGCTTCATAGAGTGCTCATTATGGTGATGCTGCAAGTTTGCACCATGATTAGGCATGGCTTAGGCTAGCGGCCCAGGCGTTTCTCTAACACATATACAAACTCCATGATCTTACAAGTTCCACATTTATTTCACACCGCCAGGATCCGTAAGCAAAAGAACATGATATCAACGGGGTACAAAGTACAAGTGCAATGTTGAAAGCGTTCCCCATGAAACATGGTTCTACTAATTTCAACTTATAAAGCCCAAGCATATACGCAACAAAAAAAGACCCAATGGTTCAAGTTTATTAGAGGCAATAACGTAAAGTGTGCCATCAAGTTCGTGAGAGCTTTAATCACTAGTTTTCTCATAACAAGTGGAAGGTAAACAAAAGCATGAATATACTTGGAATAGCATAAGCTAGTAGGTAGGTATGGTGGAATCTTTGGAAAAACTTGGTTTAGGGAGTTGGATGCATGAGTGGAACTCATACTTTGTTGTGGAGGCTAGCAAAAGACTAGGAGCGACAAACTAAGAGAGCAATAATGGCCATAATCATGCAGAGCGACAAAACATCATTTATCAAGGCATAAAGTGATACTACAAGTTGAAAACTAAAGGATCATAAAGGCTTATGGTGACTTGAGATAGTCATATCATGGTGTGAGCATGTGCCAAGTCAACCCAAAGAAAACATCAAAGGAGAATACCACTATACTATGCTTTAATATGCTAGAACAACGCATGATTCATCCAAGGCACATTAAGCAATATCAATTGTTTATAACAAGTCATGCTACAACAAAGAATACTAAGCATAAAGCCAAAACAATATCAAGCATGGCATGACAAAGCATAGGCCATAGTCAAAAACAAGCTCTCTTTACCACTTAAGCATGAGCTTTCCTACTCTTTTCCAATCCAAACCAGACTATTTGAACACCGATGTATGAATGAGGGGGTCCAACCAATTTATTCAGCAAACTAAGAAAACCACGCGAACTAAAAACCACAACGAAAACGAAAAAGAAGACGCTCCTAGAACAACACAACTGTGCATGAAACAATAAAAATGAAGTGTTTGGAAGAAACCTGAGATTTTTATTGATGAAGAAGGGGTTTCCTTGGGCATCCCCAAGCTTTGACGCTTTTACTTCTTGGATATTTCTTGGGGTGACTCGCGTGGCATCCCCAAGCTTGAGCTTTAGTCCATCCTTCATCTCATTACTCATTCCTTCCATACACCTGAAATTTTTCCTTCATACAAAACTTCACACAATCTTTATTAGCAACATTAGTGTACTTAAGATAAATAAGTCTTAAGATTCAGTTCTAACACCAAATAAACTCCCATTAGAAAACTAGCTACTGTAGCACTTCCCTCAAAAAGCTCAATTCCCCAAAAGAACTCAAAAAGGAACCAACAAGAAGCAAATGCAGAAAATGGCAGAAATCTGTCAAAATAGACCAGCAGGTAAAGACGAATTTTTTCGAAGACCTTCTGTTGCTCAAATCAACAAGTGTTGAACTAACGAAAGTTAGATAACAATCTGGGGCAGAAGAAAAACAAATTACAACTCAATCCGACGTACAGAGCTCTCTCAGGAATTTTTACGGTGAAGCACAAAAATCTGTTTCGGGACGGCAACTTTCTCAATCATTACTTCTCTCTCATTAGAGGTTACTCTTGGCACAAAAGCAAATAAAAAGGATAAGGAGCGGTTATTACAGAGGTAATAACTTCCAAGACTCATCTAAAACTCTTGGGTTATCTCCCAACAAGTACTTTTCTTTAACGCCTTTAAGTTAGGCATAAGAAGCAAAAACTAAAATGGATAGAATAGAAGTAAGCGGAGATAATCATGGTGAAAATATTGTTTTGTTCAATGAAATCCTTTTGTTAACAAGGTTGATCAGGTCTTGTTACCAAAACAATTCCATATGAGGCAAAACTTTGTATCCCACTAATGATTATGTTACCTCAACTTTGATAGCAATGGTCCCAATCATAATAGTTTCACATTTTTCTCTTCGTATGGGACAATATATTTCTCCAACTTGAATGCCCTCAACATGTTCAATTGAATTCAATCCATAAGTCCTTTCAATCTTCTTGAGGAAATAGACAATGTGTTCATTGAAGGTCACCTTTCCTTGATTACAATTAATAACAGCTCCTACAGTATTTAAGAAAAAGTCTCCCAAGAATAATAGACATATTATCATCTTCAGGCATAAAAGTTTGAGAGGATGCTCTCATAAGAAATATGAGTTGAAGTAAAAGAGAGCATCAAGAAGCATTCAAAACACATTTAAGTCTAACCCACTTCCTATGCATAGGAATAATGTATGCAAATAAATTCGCAAAGAACAAAGTGACAGGCATAGGAAGATAAAACAAGAGTGACTTCAAAACTTTCAGCACATAGAGAGGTGTTTCTATACCATGAAAACTTCTACAACCATATTTTCGTCTCTCATAATAATTTTCAGTAGCCTCATGAATAAACTCAACAATATAACTATCACATAAAGCATGCTCTTCATGATCTACAAGCACTAGAGCTTTATTATAAACACTATCAAGAGAAACCTCAGGAACATAACATTCATTCTCCTTTAGTAAGCAAGGGGGACAATCAAATAATGTAAGGGATAAAGAGTTACTCTCATTAGAAGGTAGGCATGGGTAGCTAATTCATTCTTCCTCCTTTTGTTCATCACTCTCCTCCTCTTTTTCATCTAATGAGATTTCAGGTTCGTCAATTTCTTCTTCCATAGGATCCTGCAAGGCATTAGTCTCTTCCATTTGTGGAAAGAATCTATTAAAATATTCAAGAATATAGTCATTTTCATCCTTGTAATTATCAAAGCAAAATTTAAGCATACCATACAGCTCATATTTGTAAGGTGAATCATCAATATTTTCAAGAAAACTAGCAAGTTCAAAAGCACCCTTCCAAGCAATAAATTCTTCAATTTGTTCCGCATCATAAAAGTAATAAATTCCTTTAGCATAGGAAGATATGGTATCATTATCACTATACTCACATTGAAAAGGGAGGTGTTTATACCTCTTTCTGCAACAAGACTCATCACAGCAATAAGTAACATTATAAGTAGAGCACACGTTCCTAGCAATGGTATACAATCTATCAATTTGTTCCCATAAGTGTTTCCCTTTTTGTGACAAGCGGTGTTCCTTATAATAATCTTTTTGATCTTCCGTGAACCCACCTTGCCAATAAGATTCAGTTTCAAAGAAACCAACCATTGACATCAAGCATGATAAAGAAAGACAATAACAGACCAACGAAAATAACAACTAGAGTAGGAACTAATTTTTTTTTGTATTTTCAATAAAGGAAGAAGCAAACAAGGCAGAAATAAACTTAGCTTGAACAATAGTGAATCCAAGTAAACTTGATAAATAAAGCTATGCTCCCCGGCAATGGCGCCAGAAAATAGTCTTGATGACCCACAAGTATAGGGGGTGTATCGCAGTATTTTCGAGGGAAGTGAAACCCAATTTATTGATTCGACACAAGGGGAGCCAAAGAATACTTATCAGCCTTAACAACTGAGTTGTCAATTCAGCTTCACCTAGAAACAATCTTGCTCACAGCAGTTTATTAGTAGCAACAGTTTTGTAGTAGGAATAGTAAAGTAACAGTAGTAGCAAAGCAAAGACAGTAGTAACAAAAGAAGTAAACAGTGGGATTCGAGTGCGGTAGGCATAGGGATGGATGGACGGGCGTTGCATGGACAAGACAATTCACATAGATGTCAGAACATAGGGCAATTGCAGATAAATAAGATAAAGCACCCAAGTACTAGAAAATCCTAGGCATGTGTTCCATATATAGTCATACGTGCTCGCAATGAGAACTTGCACAACACCTTTTGTCCTGCCAGCCCGTTTGCAGCGGGGCCTCTAGGGAACTACTGACAATTAAGGTGATCCTTTTAATAGAGCACCGGAGCAAAGCATTAACACTCCATGAACACATGTGATCCTCACATCAAAGCCTTTCCCTTCCGGCTACCCCGATTTCTGTCACTTCGGGACCATAGGTTTCGGACAACGACGTGTGTATACAACTTGTAGATAAGACCAGAAACAATACTATCATGATGAATCAATAATAAGTTCAGATCTGAAATCATGGCACTCGGGCCCTAGTGATAAGCATTAAGCACAACAAAGTTGCAACAAAGTCATAAAGCACTAATAGAGATACTAGGCACTATGCCCTAACAATCTGATGCCATTACATGAACGATCTCATCCAATCCCTACCATCCCCATAACCTACAGCGGGGGATTACTCACTCATAGATGGAAGAAACATGGATGGTCGATGAAGATGATGGTGGGGATCGATGGAGATGGCTCCGGGGGGACTTCCCCGTCCCGATAGGGTGCTGGAACAGAGACTCTCTGTCCCCCGAATCTCCCCTTCGGTGGCGGCGGCGCAGCGGAACTTTTCGTGGAAAAACGTCAAACCCCCCAAAGTTTTTAGGTCAGAAGGCTTCTTATAGGCGAAGAGAGAGGTCGAGGGGGTGCCTGGGGCCACCACACCAAGCCCTGCCGCGGCCAGGCCTAGCCCGCGCCTGGGGGGGTGTGGCCAGCCCCTGGCCCTCCTCTGTCTCGTATTCTGGCTCCGTGAGTCTTCTGAAAAAATAGGCACTTTGGCTTTTGTCCCGTCCAATTCCGAGAATATTCATTTTCTGACTTTCCTGGAACCAAAAACAGCAGAAAACAGGCAGCTGGCACTATGGCTCTTGTTAATAGGTTAGTCCAAGAAATCATATGAAAAGTACTCCAAAGTGTGGACAAAACACAAGAAAGTGGATAAAAACAAGCATGGAGCATCAAAAATTATAGATACATTTGCAATGTATCAATCATCACCGCTGAGGTGGGTGGGGCAGGTTCAGTAAAACCGATGTAAACATCGATCTCGCCAAAAGACATGATGGTGTAGGCAGTCACAGCCTCCCTAGCCGGAATCCAGGTCTCGTCGAGAACGATGAGAGGGACGTCGCTGGTGTAGAGGATGCGACCAACGGCGATAGCCTCGCCGATTCCTATTCTTGCAGATTCCGCTCAGAACGCAAGTCCGAAGCTCACTTGCCCCATGGTGGGTGCCAACTGTCATCGGATTGATGACAAGTACACCATGAGGGGGTCCTCGAGGCGTGCGGAAGAGAGGGGTGTGAGACATACGGTGTTCCGGGACGGTGAGCACACAAGTTTACCCAGGTTCAAATCCGCCATCTTTGGATGGATCCTACTCTTGCTAGCAATCCAGTAATATGGCAGAGCCGGAATATGGGTTACAAGGGTTTGCCTGTGTGAGTTGAGATTGTAGACTATTGTGTTGCCCTAAAGGCTCTCCCTAGGATGGCTTATATAGATATCCGGCCTAGGGTTTATAGGAGAGACCTATCCGGCTACGACTAAGAGTCGGTCACAAAGTACATCCTGAACTACAAGTAACACTATGGGTCTATGTCGGTAAGTCTTTTGGGCCTTCCCGTAGCCGGACTGGACTCCATTTCTTCTCCCTGATTAGGCCGCCCGTGAAGCAAAGCTCTAACCCGAAGTGGGCCACCCTGGTCAGTGAGGAACTGTGAGGATACCCGGAAAGTATATCCCCAACATCATCCATATATGAAAGGGTATAATGCAAGTCGACTATGTCTGTTGTTTCATGCTCTAAAAGCCTGAACCTCTGAAAGTGCAAAAATGGTGCAGGATGACAGTTTGTGATCACTGAGCTGTGCCTGCTGGCAGGGTCAGCCCGGAACACATACATCGCCAAGTGCACTGCTACTTCATCCACGGGGTCCGGTGTGCCATGCTGAACAAAGTATTTGGCGCCGACATTCTCTTCATCTTTCTCACCGTGCTTTTCACCGAGCTCCGTAACGAGCCTCCCCGTATATCGACCTATGTACATATCAACATACATACTGTATATCATACATGCGACCAATCAAGAAGGAAACTCTTCGACACAGGCTTTCGCCCCACTTTATAAATAATGCTCAATAGCCGAATAGATACATTGTGGTGAGGAAAACCTCTTACAAAACAGATCAAAGATAGAAAAAAGATCACAAAAAAAAGATAGAAATAAGAAAAACTAGGGAGACCGAGCTTGTCACCGAAGCCAGGAGAGCATGACCGAGGGGTACCGGACTCCACAACGACACCTCCAAGTGGGTGACGACGCAATGTGCCGCCATCGTCAAGACCAAGACGGTCAAGTGTTTTCACCTAGAGTCCAAGCGTGGAGCAGTTACCCACAACACCGCTTCCAAGAAGGATACGACACCCGCAAGCATCGCTATTGTCGGCACTGAAGCCCTGAGCTTTTGACCGGAAAAACCTTCGCACCCCAGCCAGTATCTTGGACTGCTCTCTGCCCCCGAACTAGGTCTCCAGATCCCGATCTAGGAGATAACTTCACCAAGCTTAGCCACCACCAGGGACCCCCACCGCCCGCCCCTCGCCATCCTCATGACCAAAGAGGAAGGTCACCACCACTGCCACGTCTCTTGTCGTAGAGCCATCCGTGCAGTCCACCTTTCGGGGTAGACGCCCTGACATCCTAGACCTCGCACCTACGACGCAGCAAACTCCTCGAGGCAAATCCACCGACATGAGCAAGGAAAGTCAGGCCCTCCCACAGAGGAACATACGGTGTAGGTTCAGCTCATTGACAAGCCGAACCCGCAGAAGCCAAAACCGGGACTACTAGGTAGACACAGGATCTAGGCCCACTGGCCCCTGATCCAGTACTGGCAACAGGGCCCGCCAAGCCCCTGAATCACGTGTTGGTAGCAGGGCCCGCCAAGCCGGATCATGCCCAGATGGGCCCAGGTCTGGGCTTAGGGCCCCGCCGCCATGGTTTAGCTCCACCTTCCACCATCTCTGCACCATGCCGGCCGGCCTTCCATGCGCCTCCCGCGGTCCAGGTGAGACCATCCCCTAGCAGACCAGCACACGCTTTCCAGGCCTTGGCGCGCCAGGACGTCAGCCACCGGCCCTAGGAACAACGCCACCACATCCACCCTAGTCGCCAAGAACCGCCGCCTCCAGCTATGAGATCCGCCCGACCGTGGCACGTCGGCCAACACCGCGCCGAGAAAGCACCACCGCCAATTCGCTGCCACCCCGTGGAGCGCCCTCCTGGCACCTGGGGAAAGAAAGGCCGCTGCCGCCAGTACCGACCGGGCTTTGCTCAGCGGCCCGCGCCAGCGGCGGCGGAGGAGGGAGAGGGAGGAAGAGTGGCGAGAGGGGGGCTATGGTTTCCGCCGCCCTAGTCGCCCGCAGGGGACGCTGAGCGTAGCATTTTTGGTTGCCGCTTGTTTCGTTGCAAAGAATTTCCTAAGAAGGAAACTCACGGTCACTGCCAAATTAATACGTGAGCACCTGAACAGAAAAGCAATAGTACCAATTCGTGTTCGTACATGATTGCATTTGAAAACGTGACAAACGACGAACGAACATGTTCCAAACGATTTCTGCCGCATCATGTGCCTATGTTGCGGAACATCTGCAACCTCTATTTCTCTGCCTGCTCTGCCCTGCCGTATTTTACACTGGCACCGCCTGGGCCCACTTCATTTGGGGCCGACACCAAGCTGCAGCAGCAGGCAGCAGCTCCAGCATTGATGGCAGCAGCTATAGAGAGGACGTCACCAGGTTCCTGATCTGGCTTGAGGTTTGTCTTATGCAAAAAATCCAAAACAAACCTTGAGTTCATAGACAAAAGCTAAACCGAATCCTAAATTTGCAATCCCCGAAATTAGCACATTGAACTTTGCAATCCTGATCTATTTTAAACCTTATTAAGACCCTTTGTGTTGGAATTTTGCTGACGTGGCAGGTCAAACCTGGGTTGTTGACTTGAGCCCATGTGACAGTTCCATATGTTTCATATCCATCTACCGAGGCATTTGGGCGAGCACCCTGTGTGCACCTGTAGCCGTGCTTGCCGCCAAAGTGTGAAGTTCTCGTGAGATGCGACGGGGGTGTGTGGCGTGCCCCGGAGTTACAGCCCATGTGCCCGAACGTCTGCGAGGAGGCCGGGTTGGAACACGACACTCGACAGCGCGGCACCGTGCAGTGTTGCCGGCACGCCGCTCCATGATGGCAAGGCGCAGGTCGAAGGCCTAGTCGCGCATGATGCATAGCTGCTTCAGCATGACGACGGTGCTTCCGCCCTTGCGCCCAAGGCTGACCTAGACGTAATCCGCACGACGCCGAGAGCACGAAGCGACACGAGCCGACACGAGCCGACACCGACATGTCACACTTCTCAATGGGATTAACAAATTTGGAGTGGCAATTTCGGGGATTAGGAGTTTGGGTCCGATTTAGCTTTTGCTTATAAGTTTAAGGTTTATTTTGGATTTTTTCCATTTATCAAAACTGAGAAGCTGGTCGCTGGCACCGACATGCCACACTTCTGACATGCCAGTGTGGCTAGTCATTTTTACCAACAAATATTGTACCAAATTATCAAGCTTATTCACACGTTATACCAGGTGAACTGAATGTTGATGAATTTAAACTGGTGTAGTGAACTGCCTCTGATATTCTTTGCAAAATGGATGTAGCATGTTTTTTCCGTCTGCTTTAGTTCGATAACCCTATGCAGGTTTGGTAATGCAAAGAGCTACCACTCCTGTTTTACTCATTTGGATTGCTTCTTGTTCCTAGATTCTGTTATGCATGTGTTTTTTTTAATTGCATTGCCACTTTATTGATTATTTTTGACTCGTTGATCTCTATTGCTGACACTGTATACTGTAGTTCTGATGTATCTATTGGTAATGTCAGTGAATAATACTTTGTGAAATTTTCAAATGCACCTCTTTCAGTCGAATATCCTTTATGTTTCTTTAAATTCGATGATGGATTGTAGGGTTTGTCCCTGAATGTTTTCTGATTGTCGTAACAAAACATACTACCATAGTATGACTTATAAAATAAAAAAACTATACTTTGTGGAATAGTGACATGCGCAATCAAACATTGTTAAAACGACTCAACCAAACCAGAACTCATAGAATCCTCACCAGATCGACTGAGCTACAATGAATTCATGGAACATAGGAAAATCAGAAAGCACAAACTTAGTGTCTGACATTTGCGGCACCCACCAAATATGAAGAATCAGAAAACACCAAGTTGGCTACTGCCTAGTTTCAAATTCTTAACTTCGCTATGGCAGGGAGGTCTACACTGGCATGAGCGGCGATGTTGGCAAGGTGGGTGAGAGGCATGGTTGTACCCTCCACGAGGCCGGCGGAGGTGATTCCCTTGGTGGGAGTTCTCGACTGTTGTACCATCTCAAGTGCTCGTGTCCTGAGCTCCATTGGATAGTCCTGTAGACACCCAATTCTTGGACCACTTCCAGTGCTCCATTGCAGGGAGAGCCTATGGCCGAGCTGATAGGATTTTGACTTGCTCTTGGAATTTACCCTCTCAAGAATTGCCTTTTGTGAGACAATGACATCTCTAGGGGTTTGTAGTCCACCTGATAAGGTTCTTTGGTAGGTTGCCCTTGCTTGCTCCACACATACATTATTGTTCTCGTCAGCTTCAGTTTGCGAAGATGGCCTAGATGCCTCATTGGAAGGGATAATCAATTTTGGAGGATTGGATGGCATGATAGTATGTGCAGGATTATGTTTGGTATTATGCACTGGATCTTCATAGTAGTCTTCCTTGGTGAATGGGCACACCTAAATATGAAAAAAATAAGTTCATGAAATAAACCATCTTATGTTAACATAGGAGTGTGTTCACAATTTAGGTTTGGATGATCCAAAACTATTATACCTCAACTTCTTTCGTATCAACTCCATTCTCTTCTAGAAAGATCATGAAGTTGCTAAGGTCTTCCAGACTCGGTTTATAATGTCCACTATAGGCCCAGATGCACTGAAATCAGAATAGATCATCAGAGAACGAACATAGCATAATGCATCCAATGAGATAAGGCACAATAACAAAATTATGAGAATGAACTGACTAGTAAATATTTTGTAACACATACGCAATATTAAGTATTAATTCAACGAGTGTAAAATCTTTGTTTCAAAATCACGACTTGGTACTATGGGTGTTTCTCGACAATACCTTGATAACTCCATTTTCTGCAATAAACCTTCCAGCTGCTATGGTAGCACCTCCTGCTAAAAAGCTAGAGTGCTGGAATACACCTCTATCTTTCTAGATATAGAAATAGAGCATAAATGCAATTAAGCAGTAGTAGCGAAGCTAAACTTTCAAAGCATGATATAACATTGTTCGGTGTCAATAGTCAAACTACCTTCCCAGCATAAAGTTTCTTTGAAGTGCTCATTACAAAAATCCATTTCATCCCTTTTGGTCCTTGGCTTGTATCAAGTGGTTCTCCAGACATCTTATGGACAATCTTTCCCTTGGTTATTATG
This sequence comes from Avena eriantha, assembly GCA_910589775.1. NCBI lineage: Eukaryota > Viridiplantae > Streptophyta > Magnoliopsida > Poales > Poaceae > Avena > Avena eriantha. Next base: position 9,641,714 of record OU342741.1, on the reverse strand, counting down.
TATTCGTAGTACTCGCACTCTTTCTGCAAAACATTAGACAAATATTAGAACCATCTGGTAGGCTTAGCTGCTACAAAATAGATTAGTTAATGCACAACAATCTTCTTTTAAACTTTCATGTGGCAATTTTTTTAGCAACTAATTTGAACATGTTGGGTAGGATGTTTTTTACGGAAAACCTTCCAACTATTCATCAACTCATGGTAGTACACAAAAATGACATCCATCTCCCTAGACCACCTAGCGATGACCGCAAGTCTACTAGTATAGAGGAGCCGAAGGAAACCTTGTTGTCGTAGATAATTGAGAAGTTGTCTTTCTAAGGCCCCACAAGCTAGGGAGTTTTATAGCCTCATATCTATAAAGTATTGAGCCTATAGTTTCTGATAACTCTGTTCAGAAATATAAGAAAGGCATGCACGTAGGTACATTTTCGAAAATTAACTACTTTGACCGATGGTTTTCCCAACTATATGTGGATTATCTTACCACTATATAGTGTACGATTAACTTTAAATGTTGACCGTTGGATCAAGATTCACGAATCCCAGCATTTCTAGCCGTTGGATCTTTTTTTCCATTCTAGCATCTAGAAGATTCTATAATAGCCTTCGTCATGATGAATGCTATGCACAAACCTCAAAACACGCTTCTCCATCATACTAGAATCTTCTCCCTTATTTCTCTAGACCATGTTATCAAAAATTTCATGTGCTAGGTAGCTAATAATATTTGACTTCTACATGACATACAAAGTACAAGGACCAAATATACACCCATACTTTATAGATGTTGATCAAATTTATAATTTGTTGTGCTTTACCAATTATAATTTTATATAATGATGATATATCATACGTCTACTATCTGCGTCTTATGTGCAAGGCACGTGCAACTTACTAGTATGAATATAAAATTAATATATTTGGAAGGAGCTTTTAAATGAATCCAATTATATCAATTTTGTATCACATAATCCACATATTGTTGAACATATTATTGATGAAAAGATAAATTTGGGAAGAGTGTGCGCGCCTCATAATTCTGAAGGGAGGCAGTGCTGATTTATTTACAATAACTAGCATTAAGACAGATTTATTTGTTCAAGGTGACTTTCAGTGGGTCGTTCATGAGTCGCCATACACAGCTTCGAGCTCAAACTGAGAGTTGCCCGTGTTGATAGGTATACATTTCCAAAAAAGTCGAGCAACCTCCTCTAAAACTCTCGAGGAGGCTTGAGTTTGTATCTACTATAATGTTCCATTCGAGCTCGTGTTGCTGTTATACCTCGGTTTTCAGAATGGTATATCAAGGAGCGAGCTTTAGTTCGAGGTGGAGGGATATGAGTTCCCTCCATGCATTTATTTGTTTTGATTTTGAAAATGAGGTTTAGCCTAGAACCTTTGGGGCCTGGAGCCTCCGAGCTGTTCCAGGACATCCTCCGGGTGCAAAAAGGCTTTGATATGTCTCCAAGGCATTCATCGGGTGCAACAAAGGCTTGCAACATCTGTGTCGTAAGTCTCTGTTTGCCCCGCACTATTAGGAAACAGTATATATGTAGATTCAGTGCTCGTGGCGTATTAATATGCGAATGCGTCACATGCATATACTCGTCGCGCATCACATATTGATGCGCCACGACTATCCACTTACTTTTGACACATTCTGTTTGTGGTACGGGCCGGCAGGGGTGTCCCCCCTAGTCGTGGCGCATGGAGGTATCATGCGCCACTAGTGTGGTCTCAACCCTAGATGGCCTTTTAACTTTTAAAAAATAAAATAAAATAAAAACATTAAAATTTAAAAGACTTTGAGATGTAGTTATGTTACGGGGTACAGTTGTTACCAAAAAATTACAAACATGAATTTTGACATATTTTCCAGAAAACAGTTATGTCCCAGTAAAATAGCTCTAACTTTTGCGTACGACATATGATAAAAATCTTTAATATATGAAAAAGCATCTACACAAAATTCTCAATCTGATTTCAACCACCTTTGGCCATTATTGATTTTTTAGAATCCTCAAACTCGAAAAGAAAAAGATTATATTTCACTGTCAAAAAAGGGCCTCCCTCACCTGTGGCGCAGCAGTGCGCCACAGATAGCTTAGCCGTGTTTTAAAACCAACCACATCTCACTTCCATCAATCTCCTCGATCCCATCCTTCCCCATTGCCTCCCCGTCCTTGACTCGCAACCCCGTCCCATCCGTGCTCTCTACTGATGCGCCACGAATAAGCAAAACTGATGTGCCACGAGTACGATTTTTCCTAGCAGTGTCGGTGACTACCCGAAACTACTAGGACTCACAAAATTATGCATAACTATTGGATTTTTGGGTCTCCTATAACTTCTCCCTCTCCCCATGAGAAAGGGGACGATCCCATTCTGTTGCCCATGTTGAGTCTAAAGCTTAGACATTGGATATCTCCCTCTCTAGCCCATCAATCTTGTTACACGGACTTCTAGACGGCTAGAGTCCTTTTCGAAGCTTCCAAGTTGTGTGTTTCAAAGAAATTTGTGATGCTTTGTTAGTCAGCTGAAGGCCAACCACCAAGTGGTTTTGAGCTCCTACTCGGCGTGGGAGGCTCAAAGAAGAACATGTTGAACATCGGTTGCGTCGGTAGCCTTGGTGGTTACAACACCCCTAAAACGGAAATTGGCAGTTTAACACTCCCCCAAGAGTGTTAATATCAGGTTGCATTGTATCTCACTTGTGGCTACATCAAAACCCTAGACATTACTTTGTGCGTACTTTGCTAGCTTTTTATCTTGTTTATCTTGCTTAGCTAGCTTTATCTTGCCATATAATTAAGTTGTTCTATCTAGTTACACACTTAGATGACTTACCTTTATTTGCATTCCCCTAATTTTGCAAAAAAGGTGAAATTATGATAGTTGCCTAATCACCATCCTGCTTCTGGCGACCTCTTCGGTCCTTTCAACATTGGGATATCATTCATCACCCATGAAAACATAACCCATGTTATGAGCAAAACATATTCTAGAAAGTGAACACGAAGAAGCACAAAAAATAGTGGTACTTCTTAATCGTAATTGAGGCTTGCCAAATAAACTTAAGCATTGAATGATTTTAGGCACTCTGAAGTTCTAATACAGCTCTCCTTAGAATATTCTCGGTAAGAGAAGTATGATTGCAAAAATAAGTATAGTATGCATATTATGAAAATGATCTTACTGGACCAAGATATTTTATGCATTGCTGCTTCAGCAGAGCCCTTGGACATTCCAGAAGATCTACGTCTTTCCCATCACCAATATCAAGCCTGTATATGCAGAAAAAGCAGTTATTTTCACGCAGTATTTAATAGACTTATCTTGGTGAAAAATGATAAATATCTACATATTGATTGTATGATTGCATTGGAACAATAAAAACATCATAGACGCGATCAGTCATGTTTTTATCAGTAGAAGAACGGTTGGCCAGCCTGGCTCTGGCACCAGATATGATAGTAGAAATAAAGGTTGTGCCCACGTCTATGTCTTGGATCAATCTACATGACCACAAATGAATTTAAAAAAATGCAAATAAAAGGCCAAGTCAACAAATCATCAGAAAAATTCAAGGACGTCAAGGTGTGAAACTTTTATGATCGGTTTTCGCAGCTAACTAAGACTCCTACTCAACTGTTTATTTTCACACACGTACATTTGGAAAATTGGGAACTTGTATCCAGCAAATGCAAATTTGCAATAATACTAATATAAGCTTAAAACAACAGTAGATGGATATGCACTTACAGCTTCGATCCAGTGCTGGACAGCCAGCTTGAGAGCCTTACCATCCCTGGATAAACCCTGACCTACCTGCAATCAAGCTCAGGAAGGAATATGTGTTAGAAGTAAGGACACTTACAATTAATATAATCGTTTCCTTGTGGTGGCAATTTATATATGCAGGGTGGCAAGGGACCTTGGATGCATTGAGGCTGACGCGGCTCCAGCACGAAGCGGCGGTCTCCGGCTGTGAGCTATCGTAGAAAGAGAGGGTGGTGTGGTTAAGCCGTGCAAAGTCCAACGCTTGCCACCTAGCTTGATGAGTGGATCCGTATCAGAGAACATCAGTAGTGGTAACTATCAACTCAAACGAAATCTAAGCCGTTTGCATGGAAGCCAACCAGCAAGCTCACGAGAGGGCAGCAGCAATAACCGTAGAATCCCAAGAAGATTTTTCTAGCAGAACAAATGGATGAAAAGAAAGAAAATGTTTTGTTTTTCTGAAGGATCTGGTTACCAGAGCTCCTCGACGATAACGGCAGAGTCGGCCAGCTTGCGCCTTGTTCGGTAGCTCCGATACACCTTCTGCACCTTGGTCGCCGCCGCGCCGGTTGCTGCCACTGGCGACGGCGAGGACATATCCATGTGATCCATCTCCCGCACGGAAGAGCCGTCCATGTTGTCCAGCCCAGTCTCCACCTCCATCTATGGATGTAATTGTTGTAGTGTTGTCGAGGACGAGGACGAGGAGGCGGCAGGAATTTATGCCCCTGCATTGCCGTGTGTAACACGAGAGATAATTGGAGAATATAATTTAATGCGTTAGTATTTTATTCCTAGAATAAATTAGTATTCTATTCTGGGAATATTACTAGTGGATGATACATGCATAAACCTTGGTCTGCACTAGCTACTTGTGCACGTACTGCTGCGATCAATTCGAACTCTCGCCGAGCCCTCTCTGTAGCTGCAAATTGGTGGTAAATTGGTTTGCCAGATAGTTGTGACCAGAGAGCAGATCCCCCAAAACGGCAGCAGTCAATCGACCTACAGGTATATAGATCACAGACAAGATTTTTCGCTGAAAGGAACTGATAATTACTAGTATCTGAATGCAATGGAGCTCCAGATTTACTTGCCTAGTGAAGGGAGGAGGAATTGAGTCTATCAGGTCAGCTGGCACTTTGAGAAAAAGGTTACAATAATTGAGCTAGCATATTCCTCTAGATGAACATGCGTGTTAGTGCTATGTGGGGTGCCATTGCCATCAGGCATCAGCATCGGCATCACATCCTCATAGAGTGAGTGACAGCCAAATGTAGATTGAACAAATTGTGGCTGGGATAATGTCATCGTTAGTCTTGTGAAATCTGGACCCTAGTCATTTTTGCATGAGGAACCAAAAACCATGTTTTTTTTTGAAAATGGACACTTTATTACGAATAGTAATGTTTATAACCGACCTTTGTATAAACAGGATGCACATGGCCAACAAAAGTCTGAACAAAAAGAACTAGAAAGGTCTAGGCGATCATCACAACAAGGTCTGTTTATCGTGATGCCTAGAAGTATGAAAGATCAATTCTCAGATATGGATGCAGGCGGACAGGTAAACGGACCATACGGATAGTCCGTATAACCTTATCTAGTTTTGCACCGGCTATACAACACGTAGGAATTTTTCTTCTAGTGCGTACGGATCGGTATGTAGACGGACTGTCCGTATTGTCCATTTAGTTGTCTGCCTACGTCCCTATTCTCAGATCACGTTGCCATCCAAGACCGGAAAAAATATCCCTCGCTGTATATTCCAAGCGTGTACACCACTCCATAAACAGGTCCCGAAACTCCACATGTTTTAGAGGTAACCATAAAAGGAGAGTAGCTGTACACCGATAGATAACATGGAAGTTAGTAGCCAATTTATTATTAAATATTTTTTCATTTTTATATAGCCATAGCGACCAAATTGTGGCAAGCGCTCTCACCCTAAACAGAATCTTGTACTTATCATTAATCTCATATACTCGTTACCAAAAACATTGGTCACCGACCGTGGTGGTGGTGGTGTGGGGGGGGGGGGGGGTGGGGATGCGGGTGGGGGTGGGGGGATAAACCAGACGCTATTTGGATGATTGACCATATAGACATAACAAATTTACAATGGAAGAACAAATGCTTAATCCTCTTATCTTGATGACAAAAAGGACATTGTTTACTTTCTTGCCAATTTCTCTTAACAAGATTTTGTTTAGTAAGAATTACTCCTCGATATAGATACCATACAAATATTTTTGTTTTCCGAGGTATCTTCATCTTCCAAATTTGTTCGCTATTATTACCATGTGTCTTTTGTGTTCTGCAACAAATTTGAAACTATATTTATCTTGGGTAGTAATCTTCTTCTAAATATATACTAGAGGTGAGGTAATGTGAGTCGCCACAAACTGAAAGAAAGAAACTGCCAAACTGCTGCTATCCACCATAATGTGAGCATGCATTGGTCAACTCACCCGATTTTTTCCAGTCAGGCTGTTTGTGAAATTAAAGTGTGGAACGTCAGTGCACGTGGGTGATATATTGATTTGTTTCGTGATACAATAGTATTGTTGTTGTATTCCACTCCACTTAGTACCATTTCGTGATATTAAAGCGAGGATACCTTTGAAATATTTTTGTTTGCAGGTGCAGCTCTTGGCGTAATTCGTTCTTGAGTACCGAAGAAGCACAAGCTTCTGCTTCAAGAGTTTCACAAACTAACACTAGTCATAATGGAAGTAATTTAGACTAGTATCATGCATTAATATCACCAGCAGCTTATTCATTTACTTGTTTACTTTCTAAGTAATTATCATTATATAACAACAATGGATGGATCGACCTCTCATCCTAACTGGGGCTAGGAAAATGTGAGTTATTGTGTATGCCTTTTCTTTAAAAAATTACCCCCTCCACTTGGAAATATTTTTTCTAGATTCACATGTATGTACACACGTTTAGTATGTAGATAAACATGAATCTAAACAAATCAAAGTCACTTGCCTTCGGACGGAATAACTAGTATTTTTTGCTTGGGGCATAGAGTTCCTTGTTCATCTCATTGAATTTCTCACAGAGAAGCAAGCTATTGTGCCTTATCCTTATGGCTCATTTACATAAGTGGATACACACGCTATTTTTACTAGACCACCGGGAAGAAAATGTTGTTCCACAAGAGAGTTAGTGAAACTAGGTTACACAATTGTACAAAATACAACCAAAAACAGTAACCAAATGTCCATCAGCAAAGATCCTCACAGTAAGGAACATTGTCTCAACTTGCCAACATACCAACCTTTGCATGTACTTAAAATGCCTCCTGCCGTGATATCTATTTCTTTGTGTTGTATATATCATCACCTGACCATGGCCTAATGTTATTAATCTACGTGGCAGCTAAACAACTATGAGAGGAAGTGGGAAAAAATAAAAAGAAGTATTAAAATATCACACATTGTGTGTAAGAAATAACTAGTCTACAAACTGACAAGTAAGACACGATTTATTTTCGAGAAATGTTTGCTTTATTTCATACATGGTACTACGTTTTATACCTTTTATGATGTTTGTGCGGCACTGGTCGGTGGTGAACGTGCAGATGGTCCAGTTTTTTGGAGTCGGCGATCTTGCGCATCGTACTCGGCAAATGCATTTTGTGTGCGACATGGGCATGAAAAGGCCCATTGTGTACTAGTGGAGCACTATTGCAACTCTCAACTTTGATTGAACAAATATCTATTTACACCCAACTTTTTTACTTATAATATATTATCGCACAATTAACTATTTGATTTTTGACTTTAGTTTACAATCTTTTATATTTTCCCATTATATCTCGCTACATTATCGAGATAACTGTCTTGCTTGGTAAACTAAAGCTCAAAGTTTATTTTTGTACAACTCAAGCATGTATGAGTATAAATACATCAACGCTGATATATCAATACTCGATTCATAATGAAGTTTGTGTTGGATTTTGAAACTTAGTTGGTTTCATTCTATTTTAATTTATTCTTATATAAACTCCAAATACATAAAATGTGAAAAAATCGGACCTACCTATTGAACAACTTGTGCCAATCTAATTTATGTTATGTGCGTTTCCATGTGTTTCTAATTTTTTGCCATGAGTTTTCATCTATTTGAGAGAATATATAAATTAGTAACTTGATAGTGGGTTCTATAATGCCGTGAACTAACAAACACCATAGCAGAGATTCATTGAATAAGATTCTTTTTAGCTTAGTTTTAACCTACAGAACATCGTAGAATTATAATGTGCCTCTATATATGAAAAAGCTTAATGCACGTTCTGTTTTATGCTCTGAGAAAACTGTGGAGGCTGCTGGTGATCGCGAGTGTGTGCCTGCTGCCAGGGTCAGCCCATAACACGCCGTACCGCACCAAAGTACAACGATTACTTCATCAACGGGACCCGGTGTTCGTTGCTGGCTGATCCAGGCCGTTTGGTGATCTCGTCCGCGCCTTGATTGACCTTGGGCTACACTCCACCGTGTGACTCCGGCGTGTATGTGTTGAACAAACTGTGTCAAACTGTGTCAATTGCCTGTGTTGAACAAACGGTGTCAAGAACAGATGGTGGTTTGGAAGATCGGGAAGGAACTAATAATTCATGTGGGTGGTTGTATGTAGCCAGCAGGACTCGCCTGGACTCGATCATACTGTACGATTCTTGCGTCTATGTGATGTACCATGCACCGTACGATGTGGCTTTGCTTGGGTGCTCCACCGTACCCTTCCCAAAACTTAGAAGGCCAATCTAGTCTTTTGCCTATTCCTAATCCTCTATTAATTCGAGAACCAACCCGTGGTTGGATGGTTAGGAGGGCAGTGGTACCCCCAGTCCACCAGAGTTCAAACCTCAGGTTTGACGCTTTGGTGTCTCGTAAAGGCGGAATATTCTTTCATGGGAGGCGACGTTCCCGTCGATATCGAGGCGCCTGTGGTGACTTCGTCAATCTCAAGACCCGCCGGCTCAGTCTCTCGAAGATGCTCATAGGGGTGGGTGTGCGTGCGTGTGTTCATAGGGGTGAGTGTATGTACGTGTGGGAGTCTGCGTTTGTACTGTGTTTCTAAAAACAAATCCCCTATTAATTAAATTGGCCGCTCAGATCCAAATCCAAACAAATCAAAACCACTATTATCCAGTATATACCTACGTATTTTTATACAAGGATCGATCTAACTACTCCGTGCCCTGATATAACGGCGGTGATAGATGCATAAGGCCCTGATAGACGCATCTGAGAACAAGGACATGGCCACCGCGAGACGCGGAGCAGAGGCAGCACCACCATTTAGCACGGGGACAAACAACCCTTGTTGTCGTTGGCCGCCGCTGTGAAGGTGAAGATGGCACGCCCCTTGACGTTGTCGTGCACCACTGCTCTAGCCATCCTCTGCCTATACGCCTTGATGCTACTGCCTAGGGCACACCACAACCTATGTAGCCGAGAGCATGCCATCGCTCGCTGCCGGTGAGGATGGAACCACCATGAGTCATGAGTGACAAGGACAAACCCACCACGGCATACAGATTCATACATATATGGATACATACACAAGCTAGATATAGGAATTAATTATTCATTAATGATAACTTAATAATTTGTTAAAGACTATCATACCCTTACTACGAAAGGATACAGAGCGATCTCGACCGTTGTTGTGTTTAGAATTCGGATAGGGAGGAGCACTCAAGCAGAAGTGTCCTATCATCGCCGGGGTGGGGTTATTGTCGGACAGAGCATCATTGGCGGAGGCGCTGCTGCGAAGGTGTCAGAGGTATCACAACAAGTCGACAAGAAGAGGGGAGACGAGCATGAGAAATAGAACTAAGAGGAGAAGAGAATGAAGCATAATCAACGGGGGCGTAGAGATCAAGGGGGAGAGAGCACATACGTCGTGGTAGTGACTGAGCATGGATGCTGGTTAGGGTTCCTTGATGGGTCGGTCGGGTGGGCCTCTTGGGCTGGTCTAGGGGCTTCTCTTCCTTTTTTTTATTCTTTCTTCTCTTACACATTTTCTCCAATTTAATGCAGAAAAGAAATAAAATGCCAAAGAAGGTTGAGGTGCGAGAGATGAATAGGGAAGATACAGATAAGGAGGATAGAGTTCGGTAGACTACTTAATTTTTTTTCGAAGTATTAAAAATATTATTGTAAAAACATTAAATTTATAGATTAAATAGAATCAAAATTAAAATAAAGTATAAAGTAAAGGATTAAAAATAAAAGTGAAGAATAAAATTAATATTAGGACAAATGCGCTCTTCTTCCCTATTATTAAATATTTTATTTTTTCCTTCTTTTAAAGTGTTATATAGGAATTATTATTAGGTGTATCTGGATTGTTTTTTCAATCTGTTTTTGGTAAAGCTAAGGTTACACTAGCCAATCGATTTCGCGGATTATGCTGACATTTTACATCCATATCATGGCTTCGTCGATTTTGTCTGTTGTTTTCTATTGTAAAAAACTGAACCTCTGAAGTTGCGAAAACAGTGTAGGTCGACGGTTTATGATCGTGGAGTTGTGCCTACCGGCGGGGTCAACCCGAAGCGCATACCACGCCACCAAGGTGTCTCTGACGCCAGCGTTGTCTTCGTCTTTCTTACCGCGCTCTCTCGCCGAGCTCTATAACATCTTCGACACCAAGGTCCGCTAAGCCGCCGCCGCGGCATCAGCAAGACCGATGTGCGTTGCATGGGGGTTGACCGGCCAGGCACACCTTAACCTACACCTACATGTCTACATATATACTCCGGTGTACTATTTTTCTTTTTTTGGCGAAATACTCCGGTGTACTGTTGAACTGCCAAATGGCTGCAATTAATACTCCCTCTATCCGCAAATAAGTGTGTGCTTTTAGCTTTTACTTTGAGCCAAAAATAATTAATTTAATCGGTTTTATAGACAAATTTAGCATTATATAAACAATTAAATTGTTATATTGTGAATCTACATTCCAAAAGAGATCTAATGGTACTACCTAAGTCTGTCAATTTTTTTATAAAGTTTGACTTTAGAGAAAACTAGAAGTACACTTATTTGTGGATGGAGGGAGTAATTGTCTAAATCCAGTGTGTGATTCTGTCATAAACAGAGGATGTGCAGCAGTAGTCAGCAGCTGAATAGACCAAGAAGGAAAGTCACGGTCACATAAAAAGGAATAGTAGTACCTAGCAATTCGTGTTCGTACATGATTGCATCTGGATTATACTAGATCTGAAAACGTGGCAACCGGCGAACCAGGTGGCGCGTACGTTAACGCCGATTCTGAGTCTGTTTCGGTCAATGTATTTACGTGTGAATATAAACAGGTGTGGCGTGTGATCAACCGGAACCAGCTTAACTCAAGATTACAGTATCGCATTGTCGGCAGCGGCGGGCGGCGTCAACTGGGGAGCGACCGGCGAGGGTCTCAGCCTCCAGACAGCCAGGGAAGTGGCCAGGAGCCACGGCGTTCCACTGGACGTGGTGCTGCACCTGCCGGCCGGCGTCCTCGGCTACAGCCTCGACTCCGTGGAAGACCACGGCGTGGTGGAAACGTACGACGACGGAAAGCACCTGACCAAGTTCTCCGACTACGGCCTATTCATGGACATCTTCGGAAAGCCGTCGCCGTCGCCGAGGTACCAGGGTTATCGGCGGCGGGGCAGGCTCAACGTCATCATCATGCCGTACGCCGACCTCGCATCCTGCAAGAAGATCGACGAGCTCTCCAGAGCCGCCACTCCCCACCTGGACGACTACAACAGGATCGTGATCGCCAACCGTGACCTCCTGCTCCGGAAGCTGCGAGCCACGGCCGCCGTGGACGACGCGGCGCGCAGGGTCCGTGACCTCGGAGCACAGATCGAGAGCCTCGGACGCGGCCTGTTCCCCGCGAACAAGTGCCCCAGGTCGTCGTCGGCGCACTGGTTGCACGGTCAGAACCGTGGGATCGCCATGGAGAAGCTGATTAGGGCGCACCTCGACGCCAAGCAGTACGGCGACGCGCACGACCTGCTCCTGCTGCTCGACAGGCGGAAGCACGACGCCGTCTTTGCGTTCTATGACCCGTGCCGCGGCCCCGCCGATGACTCTTCCAAGGACCTGGCGGAGGAGAATAGAAAGGCGGTGGCGCACCAGCTCGAGGGGTATAGAGAGGAGCTTGAACGGAAGATCGGGACTGCCCCGCTAGAGCAGTGGCCCGAACGTGTGGATGTGCTAGGATGGCGGCCCGGCGCGAGTTCGAAAGGGAGCTGGACGACACGCGTAGGCAGGTGATCGACACGATGACGAAGTCAGCCTGCACCCTTCGCTCCTTGAGAGAGGTTCTCATTTTCACATGAAACGACAACAAAAAAATTGTCATACTTGTGTTACTCCTACAAGTTTTCGTTATTTATTTTGTAGTTCTTTGTTGGTTATAACTGCTCTCTCACTTCCAAAATAAGTGAATTGGGTTTATCAAGATTCACATGTATCTACATACATAAACGTGTCTAGATACATCCAACTCTAACAAAACTAAGTCACTTATTTTGGGACGGAGCGAGTTATTAGTAGCATATCTTACTCCATGAATTCCTTTTATTGTGTTCATTACACCCATGCACTATAGAACCCAGTACCAAGATATTTATGTATAGATACTAAAATAGACACACACACACACCCATGGCAGAACAATAGGTGGGCAAACACACAAATAAAAACACACTACAAAGTAAATCCGAGTGGCATAAATTATTCCACAAATAAATGCAATTTTGTTACATTTTATGATTTGTTCAGATTTGGACCAAATTTAATTCAACCCCATGTGGGAAACTAAATTTAAAAACCTAACACAATTTCCATGACAAATTCTGTATTAGTTTAGCATCCGTGAATTTATAGTTATACATGCTACAGTTGTACAACAATAGACAATGATTTCAAATTTATGAACAAAGTTATCTGGATAATGTTGTGATGCAGTAGAAGATTGCAAACTGAAATTATTAAAACAACTTGTTAATATTTAGTGACAACAACCTATAAATAAGTAAAAATATTTGATATAAATAAATAGCGACCATTTAGTGTCTTCTCCTTGCCCAGGATCAAACTTCGAGATGGAAAAGGACAGGTAGGATAGCGGCTTCAGTGGTGAAACAAGTTCGAGCATAGACAAGCATGTTGAGAAGATTAAGGAGCATTGGTTGGTAGAGTAGATCATCGTGTCACGCCGATGGCGCTGCATGTGCTGCCAGGGGAGGAGTAAAGAGGGGCAAGCAGGGCCAGACACCCCCAATGTTTTGGACCATTAAAGAAAATATAAATGGTTAATACTACTATACGTATGTGTATTGAATACACTAATGCTGTAAATATAGCCTAATGTAAAGATGTAATTGCTGCTCCCACATGGGGTAACCACATGGATTAGTCATTTTGGGCTATTGGATCGGGTGCTAAAACAAAATATGGGTCATTGGTTTGTGGTAAAGCTTTTTACCCGGATCAATAGTAAAAAGTCCACTGCATGCAGTAGCTTTTCGTACCCACACTTGTGTCCCCCTCCACCCATCTTTGTCCCGTCTAGCCGGAAATGGTCCGGGCTCGCTTGTCGACCTCCTAGGTAATGTTTTCGGTGGGCTTTTAGCGTGTGCATGTGGTCTAGGTAGGGGGAGCCCTACGCATCCTAAAAAAGCACTAAAAAGCTGAAACCCTAACTGCCAGCCCGTCCCAGCCCCGTGCCGTTCTCATCCTCGCCTGTCTCTCCCCCAATCTAGGAATGGCACCCACAAGGTATGGGCACGGGTGGAGTCATCCCATACCCTTACCCGTCCCCTCCGATCTTACCCATCACCCGTATCCATACGTGTCAATGGGTACACGCTTTTTCCAGACCCCGTCACCCAACAGGTTAAACGGATACACGCAGGTAAAAGTACTCGTGTTTACAACTCTTCAAATCCTAGCATACCTGTAATAGAAGCGCCAAAAGTCTGGTGATAACCATGGCAGTGACTGACAAAGTTGTGATGGATAGGAGAGATATGAGATTGATATTGGTCACACGAGAATTAAGATGTGATCACATAAAAAGGGATATGTACCGCGGTAGTTATCGTGGCAGGAGGTCGAGCGATCCTAACTAGCCTACGAGCAATCGTGAGACTAGGAAGCACAATATGACCTACTAGCATCAATGCATGTTTACCAAAAAATAGTACATTAGAAATATTATGGAGACCCCACTTGTAAAATCTTCTACAGGTAGACGTGAGGTAGACGTGATGCAGCCCGTCCGACGGATGTCCTTCCATCCTCACCGCTAAGTCCCCTAAGTGGTCCGATGACAGCACGCTCGAGCCAAGTTGCTCCATGACAAGGTTAACTCGCTCCTATCTTTGTGTGACTTCGATACACCCCTGAATGGCTTTCTACCTCATGCCAATACGCTGTGCATACTCAGGTACGAAACCCCGATGTGTTGTCCAACGAGTTCGGACGATGAACGTGCAAAGGTGCCTCTAGGACCGGAGTGTCTGCCCTCGACCACCCGGAGTCTCCGCCCCTTTGCCGCACAACGCTAGGCCGCAAGCCTCTGGAATCGATACAGAGTCTCCGACTCCGCCCGAAGTCTCTGCCAACAGGCACCCGGAGTCTCTGGCTCGTCCAAACCCGACCGCACCTGCAAACCTCCGAAACGCATTTGGATTCTCCAGACGCTAATCCGGATTGTCCGCCTCAACCGGAGTTTCCGACCCCGCAACTCCGGAGTCTCCGACACAAGTGATGGGCCTCCGCGACAACAGCTGGGCCTTCGGCCCATGTACTCTCCAATCCGCCCAGAACTTATCCTTTTATGCCCAAACTATCCCTGCTTAGTTGTTGGCCTATATATAGACCACCTCCTCCTTATTGTAACCCTAGAATTGGATAATTGAATTAGAAGAAACCCCTTCGTGGATCTATCTAATTTAGTCTCATGCTCCTTCACAAGGAGAACCAATTATCCCCAACCTTTTGGATTTTGCCAAGATTTCACCAGGCCTCCCACCCGTGTACGTGGCCTACACACACCACACACACTCTATGCCTCTCACCCGAGCTAGCATCTAGTAAATTCTAACAGAGACAACCTAGCTAATTAATCCACACTAATCCGTATACACGGACAAATTTCTCCCTTCCTAGCTAGCTAATCTACACCCTAGCCAAGTCACCCTAATCTACACGATTTGGCGGCCAACCGAAAAGCTGAAACCCTAACTGCTAGCCCGTCCCTGCCCCGCGCCATTCTCGTCCTCGCCCGTCTCTCCCCTAATCTAGGGATGGCACCCACAGGGTATGGCCACGGGTGGAGCCATCCCATACCCTTACCCGTCCCCTCCGATCTTACCCATCACCCGTATCCATACTCGTCAATGGGTACGCGCTTTTTCCAGACCCCGTCACCCGACAGGGTAAACGGATACCCGCAGGTAAAAGTACCCGTATTTACAACTCTTCAAATCCTGGCATATCTGTAATAGAAGCGCCGACAGTCTGGTGGTAACCATGGCAGTGACTGACAAAGTTGTGATGGATAGGAGAGATAGGAGATTGATATTGGTCACGCGAGAATTAAGATGTGATCACATAAAAATAAAAAAGGGATATGTACCGCGGTAGTTATCGTGGCAGGAGGTAGAGCGATCCTAACTAGCCTACGAGCAATCGTGAGACTAGGAAGCGCAATATGACCTACTAGCATCAATGCATGTTTACCAAAAAATAGTACGTTAGAAATATTATGGAGACCCCACTTGTAAAATCTTCTACAGGTAGACGTGATGCAGCCTGTCCGACGGACGTCCTTACATCCTCACCGCTAAGTCCCCTAAGTGGTCCGATGACAGCACGCTCGAGCCAAGTTGCTCCATGACAAGGTTAACTCGCTCCTATCTTTGTGTGACTTCGATACACTCCTGAACGGCTTTATACCTCATGCCAATACGCTGTGCATACTCAGGTACGAAACTCCGACGTGTCGTCCAACGAGTTCGGAAGATGAACATGGAAAGCTGCCTCTAGGACCGGAGTGTCTGCCCTCGACCACCCGGAGTCTCCGCCCCTCTGTCACACAACGCCAGGTTGCATGCCTTTGGAATCGATTCGGAGTCTCCGACCCCGCCCGGAGTCTCTGCCAACATGCACCCGGAGTCTCCGGCTCGTCCAAACCCGACCACACCTGCAAACCTCCGAAACACATTTGGAGTCTCCAGACGCTAATCCGGATTGTTCGCCTCAATCGGAGTCTCTGACCCCGCAACTCTGGAGTCTCTGACACAAGTGATGGGCCTCCGTGACAACAGCTAGGCCTTCGGCCCATGTACTCTCCAATCCACCCAGAACTTATCCTTTTATGTCCAAAGTACCCCTTCTTAGTTGTTGGCCTATATATAGACCACCACCTCCTTATTGTAACCCTAGAATTAGATAATTGAATTAGAAGAAACCCCTTTGTGAATCTATCTAATTTAGTCTCATGCTCCTTCACAAGGAACACCAATTATCCCAACCTTTTGGATTTTTCCATCGTACGTTTAAGTTGTACAAGGCCTTGAAGTCGATGTTCCTTTTTCAAGTTGTCAAGATCTCACCAGGCCTGCCACCCATGTGCGTGGCCTACACACACCACACACACACTCTATGCCTCTCACCTGAGCTAGCATCTAGTAAATTATAACAGAGACAACCTAGCTAATTAATCCACACTAATCCGTATACACGCACAAATTCCTCCCTTCCTAGCTAGCTAGCTAATCTACACCCTAGCCAAGTCACCCTAATCTACACCATTTGGCGGCCAACCGAACTAGTCACATGTCCCTCTCTCCACCCTGCCCTCTCTGATCCTGGTTCAGCCGCACCATCTGCCTAACTAAACCTGATTCGTTCACAACAGTCAGCAGCTGGATACGGGATACCACAGTGGGCACGCCTCCCTGATCCGTGTTCCTCTTCTAGCCCGAGCCAAGCACGTGATCATCCCTCTATCCCTTCTTTTCGTCCCTTCTCTCTAGCGCAAAGCAAACCTAGCAGCATCCAAGGCCCTGTCCACAACTTCCTTCCTATCTCCTTTCCCCATCCCAAAGTTGAACTAGATCGAAATACTTGCTATTGCCATGGTCGTGGCCGCCGCCCATGTTCACCACGCCGTTGATCCATGTCGCCAGCGGAGCCACCGTGAGCCAAAGGAGCTCTAAGTCGAGCCTCTAGAGTCACTTGAAGAGCGGAAGAGAAGGCCAGGAGCGGCCACTATCCACCGACGCCCTCCCTGTGCACCTGAGCTCGCCGTTAACGTCTACTCCATGTTTCAAAGTATGATATTTCATAATTTTTGACTTTTTGAAAAATCTGAACAATTTTCAGAAGCTAAACATTTGTTTCAAATATGAACATTTTTAATCTGAACAACTATATTATTATATATTCAAATATGCATATTTTCAATTTTGAACATTTTTTAATCCGAACATTTTCTAAATATTTTCAACTAATATTTTTCAATTTTGAATATTTTCAATACGTGTACGTACTGACTTGGGCAACCCGCGAACGAACACGTCGCGAACGAAGTTACGCGGGTACGTACCTAAACGCCGACCGAGAATGAGTCTGTTTCGGTCAATATCGAATCAACTGAAAAAGGGGGAAGTCTTCCCATATCAGGTGATCACGACGCGTATACGAGAGTCAGAGTCTGAATCGGTCTGTTTGTCCACGGCGTATATATAAACATGGACCGGCACGGTGCGTCTAACCAAAAGGTCCAGAGACCACCACGAGACTAAAGGAATCACCATGTCTATGGCGGCGGAAAACGTCAGCTGGCGTGCGACCGGCGAGGGTCTTGGCCTCCAGACGGCCAGGGAGGTGGCCAGGAGCCACGGCGTGCCCCTCGACGTGGTGCTTCACCTGCCGGCCAGCGTCCGCAGCAGCCTCGACTCCGTGGAAGACCACGTCCTGGTGGCAGCGGATCAAGATGGAAAGCACCACCTGATCAAGTTCGCCGACTACGGCTTGCTCATGGACGTCTTCGGGACGCAGCCACCACCATCGCCGCCGAGGTACCAAGCATGCACTTATCCGCTCGGCCGCCTCACCGTCGTGATCATGCCCTACGCCGACCTCGCCTCCTGTAAGAAGATCCACGAGCTCTCCGGCGCCGCCACTCCTCCCCACCTGCACGGCCACGGCTCCGTCAGGATCGAGATCGCAAACCGCGACCTCCTTCTCCAGAAGCTGCGAGCCACGACCGCCATGGATGACGAGGTGCGTGTTATATGTTGATCCAAATTCTACAAAGTAGAGGCCAACTTCTGACGGAGCGGAGCGAGGCCCGTCGTCGGAGGCTTGGCCCTACGTTGAGAAAGTTCTTCAACGTTTTAATATGCATGATGCAAAGTCAGTTAGTACTCCTGTTGCTCCTCACTTTAAATTGTTAGCATTGCAATGTCCTAGTTCTGATGAAGATATTGAGTACATGTCTCGAGTTTCTTATTCTAGTGTTGTTGGTTCCTTGATATATGCCATGGTTTGTTCTCGCCCTGATTTATCATATGCTATGAGTTTGGTGAGTCGTTACATGGCTAATCCTGGTAAAAAACATTGGGAAGTTGTTCAGTGGATTTTCAGGTACCTTCGTGGCACATCCAACACTTGCTTGAAGTTTGGCAAGACTGATGAGGGACTCGCAGGCTATGTGGATTCAGATTTTGCTGCCGACTTGGATAAGAGGAGGTCCCTCACAGGTTATGTGTTCACGGTAGGTGGATGTGCCGTGAGTTGGAAGGCAACGCTGCAACCAGTTGTTGCTTTATCTACAACCGAAGCAGAATATATGGCTGTTGCTGAAGCTTGCAAAGAGTCTGTTTGGTTGAAAGGTTTGTATGCTGAGCTTTGTCAGGATGATTCTTGCATTAACCTGTTCTGTGACAGTCAAAGTGCTATTTACCTTACTAAGGATCAGATGTTCCATGAGAGAACAAAGCACATTGATATCAAGTACCATTATGTTCGTGATGTTGTTGCACAAGGTACACTGAAGGTATGCAAGATAAGCACTCATGATAATCCTGCTGATATGATGACAAAGCCTGTTCCTGTTGCTAAGTTTGAGCTATGCTCAAGCTTAGTTAGTATAACTGATTAGCCTAAGTGGCTATTGGCGCCGAAAGTGTTTTCTTTGTTTGTTCAGGGAGGTGATTACCGTTGATGCTACAAGAAGGAATTTGTCTCAAGGTGGAGTTTGTTATATGTTGATCCAAATTCTACAAAGTAGAGGCCAACTTCTGACGGAGCGGAGCGAGGCCCGTCGCTGGAGGCTTGGTACGGATCGTTGATGACCTAGGTTACCACCGCTATATATACTTCTTGTAAGCCGCCGGCTGGGATAAGTTGCATCTTTGAAATCCCCGGCGTTGTGTGAACACTCTCCGTTATAGTGAAGTTTCGCTGGCTGGCGTCCGTGGTTTTTCCCTTCTCTTTGTTGGAGAGGTTTTCCACGTTAAATCTGTGTCCCCTTGCTGTGATTTTTTTTTCGTTCTTCGTTATTTACTTGTCGCAGATCTAACAGTGCGTAGCGTCCGCGACCTCGCCGCGCAGGTCGAGAGCCTCGGCCGTGGCCTCTGCCCCGCGAACAAGTACCCCAGGTCTTCCGCATGTGGTCTTCGCCAGAACCGTCAGATTGCTACGGAGAGGCTGATTAAGGCGCACCTCGATGCCAAGCAGTACGGCGACACGCACGACCTGCTTCTGCTGCACGACAAGCGGAAGCACGACGCCGTCTTCACGTTCTACGACCCGTGCCGCCGTGCCTCCCGTGTGAAATCTCCCGAGGAACTGGCGGAGGATAGAAAGGCGGTGGCGCACCAGCTCGAGGGGTACAGAGAGGAGCTGGAACGGAAGTTCGGGAGTGGCCTGGTGGACCAGTGGCCAGAGCGTGCCGATCTGCTTGATGTGGAGGCCCGGCGCGAGTTCCAGAGGGAGCTGGTCGACGCGCGTAGGCAGGTCATCGACATTGTTGAGACTGCGGTGCAGCAGCTCGAGAGTATCGCCAACCAACTGCTGGCCGCCGGGACGCAGCCTAGCCTTATCGGGTTCGGTATCTGATTCTTCATATAACGTCTCAGAATGTTAGAACTAACAATTGTGAGGGCATCATCTTTATTTCTTTGAAAGTGATTCAAATGTAAATTTATAGTTTCTTAGACATACGTATTATGAGATTGGAAGTTTTTTCCTGCAACTTTAGGATATCGTAAGGAACGATACATCTCTAATTTATGATTCAACGATTGTTATGTCATTTGCGAAAGTACTATTGAGTGATTTACTATATGGTCATTTGCACATGTCATTATATATAAAAAATAATAAAGCTATGGTAGTGTTACTCTTATTGTATAACAACACCCATTGACTGGAAAAAGAGTAAATTCCTACCATTTGATTTCCTGGCCAAAGTCGAATTGGCGATCGCCAGTTTGGTCGTGCAAAAGAGATTCATCCATCATAGTTGCCAAAACGTCTTTTCATGGATTGATGTCTTTTAGACACAAACAATTCAATTCTCTCAAGTTGGTGTTAACAAATATACGAAATTTTAATATTTTAGAAAAAATTGAAATTCCTTTCTCGACCAAATGGACTCAATCTCATGAATGTTTCAATGCGATGTGCTCAATCTGTTGTCTTTTAGTATTTTCTCTATTTTCATCGGTTAAGTAGGCCACCATCATCTCCAAAAAATCATGTTCATACATAAATACAGTTTTGTGATCATTGTTTTGCATACATGGATGATCTGCATAAATTACCACATTCTTTATCAAATTTTACTCTACTCTCTAAGGTATCATTCTTGGTAAATTTGAAATAGTATTTCAATATATTGGATATTTGTGTATTTACTTGCTTTATTATTATATAAATAGGGATTTTGAGTTGGATCTTTAATGTCCTTGTATGTACATATCGCACAATCCCACTTTGAAGGTCTTAAATATGTACTAAAGTTGTCCTCCAGAATTTGTCACAAAATGGCACACATATATGCGTGTGTAACATCTTCATGTGAATTGATTTTTTAGTTGAATTTCTAGTGACATGTAAAATACGAATATTTTCTAGTACATTTTTTCTAAACTGTATGCATATTTTTTACTTATAAATTTGACCTTTGGTTGTAACCATGTTATATTTTTTTATTAATATGTGGTAGGGAATGCTACTACCATTTTTCTTTTAAAATACTAAGATCCCAAATTCGCTTCTATGAGGAATTGGAGTTGGGTGGGTAGGGCGTAACACCTCTCCCCTAACCAAGTGAATCATGCTCATATCTTTAATACAATTATAGTGATGTGTTTTTGAATTACAAATGCAATTTTTGTGTGTAGCATAAACCATATAATATTTGAAAAATTATTGTTCATGAAATGTATACTATATATTTCGAAATGGAGGAGATATTTGTAAGGCTCATGCCTATTTGTTTGTAAGTGTACATATGTTAGTTCAACCGCGGAGGTTATATTCTTTATTTTTGTTTTACACAACACAATGTCATCTTTGAGTTAATGGCCACACTGATATATCGGATTATTGTTTAATCCGAACCTAATAACACATTGACAATGGAAAGAATGGCTTGTAATAAATGATAATCTAGAGGTAATCATACGGAATACTCTATATTCTTAAATGTCTTCTAATGTCGAGTAGTAGGCACTCGAACTATATTTCATGTTCTCCATACACCTCATTTCCCTCGGATATTCCTCTCTAATCTTCTCACTTATCATACATGTAATCATCTTTTATTAAATTAGATGAACTCTAAAATATATTGTCATGATATATGAGGTTGCATTTTAATAGGTATTAAAAAATCAACATGAAAAAATTAAAAAATTATACTACTCCATGCATTCACTATATAAGATGTATTGGCAAACTAATTAGTTACCAAAACATCTTATATTGGTGAACAATGTAACTAGGTCAATTATATAATGAATATATTTGAGAAATACCTTTGTGAGAACTAATGCTTTTCAGTTGTTCACCTCCTACCAACAGTATTTCAAAACGAAGGGTTCGTCCTCACTTTTTGAAACCACAAGCTGCTCCACTATAGTTGCATGGCTTTGAACAAAGTAACATATGTGAGAATAAAAGTTCACGGTAATTTTATACCTGTAGTTTTTAATGTGTCCTCTTTAATTTTTTATGTCACCAAATAGACATTTTACTCCTTGCACTCCTTTTCTTAAGCTAATGTGATCTCAACTTTCCCCTTTCACTGGAGAAGTAAAAAATATTAAGTTCAATATTTACTGCTACGGCGGAGAAACTGTAGCCTCATGCCTTAATTTACCCTCTCATTAATGTATTAAAAATTACTACACACGATTATTCATAAATAATTTATAGGTCTATAGGATAAGCATGTATAATGTACAACTAAAATGTGATTATTCATAATTGCTACCAACTCTCCTGGCTTGAAATGAGTAATTGAGGGCTACATTGACTTCATGATTGACATACATTTTCTATCACTTGATATGAAGAGTACTAAACTTGATTTAGCACATATTTGATTTCATTTTGCTTTACCTAATGATTCAAGTTCAATCATGTATGTATGTTAGTTATTGTATATATGGTACTTCCTATTTTAGATTTAAATTAGCTTGCATATAAAGTTGATATTTCAGGTCTATTAGTTTTCAGTGTCTAGAAATAATTTATTGCAGGATTGGATGAATTTTGAGGTTATACTTGATGTAATTTAATCCATTTATAGATGGTCCCTTCTTTCATTTGAATGTTTAGCTAGTACTGGATTTTTTAGTTCATGTCTACGTGGTATCTTTTTAGCTAGATGTATATTAGTTGCTTGTATCCTAGATAATTTAGTACCATCAATCTTGCTTAAATATTTTTTCTTGTATCTAGATGTATACTAGTTGTATCTAGATGTACACAAGCATATAGGTGGATGTATACGGGCATATAGGTAGATATATGTTTAGTCCCTCTCTAACTAAATATATATTAGTTTACATGTAGAAGTATGCTATCCTATCTATATATGCATTAGCTTTTCCCTAGAAGTATTTTTTTAGTTTTATATTTTAGATGTATATGAGTTTGAATTTTAGATGTATATTAGTACAATGTAGATTCATAGGTTATTCTCAATCAAACATAGTTTGGCCTATTTGAAACAGAAGTCGTATGTCACATGTTGAAGAGTGTAGGTGGCCTTCCGTTTCACGCTTTGTGTTTGGAGTTTCATGCCAAGGAACGGCTTCCTCAGGCCAAGTGTTTTCAGGAGTTGATTGCACTTCATGCTTACCACCACTTTCTTCACTAGAAAGTGTCATTCATGTTGCCTTACCAACAGTTGTTATCTCTGTAGTACCATCCCCGGCAAATGTTCCTGTAGTTTTCCCCGCTTCGAAGCCATTATCAGCATGCAACTGCTCTGGTGTTGGTTCGTCAGAATCAACATCCATCAGCTAAGGAAATGCAAAAGTTAAACTAAGAAAACATGAAAATTTGTGAGCATGTTATATACTACCCCCTCCATGTCAAAATATATGTCAAAAATTTGTCCAAATTTGAATGTATCTAGACACTATTTGGTACATAAAGGGCAAGCATCAAGTATTCATTTTACTTCATTCTTAGTTTTTCCATGAATTTGCATGCAGCTGCACAATTTCCTTTCTTATTCGCATAGAAAGATCTGAACTTGTTCCTACTTCTTATGTATGCAATATTTGTAAAGAGAGGCAAAGTCTAAAGTAAGATGACCTGGGTGAGATGTAAATTCGGTCAAGAATCAATGGTCATCAAGTTATTTAATTTTGTTTGGGAGAATCTAGGCATCCTACTACTTATGCAAGTTCATCTCTGACAATAGATGTACATTCAATCTAGATAAAACAATCATTGTTCGAAATCTAGGAAGTTTAAGTTTCAGTAAATTCCCTTTCTATTTGGTTCTTCCATGATTTCTCTATCAACATTCAGAATTGTTAGTAAGTTTACACACCTTTTTTCCATTTGACTCTTCCATGATTGTTAGATGGTTCATACAGTTTGTTTCTAAAAGTTTCAGTAAGTTCCTTTTCTCTTCTAGATATATTTAAAAAAATATGCTATCTGCTAGTTATTATAGTTTTTTCTTGGTATGAAGATATAAACCTAGGAAGAAGTAACTCTATCAGATATTATAATCAGCTATAGGATAAGCAACTCAATTAGAACCAGAATCAAATGGGGGGAAGGGGAAGTTATTCCCCCTCGGGGAAGTAAATTTATTTGGAACTAGTAGGCTCATGTGTGTTTCCTCTATGTTTTTTTTGGAAAAGAGCATATATTAATATCACACGGATACCAATTACACCTAGCCTCTGCAACAACGCATACCCTATTGGCAATACAGATGCACACAGCCAAAAAATGGAAGAAGAATTACAAAAAAGAAAAGTCCCGCTACAATGATTAGATCCTTAGTAGCAGCGACACTAACCCCACCAGAACAACACCAGAAGTCCAACATCTCCAATAGCGATGCCTTCAAGAAGGAAATAGAGCACAAGCACCGTCATCGCCCGATCAAAGATCATAGGTTTTCACCCAGGAGAAAGTCCTCGCTCACAAAACAATGCCTTCAACAAGGTCATTGCCAGGCATAATCAATTAAGGCCAGACCTTGGATTTTCACCCTGCAAGGTAAGACTGTGAACTCCTCCTGTGCTGCCGCCCCCTGATGACTCAGTGTTGATGTAGAGCTCGTTGGGAACCCCAAGAGGAAGGTATGATGAACACAACATCAAGTTTCCCTCAGTTATGAAACCAAGGTTTAATCGAACCAGTAGGAGCAAGGAAACACCCCAAAGGTGTTGCGAGCTGAGCCTTGGCAGGGAGCACTACCGGTGCTAGTAACAACGTGGAGACCTGCACAACACAACCACAGAACTCTGTCCCCAACTTGCGATGAGGTTGTCAATCTCACCGTGTTTTGCTGAAAACAAAGGATTAAACGTATCGAATGGAAAGAAGTAATAGTTTGCAGAAAGTAAACAGAAAGCAGTAACAATTTATAGATTGTATGTGAAGAAAAGGACCGGGATCCATAGTTCACTAGAGGTGGCTCTCCTTAAGATAGATAACATGCTGGGTGAACAAATTACAGCGGGGCAATTGACAAACATCGAGAAAGCAATACATGCATATACTAATCATCTTGACTCCTTTGAGACTTGATTGGGCATTACAACATTATACATAGACCGCCATCCAACTGCATCTATGACTAATAATCCACCTTCAGGTTATCATCCGAACCCCCTCCAGTATTAAGTTGCAAGCAACAAATTATTGCTTTACGAATTGCGTGTAAAGTAAACAATACGACTGTTCTATGAACAAAGGATTGTTGTTTTCTCCCTAGTAGCAACAACACATCTAGTACCTTAGAGATTTCTGTCACTTCCCCAGATTACCAGAGGCATGAACCCACTATCGAGCATAAATACTAACTCTTGGAGTTGCTAGCATCTACTTGGCCAAGATAGCTACTAACAACGGAAAGCATGCAAGATCACAAATAACAAAGACATGAGAGAATCAATAATTAATCTGAAATAGCATCTCAATATCCATCGGATCCCCGCAAACACAACATGCAGAATTACAAATAGATGATCTTGATCATGAACGAAGCTCACAAGATCTAGACATGAAAGCACAAAGGAGGAGAACCAGCCATCTAGCTACTACATGGATCCGTAGTCCAAGGATGAACTACTCACACATCACACCGGAGGCTTGCATGGTGATGAAAAAGGCCTCCAGGGTGAATTCCCCTCTCCGGCAGGGTGCCGGGAAGAGCTTCAGATCCCTCCCGATCTAGGGATGGAGATGACGGCGGCTACAGACTCTTTCATGGATTTTTGATCGGGTACTTAGGGTTTTCGTCCCGAGGGCATCTTATAGGCGGAAGGAGAGGCCGAGGGGGTGTCGGAGGCAGCCAGACCACCCCCTGGCGCGGGCTTGGCTGGGCAGCGCGGCCAGGTGGTGTGGTGGCCCCCTGGCCCCTCTCCGTCTTGTACTCTGGCATCTGATGACTTCCAGAAAAATAGGCACTTTGACTTTTGTCCCATCCAATTCCGAGAATATTCATTTTCTGACTTTCGTGGAACCAAAAACAGCAGAAAACAGGCAGCTGGCACTGTGGCTCTTGTTAATAGGTTAGTCCAAGAGATCTAATGAAAAGTACTCCAAAGTGTGGACAAAACACAAGAAAGTGGATAAAACCAAGCATGGAACATCAAAAATTATAGATACATTTGCAATGTATCACCCCCACTTTCCGATGCCGCTGCTACAATTCACGAATCACCAAGCGAATTCCTCAACGCTACCAGTACTCGAGCCACCATAGCTAGTCCACCAATCTTGGCTTCCATGACATTCTCCGCACACTGACTGGCACCACACCATGGAACTAAAGACATATTCCATGATGGCAACAGACTGCAGAGCTTCGCCTCGCTCCCTCTGAAACCAAACGGTCAGAAAAAC
The DNA here is from genome assembly GCA_910589775.1 of Avena eriantha. Lineage (NCBI taxonomy): Eukaryota > Viridiplantae > Streptophyta > Magnoliopsida > Poales > Poaceae > Avena > Avena eriantha. Next base: position 9,615,280 of record OU342741.1, on the reverse strand, counting down.
GACGGTTGCGCGCGACCGAATCTCATCCGTTCCAGCAATCTCCAAGCATGAAACGCCCATGGGAGTTCGCCGGCGGAGCCTTCCGGAACACGACAGTGCCACCAGATCTATGGAAACATGCTGAAGGCAGATCTTCGTCTTGGCGTGAGAGAAATCCTAGGACCGAGCCTCTGCCAGCAGATGCGACCCGCGCCACCATACGTCGAGGGAGAACCGCCATCAGATCCCGAGGCCGCCGCCCCGGCTTCCAGACCCCGCCGCCATCAGATTGCTGTCGGGGCGACAACCATCGAGCGCCCAAGGGGCTTCCTGCGGGGGAGAGGCCACCACGCGAGGAAGCAGCCCCGCCGCCGCCGTCGGCCGGCCGGGCTTAGCCCGCCGGGGTCCTCCGGTGGCAGCGGAGGGAGGAGCGGGAGGAGAAGTCGGGGGCTATGGCGGCTTAGGGTTCCGCCCGTGCCGTCCCTCCCGAGAGCAGCGCGTGCGGGCGTTTTCTCTTCTGAGTTCCGCGATCGCGATTACTGTACTAGTATTATTAGGGCATCACCAGCGCATTATTATTAGTGCGGCTTCCTCTATGTTTCATGTGTTGTTGTTTTCTCCCTGTTTGTGGCGATGCCCAAGGTCGCTGGAGGAAGACAATGGGCATATGTTGGTTTGTGATATGGGATGGAAGAGACGGGAGTTTGCTTATTTGTCTGTAGTAGGGATGTGACCTAGAGGCAATTTTCTCCCTGCTGGTCCCAGCCAGCGTGGGACGCTTTTGGCATTGGATCCCGGCATGAGCGTGTCGTGTGCTTACTATTTTAGGAAATATCCTATGTCTAAAATGAGAAGTTGAAATGACCACACATTATGACCACTTTGTAGTCGCGTCCATAAAGAAAACCCTAATGAAAACCCTAACGTACCAACACTAACTCAAGTAAATCTACCAAAACCCTAACATTAGCCTACAATTTCTACATATAATGACTACTAACCATAGCACCAACAAGCATTAGTCAACAATGCAACAATAAACCATAGCTTTCACTCCAAATGAAAGATCTAGGGTTCCACCGTTTTTGCCAAAGTTCCACCAAATTGCATAGATCTAATTGGACCAAAACAAGGGGGGCAGTGGAGATTACCTCTTTATGACAATGGGGTCGAAATCCACAAAGAAACACCACCGATTTGGAAGGAATTGAAGGGAGGATGAGTTGGGGGAGAGAGAAGGAGAGAGGGGACTATTCGGGGTCGAGCCGGGAAAAAAACCCGGTTTGGGGTCAGGTTTGGACAGCCACCCCGCGGGTTGTACCAGTTATATGGTCAAGGGGCATAGCGCCATCCTCAATACCATGGCGCCATCTACCATGGTGCCAGACTTACACCAGTGGGCCTGACTGCCGTGATGACCGCCACGTCGAACGCTCGCATGGCGCCATTTACAAGAGCACCATCAAGACCATGGGGCCGTGGCCAATGGCGTCATGCAGCTGTACATGGCGCCGTCTGGTAGGACGCCATGAAATCAGGTTAGATTGCAAAATCTTCTAAAAAGAAGGTTATTATTTTCCTTTTTTCTTTAATTAGGTTATTTCTGTGATTTTTGCCCCACAATGTCTCTTCCATTAGAGTTTCACGGAATCACGTGGTGTGCACATCCTCCAATATTCCACGTAGAGGCAGCACCAGGAAAAATCACTTGTCAAAATATATTCAAGGTATTGTCTCCGCCTTTAGTACTACTTCTGCTGGTGCTGCAGTTCAATGATCATTAAATAGCTAGAGCTCTGCCACGGTAGTACTCCCTCTATTTCGTTTTATTAGGCTAACACGGAGTTGAAAAAGAAAGTTCAACTACAAATTTGATTCAAAATTCAAAAGATGTTTTCAATGGTCTAATTTTTATGACATATAATTTATATTTTATTGCCCAAATTTATGTTTAATTTTTTTCTTGAACTATGTATATATTAGTCTAATAAACAGGAACAACGATGCAAAATATCATTAATTAGCAGATGTTCCTAGAAGCAATATTAAATTGTATCATGGGGGCGGCCGTCTTGCTACCGTTGAACCGCTCAGACTGAGCCCTGCTTAGCATTCTCGGGCCATTGATGACCGAAGACGATGTGTCATAGAGCTGTTCATGCCGATCTCACCCGGATGGACGTCAGCGAGTCGGGCTATGAACCTTTGGCAATATAGTTGTCGTGTCTGTGTGCATTGTACGCTTGGTACTGGCCGTGATGTCCCATGTCACCGCTGGTCACGAATGTTGAGAGCTGCCGAGTAGTATGTTGGATAAGGATGGAAATGGAGCGGGTTTGGACGGATATGCCAAAACCAAATCCAGGTCCTAATCCATGAGCCTCACTCTAGCCTACCCACGAAACTATCCATGGGTACGGATGTCACCCCAGATCCAAACCCGCCGGATATCCAGATATCCATGGATATCCATTGGTTTATGCGCTATGTGGTTCAAATATGTCAAATCTCACACGATCACCGCAAAATACATAGATGTCTCATCACAATAATCTCATGGAACATAGTTAATACTTTTTATTATAAGTTTTCAACACAACATGTGATGTACTCAAGTCCAATCTTACTGATTAAAAGCAATTAGCTAGGGTTAGCCATAGACAATTAGTTAGGTGGACCTTTGGGCCTAGGGCAAGGGAGGTTGAGCCTGTTAGTTACTCTGGCACACGTAATGGTGAAAAACAATGTCTCACTGACATGTGGGTCCCACTTTTTAGTCGGGTATTCATTGGATATCTATGGAGTGAAACCTCTGCCATGCCCGCCCCGTGAGTTAGCAGATATTCGTCCCATGAAATCCGTGGGCGTAATTACCCCTCCAAACCCTTACCCAGTAGGCCGAATATCCGTAGATACCTGGACCCGTGGATAAAATTGCCATCGAGAAGAGTCAGCAGGTGATACGTGTCGTGCTGTCTCGCGCCGTGCAAGGAGGCCAGTAGCACGTTGGAGGAAGAGCCTACAGCCACCTCGTGATCTGTAGATGATGACATCTTGGATCGCTACTGCAGGGACCATAACTGGTTCCATGAAGTATCAACCGGGGAATACATAGAAATTTCAAGGTGTTCTTGTCCTGCGCATTCATGGAGGTGCGTATCTAATTTTGAACACGGATTAACTTTTTCAGAGAAAAATAAGCTTTCCAACTGATTTTGTTTGATGGTTACACATACGGGACCTGGGAATAATTATAAAGGTCCACCGTATTAGTTACTGGAACGTGTCAAACCAGATCACGGTTGTTACGTAACAATTAATCTCACGTTAAATCCCAACCACAAATTTTAGATCCAACCCTCAAAATAATTTAGATGATGTGGGTCAACCTAATGGCTCTACTATTAGACATCCTTATATTGCTTTTAGTATACAAATAATATATAGATAGGGATTAAGACCATAGCCTCTACTTCAATCGATGTACACAACTATTTATCACTCAAGTTGTGCAAAATATCCTTACAACGAATTAGAGATGGTTGATACCAAGGAAAAGGTGAATAGTTATTGTGGGTGTCGTGTTATTGCTCAAGCATGCATCTCGTTTCCCCTCCCCATTTCTCTTTGAGGTTGCCCTGCCCCTCCTAAGATACGCGTGTTTGCATGGAGAGTCACTACCAACTCGTTGCCCACTTGGGAAAATAAATGCAGGAGCAAGATGGAAATCTCTAATATTTGTGTTTTATGAGGCCTGGAACCTGAGGATGCCTTCCACGCACTATGCAGGTGCCCAGCTGCGAAAGCTCTATGGAATGCAATGGCGGAAGTCTGGACGCTCCCAGACTTGGAGGAGGTGACGTGCACTGATCCATAGTGGCTGCTACGCATACTGGATAACAAATCGGAGGTTGAACGGATGATGATTCTAATGATGTTATCCACCAAAAACATATGCCCTCTACCCAGAGCTCTAGGTAGGAAAAATAATGTGTGTCAACAGGGAAATCGATTCCATAGCCAAGCTCAAGACGGTGCTTACACCTATAATAAGCTGCGGTGCAGCGTGCACGTTGGATGGACAATGTTTCCCTCTTAGGTTAATTCCTCCCATTCCACTAGCAATATCAACCTCACTGTTAGCTGTGACAATCAAGGCTGGTATCTAATCAAGCCAGACAGTTCGTGAACGATCGACGGTTAGTCAAACAATTACTCCCTCCGTTTCATAATATAAGATGTTTTAGTTTTTTGAAAATAATGTATCTAGACCTTTTTTAGTGAGTAGATTCAATCTAAACCTACATGAACCTACACACTAGAAGTGGCTTAGATACACTCCATGTATAAAGCTAAAACATCTTATATTTTGATATATTAGAGCCAGGCATGTGAGTTGGAGTAGTACCACTGGTACTCACTGATCATTTTTGTTATTCCTCTCTCGAGATCGTCTGCCGTGATTAACAAGTCTTTTTAGTACATTCTATGGTGCTTGATCCAGCCATATAGTATTAGCAAGTAGCAACTCAGCTGCCTGTGATTGACTCGAATCCGATCTACAGGAATAATTAAGGGAAAAGCGTTCATGGATCGCAACGTGCCGCCGACGAGTTCGCCTGCACCTACTCCTCTATATGCATATGGTTTGAGTGTCGGAACTCGGAACATAAATAATACCCCCTCCGATCCAAAATAAGTGGCGGAGACTTAGTACAAACTTTGTACTAAGCTAATACTAAATTGGCGACGCTTATTATGGATCGAAGGGAGTATAACACGACGCGGCAACATGGGCGGATCAACCTAAATAAAAGTCCAGCGAGGCATCTAAAGGCTTTGTACCCTTCACTAATGGAGAGGTAGCCTAGAATTGAATGTTCAGCTCTGTTAGTTTTCACCAGTCCAATCTCTTCCCATCGAGGTTCACATGTAAAACCTTTTGTGCTGCTTTCTTTCGATCGTTCAGACGTAATAATTTAGAGTAATTCATCATTATTGAATTGCATGCGCTAGCCAACTATTCCAAAAGTCGAACTGATGGAAAGGGCTAGGCGCGTATTATATTCATAACACTCCCCCTCACGTCTAGGCTATTTTAGTTCTTAGCGTGGGTTCGGTGCAGGCCACAAAATCTTTTTCTAATACTACGTGAGCAGGATCTTAAACTTGAGACCTCTTGGCTCTGATACATATTGAATTGCATGCGCTAGCCAACAATCTCAAAAGTCCGAACTGATGAAAATGACTAGGCGTGTATTATATTCTTAACAGTGATCAGTAATAGTTGTTTAATTAAAGCCATCAAGGAGAAGCAGCACCGAGAGAGCCAATGCAAAGAACAGAAAACTAGCAATGGATAATAGCAGGTCCATTTCTCACACTATCGCGTTGATAATTACAAAACACTAATGATTTCTGCAACACACAACAACTCGATATGGTTCCTCGCAACAGCTGAATATCCTGGTTGTAAGATTTGCAGTCTTTGGACGAACCCATGTACAAACATCGGTATGTTGAGGTGTAAAAGAACACATCATGATTGTAAGGTTGCATGGTAACTCTTTGGGAAACTGAATCGGTTGTGACGCTTAGAGTCCCCTTAGCATGCCGCGGGCAAGGAACCTGTTGGCTGCCTCGGTGTAATGGATCCCGTCCCATGAAACGGACCTCGACGGGTCGGCGCACGCCGTCGACAGCGGCGTACCACAGAAGAAGGTGAAGTTGAAATTGTATGGCCCGCCACCGCCACCGCAGCACGCTGCCAAGGGCATGCCCCCAAAACCTGCATGACAAAGAAGAAGTAGTGAGAAGATGCACTTATCGGAGAGAGAGGACGGTATGTTGTGCGGCGTGTGGCACGCACCGTATTCTCGAGGCGAGGAAACGATTGCGACGACGGGGTGGTACAAGTTGCCGTAGTGGATAGACGTGCGGGGGTGGGCTCGCCGGAGTTCACAGAGCATGCGGTTTAGCTCACGGTTGTGCAGTTGGGCAAGTTGGTTGAACCGCCTGATGCAGCCAGACTTCTTGTCGTAGTAGTTGCCCCTACCGCTGGGGAACAGGGTGAGGAGCTCCGCCTCGCAGCCGATTGGTATCATCCCCGTCACCACCAGTGTCCTCGCGCCAGCAGCGATCACGTCCTAGGTGGAAGAAGGCAGGTGAACGATGGAAAATATCAGGAGATTTTGACCGATGAGCAGCTGAGGTAACTGGCACTCACGATCAGGGCAGAACGGATGACGCCGACAATGTGCGGCACCAAACTCTCTGCTAGGCCCATGGTGTCGTTGTTCAAGGTCTTGAGGGCGAAGGAGTAGTCGTTGAACCCGATCTCCCCGAAGTAGAAGAGGGACCTCGCCATGATCTTGCGCCGCTCTGTAATAATCAGAGCTCGCCATAAACAAGAATGGAACTTGTCGGTGTGTCATGAATCACTGTATGCTTACCGTTGGGGTGGGAAGCAAGAAGCTGCAAAACACGGTTGAACCAGGTCGTCTGGTTGCTGAGAAAAACAGGCACGAACGATGTTATCCCTTTGCTCTGCAGGAAAGCCATGTCGAGCGCCGTCGCACCGCCCACTGCGAAATTCACGCCGTGCCGGAATTCTGACGCGGTACTGCCGGCGAGGTACGGGGTCGGCTGGGGCAACCTAAGCGACTCCACTGTATCCACAAGGACAGAAAATGGTTGAGCTTATCTGAACGAGAATTATTAATTTATTGCATGTTGATTGGTCGTACCGATGAAGTCGATGGCAAGGCGGCCGTCGGAGGCCCGGCCACTGGGGCGTTTAAAGTGGGTCTGCCCGTACGGCGAGTTGGTGAAGGGCCCCCCGGCGGTGGCCGGGAGGATGGCCGAGTTGCCGGTGTCGGTGAGCGAGTCGCCGAAGCTGAACACCCGATCATACTGCGCCGGGCCACCCCTGCCGCGAGCGTCGGCCTCTCCGGTGGCAGCGACAAGCAGAAAGACCGCTAGGACGAGACGAGAAAATGAAGCCATTGCGAGTAAGAGGGGGCCCGTACGTGATCGGTATATACGATGCTGTTTCTTCCCGTGGTTGTGCTGTCCACGTTGATGTCTTCGTATTTTGTTAGTTCTTTATACCAAAACAAAACGATGGAGTTCTGGTGTACCAAACAAAAGATAATAACTGGGACTTTCTCCAACTTAATAATTGGACAGATGCAACATGTGCATCCAAAATGCCTGGCACCAACTTGTTCTCTCTGCTAGTATACTTTACTTTTGCTATGTGCATTTTATTGATGTCTTGACTAATTCTTGATAATTTATCAATAAATATTGCGAGGGCATCATATTTTGTCAGCCTAAATAACCAACAGAAGCCTATGATTTTACATGTATTTGATATTGTAAACGTAAAATACTAATATAAATATTTAACCAATAGAATATGTTATGATAAACAAAAATATTATCTATGTTGGGAACACCTTTTCATTTTGGAACCAACAATTTGAATGCCCTTTCCCAAAACATCAAATTGATAGTCATATTTCTCGTTTCTACCGGATATTAGATAAGTAGGTTGAGATAAGTTCACAATGATTGATGCAAGATATTTTATTTCCTAGTTAATAAGTACGTCAAGTAAATAATACTTCCTCCATTTCTAGATATAAGACGAGTTGTGTTTAAAAAGACAGAAAATAGAGTGTACTTTGTTGCACCCCTCGTCTAGAATTGTTTTTACACCGTTGATTACATATTTTTTATCTCATGCAAATAGCTCTATTTTCTCACATTAATAAGTCAGGGTCATCTCACCAAAAACTTTTATATTTATCCCTCCAAGTGTGTTTATTAGTTTTCATGCCAAAAACTATATATACCTTACATTTAGGAAAGAAGGGAGTAATTTTTGTTCTACTTTTTGTAGATCTATCTTTCTCTCATTTAATGTCTACATATGTCCTCGAATATGTGGCACCCTCCCACCTTTGAGAAACATGTGACTTTTTAGACTTCGACAATCTTTATGTTGACCTTATTTTCTATCAGAAATTCTAAATATAGAGTCAAGAAATAAATAAAAAATTGTCAACCATGATATTTTATTTTGGCACGCTTTTAGTATATATTTATAATCCAATAATCAAAGTTTGACTACAGGATTGCACAACATTGTCTGTCTCAAAATGGAGATAGTATCATTTTGTTTTGTTTAACTCTCTCCCTTGTATGCCTACTCTCCAGTCATGTAATTTGTTCTTTTATGTATATAAGATGACTATTTATACATGGATGACTTAGTTAGTATACGTCATTGTAATGACATATCCGATTAAATGATCATAAACCATGAAAGTTGACACCAAAGTGTATTAATTTACTCCCTGAAAAGACAAATTGAGTAATAGGCAATAATATTTTTCCAAGTGTTCGTACTCTAGGAAATTTGTCCTTTCATTTAGAGTGTCTTCCATCGAAAACTTTTTGGATATATCTCTTCCGCTTGACACATTTTTTGTCAAATGCTTTAACCATGTCATTGCGCCATAATCGACTTAGAATACTCTAGTCTAGTTCATGTTCCAACACTAGCTTGTAAGGTTATACAAAGCTCCTTTTCATGTTACAACCTATCTTCCTCGTAAGGCAAGGTTACACATTCACACATTATTTTTGAATGAATTTGTATTAATAAGAATGCTAAAGGATTAACTAATAGATCGTTGTTCGACTTCAAGGTTTCAATATTTGAGCATTGATCCTTACTAGTCCTCTAACAGTTCTTCCATGACTTTGGCATGAGTCGACTACACAGTATATAATTGAGGCAACTAACACATGGGTCAACCTGTATATCCATCGAACACCGAGAGGCTCTTATTAGTTAGGTCTACCAGTGAGACACACAATATTTTCCATTTGTCATACAATGTATGCATTGTTGGTTGATGCACCAGGCATTAGTTCCTTGATGTTTATTTAAAGTTTAATTTTGTTGAATACCTGACCATATCAGCCATATGCTGAACCCAAACAAAATATCCATTTAGAGGTTAGATATTTATTTTATATTATTCTCAGAAGTAAGAAGGGTATAATTATTTATATATGACTGCCAAGTTTTTATTTTACAAAATTTCTTTGCACATCTTGGAGAACCACCACAGATGAGATGACGTGTCCTTGGAGCGACCATGCGTTCTTCCTACCACACAACATTGTACATAACTTGCAGTACACTTTTCTGGCCAAACTTGCAGCACATATTTAGAGGTGCATGTTTCCAGCTGAGCGTGATTAAAAAGGGACTTTTATTTTTACTACCGTCCGACATACTGGATATTTACTCCACCTTTTTTTTCACAACTTATATTTGACTTGATCGGTATATGTTTGAAGTTGTTTTTTTTCTTTTGGAGAGAGTCCATGAGCTACATGTCTCGTTAAGACCTCAGCAGCTAAGTTGTTGACATAGATGCAAATCCAAAGAAAAAAATTGTAAGGTGCCAGGCTCCACACTTACATATGTCGTCGCACAACAGGGTTTCTGCACGGAGTTCTGCCGATACGAATATAACTAAATAATACAATTGGTCAAAATGGATAAAGAGGATCATTTCACTATCATTTTGCATTTAGAGACAAATATAATTTGTTTGGCTATTCTAAGTGTTTCTTCACAATCAAAATCATGTCGACATTTCACTAGGACCATGTCTCGATTTTCAGTAGTTAATAAAACGGACCGTAGATATGTATTAGTTGTACCTACTACGGTGTCGATCCGTATAAATCTTGTCAAAGTAGAAATAAACAACTGCGTAGTTCTTTGTTTTCCTTACGATGGGCCGGCCGGCCGCACGAAAGTCCACGCACGGGTAAAATAGCCTCCCTACTCATGTGTACACAAATCTCAAAAAAAAAAAAAAAAACTCATGCGTACACGTTTAATATCGTACGTAACAGTTTTGGTCTTTTAATCTTAATTAATGTAGATCAACGTATTATAATTTATAAGTCTACGTGGATCAACCTGGTGCCTCAGAAAACACCCTTATATTGCTTAGTATATAATAGTAGATAGATGTTACACATACGGGCACTTTTGTTACGAATGAATCTTAGGGACTGATGTGCAACTAGCCGGTTGTTTCAGGTTTTTTACATGCCCTGACTATAAGGTCTTGACACCCCTGCCTTCCTCGAAACACGCATGCGTCCAGCTCTATTAATATAGCAAGCATTTGAGATCATTGTTGGGCCAGACAACACAACGCCCAAAAAAAAACGAAAGAAAACAAAGCTGACAACTGTGGCTTGACGAAAACGAGGATGACCTGCCATCGCTGCGCCCTCCGAAGAATTTTCACCATGCTCCTAGTGCTCCGAACCATCACGTACCAAGCATCACCTCTAAGAAGGAAAGCGACGACAACGACGCTACTGTCTGGATTAATCATAGGGTTTCCCCTGATACGCTACAGGAGATGGGGAAGAGGTACACCCGACGCCCTTCAGGAAGGACAGAAACACCCGCAGGCGTCGCCATGTCGATGTCTTGAACACAAGGATTTCTCCTGACCCCTAAAAAAACCACACTCTCAGACACTTTAAATTGCTCCATCAAGCTCGCCACCCACCAACACATACCACCATGGTCTTGCAGTCACCACCATCATCACACCGTGACCCACGATGTGAGGATGGTACAACCGAAAGGAAGCAACTTTGTCCGGGTCGACCGTACAGTGACACGCGGGAGGGAACAACCTCCACCACCGGAGGGCGATAGCTGACCGGATGTAGAAACCAAAGGCACACCAGTGAGCTCGTCGCTACTCTTCCATCCACCAGTGAGTCCGTCACCACCACATACCCCCGCCGCCAAGTAGCAGCGCCTTCCCACCTTGGTCACCCGTACTTGCCGGACCGCCGCCAGTCTGATGACTGTCGCACGCAGTACCCACTAACTCACCGTTGCATGACAATTGGACATAGCCGCCGCATCCCTAGATTGAGACCTCGGGACGCAGCACCGGGTGCTAGCTACCGCAGCCAAGGGACGCCAGAATCAGGCCAGATGGAACCAGCGGATATGACAACCATGCCAGGGGACCCCGCCGAGGCCGGCTCGACCCAGATTGAGGCCTGCCTAGCCCGGATCTTGGGCCGCGTCCCTGGTTACCACCTCTGTCGCGCGCAGACTGCACTCGAGGCATGCCTGGCCAAATTCACATACAACCCGGGACTGATCGACGCCTGGCCCAGATCTTGGGCCGTGCCGCTGGCCGCCACCTATCACCACCTAGTATAAGAAAAGTTTGCTTTTACAATGGACGATTTTCGTGATTAAAAGACCGTTTTCATGGTTAAAAAGTCTTCAACGATGGATGGCCTTCGTGGTAAAATCCCCATCACAAATGAATCTACCACGGTTTTTTCCAACCATGACGGATCGTACCCTTCAGTCACGAAAACTTGTTTCGTCGTAGATCTGTTCTTCAGCCACGTTGACTGCTAATTGCCACGTTGACTGGCCTTTGATCGTACCCTTCAGTAATGCAAACTGCCACATGGCAAACGCTGTTAACGGCCGATTACCATTGTTAATGGCCACAGAAACCTTGGTAGACGCCTGGCCCAACCAATGTCTGCTAATTATTAAGTGGGCCGACCCATGAGGAGAGCCTAATAAGAAGACAATCCATTACTGTTTCGTCCTGCACTGCTCGAAATGAGCCCATTAAAGCAGCCAGCCGCGAACTTTCGTACCCAATACTATTTGGGGCTTCAGAAGGCACACTTTGGTCCAACACTGTGTGTCCCATTAGCAGACTACGCCAAGTCGGTCCAGTACTGTTAAGGCCTACGGTCGGCCCGCCACTGTTCTCACAGCCCATCATGGGCCGCCCACTAATGGCCCTTCATTGAGAAGGTTCGTTACTGTTCTAGTCTTTTATTGTTCCGGACATCAACTGTTCAGACCCAGTGGCAACCTGTTATTATTCTGGTCTGATACTGTTCTGGCCTGGTAATTTTGTCGGCATGTTATTGTTCTTGTCTGGTAAAATTTTTGGTCTGTTGTTGTTCTGCCATCCTGCCTTTCAAGGTAAAGATCCAAGGTTTGTACTACGCCAATTATTTTCTTCAATTTATGAACCTCACTTAGTCTTAGGGGACTCAATTTCACTATAGCAAGCATGTGTGCACACCTTTTTGCCTTTATATTGTGATTAATTATTAAATTTTAGGATAATCAAAGGCCAGAGTTCCGAATATATCCGGAGTTCCAACTATTAGCTCTTTTCAAATTACTAGTCGTCTAGTACTTGGCAGCAAAATGTGAAATATTCGTAGAACGGATGCTCTTAGAGACTTTTTACACTTGCATCCATCTGATGCTAGTACTTGGCGGCAAATATCTGAAAATATTTGGACAAATATTTCAGAATTGTGTCACTTTTGTTCTTCCCTACCCGCCCAGACCACTGTCCACCGCCACCTCCAGTCCCCTGCCTCTCCACCACCGCCGCCTCCGGTCCCTTGCGGTGCAAACGCTCTCCCTCGCCTCCGAGGACCCTTTCGTTGTCCATGTTGGTATGCGTGAAAACCAAACCTCCAAAATCCTAAATCAACAGCTTCGATTCAGAAATTTTGCCATGGAATTTGCCATTTTGCTTCTCGAATTTAAGGTGTAGGGTTACCGAGCTGCAAAGACCGGATGGCACCGTTAGGAGAGCCTTCCCCAGCCGACCAGCATCTGTCCCAACTATTTTCCCCTTGTATAAAACTCAAAATCTGCAGTTGTCACTTCTAGTAATAGAGATTTAATTGTCTCTTCCAGCAATAGAGATTTAATTATCACTTTATTGGTCTCTGTATCTATTTTAATTGTCACTTTATTAGTCTGTTTGCATCTTGATTGTATTTGAAGGGTTCGTAGCATAGAAAACAAAAATTTCCTACGATGAGAACTATACGCCAAGATTTATCTACTAGATACAAGCAGCGGGTGGATATACATCCATGGAGAACTTACCCTCGAAGACAACAAAGTTTTGTTAACGAGTAGGAACTCGTGGATGATGTAGTCGTATGCTTGCCGATCTCAGGATCGTGTGGAAGTCCTAAAGTTGCAAACCAGCAGCGCATCCGCACTCGCACACATGTTCAGGCCACCGAACAACCTCCGCCTCCTCGCTCTAGCAATGCAGCGAAAGTAGCAACTCCTTCTAGAAGAAATGCCACCGGGACCTTGTATCTCGCTAATCCGAGACCATGGGGGAATAATTCTAGAGGGGGAGAGAGATCCTTCACGAGGAGTGATACGACCATTTTGCATCACTATTCTATGTCTTAATTCACTATTATTCATTGATATATTTCGTATTGAGAGGTGATACTTTTGTTATTTCATCTACTTTTGCATGGTTGATGAATTTTGGAGCATGGACCGCTGCAGTCAGGATTCTGATGGAAAAGGTGCTGTTTGGAGGCAAAATTCGCGAAGATCAAAAAATCCGGGAAAATATATGGAAAATCCTATTTTTCCAGAAGACTAAGGATGCCAGAAGATGGAGTGGAGGTGTGCCACGGGGGGCCCACACCACCCCATGGCACGGGCAGGCCTAGGCCGCGCCTGGAGGTGGTGTGGCCGCCCTGGCCCACTCCAGCCTCTCCCCTCTGGCGTATATCATCCCCCCGAAACCCTAAGACTCGGGGAGCGACCACAGAAAGATTTTTCCGCCTCTGCGGGGCGGAAAACACCGAGAGAGAAAGATCTCTCTGGCAGACACATTTCTGCCAGGGGAATTCCTTCCTGGAGGGGAGATCATCGCCATCAACACCACCATCAAGCTGGACTTCATCAGGATCATCATCATCATCATCACCACCATCATCACCATCAGCACCCTCATCACCATCTCCATATCGCTGTAACAATTGGTTGAATCTTGCATTAGTTCATAGGGGAACTTTCCCGGTGTTGATTACTCTTTGTAGTTGATGCTATTGAGTGAACCATTGAATTATTGTTTATGTTCAGATTGTTATACATCATTATTCCATCTATGATCATGATCCATATGATGTCTTGTGAGTAGTTCGTTTTGTTCTTGAGGACATGGGAGAAGTCTTGTTGTTAGTAGTGGAGTTGCATTGAGAAAGATTCAATAGATTGTTATTTAAGTTGTGGTGTACTTCTTCTAGTGGTGTCATGTGAACGTCGACTACATGACACTTCACCTATATGGGCCTAGGGGAATGCATTGTGTATTTGGCTACTAATCGTAGGGGTTGCCGGAGTGACAGAAACCTGAACCCCCGTTAGGAAACCATTGCACAAGGGATGTAAGGGTCTTAGAGTTTAAAGCGGTGGTTAGGTTTCTACCTTAATTACTTTCTTGTACTTACGGATGTTTGCAAGGGGTATAATCACAAGTATGTGTTAGTCTTGGATGGGGCGGTACATTAGCACAGGTTCACCCACACAACACTTAGCAAGCTAAAGAAGATTAATCGACTATATGAAGCGAATGCACTTGATAGGCTTCCCATGTGTCCTCGAGAACGTTTGGTCATCTTAAGAAATACAACCGGCTTGTCCTTTGCTGCATAAAGGATTGGGCCACTTGCTGCATTTATTCCTACTATCTTTTATTTACTCGCACTTTGTTTACTTGCTTTATCGAAAACCCCTAAAAATCCGTTTGCTAAGTATTTGCAGAGAATTCCTGATCCATACCACTAGCCAGCACCTTCTGCTCCTCGTTGGGTTCGACACTCTTACTTATCGAAAATACTGCGATACACCCCCTATACTTGTGGGTCATCAAGACTATTTTCTGGCGCCGTTGCCGAGAAGTGAAGCGCTATTGGAGAGTGGAACTGTAAAAGGAAACTTCTACTGTGAGTATTGTTTACTTCTGCAAGTTGCTTTATTTTCGTTATGGATAATTCGCTGAGTTTCTTATTTGGTAATGCTACTACCACTGCTAAGGTAGTAGATAAGCCACCATCTGCTGAGAATGATGTTTTCAAAATACCTACAAGAATTATTGATCGTGTTATGGATAACTACTATGTTGGGGATGGAACTGTCCATCCCGGTGATCATTTACTCTTTATACACGAATTATGCGGGTTGTTCAAGTGTGCAGCTATTACTACAGATCAAGTTAAGAAGAAGTTATTCTCATTATCACTGAAAGGAAGAGCTGAGGAATGGTATAAGCTGCTGAAGAATGGTCAAGCTCTGGAATGGGAGGAAATAGTGCCTCTCTTTTATTCAAAGTTTTATCCTCCTAGTGAGATTCATAAAGATCGGAATCAAATATACAACTTTTGGCCTCTTGATGGAGAGAGTACAGCTCAAGCTTGGGGGAGATTGAAGGTACTAATGCTCAAATGTCCCATTCATGAGCTCCCCAACAATATTATTATCAACAACTTTTATGCAAGGATCCCTCTACATGATAAAGATTTATTGGATGCTTCTTGTGTTGGATCATTCACTCGCATGGAAGAAGAAGCTAAATGGGACCTTCTAGACCGTATTCAAGACAATGCTGAAGCTTGGGAGAATGACAAAGGTAGAAAGTCAGGTATAAATTATGATTATGAATGCATTGAATCTTTTATGGGAACTGATGACTTTCAAAATATTAAAAATGCTTATGGTCTAGACTATCAAGCTATTGCTTCTTATTTTAAGGCTTTTGCTTCCTACATTGAAGTGCCTAAAAAGAAGTGGAATAAGTATCATGAACCTTATAAAGATGTTGCTAAGAGTGTTCCTGCAAGAAATACTGAAGTTTATACTACTAATCATGTTTTACCTAAACCTTACATCGAGAAAATGCCTTTCCCAGTTAAGATAAAGGAACATTCTATGATAGCTAGTATGGTTAATGAAAGTACGAATGAAGCTGTTGAACCTGATAAACAAAAGGTTGATGAACCTATTATAGCAAATGTGAAAGACTTTGTCACTAAGTATGAAAAAGAGGGACACACTATCCTTTGTAAGGATACCTCAAATATTGTTTCACATATTAGTGTTATGAGAGCTAGTATTCCGGTGTTTTCTGTTAGAATAAGTGATCATTGCTATGATGGTCCTTGTGATAGCTATATTGTTAAGTTTATGCATGATACTAAAAGTTACTATGAGAGAGGGAAAAGTTTTCTTACGCATCTCAATAATATCAAGTTTCCTCGCTTTATGCTGAAAGTTCTTATGTTGCACATCTTTTGCCTTCTTATGCAAGTTGCCTTTGGTTTCAATAACTTGTTTGTTTACAAAATCCCCTTGCATAGGAAGTGGGTTAGACTTAAATGTGTGTGTGTGTTTGCTTCTTAATGCTCTCTTTCACTTCAATTCATATCCCTATGAGAGCTTCTTCAAAATTATCATGCCCATCTTAATGGCTATAAAGAAAGAGCTTTATCGGAGACAACCCAATTTGTTTTTGCTTTTAGTTTGTTTTTGTTTCTTTGAGTCTTGGAAGTTATTACTTCGGTAATAACCGCTCCTTATCCGTTTTGTTTGGTTTTTATGTCAAGATCAACCTCTAATGAGAGAGAAGTAAGATTTGGGGAAGTTCCTGTCCCGAAACAGATTTTTGTGCTTCACCGTAAAACTTCGTGAGAGATCTCTGTACGTCGGTTTGAGCTGTAATTTTTTGTGCTTCTGCCCCAGGTTGTTATTTAACGTTCGCTAGTTTTACACTTTTTGATTTGAGCAACAGAAGATTTTCTAAAAAATTGATATTTACCTGCTGGTCTGTTTTGACAGATTTTGCCAATCTTGCATTTGCTTCTTTATTCGATTTCCTTTTTGAATTCTTTTTGGGCTTTCGGAAGGAGTTGCTACAGTAGCTTTTGTTTAGATGGTTTTCAGTTGAAGTTGGACTCAAAAGTTTTTGTCACTTCACTTTTACTAATGTTGCTAATGAGAACTGTGTGAAGTTTTTTGTGAAAGAAATTTCCAGGAAGTGGAGATAATGGTGTAATAAGGAAGAGAAAAGTTTTATGACTCAAGTAATAAGTGTATGAAGATGAAGATATTGATGATATTCAAGCGGTGACTCCGGAAGAATCCACTAAATACCAAATTCAGAGACCTGCAGAGTCCGTGTTCAAATAGGTAACGGTTCTGGTAAGAAAAGTTCCGCGAAAATACAATCCAACTATATTTTTGCAGTTTTCAGTCAATAAGGAAAATTTCGAAGCGAAAAAGGGACGGAACCGGAGCCGGGGTGGCCCACACCACCCCATGGCATGGGCCCACCCCTGGCCGCGCCACCAGGTGGTGAGGCTACCCAGGACTCCGCCTCCGACCCGTTTTCACCCAGTACCTTCCTTTTGATATGAAACTTCGTAATATATAACCCCTTGGATCCCCCGAGGTCCGTATATCGTGTTTTCATCGTGTTTTTGTTTCGATCTGTTTCTGTCAGGACATACTCTTTGAAAGTTTAGAAGCACAATGGTGTCCGCCAAGTTTAAAGGGAAGGAGCCTATGGAGGAGGATTCTCAAGACCCCAAGCGGGGGCTGGCACCTTTTGTTACTTGCCCTGCATCAACGGAAGCCCTACGAGTCACTAAGGAGTTCTGCGATAAGTACCGAGACTTCCAGAGGAAGGTGGACATGCTTCAATGGGAGAATAATAGGCTTCGCAAGATGCTGGAAGATTACCTCACGTCAACTAAGAAAATATTACCACCACCACCGAAGGTGTAATTCGTCATCAGGTTTGGCATCCCCTTGGTTTGTTCCAAGCTTGGGGGAGTGCCGCGGTATCATATCACTATCTTCTATCTTTTTACCTTATTAGTAGAGTCATATCATGAATAAAGGAGTTATTATGTAGGATGGTTTGCATTATGGAAGTGTCCCCTCTCTCATTAGATTTGTATCCCTTTGTGTGAGCTTCCGTTATGGAATATTAATGAGAACTTCTATCATCCACTCTTTTGCATATCTTATGTTAGTTTTCAATTCATGGTTATATGATTGATCTTGTTGTTAGTATTGGTATCACTTTGGGATCATTGAGTTAATTTAGTTGGTTTTGGAAAACCTAGCTCGATCAGTAGCAACACCTTTTTGAGAGTTGAAAAGAAAAAGATAGAAGTACTCTAAAGAAAATTAATTTCATCATCTTTCTTTCTTGATTTGCTCATAAGTCTAGTATTCTCTAGTTAGGATCTTTTGTGCTTCCAAGGAAGATTGCATGTTTGTCTTTATCACTTGTATGTTTGTTTGTTTCCTTCAACTCTTGTACTTGCTACCCAGCCTTGCTAGCCAAAAACCTGTACTGAGAGGGAATTCTTCTCGTGCATCCACTCCTTTAAAACAAAACCTTTGCCATTTGCGTCCACCATACCTACCTAGTAGCAATATTGCTATTCCAAGTAAATTCTTGTTTTATCTACCTCCCAAATTAAACTTGTTATGTGAAAATTAGTGATTAAAGCTCTCACGAACTTGATGGCACACTTTACTTTCTTGAATTTAATAAACTTGAACCATTTTGCTCACCTATGTTGCGTATATGCTTGCGCTTTGTAAGTTGTGAATTAGCAGAACCATGCTGTCATGTGGAACGCTTTCAACATTGCACTGGTACTTTCTACCAAGTTGATATCATGTTCTTTTGTCTATGGATGTCGTCGGTGTGAAATGAAAGGGGAGCTTGTAAGTCCATGGAGTTATGCATATGTGTTAGAGAAATGCCTGGGCCGCTGGTCTAATCCATGATGACATGGTGGAAACCTGCAGCATAACCATAACGAGTATCTATGAAGCATTCTTCTTATAAAAAAAGAGATAGAGATTGAGAAAAAAAGGAGAAAAGAAAAAAAGAGATATTATGAAAAGAGGAAAGAGAGAAAAAAGCACCATATTCCCATGGTAAATAAGAAGATTGCTGAGATACTTGTTGTCTGCTTGCCCTGTCATTTTGATATGGGGATTCTTCCGTATCATCGGGCAAGGGGTACCCCGTTGGCGGTTCTCAATGATACACATATGCTTACGATGACAAGAACTTACTGGTGACTAAACTTGAGTAGCATGAGGAGCGGCCCTCGTATTCAAGGAACATGAGATTCTCAACTTATAACTTGGTAATGCATATCCTCATTTTTGATCACTTTAACCTTAATCACCTAAAGATGCCTATGATAGCGGCAATGAGAGCTGAAGCTAGTAAGTATCATAATTTTTGGGAGCTCTTTATGAGACTTGCAATCCCTGCTTCCCTCTTTGAAGGGCCTTTCTTTTACTTTGTTGTTGAGTCAGTAAACCTACTCCCTTCTATCTCAGCAAGTATTTTGAGTTGATGTGTTTCATTCATTCATATGATGATTTATTCAATCATGTCTCTTATGTTCCTTGTTTTGCACATTGCTCTTATCTTGATGTTTACTACTTCGAAAGCTTTCATTGAAAAACCAGCTATTTGTGAACTCCAGAAAATTATCATCTATTCTTTGACCAAGAGCTAAGTTTGCCATTACCAATTCTGATTCACTTTATGTATCTTTATTGTGTTTCCTTTACTTATTGCAAGTTGAGTTGTATAATAGTGAGTTGTCTTCTATTATGATCTATGTATTTGATGAATGTGATGCTTCTTGTCCGTATTCTTTTATCGACTCTTCACTCCATAAACCTGAGGCCATGTTTGCTGAGCTCAGTTTCGCTTGGGGACAAGCGAAGTCTAAGCTTGGGGGGAGTTGATACGTCCATTTTGCATCACTATTCTATGTCTTAATTCACTATTATTCATTGATATATTTCGTATTGAGAGGTGATACTCATGTTATTTCATCTACTTTTGCATGGTTGATGACTTTTGGAGCATGGACCGCCGCAGTCAGGATTCTATTGGAAAAGGTGCTGTTTGGAGGCAAAATTTGCGAAGATCAGAAAATCTGTGAAAATATACGGAAAATCCTATTTTTCTAGAAGACTAAGGATGCCAGAAAATGGAGTGGAGGTGGGCCACAGGGGGCCCACACCACCCCATGGCGCGGGCAGGCCTAGGTCGCGCCTGGAGGTGGTGTGGCCGCCCTGGCCCACTCCAGCCTCTCCCCTCTAGCGTATATAATCCTCCCGAAACCCTAAGACTCGGGGAGCGACCACAGAAAGATTCCGCTGCCTCTGCGGGGTGGAAAAGACCAAGAGAGGAAGATCTCTCTGGCAGACACATTTCTGCCGGGGAAATTCCTTCCCGTAGAGGGGAGATCGTCGCCATCAACACCACCATCAAGCTGGAATTCATCGGGATCATCATCACCATCACCACCATCATCACCATCAGCACCCTTATCACCATCTCCATATCGCTGTAACAATTGGTTGAATCTTGCATTAGTTCATAGGGGAAACTTTCTCGGTGTTGATTACTCTTTGTAGTTGATGCTATTGAGTGAACCATTGAATTATTGTTTATGTTCAGATTGTTATACATCATTATTCCATCTCTGATCATGATCCATATGATGTCTTGTGAGTAGTTCGTTTTGGTCTTGAGGACATGGGAGAAGTCTTGTTGTTAGTAGTGGAGTTGCGTTGAGAAAGATTCAGTAGATTGTTATTTAAGTTGTGGTGTACTTCTTCTAGTGGTGTCATGTGAACGTCGACTACATGACACTTCACCTATATGGGCCTAGGGGAATGCATTGTGTATTTGGCTACTAATCGTAGGGGTTGCCGGAGTGACAGAAACCTGAACCCCCGTTAGGAAACCATTGCACAAGGGACGTAAGGGTCTTAGAGTTTAAAGCTGTGGTTAGGTTTCTACCTTAATTACTTTCTTGTACTTACGGATGTTTGCAAGGGGTATAATCACAAGTATGTGTTAGTCTTGGATGGGGCGGTACATTAGCACAGGTTCACCCACACAACACTTAGCAAGCTAAAGAAGATTAATCGACTATATGAAGTGAATGCACTTGATAGTCTTCCCATGTGTCCTCGAGAACGTTTGGTGATCTTATGAAATACAACCGGCTTGTCCTTTGCTGCATAAAGGATTGGGCCACTTGCTGCATTTATTCCTACTGTCTTTTATTTACTCGCACTTTGTTTACTTGCTTTATCGAAAACCCCTAAAAATCCGTTTGTTAAGTATTTGCAGAGAATTCCTGATCCATACCACTAGCCAGCACCTTCTGCTCCTTGTTGGGTTCGACACTCTTACTTATCGAAAATACTGCGATACACCCCCTATACTTGTGGGTCATCAAGGAGGTGTGAGGAAGAAGGGTGAGATGGGTGGCCTTTTATAGTAGGAGGGGGGTACCCCTCGCATGGCTGGCGCCCCATGGAGGTGACCCCTCACCTCCCCATTCATGTGGTTGTAACCCCTCCACATAAAAGTGTCCCTTAACATTCCTCTTTAAAGTCTTTACATTTAATGCATTAAATTTCTCCAAATTTAATGCTCTCTCATTTAATAAAACTCTTTTATTAAATTTATTCAGAATTTTGTTAATTGCTTTAATTAACAAACATTCACATAAAAGCCCCTGCAACATTTCAATAATACATGCAGAACCAGTTTCAGCAATTCCATCCGAAATAGTTTCAGTGTCTATTGAAAATATTCCAGCGCTTTGCAATTCATTCGTCTCAAACATATTTTATCCAAATGGTGTTGGTGTCCCTTAAGTGTGTCACCCTACGGTTCGTGAATAATGCATACATGATCGAGGCCCCTCTCAGATCAATAATCAGAAGCGGGACCTAGAGATCCATACTGACTCCTACACATTCTACGATGACTTCTGTGATCATGAGAACCTTTAACGCTAGTAACTAAATCCCTTTGTCTCGCGATATATTACATGTATGATATCCGATCATCGGTATCTCCATACCTAGTTTGATCTCGTTACCGACATGTACTCTTTTCTCGTTCCCGTGATATAACATTCTGGTGATATCATCACTTGCTTGCAAGCTAACCAATGTGATATAACCGAGAGGGCCCAGAGAATATCTATCCGTCATTGGTATGGACAAATCCCACTCTTGATCCATGAGCTTCTACATAACACTTTCGTAGCACTAAAGCCACCTTTATAATCACCCTTTCACGGTGTGACATTTGATGTTATCAAGATACTCTTCCAGTGTTAGTGATTAACATGATCTCATGGTCTAAGGACTAGGATTACTTTGTTAGATGTTATAGAAATATAAACACAATGACTTTGATCGTAATGCTATACTTCAGACGAATGTTCATCACATCATTCCACTAATGTCGTGACCTCGTTATTAACAACATCCAATGTCCATGATCAGGAAACATTGATCATCTTGTTAATCAATGAGCTAGTTTATAAGAGAGGCATAACTAGGAACTTTCCTTTTGTTTATTAAACACACATGTATTAACATTTCCAAATTAATATAATTATAGCATGCAAAATAAACATCTATCATATACTTGGAATATGTATAATAACAACTTTATTATTGCCTCTCAGGGCATATTTCCTTCAGTCTTCCACTTGCACTAGAGACAATAATCTAGCTACATGGTGATAAATCTAACACCCATGGAGTTCTGCTGTTGATCATGTTTTGCTCTAGAGAGAGTTTTAGTCAACGGATCTGCTACATTGAGATCCGTATGTACTTTACAAATGTTTATATCTCCATCCCTGACATGCTCACGGGTGGAGTGAAATCGGCGCTTAATATGTTTGGAATTCTTATGAGACCTTGGTTCCTTTGTGTTGTCTATGGATCCATTGTTGTAAGAATAGATCACCATTGGATCCAACGCACTAGGAACCACACCCAGTTCGGTAATGAACTCCTTTATCCAAACCGCTTCCTATGCTGCTTCTGAAGCAGGAATATATTCAGCCTCCGTTGTTGACCTTGTTACCACAGGTTGTTTGGAGCTCCTCCAACTAACTGCTACTCCGTTCATGAGAAATATGTATCCGGATTGAGACTTAGAGTCGTCCGAATCAGTGTCAAAGCTAGCGTCGACATAACAATTAGCGACCAACTCTTCTTCACCTCCGTATACAAGAAACATTTCCTTAGTTCTTCTCAAGTACTTAAGGATATTCTTGACCGCTATCCAGTGTTCCAAACCTGGATCATATTGGTACCAACTAGTCAAACTAATAGCATGTTCCACATCCTGTCTTGTACATAGCATGGCGTACATTATAGAGCCTATGGCTAAAGCATAGGGGATCTTATCCATTATTCTCTTTCTTCTGCCGTAGCCGGAATTTGAGTGTTACTCAATGTCTTGCCTTGCAACATAGGTAAGAACCCCTTCTTACTTTCGTCCATTTTAAACTTATTTAAAATATTATCAAGGTATGTACTTTGCGATAGCCCTATTAGGCGTCTTGATCTATCTCTATAGATCTTTATGCCTAATATATATGACACTTCACCAAGGTCTTTCATAGAAAATTTGCTGTTTAGATAAATTTTAACACTATTTAAAAGATCTATATCATTTCCAATCAATAATATGTCATCCACATATAATATTAGAAATGACACATTGCTCCCACTCACTTTCTTGTAAATACAAGCCTCTCCATAAGTTTGGACAAATCCAAACTCTTTGATCACCTTATCAAAGCGAAGATTCCAACTCCGTGATGCTTGCTTCAGTCTATAGATGGATCGCTGAAGCTTGCACACCTTGTTAGCATCCTTAGGATTGACAAAACCCTTTGGTTGTATCATATACAACTCGTTTTCAATGTTACCATTGAGGAACGCAGTTTTGACATCCATCTGCCATATTTCATAATCGAAATATGCAGCAATTGCTAACATAATCCTAACTAATTTTACTATCGCTACGGGAGAGAATGTCTCATCGTAGTCAACTCCTTGAATTTGTCGAAACCCTTTTGCGACAAGTCGAGCTTTATAGACGGTTACATTACCATCAGCATCAGTTTTTCTTTTGAAAATCCATTTATTCTCTACGGCCTTTCGGTCATGAGGTAAGTCCACCAAGGTCCAAACCTTGTTTTCGTACATGGATTCCATCTCGGATTTCATGGCTTCTAGCCATTTGTTGGAATCCGGGCTCATCATCGCTTCTTCATACGTCGCAGGGTCATCTATTTCATCAACCATGAAATTTACAACAGGATTCCCGTATAGTTCAGGAGCTGTACGTGTCCTGCTTGACCTGTGAGGTTCAGTAGTGTCCTGTTTCAGAGTTTCATGATCATTATCATTAGTTCCTTCTTCATTTGGTGAAGTCAACTCCGGAGCGACTTCCGGTGCTGCGCCACTCGCCATTTCATGAAGAGAAGGTTCAAAAACCTCTTCGAGTTCTACCTTTCGACTACTCACTCCTTTTGTGAGAAACTCTTTCTCTAGAAAGGATCTATTCTTGGCAACGAAAACCTTGCCCTCGGATCTATGATAGAAGGAATACCCAATTGTTTCTTTAGGGTATCCTATGAAGACGCACTTTTCTGCTTTGGGTTCGAGTTTATCCGGTTGAAGTTTCTTCACATAAACATCGCATCCCCAAACTTTATGAAATGATAGCTTAGGTTTGTTTCCAAACCATAATTCATACGATGTCGTTTCAACGGATTTAGATGGTGTCCGATTTAAAGTGAATGCAGCGGTTTCCAGTGCATAACCCCAAAATGATAGTGGCAAGTCAGTCAGAGACATCATAGATCGAACCATATCCAATAAAGTACGATTACGACGTTCCAATACACCATTACGTTGTGGTGTTCCGGCAGGCGTGAGTTGTGAAACTATTCCACTCTTTCATGTGTGCGCTAAACTCGTAACTTAGATACTCACCTCCACGGTCGGACCGCAGAAATTTGATCTTTCGATTACGATGATTTTCCACTTCATTCTGGATTTCCTTGAACTTTTCAAAGGTTTCAGACTTATGTTTCATCAAATAGATATACCCGTATCTACTCAAATCATCTGTGAAAGTAACAAAATAACGATATCCACCTTGCGCCGACACACTCATTGGACCGCATAAATCAATATGTATGATTTCCAATAAATCTGTCGCCCGTTCCATTGAACCGGAAAACGGTGTTCTAGTCATCTTGCCCATAAGGCATGGCTCACATGTATCAAATGATTCCAAAAGTCCATCAGAATGGAGTTTCTTCATGTGTTTAACACCAATATGACCTAGACGGCAGTGCCACATATATGCAGATATATCATTATTAAGTTTAATTCTTTTAGCATCAACATTATGGATGTGTGTATGAGTATTATCGAGATTCAACAGAAATAAACCATTTATCACGGGTGCATGACCATAAAATATATTATCCATATAAATCGAATGACCATTGTTTTCGGATTTAAACGAATAACCACATCTCATGAAACAAGATCTAGATATAATGTTCATGCTCAGTGCAGGCACCAAATAACAATTATTTAGGTTTATAACTAATCCCGATGGTAGGTGGATAGGCAGTGTTCCAATGGCGATCACATCAACTCTTGATCCATTGCCAACACGCATCTTGACCTCACCCCTTGCTAGCGGTCGCTTGTTCCGCAGCCCCTGATTCGAGTTACATATGTTAGCAACCGATCCGGTATCAATACCCAGGTGCTATTGCGAGTACTAGTAAAGTACACATCAATAACATTTATATCATATATACCTTTGTTTTCCTTGCCGTATTTCTTGTCGGCCAAAAACTTGGGGCAGTTGCGCTTCCAATGCCCAGTCCCCTTACAATAGTAGCACTTGGTATCAGACTTAGGGCCACTCCGGGATTTCTTTTCAGGCGCAGTAACAGATTTCCACCCTTATTTCCCTTATGTTTACCCTTCTTGTCTTTCTTGAAACCGGTGGTCATATTGACCATCAATACTTGATGTTCTTTCCTAATCTCCACTTCTGCAGTCTTAAGCATTGACAGAAGATCGGGGAGAGTCTTCTTCATGCCCTGCATGTTATAGTTCATCACAAAGCTCTTGTAGTTAGGTGCCAGAGATTGGAGAACACGATGTATGCCTAAATCAATGGGAATCGTTATTCCCAAGGACACAAGCTTATTGGCATACTCAGACATTTTGAGTACGTGCTCACTTACAGAGCCGTTCTCTTCCATCGTGCAGCTAAATAACTTTTCTATAGCATTATAACTCTCTACGGCAGCATGGGTATGGAAAATCATTTTCAATTCACCCATGGTATCAAAGGCATTGCCATTTTCGAAACGCTTTCGAAGTTCTAGCTCTAGCCCATACATTATGCCGCAATGAACTAAGTTGTGGTCCTCCTAACGAGTCACATAGACATTATTTTCCTCGTCAGGGGCATCAGGAGATGGTGGGGGGCCTAGCGGCGCTTCTAGTACATATTGCTTTTATGCAGCAGAGAGGAGAATCCTCAAATTCATAGCCCAGTTGGTGAAGTTGCTACCATTCGCAGCAAGTTTCGCTTTCTCCATGAACACATTGAAATTAAAAACAGGTGGTGCCATCTACAACAGAATTTGTAAAGTTTATTTAGACTAAGTTTATGATAGATTGAGTTCAACTAAACTCCCACTCAAAAACAACACCCCTCATGTCTTTTTGGTGATTACATGAACCAAATCCACTACACCAAGTCCGATCATCACGTGAGTCAGTGTAGCTTCAAAGGCGAGCATCTATATGGGCATCATATCAACAATATGACTCATGCTTAACCTTTCGGTCCGTGTTCTGAGGCCATGTCTGTACATGCTAGGCTCGCCAAGTAAGAACTTAGTACTAGCGTGTGTAAAACTGTCTTACACCCGAAATATGATCATGGATTCAAGTACACCCGATCATCATGTGATGTCTTGAAACGATGAAACATAAACGGTGTGTACTTAAGGAAGAACACATTTTTATCTTGATATTTAAATGAGGAATCATCTTATAACGCTACTAAAATGCCAAACTAGCAATATAAGATGCGAACATCATATGTGTGAAGTGAAATTATATGGTTCTTACATTTGATCACTACCATATGCATCGTGGTATGATCTCTATCATTCCTTTGTGTGTAAGGCCAAGTGTGTTGTAAGTGTATCAACTATACATCAACTCACAACAATACCATATCAAGACACAAGCACATCAATGATCTAAACTAGACGCATCTAATTTATCAATTGCAAGTTTTACGTGGCTTAGGGATTTCAAAGATAGAACCGTTCTTACCTACGAACATGGAACCACAACGATGATAATCAAATTATTAGCAACTTGTTGTAAATCAGATATTGACTATAGTAGGAGAGGCAGATACCCGCCAGCCACTTATGCAAAACTAGTTGCATGTCAGTCGTGGAACCGGTCTCATGTGTGATGACATGTAAGGTTGGTCCGGGCCGCTTCATCCCACTATGCCACCAATATCCAAAGTACATATTAGAAGCAATAACATGATCATAACCGCCCACATACTCTTATGTGTTCTACCCATGCAAAGCACCTACACATAGATCAGGCTCTGATACCACTGAAGGGTGATGACCCACAAGTATAGGGGGTGTATCGAAGTATTTTCGAGGGAAGTGAAACCTAATTTATTGATTCGACACAAGGGGAGCCAAATAATATTTATAAGCCTTAACAACTGAGTTGTCAATTCAGCTATACTTGGAAACAATCTTGCTCACAGCAGTTTATCAGTAGCAACAGTTTTGTAGTAGGAATAGTAAAGTAGCAGGAGTAGTAAAGTAAAGACAACAGTAACAATGGCAGTAAACAGTAGGATTCGAGTGCGGTAGGCATAGGGATGGATGGACGGGCGATGCATGGACAAGACAATTCACATAGCAATCAGAACATAAGGCAATTGCAGATAAATAAGATAAAGCATCCAAGTACTAGATAATCCTAGGCATGTGTTCCACATATAGTCATACGTGCTCGCAATGTGAACTTGCACAACATCTTTTGTCCTGCCAGCCCGTTTGCAGCGGGGCCTCAAGGGAACTACTAGCAATTAAGGTGCTCCTTTTAATAAAGCACCAAAGCAAAGTATTAACACTCTGTGAACACATGTGATCCTCACATCAAAGCCATTCCCTCTGGTTATCCCGATTTATGTCACTTCAGGGCCATTGGTTCCAGACAACAACGTGTGTATACAACTTGCAGGTAAGACCATAAACAATACTATCATAATGAATCAATAACATGTTCAGATCTGAAATCATGGCACTCGGGTCCTAGTGACAAGCATTAAGCATAACAAGTTGCAAAAAAGTCATAAAGCACTAATAGAAGATACTAGGCACCATGCCCTAACAATCTGGTGCCATTACATGGACGATCTCATCCAATCCTTACCATCCCCATAGCCTACAGTGGGGGATTACTCACTCATAGATGGGGGAAACATGGATGGTCGATGGAGAAGCGATGGTGATGATGATGGCGATGATCTCCTCCAATTCCCCGTCCCAACAGGGTGCCAGAACAGAGTTTGTAGTGCTGTTTCGTGGAATCTGGTGGTGGCGGCGGAGCAAAACTCCTTCTGGAAAAACGTCGAACCCCCCTGGGTTTTTAGGTTAGAAGGCATCTTATAAGCCAAGAGGGAGACCGAGGGGGTCTCTAGGGTGGCCAGACCACCCCTTGGCACGGCCTGGGCTAGCCCGCATGGCCAGGTGGTGTGGCCTGGGCCTAGCCCTCCTCCGTCTCGTATTCTGGCTCCTTGAGTCTTTTGGTGAAATAAGATTTTTGGCATATTTTCCGGGATTTTTCCTGATAGTTGATTTTCTGCACAAAAACTAGACACCAAGGCAATTTTGCTGAAAACAGCGTCAGTCCGTGTTAGTTGCATCCAAATCACATAAGTTTAGAGGAGAAAAAATAGCAAAAGTGTTCGGAAAAGTAGATACGTTTTGGACGTATCAACTCCCCCCAAGCTTAGCTTATTGCTTGTCCTCAAGCAATTCATTTGAAAACTGAGTGCGATAAAAGAAACTTTTATGAACACATTTGCTTCATATGATGTATATATTCTCAGCATGTGATCAACTACTTAGAAAATTCATAATAAAGAGTATGCAACTAAGTTTACTTAATAGGCATTGCAAGCTATGAAGAGATTCCAACTCCATAATAATAAGTAGCATGAAACATAAACATAAGCAACATTACAATGCTCGTAACAAGGTATGATAGAGTGGTACCTCGCTTGCCTTTGATCCAAGGCACCTCTGAAGTCCATGTGAAGACTAGAAGTAAAGATATCAAAGATACAAGCATCAAAGTCATAACACAAATAATCGAGTTTTGAGACAAGCACAAACAATGACAACTATGCTCTCAAGAAGGTGCTCATAGAATATGTGGAGACTCAACAAGGAAAACAAAAAGGTTTTGAAAAGTTTGAAAGGCTTCCAAATGCTGAAAGTATGGTACTCGCTAGCTTTGAGATCTCATTGCCCCTATAATAAGCATCTTTAAGTGGTTAAGGTTAAAGTGACACAACTAAGAGGATATGCTTGACAAGTTATAAACTAAAGTCTCATGCCCCTTACTCACGAGTACCGGACCTCATGCTACTCAACTTCAGTCACAAGTAAGCTCTTGTCATTGTAAGTACATATGTATCATAGAGAACCGCCAACGGGGTACCCCTTGCACATGATACAGGAGGTATCTCATAATCAAAATGACAAGGCAAGCAGACAATGAGTATCTCGGCGATCTTTTTATTTACTATGTGCATAGATTTTTATTGAGGATGCTTCATAGAATGCTCATTATGGTTATGCTACAAGTTTCCACCATGATTAAGCATGGCTTAGGCTAGCGGCCCAGGCGTTTCTCTAACACATATACAAACTCCATGATCTCACAAGTTCCCCTTTTATTTCACACCGCCGAGATCCATAAGCAAAAGAATCATGATATCAACGGGGTACAAAGTACCCGTGGAATGTTGAAAGCGTTCCCCATGATACATGGTTCTGCTAACTTCAACTTATAAAGCGCAAGCATATACGCAACAAAGAAGGACGCAATGGTTCAGGTTTATTAAATGCAAGAAAATAAAGTGTGCCATCAAGTTCGTGAGAGCTTTACTAACTAACTTTCTCATAATAAGCAAACATTTTATTCGGAAGAAAACAAGGCATATTGAATATGCACGGAAATAGCAAATGATGCTAATAGGTAGGTATGGTGGACACTTTAGCAATATTTGGTTTTATGGAGTTGGAAACATGAGTAAAGCATACTCAGTGAAAGTGAAGGCTAGCAATAATAAGGGAGTGACAAACGAGAGAGCGATAGCTATCATAATCATGCTTGCAAAGAAATAGGACTAATCATGGCATGAAAGTGATTCAAGACCCTCAAGGAAAAATAATTCATCTAGCCTTAACTGATTATTTCAGTCATGTGCATGCGTGAGCATGTGCCAAGTCAATTCAAATGAAAATTCAGAGGAGGATACCACAGTGTCATACCAAGTTATGAATAGAGTAATGCAAGCAAACATTCATAAGACATGCTACAAACTATTAGCAAGCTGAAACCAATCATATGAAAGCAAGAACTACTAAGCATCCATAAATAACATACACCCTATATGAATAGACTAAGCATGCCCACAATGATGAGTACATGTACAAAAATGAAAACAAATAGAGTTCGTTACCAGCCTCTTACCACACCTCAAGTTGTTATTAATCCTCATTATTGCCCTTCACTTGTGTGGCTTGAATAATAATATGAAACCAATATCCACTAAGGACTGCTGAACCCTACAACAAACTCACAAAGCCAAAGAAGAACAACAAATATTTTTGGTGTTTTCGATTTTTAAAACAAGAACCAAAAAGGAAGAACAAGCAAAGCAAATTTTTTTTGGGTTTTTCGAATAGTTCAAACAAGGCAAAAAGGGAAAGGCAAACCAAGGCAAAAAGAAGAAGAAGCAAACAAAGAGAAACAACAGAAATATTTTTGGTCTTTTTGTGTTTTAGAAAGCGAAAGCAAAGAAAGAACGAAAACTAAAAAGAGAACGAAACATGAATATTCAAAGTACCGACGCAACATGATATGAAGATGAGCGCGATGCTGGCGTACCTCCCTCCAAGCTTAGGCTTTTGGCCTAAGTGGGTATCAATCCCAAGCTGGCCAGGATGAAGTGTCACCATGGTACGACGAGGAGGTACCCTCGTCCTGGTGAGAGCTCGAGTACGTCCCTCCGTAGTGCGTGGAGTAATTGTAGGAGGGCACATCCTCCTGATGCTGCTCGTGGAAACCCAGCAAGCAGAGCTGCTCGTCCAGCTCCTCCTTAGAGCACGACCACGGTCTCCTGTGAACACTAAACAAAGAAAACTGTGGCAAAGGGATCTCCCTCTCATCCCCGTCAGTAAACAGCATCATATATACTAAACTGTCCAAATTAGAATTAGAAGTGACAAAGTGATGAGTTTTCATAGCAACAAGGTCAAGCCTTTGTGGTTCTAATATAGTATCATTGGGGTCCACTGAAAGCCCTAATGCATTGACCATGCGTGAGGCAATGATGCCCCCATAGATAGGGCCCCTAGCAGCTAGGCGGCGAGCAATAAGCGAGCCAAGGTTGTACCGAGTGTCATTGTTAAGCGCAGCAGCAAGGAAGGCTAAATGATAGTTGGAGATATTACTCGTATTCTCCCTACCAAGAACGCTAGTAGCAAGATAATATGCAAAGTATCTGAGAGCAGGGAGTTGAATGTTTCTTATCTTTCCGCGCTGAGCCACGCGGTCATCATCATTGGTCACCCCTCGGTAAAGTTCCAGCAAATCGGCGGGTCGCCCTTGAATCTTCTTCACAGTCCCTGTCATGCTTACACCTACAACGCTACAAAATCTTTCCAATGTCATTGTGAAGGGTAGGTTATAAATTTTGAAAGAGGCAGTTGACTGATAGGGCGTGTTAGTAAACACGAAGCTCTCAACAAAAGTTTTGGTGAGCGTAGCGTATTTCTCACTCTCGTCTTGCATATATGAGGTCAAACCAACCCTCTGAATCAGTAGCAAGAAATCATCAAGAATCCCTACAGCTTGCAAGAAAGTAAAACAAGGAAAAGTAGATGGGTGAGCATCCCCATCATCCCCTTCATTACTAATACGAGTTGCAATGAGATCTTGGTTGTATGATGGCTTAAACTGAGAGGCTGATCTTGAGGGCCTCGACCTCCTAGGTGCATCCCTCTGAAATATCTCTCCAAAGGTATGGTTGTTCATGCTTGATATTCTGAAATTTAAACACCTATTAAACAAGTGATTGCAAAGTGAATATAATGAAGGGTACTACTCATGGGGACTTGTAAGAGGCCTAAACATGCATCAAAACTATATCTCTAAGCATCAAACAAGCTTACAAACTCTCATAACCTGTCACCTACAGTAGAAAAATACTCAAGATATAATCCACTAAACACAAATCTACTTGGATAAGGGGAGGAGTCACATACCGGAGAACAAATGCTCCAAATTTCAGCAACAAAGATGGGCTGAGCAAGGAGATCGAAAACATCGAGAGCAAGCACAGCAAGAACACGATTTTGAGCAATGAACTAGAGTTTGCTCGGGAGAGAGAAAAAAGTGCCAAGTGAGATAGTGAGTGGAGGGCCAGGGGTGGCCCACACCATGGCATGGCGCCACCCAGGGAAGGCCGCGCCACCAGGTGGTGTGCCTGCCTGGAGGGTCCCCCTGGTACTGATACATTGCAAATGTATCTATAATTTTGGATGTTCCATGCTTGGTTTTATCCACTTTCTTGTGTTTTGTTCCAACTTTGGAGTACTTTTCATATGATTTCTTGGACTAACCTATTAACAAGAGCCACAGTGCCAGCTGCTTGTTGTTTGCTGTTTTTGGTTCCAGGAAAGTCAGAAAATGAATATTCTCGGAATTGGACGGGACAAAAGCCTAAGTGCCTATTTTTCCGGAAGTGATCAAGTGCCAGAATATGAGACAGAGAGGGGCCAGAGGGCGGCCACACCACCTGGCAGCGTGGCCAGGCCTGGCTCGCACCAGGGGGTGGTGTGGCCAGCCCAGGCACCCTCTCGGCCTCCCCTTCCGACTATAAGTTGCCCTCGGGACAAAAACCATAAGAACCCGATCAAAAATCCACGAAAGAGTCTGTAGCCGCCGTCATCTCCATACCTAGATCGGGAGGAATCTAAAGCTCTTCCTGGCACCCTGCCAGAGAGGGGAATTCACCCCAGAGGCCTTCTTCATCACCATGCAAGCCTCCGGTGTGATGCGTGAGTAGTTCATCCTTGGACTACGGATCCATGTAGTAGCTAGATGGCTGGTTTCTCCTCCTTTGTGCTTTCATGTTTAGATCTTGTGAGCTCCGTTCATGATCAAGATCATCTTTTGTAATCCATACATGTTGTGTTTGCGGGGATCCGATGGATATTGAGATGCTATTTCAGATTGATTATTGATTCTATCATGTCTTTGTTATTTGAGATCTTGCATGCTTTCCGTTGTTAGTAGCTATCTTGGCCAAGTAGATGCTAGCAACTCCAAGAGTTAGTATTTATGCTCGATAGTGGGTTCATGCCTCTAGTAATCTAGGGAAGTGACAGAAATCTCTAAGG
Organism: Avena eriantha; assembly: GCA_910589775.1. Classification (NCBI taxonomy): domain Eukaryota; kingdom Viridiplantae; phylum Streptophyta; class Magnoliopsida; order Poales; family Poaceae; genus Avena; species Avena eriantha. The sequence goes on along the minus strand of OU342741.1, from coordinate 9,581,692 downwards.
TACTAGATGTGTTGTTGCTACTAGGGAGAAAACAACAATCCTTTGTTCATAGAACAATCGTATTGTTTACTTTACACGCAGTTCGTAAAGCAATAATTTGTTGCTTGCAACTTAATACTGGAGGGGGTTCAGATGATAACCTGAAGGTGGATTATTAGTCATAGATGCAGTTGGATGGCGGTCTATGTATTATGTTGTAATGCCCAATCAAGTCTCAGAGGAGTCAAGATGATTAGTATATGCATGTATTGCTCTCTCGGTGTTTATCAATTGCCCCGCTGTAATTTGTTCACCCAGCATGTTATCTATCTCAGGAGAGCCACCTCTAGTGAACTATGGATCCCGGTCCTTTTTCTTTACATACAATCTACAATCTTTTACTGTTTTGTGTTTACTTTCTACAAACTTTTACTTCTTTCCATTCGATACGTTTAATCCTTTGTTTTCCGTAAAACACGGTGAGATTGATAATCTCATTGCAAGTTGGGGACAAAGTTCTGTGGTTGTGTTGTGCAGGTCTCCACGTTGCTACTAGCACCGGTAGTGCGCCCTGCCAAAGCTCAGCTAGTAACACCTTTGAGGTGTTTCCTTGCTCCTACTGGTTCGATTAAACCTTGGTTTCATAACTGAGGGAAACTTGCTGTTGTGCTCATCATACCTTCCTCTTGGGGTTCCCAACGAGCTCTACATCAACCATGCACCAGCACTTTTCTAGGCGCCATACACAGAGCCATCAAGCATTTTTCTGGCGCCGTTGCCGGGGAGTCAAGTACATCTTCACAAGGGGAGTCCCTCATAACCAATCTCTTTACTTTGTTATTTTTGTTTTGCTTAGTTTTCTTTTTTGCTTAGTTTGCTTGTTTTGTTCTTCAAAAACACAAAAAAAATTAGTTTTACTAGTTTGCTTTCTTATTTGAAAACCCAAAAAATGACTACTCTTGAAAACACTAAGTTGTGTGACTTCACTAGCACCAACAACAATGATTTTATGAGCACACCTATTCCTCCACCTGTGGCTGAAAATACTTTCTTTGAGATAAAACCTGCTTTGCTCAATCTTGTTATGAGAGAACAATTTTCTGGTATTGGTAATGAAGATGCTGCTTCCCATCTAAATAACTTTGTTGAACTTTGTGAGATGCAAAAGCATAGGGATATAGATGGTGATATTATTAAACTGAAATTATTTCCTTTCTCTTTGAGAGGAAAAGCTAAAGAGTGGTTGAACTCCTTAACTAGGAATAGTATTGATTCTTAGACTAAGTGCAAAGATGCTTTCATTGGAAAATACTATCCTCCTGCTAAGATTATATCCATGAGAAGTGAAATAATGAAGTTTAAACAACTTGATAATGAGAATGTTGCTCAAGCTTGGGAAAGAATGAAATCTTTGGTAAAGAATTGTCCCACTCATGGACTGACTGCTTAGATGATCATCCAAACTTTTTATGCAGGATTGAACTATTCTTCAAGGAACCTATTGAATTCAGCTGCGGGAGGTACCTTTATGACCATCACTTTGGGTGCTGCAACAAAACTATTGGACAATATGATGGTTAATTATTCTGAATGGCATACCGAGAGAGCTCCACAAGGTAAGAAGGTCAATTCTGTTGAGGAAACCTCCTCCTTGAGTGATAAGATTGATATTATTATGTCTATGCTTGTTAATGGGAAAGCCCATATTGATCCAAATAATGTTCCTTTAGCCTCTTTGGTTGCTCAAGAAGAGCAAGTTGATGTGAACTTCATAAGAAATAACAATTTTGGCAACAATGCTTATGGTAATAATGCTTATAGGAACAATTTTGGTAACAACAATTATAAGCCATATCCTTCCAACAATGGTAATGCTTATGGAAATTATTACAACAGTAATAAGAGTGCTCCCTCTGAACTTGAAGTTATGCTTAAAGAGTTTATTAGTAAACAAACTGCTTTCAATAATACTATTGAAGAAAAACTCTCTAATGCTGAAAGAAATATAGCATCTTTGGCTGAAGCTCAATCTTGTTTGAATAAAATGGCTGGTAACCCTGAAACTAATGATAATCCCTTTGCAGCTACTAATGCTATACAAGTAAGAATTGATGAAAATGTTAGACTATTAGCTGAATTACATGCTAAGTGGGAAAGAGAAGATGAAATTGCTAGAAACATTAGTGTTTCTACTATCACTACCACTAGTGTTGAGGCTACTAATAGTTCTACTATTTTAGATGATAAAGTTGATTTTGATCTTGATGGTTGCAACATCTCTGAAGTTATTAAATTCCTACAAAAGCTTGCTCAAAGTCCTAATGCTAGTGCTATGAACATGGCTTTTACAAAACGCATTACTAATGCTCTCATAAAGATTAAAGAAGAAAAGATGAAACATAAAGCTTCTATTCCTATAAAACAAGAAGATGGTTGTGAACCCATCATTAATATGAAAGTGAATGATTTCGATTTCAAAGCTTTGTGTGATCTTGATAGTAGTGTTTCTATTATGCCTAGAAGGATTTATGATATGCTTGATTTGCCTCCTCTTGAAGATTGTTATTTGAATGTCCCACTTGATGATAATGCTAAAAAGAAACTCATGGAGAGTCTCAATGATGTTCTTATTATGGTTAACGATTCCTATGTCCCCGTTGATTTCTATGTTTTGGATGTTGAATACAATGCTTCTTGTCCTATTACTTTGAGAAGACCCTTTCTTAGAACTGTTGGTGCCATCATTGATATGAAAGAAGGCACCATTAAATATCAACTCCCACTTAAGAAAGGTATAGAACACTTCCCCAAAAAGAGAAAAAATATTTCTTTTGATTCTCCTATGAAAACAAAATTTGGTCTTAATGCTTCTTCATTTGAGAACACTTGATTCTTTCTTTGCTTCTTATGCCTAACTTAAAGGCGTTAAAGAAAAGTACTTGTTGGGAGATAACCCAAGAGTTTTAGTTGAGTCTTGGAAGTTATTACCTCTGTAATAACCTCTCCTTATCCTTTTTATTTGCTTTTTGTGCTAAGAGTAACCTCTAATGAGAGTGAAGTAATGATTGGGAAAGTTGTTGTCCCGAAACAGATTTATGTGCTTCACCATAAACATTCCTGAGAGAGCTCTGTACGTCAGCATGAGCTGTAATTGTTTGTGCTTCTGACCCAGGTTGTTATATAACTTTCGTTAGTTCAACACGTTTTGATTTGAGCAACAAAAGGTCTTCGAAAAAATTCGTCTTTACCTGCTGGTCTGTTTTGACAGATTTCTGCCATTTTTCTGCATTTGCTTCTTGTTAGTTCCTTCTTGAGTTCCTTTGGGGAATTGAGCTTATTGAGGGGAGTGCTACAGTATCTAGTGTTCTAATGGAAGTTTATTTGGTGTTAGAACTGAACCTTGAGACTTATTTATCTTAAGTGCACTAATGTTGCTAATGAGATTGTGTGAAGTTTTGTATGAAGGAAAATTTTCAGGTGTATGGAAGGAATGAGTAATGAGATGAAGGATGGACTAAAGCTCAAGCTTGGGAATACCACGCGTGTCACCCCAAGAAATATCCAAGATGTACAAGCGTAAAAGCTTGGAGATGCCCAAGGCATCCCCTTCTTCATCAATAAAAATCCCAGGTTTTTCCAAACGCTTCATTTTTATTGTTTCATGCACAGTTGTGTTTTTCTTGAAGCGCCTTCTTTTTCGTTTTTGTTTTGGTGTTTAGTTTGCTTGGTTTGCTTAGTCTTCTGAATAAATTGGTTGGACCCCCTCTTTTATGCATTGGTTTGCAAATAGTTTGGTTTGGTTTGGAAAAGAGTAGGAAAGCTCATGCTTATGTGGTAAAAAGAGCTCGTTTTTGACTATGGCTATGCTTTGTCATGGCATGCTTGGTATTGTTTTGGCTTTATGCTTAGTATTCTTTGCTGTAGCATGGCTTGTTATAAACAATTGAGATTGCTTAATGTGCCTTGGATGAATCATGCGTTGTTTTAGCATATTAAAGCATAGTATAGTGGTATTCTCCTTTGATGCTTTATTTAGGTGGACTTGGCACATGCTCACACCATGTTATGACTATCTCAAGTCACTATAGCCTTTATGATCCTTTATTTTTCAACTTGTAGTATCACTTTATGCTTTGATCAATGATGTTTTGTCGCTCTGCATGATTATGGCCATTATTGCTCTCTTAGTTTGTCGCTCCCAGTCTTTTGCTAGCCTCCACAACAAAGTATGAGTTGCACTCATGCATCCAAATCCCTAAACCAAGTTTTTCCAAAGATTCCACCATACCTACCTACTAGCGTATGCTATTCCAAGTATATTCATGCTTTTGTTTACCTTCCACTTGTTATGAGAAAACTAGTGATTAAAGCTCTCACGAACTTGATGGCACACTTTACTTTATTGCCTCTAATAAACTTGAACCATTGGGTCCTTCTTTGTTGCGTATATGCTTGCGCTTTATAAGTTGAAATTAGCAGAACCATGTTTCATGGGGAACGCTTTCAACATTGCACTTGTACTTTGTACCCCGTTGATATTATGATCTTTTGCTTACGGATCCCGGCGGTGTGAAATAAAAGTTGAACTTGTAAGATCATGGAGTCTGTATGTGTGTTAGAGAAATGCCTAGGCCGCTAGCCTAAGCCATGCCTAACCATGGTGGAAACTTGCAGCATCACCATAATGAGCACTCTAGGAAGCATCCTCAATAAAAACCTACGCAAATAGCAAATAAAAAGATCGCTGTGATGCTCATTGTCTGCTTGCCTTGTCATTTTGATTATGGGAAAGCTCCCGTATCATGTGCAAGGGGTACCCCGTTGGCGGTTCTTAATGATACACATATACTTACAATGACAAGAGCTTACTCGTGACTGAAGTTGAGTAGCATGAGGATCGGTATTCGTAAGTAAGGGGCATGAGATTTCGGTTTATAACTTGTCAAGCATATCCTCTTAGTTGTGTCACTTTAACCTTAATCACCTTCAAGATGCTTATGATAGGGGCAATGAGAGCTGAAAGCTATAAGTACCATAATTTTTCGAAGATCTTTATGAGACTTGAATCCCTACTTCCTTTTACAAAAGTCCTTTCTTCCACCATTATATTAAGTCTCCACCTTCTATCTTTATGCACCTACTTTGAGAGAAGAGTGGCCATTCTTAGTTCTATGTGCATTGTCCCAAGACTAGTTGATTGATGCATAACTTGTTATTGCTTGCTTTAAACTATTGTATCTAGTCACTCTTATGAACTTTGAAGGTGTCCTATGCATTTATATTTGCTACTCTATTGAGGGACAAGCTGAATACTATTATGCTATGTTTTCTTTATGTGAAACAAACAAACGTCTTGCAAAGCATTGTTATTCATGAATCTTTTGTTTGTGCCTTTTCATGTTGCATCGTAGTTTCTTTGCTTATTGCTAGAACTTTGTCTTTCATGTTATGATTGAAGTACTATGATCCCAGCTTTGAGTTTTGCAAAAACTTTGATCAAGTCTTTGATGGTGCATGTAACCTCTCTTTTTATCACTTACCTACTCGAGGACGAGCAGGAGTTAAGCTTGGGGATGTTGAAACATTGCAAATGTATCTATAATTTTTGATGTTCCATGCTTGGTTTTATCCACTTTCTTGTGTTTTGTTCCAACTTTGGAGTACTTTTCATATGATTTCTTGGACTAACCTGTTAACAAGAGCCACAGTGCCAGCTGCCTGTTTTCTTCTGTTTTTGGTTCCAGGAAAGTCAGAAAATGAATATTCTCGGAATTGGACGGAACAAAAGCCAGAGTGCCTATTTTCCCGGAAGTGATCAAGTGCCAGAATACGAGACGGAGAGGGGCCAGATGGCGGCCACACCACCTGGCCGCGCGGCCAGGCCTGGCCCGCGCCAGGGGGTGGTGTGGCCAGCCCAGGCACCCCCTCGGCCTCCCCTTCCGACTATAAGTTGCCCTCGGGACGAAAACCCTAAGAACCCGATCAAAAATCCATGAAAGAGTCTGTAGCCGCCGTCATCTCCATCCCTAGATCGGGAGGGATCTGAAGCTCTTCCCGGCACCCTGCCAAAGAGGGGATTTCACCCTGGAGGCCTTCTTCATCACCATGCAAGCCTCCGGTGTGATGCGTGAGTAGTTCATCCTTGGACTACGGATCCGTGTAGTAGCTAGATGGCTGGTTTCTCCTCCTTTGTGCTTTCATGTTTAGATCTTGTGAGCTCCGTTCATGATCAAGATCATCTTTTGTAATCCATACGTGTTGTGTTTGCGGGAATCCGATGGATATTGATATGCTATTTCAGATTGATTATTGATTCTATCATGTCTTTGTTATTTGAGATCTTGCATGCTTTCCATTGTTAGTAGCTATCTTGGCCAAGTAGATGCTAGCAACTCCAAGAGTTGGTATTTATGCTCGATAGTGGGTTCATGCCTCTGGTAATCTGGGGAAGTGACAGAAATCTCTAAGGTACTAGATGTGCTGTTGCTACTAGGGATAAAACAACAATCCTTTGTTTATAGAACAATTGTTTTGTTTACTTTACACACAGTTCGTAAAGCAATAATCTGTTGCTTGCAACTTAATACTGGAGGGGGTTCGGATGATAACCTGAAGGTGGATTATTAGTCATAGATGCAGTTGGATGGCGGTCTATGTATTATGTTGTAATGCCCAATCAAGTCTCAGAGGAGTCAAGATGATTAGTATATGCATGTATTGCTTTCTCGGTGTTTATCAATTGCCCCGCTGTAATTTGTTCACCCAGCGTGTTATCTATCTAAGGAGAGCCACCTCTAGTGAACTATGGATCCCGGTCCTTTTTCTTTACATACAATCTACAATCTTTTACTGTTTTGTGTTTACTTTCTTCAAACTTTTACTTCTTTCCATTCGATACGTTTAATCCTTTCTTTTCCGCAAAACACGGCGAGATTGACAACCTCATCGCAAGTTGGGGACAAAGTTCTGTGGTTGTGTTGTGCAGGTCTCCATGTTGCTACTAGCACCGGTAGTGCGCCCTGCCAAAGCTTAGCTAGTAACACCTTTGAGGTGTTTCCTTGCTCCTACTGGTTCGATTAAACCGTGGTTTCATAACTGAGGGAAACTTGCTGCTGTGCTCATCATACCTTCCTCTTGGGGTTCCCAACGAGCTCTACGTCAACCACGCACCAGCACTTTTTTGGGCGCCATACACAGAGCCATCAGGTACCTTCCAGGCACTCCTCTGCCCCTTTTTCACGTAAAAATTTAATATGAATTTTCTGGAATTTTTCGAGACACTTTATTTTTGGGCAATTTTCAGGCATATATGAATGATTTTCTGACAGACAGACTTTTTTGGAAATGATGCAATGACAAAACAAGGTTAGAACTACAGGAGTTGTAAGACACTCTAACATGCAAGCAACTAACAACAAAGAAAACTAAATGAAAGAAAAAACTAAATTGGATAGAATAGAAGTAAACGGAGATAATCATGGTGAAAACATTGTTTTGTTCAATGAAATCCTTTTTTTAACAAGGTTGATAAGGTCTTGTTACCAAAACAATTCCATATGAGACAAAACTTTGTATTCCACTAATGATTATCTTACCACGACCTTGATAGCAATGGTCCCAATCATAATAGTTTCAAAATTTTCTCTTGGTATGGGACAATATATTTGTCCAACTTGAATGCCCTCAACATGTTCAATTGAATTCAAACCATAGGTCCTTTCAATATTCTTGGGGAAATAGACAGTATGTTCCTTATCATTAACATTAAAGGTCACCTTTCCTTGATTACAATTAATAACAGCTCCTGTAGTATTAAGAAAAGGTCTCCCAAGAATAATAGACATATTATCATCTTCAGGCATTTCAAGCACAACAAAATCAGTTAATATCAAGCAATTATGAGCCACTTGAATAGGTACATCCTCACATATACCAATAGGAATAGTGGTAGATTTATCAGCCATTTGCAAAGATATATCAGTTGGTATTAATTTTTTTAGTTGAAGCCTCTTATAGAGAAAGAAAGGCATAACACTAACTCCAGCTCCCAAATCACACAAAGCAGTTCTAACATAACTATTCTTAATAGAGCAAGGGATAGTTGGAATCCCAGGGTCTCCAAGTTTCTTTGGAACCTTACCATTAAAGGAATAATTAGCAAGCAAAGTAGAAATTTCTTCATTAGGGATCTTCCTTTTATTCAAGACAATATCCTTCATATACTTTGAGTAAGGAGGCAATTTAATAGAATCAGTTAAAGGAATTTGCAAGAATAAAGATTTCATCCACTCACAAAACTTATTGAAGTGTTCATCTTCCTTTGACTTGCGTTTCTTATCGGGGAAAGGCATAGGTTTTTGTACCCAAGGTTCTCTTTCACTACCATGTTTCTAGGCAATAAAATCTTCTTTAGTGTATTTAGTATTCTTAGTGTGCTTTTCAGGTTCTTCTTCAACTTTTTCTTCATTTAGAGCTTCATTTCTTTCATTACCACTTTCAGTTTCAGCATCAGAAATAGATATACTATTAGGATCTATAGCAGGTTCAGAGGGTTTTACAATAGTTTTATGTTTCTTTTTCCTTTTCTTACGAGTAAAGCCACTATTTTCAGCTTGTTGAGAATCCTGCTCAATTCTTTAGGGATGCCCCTCAAAATATAGAGGATCCTGGGTAGCAACACCACTTCTAGTTCTAGTTTCATAAGCATGTTTTTCTTTAGCAGCATTAACTAGCAAGTCTTTTTGCACTTTAATGAGTTTATCTATTTGAGTTTGAACCATTTGAAAGTGTTTAACAATCATTTTAACATCATTAGAGGTTCTTTCCACAATATCTTTCAACTCAACAATAGCTCTAGTGTTTTCCATTAGATGATTTTGCACCCTTTTATTAAAATTATCTTGCTTAACAATGAAAATATCGATTTCTTCTAAGCATTGATCAGGAGGTTTAGAGTAAGGGATATCACCTTCATCAAAGTGTTGGAGAGAGTGTACCTCAATAGTGGATGCGTAGGGAATAGCCTTACATAATTCTTCTATAGGAGGTAAATTCTTGACGTCTGCAGCTTTAATTCCCTTCTCCTTAAGACATTTCTTAGCTTCCTTCATTACTTCATCATTTAATTCAATAACTCCCCTCTTCTTTGATGTTGGAATAGGCACCGACATAGTTCGTTCAGGTATGATTACTTCAGGTATAGCTGGTTCAGGAGGAGTCCAATCCTCATAGTTCTTGCTTATTTTAGCCATTAATTCCTCAGCTTCCTTGGGAGTCCTATTCCTGAAAACACAATCAGCACAACTATCTAGGTATGTCCTAGATTCTTCGGTTAGTCCATTATAAAATATATCAAGAAGCTCATTCTTAGGTAATGGACTTCTAGCCTGCGCATGAATCAAAGCACAAAACCTTGCCCATGATTCAGGCAATATCTCTTTTTCTCCCTGTTTAAAATCAAAAAGTTCCTGCAAAATATCATGTCTAGCACTAGGAGGAAATTTTTTTTGCAGGAAAGTACTAATCAAATAATCAGGGCTATCAATAGATCCAGGAGGTAAATTACTAAACCAAGTTTTAGCTGCTCCTTTTAGTGAAAAGGGGAAAATCTTAGCAACAAAGTAAGTACACATATTAATATCATCAGAAAACAAGCCACTCATGGTAGAGAGTTCATTCATATGTGCTACCGCAGTTTCATTCTTAGTCCCACAAAAAGGTTCTTTCTCAACAATAGCTATGTAAGCTATATCAAGAGAGAAATCATAATCTTTATCTTTAATGTTTATGGGAGAAGCAGCAAACTTAGCAATAGGAGACAATTTGGGTCTAATAGTACGCCTCTCAAGGAGACTCTTAGCAGCTCTCCTATCATGGGTGTTTTTACATTCTTTAATAAATCCATCGGTCATCTCAACATAACCGTCTTCAATATCATAACTCTCACTAGACTCAGGTGAACTAACAGGTGTAGTAGTGTCTTCATTAGGAGTTTCAGTATTTCCAGCTATAGTTCTAGCAATCGTAGCATCTAGGAAAGGACCTAATGAACCACTCTTATCAAGCACAGTAGAAGTAGCATCATAAGTATCATAAGTTTTAGATTCAGCAGTAGTAGCAGTGTGTGTAGCATGTGTATGTGATGGTGTAACGAGCTTACTCATAACATATGGTGAATCAAGAGCGGCAGAGGTGTTCAGAACAGTACCTCTTCTTGTAGTGGATGGTAAAATAGGAACCTTGCCATCAGGAGACTTTCCCATGATGGATGGATGGCAGCGAACAATAGAGAATCCAAGTGAACTTGAGAAATAAAGCTATGCTCCCCGGTAGCGGTGCCATAAAATAGTCTTGATGACCCACAAGTATAGGGCGTGTATCGCAGTATTTTCGAGGGAAGTGAAACCCAATTTATTGATTCAACACAAGGGGAGCCAAAGAATATTTATAAGCCTTAACAACTGAGTTGTCAATTCAGCTGCACTTGGAAACAATCTTGCTCACAGCAGTTTATCAGTAGCAACAGTTTTGTACTAGGAATAGTAAAGTAGCAGCAGTAGTAAAGTAAAGACAACAGTAACAATGGCAGTAAACAGTAGGATTCGAGTGCGGTAGGCATAGGGATGGATGGACGGGCATTGCATGGACAAGACAATTCACATAGCAATCAGAACATAGGGCAATTACAGATAGATAAGATAAAGCATCCAAGTACTAGATAATCCTAGGCATGTGTTCCATATATAGTCATACGTGCTCGCAATGAGAACTTGCACAACATCTTTTGTCCTGCCAGCCCATTTGCAGCGGGGCCTCAAGGGAACTACTTGCAATTAAGGTGCTCCTTTTAATAGAGCACCGGAGCAAAGCATTAACACTCCGTGAACACATGTGATCCTCACATCAAAGCCATTCCCTCCGGTTATCCCGATTTCTGTCACTTCGGGGCCATTGGTTCCGGACAACAACGTGTGTATACAACTTCCAGGTAAGACCATAAACAATACTATCATAATGAATCAATAACATTTTCAGATCTGAAATCATGGCACTCGGGCCCTAGTGACAAGCATTAAGCATAACAAGTCGCAACAAAGTCATAAAGCACTAATAGAAGATACTAGGCACCATGCCCTAACAATCTGATGCCATTACATGAACGATCTCATCCAATCCCTACCATCCCCATAGCCTACAGCGTGGGATTACTCACTCATAGATGGGGGAAACATGGATGGTCGATGGAGAAGCGATGGTGATGATGATGGGGATGATCTCCTCCAATTCCTCGTCCCGGCAGGGTGCTAGGACAGAGTTTCTGGTGCTGTTTCCCGGAATCTGGTGGTGGCGGCGGAGCGGAACTCCTTCTAGAAAAACGTCGAACCCCCCTAAGTTTTTAAGTCAGAAGGCATCTTATAGGCGAAGAGGGAGACCGAGAGGGTGTCTGGGGCGGCCAGACCACCCCTGGCGTGGCCTGGTCTAGCCCGCGTGGCCAGGTGGTGTAGCCTGGGCCCAGCCCTCCTCCGTCTCGTATTCTGGCTCCGGGAGTCTTCTGGTGAAATAGGATTGTTGGCATATTTTCCAGGATTTTTCCTGATAGTTGATTTTCTGCATAAAAACTAGACACCAAGGCAATTCTGCTGAAAACAGCGCCAGTCCGTGTTAGTTGCATTCAAATCACACAAGTTTACAGGAGAAACAATAGCAAAAGTGTTCGGGAAAGTAGATACGTTTTGGACGTATCAAAGGGTTCGCAGCATAGAAAACAAAAAATTTCCTACGATGAGTGTTATACGCCAAGATCTATCTACTAGATACAAGCAACGGGTGGATATACATCCATGGAGAACTTACCCCGAAGACAACAAAGTTTTGTTAACGAGTAGGAACTCGTGGATGATGTAGTCGTATGCTTGTTGATCTCAAGATCGTGTGGAAGTCCTAGCACCGCAAACAAGCAACGCATCCGCACTCGCACACACGTTCAGGCCACCGAACAACCTCCACCTCCTCGCTCCAGTGATGCAGCGGAAGCAACAACTCCTTCCAGATGAAATGCCACCGAGAACATGTATCTCGCTAATCCGAGACCATGGGGGAATAATTCTAGAGGGGGAGAGAGATCCTTCACGAGGAGGTGTGAGGAAGAAGGGTGAGAGGGGTGGACTTTTGTAGGAGGAGGGGGGTACCCCTCCCATGGCTGACGCCCCATGGAGGTAACCCCTCACCTCCCCCATTCATGTGGTGGTAACCCCCTCCACATAAAAGTGTCCCTTAACATTCCTCTTTAAAGTCTTTACTTTAAATGCATTAAATTTCTCCAAATTTAATGCTCTCTCATTTAATAAAAATCTTTTTATTATATTTATTCAGAATTTTGTTAATTACTTTAATTAACAAACATTCCCATAAAACCCCCTGCAACTTTTCAATATTACATGCATAACCAATTTCAGCAATTTCACCCGAAACAGTTTCAGTGTCTATTGAAATAATTCCAGCGCTTTGCAATTCATTCGTCTAAAACACATTTGCTCCAAATGGTGTTGGTGTCCCTTAAGTGTGTCACCCTACGGTTCGTGAATAATGCAGACATGATCGAGACCCCTCTTAGATCAATAATCAGAAGCGGGACCTGGAGATCCATACTGACTCCTACACATTCTACGATGACTTCTGTGATCATGAGAACCTTTAACGCTAGTAATTAAATCCCTTTGTCTCGCGATATATTATATGTCCGAGATTCGATCATTGGTATCTCCATACCTAGTTTGATCTTGTTGATACGTCCAAAACGTATCTACTTTCCTGAACACTTTTGCTATTGTTTTTCCTCTAAACTTGTGTGATTTGGATACAACTAACACAGACTGACGTTGTTTTCAGCAGAATTACCTTGGTGTCTAGTTTTTGTGCAGAAAATCAACTATCAGGAAAAATCCTGGAAAATATGCCAAAAATCCAATTGCACCAGAAGACTCACGGAGCCAGAAGACGAGACGGAGTAGGGCCACGAGGGGCCCACACCACCAGGCCACGCCTAGGGGTGGTGTGGCCGCCTCGGCTGCCCCCTCGGCCTCCCTCTTTGCCTATAAGTTGCCTCTTGACCTAAAAACCAAGGGGGGTTGACGTTTTTCCAGAAAGAGTTCTGATGTTCCGCCACCACCATATTCTGCGATTCAGAACCAGAAACTCCGTTCTGGCACCCTACTAGGATGGGGAATTGGAGGAGATCATCGCCATCATCATCACCATCGCTTCTCCATCGACCATCCATGTTTCCCCCATCTATGAGTGAGTAATCCCCCGTTGTAGGCTATGGGGATGGTAGGGATTGGATGAGATCATTCATGTAATGGCATCAGATTGTTAGGGCATGGTTCTTAGTATCTTTTATTAGTGCTTTTTGACTTTGTTGCAACTTGTTATGCTTAATGCTTGTCACTAGGGCCCGAGTGCCATGATTTCAGATCTGAACATGTTATTGATTCATTATGATAGTATTATTTATGGTCTTACCTGCAAGTTGTATACACATATTGTTGTCCGGAACCAAAGGCCCCGAAGTGACAACAATCGGGATAACCGAAGGGAATGGCTTTGATGTGAGGATCACATGTGTTCACGGAGTGTTAATGCTTTGCTCCGGTGCTCTATTAAAAGGAGCACCTTAATTGCCAGTAGTTCCCGTGAGGCCCCACTGCAAACGGGCTGGCAGGACAAAAGATGTCGTGCAAGTTCTCATTGCGAGCATGTATGACTATATATGGAACACATGCCTATGATTATTTAGTACTTGGATGCTTTATCTTATTTATCTGCAAATGCCCTATGTCTTGATTGCCATATGAATTGTCTTGTCCATGCAACGCCCGTCCATCCATCCCTTTGCCTACCGCGCTTTAATCCTACTTTTTACTGCAATTGTTACTACTGTCTTTACCTTTACTACTATTGTTACTTTACTATTGCTACTACAAAACTGTTGCTACTGATAAACTGCTGTGAGCAAGCTTGTTTCCAGGTGCAGCTGAATTGACAACTCAGTTGTTAAGGCTTATAAATATTCTTTGGCTCCCCTTGTGTCGAATCAATAAATTGGGTTTCAGTTCCCTCGAAAATACTGCGATACACCCCCTATACTTGTGGGTCATCAAGACTATTTTCTGGCGCCGTTGCCAGGGAGCATAGCTTTATTTATCAAGTTCACTTGGAATCACTATTGTTCGCTGCCATCCATCCATCATGGGTAAGTCTCATGATGGCAAGGTTCCTATTTTATCATCCACTACAAGAAGAGGTACGGTTCTGAACACCTTTGTTGATCTTGATTCACCGTCTGTTATGAGTAAGCTCCTTACACCACCACACACACATGCTACACATACTGCTACTACTGCTGAATCTGAGACTTCTAATACTTATGATGTTGCTTCTACTATGCTTGATAAGAGTGGTTCATTAGGTCCTTTCCTAGACGCTACGATTGCTAGAACTATAGCTAGAAAATACTGAAACTCCTAATGAAGACACTACTACACCTGTCAGTTCACCTGAGTCTAGAGAGAGCTATGATATTGAGGACGGTTATATAGAGATGACCGATGAATTTATTAAAGAATGTCAAAATACACATGATAGGAGTGCTATTAAGAGTCTCCTTGAGAGGCATACTATAAAACCCAAATTGTCTCCTAATGCTAAGTTTGCTGCATCTCCCATAAACATTAAAGATAAGGATTATGATTTCTCTCTTGATCTATCTTACATAGCTATTGTTGAGAAAGAACCTTTTTGTGGGAATAAGAATGGAAGTGTGGTAGCACATATGACTGAGCTTTCTACCATGAGTGGCATATTTTCTGATGATATTAAGATGCGCACCTACTTTGTTGCTAAAATTTTCCCTTTTTCACTAAAAGGAGAAGCTAAAACTTGGTTTAATAATTTACCTCCTGGATCCATTGATAGCCCTGATTGCTTGATTAGTACCTTCCTTCAGAAATACTTTCCACCTAGTGCTAGACATGCTATTTTGCAGGAACTTTTTGATTTTAAACAGGGAGAAAAGGAGATATTGCCTGAATCATGGGCAAGGTTTTGTGCTTTGATTCATGCACAGGCTGGATGTCCATTACCTAAGAATGAGATTCTTGACATATTTTATAATGGACTAACTGAAGAATCTAGGACATACGTGGATAGTTGTGTTGATTATGTTTTCAGGAATAGGACTCCCAAGGAAGTTGAGGGATTAATGGCTAAAATAAGCAAGAATTATGAAGATTGGACTCCTCCTGAACCAGATATACCTGAAACAATTATACCTGAACCAGCTATACCTGCACCTATACCAACATCAAATAAAAGGGGAGTTATTGAACTAAATGATGAAGTGATGAAGGAAGCCAAGAAATATCTTAAGGAGAAGGGAATTAAAGCTGCAGATGTCAAGAATTTACCTCCTATAGAAGAATTATGTAAGCCAATCTCCCACTCATCCACTATTGAGGTACACTCTCTCCAACATTTTGATGAAGGTGATATTCCTTATTCTAAACTTCCTGATCAATGCTTAGAAGAATTTAATGTTTTTATTGTTAAGCAAGATAATTTTAATAAAAGGGTGCAAAATCATTTAATGGAAAACTCTAGAGCTATTATTGAGTTAAAAGATATTGTGGAAAGAACCTCTAATGATGTTAAAATGCTTGTTAAAGATTTTCAAATGGTTCAAACTAAAATTGATCAGCTTATTAAAGTACAAAAATACTTGCTAGTTAACGATGATAAAGAAAAACATGCTTATGAAATTAGAACTAGAAGTGGTGCTGCTACCCAGGATCCTCTATATCCTGAGGGGAATCCTAAAAGAATTGAGCAGGATTCTCAACAAGATGAAAATAGTGGTAGTACTCCTAAGAAAAGGAAAAAGAAACATAAAACTAATGTAGAACCTTCTGAACCTGTTAAAGATCCTAATAGTATATCCGTCTCTGATGCTAAAACTGAAAGTGGTAATGAATAAAATGATGATCCTGATAAACAAAAAGTTGAAGAAGAACCTGAAAGGCACACTAAGAATACTAAATACACTAAAGAAGATTTTATTGCTAAGAAACATGGTAGTGAAAGAGAGCCTTGGGTCCAAAAACCTATGCCTTTCCCTGATAAGAAACACAAGTCAAAGGAAGATGAACACTATAATAAGTTTTGTGCGTGGATGAAACCTTTATTCCTGCAAATTCCTTTGATTGATGCTATTAAATTGCCTCCATATTCAAAGTATATGAAGGATATTGTTTCGATTAAAAGGAAGATCCCTAATGAAGAAATGTCTACTTTGCTTGCTAATTATTCCTTTAATGGTAAGGTTCCAAAGAAACTTGGAGACCTAGGATTCCAACTATTCCTTGCTCTATTAAAAATAGTTATGTTAGAACTGCTTTGTGTGATTTGGGAGTAGGAGTTAGTGTTATGCATTTTTCTCTCTATAAGAGACTTCAACTAGAAAAACTAATACCAACTGATATATCTTTACAAATGGCTGATAAATCTACTACTATTCATGTTGGTATATGTGAGGATGTACCTGTTCAAGTGGATCATAATTGCTTGATATTAACTGATTTTGTTGTGCTTGAAATGCATGAAGATGATAATATGTCTATTATTCTTGGGAGACCTTTTCTTCACACTGCAGGAGCTGTTATTAATTGTAATCAAGGAAAGATGACTTTTAATGTTAATGACAAGGAGCATACTGTCTATTTCCCCAAGAATATTGATATGACTTATGGTTTGAATTCAATTGAATATGTTGAGGGCATTCAAGTTGGAGAAATATATTGTCCCATACCACGAGAAAAATATGAAACTATTATGATTGGGACCATTGCTATCAAGGTTGAGGTAACATAATCATTAGTGGAATACAAAGTTTCATATAAAATTCTTTTGGTAACAAGACCTGATCAACCTTGTTAACAAAGGGATTTTAATGAACAAAACAATGTTTTCACCATGATTATCTCTACTTACATTTATTTTATCCATTTTAGTTTCTGCTTTCGTTTAGTTTGGTTTTCTGTTGTTAGTTTCTTGCATATTAGAGTCTCTTAGAACTTCTGAAGTTTTAGCTTTGTTTTGTCATTGCATCATTCAAAAACCTTTTTCTGTCAGAAAATCATTCATCTATACCTGAAAATTTCTCAAAAATAAAGTGTCTCGAAAAATTCTAGAAAACTTATATTAATTTTTTACGTGAAAAAAGGGGCAGAGAAGTGCCTGGAGAGTACCAGGGGGCCCAACAGGCAGGCAAACCACCTGGTGGCGCTGCCAGCCCAGGGGCGCGCCTGCCATGGTGTGGCCCACCCCTGGCCCTCCACTCACTCTCTCACTTCCCACTACCTTCTCTCTCCCAAGAAAACACCAGTTCATTGCTCGAAATCGCGTTCTTGTTGTTCTTGTCCATGATTTTTCGATCTCCTTGCTCAGCCCATCTTTGTTGCTGAAATTTGGAGCATTTGTTCTCCGGTATGTGACTCCTCCGCTTGTCCAAGTAGATTTGTGTTTAGTGGTTTATATCTTGAATATTTTTCTGCTGTAGGCGATAGGTTATGAAAGCTTGTAAGCTTGTTCAATGCTTAGAGATATTGTTTTGATGCATGTTTAGGCCTCTTACAAGTCCCCATGAGTTGTTCCCTTCATTATGTATTCACTTTGCAATCGCTTGTATAATGGATGTTTAAATTTCAGAATAGAAGATGAATGAACACCACCTCAACCAACATGAACTGAGGGTGCCTGAAGTTATGAAGGTTCACCGAGAGGAGGAAGTTTTTCCTTCCATCTATCCATGCCCCGAGTTCACGAGGGCTGCAGGAATTTCCCATGACTTTCATACTTTAGTTGCCAATGCAGGATTGGAGCAGTTTGCGGAGGATGAACCTTGTCAATTTGTGAAACTAACTATGTCTGTAGTGCAGGACTTCCGGTTTAGTTGCTCTTTGCCTAACCCCATGGTTCACTACAAAATTTACAATATAGCTGTCGACCTTCCTCTTGATGACTTTTGTGCAGCTATTAAGGTACCTCAGTGGGGATCTTGTGGAAGGATTAAAGAACAACCTACACCACTCATGGACTTGTATGCAGAGATTTTCCAAGGGAGCAGTTTCTCAAAGGAGAGCGGGAAAATCCATAACATTCATCTCCTGTCTATTCGCTACTTTGCTTACTTTATTGCCAAGTGTGTTCTCGCTAGGAAAACCGCTAATAAGTTATCCTCTTATGATCTAGCATTCATCTCAGCTGCTTTAAAACGAGATAGGACTTATAATTTGGGTGCCTTGATAGATTTCCGTCTTGCTGCTAACCGCGAGAAAGGTGGAATTTGTGGAGGCCTCATCGTCTCTCGTTTATTAGCTTTGCATGGTGTAGTGCCTCATCATCTAGACCTATAGTTTCCCATAGAGAGGCTTGACCTTAATTCCATGATACAACATAAATTTGTTTCTTCTTGGGCTAATTTGAGTGATTTATCTTATGAAATAACCTTTCTCAAGGCTGGTTGGAGAAGGAGTAAGTCCGAGCGAGCTGTTCTTTTGCCTGCACCCATTTTGTTTAACCTTGATACCAGGGTTGGATGGCCACTCACTGAGGAGGAGCTCGATACGTACCTGGGAGAGCTCTCCCAACAGGAGCAGGATAATGTAAGGGAGGTCAGAAATGATTCGGTCCAGCCCTCGAATGAGGGGGTGTCTTCATATCAGTAGCCCACCAATGATTGGGGAGCTTCTTCTTCTTCCCAAGGGCCTAACCACGATCATTCTTACAATGACCCCCCTGCTTGGAACCCTTACCCGCGTTGGGGTTGATACCCACTTAGGCCAAAAGCCTAAGCTTGGGGGGAGGTACACCGACATCACACTCATCTCCATGTCATGTTTAGTTGGCACTTTGTATATCCATGCTTCATTCTCTTTTTAGTTTTCGCTCTTTCTTTACTTTCACTTTCTAAAACACAAAAAGACCAAAAATATTTCCGTTGTTTCTCTTTGTTTGCTTCTTCTTCTTTTTGCCTTAGTTTGCTTTTTCCTTTTTGCTTTGTTTGAACTATTCGAAAAACCCAAAAAAGATTTTGCTTTGCTTGTTTTCCTTTTTTGTTCTTGCCTTTAAAAATCAAAAACACCAAAAATATTTGTTGTTCTTCTTTGGTTTTGTGAAGTTGTTGCAGGGTTCAGCAGTCCTCAGTGGAATTTGGTTTCATATTATTATTCAAGCTACATAAGTGAAGGGCAATAATGAGGATTAATGACAACTTGAGGTGTGGTAAGAGGCTGGTAACAAACTCTATTTGTTTTCATTTTTGTACATATACTCATCATTGTGGGCATGCTTAGTCTGTTCATGTAGGGTGTATGTTATTTATGGATGCTTAGTAGTTTTTGCTTTCTTATGATTAGCTCTAGCTCGCTAATAGTTTGTAGCATGTCAAATGAATGTTTGCTTGCATCGCTCTATTCATAACTTGGTATGACACTATGGTATCCTCCTCTGAATGTTTCACTTGACTTGACTTCGCACATGCTCATGCATGCACATGACTGAAACAATAATCAATTAAGCCTCGATGAATTATTTTTCCTCAGGGGTCTTGAATCACTTTCATGCCATGAATAGTCTTGTTTTGTTTCAAGCATGATTATGACCGTTATTGCTCTCTCGTTTGTCGCTCCCTCACTATTGCTAGCCTTCACTTGCACTGAGTATAAGCTTTACTCGTGTTTCCAACTCCCTAAAACCAATATTACCAAAAGTGTCCACCATACCTACCTATTAGCATCATTTGCTATTCTGTGCATATTTAGTATGCCTTGTTTTCTTTTGAATAAAATGTTTGCTTGTTATGAGAAAGTTAGTTAGTAAAGCTCTCACAAACTTGATGGCACACTTTACTTTCTTGCACTTAATAATCTTGAACCATTGCGTCCATCTTTGTTGTGTATATGCTTGCGCTTTATAAGTTGAGTTAGCAGAACCATGTATCATGGGGAACGCTTTCAACATTGCACTGGTACTTTGTACCTCCTCGATATCATGATTATTTTGCTTATGGATCCCGGCGGTGTGAAATAAAAGGGGAACTTGTAAGATCATGGAGTTTGTTTATGTGTTAGAGAAATGCTTGGGCCGCTAGCCTAAGCCATGCCTAATCATGGTGGAAACTTGCAGCATAACCATAATGAGCATTCTATGAAGCATCCTCAATAAAACCCTATGCAAATAGCAAATAAAAAGATCGCTGAGATGCTCATTGTCTACTTGCCTTGTCATTTTGATTATGAGATAGCTCCTGTATCATGTGCAAGGGGTACCCCGTTGGCGGTTCTCTATGATACATATGTAGTTACAATAACAAGAGCTTACTTGTGACTGAAGTTGAGTAGCATGAGGTTTGGTACTTGTAAGTAAGGGCATGAGATTTTAAGTTATAACTTGTCAAGCATATCCTCTTAGTTGTGCCACTTTAACCTTAACCATTTAAAGATGCTTATGATAGGGGCAATGAAAGCTCAAAGCTAGTGAGTACCATACTTTCAGCATTTGGAAGCCTTTCAAACTTTTCAAAACCTTTTCATTCCCTTGTTGAGTCACCACCTATTATATGAGCACTTTCTTGAGAGCATAGTTGTCATTCTTAGTGTAATGTGTTTGTCTCAAAACTTGATTAATTGTGTTACGAATTTGATGCTTGTATCTTTGATATCTTTACTTCTAGTCTTCACTTGAACTTCAGAGGTGCCTTGGCATTTATGTTTGCTCTACAATCAAAGGCAAGCAAGATACCACTCTATCATACCTTGTTATGAGCATTGCAATGTTGCTTATGTTTATATTTCATGCTACTTATTATTTTTGAGTTGGAATCTCTTCATAGCTTGCAATGACTATTAAGTAAACTTAGTTGCATACTCTTTGTTATGAATTTCCTGAGTAGTTGACCATATGCTGAGAATATATACATCTTATGAAGCAAATGTGTTAGTGAAAGTTTCTTTTATTGCACTCAGTTTTCAACTGAATTGCTTGAGGACAAGCAATAAGCTAAGCTTGGGGGGAGTTGATACGTCCGAAACATATCTACTTTCCCGAACACTTTTGGTATCGTTTTTTCCTCTAAACTTGTGTGATTTGGATACAACTAACACGGACTAATGCTGTTTTCAGCAGAATTACCTTGGTGTCTAGTTTTTGTGCAGAAAATCAACTATCGGGAAAAATCCTGGAAAATATGCCAAAAATCCTATTTCACCAGAAGACTCACGGAGCCATAAGACGAGACGGAGTAGGGCCATGAGGGGCCCACACCACCAGGCCACGCGGGCCAGGCCAGGCCACGCCTGGGGGTGGTGTGGCTGCGTCGGCTGCCCTCTCGGCCTCCCTCTTCGCCTATAAGTTGCCTCTTGACCTAAAAACAAAGGTGGGGTTCGATGTTTTTCCAGAAAGAGTTCCACCGTGCCGCCACCACCAGATTCGATGATTCGGAACCAGAAACTCCGTTCTGGCACCCTGCCAGGACAGGGAATTGGAGGAGATCATCGCCATCATCATCACCATCGCTTCTCCATCGACCATCCATGTTTCCTCCATCTATGAGTGAGTAATCCCCCACTGTAGGCTATGGGGATGGTAGGGATTGGATGAGATCATTCATGTAATGGCATCAGATTATTAGGGCATGGTGCCTAGTATCTTTTATTAGTGCTTTTTGACTTTGTTGCAACTTGTTATGCTTAATGCTTTTCACTAGGGCTCGAGTGCCATGATTTCAGATCTGAACATGTTATTGATTCATTATGATAATATTGTTGACGGTCTTACCTGCAAGTTGTATACACATATTGTTGTCCGGAACCAAAGGCCCCGAAGTGACAGCAGTCGGGATAACCGGAGGGAATGGCTTTGATGTGAGGATCACATGTGTTCAAGGAGTGTTAATGCTTTGCTCCGGTGCTCTCTTAAAAGGAGCACCTTAATTGCCAGTAGTTCCCTCGAGGCCCCGCTGCAAACGGGCTGGCAGGACAAAAGATGTTGTGCAAGTTCTCATTGCGAGCACGTATGACTATATATGGAACACATGCCTATGGTTATTTAGTACTTAGATGATTTATCTTATTTATCTACAAATGCCTTATGTCTTGATTGCCATATGAATTGTCTTGTCTATGCAACGCCCGTCCATCCATCCCTATGCCTACCGCGTTTTAATCCTACTATTTACTTCAATTGTTACTACTATATTTACCTTTACTACTGTTGTTACTTTACTATTGCTACTACAAAACTGTTGCTACTGATAAACTGCTGTGAGCAAGATTGTTTCTAGGTGCGGCTGAATTGACAACTCAGTTGTTGAGGCTTATAAATATTCTTTGGCTACCCTTGTGTCGAATCAATAAATTCAGTTTCACTTCCCTCTAAATTACTACGATACACCCCAGATACTTGTGGGTCATCACTCGTTACCGACATGTACTCTTTTCTCGTTCCCGTGATATAACATTCTAGTCATCTCATCACTCTCTTGCAAGCTAACCAATGTGATATCACCGAGAGGGCCCAGAGAATATCTATCTGTCATCGGTATGGACAAATCGGACTCTTGATCCATGAGCTTCTATATAATTCTGTTGTAGCACTGAACCCGCCTTTATAATCACCCTTTCATGGTGTGACGTTTGATGTTATCAAGATACTCTTCCATTGTTAGTGATTAACATGATCTCATGGTCTAAGGACTATGATTACTTTGTTAGATGTTATAGCAATATAAACACAATGACTTTGATCGTAATGCTATACTTCGGATGAATGTTCATCACATCATTTCACTAATGTTGTGACCTCGTTCTTAACAACATCCAATGTCCATGATCAGGAAACCTTGATCATCTTTTTAATCAACGAGCTAGTTTATAAGAGAGGCATAACTAGGAACTTTCCTTTTGTTTATTAAACACACATGTATTAACGTTTCCAAATTAAAACAATTATAGCATGCAAAATAAACATCTATCATATACTTGGAATATGTATAATAACAACTTTATTATTGCCTCTCAGGACATATTCCCTTCAATATTAAGATGTTCTCTGTCTGTATCTATTTAACAAATGGGAACTTGTATTGACGCCCTCTAGCGATGACAGTTTTTGCATTAACTTTGGTGGTTTTGAATTCCAGTCAACAGATGAAGAACCCACTGAGAGAATTGAATTTAGAGGTATCCAAAGAACATCAAAATTACAGTCATTTGTTTTGTATGCGTTTAGACGATAGACATTAATATTCCACCGTATTGAAATTTTTATGTGTTGTTGCATCAGGGCCTCAATACAAGGGGGACACTGATTTTGATAAGTAGAGCCTTTTTGGAAACGCCATGTCTCTGAAATTGGTTCATGTAGACTTCCTCTTAGACTGGCGTGAACCCGAATTTCCACCAAAAATCAAGTACTACGTCTACAGGCTTCCATATTCATCTGAAATGAAAAAGAAGTGCAAGCTGGTAACATGATACATTCTTGATCATATTACCAATAAGTTATCATGTGATATTTAAATACTTCCAGTAATCACAAACATGCTAATTCTTCAATTCTTTGTACTTGCCCAGACATTTGAAACCAAGTTCACAAGAAAATACCTAAAAATTGCCTTGATGAATCTATTGATATCCATGTTTGGCAAATGAAGTGCAAAAAGTCAAAAATGGTTAGGATGAAGATGAGAGCTGGGTCAAATGCAATCTTGACGACTGGATGAGAGAAGGTTGTGAGAAGTTTCAACCTAAAGCTGGATAGCATTCTCCTTTTTTGCTTTGATGAAAAAGATAATAGATAGGTACTTATTCTAGTTCAGCAAGTTTCACTGGGCGGCCGATTATAAATGTAATGCTGGATTTTTAGAGAGTACTAGTTATGCTAGTTGATTTATTTATGGACTGCACTTTGTATGTACTGCCATAACATGTAATGGCTAAATTTGTATAAATTTCCCAAACTATCTGTCTAATGTTACCATGATCGAGCTCCTATAATTTCTTTAGTTAATGTGTATACCTATCTGTTGAATCATGATTATGTGTCATATCAGCTATGATCGAGTTTGAATTAGCATGCTATTATTTCAAATAGTTTACAAAGACTAGAGACGGTCACTTTAAAAGCTTCTCCGAGGCACACTAGTTCTGGAGACGACCTTTGTTAGAATCCGACTCAGGTTGCCTTACTATTGGAGACGGTCCCTAGAATATGTTGTTTGAGGTTGAGGAGTTCTTGCAAGCAGTCAGAAATATTAGCCGTCTTCAGCTCGTACATGTTAGAGGCGTTTTCCTTTTTTAAACTATCTGAGGTGGCGTATATTAGAGCCACAAAGAAAAAACGGCTCAGGTGGTGTGCTCTTAGAAGCTATGCATTTGAGCCAGAACGAGAAACCGGCTGAGGCCAATGGGCAATTGACGTCTCTAAGTAACATGTTTATACTAGTGAATTGAGCTAAAAGTCAATCGAATGATAGTACCAACGTTCTAAAGCCAGATTTATTTTAGAAGGAGTGGCGAATACAAGATACTTCCATGGTGTGGACAATGGTAGACACCGAAAGAAAATTATTCATTCTCTAATACAGGATGAAGGTATGATTGAGGAACATGAACAACTCAAGACATATATTAAAAATTATTATAAAGGTCTATTTGGGGCTCTAGAGGAAGGTTCCTTCTTGATGGATGAGTCCTGAACAGATGGTATACCCCAGGTTTTTGTGGAACAAAATAACTTTCTAACTTCTGCTTATACTGAGGAGGAAGTCACGAAAGCGGTTTTCCAAATGGAACACAACAAAGAACCAGGTCTGGATGGTGT
Organism: Avena eriantha; assembly: GCA_910589775.1. Lineage (NCBI taxonomy): Eukaryota > Viridiplantae > Streptophyta > Magnoliopsida > Poales > Poaceae > Avena > Avena eriantha. The sequence goes on along the minus strand of OU342741.1, from coordinate 9,556,780 downwards.
TCCAGCATAATTTACCAAAATATCTGGGAAGTCATCAACGTGATCTTCTAGATTTGTTTGGATTTCTTCATGTTGGGCAACTAGACTTGTTTATGCTGAATTTTGGCAAGATTATTTTAATACCTAAGGTTCATGAGGTAGAAAGGATACAACAATATTGTCCTATATGTTTTCTCAATGTTATCTTTAAAATATTCACTTAAGTTGTCACGATCAGTCTAAATTCGGTTGGTGACCATGTAGTTCGTCCTTCTCAGACTGCCTTTATGCAAGGAGAAACATGCTTGATGGTCTAGTAATTCTGCATGAAATAGTACACAAACTACATAGTAAAAAGTTGAATGTGCTATTGTTTAAGATTGATTTCGAGAAGGTTTTTCAGAGGAGTGGTGCGCTCTTATTCAATCCTTTGAATCTGGAGGGAGCGTGGTCATCAAAGTCAATGATGATGTTGGCATATACTTTTAGACAAATAAAGGATTGAGAAAGGGTGACCCATTATCACAATACTATTTAATATAGTGGCTGATATGTTGGCTATCTTGATCGAGAGAGCGAAGGTTGATGGCCAGATCAAAGGAATGGCCCCTCATCTTGTAGATCGGGGACTCTTCATTCTTCAATATGCCGATGATAAATTATTTATTGAACACGATTTGGAAAAGGCCAAGAATATGAAATTGATCTTGTCAGTATTCGAGCAACTCTCCGGATTGAAGATACATTCCATAAAAGTGAGTTGTATTGTTTTCATGGGGTCCATGACTAGGCTCACTGGTATGCCGATCTCTTTAGTTGTGGGAAGGGTCAGTTTCCAATCAACTATTTGAATATCCCGATTCACTATTAGAGACTTACAAATGCTGAACGGAAATTCATCAAAGAAAGACTACAAAAAGGCTTAGTAGTTGGAAAGGAAAATTTCTATCTCTGTGTGGAAGACTTGTACTTGTAAACTCAGTACTCACAAATATGGTATTGTATATGATCTCGTTTTTTCACTTACCAAAGGGAATCTTAAAAAGATTGGATTATTTCTATTCAAGATTATTTTGGCATGGAAATAGTGAGAAAAAGAAATATGGACTAACCAAATGGAGTGTGGTTTGCCATCCAAAATACTAAGGTGGTTTTGATATTAATGACCTACAAGTCAAGAATGCCGCTCTTCTGGGTAAATGGCTTTTTAAGCTACTAACAGAGGGCCGTGTGTGGTAAACCATTCTTTGAAGTAAATATGTTGGCTCAAATTCCGTGTCTCAAGTGCTATGGAAGCCTGTGGATTCGCATTTTTGGGCTGGCCTCGTGGCTCCCAAAAATCTTTTATTCCAATTTGGGACCTTTAATATCAAAAGGAGTGATCGCAAATACATTTTTGGGAGGATAAATGGTTTGGTCAGGGTACTCTCCAAGAACAATATCATGTTCTATACAATATTGTGCGGCACAAAGGAGATACAATTTCCACTATGATGGAGTCGAACCCTACGAATATGACTTTCAAGTGATATCTCATCGGTCCTACACTAGCATCGGTTAACGATCTTTTATTTAGACTAATCACGGTACAATTGTCCGAGGGTTCGGATGTGTTTAGATGGAATTTACTAGAAAGTGGTAAATTTTGGTAGATTCCAGTTAATGATAATAAGAAAATTTGTAAGATTAAAATTCTTTTAAAGATGAAAGTATTTGCATGGTACTTACGTAGAGGAATTAGTTTCACAAAAGATAACCTTATAAAAAGAAACTGGCAAGGAAGTAAGCAATGTGCTTTTTGTCATCAATATGAGACAATTAAATATTTATTCTTTTAATATATTTTTACATGTTCAATATGGTCAATCATCCAAATAGTGTGTGGATTATATCCTCCCTTTTTTCTCATTGTATTCGGTAATTATTTACATGGGATTAATGTAAAATACATGATTCTGTTTAGGAGGCAGCGCATGCCTTTTTTGGTCGCTATGGCTATATAGAAATGACAAGATCTTTTATGATAACATGTCTTCTTATTTGCAGGTTATTTACCAGAGCACGGCTACTCTCCATTTATGGTCCTCTCTACAACGTGCGGAATTTCCAGGTCTATTTACGGAGATTGTACACGATTGAAAGATATGTCGACAAATATTTTTTCACGACATGGATGGCAGCTAGAATATTATTATCCACTACCAATATCAACCTCACCGTTAGCTGTCATGGTCCAGGATGGTATCTAATGAAGCCAGGCACCCCCTCTCCCTAAACTCGTACAAATACGTTCACATATATATCCAAATCCGTATCTAACCGAGTATAACCCCTTAGAGGCGTACGGATTTGGGACCTATAGATATACGACATTCCCGCACACAGACAATCCGGCCTTCCCAACACCGTCCAGCACCGACCGTCGACGCCGGACAGTCTGATCGGTCGCCGAACAGTCCGATCGGTGCCCGGACAGTCCGGCCAGCCGCATGACAAGTCGTCGGACAGTCCGGCCAGCCGCATGACAAGTCGTCGGACTGTCTAGCCACCACCGTCAAGCTGTCCCGCACTAGCTCCGCCTCCACGCGCCGTCACGTCAGCTCTACCGACACACACCTACAAGGACAAGCCGAAGCATTAGCCAGTCAGGCCGAGTCACTGGCTCGCCGGACCCAACCGCCACCATTACCATTACCATCACGCGCGGACACGGCCCTTGCCGGCGATGTCCGGCGTACAACCATTTTTTTCTCGGCGTAGAGCTCGTACTAGTACAGCTACCGCTAGAAAACATATTATTTGGCTGAGTTATATGGGATTTTATGGATTTTTTAGGTACCTTTTACTAGTGGTAAGCGGTGACTAGTATAAATTAAATCTGGCCATTGATTTTCAAAGGGTATTCTAGATTATTTAGGGAGAAAATCGTATTATGTGGTAATCGTTGTCCCACTAGATATGGCTGAGATCCCGGTAACAGATTCTCAGTCTCCTTCTTGGATGTTCGTAAGAAAAAAAGGACTCGTATGTATGGGCCTGGTGGCCGGCCGGCCGTAGAAGATGACGGCTAAACATCCTTGCAGCAGCACTGGCACTGCCGCGCGGGACGGCCTCTCATCTGAACTAGTGCTGAAGGCGTGCGTTCCAGTCAATGGATTACACCATGGAAGAACAGCTCATTCATGGAATTAGACCATGCGAGCGTAATTCAGACGAGATGCCCTCGTTCTATTGATGGAAACTCATAGCCAAATCTACAAATTTTGATCAATTTCTCCACGAAACATTCATAATAAAATTAGATGGAAGAGTCAGTGATCGGCGCTTGACAGATTCTACCGGATCTAGCCAGCCGTATTTGCACATACTTCGGCGTTGACGACGTTGACACCATGCCGTTGATGTTCCATCGAAGAAGAAGGTGTTGGCATGGACGTTACTGTACAACTTAGTCCAACGGACGGGCTACGGATTAGTGCAGGTTTGCCGGTTTCGCCCCTTGACCAACTAATACTACCGATGTTTTAGCACTAGTACAGCTAATACTACCCATCTTTTGAGAACAAGTATAAACTAATCTGGACTTTCTAATTCATGAAAATAAATGGACCAAAACGATTTGAGGGTACCATAAAAGTCCTCGATTTTATACAGGATTACATATACACGTATATACTAATTATAAAGGGGTATCAAGTCATTTGAACCATGTCCCTGTGTTTGACATTATATGAGTTTGTACGAGTTTAGTGGAAGGGGTAGTATTGGATCAAACCCCTTATATTAGAGCCAGGCACGTGAGTCATAGAACGTGCAGCCTGAATAGTGTTGGAGTAGTACCACCAGTACTCTCCGATCCTTTTTGTTATTCTTCTCTCGAGATCCTCTGTCGTGATTAACAACTCTCATTCGAGGATATGGTATAGTATTAGCAAGTAGCAACTCAGCTGCGTGTGAATGACTCAGAATCCGATCTTCATGAATAATTAAGGGAAAAGCGGTCATGGGTCGCACGTGCCACCGACGTGCCGCCGACACATATGGTCTGAGAGTGTCGGAACTCGAAAGATAAATAATACTCCCTTCGTTCCAAAATAAACGATTTAAGTTTATCTAGATTCGCATGTATCTATATACTAAAACGTGTCTAGATATATTCAAATCTAGACAAATCCAATGAGCGGCAGCAACCTGGATAGTTCATGGTAACATGAGCGGATCAACCTAAGGGTAGCCAAAGCGTCGGGTGAAGCACCTGGAACTAGCAAAGTCCAGCGAGGCCTCTAAAGGCTTTGCCGTTATTCTGTGCTGTGCACTGTGCGTGCTTAGTTTTGACGACGAACCTCAACCAACACGCTTCACTACCGGGGAGGTTCAGATTTTTGCAGGAAACAACAGCAAACATAGTTGGGAAGTGGAAAATTAGCGCTATAGCAAATAGCGTCAGCATTAAAAACACGCTAATGGTGTGCTATGTCGCGCTATAACATACAATTAGCAAGACATTGTACACTGATTTATTTTGCGAGACGTGGCTCAGAACGCTAAAGCGTGCTATTAGCGGCACTATAGCGCACTATTTTTTACCATAATACAATGCTTAGGAATTAGCAGAACAGGTCAAGGTGAGTAGAGAGGAGCAACTCCCGGCGTTTGTTGACATTGACAATGCCAGGAATCGATGGCGAAAGAGCTGACCTCCAAGCTCTAGTCAAGGGGCCGAGAAAGGGGATCGAGAGTGATGACATCTAAATTCCCCGTTTATATTGCATAAAAAGTTAGTCCGCGTACTAAAAAGCCCGCCAGCATAGAATGGTTATAGCCAAAACAAAACGTCCCAGCCATTACCAACCCCATCTACATGTGACTGCGTTCACCTGAACGCACACTACATCAAGGAGAAGCAGCTACGAGAGAGCCAAAGAACAGAAAAATAAGCCATGGATAATAGCAGGACCATTTCTCACAATATCGCGCGGATAATAGTAAAACAATAATGATTTCTGAAACACAATCAACTCAATATGGTTCCCTGCAGCAGCTGAATATCTTGATTGTGTAGCCTTTGGACGAATCCATGTCCAAACATATCATCTTATGTTGAGGCGTAAAAGAAGTAAAGAACGCTTTTTTCTTGCGAAATTCAACCGTTGTATTAAAAATATCAACAGTAGTACAAAGAGACCTCAAAATAATAAAAATTATAAATAGGTCACTGGACCACCTAGCAACGACTACAACCACTAGCGAGAGCCGAAGGCACGCCGCCGCCCCCACCCCTCCATCACTGGAGATGGGCAAAGCTTGTCGTAGTAGAGCTTCTTATACTAGGCAGACGGAAAGTCATCGTGCTAAGTCCACAAAGGACCAGCACATCAGAGCAGCAACCATCACCAAAGATGACAATCGTAGATCGAAAGAGACTAACCTTGAATCAAACCAACGAACATGAAGACGGACCGGATCCCAGGAGATCTGACGGACAAACGACTCAACGCGCTCCCCGTCGGCGCTAGATGCACCACCGGAGCGAGGATAGAGCGGGGAGAACCTTATTCTGACTCCAAGACGTAGTTGTCGTCTCAACATCCCGAAGAAGATACGAAAATGCAGGCTAAACAAACAACAAAAAACCTCCCGCTGGTGAGAGGGCATGGTCTGCCACACCCCCAAGGCCCTAGGACCACCGGAGGCGGAGCGAATCGGCGACGTCTCCGGCGAGGGGGACGAAACCCTAGATGGGTTTTAGCTTGTTCCCCCAAACGGCGGCTACGTACAGCTTCTTAAATATAATATATTAGTGTCTCGGTCAAGAACACCTTGATTGTAAGGTTGCTTGATACTATTTTGAAATTTGAATCGGTTGTGATGCTTCGAGTCCCCTTATTAGCATGCTGCGGGCAACGAACTTGTTCGCAGCCTCCGTGAAATGGATCCCGTCCCATGAAACGGACCTCGACGAGTTGGCGCACGTCGTCGACAGCGGCGTACCACAGAAGAAGGTGAAGTTGAAATTATACGGCCCGCCGCCGCCACCGCAGCACGCTGCCAATGGCTTGCCGCCAAAACCTGCAAGCCAAAGAAGAAGTAGTGAGAACGTGCACACGGAATTCGTCGGAGAGAGAGAGAGGACGGTATGTTGAGCGGCGTGAGGAGCGCACCGTATTTTCGGGGAGAGGAAACGATTGCGACGATGGGGTTGTACAAGTCACCGTACTGGATAGACGTGCGGGGGTGAGCTCGCCGGAGTTGGGAGAGCATGCGGTTCAACTCACGGTTGTGCAGTTGGGCGAGTTGGTTGAACGGCGTGATGCAGCGAGACGCCTGGTCGTAGTAGTTAGCCTTACTGCTGGGTAACAGGGCGAGCATCTCCGGCTCGCAGCCGATTGGTATCATGCCCGTCACCACCATCGTCCTCGCGCCAGCAGCGATGGCGTCCTGGGTAGAAGAAGAAAAGTCAAGGATGGAAAATATCACTTTGATTTGCAGACTTCGGTCGACCAATTAGCAGCTGAGTGGACTGGGACTCACGATGAGGGCCGAACGGATGACGCCGACGATGTGCGGCACCAAACTCTTTGCTAGGCCCATGGTGTCGTTGGTCAAGGTCATTAGGGCGAAGGAGTAGTCATTGAATCCGATCTCCCCGAAGTAGAACAGGGACCTCGCCATGATCTTGCGTTGCTCTGTAATATACGATTCTCTCCTAGCTAATCAGAGCTCGCCATAAACAAAATGGAATTTGTCGGTGTCATGACTCGTGAATCAATTTATACTTACGGTTGGGTGGGGAAGCAAGAAGCTGCAAAACACGGTTGAACCAGGTGGTCTGGTTGCTGGTAGCAATAGGCACGAACGATTTTATCCCTTTGCTCTTCAGGAAAGCCATGTCCAGCGCCGTCGCACCGCCCACTGCGAAATTCACGCCGTGCCGGAATTCTGACGCGGTACTGCCGGCGAGGTACGGTGTCGGCTGGGGTAACCTAAGCGACTCCACTGTATTCCACAAGGACAGAAAATGGTGGAGCTTATTATTTGATCAATCTGAACCATAATAATAAATGATTGCTTGTTGAGTGAGTGGTTCATACCGATGAAGTCGATGACAAGGCGACCGTCGGAGGCCCGGCCGCTGGGGCCTTTAAAGTGGGTCTGAGCGTAAGGCGCCTTGGTGAAGGGCCCCCCGGCGGTGGCCGGGAGGATGGCCGAGTTGCCCGTGTCGGTGAGTGAGTCGCCGAAGCTGAACACCCGATCATAGCGCGCCGGGCCGTAGAGTATTGTGCCACTGCCGCCAGCGTCAGCCTCTCCGGTGGCTGCTGCGACGAGCAGAAGGGCCGCTAGGAGGAGACGAGAAAATGGCGCCATTGTGAGTAACACTCTAGCAGGAGCTTGTGATCGGTATGATGCTGCATTCCACGTTGATGTCTTCGTGTTCTGTTGGTTCTTTTATACCAATGTTAATGAGGATGGAGAGTCCTTGTATACCAAAGCAAAGCTAATAATTGGACACATGTCACGTGTATTAAAGATAGAATCGGTTAGGTATATTTTCCATGATTCTAGTGATTGTGCATATCTCCTTTTATATTAGATAGGATCTCTAGTGATTGTGCATATCTCCTTTTATATTAGATAGGATCAGTTGTGGTCGGTTGGTATCAGAGCAGTGTTCTCGTCTAGGGCATGCGTTCCACGATGACAACATCCACCTCCGTCGGCGCACCACGACCTCCCTCTCCGCATCCCTCCCCGCCTGCGCCATTGTGAGTAACAGTCTAACGATGATGGAGGACACATGCCACATGTGCACCGGGAATGCACATGGCCTCCATGAGAGAGAGAGAGATGCGATCCGGCGCAATCCAAATGGAAAATAGGAGAGTTTGCACAATGAATTTATGAGTGATTGAACACTATTCATTTACAAGCTAATGATAATCTATAGGATATCTATGTGTAATTTATCAACGCCAATGGCGCCACAGCTGAAGGCACTGCGCATCGGACAGCGCATGGCACATGGAGACCATCACTTGTTTTATGGGGCAGGTGAGGCGGGAGCAGATCAGGATCAGTCATATGCAGCTCTAAGTTTTTCTCTTTTCTTCTTTATTTTTGGTTGTGTCTTGTGTGCATCGCTTAATATCTTAACAAGTTCTTGATATTTCGTTATTTTTACAGGCAGTGTGTAATTGCAAAAAAATTCGCACAAAAAAAATCTAAAAATCCTTTGACATGCTTGTACCTCATGCAACCAACTTTTAGGGAAAATTTTAAAATTTGAAATTTGATTTTTTTTTGCAAAAAAAGTTATTCCGGATTAAAACGCCTATAACTTTTACATACGAACTCGGAAAAAAAGTTTATTATATGAAAAAAGTATCTACGCGAACAGTTACATCCGATTTCAAAGTGTAGCCTGAATAGAGTTGGAATAGTACCACCAGTACTCTCTAATCCTTTTTGTTATTCCTCTCTCGACATCGTTTGTCGTGATTAACAAGTCTCATTGTAAGATATGGTGTAGTATTAGCAAGTAGCAACTCAGCTGCCAGTGAATGACTCTGAATCCGATCTAATGAATAATTAAGGGAAAAGTGCTCATGGGTCGCAACGTGCCACCCGACACATATGGTTTGAGTGTCAGAACTCGAAAGATAAATAATATAACACTATGCGGGGCACCAACCTGGATAGTTCATGGTAACATGAGCGGATCAACCATATGTAGTCTGTTTGCACAAATGCTTGATTTTCAAAATTTCAAAAGGAAATGTGAAAGCAGGAAGATTTTAGGTTTTGCCAGAAAAATGAGAAAATTTTATTTTTTGAAAATTTTGAATTCCTTTTGTTGTTTATTTTATTTTTAAATTATTTTATATTATTTTGGAATTTTTAAAAAGAGAAAGAAAAAGAAAAGGAAAGGAAAAAAACTAACCCTGGCCGGCCGAGCCACCCGGCCCAGCCCAGATAGCCTGCGTTTCCCCCACGCGCGCACCGCACACACCGCCCGCCGCCACTAGGCCAGCCCAAAGCAAGCGGCAGTAGCCCACGCCGCGCCAGCCCACTCTCCTCGCCGCTCTTCCTGCCATGTGGGGCCCGTGCCTTCATCCCCTTCCTCCAACCGGGGGTCCCTGACGAGCACGAGTTCGTGACGAACGAACCCGTGAGAAATCCACACCAAATCCGTGTCGATCTATGCCCCTTTCGCACACCAGCACCCCCATATAACCCCTCCTCCACCTCTCCTCGTTTTTTCCTCCTTTCCGAAGCCCTAGGGACGCCCAAGCTGGAACCTCATGTTCCACCACCGTAGAGCTCCTGGGCATTCACAATCCCAAGGTTATCGCCACCCCCCGCCACTCCTCTTGTTCCTATTCCCTTCCCCGTGCTCCGCCGCATCTCCTCACGATATTTCCCCATCCATAGAACATCGGCGCGCACATGATTCCGCACCGAAGCTCCACCATGGTCCGCCGACTCCATCTGCACCGCGCCGCATTACAAGAAGAGAAGAACGACGCCAATACCACCAGCTAGCTCACTGTCCACTCCCTCTTCGCGTCCGCTACTTCTCTGTCACCGGCAAGCACCGAAGTCGCCGCCACGACAACCACCTGAGCCGCACCATCGTCGCCAGCCGACTTCGCATGTGAGGTGAGGAACCTTTCGTTCCCTGCCACACGATCTTCATTGAACGCACCCGATTAGATCCAGCTAAACCGGTACCAGCGAATCACATCATGCCGCGTGGCACATGGGTGGACGCCGCCTCAGTGACGCATTAGCGCCAGTCAGCTTCACGTCAGCTGTTGCGTAAGCATCGGCGCACAGTCGCCGCAACATATTCCTAGGGAATATTCCCTTTTATTTGAAATTAATTAAATTTGCATAAATTGTGTTGAACTTGTAAAATTCATATAAAATAATTATAGATCCAAAAATGCAAAAGAGATACCGATGGATTCACAATTTTGTGTAGATTATTAATCTGTAATTGGATCCGACATTTAATATAAGTATTTGTCATGATTATATAATTGGTTTAATAACCTTTTTGGCGCAATTAATTTGTATAAAATAAATTACTGATCAGAAAAATACAAATGATATAATCCCTAGATTCAAAAAATCGTATAGAACATGCTTCTAGAATAAAATTTCGAGTTTACCATAAAGATATTTTCAGAGATGTTAAAAGGCATATTATGGTATTCTAATTCTAGAAAAATATATGTAAACTATTTTGACGTGAATCCTTTTGTTTCTGGCTCTAAATAAAAATACTTATCCATTAGTTTTTTACCAAGAATTGATCATAGTGTTTATAGCAGAGGCTAAATTAAATTGAATAAATTGATCTAATTAATGTAATAATTGGTTTTTATGCATTAAAGAGTTTTTCATGCATGTCATCTGTAAGTATTATGATCAGGGAACCTAAATTCTCTACTGAAACTTTTATGAAGATGTCATAGGTACATTTGTTGCAATTGTATTGATCTCTATGTGTTGTTGTTCACCCCGTTGCACCGATTCGTGTAGATTGTGAGGAGTGTAATCCCTGCGATGCGACTGTGAACACTATACTTTTGGCTCCTACGACCAAGGCAAGTGATGCTACATAAATATACTACTTATTTTCCCTATGCATTATAGCTCTATTTTTGTAGTTGCATGTGTAGGAATATTATGCTATGTTATATCCCATTATTGTTGTAGTACTCCTTATTAGGTGAGCCACCGTATATTAGATGTGCTTAGATGTGCTACTTAGACGAGGGTGGGATTACACCATGTTGAACTATGTTTTTGAAAGCAATAGTTTTGTGAAAACCAAAATAACTTAATTAATAAATCACCTGGTTGTGATGGGATTGATATTTCTTGGATGGTTTTAATGAGGAAAGGCACCCATCCTTCATAGAAATGTTTAGTGTCTTGTTTGGTAGCTTTTGTGTGAACCATGTCCTAGTGAGTTATGGGTGGCAGATTGGACTTAGTAGGTCTTGGTGAACTGAACGCTTCATATCTAGAGATGTAGTGAATGGTAGGTTGGTACAGTTCTAGGATGGGTTTGGGGAACTACTTCTCGAATGGTCTCTTCTTGGATTTCTCCCTATCGTGACTCAAAATGCATGTCATGGTAAGATTGTGTTGACCAGGTCACATAGGTAAAGTGTACAAACTCATGCAGGGTGTAAAACTAAGTGCTTAGCCGTGTCCCCTATTATGGACAAATTGACTTGCCAAATTTAGAGGCTATGACATGTTCTCGCTCATTCCAATTTCGTAATTTGATAAAACTTATGGTTGAACTTAATTGGATTGTATGCTGAAAGATCAAATGGTTTACAAATGATAGGATGAACTTATTTTGATGATGCAAACATGCCTTGAACCCCACAATACAAATAAGTATGTAGTGTATAAACTTTTTATATTGTCTCTTAGCTTCACTTGCCAATACATTAAAAGTATTGATCACTCATTGGTTGCAACCTTTCATGTTGCAGGTTATTCTAATTCTGAGTGATTGATTAGGTCATGAACATCCACTCAATATTTGTTCGCCTGTGGCACAGTTTGGATATTGGAGCTATACCTTATTGATGTTTACCGCTGCTATTTGAATATTTGAGCTAGCTTTGAGCTATGCATTATGTAATAATTGAATGTTTTGGATCATTCGATGTAATAATGATGCACTGTTAATTTTTTTGGTATTCATCTATACTGTGTGTGCCAGTGAACCGATCCAGGGATTGACACTATAGAGAGGAACTCAGCCTTATTAGGTAAAGGTATTAGACTAGTTGGGACTTGGTTGGTCTTGAACTACTTTCATGGATGTCGATGTTCTTCATGAAAGTTAGTTTTCTCTTGTCCCGAGACAGAAAAAAGTGCCCAAGGTTGATGGAAGGAATTGGTTCATCATATGTGCATGTTCTAAAGCATATGACACCATCACTATTAGGAAAAGGCCTACCGCCGGTGCGCCCATTTCTCTTACCGCCGGCACGTAGGCCTGCGCCAGCGATAATCGTGGTGGCTCGTGGTGGCGTCGGCCGGAGCGGCCAGGCTGTGGGGAAGCACCTACGCCGATCTTCTGCTTGGGAATCGGCCTTCTCCCCACGTGCCACATGGGAGCCGAGACGACAGTTCCGGGTATGGTGGTGGCGGCCTCCTCACGGGAGGTGCGGATGCGATGGGGTTGGTGTGGCGGATCTTGGGATCCCACACCAATCCTCACGGTGATGTGGGTGTGGCCATGGTGCCGGCCACGCAGAGATGCGGCCTCCTCCAACTTTGGCTGCTCATCGGTCCAAAGATCTGGTCGGGTGGGTGCTGCCTCACGGCAACTTCTCGGCGGTGGGTCAAGTTGAGGAGGGGGATGGTGAACAGACTGCTGAAGCGGGTGAGGATGCCAACATCGACAGCAGCACCCGAGGGTGTCGTTTTCCTCGTTGGAGGCGAAGGTGGGGCGTCTCTTGCTCCATAGTTTCCGGGGGAAACCTTAGGTCTAGGGGAGGCTACCATTGACGGTGGCGCCCATGGGCATCGTAGCCTCAGTCCATAGATGGATCGCTGAAGCTTGCACACCTTGTCAGCATCCTTAGGATTGACAAAACCCTTTGGTTGTATCATATATATACAACTCTTCTTCAATGTTACCGTTGAGGAATGCAGTTTTGACATCCATCTGCCATATCACATAATCGAAATAAGCATCAATTGCTAACATAATCCTAACCAACTTTAGCATCGCTATGGGAGAGAATCTCTCATCGTAGTCAACCCCTTGAATTTGTCGAAACCCCTTTGCGACAAGTCGAGCTTTATAGATGGTTACATTACCATCAACATCTGTTTTTCTTTTGAAAATCCATTTATTATCAACGGCCTTTCGATCGTGAGGTAAGTTCACCAAGGTCCAAACCTGGTTTTCGTACATGGATTCCATCTCGGATTTCATGGCTTCTAGCCATTTGTTGGAATCCGGGCTCATCATCGCTTCTTCATACGTCGTCGGGTCATCTATTTCATCAACCATGAAATTCATAACAGGATTCCGTATAGTTCAGGAGTTGCACGTGTCCTGCTTGACCTGCGCGGTTCGGTAGTGTCCTCTTTCGGAGTTTCATGGTCATTATCATTAGTTTCCTCTTCATTCGGTGAAGTCAACTCCGGAACAATTTTCGGCACTGCGCTACTCGCCATTGTATGAAGAGAAGGTTCAATAACCTCTTCGAGTTCTACCTTCCAACTACACACACCTTTCATAAGAAAAATTTCTCTCGAAAAGATCCATTCTTGGCAACGAAAACCTTGCCCTCGGATCTGGGATAGAAGGAATACCCAATAGTTTCCTTAGGGTATCCTATGAATACGCATTTTTATGCTTTGGGTTCAAGTTTATCCGGTTGAAGTTTCTTCACATAAACATCACAACCCCAAACTTTAAGAAATGACAGCTTAGGTTTGTTTCCAAACCACAATTCATACGGTGTCTTTTTAACGGATTTAGATGGTGCCCGATTTAAAGTGAATGCAGCAGTTTCTAGTGTATAACCCCAAAATGACAGTGGCAAGTCAGTGAGAGACATCATAGATCGAATCATATCTAATAAAGTACGATTACGACGTTCCGACACACCATTACGCTATGGTGTTCTGGCAGGCGTGAGTTGTGAAACTACTCCACACTCTTTTCATATGTGCGCTAAACTCGTAACTTATATACTCACCTCCACAGTCAGACCGTAGAAATTTGATCTTTCTATTATGATGATTTTCCACTTAATTTTGAAATTCCTTGAACTTTTCAAAGGTTTCAGATTTGTATTTCATCAAATAGATATACCCGTATCAACTCAAATCATCCGTGAAAGTAACAAAATAACGATAACCACCATGCGCCGACACACTCATTGGACCACATACATCAGTATGTATGATTTCCAATAAATCTGTCGCCCGTTCCATTGAACGGGAAAACGGCGTTCTAGTCATCTTGCCTATAAGTCATGGCTCACATGTATCAAATGATTCAAAGTCAACTGATTCCAAAAGTCCATCAGAATGGAGTTTCTTCATGCGTTAACACCAATATGACCTAGACGGCAGTGCCACATATATGCAGATATATCGTCATCAAGTTTAATCCTGTTAGCATCAACATTATGAATATGTGTAACACTATTATCGAGATCCAATAGAAATAAACCATTCATCACAGGTGCATGACCATAAAAGATATCATTCATATAAATCGAATAACCATTGTTTTCGTATTTAAATGAATAACCACATCACATTAAACAAGATCCGGATATAATGTTCATGCTGAGTGTGATACGTTGCTAACGTATCTATAATTTTGGATTTTCCATGCTTATTTTATATATACTTTCTTATGTTTCATCCACACTTTGGAGTATTTTTATACACTTTCTTGGACTAAACTATTAACAAGATGCCACAATTCCAGCTGCCTGTTTTCTGCTATTTTTTGTTCCAAGAAAGTCAGAAAATGAATATTCTCGGAATTGGACGGGACAAAAGCCAAAGTCGATATTTCACAGAGGAGGACACAGACCCAGAATACGAGACGGAGAGGGGCCAGGGGCCGCCCACACCACCTGGCCGCGCGGCCAGGCCTGGCCCACGCTAGGGGGTGGTGTGGCCGCCTAGGGCACCCCCTCAGCCTCCCCTTTTGCCTATAAGATGCCTCCGATACAAAAACCCTAAGTACCCGATCAAAGTTCCACGAAAGAGTCTATAGCCGCCATCATCTCCATCCCTAGACCGGGAGGGATCTGAAGCTCTTCCCGGCACCCTGTCAGAGGGGAGAATTCACCCTGGAGGCCTTCTTCATCACCATGCAAGCCTCCGGTGTGATGCGTGAGTAGTTCATCCTTGGACTACGGGTCCATGTAGTAGCTAGATGGTTGGTTCTTCTCCTTTGTGATACCATGTCTAGATCTTGTGAGCTCCGTTCATGATCAAGATCATCTATTTGTAATCATACATGTTGTGTTTGCGGGGATCCGATGGATATTGAGATGCTATTTCAGATTGATTATTGATTTTATCATGTCTTTGTTATTTGTGATCTTGCATGCTCTCCGTTGTTAGTAGCTATCGTGGCCGAGTAGATGATAGAAACTCCAAGAGGGAGTATTTATGCTCGATAGTGGGTTCATGCCTCTAGTAATCTGCAGAAGTGACAGAAAACTCTAAGGTACTAGATGTGCTGTTGCTACTAGGGAGAAAACAACGATCCTTTGTTCATAGAACAATCGTATTGTTTACTTTACACGCAATGCTTAAGGAAATTATCTGTTGCTTGCAACTTAATACTGGAGGGGGTTTGGATGATAAGCTGAAGGTGGATTATTACTCATAGATGCAGTTGGATTACGGTCTATGTATAATGTTGTAATGCCCAATCAAATCTCATAGGAGTCTAGATGATTAGTATATGTATGTATGCTTTCTCCACTACTAGGAAACAACTCTTCTGTGGCGCATGGATTTCCATCTTCTATGGCTCATATCCCCGTCGGCACTGTTACCCCGCCACTGATATCTGCTTCCTGTGGCACACATAGAAATGCGCCATAGAAGTCTCAGACTTCTGTGGCGCATTCCTGCATATGCGCCACAGGAAGCAGTTCAGTGGCGCATACAATCCAATGTGCCACATAGTCTATATGCGCCACAGACACCTTTTCTATATGCGCCACTGAGTATATTACATGTATTCAAAATAAAATACATTCCTGGTGTATAATCAGGTATTTATACAGGATTTACATAGTATTTATCCATATCAGTATAAACAGTACATTGCACATGTAGTAGATGAAAACCGACATATAATACAAACACAAGTATAATGTCATCACACTTAGAGCCTGATCGAGATACATATATAGTGTCAAGTGCCGAATTTTTACACAAGCGCCGAATACAAAGTTCATATCATCTCACATTACAAATATGAAGTGGCCACCGCCGCCTACACTAGGATCAAATAGAATACAGCTGTGATAATGGTGAGCAAGAGCATTTGCCCGACCAATATCTTCATCCGGTTCTTCTTCCACAAGTGGTTCCTCCACTTGGCTACCACCTCCTCTCTAGTCGCGTATCCTTTGTAGATGTTGCCGCTGAACTTGTTCACTTGTTTGTGACAATCCTCCCACTCCTCGTAGACTCCTGGAACCCTACCCATGTACACCACATACCACCTCGTCACCATCTCTATAGACGACAAGGCATATTAGTAAAAATACAACGAAAAGAATTAATAAAGGGTTCACATCCATATATATATAGAGAGAGAGTGGCGCTATTTGACACGCAGGGTGTATAATAGTTATTCTTCATCTACCCCTATCTTTCAAACCGTATATGATTTTTACGTCACGTAAATTTTCTCTTATCTCGGAAGTCAAGAAGAACCTAAAAAAATTTAGACATGTCGTAAAAAAATTATTTACATGCCGTAAAAAATACGGCGTATAATGCGAATTTTCTATGTTTTTTACACTATAATGACTCATAAATCTTATTTTTTATGTCGTTTTTTTGCGTTTCTGATGAATATGAACATAATTATTAGTATACAAAACATAAATTTATGTATGTGAAAACATAAAAATATGTGGGGTGCAAAATAACTATTCTACACCCTGGGTGCTGAATAGGGTTTCTATATAAAACAAAGGATCCATAAACCTAAAATATAGATCATCATAGGAGCAATAAGTTCAACGACAACATGACCACAAGGTAGTTTAAGTCTAACAACAATGACCATTTCGACCACGAGATAGTAAAGTTTATGACACACACACTAATACAGCAGGCGTCCATCAAGAATATACACACTGGATCATGCTAGAGGCACATATCGATTATGATGAAGACTTCCTCTTCTCGCTCGGCTTCGGGAACGGAAGATATCCCTCTTTCGTCATCCACGTCCTTGTGTCACCCTGCTTACGGAGGCGTTCTTCGATCTCCCTCTTACTCAACCCTCTGGCTTGTTGTAGGGCACCCCCCTTGTGTTGACATCTTCAATGATGATTTGTGACAACTTCATCTGAATGCGATGGAAGTCTTCTCTAAGATCAGCATCGTCGATTCGCGCCAAAGTTTCGGCCCATCCTCAGAGACTAGATGGCAGCGTTAGGTTCTGGCAATCCCGAACATAGCCTTTAAGGTGATGGAGGATGTAGAAGGCCTCCTTGGCACCAGTAGTCGACTGCTTGACGCAGGGGAACTCTGGCACGTGTTTTCCATCCTTGATATATTCCCCCTTATCTACGAAGGTGCATCCCTTCTTGGTGTAGCCCTCGAGAGCCTCATTGACAACACCCCTTATTCTGGTGTAGTCTTTCTTCTTCATCAAACTCCCCGAGTCGAAATACGTGGCTAGCGAATACCTCAGGGTAAGGACGATGAGTGTGCAGTATTTGTCTCTACGGAACATAATTGGAACGGAATGTTGGAAAAAGAGCAAAGGAAGAAATCTATAAGAAATGCATAAGTTACGGTGGCGATGAGCGAGTGTGTGTACTTACTCGGGAAAGAAAGGCAAAAGAAGTGTGCCCTTCCTCTTGTTGTCCACCATGAACTTCTCGAGGTACGCCGTCGCCTTGGTCCGTGTCTCTGATCCTTCGACCAACTGGTTGTCCCGCATATAGTTGGGATCCACTATCGCGATTTCCGGGGTACACTCTCTCTCTCTCTTGATCTTGATCGCCAGATTGAGCGCGTATAGGCGGACCAAGTTATAGTCCAGCCATTTCGTGAGAAACAGCTTGAATATGTCCTCGAACGCCATGAAGAATATATCCGCGGGGGGTTCATCGACGAAGCCCACGTCCAATGGCACCTTGGCCATGATAACCGGGTAATTTGGATCTTCGTCTTTAAGAAGGAGGCCCTCTAGTGTCTTGACACCCTCGTGCAAAGTTAACATGGCTCCAACCGCAATGTGGATCATATCCGGAATCAATATCGGATCACCAGCTACATGCACTCGGGGCATGCCATATTGTGTGGATGGTACGACGACGGCGTCCTGACCCCGGATCCTCTTCAGAATAGGCTGGCTCACACCCTTCTTATTATTATTACCTGTCTTCCTGTAGTGCTTCTTCTTCACAATGGTGTCAGCCACTACCATCTGCTCATCAGCCGCCTTTCAGAGTGTGTTGGGGCTGAAAACCAATCCCGGTTTCTCTTGTGGTGGATCGGCGGCCGTAGGCGTCTCTTGAGAAAGACCATGGAAGACCAGTCGCTGCGTGCATGTATTGGGCCGACCAGCTTGATGGTCGTCGCGAGCTGTGAAGGTTTCTTCATCCACATAAGGCATAAATCCTTTGGCGGTGCCGGTGTTGATGAAGTCGTCAACGTTGACCAATTCATCATCATCTTCATGGGTGCCATCGTGTGGTGGTAGTAGCAGGGGCGACGGCGGTTGCGGCACAACGTCTTTGCCATGTGGCGGTGCACACGCTGCCAAGAGTTGCTGGTGACGGCTGGTGGTGGCGACGACGGCGGCTGCTGGCTTCCGAGGTGGTGGCCGGGCGATCGGTCGAGAGGTGGCGCCGGTGCTCCCCCTGCTAGACGAATCTGGGTCTTCGGCCATGTCAAGGGCCAGTTGTAGCATTCTCCAAGGGTCTTGTGTTAGTCGGCTCCCTGAGGTTGAAAGGGGGGTCCATGTCGTCGTACCCTGGCAACACTTGAGCCAACCTGACCCTCGTCACATCATCATCATTGGATTGTTGTGCACGTGCAGCTCGCCGGTTGTATGAGAGTGCCCTTGGCAACATCCTTCAACTCACCGCCGACATCTTTAAGCAGGAGTACGCAAGAAGTGTCCTGAGGAAAAACATGTCTGTTGGGCGTCATGAGATGGCAGCAGTCATGCATCAAAGGCATAAAGGAGATGACATGCACTAACTAATTAGTTACCTTGGTGATGGCGTGGATCTCGGCTAATGTAGAGACACGGCCGATGCCGGCGGCCGGCCTATCATCATCTGCAATCTCCCGCTTGGGTGCCTCACGAAGCACCACCGCCGTCGGCTGCGCCTTATTGGTATCTTTGGCGGGAGGGGGCGTCGGTGTGACCAAAACGAGCGGCTGCGTCCCGACGTTGACGGCTGGCAGGGTCACCAGGTCCAGCGACATGGTAACATTGATGCCCGAGTTGCTGCCGCTTAAGATGGGCAGATGTATCGGCCCCTATCGACCTCCCGCATTCCAAGCAGTAAGCCCCTCAAAAAACTCAGGGGGGATCATCGAGCAGAGCTTCTCTTCCACTAACTTGTCCACTGTTTTCTCGTCCACCGCCTTCTCCTCTAGTGTCTGCACCTTCATCTTCAGCTCTTCAATAGAGGCTTTATCCTTAGCCGCCAACTGGTTCTTCCTCTCCCTTCTTTTCTTGGCGTCCTTGATACATTCCAAATGTATCTATAATTTTTGATGTTCCATGCTTAGTTTTATCCACTTTCTTGTGTTTTGTTCCAACTTTGGAGTACTTTTATTATGATTTCTTGGACTAACCTATTAACAAGAGCCATAGTGCTAGCTGCCTATTTTCTACTGTTTTTGGTTCCAGGAAAGTCAGAAAATGAATATTCTCGGAATTGGACGGGACAAAAGCCAAAGTGCCTATTTTTCGGAAGGATCAAGTGCCAGAATACGAGACGGAGAAGGGATGGGGCCGGCCACACATCCTGGCCCGCGCCAGGGGGTGGTCTGGTCGGCCACACCACCCCCTCGGCCTCTCCTTCCGCCTATAAGTTGCCCTCGGGACGAAAACCCTAGGCATCCGATCAAAAATTTCCATGAAAGAGTCTGTAGCCTCCGTCGTCTCTGTCCCTAGATCGGCGGGATCTGAAGCTCTTCCCGGCACCCTGCCGGAGAGGGGAATTCACCCTGGAGGCTTTCTTCATCACCATGCAAGCCTCCGGTGTGATTCGTGAGTAGTTCATCCTTGGACTACGGATCCATGTAGTAGCTAGATGGCTAGTTTCTCCTCCTTTGTGCTTTCATGTTTAGATCTTGTGAGCTTCGTTCATGATCAAGATCATCTATTTTTAATCCATACATGTTGTGTTTGCGAGGATCCGATGGATATTGAGATGTTATTTCAGATTGATAATTGATTCTATCATGTCTTTGTTATTTGAGATCTTGCATTCTTTCCGTTGTTACTAGCTATCTTGGCGAAGTAGATGCTAGCAACTCCAAGAGTTAGTATTTATGCTCGATAGTGGGTTGATGCCTCTAGTAATCTGGGGAAGTGACAGAAATCTCTAAGGTACTAGATGTGCTGTTGCTACTAGGGAGAAAACAACGATCCTTTGTTCATAGAACAATTGTATTGTTTACTTTACACGTAGTTCGTAAAGCAATAATCTGTTGCTTTCAACTTAATACTAGAGGGGGTTCGGATGATAACCTGAAGGTGGATTATTAGTCATAGATGTAGTTGGATGGTGGTCTATGTATTATGTTGTAATGCCCAATCAAGTCTCAAAGGAGTCAAGATGATTAGTGTATGCATATATTGCTTTCTCAGTGTTTGTCAATTTCCCCACTGTAATTTGTTCACCCAGCATGCTATCTATCTTAAGGAGAGCCACCTCTAGTGAACTATGGATCCCGGTCCATTTACTTTACATACAATCTACAACTGTTTACTGCTTTGTGTTTTCTTTCTGCAAACTTTTACTTCTTTCCATCGATACATTTAATCCTTTGTTTTCCACAAAACACGGTGAGATTGACAACCTCATAGCAAGTTGGGGACAAAGTTCTGTGGTTGTGTTGTGCAGGTCTCCACGTTGCTACTAGCACCGGTAGTGCGCCCTGCCAAAGCTCAGCTAGTAACACCTTTGGGGTGTTTCCTTGCTCCTACTGGTTCGATTAAACCTTGGTTTCATAACTGAGGGAAACTTGCTGCTGTGCTCATCATACCTTCCTCTTGGGGTTCCCAACGAGCTCTACATCAACCACGAGCCATCAACACTTTTCTGGGCGCCGTGCATTGAGCCATCAGTCCTCTTTATAGTACTCCTTGAACTTCATGCTCGTACCGAAGCCGGACACACGGCCAGTTGAGGACGGCGGAAACCCCTTGTCCCTCTGCTTGTAAGCATTGGTCGCCCTATTGAAAACCGTGTCCCACGGCTCCGTCGAATCTTGGGACGACTCTGTGGCAGTAGTGTTCAGTTCCTCCTCCTACAGAGACAAGGAAAGGTGAACCCATTTAGATTCGTGGCTTCATTATTTTTATTAGAACGCAATAGACATGAGATCAGCGATAAATTCCTTACCAGATTCTTCTCGAAGTCCTTCACCTCCAGATCGTCGGTGATCAACTCTCCTGTTTCCTTGTCCAGGTAGTAGCGGGCACGAACAAATTTCCTAAGCTGCAAGTCCGTGATTTTAAGCCAAGGGTTGTCTTTACCAAGGCGTTCAAGCTCGGCGTCCTCCTTGTCCCAAATGGCTTGTTTCCCCCTGTAACCGCCGCTTCCAAGGCGGTGGTTACCTATGTTCTGTTCCCGCATACTCCTTCCCCATTTAGTCCATTTTATAGCGTCAGCGGTAGCTATATCCGCCTTGAATATCTTAAACTCCTCTTCGTCAAGCATCGGATTTTGCATACTAATAACCTCCCAGCTTTCACCTTTGTCAATGCTAGTCTTCACCCAGGTTTTCCAGCTGCTCAAGGCGTTGCTCATATTCGTGAGGGCTAGTTTGTTCACCGGGTTCTTTCTCTCGAGGTTTCTAAACCGCTCTAGGAATCTGTATCGCTTGTGAAGCTTCTTAAGGAGGTTATCGACCAAAGTTGCATTGTCAGCATGTCTGATGTACTTCGTGTTGATCGACATGCTTTCCTGGACGATGCACCCGAGTTGCAGGTCGTACCCTTTAGCAATCGCCTCAGGCGCAATGGGTAGGCCACTTTTTGTGACCTCAGTGAACTCATCGCAGACGGTGGCGAGCACTGGCACCTTCCACTCCTTATGCTCCTTCTTCTTCTTCTGAGAAGCGGTCGGGTTGCCGCTACTGCCATCGGTGCGGGCGCCGCCATCGGTGGTGTCATCGTCTTCGCCGCCGCCTTCACTAGTTCCATCGTAGTCGTCTTCGTCCCCCTCGTAATCAGGATCTCCTCCGTCATTGGCCCCAGCAGCTCTAGCGACGGTCGCCTCCTCCTCCAGTGGTGGTGCCATCCTCATCGCCTCCTCCTCCTCCTCCTGTTGGGACCCCCGCCAGAATGACTGGTTGGCCTGTCTAGCTTGTTCTTTGACGCTGATCATGTGCTTAGAAGGGCCAAACTCATTGTTGCCCGACATGTTTGCACTACTCTATTGAAAAGAGGAAAAAAGGTAGCACAAATCTCAGCCGAAAAATTCGGCATGACCTTTGCTAATTTTTTGACCTAGGAGTGCCCATTTCTCAACCGAAACGGAAGTGAATCGACACTTCGGGAGAAATGGGCAACTCAAATGAAATCCCTGCAAGACAAAACACCCCATCCCCATATTGATAGCCCCATCCCCATATAGCATCACCATATAACAGCACCATATAGGAGCACCATATAACAACACCATATAGCAGCAAGAAAACAGCCCCAGCCCCCATCCACAACCCCAGCAGTAGTAATAACCATATAGTACCAATATTTGTAGTAACAGCAGCACCATATAGTGAAAACCCAAAGAACACATCCCAACTGATCAAACACAGATTATGTTTAGCACGATTCAGTGTATCACAACAAAACATATATGGAAAATTTTGATTACTAGCAAACAAAGTTGCACTGAAGCTGAGATTATCTACCAGGAGAGAACTATAGGAAAGGATATGACCTAGGGAGGATAGTTTGTACTCCATTGATCCTGGTACAAGAAAAAGCACAACCTCATAGCAGTGGTTCTTTCAAAAGATCAGAGAGCAAATGGCTTGTTGAATCATAGATGGTACATCACAGTTCACAAATGGCTTGTTGAATGCAAAATTCTGTAGTGTTAGCATACTATGAATGCTAGCACAGATTAGAGAGCGTGTATTCAGCAGAAGAAACCATGGGTAGAGAAAAACAAAACTGCAAAACAAACCAAGCAAAAAATTTCCACAAAAGGATAGTCAAAACAGTGCAAGGGCTTGCTGAATCACAGATGGTGCATCACAGTTAAAAAATTCTTAAGCAATCAAACAACATATCAGGACCAGGTTAAGTTTTGCATTCATATCATGCCAACACTATTTTTTTGGACAAGCACCAATATTTATTACATATAACATGTTTATCAGACAGATTGACAACCCATGAAAATATTTCCCAGGGAGATTTACCACACAAAAAGGATGGATTATTGTACAAGAACATTGGGAAAGAGAGAATGGCAATATATTGATTTCTTTTATGTTAGTTCTTCAGTTTTGACCGTATCATGTGAGGGAATTTTGCAATGACTTGTGAAAACCAAGTGCAGTTATCTGGAACTTAATGACAAACTTGGAATGTAATAAGCTAAACAATTGGGGCTTGTAGGAAAGGATCACCAGAAGGATTCAAAACAAAAGGATTACAAATTTGTAAAATTATCTTGTGATATGAGCAACAGAATTGCAATTGAAAATTCATCTTAGAAGTAAAAACACAGGAGAAAAGGTCTACTTTATTGTAATTGTTCTTAGTAATAGATGCTTACAAGAAGGAACATTCAAAACCTGGTAAGGAATATTTACCAAGAGAAGCCTAAGCAGATCAACATGAGCTAAATCCTGAACAAACAACACAAAACAGACTGCTAACTTGGTATCAGGTGCTTGTAGAAGCAACGGCAACAAGAACCAGCCTCTTATCATTCTGTAGTAGAGTGATATAAACCTAAACTAGCAGCAGGAATTTCACAATCATATTGAATCATTATTCTAAACTAGCAAAATAGGCTGACAAGCTAGTAGAGTCACAAATGATGACCAGAAACTAGGATCTTCTAAATAGATAAGACTAGTTCAGGCTTGGCATGCAGCATACCAAAATGCTCCAGATTAAAATGTGACGGTCGATCTAATTCTAAATCACTACATATTGCTCATGGAGAGTTATTAACATAAGATAAGATGGATTCTAGAACTAGTATGGTTCAGTTTAGTGGAGATAAAGGCTCACATTAATTTCTTTTGCCACATCCGTTTTGTGCAAGGAAAGACTGCAAGAGTGAAGGGAGTGTTTTTGTTCCAACCAGTCTGATAGCTTCTACTGCTAGCAGATCACGTAGCACCATAGAGCACTTGCTGGTTCAGAGGGAGGTGGGGGTGGGGGTGCGGTGGTTGACGATGATGAGGCTAGCGGCCTCCAGCGCGGCGGCTCCTCCTCCATGGGCTGCAGGGCGGCTCCTCCTCCATGGGTTCGTCGGGCGGCTGCTCCTCCGGTGCGGCAGTGGCTAGGGCTCCGGCGATGAGGGTTTGCGCGCGGGCGACAGAATTTTGGCTAAGTGTTGTGGATCGAGAGGAGAAAGGGGGATTAGAGGGAGAGGCCGAACCGTCTATTTGGCTAAGTGTAAAAGTTATGTGGCGCATTCCCACAGAATGCTCCACAGAAGTTGGAACTTCTGTGGCGCATTCTGCGGGAATGCGCCACAGAACTGTTGGACATAGTACAAAAAAGCGTGGCGCCGTTGTATGACAAGATCCGATACTTGTCCTAGTGGTCTTGCTCGCTTGCTCTCACCTGGGGCGGCCAGGTTTGAATCCTGGTTGTCTCACACATTTTTTTCTTTTTTTAAAAAATATTTTTAATTACATACATATGCATATTTATTCAAAAAAAGCAAGAACATATACATATATGCATATTTATTCACATATGCATATTTATTTTAAAAAAGCAAGAACATATACATATATGCATATTTATTAAAAAAAAGCAAGAACACATATGCATATTTATTCAAACATATATATATATGTGTGTGTTTGCTTGTCACACACAAATGTGAATTTGTATACCCACACGAATATCACATTATATGTTTTAGTCTCTAACTAATACCCACACTAATATCACATTATACCCACACGAATTAATACACCAAAAAGTCACACAATTGGTAGTGTCTCTTCACAATCTTCTTGCCCTTTTTCGTCGCAGTTCAATACTTTAGCCCGTGCACTTTGAGATTTCTTCTTGTGAATGGACAACCTTTAGTAGGCAGTGTGGTCTTCCTTCTTACTTTAGTAGTAGTAGGCATGTCGAAGTACTTGTCGAATTCCTCTTCGATCTTCGGGTCGCCGTTTTTGTACAAGTTTTGCTTGTTGGTGGATCCTTCCATTCCGATGATGCTCCTCTTGCCCCTCCTAACTACAACACGGTTGGGCTTTGACGGGTTGGTAATAAAAAAGCATTGATCAACTTTGCTCGCGAGTACCCAAGACTCATTTTTTGCGGAGGCGTTCTTCGTCAATTTGGCATCTGGTATAACCATTGTGGTGAAATACCGGCCTTCTTTTTCCACGTTCTTGGCCCATCTAACACGGAACATCGGTATGATCTCTCCACAGTAGTCGAGCTCCCATATCTCCTTGATCCTTCCGTAGAATCTTTCCATCACAGTAGTCTCGTCATCAGCAAAGGATAACATAGTTACTCCTGAGTTTTGATATTCGCTATTCATGTCCTTTTCCTTAGTGTAGAATCTGTAACCGTTTATGTCGTATGACTGATAGGTCCTTAGGTTGTGCCCTAGGCCCTGCGACAAGGAGAATATGAGATTTTGATGTTCTGTAGAAGGCGTCTGTGGGGGATTGTCCAGTTGCCTTTTCTTGAACCAACCCGTGAAGCTGGAGTTGTGCTCTCTGGTTATGTCTCCCTTCTTCCTCAGCCGCCCCTGGTGGACGTACTCCTGCTCGATTAAGCATCTGTGCTCTTCGACCCAAGGGCCGACCACTTCAATGTGTTGTAGCGCGACTCGGTGTGCCCTTTCAAAATCAGTGCGTCGACCATCAATGCTGACATGCAGTGAGCGGCAGCCCTCGCGGTGACCATATCCACCGAGCCTGCCGAGGTGCTTCTTTGTGGGTATTCCAACATCCTCGTTCTCGGTGGTTAGATAATTCTGGCAGAAGGAGATGCACTCGTAGATCAGAAAGCCCTTGGCTATGCTTCCATCTAGACGAGACGTGTTGCGAACGAATCCTTTGATGACACCGTTTAGCCTTTCAAACAACATCATGTTGTGCAGGAATGTCGGCTCGAGCTGGATGATGTCGTTCACGACATGTACAAGCAGATGCACCATGATGTCGAAGAATGTGGGCAGGAAGTAAATCTCAAGCTCGCTTAGTATCATCACGATCTCTTCCTGTAGCCTGTCGAGCTACTTCACACCGATCGACTTCCTAGATATGATGTCGAAAAAGTTAAAGAGGCCAAACAACGTCTCACGGACATGCTCGTCCATTATCCCACGGATCGCAACGGGGAGTATCTGCGTCATCAGCACGTGACAGTCGTGAAACTTCATACCACTGAACCTCTTCTTCGCCACGTCCAGATATCTGCTTATCTTCCCTGAGTAACCGTGAGGAACTTTCACTCCTAAGAGGCACCTGAAAAGCTGCTCGAGCTCCTCTAGACTCAGAGTGAAGCAGGCAGCACGAAGCACCACCTTATTCTTCTTAACTCTTTTGCGGCGTCCTTGAGTCCCTTCTATCTGATCATCATCATCATCATCACTATCAGGGTACTGAAGATCTTTCTTGATGCCAAGCAATTTAAGGTCCTTTCTTGCTTTCGGCCCATCCTTGGTCCTCTCCGACATGTTCAGTAGAGTGCCAAGCAGACTCTCGGTAACGTTCTTCGTGATGTGCATTACATCGATGCTATGGGGAGTGTGAAGGACCTTCCAATACGGCAGGTCCCAAAAAACAGACCTTGGTTTCCATACACCTAGCAGCGGCTTTGTCGTCGGTCGTTTTTTTCCAAGCGTAGGGCAATCTGCCCAATTATTCAAAAGCTCCTCGATTTCTTCGCCGCTCCTCGGACGCGGGGCTCTTTCGAGCTCGTCCTTACCATTGAACAGGTCACCACGTTTTCTCCACGGGTGATCCATGTGGAGCCACTTTCGAGTACCTTGGAACACGGTTTTCAAAGACCCGGGATCCCTTGGTACCTGGAGATGCGCTATCTCATCCATGCACTTGACGCATGCATTGTGTCCGTGGTTCACCTGGGCCGATACATATGCATAACCAGGATAGTCCTGCATGGTTGTGAGCAACGCGGCTCTCAGATCGAAATATTATTTAGTGTAGGCATCCCACATACTGGCCGGCGTCTCCCACAAGCTGGCTAACTCCTCTCTCAATAGCCCGAGATACAGATGCATATCGATACCTGATTGTTTCGGCCCCTGAATAAGAATGCTCATGTGTACATACCTTTGCTTCGTGCATAGCCACGGGGGGAGGTTGTACAGCCATACAAACACGGGCCAGGTGCTATGTGTGCTACTCTGGTTTCCAAAAGGATTGAGTCCATCGGTGCTCATACCCAGCCTGACGTTCCTTGCATCACCCCCGAACTCTTCGAACTCGATGTCTAATGCATTCCACTGGCTAGCGTCTGAAGGGTGTGTCAGGATCTTGCCCTTCTCTGGATCATCTTCGGGTTTCTCTCTTTCCACGTGCCATTGCATGAGCTTTGCTTCCTTAGGATCTACGAAATTTCGCTACAGACGGGGGGTCATAGGAAAGTACCATGCCACTTTTCGAGGAACTTTATTGTTCCCTCTCTTGTACCGTCCTTGGCCACACACCAGACATGTGGTTCTATCTGCGTACTCATTCTGATAAAGTGCGCAATCATTGATGCATGCGTGGTATTTAATGTGTGGTAGGTCGAGAGGGCACACGATTTTCTTGGCCTCCTCGATACTTGTTGGCAATGTGTTCCCCTTAGGAAGTCAGTCGTGCCAGTATTCCATGTTCGCGTTGAAGCCCACATCGGTCCATTTGTGTTCGGCCTTCATCTCCAGAGCCTTGAGCATTACACTCAAACGTGTATCCTTGGGGCGACACCCAGGATACAATGGAGTCATCCCGTCTACCACCATTTGGGCCAGCTTGGCTTTCTCTCTGGCTGCAGCTTTGTCGTTGCTCGTCTCCTTGAGGATCAGTTCTTGAACATGAGGGTCCTGCAAGACCGAAGTTAGCAGCGTCTGTGTGTTCGCGTCTTCTCCTTCTTCATGATGATCATGCCCGTCGACATTTCCTTCTCCATGCTGATCATGCCCGGCGGCATCTACTTCGTCATGATGATCATGCCCATCGGCATCTCCTTCTTCATGATGATCATGCCCGGTAGACTCTTCGTCTTCTCGCCCACCCACGTCTTCGTGACCACCATGTCCTGTCGGCGCCTCATTGAGGTCGCGCATGAAACCCGCTTGAGCAGGTGACCCTCCAATTGTCCAGATTCAGGGTCGATCCAGCGCTGCAGTTTGCATGTTCGACATGGACATCTTATCATGGTCTTGTTGTTCAGAATCATGTCCTCCTTCAAGTCTTTCTTATACCTAGCAATTCAACCTTCGCTCATCGTGAGGACCATGGTTGCCTGAGCGGTCAAAACAGAGAGTATTGGTGAGAACCACACCATATGAACACACACATGCATGAATGCTAACCGGAAAAAATTCAGCATGACCTTTCCTAAAATTAGGACATATGGGTAGTGCAAAAATTTGCAAAAATGGAAATGAATCAACATTTCGGCAAACATCCATGCAACCACACCGGCCGGGACAACAACAAGCAAGCAACAAAAAACTTCCTCCCATTGCAAACATTCATGCACCACAGAAGCATCGTCTCGCCATGTATCGCACACACACACCGCCTGCGCGACAAGCTTCACCTACATGTTCATGGCCAAGTACTCACCTAGTAGACACAATAATAGCGAGAGGAGACCGCGCGATGAGAGAGTGTGGACAAATAGATCTACAAGTTGGTGGAGAGGAAATTAGTAAACAAATAGAGATGTGAGAGAGAAAAGTAAGGAACTTTTAGATCTACAAGTTGGAGGGAAGCTTCCACTTACCAATCTATGGACTAAAGTAGGTTTAGTTACAAGGAAATGGAGAAACTATGGGCAAAATGGGGTGTGAGGGAGGAGGAACACGAGTTGGGAGGAGGTAGAAAGGAAGAGATGTGAAATGGGTGGTGGTGGATAGATAAGGTGGGAGCTTTTGTCACCTTTTTAACATGGATCTGGACGCCCTCATCTGTGGCCCATATGGAGGAAATGCGCCACATATGCTCAATCTTCTGTGGCGCATAAGTCCATATGCGCCACAGAAGTGGGTGAATTAGATTCCCTGTGGTGGGGCCCACCTCCATGTTCTGTGGCGCATGTGGGCATATGCGCCACAGAAGTGAAACATATATTTGGCGCATATCCGCAAATGCGCCACAGATCGTGGGTGAATTAGATTTTGTGGTGGGGCCTGATGACCCACAAGTATAGGGGGTGTATCGCAGTATTTTCGATAAGTAAGAGTGTCGAACCCAACGAGGAGCAGAAGGTGCTGGCTAGTGGTATGGATCAGGAATTCTCTGCAAATACTTAGCAAACGGATTTTTAGGGGTTTTCGATAAAGTAAGTAAACAAAGTACGAGTAAATAAAATACAGTAGGAATAAATGCAGCAAGTGGCCCAATCCTTTATGCAGCAAAGGACAAGCCGGTTGTCTTACTTAATATGACCAAACGTTCTCGAGGACACATGGGAAGACTGTCAAGTGCTTTCGCTTCATATAGTTGATTAATCTTCTCTAGCTTGCTAAGTGTTGTGTGGGTGAACCTGTGCTAATGTACCACCCCATCCAAGACTAATACATAATTGTGATTATACCCCTTGCAAACATCCGTAAGTACAAGAAAGTAATTAAGGTAGAAACCTAACCACAGCTTTAAACTCTAAGACCCTTACGTCCCTTGTGCAATGGTTTCCTAACGGGGGTTCAGGTTTCTGTCACTCCGGCAACCCCTACGATTAGTAGCCAAATACACAATGCATTCCCCTAGGCCCATATAGGTGAAGTGTCATGTAGTCGACGTTCACATGACACCACTAGAAGAAGTACACCACAACTTAAATAACAATCTATTGAATCTTTCTCAATGCAACTCCACTACTAACAACATGACTTCTCCCATGTCCTCAAGAACAAAACGAACTACTCACAAGACATCATATGGATCATGATCAGAGATGGAATAATGATGTATAACAATCTGAACATAAACAATAATTCAATGGTTCATTCAATAGCATCAACTACAAAGAGTAATCAACATCGGGAAAGTTTCCCCTATGAACTAATGCAAGATCCAACTCAATTGTTACAGCAATAAGGAGATGGTAATGAGGGTGCTGATGGTGATGATGGTGGTGATGATGATGATGACGAACCCGATGAAGTCCAGCTTGATGGTGGTGTTGATGGCGACGATCTCCCCTCTCCGGGAAGGAATTCCCTCGGCAGAAATCTATCTGCCGGAGAGATCTTTCTCTCTCGGTGTTTTCCGCCCTACAGAGGCGGCGGAATCTTTCTGTGGTTGCTCCCCGAGTCTTAGGGTTTCGGGAGGATGATATACACCAAAGGAGAGAGGCTGGAGTGGGCTAGGGTGGCCACACCACCTCCTGGCACGGCCTAGGGCTGCCCGCGCCATGGGGTGGTGTGGGCCCCCTATGGCCCATCTCCACTCCGTCTTCTGGCATCCTTAGTCTTCTGGAAAAATAGGATTTTCCATATATTTTCCCGGATTTTCTGATCTTCGCGAATTTTGCCTCCAAACAGCACCTTTTCCATCAAAATCTTGACTGCAGCGGTCCATGCTCCAAAAGTCATCAACCATGCAAAAACAGATGAAATAACATAAGTATCACCTCTCAATACGAAATATATCAATGAATAATAGTGAATTAAGACATAGAATAGTGATGCAAAATGGACGTATTAACTCCCCCCAAGCTTAGACTTCACTTGTCCTCAAGCGAAACTGAGCTCAATAAACATTGCCTCAGGTTTATGGAGTGAAGAGTCGATAAAAGAATACGGACAAGAAGCATCACATTCATCAAATACATAGATCATAATAGAAGACAAATCACTATTATATAACTCAACTTGTAATGAGTAAAGGAAACACAATAAAGATACATAAAGTGAATCATAATTGGTAATGGCAAACTTAGCTCTTGGTCAAAGAATAGTTGATAATTTGCTGGAGTTCACAAATAACTGGTTTTCAAAGACAGCTTTCAAAGTAGTAAACATCAAGATAAGAGCAAAGTGCAAAACAAGGAACATAAGAAACATGATTGAATAAATCATCATATGAATGAATGAATCACATCAACTCAAAATACTTGCTGAGGTAGAAGGGAGTAGGTTTACTGACTCAACTACAAAGTAAAAGAAAGGCCCTTCGCAGAGGGAAGCAGGGATTGCCAGTCTCATAAAGAGCTCCCAAAAATTATGATACTTACTAGCTTTCAGCTCTCATTGCCCCTATCATAGGCATCTTTTGGTGGTTAAGGTAAAAGTGACACAACTAAGAGGATATGCTTGACAAGTTATAAGTTGAAATCTCATACCCCTTACTTATGAGTACCGATCCTCATGCTACTCAACTTCAGTCACGAGCAAGCTCTTGTCATTGTAAATACATGCGTATCATTGAGAACCGCCAACGGGGTACCCCTTGCACATGACACAGGAGCTATCCCATAATCAAAATGACAAGGCAAGCAGACAGTGAGCCTCTCAGCGATCTTTTTATTTGCTATTTGCATAGGTTTTTATTGAGGATGCTTCATAGAGTGCTCACTATAGTTATGCTACAAGTTTCCACCATGATTAGGCATGGCTTAGGCTAGCGGCCCAGTCGTTTCTCTAACACACATATAAACTCCATGATCTTACAAGTTCCACTTTTATTTCACACCGCCAGAATCCATAAGCAAAAGAACATGATATCAACTAAGTACCAGTACCAATGAAGTGTTGAAAGCGGTCCCCATGATACATGGTTCTGCTAACTTCAACTCATAAAGCGCAAGCATATACGCAACAAAGAATGACCCAATGGTTCAAGTTTATTAAATGCAAGAAAATAAAGTGTGCCATCAAGTTCGTCAGAGCTTTAATCACTAATTTTCACATAACAAGTTTAATTTGGGAGGTAGACAAAAGAAGAATTTACTTGGAATAGCAATAATGCTACTAGGTAGATATGGTGCACACAAATGGCAAAGGTTTTGGTTTAAAGGAGGTGGATGCACGAGAAGAATACCCTCTCAGTACAGGTTTTTGGCTAGCAAGGCTGGGTAGCAAGTATAAGAGTGAAGGAAACAAACAAACATACAAGTGATAAAGACAAACATGCAATCTTCCTTGGAAGCACAAAAGATCTTAACTAGAGAATACTAGACTTATGAGCAAATCAAGAAAAAAGATGATGAAATTATTTTTCTCTAGAGTACTTCTCTCTTTTCTTTCAACTCTCAAAAATAGTGTGCTACTGACCGAGCCAAGTTTGCCAAAACCAACTAAATTAACTCAATGATCCCAAAGTGATACCAATACTAACAACAAGATCAATCATATAACCATGAATTGAAAACTAATATAAGCTATGCAAAAGGGTAAATGATAGAACTTCTCATTAATATTCCATAACAGCAACTCACACCAAGGGATACATATCTAATGAGAGAGGGGACACCTCCATAATGCAAACCATACTACATAATAACTCCTCTATTCATGATATGACTCTACTAATAAGGTAAAAAGATAGAAGATAGTGATGTGATACCGCGGCACTCCCCCAAGCTTGGAACAAACCATGGGGATGCCAAGCCTGATGATAAATTACTCCTTTTGTGGTGGTATCTTCTCATCTTTGTCCGTCTTCCAGGGTAAAGGCTTCCCATCAACAAAGGACATCGTGGTTTCCAACATCCTGAAACTTGCAGCAGCACTTATGCGTTTAAATCTAGCCTCATACTCACAGTTTTGATTTTGAACATCATAGAACTATGCTTGCAGTTCGTTGGTTGTTTGGAGGGGTGAGAGGACTTCGTCTTTGAGTTCAGCAGTCTCATTTTGGTGCTCGGTGTTGAGTTCGGAACAAATCTTATGGATGATATCCACTTTGCGCTCCGCCATCTTCTTGTACCTAAAGACTTCTTGCTCCAGTGCTTCCATCCTGTCCTCCAGACTTCCTTCACCATCAGGGCCTTGAACCTCTTTAATACGAACCTCCCCACCTTTGAGCAATAACTCCTTGGGATGAATCTTCAATTCTCTCATGTATGGGTTGATGATATCTTCCAAGGAATCTCCCTCGACTGATCCAGTGTAAGACATTGTGGCTACAAATCTGGGATCTTACCTGGTAGAAATAGATTGAAACAAAAACACGGCGAAAGCATGATATACGACCCTCGGAAGATCCAGGGGGTTATATATTACGAAGTTTCATAACAAGAGGAAGGTACTGAGTGAAAACGGGTCGGAGCCGGAGTCTGGGGTGGCCTCACCACCTGGCGGCGCGGCCAAGGGTGGGCCCGCGCCATAGGGTGGTGTGGGCCACCCTGGCTCCAGTTCCAACCCTTTTTCACTTCGTAACTTTCCTTATCGACTGAAAACTGCAAAAATATAGTTGTATTGTATTTTCATGGAACTTTTCTTACCAGAACTGTTACCTATTTGAAAACAGACTCTACAGGTCTTTGAATTTGGTCCTCGATGAATTTCTCCGGAGTTATAACTTGAAAGGCATCGACATCTTCATTGTAAGAATCTCCAGCAATATAGTGTTTGAGTCGCTGTCCATTCACTACTTGTGTAGTATTATCTTTTAGAGAAGAAATTTTTATTGCTCCTGAACGGTATACTTCTTCAATGATGAAAGGTCCTCCCCGTTTTGATAGTAGCTTTCCTGCAAAAAATCTGAGACGAGACCTATACAATAGAACTTTCTCACCAACATGAAATTCTCTCTTAAGTATTCGCTTGTCATGCCATCTTTTGACTTTTTCCTTAAAGAGCCTAGCGTTTTCATAGGCTTCGCTCCTCCATTCATCTAAAGAACTTAAGTCAGATAATCTTTTCTCACCAGCGAGCTTACAATCTCTATTTAGTTCTTTAACTGCCCAGTAAGCTTTGTGTTCTAATTCTAAGGGTAGGTGACAAGCTTTCCCATAAACCATTTTATAAGGAGACATTCCCATAAGATTTTGTAAGCAGTTCTATAGGCCCATAAAGCATCATTCGACTTCTTAGCCCAGTTTTTTCTAGACCTATTAATAGTCTTTTGCAAGATAGATTTAATTTCTCTATTTGATAAATCTACTTGCTCGCTAGTTTGGGGGTGATAAGATGAAGCAATTCTATGATTAACATCATATTTAGCAAGGGTCTTTCTAAAACCACCATGAATGAAATGAGAACCCCCGTTAGTCATGAGATACCTAGGCACCCTAAACCTAGGAAAGATAACATCCTTAAGCATTTTTAGAGAAGTCTCCCCGTCAGCACTCTTTGTAGGAATGGCTTCTACCCACTTAGTAACATAATCAACGGCAACAAGAATATGAGTGTAACCTTTCGAAGGAGGGAAAGGACCCATAAAGTCGAATCCCCAACAATCAAAAGGTTCAATAACTTGAGAGTAGTTCATAGGCATTTCATTGCGTCTAGAAATATTACCAACACGCTGACATTCATCACAAGATAAAACACATTTTCTTGCATCTTTAAAAAGGGTAGGCCAGTAGAAACCTGATTGTAGCACCTTTTGTGCAGTTCTATCTCCTGCATGATGTCCTCCATAAGCACTACCATGAAATTTATGCAATATCTCCTTTTGTTAATGTTCTAGAACACATCTTCGCATAATACCATCCACTCCTTCTTTGTATAAGTGTGGGTCATCCCAAAAATAATGCCTCAAGTCATAGAAGAACTTTCTTCTTTGCTAAGCTGTAAAAGTTGGAGGCAAATACTTGGAGACAATAAAGTTAGCATAATCAGCGTACCAAGGGCTCCCTCGCGAGCTCACCCCTACTGCAGCTAACTGTTCATTTGGGAAACTATCATTAACAGGCATAGGGTCAAAAGAGATGTTTTCCAAACGAGATAAATTATCAGCTACAGGGTTTTCAGCACCCTTCCTATCTACTATATGTAGATCAAACTCTTATAAAAGCAGCACCCATCTAATAAGCCTAGGCTTAGCGTCCTTCTTCGTCATAAGATATTTAATAGCAGCATGATCAGTATGAATGGTGAATTTTGAGTCTACAATATAGGGCCTAAACTTATCACAGGCAAAAACAACAGCTAGAAATTCCTTTTCAGTAGTAGCATAATTCCTTTGAGTAGCATCTAGAGTCTTACTAGCATAATGGATAACGTTTAACTTTTTATCAATACGTTGCCCAAGGACAGCCCCTACCGTAAAATTGCTAGCATCACACATTATTTCAAAGGGTAAACTCCAATCAGGTGGTTGAACAATAGGGGCTGTAGTTAAAGCCTTCTTAAGAGTTTTAAAAGCTTCCTTACAATGATCATCGAAAATGAAGGGTACATCTTTTTGAAGAAGATTAGTGAGGGGCTTTGATATCCTAGAAAAGTCTTTAATAAACCTCCTATAGAAACCAGCATGACCAAGGATACTATGAATACCTTTGATGTCTCTTGGACATGCCATCTTCTCAATT
This sequence comes from Avena eriantha, assembly GCA_910589775.1. Classification (NCBI taxonomy): domain Eukaryota; kingdom Viridiplantae; phylum Streptophyta; class Magnoliopsida; order Poales; family Poaceae; genus Avena; species Avena eriantha. The sequence goes on along the minus strand of OU342741.1, from coordinate 9,520,950 downwards.
TCCTCAACTTAGCTCTATCAACTTCTATGCCTCATTCAGAAACTTTATGCCCAAGGACAATCCCTTTATTAACCATGAAGTGGCATTTCTCCCAATTAAGAACAAGATTAGTTTCTTCACATCTCTGAAAAACTTTATCAAGGTTGTGCAGAAAATTATCAAAAGAAGTTCCATAGATAGAAAAGTCATCCATGAACACTTCTACAATTTCCTCACAAAAACCATGAAAGATAGCAGACATGCACCTTTGGAAAGTAGCAGGAGCATTACATAAACCAAAAGGCTTACGTCTATAAGCATAAGTTCCATAAGGGCAAGTAAAAGTAGTTTTTTCTTGATCTTGTTGTCTAACAGCAATTTGAGAGAAACCAGAATAACCATCAAGAAAACAAAAATGGGTCTTTTTAGACAACCTTTCCAACATTTGATCAATAAAAGGCAGCGAGTAATGATCTTTCTTAGTAACTTTATTGACCTTTCTAAAATCAATGCACATCCTATAGCCTACTACTATTCTTTGAGGAATAATGAACAGGACTAACCCATTCACTATCAGCAATAGGGTAAATAATACCAGCATCAAGGAGTTTCAATACCTCATTACTTACCACTTCCTTCATCCTAGGATTTAAACATCGTTGGTGCTCCACTACTTGCTTCGCATCTGCTTCTATGTTGATAGAATACTGACATATAGTAGGTGAAATCCCTTTTAAATCATCCAGAGTATAACCCATAGCTCCTCGGTGTTTCCTCAAAACCTCCAATAACCTTTCTTCTTCCTTCCCTGAAAGTTTAGCGCTAAGAATAATAGGATATATCTTTTTATCATCAATATAAGCATATTTAAGATCATCAGGGAGAGGTTTTAGATCAAAAACTGGATCCTTTTTAGGTGGCAACGTGGTACCCAAGTCTTCTACATGCAAATCATGCTTTAGCATTTGGGGTTGACGACGGAGGATCTCGTCAATCTCATTCCTTTCTTCCATGAAGATCTCACTTTCGTGATCTTCCATAAATTGCTGCAAAGCATTTTTAGGAGCAAGAGAGATAGAAGCAAGTTGTTCAACTCTAAAATCCTCATTATGGGTTTCCTCTTCGCAAGGTTCTTTAGCAAACTTCAAAAAATTAAACTCATAAGATTCCCCATCAAACTTAGTCAAGATTTTCTCCCTCTTGCAATCAATAATAGCTCCACAAGTACTCAAGAAAGGTCTACCAAAAATAATAGGATAAGTTTTACTAGCAGCTGAACCAAGTACTAGAAAATCAGCAGGGTACTAAATCTTACCACAAAGAACTTCCATGTCTCGTACAATACCAATTGGAGAGATGGTCTCTCTATTAGCAAGGTGAATAACCACATCAATCTCTTCCAACTCGCAAGGACTGATTTCATGCATAATTTCTCTGTAAAGCTCATAAGGAATAGCACTGGAACTTGCACCAATATCACATAAACCATAATAGCAATGATCACCAATTCTAACAGAAAGCACAGGAACACTAGCCTTTTTAGTTCTATTAGGATGTGAAAATATATTATTAGCTCCTCACAAAAGACTATGTGCCCATCTTCTACGCTTTTAGTGACAGGGTCTTTCACAATTGCTACCACAGGTTTAATGTTTATTTGTTCATGAGGTTTTACAGTTCTCTTTTCACTTTTGGTGATTACATTAGTTATCATAGGATGTTCCTTTACCTTTTCGGGGAAGGGAATCTTCTCGATATAAGGTTTGGGTAAGATGGGATCAATCATGCAATACTCAGCACTTCCAATAGGAGCATAGTCAACAATATCTTTGTAAGGTGCATGGTATTTATTCCATTCCCTTTTTGGAATTTCGATATAGGAAGCAAAAGCTCTAAAGCAATTTGTAATAATTTGCAAATTAAGACCATAAACATTACTAATATTTTGAAAGTCATCAGTTCCCATAAAAGATTCAATGCATTCATAATCATAATTTATACCTGACTTTCTACCTTTGTCATTCTCCCAAGCTTCAGCATTGTCTTGAATATGGTCCAGAAGAGCCCATTTAGCTTCTTCTTCCATACGAGTGAATGATCCAGCACAAGCAGCATACAATAAATCCTTATCATGTAGAGGGAGCCTTGCATAGAAGTTATTGATAATAATATTGTTGGGGAGATCACGAATGGGACATTTGAGCATTAGTAACTTCAATCCACCCAATCTTAGGCTGTACTCTCTCCATCAAGAGGCCAAAAGTTGTATATTTGATTTCGATCTTTATGAATCTCACTAGGAGGATAAAACTTTGAATAAAAGAGAGGCACTATTTCCTCCCATTCCAGAGCTTGACCATTCTTCAGCAGCTTATACCAGTCCTCAGCTCTTCCTTTCAGTGATAATGAGAATAACTTCTTCTTAACTTGATCTGTAGTAATACATGCACACTTGAACAAGCCGCATAATTCATGTATAAAGAGTAAATGATCACCGGGATGGACAGTTCCATCTCCAACATAGTAGTTATCCATAACATGATCAATAATTCTTGTAGGTATTTTGAAAACATCATTCTCAGCAGGTGGTGGCTTATCTACTACCTTAGCAGTGGTAGTAGCATTACCAAATAAGAAACTCAGCGAATTATCCATAACGAAAATAAAGCAACTAGCAAAAGTAAATAATACTCGCAGTAGGAGGTTCCTTTACCAGTTCCACTCTCCAATAGGGCTTCACTCCCCGGCAACGGCGCCAGAAAATAGTCTTGATGACCCACAAGTATAGGGGGTGTATCGCAGTGTTTTCGATAAGTAAGAGTGTCGAACCCAACGAGGAGCAGTAGGTGCTGGCTAGTGGTATGGATCAGGAATTCTCTGCAAATACTTAGCAAACGGATTTTAGGGGTTTTCGATAAAGCAAGTAAACAAAGTACGAGTAAATAAAAGATAGTAGGAATAAATGCAGCAAGTGTCCCAATCCTTTATGCAGCAAAGGACAAGCCGGTTGTATTACTTAAGATGACCAAGCATTCTCGACGACACATGGGAAGACTGTCAAGTGCTTTCGCTTCATATAGTTGATTAATCTTCTCTAGCTTAATAAGTGTTGTGTGGGTGAACCTGTGCTATTGTACCGCCCCATCCAGGACTAATACATAATTGTGATTATACCCCTTGCAAACATTCATAAGTACAAGAAAGTAATTAAGGTAGAAACCTAACCACAGCTTTAAACTCTTAGACCCTTACGTCCCTTGTGCAATGGTTTCCTAACGAGGGTTCAGGTTTCTGTCACTCTGGCAACCCCTACGATTAGTAGCCAAATACACAATGCATTCCCCTAGGCCCATATAGGTGAAGTGTCATGTAGTCGATGTTCACATGACACCACTAGAAGAAGTACACCACAACTTAAATAACAATCTATTGAATCTTTCTCAACGCAACTCCACTACTAACAACATGACTTCTCCCATGTCCTCAACAACAAAACGAACTACTCACAAGACATCATATGGATCATGATCAGAGATGGAATAATGATGTATAACAATCTGAACATAAACAATAATTCAATGGTTCACTCAATAGCATCAACTACAAAGAGTAATCAACACCGGGAAAGTTTCCCCTATGAACTAATGCAAGATCCAACTCAATTGTTACAGCAATAAGGAGATGGTAATGAGGGTGCTGATGGTTATGATGGTGGTGATGATGATGATGACGATCCCGATAAAGTCCAGCTTGATGATGGTGTTGATGGAGACGATCTCCCCACTCCGGGAAGGAATTCCCCTGGCAGAAATCTGTCTGCCGAAGAGATCTTTCTCTCTCGGTGTTTTCTGCCCCGCAGAGGCGGCAGAATCTTTATGTGGTCGCTCCTTGAGTCTTAGGGTTTCGGGAGGATGATATACGCCAGAGGAGAGAGGCTGGAGTGGGCCAGGGTGGCCACACCACCTCCTGGCGCGGCCTAGGGCTGCCCGCGCTATGGGGTGGTGTGGGCCCCCTGTGGCCCATCTCCACTCCGTCTTCTGGCATCCTTAGTCTTCTGGAAAAATAGGATTTTCTGTATATTTTCCCAGATTTTCTGATCTTCGTGAATTTTTCCTCCAAACAGCACCTTTTCCATCAGAATCCTGACTGCAGCGCTCCATGATCCAAAAGTCATCAACCATGCAAAAACAGATGAAATAACATAAGTATCACCTCTCAATATGAAATATATCAATGAATAATAGTGAATTAAGACATAGAAGAGTGATGCAAAATGGACGTATCAGGGCCCTCCTCCATGTTCTGTGGCGCATAATAAAATATGTGCCACAGAAGAGGCAACTTCTGTGGCGCATATCTCGTTATGCGCCACAGAACATCGATCAACCCACCCCGGCTGGCGGGTCCCACCAATCTTCTGTGGCGCATATTGTAGATAATGCGCCACAGAACTTCCAGGTTTCTGTGGCGCATGTTTCCTAGTGCGCCACTGACAAGTATCTGTGGCGCATGGATATACACATGCGCCACAGATTAACTTGTCTATCTATAGGCTGTTTCCTAGTAGTGCTTGATGTTTGTCAATTGCCCCGCTGTAATTTGTTCACCCAACATGTCATCTATCTTAAGGAAAATCACCACTAGTGAACTATGGACCCCGGTCCTTTCTTTTACTATCAATCTACAATCTATTTACTGTTTTCTGTTTACTTTGTGCAAGCTATTACTATCTTCCACACAATACATTTAATCCTTAGTTTTCAGCAAAACCGGTGAGATTGACAACCTCACAGTAAGTTGGGGGCAAAGTTATGTGGTTGTGTTGTGCAGGATTCCAAGTTGGAAACAACACCTTGGAGGTGTTTCCTTGCTCCTACTAGTTCGATAACCTTGGTTTCATAACTGAGGGAAAACTTGCTGTTGTGCTTATCATACCTTCCTCTTGGGGTTCCCCAACGAGCTCAATATATTTTGGGCCATCAAGCTATTTTTTGGCGCCGTTGCTGGGGAATAAAGAAGAAGAAGCTCCCGCGTCAACAACGCGCCATCAAAGCTATTTTCTGGCGCCGTTGGCGGGGAGGTAAGGTAAAAGGTACTCACATCTTCTGGCTACTAAGCTATCTTCTAGTACTGTTGCTGGTGTGTGACTCCTCAAAGTTATTTCCTTTAGATTCTGCAATTATATCTTGTTGTTTCTTTTTTTTATTTTCACTAGTTAGGCTTAATGGAAAACAACAACAAAATTAGAGAGCTTTATAGTATTTATCTTGAGTTAGGACATGAAGTGTTTGAAGAGAAAATTAAAAAACCTATGGAACTTTATTTGCATGCTAATAGCAATGTTGTTAGTATGAATTCTTTGGATACCATTATTTCTAATGCTATGGAAAAGTCTAAGCTTGGGGAAGCTAGTTTTTATGAAAATGATCTTTTTAGTTCCGCAGCTTTGGAAGATAGCTATTCTATTGCTCATGATGATACCAAACCTCCAATATATGATGATTACAATGATGGGTATGATATTTTCAATCCACCTACTATTGAGGAGAAAATTAATTATGATTACAATATGCCTCCTATATTTGATGATTATGGTGATGAGAATAATAATGATAGCTATTTTTTTGAATTTGCTCCCATTATAATTAATAAGAATGACTATGTTTGTGTGGAGAGTATTAATTATTTTATGTATGTGGCTCATGATAAGAATATTTTATGTGATAGTTATATTGTTAATTTTATTCATGATGCTACTGAAAGTTATTATGAGAGAGGGAAACATGGTTTTATGTATCTCAACAATATTAAGTTTCTCCTCTTTATGTTGAAAATTTTGAAGTTGCACTTGTTTTGCTTTCCTATGCTTGTTGCTTTGTACTTTCATGACTTGTTTATTTACAAGATTCCTATGAATAGGAAGTGGGTTAGACTTAAATGTGCTTTGAATTTGCTTCTTGATGCTCCCTTTTACTTCAATTCATATGTCTTATGTAAGCATCTTCTCAAACTATCATATCATGCCTAACTTAAAGGCGTTAAAGAAAAGTACTTATTGGGAGACAACCCAAAAGTTTTAGTTCAGTCTTGGAAGTTATTGCTTTGGTACTAACCTCTCCTTATCATTTTTGTGTGGTTTTTGTGCCAAGAATAACCTCTAATGAGAGAGAAGTAAGACTTGGGAAAGTTGCTGTCCCGAAACAGATTTTTGTGCTTCGCTGTAAAAATTCGTGAAAAATCTTTGTACGTCGGTTTTAGCTGTAATTGTTTTTTCTTCTGCCCCAGGTTGTTATCCAACTTTCGTTACTTCAACACTTTTCGATTTGAGCAATAGAAGGTCTTCAAAAAAATTGGTTTTTACCTGCTGGTCTGTTTTGACAGATTTCTGCCATTATTTGCATTTTCTTCTTGTTGATTCCTTTTGTTGGAGATATGCCCAAGAGGCAATAATAAAAGTGATTATTATTATATCTTTGTGTTTATGATGAATGTTTACATCCCATGCTATAATTGTATTATTAGGAAACACTAATACATGTGTGTTTTGTAAACATGTAAGAGTCCCTTGTAAGCCTCTTGTTGAACTAGCTTGTTGAACTAGCTTGTTGATTAATTGATGATCATGGTTTCCTGATCATGGACATTAGGATGTGATTAATAATAAGGTTGTGTCATTAGGAGAATGATGTGATGGACACACACCCATAGTAAGCGTAGCATAAAGATCAAGTCATTAAGTTCGTATTTCTATAAGCTTTCAGATACATAGTAACCTAATCCTTCGACCATGAGGTTGTGTTAATCACCATCACCGGATGGGTACTTTGATGACATCAAACACCGCTTCATAACTGGGTGGTTATAAAGGTGTCATTGGGTATTCTGAAAGTATGTGTTGAAGTGCATGGACCGAGATTGGGATTTGTCCATCCATATGACGGATAGATATGCTCTGGGCCCTCTCGGTGGAATGTCTTCTAGTTAGCTTGCAAGCATGTGACTGGGTCACAAGGGATGACATATCACGGAACGAGTAAAGAGTACTTATCAGTAACGAGGTAGAACTAGGTATGGAGATACCGACGATCAAACCTCGGATAAGTATAGTATCGCGAGACAAAGGGAATTGGTTTCGTATGTAAATGGTTCTATTGATCACAAAAGTCATCGTTGAGTATGTGGGAGCCATTATGGATCTCTAGGTCTCGCTAATGGTTATTAATAGGAGATGTGTCTCTGTCATGTCTACATATTCACGAACCGTAGGGTGACACACTTAAGGTTCGAAGTTGTTTTAAGTAGATATGGAATATGCGTTGCAGACCGAATGTTGTTCGGAGTCTCGGATTGGATCCGGGACATCATGAGGAGATCCGGAATTGTCCGGAGAATAAGATTCATATATTGGGGATCATTTTCTGAGTTAGGAAATGTTCCGGAGTGTTTGTATGAGGATTCTAGAAGGTTTCGGAATGTTCCGGAAGGTTCTGGAAGGTTTCTTGGAGTTTGCTTGAAAACCAAGGAAGGGATCAAGGAGTCCTGGTGGGTCAAGACTAGGAGTCGTGGGGGAGGAGGACTCCTCCCCCCTCCCCAATCCACCGGCCAAGGAGGTGGGGAGTCCTACTAGGACTCCCCCTCCCAAGGCGCCCTCCCCCCTTTAAATAGAGGGGCAGGGGCGCCACCTCTAGGCCCTCCTCCATAACACCAAATCTCTGCCGCCTCTCTCCTCCTCCTTTCTTCTGCACAGGCATAGGCGAAGCCCTGCAGAATTCTCTACTCCACCACCACCATCACGCCGTCGTGCTGCTGGGATTCCGTGGAGAAGATCTACTACATCCGCTGCTCGCTGGAACGAGGAGAGGAAGGTCAGCTTCGACTCCGCACGTGTGACCGACTGCGGAAGCGCTGCCAGAACACGGCGCCGGAAGGATCGTCCACACGATCTTGAGATCGGCAAGTGATCGACTACATCAACCACGAGATCTAATCTCGTTAACGCTTTCGGATCTACGAGGGTTAGTTCCTATCTATCTCGTTGCACATGTCTAATAGATTAGATCTTGGCTTTTATCTAGATTAGATCTGGGTTTGTTCATTCTTGCGGTAGAAATTTTTTGTTTTCCATGCTACGAACCCATCAGTGGTATCAGAGCCGTATCTATGCATAGATCTGTTGCACGAGTAGAACACAATGTTTTTGTGGGCGTTGATGCTTTTGTTGTCGGTGTCTTAGCGTGTACTTTGCATCTTGCGGCATGGTGGGATGAAGCGGCTCGGGCTAACATTACATGTCATCGCACATGAGACTTGCTCCACACTTGACGTGCAACTTGCTTTGCACAAGTGGCTTTGCGGGTGTCTGTCTCTCCCACCATAGTTAAGATTCAATTTACAATGAGCATCTGAGAACACTTGTATCAACGTTGTGGTCCTTGTTCGTAGGTAAGATCGGTCTTATGCGAAAGCCCCAAACCACGTAAAAAATGCAAAGAAAATTAGAGGCGTCTAACTTGTTTTTGCAGGGGTTTTGTGATGTGATATGGCCATCATGTGATTATGATTGTATTTGATGTATGCAATGAGCCTTGTTGTAATATGGCAACCGACAGGAGCCTAATGGTTGTCTTTAATTCTGTTAAGACCTGCGTGTCTATTCATCTTGTAATAGCTTTATTCCAAGTAGTTGTAATAGTTGCTGGTGATGATGGACAACCATGAAGCGGCGCCACTGACCTTGACGCAATGCTGGTGATGATGGAGATCATGTTCGTGCTTTGGATATGGAGATCAAATGCGCAAGAAGAAAAGGCCATATCATATCACACTAATTATGAATTACCTGTGATGTTAATCCTTTATGCATCTTGTATTGCTTAGATCGCGACGGTAGCATTATAAGATGATCCCTCTCACTAAATATCAAGTAATAAAGTGTTCACCCTTAGTTGGCACCATTGCTAAGACTCGTTGTTTCGAAGCATCTCGTGATGATCGGATGTGATAGATTCTACGTGTGCATACAACGGGTGCAAGCCAGATTTGCACATGCGGAAACTAAGGTTATCTTGACGAGCCTAGCATGTACAGACATGGTCTCGAAACACGGAATACCGAAAGGTAGAGCATGAGTCATATAAATGATATGATGAACATGAAGATTGTTTGCCGATGAAACTACATCTTCTCTCGTGAAGATCGGACTTGGTGTAGTGGACTTGGTTCGTGTAATCACTAAGACAATGTGAGGGATGTTGTTTTGAGTGGGAGTTCACCTAGTTAGTTTAAGAATTAAATTTGAACTCAATTTGTCATAAACTTAGTCTAAACTACTTGCAAATTGTTGTAGATTATGGCGACCCCCTCCATCAATTTCAATGCGTTCCTAGAGAAAGAAAAGCTTAAGAACAATGGAAGCAATTTCACGGACTGGTTCCGTGGACTGAAGATCGTCCTCAGGGCTGGTCAGTTGACCTATGTGCTCGAAGCACCGCTAGGTGACCCACCTGCAGATGATGCCACCGATGACGTAAAGAATGTTTACGCCACTCGGAAAAATCATTACTCCACAGTTCAGTGTGCCATTCTATACGGTTTAGAAGCGGAGCTCCAGAAGCGTTTTGAGCACCACGACCCGTTCGAGATCATTAAGGAGCTCAGGCTAATTTTTGAGACTCGCGCGGCCATGGAGAGCTATGAGGCCTCCGAAAAGTTCTTTAACTGTAAGATGGAAGAGGGAAGCTCCGTTAGCGAGCACGTGCTCACCATGTCTGGGTACGCAAACAAGCTCCAAGAGTTGGGAATATCGATTCCTAATGAGTTGGGGATTCACCGTCTCCTCCAATCACTGCCACCAAGTTACAAGAACTTTGTGATGAACTACAACATGCACTGCATGAACAAGACGTTGCCTGAACTGTCGTCCATGCTGAAAACTGCTGAAGTGGAGATCAAGAAGGAGCACCAAGTGTTGATGGTCAATAAGACCACCAATTTCAAGAGACAGGGCAAGCCTAAGAACAAGGGCAACATCAAGAAGAACGGCAAGAAAGCTGCCGCACCTGCTAAGAAGCCCAAGGCTGGTCCTAAGCCTGAAACTGAGTGCTTCTACTGCAAGGGTGCTGGTCACTGGAAGCGTAACTGCCCCAAGTACCTGGCGGATCTGAAGGACGGCAACATCAAGAAGAAAGGTATATTTGATATATGTGTTATAGATGTGTATCTTACTAGTAATCGTAGTAGTGCCTGGGTATTTGATACTGGTTCGGTTGCTCATATTTGTAACTCGAAACAGGAGCTGCGGAATAAACGAAGACTGGCAAGAGACGAGGTGACGATGCGCGTTGGAAATGGCTCCAAGGTTGATGTGATCGCCGTCGGCACGCTCCCTCTACATCTACCTTCGGGATTAGTTTTAAATTTGAATAATTGTTATTTGGTGCCTGCGTTAAGCATGAACATTATATCTGGATCCTGTTTATTGCGAGACGGTTACTCTTTTAAGTCTGAGAATAAAGGTTGTTCGATTTATATGAGTAATATCTTTTATGGTAATGCACCTGAGATGAATGGTTTATTCTTATTGAATCTCGATAGTAGTGATACACATGTTCACAACATAGATGCTAAACGAATAAAATTGAATGATAATTCTACATACATGTGGCACTGTCGTCTTGGTCACATTGGAGTGAAGCGTATGAAGAAACTCCATTCTGATGGACTTCTTGAATCACTTGATTTTGAATCACTTGAAAGATGCGAAGCATGTCTAATGGGAAAAATGACTAAGACTCCATTCTCTGGAATAACGGAGCGAGCTACAGACTTATTGGAAATAATACATACCGATGTGTGCGGTCCAATGAGTGTAGCATCGCGTGGTGGATATCGTTATGTTCTCACTTTCACGGGTGCCTTAAGTAGATATGGGAATGTCTACTTTATGAAACATAAGTCCGAAACTTTCGAGAAGTTTAAGGAATTTCAAAGTGAAGTGGAAAATCATCGTAACAAGAAGATTAAATTTCTGCGTTTTGACCGCGGAGGTGAATATCTAAGTTATGAGTTTGGCATGCATTTAAAGAAATGTGGAATACTTTCACAGTTGACACCGCCGGGAACACCACAGCGTAATGGTGTGTCCGAACGTCGTAATCGAACTCTCTTAGATATGGTTCGGTCTATGATGTCTCTTACAGATTTACCGTTATCATTTTGGGGCTATGCATTAGAGACGGCCGCATTCACTTTAAATAGGGCACCATCTAAATCCGTTGAAACGACACCGTATGAATTGTGGTTTGGTAAGAAACCTAAGTTGTCGTTCCTTAAAGTTTGGGGTTGCGAGGCATATGTAAAGAAGTTACAACCTGATAAGCTAGAACCCAAAGCGGAGAAACACGTCTTCATAGGATACCCTAAAGAAACAATTGGGTATACCTTCTATCATAGATCCGAAGGCAAAGTTTTGTTGCCAAGAATGGATCCTTTCTTGAGAAGGAGTTTCTCTCGAAGGAGGTGACTGGAAGGAAAGTAGAACTCGATGAGGTTATTGAACCTTCTCTCGGATGTTTGTCAATTGCCCCAATCTAATTTGTTCACCCAACATGTCATCTATCTTAAGCAGAATAACAACTAGTGAACTATGGACCCTAGTCCTTTCTTTTACTATCAATCTACAATCTATTTACTGTTTTATGTTTACTTTTTGCAAGCTATTACTATCTTCCACACAATACATTTAATCCTTTGTTTTCAGCAAAACCGGTGAGATTGACAACCTCACTGTAAGTTGGGGCAAAGTTCTGTGGTTGTGTTGTGTGCAGGATTCCAAGTTGGAAACAACACCTTGGAGGTGAATTCCTTGCTCCTACTGGTTCGATAACCTTGGTTTCATAACTAAGGGAAAAATTGCTGTTGTGCTCATCAGACCTTCCTCTTGGGGGTTCCCCAACGAGCTCGATATATTTTCGGACATCAGAGTGCAGGCACCAAATAACAATTATTTAAGTTTATAACTAATCCCGACGGTAGGTGGAGAGGCAGCATTCCGAGGCGATCACATCAACCCTTGATCCATTGCCGACACGCATCTTGACCTCACCCCTTGCTAGTGGTCGCTTGTTCTGTAGCCCCTGATTTGAGTTACATATATTAGCAACTGATCTAGTACCAAATACCCAGGTGCTACTGCGAGTACTAGTCAAGTACACATCGGTAACATGTATATCACATATACCTTTGTTTGCCTAGCCAGCCTTCTTGTCTGCCAAGTACTTGGGGCAGTTGCGCTTCCAATGGCCGGTCCCCTTGCAATAGTAGCACTCGGGATCAGACTTAGAGCCAGCCCGAGATTTCTTTTCAGGTGTGGCAACAGATTTTCTGCACTTCTTTCCCTTTTGCTTATCCTTCTTGTCTTTCTTGAAACCGGTGGTCTTATTGATCATTGATACGTTGCTAACGTATCCATAATTTTTTATGTTCCATGCTTGGTTTTATCTACTTTCTTATGTTTTGTCCACACTTTGGGGTACTTTTCGTCTGATTTCTTGGACTAACCTATTAACAAGAGCCACAGTGCCTGTTGCCTATTTTCTGCTGTTTTTGGTTCCAGAAAGTCAGAAAATGAATATTCTCGGAATTGGACCGGACAAAACCAAAGTCATTATTTTCCCGGAAGATTCACGGAGCCAAAAGGAGAGACGAAGGGGGGCCACAGGGTGGCCAAACCACCCCTAGGCGCGGGTCCCCCCAGGTCACACCAGGGCATGGTGTGGGCCCCTGGCTGGCCACCGATCTCGCTCGTTTGCCTATATATTCCTCCCGATACAGAAACCCTAATCGTGAAGCCTCCAGCCACGAAAATTTCCGCAGCGGCGCCGCCACCAAAGTGGAGATTCGGGGGACAAAAAGTCTCTGTTCTGGCACCCTGTCGGGACGGGGAAGTGCCCCCGGAGCCATCACCATCGATCTCCACCACCATCTCCATCACCATTGCTGATTCCCATGATGAGGAGGGAGTAGTTCTCTCTTGAGGCTAAGGGTTCTACCGGTAGCTATGTGTTCATCTCTCTCTCTATGCATGATCATATTGTGATCATGAGCTTTGTAATCAAGTAGATCTACCTTGCTACTCAAGTGCTTTAATAGATCTCTGTTCTCCCCATGTGAGTGAAGTTGACAGTGTGCACACCATGGTGGCACTTAGGCTAGAGATTACAAATACTTGTTATGAGTTAAATTTTGAGTTGGATGTCTTTATGAAATTGTGGTGTTTGTTTGAACCATCTAGTACTCAAGGTGATAGTGTGGGGTTATCTAGATGGGAAAGATGAACTTTGAGGTGTGTTGTTATAGCCCTACCAATGATTAGAGTGTCCAACCGGAGAGTAGTTAAGAGTAGTATCATAAAGAGAAGATATTTATATGAGAGTGTTCACTAGTGAAATTATGATCCCTAGGTCTTGTTTCTAAGCATTGAAACACCGTTTGCAATTAGATCTGTTACATGTTTGCTTGCTTCCATCTTTATTGCAGCTTGCCTTTAGTCTGTTCCACGCCATCAAGCTATTTTCTAGCACAGTTGTATTTTATCCATACCACTTGTATTTCACTATCTCTTTGCCGAACTAGTGCACCTATACACCTGACAAGTGTATTGGGTGTGTTGGGGACACAAGAGACTTCTTGAATCTTGATTTAAGGGTTGCTTGAGAGGGGATACCTTTGACCACTTCCTCCCTGAGTTCGATAAACCTTGGGTGATCCACTTAAGGGAAAACTTGCTGCTGTTCTACAAACCTCTGCACTTGGAGGCCCAACAACTATCTACAAGAATAGAAGTGCGTAGACATCAAGCTATTTTCTAGCGCCGTTGCCGGGGAGGTAAGGTAAAAGGTACTCACATCCTCCGGTGTGAGTGCTCGAAGTTATTTCGTTTAGATTCTGCAATTATATCTTTTTGTTTTTATTTTTCACTAGTTAGGCTTAATGGAAAACAACAACAAAATTAGAGAGCTTCATAGTATTTATCTTGAGTTAGGACATGAAGTGTTTGAAGAGAAAATTAAAAAACCTATGGAACTTTATTTGCATGCTAATAGCAATGTTGTAAGTATGAATTCTTTGGACACCATTATTGCTAATGCTATGGAAAAGTCTAAGCTTGGGGAAGCTGGTTTTGATGAGAATGATCTTTTTAGTCCCCCAAGCATGGAGGAGAAAATTTACTTTGATGATACTATGCCTCCAATATATGATGATTACAATGATGAGTATGATGTTTTCAGTCCACCTACTATTGAGGAGAAAATTAATTATGATTACAATATGCCTCATATATTTGATGATTATGGTGATGAGAATAATAATGATAGCTATTTTGTTGAATTTTCTCCCACTATGATTAATAAGAATGACTATGTTTATGTGGAGAGTATTAATTCTTTTATGCATGTGGCTCATGATAAGAATGTTTCATATGTTAGTAATATTGTTAATTTTATTCATGATGCTACTGAAAGTTATTATGAGACAGGGAAACATGGTTTTATGCATCTCAATAATATTAAGTTTGCCCTCTTTATGTTGAAAGTCTTGAAGTTGCACTTGTTTTGCTTTACTATGCTTGTTGCTTTGTGCTTTCATGACTTGTTTCTTTACAAGATTCCTATGCATAGGAAGTGGGTTAGACTTAAATGTGCTTTGAATTTGCTTCTTGATGCTCTCTTTTACTTCAATTCATATTTCTTATGTGAGCATCTTCTCAAACTATCATGCCTAACTTAAAGGCGTTAAAGAAAAGTACTTATTGGGAGATAACCCAAAAGGTTTAGATGAGTCTTGGAAGTTATTACCTCTGTAATAACCGCTCCTTATCCTTTTTATTTGCTTTTTGTGCCAAGGGTAACCTCTAATGAGAGAGAAGTAATGCTTGGGAAAGTTGTTGTCCCGAAACAGATTTTTGTGCTTCACCGTAAACATTCGTGTACAATCTCTGTACGTCCTTTTGAGGCGTGAATTTTTTAAGATTGATATAAATAATGAAATTTTCAAGCTCGATGTGATATCATGTCTGAATTTTGTCTTATGCCCAAAGATATTTATGAATCTTTGAATCTTTGGGGGCTTACTGAAGGAGGAAAAGAAATATATCTTGCTAATAATGCAACAATATTACCTATTGGAATAGCTGAAGGAGTGTTTACAAAGATCCTTGGGAAAATGATATCTACTGATTATCTTGTTATTGAATGTGCAGGAAAAGGACAAATTACACTTGCAAGGTCCCTATTAGAAATCCTTGGAGCAATAATAGATGTGGGAAAGGGGACCATGCACCTTGCTTCTCCACCAAACAATCAGATTTTACCCAAGGTTAAGAATAAAAGTAAGAGAGGTAAGGGAAAGAAATTTGGTTTTAATGCTTCTTCATTTGAGAACACTTGATTCTTTTTCTTGCTTCTTATGCTTAACTTAAAGGCGTTAAAGAAAAGTACTTATTGGGAGATAACCCAAAAGTTTTAGATGAGTTTTGGATGTTATTACTTCAGTAATAACCGCTCCTTATCCTTTTTATTTGCTTTTTGTGCCAAGAGTAACCTCTAATGAGAGAGAAGTAATGATTGGTAAAGTTGCTGTCCCGAAACAGATTTATGTGCTTCACCGTACAAATTCGTGTAAAATCTCTGTACGTCCTTTTGAGGCATGAATTTTTGTGCTTCTTCCCCAGGGTTATCTAACTTTAGTTAGTTCAACACTTTTTTATTTGAGCAACAAGGTCTTCGAAAAAAAATCGTCTTTACCTGCTGGTCTGTTTTGACAGATTTCTGCCATTTTCTGCATTTGCTTCTTGTTGTTTCCTTATTGAGTTCTTTTGGGGAATTGAGCTTTTTGAGGGAAGTGCTACAGTAGCTAGTGTTTTAATGGAAGTTTTATTAGTGTTGGAACTAGACCTAAAGACCTATTATCTTGAGTGCACTAATGTTGCTAATACAGATTGTGTGAAGTTTTGTATGAAGGAAAAATTTCAGGTGTATGGAAGGAATGAGTAATGAGATGATGGATGGACTAAAGCTCAAGCTTGGGGATGCCATGCGTGTCACCCCAAGAAATATCCAAGAAGTACAAGCGTCAAAGCTTGGGGATGCCTAAGGCATCCCCTTCTTCATCAATAAAAATCCCAGGTTTCTTCCAAACGCTTCATTTTTATTGTTTCATGCACAGTTATGTTGTTCTTGGAGCGCCTTCTTTTTTGTTTTGGTTTTGGTTTTTCATTTGATTTGTTTTCTTAGTTTGCTGAATAAATTGGTTGGACCCCCTCTTTCATGCATTGGTTTTCAAATAGTTTGGTTTGGATTGGAAAAGAGTAGGAAAGTTCATACATAAGTGGTAAAAGGAGTTTGTTTTTGACTGTGGCCTATGCTTTGTCATGCCATGCTTGATATTGTTTTGGATTTATGCTTAGTGATCTTTGTTGTAGCATGACATGTTATAAAAAATTGAGATTGCTTAATGTGCCTTAGAAGAATCATGCATTGTTTTAGCATATTAAAGCATAATATTGTGGTATTCTCCTTTGATGCTTTATTTGGGTTGACTTGGCGCATGCTCACACCATGTTATGACTATCTCAAGTCACCAAATCCTTTATGATCCTTTAGTTTTCAACTTGTAGTATCACTTTATGCTTTGATTAATGATGTTTTGTCTCTCTGCATGATTATGGCCATTATTGCTCTCTTTGTTTGTCGCTCCCAGTCTTTTGCTAGCCTCCATAACCAAGTATGAGTTCCACTCATGCATCCAACTCCTAAAACCAAGTTATTCCAAAGAGTCCACCATACCTACCTACTAGCATATGGTATTCCAAGTATATTCATGCTTTTGTTTACCTTCCAAATTAAACTTGTTATGAGAAAACTAGTGATTAAAGCTCTCACGAACTTGATGGCACACTTTACTTTTCTTGCCCTTAATAAACTTGAACCATTGTGTCGCTATGTTGTATATGCTTGCACTTATTTGTTGGGGATTAGCGGAACCATGCTGTCATGGGCAACGCTTTCAACATTGCACTTGTACTTTGTACCTAGTTGATATCATGTTCTTTGTCTATGGATGTCGTCGGTGTGAAATGAAAGGGGAGCTTGTAAGTCCATGGAGTTATGTATGTGTGTTAGAGAAATGCCTAGGCCACCGGTCTAATACATGCTATCATGGTGGAAGCCTGCAGCGTAATCATAATGAGCTGTCTATGAAGCATTCTTCTTATAAAAAAGAGTCAGATATTGAGAAAAAAAAAGAAAAAAGAAAAAAAGAGATATGAGAAAAGAGAGAAAAAAGCACCATTTTCCCATGGTAAATAAGAAGATTGCTGAGATGCTCGTTGTCTGCTTGCCTTGTCATTTTGATATGGGGATTCTTCCGTATCATCGGGCAAGGGGTACCCTGTTGGCGGTTCTCTATGATACACATGTACTTACTATGACAAGAACTTACAGGTAACTAAACTTGAGTAGCATGAGGAGCGGCCCTCGTATTCAAGGGACATGAGATTTCCAACTTATCCTTTGTCAAGCATATACACCATAGTTTGTTCAGTTTAACCTTAATCACTTCAAGATGCTTATGATAGGGGCAATGAGAGCTAAAAGCTAATAAGTATCATAATTTTTGGAAGCTCTTTATGAGACTTGAATCCCTGCTTCCTTCTATGAAGGGTCTTTCTTTTACTTTTATGCTGAGTCTCCATTTTCTATCTTTATGCACCGATTAAGAGAGCATAGTGGTCATTCTTAGTTTAATGTGCATTGTCCCAAAACTTATTGATTGATTCATAATGTTGATACTGCTTGTTTTTTTAACTATTTGTATCTAGTCACCCTTATGATCTTTGAAGGTGTCCTATGCAATTATGATTTGCTACATTATGAGGGGCAAGCTGAATGCCACTATGCTATGTTTTCTTTATGTGAAACAAACAAACGTATTGCAAAGCATTGTTATTCATGAATCTTTTGTTTGTGCCTTTTCATGTTGCATGCATAGTTACTATGTCTTATTGTTAGAACTTTATCTTTCATGCTATGCTAAAGTACTATGATCGCAGCTATCAATGTTTTACAAATACTTTGATCAAGTTTATGATGGTGTATGTCACCTAAAAAATTATTCTTTCTTTTTATCACTTGCCTACTCAAGGACAAGCAGGAGTTAAGCTTGGGGATGTTGATACGTTGCTAACGTATCCATAATTTTTTATGTTCCATGCTTGGTTTTATCTACTTTCTTATATTTTGTCCACACTTTGGGGTACTTTTCATATGATTTCTTGGACTAACCTATTCACAAGAGCCACAGTGCCAGTTGCATGTTTTCTACTATTTTTGGTTCTAGAAAATCAGAAAATGAATATTCTCGGAATTGGACCCGACAAAAGCCAAGGTCATTATTTTCCCGGAAGATTTACGGAGCCAGAAGGAGAGACGAAGGGGGGCCATAGGGTGGCCAAACCACCCTAGGCGCGGGTCCCCCAGGCCGCGCCAGGGCATGGTGTGGGCCCCCTGGCTGGTCACCGACCTCGTCCCTTCGCCTATATATTCCTCCCGATACAGAAACCCTAAATCGTGAAGCCTCCAGCCGTGAAAAGTTACGTAGCGCCGCCACCACCGAAGGGGAGATTCGAGGACAGAAAGTCTCTGTTCCGGCACCCTGCCGGGACGGGGAAGTGCCCCCGGAGTGTGGCATCCCGCTAAAACCACTACTAGAAAATCGCGTTGTTTTTGTGCATTGCATCATCATGACCGCATGCTCATGTCATCATGCCACATTGCATTTGAGCATCGTCATGTCATCATGCATGGTTTTTGTCTAAACTATTTTCGAAACGCCTAGTTTTGTTTTCTAAATATTCCTGTCTTTATTCAAATTAAAACCCGGGTCTCCGGAATATTTTGTTTCGTCTTCAAACAGATTTCAAACGCCCCGTTTTAAACAAGTAAAATATTTAATTTATTTTGGGAGGCAGCCCGCTAGGCCCGAAAGCTCGGCCGGTCACCTCCAAACCCTAGTCTAAAAATATCTAATCCTAATTCTACCCAATCCTATCCTACCCAGCCTCCCTCCACCTCACCTTAACCAATCCCCTCCCTCCACCTCAAACCTCCACCTCACTCCAGCCAACCACCAGCCGCCACCCCTCACCCCCCGCCACCTCACCGGTTGACACACACACCCAGCGCCCACCAACCGCCTGCGCCTGTTTTCCCCTGGCCCCACCCGGTGCCATCATGC
Organism: Avena eriantha; assembly: GCA_910589775.1. Taxonomy (NCBI): domain Eukaryota; kingdom Viridiplantae; phylum Streptophyta; class Magnoliopsida; order Poales; family Poaceae; genus Avena; species Avena eriantha. Next base: position 9,501,678 of record OU342741.1, on the reverse strand, counting down.
TCCCTTCTGCTCCTCACACGCGAGGCAAACACAAGCACACGCGACACGTCTCCCCATAGCCCCTGTCACGTTCCCCTGATCCAACTTTCCCAGCAGCACCCCGCCAGCCCCGCAACCCTTTTTCCCGTTTTGGACAGCCACCATCGCGGCCTCGTGGGTCGCGAGCCACCCGCGCGTGAGCACCCTGCTGGCCCCGTCCACCCCTACGTGCACCCGGCCCCTCCCTGCGACCACCTGGCCCGCACGCTGCCCTTGCCACCAACCCCTTCCCCCAAACCCCACGCCCCCATCCTCGTCTCTCCCCATCCCACCAACCTCGCCGCAATCCCCGCCGCCCCTGGCTCCCACAACCGCAACATCGCCACCAACCCGGCACCCCTCTCTGGCCTGCCTCTCCCTTGTCAAGCTGCCTCTTCTCCGCCCCGGATCAGCCGCCTTCCTCCACCCCCGCGCCCGAGCTCGACATGCCGCCACCGCAAGCCTCTCTCACCGTCGTCCCGCATGGTGGCCGTGGCCGCCTCGCCTCGGCCTGTCCTTCCTCACCGTGCCTCCAGTCGAGCCCCTCGCCGCCGCCCCTCCCAAGAAGGCACCGCCACCGGTCCCCCGTCCTCCTCGTCCCCGGCCCGGCCGCTGCCTCGGCCCGCTCGAGCAGCGCGTCGTGACCCCTCAAGCCCCTGCCTCGTCACCACGAGCCACGAATCCCGCCGCGCTGCTCGCCGGACCATGACCCCCGTGTCGTCTCCCTCGCCCTCTCTGTGCCGCACTCACGTGGAGGATGCCCCTCCTCTCCTCAGGCGACGCCGCCACCCCTGCTGCGGACGCCACCACCGACGTTGACCTTCCCCGCCCGCGTGTCGCCAAGAACCCCTCCTCGGCTTTTTCTCCTGAGCCGCCCCAGGTTGTGTGTCTCCTTCCCAAGCGCGCCTGCAGCCCTGTTCCGTCTGTGTTTGAGCCGTTGTTTTCCTGTGCAGCTGACACGGTGAGGGGCTGATGTGATATGGTGGTGAGTTGATGGTACATGTTGCAGTGGAATGCTACCGATGTGAGGTGACGTGCGTGTAACCCGAGAACTCCGTCGTGGAACACGAAGATCTCCTCCCTGGACCCGAAGACCGATCCAAAACGCCTAGGTCTTCTTCTCGGCGCAGATTCGAAGACCGATCCCGGCGAGACCGAACCGAACCCTCGGCACGCCAAGATCTTCTCCTCGGAACGCCAAGATCTCCTTCACATACCCGAAGACCCTGTAGACCCTGACCCTCGAACCTCAAGATCGTCGACACCCAAATGTGTGACCCCTTTTTCCGAGACCCCCTATTTTATAATTGACATCTATCATGTTGCATAATTAAATTGTTCATAAATGCATACATAATTTGTGGGTGCGGGTTATTCCATCGATTCACCTAATAATTAAACATGGAGACTATATGCGGGCTATTCTAAGGCTTAGTCCGGACTCCATTTAAATTGGTGTAGAGAACCGATGCCATGTTTCGCCCTGTTAATACAACATTTAAATTGCGGGGGTACTAAATAACTTGAACCGTTTAATTAGTTGTCGGGACCTCGGTTCCGCTTAATATTGCCTAGTTGCACCGCATCTGTGCCATGCCATGCATCATATCATAAGCATGCCGGATCTTCTACCATAGTATTAAATATTGCACCCGGTGTTCTGCTAGTGTTTGCTTCTTCGCTGATTAGACCGATGAGTGGATGCGAGTATCGACGAGTTCTTCGGATATGAATCTCCAGCAGTGTTTCCTAGGCAAGCATTCTCCCTCTTTCTACCTATTTTGCATTTATAGTCTATATTTCCTCCTTTTGATCTATTGCTATCCGTGTCGTGATGCTTTAGTGTTTCGTACCAGATATATTCCTTGCAGCCGTTATATTGCCTTGGACACCTCCTATTGCCTGTTGCTTGATAGACTGTTGGCCCTGCGCGTCGTAGTTGCTTGCTCAGGTGTTGCCTCGCGTCGTCGATGTTCCACAGTTGTTGGCAGGTTGGCAAATGTCTAATGGGGGTGTTGATCATGATTCTAATTACAGTTTATTAATTAATGTGGATGGTAGATTAATGCAGAGGCACCGGTGGGTAGTAATAATTATTTGGTTTTTAACCGCCCACTTGTGTCCACCTAGGACCCGAGTTCTTGACACTGTTCCGAGATCGAGCGCGCTAACCACAGGTGGGGTGTGTGGGCACCCCCATCGGCTTACTACCTGATTTCAAAGTATTGTACCGGGGGGCACAAGTAGTTTGGGGCTTTATTACTATTATGTACTTATGCCATGCTTTACTGCGTTATTTAAGATTGTGCGTGGAGCACCTGTACTGTTTAGGATGTGGAATGTTTTCGCGGTATCGACAAGCCCAGTCACACTTTCGGGTTCCCAGTCGTTTACAGCCATTGGCACAAACCCTGGGTCCACCTTGGAGCCGGCCGACTTCGTTGCGGGTAGCTTAGTGGGGTGGCCCCCATGTATTTTCTTTGGGTCTGGGAAACGTCATGACTTAGGCCCCGCCGACATACCGATGGGTGTATCTTAATTGATCTGGCAAAAAGGGTCGAAGTGTGTGTGGATACTTTGGTGCACCCCTGCAAGGTTAAATCTTCTCGAAAAGTCGTGTCCGCGGTTATGGACTTCTTTGAGCACAGTTTCTCGATCATAGACAACTATAACTAAAGTTTACTGTTATAATTTGACTTACATCTGAGATGACTAGTAAGTTGGATAACTGCCATGGAAAGATTAAATAAAACTACCAACCGTGTGAGTTTCCTCGGCTTGACTTCCTCGTTTGGTCTCGAGGGGGAATACCAGGATGGGTATGATTGGTGTTAGTATCAGGTTGGGTCCGAATAGGTCTCTCTTATCCCTTTCTAATAGCCGACAGATGAATCGAGTCTCTATAGGTTGTTTAGTGCATGCTTCGATGCCTCTTTAGTCCACCATACCTATGTAGGCGAGAGCCGCCGAATTCTAGCCTCGCCATGTACTGGCCTCAGTACTAACGCTCCTCTTTTTCCCTTGCCCTTTGTCGGCACCCCTTTTGTTTTAGCAGGTTTGAGATCGATGTCGTTAGCAGGGTTAACCTTCCGGCTTGGCCTGGGTAGGGTTATGGACGCCATTGGTTATTCTTCAGGGCTCTTAGCCCCATTTGCATCTTGTCCGTAGTCGGACGCTCTATCGTCTCAAGGTGATTTGGAACTTTGTATTGTACATCTGTATTCTTGACTCATGGAGTCGTTGATGTATATAAATCTGTCTGTGGGTCCCATCGAGGACTGATGTGTAATGGTATTACTTCGTTTTCCACCCGCACGAAAGTGCCTGGTGGGCGTCCTTGAATCGTTTCTATGCGGGTTTGGCGGGAATCGCTAAAACTTGCATAGGGACGATTCGAGGGTGTTACAGAGTGGTATTAGAGCTCAGCAGTTGCGATACCCCACTGGTCCAGCCTGTAGGATAACCTAGCTAACGGCCGAAGTAGAGTGTCAAACTATTTTGCAAAATCGGTTCGATAGATCTGATTAGGTCTGGTTTTACTCCTTACCCTCTGCTATTCTCCTCTTATCTCTAGGTGTTTTGAATCTGCTCTCTTATCTTTTCTTCGAGTCTAGGATTTCTCGTGGTTGGGTTTTCTGTCGTACCTTCAGGGTTTCGCTTCCTCCTTTGGTAATGGTGCTTCTACATCCGGTCTTCGTGCTCTCCGAGGAATCCTTCATCTGATGAACTCCTCTTTGTCCCTTCTTGTGCCTTCCGGAGTTTCCGAGACGGCGTCATCATCAGCTACGCCAGATCCGATGCAGAGTCTGCATCGCTCCTTTGTTCTGAACCTCGACTATCGAGATCTTCAGTCTGATTCCGAGAGTTGGATCGGCGAAACATAAACTATGCGTACTTAAGGGAGAACACATTCTTATCTTGATATGTAAATGAGGGATCACCTTATAATGCTACTAAAAACGCCAAACTAGCAATATCAGATGCAAACATCATATGTGTAAAGTGGAATGATATGGTCCATGCATTTTATCACCATCATGTGCATGGTATTATCTCTATCATTCCTTTGTGTGTAAGGCCAAGGTCTATGGAACTTACACGTTAGGTGTGTTGTAAGTGTATCTACCATACATCAACTTACAACATTACCATATCATGACTCTAGCCCAGCAACAATCTAAACTAGACGCCTCTAATTTATCCATTGCAAGTTTTACGTGGCTTAGGGCTTTCGGAGATAGAACCAGTCTTACTTACGAACATGAGACCCCAACTATGATAACTAAGTTATTAGAAACTCGTTGTAAATCAGATATTGACTATAGTAGGTGAGGTAGACACCCGCTAGCCACTTATGCAAAACTAGTTGCATGTCAGTTGTGGAACCGGTCTCATGTGCGAGGACATGTAAAGTTGGTCCGGGCCGCTTCATCCCACTATGCCACCAATATCCAATATACATGAAAGAAGCAATAACATGATCATCATCACCCACATATAAACATATGTGTATTACCCGTGCAAAGCACCTACGCATAGATCAGGCTCTGATACCACTGTTGGGTTCGCAGCATGTGTGTACTACCCATGCAAAGCACCTCGCACACACGTTAAGGCCACGAAACAACATCCACCTCCTCGCTCCAGTGAATAAGCGGAAGAAGCAACTCCTTCCAAACGAAATGCCACCTGGAACATGTATCAAGCTAATCTGAGACCATGGGGGAATATATCTAGAGGGGGAGAGAGATCCTTCACGAGGAGGTGTGATTTGTGAGGGAGGAGAGGGGGGCCTTTTATAGGAGAGGGGGGCTCCTCCCCTCCCATGGCCGCCCATGGGGGGGTGCCTGTTGGAGATATGCCCAAGAGGCAATAATAAAAGTGATTATTATTATATCTTTGTGTTTATGATGAATGTTTACATCCCATGCTATAATTGTATTATTAGGAAACACTAATACATGTGTGTGTTTTGTAACCATGTAAGAGTCCCTAGTAAGCCTCTTGTTGAACTAGCTTGTTGATTGATTGATGATCATGGTTTCCTGATCATGGACATAAGGATGTGATTAATAACAAGGTTATATCATTAGGAGAATGATGTGATGGACATACACCCATAGTAAGCGTAGCATAAGATCAAGTCATTAAGTTCGTATTGCTATAAGCTTTTAAATACATAGTAACCTGATCCTTCGACCATGAGGTTGTGTTAATCACCATCACCGGATGGGTACTTTGATGACATCAAACACCGCTTCGTAACTGGGTGGTCATAAAGGTGTCATTGGGTATTCTGAAAGTATGTGTTGAAGCGCATGGACCAAGATTGGGATTTGTCCATCCATATGACGGATAGATATGCTCTGGGCCCTCTCGGTGGAATGTCATCTAGTTAGCTTGCAAGCATGTGACTGGGTCACAAGGGATGACATATCACGGAACGAGTAAAGAGTACTTATTAGTAACGAGGTAGAACTAGGTATGGAGATGCTGACGATCAAACCTCGGATAAGTATAGTATCACATGACAAAGGGAATTGGTTTCGTATGTAAATGGTTCAATCGATCACGAAGTCATCGTTGAGTATGTGGGAGCCATTATGGATCTCCAGGTCCCGCTGATGGTTATTGATAGGAGATTTGTCTCTGTCATGTCTACATATTCACGAACCGTAGGGTGACACACTTAAGGTTCGAAGTTGTTTTAAGTAGATATGGAATGTGTGTTGGAGACCGAATGTTGTTCGGAGTCTCGGAATGGACCCGGGACATCACGAGGAGATCCGGAATTGTCCGGAGAATAAGATTCATATATTGGGGATCATTTTCTGAGTTAGGAAATGTTCCGAAGTATTTGTATGAGGATTCTAGAAGGTTTCGGAATGTTCCGGAAGGTTCTAGAAGATTTCTTGGAGTTTGCTTGAAAATCAAGATAGGGATCAAGGAGTCCCGGTGGGTCAAGACAAGGAGTCGTGGGGGACGAGGACTCCTCCCCCCTTCCCCAATCCGCCGGCCCAAGGAGGTGGGGAGTCCTAATAGGACTCCCCCTCCCCAGGCGCCCTCCCTCCTTTAAATAGAAGGGGGAGGCGGCACCCCTTGCCCCCTCCTCCACAACTCTCAATCTCCGCCGCCTCTCTCCTCCTCCTTTCTTCTGCATAGGCATAGGAGAAGCCCTGCAGAATTCTCTACTCCACCACCACCACGCCGTCGTGCTGCTGTGATTCCGTGGAGAAGATCTACTACCTCCGCTGCTCGCTGGAACAAGGAGAGGAAGGTCTGCTTCGACTCCCCACGTGTGACCGACTGAGGAAGCGCTGCCGAAATGCGGCGCCGGAAGGATCGTCTACTTGACCGACTGTGGCAGCGCTGCCGAAACGCGGCGCCGGAAGGATCGCCCACTTGACCGACTGCGGAAGCGCTGCCGGAACGCGACGCCGGAAGGATCATCCACACGATCTTGAGATCGGCAAGTGATCGACTACATCAACCACGAGATCTAATCTCGTTAACGCTTTCGGATCTACGAGGGTTAGTTCCTATCTATCTCGTTGCACATGTCTAATAGATTAGATCTTGGCTTTTATCTAGATTAGATCTGGGTTTTGTTCGTTCTTGCGGTAGAAAATTTTTGTTTTCCATGCTACGAACCCATCAGTGGTATCAGAGCCGTATCTATGCGTAGATCTGTTGCACGAGTAGAACACAATGTTTTTGTGGGCGTTGATGCTTTTGTTGTCGGTGTCTTAGCGTGTACTTTGCATCTTGCGGCATGGTGGGATGAAGCGGCTCGGGCTAACATTACATGTCATCGCACATGAGACTTGCTCCACGCTTGACGTGCAACTTGCTTTGCACAAGTGGCTTTGCGGGTGCCTGTCTCTCCCACCATAGTTAAGATTCAATTTACAATGAGCATCTGACAACACTTGTATCAACGTTGTGGTCCTTGTTCATAGGTAAGATCGGTCTTATGCGAAAGCCCCAAACCACGTAAAACATGCAAAGAAAATTAGAGGCGTCTAACTTATTTTTGCAGGTGTTTTGTGATGTGATATGGCCATCATGTGATTGTGATTGTATTTGATGTATGCAATGATGCTTGTTGTAATATGGCAACCGGCAGGAGCCTAATGGTTGTCTTTAATTCTGTTAAGACCTGCGTGTCTATTCATCTTGTAATAGCTTTATTCCAAGTAGTTGTAATAGTTGCTGGTGATGATGGACAACCATGAAGCGGGGCCACTGACCTTGACGCAATGCTGGTGATGATGGAGATCATGTTCGTGCTTTGGAGATGGAGATCAAAGGCGCAAGAAGAAAAGGCCATATCATATCACACTAATTATGAATTGCCTGTGATGTTAATCCTTTATGCATCTTGTATTGCTTAGATCGCGACGGTAGCATTATAAGATGATCCCTCTCACTAAATATCAAGTAATAAAGTGTTCACCCTTAGTTGGCACCGTTGCTAAGACTCGTCGTTTCGAAGCATCTCGTGATGATCGGATGTGATAGATTCTACGTGTGCATACAACGGGTGCAAGCCAGATTTGCACATGCGGAAACTAAGGTTATCTTGACGAGCCTAGCATGTACAGACATGGTCTCGGAACACGGAATACCGAGAGGTAGAGCATGAGTCATATAAATGATATGATGAACATGAAGATTGTTCGCCGATGAAACTACATCTTCTCTCGTGAAGATCGGACTTGGTGTAGTGGAATTGGTTCGTGTAATCACTAAGACAATGTCAGGGATGTTGTTTTGAGTGGGAGTTCACCTAGTTAGTTTTAAAAATTAAATTTGAACTCAATTTGTCATAAACTTAGTCTAAACTACTTGCAAATTGTTGTAGATTATGGCGACCCCCTCCATCAATTTCAATGCGTTCCTAGAGAAAGAAAAGCTTAAGAACAATGGAAGCAATTTCACGGACTGGTTCCGTGGACTAAAGATCGTCCTCAGGGCTGGTCAGTTGACCTATGTGCTCGAAGCACCGCTAGGTGACCCACCTGCAGATGATGCCACCGATGACGTAAAGAATGTTTATGCCACTCGGCAAAATCATTACTCCACAGTTCAGTGTGCCATCCTGTACGGTTTAGAAGCGGAGCTCCAGAAGCATTTTGAGCACCACGACCCGTTCGAGATCATTAAGGAGCTCAGGCTAATTTTTGAGACTCGCGTGGCCATGGAGAGCTATGAGGCCTCCGAAAAGTTCTTTAACTGTAAGATGGAAGAGGGAAGCTCCGTTAGCGAGCACGTGCTCACCATGTCTGGGTACGCAAACAAGCTCCAAGAGTTGGGAATATCGATTCCTAATGAGTTGGGGATTCACCGTCTCCTCCAATCACTGCCACCAAGTTACAAGAACTTTGTGATGAACTACAACATGCACTGCATGAACAAGACGTTGCCTGAACTGTCGTCCATGCTGAAAACTGCTGAAGTGGAGATCAAGAAGGAGCACCAAGTGTTGATGGTCAATAAGACCACCAATTTCAAGAGACAGGGAAAGCCTAAGAACAAGGGCAACTTCAAGAAGAACGGCAAGAAAGCTGTCGCACCTGCTAAGAAGCCCAAGGCTGGTCCTAAGCCTGAAACTGAGTGCTTCTACTGCAAGGGTGCTGGTCACTGGAAGCGTAACTGCCCCAAGTACCTGGCGGATCTGAAGGACGGCAACATCAAGAAGAAAGGTATATTTGATATATGTGTTATAGATGTGTATCTTACTAGTAATCGTAGTAGTGCCTGGGTATTTGATACTGGTTCGGTTGCTCATATTTGTAACTCGAAACAGGAGCTGTGGAATAAACGAAGACTGGCAAGAGACGAGATGACGATGCGCGTTGGAAATGGCTCCAAGGTTGATGTGATCGCCGTCGGCACGCTCCCTCTACATCTACCTTCGGGATTAGTTTTAAATTTGAATAATTGTTATTTGGTGCCTGCGTTAAGCATGAACATTATATCTGGATCCTGTTTATTGCGAGACGGTTACTCTTTTAAGTCCGATAATAAAGGTTGTTCGATTTATATGAGTAATATCTTTTATGGTAATGCACCTTAGATGAATGGTTTATTCTTACTGAATCTCGATAGTAGTGATACACATGTTCACAACATAGATGCTAAACGAATAAAATTGAATGATAATTTTGCATACATGTGGCACTGTCGTCTTGGTCACATTGGAGTGAAGCGTATGAAGAAACTCCATTCTGATGGACTTCTTGAATCACTTGATTTTGAATCACTTGAAAGATGCGAAGCATGTCTAATGGGAAAAATGACTAAGACTCCATTCTCTGGAATAACGGAGCGAGCTACAGACTTATTGGAAATAATACATACCGATGTGTGCGGTCCAATGAGTGTAGCATCGCGTGGTGGATATCGTTATGTTCTCACTTTCACGGGTGCCTTAAGTAGATATGGGAATGTCTACTTTATGAAACATAAGTCCGAAACTTTCGAGAAGTTTAAGGAATTTCAAAGTGAAGTGGAAAATCATCGTAACAAGAAGATTAAATTTCTGCGTTCTAACCGCGGAGGTGAATATCTGAGTTATGAGTTTGGCATGCATTTAAAGAAATGTGGAATACTTTCACAGTTGACACCGCCGGGAACACCACAGCGTAATGGTGTGTCCGAACGTCGTAATCGAACTCTCTTAGATATGGTTCGGTCTATGATGTCTCTTACAGATTTACCGTTATCATTTTGGGGCTATGCATTAGAGACGGCCGCATTCACTTTAAATAGGGCACCATCTAAATCCGTTGAAACGACACCGTATGAATTGTGGTTTGGTAAGAAACCTAAGTTGTCGTTCCTTAAAGTTTGGGGTTGCGAGGCATATGTAAAGAAGTTACAACCTGATAAGCTAGAACCCAAAGCGGAGAAACACGTCTTCATAGGATACCCTAAAGAAACAATTGGGTATACCTTCTATCATAGATCCGAAGGCAAAGTTTTGTTGCCAAGAATGGATCCTTTCTTGAGAAGGAGTTTCTCTCGAAGGAGGTGACTGGAAGGAAAGTAGAACTCGATGAGGTTATTGAACCTTCTCTCGGATTTGAGAGTAGCGCAGCACCGAAAGATGTTTTTGTGCCGCCTGCACCAATTGGAGAGGAAGCTAATGATAATGATCATGAAACTTCAAACGAAGTTACTGCTGAACCTCGCAGGTCAACGAGGGTTCGTACCACTCCTGATTGGTATGACTCTGCCTTGAACGTCATGTTGGTGGACAACGCTGATGACCCTGCGACGTATGAACAAGCTATGGTGAGCCCAGATTCCGACAAATGGCTAGAAGCCATGAAATCCGAAATGGGATCATGTACGAAAACCAAGTGTGGACTTTGGTGGACTTACCGGATGGCCGTAAGGCTGTCGAGAACATATGGACTGAAGCAAGCATCCCGAAGTTGGAATCAACATTTTGATAAAGTAATCAAAAACTTTGGGTTTATACAAACTTATGGAGAAGCTTGTATTTACAAGAAAGTGAGTGGGAGCTCTGTAGCATTCCTAGTACTATATGTAGATGACATATTGTTGATTGGGAATGATATAGAACTTCTTAATAGCATCAAAACCTATTTGAATAATAGTTTTTCAATGAAGGATCTTGGCGAAGCGGCATACATTCTAGGCATCAAGATTTATAGAGATGGATCAAGATGCCTAATAGCGCTTTCACAAAGTACATACTTGGACAAAGTTCTAAAGAAGTTTAGAATGGAAGATAGCAAGAAAGGGTTCGTGCCCATGTTGTCAAGTAAGACCTTGAGTAAGACTCAAAGTCCAGCTACGGCAGAAGATAGAGTGAAAATGAATAATATTCCCTATGCCTCGGCCATAGGTTCTATCATGTATGCCATGATGTGTACAAGACCGGATATAGCACATGCTGTTAGTTTGACTAGCAGATATCAAAGTGATCATGGAATGGAGCACTGGACAACGGTCAAGAATATCCTAAAATACCTAAATAGGACTAAGGATATGGTTCTTTCTTATGGAGGTGATGAACAGCTTGTTGTAAACGGTTACACCGATGCTAGTTGGAACACCGATCCGGATGACTCTAAGTCACAGTCGGGATACGTATTTATTTTGAATGGTGCTGCAGTGAGCTGGAGGAGTGCGAAGCAAAGCGTTGTGGCGAAATCTTCAACTGAATCGGAATACATAGCTGCTTCGGAGGCTGCACAAGAAGCCGTTTGGATGAAGGAATTCATTACTGAACTTGGCGTGGTTCCCAGTGCGTTGGACCCGATGGCCATCTACTGTGACAACACAGGTGCCATAGCTAATGCACAGGAGCCAAGGTCACATAGAAAACTGAAGCACATCAAGCTACGTTTCCACGCTATTCGCGAGTATGTCCGAGATGGTGACATAAAGATTTGCAAAGTACACACTGATCTGAATGTGGCGGATCCGTTGACTAAACCTCTCCCTATGGCAAAGCATGACCAACACCAGAACGCCATGGGTGTTAGGTATATTACCATGTAATCTAGATTATTGACTCTAGTGCAAGTGGGAGACTGTTGGAGATATGCCCAAGAGGCAATAATAAAAGTGATTATTATTATATCTTTGTGTTTATGATGAATGTTTACATCCCATGCTATAATTGTATTATTAGGAAACACTAATACATGTGTGTGTTTTGTAACCATGTAAGAGTCCCTAGTAATCCTCTTGTTGAACTAGCTTGTTGATTGATTGATGATCATGGTTTCCTGATCATGGACATAAGGATGTGATTAATAACAAGGTTATATCATTAGGAGAATGATGTGATGGACATACACCCATAGTAAGCGTAGCATAAGATCAAGTCATTAAGTTCGTATTGCTATAAGCTTTTAAATACATAGTAACCTGATCCTTCGACCATGAGGTTGTGTTAATCACCATCACCGGATGGGTACTTTGATGACATCAAACACCGCTTCGTAACTGGGTGGTCATAAAGGTGTCATTGGGTATTCTGAAAGTATGTGTTGAAGCGCATGGACCAAGATTGGGATTTGTCCATCCATATGACGGATAGATATGCTCTGGGCCCTCTCGGTGGAATGTCATCTAGTTAGCTTGCAAGCATGTGACTGGGTCACAAGGGATGACATATCACGGAACGAGTAAAGAGTACTTATCAGTAACGAGGTAGAACTAGGTATGGAGATGCTGACGATCAAACCTCGGATAAGTATAGTATCGCGTGACAAAGGGAATTGGTTTTGTATGTAAATGGTTCAATCGATCACGAAGTCATCGTTGAGTATGTGGGAGCCATTATGGATCTCCAGGTCCCGCTGATGGTTATTGATAGGAGATTTGTCTCTGTCATGTCTACATATTCACGAACCGTAGGGTGACACACTTAAGGTTCGAAGTTGTTTTAAGTAGATATGGAATGTGCGTTGGAGACCGAATGTTGTTCAGAGTCTCGGAATGGACCCGGGACATCACGAGGAGATCCGGAATTGTCCGGAGAATAAGATTCATATATTGGGGATCATTTTCTGAGTTAGGAAATGTTCCGGAGTATTTGTATGAGGATTCTAGAAGGTTTCGGAATGTTCCAGAAGGTTCTAGAAGATTTCTTGGAGTTTGCTTGAAAATCAAGATAGGGATCAAGGAGTCCTGGTGGGTCAAGACAAGGAGTCGTGGGGGAGGAGGACTCCTCCCCCCTTCCCCAATCCGCCGGCCCAAGGAGGTGGGGAGTCCTAATAGGACTCCCCCTCCCTAGGCCCCCTCCCTCCTTTAAATAGAAGGGGGAGGCGCCACCCCTTGCCCCCTCCTCCGCAACTCCCAATCTCCGCCGCCTCTCTCCACCTCCTTTCTTCTGCACAGGCATAGGCGAAACCCTGCAGAATTCTCTACTCCACCACCACCACCATGCCGTCGTGCTGCTGTGATTCCGTGGAGAAGATCTACTACCTCCGCTGCTCGCTGGAACGAGGAGAGGAAGGTCTGCTTCGACTCCGCACGTGTCACCGACTGCGGAAGCGCTGCCGAAACGCGGCGCCGGAAGGATCGTCCACTTGACCGACTGCGGAAGCGCTGCCGAAACGCGGCGCCGGAAGGATCGTCCACTTGACCGACTACGGAAGCGCTGCCGGAACGCGACGCCGGAAGGATCGTCCACACGATCTTGAGATCGGCAAGTGATCGACTACATCAACCACGAGATCTAATCTCGTTAACGCTTTCGGATCTATGAGGGTTAGTTCCTATCTATCTCGTTGCACATGTCTAATAGATTAGATCTTGGCTGTTATCTAGATTATATCTGGGTTTTGTTCGTTCTTGCGGTAGAATTTTTTTCCATGCTACGAACCCATCAGTGCCCCCACCTCTTCCTCATTCATGTGGTGGAAGCTCCACTCGTATCAATTTTGCCTCCATTCAAAGTTCCACTCACATGCATTAATTTTCCACCAAATTTAATGCAACTCTCATTTATAAAACTCTTTTATTTATTTTATTCAGAATTTTTTTAATTACTTTAATTAACAAACATTTACATAAAACCCCCTGCAACATTTCAATATCACATGCAGAACCAGTTTCTGCAATTTCACCCGAAACAATTCCGGTTTCCATCGAAATGATTCTAGCGCTTTGCAATTCTTTCAGATGAAACATATAAGCTCCAAATGGTGGTTGGCAACCCTTAAGTGTGTCACCCTACGGTTCACGAATAATGCAGACATGATCGAGACTCCTCTCAACTCAATAATCAGAAGCGGGACCTGGAGATCCTTTCTGACTCCTGCACATTCAACAATGACTTCTGTGATCGTGAGAAACTTTAACACTAGTAACTTAATCCCTTTGTCTCACGATATATTACATGTTCAAGATTCGATCATCGGTATCCAAATACCTAGTTTGATCCCGTTACCGACATGCACTCTTTTCTCGTTCTCGTGATATAACATTCTAGTGATCACATCACTTGCTTGCAAGCTATTCTCAATGTGATATCACCGAGAGGGCCTAGAGTATATCTATCCGTCATCGGGATGGAAAAATCCCACTATTGATCCATGAGCCTCTACATAACACCTTCATAGCACTGAACCCACCTTTATAGTCACCCTTTTACGGTGTGATGTTTGATGTTATTAAGATACTCTTCCGGTGTTAGTGATTAACATGATCTCATGGCCTAAGGACTAGGATTACTTCATATGATGTTATAGCAATACAAACTCAATAACTTTGATCGTAATGCTATACTTCGGATGAATGTTCATCACATCATTTCACCAATGTTGTGACCTCGTTATTAACGACATCCAATGTCCATGATCACGAAACTTTGATCACCTTGTTAATCAACGAGCTAGTTTAAAGAGAGCCATAACTAGGAACTTTCCATTTGTTTATTAAACACACATGTATTAATGTTTACGTATTAATACAATTATAGCATGCAAAATAAACATCTATCATATACTTGGAATATACATAATAACAACCTTATTATTACCTCTCAAGGCATATTCCCTCAGAAGATGGTTTTGCAGAAGATAGTGGAGGCAGCGAGATCCGGAGCGAGTGCGTGGGCGCCGTTTCGTGGATAAGCTAGGAGGATCTGAGCTCCTGGCTTGCATGAGGCAGTTGGGTGTTTGCTAGGTCTCGTCGGGAAGCTGGCGATATGGTTATCATTATGCTCGGTGTTCTCTTTTGGTGGTCTTTGTTGTATGCTATTTGTAATGGATTTTGCCAGACTTTTATTGTTCGAATAATGAATAAATATTGTGTGCATTTATTGATGCAGAGGTCGGGGCTTCGCTCCCCATTTCCAAAAAGAACAACCTGATGTGCAATGTCTTCATCGGCAGATAACTCCCGGCATAGCAAGTGGGCCAGATTTGTTTTTGAGGTATATATTTCCATATATGAAGGCCGGGAATAACCCAAAGCCTTATGGGTACAATAGAGTTACAGGTTTAGAGAAGAATATGCAGCCTGGGGCAAAACGGGGGGTTTTGCTAGGAGAAAAGAAAGAAAAAAGAAGTAAAGAAACTAAGGCGGCAGAAACTTTTGTTTCCACGTCAACAGATCTTGTCCCGGCTTTTCCGAGCGTGCAGCCCAAAGGTCTAGCGTCTGATTTATCTTGTGAAATAAAGCCTGCCTAGTGGTGCTTTTTTGTTGAAAATTCTGTTGTTCCTAGCCAACCAAAGCTGTAGAAAACAGGCTGCCACTAGGATTGGCCAAGTTTTGTTTCCTCTGTCTGTAATGCTCCGATCCATGAAGACTTCAAGGTCATTTGATTCAGCAGCAAGGCGCACTATGCCAAGCTTTTCCCATACCCAGGTAGCTTGGCGGCAGTGTAGTGCAATATGTACAAAGCTCTCTAGTGCTGGGCAATCATCACAACCAGCATCATTGCACCATTTTTTGTTAGCCATATATTATCTCTTGTGTTTAGTCTATGTCTGAATGCCAGCCACAAGAAAACCTTGTGTCTGTGTGGAATTATTGGTTTCCGAATCCACTTGGCTGGATCCCAACGCATTCCCCGATCACTGAATAATCTGTAGAAGTCCTTAGTTGTGGCTGGTTTATCAGTCGTTAACATGAGTCTGGTGTCACTGTGCGGTTGTGTATGGACCTGCTGACTCAATAGCTCCATCATCAGATCTTGCAGTTGTTCTTCTATAGTGAGGGAAAGGGGGTTGTGCAGTTTGACATCCCAATTTCCATTAGCTTTCTAGGAGTCTATTGTGCATTGCTGGTCTTTCGCGTATGTGAATAGGATGTCATGTTGCCTGATTGAGGTATACATCTCGTGGTATGTTGGATGAGAGGGATGAGCTTTACTATTGGTTTCCAAAATGCAGAGTCCATGGCAGATGGCTGACGCGGTATCGAGCTCTATAAGTACTAGTTTGCAAGCCAAGTAAAACAGGGGCCCATACCATTTGAAAGTAGTTTTGCAGCTAGGTTTGTCATCATTGACTTGTTGTGTAGACGCAGATTCTTTATTCTGAGGCCACCCTGTGACTTTGGCATAGTCACCACGTCCTTAATTATTCTTCCATACAAAGGCTCTTCTCAGCTTATCTGTAGCATCAATGCTAGCTTGATCCCACTCAATGCAGGCCATAAAAAAGTTTGGTATAGCAGAGAGCACATAGTTTACCATCTGAATCCTCCCACCGATGTTTAGCGTCCTTGGTATCCACCCTGGCAGGCGCTTGCCAATTATGTCGATCACTGGTTGCAGTAGTTGGTGAGAGATTTTGTTGGCTGATAGTGGGAGCCCGAGGTAGGAGCATGGCATTTGTGCAATTGGGCACCCCAGTACGTTAGCAATTTCCAATGCTTCCAAAGGTGGGATGTTTATAGTCACAAAGGTACTCTTTTGGTAATTTATCTTCAATCCAGTAAAGTTAGCAAAGGTGTCCAGTAGTACCTTTGCAAATTCAGCTTGCTGTAATGAGCCATGAAGGAGAAGCAGGGTGTCGTCAGCATACTGCAACGCAGACATAGGAGTTCCTTCTTGAATGGGGTGCTTTAGGAATCCACCATTGTAGGCTAGCTTGAACATTTGCCGTAGAATGTCGGCCATGAGGATGAAAATGTATGGGGATAGAGGGTCACCTTGCCTAACCCCTTTTCTAGTTCTGAATTTGCGCCTGCATTGTCCATTTATTAGTACCTGAGCTTTTGATGTTTCAAGTAGTTGCTCAATCCAATGGATCCATAGCTCAGGGAATCCTCTTGTAGCCAAGGTGTGAAGGATTGATTTCCAGTGCACCGAGTCAAAAGCTTTTGTGAAGTCCAGCTTAAGCACAATCACTTTCCTCTTTAATTTCCTCGCACATTGAACCATCTCAATGGCTGTGGAGAAATTCTCAATAATAGTTTTGTGTTTGATAAAGCTAGATTGCATTTGATCTACAAGTGGGCCAGATATGGCTCTATCCAAGAGAGAATAGCAGCAATGACGTCTGTAAGAGCCGACTCGTCGATAGCTGGATTAGTTGTCTCGGCCCCTGACTTCACCATGACGGAAGGATGGCATAGCTTCTCCGAGAACACCTATGGTGATGGTGAGGGTGGTGGTGGTGGTGGCGCTTCGTTGTGTTTCAGAGGAACTGATTAGTCTAAGGGCGGACGGAGTTGGCGTCGAAGTTGGTCGAAGTGATGCGCGATGCATATCTTCCGGATGATGGTCGATTCATATCCACCGGCCAATGCGCAGTCGGTGGAACTTGTTAGTTGGAAGGAGCCGGCGGCAAAGTCAGTTCAGACTATAGTCCGGAGTTCGCAAACGGTTGTAACTCGTTTTTTCATTGGAGAAGCGTGTAGGTACTACTACCTCCGTTCCATAATATAAGACATTTTAGCTTGCTAAACATATTGTGGAACGGAGGTAGTAGTAGCGTAGTTTTTTTTTCTTGGCATCACTTGGTGCAGAGATGTCTTTACTTTTTTCCATATATATGAAGATTTGAAATAGGCTGATCGATGCATGCCATATTCTGTGACATTGACCTCTGCCTTCATGTGGGTTTTGTCTCCTGCTGATTTCCGCACAGAAATATATGCATCTAACTTGACTTGGATAACTTTCCTTGTCAGTGAAATTCCAAACATGCGTGGCGGGACCAATTCGAATTGGAACCGGCCAAACATAATTCGAATTGGTTTGATCTTGGTCTCGGCAATTTGTCGCGTCATGTTTGATCAAGCCAGCTTTCTGCCAAGCCGCGAGCCGATGGCGACGTGCGGTTCTGAATCTTCTGCCACCGCTGCTTCCTTTGCTTAAGATATGGTAGTGGAAAAAATAAAACAACGCTCTTTTAATTGAATGGTAACCTACAATGTATGCATGATACTATCCAAAGGGTTTTGTTAATTCGAAGGGTGCTAAGATATACGAAAACTTTAATGATTGAAGTAAGCATCCTGGAGTTGGAATCTTCACTGTAATGCTTGTGTTTTACAACAAAGTAAGTGGGAGTGTTAAGACGAGAAAAGTTCAAAGTACATAGATTAAATATTGAATTAGTTCAATATGGTGACATATTTGAGTGAGAGATATGCGAGTTTCCTAGTCAATATTGGACAAGAAAAGTTCTTACCACATGATTGCAAGATCAATGGTATTGACAATTGAAGAGTGAAACCTCATGATTAATTTGATTAATTGTGAATGCCATGATATGTACATATCTAGATGAGTCCTATGTTCTAAGTGATTCATAAGATTATCATTGGATAATAGTAATGATATTCTTGTGTACTTTGGAAGAACCAAGAATATTCTCTATATGTAGAAGTGACGAAATAGTTTATTGTAATGTGTTACATTGATAGAAGTTTTATCACATATACAAATAAAGTTTATCTCAATTTAGGTAGTGTGTTAAGAAAGAAGGTGGAACAGTAAAATTAAGAAAAGTTCCATGATGGAAGCGAGCGTGAAGACGGCAAACCCGGCGAGCCACTGGACAATGTCGAGCGCGATGGTACCTATGCAGACCCATGCGTGGAGGTTGGGGTTATCATTATCCGCGTGGTTGAACACGACGACGCTGGCCACTGCGAGCGCCACCGCATGCATCGCCAATTCCACCTTCTTCCCGCCGTCCCGGGTCACGGTGGTGGAGCGGATCCGGATTCGGTAGATGAGGATGGCATATCCTGGGATCTTAAATCAAGGGGCGAGGCTAAGGGCGGCGCTATCGGGGCCGAGGTGAAGGGCATCACGGGCGAGGACGTCAGTGTCGTGGTCTTGGGTTCATGGATCGGGGCCGGGGGCAAGGCTAGGGGTGGGGTAGTAGTCGGGAACAGGGGTTGGTGGAGATCTTGCACTGGATATGGGCGAGGTGGTGGGGTGCTAGAGTCGCCCGGGAGATCGGCGACGACACCATGTGACTCACGGGAAGAAGAGACGAGGGTTACTGGTCATTTTTTCCGAACGACAACACATTGCACTATTTGGTCTTGGGTTGGGGCCGTCTAAGGCCTTTTCTTGGTTCGGTGGCAGAAGTATGATTAGTACGTGTCTAGTATTTGACACTAGTATGGTTTGTTGTAAACCATTAGATGGACGCAAATAAACGGCTGTAGTTTATTTAGAGGTACCACAAAACACCTCATAATAAACTAACACAAAGTGTGTCGTGTGCATGCCGGTCGCCGCGCATCAGACAAACAAGAGATGGGAGATCGATGATGCAGAACTAGCCGGGAGCAGGGACATTTGTGGCTGCTGCCAAATTCTCAGCTACTTAGCTGCTCACCTAACAAGACAAAAAGGGGCAATTTAGCTTCGGAAATCCAATTCGGCTCGGGGGTGGAGGTGTGCAAGGATGGATCCATGACATGAATTTTTTTTTTTGACACAAGGGAAGGGGCACGAATGCCCCATAAGCTGCATAAATCGGCGGGTACAATTACATAGAGGTCCCTGCTCCAAACAGGGATAACAGAAGAAACCCTCACTTTTACAAAAAGGACCTTAGTTGAGACAACTAAAACACGATCAGGTCCTTCTTCTCCGCCGGCGATGAAGGATCTCAGGCAACGATCGCTGCCGGCAAGACCGGGGACGACACCACTTGGTTCACCAGCAGGGTGGAGAATCGCACCTGGATCAAGTTTCCTCCTAAACGGCATAGCATGGAGGCAGAAGAGACTGTGGTGCTCACAGCACGGCACGGCGCGGAGTGGCCCCTTTTGGCCAAAGATCACTTCGGTGAACATGTCCTCCGTGTAGAAACTCCGCAGCGGCGCAGCTTCCGACCTGCAAACAAGCAGATCGAATCTTCCCCTCCTAACAGCATGTCCAAGCACCAGGCCTGACCGCTCCTCTTCCCCGCCACCACGGTCAGCCAAGGGGAGAGGCCGCGCCTCGTGGGTAACACGTTGTAGGAGCTTGCACTTATTCCTGGAACTCACCCCGGACTCCACCATCAGCTTCCTCCATGGAAGCATAACAGAGAAGAGCGGAAGCGGCTGCTCGCCGACGTGCGCAGCCGACGAAGAAGCAGAGCTCCACCATTTGGTCTTATTGACGGAGATCCCTAGCCCTTGAACAGCCACCAACCGAAGCTCCTGCCACCAGAGCTTGGCTGGGAAAGCCTCCAAGTCTAGGCCACGCCGGAGCCGACCAAGAAACTCCGGCGAACTACTCCCAAACGCCACATGGGGACAAGACACAAGCACCAGATCTAAGACTACTACTACTACAAAGAAAGGAAAAAGCCTACCACCTACTCCAGCTTCTCGCCGGCCACCATGGCCGCCGGGGAGGGAGGAGGAGAGGGGCGGCCGCGGAAGGCGAGGGTCGACCCTCAAGCTAGATGGTGGCGGCGGGTTGAGAAGAGAGGAGCAGATGGGGACGCAGAGATCCCATGACATGAATTAAGCCATGAGCATTAAATTTACACGTCTAACACAGTTAAATTTTATCAATAGTTTATGTTGGTTTCACTTCATATGCAAGGAAAATATACGGCAACTTGCTAAACTCCTTACAGTGAGCATGATTGCCATTTGCGGAACACTGGTAGAAAAAGGGTCTTTGGTCCAGCGCCCAAATTCCATTGGTCCCGGTTCGTTTCCTTAATCGTTACCAATGCCAGGCACCGCCCGGTTCATGCCGTCTGAGCATTGGTCCCGGTTCGTGGCATGAACCGGGACCAATTGCCCCGCGACGCACACGATGGCGCTCTGCGGAGCATTGGTCCCAGTTCATGCCAAGAACCGGAACCAAAAACGCCGGGACGGTCCGCAATCCGGGACAATGTAAATTAATTCGGGGCAGAAATTAATTCGAGGCGGAAATTAATTCGAGGTAGAAATTGAATTGATCAGTATTTTTGAAAAAATCTTCCACAAATTAATCGAGACAAAGATCTAAATCGAGACATTTTATTAATTCGACCACAAATTATTTTCAAACAAAGGTGCGACTTTACAAATTTTCCTAGTCGACAACACTTCCACTGCCGCTGTCCTCCGAGCCGTCGGCTTCCTCGTCGTCGTCTGACGAAATCTCCACGATTTCGGCATTGTTCGGGAGACAGAGCTCCTCTGCGCGGCTAGCGGCGTCGATGGCGGTGTTTTCTGGTCCGTCAAGGGACGGACCAGAATATCTCCCGCCCTTCTCGGTTGCGGAGATCCGGGTGCACCACGCGCTCGTCCACGATGTGGTTGCCAAGCTTGGCCTTTCGCTCCTTCTTGAACAGCTGGGGCCAGTACTCGCTGGCCGCCGCGTACCGGGGCAACGCCCTCATCCACGCGGGCATCTGGCGGCGATGCTCCGCGATGACGCACTCCATCTCGTATTCGCCGGGGACGAGGAGCGGAGCCACCGGCACACCCGCCTCGCTGATGCGAAATCCGGCGGGCATCGTCGCGCGTGGCGGCGCGAGGATGCCGTAGTACGCAAACATCGCCGCCTCGTAGAAGTTGAGCGTGGGCACCTCCATGGCGGCGCGGTGGAGATTGGAGAGGGAGAGGAGGCGAGACAATGGCGCGGTGGAGAGGCAATGGCAAAAGGGGTGGGTGGAGATCGACTGTAGAGAGGCCGAGCCGATGGCGAAAGCGACGCGCTGTGGCCTCATATTTATACACGGGGACGACGAAGCGATGGTGGGTATTGGTCCCGGTTAATGCCACGAACCAGGACCAAAACCCCTCCCGCGCGACACGTGGCGGCCCAGGAACGCGCCCCCTACCAAGGTCATTGGTCCCGGGTCGTGCCATTAACCGGGACCAATGACCTGGGTGGGGGGTGCGCTGCTGGGCCGCCACGTGTCGCGCGGGAGGGGCTTTGGTCCCGGTTCGTGGCATTAACCGGGACCACAAACCCTCCCCTGGCTATATATGTAGGGTGGTCATTTTACTATTCACGATGTTATTATAATGGTTAATTATTATGACGCAGATCGATGCACGGATGTGATGGATGTATGGCAGCCGACGCGATTCCGATTTTATTGCAGGCCTGCATAAATTTATCGATTTGGCTAAGGCAAATACAGTGGATAATTTTATGCATTGTCCCTGCGTCCACTGTCGGAACGTGGCGGAGCACTATGCCCCGAGAATCCTTCAAAGTCATCTGCTTCGGAGAGGTTTCATGCCCGAATATTATTGTTGGGCCATGCACGGAGAAAGAGGGGTTAGGCTTAAAGAAAATGAAGAAGAGGAGGATGATGACAGCTATCCTATGTCCCCTGAAGAATACGGTGATACTGCAATGGAACACAATGAAGAAGAGGGAGGCGGCAATGAAGAAGAACAACGGGCATCGGATGAGCCCGCTAATGGTCTTGGTCAGGTCATTTCTGATGCAAAGCAATAATGTGATACATAAAGGGAGAAGCTTAAGTTGGAGGCCATGCAAAAGGATCACAAAAAGTTGTTGTACCCAAATTGCGAAGATGGCAGCACAAAGCTCGGTACCACACTTGAACTACTGAAATGGAAGGCAGAGACTGGCTTATTTGACAAGGGATTTGAGAAGTTACTGAAAATAATGAAGCCGAAGCTTCCAAAGGATAACGAGCTGCCCAAGACAACGTACGAAGCAAAGAAGACTATCTTCCCTCTAGGATTAGATGTGGAGAAGATACATGTATGCATTAATGACTGCATCTTGTACAGCGGTGAGAAGTATGAGAATATGGATAAATGCCCGGTATGCACTGCATGTCGATACAAGATTAGACAAGATGACCCTGGTGATATTGAGGGAGATGACGAGCCCCCAGGAAGAGGGTTCCTTCTAAGGTTATGTGGTATGCTCCTATAATACCACGGTTGAAACATCTGTTCAGAAATAAAGAACATGCCAGGTTGTTGCGATGGCACAAAGAAGAGCGTAAGAAATACGGGAAACTGAGACACCCCACCGATGGGTCGCAGTGGAGAAACATCGAGAGAAAGTACTCGAACTTTGCAGGTGACGCGAGGAACTTATGGTTTTGTCTAAGTACAAATGGCATGAATCCTTTTGGGGAGCAGAGCTGTAGTCACAGCAGCTGGCCAGTGACTCTATGTATCTACAACCTTCCTCCTTGGTTGTGCATGAAGCGGAAGTTCATTATGATGCTAGTGCTCATCCAAGGACCGAAGCAACCCGGCAACGACATTGATGTGTACCTAAGGCCATTAGTCGATGAACTTTTGTAGTTGTGGGCAGAACCAGGTGTAAAGGTGTGGGATGAACACAAACGGGAGCCATTTGACCTACGAGCGTTGTTGTTCGTAACCATCAATGATTGGCCTGCTCTTAGTAACATTTCAGGACAGTCAAACAAGGGATACAATGCATGCACGCACTGTTTAGATAAGACTAAAGGCACATATTTCGATAAATGTAAGAAGGTTGTGTACCTGGGGTGTCGTAAATTTCTTCCGACCAATCATCAAGTAAGAAAGAAAGGCAAGCATTTCAACGGTGAGGCAGATTACCGGAAGAAGCCTAAGCTCCCTAAAGGTGCTGATGTATTTGGTATGGTGAAGGACCTAGAAGTAATCTTTGGAAAGGGTCATGGCGGTCAATCTGTTTCGAAAGACCCCATTACCGGACACACGGCCATGTGGAAAAAGAAATCTATATTTTGGGAGCTTGAGTATTGGAAAGACTTAGAGGTCCGTTCTTCAATTGACGTGATGCACATGACGAAGAATCTTTGCGTGAACCTACTAGACTTCCTGGGCATGTATGGGAAGACAAAAGATACACTAGAAGCACGGGAGGACCAGCAACGTATCAAAGACCCATACAACAAGCATGCTGATAAAGGACGTGAATACTTAAGCAGCTACGCTCTTACCAAAGCAGAGAAGGAAATCTTTTTTGAAGTCCTTTACAGTATCAAGGTCCCGGCTAGCTTCTCGTCAAATATAAAGGGAATAATAAATATGGCAGAGAAATTTTTTAAAACCTGAAGTCTCATGATTGCCACGTGATTATGACACAGTTGCTTCAGGTTGCATTGAGGGGGCTTCTACCAGAAAATGTTCGATTAGCCATTGTGAAGCTATATGCATTCCTCAATGCAATATCTCTGAAGGTAATCGATCTAGAAAGTCTGGAAAGGCTACAGAAGGATGTGGTCCAATGTCTTGTCAGTTTTGAGTTGGTGTTCCCCCCGTCCTTCTTCAATATTATGACGCATCTCTTAGTTCACCTAGTCGAAGAGATTTCCATTCTCGGTCCTATATTTCTGCACAATATGTTCCCCTTTGAGAGGTTCATGGGAGTCTTAAAGAAATATGTTCATAACCATGCTAGGCCAGAAGGAAGCATCTCCAAGGGCTATGGAACAGAGGAGGTCATTGGGTTCTGTGTAGACTTTCTTCCTGACCTTAGGCCGATTGGTGTTCCTGAATCACGGTATGAGGGGAGACTGAGTGGAAAAGGCACGCTAGGAAAGAAAGCAATGATATTTAGGGACGGACATTCTATGAATCAAGCACTTACATAGTTCTACAAAGTTCTACCTTCGTGGCTCCGTATATCGAGGAACACATGAATGTTGTACGCTCCAAGTTCCCGGGGAAGGATGACTACTGGATTAAAGAAAATCACATGGAGACTTTCGGCACTTGGTTGCAATTACATCTCATGAATGACACCACTATTGGAGATCGGCTCTACTTGTTGACCGTGACACCATCTGCGACTGTATTGACTTTCCAAGGGTACGAGATAAATGGGAATACATTTTACACGATTGCCCAAGATAAAAAGAGCACCAACCAAAACAGTGGTGTCCGCTTTGATGCAACATGCGAGAACGGGAAAAAGGACACATACTATGGTTACATAGAGGAGATATGGGAACTTGACTATGAACCTACTTTTAAGGTCCCTTTGTTTCGGTGCAATTGGGTCAACATGAATGGAGAAGGGGTAAAGGTAGACCAGTTGTACGGAATGGCAACAGTGGATCTCAAGAATCTTGGTTACAGAGATGAACCATTCATCCTAGCCAATGATGTTGCTCAGGTTTTTTATGTGAAGGACATGTCCTCTATACCCAAAAAAAGAAAAAATAAGGAAACGAATACATCAGACGATGAGCCCAGGCATCACATAGTTCTTTCAAGGAAAAGAAACATCGCGGGAGTCGAGGACAAGACAGACATGTCAGCAGATTATGATAAGTTTGATGAAATTACGCCCTTCACCATGAAAACTGACCCAAGCATCCTGTTAAGCAAAGAAGATGCTCCATGGTTACGGCCTAAGAAGCGATCATAGGTAAGGGATCGACATACGCGACAAAGGATTCATACCCTAAACCCTATGTAAATCTATGTAATGTATGGAAACTTTATGCGATGTATGAAAACTTTATATGAGAACCTCGAACATGATAGGTCATTTTGTGAAGCTCCGCCACGGGAGATTTCCCAACCCTTTCCCCAACACTATTAGAGGAGATGGAGCCTTTCACGGGCTTGCAGGGAAATTTTTCCGAGGCGGAGCTTCCGAAGATGTCGTAGGGCATGTGCACCAATGACATCTTCGAGAAGCTCCACCACGGGAGATTTCCCAACCCTTTCCCCAACACTGTTAGAGGAGATGGAGTCTTTCACGGGCTTGTAGGGAAATTTTTCCGAGGCGGAGCTTCCGAAGATGCCGTAGGGCGTGTGCACCAACGACATCTTCGAGAAGCTCCTCCACGGGAGATTTCCCAACCCTTTCCCCAACACTGTTAGAGGAGATGGAATCTTTCACGGGCTTGCAGGGAAATTTTTCCGAGTCGGAGCTTTTGAAGATGCCATAGGGCGTGTGCACCAACGACATCTTCGAGAAGCTCCGCCACGAGAGATTTCCCAACCCTCCATCCATGGGGATGAAACTCTCTCTACCTATGTTGGCTTGTTGAGCTGCTTGCCATGGCGTATCGATGCTCCTTTTATAGGCACGGCGCCGCTTCTACTTTGTCTTGTTCCTCCCATAGGGCGTCGTGCACTACATGCTTTATCTCATCGAGCAGTGCGTCCACCCACACATCCTTATCCCGCCGATAGCTTTAGTCAAGGTTGCACCCACCAGCCGGGACTAAAGGTTACCCACGCGTCCTTATCCCACCGACAGCTTTAGTCTCGGTTGCACCCACCAGAAGGGACTAAAGGTTACCCACGCGTCCTTATCCCACCGACAGCTTTAGTCTCGGTTGCACCCACCAGCCGGGACTAAAGGTTACCCACGCATCCTTATCCCATCGACAGCTTTAGTCTCGGTTGCACCCACCAGCCGGGACTAAATCCTCTTAGCCCGGGGTTGAGCCTCGCTGAACTTGAAGTGGATCTCTGATGAAATAGCATGTTGTGAACCTATAAATGATTTTTTTTTAAAATTCACAAGCATTATATCATGTACTTGTAGTTCAAATCTTGGCAACCTCCTACCGATTCGGCAGGAATTTGTCTTTTTCATGAGGGATGGACGGAAAGGTTCCAGATACACCGGTTGGGAAATTGTCCATATAAGGTGGTATAGTATTTTTGAAAAATGGGTTGGTACCAATGCCAAACTTTAATTTGGTGGTTGCTTCATAGAACACCCCAATTTCAGCACCTCAAAAATGGAAATTGGCTTTTTCGTGCGTCGAAAAGGAAAACTTCCTCCTGCAACATCGTCAGCCATCCCAAGATGCACATGTGTGCACAATATGGGCACATTATCACAAACTATGCCCTGATTCTAGCCATAACATTGGTGGTTTGACCTAAATGCAATGAAACCTCGAACATGATAGGTCATTTTGTGAAGGATTTTTTATGATGTTTGCAATTTTTCAAGTTCAATATTTTTTCTTACATCTATGACACATAATATGACACCACACGAAGGTTCACATTGTTTGGATCATTTTTGAATTTCTGATGCCCGTTTCAAACTATATTCAAAACGGCGGACATGAAGCTTCTTAGCCTGGGGCTGAGCCTCGCTGAACTTGAAGTGGATCTCTGATGAAATAGCATGTTGTGAACATATAAATGATTTTTTTTAAATTCACAAGCATTATATCATGTACTTGTAGTTCAAATCTTGGCAACCTCCTACCGATTCGGCAGGAATTTGTCTTTTTCATGAGGGATGGATGGAAAGGTTCCAGATACACCGGTTGGGAAATTGTCCATATAAGGTGGTATAGTATTTTTGAAAAATGGGTTGGTACCAGTGCCAAACTTTAATTTGGTGGTTGCTTCACAGAACACCCCGATTTCGGCACCTCAAAAATGGAAATTGGCTTTTTCGTGCGTCGAAAAGGAAAACTTCCTCCTGCAACATCGTAAGCCATCCCAAGATGCACATGTGTGCACAATATGAGCACATTATCACAAACTATGCCCTGATTCTAGCCATAACATTGGTGGTTTGACCTAAATGACATGAAACCTCGAACATGATAGGTCATTTTGTGAAGGATTTTTTATGATATTTGCAATTTTTCAAGTTCAATATTTTTCCTTGCAACTGTGACACATAATATGACACCACGCGAAGGTTTCACATTGTTTGGATCATTTTTGAATTTCTGATGCCCGTTTCAAACTATATTGAAAACGGCGGGCATGAAGCTTCTTAGCCCGGGGCTGAGCCTCGCTGAACTTGAAGTGGATCTCTGATGAAATAGCATGTTGTGAACCTATAAATTATTTTTTTAAAATTCACAAGCATTATATCATGTACTTGTAGTTCAAATCTTGGCAACCTCCTGCTGATTCGATAGGAATTTGTCTTTTTCATGAGGGATGGACGAAAAGGTTCCGGATACACCGGTTGGGAATTTGTACATATAAGGTGGTATAGTAGTTTTGAAAAATGGGTTGGTAACAATGCCAAACTTCAATTTGGTGGTTGCTTCACAGAACACCCCGATTTCGGCACCTCAAAAATGGAAATTGGCTTTTTCGTGCGTCGAAAAGGAAAACTTCCTCCTGAAACATTGTAAGCCATCCCAATATGCACATGTGTGCACAATATGGGCACATTATCACAAACTATGCCCTGATTCTAGCCATAACATTGGTGGTTTGACCTAAATGCAATGAAACCTCGAACATGATAGGTCATTTTGTGAAGGATTTTTTATGATGTTTGCAATTTTTCAAGTTCAATATTTTCCTTGCATCTATGACACATAATATGACACCACGCGAAGGTTTCACATTGTTTGGATCATTTTTGAATTTCTTATGCCCGTTTCAAACTATATTCAAAACGGCGGGCATGAAGCTTCTTAGCCTGGGGCTGAGCCTCGCTGAACTTGAAGTGGATCTCTGATGAAATAGCATGTTGTGAACCTATAAATGATTTTTTTTAAATTCACAAGTATTATTTCATGTACTTGTAGTTCAAATCTTGGCAACCTCCTACCGATTCGGCAGGAATTTGTCTTTTTCATGAGGGATGGACGGAACGGTTCCAGATACACCGGTTGGGAAATTGTCCATATAAGGTGGTATAGTATTTTCTTTAAAATGGGTTGGTACCAATACCAAACTTTAATTTGGTGGTTGCTTCATGGAACACCCCGATTTCGGCACCTCAAAAATGGAAATTGGCTTTTTCGTGCGTCGAAAAGGAAAACTTCCTCCTACAACATCGTAAGCCATCCCAAGATGCACATGTGTGCACAATATGGGCACATTATCACAAACTATGCGCTGATTCTAGCCATAACATTGGTAGTTTGACCTAACTGCCATGAAACATCGAACATGATAGGTCATTTTGTGAAGGATTTTTTATGATGTTTGCAATTTTTCAAGTTCAAATCTTGAAAAGTTTTTTAAAATTCCAAATTATGTGATAAATATTTTGTTAATGCAATTTTAATTGAAAATAGTAAAATTGTATATTTCAAATAAAAATATTTGAAAATAGAAACTGGTGTTTGATTAGTTATTTAAATTGAAGCACTTTTCCTGTTAATAGTTTTTTAAAATTCCAAATTATGTAATAAATATTTGTTAATGCAATTTTAATTGAAAATAGTAAAATTGTTTAGTTCAAATAAAAATATTTGAAAACAGAAAATGGTTTTTGATTAGTTATTTAAATTGAAGCACTTTTCCTGTTAAAAGTTTTTTGAAATTCCAAATTATGCAATAAATATTTGTTAATGCAATTTTAACTGAAAATAGTAAAATTGTATAGTTCAAATAAAAATATTTGAAAACAGAAAATGGTTTTGATTATTTATTTAAATAGAAGCACTTTTCCTGTTAAAAGTTTTTTGAAATTCCAAATTATGCAATAAATATTTGTTAATGCAATTTTAATTGAAAATAGTAAAATTGTATAGTTCAAATAAAAATATTTGAAAACAAAAAATGGTTTTTGATTATTTATTTAAATAGAAGCACTTTTCCTGTTAAAAGTTTTTTGAAATTCCAAATAAATAATCATCTTAAATTGAAACATCTTATTAATCAAAGAAGAAAACAAATTTGAAAATGACGGGAAGACCAAAAGGTTTGCCAAAATCTGAAAAACGGGTCAACGATCCCGGTTCGTCCCACCAACCGGGACAGATGATCCCTGGGTGCGCGCGCTGCCATCAACACGCCTTTGGTCCCAGTCCGTACCAACAACCAGGACCGTTGATCATTTGGTCCCGGTTGTTGGGATGAACCGGGACCAAAGGCCCGCGCACGTGGCAGCGCAGCAATGCTCCGCGCAGACCATTGGTCCCGGTTCGTCCCAACAACCGGGACCAAAGGATCAACAGTCCCGGTTGTTGGTACGAACCAGGACCAAATGTCTGTACTAGATAATTGTTCCCCTCCTTCTTCTTCCCCATTCACTTCACTCGCAAAACGCCTAAGGAAAATCACACGCGGAGCAAAACGACGCCGTCAGGCTGCCGGATTTTCGAGCCGGCCGCCGTCGACCGCGCCACCATCGCCCTCTTCGCCGTCGACCACGCCGCCCGAGCCCACGCCGCTCCGCCTCTGACCGAGCTGCCGCCCGAGCCCATCTGCCGCCCCTGCCCGCGCCGCCCCCCGCCGGCGTCGCTGCACCCCAGCCACGACCACGCCGCCCGAGCCCGCGTCGTCGATCCCTCTGCAGGCTCCTCCGCCCCTGCACGCCGGCGGCCACCGCCGGCCGGTAAGCCTCCCCTGGCCGGCCCTTTATATTAATTAGGTTTTTAGTTCGGTTTTTAGTTAGTTTTTTAATTAGGTTTTTAGTTAGGTTTTTAATTAAGTTTTTAGTTAGGTTTTTAATTAGGTTTTTAGTTAGGTTTTTAATTAGGTCTGACATATGGGGCCAGATGAATAATAATTTTAGAAATTGCAAAAATGTTTATTTATTTAAAAATAATTTAAAAAGGATTAAAATTGTGAAAAATCATAACTAATTCATTTTAAATCAGAAAAATGTGTATAATATATCAAAATGTTCAAAAAAAATGAGCTCTACCATTTAAAAATGTAAGCATTTATATTCATACAACTTTTGAACATTACTTTACATAGAGGAACACCGACACCCCCTAAGTACCATAGGTTTGATTGTTTGTCCACCTAGGGCATTCCAAACTGATTTAGAAAATAAGTGCATAGTGTTTTGCATTATAGTAATTTGCAAATCTTAATTTGCAGATACTATGGATCCAACACAGCAATATACTATGATTCCAGAACATCAGGAAAACATCCTCCACGGAATGATCTGCAAAAATGAAGATATCGATATCGATGTCACGAGTGAGTTTCTGAACGATTCCGGTCAAGGAGATGAGTCTCTCAACCGAGGAGACGGCTCCGGTGAGGTAGAAGCCGAAACCTGGGATAGGGGAGAAGCCGATGAGGGAGAAAGCGACGGCTCCGACAGAACCTTAAACCTCGCAAACACCGGCGAGGTGTATATATGTATTTTTGTAATTAAAATGTTGTTTTCCATATATATACATGCATATATTAACACTCTTTCTTCCTTTAGCCCTCCGGATCGAGAACTTCTTCCGTAAGAATGAAACGAGGCCCAACAAAAAAGTTGGATGACACTGTGAGGTATAGGATCGACGTGGTCGGTGTAGATGGCGAACCGCAAGCTCCCATCGATGTCGCAAGAAAATTTGTCAAGCAATCCGGAGTTCTTGTGAGGGACTATATCTCGATCACCGTTCAAGAATGGAATCGGCCAAGCGGTGGTGGAGTCCCGTATGTCGGCGACAACGCCAAAGATAAGCTTTTTGACAAGCTCATGATTAATTTCCTCCTACCGATGCCAGATGTGAATCCAGATAAGGAGGAGAGAGCAAGAATGGAGCTGGTGCAAAGAGTCCAGAAGTTTGCTCTCATCAAGATGGGCGATGCATTCAAGAACTGGAAGAAGAAACTATACAATAATTTTGTCAAGGTAGAGAAGACTCCGAATTTCAATCAAGGCGGCTATGCTAAGTTAAGACACCAGTGGGAGGATTTTGTGAAGTACAAGACATCGGAGAAAGCTAAGGAAAGGTCTAGAATAAATACGGAGAACGCTGCTAAGAAAGTATACCATCATAACATGGGGCCTACTGGCTACGCCGGTTGCATGCCTAAGTGGGATGCACTTGAGGTCAATTACATAGCTGCCGGGATCAGACCAGAGCCCGCAACATGGACACCACGGGCGAGAAACTAGTTTTACGGCCATGGGGGCACGTTGGACAAAGAAGGGAGGGCAATATATAATCAGAAACACAAAGATGATCCCCTACTGCCCATCAACGATATTAGAAATGCAGTAGATGATGTTGCAGAGAGACGGTTTGTTCCCGATAGAGAGAACGACGAGCTCACACGCGCCCTTAAAAATCCTAAACACGACGGACGAGCACGAGGCACACCAGGCTCCAAGCTGTGGAAGGTTGCCTTCCCCCCGGAAATGAAGATATATCCCGATAAAAGCCATCAGAGGAGAAAGGAAAGGGAGGCAGCTGAGAAAGCGGCCGCTGCAGACTGGCTGCGTAATGTAGAAGAAGCATTAAAGCGGCACCAAGATCAACTTGATAGACTTAGCCAGCAAGGTACTAGCGGCCAATCTCAGCGGCACGTGGTAGAAGCTGCATTCGAGGGTACGGCGCCCTATCGAATAAGAAAAGTAGTGTCGCTTCCACGCAGCTCCATGATGTTGATGATGATGTACTGACGACATCTCCTCCTAAACGCTACCCAGTGGATGATATCACGGAGACCACAGCTTGTGAGCTAAAGGTGCAGGTTATGAACTTAAGGGTGGCGGTGGCGGTCGGCATGGCGGTACCAATTGCGCCGAACACAACTTGGCATTGCAGACCGGTTCCAAAAGGGTACGCTGTCGTCACAGTGGATGAGGTGAAGGAAGATTTTAAGGAGCTGAAGCTAGACCACCCTGCAGGGGAAGATATGGAGCTGACTCAACTAGGAGAAGCCAAAGGGGGACTATTCTATGGCCAAAGGAGCGCATCATGCTTCCAAATTATGTGCCGCCAAGGCCACCCACTCCTTAGAGCAGCAATCCACCTCCACCACCACCTCACCATTCTCCAGCGCAACCGTCGCCTTCACCGCCTCACCACTCAGCGCAACCATCTCCATCGCCGCCTCAGCCGTCTCTGTCCCCTGAGCCTTAGAGACAAAAGCGGAAGTATATTAAGAGGGGCAGCCGCAAGAGCATGTCCCGATCACTGAAACGTAAGTTATCGCCCCTTCCAACAGTACCTCGTCAGAATATGAAGAAGCTACCTTGCGAGAAGACAGATGAGGAAACTGCTGCGGCCGCAGCTGCCCATTGTGAAAAGTGGAAGATTGACATGGCTAACAAGAAAAAGCCGATAGAGGCATTCTTCCCAGTCACCACAGAAGATAAAGCCAAAACAGTTGCGCTTAAGATTCATCTTCACCAACCCATAGCGCTCACATTAGACTATAATCGCTCTATTACCAAGTCGGCTGAGGCAAAAGAGCGGAGAGTCGGGAAACAAGTTGCCCAGCTTGGACAACAGAAAAATCAATCGATCGAACCGCTCAAAATGTACGATACCAATGAGTGGAGAGCCTAGGAGCGGCATGATCCGAACATTGATCCGGAGTTTGTTCGACTATACGGAGAAAAGGCCCAATTATATGGACTGTCTATTACTGAGTACATGAGCCGTATGGATGAGTTTGAGGGGTACCAAGAAACAGCATACGTGTACCAGTATGGGGCTCCTCTCGTCAAACCCGAGTTAGTCAAAGATCTACCAACAAAAATGCGAAGATTGCATAACTGGTACATGCAAGCCTGTGATGAATCCAAAAACTGGATCTATGTTACATATAAACACCACCATTACGGTCATGAAGATGGCTTCCTACTGATCGATTCTCCAGAATTATTTCAGTTTTACCAACAAGACGCCCTCGACAAAACTATCGTCAGTGCCTATTGTTTGTAAGTATTATTAATTTCTGTAATTAAGTCTTTTTAGCTCAGCGCATTCGTTGCTTTTATAATCTTACTCATCACTATACTAATTATATATGCAGAATGAAGATTCTCGAATGCAACAAAGGACAAATCTATGACTTTGGGTTTGTTGACTGCAATTTCATTCATGAAGTTAATCTAAAAACAAAACTCAAAGAGACAGAGGATAACTTGGTACAAGCGTTGACGTATTTCAGCAACAGAAGGGAAATATTATTTCCTTACAACGCTGGGTGAGTGTTACTGTCTTGTACACATTCCATTTTCGCTTACTCGATGTTAAGCGTATAATTGACTCGTGTTATATTTTGTTAGTGTGTCCAACTTCCACTATATTCTATTAATCATTGCTATTGACACCGGAGTAGTAAAAGTCCTGCACTCGAAACGCACACCATTAGAAAAGTGGGCGGACATGCAGGAATGCCTCTAGAAGGCTTGAAAACGGTTCATCGCCAAAACTAGGGGTGTTTGGAAGCCAGAGCTTACATTTCAACCATTGACTGTAAGTACTACTTGCTAGATCCACGCATCTATTTGATTCTAGTTTCAATACCACAATTATCATGCTTGATTATTATTTTGATTGAACTCCTTTCTCGTAAAGTGCTTGAGGCAAGAAGCCGGGAATAACTTATGTGGATACTATGTCTGCGAGTTCATTCGCCAGACGACCAAAGAGAAGGGCGCACACCGGAACATCAAAAAAATTGAAGTACGATAAACAATAATCACAACTTTATTTTATTACCATCAATTCTGTTTAGTTTCATTCATATATATTGATCCCTTTCTTTATATTAGATCGAACGGATGCGGGACGGTCTTCTATCACAAGAACGCGTGCAAGCAATTCAAGAGGAAATTGCTGGATTCTTGTTAGAACAAGTCATAGATCCGAAAGGAGAATACTATTACCCGCTTCATTTGGAGGGTGAAGTGTAAAAAAAGATATAAATTAATTAGATCAAATTCGTGTGAGAGTATCGTTTGTAATTATAATATGTTTCGACCAAGAAGACGGATGAGATGGTGTATAATATATTTGTGATCATGCATGATGTGTAATATATATATCATGGTTTCATTATTGCTGTATATATGTAGTACCACTAAATTGATAAAAAAATCCTGCCACGGCACAAAAATAGCCCGAAAACCCTGCCGCGGCACAAAAATAACCTGAAAATCCTGCCACGGCACAAAACCCTGCCGCGGCACAGAGACCAACGATCCCGGTTCGTGCCAAGAACCGGGACTAATGATCCACCCCCTCTCGTCTCTCGCGCTCCCACGTGGAGACCCATTGATCCCGGTTTGTTCCACGAACCGGGACCAATGATCCACCCCCCTCGTCGCGCGTCCGGCCACGTGAAGACCCATTGGTCCCGGTTCGTGCGTGAACCGGGACCATCATTAGTCCCGAGTGATTGGTCCCGGTTTGGGACTAGAGGCCCTTTTTCCAATGGCCCTTATGAACCGGGACTAGAGGCCCTTTTTCCACTAGTGAAACATATGGATCAACATGTATACATGTACACATGCAAGTAGTAAATTGCCCAGATTCAACACTAGAAACAGAAAACATTGAATCCACCATTAACCAAGATCAGTTAGCCACTAATCGGTTGCAAATGCAATAGTCACAACATGTAAGCATTATCTCTCTACCAAAACCTATAACAAACCAAATGACGAATGGTGTGTGTTTTATAGTCCTAACACCTACTTAGGAAGTTTTGGTGTTACTTCACGTGGTGTTCCAACATTGTGATAAGCACTTATATAGATTGACCGTGGATAATAATCAACCATCTGACTGACATTTTGAATGAAAACAGATATTAGTGCATCTATGCAAATATGAGATTGCATATACGGCCCAAACTAACTATTTCCAACCTGAAATGCACAAGCACACCATGGTTACTACCATACTATGTATTGACACATACGGGTGCCGCTGCGAATTTTTCTAGAATAGGGGAGCAGGAAATGGCCCCTCTTATCCCTAGGTGCGATGCAGGCCGTCTCCAGGAATTTGGGACCCCTGTGCAAACTGTTAAATGTGGCCCTAATTTTCTTAAAATATTGTATAACTAATATAGTGAAATTGTACTTTAACTTATTCATATATCTTCAATGTGTGCTATTCCATACAATATTCTGAAATATATCAAATACTAATCCTAAGAGATTAATTAAATGTAGCACTAAAGTTCATGGTTCTTCATATTTTGTAAACAAAAATTAATAATCGGAACTAAATTTATGATAGCAGTTTATAGGTTTATCAAGAGAACAGAATAAGATGGTGAACAAACCTTAAATTCTGAGAGCAATTTATTGATGATGGTGACGATGAAAATCGTGTGTTCCTGATCTTCCCCCAATAAATAGACAACTTTTTATTCAGGTATCTTTGATGAAGAAAAGGTTAATAGATTGACGTGTGCCAAGCAACAATCCAAATTGACATGGAACCGATATAATATGATCAAGATTGGAAATTGTAATCGGTTGATTTGACTCAATTAATCGATGGAGACATGGTGCAGGTATTGACTTGAGATCGGAGACTTGATTGGATGAATCACCAGTTCGCCATGCGCCAGCAAGCTCAGGGCGTCAGTCGTCGGGGCGTCGCTCCGTAGGTGAGACCAGAGGCCGACAGAGCCATAAAGATGAACGGGCAAGATATTGTCGCTGCGTCACCCGGTCGCATGAAGGCATTGCCGTCTTGGCATCTCACGAGTAGCAAGTAGAAACCGTGTTGCCTGATTTGCGTTTGCTGCGGCGATGTTGCCGTTGCCGTTGCCTGTTGTGCCTCTCCTCATGGAGCCGCACGATTATTTCCTTTTCTCTCATTTATTAAACCTACTCCCTTCGTTTTCAGATAATATAATATGTTTTAGTTTTATGAAGATTATGTATATAGTTATCTTTTAGTGTATAGATTCGGAGAGGTTTTCATTGAATTTACACGCTGAAAGTGTCTAGATACATTAACTTTACAAAATTAAAACATCTTATATTTTAAAACGGAGGGAGTACTAGTTTGTAGTCACATGGACGTGACTGACTGGTACTATGTTTCAGCACCAATCACGGTCTCGGACCCGTGTTCACACGGGTAGCCCAATACTTCTTTTTGGAGAGAAACATAAAACTACTTCCTCCAATCCAACAAGATATATTCGTATCTATTGACAAAGTTGACGTCACTAGTACAAACCAGACTAGATGTATTTATATCTAGACAAAGTTGATTAGTATGGACCCGAGAAAATACTCCCTTCAATTCATATTACTTGTCGCTCAAATGAGTGTATCTACACATGTTTTAGTGCTAGATGTGTCCAATTTAGCGACAAGTAATATGAATCGGAGGGCTGGAGGGAGTACATGAATTGGACAGAAATGCCAACAACCAGGTCCGTTGTTATTATGAAAACAAAATAGCTGAAATTCGCGACGATGCTATCGAAGTAAACAGTCACATTCAACTACCGTGTTGCAATGTGGTTTTGGCCGTCTGATTCCTCATTAATGCAAATGCTGGCTGTTGGATGGCTCTCTTTTGTTTTTTGAAACCTGGCTGTTGGATGGCTCTTTGTTTCGAGCGGTGGGCCGGATGTCTCTAGGGAATGCTAATCTGAAGGTCAAGTTGGCCTACTACGATTGGGTCCAAAACCCACTAATGTCCATGAACTCGAGGCCGCTGCATGTCCGTAGTAAGCCCACCGAGCAAGCGAATCAATCCGCTCTGGAGCCAATAAAGACGAAGTCGATAAAGGGACGAGCACCGAGAAATATGGAAAGCGCATGGGGAGACTTAATTTGGAGGCCGTCCTCCATGTAGGATTTTATTATTTTTTGAAAAAAGATTAATCTTCAAAAAATTGAGAAAAATATCGGGACGTAGATAATGATTTATATTACGTGTTTGCAAAAGATCATGTGAAAATATTATGTATTCTTGCCTCACTAAAAAAATAGACAAAAATTCAGATTTGAGTGTGAACAGTGAAATTGAATGCCCCCTGTTTTCACAGAATTTGTATAGGTTCACTACTTATATTGTGAACGGTACAATTTTGTCGGCGAGCGCCACAAGTGATTGGATTTTCGGCCCAAGAAAGGTCTGCTTTACTACAATCCATTAGTGGCAGTGAAGGTGGGCCACTCAAAACCATCCACAATTGGATGACCATTAGTTAGAGAGATACGGTAAAAAAAATCCTAAACTATAAAATTCCGATGGTTTTTCAGATAGGACCTCATTTTTGGGCTAGAATAGAAATTGTATATTTGCTCGGCCCGTAAAAACTTTACGTCCACCATAAATCAGGCTGCTTGAGCGCTCTATATAATGCGCGAGGGGCTCGATACAGGTCATGAACCGACCGAAACACTAACCGCCGCCGTTGTCACTCCTCATTCTCCGCCTCCACCCAGCGAGCAATTGGCCTCCCACTGGCGCGCTATCCATCTCCCTGCACGCAGATCCACCCAATCGCCGACACGTAGATGCTGAGGAGGCCGTCAATCGGGGTTGGGGGCGGCGGGTGGGCCGGTACGCACCCACGCGAGGCCGCGGAATCGCTTCCGCCGCCCACACCGACGAGGAGTGATAGGCCCGCATGGCCTCGCTATGCATGAAAAATGTGCCTCATGAAAGTGCACCAACAGGGGCGCGATGCTGCCTGCCTCCCTCCGTTAGTGGACTTCACCGATGATGATGATGCAGAGGCAGGGAGCTCACGGAGCAGATCACGGCAGACATCCAACCCCCCCCCCCCCCCACCGGAAGTCGAGGAGGAGGAGGTGATGAAGTGGGACTGCGATGAGGAGGAAGAGGAGGACCATGGCGTGCGCATGGTGGAGGAGGCCGAGTACGTCCACGACAACGATGTTGAGCGAGCCCACATATCGGTCATGATCCGCTGCTCTCAAGCCACCCGTGTGGAGGAGGAGAAGCGGGAAGTAGCGGAGCGGCGTGAGGGGATCCAGGCAGTGGTAGCGCAGCACGCCATGGAGAAGGAGCTCGAGATGCACACCATCAAACAGGCGATCGTCGACATCTACAACTCCAACTAATGGTTGTCGGCCGCCTCGCCATCGCCACTCCGATGAGGGTTAGGGCTAGCGTTCATCGTCTTTTGTATATGATCTGATGTACAATGACCTCAAACTAATCCTATGTATGATCAATTCATTGTCTGAATTTTGCCGCAAACGCGTCGTTTGCTTAATTTTATAAAGTTTAGTTCGCGTTGACGGTTCCTACTCTGTTCGGGCAAGTTTCAAACCGAAAAACACGAGTTAAGTGCACTGAAATTATGTTTGTATGGTGTCAGTTATACGGGATCTATTAGAGTACTACCTTTGTTTGGGATTATAAATCTGGAGAGCTTTTTTATACTGTTTGAAGTTATAAGGGATATGTCATTTATTAGTGTCTCTCGTGTGATGCATGTTCTTCTCATGCATGTAAAACTATTGGTGCATGCATAGATTAATGAAAGTTATGAAGTATCTTGGTATTTGCAACTTGGCCCTTAGAACTAATAATCCCAAACAGAGTAGTACTCCCTCCGTTTCAAAATATAAGATGTTTTAGGTTTGTGAAACAAGTGTATCTAGACTCCTTTTAGTGCGTAGGTTCATTTACACTGGTAGAAAAATGGTCTTTGGTCCAGCACCCAAATATCATTGGTCCAGGTTCGTTTCCTTAATCGGGACCAATGTCAGGCACCGGTCCCGGTTCATGCCGCATGGGCATTGGTCCCGATTCATGCCACCTGGGCATTCGTCCCGGTTCATCTCTAAGCATTGGTCCCGGTTCGTGGCATGAACCGGGACCAATGCCACCGCGACGCACGCAGATCCACCCAATCGTCGACGCGTAGATGCTGAGGAAGCAACCAATCGGGGATAGGGGCGGCGGGTGGGCCGGTACGCACCCACGCGGGGCCGCGGAAATCGCTTCCGCCGCCCGCACCAACAAGGAGTGATAGGCCCGCGTGGCCTCACTATGCATGAAAAATGTGCCTCACGAAAGTTGACCAATAGGGGCGCGATGCCGCCTGCTTCCCTCCATTGGTGGACTTCACCGATGATGATGATGTGGAGGCGGGGAGCTCACGGAGCGGATCGCGGCAGGCATCCACCCCCCTCCCCACCAGAAGTCGGGGAGGAGGAGGTGAAGGAGTGGGACTGCGAGGAGGAGGAAGAGGAGGACCACGGCGGGTGCATGGTGGAGGAAGCCGAGTATGTCCACGACAACGATGTTGAGCAAGCCCCCATATCGATCATGATCCGTTGCTCTCAAGCCACCCATGCGGAGGAGGAGAAGCTGGAAGTAGCGGAGCGGCGTGAGGCGATCCAGGCAGTGGTAGCGCAGCACGCCATGGAGAAGGAGCTCGAGATGCGCACCATCAAACAGGCGATCATCGACATCTACAACTCTTTACTGATGGTTGTCGGCCGCCTCGCCATCGCCACTCCGGTGAGGGTTAGGGCTAGGGTTCATCGTCTTTTGTATATGATCTGATGTACAATGACCTCAAACTAATCCTATGCATGATCAATTCATTGTCTGAATTTTGCCGCCAAACGCGTCGTTTGCTTGATTTTATAAAGTTCAGTTCGCGTTTACGGTTCCTATTCTGTTTGGGCAAGTTTCGAACCAAAAAACACGAGTTCAGTGCACTGAATTTACGTTAATACGGTGTCAGTTATACGGGATTTATTAGAGTACTATCTCTGTTTGGAATTATAAGTTCGGAGAGCTTTTTTATACTGTTTGAGATTATAAGAGATATCTCATTTATTAGTGTCTCTCGTCTGATGCATGTTCTTGTTTTTTTCTTACTTCTCTCATGCATGTAAAACTATTGATGCATGCATAGATTAATGAGAAAGAGTTATGGAGTTCCTTGCTATTTGCAACTTGGCCCTTAGGACTAATAATCCCAAACAGAGTAGTACTCCCTCCGTTTCAAAATATAAGCTGTTTTAGGTTGTGAGACGACTGTATCTGGACTCCTTTTAGGTTGAACCTAGACACTAAAAATAAGTTTACGTACACTCATTTTATAAAACTAAAACATTTTATATTTTGAAACGGAGGGAGCAGCTCTTAATCCGGCCGACCCAACAACGCTGTCGTGATCGTCGTCCAAATCAGCAAGATGCGCATTCCGCAGCCTCGTTTTCAGGATCTTGCCGTGGAAAGTTGGCGTGGCTGCGTTGCTGATCTTGATTAATTAACAAATCTAGCATGATACATCCGTTTCCACCCACACATAAGTTGATTAGATTAGATGATGAGATCCACGACCAGCAATTGTCCTTGGCGACCAGCGTTGAGTGTTGACCCAGTGTATGTCCGGAACCAATCATTCTTGCACGTACAACTAGTATAACCAGCGGCCAGCCTGATATATATAGTAGTAAGTTGTAGTAACAGGAAATGAATTGGGACGAGTGCGTGTGTCCATGAAGTAGGAGGCGTGCATGCACGTACTATCGTTTGAGCACGTACGTCCAGGATAACGGCCATGAGCGACATAGTTTAATTACAGCTTGTGAGTTCAATTGTGACTAAACTAGAGCAACTAATGATAACGCCGCGGTTCCAGCCTGCACTTCTCTTTAAGCTAGTCATAGTGGGGTAACTCGAAGCAATGTTATGCACGTGACACTAGTCTAAATTATCATCTTCATATAATAACAATTTGGTAGTATCATAGATGAACTATATGTTATTAATAGCTTCTCATTTTGTTTAGAGAAGTGTGATATTATAATAATATAGCTAGTTACCATAACCATCTCTTATCATTTACTGTCATGCAATGTCTAGTTGGCATTACATGTAGTTCTATGTTACTTCATCATTTCGAAAAAATGTAGTTCTGTGTTACCAGTGATGTTACTCTCACTAGGACAAATCTTATTGTGTTTTGGTATAGAAATTGTGTGCAATGAATCGTGTATATACTACTTCTGAGTCCACTTGTCCATCTGGAAAAAAACAGACACCTGAACGACATTCTCTTCCGACGTGCCCTAATCATCGCCCAAACACGTACGGGTGCAAATTAACTAATGGAGCTGAGAGTTGGAAGGCTCCACGGCTCTGTAGGGGTCAAAGTGGGGTGGCACGGACAATGACGCCAGTGGTCGATCTGCCGAAAGTGCCATTTCTCTATTGAGTTTTACGCTCCCACTACTTCGAGGAGGTAACATGTCTCTCCTGGCAACGCACTCAACTCACGTTTACCTATAGCATGCATCGGATTGCACGAACTAATCAGGACAGCAACGTGTTAATTATTCGATACAAACAAAAATACGGCCACCTATTCGCAGTCGATGTCGATTACTGACCCACACGTGTTGGGTAATTGGTGTAGAAATTTGTGGTGTAATGAATTGTGTATATAATTAACTGTCATCTCAATGTTGTTGGCACTGTTTTTCCTTCCGCGGGATCTTTCAAAATTGGTTCCAAGAACATTTTAGGACAAGCTCTGCGGAGGTGGTGTTTTGGCTTCCATGTGCAAATGAACTTATTACGAAAAATACATAAAAATAAATTTTAAATTGTCAAAAAAATTCGAACAAAAATTTCACAAATATATCTAGACATTTTATGCTCATACACAAGTTTTCAGAAAGAATGAATATTTTATGTGGATTGTGTTAAAAAGACAAAAAATACATGTTCGTGAATAGACACGTTGGAGCACTCAAATTTATCTTTTTACATTCAATTTCTAAAATGTTCTTTTCACCTTCAATCTTGTGTACGAATATTTAGTATCCGGAAGTATATGCAAATATTTTTTCTAATTTTTTTGACATTTTTAAATTTATTTTCACAAGATGGATTCATTTGTATCCGTGAGCTAAATTGAATTTCCGAAACTCTGCGGTTTAAGTTTTCTGAACGCGTGTGTCCATCCTTTTTTAGCACAGGGCCTTCTCCGACGTGCCTGCAGGCAGGTGCCTGTAGTAGTAGACTGTGTCTGTACTAATCATCGTCACTCGATTATATTGTGCGCGCGCACGGGTGCATACAAATTAACCGACCTGAGGGTAGGTCTCCTACCCCAAGGAAACAACAGCCGCCGCCTCCTACCTCCGTCTTCTCCGTAGATCGGTTACCCCTCCTCCGGCCTGTCTCGACCGTGTTAGGAGGGGTAGAGAACCCAATCTATGAGTGGAGTTTTTAGTAAAAGTAGTATTTTCAATAGATTAGGTTAGATTTTTGCTAGCCATCTTCGTCTTGGCCTCCACTCAATGGAGATGGCATCATCTACAATAAGCGATCTCCGGCTCTTTGTTCGACAACGAGATCTCTTTCCCAATGTCAGTGGTGGTGCTGAAAGATCAAAACTCTCTAGGTATGGGTCTTTAGATATTGCTTCGTCGGATCTATTTTGAATTTTTTTCTCATAGTTGCAGCGAGGTTTGTCCTTGCAATTTATGTACCGGCTGCTACGGACAATGGTGATTCCTACTCTTGGAGCCCCAGCGACGTCGACCAGGCCGTTCGGTTAATTTTCCATGAAATATTGGTGTTGGTACTCTTGCCGATGTTGGTTGATTACTTTAATGGCTGCGCGCGTGCACGCGGTGTTGACATTGTGTGCACGCGGTGTTGGTATTTATAGGTCTGTGGTTCAGCTTCTATGTCAGTTTTGTTCGGCTGTCTTCAGGAAAGTGCAAGATTGTGTCGTGGAAGAAGAAAGAGTATGAAGACCTCGAAAATTTGCTCGTTCCTTTTAGACTTTATTTTGTAATCATCAGAATCAGTTTATGTATCTCTACCATGTACAATTGGCTTCTATTAATATAATATGGTATTGATTGTCAAAAAAAAAAACTCTGACCTGAGGGTATCTCCAGCGGGTCGACCCATTGGTTTGTGCGTGTCGGAACAAGTCTGGTCGAACGCGGTGCCGTGTGCGCACTCTCCAGCGGCGTGTCACATCTAGACCAACGCGTCCGGCGCAACCTATCGGTGTACCATATTTACGCCACGGTTGCGTCGGCACGGACAATGCGCAGATAGCGTGTGCTCA
The DNA here is from genome assembly GCA_910589775.1 of Avena eriantha. Taxonomy (NCBI): domain Eukaryota; kingdom Viridiplantae; phylum Streptophyta; class Magnoliopsida; order Poales; family Poaceae; genus Avena; species Avena eriantha. Next base: position 9,458,082 of record OU342741.1, on the reverse strand, counting down.
GGTGGTGTGGCGATGGACACCATTTGCAAGAGACACATTAAAGCACATAACATTTTCATTACATTGATAACCTACTACTACTACATCAAGACCTATGGCAGTACTACAACTAATCTAGTTTCTCCTGTTTGCACGCCCGCACCCAAGGCGGCCCCAACGCCCTCCTAGGGGTTCCCCGGTGGCGGTGTTGAGCCGGTATGCCACCCATAGGCTCCTCCGTCCTCGCCCACTTTTCACTAGAACGGTGAGCGTACATCGCGTCCATCTCCGCTGCCTTAGTGTGCCCTCACCTCCCGGTCGGCCTCCTCCTGCGCGCGCACACCGGCGTCTTGGTGCGCGATGTTGTAGGAGTCGATGATAGCATGTTGCTCGTATCTCCTATCCTGGATGGCTTCCTCGGGTTCATCGCCGAGGTCGAGGTTGTCGTCGTCCTCTTCAACTGGAAGGCCCATCGCCCCCACCGTCGTCGCGGCAGCAGCAGGCGCGACGCGCTGAACCTCCGCTGCATCAGACAGGTTGAGCAAGCGACAAATTTCCGCTGTGGAGGCCTTGTGCGCCGCCTCATGCCCCCTCCATGACCGTGGCGGTCAGATGCATCGGGCGCACTGCTGTAGCCGCGGCAGCGCGCGTTACCTCCTCCACCGTTTGTCCTCTACGTAGAGCCATTTTTTCTTGCTATCTATTTTCGACGATGGTTTGCCCTCGCCGCGGTCGTGATTTATAGCTCGCGCCGGCCACGCGCGGGAAACAACATCAAGGGAGGGCGGGAACCCATAGCCGACGCGGGAATCCGGCGCCAGGGATTGGCGGCGTCCAATCGTCATTAGAGGCAGAGCGTTAGAGCTTAACAGCGGGCGGAGGAGGTCACTATAAGTCGCACACGCTGGACGCGATGGGCGGAGCGCAACCCAAGTTCTGTCCACGTGCCGTCCCATCGGGACAGAATCGAACCAGATGTGGCGCCGGCTTGCGGTTTGCGTCGGGCCCGCTGGTGATGTCGCGAGAGTTGGAAGCTCCACGGCTGTGGAGAATCACAGGGGTGGCACACACGGGAAAGCTGGTGGATTACGAGTTGTGTTGACGACCCGTGATCGATGTGCCGAAAGTGCCATTTCTCTATTGAAGTTCTGCACTCGTGGTACTAGTGGTTGGTTAGCCTGTCTTCTGCCAACACACTCAACTCACGTTTCCACAGCAGCATAGCATAGGATTGCACGAACTAATCAAGACAGCAACCGGTTACTCGAAAACGCGCTCTGGGCTCCAACTATAGATTGCTATCAGCTGACCCACGCGTGTTCGGTATGTGATATGTACCCACGTTACGTTTGTGGTATATCTTTTTTTTTCGAGAATTGGCCGTGGTATATCTTAGGATGTAATCCGTGCACGACCGTGGCACAGTTCTGATCCGGGTTTGCATAGTAACAGAAGCAGAGAAAAGTTGACCATTTAGAGCATCTCCACTCGGAAGCCCCTCTACTATCGGAGACGCCGGCGGTCGAATTCACGCCCAGCCCCAGTGGCGGGCACAAGTGTATTCATGGGTATGCAGCTGCATACCCAAAATTCTTGGCAAACCTTCTAAAATCATGTGATAGAGCCATAAAATCAGTTTTACTTTGTATGAAAAACTGATTCTTTCACTAATATTTCTACTGTTCTAGTTGTTTTTTTCATTTTGAATACCCATTGAAAAAACTCTAGGCCCGCCCCTGCCCGGCCCCAAATTTGTTTTGGCTCTGGCGCGACCTGTTTTGTTATCCGGCGCCTCCAGACCGAACTCAACCCACGGGGTCTAGCAGAGGCGCCGGATGCCGCGTATCTAGCGGGAAGGAGCGGAGAAGCTGGCACGTGAAACGACTGTTCGTCACAGGCCACCCCTGTCAACGTCAGCGGTCTACGCGTTCGGTCTGTCTTCCTCCTCGCCTGCAGAAGGCGGGGTACCCAGCGCCACCGCACATGCGGTGCCCGCAGAACTGGGTCCTCAGCGCCGATGGCCGGCCCGTCCCGCCAGTCCCCCGTGGGCAGGCGCGGCATGCGGAGATCTACCGCCATTACTGGGAATTCCTCTCACCGGAGGAGCGGAACGATCCCGCCTGGGATCCCGACAATACGCCGGCGTGGAACGCGTTCTTTGAGGACCAGCACCAGGCCCGCCTCGAAGCCTACGATGGCAATGGCCCTGAAGGGAATATGCCCGAGAGGCAATAATAAAGTGGTTATTATCTTATTCCATGTTTATGATAAATGTTTATTTTGCATGCTATAATTGTATTGATCGGAAACGTCAATACATGTGTGTTTAATAAACAAAAAGGGTTCCTAGTTATGCCTCTCTTATAGACTACCTTGTTGATTAACAAGATGATAAAGATTTCCTGATCATGGACATTGGATGTTGTTAATAACAATGATGTGATGAACATTCATCCGAAGTATAGCATTACCATCAAGTCATTATGTTTATATTCATATAACATCATACGAGTAATCTTTATCCTTAGAACATGAGATCATGTTAATTGCTAACACCGGAAGAGTATCTTGATAACATCAAACGTCACACCATAACAGGGTGACTATAAAGATGGGTTCAGTGCTACGAAGGTGTTATGTTGAGGCTCATGGATCAAGAGTGGAATTTGTCAATCTCGATGACGGATAGATATACTCTGGGCCCTCTCGGTGATATCACATTAAGATAGCTTGCAAGAAAGTGATGTGGTCACTAGAATGTTATATCACGGGGACGAGAAAAGAGTGCATGTCGGTAACGAGATTAAATTAGGTATTTGGATACCGATGATCGAATCTCAGACATGTATTACATCATGAGACAAAGGGATTAAATACTAGCGTTAAAGGTTCTCATGATCATAGAAGTCATCGTTGAATATGCAGGAGTCAGTATGGATCTCCAGGTCCCGCTTTTGATTATTGATCTGAGAGGAGTCTCAATCATGTCTGCATTATTTGCGAACCGTAGGGTGACACACTTAAGAGTTACCGAACACCATTTTGGAGCACATATGTTTCAGACAAAAGAATTGCAAAGCGCAGGAATTGTTTCGATAGAAACCAGAATTATTTCGGGTGAAATTGCAGAAAGTGGTTCTGCATGTGATGTTGAAATATTGCAAGGGGTTAATGTGAATGTTTGTTAATTAAAGTAATTAACAAAATTCTGAATAAATTTAATAAAAGAGTTTTATTAAATGAGAGAGCATTAAACTTAGAGAATTTTAATGCATTTAAAGTGGGGACTTTAAAAGGGAATGTGAAGAGGCATTTTAATGTGGAGGGGTTACCACCACATGAATGGAGGAGGTGAAGGACACCCCCCTTGAGGCGCCGGCCATGGGTAGGGGCACCCCCTCCTCCTATAAAAGGCCACCCTCTTCCTCCTTCTTCCTCACACCTCTTTATGAAGGATCTCTCTCCCCCTCTAGAATTATTCCCCCATGGTCTCGGATTAGCGAGATACATGTTTCCGGTGGCATTTCGTATGGAAGGAGTTGCTGCTTCCGCTGGATCGCTGGAGCGAGGAGGTGGAGGTTGTCCGGTGGCTTGAACGTGTGTGCGAGTACGGATGCGCTGCTGAGTTGCGGCGCTCGGACTTCCACACGATCTTGAGATCGGCAAGTGTACGACTACATCAACCACGAGTTCCTACTCGTTAACAAAACTCGTTGTCTTCGAGGGTAAGTTCTCGATGGATGTATGTCCACTTGTTTCTCTATATCTAGTAGATTGATCTTGGCGTATAGTTCTCATCATAGGAAATTTTTTGTTTTCTATGCTGCGGACCCAACAGTGGTATCAGAGACTGATCTATGCGTAGGTGCTTTGCACGAGTAGTACACATATGTTTATATGTGGGCGATGATGATCATGTTATTGCTTCTTTCATGCATTTTGAATATTGGTGGCATAGTTGGATGAAGCGGCCTGGACTAACCTTACATGTCATCGTACATGAGACCGGTTTCACGACTGACATGCAACTTGTTTTGCATAAGTGGCTGGCGGGCGTCTGTCTCTCCTACTATAGTCAATATCTGATTTACCACGAGTTGCTAATAACTTGGTTATCCTTGTTGTGGTTCATGTTCGTAGGTAAGAACGGTTCTATCTCTAAAATCCCTAAGCCACGTAAAACTTGCAATTGATAAATTAGAGGCGTCTAGTTTAGATCGTTGCTGGGCTAGTGTCTTGATATGGTATTGTTGTAAGTAGACGTATGATAGATACTCTTACAACACACTCAACATGTAAGTTCCATAGACCTTGGCCTTACACACAAAGGAATGATAGAGATCATACCATGATGCAAATGATAGAGATCAAATGCATGGACCATATCATCTCACTTTACACATTAGATGTTAGCATCGTATATTGCTAGTTTGGCGCTTTCTGTAGCATTGTAAGATGATCCCTCATTTAGATATCAAGATAAAAATGTGTTCTTCCTTAAGTATGCAATGTTTTGTGGATCGTGTTTCGAGACATCACGTGATGATCGGGTGTACTCGAATCTACGCTTTCATAGGAACGGGTGTAAGACAGTTTTACACACGCGAATACTAAGGTTCTTACTTGGAGAGCCTAGCATGTACAGACATGGCCTCGGAACACGGACCAAAAGGTTAAGCATGAGTCATATAGTTGATATGATGCCCATATAGATGCTCGCCTTTGAAGCTACATCAACTCACGTGATGATAGGACTTGGTGTAGTGGATTTGGTTCATGTAATCACCAAAAAGGCACGAGGGATGTCGTTTTTGAGTGGGAGTTCATTTCTAATTTGGATTAGTCGAACTCAATTTGTCATAAACTAAATCTAAGTGAATTTGCATAATTTGTTGTAGTCATTGACGTCTGTTCACTACCTTATGCTTAATATTAATTGAGATAATAGAACTATAGAATTCTGGATATTTACTTTACGAACTGGTATCGTATTGTTTTGAATGTCAATTTAAAGTTTATAAGTCCTATTGCAAACTTTCAGCAAACTCTATTTATTCCATGAAGTTTAATAAGTAGTATTAAATCAAGAGTAAGAATTCCAATGTTAGTATCTAAAGTATCATGTTTGCCTCCATGATTCTTGATATTCAAAAGTTGTTTTAATATCGAGGTTATCTAGGAGCTGAAATAATTGTTTCAGAAACCATCATGTGTGTAAGATATTGTGATATCTGAAACAATGTTTATGATTGCATTATGATAGAGTGTAATTTAGCAAAATACATTTTCTCATATTGTATGAGAATTTGTGAAGGATGGAGATGCTAGGCATCCGGATCTCCTAAAAAGGTTTTTGGGAACTAACATTATACTCGCGATTCTTCCTTACAGGCTATAATAGCTTGATCATGAAAGTTGTCATGATAAGGATGAATAGAAGATGTAAGTAAAATGTTTACTACACTAATAGATTACTAAAGAATGAATTTTTGAAAGAATACCAAAACATTTGATGATGGTGATCCACTTCAAAGTGCAAGTCCAAAGGTATTAGTATTTGACTATATACGCTTTGTACTATGTGTCATGTGAATGACACCACTATTGATGTTGATAGATTCTTTTAAAAGGAAAAGGAATTGCTGAAAGAGAATCTATAAAATATTTGGCAGAAAAGAAAAGTTGGAAATCTCTAGCTTAGGTATATAGAAGATATACATGTTATGGTTCTATTCCTTGCTTGTTAAACAATGTGGTTCTTAGGTATTGGATACCGAATTGGTTGGTATGAACTGTCATACAGAACAACACAATTCATGAACTGTAACAGCCTAAGTAACTGGCAAAAGAATAAGTGATGATGTTCATCAAAAACAAATAAAGTGTTATTGTGTTTTTCGTTGTTGTCAAACCTAGCCTTCAAGATTTGTTTTAATAATTGTTATTTTGTTCCGGTATTACAAGAACAATAGTTGTTCAAATAATTACCGTATTCCATAAAGGATGGATGAACTTTTACAAGTCTAGTGGGAGAAATCACATCCATAAACACTATTGCTGAAATGTCGCAAGACAAATCATTAAAATATCACTTATGAAGTGGCATCGCTGTTTTAAATTATATTGGAAAGAAAACATGAAGAAAGTCCATGTTGATGGAATTTTGGAGTCTTTGATTTTGATCAATTGACGCTTGTGAAAGTTTCCTCGAGATAATGGAAACTCCGTCCATAGGCCAAAGAGGAACGGATGACTAACTTATTGGATATTATACATATTGATGTATATAGTCCATTATATGTAGCCATATGCGATGGATCCTTTTGCTTCATATGCTTTCTCCAGAAATTTAAGCGATGGATCCTTTTGCTTCATATGCTTTCTGCAGAAATTTAAGTGAATATATCTGTATATTTACTTAATAAGGAAGAAGTATGAAACATTTGAAAATTGTTCAAAGACTTTCAAGATGAAGTGGAAAATCATTGTAACAAGAAAATAAAGAGATTATAATTCGATCATAAAGGAAGATATTTGAGTTACATGTTTAGCAAAAACACTTAAGATTTGAGGAATTGTTCCATGATTTGTGTTTCTCGATAAACCATAGGAGTATGGCATATTCGAGAGATGAAATCAAACCATGTTTGACATGGTAAGATCAAAGGTGTCATTTATAAAACTGCCATTATGTTTTAAGGATTGAAGCTTTAGAGACTACCACTTTTACACTGAAAAGAGCACCATCGTGATCCGTTGAAATGACATCATATAAGTTATGGTTTGGGATAAAACCCGAATTGTCTTTTCTTAAATTTTGGTATGCTAAGCATAAGTAAAATGGTTACAACCAAAGTCGGATAAGCACGTCTTTGTAGGTTATCCCAAAGACTTTTGTTGGGAATTTCTCCATAACACCGATGACAAAAGAGTTTGTTACTTGTAATGTCAAGTTTCTTGAGAAGGATTTTTTGGTGAAAAGTTAAGTGGGAGGAAAATAGAACTTTGATAAGGTTGTTGAACCTTAGCTATATGTGCTAAGTAGCGCAGCACCGGAAAGTGTCCCGGTGGCGGCCACAATGCTCATGGCTCCCGTGATTACAAAGGGTGTGATCTCGGAGATTAGAGTTCCTATTGAACTGTGGGTCGGTAAGAATCAAATAGTGTGATTTGATAAGCAAGTCGTTATTGTTTTGACAATGATGAACCGACTACATGCAAAGAAGCGATGATGGGCCCTGACTCCATAAAATGACTAGAAGTCATAGAATCCGTGATAGTATCCATTCACGAGAAATCAAGTTTCTGAACTTGGAAGACCCTCCAAAAAGGCGTGAAGCCTATCGGTCGTGTTTGGATCTATAAAGAGATAGACATGGATGTTTAACATCTATGAAATAGTCGACATGTCGGAAAGAAGTTTACGACAATGTTCAAGGAGTTTACTATGATAAGATTTGATCTTTCATAGCGGTATTTAGTCTTGACGGATTAATGTAGCAACCACTATATATAATTTGATATATGGTAGTTGAACAAACAAAACAATGTTCTTCTAATAGAATGGTTACCTAGGACGTGTACAAGACACGATCCGAAGGGTTTTGTTAATTCAAAGGGTGCTAAAAGGGCATGCAAACTTCAATAGTTGAAGTAAGCATAGCGGAGTTGGAATCTTCACCATGATGAAACTGTTAAAATAGTTTAAATTCATCGGAGATGATGAAGATGCTTGCATTTGCAAGAAATTAAGTGGGAGCGCTGAGACATATTTCTAATACATTATGTAGAGGAAATATTGTTGATTGGAAATGATGTATCTTGTATTGACACAAGTTAAGAATTTCATTAAAATAAGATTTCGATGAAAGACTTGGGCAAACCCAGAATATTTGGCATCAATATCTATATGGATATATTAAGGTGCTAATATGGTTGTGCCAGACATACATATATAAGATATTGAAAGGTTTCAATATGGAAACAACAAGAAAGGTTCTTTCTGCATAGATAGAATTGTATCAAAATTCAAGTGTTTCAACACTTGGTGAGTAAAATCACATGAAGATTTTGATCAATTATACCATGATATGTATATATCCAAAATGTCCTATGCTCTAAATGTTATGAGCACATACCAGAATGATTCATAAGACGATCATTGGACGATAGTAAAGATATTCTTATGAACTTTGGAAGAACTAAGAATATATCATGTATAAGTGACAAATAGTTAAAGGTAGTTCATTGTAAAGTGTTACATTGATACTATTTTTTTTCACAAGATACAAATTAAATTTATCTCAATTTAGACTATGGGTGGCACAATGTAATGGAAAGGATGTTCCATGATGGATTTGGATGAGTTCCAAAGTTGAGACATTATGACGGATACTACAACAAAAGGCTAAGTATATAACTGCTATAGTAGCAACAAAGGAGGGCATTTGTGTTAAATAGTTTGTTATCAAACTGGGTGTGGTTCAAAGTGGGATAATACTATGAAGATATATTGTGTGACAATAATATCAACATATTTTAACCCAAATAACTAAAGGTCTCACCAAAGGACCAAATTTATACAATGCCATCTCATTTGAGAATGAGTGATGCGTAGAGACGCAAAGACATGCAAATACACACGGACCTGAAACTGTCAGATCCGGATATTATGTTAACTACTAGCAATCGCGTATATGCAACACCAGAAAGCCATAGGTGTTCAATACGCAAAGTTTATCAAACTAGATTATTGACTCTAGTGCAAGTGGGAGACTGAAGGGAATATGCCCGAGAGGCAATAATAAAGTGGTTATTATCTTATTCCATGTTTATGATAAATGTTTATTTTGCATGCTATAATTGTATTGATCGGAAACGTCAATACATGTGTGTTTAATAAACAAAAAGGGTTCCTAGTTATGCCTCTCTTATAGACTAGCTTGTTGATTCACAAGATGATCAAGGTTTCCTGATCATGGATATTAGATGTTGTTAATAACAAGGTCACAGCATTTGTGAAATGATGTGATGAACATTCATCCGAAGTATAGCATTATGATCAAGTCATTATGTTTATATTGCTATAACATTATACGAAGTAATCTTTATCCTTAGACCATGAGATCATGTTAATTACTAACACCGGAAGAGTATCTTGATAACATCAAACGTCACACCGTAACAGGGTGACTATAAAGATGGGTTCAGTGCTACGAAGGTGTTATGTTGAAGCTCATGGATCAAGAGTGGAATTTTTCAATCCCGATGACGGATAGATATACTCTGGGCCCTCTCGGTGATATCACATTAAGATAGCTTGCAAGCAAGTGATGTGATCACTAGAATGTTATATCACGGGAACGAGAAAATAGTGCATGTCGGTAACGAGATCAAATTAGGTATTTGGATACCGATGATCGAATCTCGAACATGTATTATATCATGAGACAAAGGGATTAAATTACTAGCGTTAAAAGTTCTCACGATCATAGAAGTCATCGTTGAATATGCAGGAGTCAGTATGGATCTTCAGGTCCCGCTTCTGATTATTGATCTGAGAGGAGTCTCAATCATGTCTGCATTATTTGCGAACCGTAGGGTGACACACTTAAGAGTTACCGGAGACCATTTTGGAGCACATATGTTTCAGACGAAAGAATTGCAAAGCGCAGGAATTGTTTCGATAGAAACCGGAATTGTTTCGGGTGAAATTGCAGAAAGTGGTTCTGCATGTGATATTGAAATATTGCAAGGGGTTATATGTGAATGTTTGTTAATTAATGTAATTAAAAAATTCTGAATAAATTTAATAAAAGAGTTTTATTAAATGAGAGAGCATTAAACTTAGAGAATTTTAATACATTTAAAGTGAGGACTTTAAAAGGGAATGTGAAGAGGCATTTTATTGTGGAGGGGTTACCACCACATGAATGGAGGAGGTGAAGGGGCACCCCCTTGAGGCGCCGGCCATGGGGAGGGGCACCCCCCTCCTCCTATAAAAGGCCACCCTCTTCCTCCTTCCTCACACCTCCTTGTGAAGGATCTCTCTCTCCCCTTCTAGAATTATTCCCCATGGTCTCGGATTAGCGAGATACATGTTCCCGGTGGCATTTCTTCTGGAAGGAGTTGCTGCTTCTGCTGGATCGCTGGAGTGAGGAGGTGGAGGTTGTCCGGTGGCTTGAACGTGTGTGCGAGTACGGATGCGCTGCTGAGTTGCGGCGCTCGGACTTCCACACGATCTTGAGATCGGCAAGTGTACGACTACATCAACCACGAGTTCCTACTCGTTAACAAAACTCGTTGTCTTTGAGGGTAAGTTCTCGATAGATGTATGTCCACCCGTTACTCTGTACCTAGTAGATAGATCTTGGCGTATAGTTCTCATCGTAGGAAATTTTTTGTTTTCTATGCTGCGGACCCAACAGGCCCGCCACCGGAGGACAGCAACCTCGAAGGGCGGATCCGGTGGTAGAGCGCCCCAGGCCGGATACTCGCCTGGGTCCTCTCCTACATCGCCGCCGGCAATAACCCGCCGATGACGATGCCTCCTCGGTAGAGGCCACGCTACTCGGACCAGCGGTGGGCGCCGCGCCACGCCACCCGCTCGTCCTCGACGTCTTCCTCATCAAGGTCTTCATCGCCTTTAGCCCTCTACTCCCCGTAATCCACGCCGTCGCCGTGCTTCTCTGCTATCCTCGCCCCGATGAAGGACGATTACGAGGAGACCCCTCCATCGCAGTATTTTGAACTGTTGTCATCGACGTATTTTTAAGAATTTTCAAATGTTTGAATTTTTTTTATAGGGTCACGGCTACGAGCCAGCGCCCACCATATCATGAAAGAATCCGGCACCCCCCATACGGTCCAAAATCAGGCCGCGCCGGACGCCGTATGGGGCGACGAGTTGAGATGCTCTTAGATCGTCTGAAATTTCAAAAATCTATCCAAGGAACGTCCATAGGCGCTTTTGGGCGGCTAGGGCATTGGCTTGTGCCTTCTTGGAGTTGGAGTAGGTCCCAATTACATTGTACCATTCCGTCAAAAAAATAACAATTTACCATGGAAAATCAAATTTAAAATAGAAATCGGATATAAAGTTTAAAGTTGTGTACATATCCAACTGCAATTGCACATATATGTGCAATTCTACGTCTTAAAAAAACGCAGTGTATAAAAGTTGCACTTATATGTGATTGTACACATACGTAAGAACAAGGCCTACAATGCCTTTCGTTCCGGATGTACGGGGACAGTTTATTTTCAACCGGTACATACGGAGCCGCCAGGAGAGGCGGCCAGCCTAGAAAACCCATCTAGGGTTTCCACACCTCTCGCCATCAACATAGCCGGTCTGCTCCGCCTCCGGTTGGCTTAGGGCCTTGGATGTGTGGCGGACCACGGCCTCTCGCCGGCGGGAGAATTTCCGTCCTCTGCTTAGCATGTTTTCTACTGTCTTCTTCGGAACATTGAGGCGACGGCTACGTCTTGAAGTCAGAATAGTGTCCTCCCCACTCTATTCTCGTTCTAGGGGTGCATTTAGCGCCGATGAAGAGCGCGTGGAGTCGTGTGTCCGGCGGATCTACCAGGATTCTATCCGTTTTCTTCTTCGTTGGTTTATTATTAGGTCAGTCTCTTACGATCTACGATTATCATCATTGGCGATGGTTGGTGCTTTAGTGCGTTGGTCCTTTGTGGCCTTAGCACGATGACTTCCCGTCTGTCTACTACAACAAGCTCTACTATGACAAGCTTTGCATGGTCCTTTATGGTCCTTTGTAATTTTGTTACCTTTGAGCCTCTTTGTATTGTTGTTGATGATTTTTAATAGATCGGTGGAATTCGCCCAAAAAAAAGGCCTACAATGCCTTTAAAAAAAGAAATCCCATTATTCAGCCCAACACAAAAGTCAAATCAAAGAGATAAAAACAATGGCCTGGAGTTCACACGGGCTAACCCGGAAAGATAAAACCAGGACAAAAATCTTAACTAGGAAAACAAGACAAGATGGTCGAGAGCTCCCCCTAGAAAAAAGAATTGATCGAGAGCCAACGTGATTCTCCATTAGCCGAGAATTAGCCTTACGACAAGTTTTTCTTCTTGCCAGCGATTGGTACCCGCGGAGGGATCCTCCTTGCATGGCAATCTAGCCTGGTCTCTGTCACCCACCCCCACTACTCCGACAGTACGATCACTGCTCACATTTCGATGGAAGTGGATCACAACTGGTGGTTCACCGGGGTGTGCGGGCCCCAGAGCGACATGGACAAACGTGCCTTCCTCCAGGAGTTGCAGGACATCAGGGACCTGCACGCTTGGCCCGTGGATCGTTGCTAGTGACTTCAACCTCATCCTCAACCCGGAGGACAAGAACCAAGAAACCCTGCATCGCTGCATGATGACCAAGTTCAGGTGGACCCTCGTAGTTCTAGAACTCAAAGAGCTCTACCTCAATGGTCGTAGGTTCACCTGGACAAATGAACGGGAGTGGCCCACTCTGGAGAGACTAGAGAAGGTCTTCGCGATGGTCGATTGGGAGGCACGTTACCCCGACGCTTTCCTCTCGGCTTTGTCCTCGAGCCCGTCTGACCACTACCCTCTGTTGCTAAGTCTAGTCCCTGACCTACAACGGGGGCATCGTTTTCAATTTCAGTCCTTCTGGCCCAAGTTCAACGACTTCTTGGAGGTGGTGCAGGAAGCGTGGACCTCACAGCAGTGGGAACCGAATCCCTTCAAAATACTCGACGCAAAACTACGGGTTGTGGCCAAGAGACTGTCCTGCTAGAGCTCCAAATTCATCCGGAATGTTAAGATGCAAGTCCTTCTAGCCACAGAGCTGATCCTCTGCTTCGATGTTGCCATGGAGAGTAGGCAGTTGTCGCCTGAGGAGCGTGGACTGCGGTGCCTCCTCAAGAAAAAGCTCCTTGGGCTAGCCTCCCTTGAGAGGATGTTGGCACAGCAGAGATCGAAAATCCTATGGTTACGAGAGGGAGATGCATGCATGTGCTTCTTTCACACACACACGCCAGCCATCGGAGGCGGAAGAACTTCATCAGTCACCTCCTGGTGGAAAATGTACGCATCTCAGACCACTTGGAAAAGGCAGAGGCCATGGACACTTTTTTCGAGAACCTGCTCGGTGTGGCAGGTGATCGGCCGTTCTCTCTGCACTTGGACTTCTTGGGGATACAGTCGTTTGACCTTCAGCACATTGACGGAGCCTTCACGGAGGAGGAGGTTTTGGCAGCCATCAAAGGCATGCCGTTGGACAAGTGCCCTAGGCCTGATGGCTTCTCTGCCCGCTTCTTCGTTTCCTGCTGGAGCATCATCAAGGAGGATGTTATGGCTACTTTTCACTCACTCTCTAGGCTAGACATCCGTGGATTTGGATCGGTGAACGGTGCTCTGATTATGCTACTGCCCAAGAAGCCAGGTGCAGAAGAAGTGTGGGACTTCCGACCAATTAGCCTGATTCACGAGATCGCCAAGTGGGTGGCAAAGGTGATCGCCAACCGTGTGGCCCCAATCCTTCCGCAATTAGTAGGGGTGCACCAGAGTGCCTTTGTGCGTGGACGATGTTTGCACGACAATTTCATGATGGTACAAGGGACGGCCCGTAAGCTACATGCCAGCAAGACTCCAACGGTGCTGCTCAACTGGACATCACCAAGGCCTTTGACACTGTGGATTGGGCTTTCCTGCTAGAGGTGCTAAGGAAGCTGGGATTCGGAGAGCGCCTCCTTGTGTGCATCTGCGCACTACTCTCCATAGCCTCCACACGGGTTTTGATGAACAGCTGCCCAGGATCAAAGGTGGCCAATAGGCTGGGACTCCGTCAAGGGGACCTGCTCTCCCCGCAACTTTTCATCTTAATCATGGAGGTTTTCCACCTCATGATCGTGAAGGCTGAGGAACTGGGGCTCCTCATGAGACTTGTAGCCACAGGCCTCCAGCACCGCACCTCGGTCTACGTAGATGATGTGGTCACCTTCCTGAGGTCGTCAGTGGTGGATTTCCAGGTGATCTCCGGGATCATCGAGGACTTTGGGGTGGCGTACGATCTCCGAACCAATTTCTGAAGGAGATATGCCCTAGAGGCAAATAATAAATAGGTTTTTATTGTCATATCTCAATTAGTTCGTAATAGTTTCATACCGTGTTATAACTATATTAATACGAAATATTAATACACGTGTGGTATGTAAACAAACCAAGTCTCTAGTTACCTCTAGCGAACTAGTTCATTGGTCATGAGAATGATCTAGGGTTTCGAGATCATGGGCATTTATGCCAATTGACAATGAGGTCACATCATTAGTTGAATGATGTGATAGCCAAACAACCCAACCAGTTGTATCTTAATGATATCTAGTTACAAAGTTCACCATTAATGATAAAACTAAGGAAACCTCGCAACCTGTCCTTAGACTGTGAGATAATGCAAATCACCGTTCTGGAGCGATCTTAGATGGTTATCAAGTATCACTCTGTGATTGGTTGATCGAAAAGGTGCTACTCAGGTTTCCCAAAGGAGCGCGTAGAGGAGTACATATCAAGACCAGGATTTGCCCATCCATGTAATGGACAGATACATATGTGGCCATCTCGGTGACGTTGCATTAACGAAGCTTGCAAGTGTGTGACTCGGTCACGGAATGCAACGGCACAGAAACGAGAAAACAAGTTCATCGGTAACGAGATCGAATGAAGGTATGGAGATACCGTAGATAAAATCTCGGGTTAACTAGGTATCAAGTGGCAAAGGGAATGGGAAACGACTATTTACGGTTCAAACGACATTATCATCGTGGAATGCACAGGGGTCATTATGGGCATCCCGGTCCCGCTATTGATCATTGATGGAGATCATGTCTGTGCCATTCCCGAGCCATGGGGAAATACACTTAAGGGTACAATGAGCTAGAGATCCTCTGTAAGTTGGAATCACCATATGAAAGAGAAAAGGAAATCGGAAAAGTTCCGTGAAAGAACCGGAATCGTTCCGGGAAAGTTCTGAAGTCGTTCGGAGGAAATCGAAAGGGAACCGAAAGGTGTTTCGGGTCAAGTTGGATTTTGTAATATGTATTTACATATTAATTAATGTAATTAATATTAAATATAATATTAAAAATGTAATTTGAAGGGGTATTCCACTAATGGGCCAAACTTCCTAGGGAAAAAGGGCCCATGAGGGAAAACCGAAAGAGGGAAGGGCCAAAGGGCCAAGGCCCAGACGCCTCAAGGGGGCCCACTAGGCCAGCCTATGGCTGTGCGCGGGGTGGGGCCCACCCCTGGCCGGCTGGCCCATGAGGCCCATGCGCCTCCCCCTCTCTCCCTTGTTTAGTCCCACATGGGAAACCCAAAGGGGAGGGCACACCCCCTCCCCCTATATAAAGGGGTGCCCATGGGTGGGAATAGACGCACCTATATTTGGAGAAGTCGTTTGGTTGACTTTCTCCTTCCCTCTCTCTCTCCTGTCTCCATGCGTTGGCACGGTCCCAAGTAAGGATTGTCCGAGCACGAGACACCGCACCTACAGCACGCCGTTGCGCTACAGGGATTTGAAGCCATAGATCTACTTCCGCACTCCGACAGGGATCAAGGAGCCAGAGGTCGTCATCGTACACCATATGTGTACGAAACCACGAGGGGCCTCACTTGAGGCACCTTGGATGTCGTGAGCTGGAGCTGCTGCACGATGAAGAAGGAGCAAGGGGTGACCTGCGAGGAGCTTCGCGACCTTGAGGTCGGCTACGGGTTCGACTACTTCAACCACGTTCCCTTTGGAACATTAACCGCGTACAGTCTACAAGGGTATGTATTCTATATGCTCAGCCGTTACCGCATTACTACATACATAGATCTTGGAAGTATTAGGCGGTTCCAACATAGGAAAAAAATTGCATTCTATTGCGGAACCCTTCAGTGGTATCAGAGCCGATCTATACGTAGGAGTGTTGTACGGCCAGTACGTACAAGTATTGTGCGGGCATTGATCCCTTAGTTGTTACCCTCTAACATGTACTTGTTTATATCGCGGTATTGTTTGATGAAGCGGCCCGGACCGACCTTACGCGTATTCGTACGTGAGACTAGTTCCACGCTCAACATACGACGTGTACCGTATAAGTGGCAAGCGGGTGTCTGTCTCTCATTCAATAGTTGATATAGCATTTATAATGGAGGGCCCCGGAAGGGGTGTAATAGAGACAACTGTTGGATCCATGTTGTGGTTGGAAAGTTTGTAGTTTAGAAACAGTTCTATTGCGAAAGCCCTAACAACCACGTAAAACTTGCAATAGATAAAGTAGAGGCGTCTAACTTTATTTTGCAGGAGGGCATGTGTTATGATATGGTATTGGTCGTTACGAAGGTTAGATTTGGCGAGCCTTGTATGTGTAGACATGGCCTCGGAACACAAGAGACCGAAAGGTCGAGCATGAGTCACATAGTTGATGTGATTGACATTGGGGAATGTCTACCTTTGATGCTGCACTGATGGTCGTGACGATCGGGGGAGGTGCAGAGGATTGGGATCATGTGATCACTAAAATCATCCAAGGGATGACAATTTTAGTGGGAGCGCAATTAGGATTGAACTCATATTATGAACTTAGTCTAGATGTATGTTTGCAAATATCTTAGTAGATCATGGCATATCCCATTGAGGTCCTCGCGACCATGGGAAATATATTGCTTGATATGGAACTTAGCAAACGGGTCCAACTTCATAGATTAATACCCACGCCTGAGGGATATCCTCGTAAAAGGTGATCTTCTCTTCTTGATACAATGACCATTAGGAGATAATCTGATGACTCCGCGATGTTTGTGTATTCTCCGTAATCATCCAACAAGCCATTCTCCATCCAATGGAGAGTTGGATTACAATCTTGCATTCTGCAAGATCAGGCTCATAAAGTATGAGCCATTGGATGAGTTTTCTTCCATGATGGATGAAAAAGAGTATATTTGGAGAAACACTTAGCAATCTTGCATTAGAGTTTTGAACTCTTAGAAGGGCTTGATTGTAATGGAGGTCATGAATCAAAAAGGGTATATGTTAGATATACAAAGTTATAAATGTAATTCTTGCAAAACTTGTTGCAGTTTATATAAGTATTGGATACTTGTACCGTTTTGTGAAAATAGGATGGTCTGCTTGAGAATTGCTGGACCTAAGGCGATGTGGCTTGATGACGGCAAGCAAAACTCTTGATGGCCGACATCACATCTTTCCTCAAAGGTTTATCATTATGATTAGTGGACTTGAATATAATTTTGTAATCCTTGTGTGTGTGTCTTGCTTTTGGCAAGACGATTGTTCATATGAATAAGTTACAAGCCAGTTGTACTCTTCCTATGAATAATACCTTTATGGTCACATTACGATTATAAATGAGTTATTCTCATCACTATGTTAATGATAATAGTTTAAACATTTATAAAGGATTAGAATGCTAAAAGATATCCAAAGTTTAATAATGACATGACACTATAGTTTAAGTCATTTTGGTTATTGCATGTTCTTCATTATAAATGAAGATCGGGGTCCTAGATGCTTAATCTTGAGACTTTGCAAAACCATGCCTCGTTGGGCAAAATGACTAAAACTCTGCATTCTGGTAAAACGGTGATATGCAAAGAAATGTTGAAAGTTATACATAGTGATGTATCATATTTTCAACAAGATAGTGGAAATCATTATTTATACTTAATGTTGAATCTTATACATAGCGATGTATCATGTTTTCAGTAAATAGTGAAAATCATTATTTCACACTTCATTGTGGATTTAAGTGAATATGAGCATTTGCTTAATGAAACATAAGTTTGAAACTATTTTGAATTGTTCAAAAGATTTCAAAATGAAGGAGGATATTGAATTAACAAGAATACAAAAGTCTCTTCGATTTGATCGACATGACTAAAGTATTTAAGTTAATTTTGGCATACAAGGACATGTGAAAGAGGTTTCACAAATTATGATAATAAGGCAAATTCAAAGTGTATTGAAATGTCTGAATATCATAAACATTATGTATTAGATACATATGGTATTATATTATCTCTTCTCGGGGTTATAGTTATCGTTTAGAGTTAGAGATCAAAATGAGCAAACACTCGTTTGAAATACAAAGGAACATCTAAAGATTCGTGGAAACAACACCATTAGAGTTATGGCATGTTCGAGTTTCTGGAGATTTCGATAATTCGAAATCGTTCCGAATAAACAAGTCTTTGTAGCATATTCTTAGGCAACTATGAATACATCTTCCAAAAAGGGGCAAACCTGTTGTTGTCCAAAGTTGACGTGTCTTGATGAAGATACAGGTGGAAGAAGTAAAAGATCAAAACAAGGTATTTGACCTTGCCTTGGAATTGTTGAGTGGCGCAACGGAATTTGTTTCGTGAAACCAAACTCTACAAATAGAGGAGAAACTAATGATAATGATCATAAAGTTTCAGTGAATACTTTTACTAAAGAAGGTAGGATTCAACAATATATACTATACAAGTTCGTGGAAATATATTATTGATTCACTTGTCATGTTTATGAACAAGACATACCTACAAATTACAAAGAATCGTGATGAACCTAAGTGCGAGAAATGACTAGGAGTCATAAAATCCTATATTAAGTTACATTTAAGATTGCAAAGTAATATGTTACTTGATCTTATTAAGTAAATTAGTTTACTTGATATTTCTGAATGACTTCAAAGTCATAAGAACGAAATGAAACTTAATGGAGACGTAAAGCTCGATTTGTCACAAAGTATGGACAAATTCAAGGAGTTGACTACAATGTAGCGATGCTTGTGTCTATTGGATTTACACTAGCAATATATGGATATTGAAGTCTCGTAGCTAAAAATTCTCAATTTGATGATGATCAAAGAATTTTGGAATGTCCAAGATTATCGAGAGGACCTGCATTTGAGTGGGATCTAATTAGCTTCGCCAAATCTTAATATGTAAGAGACATAATTTGAGTGGGAGCTAAGTAGCTTAGCTGAATCATAATATGTATCAGACATATTTTGAGTGGGAGCTAAGTGAAATCCCTGGATCTCAAATATGGATGCTCTATTTGAGTGGGAGCGTGAAATCATTCTAGGATATGTGGACAACATATGTGAATGATGTGATTGGTGTTAATAACATTTAAGTAGATAAATTGGGATGAAGTTGAAGTTATTAAACAATGAGATCTATCAAGATAGATTAGTGAGTTTAATAAACATTGAATGTCGAATGCTTCTTGGACATGATTCTGAAAATTTCAGAATGTCCTAAGCAAGATTCTGAAGAAGTTCAAAATGGAACAAGGAAACGAAATAGGTTCTTACTTGTATGAAGCATTGAGTTAGTATTACATCTATGGTTAAAAGAAAGAAATAGATGCATTGCATCTCCTATGCCTCAGCCATAGGTTCTTCCATACAACCATAATGTATACTCGACGTAATGTGACCCGAGGTTCTGGTTGGAAGGACAAGATCTTAATTGTAAGAACATGTCTTGAAGTGATTCTTGAGTTAATCACTGAACCAGAATTAAGTTTGAAGCAAAGTAAGTGGCATAGTTGCATTTCATGCACTAGGATCCACATAGATATAGAAGTATAAAGGCTCCATCGGATGTGATGTATATTGTTATGGCGAGGCTAGTTTGCTTTTAACGTAGAATGATGTGTCCCAGGGCATAGTGCCCATGAGAAAGCCCTCGAGGTTGACCTAAAGTCATTGTAGGCTCCTGGAAACCGGCCTCGTTCTGCTGCCATAACTTTCATATATACACAAAGGATTGCAAAGTGTGTTTCGAAGTTTAGATGACAATAGTGAAAACGACCGTCATTGTAAACACTGGAAACAAAGTCTCACTTTGTCGCCAAACGAATACTTCAACCCATTATAAGATAATGGGTTGAATGTCAAAGTTAGGAAGACATTAACGATTTGCAAAGACATTAACGATCTGGTAAAACAGAACATGGACAGGACGTTTTCCATAAGCATGCATGATCAATAAACGCATATGTGATATGGTTTATGATGAGTAAAATATGAGCTAGATTATTTGTACTCTAGTGCAAGTGGGAGACTGAAGGAGATATGCCCTAGAGGCAAATAATAAATAGGTTTTTATTGTCATATCTCAATTAGTTCGTAATAGTTTCATACCGTGCTATAACTGTATTAATACGAAACATTAATACATGTGCGGTATGTAAACAAACCAAGTCTCTAGTAACCTCTAGCGAACTAGTTCATTGGTCATGAGGATTATCTAGGGTTTCGAGATCAAGGGCATTTATGCTAATTGACAATGAGGTCACATCATTAGTTGAATGATGTGATAGACAAACAACCCAACCAGTTGTATCTTAATGAGATCTAGTTACAAAGTTCACCATTAATGATAAAACTAAGGAAACCTCACAACCTGTCCTTAGACTGTGAGATAATGCAAATCACCGCTCTGGAGGGAGCTTAGATGGTTATCAAGTATCACTCTATGACTGGGTGATCGAAAAGGTGCTACTCAGGTTTCCCAAAGGAGCGCGTAGAGGAGTACATATCAAGACCAGGGTTTGCCCATCCATGTAATGAACAGATACATATGTGGCCATCTCGGTGACGTTGCATTAACGAAGCTTGCAAGCGTGTGACTGGGTCACGGAATGCAACGGCACGGAAACGAGAAAACAAGTTCATCGGTAATGAGATCGAACGAAGGTATGGAGATACCGTAGATCAAATCTCGGGTGAACTAGGTATCAAGTGGCAAAGGGAATGGGAAACGACTATTTACGGTTCAAACGACATTATCATCGTGGAATGCACAGGGGTCATTATGGGCATCCCGGTCCCGCTATTGATCATTGATGGAGATCATGTCTGTGCCATTCCCGAGCCGTGGGGAAATACACTTAAGGGTACGATGAGCTAGAGATCCTCTGTAAGTTGGAATCACCATATGAAAGAGAAAAGGAAACCGGAAAAGTTCTGTGAAAGAACTGGAATCGTTCCGGGAAAATTCCAAAGTCGTTCGGAGGAAACCGAAAGGGAACCGAAAGGTGTTTCGGGTCAAGTTGGATTTTGTAATATGTATTTACATATTAATTAATGTAATTAATATTAAATATAATATTAAAATCTAATTTGAAGGAGTATTGCACTAATGGGCCAAACTTCCTAGGGAAAAGGGCCCATGAGGGAAAACCGAAGGAGGGAAGGGCCAAGGGCCAAGGCCCAGGCGCCTCAAGGGGGCCCACCTGGCCAGCCTATGGCTGTGCGCGGGGTGGGGCCCACCCCTGCCCAGCTGGCCCATGAGGCCCATACGCCTCCCCCCTCTCTCCCTTGTTTAGTCCCACATGGGAAACCCAAAGGGGAGGGCACACCCCCTCCCCCTATATAAAGGGGTGCCCATGGTTGGGAATAGGCACACCAATATTTGGAGAAGTCCTTTGGTTGACTTTCTCCTTCCCTCTCTCTCTCTCTCTCCCGACTCCATGCGTTGGCACGGTCCCAAGTAAGGACTGTCCAAGTAAGAGACACCGCACCTGCAGCACACCATTGCGCTGCAGGGATTCCAAGCCGGAGATCTACTTCCGCACTCCCAGCAGGGATCAAGGAGCCGGAGGTCTTCATCGTACACCGTATGTGTACGAAACCACGAGGGGCCTCACTTGAGGCATCTTGGATGTCGTGAGCCGGAGCTGCTGCACAATGAAGAAGGAGCAAGGGGTGACCTGCGAGGAGCTTCGCGACCTTGAGGTCGGCTACGGGTTCGACTACTTCAACCACGTTCCCCTCGGAACGTTAACCGCGTACAGTCTACAAGGGTATATATTCTATACGCTCGGCCATTACCGCATTACTACATAGATAGATCTTGGCAGTATTAGGCGGTTCCAACGTAGGAATTTTTTTGTTTTCTGTTGCGGAACCCTTCAATTTCGACAAATACTCGGCCAACATGATTAGGTGCTCAGCCGAGGACAGAGACCTGGTGGAACAGGAGCTGCGTTGTCTCATCACGCAGTTCCCTCTTTGATACCTAGGGATACCGCTCTCCCTACGGAAGCCGTTAGTGGCGCAACTCCAAGCGCTGGTAGATCTGGCGGCCGCCAAATTGCCATCGTGGAAAGCATCCATGCTCAACAGATAGCGACGGCTCGAGCTCATCAAGACAACTTTGTCCGCCATACCAATTTTCGCCATGATGTCCCTCGACATACCCATAGAGATCATCACCACTATCGAGAAAATCATTCGCAGATATCTTTGGAAGGGGAGAAAGGACGTGCACAGCGGACACTGCATTGGTGGCATGGGATAGGGTGTGTATGCCCAAATAGTTGGAGGGCTTGGCATCCCCAACCTGCGGCTCATGAACATTGCACTGAGGGCCAGGTGGTTGTGGTTAAAACGTACGGAGGTGGATAAGCCATGGCACAACCTCGACATCCGTGTCCTGGAGTTCTCACGGCGGCTCTTCGACGCGGTGACTATCTCGGTGCTGGGGGACAGGGCAACTAGTTTCTTCTAGACGGACAAGTGGCTTCCATGCGGGTGGCTCTGCGACGTCGCACCAAGCTTCTTCGTGGCGATCCCACCGAGCGTTGCCTCCACGCGCCGTGTACGCGAAGGCCTGGCAGGGGGCTGGTTGCATGATATCCCCTCGAACCTTAACGCCGCAGCCATTAGGGAGCTCCTCGAAGTGGCAGATCAAGTCGAACAGATCACCCTGACAGAGGGGACGCAGGATATCTTCAAGTGGAACTGGAACCTAGCTGTTGCTACACTGCCCGATCCTGCTACCAGGCCCTGTTTGTCAGGCGGACTTCCATGGCAGGGGCCCTTCAGATCTAGCGATCCCGAGCCCTTGCTAGCTGCAAGGTGATCCTTTGGCTAGCAGTAAGAAATAGATGTTGGACCGCTGACAGATTGAGCCGGCGGGGCCTTCAGCATCCGGCAACATGCCCCTTCTGTGACCAATGTGGAGAGACCATCGACCATCTTTTGATGGGATGCGTCCTAGCCCGCGAGGTTTGGGCAACCTGCAAGAGGCATTGGATGCCGGAGCATGACACCAAATTTGTTGCTTGGCTCCAAGATAGGCGCGGGGGGGAGGGGCAAGGGCCGCGGGCGTGACCTCTGGACAGGTATCTCCTTGGTCTGCTGGACCCTCTGGCGCCACTGGAACAACGTGGTCGTTGAAGGGGCTGCTCCCTCTGCTGGAGAGGTCATTCGGAAGGTCGCTGCGGAGATGGACCTCTGGAAGACTGCGGGGCTGTTTCACGACTGTCTAGGGTAGGTAGATAGGTGGAGATGCCGCGAGTAGACGCTTAGGATGTATGTGATGTCCCTGTTGTGACCTCGGATCGTTAAGGATCCTAAGTCCCTGTGATTAACATGCTAGTCCCTGGATCAATAGCTAGCACTTCACAGTCGATAAATATCATGTAAAACACAAGTCATTATTACACGAATAATCCAGAGTATAATTATTACAACTTGCTTAGCTTATAGCTAGCTCAAATAAAGCAGCGGAAACTAAGTAAAACTTGAGTCCATCAACGCCTCAGGCTAGTTGCGTGAAGACCCGTGATCCCTACGCACCTTTCAGTCTTCAGATTCTGCACATAAGACGTGCAACCAACAAGTTGGGTCAATACTTTGAATGTATTGGCAAATTACACCAAGGAAAGAATAAGACTATCTCTACATGCAAGGCTAAGTGTAGGATTTGGGGTTCTTTTGCATAAGGCCAATTTTCTCTAAGTAAGAGGAAAAGAGGAAGAGTTTACCCTACTTTGTAAACATTGATAAGTAGTATAGGGTTGAATGGAACACGTGGATGTTACTCACCAAGTGTCCAATCAACCTAGCACTTGGATATTACGCACCAAGTTCCCAAAATCCCACCCAATGGCGATATTACTCACGCCTTGGGGTTTATAAAACTTTAAGTTTGGAAAAGAGAGAGGAAGATCTTTCAGAGGCTCCATCCTTCAGATGATCAAAGTGTTCTTTTCCGTGAACTCGGTTGATCGATCAGATTGCAATACTCTCGAGAGTTCGTGCACATTCCCCACAATCCACGATCAAGTCCTTTTACAGATAAGACTATGGTGAAGCCTTTCCTTAGTATCCCCTCTTACCAGCTGGATCCAACCGTGCCAAGAACCTCCAAATGTTGCTACCCCGGTGAGGTTTCCCACTAAGTACTAAGCCAAGCCAGAGCCCATATGTATTGTGGATGCACTGGAAGCTTCTGAATTCTGAAACATGGCAAGCTTCTTTGATACCTGGGCGACCGTCCTCCACCAAAGATCCCACTCATAGTCCCGACAACCATTCCGCCCAGAAGAAAACTTAGTTTTTATTTTGAAGGGGGTTTTGAGAAGAAAAGTTTGCTCGAGAGAGCTCTCATACTTAGAATTTTTTTGAGTCTTTCGAACCCCCCAACGGTACTTAGTATATATATAGCATAGCAAGCATTACTTAGCAAAAAAACAGAGGAAGCCTATTAGGACGGAAATCCCTAAGTATAAAGCTACTCATGTCATACTACAAAACCGCACTTGCAAATTAGATAGTAATGAGAAAATCTACTAAAGACCTACACATGCATACTACAAGATTTGAAGAGTAAAACATGCATAGTCAAAAACTGGGACATATTATGTACAAGTGGTGTAACTTGCCTTGATCCGAGCAACACTCTACACAACAATACTCCTCAGCGCACTCCGAACAATCTAAGGAAACACAAACATAGATCCAATCACAAATTGCACAAAACAATGCCACGATGGTAAATATCCACGCATGCAACATGGTAATATGCAAGGATGGATTCAATTTCGACCAAGGGTTTTTTCCTGGGGTGTTGTTGGGTTGGGGATGTCATTGGTATCAATTTCCCATAGATTTTAAGTATTTCTGATTAATACTTTATTAAACAAGCTCATAAATAGATCCACACTTCCAATCTACCTTGAAACAGATATAAACACTCTAAGCATGATATAACAATTTTCCACAAAAGATCTCGTAGATACAAAGCCAACGCAACAAGAATCAACTAATACGGATCTACGGATATTTTTCTAGAATTAAAATACTCCAATCTAAACTTTAAATCCTACTACAAGATTACTGCCGCAAACCAGCAATATTAATACAGATCTGTATTCTACTCAATTTTGCGAATCCAACGGTATATTATACGCAATTTTTGGACAAAAACTTGATTTACTATGAATTAAATGAGATTATAATTGATTCTGCCTATTTTTTTTTAAAACGATCGGCGGCCAACTGCACGACGACAAGTGGCCACACCGGATTGGTCCAGCGGGCCGACGCGGCTCTGACTCAGCATGCTGACGCGGTGCTGCCACGCGGCGCGAGGGGGTTGGCCGATACCCCTTCGGCCTGGCCATCTAATCCTAGGCGTTAGATTGAAAACGGACGGCTCGGGGGGATGGCCGGCGACTCACCGTGGTAGAGAGGACGCGGACGACGGTGGCGGCGCTTCGGTGGCGGTCGTCAGCGTCGGCGCTGCGGTGCTCCCCCGGCTCGACGGAGTAGATGACGGCGGCGGCCTCCTCGTGGCGGTTCTGTTCCCGGGGGTGGCGTCAGCTCCCTTCTCTCGAAGCGACGGCGAACGGCAGCTGGAGTTCATGGACGCCGGCGAGTATCCGGCAAGCAATTCAGCTTGCTGTGATCTGCTACAGAGAGGGAAAAGGCGTTAGAAGAACCGGTATAGCAAGGAGATACCAAGAAGGGAAAGAGGAGGGGCAGAGGACGCTGGAATCTTGCCGTCGAGCGTCGGCGGTGGCAAACTCCGGCGAGGTCTATGGCGGAAGCCCGGTGGCGATTTGTGTAAAAACAGCTAGGGTTTTTGGGAGGCGGGTCGACCGGTACTTATAGGCGGCCTGGCGTGGCACGGGGGTCGCGGAATCTTCTCCGATTCGGCCGAGAACAGTTCCCAAAGACGGTGGCGAAACGAGTTCGTTCCGAACTCAGCGGAACGATGACGACGACGGGGTGGGGCCAGGGCGTCAGTGGCTGCGGGGGCACGGGCTGGCTGCCTGCAGTGTCTGCTGGGCCAGCCCACGCGCTACGCGCCGCTCACTCTGCCAGGCAGGGTGGTGGTTAGGCCATGGGCTGGTCTAGCCAGCCCGCTAGGCTAGATTCCTTTTTTTGTATTTATTCCTTTTTATTTTTCTGTTTCACTAATTGTCTCATAACTTTTGCAAACGGACTCCAATTTAAGTGAAATTGGTCTCTAAAATTTTGTAAAAAGAAGAAGATTAGTATGGGGTTATAAAATAACACTTTTGCAAGGGATAAGGTGGTTAATTTTTGTTTAACCCCTTTTTTCCTTTGTATGACTATAGGGTTTGGAAAAGTATCTGATGTAGCTTTTTATTGTGTGATGCCATGATGCAAGATATGATGCATGCTTCTCGTAACATCTGCAATCATAAAATTTGGGATATTACAAACCTACCCCCTTAAGAAGAATCTTGTCCCCGAGTTTCAGGTTGGTTAGCAAATAGGTGTGGGTGTTCTTTCTTCAGGTCTTCTTCACGTTCCCACGTGGCCTCTTCCTCGGAATGGTGATTCCATTGAACTCTGCAAAACCTGATAGTCTTGGTACGAGTAATCCTCTCAGCCGTTTCCAGAATCTTGGTGGGTTTTTCCTCATAGGTGAGATCGTTTTCGAGTTGAACCTCATCCAAAGGAACCGTATCCTTTAGCGGTGTTTCAGCCATTTCCGGGTGACACTTCTTTAGTTGTGACACATGGAATACATCATGAACAGTCAACACTTTGGGCAATTCCAACTGATAGGCAACCTCCCCTCTACAAGCCAAAATCCTATAGGCCCCTATGAATCGAGGTGCCAACTTACCCTTGATTCCAAATCTCTTAACTCCTCGTAGTGGTGAAACTCGGAGATATGCACGGTCTCCCACTTTGTAAGTTACATCCCTACGCTTGGAATCAACATAACTCTTTTGCCTGGATTGGGCTACTTTTAACCTGTCTTGAATCTGTCTTACTTGTTCTTCGGCATCCTTGATCGGTTCAGGTCCAAACAAACTACGTTCTCCAACTCCATTCCATAGCAGCGGAGTTCTACACTTTCTGCCATATAGAACTTCAAATGGAGCCATCTTGATACTAGTTTGGTAACTGTTATTGTATGAGAATTCCGCATATGGCAAATTATCATCCCAACTAGACCCATAGTCTAGTGCACAGGCTCTTAACATGTCCTCCAAGATCTGATTAACTCTTTCCGTTTGTCCATCTGTTTGCGGGTGGAAAGCAGTACTAAACTCCAGTCGTGTCCCTAGAGACTCGTGTAGTTGTCGCCAAAACATCGATGTGAATTGGGTACCTCTATCAGAGACAATCCCCTTGGGTACACCATGAAGGCTTACGATCCTTGACATATAAATCTTGGCAAGTTTAGCACTTGTATAGGTGGTCTTTACGGGAATAAAGTGGGCCACCTTTGTGAAGTGATCGACCACTACCCAGATAGAATACCCAGAACGAGTCCGGGGTAGTCCTGTGATAAAATCCATGCCTACCTTGTCCCACTTCCACTCGGGCACAGGTAATGGTTGCAGCAGCCCTGCTGGTTTTTGATGTTTGGCCTTGACTCTGTTGCACACGTCACACAAGGAGATGTATTCAGCAATTTCTCTTTTCAAGTTATTCCACCAGAATCTATCCTTCACATCCATGTACATCTTTGTATTACCAGGATGAATTGAGTAAGGCGAATCGTGAGCTTCTTGAAGAATTAACTTCCTGATATCGGGCTCATCGAGAACGCACAAACGCTTCTCATACCAAAGTGTCCCTTGTTCATCTGTATGAAACCCTTTTGCTTTACCCTTGCTTATATTAGCTTTTATCTCTTCCAACTCTTTGTCCCCATTCTGGGCCTCTTTGATTTGGTCCAGAAGCGTTGGCACTATCTCCATAGTTGCTAAGTATCCCTCCGGGACTAGTTCCAACCTGAGATCCTTGAACTGTTCACACAAATCCTTTGGAAGTTCTCCCACGGTAAGTCCATTTACATAGACTTTCCGGCTTAATGCGTCAACCACAACATTGGCCTTTCCAGGATGGTACTGCAGGTCCAAGTCATAGTCCTTGATGAGCTCAAGCCATCTCCTTTGCCTCATCTTTAACTCCTTTTGGGTGAAGATATATTTAAGACTCTTGTGATCCGTGAACACATCACAATGTTTGCCCATGAGGTAATGTCTCCATACCTTGAGCGCATGCACAACTGATGCTAGCTCCAAATCGTGTGTGGGGGTAGTTATTCTCATGGTTCTTAAGTTGTCGAGAGGCGTAAGACACTACTTTTCCATCTTGCATCATTACACTACCAAGTCCTTGTCGAGAAGCGTCGCAATAGACTTGGAAATCTTTTTGGATGTTAGGGAGACACAAAACTGGTGCTGTTACTAGGCGCTTCTTCAATTCTTGAAAACTTGCTTCACATACCTCGGTCCATTGGAACTTCTTTTCCTTCTTCAAAAATTCTATCATAGGCTTTGCTATCTTGGAAAAGTTTTCAATAAACCTTCGGTAATATCCTGCAAGGCCCAAGAAACTCCTGATGTCACCCACATTCTTAGGTGACTCACATTCTGTCACGGAAGCTACCTTACTTGGGTCCACGGCAACTCCTTTAGCTGACACAATATGACCAAGGAATCCCACTTCTTTTAACCAGAACTCACATTTGCTAAACTTGGCATACAACTTGTGTTCCCTTAACTTTTCCATAATTAGGCGCAGATGCCTCTCATGTTCCTTCTCATCCTTGGAATATATGAGTATGTCATCAATGAATACCACAATAAACTTATCCAAGTACTCCATGAACACCTTGTTCATCATAATCATGAAGTATGCTGGAGCATTGGTTAGGCCAAAAGACATCACGGTGTACTCATACAATCCGTATCTTGTGGTGAAGGTTGTTGGGTACATCCTGTTCCCGGATCTTTAACTGGAAATAACCTGATCAGAGATCAATCTTAGAGAACACACTAGCTCCCTTTAATTGATCGAACAGGTCATTGATATTGGGTAGAGGGTACTTGTTCTTGATTGTCACTTCATTCAACAACCGGTAGTCCACGACTAATCTCTTGGTTTTATCCTTCTTCTCCATGAATAAGACAGACGCTCCCCAAGATGATGCACTTGGTTGAATGAAGCCTTTGTCCAATTGCTCTCTAAGTTGTTTCTTAAGTTCCTTCAACTCATCAACATCCATCTTGTACGGTCTCTTTGCTATCAGTCCAGTACCAGGCATTAAGTCAATGAGAAACTCGATGTCTCGGTCAGGAGGCATCCCTGGCAATTCTTCCGGAAATACATCTGGATACTCCTTCACAATTGGCACATCCTCCAAGCTAACCCCCTTAAGAGAGTTCACCATACTTCCTTTGAGTGCAAAGGCCGATTTAAAGCGGATTCTCTTCTTATCCGGAGTTGTGAGTGTGACAGTCCTTTTGGCACAATCTATGACTCCCTCATATTCGGTCATCCAATTCATGCCCAAAATTATGTCTAAGCCTTGTGACTCCAGAACGACTAGACTTTTGGGAAAGATGTGTGCCCCAATCCTTAGTTCTAACCCACGGCATCCAGAGTTTGCCACTATTTCTCCTCCAGGAGAACTTACCCTTAGGGGAGTACTAATAGTCTCTGTAGGTATCTTGCCTCTATCCACAAATACCCTTGATATGAATGAATGCGATGCACCAGTATCAAAAAGAACAACTGCGGGGGTGGAGTTAAGCTTGAACTTACCAATCACGGAGTCAGGTGCCTCACGAGCATCCTCCATGGAGACATGATTCACCGTGGCTTTGACGAATGGATTCGGCTTCTTCCCATTTCCATTACCATTGCCATGGTTGTGTTTGTTGCCATTCCCATTACCATTCCCATTCTTCATCTTTTCGGGGCAAGTAGTTGCATAATGCCCTGTCTTGTTACACTTGAAGCATGTCACTTCACTCAGATCCTTCCCATTGCCATTTCCATTGCGGTGTTTATGGCCGTTGTGGTTATGTCCTCCATGACGATGACCATTGTGGTTGTGGCCATTGTGGTTGTGGGGTGGTGGTGACGACGTGCGTTGCTTCTGATATGGGGCTGAGTTATGCTTGTGTGAGGTGGACTTCCTCTTGCGGTTCTCTATACTCCTTTGCTTTGCTTCAACCACAACTACCCTCTCTAGAAGTTCCTGATAGTTAAAAACTTCAGAGCCACAAGTTGAATGGATATCTCATCATTAAGTCCCCTTAGGAACTCTTCCTGCCTCTTGGCATCAGTGGAGACATCATCAGGTGCATAACGTGCCAGCTTGCTGAAAAGGTCCCCATACTTGGAGACGGAGCGGTGCTTCAAGTCGCGGAACTCATGTCTCTTTAGTGACATGACACCAGCAGCTACGTGATGAGTATGAAAGGTCACCTCAAACTGGTTCCAGGTGATAGCTTCAATATCAGGGTGGGTGACTTGGTAATTATCCCACCATTCAGCAGCTGGTCCCTCAAGTTGGTGCGCGGCAAAGCGCACCCTGTCAGCTCCAACAACTTGGACGGTATCTAACTTCTTGTTGGTGGTGCGGAGCCAGTCATCTACCACAATTGGCTCAGAACTACTTGAGAAAATAGGAGGGTTCAACCTCAAGAACCAGGTCAGGCGATCCTGTTGGGGCGGTGGAGGTGGTGGAGGCAGCGGGTTGTTGTTGTTGTTTTGCATGTTTTGAGTGAGGACTTGGATCAGCTGATTCTGGGAGTTCAGAAGTTGTGCCATCTCTAGGGGCATATTGTTGTTGTTCCCACGTCTCGCCATCTGTGGGGTTTGGGAAACAAGTTAAGAAATAGATAGAAAGCCTAAGAAATAAACTCCTACCCTTATGTAAACACGAGAAAAACACACGAGAAACACAAGGCACAAATAGCACATAGTTTAACACAACTCAACCGAGTTTAACTAAACCAATGTAGTTTTGGTACTTATTACAATCGCGAAAAACGTTTGACTATAGAAATAAAGGTGGTCCAACTATCTACTCTACTCATCATCCACTTCCTCATCCTCAATAGTGAAGCCTTCCTTCTCCAGCATTGACTTGTATAACTGCATGTCCTTCGTCGTGGCTTCAAGCTTCTCCTGAAGTTCCTTCACCTCATGCGGCCCCGGTGTAGCAGCTTCGAGCCTCTCTTGAAGTTTCTTCGCCTCTTGCAGCTCCTGGGTAGCAGCCTTGAGCTTCTCTTGAAGTTCCTTCTTCTCCTTCTGCAGCTCCTTGATCAAGCTTGAATCCTTAGTCATGGGCGCGATCTTCTCCTCCAAGCTCCTCTTGGCTACTCGCAGGTCCTTCAACATGGTGGCAAAGTTCTTGAACTCCATCTCGTTTTTTGCGAGTACAAGACTTTGTTCCCTAATCCTCTTGTTCTTATCCTGCACCCTCTTCTCTTGATTACCGAACTTCTTGTCTTGGGCGGTGAGCTTCCCTCCTAGGGACTTGATCTTCTCTTCTAGCTCTTCGATCTTCTCGTCCTTCTCCTTGACTAGGGCGCATAGCTCGTCATTCCTCATGATCTCAAAGAAGCTCCCCTCCTTAAGATCGTTGATGTGGCACTCCAAGTCTTGGTATTGGATCCTTCGACGCTTGCATGTCGCCCTTTCCTCCGGGGTTAACTCGATTGGAACTCCCTTCTCATCACGTCTTCCAAAGAGTTTGATGTAGTGGCCTTCAACCTCTTCATGGTGGCGTCCACAAAGGCATCCAATGAGCTCCTGCATGTTGGTGCTAAGTCCTTTCTCCTTGGAGTCGCTGGTGACGTTGAGTACAATGGCCTCCATCTTGGGTTCAGACTCGCTGCGCCCCGGATGGATGACTTTAATCGCCCAGCATCCATCCTTGTGCATCTTCCTCAACTCGCTTCCCTTGATTGACGGCATGGGCAACTCCAACGTCTTGATGATGTCCAGAAGGCATTCCCCAAAGCGCAGGTACTTGATGTCTCTAGCGGTGTCGTAGTAGAAGGTCGTCATCTTTAAGTTAGGAGAATGAAAATTAGACACAAAGTGATAAGGAAGAGAATTACTAGAAGAGCATAAATAACATATAAGAATATAGAAAGCAAAAACACACAATGGTAAAGGTGGTTTCCAATCCTAGGGGTCACGTCCTACAGGCAACTTTGTGCTCTGATACCATCTGTTGTGACCTCGGATCGTTAAGGATCCTAAGTCTCTATGATTAACATGCTAGTCCCTGGATCAATAGCTAGCACTTCATAGTCGATGAATATCATGTAAAACACAAGTCATTATTACACGAATAATTCAGAGTATAATTATTACAACTTGCATAGCTTATACCTAGCTCAAATAAAACAGCGGGAAACTAAGTAAAACTTGAGTCCATCAACGCCTCAGGCTAGTTGCGTGAAGACCCGCGATCCCTACGCACCTTTCAGTCTTCGGATTCTGCACATAAGACATGTAGCCAATAAGTTGGGTCAATACTTTGAATGTACTGGCAAATTACACCAAGGAAAGAATAAGACTATCTCTACATGCAAGGCTAAGTGTAGGCTTTGGGGTTCTTTTGCATAAGGCCAATTTTCTCTAAGTAAGAGGAAAAGAGGAAGAGTTTACCCTACTTTGTAAACATTGATAAGTAGTATAGGGTTGAATGGAACACGTGGATGTTACTCACCAAGTGTCCAATCAACCTATCACTTGGATATTACGCACCAAGTTCCCAAACTCCCACCCAATGGCGATATTACTCACGCCTTGGGGTTTATAAAACTTTAAGTTTGGAAAAGAGAGAAAGGAAGATCTTTCAGAGGCTCCATCCTTCAGATGCTCAAAGTGTTCTTTTCCGTGAACTCGGCTGATCAATCAGATTGCAATACTCTCGAGAGTTCGTGCATTTTCCTCACAATCCATGATCAAGTCCTTTTACAGACAAGACCATGGTGAAGCCTTTCCTTAGTAGCCCCTCTTACCAGCTGGATCCAACCGTGCCAAGAACCTCCAAATGTTGGTACCCCGGTGAGATTTCCCACTAAGTACTAAGCCAAGACAGAGCCCATATGTATTGTGGTTGCATTGGAAGCTTCTGAATTCTGAAACATGGCAGACTTCTTTGATTCCTGGGCGGCCGTCCTCCACCAAAGATCCATTTCATTGTCTCGACAACCATTCCGCCCAGAAGAAAACTTAGTTTTTATTTTGAAGGGGGTTTTGAGAAGAAAAGTTTGCTCGAGAGAGCTCTCATACTTAGAAATTTTTTTAGTCTTTCGAACCCCCCAGCGGTACTTAGTATATATATAGCATATCAAGCATTACTTAGCAAAAAAAATAGGAAGCCTATTAGGACGGAAATCCCTAAGTATAAAGCTACTCATGTCATACTACAAAACCGCACTTGCAAAATAGATAGTAATGAGAAAATCTACTAAAGACCTACACATGCATACTACAAGATTGGAAGAGTAAAACATGCATAGTAAAAAACTGGGATATAATATGTACAAGTGGTGTAACTTGTCTTGATCCGAGCAGCACTCTACACAACAATACTCCTCAGCGCACTCTGAACAATCTAACGAAACACAAACATAGATCCAATCACAAATTGCACAAAACAATGCCACGATGGTAAATATGCATGCATGCAACATGGTAATATGCAAGGATGGATTCAACCAAGGGTTTTATTCTGAGGTGTTGTTGGGTTGGGGATGTCATTGGTATCGGTTTCCCACATAGTTTAAGTATTTCGGATTAATACTTTATTAAACAATCTCATAAATAGATCTACACTTCCAATCTACCTCCAAACAGATCTAAACACTCTAAGCATGATATAACAATTTTTCACAGAAGATCTCGTAGATACAAAGCCAACGCAACAAGAATCAACTAAAACGGATCTACGGATATTTTTCTAAAATTAAAATACTCCAATCTAAACTTTAAATCCTACTACAAGATTACTGCAGTAAACCAGCAATATTAATACAGATCTGTGTTCTACTCAATTTTCCGAATCCAACGGTATATTATACGCAATTTTTGGACAAAAACTTGATTTACTATGAATTAAACGAGATTATAATTGATTCTGCCTTTTTTTTAAAAAAAAGATCGGCGGCCAACTGCAGGGCGACAAGTGGCCGCATCGGATTGGTCCAGTCGGCCGACGCGGCGCTGACTCAGCGTGCTGACGCGGTGCTGCCACGCGGCACGAGGGGGTTGGCTGATACCCCTTCGGCCTGGCCATCTAATCCTAGGCGTTAGATTGAAAACGGACGGCTGGGGGGGATGGCCGGCGACTCACCCTGGCAGAGAGGACGCGGACAACGGTAGATGGTGGCGGCGCGTCGGTGTCGGCGCTGCGGTGCTCCCCCGGCTCGACGGAGTAGATGACGGCGGCGGCCTCCTCGTCGCGGTTCCGTTCCCGTGGGTGGTGTCAGCTCCCTTCTCTCAAGCGACGGCGAACGGCGGCTGGAGTTCGCGGACACCGGCGAGTCTCTGGCAAGCAATTGAGCTCGTTGTGATCTGCTACAGAGAGGGAAAAAGGCGTGAGAAGAACCGGTATAGCAAGGGGATACCGAGAAGGGAAAGAGGAGGGGCTGAGGGCGTCGGAATCTTGCCGTCGAGCGTCGGCGGTGGCGAACTCTGGCGAGGTCTATGGCGGTAGCCCGGTGGCAATTTGTGTAAAAAGAGCTAGGGTTTTTGGGAGGCGGGTCGACCGGTACTTATAGGCGGCCTAGCGTGGCGCGGGGGTCGCGGAATCTTCTCCGATTCGGCTGGGAACAGTTCCTAGAGGCGGCGGCGGAACGAGTTCGTTCCGAACTCAGCGGAACGATGACGACGACGGGATGGGGTCGGGGCGTCAGTGGCTGCGGGGGCGCGGGCTGGCTGCTGGTGGTGTCTGCTGGGCTGGCCCACGCGCTACGCACCGCTCACTCTGCCAGGCGGGGCGGTGGTTAGGCCATGGGCTGGTCTAGCCGGCCCGCTAGGCTAGATTCCTTTTTTTGTATTTATTCCTTTTTATTTTTCTATTTCACTAATTGTCTCATAACTTTTGCAAACGGACTCCAATTTAAGTGAAATTGGTCTCTAAAATTTTGTAAAAATAAGAAGATTAGTATGGGGTTATAAAATAACACGTTTGCAAGGGTTTAGGTGGTTAATTTTTGTTTAACCCCTTTTTGCTTTTGTATGACTATAGGGTTTGGAAAAGTATCCGATGCAGCTTTTTATTGTGCGATGCCATGATGCAAGATATGATGCATGCTTTTAGTAACATCTGCAATCTTAAATTTGGGATGTTACATGTCCCTGAGACAGCGTGGATTTGCAAAAACGATACGATCTCCGAGACTTATCCTTTGAAAAATAGCCGAGAATTAGCAAACCTGTTTTTGTAAAACCCCGCTCCTAAGCACTGCCGGGGCCCTGGCTGTAGGGTGAACTGTACACTTTTGCCGACGCTGAGCAGCATCGTAACAGAGGAGCTATCGATCAATTAAGCGAGCAGAGAGATTCACCGAACTGCGCTCGGTATACACGCGGCCAGAAATCAATCTTAACTGGGAAGACAAAACCGCCGACGGCGATAGAGCCGTCACTCTCGCGGTCTCGCCTCGCATGGCGGTGGCGGACCCCGCAGCGTTGAAAAAGCGGCACCGACCATGTCCCCCATTTCTTCCCAAAATGACAAAGGTCTCTATCTGCGGCGGGGCCGCGCTGCGTCACCCGGACGCGCACGACGACGGCCACCCGCCTATCTCTAACGTGCGAGTCGTTAACGCCTCCACGCAAACACAATGTCACTCTGCGGCGGCCGGCGCCGCTCGTGTCGTCTTGTCACGGTTGTGCTCGCCATGCGGCGTGCGGCGTGGCCCAGTGGCGGCGCAAGATGACAACCATCAGACCATCACGAAGTCCGGCCGCGTTACGTACGTCCATGGGGCACTATAGCTAAGCAATATAGGACGAACAGTGTGAGCACGCGAGGCATGCTGGTTAGTTGCCGCAACTTGCACCAATCAAGATTCCATCCACTAGGATCGATCGATCGAGGACCGGCCAGGAACTGTCCAGTCTCCTCGGTAAAAGCAACGGCCCAGGTGAGGCGAGAAAGCACGCCGCTAGCTGTTCCGAATAGGGATACGACCGCCGCCGCCCGGCCGTGCCAGATAGAGAAGGGCGACGGTGACGCGAGTGGGAGTGGTGGTGGGGGAAGCTACCTTAACCCACAAGGAGGGCATCTTCTTCTACCTCTGCCGCGTCACCGGCGGGCTCCACCACCGCGCCGGCTTCTATATATAGGGCCCCAACTGGACGCACGGCCGACCATAGCTTACCACTACTATCTACTAGGAGCTAGGCCACGACCAACACGCACCCGCCCCACCCGCTCCCCTCTGATTGCCGCCGCCGCCGCCCATCCAACTCGGACTGACAGCTACGTCTCACTCTCTCGTTGCTAGCTACGGCGCAGCTCCGTTTCCTCTTTTCGAGAGTTGGTGATCACTCATCACGCGCCCGCCCGCCCAGGGGTTGCTTGTTTTAAGCCGACGGGTCCGACACGGCATGCGCTCTGCTCCCACGGCAGCAAGTAATGGCTCCAGCTTCCGCCTCGCTCCTCCCCGCCGCCAGCGCCGGTGCCAAGCGTCCAGCCCCCGCCGCCGCCGTGTCCGACACTGATCATCCGCTCCCGCAGGTCAGTGACTGCCCAACCACTGTCTCCGTGTATCTCCGATACGCTGGCAAATTGAGCTAATGAATACTCTCATGCGTCTGCTCAACTGGTGACCAGGACGGCGTGGCGGCCGGCAAGAACAACCAGAGCCAGCAGCAGCAGCTGGAGTGCCCGCGGTGCCAGTCCACCAACACCAAGTTCTGCTACTACAACAACTACAGCACCACCCAGCCGCGCCACTTCTGCCGCGCATGCCGACGCTACTGGACGCACGGCGGCACGCTGCGCAAGGTCCCAGTCGGGGGCGCGTGCCGACGCGCCGGGAACAAGCGCCGCAAGTCCGCCGAGCCTTCGCCATCGTCCGCTTCCCCATCGGCCGAGGACGCTGCGTACCGGACGGACATACTCCCGGCGACGCCGCCCTTCTTCCCGTTCCTCAGCGACGGCGCCGTCTTCCTCCCGCAGTTCGACCTCGGGCTCGGTGGCAGCGCTGCGGCGCCGACAGGGTTTCCTTGGACGACGGCTTCGGCAGGACCTGACCTCTACGTAGGGCTTGCTGCACCGTGGGGTGTTGGTGGCGACGGGACGGTAGCCGGCAGCGCGTGGGACGACTTCAACACCGGCCTCGACCTCACCTGGTCGCCAACGCCGGCCGGCATCTGATCCATGTCTTTTCAGCCGGTCGCCGGTGCGTTTGAGGCTCCTGTTTTAGCATCGCAGCCTCGATCGGCCAGGTTACCTGAGTCAGCTAGTGTGCTTTCTTTTTCGATAAAGATCAGCTACAGCTAGTGTGATTAGTGCTTACAGCCTTAATTACAGTGTGTCCGTGCGAGCTTTACACGATCCTCGGATGACTCCATTTTAGAGACTTGGAATGTGTTGAAGCGTTTGTGTAAAGCTCTTACGAGGGTTTTAGCTTTTTTTTTTTGAGGGAATGGGTTTTAGCATGTTCATTAAGGAGATTCACATTAGAAACTGATCGACATGAGAAATAAAATGTTTGCCTTGCAAGTCGGTCCAAAATGCCAGTTTTGTAATCAAACCGGGAGATTTTGGTGAGATGTTTCTAGTTAATTAGCTCAGAAGTTGTGCGTCCGTAAAAGTTTTGCCCAAAACTTGGGGCAAACTGCTACAAGTTGACGCGGAAGTGTTGTTCCTTGCAATTTACTCATTTTTTTGGTACTTATCTTCTACTTCCTCTGGTTTATAATATAAGATGTTTTAACTTTTGGGAGATGAATATATCTAGATATTTGTAAGTGTATAAATGACTAGATAAATTCGTTTCACAAAAGGTGAAACATCTTATATTTTGAAATGGAGGCAGTAGATAACACCCAACCGCCCATGCAAGACAGGAGCCCAATTCACCAAGCATATCGGCGAAAAGGCACCAGTGAACTCACTCCGGGTGTCGCTGCCTCCTCTATCTTCCGCCAACCCATCTTTATTATGTAGATCAATGCGCATACTCTCACCACACCATCCACTGACATCACAGCGGTGCTAAGTAGCACCACCTCCCTGTGCACTAACTCCGAAGCATGTCAGGGTCGCCGCAACACCAAGCTGCCAAGTACCACCATCCAACACAGCTGGAAGTGAGGATCTGCCGTGTGTAGCACCTACTGACCAAGCATGATTTCGTGTAGCACCTATCGGCCAGGCATGACTTGACATCGCTGCCGAAACTCTGTGCAAGAAAAAGCAACTCCTCCTCCAGCCTTTGTCATTCGGTGTTGCTCCAAACGATGCTCCTAAGAGAGAACCCGATACCGCAGCACCGCCATCGCACAATCCAGAAGCCAGATCCTAGGGTTTCCCCCGGAGCAACATGAGTGGGTCGACAATAGTTGCACCATGATGCCTTCATCAAGGTAACGTCGTAGAAATGCTGCCATCGCCCACCCAGACCGATGTCGGCTCAGTTTTCACCGGCAACTAAGCCTCCCTAACTCGTTGTCAGGACTTGAGGACGGATCGCGAGATCTGCCAAAACAGACTCAAACTGCCTGACCACCTTCGTCGGAGAAGAAGATCGCCATCGCCATTTTCCTCATGGTGTGTGGCAGCACCGGTGCACCTCCGTGAGTCGCCACAGAGGTCGACGAAGAGGCAGCAGGGGCGGCACAGTCGCAACCTGCCTGGAACCAAAAGGCCTAGATCGACCCCGCAGCGTCGCCGTCGTCGGCCAACACCACCGCCTGTAGTAGCTCCCCCGACGCTCCCCGGTCGCCGCCGCTGCCCGTGATCACCGCCGCCAGGGAAAGTTACCATCCCGGCAGTCGGTGCGGAAACGGATGGCCAAGATTGCACTACTAGAGAAAAGGCTATAGGAGACATGCTTATAGGAGGCGCATTTAGAGTATATGCGCCTCCTATAAAATAGGTGAGGCGCACTGCCTTGCCATGTGCGTCTAGTATAAAAATAGACGAGGCACATATTATTAGGATGTGCCTCCTATAATCTTTCTACGGATGAAATCTAGCAGCCCTAGATTATGCGAGGCTCATTCTATTCCATATGCGCCTCAAGTAGTTCAAATACTTGAGGCGCATATGGAGCAGCGCCTCTAGTAAGTTGTGTGGGCCCAGTTGAAGTAGGTGCCAAAATATAGGAGGCACACTAGCAGATATGCGCCTCAAGTATTTTCTAATACTGGATGCGCATATGGAGTAGAACGCGCTCGAGTAAACAGATCCACCCCCCCCCCCCCCCTCCCGATCGCCTTTTAAGTTTTTGTAAAAAATAAACAAAAATGACAAAAACTTCAAAAAATATTTCCTTTGAGTTGTAGTTAGATTTTAGGGTATAGTTCTAGAAAAAATTGAAAAACAAGAATTTCCATGTATTTTGCAAAAAAAGGTTATGGGACGGTAAAATGGCCTAACTTTTGCATACGATGTCGAAAAAAGGTTTAATATATCAAAATGATCGTCTCGAAATTTCCTACTCGAAATCATCGGCCAAGGGCCGTTCTGGATTTTACAGAATCGCCAAATTTGAAAAGAGTAAAAAGTTATGGTCAAAACAAGATTTTTTCCTGCAAAAAAATAAAAAACTATTCGAGGCATGTGCCCCGCATAAGTGAAGCCGGATTCAAATTCGAAACAGCCACCTACCACACCTACCACCTCTCCTCCTTCTCCTTCTCCTTCTCCTTCTCCTTCTCCTCCACCTCTCCTTCTTCTCCCCTTCTCCTCCTCCTCCACCTCGGGCGGCATCCTCCTCCTCTTCCTCCGGCGACCTTCTCCTCCTCCGGCGATCACTCCGGCCATGGCCTCCACAACCACATCGACCACCTCCTCCTCCTCCACCTCGGACGACCACCTCCGGCGACGACCTCCGGCGGACTCATCCTCCTCCACCATCTCCGGCGACCCCCATGGCCATGGCCTCCCGCACATGCCTGCGGTGGTAGGTTGTGGCCATGAGCACGACCTCCGACGAGCTCCGACGAAATTCCGGCCAGATCCAGATCTGTCCGCCATTTTTTTTGAAATTTAAAAAATAATGTACGAGGCACATTCGACTCAATATGCGCCTCGCATGTACAGAATATAGGAGGCGCATATTTAGAGTATGGGAGGCGCATACCATTATGCGTCTCGTATATCCAGGATATAGGAGACGCATAGCATTTTTGATGCGCCTCGCATAGCGTTTTCCCTAGTAGTGTCGTGTCTCGCTGGTAGATAGAAACCTCACATTATCTCCCTATATAAAACCCGTTCTGAATTGTTCTTGTGCATGAGTGTTGAGTGTTGACCAATATTATATGTCGTCCCATATATATAGTTGTAATGCTAAGTTGGAACAAGAAAGTAGTAGCAACATGGCAACGGGCGGGCGCGAGAGAGAGACGTGGCCAGCAGTGTCGGCCGGGAAGTAGGGGGCGTGCATACACCTACCATCGCGCGAGCTAGCACGGCCAGAATAACGGTCATGAGCACCATTGTTTAAGAGGACCTGGCGAGCTCGAGTTTTTAATTATTATTTTTTGCCGAAAGTGTCTTTTCTAAGCTGAGTCTTGCACTCCTGGTACTCGCAGTAGCTAGTCTTTTGGCAACACACTCAACTTGCGTTTACATGCCCCCCTTAGCTTCAAAAAACTTCCATTTGCGGGTGTCTTGCTTTAAAAAAAAACCTTCCATTTACTAGCCCCCTTAGCTTAAACTCCCTTACGATGGTTTGTTTATTTTATTTGTTATACTAGTAATAGTTTCATGGGACCCCTTCTTGTAGCTTGTATTTTGTCTTCACTATGACTATAATCCTGGTACTTTGCCCCCACCCTCCTTTTCGTGTTCCTTTTCTCTACATTTGTTGTGGGAGTTTCACCTCCTTCTTGACCTACAATGTCTTAAAATCCACCTAAACCGTGCCATTTGGGCGGGCACTTCTCGCCCTTATTTATCCCCCTTGTCCAACATACGTACCCCTTGTGTTATTTTAATTTCTACCACTCTGCTCTCATATAATATGTCAATACATGTCTGGCATTTTCAAAATAGTTTAGGATAAATTTCATAAAAATGATAATTATTATTCAAAAATCCAATACAGTTTAAATTTGGCAGACTTATGTGACACAAATAATTAGATACCCTTTGAAATCACCAAGGATGGTTCTGGAATTAGGTGGAATGGAACGGAACCGTTCCGCACCCGGAGGCAATTCCAGTGTTCGGTTCTAGGATGGAACTGAACCAACTAGTTCCACAAAAGGAAATATTCCACTAATATGTGGAACCAACTCGTCCGACCGATTCGGTGGAATTTGGTGAAACGGGCTCTCTAATCACGAGCGACAAACTCTAATCATGATCTCTAATCACGTGGCGGCGGCGGCCGGGCACACGTGACGGCAGATTTTGCTCCGATTTTAGTTTCTATCCTCTGAATTTGATTTCTATACTCCGATTTTGCCCTATCCTGCCGACTTT
Source organism: Avena eriantha (assembly GCA_910589775.1). Lineage (NCBI taxonomy): Eukaryota > Viridiplantae > Streptophyta > Magnoliopsida > Poales > Poaceae > Avena > Avena eriantha. Next base: position 9,416,346 of record OU342741.1, on the reverse strand, counting down.
GTAAGATCACCGTTAGTTAATTATGATTTAGGGAGAAGATTTGTTTAGGCTCAAATTAATAGAATATTTTTGGCAGTGTTTTGATTCTACGTTTTACTCTTCGATTTCTCCAACCAAACAGAAAATGAAACAATTCCGTTCCTCGACTTTTTTCGAACCGAACACAGGGTCAGAACCGTTCCGTTACGTCGGAATGGAACCATTCAGTTCCATCTCCTCTGGTTCTAGAACCAAACACAACCCAATTTTGTAGTGTAACTTGGAAAGAAAATTTAAACCATACTCTTCCTGTCTTCCAGTCACCCGCCCAATGTCCATCAGGGTGTGTTATTGGGTATAAAGAAAGTATGCATATTCACTTTTGTCGTTGCATAGACTGAGGCATAGCTCGGTGGTTGGGATAAGCCGATGCACCCCCACGCACACAGGTTCTACGTACTCGCATTTGGTGTCATATGCACAATTACCTCTATCAATCAATATCGTCACCGGTTTCTTCCATGTTACACCAACCTTTTTTTTTACTTTTGTCGTTTCTTGTTTCTTTAACCTTCTCTGTTTGTCTCCATGCTATCCGAGTGCACTCATTGCGCGGTGTGCCCATAGTTGTCCATAAAATACGCGTATGTATTCAATCGTGTTCTTTTTCCGCTAAATTTGGATCACAAGAGATTTCCTTATGTCACCCTGAACTTCCTTTTTCAGTAGAAGTAGCTTTATGAACTATAAAATCACATTAAGAATATACAACCGCGGAGATTTTAGCTTGGCCTCTGCATAAGAGAGTCTTAGTGTTCAGATTCAAACAATAGTAGGAAAATAAAATATCATTGAAGGGTAAAATCAATAATATTGGGGCCTCTCCGTGGGTTGCTTGATGGGTCTGATGTCCGTCTTTTTTTGTTTTTAGTTAGGTTACCTTTGCGAGGAGTTGATCAGTGTGCTAGAGGGTTTTTTGGTTGGTGTGTCGAGGCAGCTGTGGAGTTTTAGTTCTCTATGTAACTGTTTTGTCTGGTTTTCCATCAAATAACTGGACAATTCTCTTCTGCTTAATATATTACTAGATGAGGCAAAAATTATGCATCCATTTAAAAAAATAGTAGAACATAGGCTAACACCAACGAGGCGGGGTTGTTTTATTGGGTTTATTTCTAGGTTCTGGAGTTTTTCTTATATATAAGCCACAAAAGCCTAAATAGGTGTATTTGGCTTTGACTTTTGGATTTTGGCTAGATATATTATTAGATGATGGTATATAAGTCAAATGGAAAAATGAAAATCACCTATGTAGGTGCTTTTGTGACTTATATAAGTCAAAAAGACAAAGCCATTATTTTTTTTATAATAGACGCTTTATTACTTAAAAGGTTTAAGCATTACACCCATCCTCTGCATGACTAAGATGCACACAGGAGATACAAGTTCCAAGTCCAACACAAAGCAAAAACAAGGCGAATTACAAGAATCCTCGGATTATATGAAAACACCTAAAAAGGTGGCGGACCAATCCTAAGATCACGCTGACATCCATGTCGGAAAAAAATATCCCTCGCCGTATCGTCCAAACGTACACAGACCTACGAAAATAGGTCTCTCCACTCCACATGATGAGGAGGTGACCACGAACAGAGAATAGAGGTGCATATGTAGATAACCTGCATAAGAGAAGAACAATTTATCATTAAAAATATTGTCATTTCTACATAGCCACGGCGACCATATTACGGCAAGCGCTCCCATCCCAATAAGAATTTTGTAAATCAATCTCATGTAACTAGTTGCCAAAAACATTGGTAACACTAGTAGGAGGAGATAGTCCAGAAGCTATTTGGATGAATGACCATAAAGAACGAGCAAATTTACATTGGAAAATAAGTGTTTGATTGTCTCATCATGGTGATTAAAAACACTTCTTACTTCCATGCCAATTCCTTTTAATAAAGTTGTCTTTTATAAGAATAACACCCCTTTTAACAACATTTCCCTCCCATCTGATTTTGCAAAAGACCATCATATATTTCGTCCTCATTTGTGTCTCCACTAAATATGTCTTCTCCCGTTGCCTGACTACTCTCCCCTGATTCAAAACCAGCACCTCTAGAGTGTGCATAACTGCTCTGACTAGAATCATAATCACCACCTCTAGTGTGTCCATTACTTCTCTGACCATAACCTTAACTGCCACCTCTAGCTTGGGCTTGACTGCTCTGACCATAATCATAACCGCCACATCTAGGTTGGGTTTGACTGCTCTGGCCATTATCATACCCACCCTCCTCGTGTTCGGGCTAAGTGATCTCATTCGCCACGGGAAGTACTAAGGCCACAAGGTTAACTCTCCCGGTTTCATAACCTTTCAGCCAACGCAACCATTTAGGGTCATCTTCTATCGGTCTCAAATAAACCAAACGTGGCGATCCAGACTTTGACCATAGTGCATGAACACCAATGCTATGTGTCAGAGGAATCCCTAAGGAACCACAGAACCAGTCCTTGCACTAACTAATAGTCCATGTTTGAGGAGCTGGCAGCTCTATTTCAGTGCAATGAAACTCTACAGATCAACTCCCTGGTCATTTCTTCTGACAGCACCATTGTCATAGTTAAACCAAAACGTTACTAAATCTGACATATTTTGCTGACCTAAAAAAAATTAAATCGTCAGATACTAAGCACCATGACACAATATAGTCTCCAAATATACTACTAATCCTCCGCGCAATATTCTTACAGCTAGCATGCTAATATATCACATTCAACAACCCTCATAAGCAATCGCAACAAACTGTAATTAGTGATAAATTAAGGTGTGCCCTTGAAGTGTGCGAAGCCCGGCCATGTAGCGGCCTCCAATCATCGGATCAGCAACACCACCATGCAACTCACTCTTCATCAAAATCAAGCCACCACAATTGCCATTTCTCTCCAAGAGCACCACCACTTTCCACCATAAAAGCACCACGGCCATCACTTCCCCAGTCTATCACATTAGTAGATCGGGGTTCCTCTACCTCCCTACTGTGTTTTAGCACAAGATTAGGCGCAAATCAGGGAAAAAACGAGCTGGAATTCGGGCTAGAAATGGATCTCTCGTCAAGCAAGGAGAGGAAGAAGAGGGGAGAGAGAGGAGCGGGACGCGTGGCGTCGGGGATAAGGAGACATGCCGGTCGTTGCTGAGCCGACGGGTGTTGTCGGTCCCTCCTGACCCGACCAAGGTTGTCGGCTATCGGTCGTTGTGTCTGTCGCTGTGCGGTCGGCCTGTCTGCCCCACGTGGGCCGATAAGGACCTTTCGGACGACCCTAGGCCGACAACCCCTTCTCTTTTCCCGTTGCACCGAAGCCGTGCTACCGCTACTAGGAAAACAACTATAGATAGACAAGCTATTTTGTGGCGCATATACAAAACCATGCCATAGAAAAATATCAATGGCGCATATAGAAAAAAAACGCCACTAAAATTTGGCAATTCAGTGGCGCATGGAATCAATATGCGCCACAGAAAGTGGCGCATATTTTCCTGTGCGTCACAGAAAGTGATGATTATGTGGCGCATATAGACATATGCGCCACAAAAAGTTGATGGGACTAGAACCAAAAATGGGGGGAGACAATTCTGTGGCGTATATGCCTATATGTGCAATAGAAAGTGATTACTCTGTGGCGCATATAGACACATGCGCCATAGAAAGTGGAAAACAGATTCCACCCCCGGACCGCCTTTTCAATTTTGTAAAAAATAAATAAAAATGATAAAAACTTCAAAAAAATAATTCCTTTGAGTTGTAGTTAGATTTTATGGTATAGTTGTAGAAAAAATTGAAAAAAATGAATTTAGATATATTTTGCAAAAAAAAGTCATGGAATGGTAAAACGGCCCTAACTTTTGCATACGATGTTGGGAAAAAATGGCAGAAAGAAAAAAATTCCTGCAAAAAAATTAAAAAAAGGGGAGAAACTTCTGTGGCGCATTTCTCCCATATGCACCATGGAAGTCTTGGGCGGGATTCGAAATTTGAATCCCGCCGGCGCCCCTTCTCCCTATATTCCTCCACGTCTTCTCCCTCTCTTTTCTCGTTCTTTTCCCCTCCACTTCTCCTCCCCTCCATACTCCTCCCCTCAACTTCTCCTCCCCTCCATACTTCTCCCCTTCTCCTCCACTCTCCGGTGACCTCCACCTCCGGTCATGGCCTCCTAATCTACCTCGGTGACCTCCTCCACCTCGGTGATCTCCTCCTCCAGCGACCTCCAACACCACCGGTGACCCCGTCCTCCACCTCCGGTGACCTCCTCATCCTCCTCCTCCACCACCACCACCTCCGGTGGCCTCCTTCGACCATCTCTGGCGAGCCCTTCCTCCACCTCCGGCGGCCTCCTCCGACCATATCCGGCGAGCCCTTCCTCCACCTCCGACGGCCTCCTCCTCCTACTACTCTGACCACCTCTGACGGCCTCCTTATCCTCCAGCCATCACCTCAGATCCACCTCTAGCGACCCCCCCCCCCCACCTCTGGCCAGATCTGGCCGCTTTTTTTGAAATTCGAAAAAAGTTATGTGGCGCATATTGCAATATGCGGCACAGAAAGTTGATATCTGGCCCACCTTTTTTGTGAAATTTGAAAAAATAATTGTGGCGCATATTGGCCATATGCATCACAGAAGTTTGAGATTTCTGTGGTGCATATCAATATGCGCCACCGAAAAGATTTATTAGTGGCGAGGTAATAGTGGCGCATCTGATATGCGCCACAGATATGTCAAATATGTGCGCCACTGATAAGCCTTTTCCTAGCAGTGTACTTATGAAATTCCCATTTTTGCGTATTATTTTTGAAAATGAATAAAAAGCGTATTATTTTTAGAATAGCCATTTCCAAGCCATTTATCCTCCCAGAAACGAACCTCCAATCCATCCTTGATAGAAAATGTGCCAAAGCAGAAGAAGTGCTTCTTCGGCACCATGAACCTAGCCCAGAAATGCACTCTTGTAGGACAACCTGGAGTCACGCAAAATCTTGACAAATATTTTTGAGATGACATTGTGGTTCTGAAGACCCATTGCATGGATATTTCGCACTCAATGGCTGCTTTCTGTAGATGTCTATTGTTAGGATACATGGCATCCCTTTCACCCCGGGAAGCACTAAGGCCACGGGGTTAACTCTCCTGGTTTCGCAACCTTTCACCCAACACAACTATTTAGGGTCATCTTCTATCGGTCTCAAATACAAAGGTGGTGATCTAGACTTTGACCACAATGCATGAACACCAACGGTATGTGTCAGAGGAATCCCTAAGGAACCACACAACCAGTCCTTCAACTGACTAACGGTCCATGTTTGACGGGCCGGCAGCTCTACTTCAATGCAATGAAACTCACTCGGATCAACTCCCTAATCATTACTTTTGACAACACCATTACCGTAGTAAAACCAGAACTTTACCAAATCTGACATATTTGGTTGACCTGAAAAAACCGTAAATCGTCATATACTAAGCACCATGACACAATACAGTCTAGAAATATACTACTAATCCTCTGTCACAATATTTACAGCTAGCATGCTAATATACCACATTTAACAACCCTCATAAGCATCCACAACAAACTATAATTAGCAATAATTTAGGGTGTACCCTTGAAGTGTGCGAAGTCCGGACGCGTAGCAGCCTCCAATCACCGGACCAGCAACACCACCACACAGCTCACTCTTTCTCAAAATCAAGCCACCACCATTGCCATTTCTCTCCAAGAACGCCACCACTTTACACCACAAAAACACCACAGACATCACTTCCCCAGGCTATCCCATCAGTAGATCAGGGTTCCCCTACCTCCCTACTACGTTTTAGCGCAAGATTTAGTGCAAATCGGGGGGAAACGAGCTAGAACTGGGGCTGGAAATGGATCTCTCGTCGAGCAAGGAGAGGAAGGAGGGAGGAAGAAGAAGGGAGAGAGGAGCGGGGCACACGGTGCCGGGAATAAGGATCCATGTTAGTCGTTGCTGAGCCAATAGGTGTTGCCGGTCCGTGCTGATCCGACCAAGACTGTCGATTGTTAGTCGTTGTGCCGATCGCCGTGCGGTCGACATGTCTGCCCCGCATGGGCCAACAAGGACCTTTCGGCCAGCCCTGGGCCGACAGGCCCTTCTCGGTTCCCGCTGCACCGAAGCCGTGCTACTTATGAAATTTCTCATTTTTGCGTATTATTTTCGAAAATGAATAAAAAAGTGTATTATTTTAAAAAGAGTCATTTCCAAGCCATTTATCCTCCCAAAAACGAACCTCCAATCCATCCTTGGTAGAAAATGTGCCAAAGTAGAAGAAGTGCTTCTTCGTCGCCATGAATCCGACCTAGAAATGCGAGTCTTCAGGCTTCCATAGCACTTGGGACAACGCTTTCGAACCTACATATTTCCTCCTCAAATGGGTTTGCCAAACACCAAAAAAGCCATATATAAGCCCATCTGAAAGGCAACAAATGGGTACAACCTGACCCTGCCTACGCCCCCGGGTAGCTCGCGCGGGCGATCCCGGGGCAAATCCCTCTACCCCCAAAAAAAACCTAGATCCGGTCCCTGCTGAGCCGCTGACGGCGGTGGTGGAAGTGGCGCCCCGGTTGTGAAGGCAGCGGGGCAAGGTGGGCACATCTTCCCCCCAAGGCTTCACGTGGAGAATCGGTGACGCGAGGCGCACACGGATCGGTGTGCATTCAACAAGGGAGCGGTAGTGGGATGGCCTAGAGGTTGGGCCGCGGGGTATGGCGACGGTGATGCCGTCCTTGCACAGTTCTCCACCGAAGTGATGCCCCTAGATGTGCTCGCGGGCGACGCGACCAGGGTCATCCTCGATCTGCCGGCCTAGATCCGGCGGGTCTGGTGGCTGGTGAAGGTCGGCGGTGAGAGGGCTTTCGGTCTAGCTTCAAATAAAGGGGGTTTGGTCCTAGGATCCATCTCAGGCCATGACAAAGATCTACCTGTTCCATGACTTCATCGATCTGGCCGGAGTGTTGTGTCGCGCGCAACCATGTTTTTATCTGACCGTTTGGTTTCAGAGAGAGTGTTGCGAAGCTTTGCAGACTGTTGCCATCAAAGACATGTCATTAGTACCATGGTGAAGTTAGTCGTGGAGAATGACATGAAAGCCGAGGTCCGAAGATTGGTAATGGTGGTTTCAATCCTGGTTGCGATGAGGTTTTGGCTTCATGTTCTAGGTCTTGCCGCAGCGACATTGGAAGGTGGGGGCGGCAGTACAGGAGAATTCCAGAGTTCAAACTGCTGGGTGAAAATCCAAGGTCTGCCTTAATTGGTTGATGCAAAGACTGGGTGTAATTGGTATATCGCGATATTAATATATGCTCCTTTAAAAAAAATCCAAACAATCTAGTAGTATAAAATATGCTAGTAATAAATTGACTTAAGCAAAGTACTAAGGCTTTATTTTTCCATCTGCGCGCGTGGTAAACAAGACTTGAGTCTTAATAACCTCAAAAAAAGAAAAAAACAAGACTTGAGTCTTGACAACGCAGAGGTGTAGCATCTCTCACACGAGAGCCACCAATCGATCGACCAGAGATTCACCGGATCGTCATCACCAAAACCTCCGAAAACAAGCGGACACACACGCGGCCAGAAACGAATGTTACCGGAGACGACAAAACCTCCGACGGCGACAGACCCGTCGGCATCGCACCATGTACGCACGGTGGCCCCGTTGCGTGGAAAAAGCGGCACCGACCATGCCCCCCTTTCCTTCCCTAAAATGACAAGCGCCAACCTCCAGGGCCCCTTGCCGCGTCACCCTGACGCGCACCACGAGTACGACGGCCGCCACCCGCCTATCCCTCCGCCGGTCCGTCCCCACTAACGCTGACCTGATCGCGATCGATCGGTCGCGTGCCGGTGGCTAACGCCTCCACGCAAACACGATGTCACTCCCTTGCGGCGGCCGGCGCCGCTCGTGCCGTCGCAGTTGGAGTTCGCCGTGCGGCGTGCGCCTGGCTCAGTGGCGGCGCGAGATGGCGTCGATTAGGGAACGGTCTGGCCGCGTTATTATAGCTAACTACTGCGGTTTTCCGCGATTTTTTTCATTCCTTCGTGTAGATAGCCTAATATGAGTTCACAATCAACATCTTCACCATCGAGAGTAACAATCAAGGACGCGATCTAATAGATCGTTGGATCTTATTCTACCTCTCTTCCACAAAATAAGCCTCTTTAGGAAGCTATTTTAGCTTTCTAAAAAAGCTTGTATTATAGAACGGAGATATAATAGCTAACAGCATCTCTACCTGAAGTAAAAAAAAGTTTTACGGGATAAATAATACGCCGCTAATGGCCGAAACCACATCTAGCCGAACCCCAAATGGTCTTAGTGGAGAACAATTTTTTAGTCCTCGGCCTCAGCGGACCCCCAAATATAGCCCAACCGTGGGGGCTGGACTTAAATTTTAGTCCTCAATCTCGATGTTGCAGTCTCACCGCCGCGCTGCCGTATTCCCGTCGGCGTTCACACCGCCAACCACCACTCACCTGCGCCGATAGCCTGAAACACCCGCCGCCATTTTCCTCCTCCGCCTGACCCGCTCGTCGGTGCTAGGCGTCACTGGAATCGGTCCCGAGAGCCGCCGCATCGAGTCGGATCCCGCCGGCGATTCAAGTTTGTTCCGACCGTGGTGAGGTCGATTATTTCGACAGAAGGGTCATCGGAGCATGGGGAAGTGTAGATCGATCGGCACGGACTAAAACCGGCCGATAACAACCGTCGTAGCCCTAGGTCGGATGACCTTTACGCCCAGCGGAGGCTTCGACTTTTGTCGACGTCCGGTCATCGCGTTGGCCCGGCGGCGGGATTTCCACTACCGTCACAGGGTAGCCCGGTCGTCGCGCGGCCCCGGCGGAGGCCTCGGCCCTTTTGCTCGGCTCTACGGTACCGGCCGCAGACTTCACCTCCGCCGCACTCAAGGTACTCGACGAAATTTCTATATAACTTGTCTTTTGTTCATTTGCACCTTCGGCGATAGATGAAGAGGTTGCGAGAGATGATTTTTGGTTTGTAATAATGAATAAATTTGACTTGTTACATTTAATTCGGTTTGTAATATTGATACTTTGGTTTGATTTGCAAAAAAAAAAAGTCAAGTTATTGCGTTCTGCGGTGCAAAATTTAGAGGACCAGATATAGGAAGTTAAAGTTTAGCAGGGTTTTTTGTCCTCTAAATTTTTGTGCTTAGAGATGCTCTAAGAAGCAATAGGACGAACAGCGTGAGCGCGCGTGGCTGGCCTGTTAGTTGGGGCAACTTGCAAGTTGCAAACAGGATTCCATCCACTACGACCGATGGAGGACCGGGAACTCTCCAGTGCCCTCGGTAAAAGCAACGGGGAGGCAGGGCCACTGGTCGACCGTGCGCGGTGCGTGGCGTCTCCATCGGTCGCCGCCTCCTCGTGCCAGCCGTATGTGATGCCATGGCAACGACTGACCGGGAGTGGTGGAGTAGGAAGAAACCTTAACGCTCAAGAAGAGCATCTTCGATCTGCAGCCGGTGCAGTGCCCGCCCGGTCACCGGCGGGCTCCACCGCGGCCGCCCGCCCGCTTCTATATATAGCACCCCAACTGGACACACGAGGGAGCTACTAGCCTGCTACTAGTAGTAGTAGGACACGACCAATGCCCACCTGCTCCCGCTCATCTGATTGCCGCCGCCGCCGCCCACCCAGCTCGGCCTGACCGCTACGTCTCACTCTCCCCTTCCTCTCCTGGGCTACCTAGCGTCCTAGCCTACCAGTAGCTCGGTTTCCTCTTTTCGAGAGCCTGAGAGAGAGTTGGTGATCACTGATCACTGATCACTGATCACGCGCCCGCCCACCCACGGGTTGGTTGTTTTAAGCCCACGGGTCGGACACGGCATGCGCTCTGCTCGCTCCTAATGGCTCCAGCTTCCGCCTCCCTCCTCCCAGCCACCAACGCCGCTGCGAAGCGCCCTGCCCCCGCCGCCGCCGCTTCCGACGCTGAGCATCCACTCGCGCAGGTCAGTTCACTACGCGGTCTCCACTCTCCACTATGCTAAGCATGGTGTCACAGCTCGGCGTACTGAATACTGACCCGTGCGGTGCTTGGTTTGGCTGGATGTTCAGGGCGACCAGGGCGTCGTCGTGGCGGCGGGCAAGAACAGCCAGAGCCAGCAGCAGCAGCAGCAGCTGGAGTGCCCGCGTTGCAACTCCACCAACACCAAGTTCTGCTACTACAACAACTACAGCACCACGCAGCCGCGCCACTTCTGCCGCGCATGCCGACGCTACTGGACCCACGGCGGCACCCTCCGCAAGGTGCCCGTCGGCGGCGCGTGCCGACGCGCCGGGAACAAGCGCCGCAAGTCCGCCGAGCCTTCGCCCTCCTCCGCTTCCCCGTCGGCAGAGGACGCCGCGTACCGGACGGACATGCTCCCGGCGACGCCGCCCTTCTTCCCGTTCCTCAGCGACGGCGCCGTCTTCCTCCCGCAGTTCGACCTCGGGCTGGGACGCACCGGGTTCCCATGGCCAGCGCCGGCGGGACCCGACCTCTACGACGGGCTCGCCACACCGTGGAGCGGCAGTGTCGACGGGACCCTCGCCGGCGGCGCGTGGGACGACTTCGCCGTCGGCCTCGACCTCACCTGGCCACCGCCACCACCACCACCTGCCAGCAACAGCAACTGAACGGTGTGTCTTCTTGACGTCAGTCGGGTCGCCGGTGCTGCTGTTTTATCATCGCAGCCTCGATCGATCAGGTAGTGTGCTGCTGCTTACCAGCTTAATCATCATCAGCAGTGTGTTCGTCTGAGCTTTGCACGCAGCTCACTTCACTGTTTCACTTCCTTCTGATGCTTACGTACGAGAACGATGTGGTGATTGCTATTTCAACCAATGGACCATGATCTATCTACCTATACCTATAGCTGCCGCAGGGAGGATGTAAAACTTGATCTGTCTAGTGATATGCATATTTACAATAAAAGGTTTGTTCCAGTTCCCAGCCGCACTAGCTCACACAGAGCTGTACAATTCTCTTCACTGTTGCTCCATCATTGGCAGCAAAATTATTCAGTAGAAGAAAAAAACAAGTATAATACTGGCAGTACCTATTTATAGTACTATAAGGAAAGAACCAAGATATGAACAAAACAATATATTGGCTGTTAGCCATAGAATTACACAGAGCCTCTGTTTGTATCAACAATAGAAAGAATAGTGTGGTCTTTGGAGCGAGATCACCAAAGCAGACAGCAAAACCAGAGAAAACTTCCAACTAGTAGTTAAAATCCTAGGTGAAGACATCTGTACTGTACAGTAAAGAACCCAGCAAAAGCTCTCACGCTAGTTTCACACCTGAACCGGGAAACCGAAATTCTGGAACACTCTGATTTCTCCTCCTCGTCCCGCCGTGACGATCACCAAGCCCCACGCGGACCGGCGCTGGACATCCATAGCCCCGATGCAAAGGTCAGACGAGCTGTGGCCAGGACTGCTCTTCGCAGACGGTAACTGCTCGTCGGGCAAAGATGGGGACACTGCTTCAGCCGGATGGTTGCTGGTGCTTGCACTGGCTCCGCGTGCTGGGCTCTCGGTGGTGGATCTGTTTGCAGTTCCATTCGCTACGAGCTCGCTGTTCTGCGCAGGGGCTTCAGGGGCAGAGTTCGCTGCACCATCCGGTTCGCTGTGTCTACTGCTACGGCACCCGAACGAGCCACGGGGTTCAGCGCCGGGCCATGTGATCGCGACAGTTACATCGTTGCAGTGGAAATGTTCGTATGAGTTGGTCACGTCAACTGCGCTCCTGCTTCTGCTCGGATGGGAACTGTTGTCATGTCTCCAGACATACACATGAGAGTCCTCACTGGCACAGACTACATATTTCCCGTTTGGAGCTACAGAGGCTGAGATTTGGCTACTTGTGTTGCGGAACCCTGGTGAAAAGGTTAAACAAAACGTAAATTCAAAACACCAGACTAACATTAGTATATTGCTGATCGCATGGGCTAGCATCCTATTCCCTCCAAAGGGAAACAGGGTCGGAACAAATCAAATTGCATAGAGTGACATAGTTCACGTGTTCTAGATTTGGCGAAACGAAAATGCAGTTTTGATCAGCAAACACACCATAGGTGATTAACAATGAGAGGAAAAATGGAAGTTACCTTTAAATTTGTGAACAAGCTCATCACCATTAACAACACGGATTCTTGAATCTGCAGAAGTAATAAGCACTTCCAAAGAGCTTCCTGGAGCAAACTGTTGTGTGAAACAGAGAGTTAGGTGGCAGTGGCGACACTAAGACATGTTTGTGATGTAAACTGACATGACAGCTTGTGCAAAATAGTCTTGACTTTGTATATATGTCAGAAGAATTACACTTCTATGAAGAAATAACAATCGATTGACAGGCTGCCAACTATGGCCTCCAGTAATAGGTGGTACAAATCTCTACACGGCTAAGCATGTGTGTTACTGAAGTCTTGACGAAGTATTCCTACAAATGGATACACTGCACAATTACATACCTGGAAGCCAGTTATCTTCTTCTGGCCAGATTTCTTTTTCCTGATTCTTAAGTCTATCTGACTTTTGTACTGAAGCTTCTTCTCTGCAATGACCAAGGAAACAGGACAATATATGTTACTCCTACTACATATTACTATTGTTTTATATCAAACTACTATTACTTGATTGAGACTAACACCAACAAATGCATTTAACTATAACTAAAGTGGCATACCAGTTGTATCGAATAGATGGCAGCTTCCCTTGTGAGATCCCACCATTGCAACCTTCAAAAGTAACAGAGAGATGCAACATCAGCTCATCTAATTTTCATAGTCACTGCATATGTTCACTAACAGGAAACTAACTAAACCTGTCCATCGGGGGAATAACAGGCAGCGGTAACCATCTCATGAAGATCATTCCAATCTTCAATCTTCCGGTCCTGGACATTCCAAATGCGAACTTTCTCATCCAGTGACCCACTGATGAAGAAGTTATCATCTACCGGGTTGAACTGGATGCAAGTCACTGCAACAAATTGAGTGCACAGAAGTCAATTGTCTTGTTGCACCAAACATGTATAGTTAGTTGCCAAAAAAGGTGTCACATATAAAATGATCCTGCAACTAGACTGACCATAATCTGTGTGTGAGAATGTCTTCAAACAGGTACTGGAGGTGATGTCCCATAGCCTAACAGTTTTGTCCATTGAGGATGAAAGCAAGTACTGCATGAGAGCCAAACATCTAGTTAGGGCCTTTACATAATAATTTAAGTATAAAACTGAGCCCCACAAAGGTTAGTTCACGCATTGGCTTGTTTCAGAACTAACTACTTTAGTTAAGAAAAAATGTATTGACCATGTTTTCCTTTTCAAATAGAAATTAACCGTAGGCATTCAAGAAAATGGTCTAGTAAAAACTTTTAGTTTTAAAATCCTATAACACCATGTCAATTGTATAGTGGAATAGTGAACACGTCTGAATGCAAGTCAAACGCACCAGGCTGCATGATTGGAAGCCAATCACATAACAAAGGCCAAGATAAATAGCATATGATGCACATATCAAACCTAAGTTGCTACATTAGGGGTTGTTTATACGAGAAAATTGGAAAGAGATAGAATGGAGAACACAGTGCAGAAGTACAGTATGAATGCTAAAGAGAGCTAACTGTGAACATAGATGGTTGATTGTCAGATCATGGATTTGAACACTACATGGACCCAGTAGATCAAGTGTTAATGGTAATATTTTGCGAACACGTAGGGTGCCAATACCATTAAACTGATATTATCAGATGCAAAGAAGAAAATTTATTTTGATAGTAAGAGCAGCAATGGTTTATGACTATGCCTACTGTCTTGCTTGTCAGATCATGAACTACAATCATATACTACTATACACTTCATTTGGAACTTGTAAACCATGTATAGTACCATAATGGCATTTTTCTTGGGGACAAGACATGTACGCACGGAATCTGAACAGACCATTTTCAACCATATGCAACTATTAGTGTTAACCAGATTACTAATCATGAAAATGATAACCGATTTTCATGTCCTGACCACAGTTAATCACAAAAAAAAAACTACTTCAACTATCTTCAGATGTGCAGTCTGAAATATGAGGACCAACTGATTGTGTCATTCACCAATTTAAGACAATGGATAGTCAAATTGCATATTCCAATAGATTCGCTACTAACATAAAATAAGCGAGAACCTTTCAGCAGTGAAAAAACTGAAGTGCGCAACAGTCAGGCCTTCTGTTCAATCGGCAGGATGTAGTGTATTGTTGCACGCTGAAGCCACACTAGACACCATCAAAACTAAAGTTGGAAGTGTCATATTTTCCATATGTGCATGGTTTAGCCGTAGTCGTTTCAATGATCAAGGTAATTAAAGCCACACTAGACACCATCAAAACTAAAAATCAGCATTTGTTTATGTTCTGAAGTAGATGGCATTGAAATTGTTGATTCTTATTTTTCAGAATGGTTAACGAAGTGCCAAAAAGTAAGATTAAGCACTTGGCTACTGGACTAAATATCACAGATTCTGTACCTGAGATTTGGACCATGATAGATCAAGAACATCGGCTGTGTGACCCAGGAGCGAGGAAACTGGCTTATCTCTGAACCCAAACACGCACTCAGGCACAACCAGATGATCAGAACCGACGGACTTCCGGCTGCTTTGCACCCTTGGTCTCCTCTTCTTCTCCAGATAGCCCTTTTCTGCAGAGCTCAGAGACAACGCTCCGACGTCCGGCGACCCATTTCCAGCAACTGCAACAAACGGGCTGGAGCCGCCACCGCTGTCCCTCGAACCTGCACCTTCGCCGAACAACTCCCCCTTTCTCTCTCCCTCGGAGACCTCCCAGACATGGATCACGCGGTCCTCGCCGGCGCTGGCAAGGTACCGTCCATCCAAGCTGAAGTTAATGCACCATATGGAGCCAGAGTGCGCGGGCAGTTCCTGCCTCATGAACATGCCCGTGAGCTCCTTGCACGCCTTCCCGTACTGCCGCACCCTGACCCTCCCCGCACTGCGCGAGCCGGAGCCGTCGAGGCTGTCGTCGGTGGCGGAGCTGAGCCGCCGCGCCTCCTTCTCCTTCTCGGTGCTGCCGCGGCGGCCCCCGTAGGCGACGCTGCCGGCCAGGTGCCTGATGCCGCGCAGCCAGCCCCTGCGGGGCTTGGAGGACGGGGCGCCGGCGGCGGCGTGACTGTGGGCGGCGGAGGAGGGGGTGGTGGCCCGGCGCATGAGCTCGTGCACGATCGGGGAGCGGCCCAGGCAGAGCTCGAACTCCTCGAGCGAGAGCTCCCTCCCCGTGCCCACCTCCCGGACCACCTCCTCGTGCACCTCCCCGAGCTCGAGCTCGAACTCCGTGCCGTCGTCCAGGTTCCGGATCCGGCATTGCTGCTCCCCGCCAGAGACGCCGCCGGCAAAGCTCGGGTTCCGTGCCAGAGGCGGCTTCCCGTGCCCCGCGGATCTGGGCTCCTCCGGCGCCGAAGCAGCGGGTTCCGGCGGAGGGGAGCTGGTGGATGGCGGTGGCGGAGGAGGGGAACGGCGCGGCGAGCGAGGTGGGGAGGAGGAGGAGAGGCGGGGGGAGTGAGGCTGTAACGAGCCCGAGGGGGAGAGGCCGAGGCGGTTGAGCAGCACCTTGCGGCGCTCCTCGACGGAGGTGGGCTCGGAGATCCAGACGTCGTAGGCGGCGTCGGCCGGGACCGAAGCGTGCGGCGGGTGGCTGCTGTTGTGGTGGTGCCCGCGGCGTCGGCGTCGGTGCAGGAGGTCGGAAGCGGCTTCGTCGTCGGAGGCGGAGGTGGAGGAGCAGGAGGAGGAGAGGATCCGATCCAGCGACTCGTAGAACTCCTCGCCCTCCTCCGCGTCCACTCGCTCCAACGCCGGATCCAGCGCCGCCGCCTCCGGCATTGCCCACCACCGACGACAGGACCTCCCTCCCAAATGCGGCGAGCCGGAGCAGGAGGCGCCCCGCCTGAATGCGCGGGGATTAAATAAACTGGAAAAGGAGGGAGCTTATTGGGTTCTTGTGCCGTTGCTGTCACCCCTGCGTGCTTGGCTCGTCGGCCAGCTGGAGCTGGGGAAGTGGGAAGCCAGCAAGCAGCGGCAGCGGCAGCGGCGAGAACGAGGAGGAGCACTGCGCCATTTGTTGGAGGGATTCTGGGCTGTGTTTTGTATTGTTGGGACTTGGGAGGAGAGCAACGCTGCCGGTGCCCGCCTGGGGTGGCTGCAGGCTGCAAGCGGAGAGGGAGGGAGCCCGACCCGACCCGTCAGGTCAGCCACCAACAATGCAACAACAAACAACCCACCCAACAACACAACAACCGATGGGGAAGCGAGAAGCGTGATCCTCCCCTCCCCTCCCCTGCTATCCGGGAACCGGGACGGCGTATGCTGTGCCTGACTATGACCCGTGGGGACCCGGAGGAGAAAACATCACAATCAGCTGCACAACAACATTTGTTCAATACCATTCATTTACTTGCTTTTAATAAATGTTTTACAGAAGAACCATTCTTGGTATTTATGGGCGTGTTTGGTTAGCCCGATCTTCATTTCTCGCCCGGGTCGAAAGAAATAAACCCGAGTTTGATGAGTCGCGGCGTATCGGGGATTTGGCTCGCATGACTCTTAAACAGCCCCCATCCTGGCTCCGGAGGAACGCCAAATCGAGCATGTCCACCGGGACAGGCCCTGGCGAGCGCCAAATCGAAAAGTAGGCTCACTCCCTCTTATGCTACCACCTCCCGCTGGGAGACAAATCCCTCCCCATTTCCCTCTTGTGTGACAGCTTTGACGGCGACGGAGGCAGCGATTTAGATCTCCGGCAGCTGCTGCTAAGTCAACTCCGGCACCGTCTGGCGTGTCTTGTCCGACATCGACTTCTCCCTCCCCTTCTTCTCTGCCTGCGGCAGGTCATCGAGGTCTGCCACCATGAAGATAAGAAACGCGGCCTTGCCTCCTCTCCAACGTTTTTACCAAGGTAGTTAGCTTGGCATTAGTACCCTACCTAGTACAATGCCACTCCGTTTAGGGACAACAATCGAAGGTTATCATCCAGGCAGCTGCCCTACTCGCTGTGATTCAGGCATGGATGTTCCTGATCTACAGAAGAGCGGCTGCTAGGACTAACAGGCCGGTAGTGAAATATGGTCCCCTGATGCAGTGCGACAGAGATGGGATGGCAAATCTGAACTACATCTACAACAACAACAATGTGGAGGCTATCGCCATGCTCAGGATGAGAAGAGCCCCATTTAACCATCTTGTGCAGACATTCGGGTCAAGGGGTTTGCTTAAGGACAACATCAACACCTCTATCAAAAAACATGTGGCTCTGTTTCTTCATGTTCTAGGCCATAATCAGAGATTCCGAGTGATTCATAGCACATGGAGGAGATCAACCGAGATAATTTCCCGATATTTCCAACAAGTGTTATATGTTGTTGGAGAATTCAAGAAGAGATGATCAAGCCACCCTTTGGTCAAACCCCTGTGAAGATACAAGGCAACGGTTGATGGTTCCCCTTTTTCAAGGTGAGCAACTCTAGCATGTTCTTCCTTGGATGATTTTATTAGACAGCTGGCTAACATTCTTGTAATGCCAGGATTGTACTAGAGCAATTGATGGTACTCATGTGATGGCAAGAATGCCCAAAGTTGAACAGGCTGAATATAGGGGAGGAAGCACTACCCCAGCCAGAATGTGCTTGTCGCTGTTGATTTTGACATGAAGTTCACATATGTGCTTGTTGGGTGGGAAGGATATGCCCATGATGCGACGATTCTGACTCACAGCCTTAGCAGACCTGATGGCCTCAAGCTCCCTGACGGAAAATTCTACCTAGAAGGTATCGGGTATGCTTGCCGGCCCAGAATTCTTCCACCCTTCAGGTCAAGAAGGTACCATCTCAATGAGTTCTCTGCTAGAAACTACTCAAAGACTCCGGAAGAACTTTTCAATCTATGGCACTCTAGCCTTAGAGTCACGGTCGAGAGGGTTTTCGCTGCTATGAAGAACAGGGTTAAGATCCTTGATCAGAAGCCTTTCCACTCTTTCCCTACCCAAGCTAAGCTTGTTCTTGCATGTTGCATTTTGCACAACTGGATCTTGCAATTTGGTGTCGATGGATACTTCCTGGATAAGGAAGATGTTGTTCCTGACGACTGATATGTCGTAAATGTATCTATAATTTTTGATGTTCCATGCTTGTTTAGTATCTACTTTGCTTTGCTTTGTCGAAACTTTGAGGTATTTTTATGTTTTCTGGGACTAACCTATTAACAAAATGAATAGTCTTGGAATTGGACAGGACAAAAGCTAAAGTCAATATTTCACCGAGGGGAACACAGAGCCAGAAGACGAGACAGAGAAGGGCCTCGAGGGGGCCACACCCCCTGGTCGCGCGGCCTGGGGGGTGCAGCCACCTCGGGCACCTCCTCGCCTCGCCTCTTCGCCTATAAGAAGCCTCCCAATGAGAAAACCCTAAATAATCCGAGAGAAAGCCACAAAAACCTCCACAACGCCGCCGCCACCGAAAGAGGAGATTCGGGGGACATAAGTCTCTGTTCCGACACCCTACCAGGACAGGGAAGTGCCCCTGGAGCCATCTCCATCGACTCCACCGCCATCTCCATCGCCGCTGCTGAATCCCATGATGAGGAGGGAGTAGTTCTCCCTCGAGGTTAAAGGCACTACATGTAGTTATATGTTCATCTCTCTCTCTATGCATGATCATGAGCTTTGTAATCTATAGATCTATTTTGCTACTCAAGTGCTTTAATGAATCTCTGCTTATCTCCACGTGTGTGAAGTTGACAGTGTGCACACCGTGTGGCACTTTGGCTAAGGTTACATAAATACTTATCATGAGTATAATTTGAGTTGGATGTCTCTATGAGATTGTGGTGTTTGTTTGTAACATCCCAGCATTAGAGCTTAGAAATAAGTTGTCAAGGTAAATCTAGACAAGTTCGTGGTGCGAATAGCTCCGAGACCATGATAAGTCTGTAATAAGGACAAGTACTTAGTAAATAATCTTGTAATAATAGTAAGTAAAGAACAATGTAGGTGTATGATAGAAGTCATAGGTGCCATAATATTACAATAATTTTTGGGATGAAGGTAGTAACTACAATTTTGTTAGTAGTTTTGAGATATCATGTGAGGATAGCTATGATAGAATAGAAAATTAGTAGTCTTTAGTAGTCCCGAAAGAAGGGTAAGTGGTTAGTCAAAACCAAAGTGAGACCACTTTGGTCAAAATTACCCTGTTGCGCCTGAGCAATTTGGGTAAGTAATGAGACAAAGAGTAGTTTAATCCTTAAGTGCTAAGTATCATGGTGTAAACCTATAATAGGAGGTTTCATATACTACACAGCTAAGCCTGAATTCTAGAGGTATTATACTCAACTATTATATTCCGGGCTTGGAATGATGTGTGTTATATGTACCACATTTGGATTTTTGGTTTTTCTTGCATCTTCTTGGTTGACTAGATCTGTGCATGAAGTTTGACTTAATGTGCAAATGCATGTTGCACAATCAAGTTATTTCTTGATGTTATAGATCTAGATAGAAAAGGGAATTCGTGTAAGGGAGTGACAAGTTCCGAAGATCAAGATGAAGACGTGCATAAAGAAGGAAGCTAAATATAAGGTGTATCAACACTGTTTTGGAAGGATGGATTAATCCCAACTTACTATTAGTTAGCAACAAGAAGGATTATTAGTGCATAAAAGGTGTGGAACAACATAAAAGAATGAATTTTAGTTCACTCAAGATAAGTGATGTTGCTCAGAAGCTAATGAAGTAATTGTACCAAGTTCATGGAAGTATCATGAATTAGTGCAAAGCAGAAGTTTTGGGAGAAAAGTGGTATTCAAGCTCTGACAACTCAGAGAGAATGTCAGTAAGAAGTCGAAACCCCGTAGGCTAATCCGTACACCTAGGAGGATCCGCAGCTGGTATCTGTAGTTGGTATCCGTAGCTGGTATCCTAGCGGTTTAGCTAAGTAGGTCATCTTTGTGTAATTTAAAGAGTATAAAACTTGGCCTAAGTTAAGTTAGACCTAAGGAAGTATGAAATTAAAGATCGTCTTTCGAGACGCTTCGTGAGATCGGGCTTACCAAATCAAGAATGTCCAGAAGGCTAAGAGTAAGATAAATAGTGTTGGAAGATTCATTTCAGAAATCCACAATTGTGTGGATATACCGTAGATTCTTCCGGGAGACCTTACATAGGTAAGATTTAAGCTAGACAAAGACTAATACCTTAACTAGTGGGTATTATACATGAAGTTTAGAGACCATTAGGAAACCCCAAGGAGGAGAGTAAACAATAAACACTGAAGTGTTGTTGTCTAACTTTCTGAGTAAAGGTTGGAGAAGTACAAAATTATGGTGAGATTGAGCCTTATTCTCATAAGGTTATAAGAAATCATCTGTATAAGAGTACTCTCTAGAGTATGTCCGGATGAATGACCAAAGTAGACATAACTGCTTAATCTGAGTGAACTAGTTATAAGGAGGAAATAGCTAGTAAGTTATCCTTTAGTGTAAAGAGAGTATTCTAAAATAGACCGGTATAGTGTAATAGGAAAAACTGGATTGTAATGGACTAAATGTGTCCACAACCAAATCTAAATAGATATGTAAGGACATAATCCAAGGGATTATTGTAACAGAAACCATAGGATAAATTAGGAGTGATAGTTCGAAGTTGCCAAGTATGAAGATGATTCAAGGAAATAAATTTGGATCTGGGATACCACAATTATCCTCAACTGTGATCACAATGGAATTTGAGAAATGGTGTGGTCAATACAAGTTAATACCTCATTCCGGAACGTAAGAGAGTACGAACTTCGGGGACGGAGTTTATTTTAAGGGGGAGAATCTGTAACATCCTAGCATTAGAGCTTAGAAATAAGCTGAACACATGTGTGTGCATTGCATTCATGCATAAAAAATCCGGATAATTTTCGCGCTTTTAAATAAAACTTGTCAAAGTGATTGAAGCTTCTCTTAACTTGGTGGAACTGAAGTAGATCATCAAGTTGACTGCGATAAGTTTCAATGTGACCTTTGTTTAAAACCTTATTTTGGGTAATATAATTTGATCTAAGGGTAGATCAAATGTAATAAAACTAAGTCACAACACACTACTTAATAAGGAGTACTTGATCTTCTAGAGATCATTACATGGTGTTTCATATCACAACTCAAGGATGAATACTTAATATTCTAAAGATGATTATAAGATATTACCTACCATAAACTCTGTATACCAAGTTAAGTATACAACTTAAGTAAAGAAACTTTATAACTAAATCTTGAAACACTTGTTTACAATAGTTATTCCTACCATGAGAATCATGGTAGTTTCTAAACACTAACTATTATTACAAATAGAGTAGTAAAGGAAGTCAAGCCAAGACCATTCAACACATACCCTTAATATGATATTAAGAGGTGACATTCCTATTTATCCAAGTCCTAGTGTCAATGGATCATCACTACTGAGTGACCAATTCTTGACCTAGTCCTTGTTAACCTTTAGCATTGACCTAATGTATTCACTTTCCAAAGACCTTAAGTAAATTAGTAAGGAAGAGGAACTAGCTATGATGAAGTGTACCATCATCAATGGAATGTGATCCTTAGTGGAGATCAAACCATTTGATGTTGGAGGAGTTAACTCACTCATGAGTTAACTAGAAGTAGTACCTAAACTCAAGGGTTGAGCTACTAATTGAGGAGCTATGAGAAATCTAGTAGTGTTAGTACATTAGATAACAATCTTGTTATGACAAGTGGATGTAGACTTAGAATAAGCTTGCTTAACAAGATAAGTCTATAGAGAGACTAATACAAGTTCACCACTTAGTTGAGTATAGATCTTGATCCGACAATTAGAAGCCTAAGCTTTGTATGATCAAAGGATGGTGGTCATTATTCCCAAGTCACTTGAGAATAGATGACTAGGTGTTGAAGAAGACTTGTGAGTATACCAAATTAGGTTAAGCCTTAATGAGATGAATCATCTAGCTTGAACATGAGAAGTCAAGCTAGAGTATAATGAAGTACATAACATGAGTTGTACGAGTAGTTGGAAGTATAATAAGTTTAACCAAGGTGATACAAGAATAAACTTGTATCATGGAGAGTAGTACCATGCCTATTCAAAAGGATTGATATCACATGTGATATATAGAGAGAACTATAATCTTGTAAGCCTTGGATATAGTTGGAAGATGAGTTTAAGGAAGTTAATAGATGGAGTTAGCAGTAGCTACATTGATAGGTGCATCAATGGTAGTTAATTAAGAGGAGTTATATACTAGGAGTAAGAATGGAGTAATGTTGAAGTGGCATGACCATGTCATCATGTGATGATGGATATGGTGGAATCATATGCTTGTTTTATTTAGGGAGATGTGAACTTTGTGAATAAGATAAGAAAGAAATATAGGGTATATTTAGGAAAGGAATTCCTTATCTCAAGATATACTTAGTGAGGTATTAAGGTAAGGATTCTTTAGAAGCCTTAACTAAGATCATGTCAAGCCATGAGCAGAACCATGTCTACCTCTTTGTTTAAACATCCTAGAATAAAGAGGGTAGTAACCAACTCCTATTTTTAGGCAGCCAATGGATAGTATCTCTTAGTCAAATGAAATGTCTAAAAGATAAGTAGAATGCCAGGTGAGTGTTTGAGACGCCTTGCCCAGTTGATTGTCTTAAACCAGAAACCTAGAATGATAGAATTATCATGATCATATTACTAAGTAAGTCCAATATCTCACTCTATGTGGAGATATCAAACCCACTCATAGAATTATTTAGATCACATTATGAAAGCAATCCCAATAACTCACTTTAAGTTGAGAGGTTATTCAGGATCACAAAACATGGTGGGAATATGTCTAGCCTTAATAATCATCTATATCTATAATTGATTATGGGTTATTAAATCCTCTCAGAACCCATATACCTATATCTGAATGAACATGAGCATTTCTCCACCCGTGATTATTATTGATTTATCATTACCTAACCAAAAGTGTTATGTGGTAATTCTAAACTCTACAAACCAAGTAGAATAGGATTTGGCAAATCACCAAATATGGAGGACCATGAAACTTATATCACCCCATTAGGAACCACAAAGATTAATACCTTATAATGTATATAGATAAATCCTTTATGAAGTTAAGTAGGAACAAGATTCTGTATACATCAATAAACATCTCAAACCAGTACCATTAAGATTATCAAGTGAAAACAGAATCATCTTTGGGAAATCCTATTATAAGAAACAAATTCCTAAAACCCTAATCTTTATTAATACTTCCTAATGAAAAGGATTTTTCATATAGTTAGGAATATTTTTTAATGCACAATGAGAAGTGAGGGGAAGAGGGTCATACTTGATACAATAATATTCGTGACCTACAAATTTTCTAGATATTTCAAATCTCGAGTAAAACATATTTGGAAAGGTTTTATAAAAACAGAAATAGGAAATTGTAAGGGGAAAAAACAAAGACAAATAGCCAACAACTTCAGCCCACGACCTAGCTTCCTATTCCACGCCCACGAGCACCAGGCATCATAATTCGCTCTCTCAATCGCATCCCAATACCAGCCCAGGCCCTGGTATTTGGGCCGGAGTCCTGGCCGGAGACCTTGGGCAGAATCTCCGGGGGTCTTACACTAGAGACTCCAGGGTTCGCAGGCCAAAGACTCTAGTCTCCCTCAGCTGCTTCTTCCTTTATAGCTTGGCGATGATCTGGTGCTTCGTACATGAGGATGCACAACGTAGAGGCATGAAGTAGCAATCTATTCAAGGGTATACTGAAGTCACACGAGGAGAGGAGCGAGTTAACCTTATCTCGTAGGAGTTTGGCTCGGGCAAGAGTCATTGGTCCGTTTGGGGGACTTGGTGGTGCAGGTGTAGTGACGTCTGTAGGACGGGCTGCATGAGGTGCCAAGATTGAAATAAGAAAAAAATGAAAAATATCAAGTGATGACCAAGATGTTGAAGGAGTGGTCCAAAGATTGGTCATGAGAGAGTTATGCACTTTACTTTGTGATAGCCTTCGTGCTTGAAGTCATATATCAAGCTATCATATAGTTGCTTGTATTTCTTAGCATAAGTTCTTGGTGTACATAGGTGAACCGTAGTTTATATAGGTTTTGTGCCTGACAAAGTAAACGCTAGTTTTATTCTACCTTTGCTAAGCACATCTCATAAAAGTTTTAAAACTCCTATTCACCCCCTCTAGGCGACATCTGTGTCCTTTCATTCGCACGGACCTCAAGGTCGCGAAACTCCTCGCAAGTCACCCCTTGTCCTTGCACGATGATCCTGGTACCACAAGTGGTAGCAACCCCATGGCCTCTCACACGTTTGGTGTTTTATGACAACTCCCATTCTTCCTGATCCAGCCAGGATGCGAAAGTAGGTCTTCTGGCCGGAATCACCGCAACACAACGACGTGTCGTAGTGAAGCAATCTCCTACTCCTGCAGCCCTAAGGAAATTCCCTAAAATTTCCTTAGGGATTATTATGTGTCCTTTTCCCTCCCATATAGACCTTTATACATAGGGGAAAAGAGGCTACTCCATCAATTAAAGTCCCGGGGTAGGACTAAAGGGAGGGGAAGGTGGCGGTACACACGCCCAAGGAAGGAGGCCGGCCGACCCGTCCGGGGTGGGCCACACCCGCGCGTCAACCAAGGCGGTGACGACGGCTTGCCGTAGGTGGTTTGCCTCTTGGGCCTTGTTCCCTCCGGGGACTTGGCCCATTAGGGAAGTTTGCCCAATAAAATTAAAATTAAATATTATTTCATTATTGATTCCAACAATTAATATAAAATACATATTATTAAATCCTCTTTGATCTGAAACACCTTTTCGGTTCATTCCAAACTCCTTTGGATCCTCCTGGAACAATTCAGGTTATCTCACAGAACAATTCCGGTATTCACTTCTCTTTCTTCCTCTGATTCCATCAATTCCGAAACAATCTCTAAGCATCGTAAAACCCATAAGTGTGTTACCCTACGGTTCAGGAACATCACAGACATGATCGAGACAACTCCCGAATCGGTGATCATCAGCGGAACCAGTATGTCCATAATGACCCCAGTGCATTCCACGGTGTGACGGTTGATGTAGTCTAAGCAGATGCGGGTGACAGTAATTAAACATGCATGATCTCACGGTCAAGGACTAGGATACTTTGTTTCTAACTATTGTAACGATGAACTTTGTAACTTGATCGTGTTGCAATAATTATATTACGTAATGTCAATCAAATCATTCACCAATGATATGGCTTCATTGTCAATTGGCGTAAACGCTCCATAATCAGGAAACCTCGATCACAGTTGCCCAATGAACTAGTTGTATTGAGGTACTAGGGACCTTTAGTTTGTTTATATACCACACATGTATCAATGTTTCCGATTGATACAATTATAGAATAATATAAAACCATTATGAACTAATAAGATATGATAATAAACTCTTTTATTTTTGTCTCTAGGGCATATCTCCTTCGGGCCCTTCTTTCGCTCCTCGGATACCATGTGTCGTCTGCACCCCAAGTGGCAAGCTCGCTAGTGGTGTAGACGAGTCTGCGACTTGGTGGCGATGGAGGACTTCACTGGGTTTTAATTTCTTTATCTTCTAGGGTCCTGATTGTAAATTGGGTAACCGTTTGGTTTTAATGCAGCATCTCGGCACTTCTAGGGCCTTTATCTGTTTTAGAAAAAAACATAACCATGCACAGCTCCAGTCGTTATCACGCGGGAAAAGAGAGGCTAACTAGCTTGGTTTGTTAGAGACTAATAATGAGAGGCCAAGTAATTGAAAATATACAGGTTTGGGTTAAGCAGCACGCATCCATATATCGCCCTGCTCCCGGCGTGTCTGACGCCGTGCCGGCACGACGACGACGACGGTCGATCGGGACGTGGGTGGATCGAATTAGGTGGACGGGAGTTCACGCGTCATACCAAAAGTAAGCACGGCGTCCAGCAGAGCAGAGCAAAGCAAAGCCTCGCTGGACTTTGCGTGTCGCCGGAGACGACTGCTATACCATACCAGCACGTCCACCTAGCTTATACTATTAGCTTGATCCATGGATCTGCCAATGTTGCCGTCATCCATCGAGGTTGCTGCCGGCCGGTCGGCGTGATATACACATTTTGGAACTTATTAGAGCTCAGGCCGTCCGAAGAGCAGAGATATTACTGAATCGGTGACCACGCATGCATGCGCTCCAGCTCCAGTACCGATCCACCGATAAGTTATCATGAACGACTATGGAGGTTGCTGCTGCCGGCCGTCGTCTCGTAGGACTACTCTAAAACTACTCTCTATCCGTTAACTAACGTAAGACTTTTTAGTTATTTTAAAGTGAAACTATACAGTAAAATATGTCTATATACATATATGTGTTTTAGAGAAAGGCTAAAATGTCTTACATTAGTGAACCGAGAAAGTAACATCCTGCGACACATAGCTCAGAAGGCGAACTAAGACAGATACTTCGTCGGTGACGATGACCACTATAATATAAGGGCCGTCGATCGATCGGCCGAAGCTCGCTCTCGTGCACCCCAATAATGGACATGGAGGAATAGGCACGCGCGTGTATGTACGTACTTTCTCCGTGTCAAAATATAAGATGTTTTAGCTTTGTGAAAGAAGTATATCTAGATCTTTTTTAGTGTCTAGATTCACTCCAAACCTAGATAAATCTAGACACTAAAAGAGATCTAGATACATTTTATTCACAAGCTAAAACATCTTATAGGATCTAGATACACTTCTTTCACAAAGCTAAAACATCTTATATTTTGAAACGGGAGAGTACGTCGGAGGCACGTTGCCATCCACGGCTGCTTTTGTGCTTCCATCCCATGGCGGATCTCATCGATTCGAAGCACTGGCAGTCATAGCTAGCTGGGTTGCTATTAGTAGTGCTCTATACCTGCACATCGATCATGCACAGCCAATGGGGCTGATGGATCTCGGAAGACCATCTCGATCCAGAGAGGAATAACAAAAAGGAGTACTAGTATTAATCAATCGCCCACCAGCATTTACAAGTAGTACTACTACTTCTCTTACTCTATTATCTACTTTGATCCCCCTAGTTATCCAGTAGCTTCTGCTAGGTTAATCAACGCCCACCAGCATTTACAATACTCAGGCTACACGTTCTAGGCTCACTTGCCTCTCTCTCTAATTGTTTAACTAACAACCGATATCATTCACGAAGTTGCTGACTGGCTTGATTAGATTCCAGCAGCTTAGATCATCACAGCTAATAGTGAGCTTAATCGCTAGTGGAACGGAAGGAATCCAATAGGATCGTCCATCGATCGAACGTGCACGCCGCGCCACAGGGAGCCCATGAGCTGTTATGGATCGATCGGTCTCCGCACGCTGACACACTGATCCTCTTAGTTTCTGCCTGATTCTCTCTAAGCATCTCCTGCAGATTTTAGAATGTTGATTAACTTGATGATGCAAGTTGCGTTATGTTAGCGTCAAAGTTGAGACGCCCAATGATTAGCTGGCATGCATGCTTTGCATATACCTGTAGGCTATAGCTGGACATACCTGTAGGCAATGTTTTTACTACTGCCCCAACATTTCCTTTTGTTTCGAGACTCTCGTTGCTTCTATCTTGTGATTGCTATATGAATATAGTGGGGCAAAAAAATCCTGTTTCGAGAAGTATCTTCTTTTTAAAATGGAAGTCAAACATAAATTTCCCTCGGACTCCATATGAAACAGACATTAGCCACATCTAGCACCATAACATTTTCTCTCACAAAGTCAAATGTGTCCATAGTTTCTTCAACAACTTCTTGAGTGACTCCCAGTAATAAACCCACATACAAAGTTGCCTCATGGTTCATGTAGTTGTTGGGAATTCCTCTAATCTATAACCAAGAACGTGGTTCCTGGTGCTCCACCAAAATCGTCTAAGCACCATGAGGTTATTTCCAGTTCTCCACCTTAATAATTGCGTTGTCCAAATTAGACAAAGGAAATTCCTTTTTGGGAACATCCTGTTATTGGAAAGAACCGGTTTGTTACCAAAACCTTGCACCCTTCCTTCCTCTCTCATGTCTCTCTCGTTGAGGGTCGGCTCTGCCATCCCGGCTACTTTTCCCCTCTACTTGGACGTCCTCGTTGGCCGGAGTGGGGAAGGGGGTGGGGGTGGGGGCGGGGGGGCGGGGGGGGGGGGGGGGGGTGAGGAGGAGGGTGGAGGCTGACTCTCTCCAGTAGACAGGTGTATTTTTAGGGTTTGTTTTCCTTGAGTGGAGTTTAGGAGTAGGTCGTTGGAGCTTGGCGGCTGGCTCTAGCGCAACCTAGGGTTTTTTCTCCTTGCAACATGGCCCTGGCGATAGTCAGCACCGCCGAGGGAGGGAATCTCAAGGATCTCCACCAATAAAACCGTCCGCTGGAGCTATTCCCTCTTGTGGTTTCGCACTCTGTTAGTGGATATACCGAGTCATTTTCCATGAAGACTCCATGGCAGAGGAGGAAGGCAGAGGGCTATGGTAAGGGCTACTTCAATAAGCGTGTGCGTCGATGTATCTCTTGTGGATCTTCTAGACTCCTCCTCTTGGCCGATCATGGTGGTGAGGAAGAAGAGGTTTCCAGCTCTCCATGAGCTAGATCTTCTCGGTGCTTCTTTGATGCTGCAACACTGGAACCAACAATGGTCTTCTTATGTCCATCGATCTATGCCGCAAATAGGCGGCTTGGCTTGACGCCGTCGAAGTGGTGCTTTCCTCGAATAGTTTCCTAGCAAGGGACCTATGCGAGCGACGACTGCCTTGCCCTTCTTCTGCTGGTCAAATGGTGGCCCTCTTTGTCTTCGGAGCGCCATGGAGGCGTCTGTTCAACCTCCGTTTCTGGAGGCTCTTCTCCGGCTCCTCGACGGCACCCTGCGTCGTCCTCACCCAAAATGGAAAGCTCCCTAGTGGTGTAGACGACTTTCGTCGGCCGAGTTTGTGTGTTGGCGGCGACCGAGGACTTGACTGGGTTTTGCTTTTCCTTTTCAGGGTCCTCTATGCATATGTCTAGACTGCTCTATAATTCTTTATCTTCTAGGGTCCTGGCTGTAAATCGGTCTGTAACCGCCTGGTTTTAATGCAGCATCTCGGCCCTTCTAGGGCTTTATCTGTTTAGAAAAAAAAACCTTGCACAGCTCCATTCGTTATCATGCGGAAAAGGAGAGGCTAACTAGGCATTTCCTCAACAAAAAAAAGGTACTAGTAGCGTTTGTTTGTTACATGAGATGAGAGGCAAGTAACCGAAAATATACAGGATTGGGTTAAGCGTGGGTTAGGCAGCACGCATCGCATCCATATATCGCGCTACTCCCGGCGTGTCTGACGGCGTGCCGGCACGACGACGATCGATCGGGACGCGGAGGACGTGGGTGGATCGAATAACAATAACCTGGACGGGGGTTGACGCGTACGCGTCATACGAAAGTAGGCACACCGCCCAGCAAAGCAGAGCAAAGCCTTGCTCGTACGTGAGGCCTCGCTGGACTTTGCTTGTCGCCGGAGACTACACGTCGACCATGTTACCGTCATCCATCAGGTTTTGCTGCCGGCCGGTCGTGTGATTTCTCTCCTGACTTAGAGTAGTACGTACCGACGCTATACACGTTTTGGAATTATAGCTCAGGATGTCCCAAGAGCGGATTAATTACTGAACTGGTGACCACGCACGCATGCACGCGCTCCGTTGAGTACATGTGTCCAGTACGTATATATCGATCCACCCATGTTACCGTCGTCTTGTCTTGTAGGAGTATGATAGTAGTACTGTTCTCAACTTTGTCTAGATTCAGATATATCTAGTTAAAGATTTAGACTAGATGTGTTTGTATCTAGAAAAATTGAGAACATTAATATGAACCGGAGGAAGTACTATTTCTCTTCTAAAACTAACATCTTGCAACACATGGCTGAGACAGATGCCAAACTAGGTCAGATATAATGTCTGTCCCAGGTTTCTTCGTCGGTGACCACTCAATTTCATCGTCCGTCGATCGAGCTCGCGTGCACATGGAGGAGCAGGCGCGCGCGTACGTATGTAGTACGTCGGAGGCACGTTGCAATATCCATGGCTGCCTTTTGTTTTTCGTCCCATGGCGGATCTCATCGATTCCAGGCTACTACTAGCTGGGTTGCTATTAGTAGTGCTCTATATATACCTGCACATCCATCTCGAGCGGCAGACGATCTCCACAGCCAACGGGGCTGATGGATCTCGGCAGATGATCTCCTCTCTAGAGAGGAATAACAAAAAGGATCGGGGAGTCCAGCTGCCATGCATCTTTAACAAGTATAGTATTAGTACTAGTAGAATTAGTAAGTAGTGGTACCCTCTATTATCTACTTTGATCCTCCTAGTTATCTAGTAACTTTTCCTTGATTAATCAACGCCCACCAGCTAGTAGTACGCCACACGGAAGCAGCATTACAATACTCAAGCTACACGTTCTAGACCTCACTTGCCTGCCTCTAATTGTTTAACTAATATAATGACCGAAGATTCACGAGCGAGGTTGCTGGCTTGATTAGATTCCAGCAGCCCAGATCGTCACAGCTAATAGTAATAAGCTTAATTGCTTAGCTAGTGGAACAGAAGGAATCCAATATTGGATGGATCGTCCATCGATCCAACGTTATGGATCGGTCTCCGCTGACACCGGCCCGAGTATATACCTACTGATTCTGTTTGTTCTTACACCAGACTCTCTTTACGCGACTCATGCACATTTTAGAATGTTAGCGTCAAAGTTAAGTTAAGACACCAAATGATTAGCTGACATGCATGCTTTTGCTTTCTGTACACCTGTAGCTGCTGGACATACACGTTGTGAGTATTTGGTGAGCACAGCTTCGCGTGACCAGTACCAACGGCCGGTTCGATGCCAAATTAAGCCGGGCACGCACCGGCCATCTGCGCCTTTTTGCTCACGGTGTCTTTGCAGGACATGCCAACGATCATCTACTACTTCACGGACTGTCTAGCTAATTTAAGCAGGGCAATTGATGAGAATGCACGCTGTCAGAGAGCAAGGCCTAATAATTAACCTTTACTATTGTACATAGTAAAGGCTAATCGCTAGTTTATGGCAACATATTCATTTTTCTTAGAGCAAGTAGGATAGACTGATGGCATTTGATTCAAAGGGTTTAATTGTTATATTACTGAGTTGGAGGACAAAAGCCAACAGAGAAGATACAGTATTTTTTTTTCTAGGTTAAGAGCAAGCTCTAGCAGGTGCTTCTAAACATATTGTGAAAGTGAAAGTTGTGTCGTGTATTAATAATGTTGTATATTTTTATACCTAACTACGGTACATGTTATCTAATAGATAAGATTATGTATGGCTTGGCACTTCTTAATAGCCAGCAGTTGGCTGAGTGGGTCGTTTTTGGCACCGGTCCTCCATGGAGGACTTTTTCCAAATCTTCGAAAAAATCAAATTTGAAGCTTCAGAAAATTCATAAAAAATATCAGGCTGTAGTCAATGATTTATTCTACCAGTATGTAAAACTTCAATGCCAAATACTTCCTCCAAAATATAAGATGTTTTAGTTTTATGAAAGAAGTGTATCTAGATCCCTTTTAGTGTTTAGAGTGTGTAGATTCATGTAGGTTTGGGGTGAACGTACACACTAAAAGGCATCTAGATACACTCCTTTCACAAAGCTAAAACATTTTATATATTTAAAACGGAGTGGGTACCAAATATTCTATCCTAGACAAAAATGACAAAAATGCATATCTGGGAGCGTGAACAGTGTGACTTTTGAATCATCCAAAAATTGGCCAAATTATCTTTATTCTTGAGCCTAATTTTTTTTATTTTACACTCCTGTAGTGTACACAGTTTAATACACCCATGTATTTGTTTCATATTTTTTGAAACTTTAAAATCAAGTTTTCAATTTTTTCTAAATAAAGTCCTCCATGGAGCTCGGGGCCAAAGCCATTTTCCAGCAGTTAGCTATACTACTAAACTTGCTCTGGCCTTTTACGGTGGGGGGGACTGATGACCCACAAGTATAGGGGGTGTATCGCAACATTTTCGATAAGTAAGAGTGTCGAACCCAACAAGGAGCAGAAGGTGCTGGCTAGTGGTATGGATCAGGAATTCTCTGCAAATACTTAGCAAACGGATTTTTAGGCGTTTTCAATAAAGCAAGTAAATAAAGTACGAGTAAATAAAAGACAGTAGGAATAAATGCAGCAAGTGGCCCAATCCTTTATGCAGCAAAGGACAAGCCGGTTGTATTTCTTAAGATGACCAAACGTTCTGGAGGACACATGGGGAGACTATCAATTGCTTTCGCTTCATATAGTCGATTAATCTTCTCTAGCTTGCTAAGTGTTGTGTGGGTGAACCTGTGCTAATGTACCGCCCATCCAAGACTAATACATACTTGTGATTATACCCCTTGCAAACATCCGTAAGTACAAGAAAGTAACTAAGGTAGAAACCTAACCACAACTTTAAACTCTAAGACCCTTACGTCCCTTATGCAATGGTTTCCTAACGGGGGTTCAGGTTTCTGTCACTCCGGCAACCCCTACGATTAGTAGCCAAATACACAATGCATTCCCCTAGGCCCATATAGGTGAAGTGTCATGTAGTCGACGTTCACATGACACCACTAGAAGAAGTACACCACAACTTAAATAACAATCTATTGAATCTTTCTCAACGCAACTCCACTACTAACAACAATACTTCTCCCATGTCCTCAAGAACAAAACGAACTACTCACAAGACATCATATGGATCATGATCAGAGATGGAATAATGATGTATAACAATCTGAACAATAACAATAATTCAATGGTTCACTCAATAGCATCAACTACAAAGAGTAATCCACACCGGGAAAGTTTCCCCTATGAACTAATGCAAGATTCAACTCAATTGTTACAGCAATATGGAGATGGTGATGAGGGTGCTGATGGTGATGATGGTGGTGGTGATGATGATGATGATCCCGATGAAGTCCAACTTGATGGTGGTGTTGATGGCGACGATCTCCCCTCTTCGGGAAGGAATTCCCCCGGCAGAAATCTGTCTGCCGGAGAGATCTTTCTCTCTCGGTGTTTTCCGCCCTGCAGAGGCGGTGGAATCTTTCTGTGGTCGCTCCCCGAGTCTTAGGGTTTCGGGAGGATCATATACGCCAGAGGGGAGAGGCTGGAGTGGGCCAGGGTGGCCACACCACCCCATGGCGTGGGCCGCGCCTAGGGGTGGTGTAGGCCCCCTGTGGCCCACCTCCACTCTATCTTCTGGCATCCTTAGTCTTCTGGAAAAATAGGATTTTCCGTATATTTTCCTGGATTTTCTGATCTTCGCGAATGTTGCCTCCAAACAGCACCTTTTCTATCAGAATCTTGACTGCAGCGGTCCATGCTTCAAAAGTCATCAACCATGCAAAAATAGATGAAATAACATAAGTATCACCTCTCAATACGAAATATATCAATGAATAATAGTGAATTAAGACATAGAATAGTGATGCAAAATGGACGTATCAACTCCCCCTAAGCTTAGACTTCGCTTGTCCCCAAGTGAAACTAGGCTCAATAACATGGCCTCAGGTTTATGGAGTGAAGAGTCGATAAAAGAATACGGACAAGAAGCATCACATTCATCAAATACATAGATCATAATAGAAGACAACTCACTATTATATACCTCAACTTGCAATGAGTAAAGGAAACACAATAAAGATACATAAAGTGAATCGTAATTGGTAATGGCAAACTTAGCTCTTGGTCGAAGAATAGTTGATAATTTGCTGGAGTTCACAAATAGCTGGCTTTTCAATGATAGCTTTCAAAGTAGTAAACTTCAAGATAAGAGCAACGTGCAAAGCAAGGAACATAAGAAACATGAATGCATAAATCACCATATGAATGAATGAAACACATCAACTCAAAATACTTGCTGAGATAGAAGGGAATAGGTTTACTGACTCAACTACAAAGTAAAAGAAAGGCCCTTCGCAGAGGGAAGCAGGGATTGCAAGTCTCATAAAGAGCTCCCAAAAATTATGATACTTACTCGCTTTCAGCTCTCATTGCCCCTATCATAGGCATCTTTAGGTGATTAAGGTTAAAGTGATCAAAAATGAGGATATGCATTGACAAGTTGTAAGTTGAAAATCTCATGTCCCTTGAATACGAGGGCCGCTCCTCGTGCTACTCAAGTTTAGTCACCGGTAAGTTCTTGTCATCGTAAGAATTTGTGTATCATAGAGAACCGCCAACGGGGTACCCCTTGCCCGATGATACGGAAGAATCCTCATATCAAAATGACAAGGCAAGCAGACAACGAGTATCTCAGCAATCTTCTTATTTACCATGGGAATATGGTGCTTTTTTCTCTCTTTCCTCTTTTCATAATATCTCTCTTTTTTTTATTTTTTTTCAATCTCTATCTCTTTTTTTATAAGAAGAATGCTTCATAGATACTCGTTACGGTTACGCTGCAAGTTTCCACCATGTCAGCATGGATTAGACCAGCGGCCCAGGCGTTTCTCTAACACACATGCATAACTCCATGAACTTACAAGCTCCCCTTTCATTTCACACCGACGACATCCATAGACAAAAGAACATGATATCAACTAGGTACAAAGTACCAGTGCAATGTTGAAAGCGTTCCCCATGACAGCATGGTTCTGTTAATTCACAACTTACAAAGCGCAAGCATATACGCAACATAGGTGAGCACAATGGTTCAAGTTTATTAAATGCAAGAAAGTAAAGTGTGCCATCAAGTTCGTGAGAGCTTTAATCACTAATTTTCACATAACAAGTTTAATTTGGGAGGTAGATAAAACAAGAATTTACTTGGAATAGCAATAATGCTACTGGGTAGGTATGGTGGACACAAATGGCATGGGTTTTGATTTAAACGAGGTGGATGCACGAGAAGAATTCCCTCTCAGTATAGGTTTTTGGCTAGCAAGGATGGGTAGCAAGTACAAGAGTTGAAGGAAACAACCAAACATACAAATGATAAAGAAAAACATGCAATCTTCCTTGGAAGCACAAAAGATCTTAACTAGAGAATACTAGACTTATGAGCAAATCAAGATAGAAAGATGATGAAATTATTTTTCTTTAGAGTACTTCTATGTTTTTCTTTTCAACTCTCAAAAAGGTGTTGCTACTGACCGAGCCAGGTTTGCCAAAACCAACTAAATTAACTCAATGATCTCAAAGTTATACCAATATTAACAACAAGATCAATCATATAACCATGAATTGAAAACTAAAATAAGCTATGCAAAAGAGTGAATGATAGAACTTCTCATTAATATTCCATAACGGCAACTCACACCAAGGGATACATATCTAACGAGAGAGGGGACACTTCCATAATACAAACCATACTACATAATAACTCCTCTATTCATGATATGACTCTACTAATAAGGTAAAAAGATAGAAGATAGTGATATGATACCGCGGCACTCCCCCAAGCTTGGAACAAACCAAGGGGATGCCAAAACTGATGACGAGTTACTCCTTCGGTGGTGGTGGTAATATTTTCTTAGTTGACGTGAGGAAATCTTCCAGCATCTTGTGAAGCCTATTATTCTCCCATTGAAGCATGTCCACCTTCCTCCTCAAGTCTCGGTACTTATCGCAGAACTCCTTAGTGACTCGTAGGGCTTCCGTTGATGAAGAGCAAGAGACTAAAGGTACCAGCCCCTACTTGGGGTCTTGGAGATCTTCCTCCATAGGCTCCTTCCCCTTATCCTTGGCGGACACCATTGTGCTTCAAAGCTTCAAGAATAGTTCCTGGCAGAAACAGATCGAAACAAAAACACGACGAAAACACAATATACGAACCTCGGGAGATCCGGGGGGTTATATATTACGAAGTTTCATATCAAAATGAAGGTACTGGGAGAAAACGAGTCGGAGGCAGAGTCCGGGGTGGACTCACCACCTGGTGGCGCGGCCAGGGGTGGGCCCACGCCACAGGGTGGTGTGAGCCACCCTGGCTCCGTTTTCGTCTCTTTTTCGCTTCGTAGCTTTCCTTATTGACTGAAAACTGCAAAAATATAATTGGATTGTATTTTCGTGGAACTTTTCTTACCAGAACTGTTACCTAGTTGGAAACGGACTCTGCAGGTCTCTGAATTTGGTATTTAGTGGATCCTTCTGGAGTCACCACTTGAATCATCAATATCTTCATCTTCATATACTTATTACTTGAGTCATAAAACCCTTCTCTTCCTTATTACACCATTATCTCCACTTCCTGGAAATTTCTTTCACACAAAACTTCACACAGTTCTCATTAGCAACATTAGTATAAGTGAAGTGACAAAACCTTTTGAGTTCAACTTTCAACTGAAAACCATCAAAACAAAAGCTACTGTAGCAACTCCTTCCGAAATCCCAAAAAGAATTCAAAAAGGAAATCGAATAAAGAAGCAAATGCAAGATTGGCAAAATCTGTCAAAACAGACCAGCAGGTAAAGATAATTTTTTCGAAAATCTTTTGTTGCTCAAAAAAAAGTGCAAAACTAACGAAAGTTAAATAACAACCTGGGGCAGAAGCACAAAAAATTACAACTCAATCTGACATACAGAGATCTCTCACGATTTTTTATGGTAAAGCACAAAAATCTGTTTCGGGACAACAACTTCCCCAAATCTTACTTCTCTCTCATTAGAGGTTGATCTTGACACAAAAAACCAAACAAAACGGATAAGGAGCGGTTATTACCGAAGTAATAACTTCCAAAACTCAAAGAAACAAAAACAAACTGAAAACAAAAACAAATTGGGTTGTCTCCCATAAAGCTCTTTCTTTATAGCCATTAAGATGGGCATGATCATTTTTAAGAAGCTCTCATAGGGATATGAATTGAAGTGAAAGAGAGCATTAAGAAGCAAAAACACACACACATTTAAGTCTAACCCACTTCCTATGCAAGGGGATTTTGTAAACAAACACGTTATTGAAACCAAAGGCAACTTGCATAAGAAGGCAAAAGAATTGCAACTTAAAAACTTTCAGCATAAAATGAGGAAAATTGATATTATTGAGATACATAAGAACACTTTTCCCTCTCTCATAGTAACTTTCAGTATCATGCATAAACTTAACAATATAGCTATCACAAGGACTATCGTAGCAATGATCACTTATTCTAACAGAAAACACAGGAATACTAGCTCTCATAACACCACTATGTGAAACAATATTAGAGGTATCCTTACAAAGGATAGTGTGCCCTCTTCCTCATACTTAGTGACAAAGTCTTTCACATTTGCTATTATAGGTTCATCAACCATTTGTTTATCAGGTTCAACAGCTTTACTTTTACTTTCATTAACCATACTAGCTATCATAGAATGCTCCTTTACCTTAACTGGAAAAGACATTTTCTCAATATAAGGTTTAGGTAAAACATGATTAGCAGTATAAACTTCAGTATTTCTTGCAGGAACACTTTTAGCAACATCTTTATAAGGTTCATGATACTTATTCCACTTCTTTTTAGGCACTTCAATGTAGGAAGCAAAAGCCTTAAAATAAGAAGCAATAGCTTGAGAGTCTAGACCATAAGCATTTTTAATATTTTGAAAGTCATCAGTTCCCATAAAAGATTCAATGCATTCATAATCATAATTTATAAATGACTTTCTACCTTTTTCATTCTCCCAAGCTTCAGCATTGTCTTGAATACGGTCTAGAAGATCCCATTTAGCTTCTTCTTCCATACGAGTGAATGATCCAACACAAGAAGCATCCAATAAATCTTTATCATGTAGAGGGAGCCTTGCATAAAAGTTGTTGATAATAATATTGTTGGGGAGCTCATGAATGGGACATTTGAGCATTAGTAACTTCAATCTCCCCCAAGCTTGAGCTGAACTCTCTCCATCAAGAGGCCAAAATTTGTATATTTGATTCCGATCTTTATGAATCTCATTAGGAGGATAAAACTTTGAATAAAAGAGAGGCACTATTTCCTCCCATTCCAGAGCTTGACCATTCTTCATCAGCTTATATCATTCCTCAGCTCTTCCTTTCAACGATAATGAGAATAACTTCTTTTTAACTTGATCTGTAGTAATACATGTACACTTTAACAACCCGCATAATTCATGTATAAAGAGCAAATGATCATCGGGATGGACTGTTCCATCCCCAACATAGTAGTTATCCATAACACGATCAATAATTCTTGTAGGTATTTTGAAAACATCATTCTCAGCAGGTGGTGGCTTGTCTACTACCTTAGCAGTGGTTGTAGCATTACCAAATAAGAAACTCAGCGAATTATCCATAACAAAAATAAAGCAACTAGCAGAAGTAAACAATACTCACAGTAGAAGTTTCCTTTACCAGTTCCACTCTCCAATAGCGCTTCACTCCCCGGCAACGGCGCCAGAAAATAGTCTTGATGACCCACAAGTATAGGGGGTGTATCACATTATTTTCGATAAGTAAGAGTGTCGAACCCAACGAGGAGCAGAAGGTGCTGGCTAGTGGTATGGATCAGGAATTCTCTGCAAATACTTAGCAAACTGATTTTTAGGGGTTTTCGATAAAGCAAGTAAACAAAGTACGAGTAAATAAAAGACAGTAGGAATAAATGCAGCAAGTTGCCCAATCCTTTATGCAGCAAAGGACAAACCGTTGTATTTCTTAAGATGACCAAACGTTCTCGAGGACACATGGGAAGACTGTCAAGTGCTTTCGCTTCATATAGTCGATTAATCTTCTCTAGCTTGCTAAGTGTTGTGTGGGTGAACCTGTGCTAATGTACCGCCCCATCCAAGACTAATACATACTTGTGATTATACCCCTTGCAAACATCCGTAAGTACAAGAAAGTAATTAAGGTAGAAACCTAACCACAACTTTAAACTCTAAGACCCTTACGTCCCTTGTGCAATGGTTTCCTAACGGGGGTTCAGGTTTCTATCACTCCGGCAACCCCTACGATTAGTAGCCAAATACACAATTCATTCCCCTAGGCCCATATAGGTGAAGTGTCATGTAGTCGACATTCACATGACACCACTAGAAGAAGTACACCACAACTTAAATAACAATCTATTGAATCTTTCTCAATGCAACTCCACTACTAACAACAAGACTTCTCCCATGTTCTCAAGAACAAAACGAACTACTCACAAGACATCATATGGATCATGATCAGAGATGGAATAATGATGTATAACAATCTGAACAATAACAATAATTCAATGGTTCACTCAATAGCATCAACTACAAAGAGTAATCAACACCGGGAAAGTTTCCCCTATGAACTAATGCAAGATTCAACTCAATTGTTATAGCAATATGGAGATGGTGATGAGGGTGCTGATGGTGATGATGATGATCATGATCCCGATGAAGTCCATCTTGATGGTGGTGTTGATGGCGACGATCTCCCCTCTCCGGGAAGGAATTCCCCCGGCTGAAATCTGTCTGCCGGAGAGATCTTTCTCTCTCGGTGTTTTCCGCCCCGCAGAGGCGGCGAAATCTTTCTTTGATCGCTCCCTGAGTCTTAGGGTTTCGGGAGGATGATATACGCCAGAGGGGAGAGGCTAGAGTGGGCCTGTGGCCCACCTCCACTCCATCTTCTGGCATCCTTAGTCTTCTGGAAAAATAGGATTTTCCGTATAGTTTCCCGGATTTTCTGATCTTCGCGGATGTTGCCTCCAAACATCACCTTTTCCATCAGAATCCTGACTGCAGCGGTCCATGCTCCAAAAGTCATCAACCATGCAAAAATAGATGAAATAATATAAGTATCACCTCTCAATACGAAATATATTAATGAATAATAGTGAATTAAGACATAGAATAGTGATGCAAAATAGACGTATCAGGGACTCTTAGCCCTC
Organism: Avena eriantha; assembly: GCA_910589775.1. Lineage (NCBI taxonomy): Eukaryota > Viridiplantae > Streptophyta > Magnoliopsida > Poales > Poaceae > Avena > Avena eriantha. The sequence goes on along the minus strand of OU342741.1, from coordinate 9,376,333 downwards.
AATCTTAGACAAAGTGCTGATGTGACATATCAATTAAGGGAGAGAGAGAAGCGTGTTGTATCTTAGACTACTCATGGTGGAGAGTAACATAAACCTGTTTCATGCATATGTTGCTAGCCTATGTTACTAACTCCATAGTGGTAGTACCATATTTCTTGTAAAACCTCTTTGTCTCAATGTTTGGAGATGAAAGATCTTGAAGAACCTGATGTTATCTTGAACATCAAGATGTTGAGAAAAGAAAATAATGAGAGTACACTTATGCGATCACATTATGTGAAAAATGTGTTGAGTAGATTTGGATATGTTGATTGCAAATCCTCTCCCATGTCTTATGATCCTAGTGTGTTGCTTCAAAAGAATCAAAAGTCAACATGAGGTCAATTAAGATACTCTCAGGTTATTGGCTCGCTTATGTATTTACCTTGAGCTATGAGGCCTTATATCTCTTTTGTTGTGAGCAAACTTAGCCAGTTTGTGGCCAACTCGAGAGTTGATCATTGACATACTCTTGAAAGATTAACCCACTATCTAAAGGGAATGATGAGCCATGGAATTCATTATACCGGGAATCGAAGAGTACTTGAAGGATATAGTGATTCAAATTGGATATCAGATGTTGATGAGATAAAGGACACAAGTGGTATATTCACTCTTGGTGGCGACACTGTTTCAGGAAAGTCTTGCAAGTATACCATCTTAATAAGGTTAACTATAGAAGCCAAACTCACAATATTAGATACTACGACTGTCAAAGCAGAATGGCTTTGTGAACTCTTCTCAGATTTGCCTATGGTTGGAAAACCAATACCGACAATTCTTATGAACTAATATAACCAAACTGTGATTGTCAAAGTGAACCATTCTAAGGATAATATGAAGAGTTCTAGATATATCAAGAGAAGACTGAAGTCTGTCAGAAAACTGAAATACTCCAGATTTGTAACATCGGATTATGTCCAAACTAATAAGAATCAGGCGGGTCATTTTACGAAAGGAATATCAAGAAATTTAATAGAAAATGCATCGAGGGAGATGGGTTTGAGATCCACATGAGTTACCGAGGGGGTAACCAACCTATGTGATCAGAGATCCTGTGAATTAGGACATAAAAAACAAACTGAAGCAACTGAGTTGAGAGAACTTTTTAATACTCTCACTCCGCTGCAGATGCAATTATCTCATATTCTTCTATTAGGCAGATTGATTATATCTTAAATGTGTTCTGTTTGGCTCCTTGGGAGCAAATACGGTGTTCTACAGAGTGATATTGAAATAATGCACGTATATGAGCTACACTATTAGTCACGGTATATGAGATTTGGGTGAATCTCTAAGAAGTTCATGAAAGGGCGATGAGTATGACTTATAAGCTCCACCCGAGAGGTAGCATATGACGGCAAAGTACCGACAACGACATTGAATGAAAACGTTCTGAAGACTAACAATTCAAGGCCCAATCTATTGTTTAGATGTAGTCAAGCGTGTCTCTTTGTCTAGGTGGAAGTGCAAGTTAATAGTCACCACTGAACTACAGGTATGTTAACTAGTAAATGGAACTAATGATCCATATGGTGTGTCTTTGAGATCTAGTGGGCATTGTTAGATTTATATGGGTTGTGGCCCATGTGGGAAGCCACGTAGTATAAAAAAATTCTAAAATATCAAAGGCCCATCTACTATAGTAACTTGGGAACCATGGAGGATAAATTTAGTCCCACATTGTTAGTTCTATAGAGTTGGAGCATCTTAACGTGAGGTGTTGCAATCCCACTAAGTGAGTCTAAAGAGAAGGAGTCCACACACTTCTTCTCCTCTGCCACCGCCTGCCTCGCCTTGCCCGCATGCGCATGCAACACGATGGTTTTCATGAACCAAGTTCGAGTCGGAAACTCGTTTTACAGAAAACTAAATTTTTGCATGGTGCGCCAATAGTTTAGATACTAGTCAAAACACATGTGCCCGTTCGACACATGTCCTCATATTCCACCATGTAGCGGTTCAGCCGGCTATAGAGAGAGACCGACAACTCTAGACGTTACCTGTTCTTTCTCTATCTTCCTTACCCTTGTTTGTTTTCTTGCAATGCTCTCTAGGCTTTCCCGTCCCGGCGACTGCGTGTACAACCGTCTGGAAGAACATGCCTCTGAAACCCCGCCCATTGTGATCCTGCATCGAGAGATAAACGATATGGGAGCATCTTGACACGACTGCTCACTTATGTTCGTCTACATCCAAGCCGATATGACGTATTCTTCCTCATCATATGACCGATGACTACGACAACTTTATGGCCGATAACAACTATGCCTCGAAACATGCTTTTGCCAAGCTATATTAATATAGCAACCAATTGAGACCGTTGTTGGGCTAGCCATCACAACCCCTAAAAGAAAAAACAAAGAGAAAAAAGCCAACAATAGTGGCTTGATGAAAAAGATGATCACTTGCCACCACTGCGCCCTACGGAGAATTCCACCATGCTCCTAGTGCTCCGAAGCGTCGCGTACCAAGCATCAGCCCCAAGAGGGAAAGCGATGACAACAACGCTGCTACCCGGACTAGTCCTAGGGTTTCCCCCAATACACTACGGGAGGTGGGGAAGGGATCCGACACCCTTCAAGAAGAATGATAGAACCCACACGCGTCACCACGTCGGTGTCTAGACGACAGGGATTTCTCCCGACCCCTTAGAAACCACACTCCCGGATGCTTCACATTGCTCCACCAAGCTCGCCGTCCACCAGCACATGCCACCACGATCTTGCAGTCACCATCGTCGTATCACCATGACCCATGATGCGGGGCTGGTAAGACCAAAATGGAGGGACTTAGTCACGGGTGGACGGAACAAAAATGCGTGGGAGGGAACTACCTCCACCGCCAGAAGGCGGTAGCTGGCAAGATGCATCAGCAAGGGCAAACCAGACCCTCCCTGGCCCGGCTGAGCCTGAATGGATCCGTGAAGCCCTACCGCTTCACTACAGCAAGGGTTCCACTATCATCGCCAACCCCCCGCTAGTCCCTAGTTCATCATCCACTAGTGGATCTGCCTCACGGGAAATCCCCGCTACCAAGCAGCATCGTCGTCGCCATCATGCTCACCTGGTCTAACCGGACCGCCACCGGTCTGAGGAGAACCACCGGTCACCGTCACAGCCACAACACCCTTCAGAACACTAACTCAGGCCCACCGTGGCAAGGTTGCTTTCAGATCTAGGCCCGCCTGGCCCAGTTCTAGCCCGGTCACACACCGAAGCCTAGAGGGCCTCAAGGCAGCCATCAGCACCGCTAGGAGCTCCATGGGTGGATAGCCCGTCGCGGCTCGTACTAGATCGCCCCAGGCTCGCCTGGCCTATGGCAGGTCTAGATTGTGGCCTGAGTTGGCACGCCGCCTTGCAAGAACCCCCGTCGTCGGAGCACCCCCGCCGCCCAGTGCCCCCGCTCCACTATCTAGAGGAGAGTCAGCTGGCCAGGGAGCAGCCGCCTCGACGCCGGCCGAACCACCGCCGCCCAGGCAATTGCTGACCTTGGCCCCCGCCACCCGGACCAGCCGCCACCGGCCCCAAGCATGGGACCACCTGCACCACGCAGCCCTCCACGCCATAGCAAGGCGGTGCCGCCGCGCCGAGCATCACCAAGGCCACCACCGCGCCACCTAGCCGGGCGCCGCCGCCAGTCGTCGAGCTCGTCCCGCGCCGAGATTTGGCGAACCAGGGCGAGAAGAGGGGCCCTGCCGCCACCGATGCCGAGCGTCTTTGCCGCCGGCGCGTCCTAGCGGTGGCGAGGAGGGATGGGAGGAAGGGGATGGCCTAACCGGTGGCGCTAGGGTTCCTCCCGGTCGCTCGCGGGAGCGACGTGGGAGGGGATGGCCGTTCCTCTACGTCGATAACAACTATGACCATGGTGCTGCTGCAGCGATGACCTTCTCGGTCAACTGTATGTGTTATTTCTCTCTCTGTTAGCACTAGTTCTTGTTAGATCTACAAATTTTCTAGATATGCTTGTTTGATCGCATATGTTTAGATCTGCTAGTGCTTAAAGGATTTAATTCTGGTAATTAATCTTATATAGAAATTGCTTAATAATCCAACATCATGTCTCCATCGCGGGCACGTGGAATGCATTCTGCAGCATGTTCCTAGCTCCATTCAATCTGCAGCAGTACCACTACTATCCAGCTCTTATAGTATGATTTCTATTTTGACACCTTGAACAGTTTGCAACAAGTCACCGAGCGAACCTCGCGTGCACAGTAATAATGCATGGAGGAGTAGGCGCGCGCGTACGTCGGAGGCACGTTGTATCTGTAGTACTACTCCGTAAAAAAAGATTTGACTAAATTCGAATATAACTAGACACAATTTATAAATAAATTTATCTGAATTTGGAAAAATTTGCGATATTCTTTTCATGACGGAGGGAGTACTCTATCTACTTTGATCCTCGTAGTTAATCCTTATACCTATATAGCTAGCTTCCTACAACCTAGTGGTAATCTGTTTTTTTCGAAATTCCACCGATTTATTAATAATCGTTAACAACAGTACAAAGAATCCTAAAAGTAAAAGTAAAATGTAATAGATCAATGGACCACATAGCGACGACTACAAATACTAGCACTAGCCGAAGACACATTTTCGTCCTTGCCCCTCCATCATTGGAGTCAAACAAAGCTTGTCATGGTAGCTTGTAGTGGTAGATGAGAAGTCGTCGGGCTAAGGCATCTCCACTCGTCCTCTCATACGGCGTCAGACGCGGCTGTTTTTTGGTCCGTATAGGGGGCACCGGATAGGTTCACAAATTGGGAGGGGGCACTGGCTCCCAGCCGTGCAGTGCCCCCCATACAAAAAAATTCAACAAGTTCAATATATAAATTTATACAAGTTCATTAAATCAAACAAACAATTCAACAAGTTCAATATAGCAAATAAATAACTCAACATACAAATTTATTAAAAGTCCATGAATCTAAACAAACAATTCAAAATTTCAATATAGCCAACAAATAAATAAACTAGCTGCTTCCTTTGAGCCTCCACAAATGCTCCACCAGATCATAAGGTAGTTGATTATGAGTATTTGTATCTCAAACTTCTTGTGGACTAGCGAGAAAAAAAGCAAACGCATGTGGTACTTGGAGATCAACATCTACAAGAGGGCCTTGGCGATAATACAGTTCAGTGTCAAACACTGCAGTCTCCCACTCGCTCTCAATGATCATGTTGTGCAAGATCACACAGGCAGTCATGACCTCGCACATCTGATCTTTCGCACAGGTAAAGGTAGGGTACATGACAATAGCAAATCGAGATTACAACGCACCGAATACCCTCTCCACATCCTTCCTGCAAGCCTCCTGCTGTGTCACAAACCAAACTTTTATTCTTCCAGGCATAGGGTTTGAGGTTATTTTCACAAATGTCGACCATCTAGGATATATATCATTTTCTAGATAGTATCCTTTGTCGTAGTGGTGGCTATTGATCTCAAAATCCACCGAAGGAACTGTTCCTTCAATGAGCTTGACGAACACATTTGAATACTACAACACGTTGATGTCATTGCGTGATCCTGCCATACCGAAGAAAGCATGCCAAATCCATAGATCTTGATCTGCCACAGCCTCAACCACCACACTGCATGATCCCTTGTGATCTTTGTACATGCCATGGTGCGTAAATGGCTAGTTCTTCCATGCCCAGTGCATACAGTCGATGCTGTCCAAGCATCCCTGGAAACCTGCTTGCTGCATTCTGTGCCAGGATCCGAGCTGTGTCTTTTGCATTGGGTGTTCTTAGGTAATTCTCCTCATACACTGCCCACAATTGCCTTGGAAAACCTGTACATGCAATCAATGGCTGTGGACTCGGCCATGCGGAGGTAGTCGTCCCGTGTCTCCAGGAATTCCATATGCAAGTATTCAGAGAGCAACTTTGTATTTTTGAATTGTGGAAACACCAAGCATACCGACGGTGTCTCTCTTTAGTTTGAAGATGTCGTCGAACTTTCTTAATTGCTTGAAAAATATTTAGAAAAAGCTTCTGGCACATTCTGAAACGACGCCAAAATATGATGTCGTCGTGCAATGGGTCGTCGGCGAAGTAGTCCGCGTAGAGCATGCAGTAGTCTTGCATCCTCTGCCTCGGCTTGCTCTGGCACCGCCCAGGCTTCGAATCACCAACATGAAGCTTCTCATCAGCGCTGGCGATCATGCCCAAGAGGGAAGTGACGACCATGAGATGATTGTCATAGCCGACGGCGTCTTTGGCGCCAGTAGCAACGGCGACTTCATCGTCCATCAGAGCGGCCAAAATCTCTTCCTCGTACGAATCCATGCCTTTGGCAAATTGCCGAACACCTAGCGGGCTTGAAGCTACCAGGAGGCGGAAGGGCGGCGGCGATGCGGGTAGGAAGGCAGCTCAGGAGGGCATGAGAAGTATTTCCGGTGGCTGCGAGGGTTTTTCTAGCGGACTGAATGACCGATGGGGGGCGAGGGGTGGTAGCAGCGACGAACAGCTGGGGGGGGGGGGGTGGTCGTAGGGGAGGAAATGCAAAATGGGCGATTTGGCGTGCGCGTGTCACCCACAGGGCTGGCCAACGTCATTTTCAGCTCCATCTAGCGCGCCCTCTAGCACCCCCGGTGGGCTGGGTTCATCCTAGGGGCGCCGAATAAGAACACTGACCGAAAAAAGAATTGGAGGGCCGACTAGGCGTGATTTTGTGCGCAGACACTCCTGATAGCCTTTTAGGGGGCTTTAGGACCCCCGAGTGGAGATGCTCTAAGGCCCCAAAGGATCGGTACACAAGAGCAGCGACCATCACCAATGATAAACTAGCCTGAACTTACACCAACGATTACGAAAACAGACCATATCCCAAGAGATTCGCTGGGCAGACGACTCCACGCGTCCTCCGTCGGTACTAGATGTACCAACCGAGCGGGGATAGGGCAGGGAGGATCTTATTCTGACTTCAGGACGTAACTGGTGAGAAACCTCCAAAAAGACCTAAACAAAGAACGGGAAACCTCTAGTTCGCGAAAGGCCATGGTCCACCACACCCTCGAGGCCACCAGAGGCTGAGCAGACCGGCAGCGTTATGGGCGGGAGTACCAAACCATAGATGGTTCTAGTGCCGCCTCCCAATGGCTTTTCTGCTCGTTCTGGTTCATGATCATGATGCGTATTTTGATGCAGCAATCAACTGCAACATATTTTCAAATATTAAATAATTATATTTGTGTCATGAGGATGAAGAACTCATTGGAGAATCATCTTTTGTATTTTTTACTAGTAAAGATTTTCACACAATTAACCGTGTTATTTATTAGTTTATTTTTTTCTATTACCTGGAAATTGAGATGGTGGCCTTATCGTATCTAGGGCGATGATCCAACGCGTTACATCGACAGTGGCAAGATCCGTTGTAATTCAAAATATTATTAATTACTTTGTCAATTTTTTTGCATAGATTCTTGATCAGATGTGTTAATTAATAAAAATGTTAACCAATTTCAGGACGTTATTCCTAAATTGAGTTAACCATTCGTTGACTACAAAGGAAGAGAGTTCATCAGCCCCAGTTATATTTATAAAGCCCGGTGCTAAAAATCCAGGCCCGCGGCCGGGCTGACTATCGGACTTGAAAAAATCAGGACGAAATCTGGTCTAAATAGGAGAAAAATCGCCGGGCCGTGCCATCATTTTAATCACTCATATGCTAAGCTTGAGCCTGGCCCAATCTACTATTCGGGCTAACAAATCAGACCCAAAACCAACCCAATGGCATGGTCTAGCCCCCGCCTGGGATTTCAGAGACTGCCCATGGCTGGGTCTACCCCCAGTATATACTTCCTTCACTCCTAACATTCGAAGGGGATGGCAATGAAATTGATGCATTTTTTTTGCTAGAGATATGAAATTAGCCTAATATGAAATATGGTGATGCATGACCAGGATTACTACGTTCTCGTTAAATGTTAGCTGCATCAGTTAGTTGCAAAAATATACTCAATCAGTTCCATGTTTTTACTGCAACTTAATCGTCTAATCTTAATAACAAGGAGACATTCGATTGTTACTTTTATCAAGTCTTAGGGTTTCCCCGGCGCGCTGAGATGAGTGGGGGAAAGGGTTACTTTTATCAAGTCACCACCGTTAGAGGCCCTGCCGGCCGGTCCCAGCCTAGGTGGGGCCCAGATCTAGGCCAAACGGGTGACGCCGTCTTCTGCCTGCCCACAACTCCGTCCTGCCACCAAGCTAGAGCGCCGCCGCCCTGCAACCACCCGCCCGCTGTCGAGAACCCGGCCACAGTGCCAAAACTGCCGCCGTCATGTTGCACCTCGCGGAGCTGGAGTACCCAGCACCGTCCATGGCCAAGAGGGGAGAGGCCGAGGGTCTAAGGCTGGCACCGCACGCCGTCGACGGCGGGGGAGGGAGGGGAGGGCGGGCCTGGGAGAGGGCGGAAGGGGCGCGTAGGTAGAAATCTCCATTGTTATCGACGCCGTACTTCAACGTGATGCAACCAACATCTACCAACGGAGGATTAGCTAACGTTAGGTAGAAATCTCCATTATTCTCATGGATGATTCGCGTAGTGGCAAACACGGGCCGTAATACAAGAAATTTGCTGCCACCGTAGTAATAATGGCACTCAAATTCGTGGACGATGATGTGGGCGAAGCTGAGACGACCGTAGCGTAATCAACTCGTGCATGGCTCACCGTTACGTAATTGTTACCTCAGCCTAATCCGACTCGCGTGTACCAACATCAACCTATTACATATAGGCACATATACGTCGCCAAAAACCGACGAGCTGTTCCGCCTCCAATAATCGAAGAAACATGGCGGCCTCCCCATCGTACGACACGGTCCTCCACGTCATGGAACGCGTCAGGGACGTGGTAACCCTCTTCCGCTGCGCCACGGCGTGCAAGGGGTGGCGCCGCCTCATCATGGCCGACCCCTCCTTCATCCGCCGCTGCTCGCCGGAGGACGTGTGCCGCTCGGCCCCTTTCCCCGGCCCCTTTCCCCGGCTTCTTCGCTCAGCTAAGGCCTAGTAGAGGGGTCCCCACGCCGTGCCTCGTGCCGGCGCCTCGAGCGGTCTTGGGCTCTTATCGCCGCCCTCTCAGATCTTTCATCCCCAAACTCGAGGACCCCTGCTTCTTCAACCACACGGTACCCCTCGTCTCGCGCCACGGCCTCCTCCTCGTGCGGCTGGCCGGCCGTAGCCATGTTTCTAGATCACTCGGGTCGAGGGACGGAAACGGGGAACGGGAAACGCTCGGTGGAAAAACTTGGGATCGGTGAGGGTATACATCGCTCGATCGACCCGTTCGATCAGCGGAACGCGACTCCGAAACGATACACCTGGTCGAAGTAGATGGGCCACATCTAGGCATAGCCCAGAACAATTAAAGACCCATTTAGTCCCAGGTCCCCAGGTCTGCGCTGCCCAACAGCCCCAACCCAGTCCTGAACCTGTACGTTGACTCCTTCCCTGACCTAGTCGAAGAAGAAAGTCCACATACCCCCCTGAACTATAGTGTTCCGGACGCTAGCCCCCCTCGGCTCAAAATCGGCACACTTAATGCCCTGGACTAACTAAAACCAGACAACTAACCCCCTGAGCTGTTTTCCAGGGCTGTTTTGGTGACGTGGCCAGCGACGGTTGGGGGTGTGGTTGCCACGCAGACATAGTGGGGTCAGACTCGGTCCCAATGACCCCCACGCCTCTTCCCCGATTTAGGGTTCTTCTTTCTTCCCCTTTCTTCTCTCGCTCTCTGACGCGCATGGCGGCTCACAACGAAGCTAGTTCCGACAGTTCTGCTAGGGGCGGAGCTTCCTTGCGTCGCCGTCGCCGGCCCATTCCCTACCGCCAACTCCCTTTCAATTATGCTCCCGCCAAGTACTGCGACTGTGGAGAGATGATGCCACAGTGGATCTCTTGGAGAGATGACAACACTAGCCGTAGATACCATAATTTGCAGGATATGTTCGGTTTGTTTTCATCTCTTTGCTCTTAGTTTTGTTGTATTTCTTCATTCCGTTTCTGTCTTTTCTTAATTTGGCTATTATCTGAATTTTTGGCTGTCAGAATGAGGGTGGAGTAGGGTGTGGCAGATTCAGTTGGGTTGATGGTGAGATTACTAAATATCAGAGAGATTTGATCAAAGATTTGAGAGATGTTGTGTGGGAGAAAACTGAAGAAATTGAGAGGCTCGAAGCAGAGTTGTTGCATGTTCGACAGAAGAACAAGACTAAAGAGACAGTGGAGAAGATGCAAGGAAGTGATAGAGAGAGAGAGAGAGGCTGCAGATGCAGGCAAATGAGATAGAGCAGCTGAAGAAGCAGGGAGATGGTGGAGGAAATTTCTTCATGATTTGGGTCATTTATGTAGCTTTAGCTATGTATTGTGGAATGTGCATGTGTAGCCACTGAAAAATGAGGCAATGTACTGGAATTATGTAGCTTTAGCTATGCAAGCAAGTGGATGTGCATGTACTGGAATTTCTGTAGCTTTCTGAACCTTTTCATGTACTAGAATTATGTCCATAATAAATGTGTGAATTGGAGACTGAATTTAAGTAGTGAATTTTGTCAGCATTTTCTCTGTATTTTAGTAGTGAATTTTGTCAGCATTTTATCTGCATTTAGTAGTTAATTTGGACAGCAACATAGAAGTGAATATGGACAGCAACTTAGAAGTGAATATGGACAGCAACATAGTAGTGAATTTGGAAAAAACACTGCCAGAACATAGTAATTGACACAGAATATTGACACACACATTCAACAACATTGTCCAACACTAGCTTGTCCATATCACAAAAGCCACACTAGCTTGTCCATATCACAAAAGCCATAATAGCTTGTCCAACATTCAAACCATAGTAGTTTGGGACTAGCAGCATTAACAAAAGCAAAAAACTAAGACATGGTCCAGATCACACACATAAACCATAGTAGTTGGGACTAGTAGCCTGGACTATTCTGCTCCACCACCAGCTTGTCCACCTTCTCCACCTTGTACACCTTGTCCAACATTGAAGTACCAGGGCATTCTTTTACCTTTCCTTGGTACCTTCTCTGTCACCACCTCAGACATGGGAATTTGCTAAGAATTTGATATTCTCACTCTAGCTGATGGCTGACTACTGGGAGCTGGCTTGGAGCTTGTGCCTTCTCCAGTACATGAGCTTGTGCTTGTTTTCTTGTACTTCTTCTTCACTAGAACATGATCTTGCTGTTGCTGGGCATACAAAATTGAGAATTAAATATTATAAAAAATAAACAAAAATTGTCTTGTTGTTGGACAGAATGAATTACCTGCTCTATTGCTTTTTCTTGTTTCTTCCTACTTCTCTTGGCTGCTTTAGCTTGGTAGGCATCAGGGTTGGCAGTGCATTTCCTTTTATTGTGGTTTTCCCCTCCACACCTTGAACATTTCATCTTGATACCTTTTTTGGACAATTTTGTCCCCTTTGGTTTCTCCCCCTCTTCCCTTTTTTCTCTGCTTGTGGCCTGCCAGTCTTTCTCATCTTGATAGGTGGAAATGGCCTTGGGTTTGAAGCAACATGCCAACTTTCTTTTCCCTCCACAGGCTGCAACACATGACTGTAGATCTGGCCATACACATCAATTCTGTAACATGGTGCAATGAAATCATCTATCTGTTTTCCTAATCTGTGAATAGCACAAATTGCATGACAACATGGCAACCCAGATAATGCCCAATATCTACAAGAGCATGTCATACTGTCTAAGCTAATAGTGAATCTTCTCCAAGTGCCTTCTTCCACCTCAAATCCATGTGCTCCATTGTACAGAACTATGCAAATGCTTGATCTCCTAATGTTGACCTTTAGCTTCTTGAATATATTGGGACAGATAGTGCCAGGCCAAGTGGCTGACTTTGCTTTGTTTTCTGCAATTCTTGCAGTTACCTTTTTCCTGATAATTTCCATCTGACTTATAATTGGTTAGAACCTAGCTCTCATGATGGCATTGTTGAAAGATTCACACAGATTATTCTCAACTGAATCACAGTAGTTGCCAAGCTTGAAATAAGCTCTACACCAATGTATAGGAGTTGTCTTCATCATATCCTGAGCACCTTGTTCAGTTTTGCTTGCAAGCTTGGCCCTGTTGTAATTGAATTGGATAACATCTGTTGATTTAGCACAAGCCCAAAAGATTTTATGGTATAGCTTGTCCCTATGTTGCTTCCTCCAATTTGCATATATGTGTCTTGCACACATCCTATGTTCAGCCTGAGGGATAATTTCATTAACTGACTTGATGAGGCCCTTTTGCTGATCAGAGATAATCATCCAGCCTTCACCATTGTTGTTTATCTGAATATCCTTTTGCAGAAGTGAAAGGAACCAGTACCAGCTATCATAGCACTCCTGTTCAACACATGCCCATGCAATAGGGTACATCTGATTATTTGGATCTCTACCAATAGCACATAGTAACATCCCATCCATCTGATTATCCCTAATCTGCCTAAAGTACCTCTCTACAATTATAGTACTTGTCACCAACTTGTTGTCCCTCCTTGCTACACAAGTGTGCACATTATTGAATGTTGACACAAGCAACCAAGGTGACCTAGAGGTGATAGAGCCATAAATGCTCCAGTTGCATCCTACAACACTACACTTGGCACTAACTCTCTTCAGCTCATCCTTTGGAAATAAAAGGTGATGAAAATTCTTTAGTCCATAGTTGATGAGAGCTTGTTTGAATTGCCTACTGTCAGTGAAAGCTTGTCCTAGAAAAAACTGTTGCACTTCAGCCTTCTCATCATAAACCCTGTGTTTGGACTTCCTTGTTTGGACTTCACCATCACTATCTTCATCAAATGATAATTCATCATCACTGTCAATGCATTCTTCCTCTTCCTCTTCCTTCATATCTGCTTCTTCTCCAATGAAGCTGTCAGGTACATTGCATGGTTTAATCCTTTCTTCACCCAACATCTTTTTCTTCACTTGCTTCCTTAGTTCTACTGATTATTCTCTAAAATTATTGGCCTCCTCATCATCTGCAGAACTGTGGCTATCATCAGCTTCATGTGCACAAACATAATCACTGTCAGAACTGCAATCACTAACATAAACTTGCTCATCATTTGGAATTTGAGGACCTTTGCCTTTGTCCTGCTTACAAGATGGCCTCAAAGGTTGCAACTTCACTGCAGGTGGACACCTGTTTTGATCATGCACAACAGCATTTTCTTCATTGTTCTCTTTATTCTGCTCTGGAATGTATTCTCTGTAATGATCATGATGTTCTGGAGCATTTTCCCTTTGATCATGCACAAAGAAATCATCCTCTACACTATCAACAAAATCACAGTCTGCAGAGATCTTGGCATACACATCAGCCACTCCTGCATCAGTGACATACTTTGCCATGAACAAAATAGATCTCTTGTCAGTCAGATTACAAACGCCAGTCTCACCAGGACCAACTAGAATTCTCCAACAAAGATCTGTCTTCTCCATTGCCTTATCAGAAATAGAAACATGGTCTCCTAAATGCTTCTTCAGCTCTTCTACTGATAGCTTGGACTGCAACACCGTACTTCCATTCAAACCCAGTGCCGACCAATCCATTCAAACTTCCCACGAAAATGGAAACGCACAGTCAAGTAATCCAGAGGATCCATCTCCTATGAAAATTAACAGAAAACAATGAGATGATTTAAAAAACTAGGCCTTTTTTCCGACAACACGATCTGCTAATTATACCAAAATCAAATCCTAGCAAATGTCGTAGCACAAACATCATACGAAGCCCTAATCGAGCAAAACCCCACCTCGACCACTCCGCCAGTACAAAAAACAGCAACTTTTTAGTGTTGGAACATGCGCTTACCTTCTGCGATTGATTTTCCTCCGTTGAATCGTCACCTCATACCGCTGATTGTCCCAGTTGCGCCGTTCGCCGCCGTCCAGGAACAGGGGAGAAGAGGGGTGTTGGGGATATACTTTCCGGGTATCCTCACAGTTCCTCACTGACCAGGGTGGCCCACTTCGGGTTAGAGCTTTGCTTCACGGGCGGCCCAGTCAGGGAGAAAGATGGAGTCCAATCCGGCTACAGGAAGGCCCAGAAGACTTACCGACTTTGGCCCATAATGTTACTTGTAGTTCAAGATGTAGTTTGTAACCAACTCTTAGTCGTAGCCGGATTGATCTCTCCTGTAAACCCTAGGCCGGATATCTATATAAGCCGTCCTAGGGAGAGCCTTTAGGGCAACACACTCTAGACACCTCAATAGTCTACAATCTCAACTCGCACAAGCGATACCTTTGTAACCCATATTCTGGCTCTGCCGTATTACTGGATTGCTAGTAGGAGTAGGATTCATCCAAAGCCGACAGATTCGAACCTGGGCAAACTTGTGTGCTCACCGCCCCGAAACATCGTACATCTCACACCCCTCTCTTCCGCACGCCTCGAGGACCCCCTCATGGCGTACTTGTCCTCAATCTGACGACACTTGGTGCCCACCGTGGGGCAAGTGAGCTTTGGATCTGCGTTCCGAAGGGAATCTACGAAAATCGGAATCGGCGAGACTATCGCCGTCGGTCGCATCCTCTACGCCAGCGATGTCCCTCTCATCGTTCTCGACGAGACTTGGATTCCGGCTAAGGAGGCCGTGACCGCCTACACAATCATGTCTTTTGGTGAGATCGATGTTTACATCGGTTTCGCTAAACCTGCCCAACCCACCCAGCGGTGATGATAGAGGCAGAAGAATTTTCTAGGTCCCCTTTGTCCGCGGAGGCGGCAGAGTTCCGGATCTCAGAAAACCCTAATCCCACCCAGCCCGCACCAGTTACGGAGATAGTGGAGAAACCCGAGCCTGAAGAAGACCTGGCGGACCAAGTGGAATCTAGAGTGGATCTCCCTGGAGAAGCCGGATCCCAGATCGACCCACCCGTGGAAGTCGAAATCCAGGAGGAGCATATCAACGACACTGATTCTGGCTCTGACGACGCCGGGACAGATATGCCTTTCCTGAGGTACACACTGAGACGTATGATACTGCAAGGCGAAAGCATAGATGCAATCCTCGAGACCATCAAAATTTTCGACATGGCTGATCGCGAAAGCCGTAGGTACCTCAGGAAGCACGCGTCACACTTCGTCGGATATGTGGGATCCGGATCCGGCTCTGCCGATGCTGGAGAAAACACCGACTCTATGTCGGAGGCAATTGGATCAAACGCCGATGTTCCCGCATCCTCGGACGAATCTATGACATCGGCAGATTTCCGAAAGTTCTCCGTGGAATATGAAGAGGAGTATAACTCCAAAGCTGCAGAAGAAGGAGAATCCATGGATGAAGGATCTGGGGAACACTCTCCCAAAGCGCAGGATGACATGGACATCGGAGATAATCCCGAGGTCCAGATGTCCGAAAGTACCGATTAGAGCTTGACTCCGGGAAACGGACCCAAAGCCATCTTTGCTACTGGCGCTACCAAGAAGGCAAAGAAGAAGAACAAGAAGAACAAGACCTCGGCAAAAGACCCTCTGATAGAGGAGGTGATTGCCGAGGAATACGAGGAAGACTCGGATGGAGCACTTATCCTAGAAGAGCCGAAAAAAGAAGCATCGATGGATGGACACGTGATCATCGAAGGTGCGTGTAAACTCATCGATGCCGCATTAACCACGCCTATCCCTACAGCCGCAGAACTTACTGCGGATGAGCTGGACGAAAGGGCACAGGCCCTAGAAGCGCGTCGTCAAAAACTCCTCGATGAAGCCAAGAACATCGAGGTGGAGAAGAAACGCATGTCAAACAAGGACTACATGTCTAGGTTACATCAGAAGACACAAAAGCGTCACACAGATGACAACCAATTCCCACGTGTTCGTGCCGTCCTTTTTGGAGATGAAATGGGGAAGCCACGGAAAGATAGCAATGGAGATTGGGTTTACCCAACCCTAGTACAGAATACCGTGGTGGCTCGAGAAATTCTATCGGCTAATCCAGGACCGGAGGAGATCCGTTTGGGTATCAAACTACTCAACAAGGGACTGGAGCAGCAAAAGGTCGCCCTGTCCGGAAGTCAAAAACTGGTCTCGGACTCTGACCAATGTCGCACAGATCCGGCATGGGCTGGTGTAAGATCCCATTACGTTCGGGCGCAGTATCATAACCCTGAACGACGGGAAGACAATTATTCAAGAACCGGATCGTCATGACAGCATCACAGAACTACCCGTAACTGGAGCAACGTCGCTCCAGAAGCCAAGAAAGATCCCATTGCTGCACTGAATCCGAAGAACCCTCCCCGACGAGAGTCCAACGATTGAAGGGGAGAAGATAAAGAGAAACGTCGGGAGGAGGATCGTCAAAAAATGCTACCTCCTAGACATGCAAGCCGTCCGGCTGAGCCTCATCATGGTGGGAATGACGGACGAAGGAGCGATGGAAACCATGCTGGCACAAGCCGGCAGGGGGCTTGTCGTAGTCAAGATCCTCCCTGGAACCGGAATAATGACGCTCCGGATGGAGGCCGGCGATCAGCCAGAAAAAATTTAGTTGCCCCACCCTCTCCACCAAGCAGTCATCACAACGACTCCCAAGGGGGAGAAGGAGGACGACGTGGCGGAGGAGGTGGTGGCAGAAGCCGAAGTCCGGCTCCAAGGCACCGCAGCCACAGCCGACATTTGGGATGATCTCTATCCCCGAGCGACGCAAGGCACATGATCAATTGCAACATAGAGGCGCGTCGCTATGCAAACGATGACATGTACGTGGGCCCAAAGTGCTTCGGACCACGCATCAGAGCTACAAGATTCCCGGAAGGATTTGCTATCTCAAGGCATATCCAAGCCTATGACGGCATTGCTCGGCCAGACACTTGGCTACATGATTTTTTCCAAGCTTGCTGCATCGCCAAAGGCGGAAACAGCCTGGTCGCAACTCGATATCTCCCGCTTATGCTGAGGAAGACGGCGTGATCATGGCTCAATGAACTTCTGGAGAACACCATCCATAATTGGTATGACATGCAAAGTGCGTTCTTTAGGAATTTCGAAGGCACATATCGGAGGCCCTGTTCGGTCGGAGACCTACAACGTTGCACCCAGAAAGTCGGAGAAACTTGCCGGGATTACCTTGGACGATGGATCGACACCAAGAACTCCTGTGAAGGAGTAAACGATCAAACCGCGATTGAAGCTTTCATCGTAGGACTCCCAATTGGTCTACTACGTCATCGCTTGAAATGTGACAAGGTCACTGATTTGGGAGAGATGATAGAGACAGCGAGCAAGTATGAAGATGCTGACGACGATGCAGAGGGATTACTCAACGTCCTGGCTGTGCCTCAGTCAGCAAAGACAAAGCAACAAGCTCAAAAGCGCAAAAATACCTCGGAAGAAAAACCGAACGCGGAGACAGTGGTGGTTACTATTGTTTCCGGGTCTGGAGGATGAGGAGGACGTGGCGGAGGCCGCGGGCATGGCCGTGGGATGTCAAGGGTCCAAGGTAGAGGAGAACAGGAACCAGGCAAAACCTACACTTAGGCTGACATTGCCAATAACCCATGTGTGCATCACCTAGACGCCAATGGGGGCTCGCCCGACACCAACGCTGCGTGTCGTTTCAATGACGACATCAAAAGAGATGATACCGCGGGCTACAATGCTAAGCGGAAGAAGGGAAAGAAAAGTCCCGAAAAAGACAAGGAGACCAAGGAAGATTCCGACATGGAGGAAGCTGACGCTTCAAATCCCAAGCCGGAAGGGAAGAAGACTTTTCCTACCAAAAAGGACACTTACGTCACTTTCCTCGGATCTCAACCAGCAAAGGTCAAGAAAGCAGTTCTCCACGAGCTCAATGCAACAGTTCCGGCTGTCCCCCAATATCTGGACTGGTCGGAAGTGGCAATCACATTTGACCAGGCTGATCATCCGCCTAAGTTGCACAGGCGTGGAAAGTACGCCTTAATCGTCAATCCACTTATTGACAGTTATGGTTTCTCCAAGACCCTCATGGACGGTGGTAGCAGCATCAATATTCTCTATGTCGAGACGCTATGCCAGATGAAGATCTCGGAAACACAGCTGAACCATAGCTCTGTGATCTTTCACGGAGTTGTCCCAGGAAGACAAGCTAATTCCCCGGGAGAGATTACTTTGGATGTTACCTTTGGAACTCCAAAGAATTATCGGATGGAGGCACTTTCCTTTGAAGTGGTCCCGTTCAAGAGCGCATACCACGCTATATTCAGACGTCCGGCTTACTGGGCTTTTATGGCTCGTCCGTGTTACATTTACAATATGATGAAAATTCCAGGTCCCAACAGCGTGATCACCATCAGGGGAGACCCGAAGAAAGCACGAGAGTGCGAGGATGGAAATGCCGCCTTTGTAGAAGCCGTGCTGCATGCCCAGGAGTACTAGGAGATCAAGAAGAGCATAGATCTGTCCGAGATGCCAGCAACAAAAAAGGAGGTGACAAAGCCAAATCCGGAGTTCAAGGCATCAGAAGAGACGAAGAAAGCACCGTTGAAGGATGATGATCCCTCCAAGGTGACCCAGATAGGCGTAGGCCTAGGGAGCGCATAGGAAAGCGCGCTCGTCAAGTTCCTCCAAGCAAATCGAGATATCTTCGCATGGCAACCATCTGACATGACCGGAGTACCTAGGGAACTTGCCGAGCACTCTCTAAATGTAAACCCGAATGCTAAACCCGTCAAACAGTCCCTACGACGGTTTGGCGACGAAAAGCGTAATGCAATAGAAGAGGTCATCCACACTGAGTGGTCGGCCAATCCTGTAATGGTCCCTAAAAAGGACACCACTGATTTAAGGATGTGTTTTGATTATAATGCCTTGAACAAGGCTTGTCCAAAAGATCCGTTCGCTCTGCCTAGAATTGATCAAGTCATTGATTCTACGGCAGGCTCGGAACTCCTCTATTTTCTCGACGCATATTCCGGTTATCACCAAATCCGGATGAAGGAATCTGACAAAGTCAAAACTTCATTCATAACCCCCTTCAGAACCTTCTGTTTTGTTACGATGCCCTTTGGGCTGAAGAACGCAGGAGCTACGTACCAGCGCTTTGCAATTCTTTCGTCTGAAACATATGTGCTCCAAAATGGTGTCCGGTAACTCTTAAGTGTGCCACCCTACGGTTCGCGAATAATGCAGACATGATCGAGACCCTTCTCCGATCAATAATCAGCAGCGGGACCTGGAGATCCGTACTGACTCCTACACATTTAACGATGACTTCTGTGATCGTGAGAACCTTTAACGCTTGTAACTAAATCCCTTTGTCTCTCGATATATTACATGTCCGAGATTCGATCATCGGTATCTCCATACCTAGTTTGATCTCGTTACCGACATGCACTCTTTTCTCGTTCCCGTGATATAACATTCTAGTGATCACATCACTTGCTTGCAAGCTATCTTAATGTGATATCACCGAGAGGGCCCAGAGTATATCTATCCGTCATCTAGATTGACAAATTCCACTCTTGATCCATGAGCCTCAACAGAACACCTTCATAGTACTGAACCCATCTTTATAGTCACCCTGTTACGGTGTGACGTTTGATGTTATCAAGATACTCTTCCGGTGTTAGCAATTAACATGATCTCATGGTCTAAGGATAAAGATTACTTCGTATGATGTTATAGAAATATAAACATAATGACTTGATTGTAATGCTATACTTCGGATGAATATTCATCACATCATTCCACCAATGGTGTGACCTTGTTATTAACAACATCCAATGTCCATGATCAGGAAACCTTGATCATCTTGTTAATCAACAAGCTAGTCTATAAGAGAGGCATAACTAGGAACCCTTTTTATTTATTAAACACACATGTATTGATGTTTCCGATCAATACAATTCTAGCATGTAAAATAAACATCTATCATATATAAGGAATATATAATAACAACTTTATTATTGCCTCTCAGGGCATATTTCCTGCAGTCTCCCACTTGCACTAGAGACAATAATCTAGTTCACATAGTGATAAATCTAACACCCATGGAGTTCTGGTGTTGATCATGTTTTGCCCTAGGGAGTACTTTAGTCAACGGATCTGCTACATTTAGGTCCGTGTGTACTTTACAAATCTTTATATCTCCATCCTTGACATGCTCGCGGATGGAGTGAAACCGGCGCTTAATATGCTTGGAATTATTGTGAGACCTTGGTTCCTTTGCGTTGGCTATGGCTCCATTATTGTCACAATAGATCACCATTGGGTCCAACGCACTAGGAACCACACCTAGTTCCGTAATGAACTCTTTCATCCAAACCGCCTCCTGCGCCGCTTCTGAAGCAACAACATATTCTGCCTCCGTCGTTGATCCAACCACCACAGGTTGTTTGGAACTCCTCCAACTAATTGCTGCTCCGTTCAAGAGAAATACGTATCCGGATTGAGACTTAGAGTCATCCGGATCGGTGTCAAAGCTAGCATCGACATAACACTTAGCGACTAGCTCTTCTTCACCTCCGTATATAAGAAACATATCCTTAGTTCTTGTCAAGTACTTGAGGATGTCTTTACCGCTATCTAGTGTTCCGAACCTGGATCAGATTGGTACCTACTAGTCAAACTAAAAGCATGTGCCACATCCGGTCTTGTACATAGCATGGCATACATAATAGAGCCTATGGCCGAGGCATAGGGGATCTTATCCATCATCTATCTTTCTTCTGCCGTAGCCAGACTTTGAGTCTTACTCAATGTCTTGCCTTGCAACATAGGTAAGAACCCCTTCTTACTTTCGTCCATATTAAACTTCTTTAATATCTTATCAAGGTATGTACTCTGCGATAGCCCTATTAGGCGCCTTGATCTATCTCTATAGATTTTAATGCCTAATATATATGATGCTTCACCAAGGTCTTTCATCGAAAATTTGCTGTTTAGATAACTTTTAACACTGTTTAAAATATCTATATCATTTCCAATCAATAATATGTCATCCACATATAATATCAGAAATGCCACATTGCTCCCACTCACTTTCTTGTAAATACAAGCCTCTCCATAAGTTTGGACAAATCCAAACTCTTTGATCACCTCATCAAAGTGGAGATTCCAACTCCGGGATGCTTGCTTCAGTCCATAGATGGATCACTGAACTTTGCATACCTTATTAGCATCCTTAGGATCGACAAAACCCTTAGGTTGTATCATATAAAACTCTTCTTCAATATTACCATCGAGGAACGCAATTTTGACATCCATCTGCCATATTTCATAATCGAAATATGCAGCAATTGCTAACATAATCCTAACCGGCTTAAGCATCGCTACGGGAGAGAATGTCTCATCATAGTCAACTCCTTGAATTTGTCGAAACCCCTTTGCGACAAGTCGAGCCTTATAGATGGTCACATTACCATCAGCATCAGTTTTTCTTTTGAAAACCCATTTATTCTCAACGGCCTTTCGGTCGTGAGGTAAGTCCACCAAGTTCCAAACTTGGTTCTCGTACATGGATTCCATCTCAGATTTCATGGCTTCTAGCCATTTGTTGGAATCCGGGCCCATCATCGCTTCTTCATACGTCGCAGGGTCATCCATTTCATCAACCATGAAATTCACAACAGGATTGCCGTACAGTTCAGGAGCTGCACATGTCCTGCTTGACCTACGAGGTTCGGTAGTGTCCTCTTTCGGAGTTTCATGATCATTATCATCAGCTCTCTCTTCATCAGGTGAAGTCAACTCCGAAACAACTTCCGGTGCTGTGCCACTCGCCATTCCATGAAGAGAAGGTTCAATAACCTCTTCGAGTTCTACCTTCCGACTACTCACACCTTTCGCGAGAAACTCCTTCTCAAGAAAGGATCCATTCTTGGCAACAAAAACCTTGCCCTCGGATCTATGATAGAAGGTATACCCAATTGTTTCCTTAGGATATCCTATGAAGACGCATTTTTCCGCTTTGGGTTCGAGTTTATCCGGTTGAAGTTTCTTCACATAAACATCGCATCCCCAAACTTTAAGAAATGACAGCTTAGGTTTGTTTCCAAACCATAATTCATACGGTGTCGTTTCAACGGATTTAGATGGTGCCCGATTTAAAGTGAATGCAGCTGTTTCCAGTGCATAACCCCAAAACGACAGTGACAAGTCAGTCAGAGACATCATAGATCGAACCATATCCAATAAGGTACGATTACGACGTTCCGACACACCATTACGCTGTGGTGTTCCGGCAGGTGTGAGTTGTGAAACTATGCCACACTCTATCATGTGTGTGCTAAACTCGTAACTTAGATACTCTCCTCCACGGTCAGACCGTAGAAATTTGATCTTTCTATTACTATGATTTTCCACTTCATTCTGAAATTCCTTAAACTTTTCAAAAGTTTCAGACTTGTGTTTCATCAAATAGATATACCCATATCTACTCAAATCATCCGTGAAAGTAACAAAATAACGATATCCACCTCGCGCCGACACACTCATTGGTCCACATACATTAGTATGTATGATTTCCAGTAGATCTATCGCCCGTTCCATTGAACCGGAAAACGACGTTCTAGTCATCTTGCCCATAGGGCATGGCTCACATGTATCAAATGATTCAAAATCAAGTGATTCCAAAAGTCCATCAGAATGGAGTTTCTTCATGTGTTTAACGCCAATATGACCTAGACGGCAGTGCCACATATATGTAGACATATCAACATCAAGTTTAATCTTTTTAGCATTAACATTATGAATGTGTGTAATATTACTATCGAGATCCAACAGAAATAAACCATTCAACATAGGTGCATGACCATAAAAGATATCATTCTTATAAATCGAACAACCATTGTTTTCAGATTTAAAGGAATGATCACTTTGCATCAAACATGATCCAGATACAATGTTCATGCTTAGTGCAGGCACTAAATAACAATTATTTAGGTTTATAACTAGTCCCGATGGCAAATGGAGAGGTAGCGTCCCGACGGCGATCACATCAACTTTTCATCCATTGTCGACCCGCATTATGACCTCATCCCTTGCTACTTGTCGCTTGTTCCGTAGCCCCTGAACCGAGTTACATATATTAGCAACCGATCCCGTATCAAATACCCAGGTGCTACTGCGAGTACTAGTCAAGTACACATCAATAACATGTATATCACATATACCTTTGTTTGCCTTGCCGGACTTCTTGTCCGCCAAATACTGGGGAAGTTGCGCTTCCAATGGCTAGTCCCCTTACAATAGTAGCACTCGGTGTCAGACTTAGGGACAACTCGGGGTTTCTTTTCAGGCGTGGCAACAGACTTACCACCCTTCTTTCCCTTGTGCTTGCCTTTCTTGTCTTTCTTGAAACCGGTGGTCCTATTGATCATCAACACTTGATGTTCTTTCCTAATCTCCACTTCTGCAGTCTTAAGCATTGACAGAAGCTCAGGAAGAGACTTCTTCATGCCCTGCATATTATAGTTCATCACGAAGCTCTTGTAGCTAGGTGGCAGAGATTGGAGAACACGATGTATGCCTAAGTCAATGGGAATCGTTATTCCCAAGGACACAAGCTTATCGGCGTACCCAGACATTTTGAGTACGTGCTCACTAACGGAGCCGTTTTCCTCCATCATGCAGCTAAAGAACTTTTCTGTAGCATTATAACTCTCTACGGCAGCATGGGTATCGAAAATCATTTTCAATTCTCCCATGCTATAAAAGGCATTGCCATTTTCGAAACGCTTTCGAAGTTATGGCTCTAGCCCATACAGTATGCCGCAATGAACTAAGTTGTGGTCCTCCTGACGAGTCACATATACATTCTTTTCCTCGTCAGGGGCATCAGGAGCTAGTGGGGGGCCTAGCAGCGCATCTAGCACATGTTGCTTTTGTACAAGAGTGAGGAGAATCCTCAAATTCATAGCCTAGTTGGTGAAGTTGCTACCATTCGCAGCAATTTTCTCTTTCTCCATGAACACATTGAAATTAAAAGCAGGTGGTGCCATCTACAACAGAATTTGTAAAGCTTATTTAGACTAAGTTTATGATAGATTGAGTTCAACTAATCCAAATTACTAATGAACTCCCACTCAAAAATGACACCCCTCGTGTCTTTTTGGTGATTACATGAACCAAATCCACTACACCAAGTCCGATCGTCACGTGAGTTGATGTAGCTTCAAAGGCGAGCATCTATATGGGCATCATATCAACTATATGACTCATGCTTAACCTTTCGGTCCGTGTTCCGAGGCCATGTTTGTACATGCTAGGCTCGCCAAGTAAGAACCTTAGTATTCGCGTGTGTAAAACTGTCTTACACCCGTTCCTATGAAAGCGTAGATTCGAGTACACCCGATCATCACGTGATGTCTCGAAACACGATCCATAGAACGGTGCATACTTAAGGAAGAACACATTTTTATCTTGATATCTAAATGAGGGATCATCTTATAATGCTACCAAAAGCGCCAAACTAGCAGTATAAGATGCTAACATCTAATGTGTAAAGTGAGATGATATGGTCCATGCATTTGATCTCTATCACTTGCATCGTGGTATGATCTCTATCAGTCCTTTGTGTGTAAGGCCAAGGTCTATGTAACTTACACGTTGAGTCTGTTGTAAGAGTATCTATCATACGTCTACTTACAACAATACCATATCAATACACTAGCCCAGCAACGATCTAAACTAGACGCCTCTAATTTATCAATTGCAAGTTTTACGTGGCTTAGGGCTTTCGAAGATAGAACCGTTCTCACCTACGAACATGAACCACTACGAGGATAACTAAGTTATTAGCAACTCGTTGTAAATCAGATATTGACTATAGTAGGAGAGACAGACACCCGCCAGCCACTTATGCAAAAAAACTTGCATATTAGTCGTGGAACCGGTCTCATGTACGATGACATGTAAGGTTGGTCCGGGCCGCTTCATCCTACTATGCCACCAATATCCAAAATACATAGAAGATGCAATAACATGATCATCATCGTCCACATATAAACATATCTGTACTACCTGTGCAAAGCACCTACGCATAGATCATGCTCTGATACCACTGTTGGGTCCACAGCATAGAAAACAAAAAATTCCTACGGTGTGAACTACACGCCAAGATCTATCTACTAGGTACAAAGCAATGGGTGGACATACATCCAACGAGAACTTACCCTCGAAGACAGCGAGTTTTGTTAACGAGTAGGAACTCGTGGTTGATGCAGTCGTACACTTGCCGATCTCAAGGTCGTGAGGAAGTCCGAGCGCCGCAACTCAGCAGCGCATCCGCACTCGCACACACGTTCAAGCCACCAGACAACCTCCACCTCCTCGCTCCAGCGATCCAACGGAAGCAACAACTCCTTCCAGACGAAATGCCACTGGGAACATGTATCTCGCTAATCCGAGACCATGGGGGAATAATTCTAGAGGGGGAGAGAGATCCTTCACAAGGAGGTGTGAGGATGAAGGAGGGAATGGGTGGCATTTTATAGGAGGAGGGGGGGTGTGCCCCCTCTCTCCATGGCCGGCGCATGGGGGTGGGGTGACCCCTCACCTCCCCCATTCATGTGGTGGTAACCCCTCCACATTAAAATGCCTCTTCACATTCCCTTTTAAAGTCTCCACTTTAAATGCATTAAATTTCTCCAAATTTAATGCTCTCTCATTTAATAAAATCTTTTTATTAAATTTATTCAGAATTTTTTGAATTACTTTAATTAACAAACATTCACATATAGCCCCTTGCAATATTTCAATATCACATGCAGAACCACTTTCTGCAATTTCACCCGAAACAATTTCCGGTTTCTATTGAAACAATTCCTACGCTTTGCAATTCTTTCGTCTGAAACATATGTGTAACTCTTAAGTGTGCCACCCTATGGTTCGCGAATAATGCAGACATGATCGAGATCCTTCTCCGATCAATAATCAGCAACAGGACCTAGAGATCCGTACTGACTCCTACACATTCAACGATGACTTCTGTGATCGTGAGAACCTTTAACGCTTGTAACTAAATCCCTTTGTCTCTCGATATATTACATGTCCGAGATTCGATCATCGGTATCTCCAGACCTAGTTTGATCTCGTTATCGACATGCACTCTTTTCTCGTTCCCGTGATATAACATTCTAGTGATCACATCACTTGCTTGCAAGCTATCTTAATGTGATATCACCGAGAGGGCCCAGAGTATAGCTATCTTAATTTCTAGTCTTTACTTTGGTTATTTGTCTGATTGCTGGATGCCGGTATTTTCCGAGTAGTGAATTGTTGGTACTGGAAGCTGACTTTGTTTCCAAGTTTAAACTGGTTTAGCAATTGAGCTCCGTTGCTCGGCAAAGTTTCCGGCGGAAGGTTTAGCCGGCTCGCGAAAGGGACGAGGCGGAAAGCCAGATAAACAATAAGTAGAGACGAAAAAGTACAAGTGCTTGTGTAAACATTTCAGGCACACAAATTTTTTTTTAAGCCGAAAAGTGCTGAATAGATCAAAAGCTTAGCACTAGCAAAGTTAAAGTATTACATATTTACAAACGCATCATGTTTTTTCCGGAATAATACATAAGTTTCTGGTCTATGATGCAGGAGGAGATGAAGGAGCTGCCGGCTCGCTGGTTACTTCGCCTTGATATCGTTCCGAGATGTCTGCATCTGAGGTGGTGCGTTTATCGTCGGAAACTTCTTCGGTTTCTTCTTGAGGAGGAGGCGGAGTAGCTACGCGGGTGAAGAAGGGGATCTCGTAGCTGGTCAGATCAGCCACGTGACACCCATATCCGGCGCAGGAGTGCATGATGGCTTGAAGGTCTTGCTCCTGGCCGTCTTCATCTACCTTGCAGTACCCTCTGGTCACCTGCCATATCTCCATGTTTCCATGGTGGCTCATGACCATGATGAGAGCGTTCTGCGCAGCAGTCCGCGCGTAGGATATATTCCAGTCCCGAACAAGCTACGACATCTCCTTGGCCTTGTCCCGCACCTGAAAATCCAATATGCTTGGCATGTCCGGAATCTTTAGAGCTTCGCCAGTATCCTCAAGGGACTGACGGAAGTCATAAAGAAGGTCACAGACTTGGGTAAGCCGGTGGGTGCGGGGCTCGGAGGAGGAAGAGTCCGTCAAGTTCAGAGGACCTATACACAAAACAAGTTAAGAAAAATCTGACATTGGTAGAAGTCGAAGAAAAAGATAAGTCAGACAGATGGAACGTACCGAGAATGACGTCGTCAATCTTGGTCTTCTCCTCCCGGAGACTCTGGATTTCAGCCCGGAGCACCTGGGAGATGTCCTTCTCTCTTCCAAGCTCATTCTTGAGGTCCGAGATTATTTTATCTTGAGCAGCGATCTTGTGATCACGCTCTTCGGTGGCCATGGAGGAGGATTCAAGGACTTGAGCTATGCTCCTTTCATGATTCGCCTTGAGCTTATCCAGCTCTTGGCGAAGTCTCTTGTTCTCCACCACCAGGGTCTTGAGGTTTTCGGCCTCTTAAATCATAGCGATGGATTGTTTCACCAGGGCTGTAAATCAAAAAGAACAACAGTTCAGAAAAAATTCGACATTGAAAAATCAAAAGACAAGGTTTGAATCTCGGAATGTTTACCTTCGGCTTCATCCTTGGCTACTTTAAGTTCAGCATTTTTAAGCCAGAGAGCTTTGATCTCTCTCCGCTTATCACAGACATTGGTCAATAATTCCTGGTTATAGGAACATACTTTCTGTAAGTCAGAATACCCAAAGTCAGAAAGCTACTTAAGACTCGGGCTAATATTTTTGCTAAATATCAGCACGAGCCTTGGGGGCTACACTAGTTCGTTCTTTGGCATCCTAATTAAGCATAAACCCGGATTATATATCCTACTTCATGCTTGGGGGCTAGAGGATATGATATAACATAATGGAAAAACAAGAGTTGGAATTCCGACTTACATATTGCTCGCGGGTGAGTTTATCCAAACCCGCGTTTACTTTGGCAGCCACCTTTTCGGCGAGAGTCAGAGGAATCACTTGAGCTGTTGGAAGCTCACCGGTCCTAATCCTCTCGTCATGAAGGCGGACCTGGGCGAGAAGGTCAGAGAACTTGACGTCCTCTGCTTCTTGCGCTTCTTCTTCGGGAGATAAATGGCTTTTCTCTAGGACTTGCCTGGCTAGCCGTTGAATCTCTTCTGCAGATTTCCGGGACATGCCAAACTTGGCAAGTCCCGAATTGCTGATGAGGTTTTCGGCGAAGATTTCTGCCGAGGGATCATTACCCGAAGAGGCTTCACCCTTATCTTGATCTGACGCACCCATGGTGATGTCAGTTTGCGACCCAAGGATCACAGGCTCCATCGGAGGAGCCAGATCTTCTGCAACCACCAGAGAAGGAGTGATCGCCGGAGTTGCAGAAGGTTGAGGGACAGGAGTCAGAGGAGCCACGGCAGGGGAAGCTATGGTGAGCTTCGTCTGTCGTAGGGGCTTCGAAGGAATCCCTTTCCTCTTACCCTTGATGAGCGGCTTTGCTCTGAGAATGTAGTAAGGCTGGAAACATTACATCTCGGAAAGAAATTCAAATAAAGTACAAAGGTGGAAGTTGTGACTGAAAGTTACCTCTTCACAACAGGCACCTCCTTTGTGGCAACAACCACTGTTGGAGCTTTTCGCTTCTTGAGCGCAAGGTCCGGCAATGGGACCACTTCTGTCTCCTGAGAAAACTCAGGAGGATATCCTTCGAGAGGAGCAAGTTCCGACTCGGGGAGGTCAGCAAGCTGAAAACAAGAAAACATATCAGTATTGCAGTATAACTCAAAGACTGAAACACATAAAAAGGTGTACTGATGGAACTTACCGGCACTACGGGGTTTTCCGCCGTATGCATATCTAGAGAAACCTCCGGAATTCTCCTCTCGATCTGCTCCTTGATCAGCCACTTGATTTTGCTTGTGTAGCCTTGAGTGGTGTAGGCTTTGGGGCTGATGTGGAGGGAGTCATTTTTGGATGACGTGATGGAGTGCATTAGTCGATCCCCGTGGTACTGAAGGGCCTGGATCCGACGAGAGACCCAACACTGGACCAAGTCGGATCCCTTCAGACCCTTGTGTTTGATTAAATATTCGATCAGCCTCTTAGCGAGGATCAGATCGTCGGTGAGAGCCGGAGCAGCCTCGTCCCAAGAAGGTTGGGCCGTGGCGGCTCCGTCGACAAAAGCCGGCAAAGCAGTAGCTTTGCCGGGAGCCGGAATATCCCTATGGTAGAAAAATGTGGCTGGCCATTGTTTGACCGAGTCACTGGCTAGAATTTTGGGATAAGCCCGGTCGCGTCTAAGTGAAAAGCTGATAGTGCCGGTGATGTAAGGAACACCGGCGGTAATGAAATTTCTCCAGACATGGAAATAATACCGGAAGAGAGTCAAACTCGGCTTAATGCCGAGAAAGCCCTCGCAAAGCGAAGCATACACACTCATCTCTAAGAGAGAGTTGGGAGGAAGGTTATGGAGTTGAACTCCGAAATGATCTATCACCTCGGAGAAGAACTCCGAGGGAGGAAAAGACAAACCTCTATTGAGGTGGGTGCCGAAGTGGACCCGCTCGCCGTCGCGCGGGCTGGGGACGGTTTCCCTGGAGCCGCTCCGCCAGTCGCCAGCGACGAGAAGCCCCTCCTTCTCCATGTTCTTGAGGCCCTCTTCGTTGAGAGCGCAGGGAATCCAGATCCCGCGGAAGCGCTCTTTCTCCGCTGCTGCTTCCGTCGTCGCCGCCGCTGCCGCCAAGCCGGAGGAAGAAGATGAAGCCATTTCTCCAGCGAGAGATTGACCTAAAAAGGGCAGCGCTGGGAGTTCTGTGGGGGAAGAACGAGGAAGCTCTGTGCGCGCAGGAGGATTGGGAGGAAAGGGAATGGCAAAGGACTGGTGGAAAGGAGAAGAAAAAATCCTAACCCCTTATATCCACCTAACTGCGCCAAGATTCGTGCAAATGCTACAGTATAACCGCCACGCGTCGTGGACAGAACTGGGAAGGACCCACGCGATGATTGCGTCTCCTCGATCTCCACGCACGTATTGAAACGGCGCCTCGGTTCCGCGAACCGCGGACCCACCAACGGTCGTGCTGACGGCACGCCTGTCAGATGACGTGACTTGACCATGACTTGTGTCAGGTGGCGTTAGAAACCAAGTTCCGGCTTAGTTTGAAATCAAGCTGGAAAATCCAAGTAACCTGTTGATAGGTCCGACTTATTTTTAAGACCCGGATCGTATTTTTTGTTGTGAAGTTTCAGGAACCCTTCAAGACTCTGCAAGACGAAGATCAAGCTAGACGATGATAAATCCGACTTTGGATCTTGGAGGCCTCCGGGGGCTACTGTTGGAGATATACTTTTCGGGTATCCTCACAGTTCCTCACTGACCAGGGTGACCCACTTCGGGTTAGAGCTTTGCTTCACGGACGGCCCAGTCAGGGAGAAAGATGGAGTCCAATCCGGCTACGAGAAGGCCTAGAAGACTTACCGACTTAGGCCCATAATGTTACTTGTAGTTCAAGATGTACTTTGTAACCAACTCTTAGTCGTAGCCGGATTGATCTCTCCTGTAAACCCTAGGCCGGATATCTATATAAGCCGTCCTAGGGAGAGCCTTTAGGGCAACACACTCTAGACACCTCAATAGTCTACAATCTCAACTCGCGCAGGCGATACCTTTGTAACCCATATTCCGGCTCTGCCGTATTACTGGATTGCTAGCAGGAGTAGGATTCGTCTAAAGCCGGCGGATTCGAACCTGGGTAAACTTGTGTGCTCACCGTCCCGGAACACCGTACGTCTCACACCCCTCTCTTCTGCACGCCTCGAGGACCCCCTCATGACGTACTTGTCCTCAATCCGATGACAAGGGGCGGAGACAGCGGAGAAGAGGAGGAGGCGAGGCGGGCGGGCGAACCGGTTCGACTGCACCTGGTCCGGGCGTGGGGGTCATTTGGACCGAGTCTGACCCCACTATGTCTGCGTGGCAACCACACCCCCAACCGTCGCTGGCCATGTCACCAAAACAGCCCTAGAAAACAGCTCAGGGGGTTAGTTGTCTGGTTTTGGTTAGTCCAGGGCATTAAGTGTGCCGATTTTGAGCCCAGGGGGGCTAGCGTCCGGAACGCTATAGTTCAGGGGGGGTATGTGGACTTTCTTCCCTAGTCGAATAACTGCAGTTCATTCCGCCGCCGCACGCCGCCATTTTCTAACCTTTCACACGACCATGCCTCAGCTTCCTGGCCGAGTCTCACCAGATGCGCCACCGGGCTAGGATGCACGTTGGCTGCAACGGACAACGCTATGGAGGTGCGCACGCTCTTGCAACAGTCTTCAGCGCGTCGCCTCCGAGCTCCTGCTGCTGCGCGGCCGTCGCTTGCCTTGAGAAGCTGGCGCTGCAGCGACCATTTGGCGGGTTCGGCGAACCTGGTGACCTGGGTCGCGTTCCGGCAGCCGACTCGTACCGTCCCGTACGTCGACCCCGACTCCGAATCTGGGACGATGAACCCGGGTGGAGGGACGCGGCACCGTACCGCATTTCCTGCTACTATGGGCCGGCGTCGACCCTAACCCGACGAGGAACGTCCTGCTGGCCGTGTGCAACCTGCTCACCGGCGCACTGGATGTGCTCCCCTGTCTAGAGCGTGACTACGCGGTCCACGACCACGAGATGACCGGTTATGCGCTACTAACCGCTGCGGACTATTCGAGACCGAGTGATGACCACAACAAGCATCGATCTGCTGCCAACCTTCAAGGTGCTAGTCGTTGGCATCAGTAAGAGTACGCTGAAATACCGTCTCCGCATGCACTTTCTCGCCATCCGGCGAGCGCAGATGGGACGCCGTACGCTCCGACGTCGTGCCGTGCCAGGCGGCGGCATCGAGTCGTCCGCGTTCATGCAGCAAAATGCGGTTACGACTGGCGGCGTTGCGCGCGCGCTGGCTCTACCACGGCATGCAAATCAACCTACTCGTATCTCCGGGGATGGTCACCCAACCTGTACACTCTCGACGTGAGTGCCGAGTCGGGCGACATCTCCTTTAATTACCAAGCTCTCAATCAACATCGACCGCCGAGCCATGAACAGTCTTCGATATAACAAATCATATTTTAGTGCTGAATCATATTTTAGCGCTGACACGGAGGGAAGGATCGTCTTGAGTTACCTGAAGAGGGGAGGTCTCCAACTAAACATTTGGTGATGGGACGATAATGGGAGGTTTCACGATGCTCGGGCGCTCATGCATGCTAAAACGACCGTGTGCCTGCAGAAGGAGGAGGATATTGGCGTCGTGTACACTTGCATCGGAGAGAATCGCGGCACGTTGCTCATCAAAGACAACCATCAGCGTGTCTATATATGTTGCCGATGTCGAGACCGGGGTGATGCATCAGGTGCCAGGTACTTGGCCACACAGGTGCAACCTCCGCCGTAGTAAAACGGTGCCCCTAGACATGGATTGGCCAGCCTTGTTTGTTTCCCAGCTTGGTTTGTAGAAGAGATTTATATATATTGCTTCAATCTATTTCGTGGTAATGGATTCATACTTCATCAGGATTGTTGAATGGAACTTGAGGTTCAAGATGTTCTGTTAGGAATAAGCACTCCGTGTCCGGCACCGGCACGCGGTGTCACTATACGAATCCTATATGTATAGGATTCCTAGCAGTACACTAGGTGTGTGTGTTGAGTCCAATCCGTATACTTGCATGTAATTGAGTACTACTAGGATTAGAGTCGGACTAGTAGTCGAGTCGGTATATTAGAATCTATATATACGCATATATCCCGGGTTGTAAACACATTGTGTGAGTTGAATCAATACAAGGAAAAGACAAGGCTCGATATGGGCCTGTGGCCATCATATTGATTTTTCGCGTAGCGTGTGACTGGTGGTGTATCGTGCGTGTCTCTGAGAAGTGTCTCGTCGGATCTTCGTCGTTGTGGTCACCGGAAAGCAGTCGGCGACAAGGGACTGTGCTAACATGTTCACACGCCCTTAATAGCATTCAAATTGCCCCATATTTGAAACCTTCTTATGATGTCAATTTATGGCCCCACCAAGAGAAGACTCACCGTCTTCTACCTACAGAGCGTACCAAGCTAGAGTTCCAGACATATGGCAAGACAACGGGAGGATGGTTGGAACTTGGATTTTCAGGCCTGGACAACCATCCAATTGTCGACATTTGATGTCAAGACTCAAGAGGTGATGCCACCAAGTTGCATCCTAGAGGCATCTAGAACCTATGTAAAAAACCGGTTAGAGGAGTAAAAGATGCCGTTTTACTCCTCTAACCGGACCTAACTGAACTCCAAAAGGTTTTAGTGGGCAAAAAAATTTACTCATCGGTGTCGTGAAGCAGTAAATATAGGAGTCAGCGGTCACATCCAAGAAAAAGATTCCTTCTCCTCCGCATGTTCACACTGCCTCCACCTCATCCTCTCCTCCACCGCCGGCGACCACCGATGCCCCCAGCCGCCACCATAGCCACCCCCACACCCCCAGATGGGCAGATCTTCTTGTCGGCCATCTCCGCCGCCCATACCCAGCGCTCGGCTCCACCGCAGCCCCCTGCGGTAGCCCCACATCGATCCCGCTCCCCGCCACCATTCCCTTCTCCGTTTGGCGCCACCATTCCGCAGCCCCGTCACCATTCCGCAGCCCCGTCGGTATGCCGACACCCTCGACCTGTAGGTGCCGGCTACGCTGGTCTACCTCGCCATGCAGCAGCGGTCGTGGGGTTCGTGGGTCGCTGAGATCACCGACCAGAACACTCGCCAGAAGGTGTGGATCGACAGCTTCCAATCCATAGAGCAGGCGATGATGACGTACGATGTGAAGAACGTCAAACTCCACGGCTCCGACTCGGTGAGCTCAACTTCCCCTCGGGGCGGGAAGACCGGTTCCGGACCCAGAGCCGGCCGGTCTCCGACTCATCTCCTACCGCGAGCAGCGGGAGGACCGGGAGGCCCACGAGCGCCTCGACGCGGCGATGGCGACAACGCTCGCCGACGTCAACCCGGAGCTCGTCGGGGAGGAGTGGCAACGGCTAGAGGCATTCACCGAGGTGGAGTGGAAGGCCGATGTGGCGGGGATGAGGGTGAAGGAGGAGCACGCCAATGTTGTGGGGATGTCGGCAACACCGGCACTGGTTAGGGTGAAGGAGGAGGACGTCGGCAGCTCTGCGAGACCGTCAATGGCGGCGCCGGTGATCAACGTCGACAACGACTCCTCCTTCGTCTGGGAGGAGGATTAGGTTAGGGTTTGGTCAAATCCAGTCGAATTTGGTGAAACTCGACTGATTTTTGGGTGTAATATGTATAAATTAATGTAAATAAAATAGTAGGTTTTAAATTCGGTTTGAATCGACCTAAGTTCAGCCAAATTTGATCGAATTTTGATCACATGATTTACTCCTCTCAATTTAGGCGATCGGTAAGAAACCGTTTCGGTTAGAGTATGTGGCATCCCGCAAAAACCACTACTAGAAAATCGCGGTGTTTTTGTGCATTGCATCATCATGACCGCATGCTCATGTTATCATGCCACATTGCATTTGAGCATCGTCATCATCTTGCATGGTTTGTTTAAAAACTATTTCGAAAAGCCTATTTTTGTTTTCTAAACGCCCCGTCTTTTATTCAAACCATAAACCCCCGGTCTTATCCGGATCTTTTATTTGCCTAAAAACTTTTACAAAATCTTTTAAAAATAAAAATCTTTTAAATAAAAAGTTTTACCGGGGGAGGCCGCCAGCCTGCCAGGCCAAAAGCCCGGCAAGCCAACAGCCTACTACCCCGGCCCAGTTAAAACCAGACCAAAACCCTAATCCACCTACCCCCTTCCCTCCCTCTCACCCTAGCTACCCCAGTCGCCACCCACCTGATCCACCCCACCGCCGCCCTCTCACACACGCGCGCGCGCCCGGCCCCACAGCCCTATCCCGACCGACACACCCTGGCCACGATCCCCATCCCCTGTGCACCAACCACCGCATCGCTCCTGCCTGGTCCACCTACCGCTACACGCACGCACACGCCCAACCCCAGCAAGCCACACCCCGTCGACCACTTCCTCCTGGGACCCGATCACTGGCACCACCCCGCATCAATCCCCACGCGCCCCAGACCATCTCGTGCGACCCCCGCCCCCTCCCCCCCCGCAGTATCTCCCGCCCCTGCCAGCATCGCACGCCACACAAGCGCAGCCCGCTCCACCGCTCACCATGTTCCCCCGGCCCCACCTCCCGTGTCCCGCACGCGAGCATCGCCTATCCCGCACGCCTATCTCATCCACCTACCTGTCGAGGCATCCTCGGTCTCCTCCCTGGCTCTGCCGCCACGGCCAGCCCCGGTTCCGATCTCCTCCTGTCGGCCCTGCGCTCTGATCCAACCTCCGCAGCACAGTTGTCCTGCGCGTCTCGCTAGTCCCGCGCGAGCCCTCACCGCGGTGAAGCTCCGCCTTTGCCACAACCCTTTGCCGCCAGCCGCCGTCAACCACCTCGCCTCCTCCTTCCTCCCGCCCGGCAGCCAGCCGCACGCGGCCGCGTCCCGCACCTCCGGTCGCCCGCCGCCAGCGCCCTCGACGTGGAGCTCCTCCCTGGCCGCTCAGTTCCACCGCGCGAGGCCGGCCCTGCCAAGCCCGCCACCAGAGCACCGCGGATCCCGGCGCCGCGGCACTCTCCGCTCCACCGCTGCTGGCCTCCCTAGCCCTCTCCTACCGCTGTTTGAAGGCCCTCCTGTTCGACCATGGTCCGGCCTCCTCGGAGTCATGCGTCCCCGTCGTCGGCTTCGTTCACCGCCAACCGTGTCCCCAACTGCCAGGGGTTTCCCCTGTGTGAGCTCGTGCCTGGCATGCACCTAGTGGCCTGCACACCCGTGTGCCGTTTTAGTTCGGTTGTGTGGCTGCTTGGTGTTTCATCTTGTGGCGCCGAATGTGTCGCTCTGTGCAAGTCCAAGGCAATAGTGTCGGCAAACTTCCTCGCGTTTGTGTACCATGTCTTCAACAAGTTATACCGACGCCCCCGTACAGTCATCCGTGTTGCAAGGTTGACCCAAGCCTCGCAAGCTTCATGGTGAGTTCGTCACTCCACCGATCCCATCGACACGATCTTCTCCAAGGGCTTCGACGTAACGGACAACGGTTGCCCCTAATGCTTCCGACGTAACCCAAGTTCTCCATCCTGGACGTCGTGACTCCTGACCCGAAGATCCCTGGAACCGAAGGTCGTCGACACGGATTCCGGACCTCCGTCACGACAAGTTCTTCTCCCGGAACGCCAAGTTCTTCATCTCGGACACCAAGACCCGAACCCGATGACCGCCAAGATCGCCACCTGAACGACAAGCACTTCGCCGCGGAACACCGAGTTCGCCGGCACTGACGTCGAGTACGCCGACATGGGACCTGGGACCGACAAGTTCTTCTTCCCGACTTCGATGATCGAGACCCCGGACGACGAGCTCTTCTACCTGGACCCAAGGACCGAACCCGAAGACCACGGATGCGACAAGATCTACTTCCGTTGTCCGAGAATGTTCCCATCGAGGCCGATCCCGCCGAGACCGAACTCGGACCACATCGAACCCCAAGATCTTCGACCCCTAATGTGATCCCCTTTTCCGAGACCCCTATTTTTATAATATGATATAATCAAATGTTGCATATTCAATTGTTCATGCTTGCATACATGTCATCTGGTGGGTTGGGTTAAATAGTCGATTCATCTAAATTAAATATGGAGTCTATATGCGGGATACTTGTGTCTTATTCCGGACTCCATTTACATTTGTGTAGCGAACCGATGCCAAGATTCGGCCTGTTAATACAACATTTAATTTGCGGAGTAGTTAAACAACTTGAACCCTCTACTTAATTGTCGGGACCCCGGTTCCGCTTAATATTGCCTAATTGCATCGCATCTGTGCCATGCCATGCATCATATCATAAGCATGCTGGATCTTCTGCTGTGGTATTAAATATTGCATCCGGTGTTTCTTGTAGTGTTTGCTTCTTCGCGGATTAGGCCGATGAGTTGATGCGAGTAACGACAAGTTCTCCGGATATGATCCTACGGCA
Source organism: Avena eriantha (assembly GCA_910589775.1). Taxonomy (NCBI): domain Eukaryota; kingdom Viridiplantae; phylum Streptophyta; class Magnoliopsida; order Poales; family Poaceae; genus Avena; species Avena eriantha. The sequence continues at coordinate 9,339,250 of OU342741.1, read as the reverse complement.
GTGTTTCCCAGGCGAGCAGCCTTCTACCTATTTTGCATTTATAGTCTTTATTTCCTCCTGTTGATCTATTGCTATCCGTGTCGCGATGCTTTAGTTTCCGTACACCAGTTATATCCCGTGCAGCCTCTATATTGCCTTGGACACCTCCTATTACCTGTGTTGGTAGATAGCTGGCCTTGCGAGTCGTAGTTGCTTGCTCAGGTGCGATCTCGTGTTGTCAAGTACCACAGTTGTTGGTATGCTGGCAGATGCTTAATGGTGGAGATGATCATGACTTTAAATACAACTATTAAAATGCTAGATATAACTAATGCAGAGGCATCGGTGGGCAATAGATGTTATTTGGTTCTTCCACGCTCACTTGTGTCCCGTAGGACCCCGAGTACTTGATACCTGTTCCTTGACTATTCGCACTATCCACATCCGGGAGGCCTTATGGACCCCCCTGAGCCAGAGCTTGATTCATTTCCATTTTTTGGGGCCACAAAGTAGTTTGGGGCTTTATTACTATCCTGTACCTATGCCATGCTTTACTGCTTTATTTAAGATTGTGTGTGGAGCACCTGTACTGTTTAGGATTGCGGAGTGTTTTCGCGGTATCGATAAATCCAGTCACACTTTCGGGTCCCCAGTCGTTTACAGCCATTGGCGCAAACCTTGGGTCCGTCTCGGAGCCGGCCAACTTCGTTGCGGGTAGCTTAATGGGGTGGCCCCCTAAAATATTTATGAATCCTGTGATCGCTTTGTCGTGAAAGCCTCATTGGGCTTTGAGTTGGTTTTTCCGAGGTTGATCGAGTGTGTGTTGCTATTTGTGCACCCCTGCAGGGTAAATCTTTCTGAAAGCCGTGTCCGCGGTTATGGACGACTTGGAGCATAGTATCTCGATCATAAACAAGCATAACTAAAGTAGTGCTATAAATTTGACTTAATATGTGACTAGTAATTCAGCTTCACTACAATGGAATAGATAATAAAAATGCCAACAACTGGTGGATCGGTGGTGATCTGTGTCATACTATACCTGCCTAGTAAGTATTGCAACTCCAATAGAATGTGATAAAAGTGTCAACAACTGTTGGGTTTTGGGATTCCTCGGGACAATTATATCTGACTAGTAAATGTTCCAACTACAACAGAATGGTAATTAAAACGGCCCACTACTTATGCTTCAGAATGACTCATGCTATCTATATCTGTTTAGTAAGTGCTGCAACTTTAACGAAATGAATAAAACTGCCAACTGTGTGAGTTTCCTTGGTCCGACTTCCTCGTTTGGTCTCGAGGGGGAAATACCAGGATGGGTATGTTTGGTGTTAGTATCAGGTTGGATCCGAATAGGCCTTTCTTATCCCTCTCTGATAGCCGCCAGTTTTACTGAGTCTCTATAGGTTGTTTAGTGCTGCTGCGCTGCCGCTTTAGTCCACCATATCTATGTAGGCGAGAGCTGCCGAATTCTAGCCTCGCCGTGTACTGGCCTCAGTACTGACGCTCCTCTTTTTCCTTTGCCCTTTGTCGGCACCCCTTTTGTCTTAGCATGTTTGAGATCGACGTCGTTAGCAGGGTTACCCTTCCGGCTTGGCCTGTGCAGGGTTATGGACGCCATTGGTTATTCTTCAGGGCTCTTAGCCCCATTTGTATCTTGTCCGTAGTCGGACGCTCTATCGTTTCAAGGTGATTTGGATCTTGGTATGGTATATCTGTATTCTTGACTCGTTGAGTCGCTGTTGTATATATATCTATTCTGTGGGTCCCATCGAGGACTGTTGTGTAATTGTATTATTTCGTTTTCCACCCGCACGAAAGTGCCTGGTGGGCGTCTTTGAATCGTTTCTATGCGGGTTTGGCGAAAAGGGCTAAAACTTGCGCATAGGGCCGATTTGAGGTGTTACAGAGTATAACTATTACTCCTCTAAGTTTTCTCCGGAGGTTTACTCCTAAAGTTTTTTACTTCGATTAGATTAGAGATGCCCTAAGGAGTGTATAGCATGAGGACTTACTGGTCAATGAATCGCCCCTGTAGATTTTCTACCTGACGTGTGGATGATCGATGGACAATAGATTTTGCTTTTATCTTTAAATTTCACTACTAGTTAAATGTCCGTGAGTTGGCACTGGCTTTCACATTTTGTTTCCCTTTTCTTTGAGAATTAAATTTCTTTCCCATGAAAGAAAACATAAAGCACGTGAACTTCATCAAAGGATCAATTTCTATTGTGAATCTTCTTAATCTGACATGCTAAAACCCTCGAGAAGATCAACTTGAGAGACCTGCAACTGCAACCACCTACGCACAGTCAGACTACACTAGGCGACACTTCCCTCTCTTAATTAGGTCCGCAGCTTCAGAGCTTCAGACAACGCTTCAACACATTCCAAGTCTCTACAATACTACTAGAGTAGATGGATATGAAACACACACTCAAGTGCTTCGATGCAAAGCTCAGACGGATATACTGTAACCTGACTGATTGAGGCTGCGATGCTAAAACAGGAGCCTGGAACGCAGGCACCGGCGGCAGTATGTAAGGACATGGATCAGTTGGCGGCCGGCGTTGGCGGCCAGGTGAGCTCGAGGCCGGTGTTGAAGTCGCCCCATCCGCTGCCGGCGAGCGTCCCGTCGCCACCAGTTCCCGACGGCGCAGCGGGCCCGTCGTAGAGATGAGAGCCTGCCGAAGCCGCCGTCCAAGGAAACCCTGTGGGCGCCGCAGCGCTGCCACCGAGCCCGAGGTCGAACTGCGGCAGGAAGACGGCGCCGTCGCTGAGGAACGGGAAGAAGGGCGTCGCCGGGAGCATGTCCGACCGGAACGCAGCGTCCTCCGGGGGCGAGTCCGACGAGGTCGAAGGCTCGGCGGACCTGCGTCCCTTGTTCCCGGCGCGTCGGCAGGCGCCGCCGACGGGCACGTTGCGGAGGGTGCCGCCGTGGGTCCAGTAGCGTCGGCATGCGCGGCAGAAGTGGCGCGGCTGGGTGGTGCTGTAGTTGTTGTAGTAGCAGAACTTGGTGTTGGTGGACTGGCACCGCGGGCACTCCAGCTGCTGCTGCTGCTGCTGGCTCTGACTCTGGTTGTTCTTGCCCGCCGCCACGCCGCCCTGGTCACCAGTTCACCACGCGCATCAGTATCCAGTAAGTCAATTGCTCATCACAGATGACACCATGCTAAGCGTAGCGGGGACACCAGGACATCGGTTGAGCAGTCACTGACCTGCGTGAGCTGCGGCGCCTCAGTGTCGAACACGGCGGCGGCAGGGGCAGGGCGCTTGGCACCGGCGTTGGCTGCGGGGAGGAGGTATGCGGAAGCTGCTGGAGCCATTACTTGCAGCCGTGCGGGGGCAGGGGCATGATCACTGATCACCAACTATTGAGAAGAGGGAGCCGACGGTCAGTAGCTAGCCAAGGATAGCAAGGAGAGTGAGACGTATCGGTCAGTCCGAGCTGGATGGTCGATCGGCGGCGGCGGCAATCAGATGAGCCGATGGGAGCGGGAGCGGTTGGGGGTGGGTGCAGCCGTCTAGTTGGGGGAGGTCCTATAAATAGAAGCCGGCGCGGCGAGTGCGGCCCGCCGGTGACGCGAAGGTAGCTTCCCCCACCACCACTCCCACTCGCGTCACCGTCGCCTTCTCTATCTGGCACGGCCGGGCGACGGTCGTATCCCTATTTGGAACAGCTAGCGGCGTGCTCTCTCGGTACTCGATCGACCGATCAACGATGGTAGTGGATGATGGAATCTTGATTGGTGCAAGTGTTGCAGCAACCAAACCAGCATGCATGTCACTCCAGCCACGCGCGCTCACACTGTTTCGTTCTACGATACTACTTAGCTGTACTGCACGACGTACGTAATGCCACCGGACCGTTGTGCGATCCATGGCCGATGCGGCGCCGCGCCGGCCCAGCTGCAGAATGCAGATAGAGACCTTGTTACTTGGGGGAAGAGAAAAGGCCACGGGTCGTCGATCATCCAGAGCCGTGCGTGGAGGCTTCCAACTCTCAGGTCGGTACCATTTGCACTTGCACCGTGCGCGCAGAATAGTACAGTATGATGGAGCAATGATTAGTTTCAGACTAACGCTTACCGCCTCATGCAGCTAGGCACGTCCGCCCCATGAAAATATTCAGGTGTATATTCAAATAGAATGCATTTTGCAGATGGTCCAAACTAAGACTAGATGTACTGCACACAATGTTCTACAGTGAATATTATAGTACTAGCTTTGTCCAAAAATGTTCTTCAAAGAAGCTCTAAGAGCATCTCCAGCAGCGGCGCTAAAAATTGCACGTGCCCAATAAACCGCTTGTTTAGCGTGCGGCGTCTTGTTTTCGGCGCTCCAGCAGCGACTGCAAACTAGCGCGCGGTAAAAAAATTTCCAGCGTGCAGTATATGCGCTATCGCGAGTGCCACATCTGACGCTCCTGGTTCGGCGCGCTGGAAACACACACTCGCGCGCAGAACTGAAATCCCCCCCACCCCCCCCCCCCCCCCCCCCCCCCCGTGCTTCCTCTCTCCCCATTCCCAAATCCCGCCGACGCCGACAGCGCCGCCGCTTGTTGCCGCCGCCATGCCGAAGCTTCCCCCGCCCCCGTCGCCGCCGCACCGAAGCTTCCCTCGCCGCTAATCGACGACCGCCGCCGCGCCCAAGCTTCCCCCGCCCCCGTCGCCGCCGCGCCGAAGCTTCCCCCGCTGCTAATCGACGACCGCCGCCACGCCCCCGTCGCTTCCGCGCGACCACCGGCGCCACTCCTCGTCGATTCGAGCTCCGCGAGCACAGATCCGGCGCTGCCCGGCCGTCCACCGCCGCCGTCGCTTCCGCGCCACCACCGGCGCTACTCCCCACCAAGGTATGTAGTGTCCTCCATTGCCATACCTTCTCATTCTAGGATATTATTTAGACGTAGCCACCCTATGTAGATGGTGCGCCGCCGGTCGAAGGAAGAGTCCAATGATGAATGGGATGCGGAAGAAGAGGAAGATCTTGCTATCATTTTGGCCGTTCGCGCTAGGATGAAGCGCCCGAAGCATGGTGGTTCCGTGATTGGTCGAGAGAGATTGTGGAGGGAGAGGTTGGAGGCCATGCCAAATTTATGAGAAGCTATTTCATCGAGAAGCCCATCTTCCCTGAGCGCTACTTCCGGCGCCGGTTTAGGATGAGCACAAGATTTTTCAAGAACATCGCCGAGAGTGTGATGGAGTTTGATCGTTTCTTTGAGCAAAGGAGGAATGCCGCCGGGGAGCTTGGGCATAGCATCTACCAAAAGGTGACCGCCGCCTTGCGTATGATGGCATATGGTATTCCGGCGGATTTGGTTGATGACCACTTGGCAATGGGGGAGAGCACCGCCATTCTTTGTGTCCGCCGCTTTGCCGTGGCTATCGTGAGAGTGTTCGGGGAGGAGTACTTGAGATCCCCCAATGCTCAAGACACGACAAGGCTATTGGAGCAAAACAAGCGGCGTGGGTTCACCGGAATGCTTGGCTCTATTGATTGTATGCATTGGAGTTGGAAGAATTGTCCTGCGGCTTGGCATGGACAATTCAAAGGCCACAAGAAGGATTCCACCATCATCCTTGAAGCCGTGGCCGATTATGAGACATGGATTTGGCATGCTTTTTTTGGGATGCCCGGATCTTGCAATGATATCAATGTTCTCCAGCGGTCACCACTCATGGCTAGGATAGCTAATGGTGAAACTCCACCGGTGCAGTTTGTGGCAAACAACAAAACATACACCTATGGCTACTTCCTTGCCGATGGCATCTACCCAAGGTGGAGGACATTTGTGAAGCCGGTCAAGGATCCAGAAGGCAAGAGAGAAGTCGATTTCCATAATGCACAAGCGGCGGCAAGGAAAGATGTGGAGAGAGCATTCGGGATATTGCAAGCTCAATTTGTAATTGTGCTTGGACCGGCTCGGTTTTGGGATCAAGAGATCCTTTGGTACATCATGATGGCTTGTGTGATCATGCATAACATGATCATAGAGGATGAGGATGGCCTCGCCTACAACTATGAGTATGTGGGACAACCCGTCCGAATTCGAAGGAGGCAAGATAGGATAGCCCGGTTCCTTACCTCCTACCATGCCATTCGAGTTAATGAGGTGCATGATGATCTCCAAAAGGATGTCATGGCGGAGTGGTGGGTTTGGAATGGAGGAAATTGATGTTCTCCTATGATTGTTGTATGTTTTTTGAGATACATTTGTTGTATGATTGTTGTATGTGTTGTTGTTGTATCGGTACTTTGAACTATTCATTTGTGTTGATGTTGTATGAATATTTGAACTATTTATTCTTGATTTATTGTGTGTGTTTGATCTTTGTCTTGTCATTTGTATGTGATTTTGTTGTTCCTGTGCACGCGCTGAAAATTTACAGCGCCTGTCATTTCGCTTTTTCTTACCGCGCGCGCTATAACCTGTTTTTAGCGCTTCTGTCTTTTGACAACCAGAGTTGCACGCGGCAAACATGATACAACACGTGCCAAACGACTTATACAACGCCAATTTTTAGCGCCGCTCTTAATGTTTGCAGAAGAGACAAGAAAAATAGGCATAACTAACCCAAAAAAAAAAGAGAGAGAGATAGAGAGGTGGGTTACCGTGCCGACCAACAGCGTCACCAGCGACGGGGACGTACGGCTCTAGACAGAAACCGCGGCCGCATGATTTGTTGGCTGCTCCTAGTTAATTCAACTGAACTCGCAGGCTGCGCTTAAACAATGGCCGTGCTCAAACGCTAGAACGTATCTGCACGTACGCCTCCTGCTTCCTGGACAAAGGCAAGTCTCTGTCGCCCGTCACATTTCATGCTAGGTATACCAGTTGTACGTGCAAAAATGATTGGTTCTTGGAAACGGGCAGAAACATATGTTATCGTTTTCGTTTCCTCTTGTGTTACCGAAATCGGAAACGAAACGAAAAACTCTAGAAATGAACGCGAAATCGGAAATCATCGGAAATGAATACGGTACGGATACGATACGAAAACGGACATTCATCGGAATATAATAGTGGTGTAATATCATGGTGTATAAACTAAAAGTAACGTATAAGACAAAGAATATCTCACAACTTTGAAAAGCGACAATTAAATATAAAGTAACACACATAATTCAACACTTCAACAAGCACACAAGTTCACATAATTAGTTTCACATCAACGCTAAGACACTCACTTGATTAGTATGTCGCCTGGGCTAGTTGTATGTCTTACATAGATCCTTCATATATTTTATGGCTCAACAAGCAAAAGAGAAATCATTGATGCAAAATACTATTTCGTACATATGGGCTTGGCTGGTTATATTTCCTGAAAGTTTTTATACTTGTTTATCCGGAATTTCCTTACCGTTTCCGTTTCAGCAGGAAATCGCTCCACCGTTTCTTTTTCCCTTTTTTTTTAAAATATTCCGTTTCCGTTCCTTTTCCGCAAAATGCCATTTCTGTTTTCTTTTTAGCTCTCCATTTTCTTTTTCTTCCAAAACGGACGAAAAGTTTCCTTACCATTTTCAACCCTAGGTTCCGGGTTCCGGCCATACATTGGTCAAAGCTCAACACACGCCCAAGGACAATTGTTAGTCAAGGATCTCGTCATATAATTGATTACTAAATCTGTTTTATAATATAAAATGTTTTAGCTTTATGAAACAAGTGTATCTAGACCTCTTTTAATGTATAGTTTAAAGTGTGTGAAACAAGTGTATCTAGATCTCTTTTAGTGTGTGGTTTTAACCTATACACTTCAACCTACACACTAAAGGCCTTGTTCGGTTAATTCATTTTCCAAGTGGATTGGGATGGAATGGAGAGTAATTAGGAGGATTTTGACCTATTGGGGGATTTAACACTTGTAAATCCACGTCAATCCCGTTTGATCCCTATGTAACCGAACAAGGCCTAAAAAAGGTCTAGATACACTTGTTTCACAAAGCTAAAACATCTTATATTATGAAACGGAGGGAGTATATATGAGCATAGCGGTGCTAGACTGTTAATCAATCAACATCAGCAACGCATTCGCGCCAACTTTCCACCTAGATCCCCACAACGAGGTTATATTATATTACACATCTTTCTGATTTGGACGACAACTAAGACAACGATGAAGATAATAGGTGGGGTTAACCGGCCGATATGATCAAAGTAGTGGTCATGCAGTTGTGGCCGGGTTACTCATGCCTTTGTGCAAAAGCTCAATTTGCTGAGTGAGTGCGTTGTATATTTCTTTTGTTTGCATTTTTATTGTAGTAATTTATTTGGGCATATCCAGCGGTACTCCTAACAAAGTTTGTGGAACTGACGGATATTCCGCGTGCATTATTTTGGAGCTCGCCCGCAGCGGCACCCCCCAATATATTGCACTTCCTCTAATTTGTTTTTACCACGAGCACCTCCTGGAGCAGTGACGCGCTCGCTGACCAAACAAGAACGGACGCACGGCAGGGCGATCTTGCCAAGGTGCAAGGACCGAGGCCATGCTCGAAGCGCTGGCTATGCTCCAAGGCTCAGTAAAGTGAGGCCAAGGAATGTAGGACCAAGATGGTGTGGACGAGGACCATGCGGAGGATGCTTAATTCACGCCACGTGTGTGCGCTCCCTCAGGTTGGAGCTAGAGAACGACAGAGGGATCAAGGTGGCCGGAGGAAAGGAGGCGCTGGGAGGCGATGAGTTCATCAACTTTGGGTATGAGTGGTTGGCGTTCGCCACCATATGCCCTAGTTCTGCCATGGGCATGGCTGTGGTGCTCGGTGGCCCCGGTGCTCCCGCGTGCCTGGAGCTCCCACGACGACGACGCAGGCCCGTCGAGGTGACGTGGTGTGGTAACTTGTTGTGCGGTGGGTCCTCCAAGTACGATCAACAACCGGTGGCTTCCTATACTTGGACCTCCTAGACTAAATTTTCTCTTTTCCTTCTTCTGATCAGCTCACTCCATTCACCACCGTTTATTATCAACCATCAAGACTCGGGGTGGCGAAGTTGGTAGCGAAATTGGAGAATTTACTTCATCAAATAATTAGTCATATACAAACACCCAGAATAAACCACTTAATCTTCCAAGCCCCACACATCCATGGTTCTGAACCCTAGAACCATCAGTTACTCGTAACTAGTTGGAAGAACGATCTAGGCGTAGAGAGCTAGGAGGGGGAGACAAGTGAAAATGTGTACGGTGGGTAAGCTCGTGGAGCAATTAAGAACTTGTGCTCATGTTATTGAGTTATGTAGATTATGGAAACCGGGTTTCTATCTCTACGAGTACATTTTTCCTTTCGTTAGCGTTTAAGTAAAATGCTATTGGCAAACACTTATTTACAATCATTTTTTTACATTTATAAATCAACTTGTCACTAAAATCTTACTATGTTAATTTTATCGATACAAAATTTTCATATAATACTACCTGCTATTATTTTTGATTGTATATGACAACATTAACACTAGTGTAATTACTTTTTTCTAAATATGATTTAATCATTACATAGACATACATTGTGCTAAAGTGGAAATTATATTTTGTTGTAAAGAGGAAATGACATTTTAAATTTTAGTTTGAGACAGTTTACCGGATGAAATTATGTTCAATATAAGCAAACCATGCAAAGGTGAAACGATCGTATTCATATATGGAATTCTTTTACCACTTAGATATACTATATATAATGTGTTACGTGTGTATGTGTGTCTGCATTTTCTCAAAATACTCTGGCAAAGTTCTACAATGTACGTGTCAAATAAATATCCTCATACATATATATTTGTAGATAAGGATACTCCAGTTCAGCATCATAAAAAAGAATGTTGCAACAAGTATGAGGTTGTCTTTTTAGAAAATAGGCGACACACCCGACTTTGAATTAATAAAGCCCAGAAGATCCAGAGTCGATACGTAACAACATGCTGCGGCCTACAGCTTAGCAACCATAAACCAACAAACTAAAGGAAAAGGCACCATCAACGAGTTCGGCCTCCCCAAAACAGACCGAAATCAAAGAGCTAGGAGAAGATGGATGAAGTTGCAGGCTCGATGGAGGTCGCCCTAGGTGGGCATCACGTCGCCACCACGGTTCATGGAGCCAGCTTTAGGTAGAGAGCTCGTAGTTCGCCTGCCCTCCACTCCAGGCTCTCCTTGTCCCTCGCCTTTGCATTGAGCTTCCAGAGCTGCAAGAAGATGATCATTTTGTAGAGCATATCAGAAGGGTGACGCAACACCTTAGATTCGATGGTCAGCTTGTTGCGGATAAGCCAAAGCACCCACGAATGGCATACCGATATTAGCAAGAAGAGAAAGTCCGACCTCAACAATGTGGCGATGCTTTCTTTCAGCATAGCCATTTTGTTGATCGGCATGAGGACAAGAAACATGGTGAGAGATTCCTTGTGTTTGGAAGTGAGAGTTGAGTTTTTAATATCCCCCCAATCATATTGAACAGTAAGGATTTTTCGATCAAACTTACGTTCAACGAGAGTTTGAAAGTTAACTAACGCATCCAATTTTTTGTTAAGAAAATAGATCCAAGTAAACCTGCTATAATCATCAATAAAGTTTACATAATAGTCATGAAAACCAACAGAGGTAGGTGCATGACCCCAAACATCGTAAAAGACTAATTGAAGGGGGACAGTAGATACACTAGTGGAAATAGGATAAGGCAACTGATGACTCTTAGCCTGCTGACAGGGATCACACGCTGATAAATGACTAGAATCTCTAACACAAGTAAGTTTATTCTTGCTAATAACTTGCCTAACAATATCGAAGGAAGGATGACCTAGACGGCTATGCCACTTTGATTGGGATGGCTTGACAGCGACGAAAGCATCTTTCGAGGATTGAGACGACTCCAAAGATGAAATAAGAGGGTAAAGGCCACCAACGGTAAAGGCCACCAATGAAATATCACTTTTTTTTTTGTCGTGTAACATGATCCTTTATCAAAAATAAGAAGGGGTGAAACTCGATGAACACATTATTGTCATAAGAAAACCGATGGACAGAAAGCAAAATTTTGGAGGCGGTGGGAACATGAAAAATATTGCGGAGTCGAAAATCTTGAGTAGGGGTACGAACCATTGAGTGACCAATATGTGAAATAACCTTACTTTGTCCACTAGCCGTGTTGACCCTATCATTGCCTCCATAGGTATCACGAACCGTTAGGTTATTGAGCTCACTGGTGATGTAATGGGTGGCACCAATATCCGGATACCAATTAGTGTCGACGCCGTAGGCGGCATGGACCTCTTTATCACCATAGTTGTCCTGCTCATCGTAACGTGACCAACAATCTTTAGCTAGGTGGCCTTCTTTGTTACAAATCTGACAAGTGGTATCGGCCCAGGGAGAGGTATGACACCGGCCACGACCACAGCCACACCTCCCTCCCGGAGGCGCACCACGGCCACCACCACGACCATAGCCATCTGGACGATCATCACGTCGGTCTTCACGGTGATCAACACGTCGATCATTGTAGCGATCATCGTGCCGGTCGGTGTAGAGATCATCACGTCGGTCTTCACGGTGATCAACACGTCGATCATTGTAGCGATCATTGTGCCGGTCGGTGTAGAGATCATCACGCCGGTCGTTGTAGCGATCATCGTGTCGGTCATCACGTCAGTCGCCTCGATCTCCACGGTATCTGTTGTTATTGGAACGGCCTCAGTGATTTTGCAAGGCAGCGTTAGCCGAGCTCTCGAAGGTACTGTCGGAGGAGCTCTGCAACATCTCCTAACCTGATCATATGCGTGCAAATGCGCAAATTTGTTACTTTGGGAAGCGAACATCTCCTCGATCGCCTGCCAGACGCTGGCGGCATGCTCAATCCGATGAACATGTGGGAGAACCTCGGGAGAGAGCGCTTGAAGAAGATAACCTAGGACGATGTGATCCCTTGAGATCCAAGCATCGTATGCGGGATTTGGCGTCGTCTTCGCGACAGTTGAGGTGGCTGTGTCCGCTGATTCAACGACCAGCGTCTCCGGTGGAGCGGCATCGCTCCTGTCGAGAAGACCGAGCAGGCAAGATCCACGAATTGGAGGCAGGATCTGGGCGCGCCACCCAAGGTAGTTTTGGCGCGTAAGCTTGTGTCAGTCGTCGGCGCGCCGAGGTTGATGATCAGCGGGTCGAGGAAGTAGCCATCGACAACGACGTAGGCAGGGATGGATTCTGCAATGTAGTTTAGACGGCGGAAGAGCTGGCTTGATACCATGTAAAACGTATATGATCAGGTAGTAATTTTGAGACTACTCGGATAATCCGAGGGGGTTGGTGCCTCTGGCACCGACCGAATGTACAGGACACGCACACGGTTCCTAGCTATTTACAGGACACGGACACGGACACGGACACGGACACATATGTCCGTAATCAATATAATTCTAACATCCAGGACTCCAGGTTGGATTAGAATTAGATACGGTCGTACGGACTTGGTGTTATTGTCCGAGATCGACTAGGAGGATAATTTGGAGCTTAGGATCGTCTTGCCCAATGAATAAGCGGTGGACGTACGTGTGGTCGTCTCGGAAGCCACTCAGGTCCTGTGATTCCCCTCCTTAACCCTAACCCTAGAACCTCTGATTCGCGTGCGCTGCATCCCGCCATCCACTCATCAGGTCTGGTGCCTCCCTCAACGTTAGACGACCTCGCCACTCTCCTTTGTTAGGCGCGCCAACAAGTTCCGGGATGTAAGTAGTGTATATATCTTCTCTTCTACTGAACTGAACCGAGCTTACATTAGTATAAGTGGTAGCTTTGGAGTAAGTGGTAGGTGCTCAAGGATCGAGCAGTTCGAACTGAGTTTACGTCTAGCTAACTGAATCGAGCTTATCTTGAACGAGTTCCCCTACACAGCTCTGTCACGGGTAAACCTGAGAATGGTTCCAAAATTGAACCATACCTCAACCGAACCTACATGAATGGACTTGACTTGGAAACCAAACCCCAACTAAACCCGTTTGGTATTTTTATCAGCCCAACCAGAACCAAACCTATTTGATATTTCCACCCAAACTGAACTAAACCGAGGACAAACTAACCCATGGGTTGAAACCATTTGCTGAAATTGGTTGAGAACGGTTGCTACGATGGTTCGAAGCATATACATCTCGCTGGGCTGCGTGTGTCGAGCAGAGCAAAGACAAAATTTTGGTAGGAGAAGCCAGTCACACGCACACACTTAGCTACTAAGCCTGGTGACCTTGCGAATTTCTGCTGCACCGCCGAAATGCATGTAGGATTAGGTACATGCTAAGCACAAGATTATCACTAACTCGGTCTGCCTGTTAGTTACTAGTATTGCACAAATCAGGATGGAGGAACTTGCACCGCCGACCTGCCATGCGACGGAGCCGTTGTGTCGCTGGCCGGCCACCGCCATGTGAGCATCTGGTATCATGCTTCTCGAATTGCCATGGTATGAAAACATTTGCTGAGTCTTGATTAGCAGTGCGCCAAGCACATGGTGTGCTCGACCAGTGGCGCGTTCATGGAGATGCCGGCAGCCTCGCCGTCGGTGGCGCGTTCATGGAGCTGCCAGCGGCCTCGCTGTCAGTGGCGCGCGTTCATGGAGGTGCCAGCGGCCTCGCCGTTTGTGGCGCGTTCATGGAGCTGCCAGCGGCCTCGCCATCGGTGGCGTGCGTTCATGGAGCTGCCAGCGGCCTCGCCGTCGGTGGCGCGTGTTCATGGAGCTGCCAGCGGCCTCGCCGTCGGTGGCGAGCGTTCATGAAGATGCCAGCGGCCTCGCCGTCGGTAGCGCGCGTTCGACCCTGCTTGACGCCAGGTTCGTGCCAAAGGCTTGCTACGTGTATGGCATGGACATTGTGAGTGAAGGCTGTGCCGGAGCATCTGTCGGGGATGTCGGTGCTGGCCGTCGCCGGAGCTGAGGGGTAACTGCCAGATCGTCTTGGTCGCCGGATCTGAGAAGCAAACATCAGCCCTGGGCGGCCGGAGAAGAACCCTCCTCCACCTATGTCGCCGCTGTCAAGGAGACAGATGGCAAGTCGATGACTCAAGGTAGTCATGAAGTAGGCGGCGGCCACGGCGTCGTGCGACATGCAAGGGATGGAATTAGCGCAAGCGTGTAACCACTCTGATTAGCCGGTTTGGAACCATGGGTTAGGCCCGTTTGAAACTGAAACCATTGAACCTGTACCCAGCCATACCCAAACTGAATTCTAGAGCAACCGAACTAAACCAAACCTTTTTGAGAGCCAACTCATTCTAACCCAGACTGAAGAAACCCACACCAAGAAACCGAACTAGTACGCCCGGTTAAATAAGAACCATTTCCAGATTTAGTCACGGGGCTCTATTCTCAACTATGGCTGCTGGTATTTTGAACACTTCCTAATTTTCCTACAGTGGTGCGGTTTGAATAAATTGGAGCCTTTAACCATTTATACCCACATAATCATCCCAAATTTGTACTGATTTTGAGCATGTCACACAAATTTATTTCACCATACTTCCATTGTCGTTACTATTATGTCAGTACCTTACACGAGCCTTATTAGTTGCCCTTCTGACCATTTGTTTCTACTTTCTTCTCCAGGACGGCAAAGACCCGGAGAAAAGAGGGGGGAACTGATGATTGCACAGAAGATGAGCCAATAGCGGGCGGTAGAGCAGCCAAACATCATGCATTAGTGAAACTTCGGGCATTAATGGTTTCAGGCGCGCGTAATAATCACAAAAAAACAGGGAGTATTGTCCAAAAACCAGAAGGCGGCCGTGGGTTGAGCAAAGCCATGAGATCCATGTTAAGATGTGAGTCGCATTGATGCTGAATTATTTACCGGTTCTTAATTGGTTTTGCACATATTGGTCTAACAGAACGCTCACACTTTCCATGTATCATGTTTGTTAATCAGATCGTGCATGTGAGAAGGCGATGTCTGATGCGACGGAGAAAGAATGTGATGCTGAGGAGGAACATTATGGCCGACTTCCAGATCGTTCGATTACATACACTCCCTTTGAGGAGAGACAGTTTGGCGATCTAGTCACACATGATCGTTCCTCTCGAGATTTTCCCTGCAGCGTCGTCTCGCTTGCTTTGTTTGATGGTGTGATTGTGCTGCTATATGCTTATATGAGTGTTCAGAATTTATTTTTAGTCATCATCGCTTAACGATTTGAATCATGTTCTTGTGCAGGAGACACGATGCTATTTGCATGCTCGGGCATACCTCTACCACAGGGGAGAAGTCAACTTGAGATTACTAGATTTGTGACTTCAGCACGTTTGGTTACAGAATATATTAGCAAAAGATATAGAGATGATAAACTTAGGGTTGGTGCTGCTCATAATTTTTTTCTCCCATCTTGCTTTGTTCACTCAAACCAATTATGGCCACTGTGTGCTAATGTGTTCTTTTCGTCACTACAGATTGAAGTGCGCCTTCCTCATGGTAAAAAAATTGGTGGGTTCTTGGAGCTATATAATCGCCACATTGCTATTGTCACTTCGTTGGGGGAGCAAAATGTCCATCCGGTGAAAGTGGAGCTTCAGGCAGGAGTTCCATCTTCTGATGGTGAGATGCTAGCTGCTGGGCGTACCTTCGAGTCAGGTTGTTTGATGGCCGTAAAGGTAAAGCTTGCGCCTTGCAGTGATGATGCAGGTTGTTTTTTGTCCATGAGTCTTGATGTCGACCTACCGACTGCCAAGGAATATCTCAGCGTCTGGAGACTATTCGGCAACTATGAAGATGGCCCAGTGGTATGTTGTTGATTTATTCCTTACTGGCTGGCATGATGGAGAACTTGAAACAACAAATGCATTGTAATATCAGTTGCCTGATGTATCACAGTGTGCACCGGAGTTACATTGCAATAATTTCTCTATATAAACCATAACACTTTACTGTCATATAGGCCATGCTTGGAGGGCCAGTTCTTGGAGAAGGTAACATGATTATTGGGATGAACATTGATGTTGGTCATGATGGTCCAAGTGTCAATGCATATGTGTCATTTCTACCACTTGGACTACTGGACAGATACTTGAAGCATTGTCGGATACTCAAGTATGTCTTCTACACTTCTAGTACTATTTACGAGCTATGCACTGTTTTGCCTTTATTACATTTGCTCGAACCCCCTATTCTTAGCAAGCCTCGGCGCATTAGGAATTTTTACACAGTAATCTGCAGGTTCATAATAATTTGGTTCTTGTTAGTTGGTACCTCTGCCCAGATGGATACCTGTATTATTGTTGTGTCTTCAATTGCCATCCTAGTGCTTGTGCATAATGTTAAATCTAGGATAGTTGTCTAAATGAGGAGTTAAAAGTTAAAAAAAAATCATTTAGAAAATATGGACAATGTAACGTATGTTGGTGGGATCTGAATTGGCATTTTCTTAAAACTATTATTTATTTTTACCAAATTTCATAGATATTATTCTAAAAAAGAGAATTGAGCACCTAACAATGCATCTTCAAAGACCAAGAACTAAGAGATCACCCCTTTCATTCTGGGGTGACAGAGAGATCGTACCTTTCGAGCCATTTTTTCATGTTTTTCCTGGCGGTTTGGAGAAAGCAACAATCAATAGGACTTTCCTAATCCTCCCTTCCTTCCAGGAAGAATGTGGAATTCTTTTTCCTTAAATGGGAGCAGGACAGGTTTGAAAAAGGATCTTAGAGTGTCTAAGGTTGCTCGCCTTCCTCAGCACCCAGCCTCTCTCAGCCTTGGGCCGCCGTGCATCCTGGCTGCTTGCGCTCGTTAGAGGGATTTTGCTTCAGCCTCGCGCTGCTTGTGCTAGTCGCCAGTCGACCGCGCACCTCCCCACCTTTCAGCAGACGCTCCTGGCCCCCTGACTATGCTTGCACGTGTGCTGGGACATGCAGCTAGGTGTGCTAGTAGCTGCAGAAGGAGTTCCTCGTGCAAGCTAAGAGAAAAAAGAAGGAACTAGCTACCTTCCATCGATGGTGAATTATTGCAGACGTAGGTGGTGTGGTCGTGTGGAGACTTGCGCTGTTACGCATCCAGCTACCATCCAACTCGTCCCACTAACTAACATATCGTATATCCCTGAAACGACAAGTCCTTACTGCTTTGTTCCTATGGCCACTACTTAAGTATTTCTGCCATACTTTTCTTTTTGTTTATTTATTTTTCATAACAACTATACGGTGGTTCATCGCAGTCCTAAAGAACTCCACTTCCGTGGATATTCGTTGCCTCATGGTGTACAGACCATAGTTCCTTCAGGTATGGAAATGATGATTCAAGCTATCGTTGTAAATGTTGCCTATTGTGTCCAGAATATTATTTGATTGTTATGATACATTTCATCTGAGTGCTATCATTGATCACCATTGCATCAGGGTTTATAAGAAGAATTAACCGGATAAAACACTATGGTTACCCCATGCCGCCGCCACTTATGCTTCAATGTAAGTCGTTGGTTTTGATGTATCCTGCCTTCCATTGTGCAGTTTTGTATGTTTAACTCCCATGCCTGTTTCGTTAACCAGTTAATGGGGAGTTGCGCAATCAACTTTGAAGAATGCTTCGGCGAACCACTTGCATGGAAAGGGTATCCTTATAATGTACTCTGTTATATTGAGCAGGGTCCTGGAGGCAACTTCGAAAGGATGTTATGCTAGATATATCCTGTCGTATTGTCTCAATTACTTCGTTTCATGGTGATTTTTATAGCTGGATGCTCACTTTTTTTTTCGAAAAGGAGATATAACCCCGGCCTCTGCATCGGTTGATGCACACAGCCTTAGCTGGATGCTCACTATTTTTCCATGCTAGTATTTTATCTTCACCAACTAATAGAAATACTTATGATGTGTAGAATACGAGAGGTACTTTGTCTGCACAGGCTTGCTCATAAAGTGGCATCGACGTACCGTCGTTCTAACTTCAGCCAGTTTGGTTAGGAGTTGTAATAACGAAGACGAAATTGATAATTCCTTGAAGGTTTGATGTTCTTAACCATTCCGCTTGGCATTTTAAGTTATAGGATAGTCAGCTGAGCTCACTTCACTTTTGCAGATTGAGGTGTTCCTCCCACCAAAGCAGCGTACTAGTGGGAAACTGGAATTGTATAATCTGAACTATAATATTGCTATTGTTAGCATCGAGAAGAAGTTCATTTCTACTTCTCCAGAAGACATCTCCAGCAAGGTCTCAATGCCGAAGTCATCTGGAAAAGTAGTATCTCTGGGGCGTGAGTCTCAACAAGGACTGTTAATGGCCTCAATTGGTGAAGTGAAGCGTAGAGACAAGGATTGCAAACTTGATTGCAAAGATCTTAAGCTGTCCACTTGTAAGATCAAGAAGGTATTTTTCTGAATTTCTCTACCTGTTTTTTTAAGTCACACCAGAATCTGAGTTATCTCTATTTAATCATCTTAGTTGTCCTGAACTATATATCAGGAATTATAAGATTCAAAGACCAGGGTTTTATTCCCCTTTTCGAAAAAAATATCAGGAATTATAAGATTCAGTAACCTTAGGCTTGCATTTTTTTTCTTCGTCTCCTAGGTTGGAATTGGCGGTCCTCTTATTAATTTTGATGGGAGTTTTATTGGCATGAACCATTTCGATGGAAGGATGTTAACTCCTTTCCTTCCAAGGTGCAAGATTGCCCAATTTTTGGGGTCAAAGATTGATTTGCCACTTCCATCGGAAAGGTAACTTTTCCCCCTGTTTTCTCAATTCTAACTGGGTAGGAGAATACTCATTCACAAACTTACATTTAAAAACAGCGGGGATTACGTTCATGTGCACTTAAAAGATGTCGGTGCGGAGCCGCGAGAAAACAGGTATTGCTAACCACCTGTTTTTGTTAGCTTATATAACTTACACTACTTATACTACATTGGATTAATAACCAAGGATAATGGATTACAGGTGGCCTGTGCCAGAGCCATATTGGTATCATGGTCTACTAGATGTGGGTATGTTTGAACACAAGCATATCGGAAGGATACTCCAATAGATGTTCGTCATGCTGTTGGAGCACTACTATTGTCTGCCTAGTGGTCGTCGTTCTGTTCATCTAGCAAGTAATATCAAGCAAGATTGGTGATACTATTGTCTTGTGATTGTCCTTATTATTCTGTTAGGTGGTACGTAGCAAGTGTCGACAGACCACTATTATTGTCTTGTGGTTGTATTTGTTCTGTTATGTATATATGCGCATGGTACTTAGTGGTCACTAGTGTTACTTGTTCATTTAGCTTGTTCATTTAGCTCACTAGAGCTGTTGGAACTTTCATGTTTTTTCAGCTAAACGCACTCATTGAAGATGTGTCAAAATGTTGTCATGTTCATTTTGTTTGACCTGTAGTGCATTTATCCTTCCGTGAGAAACATGACATCTATTGCTTCGGAGCAACGATTACAAAAATGTAGGTATTGATCTAGTATGAGCAAAAAATCCTTGTTTTTTAGGGGTAAATGGTACTCCCTCCATTCAGAAATAAGTGACTTCTATTTCTCTAGATACATGTGAATAAAAACAAATCCATGTCACTTATTTCTGGATGGAGGGAGTAATTCCATTAAAACGCCGGCAACACTGTTATACTAAGATGATTGGGTTTCTCGGAAGAGTGGGTTAAGATGGTCATGCAAGGTATCACCTCGGTCAGATTCTCTGTGAAACTGAATGGGGGCACATCGGAGCTGTTTTCACCCTCGAAGGAGATGGAATTGATGTGCCCACTAATCTACTAGCTATGCCCGGCAAGGAACAATGCACGAGATACTCCTCTTATTGAGGACCCAGTGACTATTGCTAACAGAACAGTGGCTCTTGTGATGAATGCCATGAAGTCCACTCGCAGCCTGCAATGAATCAACCAGTTAAACCGATAGAGAAATGGTCTCTGCCAGATGATGGATGGCTGAAACTGAATACAGACGGATCTTTCTCCAACTCTGATCGACATGGTGGTGGTGGAGTGGTAGTGCGTGACCACAATGGCGCTTTCATTGCGGGAGCAACCCATTTTTTCCTAGCAACCATGGGCGCGGAAGGAGTGGAGATTCTAGCCTATCGGCGAGGAGTGGAACTAGCAAAGGAGATTGATTCGTACTAGAGTGAAATTGTGCAAATGCTGTGAATAAACTAAATGAAGACAACAGAGACATATCAGTGGTTGGTCCCCTCATAGAAGATCTCAAGGCTGCTCTGGAAGTCTTCGATCAGGTACGGGTGCGACTGTGTGAGTTGTGCGTCGCACGGCTAATGTAATTGCCCACAAGTTGGCGAAGGAAGGTTGTTCAAATAAGTTGTGCAAGACTTGGTTTCGTAGTCCGTCGGACTTTATTGTATCGGCACTCATTGTAGACCCTTCTTTTGATTAATAAATCATAGCCTTTTCTCCTAAAAAAAGAATACACACTCGGCAAAAAGCTCCCTACCGACAATAATCGGTTTTCCAGTAGTGCCCGAATATGTGTGGACCAGCTAGTAATATAAGTGGGTCACTATTAGAGTACCCTTTACCCTCTCTAGTTTAGAAAAATGAACTAGTTTTCAAAAACATGATGAAATTGCAAAAGTTTGTTTATTTTGTCAAAGCAAAAAGAGTAGAGGGTAGCCCTAGCTGCGTATCTAGGACGGGCCCTGGTGGCCGTCGACACCACAGCGGAGGCAGATGACGTCGTTGGTAAACTTTCTTCCAATGTCCCTCACGGTAGCACTCGAAACATAGGCCCTTCATCTCGGGCGCCACTGGCCGCCAGGACAAAGGACCCCCGTTCTGCTGCGCCGCCTTACCCCGACGCCACCGCCGTCCCCGCGACTGGGGCGGTTGCTGCCAGGTAAGCCGGGCGTGGATTCGTCCACCTCCCATGACCCCAGCGCTAGCTGCCACCGTTGCCACAGGCCTCCCTCAACATTAGACCTCGCCACTCCAGGATGTAAGTGTATCATGAACGATTTTCGTTTCACCTTTGTTACGAGGCGCTCTTTTCAGCTATAGCTGCTGGTATTTTGAACACTTCCTAATCTTGCAACGGTGGCGTTTGAGTAAACCGGAGCCTTTTCCACATTTATATGCACAGAATCATGCCAAATTTATACTGACTTTGAGCATGTAACACAAATTTATTTCATCATACTTCTTCACTGTTACTATTATGTCCATACTCTGATCCTTAGATGCTCTACCATGCATTTTGCTTCTTCTTTCTGCTTCAGGACGGCAAAGACGACCCAGAGAAAACAGGGGGAAGACGAGCAGATAGCCGGTGGTAGAGCGGCCAAACATCAAGCATTAGTGAAAATTCGGGCATTAATGGCTTCAGGTGGGCGTAATCGCAAAAAAACATAAGGCGGCAGTAAGTTGAGCAAAACAATGAGATTCATGTTAAGATGTGAGTCACATTATTGATGTTGAATTTGCTGGTTCATGATTTTCTTTGCACATATTGGTCTAAACACAGTTGCCATGTATCATGTTTGCTTATCAGATTATGCATGTGAGGATGCTTTATCTGGTGCCTTGAAGAAAGAATTTGATGCCGAGGAGGAACATTATGGCCGACTTCCCGAGCGTTCTGTTGCATACACTACTTTTGAAGAGAGACAATTTGGCGATCTACTTGCACGTGACAATTTTCCATGCAACATTGTCTCGCTTGCTCTATTTGATGGTGCGATTGTGCTGCTATATGCTTATGGATTTTTCAAATTACTTTTAGTCATGACAAAATGATTTGGATCATGTTCTGGTGCAGGAGATACCATGCTATTTGCATGCCAAGGCATACCTCTACCATAGGGGAGAAGTAAACTTCACCTTACTTGATTTGTGACTTCGGCACGTTTGGTTACAAAATATATTAGCAAAAGATATAGAGATGATAAACTTAGGGTTGGTACTGTTCATTCAATGTGTGGGAGCTTTCAGTAGTGGGAACACCCTTGATTTGTTCATTCAAACCAATTATGGCCATTGTTCTCTGATGTGCTCCTCTTATCACTATAGATTGAAGTGTGCCTTCCTAATGGACACAAAATTGGTGGGTTCTTAGTGTTGGGCCAGGTCCCTCCACATGGAGGTGTGTTGGCAGCCCAACATCAGCCCGTGAAGTCCAACACGTTTCAACCGTTGATCGATGTTCGTATCCAACGGCTGAGGTGCTCCTGGGAGAGGAGTAGAAAAGAAAACCCTAGCCACCATTGGTGGTTGTGTGACTCAATCAGAGAGTGAGCAAGTGAGAGAAGCAAACCATCGTGGCTGCTGTGAGAGGGTGAGAGAACACACAAAAACACCACAACCTAGTGAGAAGAGAGCAAGAAGAAGGAGAGGTGATTTCTGTCCAGATTTCTGAGATCCGACCGGTCTTTCTTCAAGTTGGTATTTTGATGCTCAAATGTGCTTGGATTGACTCCAAACTTGGTGAGATAATTCCTTTCTTTGAGTACTTTGATTTGGTTAGATGGTTTGACATTTGGGTCAGTGTAACTTCAGATTTGGAAGCGGTTTATTCAGTTCGGACTGCTGCAGTTTCAGCACAGAGCAGTTTTGGTAGACGAATAGTTTGGCAGGCAAACTGTGTTTGATTGACCTGACAATTGGTGTGTATGTTGGGTACTCGTATGTCAGCTTGTTTACCAAGTTTGGTACTGATTGGATCTGCGGTTTAAGAGCAGTTTGCTGATTACCGAACGGGATAGAAACTGAGATACTCTGCTTTGCTGTAATCTTTCTCTCAAGTGGTTGTTATTGTTGTTGCTGGTTGGCAATGTGCTGAGTGTGCTGTACATCTCTAGATGTTCTAGAGAAGACTCTGTACCCAGGTTGCTGATAGTGAAGCTTGCGTGGACCGGTTGGTCTGCACCTGTGGTTTTTTCCCCTCACTTTGAGGAGGTTTTTCCACGTAAATCCTTGTGTCACCTGTGCATGTGCTCGTTTTTTTATTTCCGCTGCATATCTTTTGATTGAAACTGTCCTCGAAGGTTTACCGCAGGCAGGAGCGGGGAGGTTGTGTGTCTCTCCTCCCCCCAACAAAGTGGTATCAGAGCAAGGTTTGTTTTGGGCTGATTGCATTTGCTTGTGGTGAAAGATGGAAGTGAATACCAACAGAATGATTTCTTTGAATGGCACAAATTCTCAATCTTAGAGGTGCAAGATGAAGGACTTGTTATATGTGAAGGATTACTGGATGCCGGTATTCTCCACTGAGATGCCCAGTGATATGAAAGAAGATCAGTCGGAGGTACTTCATCTCCAAGCTTGTGGGTTCATCCGCCAATAGGTGGATGATAATGTTTTGAACCATATCATTGAGGAGACACATGCACGTACCTTATGACAGAAATTGGAGAAGTTGTATGCCCACAAAGAAGGTACCAATAAGATGTTCTTAATCAAGAAATTGATACGTTTGAGGTACAAGGAGGGCACTCCAATTGCAGATCATGTAAATGAGTTTCAGAGTATTATAAATCATCTATCTTCAATGGGAATTATATTTGAAGATGAAGTGAGAGTCTTGCTGCTACTTGGCTCATTACCGGACACTTGGGAGACCTTTCAGGTCACCGTGTGCAATTCAGCACCTAATGGAGTTGTCACTTGGAGCCATGTGAAGACCAAGGTACTAAATGAAGAGTCCAGAAAAATTGTTGATAAGGACGGTTCTTCCTCACATTCTGAAATGTTAGTGACCGAGTCACGGGTAGAATCAAGAGCAAAGGTCCGAGTAAGGGAGGAGAAAGAAGTAGAAGCAAATCAAGAGGCAAAGACAAGTATGCTGGTGTTATATGCCATCGTTGCCGTGAGAAGGGCCACATCAAGTGTCATTGTGAACAATGGAAGAAAGACAAAAACAAAACGAAGAAGGTTCAGAAACAAACCAACAGTGATAGTGACAGTGAGGGAGGCCAGATTGCTGCGGTAGAGGAGATCATGTTTCTCATGCATGAAGAACATGATGGCAGCAGTGTTTCCACCACTAAGGAGAGGATCACTGTAGTTTCCGATGATACCATCAGCCTTGCAGATGGTGATGAGATGACTTGGATTCTGGACAGCGGTGCTACCATACATGCTACATCTCGTAGAGAGCTCTTCACCAACTACACACCAGGTGATTTTGGTGTTGTGAAGACGGGGATAATGATAGAGCAAGAATCATTGGAAGAGGAGATGTGCACTTGGAGACTGAAAATGGTACGACACTAGTCCTCAAGTCAGTGAGGCATGTTGAGGCCCTTCGGCTCAACATTATCTCAGTTGGATTTCTTGATAGAGATGGGTACTTGAGCAGATTTGGAAATACATACTACAAGGTCACCAAAGGAAATCTGATTGTTGCTAAAGGTAATATGGTTTCAGCTTTGTATCATGTTCATGCTAAGCTTTCTGCTGCTTGTGTCAATGCGTTGAAGAAAGAGGATGCGTGTGTTTTATGGCACAAGAGGCTTAGGCACATGAGTGAGAAGGGGATGATGGTGCTAGTAAAGAAAATTTTGTGGAAAGGTGTGAAGGGTGTTCACATCAAGAAATGTTCAGATTGTCTAGTGGGAAGCAACACAGAGTTGCGTTCAAGAGTCAACCTCCTCACAAGAATCCCGAGGTGCTGGACTTGATACATTCCGATGTTTGCGAAATGTCGGTGAGGTCATTGGGTGGAGCAAAGTACTTTGTCACATTTATTGATGACTTTTCTAGAAAGGTTTGGGTCTATGTTTTGAAGAACAAACATCAAGTACTAAGTATGTTCAAGCAATTCCAAGTCTCAGTTGAGAGAGAAACCGAGAAGAAGATCAAGTGCATTCGCACTAATAATGGGGGAGAGTATTTTGGCCCATTTGATGCCTATTGCAAGGAACAGGGAATTAGGCACCAATTTACTCCTCCAAAGACACCACGACTGAATGGTCTTGATGAGAGGATGAACATGACAATTGTTGAGAGAGTTAGATGCTTGCTATCAAGTGCAAAGCTGCCTAAACATTATTGGGGTGAGGCTTTGTCGACTGAAGTTTATCTTATTAATCTCTCACCAAGTTATCCATTGCAGGGAGATGTTCCAAACAGGTTCTTTTATGACAAGGACGTCTCGTATGAGAACCTGAAGGTTTTTGGGTGCAAGTCCTTTTTTCATATCCCTCAAGATGAAAGGTCAAAGCTTGATTCAAAGACACGATAGTGTATATTTCTTTGCTATGGAGGTGATCAGTTCGGCTATAAGTTGTATGATCCAATAGCAAGAAAGGTTGTGAGAAGCCGTGATGTTGTGTTTGTTGAAGACCAAACAATTGAGGATATTGTAAAGACAAAGGTGCATGTTCCGGAGCAAGTTCTGGTACATGTTTCTCCTCGAAATCAGCAGCAAGACAGGTCTGATTCTGACCCAGTTCCTGCAGATTCAGATGAAGATGATGATGCAGAAGATGTGCAAGGTGATGCACATAGTGGTACAAATGAGGAAGCTCCCCAGCAGCAAGAGTATGATGCTCAAGAAGATGATCATGATCACCAAGCACCTAAACTAGATAGTCCACCAGCTGCTCCACTCAGACGGTCCAGCCGAGGCCGTGTTCCTTCCACCAGGTACGATTCTGACCAATATTTGGTGTTATTGTTTGATAGTTCAGAATCTGAGTGCTTTCAAGATGCAATGAAAGATGAGAACAAGAAGGAGCGGAATAAGGCTATGCAAGAAGAAATGGATTCCTTGCATAAGAATCATACTTATGAGCTGGTGAAGTTTCCCAAGGGCAAGAAAGTTCTAAAAAACAAGTGGGTCTACAGAATCAAGGAAGAAGAGGACATGCACATCCAAGGTACAAGGTCAGGCTAGTTGTAAAAGGATTCAGTCAGAGAAAAGGTATTGACTTTGATGAAATATTTTCTCCGGTGGTCAGGATGACATCAATCCGAATGATCCTTGGCATGGCAGCAAGTCTCAACTTGGAGGTTGAGAAAATGGATGTGAAGACAGCTTTCCTTCATGGAGAGTTGGCGGAAGAAATCTACATCGAGCATCTTGAGGGGTTTCTTGTTAAAGGCAAAGAAGACTATGTGTGCAAATTGAAGAAAAGTCTCTATGGCCTGAAACAAGCACCAAGGCAATGGTACATAAAGTTTGAATCTGTCATGGGGGAGCAAGGATACAAGAGGTGTAGCTCAGACCATTGTGTATTCATCCAGAGGTTCTCAGGTGATGATTTTATAATGTTATTGCTCTATGTGGATGATATCTTGATTGTTGGCAAGAATGTCTCAAGAATTGCTAGGCTAAAGAAAGAGTTGAGCAAAAGTTTTGCCATGAAATACTTGGGTCTAGCAAAGTGTATTCTCGGTATGAGAATTGAGAGAGACAGAAAATCCAACAAGTTGTACTTGTCTCAAGAGAAATATATTGAGAAGGTACTTCGCAAGTTTAAGATGGACAAGGCAAAGGAAGTGAGCTGTCCACTTGTAGCTCATTTCAAGTTGAGTAAAAAGCAATGTCCCTCCACTGAAGACATGGAAAAGGAAATGCAGAAAGTTCCTTATGCTTTAGCGGTTGGGAGTTTGATGTATGCTATGGTGTGCACACGACCTGACATTGCTCAAGCGGTTAGTACTGTGAGCAGATTTATGTCCAATCCAGGAAAACCACATTGGGAAGCCGTGAAGTGGATTTTGAGGTATCTCCGGGGCAGCACTAATATGAAGCTTTGCTTTGGTGGTAGTGAGCCCAAGCTGATTGCATATTCAGATTCAGACTTGGCTGGAGATGCCGATGGAAGGAAGTCTAGTTCAGGTTATTTGATTACCCATTCAGGCGGAGCAGTGGCATGGCAAAGCTGGTTGCAAAAGTGTGTGGTGCTGAACACAACTGAGGCCGAGTTCATCGCAGTAACTGAGGTGAGCAAGGAGCTATTATGGCTGAAACGATTAGCTTGTGAGTTTGGTTTTGAGCAAGCCAAGTATGTGCTGTTTTGTGATAACCAAAGTGCCATTCACGTTAGTAAGAATGCAAGTTTTCATTCGAGGTCGAAGCTTATTGATGTGCGCTATCATTGGATTCGAGATGTGCTGAATTCCAAGCAAATGCAAATTGAGAAGGTGCACACATATGACAATGGGGCTGATATGTTGACCAATGTGGTGACAAGAAGAAAGCTCGAGGTATGCCGTCAGCTAGCCGGCATGACTGTCGGTTGGCAGTGAGACCCTCCATGATATCGGGAGGGGGAGTTTGTTGGGCCAGGTCCCTCCACATGGAGGTGTGTTGGCAGCCCAACATCAGCCCGTGAAGTCCAACATGTTTCAACCGTTGATCGATGTTCATATCCAACAGCCGAGGTGCTCCTAAGAGAGGAGTAGACAAGAAAACCCTAGCCACCCTTGGTGGCTGTGTGACTCAATCGGAGAGTGGGAAAGTGAGAGAAGCAAGCCATGGTGGCTGCTGTGAGAGGGTGAGACAACACACAAGAACACCACAACCTAGTGAGACGAGAGGAAGAAGAAGGAGAGGTGATTTTGGTCCAGATTTCTGAGATCTGATCGATCTGTCTTCAAGCTAGTGTTTGGAGGCCCAAACGTGCTTGGATTGACTCCAAACTTGGTGAGCTCATTCCTTGATTTAAGTACTTCGATCTGGTTAGCTAGTTTGAGATTTGGGTCAGTGTAACTTCCGATTTGGAAGCGGTTTATTCAGTTCAGACTGCTGCAGTTTCAGCACAGAGCAGTTTTGGTAGACGAACAGGTTGGGTAGGCAAACGGTGTCCGATTGACCTGAAAATTAGTGTGTATGTTGGGTACTCGTATGTCAGCTTGTATACCAAGTTTGGTGCTGATTGGATCTGCGGTTTAAGAGATGTTTTCTAATTACCGAAGGGGACAGAAACTGAGATACTCTGCTTTGCTGTAATCTTTCTCTCAAGTGGTTGTTGTTGTTGTTGTTGCCGGTTGACAATATGTTAAGTATGTTGTACATCTCTAGATGTTCTAGAGAAGACTCTGTACCCAGGTTGCTGATATTGAAGCTTGCGTGGACCGGTTGGTCTGCACCCGTGGTTTTCCCCCTCACCTTGAGGAGGTTTTTCCACGTAAATCCTTATCTCACCTGTACATGTGCTCGTTGTTTTATTTCCGCTGCATATCTGTTGATTGAAACTATCCTCGAAGGTTTACCGCAGGTAGGAGCGGGGAGGTTGTGTGTCTCTCCTCCCCTCGCCCCCAACACTTGGAGCTATACAATCGGCACATTGCTATTGTCACTTCGTTAGGGGTGCAAAATGTCCATCCTGTTGATGTGGATCTTCCGGAAGGGCTTCCATCTTCTAGTGGGGAGATGCTAGCTGCTGGGCGTGCCTTTGGGTCGTGTTGTTTGATGGCCGTAAAGGTGAAGCTTGCGCCTTGCAGTGATGATGCTGGTTGGTTTTGCCCGATGAGCCTTTAGGTCGATCTAGTGACTCACAAGCAAAGGCGAGGCCAGCAAACAGGCTTAAACAGGCTGAAGCCTGCCCTCCAAAATTGTAAAAAAATAAATTACTACAAATAATCCTGTGCTAGGAGGCGAGGCCCATTAGCTTAGTTTCCAGCTCCAGCCCAACTGACACACGCGCACAGCACAAGCACGTAACGCAGCCAAATCTTCCACCTCCTATTTCCATACTTCTGTCGCTCCATCCCTGTATGGGTGGAGAACCCGTTGCTGTCTCGGCTGTGATACCGTAGGCTCTAGGGAAGTCGTCTCTTCCTTACTCATAAGCTCAATCCCTGGGTAGGCTATGCGGACGACTGATACTGCCATTCCTCAATAAAAGCGTAGATCAAGTTGGTAAACAGGTGGCGCGACCAATGACGCTTCGGGCTTCGAAAGAAAAGAAGGAATTGACGCACAAGGTTCGCTTATCGATCAATGGTCCACCGGTACCATCCAATGAGTGGTATCTGAGTATCATAGTATCATAATAAAGTGCATTTGTACACCCGCTTATCTTTCTATATAAGCTTATCTCTAAATGATTTTGAGTGGAATCCATGTCAAACAGGAAAGCGAGATCAGAGCCGGTACGGACATAGAGGCGAGATCGAGTCGTCGCCGGGGTAGAAGAACCCTAGAAGCAACGGAAAGAGAGAAACAGAGGCGGCCAGCCGGCCACCAAACCCTAGCGCTAGCGGCGTCCGGCTCCGGCGTCCAGCCTCCGGCCTCCCTATCCCTAGCGCCTCGACCTGCGCCGTCCGTGCTGCTGCCCGCCTGCCCCCGAAGAAGCGCTGTTGCCTGCGCGGCTGCGCCTCAACCAGCGCCTCGACCTGCGTCGTCTGCGCTGCTGCCCCCGAAGAAGCTGCCTCCAGCGAGAAATTTGGGCTAAGGAGCGCGCGAGCCGGGGCTAAGGAGCGCGCCCACCTCCAGAGTCCGGAGAGAGGAGCTCCCGCCTGGCCACCTCCGGCATCAGAAGTGGTATTTGTCTTCGGCAATCGGTGGTATTTGTCCTCCAATCCTCATATCTATTGCAAATTTGTAATTATGTACTAGTTCCGGTTAATTTATCTATGTGTAATATATTTCCAGATTTGTAAAAATGAAGAGAAAGCATGTGAGCATCCTTAGCTCTTATACACCTAGTTCTGTTGGTAGCACTCAATTTGAACCTGAAATTGAAGATGCACCTGAAATTGAAGCTGAAGTTGAACATGAAGAACCTCAACCTGAACCTCAACCTCAACCTGAACCTGGTCCCCAAATTGATGAGAGCAATGCCACCACATTTGATGAGAGCACAACCCAACCAAGTCAGCTTATTCAAGAATTTCATCCAAGTCAAATTATTCATGATCCAGGACTTAGAATACCAATAGAAGATTATGCCCCCGAAATTAGAAGTGATGTGAGAAGAGCTTATTTGTTGAATGGGCGAAATAAGGCTGTAGGGCATAAATTTAAGAAGACACAAGATGGCACTATTTGGAGATCATTTCAGGCACACTGGTTAGATAAGTATGATTGGTTGGAATATAGTGTGAAAAAGGAGGCTGATTTTTGCTTCGATTGCTATCTTTTCAAGAAACCATCACATGCCTGCAGATTGGGAAATGATGTGTTTACAAAAGATGGTTACACTCGTTGGAAAACAGGTCTGGATAATTTTAAAAAGCATGTTGGTGGTCTATCTAGTCGCCACAACATTTTTGCTAGGGATGATTGTGATGATTTCAACAATCAACGAGAAAGTGTGGCTACCAAATTTCGTGTGTATAGCAAGGAGTCTGAGATATTATATAAAATCCGTCTAACTGCATCATTAGATTGTGCAAGGTATCTCATAGCACAAGGGGAGGCTTTTCGTGGGCATGATGAATCCTCCACTTCCATCAACAAGGGCAATTTCTTGGAGTTATTGGACTGGTACAAGAACAAAAAGGATGATGTGAAGGAGGCATTTGATAAGGGGCAAGGAAATGCATAGATGATTTGTTCGGACATCCAAAAGGACCTTGCTGCATGTTGCGCAATGGAGGTGACCAAGGTTATTAAGGATGCCATTGGAGATAAGAAGTTCTCAATTCTTATTGATGAGGCTAGAGATTGCTCAATAAAGGAGCAAATGGCAGTGATTGTGAGGTGATGCATACCATGTTTTGTCTTGTTTTATATAACTGTACTAATATTGTTTACTTGTTGTTTACTAATCTAGTTAATTTCTTGATGCATGTAGATTTGTAGATGATCATGGGTTGCTACAAGAGAGATTTCTTATGATTAAGCACATCACAGATTGTACATCTGCTGGAATTAAAGAAGCTTTCCTTGCTGTGTTGGATTATCATGATTTGCCAATTTGTAGGCTACGTGGACAGGGCTATGATGGGGCTTCTAATATGAGAGGGGAATTCAATGGTTTGCAAAAATTGGTTAGAGATGAAGCTCCATATGCATTCTATGTTCATTGCTTTGCTCATCAGTTGAAGTTGGTGGTTGTCACTGTGGCTCAATGTAGTCCTGCTATTGCTAATTTCTTCAACATTATTCCCTTGATAGTGACTCAAGTTGGTTCATCTTGCAAGAGAAAAAGATGCATTACTTGGAAAACACCAGGATGAATTGTTAGAGTTGTTGGAGAATGGGATGATTTCAGCTGGAACCGGGATGCATCAAGAGTCTAGCATAACAAGACCAGGAGACACTCGGTGGGGCTCACACTTGAGAACCTTGCTTCGCATATTCACAATGTGGAAGGCTATGGTGGGTGTTCTAGGAATTATAGTGATTGATGCTCGGGAATACACATGTCAAGGTGGGGCTTTTGGTTTGCTTATTAAGATGCAATGCTTTGAATTTTTGTTCATCATGTTGCTCTTAATAAACATGTTAAACACCACAAATCAGCTCTCACTAGCTTTGCAAAGGAAGAATCAAAATATTGTTGAAGCCATGCGTTTGGTCTTGGATGTGAAAGAAAGTTTGCAAGGGATGAGGGACAATGGGTTGGATTCTTTATTCAGCCAAGCCAAGAGCTTTTGTGAGACACATGAGATTGAAGTGCCAAATATGGATGATCATGTTGGAGCTTTGGGTCAAACTGTTCGCACCACCAAGAACACGACCACTCGACTCCACTATTACAAGGTTAGCATATTCAATGTTACCATTGATGCAACTCTCGCTGAAATGAATCATCGATTCAATGAAGTTTCCACCGAGTTACTTGATTGTATGGCCTGTCTTAGTCCAGCAAACAACTTCTCAAAGTTTAATGTTGAGAAACTTATTCGGCTTGCTGAAATTTATGCTGAGGATTTCATAGAATCAGACAGATTGTTGGTAAGAATTGACCTCCCAAGATTTCTTATGAACATTAGGAGAAGTGAAGAATTTAATGGATGTCAAAATCTGTCCACACTTGCTCAGCTGATGGTTCAAACAACAAAACACACATATTTCCCATTGGTGTATCGTCTCATTGAGTTGGCTCTCATTCTTCCTGTGGCAACTGCATCAGTTGAACGCATATTTTCAGCAATGAAGATTATTAAAACAGATTTGCGCTATAAGGTGTCTGATGAATGGCTAAATAATTTAATGATGTGCTACTGTGAGAAAGAGATATTCAGAAGTATTCATGATGATCAGATCATTATATAGTTTCAGAAATTGAGGGATCGTAGAGGACATCTACCGCGCGAGTATGATGTGATTTCTTAGAGGTACATGTCTGTTTACTAGTTTTATTAGAGAGTTCACTTTGTCCTTTTTGTTGTATGCTTTTTTCGTGGTATTTTGTCTTAAATAATTTTATGTCTTATATATTGTCTTAATTTCTGCGGAAGTAGTCGTTTGGCTAGTCGTCGTCAACTTTCAGCCTCCCCTGCAAATAATTCCTAGACTCGCCGTTGCTCACAAGGAATGTCGTCTCAGCATCTGGAAACCTTTCGGCGGCTATGAAGATGGCCCGGTGGTATGTTGTTGATTTATTCCTTACTGACTGGCATTCTGGAGAACTTGAAACAATAAATGCATTGTAATAGGTATCTAATGTATCGTTGTGAGCAACAGAGTTAAATTGCAAATCCTCTGTATAAATCCTATCACTTTGCTTTCATATAGGCCATGCTTGGAGGGCCAGTTCTTGGAGAAGGTAATAGGATTATTGGGATGAACATTGATATTGGTTATGATGGTCCACGTGCCAATGCATATGTATCATTTCTACCACTAGGACTACTGTGTAGATACCTGAAGCATTTTCAAATACTCAAGTATGTCTTCTACGTTTCCAATATTTATGAGCTATATCTTCCGCTGTTTGCCTATGTTAGATTTTCCCCAAACCCCATATTCTGCTTAGCAAGCGTGGGAGCATTAGGAATGTTTAAATAGCAGGGTCATAATAATTTGGTTCTTAGTGCCTCTCCCTATTGCTAGTTTCGTGCACGTGCTTAATGTTACAGCTAGGATTGTTGTCTAAATGAGGGATTCAAAGTTTAAACAATTCATTTGGAAAATACGGACAATGTAGCGTATGTTGTTAGGATCTGAATTTGCTCAATCCTCTCTTTGTCTTCTGTTGAATGTTTGTGGGCCTGATTCACAAGTATTTTTCATACCTGTTTTCATTTTGCATAACAACTATATTGTGGTTCATCGCAGTCCTAAGGAACTTCGCTTCCGTGGATATTTGTTGCCTTATGGTGTACACACCATAGTCCCTTCCGGTATGAAAATTCTGATTCATGCCAACATTGTAAATGTTACATATTGTGTGCAGAATATAACGTTGTGATGCCACTTCATCTGACTGCTATTATTGATCACCACTTCATCAGGATTTATGAGAAGAATTAACCGGATAAGACACTATGGCTATCCCAAAACCTTGGATCCAAGGATGTCCGCTTTTTGCGGTGGCGACTCGTGCGATGGGTTCCGGCTTCCCTCGGCAAGGGAAGATCTGTTGGGGGAGCGCTCCTCGGCGGCGGGGGCATCGATGTTCCGTGGGAGATTTTGGGCACTATCGTCTGATGGTGAAGATGGATAGGATGTCGATTCTTCTTCGGAGGGAGGATCGGCGGATCGCTATCTACATTCACCGAAGACCACCCCTCGATCGGAGGATCGACGTTCTGGTTCCTCTTCTTCGATCAGAAGACCACCCCTCGATCCTACTGTTTTATACGATGACAATTGCGAGGGCTGGATCATGGTCGGCCGGCGACGATCAACGAATGTGGCCTGTTCGCCGCATTTGATGACGTCGAAGTCCAGATATGCTGATCCGATTGTTCCACATTTTGAATTCTAATTTTTTGGGCCCTAAACGGGCGTGGTGTGGGTCGCAGCTTGCTGGCCTGTTACCTATGCAGGGACGGTCTGGTTCTAGGTGTGTTTCGACGACCGACCTGTCCTTCAATCGGACTGTGTTTGGTCCTAGTTGGCATCCTAAGATACTGATACCTAAGGACACTAATCTCGGATCGTTCTCTTTCCTGTGCCATATCTCGTCTCGCTTGAAGGTGGAAACCCTATCTGGATGGCGGCTTGACGATGACATGAACAATGGCGGCAGAGGCGGAGGCGGTCTGGGTCGGGGTCAGGGGACCGGTGGCGGAAGAGGACAGCAACACAACTTCTTTTCTTCGAATCCTGGGAGAGGTCGTGGGGCTTAACCCTAGCTCCAATGGCGCTGGCAACTTCTTCCAAGGAGAAGGCAGCGGTGGCAATGGTGGCAGAGATCCACAATGTTTCGACGGCAATTCGATAGGGGGTTTCTCCAATCCGAATGGTTTTCGGAATGGGAGGCGGGTTCTTTTCACGCCGGAGCAGGCTTTGATAATCTAAGCGGTGGCTATAACAATGGTGGTGACCCGAGGTACCAGAACCGACGTCGTTACGAATTCCGTGCTACTCGTGGGGGCGGACACTCTTGGTAGGGTGGATGAGGCGGTGGCAGATTTAATCAGTGGAATAGAAACTTCACTCAGAATAGCAATGTTTCCCAGGCGGCTTTGGATCCGAATGTGCTTAAGCAGGTCGTCGATGTTGTGGCGGCCACGGCTAAAAGTGGTTCTTTTGCTTTAGCTCCTGGTAGTTCTGGTGTCGGTGGAGCGTCGGCTCCTGTTGCTGGCCAGGCACCAGCTACACAGACGCAGGCTCCTGCCGTGCCGCTGGTTCCTACCGCGGCACAAATTTCGGCTGCTGTGACCTCTGGGCAGGCTGCCACGGTGACAAGGCAGGCTGCCGCGGTGCCCTTGCAGAGCAATTCTGTTGTTGTGGCAGAGGCTGCTCCTATGGTGGCTCTGATTCTGCAATCGGTGTCTGAGGTGGCTGTCATGGCTATGAGTACTGATGGTGTTTCTGAGGGTAATGGCCTTGCGAAAAAACTACGGAAGAACGATAAGCTTCGTTGTTTCAGGTCAACCAAGCTAGACATTTCCATGAGGATTGTACTGTGTCTATGTGTGATCATTGAGTCTCTGCAACATATTTCTTAATCATGTCCTCTGTTGACTGCGCCTAAACCCATTGTGATTGTTCATGGGCTTGGCAATGAGAAGGTGACTTTTCTTGAGCTACCAACAACTGAAACCTTCAGGCCGAGAGTTGAGAATTCAAGAGTTGGTAGGGTTTTTGTTTTGGGAGGATCTATGACTTTGGCTCAGGTAATTGAGATCCTAAGCGTCTTGTCTTGGCACCAAACTACACTTGGGAAGTGATTGAACGCCAGCCGCAAGTGTTCAAGGTCAAGTTCCCAACAGAAGAAGAGGTACAATGTATGAAATTACTTAAACAATACCAAATACCGGATACACCAATTTTACTGAAATTTGAGGAGTGGGGGCTGGTAGATGAACCTATGTTCCTTCTTCCTGAGGTGACACTACAGGTGGATGGAGTCCCCAAGGATGTCAGGGGGATTTCTTATCGCTCTGGGGACTTGGGTCTCTTCTGGGCAAGACAAAGATGGTTGATATGCCATTTACTAGGCAAAAGGGTATTATCAGAATTCAAATTTTCTGTGTTGATCCAAAATTCATCCCAGCTTTTCTTGACGTTTGGATTAAGAGGGGATTTTATTGGCTAAAGTTTTTGGTCAAGAAAGTTGACACTTCAGCTCAGGGTGGATCGATACCGCCGTCTAATGATAACAATGGGAATGATGATGCTAACAAGAAGAGTGAGGGAGGCTCAACCAATATGGAGGAGGATAAAAGGATGGAAGATTCAACTTCTATGAATGAGAATTCTAATGTTGGGGGTGGAGGACATTTTCCTTCTGGAGGAATGCAATCGGCAGTGTTGCCAACTTCTCCTGGGTTAATATTGGATCCTTCCAAATTGAGATGAATGAGGTAAAACATAATGATGATATTTTCATTTTTCCATCTGGAGGTTGTATACAATCTTTAATTCGGTTCATGATATAAATGTCTCTTCTCCATCTCGGGATTTATCTCTCCCTTTTCTGGTTGCGCCATCCCGCATTGATGCTACAATGGCTATACAGAATAATATTGGTAAGGAGGAGGTCTCGTCGAGGCTTGTTAGCGCGGTGGCCTCCTGTCCGGAGGGGGCGGCACCTACACCTGTGTGCATCGGTGTTGCTGTGAATTCTAGCCATGAAGACGTGGTTCCTACTACCGTGCCACAGGTCCCTCTCACGGCACGATTTTGTGCTGCCGTGGGGCTCGGGCAGGCTGCCGCGGGCTATTCCTTTGCCGCGGCAGAAGAGGAAAGCGTGGGAAATGATGTCCCTATGGAGACCATGGGAGAGGCTGGTTTTCTATCGCTGGAATACCCGAGCTCCCCAAAGAAGCCACACATGCGTACGTTGGACGCCGAGGCTGTTTCGTTTGTGCCTAAAGCCGCAACGACTGGGGGTGTACTCGCAAGACCAAAACCATCTCTTGCTGAGGTGATTGAGTTTGGTGGCATACCCAACTCCGCTGCTGATGAGGTGAGAACAAGTGATCGTGTGAGGGCGCAACCAAATGCTTACGCCACACAGCTGGAGCGTGTGGTGGACTTGGTGCAGTGCCGGGATGATCTCAAAGGTAAAAACTTAAACCCAACTTTTTCAATAATGTCCTTTTCAAATATTGATATAATAGAAAAGGCTAGATCGATTGGGGTTTCTTTGGGGGAGACAGAGTCACAAAAATGTGCTGAAGCTAATTTGATTAGGGACAACGAACTAAATAGAACGTTGACTTTACTTGATCATTGCACTAAAACGAAAGGGGGTGGGGAAGAAAGCTTAGTCGTCTCTAAGTTGTCTAACTTGTGTGATGATTTGGTTGAGGAGGAATTTCTTAGATTAGAGGATCTTGACGAGAATCTAATAAAAAAACCTACTCAAAAACGTGGGAGAAAAAAACAATACGACCCCGTGATGGTTCGTCGAGGCACCAGAGTTAGAGTTAAGAAAACTTTTTGAGATGCAAGGTCTACGTGGGATGTTTTGGAATAGTGAAGGCTTTCGGGATACGGCGAAACATTGTTTTGTTTCAGAGACTATTATGGAGAGGAAACTTGACTTTGTTGCTCTGTTGGAAACAGGCCGATCTAATTTTACTGTCCCTTTCCTCAAGCATTTGACTCTGGGATTGGATTTTTCTTGGTTCTGCTTACCTCCTTGTGGAAGGTCGGGGGGCATCCTCGTGGGTATTAACACTGAAACACTTATAGTGAACAAGGTTGACTCAGGTGATTTTTGTGTTAAGATTCATATCAAGTGTCGACTTGATGGTTTTCTTTGGATCCTGGTTCCTATATATGGGGCCGCTCAAGATAACTTGAAACATGAGTTTCTTGCCGAGTTAGTGCGAGTTTGTGAAAACGAAACACTACCTTTGCTTGTTGGATGCAATTTTAATATTTTAAGACGAAATGAGGATAAAAATAATGATAAATTTAACACACGCAGGCCTTTTATGTTTAATGCTATTATTGAAAGTCTGAACCTTCAAGAGATAGTTCTCTCTGGCAGACAATTTACCTGGGCAAACCATAGAGATAAGCCTACCTATGAGAAGCTTGATCGTATACTGGCCACTGTTGAGTGGGAACATAAGTTCCCTCTTGTGATAATGCAAGCGCTGACATGGTCAGGATCCGATCATACTCCTCTGTTGATTGACTCAGGGATTCAGGCTCATACAGGGAATAATCCGAGATTCTCCTTTGAGCTTTCATGGCTAAGGCATGATGATTTTTAAGCATGGTTGCTAATGAATGGACATCGGTCACCCATGGGGACTCACCCATTGAACGTTGGCAACATAAGGTTAGACACCTATGCTAATTTCTACGTGGGTGGGCAAAGAATCAGCGTGGAAAATACAAATAAGAGAAAGAAAGACTTCTTTCAATTATTGATGAACTAGATATAAAGGCTGAAAATACTCAACTTAATGTGATCGAAAGAGAACAATTAAGGTTTGCGAATGAGCAAGTGGCTAAATTAAGACGGAATGAGGAGTCTAAATGGGCACAGCGGGCTAAGATTAAGCATATTCAAGAGGGAGGTAATAATACTAGTTACTTCCACCTTATTGCAAATGGTAAACATAGAAAGAAGAAGATTTTTCAGCTCGAACAAGATGAGGGGACTATTGTGGGAGAGGAGAATTTGAAAACATATATCTCTGAATTCTATAAGAAGCTTTTTGGGGAGCCGACTCCCAATAGCTTTTCCCTTATGGAGGATGTGATTAATGATATCCCACAAGTTTCACCCGAAGAAAATGGAATTTTGACCTCTATGTTTGGTGAACAAGAGGTTTTAGAGGCTATTTCTTCAATGGAACATAATAAGGCGCCTGGGCCTAATGGGTTCTCGGCAGAATTTTATCAAACCTTTTGGCAAGTAATAAAACTGACTTGATGGCTTTGTTTTCATAGTTGCACTCAGCTAATTTACCTCTTTTCAAACTTAACTATGGTGTTGTCACCTTGTTACCTAAGAAAGAGAATGCAGTACAAATTCAACAATATAGACCTATTTGTCTCCTAAATATTAGTTTCAAAATCTTCACAAATGTTTTGACAAACCGTATTTCCACGATTGCTCATAAAGTCATTAGACCCACTCAGACAGCCTTTATGCCTGGGCGGCATATCCTCGAAGGGGTGGTGGTATTACATGAAACTATTCATGAGATTCATAGGAAAAAGTTGGACGGTGTTCTTTTTAAAATTGATTTTAAAAAGGCTTATGATAAGGTCAAGTGGAATTTTCTAGGGCAAGTCCTCCGCATGAAAGGATTCGACCCATTATGGTGTAAATGGATAGACAATTTCGTGCGAGATGGAAGTGTGGCCATTCGTGTTAATGATGACATAGGCCATTATTTTCAGACTAAGAAAGGTCTTCGACAAGGGAGATCCTCTATCCCCCATGCTCTTTAATATCATCGCGGATATGCTTGCCATTCTTATTGCTCGAGCAAAATAAAATGGTCAGGTGGCTGGACTAATTCCTCATCTAGTCGAAGGGGGAGCGTTAATTCTACAGTACGCGGATCATACTATCTTGTTCATGGAGCATGATCTTCAAAAATCAGTAAATATGAAGCTCATTCTTTGTATTTCCGAACAACTTTCCGGGCTCAAAATAAATTTTCACAAAAGTGAGATTTTTTGTTTCGGGCGTGCGGCGGAACAAGAACTTACATATAAGGAGATTTTTGGGTGTGAATCAGGATCCTTACCGTTTAGGTACTTAGGATTACCTATACATCACAGGAGACTACATAACTCTGAATGGAATCCGGTTGAAAATAGATTTGAGGTTAAGTTGGGCTGTCGGCAAGGAAAGGTCCTGTCCTATGGTGACTGACTTGTCCTTATAAATTCTGTGCTAACGAGTATGCCTATGTTTATGTTGTCTTTTCTTGAAATACCAAAGGGCGCAAGGAAAAGATTAGACTTATACCGTTCACATTTCTTTTGGCAAAGTGACAAACACACAAAGAAATACAGGCTAACTTGTTGGAATATTATTTGTAGACCTAAAGATCGGGGGGTTTGGGTATTGAGGTGTTAGAGATTAAGAATAAATGTTTATTAAGTAAATGGTTACATAAACTTTTGACAGGAAAGGGGGTATGGCAGGAGCTATCACACAACAAATATCTGATTAATAAGACTCTAGCACAAACTACATCCAAGCCAACCGATTCACCTTTCTAGAAAGGCCTTATGTGAGTAAAATAT
Source organism: Avena eriantha (assembly GCA_910589775.1). Lineage (NCBI taxonomy): Eukaryota > Viridiplantae > Streptophyta > Magnoliopsida > Poales > Poaceae > Avena > Avena eriantha. The sequence goes on along the minus strand of OU342741.1, from coordinate 9,299,619 downwards.
GAGTTCTTTTCCAGGGTTTTTCCAAAGTAGGCGATGAGAAACGTACTAGATTCTGGGAAGATGTTTGGCTAGGGGAAACGCATCTCGCCCAACAATATCCTTCTCTTTATTGCATCGTTCATAGGAAGCATATTTTAGTCAATTCAGTGCTATCACAATTTCCTATAAACATTAGTTTTAGACGAAGTTTAACAGGAGATAAGTGGGATGCATGGTTGCATCTTTGTGAGAGGCTGATGGTTGTATCCTTATCTAATCAAAAGGATTTTTTTGTGGAGACTTTCGGATAATGGGACTTTCTCGGTCAAATCTATGTACAAGGACCTGTTAAATGATCATCCCCGGTTTCCGTCCAAGTATCTGTAGAAAATTAAAATTCCGTTGAAGATAAAAATATGTATGTGGTTCCTCAATAATAAGGTTTTATCAACTAAAGATAACTTAGCTAAGCACAATTAGAATGGGTGCAAAAAATGTTGCTTTTCTGACGAAGAAGAATCAATAGAACATTTATTTCTTACTTGTCCTTTTTCTAAAATTTTGTGGCGAATGATTTTCTATACTCAATATCTCTAATATGTTTGGAAATTGGCTGAATGGAGTGGAAAAAATAGATAAAGGCAGAATTCGTATTGGTATTTCGGCATTATGCTGGTCCATTTGGAAGTGTCGAAACCATTGTATTTTTAACAAGGCAAGAGTTTCATATTTTTTGCAGGTTATTCATATGACAGCGTATTGGATCCAACTTTGGGCTTTTCTGCTCCCGGAGCATTTGCGGCAACCCATGGTTACTGGGTGCAGCCGTCTTGTGACGGTTACTTCGGATTTTTCAACCAGGCTTCATGGCGTCATTCTAGTAGATGGACAAATGTCTAGCCTGAGTTTATCTTGCTCTGTAATGTTTTTATCTTCTGTAAGATGGTTGATTTGCATATCAACTAAGCTGATCAGTGACTTGTAATACTATTGTTGAATTTGTTTTAATAAAGGTATGTGTGCATCCTTTGGATGCAGAGGCCGGGGATCACCCCATTTCGAAAAACTATGGCTATCCCATGCCACCGCCACTTATGCTCCAACGTAAGTCTATTGCTCTCGATGTATGCCGATGTCTCGCTTGTGCAGTTCTGTATGTTTAACCTCTGAACTAGTTTTGATAAACAGTTAACGGGGAATTGTGTAATACTTTTGAAGAATGCTTTGGTGAATCACTTGCATGGAAAGGGTATCCTTTTAATGTACGCCGTGATTCTTATCTGGGTGTTTGGACGCAAATTCCAAAGGATGTCGTGACAGATATATCCCGTCGTGTTGTCTCAATTGCTTCATACCATGGTAATTTTTACAGGTGCATGTTCACTTTTTTCCGTGCTTGTATTTGATCTTCACCGACTAATATAATAATTAAATTTATGATGTGTAGGATATGAGAGATACTTTGTGTGCACAGGCTTGCTTATAAAGTGGCATCCACGCACAGTCATTCTAACTTCAGCCAGTTTAGTTAGGAGTTGTGATAACCAAGACAAGGTTGATGATTCCTTGAAGGTTGATGCCCTTAAGCCTTTCAATTTATAGGATAGGATGGTGAGCTGATTTCACTTTATTATTGCAGATTGAGGTGTTCCTTCCGCCAAAGCAACGTGGTAGTGGGAGATTAGAAGTGTATAATTTAAACTATAATATTGCTGTTGTTAGTGTCGAGAAGAAGTTCATTTCTGTTTGTCCAGAAGACATTTCCAACAATGACTCAATGCTGAACTCGCCTGGAAAAGTAGTAGCTGTGGGGCGCGAGCCTCGACAAGGACTGTTGATGGCGTCAATTGGTGAAGTGAAGCGTAGAGACAAGGATTGCAAACTTGATTGCAAAGATCCTAAGCTGTCCACTTATAAGATCAAGAAGGTATTTTTTCTGAATTTCTTTCTCTCCTTGTTTTTATAAGTCACACCAGAATCTGAGTTACTTTCTTGATCTTGATGCTTCTCCTAAGCTGTTTATCATGAATTACAAGATTCAGTAACTCAGGCCTTCTATTTTTTTTCTTTTGCTAGGCTGGAATTGGAGGCCCTCTTATCGATTTTGATCGGACTTTTGTTGGCATGAACTGTTTTGATGGAAGGATGTTGACTCCTTTCCTGCCAAGGAGTAAGATTGTCCAAGTTTTAAGATCAAAGATCAATGTCTCACTTCCTTCGGAAAGGTAACTTTTTCCATGTTGTCCCAGTTCTAACTGGGTATGCGAATACTCAATCTATAAACTTACATGGAAAAACGGTGGGGGTTTATATCAATTCTACATTGGGTAATGCAATACTCATTCTGTAAACTTACATTGAAAACAGTGGGGATTACGTTCCGCTGCACTTAAAAGAGGCCAGTGGCGAACCGCAAGAAAACATGTATTATTTCCGTTTTCTCGTAACCACATGTGTTTATTACTCCCTCTGACCTAAATTAAGTGTCATAGATTTAGGAAAAATGTTTCCTAATCTGTCTAGGTTCAGTGAACTTACGTAAATTAATTTGGATTAGCGGTAGTAGCTTATATACAAAGTACACTATTTTTTACACATTAGATTAATAACAAGGATAATGGATTACAGGTGGCCTGTGCCAGAGCTGTATTGGTATCATGGTCTACTTGATGTCGATAGGAAGGAAAACAAGCATATTGGAAGGATACTCCAATAGACGTCTGTCATGCTGTTTGAGCATTTCTATTGTCTGCCCGTGGTCCTCGTTTTGTTCATCTAGCAAGTATTATCAAGCAAGACTAGTGCAATCTATTGCGTCATTCTGTTCAGTCGACAATATTGTTGTTGTCTTGTAGTTGTATTGGTTCTGTTAATTAATCTAGTTGTCGGAACTTGCAAGTTTGTTCAGCTGAATGCACTCATTTAAGATGCGTCAAAAAATGTTCTCGTGTTCATTTTGTTTTACCTATAGCGGTTTTATCTTTCCGTGGGAAACATGACATGTATTGCTTCAGAACAGCAGGATTGCAAAAATATGTGTATGCACAAAGTTTTAGCTACATCGCCGGCAAGCAAATCAGATACTAATGGTAGGGTACAATCCACCCAACCTAAGCATTCGGATCTAGAGACCCAAAACGGAAGAGAATGAGCAACCTTGTTACAAGCCCGTGGGCAGAACATGAACTCAAAGCTATCCGGATTCCCAGCACAAGTACTTCTAACTTCGCGGGGGAGGATGCCAATCTAAGCTAATTCGTGATTGTGCTAGAGTTGAGGGCTTGGACCAAAGTTTTTTTTTTTTTTTTGAGATGTGAGGACCAAAGGCTTGCAATCTAACGAAAAGTTACCCTATTCAACCCAAGTGTCTCAGTTTATCCGCCGCAGCTGCAATAAATCCTCCAAAGTCTAATCGCCACAAAGCCCCTTGCTTTTTCTTTTGTTTCTTCTTGAAATGCTACATGGAAATTTGACCTTCACATGCTTAGTTTTTGAAGCATGCTTGCAGAATATTTTATTTTCCATCGGTTCAATTGATACCCAAACAAGCCTGCACAAAAATTGTATGTTGCTCTGTAGTTGGTTGCAAGTTGCACCGTTAAACCTGGGCTTCACCTTCATCATAGGTTTTAGTTTTTATATGTTCTGATATCCCATCCTTTGGACATAAAAATTAATATTTTTTAACTTCTTCCCCAACCCTGTGCAGCTGTGTCGCACCGGGGCACTCTCGCTGCCGCATCCAGCCCTCCCCCTCGCAAGATCTCCCCACCCACCGCCACCACCGGGGACGTCGCCAGGCAAAGGAAGTGTGGTGTGTCGGCGGTGGGGTTCTCCTCAACCGGCGTTAGGTTCATAGGGAGCCTTTTGGCTTCATCGCTCCGACCGGATCAATGATAGTGACATGCACTACTAGAGAAAAGGCTATAGGAGACATGCTTATAGGAGGCGCATTTAGACTATATACGCCTCCTATAAAAAAGGTGAGGCGCACTTCCTTGGCATGCGCCTCTAGTATCAAAATAGGCGAGGCGCGTATTATAAGGATGCGCCTCCTATAATCCCTGTACGGATAAAATCTGACAACCCATATTATGCGAGGCGCACACTAATAATATGCGCCTCCTATATATCAGATAGGTGAGGCGCATGTGTGAAGAATGCGCCTCGCCTAAGCTGTGTGGGCCCAGGATGAGGTCGGTGGTCGAATATGCGAGGCGCATATGATCATATGCGCCTTCTATATTTGATAATATGCGAGGCACATGCAGCCAAGTGCGCCTCAAGTAACTCATGCGGGCCCGGGTGGAGGTAGGTGGCCGCATAGGCGAGGGGCATATGGTCATATGCGCCTCGTATAATTTAGAGTATAGGAGGCGCATATGTAGCAATATGCGCCTCCTATAACCTCACACCACCTTTTTTTGAAGCTTTTGGCACATGGAACCAATACCACCGCACTCACTTGTCTCACTTCTTTCTCCTCCATCAAAAGACAGATTTGGTCGCCCCCCTCCTCCTCCCCACCTCATTTTCCACATTGATTCACCATAGAAGCTTGCTCAATCTCCATTGGTTGACACTCATATGTAAGTGAAGTATCTTGCTCCTCTAGATCTACAACATGTCCCTTTACTTCTCCTCCGGCTCTATTGCGCAAGTCGTCGTTGGAGGAAGTGTGTCGGCGTTGCTTGCATGTATGCGCGTTGTCGGCGACACCGACTATATGATTGTGCCGTGGTGCTTATTTTTTGCAGGGATTTCATTTGAGATACCAATGTTTCGCCGGAATGTCGATTCATTTCTTTTCTGGCGAATTTCTAGCACTCGCGGATGTCCTATTTTTAGGAGGATCATGCCGAATTTTTCCGGCGATCCATGTCCATATATGCTCTAATTATTCTACTCCCTCCGTGAAGGAAATATGCCCTGAGAGGCAATAATAAAGTAGTTATTATGTATTCCTTATATATGATAGATGTTTATTTTGCATGCTATAATTGTATTGATAGGAAACGTCAATACATGTGTGTTTAATAAACAATTAAAAGGTTTCTAGTTATGCCTCTCTTATAGACTAGCTCGTTGATTAACAAGATGATCAAAGTTTCCTGATCATGGACATTGGATGTTGTTAATAACGAGGTCACAACATTTGTGAAATGATGTGATGAACATTCATCCGAAGTATAGAATTACGATCAAAGCCATTATGTTTATATTGCTATAACATCATACGAAGTAATCTTTATCCTTAGACCATGAGATCATGTTAATTGCTGACATCAGAAGAGTAACTTGATAACATCAAACGTCACACCGTAAAAGGGTGACTATAAAGGTGGGTTCAGATACTCTGAAGATGTCATATTGAGGCTCATGGATCAAGAGTGGAATTTGTCAATCCTGATGACGGATAGATATTCTCTGGACCCTCTCGGTGATATCACATTAAGATAGCTTGCAAGTAAGTGATGTGATCGCTAGAATGTTATATCACGGGAACGAGATCAAACTAGGTATTTGGATACCGATGATCGAATCTCGGACATGTAGTATATCATGAGACAAAGGGATTAAATTACTAGCGTTAAAGGTTCTCACGATCACATAAGTCATCGTTGAATGTGCAGGAGTCAGTATGGATCTCTAGGTCCTGCTTCTAATTATTGATTTGAGATGAGTCTCAATCATGTCTGCATTATTCGTGAACCGTAGGGTGACACACTTAAGGGTTGCCAAACACCATTTTGGAGCACATATGTTTCAGACGAAAGAATTGCAAAGCGCTGGAATTATTTCGATGGAAATCAGAATTGTTTTGGGTGAAATTGCAGAAACTGTTTCTGCATGTGATATTGAAATGTTACAAGGGTTTTATGTGAATGTTTGTTAATTAATGAAAATAACAAAATTCTGAATAAAATAAATAAAATAGTTTTATTAAATGAGAGTTGCATTAAATTTGGTGAAAATTTAATGCATGTGAGTGAAAGTTTGGGTGGAGGCTAAATTGATGTGACTGGAGCTTCCACCACATGAATGAGGAAGAGGTGCGGGCACCCCCCATGGGCGCCGGCCATGGGAGGGGAGGAGCCCCCCTCTCCTAGAAAAGGCCCCACTCTCCTCTCTCACAAAGCACAGCTCCTCGTGAAGGATCTCTCTCCCCTCTAGATATATTCCCCCATGGTCTTGGATTAGCGAGATACATGTTCCCGGTGGCATTTGCGTCTGAAAGGAGTTGCGGCTTCCGCTGATTCGCTGGAGCGAGGAGGTGGAGGTTGCTTTGTAGCCTGGACGTGTGTGTGAGGACGGATGCGCTGCTGATTTGCGACGCTAGGACTTCCACACAATCTTGAGATCGGCAAGCGTACGACTACATCATCCTCGAGTTCCAACTCGTTAACAAAACTTTGTTGTCTTCGAGGGTAAGTTCTGTATGGATGTATATCCACCCGTTGCTTGTATCTAGTAGATAGATCTTGGCGTATAGTTCTCATCGTAGGAATTTTTTTGTTTTCTATGCTGCGAACTTAATAGTGGTACCAGAGCCAGATTTATGCGTAGGTGCTTTGCACGGGTAGTACACATATTTTTATATGTGGGAGATGATGATCATGTTATTTCTTCTTTCATGTATTTTGGATATTGGTGGCATAGTGGGATGAAGCGGCCCGGACCAACCTTACATGTCATCACACATGAGACCGGTTCCACCACTGACATGCAACTAGTTTTGCATAAGTGGATGGCGGGTGTATGTCCCTCCTACTATAGTCAATATCTGATTTACAACGAGTTCCTAATAACTTGGTTATCCTCGTTGTGGTTCCATGTTCGTAGGTAAGACCGATTCTATCTTCGAAAGCCCTAAGCCACGTAAAACTTGCAATGGATAAATTAGAGGCGTCTAGTTTAGATCGTTGCTGGGCTAGTGTCTTGATATGGTAATGTTGTAAGTAGATGTATGGTAGATACTCTTACAACACACTTAACGTGTAATTTCCATAGACCTTGTCCTTACACACAAAGGAATGATAAAGATCATACCATGATGCATATGATAGAGATCAAATGCATGGACCATATCATCCCACTTTACACATTAGATGTTCGCATCTTATATTGCTAGTTTGGCGTTTTTAGTAGCATTGTAAGATGATCCCTCATTTAAATATCGAGATAAAATATGTTCTTCCTTAAGTATGCACCGTTCTATGGATCGTATTTCGAGACATCACGTGATGATCGGGTGTACTCGACTCTACGCTTTCATACAATGGGTGTAAGATAGTTTTACACACGTGAATACTAAGGTTCTTACTTGGCGAGCCTAGCATGTATAGACATGGCCTCGGAACATAGACCGAAAGGTTATGCATGAGTCATATAGTTGATATGATGCCCATATAGATGCTCGCCTTTGAAGCTACACCGACTCACGTGATGATCGGACTTGGTGTAGTGGATTTGGTTCATGTAATCACCAAAAAGACACGAGGGATGTCGTTTTTGAGTGGGAGTTCATTAGTAATTTGGATTAGTTGAACTCAATCTATCATAAACTTATTCTAAATAAACTTTACAAATTCTGTTGTAGATGGCATCACCTGCTTTTAATTTCAATGTGTTCATGGAGAAAGAGAAACTTGCTGCGAATGGTAGCAAATTCACCAACTGGGCTATGAATTTGAGGATTCTCCTCATTGCTGCACAAAAGCAATATGTGCTAGAGGCGCCGCTAGGCCCCCCACCAGCTCCTGATGCCCCTGACGAGGAAAAGCATGTCTATATAACTCGTCAGGAGGATCACAACTTAGTTCATTGTGTAACATCCCAAAACTTAATACAAAGTTAATCAAAATCAAATCTACCCAATTTAGGGTTAACAAAAACTTTTCCATTTAAAATAATTAAGCATTCATATGTGTGTGCATTTAAATTAGAAGTTGTTTTGAATTGCCATGTTTGAGTGATCCATTGGTTGTAAAATGATTCTAAGGTGAATTAAACATCATCTAGATCATTCCCAAAAAAATCCCAAAGAAAAAGAAATAAAAAAGAATAAAATAAAGAAATTGTCATTTGTGCCATTTTAACTAACTAGGACACTTTGGGTGTTCCTAGGAGTCAAATGCCAATAAGAGACAATTGAGGTTCTTTGAACCCCTTGCTAGTACAAGTAGTGATGTGCCAAGGCCCACCTTGTGATCTCCCAAAAACATTCAAACTCTAAATTTAAATGACATTTGGAAATTTAATCTAGTGTATGTATCAAAATCACACTATTTCAAAAACCACTCAAATGAACTCCATTTTAAAATCCCAAGCAAACCTAGATGCTTAAGCATAAGATACATCACTCCACCAAAAATCAACTCAAAATTCAAACAAAAGTTTCTTGTGGCCATTTGATCGAACACCTTGTAAGCAGAATCATTATGGCCTAACTATTACTGTTTTGGATCTAATCTTGTCAAGCCATTTGGTGTGCATTGATCACCCTGGTCTCCCCCAGGTCCAACCAGACCAAAACCAACCCTATCTCTAGCCCCTGGCGCCGGTGCCATGGCGTCCTGACGCCATGATCGCCGGCCAAGCGTGCACCAGCCACATGCGACCACCAGCCCCTCTCCGCCACTCCAGGAAGCAAGGCGTGACCTCACCGCCGCCCACGGTCCACCCCTCAATCAAACCCAGCCACTGAACCACCCCACAGCATCACCGCCCTTTCTCTCTGCGCCGTGCGCAGAGCATGCCAGAGCGCGATCGTCGCCAGCACGCCATAGACCAAGCCCCAACACCAAATCGCGCACGCAACTCCGCCTTGAACCTAGCAACCCGCCAGACATGGCCGAGCACCGCCGCGCGACCCACAGTCACCATGATCACCATCGAGCACCGCCTCTGCCTCCCAGAGCGCGTGAAGCCCCCAACCACATGCCACCGCCCCTAGCCATGCCATTGCGACATAGCTGACCGCCAACAGACCGCCCACCGTCCGCCTACCTCGCCCACGCCGGTAGCCCTCTGTACCGCCCTCGCCGGAGATGCTAGCCCACACCCGTCGGTCCCCTCGTCGAGCCTATATAAGGAGGCCACCCTAGCACCATTTCTTCACACCATTCCACTCCCCTCTCTCCACTGACCATTTCCCCTCTCTCGCCGGAGCCACTCGAGCCGCTGTTCGCCGGAATTCCAGCGGAGGTAGCCGCTGCAGAGGAGGAGAAGTTGCAGTCGATTTCGTCCACCTCAGCCCCTGCCGCGACTTTGCCTTCCAGTTCGATCGCCTGCCTCGCTGCATTAGCTAGAGCCGTGGTACGTCCCAGTAGACCCCCACCGGCAGTTTAGGGTTCGGTCTCACCGACGACCAGTCTGTCATCGACGACGACCGTGAACCGTCAATCTGTGTTCTAATCGTGTGGCCCAGATCGTCCCGTACCGCTTCGGGTTTTATGTGCCACTAACATGCGGGACCAGCCTGTCAGTCGCCCTCTGCGCCGCTGATCGTTACTGGGCCGGCCCATTTAGTTTCCCGCGCTGGCCCGTTTATTTCAAATTAGGTTTTTCTATTTAGACTGAAAATCTATTCAATGGGTTTTACAAATCCAAGTGGAGTGATTCCAATTTTGTTGGAAAGGTAATGAAAATATCTATCCAAGCCCGTTGGGTTTAAATCTTTTATAGTTAGAGATCTGTCCTAGTAAAAATAACAAGACAGAAGCATTTGCACATTCAAACATTTTTCTAAAATCAACCATAATAGCTTTTGAGTTGATTCCAACTCTCAAAAATCACATTTAACCATACCTATCTGAATATGTAATAATATTAAGGTTTCCATGCAGTGACTTTGGACTAGTACCAAAATAATGTTATATAGGCATTTCTAGTCACTTTAAATCATTAAATGTTAAACTTAAACTTATTAAAATGTGATACAACCTTTAAAGCACATTCCCATATGTTAGAATATGTGGTGATGACATGTGTCCACATGATCCCATATTTTAATTGTAGAATATTAAATCTTAGTTAATTTCAATGAGTAGAAATTACTTTTCTCAAATAAAAAGATTAAAGCTAGTTAATTAAACCTTGTGATGCTTGTGGTGATAATAGATCATCAAATGTGTGCCTTAGTGTGCTAAGTAGACTAGTTAAGATTTGTTTGGTGATTGTGTATCTCGTATGTATTTATAGACGATAGTCTCGACCAAGCTTTTGAGGAGGAGGAGTTCTACCAAGAGGAGGAGGAAGAAAACTTCAACCACTGCACCAACCAAGGGAAGCCATCATTAACAATGCCAGCTAGACCTTGCAGTCTAGATAACCTAAGTAAATGCATTAGGCATGCTTTGGTTATACCCTTTGACTTATACCTACTCCAAATGTTATTTACAAGCTTTACTTTCTTTACTTTACCAAACTCCTTTACTTGTTTGAAGGTAGCATAAAAAGTATAAAACTTGACCTATCTAGATAAACTTAGATGTCATTCTATGGCATGAGATTGATCTTAGCATCCCACATTAGTGAACACTCTTAACTTAGTAGTTTAGAGCTCAACTAAAACTTGAGTCACTTTAGATGGGAATACTTGGTGAAAATGACTTGTGAAAACCTTGTAATGATGATTCATTCTATTGAGATGTTTTGACATGTTTGAGAAACACAAATGGTTTATGAGGATGAAAATGTTGAGGCATGAGCCTTAGCCCTTTTACAAAACTGATGGTTGGGTTCGGATGCGATACCATTCCAATTTTACCATACAACCACAATACCTGATTTGGGTAAGGCTTAGACGGAAGTTTATATGCATTAGTATTAGTTCCCTCGTGGGAGACGTTTGAGCTGAGGCTACCTCTCAATGTTGTCCACCTATGTAGTTCCCAAGATGACAGATGGTCATGGTTGGGAGGCCATGCTCATAGGAGAGGTGCTTATACTAGGGTGTGTAAAGGAAAGGTTATGTTTGATTATTTGCATACTAATTATGATGATTCAGGGTTATCCCTCACATATGTATCGAATCTTGTGGTGAAAGTGTACCACCTCTGCAGAGTGTCAAACTATTCGAATAGCCGCGTCTGCGGTTATGGACAGTTGGAGTGGCCATACTGTTCCGTTGTCAGATGTTTTTTTCAAAATGACTTATGATATGAATGATGAATCTTGACTTGACCACAACAGAGTTGTGACTATGACACTAGCTTCCCAACTTAAGTGATTCTCACTAGATATGAATGATGAATGATGAACTTTATTTTATCTTTCTTTGTTTCTGAACTCAGCTTAGGTTTCAAACTTAACTTTACAAATAAACCTAGAGTTAGTTTTTCCCACTAGAACTACCTTACTTGTTAGTGATAGTTTGCGAGTACTTAAAGGGTACTCATGGCTTTTGTCCCTGGCTATTACTATGGCCAGACTATGAAGGAGACTACCAAGAGGAAGGACAGCAGGACGGCTATGATAACTAGGATCATTTCCCATCGTCAGCATTGCATGTGATCTCTGAAGATGGACCCCACCGCTACACATTATTTATTCCGCTGCTTGTTGTATTAAGACTGTATCATGAGATCCTTTATTCGTGTAAGACCTTATTATGGTTTGTAATGGATGATGTACTGTGATATCCAATCTGTTATGTCTTGCAAAAATGGTAATCCTGGGATTGCGATGTATGGCATAACAGGCATCTGGGATTAAAAATCCGGGTGTTGACACATTGCCGCATACTGTATGGGCTACAACCAGAACTTTGAAAGCGTTTCGAAAATGGAAATGCTTTTGATACCATGGGAGGATTGAAAATGATTTTCGATACTCATGATGCCGTAGAGAGTTATAATGCTTCTGAAAAGTTCTTTAGTTGCATGATGGAGGAGAACAACTCCGTTAGTGAGCACGTACTCAAAATGTCTGGGTACGCCGATAAGCTTGTGTCCTTGGGAATAACGATTCCCATTGACCTAGGCATACATCGTGTTCTCCAATCTCTATCACCTAGCTACAAGAGCTTCGTGATGAACTATAACATGCAGGGCATGAAGAAGTCTCTTCCCGAGCTTCTGTCAATGCTTAAAACTGCAGAAGTGGAGATTAGGAAAGAACATCAAGTGTTGATGATCAATAAGACCACCGGTTTCAGGAAAGATAAGAAAGGCAAGCAGAAGGGAAAGAAGGGCAGAAAATCTATTGCCATACCTGAGAAGGAATCCTGAGCTGGCCCTAAGTCTGATACCGAGTGCTACTATTGCAAGGAGACTGGCCATTGGAAGCGCAACTGCCCCAAGTATTTGGCGGACAAGAAGGCCGGCAAGGCAAACAAAGGTATATGTTATATACATGTTATTGATGTGTACTTGACTACGCAGTAGCACCTAGGTATTTGATACGGGATTGGTTGCTAATATATGTAACTCGATTCAGGGGCTGCGGAACAAGCGACAGCTAGCAAGGGATGAGGTCACGATGCGGGTCGGCAATGGATCAAGAGTTGATGTGATCTCCATTGGAACGCTGCCTCTCCATATACCGTCGGGATTAGTGATAACTCTAAATAATTGTTATTTGGTGCCTGCACTGAGCATGAACATTGTACCGGATTGTGTTTGATGCGAAGTGGTTATTCCTTTAAATCTGAAAACAATGGTTGTTCGATTTATATGAATGATATCTTTTATGGTCATGCACCTGTGATGAATAGTTTATTTCTGTTGGATCTCGATAGTAGTATTACGCATATTCATAATGTTGATGCTAAAAGTATTAAACTTGATAATGATATATGTGCATATATGTGGTACTGCCGTCTAGGTCATATTGGCGTTAAACGCATGAAGAAACTCCATTCTGATGGACTTTTGGAATCACTTGATTTTGAATCATTTGATAGATGTGAACCATGCCTTATGGGCAAGATGACTAGAATGCCGTTTTCCGGTTCAATGGAACGGGCAACAGATTTATTGGAAATCATACATACTGATGTGTGTGGACCAATGACTGTGTCAAAGCGAGGTGGATATCATTATTTTGTTACTTTCATGGATGATTTGAGTAGATACGGGTATATCTATTTGATGAAACATAAGTCTGAAACCTTTGAAAAGTTTAAGGAATTTCAGAGTGAAGTGGAAAATCATCGTAACAAAAATATCATATTTCTGCGGTCCGACCGTGGAGGAGAGTATCTTAGTTACAAGTTTAGCACACATATGAAAGACTGTGGAATAGCTTCACAACTCACGCTTGCCGGAACACCACAACTTAATGGTGTGTCAGAACGTCGTAATCGTACTTTATTGGATATGGTTCGGTATATGGTGTCTCTGACTGACTTGCCACTGTCATTTTGGGGTTATGCACTGGAAACCGCTGCATTCACTTTAAATCGGGCACCATCTAAATCCGTTGAAACGACACCGTATGAATTATGGTTCGGAAACAAACCTAAGCTGTCATTTCTTAAAGTTTGGGCATGCGATGTTTATGTGAAGAAACTCCAGCCGAATGAACTCAAACCCAAAGCGGAAAAATGCGTCTTCATAGATTACCCTAAATAAACGATTGGGTATACCATCTATCACAGATCTGAGGCAAGGTTTTTGTTGCCAAGAATGGATCCTTTCTTGAGGAGTTTCTCGTGAAAGGTGTGAGTAGTCGGAACGTAGAACTCGAAGAGGTTATTGAACCTTGTATTCATGAAATGGCGAGTGGCGCAACACCGGAAATTGTTTTGGAGTTGACTTCACCTGATGAAGAGAGAGCTAATGATAATAATCATGAAACTCCGAAAGAGGACACTACCGAACCACGCAGGTCAAGCAGGACACGTGCAGCTCCTGAACTGTACGGAAATCCTATTATGAATTTCATGATTGATGTAATAGATGACCCTACGTCGTATGAAGAAGCGATGATGAGCCCGGATTCCAACAAATGGCTAGAAGCCATGAAATCCGAGATGGAATCCATGTACGAAAACCAGGTTTGGACCTTGGTGGACTTACCTCACGATCGAAAGGCCGTTGAGAATAAATGGATTTTCAAAAGAAAAACTGATGCTGATGGTAATGTGACCATCTATGAAGCTTGACTTATCGCAAAGAGGTTTTGACAAATTCAAGGAGATGACTACGATGAGACATTCTCTCTCGTGGCGATGCTAAAGCCAATTAGGATTATGTTAGCAATTGCTGCATATTTCGATTATGAAATATGGCAGATGGATGTCAAAACCGCGTTCCTCAATGGTAATATTGAAGAAGAGTTGTATATGATGCAACCTAAGGGTTTTGTCGATCCTAAGGATGCTGATAAGGTATGCAAGCTTCAGCGATCCATCTATGGACTAAAACAAGCATCCGGGAGTTGGAATCTTCGCTTTCATGAGGTGATCAAAGAGTTTGGATTTGTCCAAACTTATGGAGAGGCTTTTATTTACAAGAAAGTGAGTGGGAGCAATGTGGCATTTCTGATATTATATGTGGATGACATATTATTGATTGGAAATGATATAGATCTTTTAAACAGTGTTAAAAGTTATCTAAATAGCAAATTTTTGATGAAGGACCTTGGTGAAGCTTCATATATATTAGGCATTAAAATCTATAGAGATAGATCAAAGCGCCTAATTGGGCTATCACAAAGTACATACCTTGATAAGATATTAAAGAAGTTTAATATGGACAGAAGTAAGAAGGGGTTCTTACCTATGTTGCAAGGCAAGACATTGAGTAAGACTCAAAGTCCGGCTACGATGGAAGAAAGAGAGATAATGGATAAGATCCCCTATGTCTCAGCCATAGGCTCTATAATGTACGCCATGCTATGTACAAGACTGGATGGGGCATATGCTATTAGTTTGACTAGTAGGTACCAATATGATCTAGGTTCGGAACACTGGATAGCGGTCAAGAATATCCTTAAGTACTTAAGAAGAACTAACGATATGTTTCTTGTATACGGAGGTGAAGAAGAGCTAGTCGCTAAGTGTTATGTTGATGCTAGCTTTGACACTGATCCAGATGACTCTAAGTCTAAATCCGGATATGTATTTCTCTTGAACGGGGCAGCAGTTAGTTGGAGGAGTTCCAAAAAACCTGTGGTGGCTGGATCAACGATGGAGGCGGAATATGCTGCTGCTTCAGAAGCGGCACAGGAAGCGGTTTGGATGAAGGACTTCATAACGGAACTAGGTTTGGTTCCTAGTGCATTGGACCGAATGGTGATCTATTGTGATAACAATGGAGCCATAGCCAACACCAAGGAACCAAGGT
Organism: Avena eriantha; assembly: GCA_910589775.1. Lineage (NCBI taxonomy): Eukaryota > Viridiplantae > Streptophyta > Magnoliopsida > Poales > Poaceae > Avena > Avena eriantha. The sequence goes on along the minus strand of OU342741.1, from coordinate 9,284,347 downwards.
CTCACAAGAATTCCAAGTATATTAAGCGCTAGTTTCACTCCATCCGCTAACATGTCAAGGATGCAGATATAAAGATTTGTAAAGTACACATGGACCCTTGACTAAAGTTCTCCCTAGGGCAAAACATGATCAACTCCAGAACTCCAAGGGTGTTAGATTTATCACTATGTGAACTAGATTATTGTCTCTAGTGCAAGTGGGAGACTAAAGGAAATATGCCCTAAGAGGCAATAATAAAGTTGTTATTATGCAATGCTTGCATATGATAGATGTTTATTTTGCATGCTATAATTGTATTGTTAGGAAAAGTCAATACATGTCTGTTTAATAAACAATTAAAAGGTTCCTAGTTATGCCTCTCTTATAGACTAGCTTGTTGATTAACAAGATGATCAAAGTTTCCTGATCATGGACATTGGATGTTGTTAATAACGAGGTCATAACATTTGTGAAATTATGTGATGAACAATTGTGAAATGATGTGATGAACATTCATCCGAAGTATAGCATTACGATCAAAGTCATTATGTTTATGTTGCTATAACATCAAACGAAGTAATCTTTATCCTTAGACCATAAGATCATGTTAATTTCTGACATCATAAGAGTAACTTGATAACATCAAACGTCACACCGTAAAAGGGTGACTATAAAGGTGGGTTCAGATACTTTGAAGATGTCATGTTGAGGCTCATGGATCAAGAGTGGAATTTGTCAATCCCGATGACGGATAGGTATACTCTAGGCCCTCTCGGTGATATCACATTAAGATAGCTTGCAAGCAAGTGATGTGATCACTAGAATGTTATATCACGGGAATGAGAAAAGAGTGCATGTCGGTAACGAGATCAAACTAGGTATTTGGATACCGATGATCAAATCTCGGACATGTAATATATCATGAGACAAAGGGATTAAATTACTAGCGTTAGAGGTTCTCATGATCACAGAAGTCATCATTGAATGTGCAGGAGTCAGTATGGATCTCCAGGTCCCGCTTCTAAGTATTGATTTAAGAGGAGTCTCAATCATGTCTGCATTATTCGCGAACCGTAGGGTGACACACTTAAGGGTTGTGAAACACCATTTTTGAGCACATATGATTCAGACGAAAGATTGCAAAGCGCTGGAATTATTTCGATGGAAACCGTAATTGTTTTGGGTGAAATTGCAGAAACTGGTTCTGCATGTGATATTCAAAATGTTACAAGGGGTTTTATGTGAATGTTTGTTAATTAAAGTAATTAAAAAATTCTGAATAAAATAAATAAAAGAGTTTTATTAAATGAGAGTTGCATTAAATTTGGTGGTAATTTAATGCATGTGAGTGGAACTTTGGGTGGAGGCTAAATTGATGTGAGTGGAGCTTCCACCACATGAATGAGGAAGAGGTGGGGGCACCCCCATGGGAGGGGAGGATCCCCCCTCTCCTATAAGAGGCCCCCTCTCCTCCCTCACAAAGCACACCTCCTCGTGAAGGATCTCTCTCCCCCTCTAGATATATTACCCCATGGTCTCGGATTAGCGAGATACATGTTCCCGGTGGCATCGCGTCTGGAAGGAGTTGCTGCTTCCGCTGATTCGCTGGAGTGAGGAGGTGGAGGTTGTTCGGTGGCCAAAACGTGTGTGCGAGGACGGATGCGCTGCTGATTTGCGGCGCTAGGACTTCCACACGATCTTGAGATCGGCAAGCGTACGACTACATCATCCACAAGTTCCAACTCGTTAACAAAACTTTGTTGTCTTCGAGGGTAAGTTCTCTATGGATGTATATCCACCCGCTGCTTGTATCTAGTAGATAGAGCTTGGCGTATAGTTCTCATCGTAGGAAATTTTTTGTTTTCTATGCTGCGAACCCAACACTCCGTCCAAAAATATAAGGCGCCTAAGGGTTGGTCAAAAGTCAAACCTTACTAACTTTGACCAAATATTTAGAAAATAATATCTACATCTACAATATTGAATGGACATGTTAAGAAAATGTATTTTATGGTGAATCTATTGATATTAATTTAGTATTATTAATTTTTATATTTTTATGTATAATCATGATCAAACTTAAAAAATGTTGACTTTTGACTAATCCTTAGGCGCCTTATATTTTGGGACGAAGGGAGTATTGCTCTTTGTACCGCGCGCGCAGGTGACCATGGTCCGACCATTAATCCGCAAAGCCCTTGTGGATAGGTGGATGAGATGCGCGAGGGACGACATGGCACGCACAAACAAGACAGAGATAAGATGTTTGTGTCGCGACTGCAAGCTAATGTATCTGATAAGGCATGATTCCGGAATGCTGGAGTCGCACCTGCTCCGACGTAGTTTCATGGATGGCTACACTCGGTGGATATGTGATGACGAAGACGATGATGAGAATTTCAATAATGGTGAAGATCAAGATGCCGGTCACGATCACGAAGATCAAGACACCGGCGGCGGGGCAGGTGATGATCATGAAGATCATGGTGGCGCCGGGCATGAGCACGAAGATCAAGGTGTCGGCCATGATTCGAGCTGGCTGCGAGACCCTAATGTCTAAGATCTTCTTCTCAAGGAGACGAGTAACGCCAGAGCCGCCGCTAGAGAGAAAGCTAAGCTGGAGCAAATGAAGAAAGACACGACCACTCCATTGTTTGATGGATGCAATGACGGGGATACCCGTCTGAATGTAACGCTCAAGGCTCTGGAGATGAAGGCGAAACACAAAATGACCGACGAATGCTTCGACGACAACATTGGATTCTGGCACGATATTCTTCCGAAGAAGGGTAACACATGTCCGACTAGTATCACTGAGGCTAAGAAAGTCGCATGCCCTCTCAATCTACCGCACTTGAAATACCACGTCTGCATAAATGATTGCATCATCTACCGGGGTGAGGACGCAGAGAAGACCACGTGTCCGCTATGCAAGACCTCTCGATACAAGAAAGGGACCAAGAAAGCTCCTAGAAAGGTGGTGTGGTACTTTCCTCTAACTCCTCGTCTGTAGCGGTATTTCGAGGACCCTAAGGAAGAAGAGCTCATGCGCTGGCATGATGAAAGAAAGAGGTCGGAAGACGATGATCCGGAGAAGGAGGAAATGCTGAGGCACCCTTCGGATGCTTGTTAGTGGAAGGCGTTGGACCTCCAATATTACCATCATTACGGGAAAGAGTCAAGGAACCTCAGGCTGGGCGTGATCACCGATGGACTCAATCCGTTCGGAAGCCAGAGCAGCACACACAACACCTGGCCCGTGTTTGTATGGATCTACAATCTCCCCCTGGTTGTGCATGAAGAAGAAGTATGTAACCATGAATATGTTGGTTCAAGGGCCAAAACAACCCGGTACATATATCAATCTGTATCTCACGCTGTTCAAAGAGGAGTTGGCCATGTTATAGGAAGAAGGAGCCCGTACGTGGGACACCTCGAGACAAGAATACTTCGACATGAGAGCGGCGGTGATCACGACGGTGCAAGACTATCCCGGTTATGGATACTTCTCGGGGCAGGTGGTCCAAGGATTCTATGGGTGCGCTAGGTGCAAGGATAATACAACATACTACCATCTACAAAAAGATCCCGGGTCTGGGAAAACCGTGTTCCTTGGGTCTCGGAGGTGGCTTCCCAAGAATCACGCCTGTAGAAAGCTAGAAGATCTGTTCGATGGGACGGTCGAGCTCTGAGGAATCCGGACCAGAGGAGCGGCGCGGAAATCTACGAGCTGTTGAATAACTGGAAGGAGTTCCCTACACCAGGAAAGACCCAGAAGAAGCCAGAGCCGCTGCTGAAGGTATGGAAGGCGAGGTTTGTTTTCTAGGACTTGCCATACTGGAAGATCCTCCGCGTGCCTCATAGCGTCGATCTCATGCATATCACGAAAAACGTGGGCGAGAGTCTGCTTGCCACCGTCCTTAACACCGACAAGACCAAAGATGGGCCGAAGGCAAGGAACGACTTGAAGCATATGGGCATCAGGGATGAACTTCAACCACCACCTAGCGATGACAAGGAGGAGGACAAGGAGGAGGAGACGAACACGTAAAATAGTAGTCTTTGCAATGGCAAAAAGCAGGTCAAGAAGGGCGAGGTCAAGCTCAAGGCCTCGTGCTTCACTCCGAGTTAGAAGGAGGCCATACAATTTATGAAGTGCCTCCTCAGAGTCAAATTTCTGAACGGCTATGCGGGAAACATAAGCAGATGGCGAGAAGAGGCGAAGAAGCACTTCAGTGCGATGAAGTCTCACGACATCGGCGTGCTGATGATGCAGGTAATCCTGGTCGCGATCTGAGGTATAATGGACAAGCACGTCCGTGAAACGTTGTTTGGCCTCTGTAACATTTACGACGTCATCTCTCGGAAGTCGATAGGCATTAAGCAACTCATGAGGCTATAGGACGAGATCGTGGTGATAATATTCGAGCTCGAGATCTATTCCCCCTCCTTTCTTCGACGTCATGCTTCATCTTATTCTCCACGTCGTGGATGATATCGTCTAGCTTGGTCCTCCGTTTCTGCGAAGAATGATGCCGTTCGAAAGGCTCAATGGACACATGAAGGGATACGTTAAGAACAGGTCCAGTCTAGATGGAAACATAGCAAACGGCTTCCTGGCCGAAGAGTGCATATATTTTTGCTCGAACTTTCTACAAACTAAGACCCCTCTTGGTCTACCATTCAACAAGCACCTCAGGAGGCTCCCTAGATGGGGTCACCACGAGGGTCAGCGCCCAATCCATGTCGACCTCGAGGGCCGAACCAAGGACTTTGAAAGAGAAAACCTAGTCGTGATGTAACACCTGCAGGTGGTCAATCCATACACATATGCGCACAAAGAGTTTATCAAGAAGAATTACGCTGACCGGGGGCACCAGGTCCCGTGGGAGGAAGATGTTATCAAGGAGCACAACTACGGTTTCACGCGATGGTTCAGGGAGAAGGTCATTGCTAATCCACCACAGGGCGAGTACTCGGAGGAAGATAAAGACATAGTCTCCTTGTCACGGGGCACCTCGCACAACCTGATGACCTATCAGGCATACAATATCAACGGATACACGTTCTACACCGAGGAAAAGGATAATAACTGTGATTACCAGAACTCAGGGGTAACGGGGATATCCTGGAAAGATACTATGGAAGGATCGAGCAGATTTGGGAGCTCGACTATGTTATGGAGAAGGTGTCGATGTTCCGTGTAAGGTGGGCCAAGAGTGTCGAGAAAGAAGGCCGATATTTCACCACCATGGTTATACCGTCAAAGACCACCAGCGCGAAAGCACTCGCGAGAAATGAGCCTTGGGTTCTAGCTAGCAAGGTCGACCAATGCTGGTACATCATAGACCCGTCAAAGCCTAGGCGGTTTGTCGTCAGGAGAGGTAAAAGGAACATCATCGAAATGGACGGAGTCGCCAACGTGCAAGACTTTGACCAGAACGGCGACTAAAGATGGAAGATAGATACGGCAACCAAGCACCATACACCACAAGCCTACCTAAGAAAGGACTCATGTTCAAGAGAAGTAGTGAAGACGTCCCGGACCTATCCTATGCAACTGCGACAAAGAAGGGAAGAAGAAGACCATTGTCAAGAAATGCTAGCGCGCTCCGACCATTGTCAAGAACCGTCGTGTGTGTGTGGCCTACTATTATGCATCAAAACATTCATAATTATCATTTTTTGTATGTTATAATTTTGCATTGAGAATATTATGTATCGACGAGACACATTCATAATACTCACTTTTGTTGTTTTGGCAATATTTGAATATTTAAAATATTTGCAGTATATTTTATAGTTCATATTGTGTTTGGACAATGCCTTTAAAATGTTTCCCAAAAATGTTGTCACCAGGATTCGAACCTGGGTTGCTAGGGTTCATAATAGGACAAGGGACGTAACCAGTGGGCTAGTGTCTGTTTATTGACAGATACCAGCGCACCGTGCTATTTCACTAGGACTACAGAATATCTGAGGCGCATTCTGGCCAGATGCGCCTCGCCTAATCTTATACGAGACGCACTTTGAAATATGCGCCTCGCATAAGCTGGTACCTACCTAAAATGATTGAGGGCTTGATCGATTCCCCTTTATCTCTCAATCGATCGATCTCACGCCAGAGACTCTGCCACGCCGGCCGCCATCGTCCCCTTCCTGCCGCCGTCCGCGCTCGCAGCAGCCCGCTGATGTCTACGCACTTCTATTCTTGTAGACAGTTGTTGGGCCTCCAAGTGCAGAGGTTTCAAGAATAGCAGCAAGTTTCTCTTAAGTGGATTACCCAAGGTTTATCGAACTCAGGGAGGAAGTGGTCAAAGGTTTCCCTCTCAAGCAACCCTGCAATCAAGATACAAGAAGTCTCTTATGTCCCCAACAGACCCAATACACTTGTTAGGTGTATAGGTGCACTAGTTCGGCGAAGAGATAGTGATACAAGTGGTATGGATAATTATAAGTGGTAACGGTGCTAGAAAAGAGCTTTACGGGTAGGAAGAGACTAAAGGCAATATGAAATAAAGATGGAAGCAAGCAAACATGTAACAGATCTAGTTGCAGACGGTGTTTGAATGCTTAGAAACAAGGCCTAAGGATCATACTTTCACTAGTGAACACTCTCATATAAATATCTTCTCTTTATGATACTACCCTGAACTACTCTCCGGTTGGGTAACTCTAATCCACGGTAGGGCTATAACAACACACCTCAAAGTTCGCTTTCCCCATCTAGATAACCCCACACTGTCACCTTGAGCTCTAGATGGTTCCAACAAACACCACAATTTCATAAGGACATCCAACTCCAAATATAACTCATAACAAGTATTTATGTAACCTTAGCCAAAGTGCCACACGGTGTGCACACTGTCAACTTCACACACGTGGGGCTAAGAAGAGATCCATTAAAGCACTTGAGTAGCAGAATAGATCTATAGATTACAAAGCTCATGATCTCAATAAGATCATGCATAGAGAGAGAGATGAACACATAGCTACCGGTAGAGCCCTTAGCCTCGAGGAAGAACTACTCCCTCATCATCATGGGAATCAGCAACGGCGATGGAGATGGTGGTGGAGATCGATGGAGATGGCTCCGGGGGGCACTTCCCCATCCTGACAGGGTGCCGGAACAGAGACGTTCTGTCCCCCGAATCTCCCCTTCGGTGGCAGTGGCGCTGCGGAACATTTCATGGCTGGAGGCTGGATTCTTTAGGGTTTCTGCATCGGAGGCTTCTTATAGGCGAAAGGAGAGGCCGAGGGGGTGCCCTAGGCGGCCACACCACCCCCTGGCGTGGGCCAGGCCTGGCCGCGCGGCCTGGTGGTGTGACCGGCCTCTGGACCCTCTCCGTCTCGTCTTCTGACTCCGTGTCCCCCTCGGTGAAATATTGACTTTGGCTTTTGTCCCGTCCAATTCCGAGAATATTCATTTTCTGACTTTCCTGGAACCAAAAACAGCAGAAAACAGGCAGCTGGCACTGTGGCATCTTGTTAATAGGTTAGTCCAAGAAAGTGTATAAAAATACTCCAAAGTGTGGACAAAACATAAGAAAGTAGATATAAAACAAGCATGGAACATCAAAAATTATAGATACGTTAGCAACGTATCAACATCCCCAAGCTCAACTCATGCTCGTCCTTGAGTAGGTAAGTGATAAAAATAATAATTTTTGAGGTGACATGAACCATCACAATCAAGATCAAACCATTTGCAAGCATTGAAAGTTGGGATCATAGTACTTTAACATAGCATGAAAGATATATTCTAACAATAAGACATAGAAACTATGTTATAACATGAAAAGGTACAAATAAAAGATCATGAATAACATTGCATTGAAAGACGTTTGTTTGTTTCACATAAAGAAAACATAATCAGAATGGTATTCAGCTTGTCCCTCATAGTGTAGCAAAACATAAATGCATAGGACACCTTCAAAGTTCATAAGGGTGACTAGATACAAATAGTTCAAGAACAAGCAATATCAAAGTTATGAATCAATCAACAAGTTTTGGGACAATGCACATTAAACTAAGAATGGCCACTATGCCACTATGCTCTCTCAATAGGTGCATAAAGATAGAAGATGGAGACTCAACATAAAAGTAAAAGAAAGGCCTTCATAGAAGGAAGCAGGGATTCAAGTCTCATGAAGAGCTTCCAAAAATTATGGTACTTATTATCTTTTAGCTCTCAGTGCCCCGATCATAAGCATCTTGAAGTGATTAAGGTTAAAGTGAACAAACCATGGAGTATATGCTTGACAAAGTATAAGTTGGAAATCTCATGTCCCTTCAATACGAGGGCCGCTCCTCATGCTACTCAAGTTTAGTTACCGGTAAGTTCTTGTCATAGTAAGTACATGTGTATCATAGAGAACCGCCAACAGGGTACCCCTTGCCCGATGATACGGAAGAATCCCCATATCAAAATGACAAGGCAAGCATACAACAAGCATCTTAGCAATCTTCTTATTTACCATGGGAAAATGGTGCTTTTTTCTCTCTTTCCTCTTTTCTCATCTTTTGTTTCTTTTTTTCTCAATCTCTATCTCTTTTTTCTATAATAAGAATGCTTCATAGATTGCTCATTATGGTTACGTTGCAGGTTTCCACCATGAGTAGGCATGGATTAGACCAGCTGCCCAGGCATTTCTCTAACACAAATACATAACTCCATGGACTTACAAGCTCCCCTTTCATTTCACACCAACGACATCCATAAACAAAAGAGCATGATATCAACTTGGTACAATGTACAAGTGCAATATTGAAAGCGTTCCCCATGACAACATGGTTCTGCTAATCCCCAACGTATAAGTGCAAGCATATACAACATAGATGACATAATGGTTCAAGTTTATTAGGGGCAAGAAAAGTAAAGTGTGCCATCAAGTTTGTGAGAGCTTTAATCACTAATTTTCTCATAACAAGTTTAATTCGGAAGGTAGATAAAAACATGAATATACTTGGAATAGCAAATGCTAATAGGTAGGTATGGTGTAATCTTTTGAATAACTTGGTTTTATTTGGAGTTGGATGCATGAGTGGAACTCATACTTGGTTATGGAGGCTAGCAAAAGACTGTGAGCGACCAACTAAGCGAGCAATAATGGCAATAATCATGCAAAGCGACAAAACATCATTAATTAAAGCATAAAGTGATATTTCAAGTCGAAAACTAAAGGATCATAGAGGCTATGGTGACTTGGGATAGTCTTAACATGGTGTGAGCATACGCCAAGTCAACCCAAATAAAGCATCAAAGGAGAATACCACAATATTATGCTTTTATATGCTAAAACAACACATCATTCTTTCAAGGCACATTAAGAAATCTCAATTGTTTATAACATGCCATGATACAAAAAAAATCACTAAGAATAAATCCAAACAATATCAAGCATGACATGACAAAGCATAGGCCACAGTCAAAAACAAGCTCCTTTTTACCACTTAAGCATGAACTTTTCCTACTCTTTTCCAATCCAAATCAACTTTATTTGAAAACTAATGCATGAATGAGGGGGTCCAACCAATTTATTCAAGCGAACTAAGAAAACCAAACCAAAAATTAAAACAAATATGCTCCAAGAACAACACAAGTGTGCATAAAACAATAAAAATGAAGTGTTTGGAAGAAACCTGAGATTTTTATTGATGAACAAGGGGATGCCTTGGGCATCCCCAAGCTTTGATGCTTGTACTTCTTGGATATTTCTTGGGGTGACACGGGTGTCATCCCCAAGCTTGAGCTTTTTTCCATTCTTCATCTTATTACATTACTCTTCCCTACACTTAAAATTTTCCTTCATACAAAACTTCACACAATCTTCATTAGCAACATTAGTGTACTCAAGATAATAAGTCTTTTGGTTCAGTTCTAACACAAATTAAACTTCCATTAAAACAAAAGCTACTGTAGAACTTCCTTTAGAAAGTTCAAATGATCAAAGAGAACTCAAAGAGAAAGAGATTAAGAGGCAAATGCAAATAATGGCCGAAATCTATCAAAACAGACCAGCAGGTAAAAACTAATTTTTCAAAGACCTTATGTTGCTCAAATTTAAAAGGGTTGAACTAACAAACGTTTGATAACAACCTGGGGGATTTATTCAGAAAATTACAGCTCAATCCAACATACAGAGCTTTTTCACGAATTCTTACAGTGGAGCACAAAAAATATGTTTCGGGACAGCACTTCCCCAAATCTTACTTCCCTCTCATTAGAAGTTATTTTCAGCACGAAAATCAAATAAAAAAGATAAGGATAGGTTATTACAGAAGTAATAACTTCCAAGACTTAAGAAAACTATTGGGTTATCTCCCAAAAGTACTTTTCTTTAACGCCTTTAAGTTAGGCATGATAGTTTGAGAAGATGATCACATAAGAAATATGAATTGAAGTAAAAGAGAGCATCAAGAAGCAAATTTAAAGCACATTAAAGTCTAACCCACTTCCTATGCATAGGAATATTGTAAAGAAACAAGTCATGAAAGCACAAAGAAACAAGCATAGTAAAGCAAAACAAGTGCAACTTCAAGACTGTCAACATAAAGAGGGGAAATTTAATATTGTTGAGATACATAAAACCATGTTTCCCTCTCTCATAATAACTTTCAGTAGCATCATGAATAAAGTTAAAAATATAACTATCACATAAAACATTCTTAACATGAGCCACATGCATAAAATAATTATTACTCTCCATATAAACATAGTCATTCTTATTAATTGTAGTCGGAGCAAATTCAACAAAATAGCTATCATTATTATTCTCATCACCATAATCATCAAATATAGGAGGCATATTGTAATCATAATTAATTTTCTCCTCAATAGTAGGTGGACTGAAAATATCATATTCATCATTGTAATCATCATATATCGGAGGCATAGTATCATCAAAGTAAATTTTCTCCTCAATGCTTGGGGGACTAAAAATATCCTACTCATCAAAACCATCTTCCCCAAGCTTAGCCTTTTCCATAGCATTATCAATAATGGTGTTCAAAGAATTCATACTAATAACATTGCTATTAGCATGCAAATAAAGTTTCATAGGTTTTCTAATTTTCTCTTCAAACACTTCATGTCCTAACTCAAGATAAATACTATAAAGCTCTCTATATTTGTTGTTGTTTTCCATTAAGGCTAACTAGTGAAAACAAGAAACAAAAAGACAAAATTGCAGAATCTAAAGGAAATAACTTCGAGCACTCACACCGGAGGATTTGAGTACCTTTTACCTTACCTCCCCAGCAACGGCACCAGAAAATAGCTTGATGTCTACGCACTTCTATTCTTGTAGACAGTTGTTTGGCCTCCAAGTGTAGAGGCTTGTAGAACATCAGCAAGTTTCTCTTAAGTGGATTACCCAAGGTTTATCGAACTCAAGGAGGAAGTGGTCAAAGGTATCCCTCGCAAGCAACCTGTGGCATCCCGCTAAAACCACAACTAGAAAATCGCCTTGTTTTTGTGCATTGCATCGTCATGACCGCATGCTCATGTCATCATGCCACATTGCATTTTAGCATCGTCATGTCATCATGCAATTGTTTGTCTAAAACTATTTTCGAAAAAACCTATTTTGTTTTCTAAATACCCCGTCTTTAATTTCAAATCAAAACCCCGGGCTTGTTCGGAATATTTTGCTTTGTCTAAAAACGGATTACAAAAGCCTTGTTGAAAATAATTAAAATTTTCAGATTATTATTGGGAGGCAGCCCGCCAGGCCCGAAAGCCCAGCCGGCCACCTCCAAAAGCTAACCCTAAAAATCTAATCCTACCCACCCCACCAACCACACCCCTCTCCCTACCCCAAACCCACTCTCTGCGGCCACACACAGTCACACACACACACACACTCACGCACACGCCTAGCCCCACCCGGACACACACACGCGCGTGTGCATGCGACGCAGCCAGCAGCCATTCCCCCAAGTCTCCTTCCATCTTTTCCACCTGCCCCGCCAGCCCGGTCCCACCTCCCCATCTCCCGCTTCTCCCAAATATCCCCGCGCCTGCGTGGCCTCCCGCTCGATCTCGCCTCCTGGGCACGCCTCCACGCCCCGCTCCAGCAACCCCCACGCTCCACCCCACATGGCCCACTCCCCAGGCCTCCACCTACCGCGTGCTGGGCCCCACCCACGACCGACAGCCACACACTGGCCTCGAACCGCCCGTCCACCCCGTACGCCACCTACCCCCTCCCCTCGTCTCTTCCTCCTCGCCATCTCCCAACCCCGCATCCCCTCTACCGGCCTCCGCCACTGAACTCCGCGCCACCGGGGCCTCGCCTCTCCCTCGGCGTCGCTCCGGCCGTCGCCAGCGACCAACCCCGCCTCGTCCACCTACCACTCCCGCCCCCCTCGCTTCCTCCCGCAGCCGCCCCGCCACCAGATGCGCCGCCGCCGGCCTCGTCCGCCTCCTCCCCGTCCCCTTCCCCGCGTCTCCTCCTCCGACCCTGCAAGCTCCCCGCGGTGACCGCCTTCGCCCTACCCTGCCGCCAGCGTTCCCCTCTCCTCTGCCCGTGCGCTGCGCCCACCAACACGCTCCCCACCTACCCTGCTGCCAGGCGCGGCCGTAGCCGCCGGAGTCTCGACCCCCGCCGCCAGCAACCGCCACTGCGTGCGTCCCTCCACCCGGCCTCCTCCCGGCATGCCATGGCTGCCCCTCTTCGGTCGTCATCGCGCCCGCCGCTTCCCGTGCCAAGCCCGGTCGCCCCCAACTGTTGGCCGCCGCCACGGGTCGTCCGCCGACCATCGTCGACCCCCATGTGGTGCTCTGCCTCTGCTCCGTCCGCCGCCAATTTGGTCGCCCTGTGCCGCTACCAGGCCCGCCGTCGGGAGCGAGGAGCCCTCCTCGCCGTCGCCCTCATCTCCTGGCACCGCCCCCGCTCGCCTCGTCCTCCTGCGGTCGACCCCGAGCCACCGTTCTGCGCGCCTCCGGCCAACACCTCTCCCCTGTGCGTGTTGCATCACGCCGACGCACGTCCTCGAGCCATCCCAAGCTCGCCTTCCGGCCATCGGCTCTGCGCTGGTCTTCTTCTCAGTTTGGGCAGCGGTTCATGCTGCCAAGACCAGCAGTGTCCTGCTGCTTCGCGTCGACCTACGCAGTACGAGCATCTGTTGTCGTTCCTATATGGTTTGCCATGTGTCTTAGCTGCTTGTACCTTTGTCTAAAAAGGAATCGTCTGTACCAGGGAATCGATTCAAGGCGCTATCTGTTTTGTTGTTGCTCGGCTACTTCCTCGATGCTTGGCTATGTCATGGGCTCTCTGTTTTGGTGAGGTGTCCCATTGTCGATCCAAAACCGCCACCGATAAAAGATGGACAATAAGGACTTCGATATGGAACCCGACGGCGAGGTACTCAAAACACAAGAGGTCATTCGGGGATTCCGAAGACTGCCTAAGACCGGTCTCGGCGAATCTGGATCCGATGAACCATCGGGGCCGATCCAAGTTTGTCACCGGCCACGACCTTGTCATGTATCCGATGACCCGGAGCCTTCCTCCTTCATGGATCCGATGGCCGAGACCCGGAAGACCGATCCCGTCGAACCCCTTGGTGAACCCCAAGATCTTCGGACCCCGATGTATGCCCTTTCCGAGACCCGTATTTTTATAATATATAATATCTCCAGGTTGCATTAATTGTTCATGTCGTATACATATTGTGGGTTTGGGGGCATTATGCCGATTCACCTCATAACTAAATATGGAGTCGATATGCGGGATATCTTTGTCTTATTCTGGACTCCATTTAAATTGGTGTAGCAAACCGATGCCATGTTTCACCCTGTTAATACAACATTTAAATTTCGGGGGTTCTAAATAACTGGAATCATATAATCATTTGCCGGGACCACGGTTCCGCTTAATATTGCCTAATTGCACCGCATCTTGTCATGTCATGCATCATACCATAAACATGCCGGATCTTCTGCCGTAGTATTAAATATTGTATCTGGTGCTTCTTCTAGTGTTTGCTTCTTCGCGGATTAGGCCGATGAGTTGATGTGAGTATCGACAAGTTCTCCGGATATGATTCGTCAGCAGTGTTTTCCCAGGCGAGCATCTTTCCCTCTTCTACCTATTTTGCATTTATAATCTTTATTTCCTCCTGTTGATCTACTGCTATCCGTGTCGCGATGCTATAGTTTTCCGTACACCAGTTATATCCCGTGCAGCCTCTATATTGCCTTGGACATCTCCTATTACCCGTGTTTGGTAGATAGCTGGCCTTGCGAGTCGTAGTTGCTTGCTCAGGTGCGATCTCGTGTTGTCAAGTACCACCGTTGTGGGAATGCTGGCAGATGATAATGGTGGAGATGCTTAATGGTGGAGATGATCATGACTTTAAATACAACTATTAAAATGATAGATATAACTAATGCAGAGGCATTGGTGGGCAATAGATGTTATTTGGTTCTTCCATGCTCACTTGTGTCCCGTAGGACCCCGAGTACAAGATACCTGTTCCTTGATTTTTCACACTATCCACATCCAGGAGGCCGTGGACCCCCCCTGAGCCAGAGCTTGATTCATTTCTATTTCTTGGGGCCACAAGTAGTTTGGGGCTTTATTACTATCCTGTACTTATTCCATGTTTACTGCTTTATTTAATATTGTGCGTGGAGCACCTGTATTGTTTTGGATCGAGCCACGTTTTCACGGTATCGACAAGCCCAGTCACATTTTCGGGTTCCCAGTCGTTTACAGCCGTCGTCGCAAACCCTGGGTCCGTTCCGGAGCCGGACAACTTCGTTTCCGGTAGCTTAGTGGGGTGGCCCCCTGAAATATATATGAATCATGTGATTGCTTTGTCGTGAAAGCCTCGTTGGGTTTTGAGTTGGTTTTTCCGAGGTTGATCGAGTGTGTGTTGCTATTTGTGCACCCCTGCAGGGTAAAACTTTCTGAAAGTCGTGTCCGCGGTTATGGACGACTTGGAGCACAGTATCTCGATCATAGACAAGCATAACTAAATTAGTGCTATAAATTTGACTTAATATGTGACTAGTAATCAGATGCAACTATAACGGAATGGACATTAAAAATGCCAACAACTGGTGGATCTGGGTTGTTTCGTGACATGCTGCACCTGCCTAGTAAGTAATGCAACTCCAATGGAATGTGATAAAAATGCCAACAACTCCTGGGTTTTGGGATTCCTCCGGACAATTGTATCTGCCTAGTAAATGTTCCCACTACAACGGAATGATAACTAAAATTGCCCACTACTTATGTTATCATACCTACATCTGATTAGTAAGTGCTACAACTATAATGGAATGAATAAAATTGCCAACTGTGTGAGTTCCTTGGTCCGACTTCCTCGTTTGGTCTTGAGGAGGAAAATACCAGGATGGGTTTGTTTGGTGTTAGCTTCAGGTTGGATCCGAATAGGTCTTTCTTATCCCTCTCTGATAACCGCCAGTTGTATCGAGTCTCTATAGGTTGTTTAGTGCCGCTGCGCTGCCGCTTCAGCCCACCATACCTATGTAGGCGAGAGCCGCTGAATTCTAGCCTCGCCGTGTACTGACCTCAGTACCGACGCTCCTCTTTTTCCTTTGCCCTTTGTCGGCACCCCTTTTGTTTTAGCAGGTTTGAGATCGACGTTGTTAGCAGGTTTACCCTTCTGGCTTGGCCTGGGCAGGGTTATGGACGCCATTGGTTATTCGTCAGGGCTCTTAGCCCCATTTGCATCTTGTCCGTAGTCGGACGCTCTATCGTTTTCAAGGTGATTTGGATCTTTGTATTGTATATCTGTATTCTTGACTCGTGGTGTCGTTTTGTATAAATATCTGTTCTGTGGGTCCCATCGAGGACTGTTGTGTAATGGTATTACTTTGTTTTCCACCCGCACGAAAGTGCCTGGTGGGTGTCCTTGAATCGTTTCTATGCGGGTTTGGCGGAAAGGGCTAAAACTTGCATAGGGCCGATTCGAGGGTGTTACAGAGTGGTATCAGAGCTCAGCAGTTGCGATACCCCACAAGTCCAGCCTGGAGGATAACCTAGCTAACGGCCGAAGTAGAGTGTCAAAACTATTTTGCAAAATCGGTTGGATAGATCTGATTAGGTCTGCTTTTACTCCTTACCCCTCTGCTGTTCTCCTCTTACCTCTGCGTGTTTGGATCTGTTCTCTTATCTTTTCTTTGAGTCCAGGAATTCTCGTGGTTGGGTTTCCGTCGTACCTTCAGGGTTTCGCTTCCTCCTTTGGTAACGGTGCTTGTACATCCGGACTTCGCGCTATCTGCGGAATCATTCATCTGTTGGATTTCTCTTTGTTCCTTGTTTTGCCTTCCGGTGTTTCCCGACGCGACGACATCATCTACGCCAGATCCGATGCAGAGCCTGCATCACTCCTTTGTTTCTGAACCTCGCTTGTCGAGATCTTCAGTCTGAATTTCGAGAGTTGGTTGCATAATTCTCCTATTCATGTGCAAAGTAATGCTTTGAGTGCGGGATGGAGTAGCTACCATACCACTACTCTTATCATTCGCTTTGTACATTGAATCGGTGGTTCCAGCAATTTTACTCCGTCCACGGAAGTTAGAGGTGGATTTATTTGTTGATACCTCGACATTCGTCCTTTGTTCCCGGAGTGTCCTCCCGGCCATCACTGACAACGACCTCTTGTTAGTGGTGTCGCGAGCATCTACCCGAAGCGAGAAGATTCAGATCGCCGACCTTCTTCCCGGTACCATGAGGCGGATCTCAAGGGCGAGATCCTTTGTTAGTGGTGTCGAATTGTGGCATCCCGCTAAAACCACTACTAGAAAATCGCGTTGTTTTTGTGCATTGCATCGTCATGACTGCATGCTCATGTCATCATGCCCCATTGCATTTGAGCATCGTCATGTCATCATGCAATTGTTTGTCTAAAACTATTTTTGAAAAAGCCTATTTTTTTTCTAAATACCTCGTCTTTAATTTCAAATCAAAACCCCGGGCTTGTCCGGAATATTTTGCTTTGTCTAAAAACGGATTACAAAAGCCTTGTTGAAAATAATTAAAAAATTTAGAGTATTTTTGGGAGGTAGCCCGCCAGGCCCAAAAGCCCAGCCGGCCACCTCCAAAAGCTACCCCTAAATATCTAATCCTACCCACCCCCACCAATCACACCCCTCTCCCTACCCAAAACCCACTCTCTGCCGCCACACACAGTCACACACACACTCACGCACACGCCCAGCCCCACCCGGACACACACACGCGCGCGCGCATGCGACGCAGCCAGCAGCCACTCCCCCCAATCTCCTTCCATCTTTTCCACCTGCCCCGCCAGCCCGGTCCCACCTCCCCATCTCCCGCTTCTCCCAAATATCCCCGCGCCTGCGTGGCCTCCCGCTCGATCTCGCCTCCTGGGCACGCCTCCCACGCCCCGCTCCACCAACCCCCACGCTCCACCCCGCCTGGCCCACTCCCCAGGCCTCCACCTGCCGCGTGCTGGGCCCCACCCACGACCGACAGCCACACCCTGGCATCGAACCGCCCGTCCACCCCGTACGACACCTACCCCCTCCCCTCGTCCCTTCCTCCTCGCCATCTCCCAACCCCGCATCCCCTCTGCCGGCCTCCGCCACCGAACTCCGCACCGCCGGGGCCTCGCCTCTCTGCCGCCGCCTCTCCCTCGGCGTCGCTCCGGCCGTCGCCAGCGACCAACCCCGCCTCGTCCACCTACCACCGCCGCCTCCCTCGCTTCCTCCCACGGCCGCCCCACCACCAGATGTGCCGCCGCCGGCCTCGTCCGCCTCCTCCCTGTCCCCTTCCCCGCGTCTCCTCCTCCGACCCCGCAAGGTCCCCGCGGCGACCGCCTTCGCCTTACCCCGCCGCCAGCGTTCCCCTCTCCTCTGCTCGTGCGCCGCGCCCACCAACACACTTCCCACCTACCCTGCTGCCAGGCGCGGCCGTAGCCGCCGGAGTCTCGAGCCTAGTCGCCAGCAACCGCCACCATGGGCGTCCCTCCACCCGACCTCCTCCCGGCACGCCATGGCTGCCCCTCTTCGGTCATCATCGTGCCCGCCACTTCCCGTGCCAAGCCCGGTCGCTCCCAACTGCTGGCCGCCGCCACGGGTCGTCCGCCGACCATCGTCGACCCCCATGTGATGCTCTGCCTCTGCTCCATCCGCCGCCAAGTTGGTCGCCCCATGCTGCTACCAGGCCCGCCGTCGGGAGCGAGGAGCCCTCCTCGCCGTCGCCCTCATCTCCTGGCACCGCCCCGCTCGCCTCGTCCTCCTGCGGTCGACCCCGAGCCACCGTTCTGCGCGCCTCCGGCCAACACCTCTCCCCTGTGCGTGTTGCATCACGCCGACGTGCGTCCTCGAGCCATCCCGAGCTCGCCTTCCGGCCATCCGCTCCGCGCCGTTCTTCTTCTCAGTTTGGGCAGCGGTTCATGCTGCCAAGACCAGCGGTGTCCTGCTGCTTCGCCTCGACCTACGCAGTACGAGCATCTGTTGTCGTTCCTATATGGTTTGCCATGTGTCTTAGCTGCTTGTAACTTTGTCTAAAAAGGAATCGTTTGTACCAGGGAATCGATTCAAGGCGCTATCTGTTTTGTTGTTGCTCGGCTACTTCCTCGATGCTTGGCTATGTCATGGGCTTTCTGCTTTGGTGAGGTGTCCCATTGTCGATCCAAAACCGCCACCGATAAAAGATGGACAATAAGGACTTCGATATGGAACCCGACGGCGAGGTACTCGAAACACAAGAGGTCATTCGGGGATTCCGAAGACTGCCTAAGACCGGTCTCGGCGAATCTGGATCCGATGAACCATCGGGGCCGATCCAAGTTTGTCACCGGCCACGAGCTTGTCATGTATCCGATGACCCGGAGCCATCCTCCTTCATGGATCCGATGGCCGAGACCCGGAAGACCGATCTCGTCGAACCCCTTGGTGAACCCCAAGATCTTCGGACCCCGATGTATGCCCTTTCCGAGACCCGTATTTTTATAATATATAATATCTCCAGGTTGCATTAATTGTTCATGTCGTATACATATTGTGGGTTTGGGGGCATTATGCCGATTCACCTCATAACTAAATATGGAGTCGATATGCGGGATATCTTTGTCTTATTCTGGACTCCATTTAAATTGGTGTAGCAAACCGATGCCATGTTTCACCCTGTTAATACAACATTTAAATTTCGGGGGGTTCTAAATAACTGGAATCATATAATCATTTGCCGGGACCACGGTTCCGCTTAATATTGCCTAATTGCACCGCATCTTGTCATGTCATGCATCATACCATAAACATGCCGGATCTTCTGCCGTAGTATTAAATATTGTATCCGGTGCTTCTTCTAGTGTTTGCTTCTTCGCGGATTAGGCCGATGAGTTGATGTGAGTATCGACAAGTTCTCCAGATATGATTCGTCAGCAGTGTTTTCCCAGGCGAGCATCTTTCCCTCTTCTACCTATTTTGCATTTATAATCTTTATTTCCTCCTGTTGATCTACTGCTATCCGTGTCGCGATGCTATAGTTTTCCGTACACCAGTTATATCCCGTACAGCCTCTATATTGCCTTGGACACCTCCTATTACCCGTGTTTGGTAGATAGCTGGCCTTGTGAGTCGTAGTTACTTGCTCAGGTGCGATCTCGTGTTGTCAAGTACCACCGTTGTTGGAATGCTGGGAGATGATAATGGTGGAGATGCTTAATGGTGGAGACGATCATGACTTTAAATACAACTATTAAAATGCTAGATATAACTAATGCAGAGGCATCGGTGGGCAATAGATGTTATTTGGTTCTTCCATGCTCACTTGTGTCCTGTAGGACCCCGAGTACTTGATACCTGTTCCTTGATTTTTCGCATTATCCACATCTGGGAGGCCGTGGACCCCCCTGAGCCAGAGCTTGATTCATTTCTATTTCTTGGGGCCACAAGTAGTTTGGGGCTTTATTACTATCCTGTACTTATGCCATGTTTACTGCTTTATTTAAGATTGTGCGTGGAGCACCTGTACTGTTTTGGATCGCGCCACGTTTTCGCGGTATCGACAAGCCCAGTCACATTTTCGGGTTCCCAGTCGTTTACAGCCGTGGTCGTAAACCCTGGGTCCGTTCCAGAGCCGGCCAACTTTGTTGCGGGTAGCTTAGTGGGGTGGCCCCCTGAAATATATATGAATCCTGTGATTGCTTTGTCGTGAAAGCCTTGTTGGGTTTTGAGTTGTTTTTTCCGAGGTTGATCGAGTGTGTGTTGCTATTTGTGCACCCTTGCAGGGTAAAACTTTCTGAAAGCCGTGTCTGCAGTTATGGACGACTTGGAGCACAGTATCTCGATCGTAGACAAGCATAACTAAAGTAGTGCTATAAATTTGACTTAATATGTGACTAGTAATCAGATGCAACTATAACGGAATGGACATTAAAAATGCCAACAACTGGTGGATCTGGGTTGTTTCGTGACATGCTGCACCTGCCTAGTAAGTAATGCAACTCCAATGGAATGTGATAAAAGTGCCAACAACTGCTGGGTTTTGGGATTCCTCCGG
This sequence comes from Avena eriantha, assembly GCA_910589775.1. Classification (NCBI taxonomy): domain Eukaryota; kingdom Viridiplantae; phylum Streptophyta; class Magnoliopsida; order Poales; family Poaceae; genus Avena; species Avena eriantha. Next base: position 9,263,861 of record OU342741.1, on the reverse strand, counting down.
ACAATTATATCTGCCTAGTAAATGTTCCCACTACAACGGAATTATAACTAAAATTGCCCACTACTTATATTATCATACCTACATCTGATTAGTAAGTGCTACAACTATAATGGAATGAATAAAATTGCCAACTGTGTGAGTTCCTTGGTCTGACTTCCTCGTTTGGTCTCGAGGGGGAAAATACCAGGATGGGTTTGTTTGGTGTTAGCTTCAGGTTGGATCCGAATAGGTCTTTCTTATCCCTCTCTGATAACCTCCAGTTGTATCGAGTCTCTATAGGTTTTTTAGTGCCGTTGCGCTGCCGCTTCAGCCCACCATACCTATGTAGGCGAGAGCCGCCGAATTCTAGCCTCGCCGTGTACTGGCCTCAGTACTGACGCTCCTCTTTTTCCTTTGCCCTTTGTCGGCACCCCTTTTGTTTTAGCAGGTTTGAGATCGACGTTGTTAGCAGGTTTACCCTTCCGGCTTGGCCTGGGCAGGGTTATGGACGCCATTGGTTATTCATCAGGGCTCTTAGCCCCATTTGCATCTTGTCCGTAGTCGGATGCTCTATCGTTTTCAAGGTGATTTGGATCTTTGTATTGTATATCTGTATTCTTGACTCGTGGAGTCGTGTTGTATAAATATCTGTTCGGTGGGTCCCATCGAGGACTGTTGTGTAATGGTATTACTTCGTTTTCCACCCGCACGAAAGTGCCTGGTGGGCGTCCTTGAATCGTTTCTATGCGGGTTTGGCGGAAAGGGCTAAAACTTGCATAGGGCCAATTCGAGGGTGTTACACAACCTTGCAATCAAGATACAAGAAGTCTCTTATGTCCCCAACACACCCAATACACTTGTCAGGTGTAGATGTGCACTAGTTCGGCAAAGAGATAGTGAAATACAAGTGGTATGGATAATTATAAGTGGTAGCGGTGCCAAAAAAGAGCTTGAAGGGTAGGAAGAGACTAAAGGCAATCTGAAATAAAGATGGAAGCAAGTAAACATGTAACAGATCTAGTTGCAAATGGTGTTTCAATGCTTAGAAACAAGGCCTAGGGATCATACTTTCACTAGTGAACACTCTCATATAAATATCTTCTCTTTATGATACTACCCTGAAATACTCTCCGGTTGGATAACTCTAATCCATGGTAGGGCTATAACAGCACACCTCAAAGATCGCTTTCCCCATCTAGATAAACCCACACTGTCACCTTGAGCTCTAGATGGTTCTAACAAACACCACGATTTCATAAAGACATCCAACTCCAAATATAACTCATAACAAGTATTTATGTAACCTTAGCCAAAGTGTCACACGGTGTGCACACTGTCAACTTCACACACGTGGGGATAAGCAGAGATCCATTAAAGCACTTGAGTAGCAGAATAGATCTATAGATTACAAAGCTCATGATCTCAATAATATCATGCATAGAGAGAGAGAGATGAACACATAGCTACCGGTAGAGCCCTTAGCCTCGAGGAAGAACTACTCCCTCATCATCATGGGAATCAGCAATGGCGATGGAGATGGTGGTGGAGATAGATGGAGATGGCTATGGGGGCACTTCCCCGTCCCGGCAGGATGCCGGAATAGAGACTTTCTGTCCCCTGAATCTCCCTTTCAGTGGTGACAGCGCAGCGGAACTTTTTGTGGCTGGAGGCTCTCGTCCTTAGGGTTTCTGTATCAGAGGCAATATATAGGCGAAAGGGGAGGCCGAGGGGGTGCCCTAGGCGGCCACAACACCCCCTAGCGTGGGCCAGGCCTGGGCACACGACCAGACGGTGTGGTCGGCCTCTGGCCCCTCTCTGTCTCGTCTTCTGGATCCGTGTCCCCCTCGGTGAAATATTGACTTTGGCTTTGTCCCGTCTAATTCCGAGAATATTCATTTTCTGACTTTCCTGGAACCAAAAAGAGCAGAAAACTGGCAGTTGGCACTGTGGCATCTTGTTAATAGTTTAGTCCAAGAAAGTGTATAAAAATACTCCAAAGTGTGGACAAAACATAAGAAAGTAGATATAAAACAAGCATGGAACATCAAAAATTATAGATACGTTAGCAACGTATCACCCGTCATCCATCGTCGTCGAGGTGAGACCCGACCCCCTTCCCCTCTCGCTCCCCTTCCCCTACCCCTCTTCCCTCTTCCCGACTCTCGGTGACTAGCCACAGGGGTCAACCCGTGGAGGAGGAGCCCGTCGCCGCCGCTGCTGGAAGACCTGCTGCTACTTGAAGACCTGCTGCCCGTGGACAGCGCCTGCCGCCAGCCACCTCGTCTGCAACCTCACCTTCGTCCTCGCCGAGAACCCCAAGGTGAGCACCGTTCCCCCCTCTCCCTTCTCCATCCCTGACATTACTTTGTTTGTGTCGTGCGACATCAACCTACATAGATGCTATGCTGCATATTCAAAATTGATTCAAACATTGGGAGACTTGCAGAGTAGTTTAGCCTAGCAGATTCGAGATATATGATTTGTACATGTAGTAGAACGAGTGATTATTGTTGGATGCTGTGAGAGATTATATGTCGATCTGTGTACACCCCTACAAGTAAGGAGTGACAGTCTTATACTTGGTCATTTCTGGGAGTTCTAGTGATGCTATTGAGCATGGTTTGCTCGAATTGGGTTAGGCCTAGTACTATAGGTGTTGTTGTTGATCGACTGCTACTGGCTTAGCTTGATCTAGTACATGTGATATTGCTTATTTAGTGCAACTATGCATGTGCTCATGTGACTTGATTCACATTTTTAGTAATCCTAATGTGTTGATGGATAATAGTGTTGATACTAAACTAGTTCTAGTGATCTCCCTCCTTCTAGAGGTCAACCAATAGTACTAGGCCTAACCCAATTCAGTGCTTATACTTGTTTATTTCTGGGAGTTCCAATTCTCCATGGTTCTTGAGTGTCAGGGCATCAGCCTAATACCAACAGTCTAGCAACAGTTAGGATCTGCTGTTACCACTTCACCCCCATCTGATGGTTGTTACCTAAGTGTCCAATTAGATGCCTTATAATGAACTAATTAAGTACCTGTAAGTGTGGTCCTGCTCTTTGGCTATAAAGGAGCAGGAGAGGGAGGTCGGGTGGCATGCTATCAATAAAAACCTAAATGTATCCTTGTTTTTCTGTTTATCCTAGCTATCAATATGTGGTGTATGCTGCTGGCAGCAAGTTGTGTATGGTTGTGCTTGTGTATGCTGGCAGCAAAATGGCTATGTTTATGCCTATTTAGGCTTTTTTGCAGGGTTTTCTTTTTAAGTTGCCAATGTTTCGCCGGAATGTTGATTCATTTCCATTCTAGTGAATTTCTAGCACTCCTAGACATACAAAATTAGCAAAGGTTATGCCGAAATTTTTTGTGAATTTTTGTGCTTATTAGTTCCATTTATTTATGTGTTTAGAAATGTCAGTGGAGCCGGGCCCTTCTAGCAAGAAGCCATTTTTGGAGCAGCAGGCAGAGATGGAATCCCTAGAGGATCCGGAATTCGTTCCGTGGGACGACGAGATGGAGGAGGACGAGGATACCTCGTCAGGTGATGAGGAGATGGGGGACGCCGATGGTGACGCCACTACCACTGATGGCGGCGGTGAAGCTACTACGGACGATGGTAGCGCATCGAAGAAGGCCCGAAAGGATCGGACCCTGATCGTGGTCGACATCAAAAGGTCCATCATCACAAGCATGAGCGCTAAAGGTGCGCCTTTGGAGCCGGAAGAGTTTGTCGTGGGTTACTCAAACCATCTCAAGGAAATCCTCCGGAACACCGTCACGATCAACGCGGAGAACTTGAAGGCCGAAGAGAACAAGGGTTTCCTCATCCAGCTCTTCTGGAAGCTGCAAGCAAGATACACGTTCCCGGGTGATTAGGAACACAAGTACAATAATGACAATCTCAAAGGGAATCCGGTGAACAAGTACACCCTCGGGAAGATGACCAAGGCCTTGTCGAATTGGAAGGTCCCGGTGAAGAAGCTGATTTTCGAGGACAAGCTAAGTTATTCGGAGGTCGTCAAGAAGGAGCCTCTAGTCAAGGAAGAAGACTTCAATGTGTTCAAGGCCATATGTGAATCTGTCGTGGGCAAGGCCAAGAGTCTCTACTTCAAGGAGTTGTACGGGATGAACATTGGTACCCACCATCTCGGCTTCTGCGATTATAGAGCTGTGATTCCCAAATAGGAGAAGGAGGACACTGACGCTCGTGCAAAGGGGTTGACACCTCCCTTTGATGACATAAAGGATAAGTAGGCAAAGAACTTTGTCAGGGCCCGATTTGCCAAGCCCAAAGAGAGTTCTGATTATTCCTCGGTGCCCACCGGCCCCTTCGCTACGAAGGTGACAGACTTCATGAGAAAATATGTAAGTAGTTTGCATGCAAGTCAATTAATTGTGTTCACGATTAATCAATGAAGTCCAGTTTTCTGATCAAATGCTTCGCGTTCCTTGTGCGCAGGATGAGGAGTGTAGGAGCTCCTCATCCTAGGGGTCGACGCCTATCGCCAAGTGGGACACTACTTTTAACGAGGCGCTGAACCGGACCAAGAATGTCGAGCCTATGGTGGCCCTGTCGTCGGCTGGTCGTGTGGTCGGCTTTGGCGGGATAACATGGTCCGAGTACTATGGCACCCTGGAGTGGAAGGGCAAGAAGGCCGAAAGCACCAAGGTAAGACACCTAAGGGAACAGTTGGAAGCCTTTCCCAATATAATACAAGATGCCGTGAATGGGTTGTGTCGACTGCCGAGACAAAGTTCCAAGAACGAGTTCAGACACAAGTCCATGCACAAGTCCAGTCACAAGTGAACGAGAAGCTCAACACCATCCTTCCCGCCTACATGGAAAAGTACAGCAAGTGGCAGAAGGGTGGTAAACGAGGGCCGCCGCCACTTCCTAACCTCAACAGCGCCCAATCGGACAACGTGGCGCGGCAGAAGGCACTGGTGACTTCTCCAGCGGGTACGGTGGTGGTGGACACTCCTCCAGCTCCGGAGCTTAACTTGCCCGTTGCGGAGAAGGCGCCGGCCTGCACCACGATGCTTCCATGCAGCTACTCCGCCACTGGCGCGCTCAAGACTACCGGTGGCGGTGCGTCGACATTGGTCGAGTTCGACGCCCTCAAGGTAACTAACTAATTAAAGCGAGAGTTGGGAGGTGTAACCACACCGATGACTTGATCTCTATTTTAATGACGCCCGGCCTACATGTCTTTCGCAGAGAGATTCTCCTTTCACTCTAATGCACTGGGTGGGCGGCCAGTTGAAGGATGTTGCCAAGGGTACTATCGTTCACCCAGAGAACCGTGGAATGCACAATGTCACAATGTCACCCGACATGATGAGGGTCAAATACAGTATGGTGCTTCCGGGCTACGAGCAAGTGGAACCTCCCTCTCAACCTCAAGGATGGGATGATGAGGAGACGGCATCGATCCTCAATACTGGCTTCGGCTACATGTACCTATGGCCGAAGAGCCAGATCCGTTTGGGGACAGAGGACCAGCTCAACATCACCCCAGAGGCAACACAGCTAGCACGGCCAACACATGATGAAGACTTCAAGATGGAAGACTTGGACAGCATGGCACATAATCCCTATGATGATGATGGAGAAATTGACCTGAACTTAGGCGACCAGTTCGTTAATACAAGGTTTTCTAATTGGTATGAGCCGGCACCATCAGGCACACATCAAGTTGCCGATACCCAACCAGCACCAGCGAAACCCCCTTGCCAGGTGTGTCTCTTCCCAACTAGTTAGGAGACGCCGCCACCCACCCCCTTCATCGAGCCTACGAGGCCAGCAGTTCCTTTGATCAGCCCCAGCACCCTCCATAAGGCGGTCAGTGAGGTGAACGCAGTGGCCGACGCTGTAAAGGGCAAGAAGCAGGGTCGCAAAAGGAAGCCTAAGGATGACCGGGGCGAGGATCCAAATATTGTTCTCTCGGCTCAGGACGGCCCTGAGGGGCAAGCTAGGAATCAACAGCACGTGGCAGGTGCACCGATGATGTGTAGCTTGTTGCTCGAGGTTGCAGGCTCGCAAATGTGTAATCTTCATTATAGCTATCTCACAATTGAGGAGCGCCGCATTCTCGCGAACGATCAGTCGTACCTCGTTTTCAAGGCTAAGGTGCCTTCTCATGTGTCGTGCTTCATCAGTGTACCCCCCGGGGATATCTTCAACGTGTGGCATACCAACCCTTCGAAATGATGAACAGGTTCCGTCTGCACAATACCCTGGTCCGGCTATTATCCCTCGATATGGCCATGCAGATCACCAGAGACAAGATCCTAGGCATCCAGATAGTGGATCCCTACTTCATGTGTGACGTCGTCCTGAAAGATGATAGCACTGGCGACCGACTACCTCTCAATCTTCCTGCAAACATACTCGGACAAGGATGTGATCCTCCTTCCCTACCATCCCATCACGGAGGGTGATTGTCTAGGCTACGTGCTCATATGCTTGAATTTGTAACGCTCAACAGCTGTGTACCTCGACTCAAACAGTGTGATCCGTAAAAACTACACCAATATCAAGAAAATTCCTGATGGTGCTCTCACCGGCTACGTCGCAGCGGGAGGCGTCAAACCGGCAACGCCACATGTGAAGTTTGGCGCGCACGTGTTCCGCCACATTATGCAGTTCGCCTGCGTCAAGCAGCCGTCTGGCAGCGTGAAGGATGCCTTCTACACCCTTTACCACATGAAGGTATTCTTCAATGACATGGAGAGCAAAATGCTGCCATCTGCTGACCTCTTGAGGTAGGCTGAAAGGCTTGCATGCATACAGGATCGCAACCTCAGGCAGCACTTCTTCGACATCCAGGAGGAGATCGTGACAATCGTGCACCAGGGAGTCATGAAATCCAGGGGAACCTTCTATGGTGGCTATACACCGCCCAACAGGGAGATAGACGAACACTTAGCATAGCAGGGTGACAGCAGGACATTCATGCAGATGGTGAAAACTTGGTCGGGCTTCATCAATGCCCCCCAAAGTCGACTCAACACCCGAAGAAGTCTTGATGATTGCATTTCTTGGGTAGCTAGCTATTAGTTCCGAACTTGTGTTGTAACCTCTTATCACTATGTTAAACTTGCCTAGCAAAACCTCTAGAGTATGTTTCGTCAACCATTGAACTTGATTGTGAGCGACACTACCTAGTTATTTGTGTTATGAACTATTTTAAGTGCTTGTGGTTTTTCATTTGTTATGCCGCCCTACTTCTTGTGGTTTGCTTTCTTTGTCTTTCTTCGAAATGCTGATGATTAAAACGTGTTGTGGCGTCATGTGTGTGACATGTCGTTGCTGGATCTAGTGTGCCAAGTAGACTAGAGGTTTGTGCATATACTCTACTTGCCGCTCGAGATCCAGCGGCGACATTGTCATTTTCCGTGCCCAACCTAAGTATGGGGCAAATAGACTTGTAACAATGTCTCCCAAGTTAATACTATTTCATCTCATTGCCCCAAAGTTGAAAGAGGACAAATATTTCCGAGGTTCATATACATTAGACATAATATGTTGAGTGGTAAGCCAAGGAAAGGATTCTAGGTCCACGTGTCAACGACTCCTTTCGACACACCAAAATCGAAATGAGTCGTTGCCGTAGAGACCGAATCCGTTCTTTGGTTTACCGGTCGACATATCATCCCCATGCTATATGAATCGTGGAAGTATTTCTATTCTTTTGTCTTTGGCGATACGGATAGATTAGATAGCGTGAATTAAATGAAATGGTGAATTATGTAGTTTCAAATATCTCATTGTAGCCCCAAAGTTGAAAGGAAAGACATTACTTCACTATTCGTATAGCATTGGCGACATTGTTATATGAATCGTGGAATGATTTCTTTCCTTTCGTCTTTAGCAATATAATGAAATGATAAACTATTTCATCTCGTAGCCCCAAAGTCGAAAGATGACAAATATTTTCGAGATTCATATACATAAGACATAATATGTTCAGTGGTAAGCCCAGGAAAGGATTTTGGGTCCACGGCAACGACCCCTTTCGACACACCAAACTCGAAATGAGTCATTGCCGTGGAGACCGAATCCTTTCTTTGGTTTACCGCTCGACATATCATGCCCATGCTATATGAATCGTGGTAATATTTCTTGTGAAAGACTAAAGGAGGCGCATATAGGGTACTATAGGAGGCGCATATACCGCATTGTAAAACATATGCGAGGCGCATTCATATATGTGCGGCGCATATACTGATATGCGCCTCGCATATGTGAAGTATATGATATGCGCCTCGCATAATAAATAGTGGAGGCGCGGCGCTAGAGGCGCATACGATATGCGCCTCGAATAGCCTTTCTGGTGCGCCTCGAGTAGGGTTTTCCCTAGTAGTGATGGGAAGGTGGCGTCCATGGTTGATGAGCAAGCTCTAGCTAACGGCGATATGGCTAGCGGCGGCGGCGGTGGATGGGCGCCCGATATGGGCCTAGATGGGATCCAATGGGCCGCCACCTACTACTGTCCTATTGCATCTCGTCGACTCCATTGACGTCATGTGGCTTCTAGGCTAGACACAAGGAAGTCTCATGCTCTGACCCTAGACGTGGTCATGGTGACCTCCTCCTTCGTTCGGGGTGGTTGGTCGACTGGTTGTGGTAGACCTTGATCCTACATCTAGCCCCAGCGGCGAGTGGGGAGACACGGCTGTCGGTGAAAAGACATCGATGTTGCAGCTATAGTCTACTTACTCACCCTACTCCGAGGGAAACACTATACCCGGGTATCCTGGATTTGACAATGGTGGCGCTTTAGGCGTCGCTCTCCTTGATGGGAGCATCAGCTGCTGGATGGAGGAGGCAAATGGTGGAGCGTGTATGACCACATGATGCCGCGGGGTCAAGTTGTTGGTCGTTACACGATGGGCTCGCGCGGGGAGGAGGCATTGTGGCGGCGATGATGGCAGGCCTGGCGAGGGCTACAAATCTCTTCCCTAATGTTGGCTCAACGGTCCGCTGGTGGTGACGGCTTCTGTAGCATGTGCATTAGGTGCTCTAAGACATGTTATGGAATAGAGATCGAGGGGAGGTTCATTGCCTAGAAAATAATACTTTCTCCGATCCATAATAAGTGTAGCCGGTTTAGTATGAGGGAGTAATATATTTCTTCTTATGGGTACAATGCATATTGGTTACACCAATCTTGTCTTTCCTTGGGCACATGGTTCTAGAGTATAGTAAACAAAAAACAAAAACAAAAATGAATCTGGACGGGGACCTCGGAGTTGCAGAGTTCCATTGTGTGTTTCAAAACGGGCAGCAAATAGGACAGGTTCACGTATGGCTAATGAAATATCACATTTAATATACTTATATCCACAAAAAAAACCTTCGAAAAAAACATTATCTACCAGACTATATGAGATAGTAGAAGATGATGTTGTTACAGCTATAACCAAACTAAAGATAGTGCTAGTCGTGTACACAATAAGAGAGAAATAGTCCTAAAAAGTAAGAGAGAAATAAATAACACCATACACATGAATAGTTCAATAATAAGCATCGTGATAGATACCACATACGGAAAGTGAATGACACTCAAGTAAGACATCTATCCCCAATTCCCCATAAACTAAAATCCGGTAAAAAAATGTGCATCTACTTGGTGAAGGGGATTATTTACAAGCAATTCCCATTTGTCAAGAAGAACTGGCAGAGAGGAGCCAGGAAGCAAGACTTACCAGAGGGGGAGCAGAATCATACCCAAGAAATTGGAGATCCGTATGAAGTGTAAGTTTAGGACACCCAATGTCGAAATTCAATTAAAGCGTATTTTTAAATCGTTGAAACAACACAATTTTTTCGAAGAATTGTAGTTGCATAAATGTACGACATGACATGGGACTCCGACCTGCAATTTCCTCACCTCGAGGAGTGGATAACAAATTAGTGCAAGGGGCAACTCTAATTTCTTTACCATTCCAACTCATACGCAACATGTTTGACCGGACCGAAGACACAAGATGGGAACTGAGAGGAAAAGAAGCCAATATGTAGAAGATTAAGTGCAGGAGCATACCAATTGTTACCACCAAGCACGACATTCTCCGTAGGGAAATTGATAATCCTAGGGTTTGAAGAGAACTGAGGAAAGGATGAGTCATGAATACATGTATGATGCTAAAAACCCATGAAGTTTTTGTTGAACTCGTTGTGTGTTCCCCTTTTCTATGATGACTTAGCTCTGTTTTTTGGTTGTTTTCCCTCTCATTTTTTCATCTTCTGTATTGCTTTTTCTCCCTCTTATTTGCATTTGAACAAAAAGAGAACTAAGGAGAAGATGAGTTCATGAATGAATTTTACAATGATTTCTTTGGGGCTTGTTCTACTGAGATCTCTTGGATTGAGGAGCAGAGAGAAGAGAGAAAAGTCATAAAGGGCATGGGAGCAGGGTTATGCAATTGGAGAATTTGTGGCACACATTTTGAGACTTGGGCAAGGGAGAAAGCAAACTTTATTTGCAGGAACAGACTCTCCCTGCTGACCGGTAGTTGTTCTAGTAAATATAGTAAAATTAAATTACAAAATTTATCTACGCAGAGCAATTGTGATATTTCCATATTTCAGCAAGGCCTATGTGCACATTTGATTCCTTATATTACTTAATAATGATAAAAACATGAAAATTTTGACACACAAAGTGAGATATCAATCATCACGTGACCTCAACGAGGTTTCCCTTAGCTCAGAGACTTTGCAAAACATTCTTGGGACCGATGCACTGTAGCTGAAGCTACATTTGGAATGGTGATCCCTTTGTTATAGCTTGCTTGGTCAGATTCGGTTGCTATAGCACCTACACAGGGTCTTCCCAAACACTATCTCGAACAGGACAGTAAAGTTCCTATGACATTTCGGGGTGCAATGTTTGGGATTCTAAGATGTGCTCCTTGAATAATCCTTGGCGATGCATCTGTATATAATGATAAGAACATGATCCCCAATTTTTTTTGATATCGAGGGTGGAACTTTTGAAAATCCGATGAAGCCAACGGAAACTGAACCCCTTAGTATTTTGGAAAAAAATTCTATCACTTAAAACATATTGCCCATTTATTTGACATTTAATAAAATTTCTATTTGCAACAATTTATTTATAATAAATTTTTATAATTATTTATAAATCAACATGTCACCAAATCACATTGTTTTTTATGTTGATGCAAATTTAAAAGATAATACATATTTCTATTGTTCAATTGTATCGACAACATGACCACATTGTCATCAGAGACGCTCCTGATCTCAGGGCCTAGGACGAAAATATAACCTAGGGCCCTAGAAGCGTCAAATAGTAATCTTTATATGATATATTATCAATAAACATTTAATCATACAAAAGCAATAGTGAGACCAAATAATTTTATCGAACACTCTGATATGTGTATTCATTCTTGATGGTATAGCAATAACTATGTTACCGATTATCACATCCACTCTGACTAGGAGTGGTGATGGCTATCGGCATGGTGCAACCTCCTCTCCATGAATTTGATAGGTTAACGGCCGATACAAAATCTCAACACCCTCTCACGGATTAACTAGGCAAGTATGGCGATCTACAAAATCATGTATCACTAGTAGAAAAAGAGTCTTTCGTCCAGAGCTGTTCAGACCTTTAGTCCCGATTGTGATTGGACCCGGGACTAATGTGAGCATTAGTCCCACTTCCAACGGCTAGGACGCCGGCAAGCTTTAGTCACAGTTTAAACGGAACCTTTAGTTCCGGTTGTAAACAACAATCGGGACTAAAGGGGGTGCGGCAAGCTGCACTGGATGCGAGCCCGTTTAGTCCCGGTTGGTGACACCAACTGGAACTAAAGGTCCTCTTTAGTCCCGGTTTGAGACACCAACCGGGAGTAAGGAAAACGGGAAAAAATGCGGGTTCTTCCGTGGCAGGAAAACACGAATTCCACACTTTTCAAATTGTTTTTTTAAACTTGAATCGTAGGAAAGAACCATACTACTTTTAAAGTATTAAACATCTTAGTGTTAAGGGATGATTACAAGTTGTTCACAGGTTTCTCTATAGAAGGGTGAAGGGATGTTTTGCTCCTATGGACCAATAAATTAAAACATGCCTTAAATCTTGTCTTCAAGAGATTTTTTTTGACATGGTTGTCTTCAAGAGAATCGATTATTCTTTTAGCGTGAATTCTCAAGCTGATTTCTCCACATCCTCCATGCAGAGTGTTAATTATTGGACCGCTCCTACCCACATATAATCCCCTAATGTAAAGTTGCTAATGTAAAGTTGTTGTAAAATCTTCCTCTCGAGCAAATACTGAAATGGGGTGTGAAGAGTTCCCTTCCTAGTAATAGTGTAAGGTACATTAAAAAGATCTATTGGTTGGTTTTACCTGTCACCGATACTGAAATGGGGTATGTGGTGAACAAGATAACTGAGCACATTTTTCATGTCACTGGTAGTTAGAGATCGTTTGGTATCCATCATTTGGACCTGAAATTCTGGAATTCATTTTGCAATTCCATCCCTATATTGTTCGGTTGACATGGAATTGGGCCGTCGTTTCATTTGGCAAATCCATCGAAATATCCCCATGTGTAAACCCGATTCCTATCTTAAACCCGTTATTTCTAAATTCCGATGACAGCCAAACATGTGGATGTTTTTGGAATCATAATACAAATGAAATAAATCCATGTATTCATTTCATTTCTACTAAATGAATACCTGGATGCCAAACGAGCTTTGTGGTCCTCACAAAAAAAAACTCTCACAAACCTCTTGGTCGGTGGTTTTACGCTTTTGCAGGCTCCCTTACACTTAGTAGGGGCACATGAGACGCCACATCAGACGCCAGGTCAACCTAGACCCAATGGGTCGATCCTACGTGTCGCGGCCACAGCCAGTCGCTTAGCGCACGTTCACATGGGCACTTGCCGTGCCTACGTGTCGTCATGGTGCAGTGCAAAACAACAGATCTGCGCGAGCTGGTCCCTTCCCCAATCGCCATGCAGGCCATGCTGCATTATTTCCAGATTTGCCGACAATTCCATCCCGTGCTCCACCCCACATAGGCACACCGTAGAATCTCACCGAGCAACGATTGCACTGCAAATCTAGCCAGTAAGGACAGCAGTATTCGGCACGGCGGCGCAGAGGATCCCGCGGCGTCGCCGTCGGCCGATGGGCGAAAAGCGGCGACAAATATCCAGACGCGTCGCGTCGATGGGACAAACCCGTCCCAGAAAATCCCGTCCACGCGCTGTGATTGGCTGCGGAGGCGCCACCGTGGCGCCGGGCCCGCGCCGTTATCCGAAGCCCGTGGCGCTCCTCCCGTGTATAAATACGGCCCGCGCCGGCGGCGAGCTCACTCACTCACCAACTCACTGCAAAAGTACAGCAGCACAGTTCTCGCAGCAGTACAGGTGCTCGAGCTCGAGTTTTTTGCTTGCTAGCGACAGTAGTCCAAGCTCGTCATCCATGGCTCTCCAGCTCCTCCCTTCCACCCTCTCCGTCCCCAAGAAGGTAAGTATCCAAAGTCATCAGCACTTTGATTACTAGAAGCTCACTGTTGATGCATTTGGCGCGAACTGTGATGTGACATTCATGCATGCTTTCGGTCGTTTTGGTGGATTCAGGGAAGCAGCTTGGGCGCTGTGGTGGTGAAGGACACGGCAGCGTTCCTCGGCGTCAGCAACAAGGCGACCAAGAAGACGCATGCCGTGAGGACGCAGGTGGCCACTGCGCCGACGCCGGTGTCGACGTCCACGGGCTCGACCACGTCGTCGCCGGTCGGCAAGAAGACTCTGCGGCAGGGCGTGGTGGTGATCACGGGCGCTTCCTCCGGCCTCGGCCTCGCGGCAGCCAAGGCGCTGGCGGAGACGGGCAAGTGGCACGTGGTCATGGCGTGCCGCGACTTCCTCAAGGCGTCCAAGGCCGCCAAGGCGGCGGGCATGGCGGACGGGAGCTACACGGTGATGCACCTCGACCTCGCCTCGCTCGACAGCGTCCGGCAGTTCGTGGACGCCTTCCGCCGCGCCGAGATGCCGCTGGACGTGCTGGTGTGCAACGCCGCCATCTACCGCCCGACGGCGCGCAAGCCGACCTTCACCGCGGACGGGGTCGAGATGAGCGTGGGCGTCAACCACCTCGGCCATTTCCTCCTGGCACGTCTGCTCCTGGAGGACCTCCAGAAGTCCGACTACCCGTCCCGCCGCCTCGTCATCGTCGGCTCCATCACCGGCAACGACAACACGCTCGCGGGCAACGTGCCGCCGAAGGCCAACCTGGGCGACCTCCGCGGGCTCGCGGGGGGACTCACCGGCGCATCCGGGTCCGCCATGATCGACGGTGACGAGAGCTTCGACGGCGCCAAGGCGTACAAGGACAGCAAGGTGTGCAACATGCTCACCATGCAGGAGTTCCACCGGAGGTACCACGAGGACACCGGGATCACCTTCTCGTCGCTCTACCCCGGCTGCATCGCCACCACGGGGCTCTTCAGGGAGCACATCCCGCTCTTCCGGACGCTCTTCCCGCCGTTCCAGAAGTTCGTGACCAAAGGGTTCGTGTCGGAGGCGGAGTCCGGGAAGAGGCTCGCGCAGGTGGTCGGGGAGCCCAGCCTCACCAAGTCCGGCGTGTACTGGAGCTGGAACAAGGACTCGGCGTCCTTCGAGAACCAGCTCTCCCAGGAGGCCAGCGACCCCGAGAAGGCCCGCAAGGTCTGGGAGCTCAGCGAGAAGCTCGTCGGCCTCGCCTGATCCACCGACGGGATACGACCTGGATCTACATATGCCGAGAATTTGTCGCATTTTTACCGTTGGTAATTACCGTTTTCATGTCTTGGTTAGGAACTCGATTATACGAGGCCTTTGCGAGTGTCCGCATGAGTACATAGATCTCGTGTGAAAAATGTACAATTTTCGGCGAACCTTGGAATAATAAAACCGCAGGCCTAATTGAGGACATATGATATGTTGGTCTTGTTTTAATTAACTCATGTGCTTAGTCTTTTGCTATCTATATATCAAAAGAACTTAATATATACCAACTAGTGCCTAAACAATGACGAGTCGACCCTGGACAATAAAACTTCCAGAAGAGCTTCTTCCCGGGTGATCGTGGCCACGGTTGGTCCGGACCGCCCGACGACGCGCTCGTGCACGCCACGCCAACTTCCTTTCCCTGGTGTTTTTCCTATTCCCTTTGGGTAGCCAACATGGCAATCTGGTCCACTCGGTAAGGCTTCTGTTTCCACTACGGGAAAAACTCTCGGCTGCCGTCGCCCCCATCTTTTGCCGTGTCCCGTGAGGTGGTCCAGAAGTACACGACAAAGAGCACACACATGGTAGATTCAAAAAAAAAAACACGGCAAACAAAGGGTACACGGCAAAGATGAAAAGAGACGCACGGCAAAGAAAGGATGCACGGCAAAGACCTATCGAGGCACACGGCAAAGAAACATGCACGGCAAAGACGACCGCACGGCAAAGAGGTGGGTCCCACGGCCCCCTAGGCGAGCCATCCTGACAGCGGCTGACGGTGGTTCTTTGCCGTGTGCCACTGCAGTTAGACACACGGCAAATATAAGCCTTTGTCGTGTGCTTTATGCAACCTGGCAAAGTATGTTTTTTTATTTCTTACCCACCCCCCCAAACTACGGTCAAAATGACTATTACGAAGATTCTTAGTTTGACGCTGAGCCTGCCTATACTTGCATATTGGAACTCTGAAGAAACATCAAATTTTCACCCTAAAAATGATTTTTACAAAAAAACATGAGCATCAGATCATGTACCTGCAGTTCATATCTGACCCATTTCCTACCAATTCGGCACAAAAATTTGTCTTTTTCATGAGGGGTGGACGGGAAAGGTTTACGAATACCCGGTTGGGACATAGTCAATGTAACATGGTGATGTGATGATGTAAAACCATGTTTGAGAACATGTTGTGACAAGATCTACCCGGTTTCACCGAAACGGGGAGTTTCCCCCTAATACTCAGATTGCAGGACGCTTTGTTTTTAGGAGAGACAGCGCATGTCTGCGAAGAGGGTCACACCTGGGAACCAGGTTTAGGAGTTTTGAGCATGCCACCACACTTCATTACACATGCTAGGGTCACATGCATGGTTTGGAGGTGTTCCGATGCCCCGAAGCGCTTCTTCCTGCGGAACCCTGATCCACGGGCCTCGGATCGTCTACCCCCCTAGACTTTCTTCTGACAGGGGTAGCCCGGTGTATCCCTCTCTTGTTTTAGGCTTGGTTAGGTCATGTGATGATGTAAAACCATGTTTGGGAATATGTTGTGACAAGATCTACCCCGGTTTCACCGAAACGGGGAGTTTCCCCATAATACTCAGATTGCAGGACACTTTGTTTTTAGGAGAGACAGCGCATGTCTGCGAAGAGGGTCACACCTGGGAACCAGGTTTAGGAGTTTTGAGCATGCCACCACACTTCATTACACATGCTAGGATCACATGCATGGTTTGGAGGTGTTCCGATGCCCCGAAGCGCTTCTTCCTATGGAACCCTGATCCGCGGGCCTCGGATCGTCTACCCCCCTAGACTTTCTTCTGACAGGGGTAGCCCGGTGTATCCCTATCTTGTTTTAGGTTTGGTTAGGTCATGTGATGATGTAAAACCATGTTTGGGAACATGTTGTGACAAGATCTACCCCGGTTTCACCGAAACAGGGAGTTTCCCCCTAATACTCAGATTGCAGGACACTTTGTTTTTAGGAGAGACAGCGCATGTCTGCGAAGGGGGTCACACCTGGGAACCAGGTTTAGGAGTTTTGAGCATGCCACCACACTTCATTACACATTATAGGGTCACATGCATGGTTTGGAGGTGTTCCGATGCCCCGAAGCGCTTCTTCCTGTGGAACCCTGATCCGCGGGCCTCGGATCGTCTACCCCCCTAGACTTTCTTCTAACAGGGGTAGCCCGGTGTATCCCTCTCTTGTTTTAGGCTTGGTTAGGTCATGTGATGATGTAAAACCATGTTTGGGAACATGTTGTGACAAGATCTACCCCGGTTTCACCGAAACGGGGAGTTTCTCCCTAATACTCAGATTGCAGGACACTTTGTTTTTAGGAGAGACAGCGCATGTGTGCGAAGGGGGTCACACCTGGGAACCAGGTTTAGGAGTTTTGAGCATGCCGCCACACTTCATTACACATGCTAGGGTCACATGCATGGTTTGGAGGTGTTTCGATGCCCCGAAGCGCTTCTTCCTGCGGAACCCTGATCCGCGGGCCTCGGATCGTCTACCCCCCTAGACTTTCTTATGACAGGGGTAGCCCGGTGTATCCCTCGCTTCTTCCTGAGGTGAGCAAATGCTTTCTTTATTTTTGCTTCTCATGTTATTCTTTACTCCGCAAGGGAGTCCCCCTTCACTTATCTTTGTCCTTTCATTTGCAGAAAGTAAAGACAGGTGTGGAGCCGTCCATGTTTGCCATTTAGAAGAAGATGCGCACCTTGGACGAGCCTGTGAACGGATCCCCGTGGATCAATGAGGGAGCCAAGATCCGGGGTACGAAGTACCCCGAGAAGTACAAGCAGGTGCACGGCGAAGATTCCAACCCTGACACCGCCCCCTTCGATCCTGAGGTTGCCGTGCTGGCGGGACAGGGCCAGAGGAATGGCCGCCTATGGATTGCTGACGGGTCCGTTGACCCTAGGACCGTTCCATCTATGCGCCAGATCCGGCGTGGCAGGACGAGCTCCATGCCTGCCGTAGAGACCCGTCCACGGCCTTCGGTTATAGCTATCGACCAGTTACGGGTATGTTCTTCTTCCTCAATCATCTTTGTTTTACTACATGTTTTACATTGCAATGTTCATAACATCGCGGCTACACGACATAGGAGGAGATGGCCGCTGAGAGGGTAAGCAGAGAGGCGGCCGAGCAGCGGCAGCTACAGCTAGAGCAGCAGCTTAGGCAGTAGCAGGTGATGCTGGAGCAGCAACAGTAGATGACGCAGTGGATGGCAAACCAAATGCTCATGACTGCTCCACCAGGGTCTCTTCCTACTCCTCCTTTCGCCTCCCCGTGGGTAAGTGATCACATGTCTTTATTGTCTAATGTTCGTAATTTTCAATATTTTCTTATTGTCTAATGCTCACAATTTCCCATCGTGTAGTTGGCCAATTTGATGCCGCCTGGTGGGTCGAACAACCAGGCGCCGCCTGGTGGGTCAGACGGTGGATCGAACAACCAGTCGCCTTTCACCGTCAACAATCCGTCGATCGTCCGTAGGCTGGATCAGAGTCCTCCTGGTTAGTTCTCCTACACTTGACCTTGTGCATCACTCGATATCGGTACTCGATACACTTGGAGAGTCTCATGATTGTGCTTTTGACCTTGTAGGAGGGCTTTGAGGTTGTGGCTATCATGTGTGCATCACGGTTAGTTCTCCTACACTTGTCAAATTTATCCATGCCATCACACTTGTAGAAAATTTAGCCATGCCACGATACTTGTAGAAAATTTAGCCTTGCCATGGAAGTTGTCAAAATTTACTTGTCATTTTCATCAACTTGCCATGAGACTTGTCAAAATCACATGTAATTGTCATTTCCATCAACTTTCCTTAAAAGTTGATCAATACTAGTTTTGTATGCTATTGCCAAGTTGTATATTTCTATGTTGCTACATTGCCACTACTACACTTATAAAAATTTAGCCATACAATTTGTCATGCGAATCTCACTATTTTGCTTTCGACCGTGTAGGATATGGATATGTGGTGGCCATCGAGTGCATCAAGGACATGTGATGTGTATGTGGTGGCCATCGAGTGGATATGTGGTTTGGATCATATATTTGCTTGGATCATGTGATGTGTATGAGTGCTTGGATCATATGTTTCTGATGTATATGAGTGCTTGTTTGGATCATATATTTGATGTCATATATATCAACTGGTTTTAAATGCAGGGATGTAGAAAAAACAAATAAAAAAGGGAAATAAAAGGGCCTTTGTCGTGTGTATACACACGGCACACACGGCAAAGGCGACAGGTGGCAGCACCCTATACACTCCTGGGTTGGCTCGAAGGGCCTTTGCCGTGTGCCTTCTAGGAAAGACACACGGCAAAGGTGGCTACGTTGCCGTGATGCTTATCCCACGGGCACACGGCAAGGGAGAGAACTGTGCCGTGTGTTTCTTCCCAGAGGCACACGGCAAAGGGTGCTACTATGCCGTGTGTGTATCCTTTGAGGCACACGGCAAAGCCTCACTACACGGTAACAAAAGGACACACGGCAACGAGTAACCACACGGCAAAGCGTAAAAAGCACACGGCAAAGAAGGAACACGGCAAAGGCTCGCTGGCTCCATTAAACGGACGGAGGCGTCAAGTTGCTTTACGGTGCCGTGTCTACGCGTAAAACACACGGCAAAGGCTTTGCCGTGTATTATTTAGAAAACACACGGCAAAGGACCTTTGCCGTGACAAACGTTGCCATATGGCTTTTGCCATGTGTATACACACGGCAAAGCCTTTGCCGTGTTCCACGTTCCTTTTGCCGTGTGTGTTTGACCACATGGCAAAGAACTTCTTTCCCGTAGTGCCCTTTCTTAGCCTGGTTAGATTAATAGGTTACTATTTTCCTGGTTTACTTTCTAGACGACCACTACTAACTTAGCTACGTTTCCTAGGCGAACCGGCTTCTATCCGGGTGACCGTGACCACGGTTACCTGGCTCCGACCGCTCGGTGATCCGTCCGTTTAGCGTCCTTTCCCTTACTATTCCCTTTTTCGGACGATATTTTTCTTCCTTTTCCGGCCGCATCGCACGAGCCGCCCCCGTTTTCCCCTTTCTCTAGCTCTGCCTCTACCCCTTCTTCCTCGCGATTTCAATCCTATCACTGGGATCACACTATTCCCTTTACTCGATGGCGAGCAGCAGCGAGTGTACCAACTCTATCCTCAAGATGGTGGAGCGGGAGCTAATGTGCCACGGGAGAACGCATCTCGGTGGATTTAGTTTCGAATTCTCCCATCCTCTCTCATGTCGTCGGCCGAAAGGGGAGGAGGGGATGGTCGACACCAGGCACAGGGCTGCCATGGCGGAAGCTCCTGGTTGACGACGAGGGCAACAAGGGCTCGCCGCTGCACACGCTCGGGGAGTCTTCCGGGGCCAAGCCGGACGAGCACAGTCGTTGGGGGGATGCATGCAAGCGGCAAGCAACACTTCTGTTTCCGGCTCGTGTTGATCTGTTGTCGCTGAATCCAAGGGGTTGGGCTGTCGAGTCGGAGTGTACGTTCGGCGCGCTAGCGACGACGAACACGGAGACGAGCCATGCGTGCTAGTGAAGCGGCGGTTAGGGTTGTCGAGTCGGAGTGGACATTCGGCACGCTAGCGACGACGGATACGGAGACGAGCCGTGCGTCCCGGTGAAGCAACAGTTAGGGTTGTCGACTTGGAGTGGATGTTCGGCGCGCTAGCGACGACGGACACAGAGACGAGCCGTGCGTCCCGGTGAAGCAGCAGTTAAGGCTATCGAGTCGGAGTGGACGTTCGGCGCGCTAGCGACGACAGACACGGAGATGAGCCGTGCGTCCCGGTGAAACAGCGGTTAGGGTTGTCGAGTCCAAGTGAACGTTCGGCGCGCTAGTGACGACGAACACGGAGACGAGTCGTGCATCTCAGTGAAGCGGCGGTTAGGGCTATCGAGTCGCAGTGGACGTTCGGCGTGCTAGCGACGACATACACGGAGACGAGCCGTGCGTCCCTATGAAGCGGCGGTTAGGGTTGTCGAGTCGGAGTGGACGTTCGGCGCGCTAGCGATGACGGACAGGGAGACGAGCCGTGCGTCCCGGTGAAACATCGGTTCGGGCTGTTGAGTCTGAGTGAACGTTCGGCGCGCTAGCGATGACGGACATGGAGACGGGCTGCGTGTCTCAGTGAAGCGGCGGTTAGGGATGTCGAGTCACAGTGGACATTCGGCGCGCTAGCGACGCGTGGTAGCGACAATAACAGACATAGAGACGAGACAAATTTGAGCCCATTAATTTGGATCGGAGGAGTAGTACTTCAAAGTATCCAGCTCTATTCAATTTTTTGTGTGTTTGAACATGGCAGAAAACAAAATTACATTAAAGGGAATAGATGAATGTACTCCCTCCATCCAGAAATAACTGACTTGGATTTATTTATATTCGAATATATCTACACACTAAAACATGTTTAGATACATTTGAATCTAGACAAACCTAAGTCAGTTATTTCTGGACGGAGGGAGTATTTCATTTTTTACTTTTTTTAAAGTGTAAGCACATTTGATTTGAAAGTGCTTTTATTTTTGATTCCCTTCCATTTATATCCCTTAAATAGCCTCTGTTCGAGAAAGGGAATAGGCAATTTTTAAACAATACTAAATTGAGAATCCTGTGTGGCCAGCAGATAACACGAAAAGGGAATAGGCGGAAAAGCAGTGCCCCGTGCAGGATTTTAATTAGCTCGGCCGGAAATGCGATCGTCTCAAAAAGGGAATAGGAAGCAACAAGGAACCTTCCTAATATGTATTGTTTGGCTTGTCGGAAATTCGACCGGGCCAACGATCGCCCGAGCTATGCCACCTAGTGGTGCTAGCCGTACTTGCTCCATAGCTCCACTCCAACGGCTATAACATGCCTTGATGACATCCTACCGTACTTATATGGATCTATACGAGTGAGCTATCGGTAAAGCAACCTGAGGGATGAGCTTGAAGATCTTTGATCCATTACCAATAGCGTTTTATGGTTTGATCCGCGTCGGCCACAACATCTATGGACACTTGCGATACTTCCCGCACCAAGAAAGTGTCTTTGATTTGGATGTAGTTGACCGCTCATTTCTCTCTCGAAATTTGAAACAAATCGAACACCTCCTCGTTAAATTTCTTCCAACTCATTCTCACCGTCCTCAACATCCCCACCATCCATGCCAAATGAATCAAGTCACGCATCGGTAATGTCAACCGCTCTCTCATTTAGAAGATTCAAATGAGGATGGAACCTCGGGCACATTGTAGCTACATTGGAAAAAGCCCTACTATTACGAGAAAATAATTCCGACAACCACATCTGTAAAAGTTTGAGTTTGTACCTTTGGGAACTTTCAACGAACATGTTTTTGGCAGCATTCTGGTTGTCCTGCAGGGAGTCGAATACGGAGGGAGGCCGTTGCGGTGCATGACCTGCTTCTTCTTTGACCTGTCCCCCGCCGGCTTCCGCATGCGAGGAAGCGGGTGGGCCACCAAAGCCGCTATAACAATTGGCCCTTCCGACAAGGTCGTCGAGGAAGCACTAGCGGCTGGAGAGGCTTCTACGGATTGCGGACCAACGTGGGTGCCCGTGCGCTTCTTCTTCTTGCTGCCAGAGCCGACAATCACGTGGACAATCGCGTCGACGGTTGTGGCACCTGCGAATAGCTCCACGAGTACTGGGCGCACTCAGTTGGGCCGCATAGTATGTAATGGTCAGAACATATTTATCATATATGATCGGGGCATTTTTTTCGTCGACAAACAAATGAAAAGGAACGGTCAATTTGTGGGCTACGCATTTATGGGATCTCGCTAGAAACTAGAGTTGCTCTCATGCTAAGAGCATCACCACTTGTGGGCCCTAACACCCCCCCCCCAACGGCTAGTAGGGGTGGCGGCACCCAAAATTGCGCCCAACCTTCCTCCCATCCCCGAATTCCATTTTGGCGCTGGTGTGGCCTATTTTGTTATCCGACGTCCCTAAGATGAACCCAAACCATGGCGGAGGGGGGGGGGGGGGGGGGGGGTTATCGGGGCACCAGATGGACGGAAAACGTGTAGAACACACGGGCCCTCCCTGCCAGTGAGAGAGGGGCCTTGTCTCCAGAGCCCTATCGGTCAGGCGACGCGTCCTGTCAATGGGCCATGTGGCGGCGAGCCCTTTCGTTCCCACTCTTTGCACTGATTCCCGCCCTTTTCACCGCTTTCTGCCCTTGCCTGATATATTTAGGTGTGGCCGCCATTGCCATTGACAGATATGTACTTTTCTCTCTCTCACCATGGCCACTCCTCTCTGGGCCTATCTCACCCACTAGGAGACGGAGATGGAGGCAGTCCGTGCCTCCAACTACCCATGTCCGTTGAGCTACATGTTGTCCCCGACTGGAGGCTGAGCACCGGAAGCATGCCGGTCCCTCCCGTGTCTCAAGGTGCGGCCCATCGGGCGGCCATCACGAACCACTATTTCCTCGAGCTCACGCCGGAGCAGAGGATGGAACCCCGATGGGATACTGACAACAACACGACCCGAAACGCCTTCTTCAACAATTGGCAGGAGAGGGAGCTCATGAGGTATGAGGGCGACAAACCGCCTCCTGTGAACAACAACAAGGCCATCCAACAACTATGGTAGGCAAGCCAGACTCTCGTGGGTGTGATGCGCCACATCGCCGAGCGAGATCACCCCCGCATGCGGTACCCACACTTTCAGCCACCGCCATATAGACAGCAGAAGGGTGGCCGCGGGCGTGGCAGCGTCGCCATCCGGTACCTCTCGCCTTTGCGTGGTCACCTTCGCCTCGTGCAGTCGAGGAAGGAGTGGCAGGTGCCTACTGAATATGCCCTGGCCGGGCACCAGTTGAGGCACGACGACGACCTGGAGGAGTACCCGGGGCAGCGTGCGGCCATGCGCGTCTCCTTGGACCCCGTGCCGCCGGCACCGGACAACGCCATGGCCTGGTGGGAAAAGGCAGAGCTGGCTCACCGCGAGCGTTGTGGCAACGACGGAGAGGGTTGTAACCACTACGGCCACTGGTCCCCGCAGGGTACACTGATCGATGGCCTCCGGTTCCTGTGTGCGTAGACCAGGAAAGGCCGGAGGTTCCAGCCACGTGCGCCAAGAAACGACGATAAAGACTAGTCAAGATTATGACTAGTTTGTTTTCCACAAGTGTAAAAATATCCCCGAATGTTGAAGTTTAGTTTGTGTTTCTCGTGCGACACGAGAGAGCGGATTTACCACACGTACTTGGGCCCCCAGTATCTTTTGTGCCCTACGATTTTTGGAGATTCGTATAGAGTCCATGAAGTTAACAACCGCCACACATTTGCACTTAAGCCTCCCCAAAAATTCGGAAACAATCTGAGCTCTGCCTGGCGGTGAAACTTCTATGTTTGTTCACTGAATCTGCTGAAATTTGTATGTATCTACAAAATTTTGTTAATTTTGGTTACTTTTCTTATTTTTTTCTAGTGTTAATTTGGTTGTTTTTCCTATTTGTTCTACAATTGCTATTGAATTGGGTATGCGTCTATAAGATTCAAAGCAGTTTTTGTTTTCTAATAAATCTCATATGAATCTAGACGGAGGTGAAAGGATATTCCTGTAAAATAGTTTCCATGAATCCTATATAACTAAGAAGTTTATCCCCACTAAAGATATTTTTCTTGACATGCAGTCTATCCACCTCAGCAACCTATCACATCAGCACAGTCACTTTGTGCCACGTCAACGGCTCCATTCTTCCGTTAGTAGTAGTTCATGTCCCGTTCGGATAAAAAGAAGTTTTTTTTGTTTGGTCTTCTTTGGGTTCAGTATCGACCAACCAAGTAGCCCATCACATTTGGCAAGTGCTAGGCGTCCTCGGACGATGCGAGCTCCCATCGACCTGCTTCCGCGCGCGGCACATGTCCCAAAATCGCCCCAAATCCTGCTTTTGCTGCATAACACCCCGTTTTGCTACAAATATCGCCGCTTTTGCTTCCGAAGCAAAAAAAAACAGTTCGTTCCAGAAATAGAACTCGCCCGGAGACCTCGCCGGAAACCATGCAGCAAAAAAATTATGCTAATGAAGCGAAAACGACTTCGCCGGAGACATCGTCGGAAAAAACTCGCCGATGACTCTCGCCGGAGACCTTGTAGCAAATAGTTGACACTATAGTAGCAAACCACAAGACGGTTGTAGCAACAAACTTCTTCTAACATAGCAAAACCAAATTCGCCGAAGATATAGTCACAAAAACATGCTATGTAGCAAAATAGTCTATCACATGTAGCAACGCAAATAGCCGCATGTAGCAAATTTGACCATCCAGGTAGCGAAGAAGCAAGGAAGCGCACTTCTTAGAAAGCTGCGGCTCCTCACCGCCGTCCGCTGACAGCCCCGCGAGCTTCTCTGCAAGGCCCGTCGCACCATCGCCGTCCGCCGTGACGCAACTGATTCTAGGGTTTCGAGGGGCGCCGAGGGTGGAAGAAGCCCGGTGGCGGAGGAGGAGGCGTGCGGCGCGGGGCAGCCGCGCGGCGGCGGAGGAGGCTCGCCACGGAGGAGGGGCGGCCGCGTGGTGGCAGAGGAGGAGGCTCGCGGCGGCGGCGCGGAGGCGTGCGGCGGCCGGCGGCGGAGGCGTCTGGAGTTTCTGCGTGCGTGGTGCATCCGGACGATCCCATCATTTTCCATCACATTTGCTTCAGCCCACTACAGTCCTTTCGTCCATCGTGATGGATAGCCTATCACTATTGGTCTTCTCCATCGATTTCTCATTTCTCTGGCCACCAAATGCAGCGACGCTTCACGCTTCCTATCACCATCAATCAGGCGAACGCTTCCACTCCCCCACGATCAGCGAGAAAATAAATGCAGATGTAACTGATATGGAATACGAAGATTTCACCAGATTTCCTACTTTAAACTGTCTACATCCGTCCCTTAAATTTCGTACCAACGGGTCTGCCCTTCCATCCTCCAAGCCCCACACCATCAGAAGCCATTGGTGCCTCGCACCTCCTTGGTTTTGGGTGTTCATGTTCTTTCCTTAATCCATGATACTACGACTCAACTGATGGTGAAAGCTAGGTATCCGTCCGTACGGCATCTCTTTCTGATTTGTGCTATTTACTCTCATATAGTTGATGATAGGAAATACGATTCAGGGTTTCAATTAGTTTTAGGGATCGCTTTGTGTCGACTTGCCGCAGATGTCGCATAGTCAGCTTGAATTTCTTTTAACTTTTCTCCGTTATATACTACTCGAATCTTTATTTACTTCATGTTGTTCTCTGTTTTTTTAGCACACACTCGATTCCTTCTCTGCTGAAGATGCCGGGTCTTCCCCATCAGCCTGCCAGCACATCTCTCAATCGGCACAGGTGAATGTGCTCAAATGCAGATGGTGTCAAAAACAGGTTCGTCTCTTTCTTTTCCCCGATCTATGCTTATCTCAGTCGGCAATTCATATCCATAATTTTTTATATCAACTAATGGCATATATCTATAGAGAGAAGAGACATATTGGCTGATAATTTTCTTTTGACTTTGTTCTTTATGCATAGTACATATAGATGGCGCTTGCGATGAACCAGTAATGCAACATGGATGTTCTTCCACCTTGGCTATTAGGAGAAACAACAATTCATTTTTCTTGAATCTAGCAAGTGTTCGCGTTTTATGCTGTACTATTTTCTAAAGAGTAAATTCTAGTTTTTACCCCCAAGTTTGATAATTTTGACACTAATTACCCTATTTAGCAAACTTTCTTCCTAACTACCCCATTTAGTAAGAATTGTGTCAAATTTTACCCCCTCCAAGTTTTTACACACATGCAATCTATAGATTATGCACACCAAAACGCTTCTGTGGCTATTCATTCCAGAGTTGTTTTCGTTGGACTAAGTTCAGAAAATAGCGAAAATAGAAATGAAATTGAAGTCGGCAGAGTTTAAAAGAAAGTGAAATAGGTAGGACTGAGCGGAGTAGCAATGCCACAGCAGCTCACATCAGATGAGCACGCACATGCAGGAGATGAATAGTGGAAAAGAGTGAGAATGGGATAGTGGGAATGGGATGAACATAAATGCCTGAATGCCGTGAACTAAGCTCAAATATGTACGAACCTTTACTAAACCTGTCGTACGACTGGTTCAGAGGAAGTAGAGAGGAAAATTACACAATATAAGAGAATTAGGTATAGAGAGCCGATCGACCAATTAGCTGAGTCTAGTGTCCTAGCGCACGTGTTTTCTTGATGTACATCAGTTGG
The DNA here is from genome assembly GCA_910589775.1 of Avena eriantha. Taxonomy (NCBI): domain Eukaryota; kingdom Viridiplantae; phylum Streptophyta; class Magnoliopsida; order Poales; family Poaceae; genus Avena; species Avena eriantha. The sequence goes on along the minus strand of OU342741.1, from coordinate 9,236,860 downwards.
TCGAACTCCACCACCATGACGGCGTTGACACTGTACATGATGGACACCGTCTCGAGTGAAGCCGAGCCGATGTTGCTTCATTTGGAATATCATTGCTGTTCAGATTTGCAATTTGGTTTTTTCATAGGCTCTGTATGTGTGCGCTGAGTACATTATCAGCGCCAGATTATAAATAAGTTGAGCGGAAGGACAAGCAAGAGCTGATGCATGTCGGTCTGTTCATCATCCATACAAGCTGAGGAATTTCCCCTCTTTAGAGGATGCTGCTATCTTTTTTGTCTGAAGCACGATACTTGGCGGGTACAGTTAGTGCTTGATACTTAGATATGTTGTCCGTGACTATGTAAACTTTCCATTCTAAGTGCTTTCTTAGTTTGTTCTTTTTAAGCAATATAAGCTGTGCATTCCTCTTCTATTGATCGCTGTATAGCTAAGGGTAGCTTGAATAAACTATACTGTCGCTTATATGGTTTCCTTCTAGCCATGGTATTCTAACAAAAAAATGATACATTTTATTACTCATGTCACAACCCTGCTAACCAAACATAGATAAAATATATTATGTTGAACTCCTATTATACACATTCCTTGCAACACAAAATTTTCAAATTTCGGTTGCTATAAATTCTCGCAGCAACCGCGGGGTATTATCTAGTCTCCAACAAATGGCGAGGCCCAACATAGTGTGGTGTTGCATTTTCGTGCACTAGTAGAAAATGGGCCTTTGGTTCGGGCCATTAGTCCCGGCCGTGGCCGGGGCCGGGACTAATGGTCCGAACCAGACGGCCCGAGGAGGCCGAGGCACTATGTCCCGGTCCGTAAGGAACCATTAGTCCCGGTTTGAGATACAAACCGGGACAAATGGGTCTGTGCCGGCGCGCGTGCTCCTGGCAGAACCTTTAGTCCCGGTTTGTATCTCAAACCGGGACTAATGGTCTAGCCCTATATATATGCACCCAGCCCTCCACTCTCTCTTGTTTTTTTCCTATGTGAGAGGTGGGTATAACTTTGTGCTAACTTTTTTTCTTCATATGCACTAGAGGTGTTCGGTGAAATGCCTATTAGAGCGATGCCACTTGAGTTCACACAAGACAAAATATGATATGAGGTGCCAGAGCGACACTTAAGGTTTCTCCTCTTTGTTTTGAAGTGTCCTAAAAGGTTAGCAACTATTTTCTCGTTTTGACTGCGCGGTACTAATTTAAGCATCGTCATTGCGTTTGATATATATGCATGGTTGTATGATGCAGATGAGCCACCCATGGATGTACGGTGACCGACGCTCTGACGCTTACAGAGAAGGCGTGCGTTCTTTTCGCCTTGTGGCCGAGGCGAACAAGCGGCGGGATGGTTTTATGTGTTGTCCATGTGTTGAATGTCGGAATGAGTAGGCTCACACTTCCTCAAGAGTCATTCAGAGCCACCTGCTTCGGTCCGGTTTCATGTCCGGCTATAATGTTTGGACCAAGCACGGAGAAAGAGGGGTTATGATGGAAGACGGCGATGAAGAAGAGAACGATGATGACAACTACCGATCTATGTTCCCTGAATACGATGATACCGCAGTTGAAGATAATGAAAAAGAAGGGGTGAAGAACGGGAACCAGATGAGCCCGTTGATGATTTTGGTCGGGTCATTAGTGATGCAAGGCGAGACTACGACACAAAAAAGGAGAGGTTGTAGTTCGAGCAGATGTTACAAGACCACAACACATTGCTGTATCCAACTTGTGAAGATGGCCAGAAGAAGCTGGGTAGCACACTGGAATTGTTGAAGTGGAAGGCAGAGACCGGTATGACTGACTCGGGATTTGAAAAGTTGCTGGTAATAATGAAGAAGCTGCTTCCAAGAAATAACCAATTGCCCTCCAGTATGTACGAAGCAAAGAAACTTGTCTGCCCTCTAGGATTAGACGTGCACAAGATACATGCATGCCCTAATGACTCTATCCTCTACCGCGGTGAGAAGTACGAGAATATGGATAAATGCCCGGTATGCACTGCATTGCGGTATAAGATCAGAAAAGATGACCCTGGTGATGTTGAGGGCGAGCAACCCAGGAAGAGGGTTCCTGCCAAGGTGATGTGGTATGCACCTATAATACCATGGTTGAAACGTTTGTTCAGAAATAAAGAGCATGCCAAGTTGTTGCGATGGCACATGGAAGACCGTAAGAAAGACGGGATGTTAAGGCACCCTGCTGATGGTCGGCAGTGGAGAAAAATCGAGAGAGACTTCCCAGACTTTGCTGGTGACGCAAGGAACTTATGGTTTGGTCTAAGTACCGATGGCATGAATCCTTTTGGGGAGCAGAACTGCAGTCATAGCACCTGGCCCGTGACTCTATGTATCTACAACCTTCCTCATTGGTTGTGCATGAAGCGGAAGTTCATTATGATGCCAGTGCTCATCCAAGGCCCGAAGCAACCCGGCAACGGCATTGATGTGTACCTAAGGCCATTAGTTGATGAACTTCTACAGTTGTGGGCCAAATCAGGTGTACGTGTGTGGGATGAGCATAAACAGCAGGAATTTGACCTAAAAGCGTTGCTGTTCGTAACCATCAATGATTAGCCTGCTCTTAGTAACATTTCAGGACAGACGAACAAAGGATACAATGCATGCACGCACTGTTTAGATGAGACTGAAAGTATATATCTGGATAAATGTAGAAATAATGTGTACCCGTATAATCGTCGTTTTCTTCCGCCCAGTTATCCCTTAAAGAAGAAAGGCAAGCATTTCAATGGCAAGGAAGAAACCCGGACGAAGCCTGTCCCCTGTAGTGGTGCTGATGTATTTATTATGGTCAAGGATTTGGATGTAATCTTTGGAAAGGGTCCTGGAGGACAACCTGTTCCGAAAGACCCCATTACCGGACACGCACCCATGTGGAAGAAGAAATCTATATTTTGGGAGCTACCCTATTGGAAAGTGCATGAGGTCCGCTCTACAATCGACGTGATGCACCTGACGAAGAATCTTTGCGTGAATATTCTAGGCTTCCTGGGCTTGTATGGGAAGTCAAAAGATACCCCGGCAGCACGGGAGGACCAGGAACATCATAAAGGACGAGACGGCAAGCATCCAGGGTAGTTTTAAGGGCTTGCCAGCTACGCTCTTACCAAAGAAGAGAAGGAAATCTTTTTTGAAGTCCTTTTCAGTATCAAGGTCCCGTCTGGCTTCTCGTCGAATATAAAGGGAATAGTAAATATGAAAGAGAAAAAATTCAAAACCTAAAGTCTCATGACTGCCATGTGCTTATGACGCAATTGCTTCCGGTTGCATTGAGGGGAATTCTACCAGAAAATGTTCGACTAGCCATTGTGAAGGTATGTGCATTCCTCAATGCAATTTCTCAGAAGGTAATCGGTCGAGAAAGTCCATCAGGATTACAGATTGATGTGGTCCAATGTCTGGTCAGCTTCGAGTTGTTGTTCCCACCATCCTTCTTCAATATTATGACGCACCTCCTAGTTCCCCTAGTCGAAGAGATTAGAATTCTTGGTCATGTGTTTCTACACAATATGTTCCCCTTCGAGAGGTTTATGGGAGTCTTAAAGAAATATGTTCATAACCGTGCTAGGCCAGAAGGAAGCATCTCCAAGGGCTATGGAACAAAGGAGGTCATTGAGTTTTGTGTTGACTTTCTTCCTGACCTTAAGCCGATTGTTGTTCCTGAATCTCGGTATGAGGGGAGGATGACTGGAAAAGGCACACTAGGAAGGAAATCAATGGTATGTAGGGACGGGCATTCTTTCACTCAAGTACACTACACAGTTCTACACAATTCCACCGTGGTGGCTCCGTATATCGAGAAACACAAGAATATTCTACGCTCCGAAAACCCGGGGAAGCCTGAAACCTTGATTAAAGGGGAACACGAGAAGTATTTTGGCAATTGGTTGCAGACACATCTCATGAATAACACCACTGTTGGAGATGAGTTGTACCCATTGGCCAGGTTACCATCTTCGACTATATGTACTTTCCAAGGGTACGAGATAAATGGGAATACATTTTACACGATCGCCCAAGATAAAAAGAGCACCAACCAAAATAGTGGTGTCCGCTTTGATGCAACAGATGACAATGGGCAGATTGACACATATTATGGGTACATAGAGGAGATATGGAAACTTGACTATGGACCTACTTTTAAGGTCCCTTTGTTTCGGTGCAAATGGGTCAAGCTGACAGGAGGCGGGGTACATGTAGACAAAAAGTACGGCATGACAACAGTGGATCTCAACAATCTTGCATACATGGATGAACCATTCGTCCTAGCCAACGATGTGGCTCAGGTTTTCTATGTGAAGGACATGTCTACCAAACCGAGAAAAAGGAAAGATAAGCAAAAGAGTACAGAATATGATGAGCCAAAGCGCCACATAGTTCTTTCAGGAAAAAGAAACATCGTGGGAGTGGATGATAAGACAGACATGTCAGAAGATTACAATAAGTTTCATGAAATTCCGCCCTTCAAAGTGAAAACTGACCCAAGCATCCTGTTAAATGATGAAGATTCTCCATGGCTACGGTGCAGAAGAAAACCACAATACTAGATGTTGGTGATGTGTAATAATGTATTAAACCTTTTATTTGAGACATAAATCTATGTAATTAAACCTTTTATTTGAGACATAAATCTATGTAATGTATTAATCCTTTTATTTGAGCCGCGGTAGGTGATCACACAAAGAGAAGGAACCATCACAAGAGAAGGAGCCCACAAACACTAAGGATAAATATCACAACTGAAAAAATGGTGGGAAGACAGAGGTGGGAACCGGTGGAAAGCGCGGGAACGCAGTGGCGCGGAAAACTTTCATCCCGGGTGGGGGCTCAAACCGGGACAAAAGATGGGGGGGCCTTATCTGGGGGAGGCTTATCTGGGAGGGCCTTATCTGGGGGGTGGCTAACCTTTAGTACCGGCTAGTGGGTGCAACCGGGACTAAAGGTGGTTTTTGTGTCATCTAACAAAACTGTCAGTGGAATAAGGACGCGTGGGTAACCTTTAGTACTGGGTAGGGGCTCAAACCGGGACTAAAGCTGTCGGTAGGATAAGGACGTGTGGGTGGACGCACTTCTCGATGAGATAAAGCATGTAGCGCACGACGCCCTGTCGGAGGAAGAAGACAAAGTAGAAGCGGCGTCGTGCCTATAAAAGGAGCATCGATACGCCATGGCAAGCAACTCAACAAGCCAACATGGATGGAGAGTTTCATCCCCATGGATGGAGGAAAGGGTTGGGAAATCTCCCGTGGCGGAACTTCTCGAAGATGCCCTTGGTGCACACGCCCTATGGCATCTTCGGAAGTTCCGCCTCGGAAAATATTTTCCTGCTAGCCCGTGAAAGACTCCATCTCCGCCTCCCTGGGGTTAGAGGTATGGTGGAAGCCATGGGATAGAGTGGAGAGAGGCGGCAGATATGAGTGTAGATGTGCTATGGCAACAACCAAGCCAACATGGATGGAGAGTTTCATCCCCATGGATGGAGGAAAGGGTTTGGAAATCTCCCGTGGAGGAATTTCTCGAAGATGCCCTTGGTGCACACGCCCTATGGCATCTTCGGAAGTTCCGCCTCGGAAAATATTTTCCTGCTAGCCCGTGAAAGACTCCATCTCCGCCTCCCTAGGGTTAGAGGTATGGTGAAAGCCATGGGATAGAGTGGAGAGAGGCGGCAGATATGAGTCTAGATGTGCTATGGCAACGACCAAGCCTAAACCCTAAACCCTAAACCCTAAAGGGGCTACCTTCGTATGGAGAAAGCTACAGGGGTAGACGATCCGAGGCCCCCGGGTCTAGGGTTTCGCTGGAGGAAGACCACCGGAGCGTCGGAATCACATGAAAATGGCAAAATGGTTAATAGTTTGACTAGTTAGAATAATTATTTTATAAAACAGAAAATGGATTTGAATCTTTGATTCAAATTCAAGCACTTTTTATGTTAAAAATATGCAAAATATAATATTTAATGCATTTTTAAATTGAAAATGGCAAAATGGTTATTAGTTTCACTAGTTAGAATAATTATTTTATAAAACAAAAAATAGGTTTGGATTAGTTATTCAAATTCAAGAACTTTTCATGTTGAAATTTTTCTCAAATTCATAAGTATGCAAAAACTGTAAAATTCAAATGTTTAAATAATATGCTAATTAATTTTTTTTTAAACAGGCGAGCCACGGGGTGAATTTTTTTGAAAAAGGGACCTTTAGTCCCAGTGCATGCTACACACCGGGACTAAAGGTGTGGCATTGGGCGCGCCTGTTGGGCTGGGCCGAAAACCCTTTAGTCCCGGTGGGTGGCACGCACCGGGACTAAAGGGGGGGACCTTTAGTCCCGGTTCGTTATACGGACTGGGACTAAAGGCCTTCTCGTTATTACGCGCACTCCCCCACCATCTCCACTACTCACTTGCAAGGTAAATCGCGCGCGAGCTAGACGAAACGACGTCGGCAGGCTGCCCGTCCGCGCTGCTACCGTCTCACTGACGAATGCCGCCGCACCACCGTCTCTCCAGCCGCCGTCATCCCCGTCGGCTAGGTAATACCGACGAGCACGCAGTAGATTGGCGCGCGGCCGCGCGCGCAGCAGGGGAGGCCGGCGGCGGCGCGCAGCAAGGGGAGGCCGGAGGCGGCGCGCGCGCAGCAGGGGAGGCCGGCCGGCGGCTGGCAGCTCGCGAGTGGGCACAGGCGCGAGCCGGCCAGGCGCTAGCGGCTCCTTTTTTTTTAGAATTGTAATATTATTTTTGTAGTGTAATATATTGTAGTATATATTAGTGTAGTATTTTTTTTAGTAGTATATAGTAGTGTAATATAAAGTGTATTTTTTAATATATAGTAGTATGTTAATTAGTGTAGTATGTTAATTAGTGTATATAGTAGTGTCATATAAAGTGTATTTTTTATTTTTTTAGTAGTATATATTAGTGTAGTATATTTTTTTTATTTTTTAGTAGTATATAGTAGTGTAATATAAAGTGTATTTTTTATTTTTTTAGTAGTATATATTAGTGTAGTATATTTTTTTATTTTTAGTAGTATATAGTAGTGTAATATAAAGTGTATTTTTTATTTTTTTAGTAGTATATATTAGTGTAGTATGTTAATTAGTTTATTATATAATATGTTAGTGTAGTATATAGTATGGTGGTGCTCGCGGGCCTCCGCACTCAGGGTTAGGGTGGTAGTGCTCGCGGGCCCCGCACTTAGGGTTAGGGTGGTAGTGCTCGCGGGCCCCGCACTTAGGGTTAGGGTGGTAGTGCTCGCGGGGCCCCGCACTTAGGGTTAATGTGGTAGTGCTCGCGGGCCCCCGGACTTAGGGTGGTAGCAAATTGCGTGTTCATATTATTGTTTAGTATTATTTTATGCAGCAATATTGAATGAAAAATTTTATTGTGTGCATTTTGTAGAAAATATGGATCCAATCCAGAAAGACCTAGCACAGGAAGAAATTCTCGAGGATATGATCAATGACACCCCCCATGTTGATCCACCCGAATCTCCGTCGATTTATCTGAACCCCTCCGGTGAGGGAGAGGAGGTCGACCGAAATGATTAAGGAGAAGCCGACGGCTCCGGTGGTGGAGAAGCCGACGGCGAGGTATATATATGAAGTCTGGTGATCAGTAGATGCATTAACTGAGTTGTGTATATATATAAATTGACGAATGTTTCTTCTCTTAGTTATACGGACCGGGACTAAAGGCCTTCTCGTTATTACGCGCACTCCCCCACCATCTCTACTACTCACTTGCAGGGTAAATCGCGCGTGAGCTAGACGAAACGACGTCGGCAGGCTACCCGTCCGCGCCGCTACCGTCTCACTGACGAACGCCGCCGCACCACCGTCTCTCCAGCCGCCGTCATCCCCCGTCGGCTAGGTAATACCGACGAGCACGCAGTAGATTGGCGCGAGGGCCGCGCGCGCAGCAGGGGAGGCCGGCGGCGGCGCGCAGCAAGGGGAGGCCGGAGGCGGCGCGCGCGCAGCAGGGGAGGCCGGCCGGCGGCTGGCAGCTCGCGAGCGGGCGCAGGCGCGAGCCGGCCAGGCGCCAGCGGCTCCTTTTTTTTTAGAATTGTAATATTATTTTTGTAGTGTAATATATTGTAGTATATATTAGTGCAGTATTTTTTTATTTTTTAGTAGTATATAGTAGTGTAATATAAAGTGTATTTTTTAATATATAGTAGTATATTAGTGTAGTATGTTAATTAGTGTAGTATGTTAAGTAGTGTATATAGTAGTGTCATATAAAGTGTATTTTTTATTTTTTTAGTAGTATATATTAGTGTAGTATATTTTTTTTATTTTTAGTAGTATATAGTAGTGTAATATAAAGTGTATTTTTTATTTTTTTAGTAGTATATATTAGTGTAGTATGTTAATTAGTGTAGTATATTTTTTATTTTTTAGTAGTATATAGTAGTGTAATATAAAGTGTATTTTTTATTTTTTTAGTAGTATATATTAGTGTAGTATGTTAATTAGTTTATTATATAATATGTTAGTGTAGTATATAGTATGGTGGTGCTCGCGGGCCTCCGCACTTAGGGTTAGGGTGGTAGTGCTCGCGGGCCCCGCACTTAGGGTTAGGGTGGTAGTGCTCGCGGGCCCCGCACTTAGGGTTAGGGTGGTAGTGCTCGCGGGGCCCCGCACTTAGGGTTAGGGTGGTAGTGCTCGCGGGCAGCCGGACTTAGGGTTATGGTGGTAGTGCTCGCGGGTCCCGCACTTAGGGTTAGGGTGGTAGTGCTCGCGGGCCCCGCACTTAGGGTTAGGGTGGTAGTGCTCGCATGGGCCCCGCACTTAGGGTTAGGGTGGTAGTGCTCGCGGGGCCCCGCACTTAGGATTAGGGTGGTAGTGCTCGCGGGCAGCCGGACTTAGGGTTAGGGTGGTGATGCTCGCGGGCCCCCGGACTTAGGGTTAATGTGGTAGTGCTCGCGGGCCCCCGGACTTAGGGTGGTAGCAAATTGCGTGTTCATATTATTGTTTAGTATTATTTTATGCAGCAATATTGAATGAAAAATGTTATTGTGTGCATTTTGTAGAAAATATGGATCCAATCCAGAAAGACCTAGCATAGGAAGAAATTCTCGAGGATATGATCAATGACACCCCCCATGTTGATCCACCCGAATCTCCGTCGATTTATCTGAACCCCTCCGGTGAGGGAGAGGAGGTCGACCGAAATGATTAAGGAGAAGCCGACGGCTCCGGTGGTGGAGAAGCCGACGGCGAGGTATATATATGAAGTCTGGTGATCAGTAGATGCATTAACTGAGTTGTGTATATATATAAATTGACGAATGTTTCTTCTCTTAGTTATACGGACCGGGACTAAAGGCCTTCTCGTTATTACGCGCACTCCCCCACCATCTCTACTACTCACTTGCAGGGTAAATCGCGCGCGAGCTAGACGAAACGACGTCGGCAGGCTGCCCGTCCGCGCCGCTACCGTCTCACTGACGAACGCCGCCGCACCACCGTCTCTCTAGCCGCCGTCATCCCCGTCGGCTAGGTAATACCGACGAGCACGCAGTAGATTGGCGCGCGGCCACGCGCGCACCAGGGGAGGCCGGCGGCGGCGCGCGCGCAGCCGGGGAGGCCGGCCGGCGGCTGGCAGCTCGCGAGCGGGCGCAGGCGCGAGCCGGCCAGGCGCCAGAGGCTCCTTTTTTTAGAATTGTAATATTATTTTTGTAGTGTAATATATTGTAGTATATATTAGTGTAGTATTTTTTTTATTTTTTAGTAGTATATAGTAGTGTAATATAAAGTGTATTTTTTAATATATAGTAGTATATATTAGTGTAGTATGTTAATTAGTGTAGTATGTTAATTAGTGTATATAGTAGTGTCATATAAAGTGTATTTTTTATTTTTTTAGTAGTATATATTAGTGTAGTATATTTTTTTTATTTTTTAGTAGTATATAGTAGTGTTTATAAAGTGTATTTTTTATTTTTTTAGTAGTATATATTAGTGTAGTATGTTAATTAGTGTAGTATATTTTTTTATTTTTTAGTAGTATATAGTAGTGTAATATAAAGTGTATTTTTTATTTTTTTAGTAGAATATATTAGTGTAGTATGTTAATTAGTTTATTATATAATATGTTAGTGTAGTATCTAGTATGGTGGTGCTCGCGGGCCTCCGCACTTAGGGTTAGGGTGGTAGTGCTCGCGGGCCCCGCACTTAGGGTTAGGGTGGTAGTGCTCGCGGGCCCCGCACTTAGGGTTAGGGTGGTAGTGCTCGCGGGGCCCCGCACTTAGGGTTAGGGTGGTAGTGCTCGCGGGCAGCCGGACTTAGGGTTAGGGTGGTAGTGCTCGCGGGTCCCGCACTTAGGGTTAGCTTGGTAGTGCTCGCGGGCCCCGCACTTAGGGTTAGGGTGGTAGTGCTCGCGGGTCCCGCACTTAGGGTTAGGGTGGTAGTGCTCGCGGGCCCCGCACTTAGGGTTAGGGTGGTAGTGCTCGCATGGGCCCCGCACTTAGGGTTAGGGTGGTAGTGCTCGTGGGGCCCCGCACTTAGGATTAGGGTGGTAGTGCTCGCGGGCAGCCGGACTTAGGGTTAGGGTGGTGGTGCTCGCGGGCCCCCGGACTTAGGGTTAATGTGGTAGTGCTCGCGGGCCCCCGGACTTAGGGTGGTAGCAAATTGCGTGTTCATATTATTGTTTAGTATTATTTTATGCAGCAATATTGAATGAAAAATGTTATTGTGTGCATTTTGTAGAAAATATGGATCCAATCCAGAAAGACCTAGCACAGGAAGAAATTCTCGAGGATATGATCAATGACACCCCCCATGTTGATCCACCCGAATCTCCGTCGATTTATCTGAACCCCTCCGGTGAGGGAGAGGAGGTCGACCGAAATGATTAAGGAGAAGCCGACGGCTCCGGTGGTGGAGAAGCCGACGGCGAGGTATATATATGAAGTCTGGTGATCAGTAGATGCATTAACTGAGTTGTGTATATATATAAATTGACGAATGTTTCTTCTCTTAGGCCTCCACATCGAGCAAAAAATATTCTAAACGAGGCCCGGCCAAAAAGTTGGACGCATCTACGCGTTATACAATTACGCGGGTATCACCACGGGGTGAACCGGTGGAACCCGAAAAAGCTAAAATTGTATTTAAACAACAATGCGGAGTTATGGTTAGGGATCACATCCCGATCACCGTTCGAGAGTGGAATAAGACCAAAGGGGCGAAAGAGGGTGAGTATGTCTCCGACAGGTGCAAAGAGGGTCTTTAGAATGACCTCATGACACATTTCACCCTGCCAGAATGTGAGGATGATGCCGACACAACTGCATTGAGGAAGAAAGTCAAGCAGTGGACTCTTACAAAGATGGCCGAACTATTCAAGAACTGGAAGAAAGCATTATGGCAAAAGTATCAGAAGACGAAGAAGACTCCTAAATTTGAAGGCTATCTAACGAACCAGCAGGCTAACTGGGATGCATTTGTGAAGTACAAGGAGTCACAACCTGCTATGAAAATGTAGGAAAAAAATAAGAAAAATGCCGCGATGAAGAAATATCACCATCACCTGGGGCCAGGGGCTACGTGGCTGCCATGCCAAAGTGGGATGCTAAAGAGAATGAGCTGCTTGCTAAAGGGATCACTCCAGAACAAATACGCGAAGAATGGGATCTGAGGGCAAGGAATTGGTTCCTTGGGCATGGGAGTGAGTATGACGAAAGTACAGGGGAGCTTATTTGCAGTGACGGGATTAGGATACCCCGGGATACATGGCAGAAAGTGGTGAAGGAGATTAAAGCGGGGACAACAAAGTTCCGTCCCGATAGAGAGAAAGACTTGCTGACAAAGGTCCTCGGGAATGACGAACGCGGAGGATGTGTACGAGGCCTTGGCCCTAGTTATACGTGGGAGATGGGGTTTCCCAAAGACAGAGATACTTATAGGAGCCGAGAGAGACCAAAGAGGCGACGGCCGGAGGAGGAGGGAGACAAGTTCACCGAGTTGATAGGAACACTTCGAATGTATCAGCAACAGATTGACGAACTTCGAGGAGCAGCGCGCCTGCAAGATCCTGTACTCAATATTACCGCCGTCCCATCTCAGCGGAAAAGCAGCGTGGCTGAATTGGAGGTCCCTTCTGACGATGCACGTATGGTAGATGGCGGTCCCGGCTACCCCGTGGATGGAATCAAGGAGCAGGCATCTTGTGAGCTCCATCAGAACGTGAAGAACCTATCCATCAAGGTGGCGGTCGGATGTGCTTTACCTTGTCCACCTGGCGCACACTGGCATGGCCGTGAGATTCCAGCTGGCTATGCTAAAGTTGGTGTGGATGAAATTGCAATGGGGTGGGACTCAATGGAGCTTGACATCCCTGGACATGGAGGTGAGAGGACACTCGGAGAAGTACTGGGTGGTATCATTCTATGGGACAAGAACAACATCAAGCTTCCAGGCTGGACGCCAAAGCCAACACCACCTCCGAGTGGTCACATGTCACATTCACCTCCATCACCTCCAAGAAGCCCACCCCATGACTACGACCACCACAGCCCGAGTCCATCTCGATCTCCGCCGCAGCATCCGATTAGTACTAAACGACGCAGGAGCCCAAAACGACAAATGTCGCCCCTCCCAAGAGTACCTCATAAGAATCTTCCTATCAGACCTTACGATCGTACTGACGAGGAAACCGACATGATCGTAAAGGCCGAATGTGTTGCGAAGCTTCAAAAGAAGAAACCCAAGCCCGCCCCGGTATACACCGAGAAGCAAAAAGTGTATGCACTTTCTTTTCTGAACACAAAATCGCAAGATGACTTGCACCATAAGCCATATGACTATCGACGCACACTTCAGAAGGAAGTGAAGAAGAGCAAATCAAGTAGAAGTACAAGCGGGAGCAAATCATCAAGTCAAAGTGCAACCGAGAAAAGAAAGGACGTCCCCCAGCTCGGGGAACAGGCAAAAAAATCGACCCCACCCCTCAAGGTGGTATCCTATGACACTCCCCAGCAGCATATGGAAGAAGCTAAGAAGCTTGCGGCCGCTATGATTGTGACTGTTGAGGAATTGCTAGGTTCCCAGGACGACAAGTTACCCAAGGCTCAGGTAGTCCCTACATATGTCCCAGGGAAGCCTCTGGTCAGCTTTGAGCAGTTCCAACAACTGCCAACACAAATGCGGAGTTTACATAAATGGTACTTGAAAGCCATAAAGGAGGAGAGAATAATGATCGTGGCGAAAGTCCCACATGACTACTACTTCCGAGAAGAAGAGGTCCATGTTGAGTTTCCAGAACTCTTCTAGTTATACACTTTCGACGCCCGCGACAAAAGTCTCATGAGTTGCTATTGTCTGTAAGTTGTTGAATTCATTGTCCATATATAAGCTGTTCATTTTTTCAGTTGTTCAGTTCATTGCATGTAATTATCCTAATTATATCCTTTTGTACTATATTATTATGCAGAATGAAGATCATGGAATGTAAAAGAAGATCAATCTTCAGTGTTGGGTTCATTGACCCAGATAAAATACATTGTCGGACATTAAAGGAAAAACCCGAGGACACACAGGAAAACCTTCTAAGGTTTCTAACAAAGCAAAATTTCTGTGACCACATACTGTTTCCTTACAATTTCGCGTGAGTGTCTTACTCTATTGTACACATTCTCTTTTGCTTACTCGATGTTAAGTGTAATTGATGAGTTACTGATGTATATATAAATGTGTACAGTTTCCACTGGATTCTCATGGACATTCAACTTGATAAGGGAAGAGTTGAAGTCATGGACCCATTAAAGAGACCCCTGGAACAGTTTAGTGACATGCAGGACATGCTCCAGAGGTAATTTTCGCGCTATAGCGGTCTCTTTCGTTGATTTCCTGAGATATCACGTAATAAATAACTCATTCATTTTCTTTACCGGGTAGGGTTTGGAACCAGTTCAAGAGTACGGTTATGGGTGACTTTACTGAGAAGCTGACGTTTAAGCTGGTCTCGGTAAGTAGTAGGCGCATCTCTTTACTTCTAGTTTCAATACAATTATGATGCTGGATTATTATTTTGATTGAATTCTATTCTCGTAAAGTGCGCGAGGCAGCCACAGGGGACGAATCTATGTGGATTCTACGTTTGCGAGTTCATTCGCACGTTTACCAGTGAGCTGAATGATTATAGAGTCGATGTAAGCAATACATTCAAAAAAATATTTTTATTACCGTCACTTTTTGTTATCATGATTGATATTCATATTGATCTCCTTTTCTTATATAGTTTGAGAAAATGCGGGATCAGCTCCTACCACAGCAACGCGTAGTAGCAGTTGCTGAAGAACTGGCAGGATTCTTGATGAACGAGATGATAGATGACGCCGGAGAATTTAGTGTGAATAGGCGCCGATGATCCCCGACCGTGTAATTGAATAGACGGGCTCTAGTCCCGATAATTGTGATCTCCATGTGTAACTATCATGTATATATTTGTATGCTCGATCTTAAGAAAAGTTATCGTATGTATGCACGAACATGTACGGTATGTCGTAGCGTAGAAAACTATTTTGAAATGAAAAAAAAAAGAATACAAATTAAAGTGCCTAAAATTCTGCCTAAAATTAAAGTGCCTAAAAAAGAATACAAATTAAAGTGCTATGAAAGTGCCTAAAATTCTGCCGCAGAGAACCGTTTGTCCCGGTTCGTAATACGAACCGGGACTGCCAGCGTCCGCAGAGACAGCCACGTGGATGCCCATTGGTCCCGGCTGGTAAGAGGGCCGGGACTAATGGGTGGGTCTTTAGTCCCGTCCCTCCAGTCCCGGTTATCAGGACCGGAACTAAAACACCTTACGGGCCGGGACTGGAGGCCCGTTTTTCACTAGTGGTGTGCGACACGACGCCGTCCCAGCCTTCCAGAACGATGAGCGACGGAAGCTCCTCCTTCCTTAATGCGGCCACGGGTGGCCAGAACGCCAGCTCTGTTCCCTCTGCATCTTTCAGTATGTCCAGGAGCGTCATGCTGTCCATCTAATCATTTTACCACAAATACAGCATATGCGCATGCAGGGACTATTTTCTATGAAAGTATACTTTAAGCATTACTGGTATTGTTGATGACTACAAGCACTCCACACATTTTCCCATCCAAGAATATTTAGAAAACTGTGATCCATTCTCTTTATGCAAGAGCACTCAGAGAAGAATGTTTCGGCACCATCTACGTACCATGTTCAATCAGCCAATTTTAAACTAACATGCTTCTGTTATGCATGGATGACAGTCTATATGCATAATGGTTATTACGAAGTATTATTGGCAAATTATAAACACCTATCCATAATAGGAAGGAAGGCTTTTGGTATAATACGAAGGAAGAATTTTTTTTCTATACTTGATAGGTCCTTTTGAATAATAATAGATAACCAGATTAGGCTATCTTCTTGTATGGACTTACTAAAATGATGGATAAAGTGCTGCACATTTTACCACTAAAAGTCAGTTTCTCTGGCATATAATACAAATAGAGAAGTACTTTCTTACATATTAGAGCTGTGCTTAGCTAATTGTTCCAAGTGGTTACTACCACTTTTACAGACAAAGCTGATGGTCTTGGAGATACTCGTAAAGAACTGTACAATGCCTATTCTACTATAAAGGTACTCGGGTCCTTCGCTTCTCCATATTTGCCGTTTGGGAGCAAGATTTTGTTCAGTCCTTGAAATGGCTCCCATAATTGCAGATTCCAGCTTAGCAAGTTGCAGTCTTGGACCATCCAAAGTTGCAGGTTTATTATTCACACTCATTAATCATACTTTAGATACTATTCCAAACAGATATTGACAGTTGAGCATACCCAATTTATATTTTAGGATGGATTTCATGAGAAATGGGATCATGGAACAGATCCAACTGCGGGATATCGACACAGTAATGACTTCATCTTAGTCCTCACATGAACTCCCAACCACAATGTACTTCTTTTACCAGCTCAATGCTCAGTTATAGTGTCATCTGCCATGCCTTACATTTGCTAATTCTAGCTATATTCTAAACCATCAACTTGAAGGAACAGACATGAAATATGTTGATCTTCATTAGATGTCAAATAAGAAATGTTTAAGAAGTATGTAACTGACTGCCTCCTCATCTTTACTTCTGTACTTCTATTTATTTCCCTGAATAAATGAATATTCAAAGGATTTTTCCACAACCTCTCAGTAACTATAGTTGTCCTAAGGAAAAAAAATGCTATCTCATACTCTGTTTTAGATATACCTCCATTTCTAAATCTCAACGCAATTCCACTGCAAGTAGCAAGTAGTGTACATCATATGATAGTGCAGTACAAATGCTCTTATCTCCATTTCCTTGGACCTCTAAAGCTGGATTATTTGCATTTTTTATCTTCTTTTGGTATACCTACTTACTTCTGCAATACACCATATTGTTTTTAGATTGTGACATTTGATTCCTATGGAGTATCAGGCCATCCAAATAATCGTGATGTTCATCATGGCATATGGTTTGTTAACTTCTCTTTCTGTTGCTACAATGCACTAATTTCTCACATTGTTTGGATTCATATATATGTTTCTCATATTTATGTGATACACTAATGCACTAATTTCTCACATTGTTTGGATTCATATATATGTTTATCATATTTGGTACATTTGTGATATGCTGTCCTGGAGTCTAAACTGCGATACAGCAAGCTTCTACATGAGAATGAGCAAGGGATATTCAAAGCATGGGAACTTGTAAGTTTATTCCCAAGAGCCTTGGATTACGTTCTTCATGTTTAATTATAAGGTACTTATAGAGTCCTTTTCATTATGCACTCTCAAAGTGCCCGTGAGTTACTTTCTTGGTTTTCCATATGCTCTGCTACATATTTGTAAAGGCAACATATGTCATTATGGTGGTACTCCCTCCGACCCATATTAGTTGACTTGGATTTATCTAGATTCGGATGTATCTAATACTAAAACATGTCTAGATACATCTGAATCTAGACAAATTCGAATCAACTAATATGGGTCGGAGGGAGTAACATATTTGGAACGGCAACGTATGTCAGTCTGGTGGTAACATATTTGGAATTGAAACATTTGTCGTTCCAGTGGTAACATATGTCAAAGGCAACATATGTCATTCTGGTGATAACATGTGTTCCATGGAACCAGCCGCATCTGCCTCCGCGGCCCCGGCGCCTTCGTTGAGTTCGTCGACTACGCCATCTTAGTCCTCACCTCTTTCGAGTGTGGCGACGATTACGTGTCCCCCGGTGCGGGGCCGGCATTGGCGAGCGCCTTGGGGGCACAAGGGGGCATTGTAAAGGCGTTGAGTTCATCGGGAAACCACCGTAGAACGAGTCCGTGGCGAAGTCCATGTCCATCACGGCGCTGCGAGGAGGCTAGAAAAGAAACAGAAAATCTGGTTGCTCAAAATGAGAAGTTGATGTCTGTTTTCGAAGAGACCGAGAAGAAGGATTTTATCGTTCAAGAATATTATAATTCGTCGACATGGCCGCACAAATCCTTGGTAATAGCCTTGGCAATTTTTACGTCCTGCGATAACTCACCTTCTTTCTAGCCATCGATGCATTTGTCTCTTTATACACAGAGGACATTGAGAATAATATGAATGTCAATCATCAATTTAAGGAGTTTGAGAGGAAAGATGTAAAAAATAGGGACGAAGAATGTGTTGAGGATATGGATGACGACGACAATTAAGAGGACAATGGAGATGTCGAGGATATGAACAACTACGACTCTGATAATGGTAACCAGGAAGAAGGTGAGTTCTTGTAGGTCAGGCAACGAGGTCAACGATGTAACTCGAGAGGGTCAGGCTTTCGAGCTCAGGGAACTGGACGGACGACATCTTGGAGTTTCCCCTCTTCCTCTTTGCAAGTCCGAGGCGGATAAAGCTCTAGGATGACCTTGGATCAATGGACACGGCGTGGTGGAAGCTCAGGACGATGTTGGTACTCACTGGTGGGACGGGCTCTGTACCTAACTACCCGATGTCACCATCCATGGTATTCTTCTGCTAAAGATGCTTTAAATCTTCCCTATGTTTTACATCTTTCCTCTCAAACTCCTTAAATTGATCATTTCATGCATTCATTTATCCTGAAAGGTCCTCTATGTATAGAGAGAGCAAATATAGCGATGACCAGGAAAAAGGCGAGTTACCCCGGGCCGTAAAGATCAGCAAGGCTAAGACTGAGGCTTTGTGCGGCCATGCCGATGAATTATAATCTTCTTGAACGAGAAAATTCTTCTTCTCAGTCTGACATGGGCATGACCAATCGGGTCCCCGTGATTGACTACCATAGGCATACAAAGGCATGAGGCCTATGAAGCCCGTAAAAAGTAAAGAAAGTCCAGAGAGCATCTGACGGACAGAAGTGTGTATTGGTAATCAAGAAAGAAATAGAAACCAACATTATACTAATGTTGTAATTAACCTATCCGTATACGGCTTTGAGACCTAGGCTATTATATAAAGGCTGGAAGGATCCAAAGGAGAGACACTGAAGTTTTGAGCAATCCGTAGCCATATTTTCCATAGTAATAAGACAACTTTGACTCCCTTGTTTGTTTGATTAGCCGATGAAATCTCTAACGTTCTCTTTCCATGAAACGCTGAGTCCATAACCATGGGCATTGCCGAGGTTACCCCTCGTCACGGTCTCTTTGAAAATAGCCATCAACTTTGCCTTTTGAGCAACCATATTTTCTATTTCTTTTCTAGCCTCCTCGCGCGGTGCCGCGGTGGATTGGCCTTTTGAGAAAAGTCAGACCAGTGTTGGCGACTCAACAAGGACACATGATCTAGCATAGTCGACGAACTTGGGAAGGCGTTCCCGTTCGCAGAGACAACAACGGTTGTTTCCATGGAACCATGCGCCAGTGTCCACCCACACGACAGCCTCGCCGGCACCAACCACAAACCAGGGGACTTGTCTCTTGTCGTCGTCGCCACCCCCGGAATAGGTGAGGACAGAGATTGCATAGTCGACCGACTCCCCAGTCCAAGGAGGCAGAGATGCCGGAAGAAATGCAACATAGTTCAAATAAGAGGTAACATGTAGTAAAAGCAACACTATTCATGCAGGAGATAACATGTGACAAACGCAACATTGTTCACTATAATAGTAACATGTTAGAAAAGTAATATAGATCATTTAAGAGGTAACATATACATAAAAAAGCAACAGTGTGACACACATAGGTAACATACTGACAGGAGCTCTTGTCAGTTAGAATGTCCAACATTGATACCATCATATAAACATACTGAAAGGAGCTAGAGAGTTTTCACATGGGTCTAGCTAAGGTATCATTAACAAAATGAAGTTTTCACATGGATCTTCCAGAGTCATGACAATGCAACCCAACGAGTGTTACCTATTTCCTCCTTCTCTTTTTTCCCTTTTTCTTTTCACTATTGCAGTAACCTCTGGAGCCAGAACTGTAGTATTTTCCTCGTGGAGAAGAAGGTGCACCAGGTTTGAGGCCTTGTATCCATGAGGATTGGTCTGCAAATTGGAATGAAAAGGAAATAATACAGGTAATGCACAATGTTTTTTGCATCATCTATGTCTCCGGAAGTAAAGAAATACACTAACCTTCATGGTTGTGGGCGCTCAACGAACGCCATACATCCAAGGACACTGTCTTTGTAGCTAGCGTGATGATTAAGACCTGACAACCTTAGTTTCTCTATGTTGAAAATTGGTGAAGCACAGGAGCAATTCACAAAGGCTTGTTCTACATGCTTCCCGAATGTTTTAGCCAAGTTATCCATCTTCTTAGTTAATTTTGATCGCTGGTATGCAAGAGAGTGATCTGGTATTTTATCTACACATCGGCAAAAAACACTATCCATTCTCCATCTCGATCGATAGGACAATTTATCTACAAAAACTAGCATGTATTAGAATTGTATTATCATTAAGTGTATTATCATTAGAATCCTGCACCACTTGCAAATCTCTGTATCATATTGTTGGCTATAAGCTCTTCCATAGTCGTTTGCTCCAATGCTTCGTTGTTCTACACAAAAAATTGTTATCAAACTTTTTAGTTGACATCCAAAGCTTTGTTTCTTGTAGAAAGCTTACTAGATGTTTTGTTGGGATAATTATTCTTTTTTAGTGCTAGCTTCTAGTCTCATCATCAAACTTCACGCACTAGACGAATGCATTCATGATACTCAGGGCATTGTGACCTTCCTCTAAGAACTCCAATAGCTCGGCACCTGTCATGGTAGTTTTGCCCACATCCAACACCACATCATGAATGCATTTGCCTAGTGCGTGAAGTTTGATGATGAGACTAAAAGATACCACGAAAAAAGAATGATTATCCCAACAAAAAATCTAGTAAGCTTTCTGCAAGAAACAAAGCTTTGGATGTCAGCCAAAAGGTTTGATGGCAATTTTTTGTGTAGAACGACGAAACATTGGAGAAAACAACTGTGGAAGAGCTTATAGCCAACAATATGATACAGAGATCCGCAAGTGGTGCAAGATTCTAATGATAATACACTTAATGATAATACAATTCTAATACATGCTAGTTGTTGTAGATAAATTGTCCTATCGATCGAGATGGAGAATGGATAGTGTTTTTTGTCGCTGTGCATGTAAAAGACCATGTCACTCTCTTGCATTCCAGCGACTCAAAGTTAACAAAGAAGATGAATAACTTGGCTAAAACATTCGGGAAGCATGTACAAAAAGCCTTTGTGAATTGCTCCTGCGCTTCGCCAATTTCCAACATAGAGAAACTAAGGGTGTGAGGTCTTAGTCACCACGCCATCTGCAAAGATAGTGCCCTTGGATGTATAGCTTGCCTTGAGGTGTTTACTGGAAAACCAACACCCATAGCCATGAAGGTTAGTGTATTCCCTTACTTCTAGAGTCATAGATGGTGCAAAAAGCATTGTGCATTACCTGCATTATGGATACAAGGTCCCAAAGTTGGTGCACCTTCTTCTCCACGAGGAAAATACTGCAGTTCTCCCTCCAGAGGTTACTGCAATAACAGAAAGAAAGGGAAAAAAGAGAAGGAGGAAATAGGTTATGCTTGTTGGGTTGCATTGCCATGACTCTGGAAGATCCATGTGAAAACTTCATTTTTGTAATGATACCTTAGTTAGACCCATGTGAAAACTTCGTTGCTCCTGTCAGTATGTTTATATGATGGTATCACCGTTGGTCATTCTAACTGACAAGAGACATTGCTCCTACCAGTATGTTACCTATGTGTGTCACACTGTTGTTTTCTATGTATATGTCACCTCTTAAATGATCTATGTTATTTTTCTAACATGTTACTACTATAGTGAACAATGTTGCATTCGTCACATGTTACCTCCTATATGAACAATGTTGCTTTTACTACATGTTACCTCTTATTTGAACTATGTTGCATTTCTTCTGGCGCATATGCATTCGTGGACTAGGGGACTTCATCGACTACGCCATCCCCGTCCTCACCTCTTCTGTGGGTGGCGATGATGAAAAACGACTAGTCCCTCCATTTGTGGCCAGTGTCGGTGAGGCTGCCGTGTGGGTGGACGGTGGCGTAGGGTTCCATGCAACCAGCCACTGATGCCTCTGCGGACAGGGACACCTTCCTCGAGTTCGTCGACTATGCCAGATAATGTGTCTTTGTTGATTCGCCAAAACTTGTGTGACTTTTCTTAAATGGCCAATCCACTGCGACGCCACGCGAGGAGGCTAGAAAAGAAACAGAAAATTTGGTTGCTTAAAAGGGGAAGTTGATGTCTGTTTTCAAAGAGACGTAGAGAAGGGTTTTCTTTTTCAAGAAGATTATAATATGTCGGCATGGCTGGATAAAGCCTTAGTCTTAGCCTTGGCGGTCTTTACGGCCTACGGTAACTCACCTTCTTCCTGGTCATCGTTGTATTTTCTCTATTTATACATAGAGGATCTTGTGGATAACATGAATGCCTGAAATGATCAATATAAGGCATTTCCGAGTTGGTAGTAAAGGGCCTTTCGTGCCTTTTAAGAAACCAAGTTCAGTTATCAATGCTCAACTGGATTAAGGTGTCAACCACGACTCCGGCTATGAACTATCTCTTGCTCGCGGATGATAGCCTGTTGTTTTTCAAAACAAGTTCAGATACAACTATTGAGGTGAAGAAGGCGCTACTTAAGTATTGCAATACTTCGGGCCAGCGTATTAATATGGACAAGTCTTCTGTCTTTTTAGCAAAGGTTGTCCAGGTTTGGTGAAGAAGGGTATCAAAACTGCACTCGATGTACAGAGCGAGACACCCAATGAAAAATATCTTGGTATGGCATCCAATGTGGGAAGATCCAAGAGTGGGGCGTTCAAGCACCTGAAAGATAAGGTGTGGATGAAAGTTTTGGGGTGGATAGAGCAACTATTGTCCATGGGGGAAAGGATATTTTGATCAAATTTTTGGCACAAGCAGTGCTGACCTACTCCATGTCCTGCTTCAAGATACCAAAGGGGCTTTGTGATCATATCAATACCATACTACAAAAAAATTGGTGGAGCAAAAATGAGGGTAAGAGACGTACATGTTGGGTGTCTTGGGACAAAACGAGGAGCCCAAGTACGCTGGTGGGCTAGGGTACCGAAATATCGAAATTTTCAACTTTGCACTACTTGCAAGGAAGGCATGGCGCATTCTGCAGGATCCTATGTCTCTTAGTGTGACGGTGCTGAAGGCGGTGTATTTCCCAGCTACTGACTTGTTGACAGCCGATCTGGGAGCTCATCCGTCGCAAGTGTGGAGGGCTATCTTAGAGGGCCGCGACACATTGAAGCTGGGATTTATTCGGAGGATCAGTGATGGCAAAACAATAGAGGCATGGAGACAAAATAGCCAGGCTCTAGATTTTCACAGACTTGCGTATGCAGTGGCCTTGCTATAAGATCGTGTATCGGAGGTGGAGAAATTCGTCGAGTGCTACCGTAGGTCCTTGGCTATTGTGTATAATCCTATGTTTCCACGGGATCCTCAACCCAGATCCTGGCTGTTCTAATGGCATAGTTTCGGCAAGGCGAAAGGTTTCGCCACTTTGTGAAGCTGTAGCTTGTGGCGGGTGCTAAACTTGCGCTTTCGTGGGTCTATTGGATTTAGATGTCGTGTCACTGGGACCTTCCCCTCCTGGCGGTGGGCTGGTTAGTATGGCGTCTCATTACATGGTTGCTCGTAGGCCTGCCATAAGGATTTTCTGAAGGTGCCTGGAGGAAGACGAAGATTTATTCCTAAATTTCGCCATCTGAATGTTTCCTGCATGTATAGTTGTATTCATTGAGTAATGTATGGTGCCTTTGTTTTTATGGCAAAACAGTCGTAAATTTATACGAGATTTTGTTTATCGCGCGAGACCTTTTTGTTTTCCTAACGCCTAGGGGCTAAATCAGCTATTCAGGTCAAAAGCGCATTGTATTGATATGGTATGCTTGGCGAAGAGCCCGAGTATCGGGTGGGTTGATGATCATTTATCGGTTGATATAGCCCCCGAGTATCGGGTTGATGAATAAAATAGAACGAAAGAAAGCTTGAGACCAAGTTTTGGGAACTTATCTTTATTTATCTTCAAATCATAAGGGGTACATACTTTGGCGTGCTCGTCTAGCCGTTGGCCTTATTGAATATAAAATGCTTAAAAGAAAAAGGGAAATTCTAATATCCGCACTTTCCAGTTCGAGGTACTCCTTTGTTGTCTTCTCGTTTGTTTCTTTGATCGTGATGATTCAAGGGGGTTTTTCTGGACTTTCGACTGGAGGCACAGCTTCTGTGCGGTGGACCAGAGAGAAAGGGGTGTGTTCTGCTTGATTGCTTCGGATTGGAAAGTCAATACACACGCGAAGTCCTGTGATTTTCTTCGGGATGAGTACTGGGTTAGCCACCCACGTTGCTTTTGTTATCTTTGTGATGTGCCATGAGTTGGTGAGATGAGGGGCCAGTTGTCCAGTGGCCCTGATTTGTCGGGTGGATCATTCATTGGCGGCTGTGTGTACTTTAACTGAGTGTTCATCGGGTTCCTTGGGGATTTCTTGTATATTCATTGAGTCCAAAAGAGTCTCCCAATTCTCACGGGGAAACTGACAAGCGCATCTTCCTATGCGGGACCAATGTTGGAGGCCGGATAGGTCATCTTTGGGTTTGCGTGGTACGCCTGATTTTCTGGAGTTTGGTCAATGGGGACATGTCCTTCGACTAATGGCTCTGTGTCTGCAATTTTTAGGTGGCCAAATTCTGCCTCCATCCCGAAAGATTCTGATATTTTGTTGAACTCTTGGTCACAATTATCCGAACGAGTTAAGCTTCCTCTCACGGTTATGATTCCATTGGGAGCAGGCATTTTTAGTAACAGGTATGCATAGTGGGGTACTGCCATGAACCTGGCGAAAGCTACGCGTCCCAAGATAGCGTGGTATTGTGATGGCCAGTCCATGACTTCAAATTCGAGTTTTTCGTGCTTGAAGTTGTTCTACGTCGAGATAGACTTTGCCTAAACAAATTTTGGCTTTTCCCGGAACTATCCCGTGGAAGTTTGTATACGTGGGTGCTAGATTTGTCAGGGACCAATTCATTGCCCGCAGGGTTTTGGCATAAATTAAATTGATGCTGCTTCCTGTGTCCAAGAAAACCTTGCTCATGTCGAATTCGCTAATTTGTGTCTCCACTATTAAATTTGACTGACCCGGTCATGGCACATGAAGCGGGTGATCAACTCTGCTGAACGTGATTTCTTGCTCTAACCAGTGGAGATATTCGGATCTAGGTGGTGGCGTTGTTACTGCCCTATTTACTTGTCTTGTGATCAGCTTCTGGTCCTGTTAGACGACGCCATTTCCGAATCATCGACATTGCGCCTTTAGACCTTGGGTATTCGTCTTCTTGATTTGTTGTGTTTTGCGGTTGTCCCACTGGCGGATGTACTGGCGGCGGTGGTGATGCACCAATGGCTAAAGCTCCAGGTGCAGTGGCGTATCCTCGGTTTCTTTTGCATTGCATACCTCCTGCATCTTTAAAAACGTTCGGCAATCCTTCATGAGGTGGTTTGCTCGCCTTTTGCCTGTTGAATCTATGTAGAAGTGCATATTACAGGGTCCTTCCAGCATTGCGGACATTAGTGGGTCCCGAGCTCTTGGCTGGTATCACTATGTTGGTTGGCTTCCCCCAGCGTTGTCTCTGTTGCTGCGGTATCCATTGGTGTGATCGTCATTTCTTCGATTATCCTCTCCTAAGAAACCAGCTGCAACGTAGCTTGGTCCTCCATATCCATTGTTGCTTCGTCATCTCCTATCGTTGTTGCGCATGTCCTGATCTTCTTCGGGTGAACGCGCTCGTTTGTTGTTTACTGTGTCTTCTCTGTTAGCCTAGCGATTTGCCATATCCATCAGTTGTGAAATTGTTTTGGGCTTGACCCGTCCCATCTCTTCAAGATCATTCCAGCTGCTGATGGATTCTTCGGGTAATTGCCTTAGCCAGGATCGGGTGGCGCCGCTTAGGTGCAGATGTAGGCTTTGCATTGTGGTGGCCTTGGAGCCACCCTATAATTTGAGGGTAGCCAGATAATCTGCCAACCAAGCTTCGGGTTCCTGGAGGCCGTCATACTTCTGGTGGTCATGAGGGAGTTTTAAGTCCTTGGGTACTAGAGTCTTGCGAACCTGTCGGGTAAAGCAACTGGCTACACACAATTCATATTCGTCCTCGCTTTCACCGTCGTAGTATCTTCAACTGTTGCGCTCTTCCTTGGATCTGTCGATCCTGCACTGTGTAATGTCGTCTCTTGTGTCATTTCGTGGCTCAGGGCTCGAAAAGTGCACCTGATGTGGTGACCGCGATCGTCGGGTGTGTACCACCTGTCGTGGGTTATTGTGATGACGTGGGGATCTATCGGGCTGTCATGTGTTTTCTTGTTCCGCTTGCGCAAGAGATGCACCCACCATGCCGAGGTTCATAAGAGCGGAGCAATGGAGAGCCGCACGAGGATCATCGGGTGCGGGTTGAGTTGTAATCAGGTATGTTTGCACAGCTACAATTGCGGCTTGTACTATTTTTGCCTTGATGGGGTAACCGTTGAAGTCGATGGTAACCGAGACAGGGGTGGGCGGGCATGGTGCCACTTCCGTCGGATTGTTGCTTGATTAAAAGGGGTCCATCGAATCCATGACTCCAGCGTTCAGGTTTCCCACAGACGACACCAATTGATGAAGGGTAACCTCGGCAAGCCCATGATTATGGACTTAGGGTTTCGAGGAAAAGAGAACGATGGGGATTTCATCGGATTGTCAGACAAACAAGGGAGTCGAAGTCGTCTGATTTCTTATGATCCAATCGATTACTGATTTCTCAAGGCTTTTTCGTACCTCTCCGCTGGATCCTCCCAGCTTATATATATAATAGGCTGGGTCCCAAGGTCGTATACTGATAGGTTACAGACTTATGATTACAACACCAATACAATGCCGGTTTCAATTTCCTTATGTAGCAAGACTATGCCTTCCGTCGGATGCTTCCTGGGCCTTCTTCTTGGTCTTCATGGGCCGTGAACATTCATGTAGCTAGGGTAACCAAACATAAGCACCCGAGTAATCATACCCATGTCAGGCTGAGACCGATCGCTTCGGTGAAGGACGGGGCACCTCAACTGGTGAGTGAATACATTGAGCGACCACAGTGACCTGGGACACAGTGAAACTGGAAGAGCTTTTTCTCCCAATGGATGTGGAAGTGATCAAGGGGATTCCGTTATGTATGCAGAACCAAGGGGAGTTATGGGGATGGCACTTCGAGAAGTCGGGTGTATTCACGGTTCATTCTTCTTATCGAGTACTCATCACGGTTTTGGAGGACGAGGGAGGACTAGATTGAGGAATGTGCAGTAGCATCTAATGCTACCAACGAGGGAAAGGAGTGGGAAAGTCTGTGGAAAACCAAAGTACCTGCCAAGGTCAAGATTTTATTGTGGAGGTTGGTGTAGTGCTCGCTTCTGACTGGGGATGTTCAACATCACAGGCACATGGCACCCTCGAGTGCATGCTCTATGTATGGAATAGAGGACTCGTGGCGACATTCGCTAATCGAGTGTAATATGTCGAGATGTATTTGGGCTTTGTCAGATGTTGACATTGTGGAGCATATTAGTCTCTCGCCAGAGCCTAGGGCGCGGCAATGGCTCTTTTCTATGCTAGAATCGATGAAGCATGAGGAGTTCATGAGGATGGTAGTGACTCTGTGGGCGATATGGAATTCGAGGGGCAAAGTAATCCATGAGGAGATCTACCAGAGTCCGCTGGCGGTGCATCAGTTCGTTGATAGTTTTTTACGTGATCTGGGAGTGAGCTACAAGAACTATGAGGGGAAGATGGAACCAGTGAGCTACAATCAGGAGCGGTGAAACAGCGTCCGCTACCTCCTGGTTCATGCAAGGTAAATGTGGACGGGGCGGTAGCCAAGGCTGCTTCTCGCGGAGGTGTGGGGGCGATTTGCCGATCCCACGAAGGCGTGTACCTGGGTGCGTCAGTGGTGGCCTACGATGGCATCACCCACCCTAGGTGCTTGGGAGGCATTGGCACTTCTGGCAGATCTACATGTTGGTCAGGTGACAGTGGCCTCAGACAGCAAAAACCTTGGGGTTTTTAGTCATGTTCTGCGAGATGGCAAAGAAAAGAGGTGGTGTTTCCTTCTGCCACGGTGGTAGGCGATCGAATTATGAGGCTCATCATCTTGCACGCCTTGCAACTACTCTACCTGCTGGCCGCCATGTCTATCTAGGAGCTAGGCCAGAGGGTGTAAACATTCATGTAAGTGTGTTGAACGATAATCAGTAAAAGGGCCAGAATTCTCCAAAAAATAAGCTGCTTCCAGCGCAAGCTGGAGCTGTCCCTGGTAGCGCGGGATCGACCGCGACAACAGAGCGTGCTGACTGCAATGCAAGGACCTACAGGTCAGGTGCGGGCTCTACCCTGACCTCCACGGCCTCATCGCCGATGGATTCGAAGCCGCCAGGACCAGGAGCGCCCGGTGTAGCAGGACTGGCGGTGCCACTGGCCGGCTACCCTCCCCCAATACGTGGACAAGCATCTGGCTCACCCCAATGTTTCGTGAGAAGTTATAAAAATCTGGTTAATTCACGCAACACACACATGCTATTTCCTCCTATCCATATTAATGGTCTCGTATTGTTTTAACTACATACATATGAATCTACTACTCCCTCCGTCCAAAAATAAGTGATTTGGCTATGACTAGATTCGCATTTATCTATATACTAATATTTGGCTATGTTAACAAGACTGTGGCAGAAATTAAGGTACCTTATTCTTCCCAAACCGTGTTGTATAGAACCCACTCGATCACTCTTCTATTTGATGACACCAAATGCTCGAGGAAAAATGGCCACTGCATATAGCAAATAACAGAGGAAGACACGACGTGGCAACAGCTGCCCCTCTATTTTTCCTTTTCCACTGTAATAAATACAGAAAATTGTTGGACTCGGCAAGGAATTCTTCATCTCCTTATTTATACAAGCGATTCCTTCAGCACTACTCTGAACCGGATAATTCACTGAACCTAGCTAACCTGAAGACAACTTATATACACAGCCTTGTAGGTCATTTGCAACAAGTTGTGAGCCGACCAACTCATGAATACACCAAGTGTTCAGTCTGGTACAAAAAATGAACAAACACAATTTATGTTTCAGATAACACAATGTACCCTTATGTGCTGCTAGTAAGATTTGTTCAGATCTTCTTGTAATTTATTGCATCACGCCACTATATTAATGACAAATACAAGTTAAGTTATGCAAGAAGAACATTGCCTCAAGATAACCACAACACATATCAGGCTGCCTCACCTGCATGTATGATTAAGTGTCTAAGGCATCAAATTCGCTGTGTTGGAATGTAATTAGTTCTGCATTGTTTCAGGTCATGTCTGCTCCAGAGAAGACAACCTTTCTCTAATGCCAGCATAGGAGTCTCCTTTCTGGTGGTGGAACATATGCAGGAATCCATATGGTTTTAATTCTCCTGTTCTGCATCTTCTAGCTTCCCCATAACCATCTGATTATCTAGCTGTTGTTATATGTTGATCCAAATTCTACAAGTAGAGGCCAACTTCTGACGGAGCGGAGCGAGGCCCGTCGCCGGAGGCTTGGGCCGATAGACCGAGGCGTAACATAGTTCCACCTTGTCGTTTAATTGAAGAGTGTAATCTTGCTCATTATGCTTTGAGTTGTGCTGAACAGGTGGAGCATGATACTGAACCTGCTACATAGAATGAGGCTATTGCATCCGTTGACCGCGAGAAGTGAGTTTCTGCTATGCAAGAAGAGATGCAATCGCTTGATAAGAATGGCACATGGGAAGTTGTGCGCTTGCCTAAACAGAAGAAGGTTGTCCGCTGTAAGTGGATATACAAGAGAAAGGAAGGTTTATCTCCTAATGAGCCTCCAAGGTTTAAGGCAAGGTTAGTAGCAAAAGGTTTTAGCCAGATTTCAGGCACTACAAGAGATCTGGCTCGTAGAGGCACTATTTTGGTCATGTAGAGACACTTTTATTGTCTTTACATACTTGTAGAGGCATTTTACACATTGTCTCAAAAGTGTCGCTATGGGCAGTGTCCCTATGGGATAAGGACACTAGTAATAATGTCTATACTTCTTATAAGACATAACAAAGAAGCATTATATTATGTCTCTACACGTAGAGTAAAAAATACCATAAAAATATATCAAAAGCAATCCTTGAACTCTTGACCTTGATAATAAAGACATATTACTCTAACCATCTCAACCTTACATTACATCTTGTTTACATTTAGAATGAATTTCTTTTGAATATAGGACATTAGGGCTAAAACATAGAACAAATGTCTCTAGATAACAAGCAACATGCCTCAAATAGTGTCTTTACATAAAATGTAAAGACATTTTATAATGTGTCTCAATGATTGCCTGTATATAACATTTTGTGACAATTTAGAATGCCTCAAAATTTGTCTCTAGAATGAAAATCCTATTCCTTTAGAAAAATGTCTTACTGATGTCTCTATATTTGAGACACATCCTTAAGTGTCTCAAAAATTGTCTCTACAAGATGCAAAATGTCTCTACGTGATTTTTAAAGAGACAAAATAAGAAGTGTCTCAAGAAGAATGCATCTATGGTAGGTTTTTGTTGTAGTGAGGTATTGACTATAATGATGTTTTCTCTCCGGTTGTGAAACATAGCTCCATTCGTACTTTCTTTGGTACTGTTGCTATGCATGATCTTGAGCTTGAGCAGCTAGATGTAAAGACTGCTTTTCTGCATGGTGAACTGGAGGAGGAGATTTACATGGACCAACCTGAAGGATTCATAGTTCCTGGAAAAGAGGATTTTGTGTGCAAATTGAAGAGATCGCTTTATGGTTTGAAACAATCTCCAAGACAGTGGTATAAAATGTTTGATTCATTTATGATCTCACAAGGTTTTAAGAGATCTCAGTTTGATAGTTGTATTTATATAAAGTTTGTTAATGGGTCATCTATTTACTTGCTGTTATATGTTGATGATATGTTAATTGCTGCCAAGAGCATGAAAGAAATCACTACTTTGAAGGCACACCTAAGTAGTGAATTTGAGATGAAAGATCTTGGTGCTGCTAAGAAAATCATAGGTATGGAAATTAAACGGGACAGAAAATCTAGGTTGTTGTTTCTTAGTCAGCAAAGTTACGTTGAGAAAGTTCTTCAACGTTTTAATATGCATGATGCAAAGTCAGTTAGTACTCCTGTTGCTCCTCACTTTAAATTGTCAGCATTGCAATGTCCTAGTTCTGATGAAGATATTGAGTACATGTCTCGAGTTTCTTATTCTAGTGTTGTTGGTTCCTTGATGTATGCCATGGTTTGTTCTCGCCCTAATTTATCATATGCTATGAGTTTGGTGAGTCGTTACATGGCTAATCCTGGTAAAGAACATTGGAAAGTTGTTTAGTGGATTTTCAGGTACCTCCGTGGCACATCCAACGCTTGCTTGAAGTTTGGCAAGACTGATGAGGGACTCGCAGGCTATGTGGATTCAGATTTTGCTGCCGACTTGGATAAGAGGAGGTCCCTCACAGGTTATGTGTTCACGGTAGGTGGATGTGCCATCAGTTGGAAGGCAACGCTGCAACCAGTTGTTGCTTTATCTACAACCGAAGCAGAATATATGGCTGTTACTGAAGCTTGCAAAGAGTCTGTTTGGTTGAAAGGTTTGTATGTTGAGCTTTGTCAGGATGATTCTTGCATTAACCTGTTCTGTGACAGTCAAAGTGCTATTTACCTTACTAAGGATCAGATGTTCCATAAGAGAACAAAGCACGTTGATATCAAGTACCATTGTGTTCATGATGTTGTTGCACAAGATACACTGAAGGTATGCAAGATAAGCACTCATGATAATCCTGCTGATATGATGACAAAGCCTATTTCTGTTGCTAAGTTTGAGCTATGCTCAAGCTTAGTTGGTATAACTGCTTAGCCCAAGTGGCTATTGGCGCCGAAAGTGTTTTCTTTGTTTGTTCAGGGAGATGATTACCGTTGATGCTACAATAAGGAATTTGTCTCAAGGTGGAGTTTGTTATATGTTGATCCAAATTCTACAAAGTAGAGGCCAACTTCTGACGGAGCGGAGCGAGGCCCGTCGCCGGAGGCTTGGGCCGATGCAGAGCGGATCATTGATGACCTAGGTTACCACCGCTATATATACTTCTTGTAAGTCGCCGGCTGGGATAAGTTGCATCTGTGAAATCCCCGGCGTTATGTAAACACTCTCCGTTATAGTGAAGTTCGCTGGCTGGCGCCCGTGGTTTTTCCCCTCTCTTTGTTGGAGAGGCTTTCCACGTTAAATCTATGTCCCCTTGCTGTGATTTTGTCTTCGTTCTTCGTTATTTACTTGTCGCAAATCTTACAGCTGTGTTGCCCCTCGTTCGTATTTTTTACTGCTCTCTCTATTCAGCAAATACACAATGAGAAACACTTGCAAACTACTAGCATGAAATTAATTTCAGTGCTGCAGGTATAGTTAACTAGATGGACCATAGTTCTGTCTCTGCTGATCAGCTGCAGGTTTTGTCTGGTAAACAAAGGGAGTGGAACTCCATATATATCTGAGCTAGATTGAAAGCCACTGAAAACTACTGTTTACCCGGAGGTAAACACAATCCAAATGCCCGTGCTTCGTGATATTTTGACTGAACATTGTGTCGGTATAGTTACTTGAAGTGTTCCGATCTTCTGTTAAATGGATTGTTTATATCTTTATGATGCTTACTTCTTTTTATGCATTTCCCTTTGTATTTTGATCTGTGTGGTCATTACATGACATGTAGGTGCCATGGGCTATTTGAAATGCACATGATAGCACACATTATCTTGCACGCTGACTTAGCTTTGGTATGGTACTTAGGTGTTGAAAGAAATTCCAACGAGCCTGCAGATGTCAATATAAAGTATCATCAACCGAGATGCACATTCTGCATTTTTCTTTTAGGTTTCAGTAAACCTCTATATGTACATACAACATGAAATGCCTACCAAGAGTGCCTTAGTACTGTTAAAATTGTGGCATCTGTTCCACTTCTCTAGCAAATAAACATGGACCATTGCTTTGCATGGTGAATATGTCCACTGTTTCAGATATACCCCCTCCGTTCAGAAATATAAGACGTTTTAGCTTTGCGAATCGAATGTATCTAGACATCTTTTAGTGTATAGACTCGTAGAGATTAGGAGTGAACCTATACACTAAAAAGGGTCTAGATATATTCATTTCACAAAGCTAAAATGTCTTATATTTCTAAATAGAGGGAGTATGTCCTTTGACATATTTGCATGGTGAATAGTGGAGCAAGTAAATAGTATAATTCACTGTACCCCTTCTACTGTTTTTTGCTACAACGATTCTGAGATTGGAACTTTGGTTTTGCCGGCCCAAAATATCAGCAAGGACTGCCATATCCGGATATCTGCTCTGTACATTAGAAGACATACTATTAGATGGAATAAATATAAGTAGTTAGATTATCATATTTTGAACCAAGAAGCAAGATTGTAAGATATCTACTCCGTAGATAATTTTCATGTATGGGATGGTGATTTCAATAATCAATATGAATTATTTCTTCAAGCAGTACATTCATATTGTGTGTTGTCGTGCGGGAACAAATAAGACCATCTTTTAAGCGAGCAAGCCACCCAGACCAAGAAATAATATTATTTAATTTCGAAATAAAATTATTCAATTTCTACACGTTATTTACCAGGATACATTGCTGTTTGCGTTCTGTTGCCACTTTGCAACCCTTTACCCATACCCATTGGTTACCAAAAACGCAACACATACTATACAGGGGAGGTATATGAGATACATTTTTACCACCGAGGACGCGGAGATGGGCAGCGAATTTGAATTCCCCGGCCGCCGTCGCCGGCCGGGCGCCGCCGCTCCGGTGGCGTGCGACGGCATCGTCCTGCTTCGCCGGATATCGCCCCGGGCCGGAACCGGCCGTCCTCCTCCTTCGCCGGGACTCGCTGCGCCTGGTGTTGCTCAACGCGACAGAGGTGGTTTTGGATGCGCGGGCGCTCCGCCGTGGAGAGCTAGTCCGGGAAGGTCAAGTTGTCCCCTTCCCATGCGCACCGCGTCTCTGTTTTAGCCCAGGTACGTGCCCCTCCCACTCCTCTCTCTGCCTGCAGGTCCTCCTCAGCCGCCCATCAGGACCCGACGTTGCCGAGCCAGGCCGAGCCCCTCCCCTCGCCGGAGGAAGTGGCGGCGCTGGCGGATCTCCAAGGTCGCCGATGGGGGGATGTCGAGGACGACGGAGGGATTGTCCCTCGCCGCTGCCCCTGCGTGCCCCTGCACACCCCCGCCCAAAAGCTGGTACCTTCCGGTCCCGGAGCGGGGGTGGTGACCCTGAGATGCCAGTCGCCGCTACAACGGCCGGCATTGGGAGATTTCATCTCATGTGCTCGTCCCGCGGGGCGCGGCTGGCGGTCTATTCCGGGTGGTGCGGTCTCGCACCCTACGAAGCAGCAGCGAAGGGCGGCGGTGATATCTCCAGCGGAGGAGCTGCTGCAGGGTGGGGGCCGTGACGCCGAGGGGGTAGCGTGGGTGGGCTAGTAACGGGCAGCACGGGCCGCACCGAGCGGGCTGCTGGCTGGCGTGTGCTGGCCCGTGGCCCACTTGTCGCGGCCTCGCTGTGGCCTGCTAAGCGGCCCACCTTGCGGCCCATCCCGGGTCAGAGCCGGAGCTTCCTAGGGTTGGGTTGGGACACGTTCCCTACCCTCCAACCCGCCCGTCCCCACGTCCTCTGCTTCTAGCCGCCTTTGCCCCACGCTGCCCCCCGCACCGCCGGCGAGGTCCTTCCGCGACGCCCTCATGGCGCCAAAGCGCCCCCGGAGTCCTCTTCCCCCCGAGCCTCCTCTCCGCGTCGCCGGGAGAGCCCACTCCGATGCAGCTCTCCGGGTCGCACCCACCTAGAGCACCGCCAGAGTCCGCCTCATCGCAGTCCGTCGGCGCACGCACCCCTGGGGTCGTACCGCCCTCCTGCCCGTCGGTCGCTGCCGCGGTCAGGGGCCCAACATCACTCGTCGCGCCCTCCCGCGAGGCTCTGGCACAACCGCCGTCACCTGAGGCGGCTCGCTAGGAAGCGCGAGCTCGTCTCGCGGCCCTGCAGTCGCACGACCATGCCCAAGGGGGACACGTTGCGTCGTGGCGGGAGGGGGATGCCCAGGACCGATTGGTTCTGCCTCCCGTGGGTCAGAGGTCTTCAGCAGCTCAGGTGGACTCTGTGGGAACGAGTCCTGCAGCGGTCATGCAGCAGAAGAAGAAGCCGTCCACTGCCGCCCCGGGCTCGGCGAACCCCCGAGGCATGTCCGTTGCCATGGTCCCACCCCCATCTCAGTCCCGGGGTCACCAGTGCCTCGAATACTATGGCCACGGGGTGGATGGGGGTTTCTGCTACATCGACATGGGGGGAGTCGAGATGACGGTCCTAGAGACCCTGGCCATGGTGACAATTGAGGAGCAGGTCCCACCCTGCCAGCTCGAGATCACTGAGGAGATGATCCAGCAGGAGTTCTGTGAGGTGCTCCTAGGGCACGAGTGGCCGGTGAGGAGGGTCTCCGCTTCTAAGTTTGCTCTCTCGTTTCTGTCAGTGGCCACATTGTGCATGTGTGCGATTGGGGCCTCATTTACCCTATCGATCCACCAACTGAAGGTTCTAATCAAGCCCGCCACTGCGGATCTGGAGGCGGTGGCCACGCTGTCTGAGGTCTGGCTCTGCCTGTTTGGGGTCCCGTCAGAGGCAAGGCGGGAGGAGACTGTCGCCCTCATCTCTCAGATGGTGGGCAAGCTGCTGGAGGTGGATGCGGGCTCTCTCACGGGACACGGGGCGATCCGTATGCGTATTCTATGCCCGGATCCCTCTGTGTTCCCGGTGATGATTCCTCACTTCTTCTTCGGTCACACGGGCAGAGACCTGGTGCTAGAGCTTGACACGCCGCCTACCCCTCTTGGGGAGGGCTCCCTATCGCCGCCCTCCCACCAGCCGACGACCCGGGGGCGGGAAGGGGAGGATTTGAGGACGAGTTCTCGAGGGACACACCTACGGATACAAGCAGGTCTCCCCGAGGGACCCAACGGTACCTCCCCCTTCGAGGCCTCTCCAGGGCCCTAGGAGGGGGCCCCGCCCTCCCGCTCTTGCGGCATGGGACTACGTCTACATGGCCGTTCTTCTCGGACAAGAGGCCCCTGTCCCGGAGCGCACCGGCCAAGCTTACACCGGTGGACCTTCCATGTTGTGTGCGCCCTTTCTAGCAGCCCGTCCTAAACTTCGACATCGTGCATTACAGTACCAAATTCACCAAGCTTCAGTCGAGCGCAGGACTTGTGCTACCTGGGGGGCTCCCTGCGGCCCTCCTCTCGCCCCAACATGAGACGTCTACTGAGGGTACCTCGGGGAGTGTGGGTCTCGACGTCTTCCCCCACTTCTCCCCTCGCTCTCTAGGGGTGGTGTGTTACTCCCTCACCCCCGACACACCGGACCTTGCAACCTACGACATGGCCATGACCGTCAGCACCACACCTAGGGCAGCACCTCCGGGGCACCACTCCCGTGGCCCCGCCAGCCTCCCTTGCCCCTGTCTCGCCACAGCGAGCGCATCGTGCAGCCCTGGGATGGGAGGACTGGCCTGCAGCCTAAGGTGGTCGAGCTTCCTATCCGCAGGGTGGCGGCTCGTGACGAGCTCTCAGGTACTTGCACTCATCCCTCCCCGTCGATACCATATTCTGGTTTTGTTCTGCCTTCTGGATCCAAGTTTTCAGTTTTGGAGGATGTTCTCCTGGATCACCTGAGCTCGGTCGCTTTAGATAGCGGAATTGTTTTTCATGGAGAGGGTCCCGGGTGGAGCAAATAGCAGCCATCAAGGTCAGGGAGGTGTATGAGGGCCAGATCGCGCGGCCCGTGCGCGCGACGCACGGGAGCGGGAACATGCCCTTGTGCTGGTTGGACCTAGTTCGAGCGAACCTGGGTCTAGCACAACGACACCCCCTAGCCTTGATAGTGCTGGGGTTCCTTTGAGGATTCCACGAGTGGGGAGACCTCGAGGGAGACCGCCTAGAGCTCCCACCCGCCAGTCCCAATCTGTGTTAGGTCGTGCAAGCTCTTCCCCAGTAAGGGGGCCCTATCCTAGTGATAATCCTCATGAACAACCTTAGAGCAATCTGAGCGTTCATATGGAACATCCGAGGCTTCGGGCAGGACAACTAGCATCGCCAGATCAAGGAATATTTGCACCAAGAAGATGTGGGCATTGTGGGTCTGCAGGAGACGATTCGATAGGACTTCTCGATTGTGGAGCTGGAAATCCTATCTCGACACAAGTTTGTCTGGACGTGGCTCCCGGCGTTTGGCCACTCGGGTGGTATTCTCCTTGGAGTCAAGGAAGATACCTTCGAGGTCGAGGATATGGACCACGGGAATTTCTTCGTGAGCATGGCCCTCACCCATAAACAATCGCACCTCAAATGGGAGGTGATCATTGTTTATGGCCCCATGGACCATAGGAGGTCCGCTGTATTTCTGAGCGAGCTCAAGGCGAAGGTGGAACGTCGGAGACCCCTATCATTGTGGCTAGGGACTTCAACCTTATTCGTTCCACCGAAGACAAGAGCTCGCATAATGTGGACCTCCATAGGATCCGTATGTTCAACGACTGCATCACCAACTTTGCCCTCAGAGAGATTGCTAGTGTCGGGGGCAGATTCACTTGGACCAACAACCAGTTGGACTCGATTCGCAGTGTACTCGATCGGGTCTTTGTCTCGGTTGCTTGGGAGGTGGCCTTCCCCTTGTGCTCACTCCGCGCGGTTACCAGGGTTAGATCTGACAATACCCCCCCTTCTCTTGTCGGGAGGGGGGCCTCCACCTAGACTGAATCGCTTCCACTTTGAGAACTTCTGGCTGACCTAGCGAGGTTTTGTGGACGCAGTTCAATCTAGATGGTTAGAGGTTGCGTGTCTACCCCCCCGTGTATACAATGCCGTTGATGTTTGGCATTATTGTGCCAAACTGTCACGACAATTTATGCGAGGGTGGGGGGCGAACCTGGGGGCCGCGATTAGAGGGCAGAAGTGTTGGAAATATGCCCTAGAGACAAATAGTAGTAAGGACTATTATCAGATTTCATATAGTTTATGATTAAGTTTTATATCATGCTATAACTGTATTGAGTGGAAACATCAATACACGTGTGATATAAAAACAACCAGGGGTTCCCAGTGAAACTCTAGTCACTGGTTCATTAGTCAACAGATGATCATGTTTCCTAATCATGTGGCATTTATGCTAGTTCGAAATGAGGTCATCTCATTCCGAGAATGAGATGATGAACCAATACCAAACCTAAACATCGTGACCCGATCATGTCACGAAGTTCAAATTATGATGATTAGAAATGGATCCTCCTAGACTATTCCTTAGACCGTGAGGCTATATCAATCACTGTCTCCCGAGAGTGCTTAGATAGTATCAAACACCACTTGGTAATACAGTGGTTATAAAGGTGTGTTCAGGTACTCAGAGGAAACCGTAGAGGCAATATATGTCAAGAGCAGGATGTGTCCGTCCATGTGACGGGAAGATACTCAAGGGCCCACTTGGAGAAGTTATATCCAATAGCTGCGCAGCGTGTGATTTGATCACGGGGATATCACTTGTCGGAACGATTCAAGTAGCATTGTTCAGTAACGAGATTGAACACGACATGGTGATCTCATTGATCAGATCTCGGGCAATGCAAGTATCAAGTGGCAAAGGGAATAAGACATGACTGTCCCGGTTCAAACAACGAAAGATCTTCGTGGAACGCACAGGGGTCACATGGCCATCCAGGTCCCTCTATCGATCATTGGTGCGGGAGTGTCCCGACCATGTTTGGAGTGTTCCCGAACCATAGGGTATCACGCTTAAGGGCTTGATGATGCTTAGAGAGTGTTTATAGGATCGGTAGAATCACCAAAGAAGAGTAGAGAGAAATCCGGAAGGGTTTTGGTAAGTTCGGAGGTTGTCCGGAGTGGAGGTGGAAGGTGTTCCATAGCCACAGAGATTGAATAATATGTGAATGAATGTTAAATGTTGATTTAATCATTTATTCATAATTATTTAATAAAGAGAAAATCAATTTAAATGGTCAAAGGCTTAATGGGCCAATTTCCGGAGGGAGAGGGCCCATTAGGGAAAGGAGAGAGGGAGAAGGGGCCAAGGGGGTGGCCGGCCCCTTAGTGGGCTAGCCCCCCCCCTCCCCCGCGCGGGGCCCATGGGGGTGGCCGGCGGTGCCACCTTCCCCCCTCCTCTCCTTTAGTCCCACCCCGGGACTTTAAGGGAGGTAGTACCTCCCCTCCCCCTATATATAGTGGGGGTATTTGGCCAAATAAAATACACCAATAATCAATAAAGGTCTTCTCGCTTTTGGGAGGACCTCCAGTTGATATTTTCTCTCTCCCCCTCTCTCTCATATGACCGTGGTCCCAAGTCTGGACTGCGCGAATGAGAGACATCTTCACCGCGGAGCGCCGTCGCGCTACGGGATTCGGATCCGGGAGCTCTAATTCTGCAACTGCTGCTGGATCGGGGAAGCGGGAGTCATCGTCAGGCACCGGACGTGTGTAACTCCTCGCAAGGTGTCGCACTTGAGGCACTCAAGTCGTTGGAGCCAAGGAGCGCAAGGACTTCATCACGACCTTGAGGTCGGCTTCGGCTCGTCTACATCAACCACGCTCTCCTGAGCGTTGACAACGCTTTTCGGTCTTCAAGGGTAAGTTCGTGAAAATCCCCTCCCGTTAATGTATTACTAATAGATAGGTCTTGGCAGCTTCAGGGGTTCAGGGGCGTAGGGTAAAATTTTATTGTTTTCATACGCGGAACCTCAACAGTGGTATCAGAGCTAGATCTATGCGTAGTAATGCTAGTACGGGTAGAACACACGAGATGTAGCGTGTGGGCGTTGATCTTCTAGTTGTTATCCTCCCACGTGTACTTGTGTATACCGCAGTAATGCTTGATGAAGCGGCCCCCAACCGACTTTACGCGTTCATTCGCAAGACTGGTCCATGCTTGACATACAACTTGTACCGTATAAAGTGGCTTAGGGGGGTGTATGTCTCTCTCGCATTCGTTGGTGTGCCATTTACAACGAAAGGCCCCGAAATGGGTGTAGTAGAGACAACTACTTGATCAGCGTTGTGCTGAAAGCTCGTAGGTAAGAACGGTTCTTGTGCGAAAGCCCATTTAGCCACGTAAAACATGCAAAGATAAAGTAGAGGCGTCTAACTTTGTTTTGCAGGGAGGCGTTGCTTTGTGATATGGTTGTGGCAAAGGTAAAGTGATTACCTTTTGTTACGTAGTAGTAGATAGTCATGGAGGTGACGAACTACCACGCCGGAAAGACACTGATACCCTGGTGTCTACGGCGCCGGAACCCTGGCGCCGGAACCCGGTGACGACGGATGGAAATCACGACGTGAAGGAGCATATCACGTCGCATTTACATTCAATGTTATTATTTGTATATCTTATTGTGTGCTAGTATTAGATACTCGACGGTAGCCTAATAAGATGATCCCTGTTAAAATTATCAACGATTGTGTTCCCCTTAGTGTGCACCACCAAGAAAGTTCTTCGGTATGAGGCGATCCAGGGTACAGGCCTGGGTGTTAGACAAATCTACGTTCGCATACAGTGGGTTCGTAAGCCATGTTGCACAGCGAATACACTAAGGTTGAGTTGGTGAGCCTAGCACGCCATAGAAGCATGGTCGAAAGATCGAGCACAAGTCGCATGAATGATGTGACCGACGTTTAGCGTCCACCTTTGAACCCACATCGATGGCCGTGTCAATCAGGGGAGATGTGGCTGATAGAGGTCGTGTTATCACTAGGAACCCTTTTGGGGATAGGTGTTTTTGAGTGGAGTTATTATTAACTCATTTAATTATAAACTTAGTCTAAATTCCTGTTGACGATTCGTTGGTTAGAAGGAGAGAAGCTCATATTAGATGGATCAGACTTCTCCATATGGGTTGCACGTCTCCACGTTCTTCTTAGCGAGAATGACGTGGTCGACTACATACTCGACGAGATGGATTTGGATCAGCCTACTGACCTAGAGACCCTAGAACAGCGGAAAGACCGCTATCTCCGTTGTGAGATGG
This sequence comes from Avena eriantha, assembly GCA_910589775.1. Lineage (NCBI taxonomy): Eukaryota > Viridiplantae > Streptophyta > Magnoliopsida > Poales > Poaceae > Avena > Avena eriantha. Next base: position 9,196,099 of record OU342741.1, on the reverse strand, counting down.
CCTCCTTCATTTCAGTTACCATGCGTTTCAGAATGGTGGATGAGCTATGGCCTTTCGTGGGCGATGTCAACCCTCGTTCAGTGATGCTATAGCTTAGGATACATTTCGTGGAACAAGCACGCATATGGGAGCATGAGCTGATGGGAGACTTCCTCTCCATTAAGATGGAGGAGAACTCATCATTGGACGACCACTTGGAGCGCATGCATGATGTGTACATGAGGCCTGCATACTTCTTGGATAGCTGGATGACGGGCTCTTTTGCAAACGGCGTTGTGCTGCGGTCGCTGCCACCAAGCTACCAAGCACAAGTTAGGACTTGCGTAATGAGGGGCGACGCGGAATCAATGGAGTTCCACCGGTTCATGACACATCTCAGGAATGTGTTGGTTGAACCAGATATCGCTCAGGTCATCAATGACAAAGGTATATATTTGATATATAGTTTTATAAATGTTATAATATTGCAAACACATTTTGTAGTGTTAAGTATATTTGATACTTGTTCTGTTTTGCTGAAAACAGGTCCTTCTGCATGAGAGGTGCTTGCTGGAGAGGAGGTGACGTTGCGTGTTGATGGCGAGGATGATGATAATGGCTGACGACACTCTCCCTCGACATTTATCATTTAGTTTATGTTTTAGGATGATTAATGTAATCAAGAGATTGTGAATTTCTTTAGTGTGTCTCACACTTTGTGAGATGGTTATTCATATGAGTTTGTAACAAACAGTTGTTCCACTTTTATGAATGATTTCTATTTGTGTTCATATCTTGTTTGAGTATATGTGAATTATCCTTATTGTTTGAAACTAATTGATAATGCATGAACATTTGTAAAATATTGGAATGCCTTAAAATACCCAACTTAATGATATTTGTCGTGGAAATGGTCATGGCAGTCGCTGCTACTGGCAGTGATTGATTGTAACGTGAGGACGAGCTGGCGGCCATCTGCGGTGCGAGGTGGGGGTGGATGCACATGGTTTTACCTAGGTTCAGCCCCCCGGAGGGTAAAGACCTACTCCTGCTAGATTGGATTGACGGGGAGCGAGTTACAAAGGCGGCGAGCTCGGCGTCTAAGCAGCGAGTCGCTCGAAGGGGTGTATGATGGAACGTAAGTTCTCAGGATACCCTAGGGAGGTTTATATATGGGACACCTTGCTAGGGTTTACAGTCTACAGTCGAACAAGATATGGATTCAGAGACTTTTGACCTAATCCGACTAGGCTTCAAGTGCGCTTCTAGGCCTCCAGTCTCTAGTCACCAGGCCTTCTCCTCAGTCGCATTCTAGTCGCCGTCCTGCAGGCCAACTTGTGAGACCTTTGGCCCAATCGTAACGTCCTGTTGGGCATACCCCATTTGGCATATCCCCATCAGTAGTCCCCGTGGCCATCGTTGATTCAGACGCAGGTGGTCATTTGGCAGTCGGAGTAGGCGAGTCCAATTTGGACGCCCAGTCGAATCGGTGGTGGACTCCACCGAGACCAAGGAAATTTCCCTAGGTCCTCAGTCGCTGCTTTGGCGAACGCTATAACTGCCTAGTCGCTGCTTCCGCGAGTGGATGTGGATCAGCTACAAACGAGTTGAATGGAGGAGTTGGATCGTCAATCTGGTCAAACTATCCGTTGGATATTCCAACGGTAACTTCGGTGTAATTACCGTGGGTAACGGCTATCCCGAGTTTGGCGGGTAGCGCCTCTTTATAAGGGAGTAGCGAATCAGCCCCGTAGATCCTTCCCCGCATTCTTCATTCTTCCGCGCCCATTTCTCCTATCTTCGTTCGATCCACACCCTTCTAGACCAAGCGACTCCACTTTCCTTCTTGATGGCGCCTCCGAAAGGCTCGTGGGGGAAGTCCAAGTGCTCTGTGGCGCAACTCAGGTCCTTCGAGGACACCAGGATCCTTCGCAAGGGGAATTGGAGGATCCTCGCGTCTTCCGAGATCGAGCCAAAACCACGCGCCGGCGAATTCATCTGCTTCCCAAGCCATCTGGAGAGGGGCTTGGGATTGCCCACATCACTGTTCTTCCGTCGATTCTGCGCGTATTACGCAATCAAGCCGTCAGATCTCGGACCACACAGCATCGGGCAGCTGGCGATCTTCGTCGCCTTCTGCGAGTGCTATCTTGGCTGCAGGCCCTACTTCCCGATGTGGCTAGAGCTTTTCCATGGCCGCATTGGATGAGAGGGCTCCGGTGGCCCGATCCTGGCGGCCGGCAGCGTCACATTCCAATTAAAGCCGAAGGCCAACTTTGTCAAGCTCCTACTGCCGAAGAAGGCCGCGAGCGAGTGGAAGAAGAGTTGGTTCTACGTGAAGGAATCCACTCCCTCCGGCGAAGCAACGCTTCCCGAGTTCGTCATAGAAAGGAGCGAGCCTCGCCGGTTGACACCGAAGAAACTCCCTGAAGACCAGAGCATGGCCATGGCGGAGATGATGGACCAGGTCCAGAAGTTGAAGGACCAGGGGTTGTCTTCGATCAACCTCTAAAACTGTTGGCTCGGGCGACGTCTGGTTCCACTAGCGGCTCGGCCGCATTGGACGTATGAATACAGCGGGAAACACGATCCCTCCTGGACCAGCAAAGAATCGTGGGATATCGAGGATTACAAGGCTGCCCTGAAGAAGATCACCGATGCGGAATTTACAACCACATCGGACGGGCTCGCCCGTACACTCCTGTGAAGAATGAAGCCCCCACAGTAAGTTTTCCTTCTAGTTGCAATTTTTGCAACGTAATTCACAGTCGCATCATTTGATACTCATTCGTGGTTGTTCTCAGTTGTTCCAGGTGTTGGAGGGTTGGCCCCCCCGCTTGAAGAAGAGGTCCCCTAGGAGCTCAAGGAGGCTTCCGAAGGAGATTCCTCCGGAAGCGACGAAGAAGAGGAGGAGGTTCCTCCCCCAGCGCCTATGGCTCGCAAGACTCGCATGCAAAAGCAGCGCGAGTTCGAGGCGAGCCACAGCCTTGATGAACACGAAGGGGGCGACGAGATCGTGCAGGAGCACACGTCTCGGCGCACAGCCACGCCGGCGAAGCCCGTGCGCAAACCGAAGTCGCCAGCGAAGAAGCTGGCGTCACCGCCCAGGTCGACGATGGTGTTTGAGTCCGACGACGGCTCCGATGATGATGACACCCCCGAAACTTCGCATAAGATCCCGGAGGACGCGATTCCTATGAAGGGATTGGAGGATGAAGACACCGAGGCGGCAGTAGAAGTTCCCCTGGTGGTGATTGCGCCACCGGCTTCAAAGGCACCAAGCCAGGAGGCGGCTGAGGCGGCGGTATTTTCGGAGCCGGAAATTCTGGAGACCGCGACTTCGTCCTCAAGGAAGCCCGCCGTGTCGTGGGCTTCAGATGTCTTCGAGAGAGGTCTCACGCGCAAGCTGGGGCCGGAATCAGACACGCCCACCCACATCAGCACCGGGCTGCACGTTCTCCCAATCGCCAAGTAAGCTTCGACTTCTCCATTCCAAGTCGTGTTTCGTTTTGTGCTATCTCTGTGCTGACTTTGGAGGTTTGGTAGGTCTAGGGTCAAGAACATTGGTCGCCCTTCAGTGGCGAAGATCCCGTCAGTCGCCACCACAGGAGAGGGCGACCTCCCCAAGAAGAGTAAGCCTGCTGAAGACGCCTCGTTTGCGGAAGGCGCAAAGAAGCAGAAAGGCGGTTCCGACGATGTTGTGGCGATGGATACCACCAAGGAGAGCGATCCTGCTGCAGTCGTTGAAGAAGTGGCGGCTACGCGGTCAGAGCCAGTCATGGGCGCTCCGGCGACGAAACCATTGGCTCCGACAACGAGTGCCCCGGCTAGAGCGTCAACGATGTTTCCGCGCTTCATGGCGAAGGGGTTTCCGGGCGTGGCAGACAACCAATCTCCGCAAAGCTCAGAGATCGTTGATGAAGACGTCGAGTCCTGTCGCGGACGTACCTCCTTCATGGTCCCTTCGACGGACGCCGGAGAGCTTCACAAGATGCTTGGCGCCGCCATCCAGGTATGTCCAGTCCCCGAATGTCTAGTTGTTGAATTTCAGCGGCTAGACACTGAATTACTTCTAGTCGCTAGTCCCTGAGTTCCTAGTCGCTGAATTCCAGTGGCTAGGAACTGAATTTTTCTATTCTCCAGTCCCCGAGTGTCTAGTTGTTGAATTTCAGCGGCTAGGCACTGAATTACTTCTAGTTGCTAGTCCCCGAGTTCCTGGTCGCTGAATTTCAGCGGCTAGGAACTGAATTTTTCTATTCTCTAGTCCCCGAGTTCCTGGTCGCTAAATTTCAGCAGCTGGGAACTGAATTTCTGGTTTTGTGAATGCTGACTTTGTGCTCTTTTTGCAGGGCCTGCAGAGGGAGTCCACGGATCGGCAGGCCACAAAGGAGCGCCTGGAGCGGCATCTGCGCGTGGCGTAGGAGACGAACCGGCGACTCCAGGAGACTGTTGGTGAGTGCTTGATTCATTTTGCAGTTGTGAGCTGTTTGTGTTCCATCGTTTTGACGATTTCTTCTTTTCTGTTCGGATGGTCTTCCAGCTGAAATTTCCAAGGCTCGTGAAGGGTATGTCCCAATTGCTGAACTGGACGTGGCGAATGGGCGAATCTCCTTGCTGGTCAAGGAGTTGGAGGAGGCCAAAGCGGCCTTGATTTCTTCTGAAGATAGAGCAAAGGTTGTGGTCGCTGCAGCTAAAGAGGAGCGAAAGGCCGCGGACTCGATCATCCTAGGGCTTGGAGAAGCACATCACCGACAACTGCCGGAAGCTCCTTGGTAAATCTCTGTTCTTTTGCTTAACATTTGTAGCGAGTCCTCGAGTGGGGGAATCCATAGTGTCATTGACTTCTGATGTTGTAGCTTTGATAGGGCAAAGCGACCTAGTGGTACAGACCTTCAACGCCCCGCAGTGCGTGACTGCCGTGGTGAAGCGGCTACTGTCTCGGCATTGTGCGTCCAGGCAGTCCTTCAAGGAATGTCTCCCACCGAAGTTATTCCCGGTGGGCTGACCGAAGTGTGGCGCTATCTGGAGGAGGTGCCCAGCGTCGTGGAGTGGATGACACACTCAGTTTTCAGGCATGGGGACACCACTGCATTGAGCCTGGGTCTTTCCCACTTCCCCGACGACTTCGACCTCGACGACGTCACCAGCGACTGTCCTTCGGCGACTGGTACGGTGGAGATGTCGGAGGTACTGAAGCTGACCGCCAAGGCCGCCCCTTTGCTGATCGGGTGTTGGCGATGGGGGACCTTCTACCGTACCAGGAGACGGTGGTGGCGCCTAGCGACCCCACGCCGGAGCATCACGACCTGAAGTCGGAGCAACCCTTCTGGTCGGCACTGGCGAAGTCGCTAATGACCTTCCCGTCGAACCCATGGCAACCTTTCGTCCACGTCAAGGGTGGTGGGGATGCTTCCTCATCGGGTCCTGCGAAATAGATAGTATCTCTGGGCAGGTTGTAATATATGCCAAGTGGCGACTTTTGTAATGTAACCAATATTTTGAGTGAGAGGAGCCAATCGAATCGCGATACAAGCTATATTTTGTGGTGTATTTAACTTGTTTGTTTGAGCGAGTCCCCGAGCGCGTCCACCCTTTAATGGGGTATAACTCGTATGTATACATATGTGTTTTCTTTGGATTGTGTGTTGTTTGTATTTTGCGTCTTCTAAAGGGGCGAGTCCCCGAGCGCGAGTGGGGTTTTTTGTAGGTGAGTCCCCAAGCGTAGTACTTTTGGGCGCGTGCCTTTTGCGAGTTGCTGGTGCGTTGTTTGGAACGCGTCTCCTCCCCTAGCTCGAAGAGCCAGTCGCTGGGCGAGTCCAAGGCAGCTCTCTTACTTGGTGTGTTCCCGAGCCGCGTGAGGGTTTCCATTTTGCGGAGTCCCCGTGCGTGGTACTTAACCGTTCGAGTCGCTTTGCACGAGGATGGGAGGGGCAGGTCGCTGTGAGAAGCGTATGCCGGTCATCTTGGCCCGGTGGGCCAGTCGAGCTAGGCGACTCCGATGGTGGCTCCGGATTGACGTATTCGTGGACGTCCTAAGGCCCGAATATTTTCGGTTCCCTTAGGCCGCACTACTTAGCCATGTCGGTCGCTCGACCAAGGGTTGACTTCCGTGGGTAGCATATTGCTAATTGTACGAGTGCGAGTGGCACAAGAGTATGGCGAGTAGACACAATTTGTGTGATCCAAATGAATTTCATTTTATATATATCAGCTGAGTACAAGTTTTTCTATGTATAGAACTTTCGAAGGAGATTCACATTCCATGGCCTTCCGACCTCGAGCTGGCCATCGCCTCGTATGTCGCTGAGGTAGTAGGCGTCGTTGCCAAGGACTCGCCCTATGGCGAATGGCCCCTCCCATGGGGGAGAGTTTGTGCATGCCCTTCTTGTCTTGAACCAGTCGTAGGAATAGGTCGCCCTCCTGGAAGGTGCGAGTCCGGACTAGGCGGCTACGATAGCGGCGGAGTCCTTGCTGGTAGATGGCGGTGCAAGAGCGAGCCAGGTCGCGTGCCTTGTCGAGTTGGTCGGTGCTGTCTTGGCGGGCGATCTCATTTGTCGCCTCGACGTAATTGGTGACTCGAGGTGAGTCGTGCTACAGGTCGGTTGGCATTACGGCTTCGGCGCCGTACACCATTAAGAAGGGTGTGAACCCGGTGGAGTGATTGACGGATGTGTGGATCCCCCATATTACGGAGGGGAGTTCTTCGACCCAGCATCCTGGGGTGCGCTCGAGGGGCACTTGGAGTCACGGCTTGAGCCCGTGGAGGACGCTCTGGTTGGCGCGTTCTGCTTGGCCGTTTGACTCCAGGTGGGCGACTCAGGCGAGGTCAAGTCGTATGTCGTGCTCTTCGCAGAATTCTGCCATGGCCCCCTTGGTGAAGTTGGTGTCGTTGTCTGTTATGATGCTGTGCGGGTAGATGTACCGGTAGATGAGCTCGCGTAAGAACTTGGCGGCGGTCTTGCCGTCACACTTTTTGATCGGCTTGGCCTCGACCCATTTGGTGAACTTGTCGACCGCGACCAGGAGATGGGTGAAGCCGGATGGGGCCTTCTTGAACGGGCCTACCATGTCCATGCCCCATACAGCGAATGTCCATGTGATGGGGATGGTCTTGAGTGCTAAACCAGGGATGTGCATCTGGCTGGCGCATTTCTGGCACCCGGCGCATCGTTGGACGATGTCGGTGGCGTCGGCGTGTGCGGTGAGCCAGTAGAAACCGTGCCGCATGGCCTTGGCGACCAGCGACTTGGCGCCGGCGTGATGGCCGTAGTCGCCGGCGTGGATGCCCTGGAGGATCTTGCAGCCATCTTCTGGCTGGACACAGCGTTGGAACACGCCAGTCACGCTGCGCTTGTGGAGCTCGCCGTTGATGATGATGAAGGATTTACAGCGGCGCACGATCATGCGTGCCTCCGTCTCGTTGCTTGGGGGGATTTTGTGCTCAAGGAAGGCGATGTATGGTGCCGTCCAGTCGATGGGCTCCACGACCATGGTGACTAGGGCCGGCTCGGGCTATAGTGGTATCCCGATATCGATCTCCTTCGGTGGGCAGACCGAAGGCTTGTGGATAATGTCGAGGAAGACGCCTGCGGGTGGTGTTTGTCGAGCCGACCCGATGCGTGAAAGGGCGTATGCTTCCTCATTCTTGCGTCTGTCGATCCACTCGACGGAGTAGCCGTCAAAGTGTCCTCCCAGCTGGTCTACCGCTTGGCGGTACATGATCATTGTTGGAGAGACAGCGTCGCATGTCCCAGCGAACTGGCCGGCGACTAGGTCGGAGTCGCCATAGCATCCTAGGCGGTTGATGTTCATCTCCTTGGCGGCCCGCATGCCATGGAGGAGGGCTTCGTATTCTACCATGTTGTTGGTGTAGGGCTTGAAGTTGAGGTGGAGCACGTAGCGGAGCTTGTCTCCTTTGGGGGAGGTCAGTATGACCCTGGCCCCTACGCCGTCGGCGTTCTTGGAGCCGTCAAAATGGAGCGACCAGTAGTGGAGGTATGGGAGCTTCTCCGGCTGCTGTGCTTCTTCCCAATCTGCGAGAAAATCAGCTAGAGCTTGTGACTTGATCGCTTTGCGGGGCTCGTATTTGATGTTGTGGACGTCGATTTCGACGGCCCACTTGGTGACTCGCCTAGTCGCCTCGCGGTTGTGTATTATGACCTGCAGAGGTGCGGAGGTGACCACCATGATTGGGTGCTCCTAGAAATAATGGGGAGTCGCCGCTGAGCTCGGAATACCGGGTACACCAGTTTTTGGTGCTGCGGGTAGCGCTGTTGTGAGTCCGTCAGGACTTCGCTGATGTAGTAGACAGTGCACTGTATGGGGTGCTCCTTGCCCTCCTCTGGCCGTTCGACGACCATCATGGCGCTGACGACTCGAGTGGAGGCCGCCACATAGACAAGCATTGGCTCTTTGTCGACTGGGGCGGCAAGGAGTGGAGCCATGAGTAGCACTTCTTTGAGTGCTTTGGTGCATCGTCTGCCTCCGCGTCCCATTGGAATGTGGGGTTCTTGCGCATCAGGCGATAGAGAGGCATTGCCTTCTCGCCTAGTTGGGGGATGAAGCGAGTGAGAGCCACGACTCGCCCGGCCAACTTCTGGACATCGTGCAGGCACTCAGGTTTCTCGAGTCGTGCGATGGTGTCGATCTTTGTGGGGTTGGCCTCGATGCCCCGCTTGGAGACTACATATCCCAGTAGCTGTCCGGTAGGGACGCCGAAGGTGCATTTTCCTGGGTTTAGCTTGATATTACACCACCGCTGATTTGCGAAGGTTTCGGCCAGGTCGGTGAGCAGGTCATCCTGGCGGGTGGATTTTACCACCACGTCATCGATGTAGACGTGGATGTTGCGGCCAATTTGGCTCACGAGGCACTCCTGCATGCACCTTTGGTATGTGGCGTCGGCATTCTTGAGGCCGAACGGCATGGACGTGTAGTAGAAGGCGCTGAATGGCGTGATGAACGCCGTCTTCTCCTCATCCTCGACCGCCATTTTGATCTGGTTGTAACTAGAATATGCGTCGAGGAAGCACAGCGACTCCGATCCCGCAGTCGAGTCGATGATCTGATCGATGCGCGGTAGGACGAACTCCTCCTTTGGATAGGCGCTGTTGAGGTTGGTGTAGTCGATACACATTCTCCATGTGTTATTCTTTTTCAGAACTAGGACTAGGTTTGCCAGCCACCTAGAGTATTTTATTGGCCGAATGAAGCCTGCGGCTAGCAAGCGTTGTACTTCTTCGGCGATTGCTTGACGACGCTCTTCATTGAAGGGTCGTAGCGACTGCTTTACTGGTCGCACTTTGGGGTCGGCGTTTAATTTGTGCTCAGCGAGTTCCCTCGGGACACCTGGCATGTCAGATGGCTTCCATGCGAAGATGTCGTGGTTCTCACGGAGGAACCCAATGAGCGCGATTTCCTATGTGGGGCTCATGTGCGCCCCTATGGTGACCGTCTGGCTGGAGCCGCACGGGACGAGCTCAACGGTGCGAGTGTGCGTGCTTGCCTCAAATGTGGAGTTCGCGGCGGTTGGCTTCTTTAGGATGGTGGGGTCGTCCTTGTTGATGTTGCCCGCGTATTCCGCGAGCTCCTCCGCATGGTCAGTCTCCGCGGCGATGACGGTGTCAGCGAGCTTGGCGCCTTTGTCCTCGCATTCCACGACCATATCGGAGTCGCCGTGGACGGTGATGATGCTGCTTGGCCCTGGGAGCTTCATCATGTTGTAGGCATGGTGTGGGGTCGCCATGAATTTGGCGAACGCTTGGCGGCCCAGGAAACATTGGTAGGGGATGCGGAAGCTCACCAGCTCGAACATGATCTTCTCCGTGCGGTAGTTTGCCGGTGTGCCGAAGGTGACTAGCAGCGTCACTTTTCCGATCAGGTACGCCTTCTGACTGGGGACGATACCATGGAAGGTTGTCAGGGTTGGCTCGATGGCTTCTTCTGGGAGCTAGAGCCTCTTGAATGTGTCTAGGTACATGATGTTGATGGAGCTCCCGCCGTCTATCAGTGTCTTGGGCAGCCAGTAGTCAGCCACCTTGGGCCTGACCACCAGGGCGACTCGCCCTGGGTATTCGATTCTGGGCGCATGATCTTGGCAACTCCAGGTGATGCTCTGCTCGGACCAGTTGAGGAAGCGAGGGACGTCGACTTGGGTCACCGCATTCACGGCGACCGCGCGGGCGAGCACCTTCTTCTCGCGCTTGGTGCCGAGCCCAGTGAAGGTGTGTAGCGAGCCGACAGTGTTGCTGAAGCCGCCGGCATTCCCGTTGTCCTGAGGTGGGTTGTTTTTAGGGTCTTCCCTTGCTCACCTTGCCTTTTCGATCTCTTTGAGAGAGTGGCAGTCCGCGGTGATGTGGGTGGCGGGTTTTCCCTCCCTGCTGTGGTGGATGCAGGGCTGATTGAGTAGGGCAGCGGGGTCGAATTTCGGCCTCGCCGTGTTGTTGGCGCGGTAGTTTCCGTTGTCGCAGTAATTTCCTCCGTCGTGACGGTAGCTCTTGGGGTCGCATTGGCCGTAGCCGGTGTTGGCAACGAAGTCGACTCGCCCGTCCGTGCGGTGCTTGCCGGTGATGCGGGTGTTGCTATAGCGCATGTCGCGCAGGCGCCCGCTGTCGTGGATGCTGGTGCGGCACCTTCCTCCCGACTCGTCGTCGGAGTCTTGGTTGGGGTCTTCCTCCACGTAGCGCTTGGCGATCTTGAGGAGGTCGGGGGTGTTGTCGAGCATCTGGTAGACCCGCTTGATCTTGGCGACCAGGGGTTCGTACCGGCACGCGTTCTTGAAGCAATGTATCGCCTTGTGCGGGTGGATGCCGGAAGCATTGATCCACAGTTCTTGCCACCTTTGAATCTAGTGGTGGGTCGACTCGCGTTGTCCCTGGATGCACTGCTCCGGGTCTTCGATGGTGGTGGCGCGGGTGTAGGAGCCCTCGAAGTGCCTGACGAAGGCATCCCGCATTTCCTCCCAGGAGTCGATGCTGTCAGCGGGGAGGGCGTTTATCCATTGCCGGGTCGCACCCTCCATCATTAGGGGGAGGTAACGAGCGGCGAGCAGGTCGGTGTGACCGGCGATTCCCATTGCCATGAGCTATGTGTCCAGCCACACTGCTGGGTCGTACGTTGGATTGTACTTTTCGATCTCTTTGGGCGCTTTGAAGTTGGCGGGGTACTTTTCCCCTCTAATCATAGGCCCGAAGCATTGGGGGGCGACTCGGCTGAGCGAGCCCCTGGGTTCGGGGTCGCCGCGATTACTGAGGGTGTGCCTCAAGTCGTTGGGCTGGCGCACCTGCCAGACTTGGTTGTTGATGCTGTGTGTGCGGGCGTCGGTGGGTTGCCCGTTGGCGGCGACCGTGTTGTTCACCGGTCGCGGTTCGTTGGTGGAGAGTGCGGGGTTGGCGGCCCGCGGCTGGTTCGCCAGTGGTTGCGGTGGTGGGCAGATCATGGCGTTGGCAATGGTGGGGTGGCTGCTTGAGGCCGCCCTGCTTGCTGAGGAGCGGGAATACATCCGACCCCACGGGTCGACTCCCGCGGCTTGTTGCTCAACGGCCCTGGCGAGTAGGGCCTTGGCGTACTGGATCTGCAGCGTGCCGTCTCCCTGGACATCGAGGTTGGCAACCGCGGCATCGGCCGCGACGATGTTGTCCATCGGGGTGGAGTAGAATGGGAGTCCGTTGGTGTCGCGGGCTTGCGGCAAGATGATGATCCGCGGCTGGTCCGACGGGGGTGCGCGGCCGATGGGTGGTGGAGGGGCTCCAGTTGCCGGTGCGCCGGGTGGTGGACGGTTGCTTCCACCTGGTGGTGCGTTCTTGCAGTACTCGCGCTCGGCCGCACGTGCGGGGTCACTTTTGTCGTTGAAGTTCAGGACGCGGCCCTGGACGTTAGAGTTCAGGCAGGTCCTGATGTGGCGTTGGTGATAGAGCGATAGCTCACGCGCTGTTTCCCGCTCTAGGCAATATTTCTCGCGCTCGGCGAGCTCATTGCGTTGCGCCTCCGCGAGTCACAGGCGGGCCTCCTCCACCTTTGTGGCCGTGGCAGTCGGTGGGATCGGTGTGGAGAACGGATCTGGTGGGCGGTCGTGCTATCCGCCATGTAGATCGTGTTAAAGCGATTGGATCTGGCGGGAAAGTCTTCGGGCGACTCCGAGCTAGAATAGGAATCGAAGATCCCGAGGATGGAGGAGTCCTCGAAATCCTCTGGGTTGGAGACCCGTGTGATGGAGTCCTCTCGTGATGCCGTGGTGATAGATCCGTCGACCGAGGCAGGGGTCACGGAGTCGACATCGTCGTTTAGGGCCTCGTCGTTCGTGGCGGCGTTGGTCTCGGCCGCGTTGCTGGCAGCCGAGTCGTACTCGGTGACAAGGCTCATGATGGAGCGGACCTGCTCCTCCAAGAGCAGATCATGGTGCGGTGGCGATCCGCCAACGATCACCGTCGCCGCTGGGTCGACCGCGCCAGTGAAGCCGACGAAGAGGTTGATGGAGCCGACCGGCATCACCGCGCCGTGGGTGATCGGGGGCGACGCCGAGATGTAGCTGCTGGGCAGGTTTTGTAAGATCCCGCCGATGGCGATCATGCGGCCGGTGGTGAGCGGCCGATCGATTGGCGAGTAGGGTCTTGCCGCAGAACTCAGGCTAGTCCGGCTATGCCCCACGGTGGGCGCCACTATCGTGGAAATGGCCACGGCAGTCGCTGCTACTGGCAGCGATTGATTGTAATGTGAGGAAGAGCTGGCGGCCATTTGCGGTGCGAGATGGGGGCGGATGCACATGGTTTTACCCAGGTTCGCCCCCCCCCCCCCCGGAGGGTAAAAACCTACTCCTGCTAGACTGGATTGACGGGGAGCGAGTTACAAAGGCGGCGAGCTCGGCGTCTAAGCAGTGAGTCGCTCGAAGGGGTGTATGATGGAACGTAAGTTCTCAGGATACCCTAGGGAGGTTTATATATGGGACACCTCGCTAGGCTTTACAGTCTACAACCGAACAAGATATGAATTCAGAGGCTTTTGACCTAATCCGATTGGGCTTCAAGTGCGCTTCTGGGCCTCCAGTCTCCAGGCCTTCTCCTCAATCGCATTCCAGTCGCCGTCCTGCAGGCCCACTTGTGAGACCTTTGGCCTAATCGTAACGTCCTGCTGGGCATACCCCATTTGGCATATCCCCATCAATATTTCATTAATAAATGAAGCCATTGTTTAAATTCAAAGTTATGTGATAATATGTGAAAGATATTTGATTTCTTATCACATATAAATCATGCCTAATTTTGGCAAAATAACTTGAACACCGTGTATTACTAGAATACAAAGTGTTTTAATGAATCGTTAAAAGTAAATACATATTCAATGTATTATATTTTAACAAAATGGTAATTATCATGAAATGATTGTTTAAATGTATAAATAAGTTTACCAAAGGAAACATGAATATGAAATTATTAGATATGATCAAAATGTTTTACCAATAAAGGGTATAAATATAAAAGAGAATCTAATTACCATGATTTGATCAATAGTAATGAAATTCAACTTTATAAGAATGGCATAAAAGAAATTGTGGAATGCAAAGCGTTTTGAAACGTCAAAATGCAAAGCATCATAGTGATATTAGATATCAAAGTGGGTGAATAGAAGGCACCAAATAAATTATTGTAGTGTAGATGTAGAGACCATAAGTTAGAAATAGTTAGCACTCAATTAGAATATATAGTGAACCATTTGAATTCGTGAAAGCGGCTCCATATCTAGTATGGATCGTTGTGAAAGTTTTGGGGTTATTCGATATAACCAAAACAATAGCGAATAAGTCCTTGTAGAGTATTCATTGGAAACTTTGAATACGGAATCCATAGCTGAAACCAAAAGGAAAGCAAGATTCGTACTGCTTGGATTTTGGTACATTCTTGAGAAAGCTCACTTCTAGTGATGTTTCTCAATTATGGGGCATATGGAAGATAGTGTAAAACACGATGAGGATTCAAAATCCTGCATCAGAGTGTTGAGAAGCGCAACGGACAACGTTCCTGAACGATTCTCTTCACAGAAGGAAAGAATCAATGATATTGATCATTGTATTTTCCCAACTAGTGTTTTCACTACATGAAGAAGGATTCAAAATGAAATCCATATCTAGTATGGAGACATTTGAGAATCATTTGTCATGATTATTGGAATATGACATACCTACGAACTACTAAGGAAATAATGGTAAACTAAATTATGAGAAATCCTAGAAGCAAACTTCCCTTGAGATTAGAAAGCAATTCGTTGCTGAATCTCACAAGTAAAAGGGGTTACTTGAATTTTCCCAAATGACTGCAAAGCCATAGTGGAAAAGGGGGTGAATGACAAAAGCACAATTTGTCAAGTTTTGGACAATTTTTAAATGAATTTGATTCATGTGTGCTAAATGTCTAGTGGATTTAAAACTAGTAATAGTACTAGTATCTCATAGTAAATCTCCAAGTTTGATATTTGATCAAAGGATTTTGAAATTGTTCAAAATAGTAAGTAGATATGCAATTTGCATAAAATTGAGTGGGAGTTGTGAAAGTCTTCCCAAAATAATATATGAATGACATATCTTTGAGTGGGAGCAATATAAGTCTCAAATTCAAATATGTAGGAACATAGTTTGAGTAAGAGTAGTGACTCATACCCAAATATGTTGGTAACATATTTTGACTGGGAGCTTATAGGGTAATTCTTAAGTGTGTTAAGAATAAAAGCACAAGTACTTGTAAATAATGATTTATAAGATGTAGAAGTTGATAATAAGTATATTATGATATTATGTAGTATTCCTTAAGGGATTATGAAAAGGGTTTCAGAATAGAAGTTAATTAAGGAACTAGTCCTTAATAACTTGAATTAGGAATAGTATTAAGTTTAACATCAAATGGTTGAAAGAAGGAAAAGGATGATCGTCATCCACGATGTTGAAACATAGGTTCTATCTTAGAAAACCATGATGATAACTTAGCATAATATATGATCCAAATAAGGAATGTTTGAAAGTGATTAAGTTTGAACCATAGAACGTTGAGCTGAGTTTGTCCGCAGTGTCCAGTAGAGAACTGCAGACATGTTTTCCAAATCCATAAAGGATGACATATCTTAAAACATAAAGAGTTATGTTATAAGGGAATATGTTGGAAACTCCCGTAATACCAATTAGAGTCAAGTAGGAAGCGAGGTGAACGAAAACATCGAAAGTTGCACAGAGTGCACTTGTGTTTCGATGGCTACATTTATAATAACAAATAAGGGTACCATCTAAAGTGTTGTATAATGTTATGGCGGGGCTAGTTCGCTTTTAACGTAGAATGATGTGTCTCAGGGCATAGTGCCCATGAGAAAGCCCTCGAGGTTGATCTAACGTCACTATAGGCCCCTGGAATCAGGCCTTGTTCTGCTACCATAACGATGATGCATACACACAGATGCTATCATGTGATGATAAAGTATTAATGTCAATCAAGGTGACATTAGTAAGTTGCAAATGATTTGGGACTGTAAAGTACATGCCCAAGATTCAACCTCTTCCATGAGCAAGCATGTTCAGGGTACCGGATATATGGTGCCAAAGATTAAGAACAAATGCAGCTAGTGTATTTGTACTCTAGTGCAAGTGGGAGACTGTTGGAAATATGCCCTAGAGACAAATAGTAGTAAGGACTATTATCATATTTCATATAGTTTATGATTAAGTTTTATATCATGCTATAACTGTATTGAGTGGAAACATCAATACACGTGTGATATACAAACAACTAGGGGTTCCCAGTGAAACTCTGGTCACTGGTTCATTAGTCAACAGATGATCATGTTTCCTGATCATGTGGCATTTATGCCAGTTGGAAATGAGGTCATCTCATTCCGATAATGAGATGATGAACCCATACCCAACCTAAACATCGTGACCCGATCATGTCACGAAGTTCAAGTTACGATGATTAGAAATGGATCCTTGTAGACTATTCCTTACATCGTGAGGCTATATCAATCACTGTCTCCTGAGAGTGCTTAGATAGCATCAAATGCCACTTGGTAATACAATGGTTATAAAGGTGTGTTCAGGTACTCGGAGGAAACCATAGAGGCAATAAATGTCAAGAGCGGGATTTGTCCGTCCATGTGACGGGAAGATACTCAAGGGCCCACTCAGAGAAGTTATATCCAATAGCTGTGCAGCGTGTGATTTGATCACGGGGATATCACTTGTCGGAACAATTCAAGTAGCATTGTTCAGTAACGAGATTGAACACGACATGGTGATGTCATTGATCAGATCTTAGGCAATGCAAGTATCGAGTGACAAAGGGAATAAGATATGACTGTCCCGGTTCAAACGACGAAAGATCTTCGTGGAACACACAGGGGTCACATGGCCATCCAGGTCCCTCTATCGATCATTGGTGCGGGAGTGTCCCGACCATGTCTGGAGTGTTCCCGAACCATAGGGTATCACGCTTAAGGGCTTGATGATGCTTAGAGAGTGTTTATAGGATCGGTAGAATCACCGAAGAAGAGTAGAGAGAAAACCGGAAGGGTTTCAGTAAGTCCGGAGGTTGTCCGGAGTGGAGGTGGAAGGTGTTCCATAGCCACGGAGATTGAATAATATGTGAATGAATGTTAAATGTTGATTTAATCATTTATTCGTAATTATTTAATTAAGAGAAAATCAATTTAAATGGTCAAAGGCTTAATGGGCCAATTTCCGGAGGGAGAGGGCCCATTAGGGAAAGGAGAGAGGGAGAAGGGGCCAAGGGGGTGGTCGGCCCCTTAGTGCCCCCCCCCCCGCGTGTGGCCCATGGGGGTGGCCGGCGGTGCCACCCCTCCCCCCTCCTCTCCTTTAGTCCCACCCCGGGACTTTGAGGGAGGTAGTACCTCCCCTCCCCCTATATATAGTGGGGGTATATGGCCAAATAAAATACACCATAATCAATAAAGGTCTTCTCACTTTTGGGAGGACCTCCAGTTGATATTTTCTCTCTCCCCTCTCTCTCTCGTGACCGTGGTCCCAAGTCTGGACTGCGTGAACGAGAGACATCTTCACCGCGGAGCGCCGTCGCGCTGTGGGATTCAGATCCAGGAGCTCTACTTTCACAACTGTTGTTGGATCGGGGAAGCGGGAGTCATCGTCAGGCACCAGACTTGTGTAATTCCCCGCGAGGTGTCGCACTTGAGGCACTCAAGTCGTTGGATCCAAGGAGCGCAAGGACTTCATCACGACCTTGAGGTCAGCTTCGGCTCGTCTACATCAACCACACTCTCCTGAGCATTGACAATGCTTTTCGGTCTTCAAGGGTAAGTTTGCGAAAATCCCCTCTCGTTACTATATTACTAATAGATAGGTCCTGGCAGCTTCAGGGGTTTAGGAGAGTAGGGTAAAATTGTATTGTTTTCATACGTGGAACCCCAACAAGAAGGCCACCATTCTATAGGAGATCCAGACTCTAGACCAGGAAGCTGAAATGATGGGCCTGTCGGCTGAAGCTTGGTCCCATAGATACTCCTTGGAGACCTCCATTATGGAGATTTATAAGGGAGAGGAGGCTTTCTGGCGACAGCGGAGTCGTCCGAACTGGGTTCTCTAGGGGAAGTCGAACACAGCCTACTTCCATACCATCGCAAATGGCACGCGTAGGAAGTGTTTGATCCTGTGCCTCTAGGACGCAGATGCTCTCCTGGAGGACTAGCGAGAGATCTCGTCCCATATTTATGCATTCTATTGGGATCTTTTCTCGTCAGCCCCTAGGACGGGACCTGCTCTGAGTCTGGACTTCTAGACTAATGATGCGACGGTGACTGCCGCGGAGAACCAGGAGTTAACACTCCCCTTTATCCATACCAAAGTTGCTGAGGTCATCAAGTCTATGAAGACTAACTCAGCTCCTGGGCCGGACGGGCTGCTAGTGACCTTCTTCCAGACCTTCTGGGAGCAACTTTGGCCGGTGATTATGCCCATGTTTCAAGAGTTCTACACTGGGACTCTTGTCATGTCTAGGTTTAACTTTGGCGTGATTACCCTGATCCCCAAATTAGTGGGGGCCATGGATATTCGCCAGTTTAGACCGATCATGGTGATCAATGTCATCCAGCGCATTTTTGCCAAGGTCTGTGCCATTAGACTCGCCCCTGTCATGGAACCCCTCACCCATCCTTTTTAGTTTGCCTTCTTGAAGGGTCGCTTGATTCATGATGGTGTACTCGCGCTTCATGAAATCATTCATGAGGTGAAGGTACGCCATCAGAAAGGGGTTTTCCTCAAGCTGGACTTTCAGAAGGCTTACGATAGGCTGGACTGGGCATTCCTTAGACAAGTCCTCGAGCAGCGAGGACTAGATGATAGGGTGATTTGCTGGACTATGCAGTTCGTCATGAGTGGTAGCTCTGCTATCAATGTTAATGGGGATGTGGGTCCATACTTTAGACCCTCCTACGAAGTTAGGCAATGGGGCCTGCTCTCCCCCCTTCTCTTCAACTCTGAAGTGGATGCCCTAGCAGAGATCTTGGACAAAGCCAAGATCGCTGGCCACATTTTGGGAGTGGTAGGGCATCTGATCCCTGGAGGGGGCATCACCCACCTCCAGTATGCGGATGATACTATGATCATGGTACAAGGACCGGACTTTGACATCATCAATCTCAAGTTCCTACTCTTGTGCTTTGGATCCATGACGGGCCTCCAGATCAACTTTGACAAGAGAGAAGTCGTGATATTGGGCTTCCCCGATGAGGAGAAGCAACGTATCACAGACCACCTGAACCTTTCCCCCATGGTCACGAAGGTTCAGTCTAAAGCTGAACAGTGGCGCGCGCACCTTACGTCCAAGGGGAGCAAGACTATCCTGATCAACTCATGTCTCTCTAGCCTCACCATGTATCAGATGGGCCTATATCTTTTACCTGAAGGAACCCATGCAGACTTTGCTAAAGAGTTGTCTAGGTTCTTTTGGGCGGCCAGAGATGGGCACTAGAAATATCATATGGTGAAGTGGGCGGATATCTGCACCCCCAAAATCCTTGGGGGTTTAGGAGTTCTCGACTCTCGCCACTTCAATGTGGCGCTGCTGCTGAAGGGGTGTGGTGGATCCTCCAAGATGATGGAGGCCTCTGGCTGCAACTCATTAAGGCTAAGTACCTTTGGGGTCGCCCCCTCCTAGCATGTGAATGGAACGAGGGGTCTCAGTTTTGGCAGGCCATCCAGGACATTAAGCATTTCGTTCGTCAAGGCGCTATCTTTGCAGTGGGTAATGGTCAGGAAGTCCAGTTTTGGCTTGACCCCTAGGGACATGGGACCCCCCTTTATCAGAAATTCCCATCCCTATTCGCTATCTGCGCAGCTCCCATGATGCTTGTGGCTGAGGCGTTGCAGGGAGACCGCTGTAACATCCGGTTCCGTAGGACCTTCAATGACGCTGAGGCCGTAGACTTCCTAAGGCTGCGGGGCTCTTTGCCCCTATCCCTCTCAGAGGAGAGGGATATGGTGACATGGAGCCAGTCTCCTTCGGGAGCTTTTTCGGTTAGCTCGGCCTATCGGACCCTCTTCCATGGTCCGGAGTTACCTTGGATGACGCACATGTGGAAGGCCCCCTTCCCTTGAGCCTACGTATTTTCCTGTGGCAACTGTTACGGGATCGGCTCCCTTCGGGGGTAGAGGTCTCAAAGCATAATGGTCCAGGCAATAGGCTGTGTCCGCTATGTGGGACAACGGAAACGTGCACCCACATTATGTTCACATGCCCTGATGCGCGGTTTCTGTGGAACTTTGTCTGAGAAGCACTGGGGCCTGCCTGGCAGGCCCAAGACCTCGGCGAGTTCCTAGAGACGGAGGCAAACTGTACCAGGAGAGGCGCCACCTCTTCTGGTTGGTGTTTGTAGCCATTACGTGGACCCTATGGAATATTCGTAACAAGATGGTGATCGAGCGGATTTTTCCTCGACGTGCTTCTGACTCTGTTTCTTCTTTGATTGCCTATCTTTAGCAGCGGTACCCGTTGTCTAGGCAGAGGGGCCGGGAGAGCGTGGATGGCATTCTTCAAGCTCTCAGGGTGTCAGCGCAGCGCTTCACGACTTCGGCTACCTCTGGGGCTCCCTAGCACTTGCTCCTCGCCACCTCCGCTTCTCTCTTTCTTATTTTTCTTGGGCATGTTGTGCCGTGGTACTGTGTATGAATTTGGTTTTATTTATAAAGTAGAGCGTAAAGCCTGTTTCGAGGAGAAACTACTTACAGCTCATCATCATGACTCGAGGGGAAAATGCCCCTAAGGACGTGCTAGCTCATCGATTTTACAAATTTGCATTAGTGACAACCAAGTTAGGTTATCCTTATCTACAAAACGTCTAGGAATATATGTTCTAGATTTATACATTGTAAAATTCTACCAGGATATTTAAATATACTAAAATAGACACAAACACATAAAAAACGCTACATCCCATCTAGTTAGCACACCAATTTTCCATAGATGAAAGCGATTATGTCATTGTTGTATATTTTGCTTAAATTTAAAAGAATTAGTTTAGAAAGTATCGAAACTAAAATTTTGAAAGAAAATTATTTTCACCACAAACCAAAGTTTTGATTTAGGATAAACCTATGTGCATATGCTAATATCATATACACGATTTGCTTTGGTTACTAATATGGATTGAACAGTCAATTATAGCAGTCACTTATATCTCTTGGAAAACTATGCAATAAAAGAGGTGTGGGCATCTCATGCAGAGGCCGCGGGCCGCGGTGCTTCCCCATTTCGAAAATATAGCAGTTACTTTTGTATGCTAAATGTGTATCAATGGCTATTAACTTGTTAAGTTTTAATGAAAAATAATATATAAATTAGTAAGTAAAATAGTTTATTATAAATATGATGATTTGACACATATATATGACCTTCAATAAACACTATCTAAATGTAGAAATAAAAAAATAAAGTTGTAGAATTTTGAACAATACTAAATAAGGGAAATCACACTGAAATATTGTTTACATAGTAAACAAAAACTTGATAGCCTGTATATCTTCAACTCGAGAATTGATGAGTTTTGGAGCCAAGGTTTGAAGTGGCACGGATCTCCTGAAGAAAGTTTAGAGATGAGAGAGATCACACTGCATATATCTAAGCCCCATAGTTTACCGAAGTCTGTCTTAGCTAGAACAGCCCAGAAAATTCACCAAAGTGTGCACGTAAAAGCCTTTTTTGAATGAGTGACCGTTAAGCCGTTTGTGGTTGTCAGGACTTTGATGAAAAAAAAATCCTTCGTGGGACTCGTCTTAATCATGATCCATCAATAAGTTGATCTGGATTTGCATGCCAAAAATTTGTCACATTTTTAGCTTTGGTCACTACCATTTTAGGAGTACATAGATCTCTCCCGTGAAAGATCTACAATTTTCAGGGAACATTGAAATAATAAAATCGAAGACCTAATTAATTAATTGAGAAACTTGGATGCTTGTGCAATTTCCTACAGTATTTTTCTATCTATCAAAAGAACCCATTAGTCATTGCGTAAACCATGAAGAAATCGATCCTTTAACCAAAAACTTGCAAACTGTGTTTAGATGGTACACATGCTTGTCACACGGGTGGATCAGTCATACAAAAATGTCCGAAACCGCCGGTTGGGATGCCACGTAGATGCCATGACTGTAATTTTCCGAATAAACCCTTGACAGATCTAAAGCCTTGCGCATGCAGGTCAATTATGAAAACAATCTCAGGAACTTTACGAGAACTAGCATGTTGTTTTTGTATTTTGGTTTAGGTCCTCCCAAGATTCTCTATTCCTTAATTTTCGCCCACTAGGCACTTTCCTTCCCATTGTTGTTGGACTTGGAAGTTGGCCACGACGAGGATGGGGGCGGAGAGCTCGCCTATCTCGCCACCGCGACATGGTGGACGATCCGCACCTTCGCATATGGGATGAAGAGGCCCTTAACTATGATATGTTTCTTCTCCTTTGTTTCCAATGCTAGTACTTCTGCCTCGGGGCTCCTTTCATGGCAGCGGAGTGGCCGATGTCGATAGGGTCATGGTCATATGATCATCGATGATCTCGAGGATTTCGATGATGAATTTGGTAGTGTGAGTGTGTGTAGGGATACTCCCCCTTGTAGGTGTCTATTTCGTTGATTTTCTCTCTGTCTTGTTCCGGCCATGGGTCGCCGTCGTACCGCGGCATCAAATAATCAGTCAAGTTAGTGTTTTGTAGTTTGTGTTAGACTATAGGTTATATGTAAGAAGTAATATAGGTTAGTTTCGATTATTATTGTGATTCCCAATATGTCCTATTTCGGCATGTCTTGGTAGTGAAAGTTGGTTTCTTTTATTGAATCTTATGCAGTACCAATGTATAGATTGTTGAATGTTGTAAGTTAGGAATTTCAGGTGTTTGAGTATGTGTAGGGTTGATGTTCACGCAGTAACATAGGTTAATTTAGAATTTTTTTGATTTACATCACTCCCTATTCTGGCTTGTGTTGACACCGTCTTTCTCTGAATTTGCTGAATTTTATGCAGTAGCATGCTCTAGCATTGTCCTCTGATGGAGATTCATATTTATTGTGTTGTAGGTCATGATCTTGGGAAGTTCACACTACAAATGGAGCATAATTGATTTTTTTTGTGGACCCGCCTGGGAATCTTCAGTATGTAAGTGGGAAATGTGACTTATTTGACAATTGTAACACTGAAAGCTTCTTACTTCTGGGGATTCATGATTTCATTCAACATTTTGTTCATCCAGTTGATGAGAGACTAAACATGTATTGGTTTCTTCCTAAGAAAGAAATAACAGATGGTTTGTACCGCATCGAGTCTGATTCTCACATACTAGCAATGTGTGCAGCTGCCAAAGAACATAAAACCTTGACCATCTTACTGGATCATACCAACTTCCTCAAGGGACTGAGAAAACAAGTAATTCTTAATAGAGATCCACCTACCGTGGAAAATGCGAGACCAGCTGAAGAAGAATTGGAAGATTGTGAAAGAAGGAGAGGATGTGACGAGGGGTTAACTCATCAATGCCCATCGCTAATAGACTTAGGTTCGAGAAAGTGGGAAGCACTGAAGACATCGATCGGCTAGCAAACAAATACACATGTGACACGAGGTTTTACCCATGTTTTCCGATCATTGGAACATTTGTGTTGTTGTCACATGAGTTCCAACTAGATGTGTCATCGTCGAAGTCAGGTCGCTACACATAGTCAACCATATGGAAGCACTAGGTAAACCGTAAAATTTTAACAGGCCAAATTTTGAAATTCCTGAGCTCGAGCTATTAGTTCAAAACCATATACAAGGATCTAAAACCAAAGAAACGTCATACAAAGTTTTTGTATTCCTACTTGGAAGTAGCGTCGTTCGACTTCAACGAAGGCATGAATGCCCTCAAGATAGTCGTCTCGCGCTCTCGTGTTGCGAGCACAAACTCAAACCGGAGTACACTTCTTGTGTTTAAACAAAGGCATCATTTGCCTGCCATGTTTACACACATAGTTTGATAACGTCAGGGTAATCCAAATTCCACATCGCTGTGAATGAAATTGTTTATCAGGAGATTTTCTCGTGAAACGGGAAGCAAATTAAAAACCAAAACTAAAGAACAAAAATAAAATAAAAAAGCAGCGCGTGGCGGAGCAAGCGAAGCGCACCGGCCACCGTCCAAAAATCCAAACCCAAATCCAAAACGCACGCGGACGGCGCACGCAAAGTCCACAGGCACCAGTCCACCACCGCGTCACACCACCACACCTAGCCGGCCGAAAAACCTCAACCTCTCCCAGCAGACTCCCACCACCGCCGCCGCACCACCATGGACCCTTTCTTCGCTGACGACGGCGCTGACGAGCTCCAGCGCACAGCCTCCCACCCCTTCGACGCCGAGGAAGATGACGCCGCCGCGGCCGAGGCCGACGGCGCAGGGTACGCCTCGTTCGCGGACGCCGGCTACTCCTCTTTCGCGGACGCAGGCGGCGTCGAGGACGAGGTAGACGAGGAGATCGCCGTGGACTCCGACGGTGGAGCGGTCCCGGTCCGCCACGTCTCCGGAGGGTACACCCCCTCGCCCTACTTCGCCGAGTCGGACTTCGGCGGCGACGACGGCGGCGCCGTACTGCCGCCGCCGTCCGAGATGGGGAGGGAGGAGGGGGCCCTCCTCCGCGAGTGGCGCAGGTGAGCACCCGTCCCCCGATCCGTTTCCGCCCGTGCCGTTCCGGTTCCTCCTCCTCCTGCTGGCGCTGGGTTCTGCCCCTTGGAGTTAGATCTAACACTCTTGTGCTGCTATCTCGCATGAAGTTCAGTTAGTTCAGTAACGTCGATGTGCTAAGCACAGGTGCAATTTGCGCATGGAAACCTGCGTTTATCTCGATTTGATTAGGATCGTACTGTTACCATTAGGGACTGGTGAGTGGTGAATTGCAATTTCGTGTGGTCTCGTAGAACTGAATCTGCTAGTTACAGTCCATCCACAGTATTCCAGGTAGTGCAGGCTTTGACCGTTTAATTTGTTAAGTGAACAGTATGCTGATTACTGAACTGAGAAGAGAGTATTCACGTTGTTTTTGTCCTAGCAAACTACTGGGCGTGCATCCATCTTTTTATATGGCCACTTACTTGTTCTGTTCGTTTTATAATTAGTGAATTGACTTTTTGGTTGGCAAAGATGCAAGTCCAATGCATAATCGCAAGTGTGATAGGTTTGTGGAGCTATCTAGAGCTAGCTTATATGTTAAAGAACCTGTTGAATATTTTTGTGATATCATACTCAGTCCAGGATGATGACTTGTGCATATCATCTCTCTCAGATGCTTATGTCCTGTATTATCTCCCATACTTTGTCTTCTTTAAGGATTTGCTGTGCTAGAAAACAAGTCACCAAGTAAGCTATGACGAATGGTGAATAGGATCAGTCAAGGTGTGTGTGTACAAGCAGCAACGAAACTAGACTACTCGTTTGTGAGCATGCCTTTTTCGCACTTCTGAAATGTGTGTGTTTCTCTGCCATAACCGTGTGTGCCGTACTTGCATTGCTTATCTACACCATGTCATATATATATATATATATATATATATATATATATATATATATATATATATATCTTTTGCAATTGTTTGTATGCCTGTTGTCAATTCTATTTATTTATTTCATCGTGATGGTAAATTAACAGATCCAGATTCAATGAAATCATGTTGTGTGATTGTGCCTAAACTTATTGTGCGCTCTGCATGATCTTGACATTGTGATGCCTGTAGTATGTTTTATTTTTGCTATGATGGCTGTCGTACGGAGGATCCAATACACTAGCCTTACAAGGTGCTGAACAATGGCAATGCGATGTGTCCTGAACATAGCTGACCTACAATACTATGTAGAGTTGATCAATTGATTGACATAGCTATTTTATCACTTCCATTATCTATTTTTTGTTTCACTTCAATGGTGTACATTCTGCCCTCTCTACATGGTTTTAAAGGCGTTAAGGCGTCTTAAGGAGATCTAGGGGCGCTCTGATGCCTAGGCGGGTGCTTTGGACGCCTAGGCGCCTAAAGCGGTCATTTTTTCAAGGCGGAGGAGGGGTGCCTGGACGCCTTTAAAACCATGCCTGTCTATAATCTATAATCTGAACTCTGAACTGCATCTCTGTGATTTCAGGCAAAATGCTTTAGTTCTTGAGGAAAAGAACGGAAGGAGAAGGAGCTACGTGCCCAAATAATTGCTGAAGCTGAAGAGTTCAAGATAGCTTTCTATGAGAAGAGGATACAGACCTGTGAGACAAATAAGGTCCACAGCAGGGAAAGAGAGAAGGTATGTGAGGGGGCATTTCTCTGTTATAAGTATATTCTGTAAGAAATTGCACATCGATCACTGGTAACTCATGGTGCGCTGCAGATTTTCATAGAAAACCAGGAGAAATTCCATGCTAGTGCAGACAAGCAGTACTGGAAATCTATCTCGGAGCTCATCCCACATGAGATAGCTACCATTGAGAAGCGGGGCAAGAAAGACAAGGACAAGAAGCCATCCATCGCAGTCATTCAGGGCCCTAAGCCCGGCAAGCCCACCGACCTGTCCCGGATGCGCCAGGTCTTGGTGAAGCTGAAGCATGCGCCACCGCCGCACATGATGCAGCCTCCACCAGTGCCTGCAGCTAAAGGAGGCGCTAAGGATGCCGTGAAAGATGGTGCCCCAGCCACAGCTAATGGGACCAAGCAGCCTGCAGAGAACGAAAAGGCACCCGCAGCCAACGGCCTCCCGGAGGCGGAGAAGGAGGCGCAGCCTGCAGCATCGGAGTAACTTGAACCATAGCTTCTCTTTACAGAAACACCAGAACCTTGACTATGCTTAGATGGAAATGCTTTCTATTTTCAATACCGGGATTGCCGTCTGTAGTGATCTTTTTGTAGAGATCCGCATCAGGATGGCTATGTATCAGTCAGCTCTGAAAGTTCAGCTTAGTATCACAGCAACTGCACTTTTTACTGTTTTACCCTGGACCTGGTTGGGCTGGATAAATTATGATCTTGAATAGAGAACTGAGAATTTAACTGCATGATGACATGACTGATGACTCTCGAAATTCTGTTGGATTAGCTCAGACTGTCCAAACAAGTAGCAATCTAGGATTGCTCTGGCATGAATAACTATCTATTATGTACTGTACAACATCTAGCGGCCACATTATTACATTAATACACTCAGAGAACATGCAAAATGCTCATCTAAATATGTGCCCTCTATGGTACTGTCTACTAAGTTTCAGTACAGAGCAGAGCATCCTCCCTGGTGACCTGTTTCACCTAGGGCTCACTTCAGTGTTCAGTCACTGTCTGCGGAACAACCGTGATTCCTCCGCCATCGAAATCTTCAGCCTTGAACCGGTGGAGGCGTCGCCTTGGAATCATTGCTCTTGAATTCGTTGATATACCCTGGTGCTGTCAGCTCGCTCTGGATGGCTATGCATCAGTCAGCTCTGAACATTCAATTTAGTATATCACAGCTTAATATAAATTATATTGATCCTAATAGAGAACTGAGAAGATAACTACTTCAAATTGTCCAAAAAAGCAGCTATTTTGCAGTTGCTATGGCATGAATAACTAATCTATTTATATACAAGATCTAGTTGCCGCATTACTGCAACCCACACACTCAGAGCTTCTCAGCTAAATATGTGCCCTCTATAGGCAATTTCACCGAAAGAAGGCGTCATCACTCTACAGTCTACATAGTGGCAGTAAAACAAAGCAGGCCACCCTCGCTGGTTGCCGGCTTCACCTAGGGCTCACATCAGTCACCGTCTGCGGAACATACGTGCTGAACATGTCGGATTCCTCCGCCGCCGAGTTCTTCAGCCTCGAACTGGTGGAGGCCGTCGCCTTGGAATCGTTGCTCTTGTACTCGTTGATGTACCCTGGTGCTGTCAGCTCGCTCTCGTTGATCCGGATGGGCTTGGACAGCATCTTCACCACCTGCAGCATCGAGGGGCGCCGCGACGCTGCTGCCTGCGTGCAGAAGAGAGCTACCTTGAGGTACCGAATGGCCTCCTCTTGAGGGTAACTCCCAACAGCCGGATCGACCATCTCCTCTAGTTTCCCTGCTTCATATAGCTCCCAGGCCTGTTGCAAAATATTCAGAGTTAAGACTCTGTCGAACTGTACTAGTATGTCTTTTTACTTGACACCCTGATGTTGATATTTCTCAAGCTGTATTAGTTGCCTTAACGGGTGGAACACATAAAAGCAGACGATGGGAAGTACATGACAGTAAGAACTGACCTTCTCTAGAAGAAGCTTATCCTCAGCCATTAGGCTCCTCGAACCACTCAAGCCGCTCACAATCTCGACTACGAGGACCCCGAAGCTATATATGTCTGCTTTCTTAGTTAACTGACCATGCCACGCATATTCAGGTGCAAGGTAACCTCTGGATGTGACACAACAATCCGCGTTAATCCAAGGTAACATGAGAGTAAACAGAACTATGGAGCTAATAGAATGGGATAGAGGAAAAAAGAAATGATATAACTTATTATAATTAATAAGCTGCAAATCGCGCAACACTCACGTTGTTCCAGCTACTCGGGTACTAATGTGGGTGATATTATCAGGAAATAATTTGGCCAGACCAAAGTCGCCGATCTTGGGGACGTAGTTTTTGTCGATAAGTATGTTGCTCGCCTTGATATCTCTGTGCACAATCGGGGATGGAATCTCTTCATGGAGGTACGCAAGACCTCTGGCAACACCAAGGCATATGCCAGTTCTTATGTTCCACGTGAAATTAGCAGGTTCGCTGTTAGAACCTGGAGAAACATAAGGAAAACTGTGAAGTGACATGCAATAATTACTGTGATATGGTGACGTAAGAATAGACTTCATACTTAATAGTGCACGGTCAAGGCTGCTGTTCTCTAGATACTCATACACCAAGATGCGATGATCTCCTTCGACGCAACAGCCAATTAATTCGACAAGGTTAGGATGTTTCACATTGCTGATAACATCGATTTCCGTCAAGAATTCTCTGGTGCCCTGTCTGGATTCAGCAGAAAGAACTTTGACTGCAACATCTCGCATGTTTCTAGTGGTTCCCTGAAACATAGGTATACTGTCATTCGAGGGTTGAAAGCTTAGAGCAAATGGATTTCGAGAGATCGTAAACCTTCGATACTCAGTCACACACATATAAAGAGATTAATAAATACCTTGTATACTGTCCCGAAGCCACCTCGTCCGACCTTATTGTTATGGTTGAAGTTGTCTGTTGCTGACCGCAACTGGGAATAAGAGAAGAGTCTTATGTTCTTCTCGGCTGAAATGGCTGAAAGCAGCAACATTTGATACCGATGTTTCAGTAATTAAAATTGGGTAGAGAGATATAATCCCTTCTCTAAAAAAAAAAGAAGTTAACAGAGAAATATAAATGCAGAAGTAGACTTTTCGTTCTGGCATATTCAGAAGGGAAATTAGCTTTCGCTCCGGCATACAGACCAGGGACCATATTGATTTTCTATTTTCAAACTGGATTATTGCTTGGGAGCAGTGGCGGCGAGAACAAAAACTGACGGTAGCACATTGGCTGAAGATATCACGATTTATAAGTAGCACAAGTTACCGGTGTGATTCGGTGACTTGTTTGCAACGAAAATGTAAGTCTGGTCTTACCTCCTATGCTCTGTGGGTAGGGATTCTGTTTTTGCTTGGATCTCGGAAGGCAACGCCAGTTCGTATCCCCATTTGGGGTGGTAGCCTGAGGGGAAGGGTTCTCTTGCCGACTGGATCTTGGGAGGCAACACCAGCTCATGTCCTCGCTTGCTATGGTAGCCTTGAGATATTGTACATACAGCACGGGGATCTTCAGGAAGACAGGAATACTGTCTGTACTCTGCACCAATATATTGCCAAGAAACTAGTAAGTTAGAGAGTTGGAAACACGATTATTCAAAGACTTTTAAGTCTTGCAGCAGTGATCAAGATGATTGTCTGTATGACAGGCGTGATAATTGGACAAGTCTGATGAGTGAAGCTCATCATAAGGCAGTCCTGCTTATGACCAAGCTCTCTACATCGGCGGCGGCAACGATTCTCCCGGAGCAGCAGATCAGGGGAGTGCCATAGAGTAGAAAGAAAACAAAGTCTGTCTACCAAGAAAACCCTCGAATTCTTCGTCGAATAAAGCACAACAAAACCCTATGCTGGAGACCAAACGGGCATCCAGGCGCTTTAGCCTGTACTAGTAGTGGATATGCCAAATCTCCCACTTGAGCAAATCGTGTTTGCATAGTTCGGACGCGGGAGCATGAACACACATGGCCTTGTGAAGAGAGAGACATGTGCTGCACCCTGCCTGTCAGCCAGGAAGCGACCACGATCAGCAGAACATAGATTCGGGGAATCTTGTTCGGCGTGACAGGAAGACTGACGAAATTCAGAGGGGAACCAGTGTGTGTGTGTGTGGTGTTGAGCTGTTCTTTTTGATGGACTCTGTTTATCCGACGGAACACGGCAGAGAGTCCGGCCGGCAGGAGCAGGACACGGCACCGAAACCAGCCAGCAATCTACCCCGAATCACACACACAAAACAAAAAGAGACAGCACGCGGGCATCATCATCAGAAAAGCAGTGGAGAAGCTCTGCCCGAAGCTACCCCGAATCATCACCCCAAAAAAAGCGGAAAAAAGAACTAGCCCAACACACCGCGCAAACAGACTATGAAACGAAGGGGAAATCGATGCGCAGCGGGCGACGACTTGGGCAGGAACACGCGGAGGGGGAAGGAGGAGAAAGGAGCGAGAAACGGCCGGGCCGTCGTGCGTCAGTAGTAGTACCTGACAAGGAAGAAAGGGAGCAGGCAGGCGGCGCTCGCTCTCGGCTGTTCTTCTGGGCTTCCTTCTTCCCTTCCCTCCCGGCCGGGAGAGTCGGAGTCAGACAGATCGACGGCGAGCAGTAGCAGCAGCAGTACGTACAGGGAAAGCGGATAGGGGGTGATGGGAATTGGGAAGGGGGGAAGAACCGAGCAGGAGGAGGTGGTTGGGGTTTCTGTGGCCGGCAGGTATAGGTGCAGCTCAGCTCAGGTCAGAGGAAGCAATAAAGACCGAGCTGCTCCGGCCTCCGAGGAGAGGAGAGGAGAGACGAAATGATTTACGGAGAGTGAGTAAATGTGTTAGGTAATAAGGGAGCAGAGCAGCCGGGAAGAAGAAGAAGAAGAAGAAGAAGAGGAGGAGGAAGGAGCAGGTGGTCTCTCAATTTTGGGTGCTTGCCTGGTTGACCCGCGGGGATATACTACTACTAGTCAGCTCGTCGCGAAACAAAAAGTGTTCCCACACCACACGTACCAAAACCGGTCCTGTTTTGCTGCCGGTGGAGCTGACACGCTAGCTAGCTAGGATATGTGTTGCTTATTTGTCTCTTCACTGACAAAACAGAGTACGGAGGAACGGAGGGAGTGTTAGATCAGTATACATGCCTCAGCTGCTCCAATCAAATCTAAGCATGTGCGGATTGACCATATACTAGTAAAGTATATATTTTTTTATTTTTCTTTTTCTTTTTCTTTTTCTTTTGAAGAAGTCCCTAATTAAGGCGGACATGCTACGTCGCATGTCGTTGTGATCCGCTCGTGATTATTGGTTCTCGTAGAGACGCTGGAGACAACGCCTCCATTTCCCCTGGGCGCCGTGTTTGAAAGCAAAGTCTTTGTACCGATTGCATACCCTCCGCTCCAAATAGCTCTACCAAGGATCCCAAAAAAGCTACCGAACCCCGCGGCAGTGATGGTGGAGGCAACAAGGATGAAGGTGCAAAGGGTTCAGGGCGGGAGGTTATTTCTCGAGATGAGGGTGCCACCACGCACCAAGGTGGCGCGGTGGTCTAGCTTCGATCGATGATGGCTAGGCGGCGCGGGCCCGCGGTGACATGGTAGACAAGTCACCGGTAGAAAAAGGGTCTTTGGTCCAACGTCTAAATTCCATTGGTCCCGGTTCATTTCTATAATCGGGACCAATGCCAGGCACCGGTCCCAGTTCATGCCGCCTGGGCATTGGTTCCGGTTTTTCTCTAAGCATTGGTCCCGGTTCGTGGCATGAATCATGACCAATGCCTCCGCGATGCACACGTGGCGCTCTGCGGGACATTGGTCCCGGTTCATGCCACGAATCGGGACCAAAAACCCTGCGACGGTCAGCAGTCCAGGACAATTAATGTAAATTAATTCGGGGCAGAAATTAATTCGAGATAGAAATTGAATTGATCAGTATTTTTGAAAAAATCTTTCACAAATTAATCGAGACAAAGATCTAAATTGAAACATTTTATTATTCGACCACAAATTTTTCCATACAAAGATGCGACTTTACAAATTTTCCTAGTCGACAACACTTCCGCTGTCCCCCGAGCCGCCGGCTTCCTCGTCGTCGTCGGACGAAATCTCCACGATTTCGGCGTTGTTCGGGAGACGGAGCTCCTCTGCGCGCCTAGCGGCGTCGATGGCGGTGTAGATGGTCCGTCCAGGGACAGACCAGAACATCTCCCGTCCTTCTTGGTTGCGGCGATCCGGGTGCACCAGGCACCCATCCACGATACGGTTGTCAAGCTTGGCCTTCCGCTCCTTCTTGAACAGCCGGGGCCAGTAAAGGGGTGGGGTGGAGATGGACTGTAGAGAGGCCGAGGCGATGGCGAAAGCGAGTGCTGTGGCCTCATATTTATACACGGAGACGACGAAGCGACGGTGGGCATTGGTCCCGGTTATTGCCACGAACCGGGACCAAAACCCCTCCCGCGCGACACGTGGCGGCCCAGCAGCGCGCCCCCCACCCAGATCATTGGTCTCGGGTCGTGCCATTAACCGGTGGAGAAGATGTGGAGAAGATACATGCATGCATTAATGACTGCATCTTGTACCGCGGTGAGAAGTACGAGAATATGGATAAATGTCCGGTATGTACTGCATGTCGATACAAGATCAGACAAGATGACCCTGATGATGTTGAGGGCGATGATGAGCCCTCCAGGAAGAGGGTTCCTGCTAAGGTTATGTGGTATGCTCTTATAATACCACGGTTGAAACGTTTGTTTAGAAATAAAAAGCATGCCAGGTTGTTGCGATGGCACAAAGAAGAGCGTAAGAAAGACGGGAAACTGAGACACCCCGCCGATGGGTCGCAGTGGAGAAACATCGAGAGAAAGTACTCGAACTTTGCAGGTGACGCGAAGAACTTATGGTTTGGTCTAAGTACAGACGGCATGAATCCTTTTGGGGAGCAGAGCTATAGTCACAGCACCTGGCCAGTGACTCTATGTATCTACAACCTTCCTCCTTGGTTGTGCATGAAGCGGAAGTTCACTATGATTCCAGTGCTCATCCAAGGACCGAAGCAACCCGGCAACGACATTGATGTGTACCTAAGGCCATTAGTCGATGAACTTTTGCAGTTGTTGGCAGAACCAGGTGTAAAGGTGTGGGATGAGCACAAACATGAGCCATTTGACCTACGAGCGTTGTTGTTCGTAACCATCAATGATTGGCCTGCTCTTAGTAACATTTCAGGACAGTCAAACAAGGGATACAATGCATGCATGCACTGTTTAGATAATACTAAAGGTACATATTTGGATAAATGTAAGAAGGTTGTGTACCTGGGGTGTCGTAAATATCTTCCGACCAATCATAAATTAAGAAAGAAAGGCAAGCATTTCAACGGTGAGGCAGATTACCGGAAGAAGCCTAAGCTCCCTAAAGGTGCTGATGTATTTGGTATGGTGAAGGACCTAGAAGTAATCTTTAGAAAGGGTCCTGGCGGTCAATCTGTTCCGAAAGACCCCATTACCGGACACACGGCCATGTGGAAAAAGAAACCTATATTTTGGGAGCTTGAGTATTGGAAATACCTAGAGGTCCGTTCTTCAATCGACGTGATGCACGTGACGAAGAATCTTTGCGTGAACCTGCTAGGCTTCCTGGGCGTGTATGGGAAGACAAAGATACACCAGAAGCACGGGAGGACCAACAACGTATCAAAGACCCATACAACAAGCATACTGATAAAGGACGTGAATACTTAAGCAGCTATGCTCTTACCAAAGTAGAGAAGGAAATCTTTTTGAAGTCCTTTACAGTATCAAGGTCCCGGCTGGCTTCTCGTCAAATATAAAGGGAATAATAAATATGGCAGAGAAAATTTTTCAGAACCTGAAGTCTCATGATTGCCACGTGATTACGACACAGTTGCTTCCGGTTGCATTGAGGAGGCTTCTACCGGAAAATGTTCGATTAGCCATTGTGAAGCTATGTGCATTCCTCAATGCAATATCTCAGAAGGTAATCGATCGAGAAAGTCTGGAAAGGCTACAGAAGGATTTGGTCCAATGTCTTGCCAGTTTTGAGTTGGTGTTCCCCCCGTCCTTCTTCAATATTGTGACGCATCTCTTAGTTCACCTAGTCGAAGAGATTTACATTCTCGGTCCTGTATTTCTGCACAATATGTTCCCCTTCGAGAGGTTCATGGGAGTCTTAAAGAAATATGTTCATAACCGTGCTAGGCCAGAAGGAAGCAACTCCAAGGGCTATGGAACAGAGGAGGTCATTGGGTTCTGTGTAGACTTTCTTCCTGACCTTAAGCCGATTGGTGTTCCTGAATCACGGTATGAGGGGAGACTGAGTGGAAAAGGCATGCTAGGAAAGAAAGCAATGATATTTAGGGACGGAAATTCTTTGAATCAAGCACACTACATAGTTCTCCAAAGTTCTACCTTTGTGGCTCCGTATATCGAGGAACACATGAATGTTGTACGCTCCAAGTTCCCGGGGAAGGATGACTACTGGATTAATGAAAATCACATGGAGACTTTCGGCACTTGGTTGCAATTACATCTCATGAATGACACCACTATTGGAGATCAGCTCTACTTGTTGGCCGGTACACCATCTGCGACGGTATTGACTTTCCAAGGGTACAAGATAAATGGGAATACATTTTACACGATTGCCCAAGATAAAAAGAGCACCAACCAAAACAGTGGTGTCCGCTTTGATGCAACATACGAGAATGGGAAAAAGGACACATACTATGGTTACATAGAGGAGATATGGGAACTTGACTATGGACCTACTTTTAAGGTCCCTTTGTTTCGGTGCAGTTGGGTCAACATGAATGGAGAAGGGGTAAAGGTAGACCAGCTGTACGGAATGACAACAGTGGATCTCATGAATCTTGGTTACAGAGACGAACCATTCGTCCTAGCCAATGATGTGGCTCAGGTTTTTTATGTGAAGGACATGTCCTCTAGACCGAAAAAAGAAAAAATAAGGAAACGAATACATCAGACGATGAGCCCAGGCGTCACATAGTTCTTTCAGGGAAAAGAAACATCATGGGAGTAGAGGACAAGACAGACATGTCAGCAGATTATGATAAGTTTGATGAAATTCCGCCCTTCACCGTGAAAACTGACCCAAGCATCAAGTTAAGCAAAGAAGATGCTCCATGGTTACGGCCTAAGAAGCGATCATAGGCAAGGGATCGACATACGCCACGAAATATTCATATCCTAAACCCTAAACCATATGTAAATCTATGTAATGTATGGAAATTTTATGTGATGTATGGAAACTTTATGTGATGTATCGAAACTTTATGTAATGGAGTCTTTCACGAGCTTGCAGGGAAATTTTTCCGAGGCGGAGCTTCCGAAGATGCCGTAGGGCGTGTGCACCAACGACATCTTCGAGAAGCTCCGCCACGGGAGATTTCCCAACCCTTTCCCCAACACTGTTAGAGGAGATGGAGTCTTTCACGGGCTTGCAGGGAAATTTTTCTGAGGCGGAGCTTCCGAAGATGCCGTAGGGCGTGTGCACCAACGACATCTTCGAGAAGCTCCGCCATGGGAGATTTCTCAACCCTTTCCCCAACACTGTTAGAGGAGATGGAGTCTTTCACGGGCTTATAGGGAAAATTTTCCGAGGCGGAGCTTCCGAAGATGCCGTAGGGTGTGTGCACCAACGACATCTTTGAGAAGCTCCGCCACGGGAGATTTCTCAACCCTTTCCCCAACACTGTTAGAGGAGATGGAGTCTTTCACGGGCTTGCAGGGAATTTTTTTCGAGGCGGAGCTTCCGAAGATGCCGTAGGGCGTGTGCACCCACGATATCTTCGAGAAGCTCCGCCATGGGAGATTTCCCAACCCTCCATCCATGGGGATGAAACTCTCTCTACCTATGTTGGCTTGTTGAGCTGCTTGCCATGGCGTATCGATGATCCTTTTATAGGCACGTCGCCGCTTCTACTTTGTCTTGTTCCTCTGACAAGGCGACGTGCGCTACATGCTTCATCTCATCAAGCAGTGCGTCCACCCACACGTCCTTATCCCGCCGACAGCTTTAGTCTCGGTTGCACCCACCAGCTGGGACTAAAGGTTACCCACGCGTCCTTATCCCACCGATAGCTTTAGTCTCGGTTGCACCCACCAGCCGAGACTAAAGGTTACCCACGCGTCCTTATCCCACCAACAGCTTTAGTCTCGGTTGCACCCACTAGCCGGGACTAAAGGTTACCCACGCGTCCTTATCCCACCGATAACTTTAGTCTCGGTTGGCTTTTTCGTGCGTCAAAAGGGAAAACTTCCTCCTGCAACATCGTAAGCCATCCCAAGATGCACATGTGTGCACAATATGGGCACATTATCACAAACTATGTCCTGATTCTAGCCATAACATTAGTGGTTTGACCTAAATGCCAAGAAACCTTGAACATGATAGGTCATTTTGTGAAGGATTTTTTATGATGTTTGCAATTTTTCAAGTTCAGTATTTTTCCTTGCAACTGTGACACATAATATGACACCACGCGAAGGTTTCACATTGTTTGGATGATTTTTGAATTTCTTATGCCCGTTTCAAACTATATTTAAAACGGCGGGCATGAAGCTTCTTAGCTCGGGGCTGAGCCTCGCTGAACTTGAAGTGGATATCTGATGAAATAGCATGTTGTGAACCTATAAATGATTTTTTTTTAAATTCACAAGCATTATATCATGTACATATAGTTCAAATCTTGGCAACCTCCTACCGATTCGGCAGGAATTTGTCTTTTTCATGAGGGATGGACAGAAAGGTTTCAGATACACCGATTGGGAAATTGTCCATATAAGGTGGTCTAGTATTTTTTAAAAATGGTTTGGTACCAATGCCAAACTTTAATTTGGTGGTTGCTTCACAGAACACCCCGATTTCGGCACCTCAAAAATGGAAATTGGCTTTTTTGTGCGTCAAAAAGGAAAAGTTCCTCCTGCAACATCGTAAGCCATCCCTAGATGCACATGTGTGCACAATATGGGCACATTATCACAAACTATGCCCTGATTCTAGCCATAACATTGGTGGTTTGACCTAAATGCCATGAAACCTCGAACATGATAGCTCATTTTGTGAATGATTTTTTATGATGTTTGCAATTTTTCAAGTTAAATATTTTTCCTTGCAACTGTGACACATAATATGACACCACGCGAAGGTTTCACATTGTTTGGATCATTTTTGAATTTCTTATGCCCGTTTCAAACTATATTCAAAACGGCGGGCATGAAGCTTCTTAGCCCGGGGCTGAGCCTCGCTGAACTTGAAGTGGATCTCTGATGAAATAGCATGTTGTGAACCTATAAATGATTTTTTTAAAAATTCACAAGGATTATATCATGTACTCATAGTTCAAATCTTGGCAACCTCCTACCGGTT
The DNA here is from genome assembly GCA_910589775.1 of Avena eriantha. Lineage (NCBI taxonomy): Eukaryota > Viridiplantae > Streptophyta > Magnoliopsida > Poales > Poaceae > Avena > Avena eriantha. The sequence goes on along the minus strand of OU342741.1, from coordinate 9,158,887 downwards.
CAGCAGGAATTTGTCTTTTTCATGAGGGATGGACATAAAGGTTCCAGATACACCGGTTGGGAAATTTTCCATATAAGGTGGTCTAGTATTTTTGAAAAATGGGTTGGTACCAATGCCAAACTTTAATTTGGTGGTTGCTTCACAGAACACCCCGATTTCGGCACCTCAAAAATGGAAATTGGCTTTTTCGTGCGTCGAAAAGGAAAACTTCCTCCTGCAACATCGTAAGGCATCCCAAGATGCACATGTGTGCACAATATGGGCACATTATCACAAACTATGCCCTGATTCTAGCCATAACATTGGTGGTTTGACCTAAATGCCATGAAACCTCGAACATGATAGGTCATTTTGTGAAGGATTTTTTATGATGTTTGCAATTTTCACGTTCAATATTTTTCCTTGCAACTGTGACACATAATATGACACCACGCGAAGGTTTTACATTGTTTGGATCATTTTTGAATTTCTTATGCCCGTTTCAAACTATATTCAAAACGGCGGGCATGAAACACTTTTCCTGTTCAAAATTGTATAGTTCAAATAAAAATATTTGAAAACACAGAATGGTTTTTGATTAGATATTTAAATTGAAGTACTTTTCCTGTTAAAAGTTTTTTGAAATTCCAAATTATGTAATAAATATTTGTTAATGCAATTTTAATTGAAAATAGTAAAATAGTATAGTTCAAATAAAAATATTTGAAAACACAAAATGGTTTTTGATTAGTTATTTAAATTAAAGCACTTTTCCTCTTAAAAACTTTTTTGAAATTCCAAATTATGTAATAAATATTTATTAATGCAATTTTAATTGAAAATAGTAAAATTGTATAGTTTAAATAAAAATATTTGAAAACATAAAATGGTTTTTGATTAGTTATTTAAATTGAAGCACTTTTCCCGTTGAAAGTTTTTTCAAATCCCAAATTATGCAATAAATATTTGGTAATGCAATTTAATTGAAAATAGTAAAATTGTATAGTTCAAATAAAAATATTTGAAAACAGAAAATGGTTTTTGATTAGTTATGTAAATTGAAACTCTTTTCCTGTTGAATTTTTTTTGAAATTCCAAATAAATAATCGTCTTAAATTGAAACATATTATTAATTAAAGAAGAAAACAAATTTGAAAATGGCGGGAAGACCAAAAGGTTTGCCAAAATCTGAAAAACGGGTCAACGATCTTGGTTCGTCCCATCAATCGGGACCGATGATCCTGGATGCGCACGCTGCCATTAACATGCCTTTGGTCCCGGTTGGTGGCACGAACCGGGACCGTTGATCCTTTGGTCCCGGTTGGTGGGATGAACCGGGAACAAAGGCCCGCGCACGTGGCAGCACAACAACGCTCCTGTCCAGACCATTGGTCCTGGTTCGTCCCACCAACCGGGACCGTTGGTCCTTTGGTCCCGGTTATTGGGACGACCCGGGACCAATGGTATGTACAGTTAACAGCCCCGGCCCTTCCTCCTCCCCAACTCCCCCAATTCACAGAGCACATCGACGCGCGGCTAAGAAAAATTTGCGGCGGAGCAAAATCACGCCAGCAGGCTGCCCAAATCCAGAGCGGCCGCTTCACGTCGTCGACGCCCGTCGCCGAGCGCCACTGTCCGCCGCCACGAGCAGGCAAGGAAGCTCCGCCTCGCTACAATCGACCCCACCGTCCCCGACTTCGGCCGCCGTGTTCTCCACTGATTCCGGCAGTGCTCGGCCTCCTTCGGCCTCGCCGCACCCTCCATCGGCCTCCTGGTGAGGCACTGGTGCTCCAGTACCACTCCTACGTCTCCCTCCCTCACTGTATCGTCCTCCCCACGAGCACCTCCCATCGCCGGCCACCGGCCATCGTCAAACAGCTTGCTCCTGCGCACCTCCCGTAGCGGGGTCGCCCGTTTTAGGTAGCCCGCATCACGCTGGTTCGAACCGGGACAGTGGCGTCACCCCGCGTGCTTCTCTCTGCCGTCTTCCACCACCGCCTGGGAGTTCGCCGGCGAGCCTACGTGGCGCCATGGTGGCGTCAACGTGGCGTCGCATGTGCGTGACGTGGGTGCTGACCAAGCCCCGCCAGCGTGGCATCTGAGGTGGCTTGGGCCCCCCACGTCAGTCTCTGTGGCTAGTTTAGCCGTGGAGAAAAAAAAGCCACCCCGAGCTGACGTCATAATGACGCAGTAAAAGTTTAATAATTGTTTAAATAGTTTCAGAAAAGAGTTTAATCTTATAAATTCAATAACTAATTATTTCTAAGTCAGAAAAATATGTATAATATATCAAAATGTTCAGAAAAATGAGATCTACACAATAGACTCATAATCATGCATTGTTCAACAACTTTAATTACAATTTTAATAATAGAATGAAATCAACCCCTCGTAGGTGATTTCGGGGTCTCTCCTGTACTAGGGTTTGGACCCTTCGGATCCCACTTAAATTGCCAAGCACGCCTTAGGGTTAAATTTCAACTATGTTTAACTTGTCGTATCATTATCGATGCCATGTGTTGATTGTTGTTTCCCCTTTCTTGTCATAAACTTAATATGTAATTCCAGAACATCATCTTTGCAGATACTATGGATCCAACACATCAGGAAAACATCCTCCAAGGAATGATCTGCAAAAATGAAGATATCGATATCGATGTCACCAGTGAGTTTCTGAACGATTCCGGTCAGGGAGATGACTCTCTCAACCAAGGAGACGGCTCCGGTGAGGTAGAAGCCGAAGCCTGGGACAGGGGAGAAGCCGATGAGGAAGAAGGCGACGGCTCCGGCGGAACCTTAAATCTCGCAAACACCGGTGAGGTGTATATATGTATTTTTGTAATTAAAATGCTGCTGTCTATATATATACATGCATATATTAACACTCTTTCTTCTTTTAGCCCTCCGGATCGAGAACTTCTTCCGTAAGAACGAAACGAGGCCCAACAAAAAAGTTGGATGACACTGTGAGGTATAGTATCGACGTGGTCGGTGTAGATGGCGAACGGCAAACTCCCGTCGATGTCGCAAGAAAATTTGTCAAGCAATGCGAAGTTCTTGTGAGAGACTACATCCCGATCACCGTTCAAGAATGGAATTGGCCAAGCGGCGGTGGAGTCCCGTATGTCGGCGACAACGCCAAAGATAAGCTTTTTGACAAGCTCATGACTAATTTCCTCCTGCCGATACCAGATGTGAATCCAGATGAAGAGGAGAGAGCAAGAATGGAGCTTGTGCAAAGAGTCAAGAAGTTTGCTCTCAGCAAGATGGCCGATGCATTCAAGAACTGGAAGAAGAAACTGTACAATAACTTTGTCAAGGTAGAGAAGACTCTGAATTTCAATGAAGCCGGCTATGCTAAGTTAAGACACCAGTGGGAGGATTTTTTGAAGTACAAGACATCGGAGAAAGCTAAGGAAAGGTCTAGAATAAATACGGAGAACGCTGCTAAGAAACTGTACCATCATAACATGGGGCCTACTGGCTACGCCGGTTGCATGCCTAAGTGGGATGCACTTGAGGTCAATTACATAGCTGTCGGGATCAGACCAGAGCCCGCAACATGGACTCCACGGGCGATAAACTGGTTTTACGGCCATGGGGGCACGTTGGACAAAGAAGGGAGGGCAATATATAATCATAAACACAAAGATGATCCCCTACTGCCCATCGACGATATTAGAAATGCAGTAGATGATGTTGCAGCGGGACGGTTCATTCCCGATATAGAGAACGACGAGCTCACACGCGCCCTTAAAAATCATGAACACGACGGACGAGCACGAGGCACACCAGGCTCCAAGCCGTGGAAGGTTGCCTTCCCCCCGGAAATGAAGAGATATCCTGATAAAAGCCATCAGAGGAGAAAGGAAAGGGATGCAACTGAGAAAGCGGCCGCTGCAGATCGGCTGCATAATTTAGAAGAAGCATTAAAGCGGCACCATGATCAACTCGACAGACTTAGCCAACAAGGTACTAGCGGCCAATCTCAGCGGCACGTAGCTGCATTCGAGGGTACCGATGCCCTATCGAATAAGAAAAGCAGCGTCGCTTCCACGCAGCTCCATGATGTTGATGATGATGCACCAACGACATCTCCTCCTAAACGCTACCCAGTGGATGATATCACGGAGACAACAGCTTGTGAGCTAAAGCTTCCAAGGAATATGCCTATTCCCAAAGTAGTAAACCGACCGGGTCACTTTTCCCCATTGTAAGCCATGCAGAGGCTATGTGAGCCTCTGCGGCGCCAGCGTCATCTGACACAGGCAACGTCACCCTTGTCGGCCACGCCTCGGTGGTCCTAGCCTCTGTCCGCTTCGCTCACGCTCTACGTACAGTGACCTTCTTTTGACCAGCGAGATACCTTCCTTCTCTTGCAAGCCTGATATAACCCGGATCATGCCTGGTTAATCCGGCCTCTCCTATACCTGCACACAAGTTAGATATATCCCGCCGACATATGATATAAGTCGGCTGAGACTCAGTTAGGTGGACATCCCCTATTCCAGGTTACTCCGTGATTTGGCCTGCCTTGAGGTGACTCGGCCAGCATTTGCTTTGACCTTGCCGTACCTCGGCTAACTCGGCCTTTATACCCCGACGTGACCCTACCCAGGGGTATCCCCCCAACATTAGTCCCCGAAGCTGGTGCGGTCTTAGCTGCTTTAGCCGCTAAGGCCACAGCAGGTTCAATTTTACTGAGCCTCTTGCTCCTTTTTCGAGTTATCTCCTATCTCGGATTTCACTTATTATCTTTTCCCTTGGCACATTCCGAGTTTTCACTCGCTGGCCGGGTTACCTCATACCCATCCGAGTTACTCTTCCTTCTCTTGTAAGCTTCCCCACGTGGAGGGTAATCATTACTTTGCCTCATTTTAAGGTCCTGCGCCAGTAACCGCTGCAGTTATTGTCAGATATTACTGTTGCTCACGTCACATCGTGTCTGTCTCCTCGTTAACTGTATCACCACGTCACGTCGTGGGATCCCCTGAGCCCTATGGTCCTTCCTGTGGCTCGTTTCTGATTGGTTGATCCGGGTCATACACGGCCACACCGTGTGGCCCGTCCGCATAGCGTGATCCCACTACCCCTCTGGGGCGTGGTTAAATAGGGGAGGGGCGCGCCCCTTGGGTCTTTTCCCCACCTTAGCGCCCCTCTGCCTCTTCTTCTTCCTCTTCCTCTTCAATGACAGCGCCGCCGCCGCCGCTGCACCGTCCCTCTCGCGCTAGCGTCGCCGCCCCTCCCGTGCATCTCCTCCGCCACGGGTCCGCGTCGGTCTAGGCCACTGCCCCCCACCGCCGTTAGGGCCAGTGAGGACAGTGATTTAGAGATGATAGAGGAGGAACTTGCCGTCGTGGAGCAGGAAATGGAGGAGGAAGCGGGGAACACCGACTGCGGTGCTTGGGCTGGGTCTTGGGTGTGCCAGGACGACCTCGATTGGTTGTACTACACCCGGCGTATCCCGGAGGGCGTCATTGCCCGCCTCGCTGCCGAGGAACTTGCTCCCTCACCCAATCCGACTTTTTCCACGACTAGCTCAACACCTACAAGCTTCAGCCGCATCATCTTCCGGCTAACGCCATTACTTCCCTCTCTGCCTTTGCTTCCACCATCGAGGGTTATGCCGGATTGTGGCCCACAAAGGAGATCTGGATCCGGTTTTTTGGTCTCCATCGGAACGTGATTCCGAATAGAGAGCTTGACCCGGAGGACAAGCAGCTCACGTAGTTCGGCGCAGCTTCTATCTCTCCTTGGAAACAGTCCATCTTCCCCCGAGTCACGGGGCTTGAATCCTGTAAGGGCTGGGCCCGAACCTTCTTCTATGTCAGAAATGTCACGGATGAAGATCTGATCCGGCTGCGCCCCTACGCTCCGGGTCCTCCTAATCCGGATCTATGGGACAAGGTCCCCAAGAAACCCACTATCCTGGCGAAGCAAGTCAACAAATGGTTCCAGGAGCTGAAGGATCAGGGATTGCGCATCGAAGACGCAAATCACCTTCGTCCGCAACCGGATCTTCCCCTCCAGAAACGCACGCATAAACTTTGCCACATGAGCTAGGGCCGTGACCCCAACCGAACCTCCTCATTTGAGTTGAGCAACACCGAAATTTACCGCTGGGTCAAGGCCCTCTTTACCACCAACAAGAACTTCTCTGCTGAGTGGGTGTGGGGGATCGAGCACTTCTGCCGAGATGGGCTTCCTCCCGCGGTAAGTCTCATGCCCCAATCCTTCTCCGAGTTACATCATATGTCGGATTTTGTCGTGGGTTTGATCCCTTTGTCTTTTCTTTCTCTTAGATGTTTCTTCAATAAACCCTTGAGGATGGCACCGACCCTTCTCTTAAGTGGGCGCCTGATCGAGACACCTCGGACGAGGAGGAGCCGGATTAGGAGATGTTCCTTCCGTTCCCTGATGCGACCAAGCGACACACCGATAAATTCTCTTCCATTAGAGATTGGCCTGACGATGAAGATGATTCAGACATTGAGGTGATGGAGGCATTTGATGATGTCCCCCTTTCTTATGCTTTTTCGGCATCAGCTAACCCTGGTAGGCAGATCCATGAAGATCCTCCCCTTGCCACGAGTGAGCCTATCCCAGTCGCACCAAAGAAGAGGGGGGTCGCATCTGCTTCTTCTTCCAGACCTTCTAAGCCAGCCAAAAGGCGAAAGAATTCCGCAGACAAAGCTGCCACCAAGCCTACAACCAAGGCCATAACTCGGAGGGCTCGGAAGCCCAAGGAGCCTTTGACCTCGGATGAGTAAGCCACTTCTCCCTTTGCTATTCATTTGTTCTTCCTTTGTTATAGTTTCTCATCATTCATGATCTGATTCGGCAGGGCCGCGGTGGAGGTTCCTTAGAGTGGATTCGGCATTGCCTCACCGCTCCGCCATAGCCCTTCTACCCCTCGTGGCAACGATTCATGCCCCTTGAGCCCCATTCAGGAGGGCTCAGCGGCTGCTCTGGGTACTAGCATACCTCGCCAAGAGGAGGGTAACCTCGGAACAGGGGAAGCAGCTCTGCTGAGGCAGCGGTTGCTCCAGCCACTGCTGAGGTATCTACCGCGTCTCTGCCAAAACCAACACCAGCACCAACATCGGCTCTAGCGCTAGCAGCAACAACACAAGTACCAGCAGCAGCACCAAGCCCCTCCGCCTCGTCCGAGTCTTCCAAGCCTTGGCGAGAAGGCATCAGCAGCACCAAGGCTAGCACTAAGGCAGCTCCCAAGGGTAAATCCGCTGCAGCAACTTCAACCTCTTAGCAGCAGCCCAAGGGAAAAAAGGCTCCTGACACTGCCAAGGCAACGTCTATCGAGGCTGGACAGCGTACACTTGTGTCCATGCTTTCGAAGAAGACCCCACCGACAACGGACACCTCTGCTGGGTCAGCTGATGCGCAACTCGTTTTGTACACCAGACCTGCTGTTGCCCATGTTGAAAGGAGGGAAGCCCATGCTAAGGGTCTGGTGGTGCCCCACATGCTTAGCGGCGAATGATATCCTCCGACCTTGATCGAGTTTGTTAACAACTGGAACAAGGCGGAGTTCATCCACAATGACGATCTCCCGGAGAAGTTTGGTCCTGCCGAATTTGCTGCACAAATGAACATACCTGCTAAGGCAATCAACCTTGCAGGTCGGATGATGGAGGTACGTTACTTCGCCTTTTCCTTAGCATGTACTAGATATTAGTGATATAGCCATTAGTCCCCGAGCCTCCGGGGGAGTAACTTGTTACTCGGTCGGATGCTCCTTAGAGAATTAGTGTAGCTCATTAGTAACTTCGGATATGCACACACCTAGAGCCAGGTTAAGTTCCACTTGGCCCGGATTTTGTACACTTCGAATATGCACACACCTAGAGCTAGGTTAAGTTCCACTTGGCCTGGATTTTGTACACTTCGAATATGCACACACCTAGAGCCGGGTTAAGTTCCGCTTGGCCTGGATTTTGTACACTTCGAATATGCACACACCTAGAGCCGGGTTAAGTTCCGCTTGGCCCGGATTTTGTACACTTCGAATATGCACACACCTAGAGCCGGGTTAAGTTCCGCTTGGCCCGGATTTTGTACACTTCGAATATGCACACACCTAGAGCCGGGTTAAGTTCCGCTTGGCCCAGATTTTGTACACTTCGAATATGCACACGCCTAGAGCCGGGTTAAGTTCCACTTGGCCCAGATTTTGTACACTTTGAATATGCACACACCTAGAGCCGGGTTAAGTTCTGCTTGGCCCGGATTTTGTACACTTCGAATATGCACACACCTAGAGCCGGGTTAAGTTCCACTTGGCCTGGATTTTGTACACTTCGAATATGCACACACCTAGAGCCGGGTTAAGTTCCGCTTGGCCCGGATTTTGTACACTTCGAATATGCACACACCTAGAGCCGGGTTAAGTTCCACTTGGCCCGAATTTTGTACACTTCGAATATGCACGCACCTAGAGCCGGGTTAAGTTCCGCTTGGCCCAGATTTTGTACACTTCGAATATGCACGCACCTAGAGCCGGGTTAAGTTCCGCTTGGCCCGGATTTTGTACACTTCGAATATGCACATGACTAAGCTATCTTTTTATACTCTTTTCAGGTGACCACCAATCGCCAGAGCGCTGAGTTTCAGCGTCTCTTGGATACTCACAAGATGCTGCGCGTGAAACATACTACGCTTCTCGCCGAATACGAGAAAAGGGGTAAGTTTTCTCCTTGGCATTTTTCCATTTCTCTTCGTCTTTTTTCGCCAAACTAATCCATCATTCGTATTTCGCAGCTGAAGTGGAGGCCGAGAACACCATTATGAGGAAGAACTTGGAGCAGATAAAGGGTAAGTCATTTTTGCTTAATCTTCCTCCGCGCTTTATCTCCTTTTCTCCTTGGTTCGGCAAATATTCATACCTCGGCTTTTGCCAGGTCAACAAACTGTTTCAGCATATCTTGAAGATAGTGTGCTCGTGCCTGACATGATGCTGCATTTTCTCGAACAAGCAGGGCATCACTAGGCCGAACTCAAGAAGAAAGATGATGAGCTCACCCTCCTCCGGACCAAGGATGAAGAAATTGCCAAGCTTAAAACAGACATGACAAAACTCAAGGCGCTCCACAAATCCGAACTTGATAAAGTTGGCAAGAATTTTACTGAAGAGCGAGAACGCTTCAACCTCCAGATCACCAAGGACCAGGAACTGCTTAAGGAGGCCGACGTTAAGCTTGAGTCGGCGAATGCTGAGCTTGCGCAACTCCGGGAGAGACGTGACAATTGCACCAAGGAGCTGACCCGGATCCACAGTCATATCTCTCGTAAGTTCTTTTTCTTCGGCTGGCATGAATCTCTCCGGGTCAACCTCCTTCACTTATTTCACTTGTCTTGTTTTTCCAAACAAATTTCTGGAGGGCAATGCCATTGCAATTGCAACTACTGCTGTTGCCAAGTTCCGCCAGCAGAGGGGTACTCCAATCGTTCCTGGCACTGAAGAGATTTCTTATGACATGGAGGACTTGCTGGTCGGCTTGTCTTCACGTGTCAAAATTGTGAGGAATTATGGAAAGGATATCCTAGATGTGGCAATCCAGATCTTCAATGCCTTTTGGCCTGATGAAGATACTCCGAAGGGTGCCGCTGCTCTTATTGCCAAGTTAATGGAGTGCAAAACCCAACTTGATCTTTGGAGGGAGTCTGCTGGACACACCGGAGCAGAAATCGTTCTCCACTACGTGCTTACGTGGTATGAGAAAATCAACCTCAATCTTGTTGAGCGGATGCGCACCGGATCAAGGTGGTCCAATGATCCGGATTGGATAGCTCGGCGCAAGGCTTGTGCCCATAACCTCATTCAGTATGCCCCCTCCATCAATGGAATGAGGGACCAAGCTTCCTTGGCGCCGCCGACGATGAAAATGCCGAAGATGATTCGGGCGAAGAAGATGAGAGCGAAGCCTCTGATGCCGAAGAGGACGAAGATAACACTGAAGCCGAGGATGGAGTTCCACCTACTGGTGCCGAGTTACCTCCTCCTGCTACTCCTTGATAACAAACACTTTGAATATTATCAGATCCCCGGTATGCCGGGTGCAAATGTATTAAGCACAATGATCATATTTTGCTACCAAGTTGCTCGTGCCGGATTAACTTGGGCGTAGTCCCCGAGTTTCATTTTCTTGTTCGCCCAATTTGTTGGCTCGGCTCGTGTATACCTTGGTTTGGTTTTATGACTTATGAGTCCGAGTTTCAAAAATTGATTTAACAATACTTAGAAACTTTAAGACTAGCTCAAAATAATTCAACATAGCAAAAATTATAAAGTTAGTCCAAATAACAAATGTCGGCTCGATTACGTTCTTCTCCTTACTCATTTTTCATGTGCTACGCAATTCCAAACTTGTTCTCTTGCTTGCCATGAAGCCAAATCTTGTTGGACAGCAACAAGTCGAAGAGTTAGTTTTTGGTGCTCACACACTACTAAACCGGCTGAGGCAGAAGCAACTTAAACCAGCCGACACAAAAATTATAACAAGTACAGGAGATAACGGATCTGGACAATGCCAATTCTCTCACTTGTTCCAGCAGATCAACATCATTTTACCGGGCTTCTTGCACTTCGGCTTCTGTGTATTGGGTGACTCTAGGCGAATCATGCTCTATGTCGGCTAGTAATACAGCTTCTGCCCCATATACCAGAAAGAATGGCGTATATCATGTTGATCGATTCGGAGTTGTTCTTAAACTCCACAGTACCGCTGGTAGTTCTTTTATCCAGCACCACGCTGATCTTTGCAGCGGCTCAATGAGCCAGGGTTTTATTCCGGATAACACTAATCCGTTGGATCTCTCCACTTGCCCGTTCGATGCGGGGTGGGCTACCGAGGCAACGTCCAGTCGGATCTTCTTATCTCGGCAGAAACGTGCAAATGCTCCTTCAGCAAAATTTGTGCCATTATTTGTTATGATACTGTGAGGATAACCGTATCTCAAGATGATATCTTTGAGGAATGTCACTGTAGTAGCTCCATCACATTTTCTTATCGGCTTCACCTCAATCCATTTCGTAAATTTGTCAACCATGACCAAGATGTGGGTCATGTTCCCTCTTGCTGGTTTAAACGGGCCAACCATATCCAAACACCATACGGCAAATGGCCAGGTAATTCGTATGGTCTTGAGTTTCGACATTGGCATATGTGTCTTGGTAGCATATCTTTGACAACCATTGCACTTTCTTACCAGATCCTCTGCTTGCTCCAAGGCACTTGGCCAGTAAAACCCATGATGGAAAGCTTTTGCTACCAAGGCTCTCGATGAGGCGTGGTGCCCACACTCCCCTTGATGTATATCCCGGAGGATGTCAAGCCCTTCTTCCGGGTCAACACATTGTTGGAGGACACTTGTCACACTTCTCTTGTATAGCTCGGAATTGATGATCGTATATGCTTTTGCCCTCCTCTGAGTTTGCCTAGAAAGCACCTCCTCACTGGGCAAAGTTCCATCTTTCAGGAATTGAAATATGGGTAGTGCCCAAGCTGGTATAGCTCGTGCAGGGAACACATCCACATCAATTTCCATCTGATCCACCGGCATAACTTCAACCGGATCACGCTGCGCAGTCCCTGGGTTTTGCGAAGCAGTCCTCGGGTTTGCCGAGGTAGTCCTCGGGTTTCGCAAACCACTCCCCACATCAATGTCCATGGGTACAGCTCCGGGCTCTAGATCAGCCGGGATAAAAATTGAGTCGGATTCCGGGGATGGCCTGATAGATGGTTTTCTGAGGTTCTCTAGTGCTACCCCTGGCGGGATTGCTTGTCATGTTGATCCGAGCTTTGACAATACGTCGACAGCCTCATTTTCCACCTGAGGTATATGATGAAATTCGCATCCCTCGAAGTATCCCGATATCTTTTGCACATGAAATCTGTATAGTGCCATCTTTGCATCCAAAGCATCCCATTGTCCGGAGACTAGCTGGACTACGAGATCCGAGTCACCGAAGCATTGGATCCGACGTATTCCAACCTCTTTTGCCACTTTGAGGCCATGCACAAGTGCCTCATATTCTGCAACATTGTTAGATGCTGCGAAGTGGATCTGTAGCAGGTATTTCAGCTGGTCCCTCTTGGGCGAGGTAATTACAATTCCGGCGCCTAACCCGGTTTTCGTTTTTTATCCGTCAAAGTGCATTCTCCAGTAGTTCAGATCTGGCAATGGTGGCTCATATTGTACCTCGGCCCAATCCACAAAAAAGTCAGCCACAGCCTGAGACTTGATTGCTTCTCTCCTATCATATTGTGGCACATAAGGGGCTAGCTCAATTGCCCATTTTGCAATCCGGCCACTTGCATCCTTATTGCTCATTATCTCGGATATGGGGGCTTCACATATTACTTTGATGGGGTGCTCTTCAAAATAGTGCTTTAGCTTCTTAGCTGCCATGTACACACCATATGCCATCTTCTGGTAGTGGGGATAGTTTTGTTTCGAAGCTGACAATACCTCGCTCAGATAGTACACTGGCCTTTGCACTGCCTTACCCTCTTCGTCGTGCTCTACCACAATTACTGCACTTACAACTCGGTTGGTTGCGGCTATATAGAGCAACATTGGCTCCTTTGATAGTGGAGAGGCTAACACTGGTGCAGTGGCTAACATCATTTTCAACTGGATAAAGGCTTCATTGGCCTGCGGCATCCAAATGAACTTGTCCGACTGTTTCATGAGTTGATAGAGAGGCAATACCTTTTCTCCCAACCGACATACGAACCGACTTAAGGATGCCAGGCAACCCGTTAACTTCTGGACATCGTTAAGGCACTTCGGTAGTTCCATTCGCTCTATGGCCTGGATTTAGTTGGATTAACTTCGATACCTCGGTTGGAGACAAGAAATCCAAGTAATCTCCTGATCCGACCAAGGCATATACCTCGTCACCGCTGGCATTACTGCATTAACCTCCATATGTCGGCGCTGCAAGCTCTTTCTATCTGTCTCTTCTGTGGTGAACACACAGTAACTCTGATGATGCTCTCTGTACTCATTTCTCCCCTCATTCCTATGGTACCTTTGATCCGGTTGATTCTAGTTTTCCACCTGATGCACTGCATCCCTTCTCTCATGGTTGTCATACCTCGGCGGAGGGGTGGCAACATTAACTGTTGCGTGTTTGCTCTAGAGAGCAATTGCTGTCGGGGTACCTCCTGCCAAGGTTGATCATTTCGAGGTGCCTGAGCATTCCCCGAACCACTTTGTTCTATTTTCCTCATCCATTCACACTACCGTGTTGTGTGACCCGCTGGGTTACTCGGATTTGGCGTGTGGAATTTACACGGCTGATCCAGCATTGCCTCATAAGTATACCTCGGATGGTCCTTCTTTTCCTGCCACTGTTTCTTCTGCTCTGGTGTCCAAGTTTTCTTGCCATCATTTCTTGGTGTCCATTGCTGTCCTCCAGTTTTCTGGCGTTGACTGCTTCGTGCTATGGGTTGGTCCTGATTCACAACTGCAACTTGTTGCAAACTGTACCGGTAATCTGGTCTATCATCTCTTCTCTTACCCCGGTAATCGCTTCTTCGGGATGACCGGCCCCATCTCGCTGATAGTACTCCTCGCTTGACTCGTTTGACATGAGCCTAGGCTGTGTCGGATCACCCAAGGCATATGAATTAGCAATCCGGATTGTTTCTGCCAATGTGGTTGGCATATCTCTTTGCAACCTTTGCCATAGCATGCTTGCATATCTACACCCTTGCGCAAACCAAGCTATGGCCTGTGACTTAATCACACCCTCACATGAGTTTCGCACTATGCACCAGCGGGTCAGGAATTCCCGGTCTGTCTCATTCGGTCTCTGTTTGCACATTGCTAGGGTCTGCGGTCTGTTGGGCCTCTGATACGTGCTTGAAAAATTGCTACCGAACATTTCCTCAAAATCGATCCAATAGTTAAAACTTCCGGGTAGAAAATTGTTTAGCCATACCCTTGCTGGCCCCTCCAGCATCTGAGGTACATACCTCACAGCCCATCTCAAGTTGCCTGTAGCAATTTTCACCGCTGTTGCATAGTTAATCAACCAATCCTCTGGCTTTGTGCTGCCGTCATATGTCTTAGTGCCTCTAGGTAACTGTAAGTTAGGTACTGGAGGCTCCTTCATGATCCGGGGCCCAAAACACGCTGGACCCGGAGGACCTTGACACTCAATCTTCTCCGACCTATACAGCCGATCCAATTTTAACCTGGCGTCATCAGGCATCAAGTTCCTACTTCCCAATCTTGACCCTATCACGTGATAATCCGGTCAGGGATACCCTACGTTCACCATCTCCGAATCACCATCATTATATCTATCTTGCTCCTGTGGAGCCGCTCTCTGTTGCATACCTTGGCCGGCACTGCGCTCTTGTCGTGGTATATTCCGCTGCTGCGGTTGTCCTGCATCCGCCGGGTTGCGCTGTCCGGCATCGCCGTTCACATCGTTCCTCTGACCGGCATTGCCTTGGTCGCGGTTACCTCGGCCAACTTCACCTCGGCTCACACTTCATCAATCCTCATTTCCTTGCACCGCTTTTCCTTTCCCTGCCCTTTTCGGGTCATATGGGACTATCTGTTTGTTTCTCCTAGCCGAGGTTACTACCTCTTCTCTCCTAGGACCACCATGAGGTGACGATGCAGCTCCAGCGGATTTCTCCGGGTTACCCACGGCCGAATAAACGATCTTGGAGGCCCCAGCTCTATCCAGGTTTGCCCTGAGCAACTCCTCATTCTGTCTATTTGCGATCCGAACTAACTCATGGACCCTTTCATGCTGTCTCTGATGGGCTTCACCCGTCAAACCCTCTAGCTCGGATGCAGCTGCATCTGCTGCCCTGAGGTTCTTTGCCAGGGTACTGTACTTTGGCAGCCCCACGGACAAACAATTCTCTGATTCCTCGATTCTAGTATCACCTTCTTTGTTCATTTCACTCATGAGGTTTCTCCCCTTCACTTTTACAGCATCTACCTTATTTGCCTTTGCGTACTCACGCAGCGTCATGTTTAACGACTGCTGAGCCGTGGCTATCTTTTTTGCACCCTCTAGGATTTTCTGCCTAGTTTCCTCTAACTCGGCATGTGCCTGAGCCGGATCTACCACTGCTGCTACGGGGCTTGCCAAGCTATCTATTGCCTACTGCAGCACATTCTCTGGCCTCTCTAGCGGAGGACCTCTACTTTTCCTCGGTGCCTTAGGCGTTACCTCCGGATCTGGTGCCGGATCCTTTCTTGCGCCAGCGCCATGCGCGGTCATCATCACGTCAGCGTGGTACGGGGAGTGAGTGATATGCGCCCCATGAGCTTCACTAAGGGGTGGCTCGCCTCCTTCGATGACATGCCACGGATGAACGCATGACACATCGACAGCAACATAGATCTTGTGCGTGCCAAGCTTGACGAAGAGGTCGTTGCGCGGGAGAGGTCGCTTGCCGAAGCAGCCAGCGTTGTCGCTGACGAAGTCCAGCGCTGAACGAGCCCGGAGACGATGCGTTCGCCGGTGCCGATGAGGTTTCCCGTCCGGATCTTCACTCCTGCTAGCGCTGCTAGCCCCGCGGTGGGTGCCAACTGTCGTGGTGGTGTCACGGTAGATGCCATGTATAGGCTAAAGGTGGGGACTAAATGCACTAGAGGAATCCAGGGAGGGATAGTGTGGTGATTCCACACACAATTGCTTTGTATTCAATGCGATTCCAAGGTTACAAGTGCTCCTTGAGCTGTATTGGGGAGAGGAGGAAGAAGGGACTCTCTTACTCTCACCACTAGCTAGCTCTCAGGAAACTAGAACCAAACAAGTAAAGACCAACCCACTTGAGATCAACCCCTTCTACAGAGGCCCTAGCCCTCCTTATATAGGGGTGGCTAGGTCTCTAGTTAGGGCATACGTGGCGGCATATTCCAAGGAATATGCCTCTTCCTAAAATAGTAAACCGACCGGGTCACTTTTCCCCATCGTAAGCCATGCAGAGGCTACGTGAGCCTCTGCGGCGCCAGCGTCATCCGACACAGGCAACGTCACCCTTGTCGGCCACGCCTCGGTGGTCCTAGCCTCTGTCCGCTTTGCTCACGCTCTGCGTACAGTGACTTCCTTTTGACCAGCGAGATACCTTCCTTCTCTGACAAGCCTGATATAACTCGGATCATGCCTGGTTAATCCGGCCTCTCCTGTACGTACACACAAGTTAGATATATCCTGCCGACATATGATATAAGTCGGCTGAGACTCAGTTAGGTGGACATCCCCTGGTCCGGGTTACTCCGTGATTCGGCCTGCCTTGAGGTGACTTGGCCAGCATTTTCTTTGACCTTGCCGTACCTCGGCTAACTCGGCCTTTATACCCTGGTGTGACCCTACCCGGGGGTATCCCCCCAACATGCGCCTAACCCAACTTGGCATTGCAGACCGGTTCCAAAAGGGTACGCTGTCGTCACGGTGGATGAGGTGAAGGAAGATTTTGAGGAGCTGAAGCTAGACCACCCTGCAGGGGAAGATATGGAGCTGACTCAACTAGGAGAAGCCAAAGGGGGACTATTTTATGGCCAAAGGAGCGCATCATGCTTCCAAATTATGTGCCGCCAAGGCCACATACTCCTCAGAGCAGCAATCCACCTTCGCCGCCACCTCACCATTCTCTAGCGCAACCGTCGCCTTCACCGCCTCACCACTTAGCGCAACCGTCTCCATCGTCACCTCAGCCGTCTCCGTCGCCGCGTCAGCCGTCTCCGCCGCCACGTCAGCCGTCTCCGTCCCCTGAGCCTTAGAGACAAAAGCGGAAGTATACTAAGGGGGGCAGCACCACCAGCAGTAGCAAGAGCACGTTCCGATCACCGAAACGTAAGTTATTGCCCTTCCCAAAAGTACCTCATCAGAATATGAAGAAGCTACCTTGCGAGAAGACAGATGAGGAAACTGATGCGGCCGCAGCTGCCCATTATGAAAAGTGGAAGATTGACATGGCTAACAAGAAAAAGGCGATAGAGGCATATTTCCCGGTCACCATAGACGAGAAAGCCAAAGCAGCCGCACTTAAGATTCAGCTTCACCAACCCATAGCGCTCACATCAGACTATAATCGCTCTATTACCAAGTCGGCTGAGGCAAAAGAGCGGAGAGTCGGGAAAGAAGTTGCCCAGCTCGGACAACAGAAAAATCAATCGATCGAACCGCTCAAAGTGTACGATACCAATGAGTGGAGAGCCCAGGAGCGGCATGATCCGAACATTGATCCGGAGTTTGTTCGACTGTATGGAGAAAATGCCCAATTATATGGACTGTCTATTACTGAGTACATGAGTCGTATGAATGAGTTCGAGGGGTACCAAGAAACATCATACGTGTATCAGTACGGGGCTCCTCTCGTCAAACCCGAGTTAGTCAAAGATCTACCAACAAAAATGCGAAGATTGCATAACTGGTACATCCAAGCCTATGCTGATTCCAAAAACTGGATCTATGTTGCATATAAACACCACCATTACGGTCATGGAGATGGCTTCCTACTGATCGAATTTCCAGAATTATTTCAGTTTTACCAACAAGACGCCCTCGACAAAACTATCGTCAGTGCCTATTGTTCGTAAGTATTATTAATTTCTGTAATTAAGTCTTTCTAGCTCAGCTTATTCGTTGCTTGTATAATCTTACTAATCACTATACTAATTATATATGCAGAATGAAGATTTAAGAATGCAACAAAGGACAAATCTATGACCTTGGGTTTGTTGACTGTAATTTCGTTCATGAAGTTACTCTAAAAACAAATCCCAAAGAGATAGAGGATAACTTGTTCCAAGCGTTGAATCATTTCAGCAACAGAAGGGAAATACTATTTCCTTACAACGCTAGGTGAGTGTTACTATCTTGTACACATTCTATTTTCGCTTACTTGATGTTAAGCGTATAATTGACTCGTGTTATATTTTGTTAGTGTGTCCAGCTTCCACTATATTCTGTTAATCATTGTAGTTGACACCGGAGTAGTAAAAGTCCTGGACTCGAAACGCACACCATTAGAAAAGTGGACGGACATGTAGGAATGCCTCCAGAAGGCTTGGAAATGGTTCACTGCCAAAACTAGGGGTGTTTGGAAGCCAGAGCTTACATTTCAACCATTGACTGTAAGTACTACTTGCTAGATCCACGCATCTCTTTGATTCTAGTTTCAATACCACCATTATCATGCTTGATTATTATTTTGATTGAACTTCATTCTCGTAAAGTGCTTTAGGCAGGAAGCCGGGAATAACTTATGTGGATACTATGTCTGCAAGTTTATTCCCCAGACGACCAAAGAGAAGGGCGCAGACCGAAACATCAAAAAAATTGAAGTATGATAAACAATCATCACAACTTTATTTTATTACCACCAATTGTGTTTAGTTTCATTCATATATATTGATCCCCTTCTTTATATTAGATCGAACGGATGCGGGACGGTCTTCTATCACAAGAACGCGTGCAAGCAATTCAAGAGGAAATTGCCGGATTTTTGTTAGAACAAGTCATAGATCCGAAAGGAGAATACTATTACCCGCTTCATTTGGAAGGGTGAAGTGTAAAAAAGAAGATGTAATTAGATCAAATTGGTGTGAGAGTATCGTTTGTAATTATAATATGTTTCGACCAAGAAGACGGATGAGACGGTGTATATATTTGTGTTCATGCATAATGTGTAATATATATATCGTGGTTTCATTATTGCTGTATATATGTAGTACCATTAAATTGATAAAAAAAATCCTGCCGCGGTAGAAAAATAGCCCAAAATCCTGCCGCGGCACAAAACCCTGCCGCGGCAGAAAAATAGCCCGAAAATCCTGCCGCGGCACAGAGATCAACGATCCCGGTTTGTGCCAAGAACCGGAACCAATGATCCACCCCCGCCCGTCTCTGGCGCTGCCACGTGGAGATCCATTGGTCCCGGTTTGTTCCACGAACCGGGACCAATGATCCACCCCCCTCGTCGCCCGCCCGCCCATGTGGAAACCCATTGGTCCCGGTTCATGCGCGAACCGGGACTAGCATTAGTCCCGAGTGATTGGTCTCGGTTCGGGAACCGGGACCAATGGCCTTATGAACCGGTACTAGAGGCCATTTTTCCACCAGTGAGTTGCCCTGGTTCAGCAGTTCGCTAGAGACAGAAAGCCATGTTAGGCACGCGGGAGGAAGATGCATGAAGATGTGAACGGTTGGTTTTCAATCGCACCAACATGAAATCAACTAAATTTGGCCTAGAAACAAGTCATGGTATCATATTTGTTAATTCAAACCCTAATGGGCAACAAAATATTAGTAGTAGTTTAGACCCAACCACGTTTGTTCTTAAAGTCTAGATCGCTATTCAAACCCCTTTGAGAATTCATGCCAAAAAGGAACAAATCTTGGTTTTGGTGCACCAACTTTGATGCCACGGACACATAAAAACACCGATACAAATGTAGTACTCCCTCTGACCCATATTAGTTCTCAGATGTATCTAGACACATTTTAGTATTAGATGGATTGGAGGGAGTAGTAAAACATATAGAGTCGAAAATAAATAAGGGGCGAGCATGTGATGCGAAGGGACGCGGGTGTTCGCTGAACTAGTAAAAGACTCATTGTAACAGTACAGAGGAACGAACTAGCCGAACGAGTTAATTGGATAAAACTACCACAATTGGAGACTACGACTCAGTACCAACATTGGTAATTTTTGCGAGTAGTACCAACTTTTGGGTCAGAGCGTTGCGAATCGGACTAATTCACGGCTAAGAGCATTTTGACAGCAGTCCTGACGGCTGGGGCCCAATTGTAAGTGCTGAGTTGGCGGCACATGTCCAGAAGGAGCTGAGGTGGAAGTGGGGCCTACCTGTCAGCCATATATTATGTTATTTTTATTTTTCTCTCCTATTTTTTACTATTTACCGCAGTGGGTCCTACCCGTCAGCCTCCTTATATCCCCCACCCACATTCTTCTTCCTCCATACCCAATACCCATCACGCCTCCCTCTGAGCGCCGCCGCCGACCTTGATCGCCGTTGTCTCGCCTCCCGCCTGCAAGCTCCCCGCCACCTCTGCAGCGTGTGGCCGCCGCCGGCCCACAGCGCCGCTATGCTTGGCGCTTGCGCCCTCGCCGCCCCAGGCCCTCACCGGCCCCGTGCGCTCGCCACCCTGTGCCCTCGCCGGCACCCTCGACGGTGCAGCGTCCTCGCCGGCCCCGCGCCCTCGCCGGCCCGCACGCGCGACCCTGCACAAATGGTGCCCGGAGTTGTCCCCGCCGCACGCCGCCGGCGTGGCCGACGACGCGTCGGTGGCCACCACCACCACGACGGTGCGGCGTCATGTGCGCGCCCAGCCGCAAGGACCTCCTCCTCGCCATCCCCAGGCTGGAGGCCGCCGTGTGGCGGTGGTCGCCCGGGCGCCACTCTTCGCCGTCGTGGTTTGAGCACACCGCCCGCGTCTCGTCTTCCTCCGCGTACATCGACGACTTCCTGCGCATCTCCAACCCCGTGTACGAGCCGAGCGCCACGGCCGGCGGCGGCGGGTACGAGCTTGCCGCGGAGGACGAGCTGCATGGCCGGCGGCGACGGGTACGAGCTCGCCGCGGTCGACGCGGCTCGTGGCCCTGCTCTGCGCCAGCGCCGACTCCCGCGCACGCGCTCGCGTTGGAGCTTGTCCTCCGCGTCGCCTACTACGGCGGCGGACGGATTGGAAGAGGAAGGCCGATGGAGGAAGAAGAAGGTGGGTGGGGAAAAATAGGGAGGCTGACAGGTGGGACCCACGGAAGGTAAATAGTAAAATAGGAGAGAAAAATAAAAAATAACATAAGATATGGCTGACAGGTGGGCCCCACTTCCACCTCAGCTCCTCTCAGACACGTGGCGCCAACTCAGCACTGACAGTTGAGCCCCAGCCGTCAGATAGCGTGTTAAAATACTGTTAGACGAAATTTAGTGCAGTTTGCAACGCTATGACTCGAAACTGGTACTGAGTCGCAAAAATTACCGAAAGTGGTACTGACTCGTCCCGACAGCCCCAACTATGGTAGTTTTATCCAATTAACTCTAGCCGAACTGAAATATTTTGTCTAGACGAAGCAGCAGCAGGTTTGGATAGGGTTTGACCAGGGCAGGGCGTGAGCAATAAGGAATTGAATATTCCGCATTTCCAGAAGCAGAGATCGTTCCCTAGGGAAAAACGTTGTTGTGTTTCTGTTTCTGTTTCCACGCACACGACGAAAGTTCTACCTGGAACTAAGAATATCTCCGCCGGCATGAACCCAACGGTCCAAAGGTGTCCGAACTAGCCTGTGCGGACCGGCGGACAGCTGCGCGCCAGTCCAGCGGGCCGACCCACCCGGATGGACTAGTGCGGATCGATCCATCCATGCGCTAAATTTGTATCACGGTTGCGGCGGCCTGGACAACGCGTTTGTCCTCCTACGCCATCCCTTCTCCATGGCGGTCCCTCCTGCCAGTGGCACACAAACCTCTCCACTCCTCGCTCCAAAAACCGTCTCCCAAATTTTCACTAGCGGGAGCGGGAGCGGAGACGATGGATCGCGCTGCCACAGCCGATGATACGCCCTCCGGCGGTCCGTCACCAAGAAGCGTGGCTGGCCAAGGATATGATGACAGACAAGTGGAAAGTGGAGTCGGAGAAGCGCGTTGGCCGGCGGGAAGCCACTAAAGCTCAAGTCATCGCTGTCAAGCTCGATGTGGAGCGCCGGGAGGAGAATGAACGCATCCTCGCCGCGCAGGCCAGGGCCAACGCCGACGAGCTGGCAGCGAATGCCGCCAAGCAGGCAGTCATCCTCATGAAGTAGGAGGCGCTGACCGCCACCATATTATTTGCTTGTCAATTTGTCTATTTGAATATATATTTGAGCTGATTCACAAAGGATTGGCCAAATTGGCTAGCGATAGCGCCAACAGCTAGGGCGGACAAATGGATCGTGCCGCTGGATGCGGCTGGCCAGATATGCCAGACCACGACCCAAAATTGTCCGTCGCCCGACCCAAACGGATAGAAAACGGACGTTTTGGGTTGCCAGTTTGGGTCGGCCCGGTGGAGATGCCATAAGAGCATTTCCACCGGTGTCCCTCAATCGAGTTAGGGGTGAAGGCTAAAAAAGAGACCACACCGGAAGTCTCCAACTAGTGCCGACAATTTGGGCTGCCCACTGAACTGTCTGGTACCCACTTGCCACCCCCGGCAAACACGGGTCGGGCTGAGGCTGTCGGCAACGCGCGCCACGCTGAAAACCTAGTGCCGGTCTTTCTTGCCAGACACACAAAAATGCCCGTCAGTGATGGCTTGTCTCCCGACGCCGGAGTAATGGCGTCGCCGCCACCCTTTCCCGTTGAACCTGCTGTTGTGCGCCTATTCCGTTTCTTGCCATTCATAGCGGTTTCGCGCCGCTTCGCGCGAGCTTTCTCGTCGAAGCAGCTCAGACTGCTATAAAAAGGGACCAAGGCCACAGAGTAGCTGCGCACCACACCCCTCGGACCCCACCATGTCTGTCCGTGATACAAACATGTGGGTGGTGCTCACGGCGGCCGCTTGGGCTCACCACCCGGCACCGGAGCAGACAACGCAACCGGCGGCTGCACAACCCCAGCCGGCGGAAGTGGAGAACGACGACGGCCTCGACGAGCCCACAGAGTAGCCCGTGGATTGGCAGGCTATCCTCGCCAACATCCAGGTGTCGCGCTAGTGGAGGGAGGCGTAATAGGCCACCGCCGACGGTGAAGATGACAGCTTTGACTCAGTCCATCCAGGCGGCGCAACGCGCGTCTATGATTTGAGGGATGCGGTCGCCCTCTCACACGCACAGCGTGCCACAGTCGAACAACGGGGCCAGTATGGGACGGTTTTGCTGGACCAGTATATATCATTTTGCTTTGTAGTGTGGAGACCGAAGTATACTAAAGAAATGGTAAACGTATGAAACATGTATTATATCCTACTACCTCTTCCCAAAACTTAAGTTTTTTTTTTCAAAAGTCAAAATATGTAAAATCTGACCAATTTTTTAGAGAAAAATATTAATATTTATAATACAAAATCCATACCCTTTGAAACATATTTTCACAAGTATCTATTAGGAGGAAGGTAGAATCTCAATGTAGCTCGATTTAAAAACTGAAAATGTGTTTTAAAAATTGAGCAGTTTTTCTGGCGGAGGCATCAAGTGTGAAAATACTCCCTCCTTCCCATTTTAAGATGCGCATAAATTTTTCTCATAATTCCCAAATTAGGATGAGTATTCTGCAGCGGAGCCCAAACGACAACTAAACGGACCGTTCTGCCGTTTGACCTCTCGTCCACAATAAGTATCACTGATTTAGTACAATTTTACATGAAATCGCCGACACTTATTATTATGGATTAAGGGAGTAGTATTGTTACTTTTGTTCCGCGATAGAGTCTACTAGTTAATATTTGCTTTGTCCATGGGACCCTGATTTTGAGTGTCAGCGTCTGATGTGATCTCTGGTTGTATGCACCTAAATTTTTTCTATTGAACTGTTTGGAGAGCCGCCACCCATAGTTGCATTTTTTTCTTGTAAGATATCAAATGCTTGGTTGACCAGCGCGGATTCCTAGCCACAGGGACGGAGACGGGGGGACGAGCAGGGGCTACGCCCTCCATGCTCACTAATTTCTTTAAAATATTAGCCATGGCAGCTCCTTGTTCATAGGATTTTTTCTAGTTTAGCCCCTCTCATAGTAAGGTTGCCCCATTAAACACAGTTTCTAGCTCCGTCCCTGCCTAGCCATCCATACTTGGCCTCGGTTCATGGATATCTAGAAGGAGAAAAGAATAATCGTTGGACATGGCACGATGAACTATGATCCACGCATACAAACAAAGGTGAGTAATATATTATTGGTTAATCCACGCATGCGACGGTTTTGTTGGACCACTGTATATATCATTTTACTTTGGCAGCGTGGAGACCCAGGTATACTAAAGAAATGGTAAACGTACGTAAACATACATATACATCCTATCTCAATATAGCTCGATTTAAAAATCGGAAATGTGTTTGAAAAATAAAGCTCCGGTTTGTCAGAAATGGTAAACGTATCGTAAACATACATATGCGAATCAGGGTCGGGAGGATAGGGGGGCTAGTATAATCAACAAATCAAAGATGTGTCGCAATCACTGAAATGCATGCCAATGATTTATGTCGAGCTATTTTGCCCAGTCATTTGGAAGCTGCGGTTTTTATTTCGTAATTTTCCGCAACATATCAGTCCAAATTTCAAACCTTGTACTCCGTTCCAAGTAAAAAAAAACTGGATCGAGCTGCCCATTTTACACAACTAATCAATGGCACGGTGGAGAAAGCTATCGGAGTCGACGCTAACTCGCAACCGCAAACGCGTCAACGTCAGGCGTACTAGTGCCGCATACAGTAGGAACAAAACGATATTCTTCTCTCTCAAAAAAAAAAACGATATTCTTTTCTCTCCGTGGTACACGAGTCTTGCGTCCAGTCGACAAAATCAGTATTCTGTGTAAAAATGGCCGGCACCGAGAGTCGAAAATGGACACGTGCACTGAGAGTCGGAGACCCGTCACGCACTGGTCTGATGATGATTTCTACGTTTGCTGGATGTCGCAGTAACTTATTTTTTGCTTAACTATAGTGGACGTCAACCTCCGGGCACGGGTGAGCGAGGGCGTGATGATATGGTTCTCGGCGAGCGAGTATGTATGTGTGTGTCGAGGATGTGATCAAATTTCAGGGTAATTAGTTGGCACAAAAGAAAATTAGTTTTATTTCCAAAAGTAGTGTGTAATATTCTTCCTTTTTCAAATTATAAGATGTTTTAGTCTTTTGTCTGTATCTAAACGTATTTTGATACTTCTTCCGATTCATTTATATTATTGGCCACAACTTTATCTAGATTCGTATGTAGGATCTAGTTAAATATTTAGACTATAATCTATTCGTATCTCGACAAAGTTGAGGACATTAATATGGATCCAACAATGGCCTTACCTACTACCGGAAGACCAGGGAGACAGTATGGTTACTGGATGCTCCCGGCTCCTGACGGTCGCTCAGGATTTCTTTTTCCAGGCTACCAGTCTGGCGGTATTCTAGTAGAATTTGTGATGGATAGATGGCTTTTTGCTGGCTCTTTGGTTAGGGTTGATATATGTCTCAACCTTTTTTTGGAACTATGTATGTAAGACTTATTACTTTTTGAACTTCGCAATAAAAAGCTGCGTGCATCAGTCGATGCAGAGGCCATGGTTCTCTCTCCATTTTGAAAAAAGAAAAAAATTAATATTGATCGAATGGAGTATGTAGGCTTGGAGCAAAATGAGTGAATCTACTTAGTAGAAGGCATGCATGTATATACACGTGACGTACAATAATCGAGTATCGCAGGGTCAAAGCAGTAACGTAGGCGCACATGTATAATTTCCCTGGCAGCTTAGTTGCGCATATATGATGACGTACGAGAGGAACAGGTCACGTCGAAAATGAAGAGGTGACACACTGCTCTGTCATAATCTATGATATGATGCCGTCAAATGTATGGAACTAGCTAAGCTTAGCTTGCTCGATCCATCGCCGTCGGTCCAGCCGTCGCGTCCGTGGAATTCTTCAATCGATGGAACGGGAGGCCAAGCAAGGAGACGACGTCTACATACGTGTGCAGAAAGCTGGCCGGACGCAGACGCAGTGCAAAAACAGAACCGGGTATGAACAGTTGACGACCGTCGCGCACAAGGAATGGAGAGAAAACGTCACGGGTAAATTTATTTATTTATTATTCGCAAAAAGGGCAAAACCATTGCCATGGGTTTTGACTGTCTCGACTCGACTCGGTCGCCCAGACAAGTAACCTGTTATCCGGCTCAGGCTCGCATTTCTCTCGCCAAGACCGACCGATGTGAAGCAGCAAAACCAAGCTGTAAAAAATATCAAATTAGTACTTCCTCCGATCCATATTAGTTGCTAGATTCGGATGTATCTAGACATGTTTTAGCACTAAATATATTCGAATCTAGAAAAATCCAAATCAACTAATATAAATCAGAGGGAGTAGTTAAAGCCTACTTTGTTGAAAGAAGAAACGGTGAACGCATATGATCCATAATCATCGCCGATATATGTCATGCGTGTTCACAAATGTGAGGGGACAAAAGGTCATGTTAATTGACGTTGATTTAAAAACGAGATCAAACATGTATGTGTCCAGATAACGGTAAAAAATGTCTATACTAATACAGCTCAAGACGGCTCTGCTAATAAGGTAATCGCTCGAGCTGATCCGGAACCAATTCAGTACGGACCGCGCCAAAGGAGCCAAGAAAACACAAGTTGGGTCGTCGCTCATTCGCTAGGGACAAGAAACAGGGCGGATACCTGCCCACCAGTTAGTTCCACACGGGCACGGTAGAACAGAAGCAAAGAAGGATGTTCCTCTCCTCGCGCAATGGAAACAGAAACACAACGATTTTTCCTTTTCCGAGGGAACGACTCTCTGTTTGTTTCTGGAAATGCGGAATATTCAATTCCTTCCTCATTGCTCTCGCTCTCGCCTGGTCCTTGTCAGGTCCAAACCTGCTGCTTCGTCTAGACTAAATACCCCATGGATTGGAGTAGTATTTCAGCTGAACTGGTTCCTTTGCATCACGTCTTCGCTCCTAATTTATTTCCGGCTCTATTTGTTTGGAGTGCATTTCTATCGATTCTTAGAGCATCTCCACTGGTTCCCCATACGGCGTCCACCGCATCCCTTTTTTGGCATGTTTAGGGAGCCACCGGATAGGTAACAGATTTGGAGGAGCGCTGGTTCCCAGCCGTGCCCCCCCCCCCCCCCCACCCACCCATACAAAAACTTGAAACATTCGAAATAACTGGAAAATTCGTTCAAATACGAAATTAACGATAATTTCACAGGCAGTTTGAACATGTTTATACACAAAAAAGACTGAACTATTGGCAACCATGGCCACTAGTTGGATGAACAGGCCGATGCTACTCCTCCGGGTCATCTAGCTGGGCGATATAGTGAGAGGAGGGGGTCGATTTCGTCATGGAGCCCAACCCTAGAGCCCATAGCGGGACTTAATTCGGTTGCGGCGGTGGCATCGCCAGACGCGGGTGGTTCTCGGCAGCGATGTAGCCGAGCACCTAGGCGACCTTGCACCCTAGGACGCTTCACCACCGTGGCTGGCCACCGAGATTGTTGTTCTCCGGCGGTGGGCCGTCGCCGCCGTAGCTGTCGATGCGGTGTGAGTGCTGCTACTCGAAGAAGATTGTCCACGCGTGGTGGTTGTCAAGATGCCGCCGGGGATCGTCAATCTCCTCCGACGTGAGGACGGACCAGCAGTGCTCGAAGATGGCCGCGGATGGGCCGCGCCGACCGGAGTAGCATACTCTCCAAGTTTCTTTTGAGCCATGGCTCTTTTCATTTTGGTGTTTTTGAAATAAGGGAAACAAATAAACAAGTAACTAATCTTTTTGGGTTTTCAAATAGATAACAAGAAAGTAAACTAATAACAAGAAATAAACTACAAGGAAAGATAAAACTAAAAACAAGGTCTCTACTGGATATAGTTGGTAATACAATATATGCTTTAGGCAGGTGTGGATAGTCGGATGTTCCCCTTTTCAGTTTCATATAATAATGCATTTCAGAAAGATATGTTTATCATATTTTGTTGTTACTTGTGTAGAGATATAGTTGGTAATAATTTCATTCGGAGCACCAAAGTATAGATCTAAATCACTTATGTTGGGTGTCATAATGAATCTCTATTGTCGATCTTGTTATTTCAGCATTCCAGATTAAACAATATATGCTTTATTTTGGGGTATCTTTTGTCAATGTTTTATACTCTTCATGGATGATCTGCTCTGGCCTCATATGTAGAAGATACACTCCTAGAATTATCTTAATTTGGAAGTTTGGATGGTCCAGATTAAATAATAATGAGTTGGAAGTTTGGATGGTCCAGATTAAATAATAATAATTTGGAAGTTTAGATGGTCCAGATTAAACAGTATATGCTTTAATTTGGAAGTATCCACTCCTAGTTATTCCATGTGTCAATAGATGTTAATTTCGTTCCAAAAGGATGTGGCCATAATTGTTGTCATCGCTATCTGTATAGTTATTATTACTATTATTATTAGAGGGTGTGGAGATGTCGGTCTTTTAATCTTGCATTTAAGAATGTTATATGAACTCATTCCGAAGCTGTAATGAAACCCTGTGAACTACAGTGAGTCTAACCGATTCAATCGTATTCAATTACTGCAACGCATCCTTACTTATTCTTACTGATTGCAAGCATTGGGTAATGTTATTGATCAGTTTACTAATTAGTATAGTTGTTGAAGTGTAGTGGAAGTCTGAGTGAATTTGGTTTGGTTCAGACTTTACTGCTGACTCTTACCACTGCTGCATGTATATTGCATTTGATTGATTTGGTTTAGTCAGATTCTACAATTCATTTTCAGTGTTCGTATCAGCTCTAAGAATATCGTGCATTTGAGTATCAATACCGTCAAAATCAGTGTTTCTTCGTGGTGTAAAAATGGCAAGCAATAGATGACCCGTCGCTGATTTGATGGTCGTTAGGAAACTTGGTTTTCTATGTATTGGCTGTAACGCAGTAGTAGTGCTATTACTTTTAAATAATACATATTTTTAATCAATTTTACAGAAAATTGGTAATATCGGAATCTACGGTGGCCTCGGGGCCCTCGCGCCCCGACCAGACCCTATCTAGGTGTCGTGCCCCGACGAGCATGTCGGAGGCACTGCCAGGCGTGGCAGAGTGGTAGTCGGAGGCTGGCACACCAATAGGTCTAATCGGTGCCTCAACCACCGATTAGCCTAGAGCCCCCCCGCCTGCATTGATCATGCAATGTGTTAGCTTTACCTAATCAAATCAATTTAGTCGTCTATGTCACTCGCTATCAATTCCCACCATTTTGTCCCACCACCCGGTTCCCGTCATTTTGTCCCACCACCTGGTTCCCGCTATTTTTCTCCGTCACCATTTCCCGCCGTTTATCTTCTGCCACCGCTTCTTGTTGTTTTTCTCCCGCCTATTCTGCCTAGTGTCTCTATAAATCCGGGCACGATATGTTTTGTTCCACCAGTTCATATGCTCCTCCTCTTTCTCTAGCATTCCTCCTCTTTCTCTAGCATTCCTTCTCTTTCTCTCTCCAATCCTTCTGAGATTCTATCACGAGTATGTCTTGTTCAAACCCAGAGTATAGGCATAGGAAGATGAAAGATGCGAGGTTGCTAGAGGGGGTGAAACAAGAGCGCTGTTGGTGCGGCCATCTCGTTAAGGTCAAGGAGTTGGTAGATTTCTCCACTTGCATGGACATGAAGTTTTTCATGTGTGCCAACTACGATGCAAGTCTGCCCTGACAAGCAAGTTTGTCCCATGTCAGGCCTACGGTATGTTCCCAAAGCATGATGAATATGAATGAATTACGTTATTATGTGTTCTTTTATTCATATCATTAATGTGCTTGCAGTCTCCTCCTTCTCTTTGCAAGTGGCATCAATGGATTGATACGGAGCAACTAGTTTGGGCCGTGCAAGAGATTCATGATAGGAACCGCCGCGTGGGCTGATTTTCACACTGACGAACATGTCGAAAGGATGGCCGAACATGAGAAGTAGGAGCGGCAGAGAAAATTTAAAAAAAATAAGTGAGGGGAGAGCTCAGAATCGGGATATAAACACAAAGAGGATGGCGGAAGAGGAAGAGCGCATGTATGCGGAGGAATAGGTGCGTAAGGAGGCCCATTAGGTAGAAAGGAAGAGATTAAGAGAAAGGGTTGCTGAGGCGCAGGTGACAGAGGAACGTGGGGACAAGACCGGAAAGTGCTCGTGCTAGACTCAGGGAAGGTAGATGTATGTCTCAGTAGCAATGTATCTTCATTTCAGTTGTAGTGTCATGATGTGTCTTTATTTCAGTTATAGTGTCACAATGTATGTTCATTTCAGTTGCAGTGTTGTTAAATATCTTAATTTTCGCATTACTCTGTAGTTGTCAGTTGATTTTGGAGACAATGTATCTTAAGTTGTCTTGCCAAAATGTTTTTCGCTAAAATATGTCCTGCCAAAAGGTTTCCCGCTTAGTTCTTTTCGCCAAAGAGTTTCCGCCATTTCTTGTTCGTTTACTCTATAAAACCTCCCCATCACGAAGTTGTGTAAGCACACCATGCACGTTTTTAGCCACTATGTCCATTTGTTCCCATCGGCTGCAGTTTTCACAGCAAGATGTCTGAAGACCTTTTTTATTTCGCCAGGACATGTAGGATAGACAATAATCCGGTCCAATTTGAGCCATTTAGAGTCCTTTTCTATTGGTCTCAGATAAACTAAAGGGGTAGTTGTTGACTTAGACCATAATGCATGCACACTGATAGTATGGGTTTGAGGGATCCCTAAAGAAGCAGATAACCAATCCTTCAACTTACTAAGGGACCATGTTTCAGGAGCCTAGAGGCCTTTATCAATGCATTGAAACTCGCTCAAATTATCTCCATGATCTGTTGTTCTTAAGACACCGTGACCATAGTAAAACTTAAACAATACATTCTCTGACATAACTTTCGACCTAAAAAACCTAAACTCGTCAAACAATGGTACCATGACACATTATAGTCTACAAATATACTTCTAATCCTCTAGTCCAATATTCGTACAGCTAATAGACCACACCAAAGTCTACTCATAAACATACACAAATGACTGTAAATAACGAGATATTAGGTGTACCCTTGAAGCGTGTGAAGTCCTGCAGTGTAGCGGTCTCTAGTCACCGGATTGGCCGAGGGTTCAAACCCTAACAGGAGCGGTCGGGGGGGGGGGGGGGGGGGCTTAAACCCTGACAGGCCCCCGCTCCTCCTCCGTCTGCCGATAGCCTAGTAGGCACCCCCGCGCGCCACTGTAGTCGGTACCACTAGTAGAAAAAAACCCCTTTGGTCCCGGTTCATAAGGGCCATTGGTCCCGGATTTTGAACCGGGACCAATCACTCGGGACTAATGCTGGTCCCGGTTCTGGCACGAACCGGGACCAATGGGTATCCACGTGGCCCGCCATCTGATACATTGCAAATGTATCTATAATTTTTGATGTTTCATGCTTGGTTTTATCCACTTTCTTGTGTTTTGTTCCAACTTTGGAGTATTTTTCTTATGATTTCTTGGACTAACCTATTAACAAGAGCCATAGTGTCAGCTGCCTGTTTTCTGCTGTTTTTGGTTTTAGAAAAGTCAGAAAATGAATATTCTCGGAATTGGACGGGACAAAAGCCAAAGTGACTATTTTTCCAGAAGGGACCAAGTGCCAGAATACGAGACGGAGAAGGGCCAGGGGCCGACCACACCACCTGGCCGCGTGGCCAGGCCTGGCCCGCGCCAGGGATGGTGTGGTGGCTCCTGGCACCCCCTCGGCCTCCCCTTCCGACTATATATTGCCCTCAGGACAAAAACCCTAAGTACCCGATCAAAAATCCACGAAAGAGTCTGTAGCCGCCGTCATCTCCATCCCTAGATTGGGAGGGATCTGAAGCTCTTCCCGGCACCCTGCCGGAGAGGGGAATTCACCCTGGAGGCCTTCTTCATCACCATGCAAGCCTCCGATGTGATGGGTGAGTAGTTCATCCTTGGACTACAGATCCATGTAGTAGCTAGATGGCTGGTTCTCCTCCTTTGTGCTTTCATGTTTAGATCTTGTGAGCTCCGTTCATGATGAAGATCATCTATTTGTAATTCTGCATGTTGTGTTTGCGGGGATCCGATGGATATTGAGATGCTATTTCAGATTGATTATTGATTCTATCATGTCTTTATTATTTGTGATCTTGCATGCTTTCCGTTGTTAGTAGCTATCTTGGCCAAGTAGATGCTAGCAACTCCAAGAGTTAGTATTTATGCTCGATAATGGGTTCATGCCTCTGGTAATCTGAGGAAGTGACAGAAATATCTAAGGTACTAGATGTGCTGTTGCTACTAGGGAGAAAACAACAATCCTTTGTTCATAGAACAATGGTATTGTTTACTTTACACGCAGTTCGTAAAGCAATAATCTGTTGCTTGCAACTTAATACTGGAGGGTGTTCGGATGATAACCTGAAGGTGGATTATTAGTCATAGATGCAGTTGGATGGCGGTCTATGTATTATGTTGTAATGCCCAATCAAGTCTCAAAGGAGTCAAGATGATTAGTATATGCATGTATTGCTTTCTCGGTGTTTGTCAATTGCCCCGCTATAATTTGTTCACCCAGCATGTTATCTATCTTAAGGAGAGCCACCTCTAGTGAACTATGGATCCCGGTCCTTGTCTTTTACATACAATCTACAATCTTTTACTACTTTGTGTTTACTTTCTGTAAACTTTTACTTCTTTCCATTCGATACGTTTAATCCTTTGTTTTCCGCAAAACACGGTGAGATTGACAACCTCATCGCAAGTTGGGGACAAAGTTTTGTGGTTGTGTTATGCAGGTCTCCACGTTGCTACTAGCAGCGGTAGTGCGTCCTGCCAAAGCTCAGCTAGTAACACCTTTGGGGTGTTTCCTTGCTCCTATTGGTTCGATTAAACCTTGGTTTCATAACTGAGGGAAAACTTGTTGCTGTGCTCATCGTACCTTCCTCTTGGGGTTCCCAATGAGCTCTATGTCAAACGACGAGCACATCAAGATTTTATGGCACCGTTGCCGGGGAGTCAAGGACATCTTCACAAGGGGAGTCCCTCATAACCAATCTCTTTACTTTGTTGTTTTTGTTTTTCTTAGTTTTATTTTTGCTTTGTTTGCTTGTTTCGTTCTTCAAAAACACACAAAAATTAGTTTTACAAGTTTGCTTTCTTACTTCAAAAACACAAAAATTTTAGTTCCTATCCTAGTTGCCTTTATGTCTAGCCTTGCTCCAGTCACTATGTCACCCGAGGAAATGATTTTCACCTTTAAACAAGGAATTGAGGAAAGTTTTAAGGAAGCTTGGTCTAGAATCTCTGATCTACATGAAAAAACTGAGCCTAAAATGACTCAAAGCTTGTTCCTTAGCAGTTTTTACCTTGGGATTGCTCTTTGCTATAAATATGCTTTAGATGCTGTTGTGGGAGGAGATTTCCTCCAATGTAATGAGGATGATGCTATTAATGCTATAAAGAAATTGATCCTCACTTACAACATGCCTAGCCAAACTGATATTTCCTTCGCAAAAATATTTGCTAGGTTGGACACTCTTGAGGCTAGCACTATTAGATTAGAAAGTTGCTATAATACGCTTAGGGAGCATTACGATTATGTTCCAATAAACTCTGAACCATCAAAGTGGTTCCCTACAGTAAATATTGAGATGAACACTGAAACTTTTCAAGCTCGCTGTGATATCATGTCTGAATTTTGCCTTATGCCTAAAGATATTTATAAATCTCTGAATACTTGGGGGCTCACTGAGAGAGGAAAGGAAATATCTCTTGCTAATAATAATACCATATTACCTCTTGGAATAGCTGAAGGAGTGTTTACAAAGATCCTTGGGAAAACGATTTCTATTGATTATCTTGTTATTGAATGTGCAGGAAAAGGACAAATTACACATGGAAGGTCCCTATTAGAACTCCTTGAAGCAATAATAGATGTGGGAAAGGGGACCATGCACCTTTATTCTCCACCAAACAATCATATTTTTCCCAAGGTTAAGAATAAAAGTAAGAGAGGTAAGGGCAAGAAAGTTGGTCTTAATGCTTCTTCATTTGAGAACACTTAATTCTTTCTTTGCTTCTTATGCCTAACTTAAAGGCGTTAAAGAAAAGTACTTATTGGGAGATAACCCAAAAGTTTTAGATGAGTCTTTGGAAGTTATTACCTCTGTAATAACCTCTCCTTATCCTTTTTATTTGCTTTTTGTGCCAAGAGTAACCTCTAATGAGAGTGGAGTAATGATTGGGAAAGTTGTTGTCCCGAAACAGATTTTTGTGCTCCACCGTACAAAATCGTGAGAGAGATCTGTATGTCGGATTGAGCTGTAATGTTTTGTGGTTCTGTCCTAGGTTGTTATCTAACTTTCGTTAGTTTAACACTTTTTGATTTGAGCAACAGAAGGTCTACGAAAAAATTCGTCTTTACCTGCTGGTCTGTTTTGACAGATTTCTGCCATTTTCTGCATTTGCTTCTTTGAGGGAAGTGCTACAGTAGCTAGTGTTCTAATGGAAGTTTATTTGGTGTTAGAACTGAACCTTGAGACTTATTTATCTTGAGTGCACTAATGTTGCTAATGAGATTGTGTGAAGTTTTGTATGAAGGAAAAATTTCAGGTGTATGGAAGGAATGAGTAATGAGATGAAGGATGGACTAAAGCTCAAGCTTGGGGATGCCACGCGTGTCACCCCAAGAAATATCCAAGAAGTACAAGCGTCAAAACTTGGGGATGCCCAAGGCATCCCCTTCTTCATCAATAAAAATTCCAGGTTCCTTCCAAACGTTTCATTTTTATTGTTTCATGCACAGTTGTGTTTTTCTTGGAGCGTCTTCTTTTTCGTTTTGGTTTTCGTTTGCCTTGGTTTGCTTAGTTTGCTGAATAAATTGGTTGGACCTCCTCTTTCATACATTTGGTTTGCAAATAGTTTGGTTTGGTTTGGAAAAGAGTAGGAAAGTTCATACTTATGTGGTAAAAAGAGCTTGTTTTTTACTGTGGCCTATGCTTTGTCATGCCATGCTTGATATTGTTTTGGCTTTATGCTTAGTATTATTTGCTGTAGCATGACTTGTTATAAACAATTGAGATTGCTTATTGTGCCTTGGATGAATCATGCGTATTTTTAGCATATTAAAGCATAGTATAGTGGTATTCTCCTTTGATGCTTTATTTGGGTTGACTTGGCGCATGTCACACCATGTTATGACTATCCAAAGTCACCATAGCCTTTATGATCCTTTAGTTTTCAACTTGTAGTATCACTTTATGCTTTTATCAATGATGTTTTGTCGCTCTCCATGATTATGGTCATTATTGCTCTCTTAGTTTGTCGCTCCCAGTCTTTTGCTAGCTTTCACAACAAAGTATGAGTTCCACTCATGCATCCAACTCCCTAAACCAAGTTATTCCAAAGAGTCCATCATACCTACCTACTAGCTTATGCTATTCCAAGTATATTCATGCTTTTGTTTACCTTCCACTTGTTATGAGAAAACTAGTGATTAAAGCTCTCACGAACTTGATGGCACACTTTACTTTTTTACCTCTAATAAACTTGAACCACTGGGTCCTTCTTTGTTGCGTATATGCTTGCCCTTTATAAGTTGAAATTAGCAGAACCATGTACCATGGGGAATGCTTTCAACATTGCACTTGTACTTTGTACCCCGTTGATATCATGTTCTTTTCCTTACGGATCCCGGCGGTGTGAAATAAAAGTGGAACTTGTAAGATCATGGAGTTTGTATGTGTGTTAGAGAAACGCCTGGGCCACTAGCCTAAGCCATGCCTAATCATGGTGGAAACTTGCAGCATCACCATAATGAGCACTCTATGAAGCATCCTCAATAAAAACCTATGCAAATAGCAAATAAAAAGATCGCTGAGATGCTCATTGTCTGCTTGCCTTGTCATTTTGATTATGGGAAAGCTCCCATATCATGTGCAAGGGGTACCCCGTTGGCGGTTCTTAATGATACACATATACTTACAATGACAAGAGCTTACTCGTGACTAAAGTTGAGTAGCATGAGGATCGGTCTTCGTAAGTAAGGGACATGAGATTTCAGTTTATAACTTGTCAAGCATATCCTCTTAGTTGTGTCACTTTAACCTTAATCACCTTCAAGATGCTTATGATAGGGGCAATGAGAGCTGAAAACTACAAGTACCATAATTTTTGGAAGCTCTTTATGAGACTTGAATCCCTACTTCCTTGTACAAAAGGCCTTTCTTCCACCATTATATTGAGTCTCCACCTTCTATCTTTATGCATCCACTTTGAGAGCATAGTGGACATTCTTAGTTCTATGTGCATTGTCCCAAGACTAGTTGATTGATGCATAACTTGTTATTGGTTGTTTTAAACTATTGTATCTATTCAATCTTATGAACTTTGAAGGTGTCCTATGCATTTATATTTGCTACTCTATTGAGGGACAAGCTGAATACTATTATGCTATGTTTTCTTTATGTGAAACAAACAAACGTCTTGCAAAGCATTGTTGTTCATGAATTTTTTGTTTGTGCCTTTTCATGTTGCATCATAGTTTCTTTGATTATTGCTAGAACTTTGTCTTTCATGTTATGATTGAAGTACTATGATCCTAGCTTTGAATGTTTTGCAAATACTTTGATTAAGTCTTTGATGGTGCATGTCACCTTAAAAATTATTTTTTCTTTTTATCACTTACCTACTCGAGGACGAGCTGGAGTTAACCTTGGGGATGTTGATACATTGCAAATGAATCTATAATTTTTGATGTTCCATGCTTGGTTTTATTCACTTTCTTGTGTTTTGTTCCAACTTTGGAGTACTTTTCTTATGATTTCTTGGACTAACCTATTAACAAGAGCCATAGTGTCGGCTGCCTGTTTTCTGCTGTTTTTGGTTTCAGGAAAGCCAGAAAATAAATATTCCCGGAATTGGACGGGACAAAAGCTAAAGTGCCTATTTTTCCGGAAGGGATCAAGTGCCAAAATAGGAGACGGAGAAGGGCCAGGGGCTGGCCACACCACCTGGCCGCGCGGCCAGGCTGGGCCCGCGCCAGGGGGTGGTGTGGTGGCTCCCGGCACCCCCTCGGCCTCCCCTTCCGACTATATATTGCCCTCGGGATGAAACCCTAAGTCTCGATCAAAAATCCACGAAAGAGTCTGTAGCCGCCGTCATCTCCATCCCTAGATCGGGAGGGATCTGAAGCTCTTCCCGGCACCCTGTCAGAGAGGGGAATTCACCCTGGAGGCCTTCTTCATCACCATGCAAGCCTCCGGTGTGATGCGTGAGTAGTTCATCCTTGGAGTCAAGATGATTAGTATATGCATGTATTGCTTTCTCGGTGTTTGTCAATTGCCCCGCTGTAATTTGTTCACCCAGCATGTTATCTATCTTAAGGAGAGCCACCTCTAGTGAACTATGGATCCCGGTCCTTGTCTTTTACATACAATCTACAATCTTTTACTACTTTGTGTTTACTTTTTGCAAACTTTTACTTCTTTCCATTCGATACGTTTAATCCTTTGTTTTCCGCAAAACACGGTGAGATTGACAACCTCATCGCAAGTTGGGGACAAAGTTGTGTGACTGTGTTATGTAGGTCTCCACGTTGCTACTAGCACCGGTAGTGCGTCCTGCCAAAGCTCAGCTAGTAACACCTTTGGGGTGTTTCCTTACTCCTACTGGTTCGATTAAACCTTGGTTTCATAACTCAGGGAAAACTTGCTGTTGTGTTCATCATACCTTCCTCTTGGGGTTCCTAACGAGCTCTAAGTCGAACGACGAGCACATCACCATCGCGTGCGCTTGCCCTAGGACCTTTGGTCCTGGTTCGTGGCATGAACCGGGACCAAAGGTCATCCGAAGCCTCTTAATCACACTTAGTTTTTGGTCAAATTCCAATCTTTGGTTCAACTTCCCGGTCGGTCACCCATCCTAACACTACTCCACCCCTAGCACGATTAACATCTTGGTTCCTTCACATCCCTATTCCTATGTACCACTTGTAACCTTATGTCTATAGTATGCTATTAATGACATTAACCCATGCATCTTGTGAGTCACAAGTTCTTATAATTTGAGTTACAAACATGATTTTAATATACAAAAATGACTAAGTAATACTAATATTGAATAAATATAGAAATGAAATATGTTTATTATTATTTTTGCATTAATTCATTTAATATGGCATAATTCATATCTTTAAATCCATAAATCGAAATTCCACAAATAATATGTCCATTATTATCAGAAAAATGTGACGAATTCAAATATGTCATTTTTTATTTTTTTGAATTATTTTTAGAAAATTAAAAATCTGAATTTTGACTCTTTTGGAATTTCAAAAATCTAATATTTTTTCAAACGGCATAAGGTGGTTGCCATCGGTATCGTGATTTTTTTCCGATCATTTTGATATATTATACGTTTTTTCCGACATCGTATGCACAAATGGCGGCCATCTGAAGTTTTTATAATTTTTTTTTTGCAAAATAAGTCGAAATTCAAGTTTGTTAATTTTCATGACAAGTGTATCACTAAATACTACAGTTGAAAGGATTTTATTTTTTGATTTTTTTACAATTTTCTGCGTCATGTTTTTGAAACTAGAAGGCGATTCGGGGGGAGGGGTGGGATTTGTCCTGCCGCGGCAGGATTTTGGGTCTTTTCCCTGCCACGGCAGAGAATTTCTGAATTTTTTTATCCCAGTTTATGTCCCTAACCGGGACTAAAAAGGGACCTTTGGTCCCGGTTTATGCTATGAACCGGGACCAATACCTCGAGATGAACCAGGACCAATGTCCTGGCGGCATGAACCGGGACCGATGCCTGGCATTGGTCCCAAATTGTTATTAGAACCGGGATCAATGGCTTTTGGAGCTGGACCAAAGACATTTTTTCTACTAGTGTACCTCAAGTTCCGACGAGGATTGGTCAGGCCTCGGGACTCCTACAAGGTGTGGTCGAGGCCGCCCTAGATTTCGAATTTCCTAACATTATGTATTATTTT
Organism: Avena eriantha; assembly: GCA_910589775.1. Classification (NCBI taxonomy): domain Eukaryota; kingdom Viridiplantae; phylum Streptophyta; class Magnoliopsida; order Poales; family Poaceae; genus Avena; species Avena eriantha. Next base: position 9,120,185 of record OU342741.1, on the reverse strand, counting down.
TCAAAATGAATAAAAATTATATTATTTTAAAAAAATTAGCCAGTACATAGTCTATACTATTAAAAAGATTGTGGTCGTTCGTCATCCCAAAAATCCGTCTGTCTGGTTTGACGATTTTTCCCCTGGCAATATAGAGATATTATAACAACTGCCACCGCTAAGTCAAAAGTTCAAAGACCCGTTCATTTTCTCTCTCTTCTCTCTCCCTGCACACAACCTTATCCTCTCAACGAACGAACAGAAACAGAGCTGCGCGCCGGGCATTGGCCGCGAGATCTTTTCATTGACGCCGATGTGTGGCGCGATCTAGGCTTTCCTGTGCCGTCTAGATCCAGCCGTGTGCCGCGCTGAAGGCCGCGGCTCTGTCGGGATCGATGCATGGGATTGGACAGAAGCGTCGGTGAGCTTGAGGCAAGGGATTTTGAAGGCTGCCATAGCAGGCTTGCGACAGGGTAGAGCTCCTCCCTGAGCTGCCCCGAGCAGTTAGAACTCCTCCCGGAGCTTCCCAGCCAGTTTGTCAAAGGGAGGGGAGGGAAAGGGCCACTCCAGTGGGCTCAATGCAAGTGGATTGAACGGCGGCTCCGGCAGGCAAGATGCAGGGGATTGAGGACAACACCGGCGAGCTCGAGGCACGCGATTGAAGGTTGCGCTGACGGGTGCAACCGCCACAATGCATATGAATACCAGTCAGACCATTGTTGTGCTGCCACACCAAAAATAGATATTTCATTCATGTCTCCGACCCCGGACCTGCAGCTCTAGGAAGAGGCGCCGACTCCTGCCGCAAACCACTTCACCAACACCCTCTTCTACAAGCAAGTTCCAGGAGGTGCCCAAGACGGGGTTAGCTTGCAGGACGTCTCCGGAGTCCTTGATTTCCTCAAGAATCCCGACAAGAACACCGTGCTCGGGCCAATATCCCCAAGGGATTTCTGCTCGTCGGCTCGCGCTGGACCAGGAAGACGCTGCTCGCCCGCATCTTTGCCAAGGAGGCCGGGGTGCCGCTCCGATGTGAGTTCATCGAGCCCGCAACCACCTGAGCCAGCTTTCGACGGGCGGGCACGAGTAGTAGTAGCTTAGTCTCCCTCTCGTCGGTGGGAGTGAAGCGGGTTCTTTCTTGAACGTGGATGTGCATGTGACACGTTAGGATGTTTGCGGGTAATAATTAAATCTTGTGGTTGGCGATTCTTCTGGAGAGAACTAAAATTTGTTGGTTACTCTGGAGCAACACGTTAGTAAATGTGGTTACTCTGGAGCAAATATGTTGGTTCGGAGGTGGTGGATCGACCATTTTCCTCGACTTCATCGATGGGACATCTTGGTCCAAGACAAGCACCTATACGTTTCCCGGTCAACGTGCCACAACGAAATGTGCCTTTGCTGCGTGCAGTATGTCTATTCATTGACTCACAAAGCCTCGTTGGCAATGGTGCTTCCTTGAATCTGGAAATGGTGAAAGCTCGGCGTCTCTTCCAGCGTGTACCTTGGCAGTGCTAGCATTGGAGGGCGGCTGCAGGTTTCGATGGTTGCAGGAAACTCTAGGAATCGTTTTGTATTTCTTGGTTTTCTAGGATTTTATCCGCCAAATTTCTAGGATAATCGGTTTATCCCGATCAACTTTTTGTTTCCACATGTGTTTGTTCATGTAACTTGAGTTTTGATTAATGAAATATATGTGATTGCTCTAAAAAAAATTATTTTAGCAACAAAATTAGGGATATGGTAGGGCCTTGGCGGGCGTCATCCGAGCTTGCCTGGTGGAACGAACAGGAATGGCGACCTCTCTTTCTTCATTTAAAATTTTGTATTACTTTTTCAATATATTTTCAAAAACAAAAAAGAGGGCTTGGGAGAGATGAGGCCACCAATGGCAGGGTATTATATTATGCTCGATAAATAATTTATTGGCCCGATACACTATATTATGCTCATGGAATATATCTAAAAGGTTAACAAGATTGTTCTTGCGCAGCATTACCCAGGGGCATTTAGCTAGTAGTAGTAGTAAAAATTCCCTTTTTGGTTAACCAACGGCGGATGTCAACCTCGGGCCACGGATGAGCATCATCAAGTCGGAGGCCGTGACGGTATGGAGCTCAGCTCAGTGAGCACGTACAGCATCCGTATGAGTATCAAAAATCAAATTTCAAGCTACTTAATTCGCACGCACAGGATCTTTTTTATTTCCAAAACAACGTGCAGCAATTCTTATAACTTTTAGATCTCTCTTAATTATGTTGATGATTATTCACAAATCGGTAGCATAATTTGGGTAATTTTACTAGTACTTTATATCTATTTGCCCTTTAAACTTTTAGAGGAAAAACAAAGTAGTACTACCTCCGTTCTAAAATATAAGCTTTTTTAGATAACTAGTTTAACTTTCTAAAACGGATTATATTTGGGAATGGAGGTAATAGTACTTAAATAGTATGGTCCGGAGTACAGTACATACATATGACGTACCCAATGAATAGGTCGTCGTCACGTCGAAAATGAAGAGGTGACGCACTGCTCTGCCATAACCTACCGTCGATGCCGTCAAAGGAATGGAACTACTACTAGTAGCTAGATAGCTTGCCCAATCGCCGTCGGTCGAGCCGCCTAGGTTGCACGAACAGCAACATGTCCGCGGAATTCTTCGATCGAACAGGACAGGTAGCCAAGTAGACGCCTACGTGTGCAAAAAGCTGGCCTGACTGACTGAACGGAACGGAATCGGAGAGACAACGTCATGGGTAAATTTATTCGCAAAAGGGGAAAAAATGCCATGGGTTTTGGCTGACTGACTCGGTCCGGTTCCCCTTCACGCTCCCATTTCTCACGACGACCGATTTTAATTCTCAAGCAGCAAAACCAAGCTGTTTTCTTAACTAACGGGACATCTTAACTAACGGGACATTTTGTAAGAGCAGGAACAATAGTGTAGCTAGCAGGCTGGCTATATGAAGTTGCCATGTCATTATAAGCTAGTTTGTATAATAAAGTTAGCTAGTATCATGATGCCAGGTTGACAAAAATCTGATATGACATAACAATTAATGAAAAAAATAGATGGTGGGACTTAGAGTATCACAAGTAGATATTGTATCATAGCACGTAAAATTAGAAATCCTAATGCATGTAAGTCTTGCACTCCCTCATTTTCGGTTTACAAGTCGTACGCGTACATCTAGATTATCAATTTGAGCTATATAATTTGAATTATATAATATAAAAATTATATCATTAAAAAATATAAAGTCTAAAGTTTCTGGTGATATATATTTTATAATATATACCTCATACTAAGTTGCTCAATTTGGTGACATAAAAGTACGCGCAGAACTGTAAACCGAAACTGAGGGCTACATAATTTTATATTGAGATTAGATACATCATTAAATATATTATACTATGATACACCATATACCATATGATATCATGCACTATAAAAATACTATCATACACTTGTATCATATGCATGATAGTACTAGTAGTCTCACTATGACCAGCCTAAGGTTGGCTATACTACTAGTTGCTATATTCTTTCTTTCTTTTCCATTTAATATTTTTGTCTAGAAGCACGTGTGAGAGCCAACAATTTGGATTTTTGCTAATCTCTCTTTTTCACGTAGACACAAATTCCTTGTTAGTAGGCTTATAGTCCACTATTGTACTTGCTCTAAGTAAACCAAAGTAGTTAAAGCGCCAGCCGGCCTATCAAGTCTTGTTTTGGCAAACAGAGCCCGGTACTTTGTCGAAAAGTAGAAACGGTGAACGCATCCACAATCATGGCGGGGAAATGTCATGCGTGTTGACAAATGTGAGCAAAACAAAGTCATGTTAATTGACTTGATTTAAAAACGAGATCAAACATGTGTCGAGATAACGGTAAAGAATGTCTACATACTACCGTGTTTGGGCAACCGTCTCAACAATTAAGACATCCATTCGAAGAACACGAGGACTAATTGAAGAAAGAAGTCTACCAGATGGGTAGACTTCTTACTTCAATGAAATTATTTTATTCTTTTAGTTAGATCTAGAAAGTCGTATGGTTTGGAAGAAGCTTGTACAGTTTGGGAAGGGTTTTTTGAGAGAAAAGAAGAATCTACACCAATCAGGTGGACGTCGCCTGGCCAGATTGTGTTGCAACGATGACAATGGTGAAAAGATCTGCCAGAGATAGCGGTTTATCGCTAACGAATCGCAGAGAACTTGATGGTTCGGAAATATTTCAAATCTCCCGAACTAATCAAACATGTATCCCAATCATGATTTGATTTGATTATGATACAATATTGCGGAAGCTTACCGAGTCTTCTCTAGAGAATACCAACATCCATTTCTATGAATAAGATGCTAACATATTGTAAGACGAAGTAACAATTTTTTATTATATTTTACATAATTAGTATCATTGGATTCGTATTGAATATTGATGCTACTTTTATACCAGTGATCTTTATATATCTGGAGTAATTCTTGCTCAACGAAGAAACACAAAAAACGATGAAGACCTTATTCATCGGAATGGATTTTGGATGGAGTTGTATCCTTTTACAAAAGTAGCCTTAAAGCACATTTGCTTTGAGTAGTACCAAGGCCGGCTGAGACACACACGCACGCACAGTAAATGAATGATGATGATGACGCCCATTAAAATAATATTTCCAAATACTCCCTCCGTTAAAATATAAAACGTTTTAGGTTTATAAAGGAGTGTATCTAGACTCTTTTTAGTATGTAGGTTTATTTAGGTTTGGAGTGAATCTATACATACTAAAAGAGGTTTAGATACACTTTATTTACAAAGCTAAAACATCTTATATTTTGAAAGACGACGGTGGCAACTGTCGTGACTTGTGAGAGCAGCAGAGCCAATGAACCATGATCGGGTCAGTCAACCCGTTTGATCTGCTTGGTTCTTTTTACACCGTAGTGAGCCGCTCGTCAATGAAAACTTGGTTCTGTTTTACACTGTGTGCCGTGTGCGTTGCTAACTGGCTTCACACGTTTCCTTTAATTAATAGTTCCATTGAATAGTTCCACACGAACGCGATACCCTGATTTTCTTTTAGGCTCACAACACGTACAAGTACTCACACACTCCTATGAACACATACATGCGCACTCTACTTTTATGAGCACCTCGAAAGACTGAGCCGGTAGATCAGGTCTTGAGATTGACGAAATCATCACGAGCGCCTCGCTATCGACGGTAACGTCGCCAGGGTACAACCACCCAACTAGCCACCCAACCACGGGTTGGTTTGCGCAATGACCAGTTGTCATGGTTCGTGGTTCTAAGTTCGACGCATGTAGGACGTGTTTGGTTAGTCGAAGCAATATTTCTCGGTTTTGCTATTTGCTTTGCTGGATTCAACGATCAGGGTGTTTGAGGATCACTGGATACCCGAGAATATCAATGGTAGACCTACTACCACAGTTCTACTCGTTTATCGATGTTAAAATGAAAAACGTAGAACAAGAAAGTTGTGACAAACAAGACGAAACTACACCTCGAAGGAAATTTCAAACGGTTGCCTTAGTACGATGAATTTGAGAAAATTCGTCCAAAATATGTATAAATATGGACCCAAAACAAATCCTAAAAAGTCAACGAAACTAGAAACTGGTTGTTGGAATAAAATCATAACATTTTTTGCGGGGAAATAGAATCATAACATTGATACCCATCTTTTTCATGTAGAACTTATTTTGAATGGGAAGCAAGGTTACATGCTATGGTTGCACCTAGGAAGAAACAGCGTGCGAGATTTTGCAGATTCCAACAAATTAATTTTTGTTCGCTTAAAAATTCGTGCGGTGCAAAATTCCACTAGTAGAAACCAACCCTTTAGTCCCGGTTCGTAAGGACCTTTAGTCTCAGAATTCGATCCGGGACTGTAAAAGCGGGACTAATGGTCCAAGCTTTAGCCCCGGTTCTGTTACAAGCCGGGACTAGAGGTCCAACCACGTGGCCCCGCGAGCTAGAGTAAATTGCATATAACTACCACAATTCGGGCACCACTTACGAGTCAGTACCAACATTCGTAATTTTTGCGAGTCAGTACCAAGTTTGGGACACAATGTTGCAAATCACACTAATTTTCATCTGATAGCATTTTAACGTGTTTCCTGACAAGTGGGACCCATCTAACAGAGCGGACTAGTCAACGAAAACTGCCACGGTGGAGGGTGAGCTGAGCTGGACGTGGGGCCCACTTGTCAGACCGCGTCCTCTTTGTCTAATCCCCTCTCTGCCCGCTCCGGCCGCTCGCCACCATGGCCACCCGCCTCTCCTCCTCGTGCTGCCAGTCTCGCGAGCACCGCCGCTCCCCGGACCTCCCTCTCTCTGCCCATGCTCTGTAGCGAGCCGTCGGCGGCAACCGTACCGGCTGGTGAGCCTGACAGTGGGCTTGATCCTGACCACGGAGTTGAACGACGACGGGCAGAGTATGGACTCGTCGGTCTCGGTGCCCAACGTCACCGCAGCCATGTTCGCCGCCGCCGCGATGCCCGGCCCGACGCTCGACCCGCACGGGGTGGACGACAGAGCGACTGGCCGCACCGGGCGCTCCAGCCGTCGTCGACGCGACGGATGTTGTACCACTCGGAGGGGTTGGCCTTGCCAAAAACGCCGGCGTCCCGCCTCAACACGGAGCCCAGGAGAGCGAAGGAGCCAGCCGTCGTGTTGAGCGCGTCGCAGGTCGCGATGTTGTCCTTGAGAAGGACGGGGACGCCGTCCAGGGAACCGATTGGGCGGCCGCCAGAGGACACACGCCGAGCATCGGCGGCTCGCGCCTGCCTGCCGGAGCGCGCCTGGGTTGACCTCGATTACAGCGTGCAGCAGCGGATTGAGGCGGCTGATCTGTTCCAGGTAGAACCGAACGAGAGCCGTCGAGGTGAGGCTGTCGTTGCTGAAGCCCCACCTCCACCTGATGGGGAATTAATATGGGTGGATGACATGCGGGCCCTACCTCCACCTGAGTTCGTTCTCCACGTGGGCTGCCAAGTCAGCTCTTACAAGTGGGTCCTAACTGTCAGTCCTGCTGTCAAAATACTCTTAGCCGTGAATTAGTGCGATTCGCAACGCCGTGACTTAGAATTGGTACTGACACGCAAAAATTACGAATATTGGTACTGATTCGTTCTGACAGCCTGAATTGTGGTAGCTTCTTGCAATTTACTCCGCGAGCCGTGCTGGGCGGCAGGACATTTAGTCCCGGTTCGTAACACGAACCGGGACTAAAGGTTCCCTATCGTGGCAGCGTTTTGGGCTATTTGGCTGCCGCAGCAGGAGATGGGGTTTTAGGGTTTTGTGTTTTTCTTTTCATTTTGTGTTTTATGTTTAATTATTTTTTATTCTGTGTTTTCATTAGAAACAAGTTTTCGTATACATACAGAACGCTACTACATAGTACTTGTACACACTGATGCAATATATAATATAATTTCTCTTACAAGCATACATGGCGTCCCAACCGGGTCCAGAGCATGTCTATTTGATTACATGAAAATCATTACATGGATGCTTTAGGATCTACGTATAGAGTATTCTCCGCGTGGGTCTATGACCTCGTCGACAAAAAATCTAGCAAATTTCTCTTGGATTGCTATTAGACGGTCCTCTGGTAGGAGCTTGTCCCGCATCGCGTCCAACTATATAAAAAGGAGATCGTATGAATTAGACTCAACACAACTTTTTATAATAAAAATAAAGGGTGAATATATTGTTTACTTACTCGAACATTTTCCGAGGACTTCTCAATAGTGATGCGAATGAACTCGCACGTTACAAGAATAGAATTCAATCAATAATAACTCTAGCATGATAAATGCACATAAACTAGAATTAAATAGATGTGCGGACTTAGCTCGTACTACTTACCGAGAGCGATTTAAAAAATAGCTCCTCACGCCATTGACCGCGGACATGGTTCTTGAACCGTGTCCAAACCCTACTCGGCAAAGAAAATTAATGTATAAGTTAATAACTACTTGATATCCCAGAAAATGAATGAAAGAAACCGATATAGTGCGATAATGGTTGAAATTACCTCTGGAGCGCATCGATAATGCTGCGGTAGTCTTCAATGTCTTTGTTTAGTGAGTCCATGATGTGAACTCTTCCCAAGTCAACTGATATGCTTAGAAGAATCCAGTGGTACCTACGCAAGGTTTACATACGTCAGTAACTCATCGTTTACACTGAACATCGAGTAAGCAAAATTTAATGTGTACAAGAACTCACTTGCCGTCGTGGTAAGGAAATAGTATTTCATTACAGAAATGCTGGTTCGTGAGAAACCGGAACAAGTTGTGCTTGGTTTCTAGTGTCTTATCCTTTAGTATAGCTTCGTGAACTCGATGTGGGTCAATGAACCCAAATCCATTGATAGCCTTTCTTTTACAATCGAGAATCTTCATTCTGCATCATTATATATAGCGTATAAAATAATATAGTGAGTATACTTACCGGCAGTAAATTGAACAAGCTGAGATAGAGACTTAATTACATAAATAAAGCAATCACTTACAGATAATAGCAACTGAGGATAGATTTGTCGAGTTCCTTTAGATTTAATAACTGAAATAATTCTGTAAATTCAACAGGGACCTCGTCTTTAGCAAAGTAATGCGATTTTCGAACTTTCAGTAGGAGCCAATATTGTTGTTCTTTTGATGCTTTCATATACCATTCATGGAATCGTCGCATTTGTGTTGGCATATCCTGAAGCCTCTCAGAACTAACCAGAGGCTCACCGTGAACAAATTTGGGTGCTACCTCAGCCTTGGGCATATCGCTGTGAAGAATGTCATGAATAGACATATTACATTCCTCGGCCAATATCCTAGCCGTTTCCGGATCTATAGGTTCTACCTCATATAGTTGAGGTTCGGGTATCTACACCTGGAGTGGGGGGAGCGATTGATTTGCTTATTTCCCCAGCTGGGGAACATCTCTTTTGGTTCTTCCGCTACCACTCGATTGTTTTGCTTATTTCCCCAGCTGGGGGACGTCTGTTATGATGCTTCCGCTACCACTCGATTGTTTTGCTTGTTCCCCCTGCTGAGGAACCTCTTTTGTGATGCTTGCTCTACCGCTTGATCTCTTCTATTTCAGTGTCTTCTGAAGACATCGCGTATAGTCATCTGGCGCATTTAACTGAGCTTGGGATTGCTGCGTCAGTAATTTCCTAAAGTGCTCCTTGGTTTCCGGTTTTATGTGGACCTCTGGCTAAGGTTGTTTCTTTTTAAAATGAGCCTCCACTTAGGACCGTACGACCGCATCGGTCTCCTCATCGGTCAGGTCGTAAGCCCTCTTGGGAGGAACCGGCGGTACTCTTGGGAGGGGCGACAACTGTCGCTTTGGGAGTCGGTTATCGCTCGACGGCGCGGTGCTATTCTTCCGCTTTTGACCCTTAGTGGCTGGAGGCGGCTGCGTAGATTGAGATGGACTCATGTTCGGGTCATGGATTTGTTGGGTTCGCAGCATAGAAAACAAAAAATTTCCTACGATGGGAACTATATGCCAAGATCTGTCTACTAGATACAAGCAACGGGTGGATATACATCCATGGAGAACTTACCCTCGAAGAAAACAAAGCTTTGTTAATGAGTTGGAACTCGTGGATGATGTAGTCGTACACTTGCCGATCTCAAGATCGTGATGAAGTCTTTCAGGTCCAGCATCTCCAGCACCATCAGGTCCAGCACCATCAAGTCCAGCACCGCAAAGTAGCGGTGCATCCATGATCGCACACACGTTCGGTCCACCGAACAACCTCCGCCTCCTCGCTCCAGCGATGCAGCGGAAGCAGCAACTCCTTTCCAGATAAAGCCATCGGGAACATGTATCTCGCTAATCCGAGACCATGGGGAATAACTAGAGGGAGAAGAGAACCTTCATGAGGAGGTGGTGCAAGATGAGAGGAGGGAGTGGGGGGCCTTTTATAGGGAGAAGGGGGGCAGCCCCTCACCATGGCCGGCGGCCAAGGGAGGTGCCCCCACCTCTTCCACATTCATGTGGGTGGAGCTCCCACTCACATAATTAGCCACCCACTCAAAATTCCACTCACCTCCATTAAATTTCCACCAAATTTAATGCAAGTTCTCATTAAATAAAACACTTTTATTTATTTTATTCAGAATTTTGTTAATTACATTAATTAACAAACATTCACATAAAACCCCCTGCAACATTTCAATATCACATGCATAACCAGTTTCAGCAATTTCACCCGAAACAATTCCGGTTTCCATCGAAATGATTCCAGCGCTTTCTTAAATCTTTATCTGAAACATATTTGCTCCTAAATGGTGTCGGTATCCCTTAAGTGTGTCACCCTATGGTTCGTGAATAATGTAGACATGATCAAGACCCCTCTCCGATCAATAATCAGCAGCGGGACCTGGAGATCCGTACTGACTCCCACATATTCAACGATGACTCTTGTGATCGTGTGAACCTTTAACTTCGTAACTAAATCCCTTTGTCTCGCGATATATTACATGTCCGAGATTCGATCATTGTCATCCAAATACCTAGTTTGATCTCATTACCGACATGCACTCTTTTCTCATTCCCGTGATATAACATTCTAGTGATCACATCACTTGCTTGCAAGCTATTTCAATGTGATATCACCGAGATGGCCCAGAGTATATCTATCCGTCATCGGGATGGACAAATCCCACTCTTGATCCATGAGCCTCAACATAACACCTTCGTAGCACTGAACCCACCTTTATAGTCACCCTGTTATGGTGTGACGTTTGATGTTATCAAGATACTCTTCCGGTGTTAGCAATTAACATGATCTCATGGTCTAAGGACTAAGATTACTTCGTATGATGTTATAGCAATATAAACACAATGACTTTGATCGTAATGCTATTCTTCGGATGAATGTTCATCACATCATTCCACCAATGTTGTGACCTTGTTATCAACGACATCCAATGTCCATGATCAAGAAACCTTCATCATCTTGTTAATCAACGACCTAGTTTATAAGAGAGGCATAACTAGGAACTTTCCTTTTGTTTATTAAACACACATGTATTAACGTTTCCAAATTAATACAATTATAGCATGAAAAATAAACATTTATCATAAACATGGAATAAGATAATAACCACTTTATTATTGCCTCTCGGGCATATTCCCTTCAGTCTCCCACTTGCACTAGAGTCAATAATCTAGTTTGAAAAACTTTGCGTATTGAACACCTATGGCTTTCTGGTGTTGCATATACGCGATTGCTAGTGGTTAACATAATCTCTGACTCTGACAGTTTCAGGTCCGTGTGTATTTGCATGTATTTGCGTCTCTACGCATCACTCATTCTGAAATGAGATGGCATTGTATAAATTTAGTCCTTTGGTGAGACCTTTAGTTCATTCGGGTTTAAATATGTTGATATTATTGTCATACAATATATCTTCATAATATTAGTCCACTTTGAACCACACCTAGTTTGATAACAAACTACATAACACAAATTCCCTCCTTTGATGCTACTATAGCAGTCATATACTTAGCCTTTTGTTGTAGTATCCGTCACAATGTTTCAATTTTTGGAACTCATCCAAATCCATCATGAAACATCCTTTCCATTACATTGTGCCACCCATAGTCTAAATTGAGATAAATTTAATTTGTATCTTGTGACAAAACTAGTATCAATGTAACACTTTACAATGAACTACCTTTAACTATTTGTCACTTATTCATGATATATTCTTAGTTCTCCCAAAGCTCATAAGAATATCTTTACTATCGTCCAATGATCATCTTATGAATCATTCTGGTATGTGCTCATAACATTTAGAACATAGGACATGTCTGGATATATACATATCATGGTATAATCGATCAAAATATTCATGTGATTTTACTCACCAAGTGTTGAAACACTTGAATCTTGATACAATCCTTTCCATGCAGCAAGAACCTTTCTTGTTGTTTCCATATTGAACCCTTTCAATATCTCATATATGTACGTCTAGCATAACCATATTAGCGCCTCAATCTATCCATATAGACATTGATGCCAAATATTCCGGTTTTGCCCAAGTCTTTCATCGAAATCCTATTTTAATGAAATTCTTAACTGATGTCAATACAAGATACATTATTTCCAATCAACACCATGTCCTCTACATAATGTATTAGAAATATGTCTCAGCGCTCCCACTTAATTTCTTGCAAATGCAAGCATCTTCATCATCTCTAATGAAATTAAACTCTTTTAACATTTTCATCATGGTGAAGATTCCAACTCCGCTATGCTGACTTCAACTATTGAATTTTGCATGCCCGTTTTAGCACCCTTTGAATTAACAAAACCCTTCGGACCATGTCATGTACACGTCCTAGGTAACCATTCTATTAGAAGAACCTTGTTTTGTTTATTCATCTACCATATACCAAATTATATGTAGTGGTTGCTACATTAATCCGTCAAGACTAAATATCGCTATGAAAGATTAAATCTTGTCATAGTCAACTCCTTGAACATTGCCGTAAACTTCTTTCCGACATGTCGACTATTTCATAGATGTCAAACATCCATGTCTATTTATTTATAGATCCAAACACTACCGATAGGCTTCACGCCTTTTCGGAGGGTCTTCTAAGTTCAGAAACTTGATTTCTTGTGTATGGATACTATTACGGATTCTATGACTTCTAGTCATTTTATGGAGTCAGGGCCCATCATCGCTTCTTTGCATGCAGTCGGTTCATCATTGTCAAAACAATAACGACTTTTGTTTCAAATCCTACTATTTGATTCTTATCGACCCACATGGTTCAATAAGAACTCTAATCTCCAAGATCACACCCTTTGTAATCACGGGAGCCATGAGCATTGTGGCCGCCACCGAGACACTTTCCAGCGCTGCGCTACTCAGCACATATAGCTAAGGTTCAACAACCTTATCAAAGTTCTATTGTCCTCCCACTTAACTTTTCACGAAAAATTCCTTCTCAAGAAACTTGACGTTCTAAGCGACAAACTCTTTTGTCCTCGGTGTTATGGAGGAATTCCCAACAAATTCTTTGGGATAACCTACAAAGACGTGCTTATCCGACTTTGGTTGTAAACATTTTACTTTTGCATAGCATACCAAAAAGAAAAGACAATTCGGGTTTTATCCCAAACCATAACTCATATGGTGTCATTTCAACGGATCACGATGGTACTCTTTTCAGTGTAAAAGCGGTAGTCTCTAAAGCTTTAATCCTTAAAACATAATGGCAGTTTTATAAATGACACCTTTGATCTTACCATGTCAAACAAGGTTTGATTTGATCTGCCGAACATACCATACTCTTGTGGTTTATCGGGAAATGCAAATTCATGGAACAATTCCTGAAATCTTAGGTGTTTTGCTAAACATGTAACTCAAATATCTTCCTTTATGATCGAATCAAAAACTCTTTATTTTCTTGTTACAATGATTTTCCACTTCATCTTGAAAGTCTTTGAACAATTTTCAAATGTTTCATACTTCTTCCTTATTAAGTAAATATACAGGTATATTCACTCATTTTTTTGAAGAAAGCATATGAAGCAAAAAGATCCATCGCATATGGCTACACATAATGGACTATGCACATCAGCATGCACAATTTCCAATAATCTAGTCATCCGTTACTCTCTAGCCTATGGACGGAGTTTCAATTATCTCGAGGAAAGTCTCACATGCGTCAATTGATCAAAATCAAAAGACTCCAAAAATCCATCAACATGGAGTTTCTTCATGTTTACTTTCCAATATAATTTAAACAGCGATGTCACTTCATAAGTGATATTTCAATCATTTGTCTTGCGACATTTTAGCAATAGTGTTTATGGATGTGATTTCTCCCACTAGACTTGTAAAAGTTCATCCATCCTTTATGGAATACGGTAATTATTTGAACAACCATTGTTCTCGTAATACCGGAACAAAATAACTATTATTAAAACAAATCTTGAAGGCTAGGTTTGCCGACAACGAAAAAACACAATAATACTTTATTTGTTTTCGATGATCATCATCACTTATTCTCTTGCTAGTTGCTTAGGCCATTGCAGTTCATGAATTGCGTTGTCCTGTATGACACTTCATACCAACCAATTCAGTATCCAATACCGGTATCCAATACCTAAGAACCACATTGTTTAATAAGCAAGTAATACAACCATAACATGTATATCTTCTATATACCTAAGTTGGACATCTCCAACCCTTTTCTTTTATGCCAAATATTTTATAGATTCTCTTTCAACAATTCCTTTTATTTTAAAAGAATCTATCAACATCAATAGTGGTGTCATTCACATGACACATAGTACAAAGCGTATATAGTCAAATACTAATACCTTTGGACTTGCACTTTGAAGTGGATCACCATCATCAAATGTTTGGTGTTCTTTCAAAAATCCGTTCTTTAGTAATCTATTAGTGTAGTAAACATTTTACTTACATCTTCTATTCATCCTTATCATGACAAATTTCATGATCAAGCTACTATAGCCTATAAGGAAGAATCGCGAGTATAATGTTAGTTCCCAACACCTTTTTGGGAGATCCGGATGCCTAGCATCTCCAACCTTCACAAATTCTCATACAATATGAGAACATGTATTTTGCTAAATTATACTCTATCATAATGCAACCAAAAACATTGTTTCAGATATCACAATATCTTTCACACATGATGGTTTCTGAAACAATTTTCAGCTCCAATATAATCTTGATATTAAAACAACTTTTGAATATCAATAATCATGGAGGCAAACATGATACTTTAGATACTAACATTGGAATTCTTACTCTTGATTTAATACTACTTATTAAACTTCATGGAGTAAATAGAGTTTGCTGAAAGTTTGCAATAGGACTTAGAAACTTTAAATTGACATTCAAAACAATACGATACTAGTTCGTAAAGTAAATATTCAGAATTCTATAGTTCTATTATCTCAATTAAAACTAAGCGTAAGGTAGTGAACAGATGCCAATGACTACAACAAATTATGCAAATTCACTTCGATTTAGTTTATGACAAATTGAGTTCGACTAATCCAAATTAGAAATAAACTCCCACTCAAAAACGACATCCCTCGTGCCTTTTTGGTGATTACATGAACCAAATCCACTACACCAAGTCCGATCATCACGTGAGTCGGTGTAGCTTCAAAGGCGAGCATCAATATGGTCATCACATCAACTATATGACTCATGCTTAACCTTTCGGTCCGTGTTCCGAGGCCATGTCTGTACATGCTAGGCTCGCCAAGTAAGAACCTTAGTATTCGCGTGTGTAAAACTGTCTTACACCCGTTGTATGAAAGCATAGAGTTGAGTACACCCGATCATCACGTGATGTCTCGATACACGATCCATAGAACGGTGCATACTTAAGGAAGAACACATTTTATCTTGATATTTAAATGAGGGATCATCTTATAATGCTACTAAAAGCGCCAAACTAGCAATATAAGATGCTAACATCTAATGTGTAAAGTGAGATGATATGGTCCATGCATTTGATCTCTATCACTTGCATCGTGGTATGATCTCTATCATTCCTTTGTGTGTAAGGCCAAGGTCTATGGAACTTACACGTTAAGTGAGTTGTAAGAGTATCTATCATACATCTACTTACAACAATACCATATCAAGGCACTAGCCCATCAACGATCTAAACTAGACGCCTCTAATTTATCAATTGCAAGTTTTACGTGGATTAGGGCTTTCGGAGATAGAACCGTTCTTACCTACGAACATGAACAACAACGAGGATAACCAAGTTATTAGCAACTCGTTGTAAATCAGATATTGACTATAGTAGGAGAGACAGACACCCGCCAGCCACTTATGCAAAACAAGTTGCATGTCAGTCGTGGAACCGGTCTCATGTACGATGACATGTCAGGTTGGTCCGGGCCGCTTCATCCCACTATGCCACCAATATCCAAAGTACATAGAAGATGCATGATCATCATCGCCCACATATAAACATATGTGTACTACCCGTGCAAAGCACCTACGCATAGATCAGGCTCTGATACCACTGTTGGGTTCGCAGCATAGAAAGCAAAAAAATTCCTACGATGGGAACTATACACCAAGATCTGTCTACTAGATACAAGCAACGGGTGGATATACATCCATGGAGAACTTACCCTCGAAGCCAACAAAGCTTTGTTAACGAGTTGGAACTCGTGGATGATGTAGTCGTACACTTGCCGATCTCAAGATCGTGATGAAGTCCTTCAGGTCCAGCATCTCCAGCACCATCAGGTCCAGCACCATCAAGTCCAGCACCGCAAAGTAGCGGTGCATCCGTGATCGCACACACGTTCGGTCCACCGAACAACCTCCGCCTCCTCGCTCCAGCGATGCAGCGGAAGCAGCAACTCCTTTCCAGATAAAGCCATCGGGAACATGTATCTCGCTAATTCGAGACCATGGGGAATAACTAGAGGGAGAAGATAACCTTCACGAGGAGGTGGTGCAAGATGAGAGGAAGGAGTGGGGGGCCTTTTATAGGGAGAAGGGGGCAGCCCCTCACCCTGGCCGGCGGCCAAGGGAGGTGCCCCCACCTCTTCCACATTCATGTGGGTGGAGCTCCCACTCACATAATTAGCCACCCACTCAAAATTCCACTCACCTCCATTAAATTTCCACCAAATTTAATGCAAGTTCTCATTAAATAAAACACTTTTATTTATTTTATTCAGAATTTTGTTAATTACATTAATTAACAAACATTCACATAAAACCCCCTGCAACATTTCAATATCACATGCAGAACCAGTTTTAGCAATTTCACCCGAAACAATTCTGGTTTCCATCGAAATGATTCCAGCACTTTCTTAAATCTTTACCTGAAACATATTTGCTCCTAAATGGTGTCGGTATCCCTTAAGTGTGTCACCCTACAGTTCGTGAATAATGCAGACATGATCGAGACCCCTCTCCGATCAATAATCAGCAGCGGGACCTGGAGATCTGTACTCACTCCCACATATTCAACGATGACTCTTGTGATCGTGTGAACCTTTAATGTCGTAACTAAATCCCTTTGTATCGCGATATATTACATGTCCGAGATTCGATCATTGGCATCCAAATACCTAGTTTGATCTCGTTACCGACATGCACTCTTTTCTCGTTCCCGTGATATAACATTCTAGTGATCACATCACTTGCTTGCAAGCTATTTCAATGTGATATCACCGAGAGGGCCCAGAGTATATCTATCCGTCATCGGGATGGAAAAATCCCACTCTTGATCCATGAGCCTCAACATAACACCTTCGTAGCACTGAACCCACCTTTATAGTCACCCTGTTACGGTGTGACGTTTGATGTTATCAAGATACTCTTCCGGTGTTAGCAATTAACATGATCTCATGGTCTAAGGACTAAGATTACTTCATATGATGTTATAGCAATATAAACACAATGACTTTGATCATAATGCTATACTTCGGATGAATGTTCATCACATCATTCCACCAATGTTGTGACCTCGTTATTACGACATCCAATGTCCATGATGAGGAAACCTTGATCATCTTGATAATCAACGAGCTAGTTTATAAGAGAGGCATAACTAGGAACTTTCCTTTTGTTTATTAAACACACATGTATTAACGTTTCCAAATTAATACAATTATAGCATGCAAAATAAACATTTATCATAAACATGGAATAAGATAATAACCACTTTATTATTGCCTCTCGGGCATATTCCCTTCAGGATTGGACTTGGAGGTGGTGGACTTTTACTGGGAGGAGACGGTGGCCTTGGAGGTGATAGATTGTTTCTCGGTGGAGAAGGTGGCCTTGGTGTCGAGCCTGGAAACTTGATATATTCTTTTTCCAAAGAATGAAGCCACTCGTGACTTCTCCCAGTGTCGTCTCCCCTTCACCTCTAGGGATGTCAAGCTGTAGAGACTGACACATCGGTTGAACTTCAACCACACCGACACGAGCATAGCCAGCTGGAATCGGATTGCAATGGTAGGTCGCTCTTGGTGCAGAAGGTAAAGCAAAGCCGACCGCCACCTTCATGGATATGTTCTTCAGTTCAACATGCAGCTCACAACACGTCTTCTCCTTAATTGCATCCATGGGGTACACATCCATTGTTGCATCATTACCGTGGCCCTCCGTGGAAGCCACGCTGCTTTTCCATTGTGATGGGCCGACCGTACTGTCTGGTGCACGATCTTGCTGTTGGAGTCCTTTAAGTTCATTAATCTCCGGGTGATGCTCCTGCAGCATGGCTTCAAACCTCGCGAACCGCTCCGCATCCTCCTCTTGTTGCCACTTTCTTTTTCTCGATCGGCTTCTGTACGTGTCAAGTTCCTCGGGAAACCCGATAGCCCATGGACAAGAAGGTCCGAACCCTCTCGTTTGTCCAGCCTTTTCATGATTCCCGAGAGCCTTTGTCAGCTCATCGTTCTCTCTATCGGGAACAAAATTTCCCTCTTCAACCTCTTTTATCATTTTAATAAGTTCATTCTTGGGTGAAGAAACTTCTTTGGCTGCAACAATCTTCCATGTTTCTGGGTCATACGATGCCCATGCCCGAGTACCCAATGTTCTTGACCTTTTGGGCCAACGAGACATTTCTGGAGTGACCCCTTTAGCCTCCAGGTCAGCCTCAGCTTTATCCCACTTAGGCATGTCACTCCTGTATCCACCTGTGCCCATGTGATGGTGATATTTCTTTTTGGTTGCATTTATCTTATTCTTTTTTGACATTGCCTTAGCTGGTGCCGAGTTCTTGTATTCCACAAATACGGCCCAGTTATCCTGCTGCATCTCTAGTGGGCCAGTGAATGGAGGAGTTTTTTTCTTGAAGACATACTTGTGGTACAATCTTTTCTTCCAATCCTTGAATAGTTCGCCCATCTTCTTAAGATCAAAGTGCTTGACTTTCCTACTCATTTGTTGTGTGACCTCGTCATTCTCCAAGACTGGTAGAGTGAAATGTGTCATGAGAGAATTCCACATCGCATCTCTCGCTTTGTCATCTACAAAACTAGCCCCAACTGGATCCTTTTTATTTCCTGGCTTATTCCAATTTCGCGTGGTGATCGGGACGGTGTCTCTAACAGTCACTCCGCATTGACTTATAAATGCATTCATAGATTCTTTGGGCTCCAATGGTTGACCCAGCAGAGAGACTAAGTCAATGCTGAAACGGACATCAGCGGGCAACTTTTGTGCCGGGCCTCTTGTCCCTGTAGAAGATTGGCCGGAAGCGGAGGTCTAAGATAAGAAACATTCGTCAGTACATATAAACAAATCAATTAGTGCATCTATACTAGTGATCAATCGATAGAGGCTTTATATACCTCGACGGAGTTTGTTATTATTATGGTGTCTTCACCATGGTCTCCACCATGGTCAGCACCATCGTCAGCACCATCGTCTCCACCATCGTCTCCTCCAGACAAATTAAGATACTCGGAGCCATCGTAACAAGAACTCCAAGTACCCTCATCTATCATGTTGAGAAGCTCATCTTCATTCTGTCTACCGTCCATAGCTTAACTAATACAGAAAAAGAATGTTGCATTAAGTAAAAGAATATTACAATTGCGACAACTTGGATACGGAAAAAATAATACGTACTAATAATGAAACAATTTTGCATTAAGATAAAGTACAATAATATAAGATAAAGTACATTATTAATATATCTCGCTCATAATATAAAGTACATTATTAATACATCTCGCTCATATCAAACTAGCGAACTCGGTTGCCGCGTTCTGTGCTACGAGAGATCTGCAGCCAGAGAAGAGAAACCATCACCAGAGAATAGCTCGGGTGATATCCGTGAACCTGCCAGATATTGGAGAACCTAGTCTCCAAAAGATTCATGTATCGCCGCACGTGCTCGTCCTCCTCCCTGATACGATGATGTACCACCTCGTCGGGGGCCGGCTCCCTCTGCAACCGCTCCTGGACCTCGTGGACGCCACCAAAAAAGTTCCGGGTCGACGATGATACCCGGATTCCTCACCAAGGTACGAGTCCCGACAGGTAGCACCTCCCAGTGCCAACCCGGCGGAGCCCAGGCTTGGACATCCCCGGAACCGACGGAGTCCAGTAGGCTCGGACGAGGAGGACGCGTCATAACTAAATAATAGCAATAAACAATCATAAAACATAAACAGTAACTAAATCACTAAGTATTGCCCTAATAACACTAATCCTAAACCTAACACTAACTAAACTAAACCTAATTAACTAAGTATCCTAACTAACCCTAGATAAATACTAACATATACAATTAACCTAATACTAATACTAACTAATAGTAATACTAATACTAAATACTAACCTAATACTAATACTAACTAAATACTAACCTAATACTAATGCTAACTAATATTAATACTAAATACTAATACTAATACTAACTACTAAATATTAATACTAAATACTAACTAATACTAAATACTAACTAATACTAAATACTAATACTAACCTAATACTATAATAACCTATAATACTAATACTAACTAATACTAACTAAATACTAAATAGTAACTAATACTAAATCCTAATACTAACCTATAATACTAACTAATACTAAATACAAATACTAACCTAATACTAATATTAATTAATACTATAATAACCTAATTGATACTATTATACTAATAATCAACCAAAATTGGGCACGGTGCCGGCGATCGTACCTGAGGCGGCGCGGGGCGGAGACGGTGTGGGTGCGGGGCGAGGCATCGCGGGGCGGAGACGGGGCGGCGGGGCGGCGCGGGGCTCCTCTTCTCACGGGCGTGGGCGGCGGCGCGGCGGACGGCGTGGGCGCGACGCTGGGAAGAAGGTGATCTAGGGCTCTCCAGATCGTGGCACGACCCGGGGTGGGGGTGGGGTATTTATACCACCCCCCTTTAGCCCGGGGCTAAAGGTGATTTTTGGCGCCAAAACCAAAAATGGTTTATAGTTTTCAGAAAAATATGTATTATATATCAAAATTTTCAGAAAAAGATCTATAATTTAAATATATTATCATACTTTATTATACAACCTAAATGAAATTCTCTATTGTTTAACAAGTATTATATTTAGTAAAAATGTTGGAAAATATAGTTTATTATTTAAAAACAGAAAAATACATATAATATACCAAAATATTCACAAAAAATAATATACTCATTAGAAATATAATACTTAATACTAAAAGTAGGACTAAAACATATTTCCCGCCATTTCCCCCGTTTCCCGCCATGTTTTCCCGCCATTTCCAGCTACCCATGCCCGCCGGGGTACCGGCTGCCCGCCGGCTAGATGCTGAACGCTGGAGGGGTTCCTGTTCCTCCTGTGCCTCAAGGTTCTGCCCGCCAGGCGGCCATCACGAACCACTTCTACCTCGAGCTCACACCGGAGTAGCG
This sequence comes from Avena eriantha, assembly GCA_910589775.1. Taxonomy (NCBI): domain Eukaryota; kingdom Viridiplantae; phylum Streptophyta; class Magnoliopsida; order Poales; family Poaceae; genus Avena; species Avena eriantha. The sequence goes on along the minus strand of OU342741.1, from coordinate 9,098,754 downwards.
GATAAATCCCCATTGGGATCCCGACAACCTCGACACCTAGAATGCCTTCTTCACAAACCGGCTGGAAAGGGAGCTTGTCAGGTACAAGGGTGACAGCCTGCCCCCAGTTAACCACAGAGGCTGGTCGCACATCCCCAAGCTTAACTCCTGCTCGTCCTCGAGTAGGTAAGTGATAAAAAGAAAGAATAATTTTTGAGGTGACATGCACCATCATTAAATTGATCAAAGTATTTAAAAACATTCGAAGCTAGGATCATAGTACTTTAATCATAATATGAAAGACAAAGTTCTAGCAATAAGACAAAGAAACTATGTTGCAACATGAAAAGGTACAAATAAAAGATTCATGAATAATAATGCTTTGCAAGACGTTTGTTTGTTTCACATAAAGAAAACATAGCATAATAGCATTTAGCTTGTCCCTCATAGAGTAGCAAGTATAAATGCTTAGGACACCTTCAAAGTTCATAAGAGTGAGTAGATACAAATAGTTTAAAACAAGCAATATCAAGGTTATGCATCAATCAACAAGTCTTGGGACAATGAACATAGAACTAAGAATGAACACTATGCTCTCCAAGTAGGTGCATAAAGATAGAAGGTGGAGACTCAATATAAAAGTGGAAGAAAGGCCTTCATAGAAGGAAGCAGAGATTCAAGTTTCATAAAGAGCTTCCAAAAATTATGGTACTAAATAGCTTTCAGCTCTCATTGCCCCTATCATAAGAATCTTGAAGGTGATTAAGGTTAAAGTGACACAACTAAGAGGATATGCTTGACAAGCTCTAAGCCGAAATCTCATGCCCCTTACTTATGAAGACCGAACCTCATGCTACTCAACTTTAGTCACGAGTAAGCTCTTGTCATTGTAAGTACATATGTATCATTAAGAACCGCCAACGGGGTACCCCTTGCACATGATACAAGAGTTATCCCATAATCAAAATGACAAGGCAAGCAGATAATGAGCATCTCAACGATCTTTTTATTTGCTATTTGCATAGGTTTTTATTGAGGATGCTTCATAGAATGCTCATTATGGTGATGCTGCAATTTTCCACCATGATTAGGCATGGCTTAGGCTAGCGGCCTAGGCATTTTTCTAACACACATACAAACTTCATGATCTTACAAGTTCCACTTTTATATCACACCACCGGGATCCATAAGCAAAAGAACATGATATCAACAGGGTATAAAGTACAAGTGCTATGTTGAAAGCGTTCCCCATGATACATGGTTCTGCTAACTTCAACTTATAAAGCGCAAGCATATACGCAACAAAGAAGGACCCAATGGTTCAAGTTTATTAAATGCAAGAAAAGTAAAGTGTGCCATCAAGTTCGTGAGAGATTTAATCACTAGTTTTCTCATAACAAGTTTAATTTGGAAGGTAGATAAAAACATGAATATACTTGAAATAGCATAAGCTAGTAGGTAGGTATGGTGGACTCTTTGGAATAACTTTGTTTAAGGAGTTGGATGCATGAGTGGAACTCATACCTGGTGGTGGAGGCTAGCAAAAGACTGGGAGCGACAAACTAAGAGAGCAATACTGGCCATAATCACGCAGAGCGACAAAACATCATTGATCAAAGCATAGAGTGATACACCAATGGCCCCGAAGTGACAGAAATTAGGATAACCGGAAGGGAATGGCTTTGATGTGAGGATCACATGTGTTCACGGAGTGTTAATGCTTTGCTCCGGTGCTCTATTAAAAGGAGCACCTTAATTGCTAGTAGTTCCCTAGAGGCCCCGCTGCAAACGGGCTGGCAGGACAAAAGATCTTGTGCAAGTTCTCATTGCGAGCACGTATGACTATATATGGAACACATGCCTAGGATTATCTAGTACTTGGATGCTCTATCTTATTTATCTGCAATTGCCCTATGTTCTGATTGCTATGTGAATTGTCTTGTCCATGCAACGCCCGTCCATCCATCCCTATGCCTACCGCACTCGAATCCCACTGTTTACTGTTATTGTTACTGTTGTCCTTACTTTACTACTATTGTTACTTTGTTATTCCTACTACAAAACTGTTGCTACTGATAAACTGTTGTGAACAAGATAGTTTCTAGGTGCAGCTGAATTGACAACTCAGTTGTTAAGGCTTATACATATTCTTTGGCTCCCTTGTGTCGAATCAATAAATTGGGTTTCACTTCCTTCGAAAATACTGCGATACACCCCCTATACTTGTGGGTCATCACCGCGCGGCCAGGTGGTTTGGTCGGCCCCCAGCTCTTCTCCGTCTCGTATTCCAACATCAGATGTCTTCCGGAAAAATAGGCACTTTGGCTTTTGTCCCGTCCAATTCCGAGAATATTCATTTTCTGACTTAACTGGAACCCAAAACAGCAGAAAATAGATAGCTGGCACTGTTGCTCTTGTTAATAGGTTAGTCCAAGAAATCATATGAAAAGTACTCCAAAGTGTGGGCAAAACACAAGAAAGTAGATAAAACCAAGCATGGAACATCAAAAATTATAGATACATTTGGAATGTATCAACATCCCCAAGCTTAACTCCTGCTCGTCCTCGAGTAGGTAAGTGATAAAAAGAAAGAATATTTTTTGAGGTGACATGCACCATCAAAGACTTGATCAAAGTATTTGTAAAACATTCAAAGCTGGGATCATAGTACTTCAATCATAACATGAAAGACAAAGTTCTAGGCACATTAAGCAATCTCAATTGTTTATAACAAGTCATGCTACAACAAAGAATACTAAGCATAAAGCCAAAACAATATCAAGCATGGCATGACAAAGCATAGGCCACAGTCAAAAACAAACTCTCTTTACCACATAAGCATGAACTTTCCTACTCTTTTCCAAACCAAACCAAACTATTTGAAAACCAATGTATGAAAGAGGGGGTCCAACCAATTTATTCAGCAAACTAAGCAAACCAAGCAAACAAAAAACCAAAACGAAAACGAAAAAGAAGACGCTCCAAGAACAACACAACTGTGCATGAACCAATAAAAATGAAGCGTTTGGAAGAAACCTGGGGTTTTTATTGATGAAGAGGGGGGATGCCTTGGGCATCCCCAAGCTTTGACGCTTGTAATCCTTGGATATTTCTTGGGGTGAAACGCGTGGCATCCCCAATCTTGAGCTTTAGTCCATCCTTCATCTCATTACTCATTCCTTCCATACACCTGAAAATTTTCCTTCATACAAAACTTCACACAATCTTTACTAGCAACATTAGTGCACTCAAGATAATAGGTCTTAAGGATCAGTTCTAACACCAAATAAACTTCCATTAGAACACTAGATACTGAAGCACTTCCCTCAAAAAGCTCAATTCCCGAAAAGAACTTAAAAAGGAACCAACAAGAAGCAAATGCAGAAAATGGCAGAAATCTATCAAAACAGACCAGCAGGTAAAGACGATTTTTTTCGAAGACTTTCTGTTGCTCAAATCAAAAAGTGTTGAACTAACGAAAGTTAGATAACAACCTGGGACAGACGCACGAAAATTCACGCCTCAAAAATACGTTTAGAGATTTTACACGATTTTTTTTGGTGAATCACAGAAATCTGTTTCGGGACAGCAACTTTCTCGATCATTACTTATCTCTCATTAGAGGTTACTCTTGGCACAAAAAGAAAATAAAAAGGATAAGGAGCGGTTATTACTAGACTCATCTAAAACTTTTGGGTTATCTCCCAATATGTACTTTTCTTTAACGCCTTTAAGTTAGGCATACGAAGCAAGAAAAAGAATCAAGTGTTCTCAAATGAAGAAGCATTCAGAGCAAATTTTGTTTTCATAGGATAGGCAAAAGAAATCTTTTTCTCTTCTTAGGGAAGTGTTCTATACCTTTCTTCAGTGGGAGTTGATATTTAATGGTGCCTTCTTTCATATCAATAATGGTACCAACAGTTCTAAGAAAAGGTCTTCCCAAAGTAATAGGACAAGAAGCATTGCATTCAACATCCAAAACATAGAAATCAACAGGGACATAGGCATTGTTAACCATAATAAGAACATCATTAAGACTCTCCATGAGTTTCTTTTTAGCATTATCATCAAGTGGGACATTCAAATAACAATCTTCAAGTGGTGGCAAATCAAGCATATCATAGATCTTTCTAGGCATAATAGAAACACTACTATCAAGATCACATAAAGCTTTGAAATCAAAATCATTCACTTTCATATTAATGATGGGTTCCCAACCATCTTCTTGTTTTATAGGAATAGAAGCTTTATGTTTCATCTTTTCTTCTTTAATCTTTATGAGAGCCTTAGTAATGTGTTTTGTAAAGGTCATGTTCATAGCACTAGCATTAGGACTTTTAGCAAGCTTTTGTAGGAACTTAATAACTTCAGAGATATTGCAACCATCAAGATCAAAATCAAAATTATCATCTAAAGTAGTAGAACTATTACTAGCCTCAACACTAGTGGTAGTGATAGTAGAAACACTAATGTTTCTAGCAATTTCATCTTCTCTTTCCCACTTAGCATGTAATTCAGCTAATAGTCTAACATTTTCATCAATTCTTACTTGTATGGCATTATTAGCTGCAAAGGGATTATCATTAGTTTCAGGTTTAGCAGCCATTTTATTCAAAGAAGACTGAGCTTCAGCGATAGATGCTACATTTCTTTCAGCATTAGAGAGTTATTCCTCAATAGTTTTATTGAAAGCAGTTTGTTTACTAATAAAGTCTTTAAGCATAACTTCAAGTTCAGAGGGAGCACTCCTATTATTGTTGTAAGAATTTCCATAAGCATTACCATTGTTGGGAGGATATGGCTTATAATTGTTGTTACCAAAATTATTCCTGTAGGCATTGTTGCTAAAATTGTTATTCCTTATAAAGTTCACATCAACTTGCTCTTCATGAGCAACCAAAGAGGCTAAAGGAACATTATTTGGATCAATATGGGCTTTCCCACTAACAAGCATAGACATAATAACATCAATTTTATCACTCGAGGAGGAGGTTTCTTCAACATAATTTACCTTCTTACCTTATGGAGCTCTTTCAGAATGCCATTCAGAGTAATTAACCATCATATTATCCAGAAGCTTTGTTGCAGCACCCAAAGTAATGGTCAGAAAGGTACCTCCAGCAGCAGAATCCAATAGGTTCCTTGAAGAATAGTTCAATCCTGCATAAACGGTTTGGATAATCATCCAAGCGGTCAGTCCATGAGTGGGACAATTCTTCACCAAAGATTTCATTCTTTCCCAAGCTTGAGCAACATGTTCATTATCAGATTGTTTAAACTTCATTATTTCACTTCTCATAGATATAATCTTAGCAGGAGGATAGTATTTTACAATGAAAGCATCTTTGCATCTAGTCCAAGAATCAATGATATTCCTAGTTAAGGAATTCAACCATTCTTTAGCTTTTCCTCTCAAAGAGAAAGGAAACAATTTAAGTTTAATAATATCTCCATCTATATCCCTATGCTTTTGCATCTCACAAAGTTCAACAAAGTTATTTAGATGGGCAGCAACATCTTCATTACAAATACCAGAAAATTGTTCTCTCATAACAAGATTGAGTAAAGTAGGTTTTATTTCAAAGAAACTAGCTTCAGGAACATGTGGAGCAATAGATGTGCTCATAAAATCATTGTTGTTGGTGCTAGTGAAGTCACACAACTTAGTGTTTTCCAGAGTAGTCATTTTTCTATGTTTTTAAATAAGAAAGCAAACTAGTGAAACTATTTTTTTTGTTTTTGATAAAGAAACAAGCAAACAAAGCAAAAAGAAACTAAGCAAAAGAAAAATAACAAAGTAAAGAGATTGGTTATGAGGGACTCCCCTTGTGAAGATGTCCTTGACTCCCCGGCAACAGCGCTAGAAAAAGTTCTTGATGGCGCGTGGTTGACGTGGGAGCCTCTTCTTCTTCTTCGATCCCCGGCAACGGTGCCAGAAAAAGTTGTTGATGGCCCAAATATATCGAGCTCGTTGGGGAACCCCAAGAGGAAGGTATGATGAGCACAACAACAAGTTTTCTTTCAGTATGAAACCAAGGTTATCAATCCAGTAGGAGCAAGGAAACACCCCAAAGGTGTTGCTAGCTGAGCCTTGGCAGGGCGCACTACCGGTGCTAGTAGCAACATGGAGACCTGCACAACACAACCACAGAACTTTGCCCCCAACTTGCGATGAGGTTGTCAATCTCACCGGTTTTGCTAAAAACAATGGATTAAACGTATCGAATGGAAGGAAATAATAGTTTGCAGAAAGTAACCACAAAGCAGTAAACAGTTTGTAGATTGAATGTAAAAGAAAGGACCGGGGTCCATAGTTCACTAGAGGTGGCGCTCCTTAAGATAAATAACATGCTGGGTGAACAAATTACAGTGGGGCAATTGACAAACATCGAGAAAGCAATACATGCATATACAAATCATCTTGACTCCTTTGAGACTTGATTTGGCATTACAACATTATACATAGACCGTCATCCAACTACATCTATGACTAATAATCATCCAAACCCCCTCCAGTATTAAGTTGCAAACAACAGATTATTGCATTACGAATTGCGTGTAAAGTAAATAATACGATTGTTCTATGAACAAAGGATTGTTGTTTTATCCCTAGTAGCAACAACACATCTAGTACCTTAGAGATTTCTGTCACTTCCCTAGATTACTAGAGGCATGAACCCACTATCGAGTATAAATACTAACTCTTGGAGTTGCTAGCATCTACTTGGCCAAGATAGGTACTAACAACGGAAAGAATGCAAGATCACAAATAACAAAGACATGATAGAATCAATAATCAATCTGAAATAGCATCTCAATATCCATCTGATCCCCGCAAACACAATATGCAGAATTACAAATAGATGATCTTGATCATGAACGGGGCTCACAATATCTAAACATGAAAGCACAAAGGAGGAGAACCAGCCATCTAGCTACTACATGGACCCGTAGTCTAGAGATGAAGTACTCACGCATCACACCGAAGGCTTGCATGATGATGAAGAAGGCCTCCAGGGTGAATTCCCCTCTCCGGCAGGGTGCCGGGAAGAGCTTCAGATCCCTCCCGATCTAGGGATGGAGACGGCCGTGGCTACATACTCTTTCATGGATTTTTGATCGGGTACTTAGGGTTTCCGCATCAGAGGCAATATATAGGTGGAAGGAGAGGCCGAGGGGGTGCTGGGGTTGGCCAGACCACCCCCTGGCGTGGGACAGACCTGGCCACGCGGCCAGGTGGTGTGGCCAGGCCCCAACCCCTCTCCGTCTCATATTCTGGCTCTAGATGTCTTCCGGAAAAATAGCGACTTTAGCTTTTGTCTCATCCAATTCCGAGAATATTCTTTTTCTGACTTTCCTGGAACCAAAAATAGCAGAAAATAGGCAGCTAGCACTGTGGCTCTTGTTAATAGGTTAGTCCAAGAAATCATATGAAAAGTACTCCAAAGTATGGACAAAACACAAGAAAGTAGATAAAACCAAGCATGGAACATAAAAAATTATTGATACATTTGCAATGCATCAATCGCCGCCTGTGGTGGGCGAACCAGACTATCGCCGGCGTGATGCGCTACATCGCCATGGGAGACCATCCTCATCTGAGGTACCCGCACTTTCACCAGCCGCATAGCCACAAGAATGCTGGTGGTGGTGAAGGCCTAGGGCGTACTGAGGTCATCATCCGGGAGCCCCCTTCCCCACGCGTCGTGAATCCGAGGCCGAAGGATCTAGCCGCGTGCTATGAGGAAGGGCTGAGGATCCAGCCGCGTGCTACGAGCGACGACGATGACGATGACGATTCCGAAGACGACCCTAAAGCTGTGTACTATAGGGCTAGATATGATTATGACTCATTTTTACGTTTTAATATTAATAAATGTCTGGCCATAGCAAGTTGCAATACTACCTATTGAGATCGAGATAGTTCATATCCATATACATATAAGCAGATCATTAAAAATAAAGGTTTAATAATATTATACATCACCAACATCCACACATCTCTATTGTTAGGGTTTTCTTCTAATCCATAACCATGGAGCATCTTCCTTACTTAACGGGATGCTTGGGTCATCCTTCACAGCGAAGGGCGGAATTTCATGAAACTTATCATAATCTTCTGACATGTTTGTCTTATCCTCCACCCCACGATGTTTCTTTTTCTTGAAAGAACTATGTGGCGCTTTGGCTCATCGTATGATGTATTCTTTTGCTTATTTTTCCTTTTTCTCGGTTTGGTAGACATGTCATTCACATAAAAAACCTGAGCCACATCATTGGCTAGGACAAATGGTTCATCTCTATACGCAAGGTTGTTGAGATCCACTGTTGTCATTCTGTATTTCTTGTCTACCTCAACCCCGCCTCCTGTCAGGTTGACCCAATTGCACCGAAACAAAGGGACCTTAAAAAAAGGTCCATAGTCAAGTTACCATATCTCCTCTATGTAACCATAATATGTATCCTTTTGCCCATTCTCGTCAGTTGCATCAAATCGGACACCATTGTTTTGATTGGTGCTCTTTTTATCTTGGGCGATCGTGTAAAATATATTCCCATTTATCTCGTACCCTTGGAAAGTCAATATAGTCGAAGATGGTGACCTGGCCAACAAGTACCACCGCTCTCCAACATTTATGTCATTCATGAGATGTGCCTGCAACCAACCGCCAAAAGTCCTCATGTGTTCATCTCTAATCCAGGAGCCAGGCTTTCCCGGGTTGTTGGAGTGTACAACATTCTTGTGTTCCTCGATATACGGAGCCACCAAGGTGGAACTTTGCAGAACTGTGTAGTGTGCTTTAGTGAGAGAATGTCCGTCCATACATATCCTTGCTTTCTTTCTTAGCGTGCCTTTTCCACTAAGTCTACCCTCATGCCGTGATTCAGGAACACCATGGGCTTAAGGTCAGGAATAAAGTGAACACAAAACTCAATGACCTCCTCTATTCCATATCCCTTTGAGATGCTTCTTTCTGGCCTAGCACGGTTATGAACATATTTCTTTAACACTCCCATGAATCTCTCAAAGGGGAACATATTATGTAGAAATACAGGACCGAGAATGTTAATCTCTTCGACTAGGTGAACTAGTAGGTGCGTCATAATATTGAAGAAGGATGGTGGAAACACCAAATCGAAGCTGACAAGACATTGGACCACATCTTTCTGTAACCTTGGTAGACTATCTAGACTGATTACCTTTTGAGAAATTGCATTGAGAAATGCACATAGCTTCATAGTGGGTACTCGAACATTTTCCGGCAGGAGTCCCCTCAATGCAATCAGAAGCAGCTGGGTCATAAGCACGTGACAGTCATGAGACTTTAGGTTTTCAATTTTTTTCTCTGCCATATTTATTATTCCCTTTATGTTCGACAAGAAACCAGACGGAACCTTGATACTGTAAAGGACTTCAAAAAATATTTCCTTCTCTTCTTTGGTAAGAGCGTAGCTTGCAGTACCTTCAAACAGCTCTGGATGCATGCCGTCTCGGTCTTTTATACGTTGTTGGTCCTGCTGTGCTTCAGGTGTATCTTTGCTCTTCCCATACACGCCCAAGAAGCCTAGCAGCATCACGCAAAGATTCTTCGTCAGGTGCATCACGTCAATTGCAGAGCGGACCTCTAGGACTTTCCAATAGGGTAGCTCCCAAAATATAGATTTCTTTTTCCACATGGGTGCGTGTCCGACATCGTCCTTCGGAACATATTGTCTACCAGGACCCTTTCCAAAGATTACTTTTAAATTCTTCACCATATCAAATACATCATCACCAGTACGGCGAATAGGCTTAGACCAGCTGTCTGCCTCACCATTGAAATGCTTACCTTTCTTTCTTAGGGTGTGTGTGGGCAGAAGAAAACGACGATTCTCCGGGTGCACATTCTTCTTACATTTATCCAAATATATACTTTTAGTCTCGTTTAAGCAGTGTGTGCATGCATTGTATCCCTTGTTTGTCTGTCATGAAATGTTACTAAGAGCAGGCCAATCATTGATTGTTATGAACAACAATGCTCGTAGGTCAAATTCCTCCTGCTTGTTCTCATCCCACACACGTACACCTTGTCCGTGCCACAATTGTAAGAGTTTTCAACTAATGGCCTTAGGTACACATCAATGTCGTTGCCGGGTTGCTTCGGGCCTTGGATGAGCACTGACATCATAATGAACTTCCGCTTCATGCACAGCCAAGGAGGAAGGTTATAGATACACAAAGTCATAGGCCAGGTGCTATGACTGCAACTCTGCTCCCCAAAAGGATTCATGCCATCTGTACTTAGACCAAACCATCAGTTCCTCGCATCACCTGTAAAGTCCGGAAACTCTCTCTTGATTTTTCTCCACTGTGACCCAGCAGTAGGGTGTCTCAACATCTCGTCTTTCTTACGGTCTTCCATGTGCCATCGTAACAACTTGGCATGCTCTGTGTTCCTGAACAAACGTTTCAACCATGGTATTATAGGATCATACCGCATCACCTTGGCAGGAACCCTCTTCATGCGGCGCTCGCCCTCAACATCACTAGGGTCATCTTGTCTTATCTTATACCGCAATGCAGTGCATACTGGGCATGCATCCAAATTCTCGTACTCCTCGCCACGGTAGAGGATGTAGTCATTAATGCATGCATGTATCTTTTGGACCTCTAATCCTAGAGGGCAGACGACCTTCTTTGCTTCGTAGGTACTGGCGGGTAGTTCGTTATCCTTTGGAAGCAACTTCTTCATTATTTTTAGCAACTTTTCAAATCCTTTGTCAGTCACACCCTTCTCTGCCTTCCATTGCAGCAATTCCAGTGTGCTACCCAGTTTTTTGTGCCCATCTTCACAATTTGGGTACAACAATTTGTTGTGATCCTCTAACATCTTATTGAACTTCAACCTCTCCCTTTCAGTTACGCATTCTTCATGGGTATCAGTAATGGCCCGACTAAGATCATTATCGGGCAGATCTGATGCCCGTTCTTCATCTTTTTCTTCATCAATGTCTTCCATTATAGTACCATCGTATTCAGGGGACATAGTAGGATAGTCGTTATCATTCTCTTCTTTGTTGTCTTCCATCATAACCCCTCTTTCTCCGTGCTTGGTACAATAATTATAGCCGGTCATGAAACCAGACCGAAACAGGTGGCTGTGAAAGACTCTTGAGGAAGAGTATTCCTTATAATTCTGACAGACACCACATAGACAAGACATAAAACCATTCTGCTTGTTTGCCTCAGCCACAAGGAGAAAAGAATGCACGCCTTTAATGAACTCGCTAGACAGTCGGTCAGCGTACATCAATTGCTGGTATTCCTTATGAATTAACCCTATCTTTGTTACAATTTTTTCAGTTTGTTGAACGCAGGTAGACGAAGAAGGATATTTTTCCCAGCTAGTTAGAATGATGAACTCATGCATGTGTGTGCTTCTAAAATCAAATTTCGAGACTATGTGCCAAAACAAGATACATATAGATAGAATCCACATATTGTGATATTTACCTTAGAGATCCTTACATTAATAGAAGATAGATAGAATCTAAACATCGATCTCATGCTATCATTGCAAAAATTACTACCAAACTAAATCCACAAATCCATCTACAAGATAGAGCATGAAATGGGCTAATATAGCAATGAGAGTTCAAAGGATGAAGTTGCTCACCTTTTAAAACCTTTGGGTAGATGTGGCACCACAAAATATAGACAAATCTTGAGAAAAAATTGGGCATGAACTTGAGCTTGAGCAAGAAAGAGAGAGAGAGGAGCCACCGGCTTGAATGGTGGCTCGGGCAGGGGAAGAAGATATAGTCAGATCTTTAGTCCCGGTTCGTGTCTAGAACTGGGACAAAAGGTCCACCTTTAGCCCCGGGTCGTATAACAAACTGGGACTAAAGGGTCTGACGCCCAACCCAGCCTGCCTAAAACCCTTTAGTCCCGGTTTGTTACACGACCCGGGACTAAAGGTTCCGTTCGAACCGGGGCTACTGCCTGCCACCCCCCCTGAGCCAGATCTAGCCGTTGGACCGGGGCATTAGTCCCGGTTTGTAGAAAAACCGGGGCTAATACCCCTGGACCAAAGGTCTGTTTTCTACTAGTGTTCAGATGCGACTCATGACATCAAACAAGGTTATTTCTTCCCACCGGGTGCGAGAAATACCTCCGCGAACAACCAAACACGCTCTAGGTGACTAGACCGACGACGATCCCGCTAGCTAGTTCCACACCTTTTACAGAATCATAGATTCCACAAACAAGTTTACGACTAACGGCTGCCAACATTGAACTTTCGACACGAGCTTGTAATATTGGAATTTGTTTATATAAAAAACTGCTTTGCTAACTAGTGCTACCTTTGTTTCAAATCATAGACGTTTTAGAAGGCCAAGATAGCCAGCCTTAGCCTAACGTCTTATAATTTGGAACCGACGTAGTAATTAGCAATCGGCTTTCCAAATTATATTTTTAAGTATTTGGCTCGAGCCAAATGCACTTTTGTGTATTTTTTAACTAATTGCGAGGTAGTTGAATAAGATGTAGTTAAGAATGGTGGGGTTGAGAACAAGTTCCAATTATATTATCTTAAGTCCTTAACTACATTAGTGTCTCAACAGCACCATGTCTATCAACTACATCATATAAAGAAAATCATCTTTTTTTTTTGCGAAATTCCACCGATCTATTAATAATCATCAACAGCAGTACAAAGAGTCCTAAAAGTAATAAAAATTACAAATAGATCAATGGACCACCTAGCGACGACTACAAACACTGGCACGAGCCGAAAGCGCGCCGCCGTCCTCGCTCCTCCATCACCGGAGCCGGGCAAAGCTTGTCGTAGTAGAGCTTGTTGTAATAGACGAACGAGAAGTCGTCGTGCTAAGGCCTCAAAGGACCATCATACCAGAGCAGCAACCATCGCCGAAGATGACAAACGTAGATCGGAAGAGACTGACCTCAAACCATACCAACGGATACGAAAAATGACCGAATCCCAAGGGATCCGTCGGACACACGACTCCACGCGCCCTCCGCCGATGCTAGATGCACCAACAGAGCGAGGATAGGACGGGGAAAACCTTATTCTGACTTCAGGACGTAGCCGCCGCCTCAACATCCTGAAAAAGACACTAAAAACATTCTAGACGAAACACTGAGACCTTCCGCCGGCGAGAGACCGTGGTCCGCCACGTCTCCAAAGCCCTAAGGCCGCCGAAGACGGGACGAACCGGTGGCGTCGCCGGCGGAGGGAAGAAACCCTAGATGGGTTGTAGCCGCCGCCTTCTCTCCTCTGTACTGGTTCGTAAGGAGTACTCGGATATAAAGAAAATCATCTGAACTCATCAGATTTCGCTTGATAGTATGTAGAGAAGTTAATAAAGTAGAAGGCGTTTACTCAAGTGGCTTCAAGGTAGAATATCTACCGCAAACATCTAGATGCATTGCGAGAGGGTGCGCATGTCACTTGTACAAAGCGCCTGTGGTACGCCCAACCAAGGACGTTACAGGATACTGCGGGGTGAAGAGGGATCCTTCATCTCAGATGAGGTTTACGCTGGCACTGAGGGATCCTTGCTCCCGTGACACCCAGATACTCGACGGTGCCGACTTCTCGGATCCAACATCGCCCCAAGAAAAGCTTTGCAAAGATCCGTTGACCGGACAAGTGGATGGCAACCCATACTTTGAGCCACATTCTCAGGGAGATTTGGCAATCCAACCACAAACCCAGATGATTGAAAACAATCAATACTAAAACAGGCACCTCGTTTACCCGGCATGATGCTGGTGGCAATGTTTCGCAGCCGAATGCTTTTTTACAGGAACCGCTACCTACCGACACAAGATCCACCGTTGATTATCCGTGCCACAATCAAAATTTTAGAATCATTGTGGTTTTATCCTAGGAATTTTTTAGATTCATTATGGTTTCATCCCGGGCACGAATCTTAGGGCATGAATCAACGGTAAATCTCGTGCCGGCAGGTAACGGTTCCGATAAAATTTCCGCGTTGACGTTTCACAGGAGTAAAGTTATGAACATGACTTTGAAACATCAAGATCCAAAGAAGTTCCTAAGGGTGACATTGATCTTGAAACATGAATCAACAGTGAAAATCTTACCGGTAAATTTTCGGACTTCCCTCGTGGCTGGAGGATGACGGTAATATTGTTAGTTGAGAAAAAAAAATAAGGGCGACCCACTGCGTTCCAACAAATGCGTAAAAAGTCAATGTATCCTGCTCCGTAATGATCATATCGGCGACTGGTCTGAGTGGGCGTGTGTCCAGGCGGCAGCCGCCCAATGGCCGGCCACTCATCACAAATGAAAAATATTGATTTAATCGGTCGGACGCACGCTCCGTTGACTAGAACAAAAGGCATATCTCGTTGTGTTCCTACTGATCAGTGAGGGTGACGTTTGTCCCATTTTCCGTATGGTGTTAGTGTCAACTCCATTATCTTTCGCCATCATTAGTTAGTTGTGTGTAATAGTATTAGGGTTGATCGATCCCAAACCAGTCCAAGTGAGGTTGGTTGCACCCCATCAAACATCCATCGAGTATACGTCCACTAATTTACGTACTAGCAGTATATCTTTTGGCTCAAGAATTCATCACGGCGGTAGACTTGAACGGGTGGTGCTGCTCCAACTTGGAAGAAATGTCGGCGCTACCATGTATGTATGCATAATGCATTGTCATAATTTAACAATCTCTGCTTGCCGTTCCGGCGGTGGAAGGGGGTGGGATCTTAGACCTGCACTCGACGCTCTTGAAGGGACCTAAAAGTTAGAGTTTAGACAACCGGCATCGACGTTTATGGTGGCTATGGTGGCGTTGTGCGGGACAAGAATAAGGTATATATGCCCCGCCTCCTCTTCCACCTCGTCGGTGACGATCTTATCGCTGGCGTTGAGGAGGGCAGGATTTGTCTGGTCGCCACTTTCATGGAGTGGTGGAACTCGTCCAGTCTACGTGTGTTCTAGGTTTGGTGTTACAAGTTTCTGATCAATTCAAGGGTTCAATCGTGATAGATTCAGCTCTGGAGCGATGGTCCTTAGGGGCATGTGCACGAATACTTTATGACTGTCATCAACAACGTCAGGCTAGGTCCGGTAAGGAGCAACGTCATCGCTCTGGTGGCAGTAGTGTTCGTTAGGTGGTCTAAGTACCTCGATGTAATTTTTATTATATTTGTGGTGCTTTGTACTTAAATTAAGGGTGTCCAAAAATGTTGGTGTGTGCCCTGATTCGCGACACATTTTGTGAGAGACGCGCGAGCATGTTAATACCCTAAACCAAGCTGAAAACGTGATTAGCGCAAACCCCGTATCTGTTAGACTGTTAGTCATGGAGAGTTGGAAAGCCATGGGATTCGTCAGTTAGCATGGCACTAGCCAAGATTCTGGTGTTTTAACTGAACTTGTTGGAAAAACCATCCGTGGACGCATCTGATTTCTCTACGTGCATGGTCACGGCATACTCCAAGTTCAGTTCTGCTAGTACTGTTCCAGTCCTCGGCTTCTAGAGTCTAGACGTCGTAAAATTCCTGTCGGGCCGGGCTACAGCGGCGGCGACGAGACTGAATATTCGGGCAGTTAATTCAGAAGCATCTGTAGACTAACCACGAGTGTGGACGAAATTGGACGCGCTTTAGGCCAGGGATTCGGTGAACTAGGGGCGGATCAAATGGTGTACATGCGCTCGAGCGCGACTAGGCAACGAAGAGTGTTTTTTTTACTGCCCAACACTTTATTATCTATCCAGAATCAAAGTTACATCGGCTAATAACAAAGCTACGATAAAATCAGGTGAGTCATCTATCCACACCTGCCCACTAGATCCTCTCGCTACTCTAGCTAATTCATGAGCTACGGAATTAGCCTCTCGATAACAGGATTTGAAAAATATCTTCGATAAATCAGTGGCAAGGTGGTAGCAGTCATCAAATATAGCAGCTACAGGACCTGATGTACTACTCTCCACCATAGCATAGACAACGTCTGAGCAATTTGATGACAAAATCAGTCTATGACAGATCGTGCTCCTACTACGTGTTACCTAAAGAATAGAGTAGAGTCTCTCGGAGAACAACCAATGGCCAAGATTTATGGATACCGTTTTGAGCTCCATTCTACGGCTGATAGCTAGTAACTTAACTTGAGTTTGAATTCTGTAATTTGGTTTCTTGGGCGTGTTTATGCCTGTTATAAGCTAGCTAGCTTAATCACACTCAAACTGAGCATGGTCCTGCTCTTTCGATATAAAAGAGCAGGCACGCTGCCAAAAACAAAACCCTATTTTATCTAATTCTTGTTCAGGTTTTCCTTTACCTGGCTATTGTAGATCACCGAGCTCCCCCTTCTTCCTCCTGTCCATCGGATGTCAGTGACCACCGAGTCATGACAAGTTGGTATCAAAGCATCGATCTGGACTTCCCCTCCCCTTTCCCCACCCCATTCCGGTGGCTTAGCACCTGCTCCCTCCGTTCAGAAATATAAGGCATTTTAGCTTTGTGAATCGAATGTATTTAGACATCTTTTAGTGTATAGATTCGTAGAGCTTCAGAGTAAACCTATACACTAAAAAGCGTCTACGTACATTCAATTCATAAAGCTAAAATGTCTTATATTTCTAAACAGAGTTACCCCATCTCCACCTACAACGAGGAGTACTCTAGTAAATACTCCAGTAGTGCTGTTTTTTTTTGGAGGGGATTTAGTAGAGACATCCAAAATGAGTTTGGTCGAGTCGTTCTGCACCTTAAATGGGCTGCCATTTGGTATCGGCTGCCACTAGTCCGAGCCCATCATCCTCGAGTGTGACCATCGAAATCATCCCCAAATCCGCTCCGCCGCCGCCGGCATGAGTGGCGGCCCCCGCACGCCGTTCGTCCTCCGCGCGCCGCTCCTCTCCTCGGTAACCTCATCCTCTTCCGCTCGCCGCCCACCTTCTCCGCCCACTGGTTCTCGTCGCCGCCTCCATATCAGTCTGTCTACGAACCCTGGTAACCTACTTTACTCCGAGTCCCTCGGCTCGATTCGTGGAGGTGTTGATCCAAGTTTTGACACGCTGCGCCGGCATGCCCTGCAGGAACGTACTGCCGGCACGGCGGCGCCTGAGATGAGCACCGCCAGCGGAAGCGGAGCGAAGCGCGCCGGGATGCCACTGGCCGACGCGGAGGCCATCCCCAAGCGCGCGACCAAGGGGGCATGGGCGTGTCTGGAGGCCGCAGTAGAGATCTACGGCAAGCATCAGCGTCCGCATCAGCGACTACGACCGCCTCGTCATCTGCAGGGGCTGTCACGGCATGCTCTCCCCTCCAGTCTACGAGGTGACAAGTAACATCCATCCAAATCGAGCCATCACATGTTTCATGGTCTCAGATCATCTCGCCGTGGTCCTGCTTTACCCCAAGTGACATCCTTGCAGTCCTCCAGCGGACATGTCACCTGCGCGAGGTGCTACGTCAATAGCGCGAACAACGTGTGCAGCTACTGCTTCTTTACAGGCTCCACACGCAGCCGTGCCGTCGAGGAGTTCCTCTATGGCATCAGCTTCTCCTGCCGCAACCAGCAGGACGGCTGCAACGCGTTCCTGCTGCACGACCAGATGCGTGTGCACGAGCAATCCTGCCACCATGAGCCCTGCTTCTGCCCTGTGCCTCGCTGCGGCTTTGCCGGCCAGACCTACGAGCTTGAGTCCCACCTCGCCACTCTCCATCGCTGGGACGTGGTCAAGTTCCGTTACGGTGAGAGCTTCGAGGTCCCTGTCCACAAGCCAGCGGTCTTCTGCTGCGAGGACTTCGGCGAGCTCTTCCACATCGTCAGCTCCCGCGAGGGCTACGGCACCGCGCTGTCCATGATCTGCATCCGCCCTGACAACGCCTGCCAGGAGGAGTTCACATACGAGCTTAAGATGCTGGCCGGTGGACGACACAGGCTGCAGATGCAGTCAACCGTGTGGAACACGTCGCTACGGTACGGGATAGGGGAGGGGACTGATGTGTTCCTGCTGGTCCCCGACAAGCTGCCCGGCAATGAGAGTGGCAGCGTCGTGGAGGTGTGCATCGACAAGGCGCCAGCAGGTGCAGCTAGCCAGTGATTAGCTCAAAGCTTCGTGCCCAATTTACACTGTCACTCTGCATTTTGGTTGCACCAGTTGCTGGTTTAACGGTGCTCTACTATCTGGTTCTTGGATTAATATCTGCAAGAGTACTCGAGTCTTGAATGCCATGCTTATTGGTGATTGCATCTGCTTAAGCCTTTTTTTGGAGACGGTCTGCTTTGTATTTGATGGATCTTCTGGTAATTAAGTGAGATGCGAATCATAGGCATATGTGAATCATAGGTAATCCATTTTTTTAGGTGAAAGAAAATGAGGATATGCTGAATGGGTAGGTAAGTTTTCTTTTGATGGGCCTTTGTACGAGCAGATAACTTACCCACCAGGTGAGGTGCATCTCTGAATGTGAGATCTTGATGTTCAAATGCGTGTACCGTATATATATCCTCATATGCTGATTTGCCTTGATGCTATTAGTTATACATGTTGCCGTCTACTGGTTGCAAGTTCAGATTTTCAATTTGTAGCAGTTTCCAGTTCATTGCTGAATTCCGAGGTTTACTGAATCCATATTGTAACTGCTTGGCCTTTCATGGATTTTTCTGATGACCAGTTTGTGCCATCGTTGGCACGTGATTGCATTCTTAACTGGTTTTAGTTGCTGCTACTATCAGTATCAGCAGTGTTCTGGGATTGACATCTGCCAAGTGTATGCTATTGTTTCCTGCTAGTGCTAGATTTCACCGGTTCACAGCCATGGAACTTGATCGTTGTGCTCATTTGTTACAGAGCTATGTCCTTCTCCCCGAAAATTTAAAATTCTGAACATATATATACTCTTAGGCACTAGTACATTTTCCACATGCATGGTTGTGAAAACTAGGAGCTGACCTGTTACATGTTCCTTCCGTACAGCAGTGCAAAGTTCATACCAATTCCTGAACAGTGATCAGTCTTATTCCATGGCACAAAACTTGCTAGCGTGCACTGAAAAGGACCGGAACCATATAAAATTGTCTCCGTTGCCAACAACTTGCTCTTAAACAAGTAGCATCTGAATATGAAATTCCTCGGTTTCTTCTCCTCTTCTAGTTAATTTTTATCCTGTTCTCCTTCTTCCTTCAGATCCATTCCGGTGCTCTCCTCATTCACAATCCAACACTGAATCTTAGAAGAGGTAGACCATCCATGGGGATTCCTGGCGCTGGCGTTGCGGCCAACAGCGGCGGCATGCGGGGGTTCTTAGGGAGGAAGAGCAGGTACGTCCGCATGGATGACGTGCTTCCGCAGGAACAAGAGGGGATGGAAGCCGCCGCCGCCGCCGGCGGTGTACATGTTCACGGTGGCGCGAGGAGATACGTGTTCTTCTGCTCCGTCTTCGCTTCCCTCAACCACATCCTTCTCGGCTACGGTACGGTGAGAAGCAGAGCTCTGCTCCTCAATGGCCGTTTCCTGATGATGCAGATTTGGTGATGATGAATCTTTCATTTTGTTGCTGTCACTGCAGACGTCGGTGTGATGAGCGGCTGCATCATCTTCATCCAGAAGGACCTCCATATCAACGAGGTGCAGCAGGAAGTGCTCGTGGGCTGCCTCAGCTTCATCTCCCTCCTCGGCAGCCTCGCTGCCGGCAGGACCTCGGACGCCATCGGCCGGAAATGGACCATTGGCCTCGCCGCCGCCATCTTCCAGGTTGGTGCTGCTGTGATGACACTTGCATCCTCCTTCACTGCGCTCATGGCAGGCAGGCTGCTCGCCGGCATTGGCATCGGATTCGGCCTCATGGTCGCGCCGGTGTACATCTCTGAGATCTCTCCGGCGGCGCTACGTGGCTCCTTTGCCTCTTTCCCAGAGATATTCATCAGCCTCGGCATCCTCCTCGGTTACGTGTCCAACCTCGCCTTCGCGGCCCTCCCCGACCACATTAACTGGCGTGTCATGCTGGCCGCTGGCATCCTCCCGTCCATCTCCATCGCGTTCGTGCTCATGGTCATCCCTGAGTCGCCACGGTGGCTGGTCATGCAGGGGCGGACCAGTGACGCGCGTGCTGTGCTTCTCAAGGTCACGGAGACGGAGGAAGAGGCGCAGGAGAGGCTCTCCGAGATCGAGGAGTCGGCGCGCGCAACGGCCGCCGACAAGGCGGTGTGGCGGGAGCTCATGCGGCCGTCGCCGGTGATCCTACGGATGCTTGTGGCGGGGCTGGGCGTGATGTTCTTCCAGCAGGCCACCGGCATTGACGCGCTGGTCTACTACAGCCCGACCATATTCCGGGACTCCGGCATCGCATCGGAGGGCCAGCTGCTGGCTGCCACCGTCGCCGTGGGGCTCTCCAAGACGGTGTTCATCGTGATCGCCATCGCCTTGGTCGACCACGTCGGCAGGAAGCCGCTGCTCTACATCAGCACGATTGGCATCACCGCGTGCCTGGCCACGCTCGCCGCAACGCTCTCCCTGCTCGCACGAGGCGCGCTGCCAGGCGGCGTGGCGATCGCGCTGGCCATCATGACGGTGTGTGGCTTCGTTGCCTTCTTCTCGGTGGGGATCGGTCCCATCAACATGGTGCTGAGCTCCGAAATCTACCCGTTGAGGCTGCGGGCACAGGCGGTGGCCACCGGCCTGGCCGTGAACAGGATGACCAGCGGCGCCGTGGCCATGTCGTTCCTCTCCATCTGCCGCGCCGTGTCTGTCGCGGGCGCATTCACCGTGTTTGCGGCCATCTCGGCGGTGTCCGTGGTGTTTGTTTACAGGTTCGTCCCCGAGACCAGCGGCAAGTCGCTGGAGCAGATCGAGTCGCTATTTGGCGGCGACGGCGGTGGCGGGGAGGTGGAGCTCGGCGATGGGGAATATCTTGTGCACAAGCGATGAGAATCTGCGTGTCTGGCCGAAACTCTGACGCATCCATTTTGTTCAGCAGCGTCAGGGATTAGGATTGGTCGGTTTTGTTCAGAGAATGCTGAGGTATGATGCAATTGCAGGCTAGTTTTCTGAATGTGCCGATTACAAGGATGTGGCCAATTTCTGAATGTGCCGATTAGATGGAGAATTGCAGCAATGCTGAGGCAACTTCGTGGGGAATTTCTGTGCTAGAATTTTACCATACACTTGCAGTTGCTGGTCCGAGCATAGTAGAGCTATATACTCTATGTCGAAACAGAACGCACATACTATTTTGACTCTTTTTTTATGTGCAAAACTGCAGCTATCTATACTGTACGCTGCTGCGTCCAATGCACGGCAAGATTTGCCCTTTTGAGCTGTGCTGGTTCATCCCTGATGCCTGAACTGTTCCAATCCCAAACAACGTTCTGCATACTCCCTACGATTCATAATAAATATTGTTGATTTAGTATAAAGTTTTTTTTCCCAAAATTCCAAAGAGACCCAAAAGAAGAAAAAAAATACAAATAGGTCGACAACCTAGGAACGACTATAATCACTAGTGCAAGCGGAAAGGCGCGCGGCCGTCATCGGTCCTCCATCACCAAAGCCCACCAAAACTTGTCATAGTAGCACTTGTTGTAATAGACAAATATGAAGTCGTCGAGCTAAAACCACGAAGGACCAGCGCAACAGAGCAACGACCATCATCATTGATGACAATCGTAGATCAAAAGAGACTAACCTGAAAACACTAACTAATACGAAACGGACCGTATCCCGTGAGATCTACCGGTCACATGACTCCATGCATTCTTCGTCGGCGCTAGATGCACCACCGGAGCAAGAATAGAACATAGTGGGCCTTATTCTGACTTCAGGACATAGCCGTCGCCTCAGTATTCCGATGAAGACACTGAAAAATAGGCTAAACAAAGAAGGAAAAACATGCCTCCGAGAGAGGCCATGGTCTACCACACCTTCAAAACTCCCAAGACCACCGAAGACGGAGCAGCCGGCGCCTATACCATACTGGTTCACTAATATGTCGTGTGATGATTTAGTATAAATTTATACTAAATTAACGATACTTATGATCAATCACAGAGAGTACAAATTCCAAACACAAGGTGTTAGATTTTCAACATGTTTACTGCATATCCGTGGACTCGCTAGTCCCAACTCCGGCAGCTTATTTGCTGTATTTCTTTTCTCCAAACTTGTCTCATTTTATTAATAAACCAAGCTGAGTGGAGATTTTTGGTTCCCGAGCTCCAGGACTCTTGTTATTAAAAAATTCAAAATAATATTCGTCACTACTTCCAAGAGCACTCAATCGTGGTGGTCAACGACGCCTCGCTTGGGCATATATTCAATAACCCTAATGCCACCGGGCGAGTCACGCTTTGGGGAATCGAACTGTCTCCACGAGACATCACATACGAAAAGCGCGACGCGATCAAGTCGCAAGTCCTCCCTGATTTCCTCGTGCACTAGATGGAGAACCAGCTCCCTGACAAGCCAGATATGTCCTACCTCTGGACAATGCACTTCGATGGGTCCAAACGAAAGGACGGAGCTGGCGCAGGTGTCATACTGACATCGCCCCAGGGAGACAAACTGAAATACATTCTACGAATGCGGTTCACCGCCTCCAACAATGAAGCTGAGTACGAGGCTCTGATCCATGGGATGCGAATGGCGAAAGCCTGTGGTGCCAAGAGGCTCATCATCTACTACGACTCCAACCTGGTGGTCAACCAAACGATGCACGAGTGCGACGCACTGAGCGACAACATGATCGTCTATCGCGACCTCTATGACACACTCGAAGGGGACTTCGCTGGCTATGAGTTGTGGCACGTAGGCCGCGAAAGCAACGAAGAGGCGGACACACTCACCAACATGGCTCTACCTGCGCCCCATACCACCTGGGGTATTTCTCGAGCGCATCTGCGAACGCTCCATCAAGCCAAAGGCTCCAGAGAAGAAAGCAAGCGCGTCAACGGACTCGGGGGCTACGCCACCCAACGAGCCAATGACACTCGACGACCTAGAGCTTGATATAGGACTCGAAGGACCAATGAGCGTCATGATGATCGAGCCATCTTGGACACAACCCTACATTACATACCTACTCAGCAAGAGGCTGCCAGACGACCCGACAGACGCACGGCAGATCGCACGCCGATCCAAGGCGCTCGCCCTCATGAACGGCGAACTATACAAGCGCAACATCACAGGAGTGCTCCAACGGTGTGTCTCTAACGGGGACGGAAGGGCCATCCTCCTTGACATCCATGAAGGCACCTGCGTGCACCATGTTGGCAGTCGCGCCCTCGTTGCCAAAGCTCTGCGAGCTGGATTCTACTGGCCCACGGCCATGCGCGACACCAAGGACATCATCCGGTGCTGCAACGCTTGCCAGCGATTCACGAACAAACCTCACGCACCTGGAGCGGAACTCCGGCCAATACCACTGGCTTGACCCTTCACGCAATGGGGACTCGACATGGTCGGCAAGCTCCCGAAATCCTCGCCAGGAGGTTACGTTTACCTCTTGGTCGCAGTCGACAAGTTCACCAAATGGATCGATGCCATGCCGGTGACAAATCAATCAGGAGCCAGCGCTGTCAAGTTCGTCGAATCCATTGTCTACCGCTTTGGAGTGCCACACAACATCATCACGGACAATGGGACGAACTTCACCTCTAAGGCTTTTCCAGGAATTCTACAAAAACCTGGGAATCAACATAATCTACGCCTCGGTAGCTCACCTACAGACCAACGGTCAAGTCGAAAAGGCCAACGGCCTCGTCTGCGGCGGAATCAAGAAGCAACTCCTCCGGCCACTCGAACAAGCCGCTGGATGCTGGCTAGATGAGCTGCAATCCTTACTCTAGAGCTTACACACAACTCCAAACAGTGCCACGGGATGCACCCCGTTCTTCATGGTGCACGGTGTTGAAGCGGTGTTACCCGCAGAAGTGCGCTACAAAGCCCCGCGGGTGGTCGCTTACAGTGAGCAGGAGTCAACTCTTGCACTCGAAGACTCCGTCGACCTTCTCGACGAGGCACGGGAAATCTCAGCGGAGAGATCAACGATCTACCAGCAAAGCCTCCGCAACTACCACAGCAGAAGGCTACGCCCTAGATCCTTGGTCGAAGGAGACCTGGTCCTGCGACTGAAGCAGCAAGGGCACCTCAAGCTCGAGTCCCCTTGGGAGGGACCTTACGTGATTACAGAAGTAATCTCAGGTGGCGCCTATCGCCTTAAAGATCTCGAGACAAGAGTTGCATACTCTAATCCTTGGAACATCACGCAACTGCGCCGCTTCTATCCCTAGTCGTTTTTTTACATTCACAAACAAGGCGATTCAGCCAGGCTACTTAGCCACACATTGTACCTCGTACTATTCTGCGAATAAATAAAGCTAAGTACCCCAAAACTCTGTGTTTTCCTTATTTTCCTGCAAATTGATCACTCGGGGGCTGCGCCACCCTTTACACTTTCATTCTACGAACAAATCGCAGTTTTCTGAGTAGCTGACGCAACATTAATCAAACCCTTGATAAAAAACCAACCCAGTTGCAACTAGGGATGCAAGCGGACCTCCGCCTAGCCATCGTGGCATGTCCGCCAATCAACTCATCTACTAATCAGGTAAGGAATATAATCACGTACGCAACGAATTTGTTTGCATGCACAAATTATGCTGACTGTCCGCCGGCATCCCTAGTTGCAACGCACCTGACAGGTTGGCAAGGAGTTGAGATAACACAAGTCAGGCTAACGAAAAGGAACTGCAGAGTACAAATACACTCGCAAAAATATAAAAGCTAGCAAGCTCTTCACATATCAATGAGTATTAATTACATCCAACATATTCATATGAACTTTAAAACACTTGTAAAATTATGTGTAGGATACAAGTCATGCTACTGCTACAACAGAAGAACGTTCATTTGTTCCTCGAAGAAGTCGACAATTTCTTCCGCTGGGCGATCAACCGCTTGATAGTACGGAACCATGTCCTAGGTCATACCTTCTGGCAGAGGTGGCGGTCCAGCGGCAACAGCTGCAACATCTACATCCGACCTATGCAGTCACGCCAGTGACAACGTAACCTTAGCACCAACTACTAACTGCTGTCGCACGCACTCGCAAACCGCACTCAAATCTTGAAATTTCACCAGAAGGGCCAACAGGCTTGAAGGGACGGCGTCCAGCGGAAACATCATTTGATAGATATGCCTAAGGCATGACTGCGCCTTCTTCTAAAAGTGAAGTACTCGAGAAGCACGATCCCGCAGGGTCGCAAGCTCGATCGCACGATCATGGTCCACCCAAAAGTACCCACTCGCCTATAGTTTCTCCTGGGTTAGATCGTTCATTTGAATGTCAATCCGGTCTTTCTCATCCTGCGGATGACGAGCACTGACAACTACACCAAACAAAAAGGCAAACAATGAATACAAGGCATCACCGCGATTGACTAAAAGAAAAGATAAGAGGGCAGAAAGCTAACATTTGAACTGCTCGCTCAGCTGCGCCACCTCCTCCAAGAGGTACTTCTCGCGGGCGGTGGCCTTCTCCGCTTTCGACTTCCATACATATGCGCTACCACGGAGGATGGGAAACTCACGCTCCAGTTGCTTAATGCGATCGCGTAGTCGCGAAAGCAAGGACAACTCCTCCACCTTTGAGCACGGCTGCGCCAAGGTTTCATCGGTGGGTGGAGGATCACGAGGATCACTTGAAGGACAACTCGACGTACCCTATCACAAACCAAGCAAGAGCAAATAAGGGACCAAGAATACATTGATAAAAGGCTCGAATGCATTCAAGCACGGCAAAGTCTCGATAGGGATACTCCCACAAAAGCATGTTTTCAACATGAAAGTAAACTATGACTATTACAGATTAGCTACTAAGGAGCATTCTGCTTCTTCGACTTCGACTTGGACTTCGGGGGCCTCCTCGAATACGTGGCGGTCTCTCACACCACATACTTTCCGGTTCCAGCCCCTGATGCCACAGCCTTCGCCGCATTGTTCGCTCGCCGCAGCTCTTCGGTGTATTTGGCGACTGTATTGATGAGCTGCGGCCCATACTTACCACAGCCAATAACGAAGGGAGCAAACACTACCTATTGGACATCTGCGCCGAAGGGCACCGCCTTGGAGATCGCGGCAGGGTCCATCTCCATGCCATGGGCTTGCACCATCGCGAGTGCCATGGTGGCGCCGACAGACCGCTGGGAGTTCCTGAAGTCCATGAGAATACCCCCAGCAAGGGATTCCACCAGGTCCTCAAGGTTGGCAATCAGCTCAGCCTTGGGGGTTAGATCCTTGCGTATGTGACTGAGCACGCCCTTGACCTTTGTCAGCGTCCCCTGAAGGGAAGCGCTGCGGTCTTCGACTGCGGCGATAGCACTAGCCAATGCATCTTCACGACGAAGGGCCTAGGCGTCAAAGCTCAGGCCGCTGGCATCTGCATACAGCAAAGTGTTAGCACAATAACAAGATGTTGAAGCAGGAAGCAATGAAAATTCAGCTGAAGGAGTACCTGAGAGGGACTTGGCAATCGAGAAAAGTTGCTCCCCGAACAACTTTTCCCTCTCAGCATTGGAGGCACGCAAGTCCTCTTCGCGTTTTTGCAAGCCCTCTTCACGCTTTCGCGACTCCTCTAGGTCCGCGATTGCTTCGTCACGACTCTTCGCCACCGCGGCAAGCGCCTTTTCAAGGGAAGCAGCATGACGAAGAAGTTCGTTATGCTCAATTGCAAAGAACAGGGCGCATCATCAATCGAATATAGAAACTTCACAAAGACAAAGACAAAGCCAAAACTAACCTTCAACAACACGATGTCGATTGTCCAGCCGCGCATGCTATAGACCCATGTCAAGGACTTGCTCTGCCAGGCGAGCAACTTCCTTCACAATGAGATGCATCAGAAGAAAACAAAGTTCAGCAACAACACCAAGTATATATTCAACTACCAAAACAACAAAAGGATGCTTACATGATCCTCCAGAGATTCCGAAGATGACTGTTGCACAGTCATCCTGGCAACCACCTGGTGTTCCCCAGCATGCGGGGAACTCGACGAGTTGTGCCCGGAGTGGGCCGCCAATGGAGGAGAGGAAGATCGTTCGGCCACTTCCTTGGCCTTGGAGTCTGCGACTCTGGATTCCTTCACAAATTGGACATCGTCAGAAGACGACGACGCCGCTTGACTGCAAAACACATCCAGCAAAAACTTTAGGGAAAGCAGCTCCAAAAAGAATCTAATACAAAGTCGTGAATGCAGAACTCACCAGTCAAAGTTATCAAGGTCGAAGGATTTCTCCTCTGACTCTGACGACTCCTTCGGTAGTCGCATCTTCTTCCGGGCAGGAGGATCCATGGCACGCACAGGAACGACGGGGATTGACTCCTCTGTAGCAGCAGAAGTACCTTCTGGCGTCATCAGAGAAGTAGCATCAGAATCCTTACTGCGAGAACGCTTGCGAGTGTCCTGGTCACTAGACTCGGGGGCTCCCTCTTCTTCTTCGATTGGGATGGTCGACTGGTCCTCTTCATCCACTTCGCGAGGTATAACCCCTTCAGGGCGAGGGGGCAAATTGGAAGACACCTTCTAGTCCTGCATTTAGAAGATACAAATATTATATATCAAAGCATCATAAAAAGGCAATCGAAAACAGAAACTACTTCACAGTATAGTTCTACCTCAGGAGGAGGGTTAGAGGCATCGAAAGGAGGCACGACTGGTTTGTCTGGGAGAACATCCTTGGTGGTGTATTTGGTCACCAGTCGCACCCTCTTATCAACCTCACCCGCAAAAATGCTATCGGCAGATACGCGAGTGGCATCATTCGCACCGGCCCAGCGGAACATGGGGTGGACTGTAGCCTGCAGAGGCTGGACACGGCGGTGCATCCATGTGCGAATAAGGGCAGCGCCTCCCTCTTCTTTGCCTATGCAACTCTCGAGGTCACAGACGCGCTTATATAGCACCTCCGTTTCCTCGGACTCGCCAGGCATCACGATGTTCTTCCAAGAACGCCTCCTCTTGCACGGCGTCACGGGATCAAAGGGCGCGAGTCCGTAGTGCTCTCCATCGGCCTTATGGTCGCGGATGTAGAACCACTTGTCTCTCCACCCTTGGATGGATGCAGTGAGCTTGCTATCAAAGTAGGTGACAGAAGAGTCGACGTGGATTTCGTAGCCTCCTACGTCGTAGACTAATGAACCGGACGACGACTAGCGTTTTAGCTTAAAAAGCCTCTTGAAGAGGCCAAAGTGCGGCTCGATTCTGAGCCAGCACTCGCAAAGAGTAATGACGCAGGAGATGTGGAGAATAGAATTTGGGGACAACTGATGCAGCTGGAGCCCGTAGAAGCAAAGGAGACCGCTGAAGAAAGGATGCAGGGGTAGAGAAATACCTCAGATGATGAACGCAAGGAACATCACCCGGAAACCAGGAGGAGGACAAGGGATTACCCCCTCGCCGGGCACTCGCGAGTCTTCTTCCACAGACGGAAGAACTCCATCTTGACGATGAAGATGTAGCTCGGTAGGCTTGATGATGGACACACGCCAAGCGCCGTTGGTGACGTGGGTGCCCGCACCTTTCTTCTTCCCAGCGTCGGCAGCGCTGGTTCCCATGGTGGCGGCGCCTCCCTTCTTCTTGCCCATCTTTCGATGGCGGTGAGAATGGAGGAAGTAAATGGGGAAGACATGGAGCTGGTCCAGTGCCGCAAAGAGAAAGTGCACAGGGAAGTAGAGAGCAGAAGCAATGGCGACGGAGGCACGAGCAAGGAAGACGGATGGGGAAAATTACCGCAGCTGTGCTGCTACTTAACCTCCTCGCAGACACCATCCAACGGCCAGCAAAAACCCTATTACACGCGTGGCGCACATCGCCATCGACACGTGCGAAGCTGAAGCATGAATCGTCCCCCACTATTCCCATTACACGCGGAAATCGAGGAGACGCAGTTAAAACAGAAGATTACGCACGCCCGATCAAATCGAAGTCAGAAAGTGGGACCCACCACTCGTCACGTCCCGTTAAAGCTGCTCACGCAGGCAACTGAGGTCATCACATCGTCAGCACTAACGTCATTAATTTCAGCAGCAGAAGATTTCGACTACTTTAGTCCTCGCTCGAGTCTTCGACTCAATCAAGCACTCGGGGGCTACTCCCATAAGGAGCGCTGGCCGCGCACCCTACGATTATCTTAATGTAGGTATATGAACCTTCAGGACATACCCACCACTCGAATCTACGATTCAATTGTGAATTATGGGTTACTCCCATAGGGAGCGCAGGAAGAAAATTCGACTGAAACAAGCAGCAAAAGACAACAGCAGTCGCGAAAGGTCTTCAGTCCTCGCTTGAGTCTTCGTCTCAACCAGGAACTCGGGGGCTACTCCCATAGGGAGTGCTGGTCGCGCACCCTATGATTATTCGTACATCGTAGTGTGTGTTGATAACATCTACACTCGAATGCTATGGCGACTCCGCCTAATACTATCCCTACAAAGAGACTGCGTCTCCTGGGTCACCCGAATCATCTCCGTGATGACAAAAATTCGGATGCCGCGCTTACATCGTGAAGACAAGACCTGAATAAGGCCTGGCAATGCATCTACTGCGCACTACCAGAAACATATCCGTGCCTACAGGTACGATGAACATGCCTTGACGGATGCGTCGAGTGCTTGCACTTATACACTGGAATTCGACTCATGTAAGACCTCCGCGGCTTGAGTCAAATTACACCAGCGCTTCTCCGAATTCGAGTCCGGGGACTCGAGTTTGAGTAGATTGCGTTGTTTTTCCCGAAGTCAGTTAACTGATACCTATACATTGGATAAATCAGGCACGTATATTAACAATCCCTATGACATAAACAAAACACTCGAAAAATGCTCGGTCATGCACTCGAAAGACTTCATAAAGTCCCTAGTTGAATCTGCAATTCCACTGGACACTCGGGGGCTACTGACATGGGTATACCTTACAAGTACTCGAGTTTGGTATATACGGTCCAGATACGGTGGAAGCCCATGGTGTTGCCAAGGCCCAGTGGAGAATTCGAGTGGCCCACGGACTCTTGATTTCTTACGAGGCAAGAAGAAGCTTAAGATAGAAAGTTCAACCGAAAAACCCTAATTTGTAACCGACTCGACCTGCTACCCAAGACCTAGCCTATCTATATAAAGGCTAGGAGGGGGCGGTGAGGAGGACTATCACCACCCTAGTTTTCACAACTCTTGCCAGATCGCATCTTCGCACCCCTATAATCTTTGATTCCTTCGTTAATTCCAAGAGTAGACAAGCAGGAGTAGGGACCTCTACGAGGCCTGATCCTGGGTAAAACTTGCGTCCCTATGTGCTTGTTTGCTAGCCGACTGATGCCTCCAGTGCTCCCTCTTTCTCCAAAACCCAAGTCCATAACAATGGGCATTGATGAGTTAAACCCTCGTCAGGAAGTATTACCCAAATTTATAGTTCGACTGAAGGGGAACACAAGAATACCAATAATACTTTAGCAATTGAGATGTCACTCTCAATCACACCCGTATATCAATAAACTTGCAAAGAAAGCCTGATTTATGGCAGTTGATTCAAAGCAGTAAAACTAAACAGTAAATAAAGTAGCAGATTTCGAGTTTTCACTGGAAGTAATGTTGTGAAACTTTTAGTGGCTAAAACGCAGGCATGAGGTGATAGCGGGGTGTTGTATGAATGTTATCCATCATATAATGTATCCTATTACCATGGCATTTATATCTAATTCAGTTATGTGTAGGTGTGTGTTCCAAACATAATCATGCATGTAAGTTTGCATAATATCTTTTGTCCTGCCTGCCCATTTTACCGGGGCCAAATTGGTACTACAAGAAATTAAGATCTACCTTTTCAAATAGACCGGAACAAAGCATTAACACTTCATGAACACACAATATCCTCAAACTATCATATATTCCCATTGTTTTCCCTAACTGTCACCTTAGGGTTCACAGGTTCAACATAATAATAGGTAATACACTTTGCAAATACATACCAAACTCAAATATATGATTGGGCAATAAAAGTTTATTACTGAAATCATGTCACTCGGGACCTAGCAACAAACATTAAACATAGCAAAAGTGTACCAACACTCATACAAGAATGTCTACAAGACAAACACCTCAAATCTCGATACATATGGATGATTACATGATGGATCTCATCCAATCCCCATCCACCTCATATGACCACAGGGAAGTACTCATACATGATGATGGGGTATGAACTCATGGTCGTTGGTGATGATGTTGATGATGATGGTGGTGGAGAAGACCTCGAAATCCCACTCCTCGGGGTGGAGAGCAGGACCAATCTGACCCTCGAAACAAAGATCGCGGCTCTGGTGGTGCTCTGTTTCGTGAAACACTCCGCGCTTCTGGATACCTAGGTTTTTCAGGTATATAAGGGTGTACACCAAAGGAGAGGGCGAGCCGATGTTCCACGGCCAAATGGGCCTGGGTGGCGTGATCACCCATACCAGGCTCGCCACCTAGTCCCTTTTGGGCCTCGTGGCTCCATTTTTTTGATTCCAAGTTCCCAGGCTTCAATATTATGTGAAAAACTGCGGTGGTATTTTTCCTTGGTTTTATTTCCTGCGAAAACTGACAGAAGGAAGACTTTTGGTAAAACAACGTTAAATTTAGCAGTTTTATCCAAGTATGGGAAGATTTCGGATCAAATCATCAAGCAAAGTACTTGAAAAAGTAGATACATTTGGGATGTATAGAAATCATATTTGAACATGATTACCTAATAGTGGCAATGAACAACGTTCTCACATCACATTTGATTGAATCATATCTAAGGTCTTTGAGGCCTTTGATTCTTTTAATTGTTGACAAGTAGTTCATCATGCTTGCATCACGAACTAAATATTTTGGGGGCGATGTATCCTTCCAGTCTTTCAATGTTTATACACTCATAGAAGATCCATACATGAGTAAGTAGCTAGTATCCTTAGTTGACAACAGGTGGAGTCGAATAGGATAGGTGCTTTTTTGGTATGTTTCTCGCACCTTTGCATGAGTGGCAGGAGTTTGGTTGCCACTTTTTGGGCTTGCAAGTCTTTTTTATTCAGCTTTGAGTGGATTTTGGTATCCATGGTGCATCAATATTTTTGATTACAAGCATTTGAACAAATAAGCATCTCTTGATTTTTGCCTTGCTTGGTGGGCACTTCTTAGTTTTAGCCTGTTTTCTTCCATAGAAGAGCCAACTCATTGGGATATTTCATTTTTTTCAGGATAGGGGTTCAAAGGATGGGTGTCCACCAACACAATGATGGCCATGTTAGTGGCATTGGTTTAAAGGCTAGCTAAAAGGCTTAGTTGTCAACTAAAGATGCTATTAACTCACTAACATATGATTCGACGATGAGATTCGCAATTTGAAAGACTGGACTATCATACAAGCCTCAACCTACATATTTTAAAGACACGTAGGAATATAAATATTCATCATTGAATATGTGCCACGTGCACATCCACAAGCAAAATGGGATGCATAGAATTTTGTTCAGGGCTATGATCATGCAATCAAGTTAAAACAATATTCCCCAATAGCATCTCATTTGCCTCATTATATAGCCAAAAGGATACAAACAAAGTAAGCATTCATTACCACTTCCCTAAGTATTGATGAAACTTTGCTCAAACATTTGCTAATGTTAACTTGCATGCATAAGTATAGCAAAGGAGTCATACCTCTTTTATCAATTCATACACATTCATTCATCATGGTTGTTTTCCCTCTCCCATCTTAAACTACACAATATGCTCATATATGTTGAAATAAAGCGAATAGATATAGCTTAGTTCATTCCATACTCCATTTTCATCAATTTCAAAAATATTGCTACAAGATTTTCCATCAATAACTTCCCATAAAAATGGTGGTTTATAGTGGTTGTGATCCATATTTTATCATAGAATTTAATTAGGGATCATTTACACGTCAACAAGACACTTTTAGTGTCAAAAATTGAAATCTGCCAACAAATTACTGAAGTGATGCAACACAATATTTCCCTACTTAAACATCCCAGGATTTTTTGCCAATTTTTTCTCTGGGGGGATGTAAAGTTACAGTTGCTGTATAAATTTCAGCCTAATCGGAGTTACAGATAAAAATGAAAAATAAAACATTGAATGACAACATGCAAATTTCTACAACTCCTTTGTGCGATTTCAAAAATGAAAATCTTTCTATGGTTTTCAGTTTTAGACAACAAAGGAAATCAACTTAATGGCAAGTTAAATACATAAACAAACCAAAATCTTTTTGGGTTTTACTAAAATGAAACTACAACTCACAAAGCTTAAACAATTCTAGCATGGCATATATAACAAAAGGAAGGGATGAAATCATACTCCCCCAAGCTTTGGTGAAAGCTAGTAGTCCGGATAGTTACGTTTGTGTGCCCAACCATATTGTCCACCTCCATAATATGGTGGCTACTGCTCCCATGCCGGCCATTGTGGCGACGTGTCCTCGTCCTATTATTGAGAAGAGGATCCTTCTCCGGCGTGATAATCAGGTGCTTCAGACATGCCACCCCATGTGGTATGTGCTGGAAGTTGAGGGTAATCCCCCATATTGCTGGTGAAGATGATCTAGCAGCATATCCCCATTCATACTCCTTGATAGGGGTTATCCACTTCCCTCTTAACCTGTCAAAATAATCAATATGAGGGAGCAAAGTGGATTCCAACCTACCACGGTTAACCATATATTGATACATCATGTGACCCGTGCCATACTCCCTCAATATCCCCATGCAAACCAACATGTTACTATCCAAAAGAATGGGTCCCGGAACCGGAGTTCCCATGTATTCAAATTTCCTTTCACTCTTAAGGTATTCAAAAACTAATGTGGCTATTGCTCCAGCATGAAGAGGTTTGATGCCATTATGTTTTATAGCATATGACAAGGTTCTAGCAATAATCACACCCAAGTTGTATTCAGGAGGTACACCTTCCTTACCACATTTTAATAAATAAATTATGGGGTTAGTGAATCCCGTTGATTTCTTCCTAGCATGAAATCCTCTAATAAGAAACAATGCAAAATATCTTAATGCAGGGTGCTGAATATGAGTAAACTTTGCTCTATGAATATCCTCAGGCACATCTACACTTATAATCCTCCAAAATGAATGGAGGCTCTCATTAGAATCAGTAGGAATAGCTTCCCATTTTTCCTCATTAGGGGCATGTATGGCATTAAAGAATTCTTCTAAGGGCATGATCAACCTTTGACCTTCGTGACAAATCTCACATCAACAGTGTTGGGAGTTTCTTTACCTATGCTACTTACCTTCTCTTTGGTTTGTACAAACCTGAAGCTGGCTAGGAATTCACTGCTCAGCTCATAGTAGGTTGGTTGAGGATGTCTTGCAAAGTCCCCCAACTTGGTTTTCTGCAAGAAATAAGTAAAATCTTCCTCTATGGATATTCCTTCAGTTCATCTGGGTCAGGACATTTGGTAGCCTTCATCTTCAAGGCCTCCGCCTTAAAGATCATCTCAGCTTCCCATTCTTGCTCTTCACCATAATTAGTTAAGGCCCTTGAGCCTCTCCTTGGTCTTAAGCTCCTCATGAGGCATTTACCCTTGTTCATGGTGGATGGGACCTTGCAACACTAAGAACAAAAATTACTAAACAATTAGATATATCAAGTTATAAGTATTTAGACATAGTCCAAAAAGTTTCTACCAAGTATTACTATAAATCAGTTCCACTAGAAAGCTTCAAAACCATGGATTTTCATGCATGAGATGTAGCACCAAGAGCAGCATTTTTCTCACAATATAAAGCATTATATCAAAAATAACTTGGATGAGTGGAGGAGTCACATACCAATGAGTAATCCCTCCAAAGGAATTTGAAAATGGTTGCCAAAACTTGGAGATCAAGAAATGGGCAGCAAGGGAGCAAAGGATATTTTTTGAGTGGTACCTGGTCAGGTTCTAAGAAAAAATGAAGAACCTGGGAGGTTGGAGGCCACCTAACTCCCCTGGAGGGCCCACAAGGGCAGGGGCGCGCCCACCCCTGCTAGGCACACCACCAGGTCTTTCCTAGCCCCTGTTTGCTTTCTGATAGTGCCCTTTGGCAGGGTGCATCTTCTATGCAGAAAATGACTTAGAAATCTTTTCGTAATTTTTGGAAAATATTTTCTATGTAAACTTTCCTGAACTAAAAAATCACCAAAAATAGACATAAAATAATTAAATTAACTAAATTTAAATGAAGTAATTCAAGTAAACTATAATGCTACTGTAAAAATAACTTAAATGGTGATTACCATCCCATCATTATCATGTTAAAGATGAGGTTGATCAAGTCTCATTAATACTATGATAAGGATAGAAACAATGGTTCACTTTATTATTGTTAAGAGGAAGGAGTTCAAGGTACCTCATTATGGATTGGAATATTTCCAACCATTATTAGTTCATACTTAGGCTTAGGAGGAGGGATAGGAATCTCAAAAATTCCAATTATAAGAACTTTTAGTTCAGTAGCATTAACACTTCTCTTTGGTAACTCAATAGAATTTTTCTTTGGAAAATATATAGTGTGATCCTTCCCTTTCACATTAAATCTTACCTTGCTTTCAGTACAATTAATCATATCCCCTGCAACATTTAGAAAAGATCTACCAAGAATAATAGATAATTTATCATCTTCAGGCATATCTAATATAACAAAGTCTATGGGGATCTGCACATTAGCAATCATAATAGGAACATCCTCACATATACCAATAGGAATAGCAGTAGATTTATCATCCATTTGAAGTGAAACTTCAGTAGGTACCAACTTGTTCAAATTAAGTTTCTTATAAAGTGAGAAAGGCATGAAACTTACTCCAGCTCCAAGATCACATAAGGCATATTTCACATGAGTATTTTTAATGGTGCAGGGAATAGTTGGAATACCTGGATCCCCTCTCTTTTCAGGTAGTTTTCCCTTAAAAGAATAGTCAGCAAGCATGGCAGTAATAGCTTCATTTGATATCTTTATTTTATTAGTGACAATATCTTTCATATATTTGGAATGTGGAGGTACTTTAATAGCATCAACTAAGGTAATTTACAAGTATAAACTTTTTATCAATTCAATAAACTTTTCAAACCTTGCATCATCCAAAGTTTTCATTACCTCTTGGGGATATGGTATAGGTCTTTGTACCCATGGATCCCTTTCTTTATCTTTTGGTTGTGGTGGAGGCTTCTTCTTATTATTTTCATCCATTGATGATTGAGGCTCCTCACTTACAATAGGCTCAGATTCTTCATCATTCCCATCTTCTTGTGATTCTTCATTTGGTTAGGACATTTCCACATCTTCATTATTATTATCCTCAGTTTCAGCATCAGAGAGAGATACATCATTTTCTTGATCTTCAGAATTCCCATTAGCTTCATTTTCATTGGGAGATTTTTCTGCAATTGATTTCTTCTTAAGAGCCTCTTGCTTTTTTCCTTTTTGGATGTCCATCAGGATAATCAGGATCCTGAGTGCTAGAACCTCCTCTTGTATTAACTCCACAAATTTGCTTCTTCTCATTAAGAAGCTTTTCATATAACTTATTTCGAAGAGAAATCATTTGTTCAATTTGATTATTCATTATTTTGCATTGCTTCATAGTCATATTAAGAGAGTTAACACAAGAGCCTAGTTTTTTGTGAAGAACATTTGTCTTATGAGAGTTCTCCATTATTTCCCTTTCAATATTGTGATCATATGTTTCTTGATGAGGAACAAAATTGCTAGAATGCCCAACATAAGATATTTTAGTAGGATATACCTTTCTATTGCTTTTAGAAGGGCATATAGCATGAACTTGAATAGGGAAACATGGTTTATCAATAGGGAATTTAAAAGCCTTATCAAAAAGTTCCTTTAAATGAGAGGATTTAATACCCCTTTTCTGCATAGATTTATGAGCTTCTTCCATATCTTCATTAGATAGTATGAGAACACCTCTCTTGTAATGAGTATTCTCACTTTTATCTTCTTCTTCAATATGCCAATCATGATAATTCTAAGTAATAGTATTCAATAATTCCTTAGCTTCCTCAATAGTCTTGTCCCTAAAGATATTTCCTGCAACAACATCTAGATAGGTTCTAGAACTTTCAGTTAGTCCACTATAAAATGTATCAAGAAATTCATTATCCTGAAAACCATGTGCAAGAGAAATCCTTCCAATAGCACAAAATCTCCCCCAAGTTTGGGGAATACTTTCTTCTTCATTTTGTGCGAAGTTACTAATTTCCACTCTCATAGCATGTATTTTACTATCAGAAATATACTTATGAAAAACCATATACAAGCATGCTTCCTTACTAGTAATGGACTTAGGAGCTCATGATTTGAACCAAGTTTTTGTAGGGGTTCGTGTATGAAAACAATAAAATTTTACCCTACGCCCCTGAACCCCTGATGCTGCCAGGACCTATCTATTAGTAATGCAGTAACGGGAGGGGCTTTTCGCGAACTTACCCTTGAAGACCGAAAAGCGTTATCAATGCTCAAGAGAGCGTGGTTGATGTAGACAAGTCGAAGCCGACCTCAAGGTCGTGATGAAGTCCTTGCGCTCCTGTGGCTCCAACGACTCCTAGTGCTCCAAGTGTGAGACCTCGCGGGGAGTTACACACGTCCGGTGCCTGACGATGACTCCTGCTTACCCGATCCAGCAGTAGTTGTGGAAGTAGAGCTCCTGGATCCCAATCCCGTAGCGCGATGGCACTGCGCGGTGAAGATGTCTCTCGTTCGCGCAGTCCAAACTTGGGACCAAAGACACCGGAGAGAGAGAGAAATATCAATTGGAGGTCTCCCCAAAAGAGAGGAAACCTTTTATTGAATGTTGTGTGTCTTTTCTGGTCAAAATACCCCACTATATATACGCGGCAGGTACTTCCTCCCTCAAATTCCCGGGGTGAGACTAAAGGAGAGGAGAGGAGGGGGAACCCGCCGGCCTGCCCTGGTGGCCCCGCGTGAGGGGGGGGGGGGGGGGGCTAGGCCCAGCCGGCCACCCCCTTCCCCTTCTCTCCTCTTGCCTTTCCCTCATGGGCCCTTCTCCCTTCGGAATTGGCCCATTAAGCCTTTTTGACCTTTAATTGATTTCTCTTTTCTGAAATAATTATGAATAAACATTCACATATTATTCAATCTCCGTGGTTATGGATCACCTTCCACCTCCAGTCCGGATATCCTCTGGACTTACTGAAACCTTTCCGGTTTTCTCTCTTCTCTTGTTCGGTGATTCTACCGATCCTGTAAACACTCTCTAAGCATCATCAATCCCTTAAGCGTGATACCCCACGATTCGGGAACACTCCAAACATGGTCGGGACACTCCTAGACCAATGATCGACAGAGGGACCTGGATGGCCATGTGACCCATGTGCATTCCACAAAGATCTTTCGTTGTTTGAACCGTGACTGTCACATCTTATTCATTTTGTCTCTCGACACTTGCATTGCCCGAGATCTGATCAATGACATCACCATGTCGTGTTCAATCTCGTTACCGAACAATGCTACTTGACTCGTTTCGACAAGTGATATCCATGTGATCAAATCACACGCTGCATAGCTATTGGATACAACTTCTCCGAGTGGGCCCTTGAGTATCTTTCCATCACGCAGATGGACAAATCCCGCTCTTGACATATATTGCCTCTACGGTTCCTCCGAATACCTGAACACACCTTTATGATCACTCTGTCATAAGTGACGTTTGATACTATCTAAGCACTCTCAGGAGATAGTGATTGATATGGTCTCATGGTCTAAGGAATAGTCTACTAGGTCTATTCTAAACATCGTAACTTGAACTTTGTGACATGATTGGGTCACGATGTTTAGGTTGGGTATGGGTTCATCATCTCATTCTCAGAATGATTTGACTCCATTTCCAACTGGCATAAATGCCACATGATCAGGAAACCTTGATCATCTATTGACCAATGAACCAGTGACTAGAGTTTCACCAAGAACCCCTGGTTGATTATATATCACACATGTATTGACGTTTCCTTTCAATACAGTTATAGCATGATATAAAACTTTATCATAAACTTTATGAAATATGATAATAATCCTTATTATTATTTGTCTCTAGGGCATATTTCCAATAGTCTCCCACTTACACTAGAGTACAAATAAACTAGCTGCATTTGTTCTTAATCATTGGCACCATATATTCTGGTACCCTGAACATGCTTGCTCATGGAAGAGGTTGAGTCTTGGGTCTATACTTTATAGTCCCAAATCCTTTGCAACTTACTGCTATCACCTTGATTGATATTAGTACTTTATCATCACATGATAACATCTTTTTGTGTGCATCATTGTTATGGCAGCAGAGCGAGGCTGGATTCTAAGAGCCTACCGTGACATTAGATCAACCTCTACAGCTTTATCATGGGCACTGTGCCCTGGGACACATAATTCTACGTTAAAAGAGAACTAGCCCCACCATAACATTATACATCACCTTAGATGGTACCCTTATCTATTATAAATGTAATTATCGAAACACTAGTGCACTCTGTGCAACTTTCAATGTTTTTGTTCACCTCGCTTCCTACTTGACTTTAGTCGATATTATCGATACAGGAGTTTCCAACATATTCCCTTATAACATAACCCTTTATGCTTAAGATATGCCATCCTTTATGGATTTGGAAAACATGTCTACAGTTCTCTACTAGACACTGCGGACAAACTTAGCTCAACATTCCATGATTCGTGCTTAATCACTTTTCAGACGTTCCTTCTTGGATCATATATTATGTTAAGTTGTTATCATGGTTCTCCAAGATAGAACCTATGTCTCAACATAGTGGATGCTGATCATCCTTTTCTTTCTTTCAATCATTGATGTTAGACTTAATTCTATTCCTAATTTGAGATATCAAGGACCAGTTCCTTAATTAACTTCTATTCTGAAACTCTTTTCAGAATCCTTTTTAGGAATACTACATAGTGTCATAATATTCTTGATATCAACTTCTACTCCCTATAAATCTTTATTTATCGGTACTTGCACTTTTATTCTTAATGTGTCGTATACACACTTAAGAATCACTCCTCTAAGCTCCCACTCAAAATATGTTCCCAACATATTTGGGTATGAGTCACTACTCTTACTCAACATATGTTCCTACATATTTGAATTTGAGACTTATATTTCTCCCACTCAAAATGTGTTCCCGACACATTTGAGTTTGAGATTTACATTGCTCCCACTCAAAAATATGTCATTCACATATTCTTTTAGGAAGACTTTCATATCTCCCACTCGATTTCATGCAAATTGCATATTCACTCACTATTTTGAATGATTTCAAAATCCTTTGGTGAATTATCAAACTGAGATATTTACTATGATATACTGGTACCCCACTAGTTTTAAATCCACTAGACCTTTAGCACACATGAATCAAATTCATTTGAATTTGTCTAATACATTATTCATGACAAATTGTGCTTTTGTCATTCACCTGCCTTTTCCACTATGGCTTTGTAGTCTATAACATCCCAGGATTAGCAGCTAGAAATAGTGAGGTCACATATGTGTGCATTGAATTCATACATCAGAAAATCCGAAGAATTTTCACGCGTTTGTTTAAAACACAAAGAGATCCGAGTTCCTCTCATTTAGATGAATTAAAGTTTAGTTAATCTAAGATGGATGCTAGGAATTTCGGCATAACCTTTGTTGAATTCTTGTGTTTTTGGAGGGACTATTTAAATTTGAACATTTAAATAATATATAGGTGAATTCAAAATAAAATGAAATTGAATCCATATAACAAAGAAATTCCATAAAGGAAATTCAACTACAAATAAACAATGGTATTTTTATACTACATAATTAGGAGTACAAATTATTACAAGTCTCAAATTGCAAAAGGAAGAAAATTTAACTTTATTGAATAAGATACAATAATACACCATTTTTATAATATCCAAATAGAAAAGAAATTACAATACTTGATAAAAAACCTAAATTAGTTTCTTATATACTCTTGTATCTTGTTTCCTTCATTTCTTATCCTTGTCTTGTACTTGTTTCCTGCAAAAATAAAAAGAAAGCAAAGAGGGAAAGTGTGAGGGGTTAGTGTTAGTTGTACTCTCAGAATTGCAATGAAATGCATTGCTGATCTCATCATAGAGTATTTCTAAAAAGGGGGCCAAAGAGTAGTATCTGTTCTTATTTTGGGAATATTGCCTCAGGCTTATACATCATC
The DNA here is from genome assembly GCA_910589775.1 of Avena eriantha. Taxonomy (NCBI): domain Eukaryota; kingdom Viridiplantae; phylum Streptophyta; class Magnoliopsida; order Poales; family Poaceae; genus Avena; species Avena eriantha. The sequence continues at coordinate 9,057,482 of OU342741.1, read as the reverse complement.
GGCTAAGGGCAAATTATCACTTGGCAAAAAAAAAATAAAGCCTAGGTTAGGATAATATCCAAACCAGCCATACCTTGCACTATGAGGTAGCAAAACTCAATTTACTCACATACACAAGTAGATGAGCCACACACACAGACAGCTCCATCACCACATGCAATTGATGTGCTGTCCATTGCACAAGGAGAAGAGGAGCCGTATGAAGGGCATCACACTCTTGGACAACCATGAGAAATCTAACCAGATCTTAGTTCTCCACACCACCATCTTATCCATTTCCCCCCACACACAACCAGACCACCAGACCCTCTACTAGCCCAAGAAATCAACTAAGAACATTATTAGTTCTTATTAGTTCAGTACCAAAATTACCATCAGTCACAGCTACCATGAACACATAAGTAGAAGGAAGAATCTAGGTAATCAGCAAGGACAATGTGGAGACGGCCAAGTTATTGATGCTGTAGTAGACGGAGTATTATAGAAGGAGAAGGGAGCAGGATATCAAGATACATCAGCAACTGATCAAGATTCATCACAAGAATAAGCATCCAACACCACCTCATCTGACAACACTACAAACAATAAGGTAGATGGGAGTATAGCTAGATCTTGTACCATCTGTCCTTATTCAATTTTTGCAATAACATCTTTGAGGGCAAGGGAAAAGAGAAATGTAGCAACCAAATCCACCTACCCTTCAACTAGAATTAATTGAGGAGGATTAGGTCAAGTGGTACTCTCAGTATTGCAAAGTGTTGCTTTGCAAAATCATCATAGAGACATACAAAGATTCCCAAATCTTAGTATTTGTTCTTAAATAAAATCTTGCCTCAGTCTCTTGCCTCATTGGCCAGGGATTTCCAAGTTATGAATTTGCATCCAAAATCATCTCAAGTAAATGAATAAGAAACCACCAGGTAAAGAACTTACTCCACAAAAGGCAACCATAGAAGGAGCAGCTCACCACAAGAATCAATAATCAAGGCCAAGAACAGCAGATCTTATCCCAACCAAATTACCAGCACCAGAAATCAGCTACAACAACAGGTTATCCATCTAAGATCATGCTTAAGTATCTGTTCTTACCATTGCATCTTAGAAATGTATAGGGACAATAGAAAATCCTCAGATCTGTACTCAAATGGAGTACTAGATCATCACTAGATAGTTTTCATAAGCAAGAAGTAACTGTTGTATCCAAACATCGTCAAGGCCTCAGCCTTTGCATCCTAGGCATGGCAATGTAGTGAAGGGAAACATTTTAAATATAAACCTATGCTTCAGGCCAGCATCACAGGCATTCATGTTTAAATAATTTTGCTTCGCTGTATAAGCAGCAGATCATCCTACCTGAGGCTATATTGTGCACACTCATGTATGGAGGCACCACAAAAATATCCAAAGCAAGAGAATCCACTAAGACAGTGTATCCATCCACTAATCATCTTCCTGATTATAAATTCATGGATCATAATAATTATTACCATATAGGCAACCCATATCTAGCACATCATTCCATCTTTAAGCCACCTTAAATTTTGGCAAATCATTTTCCTAGATTCTTCCTTCTAGGAATCATATTGTTTCTAGCAAATTAACTATAGTACATGTTAAGAATCATCACTAAAATCTTATTCCAGACATTAGAACTGAATAAAATTCAGTTAAGCCAACAAATCACAGGTTCAAAATAGCATATCATGCTATCAAGAGTTCACTGGTGTGCACACTCTCATTGAGAGGCATCACAGCAGTAAACATCTATCAAAACAACAACTATTGAGTGTTTGCAACAAGCACATTCACAATAATTAAATCATCTTCCTAAATACTTTCTTCAAGGAATCATATTCAACTATAACTGTCAACATGGATAACTAAACTTCAGTTTTAACATATACTAAAACACATGATTAACAGGGAATAATGGTTCAAGGAGGAATCTGGTATCAACCAGATTCAAGGAAACACCTGTAGATCATCATATGCCAAAAATGAGGAAACCTTTCTCTAACTGAAACTCATCACAACCCATAGGCATTGATTCTCACCATAGTAAACTAGCTCTACACGCAAGCCTTTGAAATTAGGGAATCATAGTTGACACACTTCAAAGGATCTTACAGATCAAAGAATAAGGGGGTATGTCACTCACATAAAGCTTCAACATATGTTACTTGGTTCTAGGATTTTCAGTAGAAAAGGGTAATAGTAATAGATGTAGAGAGGGAAGAAGGGGTACCTACCTGGGACGAGTCCAAGCTCGCCGAAGAGGAGACATAGGCAATGAGAGTAGCAACATGGTGGCACAGTGGGCACCTAGGTGCCTGCACCACGCCGAGCCATCCTAACCATGGTAGTTGCACGCGGAGAGGGTCGTGGCCGAGCAGCAGAACTGCCAGAAGTCATTAGAGGCGCGGTGGTACAAGATTCGATAGTGGCCAGACCAAGGCAGAGCTAGGGTTTCGGCTAGGTGCACGCGAGGCCACGATTGAACCCGGTCGACAAGGAGAAGGGAAGATGAGGAAGTGGCGAGCCTACGCCAACATACGGCCGCAGCCGGCGGCACCGGATTTGGCCAACGTTGGTCAGGTGGGCGTCGGCGTTGGCTTGTGTGTGTGAGGCAGAGGAACGAGGGAGAGCGGGGATGTGTGCGAGTGTGCAGGAGAAGAGAGGGAGGGGAAAGATGGGCCATGGTCTGGATGAATCGAGCGACATCCAAATGGGCCAGGCTAGCCCATGTCCCCAACCAAACGGCCCAGATTAAATAGGATAAGAAATATAATAAAATAAAGTAAGAAATAAAATACAAATTACCAAAATACCCCTAAGCTTATTTCCACCCAAGAAAAATAAAGAAAAGTCCTAAAATATATATAATATATCAAAAAGACCACAAAAACAATATCTACCTAAGAAAAATATAATTTTACTTATTTAAGTTTAAAAAATGCAAATAAATATCAACACCCTTAAATCTTAATGAATTTTCATAAATTAAGAAGAAGTCCTAAAAATTAATAAAATCATTTTTGCATATGAAAATATAACTACTATTTGATAAAAATACTAACTTAATTTTTTACAAATAAAACTTGAAGAAAATATTTAAAAACATTTAATTATTTGTTAAATTTTATAAAAATAAGGATATTATGTAAAAATAAATAAAAACCATTTTAAGATCTTGAATAAATATATTTTACTAGAAAAAAACTACATATGTTAGCCCAAAAGTTTTTAAGATTTTAAAGTAATAAATCTATCTATTTTATAAAATACCTATTTCATAAATTCTTTAGAAACATTTCTTACATAAAAAATAATCACAATTTGATATAAAGCCTTAAATCTTTTATATTCAAATACTAGTTCCAAGACCATAACTTGGATCTATGCAAAACTTAAATGAAAACTATTAAGCCAATAAAAAATCTTTTAAAACCTTAAATCCAAGTAAACCAACAATTTTAACTAAGTTTTAAACATCAGTCATTTATGATAAATTAAATGATCTTTACCTCTTAACTCAACCATGCTTAACATGAATTTTAAAACTCAACACATTAAGTTATATTAGCCAAATTTGCTTTCTTTAATAAGTCAAATCTATATCATAGTAACAAATCACATTTAAACTCATCATTCACTTATATGGAAAGTGAATGATCTCACAGTCTTAAACATACTTATTACAAAAGTACTTATGTTTTAAAATTAACTTTGGTATACCAAGTCATGTATAATGCCTAAAGAATAGTTATGTTTTTATAGTTAACTTTTGTCTGATCCAAATTAAGTCATAAGGCATCTCAAATCCAAGATTATCGGATAACCGCAAACGACATCGATCATATTCGATTAACCACAAAGATTATTTAAACTTTAACAAAGAAATCTTTTCTTCAAAAGTTATTCATTTTGCCACTTGAAACAACAATCTTATAATAAGTCCCTTAACTCTTAACCACTTAACATAATAAATCCCATCATAATTACCAGATAGCAATTCACCTCAATCTTAGAATATGATAATACTTCACTTTTATACTTTGCATATTAAACACTTAAATGCTTTGTAGATATATTTACTTATGGAGTAAACATTAGAAATAACTAAATCTTAAAATACATCACTTATATTTAACTCATTATCATTATTGGGGATTTATCTCGGGATTTTACAAAATGCATTACATTACTTATGCATCAACATATTGCTTCTTTAAAGATTAGTCCTTACTAGACCAATGATGCTATTTTACATATTTTGGATCTTCTAGTGTCTCGAAGACAGTGATTGCATATCTTGTAATCACAAAGGCAAGTTCACACTTGCTCATATCCTTTGGTTATTTTCTATCAAATACTTGTAACTCAAATGTTGTCCTCACCTGCATTTCAAAAAGATCAGAAAACACTTTTTTCATAATAGTATTATTATGGATTATTTACCAAATGGTAATTGATACGTACATTTTGCATCACTATTCTATGTCATAATTCACTATTATTAATTGATATATTTCATATTGAGAGGTGATACTTATGTTATTTCATATGGTTTTGCATGGTTGATGACTTTTGGAGCATGGACCGCTGCAGTCAGGATTCTGATGGAAAAGGTGTTGTTTGGAGGCAAAATTCACGAAGATCAGAAAATCCAAGAAAATATACGGAAATCCTATTTTTCCAGAAGACGAAGGATGCCAGAAGGAGGAGTGGAGATGGGCCACAGGGGGGCCCACCCCACCCCCTGGCGCGGGCCACTCTAGGCCGCGCCACCTGGTGGTGTGGCCGCCCTGGCCCACCTCTGGCTCTCCCCTCTAGCGTATATATTCCTCCCGAAACCCTAATACTCGGGGGGCAACCAGAGAAAGATTCCACCGCCTCTGCGGGGTGGAAAACACCGATAGAGAAAGATCTCTCCGGCAGACAGATTTCTGCCGGGGGAATTCCTTCCCGGAGAGGGGAGATCATCGCCATCAACACCATCATCAAGCTGGACTTCATCGGGATCATCATCATCACCACCATCACCACCATCATCACCATCATCACCATCATCACCCTCATCACCATCTCCATATTGCTGTAATAATTGGGTTGAATCTTGCATTAGTTCTTAGGGGAAACTTTCCCGGTGTTGATTACTCTTTGTAGTTGATGCTATTGAGTGAACAGTTGAATTATTGTTTATGTTCAGATTGTTATACATCATTATTCCATCTCTGATCATGATCCATATGATGTCTTGTGAGTAGTTTGTTTAGTTCTTGAGGACATTGGAGAAGTCATGTTGTTAGTAGTGGAGTTGTGTTGAGAAAGATTCAATAGTTTGATATTTAAGTTGTGGTGTACTTCTTCTAGTGGTGTCATGTGAACATCGACTACATGACACTTCACCTATATGGGCCTAGGGGAATGCATTGTGTATTTGGCTACTAATCGTAGGGGTTGCTGGAGTGACAGAAACCAGAAACCCCGTTAGGAAACCATTGCACAAGGGGCGTAAGGGTCTTAGAGTTTAATGATGTGGTTAGGTTTCTACCTTAATTACTTTCTTGTACTTATGGATGTTTGCAAGGGGTATAATCACAAGTATGTATTAGTCCTCGGAAGGTCAGTACATTAGCACAGGTTCACCCACACAACACTTAGCAAGCTAAAGAAGATTAATCAACTATATGAAGCGAAAGCACTTGACAGTCTTCCCATGTGTCCTCGAGAACGTTTGGTCATCTTAAGTAATACAACAGGTTGTCCTTTGCTGAATAAAGGATTGGACCACTTGCTGCATTTATTCCTACTGTCTTTTATTTACTCGTACTTTATTTGCTTGCATTATCAAAAACCCCTAAAAATCCGTTTGCTAAGTATTTGCAGAGAATTCCGGATCCATACCACTAGCCAGCACCTTCTGCTCCTCGTATCGAAAATACTGCGATACACCCCTATACTTGTGGGCCATTAAGACTATTTTCTGGCGCCATTGCCGGGGAGTGAAGTGCTATTGGAGAGTGGAACTGGTAAAGGAAACTTCTACTGTGAGTATTGTTTACTTCTGTTAGTTGCTTTATTGTCGTTATGGATAATTCACTGAGTCTCTTATTTGGTAATGCTACTACCACTGCTAAGGTAGTAGATGAACTACCACCTGCTGAGAATGATGCTTTTAAAATACCTACAAGAATTATTGATCATGTTATGGATAACTACTATGTTGGGGATGGAACTGTCCATCCTGGTGATCATTTACTCTTTATACACGAATTATGCAGGTTGTTCAAGTGTGCAAGTATCACTACAGATCAAGTTAAGAAGAAGTTATTTCCATTATCACTGAAAGGAAGAGCTGAGGAATGGTATAAGCTGTTGAAGAATGGTCAAGCTCTGGAATGGGAGGAAATAGTGCCTCTCTTTTATTCAAAGTTTTATCCTCCTAGTGAGATTCATAAAGATCGGAATCAAATATACAACTTTTGGCCTCTTGATGAAGAGAGTACAGCTCAAGCTTGGGGGAGATTGAAGTTACTAATGCTCAAATGTCCCATTCATGAGCTCCCGAACAATATTATTATCAATAACTTTTATGGAAGACTCCCTCTACATGATAAGGATTTATTGGATGCTTCTTGTGCTAGATCATTCACTCGCATGGAAGAAGAAGCTATATGAGATCTTCTGGACCGTATTCAAGATAATGCTGAAGCTTGGGAGAATGACAAAGGAAGAAAGTCAGGTATAAATTATGATTATGAATGCATTGAATATTTTATGGGAACTGATGACTTTCAAAATATTAGTAATGCTTATGGTATTGATTTACAAGTTATTACAAACTGTTTTAAGGCTTTTGCTTCTTATAGTGAAATCCCAACAAAGGGATGGAGCAAGTACCATGCACCTTATAAAGATATTGTTGACTATGTTCCTATTGGGAGTACTGAGTGTTGCACTATTGATCATGTTTTACCTGAATGTTACATTGAGAAGATACCCTTCCCAAATAAGGTAAGGGATCATCCTATGATAACTAGTGTAATCACTAAAAGTGAAAAGAGAACTGTAAAACCTGATGAACAGATAAACGTTGAACCTGTGGTAGCAATCGTGAAAGACCTTGTCACTAAAAGCATAGAAGATGGACACATAGTCTTTTGTGAGGATGCTTCTAATATTGTTTCACATCCTAATAGAACTAAAAAGGCTAGTGTCCCTGTGCTTTCCGTTAGAATTGATGATCATTGCTATTATGGTTTATGTGATATTGGTTCAAGTTCCAGTGCTATTCCTTATGAGCTTTAGAGAGAAATTATGCATGAAATCAGTCCCTGTGATTTGGAAGAGATTGATGTGGTTATCCACCTTGCTAATAGAGAGACCATCTCTCCAATTGGTATTGTACGAGATGTGGAAGTTCTTTGTGGTAAGATTAAGTATCCTGCTGATTTTCTAGTACTTGGTTCAGCTGCTAGTAAAATTTATCCTATCATTTTTGGTAGACCTTTCTTGAGTACTTGTGGAGCTATTATAGACTGCAAAAGGGAAAAAATCTTGACTAAGTTTGATAGGGAATCTTATGAGTTTAATTTTTTGAAATTTACTAAAGAACCTTGTGAAGAGGAAACCCATAATGAGGATTTTAGAGTTGAACAACTTTCTTCTATTTCTCTTGCTCCTAACAATGCTTTGTAGCAATTTATGGAAGATCACGAAAGTGAGATCTTCATGGAAGAAAGTAATAAGATTGACGAGATTCTCCGTCGTCAACCCAAGATGCTTAAGCATAACTTGCATGTAGAAGACTTGGGTACCACGTTGCCACCTAAAAAGGATCTGGTCTTCAATCTAAAACCTCTCCCTGATGATCTTAAATATGCTTATATTGATGAGAAAAAGATATATCCTATTATTATTAGCTCTAAACTTTCAGGGAAGGAAGAAGAAAGGTTATTGGAGGTTTTGAAGAAACACCGAGGAGCTATGGGCTATACTCTGGATGATTTAAAAGGGATTTCACCTACTATATGTCAGCATTCTATCAATATAGAACCAGATGCAAAGCCAGTAGTAGAGCACCAACGACGTTTAAATCCTAAGATGAAGGAAGTGGTAAGAAATGAGGTATTGAAACTCCTTGATGCTGGTATTATTTACCCTATTGCTTATAGTGAATGGGTTAGTCCTATTCATTGTGTCCCTAAAAAGGGAGGTATTATTGTTGTGCGCAATGATAATGATGAGCTTATTCCCCAAAGAATAGTAGTAGGCTATAGGATGTGCATTGATTTTAGGAAAGTCAACAAAGTTACTAAGAAAGATCATTACTCGCTTCCTTTTATTGATCAAATGTTGGAAAGGTTGTCTAAAAAGACCCATTTTTGTTTTCTTGATGGATATTCTGGTTTCTCTCAAATTGCTGTTAAACAACAAGATCAAGAAAAAACTACTTTTACTTGCCTTTACGGAACCTATGCTTATAGACGTATGCCTTTTGGTTTATGTAATGCTCCTGCTACTTTTCAAAGATGCATGTTTGCTATCTTTCATGGTTTTTGTGAGGAAATTGTGGAAGTATTCATGGATGATTTATCCGTCTATGGAAATTCTTTCGATAATTGTCTGCACAACCTTGATAAAGTTTTGCAGAGGTGTGAAGAGACCAATCTTGTTCTTAATTGGGAGAAATGCCACTCCATGGTTAATGAAGGTATTGTACTTGGACATAAGGTTTCTAAAAGAGGCATAGAATTTGATAGAGCTAAGGTTGAAGCAATTGAGAAAATGCCATTTCCAAGAGACATCAAAGGTATTCGTAGTATGCTTGGTCATGCTGGTTTCTATAGAAGGTTTATTAAAGATTTTTCTAGGATATCAAAACCCCTCACTAATCTTCTTCAAAAAGATGTACCCTTTGCTTTTGATGATGATTGTAAGGAAGCTTTTGAAACTCTTAAGAAGGCTTTAACTATAGCTCTTATCGTTCAACCACCTGATTGGAGTTTACCCTTTGAAATAATGTGTGATGCTAGTGATTTTGCTGTAGGTGCTGTCCTTGGGCAACAAATTGATAAAAAGTTAAACGTTATTCATTATGCTAGAAAGACTCTTGATGCTGCTCAAAGGAATTATGCTACTACTAAAAAATAATTCCCGGCTGTATTTTTTGCTTGTGATAAGTTTAGACCTTATATTGTAGACTCAAAAGTCACCATTCATACTGATCATGCTACTATTAAGTACCTTATGACGAAGAAGGATGCTAAGCCTAGGCTTATTAGATGGGTGCTGCTTTTACAAGAGTTTGATCTACATATTGTAGATAGAAAAGGTGTTGAAAATCCTGTAGCTGATAATTTATCTCGATTGGAAAACATCTCTTTTGATCCTATGCCTGTTAATGGTAGCTTCCCAAATGAACAGTTGGCTGCGTTAGGGGTAAACTTGCGAGGGAGCCCTTGGTATGCTGATTATGCTAACTTTATTGTCTCCAAGTATTTGCCTCCAACTTTTACAGCCCAGCAAAGAAGAAAGTTCTTTTATGATTCGAGGCATTATTTTTGGGATGACACACACTTATATAAAGAAGGAGTGGATGGTATTATGTGAAGATGTGTTCCAGAACATGAACAAAAGGAGATATTGCGTAAATGTCATGGTAGTGCTTATGGAGGACATCATGCAGGAGATAGAACTGCGCAAAAGGTGCTACGATCAGGTTTCTACTGGCCTACCCTTTTTAAAGATGCAAGAAATTTTGTTTTATCTTGTGATGAGTGTCAGCGTGTTGGTAATATTTCTAGACACAATGAAATGCCTATGAACTACTCTCTAGTTATTGAACCCTTTGATTGTTGGGGATTTGACTTTATGGGTCCTTTTCCTCCCTCGAAAGGTTATACTCATATTCTTGTTGCCATTGATTATGTTACTAAGTGGGTAGAAGCCATTCCTACAAAGAGTGCTGATGAGGAGACTTCTCTAAAAATGCTTAAGGATGTTATCTTTCCTAGGTTTGGAGTGCCTAGGTATCTCATGACTGATGGAGGTTCACATTTCATTCATGGTGGTTTTAGAAAGACCCTTGCTAAATATGATGTTAATCATAGAATTGCTTCGGCTTATCACCCCCAAACTAGTGGGCAAGTAGAGTTACCAAATAGAGAAATTAAATCGATCTTGCAAAAGACTACTAATAAATCTACAAAAAACTGGGATAAAAAGTTGAATGATGCTTTATGGGCTTATAGGACTGCCTACAAAAACCCTATGGGGATGTCTCCTTATAAAATGGTTTATGGGAAAGCTTGTCACCTACCTTTAGAATTAGAACACAAAGGTTACTGGGCAGTTAAAGAACTCAATAGAGATTGTAAGCTCGCTGGTGAGAAAAGATTATTTGACTTAAGCTCTTTAGATGAATGGAGGAGTGAAGCCTATGAGAATGCTAGGCTCTTTAAGGAAAAAGTTAAAATATGGCATGACAAGCGAATACTTAAGAGAGAATTTCATGTTGGTGAGAAAGTTCTATTGTATAGGTCTCGTCTCAGATTTTTTGCAGGAAAGCTACTGTCAAAATGGGAAGGACCTTTCATTATTGAAGAAGTGTACCATTCGGGAGCAATAAAAAATTCTTCTTTAAAAGATAATACTACACAAGTAGTGTTGGGCAGCGACTCAAGCACTATATTGCTGGAGATTCCTACAATGAAGATGTTGATGCCTTTCAAGTTATAACTCCGGAAAAATTTATCAAGGATCAAATTCAGAGACCTACAGACTCCATTTTTGAATAGGTAACGGTTCAGGTAAGAAAAGTTCCACGAAAATACTATCCAATTATATTTTTGCAGTTTTTAGTCAATAAGGAAAGCTACGAAGCAAAAGAGGGACGGAAATGGAGCCAGGGTGGCTCACACCACCCAGTGGCGCGGGCCCACCCCTAGCCGGGCCACTAGGTGGTGTGGCCACTCCGGACTCCGCCTCCGACTTGTTTTCTCCCAGTACCTTCCTTTTGGTGTGAACCTTCGTAATATATAACCCCCCGGATCTCCCGAGGTTCGTATATCGTGTTCTCATCGTGTTTTTGTTTCGATCTGTTTCTGCCAGGAACTATTCTTGAAAGCTTAGAAGCACAATGGTGTCCTCCAAGGATAAGGGGAAGGAGCTTATGGAGGAAGATCTCCAAGACTCCGGGCAGAAAAAGGAGATCAAGAGTGAAGATGAAGAGGAGGCAAAGCACACCGGCACTACCATTGCAAGCATTGGAGTGGTGGCAAACTCTGCCAGGACTATGCCAATTGGAGGGAAGCCTCCTCATCACCGTTCAGATCCATGGCCACTTCCTCCGCGTGCTAAGATACCTTTCCATACCCTTATCCATGAGCATCAATACCAAAATATGCCCAAGGAGAAATTACCCTCCAATTGGGATTTGCCTCGTTCTAGCCATGCAGGAAAAGAAAACTTCAAGGAGGTAGAGTGGGGAAAGAATCACAAGAGCTGGGATTCTTAGCCCGACATGATCATGAGCCGCATTGAGCACAACTCGGAGTTGATTCGTACTCTCACCTTCGAGATTGAGGACTTGGGGAAACTGATCAAAGAGCTCATCAAGAGGATACCACCACCACCGAAGGAGTAACTCGTCATCAGGTTTGGCATCCCCTTGGTTTGTTCCAAGCTTGGGGGAGTGCCGCGGTATCACATCACTATCTTCTATCTTTTTACCTTTTTAGTAGAGTCATATCATGAATCGAGAAATTATCATGTAGGATGGTTTGCATTATGGAAGTGTCCCCTCTCTCGTTAGATATGTATCCCTTGGTGTGAGTTGCCGTTATGGAATATTAATGAGAATTTCTATCATTTACTCTTTTGTATATCTTATATTAGTTTTTAGTTCGTGGTTATATGATTGATCTTGTCGTTAGTATTGGTATCACTTTGGGATCATTGAATTAATTTAGTTGGTTTTGGCAAACCTGGCTCGGTCAGTAGCAACACTATTTTTGAGAGTTGAATGAAAAGGATACAAATTCTCTAAAGAAAATATAATTTCATCATCTTTCTTTCTTTCTTGATTTGCTCATAAGTCTAGTATTCTCTAGTTAAGATCTTTTGTGCTTCCAAGGAAGATTGCATGTTTGTTTTTGTCACTTGTATGTTTGTTTGTTTCCTTCAACTCTTATACTTGCTACCCAGCCTTGCTAGCCAAAAACGTGTACTGAGAGGGAATTCTTATCGTGCATCCAATCCTTAAACCAAAAACCTATGCCATTTGTGTCCACCATACCTACCTATTAGCACTATTGCTATTCCAAGTAAATTATTGTTTTATCTACCTCGCAAATTAAACTTGTTATGTGAAAATTAGTGATTAAAGCTCTCACGAACTTGATGGCACACTTTACTTTCTTGCATTTAATAAACTTGAACCATTGTGCTCACCTATGTTGCGTATATGCTTGAAGTTTGTAAGTTGTGAATTAGGAAAACCATGCTGTCATGGGGAATGCTTTCAACATTGCACTGGTACTTTGTACCTAGTTGATATCATGTTCTTTTGTCTATGGATGTCGTCGGTGTGAAATGAAAGGGGAGCTTGTAAGTCCATGGAGTTATGCATGTGTGTTAGAGAAACGCCTGGGCCGCTGGTCTAATCCATGCTGTCATGGTGGAAACCTGCAGCGTAACCATAATGAGCATCTATGAAGCATTCTTATTATAAAAAAGAGATAGAGATTGAGAAAAAAGAGATTATGAAAAGAGGAAAGAGAGAAAAAAGCACCATATTCCCATGGTAAATAAGAACATTGCTGAGATACGTGTTGTCTGCTTCCCTTGTCATTTTGATATGGGGATTGTTCCGTATCATCGGGCAAGGGGTACCCCATTGGCGGTTCTCTATGATACACATGTGCTTACGATGACAAGAACTTACCGGTGACTAAGCTTGAGTAGCATGAGGAGCGGCCCTCGTATTCAAGGGACATGAGATTCTCAATTTACAACTTGTCAAACATATCCTCGTATTTGATCACTTTAACCTTAATCACCTAAAGATGCCTATGATAGGGGCAATGAGAGATGAAAGCTAATAAGTATCATAATTTTTGGGAGCTCTTTATGAAACTTGCAATCCCTGCTTCCCTCTGCGAAGGGCCTTTCTTTTACTTTTTAGTTGAGTTAGTAAACATATTCCCTTCTATGTCAGCAAGGATTTTGAGTTGTTGTGTTTCATTCATTCATATGCTGATTTATTCAATCATGTTTCTTATGTTCCTTGTTTTGCACATTGGTCTTATCTTGATGTTTACTACTTTGAGGGCTACCATTGAAAACCAGTTATTTGTGAACTCCAGCAAATTATCAACTATTCTTCGACCAAGAGCTAAGTTTGCCATTACCAATTATGATTTACTTTATGTATCGCTATTGTGTTTCCTTTACTTATTGCAAGTTAAGTTATATAATAGTGAGTTGTCTTCTATTATGATTTATGTATTGATGAATGTGAACCAGAGGTCATGTTTTATTGACTCTTCACTCCATAAACCCGAGGTCATGTTTATTGAGCTCAGTTTTGCTTGGGGACAAGCGAAGTCTAAGCTTGGGGGGAGTTGATACGTCCATTTTGCATCACTATTCTATGTCATAATTCACTGTTATTCATTGATATATTTCATATTGAGAGGTGATACTTATGTTATTTCATCTGTTTTTTGCATGGTTGATGACTTTTGGAGCAGGGACCGCTGCAGTCAGGATTCTGATGGAAAAGGTGCTGTTTGGAGGCAATATTCGCGAAGATCAGAAAATCCGGGAAAATATATAGAAAATCTTATTTTTCCAGAAGACGAAGGATGCCAGAAGGAGTGGAGATGGGCCACAAGGGGCCCACACCACCCCCTAGCACGGGCCACCCTAGACCACGCCACCAGGTGGTGTGGCCGCCCTGGTCCACCTTTGGCTCTCCCCTTTGGCGTATATATTCCTCCTGAAACCCTAATTCTCGGGGGGCGACCACAGAAAGATTCCGCTGCCTCTACGGGGCGGAAAACACCGAGAGAGAAAGATCTCTCTGGCAGACAGATTTCTGTCAGGGGAATTTCTTCCCGGAGAGGGGAGATCGTCGCCATCAACACCACCATCAAGCTGGACTTCATCGGGATCATCATCATCATCACCACCATCATCACCATAAGCACCCTCATCACCATCTCCATACTGCTGTAACAATTGTGTTGGATCTTGCATTAGTTCTTAGGGGAAACTTTCCTGGTGTTGATTACTCTTTGTAGTTGATGCTATTGAGTGAACCGTTGAATTATTGTTTATGTTCAGATTGTTATACATCATTATTCCATCTCTGATCATGATCCATATGATGTCTTGTGAGTAGTTCATTTAGTTCTTGAGGACATGGGAGAAGTCATGTTGTGAGTAGTGGAGTTGTGTTGAGAAAGATTCAATAGTTTGATATTTAAGTTGTGGTGTACTTCTTCTAATGGTGTCATGTGAACGTCGACTACATGACATTTCACCTATATGGACCTAGGGGAATGCATTGTGTATTTGGCTACTAATCGTAGGGGTTGCTAGAGTGACAGAAACCTGAACCCCCGTTAGGAAACCATTGCACAAGGGACGTAAGGGTCTTAGAGTTTAAAGTTATGGTTAGGTTTCTACCTTAATTACTTTCTTGTACTTACGGATGTTTGCAAGGGGTATAATCACAAGTATGTATTAGTCCTTGGAAGGTCGGTACATTAGCACAGGTTCACCCACACAAAACTTAGCAAGCTAAAGAAGATTAATCAACTATATGAAGCGAAAGCACTTGACAGTCTTCCCATGTGTCCTCGAGAACGTTTCGTCATCTTAAGTAATACAATCGGCTTGTCCTTTGCTGAATAAAGGATTGGGCCACTTGCTGCATTTATTCCTACTGTCTTTTATTTACTCGTACTTTATTTGCTTGCATTATCAAAAACCCCTAAAAATCCATTTGATAAGTCTTTGCAGAGAATTCCTGATCCATACCACTAGCCAACACCTTCTGCTCCTTGTTGGGTTCGACACTCTTACTTATCGAAAATACTGCGATACACCCCCTATACTTGTGGGTCATCAGTAATAATCTATTGATACAGTTCTAGTGGTAAAGGAATATATCATCTAGGACTTAACAACCAATGTCACTAGTGATTCTAGCACCATATATTACGCGTTAACCATGAGATTTGGAATGGGACAGAGAAGTCAGCTGGATATTCTTCGTTTCGCATGGACGGATGACCTTATCGTGAGGCTATAGATTCCTTGCGGGGCCTCAACAGATGGATGGGAATCCTAGTTCCCCGTGATATTGGTGTCTAGACTTTCCGTGAGGGGCTGTCGGAGGTATATTGGCCTATACGGGGGTTGCTAGGGACATGATCTACTCTCTGGAGTCTCCAAGGGGTTGCCAGGGTTATATCTGCCTGTATGGGGGTTAACAGAGTTATATTTGCTTGGGGATGTCGTGTCTTCATGCAGGGTTGCGGAGAGGGGTAGTGATTTTCTTGGATCATCTACTGGGCCCCACATCACGAATTGTGGACGGGAAAGATTCGCCCGGTTGTGCAAC
The DNA here is from genome assembly GCA_910589775.1 of Avena eriantha. Classification (NCBI taxonomy): domain Eukaryota; kingdom Viridiplantae; phylum Streptophyta; class Magnoliopsida; order Poales; family Poaceae; genus Avena; species Avena eriantha. Next base: position 9,041,845 of record OU342741.1, on the reverse strand, counting down.
AAGGATTTGGTCTCTCATGGGTAAAGCAACGCACCTCTGCAGAGTGTAAGAACTATGACATGTTACTCCTTGTTCCAGGAAGGAGCTACGAACGCGGCAGGAAATGAACTCCATGAAAGTTCTGGTCAACCTGTGAAGGCTGTCGGAGATAGTTTTCAGAATAAAAGCAATCTTTGAAGAAATGTTTACAAAAACCTGCATTGCATACTACCTATGGTCTGTGTCTGTAGTTAGTGCATCAAACACTCGTTTTAAGTGAACTTGCTGAGTACGCTCATACTCAACCGTACCTTCTTAACCCTTGCTAGGTTCTAAGTCGTGGAATACATCGTCAACATCAACTAGGTGCTCAAGAAACCATCACCGACTGCTCAAGTTCTTCAATAAAGTCAACATATACATCAACCGAAGTGAAGACGTAGTTCCTGAGTAGATAGGAGTAGAATCTCTAGCCATAAAACCTACTTCTACAGAACATTGCAATAGCAACAATGGCAAGCCAAATAGTTTAGATGCTAGTCTTAGTCTAATGATAGTTCTGATTTGTTATTTCTGCTTCTTCTTGTAAAGAATTGTTTTCTTCCACTTTAACCTAGAGTGTTCTGTGGATCTTTTGGAAAGAGTCGAGTTGTAATCTATAGTCATGTCTTGGACCTACTGTGTTTCTGTTGTACCACTCTAAGGGATATAATACTAGTGAATGGTGTTTCATTAGTGTTATGTCAACGACTATAGTGTAGTACATCATGCAGTGGTATGCTGGGTCACCGCACAGTCATTTGGGAAAATCCAAGTAACCCCTTTGTTTGTTAAGATTCAACAACGAATTGCTTTCTAATCTTCAGTGAATTTTTCCTCTAGGATTTCTCATAATTCTAGTTTACCATTATTTTCTTAGTAGTTTGTACGTATGTCATATTCTGGTAATCATGACAAATGATTCACAAATGTCTCCATACGGGACATGGGCTACATTTTGAATCCTACTTCATGTAGTGAAAACGCTAGTGGGGAAAACACAATGATCACTATCATTGATTCTTTCCTTTGTGAAGATTATCATTCAGGAACGCTTTCAGTTGTGCTTCTCAACACTCTGATGCGGGATTTTGAATCCTCATCGTGTTTTTAACTATCTTACATTAGCTCCATAATCTAGAATTGTCACTGAATATGAACTTTCTTGAGAATGCACCAAAATCCAAGCAATACTTGTTTTGCTCTCCTTTTGGTTCTAGCTATGGCTATCGTATTCATAATTTCCAATGAATACTCTATAAGGACTTATTTGCTATTGTTTTGGTTATATCGAATAACCCCAAAACTTCCACGACGATCTATACAAGATATGGCACCGAATTCACAAATTCAGATGGTTCACTATATATTCTAATTGAGTGCGAACTATTTCTAACTAATGGCCTTTTACATCTATACTACAACGATTTATTCGGTGCCATCTTTTCACCCACTTGATATCAAATATCATATTGTGATGCTTTGCATTTTGACATTTCAAACACATTACATTCCACAATTTTCTTTATGCCAATCTTATAAAGTCAAATTTCATTACTATTGATCAAATCGTAGTAATTAGATTCTCTTTTTTATTTAATACCCCTTTGTTGATGAAATAATTTGATCATATCAAATAGTTTCATACTTATGTTTCCTTTGGTGAACCTCTTTACACAATTTAAACATTCATATAATGATAATCACCATTTTGTTAAACTACAATATATCGAATATGTATTCTCTTTTAACAATTCATCAAACAGTTTGTATTCATGTAATACACGGTGTTTAAGTTATTTCTGCCGAACTTAGGCATGATTCATATGTGACAATAATACAAGTGTCTTTCACATATTATCAATATTACTTTGAATCTAAACAATGGTCTCATTCAGTAATGAACATATCATTAAGTTGGCTAATTTTCAATATTTTACAAATGTTCATGTATTATCAATTAGTTTCAAAGAACATGGATAATTCACATATAATTGAACAAGATATGAACACGAATATAAATCATTCATAAAAGTGGAACAACTATTTGTTACAAACTCATATGAATAACCGTCTCACGAAGTGTGAGACACACTAATGAAGTTCACATATCCATTGATCAATTACAATAACTATCCAAAAACATAAACTAAGTGATAAACATCGAGGGAGAGTGTCGTCGGCCATCATCATCATGCTCGCCATCAACACGCAATGTCACCTCATCTCCAGCAAGCACCTCTCATGCAGAAGGACATGTTTTTAGCAAAACAGAACAGGTATCAAATATACTTAACACTGCAATATGTGTTTGCAAGATTATAACATTTATAAAATTGTATATCAAATATATACCTTTGTCATCGATGACCTCACCCGCAATGGGTTCAACCTTCACATTCCTGTGATGTGATATGAACCTGTGGAAATCCAGTGTTTCCACATCGCTTCTCATGATGCAAGTCCTGACATGTGCTTGGTAGCTTGGTGGCAGCGACCGCATCACAATGCCATTTGCAAAAGAGCTCGTCATCTAGCTATCCAGGAAGTATGCAGGCCTGATGTTCGCATCATGCATGCGCTCCAAGTGGTCGTCAAGTGAAGAGTTCTCCTCCATCTTAATGGAGGGGAAGTCTCCCATCAGCTCATGCTCCCATATGCGTACTTGTTCCATGGAATGTGTCTGAAGCTGTACCATTACCGTACGAGGGTCAAGATTACCCATGATTGGCCACAACTCATTCACCATCCTGAAACGCATCGTCACTAATATGAAGGTGACCATCTCACGACGGCAATAGCGGTCTTCCCGCTGCTCTGGGGTCTCTAAGTCACTAGAATGATCCAAATCCATCTCGTTGAGTATATAGTTGACCACATCATTCTCACTAAGGAGAACATGGAGACACGCAACCCACATAGCGAAGTTTGATCCGTCTAGCCTGATCTTCTCTTCATCTAACCAATCGTCAACATGGAAGGTAGCATTTGGGAGAACCATTTTCTACATTTATAATTGCAAAAGGAATTTGGACTAAGTTTATAATTGAATGAGTTAATGTAATAACTCCACTAAAAACACCTATCCCCTAAAGGGTTCTAGCGATAACACGACCCCTTTCCCCCACATCTCCCTCGATGGTCATGGCCATCAATGTGGGTTCTAGGGTGGACGCTAAACGTCGGTCACATCATTCATGCGACTCGTGCTCGATCTTTCGACCATCCGTGTTCCGAGGCCATGTCTACACATGCTAGGCTCGCCAACTCAACCTTAGTGTATTCACTATGCAACATGGCTTACACCAACTATATGCAAACGTAAATATGTCTGACACCCGATCATCACGACGCTGCACACTAAGGGGGAACTTTCTTGGTGGTGCACACTAAGGGGGAACACAATCATTGGTAATTTTTAACTGGGATCATCTTATTAGGCTACCATCGAGTATCTAATACTAGAACACAATAAGATATACAAACAATAAACATTGAATGTAAATGCGATGTGATATGGTCCTTCACGCCGTGATCTCCATCCGGCGTCACCGGATTCCGGCGCCAGGATTCCGATGCCGTAGACACCAGGGCACTGGTGTCTTTCTGGCGTGGTAGTGTGTCACCTCCGTGACTATCTACTACTACTCTGTAACATAATGTAAGCACTTTACTTTGCCACAACCATATCACAAAGCAACGCCCCCTGCAAAACAAAGTTAGACGCCTCTACTTTATCTTTGCATGTTTTACGTGGTTGAATGAGCTTTTGCACAAGAACCGTTCTTACCTATGAACTTTCACCACAATGCTAATCAAGTATTTGTATATACTACACCCCTTTCAGGGCCCTCCATTGCAAATGGCATACCAACTAATGCGAGAGAGACAGACACCCCCTAGAGCCACTTTATACAGTACAAGTTGTATGTCAAGTGTGGACCAGTCTCGCGAATGAACGTGTAAATTCGGTTGGCGGCCGCTTCATCAAGCATTACTGCGGTATACACAAGTACACGTGGGAGGGTAACAACTAAAAGATCAACGCCCACACGCTACATATCGTGTGTTCTTCTCGTACCAGCGCATTACTACGCATAGATCTAGCTCTGATACCACTGTAGGGGTTCGCGTATAAAAACAATAAAATTTTACCCTACGCCCCTGAACTCCTGATGCTACCAAGACCTATCTATTAGTAATGCAGTAACAGGAGGGGCTTTTCGCGAACTTACCCTTGAAGGCCAAAAAGCGTTGTCAATGATCAGGAGAGCATGGTTGATGTAGACGAGCCGAAGCCGACCTCAAGGTCGTGATGAAGTCCTTGCACTCCTGTAGCTCCAAGGAGTCCTAGTTCCCTAAGTGTGACACCTCATGGGGATTTACACACGTCAGGTGCCTGGCGATGACTCCCGCTTCCCTGATCCAGCAGCAGTTAGAGCTCCTGGATCCCAATCTCGCAGCACGCCGACGCTCCGCGGTGAAGATGTCTCTCGTTCGTGCAGTCTGAACATGGGACCACGGTCACGACAGACAGACAGACAGAGAGAGAGAGATATCAATTGGAGGTCTCCCCAAAAGAGAGGAAACCTTTTATTGAATATTGTGTGTCTTTTCTGGTCAAAATACCCCACTATATATAGGGGGAGGGGAGGTATTACCTCCCTCAAAGTCCCGGGGTGGGACTAAAGGAGGGGACAGGGGGCACCCACTGGCCGCCCTGGTGGGCCCCGCACGAGGGGGGGGGGGGGGCTAGGCCCAGCCGGCCACCCCTTCCCCTTCTCTCCTCTTGCCTTTCCCTCATAGGCCCTTCTCCCTCCGAAATTAGCCCATTAAGCCTTTTTGACCATTAATTGATTTCTCTTTTATTAAATAATTATGAATAAATGATTAAATCAATATTTAACATTCATTCACATATTAATCAATCTCCGTGGTTATGGAACACTTTCCACCTCCACTCCGGACATCCTCCGGATAACCCTTCCAGTTTTCTCTCTTCTCTTCTTTGGTGATTCTACTGATCATGTAAACACTCTCTAAGCATCATCAAGCCCTTAAGACTTATACCCCACGGTTCAGGAACACTAGACATGGTTGGGACACTCCCGGACCAATGATCAACAGAGGGACCTGGATGGCCATGTGACCCCTGTGCATTCCACGAAGATCTTTCGTCGTTTGAACCGTGACTATCGCGTCTTATTCCTTTTGTCTCTCGATACTTGCATTACCGGAGACCTAATCAATGACATCACCATGTCATGTTCAATCTCGTTACCAAACAATGCTACTTGACTCGTTTTGAGTGATATCCCTGTGATCAAATCACACGCTGCGCAGCTATTGGATACAACTTCTTCGAGTGGGCCCTTGAGTATCTTTCCGTCACGGGAATGGAAAAATCCCACTCTTGACATATATTGCCTCTACGGTTCCTCCGAATACCTGAACACACCTTTATGATCACTCTGTCATAAGTGACATTTGATGCTATCTAAGCACTCTCGGGAGACAGTGATTGATATAGTCTCATGGTCTAAGGAATAGTCTACTAGGTCTATTCTAATCATCGTAACTTGAAATTCGTGACATGGTCAGGTCACGAAGTTTAGGTTGGTTATTGGTTCATCATCTCATTCGCAGAATGATTTTACTCAATTTCCAACTAGCATAAATGCCACATGATCAGGAAACCTTGATCATCTGTTGACCAATGAACTAGTGACTAGAGTTTCACCGGGAACCCCTGGTTGTTTATATATCACCCGTGTATTGATGTTTCCTTTCAATACAGTTATAGCATGATATAAGACTTAATCATAAACTTTATGAAATATGATAATAATCCTTATTATTATTTGTCTCCAGGGCATATTTCCAACAGTTTTTTGCATCTCCTCCTAAAGAGAAGGGGAACAATTTTAAGAAATAATAACGTTGTTGTATCTTAGTTTTTCCAAATAGGCAAGAATTATGTTCTAAATTCATTTAATGCTCATAAGGAAATTCTTCTTCTTTACCATATAACTTAGATGCTTCCACTCTTTCTATTATTTCACGGTCAATTTCAAAATCATAATCCTTATCTTTAATGAATATTACAGGTTCTTTGCATTTACTACCAACAAGAAATAGTCCTCCTAGAGAAAAAGTACTGAGAGTTTCTTCAAATTTATCCAAGTCATCTAGATCAAGACTCATAAAAGCGTTAGTGAAAGCAATATCCTCTTTAGTAGGTGTATTTTTAGAACTAGTGGCATTATATTTTTCAGTAACATGTCCATCTTTATCATATTTAGATTCCATATCATCATTAGACAAGGACTTAGATAAGTCAGGCATCCCCTCTTTATCTTGGCCATCATCCAAAAAATATTTTTCAATACAGTAGACATTCTAGACAATGGTGAACTTGGTAGGATAGTAGTTTTCTTTTTAATAGCAGTAGTAGGAACAACATTAGGTGAAAAGTTTGGCCTAGAGGGCAAATCCGTACCTATTCTTGTAGTAGAAGGCATAATATCGTTACCCTTTCCCATGATGAGAGACAAGTAAGTACAACAAGTAAATGATAATAAGTTGTCTTACCAATAAGGCTAGGTTCCCCAGTAACGGTGCCAAAAAATGTCTCGATGCCCACAAGTATAGGGGATCGCTGAAATCTTCGATGGGACCCAAATTTATAGCTGGACTCAAGGGGAACACAAGAATACCAATAAGACTTTAGCAATTGAGACGTCACTCTGAATCACACCTGTATATCAATAAACTTGCAAAGAAAGTGGTGATTTATGGCAGTTGATTCAAAGTAGTAAAACTAAACAATAAATAAAGCAGCAGATTTCTAGTTTTCACCGGAAGTCATGTTGTGAAACTTTCAGTGGCTAAAATGCAGGCATGAGGTGATAGCGGGGTGTTGTATGAATGATATCCATCATATAATGTATCATATTACCATGGCATTTATCTCTAATTCAGTTGTGTGTAGGTGTGTGTTCCAAACATAATCATGCATGTAAGTTTGCATAATATCTTTTGTCCTGCCTGCTGATGACTTTGAAATATATCCATCTACGTCCATTTAAACTGGATATTATTCATAATTTTGATGAAATATCTCTCTAAACCCTGCCACTAATGCCTAATATTCAGAGGGGTATGTCATCCTTTCTTTCTATTTTTTTCCTGCATAGATAATGATGTTTTATGATGGGAATCACTACATTAAAGTCAAATATACAAGATTTCCAACAACCAGAAGAAACCTGGAGTGGTGGATCAGATGTAGACACTTTAACGACCAACTATATGACCAGAATAAAATTCTGGCCGTATAGTTTTGGTCGTATAGTTGGCGCCACCACCGCTAGGTCAAACAGAACAACTTCCATGAAGGGACCTGATGGCTCTGAAATATAGCCATCTACGTCCACATTTAAACTGGATATTATTCATAATATGGATGAAATATCTCTCTAAACCCTGCCACTAATGCCTAATATTCAAAGGGGTATACAATCCTTTCTTTTTATATTTTTCCTACGCAGATAATGTCGTTTGAAGATGGGAATCACTATATTAAAGTCAAAGATATGAGATTTCCAACAACTAGAAGAAATTAGGAGCTGTAAAGCGGAGGCTGATGCTTTAACGACCAACTATACGATCGGAGCAAAAATTCCGGCTGTATAGCTATGGTCGTATAGTTGGTGCCGCCACCGTTAGGTTAAACGGAACAACTTTCGTGAAGGGACCCCTATATAAAGAATCCCCGGGCGAGGAGAAACCAGGCCAGACCTTGCCAAAAACTCACTGTGTAGCACCCCCATAAAACCACTACTAGAAAATCGCTGTGTTTTTGGTGCATTGCATCATCATGACCGCATGCTCATGTCATCATGCCACATTGCATTTGAGCATTGTCATCATCATGCATCTGTTTGTCTGAAACTATTTTCGAAAAACCTGGTTTTGTTTTCTAAATGCCCCGTCTTTATTTCAAATCAAAAACCCCGGTTCTCTAGATTATTTTGTTTTGTCTAATAACGGTTTACAAAAGCCCCGTTTTAAATAAATAAAATTTTTAAGTTGTTTTTAGGAGGCAGCCCGCCAGGCCCGAAAGCCTGGCCGGCCACCTCCAAGCCCTAAACTAAAATCCTATCCTAACCCTAGTCCACCTACCCAGCACCACATCCCTCCACCCCGCCGCCACTACCCAGCCGCAACACACTACGCACGCAGCAGCGTTGCAGCCGCCGCACCACTTCCTACTGCCTGACACGCTGCAACGTAGCACACAACCACCTTGCTCCCGTACATGACCCCACCCGCGTGCTCCCTGCCTCGTCATGAGCGTGACCGCGTCGCCCAACCCCAGCCCTACACTGAATCCCCACCACCCCGTCCTCGCTCCTCTCTCACACCTTGATCGAACCGCATCGTGGCCCCACCCTCACGCGTCGTAGACGCCACCTACCCCGACCTCTCCCGATCGATCTCATCCCTACCAACCACCCCGATGCAACCCTCGCACCCTCACGATCCTCGATCCCGCGCAAGCCGCTGCCACCGCGACCTGGGTCCCCTCCGCCGCATCCCAAGCTTGCCAGCTCTGCTGCTCCGGGTCACCCTTGTCTCTGGCCGTGCCTATCTTCTCCACCGGCCTCGCAGCATCGCCTTCCGCTTGTCCTCGCGCCCTGTCTTGCCGATCACGGCCCCTCGTCAACCTCGATCTCACCGAGCGCCGCCTCGAGCGCCTCCCCACGACGCTTCTCTCAAGCTCGCCCAGGCGCCGCCCTGGTCCAACTCACCATCCACCCCGCGCCTCCCGAGCCGCTCCGGCCGCGCTCCTCTCCGGCTCTACCTCGCGGCGCCACCGGGCCCTTCTCTCCTTGGCCCCGCAGAGCCTCCCCTCCGCCAAGCACGACACGGCCACCCTGCCTGACCTATACCGCATCCTCAAGCCTCGCCATCGGCTGTGCTCACCTCCAGCAGTCGTGGTCGCGGCCCCTCCCGTTGTTCTCTGCCGCCACTGCTCGAGCTCCCCTCACCTCCATGTTTGGTAGCAGGTACCAGGTGCCCAACCTCGTCCACGTCCGCGACCTACCTCTACTCCACATGCTCGACACCTGCCTCAATGTGTTGTTGGTTGTTGGCCAAGCCTGTGCTAAGCTCCCTGTTCCCGGCAGCGTCTGGAGGCCACGTGAACGAGTTTTCTGTCAGCCCGCTGTATCCTGTCCGCAAGGCATTGATGCGCTCGACTTTCGATGTAGATCTCGTTGGGAACCCCTAGAGGAAGGTACGATGAATACAACAACAAGTCTTCCTTCAGTTATGAAACCAAGGTTTAATCGAACCAGTAGGAGCAAGGAAACACCCCAAAGGTGTTACTAGCTGAGCTTTGGCAGGGCGCACTACCGGTGCTAGTAGCAACGTGGAGACCTGCACAACACAACCACAGAACTTTGTCCCCAACTTGCGATGAGGTTGTCAATCTCACCGTGTTTTGCAGAAAACAAAGGATTAAACGTATCGAATGGAAAGAAGTAAAAGTTGTAGAAAGTAAACACAAAGCAGTAAAAGATTGTAGATTGTATGTAAAGAAAAAGGACCGGGATCCATAGTTCACTAGAGGTGGCTTTCCTTAGATAGATAACATGCTGGGTGAACAAATTACAGCGGGGCAATTGACAAACACCGAGAAAGCAATACATGCATATACTAATCATCTTGACTCCTCTCAGACTTGATTGGGCATTACAACATAATACTTAGACCGCCATCCAACTACATCTATGACTAATAATCCACCTTCAGGTTATCATCCGAACCCCCTCCAGTATTAAGTTGCAAGCAACAGATTATTGCTTTACGAACTGCGTGTAAAGTAAACAATATGATTGTTCTATGGACAAAGGATTGTTGTTTTCTCCCTAGTAGCAACAGCACATCTAGTACCTTAGAGATTTCTGTCACTTCCCCAGATTACCAGAGGCATGAACCCACTATCGAGCATAAAAGCATAAATACTAACTCTTGGAGTTGCTAGCATCTACTTGGCCAAGATAGCTGCTAACAACGGAAAGCATGCAAGATCACAAATAACAAAGACATGATAGAATCAATAATCAATCTGAAATAGCATCTCAATATCCATCGGATCCCCGCAAACACAACATGTATGAATTACAAATAGATGATCTTGATCATGAACAGAGCTCACAAGGTCTAAACATGAAAGCACAAAGGAGGAGAAACCAGCCATCTAGCTACTACATGGATCCGTAGTCAAGGGATGAGCTACTCACGCATCACACCGGAGGCTTGCATGGTGATGAAGAAAGCCTCCAGGGTGAATTCCCCTCTCTGGCAGGGTGCCGGGAAGAGCTTCAGATCCCTCTCGATCTAGGGATGGAGATGACGGCGGCTACAAACTCTTTCGTGGATTTTTGATCGAGTACTTAGGGTTTTCGTCCAGAGGGCAACTTATAGGCGGAAGGAGAGGCCGAGGGGGTGCCGGGAGCCACCACACCAACCCCTGGCGTGGGCCAGGCCTGGCCGCGCAGCCAGGTTGTTTGGCCGCCCCAGGCCCTTCTCCGTCTCGTATTCTGGGACTTGATCCCTTCCGGAAAAATAGGCACTTTGGCTTTTGTCCTGTCCAATTCCGAGAATATTCATTTTCTAACTTTCCTGGAACCAAAAACAGCAGAAAACAGGCAGCTGGCACTGTGGCTCTTGTTAATAGGTTAGTCCAAGAAATCATATGAAAAGTACTCCAAAGTTGGAACAAAACACAAGAGAGTGGATAAAACCAAGCATGGAACATCAAAAATTATAGATACATTTGCAATGGATCAACATCCCCAAGCTTAACTCCTGCTCGTCCTCGAGTAGGTAAGTGATAAAAAGAAATAATTTTTGAGGTGACATGCACCATCAAAGACTTGATCAAAGTATTTGCAAAACATACAAAGCTGGGATCATAGTACTTCAATCATAACATGAAAGACAAAGTTCTAGCAATAAGCAAAGAAACTATGATGCAACATGAAAAGGCACAAACAAAAGATTCATGAATAACAATGCTTTGCAAGACGTTTGTTTGTTTCACATAAAGAAAACATAGCATAAAAATATTCAGCTTGTCCCTCAATAGGGTAGCAAATATAAATGCATAGGACACCTTCAAAGTTCATAAGAGTGACTAGATACAATAGTTTAAAACAACCAATATCAAGTTATGCATCAATCAACTAGTCTTGGGACAATGCACATAGAACTAAGAATGTCCACTATGCTCTCAAAGTAGGTGCATAAAGGTAGAAGGTGGAGACTCAATATAATGGTGGGAGAAAGGCCTTCATAGAAGGAAGCAGAGATTCAAGTTTCATAAAGAGCTTCCAAAAATTATGGTACTTATAGCTTTCAGCTCTCATTGCCCCTATCATAAGCATCTTGAAGTGATTAAGGTTAAAGTGAACAAACTATGGTGTACATGCTTGACAAAATATAAGTCAGAAATCTTATATCCCTTGTATACGAGGGCCGCTCCTCATGCTACTCAAGTTTAGTCACCGGTAAGTTCTTGTCATCGTAAGTATATGTGTATCATTGAGAACCGCCAACGGGGTACCCCTTGCCCGATGATACGGAAGAATCCCCTTATCAAAATGACAAGGCAAGCACACAACGAGCATCTTAACATTCTTCTTATTTACCATGGTAATATGGTGCTTTTTTCTCTCTTTCCTCTTTTCATAGTATCTCTTTTTTCTCAGTATAGGACTCTTTTTTTATAAGAAGAATGCTTCATAGACACCTCATTATGGTTACGCTGCAGGTTTCCACCATGTCAGCATGGATTAGACTAGCGGCCCAGGCGTTTCTCTAACACATATACATAACTCCATGGACTTACAAGATCCCCTTTCATTTCACACCGACGACATCCATATACAAAAGAGCATGATATCAACTAGGTACAAGTACCAAGTGCAATGTTGAAAGCGTTCCCCATGAAAGCATGGTTCTGCTAATTCCCAGCAAATAAGTGAAAGCATATACAACATAGAAGACACAATGGTTCAAGTTTATTAAGGGCAAGTAAAGTAAAGTGTGCCATCAAGTTCGTGAGAGCTTTAATCACTAGTTTTTTCATAACAAGTGGAAGGTAAACAAAAGCATGAATATATTTGGAATAGCATAAGCTAGTAGGTAGGTATGGTGGACTCTTTGGAATAACTTGGTTTGGGGAGTTGGATGCATGATTGGAACTCATACTTTGTTGTGGAGGCTAGCAAACGACTGGGAGCGACAAACTAAGAGAGCAATAATGGCCATAATCATGCAGAGCGACAAAACATCATTGATCAAAGCATAAAGTGATACTACAAGTTGAAAACTAAAGGATCGTAAAGGCTATGGTGACTTGAGATAGTCATAACATGGTGTGAGCATGCGCCAAGTCAACCCAAATAAAGCATCAAAGGAGAATACCACTATACTATGCTTTAATATGCTAAAATAACGCATGATTCATCCAAGGCACATTAAGCAATCTCAGTTGTTTATAACAAGTCATGCTACAACAAAGAATACTAAGCATAAAGCCAAAACAATATCAAGCATGGCATGACAAAGCATATGCCATAGTCAAAAACAAGCTCTTTTTACCACAAAAGCATGAACTTTTTCTACTCTTTTCTAAACCAAACTAAACTATTTGCAAACCAAAGTGTGAAAGAAGGGGTCCAACCAATTTATTCAGAAAACTAAGAAAACCAAGCAAACTAAAAACCAAAACAAAAACAAAAAAGAAGACGCTCCAAGAAAAACACAACTGTGCATGAAACAATAAAAATGAAGCGTTTGGAAGAAACCTGGGATTTTTATTGATGAAGAAGGGGACGCCTTGGGCATCCCCAAGCTTTGACGCTTGTACTTCTTGGATGTTTCTTGGGGTGACACGCGTGGCATCCCCAAGCTTGAGCTTTAGTCCATCCTTCATCTCATTACTCATTCCTTCCATACACCTGAAAATTTTCCTTCATACAAAACTTCACACAATCTCATTAGCAACATTAGTGCACTTAAGGTAAATAAATCTCAAGGTTCAGTTCTAACACCAAATAAACTTCCATTAGAACACTAGATACTGTAGAACTTCCCTCAAAAATCTCAATTTCCCAAAGGAACTCAAGAAGGAACTAACAAGAAGCAAATACAGAAAATGGCAGAAATCTGTCAAAACAGACCAGCAGGTAAAGACGAATTTTTTCGAAGACCTTCTGTTGCTCAAATAAAAAAGTGTTGAACTAACGAAAGTTATATAACAACCTGGGGCAGAAGCACAAAACAGTACAGCTCAATACGACATACAGAGTTCTCTCAGGAAGTTTTACGGTGAAGCACAAAAATCTGTTTCGGGACAACAACTTTCCCAATCATTACTTCACTCTCATTAGAGGTTACTCTTGGCACAAAAAGCAAATAAAAAGGATAAGGAGAGGTTATTACAGAGGTAATAACTTCCAAGACTCATCTAAAACTCTTGGGTTATCTCCCAACAAGTACTTTTCTTTAACGCCTTTAAGTTAGGCATGATAATTTGAGAAGATGCTCTCATAGGAAATATGAATTGAAGTAAAAGAGAGCATCAAGAAGCAAATTCAAAACACATTTAAGTCTAACCCACTTCCTATGCATAGGACTCTTGTATGCAAATAAATTCACAAAGAACAAAGTGACAGGCATAGGAAGATAAAACAAAAGTAACTTCAAAACTTTCAGCACATAGAGAGGTGTTTCATTACCATAAAAACTTCTACAACCATATTTTCCTCTCTCACAATAATTTTCAGTAGCCTCATGAATAAAATCAACAATATAACTATCACATAAAGCATGCTTTTCATGATCTACAAGCACTAGAGCTTCATTATAAACATTTTCAAAAGAATCCTCGGGAACATAACATTCACCCTCCTTTGATAAGCATGGGGGACAATCAAATAATGTAAGGGATAAAGAGTTACTCTCATTAGAAGGTAGGCATGGGTAGATCCATTCTTCCTCCTTTTGTCCATCACTCTCCTCCTCTTTTTCATCTAATGAGCTTTCAGGTTCAGCAATTTCTTCTTCCATGGAGGTTCTAGAAGGCGGTGGTTCATCTATTACCTTAGCAGTCATAATACTGTTCCCAAATAGGAAACTGAGTGAGCTATCCATAATGAAGTAGTGATTGGAGGAGAGCTAGTCATAAAGGCAACTTAAGAAAGGAACTAATTTTTTTGTGTGTTTTTGAAATAAGAAAGCAAACTTGTAGAACTAATGTTTTTGGGTTTTTGAAGAACAAAACAAGCAAACAAAGCAAAATGAAAACTAAGCAAAACAAAAACAACAAAGTAAAGAGATTGGTTATGAGGGACTCCCCTTGTGAAGATGTCCTTGACTCCCCGGCAACGGCGCCAGAAAATCTTGATGCGCTCGACATTCGACGTAGAGCTCGTTGGGAACCCCAAGAGGAAGGTACGATGAATACAGCAGCAAGTCTTCCCTAACTTATGAAACCAAGGTTTAATCGAACCAGTAGGAGCAAGGAAACACCCCAAAGGTGTTACTAGCTGAGCTTTGGCAGGGCGCACTACCGGTGCTAGTAGCAACGTGGAGACCTGCACAACACAACCACAGAACTTTGTCCCCAACTTGCGATGAGGTTGTCAATCTCACCATGTTTTGCGGAAAACAAAGGATTAAACGTATCGAATGGAAAGAAGTAAAAGTTTGCAGAAAGTAAACACAAAGCTGTAAAACATTGTAGATTGTATGTAAAGAAAAAGGACCGGGATCCATAGTTCACTAGAGGTGGCTCTCCTTAGATAGATAACATGCTGGGTGAACAAATTACATCGGGGCAATTGACAAACACCGAGAAAGCAATACATGCATATACTAATCATCTTGACTCCTCTGAGACTTGATTGGGCATTACAACATAATACATAGACCGCCATCCAACTGCATCTATGACTAATAATCCACCTTCAGGTTATCATCCGAAACCCCTCCAGTATTAAGTTGCAAGCAACAGATTATTGCTTTACAAACTGCATGTAAAGTAAACAATATGATTATCTATGAACAAAGGATTGTTGTTTTCCCCCTAGTAGCAACAACACATCTAGTACCTTAGAGATTTCTGTCACTTCCCCAGATTACCAGAGGCATGAACCCACTATCGAGCATAAATACTAACTCTTGGAGTTGCTAGCATCTACTTGGCCAAGATAGCTACTAACAACGGAAAGCATGCAAGATCTCAAATAACAAAGACATGATAGAATCAATAATCAATCTGAAATAGCATCTCAATATCCATCGGATCCCCGCAAACACAACATGTATGAATTACAAATAGATGATCTTGATCATGAACGGAGCTCACAAGATCTAAACATGAAAGCACAAAGGAGGAGAAACCAGCCATCTAGCTACTACATGGATCTGTAGTCCAAGGATGAACTACTCACGCATCACACCGGAGGCTTGCATGGTGATGAAGAAAGCCTCTAGGGTGAATTCCCCTCTCCGGCAGGGTGCCGGGAAGAGCTTCAGATCCCTCCCGATCTAGGGATGGAGATGACGGCGGCTACAGACTGTTTCGTGGATTTTTGATCGGGTACTTAGGGTTTTCATCCCGAGGGCAACTTATAGGTGGAAGGAGAGGCCGAGGGGGTGCCAGGAGCCACCACACCACCCCCTGGCGGCCAGGTGGTGTGGCCGGCCCCTGGCCCTTCTCCGTCTCGTATTCTGGCACTTGATCCCTTCCGAAAAATAGGCACTTTGGCTTTTGTCCCGTCCAATTCCGAGAATATTCATTTTCTGACTTTCCTAGAACCAAAAACAGCAGAAAACAGGCAGCTGGCACTGTGGCTCTTGTTAATAGGTTAGTCCAAGAAATCATATGAAAAGTACTCCAAAGTTGGAGCAAAACACAAGAAAGTGGATAAAACCAAGCATGGAACATCAAAAATTATAGATACATTTGCAATGTATTAGGCATTCGTGTCAATGTTTGCACACCACAAGGCCTCCTGAAAACACTCTAAGTGCCCATGTTCTGCCTTGTGTCATGTTGCCTACGCATATGTTGTGCGGTCCAACGAGGTTGGGTGGATGGGTTCCTCCACATCGTGGTGTCATCCGACTCCTCGGCAAGATCTTCGGAAGATAAGGATACAAACCAAGATCGCCAACGACCACCAGCGCCGAAGTCCAAGACTGATCCGATGTCGCACGCCGTGATCTTCTACATGGACCACCAAGATCGACTTCCCTGGATCCGAAGACCCCGGACCCGAAGATCCGAAGACCAAACCCTGAAGCTCCGACCCTGAAGACCGAACCCAGGAACGCCAAGCTCTCCTTCCTGTTTTTGAAGACCCTTAGATCCCGGAGTCCGATACCAAACCTGAACACCCTCCGGAGCCAAGATCGTCGAACCCTAATGTGATCCCCTACCCGAGACCCCTATTTTATAAATGAATTACAATTGTTGCATATTAAATTATACATGCTGGCATACATATTATCGTGCGATTTGGGTTAGATGGTAATTCATCTAAATTAAATATGGAGATCATATACGGGCTTTTCTAGTCTTATATTGGCTCCATTTAAATTTGTGTAGCGAACCGATGCCCCTTGTTAAGACAACATTTAAATTGCGGGGTATCTAAATAACTTGGACCTTCTAAATATTTGTCGGGACCCCGGTTCCGCTTAATATGGACTAATTGCACCGTATCTTTGCCATGTCATATATCATACATGCATCATGCCCGATCTTCTGCCGTAGTATTAAATAGTGCATCCGGTGTTTCTTTTAGTGTTCTGCTTCTTCACGGATTAGGCCGATGGGTTGATGCGAGTGTCCGATCTCCGATAAACCTTCGGCAATGTTTACCAGGCGAGCATTCTCCCCCTTTCTACCTATTTTGCATTTATAGTCTTTACTTCGTCCTATTGATCTATTGCTATCCGTATTGCGATGCTTTAGTTTCCGTGCACCATTTATATTCCTTGCAACCCCTATATTGCCTTGGACATATCCTATTGCCTGTTGTTTGATAGATAGTCGGCCTTGCGAGTCATAGTTGCTTGCTCAGGTCCTGCTTCGCGTCATTGTTGTTCCACCGTTATTGGAAGGTTGGCACATGCTTAATGGTGGAGATGATCATGGCTTTAATTACAACTCAATATTGAATTGCTAGATATAACTAATGCAGAGGCATCGGTGGGCAATAGATGTTATTTGGTTCTTCCACGCTCACTGGTGTCCCGTAGGACCCCGAGTACTTGATACTCGTTCCTTGACTATCGCACTATGCGCATATGGGACCATGAATCCGCTTAGCCAGAGCTTGATTCATTTCTTATTTCTTGGGGCCACAAAGTAGTTTGGGGCTTTATTACTATCCTGTACTTATGCCATGCTTTACTGCTTTATTTAAGATTGTGCGTGGAGCACCTGTACTATTTTGGATCGTGCCACGTTTTCACGGTATCGACAAGCCTAGTCACACTTTCGGGTTCCCAGTCGTTTACAACCGTTGTCACAAACCCTGGGTCCGTTCCGGAGCCGGCCAACTTTGTTGTGGGTAGCTTAGTGGGGTGGCCCCCTGAAATCTCTTATGAATCCTGTGATTGCTTTGTCGTGAAAACCTCGTTGGGTTTTGATTTGGTTTTTCCGAGGTTGATCGTGTGTGTGTTGCTATTTGTGCACCCCTGCAGGGTAAATCTTTCTGAAAGCCGTGTCCGCCGTTATGGACGACTTGGAGCACAGTATCTCGATCATAGACAAGCATAACTAAAGTAGTGCTATAAATTTGACTTAATATGTGACCAGTAATCAACTTCACTACAATGGAATGGATAATAAAAGTGCCAACAACTAGTGGAACTGGGGTGTATCGTGTCAGGTTATACCTGCCTAGTAAGTATCGCAACTCCAATGGAATGAAATAAAAGTGCCAACAACTACTAGCTTTGAGATGTCACATGCTAATTGTATCTGACTAGTAAGTACTGCAACTACAACTGAATGGTTAACTAAAACTGCCCACTACTTATGCTATCAGGATGACTCGTTCTATCTATATCTGACTAGTAAGTGCTGGAACTATAATGGAATGAATAAAACTGGCAGCTGTGTGAGTTCCTTGGTTTAATTTCCTCGTTTGATCTCGAGGGGGGGAATACCAGGATGGGTATGATTGGTGTTAGCATCAGGTTGGATCCGAATAGGTCTTCCTTATCCCTCTCTAATAGCCGCCAGTTTTATTGAGTCTCTATAGGTTGTTTAGTGCTGCTGCGCTACCGCTTCAGTCCACCATACCTATGTAGGCGAGGACTGCCGAATTCTAGCCTCACTGTGTACTGGCCTCAGTACCGACGCTCCTCTTTTTCCTTTGCCCTTTGTCGGCACCCCTTTTTTTAGCAGGTTTGAGATCGACGTTGTTAGCAGGGTTACCCTTCTGGCTTTTCCTGGGCAGGGTTATGGACGCCATTGTTTATTCTTCAGGGCTCTTAGCCCCATTTGCATCTTGTCTGTAGTCAGACGCTCTATCGTTTTCAAGGTGATTTGGATCTTTGTACTGTATATCGGTATTCTTGACTCATGGAATCGTGTTGTATATATATATCTGTTATATGGGTCCCATCGAGGACTGTTGTGTAATGGTATTACTTCGTTTTCCACCCGCACGAAAGTGCCTAGTGGGCGTCCTTGAATCGTTTCTATGCGGGTTTGGCGGAAAAGGGCTAAAACTTGCATAGGGTCGATTCAAGGGTGTTACAGAGTGGTATCAGAGCTCAGCAGTTGCGATACCCGATTGGTCTAGTCTGTAGGATAACCTAGCTAACGGCCGATGTAGAGTGTCAAAACTATTTTTGCAAAATCATTGGATAGATCTGATTAGGTGTGATTTTACTCCTTATCCTTATGCTATTCTCCTCTTACCTTTGCGTGTTTGAATCTGCTCTCTTATCTTTTCCTCAAGTTTAGGAATTCTCGTGGTTGGGTTTCTGTTGTACCTTCAGGGTTTTGATTCCTTTCTCTTGCAATGGTGTTTCCACATCAGGTCTTCGTGTTATTTGAGTAACCCTTCATCTGTTGTACCTTTTGGTGGATCAAAATCCACTGAAATCTTTCCTTTGTATCTTCCGGTGTTTTCCCAATGCGACGACGTCTTCTGCGTCAGATCCGATGAAGAGCTTGCATCACTCCTTTGTTTCCGAAACTCGCTTGTCGAGATCTTCAGTCTGATTTCGAGAGTTGATTGCATAATTCTACTATTCACGTACAGAGTAATGCTTTGAGTGCGGGATGGAGTCATGACCATACCACTACTCTTATCATTCGCTCTTGTATTGAATCAGTGGATCTGCAATTACTCCTTCCACTGAAGTTAGAGGTGGCCTTACTTTCGATGCCTTTAACTTCGTCCTTTGTTCTCTGGAGTGTTTTCTCGACGACCATGGACAACGACCCCTTGTTGGTGGTGTCGCCGATTTCAAGATGGAGCAATAATCTTTGTTAGTGGTGTCGCGAGGATCTACATGAAGCGAAAAGATTCAGATCGTCGGCCTTCTTCCCCGTACCATGAGGCGGATCTCGAGGGCGAGATCCCGTGTTAGTGGTGTCGAATTGTAGCACCCCAGTAAAACCACTACTAGAAAATTGCTGTGTTTTTGGTGCATTGCATCATCTTGACCGCATGCTCATGTCATCATGCCACATTGCATTTGAGCATCGTCATCATCATGCATCTGTTTGTCTGAAACTATTTCCGAAAAACCTGGTTTTGTTTTCTAAATGCCCTGTCTTTATTTCAAATCAAAAACCCCGGTTCTCTAGATTATTTTGTTTTGTCTAAAAACGGTTTACAAAGGCCCCATTTTAAATAAATAAAAATTTTAAGTTGTTTTTAGGAGGTAGCCCGCCAGGCCCGAAAGCCTGGCCGGCCACCTCCAAGCCCTAAACTAAAATCCTATCCTAACCCTAGTCCACCTACCCAGCACCACATCCCTCTACCCCGCCGCCACTCCCCAGCCGCAACACACTGCGCACGCAGCAGCGTTGCAGCCGCCGCACCACTTCCTACTGCCTGACACGCTGCAACGTAGCACACAACCACCTCGCTCCCGTACACGACCCCACCCGCGTGCTCCCTGCCTCGTCACGAGCGTGACCGCGTCGCCCAACCCCAGCCCTACACTGAATCCCCACCACCCCGTCCTCGCTCCTCTCTCACACCCTGATCGAACCGCATCGTGGCCCCACCCTCACGCGTCGTAGACGCCACCTACCCTGACCTCTCCCGATCGATCTCATCCCTACCAACCACCCCGATGCAACCCTCGCACCCTCACGATCCTCGATCCCGTGCAAGTCGCCGCCACCACGACCTGGGTCCCCTCCGCCGCAGCTCTGCTGCTCCGGGTCACCCTTGTCTCTGGCCGTGCCTATCTTCTCCGCCGGCCTCGCAGCATCACCTTCCGCTTGTCCTCGCGCCCCGTCTTGCCGATCACGGCCCCTCGTCAACCTCGATCTTACCGAGCGCCGCCCCGAGCGCCTCCCCACGACGCTTCTCTCAAGCTTGCCCAGGCGCCGCCCTGGTCCAACTCACCATCCACCCCGCGCCACGCGAGCCGCTCCGGCCGCGCTCCTCTCCGGCTCTACCTCGTGGTGCCGCCAGGCCCTTCTCTCCTCGGCCCCGTAGAGCCTCCCCTCCGCCAAGCACGACACAGCCACCCTGCCCGACCTGCACCGCATCCTCAAGCCTCGCCGTTGGCTGTGCTCGCCTCCAGCAGTCGTGGTCGTGGCCCCTCCCATTGTTCTTTGCCGCCACTGCTGGAGCTCCCCTCCCCTCCATGTTTGGTAGCAGGTAGCAGGTGCCCAAGCTCGTCCACGTCCGCGACCTACCTCTACTCCACACGCTCGACACCTGCCTCAATGTGTCGTTGGTTATTGGCCAAGCCTGTGCTAAGCTCCCTGTTCCCAGCACCGTCTGGAGGCCACGTGAACGAGTTTTCTGTCAGCCCGCTGTATCCTGTCTGCAAGGCATTCGTGTTAATGTTTACACACCACAAGGCCTCCTGAAAACACTCTAAGTGCCCATATTCTGCCTTGCGTCATGTTGCCTACGCACATGTTGTGCGGTCCAACGAGGTTGGGTGGATGGGTTGCTCCACATTGTGGTGTCATCCGACTCCTTGGCAAGATCTTCCGAAGATAAGGATACAAACCAAGATCGCCAACGACCACCAGCGCCGAAGTCCAAGACCGATCCAATGTCGCACGCCGTGATCTTCTACATGGACCACCAAGATCGACTTCCCTGGATCCGAAGACCCCGGACCCGAAGATCCGAAGACCAAACCCTGAAGCTCCGACCCTGAAGACCGAACCCAGGAACGCCAACCTCTCCTTCCAGTTTTTGAAGACCCCTAGATCCCGGAGTCCGAGACCGAACCTGAACACCCTCCGAAGCCAAGATCGTCGAACCCTAATGTGATCCCCTACCCGAGACCCCTATTTTATAAATGAATTACAATTGTTGCATATTAAATTTTACATGCTTGCATACATATTATCGTGCAATTTGGGTTAGATGGAAATTCATCTAAATTAAATATGGAGATCATATACGGGCTTTTCTAGTCTTATATTGGCTCCATTTAAATTTGTGTAGCGAACCGATGCCCCTAGTTAAGACAACATTTAAATTGTGGGGTATCTAAATAACATGAACCTTCTAAATATTTTTCGGGACCCCGGTTCCGCTTAATATGGATTAATTGCACTGTATCTTTGCCATGTCATATATCATACATGCATCATGCCCGATCTTCTGCTGTAGTATTAAATAGTGCATCCGGTGTTTCTTTTAGTGTTTCGCTTCTTCACGGATTAGGCCGATGGGTTGATGCGAGTGTCCGATCTCCGATAAACCTTCGTCAATGTTTACCAGGTGAGCATTCTCCCCCTTTCTACCTATTTTGCATTTATAGTCTTTACTTCCTCCTATTGATCTATTGCTATCCGTATTGCGATGATTTAGTTTCCGTGCACCATTTATATTCCTTGCAACCCCTATATTGCCTTGGACACGTCCTATTGCCTGTTGTTTGATAGATAGTCGGCCTTGCGAGTCGTAGTTGCTTGCTCAGGTGCTGCTTCGTGTAATTGTTGTTCCACCATTATTGGAAGGTTGGCACATGCTTAATGGTGGAGATGATCATGGCTTTAATTACAACTCAATATTGAATTGCTAGATATAACTAATGCAGAGGCATCGGTGGGCAATAGATGTTATTTGGTTCTTCCACGCTCACTGGTGTCCCGTAGGACCCCGAGTACTTGATACTTGCCCCTTGACTATCGCACTATCCGCATATGGGACCATGAATCCTCTTAGCCAGAGCTTGATTCATTTCTTATTTCTTGGGGCCACAAAGTAGTTTGGGGCTTTATTACTATCCTGTACTTATGCCATGCTTTACTGCTTTATTTAAGATTGTGCGTGGAGCACCTGTACTGTTTTGGATGGTGCCATATTTTCGCGGTATCGATAAGCCCAGTCACACTTTCGGGTTCCTAGTCGTTTACAGCCATCGTCACAAACCCTGGGTCCATTCTGGAGCCGGCCAACTTCATTGCGGGTAGCTTAGTGGGGTGGCCCCTTGAAATCTTTTATGAATCCTGTGATTGCTTTGTCGTGAAAGCCTCGTTGGGTTTTGATTTGGTT
Organism: Avena eriantha; assembly: GCA_910589775.1. Classification (NCBI taxonomy): domain Eukaryota; kingdom Viridiplantae; phylum Streptophyta; class Magnoliopsida; order Poales; family Poaceae; genus Avena; species Avena eriantha. The sequence continues at coordinate 9,019,016 of OU342741.1, read as the reverse complement.
TTTCCGAGGTTGATCGTGTGTGTGTTGCTATTTGTGCACCCCAGCAGGGTAAATCTTTCTAAAAGCCGTGTCCGCCGTTATGGACGACTTGGAGAACAGTATCTTGATCATAGACAAGCATAACTAAAGTAGTGCTATAAAGTTGACTTAATATGTGACTAGTAATCAGCTTCACTACAATGGAATGGATAATAAAAGTGCCAACAACTGGTGGAACTGGGGTGTATCGTGTCAGGTTATACCTGCCTAGTAAGTATCGCAACTCCAATGGAATGAAATAAAAGTGCCAACAAATGCTAGGTTTGAGATGTCACATGCTAATTGTATCTGACTAGTAAGTACTGCAACCACAACTGAATGGTTAACTAAAACTGCCCACTACTGATGCTATCAGGATGACTCATGCTATCTATATCTGACTAGTAAGTGCTGGAACTATAATGGAATGAATAAAACTACCAACTGTGTGAGTTCCTTGGTTTAACTTCCTCGTTTGATTGAGGGGGGGAATACCAGGATGGGTATGATTGGTGTTAGCATCAGGTTGGATCCGAATAGGTCTTCCTTATCCCTCTCTAATAGCCGCCTGTTTTACTGAGTCTCTATAGGTTGTTTAGTGCTACTGCGCTGCCGCTTCAGTCCACCATACCTATGTAGGCAAGGACCGCCGAATTCTAGCCTCGCCGTGTACTGGCCTCAGTACTGACGCTCCTCTTTTTCCTTTGCCCTTTGTCGGCACCCCCTTTTTTTAGCAGGTTTGAGATCGACGTCGTTAGCAGGGTTACCCTTCCGGCTTGGCCTGGGCAGGGTTATGGACGCCATTGGTTATTCTTCAGGGCTCTTAGCCCCATTTGCATCTTGTTCGTAGTCGGACGCTCTATCGTTTTCAAGGTGATTTGGATCTTTGTACTGTATATCGGTATTCTTGACTCATGGAGTCGCGTTGTATATATATCTGTTATGTGGGTCCTATCGAGGACTGTTGTGTAATGGTATTACTTCGTTTTCCACCCGCACGAAAGTGCCTGGTGGGCGTCCTTGAATCATTTCTATGCGGGTTTGTCGGAAAAGGGCTAAAACTTGCATAGGGCCGATTCGAGGGTGTTACACTCTGCCATAGATCACCAGTCGTCTCAAGATCTCAAAACCCTTCTCCATCTCCATAGCCATATTCCACCACTTGTAATATTAGATCTCTTCTTTGATTGGCGACATTGTAAGACTATTGCTATCAATCTTATGATTTTCATTGCAATGTTTGTGATTGTTGATCTCATCTCTATGTGTGAGTAATTCTCCTTGGGCTAAAGGCTTCGGCCTAGCCATGTAGCGATTGTGCATGTTATTTATCATAGATGGGACCGTGTATTAGTTTCAATGACATGATGATTATTGTATCCTCTCTTGCTTCAATCCAAGGACTTGTCAGATACCCAAGACCCCGAGGATTGAGCTAGGTATAGGGAGTATGAGTAATGACTAATCTGCAGGTTGGGAACCCCAGTGACAGAAAGGGTAGTATAGCTGTATGTGAGGGATTTACTTGGGGCCGACGGTGATATCACTATGCATATCATTAGTTCTCTTTCTTCTATGGATGAGACTAGTAGGTTATTGCTATAAGCGGTTGCGGAGGCAATAGCAATTATGGATGCACTGCCCACATATAATTTATCTTGCTCTAACAATTACATGCATACTTTATTTCTATCTTTTATTCCCATCAGATGTTTTGCACAACTACAGGTGAAACTGAACGCCCTAGGCCCTCGCTCTCCATCTTAGACAACAACAAAAAGACACAAACTCTTGGTCCGGTAAAAACACAAAAGGAATTCTAAAAACACCCGAAGGTCTGTTAAAGTAACTTCACTACGCTTCTGCTTCCCGAGGATTCGATAAACCTAGGTCTACTAGGGAAAAAGAGCTATACTACATCCATAATCTGGATCGGAGGTATCAACCCTTGGCTCTGAAATATAGCCATCTCTTGCCCATTTTACCGGGGCCAACTTGGTACTACAAGCAATTAAGATCTACCTTTTCAATTAGACTAGAACAAAGCATTAACACTTCATGAACACACAATATCCTCAAACTATCATATATTCCCATTGTTTTCCCTAGCTGTCACCTTAGGGTTCACATGTTCAACATAATAATACGTAATACACCTTGCAAATACATACCAAACTCAAATATATGATTGGGCAATACAAGTTTAGTGCTAAAATCATGTCACTCGGGACCTAGCAACAAACATTAAACATAGCAAAAGTGTACCAACACTCATACAAGAATGTCTACAAGACAAACACCTCAAATCTTGATACATATGAATTATTACATAATGGATCTCATCCAATCCCCATCCACCTCACATGCCCATAGGTAATTACTCACACATGATGACGGGGGATGAACTCATGGTCGTTGGAGATGACGTTGATGATGATGGTGGTGGAGAAGACCTCGAAATCCCACTCCCCAGGGTGGTGAGCAGGACCAATCTGACTCCCGAAACAAAGATCGTGGCGGCGCTCTGTTTCGCGAAACGATTTGTGCTTCTGGATACCTAGGTTTTTAGGTATATAAGGGGGTACATCAAAGGAGAGGGGGAGATGACGCTCCATGGCCAAATGGGCCTGGGTGGCGCGCCCACCCTTACTGGGCACGCCACCTAGTCCCTTTTGGGCCTTGTGGCTCCATTTTCTTGATTCCAAGTTCCCAGGCTTCATTATTTGGTGAAAAATTGATGTGGTATTTTCCTCGATTTTATTTCCTACGAAAACTGACAGAAGGAAGACTTTTGCTAAAAATAGTGTTAAATTCAGCAGTTTTATCCAAGTACGGGAAAATTCTGGATCAAATCATCAAGCAAAGTACTTGGAAACGTAGATACATTTGGGATGTATCATGTAGTCAACCACATATCATTTGCCTTTGGGTCTAAAGTAAGAGGGTGAAACCCTTCGGACGTGATTGGTGGTGGGCCGGAAGCTATTGTGACTAGAAGCGCCGCTAGCAACCAACATGGTCTAAGAGGGAACAAAGAGAGATTCACTAGGATAAATGTGATATCCACGGGGAAACCCTTAATTGTGGTGGTCTGCATGGTGACTGCTTCCAGGCATAACAGTGGTTATTTAGAGATGACCTCATTCTTGGTTCAACAAAGCGACTACCTACGAGACTTGTAGTGAACATCTTAGTACAGAACTCTCTCCACACATATCATGACACAAGAAATAGGTTATCCTAATTATGATTAATTACAATATGCTAGTGGTGTATCCTACACCCTCGAGGACGTCTTAGCCCTACTGAGTTCAACCACCATTCCAAAGACTCTTTCTACTTGCTTTCTTTTTGCTTGTTTTATTTACATGCTGGCATCCAACCCAAAAACCTTGCAAACACCCTTTACATGAAATCAAAAGAAACTTACAAGTATCCTTTGGTAGATACTGATAAGGGGTATAAAGGCCCTAACCAACTAGCTCTCTATGGGTTCGATACTCTTATTTTGAAACTAGCTACAATTGATCTATGCACTTGCAGTCATCAAGCTATTTTCTAGCACCGTTGCCGGGGAGCTAAGCTCTTTTGGTGTTTGTTCTTAGTTGCTAATTCTATTAATTGTTTTACTAAAGTTGTTTACTAATTTCAGGTAAACACCATGGGCGAATACCGACATATCGTTCAGGTGGAAGCTGTAAAGAATTTTGGTCCACCCATGAACACCTATTTAAAATCCAACAACCCGAAAGGGTATGATATTAACCCCATGCTTCTAGATGTTTTGCTTGCTAAAAAATTTACAAGAGACAGTACGGAAGATCCGTATGAGCATGCAGGGTTCTTTGAGGAAACATGTGGGACATTTTGTCTAAATATACTTACTGAGGATGAGGTTAAATCTGCTCTCTTTATTCAAACCCTTATTGATGAAGCTCGTTCTTGGTATACTCAAAGTCCCAATAAGATCACTAACTCTTGGGAGAGGTTTGCCTCTTCATTCTTAATTCATTTCTTTCCCAGGACAAAAACTCTTGGAGCTAGACGTATGATCACTAATTTTAAAAGGAGACATGAAGAAAGCTTGCATGAAGGATACACAAGGTTTAGGGGAGTTCTTGACCTTTCCCCCCACCATAATTTCCCGCCTTGGTTGGTAATACACATTTTCTACATAGGTTTGAGTACATATAATAGAAATAAACTAACTTCTTTACTAATGGGCCGTTTACTGAATTTAGTGTTGAAAGAGCCTAGAATTTTCTATATACGGTGCATAGGATAGAAAATGCTCATCGTGAAGCTGTGCTAAATGAAGAAAACCCTATAGAGTACAATTGTCTTAAAAACTTTCTAGCTTCAAGCAAAGTAGAAAATCTCCTTGGAAATTTTAACCTTCACCCTCGTATGATTGTCCAAATTGTTAAAAACCTATGCTGAGCATTTGCAGGTTCCAAAGGATTGGGAACGCTACACACCACCTGGTAAGGTAAAACCCCTATAGCTGGCCTTGAAAATAAATACTTGCAGATGCAGAAGAAGCTAGAAACTAAGGATAAAGCTATTCTCAGCAAAAAATAGAGGACACGAGTGTGGGAAAGTAAAGGATGGGTAAGTTACAGGAATTTGGGTACCATCAAGAAGAACATTGGAATAGTAAAAGAACTTCTAGAACCTAAGATATTTAAAGAATAGGTAATAATGGTGAGTAAAGAATCCTCTGATATAATTGGAGGTAACTTTGAAGGTAAGGATAAAAGCCAACAGAAAATTCCCTTTAGTTTAGGAGGAGTTACTAACATTGGGTTTTGTGATTTACACTCTTCTGTAAATATTATGCCTTACTTTATCTATGAATAATTACGGTGTTATCTTGATGAAACGAATCTTGGATCGTCCAAAATTACCTTTATGCTTTCTGACAGAACCCTACAACAAACTCATGGTATCCTTTGTGACACCTACGTCTTTGTAGGAGCATTTGTGTACCTGGTTGATTTCTATATTATTGATATTCCTTTGAATTCCTTGTGCCCTGTATTTTTTGGTAATCATTTTAATATCTCTATGAATGCTAACATTGATAACAAGAAACAAGTCTTGTCCTTACATATTGGATAAGAAGTACTTGAAGTTAATTGTAACAAATTTACAAAATTGTCGTATGATAAGAAGACTGAAGTAAAAGAATATAAGACTATTGAAGAACTGGCAGCAATATATTTCAGCACTTCATAATCTAAGTTGGAGAGAAGCTTGAGAAATAATGATTCACTTACAGATGACTCTACAAAAGAAGAATTGGATAAAATCCATAATGCGGCACCGAAAGCTGAGAACCTCCTTAGAAATGAGCTTGAAGAGCTAGAAAGGATAGGAGATGCCGATCCACCTCCTCTCATTTTGAAACCTCTCCCTCTAGGGCTCAGGTATGAATTTCTAGAGAAGGAAGGTAAATGCCAAGTAATCCTTGATGATATCCTCTATCCCAAAGAAAGTAAGAAATTGTTAGGGGTACTTGTCAAGTAGTGTGAATCCTTTGGATACACTATTAGCGACAATAAAGGGATAGATCGTTCCATAGTTACGCATAAAATACCTATGGGTGATGATGCTAAAACTTTTTTTGACACTCAAAAAATATTGAATCCTAGAATGAAAGAAGTAGTGAAGAAGGAGGTCATACATATGCTAGACAGTAATATTATTTATCCTATCTCTAATAGTAAATGAGTAAGTCCAACCCATTGTGTACCTTGAGAAGGTTGCATAACCATAATTAATAATGACAAAGATGAGTTAATCCCTGCTAGAACAACAACAACATATAAGATGTGTATAGATTTTAGAAAATTAAACAAAGAAACTATAAAAATTCACAATCAAATACCTCTGATGAATAACATCTTAGAAAGGATGTCTAGCAACTCTCACTTTTGTTTTCTTGACAGTTATTCGGGTTATTCTCAAATTGCCATTCAACCCAAAGACCAAGAGAAAACTACCTTTACTTGCCCTTACAGAACTTATGCTTACAGGTTAATGCCTTTTAGTTTATGTAATGCAACTGCTACTTTTCAAGATTGTGTTTTAAGGATATTTGACAATTTTGTAGAAAACTCTATGGAGGTTCTCATGGATAACTTTTTTGTGTATGAGACTGCTTTTGAACAATGTCTTTATAATCTTAATAGAGTTTTGCAGCGCTGTAGGCAGACCAAATTAGTCCTCAATTGGGAGCACTGCTGGTTTATGGTAAGAGAAGGTATACTTTTTAGTCATAAAGTTTCTAAAAAAGGGATTGAGATTGATAATTCCAACCTTATTACACTAGAAATATTACCAATACCTCAAGATGTAAAGGGGTTAAGAAATTTCTTGGACATGCAGGTTTCTATAAGCACTTTATTGAGGATTTTGCTAGATTAGCTGCTCCTTTAACCTATCTCTTAGATAAGGACACCTGATACGTCCATTTTGCATCACTATTCTATATCATAATTCACTGTTATTCATTGATATATTTCATATTAAGAGACGATACTTATGTAATTTCATCTGTTTTTGCATGGTTGATGACTTTTGGAGCATGGACCGCTGCAGTCAGGATTCTGATGGAAAAGGTGCTGTTTGGAGCCAAAATTCGCGAAGATCAGAAAATCCGGGAAAATATACGGAAAATCCTATTTTTCCAGAAGACGAAGGAAGCCAGAAGGAGGAGTGGAGATAGGCCACAAGGGGCCCACACCACCCCTTGGCGCGGGCCACCCTAGGCCGCACCACCAGGTGGTGTGGCCGCCCTGGCCCACCTCCAGCTCTCCCCTCTGGTGTATATAATCCTCCCGAAACCCTAATACTTGGGGAGAGACCACAGAAAGATTCCGCCGCCTCTACGGGGCGGAAAACACTAAGAGAGAAAGATCTCTCCGACAGACAGATTCCTACCGGGGGAATTCCTTCCCGGAGAGGGGAGATCGTCGCCATCAACACCACCATCAAGCTGGACTTCATCGGGACCATCATCATCACCACCACTACCATCATCACCACCACTACCATCATCACCATCAACACCATCATCACCATCTCCATATTGCTGTAACAATTGGGTTAATTCTTGCATAGTTCTTAGGGGAAACTTTCCCGGTGTTGATTACTCTTTGTAGTTGATGCTATTGAGTGGCACCATTGAATTATTGTTTATGTTCAGACTATTATACATCATTATTCTATCTCTGATCATGATCCATATGATGTCTTGTGAGTAGTTCGTTTTGTTCTTGAGGACATGGGAGAAGTCATGTTGTTAGTAGTGGAGTTATGTTGATAAAGATTCAATAGTTTGATATTTAAGTTGTGGTGTACTTCTTTTAGTGGTGTCATGTGAATGTCGACTACATGACACTTCACCTATATGGGCCTAGGGGAATGCATTGTGTATTTGGCTACTAATCGTAGGGGTTGTCGGAGTGACAGAAACCTGAACCCCCGTTAGGAAACCATTGCACAAGGGACGTCAGGGTCTTAGAGTTTAAAGCTGTGGTTAGGATTCTACCTTAATTACTTTCTTGTACTTACGGATGTTTGCAAGGGGTATAATAACAAGTATGTATTAGTCCTAGGAAGGTCGGTACATTAGCACAGGTTCACCCACACAACACTTAGCATACTGAAGAAGATTAACCAACTATATGAAGCGAAAGCACTTGACAGTCTTCCCGTGTGTCCTCGAGAACGTTTAGTTATCTTAAGTAATAAAACCGGCTTGTCCTTTGCTGAATAAAGGATTGGGACACTTGCTGCATTTATTCTTATTGTCTTTAATTTACTCGTACTTTATTTACTTGCATTATCAAAAACCCCTAAAAATTCGTTTGCTAAGTATTTGCAGAGAATTCCTGATCCATACCACTAGCCAGCACCTTCTGCTCCTCGTTGGGTTCGACACTCTTACTTATCAAAAATACTGCGATACACCCCTATACTTGTGGGCATGAAGACTATTTTATGGCGCCGTTGCCGGGACTGAAGCGCTATTGGAAAGTGGAACTAGTAAAGGAAACTTCTACTGTGAGTATTATTTACTTCTGTTAGTTGCTTTATTTTCGTTATGGATAATTCGCTGAGTTTCTTGTTTCGTAATGCTACTACCACTGCTAAGGTAGTAGATGAACCACCACCTACTGAGAATGATGCTTTTAAAATACCTACAAGAATTATTGATCGTGTTATGGATAACTACTATGTTGGGGATGGAACTGTCCATCCCGGTGATCATTTGCTCTTTATATACGAATTATGCGGGTTGTTCAAGTGTGCAAGTATTACTATAGATCAAGTTAAGAAGAAGTTATTCTCATTATCACTGAAAGGAAGAGCTGAGGAATGGTATAACCTGCTGAAGAATGGTCAAGCTCTTGAATGGGAGGAAATAGTACCTCTCTTTTATTCAAAGTTTTATCCTCCTAGTGAGATTCATAAAGATCGGAATCAAATATACAATTTTTTGCCTCTTGATGGAGAGAGTACAGCTCAAGCTTGGGGGATATTGAAGTTACTAATGCTCAAATGTCCCATTCATGAGCTCCCCAACAATATTATTATCAATAACTTTTATGCAAGGTTTTCTCTTGATGATAAGGATTTATTGGATGCTTCTTGTGTTGGATCATTCACTCGCATGGGAGAAGAAGCTAAAAGGGATCTTCTGGACTGTGTTCAAGATAATGCTGAAACTTGGGAGAATGACAAAGGAAGAAAGTCAGGTATAAATTATGATTATGAATGCATTGAATCTTTTATGGGAACAGATGACTTTCAAAATATTAAAAATGCTTATGGTTTAGACTCTCAAGCTATTGCTTCTTATTTTAAGGCTTTTGCTTCCTACATTGAAGTGCATAAAAAGAAGTGGAATAACTATCATGAACCTTATAAATATGTTGCTAAGAGTGTTCCTACAAGAAATACTGAAGTTTATACTGCTAATCATGTTTTACACGAAGCTTACATTGAGAAAATGCCTTTCCCAGTTAAGATAAAGGAACATTCTATGATAGCTAGTATGGTTAATGAAAGTACAAGTAAAGCTGTTGAACCTGATAAACAAATGGATGATGAACCTACAATAGCAAATGTGAAAGACTTTGTTACTAAATATGTAGAATAGGGACACACTATCCTTGGTAAGGATACCTCTAATATTGTTTCGCAAAGTAGTGTTATAAGAACTAGTGTTCCCGTGTTTTCTGTTAGAATAAGTGATCACTGCTATGATGGTTCTTGTGATAGTTATATTGTTAAGTTTATGCATGATACTGAAAGTTACTATGAGAGAGGAAAAAGTGTTCTTATGCATCTCAATAATATGAAGTTTCCTTGTTTTATGCTGAAAGTTTTTATGTTACACTTCTTTTGCCTTCCTATGCTAGTTGTCTCTGGTTTCAACAACTTGTTTGTTTACAAAATTCCCTTGCATAGGAAGTGGGTTAGAATTAAACGTGTGTATTTTGATCTTTAATGCTCTCTTTCACTTCAATTCATATTCCTAAGTGAGCATCATCAAAATTATCATGCTCATCTTAATGGTTATAAAGAAAGAGCTTTTTGGGAGACAACCCAATTTATTTTTGCTTTCAGTTTGTTTTTGTTTCTTTGAGTCTTGAAAGTTATTACCTTGGTAATAACCTATCCTTATCCTTTTGTTTGGTTTTTGTGTCAAGATCAACCTCTAATGAGAGAGAAGTAAGATTTGGAGAAGTTGCTGTCCCGAAACAGATATTTGTGCTTCACCGTAAAAATTCGTGAGAGATCTATGTATATCAGATTGAGCTGTAATTTTTCGTGCTTCTGCCCCAGGTTGTCATTTAACTTCCGTTAGTTTTGCACTTTTTCAGTTGAGCAACAGAAGATTTTCGAAAAAAATGATTTTTACCTGCTAGTCTGTTTTGACAGATTTTGCCACTCTTGCATTTGCTTCTTTATTCGATTTCCTTTTTGAATTATTTTTGGGTTTTTGGAAGGAGTTGCTACAGTAGCTTATGTTTTGATGGTTTTCAGTTGAAGTTTGGACTCAAAAGGTTTTATCACTTCACTTATACTAATGTTGCTAATGAGAATTGTGTGAAGTTTTGTGTGAAAGAAGTTTCCAGGTAGTGGAGATGATGGTGTAATAAGAAAGTGAAAGGTTTCATGACTCAAACAATAAGTGTATGAAGATGAAGATATTGATGTTACTCAAGTGGTGACTCCAGAAGAATCTACTAAATACCAAATTCAGAGACCTGCAGAGTCCGTTTTCAAATAGGTAACAATTCTGGTAAGAAAAGTTCCGCAAAAGATCTGTCCAATTATATTTTTGCAGTTTTTAGCCAATAAGGAAAGTTACAAAGCGAAAGAGGGACGGAAACGGAGCCAGGATGGCTAACACGACCCTATGGCGCGGGCCCACTCCTAGCCGCGCCACCAGGTGGTGTGGCCACTCCGGACTCCATCTCTGGCCCGTTTTCTCCCAGTACCTTCATTTTGATGTGAAACTTCATAATATATAATCCCCCGAGGTTCGTATATCGTGTTCTCGTCGCGTTTTTGTTTCGATCTGTTTCTGCTAGGAACTATTCTTGAAATCTTAGAAGCACAATGGTGTCCGCCAAGGATAAGGGGAAGGAGCCTATGGAGGAAGATCCCCAAGACCCCGGGCAGGAGAAGGAGATCAAGATAGAAGGTGAAGAGGAGATAAAGCATGGCCAACATCCGCACACTGGCACTACCATTGCAAGCATTAGAGTGTTAGCAAGATCTGTCAGGGTCAGGAGGACTGCACGGATGTCAATTGGAGGGAAAACTCCGCGTCACTGTTTAGCTCGACGCCATGCAGGGAAAGAAGACTCCAAGAAGGAAGAGTGGAAAAAGAATCACAAGAGCTGGGATCCACAATCTGACATGATGACGCACCGCATCGAGCACAACTCGGAGTTGATTCGTACTCTCACCTTTGAGATTGAGAACTTGGGGAAACTGATCAAAGAGCTCATCAAGAGGATACCACCACCACCGAAGGAGTAATTCGTCATCAGGTTTGGCATCCCCTTGGTTTGTTCCAAGCTTGGGGGAGTGCCACGGTATCATATCACTATCTTCTATCTTTTTACCTTTTTAGTAGAGTCATATCATGAATAGCGAAGTTATCATATAGGATGGTTTGCATTGTGGAAGTGTCCCCTCTCTCGTTAGATATGTATCCCTTGGTGTGAGTTGCCGTTATGGAATACTAATGAGAAGTTCTCTCATTTACTCTTTTGCATAACTTACATTAGTTTTCAATTCGTGGTTATATGATTGATCTTGTTGTTAGTATTGGTAGCACTTTGGGATCATTGAGTTAATTTAGTTGGTTTTGGCAAACCTGGCTCGGTCAGTAGCAACACCTTTTTGAGAGTTCAAAAGAAAATGATAGAAGTACTCTAAAGAAAAATAATTTCATCATCTTTCTTTCTTGATTTTCTCATAAGTTTTGTATTCTCTAGTTAAGATCTTTTGTGCTTCCAAGGAAGATTGCATGTTTTCTTTTATCACTTGTATGTTTGTTTGCTTCCTTCAACTCTTATACTTGCTACCCAGCCTTGCTAGCCAAAAACCTGTACTGAGATGGAATAATTCTCGTGCATCCAATCCTTAAACCAAAACCTATGCCATTTGTGTCCACCATACCTACCTATTAGCATTATTCCTATTCCAAGTAAATTCTTGTTTTATCTACCTTCCAAATTAAACTTGTTATGTGAAAATTAGTGATTAAAGCTCTCACAAACTTGATGGCACACTTTACTTTCTTGCATTTAATAAACTTGAACCATTGTGCTCACCTATGTTGCGTATATGCTTGCGCTTTGTAAGTTGTGAATTAGACGAACCATGCTGTCATGGGGAACGCTTTCAACATTGCACTGGTACTTTGTACCTAGTTGATATCATGTTCTTTTGTCTATGGATGTCGTCAATGTGAAATGAAAGGGGAGCTTGTAAGTCCATGGAGTTATGCATGTGTGTTAGAGAAACGCCTGGGCCGCTGGTCTAATCCATGCTGACATGGTGGAAACCTGCAGCGTAACCATAATGAGTATCTATGAAGCATTCTTCTTATAAAAAAGAGATAGATATTGAGAAAAAGAGAAAAATAAAAAAAGAGAGATATTATGAAAAGAGGAAAGAGAAAAAAAAGCACCATATTCCCATGGTAAATAAGAAGATTGTTGAGATGCTTCTTGTTTGCTTGCCTTGTCATTTTGATATGGGGATTCTTCCATATCATCGGGCAAGGGGGACCCCGTTGGCGATTCTCTATGATACACATGTGCTTACGATGACAAGAACTTACCGGTGACTAAACTTGAGTAGGATGAGGAGCGACCCTCATATTCAAGGGACATGAGATTTTCAACTTACAACTTGTCAAGCATATCCTCATATTTGATCACTTTAACCTTAATCACCTAAAGATGCCTATGATAGGGGCAATGCAAGCTGAAAGCTAATAAGTACCATAATTTATGGGAGCTCTTTATGAAACTTGAAATCCCTGCTTCCCTCTGCAAAAGGCCTTTCTTTTACCTTTTAGTTGAGTCTGTAAACCTATTCCCTTCTATCTCAGCAAGTATTTTGAGTTGTTGTGTTTCATTCATTCATATGATGATTTATTCAATCATGTTTCTTATGTTCCTTGTTTTGCACTTTGCTCTTATCTTGGTGTTTACTACTGATTGCTCGGTGTTGATGTGGAGCTCATTGGGGAACCCCAAGAGGAAGGTATGATGAGCACAGCAGCAAGTTTCCCTCAGTTATGAAACCAAGGTTTAATCGAACCACTAGGAGCAAGGAAACACCCCAAAGGTGTTGCTAGCTGAGCCTTGGCAGGGCGCACTACCGGTGCTAGTAGCAACGTGGAGACTGATACATTGCAAATGTATCTATATTTTTTGATGTTCCATGCTTGGTTTTATCCACTTTCTTGTGTTTTGTTCCAACTTTGGAGTACTTTTCATATGATTTCTTGGACTAACCTATTAAAAAGAGCCGCAGTGCCAGCTGCCTGTTTTTTGCTCTTTTTGGTTCCAAGAAAGTCAGAAAATGAATATTCTCGGAATTGGACGGGACAAAAGCCAAAGTGCCTATTTTTCTGGAAGTGATCAAGTGCCAGAATACGAGACGGAGAAGGGCCACAGAGCCAACACACCACCTGGCCGCGTGGCTAGGCCTGGCCCGTGCCAAGGGGTGGTGTGGCCGCTCCCGACACCCCCTCTGCCTCTCCTTCCGCCTATATATCGCCCTCGGGACAAAAACCCTAAGTGCCCGATCAAAAATCCACGAAAGAGTCTGTAGCCACTGTCATCTCCATCCCTATATTGGGAGGAATCTGAAGCTCTTCCCGGCACCCTGCCGGAGAGGGGAATTCCCCTGGAGGCCTTCTTCATCACCATGCAAGCCTCTGGTGTGATGCGTGAGTAGTTCATCCTTGGACTACGGATCCATGTAGTAGCTAGATGGCTGGTTCTCTTCCTTTGTGCTTTCATTTCTAGATCTTGTGAGGTCCGTTCATGATCAAGATCTTCTATTTGTAATTCTACATGTTGTGTTTGCGGGGATCCGATGGATATTGAGATGCTATTTCAGATTGATTATTGATTCTATCATGTCTTTGTTATTTGTGATCTTGCATGCTTTCCGTTGTTAGTAGCTATCTTGGCCAAGTAGATGCTAGCAACTCCAAGAGTTAGTATTTATGCTCGATAGTGGGTTCATGCCTCTGGTAATCTAGGGAAGTGACAGAAATCTCTAAGGTACTAGATGTGCTGTTGCTACTAGGGAGGAAACAACAATCCTTTGTTCATAGAACAATCGTATTGTATACTTTACACATAGTTCGTAAAGCAATAATCTGTTGCTTGCAACTTAATACTAGAGGGGGTTCAGATGATAACCTGAAGGTGGATTATTAGTCATAGATGCAGTTGGATGGCGGTCTATGTATTATGTTGTAATGCCCAATCAAGTCTCAAAGGAGTCAAGATGATTAGTATATGCATGTATTACTTTCTCGGTGTTTGTCAATTACCCCGCTGTAATTTGTTCACCCAACATGTTATCTATCCAAGGAGAGCCACCTCTAGTGAACTATGGATCCCGACCCTTGTCTTTTACATACAATCTACAACTATTTACTGCTTTGTGTTTACTTTCTACAAACTTTTACTTCTTTCCATTCGATACGTTTAATCCTTTGTTTACCGCAAAACACGGTGAGATTGACAACCTCATCGCAAGTTGGGGACAAAGTTATGTGGTTGTGTTGTGTAGGTCTCCATGTTGCAACTAGCACCGGTAGTGCGCCCTGCCAATGCTCAGCTAGTAACACCTTTGAGGTGTTTCCTTCCTCCTACTGGTTCGATTAAACCTTGGTTTCATAACTGAGGGAAACTTGCTGCTGTGCTCATCATACCTTCCTCTTGGGGTTCCCAACGAGCTCTACATAAACACCGCCATCAAGCAATTTTCTGGGCGCCGTGCATTGAGCCATCAAGCGATTTTCTAGCGCCGTTGCCGGGGAGTCAAGGATATCTTCACAAGGGGAGTATCTCATAACCAATCTCTTTACTTTGTTGTTTTTGTTTTGCTTAGCCTCTTTTTGCTTTGTTTGCTTGTTTTGTTCTTAAAAAAACACAAAAAAATTAGTTTTACAAGTTTGCTTTCTTATTTGAAAACCTAAAAAAAATGACTACTCTTGAAAACACTAAGTTGTGTGCCTTCACTAGCACCAACAACAATGGTTTTATGAGCACACCTATTGCTCCACCTGTGGCTGAAAATTCTTTCTTTGAGATAAAACCTGCTTTGCTCAATCTTGTTATGAGAGAACAATTTTTTGGTATTGGTAATGAAGATGCTACTTCCCATCTAAATAACTTTGTTGAACTTTGTGAGATGCAAAAGCATAGGGATATAGATGGTGATATTATTAAGCTGAAATTGTTTCCTTTCTCTTTGAGAGGAAAAACTAAAGAATGGTTGAATTTCTTAACTAGGAATAGTATTGATTCTTGGACTAAGTGCAAAGATGCTTTTATTGGAAAATACTATCCTCCTGCTAAGATTATATTCATGATGTAACACCCTCGAATCGGCCCTATGCAAATTTCAGCGCTTCCCGCCAAACCCGCATAGAAACGATTCAAGGACGCCAACCAGGCACTTTCGTGCGGGTGGAAAACGAAGTAATACCATTACACAATAATCCACGATGGAACCCACAGAACAGATATATACAACACGACTCCATGAGTCAATAATACAGATATACTATACAAAGATCCAAATCACCTTGAAAACGATAGAGCGTCCGACTACGGACAAGATGCAAATGGGGCTAAGAGCCCTGAAGAATAACCAATGGCGTCCATAACCCTGCCCAGGACAAGCCGGAAGGTAACCCTGCTAACGACGTCGATCTCAAACCTGCTAAAACAAAAGGGGTGCCGACAAAGGGCAAAGGAAATAGAGGAGCGTCAGTACTGAGGCCAGTGCACGGCGAGGCTAGACTTCGGCTATTAGAGAGAGATAAGAAAGACCTATTCAAAACCAACCTTATACTAACACCAATCATACCCATCCTGGTATTCCCCCTCGAGACCAAACAAGGAAGTCAAACCGAGGAACTCACACAATTGGTAGTTTTATTCATCCCATTATAGTTCCAGCACTTACTAGTCAGATATAGATAGCATGAGTCAACCTGATAGTATAAGTAGTGGGCAGTTTTAGTTAACCATTCAGTTGTAGTTGCAGTACTTACTAGTCAAATACAATTAACATGTGACATCCCAAACCCAGCAGTTGTTGACACTTTTATTTCATTCCATTAGAGCTACGATACTTACTAGACAGGTATAACATGACACGATACTGGCGGCTATTAGAGAGGGATAAGGAAGACCTATTCGGATCCAACCTGATGCTAACACCAATCATACCCATCCTGGTATTCCCCCCCTCGAGATCAAACGAGGAAGTTAAACCAAGGAACTCACAGAGTTGGCAGTTTTATTCATTCCATTATAGTTCCAGCACTTACTAGTTAGATATAGATAGCATGAGTCATCCTGATAGCATAAGTAGTGGACAGTTTTAGTTAACCATTCAGTTGTGGTTGCAGTACTTACTAGTCAGATACAATTAGCATGTGACATCTCAAACCCAGCATTTGTTGGCACTTTTATTTCATTCCATTAGAGTTGCGATACTTACTAGGCAGGTATAACCTGACACGATACACCCCAGTTCCACCAGTTGTTGGCACTTTTATTATCCATTCCATTGTAGTGAAGCTGATTACTAGTCACATATTAAGTCAACTTTATAACACTACTTTAGTTATGCTTGTCTATGATGAAGATACTGTGCTCCAAGTCGTCCATAACCGCGGACACGCTTTTAGAAAGATTTACCCTACAGGGGTGCACAAATAGCAACACACACACGATCAACCTCAGAAAAACCAAATCAAAACCCAACGAGGCTTTCACGACAAAGCAATCATAGGATTCATAAAAGATTTCAGGTGGGCACCCCACTAAGCTACCCGCAACGAAGTTGGCCGGCTCTAGAACGGACCCATGGTTTGTGACGACGGCTGTAAACGACTGGGAACCTGAAAGTGTGTCTGGGCTTGTCGATACCGCGAAAACATGGCACCATCCAAAACAGTACAGGTGCTCCACGCACAATCTTAAATAAAGCAGTAAAGCATGGCATAGGTACAGGATAGTAATAAAACCTCAAACTAGTTTGTGGCCCCAAGAAATAAGAAATGAATCAAGTTCTGGCTAAGGGGATTCATGGTCCCACATGTGGATAGTGCGATTTTCAAGGAACAAGCATCAAGTACTCGGGGTCCTACGGGACACAAGTGAGCGTGGAAGAACCAAATAACATCTATTGCCCATCGATGCCTGTGCATTAGTTATATCTAGCAATTTAATATCAAGTTGTAATTAAAGCATCTCCACCATTAAGCATCTCTTACATTAAGCATGTGTCAACCTTTTATCAACGGTGGAACGACAACAACGCGAAGCAGCACCTGAGCAAGCAACTACGACTCGCAAGGCCGACTGTCTATCAATCAACAGGCAATAGGATGTGTCCAAGGCAATATAGAGCCTGCAAGGAATATAAATGGTGCACGGAAACTAAAGCATCGCAACAAGGATATCAATAGATCAATAGGAGGAAGTAAAGACTATAAACACAAAATAGGTAGAAAGGGGGAGAATGCTCGCCTGGGAAACACTGCTGACGGATCATATTTGGGGAACTTGTCGAAACTCGCATCAACTCATCGGCCTAATCCGTGAAGAAGCAAACACTAGAAGGAACACCGGATGCAATATTTAATACTACGGCAGAAGATCCGACATGATTATGATATGATGCAGATGCGGTTCAATTAGGCAGTATTAAGCGGAACCGGGGTCCCGACAATTAATTAATAGGTTCCAGTTATTTAGATACCCCGCAATTTAAATGTTGTCTTAACAAGGCAAAACATGGTATCGGTTCGCTACACAAATTTAAATGTAGTCCGGAATAAGACTAGAATAGCCCGTATATAGACTCTATATTTAATTTAGGTGAATCGACTATTTAACCCAACCCACCAGATGACATGTATGCAAGCATGATGATTTAATGATGCGACAGGTATATGTCATATTATAAAAATAGAGGCTTAGGGTCACACATGGGTATCGACGATCTTGGTTCGATGTGGTTCAGGTTTGGTCTTGCCGGGATCGGGGTCTTCGAACTCCAGGATCAGGGCTTCGGGGCTTGGAAGGAGAACTTGGTGTCCAAGAAGCAGAACTTATCGATGGTCCACCTGGTGATACTCCGTGGTGCTTTGTTTTCCATGTTCTGTCATCAACATCGATCAATCTTGTGGCAACACTTCTATGGAAGGTTTGACAGAAAAGCGACAGAAGTCGAAGAAGATCTTGAGGTGGGTTCCTCGTTATACAGGACAACCATGAGGATGGGACCTGATACCAACAAGATGTCACACCCCAGGGCCGATTTGAAGAGTTTGAAGGACACACAGTTAACACGCATACAAGCAGTGTAACAATCGGGAACAAAGGACAGAGGCTACCCACCGGCTACCTGTATCGAAATAGGACAACACATGGTGGCCTCAAGCTCACAGGTTCAGGCGGCGTGGGCTTGGCGAGGAAGAGGGATGGCGACCGGAGGGGAGAGGTTGACTGTGGTAGCACGGACGGCGGTGGACGCGGGCGCATCGGCCGGAGGTGCTCAGGGGCGCGGGCTAGGCGAGCTTAGGGACCGGGTCGTGGGAGAGGGCGAGGCGCTCCTGGCGGCAGTCAATGGCGAGCTACGCGTAGGAGCAGATTGGATGGCGCGGCGATGCTCTGGGTAGGCCTGTGGTTGAGGGAGCACCCAACGACGATGGAGCTCGGGTCGAGGCGGGGCGCGAAGAGGGCCGCCGGTCGCAGGGGCGGGCCGGGGTAGGAGCCCGAGAGGGAGGCGAGGTTGGGGATGGGGTAAGCGATGGCGGGGGCTCGAGCGGCAGTCTCGGGAGATGGGGTCGCAGAGGCGGCAAGGCGACGGCCGGGGTCGGCGCACCAGGCGGCGGGGCGGGTCGCAGAGAGGCACGGCGGAGCGCGGTCGCGCTGGGGACAGCGAGATGGAGCGGGGTCACGGGCAGGTGGGACTAGCTAGCGATGAGAGGGTCGGGCTGGGCGCTGCGTGCGATAGTGGGGTGGGGCCGGGAGTCGATCGGGAGGTTGGGGCGGTTCACACACGGGGCGACGGGGCGTACAACGGGATGGGTTCGGTCGGTTGGAGACATGCGGGTGGTGTAGCGAGCGGGCGGTAGGTGGCGTGTGGTTCACGCGGGGAGGTGGGGCCAGGGTCTGCAGGCGGGTGAGGGCGACGCTGTCGCCTAGTGGTTAACGTGCAGGGGTGGGGTGCGGCGGCGGTTGGGAGATGGAGATGGGTGGGGTTAGGGTAGGTGGGGATTAGGGTTTCTAGGGTCTGGTTTTTCTTGGGGGTTGCCGGCTGGGCCGGTTTGGGCCTGGTTCGGCTGCCCCCTAAAATAATATAAGTTTTATTTATTTCAATTATAAAGACTATTGTAAATAGTTTTTAGCCAAATAAAATATCCAGATAGACCTAGAGTTTTCATTTGAAGTAAAGACGAGATTTAGGAAAACAAAGATAGGCTTTTAGAAAATAGTTTTAAGCACAAAGATGCATGATGACATGACGATGCTCAAATGCAATGTGGCATGATGACATGTGCATGCGGTCATGATTATGCAATGCACAAAAACACAGTGATTTTCTAGTAGTTGTTTTAGCGGGATGCCAAACATGAGAAGTGAAATAATGAAGTTTAAACAACTTGATAATGAGCATGTTGCTCAAGTTTGGGAAAGAATGAAATGTTTGGTAAAGAATTGTCCCACACATGGAATGGCTGCTAGGATGATCATCCAAACTTTTTATGCAGGATTGAACTATTCTTCAAGGAACCTATTGGATTCTGCTGCTGGAGGTACCTTTATGACCATCACTTTGGGTGCTGCAACAAAACTTCTGGACAATATGATGGTTAATTATTCTGAATGGCATACTGAGAGAGCTCCACAAGGTAAGAAGGTAAATTCTGTTGAGGAAACCTCCTCCTTGAGTGATAAGATTGATATTATTATGTCTATGCTTGTTAATGGGAAAGCCCATATTGATCCAAATAATGTTCCTTTAGCCTCTTTGGTTTCTCAAGAAGAGCAAGTTGATGTGAACTTCATAAGAAATAACAATCTTGAAAACATTGCTTATGGTAATAATGCTTATAGGAACAATATTGGTAACAACAATTATAAGCCTTATCCTCCCAACAATGGTAATGCTTATGGAAATTCTTACAACAATAATAAGAGTGCTCCCTCTAAACTTGAAGTTATGCTTAAAGAGTTTATTAGTAAACTAACTGCTTTCAATAAAACTATTGAGTAAAAACTCTCTAATGCTGAAAGAAATATAGCATCTTTAGCTGAAGCTCAATCTACTTTGAATAAAATGGCTGCTAAACCTGAAACTAATGATATCCCTTTGCAGCCACTAATGCTATACAAGTAAGAATTGATGAAAATGTTAGACTATTAGCTGAATTACATGCTAAGTGGGAAAGAGAAGATGAAATTGCTACAAACATTAGTGTTTCTACTATTACCACCACTAGTGTTGAGGCTAGTAATAGTTGTACTACTTTAGATGATAAATTTGATTTTGATCTTGATGGTCGCAATATCTCTGAAGTTATTAAGTTCCTACAAAAGCTTGCAAGAAGTCTTAATGCTAGTGCTATGAACATGGCCTTTACAAAACACATTACTGATGCTCTCATAAAGATTAAAGAAGAAAAGATGAAACATAAAGCTTCTATTCCTATAAAATAAGAGGATGGTTGGGAACCCATCATTAATATGAAAGTGAATGACTTTGATTTCAAAGCTTTATGTGATCTTGATAGTAGTGTTTCTATTATGCCTAGAAGGATTTATGATATGCTTGATTTGCCTCCTCTTGAAGATTGTTATTTGAATGTCCCACTTGATGATAATGCTAAAAAGAAACTCATGGGGAGTCTTGATGTCCTTATTATGGTTAACGATTCTTATGTCCCCGTTGATTTCTATGTTTTGGATGTTGAATACAATGCTTCTTGTCCTATTACTTTGGGAAGACCTTTTCTTAGAACTGTTGGTGCCATCATTGATATGAAAGAAGGCACCATTAAATATCAACTCCCACTCAATAAAGATATACAACACTTCCCTAAAAAGATAGAAAAGATTTCTTTTGCTTCTCCTATGAAAACAAAATTTGGTCTTACTGCTTCTTCATTTGAGAACACTTGATTCTTTCTTTGCTTCTTATGCCTAACTTAAAGGCGTTAAAGCAAAATACTTATTGGGAGATAACCCAAAAGTTTTAGATGAGTCTTGGAAGTTATTACCTCTATAATAACCGCTCCTTATCCTTTTTATTTGCCTTTTGTGCCAAGAGTAACCTCTAATGAGAGAGAAGTAATGATTGGGAAAGTTGCTGTCCCGAAACAGATTTTTGTGCTTCACCGTAAAAATTCGTGAGAGAGCTCTGTATGTAGGATTGCACTGTAATGTTTTGTTCTTCTACCCCAGGTTGTTATCTAACTTTCGTTAGTTCAACACTTTTTGATTTGAGTAACAGAAGGTCTTCGAAAAAATTCGTCTTTACCTGCTGGTCTGTTTTGATAGATTTCTGCCATTTTCTGCATTTGCTTCTTGTTGGTTCTTTCTTTAGTTCTTTTGGGGAATTGAGATTTTTGAGGGAAGTGCTACAGTATCTAGTGTTCTAATGGAAGTTTATTTGGTGTTAGAACTGAACCTTAAGATTTATTTATCTTAAGTGCACTAATGTTGCTAATGAGAGTGTGTGAAGTTTTGTATGAAGGAAAATTTTCAGGTGTATGGAAGGAATGAGTAATGAGATGAAGGATGGACTAAAGCTCAAGCTTGGGGATGCCACGCGTGTCACCCCAAGAAATATCCAAGAAGTACAAGCGTCAAAGCTTGGGGATGCCCAAGGCATCCCCTTCTTCATCAATAAAAATCCCAGGTTTCTTCCAAATGCTTCATTTTTATTATTTCATGCACAATTGTGTTTTTCTTGGAGCGTCTTCTTTTTCATTTTCGTTTTAGTTTTTAGTTTTTCATTTTCTTTTGTTTGCTTAGTTTTTTTAATAAATTGGTTGGACCCCCTCTTTCATACTTTGGTTTGCAAATAGTTTGGTTTGGTTTGGAAAAGAGTAGGAAAGTTCATGCTTATGTCGTAAAAAGAGCTCGTTTTTGACTGTGGCCTATGCTTTGTCATGCCATGCTTGATATTGTTTTGGCTTTATGCTTAGTATTCTTCGATGTAGTATGACTTGTTATAAACAATTGAGATTGCTTAATGTGCCTTGGATGAATCATGCATTGTTTTAGCATATTAAAGCATAGTATAGTGGTATTCTCCTTTGATGCTTTATTTGGGTTGACTTGGCACATGCTAACACCATGTTATGACTATCTCAAGTCACCATAGCCTTTATAATCCTTTAGTTTTCAACTTGTAGTATCACTTTATGCTTTGATCAATGATGTTTTATCGCTCTGCATGATTATGGCCATTATTGCTCTCTTAGTTTGTCGCTCCTAGTCTTTTGCTAGCCTCCACAACCAAGTATGAGTTCCACTCATGCATCCAACTCCCTAAACCAAGTTATTCCAAAGATTCCACCATACCTACCTACTAGCTTATGCTATTCCAAGTATATTCATGCTTTTGTTTACCTTCCAAATTAAACTTGTTATTAGAAAACTAGTGATTAAAGCTCTCACGAACTTGATGGCACACTTTACTTTACTTGCCCTTAATAAACTTGAACCATTGTGTCTTCTATATTGTATATGCTTGCACTTATTTGTCGGGGATTAGCAGAACCATGCTTTCATGGGGAACGCTTTCAACATTGCACTTGGTACTTGTACCTAGTTGATATCATGCTCTTTTGTATATGTATGTCGTCGGTGTGAAATGAAAGGGGAGCTTGTAAGTCCATGGAGTTATGTATATGTGTTAGACAAACGCCTGGGCCGCTAGTCTAATCCATGCTGACATGCTGGAAATCTGCAGCGTAACCGTAATGAGGTGTCTATGAAGCATTCTTTTTATAAAAAAAAGAGTCCTATATTGAGAAAAAAAAGAGAAAAGAGAAAAAAAAAGATACTATGAAAAGAGGAAAGAGAGAAAAAAGCACCATATTCCCATGGTAAATAAGAAGATTGCTGAGATGCTCGTTGTCTGCTTGCCTTGTCATTTTGATATGGGGATTCTTCTGTATCATCGGGCAAGGGGTACCCCGTTGGCGGTTCTCTATGATACACATGTACTTATGATGACAAGAACTTACCGGTGACTAAACTTTAGTAGCTTGAGGAGTGGCCCTTGTATACAAGGGACATGAGATTTCTGACTTATACTTCGTCAAGCATGTACACCATAGTTTGTTCACTTTAACCTTAATCACTTCAAGATGCTTATGATAGGGGCAATGAGAGCTGAAAGCTATAAGTACCATAATTTTTGGAAGCTCTTTATGAGACTTGAATCCCTACTTCCTTTTACAAAAGGCCTTTCTTCCACCATTATATTGAGTCTCCACCTTCTATCTTTATGCACCTACTTTGAGAGCATAGTGGCCATTCTTAGTTCTATGTGCATTGTCCCAAGACTAGTTGATTGATGCATACTTTGATATTTCTTATTTTAAACTATTATATATAGTCACTCTTATGAACTTTGAAGGTGTCCTATGCATTTATATTTGCTACTCTATGAGGGACAAGCTGAATACTATTATGCTATGTTTTCTCTATGTGAAACAAACAAACGTCTTGCAAAGCATTGTTATTCATGAATCTTTTGTTTATGCCTTTTCATGTTGCATCATAGTTTGTTTTCTTATTGCTAGACCTTTGTCTTTCATGCTATGATTGAAGTATTATGATCCCAGCCTTGAATGTTTTGCAAATACTTTGATCAAGTCTTTGATCGTGCATGTCACCTCAAAAATTATTCTTTCTTTTTATCACTTACCTACTCGAGCACGAGCAGGAGTTAAGCTTGGGGATGTTTATACATTGCAAAGGGTATCTATAATTTTTGATGTTCCATGCTTGGTTTTATCCACTTTCTTGTGTTTTGTTCCAACTTTGGAGTACTTTTCATATGATTTCTTGGACTAACCTATTAACAAGAGCCATAGTGCCAGCTGCCTATTTTCTGCTATTTTTGGTTCCAGGAAATTCAAAAAATGAATATTCTTGGAATTGGACGGGACAAAAGCCAAAGTGCCTATTTTTCTGGAAGTGATCAAGTGCCAGAATACGAGACGGAGAAGGGCCAGGGAGCCACCACACCACCTGGCCGCGCGGCCAGGCCTGGCCCACGCCAGGGGGTGGTGTAGCCACTCCCGGCACCCCCTCGGCCTCTCCTTCCGCCTATATATTGCCCTCGGGACGAAAATCCTAAGTGCCTGATCAAAAATCCATGAAAGAGTCTGTAGCCGCCGTCATCTCCATCCCTAGATCGAGAGCGATCTGAAGCTCTTCACGGCACCCTGCCGGAGAGGGGAATTCACCCTGGAGGCCTTCTTCATCACCATGCAAGCCTCCGCTGTGATGCGTGAGTTGTTCATCCTTGGACTATGGATCCATGTAGTAGCTAGATGGCTGGTTCTCCTCCTTTGTGCTTTCATGTCTAGATCTTTGAGCTCTGTTCATTATCAAGATCTTCTATTTGTAAATCTGCATGTTGTGTTTGCGGGGATCCGATGGATATTGAGATGCTATTTCAGATTGATTATCGATTCTATCATGTCTTATGTTATTTGTGATCTTGCATGCTTTCCGTTGTTAGTAGCTATCTTGGCCAAGTAGATGCTAGCAACTCCAAGAGTTAGTATTTATGCTGGATAATGGGTTCATGCCTCTGGTAATCTAGGGAAGTGACAGAAATCTCTAAGGTACTAGATGTGATGTTGCTACTAGGGAGAAAACAACAATCCTTTGTTCATAGAACAATCGTATTGTTTACTTTACACGCAGTTCGTAAAGCAATAATCTATTGCTTGCAACTTAATACTGGAGGGGGTTCGGATGATAACCTGAAGGTGGATTATTAGTCATAGATGCAGTTGGATGGCTGTCTATGTATTATGTTGTAATGCCCAATCAAGTCTCAAAGGAGTCAAGATGATTAGTATATGCATGTATTGCTTTCTCGGTGTTTGTCAATTGCCCCGCTGTAATTTGTTCACCCAGCATGTTATCTATCTAAGGAGAGCCACCTCTAGTGAACTATGGATCCCGGTCATTGTCTTTTACATACAATCTACAACTGTTTACTGCTTTGTATTTACTTTCTGCAAACTTTTACTTCTTTCCATTCGATATGTTTAATCCTTTGTTTACCGCAAAACACGGTGAGATTGACAACCTCCTCACAAGTTGGGGACAAAGTTCTATGGTTGTGTTGTGCAGGTCGCCATGTTGCTATTAGCATCGATAGTGCGCCCTGCCAAAGCTCAGCTAGTAACACCTTTGAGGTGTTTCCTTGCTCCTACTGGTTCGATTAATCCTTGGTTTCATAACTGAGGGAAACTTGCTGCTGTGCTCATCATACCTTCCTCTTGGGGTTCCCAACGAGCTCTACATCAACACCGCCATCAAGCAATGTTCTGGCGCCGTGCAATGAGCCATCAAGCGATTTCTAGCGCCATTGTCGGGGAGTCAAGGACATCTTCACAAGGGGAGTCCGTCATAACCAATCTCTTTACTTTGTTGTTTTTGTTTTTCTTAGGCTCTTTTTGCTTTGTTTGCTTGTTTTG
This sequence comes from Avena eriantha, assembly GCA_910589775.1. Lineage (NCBI taxonomy): Eukaryota > Viridiplantae > Streptophyta > Magnoliopsida > Poales > Poaceae > Avena > Avena eriantha. Next base: position 8,993,455 of record OU342741.1, on the reverse strand, counting down.
TTCTTCAAAAAAACAAAAAAAAATTAGTTTTACAAGTTTGCTTTCTTATTTGAAAACCCAAAAAAATGACTACTCTTGAAAACACTAAGTTGTGTGACTTCACTAGCACCAACAACAATGATTTTATGAGCACAACTATTGCTCCACCTGTGGCTGAAAATACTTTCTTTGAGATAAAACCTGCTTTTCTCAATCTTGCTATGAGAGAACAATTTTCTAGTATTGGTAATGAAGATGCTGCTTCCCATCTATATAACTTTGTTGAACTTTGTGAGATGCATAAGCATAGGGATATAGATGGTGATATTATTAAGCTGAAATTGTTTCCTTTCTCTTTGAGAGGAAAAGCTAAAGAATGTCCTTAACTAGGAATAGTATTGATTCTTGGACTAAGTGCAAAGATGCTTTTATTGGAAAATACTATCCTCCTGCTAAGATTATATCCATGAGAAGTGAAATAATGAAGTTTAAACAACTTGATAATGAGCATATTGCTCAAGCTTGGGAAAGAATGACATCTTTGGTAAAGAATTGTCCCACTCATGGATTGACTGCTTGGATGATCATCCAAACTTTTTATGCAGGATTGAACTATTCTTCAAGGAACCTATTGGATTATGCTGCGGGAGGTACCTTTATGACCATCACTTTGGGTGCTGCAACAAAATTTCTAGACAATATGATGGTTAATTATTCTGAATGGCATACTGAGAGAGCTCCACAAGGTAAGAAGGTAAATTCTGTTGAGGAAACCTCCTCCTTGAGTGATAAGATTGATATTATTATGTCTATGCTTGTTAATGGGAAAGCCCATATTGATCCAAATAATGTTCCTTTAGCCTCTTTGGTTGCTCAAGAAGAGCAAGTTGATGTGAACTTCATAAGAAATAACAATCTTGGCAACATTGCTTATGGTAATAATGCTTATAAGAACAATTTTTGTGAGAACAATTATAAGCCTTATCCTCCCAACAATGGTAATGCTTATGGAAATTCTTACAACAATAATAAGAGTGCTCCCTCTGAACTTGAAGTTATGCTTAAAGAGTTTATTAGTAAACAAACTGCTTTCAATAAAACTATTGAGTAAAAACTCTCTAATGCTGAAAGAAATATAGCATCTTTAGCTGAAGCTCAATCTACTTTGAATAAAAGGGCTGCTAAACCTGAAACTAATGATAATCCCTTTGCAGCCACTAATGCAATACAAGTAAGAATTGATGAAAATGTTAGACTATTAGCTGAATTACATGCTAAGTGGGAAAGAGAAGATGAAATTGCTAGAAACATTAGTGTTTATACTATTACCACCACTAGTGTTGAGGCTAGTAATAGTTCTACTACTTTAGATGATAAATTTGATTTTGATCTTGATGGTTGCCATATCTCTGAAGTTATTAAGTTCCTACAAAAGCTTGCTAGAAGTCCTAATGCTAGTGCTATGAACATGGCCTTTACAAAACACATTACTGATGCTCTCATAAAGATTAAAGAAGAAAAGATGAAACATAAAGCTTCTATTCCTATAAAACAAGAGGATGGTTGGGAACCCATCATTATTATGAAAGTGAATGACTTTGATTTCAAAGCTTTATGTGATCTTGATAATAGTGTTTCTATTATGCCTAGAAGGATTTATGATATGCTTGATTTGCCTCCTCTTGAAGATTGTTATTTGAATGTCCCACTTGATGATAATGCTAAAAAGAAACTCATGGGGAGTCTTAGTGATGTTCTTATTATGGTTAAAGATTCCTATGTCACTGTTGATTTCTATGTTCTGGATGTTGAATACAATGCTTCTTGTCCTATTACTTTGGGAAGACCTTTTCTTAGAATTGTTGGTGCCATCATTGATATGAAAGAAGGCACCATTAAATATCAACTCCCACTCAAGAAAGGTATAGAACACTTCCCTAAACAGAGAGAAAAGATTTCTTTTGCTTCTCCTATGAAAACAAAATTTGGTCTTAATGCTTCTTCATTTGAGAACACTTGATTCTTTCTTTGCTTCTTATGCCTAACTTAAAGGCGTTAAAGAAAAGTACTTATTGGGAGATAACCCAAAAGTTTTAGATGAGTCTTGGAAGTTATTACCTCTGTAATAACCTCTCCTTATCCTTTTTATTTGCTTTTTTTTCCAAGAGTAACCTCTAATGAGAGAGAAGTAATGATTGGGAAAGTTGCTGTCCCGAAACAGATTTTTGTGCTTCTGCCCCAAGTTGTTATCTAACTTTCGCTAGTTCAACACTCGTTTATTTGAGCAACAGAAGGTCTTAGAAAAAATTCGTGTTTACCTGCTGGTTTGTTTTGACAGATTTCTGCCATTTTCTGCATTTGCTTCTTGTTGGTTCCTTCTTGAGTTCTTTTGGGGAATTGAGATTTTTGAGGGAAGTGCTACAGTAGCTAGTGTTCTAATAGAAGTTTAATTGGTGTTAGAACTGAACCTTAAGATTTATTTATCTTAAGTGCACTAATGTTGCTAATGAGATTGTGTGAAGTTTTGTATGAAGGAAAATTTTCAGGTGTATGGAAGGAATGAGTAATGAGATGAAGGATGGACTAAAGCTCAAGCTCGGGGATGCCACGCGTGTCACCCCAAGAAATATCCAAGAAGTACAAGCGTCAAAGCTTGGGGATGCCCAAGGCATCCCCTTCTTCATCAATAAAAATCCCAGGTTTCTTCCAAACACTTCATTTTTATTGTTTCATGCACAGTTGTGTTTTTCTTGGAGCGTCTTCTTTTTCGTTTTTGTTTTCGTTTTGGTTTTTCGGTTGCTTTTTTTTTGCTTAGTTTTCTGAATAAATTGTTTGGACCCCCTCTTTCATACTTTGGTTTGCAAATAGTTTGGTTTGGTTTGGAAAAGAGTAGGAAAGTTCATGCTTATGTGGTAAAAAGAGCTCGTTTTTGACTGTGGCCTATGCTTTGTCATGCCATGCTTGATATTGTTTTGGATTTATGCTTAGTATTATTTGCTGTAGTATGACTTCTTATAAACAATTGAGATTGCTTAATGTGCCTTGGATGAATCATGCATTGTTTTAGCATATTAAAGCATAGTATAGTGGTATTCTCCTTTGATGCTTTATTTGGGTTGACTTGGCACATGCTCACACCATGTTATGACTATCTCAAGTCATCATATCCTTTATGATCCGTTAGTTTTCAACTTGTAGTATCACTTTATGCTTTGATCAATGATGTTTTGTCACTCTGCATGATTATGGCCATTATTGCTCTCTTAGTTTGTCGCTCCCAGTCTTTTGCTAGCCTCCACAACCAAGTATGAGTTCCACTCATGCATCCAACTCCCTAAACCAAGTTATTCGAAAGAGTCCACCATACCTACCTACTAGCTTATGCTATTCCAAGTATATGCATGCTTTTGTTTACCTTCCAAATTAAACTTGTTATTAGAAAACTAGTGATTAAAGCTCTCACGAACTTGATGGCACACGTTACTTTACTTGCCCATAATAAACTTGAACCATTGTGTCTTCTATGTTGTATATGCTTGCACTTATTTGTCGGGGATTAGCAGAACCATGCTTTCATGGGGAACGCTTTCAACATTGCACTTGGTACTTGTACCTAGTTGATATCATGCTCTTTTGTATATGGATGTCGTCGGTGTGAAATGAAAGGGGAGCTTGTAAGTCCATGGAGTTATGTATATGTGTTAGATCACTAGTAGAAAACAGACCTTTGGTCCAGGGGTATTAGCCCCAGTTTTGCTACAAACCGGGACTAATGCCCCGATCCAACGGCTAGAACTGGCCCAGGGGGGTGGCAGACACTAGCCCCGGTTCAAACGGGACCTTTAGCCCCGGGTCGTGTAACAAACCGGGGCTAAAGGGTTTCAGGCAGGCCAGGTCGGGCGCCAGACCCTTTAGTCCCGGTTTGTTATACGACCCAGGGCTAAAGGTGGACCTTTAGCCCCGGTTCTAGACATGAACCGGGGCTAAAGGTCTGGCTATATCTTCTTCCCCTGCCCGAGCCACCATTCAAGCTGGTGGATCTCCTCTCTCTCTCTCTCTTTCTTGCTTCAAGCTCGAGTTCATGCCCTTTTTTTCCTCAAGATTTGTCTATATTTTGTGGTGCCCCATCTATCCAAAGGTTCTAAAAGGTGAGCAACTTCATACTTTGAACTCTCATTGCTATAATAGCTCATTTCATGTTCTATCTTATAGATGGATTTGTGGATTTAGTTTGGTAGTAATTTTTGCAGTGATAGCATGAGACCGATGTTTAGATTCTATCTATCTTGTATTAATGTAAGGAACTCTAAGGTAAATATCACAATGTGTGGATTCTATCTATATATATCTTGTTTTGGCACATAGTCTCGAAAATTGATTTTAGAAGCACAAACATGCATGAGTTAATCATTCTAACTAGCTAGCTGGGCAAAATATCCTTCTTCGTCTACCTGCGTTCAACAAACTGAAAAAATTGTAACAAAGATAGGGTTAATTCATAAAATCTTGATAAGAAGACATCACAATTCACATATTAGGGAGTGCCTCTATGGCGAGCTCCTCGAAGATGTCTGAGGACGGGATCCTAAGACATCTTCGAGAAGCTCTGCTGTAGTGGTGTCCCTGCTCTCCCACACCATCTTTCGGTTTATATTTTCTCTAGCTAAATCAGTATGCTAGTGGAGCTAACTAATTTCACATATTAGAGAGTGCCTCTACGGCGAGCTCCTCAAAGATGTCTGAGGACGAGGTCCTAAGATATCTTCGAGAAGCTCCGCCGTAGTGGTGTCCCTGGTCTCGCACACCATCTTGCAGTTCTTCACAAGAATGCATACCTATTTATCGATTAAGTAGCCCAACATAGTGTCGGGCACTGATGACATAATGTCGACACACTCACGCTGGCATAGTGCTGCCACCCACCCAAAATAGTGTCGGCATTTAATTTACTGACTTAGTGCTACCCACTGACGACATAGTGTCGACATGTTGTCTCCACATCCACATTTACTCCCGGTTGGTGCCACCAACCGGGACTAAAGGTTCATCATATCTTTAGTCCCGATTGCTGGTTTTAGATTAGTACTAATTAATTATGATTATGTTTGATGTACTTAATTAATTATATATTGCAGATGAGCCGGTAATGGATGTACGCTGACTGACTCTCTAATGAGTTCATTAAAGGCGTGCATTCTTTTCTTCTTGTGGCCGAGGCAAACAAGCAGAGTGGTTTTATGTCTTGTCCATGTGGTGTCTGTCGGAATCATAAAGAATACTCTTCCTCAAGAGTCCTTCACAGCCACCTGTTTCGGTCCGGTTTCATGACCGCCTATAATTGTTGGACCAAGCACGGAGAAAGAGGGGTTATGATGGAAGACAACAAAGAAGAAGAGAATGACAATGACTACCCTGAATACGATGGTACTACAATGGAAGACATTGATGAAGAAAAAGATGAAGAACGGGCATCAGATCTGCCCGATGATGATCTTAGTCGGGCCATTGCTGATGCCCAGGAAGAATGCGTAACTGAAAGGGAGAGGTTGAAGTTCAAGAAGATGTTAGAGGATCACAAAAAATTGTTCTACCCAAATTGTGAAGATGGGCACAAAAAACTGGGTAGCACACTGGAATTGTTGCAATGGAAGGCAGAGAACGGTGTGACTGACAAAGGATTTGAAAAGTTACCGAGAATAATGAAGAAGTTGCTTCCAAAGGATAACGAACTGCCCGCCAGTACCTACGAAGCAAAGAAGGTTGTCTGCCCTCTAGGATTAGAGGTGCAGAAGATACATGCATGCATTAATGACTGCATCCTCTACCGCGGCGAGTACGAGAATTTGGATGCATGCCCAGTATGCACTGCATTGCGGTATAAGATAAGACGAGATGACCCTGGTGATGTTGAGGGCGAGCGCCGCATGAAGAGGGTTCCTGCCAAGGGGATGTGGTATGCTCCTATAATACCATGGTTGAAACGTTTATTTAGGAACAAAGAGCATGCCAAGTTGTTGCGATGGCACATGGAAGACTGTAAGAAAGACGAGATGTTGAGACACCCCGCTGATGGGTCGCAGTGGAGAAAAATTGAGAGAGAGTTTCCAGACTTTGCAGGTGATGCGAGGAACTTATGGTTTGGTCTAAGTACAGATGGCATGAATCCTTTTGGGGAGCAGAGCTGCAGTCATAGCACCTGGCCTGTGACTCTGTGTATTTATAACCTTCCTCCTTGGTTGTGCATGAAGCGGAAGTTTATTATGATGCTAGTGCTCATCCAAGGCCCGAAGCAACCCGGCAACGACATTGATGTGTACGTAAGGCCATTAGTTGAAGAACTCTTACAGTTGTGGCACGGACAAGGTGTGCGTATGTGGGATGAGAACAAGCAGGAGGAATTTGACCTACGAGCGTTGTTGTTCATAACAATCAATGATTGGCCTGCTCTTAGTAACATTTCAGGACAGACAAACAAGGGATACAATGCATGCACACACTGTTTAAACGATACTGAAAGTATATATTTGGATAAATGTAAGAAGAATGTTTACCCGGGGAATTGTCGTTTTCTTCCGCCCTCGCACAACCTAAGAAAGAAAGGTAAGCATTTTAATGGTGAGGCAGACAGCCGGTGTAAGCCTATCCGCCGTACTGGTGATGATGTATTTGACATGGTGAAGGATTTAAAAGTAATCTTTGGAAAGGGTCCTGGTAGACAATCTGTTTCGAAGGATGATGTCGGACATGCACCCATGTGGAAAAAGAAATCTATATTTTGGGAGCTACCCTATTGGAAAGTCCTAGAGGTCTGCTCTGCAATTGACGTGATGCACCTGACGAAAAATCTTTGCGTGACGCTGCTAGGCTTCTTGGGCGTGTATGGGAAGAGCAAAGATACACCTGAAGCACGGCAGGACCAACAACGTATAAAATACCGAGACGGCATGCATCCAGAGATGTTTGAAGGTACTGCTAGCTACGCTCTTACCAAAGAAGAGAAGGAAATCTTTTTTGAAGTCCTTTACAGTATCAAGGTCCCGTCTGGTTTCTCGTCGAACATAAAGGGAATAATAAATATGGCAGAGAAAAAATTTCAAAACCTAAAGTCTCATGACTGCCACGTGCTTATGACCCAGCTGCTTCCGATTGCATTGAGGGGACTCCTGTCGGAAAATGTTCGAGTACCCATTGTGAAGCTATGTGCGTTTCTCAATGCAATTTCTCAGAAGGTAATCAGTCTAGATAGTCTACTAAGGTTACAGAAAGATGTGGTCCAATGTCTTGTCAGCTTTGAGTTGGTGTTCCCACCATCCTTCTTTAATATTATGACTCACCTCCTAGTTCACCTAGTCGATGAGATTAACATTCTTGGTCCTGTATTTCTACACAATATGTTCCCCTTTGAGAGGTTCATGGGAGTGTTAAAGAAATATGTTCATAACCGTGCTAGGCCAGAAGGAAGCATCTCAAAGGGATAAGGAACATAGGAGGTCACTGAGTTTTGTGTTGACTTTATTCCTGACCTTAAGCCCATCGGTGTTCCTGAATCACGGCATGAGGGTAGAATTAGTGGAAAAGGCACGCTAGGAAATAAAGATATGTATGGACGGACATTCTCTCACTAAAGCACACTACACAGTTCTGCAAAGTTCCACCTTGGTGGCTCCGTATATCGAGGAACACAAGAATATTGTACACTCCAACAACCCGGGGAAGCCTGGCTCCTGAATTAGAGATGAACATATGAGGACTTTCGGCAGTTGGTTGCAGACACATCTAATGAATGATATAAATGTTGGAGAGCAGTTGTACTTGTTGGCCAGGTCACCATCTTCGACTATATTGACTTTCCAAGGGTACGATATAAATGGGAATACATTTTACACGATCGCCCAAGATAAAAAGAGCACCCATCAAAACGGTGGTGTCCGATTTGATGCAACAGACGAGAATGGGCAAAAGGATACATATTATGGTTACATAGAGGAGATATGGGAACTTGACTATGGACCTTTTTTTAAGGTTCCTTTGTTTCGGTGCAAATGGGTCAAGCTGACAGGTGGCGGGGTTGAGGTAGACAAGAAATACGGAATGACAACAGTGGATCTCAACACCCTTGCGTATAGAGATGAACCATTTTTCCTAGCCAATGATGTGGCTCAGGTTTTTTATGTGAAGGACATGTCTACCAAACCGAGGAAAAGGAAAGATAAGCAAAAGAATACAACATCCGATGAGCCAAAGCACCACATAGTTCTTTTAGGAAAAATAAACATCGTGGGGGTGGAGGATAAGACAAACATGTCAGACGATTATGATAAGTTTCATGAAATTCTGCCCTTCGCTGTGAGACCCAAGCATCCCGTTAACTAAGGAAGATGCTCCATGGTTACGGATTAGAAGAAAACCCTAACATGTGTGGATGTTGGTGATGTACAATATTATTAAACCTTTATTTTTAATGATCTTCTTATATGTATATGGATATGAACTTTCTCGATCTCAATAGGTAGTATTGCAACTTGTTGTGGCCAGACATTTATTAATATTAAAACATAAAAATTAGTCATAATCATATCTAGCCCTGTAGTACACAGCTTCTGGGTCGTCTTCGGAATCGTCATCGTCATCGTCGTCGCTCGTAGCATGCGGATGGATCCTCAGCCCTTCCTCGTAGCACGCGGATGGATCCTCTGTCCTTGGATTCACGACACGCGGGGGAGGGGCTCCCGGATGACGACCCCAGTACGCCCTAGGCCTTCACCACCACCACCATTCTTGTGGCTATGCTGCGGGTGAAAGTGCGGGTACCTCAAGCGAGGATGGTCTCCCATGGCGATGTAGCGCATCACACCGGTGATAGTCCGGTTCGCCCACCACAGGCGGCGACCAGCCTCGTTGTGGTTCACTGGGGGCGGGCCGTCACCCTCGCACCTGGCGAGCACCCATTTCCCGCCGGTTTGTGAAGAAGGCATTCTAGGTGTCGAGGTTGTCGGGATCCCAATGGGGACCCATTCGCTGCTTCGGCGTGAGCTCGAGGTTGAAGTGGTTCGTGATGGCCGCCTTGCGGGCCGAACCTTGAGACATAGGAGGAACAGGAACCCCTCCAGCGCTCAGCATCCAGCCAGCGGGCAGCCGGTACCCCCGGCGGGCATGGGTAGCTGGAGGCGCACAACGCCTCGGTCTCCTCGAGCGTCAGAAAATCCCAGTAAGCGGTGTCCATTGTTGTGAGAGAGAAGGCATGGATGTGTCGATGGAAATGGCGGTCGGCCTAGATATAGAGGGACATGGCGGCAGAACATGGCGGGAAGCGGGGGAAATGGCGGGAGAACATGGCGGGAAGCGTGGGAAATGGCGGGAGAACATTTCTACTATATTTTTGTGAATATTTTGCTATATTATATGTATTTTTCCATTTTTAAATAATAAACTATATTTTAATTATTTTTTGTGAACATTTCTACTAAATATAATACTTGTTAAATAATAGATAATTTCATTTAAGTTTTATAATAAAGTATGATAATAGATTTAGATTATAGATCTTCTTTTTCCGAAAATTTTGATATATAATACATAATTTTCAAAAATAAGCTATTTTTGGTTTTGGCGCCAAAAATAACCTTTAGCCCGGGGCAAGGGTTTCACCACGCAGGAAGTGCGGCGGGCCGAAAACACCTTTAGCCCCGGGTTGTAATACAAACCGGGGCTAAAGGGCCCCGGGTCGTGGCACAACCCAGAGAGCTAGTTTCTTCTTCCCGTAGAGCTCGCCGCGCCCACGCCGTCCGCCGCTCCGCCGAACGCGTCGCCCGTCTCCGCCCCGCGCCAGCCCGCCGCACCATCTCTGCGTCGCCTGTCCCGCCGCGTTCGTCCCTCCTCGCCGCGCCCGTCCGCCCGCCGCCCGTCCCAACCCCGCCCGTCCGCCGCCCGTGCCAAGGAGGGATCGCCGCCACCGCCCGCGCCCTCGCCCGTCCCGCGCCGTCGCTCGCCGTCGTCGCTCTTGTCGTGCCACGCCGCCCCTGCAGTTGAGGTATACATAGGTGTAGTTAGTGTGATTTTGTTAGTTAATTAGGGATTTTATTTAGTTAGGGATTTAGTTAATTAGGTATTTTAGTTAATTAGGGATTTTAGTAGTGATTTAGTTAGGGATTTTAGTTAGGGATTTTAGTTAATTAGAGATTTTAGTTAATTAGGGATTTTAGTAGTGATTTAGTTAGGGATTTTAGTTAGGGATTTTAGTAGTGATTTAGTTAGTGATTTAGTTAGGGATTTTAGTAGTGATTTAGTTAGGGATTTTAGTTAGTGATTTAGTTAGGGATTTTAGTTAGTGATTTTATTTAGTGATTTAGTTAGGGATAATAGTTATTGATTTAGTTAGGGAATTTAGTTAGTGATTTTAGTGATTTAGTTAGTGATTTTAGTTAGGGATTTTAGTTAGTTTATTATTAGGGCTTAGGGTTTTATTAGGGATTAGGGTTTATTAGGGATTAGGTTTAGTTAGAATACTTAGTTAATTAGGTTTAGTTTAGTTAGTGATAGGTTTAGGGTTATTGTTATTAGGGCAATATATACTCAGTGATTTAGTTACTGTTTATGTTTTATGATTGTTTATTGTTATTATTTAGTTATGCTGCGTCCATCTCGTCCGAGCCTACTGGACTCCGTCGAGGATGTCCGAGTCTGGGCTCCGCCGGGTTGGCACTGGGAGGTGCTACCTGCCGGGACTCGTACCTTGGTGAGGAATCCGAGTATCATCGTCGACCCGGAGTTTCTTTGGTGACGTCCACGAGGTCCAGGAGCGGTGCAGAGGGAGCCAGCCCTCGAGGAGGTGATACGTCATCGTATCAGGGAGGAGGACGAGCATGTACGGCGATACATGTATCTTTTGGAGACTAGGTTCTCCAATATCTGGCAGGTTCACGGATCTCACCCGAGCTATTCTCCGGTGATGGTTCCTCTTCTGTGGCTGCAGAGCTCCCATAGCACAGAACGCGGCAGCCGCGTTCGCTAGTTTATCTTAATAATGTACTTTATCTTATACTTTATCCTATAATGCACCCGAGCTATTCTCCGGTGATGTATTAATAATGTACTTTATCTTATAGTTTATCCTATAATGCACCCGAGCTATTCTCCGGTGATGTATTAATAATGTAGTTTATCTTATATTATTGTACTTTATCTTAATCACTAAGTATTGCATCCGAGTTGTCGCAGTTGTAATATTCTTGTACTTAATGCAATATTCTTTTTCTGTATTAGTTAAGCTATGGACGGTAGACAGAATGAAGAGGAGCTTCTCAACATGATAGATGAGGGTACTGGGGGGTCTTATTATGATGGCTCCGAATATCTTAATTTGTCTGGAGGAGACGATGGTGGAGAAAATAGTGGAGATGATGGTGCTGACCATGGTGGAGACCATGGTGAAGACACCATAATAATGACAAACTCCGTCAAGGTATATAAAGCCTCTATCGATCGTTCACTAGTATAGATGCACTAATTGATTCGTATATATGTACTGAAGAATGTTTATTCTCTTAGACCTCCGCTTCCGGCCAATATTCTACAAATACAAGAGGCCCGCACAACACAACCACAAAACTTTGCCCCCAACTTGCGATGAGGTTGTCAATCTCACCGGTTTTGCTGAAAACAAAGGATTAAATGTATCGAATGGAAGGAAGTAATAGTTTGTAGAAAGTAAACACAAAGCAGTAAATAGTTTGTAGATTGTATGTAAAAGAAAGGACCGGGATCCATAGTTCACTAGAGGTGGCTCTCCTTAGATAGATAACGCTGGGTGAACAAATTACAGCGGGGCAACTGACAAACACCGAGAAAGCAATACATGCATATACTAATCATCTTGACTCCTTTGAGACTTGATTGGGCATTACAACATAATACATAGACCGCCATCCAACTGCATCTATGACTAATAATCCACCTTCAGGTTATCATCTGAACCCCCTCCAGTATTAAGTTGCAAGCAACAGATTATTGCTTTACGAACTGTGTGTAAAGTAAACAATACGATTGTTCTATGAACAAAGGATTGTTGTTTTCTCCCTAGTAGCAACAGCACATCTAGTACCTTAGAGATTTCTGTCACTTCCCCAGATTACCAGAGGCATGAACCCACTATCGAGCATAAATACTAACTCCTGGAGTTGCTAGCATCTACTTGGCCAAGATAGCTACTAACAACGGAAAGCATGCAAGATCACAAATAAAATAGACATGATAGAATCAATAATCAATCTGAAATAGCATCTCAATATCCATCGGATCCCCGCAAACACAACATGCAGATTTACAAATAGAAGATCTTGATAATGAACAGAGCTCACAAGATCTAGACATGAAAGCACAAAGGAGGAGAACCAGCCATCTAGCTACTACATGAATCCATAGTCCAAGGATGAACAACTCACGCATCACATCTAGTACCTTAGAGATTTCTATCACTTCCCCAGATTACCAGAGGCATGAACCAAGTATCGAGCATAAATACTAACTCTTGGAGTTGCTACCATCTACTTGGCCAAGATAGCTACTAACAACGGAAAGCATGCAAGATCACAAATAACAAAGACATGACAGAATCAATAATCAATCTGAAATAGCATCTCAATATCCATCGGATCCCCGCAAACACAACATGCATAATTACAAATAGATGATCTTGATCATGAACGGAGCTCCCAAGATCTAGACATGAAAGCACAAAGGAGGAGAACCAGCCATCTAGCTACTACATTGACCCGTAGTCCAGAGATGAACTACTCACGCATCACACCGGCGGCTTGCATGATGATGAAAAAGGCCTCCAGGGTGAATTCCCCTCTCCGGCAGGGTGCCGGGAAGAGCTTCAGATCCCTCCCGATCTAGGGATGGAGATGACGGCGGCTACATACTCTTTCGTGGATTTTTGATCGGGTACTTAGGGTTTTGGTCCCGAGGGAAATATATAGGCGGAAGGAGAGGCCGAGGGGGTGCTAGGGTCGGCCAGAGCATCCCCTGGCGCGGGCCAGGCCTGGCCGCGTGATACATTGCAAATGTATCTATAATTTTTGATGTTCCATGCTTGGTTGTATCCACTTTCTTGTGTTTTGTCCACACTTTGGAGTACTTTTCATATGATTTCTTGGACTAACCTATTAACAAGAGCCAGAGTGCCAGCTGCCTGTTTTCTGCTGTTTTTGGTTCCAGGAAAGTCAGAAAATAAATATTCTCGAAATTGGACGGGACAAAAGCCAAAGTGCCTATTTTTCCAAAAGACTCCAGGAGCCAGAATACGAGACGGAGGAGGGCCAGGGGCTGGCCACACCACCCCCAGGCGCGGGCTAGGCCTGGCCGCGCCAGGGCATGGTGTGGTGTCCCTAGGCACCCCCTCGGTCTCCCTCTTCGCCTATAAGAAGCCTTCTGACCTAAAAACTTCGGGGGGGGGGGGCGACATTTTTCTAGAAGGAGTTCTGCTCCACCGCCACCACCAGATTCCACGCAGCAGCACCAGAAACTCCGTTCTGGCACCCTGCCGGGACGAGGAATTGGAGGAGATCATCGCCATCATCATCACCATCGCTTCTCCATCGACCATCCATGTTTCCCCCATCTATGAGTGAGTAATCCCCCGCCGTAGGCTATGGGGATGGTAGGGATTGGATGAGATTGTTCATGTAATGGCATCAGATTGTTAGGGCATGGTGCCTAGTATCTTTTATTAGTGCTTTATGACTTTGTTGCGACTTGTTGTGCTTAATGCTTGTCACTAGGGCCCGAGTGCCATGATTTTAGATCTGAACATGTTATTGATCCATTATGATAGAATTGTTTATGCTCTTATCTGCAAGTTGTATACACACGTTGTTGTCCGGAACCAATGGCCCCGAAGTGACAGAAATCGGGATAATCGGAAGGGAATGGCTTTGATGTGAGGATCACATGTGTTCACAGAGTGTTAATGCTTTGCTCCGGTGCTCTATTAAAAGGAGCACCTTAATTGCCAGTAGTTCCCTAGAGGCCCCGCTGCAAACGGGCTGGCAGGACAAAAGATGTTGTGCAACTTCTCATTGCGAGCACGTATGACTATATATGGAACACATGCCTAGGATTATCTAGTACTTGGATGCTTTATCTTATTTATATGCAATTGACCTATGTTCTGATTGCTATGTGAAATTTCTTGTCCATGCAACACCCGTCCATCCATCCCTATGCCTACCGCACTCGAATCCCACTGTTTACTGCTAATGTTACTGCTGTCCTTACTTTACTACTGCTGTTACTTTACTATTCCTACTACAAAACTGTTGCTACTGATAAACTGCTATGAGCAAGATAGTTTCTAGGTGTAGCTGAATTGACAACTCAGTTGTTAAGGCTTATAAATATTCTTTAGCTCCCCTTGTGTCGAATCAATAAATTGGGTTTCACTTCCCTCGAAAATACTGCGATACAACCCTTATACTTGTGGGTCATCACCGCGCGGCCAGGTGGTGTGGTCGGCCCCCAGCTCTTCTCCGTCTCGTATTCTAGCATCAGATGTCTTCCGGAAAAATAGGCACTTTGGCTTTTGTCCCGTCCAATTTCGAGAATATTCATTTTCTGACTTACCTAGAACCAAAAACAGTAGAAAACAAATAGCTGGCACTGTGTCTCTTGTTAATAGGTTAGTCCAAGAAATCATATGAAAATTTCTCCAAAGTGTGGGTAAAACACAAGAAAGTAGATAAAACCAAGCATGGAACATCAAAAATTATAGATACATTTGCAATGTATCAACATCCCCAAGCTTAACTCCTGCTCGTCCTCGAGTAGGTAAGTGATAAAAAGAAAGAATAATTTTTGAGGTGACATGCACCATCAAAGACTTGATCAAAGTATTTGTAAAACATTCAAAGCTGGGATCATAGTACTTCAATCATAACATGAAAGACAAAGTTCTAGCAATAAAACAAAGAAACTATGATGCAACATGAAAAGGCACAAACAAAAGATTCATGAATAACAATGTTTTGCAAGACGTTTGTTTGTTTCACATAAAGAAAACATAG
The DNA here is from genome assembly GCA_910589775.1 of Avena eriantha. Taxonomy (NCBI): domain Eukaryota; kingdom Viridiplantae; phylum Streptophyta; class Magnoliopsida; order Poales; family Poaceae; genus Avena; species Avena eriantha. Next base: position 8,978,414 of record OU342741.1, on the reverse strand, counting down.
CATAATAGCATTCAGCTTGTCCCTCATAGAGTAGAAAATATAAATGCATAGGACACCTTCAAAGTTCATAAGAGTGACTAGATACAAATAGTTTAAAACAAGCAATATCAAGTTATACATCAATCAACTAGTCTTGGGACAATGCACATAGAACTAAGAATGGCCACTATGCTCTCAAAGTAGGTGCATAAAGGTAGAAGGTGGAGACTCAATATAATGGTGGAAGAAAGGCCTTCATGGAAAGAAGTAGGGATTCAAGTCTCATAAAGAGCTTCCAAAAATTATGGTACTTATAGCTTTCAGCTCTCATTGCCCTATCATAAGCATCTTGAGGGTGATTAAGGTTAAAGTGACACAACTAAGAGGATATGCTTGAAAAGTTATAAACCGAAATCTGATGCCCCTTACTTACGAAGACCGAACCTCATGCTACTCAACTATAGTCACGAGTAAGCTCTTGTCATTGTAAGTACATATGTATCATAAAGAACCGCCAACGGGGTACCCCTTGCACATGATACAGGAGCTATCCCATAATCAAAATGACAAGGCAAGCAGACAATGAGCATCTCAGCGATCTTTTTATTTGCTATTTGCATAGGTTTTTATTGAGGATGCTTCATAGAGTGCTCATTATGGTGATGCTGCAAGTTTACACCATGATTAAGCATGTCTTAGGCTAGCGTCCCAGGCGTTTCTCTAACACACATACAAACTCCATGATCTTACAAGTTCCACTTTTATTTCACACCGCCGGGATCCATAAGCAAAAGAACATGATATCAACGGGGTACAAAGTACAAGTGCAATGTTGAAAGTGTTCCCCATGAGACATGGTTCTGCTAATTTAAACTTATAAAGCGCAAGCATATACGTAACAAAGAAGGACCCATTGGTTCAAGTTTATTAGATGCAAAAAAAAGTAAAGTGTACCATCAAGTTCGTGAGAGCTTTAATCACTAGTTTTCTCATAACAAGTTTAATTTGGAAGATAAACAAAAGCATGAATATACTTGGAATAGCATAAGCTAATAGGTAGGTATGGTGGACTCTTTGGAATAACTTGGTTTAGGGAGTTGGATGCATGAGTGGAACTCATACTTGGTTGTGGAGGCTAGCAAAAGACTGGGAGCGGCAAACTAAGAGAGCAATAATGGCCATAATCATGCAGAGCGACAAAACATTATTGATCAAAGCATAAAGTGATACTACAAGTTGAAAACTAAAGGATCATAAAGGCTTATGGTTACTTGAGATAGTCATAACATTGTGTGAGCATGTGTCAAGTCAACCCAAATAAAGAATCAAAGGAGAATACCACTGTACTATGCTTTAATATGCTAAAACAACGCATGATTCATCGAAGGCACATTAAGCAATCTCAATTGTTTATAACAAGTCATGCTACAGCAAAGAATACTAAGCATAAAGCCAAAACAATATCAAGCATGGCATGACAAAGCATAGGCCACAGTCAAAAACAAACTCTCTTTACCACATAAGCATGAATTTTCCTACTCTTTTCCAAACCAAACCAAACTATTTGAAAACCAATGTATGAAAGAGGGGGTCCAACCAATTTATTCACCAAACTAAGCAAACCAAGCAAATGAAAAACCAAAACGAAAATGAAAAAGAAGACGCTCCAATAACAAAACAACTGTGCATGAAACAATAAAAATGAAGCGTTTGGAAGAAACCTGGGATTTTTATTGATGAAGAGGGGGATGCCTTGGGCATCCCCAAGCTTTGACGCTTGTACTCCTTGTATATTTCTTGGGGTTACATGCGTGGCATCCCCAAGCTTGAGCTTTAGTCCATCCTTCATCTCATTACTCATTCCTTCCATACACCTGAAATTTTTCCTTCATACAAAACTTCACATAATCTTTATTAGCAACATTAGTGCACTCAAGATAATAGGTCTTAAGGTTCAGTTCTAACACCAATAAAACTTCATTAATACACTATCTACTAAATCACTTCCCTCAAAAAGCTCAATTCCCCAAAAGAACTCAAAAAGGAACCAACAAGAAGCAAATGCAGAAAATGGCAGATATCTGTCAAAACAGACCAGCGGGTAAAGACGAATTTTTTCAAAGACCTTCTGTTGCTAAAATAAAAATGTGTTGAACTAACGAAAGTTAGATAACAACCTGGGGCAGAAGCATGAAAATTCACTCCTCAAAAAGACTTTCAGAGTTTTTACAAGAATTTTTACGGTGAAGCACAGAAATCTGTTTCGGGACAGCAACTTTCCCAATCATTACTTCTCTCTCATTAGAGGTTACTCTTGGCACAAAAATAAAATAAAAAGGATAAGGAGCGGTTATTACTGAAATAATAACTTCCAAGACTCATCTAAAACTTTTGGTTTATCTCCCAATAAGTACTTTTCTTTAACGCCTTTAAGTTAGGCATAAGAAGCAAGAAGAATCAAGTGTTATCAAATGAAGAAGCATTAAAACCAAATTTTGTTTTCATAGGAGAAGCAAAAGAAGACTTCTCTCTCTTCTTAGGGAAGTGTTCTATACCTTTCTTGAGTGGGAGTTGATATTTAATGGTGCCTTCTTTCATATCAATAATGGCACCAACAGTTCTAAGAAAAGGTCTTCACAAAGTAATAGGACAAGAAGCATTGTATTCAACATCCAAAACACAGAAATCAACGGGGACATAGGCATTGTTAACCATAATAAGAACATCATTAATACTCCCCATGAGTTTCTTTTTAGCATTATCATCAAGTGGGACATTCAAATAACAATCCTCAAGTGGAGGCAAATCAAGCATATCATAAATACTTCTAGGCATAATAGAAATACTACTATCAAGATCACAAAAGCTTTGAAATCAAAGTCATTCACTTTCATATTAATGATGGGTTCCCAACCATCTTCTTGTTTTATAGGAATAGAAGCTTTATGTTTCATCTTTTCTTCTTTAATCTTTATGAGAGCATCAGTAATGTGTTTTGTAAAGCCCATGTTCATAGCACTAGCATTAGGACTTTTAGAAAGCTTTTGTAGGAACTTAATAACTTCAGAGATGTTGCAACCATCAAGATCAAAATCAAATTTATCATTTAAAGTAGTAGGACTATTACTAGCCTCAACACTAGTGGTAGTGATAGTAGAAACACTAATTTTTCTAGCAATTTCATCTTCTCTTTCCCACTTAGCATGTAATTCAGCTAATAGTCTAACATTTTCATCAATCCTTACTTGTATATCATTAGTAGATGCAAAGGGATTATCATTAGTTTCAGGTTTAGCAGCCATTTTATTCAAAGAAGATTGAGCTTCAGCCAAAGATGCTATATTTCTTTCAGCATTAGAGAGTTTTTCCTCAATAGTTTTATTGAAAGCAGTTTGCTTACTAATAAAGTCTTTAAGCATAACTTCAAGTTTAGAGGGAACACTCCTATTATTGTTGTAGGAATTTCCGTAAGCATTACCATTGTTGGGAGGATATGGCTTATAATTGTTGCTACCAAAATTATTCCTATAGGCGTTGTTGCTAAAATTGTTATTTCTTATGAAGTTCACATCAACTTGCTCTTCTTGAGCAACCAAATAAGCTAAAGGAACATTATTTGGATCAATATGGGCTTTCCCATTAACAAGCATATACATAATAATATCAATCTTATCACTCAAGGAGGAAGTTTCCTCAACATAATTTACCTTCTTACCTTGTGGAGCTCTTTCAGTATGCCATTCAGAATAGTTAACCATCATATTATCTAGAAGTTTTGTTGCAACACCCAAAGTAATGGTCATAAAGGTACCTCCAGCAGCAGAGTCCAATAGGTTCCTTGAAGAATAGTTCAATCCTGCATAAAAAGTTTGGATGATCATCCAAGCAGTCAGTCCATGAGTGGGACAATTCTTTACTAATGATTTCATTCTTTCCCAAGCTTAAGCAACATGTTCATTATCAAATTGTTTAAACTTCATTATTTCACTCCTCATAGATATAATCTTAGCAGGAGGATAGTATTTTCCAATGAAAGCATCTTTGCATTTAGTCCAAGAATCAATACTATTCCTGGTTAAGGAATTCAACCATTCTTTAGCTTTTCCTCTCAAAGAGAAAGGAAACAATTTTAGCTTAATAATATCACCATCTATATCCCTATGCTTTCGCATCTCACAAAGTTCAACAAAGTTATTTAGATGGGCAGCAGCATCTTCATTACTAATAACAAAAAATTGTTCTCTCATAACAAGATTGAGTAAAGCAGGTTTTATCTGAAAGAAAGTAGCTTCAAGCACAGGTGGAGCAATAGGTGTGCTCATAAAATCATTGTTGTTGGTGCTAGTGAAGTCACACTACTTAGTGTTTTCAAGAGTAGTCATTTTTTGTGTTTTTGATAAAGAAAGCAAACTTGTAAAACTATTTTTTGTGTGTTTTTGATAAAGAAACAAGCAAAAAAACAAAAAAACTAAGCAAAACAAAAATAACAAAGTAAAGAGATTAGTTACGAGGGACTCCCCTTGTGAAGATGTCCTTGACTCCCCAGCAACAGCGCCAGAAAAGTGCTTGATGGCTCGGTGTTGATGTGGAGCTCGTTGGGGAACCCCAAGAGGAAGGTATGATGAGTACAGCAACAAGTTTCCCTCAGTTATGAAACCAAGGTTTAATCGAACCAGTAGGAGCAAGGAAACACCCCAAAGGTGTTGCTAGCTGAGCCTTGGCACGGAGCACTACCGGTGCTAGTAGCAACGTGGAGACCTGCACAACACAACCACAGAACTTTGCCCCAACTTGCGATGAGGTTGTCAATCTCACCGGTTTTGCTAAAAACAAAGGATTAAACATATCGAATGGAAGGAAGTAATAGTTTGCAGAAAGTAAACACAAAGCAGTAAATAGTTTGTAGATTGTATGTAAAAGAAAGCACCGGGATCCATAGTTCACTAGAGGTGGCTCTCCTTAGATAGATAACATGCTGGGTGAACAAATTACAGGGGGAAATTGACAAACATCGAGAAAGCAATACATGCATATACTAATCATCTTGACTCCTTTGGAACTTGATTGGGCATTACAACATTATACATAGACCGCCATCCAACTGCATCTATGACTAATAATCCACCTTCAGGTTATCATCCGAACCCCCTCCAGTATTAAGTTGCAAGCAACAGATTATTGCTTTACGAATTGCGTGTAATGTAAACAATACGATTGTTCTATGAACAAAGGATTGTTGTTTCTCCCTAGTAGAAACAGCACATCTAGAACCTTAGAGATTTCTGTCACTTCCCCAGATTACCAGAGGCATGAACCCACTATCGAGCATAAATACTAACTCTTGGAGTTGCTAGCATCTACTTGGCCAAGATAGCTACTAACAACTGAAAGCATGCAAGATCACAAATAACAAAAACATGATAGAATCAATAATCAATCTGAAATAGCATCTCAATATCCATCGGATCCACTACTAGGAAATAGCTTATAGGTAGACAAGATATTCAGTGGCGCATATGTAAAACCATGCGCCACAGATATGTATCAGTGGCGCACTAGAAAATATGCGCCACAGAAGTTTGGCACTTCAGTGGCGCACGAAACCAATATGCGCCATAGAAGTCTACATTTTTGTGGCGCATATTTTCGTGTGTGCCACAGAAAGTGATGATTCTGTGGCGCATATAGACGTATGCGCCATAGAAAGTGATGATTCTGTGGCGCATATAGACGTATGCACCATAGAAGGTTGATGGGACCAAGCACCCAAAAAAGGGGGGAGAAACTTTTGTGGCGCATATGTCCATATGCGCCACAGAAAGTGATGTTTCTGTGGCACATATAGGTGTATGCGCTAAAGAACAAGCAAAAACTGATCCCACCCCCCTCCCCCGTGAATCGCCTTTTCAGTTTTGTAAAAAATAAACAAAAATGATAGAAACATCAAAAAAATAATTCCTTTGAGTTGTAGTTGGATTTTAGGGTATAGATCTAGACAAAATTGAAATACATGAATTTCGATGTATTTTGCAAAAATAGGTCATGGTATGGTAAAACGGCTATAACTTTTGCATACGATGTCAAGAAAAAATCTTTAACCTACCAAAATGATCATCTCGAAATTCCCTGCTTGAATTCAACGACCTATGGTTGTTCTGGATTTTACAGAATCCCCAAATTCGAAAAGAGTAAAAAGTTATTTAGGGTAGAAGATTTTTTACTGCAAAAAAATAAAAAAGGGGGAGAAACTTCTGTGGCGCATTTCCACCATATGCGCCACAGAAGGCTTGGGCGGGATTCAAAATTTGAATCCCACCGGCGCCCTTCTCCCTCCCTTTTTCCTTTTTCTCCCCTCCCCACTTCTCCTCCCATCCACACTTCTCCCCTTGTCTTCCCTCCTCCTTCTCCACTCTCCGGCGACCTCCTCCTCCTCCATCTCCTCCTCCACCACCACCAACTCCGGCGACCACTGGTGACCTCCTCATACTCCTCCACCACCAACTCCGGTGACCACCACCTCCTCCTCCTCCTCCACCACCAACTCCGGTGACCTCCGGTGACCTCCTCCTCATCCTCCACCACCAACTCCGGCGACCTCCTCCTCCTCCTCCATCACCAACTTCGGCGACCTCCTCCTCCTCCACCAACTCCGGCGACCTCCTCCTCCTCCTCCACTACGGCAACCTCCTCATCCTCCTCCTCCTCCACCACCAACTCCGTCAACCTCCTCCTAGCCCTCCTCCAGCCACCACCACCACCACCAACTCTGGCCAGATCTAGATCTAGCCCGGGTTTTTTTTTTAATTTGAAAAAAAACTTCTGTGGCACATATTGGCCATATGCGCCATAGAAGTTTGAGATCTGGCCCACCTTTTATTTTGAATTTTAGAAAAAACTTTTGTGGTGCATATTGGCCATATGCGCCACTAAAGTCTGAGACTTCTATGGCGCATTTTGAAATGCGCCACAGAAGATAGTTATCAGTGGCGACATAAAAGTGGCGACTAAGATATGCGCCATGGATAGTGAAAAAAAGGTGCGCCACTGATAAGGGGTTTCCTACTAGTGATCCCCGCAAACACAACATGCAGAATTACAAATAGATGATCTTGATCATGAATGGAGCTCACAAGATCTAGACATGAAAGAACAAAGCAGGAGAACCAGCCATCTAGCTACTACATGGACCCGTAGTCCAGAGATGAACTACTCACACATCACACCGGAGGCTTGCATGATGATGAAGAAGACCTCCAGGGTGAATTCCCTTCTCCGGTAGGGTGCCGAGAAGAGCTTTAGATCCCTCCCGATCTAGGGATGGAGATGACGGTGTCTACAGACTCTTTCGTGGATTTTTGATCGGGTACTTAGGGTTTTGGTCCCGAGGGCAATATATAGGTGGAAGGACAGGCCGAGGGGGTGCTGGGGTTGGCCAGACCACCCCCTAGCGTGGGCCAGGCCTGGCCGCGTGGCCAGGTGGTGTGGCCGGCCCCCAGCTCTTCTCCGTCTCGTATTCTAGCATCAGATGTCTTCCGGAAAAATAGGCACTTTGGCTTTTGTCCCATCCAATTCCAAGAATATTCATTTTCTGACTTTCCTGGAACCAAAAACAGCAGAAAACAGGCAGCTGGCACTGTGGCTCTTGTTAATAGGTTAGTCCAAGAAATCATATGAAAAGTACTCCAAAGTGTGGGCAAAACACAAGAAAGTAGATAAAACCAAGCATGGAACATCAAAAATTATAGATACATTTGCAATGTATCAACTACTTTGAAAGCTATCATTGAAAATCAGTTATTTGTGAACTCTAGCAAATTATCAACTATTCTTCGACCAAGAGCTAAGTTTGCCATTACCAATTATGATTCACTTTATGTATCTTTATTGTGTTTCCTTTACTCATTGCAAGTTAAGTTATATAATAGTGAGTTGTCTTCTATTATGATCTATGTATTGATGAATGTGATGCTTCTTGTCCGTATTTTTTTATCGACTCTTAACTCCATAAACTTGAGGCCATGTTTATTGAGCTCAGTTTTGCTTGGGGACAAGCGAAGTCTAAGCTTGGGGGGAGTTGATACGTCCATTTTGCATCACTATTCTATATCATAATTCACTGTTATTCATTGATATATTTCATATTAAGAGATGATACATATGTAATTTCATCAGTTTTTGCATGGTTAATGACTTTTGGAGCAAGGACCATTGCAGTCAGGATTCTAATGGAAAAGGTGCTATTTGGAGGCAAAATTCGCGAAGATCAGAAAATCTGGGAAAATATACGGAAAATCCTATTTTTCCAGAAGACGAAGGAAGCCAGAAGGAGGAGTGGAGATGGGCCACAGGGGGCCCACACCAACCCCTGGCGCAGGCCACCCTAGGCCACGCCACTAGGTGGTGTGGCCGCCCTGGCCCACCTCCAACTCTCCCCTCTGCGTATATAATCCTCCCGAAACCCTAATACTCGAGGAGCGACCATAGAAAGATTCCATCCCCTCTCCGGGGCGGAAAACACTGAGAGAGAAAGATCTCTCCGGCAAACAGATTTCTGCCGGGGGAATTCCTTCCTGGAGAGGGGAGATCCTCGCCATCAACACCACCATCAAGCTAGACTTCATCGGGATCATCATCATCATCACCACCATAATCACCATCAGCACCATCATCACCATCTCCATATTGCTGTAACAATTGGGTTGAATCTTGCATAGTTCTTAGGGGAAACTTTCTCGGTGTTGATTACTCTTTGTAGTTGATGCTATTGAGTGGAACCATTGAATTATTGTTTATGTTCAGATTGTTATACATCATTATTCCATCTCTGATCATGATCCATATGATGTCTTGTGAGTAGTTCGTTTTGTTCTTGTGGACATGGGAGAAGTCATGTTGTTAGTAGTGAAGTTGTGTTGAGAAAGATTCAATAGTTTGATATTTAAGTTGTGGTGTACTTCTTGTAGTGGTGTCATGTGAACGTCGACTACATGACACTTCACCTATATGGGCCTAGGGGAATGCATTGTGTATTTGGCTACTAATCGTAGGGGTTGCCGGAGTGACAGAAACCTGAACCCCCATTAGGAAACCATTGCACAAGGGACATCAGGGTCTTAGAGTTTAAAGTTGTGGTTAGGTTTCTGCCATATTTACTTTCTTGTACTTTCGAATGTTTTCAAGGGATATAATCACAAGTATGTATTAGTCCTAGGAAGGTCGGTACATTAGCACAGGTTCACCCACACAACACTTAGCAAGCTAATGAAGATTAATCAACTATATGAAGCGAAAGCACTTGACAGTCTTCCCATGTGTCCTCGAGAACGTTTGGTCATCTTAAGTAATACAACCGGCTTGTCCTTTGCTGCATAAAGGATCAGGCCACTTGCTGCATTTATTCCTACTATCTTTTATTTACTCGTACTTTGTTTACTTGCTTTATCAAAAACCCTAAAAATCCATTTGCTAAGGATTTGCAGAGAATTCCTGATCCATACCACTAGCCAGCACCTTCTGCTCCTCGTTGGGTTCGACACTCTTACTTATCGAAAATACTGTGATACACCCCCTATACTTGTGGGTCATCAACACCCTTTTCACATTTGGTAGGAATTGCATTGATTCTTTTGAACAATTGAAAAAAGCGCTAGATTCTGCCAGTTGTCCAACCACCAAATTGGGCTGAGCCTTTTGAGATTATGTGTGATGCTAGTGACTATGCTATAGGAGCTGTTTTAGAACAAGGGGATGGGCTAAATTTAAACATCATCCAATATGTAGTCGAACTCTTAATGAACATAAAAAAATTATGCAACAACTGAGAAAGAATTTTTAGCTATAGTTTTTGCCTGTGATAAGTTTAGGCATTACATTATCAATTCAAAGGTAATAGTTCATACTGATCATTAGGCTTTAAGACATCTCTTAGCCAAGAAGGACACGAAACCCCATCTAATTAAATGGGTCTTGTTATTGCAAGAATATGACCTACAAATAGTTGATATGAGAGGTAAGGATAATCCGGTTGCCAACCATTTATCATGGAGGGTATTATGGAGGATCCAACTCCATTAATGAATCTAATCTAGGTGAGTACCTTGCTACCATAGAGTCGCATGATTCTTGGTTCATAGATTATACTAATTTTCGTGTGGGTAAGTTTCTACCAAAAGGAATGAATTGCCATCAAAGAAAGAAATTCTTTAATGATTTAAAGCACTACTTTTGGGACGATCATTACTTATATAGTCATGGAATTGATGAGATAATTAGAAAATGTGTACCTAATCACGACATGGGAGAAATTCTTAAGGCTTGCCATGATAGTACATATGGGTGACACCATGCTGGTGACCGTACAACCGCCAAAGTCCTGCAGTTAGGATTTTACTGGGCAACATTAATCAAAGATTCACACATTTATGTTAGGAATTGTGATGTTTGCCAACGTATGAGTAATATTGGAAAAATGCAAAAGATATCTATCAAATATAACCTCGTAATAGAACCTTCTGATGTTTGGAGGATGGATTTCACGGGACCTTTCGTTCCCTCTAATGGTTATACTCATATCCTTGTTGACGTTGATTATGTCACTACGTGGGTAGAAGCTATACCCACTTCTCATGCAGATGCGACTACATCTATCAAGATGATTAAAGACATTATCTTTCCCAGATTTGGAGTCCCTCGATTTTTGATTACTGATGGTGGAACTCATTTTATGAAAGGTACTTTCAGGAATATACTTCAAAAATATAGAGTCGATCATCATGTAGCCTTACCATATCACCCACAAACAAGTGGGCAACTGGAGTTGTCCAACCGACAAATTAAAGTCATACTCTAGAAGATAGTGAATAAGTCAAGAAAAGATTGGGCTATGAAGCTCAATAATGCATTATGGGCGTATCGCACCGCGTTCAAGAATATAATAGGAATAACACCATATACGATTGTATACGGTAAAGCGTGTCATATCCCTTTAGAATTAGGACATAGGGCTCGCTGGGCTATTAAAACTATGAATTTTGACTTTTAGACTGCAGGAAAAAAACGTCTCTTAGATATTCATGCTTTAGAGGAACTCAGAAATGAGGCTTATAAAAATGCAAGAATATTCAAAGAAAAAGTGAATAAATGGCATGATAGGAAAGTAGAAAATAAGAAGTTTAAATCTGGAGATAAAATATTGCTCTACAACTCTAGGCTTAAGATTTTTGTAGGGAAGCTCAAAAATCCAAGTGGGAAGGAACTTATGAAGTGGAAGAGGCATACCCCTCGAGGCGGTAAGGCTGAAAAACATCCCTCCTTGTTCCTCATCATGGATTGTTAATGGGAAACACTTAAAACACTATAGAGTTGGGGAATTTAATATGGCGGAGCTAATTTCCTTAATCACGGCCGACAAATACATCAAAAAAAGTAAGGTAACAAGATCTTAGTTGCTTTGTTTTTGCATTCCTGGAAACGTTTGTTGAGTTCTTTGTTGTCTTCTTATTTTTCTGAATTTTTCGAGCTATTTTTCGATCTGGTATGGGCAGCCCGTACGGGCGGATGCGCCCGTACCAATGGTTGCTATACGCTCGTCGTTCTTCTCCCTTTTCTTCTTGTTTTCTTAGGATCGGTACGGTCGTGTGGTATGGACGCATGCGACCATACTAGTGGTCGTTATGTTGCCAGTACTCATGTGCATTTTCTTGGGTTACGGTACGACCACGCCGTACGGGCACAACCGACCGTACAGAAGGTCATCATGTTCCCTACGTTCGCTTGTTCGCCCGATCTATGTGTCTAAAAAAACTTTCAAAGTCGGTGTGATGCTAGTACGGGCATGCCGTACGGACACGGCTCGCCTATAATGCTATCCGCGACTGAATTATGCCCTTTTATTTAGGCTTTGTCTTTTTCTTTTTATTTTTACCCTCTTTTTCCTTTTCTTCCTTTGCTTTCACCTTTCAGATCCAGGGGTTTATCTTCCTTGTCCCTTTTGCTATAACATCTCAGATCACTTGATCGTTCAAGAGCTATGCAGCCTTTTCATATCAAGCATATCTGAACTAAGAAGGGCAAAGGTCCTGTCGCTCAAGATACAGAAAGGGAGCTTGAAAGGGATTCTTCGTCATGCTCAACTATAGAATCGACTCAAGTGGTTCCACTCCCTAACTGGGAGGGCATATTTCCATGCTAGATGGACATGCTTTGACACATGGAACAAAGGAGGAACCATGAAGAACACCTACTAAATACTTACAGGTATAACCTTTATGGATCTTCTCTCAAATCTTCTCCCAAACCTTCATATCACATAGAGGGAAAACGGGATGAGATTAGAGAAAAGATCAAGAACCTTGAAAAGATTTCCAAAGCCTGTGTTGAAACAATTGGAGAAGGAGTTGAATCCTACTGGTTGATGGGCAAATACCTCAAAAAGAAGGTCGATGAAATCTATGGTAGAGTTCAACCCTTGACCAAGATCATTATGGAGATGGCCGATGACAGGAAGACTCTAAGTAAAATAATTAAAGCACAGCATGCTCACATCATGGAATTGTCCACACGATTCACATGTATTGCTCATGCTTGCAGCCTCAAGGCGGAAGAGGAAGAAGAAGATAATGATTTATTCACCCCCAAGAAGGAGTAGGTACTCTTAAGGATTATTTGATCTCGCCGGCTTGATCCCAAACTTGGGGGAGATCTATAACACCTTCTAATATATCTTACAGTTTTAGCATATTTACTTTACTACACGCATCTTAGGTTTTTATTCAAGAGCTTTGCATTAGTTGCACCATCTTCGATTCCCCTTGTTCAAAAGAAGAATTATATCCGTTGAGTTTTGAGACTTTATGATATTCGAAGTTATATTTTGAGTCATGATTATTATATTAGTTTATTGAACTAGGTTGAGTGTTATGATACTTGCACAAATATTATGATTTTAGGATCTTTCACACCAATAAAAGTATTGATTAAATTATGAGAAGTAAAATCTTGGTAGAATATTATAGTCACATGTTTGGGTTATAAAAGCCATAGTAGTGAGCATGATCACACAGCTGTGCTAAAAAAGAGAAGAAGGAAGATAAGAAAGAGAAAGAGACATAAGAATCGCTATCAAGAAAAATCTTAAAGAAAAGAAAGATTACGAGCTTATAAAAAAAGAGAAAAGGAGATGATCATGAATCATCATTACTAAATAAAGTGCTCAACCATTTTTAACTTTATGATTTTATAATATGTTTAATCACTAATAGCATTTTATAATTGCATTAATACAAAAAGGTGTGGAAACCTGTAAGTTATGTGATGTGTAAAGGTGTGATAAAACTCCCGATGTAACTCTACATCTGATATTGTACTCCTGTTTCAATTTTTGCCTCATTTATTGTAACAACTTGTACCTCATAAACATGATGATCTTGTTCATAAGCCACCGTCTTACTCGGGGACGAGCAAGGATCTAGCTTGGGGGAGTTGATGAGTCCAAAATTGGAGCATTTTTACTCATTGTTTTTGCGTAAGTAGAGTAGGGTTTTTAGTATTTTACCGCGTTTGCGCGCACCCTTTAAGTGTATTATGAACATATCATTTGAGACTATCATATTATACTCTAGTATGATATTTTTAAATGATAAAATTCATTTTAATGATTTATCTTCGCACCTAGAGGAATTGTTTGCGCCCAGGAGGATATAGCAAGCATAACGACCAGTGGTACGAGCAGAGCCCACCCGTACGACCTGGTGTCAGGACCACCTTGTCAAATACTTCCACCCTGCGAAGGCGGATCACAGATACGACATTCATACAAACCTCCAGCCATGAAAAACCACACCAGAAAGAGATCTGAAGGAGGAACTTGGAGAAGGGAAAATCCTTGCTGCTGCACGGATCATTGGTGGACAACGCATCATCCCCTACATTGTCAACCGCTGCATCTCCATTACCATCTCTACCCCCATATTTCATTCATTAGATGTTGTAATTCCAGATTCAATTGTGGTTTACACTAGATTCATCCAATTACCTTTATCCACCCATTTGATTATGATGATGTTGTTGATTACTTCCATGTGTGAGTAGTTCCCTTTATTCTTGGGGAGATGGAGAAACCCCAGCATTATTATGAAATGAAATAAAGATGATCTGTTACGTGTGTATATGATCCATTGATCTATGGTGTGTGTTTGATCTCTCCCTTTAGATGATATGTGTAGTCGGCCACATATCATTTTCCTTGGGGTATAAAGTAAGAGGACAAAACCCTTCGGACATGATTGATGGTGTGCTGGAAGCTATTGTGGCTAGAAGCACCGCTTGCAACTAACACGGTCGAAGGGGGAACAAAGAGAGATTCACTAAACTAATTACGATATCCACGGGGAAACCCTTATATGCGATGGTCTGCATGGTGACTACTTCTAGGCATCAAAGTGGTTATTTAGAGATGACCTCATTCTTGGCTCAAAAAAGTGACTGACTACGAGCCTTGTAGTGAACATCTTATTACAGAACTCTCTCCACATATATCATGACACAAGAAATAGGTTATCCTAATTATGATTAATTACAACATGTTACTGGTGTATCCTACACCCCCGAGAACGTCTTAGACCTATTGAGTTTAACCGCCATTCCAAACGCTCTTTTTACTTGGTTTCTTTTTACTTGCTTTATTTACATTCTTACATCCAACCCAAAAACCTTTCAAATACCCTTTACTTGAAATAAAATGCAGGTTACAAGTATACTTTGGTAGATAGTGACGAGGGGCATAAAGACCCTAACCAACTAGCTTTCTATGGGTTCGATACTCTTATCTCGAAACTAGTTACAATTGATCTGTGCACTTGCAGTAATCAGTGTACATGCCCAAGGAGTTAGGGTCTTCGCATCCCCAATTCGCACGTCATGAATGTCACTCTAAGGGCCAGATGGTTGTGGTTGAAGCGGGTGGAGGTGGATAGGCCATGGCATGATTTTGACATCCGAGTACTAGTAATCGCAAAACGTCTTTTTGATGCAGCTCCGATCTCAGTGCTTGGGGATGGAGCCAACACCTTCTTCTGGATATCGTCAAGTGGGACCCGACCAACTAATACACCACGGACTCTTGTTACCAGGCTCTGTTCGCAGGTCGGACCTCGATGGTGGGAGCAATGCAGATCTCGCGCTCTCGAGCTCCCACTAGCTGCAAGGTTGCTCTTTGGTTGGCTATGATGAACAAATACTGGACTGCTGATAGGTTGAGCCGGCATGAGTTGCAGCACCTGGTGGCGTGTCCCTTGACCAGTGTGGAGATTCTATCAACCATCTCCTCATGGGGTGAGTGTGGATGACCTGCCTTGGATGGTGGAGCAAGATCTAGTGGATGCTAGATCATGATACGAAACTCATTACTTCGCTCTAGGATACGCGTGGCAGGAAAGGCCGCAAGCGCGATCTCTGGATGGGAGTCTCCTTGGTTTACTGGACGCTCTGGCGTCACCAGAACGATGTCATCTTTGAAGGAGCCACCCCCTCTGCTGCAACGATTGTCCAGAAGATTTCCAATGAGGAAGGCCTATGGAGGCCCTGCACGGCTCTTCCGAGACTGTTTGAGCTAGGTGGACAAGTGGAGATGACGCGAGTAGTTGTTTAGGGGTGTGTGAAGGAGATATGCCCTAGATGCAAATGATAAATAGATTTTATTGTCATATCTCAATTAGTTTATAATAGTTTCATATTGTGCTATAACTGTGCCAAGTATAAACATTGGTACATGTGTGGTATGAAACAACCAAGTCCCTAGTAGCCTCTATTCATACTAGTTCGTTAGTCATGAGGATGATCTGGGTTTCAAGATCATGGGCATTTATGCCAATTGACAATAGCGTCATATCATTGGAGAATGATGTGATGGACATTCCTCGAAGGATTGCGACACGATCAAGTCATATAGTTCATTGTTGCAATAGCTATACCTAGACTCCTTTTCCTTAGACCGTGAGCTCATATTACTCATTGTTTCCCGAGGCTGCTTAGACTACATCAACCGTCATCTGGTAATACGGTGGCCATAAAGGTGTACGTTGGGTATTCCAAAGGAACAGTAGGTGACATGTGACTGCAAGACCGGGATTTGTTCACCCACATGACGGGTAAAGATACATATTGCCGGCTTGGTGATATTACATCCATAAATGTTGCAACATGTGACTCGGTCACATGGATGTAATATAACGGTAACAAGAAAACAGAACTTGTTGTTAACGAGATTGAACAAGGTATGTGATGCCAATGATCGGATCTCGAACAAGTCGTATCAAGAAACAAAAGGAATTGGATGCTACATTTACCGGTTCAAAAGACATTGTCATTAGGAATGCTTAGGGGTCACATGGATATCCCTGGTCCCTCTGTTGATCATTGATACGGATCATGTCTAGAGCACTCCCGAGCCATGAGAGGATACACTTAAGGGTACGATGAGAGCGATCATTTGTAAGACAGAATCATAGTAGAGAAAGAGAAAGTCGGAATCATTCCGTGGAAAGATCCGAAGCTGTTCGGAGAAGGAATAAAGGACCGGAATCATTTCGGGAATTCCGAAGTTGTTCGGAGGATATAGAAAGGGGAACCGAAAGGTGTTTTGGGTTGAATCAGGTTTTGTCATATGTATTTACATATTAATAAGTGTAATTAATATTCAATATAATATTAAAATCTAATTTGAAGGGTTATTCTACTAATGGGCCAAACTTCCTAGTGAATAAGGGCCCATGAGGGAAAACCGAAAGAGGGAAGGGCCAAGGGCCAAGAGGGCCAAGGCCCAGCCACCACAAGGGGGCCCACCCGGCCAGCCTAGGGTTGTGCGCGGGGGTGGGGCCCACCCTGGCCGGCTGGCCCATGAAGCCCTAAGGGCCCATGCGCCTTCCCCTCCTCTCTTCCCCTTGTTTAGTCCCACATGGCTTAGCCTTTGAGAAAGGCACACCCCTTAGCTTATATAAAGGGGTTCCCATGGGTGGGATGACACAGACCAAAACAATTGGAGAAGTCCTTTGGTTGACTTCCTCCTTCCCTCTCTCTCTAGCCCTTGTGACCATGGCCCCAAGTCTGGGCTATGCGAACGAGGCAGGCCTGCAGTACGTCATTGCGCTGCAGGGATTCCTAGCCGGATATCAACTTCCGCACTCCCGACGGGATCGGGGAGCCGGAGGTCTCATCGTGCACCGGATGTGTACGAAGACACGAGGCGCAACACTTGGGGCGCTTGAATGTCGTGAGCCGGAGCTGATGCACGATAATGAAGGAGCAAGGGGTGACCTGCGAGGAGCTTCGCGACCTTGAGGTCGGCTACGAGTACGACTAATTCAACCATGTTCCTCTCGGAACGTTAACTGCGTACGGTCTACAAGGGTATGTATTCTCTATGCATTGGCTATTACTGCATTACTACATAGATAGATCCTAGGCAGTTTTTGGGGTTCCAACGTAGGAATTTTTTTCTGCTATGGATCCCCTTCAGTGGTATCAGAGCCGATCTATGCGTAGGAGTGTTGTACGGCCAGTACGCACATGTATTGTGCGGACATTGATCCCTTAGTTGTTACCCTCTAATGTGTACTTGTTTATATCGCGGTATTGTTTGATGAAGCAGCTCGGACCGAGCTTACGTGTATTTGTAAGCGAGACTGGTTCCACGCTCAACATACGGCTTGTACTGTATAAGTGGCTAGCGGGTGTCTGTCTCTCATTCAATAGTTGATATACCATTTACAACGGAGGGCCCCAAAAGAGGTGTAGTATAGACAACTGTTGGATCCATGTTGTGGTTAGAAAGTTCATAGATTAGAAATGGTTCTATTGCGAAAGCCCTAACGACCACGTAAAACTTGCAATTGATAAAGTAGAGGCGTCTAACTTTATTTTGTAGGAGGGCATGTGATTATGATATGGCATTGGTCATTGCGAAGGTAAAGTAGTTTACTTTTCTATTACTAAGTAGTATAGTAATAGTCATCATTCCGATGGACGACCTGGTGGAGGCGTCGTGGACTTGGCGTCAAACCAAGGGAAAAATGGAGATCATGCCGGAGCGCTCGATGGAGATCAAGGCACAAGAAGCACCATATCGTATCACATTATACATATGATGTTGATACCTGTTTTACATCTTATTGTGTGCTAGTATTTAGATACCCAACGGTAGTAAATAAGATAATCCCTATTTAATTCCAATGTTCCGTGTTCCCCTTGTCTGTGCACCACCAAGAAAGTTCTTCATTATGAGGCCGGCTGTGACGATCGGGGGTCAGACATATCTACGTTAGCATACAGTGGGTGTAAGCCATGTTGCACAGCGAATACAGACAAGTTAGATTTGGCGAGCCTATCATGTGTAGACATGGCCTCGGAACACAAGAGATCGAAAGATTGAGCATGAGTCACATGGATGATGTGATTGACATTAGGGAATGTCTACCTTTGATGCTGCACTGATGGACGTGATGATCAGGGGAGGTGTAGAGGATAGGGATCATGTGATCACTAAAATCGTCCAGGGGATGACAATTTTAGTGGAGATCAATTATAAATTGATCTCTTATTATAAACTTAGTATAGATGTCTGTTTGCAAATATCCTAGTAGATCATGGCCTATCCCATTGAGGTCCTTTGAGACCATGGGAATATATTGCTTAATTTGGAACTTAGCAAAAGGGTCCAACTTCATAGATTAATACCTACACCTGAGGGATATCCTCGTAAAAGGTGATCTTCTCTTCTTGATACAATAACCATTAGGAGATAATTCGATGACTCCAGAATGTTTGTATTTTCTCCATAATCATCCAATAAGCCATTCTCCATTCAATGGAGAGTTGGGCTACATTATGTATTCTACAGAATAAGGCACATAGAGTATGAGCCATTGGATGGGTTTTTCCTCCATCATGGATGAAAAGAGAATGTTTGAAAAAACACTTAGCAATCTTGCATTAGAGTTGAGAACTCTTGGAAGGGCTTGATTGCAATGGAGGTCATGGATGAAAAGGTATATATACGATATACAAATTATAAATGTGGTTCTTGCAAAACTCGTTGCAGTTTGCAAAGTATTTGATACTTGTCCTGCTTTGTGAAAACAGGATGATCTCCTTGAGAATTGCTGGATTTGAGGCAATGTGGCTTGATGATGGCAAGCAAAACAGTTGATGGCCGACATCACCTCTTCCCTCAAAGTTCGTCATTTGGATTAATGGACTTGAATATAATTTGTAATCCTTGTTTGTGTGTCTTTCTTTTGGTGAGACGATTATTCATATGAACAAGTTACAAGCCAGTTTGTACTATTGTTATGAACAATACCGTTATGGTCACATTACGATTACAAACAAGTTATTCTCATCACTATGTTAATGATAATAGTTTAAACATTTATAAAGGATTAGAATACTAAAAGATATCCAAAGTTTAATAATGAAATGACACTATAGTTTAAGTCATTTTGGTTATTGCATGTTCTTTATGAAGATCGGGGTCCTAGATGCTTAATCTAGAGACTTTGCAAAACCATGCCTCTTGGGCAGAATGACTAAAACTCCGCATTCTGGTAAAACAGTGATATGCGAAGAAATGTTGAATCTTATACATAGTGATGTATCGTATTTTCAACAAGTAGTGGAAATCATTTATTGTGAACTTAAGTGAATAAGCGTATTTACTTAATGAAACATGAGTTCGAAATGATTTCAATTGTTTAAATGAGTTCACAACAATAAGAGGATATTGAAATTAACGAGAATACGAAGTCTCTTCGATTTGATCGAGATGTCTGAAGTATTCAAGTTAAGTTTAGCATAAAAGGGACTCGTGAAAGATGTTTCACAAATTATGATAATTGGATGAATTCAAACCGTGTTGAAATATCTAAACATCATAATCATTATGTATTAAGATACATATGGTATAATATCATCTCTTGTAGGGGTTATAGTAATCGTTTAGAGTTAAAGATCAAAATAAGCAAACACTCATTTGAAATAGAAAGGAACATCTAAAGATTCATGGAAATAACACCATAAGTGTTATGGCAAGTTCGAGTTTCTGGAGATTTCGACAAGTCGAAATCGTGGCGAATAAACAAGTCTTTGTAGAGCATTCAAAGGAAGCTATGAATGCATCTTCCACAAAGGGGGCAAACCTGTTGTTGTCCAAAGTTGACATGTATTGATGAACATACATGTGGAAGAAAGTAAAATATCAAACAAGGTATTTGACCTTACCTCCGAATTGTTGAGTGGCGTAGCAGAATTTGTTTCGTGAATCCAAACTCTATAAATAGAGGAGAAACCAATGATAATGATCATAAAGTTTCAGTGAATACTTTTACTAATACTTTTACTAAAGAAAGTAGGATTCAACTATATATTCTACAAGTTTGTGGAATTATATTGTTGATTCACTTGTCATGTTTTGAACAAGACATACCTACAAATTACAAACAAGCGTGATGGACCTAAGTGCGAGAAATGACTAGGAGTCATAAAATCCTATATTAAGTTACATTTAAGATTGCAAAGTAACATGTTACTTGATCTTATTAAAGTAAAGAAGTTTACTTGATATTTCTAAAGGACTGCAAAGTCATAAGAAGGAAATGAAACTTAATGAATGACAAAAAGCTCGATTTGTCACAAGTTTGGACAAATTCAAGGAGTTGACTGCAACAGTAGTGATGCTTAAGTCTTTTGGATTTACACTAGAAATATATGGATACTGAAGTCTCGTAATTGGAATTCTCAAATTGATGATGATCAAAGAATTTTGGAATGTCAAAGATTATCGAGAGGACCTGGTTTTGAGTGGGAGCAAATCATCTTGGCTAATTCATAATATGTAGCTGGCATATTTTGAGTGGGAGCTAAGTGAAATCCCTGGATCTCAAACATAAATGTCATATTTGAGTGGGAGCGTGAAATCATTCTGTGATATGTGGACGACATATGTGAATGATGTGATTGGTGTTAATAACGTTTAAGTTAGATAAATAAGGATGAAGTTGAAGTTATTAAACAAAGAGATATATCGAGATAGATTGGTGAGTTTAATAAACACTAAATGTCGAATGCTTCCTGTACTTGATTCTGAAAGATGTTCAGAATGTCCTAAGACAAGATTCTGAAGAAGCTCAGAATGGAACAAGGTAAGAAAGAAGTTCTTGCTGTATGAAGCATTGAGTTAGTATAGCAACTATGGTTGAAAGAAAGAGATGCATTGCATCTCCTATGCCTCAGTCATAGGTTCTTCCACATAACCATGTTGTATACTCGACGTAATGTGACCTGAAGTTCTGGTTGGTAGGACAAAGTCTTAACTATAAGAACGTGTCTTTAAGTGATTCTTGAATTGATCACTGAACCAGAATTAAGTTTGTACTTAAATGGCAAGAAGCAAAGTAAGTGGCACAGTTGCATTTCATGCACTAGGATCTACATAGATATAGAAGTATAAAGGCTCCATCTGATGTGATGTATAATGTTATGGCGGGGCTAGTTTGCTTTTAACGTAGAATGATGTCTCCCAGGGCCCATGAGAAAGCCCTCGAGGTTGATCTAAAGTCACTGTAAGCTCCTAGAATCCGGCCTCGTTCTGCTACCATGACTACAGTATATACACAAAGGATAGCAAAGTGTGTTTCGAAGTTTAGATGACAACAGTGAAAACAACCGTCATTATAAACACAAGAAACAAAGTCTCACTTTGTCGCGAAACAAATACTTCGACCCATTATACGGTAATGGTGTGAATGTCAAAATTAAGAAGACATTAATGATTTGCAAAAGACATAATGATTTGGTAAAACAGAACATGGACATGACGTTTCCTATGAGCATGCATAATCTGTAAACGCTTATGGTATATGGTTTATATGAGTAAAATGTGAGCTAGATTATTTGTACTCTAGTGCAAGTGGGACACTGAAGGAGATATGCCCTAGAGGCAAATAATAAATAGGTTTTTATTGTCATATCTCAATTAGTTTATAATAGTTTCATAGTGTGCTATAACTGTGCCAAGTAGAAACATTGGTAGAGGTGTGGTATGAAACAACCAAGTCCCTAGTAGCCTCTATTCATACTAGTTCATTGGTAATGAGGATGATCTGGGTTTCAAGATCATGGGCATTTATGCCAATTGACAACAAGGTCATATCATTGAAGAATGATGTGATGGACATTCCTCGAAGGATTGCGACACGATCAAGTCATATACTTCATTGTTGCAACAACTATACCTAGACTCCTTTTCCTTAGACCATGAGCTCATATTACTCATTGTTTCCCGAGGCTGCTTAGACTGCATCAACCGTCATCTGGTAATACGGTGGCCATAAAGGTGTACGTTGGGTATTCCAAAGGAATAGTAGGTGACATGTGACTGTAAGACTGGGATTTGTTCACCCACATAACGGGTAAAGATACATACGGCCGGCTTGGTGAGATTACATCCATAAATGTTGCAACATGTGACTCGGTCACGGGGATGTAATATCACGGTAACAAGAAAACAGAACTTGTTGTTAACGAGATTGAACAAGGTATGTGATGCCAATGATCGGATCTCGGACAAGTCGTATCAAGAAACAAAAGGAATTGGATGCTACATTTACCGGTTCAAACGACATTGTCATCAGGAATGCATAGGGGTCACATGGATATCCCTGGTCCCTCTGTTGATCATTGATACGGATCATGTCTAGAGCATTCCCGAGCAGCGAGAGGATACACTTAAGGGTACGATGAGAGCGATCATTTGTAAGACGGAATCACAGTAGAGAAAGAGAAAGCCGGAATCGTTCCGCGGAAAGATCCGAAGCTGTTTGGAGAAGGAATAAAGGACCGGAATCATTCCGGGAACTCCGAAGTTGTTCGGAGGATATAGAAAGGGGAACAGAAAGGTGTTTTGAGTTGAATCAGGTTTTGTAATATGTATTTACATATTAATTAGTGTAATTAATATTAAATATAATATTAAAATCTAATTTGAAGGGTTATTCTACTAATGGGCCAAACTTCCTAGTGAATAAGGGCCCATGAGGGAAAACCAAAAGAGGGAAGGGCCAAGAGGGCCAAGGCCTAGCCACCACAAGGGGGCCCACCCGGCCAGCCTAGGGTTGTGCGCGGGGGTGGGGCCCACCCCTAGCCGGCTGGCCCATGAAGCCCTAAGGGCCCATGCGCCTTCCCCTCCTCTCTTCTCCTTGTTTAGTCCCACATGGCTTAGCCTTTGAGAAAGGCACACCCCCTTAGCTTATATAAAGGGGTGCCCATGGGTGGGATGACACACACCAAAACAATTGGAGAAGTCTTTTGGTTGACTTCATCCTTCCCTCTCTCTCTCTCTCTCTCTCTAGCCCTTGTGACCATGGCCCCAAGTCTGGGCTGTGCGAACGAGGCACACCTGTAGTACGCCGTTGCGCTGCAGGGATTCCTAGCCGGATATCAACTTTCGCACTTTCGGCGGGATCGGGGAGCCGAAGATCTCATCGTGCACCGGATATGTATGAAGACACGAGGTGCAACACTTGGGGCGCTTGAATGTCGTGAGCTGGAGCTGGTGCACGATGATGAAGGAGCAAGGGCTGACCTGCGAGGAGCTTCGCGACCTTGAGGTCGGTTACGAGTACGACTACTTCAACCACGTTCCTCTCGGAATGTTAACCGCGTATGGTCTACAAGTGTATGTATTCTCTACGCATTGGTTGTTACCGCATTACTAAATAGATAGATCCTAGGCAGTTTTTGGGGTTCCAACGTAGGAAAATTTTTGTTTTCTGCTGCGGATCCCCTTCAGTGTGTGCTGCCCATAAGGCACTGTGGGGTTGCGCTCGGGACGTCTAGGCCGCTCGGGGGTTGTTGCCGGCGCGGATGTGCTCGAGGACGGCGTTGAGCGTGCCTCCCGGCGCACTCCACCATCGACGGGCCCCGCCGCGTTGTTGTGCTTCGGCGGCGAGCCTAGAGGTCCTTGGTGCGCGGTGAGCTCCTCGAGCCGGCACTCGGTGAAGAAGTGCTCCCAGTAAACTAAGTTACCGGGGTCTTCGGCGAGCTCGGGATCCGGCATCGCCGCGGTGGTGGCCTAGATCTCTTCCACCATTTCGTCGTCTTCGGGCATTGGTGGCACCGACACGCTGCCGGTACTGAGCTTCCAGCTGGGCGGGCAGTGGATGTCCGGCGACGCCATGCAGCCGGCGTCGTCGAGCATCCGGGCCTCCCAGGGCTGGAGCGTCTGTCGGCCGAAGCCATTCACCGTCGCAGGGTCACCGGGGTACCTCTCTGCCATGGTCTTCGCCGAGTTCTTCTGTTCGCCGGAGTTCGTGGTGGAGTAGGGTGGAGGAGGCAGTGTGCTGTGAACCGGTGATGGAGCCGTGTTTTATAGGCCGAGATGGGCGCCCAAGGCGGGAGGGGTGTAGCGGCGTGGGCGGGAAAGGGGAAACGGCGGGAAGCCGAGACGGCGGTGGCGCGCCATTACGGCGACGTGTGATCGACGAGACGGGTAGTTATTGCACGGCGGTCTGTCGCGGGAGCTGAGGCGGAAGGATGAGGACGAATCGGCCTCTAGTCGCTGACTGGACGGGTCCACGTGCCGATTCTTTTTTTCCACCGAATTCGCTTCGTCCGGCGTTCTCAGCGTGTTCCTAGCGTCCCGGGATCGGCCTGGGATCTCCGGACGAATTTTGGGCCGGATCCAAACGAAACCGGCGTCCTGAGAATGTGACTGGACCATTTTTCGACGTTCGGACGAAAAAAAACACCCTAGGAACGGCCGCTGGAACCCGAGTGGAGATGCTCTTAGTACGATGATGGTCAGATGTGGCTAAAAAAGAGGATTGGGAATAAATTTATATGGTGTGGCATGATTTTGTGGAAAGCCAACAATTTATTCAAACCCCACTGTTGTACTAGTCAAATTAGGAGTGATCCAAATACCGGAAGATAGTTCAACTCACAAGATTCAAACGCATCGAGAATCCAATTAAACCAATCCATACTTAATCACTACTGATACTCCGTTTTAAAATATAAGATGTTTTAGCTTTGTGAATAGAATGTACCTAAACCCTTTTTAGTGTTCATCTAAATTTGAAGTGAACTTAAACACTAAATTAAGTCTAGATATACTTATTTCACAAAGCTAAACATCTTATATTTTGAAACGGATGGAGTACCTATTACATCCTGCAGGATCTTATCCGGGCGCCAAGCAAAATGGCGTGTGGGGTAGTTCCGGCGAGATTGAGGCTTCCGAGACCAACACGGAAACACGGCAACTGTTAGCTTATTTACAGAGAAGACGACGGTCTCGATCTCGACAATAATACGAAGTCCTTACCGGATCCGGACCCAACTCCCGGTCTCGATCATATGGTATGGCTCCACACGCGGTCGATCGAGAAGAAATCAATCAGAGCTAATCAAGATGGACGCCGCCGCCAAGGAGGATGCCGCCGCCAAGGAGGATGCCGCCGCCGCCACCAAGGAGCACGTCGACGCCGCCGCATCTACCAACTTTTATCAGATGGACCTCGTGAGCTACCGATCTATGCGTGGCCTGGCCAACGTGGACACCTTGACGTGTGCCCCCGCCGCCGACGAGTTCCGAGTGGTTGGCGCCAGCGGCACAGAAGTCACCAAGGAGGCCGGCGACACCGACGTCACCCTCCTAGATCGCAGCCATCTCCATCCTGGCCAAATCGTCGTGTCCGCGTCCGACGCCGACGGCGGGCAGATCGGCGTCGTCACCGGCGTCACCACACTGGTCGACCTCGTCCAGTTCAAGGATGACAGCGGTGAACAAGAAGCAGCAGCAGCAGCCACGGAGGCCGTCATCCTCAGGGGCGTGGCGCCGTCGTCTGCCCTGCAGCGCGTCAGGGCATTTAGCCCGGGCGACTACGTCGTGCACGGGCCGTGGCTAGGCCGGGTAGTCGAGGTCACCATGAACATCGACGTCGTCTTTGGCGACGGCACCGTCTGTACGGTCACGGATGCAGAGTCCAAGAACCAACCATTCATGATGACGGCTCGTTCCGGCCGTCCCCAGGCGAACCCCAACTACTTCCCGGGGATTGTAATCGCCACCGGCGCCAGCTCCTTCTTCAGAGGGGCGCGATGGCTCAAGAGCCATGAGCGATGGCTAAAGGGCCGCCATAGGAATGAGGATGAACTAGGCACCGTGGTCAAGGTGGAGATGTCTGGCGTCCTTGTCCAATGGATCGCGTCCGCGCATCTCGGCACGGACCAACAACTCGTCCAAGGCTCCGCTCCGCCAGCCTATCAGGAGGACCCTGCCAATCTCACGTATTTCTGCTCCGACTCCACCTGTTACTGGGCCGTAGCTGACCGCTGCTTCCTCCGAGAAGAACATGACGAGTCGTCGTCGTCATCATCCCAGAGTGGCGATCCACCAGCTGCTCAGGCGACACCGATCAAGAAGAAAAAGAGGTCGACCCAAACGAAGCAGCCGAGGAACCCGGTTCCGATGTCCACCATGACCGTCTCCAACACTCACACCACCGTCGACGTGTTGTGGCAGGACGGCACAAGGCAGCATGGGGCACCATCTACATCCCTCGCCCCCTTCAGTTACATGAACGACCACGAGGTTTTCCCTGGCCAGTATGTTGTTGACGCCGATGTTACCCGAGATAATGATGATGATGTCGTGGGTGCTGCCACGGGATCCGTGAGGCGCATTGGTGTTGTCAAAAGTGTAAATTCCAAAGACCACACGGTGAATGTGTCATGGTTCAAAGCAGCTTCGCTCCCTAGCGAAGCTAATAGATGGGAAGCCGAGTGCGATGCCACGGTCAGTGCGTATGATTTGGACAACGACCATGACCATTCTGTTTTCTACGGGGACATCGTCGTCCGTATACAACCAGACGACAACCAAAGTACAACACAAGCGCCACAGCCACTTGCACCATGCAACAATGAGGGAGCCCCCGTCGATCTTTCATGGGTCGGATGGGTTGTGGACCTTCATGGCGGCCATGTCAAAGTCAAGTGGGGTGACGGAAGCACCTCAACGGTACGTGCACCATGCATAGACATACATCTTATAGTACTACTTGGCTTGACAAATAACTCTATTCATATAAATAGATAATTTCCAGATATTTAATGAGTGTTTTCCATGTGATGTTTCAGGTATTACCCCATGAGATCAGTGTGGTCAATATGGAACACTACACAGATCTGGGGGATGAAATGGGTGACTGGGTGAAGGAGGACGACGACGACGACGACGACGACGATGACGATGATGACGACGACGACGATGACGATGATGATCCTCCTCAAGAAATTGGTGCTGCCAACACGGTATCTATCTAGAAAAACGTTAACGATCTCATGCATGTTAGATATCAACTTAACTACACATGTTTAAATCTCGTTATTTTTGCACCCATCATGGGTTAACGTATTACTAACCATGCTGCAAAATATCTCATATATCAAACCTATAGGACAACGATCTACATGATCCAACGGACAATACAAACGTTCAAGGAGGCACAGTTGAAGTAGGAGAAGGTTCTGTGAATGAAGTTCATGGCTTAGCCACCACAAGAACGATCTGGCTGTGTCGTTTCATCCGGTCCATGATCCGAGCGGCTGTGCAAGTACTGACTCCAAGCAAGTGGAATCTTGTAAACTGGTCACCGCCGTCAGCCTCAAATTTGCCTAAGACCGCCCATAATGTTGAAGTGCCTGAGCATGATCCTAGCATTGTTGGGGCTGCCACAGAGGCTAGCTTTGCTCTAGTGACAAGAAGTGATGCAAGTGTTAACGAAGATGACTCAGTCGAGGACGCGGAGAAGACCAGGGAAGCCAATAGAGTTGATGATCCGTCTAACTTCCAACACTTTGATGTTGTGCAGAGCCCTCCACCAGATCACCATTACCTTGACAGCACAGATCTGCCGGTTGGTGCACCTTTTTTTCCCCTTACTTTCACAGTGTTTATTATGGTTTATCTTATTTATAAATAGCTTTCCCTATAAATACAGTTTTAGCATGTGTCTTTATTTGCCATGAAAAGCTTTTAGTCCAAAAGGCGTAGTATATATATATAGCGTCATTTGCTTGTTGTGCTGTATCAGATACTAGACTGTATACTTAACTCATTTTTATAAACATTAACTAACTAAAGTGAATCAACTAGGTAATGCATTATCTGTTTTTTACTAAACATGTTGGTCATGACACTAGTAATTAGAGTGAGTACACGTTAGTTAACCGGTGTTCTTTCTTTTGGCGAATGAGTTGCAGGGTAGCAATGGCGGAAAAAAGTGGATAAAGGCGGTGCAAAAGGAGTGGAAAATACTAGAGAACAGCTTACCAGGTACGTACATACATATGATACCATGCATACATTGGATTCCGATTTTTGCATGTAGTCTCGGTGATATCATGAATGTAATTGGAAATTTGGCATCACACTATGCAGACACCATCTACATGCGTGCATTCGAGGACCGCATGGACCTGCTCCGGGCGGCGATGGTGGGCGCGAGCGGGACGCCATACCAGAACGGGCTCTTCTTCTTCGACCTGCAGCTGCCGCCGTCCTACCCGGACGAGCCCCCACAGGTGTACTACCACTCGTTCGGCCTCCGCCTCAACCCCAACCTAGACGAGTCTGGCACGGTGTGCCTCAGCCTGCTCGACACCTTTGGTGGGGAGGGCACCGAGTTGTGGTCGCCGGGCACATCGAGCCTGCTCCAGGTCGTCGTCTCCATCCAGGCCCTCGTCCTAAACGACCAGCCCTTCTACAACGAGGACGGCTACAAGGCCCTGGTGGACAAGCCCGAGGGCCACCGCAATGCGCTGCCTTATAGCGAGAACGCCTTCTTGCTTACTCTTCGGACCATGCTCCACCTGCTTCGCCGGCCGCCACAGGGATTTGAGGGGTTCATCAAGGACCACTTCCATCGACGAGGGAAACACGTGCTTGGGACCTGCGAAGCATACCTACGAGGATGCGTGCCTGCTGACGAGGGAGCCATGGAGCTGCCATGCTCAGCCGGCTTCAAGATCACGCTTGCCAACATGGTGCCGAGGCTCGTGGCTGCGTTCACGGAGATTGGCGCCCAAGGGTGCGACCACACGGCCCTCGTCGCAGACAGAACGCTCATATGATCATACAACCACTAGGCAGTAGCAGACATAATGTACTGGAGCATTACTTGGGTACTTTGTGTTCTTGATCGGAAACTATGATATATGTAGTTGGTAAATTCGTCCACTGATATTTCTGTGGATAACTGTAAATACATTGTTCCATCTTATGTATTTTTGTGGATAACATCACAAACCTGTGCTGAATTGCTGATATTTCTCTAACAGATGAAGGCCACTGGGAAATGCGCTCAATGTACAATAAGCTAGTAATCTAGAATATTAATTTTCCTCAAAGCAAGTTTTGGAAACATAAAGCCTTAAGACAATAAAACTACCGTGGCACTTGCTACATTAACTGAACATCGACAGCCATAAGACAATAACAGTCTGTCTAATGACACTCGTTGCATCCACATTAACTGAACAAGAACAACCATAAGACAATAACAGTTTGTCTGTTGACACTTGCTAGATGTGGACTAGTCTTACTTGACAGTAATTGATAGATGAAAATAGCAGAGCAAGTACCACGAGACTAGCATGACGACATCTACTGGAGTACCCTTCCAATATGCTCGTGTTCATCCTTATCCACATCAAGTAGACCGTGATGCCAATATGGCTCGGGCACAGGCCACCTGTAACTGTAATTAAATATCCTTACTTATTTATTTATCAACTATACATAGTACATACTACCTCGTTCCTAAATATAAGATGTTTTGGCAGGCTAACATCTTACATTTTGGAACAGAGGTAACAGTATAGAAGCTAACACAAACAAGTGGTAGAGTACCTGTTTCCTCGCACAGAACCTTTTAAGTGCACAGGAGCGACAACCCCCCTACTGAATTTTTTTCAATGTGAGTTCATAGAACAAGTACCCAGTTAGGATTGACACAACTGGGAAATAGTTACCTTTCTGATGGAAGTGGGAGGTTAATCTTTGATCTTAAAACTCGGACAATCTTACTCCTTGGCAGGAAAGGAGTTAACATCCTTCCATCAAAAAAGTTCATGCCAACAAAACTCCCATCAAGATTAATAAGAGGACCTCCAATTCCCGCCTAGTAGAAAAAAAATAGAAGCCTGAAGTTACTGAATATTGTAATTCCTGATTTATAGTAGAGGGAGATGCATCACGATTAAATAAGTCAGATTCTGGTGACTATTTATTTATTCTCGCACTACCACGTACGAAAATAGGGAGAGAGATTCACAGCGATACCTTCTTGATCTTACAAGTGGACAGCTTAAGATCAATGCAATCAAGTTTGCATTCATTGTCTCTATGCTTCACTTTACCAATTGAGGCCATTAACAGTCCATCTAGAGGCTCACTCCCCACCGCTACTACTTTTTCAGACCACTTCCGACTTGAGTACTTGCTGGAAATGTCTTCCGGACAAATAGAAGTGAATTTCTTGTCGAAACTAACGATAGCAATATTATATTTTAAACTATACAATTCCAATTTCCCATTGGCACGTTGCTTTGGTGGGAGGAACACCTGAATCTGCAATAATAAAGTGAGCTCAGCTGAGATTATATCACATAACTAAAATAGTAGTGATTAAGAGCGTCAACCGTCAAGTCATTATCAATTTCGTCTTCATAACGGTCTTCATCATTACAACTCCTAACCAAACTGGCTGAAGTTAGAACAACTGTGCGTCGATGCCACTTTATAAGCAAGCCTGTGCATGCAAAATACCTCTCATATCCTCACATCATAACTTTAATTATTAGTTAGTGAAGATCAAATACTAGCACAGAAAAAAGCAAACATATAGCTATAAAAATCACCATGGAATGAAGAAATTGAGACAACACGACGGGATATATCCTTCACAACATCTTTTTGAAGATGCCTCCAGACAGGCTCATCACAATAACTGGGTGAACCAAACGGATAACCTTTCCATGCACGTACATCACCAAAAAAATCTTCAAATTGATTAAGCAATTCCCCATTAACTGGTTAACAAAACAAGCTCAGAAGTTAAACATACAGATCGTAACAAGGGAGGCGTCAACATACATCAAATGCAGCGACTTACATTCAAGCACAAGTGGTGGTGGCATGGGATAGCCAAGGTGTCTGAGCCGGTAAATATTGCTCCTAAATCCTGATGGGGTGGTGATCAATACTAGTACTCAGATGAAATGTACCATAACATTCAAATAATATTCTGCGTCAATATTCATACCTGAAGGGACTATGGTGTTTACATGGTCAGGCAATGAATATCGACGGAAGTGGAGTTCTTTAGGACTGGAATGGAACACAATAGAGTTATTATGACACATTAATAAGAAAAAAAGGATTTGGAATGAACCGAATCATACATCCAACAAAAGGGAAAAGAAAGGATTTGGAATGAACCAAATCATACATCCAACAAAAGGGAAAAGAGGTACTCCTCTTTATAAAAATGACTTGTAAACTAGGCCACATATATTCAACAGAATACATGCGAGGATTGCGCAAATTAAGATGCCACAAATATATGCTGCAGTGTCCATATTTTCTAAATGGATTGTTTCAACCTTTAACTACTCTTTTAGATAACAATCCTAGCATTAACATTATGCACGAGCACTAAACTAGCACCAGGAGTTGTGGCAATGATGTAGGTATCCATCAGGCAGAGGTAGCAAAAAATCAGGTTGTTACGAATCCATAGATTACTGTGCAAAAACTCCTAATGGTCCAATGCTTTCACCACCAAAAATGGCTTATGGTAAAAGGGGAAGCTGAGCAGAAGAGGGGGTTTGGAACATATGCAATATAGGGTAAATACTGGAAGTCAAGAAGACATACTTGAGTATCCGAAAATGCTTCAAGTATGTACACAGTAGTGCCAGTGGTAGAAACGACACACATGCACCATCAAGGTCAGCATCAATGTTCATCCCAATAATCCTGTTGTCTTTTCCAAGAACCGGCCCTCCAAGTACAACCTATACAAAAGCAAAGTGGTAGGGTTTATAAAAAAATTTCAATTTTACTACGGGTTACAGTGTACATTAGACAAGTGATATACAATGCATTTACTATTCCATGTTTTCCAATCATGCCAAACAATAAGGTATAATATCAACAACATACCACTGGGCCACCTTCATAGCTACTGGCAGGTTTCCAGAAGCAGAGAGATTCCTCAGAGTTCGGCGGGTCAAGCTGGAGTTTATCTGGGTCAAACCGACCATAATGCGCAAGCTTTACCTTTGCGGCCATCAAACTTCCCGACTCGAAGGCACGCCCAACAGCTAGTATCTCATCATCATCAGAGGGAACTCCTGCCTGGAGCTCCACATCCATGGGACGACCATCTTGGTGGTCCAACAAAGTGACAATAGCAATGTGGTTATTACATAGCTCCAAGAACCCACCATTTTTTCCACCATTCCGAAGATTCACTTCAATCTGAAGTGATAAAAGCAGTACATCAGCACAAGACGGCCAAAATTGGCTTGAATGAACAAAGCGAGATGTGAGGCAAAATAACTAGGAAGCACCAACCCTCAATTTATCATCTCTATAACGTTTGCTCTCATATTCTGTAGCCAAACGTGCTGAAGTCGCATATCTAGTAATTTCAAGTTTACTTCTCCCACGTGGTAGAGGTATGCCTGAGCATGCAAATAACATTGTATCTCCTGCACAAGAACATGATCCAAATCATCAAGTGACGACCAAAAATAAATCGGCAAAACTCATAAGCATATAGCAGCACACATTCACAGCATCAAACAAAGCAATCGAGACGACACTGCATGGAAAATCTCGAGAGGAACGGATTAGATTGCCAAACTGTCTCTCTTCAAAAGTAGTGTCTGGCACAACTCGATCACGGAGTCGGCCATAATGTTCCTCCTCATCATCACATTCCTTTTGCACGGCATCAGACAACGCCTTCTCACATTCATGAACTGCTCAGCAAACACGATACACGGCAACAGTGAGTGCTCTATTAGAGACCAATATGTTCAAGAAAAGCAAGAGTTCAAAATCAATGCGACTCACGTTTTAACATGCACTTTATGGCTTTGCTGAACTTACTACCGCCTTCTGGTTTCTTGCAAATACGCCGACCTGAAGTCATTAATGTCCGAAGTTTCACCAATGCCAGGCGTTTGGCCGCTCTACCTGTGGCTATCTGCTCATCTTGTGTGCAATCAGTCCCCCCATCTTGTGTCAGGTTCTTTGCAGTCCTGAAGCAGCAAGTAAATGCAATTCCGTAGTAGAGCAATTGAGGCCTCTTATAAGGTGAGGAAACGTGTGTTTTGAACGAAATAAATTTACACGATATGCTCAAAATCAGTGCACAATTGACATGATTCTGTGCGTATAAATGCGGAAAGCCTCCAATAATTTATTCGAACCGTGCTGTTCCAAGCAAACTATAGCCTTGAGGTTCATCGTATGGATGTGGAAAGGCTCCAATATACTACTAGCAAACTAGGAAGTTGTCGAAATACAGGCACAGCTAGTTCAACGACGCACAAGATTTCAAAACGCACAGAATTAAGAAGATGATGAGGATTGCTTAACAAAGGTTAAAAGCTACGATCGGACATGACCCACTTCAGTATGATGATGTGTGAACTCAACTGGAACTGCTCCTGCGACTAGAACAAGATCAGCATAAGCAAATTATAAGAAGATAGACTTACATCTCTGCGCGCCTAGCAGAGGAGAGTGGCGCGGTTTGACGGGGAGGGAGGCACACGGATGCGCCAGGGGTGAGGAGTTCCGGCCGGCGCCGGGATCGGATGCAGCAGGGAGGGAGGGAGGGCGTTGCGGCGAGGGCACGCGGTGATGGCGATCGTGCTGATGTAGAGCAGCGGCTTCCTGCCGATCGACGTGGTCGACCAGGGCGATGGCGATCACGATTGTAAGATCCCGGCCGGCAGCGCGAGGAGTAGGGAGATCAAGCCTGGTTCCCCGGCCGGGATCGATCCACGCATCCACGTTTGCCCTTGATCGTGATTTGCATCGAAAAAAATAACAAAATTCACGCACGTAAGGTACGGGTATTATAGCAATCCGATCCGGCTCCTTCATTCCTTGCCCCTGATCGGACGGACCCGGAAGGAAGGCAACCTACGTACGTACAGTACATACCAAAGTCGTACCGAGACCCGAGCGATCCAAGTCGACTTATTTGAGTCCGCTCGCTCGCTCCATTATCTCTTTCGTTTTTTAATTTCCTAGCCATACTACAGTACTACATTCATCGAGCAAGAGTCAAAGTCTAAGTCGGTCGGTCGCACGCGCTAGCCACACGCGGTAGGTTTTTTTTCTTGGATACACCCTGGGAGGAGGTGTACCAAACATATAGAAGAAAGACCTAGGTGGCCGAAACAACGCCAAGAATAGCTACAACTCGACACCACACGATACACGGGGAAGGACAAACTCCAAATGGAGAAAATGCTGCCTAACACTCTAAACATTGATGGCGAACTCTATCGACAAACCTTAGAGCTGATAGCTGACTATGAGAAACAAGTCATGTCAACAACTCAACAAGGCACAACAGCTCGAAAAGCACGCAGGACGGGAAAACATGATTCTAACATATGAAAAACTGCAATAGAGAAAATAAGAGATAAATGCATGGAAATGGACAAATAAATCTAGAGTGTCAAAGCCACTGAAAACTTCAGCAATATGAAAAGCCACTGTAAATATTTGAGTATTTGAGAATGTTGCCTTCTAATTCTGCAATTTCTAACATATAGAAAACATAATTTTAACAAGCGGACACAAGATATACTGCATACAATAGCTGAGGTAGGAACCAGAAGTAAAAAATGGAAACAGATATAAAATCAAGAACTAAAAGTGGCTATAGTAGTACCATTGGTCATGGAAGGTGCTCTGATAATAATAGCATATTCAGCATAGATGTGTCGATGCACATTAGCATCCCATATGATATAGTGCTTTGGATTTTGGAGATCAGCCACACCACTACAAAATATAGTGCTTTGGATTTTGGAGATCATCGGTACTCGACAGTTTGGTCGAGTCTTTGGATTTCACCTCCAAACAGCGCCTTTTCCATCAGAATCCTGACTGCAGCGGTCCATCCTCCAAAAGTCATCAACCATGCAAAAACAGATGAAATAACATAAGTATCATCTCTTAATATGAAATATATCAATGAATAACAGTAAATTATGATATAGAATAGTGATGCAAAATGGACGTATCAACTCCCCCCAAGCTTAGACTTCGCTTGTCCCCAAACGAAAACTGAGCTCAATAAACATGACCTCGGGTTTATGGAGTGAACAGTCGATAAAAGAATACGGACAAGAAGCATCACATTCATCAATACACAAATCATAATAGAAGACAACTCACTATTATAATACTTAACTTGTAATAAGTAAAAGAAACATAATAAAGATACATAAAGTAAATCATAATTGGTAATGTCAAACTTTGCTCTTGGTCAAAGAATAGTTAACAATTTGCAGGAGTTCAACATAAAGGGGTTTTCAATGATAGCTTTCAAAGTAGTATTCACTAAGATAAGAGCAATGTGCAAAACAAGGAACATAAGAAACATGATTGAATAAATCATCATATGAATGAATGAAACACAACAACTCAAAATACTTGCTTGAGATAGAAAGGAATAGGTTTACTGACTCAAGTAAAAGGTAAAAGATAGGCCCTTCGCAGAGGGAAGCAGGGATCTCAAGTTTCATAAAGAGCTTCCAAAAATTATGGTACTTATTAGCTTTCAGCTCTCGTTGCCCCTATCATAAGCATCTTAAAGTGATTAAGGTTAAAGTGAGCAAACTATAGAGTATATGCTTGACGAAGTATAAGTTGGCAATCTCATGTCCTTTGAATACGAGGGCTACTCCTCATGCTACTCAAGTTTAGTTACCGGTAAGTTCTTGTCATAGTAAGTACATGTGTATCATAGAGAACCGTCAATGGGGTACCCCTTGCCCGTTGATACGGAAGAATCCCTATATCAAAATAACAAGGCAAGCAGACAATCATCATCTCAGCATCTTCTTATTTACCATGGGAAAATGGTGCTATTTTCTCTCTTTCCTCTTTTCTCATTTTTTTATTTTTTCACAATCGCTATCTCTCCTTTTTATATATAAGAAGAATGCTTCATAAATTGCTCATTATGGTTATGCTACAGGTTTCCACCATGATTAGGCATGGATTAGACCAGTCGCCCAGGCGTTTCTCTAACACACATACATAACTCCATGGACAGTCAGTAGCTCTTGGAAACAACTCAAGTGATGTAGTACCATGAGTAGTTCTACTAAAATAATTAAGCATCCACGTGACCTAGTCACACGCTGCAGCTTTATAGATGTCATGTCTCCGAATGAGCCCAGATTATCTCTCCATCACATGGAAGAACAAATCCCGCTCTGGACACATACGCCTCTACATGCCCCTCTGAATATCTGAAGACACCTTTATGATCACCGTTTCACCAAGTGATGTTTGATGCAATCAAGGCACTCTCGGGTAATAGTGATTAAATATGGTCTCACGGTCCAAGAAATTGGTTACTACATCATTTACCAGTCATTGTAACGTGAACTTCGTGACTTGATCGTGTTACAATTCCTGTGTTTGGTATATCCATCATTTCATTCACCTAATGAAATGATCTCATTGTCAATTGACATAAATATCCATGATCGGGAAACGTCGATCATCGATTGACCAATGAATTAGTGTCTAGAGGATCACTGGAGACTCTGGTGGTTTACATATCACACGTGTATTGACGTTCCTATCAATACAGTTATAGCATGATATAAAAACTATTATGAACTTAATGAAATATGTCAATAATCTATATTATTATTTGTCTCTAGGACATATTTCCAACAGTCTCCCATTTGCACTAGAGTATAAAAACTAGCTGCATTTAATATGAACCTTTACACCATAAACCTTTTGGTGTTTTTGATCACGCTTGCTCATGGAAGAGGTTTTGTTTATGGATTGTACTATACAGATCATTATGTCTTTACGAATTGTTAATGTCACTTAATTTTACATTCTTCTTATCATCATATGATAACCTTGCGATATAATTATTTATGCTTTGGCGATAGAGTGTTGTTTTTATTCCTTCTGCCATGACATCTGATTAAATCAATCAAAAGATGGACTTCCCAGCTATAACATTGCATATTTTACCTTTGAAGTAATCATATACTTCTGAAGTCAATGTAAATCTTATAGATAGTGCAATAAATCGATGTCTAGCCATGCTTCTCTTATCCTAAGGTACTCAATGTTGTGAGAATTCCAATCATCTAGGTTGGGTGGAATTTCCTAGCGTCATTCTTTTACGATTAAGTTCACCATCCTTTACAGATCAGATGTATACCTTCAGTTCTCTCTAGACATTGAAGACTATACTTAACCTTTTTTTCAGTGATTTACTCAGATATGTACCTTCAGTTCTCTCTAGACCACAATGGGAAAAGCGAGTTGGCTCTAGGCGATAGGACGAAAACTCATCTTCCATGTAACAACCATTATTAACAACTACAAAAAAACAAGCATGTGAGAGCATCTCCATTCGCGTTCCCAGGACGCCGTTCCCAAGGCATATTTTTGGTCCTAACATCGCCTAGTCGCGTTCCCAGGACGTCGGTTTCGTCCGGATTTTGCCCAAAATTGGTCCGGCGTTCCCAGGCCGAACCCGAGTCGCCGGGAACGGCCTGGGAACGCTAGATGGAGAGAAAACATGGGTGGGCCAGCCCTGTCGGTGAGGGATGGCCGAGTTCCCGCCTTCCCTCCGCAATCCCCCACATCTCCCGCCAGTTCGGCAAGCACCTGCCCACCATGTCTCCCAAGGCTTTCGCCAAACCCTGATCCGCCGCCGGTGAACCAAAGGAGAAAAAGGTGAGGAAGCCACAGCACCTGCGAAGAAACCTGATGGCATGAGCGCCCCTGACTGGTTGGCCCTATCCACGAAGAGAAAGTTCGCTACAGAGAGCCATAGGGACAGGAAGGCGAGGGCCAAGCAGGCGCAAGAGCTCGCCGAAGTTCAGGCGATGAGGGGAGTGGCGGTCGAGGCTCAGGCGATGAGGGAAGCGGCATTGGCGTCATCCCGTGCGCAGTACGGCGACGTCTGGGGGAGCCAGCCGAGGATCACGTCGCTGGTCGGATACTCGTCTGCCGGGTTCTCGCTGATCTCGCCGGCGATGTTCCAGGAGAACCAAGCGAACCTGCGGCAGAGGTACTCCTCCTCCCCCGAGTTCGACGGCGGATTCAACTCGAACAACGTCTTCCCCTGCCCCGCACCACGTCCTCCTTCGGTGTTCGGCGTCGACATCAGCGCCCCCTACACCTCCTCCTCGATGGCGCGTTGCGGTCCTCTGCCGTTCACCGGGAGCTCGTCGCACGTGACCCACGGCGAGGCGGACGCCCAGAATATGTTCGGCGGAATGTCCAATGAAGCCTACATGCAGGGCATGATCGCCGAAGGCTCGGCGGCCGCCGTGGCCAACAACGCCGGCTTCTTCACCCAGGAACAGTCCTGGGCCGATGCCGAACACGGCATCGAGTCTCAGGATTTCGCCGAGCAGACCCAGACCGATGAGGAAGAGGAAGGCGTTGGCCTGGCTCCGGCGAAGGGCAAAGGCAAAGGCAAGAAGAAGGTGGGCACCTCGGTGACGGAGCCGCGGATCAAGTGGACGCCGACTGAGGACCTTTGCGATGCCGACGCCTAGAAATCGGTGAGCATGGACCCGATCATTGGCGCCAACCAAAATTTGGACAACTACTGGAAGCGTGTGAAGCTAGCGTTCGACGAGCGCAACCTTTGTGACTCGAAGTACAACAAAACCCACATGGAGCGTGGCGAGAAAGCCATGACCAACCACTGGGGACTCATCCAGCAGGCGTGCAGCAAGTGGGACGGTCTTCTCGAGGAGGTCGAGCGCACACCCGTCAGCGGAAAGAGCATGGATGCCAAGGTACTACGCCGAACACTAGCCGAAGGCACTTCTTCATCCCTATGCTGACAAACTTTGCCTTGCCTCGGCAGCTCCTCCGCGTACTCGACATGTACCGGGCTGACACCGGGACGGATTTCAAGTTCTATCACGTATTCCCTTCGATTGAGAAAGGCCAGAAATGGGCGGATACCCAGCTTACCCTCGGCAAGACGAAGGACGGCATGTACAACCCGGCCGCCCCTCCACCTGCTGTCGGTGAAGGAAGGCCAGAGCTCGGCCAGAAGAAGGCGAAGATGCTCAAAGCCGCAGGACCTCCCGCCGAGCGCCTCCAGGAATCCATCGAGAGGTGCATCGCCGACACGAAGGCCCATACCAAACAGAGGGATGAGAAGACCGAGCAGAGATGGGCGCAGCTGCTACAGAACCAAGACCGCAAGCTCGATCTCCTCAAAGCGAACTTCGCCGCCAAGAAGAGGAACACATATCTGTAGTTTCTCATGGGCGGCGAAGACACCTCGGCGATGATCTCGGATGTCAAGGCCTGGTATCTGGCCCAGCGCAAGGACATCCTCGAGGAGGACAACGCCGAGAGCACGCCAAGCTCTACGCCGAACACCTCCGCCGCTGTGGCCTCGCCGAGCTCCACTTCGAACTCCTCCAACCAGTCGGACGGCAGGAACACCGACGAGCCCATCCCCGTCACGCCGGAGGAGATCACCCCCATCGATGACTGATCGCTAACCATTTTATCTTGTTCTGTAATAATTCGATGGCCGAACTACTTTTGGGCGTATTTCTATCGAACACCCTATGGCCAAGATTTCGCCGCGGGAACGAGAAAATTTGAAAATGATGCCGTTTTTTGCTTCGCCTGGGAACTCGGCCTGGGAACGCGAGTGGGAAATCGGCCATTCCTAGGCCGAAACTTTCGTCCGTCTGGCAATATTTAGGTCCGGATTTCGGCCTAGGAATGGCCAACGAGTGGAGATGCTCTGAAAGTTGCAATTATAATTTCACGATTACAAGAATGACTCCGCTTGTTGGCACTACACTTCCCAGTGTCTTATGCAGTGCCAAAGCACTTCAGCCAACTAATGGTGGTAACAAATATGCACTACCCAGGTGCCAATACTAAGTCGCAGTTTCCTCTGGCTTCTTCCTTCTAATAGATCAGCAAAGCTCCGACCAAGCTTTCGAAAAAAATAGTAAATTTCTTTCTCCTGCATTAACTTTCTTATGCTGCCTCACAGAGAAACTGGAACTGCTGTCTCTAAACAGGAATTGTCCAACCAGTTAAATACGTTTCTCAGTAATCTGGGTCAAGGGTTGCACCAAGTTTTCAGTGAGGTGCATCTATTTTGAGCAGAGATTTTTTTTATTCAACAGCATTCAGTTGACAGTTAGGCAGACGATGTAAAAAAAGAGATGATCGAAAACCACCACGCAATACCCCACTCTTGTTCAGTGGTTTATGTTTCCTGTCATCCTGAGTTATTCAGAAAATAGCTAAATTGTAACAAAGATAGCCACTAAAATAGCTAAATTGTTCAGTGGTTTATGTTTCCTGTCATCCCCAGTTATTCAGAAAATAGCTAAATTGTAACAAAGATAGTCATCCCGAGTCTATGCCGCTACAGTTCAACTTTTTTTCCCCTATGTTGGGGAAACATACCAACACTGACCAGCCTTTAAATTTGGTAATATAACAAACAGTAGAAGCTGGTCTGCAGACATGATTATCCACAGTTCAGGTCTTGAATTCAAGACTTATCGGCATAGACTCTGCAAAAATGAATCACAATTCTGGATAAGAAATCACGGTATATCTTTCTCAATGCTGAAATACATAGACTTCAGTCTTCGCTATAACAGTTTATGGTCGTCGGCACTGGTATCGGCATCGCATAGTTATTAGTTATGTTGATATATTTTTTAAGTTTTTCTTTGACATAATACTACAAACTCGCCTATATTTTATGAAATCGCCTATATTCGTTTAAATTTCGCCGTATGTTCAAATTTTGGCCAAAAAACACGAGTGGAAAACTAGCTATTCCCATGCCAAATGTTATATCCGTTCGGCGCTAAATACGTCCGAATTGGGTCCAGGAACGCCCAACGAGTGGAGATGCTCTAAGCATCAGGTTGCATATTCAGAGTTCACCGCGTGTGGTCACATAATCAAGGACGTGCGAGTGTAGAGTTGGGAACAACATTATCACTTCTGCTTCAGTACTCCTCCCTATTCAAATTTTAAACACAACAACAGCGAAGGACATGATAGTTTTTGATAATTAATTCCTATATATAGCATGTATAAACTCGTATGTATCCATATATGTATGTAATATATATATCGTGGTGAGCCCGTCCTTGTCGCTCACGATTCATGGTGGCTCCGTCCTCGACGGCGGCGAGTAGTAGTTTCCTCCTAGAAGTATCAAGCATCGTTGTCGTCATAGGCATCGATACTCTAATTGCGTGTGCAATGATTTATAATTGAGCTAGCCAAGGGCTAGCGGATTTGGTACAAGGTAGAAGAGGAGGGACGGGTGAAGAG
Source organism: Avena eriantha (assembly GCA_910589775.1). Taxonomy (NCBI): domain Eukaryota; kingdom Viridiplantae; phylum Streptophyta; class Magnoliopsida; order Poales; family Poaceae; genus Avena; species Avena eriantha. Next base: position 8,936,725 of record OU342741.1, on the reverse strand, counting down.
GAAATGGCGTCGCAGCCTCTGCCTTCGTGTCTCACGGCAGTCATATCCTCGTCCTCACATGCGTCTATCAGGACTTTGAAGGACGACGGGTAGTTAGATCGATCTCCATATAAGAATACGAATATGTGAGTATACACATGAGTAATAAGGATTTAAGTTTGGATCTAATTGACCAATATAAATATTAGAAAATTAGAGATTAATTAATTACAAAAACTAGATTGGTCTTTGAAGTTTGAGAGGGAGGAACACCGAAGTAGGCCTCCAACATTATAGGCTGCTCTAATGTCTAAACCTGTTTTTCCTTCGTATCGAATTTCTGAAACATTTCTTTCTAGTTGTCATAACAGATTCTTTTGTAAAATGGATAGAAGTTTTGACCTGTCCCTGTAAGATACCTATAGAATTGGAATTGAGTATCTACACACAAATCTGGATACAATGTACTATTAGCAAAGGTCATGACAAACAGAGAAGAAGTAGATTCATAAGTTGATACATGAGTCCCTAATTCCGAAGCAAGAGACGAGGAAGAGCGAGCCCTTTTTGCCGTGTCCTGATCTGGATAGTTTCCTCGTTGCCGTATGTCTGGTACATGTAGATCCTATCGTGGGTTGCCAATAGGGAGGGCAATCCAAGAACGGACGTTCCCGTGCTAGCCAAGCCCTGGCCCATAACACCCGTCCCTCGAAATATGGCTTGTGACAGAGTACCAAATTCAAATTTCGCTAAAAGTAACCTTAACTCACACAAAATGAACCTGACAATGATGCTTCTTGGCCAATTGGCCGTGGTGCCAGCCAAGCCCACTGGTACATGTAGAGGAGGAGTTGCACTAGATGGTCAACTTGAAGGGTTCCGTAGCAGAAAACAAAAAAAAATTATATCTACTCGAACACTAATACCAGGATCTATACTATGTAGACATAAGTAACGGAGGAGAGAAGCGGCATTCATACCTTTGAAGACCGAGGCGCACGCGCTAGCCGCACGTGATAGGTTTACCTCATTTGGTATTTATAGAGCAGGAGAGGGAGGCCAAGGTTCGTTCAAGCCTCCAAAACTTGGCGCCACTTTTTCGTCTGTCACTACTTTTTTTTGTCTTTCGTCCATACCCCCTCTTTTTTCTAGCCGGGAAACATAGCGGGTCGCATGCAATTAATTTTGGAGGATTTTTTGCCTAGGAAGCCGTGATCAAGGATTTTCGTCTCCCGCTACCTTTTTTTTTGTCTTTCGTCCGTTCCACCTTCTTTACCGGACCGGAAGCATATCGTCCCATTGTATCATCACGTCATTGATTTTAGAGGATCCGTTGCCTCCGTGATTCTTCGCATGCATCTCTAACTGCCCCAGCAATCCGGGCAGAACTAAAAACTCCTGTCACAAGGAGACGGAGCTTAATTAGGGGCGCAAATTAACTGCAGATTCGTCAAACCATTGTTTTGCATATAGGTGCGGACCATTAATTTTTCACAAGAAAAAAGAAAAAAAAGGAAAGGAAACGCAAATAAAATGAATGCATCCTCCCACACGTTCATCCCTAACTCTATTTCCGCGGCATTAATTTTCATGCACTAATTCTATTCCTAAAATCCGGCGATCAGTTTCCTTGGTTACTAGTTATCCCGTGACTATCACAAATCGGGTGCTAACTGCACGTTTGTTCCCAACTATCTGGATTTTTTTAAGGACGGAAGAGAGAGCGCGGGTTGGAAGAGAAAAATAATTTCGCTTCGATTTTGGTCTCTGCACATGGATGGGTCATCGGGGAAACTTGTGAGTCGAGTTTCTTGCTTTCCTTTTACTAGTAAGTAATAACAACAATGGCCTTTTTCACCTTAATAAGTTTCATGGAGTCAGGTGATTAGTTTTCTTGGTTTGCGAGAAATCCCGTGGCTATTTGCAAATCGGATGCTAAGAGCATCTCCACTAGCATTCCCCAGCACGTTTTTTCGTCCGGATTTGCAAAAAAACGCCCCAGTAGAGTTTTCAGGAGGCAGTCCCAGGCCCAAAATAGCTCCGGGGTTTCCAGGCCGATCCCGGGACGCTGGGAATGCTGGATGTAACGATTCGCCAATCGGTCTCGCCCACGTGTCCTCTCTCTCTCCCCCTATCTCTCTCCCCTTCCCGTCCGCCGAGGCTGTGCGTCAAGCTCCCCTCTCCCTTGATCTCTGCCCGCCGCCAGCCGCAGCACGCCTCTCCGCAGCACCTTGGCGGTCGGCCTCACCACCAACCGCCGCCGCCCAGGCTCGCCTCCTTCCTCCCGAGCCCCGCGTGCTCCTTCCCCAACTCGAGCACCACCGCCGCCATCAACCACCACCAACCGTCGCCGCCTAGGCTCGCCTCCTTCCTCCCGAGCACCGCCGCCGCCATCAACCGCCACCACCGGACACAACCCGCACCTCGTCAACCTCCCCGCGTGACACCCTCCCTATGGTCGGCCTCGTCCCTGACCTCCCGCACCGGCCGGTGGCGAGGTCCTGCGGGTGAGGGGCGCCCTGCACCGCCCGCTCGGGTCGATGCCGTGGCGTGCTCTGCGACGACGCCTGCTTGGCGCACGACGACTCCAGCGGCCAAGAGCAGCAGTGAGGCGAGGTCCTGCGGGTCGAGGGGCGCCTTGCACCGCCCGCTCGGGTCGATGTCGTGGCGTGCTCTGCGACGACGCTTGCTTGGCGCACGACGACTCCAGCGGCCAAGAGCAGCGGCGAGGTAGCAGGCACTGGGCGCGCTCATCTCCGTCTCCATCTTTGGCAGGCGGGCGGCACTGGGCGCGAGGAGTGGAGCTCGTCCATGGCCGGGAGAGGAAGGCGAGCCAAGGGCGAGGTCGACGGCGACCAGGGCCCACGGGCGTGGTGGTGGTGCACGCTCGTGCACGCTGAGCTCGGCACCCTCGGCGTCCCCTACGCCTGGCCCGTCACGCACCTGGGAACACTACTGGGAAAAGTCCATTCCTAGGCTAAAAAAGTTAGTACATCCTGATGAAATTAGTACATCCGAAGCAAAATTTAAGCCTGGGAATGCCTCTAAGTCCACATACGTTTGAGTATGTGGGGACACAAGTGAGCGGTGCTAGCTTTCTACTCTTTTGATTATGCCAACTTAACTTGTACCAATAGGGATCAGAGGGAGTATATATAGCTCATTATATAGCACCAACAAGTTGACCTTCGATACGACTTGGAATAAGAACAAGAAATGGAGAAATTACCGACCACAAGAAAATGCAACACACACATATCCTCCAATACAATCCTTCGTAAACAACATGGCCTTTTGCAGCCAACATGTACAAAACAACAAAACCCTGATCTACGCAGAAATGACCCAGCAAAGAAGAGGCCTGATGATACAGATAGAGATTTCAAAGTTTATTCTAAGCCTCGTTCATTCCATTTCACAACGTAGATACAGAACGGATAAACCCAAGTACTATTGGTAACAGGTCTGACGCCACACAGACCAGAGGCCTACACAATAATAACAAAACAAGGAACAGAGATGAAAAGGCATCAGCCATGCATGAGTTGAGTTAGTATGTTACTGTGGCTCAGTTGGCTCTAATCTCATGCATCGAAGTAAAGAGAAAATGATCTTTGTTGGTACCCCAAGATAAAGAGAGAGATCATGTTGGTTCTTCTTCATTGTTTTCATTGTGCTCGAATTTATTGCTTCCTATTTCCTCATTTGCATGTACTCTCTGAAATGATATCGAAGTGAGCTAGACAAGAAGACGCCCCTGGAGCAGGCCGTGTCCGGTGGCAACCTCAACCTGTCGTCAGGTTTCTTCTTTCCTGCTGCAACGAAAGGTGCAAGGCATGTATTGGATGTTCTGTTTTTTCTTCGTTATGGGCACGTGTCATTGGGATTCTATTTTACCATGATCCTAAATTCTGCTCGACGCCTAGTCGTTTTTGCTTTTCCTGTAGGTTTGTATCAATTTGGAGTTTTTGTGTTTTTATGAATTCCTAAATGTAAGACGTTTTGGGAGATCTATAAATCAAATAAAGTCTGATCTTTTACACTGGTACATGTCCATCGCATGGTTATACTAGTTCCTTTGATGTTTTTGGTCTCCTATCCATCGACCAATATGGAAGTGTAACACACTGGCTGTCAAATAATTATCTGGTTTATGAGTTATATGCTGTGTCGAGTAGTTTTTGTCATTGTGTTACATACATGATGTGTATGGCGTGTGGACTAGGGCTCGCCATATCAAACATGAATGCAGATTGTAGTGTCCAATGGTGTGCTTTGCTTGAGATAGCCAACTTGATACAATTCTTTGTAATAAAAAACTCCATTTCATATCTGACAGCATTTTGTTTCATCCCTCAATCTTGTTTCTGTCTTTGTATGTTTGAGATGAATGGCGTTTTTTCACACAGGGCTATATTGTCTATGATGGAACTGGTGCTGCTAGGTTGGCCATGGCCTCCCTCGCCTTGTGCTAGGCGGTATGCTCGGCTGGTCCCCGGCTTCGACTAACTCCTGGGCTCCCGCTGCCGTGCGACAGCGGTGATGCTCGGCCTTGCCTACAACCTCTCTGGTGAGCTCCTGGTTCGCCCCTTCGTCTCCGGCTCTCATGTGCTCTGTGATACCATGGCCATGGTGCCGTGGCTGATGATATGGCTATCTAGCCTTCTGTTACTTAGAATTTTAATTTCCATGATCGTTTGCTGAATATATATCATGTAGATCTCATGCTGTTGCCTGACTTTTGACTCGGCTGAGTTGTAGGCAGAATGTAGGCTTTCTAGAAAAATGAGTAATTTCAGGCATTAAGTTTTAGGTGTAATGTGTAGCTGTACATGGTAGTACATTTTTTTCCCGAGTAGGGAATTTTTTCTCAAGACCCGCACCTCTCCATTTGGTGCTGCTTGTTAATGGTGGTTGGATAGGTTGCTTCCTAATTCTTTTGTTTTTGTCGTGACATCCATTTTGCCGTAGACAATAAATATCTTTGCCATGTTTAGCTTGTACGCCCATTTTTGTGGTAATAAGTATAACCCATTGCTATAGATTTTCCCTTTTTTTACATTTCCTTACACTTATGCTGACTTCTTTATTTTCTCTACGCAGTTCAGTATTCAACTTATATTGCAGAGACATATTATAATGCAGGGACAAGACATGCCAGGTTTGCCTCTTTGTAGTCCACTTCTTTGTTCCTTTAAGATTTATGTGTAAGATCTCCTGTGATGTACGTATAAGAGTGAAGTTTGAGGAAACATGCATGTGTTGTGCTATACTTGTTCTTAATTGCTTAGAGCAACAATACAGGCTCCTGTTGTGTATGTGATTTGGTCATGGCGCTTGCAAGTGCTGCTCCTGTTGTGTATGTGATTTATAGGAATAGTGACCGATTGATCGATGATGCTGATCTCTGTTTCTTCAGAGATGTAGTACATAATGGCATGCATGTTTGGTTCATTATTATGAAGAAAGAGTAGCAAGCAAAGCAAACTTGTCTTGTAACTGATTAATAGCTGTGTTTAGCCGCAGCCCAATGATAATACTCTTAACATTGCTTGCTGCCGTCAGTTATCATTGCTATGTATATTGCCATTTCACAGTTTCCGTGACATTTTTTGTGTTTAAATGTCAATTTCTAACAGCGTGCTGGCATGTTTTGACGGTTGCACGATTCACTTGCAGTCGTTTTTGTCTCTGTGCAGTTGCAACTACGCGAGGATGACTTAAATGTCATGTACTCTGTCGCTGACCAGCTGTGTGGCATCTGCATGGCCTGGCCATGCTGGCTCCAACGGGTGCTGCTGTTTCGGTTCATGTGATAGTCAGTGGTAGTCGAATTGTATTACTGTATCATTTTTGTAGTGCTCCTCCAGATAAGGTTTTGTAACAATGTAGTTGATTTCTTTGCACATCTGTTCCGTTAGGAACCCCTATATGGGATTTTGGGTGTTCTGTCAGCGATACCAAGGTTTGGCACCGGTATTTCACTTTTATCCCTAACGTGTATAAATAAACTCAACTAATCACAACCTGAGAATTCCTTTTTCCGAAATTGGAACCATTGGTTTTCTAGATGATGGAAGTGAAGCATGTTTTGAAGCAGAGGAGAAACTATGTTCCGTTCACCAAGGAATTGAAGCGGTGCTTCACTTAGGCCTTATGTGGATTGGAGGGGATTATCCTGAATCTAAAAAATTCACTGGTAGCTTGGTTATCAAGAATTGTTTGGAGGGATATAATCCCACAGACCCTCTTTTTTTTTATGTGTGTGTGTGTGTTCACCGTACTAGTGTATTGGAGTGTTAGAGTATTTGAGTGGATTGAGGAAAGGAAGGGGGCCAGAGAACACATGAAGACGACAAGCCCAGTGGAAAGAACACATGAAGACGACAAGCCCAATGGAAATATGAGAGAAGTACCTTAGGACTAGAACCAAGTACTCCCTCCCTTTAGAAAATAATGTATCTAGATGATAGTGCAGGCGGTGCAGGGCCTGGGCATCAGAGGTCCGGGAGGAGCGGTGGAGCTCTAGGACGTCGGCCGGCGAGCAGCGACAAGGGCACTGCAGGGACGGCTCAACTCGCACGGGTGAAGTTTTAGATGGCAGTTGGCCTTTCGCGTGTCTTTCGCGTGTCTTACAATTTTTCTCATGATTCTTCGTTTTCCACAAATGAATAAATTAACGAAATAATTTGGTTCGAGACTTGGAACTTGAGAGAAAGGAAGCCACTAACAGGTAGCCGGCCTGTCGAGGTTGATCTGTTGCAGTGGTCTGCTTGTGCTGCTCTTATGATCATGTCCAAGCCTAGAAGAGGATAGGGATTTCAGAACTGTCGATTGATCTGATGCAAGATGAGGGCTAGGTATACTTACTTGCCACGATGTTGATTACTATGATTTGATGTAACTTGCTGGGATACTATGGCGGCTACTAGTCCAATCCAAATCTGGAAGAGGAAGATACAGGGCATGCGGGCCGGCTGGCGTGATGCGATCTAGTAGAAGAGAACAACATGGTCAGTTGTCACCTGGGTGGAAGCCAGGAAGCAGAACTGAAGGAGGCAGGGAGGACATTGCGTTGATCGCGAACTAGAGTCTCGGATTGATCGATCTCCGATCGGGAGCCATGATCACAACGAGACGAGCGTCCATGACTTGATGCGATCGAATTTCAACCAATTGGGACGGGCCTCGTTAGTGGGTTGTAGGTATTTGGGGGCCTCAGAAAATCGGGGGCCCTGTTCCATCGATCTTCTCAAACACCCTTATCGACGGGCATGGATGCTAACAATGATGTACATGAACCGCAAGATGCAAATTAAGATTAATACACGATACTACTATGAGTTAAATTAAGATACAATCCGATGATAAAATCAATGTACATTTTTTGAGACATAATCCTAGGCAGCCACGCCCGAGAAACTGAAGCCAAGAAGAATCAACCCTTCAGACTATCTTGCAGCCGAGCTTCCGACTGCTCGTCGAAATCGAGATCCAGTAACAAAGGACCCATGGACATACGAGTCGGACACTATCTGGCACCTGCCTAGGCCCTCTCTGAGTGGGGGAGAGGGGAGCCACCATCCACTTCTTCTCTGTTCTTCTCAAGAAGGGAAATGGTCTGGCTGGATCAAGGATGGTACACCGCGATTTGCCTAGGTCACAGTGTAACACCTTTCACGGGAGGATTACACTATGTATTGTAGCTCCATTCAGCAAAGCGTTACACTTCCATGGGGGGGGGGGGGGGGCGTCGATCCACGCTGGGAAGCCGTGTGATGCCGGTTAGAAGGACGTCACACTATGGTGTGTAACGCCTTTGAGACATGCGTTACAAAAAAGGTTTAGTGTAGTGAAATTGTTTTGACGAAAGTTTATTTTTAAAATTTGTTTGACAAAAGGTTTATTTGTGTCCATTTTCCATGGACATGCACTAGACACTGTTTGGCACCTGCGTGTGCCCTCTTTGTCTCTCGCTAGCAAACAACGACTACTAGCATTTTTTCTGATGCCACAACAAGGACTGCATCCCCAATAACAAGTAACTCAAGGACATCAATAGCATCTTCGGCAACATTGATGCTCTTGACTACGCCACCAACATGAACGGTTCTTCTTCCTCTGCACCATATGTGTTTCTGTTCTAGGTGTTCGAGATCATTGTAGAGTTTCTTGTTCTAGCAATCAGTTTAGATATGTTATCTTCATCTTGTCTAGTAGTTGGTATGATTAGCTTAGTTCCCACTTTTATGGTCGCGCTCTACCAACTTTTTTTCATGGATTAGATCTTGATATATATATATATATATATATATATATATATATATATATATATATATATATATATAATTACCTATATATTTTGCTTATTACAAAATAAAAACATTCATTCTTCCATAAAACGTATAGGTGCGCACTAATTTTGTGTTGAATATTTTGTAATAAGCAAAATATATAGGTAATTAATTAGTCTGCACGTATAAAACCAGTACTCCCTGCGTCCACCAAAGAGCATATACTGCTTCCATCATTCTTGGAATGTCCAATGACCTTTTCCACCAGAATTAAAATTATTAGTATATTCGTGGTGAAAAATATTTTCATCTTATAGGTATATATCTGGTTGATCTCATAAAAATATCCGTGGCGCAAATATTTGTTGCGTAAACTTGGTAAATAAAAGTTGGATTAGTTTGACTCTCGTATGGAAAGTTAAAAGTTGAAATACTAGTATTTGGACACAGTTGAGGTAGCCAACAACAAGGCTGAGAGAAGAAGAAACGATCCGTAGTGTAGTAGTGGACGCGCGATGAGGAGGAGGCAAAAGTAGGCTGTGTTTTAGTAGTAGTAACAGCGAACGCGTCCATGCGCATGCTTTTTGCGGGTGCTTGGCGTTATCTGGTGTGTCAGGGGGTGGTAGAGTCCGTACTACGTCGTATGATCGCATGCAGACCAGGATTCTCCTCGCTCGCTGTTGCAGGGGACAGCTCAGGCAGGCAGGGGATTGCGACAGGAGGTAGGAGGATAAAGCTGTGCTTCGATCGGCTTGCATGCATAGTCGGTCGGTGGGCCCCGCACGCTCGTGATCGTGATCGTGATCGTGGTGGTGGGATGCGGAAACGGGAGCTGGGTGCGTGGTAGTTCCGCCCAGAGCCAACGAATCGGCACACCGGTGCTCGGACTGGACATCATCGACTCATGACTGTATCGATTTATTGCCTCCAAGCTGTTCCAAGCCTCTCTAATTGGTAATTTCTCTCTTTGAATTGATTGATTCCAAATTTCCAATACAAAGTCTGAACTTGAACGCATTGAATAATGAAGAAACAAATAATCAATTTCAGTGCTAGTACTGCTATCATTATGTTCTGCTGATTTCGAATTGTTTCCTCATTTTATTTTGTCTGATTGCATAGAGATAGAGGATGAAGGGAACAAAGAGATCAAAGACATGTTCATCAATTAGACTGATGTCATCTTATTTTCCATCACTATCACAGCTTGCCAATTCGAACCAATCTCCTACGGTTGCAGCAGAAGAAATCGATAGCACACAACAGCAGTCCCCTGCCCAGCAGCAACAACAGCAAGATAATCATGATATTCATATTGTTGTTAGTACAGAAGAGGATAACACTAACACTAGCACCCATGTTGAGAATGCTAGTGTTGAGCTTAATTCGGATAACATTGTTGCGGATCCTGGGCTTCGGAAACCAATTGAGGAGCTAGATGTGAACATCAGAGATGCTACTAGGAGAGAGTATTTGGTAAAGGGTCCATTCCAACCAGTTGGTCACAAATATCCTAAAAAATTAATTGCAGGTCAAATGCGGAGATTTCAAGAAAAATGGTTTAAAAGGTATGACTGATTGGAATATAGCGTATCTAAAGACCCTGCATTTTGTTTTTATTGTTTCCTCTTTAAGCAACAACGGGCAGGAAATTTTGGTAGAGAATCATTTACAAGGGTTGGTTTTAGTTATTGGAAGAATGGAATTGAAGCTTGTGATCAACATGTTGGTAAGAATATGAATAGCGCTCACAATAAAGCTAGGAAATATTGTGAGGCTTTCAAAAATCAGCGGCAATGCGTGGATTATGTATTGGCAGCTGCAACCAAGAAGGACGTGGAAGAATATAAAGCTCGCATGATGATTATGATAGGCATTGCAAAATTTTTGCTATTGCAAGCTCTTGCTTTTCGTGGGCATCATGAGTCTTCTAGCTCAAACAATAGAGAGAATTTTCTTGAGATGTTGAAATGGTATAAAGGGAAAGATGAAAAAGCTGCAAAATTGCTTGATAGTGCTCCTACAAAACGTCAAATGACCGCACCAAAAATACAAAAACAGATTTGCAAAGCTTGTGCTCATGTTACCACCAAAGCTATTATTGATGACATTGGTGATAAATTTTTTGCTATACTTGTTGATGAGGCGCGAGATGCATCTATTAAGGAACAAATGGCCTTGGTTTTGAGGTTAGCTTATACAGCTTCTATATTTCTTTGATTCGAGTGATTCAAAAATTTAAATATGCTAACACTGAGTTTCTTGTCTTATGTAGGTATGTCAACAATAAGGGACAAGTCATAGAGAGGTTTGTTGGTATGAAGCATGTTCCGGACACGACATCTGCTTCACTAAAGATAGCTTTGGATGGTATGTTAAAATCTCTTGGCCTATCTATCTCTAGTGTGAGAGGTCAAGGTTACGATGGGGCCTCAAATATGAGGGGACAATTCCATGGATTGCAAAGACGCATATTAGATGAAAATCCATATGCCTTTTACATCCATTGTTTTGCCCATCAATTGCAGCTAGTGGTTGTCTCGGTTGCCAAGTGTTGTTCCTCCGTCTTGGACTTCTTTAACTATGCAACCATGATCGCCAACACGGTTAATGCATCTTGTCATAGAAAAGATAAATTATTGCAAAGTCAGCATGATGAGATTGTGAACCAAATTGAGACCGGTGATATCTTCACAGGAAGAGGAAAGAACCAACAAACTAATCTAACAATACCAAGGGATACTCGTTGGTGCTCTCACCATAAAACCTTGTGTCGTCTTGTTCACATGTGGAAACCTGTCCTACATGTATTAGATAATTTGAGTGATGATGCTACTAATGCAACACAAAAAACCACAGCTTCAGGTTCGTTGGAAAAAATGGAAAGCTTCGAGTTTGTATTGATAATGCATCTTATGATCACAATTCTTGGAAAGACTAATGACCTATCAACATGCTTGCAAAGAAAAGATCAAAACATTGTGCGTGCTGTAGGGCTTATTGGTACTAAATTAAAGGAAGTATAAAAAATAAGAAATAACGGTTGGGATGAGCTTTTGGAAGATACAGAAGGCTTTTGTTTTGCGCATAATATCGTCGTGCCAAATATGGAAGATAAAATACCAGCTAGAGGTCGTTCGAGGGGTCGTGGCAGCCAACTAGTTACTTATTATGACCATTTCCATCATGAAATATTCAATGTGGTGCTTGATCAAATTATTGTTGAGTTCAATAATCGCTTTGCTGAAAGGTCTACTCAACTCTTGAGGTGCATAGCTTGTCTTGATCCAAAGAATTCATTTTCTAATTTTGATAATGGTAAGTTAGTTGAACTTGCAAGAATGTATGCCGATGACTTCTCTCAGTATGATTGTATAGTCCTTAGGGACCAACTTGCCACATTCATTGTTGATGCGAGAGATGATCCGAGCTTCGCAAATTGTATTGATCTTGGGAACCTTGCTCTCAAGATGGTTCAAACAGAGAGACACAAGACCTTTCCATTGGTATATCGACTTATTGAGTTAGTCTTGATTTTGCCGGTTGCAACTGCAATAGTGGAAAGAGCATTCTCAGCAATGAAGATTATCAAGACAGATTTAAGGAACAAGATGAATGATGATTGGATGAATCATAGCATGTTGTGCTATATTGAGAGAGACATAATTGCAAGCATTGAAGAGGATAAGATTTTGGATTGTTTCCAAAGTATAAGGTCACGCAACAAACAAGTACCATGTGTACCAAGTGGTAAGTTACTTTTTACCAATAAAACTTATGTCTCAATTTTCATGTATTCATCCATACTATTTTTGATTATTATTTTTCTTGTATTTGTAGGTTCCGGTTCTTCTACTATGATTGATGCGGAAATGGTAGGCTAGTATGAGAGCAAGGATTCGTTATTAGGTACTAAAAATGCATCTTGATTATTAGATTATACCATCGCATTTTTTATGCTTTTATTATTGTACTTGGTTAAATATTGTTATCAAAACTCAACTTATGCATTTCTTTACCGTGCTTAGGCTATTATATGTTGTTATTTAGAGGGGATTTGAAGGCAAATTTTTTCAGAGTTTAGGGGTATTAAAAATTAGCCCTGGTCTTTCCCGAATTCTCGGTCCGCCACTGGGCCAGACCGTGCTTTCCTAGAGCCAGAATCATCAGTTTGTCATTGTGTTGTGGTGGTGGACTGCTTGGGACGACATGTCCTTGGTGATCCAGATTAAGGACGGCAGGGTGTAAATCGTATGTTACGGAACACAGGCACGCTCCCGTCAGGCGTCAGCGTGTCAGGCCTATCACTATCAGAGGTGGCACATCAGGGACCGTCGCGGCAGCCACGGTCCGATCATGCAAGATTTGCTCCCTGCCTGCCGGTGAAGTGGGTATTCCGTCGCTTCCACTCCCTGACCGATGGGACCGTGGTCCCGTGTGGCCCGTTCTCCAGGGACGTGGTACGCTGCCAAAAGTATGGAACAGCATGCATAGCATTTGTTTGTACTACTAGTGCTGCTACAGGAGGGCGACTCTCGCTTTGCCTGGACCGGACACGATCAAAATCCGTTTTGGAAATAGTATATCCGTTACCGTCCGGTCAAAGCGCATGCACTTTCTTCCCTGTCGTCCTACTCCTACGTACTCCTTCCTGCTCTGTGGTAGCAGGTGCCTGCCCCTTCCCTTCCTCAGACCGCGCAGACCACCGACGACCGCACCTTCACTGCGCGACACGGCCGGTCCATGGGTTTACGTTTTGGCAACCATTCACTAGTCAGGTACTAGTATGAACCGTGATACTATTAATAACGCTACAGAGTACATTAATTACTAGCACGGAGTAGCATAGTTTTACGAGAGTGGCACATCCAAACCTGGGCATTTCCCAGGTCGGGCAGGGCTTCGAGCCTGGCCGAAAACGCCCTACCCTAATAACCCAAGCCTGAGCCTGAGCCTGGCCAGTTCGATTTGTCGGCCTGATTCCGCAGCCCAAGTCCGCACCCGAGCATACAAAAGCCCGTCAGGCCTCAGAATCGCCGCCTCGTTAAATCAACATTTTCTGAAGCCCAAACTCAAAATCCTTGGCCTAGGCCCGAAACACGAGTATCATTAGACCTGAACCACGGGCCTAATTTCGAGACATATGGGCTACCCATGCACTGCCTAGGTATGTGCCGGTCCACCCTATTACCCACTCTCGTCTCGAAATGAGCGGTACGGAGTAGAGAGAAGGGCGGCGGTGGTGGGTGAACAAGTCGGCATTCGGCGGTGCAGAAGGTGGCGGCTGTAAAAAAATTGGCAACCGAGGTGGGGAAAACAAAAGTGGCCAAGATGTCGTCAACCGAGACAGTGAAAGCGTCGGTGGTGAAGATTTCATCGATTGGGTTTTACACTTTTGCGTGCCAAGGCTGCAGTCCGCACCGTGCGCCATGGGAGGGTAAGGTGGTGGTGGTCAACAAATAATTGGAGACCGAGGTGGGGTATTCGACGAGGGTGAAGATGTCGTCGAACGGGGCGGTGAAAGCGTCAGTGGTCACTGGGGATGCAAAGGCGGCAGTGGTGAACAAGTTGTCGACCCCATGCAGTGAGGGCACCGGTGGTGAAGATGTTATCAACCGGGTCAGCGACCGAGACGAGAAAGACATTGGCGGTGAACAAGTCGATGATTGGTCATGAGCAAGTCAGAGGTCATGGCGGGAAAAGGTGAAGATGTTGTAGACCTGGGTAGGGTAGGCATCGGTGGTGAATAAGTTGGCGACAGAGCGAGGAAGGCACCGGGTGTGAAGATGTCGTCGCCTCTACCAGGGTGGGGAGTGTCACGCCGCCGGTTCCTCTTCCTCCTAGGGAGGGCAACACCCTACGGCCAACCGGCTGCTCCCAGCTCTTGTTGGTGCACTCACAACATTACATAATTTTAAGACAAGAAATATGTTGAACATGTGAACGAAAATCCATGCAATAGAACTTGTATTAGTATTTGGACAATTCTTAAAGCAGCCAGGAGACACGAGGTAAAAGGTTGCCTCCATGAGTGTCTTTTGTGCTTGTTGCGCTTTGGCGTTTACCTCCTGTGTGTCAGGGGCGGTAGCACTGGTACGATTGCTCGTATGCAAGGTCCTGCCTCGGTTCTTCCCCGATCGAAGATACTACTACTCGCTGTTGCAAAGAAGCAGTATGCCGTGGTGGTGGGCCCTACACAACAGCGTCAGATGTAACCCACGGAGAGGCGTGGTTGATCTTCTAATCCTCCTTCGCGCCCAGACTACCGTCCGCACCGTGCGCCACGGGAGGGTGCCAACAGCAGAATGGCCGTCTCGGAGGCAATCGGAGTAACTATCTCAACTGCTGTATGACAGCGGGTCCGGAAGAGTGGACGGACCCAGCTGCAGTCGGTAGTGGGTGGGTGCACCAAGTGCTACCACACGCTCAGCCGCGCCTTTATTAAGCCCCCGCAGCCGCAGCCCGCTGGCTCTCTCCACGCATCCCAGAACCAAAGCAGCGGAGGCGAAAAAGTAAGAGGGAGAGAGAGAGAGAGAGAGAGAGAGAGAGAGGAGAAGGAGGAGCGGTGAAGATGGCTGGCGCAGGCGTCGTCGTCAAGGCCGCGGCGGCGGGCCGGGTGGAGGCGCGGAACGATCAGGCCGTCCCCGTCCCGAGGCGCTGGAGGCCCTCGGCCGCAGGCCGCGTCGTGGCCGCGGGATTCCGCTCCATCACCGACCCGATCAAGTACGACATCGAGGTGCTGGCGCAAGGAGGAACCCGGCAGGTGCGCCACTCGAAGCCGCTCCCCGATGGCGTGCTCAAGTGCTTCAACCCCTTCGACAACCTGCTCGGCATCCACGACAACGACGGTGGCGAGGTCGCAGCGGCGGAGGCGGCCGACAACGGCGACGACATCGGCGAAGGCGACGAGGCGGAGGAGGCGGAGGGCGGTGAGGAGGCCTAGACGCGCGGCGGCGCTACGTGCGCTTCTTTGGTTCGTTCTGATCGGTTCGACTGTTTTCGGTGACAACTCTTTAGATCTCGTCCTTCAGTTCTCGTGTTCGTGAACACTGCTAGCTATGCAAACCTGCCGAGTGGAAACCGTATCTCATCTGTTGCTTATCGTGCTATTTTGCTCTGGATGCGGCTTTGTGTTTTTCTGTTACCCGCGGCGATGGTGGTGGTGGTGGCGCAGGGGCGCCAAACCAGTCCACGGCGAGGACCTGCCACCTATCTCGTCTGCTGTGCATTGTACCATTTTGCTCTCGATGCGACTGTGTTTTCTGTTACGTGTGGCTGTGGCGGTGGCCGGTGGTGGTGGCGCAGGGGTGCCAACACCAGTCCACGGCAAGGACCAACTCTCGCCACCGCTGCAGACGGGGGTCCATCGGGGACGGCAATATCGATCTCGTGTTCGTGTTCTACTAGTTTTCTTCCCGTTCACACCCCTGCAGACCGGACATCGATCGGGGAGAAGGACATGATCGATCGTGTTCTACTGGTTTTACCTTGTTCTGCACTAGTACTAGTATCTAGTAGTACTAAAGTTCAGTCTACAGTGCAGATGAAACTTAGTACAGTAGTTCGCTTATTTGCATAGTCAAAAGATTTGGTTGCCGTAGTAATCCCCTCCGGTTTATATCAGGAAATTAGGTCGATATCGATCGATCAATTGATCGCTAGCTCTATGGTGCAATCGTGCTGCGTTTCCTACATCTTACTAGTATTTGTTATCCATGCTACTATCCTCTGGTTGCTTGCTGAGATTCTATTTGCCTTCTTAGTCTGACTAATTGGACGGCTGATTTAGCCGTTTATCTGTGCATCATGCCATGGACAGTACTCATGGACTCATGGTATGTGTTCGGTGGATTCAAAGAAGAGCTCATCGGTGTGGGTACATTCCCCTAATCCTGTGTCCGATTTTGCCACTAGTCATGATATGGGAATCACCGAACAGCTAGTAGTGGGTAACTAGATATTACCTACTCCCTCCCTCCGTCTCAAAATAGATATCGAAAATTTGTCAAAATTTGAATGTAGCCTAGATACATCTAAATTTAGACAAATTTGTGACATATATTTTGGCACTGAGGGAATAGTGGATGTCCGATCCGGCCATTTTGTGGCGTGTATCTAACTGGCATTTGAGTTCCGTTGGATTAAAAGGCTTGCTCTGCTTATGAGGATAGATGAATTCTTGCTAAAACTTGGAACAGATTTAACGAACCAGATAGTTCCTATTTTAAAAACATGAACGAGTGATAGTTCCTCCGAATGGTGAATAAAGCCGAACAAGATTGCAAATTACTATTAACACACATAAATGGTGAATAATCTGTCAATGTATACCCGGGCATCAACTGGTTGGGGGAGTGGGTATACAAACCCCACACCTGAGTTCAAATGGTGGATGTGAATTTAGATTCCTATTCATACTTGAGGACCAGACTATCCTAGTACTCAAGCAATTTTGTCCTGAGGACCAGGCTTGGTGTTCAACCAAGTTTAAAAGTCTTGGTACTCATGTTTAATGGCTGTGTGCATCCCTCGTGGGTGCAGAGGTTGGGAAGTGAAATTCTCCCCCAATTTTAAGCAGCCCAAAAAAATGCCCCCAAGTCGCTTGTGCGTGCGATCCCGAGGCGACTCCCTCTCCCCCCAAAAAATGCAAAACCTAGCCCCGGTCCCTGCTGGTCGCCGGCGCCGGCGGTGGTGGCGACGCCCTGGCTGCGAAAGCGGCGGGGCAAGGTGGGCGCGTCTCCCTCACAAGGCTTCACGCGGAGAGGCGGTGAGGCGGGATGCACACGGATCGGCGTGCCATCTACAAGGGCGTGGTAGTGGGATGGCCTGGAGGTGGGGTGGCGGGGCATGGTGGCGGCGATGACGTCCTTGCACTGTTATCCACCGAAGTGCTGCCCCTCGAGGTGCTTGCGGGCGATGCGGCCGAGGTCATCCTCGATCTGCCGGCCTAGATTCGGCGGGTTTGGTGGCTGGTGAAGGCCGGTGGTGAGGCGGCTTCCGGTCTAGCTTCGAATAAAGGGGGTTTGGTCCTAGGATTCCTCTCACGCCATGACGAAGATCTACATGTTCCATGACTTCATCGATCTAGCCGGAGTGTTGTGTTCCGGAAGATTCCGCCGGAGAACTCCAATGGACGACATGCCGAAGTTCGCCAGATTGGATGGCTTTTGGTCGCGTGCAATCATGCTTTTATCTGACCGTTTGGTTTTAGAGGGTCGCTTTTGGAGAGGATGGATTTCTGGTGCTGCTTTGGTGATGTTTAGTCGTTGTTATAATGCATAGACCGCTGTAGCGGGACTTTTTTTCTTTAATTCTTTTTTGTTGTTGTGTGCATCCGTAATACCATAATGGTAATGTGTTATTGCAGAGGCTGGGTGTAATTAGTATCTCACGATATTAATATATATACTCGTTTCCAATTTTTTTTTTACTTCGGCATCATGTTGATGTCAGCAGTGAGTTGAGAAGTCCACTGAGTTGAGAAGTCCATACCTGATTATTAATTACCACCAGTAATTGGCTGAAGTCGTCTGGCACACTATAATACACTACACTGCCTAGTTCAAAGCCGGAACCATTCTTGTAATCGTGAAATTATAATTGCAAGTTTCAACTATTTTTGTAATTGTGAAAGTATAATTGCAAAATTGAGTTCTCATGGTATCGCCCGCACCCAACCCACTTATACCACTATGGCGGATTATGAAAATTTAGTTGCGCCAACATGCTTGTACATAGTACTCCGTAGCAAGAATTTGGGTTCTAAATACAAATTTTCCCACGGGGATCCCGGTTACCGTGAAATTCTGACCGGTCACCAAGCAATTTTGAAATTCAAAATTTTCCAGGAAGGTTTATTTTGGTTCTAAACTCTAATTGTACAAACTCTCTTGGTTCGAGCCTCGTTCGCAACTCTTTTGCATGATTGTTTGGATTTAAACACATATTTATATATTTAATCCCAAAATAAGAACACGGCTGGGGAACTCAAACCCGTGACCTGCGGGAGAGATGGGCACATATGTACCAAGGGCTACACCTTCGGACAATGCTTATAGAAATGTACAGTCTATTTATCTAGGTTTGGGCGTTCAAATTCTGAAAAAATATGTCGAGATTTTTTGTCTAGCAAGCCTACTTACCGGGGTGCTCGGGAAACTCGGTTACTGGTCGGTAACTAGATTTACCGACCGCTAACCAAAACCTTGCTCCCTCTAGCACATTGTACGAGACTTTGGGTGATAACACGAAAACAGAATTATCATAATCCATGATGATGCTAGATACAACTAAATATTCATTAAGGTATTCCAATAGAATATTTCCTAGTGTTGAAAAAATAGCCCATTTCAGTTTTAGCTGTTATAGTATACATACATTCAAAATGAAATTGTACATCCAAATAGCCCATTTCGGTTGTTTGGTCGCTGGCTGTTTCTGTGAACCATCCCAGCCGGTCTGTTCCGTGTGGCGTGACCAGTTGATGAACTCTTATACTTTCATGGGTCCTTTGGGGTTTTGTTTATAAAGCCGGCGTCACTACTACCAGGACTTTGGTCGAGTCTTTGATGTGCTGGAAATGGCTACAATTTTGTATTGGTTGAGGAATCATTTGTATCTCGTTGATATGGCTAAGAACAGTGGCTCTATTTATAAGAGGAAAGGTGGCGGCAGTGATACCGGCGTATGTTGCGGCAGTGATACCGGCATAGTGCCTGCTGTTACCTGGCTGCCCGTACGTTGACCTTGTGGCGGGCTTCCTCGAGGAGGGTGAGGTCGTCGCGACGCACTCCTCTCGTGCCACCTCGTTGAAAGCGAGCACCCGGGGGAGACGTGCTTGAGCTCTGTAGGGATGACAGCCTCGACGCCGTATAGGAGGAAGAAAGGGGTCTCACCCGTTGGTTTTGTTGCAGTGGTGTGGATGGACCATAGCACCCCTGGGAGGGCATCCAGCCATCCTCGCCCGCACTCTTTGAGCTTGCAGTGGAAGCTCTTGGTCTTGAGCCCCTTTAGGACCTCCGCTTTTGCTCATTTCGCCTGTCCGTTGCTGCGGGGGTGGGCGACTGATGCGTAGCAGATCTTGGTGCCAACATCCTCGTAGTAGGACTAGAACAACCCGCTAGTGAACTGGCTGCCGTTGTCGATGATGATGCAGTTGGATACACCGAAACGGCATACCAGGCCTTGGATGAAATTTACCGCTGACCGTGCCGGGATGGTTCTGACCAATTCCACATGGGCCCACTTGGTGAACTTATCGATGGCGACACAGAGGTATCGGTAGCCCCCGGGCGCTCGCGGAAAAGGCCCCAAGATGTCGAGCGCCTAGACCACGAAGGGTGATACGTCCATTTTGCATCACTATTCTATATCATAATTTACTGTTATTCATTGATATATTTCATATTAAGAGATTATACTTATGTAATTTCATCTATTTTTGCATGGTTGATGAATTTTGGAGCATGGACCACTACAGTCAGGATTCTGATGGAAAATGTGCTGTTTGGAGACAAAATTCGCGAAGATCAGAGAATCCGGGAAAATATATGGAAAATCCTATTTTTCCAGAAGGCGAAGGATGCCAGAAGGAGGAGTGGAGATGGGCCACAGGGGGCCCACACCACCCCCTAGCGCGGGCCAGCCTAGGCCGTGCCACCAGGTGGTGTGGCCGCCCTGGCCCACCTCCAGCTCTCCCCTCTGGCGTATATAATCCTCCCGAAACCCTAATTGACATGGGTATATCCTACAGGTACTCGAGCTTAGTATATACGGGCTGAATACGGCGGAAGCCCACGGCGTTGCCAAGGCCCAAATGGAGAACTCGAGTAACCTACGGACTCTCGATTGCTTGCAGAACAAGAAGAAGCTAAAGATAGAAAGTTTAAAGGGAAAACTCTAACCTGTAACCGACTTGACCTGCTACCTGAGACCTAGCCTATCTATATAAAGGCTAGGGGGGGGGGCATCGAGGAGGACACACGCAACCCTAGTTTCCACAACCCTCGCCAGATTGCATCTACGCACCATTGTAATCTTCGATTCCTCTGTTAATTCCACGAGCAGACAAGCAGGAGTAGGGACCTATGAGGCCTGAACCTGGGTAAATCTTCGAGTCCCCTGTGTGCTTGTTTGCTAGCCGATTGATACTTACAGCGCTACTTCCTTCTCCAAAACCCAAGTCCATAACAATGGGCATTGGTGAGTTAAACCCTCGTCAATTGGCGCCGTCTGTGGGAATTGGGAGTGCTGATGTTTGATACATTGCAAATCTATCTATAATTTTTGATGTTCCATGCTTGGTTTTATCTACTTTCTTGTGTTTTGTCCACACTTTGGAGTACTTTTCATATGATTTCTTGGACTAACCTATTAACAAGAGCCATAGTCCACACTTTGGAGTACTTTTCATATAATTTCTTGTCCATGCTTGGTTTTATCTACCGGTAGCTATGTGTTCATCTCTCTCTCTCTATGCATGATCATATTGTGATCATGAGCTTTGTAATCAAGTAGATCTACCTTTCTACTCAAGTGTTTTAATATATATCTGCTCTCCCCATGTGTGTGAAGTTGACAGTGTGCACACCATGATGGCACTTAGGCTAGAGATTACAAATACTTGTTATGAGTTATATTTGGAGTTGGATGTCTTTATGAAATTGTGGTGTTTGTTGGAACCATCTAGTGCTCAAGGTGACAGTGTGGGGTTTTATAGATGGGAAAGGCTTACTTTGAGGTGTGTTGTTATAGCCCTACCATGGATTAGAGTGTCCAACCGGAGAGTAGTTTAGAGTAGTATCATAAAGAGAAGATATTTATATGAGAGTGTTTACTAGTGAAAGTATGATCCCTAGGCATTGTTTCTTAGCATTGAAACACCGTTTTCTACTAGATCTATTACATGTTTGCTTGCTTCCATCTTTATTTCAGTTTGCCTTTAGACTCTTCCACGCCATCAAGCTATTTTCTAGCACCGCTGTCTTACATCCATACCACTTGTATTTCACTATCTCTTCGCCGAACTAGTGCACCTATACACCTGACAAGTGTATTTGGTGTGTTGGGGACACAGGAGACTTCTTGTATCTTGATTGCAGGGTTGCTTGAGAGGGAATAACTTTGACCACTTCCTCCCTGAGTTCGATAAACCTTGGGTAATCCACTTAAGGGAAACTTGCTGCTATTCTACAAACCTCTGCACTTGGATGCCCAACAACTGTCTACAAGAATAGAAGTGCGTAGACATCAAGCTATTTTCTGGCGCCGTTGCCGGGGAGGTAAGGTAAAAGGTACTCACATCCTCCGGTGTGAGTGCTCGAAGTTATTTTCTTTAGATTCTGCAATTTTGTCTTTTTGTTTCTTGTTTTTACTAGTTAGGCTTAATGGAAAACAACAACAAAATTAGAGAGCTTTATAGTATTTATCTTGAGTTAGGACATGAAGTGTTTGAAGAGAAAATTAAAAACCTATGAAACTTTATTTGCGTGCTAATAGCAATGTTATTAGTATGAATTCTTTGAACACAATTATTGCTAATGCTATGGAAAAGTCTAAGCTTGGGGAAGCTGGTTTTGATGAGAATGATCTTTTTAGTCCCCCAAGCATGGAGGAGAAAATTTACTTTGATGATACTATGCCTGCAATATATGATGATTACAATGATAAATATGATAGTCTCAGTCCACCTACTATTGAGGAGAAAACTAATTATGATTACAATATGCCTCCTATATTTGATGACTATGGTGATGAGAATAATAATGATAGCTATTTTGTTGAATTTGGTCCCATTACAATTAATAAGAATGACTATGTTTATGTGGAGAGTATTAATTCTTTTATGCATGTGGCTCATGATAAAAATGTTTTATGTGATAGTTATATTGTTAATTTTATTCATGATGCTACTGAAAGTTATTATGAGAGAGGGAAACATGTTTTTATGTATCTCAACAATATTAAGTTTTCCCTCTTTATGTTAATTTTTTTAAAGGTGCACTTGTTTTGCTTTACTATGCATATTGCTTTGTGCCTTCATGACTTGTTTCTTTACAAGATTCCTATGCATAGGAAGTGGGTTAGACTTAAATGTGCTTTGAATTTGCTTCTTTATGCTCTCTTTTACTTTAATTCATATTTCCTATGTGAGCATCTTCTCAAATTATCATGCCAAACTTAAAGGCGTTAAAGAAAAGGACTTATTGGGAGATAACCCAAAAGTTTTAGATAAGTCTTGGAAGTTATTACCTCTATAATAACCGCTCTTTATCCTTTTTATTTGCTTTTTGTGCCAAGAATAACCTCTAATGAGAGAGAAGTAATGATTGGGAAAGTTGTTGTCCTAAAACAGATTTATGTGCTTCACCGTAAAAATTCGTGTAAAATCTCTGTACGTCATTTTGAGGCGTGAATTTTTGTTCTTATGCCCTAGGTTGTCATCTAACTTTCGTTAGTTCAACACTTTTTGATTTGAGCAACATAAGGTCTTCGAAAAAATTCATCTTTACCTGTTGGTCTGTTTTGACAGATTTCTGCCATTTTCTGCATTTGCTTCTTGTTGGTTCCTTTTTGAGTTCTTTTGGGGAATTCAGCTTTTTGAAGGAAGTGCTACAATATCTTGTTTTTAATGGAAGTTTTATTGGTGTTGGAACTGAACCTAAAGACCTATTATCTTGAGTGCACTAATGTTGCTAATAAAGATTGTGTGAAGTTTTGTATGAAGGAAAAATTTCAGGTGTATGGAAGGAATGAGTAATAAGATGAAGGATGGACTAGAGCTCAAGCTTGGGGATGCCACGCGTGTCACCCCAAGAAATATCTAAGAAGTACAAGCGTCAAAGCTTGGGGATGCCCAAGGCATCCCCCTCTTCATCAATAAAAATCTCAGGTTTCTTCCAAACGCTTTATTTTTATTGTTTCATGCACAGTTGTGTTGTTCTTGGAGTGTCTTCTTTTTCCTTTTCGTTTTGTTTTTTATTTTGCTTTTTTTTATTAGTTTGCCTGAATAAATTGGTTGGACCCCTCTTTCATACATTGGTTTTCAAATAATTTGGTTTGGATTGGAAAAGAGTAGGAAAGCTCATGCTTAAGTGGTAAAGAGAGCTTGTGTTTGACTGTGGCCTATGCTTTGTCATGCCATGCTTTATATTGTATTGGCTTTATGCTTAGGATTATTTGCTGTAGCATGACTTGTTATAAACAATTGAGATTGCTTAATGTGCCTTGGATGAATCATGCGTTGTTTTAGCATATTAAAGCATAGTATTGTGGTATTCTCCTTTGATGCTTTATTTGGGTTGACTTGGCACATGCTCACACCATGTTATGACTATCACAAGTCACCATAAGACTTTATGATCCTTTAGTTTTCAACTTGTAGTATCACTTTATGATTTGATCAATGACGTTTTGTCGCTTTGCATGATTATGGCCATTATTGCTCTCTTAGTTGGTCGCTCCCAGTATTTTGCTAGCCTCCGTAACCAAGTATGAGTTCCACTCATGCATCCAACTCCTAAAACCAAGTTATTCCAAAGAGTCCACCATACCTACCTATTAGCATTTGCTATTCCAAGTATATTCATGTTTTTATCTACCTTCCGAATTAAACTTGTTATGAGAAAACTAGTGATTAAAGCTCTCACGAACTTGATGGCACACTTTACTTTTCTTGCCCTTAATAAACTTGAACCATTGTGTCGTATATGTTGTATATGCTTGCACTTATTTGTTGGAGATTAGCAGAACCATGCTGTCATGGGGAACGCTTTCAACATTGTACTTGTACTTTGTATCTAGTTGATATCATGCTCTTTTGTCTATGGATGTCGTCGGTGTGAAATGAAAGGGGAGCTTGTAAGTCCACAGAGTTATGTATATGTGTTAGAGAAACGCCTGGGCCGCTGGTCTAATCCATGCTGACATGGTGGAAACCTGCAACGTAACCATAATGAGCTGTCTATGAAGCATTCTTCTTATAAAAAAAGAGTCCGATATTGAGAAAAAAGAGAAAAAGAAAAAAATGATTATGAAAATAGGAAAGAGAGAAAAAAGCACCATATTCCCATGGTAAATAAGAAGATTGCTGAGATGCTCATTGTCTGCTTGCCTTGTCATTTTGATATGGGGATTCTTCCGTATCATCGGGCAAGGGGTTCCCCGTTGGCGGTTCTCTATGATACACATGTACTTACGATGACAAGAACTTACCGGTGACTAAAATTGAGTAGCGTGACGAGCGGCCCTCGTATTCAAGGGACGTGAGATTTCCAACTTATACTTCGTCAAGCATACACTTCGTAGTTTGTTCACTTTAACCTTAATCACTTCAAGATGCTTATGATAGGGGCAATGAGAGCCGAAAGCTAAAAAGTACCATAATTTTTGGAAGCTCTTTATGAAACTTGAATCCCTACTTCCTTCTATGAAGGCCTTTCTTATACTTTTTTGTTGAGTCTCCACCTTCTATCTTTATGCACCTACTTTTAGAGCATAGTGAACATTCTTAGTTCTATGTGCATTGTCCCAAGACTTGTTGATTGATGCATAACTTTGATATTGCTTGTTTTAAACTATTTGTATCTAGTCGCTCGTATGAACTTTGAAGGTATCCTATGCATTTATGTTTGCTACTCTATGAGGGACAAGCTGAATGCCACTATGCTATGTTTTCTTTATGTGAAATAAACAAACGTCTTGCAAAGCATTGTTATTCATGAATCTTTTGTTTGTGCCTTTTCATGTTGCATGCTTAGTTGCTTTGTCTTATTGCTAGAACTTTGTCTTTCATGTTATGATTGAAGTACTATGATCCTAGCTTTGAATGTTTTACAAATACTTTGATCAAGTTTATGATGGTGCATGTCACCTCAAAAATTATTCTTTCTTTTTATCACTTACCTACTCGAGGACGAGCAGGAGTTAAGCTTGGGGATGTTGATACATTGCAAATGTATCTATAATTTTTGATGTTTCATGCTTGGTTTTATCTACTTTCTTGTGTTTTGTCCACACTTTGGAGTACTTTTCATATGATTTCTTGGACTAACCTATTAACAAGAGCCACAGTGCCAGCTGCCTGTTTTCTGCTGTTTTTGGTTCCAGGAAAGTCAGAAAATGAATATTCTCGGAATTGGATGGGACAAAAGCCAAAGTCGATATTTTACCGGAAGACTCATGGAGCCAGAAGACGAGACGGAGAGGGGCCAGGGGTTGGCCACATCACCTGGTGGCGCGGGCCAGGCCAGGCCATGCCAGGGGGTGGTGTGGGCCCCTCCGGCACCCCCTCGGTCTCACCTCTCGCCTATAAGAGCCTCCCGATGCATAAACCCTAAAGGATCAATCAGAAATCCAAGAAAAGTTCTGCAGCGCCGCCGCCACCAAGGGGAGCTTCGGGGGACAGAAAGTCTCTGTTCTGGCACCCTATCGGGACAGGGAAGTGCCCCTAGAGCCATCTCCATCGATCTCCACCGCCATCTCCATCACCGTTGCTGATTCCCATGATGAGGAGGGAGTAGTTCTCTCTCGAGGCTAAGGGTTCTACCGGTAGCTATGTGTTCATCTCTCTCTCTCTCTATGCATGATCATATTGTGATCATGAGATTTGTAATCAAGTAGATCTACCTTGCTACTCAAGTGCTTTAGTAGATCTCTGCTCTCCCCATGTGTATGAAGTTGATAGTGTGCGCACCATGGTGGCACTTAGGCTAGAGATTACAAATACTTGTTATGAGTTATATTTGGAGTTGGATGTCTTTATGAAATTGTGGTGTTTGTTGGAACCATCTAGTGCTTAAGGTGACAGTGTGGGGTTTTCTAGATGGGAAAGGCTTACTTTGAGGTGTGCTGTTATAGCCCTACCATGGATTAGAGTGTCCAACCGGAGAGTAGTTTAGAGTAGTATCATAAAGAGAAGATATTTATATGAGAGTGTTTACTAGTGAAAGTATGATCCCTAGGCCTTGTTTCTTAGCATTGAAACACCATTTGCTACTAGATCTGTTACATGTTTGCTTGCTTCCATCTTTATTTCAGTTTGCCTTTAGTCTCTTCCACGCCATCAAGCTATTTTCTAGCACCGTTGTCTTATATCCATACCACTTTTATTTCACTATCTCTTCGCCGAACTAGTGCACCTATACACCTGACAAGTGTATTTGGTGTGTTGGGGACACAAGAGACTTCTTGTATCTTGATTGCAGGGTTGCTTGAGAGGGAATAACTTTGACCACTTCCTGCCTAAGTTCGATAAACCTTGGATAATCCACTTAAGGGAAACTTGCTGCTGTTCTACAAACCTCTGCACTTGGAGGCCCAACAAATGTCTACAAGAATAGAAGTGCATAGACATCAATGTTGCGGCTTCTTCGGCCCCATCAACTGCGATCTACAACTCCACAACTGTGGAGATTCGCCAGCTCTTCGGCGTGTTCGACTTCACCGTCCACGCGCCGGCCACTCGCTCGGCTTTCGAGTCCGTGGGCGACGGAATTAGCCTGGCGATCGGGAGCTTCCGCTTCCAAGTTGGTCAGATGGGCACACTTCGCATGCCTGACCAGCCGACAACACCATCGATTGCTCTAGTATCGTGGTTCCCTCCGCCGATTGGCACCCTCAGTGAGCTCAATGCCTCGACAATAGTCTAGAATACGGCCAATGACATCAGTCGCGAATCCGATATGGGCGATCTAGCAACTGAAGATGGAGCCTACGGCTCCGGACCTAAAATTTGCGGGAGCAGCAGCTTCCCCAACCACTTCATGTGCGTCGTCATCAACACGGGCGACTCCTCCGCCAATCGCGACAACACGGGCAATGGTGGCAATGGAACCGACCCGCCAAACGGTGGCATACCTAATGGCGGACCACCAAACGGCGGCCCCACTAACAGCGCCCCTATCAACAATGGAGGGGCAGTCGAACCTCCAACTATGATAAACGAGCAAACTGGCGAACGCGTTGTGATCAGGCTCAACGACCTCGAGTGGGCTCGCTGCCGCGATGCCCTACGAGGCCACCCTCTACCCTTCGTCTCCCCGCAAGAACTACTGATGGGCTACCATTGGCTCCTGAAGGAGGAGTACAAATGCCAACTGCAAACAATCGCGCAACTCGAGGCGCGTAAAAAGGCGGCAGATGAGTCGAGCCTCCGGTGAGCTGGGCTCTCCTCCCACGGAGGATCCTCCTCCAAGTGCAACGAGTACATCGCTAACAAGATGCGATCTGGACTAGCCCACCTCACTGAACAAGAGCGTGTAGAAGCCGCAAAGGTCCTCGACTTCGGCTCCATGACGGTGGATACGCGTGGCAACATGCTCCCAAAAACACCGCAAGCTACGGTAACGGCGGCCACCATGTACCTCCTCAACAACCAGCCGCCAGCTGGATATCCTCGAGCTGCCATGCACCGATCTATGATCACAGGCTTGGGGTTAATCGAGGCTGCTCTCCACAAAGAGCCGACACCGGAGCCGAAGAAAGGCAAGACTCTGGCAAAATGCTATTCCTCGCCCTCATCCAGCGATGACAGTCATGATCTGTCTCGACGCCGCCGCTCCCGGCGACACGACCACGATACGACGCGCGTAATGACATCATGCAACGCAAGATCTACAAGTCAAGGGCGCGAAATGCCTGATCGACTGACTCAGAAGACGAAGATGTGGAGCTCTGTGGTGCTAGATGCTTCAGCAGGGCCATCAGGCAAAAGCGAATGCCCAAGGGGTTTAAGCTCCCATCAGAGAACATTTGACGGTCTGTAGGACCTGAAAATCTGGTTAGAGGACCATATCTCCTTCGTCAGGCTCCACGGCGGGAGTCGAAGCACGACCATGCAATGCCTATAGCTACAACTACAGGGTGCCGCCCGAGCATGGCTCAACAACCTCCCACGTGGATCCATTCGCGGTTGGGAAGAGCTGGTATATAGCTTTGTGCGCAACTTCAAGGGCACCTACAAAAGGCCCGCGTCAATCGAAGAGCTGAGGTGCTGCCAGCAAAGGTCGGGCGAATCGCTACGCTCATACATCCAGAGGTGGTCCATCATCAAGAACTCCGTAGAAAATATCTCGGAGGATCGTGCAATCGACACATTCAATGGCGGCGTTCGCTGCATAGAGCTCAGGGAGGAGCTGGGCCGCTCGAAGCCCAAAACCATTGACCACCTGATGGAAATCGCGAATCGATGGGCAGCCGGAGAAGATTCGGTGAAGAATCGCATTCACTCCAATGATGAAGCAGAACTCGAACGCAGACTCGACCGCCGAAGCAAACGTCGAATGCGCATCTACGATGACCGCGATGACGTCAACATGGTCGTAGCCGGCTATGGCGACAGACACGACGACAACCGCAACAATGGCTACCACAGCGGTGGATATCGCGACTCCAGGAAAACCACGCAGTATGGCAGCGCCACACTCGTGATGAGGCACCCGCAGTATCCATTGAAGACAAGCTGTCCGGGCCATGCACCGTGCACTTCTACATCGACAAGCATGATGGCAAAAAGAAATCCAGCCACCTTCTCAAAAACTACCGCGAGTTCCTCAAACTCCATGAGAGTCTGGCTCGGATGAATCACGACGCGGTCAACAGGGGCTACGGAGCCGCCCCAGGCGCTGTGGCACATGGAGCTCCTCCACCGCCACCCGGCCCACCGCCAAACGCAGCTGCACCTGACCAGCATCACGGAGGCGATCCGTACCCATGGGCCATGTGTTGGAGATATGCCCAAGAGGCAATAATAAAAGTGATTATTATTATATCTTTGTGTTTATGATGAATGTTTACATCCCATGCTATAATTGTATTATTAGGAAACACTAATACATGTGTGTTTTGTAAACATGTAAGAGTCCCTAGTAAGCCTCTTGTTGAACTAGCTTGTTGATTGATTGATGATCATGGTTTCCTGATCATGGACATAAGGATGTGATTAATAACAAGGTTATATCATTAGGAGAATGATGTGATGGACATACACCCATAGTAAGCGTAGCATAAGATCAAGTCATTAAGTTCGTATTGCTGTAAGCTTTTAAATGCATAGTAACCTAATCCTTCGACCATGAGGTTGTGTTAATCACCATCACCGGATGGGTACTTTGATGACATCAAACACCGCTTCGTAACTGGGTGGTCATAAAGGTGTCATTGGGTATTCTGAAAGTATGTGTTGAAGCGCATGGACCAAGATTTGGATTCGTCCATCCATATGCCGGATAGATATGCTCTGGGCCCTCCCGGTGGAATGTCATCTAGTTAGCTTGCAAGCATGTGACTAGGTCACAAGGGATGACATGACACGGAACGAGTAAAGAGTACTTATCAGTAACGAGGTAGAACTAAGTATGGAGATGCTAACGATCAAACCTCGGATAAGTATAGTATCGCGTGACAAAGGGAATTGGTTTTCGTATGTAATTGGTTCAATCGATCACGAAGTCATCGTTGAGTATGTGGGAGCCATTATGGATCTCCAGGTCCCGCTGATGGTTATTGATAGGAGATGTGTCTCTGTCATGTCTACATATTCACGAACCGTAGGGTGACACACTTAAGGTTCGAAGTTGTTTTAAGTAGATATGGAATGTGCGTTGGAGACCGAATGTTTTTCGGAGTCTCGGATTGGATCCGGGACATCACAAGGAGATCCGGAATTGTCCGGAGAATAAGATTCATATATTGGGGATCATTTTCTGAGTTAGGAAATGTTCCGGAGTGTTTGTATGAGGATTCTAGAAGGTTTCGGAATGTTCCGGAAGGTTCTAGAAGATTTCTTGGAGTTTGCTTGAAAATCAAGATAGGGATCAAGGAGTCCTGGTGGGTCAAGACAAGGAGTCGTGGGGGAGGAGGACTCCTCCCCCCTTCCCAATCCGCCGGCCCAAGGAGGTGGGGAGTCCTACTAGGACTCCCCCTCCCTAGACGCCCTCCCTCCTTTAAATAGAAGGGGGAGGCGCCACCCCTTGCTCCTCCTCCATAACTCCCAATCTCCGCTGCCTCTCTCCTCCTCCTTTCTTCTGCATAGGCATAGGCGAAGCCCTGCAGAATTCTCTACTCCACTACCACCACCACGCCGTCGTGCTGCTGGGATTCCGTGGAGAAGATCTACTACCTCCGCTGCTCGCTGGAACGAGGAGAGGAAGGTCTACTTCGACTCCGCACGTGTGACCGACTGCGGAAGCGCTGCCGAAACGCGGCGCCGGAAGGATCGTCCACTTGACCGACTGCGGAAGCACTGCCGGAACGCGACGCCGGAAGGATTGTCCCCACGATCTTGAGATCGGCAAGTGATAGACTACATCAACCACGAGATCCAATCTCGTTAACGCTTTTGGATCTACGAGGGTTAGTTCCTATCTATCTCGTTGCACATGTCTAGTAGATTAGATCTTGGCTTTTATCTAGATTAGATCTGGGTTTTGTTCGTTCTTGCGGTAGAATTTTTTTGTTTTCCATGCTACGAACCCATCACCATGGGCACCATGATGATCCAAGAGGGTCGCCCCTCCAACCGGGTGCAAAAGGCCATCACTCGCCAAGTGAACCTGGCGACAAACTCGCCACCATCCACCACTGAGTACCTCAGTGGAAGCGACTCCTGCATCACCTTCGACAAGCGCGACCATCCGCGCCAAGTACCTCGTCCAGGCCACTGTCCCCTCGTACTCAAGGCACAAATTGGAGGTTTCGACATGAGCCGCGTCTTCATGGACGGCGGAAGCAGCATCAACCTTATGTTCACGAGTACCTTGCGAGCAATGAGGATCCCTCTGACCTGCCTAAAGGCCTCGGATACAACATTCCATGGCATCATCCCAGGCAAGGGCGTATACACCTTTGGCAAAATCAACCTCGATGTCATCTTTGGCACGCCAAAAACTTTCGGCGCGAATGCATCGACTTTGAAGTCGTCGACTGGTCCTCACAGTACCACTACATCCTCGGACGTGTTGTGTTCGCTAGGTTCATGGCAGTGCCGCACTACGCCTATCTGCAGATGAAAATGCCAGGCCCTAATGGCGTCATCACAATCAACGGAAGCTTCGAGAGGTCCGACGTTGCGATAGGGAGTTCAACAGAATTTCCCAGTCCTTCGGCATGCAGGAAGAACTCGCGAGACTAAAGGAGTCGACAGACAATACTCTGCCTCCCCTGAGCCGACCAAGTTCACCCGACCTATCCTTCGACTCATCCGTAAACACGAAGAAAGTTTAGGTCCATCCATCGTATCCCACCAAGATGGCCCTCATCGCCAACAACTTGAGTCCCGCATAGGAACTCGCGCTCGTCGAATTCCTCCGTGAGCACTGGGAAATCTTCACCTGGTGTCCAGCGGACTGATGACCCACAAGTATATGGGGTGTATCGCAGTATTTTCGATAAGTAAGAGTGTCGAACCCAACGAGGAGCAGAAGGTGCTGGCTAGTGGCATGGATCAGGAATTCTCTGCAAATACTTAGCAAACGGATTTTTAGGGGTTTTTGATAAAACAAGTAAACAAAATACGAGTAAATAAAAGACAGTAGGAATAAATGGAGCAAGTGGCCCAATACTTTATGCAGCAAAGGACAAGCTGGTTGTATTACTTAAGATGACCAAACGTTCTCGAGGATACATGGGAAGACTGTCAAGTGCTTTCGCTTCATATAGTTGATTAATCTTCTTTAGCTTGCTAAGTGTTGTGTGGGTGAACCTATGCTAATGTACCGTCCCATCCATGACTTAATACATACTTGTGATTAAATCCCCTTGCAAACATCTGTTAGTACAAGAAAGTAATTAAGGTATAAACCTAACCACAGCTTTAAACTCTAAGACCCTTACGTCCCTTGTGCAATGGTTTCCTAACGGGGGTTCAGGTTTCTGTCACTCCGGCAATCCCTATGATTAGTAGCCAAATACACAATGCATTCCCCTAGGCCCATATAGGTGAAATGTCATGTAGTCGACGTTCACATGACACCACTAGAAGAAGTACACCACAACTTAAATAACAATCTATTGAATCTTTCTCAACGCAACTCCACTACTAACAACAAGACTTCTCCCATGTCCTCAAGAACAAAACGAACTACTCACAAGACATCATATGGATCATGATCAGAGATGGAATAATGATGTATAACAATCTGAACATAAACAATAATTCAATGGTTCACTCAATAGCATCAACTACAAAGAGTAATCAACACCGGGAAAGTTTCCCCTATGAACTATGTAAGATTCAACGCAATTGTTACAGTAATATGGAGATGGTGATGAGGGTGCTGATGGTGATGATGGTGGTGATGATGATGATGACCCCGATGAAGTCCAGCTTGATGGTGGTGTTGATGGCGACGATCTCCCCTCTCCGGGAAGGAATTCCTCCGGCAGAAATCTGTCTGCCGGAGAGATCTTTCTCTCTTGGTGTTTTCCGCCCCGTAGAGGCGGCGGAATCTTTCTGTGGTTGCTCCTTGAGTCTTAGGGTTTTGGGAGGATGACATATGCCTGAGGGAGAGGCTGGAGTGGGCCAGGGCGGCCA
This sequence comes from Avena eriantha, assembly GCA_910589775.1. Taxonomy (NCBI): domain Eukaryota; kingdom Viridiplantae; phylum Streptophyta; class Magnoliopsida; order Poales; family Poaceae; genus Avena; species Avena eriantha. The sequence continues at coordinate 8,903,923 of OU342741.1, read as the reverse complement.
CACCACCTCCAGGCGCGGCCTAGGGCTGCCCGCGCCATGGGGTGGTGTGGGCCCCCTGTGGCCCATCTCCACTCCATCTTCTGGCATCCTTAGTCTTCTGGAGGATTTTCTGTATATTTTCCCAGATTTTCTGATCTTCGCGAATTTTGCCTCCAAACAACACCATTTCCATCAGAATCCTGACTGCAGCGGTCGATGCTCCAAAAGTCATCAACCATACAAAAATAGATGAAATAACATAAGTATCACCTCTCAATGTGAAATATATCAATGAATAATAGTGAATTAAGACATAGAATAGTGATGCAAAATCGACGTAATCTACTCCCCCAAGCTTAGACTTCGCTTGTCCCCAAGCAAAACTGAGCTCAATAAACATGGCCTCAGGTTTATGGAGTGAAGAGTCGATAAAAGAATACGGACAAGAAGCATCACATTCATCAAATACATAGATCATAATAGAAGACAACTCACTATTATACAACTCAACTTGCAATGAGTAAAGGAAACACAATAAAGATACATAAAATGAATCATAATTGGTAATGGGAAACTTAGCTCTTAGTCGAAGAATAGTTGATAATTTGCTGGAGTTCACAAATAGCTGGTTTTTCAATGAAAGCTTTCAAAGTAGTAAACAACAGGAAAAGAGCAATGTGCAAAACAAGGAACATAAAAAACATGATTGAATAAATCATCATATGAATGAATGAAACACAACAACTCAAAATACTTGCTGAGATAGAAGGGAATAGGTTTACTGACTCAACTACAAAGTGAAAGAAAGGCCCTTCAAAGAGGGAAGCAGGGATTGCAAGTCTCATAAAGAGCTCCCAAAAATTATGATACTTACTAGCATTCAGATATCATTGCCCCTATCATAGGCATCTTTAGGTGATTAAGGTTAAAGTGACACAACTAAGAGGATATGCTTGACAAGTTATAAATTGAAATCTCATGCCCCTTAGTTATGAGTACCGATCCTCATGCTACTCAACTTCAGTCACGAGCAAGCACTTGTCATTGTAAATACATGCGTATCATTGAGAACCGCCAACGGGGTACCCCTTGCACATGACGCAAGAGCTATCCCATAATCAAAATGACAAGGCAAGCAAACAGTGAGCATCTCAGCGATCTTTTTATTTGCAATTTGCATAGGTTTATATTGAGGATGCTTCATAGAATGCTCACTATAGTTATGCTGCAAGTTTCCACCATGATTAGGCATGGCTTAGGCTAGCGGCCCAGGCGCTTCTCTAACACACATATAAACTCCATGATCTTACAAGTTCCACTTTTATTTCACACCGCCGGGATCCATAAGCAAAAGAACATGATATCAACTAGGTACAAAGTACCAAATGAAGTGTTGAAAGTGGTCCCCATGATACATGGTTCGGCTAACTTCAACTCATAAAGCGCAAGCATATACGCAACAAAGAAGGACCCAATGGTTCAAGTTTATTAAATGCAAGAAAGTAAAGTGTGCCATCAAGTTCGTGAGAGCTTTAATCACTAATTTTCACATAAAAAGTTTAATTTGGGAGGTAGATAAAACAAGAATTTACTTGGAATAGCAATAATGCTATTAGGTAGGTATGGTGGACACAAATGGCAAAGGTTTTGGTTTAAAGGAGGTGGATGCACGAGAAGAATACCCTCTCAGTACAGGTTTTTGGCTAGCAAGGATGGGTAGCAAGTATAAAGGTTGAAGGAAACAAACAAACATACAAGTGATAAAGACAAACATGCAATATTCCTTGGAAGCACAAAAGATCTTAACTAGAGAATACTAGACTTATGAGCAAATCAAGAAAGAAAGATGATGAAATTATTTTTCTTTATAGTACTCTATGTTTTTCATTCAACTCTCAAAAATAGTGTTGCTACTGACCGAGCCAGGTTTTCCAAAACCAACTAAATTAACTCAATGATCCCAAAGTGATACCAATACTAACAATAAGATCAATCATATAACCACGAATTGAAAACTAATATAAGCTATGAAAAAGAGTGAATGATAGAACTTCTCATTAATAATCCATAACGGCAACTCACACCAAGGGATACATATGTAACGAGAGAGGGGACACTTCCATAATGCAAACCATACTACAAAATAACTCCTCTATTCATGATAAGACTCTACTAATAAGATGAAAAGATAGAAGATAGTGATGTGATACCGCGACACTCCCCCAAGCTTGGAACAAACCAAGGGGATGCCAAACCTGATGACGAATTACTCCTTAGGTGGTGGTGGTATCCTTTTGATGAGCTCTCTGATCAGTTTCCCAAAGTCCTCTATCTCAAAGGTGAGATTACGAATAAGCTGCGAGTTTTGCTCAATGCGGCTCATAATCATGTCGGGTTGAGAATTCCAGCTCTTGCTATTCTTTCCCCACTCTTCCTCCTTGAAGTCTTCTTTTCCTGCATGGCTAGAACGAGGAGAATCCCAATTGGAGGGTAATTTCTCCTTGGGCATATTCTGGTATTGATGCTCATGGATAAGGGTATGGAAAGGATTCTTGGTGCATGGAGGAAGTGATCGTGGAGCCAAACTTTGACGAGGAGCTTTCCCCCCAGTCTGCATCCGTGCAGTCCTTCTGATCCTGGCAGGGTTTGCCACCACTCCAATGCTTGCAACGGTAGTGCCGGTGTGCTTTGCCTCCTCTTCATCTTCACTCTCGATCTCCTTCTCCTTCCCGGGGTCTTGGAGGTCTTCCTCCATAGGCCCCTTCCCTTTATCCTTGGCGGACACCATTGTGCTTCTAAACCTTCAAAGGGTATGTCCTGGCAGAAACAGATCGAAATGAAAACACAACGAAAACACGATATACGAACCTCGGGGGATCCGGGGGATTATATATTACGAAGTTTCAAAGCAAAAGGAAGGTACTGGGAGAAAACAAGCCGGAGGCGGAGTCCGGGGTGGACTCACCACCTGGTGGCGCGGCTAGGGGAGGGCCCGTGCCACAGGGTGGTGTGAGCCACCCTGGCTCCGTTTCCGTCCCTTTTTCGCTTCATAACCTCCCTTATTGTGTGAAAACTGCAAAAATATAGTTGGATAGTATTTTCGCGGAACTTTTCTTACTAGAACTGTTACCTATTTGAAAACGGACTCTGCATGTCTCTGAATTTGGTATCTAGTAGATTTTTCCGGAGTCATCTCTTGAATATCATCGATATGTTCTTCTTCATACACTTATTACTTGAGTCATAAAACCCTTCTCTTCCTTATTACACCATTGTCTCCACTTCCTGGAAATTTCTTTCACACAAAACTTCACAGAGTTCTCATTAGCAACATTAGTATAAGTGAAGTGATAAAACCTTTTGAGTCCAACTTCAACTGAAAACCATCAAAACATAAGATACTGTAGCAACTCATTCCGAAAACCCAAAAAGAATTCAAAAAGGAAATCGAATAAAGAAGCAAATGCAAGATTGGCAAAATCTGTCAAAACAGACCAGCAGGTAAAGATCAATTTTTTCAAAAATCTTATGTTGCTCAAATCAAAAGGTGCAAAACTAACGAAAGTTGAGTAACAACCTGGGGTAGAAGAACAAACAATTACAGCTCAATCCGACAAACAGTGGTCTCTCACGAATTTTTACGGTGAAGCACAAAAATCTGTTTCGGGACAGCAACTTCCCCAAATCTTACTTCTCTCTCATTAGAGGTTGATCTTGACACAAAAACCAAACAAAACGGATAAGGAGCGGTTATTACCGAAGTAATAACTTCCAAGACTCAAAGAAACAAAAACAAACTAAAAGCAAAAACAAATTGGGTTGTCTCCCATAAAGCTCTTTCTTTATAGCCATTAAGATGGGCATGATAATTTTGAAGAAGCTCTCATAGGGATATGAATTGAAGTGAAAGAGAGCATTAAGAAGCAAAAACACACACATATTTAAGTCTAACCCACTTCCTATGCAAGGGAATTTTTTAAACAAACAAGTTATTGAAACCAGAGGCTTCTTGCACAAGAAGGCAAAACAAGTGCAACATAAAAACTTTCAGCATAAAACGAGGAAACTTGATATTATTGAGATACATAAGAACACTTTTCCCTCTCTCATAGTAACTTTCAGTATCATGCATAAACTTAACAATATAACTATCACAAGGACCATCATAGCAATGATCACTTATTCTAACAGAAAACACAAGAATACTAGCTCTCATAACAGTACTATGTGAAACAATATTAGAGGTATCCTTACAAAGGACAGGGTGTCCCTCTTTCTCATATTTAGTGACAAAGTCTTTCACACTTGCTATCATAGGTTCATCAACCTTTTGTTTATCAGGTTTAACAGCCTTACTTGTACTTTCATTAACCATACTAGCTATCATAGACTGTTCCTTTACCTTATCTGGAAAATGCATTTTCTCAATGTAAGGTTTAGGTAAAACATGATTAGCAGTATAAACTTCAGTATTTCTTGCAGGAACACTCTTAGCAATATCTTTATAAGGCTCATGATACTTATTCCACTTCTTTTTAGGCACTTCAATGTAGGAAGCAAAAGCCTTAAAATAAGAAGCAATAGCTTGAGAATCTAGACCATAAACATTTTAAATATTTGGAAAGTCATCAGTTCCCATAAAAGATTCAATGCATTCATAATCATAATTTATACCTGACTTTGTACCTTTGTCATTCTCCCAAGCTTCAGCATTGTCTTGAATATGGTCCAGAAGATCCCATTTAGCTTCTTCTTCCATGCGAGTGAATGATCCAGCACAAGAAGCATCAAATAAATCTTTATCATGTAGAGGGATCCTTGCATAAAAGTTATTGATAATAATATTGTTGGGGAGCTCATGAATGGGACATTTGAGCATTAGTAACTTCAATCTCCCCCAAGCTTGAGCTGTACTCTCTCCATCAAGAGGCCAAAAGTTGTATATTTGATTCCGATCTTTATGAGTCTCACTAGGAGGATAAAACTTTGAATAAAAGAGAGGTACTATTTCCTCCCATTCCAGAGCTTGACCATTCTTCAGCAGCTTATACCATTCCCCAGCTCTTCCTTTCAGTGATAATGAAAATAAATTCTTCTTAACTTGATCTGTAGTAATACCTGCACACTTGAACAACCCGCATAATTCGTGTATAAAGAGTAAATGATCACCGGGATGAACAGTTCCATCCCCAACATAATAGTTATCCATAACACGATCAATAATTCTTGTAGGTATTTTGAAAACATCATTCTCAGAAGGTGGTGGCTTATCTACTAAGAAGTGGTAGTAGCATTACCAAATAAGAAACTCAGCGAATTAGCCATAACGAAAATAAAGCAACTAACAGAAATAAACAATACTCATAGTAGAAGTTTCCTTTACCAGTTCCACTCTCCAATAGCGCTTCACTCCCCGGCAACGGCGCCAGAAAATAGTCTTGATGACCCACAAGTATGGGGGGTGTATCGCAGTATTTTCGATAAGTAAGAGTGTCGAACCCAACGAGGAGCAGAAGGTGCTGGCTAGTGGTATGGATCAGGAATTCTCTGCAAATACTTAGCAAACGGATTTTTACGGGTTTTTGATAAAGCAAGTAAACAAAGTACGAGTAAATAAAAGACAGTAGGAATAAATGCAGCAAGTGGCCCAATCCTTTATGCAGCAAAGGACAAGCCGCCTGTATTACTTAAGATGACCAAACGTTCTCGAGGACACATGGGAAGACTGTCAAGTGCTTTCGCTTCATATAGTTGATTAATCTTCTTTAGCTTGCTAAGTGTTGTGTGGGTGAACCTGTGCTAATGTACCGCCCCATCCAAGACTAATACATACTTGTGATTATACCCCTTGCAAACATCCGTAAGTACAAGAAAGTAATTAAGGTAGAAACCTAACCACAGCTTTAAACTCTAAGACCCTTACGTCCCTTGTGCAATGGTTTCCTAACGGGGGTTTAGGTTTCTGTCACTCCGGCAACCCCTACGATTAGTAGCCAAATACACAATGCATTCCCCTAGGCCCATATAGGTGAAGTGTCATGTAGTTGACGTTCACATGTCACCACTAGAAGAAGTACACCACAACTTAAATAACAATCTATTGAATCTTTCTCAACGCAACTCCACTACTAACAACAAGACTTCTCCCATGTACTCAAGAACAAAACAGACTACTCACAAGACATCATATGGATCATGATAAGAGATGGAATAATGATGTATAACAATCTGAACATAAACAATAATTCAATGGTTCACTCAATAGCATCAACTACAAAGAGTAATCAACACCGGGAAAGTTTCCCCTATGAACTATGCAAGATTCAACGCAATTGTTACATCAATATGGAGATGGTGATGAGGGTGCTGATGGTGATGATGGTGGTGGTGATGATGATGATGATGATGATGATCTCGATGAAGTCCAGCTTGATGGTGGTGTTGATGGCGACGATCTCCCCTCTCCAGGAAGGAATTCCCCCGGCAGAAATCTGTCTGCCGGAGAGATCTTTCTCTCTTGGTGTTTTCCGCCCCGTAGAGGCGGAGGAATCTTTCTGTGGTCGCTCCCCGAGTCTTAGGGTTTCAGGAGGATGATATACGCCAAAGGGGAGAGGCTGGAGTGGGCCAGGGCGGCCACACAACCTCCAGGCGTGGCCTAGGGCTGCCCGCGCCATGGGGTGGTGTGGGCCCCTTGTGGCCCATCTCCAATCCATCTTCTGGCATCCTTAGTCTTCTGGAAAAATAGGATTTTCCGTATATTTTCCCGGATTTTCTGATCTTCACGAATTTTGCATCCAAATAGCACCTTTTCCATCAGAATCGTGACTGCAGCGGTCCATGCTCCAAAAGTCATCAACCATGCAAAATAGATGAAATAACATAAGTATCACCTCTCAATATGAAATATATCAATGAATAATAGTGAATTAAGACATAGAGTAGTGATGCAAAATGGACGTATCACGGACATGCCAGGAGTTCCCAGGGAATTCGCCGAGCACGCACTCAACGTCAACCTAGACGCAAGGCCAGTCAAACAAACAATTAGGCGACTGTCTGAGCCAAGAGCAAAAGCAGTCGGAATGGAGATCAACAGACTCCTCGAGGCCAAATTCATACGCAAGATCAATGAAAGCACTTGGCTCACCAACATGGTGCTAGTACCAAAAAAGGACACGGATATCCTGCGGATGCGCGTGGACTTCACCTCTCTGAATAAGCACTTCCCAAAGGACCACTTCCCGCTGCCTCAAATCGACCAGATCATCGAGTCCACCACGGGATGTGAGCGCCTCTGCTTCCTCGACGCCTACTCAGGCTACAATCAGATTCGAATGAAGGAGGAGGATCAAGAGAAAACGGCATTTACAACGCCTTTTGGTGTGCTCTGCTATAACACAATGCCCTCCGGGCTAAAAAACGCAGGAGCCACCTACCAGCGGTGCATGCAGGATTGCCTCAAGAACCAACTTGGTCGCAACATCCAAGTCTATGTTGACGACATCGTAGTCAAGACCAAAGAGGAAGCTTCACTAATCGAAGATTTACGCGAAACCTTCGCCAACCTCGACCGCTACCGAATCAAGCTCAATCCGGACAAGTGCGCCTTCGGCGTACCATCTGGGCAACTACTCGGGTATCTCATCTCCGCAAGAGGAATCGAGGCGAACAAGAAGAAAACCATGGAGAAGTCAAAGAACATAAGAGGTGTCCAGCAGCTGGCTGGGCGAATCGCAGCGCTCAGTCGATTCATCAGTCGAATGGGCAAAAAGGCACCGCCCTTCTACCAACTTCTCCGCAAAGCTGACAAGTTCAAGTGGACCAATGAGGCACAGGAAGCATTCGAAGACCTCAAGCGCCTACTGTCCACCTCGCCAGTACTGGTGACCCCACGTGAAAGGGAACCACTATTGCTATACATCTCCGCCACCAACCAAGTGGTCAGCATAGTGCTCGTGGTAGAACGAGCCGAGGAAAACAAGGTCCACGGGGTACAGCGCCCAGTCTACTACCTCAGCGAGGTACTCACGCCAACAAAGCAGCGGTAACCACACTACCAGAAGCTGGCGTACGACGTCTTCATGACAGCCCGACGACTGCACCACTACTTCCAGGAACACCCAATCGTGGTAGTCAACGACACCCCCCTTGGGCATATCCTCAACAATCCCGACGCCATCGGACGAGTCGCCCTTTGGGGCATCGAACTGTCTCCACGAAACATTACATATGAAAAACGCGATGCAATCAAGTCGCAAGTTCTCCCTGACTTTCTCATGAACTGGATGGAGAACCAGCTCCCTAAAAAACCAGATATGTCCTACCTCTGGACAATGCACTTCGACGGATCCAAGCGAAAGGATGGAGCAGGCGCAGGTATCATACTGACATCGCCCCAGGGAGACAAGCTGAAATATATTCTGCGAATGCAATTCACCGCCTCCAACAATGAAGCTGAATATGTGGCCCTGCTACACGGGATGAGAATGGCAAAAGCCTGCGGCGCCAAGAGACTCATAATATACGGCGACTCCAAGCTGGTCGTCAACCAGACAATGCACGAGTGCGACGCACTGAATGACAATATGATCGCCTACCGCAACCTCTACGACATACTCGAAGGGGACTTTGACGATTGTGAGCTGCAGCACATAGGCCACGAAAGCAATGAAGAGGCGGACGCACTCGCCAATATTGGCTCTACCTGCGCCCCCATACCACCTGGGGTATTTCTCGAGCGCATCTGCGAATGCTCCATCAAGCCAAAGGCCACAGAGAAGAAAACAAGCGCGACAACAGACTCGGGGGCTGCGCCGCCTAATGATCCAATAGCACTCGACAACCTGGAGCTTGACATAGGACTCGAAGGACCGATGAGCGTCTTGATGATCGAGCCATCTTGGACTCAACCGTACATCACATACCTTCTCAGCAAAAAGCTACCGGACGACCCGACTGACGCACGACACATTGCGTGGCGATCCAAGGCATTCAATGTTATCAACGGCGAACTATACAAGCACAGCATCACAGAAGTACTCCAATGATGCGTCTCAAACGCTGATGGAAGAGCCATTCTCCTCGACATCCATGAGGGGACTTGCGGGCACCACGCTGGCAGTCGAGCCCTCGTCGCCAAAGCTCTACGAGCTGGATTCTACTGGCCTACGACCATGCGTGACGCCAAGGACATCGTCCAAAAATGCAATGCTTGCCAGCGACTCACGGACAAGCCACACGCACCTGGCGTGGAGCTCCGGCCAATTCCATTGGCCTGGCCTTTCGTGCAATGGGGACTCGACATGGTCGACAAGCTGCCAAAGTCCTCACGAGGAGGTTACGTCTACCTCCTGGTCGTAGTCGACAAATTCACCAAGTGGATAGAGGCCATGCCAGTGACTAACCAGTCAGGACACAACGCAGTCAAGTTCTTCGAGTCCATCATCTATCGCTTCGAAGTACCACACAGCATCATCACGGACAATGGGACGAACTTTACATCCAAGGAGTTCCAAGAATTCTACGAGAATCTGGGAATCAACATAAGCTATGCCTCCGTAGCACATCCACAGACCAACGGTTAGGTCGAAAAAGCCAACGGGCTCGTCTGCGGCGGCATCAAGAAGAGACTCCTCAGGCCACTCGAACAAGCCACAGGCTGCTGGCCAGACGAGCTGCAATCGGTACTTTGGAGCCTATGCACAACTCCAAACAGTGCCACGGGGTATACCCCGTTCTTCATGGTGCACGATGCTGAAGCAGTGCTACCTGCAGAGGTACGATATAAAGCACCACGAGTGGTCGCTTACAACGAGCAGGAATCAACTCTTGCACTTGAAGACTCTGTCGACCTCCTTGACGACGCACGGGAAATCGCCGCGGAAAGATCAACGATCTACCAGCAGAACCTACGCAACTACCACAGTAGAAGGCTACGCCCCAGGTCCTTCATCGAAGGAGACCTGGTCCTGCGACTGAAAAAGCAAGGGCATCTCAAGCTCGAATCCCCCTGGGAGGGACCATACGTGATTACAGAAGTAATCCCAGGTGGCGCCTATCGCCTTAAAGATTTCGAGACAGGAGTCGCATACTCCAACCCCTGGAACGTCGCGCAGCTGCGACGCTTCTACCCTTAGTCGTCTTTTATTTTTACATTGCAAATAAGGCTACTCAGCCAAGAATACTTAGCCACACATTGTACCCCATACTATCCTGCGAATAAATAAAGCTAAGTGCCCCAAAACTCTGTGTTTGTTTTATTTTTGCAAATTATCCACTAGGGGGCTACGCCACCCTATACACATCTGTTCTACGAACCAATGCGATATCCTGAGTAGCTGACATACTAATCGAACCGTTGACAAACACCAACCCATTTGCAACGCACCTGACGGGTTAGCAAGGTGCTGAGATAAACACAAGTCAGGCTAACGAAAAGGAATAGCATAGTGCAACGCACTCACAAAACATACACGCTAACAAGCTCTTTATATACATCAATGTCAATCAATTATACACAACATATATATATGAACTTTACAACACTGGTCAACTATGTGCAGGACACAAACTAAGCTACTGTTGCAACAAAGGCACGTTTGTCTGCTCCTTGAAGAAGTCGACGATTTCCTCCACGGGGCGATCCACCGCCTGGTAGTGAGGAACCATGTTCCAAGTCGAACCTACTGGCGGCGCTGGCGGTCCGGCTGCAACTACTGCAACATCCACATCAGGCCTGTGTAGTCGCACCAGCGACAGAGCATCCTTGGCACTAGCACCTAACTGTTGCCATACACACTCGCGGACAAGTCTTGAAATTTGGCAAGAAGGGCCAGCAGGATCGATGGAACGTCATCCAACGGGAACATCGTCTGATAAATATTTCTTAAGCACGATTGCGACTTCTTTAGGAAGGGAAGCACTCACGAAGCATGATCCTGCAGGGTCGCCAGTGCGATTGCACGATCGTGATCTACCCAGAAGTATCCACTCGCTTGAAGCTGCTCTTGGGTCATGCAAATGGCAACCCTGTCCTTCTATCCTGCGGATGGTGTGCACTAACAACTATACCAAGCAAAGGCAAAATTATGAAGACAACGTACTACTGCGAGTGACTACAAGGAAAAGATAAGTAAGAAGAAAGCTAACACTTTAATTGGTCGCCCAGTTGCGTCACCTCCCCCAGCAGATATTGCTCTCGGGCAACGGCCTTCTCCGCCCTCGACTTCCATACATCCACGTTACCACGGAGCACAGGCAGTTCATGCTCCAACTGCTTCACGCGATCACGGAGTCGCGAGAGTAGAGACGGCTCATCCATCCATGAGCGCGACTATGCCAAAGTATCATCAGTAGATGGCTATTCCGAGGTTCACTCGAAGTACCACTCGATGTGCCCTATCACAAGCCAATCAAGAGATAATAAGAAGACTAAGGCGATGCATAGACAAAAGACTCGAGTGCATTCAAGCATAATAAGGTATCAACAGATACACTCACCAAAGGCATGTTGCAGAAAAAAGAGATAGGCTATTTAACTATTACAGACACGACTACTGAGGAGCAACTGGCTTCTTCAACTTGGACTTCGGTTTTGAGGGCCTCATTGAGTCTATGGCAGTATCAGATGCCACAGACTTCCCACCGACCCCTGACGCCGCAGCCTTCGCTGCCTTCTTGGCTCGCTGCAGTTCCTCAGAGTACTTTGCAACTGTATTGATCAACTATGGCCTGTACTTGCCACAGGCAGCTGCGAAAGGAGCAAAGACTACCTGTTGGCCATCCGCGTTGACAAGCATCACCTTGGAGACCGCAGCTGGATCAACCTTGACTCCATGGGCTTGAACCATCACGAGTGACATCGAAGCACCGGCTGCATGGAGGGAGTTCTTGAAGCCTGAAGGAATGCCTCTAGCAAGGGACTCCACCAAATCATCTACATTTTCGATTATCTCAGCCTTGGGCGCCAGCTCCTCAGGGAGGCGACTGAGTACGCCCTTGGCCTTGGTGAGCGCCCCCTGAATTGCAGCACTGTGATCTTCGACTGCCGAGATGGCACCTGCCAAGGCATCATCACGACGGAGTGCCTAGGCGTCGAAGCTCAGACCGCTGGCATCTACACAAGAATTAAGCATTGGCACAAAAGTCACCACAACAAATTCGAAAGAAGGGACACAGCGAAAATCCAGACAAGGGAATACCTGAGAGAGCCTTGGCAATCGAGAAAAGTTGTTCTTCGAACAACTTCTCCCTAGCTACGATGGAGGCGCGCAGATCCTCTTCGCGTTTCTGCGATTCGTCATGTGCTGCGATTGCCTCATCGCGAATCTTCACCGCCGCGGTGAGCGCCTTTTCGAGGGAAGCGGTGTTGCGAAGGAGTGCATTATGCTTAACTGTGAAACAAACAAAGATAGACCGTCAGTCGAATATATCACAAGGATGAATAAGAAGCAAAAAGCACTCGCTTTGAACCACACGATGGCGATTGTCCAGCATTGTATGCTGGCGACCCATCGCAAGCACCTGCTCCGCCAGGCGAGCGGTTCCTTCACAATGAGCTGCGACAGGAGAAACAGTAAAGGATCAGCAGATGGTATGAATGACAAAATTTGACTGCAAAAATCAGAAGAAACAACACTAGACATACATGATCCTCCAATGATTCTGAAGTCGATTGATGCACATTCGTCCGGATAACCATCTGCTGCTCCACATCGTGTGGAGAACTTGATGAATTATGCCTAGAGTGGGCCACCAATGGAGGAGAAGGAGTGCGCTCAGCCACTTTCTTGGCCTTGGAGGTCGCGACTCCAGATTCCTTCAAAAATTGGATGTCGCCAGAAGATGACGACGCCGGCTGGCTGCAGAGCAAAACAAACATCATGAGAATGCAACTCCAAAGAAGAACCAAAAAGAAGACTCGTATACTTACCAATCAAACTTGTCAAAATCGAAGGTTTGGTCCCCCGACTCTGACGACGACTCCTTCGGCAGCCGCATCTTCTTGCGGGAAGACAGCGCCATAGCGCTCACAGGAACGGCAGGTATCAGCGACTCTGCACCAATAGCCGCGCCTTCCGGAGTCGAAGGAGATGATGCATCTGAATCCTCGCTGTGCGAACGCTTGCGAGTGTCCGGACTACTCGACTCGGGGGCTTCCTCCTCCCCCTCAGATGGGACGGTCGACTCAGACTCGTCCTCTTCCAAGGCTTCACGAGGGATAACCCCCTCAGGGAGAGGGGGCATACAAGGTGACACCCTCCAATCCTGCATACAGGAAAAAAGTTAGCACAAGTCAAGAAAAGAGAAGCATTCGAGAAACAAAGCTACTTCGTAGCACAACCGTACCTCAGGAGGAGGATTACAAGCATTGAATGGAGGTATGAATGGTTCACTGGGGAGCACATCCTTAGCGGTGTACTTGGTGACCAGTCGCACCCTTTTATCTACCTCACTCGCGGAAATGCCATCGGCAGATACGCGAGTGACATCTTCCGCGCCAGCCCAATGGAACATAGGGTGGACTCTGGCCTACAGGGGCTAGACGCGACGGCGCAGCCACGTGCGAATGAGGGTGCAGCCTCTGTCTTCTTTACCCATGCGACTCTCGAGGTCGCAGACACACTCGTAAAGAAAATCTATCTCCGCGGACTCGCCAGGCATCACTACGTTCTTCTAGGAGCGCCTCCTCTTGCACGGCGTCGCAGGATCGAAGGGAGCGAGTCCAAAGTGGTCTCCGTCGGCCTTCTGGTCGCGGATGTAGAACCACTTGTCCCTCCACCCTTGGACGGACACCAAGAGTTTGATGTCGAAGTACGTGACAGAGGAGTCGACGTGGATACCGTAGCCACCTACATCGTAGACTACAGAGCCAGACGCCGACTAGCGCTTCATCTTGAAGAGACGTTTGAAGAGACCAAAGTGTGGCTCGATTCCGAGCCAGCACTCGCAAAATGTAATGTAGTAAGCTACATGGAGGATGGAGTTGGGGTACAGCTGGTGCAGCTTGAGCCCATAGAAACAAAGAAGGCCCCTGAAGAAAGGATGCAAGGGCTACGAGAGACCATGGATGATGAACGCTAGGAACATCACCCGAAAACTGGCAGGAGGACAAGGGGTTACCTCACCACCTGGGACACGCGAGTCAGCGACCGTGGAAGATAGAACTCCGTCTTGGTGCAGGAGACGGAGCTCAGAAGACTTGATAATGGACGCGCGCCACTTGCCATTGGTGACGCAAGTTCCCATGCCCTTCTTCTTCCCGGCAACGGCGACGCTGGTGCCCGCAGCGGCGGAGCCGCCCTTCTTCTTGGCAGCAACAGTGGCGGCGGCAGATTGAGCCGCGACACCTCCCTTCTTGTTTCCTATCTTGCGGTGGCGATGCGACTGGAGGAAGTAACTAGGGAATACGCGGAGCTGGTCTAGTGCTACGAGAAAGATGAACTCTAGGAAGCAGAGAAGCAGCAATGGCGACAGAGGCAAAGGCAGAGAAAAGAGCAGATGGGAAAAATTACCGTCGCAACACTGCTACTTAACCCCCTGGAAGATGTAATCCAACGACCAGCAAAAACCCTATCAGACGTGTGACGTTCATCATGATCGACACGTGGAGGACCCGAAGCGCGAACTGTCCCCCACTACCCCCATTACGCGTGGAAATCGAGGAGGCGCAGTTAAAACAAAGATTATGCACGCCCGGTCAAGTCAGGGTCAGAAAATGGGACCCACCGCTCGTCACGTCCCGACAAAACCGCTCACGTGGGTAAAGGAGATCATCACATCGTCAGCACTGATGTCATCAAAATTGAGTAGCAGAAGACTTCGACTACTTTAGTTCTTGCTCCAGTCTTCTACTCCACCAAGCACTCGGGTGCTACTCCCATAGGGAGCGCTGGTCGCGCACCCTACGATTTTTTCTTTTTCTCTTCTGCAGGAACATGGACATTCAAAGCACACCCAATCACTCGAATCCGCGATTCGACTATGGACATGGGTTACTCCCATAGGGAGTGCTGGAAATAAATTCGATTGAAACAAGCAAACAAAACACGACAGTAGTCGCAAAAGTTCTTTAGTCCCAGCCTGAGTCTTCGACTCAACTAGGCACTCGGGGGCTACTCCCATAGGGAGCGCTAGTCACGCACCCTATGATTATTTGTACGTTGTACTGTGTGTCGATAACATCCACACTCGAAGTTTATGGCGACACCGCCTCAGGATTTTTCCGCTACAAAGAGACTGCGTCTCCTGGGTCACCCGAATCATCTCCGCGATGACAAAATTCGGATATCGCGCTTGCAGGGTGAAGATAAGACCTGAATAAGGCCTGGGAACGCATTTTCTGCGCACTACAAGAAATGTATCCGTGCCTACAGGTACGATGAATATGCCTTGACAGACGCGTCGAGTGCTCACACCCATATACTGGAATTCGACTCATGTAAGACCTCCATAGCTTGAGTCGAATTACACCAACACTTTTCTGAATTCGAGTCCGGGGACTCGAGTTCGAGTAGATTGCGTTGTTTTACCCTAAGGTAGTTAACTGATACCGATAGATCGATTAAATCAGGCACGCACATCAACAATCCCTATGACACAAATAGAGCAGTCGAAAAATACTCAGTCATGCACTCGAAAGGCTTCATAAAGTCCCCAGTTGAATCTGCAATTCCACTGGACACTCGGGGGCTACGGACATGGGTATACCCTACATGTACTCGAGCTTGGTATATATGGGCTGAATACGGCAGAAGACCACGGTGTTGCCAAGGCCCAAATGGAGAACTCGAGTGACCTACGGACTCTCGATTGCTTGCAGAAGAAGAAGAAGCTAAAGATAGAAAGTTTAAAGGGAAAACCCTAACCTGTAACCGACTTGACCTGCTACCTGAGACCTAGCCTATCTATATAAAGGCTAGGAGGGGGCGGCGAGGAGGACAAACGCAACCCTAATTTCCACAACCCTCACCAGATTGCATCTGCGCACCATTGTAATCTTCGATTCCTCTGTTAATTCCACGAGCTGACAAGCAGGAGTAGGGACCTCTACGAGGCCTGAACCTGGGTAATCTTCGAGTCCCCTGTGTGCTTCCACTGCTCCCTCCTTCTCCAAAACCCAAGTCCATAACAATGGGCATTGATGAGTTAAACCCTCATCACTAATACTTGGGGAGCGACCACAGAAAGATTCCGCCACCTCTGCAGGGCAGAAACACCGAGAGAGAAAGATCTCTCCGGCAAACAGATTTCTGCCGAGGGTAATTCCTTCTCGGAGAGGGGAGATCGTCGCCATCAACACCACCATCAAGCTGGACTTCATCGGGATCGTCATCATCACGATCACCACCATCATCACCACCAGCACCCTCATCACCATCTCCATATTGCTGTAACAATTGGGTTGAATCTTGCATAGTTCTTAGGGGAAACTTTCCCGATGTTGATTACTCTTTGTAGTTGATGCTATTGAGTGGAACCATTGAATTATTGTTTATGTTCATATTGTTATACATCATTATCCCATCTCTGATCATGATCCATATGATATCTTGTGAGTAGTTTGTTTTGCTCTTGAGGACATGGGAGAGGTCATGTTGTTAGTAGTGGAGTTGTGTTGAGAAAGATTCAATAGTTTGATATTTAAGTTGTGGTGTACTTATTCCAGTGGTGTCATGTGAACGTCGACTACATGTCACTTCACCTATATGGGCCTAGAGGAATGCATTGTGTATTTGGCTACTAATCGTAGGGGTTGCCGGAGTGACAGAAACCTGAACCCCCGTTAGGAAACCATTGCACAGGGGATGTAAGGGTCTTAGAGTTTAAAGCTCTGGTTAGGTTTCTACCTTAATTACTTTCTTGTACTTACGGATGTTTGCAAGGGGTATAATCACAAGTATGTATTAGTCCTTGGAAGGTCGATACATTAGCACAGGTTCACCCACACAACACTTAGCAAGCTAAAGAAGATTAATCAACTATATGAAGCGAAAGCACTTGACAGTCTTCCCGTGTGTCCTCGAGAACGTTTGGTCATCTTAACTAATACAACCGGCTCGTCCTTTGCTGCACAAAGGATTGGGCCACTTGCTACATTTATTATTATTGTCTTTTATTTACTCGTACTTTATTTACTTGCATTATCAAAAAACCCTATAAATCCGTTTGCTAAGTATTTGCAGAGAATTCCTGATCCATACCAATAGCCAGCACCTTCTGCTCCTCGTTGGGTTCGACACTCTTACTTATCGAAAATACTGCGATACACCCCCTATACTTGTGGGTCATCAAAGGGCCATGAGAGTGGGATAGTCTGCAGCTGCTGAGCTAGCTGATGTATTTGTTTGGCATGGAATTGGCATGCCTCGCACGATTTTACCAGCTCTACGGCATCAGTGAGTGTAGTGAGCCAGTAGAAGCCGTCGCGGAAGGCCTTCCTGCAAGAGTACGTGCCGAGGCATGGTGGCCGCACTCCCCGGCATGGATGTCAGTTAGCAGCTAGCGCCCATTGTCGTTGGAGATGCATCGGAGGGAAACCCCGTTGGGGCTACGATAGTAGAGATCCCCGTCCATGATGCAGTACTTCTTCGCCGGTGAACTAGAATTTCCGCCACGTCTTCTCTGTCTGGGAGGACGCCATCCTGGAGGTAACTCTTGAGCTCAACGATCCAACTCGGCTCCTGGGTGGTGGCTGCCAGGACAAGCCTTCTTCCCGAGGGTAGCCCACAGTCGGGGGCACCTGAAGAGGGTGGTGGTGGGAGCTCTTCTGGGCAGGCCGTTACCTTTCCAGGGGGTGGTCGAGGGTTTGAACAACCTTTCCTCGAAGACCCCTGGCTGCTGGTACTCCCGTCTAGATGCACGCTTAGCAATTTCGTCCGCCTCGTAGTTGTCTCTGCGGGGGATGTGGAGTAGGTCCATGCCTAGAAAATACTTCTCCAGCCTCCGTACTTCCTCCAGGTACGCCGCCATGTGCTCGTCCTTAGGGTGGTAGCTCTTGTTGGAAAATGTGACCAGGAGCAGGGAGTCTCCTTCGACTATGATGCGCTTGACGCCGAGGGCGATGGTTGCCTTGAGGCCAGCGATTAGGCCTTCGTACTCGGCGATGTTGTTGGAGCGCTTGTCTCCGTCCTTGAAGCACAGCTGCACGGCGTAGGAGAGCTTGTCACCTGTGGGGGTTGTAAGCATAGTGGCCACCCTAGCGGGCTTGTTCGTCTGCAGTACCAAAGTTGGTAGGCCAGCGCATGGCGGTACCTAAGTTGCCTGAAATTACCGCGTTTAGAAAAGTATGGCCGCCAACTACCGAGAGGGGCCATTTCGATGCAAACTCATATCACCCCTACCAAATCCAAACATGCCGTGAAACTTCCTCGTGAAGTAGACAGTCGGGACCCTCATGTCAGTAATATTTTCGTGACGCGAGCGCCAACACGACAACCACGTAGGCAAATGGAGATACTAAAGGAGCATCGTGCGTTGACCAAATTCACAAATCCACTCCCTCCCTCCTTTCACATGAACCCTAGCACCGGCGGCGTCGAAATCCCCTCTCCAACCAGAATGATCTCTTCGGGCATTTGACTTCCGGCGCCAAGTTGTTGCGCCTACTTGCTGCTACCAAGTTCTAATACCGAATGTCGTGCCAGCCATTGCGACGATCTAGCCCACCTCTACCGCCGACGAGCTGAGCAGCGTGAAGGATGGCATATCCATTTGCTGAGGAAGAAGTACTTCTGGCCAATTTCGGGTGAGATACTCTTCTCTTTGCTACTCGCACTACCTATAACTGCTAGCTAGCTATTGGCATTACAGAGATATATCGAACATAGAATTGTTTGCTAGCACGACGCTGACAAACAATTCTTATCTTTTGTCTCCAATTTTCTGTCAACTAGGATCTCCGCTGAACCATAATACACGGTTATGGTGAGCATCTCCGGCTACCTCATTAAATTAGCACATGGGAAGAGCACGTGGAAACAGGCTCAGAGTCTGAAGATGGAAGTAGCGCCTGTGCAGTTATGCACTGTCCCTAGTTTGGTTGCTGCTGTGCGTGAACTTGCTGAAATGAGGCCAGAGCAAACTACACGGTTCAGCATCGTTGATGAACAAGGCTTCAGGGTTCCTATAGCATGTGACAGTCAGCTAATTGGGTTGATGAAATAGCATGTTAGGCTTCGCGTGGTTATGCTGGTGTGTAACATAGTGGATGAGGAAGCTCCTGCTACTGGGAGTCGCCCAGCTATTATTGGACAGGGAGGTCTAACTCGAACCCCTGCTATTGTTGAGCAAAATGTGGTTCCTCGTCCGCGACATGCTTCTGTCAGGCAACCTCCTCATAGGAGTCCCCGTATTGCCGTTGTGGAAAACTCTGCTCTGGAATCTGCTGGTACTGGTCATCCCCGTGCCCGTGCCCATGTTTCTGCGGCTGCTGCTCACTCAATCCATGCCGCTATTGAGCAAACTAAGGCGTCCGGAGGCTGCCCCGCTATTGTTGCCAAGACCGCCGCCTTATGTGCTGCTCCTCCTCGAAACCGTCCTCAAGTTGTGTGAACCCGTGCTCTAGAATGTGCCGGTACTGGTCGTCCTCGTGTTGTTGTTGATCTGGACGCTGTTGACCCAATCCCTGCCGCTGGTGAGCAAACTAAGGCTTCCGGAGGCTGCCCCACTGTTGTTGCAAAGACTGATGCCTTGTCTCCTCCTCGAACCCGTGCTTAGGTTCAACGAGCTGCTGGTCTGAAGCCAGCTCATGGTCTGGACTCTGCTAGCAGTCGAAACACTGTTGTTGTGGGAACTACTCCTGATCGTCGAGGTGGCATGGCAGCAGCTGATCCTATTGTTGCTGCCGTTAGAAAGGGCCCTGCCTGTCCACCATGTAATGTAGCTCCCACTGCTAAGGGCCCTCGCCTTGCTCCTGGTCCTGGTACTTCCACCGAGGTTGATCCAGCTAACGATGACGCTTGTGATGGCGACGGTGGCATTGGGGCTGGGTGTGATGGTGTCGCTCCATCTCTCGAACCTCTCAGAGGTTTCTATCTTGAAGAACCTCATGATGGCAAAGTAATCATTTGTATCGGTATCGCGGATTATACTGCAAAATTAGATGATGGCATAGAAAAATTCTATGACTAGTTTGATGTAATCCTTGGCAGATACGACCCTGAAGTGGTAGAGTTATCTGAACTGATGGCATCGTTACATGTGAACGTGCTGTGGGGGTCCTCCCAAGAAGGACGTTTGTTATATTATGGTTACAGGAGCAAAAAGGCTATTGAAGTGAAAGATACTAGGGATTTAGTCGTACCATTTACAAGGAAACATTATAGAGGTGAAGTTTACTTCCACTTGGTAGTGCTCATGGTTGGAGAGGAATTGGAACTCGACAATAGAGATGGACTTTTAGAAGGCATGCGTGACCTGATCCATGACATCACTGGGGCTGGTGCGATTGAGGGTGGCTTCGAACAGAGGAGAGTCTTATAGAGGAGCGTCATAAAGCGGAGCAGCAAGAGCATCCCTAGAAAGGGCACCCCGAAGAAGAACATCACCAAGGAGACGACGCTAGAGAAGAGGACGCCCAAGAGTCGCACGACAAAAGGCACCACGCCGCAGAGTACACCCCTGAGATCCAGTCAAAATGCCACATAGAACGGTAGCAGCAAAAACGCTAAGAGGGCTAGCACGATGGTGAACACTCCCAAGAGTGGTAGCAAAGAGGCGAAGATGGCCAGCACGGAGGCTACCACACCCAGTGGGAGCAGAAAAAACAGTAATTTGGAGCGGAACACGCCGCTGTCAGGGAATTATGCCAACATGAAGGAGAACACGCCCAATAGTAGCAGCAAAAGGGCTAATTTAGAGCGGAACACGCCGCTGAGGTCAGGCAATAATGCCAGCACGAAGGAGAAGACGCACAATAGTAGCAGCAAAAGGGCTAATTTGGAGCAGAACACGCCGCTGGGGTCAGGCAATAATGCCAGCACGAAGGAGAACACGCCCAATAGTAGCAGCAAAAGGGCTAATTCGAAGAAGAACACGCCGCAGAGGTCAGGCAATAATGCCAGCACCCTAGAGCCAACACCCGTGAGGGGAGGCAGTAAGGAGATCACACCCAAGAGCGGCAGCAAAAAGCCTAGTTCGATGGGGAATGGAACGCGGATGTCAAGCCTTACTGATACCACCAGGAAAGATTACATCAGGAAGGAGGATGTACACAGGAAGAGCAAGAGGGTTCTGTACACTCAAGATGAAATTGATTCTGACTGCTGTTTGTCCACTGAAGTACCTGGGATGCGTGCAAACGTAAGACCACCCCATGTGGTTGCAGCAGAACCAACCGAGTGTCTTGGAGAAAACAGAGTTGCCGGTGAGATGGACTGGGGCAATGTTCCTGTCCATCCGGGTGGAGACAATGGTGCAGCCCCACCCATGGGAGTCAATATGATGTGTGCAATACTAGGCATTAGAGACGATGGCGAAGATTCTGAATCAGATGAAGAAGAAGGCACTGTAGAGTATCAAAAATCTGGTGATGATGAAATAGACGAGGAACTTAACGATGAGGCCGGTATTCCAGTCGATGATTTGGGTGTTGAAGTAGAAGAAATGAAACATAACCACGAGTATCCTATAATTTCGGTCGACACCGAGTTCAGGAGCATGCATGAGTTCAGGATGTCGTTCCGGCATTTTTGTATCAAGGGGGAGTTCGACGTTTATCGACTGAAGAACTATGTCGAGAGGTATTAGGCTGTTTGCAAGTTACCTGCGTCGACTGCAATTAGGGTATTGGGGCAATGAATGCAGCAAACCATTAGAACTCTCTCTATCTCTCTCTCTTTCCACTCTATAACTACAATTGATGTGCGATATATTTCTGGCAACTAGTCGACTCCGCTTATCTTTTAAATGAATCTGTGTTGCAGGTGAACAAAATGGGCCCTCCACACATGTGTCCGACAGGCAGCAAACTGAAATCCTCAATGGCTGATACGGAGTGGATGGCTATGCAATCTATGTCCATACTAAAGGATAACCCTAAGGAGACCGCGAAGAATATTCAGACTAGCCTCTGTTCTAAATACAACATTGTCTTTTCGTATTACACGGTTTGGAAAGGTAAAGAGAAAGCTCTGGGGGTCTTGCACGGGGATTGGACCAATAGCTTTAGGATGCAGTACAACTTCAAGGCGGAGGTACAAGCTAGGTGTCCGGGGAGTGTTGTGGAGATTGACTATGAATCAGAAGGTGGTAAAATATATTTCAAAAGATTTTTCATGGTGCTTAAACCTTGCATCCAGGGATTCAAGGACGGCTGTAGGCCGTATCTGAGTGTAGACAACACTGTCCTAACTGGCAAATGGAAAGGCTGCCTGCCATCTGCCACAACACTTGATGGTCACAACTGGATGTTCCTAGTCGCATTCGGGCTGTTTGAAACAGAAACGGAGGAAAACTGGGTCTGGTTTAGGAGGCAGCTCAGGAGATCAATAGGCCACATGGATCCGTTGGCTATATCCACGGATGCATGCAAAAGGCTGACGAATGTAGTGAAGGAGGTGTTCCCGCGAGCTGAAGGTAGAGAATGCCATGCCCATATGATGCTCAACTTGTACTCACACTACGCAGGCAGCGTATTTCGTTACATGTTTCCTGCTGCTAGAGTTTACAAACCTAGTAGCAACGATTATTTCATGTGCAAGATTTTTGCCGAAGCCCCTGAACTTCCAGAGTACTTAGCCATCCATCATTCGTAGCTATGGAAGAGGAGTCAATTCAACCCTGACATCAAAGTTGATTACATAAACAACAACCTTGCAGAATGCCTGAATAACTAGGTGAAGGACATAAAAGTGCATCCTGTTCATATCTTGATGGACATCATACGTGGTATGATCATGAAGCTGTTAAATATAAGGAGAGAGATCGGTAGGAGACTTAGAGGACATATGCTACCGCCAGTTGTACAGCAACTGCACAACAGAAGCCGAGGACTTGCTCATCTTAAGGTTCTCCTGTCAGCCAGCAGAAGCTGTGAGGTGGTTGATATGTCCAAGAGTGGCAAAAGGGATGTTGTGAACATCCAGCTGCGAGAATGCACCTTCTTAGAGTGGCATCATGCCGGGAAACCTTGCGACCACGCCTTGGCCTTCTTGGTGAAGAAAAGAACTCTACCACATTTGGATCAGTATTTGTCAGACTACTACTCTATGGAACAGTTCAGAGCTGCGTATGCTGGATCCGTCGAGCCATGTACAAACCCATCTCAGTGGCCTCAAGTCCAACTGTCTTTCGAGCTTTGCCAGCCAGTTACAAAAAGAGCCAGAGGAAGACCCCAAGTGAATAGGTTTAAGAATTTTCTCGAGAAGAAGGGTTCGGCTTTCTGTGCTACAAAGAAGGGCAAAACAGATGCAAGACCTGCCATCTTATAGGCCATAGAGCAGCTGGATGTCCCCTTAATGCTCCCAAACCTAGGTATGAGATGGTACATTCACACAAAAAATTTGTTTATAGTCTGTAGATATAAGGTACTAATCCATGTATTGTTTTTTTTACAGGAAGCGCAAGGTAAGAAACAAGACAGCCGACTCAGTGATTTTTCTGCGGGAAGAAAACCAAAACAAGTGGAGTTATGATGTCGGACAAGATTCTGGTGCTGATTGGCCTAACTTCCCTCGGCCTGGAGATGCAGGGTACGTGAAGGTAAGAAAATTGGCACACAGGAAGAGGGAGAAGGCTGGAGATGAAGAATCCAGTAGACGTGAAGGAAAGAGGAAGAAAGTTGGCACCCAAGCAGAGAAAGAGGGATAGCAGTGTAGCAGCCTAATGATGTATTGAACTTAAACCTATATATATAGTTCGGTTAAACTCTAGAGCTGTGTGCGTGGAACTTGTCGGGCGAAACAATCTGCCTCCCGTACTCGGAGTAAAATGTATCGCGACTTTAGGATTTGATACGGCCGAGGCCACTAGTTGAATCCAAAACTGTGACTGTGCCACTACTATCTGAACAATCGCGATAGCTGAGCGGTTAAATCCTCTCCAAAATCGATGGGTGTTAGTGGCACAGACATGATTTATTTATAGGCGCTTATCTCTGTTGTTGGCATTACACTTATGATAAGTTTCTGGGCTGGAAAACAATTTCTTAAGCTGGCTGCTACACTCCATGAAGCAGCAAATTATTTCAGTTGCTGGACAACGACATAGCAACATAAACTGCAAATGCAACATATAATGCCCAGATAATGAGGAAATTGTGTCCACTATCTGGCCTAATCTTGAGCCCGTCTGTCTCACCACCTCCCTGCCCCTGCCTCCCCTGCACCTGGCGAAGCTCCCGGATCTCTCGCTCCATCGCACGAATCTCCTCTTTCTTGTCCCACACAGCATCACGCAGATCCTAAACAAGCTCTCTGTGAAAACCTGTCAGTGGCTTTTCGATCCACACAAACTTGTCACAGCCAGTCCCCCTCCCTTCCTGCGTAGTAGATCAAAGGAAACAAAAAAAGAATTACATTACGCTTTCCGGATCCGGGTTACCATTGTACCTACAGTAGGAACTTACCACTCTGATGCTGCAGTTGCTGAATTTTCCTGCAGTATTTTTGTCGGTCCACGAAATCCATCTCGGCATCTTCTCACCGCACAAACACAGCATATCGGGGTAGTATGTAACACCCCGTCCACTCCTGGGCCTGGGGGGTGTCACTCCTGGCAGCTTAATAGGATATATAGACTGGGCACAGACATAATTTATTTATAGGCGCTTAATAAATCTCTGTTGTTGGCATTACACTTATGATAAGTTTCTGGGCTGGAAAACAATTTCTTAAGCTGGCTGCTACACTCCACGAAGCAACAACTTATTTCAGTTGCTGGACAACGACATGGCAACATAAACTGCAAATGCAACATATAATGCCCAGATAATGAGGAAATTGTGTCCACTATCTGGCCTAATCTTGAGCCCATCTGTCTCACCACCTCCCTGCCCCTGCCTCCCCTGCACCTGGCGAAGCTCCCGGATCTCTCGCTCCATCGCACGAATCTCCTCTTTCTTGTCCCACACAGTATCACGCAGATCCTGAACAAGCTCTCTGTGAAAACCTGTCAGTGGCTTTTCGATCCACACAAACTTGTCACAGCCAGTCCCCCTCCCTTCCTGCGTAGTAGATCGAAGGAAACAAAAAAAGAATTACATTACGCTTTCCGGATCCGGGTTACCATTGTACCTACAGTAGGAACTTACCACTCTGATGCTGCAGTTGCTGAATTTTCCTGCAGTATTTTTGTCGGTCCATGAAATCCATCTCGGCATCTTCTCACCGCACAAACACAGCATATCGGGGTATTATGTAACACCCCGTCCACTCCTGGGCCCGGGGGTGTCACTCCTGGCAGCTTAATAGGATATATAGACTGGCCCCACAGACCAACACTAGTCTTTTCTGTGCACTTTGTCCTCACTCGTGCGCTCCCGGTTACCCACTTCCTGGTCGGTCACTCATCCTAGAATTGCTCTAGGCCAAGCACGCTTAACCTTAGAGTTCTTTTTGAATGAGCTTCTGGAAAAGAAGTTGCAACTTGTTGGTATGAGTATTCTATCAATCCTATTAAGCCATGTGCCTGGTCTCACATAGTAATCATAGGGAGCCCTCCAGTACCTGATGGGGGCATCCGCCTGACGGTGTTGAGCTGACCTTGATTCCGCCTGAGACGAACTGCACGAGCTGTGAGCCATGAGCGAGGGGAGCGAGGGCAGAGGAAAGAGGATCCTTTGGATGTCAGGGTAGTGGTGAAGTGTGATTTATCCCTACTTAATAACTCGGGCAGAATCCTACCGTCCACATTCGGCTCACAGGTGGGGGACCTAGCATGTGTACTTGTCAAAAAAAACTCGCGCCTTCGTTGTTCAAAAGCCCTCTCGCGCGCATTGGATGAAATTTTTTGGTACCTTGCCCACGTACATATCACTGGGAGGCCTTGCTCAGGAACCAGACATGCCTGGCCCACAATCTGACTCCCTCCTAGGAACTTGTCATGGCTCGTGCCGGTAGATCCATCCACTCCACCGCTTCCAGTAGGGCTTGCCGTGGCGGATCCACCCCAAGATCCTACCGTCGCAATATCAAATGGCCATTGTTTCTTGAGAGGAGCGACGATGCTACGTATGCGAGCTCGGCCCCTCCTACCTGTAGAAGGACTGATGCGGCGTCGAGCTCGAGCAGGAGCCGCCAGGCGCGACGACGCTCGGTCCATGCCAACCCTGTCACCTTCGTCATTGTCAATTCCGATGTAGAGGACTACGGGGACAAAGCTGTGCAGAACGCCATTATTGCCTCCTTGGCGAAGGGCAAGCCACGGGCGGGAGTGGATGTCGTCGGGAAGGGCACGGCAGTGTCACCAATCGAGGTGGACTATGATGACAGCGGTGTGATGTGAGTTTAGATGTTGTTTAGGATGGTTGCAATTTTGGTTGTGTTTAATGCGAGTACAATTATTGTAATGGGTTTGTTGAGCTATATTGAGAAATATGTGCAATAGCAGTGTGTGAGTGCTTCCACTTTAGAAATTGTGTCTGTGCCATTTGCATGTTGCATTATCAACGTAGATTACTTGTAAACAATCCAACGAAAATCATCAGATTACAACCATCAGACGGTAGTGGCAGGATGGAAGAGAAGTTGGGACAGCGGCTTCAAGGGGAAGAAAGAGGAGGGGGCGTGACACTGGCAGGTGGGCCCTCGGAACACGTGACGCTGACATGCAGGAGAGGGAGCACACGGTATTGCCGGTCTGTCCAGAGCAAGCAGACTTTGTAACGTGACAACAACAAGCTGATTGGACCGATATAATAACTCGTCGAAGTATTAAGGAGTACTGAAAACTACAACTGGGGTACATTCGCACAACACGTATGCTCTAAGCACCTGAGAAGCATCGCTTAAGTCTAACAGTAACAACAACACAAGTACTACATTTGCCTGTCGGTCTTCTCGATACAAATGTAGAAATGCATCTGCCTGTTCGGTCCAGCACCGACAAGGTACTGAGATGGCACGCATAGGATCGACCTTAGGTCCACATACTCCACCTCCCGCGGCGTCTGGCAGCTCGGCGGCTCGGCTAGCAGAAGAATGCTATCTGACGATGGCGGCTAGGCGTTCGCTCACATGCGCACCGTGTATACTAGGCGCACGAGACCGACCTGACGCATACGGCACCCACAACGGTGGGCCCGGCTCTGGTTCCCGAAACACCGACGGTGATGGTCAGGACGAAAACACCGGCCGTCCCCCCTAGAAAATTAGCGGGCGGCGTGCGGACTCAGTGAACGGCACCTGCTCTTGGAGAATTTGGGCTTGCCCATACGAGATCCTAATCACTTCGATCAAGTGCCCCTCTGCAAGGTGGACGACGAGCTCTGCCGGCGGGCCGGTGTAGTTGCAGCCCGGCTCCGTGCAGGAGCACGCGCCGTGCGGGCACGCGAGCTCATGGAGCGGGAGCTCGTGGTAGGAGTAACGACGAAAGCATCCTGGGTGGGAGCACACGAGCGGGAACACCGCTGCGAAGTTGCGCGCGAGGATCTCCAGATTCTTGGGCTGCAACATCTGCCACATCTGAAGTTCGTCGAGAAATCGGAAAAAAGATCAGCAGTTAGATTGGTGAATAGCAGGAATATGTAGGATAAGTTCAAAAGATTGTAAAATGATTTGTTACCATGAAGGTAGCGACCAGAGAATTGGCGGATGTCGTCGGCTTGTGGCTACGGCAGGATGGAAGTGAAGTGGGAAAGTGGCTTCGAGGGGAAGGAAGAGAAGTACGGGGACAGAGAGAAGTAACGGGGACGTGACACTGGGATATGGCCCACTGAACTCGTGAGTCGTAACACTCGCAACATGCCAGTTTGTCTAGAGCAAGCGTGGCCAATCATGTTGCAGAACAGCCTACTCGAGGATCACTCTCGCGAAGACCATCCCAATCGTCCAAGCTCCCCAATCGAACGGTATGTAACAATCGTCAAGCAGAACAACTATCTTATGTCATGCCTTCTAGAAGACTTGGTCTAACGGTGGATCCATTGGGGGGCAGTGCTAGTTTTAGTATAAGAACAAGCATGAAATGACTCAAATGGATCCATATGTGGTTTGTGGAAACAACACACATGCAATGACACTGGTTGATCCATGTGTGGTTTGTGGAAAGAACACACATGCAATGACTCTAGTGGTTGATCCATGTGTGGTTTGTGGAAATAACACATATGCAATGACTCTAGTGTTGGTTTTAGTATAAGAACACACATGCAATGACTATAGTGGGTTCACATGTGGTTTGGGAAAAGAACACACATGCAATGACCACTGGTTGATCCATATGTCGTTTGTGAAAAGAACACAAATGCAATGACCACTGGTTGATCCATATGTGGTTTGAAGGAAAGAACACACATGCAATGACTCTAGTGGGTCCATATGTGGTTTGTGAAAAGAACACACATGCAATGACCACTGGTTGATCCATATGTGGTTTGTGGAAAAGAACACACATGCAATGAACATTGGTGGTTCCATAAGTGGTTTGTTGAAACAACACACATGCAATGACCACTTGTTGATCCATATGTGGTTTGTGGAAAGAACACACATGCAGTGAACACTGGTGGATCCATATGTTGTTTGTGAAAAGAACACACATGCAATGACTCTAGTGCTTGTTTTAGTATAAGAACACACATGCAATGACTCTAGTGGGTCCACATGTAGTTTGTGAAAAGAACACACATGCAAAGCCACTGGTTGATCCATAAGTGGTTTGTGGAAAGAACACACATGCAATGGCCACTGGTTGATCCATAAGTGGTTTGTGGAAAGAACACACATGCAATGACCACTGGTTGATCCATATGTTGTTTTTGGAAAGAACACACATGCAGTGACCACTGGTGGATCCATATGTTGTTTGTGAAAAGAACACAGATGCAATGACTCTAATGGATCCATATGGTGTTTGTGAAAATAACACACATGCAATGACCACTTGTTGATCCATGTGTGGTTAGTGGAAAGAACACACATGCAATGACAGTGGTGGATCCATGTGTGGTTTGTGAAAAGAACACACATGCAATGACCACTGGTTGATCCATATGTGGTTTGTGGAAAGAACACACATGCAATGACACTGCTTGATCCATGTGTGGTTTGTGGAAAAGAACACACATGCAATGACCACTGGTTGATCCATGTGTGGTTTGTGGAAAGAACACACATGCAATGACCACTGGTTGATCCATATGTGGTTCGTGGAAAAGAACATACATGCTGACCATTGGTTGATCCATATGTGGTTTGTGGAAAGAACACACGTGCAATGACTCTAGTGCTAGTTTTAGTATAAGAACACACATACAATGACTCTAGTGGGTCCACATGTAGTTTGTGGAAAGAACACACATGCAATGGCCACTGGTTGATCCATAAGTGGTTTGTGGAAAGAACACACATGTAGTGACCGCTGGTGGATCCATGTGTGGTTTGTGAAAAGAACACACATGCAATGACTCTAGTGTTGGTTTTAGTATAAGAACACACATGTAATGACTCTAGTGGGTTCACATGTGGTTTGTGAAAAGAACACACATGCAATGACCACTGGTTGATCCTTATGTGGTTTGTGGAAAAGAACACACATGCAATGAACACTGGTGGATCCATAAGTGGTTTGTGGAGAGAACACATATGCAGTGATGCTGGTTTTAGTTTAAGAACACATATGGATCCATATGTGGTTTGTGGAAATAACACACATGCAATGACCACTGATTGATCCATAAGTGGTTTGTGGAAAGAACACACATGCAGTGAACACTGGTTGATCCATGTGTGGTCTGTTAAAAGAACACACATGCAATGCCATTGGTTGATCCATATGTGGTTTGTGGAAAGAACACACATGCAATGACCACTGGTTGATCCATGTGTGGTTTGTGAAAAGAACACACATGCAATAACTCTTGTGGATACATATGTGGTTTGTGGAAAGAACACACATGCAATGAACTCTAGTGGATCTATCTTGGCATAATTTGATGTATGCCATGATGCATTTCATTGTAAAAGACACCCACTTTCCATTTTTATACTACTCGGCTTTGCCTTGGTTTTTTGATACTACCTAGTTTTGCCCCCTCTCTCTCTCTCTCTTTCGTAGAAGCCCAAACCTGTGCCCACTCTGTCTGCTACGCTCTGATTGGTTGTCACAGTTGTCACGCGGATCGTGCGCACCAACCGTTGACCCCGTGTGATCCAACGAGGCTCGTTGCACATGTCGTGCCCTTCACAGGACAGCGCGAGATAGCACGGATGTCTCCCTCAACGAGACTTCTACAAGAAGGAACACGATGACGTCCATGGAAAAAGTCGTCGAGTGGGCATGTCATGTTTAATCTAGTCTGCAAAGGCTAAAAGTCCACTGCACGGCAACTGGTCATCCACGGACCATCGGCTATACCATTTTTACTATGCAGCGCGCCTACACTCTCACTTCCGTCAGGCCCCCACCACACGAACCTTCCACACGGCAGCCGCAGCCGGAAGAGCTGCCAACCAGGGCCCTCGAGGAGGCCTAAACGTCCCGCATTAAAAACCTAGCCTATCGGGTCCTCCATTTGCACTCATCCACTACTCTCTCTCCCCTATCCAGCAAAACCCCACAATCTTGAACGTACTTGCACGAACCTTCTCCATGAAACTAG
This sequence comes from Avena eriantha, assembly GCA_910589775.1. Classification (NCBI taxonomy): domain Eukaryota; kingdom Viridiplantae; phylum Streptophyta; class Magnoliopsida; order Poales; family Poaceae; genus Avena; species Avena eriantha. The sequence continues at coordinate 8,873,187 of OU342741.1, read as the reverse complement.
TGCGTGGGGGTGAGTGTCCGGGCATCACCACCGGGGTGGTGCTTCACGCGGTAGATTTGGAGGAGCATCACGCAGCACAGGCCGAGGAGGACGTGCAGTTCAACCCCTTGGGGGACCATGTGCACGCCGGTGCTAACGACTTCGGAGGCGCCGATGAGGGCGTGGAGTTCGACGAACACGCTCCACTCGTGTACCTGGAGGTACATCTATTTCTACATGTTTCATATTTTCTGCTCGAGCTTAATCTATCCCGGCGTCATAAAAATCTAGTCCTAATGATTAGATGCAACGTACGAACCAGTACATGGAGAGATCTAGTCTGTTCTGAATGAATCTACATTATTTATTTATTAATAAGTTACCAAGAACACAAACCACATTAATTTAGGATCGAGCTGGGGAGACGGTCGTAATGAACTGCTGAACCTGTATAGACATGTTATTGCATCGAAAGTAACATGGAATGGTGGAAAGAATATATATTTATTATTTTGCTCATTTTGGTTTGTATTCCATACATTGCAGGTGTATTCAAGTGAGATGGACTCTAACAAGGAGACCAAGGACAACAAGAGCCGCCATGTCATGAAGAAGCTCAAGAGCAGGATAATCCCTTTCCACACTCGACTTGGGGAGCTCAGGTGCCCTTTCTGTAAGAAAGGAGTTAACCCGAGGATTGCCAGCTTGATTTCGCATGCGGTTGGCATCGGTAAAAGCCCGGCTAGTAAACACAAGTTGGCGACCAAGGCTAAGCACGCTGCTTATGGCAAGTTCCTGAGGGAGTATCTCAAGACCGGCCTAGTGTCCCCTTACTTAGGAATTAGCAACTTCTAGCCGACGAACCCCGTCACTGTGCTGGCCCGACCACTAATAATATTTAGTTCTCTTACCGTATCTAGACCCTTAAACTATGGGGATTTCTATTTTCGTACCCTTCAAAATATATTCAAGTTCATCTGTTTATGTTGTTAAAGTTCCGGTGGCATACTCAATATTTTGCATGGATAGAGGGGTGCCCCCAACAGATATAAGGGTTATCCTGTCCGCTAGATCACAGAGGATCAACGGTTTGTGGGGAAACTCTAAGTACAACTGAATCGCCATGGTTAGACATGAGGGAAAAAACGTGACTCACGGTACGCGTGTGCGGTGCACGGGGCGGTAGCGGATACGTGTGGCCGTGCACGGTGCATTAGCGTATGCGGTGCATGGTAGTGCAACGAAACGTCGCTTCCATTCTGCTTTAATAGAGGCCTCCCCACTCCCACTCATCACGCACTCGCTCACTCAACCGTCTTCACTGTCCCATCACCTTCTGCAAAGGCCCAACAAAACCCCAACCACGCCGGCGATGGAGAAGATCGGCGCGGTGGCCATCGACGCCTCCAAGGCCGCCGGCGAGGAGCACCCCGTCCCCGTCCCCGCATCTGCCATAGTCGCTGGCGGGGAGGCCCCCGTCGGTCTCGGACAGATCCCGCTCGGCTGGGACCCCTACGAGGAGGTTGTCTACATAAGGCTAGAGAACCCCTACGACATCAGCATCACCGACCCATGGTCTGAGGTAACCAGGGTTTTCTCCCCTTCCCTTGTTCTTCCCCCATTCCCATCATTGGATGCTAGATTGTATGTTATTAGGGCTCGGCTGTTCGTATTTTTTAAGTAGATAATCCTATTGTGTTAGATCTCGATTTTTGATGAATCCCCCTGTTCGTAGTTGGGATCAGTATTCAATTTGGTTTGAGATTTGGGGAATAATCGGGAGATCTCATTTGGTTAATTTATGCAAAAAATCAATCCCGATAATCAAAGTATCTCAATCATGTACTTATTTCACTCTACTGTTTTTTTCCAACATGAGGATAGCAGCGACCTCCGCAGCGACGATGAGTCCAAGGACACCAAGACTCGTCATGTGCTGAGGAGGCTAAAGTCCGGTCAGTACAACAACTTCTTCGCCGGCGATGTGTACAGGTGCCCCTTCTGCCCCACCAGGAGGCTCCGCGGCACGAAATTCAACTCCCTCGTGAAGCATGCCGAGGACGTGAGGACCTGCGGCAAGTCCGTGAACGTCCACGGCTTCAGGGCCAAGCACCAGGCGCTCGGTCTTCACCTCCGCAACCTCTAGAAGGTGGCTATCAAGAAGGGTCGCATGCCCCCGATCAGACCCAAGGTGCCCAAGGTCAAGGGGCTGGGCAGCAAGAAGTGGAGGAGGCGCCAGAGGGAGGAGGCGGATGCCCTCCTGGCAGAGGCCATGAGGAGCCACTGATCAGCTACTGCTGTTGCTGTAAAGCAGCTTCTTTTGTTTTGTCTGTGTTGAAGCAGTCTGTTGCTGCTGCTGAGCAGCCTAATTGTCAAACCTCGTTAAGTACCATACTATATAACCTATATTAGCTGCTTTATCTATATCTGCTCTGTTTAATGAATTTATTTATGGTGCTGGTTTGTTTTGCTACTCTAGATTTGCTACCAGATTGGGGAAAAGACGATCGCAAAAGGGACAATGCATGAAGAGAGAAGCTGCTCTAGATTCCCTATCTTTTTGGGAAAAAAACACAACTGTTAGAGAGGGAGGGGAAAAGGCGCTCTTCAAAAGGCCAAATAACAAAAAGAAAGCTTCCACTTTAGGCATCATGGCGCACGTAACGACCAAGCTTTTGACCAGACGGCACCCCCTCCGAGCACATGTGAGGGCTTCAGAATATCAGGAGGGAAAAAGTGAGGACAAACGAGACACAATGTTGCTATAGCTAAATCTGACAAAAAGCTGAATTTGGCTTTACCATGCAATTTGGCTAGAGCTCCACAATGTAGCTATTCTAAATCCCTAAACTATATGGTGCGTTGAAAGCTAATGCTTTTCCACCGACATGTGTGTTGCAAAGTTGCTTGATCGTGCATGTTTACACAAGTGGCCTACAGAGAAAATTATAGAAGCATGGGCAAATGAGCTTCATTTTGGCAAATTCGGGACAATCGGCAGGCCTGATCGGCTGGGCGGCTGCCCCGGGGTGTAGGGATGCTAGGTCCATGTCTATGCTTACACTTATTAAACTTGTTAGGAATTAATAATAATTGTACACTTCTTTCTGTCCTGTCACGTTATGTTGTGTCAGCACCGCCCACCCGCTGTGGATCGGCAACGGGACGGTGGTCTACGTGACCGGTCTCTGCCACGCCAAAGCCACGTCGCACACCCGTCCCATCGCCAACCGGGATGGACGCCGAATTTAATCGCTAGGATTTGAAACCATCGATACTCGCCCGGTCAAACTTGCTTCCGCATGGGTATGACCGGAATATTGGTAAACGTAAGCATCGCCTTCCGTCTCCTCAGCACATCACTGTGCAAAAATCCCCAACTCATTCCTTCCACCGGCGCCGCCACCGCAAGAACCATCGACACTGCCGCAGGCACCGCCTCCGCCTGGCCATACCATCGCAATAGATCACTCCACCTCCACGCCCAGTCCTAGCCACCGCTACCGACCCTAGGCTACCACCGCCGCATTAGCTGCTGCCATGGATGCAGAGTATGGTGTGTTCGGCGACGGGAGCGACTACATCGACGAGTACACCGTCACCGCCCATGGCACCACCAAGCTGACGGTCGTCCACACAAATGCGTCAGTGGAGGTGGCCAAGGTCATCGCAATGTATGAGCGGTAGCTACAGGAGCCGATGGACAAGTACAAGATCATCGGCCTTGACCTCGAGTATACCAGAGATAGGAAGAGGACGACGCTTTTGCAGCTATCCATGCGCAACCACTGCCTACTATATCACGTATGTAGGGCCAAATTTTTATGCCCGAAGCTTCGCGAGTTCCTACACAGGAGGGAGATCTACTTCACCAGCGTCAACATCAAGAACAACACTCCGAAGCTAGAACGGGATCTCCTCATTCATGTCATCAAACACGTCGATCTCCAACGTTTGTGGAGGTACCCGTATGGCGGTACAGGGAAAGCCGGCATGGCTAGACTCGCTTCCGACATCATCGACCGCGAGTACGCCGGCATGAAAATCGAGTTCTCGAAGCACCTGCACGAGCGATGGGAGTGGAGGCACCTGGATTACGATGTGATCAAGTACGCAGCCAGGGTCTGGCGGGTGGGTGAGTGTGCTGTTTACCACTACTAGTTTCGCATTTCGTTCCTAGTTTTATCTCGCCTGTATTTTATCTCGCATGTATTTTCTAAGCATTCTGTGTGTAAGAACCAAGCTCGTATGATCCCTGTGCTATTAGCTACTTAACCTGTATGAATTACATTCCCCCTTTTGTATGCTCAACATGCATTCTTACAAATTCTGTCTGTGCCATTTGCATGCGGCAGAATCCAGGACTAACATGCATAAGGTGTGATACAATTATAAGTCATAACCAAACCTAGATTATAGAGAAGGATACAGTCATTAACCAGATTATAGTTTGACAAAGGTAATACACAGCAGTTCGTAATTGCTCACATAGTGTACTTATGAAATAACATTTTTTCATAAACACAACAATCATCTATTAATAGTCTACATCCCAGCCTGTTGGAGAAGGCAACCGATCCAGGATGCCTTTGGTCGCTTGCCCCGGTTTGTAGATTCATCTACACTCCGGCATCTGGGACAAACAACCTGCCTTGGTGGTGGTTCAATGATGCGATGCCTGGAACAAGATTTTACAATCTGGCGGTACAGCTCGTGGCTAACATACCCGTCCATTGCAGCGTACTTCAAATTAGGTTTCGAAAGTGGCTTATCCTCCCAGTAATCGTGCCCTAAACGCCTCCACGAACATCTCGGCAATCTGTCCTTCATGTCAGCGTACCACGGGTCGATAAGTTCGGAGGCAAGAGCGGCCATCCCGGTCTTGCCGCCCTTCGTCCCTAGGATCCAGTAAAATTCCTAGATGTCCACTCTGCACTCCTTTGGGATTCTAATGTTGACAGTTGGGCTTTCAAGCAGTTTACTGTCATTCGTGATGTCAACACTGGTAAATGTTATCTGCTGGTTCACGAGAAAGTCATGAAACATATCCCTAATGCTTTCGCCCCACCTGCATGAAAATGAATTCAGACAAATAATATAGCAATAACTTTTGCAAACAGACGGTTCAGGAACAAAAAGACTGCAAAGTCTACCAGATCCCGTCAGCCCCCTTCTCGCAAAAAGGCTGGTATACGAGGACGTGCCCCTTCATGGAGAGTTGCACCACGGTGATCCTACGGTGATCGTGGCTGTACTCGAGGTCAAGACCTACGAACCTTTTTTCTTCGAACTGCAGCCAACTCCTATAATTATTCAGAGTGTTCCTCACCATCCGAGGGTCGGTGGTGTAGACAACATTGATATTCTTCCCGCCATGTACTTCGATGTCGAAGTGCGCAGTTTCTTTCCTGCCGTCGTTTTGGATGTCCGGAGCGTCCATGACTACAGGCAAGAGGGAAAGGATACGGAGGAAGAGGGTGATGCGGTGGTGGAGGAAATGGATGAGGCCGTGGAGGAGAAAGACGATGAGGCCGTGGAGGAGGAAATGAGACGGAGAAGTGAAAGATTGGAACCGCCCTTACCAATATCTGGAATGGTGCACGACCGTTCGTAGTAGGCTGAAGGTGGCCAAAAATGACGGTTTTACACGTCGACGCTAGCACTTCCTAAAATTTGTTCTGCGCCACTTGCATGCGGTGGAATCAATTCAAACGTAGGCACGTTTGCGCGTGCCGACCTTCACTCACTGACAGGCGGGCCGCACATTTCCCTTTTACGATTTATTTTTTCACTTCCTCTAGACGGTTCCGGTGCCCACCCTCAATAATTACGCCCCCCTTCTTGTCTTCCATGCGGACGAGAACCGGCGGTGGCGGTTCCTTGCAGATTCACTCCCCACTCGAACAACTGCCCCTATCCCTAATTCCACCCCCTCTCGAATCCATCCGCCTCCTTATCACAACGCCTCCATATCACAATGACTCCATTAATCTACCGGATTCCAGACTCCATTTGCCGCTATGGGTAGAGCTTGGGGTAGCAGCAGGCTGAAGCGAAAGGCATGCGGCGACGACGCGGATGGCCAGGGCGAACGCTACCGCGAGGATTGGGTATGGCCTAACCTCAGTGCCATGAACGTGCACATGATCGCCTCCAGAGTTGGACATCATCTTAGTCGGCAGCCTCGCTCGCTGCATCCCTGGCTACCGCGTGACAATGCGGAACATGGACGAACAACCATTCGGCACGCCAGGCCTTCTTTACCCCGCTAACAGCAAATGGCCAGACGACCGCGATGGCCACGTAATTTCCAGTATCTAGCTTATTCGTTCAGTCATATCGTTGATTCATATGTGCTGAACTCTCATCGGAATCCTATGTTCCTTTCGTCAAACGTGTTGTGTGCACGCGCGGTTTGAACAAATCGAACCATTTGAGACTATTCTGTACAGCGGAAGCTCTGCTCGTACCTGATATTCTGGTATTTTCGTAGTGACATAGTCTTACTTTAGGTGATAGACGAGTTGTCAATTTCGATTTTGCAATGGAATGTCTGCTAGGTGATATTCTGTTTCCTAAAATAAAAACAAACATATTAGACGATTTAAGGCTGTTATGCCCCGAGCTGTTTAATTATGATCATCGTCAGGAGTTTGTTCTGGGGGCTCTGCTACTACTCCATATATTGAGTATCTTCGTAGTGACACAGGCACAATTTAGGCGATATCTGAGGAGACACTCGTATTTAGGCGATATTTTGTGTACTTTAATCTGAAGGCCAAGTTGTCAAATTGTATCTGCAATGGAATCCATGCTAGTTTATTGTACCAACTGACAACAAACTCTGCAGAATATTCATGCAAAACTAATGCTGCTGGATAAGTGGTCTGAATCAGTAGTGGTGAATATCAAGGAAGAAGAAGAGACGGAAATGGAAGATGACCAGAACTGGGTGGGTGGCAACGGCGAGTGCCTGGTCCTTTTATCACAGGATGGCAGTACTTGGACTCTAAAAAATGGCTACAGATCGAAGAGACTTGTAGTGCCATCTTTGAAGGGTGTCGGCATTACTACATTCAACAGCGGGTGGCCGCCGCCCATTTCCGAATTCGCTTATAGGTTCAACATGGCAGAACTTGACCTCGTGAAGATACAGCTCCCACATAGACCGCGGAAGGGGGCGTGGAAGAACTGGGAGTACGACCTCTTAGCGGTGTTCGACAAGGAAATCACATTCATTAGATGCCCAGAAGACAAGGAATGGATAGTCTTGTGCGACGACTTCCTGCGGCCGGAGAAGTATGTCGAAGCCGTCTTCACCTACGACTACTCTTCGTACAGACCCCAACGCATTTATGCGGTCACTGAACCTAGCGGCGACGTGCGTGTTTGGGAGCCGTCCATTTGGGTGAGTCAAGGTGTCATATAGCATGTAAAATCCCATTTAAAATTCTGCTTACTGACTGTTAGTAACACGCATGTACCCACGCAGCCCCGCGCATCATTCCAGCTCCGGTTATCGAAGATGCAGTAGCAGATGCTGAACTTGGGACACAACGCTGGTTCCTGGCACCTCTCAGAGACAACACAGAACAGGATGATGAACTCTTGTGGATTCATATCAGGGGAGCACTAAACAGCGTTGGTGATACAATAGAACATATGGGGACACAACTTTCTTCATACCCATCGCTGTGGTGTCACGTTTTCTCGAGGTCCGTATGCCCATCCGAAGACCCAGTAGAGCAAGTCTGGAGCAGAGTCAACAATCTGAAGGGACAATCTGTATTTCTTGGGATCAACTAACCTTTCTTTGTCGGAGCCCCTGGAGCTGTTGAACCTATAATTGCTCAGGCATCCCTGGCCCCTGATGTTGCTGCTGCTGGTGGTGGTGGTGTTGGTGGTGGTGGAGCTGACGAAGAACTAGCTGCTACTGCTCTTGGTGAAGCTGACGAAATACTTGGTGATGCTGCTGCTGGTAAAGCTGACGAAATACTTGCTAATGCTGCTGCTAGTGAAGCTGACGAAATACCTGCTGAGGCTGCTGCCGGAGTCCAGGAAGAACATGCTGGTGTTGTTGCTGAGGTGTCAGCACTTCCAGTGTTGATAGCAGACTGTGTGTTTGCTCCACACTCACGCGCCAATCATGTTGACACTCCAGATCCAACCTGGAGCCGAATCCACGTCAGGGGGAGGGAGGCCTAAAATTGGCTCATCAGTGGGGTCGTACTATTTGAAGGAGAATGAAAGACGGCCAAACGCAGCATTCTGGTTCGTTTCGACGATACCACCAGCTCTAGGGACCTAGTGCTCATACTGGCAGATCCGATGAATCATTTGTCTTTATCTTTATCATTAGTTACGCTTATGTGTGTAAAGACCAAGCTGTGCTTATTTGTGTAAGACTAAGTTAGGCCTAACTGCGTAATATTCAGTGAAGCTCAGCTTTTCTTTCCACGCCCATAACAACAGAATTGCAGCATAGAACATACAAATGTAATGTGCATACCAGGCATTTTTGCTCAGGATAACAACCACTTCAAGCAAATGATACATTGTGTACGCATTTGAACGCATCACTAGAATGTGCCACCTATTGATGATTGATGACATGGATCTAGCTTTTCTGTGCTTATTTGCATTGAATCGCTCATTGATTTGTTCACATATTTTTTGGCAATGGCTGATGAACTCCACTCTCTTGGTAACTTGCTTCGTCAGCGAGCACTTGTTGATGCAATGCAAAGTATAGAACATGGTCGTCATCGTCATTCCATTTAGGTTCTCTATGTTTTGTCATCACGGAGCTACTAATTTCAAATGAAAATCTAGTAAACAATATATGTGTATATTGTTAGAGTATGCTACGGTCAGGGTACATACATGTTTTTCTACAATCACAAGAAGAAAACTTGATGCATTTTCACCTTGTTGGCATTGTGCCGAACTGGGTGGATGTGGCTTTGGGGTTCGGAGAGGAAGGCGCCGTGGCTGGTGCGTGTGCGACCACGGCGACGGCAAGCTCGGATTCTGGAGCAGACCAACAGGACCGAGCATGGTCGGCATGGTGACAGATCTCACCCGGGAATGAATTCCCGTCCCCGCGCCGTGCCAATTGTGTGATCATGGTGAGGGCGAGCTCTGATTCGGGATGGGGAGGAGAACGGGCCGAGCAGGTTTGTCCAAGTCCTAGCTCCGCGCTATGGCCGCGACCACAGATTGCCGCCCCGGAGGAAGAAGAAGACACGTAAAGGATGCATGCGCCAACGCTGCAAGCCTACATGGCAGCGACGACAGCAACAACATAACAACGAAAGCTGACAGGGGGGCCCAACTTGACGGCCGTTAGACTGATTTTTTGTATTGAAACGTAAAGTTGAATTCGTGCCGAAACAGACCTGCTGAGTATTTGGCACGCCAACTGTAGTCATCACGGCTGATATCAGGGAACTCGGGTACCGCGTTGTCTGGCCACCCCAACTTTCGGGCTGCAAAATGATATTCTCCACCCTAGCGCCATCTCCGTTGAAGGCTCCGTCGAAGTTCACAGTACAGCACCCTGGGGCCAACTTCCCGGGGAGCTGGGTTATGTCCTCTCGAGGCTCGCCTCCCCCAAGGTCAGTCCATTCTGCCGCGAACTCCGCTAGGGCCCTCCCGTGGACGGTGGGCGTGGTGTCGAACGTCAGCTCAAAGGATTGCAGCTCGTTGGCCCACTCGGCCACGCGGCCCGTAGCCTAAACCACTGAACAAGAGTGGGGTATTGCATAGTGGTTTTCGATCATCTCTTTTTTACATCGTCTGCCTAACTGTCAACTCAATGTTGTTGAATAAAAAAGTCTCTGCTCAAAATAGATGCACCTCACTAAAAACTTGGTGCGAACCCTTAACCCAAATTACCGAGAAACGTATTTAACTGGTTGGACAATTCCTGTTTAGAGACATGAGTTCCAGTTTCTCTGCGAGGCAGCATAAGAAAGTTTATGCACGAGAAAGAAATTTACTATTTTTTTCGAAAGCTTGGTCGGAGCTTTGCTGACCTATTAGAAGGAAGAAGCCAGAGGGAATTGCGACTTAGTATTGGCACCTGGGCAGTGCATGTTGGTTACCACCATTAGTTGGCTGAAGTGGTCTGGCACTGCATAAGACACTGGGAAGTGTAGTTCCAACAAGCGGAGCCATTCTTGTAATCGTGAAATTATAATTGCAACTTTCACATGCTTGTTTTTTGTAGTTGCGCGCTAATAATGGCTGTTACATGGAGACGAGTTTCCGTGCTATCGCCTAGAGCCAACTCGCTTTTCACATTGCGGTGGATTATGATAAATCTCATTTACCGAACCCGCTTTTACGTTGTACTCTGTACTAACATAGTGTTCGGAGCTCTAGGCGATAACACGAAAACAGGACTATCATAATTCCACCAGAATGACAAATACAACTAAAAAGTGTATTTGCGCATTCCTGAAGAATTTTCATTGTCAACAAAATAGTCCATTCTGGTTTTTAGCAGTTATGGTACTTATTATTTTAATACAAAATGAGAATGTTCTTTGAGTCTTTGCTGCGCTGGAAATGGGTGGGCTGCCATTTCCTATCGGTGGCCATTGGGAAGGGGAATTGAGATGTGAGAACATAGCCTGAAAGTATATTATAATAGAGAAATGTTTTCATTTTTGTGTTGAAAATTCTCGATTTCCTTTGTGTTGACGAATTTGCCAACTACATATATATAATAGTTTATGGTTGAGAACGTAGGCACAGTATTCAAGTAGTACTCCTGTACATTACATCATTACTGCTACTGCTGCCTCCAACTGAAGTAGCTGTATGATTGTATTATACCAGAGTTTGTTGGGTGGTGGTGAGAGGGCAGCGTTCGAGCTCTTCCACGCCAATCTCGGTGAACGCAGCCACAAGCCTTGGAGCCATGTTGGCAAGCGCAATCCTAAAGCCGCTCGAGCACGGAAGCTCCATGCCACCACCTTCCTCTTCAGGCACACATCCCCGCAGGTATGCCTTGCATCTCTTAAGAACGTACTTCCCCCGTCGACGAAAGTGGTCCCTGGTGAATTCCTCAAATCCTTTTGGCGGCCGACGCAGTAGGTGGAGCGCTGTCCGGAGAGTGAGCAAGAAGGCGTTCTCGCTGTATGGCAGCGCGTTACGGTGGCCTTCCGGCGTGTCAACCTGGGTCTCGTACCCGGCCTCGTTGTAGTAGGGCTGGGCGTTTAGGACAAGGGCCTGGATGGAGATGACGACTTGGAGGAGGCTTGACGTACCAGGTGACCAGACCTCTGTGCCCTCACCGCCAAAGGTGTTGAGCAGACTGAGGCACACCGTGCCAGAGGCGTACAGGTTTGGATTGAGACGTAGGCCGAAGGAGTGGTAGTACACCCGCGGTGGTACAGCAGGATAGGACGGTGGAAGCTGTAGGTCGAAGAAGAAGAGCCCATCCTCATATGGTGTTCCACTCGCCCCCACCATCGCCGCTCGGAGCAGGTCCATACGGTCCTCGAATGCCCTCACATAGATAGTGTCTACAAATGCAAAAATCGTTGCCAATGAGTCACTGAGTATTACATGCAATAAGCGTAGGCTAATGTTAAACCTGCCTTGGCCTGGTGCGACTTACGTACCTGGTAAGCTGTTCTTCATTATTTTCCACTCCGCTTGCACAGTCTTGACCCACTTCTTTCCGCCGATGCTGCCCTGCAGCCAAAAGAAAGGGCATTTATTGGTTAAGTGTACTCAATTCCATAAGCGAGAACAAGTACATGGATCATCACACATATTAGCAGAGCGCCCGGCCCCTAGTAAAAAACAGACAATGCCTGATGTAGTTGAAGTCTATGGCTATCAAAATGAGTTAAGTATAGACACATATACTGTATGTGGTAGAATGTAATATTACGTCACAACAAGAAAACAGTGGTATATTTACTATCCCATTTGAATCAAAGCATTTCACAACAAATAAGTGCACACAGATAAATCTATATATTTGAAGAAACCTATTAGCAAATAAGAGAAATCATGCATACTGCAAAAATAAGGGAAAGAAGGAGTAACTTCTCTTAGTGCACCTACCTGGTCTATGATGTCGAAGTAATGGTGGTCTGGAGGGCTCTGCGCTACATTGAAGTGTGGGAAGTTAGACGGATCATCATCATCACCGGTGGCCATCACCAAATCCTCGACAGAGTCATCGCCATCGGCAAGTTCATGACTTGTTGGCTCAGGAGCAAAGCTGGCCTCCGTCACAGCACCTGGAATGTTAGGATCTTGCCGAGTACCCACGGATGCATGTGTGGACACTTGAACATTCTGCGTGGTTTGAGGAAGATTTGAGGCTGACGAGGATGGATAGTTTGCAAGGCACCGCTTGCCTTGGGCCAATACTTGGACAGCCTCTCGGATAATGGACCGGATGAAATCACCCAACCTGCTCATCCTTGTGGCGGTAGAGCAATCTAATTCATTGATAGAACCGTCGTCACGACCGTCAACCCCGCCTCCTTCAATGTTTCTAGCATCTGCCAGATCATGTGGGTCATGGTCCTATAGGTTTGATATGTAATAGCATACATTAAGGCGTGATTAGTACATAATTAACTAGATTTGTAGATGTATTACTTATTAAGTTTATAAAATGAAGGTGCGTGAGATTGATAGATAGATACCGTGTTGGCAGAACCCAATTCTTGAGGAGCATCGACACTGTCCTCCTCCACCCAGTCACCCATTTCAGCCTGCAGTTTCGTGTAGTGTTCCTTATTGGCCACACTGATCTCATCGGGCAATACCTGAAATGTCATATGTGTAGTACTTATTAAATATATGTGAAACAACATCCATCTATTTACGGATAGAGTGTGAGTTGACAATGTCTAATTAGTAGTAACAGAAGATGTATGGCCATCGCATGGTGCACATACCATTGATGTGCTTCCGTCACCCCACTTAACTTGGACGCGACCATCGTGAAGGTCAACAACACGTCCGACCCATGAAAGATTGGCAGGCGCTCTCTTCTTCTTGTTGCGTTCCACCTGTGGTTGCTGCACCAATGGTGTTTCTCCATTGATGTTTGATGGCAGACGAACAACGACATCTCCGTAGAAAACAGAGCGGTCAAGGTCCCTGCCCAGATCATACACACTCACAGTGTCATGGCACTCGACCCTCCAGCTGTTCGCCTTGAACCACGACACGCACACGGTATGGTCTTTGGAATCTACACTTGTGACGAAGCCGCGCCTCGGCGGCGATCGAGCAACCACGACATCATTTCCTGTATCATCATCATCAGTAGGAGCGTTGTCAACAACATACTGTCCAGGGAAAACCTCATGCTCGTTCATGATCTGGAAGGGGTTGAGGTATGCCGATGGTGTTTCATGCTGCCATGTTCCGTCCTGCCACAAGACGTCGACAATGGTGTGACTGTCGTAGACGATCATGGTAGGCAGGTGGATCGGCGGTGTGTAGTCCTGCCGTGTCCGCCTGTGCCCTACGAACATGGGCTTCCTCAACTGCTTCCGGTATGAGATCTCCTCCTTGTTTGTGATCGGTACGGAGGAGGGATTGGTTTGTGGTTCGTCATCCGATTCTTCATCAGAAGAGGCATCATCATCATCGGATTGCAATGAACATGCACAGTGTTGCTCATCCTCCTTGTGATGATGATCAGAAGCTGCATCGCCCAAGTCGTCGGTTTCTTTAGTAGTCAGGTGACTGCTTTGGAGAAGGAAGCAGCGGTCGGCTACAGCCCAACTGCAATCGGGTGCAGAGCAGAAAAATGTGAGATGGTGAGGCTTCTGGTACGCCGGAGGAGCAAACTCCTGGACGAGTTGCTGGTCAACGCCACAATACGCCGACGCGATCCAGTAGACAAGGACGCCGGTCATCTCCACATTGACCACCGTGCCTTCTTCGCGGTCCGGCCCCCAGTGCCCTTTTAGCCATCGAGACTCCTTGAAGACGGCTGAGGCGTTGGTTCTGAAGACTTGCTCCCCGGGGTAGAAGCCGGTGTTCATCTGGGGGCGGTAATGAGCTTCTGCCTTGACGTCCTTGGACTCGGCGCCGGTGACCCTGCAGACAGCTCCGTCGTCAAACATGATGTCGACATCCAGGGAGACCTCGACCACCCGTCCCAGCCATGGCCCGGACACGACGTAGTCGCCGAAGCTGAGCGCCCTGACGCGCCGCAGGGCAGACGGTGGCACGCCCTCGACAATAGTCTCTGTCGTTTCACCGTGGTGGTTGAGCTGGACGAGGTCGAGCATGGCGGTAACGTTGGTGACGACGCCGACCTGTCCGCCGACGTCCGACGCCGACACGACTACCTGACCAACGTGGAGATAGCTCCGATCAAGGATCGTGATGTCGGTGTCGCCGGTTTTCTTGGTGACCAGTGCGCCGTCGATGCCGAGGATCATGATCTGGTCGGCGGGGAGGGACGCCATGGTGTGCGGGGCGACCAGGCCATGGATCGATTGGTAACTGACGAGGTCTAGAGGATAAACGTTGTTAGATGCGGCGGCGACGGCGGTGTCGTCCATCTTAATAATTACTTGGCTTTTCTGCTGCTCGATGCACGACGTTGAGTATGTATGGATGTATGTTCTTTCGTGGCACTTAGTAGCAATTTATATATATACGGATTAATCCGCATCGAGGTAGAGTCATTGCAGGATACGGAGGACAATCGAGCGAGCTGGAGTGAGAGTCATTGCAGGATACGGAGATCTCTACCGGGTCAGTAACGGACACGCACCATGTATACGTACTATATAAATTACAGATCGACTAGGATTCTCCTTGAGCGATCGATCGATCTATACTTTTTGTTGGTGTGTTTTGTGTGCTGGTAATCGAGAGTTGGAGATGGACGAGGTGGTCGTGGTTGGTGGCGGCGGCAGCAGGTACGTTTCTGTAAATATCCACGTACGTATTGATCGACTTGTATCACCAATATCGGTGGCCCTCCCTCTGTTTCTAACTGCTACAGAGCTATCCCCTTGGCTTCCGTAATTCTTGTGGTGGTTTTAGTTCAAATTTAAACTGAAAACCATGGCAAGAATTATATAATAATGGAGAAAGTTGTAATAACATATACATATATTTTGCTTGGTGCATGCTTGATGTAATAGAGTTGCCGCAGGAACATGAAGCCAAAATTCAAGATCGGAAGAAGAAAGTTCCGGCTCTGCATTCGTGACGAGCGGGGAACCATGATTTGTGACGAGGGCGCGGCGAAAACCATGCTGAGGACCACGCCCTTGGGCCGCGAGGTGGCGCTCAAGGAGGACATGCGAAGGGCCACGTGGTACTATCGGGAGCTCCAGAGTCTGGGCATGTTCAAGTGGAGAGCTTACAAGCAGCATCAACACACGATACGGAGCTTGATCAAGACCATCGTCCAGGCAAGGAAGAGGTACAAGGATCGGCGCGTGGACGCGGGGGTTTTCTACCTTGTGCCGAGTGACATGGCGGACTACTCGACGGTACAAGTACGCAGCCACGTGTACAACATGCCTATCAAGGAAGCGGTGCGAAGGTGCCGGTCGGAACTTGAGAAGAGAGAAGACGCCCTTGATCGGCATAACAACATGGCTTCTCAAATCGTTTATGATCACACCGGTTTGCTTTCCCCCGCTGCCAGATTGCTTTTGTGCACTACCCTATCCTCTCTGGTTCTAGCTTGTGTAATTGTGCTTTTATGAAAAGAAAAACCACAAAAAGCATCTTTTTTTACTCTCTCATTGTTTTATGGGGACCCTTAATTTTATACCCGGTGATGATTGGAGCCAACACTATTGGACAGTCGAGTAGCTCTTGGAAACAACTCAAGTGATGTAGTACTGTGAGTAATTCTACTGAATTAAGCATCCCGTGACCTAGTCACACGCTGCAGCTTTATGGATGTCATGTCTCCGAGTGAGCCTAGATTACTCTCCATCACACGGAAGAACAAATCCCGTTCTTGACACATACGCCTCTACATGCCCTTCTGAATATCTGAAGGCACCTTTATGATCACCGTTTCACCAAGTGATGTTTGATGCAATCAAGGCACTCTCGGGTGATAGTGATTAAATATGATATCACGTCCAAGGAATTGGTTACTACGTTTACCAGTCATTGTAACGTGAACTTCGTGACTTGATCGTGTTACAATTCCTGTGTTAGGTATATCCATCATTTCATTCACCTAATGAAATGATCCCATTGTCAATTGACATAAATATCCATGATCGGGAAACGTCGATCATCGATTGACCAATGAATTAGTGTCTAGAGGATCACTGGCGACTCTGGTGGTTTACATATCACACGTGAATTGACGTTCCTATCAATACAGTTATAGCATGATATAAAAACTATTATGAACTTAATGAAATATGTCAATAATCTATATTATTATTTGTCTCTAGGACATATTTCTAACAGTCTCCCACTTGCACTAGAGTATAATAAACTAGCTGCATTTAATACGAATCATTACACCATAAAACTTTTGGTGTTTTTGATCAAGCTTTCACATGGAAGAGGTTTTGTTTATGGACTGTACTATACAGATCATTATGTCTTTGCGAATTGTTAATGTCACCTAATTTTACATTCTTCTTATCATCATATGATAACCTTGCGGTATAATTATTTATGCTTTGGCAATAGAGTGTTGTTTTTATTCCTTCTGTCATGACATCTGATTAAATCAATCAAAAGATGGACTTCCCCAGCCGTAACATTGCATATTTTACCTTTGAAGTAATCATATACTTTTTAAGTCAATGTAAATCTTATTAGATAGTGCAATAAATGCTACTTCGATGTCTAGCCATGCTTCTCTTATCCTAAGGTACTCAATGTTGTGAGAATTCCAATCATCTAGGTTGGGTGGAACTTCCTAGCGTCACTCTTTTACGATTAAGTTCACCATCATTTACAGATCAGATGTATACCTTCAGTTCTCTCTAGACATTGAAGACTATACTTAACCTTTTGTTCAGTGATTTACTCAGATATATACCTTCAGTTCTCTCTAGACCACAATGGGAAAAGCGAGTTGGCTCTAGGCGATAGCACGGAAACTCATCTTCCATGTAACAACCATTATTAACAACTACAAAAAACAAGCATGTGAAAGTTGCAATTATAATTTCACGATTACAAGAATGACTCCGCTTGTTGGCACTACACTTCCCAGTGTCTTATGGAGTGCCAGACCACTTCAGCCAACTAATGGTGGTAACCAATATGCACTACCCAGGAGCCAATACTAAGTCACAATTCCCTCTGGCTTCTTCCTTCTAACAGATCAGCAAAGCTCCGGCCAAGTTTTCGAAAAAAATTAGTAAATTTCTTTCTCGTGCATAAACTTTCTCATGCTGCCTCACAGAGAAACTGGAACTGATGTCTCTAAATAGGAATTGTCCAACCAGTTAAATACGTTTCTCAGTAATCTGGGTCAAGGGTTGCACCAAGTTTTTAGTGAGGTGCATCTATTTTGAGCAGAGATTTTTTTTATTCAACATCATTCAGTTGACAGTTAGGCAGACGATGTAAAAAAGAGATGATCGAAAACTACCACGCAATGCCCCACTCTTGTTGAGTGCTTTATGTTTCCTGTCATCCCGAGTTATTCAGAAAATAGCTAAATTGTAACAAAGATAGCCACTAGGCCGCTACAGTTCAACTTGTTTCCCCTATGTTGGGGAAACATACCAACACTGATCAGCCTTTACATTTGTTAACATAACAAACAGTAGAAGCTGGTCTGCAGACATGATTATCCACAGTTCAGGTCTCGAATTCAAGACTTGAAAAGGTCTCTAAATTTTATATTCTGCTTAGAAATGTTAAAGGCCAAATATAATGGAGAGAAATGTACCTGCTCATATTCAGCAGCATATGGTAATTTCCGTAGATAATTCATATTTTTTACATCATAATCCCATAAGAATGATATGTGATAGCCAATGATCCTTTTTTATGGTTTGGGCATTTCCACCGAACTCTTGACGAGTGAACGCAAAGTCTGCATCAAAAAAGATAGCATGCATAAGTGTAGCTTTAGAAAAACAAAATAGACAACACATGTACATTACAAATTGGCATCCACGAATAGTAGATGAATATACTGGATCCGGGATCAATCTTCTAAGTAAGTCGAACTAGAGGATAGTAGCTCATGTCTAAGTAAGTCGAACTAACAAAGCTTGAAATTTAATCATTTCAGGAAATAAATAGATAAAAATGATTTTATGGATGGTATCTGAAAACAAGAATTGAACGTTATAATGCATGACTGCTACTTTGGGTGATATGTGATTCCATTGTTTTTTTCAATCAATGTAGTACCACCCGAAGTTGTAGAGTACAGAAATAAGATTAGTAAAGACTATATACATTTTTGCCGCAATAGGAAAAAAGCCCCTAGATGGCCATTGGGAGACCCTGCGATTTTTAGTGACCTCATTACAGTTCATAAAACAGTAGTATAACAGACATTAACAAATAGAAATTGCATACCACAAGATAAATGGTTGATGCAAATGCATAATCATAGGCACGAGTAAGAACAAACATTGACTAAACTAGAAAAAATATGTTGTTAGATTACACTGGAAAGTGATGAAATACTTTGCTAATTTGGCATAGCATTTTGACATCGATGAAATTCACCAAACCCACGGAACACTTAACCATATTGTCCATCACATAATGTCACGATGGAACGGCTGCAACCCAATAAATCATCCTGCATATGAAGGTGATGATCATCTTGTCCCTTGATCAACAATGAGAAGTTAAAACGAAATGAACGAGGAGGTCAAAGATATTTCTGTTTGCATTAGAACAAAATGAATAACTTATGGAAGAACCCAGGAATATGTGCCCACAGAGTCCTATGAAAATGGTGGGAGGAGCCATGCCGTCATTAACAATGCACCTTTCCGCCAACCGTTCCTCCAGGTGCAGCTGCTTCAGCATCGGCGGAACGTCCACACATTCCCCTCAATGACAGAAACAACAACCAATCTTAAAGCTTCACTGTATCGCGGAGGCCGAATTAGCAGAACAGTCTGGAGATACATTGCGTCGAACAGCTTGTGTGCATGATTGGCCTCCACCAGATCGCTACAATGGAATGGCAGAACGCCCAGATATCAGCCGCACTCTGGGTGCTAACAGGCGACGGCTCTATGCGGGGACAACTGGACAAGCAGCGGCGGCGAGAAACTGAGTGCACGCACGGCGACCAGATACAGCGTGTCGGCGAGTGGCCAAGGCGGAAGGGGTGAGGGGGAGGTGTACCGGTAGTCGACTAAAGAGCATCTCCACTACAGTTTTCTCTAACAACCCAATCTTTTTGACTCGAAGATAACTTAACTTTTTTTCCCGAGAATAAGACATGCTGAGTCTAAAGTAACTCTCCACTTAACCAAATCTGAATCTCAAGTAGATATGATGGTTGGTGTTCTTTAAGGTTTTGACATAGGTCCCTTTGAAAATTCGGCAAGATTGATGTAATGATCGACACAATTAGCTAGAAGGTCTATTGTCACATTGCCTTGATTCAACAATAACAACCAATCTTCATGAGGCATCTTCTATGATTTATTACAGGAGTTGCGCTTGAGGTTTGAAGGGGATCCGCAGCAAAAAAACAAAAAAATTCCTACATTGGAATCCCAAAAACTGCCTAGGATCTATCTATGTAGTAATGCGGTAATGGCTAATGCGTAGAGAATACATACCCTTATAAACCGTACGCGGTTAACGTTCCGCGGGAAACATGATTGAAGTAGTCGTACTCGTAGCCGACCTCAAGGTCGCGAAGCTCCTCGCAGGTCACCCCTTGCTCCTTCTTCATCGTGCAGCAGCTCCGGCTCACGACATTTAAGCGCCCCAAGTGTTGCGCCTCGTGTCTTCGTACACATCCGGTGCATGATGAGATCTCCGGCTCCCCGATCCCGCCGGGAGTGCGGAAGTTGATATCCGGGTAGAAATCCCTGCAGCGCAATGGCGTACTACAGGTATGCCTCGTTCGCACAACCCAGACTTGGGGCCATGGTCACAAGGGCTAGAGAGAGAGAGGGAAGGAGGAAGTTAACCAAAGGACTTCTCCAATTGATGATGTGTTTAATCCCACCCATGGACACTCCTTTTTAGAGGCTAAGGGGGTATGCCTTTCTCAAGACTAAGCCATATGGGACTAAAGGGCAAAGGAAAAGAGGCAAAAAGGAGCCAGCCAGCCGGCTGGGCCAGCAAGCCACAACCCAGCACTGCAGCTGGGCGGGTGGGCTGGCGAGCCCCCACCGTGGCCCAGCAGCTGGCGGCGACCAGCGTTGGCCGGGTGGGCTGGCCACCTGCGGCCTAGCTCGCGGCAACCGCTCACAATAGTAGCCAGCGCAGCAGCCCGGTTGGGCTGGCGCCCACCAGCGGCGAGGCGAGGGGAAGAGGCGGCCTAGGGTGGGCCGATCTGTCGACCGCGGCCCGTCTGCGCTTGGCGCTGCGCTGCCCTGAGCGGCGCGTAGTACTTGTCGCTCGCCCGCGCTCACTTGGCTGAACTATTTTTTTTCCCTTTTCTTTTTTCTGCAGCTTTTCTTCTAAGCTATTTTCCTCCGGGGATTTGGCCTAATATAAAAGTTTCTTTTATAAATCTTAATCTAAATATTATTTAGTATATATTAATTCACAATTAACATATAATAAATGTATATTTAAATTCCCATTTATCCGAAAATACTTTTTCGGTCTTTTCCTTTATTCTTTCTCTGAACAACTTTGGATCTCTCTGCGGAACATTTCCGGCTTGCTCTTTCTCTACCGTGATTCCGCCTTGCGAATGATCGCTCTCATCATACCCTTAAGTGTATCCTCTCATGGATCGGGAATGCTCTAGACATGATCTAAATCAATGATCAACAGAGGTACCAGGGATATCCATGTGACCCCTATGCATTCCTGATGACAATGTCGTTTGAACCGGTAAATATAGTATCTAATTTCCTTTTGTTTCTTGATACGACTTGTCCAAGATTCGATCATTGGTATCCCATACCTTGTTCAATCTCATTAACGACAAGTTATGTTTTCTTGTTACCGTGATATTACATCCCCGTGACCGAGTCACATGTTGCAACATTTATGGATGTAATCTCACCAAGCCGGCCGTATGTATCTTTACCCGTAATGTGGGTGAAAAAATACCGGTCTTGCAGTCACATGTCATCTACTGTTCCTTCGGAATTCCCAACGTACACCTTTATGGCCACCATATTACCAGATGACGGTTGATGCAGTCTAAGAAGCCTCGGGAAACAATGAGTAATATGAGCTCACGGTTTAAGGAAAAGGAGTCTAGATTTAGCTGTTGCAACATTGAACTTATATGACTTGATCGTGTTGCAATCCTTCAAGGAATGTCCATCACATCATTCTCCAATGATATGACCCCGTCTTCAATTGGCATAAATGCCCATGATCTTGAAACCAAGATCATCCTCATGACCAACGAACTAGTATGAATAGAGGCTACTAGGGACTTGGTTGTTTCATACCACACATGTACCAATGTTTCTACTTGGCACAGTTATAGCACAATATGAAACTATTATAAACTAATTGAGACATGACAATAAAAAACTATTTATTATTTGCCTCTAGGGCATATCTCCTTCATGGTTTCCTTTGTATCCGAAGTCCGACCTTCACTTGATGTCTCGTGTCTCGAACATGAAGGAGAACATTTAAAGTAGTGTTGCTAAATGTGTCTCGGTCGATCCTCCAGACCTTCTTATGTTGGAAAGCAACTTGTTGTGCCAAGTAATTAAAGTCTGAGAATGAAGTTTCTTTTTCCTCGTGTCATCAGGAATCTTCTTACCTATTTATCCTGGTGGTGTAAAGTGATATCACGATCTTTGGCAAAGATTTTGGTAAACCTGGATGAATAAGGAGTTTCTTTCGTTTCTCGATCATGTTCAAGAGTGATGATGATTTTGGTAATCAGAAATTTCTCTTGTTACTCTTACGAGTCCTTGCCACAAAACACCTTTTTTGTCTTGACCTTCTGTTGAACAAAGAGTGATCCTTCTATATCAAAATTAATTCAACAACTTGGTTATCCGTATCTTTGTATCCCTGGAAGCTCTACTTAAGCCATCTAGTGGAGTTTCATCTCTTGAAGTCTATGGTCATGTTTTTCTGTTGTAAGCTTTCCTTTTCAGAAGCTTAAACCCTTATGAAGCTCCATGGTCTCAATCCTTATGAAGACCATCTATCTAACACCTTGAAACCATCTCCTTTTGTTTCCTCTGTTACCTTGATGTGTTTCATGTCATCATCTCAGAGTTGTTTCTGAACACTCCTTCACGAGTTGACCATGATATACTCTGTGTTGTATAGTGTGTTTCCCTCTTATCCTTAGAAGTGACCATGTTTCTCTTCCTTCTTCCTACCTGCGGAATCTCGGGTCGAGATTCTCATAAGGGGATAGATCTATAATACCCCATTTTAGCTAAATACTAACTACGGTTTATTGTGCATTGCATAAGCATCATTATTTTGCTAAGAAAAAATGCAAACAAAAAGAGAAACAAAGTAAAACCCTGGCTATTTTCCTCTTCCTCTCAAAGCAATTCAAAAGAGTTTTGAATAATTTGAAAAGTACAAAAGTTTGTGAAGCCCAAACTTTTACAAGGGCCTGACATTGTTTTAAGTGGTTTATAAATTCTGGTGCTATTTTCGAAATACCCAAAAAACCTTTGGTTTTGAAATTACAAACAGAAAATAGGAAACAGAATTAGAAAAGGTTTTCTATAACAACAGAGCTAGTAGTAAACCAGGCCGGCCCATAGCTTCTCTTGCGCTACCCGTCGCCGGCCAGCAGCCACTAGTAGCAGCCGCAGCCTAGCTCCTGGCCATGCGCAGAAGCCCACCTCGGCCCAACTAGAGCCCATCCCTGGCCCGTACCACTTCAGCCCTTTTCCCCGTTCGTCGATTTCCCCAACGACGAGGAAGCAGCTGCTTGGTAGCCCCTCCGCCGATTCGCGCTACCGTCATCGCCGGCCTTCTACAAGTACCCCTCGAGCCGCGAACCGAACCCTAACTGCTTTCCTCTCACCAATTCCTCTCTGCCCGACAAACCTTAGCGGTAGGTGCTCCGCCGACCCGACATCCTGACCTCTCCAAGCCTCGGTGGGACCACCATTGGAACCGCCTCGTTGCCCTGGTTAGTTCCCCCTAAGGAATCGATGCAAGCCCCCATCAATCAAGCTCCTGGTCATCATTGATGGCCCAAAATATATCGAGCTCATTGGGGAACCCTAAGAGGAAGGTATGATGAGCACATCAACAAATTTTCCTTCAGTACGAAACCAAGGTTATCAATCCATTAGGAGCAAGGAAACACCCCAAAGGTGTAGCTAGCTGAACGTTGGCAGGGCGCACTACGTGCCAACAGCAACGTGGAGACATGCACAACACAACCACATAATTTTGTCCCCAACTTGCGATGAGGTTGTCAATCTCACCGATTTTGCTGAAAACAAAGGATTAAACATGTCAAATAGAAGGAAGTAATAGTTTGTAGAAAGTAAACACAAGGCAGTAAACAGTTGATTATAGATTGAATGTAAAAGAAAGGATCGGGGTCCATAGTTCACTAGAGGTGGCTCTCCTTAAGATAGATAACATGCTGGGTGAACAAATTACAGCGGGGCAATTGACAAACATTGAGAAAGCATAGAAGCATATACTAATCATCTTGACTCCTTTGAGACTTGATTGGGCATTACAACATTATACATAGACCACCATCCAACTGCATCTATGACTAATAATCCACCTTCAGGTTATCATCCGAACCCCCTCCAGTATTAAGTTGCAAGCAACAGATTATTGCATTACGAATTGCGTGTAAAGTAAACAATATGATTGTTCTATGAACAAAGGATTGTTGTT
Organism: Avena eriantha; assembly: GCA_910589775.1. Taxonomy (NCBI): domain Eukaryota; kingdom Viridiplantae; phylum Streptophyta; class Magnoliopsida; order Poales; family Poaceae; genus Avena; species Avena eriantha. The sequence continues at coordinate 8,849,238 of OU342741.1, read as the reverse complement.
TTCTCCCTAGTAGCAACAACACATCTAGTACCTTAGAGATTTCTGTCACTTCCCCAGATTACCAAAGGCATGAGCCCACTATCGAGCATAAATACTAACTCTTGGAGTTGCTAGCATCTACTTGGCCAAGATAGCTACTAACAACGGAAAGCATGCACGATCACAAATAACAAAGACATGATAGAATCAATAATGAATCTGAAATAGCATCTCAATATCCATCGGATCCCCACAAACACAACATGCAGAATTACAAATAGATGATCTTGATCATGAACGGAGCTCACAAGATCTAAACATGAAAGCACAAAGGAGGAGAACCAGCCATCTAGCTACTACATGGACCCGTAGTCCAGAGATGAACTACTCACGCATCACACCGAAGGCTTGCATGATGATGAAGTAGTCCTCCAGGGTGAATTCCCCTCTCTACCAGGGTGCCGGGTAGAGCTTCAGATCCCTCTCGATCTAGGGATGGAGATGACGGCGGCTACAGACTCTTTCGTGGATTTTTGATCGGGTACTTAGGGTTTCCGTATCAGAGGCAATATATAGGCGGAAGGAGAAGCCGAGGGGGTGCCTGGGGCAGCCAGACCACCCCCTGGCGTGGGCCAGGCCTGGCCGTGCGGTCAGGTGGTGTGGCCAAGCCCCAGCCCCTCTCTATCTCGTATTCTGGCTCCAGATGTCCCCCGGTAAAATAATGACTTTGGCTTTTGTCCCATCCAATTCCGAGAATATTCATATTCTGACTTCCTGGAACCAAAAAGAACAGAAAACAGACAGCTGGCATTGCGGCTCTTGTTAATAGGTTAGTCCAAGAAATCATATGAAAACTACTCCAAAGTGTGGAAAACACAAGAAAGTAGATAAAACCAAGCATGGAACATCAAAAATTATAGATACATTTGCAATGTATCAACATCCCCAAGCTTAACTCCTGCTCGTCCTCGAGTACGTAAGTGATAAAAAGAAGGAATAATTTTTGAGGTGACATGCACCATCATAAACTTGATCAAAGTATTTGTAAAACATTCAAAGTTGGGATCATAGTACTTCAATCATAACATGAAAGACAAAGTTCTAGCAATAAGACAAAGCAACTAAGTTGCAACATGAAAAGGCATAAACAAAAGATTCATGAATAACAATGCTTTGCAAGACGTTTGTTTGTTCCACATAAAGAAAACATGACACAATGGTATTCAGCTTGTCCCTCATAGAGTAGCAAACATAAATGCATAGGACACCTTCAAAGTTTATAAGAGTGACTAGATACAAATAGTTTAAAACAGGCAATATCAAGGTATGCATCAATCAACTAGTCTTGGGACAATGCACATAGAACTAAGAATGGCCACTATGCTCTCAAAGTAGGTGCATAAGGGTAGAAGGTGGAGACTCAATATAATGGTGGAAGAAAAACCTTCATAGAAGGAAGCAGAGATTCAAGTTTCATAAAGATCTTCCAAAAATTATGGTACTTATAGATTTCAGCTCTCATTGCCCCTATCATAAGCATCTTGAAGGTGATTAAGGTTAAAGTGAACAATGGTGTACATGCTTGACGAAGTATAAGTTAGAAATCTCATGTCCCTTGAATACGAGGGCCGCTCCTCATGCTACTCAAGTTTAGTCACCGGTAAGTTCTTGTCATTGTAAGTACATGTGTATCATAGAGAACCGCCAACGGGGTACCCCTTGCCCGATCATACGGAAGAATCCCCATATCAAAATGACAAGGCAAGAAGACAACGAGCATCTCAGCAATCTTCTTATTTACCATGGGAATATGGTGCTTTTTTCTCTCTTTCCTCTTTTCATAATCTATTTTTTTCCCTTTCTCTTTTTTTTCTCAATATAGGACTCTTTTTTATAAGAAGAATGCTTCATATACAGCTCATTATGGTTACGCTGCAGGTTTCCACCATGTCAACATGGATTAGACCAGCGGCCCAGGCATTTCTCTAACACATATATATAACTCCATGGACTTACAAGCTCCCCTTTCATTTCACACCGATGACATCCATAGACAAAAGAGCATTGTCGTGGTGGTGGCACGGCAGATGCCATGGATAGGCTAAAGATGGGGCCAATGAGTGCTAGGGGAATCCAGGGAGGGAGAGCGTGGTGCTTCCATGCACGGAAGTTCTTGTATTCTCTGTATCAGTGTTGCTTACAAGTGCTCTTGAGGCCCTTAGCAAGAAGGAGACAATGTCTCTTACCCCCCACTAACTAGCCCTAGAGTTCTACCTTAGACAGAGAGTGATTCCTCTATTTTCCATCCCTCTCTATGGAGGCCCTGGTGCTCCTTATATAGGGGAGCCCGAGTTACAATTTTAGGGCACAGGTGGCAGCATATTCTACGAATATGCTCCTTTCCTAAAGCTGATGCTTCTTTATTCTTCTTTAACGGCTCGTCCGTGCTTTGGATGTAACCCGCAGTGTCATCCTTGTCTTTTGGCGTCACGGGCTACGTCATCTGGCTTTGCCCGCGTCACCTTGGTCGCCACTGACCCGCTGGTCCTCTCCTTTGCTTTACTTTGCACATGTTATAGCTAATAAAGCCACCTTTTGACCAGCAGGGGATTCCTTCTCTTTGAAGCTAGGATAGTTCGGATAGCAAATAGCTAATCCGGCTTACCCATTTACCTGCAAAACGGATAGACATGGCCGACATAAAACTTATGCGGGCCGGACCAGTGTCAAGGAAATGCCCCATTGGCCGGGCCACACCGTGATTCGGCCTGCCTTGAGGTGACCCGGTCAGCACTTTGCTTTGACCGTGCCGTACCCCGGCTAACTCGGCCCTTATACCCCGGTGTTGCCCTACCCAGGGGTATCCCTCCCAACATTAGTCCCCGAAGGTGGTGCGGTCTTAGCAACTTTTAGTTGTTAAGGCCACAGCAGGTTCCCATATCCGGATCTTTCGCTCCTTTGTCCGAGTTACCTCGTTGCCCGGAGTTCCTTTTCTTGCGACCCCTTTGCTCTTTCCGAGTCATTCCTCGTTGGATAGGTCTCTCGCTTGCTTATATGGCTTGCTTTTCCTTCTCTCGTACGCTTCTCCACATCCTACGTGGATGGTAATCATCATTTTCCTCATTTTAAGGGCCATGCGCATTTACCGCGCCGGTTACTATCGCTGTGTCAGGCATAATTGCTGTGAGCGTCCCATCACTGCAGCGCCTCGTTAACCGTAACGCCATGTCCCATCATGGGATCATTTGCTCCCGTGGCCCCTCTTGTGGCCTTGTTCTGATTGGTTGCTTGGGCCGCATACACACTCGATGTGTGCGGCACGCCACCCGCAAAGGATCCCACGACGCGCATGGCACAGTTAAGTAGAGGGCGCGGTGCACTCCCAGGGGAAGTTCCCCCATTCGCGCCGCGCTCCATTGCTCTCTCACTTTCACTGCGACTCCGCCGCCGCTGGTTTTCTTCTCCACGAGCACCACCGTGACCGTGATCCGGTAGTATCTCACGCCAGCGCCACCGTTTTCAGTGCCAATCTCCACCACGGGGCCTTGCGCTTCCCGTTTCCCCTCTTCCGGCTACCATTATTCCGATTACCCCCTCGAAAGCTTCGATCTCACCATGACTGAGGCAGAAGCTTCGATGGTGGCATAGCAGGAAGAAGGGACGGAGGGCCGCGAGCGTGGATGCTAGGATGGCTCCATCGTCCACGAGGAGGATTTGGCTTGGCTCCATGCCTCCCGTCGCATCCCCGCCGGCGTCGCCTGCCGCCTCGTCGACGGTGAGATTACTCCTGCCCCCAAATCTAGGGAATATGTGGTTTTCTTGTCGCATTTCCAGCATGACTTCGGCCTCCCCACTTCTGATTTCTTCTTCGATTTCATTTCCACCTACAAACTGCAATCGCATCATCTTCCCGCAAATGCTATCACCTCTCTGTCCTCCTTTGCCTCCGGCATTGAGGGATACATCGGCCTCTGGCCAACCAAAGAACTTTGGATCAAGTTCTTTGGTCTGCGGAGGAATGTGGTTTTAGATAAGGAGCTTGCCCCAGAGGACAAGCACCTAACCCAATGTGGCGCCGCCTCCATCTCGCCCCGGAAACAGTCCGTTTTCCCCCGGGTCACGGGGCTCGAATCTTGCAAGGGCTGGGCCCGGACCTTCTTCTACGTCCAGAACACCACCAAGGAGGACCAGATCCGGCTGCTCACCTTCAGACTGGGTCCTCCAGACACCTCGCTTTGGGAAAGCATTCCCAAGCGCGCCACGGCCCTAGCGAATCAAGTGGCTCGCCGGATCACGGAGCTGCTTAAGGAGCACCTCCGGGGGAGGATATCATGATCACTTTCCTCCACAGCCGGGTCTCCCCCTCCAGAAGCAAGCCCACAAGATCTGCTATCTTAGCAGTCCTCTTGACCTTCACCGGACCTCCTCTTTTGAGCTGGATAACTCGGCAGTTTACCGCCGGGTTAAGTCCATTTTCAACGTGGAGAAGGAGTTCTTCAAGGCCTGGGAGTGGGGACTTGAGCCCTTCACTCGCGCCAACCCTCCTCCAAAGGTAAGTTAACCCTTCTTTGTTTTCCGGATTCTCTTTGTTTGTTGATTTCCCTTTGTAACTTGGCGATTATTCTTTCATAAATTTCTCCAGCAACCACTGGAGGATGGCGAGGTTCTAGCCAGCAAGTGGTTGGAGGACCGCCCCGAGGGAGACGCGGTGGAGACTGATCCGGAGGCCTTCTTGCCTGCCCCGGACGTCGTCAAACGTGGTGCTGGTAAGGCCCCTTCTCTAAGGGATTGGCCAGACGATGATGATTCGGACATTGAGGTCCTTGAGGTACTTGATCCGGTTCTTATCTCTTATTTGCACCTGGCTTATGTTTGAATGTTCAGCTAACCTAGACGCTCAGGTCCATGAGGTTCCTTCGCTTGCCACTGGCGGCCTGGCGCTGGCCCCTTCCCAGAAGCGCGTAGCTACCCCGGCCGCAGCTTCGAAGGTGCCGCCGCCAAAGAAGAGGCAAAAGAAGTCTGGGGTTAAACCCTCGGCCAAGCCTGCCGCCAAGAGCACAGTCCGGAGGGCACCCAAACTTCGGGCTCCTCCTACCGTCGATGAGTAAGTCCTTTTAGCATTGCTACCTCGGATTCTTCTGTTGCTTGCCTTTGTCTCTGGTTGGTTCTCTCTTTTTGACTTGTTGTCCTTCCTTTTTCCCAGAGCTCCTGTGGATATTTCCCAGAGCGGTTCTGGCATTGCCTCCCAACTCTGGAGCGGTCCCTCTCCCCCCCTCGCAACGATGATCATCGTCCGCTTAGCCCTATTCAAGAGAGTTCTGCAGCCACGCCTGACCAGATCCCACCTCGCCAAGAGGAGGGCAACATCGGCGCGGGGGGTAGTGGGCCGGATCTAGATACGATGATGCCGGATCTCTCTAGCTCCTTGGCCTCTGTGCCCAATGTTGAGGCGCCAGCTTCATCGGTGTCGCCCCCAGTATACCTAGTACCAGCAACAACACCAGCAACACCAGCACCAACATCAGTAGCACCAGCAGCAACAACACCAACACCAGCAGCAACAGCACCAGCATCAACAGTAGCACCAGCATCAGCAGCAACAGCCACAGCAAGAGCCTCCAAGCCTCCTAAGGGGAAAGCTCCTTCGGCCCCCACCGGGTCTGTCCCTTCAATCACTGACTTCTTTCAACACGCTCCTCAACCCTCATCCGACAAAGCTAAGAAGACTTCTGGGCCAGCTTCGTCCGGGCCAGCTTCCGGATCAGAGGGAAGTAAACAATTGGTTTTGCACACCAGCCCTGCTGTGGCTCAATCCGCCAGGCGTGAGGCCCATGGGAAGGGGTTAGTGACGAGCCATTCTTCGAGCGGCGAGAGTTATAGTCCACTACTCCTTGAGTACGTGAAAAACTGGAATAATGCCGAATTCATCGACCCCCAAGACGATCTCCCAGAAAGGTTCGGCCTAGCCGAGTTTAGCGCGCAGATGAACTCCGCTACTAAGGCTATCTCCCTGGCTGGCCGGATGATGGAGGTAATCCTTTTTCTCTGTTGTTGGTGTTTTTCATAACTTAGCATTTGTAGATATATCCTAGTCCCCGAGCCTCCGAGGGAATAACTTGTTATTCGGTCGGATGCTACCTAGTTTTTGTTCATAGTCATTAACTTGCAATAAATTTTGGGCCGGGTCTAGTTCCCTTGGCCCGGATCATGTAGTTTTTAAATATCGACACACCTAGAGCCGGGTTAAGTTCCATTTGGCCCAGATCTTGTAGACTTCGAATATCCACACACCTAGAGCCGGGTTAAGTTCCACTTGGCCCAGATCTTGTAGACTTCGAATATCCACACACCTAGAGCCAGGTTAAGTTCCACTTGGCCCGGATCTTGTAGACTTCGAATATCCACACACCTAGAGCTGAGTTAAGTTCCACTTGGCCCGGATCTTGTAGACTTCGAACATCCACACACCTAGAGCCGGGATAAGTTCCGCTTGGCCCGGATCTTGTAGACTTTGAATATCCACACACCTAGAGCCGGGTTAAGTTCTACTTGGCCCGGATCTTGTAGACTTCGAATTATTTCTACTTTGCCTCTAAATTTTTGTCTCTTTCCTATTTCAGATTACCACTAACCGCCGAACCGCTGAGTTCCAGTGCCTGCTGGACTCCTACAAAGACATACGCGGGCGTTATGGTAAACTCCTGAAGGAGTACCAGAAGAGGGGTTAGTTTCCATTCCTTTTCCTTCCCTGTTCATTCGAACTTCTTAGGACTTATGTGAATGTCATGTCCGAATTACACAGCCGAGGTTGAGGCTGAGAATAAAATTATGAGGAAGAACCTTGCGGAGATCAAAGGTAAACTCATCCCCTTTACATAATCATCGTTCCCTCTGTGCTTTATCTGGTGGACACTCATATTTTGGGTCCTCTGGATCATGTTGGAGTTGCTCTTGAGGACAATGTCCCCATGCCTGAACTGATGACCCACTGCCTCGAACAAGCAGGGAAGTACGAAGCAGAACTGAAGAAGAAAGACGCTGAGATAGCTCGGCTCCAGCAGCAGGACTCGGAGATCACTCGGCTGAATGCCGAAATCCAGAGCCTTAAGAGCTCTCATCAGTCCGTGCTGGAGAAGGCCAATCAGGAGTTTGTCGAAGAGAAGGAGCGTTTAGTTACGCAAATCTCTAAGGACAAGAGCCTACTGGAGGAAGCCGACGTCAAACTTACGTCGGCAATCACTGAGTATGAAAAACTCCGGGTCCACAATGCCAACACTGATTCTGAGCTTCAGCAACTCCTCTTCCAGATTGCACGTAAGTTCTCTGCTCTTGCTTGATCTGTTATTATTCGGATTTTGTCCATCCGCTCATTGTTTCTCCTCTCATCCTTAGGCAAATTTCTCGAGAGTGATACGTTCGCTGCCTCTGCCGTACGCCAATCCCGTGAGTAGCGTGGAGTTCCTGTTGGTATGATGCCGAGCCAATTCCTTATACCACAGAGGATCTCCCGGCGAGTCTCACCGCTTGTCTTGAGATAGTAAAGAATTTTGGCGCGGATATTGTCCTAGCGGCAACACGGATGTTCGGCTGTCTCTGGCCCAGTGAGACCATTCCCAAGAAAACCTCAGACTTCATAGACAAACTCATGGAATGTGACACGCAACTGCACTTGTGGCGCGAATCTGCGGCACGGGCTGGAGCCGACATTGCTCTGAAGTTTACACTTTCATGGTATGAAGGGATTGACTTGGCACTGCTCAGGCATATGCGCACCGGGTCTAAGTGGTGCGAGGATTCGGAGTGGATCGCGCGCCACCAGGCCTGTGCGAACAATATAATCCAGTACTCCTTCTGCCATGCCTAGAATGAGGGGCCGAGCTTCCTTGATGTTGCTGATGACGAGATTGTCTCTGGAGCTGAAGAGGAAGGGAATGAGAGTGAGGGCTCCGAGCTATGCGACGAGGCCGAAGACCCGGAGGACAACGAAGTTGACCTGGAGGATGAAGCCGAAGCTAACGCTCCTCCTACACACTCCGTAGTACCTCCCTCAACAAATGATTCTCCTGCTGCTTCTGCCCCTTGAAAAACACTCATCATATTTATCAGATCCCCAGAATGCCGGGCGCAGATGTACTTAAATACCTTGGTTTGTTTGTGCTACAATTTTATGTTTCGAACTAAGTTTTTATTGCCGGATTATCGTGGGCAAAGTCCCCGAGTTTCATTTTCTTGTTCCTCCAATTTTTGACTCGGCTCGCATCTACCTTCATTCCGTTTTTTGACTTATGAGTCCGAGGTTCAAAAAATTGACTTAACAATACTTGAAACCTTGAGATTAGCTCAAAATGATTCGACACTTTAGTGAAGAAAATAAATTAAGGGTTAGCCAAAAAACCAATGACGGCCCGCTTAAGCTCTTTTTCCTTAGTTGTTTTTCATGTGCTTTGCCATTCCAAACTTATTCTCTTGCTTGCCATGAAGCCAATTCTTGTTGGACAACAGCAAAGTCGAAGAGTTAGGTTTTTGGTGCTAACACATTACTAAACCAACTAAAACATAAGCGACTTAACTCAGCTGACACAAAAAATACGAAAACAAGACAAGTGATGTAGCAGTCCCCGAGTCTCTGCTCGGGGTAGGAAAGTTTTTATTGATAAGCTCAATGCCGACATACATACCGACATGTGAGTAGTTCGGATACATTCACCTCTTAGGTATAGAAAGGACGCAGCAGTGCTTCGTTCCATGGTCTTTTGGATTCCTCTCCAGACCTGTCCGCCTTGTTCTTTTGCTGGGGTTGTGCATCAATAAGATAGTAGGAATCATTGCGCAACGCTTTGATCACAATGAAGGGCCCTTTCCATGGGGGGGATAACTTATGCATGCCAGTGGTGCGCTGTATTAACCTTAGCACCAAATCACCTTCCCGGAAAACTCGGGGGTTACTTTCCGGCTATGATAGCATCGGAGATTTTGCTGATATATGGCGGATCTGGACAATGCCAGTTCTCTCGCTTCTTCTAGCAGATCAACATCATTTTTCCGGGCTTCGCGCACTTCGGCTTCTGTGTATTGGGTGACCCTAGGCGAATCATGCTCTATGTCGGCTAGTAATACAAATTCTGCCCCATATACCAGAAAGAACGGTGTATAGCCTGTTGATCGATTCGGAGTTGTTCTTAAACTCCATAGTACCGCTGGTAGCTCTTCTATCCAGCACCCCGCTGATCTTTGCAGCGGCTCTATGAGCCGGGGTTTTATCCCGGACAATACCAGTCCGTTGGATCTTTCCACTTGCCCGTTTGACGCGGGGTGGGCAACTGAGGCGACATCTAACCGGATCTTCTTTTCCTAGAAGAACCTCGCAAATGCTCCTTCAGCAAAATTTGTCCCGTTATCAGTTATGATGCTATGGGGGTAGCCGTACCTTAAGATTATATCCTTAAGGAATCTTACTGCTGTTGCCCCATCACATTTCCGAATTGGTTTCACTTCAATCTATTTGGTGAACTTGTCAATCATGACCAGGATGTGGGTCATCCCTCCTTTGGCCAACTTAAATGGTCCTACCATATCTAGGCACCATACAACAAATGGCCATGTAATGGGGATAGTTTTCAGCTCCGACATTGGCAGGTGAGTTTTCGTGGCGTATTTTTGACAACCATTGCATTTTCTCACCAAGTCCTCTGCTTGCTCCAAGGCACCGGGCCAATAAAACCCATGCCGGAAAGCCTTTGCCACTAAGGCCCTTGAGGAGGCATGGTGGCCGCATTCCCCTTGGTGAATATCTTGTAGTATGTCGAGTCCTTCCTCCGGATCAACACACCGCTGTAGCACCGCTGTCACATTTCTTTTGTATAATTTGGCATTGATTATGGTATAGGCCTTTGCCCTTCTCTGAACTTGCCTTGAACTTATTTCATCATGTGGCAGGATTCCCTCTTTCAGGAAATCAAAAATTGGCTTGGCCCAAGATGGTATATGTCGGACAGGAAATGGTTCCTCATCCACTTCCAGTGCATCCACCGACATAACTCCCGCTGGATCAAGCTGCACAGTCCCCGGGTTTGCTTAGGCAGTCCCCGGGTTTGCTGAGGTGCTTCCCCATTCTATCTCAATCGGTGCAGCTCCTGATCCGGGGAGTGCCAGGATGTAAATGGAATCTTATTCGGGCGATGGTGTGATTGATGGTTTTCTCAGGTGTTCCAAGGCAACATTTGGTGGGATTGGTTGCTGGGATGAGCCTATCTTGGATAGTGTATCCGCTGCCTCGTTTTCAATCCGAGGTATGTGATGGAACTCACATCCCTCGAAGGACCCGCTTATTTTTTGAACATGGAACCTATACAGGGCCATGTTAGCATCCAGGGCATCCCAGTTTCTAGACACTTGCTGCACCACCAAATCCGAGTCTCCAAAGCATTGTATCCAACGTATCCCTACTTCCTTTGCCACTTTGAGACCGTGTACCAGTGCTTCGTATTCCGCAACATTATTCGAGGCATTGAAATGGATTTGAAGGACGTACTTCAGTTGATCCTTATTGGGCGAGGTAAGCACTACTCCAGCACCTAATCCATCTTTCAGTTTTTATCCGTCGAAGTGCATTTGCCAGTAATTGGAGTCCGGCAGGGGTGGCTCGTATTGCATTTCAGCCCAATCCACAAAGAAATCCGCCATAGCTTGTGACTTGATCGCATCTCTTTTGTCGAACTATGGCACGTATGGAGCTAATTCGATTGCCCACTTTGCTATTCTGCCGCTTGTGTCCTTGTTACTCATGATCTCTGAAATAGGTGCCTCACATATCACCTTGATGAGGTGCTCCTCGAAATAGTGCTTGAGCTTCTTGGCCGACATATATACGCCGTACGCCATCTTCTGATAATGAGGATAGTTCTGTTTTGACGCTGACAATACTTCGCTCAGATAATACACCAGCCTTTGCACCGAATTTCCTTCCTCTTTGCGCTCCACTACGATCACTGCACTTACGACTCGGTCGGTCGCGGCTACGTAAAGCAACATTGGTTCCTTAGGTAGTGGTGCAGCTAGGATTGGCGCGATAGATAGCATCTTTTTCAATTCTCGAAATGCAAGATCCGCCTGTGGTGTCCATGTGAACTTATCTGCCTTTTTCATTAGCTGATAGAGGGGCAAGACCTTCTCTCCTAGCTGACATACGAACCGACTTAACGATGCCAGGCAACCAGTGAACTTTTGGACATCGTTAAGACACTTTGGCAACTCCATTCTTTCTATGGTCTGGATTTTCGTTGGGTTAGCTTCAATGCCGCTGCTAGATACCAAGAAACCGAGTAACTTTCTGGCTGGTATGCCAAAAGTGCATTTCTCCGGGTTCAGTTTCATTCGGAACATTCTTAGGTTCGCGAATGTCTGGCGGATATCCTCAAGGAGCGTATTGCTTTCCTTGATTTTTATCACCACATCATCCACATACACCTGCACATTCCGACCTATTTGGTCATGCAAGCATTTTTGCATGCATCGTTGGTACGTTGCTCCTGCATTACGTAATCCAGACGGCATAGTTCGATAGCAATAAGCCCCGTAGAGGGTAATAAACGCAGTCTTTATTTGATCATCCGGGTTCAGGGGTATCTAATGGAAACCAGAATACGCGTCAATGAATGATAGTAGCTCACATCCAGCAGTTGAGTCTATGACCCGATCTATTCTAGGGAGTGGAAATGGATCTTTTGGACACGCCTTATTCAGGTTCATGTAGTCAATACACATGCGCCATACCACCGCCATGTTCAGATCATGTTTCTTTTTTCTCCACCAGCACCGGATTAGAGAGCCAATCCGGATAGAGTACCTCCATGATAAATCCGGCCGCTAGCAATCTTGCTATCTCATCTCCAATTACTTTTCTTCTATCTTCTGCGAAACGCCTAAGAGGCTGCTTTACCGTCTTAGCCTCGGGTCTTACATTCAATGAGTGCTCAGCCAACTCCCTTGGTACACCTTGCAGATCCTGCGTAGACCAAGCAAAGATATCTCGATTCTCACGGAGGAAGTTGACGAGCTCGCTTCCCTATTTGCTGCTTAACCCGACACCTATGGCAACAGTGTGCTCTGGGAATAGATCATCAATTGGCACTTTGTTCGTATCCTTAGTCGCTTGGAACGATACGCTCCCATGTGGGTTGGTCAGGGCCGGCATATGTTGTCGCGTGGATTGAGCCAATGCTGCCACTTCTAGTATCTTCCTTTTTTCCTGAGCTATCACGAGTGACTCGGCTAAATTGGATCCGGCTGATGCGCACTTGATCGAACGCCAGAAGTCCCCTGATATAGTTACCACGCCCCTTGGTCTGGGCAACTTCATCTTATGGTAGCTGACGTGGGTTGTTGCCATGAATTTGCTCAGCGTTGGCCTGCCGAGTAACGTGTGATAAGTACTTTCTAGATTTACCAGTTCGAATTCCAAGTTCTCCGTGCGGTAATTATCTCTTGTGCCGAATAACACGTTAACCCGGACCTTACCAATTGGTTCACAAGAGATTCCCGGCACAATACCGTGAAAAGTAATCCTTGTCGCGTGCAGCATATTCTCTGTTATCCCCAACTTGTGCATGGTATCCTTGTACATAATGTTGATACTGCTGCCATTGTCAATCAATACCTTGGAAAATCTCACGTTGAGATTTGGTTCGATGAACGTCGGATCTAGGACCAGAGTGTAGGTTCCTAGGCTTGGCATGATCTTTGGGTGATCTTTGACACTTCATGTGATTTCTTGATCGGCCCAAGGCATATATCTTGGCACAGCCAGTATTACTCCGTTCACCTCCATATGCCGGCGCTGCAAGCTTTTCCGGTCATTCTCTTCCGTGGTGAACACACAATAGCTCTGATGATGTTCCCTATACTCATTTCGTCCCTCATTCTCGTTGTAACCTTGGCCTTGTTGCTGGTTGTTTCCTACCTGATGTACTGCATCCCTTCTTTCCGGATTCTCGTACATTGGCGGAGGTGGTGGCAGCATTAGTTGCTGTCCATTTCCCCCCGTTAGTAACGGTGGCCGGGGTGTTTCATTTCTAGGTGCTTCATTTCGAGGTGCCTGAGCATTCCCCGAACCCACTTGTTCCAATTTCCTCATCCATTCACACTGCCGGGTCGTATGATTCGCTGGACTGTTCGGACTTGGCGTATGAAATTTGCAAGGTTGATCTAGCATAGATTTGAATGTATACCTCGCCTATCCTTTCGTTCCTGCCATTGCTTTTTCTGCTCCGGGGTCCAAGGCTTTCTCCCTTCGCTTTTCTGCTGCCAGTTTTGCCCTCCAGTTTTCTGGCATTGGCTCGCTGTGGCATTGGGCTAATCCCGGTCCACTGCTGCTACCTGCTGCGCGTTATACCGATAATTCGGATGCTCGTCCCTTCTTTTTCCTCGGAAATCATTCCTCCTTGATGACCCGGAGATATCTTGGTTGTAATACTCCTCATTTGCTTCGCTAGACATTAGCCGGGGTTGAGTTGGATCTCCCAAGGCATATGAATCTGCAATCCGGATCGTCTCGGACAAGGTAGTTGGCATATCTCGTTGTAACCTTTGCCACATCATACTTCCATATCTGCATCCTTGAGCGTACCACGCAATTGCTTGTGATTCAATCAGCCCTTCGCATGAGTTTCGCACATTGCACTAGCGAGTCAGGAAATCTCTATCTGGCTCATTCGGTCTCTGCCAGCATAATGCAAGGGTCTGTGGTCTGTTGGGTCTCTTGTAAGTGCTTGGGAAGTTACTAACAAACAGTTCCTAGAAATCCAACAAACAGTTGACACTCCCTGGTGGCAAATTGTTCAGCCAAACTCGCGCTGGTCCTTCCAGCATCTGTGGTACATATCTAACTGCCCATCTCAAATTTCCTGTCATGATCTTGACGGCTGTGGCATAATCAATCAGCCAATCCTCTGGCCTAGTACTTCCATCATAAGTTCGGGTTCCCCTGGCCAGCTGGAAGTTCGGCACTGGTGGCTCATTCAAGATCTGGGGCCCGAAACATGCTGGACCCAGTGGACCTTGTAACTCAATTTGCTCCGACCTATAAATCCTATCCAACTTCAACCTTGCATCATCTGGCTGCAAGTTCTTGCATCCCAACCGTGCTCCAATTATGTGGTGATCCGGTCTGGGATATCGATCATTGACCATAGCCGAATAACCATCATTGTATCTTTCCTGATCCGGATGTGCCTAATGCTGTTGTGCCGCTTGTCCTGCACTTCCTCCTTGCCGAGGTTCGCGTTGTTGCGTCTGAGGTACATTTTGCCCCGCTCCCACAAGGTTACGCTATCCGGCATTGCCGTTGGCAGCATTTCTTTGACCGGCATTGCCTTGGTCATGGTTACCCCGGGCAGCCACACCCCGACTGGTATTGTGGAGATCCTCATCAACTTGCACTGCTTTTCCTTTTCCAGCTCTTACCGGGTCATAAGGGACCATTTGCTTGTTTCTTCTCCCGGAGTCCACTACCTCTTCTCTCCTGGGGTCATGACCCAGAGACGATGCGGCTCCTCTGGATCTCGCCGGGTTATTTCTGGCCGAATGTACCACCTGTGAGGAGAATATCATTTTGCGGCCCGAAAGTTGGGGTGTCCAAGCAACGCGGTACCCAAGTTCCCTGAAATCATCCGCGATGACTACAGTTGGTGTGCCAAATACTCAGAGGGTCTTTTTCGGCACGAATTCAACTTTATGTTTCAATACAAAAAATCAGGCGAACGGCCGTCAAGTTGGCCCCCCTGTCAGTTCTCGCCGTTATGTCGCTCCTGTCGCTCCCGTCGCTTAGGTGTCAATTAGGCTTGCAGCGTTGGCGCCTGCATCCATTACGCGTCTTCTTCTTCCCCGGAGCAGCAATCTGTGGGGCGTCGCAGCCATGGCGCGGAGCTGGGACATGGACGAACCTGCTCGGCCCAGCTCTCCTCCCTATAGGATTGCATCGTTGGCGCCTCCATTACTCGTCTTCTTCCCCGGAGCGGCAATCTGTGGTCGCGGCCATGCGCAGAGCTAGGAAGTGACGAAGCTGCTCGGCCCCGCTCTCCTCCCCATCCCGAGTCGGAGCTCGCCCTCACTGTGGACGCACCCATGGCACGGTCGGGGACGAGAATTGGTTCCCGGTGAGATCTATCACCTTGTCGACCATGCTCGGTTCTGTTTTCCTCCTCTAGAATCTGAGCTTGTCGTCGTCGTGGTTGCACCCGCACCAATTCTGCCACCTCTGCCAAGGTCTCTGTGGTAGCTCATGTTCTGGGGCTCTCCAAGTTCTGCCATGTTGGGCCTGTAAGTGTTGTTGTATGTTAAACTAGCAAATCTCTTTTTTTCAAATCTCTTGGGTTGTACCAACTTCATTGTGTTTAATTATGAAAGACAAAATATAAATGACTTCTCTCAATTTCTCGCATAGAAAATTGCATAGCTAATTTCATATTCTCGCAGGAACTGGCCCCACTTGTTGAAACGGGGGCACTGCCACGATCTCCACATAACCACGGTGAGTTCTCAAACCGAAAGTTGCAGTTACCATGTTTCTTTTCCAGTCATTCCTCTTCCTCAGTCATTTCTCTGCAGTTTTTCCTGGGCGCTTCTTCTTCCTCTGTTCTGGAACCGTCGGTTCATCTTCTTCTTCCTCTCGCAGGCAGTTCCTTGCAGACAGTTCCTTTCACCCATTTCCTTGCAGGCATGGACGATGGGAAACACACAACAGAGACCCACTTGGTCCCTGCCCATGGCACCACGACTTTGACAATGGTGTACACAAATGATGAAGCGACTGTGGAGACAACTCTCGCTAGGTTTGAGAAATTGCTTGAGAAAGAGAAGCACAAGTTTGTGGGGCTAGATTTGGAGTACACCCGTGCAAATAAGAGAAAAAATCCTCCACAAGAGATCGCTGTCGTGCAAATCGCCATACATGAGGAGGTCCTCGTTTACCACTTCTGCAGGTATGTGAAATTTAAATTTGAGATCACCACTTCTGCATCCCTTGTTCCCTTACATCCCTAGAACCATCTAAGTGCAGGAGTAAACCAACTCAGATGCATAGTCCAGCTCTAGTCGAGTTCTTGTGTAGGAAAGGGATAACTTTCACTAGCGTGGATATCACAAATGACACAATTATGCTTTCTCGTGCGTTGATAAAAATCCCAGAGGGGCACCACATCGACATCCAAAAATTTTACAAGATCAAATCATACCCAGCGAAGGATAGCATGGGTGATCTGGCAGCGGAAATCATCGATAAATCCTATGAAAAACTGAAGAAATTGAAGCGACTCGATCACGACTACTGGGAGTGGAAGCCGATGAGCCAGGTGTGCCTCGAGTATGCAGCCAGAGACGCCTACATGGCGTACGAGTTGTCCAATAAGCTCATTACCATGAAAGATAGGATGGTTAAGGCGGGGTTTTCGCGAGAGAGTTATGCCCTGGTTGCAAGCTAGCCCAGGAGAAGAAGCGCGAGGAGGATAGAAAGCGGTTTCAGGACGAGCAGGGATCTTGGGACGGTGGCAACATCAAGCGGCTAAAGGGGAAGCAAGTCAAGGATGACAACAAGTGGTGGTGATACATTATGTGTTTGTACTAGATTTTAGTTTCTAGTTTATTATGTGTGCGATACATTTAGTTACTTCACTACAAAATTTCGACCAATTTAACTTGTTGATGTATTTCTTGACAATTATAATATAATTGAGCACTAGAAATATTTTGTAATGTGCATGAGCATGATCAGTAAATATAATTGAACACTAGAAACTTTAAGACACTCCATATAAAGGAGTAGATTAATATATAAGATTCACCAGAGACACCACGAATATATTGTCTTACATGCCACACACAGGTAATAATTAACTAGAACAAAATAAAAGCAAGGGCTGCAGCAGGAGGCCGGGACATGGAGATGCCTAGCAGGACAGGGGTTTATCAGCAGGAGGCAGCGATGGCCTAGTCGATGGGATACAGGCCAGTCCTGACATGTTGACAATTAATCTTCAGGTGCATGTTAAAAATACTTATGATCAAAACCATTCATATACATATGCATCATACCAATCATTAAAAGATCAAAAACAATTCAAGGATCATATATGTAGTTCCATATGAGAATAAATCTAGGGCCTCAAAATTTGTTTTAGAGATGGAGTTGGGGAACCAAAGTACCAATAGCACAACCTATATTGTTTGTGTGCATTGCTACCTCAGATTCACCAACCCATCCCTAGAACACGACACCATCATACGTGTCTCCACTTGAACTCTTCTGGGGCAAATTTCAATCACCGGCCTCGGTGACAAACTAAAATGTAATTCTTATACACTATGAATGCATGGAATAGATAATTCAAATATCATAGTTCTATGAATGTAGAATAAAGATTGCAGCCTCATAAGTTTCTACAGAGATAGCGTAAGCGAACCAAGTAACAATTGCACAGCTTATATTGATCTTGTACATGGCCCTAGGTTCGCCCACTCATCCTTGTAAAAATTTGACACCAATGTGCCTGCCTCTCTTTGGGGCAAATTTGAATCATTGGCCACAGAAATTGAAATGTAATCGTACCAAACAATATTCAGGGATATACAAATGCATCATACAATGCATTCATAGATCAGAAACAATACAAATATTATATATTTAGGTTCCATATGAGAGAAAAAATTAGGGCCTCATTTTTTTCAGCGATGGAGTCGGAGAACCAAAATACCAACAGCACAACCTCTATTGTTTATGTGCATTGCTGCCTCAAGGCCACTAACCATCCCTAAGAAAATGAGACCATCAGATGCCCTTGCACTATTTTGGGGCAAAATTGAATCATTGGGCTGAGCAAGGAATAGAAATGTAATGTTATAGGCCTGGTGTGTATCGAAATCAACACTCAACTAGCAAACTCAACTAGATGGCAGATGAGAAGATTGGGGTTTTGTGACTAGATGGATTGGGGTTTTGTGACTAGATGGCAGATGCATCAATCAACCGATCGAATCATATATATACTACCCTACTTCAAGAGCAAAAGAATCTGTACACGATGGAGCAAATTCTATGTATGAACAGTGAAAACTTCGGCTGCGACTAGAGAAGCTAGCAATGTAGTACCTCAGACTCCTCATCAGGGACGTCCTCCTCGAACTCATCATTCTCCGCGATTGCGTCAAAGATTTCTTGAACGACGATGGGGTCGTCGATGTAGATCACCAGATTGCCTCTGCCTGCCGCCTGACCCCCATCCAGATCTGCCGCTGGCACCACGACGTTGTCGGCCACCTGCTGCTCGGCGGCAACGGCTACTACCGGCTGCTCGGCGACGATGGCTACCACCTACTGCTCGGCGGCGACGGCTACCAACTGCTGCTCGGCGGCGACGGCTACCACCTTCTACTCGGCGGCAACGGCTACTGGCTGGACGGATGAGTTCGCACCCTCGACGGCGCGGTGACAAGCGGCATTCGTGCCCAGAGAAGACGCCTCCGTCTGCTTGGCGAAGACCGAGCCATCTGATGTTGTGCCTTCAACTGGCTTCACCTCCAGATCTTCTCCACACGTACGCTTCATGGCGCACCAAGGGAAGGAGGTAGTGCAAACGAGGGAGCTTCGGCGCGCGCGGCAGGTGTAGATTGGGGTCTTGGGACTAGAGAGACAGGGGGAAATGACACGAGCTCATGGAAGAAGAAGGTCGAGGGGGGTTATAAACACCGGACCGTTCGTAGTCCTCGAGTGGACACGTGTGGTGGGCGGGGGGCGGGGGGCTACCACGATCTCCACCCTTTTTTTCGGTTCCCTTTTTTTAAAACAGCCACGATCTCCACTTTAGAGCTGCATTGAAAACACGCTCATGGCAGACCTCGATTCCACTGCATGCAAGTGGCGCAGAACTAATTTCTAGCAACGTTAGATCTACTCAAGGGGGGCCCTTGACTCATGGAATTTACTAGCGGTAGGGCCCAGTTGGAAGTGAGATTGAGAGCGCTGCGTATAAATGGGATATGTCTGATTAAAATCAAGTCGCAATAAATTGCAGCGTCCCGTCGACAACCGTGCACTAGATGACCCTGTTGCCCTCTGCATGAGTTGTAGTAGCAGTAGTAGGCTTTTCAACTTGATTAAACTTGACATGACCGCTTGACGACTTTTTCCATGGACGGCATCGTGTTCCTTCCTGTAGAAATCTCACGGAGGGAGACGTCTATGCTGTCTCACGTTGTACTGTGAAGGGCACGAGGTGTGCAACGATCATCGTTGGATCACACAAAATCAACGGTTGGTGCGCACGATCCGCGTGACAACTGTGACAACCAATAAGGGAGTAGTAAACAGGGTGAGCACAGTTTTGGGCTTCTACGAAAGATAGAGAGGGGGGTAGGCAAAACTAAGTAGTACCACATAAAACCAAGGGTAAAACTAAGTAGTATAAAAATGGAAAGTGTCTTGTACAATAAAATACATCATGGAATACATCAAATTATGCCAAGATAGATCCACTAGAGTTCATTGGATGTGTGTTCTTCTCATAAACCACATATGGATCCTCTAGTGTCATTGCATGTCTGTTCCTCTAAACAAACAACATAAGGATCCACCAGTGTCATTGCGTGTCTGTTCTTTTCATGAACCACACCCAGTGTCATTGCATGCGTGTTCTTTTCATTAACCATAACTAGAGTCATTGCATGTCTGTAACTTCCATAAACCACACATGGATCCACCGATGTCATCGCATGTCTGTTCTTTTCATGAACCACACCCAGTGTCACTGCATGTTAGTTCTTTTCATGAACCACATAAGGATCCACCCAGAGTCATTGGATGTGTGTTCTTCTCATGAACCACACGTGGATCCACCGGTGTCATTGCATGTCTGTTCCTCTAAACAAACCACATAAGGATCCACCAGTGTCATTGCGTGTCTGTTCTTTTCATGAACCACACAAAAGGATCCACCAGTGTCATTGCATGTCTGTTCTTTTCATGAACCACACCCAATGTCATTGCATGTCTGTTCTTTTCATGAACCACACCCAATGTCATTGCATGTCTGTTCTTTTCATGAACCACATAAGGATCTACCACTATCATTGCATGGTTGTTCTTTTCATGAACCACACCCAGTGTCATTGCATGTGTGTTACTTCCATAAACCACATATGGATCCACCGGGTGTGATTGCATGTTTGTTCCTTCCATAAACCACATAAGGATCCACTAGTGTCATTGCCAATCTCTTCTTTTCATGAACCACACCTAGTGTCATTGCATGTCTGTTCTTTTCATGAACCACACCCAGTGTGATTGCATGTCAGTTCTTTTCATGAACCACATAAGGATCTACCAGAGTCATTGGATGTGTGTTCTTCTCATGAACCACACGTGGATCCACCGGTGTCATTGCATGTATGTTCCTCTAAACAAACCACACAAGGATCCACCAGTGTCATTGCATGTCTATTCTTTTCATGAACCACACCCAATGCCATTGCATGCATGTTCTTTTCATTAACCATAGCTAGAGTCATTGCATGTCTGTTACTTCCATAAACCACACATGGATCCACCGATGTCATTGCATGTCTGTTCTTTTCATGAACCACACCGAATGTCATTGCATGTCTATTCTTTTCATGAACCACAACTAGAGTCCACCAGTGTCATTGGATGTGTGTTCTTCCCATGAACCACACATGGATCCACCAGTGTCATTGCATGTGTGTTCTTATAAACAAACCACATAAGGATCCACCAGTGTCATTGCATGTCTGTTCTTTTCATGAACCACACAAAAGGATCCACCAGTGTCATTGCATGTCTGTTCTTTTCATGAACCACACCCAATGTCATTGCATGTCTGTTCTTTTCATGAACCACATAAGGATCTACCACTGTCATTGCATGGCTGTTCTTTTCATGAACAACACCTAGTGTCATTGCATGTGTGTTACTTCCATAAACCACATATGGATCCACCGGGTGTGATTGCATGTTTGTTCATTCCATAACCCACATAAGGATCCACCAGTGTCATTGCCTGTCTGTTCTTTTCATGAACCACACCTAGTGTCATTGCATGTCTGTTCTTTTCATGAACCACACCCAGTGTCACTGCATGTCAGTTCTTTTCATGAACCACATAAGGATCTACCAGAGTCATTGGATGTGTGTTCTTCTCATGAACCACACATGGATCCACCGGTGTCATTGCATGTCTGTTCCTCTAAACAAACCACATAAGGATCCACCAGTGTCATTGCGTGTGTGTTCTTTTCATGAACCACACCCAATGCCATTGCATGTGTGTTCTTCTAAACAAACCACATAAGGATCCACCGGTGTCATTGCCTATCTGTTCTTTCCATGTTTGTTCCTTCCATAAACAACATAAGGATCCACCAGTGTCATTGCATGTCTGTTCTTTTCATGAACCACACCTAGTGTCATTGCATGTATGTTCTTTTCATGAACCACACCTAGTGTCACTGCATGTCAGTTCTTTTCAGGAACCACATAAGGATCTACCAGAGGCATTGGATGTGTGTTCTTCTCATGAACCACACGTGGATCCACCGGTGTCATTGCATGTCTATTCCTCTAAACAAACCACATAAGGATCAACCAGTGTCATTGCGTGTGTGTTATTTTCATGAACCACACCCAGTGTCATTGCAAGTGGGAGACTGAAGGAAATATGCCCTGAGAGGCAATAATAAAGTTGTTATTATATATTCCTTATATATATGATAGATGTTTATTTTACATGCTAGAATTGTATTGATCGGAAACATCAATACATGTGTGTTTAATAAACAAAAGGGTTCCTAGTTATGCCTCTCTTATAGACTAGCTTGTTGATTAACAAGATGATCAAGGTTTCCTGATCATGGACATTAGATGTTGTTAATAACAAGGTCACACCATTGGTGGAATGATGTGATGAACATTCATCCGAAGTATAGCATTACGATCAAGTCATTATGTTTATATTGCTATAACATCATACGAAGTAATCTTTATCCTTAGACCATGAGATCATGTTAATTGCTAACACCGGAAGAGTATCTTGATAACATCAAACGTCACACCGTAACAGGGTGACTATAAAGATGGGTTCAGTACTACGAAGGTGTTATGTTGAGGCTCATGGATCAAGAGTGGAATTTGTCAATCCAGATGACGGATAGATATACTCTGGGCCCTCTCGGTGATATCACATTAGGATAGCTTGCAAGCAAGTGATATGATCACTAGAATGTTATATAATGGGAACGAGAAAAGAGTGCATGTCGGTAACAAGATCAAACTAGGTATGGAGATACCGATGATCAAATCTCGTACATGTAATATATCGAGAGACAAAGGGATTTAGTCACAAGCGTTAAAGGTTCTCACGATCACAGAAGTCATCGTTGAATGTGTAGGAGTCAGTACGGATCTCCAGGTCCCGCTGCTGATTATTGATCGGAGAAGGGTCTCGATCATGTCTACATTATTCATGAACCGTAGGGTGGCACACTTAAGAGTTACCAGACACCATTTTGGAGCACATATGTTTCAGACGAAAGAATTGCAAAGCGCAGGAATTGTTTCAATAGAAACCAGAAATTGTTTCGGGTGGAATTGCAGAAGGTGGTTATGCATGTGATATTGAAATATTGCAAGGGGATATATGTGAATGTTTGTTAATTAAAGTAATTAACAAAATTCTGAATAAATTTAATAAAAAGAGTTTTATTAAATGAGAGAGCATTAAATTTGGAGAAATTTAATGCATTTAACGTGGAGACTTTAAAAGGGAATGTGAAGAGGCATTTTAATGTGGAGGGGTTACCACCACATGAATGGGGGAGGTGAGGGGTCACCCCCCATGCGCCAGCCATGGATAGAGGGGGCACCCCCCTTCTCCTATAAAAGGCCACCCATTCCCTCCTTCATCCACACACCTCCTTATGAAGGATCTCTCTCCCCCTCTAGAATTATTCCCCCATGGTCTCGGATTAGCGAGATACATGTTCCTGGTGGCATTTCGTCTGGAAGGAGTTGCTGCTTCCGCTGGATCGCTGGAGCGAGGAGGTGGAGGTTGTCCGGTGGCTTGAACGTGTGTGCGAGTGCGGATGCGCTGCTGAGTTGCGGCGCTCGGACTTCCTCACGATCTTGAGATCGGCAAGTGTACGACTACATCAACCACGAGTTCCTACTCGTTAACAAAGCTTGTTGTCTACGAGGGTAAGTTCTCGTTGGATGTATGTCCACCCGTTGCTTTGTACCTAGTAGATAGATCTTGGCGTGTAGTTCACATCGTAGGAAATTTTTTGTTTTCTATGCTGCGGACCCAACAGTGGTATCAGAGCCTGATCTATGCGTAGGTGCTTAGCACGGGTAGTACACATATGTTTATATGTGGGCGATGATGATCATGTTATTGCATCTTCTATGTATTTTGGATATTGGTGGCATAGTTGGATGAAGCGGCCCGGACCAACCTTACATGTCATCGTACATGAGACCGGTTCCACGACTGACATGCAACTTGTTTTGCATAAGTGGCTGGCGGTGTCTGTCTCTCCTACTATAGGAAATATCTGATTTACAACGAGTTGCTAATAACTTAGTTATCCTCGTTGTGGTTCATGTTCGTAGGTGAAAACAGTTCTATCTTCGAAAGCCCTAAGCCACGTAAAACTTGCAATTGATAAATTAGATGTATGATATGGTAGTTTAGATCTCTATCTGATTTACAGCTAGTGTATTGATATGGTATTGTTGTAAGTAGATGTATGGTAGATACTCTTACAACACATTCAACGTGTAAGTTCCATAGACCTTGGCCTTACACACAAAGGAATGATAGAGATCATACCACGATGCAAGTGATAGAGATCAAATGCATGGACCATATCATCTCACTTTACACATTAGATGTTAGCATCTTATACTGCTAGTTTGGCGCGTTTGGTAGCATTATAAGATGATCCCTCATTTAGATATCAAGATAAAAATGTGTTCTTCCTTGAGTATGCACCGTTCTATGGATCGTGTTTCGAGACATCACGTGATGATCGGGTGTACTCGAATCTACGCTTTCATAGGAACGAGTGTAAGACAGTTTTACACACGCGAATACTAAGGTTCTTACTTGGCGAGCCTAGCATGTACAGACATGGTCTCGGAACACGGACCAAAAGGTTAAGCATGAGTCATATGGTTGATATGATGCCCATATAGATGCTCACCTTTGAAGCTATATCAACTCACGTGATGATCGGACTTGGTGTAGTGGATTTGGTTCATGTAATCACCAAAAGGACATGAGGGATGCCGTTTTTGAGTGGGAGTTCATTAGTAATTTGGATTAGTTGAACTCAATCTAGATGGCACCACCTGCTTTTAATTTCAATGTGTTCATGGAGAAAGAGAAACTAGGCTATGAATTTGAGGATTTTCCTCACTGCTACACAAAAACAATATGTGCTAGATGCGCCGCTAGGCCCCCCACCAGCTCCTGATGCCCCTGACGAGGAAAAGAATGTCTACGTGACTCGTCAGGAGGACCACAACTTAGTTCATTGCGGCATACTGTATGGGCTAGAGCCAGAACTTCGAAAGCATTTTGAAAATGGCAATGCCTTTGATACCATGGGAGAATTGAAAATGATTTTCGATACCCATGCTGCCGTAGAGAGTTATAATACTACAGATAAGTTCTTTAGTTGCATGATGGAGGAAAACAGCTCCGTTAGTGAGCACGTACTCAAAATGTCTGGGTACGCCGATAAGCTTGTGTCCTTGGGAATAATGATTCCCATTGACTTAGGCATACATCGTGTTCTCCAATCTCTGCTACCTAGCTACAAGAGCTTCGTGATGAACTATAATATGCAGGGCATGAAGAAGTCTCTTCCCGAGCTTCTGTCAATGCTTAAGACTGCAGAAGTGGAGATTAGGAAAGAACTTCAAGTGTTGATGATCAATAGGACCACCGGTTTCAAGAAGGACAAGAAAGGCAAGCATAAGGGAAAGAAGGGTGGCAAGTCTGTTGCCACGCTTGAAAAGAAACCCCGGGCTGGCCCTAAGTCTGACACCGAGTGCTACTATTGCAAGGGGACTGGCCATTGGAAGCGCAACTGCCCCAAGTATTTGGCGGACAAGAAGTCCAGCAAGGCAAACAAAGGTATATGTGATATACATGTTATTGATGTGTACTTGACTAGTACTTGCAGTAGCACCTGGGTATTTGATACCGGATCGGTTGCTAATATATGTAACTCGGTTCAGGGGCTACGGAACAAGCGACAACTAGCAAGGATGAGGTCAGGATGCGGGTCGGCAATGGATCAAGAGTTGATCTGATCGCCGTCGGGACGCTACCTCTCCATTTGCCATCGGGATTAGTTATAAACCTAAATAATTGTTATTTGGTGCCTGCACTGAGCATGAACATTGTATCTGGATCGTGTTTGATGCAAAGTGGTCATTCCTTTAAATCTGAAAACAATGGTTGTTCGATTTATAAGAATGATATCTTTTATGGTCATGCACCTATGTTGAATGGTTTATTTCTATTGGATCTCGATAGTAATATTACGCACATTCATAATGTTAATGCTAAAAATATTAAACTTGATGATGATATGTCTACATATATGTGGCACTGCCGTCTAGGTCATATTGGCGTTAAACGCATGAAGAAACTCCATTCTGATGGAATTTTGGAATCACTTGATTTTGAATCATTTGATACATGTGAGCCATGCCTTATGGGCAAGATGACTAGAACGCCGTTTTCCGGTTCAATGGAACGGGCGACAGATTTATTGGAAATCATACATACTGATGTGTGTGGACCAATGAGTGTGTCAGCGCGAGGTGGATATTGTTATTTTGTTACTTTCACGGATGATTTGAGTAGATACGGGTATATCTATTTGATGAAACACAAGTCTGAAACTTTTGAAAAGTTCAAGGAATTTCAGAATGAAGTGGAAAATCATCATAATAGAAAGATCAAATTTCTACGGTCTGACCGTGGAGGAGAGTATCTAAGTTACGAGTTTAGCACACACATGAAAGAGTGTGGAATAGTTTCACAACTCATGCCTGCCGAAACACCACAACGTAATGGTGTGTCAGAACGTCGTAATAGTACTTTATTGGATATGGTTCGATCTATGATGTCTCTGACTGACTTGCCACTGTCATTTTGGGATTATGCACTGGAAACCGCTACATTCACTTTAAATAGGGCACCATCTAAATCCGTTGAAAAGACACCGTATGAATTATGGTTTGGAAACAAACCTAAGCTGTCATTTCTTAAAGTTTGGGGATGTGATGTTTATGTGAAGAAACTTCAACCGGATAAACTCGAACCCAAGGCGGAAAAATGCGTCTTCATAGGATACCCTAAGGAAACGATTGGGTATACCTTCTATCACAGATCCGAGGGCAAGGTCTTTGTTGCCAAGAATGGATCCTTTCTTGAGAAGGAGTTTCTCGCGAAAGGTGTGAGTAGTCGGAAGGTAGAACTCGAAGAGGTTATTGAACCTTCTCTTCATGGAATGGCGAGTGGCGCAGCACCGGAAGTTGTTTCGGAGTTGACTTCACCTGATGAAGAGAGAGCTAATGATAATGATCATGAAACTCCGAAATAGGACACTACCGAACCTCGCAGGTCAAGCAGGACACGTGCAGCTCCTGAACTGTACGGCAATCCTGTTGTGAATTTCATGGTTGATGAAATGGATGACCCTGCGACGTATGAAGAAGCGATGATGAGCCCGGATTCCAACAAATGGCTAGAATCCTTGAAATCTGAGATGGTATCCATGTACGAGAACCAAGTTTGGAACTTGGTGGACTTACCTCAGGACCAAAAGGCCGTTGAGAATAAATGGATTTTCAAAAGAAAAACTGATGCTGATGGTAATGTGACCATCTATAAGGCTCGACTTGTCGCAAAGGGGTTTCAACAAATTCAAGGAGTTGACTACGATGAGACATTCTCTCCCGTAGCGATGCTTAAATCAGTTAGGATTATGTTAGCAATTGCTACATATTTCGATTATGAAATATGGCACATGGATGTCAAAACTGCGTTCCTCAATGGTAAGATTGAAGAAGAGTTGTATATGATACAACCTAAGGGTTTTGTCGATCCTAAGGATGCTAATAAGGTATGCAAACTTCAGCGATCCATCTATGGACTGAAGCAAGCATCCCGGAGTTGGAATCTCCGCTTTGATGAGGTGATCAAAGAGTTTGGATTTGTCCAAACTTATGGAGAGGCTTGTATTTACAAGAAAGTGAGTGGGAGCAATGTGGCATTTCTGATATTATATGTGGATGACATATTATTGATTGGAAATGATATAGATCTTTTAAACAGTGTTAAAAGTTATCTAAACAGCAAATTTTCGATGAAAGACCTTGGTGAAGCGTCATATATATTAGGCATTAAAATCTAGAGAGATAGATCAAGGCGCCTAATTGGGCTATCACAGAGTACATACCTTGATAAGATATTAAAGAAGTTTAATATGGACGAAAGTAAGAAGGGGTTCTTACCTATGTTGCAAGGCAAGACATTGAGTAAGACTCAAAGTCCGGCTACGGCGGAAGAAAGAGAGATGATGGATAAGATCCCCTATGCTTCGGCCATAGGCTCTATTATGTATGCCATGCTATGTACAAGACCGGATGTGGCACATGCTATTAGTTTGACTGGTAGGTACCAATCTGATCCAGGTTCGGAACACTGGATAGCGGTAAAGAACATCCTCAAGTACTTGAGAAGAACTAAGGATATGTTTCTTATATACGGAGGTGAAGAAGAGTTAGTCACTAAGTGTTATGTCGATGCTAGCTTTGGCACCGATCTGGATGACTCTAAGTCTCAATCCGGATACGTATTTCTCTTGAATGGAGCAGCAGTTAGTTGGAGGAGTTCCAAACAACCTGTGGTGGCTGGATCAACGACGGAGGCGGAATATGTTGCTGCTTCAGAAGCGGCGCCGGAAGCAGTTTGGATGAAAGAGTTCATTACGGAACTGGGTGTGGTTCCCAGTGCGTTGGACCCGATGGTGATCTATTGTGACAACAATGGAGCCATAGCCAACGCAAAGGAACCGAGGTCTCACAAGAATTCCAAACATATTAAGCGCCGGTTTCACTCCATCCGTGAGCATGTCAAGGATGGAGATATAAAGATTTGTAAAGTACACACGGACCTAAATGTAGCAGACCCGTTGACTAAAGTTCTCCCTAGGGCAAAACATGATCAACACCAGAACTCCATGGGTGTTAGATTTATCACTATGTGAACTAGATTATTGTCTCTAGTGCAAGTGGGAGACTGAAGGAAATATGCCCTGAGAGGCAATAATAAAGTTGTTATTATATATTCCTTATATATATGATAGATGTTTATTTTACATGCTAGAATTGTATTGATCGGAAACATCAATACATGTGTGTTTAATAAACAAAAAGGGTTCCTAGTTATGCCTCTCTTATAGACTAGCTTGTTGATTAACAAGATGATCAAGGTTTCCTGATCATGGACATTGGATGTTGTTAATAAAAAGGTCACACCATTGGTGGAATGATGTGATGAACATTCATCCGAAGTATAGCATTACGATCAAGTCATTATGTTTATATTGCTATAACATCATACGAAGTAATCTTTATCCTTAGACCATGAGATCATGTTAATTGCTAACACCGGAAGAGTATCTTGATAACATCAAACGTCACACCGTAACATGGTGACTATAAAGATGGGTTCAGTACTACGAAGGTGTTATGTTGAGGCTCATAGATCAAGAGTGGAATTTGTCAATCCAGATGACGGATAGATATACTCTGGGCCCTCTCGGTGATATCACATTAGGATAGCTTTTAAGCAAGTGCTATGATCACTAGAATGTTATATCACGGGAACGAGAAAAGAGTGCATGTCGGTAACGAGATCAAACTAGGTATGGAGATACCGATGATCGAATCTCGGACATGTAATATATCGAGAGTCAAAGGGATTTAGTTACAAGTGTTAAAGGTTCTCACGATCACAGAAGTCATCGTTGAATGTGTAGGAGTCAGTACGGATCTCCAGGTCCCGCTGCTGATTATTGATCGGAGAAGGGTCTGGATCATGTTTGCATTATTCGCGAACCGTAGGGTGGCACACTTAAGAGTTACCGGACACCATTTTGGAGCACATATGTTTCAGACGAAAGAATTGCAAAGTGCAGGAATTGTTTCAATAGAAACCGGAAATTGTTTCGGGTGAAATTGCAGAAGGTGGTTCTGCATGTGATATTGAAATATTGCAAGGGGCTATATGTGAATGTTTGTTAATTAAAGTAATTAACAAAATTCTGAATAAATTTAATAAAAATAGTTTTATTAAATGAGAGAGCATTAAATTTGGAGAAATTTAATGCATTTAAAGTGGAGACTTTAAAAGTGAATGTGAAGAGGCATTTTAATGTGGAGGGGTTACCACCACATGAATGGGGGAGGTGAGGGGTCACCCCCCCATGCGCCGGCCATGGAGAGAGGGGGCACCCCCCCCCCCTCCTCCTATAAAAGGCCACCCATTCCCTCCTTCATCCACACACCTCCTTGTGTAGGATCTCTCTCCCCCTCTAGAATTATTCCCCCATGGTCTCAGATTAGCGAGATACATGTTCCCGGTGGCATTTCGTCTGGAAGGAGTTGCTGCTTCTGCTGGATCGCTGAAGCGAGGAGGTGGAGGTTGTCAGGTGGCTTGAACGTGTGTGCGAGTGCGGATGCGCTGCTGAGTTGCAACGCTCGGACTTCCTCACGATCTTGAGATCGGCAAGTGTACGACTACATCAACCACGAGTTTCTACTCGTTAACAAAGCTCGTTGTCTATGAGGGTAAGTTCTCGTTGGATGTATGTCCACCCGTTGCTTTGTACCTAGTAGATAGATCTTGGCGTGTAGTTCACACCATAGGAAATTTTTTGTTTCCTTTGATGCGGACCCAACAATTGCATGTCTATTCTTTTCATGAACCATATCTATAGTCATTGTATGTCTGTTCCTCTAAACAAACCACATAAGGATCCACCAGTGTCATTGCATGTCTGTTCTTTTCATGAACCACACCCATTGTCATTGCATGCGTGTTCTTTTCATTAACCATAGCTACAGCTATTGCATGTATGTTCTTTTCATTAACCACACATAAGGATCCACCGATGTCATTGCATGTCTGTTCTTTTCATGAACCACACCCAGTGTCATTGCATGTGCGTTCTCCTGACAAACCACATATGGATCCACCAGGGTCATTGCATGTCTGTTCTTTTCATGAACCATAGCTAGAGTCCACCAGTGTCATTGGATATCTATTCTTCCCATGAACCACACATGGATCCACCAGTGTCATTGCCTGTCTATTCTTTTCATGAATCACAGCTAGAGTCATTGCATGTCTGTTACTTCCATAACCACATATGGATCCACCTAGTGTGATTGCATGTTTGCTCCTCTAAACAAACCACATAAGGATCCACTAGTATCATTGGATGTGTGTTCTTCTCATGAACCACACCCAGTGTCATTGCATATGTGTTCTTCTAAACAAACCACATAAGGATCCACCAGTGTCATTGCCTGTCTGTTCTTTTCATGAACCACATAAGGATCCACTAGTGTCATTGCATGTATGTTCTTTTCATGAATCACAACTAGAGTCATTGCATGTCTTTTACTTCCATAAACCACATATGGATCCACCTAGTGTGATTGAATGTTTGTTCCTCTAAACAAACCACATAAGGATCCACCAGTGTCATTGCATGTCTGTTCTTTTCATGAACCACACCCAGTGTCATTGCATGTTTGTTCTTCTAAACAAACCACATAAGGATCCACTAGTGTCATTGCCTGTCTATTCTTTTCATGAACAAAAATAAGGATCCACCAGTGTCATTGCATGTCTGTTCTTTTCATGAATCACAGCCAGTGTAATTGCATGTGTGTTCTTCTAAACAAACCACATAAGTCATTGCATGTCTGTTCTTTTCATGAACCACACCCGGTGTCATTGCATGTCTGTTCTTTTCATGAACCACGGCTAGAGTCATTGCATGTTAGTTCCTCTAAACAAACCACATAAGGATCCACTAGTGTCATTGCATGTCTGTTCTTTTCATGAACCACACCCAGTGTCATTGCATGCGTGTTCTTTTCATTAACCATAGCTAGAGTCATTGCATGTCTGTTACTTCCATAAACCACACATGGATCCACCGATGTCATTGCATGTCTGTTCTTTTCATGAACCACACCCAGTGTCACTGCATGTCAGTTCGTTTCATGAACCACATAAGGATCCACCCAGTGTCATTGGATGTGCATTCTTCTCATGAACCACATGTGGATCCACCGGTGTCATTGCATGTTTGTTCCTCTAAACAAACCACATAAGGATCCACCAGTGTCATTGCATGTCTGTTCTTTTCATGAACCATACCCAGTGTCATTGCATGCGTGTTATTTTCATTAACCATAGCTAGAGTCATTGCATATCTATTACTTCCATAAACCACGCATGGATCCACCGATGTCATTGCATGTCTGTTCTTTTCATCAACCACACCCAGTGTCATTGCATGTCTGTTCTTTTCATGAACCACAGCTAGAGTCCACCAGTATCATTGGATGTGTGTTCTTCCCATGAACCACACATGGATCCACCAGTGGCATTGCATGTGTGTTCTTCTAAACAAACCACATAAGGATCCACCAGTGTCATTGCATGTCTGTTCTTTTCATGAACCACACATAAGGATCCACCAGTGTCATTGCATGTCTGTTTTTTTCATGAACCACACCCAATGTCATTGCATGTATGTTCTTTTCATGAACCACATAAGGATCTACCAGTGTCATCGCATGTTTGTTCTTTTCATGAACCACACCCAGTGTCATTGCATGTGTGTTACTTCCATAAACCACATATGGATCCACTGGGTGTGATTGCATGTTTGTTCCTTCCATAAACCACATAAGGATCCACCAGTGTCATTGCCTGTCTGTTCTTTTCATGAACCACACCTAGTGTCATTGCATGTCTGTTCTTTTCATGAACCACACCCAGTGTCCCTGCATGTCAGTTCTTTTCATGAACCACATAAGGATCTACCAAAGTCATTGGATGTGTGTTCTTCTCATGAACCACACACGTGGATCGACCGGTGACATTGCATGTCTGTTCCTCTAAACAAAGCACATAAGGATCCACCAGTGTCATTGCGTGCGTCTTCTTTTCATGAACCACACCCAGTGTCATTGCATGTGTGTTCTTCTAAACAAACCACATAAGGATCCACCAGTGTCATTGACTGTCTGTTCTTTTCATGAACCACACCTAGTGTCATTGAATGTGTGTTCTTCTAAACAAACCAGATAAGTCACTACATGTCTGTTCTTTTAATAACCAAACCCGGTGTCATTGCATGTGTGTTCCTCTAGACAGACCACATAAGGATCCACCGGTGTCATTGCATGTCTATTCCTCTAACAAACCACATAAGTATCCACCCAGTGTCATTGGATGTGTGTTCTTCTCATGAACCACACGTGGATCCACCGGTGTCATTGCATGTCCGTTCCTCTAAACAAACCACATAAGGATCCACCAGTGTCATTGTGTGTCTGTTCATTTCATGAACCACACCTAGTGTCATTGCATGCGTGTTCTTTTTGTTAACCACGACTAGAGTCATTGCATGTCTGTTACTTCCATAAACCACACATGGATCCACCGATGTCATTGCATGTCTGTTATTTTCATGAACCACACCCAATGTCATTGCATGTTAGTTCTTTTCATGAATCAAAGCTAGAGTCCACTAGTGTCATTGGATGTGTCTTCTTCCCATGAACCACACATGGATCCACTAGTGTCATTGCATGTGTGTTCTTCTAAACAAACAACATAAGGATCAACTAGTGTCATTGCATGTCTGTTCTTTTCATGAACCATACATAAGGATCCACCAGTGTCATTGGATGTGTGTTCTTCTCATGAACCACACCCGCTGTCATTGCATGTCTGTTCTTTTCATGAACCATATCTAGAGTCATTGCATGTCTGTTCCTCTAAACAAACCACATAAGGATCCACCAGTGTCATTGCATGTCTGTTCTTTTCATGAACCACACCCATTGTCATTGCATGCGTGTTCTTTTCATTAACCATAGCTACAGCTATTGCATGTATGTTCTTTTCATTAACCACACATAAGGATCCACCGATGTCATTGCATGTCTGTTCTTTTCATGAACCACACCCAGTGTCATTGCATGTGCGTTCTCCTGACAAACCACATATGGATCCACCAGGGTCATTGCATGTCTGTTCTTTTCATGAACCATAGCTAGAGTCCACCAGTGTCATTGGATATCTATTCTTCCTATGAACCACACATGGATCCACCAGTGTCATTGCCTGTATATTCTTTTCATGAATCACAGATAGAGTCATTGCATGTCTGTTACTTCCATAAACCACATATGGATCCACCTAGTGTGATTGTATGTCTGTTCCTCTAAACAAACCACATAAGGATCCACTAGTGTCATTGGATGTGTGTTCTTCTCATGAACCACACCTAGTGTCATTGCATGTGTGTTCTTCTAAACAAACCACATAAGGATCCACCAGTGTCATTGCCTGTCTAGTCTTTTCATGAACCACATAAGGATCCACCAGTGTCATTGCATGTTTGTTCTTTTCATGAATCACAGCTAGAGTCATTGCATGTCTTTTCTTTCCATAAACCACATATGGATCCACCTAGTGTGATTGCATGTCTGTTCCTCTAAACAAACCACATAAGGATCCACCAGTGTCATTGCGTGTCTATTCTTTTCATGAACCACACCCAGTGTCATTGCATGTGTGTTCTTCTAAACAAACCACATAAGGATCCACCAGTGTCATTGCCTATCTGTTCTTTTCATGAACCACACCCAGTGTTATTGCATGTGTGTTCTTCGAAACAAACCACATAAGTCATCGCATGTCTGTTCTTTTCTTGAACCACACCCGGTGTCATTGCATGTCTGTTCTTTTCATGAACCACGGCTAGAGTCATTGCATGTATGTTCCTCTAAACAAACCACCTAAGGATCCACCAGTGTCATTGCATGTCTGTTCTTTTCATGAACCACACCCAGTGTCATTGCGTGCGTGTTCTTTTCATTAACCATAGCTAGAGTCATTTCATGTCTGTTACTTCCATAAACCACACATGGATCCACCGATGTCATTGCATGTCTGTTCTTTTCATGAACCACACCCAGTGTCACTGCATGTCAGTTCTTTTCATGAACCACATAAGGATCCACCCAGTGTCATTGGATGTGTGTTCTTCTCATGAACCACACGTGGATCCACCGGTGTCATTGCATGTCTGTTCCTCTAAACAAACCACATAAGGATCCACCATTGTCATTGCATGTCTGTTCTTTTCATGAACCACACCAAGTGTCATTGCATGTGTGTTCTTTTCATTAACCATAGCTAGAGTGATTACATGTCTGTTATTTCCATAAACCACGCATGGATCCACCGATGTCATTGCATGTCTGTTCTTTTCATGAACCACACCCAGTGTCATTGCATGTCTGTTCTTTTCATGAACCACAGCTAGAGTCCACCAGTGTCATTGGATGTGTGTTCTTCCCATGAACCACACATGGATCCACCAGTGGCATTGCATGTGTGTTCTTCTAAACAAACCACATAAGGATCCACCAGTGTCATTGCATGTCTGTTCTTATCATGAACCACACATAAGGATCCACTAGTGTCATTGCATGTCTGTTTTTTTCATGAACCACACCCAATGTCATTGCATGTCTGTTCTTTTCATGAACCACATAAGGATCTACTAGTTTCATTGCATGTCTGTTCTTTTCATGAACCACACCCAGTGTCATTGCATGTGTGTTCCTTCCATAAACCACAGATGGATCCACCGGGTGTGATTGCATGTTTGTTCCTTCCATAAACCACATAAGGATCCACTAGTGTCATTGCCTGTTTGTTCTTTTCATGAACCGCACCTAGTGTCATTGCATGTATGTTCTTTTCATGAACCACACCCAGTGTCATCTCATGTCAGTTCTTTTCATGAACCACATAAGGATCTACCCGAGTCATTGGATGTGTGTTCTTCTCATGAATCACACGTGTATGCACCGGTGTCATTGCATGTATGTTCCTCTAAACAAACCACATAAGGATCCACCAGTGTCATTGCGTGTGTGTTATTTTCATGAACCACACCCAGTGTCATTGCATGTGTGTTCTTCTAAACAAACCACATAAGGATCCACCGGTGTCATTGCCTGTCTGTTCTTTTCATGAACCACACCCAGTGTCATTGCATGTGTGTTCTTCTAAACAAACCACATAAGTCACTGCATGTCTGTTCTTTTAATGAACCACACCCGGTGTCATTGCATGTGTGTTCCTCTAGATAGACCACATAAGGATCCACCGGTGTCATTGCATGTCTATTCCTCTAACAAACCACATAAGGATCCATCTAGTGTCATTGGATGTGTGTTCTTCTCATGAACCACACGTGGATCCACCGGTGTCATTGCATGTTTGTTCCTCTAAACAAACCACATAAGGATCCACCAGTGTCATTGTGTGTCTGTTCTTTTCATGAACCACACCCAGTGTCATTGCATGTGTGTTATTTTCATGAACCACGGCTAGAGTCATTGCATGTCTGTTACTTCCATAAACCACACATGGATCCACCGATGTCATTGCATGTCTATTATTTTCATGAACCACACCCAATGTCATTGCATGTCAGTTCTTTTCATGAATCATAGCTAGAGTCATTGCATGTGTGTTACTTCCATAAACCACATATGGATCCACCTAGTGTGATTGCATGTCTGTTCTTTTCACAAACCACACATGGATACACCAGTGTCATTGCATGGGTAGCCGTTAGACCGAGTATTCTAGAAGGCCCTCCCTAACATAGTTGTTCTGCTTGACGATTGTTACATACCGTTCGATTTGGGCGCTTGGACGATTGGGATGGTCTTCGTGAGAGCGATCCGCGACTAGGCTGTTCTGCAGCATGATTGGCCATGCTTGCTCTGGACAAACTTGTCGTCCGATTGAGGACAAGTACGCCATGAGGGGGTCCTCGAGGCGTGCGGAAGAGAGGGGTGTGAGACGTACGGTGTTCCGGTACGGTGAGCACACAAGTTTACCCAGGTTTGAATCCGCCGGCTTTGGACGGATCCTACTCCTGCTAGCAATCCAGTAATACGGCAGAGCCAGAATGTGGGTTACAAGGGTTTCGCCTGTGCGAGTTGAGGGTCTAAAGTATCGGGTGCCCTAAAGGCTCACCCTAGGAAGGCTTATATAGATATCTGGCCTAGGGTTTACATGAGAGATATATCTGGCTACGACTAAGAGTCGGTTACAGAGTACATCTTGAACGACAAGTAACATTACGGGCCTAAGTCAGTAAGTCTTCTGGGCCTTCCCCTAGCCGGATTGGACTCCGTCTTTCTCCCTGACTAGGCCGCCCGTGAAGCAAACCACTAACCCGAAGTAGGCCACCCTGGTCAGTGAGGAACTATGAGGATACCCGGAAAGTATATCCCCAACAAAACTGGCAACACCGGGCGCTCCCCTGTTGCGAGTGTCACGTCTCACGAGTTCAGTGGGCCACATCCAAGTGTCATGTCCCCATTACTTCTCTTCCTCCCCGTACTTCTCTTCCTTACCCTCGAAGCCACTTTCCCCACTTCACTCCCATCCTGCCGTAGCCGCAAGCCGACGGCGCCTCCATCCCAATCCCCTCTCCGGCAGCCCCCCACCCCTCTCGCCATGGGTTCAAGGGGAGACGGGGAGGAAACGCGTCGTGACGACAGGGACGGTGATTTCGACGTGACTCGTCTCATCTCTATTTCTATCATCTGTGGCCAGTTATCTATTTTTTGAGCTAGATCTAATCTGTTTACTCATGCGCGTATGATGTGTTAGGCCAACCAGACGATGTATGACTCCGACTATCACGGTTTAGAGGATGAAGACAGTCCTCTGGTATGTAAACATGGATATGTTCCCGCTAAATTTGTAGCCTTCGAAGGACAAAACACGGGCAGGAGGTTTCTACGCTGTCAAGGACATCGTGCAATGATGCAAGGCAGAAGTTGCAATGTTGTCAAATGGGTAGATCCAGAGTGGCCCAAACGATGCAGAAAACGCTGGACAAACTATGGGAAATGACTGTCGAGTTGAAAGAATCCGTATTCAGCTCACTTCTTGATAGTGTTGAGATGAAGCTATGGGAACCAGTTGACATGACCAAGCATAAGCGAGATCTCGGGTGGGTGCAAGACAAGGTTATCAAAGTCGAGAAGGAGAGGGACGCGGCGTTGGCCCTAAAGGCTAAAGCAGAGCAAGAACTGACTAAAGCAAGGAACGATATCCACCAGGCCAAAGTCCTGCAGTACACAACTACGAGTATTGACAAGTGCATGAGGAAAAATGCAGAGAAACAATTGAAGCTGTGCAAGGAAGATGCTAAAAGGAAGGAGCAGACAATTCGATCCTTGCTCTCGCAGGAAGATGCGCATTGGGCCAAGATTAGGAAGATCAAGGAGATGTGTGATAACTAGTTCTATTTAGCTTAAGCTCCGTGCCTTTTTAAGTTTTAATATTTGTACTTGTTGACCTAGCGGTCTGAACTATTGGTCCCGGATTCCAAGGAGGAAAAAAATTGCTCTGACCCCGCATTAATTTGTGGAAGAATTTGTGATTTAGATCAATTTCTGCCTCGATTTAGATCTCTGTCCTGGATTGGGAACGTAACCGTGGACCAAAGACACCTTTTCTACTAGTGTATTCTGACATTTGTGGTTTGTTTAAACGTAATCTACGTGGATTGTGCCGCATGCAAATGGCACAACCACAATTTATAAAGTGGAAGCACATACACCTAGTTACTGGAGATCCGGGAGCTTCACCAGATGCAGGGGATGCAGGAGCAGAGAGGCGGTGAGATAGACGGGCTCAAGATTAGGCCAGAAAGTGGTACCCATTTCCTCCTCATATGGGCATTATCGGTGAGAACATTGTTGTTTATGTTGCCACGTCGTTGTGCAGCATCCGAAATAAGTTGTTGCTTCATGGAGTGTGGCAGCTTAAATAATTTATTTATGTGCCACTTGCATTCCGTCATATTTGGAGACCTCCTGCCCCTCAGCAATCGTGGAACCGGTGGATCCTTGTTTTCAGATAGCAGTGGCACAATCACAATTTCGGATTCAACTACTGACTCGGACGTTTCCAAACCCTAAGTCGCGGTACATTTTACTCAGAGAACGTGGGTAGATTGTTTCAGCCAGCAACGTGCCACACACAGAGCGATCAAAATTTAACAGAATTACATATATAGGTTCAAGTTCAACACATTACTATGCATCTTCATTGCCAGCAGCCCTCTTCCGCAACCTAGGTGCCAAGCCTTCATATCCAATGGCTTCTTCATTTCCTGCCTTCTTCCTCTTCCTCGGTGCCAATTTTCTTAGCTTCACGTACTCTGCATCGCCGGGACAATGGGCACCATAATCGTGTCCAGCATCATCTTTCCACTCGTTTTTTATTTCTTCGGGCAGCAAAATGACATCTTTCCAATCGTTTTTAATTTCTTCAGGCAGCAAAATGACTGACCCGGCAGTCATGTTTCTAACCTTGCGGCGCTTCCTGTCAAAGAAACAAGACTGTTGCATAATTGCCCAATATCTATAGAGTAAATAAAACAAAAATTACAATTCAGCACAAACATGCGAACCCCAAGAGACCTTTGCTTACCAGGAGCTAATTGGGTTCGAGCAACCACCCTGTCCAAGAATAGAAGGGCGACTCCCAGTTGCAGCAGCTTCCACATCCAGTACATCACATTTCAGCTCAAACATGGCAGCCGAAGCATACCTTTTCATCAACCCAATTAGCTGACTGTCACACGTTATAGGAACCATGATGCCACGTTCATCCATGAAGCTGAACTTTGCAGTCTGCTTCGGCCATAATTCAACATGATTACGTAGAGCAGCAACCATACCAGATATAGTGCAGATCTGTGCAGGCGCTTCTTCCATCGTGAAACAATGGTGTCCATACCTCTTGCTCTTAGAGTCGTACCTATACAGGACTACTATAACCAGGTAAGGGGGTTCGCGCAGATCCCACTTGACAGAACACTGTGGAAAAAATATGTTTGTTAGCGTTGGGCTAACAAATAATTTGAGGTTCAGTAGCCAGCTAGCAGTTGTAACTAGTGCGAATAGCAAAGAGAAGGGTAGATCACCCGCTTGTAGATAGAACTTCTTCTTTCTTGATAGTAGGATCTGCCATCCTCCGAGCTGCTCGGCTCGTCAGCGGCGGAGGCGGACTAGAGCCTCGCAACGGCGGCTACGGAATGCAAGTGGATCGTCCTGCCTGGAGGGTGGATTCCAATGCCGCTGGTGCTAGGGGAAAGCTGGGAATGGATTTGTGAAATTGGTCAACACATCCAATCCACTTAGCTGCTCGTTTCGCCAACATGGTTGCCACGTTGGCGCTCGCGTCACGGAAATATTACTGACATGACGGTCCCGACCGTCTACTTCACGGGGCAGTTTCACGGCATGTTTGGATTTGGTAGGGGTGAGACGAGTTTGCCTCGAAATGGCCCCTCTCAGTAGTTGGCGGCCCAACTTTTCGAAACGCGGGAATTTCAGGCAACTTAGGTACCGCCATGCGCTGGCCTGCCAACTTTGGTACCGCAGACGAACAAGACCACCTGTGGGCCCCTGGTGGTGCCGGGTTAGCTTTGTTTATTTCTTCATTTTGTTGGCACGCAACCCTCAACAAGTGATTCACTCTCTCTTGCTGCCTTTGACGAGCTTCACCGGTTAAGCCTTCTAACTCGGATGCGGCCGCGTTTGCTGCTCTGAGGTTCTTTGCCGGGGTACTGTAACGATCCAAACCTCCTGTCACTATCATAGCTATCTGACCCGGCCTAGGCTCGTACTCCTTGTCAATCTCGGTGATTAGGTTTCTGCCTCGGATTTTCACTCCATCGATACGGTTCGCCTTAGCATACTCTCTCAAGGTGATGTTCAGCGACTGATGCAGCTCTGCTACCTTCTTTGCTCCAGCTAACATCTTCTGCCTAGTTTCCTCTAACTCAACTTGCGCCTGAGCAGGATCTATCACATGTGCTATTGGTGTTGCTAAGCTATCTATTGCTTGCTGGAGCACATTCTCTGGCTTCTCTAGTAGAGGAAACCTAGGCCTCGTCTGTTTGGGTGTTACCTGCAGCTCTGGCGCCAGATCTTTGCTTGTTCCCGCATCTAGCGCAGTCATCAGGACTTCAACGCTGCTAGTGGGGCGAGCGATACGCACTCCACGAGCGGCGCTGAGAGGAGGCTCGCCACCCTCGATGATGTGCCATGGATGGACGCAGGATTCGTCCATGCCGACATAGATCTTGTGCGTGCCAAGATTCATGAAGACGTCGTTGCGCGGTGGAGGGTTCCTGCTGAAGCTTCCCGCGTTGTCACTTACGTAGTCCAGCGCTCCAAAGCGCTGATTCAAGCCTGAGATGATATGATCTCCGGTGCTCGAGAAGTTTCTCGTCTAGATTTTCACCCCTGCTAGCACCGCTAGCCCCACGGTGGGCGCCAACTGTCGTGGTGGTGGCACGGCAGATGCCATGGATAGGCTAAAGATGGGGCCAATGAGTGCTAGGGGAATCCAGGGAGGGAGTGTGTGGTGATTCCACGCACGGAAGTTCTTGTATTCTCTGTATTAGTGTTGCTTACAAATTCTCTTGAGGCCCTTAGCAAGAAGGAGACAATGTCTCTTACCCCCCACTAACTAGCCTTAGAGTTCTACCTTAGACAGAGAGTGATTCCTCTATTTGCCGTCCCTCTCTATGGAGGCCCTGGTGCTCCTTATATAGGGGAGCCCGGGGTTACAATTCTAGGGCACAGGTGGAAGCATATTCTACGAATATGCTCCTTTCCTAAAGCTGATGCTTCTTTATTCTTCTTTAACGGCTCATCCGGGCTTTGGACGTAACCTGCAGCGTCATCCTTGTCTTTTGGCATCACGGGCTACGTCATCTGGCTT
This sequence comes from Avena eriantha, assembly GCA_910589775.1. Taxonomy (NCBI): domain Eukaryota; kingdom Viridiplantae; phylum Streptophyta; class Magnoliopsida; order Poales; family Poaceae; genus Avena; species Avena eriantha. The sequence goes on along the minus strand of OU342741.1, from coordinate 8,808,025 downwards.
TGCCCGCGTCACCTTGGTCGCCACTGACCCGCTGGTCCTCTCCTTTTCTTTACTTTGCACATGTTCTAGCTAATAAAGCCACCTTTTGACCAGGCGGGGATTCCTTCTCTTTGAAGCTAGGATAGTCTAGATAGTAAATAGCTAATCCGGCTTACCCATTTATCTGCAAAATGGATAGACATGGCCAACATAAATCTTATGCCGGCCGGACCAATGTCAAGGAAATGCCCCATGGGCCGGGCCACACCGTGATTCGGCTTTCCTTGAGGTGACCCGGTCAGCACTTTGCTTTGACCGTGTCATACCCCGGCTAACTCGGCCCTTATAAGTGCAAGCATACACAACATAGACGACACAATGGTTCAAGTTTATTAAGGGCAAGAAAAGTAAAGTGTGCCATCAAGTTCGTGAGAGCTTTAATCACTAGTTTTCTCATAACAAGTTTTATTCGGAAGGTAGATAAAAACATGAATATACTTGGAATAGCATATGCTAATAGGTAGGTATGGTGGACTCTTTGGAATAACTTGCTTTAGGGAGTTGGATTCATGAGTGGAACTCATACTTGGTTGTGGAGGCTAGCAAAAGGCTGGGAGTGACAAACTAAGAGAGCAATAATGGCCATAATCACGCAGAACGACAAAACATCATTGATCAAAGCATAAAGTGATACTACAAGTTGAAAACTAAAAGATCATAAAGGCTATGGTGACTTGGGATAGTCATAACATGGTGTGATCATGCGCCAAGTCAACCCAAATAAAGCATCAAAGGAGAATACCACAATATTATGCTTTAATATGCTAAAACAATGCATGATTCATCCAAGGCACATTAAGCAATCTCAATTGTTTATAACAAGTCATGCTACATCAAAGAATACTACGCATAAAGCCAAAACAATATCAAGCATGGCATGACAAAGCATAGGCCACAATCAAAAACAAACTCTCTTTAACACTTAAGCATGAGCTTTCCTACTCTTTTCCAAACCAAACCAAACTATTTGAAAACCAATGTATGAAAGAGGGGGTCCAACCAATTTATTCAGAAAACTAAGCAAACAAAAGCAAACGAAAAAACCAAAATGAAAACAAAAATAAGACGCTCCAAGAACAACACAACTATGCATGAAACAATAAAAATGAAGCGTTTGGAAGAAACCTGGGATTTTTTATTGATGAAGAAGGGGATGCCTTGGGCATCCCCAAGCTTTGACGCTTGTACTTCTTGGATATTTCTTGGGGTGACACGCGTGGCATCCCCAAGCTTGAGCTTTAGTCCATCCTCCATCTCATTACTCATTCGTTCCATACACCTGAAATTTTTCCTTCATACAAAACTTCACACAATCTTTATTAGCAACATTAGTGCACTCAAGATAATAAGTCTTTAGGTTCAGTTCCAACACCAATAAAACTTCCATTAAAACAAAAGCTACTGTAGCACTTCCCTCAAAAAGCTCAATTCCCCAAAAGAACTCAAGAAAGAACCAACAAGAAGCAAATGCAGAAAATGGTAGAAATCTGTCAAAACAGACCAGCTAGTAAATACAAATTTTTTCGAAGCCCTTCTGTTGCTCAAATAAAAAAGTGTTTAACTAACAAAAGTTAAATAACAACCTGGGGCAGAATCACAAAAATTCACGCCTTAGAAGGACCTACAGAGATTTTACACGATTTTTTACGGTGAAGCACGAAAATCTGTTTCGGGACAGCAACTTTCCCAATCATTACTTCTCTCTCATTAGAGGTTACTCTTGGCACAAAAAGCAAATAAAAAGGATAAGGAGCGGTTATTACCGAAGTAATAACTTTCAAGACTCATCTAAAACTTTTGGGTTATCTCCCAATAAGTACTTTTCTTTAACGCCTTTAAGTTACGCATAAGAAGCAAGAAAAAATCAAGTGTTCTCAAATGAAGAAGCATTAAAACCAAATTTCTTGCCCTTACCTCTCTTACTTTTATTCTTAACCTTGGGGAAAATATGATTGTTTGGTGGAGAAGCAAGGTGCATGGTCCCCTTTCCCACATCTATTATTGCTCCAAGGAGTTCTAATAGGGACCTTCCAAGCTTAATTTGTCCTTTTCCTGTACATTCAATAACAAGATAATCAGTAGAAATCATTTTCCCAAGGATCTTTGTAAACACTCCTTCAGCTATTCCAATAGGTAATATTGTAGAATTATTAGCAAGAGATATTTCTTTTCCTCCTTCAGAAAGCCCCCAAAGATTCATAAATATTATTGGGCATAAGACAAAATTCAGACATGATATCACAGCGAGTTTGAAAAGTTTCATTATTTATATCAATCTTTACTATGGGCAGCCACTTTGATGGTCCAGAATTTATTGGAACATAATTATGATGATCCCTAAGCGTATTATAGCAATCTTTCAAACTAGTAGTGCTAGTCTCAAGAGTGTTCAATCTAACAAATATGTTTGTGAAAGAAATATCAGTTTTGCTAGGCAAGTTGTAAGTAAAGACCAAATTCTTTATACAATTAAGAGCATCATCCTCATTGCATTGGAGGAAATCTCCTCCCACAACAGCATCTAAAGCATATCTATAGCAAAGAGCAATTCCAAGGTAAAGACTACTAAGGAACAAGCTTTGAGTCATTTTAGGCTCAGTTTTTTCATGTAGATCAGAGATTCTAGACCAAGCTTCCTTGAAGCTCTCCTCAATTCCTTGATTAAAAGTGAAAATCATTTCCTCAGGTGACATACTGATTGGAGAAAGGCTAGACATAATGGCAACTTAAGATAAAAACTATTTTTTTGTTTTCAATAAAGAAAGCAAACTTGTAAAACTAATTTTTTGTGTTTTTGATAAAGAAACAAGCAAACAAAACAAAAGTAAACTAAGCAAAACAAAAATAACAAAGTAAAGAGATTGGTTATGAGGGACTCCCCTTGTGAAGATGTCCTTGACTCCCCGGCAACGGCGCCAGAAAAAGAGCTTGATGGCCCAAAATATATCGAGCTCGTTGGGGAACCTCAAGAGGAAGGTATGATGAGCACAACATCAAGTTTTCCCTCAGTACAAAACCAAGGTTATCAATCCAGTAGGAGCAAGGAAACAACCCAAAGGGTAGCTAGCTGAACGTTGACAGTGCGCACTACCGGTGCCAGCAGCAACGTGGAGACCTGCACAACACAACCACATAACTTTGTCCCCAACTTGCGATGAGGTTGTCAATCTCACCGGTTTTGCTGAAAACAAATGATTAAACGTATCGAATGGAAGGAAGTAATAGTTTGCAGAAAGTAAACACAAGGCAGTAAACAGTTGATTGTAGATTGAATGTAAAAGAAAGGACCGGGGTCCATAGTTCACTAGAGGTGTCTCTCCTTAAGATAGATAACATGCTGGGTGAACAAATTACAGCGGGGCAATTGACAAACATCGAGAAAGCATACAAGCATATACTAATCATCTTGACTCCTTTGAGACTTGATTGGGCATTATAACATTATACATAGACCACCATCCAACTACATCTATGACTAATAATCCACCTTCAGGTTATCATCCGAACCCCCTCCAGTATTAAGTTGCAAGCAATAGATTATTGCATTATGAATTGCGTGTAAAGTAAACAATACGATTGTTCTATGAACAAAGGATTGTTGTTTTCTCCCTAGTAGCAACAACACATCTAGTACCTTAGAGATTTCTGTCGCTTCCCCAGATTACCAGAGGCATGAACCCACTATCGAGCATAAATACTAACTCTTGGAGTTGCTAGCATCTACTTGGCCAAGATAGCTACCAACAACGGAAAGCATGCAAGATCACAAATAACAAAGACATGATAGAATCAATAATCAGTCTAAAATAGCATCTCAATATCCATCGGATCCCCACAAACACAACATGCAGAATTACAAATAGATGATCTTGATCATGAACGAAGCTCACAAGATCTAAACATGAAAGCACAAAGGAGGAGAACCAGCCATCTAGCTAGTACATGGACCCGTAGTTCAGAGATGAACTACTCACGCATCACACTGAAGGCCTGCATGATGATGAAGAAGGCCTCCAGGGTGAATTCCCCTCTCCAGCAGGGTTCCGGGAAGAGCTTCAGATCCCTCCCGATCTAGGGATGGAGATGACGGCGGCTACAGACTCTTTCGTGGATTTTTGATCGGTAATTAGGGTTTCCGTATCAAAGGTAATATATAGGCGGAAGGAGAGGCCGAGGGGGTGTCTGGGGCGGCCAGACCACCCCCTGGCGCGGGCCAGGCCTAGCCACGCAGCCAGGTGGTGTGGCCAGACCCCAGCCCCTCTCCGTCTCGTATTCTGGCTCCAGATGTCCCCCGGTAAAATAATGACTTTGGATTTTGTCCTGTCCAATTCCGAGAATATTCATTTTCTGACTTCCTAGAACAAAAAACAGCAGAAAACAGGCAGCTGGCACTGTGGCTCTTGTTAATAGTTTAGTCCAAGAAATCATATGAAAAGTACTCCAAAGTGTAGACAAAACACAAGAAAGTAGACAAAACGAAGCATGGAACATCAAAAATTATAGATACATTTGCAATGTATCAATCATCTTCACCGATGGCCAACATAGATGTTGCTGTTGATTCTAACCTCGCGCGCCCTCGCCGACCAGTCAAACAGATTCCTGGTGAGATTCTTCTCCTCCCTAGCCTCTTAGATATCCTCCTCTCACCCTGTATCAACCCGCTAATGTCTATGCACTTCTATTCTTGTAGACAGTTGCTGGGCCCCCAAGTGCAGAGGTTTGTAGAACAGCAGCAAGTTTCCCTTTAGTGGATCACCCAAGGTTTATCGAACTCAGGGAGGAAGTGGTCAAAGGTATCCCTCTCAAGCAACCCTGCAATCAAGATACAAGAAGTCTCTTGTGTCCCCAACACACCCAATACACTTGTCAGGTGTATAGGTGCACTAGTTCGGCAAAGAGATAGTGAAATACAAGTGGTATGGATAATTATAAGTGGTAACGGTGCCAGAAAATAGCTTTGATGGCGCGTGGATAAGACTAAAGGCAAAAAGATGGAAGCAAGCAGACATTTAATAGATCTAGTTAAAAATGGTGTTTCAATGTTTAGAAACAAGGCCTAGGGATCATACTTTCACTAGTGAACACTCTCATATAAATATCTTCTCTTTATGATACTACTCTAAACTACTCTCCGGTTGGACACTCTAATCCATGGTAGGGCTATAACAACACTCCTCAAAGTCCGTATTCCCTATCTAGATAACCCCACACTGTCACCTTGAGCGCCAGATGGTTCCAACAAACACCACAATTTCATAGAGACATCCAACTCCAAACATAACTCATAACAAGTATTTATGTAACCTTAGCCAAAGTGCCACAAGGTGTGCACACTGTCAATTTCACACACGTGGGGATAAGCAGAGATTCATTAAAGCACTCGTGTAGCAAAATAGATCTATAAATTACAAAACTCATGATCTCATAAGATCACGCATAGAGAGATAGATGAACACATAGCTACCGGTAGAGCCCTTAGCCTCGAGAGAGAACTACTCCCTCCTCATCATGGGAATCCGCAACAGCAATGGACATGGTCGTGGAGATCAATGGAGATGGCTCCAAGGGCACTTCCCCGTCCCGACAGGGTGCCGGAACAGAGACTTCTTGTCCCCCGAATCTCCCCTTCGGTGGTGGCGGTGTTGTGGAGGTTTTCTCCTGGATTATTTAGGGTTTCTGCATCGGATGCTTCTTATAGGAGCAAGGGCAATGTCAAAGGGTGGACCAAGGGCCCACACCATCTGGTGGCGTGGCCAGGGGGACCCGCGCCACCACATGATGTGGCCTGCCCCTGGCCCCTCTCCGTCTTGTCTTCTGGCTCCGTGAGTCTTCCAGTAAAATATTGACTTTGGCTTTTGTCTGGTCCAATTCCGAGAATATTTCTTTTCTAGCTTTTCTGAAATCAAAAATAGCAGAAAACAGATAACTGGCACTGTGGCATCTTGTTAATAGGTTAGTTCCAGAAAATGTGTAAAAGTACTCCAAAGTGTGGACCAAACATACGAAAGTAGATATAAAACAAGCATGGAACATCAAAAATTATAGATACGTTTGCAATGTATCAACATCCCCAAGCTTAACTCCTGCTTGTCCTCGAGTAGGTAAGTGATAAAAAGAAAGAATAATTTTTGAGGTGACATGCACCATCACAATCTTGATCAAGGCATTTATAAAACATTGATAGCTGGGATCATAGTACTTTAGCATAGCATGAAAGATATCGTTCTAACAATAAGACATAACAACTATGTTGTAACATGAAAAGGTACAAACAAAAGATTCATGAATAACAATGCTTTGCAAGATGTTTGTTTTTTTCAGATAAAGAAAACATAATGAGAATGGTATTTAGCTTGTCCCTCATAGAGTAGCAAAACATAAATGCATAGGACACCTTCAAAGTTCATAAGGGTGACTAGATACAAATAGTTCAAGAACAAGGAATATCAACATTATGCATCAATTAGTAAGTCTTGGGACAATGGACATTAAACTAAGAATGGCCACTATGCTCTCTCAATATGTGCATAAAGATAGAAGATGGAGACTCAACATAAAATTAAAATAAAGGCTTTCATAGAAGGAAGCATGGATTCAAGTCTCATAAAGAGCTTCCAAAAATTATGGAACTTATTAGCTTTTAGCTCTCACTGCCCCTATCATAAGCATATTGAAGTGATTAAGGTTAAAGTGAACAAACTATGGAGTATATGCTTGACAAAGTATAAGCTGGAAATCTCATGTCCCTTGAATACGAGGGCCACTCCTCATGCTACTCAAGTTTAGTTACCGGTAAGTTCTTGTCATAGTAAGTACATGTGTATCATAGAGAACCGCCAACGGGGTACCTGTGGCATCCCGCTAAAACCACTACTAGAAAATCGCGGTGTTTTTGTGCATTGCATCATCATGACCGCATGCTCATGTCATCATGCCACCTTGCATTTGAGCATCGTCATCATCATGCATGGTTCTGCCTAAAATTATTTTCGAAACGCCTAGTTTTGTTTTCTAAATATTCCCGTCTTTATTCAAATTAAAACCCGGGTCTCCGGAATATTTTGTTTCGACTACAAATAGATTTCAAACGCCCCGTTTTAAACAAGTAAAATATTTAATTTATTTTTGGGAGGCAGCCCGCTAGGCCCGAAAGCTCGGCCGGCCACCTCTAAACCCTAGTCTAAATATATCTAATCCTAATTCTACCCAATCCTATCCTACCCAGCCTCCCTCCACCTCACCCTGACCAATCCCCTCCCTCCACCTCACACCTCCACCTCACTCCAGCCAACCACCAGCCGCCACCTCCCCTCACAACCGCCACCTCACCGGTGGACACACACACACACCCACACCACACGCACGCACTCCCACGCGCGCTGCCCGTCGCCCAGGCCGCATGCCCCACCAACTCCTAGCCTCGCTATCCCTGGCCCCACCTATCTCCCTCATACTCTCCCCGAGACTCCGTCTCCTTCCCAGCTCGGCAGCCACCAACCGCGCCACCGCATCCACCCGCTCCATCCTCTCGCCTCGGCCCCTCTCTTCGATCCCGCGCGCCGCCGGCTACCTCGACCGCCGCCGTCGGCCGCCACCTCCTCCCCTTGATGGATCTTAGTGCCGCGTGCCCTCTGCCTCGCCGAACGATCCCCGTCGCCGCTAGGGGCCCCCGCCTCCCTCGCCGTGCCCAGGCCACCGCCGGTCCCGTCGACCAGGGACCCCGCGGATCCCGTCCTGTCTCGTACCCCTGCAAACCGCCTCGTCTCACCGTCCCTCATCGTCTTCCTCTGCTTTGCGGCCCTCGGTCTATCCTGCAGCGCCGCCCCCTGGCCGCCTCCGGCCGCCCCCATCTCCTCCCTAGGCCGCCCTTCAACGGAGTGCCACCGCTTTTCCTCCCTGCCACCGTTGGGTCCCTCCTCGCTGCTAACCGCCACCGTCCACGGCACTGCGTCACGTCGCCGCAGGAAACTCCTCGGGCTCCTCTGGCTCGTCGGGTCCCTGTGCTGACGATTGCTTCGTGTGGGTGCCTCTGCTCCTTGCAAGTACCGCTCCAAGGACACGTTGAAGAACCTGCATGGTCTCCTCCAGTTCGGGCCGACATCCTCCTCTAGGATCTGCTACTCGTAGACACGGCCCCGCACGACTCCTCCATGGACCACGCGCCATGTTCAGTCCCATCGATGCAACCAAGTGCCTTAACTTCTGTAAGGTAGCTGTGGTTGCTATTGCATGGTTGGCTATTTTTTCTAGCTTCTGTGTGCTTGGCGATGTATCTAATAAATTCTCGTCCGGTCTGCTGCTACTCAGGTCCTCCACGACCAAGTTTTGGTACAGTTAAAGCCCGGTCCCGATAAACCCAAGGCGACACTAGATGATTGCATGGTACCGATAAAATCTACCAGTCAGGGGTGAAGGCGCGAACCCAAAGGAGCATGGACGCCAATACCGCCCACGCAGAGACCGATCCATCGGAATGCCAACACCTCCGACCTCGAACCCGAAGGGCTTCTTCATGGAATGCCGAGGCCCCTTCCCGGAAACCCAAGACCCCCGTTCCCGGATGCGAAGGTCGAGACCGAACCGAACCCCTCGGAAAGGCAAGTTCTTCTCGGAGTCCGAAGACCGATTCCGCCAAGATCGGACCCCGAACCCCAAGATCTTCGGACCAATGTGATTCCCTGTCCGAGACCCCTATTTTTTTAATATAATCTATGACATATATCTTGTTGCATAATTAAATTGTTCATGATGGCATACATATTTTGTGGGTTGGGTTACTTTGTCGATTCACCTCGTATTTGAATATGGAGACCATATGTGGGCTATATTTGTCTCATATGACCCCCATTTAAATTGGTGTAGCGAACCGATGCCATGTTTCGCCCTGTTAATACAACATTTAAATTGCGGGGGTTCTAAATAACTTGAACCATTTAATTAATTGTCGGGACCCCGGTTCCGCTTAATATTGCCTAATTGCACCGCATATGTGCCATGTCACACATCATACATGCATCATACCGATCTTCTGTCGTAGTATTAAATAGTGCATCCGGTGTTTCTTCTATTGTTTGCTTCTTCGCGGATTAGGCCGATGAGTGGATGCGAGTATCGACAAGTTCTCCGGATATGATCTGTCGGCAGTGTTTCCCAGGCGAGCATATCTCCCCCTTCTACCTATTTTGCATTTATAGTCTTTACTTCCTCCTATTGATCTATTACTATCCGTGTCACGATGCTTTAGTTTCCGTGCACCAGTTATATCCCATGTAGCCTCTATATTGCCTTGGACACCTCCTATTACCTGTGTTTGGTAGATAGCTGGCCTCGCGAGTCGTAGTTGCTTGCTCCGGTACGATCTTGTGTTGTCAAGTACCACAGTTGTTGAATTCTGGCAGATGTTTATTGGTGGAGATGCTTATTGGTGGAGTTGATCATGACTTTAAATACAACTATAAAAATGCTAGATATAACTAATGCAGAGGCATCGGTGGGCAATAGATGTTATTTGGTTCTTCCACGCTCACTCGTGTCCCGTAGGACCCCGAGTACTTGATACCTGTTCCTTGATTTTTCGCACTATCCACATCCGGGAGGCCTTATGGACCCCCCCCCCCCCCTAAGCCAGAGCTTGATTCATTTCTATTTCTTGGGGCCACAAGTAGTTTGGGGCTTTATTACTATCCTATACTTATGCCATGCTTTACTGTTTTATTTAAGATTGTGCGTGGAGCACCTGTACTGTTTTGGATCGCAGCATGATTTCGCGGTATCGACAAGCCCAGTCACACTTTCGGGTTCCCTGTCATTTACAGCCATTCTCGCAAACCCTGGGTCCGTTCCGGAGCCGGCCAACTTCGTTGTGGGTAGCTTAGTGGGGTGGCCCCCTGAAATATTTTATGAATCCTGTGATCGCTTTGTCGTGAATGCCTCGTTGGGTTTTGAGTTGGTTTTTCCGAGGTTGATCGAGTGTGTGTTGCTATTTGTGCACCCCTGCAGGGTAAAACTTTCTGAAAGCCGTGTCCGCGGTTATGGACGACTTGGAGCACAGTATCTCGATCATAGACAAGCATAACTAAAGTAGTGCTATAAATTTGACTTAAAATGTGACTAGTAATTAGATTCAACTATAACGGAATGGATGTTAAAAATGCCAACTGCTGGTGGATCTGGGTTGTGTCGTGTCTGATATATCTGCCTAGTAAGTATTGCAACTCCAATGGAATGTGATAAAAGTGCCAACAACTGCTGGGTTTTGGGATTCCCCGGGACAATTATATCTGACTAGTAAACGTTCCAACTACAACGGGAAGTTAACTAAAACTGGCCACTACTTATCCTATCAGGATGACTCATGCTATCTATATCTGAATAGTAAGTGCTGCAACTAAAACAGAATGAGTAAAATTGCCAACTGTGTGAGTTCCTCGGTCTGACTTCCTCGTTTGGTCTCGAGGGGGAAATACCAGGATGGGTATGTTTGGTGTAGTCTCAGGATGGATCCGAATAGGTCTTTCTTATCCCTCTCTAATAGCCGCCAGTTTCACAAAGTCTCTATAGGTTCTTTAGTGCTGCTGCGCTGCCACTTCAGTCCACCATACCTATGTAGGCGAGAGCCGCCGAATTCTAGCCTCGCCGTGTACTGGCCTCAGTACTGACGCTCCTCTTTTTCCTTACCCTCTGTCGGCACCCCTTTTGTTTTAGCAGGTTTGAGATCGACGTCGTTAGCAGGGTTACCCTTCCGGCTTGGCCTGGGCAGGCTTATGGATGCCATTGGTTATTCTTCAGGGCTCTTAGTCCCATTTGCATCTTGTCCGTAGTCGGACGCCCTATCGATTTCAAGGTGATTTGGATCTTTGTATTATATATTTGTATTCTTGACTCGTGGAGTCGTGTTGTATATATATCTGTTCTGTGGGTCCCATCGAGGACTGTCGTGTAATGGTATTACTTCGTTTTCCACCCGCACAAAGTGCTTGGTGGGCGTCCTTGAATCGTTTCTATGCGGGTTTGGCGGGAAGCGCTAAAACTTGCATAGGGCCGATTTGAGGGTGTTACAGTACCCCTTGCACATGATACATGAGCTATCCCATAATCAAAATGACAAGGCAAGCAGACAATGAGCATCTCAGCAATCTTCTTATTTACCATGGGAAAATGGTGTTTTTTTCTCTCTTTCCTCTTTTCTCATTTTTTCTTTTTCTCAATCTCTATCTCTTTTTTTATAAGAAGAATGCTTCATAGATTGATCACTATGGTGATGCTGCAAGTTTCCACCATGATTAGGCATGGCTTAGGCTAGCTGATGTTTACGCACTTCTATTCTTGTATACAGTTGTTGGGCCTCCAAGTGCAGAGGTTTGTAGAACAGTAGCAAGTTTTCCCTTAAGTGGATCACCCAAGGTTTATTGAACTCAGGGAGGAAGTGGTCAAAGGTATTCCCTCTCAAGCAACCCTGCAATCAAGATACAAGAAGTCTCTTGTGTCCCCAACACACCCAATACACTTGTCAGGTGTATAGGTGCACTAGTTCAGCGAAGAGATAGTGAAATACAAGTGGTATGGATCATTATAAGTTGTAATGATGATAGAAAATAGCTTGATGGCATGGAAAAGACTAAAGGCAAACTGAAATAAAGATGAAAGCAAGCAAACATGTAACAGATCTAGTAGCAAACGGTGTTTCAATGCTTAGAAACAAAGGCCTAGGGATCATACTTTCACTAGTGAACACTCTCTCATATAAATATCTTCTCTTGATGATACTACTCTTGACTACTCTCCAGTTGGACACTCTAATCCATGGTAGGGATATAACAGCACACCTCAAAGTAAGCCTTTCCCATCTAGATAACCCCACACTGTCACCTTGAGCACTAGATGGTTCCAACAAACACCACAATTTCATAGAGACATCCAACTCCAAATATAACTCATAACAAGTATTTGTAATCTCTAGCCTAAGTGCCACCATGGTGAGCACGATGTCACTTTCACACACATGGGGAGAGCAGAGATTCATTAAAGCACTTGAGTAGCAGAATAGATCTATAGATTACAAGCTCATGATCTCAATAAGATCATGCATAGAGAGAGATGAACACATAGCTACCGGTAGAACCCTTAGCCTCGAGAGAGAACTACTCCCTCCTCATCATGGGAATCAGCAATGGTGATGGAGATGGTGGTGGAGATCGATGGAGATGGCCCCGGGGGCACTTCCCCTTCCCGGCAGGGTGCCTGAACAGAGACTTTTTGTCCCCCGAATCTCCCCTTCGGTGGCGGCGGCGCTGCGGAACTTTTCGTGGATTTCTGATTGACGATCTAGGGTTTTGGTATCGGGAGGCTCTTATAGGCGAAGGAGGCAAGGTTGGTGGCCAGCCAGGGGACCCACACCATGCCCTGGCGCGGCCTAGGCTGGCCCGTGCCAAGGGGGGATGTGGCCACCCTGTGGCCCCTCTCCGACTCTCCTTCTGGCTTCGTGAGTCTTCCGGGAAAATAGTAACTTTGGCTTTTGTCCCGTCCAATTCCGAGAATATTCATTTTCTGACTTCCTGTAACCAAAAACAGCAGAAAACAGGAAATTGGCACTGTGGCATCTTGTTAATAGGTTAGTCCAAGAAATCATATGAAAAGTACTCCAAAGTGTGGACAAAAGATAAGAAAGTAGATAAAACCAAGCATGGAACATAAAAAATTATAGATACATTTGCAATGTATCAACATCCCCAAGCTTAACTCCTGCTCGTCCTCGAGTAGGTAAGTGATAAAAAGAAAGAATAATTTTTGAGGTGACATGCACCATCAAAGACTTGATCAAAGTATTTGTAAAACATTAAAAGCTGGGATCATAGTACTTCAATCATAACATGAAAGACAAAGTTCTAGCAATAAGCAAAGAAACTATGATGCAACATGAAAAGGCACAAACAAAAGATTCATGAATAACAATGCTTTGCAAGACGTTTCTTTGTTTCACATAAAGAAAACATAGCATAGTGGCATTCAGCTTGTCCCTCAATAGAGTAGCAAATGTAAATGCATAGGACACCTTCAAAATTCATAAGAATGACTAGATACAAATAGTTTAAAACAAGCAATATCAAGTTATGCATCAATCAACTAGTCTTGGGACAATGCACATAGAACTAAGAATGGCCACTATGCTCTCAAAGTAGGTGCATAAAGATAGAAGGTGGGGACTCAACATAATGGTGGAAGAAAGGCCTTTTTATAAAAGGAAGTAGGGATTCAAGTCTCATAAAGAGCTTCCAAAAATTATGGTACTTATAGCTTTCAGCTCTCATTGCCCCTATCATAAGCATCCTGAAGTGATTAAGGTTAAAGTGAACAAACTATGGTGTACATGCTTGACAAAGTATAAGTCAGAAATCTCATGTCCCTTGTATACGAGGGCCGCTCCTCATGCAACTCAAGTTTAGTTACCGGTAAGTTCTTGTCATCGTAAGTACATGTGTATCATAGAGAACCGCCAACGGGGTACCCCTTGCCCGATGATATGGAAGAATCCCCATATCAAAATGACAAGGCAAGCAGACAACGATCATCTTAGCAATCTTCTTATTTACCATGGGAATATGGTGCTTTTTTCTCTGTTTCCTCTTTTCATAATCTCTTTTTTCTTTTTCTCTTTTTTCTCAATATAGGACTCTTTTTTATAAGAAGAATGCTTCATAGACAGCTCATTATGGTTACGCTGCAGGTTTCCACCATGTCAGCATGGATTAGACCAGCGGCCCAGGCGTTTCTCTAACACATATACATAACTCCATGGACTTACAAGCTCCCCTTTCATTTCACACCGACGACATCCATATACAAAAGAGCATGATATCAACTAGGTACAAGTACCAAGTGCAATGTTGAAAGCGTTCCCCATGACATCATGGTTCTGCTAATTCCCAACAAATAAGTGCAAGCATATACAACATAGACGACACAATGGTTCAAGTTTATTAAAGGCAAGAAAAGTAAAGTGTGCCATCAAGTTCGTGAGAGCTTTAATCACTAGTTTTCTCATAACAAGTTTAATTTGGATGGTACACAAAAGCATGAATATACTTGGAATAGCATATGCTAATAGGTAGGTATGGTGGACTCTTTGGAATAACTTGGTTTAGGTAGTTGGATGCATGAGTGGAACTCATACTTTGGTGTGGAGGCTAGCAAAAGACTGGGAGAGACAACCTAAGGGAGCAATAATGGCCATAATCATGTAGAGCGACAAAACATCATTGATCAAAGCATAAAGTGATACTACAAGTTGAAAACTAAAGGATCATAAAGGCTATGGTGATTTGAGATAGTCATAACATGGTGTGAGCATGCGCCAAGTCAACCCAAATAAAGCATCAAAGGAGAATACCACTATACTATGCTTTAATATGCTAAAACAACGCATGATTCATCCCAGGCACATTAAGCAATCTCAATTGTTTATAACAAGTCATGCTACAGCAAATAATACTATGCATAAAGCCAAAACAATATCAAGCATGGCATGACAAAGCATAGGCCACAGTCAAAAACAAGCTCTCTTTACCACTTAAGTATGAACTTTCCTACTCTTTTCCAATCCAAACCGAACTATTTGAAAACTAATGTATGAAAGAGGGGGTCCAACCAATTTATTCAGCAAACTAAGCAAACAAAGCAAACGAAAAACCAAAACAAAAACAAAAATAACACGCTCCAAGAACAACACAATTGTGCATGAAACAATAAAAATGAAGCGTTTGGAAGAAACCTGGGATTTTTATCGATGAAGAAGGGGATGCCTTGGGCATCCCCAAGCTTTGACGCTTGTACTTCTTGGATATTTCTTGGGGTGACATGCGTGGCATCCCCAAGCTTGAGCTTTAGTCCATCCCTCATCTCATTACTCATTCCTTCCATACACCTGAAATTTTTGCTTCATACAAAACTTCACACAATCTTTATTAGCAACATTAGTGCACTCAAGATAAATAAGTCTTAAGGTTCAGTTATAACACCAAATAAATTTCCATTAGAACACTAGCTGCTGTAGCACTTCCCTCAAAAAGCTCAATTCCCCAAAAGAACTCAAAAACGAACCAACAAGAAGCAAATGCAGAAAATGGCAGAAATCTGTCAAAACAGACCAGCAGGTAAAGACAAATTTTTCGAAGACCTTATGTTGCTCAAATAAAAAGTGTTGAACTAACGAAAGTTAGATAACAACCCGGGTCAGAAGCACAAAAATTCACGCCTCAAAAAGACGTTCAGAGATTTTACACGAATTTTTACGGTAAAGCACAGAAATCTATTTCGGGACAGCAACTTTCCCAATCATTACTTCTCTCACATTAGAGGTTACTCTTGGCACAAAAAGCAAATAAAAATGATAAGGAGCGGTTATTATTGAAGTAATAACTTCCAAGACTCATCTAAAACTTTTGGGTTATCTCCAAATAAGTACTTTTCTTTAACGCCTTTAAGTTAGGCATGATAGTTTGAGAGGATGCTCACATAAGAAATATGAATTGAAGTAAAAGAGAGCATCAAAAAGCAAATTCAAAACACATTTAAGTCTAGCCCACTTCCTATGCATAGGAATCTTGTAAAGAAACAAGTCATGAAAGCACAAAGCAACAAGCATAGGAAAGAAAAACAAGTGCAACTTCAAGACTTTCAACATAAAGACGGGAAACTTAATATTATTAAGATGCATAAAACCATGTTTCCCTTTCTCATAATAACTTTCAGTAGCATCATGAATAAAATTAACAATATAACTATCACATAAAACATTCTTATCATGAGCCACATGCATAAAATGATTATTACTCTCCACATAAGCATAGTCATTCTTATTAATTGTAGTGGGAGAAAATTCAACAAAATAGCTATCATTATTATTCTCATCACCATAGTCATCAAATATAGGAGGCATATTGTAATCATAATTAATTTTCTCCTCAATAGTAGGTGGACTGAAAATATCATACTCATCATTGTAATCATCATATATTGGAGGTTTTGTATCATCATAAGCAATAGAATAGCTATCTTCCAAAGCTGCGGAACTAAAAAGATCATTTTCATAAAGACTAGCTTCGCCAAGCTTAGACTTTTCCATAGCATTAACAATAATGGTGTCCAAAGAATTCATAATAACAACATTGCTATTAGCATGCAAATAAAGTTCCATAGGTTTTTTAATTTTCTCTTCAAACACTTCATGTCCTAACTCAAGATAAATACTATAAAGCTCTCTAAATTTTTTTTTGTTTTCCATTAAGCCTAACAAGTGAAAACAAGAAACAAAAAGACAAAATTGCGGAATCTAAAGGAAATAACTTCGAGCACTAACACCGGAGGATGTGAGTACCTTTTACCTTACCTCCCCGGCAACGGCGCTAGAAAATAGGCGTTTGTCGTGGGAGCTTATTCTTCTTTAATCCTCTGGTGTGAATACCTTTTACCTTACCTCCCCGGCAACGATGCCAGAAAATAGCTTGATGTCTACGCACTTCTATTCTTGTAGACAGTTGTTGGGCCTCCAAGTGCAGAGGTTTGTAGAACAGTAGCAAGTTTTCCCTTAAGTGGATCACCCAAGGTTTATCGAACTCAGGGAGGAAGTGGTCAAAGGTATTCCCTCTCAAGCAACCCTGCAATCAAGATACAAGAAGTCTCTTGTGTCCCCAACACACCCAATACACTTGTCAGGTGTATAGGTGCACTGGTTCGGCGAAGAGATAGTGAAATACAAGTGGTATGGATAATTATAAGTGGTAATGATGATAGAAAATAGCTTGATGGCATGGAAAAGACTAAAGGCAAACTAAAATAAAGATGAAAGCAAGCAAACATGTAACAGATCTAGTAGCAAACGGTGTTTCAATGCTTAGAAACAAGGCCTAGGGATCATACTTTCACTAGTGAACACTCTCTCATATAAATATCTTCTCTTGATGATACTACTCTTGACTACTCTCCGGTTGGACACTCTAATCCATGGTAGGGCTATAATAGCACACCTCAAAGTAAGCCTTTCCCATCTAGATAACCCCACACTGTCACCTTGAGCACTTGATGGTTCCAACAAACACCACAATTTCATAGAGACATCCAACTCCAAATATAACTCATAACAAGTATTTGTAATCTCTAGCCTAAGTGCCACCATGGTGAGCACACTGTCACTTTCACACACATGGTGAGAGCAGAGATTCATTAAAGCACTTGAGTAGCAGAATAGATCTATAGATTACAAGCTCATGATCTCAATAAGATCATGCATAGAGAGAGATGAACACATAGCTACCGGTAGAACCCTTAGCCTCGAGAGAGAACTACTCCCTCCTCATCATGAGAATCAGCAATGGTGATGGAGATGGTGGTGGAGATCGATGGAGATGGCTCCGGGGGCACTTCCCTGTCCCGGCAGGGTGCCGGCAAAGAGACTTTATGTCCCTCGAATCTCCCCTTCGGCGGTGGCAGCACTGCAGAACTTTTCATGGATTTCTGATTGACAATCTAGGGTTTTGGTATCGGGAGGCTCTTATAGGCGAAGGAGGCAAGGTCGGTGGCTAGCCAGGGGGCCCACACCATGCCCTGGCCACGCCAAGGGGGGTGTGGCCACCCTGTGGCCCCTCTCCGACTCTCCTTCTGGCTCCGTGAGTCTTCCAGGAAAATAGTAACTTTGGCTTTTGTCCCATCCAATTCCGAGAATATTCATTTTCTGACTTCCTGGAACCAAAAACAGCAGAAAATAGGCAACTGGCACTGTGGCATCTTGTTAATAGGTTAGTCCAAGAAATCATATGAAAAGTACTCCAAAGTGTGGAAAAAAGATAAGAAAGTAGATAAAACCAAGCATGGAACGTCAAAAATTATAGATACAAATGTATCACTAGCGGCCCAGGCGTTTCTCTAACTTTCATACATAACTCCATGGACTTACAAGCTCCCCTTTCATTTCACACCGACAACATCCATAAGCAAAAGAGCATGATATCAACTTGGTACAATGTACAAGTGCAATGTTGAAAGCGTTCCCCATGACTACATGGTTCTGCTAATACCCAACGTATAAATGCAAGCATATACAACATAGATGACACAATGGTTCAAGTTTATTAGGGGCAAGAAAAGTAAAGTGTGCCATAAAGTTCGTGAGAGCTTTAATCACTAATTTTCACATAACAAGTTTAGTTCGGAAGGTAGATAAAAACATGAATATACTTGGAATAGCAAATGCTAATAGGTAGGTATGGTGGACTCTTTGGAATAACTTGGTTTTATTTGGAGTTGGATGCATGATTAGAACTCATACTTGGTACGGAGGCTAGCAAAAGACTAGGAGCGACCAACTAGGAGAACAATAATGGCCATAATCATGCAAAGCGACAAAACATTATTAATTAAAGCATAACAAGTCAAAAACTAAAGGATCATAGAGGCTATGGTGACTTGGTATAGTCTTAACATGGTGTGAGCATGTGCCAAGTCAACCCAAATAAAGCATCAACGGAGAATACCGCAATACTATGCTTTAATATGCTAAAACAACGCATGATTCTTTAAAGGCACATTAAGCAATCTAAATTATTTATAACATGTCATGCTACAGCAAAAATCACTAAGCATAAAGCCAAAACAATATCAAGCATGACATGACAAAGCATAGGCCACAGTCAAAACAAGCTCCTTTTTACCACCTAAGCATGAACTTTTCCTACTCTTTTCCAATCCAAACCAACTTATTTGAAAACTAATGTATGAATGAGGGTGTCCAAGCAATTTATTCAAGCAAACTAAGAAAACTAAGCAAATGAAAACTAAAAACAAGAATGAATACGCTCCAAGAACAACACAACTGTGCATGAAACAATAAAAAAGGAAGTGTTTGGAAGAAACCTGAAATTTTTATTGATGAAGAAGGGGATGCCTTGGGCATCCCCAAGCTTTGACGCTTGTACTTCTTGAATATTTCTTGGGGTGACACGGGTGGCATCCCCAAGATTGAGCTTTTATCCATTCTTCATCTCATTACATCATTCTTCCCTACACTTTAGAATTTCCTTCATACAGAACTTCACACAATCTTCATTAGCAATATTAGTGTACTCAAGATAATAAGTTTTTTGGTTCAGTTCCAACACAAATAAAACTTCCATTAAAATAAAAGCTACTATAGCACTTTCTTTAAAAAGTTCAAATGATCAAAGAGAACTCAAAGAGAAAGAGATTAAGAGGCAGATGCAAATAATGGCAGAAATCTATCAAAACAGACCAGCAGGTAAAAACCGATTTTTTCGAAGAGCAGTTGTTGCTCAAAACGAAAAGTGTTGAACTAATGTAAGTTGGATAACAACCTGGGGCAGAAGCACAAAAAATTACAGCTCAAACCAATGTACAGAGATTGTTCACGAATTTTTATAGCGAAGCAGAAAAATCTGTTTCGGGACAGCACTTCCCCAAATCTTACTTCCCTCTCATTAGAGGTTATTCTTGGCACAAAAATCAAATAAAAATGATAAGGAGAGATTATTACAGAAGTAATAACTTCCAAGACTCAAGAAAACTATTGGGTTATCTCCCAAGAAGTACTTTTCTTTAACGCCTTTAAGTTAGGCATGATAGTTTGAGAAGATGCTCACATAAGAAATATGAATTGAAGTAAAAGAGAGCATCAAGAAGCAAATTCAAAGCACATTTAAGTCTAAACCACTTCCAATGCATAGGAATCTTGTAAAGAAACAAGTCATGAAAGCACAAAGCAACAAGCATAGTAATGCAAAACAAGTACAACTTCAAGACTTTCAACATAAAGAGGGGAAACCTAATATTATTGAGATGCATAAAACCATGTTTCCCTCTCTCATAATAACTCTCAGTAGCATCATGAATAAAATTAACAATATAACTATCACATAAAACATTCTTATCATGAGCCACATGCATATAATAATAATTAAGCTCCACATAAGCATAGTAATTCTTATTAATTGTGGTGGGAGAAAATTCAACAAAATAGCTATCTTTATTATTCTCATCACCATAATCATCAAATATAGGAGGCATATGGTAATCATTAATTTTCTCCTCAATAGTAGGTGGACTGAAAATATCATATTCATCATTGTAATCATCATATATTGGAGGTTTGGTATCATCATAAGCAATAGAATAGCTATCTTCCATAGATGGGGAACTAAAAAGATCGTTTTCATAAAAACTAGCTACCCCAAGCTTAGACTTTTCCATAGCATTAGCAATAATGGTGTCCAAAGAATTCATACTAACAACATTGCTATTAGCATGCAAATAAAGTTCCATAGGTTTTTTAATTTTCTATTCAAACACTTCATGTCCTAACTCAAGATAAATACTATAAAGCTCTCTAATTTTGTTGTTGTTTTCCATTAGGCTTAACAAGTAAAAACAAGAAACAAAAAGACAAAATTGCAGAATCTAAAGGAAATAACTTCGAGCACTCACACCGGAGGATGTGAGTACCTTTTACCTTACCTCCCCGGCAACGACGCCAGAAAATAGCTTCATGTCTACGCACTTCTATTCTTTTAGACAGTTGTTGGGCCTCCAAGTGCAGAGGTTTGTAGAACAGCAGCAAGTTTCCCTTAAGTGGATCACCCAAGGTTTATCGAACTCAGGGAGGAAGTGGTCAAAGGTATCCCTCTCAAGCAACCCTGCAATCAAGATACAAGAAGTCTCTTGTGTCCCCAACACACCTAATACACTTGTCAGGTGTATAGGTGCACTAGTTCGGCGAAGAGATAGAGAAATACAAGTGGTATGAATAATTATAAGTGGTAACGGTGCCAGAAAATAGCTTTGATGGCACGTGGAAAAGACTAAAGGCAAAAAGATGGAAGCAAGCAAACATGTAACAGATCTACTTGCAAACGGTGTTTCAATATTTAGAAACAAGGCCTAGGGATCATACTTTCACTAGTGAATACTCTCATATAAATATCTTCTCTTTATGATACTACTCTGAACTACTCTCCGGTTGGACACTCTAATCCATGGTAGGGCTATAATAGCACACCTCAAAGTCCGTATTCCCCATCTATATAACCCCACATTGTCACCTTGAGCGCTAGATGGTTCCAACAAACACCACAATTTCATAGAGACATCCAACTCCAAATATAACTCATAACAAGTATTTATGTACCCTTAGCCAAAGTGCCACACGGTGTGCACACAATCAACTTCACACACGTGGGATAAGCAGAGATTCATTAAAGCACTTGAGTAGCAGAATAGATCTATAGATTACAAAGCTCATGATCTCATAAGATCACACATAGAGAGAGAGAGATGAACACATAGCTACCAGTAGAGCCCTTAGCCTCGAGAGAGAACTACTCCTCCTCATCATGGGAATCAGCAACGGCGATGGAGATGGTGGTGGAGATCGATGGAGATGGCTCTGGGGGCACTTCCCTTTCCCGGCAGGGTGCCAGAACAGAGACTTTGATCCCTCGAATCTCCCCTTCAGTGGCGGCAGCGCTGTGGAGGTTTCCGTGACTTTCTCCTGGATTATTCAGGGTTTCTGCATCGGAGGCTTCTTATAGGCGGAAGGGCGATGTCAGAGGGTGGAACAGGGGCCCACACCACCTAGTGGCACGGCCAGGGGGACCCGCGCCACCACATGGTGTGGCCAGCCCTTTGCCCCTCTCCGTTTCATCTTCTGGCTCCGTGAGTCTTCCGGTAAAATATCGACTTTGGCTTTGTCTGGTCCAATTCCGAGAATATTTCTATTCCAGCTTTCCTGAAACCAAAAACAGCAGAAAATAGGCAACTGGCACTGTGGCATCTTGTTAATAGATTAGTTCTGAAAAATATGTAAAAGTACTCCAAAGTGTGGACAAAACATAAGAAAGTAGATATAAAACAAGCATGGAACGTCAAAAATTATAGATACGTTTGCAACGTATTACCCGCTGTCGTGTGCCTTCTCCGCCACCGCTCGGACATGGTCGCTGGCCAGGTTCTGGTGACTATTTCAGAGCGGCGCCACCAACTTTAGGCTCCATGCATCACGCTGCATCTAATCGAAGCCCCCACGTGTCCCTGCTCGCCCCCAAACGCCATCCCCGCCTCCAATCCGAGAGAGTCATACAAGATATAATCAACAAGCAAAGTCAATCATAGCCCCACCATTATACAATCCTACGATTTCGAAAGCACTTTAATTCTTGCCATGATGCATCCGATTCTACTGTGGTATTTTATCGATAGATAGAGTATCCTATCTATTGCATTATTCCCTTGAGCTTATATTACCTGATCCACTGCTCCTAGCATAACTAGGTTTGGCTTGTGTGCACTGCTAGAGCTTATATCTATGTCTAGCTTAGCCATGCTTAGCTGTCAGTGCTAGTTCATCCATAAGATGTATCGGATGCAAAGAATCTTGTATGATAGGAGAACATGATGAGATGAGATCAGTGGTAAAGGTTAAACATGCTAAGGCTTGTATGGGAGGCCACAGTGGGAAGTGGTTTTTGTAGTCCCATGCTTGCCACCATTAGGACCCGAGTTCTTGCCCTCGGAACCAAGACGAGCGTACAGCCACACGAGGTTTATGGGGACCTATCGATTAACTAACTTGCCTAGTCTGATCCATGAGTCCGTAGTTAGAGATTTGGAATTTGCATATTTGGATGGGTTGAATATGGTGCATCATATAGGGCGTGTCTAAGGAGGAAGGAGGCTCCAGGAGTTCTCCCGATCCTTAGAAATAGAGATTGGGCCAAGAAAACCCTTTCTTGGTGACTCATGGATTTAGGCGAACGCAAGGTAAAGGTCGTGGCTAACCACCCTCTGCTGGCCTTCCAAGGAAGAGGGCTAATGATCTGGCATTAAGAGTCGGTTAGTACGTGTTGGCAAAGTTGTACACCCTTGCAGGGATTAAATCTTTTCGAAAAGCCGTGTCCACGGTTATGGACGACTTGGGAATGAACGTGAGATCATAGAGAACATCAACCTAATCGTAAAACTTGGCAACTAATGTTTGTTAAGGATGCTTCCTCATGGGTACGAGGGGGTGATCCTAGTTGTGAGATGATGATGATTTGGTGGATATCAAAATATGATGATCAATTCTTCGGAGATGTCGCTCTCTTATCCCCTTTTAAAATACTCTGATTAAACGAGCTTCTTCTCTCTCTTGTTTTACAAAACATAGATGGCTTAATGCAAAATAACCCCACCAGCCATAAGTCTTGCGGAGTACACCCTGTACTCATCCTTGCTTTGTTGATACTTTTGTAGCAGAATAAGTGTTCCCCTGAAGACAAGTTTGGTATGCCCTCGATACCGACGAGTAGCTTGGGGTTCCCGGCCGGCAGCCTGGAATCTATGGGCTGGGACGTCATCATTATGCTTCAGGCCTCTTAGGCCATTTGTTAAGTTTGTTATACTTAATAGCATAATTTTCCTTCCGTTGATTGATGTTTGTGGTTAGTGACATCTGCTTGTAATAATTTGGTTCTTTGCTCAATTATGAGCTTGCTGTAATATTTTTGTGTCGCAGGGTTATTGTTGTGTTACCGATTTCTCACTGGATATCCTCGAGCTCTAGGTTAAGCTTATGTTAGGCTAAGGTCTAGATTAGTTTAACCTTGATCCCGGGGTGTTACAGTTTTTGGTATCAGAGCAGTACCGACCATAGGAAAACCTTGCTATTGGTCAATGTTGAGTCTAGTGCTTGTGAAAACTATTTTAAAGATGAAAAGTATTTGCAAAAACTCTAGTATGCTTCTTTTTCTCCTCATCTAGTATCTCTCTTAACTCTGAGTCGTCTTATCTTGTGTTGATTTGGAAAAGTTTTGATACCTCGTCTTGTCTTTGAAAACTTAGGTGCCTTCTAGGCATGTCATTTCTCAGCTAGTTGACCTAGTGTTGAGTTCTTTAGAGTTTTGTGTGTTTGTGTTCTTTGTCCCCTTTGATTTTCTTCAGCTGAGATATTCCTTTCCATCATGATCTCTCTACTTTATGGACCCACAATATTATATTGTAAGATCCATAGTGTTCTATTCTAGGCTTCAAGGTTTCCTTTTGCCTCGCCTGCCTCCTTTTATTTTGTTGGGTACTTCAGAAGTTGTTTCTTCTCTTGAAAGTTACCTCATGGTTACTATCTTGTAGTGTATGTTGTGTCACTCAAGTACTACTTACTTCTTTCTCGGGTTTTAACCCTCGGACTTGAACCGAAGATCCCAAATTGTACTGGATTCTGGTGTTGTGAATCTTGTACATGAAGCTGATCTTTAACCCAAGGTCCATTTTATTGACCCCTGCCGTAATGTTCACACATTACCTCAGAATGGCTGGTACTACAATTCTAGCCTTCAAGCTCGTGGTTTTTGTCACGATTGAATTTCGACAATTAAGGACTTACCCTACCACTAGCCATGGAAGATGTTCTTTAATGGAACCAAATATATCATGACAAGAGTACTCCTCGTGAGTATCGCATCTACACTCGTGACTCTGCCACACCCTCCCTTCTTCGCATTGGTTTTCAGAAGATTGTTAATATATGCATCCACATCCTGAGATTCCATCCTGTGCATGTTCCTTTCCCTTATTGTTTCTGACCTTTGTCTATCAGTTGGTAGCCAAGTAGTAAATGTGCATTGGTGATTTCCGATGCAAGATACTCTTGTGGTACGTCATGACAAACCATTTCGGGATGTCAGGAGAAACAAACTTCGGTACCTTGTCATATCTAATACCAGGTCAAAGTGTTGTAGTCCGCAGATTAAGAGGCATGATTAGCTTCTATTTGTTCTATCTCAGAGTATCACACTCTTTTATACTAAGAGGTTGTGTTGAGTTTCATGACCCTCTTAATGAAGTGATGCTCTTACACATATTTACCCACTCCTCTCTCGAGCCTCCGTGTTCGTGAATGATGTGTGTGCATAATAATGTGGCCATCTAGGATTCTTAGCAATTTGTTATTGCTTTGAACTCTAAGGACATATAAATCATTCTTAGCCTATTGGTTAATGCCATCACAAAGCAAAGGATGATTGTGCTAACAAGTCCGCTATTCTGGTAGACTCTCGTCGGTCAAGGAGTTAGGCTTGTGCCAAAGATCTGAGACTACGACTTCTTGCCTTACCAAGCAAGTTTCCTCTCGAACTAAGTGACATATCGGTAGTTCGTGATATTCTAGAAGTCTTCTAGAAGTATCACCATGTTGCCACATGACCGTGTAGTCAAGTTCCTGAGTAAGCAAGTTCTCTGACTTGCCCTTGTCTCCAAGGATCCATACTGGATAACCATGAACTAGTTGGTTGAGCTTAAATAACAACTTGGAGAGTTGTAAGACAAAAGTTTTATCTAACATAGTTCACCTTAAAGGGATGTCTAGTTTTGTTCATGTTGAAGAAAGATAGTACCTCCTTCGTGGATATGTTATCTCCCCTACCTTTGATTTAATTTGGGTTATTGTCAAATCAAACTCAGTTCCAAGGACTATCTTGATGATGTTGCTACTCGTGATGTTTCACCTGAGTACATCCTCATGTTCGTTGGTCTGACCAATACTTTGCCATGTTCATACAACATATGAGTCCATCTTCATATGTATTTCGATAAGTTCGTTGTTGAGCCCATCGATGACATCCTTATTTTCCCCATGCTAGAATAGATTCATATGGAACATATGGCATTAATGTTGAAACACTTTTAAGAACCTTCTTCGTGTCATCTCGAAGTATGTGTTCTGGATGTTAGAAGTGACCTTCTCCGATTCACGTGCAAATGTTGAAATATGTCGCCATGGATTCGAGTAGAGTTATCCTTGTTCCCTTTACAGACACAGTTGTATCTCATTGCAAGTACTCGATGTATGAGCAGTTGTCCTTCGACAAGTTGTTATTACATGGGTCTAGCAATCTATCTTAGTCTTTTGGAGCTTGACACCGTAGTTCATGTCTTGAGAATCTAGTAACTTTACCTTTGTGGTAAATGTTGCACACTTTCCATTCGAACATGCTGAGTCTGAAGTAACTCTCCACTTAACCAAATCTGAATCAAAAGCAGATATGATGGTTGGTGTTCTTCAAGGTTTTGACATAGGTCCCTTTGAAAATTCGGCAAGATTGATGTAATGGTTGACACAATTAGCCAGAAGGTCTATTGTCACATTCCCTTGATTCAGCAATAACAACCAATCTTCATGAGGCATCTTCTATGATTTATTACAGGAGTTGCGCTTGTGGTTTCCTTTGTATCCGAAGTCCGGCCTTCACTTGATGTCTCGTGTCTCGAACATCAAGGAGAACATTTAAAGTAGTGTTGCTAAATGTGTCTCGATCGATCCTCCAGACCTTCTTATGTTGGAAAGCAACTTGGTGCCAAGTAATTAAAGTCTAAGAATGAAGTTTCTTTTTCCTCATGTCATCAGGAATCTTCTTACCTATTTATCCTAGGTGGTGTAAAGTGATATCACAATCTTTGGCAAAGATTTTGGTAAACCTGGATGAATAAGGAGTTTCCTTCAGTTCTCGATCATGTTCAAGGGTGATGATGATTTTGGTAATTAGAAATTTCTCTTGTTACATGTTCCTTGTGACTCTTACGAGTCCTCGCCACAAAACACCTTTTTGTCTTGACCTTCTGTTGAACAAAGAGTGATCCTTCTGTATCAAAATTAATTCAACAACTTGGTTATCCGTATCTTTGTATCCCTAGAAGCTCTACTTAAGCCATCTAGTGGAGTTTCATCTCTTGAAGTCTATGGTCATGTTTTTCTGTTGTAAGCTTTCCTTTTCAGAAGCTTAAACCGTTTTGAAGCTCCATGGTCTCAATCCTTATGAAGACCATCTATCTAACACATTGAAACCATCTCCTTTTGTTTCCTCCATTACCTTGATATGTTTCATGTCATCATCTCAGAGTTGTTTCTGAACACTCATTCACGAGTTGACCATGATATACTCTGTGTGTTGTATAGTGTGTTTCCCTCTTATCCTTAGAAGTGAGCATGTTTCTCTTCCTTCTTCCTACCTGCGGAATCTCGGATCGAGATTCTCGTAAGGGGGATAGATCTGTAACACCCCATTTTAGCTAAATACTAATTAGGGTTTATTGTGCATTGCATAAGCATCATTATTTTGCTAAGACAAAATGCAAACAAAAAGAGAAACAAAGTAAAACCCTAAACCCTAGCTATTTTCCTCTTCCTCTCAAAGCAATTCAAAAGAGTTTTGAATAATTTGAAAAGTACAAAAGTTTGTGAAGCCGAAACTATTACAAGGGCCTCACATTGTTTTAAGTGGTTTATAAATTATGTTACTATTTTCGAAATACCCAAAACAGCTTTGGCTTTGAAATTAGAAACATAAAACAGGAAACAGAATTAGAAAAGGTTTTCTGTAAAAAAACAATAGAGCCAACAGCAAACCAGGCCGGCCCATAGATTCTCTCGTGCTACCCACTGCCCACCAGCAGCAACTAGTAGCAGTCGCAGCCTAGCTCATGGCCGCACGCAGAAGCCCACCTCGACCCAACTAGAGCTCGTCCCTGGCCCATACCGCTTCAGTCCTTTTCCCCGTTTGTCGTCTTCCCTGACGACGAGGAAGCAGCTGCCTGGCAGCCCCTCCACCTCTCGCTGGCGCCGTGATGCCCACCAGGCGCCAGGATTCGCGCTATCGTCATTGTCGGCCTTCTACAAGTATCCCTCAAGCCGCCAACCGAACCCTAACTTCTTTCCTCTCACCAATTCTTCTCTGCCCGACGAACCCTAGCGGCAGGTGCTCTGCCAACCCGACATTACCGACCTCGCCAAGCCTCGGTGAGACCACCATTAGAACCGCCTCGTCGCTCTGGTCATATCCTCCTAAGGAATCGACGCGAGCCCCCGTCAATTGATCTCCCGGTCATCATCTTCACCGACGGCCGCCATAGATGCTGCCGTCGATTCTAACCTCATGCGCCCTTGCCGACCAGTCCAACAGCTTCCTGGTGAGATTCTTCTCCTCCCTAGCCTCTTAGATATCCTCCTCTCACCCTGTGTCGACCCGCCGCCGTGTGCCTTCTCCGCCATCGCTCGGACATGATCGCCGACTAGGTTTTGGTGACTATTTCAGAGCAGCGCCGCCAGCTTTAGGCTCCCCTTGTCACGCTGCATCTAACCGAAGCCCCCACGTGTCCCCGCTCACCCCCAAACGCCATCCCCGCCGCCGATCCGAGAGAGACGGTCAGGCTGATGTCATGGTGACGTCACGCCGACGTCAGCAGGGCACGGTCAGCCCAGTCAAACCCTCTCTAGGACCCACCTTGCCGCGTGGACACTGAGGTGGCCCTGGGGCCCTTCTGTCAGCCTCTGCGGCAAGGTGTAGCCCCTGTGTAAAAAGTATACCCCTTTTGTTTAGTTAATTTCAGAAAATAGTTTAATCTTATAAAATCAATAAGTAATTATTTGTAGGTCAGAAAAATATGTATAATATATCAAAATGTTTAGAAAAATGAGATCTACACAATAGACTCAAAATAATGCATTTTTCAACAACTTAAATGCCAAGTTTAATTAAAATAACAAAGTGACCCCCCTCATATACATCCGGGGTTTCTCCGAATTAGGGTTTGGACCCCTCGGATCTCGCTTAAATTGCCAAGCATGCTATAGGGTTCCATTTCAATACAATTTAACTTGTCATATCATCATCCTTGCTTGAGCATTGCATTGATGCCATGTGTTGATTGTTGTTTCCCCTTTCTTTCCGGTGTTTGGTTCTTTCCGGTAGAATACGATATCGGGATCAAGATCGAAGACCAAGATCAACACCATCGAAGATCGACAAACACTACTTGATAAACTATAATCAAGTCTAGTACAAGATATCTGAAGATCTTCTTATTGGTTATCAACATGCAAAGGCAAGCATAAACCCACCATTATACAATCCTACGATTTCGAAAGCACTTTAATTCTTGCCATGATGCATACGATTCTACTATGGTCTTTTATCAACATATAGAGTATCCTATCTATTGCATTACTCCCTTGAGCGTATATTACCTGATCCACAGCTCCTAGCATAACTAGGTTTGGCTTGCGTGCACTGCTAGAGCTTATATCCGTGTCTTGCTTAGCCATGCTCAGCTGTCAGTGCTAGTTCATCGATAAGATGTATCAGATGCAAAGAATCTTGTATGACAGGAGAACGTGATGAGATGAGATCAGTGGTAAAGGTTAAACATGCTAAGGCTTGTATGGGAGGCCACAGTGGGAAGTGGTTTTTGTAGTCCCGTGCTCGCCACCATTAGGACCTGAGTTCTTGCCCTCGGAACCAAGACGAGCGTACAGCCACACGGGGTTTATGGGGACCTCTCGGTTAACTAACTTGCCTAGTCTGATCCATGAATCCATAGTTAGAGATTTGGCATTTGCATATTTGGATGGGTTGAAGATGGTGCATCATATAGAGCGTCTCTAAGGAGGAAGGAGGCTCCAGGAGTACTCCCGATCCTTAGACATAGAGATTGGGCCAAGAAAACCCTTTCTTGGTGACTCATGGATTTAGGCGAAAGCAAGGTAAAGGTAGTGGCTAACCACCCTCTGCCGACCTTCCAAGGAAGAGGGCTAATGATCTGGCATTAAGAGTCGGTTAGTACGTGTGGGTAAAGTTATACACCCCTGCAGGGATTAAACCTTTTCGAAAAGCCGTGTCCATGGTTATGGATGACTTGGGAATGAACGTGAGATCATAGAGAACATCAACCTAATCGTAAAACTTGGCAACTAATGTTTGTTAAGGATGCTTCCTCATGGGTACGAGGGGGTGATCCTAGTTGTGAGATGATGATGATTTGGTGGATATCAAAAGATGATGATCAATTCTTCGGAGATGTCGCTCTCTTATCCCCTTTTAAAATACTCTGATTAAATGAGCTTCTTCTCCCTCTTCTTTTACAAAACACAGATGGCTTAATGCAAAATAACCCCACCAGCCATAAGTCTTGCGGAGTACACCCTATACTCACCCTTGCTTTGTTGATACTTTTGTAGCAGAATAAGTGTTCCCCTGAAGACAGGTTTGGTACGACCTCGATACCGACGTGTAGCTTGGGGTTCCCGGCCGGCAGCCTAGAATCTATGGGCTGGGACGTCATCATTATGCTTCAGGCCTCTTAGGACATTTGTTAAGTTTGCTATACTTAATAGCATAATTTGCCTTCCATTGATTGATGTTTGTGGTCAGTGACCTCTGCTTGTAATATTTTGGTTCTTTGCTCAGTTATGAGCTTGCTGTAAAAAAATGTGTCGCAGGGTTATTGTTGTGTTACCGATTTCTCACTGGATATCCTCGAGCTCTAGGTTAAGCTTATGTCAGGCTAAGGTTTGGATTAGTTTAACCCTGATCCTGGGGGTGTTATAAAAGGGGAATCAGAGAAGAAGTAGATTCATAAGTTGAAACATGAGTCCCTAATTCCGAAGCAAGAGACGAGGAAGAGCGAGCCCTTTTTGCCATGTCCTGATCTGGAGAGTTTCCTCATTGCCCTGTGACGAGGGTTTAACTCATCAATGCCCATTGTTATGGACTTAGGTTCAAGGAATTGGGATGCGCTGGAAGTCTCGATCGGCTAGCAAACAAGCACACAGGGACGCAAGGTTTACCCAGGTTCAGGCCTCGTAGAGGACCCTACTCCTGCTTGTCTGCTCTTGATTGATGATGATCTGAAGGATTACAATGTCGCCGATGGCGGTGTCGCGCAGATTGGATCTGGCGTATGTGCGAGAGATCGATGTCTAGATCTATTGTCTATTGTGTATTGTGGGAGTCACGATGTCTAGATCTATTGTGTCGTAGCGTGTCTTAGGTCGTGTCCTCCTCGTTGGACCCTCCTAGCCTTTATATATGGGGAGGCTAGGTCTTAGGTACCAATACGAGTTGGTTACAAGTTGTATTCAAACTCTAGTATTGAGACTTCCTTGTCTTGTGCGTTCGGGAGTCCGTGTCCATATGGGCTTCATACCACTCGAACCATCATAGGCGGCATGGACCTTGGCAATTTGTCGAGTGGGCCTTCCGTCGAGCCGCACCAGGTAGGTTGTAGTCGAGTGCCTATTGGGCATACCCATGTCAGTAGCCCTCGAGTGTCCATGTGAATCGTAGATTCGGATGGGGACTCACAAGTCTTGATCTTTTCATTATGATGAGTCGACAATTGTGTCAAGTGCGAAGCACTTCACCCGGAAGTTCATCGGGTCAGTCAAATCTGTAGTAGTTTCATAGGGATGATGGTAAACGTGCCTGGTGTGCTCGATGGATCGGGACCAGTTAATTGCTCTAGGGCAAAAACAACGCTACCTACTCAAACTCGAGCCCCCGGACTCGAATCCGGAAATTGCTGGCGTAATTCGACTCATGCCGCGGAGGCCTTACAGAGTCGAATTCCAGTGTATAAATGTGAGCACTCGACGCGTCCGTCAAGGCATGTTCATCGTACCTGCAGGCACGGATATATCTCTGGTAGTGCGCAGCAGATGCGTTGCCAGGCCTTATTCAGGTCTTATCTTCATGTTGTAAGCGTGGCATCCGAATTTTGTCATTGCGGAGATGATTCGGGTGGCCCAGGAGACGTAATCTCTTTGCAGGGAAAATATGAGGCGGAGTCGCCATATCATTCGAGTGTGGATGTTATCGACACACAGTACGATGTACAAGGAAAAATAATCATAGGGTGTGCGACCAGCGCTCCCTATGGAAGTAGCCCCCGAGTGCCTATTCGAGTTGTAAACTCGAGTGGGGACTAAAAGTACTTTGCGGAGTAACCCGAAGTACTTTTGTTTGTTTTAGTTGAATATGTTTCTAGCACTTCCTATGGGAGTAACCCGAAGTCCACAATCGAATCGTAGATTCGAGTGGAGGGTTTTCATGATGCTTGGATATCTTCACAAATTTCTTCGGGTGCGCGGCCAGCGCTCCCTATGGGAGTAGCCCCCGAGTCCTTAGTCGAATCGTGGATTCGAGTGAGGACTCGGAGCGTGTCACTCAAGGATCTTGTATATGCGCCACCAGCGCTCCAGTTTGGAGTAGCCCCCGAGTGTCTGGCGGAGTCGCAGACTCGGGCAGAGACTCGAGTCTTGTATCTTTGTAGATGTAGTCGCCAATCATGCGAGAAGAAAACATGGGTGAGTCGACGATGCAGATGGAGTCGATGCAGTCACTTTTGTCGAGTGCGTGGCCAATGTCGCATGTGTGTAGCATCAAGCGATGCAACCATCCGAGGAGGGACTCGACTCGGGTCTTGAGTGTATAACCTAGCTAGTTGTTTTGTCGACTCCTGTTGGAGGACCCGATAGAATAGCTCGACGCAGTCGACATCCTTATAAACTGCATAAAACATTAAGAATTGTGAAGTATATGTATCTTGTAAAGAGTATTTGCTTGTTAGCTTGTAAAGTAAAATTCTAGTGCCAATCGAGTCGACACTTTTGCACTGTATGCTAGGCCTTTTCGTTAGCCTGATTACCCTTAGTCTCAGTGCCTTGCCGAGGTGCTCGGAGTTCAAGGATTCGACGATCAGGCAGAATCAGCTACTCGGGCTGTCGCGTATGAGGTGCTCAAGTGCGTGGAATCAATGACACATTAGGTTACTCGAAGAGGGCGCAGCCCCGAGTGTTTCGAGTGTGATTAAAGTAAGAAAGAAAGCATCTCTAATAGAGGGTAACTTAGCTTCATTGATAGTCGTTGTGGACGAAGTCGATGCAATCGCGGACGTAGTCGACGCGGCAGCGGGTCACGTGAAGGATTCGAAGACACATCAGGTCGGCAAAGTCGAAGACCACAGCGCGTTACCGCAGCCGAAGACTGCATCAGGTCGCGTGCTGGAGTCGAAGATTGTAGCGGCTCGTGGTCGTGGGAGTCGAGGGAGCCCCCGAGTCACCCGATATGAAGACCGCAGCCGGTCGTTTGAAGCTGAAGACCACGGTAGGTCGCCGAAGCAGAGGGAGCCCCAGGGCCCCCGAGTCGAATATCGTAGCTAATCACTGGAGTCGAAGACTAGAGTTGACGTGGCAGCGAGTCACGCGGCGGACGTAGTCAACATGGCAGATCAGAGTCGCGTGGTGATGACGAATTGCCATATATGAAGATTGTAACGGGCCACATCAGTCGAAGACCGTATCGGGTCACCTCACCCGAAGACCACAGCTGAAGACCGTAGTGAGTCGCGTGATGGAGTCGAAGACTCAGTAGATGGGTGGAGTCGGAGAACGTAGTCAGTCACCGTAGAGGAGGGAGCCCCCGAGTCGCTATAGTCGAAGATCGTAGTAGATCGTCAGAGTCGAAGACTGCAACAATGAGGCTCTCGGTGGAGTCGAAGACCATGGCGAGTGGACGGAGATGAAGATCGTAGCGGGTCACCGGAGCCAAAGGATCCCTCGAGTCGCTGGATCTGAAGACCTCAACGGGTAGGTGGATCCGAAGGAGCCCCCAAGTGTAGCATCGAGGTGGTTGATGAAGTCGAGACGACGTTCGTGAGCCGATGCGGCGGACCGGTGTCAACGTGGCAGCGGGTCGCCGAAGCAGATGTCGGTAGCATGTTGTCGCAACCGAAGATTGTAGTGGGTCGCCGCAACATATCGATGCAGCGGGTCACCTGAGCCGAAAGAGTCCCCAAGTCGCCGGAGTCGAGGACCGAAGCGGGTCGTACGGCGGAGTCGAAGGAGTCCCCGAGTGTAGAGTCAACGCGGTCATGCGGTCGAGGTGATGGATTGTAATTGATGCGGCAAACGTGTCACGCGCAGCCCGAGTATCAAGCTGGCGGGGATTCGACGATGGTCAATCCGGACTTCGATAGCATAGTTGTTGGAGTTTAATCTTTCATGGTGATGATGAAGCTGACTACGGAAAATACCTCGCTGATGCAGGCCGTCGAGGTGCACACGTATATGAAGCTAACTGATTTTGAGACCGCGTGTACCTTCTTGATCGTGGAAAACAAATTCTTACTCATGCTGGTATGCCCCAGTCGCGTGTCAAAGTATCTTGGCATGACACAGTTGTTTTGCTCTTTCCTGCATGCGATAGGACTTTATTTGGCTTCGCATGATGGGCGCGTGGAGCGTCGCTGCTTCCGCTGATTTCAAGGAGATATATTGGATCTCACGGCGGCCAACGGAAACACCACTAAAAATTCTGATTTGATGTCGTAGCTTGGGCAGGCAAGTCGGTCTCGGCTCAGCTGCACGTCTCGCGAAAACTGACGACTAATCTCCGCATGCCTGGATGAATCAGCCAAATGCAATCTGGCGCCCGTCGATGACGAGGGATCCAGACCAAAACATGACTCCAAGCGAAGTAGTCATCTCCTTAGAAACAGATGAATCGTAGATTGCTAGCGATGGAGCCGTCGAGATCGCAACATCAGCGCTCCTAGTTCCCACAGACGGCACCAATTGACGAGGGTTTAACTCATCAATGCCCATTGTTATGGACTTAGGTTCAAGAAATTGGGATGCGCTGGAAGTCTCGATCGGCTAGCAAACAAGCACACAGGGACGTAAGGTTTACCCAGGTTCAGGCCTCGTAGAGGACCCTACTCCTGCTTGTCTGCTCTTGATTGATGATGATCCGAAGGATTACAATGTCGCCGATGGTGGTGTCGCGCAGATTAGATCTAGCGTATGTGCGAGAGATCGATGTCTAGATCTATTGTCTATTGTGTATTGTGGGAGTCGCGATGTCTAGATCTATTGTGCCGTAGCGTGTCTTAGGACTTGTCCTCCTCGTTGGACCCTCCTAGCCTTTATATATGGGGAGGCTAGGTCTCAGGTACCAATACGAGTTGGTTACAAGTTGTATTCAAACTCTAGTATTGAGACTTCCTTGTCTTGCGTTCGGGAGTCCGTGTCCATATGGGCTTCATACCACTCGAACCATCATAGGCGGCATGGACCTTGGCAATTTGTCGAGTGGGCCTTCCGTCGAGCCGCACCAGGTAGGTTGTAGTCGAGTGCCTATTGGGCATACCCATGTCACCGTGTGTCTGGTACATGTAGATCCTATCGTGGGTTACCAATAGGGAGGCCAATCCAGGAATGGACATTCCCGTGCTAGCCAAGACCTAGCCCATGACACCCCTCCCTCGAAATACGGCTTGTGATAGAGCACCAAATTCAAATTTCGCTAAAAGTAACCTTAACTCACACAAAATGAACCTGACAATGATGCTTCTTGGCCAATTGGCCGTGGTGCCAGCCAAGACCAATTGGTACATGTAGAGGAGGAGTTGCACTAGATGGTCACCTTGAAGGGTTCCGTAGCAGAAAACATAGAAAAAAGTTCTATCTACTCGGACACTAATACCAGGATCTATACTATGTAGACATAAGTAACGGAGGAGAGAAGCGCCATTCATACCTTTGAAGACCAGGCACGCCTTACGTAGGAAGGCATATATTGATGAAGACGAGCAGCACCCCAAGTGTGGTGCCTCCGAAGTTCGTCACATGTCGGTGCAGGAGACGTTAACCGGACTCCTATCCAGCCGAGTAGCGGAAGAAGTAGATGTCGGATCATTGATCACATGACGGTGGTGTGAAGGTGGAGAACTCACCCATGAGGTACTCTCCAATATTACAGATAAGTCCTCAGTGGATGAGACAGAGAGAATGAGAGGGAATGGTATCATTCCAAAGGGGGAGGGGTGACCCCTATATATAGTGGGAGGGGGCACACCACCCAAGGGCCAGGCGTTGTGGGACTAATCCCCACACCCGCCGGCCACCTTGGGGTAGCCGCCGGCCCTAGGTAGGCCCCACTGGGGCGGCCCACCAAGCCTAGGCCGGCTGGGCCCCTCTCCCTAGGTGCCATGCCCTATTGGGCCTCCCTTCGAGTGAGGCCCATTAGCATTAGGAAGCCTTTATTAATAAAATAAAATATGTATTTAATATAATTCTCTAATTAACATTCAAATACATATATTATAATATTCCTTTTCTCCGGAACACCTTCCGTACCCCTTCCGATCTCCATCGGATGTTACCCGGAACTATTTCGGTTTCTCTTTCTCTATTTCTCCCACGATACCTCATCTACCCTAAGCGTCCCTACCCTTAAGCATGACATCCTTCGGTTCGGAAACACTCCGGACATGATCGAGACTATTCTCACATCAATGATCAACAGAGGGACCTGGATGGCCAGACCCCCGTGCGTTTCACGAATAATCGCTCGAACCATGAGATAGTCGTTTTCTGTTTCCTTTGTCATATGATACCTAATTCATTCGAGACTTGATCTTTGATATCCCCATACCTTAGTTCAGTCTCGTACCAATGAACTTGTTTACTCGTTCTCATGTCGTTGCATTCCGTGACCAAGTAACATGCTTGCAAGCTTCATTAATGCAACGTCACCGAGATGGCCACATGTATCTATCCGTTACATGGATTAGACAAATCCTAGTCTTGATATGTACTCCTCTACGCATCCCTTTAGAAAACCCGAGTGGCACCTTTTTGATCACCCTGTTACGAGATGATTCTTGATAACCATCTAAGCTTCCTCCAGAATGGTGATTTGCATTACCTCATAGTTAAAGGATCAGGTTGCGGGGTTCTCTGTGTTTTATCATCAATGGTGAACTTTGTAACTAGATCTTAATCAAGATATAACGGTCGGATGTTTGTCTATCATGTTATTCAACTAATAACATGACTCCATTGTCAATTGGCATAAATGCACATGATCTTGAAACCCAGACCATCCTCATGACCAACGAACTAGTTCGCTAGAGGTAACTAGAGACACGGTTTGTTTACATACCACATGTGTATTCAAGTTTCGTATTAACACAGTTATAGCACAGTATGAAACGTATTATGAACATATGGGAGATATATCAAATAATACACTTTATTATTTGCCTCTAGGGCATAACTCCTTCACAACTCATGTATCACTTGGTTGGCGAGGTATCGAGGTGGGCTTTGATGAGGTCATACTTAGTTCTATGTATGAACTACAAGCTTCTGGTCGTAAATCGAAGGAATCCACCTTCAAAAAGTGTAAGGTGTCTCGGAACAGACGGTGTGTGTCTAAATCACCAATTGTTTCTCGGTGAATGGCATGTTTATGAATAGTAGAGGTCTTGGTGACTTGGCTAAGCATTTGCACATTATTGATTGTGCGAGAGATCATAAATTGGATTTTGTGGGTATTACTGAAACGGGTAGACGAAATTTCTTAGTTAGTCTACTTAACCGTCTTTATAGTGGAATAAACTTTACTTGGATTGCTCGTCGGCCACATGGTAGATCGGGTGGCATCTTACTTCACGTTAGAACAAAGTTATGGATGTTTTGGCTAGTTCGGTAGGAGACTTTCATATCAAGCTCCATATCCGCAACAAAGCCGATAACTTCACGTGGACTCTTGTCGTCGTGTACGGTGCATCCCAGGATGAGTTTAAGGCTGGCTTTCTTCGCGAGTTGGTTAGTTTGGCAAAGGATAATCCACACCCTATTATTATGGGCGGCGATTTCAATTTTTCTAAGATTCCTTCATGAGAAAAAGTCATGGTAGATTTGAGAATCGTTAGTCTTTCTTATTCAACGTTGTTATTGACAGCCTTGATTTGCAAGAGGTTTTTATGATAAGGAGACAATTCACTTGGGTAGGAGGAAGGATGAGTCTTGTGTTTTGCCGCTGGCGGCTAATACTGGCACCTCGGCCTCCTCCTGTTGTGCACGCGCCGGACTCGCCGGAGGGGGGCACGAGTGGATCACGGTTCTCATGCCTAGGATCTGACTTTGGCTCCTCCGACGATGACTCTGCCCCGGTAGTTGGCGTCACGATGGTGCTCGAGGTTTTGGACGGAGATGAATCCCGGCTGCACTTTAAACTAGTGTGTGCTATTTACAATTTTAAGTACCATCTGAAAAACTAGTGAGGGCAATAGGGCAGGCTTAACATAAGCTGCAACATATATATACACAAATCCATAAAAAATGGATAAGATATCACACGGAGCATCTTACTTCTGTTTTAGATGAAGTGCAACTAGGAAAAGGGATTTCAAGTAGGTGCTCAGAATGATCTAACTTCAAGATTCCAAAGCAGCACACATTTTTTTTAGATCAAAAGGGACTCCATCCCTGGTTCCTTTCCAAGAAATGAAACCAAACCACGTCTCATGAGTTCTTACAACAGGGAAATAGGCTTACACTCTTAACCCAAAAAAGTACTACTAAAGATCACCATCGAGAAGACTACTGGAAC
Source organism: Avena eriantha (assembly GCA_910589775.1). NCBI lineage: Eukaryota > Viridiplantae > Streptophyta > Magnoliopsida > Poales > Poaceae > Avena > Avena eriantha. The sequence goes on along the minus strand of OU342741.1, from coordinate 8,769,719 downwards.
TGAAAACAACTAAAAACTCAACCCCAGAGGGCTCAAAACTACAGTACTTATATCAGGCAACCATTACAACAGAGGCTAGGCAGAAGGACGAGGAGCAGCAAGCTAGTACACCACATGGAAACTATCTTCTTCCTCAGGCAAAGCAGCACACATCAGGAAGTTATGGGAGAATTACAGTTGAAGCTGCAAAAAATATACCTGCAATGGCACGGCGGCAGTCAGAACTGAGGGTTAAGATTAAGAACATTGCTGTCTACTCTATGGTTAGGTCATTCTATGCATTTAAATGTTTGGGTTTGCAATCCTGCAGTTCTGAATCAATAGAGGTCACGTTTTCTACAAAAAGATGAATACACCATTCATGTGAAACAAAATGAACCAGGCAACATTGTTGGCGCATCTTGCCAATTGAGTGCATTTAGCTCAGAGTCCAATGTTCGAGCAAAACTTGCAGGTTCCAACAACAACATCAAAGATGAGGCTGATATGGAACTCAACAGAAACATAATGAACAATAGTCCAACTAATATCTATTATAATCAGGCATGTCTGTTCAATACTCCTGCTGGCTTGATTAACGGAATAAGGACACCCATAAGACAACTAAAATAACAGTGGCATTTGCTACATTAACTGAACAAGGACAACCATAAGACAGTAACAATTTTTCTGTTGACACTTGCTAGGTACCACATTAACTGAACAAGGACAACTATAAGACAATAGCAGTGTGTTGACTAGCAGAACAAAGACAACCATGGGACCATGGATAGCACTAGTCTTGCTTGACATTGCTTGCTAGATGAAATAGCTGAGTGGGAACCACCAGACAATGGCATGACGACTTCTATTGGAGTACCCTTCCAATATGCTTGTGTTCATTCCTATCCACATCAAGTAGACCATGATACCAATATGCCTTGGGCACAGGCCACCTGTATCTGTAATCCAATATCCTTGGTTATTTATTCACTGTACATATAGTACATAGTATAAAAGCGAGCACAAACATGTGGTTGTGAGAAAACCTTTTGGCGTACCTGATTCCTCCCGGGGCACCTTTTATGTGCACAGGAGCGTCGACCCCCCTATTGGAATTTCCAGTGTAAGTTTATGGAACAAGTACCCAATCAGAATTTGACTCGACTGGGAAATTGTTACCTTTCCGATGGAAGTGGGAGATTAATCTTTGATCTTAAAACTTGGACAATCTTACTCCTTGGCAGGAAAGGAGTTAACTTCGTTCCATCACAAAAGTTCATGCCAACAAAACTCCCATCAATATTAATAAGAGGACCTCCAATTCCAGCCTAGTAGAAAGAAAATACAGAAACATGAGGGTTAATGAATCTCGTAATTCCTGATCCATAGTTCACGAGATGTATCATGATTAAAGAGAGGTACAAAAACAAGAAGAGAAGTTCACACCAATACCTTCTTGATCTTACATGTGGACAGCTTAAGATCTCTACAATCAAGTTTGCAATCCTTGTCTAGACGCTTCACTTCACCAATTGAAGCCATTAGCAGTCCTTGTGAAGGCTCACTCCCCACGGCTACTACTTTTGCAGATGACTTCCGAGTTGAGTACTTGCTGGAAATGTCTTCTGGACAAATAGAAATGAATTTCTTCTGCAGACTAACAATAGCAATGTTATATTTTAAACTATACAGTTCCAATTTCCCACTGGTACGTTGCTTTGGTGGGAGGAACACTTCAATCTGCAGTAATAAAGTGAGCTCAGCTCAGACTACATTAAATAACTTAAAAGACAAAGAGTACTGATTAAGATCAACCTTCAAGTCATTATCAATGTCGTCTCCATAACGGTCTTCATCATTACAGCTCCTAACCAAACTGGTTGAGGTTAGAACAACAGTGCATCCATGCCACTTTATAAGCAAGCCCGTGCATGCAAAATACCTCTCATATCCTGAACATCATAACTATTAGTTGGTAAAGATCAAATACTAGCACAGAAAAATACTGAGCATATCGCTGTAAGAATCACCATGGAATGAAGCAATTGACACAACACGACGGGAAATATCTTTCACAACATCTTTTCGAAGATGCCTCTAGACAGGTTCAACATGACGAACGGGTGAACCAAAAGGATACCCTTTCCATGTACGTACGTCACCAAAATAATCTTCGAATCGATTAAGCAGTTCCCCATTAACTGATTAACAAAACAGACTTATAAGTTAAACAGACGAGCTGGACAAGGGATACGCCAGCATACATCAAAAGCAGCAACTCACATTCGAGCATAAGTGGTGGTGGCATGGGATAGCCAAGGTGTTTTAGCCGGTAGATTTTGCTGACAAATGCTGATGCAATGGTGATCAATAATAGCACTCAGATGAAATGTATCATAACATTCATATAATATTAAGCGCATAATAGGTAACATTACAATGATGGCTTGCATCATTATTCATACCTGAAGGGATTACAGTGTAGAAATGGTTCTTTAGGACTGCAAGGAAACACGGTAGAGTTGTTATGGAAAATTATAAGCAAAAAAAGAGGATTTGGAATGAACCAAATCATATCCAACAAAAAGGAAAAAATGTATGGAAAGACTTGCAAACTAGGCCACAAATATTCAATGCTTTCACCACCAAAAAATGGCTTAAGTTAAAGGGGAAGCTGAGCAGAAGAGGGGGTTTGGAACATATGAAACATAGGCTAAGAGGGGAAGATATAGCTCGCAAATACTGGGAAGTGTAGAAGACATACATGAGTATCTGAAAATACTCCAAGTATTGAATCAGGTGTTTCAGTAGTATTAACGATACATATGCACCATTTTTGTCAACGTCAATGCTCATCCCAATAATCCTGTTATCTTTTCCAAGAACTGGCCCTCCAAGTACAGCCTATACAAAAGCGAAGTGGTAGGGTTTATAACGAAAAAAATGCAATTTTACTATGGTGCACACAGTGTACATTAGACAACTGATATACAATGCATTTATTGTTCCATGTTTTTCACTCATTGGCAAACAGTAAGGTATAATATCAAACAACATACCAATGGGCGACCTTCATCGCTGCTGACAGGTTTCCATAAGCTGAACAGTTCATGAGAGTTCGGTGGGTCGAGGCGAACTTCATCAAACTGACCTTCACACAAAGGCGCAAACTTTACCTTCGCGTCCATCAAACAACCTGACTCAAAGGCACGCCCAACAGATATCATCTCATCACCCTCAGAGGGATATTCTGCCTGAAGCTCCATACCGATAGGATGACCAGCTTGGCGGTCCAACAAAGTGACAATAGCAATGTGGTGATTACAGAGCTCTAAGAGCCCGCCTTTTTTTCGACCATTTGGAAGGCACACTATAATCTATAGTGATAAACGCAGCACATAAGCACAGGACAGATAAATTGGCTTTGAATGAACAAAGCAAGATGGGAGGAAAAGCAACTAGCGACACCAACCTTCAATTTATCATCTCTATATTGTTTGTTCTTATATTCTGTAGCCAACCGTGCTGAAGTCACATATCTGGTCATTTCAAGTTTACTTCTCCCGCGTGGTAGAGGTATGCCTGAGCATGCAAATAACATCGTATCTCCTGCACAGGAACATGATTCAAATCATCAAGTGACGAATAAAAACAAATTAGGAAAATTCATTGAGACGACACTGGAGACGACACTGGCAGCACAATCACACCATCAAACAGAGCAATGGAGACGACACTGCATGGAAAATCTCGAGAGGTTGTGATTAGATCGCCAAATTCTGTCTCTTTGAAAGTAGTGTGAACAACTGGATCAGGGATTCGGCCATAATGTTCCTCCTCAGCCTCAGATTGTTTTCTCATAGCATCACGCAACACCTTCTTGCATGCATGATCTAATCAACAAACATGATACACGGCAACCATGAGTTCTTATATTAGACCAATATGTGTTGAAGAAAGGCAGGAACCGGCGGATTGAAAATGAATGTTAACTCACATTTTAATATGCGTCTGATGGCTCTGTTGAGCTTACTGTTGTAGACTACTGGTTTCTGTCCGTTACTCCCTGGTTTTTTGCGAATACTCCCACCTGAAGTCTGAAGTTTCACTAATGCCAGGCGTTTGGCCTCTCTACAGCCGGCTCCCCGCTCATTTTCTGCGCAGTCGGTCCCGCCCTCTTTTCTCAGGGTCTTTGCCGTCCTGAAGCAGAAAGTAAATACAAATGCTTAGAAAGAGTAACTAGGGCCTAGTGCATGGTTTCTTCATAAAGCCCGCAGCATCAGCTGGCAGCCGTAATAAAAGTAAGACACTGAGATACTAGTATCAGTAATACAATGAAGAGGTATGTATTATGATGAAATAAATTTATATGATATGTTCAACGTCAGTACAAAATTGACATGATTATGTGCATATAAATGTGGAAAGGCTCCAATTTATTCAAACACCACTGGTCAGATTGCCAGTGTGTTCAACACACGAGATTCAGACGCAGAGAGACTCCAATTAAACCAACAGAGTGTTTATCCATCATACGCCCTCTCTCACTTACATGTACTGTACATAAACCACTAGAGTATAGGATGTGGACAGTATAAACTCAACTGGAACTGCTCGGTGAGCACCTATACCACTATAGAACATGAGAAGCAAATGAGAATGAGAAGATACGCTTACATCCGGCAACAAATTCTCCCTGCCTAGCAAAGGAGAGTGAAGCGGTTTGACGGGGAGTGAGGCACGACGCCGGGGGTGAGGAGTTCCGGCGAGATGCGGCACGCGAATCGGGCCCGGATTTGGGGATATCTAGGGTTGAGGAGGGGAATCACGGGACCTGATCGGCTTCTGGACCAAACACGGAACCATCTATTATTCACGGTGGAGCCATCGAATCGGGGCCGGGCCCTGTTTGGGTCGGCCCTTCCTGCTCTGCGCTCGCCTTCTCCTCCTAGAAGCCCGCGACTTCCTCTGATGGACTCCGAGTCTGAGTTTCCCATGATCTTCGCCAGTCGTCTCCCGTCATCGTATCCCTCAAGCACACGCCGCCGGAGTATCAGCAATCAGCCGGTGGTCCTCAAGCACCTCATCACCCTCCAGGCTACCGAGGTCCTCCTCATCACCCTCCACTGCAAGCTTACTCTTGAGGTACTGGACATTGCGGTTCATGAAACTGAATTCTTTTTTTTTTTGAAACTGAAATTTCTTCCCGCTGGCTGTCTCAATATTAATCACCGGAGATCAGCCAACCGATAACAAGGTGCAGAACATTCCCATCTTAGACGAAGTATCGTCCTGTTGACCTTAGACGAAGCAGCTTTACCCCTGGAAAAAATGTTTTAACATATACTGTTTAATTTATTCGGTAGTGCCTACATCTCAAACGCCTAAGAACTTCTTTTATTTAAGTCGCTGACGTTATCCTAGTCCTATTTTTTGTTATTTCTCGATTGCAATCTAGTTGCTACCAATGACCCGACATGTCTAGGGTGTCTCCTCGTCGACGATTTCCCGCGTCCAGGAAAATGACAAAATAGAGGAATCGAACCACCGTCCAGGTTTGTCACGACATAAACACGCTAATCGCATTCATACCTTACCCTAATTGCGTTCCCACGAGTCCTTCCGCTCGATGGAGCGCTGACCTCATTAAAATCACACTTGCTCCAAAGTTACCCACCCCACCAGGGCCAACCGCAAAACACAGAAAAGGACGACTCGCTGATCTACTTCTTCTCCAAGAAGAACTGGACCTCACATGTCGTCTACAACCTTCGGGCCACACCCAAACTCGCCATGGAAGATCTCTCTTTCAGCCTCCAGCAAACCTAAAAAGAGGTGAAAAAAGACAACAACAAGAGGTGAAGTTGAGGTACCTTTGCCTACAACACAACTTGGGCTGGGGAGGGGTGAGAAACCCCACGAAATTAGATGAATTTACACGAAAACAATACGTTCCAAACTATATCTTCTATCCAGAGCATGGAATTTTACATGAATCAAGGCCTATTCTACCACCGCATGTTTCTTTCACTGCCCATCTTCTATATAGGATTTTGCAAAACCTTGGAAACTATATTTCTCACTACCTATGTCCAACATTGTAACTATCTCTGTCACTGTCCAGCATTGTACAAAGTAATCATGGATTCTTGTATTGAAATTCCTGCAAGTGAAAAGAGAAAACTACAACTCTTTGTTACTACATAGGTCATAGTTCAAGTAAAAAAAAGAGAAAACCGTGTTATTCTACCTATCCATGAAAGCACATGTATGATGTTTGGATAGTGTAAGATAGAGAAAACCACACGTTAGGTGGCCTTGTATTGTTCATTATATAAGAGGATTACAATGAGTCCCGGTTGCATACACATTAGGTGTCGATGCAGATCACAGCGTGGCCCTTTGCTGGGGCGGCTCACTCCCCTGTTCAGCCGGAACGGAGAGTGACATGTACTCCACAGTGAACTCATCGCCACGAGCTCCGTTCTCCGGCACCGTGTCCCAGTTCCACTTGGCCTTCTCGTCAAAAATGACGTCATGCGAGACGTGCACCCGCTTGTCCACCGGGTTGTAGCAGCGATATGCCTTGCTCCCCCGCTCATAGCCAATAAACACCATGGGATGGCTGCCGTCCTCCAGTTTCTTCAGGTGCGGCCACACGTTCTTCACATGCGTGACACAGCCAAAGGTGCGCAGGTGGCGCACGCTAAACCAGGCCTCGTAAGGGGTCATGCCGGTAACGCTCTGAGTTGGTGCGCGATTGAGTAGGTAGACGGCCGTGGACACAGCCTCTCCCCAAAATTCTCCGGGCATGTCCTTGGCCTTCAGAAGGCTGCGCGCCATGCCGACGATGGTCTGGTTCCTCTGCTCCACGACTCCGTTCTGCTGGGGCGAGTATGGAGCCGTGAGATGGCGCTGAATGCCATGCTCCGCGCAGTAGTCGATGAAGTTGGTGGAGCTGAATTCGCCACCGTGATCCGTGCGCAGCGTCCGCAAGCATTCGCCGGACTCCAGTTCAGCTGCAACGCGGAAGTGCTTGATGGCCTCTGGAGCCTCGTCCTTGGATTTCAGCAGAGTGAGCCACATGTAACGACTCCTATCATCCACGAGCAGGAGGAAGAGCTTCTTGCCACTTGGCGTGGCGGGCGCGATTGGCCCGCACAGGTCTTCGTGTACCAGCTCGAGCAACTTGTCTGCGCGGTACTTGGCGACGCGAGGAAATGAGGCCCGGCGTTGCTTGCCGGCGAGACAGCTATCACAGAGCTCGTCGGGGTGATGCAGGAGAGGGGGACCGCACGCCATGTCCTCTCGACCCAGCTTGCCAAGAGCATCGAAATTCAGGTGTCCATAGCGACCGTGCCAAAGCCACGGGTCTTCTCCTCCACGTACCGCGAGGCACACTGGCTGTGCCACCTTGAACTCAGCGACGTAGAGCCGGTTGCGACCGCGAGTCACCCTCGCCATGAGACGGTGGCGTCGATCTCGCACAGAGCACATACTGCCCTCGATCACCACCTGGCACCCAAACTCAACAAGTTGGCCCAGGCTCACGATGTTGTTCTTGAGCCTCGGTATGTAGTAGACACCGGCGAGTGCATGATGGCCACCTCCCTTGCACTTGAAGAGAATGGTACCCCTCCCTTCGATGCCGACGACTGATCCGTCGCCCAATTTGACGGTGCCGTGCACCGCCATGTCGAGATCAGAGAATGCGGCGCGCCAGCCAGTCATGTGGTTGCTGGCGCCCGTGTCAAGGTACTAGCCTGGTTCCGTCTCTTCGACATGTCCCAGGTTGACATGCGCCCTCTCCTCGACCAGGTGGACACAGCTTGCCGGTTGCGGCGTCTGAACCGCAATGGCTTTCTCTGGTTCTTTAGGTTGCGCCGCGATGGAGCACAATTCCACCATCAGGAGGGTTGGGTCCTCATCGTCGACCTTCTCGACAAGGTTTGCCTCCTCGTCCCTCTTCTTCTTCCTGCAGTCACGGGCCCAATGCCCCTTTTTCTTGTAGTAGCGACATTTGTCGTCTTTTGACAGGCCGCCATCCCTGGCGCCGCTCGGCCGGTCCTGCTGCTGCTTGGCACCGGAGCTGGACCCGCCAGACCCGTCAGAGTCGCGACGCTTCTGGCGCGCGCGCCACTCGTCTTCGATGAGCAACAGCTTGTTCACGCCGTCGGTGGCATCGTCCAGATCGTACCCTTCCTCCGCCGTCAGCAGACGACCGCAGAGATCCTTGATGGTGAGCTGCTTGAGATTGACAGTTTGCTCGATGGCCATTACCATAGGGTGGTACTTACGGGGCACGATCCGCAGGAATTTGAGGACGGCTTTGTACTCGTCCACCGGGTCACCGAGGAGCTCGAGGTCACTCAGCAGGTTCGTCAGCCTGATCGAGAAATCTTCGATGGATTCGCCAGGACGGAAGGCTAGGTTCTCGTACTCCCGATGGCGCGTCTGCGCCTTCGCCTCGCGGATGCGCTCGCACCCGAGGCGCATCGTCTTAAGGGTCTCCCATGCTCCGCGCGCGCTGTCCTTCACCGCCAGTGTGCGCACGAGCTCTGGAGGCACGGCACGAAGGAGCGCAGCCAAAGCCGCACGGTCGTCACCCGGACGACGACCAGCAACACGCACGATCGATCAAGAACAAGTAGACGTCTACTTGATATAAATATGATGCTTCAAGAACAAGTAGGGGTCCGACGATCGCCGGCGTTGTAGCTTCTTTCTCGATCGATCGCCACTTACCATCGTAGCTTCTTTCTCGATGCTACAATAAAGATATAAATATGTAGCTTCTTTCTCGATCGATCGATCGATAGGGGTCCGACGATCTACTTGTTCTTGATCCAACGCCGGCGTGTATAGAGCCGCCGTCGCTAGATATAAATATGGTATAGGTGATTTTAGATCGATTGGGAGTTCGAGTCTATGTAGGATTAGATACAGAGTGTACTACCTGCAGGCTGCAGCTCAGTTAGATACTAGCACACGAGTCGGCTCACGTGGACAGAGAGATCGGATGGCAGTAATTCCTCCAGGATCATTTCTTTTATACATGACTGGACAAGAGATATTTCCTCCTACCAAAATTCATACTCCATCCGTCTCAAAATAGATGTCGCATGTTTGTAAAAATTTAGATGAATGTATATACTAAATAATATCTAGATTCATTCAGATTTTGACAAATCTGCGACATCTATTTTAAGACAGAGGGAATATTAATTTGAACAAGGTTAAGAAAGATTCAAACAAGTCCTTAAAAAGTTGGAATTTCTTCTGAAACTTCACACAACCAAACAATTTATTTTATTTCACAAACCGACAGTGTAACACCCTCAAATCGGCCCTATGCAAGTTTTAGCCATTTCCGCCAAACCCGCATAGAAACGATTCAAGGACGCCCACCAGGCACTTTCGTGCGGGTAGAAAACGAAGTAATACCATTACACAACAGTCCTCGATGAGATCCACAGAACAGATATGTATACATCAGCGACTCAACGAGTCGAGAATACAGATATACAATACAAAGATCCAAATCACCTTCAAAACGTGACAGCGTCCGAGTACGGACAAGATGCAAATGGGGCTAAGAGCCTTGAAGAATAACCAATGGCGTCCATAACCCTGCCCAGGCCAAGCCGGAAGGGTAACCCTGCTAACGACGTCGGTCTTAAACCTGCTAAAACAAAAGGGGTGCCGACAAAGGGCAAAGGAAAAAAGAGGAGCGTCGGTACTGAGGCCAGTACACGGCGAGGCTAGAATTCGGCGGCTCTCGCCTACATAGGTATGGTGGACTGAAGCGGCAGCGAAGCATGCACTAAACAACCTATAGAGACTCAATACAACATTCGGCTATTAGAGAGGGATAAGAAAGACCTATCCGGATCCAACCTGATAGTAACACCAAACATACACAACCTAGTATTCCCCCTCGAGGTCAAACGAGGAAGTCAAACCGAGGAACTCACACAGTTGGCAGTTTTATTCAATCAATTATAGTTGAAGCACTTACTAGTCAGATATTGATAGCATGAGTCATCCTGATAGCATAAGTAGTGGGCAGTTTTAATCACTATTCCGTTGTAGTAGGAACATTTACTAGTCAGATATAATTGTCCTGAGGAATCCCAAAACCCAGCGCTTGTTGGCACTTTTATCACATTCCATTGGAGTTGCAATACTTACTAGGCAGATACAGCAAGTCACAAAACAACCCAGATCCACCAGTTGTTGGCATTTTAATATCCATTCCGTTATACTTGAGATGATTACTAGTCACATATTAAGTCAAATTTATAGCACTACTTTAGTTATGCTTGTCTATGATCGAGATACTGTGCTCCAAGTCGTCCATAACCGCGGACACGACTTTCAGAAAGTTTTACCCTGCAGGGGTGCACAAATAGCAACACACACACGATCAACCTCGGAAAAACCAAATCAAAACTCAACGAGGCTTTCATGACAAAGCAATCACATGATTCATAAAATATTTCAGGGGGCCACCCCACTAAGCTACCTGCAACAAAGTTGGCTGGCTCCGAGACAGACCCAGGGTTTGTGACAATGGCTGTAAACGACTGGGAACCCGAAAGTGTGAATGGGCTTGTTGATACCGCGAAAACATTCCACGTTCCAAAATAGTATAGGTGCTCTACGCACAATCTTAAATAAAGCAGTAAACATGGCATAAGTCCAGGATAGTAAATAAAGCCCCAAACTAGTTGTGGCCCCAAGAAATAAGAAATGAATCAAGCTCTGGCTAAGGGGGATTCGTAGGGTCTCCCGTATGTGGATAGTGCGAATAGTCAAGGAACAGGTATCAAGTACTCGGGGCCTACGGGACACAAGTGGGCATAAAAACCAAATAGCATATATTGCCCACCGATGCTTCTTTCATTAGTTATCCCAGCAATTTAATAGTTGTATTTAAAGTCATGATCATCTCCACCATTAAGCATGTGTCAACCTTCCAACAATTGTGGTACTTGACAACACGAGATCGCACCTGAGCAAGCAACTACGACTCGCACGGCCAGCTATCTACCAAACACAGGTATTAAGAGGTGTCCATGGCAATATAGAGGCTGCACGGAATATAACTAGTGCATGGAAACTAAAGCATCACGACACGGATAGCAATAGATCAACAGGAGGAAGTAAAGACTATAAATGCAAAATAGGTAGAAGGGGGAGAGATGCTCGCCTGGGGAACACTGCCGAAGGATCATATCCGGAGAACTTGTCGATACTCGCATCAACTCATCGGCCCAATCCGCGAAGAAGCAAACACTAGAAGAAACACCGGATGCAATATTTAATACTACGGCAGAAGATCCGACATGATTATGATATGATGCATGCCATGGCACAGATGCGGTGCAATTAGGCAATATTAAGTGGAACTGGGGTCCTGGCAAATAATTATATGGTTCAAGTTATTTATCTACCCCGCAAATTAAATGTTGTCTTAACAAGGCAAAGCATGGCATCGGTTCGCTACCAAATTTAAATGGAGTCCGGAATAGGACAAAGATATCCCGCATAAACACTCCATATTTAATTATAAGGTGAATCGGCATAATGCCCCCAAACCACAGACAAGTATGCATGTATGAACAATTTATATGCAACAGTTTTATATATAGCATTTATAAAATAGGGCTTGGGAAAAGTTGCACACATCTGGGTTCGGAAGATCTTTGGGTTCCGGGGGTCCGGGGTTCGGTCTCGGGGCTCCGGGATCTAGGGGTTCGGTTCGACGGGATCGTTCCTCGGACAACGGGAAGTAGATCTTGTTGCATACGTGGTCTTCGGGTCCAGGGTCTCGGCGTCCGAGAAGGCGGTCCTGGTAGTCTTTGTCCGTGAAGGAGATCTTGTCGCTCAGTGTCCAAGAGGGAGAACTTGGCGTTCCGGGTCGTAGATCGTCGGCTCCGGTTCCATGTCGACGGTCTTGTCGTCCGAGAAGGAGTACTTCTCGTTCCATGATGGAGATCTCGAGGTAATTGCGTCACCGGGTTCGGCAGGGGTCCTCGGCGCCGGAAGATCTTGATGATCCGGGAAGGAGATCTTGCATGACCATATCGGAGTAATAGGGATTCATGACGAATGTGTCGAGATTCGGCGACATTGATTCAACCTTGGAGCATCACGCATAGCACGGGGTCTCGCCTCCTCGGAAGATCTTGGCTGGCAGACCAACAAGATAGACACACAGACGGCAAGCAACACACAAGCACATAGGGCGTATACACATGTACACGGGCATGCGAGCACAAATATGTGCTGCTGCAAAAACAAACGCACGGGCCTGCCCGGTGAGGACTCCCAAGACAGGCAGGGGTCGGCTTCCTGCAGCTGGCCGAGGCGGCAACAGACGTTCGGAGGTCGAGGTCACCAGCGCTGGCTCCAGGGCCGTGCGGTGCTTAGCGAGCTGGGAGGTGAAGGAGGACGGCCCGGAAGCGGCAGTCGGATGGAGGGTAGCGCGGTCGGGCGAGAGGAGACCGGCCGAAGCCGGCACGGTCGAGGAAGGTCGGCACGATGTAGAGAACGGTCATGGTCTGAGGAGACGCTGGCGGCAGGGATCCGAGTCGATGTGGCAGAGGACGGCCGAGAGCAGGGCGGCGGGGCGGAGATCGACCGGGGACGGGCTCCCGTCCCTGGAGGCGGTTGAGCAGAGGGAGCAGGGTGGCGCTGCGGGGCGCGACGTGGCCGGACGAGGCGATGAGATGGTGGTGGCGGGGCTCATGCGGAGGATGGGGAGAGGAAGCAGGGGTAGGTGGGGTGGGGGAAAACACGTGTGGGTCGCGGGCGAGTGGGTGGGGTCGGGGAGAGACGCGTTCCTCCAATCGCGCGGCTGCCGTGGCGACGCGACGCGAGAAGGTGCGGGGGGGAGCGTGTACTGGCGGGTGTGGTTTGGTAGGTGGCGGCTAGGCGGGAAAACGGCAGGTGGCGTGTGGGTTTGTGCGCCCAGGCGGTAGGTGGTCGGGGCGGCGACGCGGGTGGGGCCAGGCTCGACCACGGGTTGCAGCTGGGTGGAGGGAGTGTGGCGTTGATGCGGGTTGGTCTGGGTAGGTTTAGGGTTAGGTGGTGCTAGCTGGTTAGGATTTGTTTAAAACGGGCTGCGCCAGCCGGGTGGTAGGTGGCCTGGCCTATGGGCTGGCTGCCTCCCCCGGTACAATTTTTATTTAAAACATTTGTTTGTCCTTAACTTAATATAAAAGATTTTGTAAATAATTTTAGACAAACAAAATATCCAGAGAGACTGGGTTTTATAGTTTGAAATAAAGAAGGCATTTAGTAAACAAAGGTAGGCTTTTTGAAAATAGTTTTTGAACAAACCATGCAAGATGATGACGATGCTCAAATGCAATGTGGCATGATGACATGAGCATGCGGTCATGATGATACGCAACACAAAAACACAGCGATTTTCTAGTAGTGGTTTTTAGCGGGATGCCACAGACAGCCTCTTATGCAATACAAGTGACATGTCAAGCGCGAAATCGGTCTCTCGTGCGTGGACGAGTAAAGTTGGTCCGGACCGCTTCCTCCTAGTATCCCACGCAAACAAGAACTACACATGGGAGAGTAGCAACAAGAAGATCAAACGCTCATAGTAGAATTGTGTTTTACTTGTAACAACATCTAGGCATAGAACCTGGCTCCGATACCACTGATGAGATTCGCAGGAACACATAAAAAATCTATGGTGCAGCGAACAAGATATAGATCTATTCTAATATATGCAAGTAAAGAGATGGACTAGATCTAGATACCCTTGTAGAACACACAAGGTAAACGATCAAAGATCATGGAAGATGTAGTCGTACTCTTAGCGATCCGATCTAATATGCAGTGACGCACGAATGACACCTCCAAATTCCGCACAAATACGACGCGTCATCGTCTCTGCCTTCTTGATCCACCAAGCGAGGGGGGAGAAGTTGATGGGATCAATCTCGGTAGCACGACGGCATGGTGTCGGAAGTATGGTGGAAATCCGGCAGAGCTTCGCAAAAAATTAACGGAAAAGAGGGAGTATATGGGAAAGAGAGGGAGGCGGCAACCAGCAAGGGGACATGGGTTTTATGTGATCCCTTGTGAGACCCTGGTGCATGGCTTAATAGAATCGATATGATACCATACCAACAATTTGCAACTTCTTTTCCGAAAGATCATCTGAAAAGAACTCTGAGGTTAAGCGTGCTTGGCCTAGAGCAATTTGAGGATGGAGGACCGACCGAGAAGTGGGTACCGGGTACGCACGAGTGAGACCAAAGTGCGCAAAAAAGACTAGTATTGGTTTGTGGGGCCAGTCTAGATATCCTATTAATCTACCAGGAGTAACAGCCCGAGCATAGAGAGTCGGGGGTGTTACAAGTGGTATCAGAGCCGACCCTCGCGGTTACACGGGCATGTGCGGGTCAGTGGCGGGACATGTGGAGCATGGCGCGTGTGGCCTAGAGTGGACACGGCATGGCACATGTGCCGGCATTGGACACACATACGTGTGCCAAGAGGGGACGTTCCTAGCCTGTGGTTAATCGATGAGGGCGTCAATCTTCTAAGGGTGGTGTATCTGAGACCTTGGTGCATGGCTTAATAGGATTGATATGATACCCATAACGACAAGTTGCAAAAAAAAATCTGGAATATTATCTAAAAAGAACTCTGAGGTTAAAAGTGCTTGGCCTAGAGAAATTTGAGGATGGGTGACCGACCGGGAAGTGGGTACCGGGTGCGCACGAGTGAGGACAAAGTGCACATAAAAGACTAGTGTTGGTCTGTGGAGCCAGTCTAGATATCCTATTAAGCTGTCAAGAGTGACAGCCCGGGCACGGAAAGTCCGGGTTGTTACATCCCTCCCAGCCCTCTTATGTAGGCATCGTGTGCCTTCCTTGGCCCTTTCTCCAAGCCCTAGGTTTGTCAAAAAAAGGGGGGGGAGTCTCCCTTCCCCCCTCCCCTAGCCGCCGTCCCCAAGTTAACTCTCTAATTTTAAGGGTTTTGACATTATCCCTTTATTCCATGCACATGGCCTTGGGGGGCTGGATTTCCTGCCCCATGTGGGTTGTGCATCACCCCTCAGTCCATGTGAGAAGTCCGGGGCAGGTGGACCTCACTATGGGAGCCTCCGAAACCTTCTAGAACCTCTGGTACAATACCGAAATATCCTAAAAAAATAGATAACCCTAAAAATACTTTCCATATACTTTTTATTTATCTCCGAGCCATTATGGAGCTCCTCATGATATATAGGATATCATCCAAGATTCTGAATCAAAATTCAAAAACATCATCTTATTATCTCATCAAACCCTAACGACATCGAACGTTATGTGTATGACCCTACAAGTTCAAGAATATGTGGACATCATCTCGACAACCGCTCGAATCAATAACCAACAGAGGGACCATGGATGTCCATGATGGTTCCCACATATTCTATGAAGATCTTTCATCGGTCGAATCACAATGTCGAGGATTCAAACAATCTTGTATACAATTTCCTTTGTCTCATGATAAGTTACTTGCCCGATATTAGATCATCGATATCACCATATCTAGTTCAATCTAGTTACCGACAAGTTCTCTTTACTCGTTTTATAATACAATATCCCGGTCAAATTCATCAGTCACATACTTGCAAGCTATTTAGGATGTTGTCACTAGTACAAACTCGTTACTTAGATACAGTGCCTAGAAGTGATTTACCCCTAAAACGGAAATAATCGGCCATGTTCAGCAACCTCAGACGGTCGTTATTTTGTGACCGCCTATAACAGCGGCTTCAGGCGGTTAGAAATGAGCACCGTCTCTAGAACTACTTCCTTCTCAATCGGTCACTAAAACAAAACGCCTCTCAAGGAAACCTGAAACGAAGGTAAATATTGGATGTCTCCCTAGAATTTTGAACCACGGAGTTCATAAAAAGGAACCACCTCCACGCATGTCCTAAGGCCGACCGTTATACTGCCCGTCTTGAAAACTGATAACTATGGCGGTTATTAATTCTGACCGCCTCGAACATATATCTGATTAGAGGTTGTTTCAATTATAAACCGAGTTCAAGGTCTCGTTTGTTGTCGCTGGTGAGATACCTTAGAGATCCACTAACCAGTTTGCTAGTGTTATTTTGAAGGTGTGTTTTAATCTTGTCCCCTTTTATTTTTGTACAATCTATTTTTCATGCAAACAATATATATCATGCAATCAATTCTCACATACAGATTAGTAACATATATAATAATGCTCACAGTGACAACTACTCCGGGTATTTAAAAAACCTAGACATGGCTATTATAACCGTGATTAGGATAACAATGGCACCAAAGACATATTGTAAACACCTTTTCTTCCAAATAGCATACTTTTTTTTATCTTATTCATCTTCATCCTAGTTGTTTGCCTACTTTCTTGCTTCTCGATGTTGTGCGCATCGATGATATCGGCCAACACCAACTCTATTTGCCTAGTTTTGTTGATGATTTTCTTGCTTGCTCCAGCCACTACAAGAAAAGTTGTCTTTTACAACATACAGTTTTCGTGATTGAAGGCTCTTTTCGTGATGGAAAAGTCTTCTGCGACGGATGGCCTCCATGGTAAAAGCCCATCACCAAATAATCTACCATGGTTTTTTCGACCGTGGTGGATCGCACACTTCAACCACAGAAAACCATGTCGTGGTAGATTGGTTTCGCTAGCCCGTTGACTACTACCGTCATGCAAAATGCCACGTGGCAAACGTCGTTAACGGTCACAAAACCGTGGTGTAAGCCAAGGCCTACTAATCATTAAGTGGGCTAGCCTATCGGACAAGCCCAATAACAAGAAGCCTATTACTATTACGGCCTACTCTGAGATCCGCACTGATTGAAGGGTCCCATCACTTCGCAGCCTAGCTGTGGCCTGTTAACTTTTCAGTCTGTTATTGTTTCGACATGCGTAAGGTCTAGCAGGGCCCACCATTGTGCAGCCCATTATAGGTCTACGCCATGTCGGTCCAGCACTGTTAAAACCTGCTTTAGACCCAACACTATTCATAAAGCCCGTGGTCGACCGCCCACCATAGGCCCATTAGCGAGAAGATATGTTATTATTCTGCCCTTTTACTGTTCGAGCATGCCAGATGTGGGCCACCCACTAATTCCCATATGTGAGAAAGTGTGCTATTATTCTATCCTGCTGCTGTTATGGTCTTTCACTGTTTGAGCCTTTTATTGTTCAAGCCTTCCACTATTATGGCCCATAAGGATATAGGCTTTTTACCGCATCACAGCCTGCTATGGTTCTGTCCATTTATTATTCTGCATTTATTCCACGTGAGGCCCATTGCTGTTTTTTTTTACTGTTCAAGCCTTTCACTGTTCATGCCTATAAGGATGGCAGGCCTTTTGCCGCTTTGCGGACTGCTATGATTCTGGCCATTTACTGTTCATCGAGCCCGTTCGTGGTGTCCCTTTCGGCCTTTTGCACGCGATGCCTATTATTGTTACGGACTTTTACGGTTTCGGCGTTTCTGAGGCCCACGCCAATCGCAACAATAAAAAAAGGTGTGTATGGACCTCATGGAGCATCATTTACTGTTCATAGTTGGTCCAGTATATTACGATCCAATACCAAGACCCAATCGACCCAGTTATGGTACCACCTACCGCCGGGTGGGGACAACGTTAACTAAATGTCTACATAGCCTATGTGATTTACCTAGATATTAGATGAGTTGCAAAAAATTTAAAATTATTACATATCATAAAAAACGAAAGGATAAAAAAATTCAGCAGTTCAGTTGCCAATGAGATTGAGCCCACGGGTAGCAGAGTCCTCAGTTTGCTTTCTCAATTTATCAACATCTCTTTTTGAGTGTGACAGCTACATTGAAAAATCACCTTAAAACATAATTTTATAGCCCTCTCTTTGGTGGCGATAGCAACAATTGCAGTCTAAAATTAAGTAAAAACAAGTTAATTCAGCAAACAAACAACCATCGTCATTATCAAAGAATTCTACAGCAAATAAGGAAAACAGGACAAGTTTAATTAAACAAAACAGGACAAGTTACCCATCTGAACTAGAATTTATTATAGGTCCATGATTTAATTAAACAAAACAGGACAAGTAAGAAAACATTAAACAAGTGTGCCTTCTGTGAAAAGAAGAACCACATTTGCAAGTTTTGAATGGAAATTTTGCTACGATCTGTCGTTGACCTCATATTGGAAAAGTTTGGTGTTGGCGACGGTAATTTGATCGACCGAGTTGTCAAATGGCCCTCTTTTGAGGTAGCGTTTGGCCGGTTCAGGACCCGCATCATATGGCGCTGTCACTTATGGAGTGCCTTGGCTGTGCGGCTGAGCTTTTCACTTGTATAGTACTACTTGCTTACTCAAAGCGTGGTGGGCCGTCTCTTTGAAGTGGCCAGAAGAAGTCCGCAAATTTGAAGCAGGCCTTTCTAGTGACCGCGATACCAAACTCGAAGGAAGAGTGAGTAGGCCGCCACACTTCCACGGATAAACATAAATATGAAAACGAAACCAGAATTTTGAAATGGAAATGGAAACGAAATTGTTTTCGGTTTTCTGATGAAACAGACGATTGTTCCATTTTCGAATAATATGGAATTTCTGCCAAACCGGACCACTGCATGACCTTGTCAAGCAAAATTCCAAAACTGCTCATCCAAATACAAGGCGACAAACCCCTTCCATTCATGCCTTCAAGGAGGCTTCTACGATTTGATCTTCCTCTTGTTCTCTTGTAAACCGAGCATCATGCTAGAACTAGGGAACCGTTTTATTGTTTTGCTTGAATTCTTGAGAATTTTTGCATGATTCTAAAGTTCTATTGATTCCGGGTAACATCCGCATCGCTCCGCTTTCGTACAGTATTTCGTTTTTGTTTCCGGGATTTCTATGTTCGACTTCGTTTCTAAAAAAAAATATAAAGAAATATGGCACCACTCGGTTCTGTCTGCAAGCAAGCATCTGCGAAGAGGATTCCCCAATCATAGGATAATCAGAAGTGATCAGGCTTGTCGAGATGGTGGTCTGCTGGTCAACCAAAATCTTGGCTGCAGTTGTGGCAATGTTGACATACAGATTAGCTTTCCTCTATAAGATGCTCTGAAATTTCTTCAAACCAAACTGGGCCTGAGTTCTGATGTGTAATTCTGTACACCATCATACCATGGCCCCCAATCGAGTATATTCCTCTCATCTATTGTCCTACCATTGCACTCATTGGTCATCATCATCCTAACCCAACGGCCAGTGTTTCTATGCATGGTCGTCCCTCAACTGAGCCGGAGTGCTCGTGCTGGTACCGGTCCTCGTCACCAGCGAAACGATCCCCGGCATCGACGCCGACCTCGCCACGCCACGGCCATGGCTGCTCCGTGGCGGCGACGAAGGCGCCGAGGCCGAGGCCGAGCCGTGGTGCTGGAGCAGCGCGTGCTGGGAGCTGCCGTGCGGGGTCGAGCTGTTGCCGGGCGGCGTGCCGAATGGAAGATGGTGGGACGGCGTGCTCGGCTGGGGGATACAGCCGCCGTGCATTGGCCGCAGCTCGATCTTCAGGTACGGAGGCAGCCTGGGCGGCGTGGCGTCCTCATCATGGTCGTCGTCGTCTTCGTCGTCGTAGTCGAGGGAGCACACCGTGCTGGTCTCCGTGCGGATGGTGGAGTCGTCGCCGCGCCGCTTCTTCCTCCTCTTCCTCGCCGCCTTCCCCCACCCGTGCATCGTTTCTCTGATCCTCGCCGGGATCAGGGCAGCCTTGTACTTTGATCCCATCTGTTGTCATCATACCAGCAACAGTGTGTTAGCCCTGTTTTCGCCGGAGAACAATAGCAGACAGGAATGTGGAAACTATGCATCCCAAAATGCAGATTGGGGTCTTACTGATTCATCCAACTACTTCAAAATGTTCTTGTGGCATTGCATGCCAACAAATGATTACCTGAGTGACAAGAGCATAAACAGGCAATGTACTGTAACTGCAGAGGAACTGTCCGGCAAACCTGAAATTGTAGATTGTGGTGGCTTATTTTAACGAAAGAACATGAGAAAATTAGTTAAAGGAGGAGATTTTTTTTTTGAGCAAGAGAACAAGGAGTAATTAAGTAGCTTCAACAAACGACTTACCCCAATACAAGGCGGCAGTAAACCAGTAGGTGGTTTTTGATGAAGCATGAATCATAACCGAATTGCCACTGCAGCACGATGATACTACTATGTTAACACCTCATACCACTTCACAAGTGAATGTTCAGATCTTATCACTTATAAATGATGTTAACAGCAAGTAAGAAGCGTTACCCAGAACCAGAAGAAAGAAGCCAGCTCGAATGCATTCTGTAGAAATTAGTAAACCAAAGCATGTATAAGTTTAAGTTCATGCTTAAGCTTTCTATATCTTATTAGCATATTAATCAGCATTACAAGTTTACCTGGAAGAGAACAAAATGAATCAGCCACAGGAGAAACTTTGGTTTCTTGAACCAAAAGAGATCATCGCGTGGCTTTATCCTTGGTCCATATGAAGTCAGCCTTGCACCCTCTGATGTTAAAGTCGCTATGACATGCTGTAGCTTCGCACCGACTAGAAGAACAAGCTATGGAGCATTTCAATCCAGTTGAGACTATCGAAATTTTGGGGAAAGCTACCTACATTGCCTAATGTACAAGAAGCAAACTTCGACTTACAGCAACAGGGAGGATGGCTATCCAAAAGTACAGGTTAGATCCTGCAACAAAATAACCATGTCTGACGTCAGATAGAACGCGGAAATATATCACATTAGGAAGAAAATTAGTCCAATGTTTACCGTCGATGTTGAATAACATGAAAGCAACAACAAAGCCCCACAATACTCCACTGCATCAAATTATCAAGTTAGTTGAAAAGATTTCTCTAGTGCAAAAATAAATAAATAAATAGAGCACAGTTAATATGCAGAAGCAGGCAAGCATGAGGACACACTAACCTTACTCCAACAATCTTTTCAAACTCCTCTTCCATTGAGCGTATCATATAATTGTGGAAGTCGTATGTTGGTGCAAGATTGTGGTTCTGCAATTATTATTAAGTCAGACACGAGTGTGCAACTAACAAATAGAAACTTCAATGTAACTGGAGTATATCTTTATCATGAGGAATAAATTCAAACAAAACAAATCAACGGAGTATCAGGCTGTTAAGTAAGGCCCAACACCGACATATGAAAATAAACATATTCAAGGACAAGCAAAAGAACATTTCTACCCAGAATGGCCTAGGATAACTATCTTACCATAATGAAACCCTTGCGGAGGATAAGGTAGTCAGCTCGAACAACAGATTGTCCAAATTGTGCGAGGAAGCAAAACTGTATGATGACACAATAAAAAATCTTAAGTGGTGGCTCCAACAGTGAAGTGTATCTGTGCTATATACATGAAAGGAGAACTTTATGCCTCAACTGACTAATAAGAACTGTTTCCCTCAACATACCACCCACATGACCGCGTTATTTTGACTCCAAAAACGAAACGAATTTGATTTGGTAAGTGCTGGTGGTTGCCTTCTAGTTGCTGATACATAGGCAATCTCTGTTCAATGTAAATTAGAAGAGAATTGATCAGATGCAGTTTAACTTCAACACGGTTAAATATATACAGTAGCACCAATAACACAAGGAGTTGCTCTAATTACAGAAGTAAAACAACAGTAGATTAAACTGATGCATCAGAATGTTGACGTACCTATAGAGTTTGAAAAACACTTCCATAGGAAAATAGGATGAAACTGATGGCAGAGCTATATCTAGAGAAGACACTAAAAAATGCTGTAAAACTGAGATGAACTGCTAAAGCATATCACCTCAGGACTTGTTACATCAATAGGAACGTCTAAGATACTAATACTGATTTTGGCATTCGCAATTGCTTCTCCGTAAGTTGCTTTCCGTAAGTTCTATAGTCTCAGTCGTAGAAGCCTCGGCTCAATTTCACATCCTGAACTCAATTCCAAAATATGAAGGGGTAAAGAGAGGTACACTTACGGGAAAAAGATTCATGATTATCCCTAAATGCTTCATCTTCCCATTTCCTCCATGTATGGATCTACCACCATCCAAAGACCAGGCACAGATATTCAGTATGCCGTAATTCAAGTTTATGAGACGGAGAAAGGAAGCATCATATGACATTCATGCCTGAGAAAAATACAACAAACGACTGATCCACATGATAAAAGGGCAAAAACCTTGAGTATAGCCAGCAGCATCGTCAGACAACTGTACGTGACATGGGTTACTGCCATGACAAATATGAAGCGATGCAGCTGCTCCAAACCTTCATGCGACACAAACGACTCGTAGCCCTGCAAACCAAGCGAGTTGTCTAGGTTACTGAAAAAGGATTTTCAGGACAGGTATTAGCCATTTTCAGGGAGTCCACAAACGCACCTGAGGGCAGGTCTGGACATGACGGTACTGCGCCTTAAGGTTCCTTCTGAGAGAGTGGTGCAGAATGGCGTCGATTATGTGGTTGCTCTGACGAGCCGGGGCATGCTCGGCACTCATGGACTCCTCGACCTCCTCCTTGGTGCACGGGGAGAACTTGCTGTTGTAGTACTTGGAATCGATGCAGATACCCGAGATGATCCTCGAGGTTGCTACCAGGAGCAGAGATATGAAGCCAAGCAACATCATCTCTGCAGCAAAACTTAGCAAAGGATTAGCCCGCAGTTCGCAGCACTCCTAGAAGATAAATTAGAAATCCGAGGAGTGAGGACAGACAAAACAACAGACGTGGGTACCTTCTTTCATCTTCTCCATCGCCTTGTGCAGCGGATTCCGGTGCGTCTTCTTCAGCCACTGAGCAAGAATCAAGTCACCAGGAGTTAAGTCATCGATGAGAACATTCAAAATCTGATTCAGGGTGAGAGAACAGCTGTTCTCTGAATCCGATTTTCATGGGACAACATGACTATCCATGAAAAGGTTGTGAACGGTGGAATGATGCACAAACCATGCAAAGATTTTTTTTTCCATTTCTTTTTGGAATTCAGTACTCCTTCCGATCCAAATTAATTAACTTGAATTTATCTAGATTCGGATGTATCTAGCATTAAAATATTTGGATCGGAGGGAGTAGAAGAAAGTAAAGGAGAATTCTGAGCGACAGGAAAAGAAGTTTTTGCAGCTTGAGCTATTCGAGGTTCAGACAAACTGTTGGTGGAAAAAAGACACAAAAAATAAACATACTGCAAAGGGAGACAAGGTTGGTGTGGAGTACTGACATTGCTGAGTCGGTGTATGGAGCGCTCGATGATGAGGGAGCCGGCGACGAGGAGCGTGAGCACGGTGGCGACCGACCATGTCGGCGTGAGCGCCAGCGACCGCATCTCCCCCTTGGCCTCCGCGCCGGTACCCTCGGGCCCGGCCATCTTTCTCTATCTCTCTCCGGCACGCGCGTACTCAAGAGAGACAAGACGGTCAGATTCCTCCTATTTATTCGTCTGCAGGCACCGCCGCATTGCAGCAGCAGCGAGCTCAGCAATCTAGAAGATGCCGACAGAACCTGCGGCGAGGCGTTCAGGAGGCTCCTTTTCTTCCCCCCTGGAAGAGTTTACCGGCCGGCGGCTAGGCGGCGCATTGCATCGCCATTAGCGCCAGTGGGCGAGGAGCCTCCGGGGAGGAGGAAGGGAATAGGGATCTCGAGGAAGGCGAACAGAAAAGGGGGGGAAATGTTTCCCCTTCTACTATTTTCTTCCGAGGCTCTGGCTGGCTGCTGCTCCAATGGAGCCGCGGGCGTACTGTGGTGTCCGGGGGGGAGAAGGCCAGTCGACAGACAGGCAATGCAGAGCTACGCGAAGACGAGCAGGAAGATTCTTCCAGAGTTTCTTGGTGGTGGTAGATTTCAATGGATGGAAACAGGAGAAGGACAGCGCGACAGTTTCGCAATCAGCGGCGCGGGAGGAAGACGAAGATGCGGAGCAGAGCAGAGCAGAAGGAAAAAACAACAAAATGCCAAAGGAAGACGAAGAAGAAGAAGAAGAAGAAACGGATTGGAAGGTGGCAAGTGACGACCGAAAGGGGATCTCGGGAGAACTGTCACCTTGTCATGACCTTCTCATCTCCCATGGATGAATGAATCATTAGCAGCTCATTGGGCGTAAACAAATGATAGTACTACTACGCATGAGAAGATTCGAGCTGGCCCTGCCTGCCTGCCTCTGCTTCCTTCCACGCTGCTTCTCCGCAGCAAGTACAAGTGCTCTGACACCGGCACGAGGGGGCGGGGGCGGCACGCACATGACTCCAGTGTCCACTCCACCACACGAGGAGCGACGTAGACGTGCTCCGGCTGGCGAGTGGGGCCTCCGTGGGGTGGGCCCGGGAAGTCAGAGTCACGGCGGCATGTGCGTGTCCGGTGTGGCGGTTGGAGACGGGGACGCGCGCCTTGAATATAACCCTTTTCCTCCCGCCTATCGGAGGAGAGGAGTACCGCGCCGCCCACCCCCACCGGCCTAGGCGTGCGTGCGTGCGTGCTCCCGGAATTTGGCCCGGATTTGGTGGCATAAAACAAACTTGGCCTCCTTTAGTTAGAAAAATATACACCTACATTTTACTATATATATTTTATTTTTCCCAGATCCTACGAGAATTGAAATGTTCATGTCGATAGATTATTTGATTCCTACTGGTACTAGGATTCTCGTGAAAAAAAAACGTGGGATTCTCAAAACGCGTGATTTTTGGGTGGCATGTCCTCTTCAAATCGTATTAGGTTAGAAAATCGCATGGATTTGAATGTGTTTAAGAAATTTGAGTAGAAGAAAAAATCTCCTCCAAAATAGAGCGTAAAGGAACCTGTATTCAAATTTTCCTAGAATTTTCATCATACATTCACTGAGGATATAAGTTTTTCCATACAGGTCCAAATCCTACGAAATTGTGATTGAACAAAAGAATCCTTGAGTTTCAACTAAACAGCAATGTATTCCCATCAAACTTCTAGGCGCCGTTTGAAACACCCCGTTATTCAGGCCGCTTGGCCGGGTCTTGTTATTTGTCTAAGGGAGTGTTTAATTCCTAGTCACGATGTCATGCAATATCAGTTGTAAACCTAGTTGCCACTAGAAATATCTTGGTTGCAATCTCCCATCAACTTGATTCCCAGTTGACTGCGAATTAGCAAAACCCTTTGTCTAAACACCTCTTAATTAACGAAAATGGGCAAATCTTTTTTCCTCTTGTTCAAACAAGGTTTGAAGTGAACACAGGAAGCTGTGCAACATCATTTTCAACTATATCTACTGGTCTCGCCCTTGGCACCATAAAGTATGAACTGCTTCGATGCTGGACGTCAGTAATTGTTACCTTTTTGGTCGTGCAATCTCCGTCCATGCCAAACATGCTATGGTTACGAGCAATTGATGAAGACGAGACCTCAGCATATAAAAACTTGTACGCCCATCCATCCATGGCTCCAGAAAAGCGTGCATGTGCACCCACCATCTGCCTTACGATACGATTTGTAGGACACATATACAAGGCTCCGATTCACATGTGGCGTGCGTGCGTGCACGAATGAATCCGTTGCCCACACGGGCAAACTTGAATGACAGCATCGTATATCCACCAGAATAACCAGCTCAATTGTATCCATTAATTCCTGGGCCACTCCCTGTCCCAGCAACGACCTGACGTCCTTCCCGAGTTACCTGTCTTCCAGAGTCCAGACCGGTTTTTGAGCGTGTGGATTTCAAATGTAACAGTTCAATTCAATTCTAGCAGAAATCACGGGAAAACTCGACGGTCCAAACCCCCAGTGCTTCAAAATGGATTGCAGACTATGCATCGTACTGTATAATTCCAAGCGCATATATATGATGGTCTGGAATGTACAAGTATTGCTATCATCTGTTTACTCGATGTACGCGACGGTGCAGCCGTAGTTCAGGGGGCTCTCGTCCTCGATCCTGGCCACCCGGGGATGGCTGCGGAGGATACCCTGCGCGCGCTCCTTCACCGCCCCCGTGCCCATGCCATGGACGACGAACAGGACCTGGTAAGACCTGCACCCGTCGATGGCCATCTGGAGCTCCTGAGACGCCTCGGCGACCCGCATCCCCCGCAGGTCCACCGTGTTCTTGGACGTCTGCACGGCCGGGGCAAAGGAGATGCTGGCGACCTGCGCCGCCTCTGCCGGAGACCGCTTCACTATCCGTCCCTGGCAGCACAGAGGCAAAATCAACTAATTATTATCAGAACGAGGAGTGGTCCTCCGGGGGACAAGATTAAAAACAGGCCATGATCTTAGACAATGTTGACCATGCCAATCATAAGAGCCCCCTATGTGTGTGACAGTGCAGTTCAGTTAAGGTGGATGCATGCACCAGTCTAGCCTTGCTTGCATGGACCGATCTCTGCTCTGGCCAGCCTAGCTTTGTTCCGCACCGCTGCATCTACCCCAACTAAAGCCGGAATCATCAATACCGGCGAGTCAGATTCAATGCATTCTCCAAGGCTCGAGCTAACCCGGTTTCCCTGGCTTGCCATGGTAACATGCCACGCGTAGGACGCAGAGTATGCCGACATAAAGTAGGATGGTAGATATGCCATCAGTGCGTGATTTCTAACGATGATGGACACTCTGTTGGGGAACACATGATACTGATATCAGTCTAATGGGTCATCCAACCAAACTCAACAAAAAGAGACAATATATGCCAGCCAAAAGTTGAGTCCCTATATCGAAAAACTATGTGCAGTAGCCTAGTAGCATCTGCAGACAATTACAACTTAGGAGGAACCAGCAGCCCAAGAATACACCCATCTCTATGCAGCACAGTGCACACTATGCCAACTGATGACTGCTAAGCAGACATGCTTACTCAACTCAGCCTATGCATGCTGGAATAGGCTCTGAGCAGTGAGAACAACATAGATGCGAGTGAATGTCTCACCAAAATATCACTTGGGGTATCCTTTTGCAGCCGCAACAGCAGAGAGATGGCATTGATTCTTTCCAGTTATCTCGATAACACATATTACCAGATAAACTATGACAGCAGCTACATTTATAAGAGGTTTCTATGATATACCAGATCTATTATGTTGCATGCTAAGTGATAAGTAAAACTAAAATAAATCTAAGTCAATGACCTATTATAGAGCAGATGCACAGCCCACCTTTTTTTGTATCGAAGAGGCTGATGTTTCCTTCGTGTCTCTTTGGGCCAACTTCATCTTGTTATTCTTGGTCCGGGCCTTTATTTTTCCATACTGAACAATACAGCTCCCATCTTCACCGAGTATCTCAACAACAGTAGCCGTACTTCCTCCTCCCAGCCCTTCAACGTACACTTTGTCACCGATTTGTGGAACATAAGAGCTCTTGTCTTCATCGTCACTGAAAGTAAACTCAGTTGGCTGATGGGCAGCAGCCAATGAAGCAGTTGCAGCTTCTGCTTTCCTCATTGCTGAGTTGTACTGTTCAAGTTTTGAATTCTGAAGTTGAACTTCAAAGTTTTTGATTATTAGGTCCATCTGAGTCTTAACAAACTTCAGCTCTTGTTGTATCTTCTGAGATTCTCTTGCCCTCAAAGCAGCTACTCGGTTATCTAGGTCATCAGCTTCTGAACGGATCTGGAAAATAAATTACTATCTAGTAAAATTTCAAGTGAAAGCACAAGAGGATCCGTTTCAAGGCAATGCAATGAAATGAAAATGCTAACAGATAGTAAGAGTAAAAGAGGTTACCTCAGTGTACAGCCCCTCAACATCCGAAAGAACCGTTGCTGCTTCATTTGCTTCAGACTCTAGAAGGTTTCGTTCGTCCCATAGAGAGTCGTAAAGTAAACCTTGACGTTCCTTTTGTTTATCAGGCAATAATTTTTCAACCCATTCCTGTGCCCGATCAAGTATTTTCTGATCAAAACCAATTGACTTTGCAATGCTTAATGCATTTGAATTACCAGTACTGCCCCACAAGATTCGATATGTTGGTTTCAGAGTTTCCAAACAGAACTCCATTGCAGCATTCTCAAATCGATCATCAACAGATTTGAGACGACTTAGATCAGCATAATGGGTAGTCACGATGGCCAAGTTTAGTCTACCAGCAAGATACTTCAGAATGCTGGTTGAAAGGGATACACCTTCTGATGGATCAGTACCACTGCCAATCTCATCAATAAGAACAAGAGAATCTTTTGATACAACTTGTACAATCTTGCGAAGACGTGATATGTTCCCACTGAAGGTAGAGAGGCTATTCTCCAGTGACTTCAATCCAGAAAACAGTTTGCATCAATAAGCATATTTGTCCCGCAAGTGATAAGAGAAACTCTCTTCAAAAGACAGAAACTACCTGGTGGTCACCAATGTCTGCAAGAACCTGATCAAACCATGGAAGCCTGGGCCTTCCTTTGGCTGGGAAGAACATTCCAGCCTTTGACATCAGAGAGGCCAATCCCAAGGTCTTCATAGTAGCGGTTTTCCCTCCAGTGTTGGGCCCAGATATCACAACTATCCTAGTATCATTCTTCACACGCATGTCCAGTGGAATAGGCATTGCTGAGACATGGTGTTCTTCAGAAAGCTGCCCATTCCCCACTTCAGCAGCTGCCTCTTTCACAACTCCAAGGAACTGCTCAAGGAGCAAAGGATGCTGAATGCCCTCAATAAATACTGAACATGCGCTGCTTGGATCCAATTGATTATTGTTATCTCTGTCAGTGAAGGTTGGCCTCACACCATTTATCTGTAGGGCATATGAACCTCTAGCACAAGCTAGGTCCAGTTCCAATATTTTCCCCATCAAGTGCCCAATCTTCATTCGAGAATCTGCTATTCTCGAAGTTAGTAAGCCCAATACTGCCAATTCCTCAGCTCTCTCATCGCCTGCGAGTTTTACTTCCTTGTTGTTCAGCTGGACAGCATCTCTCGGCTCCATAAAGTATGTCGCGCCAGAGCCACTGGAACTCAGAACGATTCCACCAGGGACCAAATGCTTGTGTGAAGCTTTTACACCAACACACATTCTAGAGCGGCGCTTAGTGACCAGAGGGCTATCAACCCCACCGGCCTGGAAAATCTTCGTGGACATATCTCTCAACAGGGATTCTAACACATCGACGTTCATCTTCCTTTCCTTGCGGATCGTTCCTAGTTTATCGCTGGCTCGATCCAGGACCATAGAAAGATTGGAGTCAAGGCAGAACTCTATCATGTGCACAAGTTCTGTCAAGAAGTCGCAATCCTGCAGTATATCCAGAAGAGCAGAGAACCTGTTGAATCAACATTCATAAGATTTTCCCTCAAAAAAAATATATCATAAGATTCTATGCCATCGGCAAAAAAAACTGTGCAACGCAAGCTGATTTGTCTAACTGAATATTGTCCATAAGGAGCACTGCATTCAAAATTTTAGCCCAATAGATATTGCACGCTACTTGCACAAACAAACCTTATGAGCTACAATCTTTAGTACTACTTCGCTGCACTAACTAAAATCTATTCATGTTGTATTTCTACCAAATCAACAACATATCTTAAGATATTGTCCATAACTGATTGGCATAACTGGATACTGTCCATACAGGACAATGCATTAAAAGAAGGAATTAGCCAAAATTGCATATTACTTGGGCAAACAAACCTTATGAGAGCTACAATCTTCACTAAACTAACTTGAATTGATCAATGCCGTGCTTCTACCTAATCTTTTTAGCATATTTCAGCTCCACTCCATTTCCAGACAACAATTAAGCTGAACCAACCCCATTACCTCCCATCCGGCATCTCCTCGGCGAGCCCCTTCAACTGCTCGAACACCCCGCGAGCAGCCCGGAGGCTGCGCCCGACACCGCATATCTCCCTCACGGCAAGCAGCCGGCCACGGGCCGCGGCACCGACGACCGCGGACACGTCGCCCACGCCCCCAAAATCCAGCGGCGCCAACGACGATAGCAACGCCACCGCGGCCGCAGTCTGCTCTAGCAGCCGCTCGCTCTCCTCCCGGCTCCGCCCGACGGGGACCCGGCCCTCCGCGCAGGCGGCGCGGCCCGCGGCGGTCGCGGCGAAGTCGGCCAGGCGCGCGCACACGCCACCCCATTCCAGCGCGGACTCCGTCTCCAGCCGCAGCTCCTCCGCGGCCTCCGGAGTTTCCGTCAAGGCGGGGGGTACTACCGTACGGGAGGCGGCAGCCGTCCAAAGGCGTCGCGGCGGAGTGTGTGAAGCGCGTAGGAGACGGGTGGTGAGGGAAAACATAGACGGGAGTTTCCATGGGAGGAGGAGGGTGAGGTTTGTGGTGCTGGTGGTGGCCATGGCCGTCGGAGTGGAAGCGGGAGGTCTCCGCTTCCCGCCGGAGACGGAGGTGCGGGTCGAAACGCGCGGCTGCGTTTAGCCTTATCCAAAAGTCCAAACGGTGGTACCGCTTCCTAGTGGGCTTAACGTACTTTGGGAATACGCTTCTTAGAGGGCTTAGTACACCTGAACATGGTTTGTGCATTGTGTTGTGCTTGAGCTTCTGCAAATTCGAATCCGGTAGAAATAACAGTGTATCTCAATACTTCAGGAAGATACAAGCAGTACAATTTTGCTTCCTCTTTTTGTTTCATACTACTACGTGCATATTATGATAACTGTACCTACACATACAATGATACAATAGAGGGAGTAGAACTGAATGATTCAGAACAACAAATTCAGGTATCCTACACTGTGCTGTCCAAATGAGGCAGAATGCAGTGCAATCCCATAAATGGATGGGGTATACAACATGGTGGAGATGCAATGGATGCAACTATACAAAAGGAGACAAATAGCTACAAATTGGATATACAAAGCGCACACGATCATATACGCTACAAACGCTAGAAATCAGCTTTTTTTTACTTTGCAAGGATCGGGACACCACAAGCAGCACCGGCATGCTTCCCTTCGGCGAACACCAGGTTCCCTCTCACGAACGTCGACAGGACCATGCCGGAGAGTTCTTTCCCAAGATACGCCGAAATGTTCTGCAAAAAAAGATGCGAAATCAGTCTGGTTTCAGCTCAAATGTTAAAACTGTCAGAATAGTATGAAAGTTGTTTTTGTTTTTGAGTTGAGAAGCGAACCCGGTGCTTGTGGTATACAGTATGGCTGTCATCGAGATGGAACTGCCCCTCAGGTTTCCACACCACGATGTCGGCATGGTAACCTGGTAGAATAGACCCCTGCACAAACAAAAACTGCACTTGAGTTGCCTGATTTCAATCTAGCCACTGCAATCAACATTACTTGTGGAGCATATAAATATGATATGCACAGCTTGTTTTTCCTTTCAGATAGTGGAAGAGAGAACTCCTCCTGACCTCTGCTTACTAGGATGCACTGGTTACCTTGTTCTTTTGCCCCGCAAGCTCAGCGGGCTTCTCGCTCCACCATGACACTAGCTGATTCAGAGTGATGCCATACTTTTTCCCATGTGACCATGTTACCGGGAGGACAAACTGAAGAAATTATTGAAGAAAAGAAGACAGTAAATTGCATCAGTTCTGTATGCTGCAGTCTAGAATTGTGGGTTCTGCTGAAAATGATCATAATTACACAAACTGTTAAGGAAACTAACCTGCAGAGATGATATGCCTCCCCACGCCTTCAAGAAGTTGCCTTCATCCATTAGCTTGAGATCAGGAGTCGACGGCGAGTGGTCCGAGCTGAGCATGTCGATGTGCCCATCCTGCCATTCGTTCATGCACAAGTTAGCCTAACTGGAACTGTTTGTCACAAGACTGCAGCAAGTCGGAGTTGGGAAGGATAGCAGATGGCGTACAAGCAGAGCTTCCCAGAGGTTTTCCTTGTTGGCGGCATCACGTATAGGAGGGGAGCACTTGAAACGAGTATCCCCATCTGGAACTTCTTCAGCTGCAAATGCGAGGTAATGAGGACAGGTCTCTATGCTGAGTCTTGCCCCGCTATGTTTTGCGTCCTACAAGCACAAACTTATCAGTAACGCACTGATCAAGAGAACGAGAAAATGAAAGTTAAACTAGTAGTATGTCGTCACACCTTCAGAAGCTCAAGGGTAGTTTCTGCATCTGAGAGGTGAACAATGTGAAGGTGAGCTCCTTCTGACCGACCCCCCACCTCCGTGTCCTTCATGGCACGTTTCAAATCTCTAATAGCTGATTCCTCCCTGGGTATAAGGGATCATATAATAATTAGTGATTCTCTAAATTCATTAATTCTGAATGCTACACTTAAAATAGAACATGTGGCGCTCTCCAGCTCAGAGAGTAGTATTCAGTTACATTTGGCACAATGCAAATTACCATGTTGCTGGTCTTGACTTTAGATATGTTGCATAAGATCGAGGATCTAGTTCGCCATCTAGCTCCTCGTCACTTGTGACATCTGGTATGCGTTCGGCGTGGATAAGCAAGGGCCTATTGTACTTTGCCAATGTAACCAGGCCCTCCTACAGTGTGGAAACAGGACGATGAACACTCTTTTAGGGAGTCGATAAACAGGATAAAAAAGATCTTGTCGATACCAAGTAAAACATGACAGAATTGAGAAAGCAGGGCACCTCGATATGAGTCGAGTTTGTCATGGGGAAGTCGTTGATACCAGAGGGGCACATAAAGGACTAGGATAAAAGAAACAATCAGCTCCTGCTTCCCTTGTTCAGAAAATAAAACAAGAAATAGAGGGAGACAATAATGTGAAACAGGAATGATAAAGCATGTGTTAGTACTCGAAACAAACCTTAAGTCCTAACACTCCTGCATTTAGTAGGCTCTCCAGTTTACTTGGGTCCATGGCGTTCTCTGGTACAAGGCCTCCCCAAAACCCTATATGAGAAGAGCAGGCAAGTCAGTTATGTTCACAGCCGGACATAGTATAAGTTCAGATGAAGCATTACTGTTGAGAAAATAAAACAGAAATGCTCAGATCCTATATATGCATCTATTGGTAGATAGAATAAATTCACTGTTGAGGTTCTTTACATGCAGAATGGTCAGTGGTACCACTTACCGACATCAACATATAGTTTATCCCGAGCCGCATCCAGCTGATGATCAAGCATGCAGGTATTGTCAGTGTTAATCACAGAGGAAGCTGGGAGCAAATCATGTACTAGAGGTTATGTGTACTAGTGGTATGTCCAAGAAAGAAACACTCTGAACCTTGAGTTTGAGAGTCTCTTGAGAAACCGTGGAAGGGAAGCTGTTGAGAGGCATGTCCACCAACGTTGTTATGCCACCTGAAATGGAGGAAATCGTAGGCTTATGGAGGATTACATCTGGTTACCGCTTCCTGCTAAGTCAATCTTAATCCAAGTCAATGAAAAAAGAGAACAGCCAGTAATGTCGCTTTCTGTCTGAAGTTATACTACCAACATCAGGCTAAACTGCTTAGGCTTATGATGACTGAACTAAACTGACTAGTTCCAACCTGCAGCAGCGGCTCTGGTGCCGGTGGAGAACCCCTCCCACTCCGCGCGTCCAGGCTCGTCGAGATGCGCGTGCCTGACGAAAGTAGTAGAAGACCACCATGAGAAATCGGATGATTATCTTCAGAGTTGTTACCAACCCAATTGGTTGATTCAGACGAGGAGGTATGAGGGGCTTACACGTCGATGAGTCCAGGCATGATGACGGCGTCCCCGTAGTCGAGGATCGGGCGGCGGAGCACGAAGCTCCGGTAGTCCCCCACGGCGATGGCGTTGATCAGACCGCCCTTCACCTCCACTGCAAAGCGAGAACCCCGTCAGTTTGACTTTTTCCCCGCGCATTTCTCGTCACGTAGCAGCGCGGAGATGGAAAGGGGGTCAACGGAACGGAACGGACCTGCGGCCGGGCCGACGCGGCCGAGGGTGACGACGCGCTCGCTGGCGATCCAGAAGTGGTCGTGCGGGAGGAGGCTGCAGCCTTCCCCGCCCAGGCTCTGCAACAACACAACACATTCGGTCAGTCTCCGCCGCAGATTCGAGACGAGGGGGGCGCAGTTGTCGGGAACCCGTTCCCGGGGGGGCGACCTTGGAGAAGGGCGCGGCGTAGAGGAGCGCGGCCGCGAGCGCCGCCGCCACGGCCAGCAGCGGCAGGACCTTCCCCGACGCCGCCGACGCCACCATCGCCTCTCTCTCTCCTGACGATGACGACGAGACGAGGGCGAGTGCGAGCCGAGTGCCGTCCCTTTCCGCTCGCCGTCCCCGTGCCGTGCGTGCGCCTCCGCTGGCTCGGGCTTCGGCTTGGCAACTTGCGTGCGTGGCTGACGTGGACGTGTCGGGTATCCAAATTAAGGGGAATCTGCTTGCTCCTCCCTGAGCCAGGCGCACTGGACCTGCGAGAACCGAGATTCCGGCGGGCCCACGGTGGCAGCGAGCACGGGTTGGTGGACCTGGTTCTGGAAGTGCGTCGTGGTGAAGACATTCGGTTGGGTACGATATGGGTGGCTGAATGCATCCAAGTGGCTGGCGACTTTTGGATCTGCGGATCCTTGTAGCCGTCCACGAGATTTTTTTTTTTTTTGAGGGAACCGTCCACGAGATTCTTGTTTATATTCCAAGAAAATAAATGGGAGATTCTGGGGCGCGCGTGGAGGTGACGCCCGCCGATTGGCTCGGCTCGGACTTCGACACGGTTCCCCCGAAACTCGTACGCTAGGTTCACGGAACTTATGCAAGTTCATGCCATCCAGCCAGGTCTCCCTATCCGCAAGTCCCTCTTTGAAACTCAAAATACCTATATATATAAGTAAAAATAGAAGCGAGAATTAAGACGTCATGTACTCACCAAATTAAGACGTCATCCTCATCAGCTCCACCCATCGGCTCACCAAATTTGCGTTGCCGATGAGTCGGGCACGGACGCGGGTGCGGGGGCATTTCCTCCCACGCGTTCCACTGGCCAAGCGCAGGGTGAGGAGGACGGCATGGTAGATTTCTGCATGCGTGCGCGGGACTAGGGATGGCAATGGGTACCCGATACCCGATAACCCGACAGGTACCCGACTTAAACGAGGAGGGTTTGGTAAGGAAAAAAACCCACGAGGGCTGCTTATTGATAAAAACCTGGACCCGTCGGGTCTAGCGGGGGCGGGTATGGGGGTGTCAAACCCGTACCCGCAGACCCGCGTACCCGTTTATTGCATATGAAGGCCCACATGTCATTGACTCATTTGCCACATATAATATAGCCTAACTGGCTGCCGACTAGGCCTACTACTACCCTGGTTGAAGCCCACCATGTGGCCCGTCTAGAGCCCATCCAGGCTCCTAGCCGAAACCCTAGGGCAGAGGAGCCCGAGTGTCTGACCCCGCGTCGCTCTACCAGTCCATCCTCCTCTGGAAGCCCTGACTCGAGACGAGAGTATGAGCGAGACCACAGCCACACTCGTTCTCCTCTCCTGTCTCCCGTGATGTGCGCATGCGTCGCCGCCTCCCTTGTCGCTCCGCCCATCGGCAAGACACCGCCACCGCCTGGAGAGCTGGCCCAGGCGCCCAGCCCCAGATCCCGCCCTCATCTCTGCCTCCCGCCCTCCCCTATTGCGATGTTGCTATCAGATCATGGAGAATGAAGTAGGGAGCGGCTCCGGTGAGGCGACCGCTCCAGGGAGCTGGTCGAGGAGGGTAGCGGCTCCGACGACCTCCAACACCGCCCAAATCAACCCCTTCTCCTCTAATTTCGTGGGTACCCATCGGGTCCCCATACCCGGCCGGGTCGTGGGTCTGGTGGATTTCCAGACCCGGCAGCATAATCGGGGCGGGTCGCGGGTCGTGGGAAACGGGGCGAGGGCGGGTATGGGGGGCCTTGACCCGGACCCGAACCCGGCGGGTGCCATCCCTACGCGGGACCAACGTGATCTGCTGATGAGGATGCACAGGGTATGTGCTTGGGACCGTGCACCGGGCTTAGTGGACCATCATAGGGTGCACTCTCTCTGTCCGCAAATAAGTGTACTTTTAGCTCTGTCTTAAGTCAAAATTAGTAAAGTTCGACTAACTTTATAAGAAAACGTTAATAATATTTATGACCTAAATTGGTACCATTAGATTTTTTTTTAAATTTAGTTTCATAATATGACAATTTTATGTAATATATGTTGTTATATTTATCTATAAGGTTGGTTAAATTTAATAAACTTTGACTTAGGCAAAAGGTAGAAGTACAATTCTTTGGGGACATAGGGAGTAGTGGGGTCTCTTCAAAATCCACTTCTAATTCATTTGGCAACATCCACTTCTAATTCATTTGCTGAAAATTTGAACTAAATTTGGTAAATAAATTAGAAGTGATACTTTAACGGATCCCACTTGAAGTAACACATTAACCTGCCAGACAAGATACTCTTGCCGTGGGGCCGGGGCCGTGTGAAGGTGATGCCGGTTCGGTGTACCGCGTCCTTGCGTGGAGAGGACGGACCACGTTGGGGCACCAAGTATGTGTATATCTCGTCCGTCTATCACAACAAGCTCTACTACGATAATCTTTGTCCGGCTCTGATGATGGAGAGGTGAGGATGGTGGCGTGTCTTCGGCTCGTGCCAGTGTTTATAGTTGTCGCTAGGTGGTTCAATGATCTATTTGTAATTTTTATTACTTTTAGAACTCTTTGTACTGCTGTTGATTGATGATTATTATACATGGTGGAATTTCGAAAAAAAAAAGTGTGTAAGGGTAAGGCGCGAGTAGATGGATCCAAGTGGCTGACCGAGGATTTGAGGAATCTTTTCTAGCCGTTCAAATAGGCCGAGATTCTTTTCCTCGATTTAATCTGAGAGAAATAAACGTGAGATTCTGGGGTGGGTGGGTGCGAGTGCGATGTGACGAGCGCGCCGGGATGGACGGTCGAGGTGACGGCTCGCTACCGGCTGCACGGGGCTCGAGGCGTCTCGACAGCGACAGCACACTCTTCCTCAGGTTCAGCGTACCACCGTGTGCACACAAAAAAAAAATCACGAGCAACCACAAATTTCATTAACAGAAAATCAAGTTACATGGAGCAACACTAAAAGACAGACCAGGATAAAATGAAAACTATGATAAAATCTTAAAAGATCGAGAAATACAAAACGATTTCTAGGATTTCCCGCAACCACTGAAGCCAGCGGTCATCGCCCAACTCTAGCGCCGCCGAGACGCACACCGGAATAGATGCCGAACCTCCAACATTGAGATACAAAAAAGCATCATCGCCAACGAGACTTTGAGAGTCGATGCAAGGCCTGCTGCACGCAGCGAGGCACATGTCGCTATGGCACGTCGATTGGGGGACGTCCCCGTGCTGTCTTGAGCCAAGATCTGATGTCTCCCATCGACAAAGTCGGAGAAGAACGACAGATCCACCACCTCCGGACCAATATCCTCGCTCCAGAGAAACCACCTCACCCCGGCAACCAGCGTCGTCGCG
Organism: Avena eriantha; assembly: GCA_910589775.1. Lineage (NCBI taxonomy): Eukaryota > Viridiplantae > Streptophyta > Magnoliopsida > Poales > Poaceae > Avena > Avena eriantha. The sequence continues at coordinate 8,732,348 of OU342741.1, read as the reverse complement.
GATAACAACGAACGCCAGCAACAGACCGAGAAATTGATCTCGCCAAATCTGACGAATAGCGAGAAGACCAACCTATCGATCTGAAGGAACGACCAGCACACCTTGCCATCAACTCCGAGGTGCCGCCATGAAGGTCGTCGTCAGTGTGGGAGAGTCACGGACGCCGCTTCCACCACGCGTATTGAATCTATGTGATCTGCGTGAGGTACAAACATAGCGGATCCATTTTTTATTCGAAATAATTTTCTTACAAAATCATTAGGAATATCTTTGTCTTGGATTCACGGTTCAATCGTACTATCATAGAAAAAAATTACTACGTTTTTTAAGGAATTCTTCGCGCTACACTTCGTTGGAAAAATCACGTTCATCCAAACCTCTGCAATGACGGCCTGTGATTCAGTACAACCCCCACACCTAAACTCGTACAAATACATCCGTATATATATTGAAACCCGTATCTAGATCGTGTATTGCCTATGTATAGGATAGGGATAGGATGTGTAGTTATACGCTCGACCCGGCTTGCCCTACCACTACCGCGACCACCCCAGGCCAGCTAGACGACGGCCGTAGACGTCGGCCATCACCACCGGCGACCATAACTGCCGTCGACGCCAGCCATCTGAACAACCGCCGCCTACACCGGCTATCGTCGCATCCTCGCCGAGGTAGGTTCACCCTCGTTCCTCGATCGCGCCTTGGCCGATCGCCATGGTAGTTGAGCCACCGGGCAGTCTGGTTCCTACTAAGCCGGCTTGTCCGGCAACGCCAGACGGTCCTGGCCGGACTGTCCGGCGATCCATTCCCGGTATTCTTTTACGATGTTCCAGTGTAGTTTTCGGAGAGATGGGGGACTGTGGCTCAACTTGGAATGACAATGATAACGGTTACATGGGCGATGAGAATTCTAGTTCGGAGAACGGATCCAGCGACGACGAGTTTGGTGGTCATAATAATGGGCGGAACTATCCCGGCTCATCGACATACTCAGAAAACATGAGTGAAGTATGTTGAATATTCTGTATTGAATATTCTGTAATGCCAGTCCATGCTAATAAGTGAATTGACATCTTACTTTCTCTGTTTTTGTTACATAGGTGGTAGCAGATGGTCACGACGAGGACGAATATTCATACTTGGAAATTCGTTTCGATGAATATAGCGTCGAAGCACTGTATCAAGACAAATCTAGCTTAGGAAAGAGGAACGAGGTTTGTGGATATTTTACGGTGGCAAGTAACGAATGTTAACAATAAAACGACATCTTATAGGGTTATATGTGTTTATCTATGTAGGTGATACCTGGTGCTCATGATGGCATGAACTGATGGGTTCGTAGCATGGAAAACAAAAAATTTCTACCGCAAGAACGAACAAAACCCAGATCTAATCTAGATAAAAGCCAAGATCTAATCTATTAGACATGTGCAACGAGATAGATCTGTACTAACCCTTATAGATCCGAATAGTGTTACGAGATCGGATCTCGTGGTTGATGTAGTCGATCACTTGCCGATCTCAAGATCGAGTAGACGATCCTTCTGGCGCCGCGTTCCGGCAGCGCTTCCGCAGTCGGTCACACGTGCGGAGTCGAAGTAGACCTTCCTCTCCCCGTTCCAGCGAGCAGCGGAGGTAGTAGATCTTCTCCACGAAATCCCAGCAGCACGACGGCGTGGTGGTGGTGGTGGAGTAGAGAATTCTGCTGGGCTTCGCCTAAGCCAGAGCAGAAGGAAGGAGGAGGAGAGAGGCGGCTAGGGTTTGGAGTGGAGGGGCAAGGGGGTGGCGCCTCCACCCCTCTATTTAAAGGAGGGAGGCGCCATGGGAGGGGGAGTCCTAGTAGGACTCCCCTCCCTCCTTGGCCGGCAGATTGGGAGGGGGGAGGAGTCCTCCTCCCCCACTACTCCTTGTCTTGCCCCACAAGGATTCCTTGATCCTTTCTTGGTTTTCAAGTAAACTCTAAGAAATCTTCTAGAACCTTCCGGAACGTTCCGAAACCTTCTAGAATCCCCATACAAATACTCCGGAACATTTCCTAACTTAGAAAATGATCCCCAATATATGAATCTTATTCTCCGGACAATTCCGGATCTCCTCGTGATGTCCCGGATCCAATCCGAGAATCCGAACAACATTCGGTCTCCAACGCACATTCCATATCTACTTAAAACAACTTCGAACCTTAAGTGTGTCACCCTACGGTTCGTGAATATGCAGACATGATGGAGACACCTCTCCGATCAATAACCATCAGCGGGATCTGGAGATCCATAACGGCTCCCACATACTCAACGATGACTTCGTGATCGATAGAACCATTAACATACGAAACCAATTCCCTTTGTCACGCGATACTCTACTTATCCGAGGTTTGATCGTCGGTATCTCCATACCTAGTTCTACCTCGTTACTGATAAGTACTCTTTACTCGTTCCATGATATGTCATCTCTTGTGACCTAGTCACATGCTTGCAAGCTAACTAGATGACATTCCACCGAGAGGGCCCAGAGCATATCTATCTGTCATATGGATGGACAAATCCCAATCTTGGTCCATGCGCTTCAACACATACTTTCAGAATACCCAATATCACCTTTATAACCACCCAGTTACGAAGCGGCGTTTGATGTCATCAAAGTACCCATCCGGTGATGGTGATTAACATAACCTCATGGTCGAAGGATTAGGTTACTATGCATTTGAAAAGCTTGTAGCAAAACGAACTTAATGACTTGATCTTATGCTATGCTTACTATGGGTGTGTGTCCATTACATCATTCTCCTAATGATATGATCTTGTTATTAACGACATCCAATGTCCATGATCAGGAAACCATGATCATCCATTAATCAACAAGCTAGTTTAATAAGAGGCTTACTAGGGACTCTTTTATGTTTACAAAACACACAAGTATTAATGTTTCCGGTTAATACAATTATAGCATGGGATGTAAACATTTATCATAAATATAAAGATATAATAATAACCACTTTATTATTTCCTCTTGGGCATATCTCCAACATGAACATCAAGGGAAACCAGACATGGAATTTGTGAGTAATGAAGATAAGAACTTCCGAGTTGATAATCAATGGAAAATATTGGACATGACTTTTGATTTTGAATCGGTGGCTTTCGTCTGGTACAACAGATATGCGAGAGACCATGGCTTTAGTATCAGAAAGGACATTTTGAGGCGAGGGAAAGGCTTTAAGAAATAAATACTGTTAAAACGATATCTTTGTTCCAGGGTAGGCAAACGCCTAGAAAAACTCTTAACATAGGAAGGCCACACCCAAAAGCTGAGACCTGAGACTCGATGTTATTGCAATGCCCATCTCAGCATGAAGCGTGATAGATCCCGTGGAGTCTAGGTTGTCAAAAGCTTCGACAGCAATCACAATCATGTATTGGCTAGTCCGGACGAAGTACTGTTTCTTCGACCGCATAGAAAGATTAAACCGCACCAGAGAGCTGAGATACTATCATTGGGAGCCATTGGGTTAAGAGAAAAAGTATGATCATGCGATACTTCCTCAAGAGACACGGCTGCGGCGGTGTAGGCTTCATTCCTAGAGATCTGTACAACATGTGTGGTAGGGAGAAGAGAAAGCTTATTGCGAATGGTGATTCTGCAACAGTCCTCAGTATCATGGTCATCGGAAGAAGAATGATCCTGAATTCTTTTTTCATTACGATGTAGATGATGAAGGATGGATGAAGACCTTGTTCTGGTGCGATTCTCAGTCACGCGGGACTATCAGGACTTCGGCGACGTGGTGGTGTTTGACAACACCTACAAGACGAACCGGTATGGTATGCCTTTCATTCCTTTTGTAGGTTGAACAATCACCGTAAGACTACGGTGTTCGCGTGTGCCATCATGTCAAACGAGAAGGAAGATACATATGCTTGGCTGCTTCAGACGTTTCTGAAAGCAATGTGTCAGAAAAAGAGCTATTCAGAATGTCCTTCCAGACGTGTGGCACCGTATATGTACGTGGCATATAGAGAATAACATGAAGAAACATCTTGGTCATAAGTCACCTAAGGAGTTTCGTCCATTCTTATACTAAGTCACTTCAGAAGCCGTCTTTGAGCAAAGATGGAGCGCGTTTGTTTGCAAGTGGCAGACAGAATCTACCCAGGAATGGCTTAAAAGGATGTACAACAAGAAGAGAATTTGGGTCGCCGCGTATCTGACCGGTGGATATTTCCTTGGAATGAAAAGCATCCAGAGGAGTGAGAGTTTGAACTCAGGCCTTCACCTTCACCTGGATTTTGGTATGACCCTAGTCGACATTGTTATGCATTACGAGAATGCAATTACTCGCATCCGTGTGAGCAAGGCGGAAGATGACTGTATTTCTTCCCAGAGTTTAGCGGTGGCAGTAACTGAATCCAAGGAGATTGAGGTTGCACTTGCCCATGTCTTTACTCCGGCCAACTTCTACATCTTGTAGCGGGATGTCAAGAAGATTAGCGACCTCGAGGTTTACGATGAAATTGTGGGAACGGGGGGCTTAAAACAGATTTTGGTGAAATGGAAGAATAGCAACAAGTACATGTTTGAAGTTGATTATACCCCTAATAACTCGTAGGAAACAATATGGTGCAGCTATCAAAGATTGGATTGTAAGGGACTTCCATGCAAGCATATAATGTTTGCAGTGACGCACCTCAAATTGTCTAAAATACCAGAGTGTTGTGTGTTGGTTCCGCATCATAGAAAACAAAAAAATCCCACGATGAGAACTACATGCCAAGATCTATCTACTAGGTACAGAGCAACGGGTGGACATACATCCATCGAGAACTTACCCTCGAAGACAACGAGTTTTGTTAACGAGTAGGAACTCGTGGTTGATGTAGTCATACACTTGCCGGTCTCAAGATCGTGTGGAAGTCCGAGCGCCGCAAATCAGTAGCGCATCCGTCCTCGCACACACGTTCAAGCCACCGGACAACCTCCACCTCCTCGCTCTAGCGATCCAGCGGAAGCAGCAACTCCTTCCAGACGAAATTCCACCGGGAACATGTATCTCGCTAATCCGAGACCATGGGGGAATAATTCTAGAGGGGGAGAGAGATCCCTCACGAGGAGGTGTGAGGAAGAAGGAGGAAGAGGGGGGCCTTTTATAGGTGGAGGGGGGTGCCCCTCCCCATGGCCGGTGCCTCATGGGGGGTGACCCCTCACCTCCCCGATCCATGTGGTGGTAATCCCTCCACATTAAAATGCCTCTTCACATTCCCTTTTAAAGTCCCACTTTAAATGCATTAAAATTCTCTAAGTTTAATGCTCTCTCATTTAATAAAACTCTTTTATTGAATTTATTCAGAATTTGGTTAACTACTTTAATTAACAAACATTCACATATAACCCCTTGCAATATTTCAATATCACATGCAGAACCACTTTCTGCAATTTCACCCGAAACAATTTCCGGTTTCTATCGAAACAATTCCTGCGCTTTGCAATTCTTTCGTCTCAAACATATGTGCTCCAAAATGGTGTCCGGTAACTCTTAAGTGTGTCACCCTATGGTTCGCGAATAATGCAGACATGATTGAGACTCCTCTCAGATCAATAATCAGAAGCGGGACCTCAAGATCCATACTGAATCCTGCATATTCAACGATGACTTCTGTGATCGTGAGAACCTTTAACTCTTGTAATTTAATCCCTTTGTCTCATGATATAATACATGTCCGAGATTCGATCATCGGTATCCTAATACCTAGTTTGATCTCGTTACCGACATGCACTCTTTTCTCGATCCTGTGATATAGCATTCTAGTGATCACATCACTTGCTTGCAAGCTATCTTAATGTGATATCACCGAGAGGACCTAGAGTATATCTATCCGTCATCAGGATTGACAAATTCCACTCTTGATCCATGAGCCTCAACATAACACCTTCGTAGCACTAAACCCATCTTTATAGTCACCCTATTACGGTGTGACGTTTGATGTTATTAAGATACTCTTCTGGTGTTAGTAATTAACATGATCTCATGGTCTAAGGATAAAGATTATTGCGTATGATGTTATAGCAATGTAAACATAATGACTTGATCGTAATGCTATACTTCGGGTGAATGTTCATCACATCATTTCACAAATGTTGTGACCTTGTTATTAACAACATCCAATGTCCATGATCAGGAAACCTTGATCATCTTGTTAATCAACAAGCTAGTCTATAAGAGAGGCATAACTAGGAACCCTTTTTTGTTTATTAAACACACACGTATTGATGTTTCTGATCAATATAATTATAGCATGCAAAATAAACATCTATCATATATAAGGAATACATAATAACAACTTTATTATTGCCTCTCAGGGCATATTTCCTTCAGTCTCCCACTTGCACTAGAGACAATAATCTAGTTCACATAGTGATAAATCTAACACCCATGGAGTTCTGGTGTTGATCATGTTTTGCCCTAGGGAGAGCTTTAGTCAACGGATTTGCTACATTTAGGTCTATGTGTACTTTACAAATCTTTATATCTCCATCCTTGACATGCTCGTGGATGGAGTGAAACCGGCGCTTAATATGCTTGGAATTCTTGTGAGACCTCGGTTCCTTGGCGTTGGCTATGGCTCCATTGTTGTCACAATAGATCACCATTAGGTCCAATGCACTAGGAACCACACCTAGTTCCGTAATGAACTCTTTCATCCAAACCGCTTCCTGCGCCGCTTCTAAAGCAGTAACATATTTTGCCTCCGTCGTTGATCTAGCCACCACAATTTGTTTGGAACTCCTCCAACTAACTGATGCTCCGTTCAAGAGAAATACGTATCCGGATTGAGACTTAGAGTCATCCGGATCGGTGTCAAAGCTAGCATCGACATAACACTTAGCGACTAGCTCTTCTTCACCTTCGTATATAAGAAACATATCCCTAGTTCTTCTCAAGTACTTGAGGATGTTCTTGACTGCTATCCAGTGTTTCGAACCTGGATCAGATTGGTACCTACTAGTCAAACTAATAGCATGTGCCACATCCGGTCTTGTACATAGCATGGCATACATTATAGAGCCTATGGACGAGGCATAGGGGATCTTATCCATTATCTCTCTTTCTTCTGTCGTAGCCGGACTTTAAGTCTTACTCAATGTCTTGCCTTGCAACATAGGTAAGAACCCCTTCTTGCTTCCGTCCATATTAAACTTCTTTAATATCTTATCAAGGTATGTACTCTGTGATAGCCCAATTAGGCGCCTTGATCTATCTCTATAGATTTTAATGCCTAATATATATGACGCTTCACCAAGGTCTTTCATCGAAAATTTGTTGTTTAGATAACTTTTAACACTGTTTAAAATATCTATACCATTTCCAATCAATAATATGTCATCCACATATAATATCAGAAATGCCACATTGCTCCCACTCACTTTCTTGTAAATACAAGCCTCTCCATAAGTTTGGACAAATCCAAACTCTTTGATCACCTCATCAAAGCGGAGATTCCAACTCCGGGATGCTTGCTTCAGTCCATAGATGGATCGCTGAAGTTTGCATACCTTATTAGCATCCTTAGGATCGACAAAACCCTTAGGTTGTATCATATAAAACTCTTCTTCAATATTACCATTGAGGAACGCAATTTTGACATCCATCTGCCATATTTTATAATCGAAATATACAGCAATTGCTAACATAATCCTAACCGACTTAAGCATCGCTACGGGAGAGAATGTCTCATCGTAGTCAACTCCTTGAATTTTTCGAAACCCCTTTGTGACAAGTCGAGCCTTATAGATGGTCACATTACCATCAACACCAGTTTTTCTTTTGAAAATCCATTTATTCTCAACGGCCTTTCGATCGTGAGGTAAGTCCACTAAGGTCCAAACCTGGTTCTCGTACATGGATTCCATCTAGGATTTCATGGCTTCTAGCCATTTGTTGGAATCCGGGCTCATCATCGCTTCGGGTCATCTATTTCATCAACCATGAAATTCACAACAGGATTACCGTACAGTTCAGGAGCTGCACATGTCCTACTTGACCTGCGAGGTTCGGTAGTGTCCTCTTTCAGAGTTTCATGATCAATAGCATTAGCTCTCTCTTCATTAGGTGAAGTCAACTCCGAAACAATTTCCGGTGCTGCGCTACTCGCCATTTCATGAAGAGAAGGTTCAATAACCTCTTCGAGTTCTACCTTCCGACTACTCACACCTTTCGTGAGAAACTCCTTCTCAAGAAAGGATCCATTCTTGGCAACAAAAACCTTGCCCTCGGATCTGTGATAGAAGGTATACCCAATCGTTTCCTTAGGGTATCCTATGAAGACGCATTTTTCCGCTTTGGGTTCGAGTTTATCCAGCTGAAGTTTCTTCACATAAACATCGCACCCCCAAACTTTAAGAAATGAGAACTTAGGTTTGTTTCCAAACCATAATTCATACGGTGTCGTTTCAACGGATTTAGATGGTGCCCGATTTAAAGTGAATGCAACGGTTTCCAGTGCATAACCCCAAATGACAGTGGCAAGTCAGTCAGAGACATCATAGATCGAACCATATCCAATAAAGTACGGTTATGACGTTCCGACACACCATTATGTTGTGGTGTTCCGACAGGCGTGAGTTGTGAAACTATTCCACACTCTTTCATGTTTGTGCTAAACTCATAATTTAGATACTCACCTCCACGGTCAGACCGAAGAATTTTATCTTTCTATTACGATGATTTTCCACTTCATTCTGAAATTCCTTGAACTTTTCAAAGGTTTCAGACTTGTGTTTCATCAAATAGATATACCCATATCTACTCAAATCATCCGTGAAAGTAACAAAATAACGATATCCACCTCGCGCCGACACACTCATTGGTCCACACACATCAGTATGTATGATTTCCAATAACCGTTCCATTGTACCGGAAAACGGCGTTCTAGTCATCTTGCCCATAAGGCATGGCTCACATGTATCAAATGATTCAAAATCAAGTGATTCCAAAAGTCCATCAGAATGGAGTTTCTTCATGCGTTTAACACCAATATGACCCAGACGGCAGTGCCACATATATGTAGGTATATCATTATTAAGTTTAATCTTTTTAGCATCAACATTATGAATATGCATAATATTACTATCGAGATCCAACAGAAATAAACCATTCAACACAGGTGCATGACCATAAAAGATATTATCCATATAAATCGAACAACCATTGTTTTCAGACTTAAATGAATAACCACTTTGCATCAAACATGATCTAGATACAATGTTCATGCTCAGTGCAGGCACCAAATAACAATTATTTAGATTTATCACTAATCCCGATGGCATATGGGGAGGTAGCGTTTCGACGGCAATCACATCAACTCTTGATCCATTGTCGACTTGCATCGTGACCTCATCGCTTGCTAGTTGTCGCTTGTTCCACAGCCCCTGAATCGAGTTACATATATTAGCAACCGATCTCGTATCAAATACCCAGGTGCTACTGCGAGTACTAGTCAAGTACACATCAATAACATGTATATCACATATACCTTTGTTTGCCTTGCCGGCCTTCTTGTTCGCCAAATACTTGGGGCAATTGCGCTTCCAATGGCCAGTCCCCTTGCAATAGTAACACTCGGTGTCAGACTTAGGGCTAGCTCGGGGTTTCTTTTCAGGTGTGGCAACAGATTTGCCACCCCTCTTTCCCTTGTGCTTGCCTTTCTTGTCCTTCTTGGAACCGGTGGTCTTATTGATCATCAACACTTGATGTTCTTTCCTAATCTCCACTTCTGCAGTCTTAAGCATTGCAATATTTCAATATCACATGCAGAACCACTTTCTGCAATTTCACCCGAAACAATTTCCGGTTTCTCTTGAAATAATTCCTGCGCTTTGCAATCCTTTCGTCTGAAACATATGTGCTCCAAAATGGTGTCCGGTAACTCTTAAGTGTGTCACCCTATGACATGCAGACATGATTGAGACTCCTCTCAGATCAATAATCAGCAGCGGGACCTAGAGATCCATACTAACTCCTGCATATTCAACGATGACTTCTGTGATCGTGAGAACCTTTAACGCTTGTAATTTAATCCCTTTGTCTCATGATATAATACATGTCCGAGATTCGATCATCGTTATCCAAATACCTAGTTTGATCTCGTTACCGACATGCACTCTTTTCTTGTTCCCGTGATATAGCATTCTAGTGATCACATCACTTGCTTGCAAGCTATCTTAATATCATATCACCAGAAGGCCCAGAGTATATCTATCCGTCATTAGGATTGAAAAATTCCACTCTTGATCCATGAGCCTCAACATAACACCTTCGTAGCACTGAACCCATCTTTATAGTCACCCTGTTACGGTGTGACATTTGATGTTATCAAGATACTCTTCCGGTGTTAGCAATTAACATGATCTCATGGTCTAAGGATAAAGATTACTTCATATGATGTTATAGCAATGTAAACATAATGACTTGATCGTAATGTTATACTTCTGATGAATGTTTATCGCATCAGTTCACAAATGTTATGACCTTGTTATTAATAACATCCAATGTCCATGATCAGAAAACCTTGATCATCTTGTTAATCAACAAGCTAGTCTATAAGAGAGGCATTACTAGGAACCCTTTTTTGTTTATTAAACATACATGTATTAATGTTTCCGATCAATACAATTATAGCATGCAAAATAAACATCTATCATATATAAGGAATACATAATAACAACTTTATTATTGCCTCTCAGGGCATATTTCCTTCATTGTTTTCTTCAACGATTCTCCAAAATGGCAAGAAACGGATTGCTAGCGAGGCGCAGGAGCGATCTATTCGCATTAGGTTGGTCAGGGGCAGAGAAGAAAAAAAATATGTTGAGCTTGATACGGTAGCAGCTATACGTTCAAAGGGGTAGATCTACGATAGACACAGTCTAGGGTTCCGTCGGAAACGGGGGATCGGTGCGCCGGAACCCGCCGAAAACCTGCACGAGGATGTAGACTACTTACATAAATGCGGCAGGATGTTGAAATATCCACAACCGACAACCTAGGTATGCTTCGCTTCAGGAACATGTGATGACACTAGGAAAGGTGATGCATCTATAGCTCGAAACTACCACGTCGGGTCAGACGGAGGGAACCCTGTGGTCAGATGGTCTCGGACTTGGTTTCCCATGTTGCAACGACCTAAGCAAACGAAAAGACACGTAGAAGTCCATTAGTCAACCTTCGATGGAAGTCGGTCGAAGGGGTAGATCTATGGTAGACACGGTCTAGGGTTCTACCGGAAACAGGGAAGCCGAGCACCAGAACCCGCCGAAAACCTACACAGGGAATCAACGTACTTATACAAGCACGACGTGATGTTGAAATATCCACAAACCACAACCTAGTTATGCTTCGCTTCACCTACATGCGATAACACTAGGAAAGGTGATGCAGCTATAGCTCGAAACGACAAGACACGTAGAAGTTCATTGGTCAACCTTCGATGGAAGTCGGTCGAAGGGGTAGATCTACGGTAGACATGGTCTAGGGTTCCGCCGGAAACGGGGGATCCGAGCGCTAGAACCCACCAAAGATCTGCACAAGGAATCAGCGTACTTATACAATCGCGACATGATGTTGAAATATCCACAAACCACAACCTAGGTATGCTTAGCTTCACCTACATGTGATGACACTAAAGGTGATGCAGCTATAGCTCAAAACTCCTGCACCGGGTTAAACGGAGGGAACCCTGTGGTCAAGATGGTCTCAGACTTGGTTTCCCATGTTGCTATGACCTAAGAAAATGACAAGACACATAGAAGTCCATTGGTCAACCTTCGATGGAAGTCGGTTGAAGGGGTAGATCTACGTTAGACACGATCCAGGGTTCCGCCGGAAACAGGGGCTCCGAGCACTGGAACCCGTTGAAAACCTGCACGAGGAATCAACGTACTTATACAAGCGCGGCGTGATGTTGAAATATCCACTTACCATAACCTAGGTATGCTTCGCTTCACCTACATGCGATGACACTAGGAAAGGTGATGCAGCTATAGCTCAAAACTACCGCGTCGGGTCAAACAAAGGGAACCATATGGTCAGATGGTGTCGGACTTGGTTTCCCATGTTTCTACGACCTAAGTGAACAACAAGACACGTAGAAGTCCATTGGTAAACCTTCGATTGAAGTTGGCCGAAGTGGTAGATCTGGACATGGTCTAGGGTTCCGCTAGAAACGGGAGATCCGAGTGCCAAAACTCGCCGAAAACCTACATGAGGAATCAACGTGCTTATACAAGCGCGACGTGATATTGAAATATGTATGAATTTCATTATTTTTTTGTATGTGTCATAAAAATAAGTATAGAATTAAATATGTAGAGAAAATTATAAAAGATAAATCATGTGCCATCATCGGTCTATCCGGCCGAATCGCCAGACAGTCCAACATGGGATGTGCGCGGTAAGGGATAGATATGTTTGGTCTATCCGGTAACCTCGCCGGCCTTTCCTGTGTGGAAGGCAAGACAATCCGGCCTGGATATGACCAGATAGTCCGGTAAAGGATTACGCGTTCGTGCCGCCGCCTTCTGTGATATAAATTCCTCCACCCTCCTTCGTCGACTACTTCAAAACCCCGCCTACTTCAAAACCCTAGCTCAGGCTAGTCGCCGCCTCTTTGATTTCTCATCTTCTACGCTCCTCATCCCCTACGGTACGCATGCATCGGTTCGCTGGTCACAACCCACCTAGTCAACGCAAGACGCTGCATCGAGCAGCTACTCTCCCAGAATACTGGCCTCCTAGGAAATGATCTACACACCGGCACCATCCTATCAGGTATGTATTCTATGTCAATGCTATGGTTACTCAATGCTACGGTCCGTCTAGCAATTCTAGAGTTCATCATTGGTAGGGTTTATGTTCATCTATCTGATTCATCAATGCTATAGTTCATCATTGGTAGGGTTATGTTCATAGAATCTAGTCATCCAACAAAATCTTGGGTTCATCATTGTTAGGGTTCTTATTGCTATGAGTCGTGGTCAACAATCTTACAACACATCAATATCGAGAATAACTAGGGTTCCGTATGGTGTGGATATCATCAGTACATGCTGGTCTGTCCGACTTGCTCCACGACGGCTTGTTCGGCACGCACCGGGATGATCTGTCTACCAGTCCGGCTCTGTACATGCCGGTCTGTCTGGCTCTATACATGCCAGCCTGTCTGGCTAAATACATGCCGGTCAACCTGCCTCTTTATTATCAGAATTTAATTACAATCTTTTCCTATCGTTTGAAAATATTTATCTTTTTGTACTGATTACAGGATGGAAGATTACTACAACGTAATCTCTTGCTCCGTTGAAAAGTGGTGTAGTCTTGTAGAACAAATGACAAAACAACAATAAAGTGCACTTGTAGGAACGGGATTCCATCGTATGCTGGATATTCTATTGATAAGGATGTGTGTTGGTGTGCTGCAATATCTAATTAACGTATTTGATCCAACAAAAAAACATTCTTGGTAAATGATAAGAAGGATGAAATTTTTCTTACTAATAATAGGGATATATATACCTTATTTGGTTTAGAAGATGAGGGTTTAGATCCTGCAGCCATAGGGATGGAAGCAAGGTTAAACATACCAGCTCACTAGCTAAATCCAAAGACAGATAATCTCGCCATTGATGACGTAATAAATGATATCGTGGATCGTGGAGCCCACGATGATGAGTTTGTCCAAAAGTCCATACTGGTACTCAACGGCATGGTCATCGCACCATTCTCTACCCAAATTATTCTAAAGTCCATGTACGCACTGGTACAAGATCTTGGACAGAGTTCCAAAATAAAATTGGAACAACTTTACACTATGATACACTATAGAGGCACTAAAGGACTGTAAAGATGGAAAAGCAATAAAGCACTGGCCAAAGGGAAATATGGCGGAACTATAGGTACACCGAAATATTTAACTATTTTTCATCACAACTATTTCTTAACCAGATTTTATATAATTTCTCCTGCAGTACATGTATTTTGAGAAGATAAAAAACGCTTATGATCCAGTCTTTGACCCATTGCTTTGTATGGCCCCACTCACGAGGAATTGGACTAAGAAACAAGCGAAGAAAAGAGACGTGGATGACATAGTATATGACCGTGGCAAGGGCAATGTAAGGGATTTATTATTTGTCGATATTTGTTTCAGTAACTCATGTTCAATAACAATAAATTATTTTTTGTATATACATGTTGAAACCGATATTACTTTTGAGCATAGACGCTCGAAAGTAAACAAAGCGAATGATTTCAAAAGAGAAACACCTAATTCAAAAAAGTCCCCTTGAAAACAAAAGAAACCTACCACAACCAACCCCGCCATTATGGAACGACTTCTCGAAGAAGTTAATCGCCTAGCTAATGAGACTACTCTTATTCATAAGCAGTTGGCTATTATGCCAGATTTATGCACCGAGGTAAAACGCATGGCAAGCTAAATTTTGCATGTATCATTCGTTCCGCACATTTCATGACATGTCTACTATTTTTTATTGAAGAGTCTTATGAAAATGCTCAATAAGGAGGGTGTCATTTATAAACCTCTCGCTAGAAACACGTCTGAAGGGGACAACGGGAACAACAGAAAGAGAGCTTATTCACCAAAAAAATTCACGTCTGTTAACGAAGAGGGTACTGGCGATATTGTTTTTAAGGAGAAGGATATTGTCAAGAAGGACAAGCTGGATGGTGCAAATGGCAACAAGGGTGACAAAGACGATCCTATCCTGATTCCAAATAACAATCCTTCTCCTACTAGACCATGGTCATCTTTATCATCGTCTGCGTTTGAGACTGCAAGGTCAAAATTTCCTCCAAAGCGGAAGCGTTTTGCTGAAAAGCAGGTGCGGTCCCCTTTCTTGTCTAAAAAGGCAAACAAGCGTCAAATCTATGGGGGGAAAGCGACAAAGTGTAAGTTTATACGTTACAATATTTTACTTGTAAATTTTTTAACGACGTTTGCATACTAAATTTCTTAACGACGTTTGTAAATTTCTTAACATCGTTTGCATACTAAATTCAAACCTGTATCGATGCGAAAGATGCGTTGATAAAGGCAAATGATTTTACAGAAGAACATGTAGAAGTAGTTGTGGTGTTGATAGCAGAATTATCACAGTGTCCATGACGGTGTGCTAAAAAATCAGATTTGAAGGAAACGTGTTGACCATATAACAAGTTGCAGTAATCATAACCCATAACTAGCTAGTGGGCGATGTACGCACAATCCTTCATTATTTTAAAACCCGCTTGCATTAGAAAACAACTATCTCGATTACATGTCTAATTAACATTACATATATATATTTTTATAGGTCATCAATGCTTATATTCAACACTTGTCTCTTCGGCTTCTAGATGATCGTTTCTTGGCCACCACATGGAGGTCGAAATGGCTCGGTAAAGATCATCATTCATCCGGCAGTGGTGGAAAAAGGGCCTCTAATCCCGGTTCGGAACTGGCTCTAGTGCCGGTTTTCGACCCGGGACTGCCAGATCGGGGCTAGAGGCCCCTATCTCTAGTCCCGGTTTGCTACGGCCCGGGACTAGAGTCCACCACGCGGCAGTTTTCGCGTGGCTGGGGGCGGAACTCCTCTAGTCCCGGGTCGTAACACCACCCGGGACTATACTGGTTTCTGCCGCGGTAGAGATTCTCTAGATAAACTAATGTGTGGAATTTCCCTATATGCAAACCTATCTACTAGCGAGTAAAGAGCGAGTGGAAGAGGAACGAGTGAACCGAAGTGAAGCACGCAGAGACACAGGATTTGTTTGACCGCAGTTCCTTCCTTGTTAAGGGAAGTACGTCTGCGTTGGAGGGGTGGGTGGTACTAAGACCACCACGCCACAAAAGGCCTCACCCTGTTCTCCGATGGATCTCGCCACAACAGGCCTAATCCACCTTCCACTATAGGTACCCTTCGAGGCGGGCACCGGCGTCTTTACACAACTAGCGGGGCAACAACTCCACAACAATTTGGAGGCTCCCGAAATGATAACAACCTGCCAAAAGAACAAAGTTGTCAAATACAATAACAAGATCTAGGTATTAACAAGAATACTAGATCAGGGATTTCTCCAAGTGAATGGAGAGGAGTTGAAGCGCTTGATTCTTGATGTTGATGATGAACTTCTCCTCCTTCAATTCCACCAAAGATCAAGACCTTCGGGTGGTTGAAGTGGGAGATCGAGATTTAGAGCTCTTGCACAAGGTCTGGTCAAATTCGAGTGAATCAAGAGTTCTGGACGTTGGGGAAGAAGGGTTACTTATACCCCCTTCAAAAAACCAGCCGTTGCACACTTTGGGGACCAGATTATCCGGTCTGGGGAAACTCCGCCCCAGACTCGGAATATCCGGCAGAAAATCCGCCCCCTCACAGTGAGACGCGCCGAGCTTGCCCTTGATCATCTTCTGGGGGCCGGATTATCCGGTCCTATGCGAAGGCCGGATTATCCGGCTTGGGGAAGAAAAACCGCCCCAGTTCGGATTTTCCGGGAGAAAATCCGACCGGATACCGAGCGACGCGCCTTGGCTCCTTTTGCTCGAAAACTGGGGGCCAGATTATCCGGGCCTTGCGAAACCCGGATTATCCGGCCTGGGGAGGAAAAACTGCCCCAGTTCGGATTTTCCGGGAGAAAATCTGACTGGACACAGAGCGACGCGCCTTGGCTTCCTTGAGAGATGAGGTAGGCCGGATTATCCGGCCCTTGGAGGGGCGGATTATCCGCCCCCCTCAAAACTTCCTACACACTTAGCACACATGAAAAGTCTCCATAGTATTGTTATCTAACACGCAAAACAAAGGAAAACATGAAATGTTCTTTCAATCTCCCTCTTTTTGGTGTTAGATGATAATACCAGGATTTGCAGGAGAAAGACACAAGACAAACAGAGATAACTACGAAAGGGACTCCCCCTCAATGTGTCCATAATAGAGTTTTGCATTGGAATACAAATGCACACAAATAGGTGAATCAATTCCATAGACATAAGGGCAAAAGCACATACCACCGAAGTAGAGAATAGGCATCCTTGACAAAATCACAATTATTATTGGATAACCATTATGAGCGCGCGCCTTCCGTGATAAACCTCCAGCAATAGGATATGAATAGATATAGCCATGAGCATAATCCATGATATGAAGTCCATAGGTATCATCCAGACATCTTCATCAGGAAGCATGGGATAATCCGGCCTGGGAGAACTTGCAGCAGCTTCATCAGGAAGCATGGGACTTGCTTGAACTGGCGAGGAGCCGGATAATCCGGCCTAGAGCTTGTATTGATATCTTCACCACCAGGAGCTGCATGGTCAGCTGGAGCGGGGTGGCCGGATAATCCGGTATCCACCGGAAAATCCGGCCTGGAGCTTTCTGGAGCATCTTGACCTTCAGCAGTTGATGGAGATGGTGTAGAAGTTGCCCCCGTGGTTGGAGCATGTTGCGTATGTGTATATGAGGGCTCTATATGAGTAGAGCATTGTCCTTCCCGGTCCACCACAAGGGGTTCCTCAATGGGGCGGAAGAATCCCACGCCCATTCTTCTTATGGCATCTTGGGGTATTTCAACATCTGCATCACAAACACCAACTTGCTCCGCACGGGAACCGTCATTTTCCTCGAACACCACACTACAAGATTCTATAACAGTTCCGGAGAGCTTATTGTAGACTCTATAAGTGTGGGATTCGGCACCATAACCAACAAAAATACCTTCTAGAGCCTTAGATTCAAACTTAGATAAACGAACCCCTTTAATAAGAAAGAAACACTTACACCCGAATACCCGAAAGTATGAGATGTTTGGCTTATTACCGGTAAGTATTTCATACGGAGGTATAAACGGTTGGATGAATGATAAGCAGTAGAGATTGCTTCACCCCAGAAATTATATGGAGATTTGAATTCGGCCAACATTGATCTTGCCATGTCCATTAGAGTTCGATTCTTCCTCTCGGCCACACCATTTTGTTGAGGGGTGTACGCAGCGGAATATTGATGTCTTATCCCCTCTTCACTTAGGAACTCATTTAAGGTGTAGTTCTTGAACTCCGAGTCGTTATCACTCCTTATAGCCAGAATGGGGACGTTGTGTTGACATTGAACCTCGTTGGCGAAGTCGATGACAGTTTGTTGAGTTTCACTCTTCAACTTTAAGAAATAAACCCAAGTGTATCTTGAGTAATCATCAACAATCACAAGACAATACTTCTTCCCACCGAGGCTTCCATGAGATGGAGGTCCGAAAAGATCCACATGAAGGAGCTCCAAAATCCTTTTTGAAGAGATACTAGTTTTCCTTCGATGAGGAGAATCATGCATTTTCCCTTCAACACACACCCTGCAAACACGATCTTTGGCAAAAGAGACATTTTCTTTTAGTCCAAGAATGTGGCCACCCTTGTGGAGACTTTGCAAAGTTCTCATATTGACGTGGGCTAGTCGACGATGCCATAGCCAACCCGCGTCAGCCTTTCCAAAAAGACACATCGGACCTGTAGTGGTTTTCCCCGAAAAGTCCACCACGTACAGGTCGTTTTCGACATATCCCACGAATGCGACTTTTAGAGACTTTCTCCACAAGAGTACCACTAAATCAGCATCAATGTAAACTGCAAAGCCCATCTTACCAAGGGCACGAACTGAAAGTAAGTTATACCCGAGGGTCTCAACAAGCATGATGTCCACGAAAGAGATATCGTGAGCCACCACAACTTTGCCGAGACCCAATACCTCAGATTTTGACTTGTCACCATAGGAGACGGTAATGTGATCAAGGTTTGGCCGCATCTGATGGGTTCGTAGCATGGAAAACAAAAAATTTCTACCGCAAGAACGAACAAAACCTAGATCTAATCTAGATAAAAGCCAAGATCTAATCTATTAGACATGAGCAACGAGATAGATGGGAACTAACCCTCGTAGATCCGAAAGCATTAACGAGATTAGATCTCGTGGTTGATGTAGTCGATCACTTGCCGATCTCAAGATCGTGTGGACGATCCTTCCGGCGTCGCGTTCCAGCAGCGCTTCCGCCTTCGGTCAAGTAGACGATCCTTCCGGCGTCGCGTTCCAGCAGCGCTTCCGCCCTTGGTCAAGTTGACAATCCTTCCGGCGCCGCAATTCGGCAGCGCTTCCGCAGTCGGTCACACGTGCGGAGTCGAAGCAGACCTTCCTCTCCCTGTTCCAGCGAGCAGCGGAGGTAGTAGATCTTCTCCACGGAATCCCAGCAGCACGACGGCGTGGTGGTGGTGGTGGAGTAGAGAATTCTGCAGGGCTTCGCCTATGCCTGTGCAGAATATGGTGGAGGAGAGAGGCGGCAGATATTGGACGTTATGAGAGCGTGCGAGGAGGGGGCGCCCCTGCCCCTCTATTTCAAGAGGGGAGGGCGCGCCAGGGAAGGGGAGTCCTTGTAGGACTCCCCTCCTATGGGGCCGGCGGGTTGGGGAGGTGGGGAGGAATCCTCCTCCCCCACGACTCCTTATCTTGACCCAATAGGACTCCTTGATCCCTATCTTGATTTTCAAGCAAACTCCAAGATATCTTCTAGAACCTTCCGGAACATTCCAAAACCTTCTAGAATCCTCATACAAACACTCCGGAACATTTCCTATCTCATAAAATGATCTCCTATATATGAATCTTATTCTCCGGACCATTCCGGATCTCCTCGTGATGTCCCGGATCCATTCCGAGACTCCGAACAACATTCGGTCTCCAACGCACATTCCATATCTACTTAAAATAACTTCGAACCTTAAGTGTGTCACCCTACGGTTCGTGAATATGTAGACATGATAGAGACACATCTCATATCAATAACCATCAGCGGGACCTGGAGATCCATAATGGCTCCCACATACTCAACAATGACTTCGCGATCGATTGAACCATTTACATACGAAACTAATTCCCTTTGTCTCACGATATTATACTTATCCGAGGTTTGATCGTCAAAAATCTCCATACCTAGTTCTACCTCGTTACTGATAAGTACTCTTTACTCGTTCCGTGATATGTCATCCCTTGTGACCTAGTCACATGCTTGCAAGCTAACTAGATGACATTCCACCGAGAGGGCCCAGAGCATATCTACCCGTCATATGGATGGACAAATCCCAATCTTGGTTCATGAGCTTCAACACATACTTTCAGAATACCCAATGACACTTTTATAACCACCCAGTTACGAAGTGGCGTTTGATGTCATCAAAGTATTCATCCAGTGATGGTGATTAACATAACCTCATGGTCGAAGGAATAGGTTACTATGTGTTTGAAAGCTTACAGCAATACGAACTTAATGACTTGATCTTATGCTACGCTTACTATGGGTGTGTGTGTCCATCACATCATTCTCCTAATGATATGACCTTGTTATTAATCACATCCTAATGTCCATGATCAGGAAACCATAATCATCAATTAATCAACAAGCTAGTTCAACAAGAGGCTTACTAGGGACTCTCTTATGTTTACAAAACACACATGTATTAGTGTTTCCTAAAAATACAATTATAGCATGGGATGTAAACATTCATCATAAACACAAAGATATAATAATAACCACTTTTATTATTGCCTCTTGGGCATATCTCCAACAGTCTCCCACTTGCACTAGAGTCAATAATCTAGATTACATGGTAATATACCGAACACCCATGGCGTTCTGGTGTTGGTCATGCTTTGCCCTAGGGAGAGGTTTAGTCAACGGATCTGCCACATTCAGATCAGTGTGTACTTTGCAAATCTTTATGTCACCATCTCGGACATACTCGCGAATAGCGTGGAAACGTAGCTTGATGTGCTTCAGCTTGCTATGTGACCTTGGCTCCTGCGCATTAGCTATGGCACCTGTGTTGTCACAGTAGATGGCCATCGGGTCCAACGCACTGGGAACCACGCCGAGTTCAGTAATGAATTCGTTCATCCAAACGGCTTCTTGTGCAGCCTCCGAAGCAGCTATGTATTCTGATTCAGTTGAAGATTTCGCCACAACGCTTTGCTTCGCACTCCTCCAGCTCACTGCAGCACCATTCAAAATAAATACGTAACCCGACTGTGACTTTGAGTCATCCGGATCAGTGTTCCAACTAGCATCGGTGTAACCGTTTACAACAAGCTGTTCATCACCTCCATAAGAAAGAACCATATCCTTAGTCCTATTCAGGTACTTTAGGATATTCTTGACCGCTGTCCAGTGTTCCTCTCCAGGATCACTTTGATATCTGCTAGTCAAACTAACAGCATGTGCTATATCCGGTCTTGTACACAGCATGGCATACATGATAGAACCTATGGCCGAGGCATAGGGAATTTTATTCATTTTCTCTCTATCTTCTGCCGTAGCTGGACTTTGAGTTTTACTCAAGGTCTTACCTGACAACATGGGCACGAACCCTTTCTTGCTATCTTCCATTCTAAACTTCTTTAGAACTTTGTCCAAGTATGTACTTTGTGAAAGCCCTATTAGGCGTCTTGATCTATCTCTATAAATCTTGATGCCTAGAATGTATGCCGCTTCGCCAAGATCCTTCATTGAAAAACTATTATTCAAATAGGTTTTGACGCTATTAAGAAGTTCTATATCATTCCCAATCAACAATATGTCATCTACATACAGTACTAGGAATGCTACAGAGCTCCCACTCACTTTCTTGTAAATATAAGCTTCTCCATAAGTTTGTATAAATCCAAAGTTTTTGATTACCTTATCAAAACGTTGATTCCAACTACGGGATGCTTGCTTCAGTCCATAAATGGAGCGCTGAAGTTTGCATACCTTGTCAGCATCTTTAGGATCGACAAAACCTTTGGGTTGTACCATATACAACTCTTCCTCAATGTCACCATTAAGGAACGCCGTTTTGACATCCATCTGCCAAATCTCATAATCGAAATGTGCAGCAATTGCTAACAAAATCCTCACAGATTTTA
The DNA here is from genome assembly GCA_910589775.1 of Avena eriantha. Taxonomy (NCBI): domain Eukaryota; kingdom Viridiplantae; phylum Streptophyta; class Magnoliopsida; order Poales; family Poaceae; genus Avena; species Avena eriantha. The sequence goes on along the minus strand of OU342741.1, from coordinate 8,710,364 downwards.
GCTTCGCTACTGGTGAGAATGTCTCATCATAGTCAACTCCTTGAATTTGTCGAAACCCTTTCGCGACAAGTCGAGCTTTATAGACGGTAATATTACCATCAGCATCTGTTTTTCTCTTGAAAATCCATTTGTTCTCGACAGCCTTACGGCCATCCGGTAAGTCCACCAAAGTCCACACTTGGTTTTCGTACATGGATCCCATTTCGGATTTCATGGCTTCTAGCCATTTGTCGGAATCTGGGCTCACCATAGCTTCTTCATACATCGCAGGGTCATCAGCGTTGTCCACCAACATGACGTTCAAGGCAGAGTCATACCAATCAGGAGTGGTACGAACCCTCGTTGACCTGCGAGGTTCAGTAGTAACTTCGTTCAAAGTTTCATGATCATTATCATTAGCTTCCTCTTCAATTGGTGTAGGCGGCAGCAAAACATCTTCCGGTGCTGCGCTACGCTCAAATCCGAGAGAAGGTTCAATAACCTCATCGAGTTCTACTTTCCTTCCAGTCACTTCTTTCGAGAGAAACTCCTTCTCAAGAAAGGATCCATTCTTTGCAACAAAAACTTTGCCTTCGGATCTATGATAGAAGGTATACCCAATTGTTTCTTTAGGATATCCTATGAAGACGCATTTCTCCGCTTTGGGTTCTAGCTTATCAGGTTGTAACTTCTTTACGTATGCTTCGCAACCCCAAACTTTAAGGAACGACAACTTAGATTTCTTACCAAACCACAATTCGTACGGTGTCGTTTCAACGGATTTAGATGGTGCCCTATTTAAAGTGAATGCGGCTGTCTCTAATGCATAGCCCCAAAATGATAACGGTAAATCTGTAAGAGACATCATAGACCGAACCATATGTAAGAGAGTTCGATTACGACGTTCGGACACACCATTACGCTGTGGTGTTCCCGGCGGTGTCAACTGTGAAAGTATTCCACATTTCTTTAAATGCATGCCAAACTCGTAACTTAGATATTCACCCCCGCGATCAGAACGCAGAAACTTAATCTTCTTGTTACGATGATTCTCCACTTCACTTTAAAATTCCTTAAACTTCTCGAAAGTTTCGGACTTATGTTTCATGAAGTAGACATACCCATATCTACTCAAGTCATCCGTGAAAGTGAGAACATAACGATATCCACCACGCGATGCTACACTCATTGGACCGCACACATCGGTATGTATTATTTCCAATAAGTCTGTAGCTCGCTCCATTGTACCAGAGAATGGAGTCTTAGTCATTTTTCCCATTAGACATGCTTCGCATCTTTCAAGTGATTCAAAATCAAGTGATTCAAGAAGTCCATCTGAATGGAGTTTCCTCATACGCTTCACTCCAATGTGACCAAGACGACAGTGCCACATGTATGTAGAATTATCATTCAATTTAATTCGTTTAGCATCTATGTTGTGAACATGTGTATCACTACTATCGAGATTCAGTAAGAATAAACCATTCATCTCAGGTGCATTACCATAAAAGATATTACTCATATAAATCGAACAACCTTTATTCTCAGACTTAAAAGAGTAACCGTCTCGCAATAAACAGGATCCAGATATAATGTTCATGCTTAACGCAGGCACCAAATAACAATTATTTAAATTTAAAACTAATCCCGAAGGTAGATGTAGAGGGAGCGTGCCGACGGCGATCACATCAACCTTGGAGCCATTTCCAACGCGCATCGTCACCTCGTCTCTTGCCAGTCTTTGTTTATTCCGCAGCTCCTGTTTCGAGTTACAAATATGAGCAACCGAACCAGTATCAAATACCCAGGCACTACTACGATTACTAGTAAGATACACATCTATAACACATATATCAAATATACCTTTCTTCTTGATGTTGCCGTTCTTCAGATCCGCCAGGTACTTGGGGCAGTTACGCTTCCAGTGACCAGCTCCCTTGCAGTAGAAGCACTCAGTTTCAGGTTTAGGACCAGCCTTAGGCTTCTTAGCAGGTGCGGCAGCTTTCTTGCCGTCCTTCTTGAAGTTGCCCTTGTTCTTAGGCTTACCCCGTTTCTTGAAATTGGTGGTATTATTGACCATCAACACTTGTTGCTCCTTCTTGATCTCCACTTCAGCAGTTTTCAGCATGGACGACAGTTCAGGCAACGTCTTGTTCATGCAGTGCATGTTGTAGTTCATCACAAAGTTCTTATAACTTGGTGGCAGTGATTGAAGGAGACGGTGAATCCCCAATTCATTAGGAATCGATATTCCCAACTCTTGGAGCTTCTTAGCGTACCCAGACATGGTGAGCACGTGCTCGCTAACGGAGCTTCCTTCTTCCATCTTACAGTTAAAGAATTTCTCGGAGGCCTCATAGCTCTCCACTGCCGCGCGAGTCTCAAAAATTAGCCTGAGCTCCTTAATGATCTCGAACGGGTCGTGGTGCTCAAAACGCTGTTGGAGCTCCGCTTCTAAACCGTACAGGATGGCACACTGAACTGTGGAGTAATGATTCTTCCGAGTAGCGAAAACATTCTTTTCGTCCTCGGTGGCATTATCTGCAGGTGGGTCACCTAGCGGTGCATCGAGCACATAGGTCAACTGACCAGCCCTGAGGACGATCTTCAGTCCACGGAACCAGTCCGTGAAATTGCTTCCATTATTTTTAAGCTTTTCTTTCTCTAGGAACGCATTGAAATTGATGGAGGGGGTCGCCATAATCTACAACAATTTGCAAGTAGTTTAGACTAAGTTTATGACAAATTGAGTTCAAATTTAATTATTAAACTAACTAGGTGAACTCCCACTCAAAACAACATCCCTCACTGTGTCTTAGTGATTACACGAACCAAGTCCACTACACCAAGTCCGATCTTCACGAGAGAAGATGTAGTTTCATCGGCGAACAATCTTCATGTTCATCATATCAATTATATGACTCATGCTCTACCTTTCGGTATTCCGTGTTCTGAGACCATGTTTGTACATGCTAGGCCCGTCAAGATAACCTTAGTTTCCGCATGTGCAAATCTGGCTTGCACCCGTTGTATGCACACGTAGAATCTATCACATCCGATCATCACGAGATGCTTCGAAACGACGAGTCTTAGCAACGGTGCCAACTAAGGGTGAACACTTTATTACTTGATATTTAGTGAGAGGGATCATCTTATAATGCTACCGTCGCGATCTAAGCAATACAAGATGCATAAAGGATTAACATCACAGGCAATTCATAATTAGTGTGATATGATATGGCCTTTTCTTCTTGCGCCTTTGATCTCCTTCTCCAAAGCACGAACATGATCTCCATCATCACCAGCATTGCGTCAAGGTCAGTGGCGCTGCCTCATGGTTGTCCATCATCACCAGCAACTATTACAACTACTTGGAATAAAGCTATTACAAGATGAATAGACACGCAGGTCTTAACAGAATTAAAGACAACCATTAGGCTCCTGCCGGTTGCCATATTACAACAAGGATCATTGCATACATCAAATACAATCACAATCACATGTTGGCCATATCACATCACAAAACCCCTGCAAAAACAAGTTAGACGCCTCTAATTTTCTTTGCATGTTTTACGTGGTTTGGGGCTTTCGCATAAGACCGATCTTACCTACGAACAAGGACCACAACGTTGATACAAGTGTTGTCAAGATGCTCATTGTAAATTGAATCTTAACTATGGTGGGAGAGACAGACACTCGCAAAGCCACTTGTGCAAAGCAAGTTGCACGTCAAGCGTGGAGCAAGTCTCATGTGCGATGACATGTAATGTTAGCCCGGGCCGCTTCATCCCACCATGCCGCAAGATGCAAAGTACACGCTAAGACACCGACAACAAAAGCATCAACGCCCACAAAACATTGTGTTCTACTCGTGCAACAGATCTACGCATAGATACGGCTCTGATACCACTGATGGGTTCGTAGCATGGAAAACAAAAAATTTCTACCGCAAGAACGAACAAAACCTAGATCTAATCTAGATAAAAGCCAAGATCTAATCTATTAGACATGAGCAACGAGATAGATGGGAACTAACCCTCGTAGATCCGAAAGCGTTAACGAGATTAGATCTCGTGGTTGATGTAGTCGATCACTTGCCGATCTCAAGATCGTGTGGACGATCCTTCCGGCGTCGCGTTCCAGCAGCGCTTCCGCCTTCGGTCAAGTAGACGATCCTTCCGGCGTCGCGTTCCAGCAGCGCTTCCGCCCTTGGTCAAGTTGACGATCCTTCCGGCGCCGCAATTCGGCAGCGCTTCCGCAGTCGGTCACACGTGCGGAGTCGAAGCAGACCTTCCTCTCCCTGTTCCAGCGAGCAGCGGAGGTAGTAGATCTTCTCCACGGAATCCCAGCAGCACGACGGCGTGGTGGTGGTGGTGGAGTAGAGAATTTTGCAGGGCTTCGCCTATGCCTGTGCAGAATATGGTGGAGGAGAGAGGCGGCAAATATTGGACGTTATGAGAGCGTGCGAGGAGGGGGCGCCCCTGCCCCTCTATTTCAAGAGGGGAGGGCGCGCCAGGGAAGGGGAGTCCTTGTAGGACTCCCCTCCTATGGGGCCGGCGGGTTGGGGAGGTGGGGAGGAATCCTCCTCCCCCACGACTCCTTATCTTGACCCAATAGGACTCCTTGATCCCTATCTTGATTTTCAAGCAAACTCCAAGATATCTTCTAGAACCTTCTGGAACATTCCGAAACCTTCTAAAATCCTCATACAAACACTCCGGAACATTTCCTATCTCATAAAATGATCTCCTATATATGAATCTTATTCTCCGGACCATTCCGGATCTCCTCGTGATGTCCCGGATCCATTCCGAGACTCCGAACAACATTCGGTCTCCAACGCACATTCCATATCTACTTAAAATAACTTCGAACCTTAAGTGTGTCACCCTACAGTTCGTGAATATGTAGACATGATAGAGACACATCTCATATCAATAACCATCAGCGGGACCTGGAGATCCATAATGGCTCCCACATACTCAACGATGACTTCACGATCGATTGAACCATTTACATACGAAACTAATTCCCTTTGTCTCACGATATTATACTTATCCGAGGTTTGATCGTCGGTATCTCCATACCTAGTTCTACCTCGTTACTGATAAGTACTCTTTACTCATTCCGTGATATGTCATCCCTTGTGACCTAGTCACATGCTTGCAAGCTAACTAGATGACATTCCACCGAGAGGGCCCAGAGCATATCTACCCGTCATATGGATGGACAAATCCCAATCTTGGTTCATGAGCTTCAACACATACTTTCAGAATACCCAATGACACTTTTATAACCACCTAGTTACGAAGCGGCGTTTGATGTCATCAAAGTATTCATCCAGTGATGGTGATTAACATAACCTCATGGTCGAAGGAATAGGTTACTATGTGTTTGAAAGCTTACAGCAATACGAACTTAATGACTTGATCTTATGCTACGCTTACTATGGGTGTGTGTGTCCATCACATCATTCTCCTAATGATATGACCTTGTTATTAATCACATCCTAATGTCCATGATCAGGAAACCATAATCATTAATTAATCAACAAGCTAGTTCAACAAGAGGCTTACTAGGGACTCTCTTATGTTTACAAAACACACATGTATTAGTGTTTCCTAATAATACAATTATAGCATGGGATGTAAACATTCATCATAAACACAAAGATATAATAATAACCACTTTTATTATTGCCTCTTGGGCATATCTCCAACAGCATCTCCGTGATGATCTCCTTGCTTCCGGTCATATGACTCGTACAACCGCTATCGAGTACCCATTTAGACCCACCGGAAGCATAGCCCTGCAAGAAAATTACTTCTTGGTTTTAGGTACCCATTTACAATGGGTCCTCTCATGTTAGTAACAAGGGTCTTGGGAACCCAAATATACCAAGGAATGTAACAATCATAAGGCCCTACATAACTAGCATAAACATCACCATAAGAATCACAATATAGTTCGAAGTTAGGATTGTTGATCCCTGCAAAACCATCATAATTAGTCTTGTCATTGGTAATGTTGCTAGTCTTCGATTGAGCAGTCTTGTTCTTATTATTGTTGTTGTTTTTCTTGCTCTTTATCTTGGGTATGTAACCAAGACCTTCTTTACCGTTGTTTGTCCTTTGCCTGCTCAGTATCTCATCAATAACCCCATTACCTTTGTGTTGAGAACTCCTTGCAAGATCTTCTTTTCCAAAGGATGAATAGGAGGTACTTGGCACATCATACCATTTCAATTGAGTTTGGAGCTGATCATGAGACTCATTTAGAGTAGAATGATCAATCTTCAATGCCTTGTGAGCACTTTCAAGATCATCAAACTTCTCCAAAAGTCTAGCATGAACAACCCCAAAATCAATCTTTTCTTTCTTTAGTTTCTTTACCTTGGCAAGAGCATGGTCACATTCTTTAATGAGCTGAGCTACAGCTTCTTCTTGTGACTCCTCTAGGGATTCGAGTCTTTCTTCCAAAGAAACTTGAGTTTCCTCTTCCTCTTCCAACGCATTCTTCAAAGAGGCTATCTCCAAGGCATCTTCTCTTTCAATTCTGCCGCTTTCTTCAAGGAGATCTTCGGCTTGAGCAAGTTGACTCATTAGAGCATCAAAATGGAGTTTGTGCTCACCTTGTAGGTTAGTGAAAAACGTATCCAATGCAATAACTTCTTCTTTCATTTCAAGACTGTCATGATCATCCATATCCAAAATAATGTTAGTCTTAGGAAATGAGGAGTTAGAAGTTGATACCTCGGATCCTCTTGCCATTAGACAAGTGGAGTTGTTGTTGATGGCGTTCTCATTCGGCGAGTCGAAGAGAGAGGAGGGAGTCGATGTGGTGGCTATAGCAGCCACTTCGCGGGAACTATCATCATCCTCTTCATCTTCACTTGCGGAGGAGTATTCCTCTTGAGTGTCAACGCCCGGATTTTTAATCCCAGATGCTCATTATGCCATACCTCGCAATCCCAGGATTACCATTTTTGCGAGACATAACGGATTGGATATCACAGTACATCATCCATTACAAACCATACATAAGGTCTTACACAAATAAGGATCTCATGATCTAGTCTTAATACAACAAGCAGCGGAATTAAAAGATAGCGTAGCGGTGGGGTCCATCTTCAGGGGCACAGGCAATGCTGACGAAGGCATATGGTCCTAGTTATCATAGCCGTCATGTTGGCCATCATCTTGATAGTCTCCTTCATAGTCTGGCCATGATAATAGCCAGGGACAAAAGCCATGAGTACTCTTTAAGTACTCGCAAACTACCACTAATAAGTATTATAATTCTAAGTTAAAGTGCTAACTCTATGCTTAACTATAAAGTTAAGTTTGAAACCTAAGCTGAGTTCAGAAGCAAAGAAAGATAAGATAAAACTCTAGAATCACTTAAGTTGGGGAAACTATTGTCATAAACACAACCCTATTATGGTCAAATCAAGTTTCATCATTCTTTCCAAAGTATTTAAAAATCATCTGATAACGAAACAGTATGGCCATTCCAACTGTCCATAACCGCGGACGCGGCTATTCGAATAGTTTGACACTCTGCAGAGGTGGTACACTTTCACCACAAGATTCGATACATCTGTCAGGGATAACCCTGAATCATCATACTTAGTATGCAGATAATCAAACATAACCTTCCCTTTACACACCCTAGTATAAGCACCTCTCCTATGAGCATGGCCTCCCAACCATGACCATTAGTCATCTTGGGCACTGCATAGGTGGACAACATTGAGAGGTAGCCTCAGCTCAAACCTCTCCCGTGAGGGAACTAATACTAATGCATATAAATTTCTATCTAAGCCTTACCCAATTCAGGTAATGTGGTTGTACGGTAAATTTGGAATGGTATCGCATCCGAATCCAACCATCAGTTTTATAAAAGGGTTAAGGCTCATGCCTCAACATTTTCATCATCATCAACCAATTGTGTTTCTCAACACATGTCAAAACATCTCAATAGAATGACTCATCATTCTAAGGTTTTCATAATTCATTTTCACCAAGTGTTCCCATCTAAAGTGACTCAAGTTTTTGATCTACTCTAAACTACTAAGTTAAGAGTGTTCACTAAGGTGGTAAAGATGGGTTCAATCTCATGCCATAGAATGACATCTAAAGGGTTCTAAATAAGTCAAGTTTTATACTTTTTATGCTACCTTCAAAACAAGTAAAGGACTTTGTATAAACTAAGAGGGTAAAACTTGTAACTAAGACTTGGAGTACCAATAGTCAAAGGGGTGTGATCAAGGCATACTTAGGGCATCTCTGCTAAACCATCTAGTTTGATCCTAGCTTGTTAAACACTAAACTTGCAAGTGCTAGCTTGCATTGTTAAAGGTGGCTTGCACTTAGATAGTGCTAGCTTGCTAATAGTAGCTTGCCTTGGTTGGTGCAGTGGTTGAAGTTTTCTTCTTCTTCTTCTTCTTCTTCTTGATAGAACTCTTCCTCCTCGAAAGTTTGGTCAGTACTATCGTCTATAAATACATACGGAGAACACAATCACCAAATAATACTTAACTAGGCTAAGTGGCATTCTAAAACACACCTTTGATGATCTATTATCATCACAACCATCACAAGTTTAAATCCATAGTTTCATCCTTTTTATTTTATAAAAGTAATTTCTACTCATTGAAAAATTAACTAAAATTTAATATTCACCACTAAAATATGGGATCATGTGGACACATGTCCTCACCACATATTCTAACATGTGGGAATGAGATTTAAAGGTTGGATTAACATTACTTTGGTTTAAGTTCATTATTTAATGATTCAAAGTGACTAGAAATGCCTATATAGCATTATTTTGGTACTAGTCCAAAGTCACTGCATGTAAACCTTAATATTATTACATATTTGGATAGATATGATGAAATGTGATTTTTTAGAGTTGGAATCAACTCAAAAGCTAACTTGGTTGATTTTATAAAAATGTTGCAAGTTGCAAATGCTTCTGTCTTCTTATTTTTATTAGGAGAGATCTATAACTCTAATTGAATTAAATCAAACGGTCTTGGATAGATCATCTTAATACCTTTCAGGCAAAATTAGGTTCATACAATTTGGATTTGTAAAACTCCCAGAATTGAATTTTAAAATAGTGGATAGAAACTAGATTTAACTAAAAAAGAAAAATCCAGATTTGAACGGGTGGGCTAGCGCGGGAAAAGACTTGGGCCGGCCCAGTGGTGCTCCGCGGCACGGGGCTCAGCTGACAGGGGGTCCCGCTTGTCAGCGGCACTTAACACGCGAAACGGTACGCGCGCTGTGGGCCGTAGGATTAGAAGCTAGATCTACGGCTAAGGGTCGTCATCGACGACGAACAGGTCACCGGCGAGCTCGAACCCTAGCGGCTCAGTGGGGGTCTACTGGGGGCGTACCAGGGCTCCAGCGGGGTCGGCGAGGCGGGCAAACGACGTGGAAGACGGCGCGAGGCGAGGCGTGGTCGCGGCGGAGCTTGGGGTGGTCGCAATCAACGGCGCCCTTCTCCTCCTGCCGCGGTTGCTCCGGCTCCAATTCCGGCGAGGCAGAGCTCACCTTGCTCCGGCTAGAGGTGGGGAAGGTTCAGAGAGGTGAGGAGAGTGGAATGGTGTGGAGTGGAGAGGCTGGGGAGGGCTCCTTTTATAGGCCCGACGGTGAGACCGAGCGGGATGGGCGGTCGACGGTGGCGACATGGCTACGGCGAGGTAGATGCATGGCTGGGGGTGGCGATCGATGGGCGGTTCCTTGGCGGTGCTCTAGAACTTAAATGCGGCCGTAGGGGCGGTGGCACGCGGTCGGGGCGAGGTGGCGCTCTGCGCGGCAGAGGCGGCGGTGTCCACGGCGAGCGGTGGCTGTGAGGCGTTGGGCGGCGAACGGAGATGTCTAGGGTGTTCTCTAGGTCGAGGCGGAGCGGTGGGCGCGGGCTGGTGCCAAGGGGCGGTCTGTGCGAGTGGGGACAGGGCGTGCTCTGGGGGCGGCGTCGGCATGCTCGACCAGCTCCGGGCGCGGCGGTTCCTGGCTGCTCTGCCCTCTGTCTCTGTCCTTGGGCTGGTTGGGCGGTGGAGGTGGACCACAAGCAAGTTGCTAGACATGAGGAGAGAGGCTGGAGAGGGCTGCTGCTGCGAGTGCACTGTCGGCCGACGAGGTGGTGCTCGGCATGGCATGGCAGTGTAGCTAGGGGGTAGGGGCGATGCTGGTTAGGCTCTGGTTAGATCAACAGGGGACAAGGGGATTAAATGGGGATCAATTGGGGGCAAAACCCTGTAGTAAATAGTGAGCTAGGATTAGAGGAGAGATTATGCATACCAAGTGTTTGATTAAATGGCCGCATGAAAGAAAGTTTTGAATTTTGGTTTCAAATTTTTTGAGTGATCTCCACTAGTGATAGGTAGTCTCTGGTTGCAAGGGTTTTGAAAGTGGAGCTCAAAAAGATGGGTTTTGAAATAGGGGTGATCTATGCATATGCATTAGATTCAATTTTAAACTGTCACTTAAAATAGTTAACATAATGTTTTTAGCAGATCAAAAGGTGGGCCTTGGTACCTCATTATGTGTACTAGCAAGGGGTACAAAGATCAAGAATTGTTTTTGTTAAGTTTTGAGTACTAGGACTAGCCAAAGTAGGCATGAGAGTTAAATTTGCCAACATGACCATTCCTCCTTTTTAATTCTTTTTGATTTGATTTTTTTAGGAAAAGCTTGGGAATGATGTAGATGATGTTTAAATCACCTAAGAAACATTTTACAAGCATTGGATCACACAACCATGGCAATTTAAAACAACTCCTATTTTAAATGCACACATATATGAATGCTTTCATTTTAACTTTGAAAAAGTTTTTGTTAACCCCAAATTTGATTGATTTGATCTTGATAAGCTTGGATTGAAGTTTTGGGATGCTACATTGAGCTACAAGGACCATCTTGGGTTGCTTCTTGAAAGGGCCATTCTTCTTAGCAAACGGCTTCTTCTTCGGAGCTTTGGATTTCTCTTTGAGAATGAGCCTGCCACCATTGTCTTCTTATTCTGATAAGGACACTCGGCTACAAAGTGCAGTATATCTCCATAGTTGAAGCAAGTTCTCAATCTTGGGCCACTTTCTCTTCTTCCATTTGACCCATTCTTGCGCTCAAGTTCAGACTTGGCTTTGGCAGGGTCCTTCCAAAAGTTCCTTGCATAGAATGCCATGTACTCACCATGAGCATGTTTGACCTCATCGGGGCAGTCCATGGATACCCTCTCAAAAACTCCTTCATCGTCCTCTTGCTCAAAAACATTGGCTTTGAGAGCCACATTGACACCCTTTTGCATTCCAATGGCCCGAGCACAGGCATCTTCAACATTCTTTGCCACCACTTTGAATGACGCCATTTCTTGCATGACTTCATTGGATGTCATTTGATGATAGTTGTGTCTACCTTGCAAGCTCTTCAAATTCGTCGGTTCGAAAGGCATTAAGGCACTCACATACTTTCTTTTTATCCATGCATCATCAATGTGAGTGGCCCCATGATTCCGAAATGTTGTTGCAATGCCCTTGAGTCTTCTATACATGTCCTCATGGTTTTCACCATCCAACATGTAGAATCCCTCATCTTCGTTACTAAGGGCATCATACCGGTTTCTTCTCATGCTTTCATTTCCAACAAAAAGGTCCGTAAGAGCATCCCACGCCTCTTTAGCTGTGTTGAGATGTTCAATGTGTGGCATGTCCTTGGGACCCACACCCAGCTGTATCATGTGGAGAGCAATGGCATTCAACTGGCTATCCACAACTGCCCTTCTTGTTAGATTGGTTTGATCTCCAATATGAAGACCTTCTTCAATAATCCTCCACAATTCAATAGAGGAGCTGCACACATGAGATTTCATTAGAAATTGACATTGGTTAAAAGAAGATGCAGTGAGCTTGGGTGGATCACCCCTATTGTTTATATGAGGATGAGGGATAGGTGGGTCGGGGGAATATACGTGGTGAACCTCACTATATTCCTCCATTGTGACCTTATCCACAGCCTCATTTCCATCATCCTTGGTACCCATACTACTCTTAGGCGGTTAAGCCCGAATTAAGAGCCTGGGCTCTGATACCAATTGAAATGGATCGTATGGGCACCTAGAGGGGGGGGTGAATAGGTGCTACACCAATTTTTAATTCTTTTTCAATTTTAGGCTTAGCACAAAGGTAAATTCTCTAGATAAACTAATGTGTGGAATTTCCATATATGCAAACCTATCTACTAGCGAGTAAAGAGCAAGTGGAAGAGGAACGAGTGAACCGAAGTGAAGCACGCGGAGACACAGGATTTGTTTGACCGCAGTTCCTTCCTTGTTAAGGGAAGTACGTCTGCGTTGGAGGGGTGGGCGGTACTAAGACCACCACGCCACAAAAGGCCTCACCCTGTTCTCCGATGGATCTCGCCACAACATGCCTGATCCACCTTCCACTATAGGTACCCTTCGAGGCGGGCACCGACGTCTTTACACAACTAGCGGGGCAACAACTCCACAACAACTTGGAGGCTCCCGAAATGGCAACAAACTGTTACAAGAACAAAGTTGTCAAATACAATAACAAGATCTAGGTATTAACAAGAATACTAGATTAGGGATTTCTCCAAGTGAATGGAGAGGAGTTGAAGCGCTTGATTCTTGATGTTGATGATGAACTTCTCCTCCTTCAATTCCACCAAAGATCAAGACCTTCGGGTGGTTGAAGTGGGAGATCGAGATTTAGAGCTCTTGCACAAGGTCTGGTCAAATTCGAGTGAATCAAGAGTTCTGGACGTTGGGGAAGAAGGGGTACTTATACCCCCTTTCAAAAACCAGTCGTTGCACACTTTGGGGACCGGATTATCCGGCCCAAGTGGGAGCCGGATTATCCGGTCTGGGGAAACTCCGCCCAAACTCGGAATATCCGGCAGAAAATCCGCCCCCTCACAGTGAGACGCGCCGAGCTTGCCCTTGATCATCTTCTGGTGGCCGGATTATCCGGTCCTATGCGAAGGCCTGATTATTCGTCCTGGGGAAGAAAAACCGCCCCAGTTCGGATTTTCCAGGAAAAAATCCGACCGGATACCGAGCGACGTGCCTTGGCTCCTTTTGCTCGAAAACTGGGGGCCGGATTATCCGGCCCTTGCGAAACCCGGATTATCCGGCCTGGGGAGGAAAAATCGCCCCAGTTCGACTGGACACAGAGCGACGCGCCTTGGCTTCCTTGAGAGATGAGGTAGGCCGGATTATCCGGCCCTTGGAGGGGCGGATTATCCGGCCCCTCAAAACTTCCTGCACACTTAGCACACATGAAAAGTCTCTATAGTATTGTTATCTAACACGCAAAACAAAAGAAACCATGATATGTTCTTTCAATGTCGTTGTGCCCAGTAACTTTCGTATGTTTTGAACTTTTATCGGACAGACCGGAAGTAACATACTGAACGGGACAGACAAGCCAGCGTACGTGAATAGTTTATGCAGAAATTTAAGCAGAAGTTTTTTGGCCATCGAACACGTCCGGCAGATTGTCCGGTAACATGTCCGGCGACACTATTTAGGTTCTGTTAGAATTTCGTAGCTGTAAACAATTACATCGGTCTGTCCGTTGATATAAGCGGATATGCAGACTTTAATTTTTTGGTATGGCCGGACACATTGTCGGACGTATTATTTTGACGCCGAACAAGTCTGGCATATTACACGAGGACATATCCGGCATAACCTGTAGCTGACGGTGTTATATAGACGCCGGACTAGATGCTGGACTAGTGCGCCGGACTGTCCGGCACCTTGCCGGACACTGGGCCAGACGGTCCGGTCTGCCTCCAAACTCCTACACGCAGCCGTCGCCGCCGCGAAGTTCTCGCGCCGCCGCGGCGTCCCCACCAACCTGCACGTCGCTGCCTCCGCGCTTGCCTGCCCCGGTGTGTACGAGCTACTCACTCAGGAACCACGCCTCCACCGCGCGGGTTGTACTGAATCACACCCCCTGCAATGACTTTGTTCTCTTCAGAGATGCGATCAATCAAACGAACTGGAATCTCACGGGATTCAAATAAGCATGAAGCGGCGTTATGTTTTTTCCAGATCGATGCGCTTTGGGAACCAAACAAGCCCTAAAGAAAATCTCTGTTCAAGAGCTGGTCCATTGCGGCTCTCCACCGTCTCTATCGTGCTTGCGCGCACATCCTATGTTTGTTTGCTCTCGTGGCCATTCTCCATCCATCTTCCTTCTCTTCCTCACTACCAATTTGGTAGTAAGCTTTTCTCACGGTCGTTGGACTTAGCATCAATTCTGGAGCTACCTGTTCTATGGGTTGTGCATTATTGTTTAGGATTCATCCTTTTTCAATGGATAACGGTCGATTTTGTATCTATTCGTCTCTCTCGGCGTAGACCAGCAATCGTGTGGGTTGCCCTTGCCCTCGCCATATCACATGTGTAAAAGGAGATGATGAATAAGACATCTTATGAATAGTTGTCATTCAGGGGAGTCATTTACCCTTGTTGCAAAGATCAGACGATCTCTTTTAACAAATTTAAGTTCATAAAAAAATGTAGCAACTATTGTTGATAGTTGTAGCCTCGGATAATAAATTTGTCTTGTCAAATGGACATGGAATTTTTTTAAAGGAAAAAAGAACTCATTAAATAATTGGTACAATTGAAAAGAGATACATGCACTTCAAAAGGGCATGCAAAAAGTTGCATTACCAAAAAGATAACACGAACTAGCAGGAATGCATGCCAAGAGAACTGCTTAAAATTCAATACCTAGACAAAAATATGTACTTTGATCCCTATAAAAGTAAAAATTCGATACATTATTTTTCCACCACAATAAAAGATCTCTCCGCAAACACAAAATTTCATAGCGTTTTTTTGACAATTTCTAGAGCAAGCTTGCCTCCCCTCGAAACACACAAACCTCCCCCCCCCCCCCTCCGCAATAAATGTATTTACCTTTGGCAATAAATGTATTGTTATTTTCAAGATATCATAGCTTAAGAGGCAACTAATAACTAGCAAATCCTAAAAGATATGTTCCAAAAGGTCGTAAGGATATCATTTAATGACACAAATTAATTTTATATGTACTAAATTCCTGGAGCAAATAATAAGTTTATGCTTGATAAACACTTTAATAAGATATACATATGGCATTTCAGAGTACTGATATTTCAATTTAGAAATCTATGTTTTTTTAGGACAAGTTGTGTACAATATACTCTTTATGCACGAAATCCACAAAATATATTTTGGTATATCTCTAATATTATAATGATATGGTTCACATCACCTAGATATACGGAAACAAAGGATGAAAACATTAATATGGAATATAAAATCAAGCTCGACTAGATCATCTGATGTTTTCTTTTAATGAAAAGATCTTCTGATATTTTCTTTTAATGAAAAGATCTTCCAAGATTTGATCGTGCCTCTATTTAAATACTACCGTAAGGTCATAGCCTGAGAAACATTCAAGAAGAAGGAATATAGAGGTGTGGGAGCAAAAGGAAGTAGGAAAACCACTCCTCATGGATCTTATCAAGAACAACATGAGGGTTCAATGCTTGGTAGTTCTTTTGATGATGTCTACTACTTTATTGTCATGTGATGCGGCCCGGACAAACAAAGGTACACCAATTTTTTATATCAGTTCAGCTTTATATACTATATGAGCATCCCTTGGTTATTCATAAAATCTCGAGTATCTCATGCAATTTATACTACATGTGTGAATTCTAACGGGATGATACATTTCATTATGGGTAGGTATCATTATTATGGAAAACAATTGTTCAGAACTTCCAGCATGTCTTAAACCATCGCCGGCCGCAGATTATCAGTGCAAGTTAAGCTGCTATAATAAGGGTTTTAGTCCTGATAGTGGCTATTGTTCCGATATGGATTGTTGTTGTCCATCGTGATGGATACTGTATTAACATGTGCCAAAAGTCTGTGCTTGTAAGAGCAGGTGAATTTCAATAAACTATACAAGTTGATTCTTGCTTGGTTATGCAACTTCATAATTTTGTGGATGAAATTGCAATTCAATTCTTTGGTATGTATAAAAACGGTTTTGTTAATTCCCAACCATACGATAATTTCTTGTCGCTCTTTTAAAGCCAAAAATTGTTGATACGACAATGGGATTGGAGTTACAGTTTAAACGTTTTTCATCTTTGGGAACATATACTACACTCTTTTACACTTAGTTGGAAACATAATCGAGATCCTACAATGAGAAGGTTTTAAAATAATCACGTCAATGTGGAACTTCGGCCACCTCCCACCCTACGCCACACGTCTATGTGCAGCTTTCAAGAAGGTGTATCATATTCGCAATAAAAAAATTATCATTACAGAACGAGCAGAAAATATCTCTTCGTTGATGGGTTTTCAGCCCGTAAGCACGAAAACGCCATGCAGACTTTGTAGCCGTTGAATAATGTTTGTAAAATTAGGAAGAATAATGTTTCTAGAATTTGGTTTTTGATCCAAATGAGCGGAGCTAGTAAAAAATCCGAAAAGGAAAATACCTTGACAAAGTATGTAGGACACATTTGTATTGTAATCCATGTAAAAAGCACAAAACTTGGTACACTTTCCCCCTCGTGGAAATCAAGGGTGTCTATGTGAAGATAGAAATTTGGAGGGGCATTTACGAACAATCTCCAGAGCAACTGGCTCCCTCTTAACCAGACAACCTTAAAACGCACAAATTAAACCTCACCCCCTCCGCCTACGTGTTGGATCGATCTTTGATTTGTCATCTACGCTCCCGCAAGCATCCAACCGGCGATACCATTGCTTGACGACTTGTAGCATGTGAAGGTGCTCGTTCACATCCTCACCGTGGTGAAACAAAACGAATCGAAAAGAAAAGCCATGTCCTCACATGCTTCTCGTGCTCTGATTCGAGCGTTCGTTCCAAAACAAAAGAAACTACCTGGCTCGTACCATCGAATGAAACCTAGTTCATTGGTGTGATTTTTTTCCCCTTATGCTCGGGGGTGATCGATCCAGCAAGCCACACCTCCTTTCTTTCTCACTCATGCGCGGGTGCACCCAATCACGGCGCTCCCCATGGATCAACCTCCCCATTAAACCTGATCTTCATCGCCAACCCGGAGCAAGCAGACCGATCGTGCCTTCCCCATCCCTCTCAAGCAGAACAACCTCAAACCGCACAAACCTCTGCTCCCCCTCCGCAATAAATGTATTTACATTTGGAAATGCAATAAATGTATTGTTATTTTTAAGATTTCATAGCTCAAGCGCCATTAATAACCGGAAAATCCTGAAAGATATGTTTCAGGAGGTCATATGAATATTATTTAATAACCATGATTAAATTTATATGTACCAAATACCTTAAGCCAATCATAAGTTTATGTAAGATAAACATTTTAATGAGACATACATATGGTAGTTCAGAGTACTAATATTTCAATTTACAAATAAATAATCTATTTAAGAACAAGTTGTCTACAAAATACTCTTTTATACATGAAATCCACAAAATATATACAAAACAAAGGATAAAAACATTAACATCTAATATAACATCAAGATCGACTGGATCCTCTAATATTTTCTTTTAGTGGAAATAGCCTCTGAGATTTTATTGTGCCTCCATTTAAATACAACTCGTAAGGTCATAGTTTGAGAAACATCAAGAAGAAGGAATATAAAGGTGTAGGAGCAAAAGGAAATAGGAAACCACTCCTCATGGAACTTATGAAGAACAACATAAGGGTTCAATGCTTTGTAGTTCTTTTGATGATGCCGACCACTTTACTGTCATGTGTTGCGTCGGGACAAACAAAGGTACACCCGTCTTTTATCGGTCCAATTTTATATAATATATGAGCACACTTTGTTATGCTGAAAATCCGAGTAACTCATGCAATTTGTACTACATATGCTAATTCTAACGAGATGATATATATCATGGGCCCATGTTATGAAAGAAAGTTGTACATCTTTTCCAGCATGTCTCCGACCATCGCCGCCCAGGTAATCAGTGCAAGCTTATCTGCTCCACAATGGTTTTAACCCCAATAAGGCCTATTGTTCATATATGAATTGTGGTTGTTCAGGGTGATGGACATTATATGCTCATGTGTCAAAAAATTATGCTTGTAAGAGCAGGCGAATTTCAATAAACTATACAAGTTGATTCTGGCTTGACTATGCAATTCAATTTTCTTTGATATAAAGAAAGTTTTGTTAACTCTCAGCCATACGGTAATTTCTTATCGCTTTTTTAAAGCTGGAAAGTGTTGATCTAACAATGAGATAGAAGCTACATTCTACCGGTTTTTGAACTTTGGAAACAAATAAAGAGTTTCTTAAAAAAAATGCACGTCAATGTGGAACTTCGGCCACCGTGTCACGTCTTTGTGCAGATTTCATGAAGGTATATCATAATTCTCAAAAAAAGAAGTAGTATCATCTCTACGATAATAAAATGGTATCATTACAGACGAGCCGAAATAGCTCTTCCTTGATGGGTTTTTAGCCTGTTGGTATGGACAAAGTTACGGAGACTTTGTAATCGCTGAATAACGTTTCTAAATTGGAAAGAATAGTGTTTCTAAAATTGGGTTTTTGTTCCAAAAGTGCCGCTAGTAAAAAATCGAAAAAGAATAACCTTGACAAAGTAGGTAAGGTACATTTGTATTTTAATCCCTGCAAAAAGCACAAAACTTGGTACACTTTTCCACGGTGGAAATCAAGGGTGTCTATGTGAACACAGAAGTTTGGAGGGGCATTTACGATAATCTCTAGAGCAACCAGACCGTGCCTCCCCCATTTCCTCCGAACCAGCCAACCTCAAAACGCACAAACCTCCACCGCCCCCGCTCCCCCCTCCGCCTCCACCCACCATTCCCCTTCCCCTTCACCGGCGCCGCCACCTCCATCCATCTCCTCCTCGAACTCACCGACCGAACGCACGCCGGAGCGGGGGAGACGGCGCCGCGAGCAGGGGCAAGGCGAGGAGATGTTCTCCGGCGAATGGACGCCGCCGTGCGGCAGCTGCTGCACCAAGAAGTACGCGGCGCTCGTGCAAATACCATGTGGGTTTCTCCCCGTATACTCTTTCCCCCTCTCGCACGCGTCCCCGCGACAGCGGGTTTCTGTCTGGTTGATCGAGACTGACGGTTGTTGTTTGCTGTCGTTTCGCCGCGGCAGGGAGGGTGTTCTGCAAGAAGGGGTGCAACGCGGACGGCGACACCTGGGAGGAGTGTGAGTGCCGGAATGCCTGAGTTCGATTGATCCGCTGGTTTGGTTTTTTTGTTTTAATTTCTGGTTCAGTTCCTCGTGATTTCCGAATGCAGCGAATCTGGTATATGCAATGATGCGAACATATTAGGTAGTTGCCTTCATTTCGTGACTGCCCTTGCAATCGACTTAATTTACGTATGTGTGTTAAATTGGCATTTGTTCATGTAATCGTGGTTCAGAGTTCTGTAGTATTCGGTTATGCGAGTTGTTACCACGATTCTCACACATAGCAATCATGGTTAACAGAAAAATGTCGGAAGGCACGCTTCTGTTCGTACAATGTAAATGTTCATAACCGTAAATTGGGCTCTTCTTGTCAATAGTAGTACAGCAATCAGTGGATACACATTATTGGTGCCTTGCTTGCTTAGTAAATTGTATTGTATTTTCTCTATCATTCAGAAAACTCACTTCTGTTATTGAGGCGACTCGTTTCTGTTACTGAAGCAATTCTCTGTGATTTGCACAGGAAGGTTGTCGTTATTACCCATATATGCCAGTTTTGGTTCTAGGTGACTGTAGAATAGCGGATTATTGTCTTTCAGCTAGTACATTGTCAATGTGAAAGCTAACTCACACGCTTTAAAATCCCCAGGCGTAGGTAAATGCACTGAAATATGTTACAAAGATCCGGTGTTGGAAGATCACCAGTGGAGTGCTTACATCGATCGGTCACCAGGAGAGGACAGTTACTCGTTGGTGAGTTCTTGATCTGTTAATAACGGCATCTTATAAAAAAAAATCACTTCTTCTCATCCTAAAGTGCAAAATCTGTTTTGTGAAAACCTATTTAGCAATAGCTGTTTAGATTATACTCATGCTGGCCCTTGGGCGTACTCCTAAGTCACCACCGCAGAATGGTCCAAAAATATGCACACTCACTGACTCACGGAGGACTAGCTGCAGTTTTTGACGACTTGACTGCAAGGAGCTAGTATCACAAAATTAACTTGTCCATACAGTATCCTAAATTTTCCATATCTTTGTCCTCGGCTGTGTACAATTTGAATGGGAGTGTGCTGTGAAAATTGATTTAAAATAGTAACCATTCATAGGTATTTCAATAGGAATCCACGCACATATTTCACCTGTTATGATCATAAACATGACACTCCTGATTCTATAGTATTATTTCTTTTGCTGCAATGTCACAATACTACCCTTCTGCTTATGGTTTTTCCTTGGTACACACAAATTGTAATTCATAACCGGATCACTTAGATGCATACCGTTAGGATTGCTATCCTAGTGCTAGAGTTGTTACTTACATCCAGTTAGAATGCCCTGGTGGGGTTTGTTGATTATTTTGGAAAATCTCAAATCCAAATGTTAATGTGACATGGATAGTTTTCTCAGTATCATCTTGCTGGTTACTTACACTTCTATGCACAGTTTTCTGTAAGTTTAATGTGCAAGATGTTTATTAGTATAAATTACTGGAGAGTGTAGTTTCCACATCTTCATGTTTGTTAAGTTTTGTCTTCTGCTGAAAACATGGAGTGGAGTATTAAGCCTTCTCTAGATTAAATACTTTGGCAAACAACAAATTACCTGCTAGTTGGTGCTATTGCTCGGAAAACACTGGCCATGTATGTCTCGATGATTGCTATTGTATTTTTCTACTAATAAATTCGAATTTTCTCTTCAGGAGTGCTTCAATGCTTGTATTTCTGGATGTGGGTACAGGGTAAGTAATGGATTTCTCGAGAACATGTGCTTTGTTAACTGTGTATAGATTGTATGATACCAAACATCTCACAAGCCACGTTGTTTTGCTGTGTGATAGTTTGATGTACCGGCAGAGAAGGTCGGACAAATCAAGCCGAACAGGCCATCCAAGCTGCCGCCACCGGTGGTAGAACGGGCTAAGGGTTCGGAATCTGTCGTGAAGGGTGAAGACGTGCCTGAGACATCCGCATAGCCTATGCGTCCCTAATCTTTTGTAAAATTGCACCTCACCCTGGACTAAGATGCTAACTACTAGGGCACATGGAAAAAAATGCTTTAATTCCGTTGCGATCTCGTGATCTTGGATTGCTCCAGCTTGACTCAATGACATCAAGAGGTTATGTATACTCTCTGTAAAAAAAAAAGGTTATGTGTACTCATTTAAGCTCGTTTGGAGAGTGGAAGATTTGAACGAAATTATTAGCGTCGGTGTGTTCTTGCTTGGATCCCAGTTCAGACTTCAGACTTAGTATCCCATGATCATACATTTTTAATTCAATCAAACTTCCATAGCAGCTGGAAGTTTACAAACCTGGGGGGTATATCTCTTTCTCAACAAAGAATACAAATTGCCGAGAAAAAACAAACCATGATAAAAAGCAGTGCCATTAAGCTTTGTTTGGATGATGAAAATGTGAAATATTTGTAATGAAGAATTACACCAATCCATTGTTACCTGGATACCCAGTTCAGAGTTCAACATCCAAAAGGGCATCTCCAGCATTCAACATTAGATCATTGGTGTGTTCCAATGGTTCTGAGAAGTTACATTCATGTTGTTAAGGCTGTTACTGTTAGCTATGCTATGTCACAATCATGATTACACTTTCAAACTCAATTTCGAACCCCTCTTTAGTGAGTTCAATGAAACTTCCATAGCAAACGTTCTTACAAACCAGAGAAAATATTTCTCTCAGCAACAAAAATGGTACAAATTGCCCAGAAAAAACACACTGATCAAAACTGGAGCGCCAATGAAGTTCACATAGCAAACAACAACACTCTCCACTGCCACTAATCCTCCTCCACAGTGCGTGTCTTCTCCTTGCTTTCGAGGCCTATTCGATCAGAAATAGTTTTTTTCTTTTGGCAAGGAGAAGCAATTAGATTGACCTGCTTTTTCACAATGAGCCAATTTTTTTCTTAACCAAGTCACAGAGAAATATAATGTCAAAAAGTCACACAGAAATATATCTTCATTCCAAGTTATAGAACAAAAATTATTCCGACTCCGTGGTATGAAAGTTGAGAAGACAACACTAGATAAAGAATTTATCTGCATTTAAGTTGAGTCACTCAACAGAAAAATATCATTTACTTCTGTTTTTCATCCCAGCTTTAAAACTAAAACTAAGCCTAACAGTTTACTATACGATTACACTGAACTGAGACTAGTGATTTCGTCTGCCTGCTGCAGCTGAATATTGTTCAAGAGTTATCAGGCGGTTTCACGCCAAGAAGCGTGTCGTACAGAGCACTAGCTTCTTCACTCCAGATGGCCATTTTCTCTGGATTAAAGATGGCAGTAGAGAGATCCCCATGCCTTTCTTCATCGTTGCCTGCGGAGGAACTCGCGCATCTCTTGGTGGAACTCTCCTCGCACTATCAGTCGCATCTTCTTCGCGTCCTCCCACAGCAAGAACCCATTATCCCTTGCATGGTCACAGCATTGCTCAAACACGTCCTGCGCAAGGAAAAGGCACCCAAAATAGTATTACGCTTACGTGGGTTTTAACTAAAACAAGCACTGATGGACATGGTAATTAAGCGAAGTCCAAAATTCCATATATTTTTTTCAAGTACCATTGGCCTAAATTGGATGAAGAGTTTACCTTGCTCGGAAATTCTTCATACACATGTGACAGGACCATCTCGACCCTGTTACGGTCATTCTCCCACAACCTAATCTGCAACGGAGAATTGGTGGTCTTCTATGTTATATATGTTGAACAGGTGATGCCTGGTCTATGAGGGATGGGCTGCTGCTTACCTGATCTGTGACATTCTCTGGGACTATAGGTATTTTGTCGGCAACACGAGGGTGGGCATTTTGCTGAAGGAACACAACTATCTAAGAAACAACAACAGAAGCATAAGTCTGTGTGCCTATCTAATGAATCCAGCAGAAATAAGTGTATAATTCAGATGATACCTGCTCAGCAGTGATCCCATTATCAAAAGCACCATAAAGACTTTCTTTTGTAATAGCTCCCACAATGAGATTTGGGAGTTGATACTCCACCCTACAAACATGTAATCAGTAAAGCATTCCACAAAGATGTAGCAAAAGGTTTGAGTTGATGCACATTTTCCTCCAAATCCTGCCAATCAAGTGACTAACGCAGGAAGAATTCTAAGGATTCAAATCCTCCAAAAACCATATGAAATTTTTATCACACCCTAATCATCACTGGCGCTGTAATGTTGCTGAGTTTTGTATTGCATAGATTAAGTACTGGACTCCAGTTGGATGGTTGGCATTGCATAACCTAGTCAGTAAAGACAAACAAATATAGCTCCTTCGCATACCAAAAATTCAACATATATCGATAAACAAGAGCAAGGAGAAACTTGCAACAGAAACTATTAAGCAATAACCAAAGTGAAGGGGGAGCTAGGTTATGTTACTCATCTGAAACCAAATGTACCTCGAGAAAAGGCGTAGGATTTCACAGTGCAATCTGGAAGCAGAGTAGGCATACAGCCTGAAGTTTGTCTCCACCACCACAATGCCCTGCCACAACAATATCATACACTATCAACTCTGACGTGGAAAGTCAGTTGGAAGCTATGATGATCTGAAGAGCATAAACAATATCAGAGGCTACAGGATGTCATGAAACCTCTTTGCTGGCAGATGAATCCGACAAGCTTGATGAGAGGTTTGTAGCCAATTTTGTAGGTATGAACCAGCTATCTTTTCGACCCTGTTATTGATTTACTATCGAAATTCATATTCATCACTCTGAACTGGGACAAAAACTAAATCACTTACCTGCTGAAGTTTGACTAGCCCCAGCTCCGCCAGATCCCTAATAGCAATTCTTTGGACATCCGTCAGAGTATTCAAGCTATAAGCCTGAAGCATGACCATAGGGACACAGGTTGTTAATTTATACCCAGCTTACAGGCAGCAAAGTATGAGCACAAAAGAACCAATGTAATCTGATTACTATGGCTATGCAGCCCCTTAACTTCATTCAAGTGCAACAATTATGATATTATTATTTAATTAAAAACTCTAGTGAGAAGGGGGGAAAGTTGATTCATTCGGTCCCTATCCTGCTACATAGACAAAATTGTTGTATCTTTGAGATGCTCTGCTTCATATTCCATAAATTACAGGTCAATAACCTTTCCTATTTGAACCATGCACACTTCTTTTACATAGATATAAAATACTGTTGTTGAAGAAAATTATGCTGTGAAAAATAGGAATTCATGGTAATTGCAGATAAAGGTTGGTAACTTTTCTCTTTTGTATGGTTCTTACATCTCCCAGTGTATGAAAACTAAGTTCCAAGAGAAATGATATCAACTCTGTGGGGTCCACTCCACGTTCCTATTAAATAATACAAACAGTCAGTACAAAATGAAAACTCATTTCCAATCAAAAGAGTTCTATAAAGTGCACGATACCAATACCTCGGCTGATGAAATGTATTCCCGCATTATGTACCAAAGTTGTGCATTTGTTTCCATTAGCTGGTTAAATAGAAAAGAATGAGAACCAAAGATGGAAGTGTGTCAGATAACTGGATCTACTGAGAGCCAAACACACACCAGAAACTGGAAGCCATTCTCAGATAACTTTGGAGCTTCATTATCCCTGCAAAGTATATTAAAATTAGGAAATCGTGATATTGAATTCTTTCTTATGGTTTCAGTGAAGTAAATATACCAAAAAGGGTGAGAGAGATATAGAACCAGTCAAGAGAGAATATGCAGCAGAAAACAGAAGTATTAGCTTTTAGAAGTTCCACATGGGAGTTAAAACACCAAAATATTATCAACAAATAAATAGATTTAAAAAATCAAAATCTCGATATGCTGAAACCAATGAGTTGTTAGTTGCTAGGACCACTAGTTAATCCCCTTCTCAACCAGAAAAGTGAACACAACCAAACTAAACCAACGAAATTTTGCTGTCTTAAATTTACTTTCTGATTTTTGTCAGGGCATTACTATGTCGACACTGCCACTGGATATACCTAACTGTACTAGCACAGGAAAAGAGCTAAACTTGGTGTGCCATGTTATTGAAACGGAATTGGACTATCACTACTCAATAACTCATTGTCCAAACAAGGAGGTAACTAGATTGAACCTTGAACTCAGAAGACCTCGCTGGAACGTTTTCATCATAGACGAGCTGAAACTTGTCCCTTTCTCAACTTGAGATGAGTTGATCAATTGCAGCAAAAAACACTGTTTTGCCACAAAATAGATGAACGAGTATAAGACTTTACTAGAGGAACTAAACACAAAGTATTCCAACTGTTCGAAGAGTATGATCCCATGAGCAAAATAGAAAATGACAATGTGAAAATACATCGAAAACATGACTTTTTAGTTAAGTTATGTCGTTCTAACCTCCCATTGCTCAAGAGCGTAGTTTTCTAGTTCTGTTAGTGTAGGCAATCTGCCAGTGATACTTGACGGTATCGGTTGCCTTGGTAAACTTCCACTGCAGCAAAAAAAAATTGTAATTTGACCAACTGTATCATAACCTCGTATGCCCATTAAGAGGAACTTACAGGACAAAACCCAAAGTAATAAACCTTGAGAAGCATCACTAGTCTCAGATACAGCATGCTAGATATTTTTACTTAATAAAAAAACAAACAACCATGTCTATATTTTCGTAAAAGTATTTTAGGAAACTTACCCACTGACCAAATACTTCTGCATATTTCCCTGGAACTTAATGTTCATCTTGTAGCTCACCTCCTTTCTTCTGTATGCACAGAAAAATCAAGTGAACTAGTGATTACATAGTTCATTTTGTAGACCATACAAACAGGACAAGAGCAGGTGAAACTTGAAAATACACAGTTTCATATGCATACCAACAGAAACTTACAATATCAAGGCGAAAAGACTGGTCACTGAAATATTACTTCAAGTGATGAGGCAAAAGTAGAACCGATGTTCTGAACAAGTTTCAGCAACTTGGTATGCATAACAGATCAAATCACCCATGTCTGCCAAAAATACAACATGTGCTATCGCACACCCACTATCTTACTAGGGTAAAACAAACAACATAGTTCTACCTAGCTTTCTGCATGAAATTATCAGGTGCATTGCATTGCTAGTAGCTCAAATCCAGGATGATTAAACGGTCTGCTCAAAATGTTCATCCATCAATAGCCAGCACTGGATGGAGGTGGATGAGATCTTACCTATCACGTACTTCGACAAAGACCCTAAGTTGGACCAGCCTATCGATGGCAACCTTGTGCTTGGAGGCATATTCATCCAGCACCCACTCCTCAATGGCTGCAGCTGGCACCGGCGCCGACACGTACAGCATCTGAAGTACGTACTTCTTTGCCAGCGGCGGGAACGACCTGCAGAAGCGAAGGTGTGAAAAAACGCGATCACAGCAACAAGGACTCACATATGAATTTCATAACTAGTGGACTGTAGACCTGAGTACAGCCTCGCAGATGAAGGCGGAATCATAGAGCATGTCGAGTTTGGAGGCAGGCAGCGCAGCCACCATGTCCATGAAGTTGCGTGCCACAACCATCACCTGCGGCATCTTTGCGGCGCCTGTAGAGAGCAGGCACGTAAACAGAAAAAAAAAACTAGGTCATTTCGTTCGCACCCTGATTGAATAACAATTAAAGGAATTCACAAATACCATAACATCTCAAATTGTAAATTTCTCCATAGCTGCATAGTAGATCAGGTACCGCCTAACTTTAGCATAGGTACTAGATAAAACCCCATCAGCTTCAGCACCAGATTATGGTTCTTAATTAATAACTATGCAGTCCTACCTACCTACCTTAGAGATCATCACTAAGGTTTCTAAGATGCCAGTATGAAATCATGCATGGAACTAGTATAAACTGTAAACGAGCAACATAAATCTAGAAGGTTGAATTGTATACAGATTACGAAAACAAGCAGGGTTGTTTTGTACAGCAAGCAATTGAACAGAACGAATTCAACCCTAGCTCGGCATTTGGGGGCAGTGAAGGAAATAGTGAAATAGGCGATGACTAATGGCAACATCACGTTTCTACCCGAGTATCGATACAACCACTGGGTTCATCACGCTATCGCAGAGGTGGTCGGAGTGAGGAGTCCATGGCTCCAGGGTACGTACGAACCTCGCGGGCACGCGGCGGCGGGGAGGAAGGGTCGATGGAGGAGAGCCCCGGCGCGGAGAAGGGCCTAGGGGCGGCGACTCGGGCGCCTGGTGTACGAGGCGAGCAGCTTCTGCCCGCGTTAGGATGCTGGCTACGCCTGCCTCGCCTCGCGCCGGGTAGCGGCCGCCGGCGGGTCTGCAGTACCCAGCCGCGCCGCTCTGCTCCCGGAGTGGGGATTTTTTTTTCAGATTCAGAGTCGCTAGTTTTGGTTTGTTGTCTCGTCAGCCTGGGTCGTCTGTGTACATGGCTGACGCAGCCGGCTTAAGTTTGGCGGGCTTACCGGTACAGCTAAACCGAAGCCCGCGGTCCACCAACCAAACATATCATGGGTGGTGGAGGGTAGAGATGTAAATGGTACGGATAATTTTCGCTCCGAATTCTTATCCATGTTCGTTTTTGAGGATACGGTATGTATTTTTAGATATCCGGCGGATATGAACACGGATGCGGATATTTGCCGAGCGGATATCCAATGGAGGCAAAGAAAGGTTCTGGTTGAAGCTGATCCCCCAATAAACTTGCGGTATGTCCACCAGATATGGGGAGGCATGCAATTGTGTAGAGGATTCGGTATCTTGTGTTCTTTCCGTCTTATCTAGACACCAAGGAGACGCGGGAGGAGAGTGGTGGGGTCACAACTCTACATCGATTTGCATGCTCGGGATCTCTTGCTGCTGAAATTTCCAAGAGTTCCATAGCATTGGACATGAGACAACATATCTCTTGTCTTGCCTCTCCTTTTATTCATCCATAAAGACATCCCTACTCAGTCGGTGGATCTTCTTCCTTTAGACGCCAAACCGGTGCGAAGGATCTTCAACTATGTTTGAGCGTCTCGCATCGAAGACGATAGAGCTGGTTGGGCCGTAGAGTTTGAAAGTGCACGTGTGCTCTCATGTGTGGTTTTGGTAGTTAATGACAATCTTTATGGACTTATGTTTGCATTGAGTTTTTACTTGTAGGATTTATCCATAAGCAATGCTTGAACCATATGTTGGCTTCAAGGTTGGGAGAAGAAGAAAGTAGAGAAGATCAAGTGTTGACCAGGATTTCAATGAGTGATCCGGAGATTGGTCAAGTGAAAGTTGGGCCTATAACAAGTGTGTCTTGAAGAATAAAGTTCGAGTGATATCTCAGATGTACCTTCAAGACATAATGAAGAGAGAAGAAATGATGTGCAAGTTCAAGACGAGCCATCTTGAAGAGATCAATTGCTTGAAGCTTGCCATCCTATGGTGAGCATATATATGGGAAGATGATATGCCCAAAAGATAAGCTCTACCATAGTGGAGTATGGGGGAGCAATTTACAAGTCTTCACCAAGCTAGCGCAATCAAGAAAGCTGTTCCATCTTGAGGTGTAGAAGATCATCATCAAGCTCAAGTGGAATATGCGCAAGGCAAATGTGTTGGGTCCGCAGCATAGAAAACAAAAAAATTCCTACGATGAGAACTATACGCCAAGATCTATCTACTAGATATAGAGCAACAGGTGGACATACATCCATAGAGAACTTACCCTCGAAGACAACAAGTTTTGTTAACAAGTAGGAACTCGTGGTTGATGTAGTCGTACGCTTGCCGATCTCAAGATCGTGTGGAAGTCCGAGCGCCGCAAATCAGCTGCGCATCCATCCTCGCACGCACGTTCAAGCCACCGGACAACCTCCACCTCCTCGCTCTAGCGAATCAGCGGAAGCAGCAACTCATTCCAGACGCAAGGCCACCGGGAACATGTATCTTGCTAATCCGAGACCATGGGGAATATCTAGAGGGGGAGAGAGATCCTTCACGAGGAGGTGTGCTTTGTGAGGAAGGAGAGGGGGGCCTTTTATAGGAGAGGGGGGCTCCTCCCCTACCATGGCCGACGGCCAAGGAGGGAGCCCCCTCCTCTTTCTCATTCATGTGGTGGAAGCTCCACTCACATCAATTCAAGCTCCACCCAAAGTTCCACTCACATGCATTAAATTTCCACCAAATTTAATGCAACTCTCAATTAAGAAAACTCTTTTATTTATTTTATTCAGAATTTTGTTAATTACTTTAATTAACAAACATTCACATAAAACCCCTTGCAACATTTCAATATCACATGCATAACCACTTTCTGCAATTTCACCCGAAACAATTCCAGTTTCTATCGAAACAATTCCTGTTTCTATCGAAACTTTTCCTGCGCTTTGCAAGCCTTTTGTCTGAAACATTTGTGCTCCTAAATGGTGTCCGACAACCCTTAAGTGTGTCACCCTACGGTTCGCGAATAATGCAAACATGATTGAGACTCCTCTCAGATCAATAATCAGAAGCAGGACCTGGATAATCCATACTGACTCCTGCACATTCAACGATGACTTCTGTGATCGTGAGAACCTTTAACGCTAGTAACTAAATCTCTTTGTCTCGCGATATATTACATGTCCGAGATTCGATCATTGGTATCTCCATACCTAGTTTGATCTCATTACCGACATGCACTCTTTTCTCGTTCCCGTGATATAACATTCTAGTGATCACATCACTTGCTTGCAACCTATCTCAATGTGATATCACCGAGAGGGCCCAAAGTATATCTATCCGTTATTGGGATTGACAAATTCCACTCTTGATCCATGAGCCTCAACATAACACCTTCGTAGCACTGAACCCACCTTTATAATCACCCTGTTACGGTGTGACGTTTGATGTTATCAAGATACTCTTCCGGTGTTAGCAATTAACATGATCTCATGGTCTGAGGACTAGGATTACTTTATATGATGTTATAGCAATGTAAACATAATGACTTGATCGTAATGCTATACTTCGGATGAATGTTCATCACATCATTTCACAAATGTTGTGACCTCGTTATTAACAACATCCAATGTCCATGATCAGGAAACCTTGATCATCTTGTTAATCAACGAGCTAGTCTTAAAGAGAAGCATAACTAGGAACCCTTTTTGTTTATTAGACACACATGTATTGACGTTTTCTTTCAATACAATTATAGCATGCAAAATAAACATTTATCATATACAAGGAATACATAATAACAACTTTATTATTGCCTCTCAGGACATATTTCCTTCAAAAGGTATGTTCTTGATAGGGTTTCCTTCTTAGCGGCCTCGTGGTGTCAGTTGGAGAGACCGGTTTATAGGATAGATAACCTTTCTATCAAGAGGGGCTCTCGAGTGAGTAACTTGATCATATCCTTCGGCGAGAGCTCAAACCTTTGCATTCTTGGCATCATCTTTTTTGGTTGTTATTTGGATCTTATCCATGTGAGGTTCTAGAGCTTGTGGTAGTATTCATAACAAGCTCTAGTTCATCAAAAACAGATTTCCCTTTATACTTTATTGCGTTTTTGATCTTGGAGGTTTTTCCGGTTTCTCACCAAGAGAGGTATCTCACATCATAATACATGAAATGTTCTCTCTTGGTAGTATCCAATATTTCAAATTTTTGTTGGGTAGCTCTTGCCATCCCCTTTCCAACAAAATTGGTTTCGGGTCAATCGGAGTCCGGATACAAAAGTTATGTTCGTTACAGTTTTATTGTTTCTGTCAGTTTTGCCTCTAGCAGGTTTTTGGATCGGAGTCTCCGGTGTGCAGACACCGGAGTCTCCAACGTGGCCCGGAGTTCCCCCCCAAGTCTCTAGAGTGAGTTCAGGAAGATGGCCCAGGTCATTCTGTATGGGGGTCCGGAGACAGACCGGAATCTCCGGTGTGTTGTCTCAGACCGGAGTTTTCGGTGTGTGATCACTGGAGTCTCTGGAGCCCCCTGTCTAGAGTTTCTGCCAGAGTCTCCGGAGTGAGCATCAAGACATTGCCCAAGTCATACAGATGGTCGGTCCGGAGATGGACTGGAGATGGGCCGGAGTCTCCGGCTCAGACCGGAGTCTCCGGCTCAGACCGGAGTCTCCGGTCTACCAAACTAGAGTCTCCGGTGTGGAAGTTTTCCAACGGTTAGAAAACGATTTGTGGCAGTGGGGGCTATATATTGAGGACCTCATCTTCCACCTCCTGCTACTCGTTCCAGAAAAGAAGAACACCATTTTAAAGCCATCAAATCTCCAAGATCTCTTCATCCAACTACCCAAAGTCGCTGATCTTTGAGAAATCAAAGGAGAAGGCCTTAATATACAACTTCACCAAGAGAGATCTTCATTTCCCCCTCATTCACTTGAGGGCCCCTTGCTCCAGGGTTTCATTGGGTGCCTTGATTTGATTCTTACAAGCTTGTCTTTGATTGTTGTGACATCTTGCTTGGATTCGGGAGCCTCCAATTCAGTTGTGGATGTGTGCCTCGAACTTGCTGTAAAGGTGCCGGCTACCACCTCGAAGGTTGCCAATATAGTGGAAGTGTAGATCGATCCCGTTGGGGTGAGATTCACAGGAGAACAAGAGAGACCTTTTGTGGCGTTGGTGGTTTGATACCACCCCTCTCCAAACGAGATGTACTCCATTGTTGGGAGAAACTCGGTAAAACATCGTCATCCCCGCGTGCCTCGGTTATCTCTATACCCGGGCTCTTATCTATGCACCATACTTTGTGATAGCCTTCGTGCTTGAAGTCTATATCTTGCTATCACATAGTTGCTTGTCTTGCTTAGCATAAGTTGTTGGTGCACATAAGCGAACCCTAGTTGTTCTAGGTTTTGAGTTTAACAAAGTAAACGCTAGTTTAATTTCGCCTTTGTTGAACGACTCTCGTAAAAGTTTTAAACCGCCTATTTACCCCCTCTAGGCGACATCCGTGTTCTTTCAGAGTTTGAATCATCGATACGACGAAGAAGGACCCAATTGTGTTTTGCATATTTGTTTCAGGATCCTTTTCGTAAAAGTGTGGGCCCTTGTCGTGGTTTCCTTTTCTTTCTAAGCTTTTTTCGCAAAATATAATCCCACAAATGGAGAAGTACCAAATGAGAATACATTACTACCATGCACCGCCAGTCCGAACAGGGGACATTTCCATTTAAAAAAGATCATATTTTATTCTTTAATTTTGCGAGAAATCATCCAATCTATTCATAATCCTCAACATCCGTAAAAAGGAAACACAAAAGTAATAAAAATTACAAACATGTCCTTGGACCACCTAGCGACAAATAGAAGCACCCGAGCGAGCCAAAGGCGCGTCGTCGTCCCCGCCCCTTCCTCACCGGAGCTGGACAATACTTGTCGTAACAGAGCTTGTTGTAGTAGACAGATGCGAAGTCATCGTGCTAAGGTCCCAAAGTACCAGCGCACGAGACAAGGGCGGGCCTAGAATTTTAAGAGTGGGTATTCAAATTTTATAGTAAAGAAATAGTGTATGAAATAAATGTTTATAAAAATAACAAAAAGAACCGGTCATGGGGTTTGAACACCAAAACAATAAGATGAAACTCATTGTTCCAAACCAATTGAGCCACTTCTTCCTTGGTTTATTTTATGATAGTTAGGTTTTAGTATATACGCCCACCAAAATTTCAAATATCATCATTTTGCCAAAATATTTTGGGTATTCAACTGAATACCCTTGAATTGAGCTGGACCCGCCCCTGGCACGAGAGCAATAACTGTCGCTGATGAAGAGAAGTGTAGATTAGAAGGAATGCTAACCAAATCCATCGAGATCTGTTGGAGACACACCTCCACACACCCTCTGAAGATGCTTGATGCAACACCGGAACGGGAGCAAGACGAGAAGACTTTATTCTATCTTCAGGGTGCTGCCGCCACGATTTCCTGAGTAGGACACGAACCCTAACCAAACTAGAGAAAACATAAGAAAACGAAGCTCTCCCGTCAACAAGATCGGGGACCCACCACGACTCCATAGCCCCAAGTCAACGGGAGGCGAGGCACACCGGCAGTCGCCTACGGAGGCAGTAATCCTAATCAACTTGTCATTCCAGTCGCTAATTTGTACTCCCTCCTTTGCATAACAGATGTCTAGTACATTTGCAAAAGGTAAAACATCTTATATTTTGAAACAGATAAGGTAGAACACATCTTATTGTTGTCTCTCGAAGAATTACAGACTATTTTCTGGAGTGAAGAAAGATACTCCAAATCCGGGAGGACAAATCTGTGTGGTCATCAACCTCTCGTGGAAACTAATATTCCTCCGGCCCATACTACTACGCTCAACTTTATCTAAATTCATATGTATCTAGTTAAGTACTAGTATTTAGACTAGATACATTCATATCTAACAAAGTTAATACGGAGGAAGAGAGTACTAGATATTTTGAAACACGTTTGAAAATCTGTGCACATCGGCTACAACAGGGACGCTTGGCATCTTGCCGGTAAAAATCCAGGTGAGGATTTGTCAGCGAAATATTTACTCCTTTCCCTGTCAAACGAAATTCCAATCCACATATCCATATATATGATATCTCAGTTACTAGTGTGACTTTCCATCGCCTCGCGCAGCTCCACCCGTCCACTCCACCGCCCGCCCGCCCGCCCGCCCGTCCCCGTTTTCCCCAAAACCCCACGCCACCGCCGCCGTCAACCAAAGCAGCAGCCACGGTCTCCCCCGCTCCCATCCCATTTCTCCTGCCCACACAGCCCACGTCCGCTCCCGCTCCCGCTCCACAAACCAAACCAAGCGCGAGCAGAGCCCAGCCGACGGAGAGCGGCCGGAGACTCGTCCGTACGTCGGAGCTGGTGCTTTCCTTTGTCGGCGCCGGAGGCACATGGCGGGGCGCGGGGCGTTGCGGAGCTGCGTGCAGACGGCGCTCAAGGCGGCCAACTCCCTCGTGGGGCTCGCCGGCATGGCCGTCATCCTCTACGCGCTCTGGATGCTCCGGGAGTGGTTCACGCAGGCCGCCGACCTCCACCGGCACCCCCCCGTCCCCTGGTACCGTCCCCCTCCCCTCGCTCCTCCTCCTCCTCCCTCAGCAGACAGATCTCGCTGGAGCGTGCGCCGCAAGAAGCCCGCCGCAGTCTTCGCACCCGTGTCGGCGCGTGCTAGATTTGCGGTTCTCTGAATTTCCCCCCTTTTAGCTTCCCCTGATTCCGTCCGCTAATCCGCCCGTTGCCCCGTTAGACGCGTCTAGCTCTCAGCGAATTCGCGACCGAAAATGTGTACTATGATTCACTGTTACATCGGAGCACGCGTCCTGTTCGGAGGATTTCCCTGCAAGAACGATAGAGATTGGGGAGTTGCGTGGAGACCGAACAAAAGGCAACAGCGCCTCCTTTCCCCCCTGATTGCTGACGGGCAGGATACTCAGCCACCACTACCGCGGCAAGAATTTCCGGTGCAGTGTCTGACGACGCACAGGGGGGAAAAAAGCAGTGGACGCAATGCAAGTCCCATTCGGTGGTTACGGTGACCGGCTTTCCTGTGGTGCTTTGGAATTCCGGTCTAGAAAAATTTAGGTGGCGGCTGCTACTGCTGAGGTGTGGCGTCATGCTGGATCACGATGTGATGCAACGGATGGCCCCGAATGAAAATGATGTAGTACATTGTGGCAGTTGATTGGTATTTGGTGGGAGGAGGACTAGGCCACTTGTGGTGGATGGATAAAGGAAGAACAGTGATTGTGCTCAACAATCGCTTTCGCAAACCTAAGCACGTCTCTAGTGATTGGTGCTTTCCCGCTTGCTGTTAGGCGTGAAAGGCGGCGGCGCGTACCGAATGGTTTATACGTATCATGTCTGATGTTGAGGCCTTCTAACTTTTCATTTTCAACTGTTTTGGGTGTGTAATATGGGTTGGCTGTTTTGGTTGAAAAAATGATCATTTGTTGTGCAGGTTCATCTACACCCTTCTCGGCCTCGGAGTCGTCATGTGCTCGCTCACTTGCTCTGGTCATATTGCCGCAGAAACCGCAAATGGGCCCTGCCTCTCTTGTGTATCCTTGAAATTGTGTTTAGCTATCTATTCCTGTATGTTATGTTCTTGGAGCTCTGTGGCCTGGTGATGCGAACTATTTTGCCTTAACCTGACATGTAGCACATGATCTTCGTATTTTTGCTTGTCGTACTGGAAGGTGCGATCACCGCCGATGTGTTTCTGAATAGCAACTGGGAGGAGGTAAGGACTGCTTCAGCTGCTATAATTTATGATTTCAAATTTGTCTGCTATTTGATTGGTGATGATTTCTCGATTATCCAAACCTTCAGGATTTCCCAAATGATCCATCTGGGAAGTTTGCCGAGTTCAAACAATTTGTGAGGTCGAATTTTGACATATGTGAATGGGTAGGCCTCTCGGTGGTGGGTGCTCAGGTGAGAGATTCTGTCCACTGAAACTCAAATCTTCATCCTTTTTTGCTTTATATATGCTTGCCAAACCACTGTGTGACTACTATAAGGAGTATATCTGTCACAAAAGAACACTGTAAATGTACACCAATATTCTTGAAAATAGGCATCACCATACTGTGTAATATTCCATCATGTATAAACACTTATTCTAAGGTAGAATTAGAGGAACTCTTACCTCCTTATAAGTATGGCAACCACCTGTAGTAGATTCTGAAAAACAGTTGGAATGTTGACTGCTTTGCGGAAGCATGATCTAAGATGATACTATAATCATGTAATTACCTTCCACATTTCTGGATTTGACTAACTGCCACTGTAGTTTTCAGAAAAAAAGTTAGTAACTTCCAAGCATAACCGCGTAACTAATATTCTCTGTAATTATAATTCAGGCACTATCAATCATTCTTGCAATGGTACTTCGGGCCCTTGGTCCTGACCGTGAGATTGACTACGACAGCGATGACGATACAGTCCCCGCAAGGTTGCCTCTCCTAAGAAACCAGGCCCAGAATGGTCCAAACTATTTCGAAACTAACTTACCTCGTAGGAGTGATTCATGGACTGTGCGAATCTTAGATAAGGTGAGATGCTTCCATACAAGTATTTCTTCCTTCTTTACACTTGTTCAATGTCAGTCTGTAAACCGTTACTAAACCCTTGCAACTGTGTCTTTTCAGGCTAACAGATAAGTTTTTACTGACCCCTCATGGTGAACCCTCCGGAAGGAGCACCAACAGTGTTCCGCTCTGATCCCCCGTGAGGTCAGCCAACATGAGGACATCATACTTTCTCTCTGAAGTAGCGAGGATTGATATATGACGGCGTGGTGTACCAAAATGGCTAGTTTTATTGCCTTTAGACATGCGCAAATATTTGAATAGCATGTAACTAATCTTACAGCCCCCTGATATATGGGAAGGATACTGTAAAAATGTTCCACAATGAGATGGTGGCTTGATGCCACATATACCGGAGACAAGAAGAAACAGCCTGATTGTTCAATGTCGTATTCTCTGTTCTTATGTTCTCGAAAAGTGGCTATTTCTCCTGATTCCTTATTTCTCCTGATTCCTTCCTGAATTGAAACTGTTTCGCGCAAAATTTACAGTACTACTTTAGATGAGCACTTCATTGCAAGGTTTCCACTGTTGTCTGGATTAGCATAGTGTTACCTGGATCTGATGGTGGTACGATGTGCAATTTATTACAGTGTTCACTCACCTGCTATGTTTGGTACATCAAATCCAGCCACCATGTTAAGTATTAATCGGTGTACTGTAAAGTCTGTAGCAATCGTAGCATGGTACAGGTCTGGCAGTTGTTGCTTAGTAAGTACAGTACGCTTTATCAGTAGCGTAATGTGAAGTCTGTACCTATGCAGTACTAGTGTACTAGTGCTGAAACGCCTATCAATATAGTAAGAATCTACAGATGAGTTTACTTGCCCTAATCAGTAATTTTCTACACAATATTTCTGATAGCACCATTAGAAGACTAGAATAAGCTAAAATTTGACTGGGGGAGTAACCACAAACACGAGGAAAGAATGAGAGGACTGAAGTAGCCATGTATTCAGTTGAAGCTACAAATGTTACATTTTAGCATTAAAACAGCCACATAAATAGTACATGCACTAAACATTTCCAACCAAATTACAGACCTGTACAAAGCATGCTGTAGAACACATTGGTTTCTACTTCCCCTAGACATTTCCACGCAAACTATTAATATGTACGGAGTACAAGCATCTACAAAACCTGGGCGCAACCCTATTGTGCCTGAGTTGATCAGTGCTCACACGGTCTCTGCCATAGCACACAAGCTGCTCCATGGTCAGCCACATCCTAGGACGAGGAACATCCTCTGCATGAATCAATAAGCCATGCGTCAACGATCCCAGAAAATAATCGGGAGCAAGTCATATCACTATCAGCAGCTCAGAGTTTATTTTACATGAGAGTCATAGGCATCGAAGATGTTATCCAGCGTGACGAGAGGCAGCTTCTCGATGTAGGTGAAGAGGCGTCTGATGTTTTCCCTAGTCACCGTCGCCACGTCGACTGCGTCACAGTGATCGGTGAGCATCCACAGGTCACCGGAGTTCACCCTTTTGAGGCTGTCACGGCAGAAGGGGCAGGATTGAGATCTCGTGCGCCTGCAACCAGGATAACGAACGGTTCAATGCTTGCAACAAGTTCATGTAGCAGAGAGAAGTGAAGTTTGATAAGAAAAATTGTCAGGCACTATGAATTCATAAGTAGTTTGGCGCCTTCTGCCCATGTAGTTGATAAGGAGTTTCCTACAATCAGTCTGTGAATTCCGCACATAATGCACGACACCCATGCTTAAGAGGATAGTTTGAAACCTCCACAGCAAGCTAAATTCGTCTTAATTTTACAGTTCAAAATATCAGAAAGGTAACAAGGTGTGCTCGATGAACTACCTTCTACATTTTTTGAGAATAAACTAACCTCCTAATAAGTTTCTAATGTCCAATAACAGTAAGGAAGATTAGGGCTTGTAAGAATCAAACGCATAAATGGCACACAAATGCAGAGATTGCGGCATGCTATTTGAGGAGCCTCGCTGTATCCATCAGGTACAATCCATATATGAGGTGACACTAGGTCATTTTTACAGTCCAAAGTATCAGAAAGGTAACAAGGTGTGCGCGATGAACTGCCTTGTACATTTTTTGAGAAAAAACTGACCTCCTAAGTTTCTAATGTCCAATAACAGTAAGAAAGATCAGGGCTTGTAAGAATGAAGCCCATAAATGGCAAGCAAATGCAGATATTGCGCGGCGTACTATTTGCAGAGCCTCGCTGTAGGTGACACTAGGTTAGTGCATAGCCCTATCCCCTTTGAACAAAAAGGCTCCATTGGTGGCAATAGCTTGCTTAGTGCGTAGCCCTTGGAACACAACCGGGAAGCAAATGCAGAGGTTGCAGCCTATTTGCAGAGCCTCGCTGTATTGATCAGGTACAGTCCATAAATTAGGTGACGCTAGCTTACTTAATACCCACTGAGCACTTAATAACCACCAAAACGGAGTAGTATCAACGAAGCAATCTTTGTGTTGGCATTAATGAACAAAACTTACCTCTAGTTACTACTACCTTGCTCTGGTTGTACTGTACAGAGCATGAAAATGAATAAAATCATAATAAGGCAAGAGGGAGGATCGACCCAGGTCTCTTACCACTGACGGTAGCAGTTGATGCACATGGCGTGGCTGCAGTTGGGCAGCACGACCTTGCTGTTGAGCTCCATGCAGATCCCGCACTCCTCGTCGATCTCGGCGTCGACCGGCCTCTTGGAGCACACTGCCTCGTCGTCGTGGTGGTCTCTCCGCCGGTACCTCTCGGAGCAGACGGCCTTCTGCCTGCGGTCGTCGTCGTCGCTGATCCCGTCGTGCAGCTGCATGAGGGAGGGGAATATCACCGCTGCGGTACACAATGTGCGTCAGTACGACCACAGGTGTCTCTGAACCCCGAACATCAATCGAACACCTGGTGAGCTTATGAAGAAGGCACCGTTTCATTCGGTCCAGCTCTGTAATAAAAGATAAATTTGTACGGTGCGGGTTGGTTTTTTACCGTAGAACTCCCTGATGCTGGCCTTCCTCT
Source organism: Avena eriantha (assembly GCA_910589775.1). Lineage (NCBI taxonomy): Eukaryota > Viridiplantae > Streptophyta > Magnoliopsida > Poales > Poaceae > Avena > Avena eriantha. The sequence continues at coordinate 8,671,092 of OU342741.1, read as the reverse complement.
CGTGGGTGGACATGGTGGTGGTTCCGTCCACATAAACCTGCGGAACAGAAGGAAGCAAAGGAGCAGAGGTTCAGGCTGGATTTCCTCGACAACGCACGCAGGCGCAGTAAACAAACAGAGGGCAGCATAGTTTTTGAAACGGAACAACAATCACGCAGGCAGGCGCGCACGCACGCAGGCAGAGAAAAGAGGACCTTGTAGATGAGTATCCTGAGGAGGCCGAGCGCGCCGGCGAGGCTGCAGTCGGTCCACTGGACGAGGAAGAGGAAGAAGTGCGCGGCGGGGCTGTAGGACATGCGCATCTGCAGGCAGGCCCCGTCGTAGTCCCTGGAGCAGTCGGACGCCCTGCGGCGCAGGCGGCGAATTGGTCACCCCCCTCGACACGACGTAGTAGACAGCACAGCCGCAGAAGCAGTCGCGGGGGAAGAAATTGGGGAATGAATTCACTCACAGGGTGTTTGCGTGCTGGATGTCGGCCTGGAGCACCTTGAGCGAGTCCCTGAAGGACCTGCGCGTGGAAGAGCACGCCGCCGCCACCATCTCCACCGGTCCGCCGCCAACACCACCAGAATCTGCCGCCGCCGCCGCGCGCTCCTCACCTCGCCGCCGCCGCCGCCAACATCGAACAATCCTACCGAGCCGAGCGGAGCCCAAACCCACGAGAACCCTCGACCGCGACGGGCTCTCCACTCCACTCCGCTCCACCGAAAGGCGGGTCGGCTCCACTTGCACCCGGGCGTCGTGCGTCGTCTTCCCCTTTTCCGCCGCCCGCCCGCCCGCAGCTTGCGCCGTGTTGTATTCGTTGCGTGGGTGGAGGGAGACCCCGACCCCGGGACAAAAGCAGTCCAACTGACACGCGGGGTCCACGGGATTCGGGAGTCCTCGTCGGGGCTTCTTTCTGCTCTCTGTAGCTGACACATGGGGCCACGAGAGATGGCGGGAGAGGGGAGGACTGGGAGTGACCGAACGTGGACCGTGCACACAAGACTGGAAACACAATTCACGGGATCCCAAAGCGTGCACGGCGGCTCCAAAGGCCCCCGAACAAGCATCTGTACGCGACATTCCTATGCTTACAGCTTACTCTCTTTCTTCGAAACCCAGTACAACGAGATAGGCTCACGAATACGAGCATACATACCACACCCTACTTCGTATGCTTTGAAAAGGTACTATTTGAACATTATAATAAAACTGAACTATGTATTGCTAACTAAAATAATACTTCTTTGGAATCTTATACCAACTATAAGTCAAAGAGTCACAAGTTCATTTTGTATATTATTCGCTTGCGTTAGATGTGAATAATCTCATCCTATTCGACTGTACTTAGCCAGATTATAGAACTTGGTAGTAACTAAATACATAGTTCAGGATTCTGCAACCTTGTCTCTCTCTGGGCGGCCTTATTCTTGGATTTGCTGCAGCTGCAACTTCTATGGCGTCTCTTCCTCATCTCGGGCAGGAGCTCTGAGGAAGGCGCTCGGTTTCTGGGCGCAGCGACGACAAATCCTGGGAGCACATTGCCGCTATTCTTTGGTGTTTTCTCCTGACCTGGGCGCAGAGGTTGCGTCGGCAATGGAGGATTCCTCGAGCGGCGGCGACGACGAGCTCTCCTAGAGAAGTGAAGCCATATTATTCTGCAGATCCAAATCGAGGCATGCAGCCAGCCGATTATCCTAGCAGTTTCGAGGCTATCAAGCTCGCTGGCAAAGCCCGGCGCACCTTCAACCTCCACCGCGAGGCCAGTCAGAAGCAGAGGCGAGTTGGAAGGAGGACCTAATTGTTTTTTTTGCTTTTCTTCTAGGGTGCTCTTTGTAAAGCGTTTGGACTTGTTTTTCCTGTATTTTTTCTTAGGGTCTAGCGTCAATATGTGTAGCTCCACCGTCGTATTATAATTGAAGGCTTCTGCCCCTTCTGGGGCTCTCCCTTTCGGAAAAAAATACCTATAAGATTTCGTCTTCGATCATGCTTAGGAAAACCTTATAACTCAACAATGATATTAAATACTATCATGTCTTAATTCCAATTATGTTTTATAGTTAACTTTGGTCTGTCACTGAATCAGCGAGAAACTTATAAATTTAAGATCGCTAGAGTGATACAAACATATATTGATTGCGTTCCGAGAACATTGTGAATTGTTTAACGTAGTATCGTAAGTATTTTCCTTAAAAGTTATTTTTTTCACTTCAAATAAATCTCATTAACTTACAACAAAACCTTCTTAAAAGTTAGTTACCTATCAATATTTAGTATCGATTGCTATTGTGCTTTACTTTCATATCCTGTAAATTACTTCTATAATAAACATATTTTTATTATGAAGTAAACTTGAAAATAAACTAACTCTTTACGAAATCACCAAACTTAATCCATGCTTAAACATGGGGTTTTACTTTGGAATTTTATACAAAATGCATATTATTTAGGCATAATAGCATGTTGTTTAAATATTAGTCTTTACCAGACCAATAATGCTATCTCAGATTTTGGAGTTTATATCGACCAGCAGACCTTCACTGCATAATCTTGTAGTCAAAAAGGAAAGTTCACACTTACTCATGTCATTTGATTATTTTCTATCAAGTATTTGTAATCTACTATTGTTCACCTGCTGACGTGGGCATACCCTACATGTACTCAACTATTCACCTGAGGGCACGGTCCGTAATGCTTTTTTGTAAAATCTATCCGTAGATGTAGCATTACTGGATAGTAGGTTTGCTTACCGGGTTGAGTTGTGGCTTACTGTTTTTTAATATATTTTATGACAATTTTCGTCTAAATCTATATCTATACCTAATAATAAAGGAAGGAATGTGCGGGGCGCAGCGCGTGCCACGATGGTCCATCACCACATACGGTACGGTAAGGTGTCCACGGTACCATCCGTAGCACGGGCACGGTCAAGCGCACGTACGAATCGAAGTAGTACAAGGTTCCAATGCACGCCTCGCCTCCAACGGCCGCGTTACATGATCACTGGACGGGTGGTTGACTTGTTTGACAAGGGTATGTATAATGTTTTTATCCTAATCTTATCTAGGAATGTTATATACTTCCTTCATCTTAAAATAGATGTCTCAGAACGTGACACATCTTCTATTTTAAAACAGAAGGAGTGTGTTGATTGTACCCGTACGACAAGCTCACGTTTCTTCCGAGATTCTGGTGTCGGCCGGCGTAGGTTGACCTTAACCACGACCCGACCCTCGGTTTCTATATAAAAAAAAAATTACCGTTCAAAATCAGAGCCAAAGTGCTGTCCTGTCCGACTGATGCAGCAACTTTAACCGGTTTGCAGTTCAAAAGTACTGACGGGGATACAGACCAAGTTTCTAGGGAGAAAGTGCGCCAAAATGTAGTAGTACGTTCTGGAAACACAACATGTCATGTCTTGTTTGTACATATCTGCGCGTCAGCTCTTCTCTCACAACTCATTGCATTAATGAGTGCGCAAGCGCGCAACATCTGCTTTCACCCCCTCTGCTTCCGTCGATCGCTGACGCTTATCTTACGACTGCCGCGCCGTCGATCGCTGGTGTTGCATGCTTCCATGGCGGGGAGGTTCCTCCTGACGCACGACGTCTCCGACCTCTGCATCGGCAAGCCGCCGCTGCGGTGGCTGCCGCCGTCGTCCACCGTCGCGCACGCCGTCGCCGAGCTCGACGGGGGCGGCCCGGACGCGGCCGTTGCGGTGTGGGACGGCAATGGGACGACGACCGTGGCCGGCAGGGTGCGCATGGCCGACGTGGTCCTCTTCCTCTGCACCCGAGACGGCGGCGACAACCTGGCCTATCCAGCCGCCGCGCTCCAGGCCACGCTCGCCGACCTCCTAGCAGCCGTTGGCGCCGGCGCTCCGTGCGTCCGCCGCATCGAACCCCACGCGAGGTCCGTCAGTCTGCGTGGGGGTCTGTCGCACCAGCGCGTGTCCTCTACCTTGGGCCTCCACGTGCGTGTACGATATCTGATTGAATTCGTCGTGTCGACTTGTACTACAGTGTTCTCGAAGCGGTGGATGCCTTGCTGGGCGGCGCGCAGGCCCTCGTGGTGCCGATCCAGGACAGCCCGCGGCGCGCGGCGGATGCCGGGAAGAGTACCATGTCCATGTGCTGGCTGACGGTGGAGGACGTGGTGCGCTTCTTCCTCGGCTCCGTGGCACTCTTCTCCCTTACCGCCTCGCGCTCCGTCTCCGACCTCCGCGTCGTCCGCCCTGCCAGAGCCCTCGCTGTCTCGACAGGTGACGACGCGCTCTCCGCCGTCGTGCCGATCTTGCGCGCTGCGCTTGCGAAGCACGCGTCCGTCGCGGTTGTGTCCGGCGGTGGATGCCTCGAAGGCGAGATCTCGGCATCGAAGCTCTGCTCCCTCGACACGCCCGTCGCGGCCGCGGTCTTCGCAGCGCTCTCGGCCGGCAAGGTCGCGTCGTTCGTCGACTGTGGCCGCGCGCGGCAGGAAGCCGTCCTGCGTGTAGTCAGGTCCCGCCTTCATCGCCGCCACCTCCACGGCATGCTTGACCTCCTCGACGGCAATGACCCGTTGTCCCCGTCCTCCTCCTCTTCGTCGTCGTCATCCTCCCCCTTTTCATCCTCCCGATCTTCCTCCGAGGATGACGACGACGACGACAACGACAACGACGAGGCGCTACCTTACAGCACGAGGGCAGGAGCTAGACACGGTCCATGGCCGGCGCGGTGGACGAAGGGGAGGCGGGCGGCGAGGGAGCCCATCGCGTGCCGCCGGGGGAGCTCGCTGGTGGCGGTGATGGCGCAGGCTGTCACGTACCGCGTGACGCAGGTCTGGGTGGTGGACGACGACGATCAGCTGGTGGGCGTCGTCGGGTTCCTGGATGTGCTCCGGGTGCTCCGCCGCCACCTGCTCGCTCCACCACCCGCGCCCCTCTACCGGACGAACTCCTCAGGACAGACCAGAGCAGAGTAGCTCGTTCATCACAAGAAGTTTCTGTGTGCAACAGCGGAGAGTGTACACAGTTCAGAGTAGAGTGTGAGGCTAGCACGGAAAATACGCAGCAGACTTTGGGACCACCCCAAAATTCGTGCTTCCAAGTTTCTAAAAATTTTGAAAAAAATATTTGCAGGTAGAGGAAGACTTGACATGTACTATGGGTGCGAATTTTCCAGTAATAATACATAGTATGTGGCCTTTCACAGAAATGAAAAATCTGCAACTTGCACAGTAAAACCCCGGAACGTGTACTGTTGGTAAGGTAGTTTGTCTCTTCCACCTAAGTTCACACTTAATTTGAAACTTGGCACGCATATACCTTCATACCTCCTCTAAATTTAGAAATTAGTTTCATATTTTTCTGATTGCATTTAGTATTTTTTTTACTGTATATCTGGGATCATGAGTACACATGTTCCGAAAATTCAGTCTCGACTAGAGCTCTCAAAATTGAGATTTCGAACTTTCTTCTCCTGTCTGTCAGGGCAAATCCTTTTTTTCACCTTTCTAGAGTTTGAAAACAGTTTTTTCCACCTTTCTAGAGTTTGAAAGTTTTCTCTCCAAACAACAACAAAACCCCCTTTAAAACAAATATTCCACATGAATTAGTCCGTCGGCTGGACGTGAGGTAAGCCCCTCTCTCCCCCGCGTCGCCTCCCTAGTGGCGGCAGGCGGAGCACTAATCCCCTGCAGCCACTACCTCCAGCCACCGCTCCCCTCCTTCCTCCACCACTGGATGAAGGGGCTGGGCAAAGCTCTTACCTGGATGGCGGCGGCAAGGCCCCTTCATCCTCCTCCTCACAGTGGTGATTTTCTCGCGGTGGCGTTTCCGCAGGCGTGGATGTGTGGCGGAGCTCCGGCGTGGGTGTGGCGGCCTCCTGCGCTTGCGTGGTGGCGTGGCTTGGCCTGCGTGACCATGGAGGCGTGGTGGCTCGCCAAGCTTGAATTTTGGGTCCCCATGCCTAGATTTGCGTGTGTGCGTTGAGGTCAGCCGGGCAGCAGCTAGCGGCTGCTGGCCATTGTGGAGCGGGGCGTGCTGTGGCTGCTAGCAGCGGTTTGCCGGGGAGGAGGCCCTGGGCGGTGGACGCATGCGGCTCTGATCACAGGGACGGTGTTGCTGCCGGCTTTGTCCTGGTTGCCTCCTGCACGTTGGATCCATGTCTCCCGGCTTCGATCCACGCGTCTGGACGGGCTGGCAATGCTATGGCACGACATCGTCGGTAGGAGAGGCGGTGGTGCGGGTGGTGTGTTGTTGGCCCGTCCAGGCTTGGCAGCGGGGTGACGGGCAGCCAGCTTGGCCGCCAGTGGGCTTCGGCGAGCATGGTGGTGGCTGGCGGGCGACTGATTTTGGTTGTAGGCTGTCAAGCATCTCCTAGAGAAATCTTTGCTCCGGTTTTGACGATGAAGACTCAGGAGCATGGTGGCGGCACGACTACCATCGCCTTAGCGTCCAAGCTAGGGCGTATTGCCGAATGAATTCTTCGGGATATCGGGTTACTCCGGAAGATCAGATCTAGATATTTATGTTAGGGTTTTGTATAGGCGCCGCTAGTTGTAAAAACCATCTTGGTATTCTATAACCCTATCTCCCACCATGAATACGCGCGGGGGGTGGGGTGGGGGAGGGGAGGCCGAATGGAGGACAACTCACTATCTCATTATACAAATCTCCCGGTGAAAGATCGGTATAAGCGACTAGAGGGGGGGGGGGGTGAATAGGCGCTACTCAATTTTTAGCTTATTTTCAAATTAAGGTTTGACACAAAGTAAGTTCTCTAGATATGCAACTAGGTGAGATAACCTATATGATAAGCAAGAATGCAAACAACAATAGTAGAGAGTTAAGGATAGAAATAACCCAGAGTAGACACAGAGATGTTTTCCCGAAGTTCCTTTCTTTTGAGGGGAAGTACGTCTCCATTGGAGGGGTGAGTCATACTAGGATCACCAGCGCCATACAAGGGCTCACCCTATTCTCCCGCGCACCCACCTCACGGAAAGCACACGATCCACTATACGGTGGTCTTGAAGGGTGCCTCAACATTTCCTCCTTTTCTGGATCTATGCCTTCTGGCCTCTTTCTTTCGGCGTGCCAGCGCATGAGATGTGCTTCCTTAGGGTCCGTGAAATACCGATGCAGACGAGGAGTTAGAGGAAAGTACCACACAACCTTTCCAGGAGCTTTCTTAGTCCCTCTCTTGCATCGAGAGGTCTTGCACACCGGATGCGTGGTATTCTCCGCGTCCTCGCCTCGGTAGATGATGCAATAATTTATGCAAACGTGGTTTTCACGTGCGGTAGATCGAGAGGGCACATGACTTTCTTGGCCTCGGCGATACTAGTCAGACATGTGTTCCCCCTCTTGGTTTTCGCCTCGTTGAAGCATTCGTCGGTCATTTTGTGTTTCGCCTTCATCTCTAGTGCCCTGAGCGTTACATTCAGACAGATATCCCTGTCGTTGCATCCGTCAAACAATGGAGTAATCTCGTCTTTCTTCATTTGCTCTAGCTTAGCTTTCTCTCTAGCAGCGGCTCTGGCGTTACTCTTCTTCCTGAGAAGCAGCTCTTGGTAATGAGGGTCTCGCAACCAGCCCGAATCATACCCGGCACCTTGATCTTCATGTTCCTGCCCGGCGCCACCTTGATCTTCATGTTCATGCCTAGCGCCACCTTGGTCTTCATGTTCATGCTCGGCGCCACCTTGATCTTCATGATCACTTTCCCCGCCGACATCTTGGTCTTCGTCTTCACCATTATTGACATCCTCATCATCTTGTTCATCACGTATCCACCGAGTGTAGCCATCCATGAAACCAAGCCGGAGCAGGTGCGACTCTAGCATTCCACAATCATGCTTTATCAAATACATCAGTTTGTAGTCGCGACACAAACATCTTATCTTTGTCATGTTTGTCTGTGCCATGTCGGCTCTCGTGCATCTCATCCACATATCCATGAGGGGTGTGCTCAGTGGTCGGACCATGGTCGCCTGTGCGGTATATAAAGAGCAAGAGAATAATTAGAGCATGGATGTCAAGATTGCTGGAAAAATTTGGCATGACCTCCCCTAAAAAGAGGACATCCGCCGAGTGCCAGAACTTCGCCGGAACAGAAATGAATCAACATTCTAATGAAACATTGGCAACCCAAAATGAAATCCCTGCACAAAACAAAGGAAGCACACAACACAATCTAGTCGGTGTGGCCGACAATGCGCATACATGCAACATCGCCTTCACGCTTCCTCCAACGATGACTAGGAGTAGAAGAGCCAGAGGAGAAGTAAAGTGAGATCTTGTAGATCTAGAAATGCAAGAGCTTTTACTTACATATGTGTGTTAACCAATAGAGATTTAGCAAGCTTCTATGGTGAAACAATGGAGAAAATGAGATGGGAGGAGGAGGGGGCGACCAGATCTCTTGTGTGGAGGAGAAGCAAGTGAGAGAAGTGAGTGGGGGTGTATAGGTGGCTGTATGCATGTGCCAAAAAGTGAAAAAGGTGGGGATGCGCCTCCAGTATCTAGCGCCTACCATCCCAGGCCCACCTCAGATACTCGAGGCGCTTCAGCGAGTGATGCCCCTCCAATATCCAAAAATAAACAAGATGTATATGGGCATATGCGCCACCAGTATTGGGGCACCTACCACCACCGGTCCCACCCACTTTACTCGAGGCGCACCCATTTCATATGTGCTTCAACTAGTTGAACTAGTCGAGGCGCATATGGAGCAGGTGCGCCTCGAATAAGGTGGGGCGGCCAGATCTGGTCCGTATATGAAATATAGGAGATGGATCCCTCACAGATGCGTCTCCAGTATTCAAATATAGAACGCGCACCCTTGCGCCGTGCGCTGTGTATATTTAGTGGAGGCGCATTTGGTTGGGATGCGCCTCTGTCTTCTATAGGGTTTTCCCTAGTAGTGTGTACGAAACTAAAAAATTAATAACAAACAGGTAGTTCTATATTCCGGACGACCACAAAAAAAAATGGCATAATATATGTTTATTCTCTGTGTCAAAGATGCACATGCACCAAAGAAAATGAGGTACGTACGATATCTACCCACTTAATTTCAGTTTTTCACAGTCCCTTCTGTATAACCTTGCGCACGTGCATGTAAGCACAATGACAATAGTCGTAGATATGGCAAACAAGGCCACAGTTACATTCATGAAGACCGTCATCACACCAGAAGTCCGGGGTTGGCGACCAATTGCCGCTACAAAGTTCGTATTGATCAGGAACATCATGCTTAAGACGCAGGCGACGTACAATAGTGTCGCCCGCCATGTGAGGTACCGCCCTGTAGTCCAAAGTCAGAGTCTCTCTCAAATAAACTAAGATGTCATCACCCCGACCGCTAATTCGGTTATCAATCGTAAGAAAGAGAGTTTTCCCTCCTAGGCTTGTTACCGGGACAACCTTGCCCTTGACAATATCAGATACTCTGTAAACTAGCATATCGTGTGCGTAATCCATGTTAGCAAAACCAATCAGTAGGATCTCTGAACCACATTCTGCCATAGTGAATGTTCCGCGGATTTTGTCCATGGGACAAGTGGCAATAACCTTTGGTGGCAGCAAAGAGGACGAGATCGCCTCGTACTAATGATGATAGGGTGGATCAAGCTGGAGAATCTGTTGTTGAGCACCATATATGGTTGGAGACTCCAGCATGTATAATTTCCCTTGGAACGATACTGTGTCGGAGTAGGATGCGAGGATCCAGGTGGAGACACCCCATTGTTGGTCCTTGGTGGTAGCAAAGAACACACGAGATATGCCACTAATCCTGATCATGACCGCGATAGCTCCACCGGAACTCACGCTCACGGAGGTTACACACCTGAAATCCACCTGTTTCCGTTGTGCCATGTCATCCTGGGACACATTCATGTGGGTTCTCACGAGGGACATGAGGGGCGGGAACTCGGCGAAGTCGCCGGTGAAGGGGTGAACGAGCCGGATCATGGCGGAGTCTTGCGTGCCCCATTGCACGAGGAGGAGACCGTCAACCGAGTCAAGGAGACGGCATTCGCTTGGGAGCGGTAGTAGGCGCGTGTAGACGGAGATCCCGGAGGCGAGGTTGAACAAGCGTTTCGTGCCATCGTGTGGGTGGAGGCCATGGCCCTCGGGCAGCAGCATCCACCTCCTCGGGTGGAAGCGCGGGTCGACGACGCCACGTCCATGGGGGCTGACTGCGCTGGAGCGCCAATGCCTGCACGCCGCGCGGAACCGGACGTAGTCCAGCAGGTCGCCGGCGGCCAGCACCTGCCAGCCAACCAGCTGAACCAAATCCGCGTGGAGAGATGGCCATGGAGACATGTCCTCGGAGATGGCGACAGAGTGGGCAGCAATAATGGCGGGTGGGCGCTCGCTCTTCTCCGACGATGACATCGGACCGATGTGTTCTCGCATCAAGACTAGCTTGTGGCCGGCTTGGAGCGCCACGAGGGGATTTAAGTGGGCCGGTCTGCAAGTAGATTAGATGGATTTTGTTTCGGTAACGGACGAGGAAAATTTGGAGTCCAAAACTAATACTACGAAGAAAACGCTATTCATCGACTAGGTAGGGAGTAGAGACCGGGTCACCTCACTTGTGGCCCTTGGCCGCAAGCAAACTAGCGTCGGGCTTTGAATTGATCGCCTTTATATTTCAGTTCCATTGGATTATTTCAGTTCCATTGAAGAGCGCGAGTACGTGTTTCCTTGGAAAAAAACAGACAAGGGCGTAGATATTTTAGTATTACGAAAGAAATGTATCTAGATCCCGTTTAGTGTGTACGGTTTTTTTTTCGAATTCCCGAGATCTATTAATAATGCCCCAAAAGCCATTTAGATAAATAGACAATACAATTTTTTTAAAAGTCAGAAACACATTTTTGTTTTGGCCTTTCCTTTAATGCACCGGTCCGTCCACATGCATTCATAGAAAACTTGCATTTCTGAATCGACGGCCCAAGGCCCACACAGGACACTAGCGAGTTTCACGGGTTGGTCATTCTCCCTTGGTGTCGCGCGCCTAGGGCTTTTTCCGCCCTGTTGGGCTGGTGGAAGAAGCGGCTCATGGTGCGTGGGCTGAGTTTCGTCTAATCCTTTTTCGCTCGATCAACTAGCTAGTACGATGATCGATAGCCCGGTGTATTTAAGTTGGTACTTTTTCTTGTCGAAGTCCGCTACGTCGTGGAAGGCTGGAAAGACGGTTGTGGCGTCAGGCGGGGAGGTGCAGGATCACCTCCGGCATGCGCGTGATCTTACAGACCTCGTCCTTCGGTTCATCTACCGCTGCTCGGCCAGGGCGGGAGGGGGCATAGGAAATAGAACTGGATTAGCTCTCCGTCGTTGAACTGGATGCAGGGGATGGAGAGGACGCACGAGGAAGGATAGGAGGGTATCCATCGGTGATCTGGATGCTACAAGAGTGCTCCGTCGGTGTACTGCGCCGCGTGTGGACGAGAGGGGGTTCCGAATCAGGGCTCCGCCACATCTGGGGATAGGGAGGCGGCGTAGTGAAGGGGGTTCGTGGATGCGGGCGGTTTTTCTTTCTTGCAAAGATGGATGAGAGAGATGTGGGTGAGGGGACGTTGGACGAAGGAGTACGACGTAGTGAGATTTGGCAGAAAACGGAACCGGTTCCTTCTTTTTAGATAGTAGAGAAAGCATTGAGGTGGGACTAAAAACCGGAAGCATCCCGGTGCACTGCACCTTCGCGCGAAAGTAGGAAACTGCAGTGTACACATGGACGGGCAGCCTTGGATGCGCATGTCGTGGGACCAACCTTGTTTTAGTCAGTTACTAGGAAAGTACACCGCGCCCGTTGAAAATGATACAGATGCCGCCTAGAGGGGGTGAATAGGCGGTTTAAAACTTTTACGATATAGGCTTAACAAAGGCGGAATAAAACTAGCGTTTACTTTGTCAAGCACAAAACTTATATAAACTACGATTCACCTATGTGCACCAACAACTTATGCTAAGCAATACAAGCAACTATGTGATAGCTAGATATAAGACTTCAAGCACGAAGGCTATCACAAAGTAAAGTGCATAAGTAATAGCTCGAGTATAGAGATAACCGAGGCACGCGGAGACGATGATTTATTACCGAGTTCCTCCCATAAAGGGAGTACGTCTCGTTGGAGGGGTGGGCGGTACTAGGACCACCACGCCACAAGAGGCCCGGTTCACTTCTTCACTATCGGTGCACTTGTCTGTGGCAATCCGTAACCTCTCACAAAGATTGGGGCACTTCTCCACAACTCAATTGGAGGCTCCCAACAAACAAGCTCGGGGAAAGCTCCACAACTTAATTGGAGGCCCCAAGTAATCCACAAACCTGCAAAACAACTAAACCGTCTAGGGTTCCAAGAATCCAAGAGTAAAACGCTTCTCACCTTTCACCCAATCAAATTCTCACCGAGAACTCAAATCGATGCACCAAATGGAATGGCAAGAACACAAGAAGTCCTCAAGTCCTTCTTTCCAAAATTCCACCAAAGCTACAAAAGCTAGTGGGAGAATAAGAGAGGAAGAACACAAGAGGAAATCCACAAAAGAAACCCTAAGATCTAGATCCCAATATGTTCCCCTCACATAGAGGAGAGATGTATTGGTGGAGTTATAGATCTAGATCCCCCTTTCAAATCCCCCAAAAAGATTCAAGAAATATGGGAGGGGTTGAGAGTATTTGCAAGCTCTTGAAGGTCAAACAATGGAGGAGAGAGAGAATGCAAGCTACCAGCCTAAGGAGGAAGAAGGGGTCTATTTATACCCCTCCCCAACGAAATATGACCGTTTGGGACCTCCTAGGCCGGATAATCCGCCCCTCCCCCGGATATTCCGGTTTCCCCGGGCCAAAATATGGCTAAGGACTTCGCGGCGTGACCCTCTGTATAGGGGGCGGATATTTGGGCCGGATATCCGCCCCTGTTACAGAGAGCCACGCCTCAAAGTCATTATCCGTTTCCCAAAAATTGGGCCGGATAATCCGCCCCCCTGAAAACTGTCAGAAACAGCAAAACTGAAACAATCATAGCTTTTGCATCTGGACTCCGTTTTTGATGATCTTGGGATCGTTTTAAAGAGGAAAATGAGATCTACAAGGTCATCAAGAGAAACATCATAGTCCAGCAATGTAGGATAGAACCAAATGACGAAATGTTTGACCTCTCCCAAAAAGACGAACCGATAAAACCTCCAACATCGAAAATGCAATAGAGAATGCATATGAAATTCGTTTTCGATGAACTTGAGCTTGTCATGGAGATTAACACAAGCTATAAATACTCACATGAGTAAGACCCAAATAAGAACCAAGAAACATGATGCCAAGTATGCAAAGGTTTGAGCTCTCACCGAGGGATATGATCAAGTTACTCACTCGAGAGCCCCTCTTGATAGTACGGTTATCTATCCTATAAACCGGTCTCCCCAACTAACACCATAAGACCGGTAAGAAAGAAACCCTATCAAGATCAAACAATTGCCTTGTGTATATTCCACTTGATGTTGATGATGATGATCATTCCTTGAAACCTTGATCACCACTTGATCTTCTTCACTTTCTTCTTCTTCCAACCTTGAAGCCAACATATGGTTCAAGCATTGCCTATGGACAAACCCTACAAGTAAAACTCAATGCAAACATAAGTCCATAAAGATTGTCATTAATTACCAAAACCATACATGGGGCACACATGTTCTTTCAATCTCCCCCATTTTGGTAATTGATGACAATCCCTTTGAGAGGGTTTATATCTATATATTTAACATGCAAAGCAATAACAAAGATGCAAGAGCATGAGAGGCAAATGCTTAAGAACAAACTCAAAGAATGAAACCAACTTCCCTTAAACCCTCCAAAACTTCTCCCCCATTGGCATCGATTGCCAAAATGGGTGAAAAGCTCTAGACGGCCAATAGAGTGATAATCCTCCAAAATGTGTACATTTCTCATAGTGTGAGTGGAATAAAATGCACGTATCCAATGACGAATACATAGGAGGAGGTTAAACAATATTAAGGATCAAAAGATTGCAATTTTTTTTAACAAGGTGAAGAAGCATCAACAAATGAAGCAAGCAATCAAAAGATCCAAAGAACCACTTGACAAAAAGAGCATAAACTAAGGCATAAAACTTGCAATAAACAAATGGTTGAGCAACGAGTAAGAGACAACATAGTAGCAGGCTCAACCACAAGTATGTGTGAGATGGCATGACAAAGCATAGTATAAGACTAATGCAAGGATGATCATTGAGCATCAACATAGTCTTCAATGATTGATATTGCTTAGTATGACCATACAACACACAAGAATCAAAGAAGATATCAACAATAGAGAAGTAACATCTCTCATGTGTATAGGTTTCTAAGTGGACAATCTCACGAAGATACTTATCCACAAATAAACATGTACACACAAAATAGATTAAAAAAAGATCATGATATCCAAAACGAGGTCATCAATACACCAATAAGATCTTTGCTTTATAGCATGGCCAAACGGCTCAATTTTGTCTTATTGTATATTGATGAACTTCAACCACAAACATATCAAATATATCACAACTATCACTAAGGGAAAAATAGATAGTTAGAATGTATTTAGAAAGGCAAAAAGTATCACAAAGAACGAATCAACTTTTCAAATTCATCAATATTGCACATGAGAGTACTTTGAGAAAGAGATAGGCGAAATAATTGCTAGATTGACAAATTTGGGATTGGTGAATCATGAGCATGATTTTGTATAGTCCCAATTATATGCACTCATCTCAACTTACTCACATATGCAATAAAAAGTTTTCTTTAAAACCATAGCAAGAACCACAACAATTTCAAACACAAAAATTCATGCCAAGACTCAACCTACAAGAGGTTGGAAGCAATATATGTATGCATGAGTAAGAGATACTTGTTACCGAGATATCATTGGTGTGATGAAGTAGATAGGAGTTTGTTGATCATCCTCGCTTGCCTCAAATTATCATTGAGTCATCACTTATTCCTTATGAAAGAGACAAGCATCCAATGCACCTCCAATGTACCTAAAACAAAATTCAAGTACAATATGGTCCGCAAACTTATTGGGTCCAAAGTAGTTAGAGAAACTACAATACATAGGAGAGACTCCACATAAATATGTGCATATTGATATGAAATTGAATTTCATGCACATCTTAGCCAATTAGGATTTTGTGTAGTTTCCCCTATATATTGGATCAAGTAAATCAAGCACGCCATAATATATACATTTAGTAAATATGCATGCACGCTACTTTCAAGAACCAAAGGAGATACAATTTGAACAAAATACCAAGTAAACCAAGAAGAAACACCAAAGTGTGACATGATAAAAGGTTGTTCAAATTATATCAAATAACCAAATCAACTCATGAAAGACCACATGTTCAACAAATGAACTAGGCAAAAACAAAGAGAAAGTGATAGACCAAAAACACAAATGCTCAAGGATTTATCTCATTCTAAAAGGTCAAAAAAGTTAGCAAGGAATGAGATAAAGCCAACTCCCCAAAAGAGAAAGGTTTAAAAAACCACACCAAAATCTCAACACTTTTCAAGATGTCACAAAGTACCAAAAGAAAATTTATCTTCCAAAGACGTAAAACACGATATGGAGCAAAACATGTTGTGAAGAAGCATAAAAGGAGTGTTCTACACAATATAGGAAAACTCCCCCATGATTAGTTCATTATTTAAGATTTTGCATTTGAATACAAAATGCTCCCACATGGAATCATCATCTCTACCTACATCAAATAGAGCATTAACGTTTTCAAGTCAAAGAAATATCCAAAAATGAGATAACACAAAGGTTTAATAAAGGCTCAAAAAAAAACAAGTACATGGTGTGCAAGCCAACATACACAAATAAACTTGATAACTCAAGATAAGTAAGTGGTTATGCACAACATATAAAAACACATGCAAGGTACAAAAAAACCAACACATGCATAAGGGGCGAGTAACTTTAAATGTAAATGAGTTGAGAACATGTTACCGTAAGGAGGAACAATGGATATATGATAGAGATAAGATAATATAAATCACTTGGCTTGAGACAATATAATTGACGAAGTTCCCTTAATTCTTCATGATGTAGCAAAGTCTCCAATGCCCTCCACCAACACCTATTGATCAAGTTTTAGCTTGTTGGTCCCCAACCAAGTTGGGTCCTAAGAAGTTAGTCACAATAGGCTTGGCAACCCAAATGGTTCTTTTCTTGACACCACATTGGGCACCAACATATTTGGCAAACACATTTCCAACCTCATCCTTACGAAGAGAATAAACATCATAAATCATAATAGGGTTGGATGAGGAGTTACCAATAGTGCATGAAGAAGATAGGTGACCTTTCTCATGACATATGTAGCAAGTTTTTTTCTTCCATTTCTTCACACTTGATTTATCCACCATGGGAGTATTATCTTGATTCTTTTTGCAAAGTAGCCTTTCTTCAATTTGAGGTACACCATGACCTTGAACTTGAGGCCTATTCCCTTTTTTGCTTCTCACTAAGAGTCTTATTCTTCAATGGGCAAGATCTAACATGGTGCCCTTCAATTTTGCACTTGAAGCAAACAATCTTGGCCAAATTCTTGACATGTTCTTGGCCCTTCTTCTTGTTTCTCTTGAACTTATTATTGTTAGTGGACTTGTTCTTGATATTGGATTTGAATCCAAGCCCACTCTTGTCATTAGGGATTTTTTGCACACTCAAGATCTTGTTGAGTGTGGCCCTTCCTTCATGACCCTTTTTCAAGTCCATCTTTAAAGATGAGACTTGGGCCTTGAGCTCTTTGATTTCCTCTACATGGTTAGTATCAACACAAATACTAGAGGAAGTAGAAGCTTCATTGTTAGAGCAACAAGGCAAGGAATATAATTCATTACAAGGTGTAGCAATAATATGAGATGATGGATTACTAGGACTAGCACATGGCAGTACGACATTTGTAGTGGATGTAGTGATAATGTCCACATGAGGCTCATTAGATGTTACCTTTGACACAATAGCCTCATGAGATAACTTTAGCCTATCATGGGAGGCTAGAAGATCCTCATGAGAGCTTGATAGCATAACACGACTTTATTCCAATTTCCCATAATTGCTAGTTAGCAAAGCAAGTTGAGCCTTTAGCTCAACATTCTCCTTCAAAATAGATGCTTCACAAGAAATAGAGTCAGTAGCACAAGCATCATTATAATTAGCAATAGTATAAGACAACTTGGCAATCTCATTATATTTTCTTTTGAGATCAATTGCCACCTCAAGAGCTTTATCACGGGTTTCCTTTACTTTAGACACTTCTAGAGTAAACGTCTCCTCAAGAGATTCTTTGGTTGCTTGTGCTTCTTCAAGAGATTCATTTAGATTTGCAATATCATTAGCGTACTCACGCTCAAGGCTACTCATTTTGTCAATTTTGTTCTCATGCTCCTCAACTTGAGCTTCTAACTTATCAATACGTTCTTTGCTCTCAATAGCAAAACCCAAGATTTCAACAAAGTTAGAGCAAGCAATATTATTCTTAACAAGAGCATGACAAACAATCTCACCCTTTTCATGTAACAAATCAACATCAATCTCTTCTTCCTCATTATACTCATCCTCATCATCACAAGAGGTATTGGGTTCCAAAGTAGGATATACCTTTGAATCCCTAGCCATAAGGCATAGATGAGAACCGTGAGATGATGCTAATGAAGAATTACTTGAGGCTTCATTCAAGATGTTGTCTTGACCCATAGAATCTTCAGTTTCCTCTACATTGTTAGAAACACAACAACTAGAGGAAATAGAAGCATTTATATCATGGCAACAAGGAATATCAAGCATATCATCATGAGATTTATTCAAACAACTTACACATGATATGCAAGGACTATCAACACGAGCATGTAAATCATATATAGTGCTAGAAGTGTTTAAGTCCAAAGACGAGGCATTGTAATGAGATATAGATGAAGAATCATCAACAGTAAGCTTACTATCAACATTGCAATTTTCATCACCACTTACCATATCATTACCTTGTGTCTTGCTACACTTTGGTGAAGTGGAAGAGGATGATAACTCATCACGGACGGAAGTGGAAGCAATACCATCATCCTCAATAATATTGGACACATCATATTTATCTTGAAGTTTTGTCCATAACTCATGAGCACTCCAAAAAGGTATGATTGAAGAAGTAACTACATGGCTCAAAGAATTAACAAGCACATTAGAAGCTTGAGCATTGAGATATAAGTTTTTCTCATCCTCACAAGATAGATTTAGGAAATCTATTGGAGGAGAAAAATCTATATCTACAATTTGCTCCAAATTTGGGTCCATGGACCGAAAATGATTAAGCATACGAATTTTCCAAATCCCGTAACATGTGCCATCGAATATGAAAATGTCATCATGCACTAATCCCCTAGCCGACATCTTTACTCTCAAGGCGGTGAAGTCCAAAAAGAGAGACCAGGCTCTGATACCAATTGAAAAGGATATAGATGCCGCCTAGAGGGGGGTGAATAGGCGGTTTAAAACTTTTACGATATGGGCTTAACAAAGGCAGAATAAAACTAGCGTTTACTTTGTCAAGCACAAAACTTATATAAACTACGGTTCACCTACGTGCACCAACAACTTATGCTAAGCAATACAAGAACCTATGTGATAGCTAGATATAAGACTTCAATCACGAAGGCTATCACAAAGTAAAGTGCATATGTAATAGCTCGAGTATAGAGATAACCGAGGCACGCGGAGACGATGATTTATTACCGAGTTCCTCCCATAAAGGGAGTACGTCTCGTTGGAGGGGGGGGGGGGGCGGTACTAGGACCACCATGCCACAAAAGGCCTCACCCTATTCTCCTGTGAACCTCGCCACAAGAGGCCCGATTCACTTCTTCACTATCGGTGCACTTGTCGGTGGCAATCCGTAACCTCTCACAAAGATTGGGGCACTTCTCCACAACTCAATTGGAGGCTCCCAACAAACAAGCTCGGGGAAAGCTCCACAACTTAATTGGAGGCCCAAGTAATCCACAAACCTGCAAAACAACTAAACCGTCTAGGGTTCCAAGAACCCAAGAGTAAAACGCTTCTCACCTTTTACCCAATAAAATTCTCACCGAGAACTCAAATCGATGCACCATATGCAATGGCAAGAACACAAGAAGTGCTCAAGTCCTTCTTTCCCAAATTCCACCAAAGCTACAAAAGCTAGTGGGAGAATAAGAGAGGAAGAACACAAGAGGAAATCCACAAAAGAAACCCTAAGATCTAGATCCCAATATGTTCCCCTCACATAGAGGAGAGATGTATTGGTGGAGTTGTAGATCTAGATCCCCCTTTCAAATCCCCCAAAAAGATTCAAGAAATATGGGAGGGGTTGAGAGTATTTGCAAGCTCTTGAAGGTCAAACAATGGAGGAGAGAGAGAATGCAAGCTACCAGCCTAAGGAGGAAGAGGGGGTCTATTTATACCCCTCCCCAACAAAATATGACCGTTTGGGACCTCCCAGGCCGGATAATCCGCCCCTCCCCCGGATATTCCGGTTTCCCCGGGCCAAAATATGGCTAAGGACTTCGCGGCGCGACCCTCTGTATAGGGGGCGGATATTTGGGCCGGATAATCCGCCCCCGGAGGCCCGGATAATCCGTCCCTGTTACAGAGAGCCACGCCTCAAAGTCCTTAGCCGTTTCCCAAAAATTGGGCCGGATAATCCGGCCCCATGGCCGGATAATCCGCCCCCTGAAAAGTGGCAGAAACAGCAAAACTGAAACAATCTTAACTTTTGCATCTGGACTCCGTTTTTGATGATCTTAGGATCGTTTTAAAGAGGAAAATGAGATCTACAAGGTCATCAAGAGAAACATCATAGTCCAGAAATGTAGGATAGAACCAAATGATGAAAGGTTTGACCTCTCCCAAAATGACGAACCAATAAAACCTCCAACATCGAAAATGCAATAGAGAATGCATATGAAATTCGTTTTCGATGAACTTGAGCTTGTCATGGAGATTAACACAAGCTATAAATACTCACATGAGTAAGACCCAAATAAGAACCAAGAAACATGATGCCAAGTATGCAAAGGTTTGAGCTCTCACCGAGGGATATGATCAAGTTACTCACTCGAGAGCCTCTCTTGATAGTATGGTTATCTATCCTATAAACCGGTCTCCCCAACTAACACCACAAGACCGGTAAGAAAGAAATCCTATCAAGATCAAACAATTGCCTTGTGTATATTCCACTTGATGTTGATGATGATGATCTTCTACACCTCAAGATGGAACACCTTTCTTGATTGCGCTAGCTTGGTGAAGACTTGGAATTTTCTCCCCCATACTCCACTATGGAAGAGCCTCTCTTTAAGCATATGTTCACATATCCATGATCACCATAAGGATGGCAAGCTACACTTGAGATCATCTTATTATTCAAGACACACTTGCCATAGGCTCAACTTCTACTTGACCAATCTCTGGATCATTCCTTGAAACCTTGATCACCACTTGTTCTTCTTCACTTTCTTTTTCTTCCAACATTGAAGCCAACATATGGTTCAAGCATTGCCTATGGACAAATCCTACAAGTAAAACTCAATGCAAACATAAGTCCATAAAGATTGTCATTAATTACCAAAACCATACATGGGGCACACATGTTCTTTCACCCGTGTCGTTGAATTATCTCTGTAATGAAACACTACGACGTGGATGTGAGTTTGGGTAGGTTTGTAGATGCTTGCAAACGTCAAGTAGCTGAACTTTAAATAGTATCATTTGAAAATTTGAGAATATACACATCCATAAAAGCAGAGAATACATGTAGATGTGATTACATAATTTGTTGGGCATCTCATTGGCCTGCATATTTGTAGTGGATGTGCTGCTAATGCACATAGATGATAATATGATATCATGAATGGTGGTACAAAGAAGTGGACAATATGTATAAATATCAGGGCGATTCATCAGTTGAGCAATAACTTGCTGCATTTTTAATGCTTTAGTACATGACTACAGTGTTACATCCAATGAAGAAAATCAGAAAGTGCGACTAAAAGTAGAAAGTCCCTATTAAGGTTGGCCCTTGTCGTGGCCACATGACTGCATGAGACATCTCCCTTGTTGTTTGAAATGAAGATTGTGATATATGGATTTAAAAACTTGATGCTAGATCAGCATCTGGCATACTTGGATACTTGCAAAGTAGCAGAGAAAGGCATCAGGATAATGGCACTATGTATCTTTAGTGGCCTTTTGTCTAGACACAACAGAATGATCAATAACCTTGTATAAGGATCGTACTTAAATATAAGTATAAGTACTCTAATTTTGAACAATGAGGCAGTGCAATGTGGGTTTCTCCAACCTAGAACACAAAGGCACTATAAAATCAATTAGCGGTGGTTTAAGAAAATGGTACAACCACCACAGGTTCATGATGAACTAAGATGGAGGTTAAAAATGAGTTTGTAGAATATATAGATCATACCTAGATTTGGAGTTGCCACAACGATTTTTCTGAACACGCTACAACCTGTTGGGTCCGCAGCATAGAAAACAAAAAATTTCCTACGATGAGAACTATACGCCAAGATCTATCTACTAGATATAGAGCAATGGGTGGACATACATCCATGGAGAACTTACCCTCGAAGACAACGAGTTTTGTTAACGAGTAGGAACTCGTGGTTGATGTAGTCGTACGCTTGCCGATCTCAAGATCGCGTGGAAGTCCGAGCGCCGCAAATCAGCAGCGCATCCGTCCTCGCACACACGTTCAAGCCACCGGACAACCTCCACCTCCTCGCTCCAGCGAATCAGCGGAAGCAGCAACTCCTTCCAGACGCAAGGCCACCGGGAACATGT
Organism: Avena eriantha; assembly: GCA_910589775.1. Classification (NCBI taxonomy): domain Eukaryota; kingdom Viridiplantae; phylum Streptophyta; class Magnoliopsida; order Poales; family Poaceae; genus Avena; species Avena eriantha. The sequence goes on along the minus strand of OU342741.1, from coordinate 8,649,217 downwards.
ATCTCGCTAATCCGAGACCATGGGGGAATATCTAGAGGGGGAGAGAGATCCTTCACGAGGAGGTGTGAGGATGAAGGAGGGAATGGGTGGCCTTTTATAGGAGGAGGGGGGTGCCCCCTCTCTCCATGGCCGGCGCATGGGGGGTGACCCCTCACCTCCCCCATTCATGTGGTGGTAACCCCTCCACATTAAAATGCCTCTTCACATTCCCTTTTAAAGTCTCCACTTTAAATGCATTAAATTTCTCCAAATTTAATGCTCTCTCATTTAATAAAACTCTTTTATTTATTTTATTCAGAATTTTGTTAATTACTTTAATTAACAAACATTCACATAAAACCCCTTGCAACATTTCAATATTACATGCAGAACCACTTTCTGCAATTTCACCCGAAACAATTCCGGTTTCTATTGAAACAATTCATGTTTCTATCGAAACATTTCCTACGCTTTGCAAACCTTTTGTCTAGAACATATGTGCTCCTAAATGGTGTCCGGAAACCCTTAAGTGTGTCACCCTACGGTTCGCGAATAATGCAGACATGATTGAGACTCCTCTAGAATCAATAATCAGAAGCGGGACCTGGAGATCCATACTGACTCCTGCATATTCAACGATGACTTCTGTGATCGTGAGCACCTTTAACGTCAGCAATTTAATCCCTTTGTCTCATGATATAATACATGTCCGAGATTCGATCATCGGTATCCAAATACCTAGTTTGATCTCGTTACCGACATGCACTCTTTTCTCGTTCCCGTGATATAACATTCTAGTGATCACATCACTTGCTTGCAAGCTATCTTAATGTGATATCACCGAGAGGGCCCAGAGTATATCTATCCGTCATCTGGATTGACAAATTCCACTCTTGATCCATGAGCCTCAACATAACACCTTCGTAGTACTGGACCCATCTTTATAGTCACCCTGTTACGGTGTGACGTTTGATGTTATCAAGATACTCTTCCGGTGTTAGCAATTAACATGATCTCATGGTCTAAGGACTAAGACTACTTTGTATGATGTTATAGCAATATAAACATAATGACTTGATCGTAATGCTATACTTCGGATAAATGTTCATCACATCATTTCACAAATGCTGTGACATTGTTATTAACAACATCCAATGTCCATGATCAGGAAACTTTGATCATCTTGTTAATCAACAAGCTAGTCTATAAGAGAGGCATAACTAGGAACCCTTTTTGTTTATTAAACACACATGTATTGATGTTTCCTATCAATATAATTATAGCATGCAAAATAAACATCTATCATATACAAGAAATATATAATAACAACTTTATTATTGCCTCTCAGGGCATATTTCCTTCAGTCTCCCACTTGCACTGGAGACAATAATTTAGTTTACACAGTGATAAATCTAACACCCATGGAGTTCTGGTGTTGATCATGTTTTGCCCTAGGGAGTACTTTAGTCAACGGATCTGCTACATTTAGGTCCGTGTGCACTTTACAAATCTTTATATCTCCATCCTTGACATGCTCGCGGATGGAGTGAAACCGGCGCTTAATATGTTTGGAATTCTTGTGAGACCTTGGTTCCTTTGCGTTGGCTATGGCTCCATTGTTGTCACAATAGATCACCATCGGGTCTAACGCACTAGGAACCACACCCAGTTCTGTAATGAACTCTTTCATCCAAACTGTCTCTTGCGCCGCTTCTGAAGCAGCAACATATTCTGCCTCCGTTGTTGATCCAGCCACCACAGGTTGTTTGGAACTCCTCCAACTAACTGCTGCTCCGTTCAAGAGAAATACGTATCCGGGTTGAGACTTAGAGTCATCTGGATCGGTGTCAAAGCTAGCATCGACATAACACTTAGCGACTAGCTCTTCTTCACCTCCGTATATAAGAAACATATCCTTAGTTCTTCTCAAGTAGTTGAGGATGTTCTTTACCGCTATCCAATGTTCCGAACCTGGATCAGATTGGTACCTACTAGTCAAACTAATAGCATGTGCCACATCCGGTCTTGTACATAGCATGGCATACATAATAGAGCCTATGGCCGAGGCATAGGGGATCTTATCCATCATCTCTCTTTCTTCCGCCGTAGCCGGACTTTGAGTCTTACTCAATGTCTTGCCTTGCAACATAGGTAAGAACCCCTTCTTACTTTCGTCCATATTAAACTTCTTTAATATCTTATCAAGGTATGTACTCTGCGATAGCCCAATTAGGCGTCTTGATCAATCTCTATAGATTTTAATGCCTAATATATATGAAGCTTCACCAAGGTCCTTCATTGAAAATTTGCTGTTTAGATAACTTTTAACACTGTTTAAAAGATCTGTATCATTTCCAATAAATAATATGTCATCCACATATAGTATCAGAAATGCCACATTGCTCCCACTCACTTTCTTATAAATACAAGCCTCTCCATAAGTTTGGACAAATCCAAACTCTTTGATCACCTCATCAAAGCGGAGATTCCAACTCCGGGATGCTTGCTTCAGTCCATAAATGGATCGCTGAAGTTTGCACACCTTATTAGCATCCTTAGGATCGACAAAACCCTTTGGTTGTATCATATACAACTCTTCTTCAATATTACCATTGAGGAACGCAGGTTTGACATCCATCTGCCATATTTCATAATCGAAATATGCAGCAATTGCTAACATAATCCTAACCAACTTAAGCATCGCTACGGGAGAGAATGTCTCATCGTAGTCAACTCCTTGAATTTGTCGAAACCCCTTTGCGACAAGTCGAGCCTTATAGATGGTTACATTACCATCAGCCTCAGTTTTTCTTTTTGAAAATCCATTTATTCTCAACAGCCTTTCGATCGTGAGGTAAGTCCACCAAGGTCCAAACCTGGTTTTCGTACATGGATTCCATCTCGGATTTCATGGCTTCTAGCCATTTGTTGGAATCAGGGCTCATCATTGCTTCTTCATACGTCGCAGGGTCATCTATTTCATCAATCATGAAATTCATAACAGGATTGCCGTACAGTTCAGGAGCTACACGTGTCCTGCTTGACCTGCGAGGTTCGGTAGTGTCCTCTTTCGGAGTTTCATGATCAATATCATTAGCTCTCTCTTCATTAGGTGAAGTCAACTCCGAAACAACTTCCAGTGTTGCGCTACTCGCCATTTCATGAAGAGAAGGTTCAATAACCTCTTCGAGTTCTACCTTCCAACTACTCACACCTTTCGCGAGAAACTCCTTCTCAAGAAAGGATCCATTCTTGGCAACAAAGACCTTGCCCTCGGATCTGTGATAGAAGGTATACCCAATCGTTTCCTTAGGGTATCCTATGAAGACGCATTTTTCCGCTTTGGGTTCGAGTTTATCCGGTTGAAGTTTCTTCACATAAACATCACATCCCCAAACTTTAAGAAATGACAGCTTAGGTTTGTTTCCAAACCATAATTCATACGGTGTCTTTTCAACGGATTTAGATGGTGCCCTATTTAAAGTGAATGTAGAGGTTTCCAGTGCATAATCCCAAAATGACAGTGGCAAGTCAGTCAGAGACATCATAGATCGAACCATATCCAATAAAGTACGATTACGACGTTCTGACACACCATTACGTCGTGGTGTTCCGGCAGGCGTGAGTTGTGAAACTATTCCACACTATTTTTCATGTGTGTGCTAAACTCGTAACTAAGATACTCTCCTCCACGGTCAGACCGTAGAAATTTGATCTTTCTATTACGATGATTTTCCACTTCATTCTGAAATTCTTTGAACTTTTCAAAAGTTTCAGACTTGTGTTTCATCAAATAGATATACCCGTATCTACTCAAATCATCCGTGAAAGTAACAAAATAACGATATCCACCTCGCGCCGACACACTCATTGGTCCACACACATCAGTATGTATGATTTCCAATAAATCTGTCGCCCGTTCCATTGAACCGGAAAACGGCGTTCTAGTCATCTTGCCCATAAGGCATGGCTCACATGTATCAAATGATTCAAAATCAAGTGATTCCAAAAGTCCATCAGAATGGAGTTTCTTCATGCGTTTAACGCCAATATGACCTAGAAGGCAGTGCCACATATATGCAGATATATCATTATCAAGTTTAATCCTTTTAGCATCAACATTATGAATATGCGTAATACTACTATCGAGATCCAATAGAAATAAACCATTCAACACAGGTGCATGACCATAAAAGATATTATTCTTATAAATCGAACAACCATTTTTTTTAGATTTAAACAAATAACCACTTTGCATCAAACATGATCCGGATACAATGTCCATGCTCAGTGCAGGCACCAAATAACAATTATTCAAGTTTATAACTAATCCCGACGGCATATGGAGAGGCATCGTTCCGACGACGATCACATCAACTCTTGATCCATTGCCGACCCGCATCGTGACCTCATCCCTTGCTAGTTGTCGCTTGTTCCGCAGCCCCTGAACCGAGTTATATATATTAGCAACCGATCCCGTATCAAATACCCAGGTGCTACTGCGAGTACTAGTCAAGTACACATCAATAACATGTATATCATATATACCTTTCTTTGCCTTGCCGGCCTTTTTGTCCGCCAAATACTTGGGGCAGTTGTGCTTCTAATGGCCAGTCCCCTTGCAATAGTAGCACTCGGTGTCAGACTTAGGGCCAGCTCGGGGTTTCTTTTCAGGCGCGGCAATAGATTTGCCGCCCTTCTTTTCCTTCTGCTTGCCTTTCTTGTCCTTCTTGAAACCGGTGGTCTTATTGATCATCAACACTTGATGTTCTTTCCTAATCTCCACTTCTGCAGTCTTAAGCATTGACAGAAGCTCGGGAAGAGACTTCTTCATGCCCTGCATATTATAGTTCATCACGAAGCTCTTGTAGCTAGGTGGCATAGATTGGAGAACACGATGTATGCCTAAGTCAATGGGAATCGTTATTCCCAAGGACACAAGCTTATCGGCGTACCTAGACATTTTGAGTACGTGCTCACTAACGGAGCTGTTCTCTTCCATCATGCAGCTAAAGAACTTTTCAGAAGCATTATAACTCTCTACGGCAGCATGGGTATCGAAAATCATTTTCAATTCTCCCATGGTATCAAAGGCATTGCCATTTTCGAAACGTTTTCAAAGTTCTGGTTCTAGCCCATACAGTATGCCGCAATGAACTAAGTTGTGGTCCTCCCGACGAGTTATATAGACGTTCTTTTCCTTGTCAGGGGCATCAGGAGCTGGTAGGGGGCCTAGCGGCGCCTCTAGCACATATTGCTTTTGTGCAGCAGTGAGGAGAATCCTCAAATTCATAGCCCAGTTGGTGAAGTTGCTACCATTCGCAGCAAGCTTCTCTTTCTCCATGAACACATTGAAATTAAAAGCAGGTGGTGCCATCTACAACAGAAATTGTAAAATATATTTAGACTAAGTTTATGATAGATTGAGTTCAACTAATCCAAATTACTAATGAACTCCCACTCAAAAATGACATCCCTCGTGTCCTTTTGGTGATGACATGAACCAAATCCAATACACCAAGTCCGATCATCACGTGAGTCGGTGTAGCTTCAAAGGCGAGTATTTATATAGGCATCATATCAACTATATGACTCATGCTTAACCTTTCGGTCCGTGTTCTGAGGCCATGTCTATACATGCTAGGCTCGTCAAGTAAGAACCTTAGTATTCGCGTGTGTAAAACTGTCTTACACCCGTTGTATGAAAGCGTAGAGTCGAGAACACCCGATCATCACGTGATGCCTCAAAACATGATCCACAAAACGGTGCATACTTAAGGAAGAACACATTTTATCTTGATATCTAAATGAGGGATCATCTTATAATGCTACCAAAAGCGCCAAACTAGCAATATAAGATGCTAACATCTAATGTGTGAAGTGAGGTGATATGGTCCATGCATTTGATCTTTATCATTTGCATCGTGGTATGATCTCTATCATTCCTTTGTGTGTAAGGCCAAGGTCTATGGAACTTACACGTTAAGTGAGTTGTAAGAGTATCTATCATACATCTTACAACAATACCATATCAAGACACTAGCCCAGCAACGATCTAAACTAGACGCCTCTAATTTATCAATTGCAAGTTTTACGTGGCTTAGGGCTTTCAGAGATAGAACCGGTCCTACCTACGAACATGAACCACAACGAGGATAACCAAGTTATTAGCAACTCGTTGTAAATCAAATATTGACTATAGTAGGAGAGACAGACACCCGCCAGCCACTTATGCAAAACAAGTTGCATGTCAGTCGTGGAACCGGTCTCATGTACGATGACATGTAAGGTTGGTCCGGGCCGCTTCATCCCACTATGCCACCAATATCCAAAGTACATAGAAGATGCAATAACATGATCATCATCGCCCACATATAAACATATGTGTACTACCCGTGCAAAGCACCTACGCATAGATCAGGCTCTGATACCACTGTTGGGTCCACAGCATAGAAAACAAAAAATTTCCTACGATGAGAACTATACGCCAAGATCTATCTACGAGATACAGAGCAACGGGTGGACATACATCCATGCAGAACTTACCCTCGAAGACAACGAGTTTTGTTAACGAGTAGGAACTCGTGGTTGATGTAGTCGTACGCTTGCCGATCTCAAGATCGTGTGGAAGTCCGAGCGCCGCAAATCAGCAGCGCATCCGTCCTTGCACACACGTTCAAGCCACCGGACAACCTCCACGTCCTCACTCCAGCGAATCAGCGGAAGCAGCAACTCCTTCTAGACGCAAGGCCACCGGGAACATGTATCTCGCTAATTCGAGACCATGGGGGAATATCTAGAGGGGAGAGAGATCCTTCACGAGGAGGTGTGAGGATGAAGGAGGGAATGGGTGGCCTTTTATAGGAGGAGGGGGGTGCCCCCTCTCTCCATGGCCGGCGCATGGGGGGGTGACCCCTCACCTCCCCCATTCATGTGGTGGTAACCCCTCCACATTAAAATGCCTCTTCACATTCCCTTTTAAAGTCTCCACTTTAAATGCATTAAATTTCTCCAAATTTAATGCTCTCTCATTTAATAAAACTCTTTTATTTATTTTATTCAGAATTTTGTTAATTACTTTAATTAACAAACATTCACATAAAACCCCTTGCAACATTTCAATATTACATGCAGAACCACTTTCTGCAATTTCACCCAAAACAATTCCGGTTTCTATCGAAACAATTCCTGTTTCTATCGAAACATTTCCTACGCTTTGTAAACCTTTTGTCTAGAACATATGTGCTCCTAAATGGTGTCCGGCAACCCTTAAGTGTGTCACCCTACGGTTCGCGAATAATGCAGACATGATTGAGACTCCTCTCAGATCAATAATCAGAAGCGGGACCTAGAGATCCATACTGACTCCTGCATATTCAACGATGACTGCTGTGATTGTGAGAACCTTTAACGTCAGCAATTTAATCCCTTTGTCTCATGATATAATACATGTCCGAGATTCGATCATCGGTATCCAAATACCTAGTTTGATCTCGTTGCCGTCATGCACTCTTTTCTCGTTCCCGTGATATAACATTCTAGTGATCACATCACTTGCTTGCAAGCTATCTTAATGTGATATCACCGAGAGGGTCCAGAGTATATCTATCCGTCATCTGGATTGACAAATTCCACTCTTGATCCATGAGCCTCAACATAACACCTTCGTAGTACTAAACCCATCTTTATAGTCACCCTGTTACGGTATGACGTTTGATGTTATCAAGATGCTCTTCCGGTGTTAGCAATTAACATGATCTCATGGTCTAAGGACTAAGACTACTTTGTATGATGTTATAGCAATATAAACATAATGACTTGATCGTAATGCTATACTTCGGATGAATGTTCATCACATCATTTCACAAATGCTGTGACCTTGTTATTAACAACATCCAATGTCCATGATCAGGAAACTTTGATCATCTTGTTAATCAACAAGCTAGTCTATAAGAGAGGCATAACTAGGAACCCTTTTTGTTTATTAAACGCACATGTATTGATGTTTCCTATCAATACAATTATAGCATGCAAAATAAACATCTATCATATACAAGAAATATATAATAACAACTTTATTATTGCCTCTCAGGGCATATTTCCTTCACAATCCACTAGGAATTATAAGTAAAATCAATAGAAAAACATATCAGATCACGAAAGAAAATATCTTTAATGAGATCTGACATGAACAACATTAAAAAAGCAGCAAGATTATGAGTGCGATATATCTATCTGGGTCTTCTACTCGTAATGGCAAGCAAAAAGCATATGTGTATCTTGGTCATATAAAGCTCATGGAAGTCCTATAACTATAAGCTTTGCTATCCTTGGCGGATTTATAAGGTAGTGCCATTTTGTAACTAAAAAAGGAACAATGCATCCTTGAAATGTATCAATACGGCTGGTGGTAAAAGAATCAGAATTAATCTGAAAATAGTGTTGCCTACGCTACTTCTATTTTGCATGATATAAGTATTGCCCTACAAATTAATGACATAAGAATGGGGAATTGAAGACAATAAGATTAGCTTGTTAACTCAGAAAACAATACCGCCAAAGTAAAGCGATGCCTGCCAGAAATCTTAGATCACAAATTTGTTTTTTTCTCCTTTGCAATACTTTACGCACCACCTGAAAGTATATGCTGGCCATTCATCACATCCCTCTTTTACTTCAGTTTCAACAAATTGCAGTGAACTGCAATAAGATTCAGCTAGTTGTTATGCACGCAATCACCAATTAAGACACCCTGGACAAAGGCAGCAAACAACGGCCGTGAAAGCACAATTTGGGAAAGTCCACAATGTCTACTCACCCAAATTCCTGTGCATAGTGCATGAAAGAAGACTTGTAGGCCAACCATCCAACATGTTTTCTATCCTCCTCCCGAGATATTTTCTCATTTATTTTTGATGGTCTTAGGCATACTCTTATACAGTGTATCAATTAGATCTGGCAACTCCAGAGCAGCATCCTTTTAAATAGTAGCGGAGAACTGTGGGTAGAAACATGTGATCTGCTTCCTGGCCATAACATTAGCTCTAACGGACCAAGTCATGGCTTGATCCAGTTGATAATATAGTTTATACTGGGAGAGATTTTTTGAAGTAAGAATAATGTGATAATGTTTTATTTAAATAAGTAGAGATTTCTTACCGTAAGAATAATGTGACAACATTATTTGTGAAACTTGTATTAATATCTGCTACTTGTTTATATTTGTATCGATCCTTTGCTTATATCCACCAATATTTAGAATTTATAAACCACTTAAAAGCTTACACACAATTTAGCATGAGATGTTACTGCTCTTATTTGCATTTGCTCAATTCATATGCCAGGCACATGCAAAGGCATGTGACCGGAAGAGGCAGAATAAGAAGAGAAAGAAAGGAAGCTAGCAAGCCACATGATAAAGTGTATCTAGCATATTTATACAATAAAGCTTGGTGGCAGTAAGATGAACAATGCAAAATTGATCTAGAGTCAAACATGCCGGCACATGGAGGTGAGAATGGTTAATGCTGGTGCAAGTGAAAGTGGAACTGCCAAACTTCCGAAAGCTAGGATACTACCTAACACATAAGAAATCTTGGTTAGTTATATACAATAGTTCACTCTCATTTCTAAATTACCAGCATACATAGGTATACATATGCATCTCATATCGTTTCTTTTATAAAAACCTCGTTCATATTGACAGTGGCCAGAACTGAGCTGTCAATTATGTTTAAGAAATACAGCTGCACACTTAAACTAGAAGGGGACGCAGTCACCGCCCCTAGGTGCCAGCCATGATTATGTCCACGCAGGTGATGATGATAAGGAGGCGAAGACGACGAAAACGCAAGACTTCAAATCCAGTCGCAAGCGTCCGCTTTATTCCCGTTACGACTGAGGGGATGTTAGAATACAGATACATATACGTATATGAGATACTAGGACTCTAAGATCATCTTGTACTCCAAGTCTACCTACCCCTTGTAACTCTATATATACTCTCCATGAGGGTCAAATCAATACAACGAAATATTAGGGATTCTATATTTTCCACAATTTACAAAATGGACACCATATGAATTTCTCCCTGTGTACGCCTTTATTAGCATTTATATTTCTGTAAGTTCTGAGAACCAACCCGTGGTTGGATGGTTAGGAGGGCAGTGGTACCACCAGCCCACCAGAGTTCAAACCTCAGGTTTGATGCTTTGGTGTCTCATAAAGGTGGAATTTTCTTTCAGTGGGAGGTGACTTTCCCGTCGATAGCGAGACGCCTGTGGTGACTTCGTAAATCTCAAGACCCGCCAGCTCAGTCTCTCGGAGGTGCTCATAGGGATAGGGTGTGCGTGCGTATGTTCATAGGGGTGAGTGTATGTACGCATTGTGAGCGTCTGCGTGTGCTCATAGGGGTAGGGTGTGCGTGCATGTGTTCATAGGGGTGAGTATATGTACGCATTGTGAGCGTCTGCGTTTGATCTAAAGAAACCTTCATCACAGAACTGAACAGATGCGAAACTTATCTTTAATTATATTTTAATTGAGATCATCAATACAAAGCAATTACAGCACGGAAAAATAAATCAGACTGGGTAACTCAATGTTAGTTGCTGGCCATGGCAGGTTTCCATAAGAAGAATCATGTGATGTACGGCAACTCCTAGTTCCGGTCAAGCTTGAATAAAAAAATGCATACATGCAGCAGAGCACCCAGGCTGCAAGTTTGCATGGACCGTAGTTCTCTAGAACATTCGGCTAGCACCTAGGAGTTTCATAGAGCTGGACTGATTTGGTGTACAGTGCAAACCAAGGAGAGGCGAATCCAGCACAGCACAGTCGTTGGATTATTCCTGTCAAGACTTGATGGACGGCACGTGATAGCTTTGTACTTGGAAATCAACGGCTGCAATAGCTTCACATGTGTTTTGGCGGGAAACTGTGAAGAGGCTGCTAAATCCAAATTCAAAACTGCTACGTTATAGTAGTAGAGATATATGTAAAGAAATTGAAATATGGAAAGGGACCTACCTAATATCTTAGGAAGTGGATTGATTTACCTCAGTTTAATCTTAAAAAAGGTTCCATATATAATCTTCCGTGCAAAAGTTATAGAGAAAAATTTAGAGGTCAGACACTTCACTGCTGCAGGAAGACGTAACATGGTAGATCATCGGCGGCACTGCAGACTTCTATACCAGAGGTAAGCCAGCTGGAAAAAGAGTCACCAAAGGAGGTTGTGTCGAACGCTGATACAGCAAAAATGATCCAGGAGACAGCATCCAACAGATCACGTTATGCAACCTGGCCAACAAATTGAATGGCTTACTTCAAGAAGGGATGGATTTAGTCGTTATTGACATTAGAAGAAAGCAGAACACTATCACAGTTATAAGCTAGCTAATTTTGACCATACTGAACCATGCACTTCTTAGCTGTTTAGCTGCTAGAACGACTTCTTTTGCAGGGATAGCAAAAACTGGGAGCCTTCTTGTAATTAGAAGTTAGAGATCAACCTGATAGCGTTGGATAAAGGGCAATGGAATGGATCAGTATTTGCTCTGGCAGTATCTTTATTAAATATTCATTCATTGTCACTCTCCTTGAGACCTCTGCCTGAAGACCAAAGTAATTTGTACAGCAAGGCACGCAGATTCCATGAAATAAGACCAAAGAAATTCGTACAGCAAGACACGCAGATTCCATGAAATTCTGCAGCAAGCGGTTTCATAGGAACAAAGCTGAAGTTCTCATTTCAGATAGGAACTTAATAAACAAACATTGAATCAACCGAACACAAACACACCTCGAGTGTGCGCTTCTAGCGGAGGGCATGACTGAGATCTCTGGCGATGTGGCAGAGCTGTGACGCGGGGGCAGGGCGGCCCTCTCCGGCACACCTCCGTCGCTCTGTGTTTCGCCTATTTTAGAGACAGAGAAGCTTGGGTGGTAGCCACCTGCTGTCGGCATGCAGATGAAGAAAAAGCCACCCGTTGCGCCTTCCACCCGTCGTCTCCGTGGTCGGCATCCGCATAGGGTCCTCTGGCGTGGTCCTCGGCACCATGCCCCGGGATCTGTTGCCATCTAGCGCGTCGACCCTCCGACATTGTTGCATCATCTTGCAGCTGCTGGCGTGGTCAAAAGCAGGTAGCCATGGAGAAATTAGGAGGACGCCGGTGTTAGGAAGGGGAAGGGACTGGAGCAGCGTGGAGCCACTGCTGGTACCGGTGGGCTAGAAGGAAGAGCACCTCTTCCTGTAGAGATTGATCCTCCACTCGTCGGCGGTTGGTTGGAGGAGAGGAAACGGGGAGCGATAAGAGAGGAGGGCACGCGACTCTTCGAGAAATCACCGGTGGCTGGAAAAAAAAAAGAGACAGACCACCGCTTTGACCAAACCATCTAGAAGACACGCGATAAACAGGGAAAAATTGCACTGTGGATATCGGGTTAGAGCAAGTACAATAGGATGACATCAGCCGGCTATAAAAGGTTAAAATACTATATTTTGGCTGAGTTGGAGGAGAGAGAAGAGGAGAGAGAAGAAGAACTGGCTGTAAGTTAAGAGCCAACTACAACACGTTCTCCTAGACACTTTATGAGAGTGACATGTGGACCATATATTAGTAAAATAGTATATGTTTATAGTTAGCTATTATACTTGTTGGCTATAATGATGACTATAGATGACATGACAGTGTCTTATAGCCAATAATGGGCTATACTATTAAACTTGCTCTTAGTGTAGATGTGCGAATCTACAGTTTCAAAGGCTGATCTGGCAGTCCTAATCGAACGCTGAACTGCATCACTTTCATATATGTAGTGATTACTTTAATGCAAAACTGAAATAGTGTCCGTACGTGTTCAAAAAGAACGAGCTTAAGTCTGCAACATTTTAAGCGCTCAGTTCTTTGCACTGCACAGGCGTAGTGCATCTTTGGTTTGCTGAAGTGGGCATAGTGAACATTCTGTAGTCTAAAACGTTAGCTATAATCCTTTTTATATACTCCCTTCGATCCAAATTAATTGACTTGAGTTTATCTAGATTCGGATGTATCTAGACATGTTTTAGTGCTGGATACATCCGAACCTACATAAATCCGAGTCAATTAATTTGGATGCACAAATGCGAGACAATCACAAGTATAAAAGGAAATGAAAAAAATTAACCAAGAGCAACAAAATAAAAACAAGTGGAACAAAGTGTTTTAAATATCGTGAGATCAAAACAAACGACTGCTACATGTAGAACACAAATTTTAGCACCCAGGAATAAATCGCGACTACCGCTACATGTGATCCTGACTTTGGAGAACCACCCCAAAATTAGGAGTAGTGTATTGGCTGCCGGTTCCATTGATCGAGCGGACCGAACAATGAGGGCTTGCCAAAAAAAAGGGGACGTACATGGAGATCCAGAAAAAGGAAATTCCAGTCGTAACGTGTTTAATTAGAATCGGAAACGTGCGTGAGTAGTACCTGCTTGTAGTATATCGATTTACAGTTGGTGTACGAGTCGGTCGTCCGTGCATAGATAATAAACCACAACAGGGTACCGAGTCCTAAGTCCTAACGTGTTCAGTTCATAGAGTTTATGATTGCGGTGCGTCTTGATTTTTCACCTTGTTGTTGGCCGATCTTCATCGATCCCTTGCCTTGCAAACCTATATAATATCCCACCTCCTCGAAACAGGATTTTGTCCCGCTTTATAAATAAAGCACACAGGTGAGATTGCTGCAGGGCCAGACAGCACATCGCCCAAGGAACAAACTGGAACAACGACGGGACCACAGCTGGGGCAGACAGCACAAAGCCAAGCCCAAAAGAAAATAGAAAAAAAGGAAAAGAAAATAAAGCCGACACCAGCGGTGCGATAAGAACGAAGGTAACTCACCACCATTGCGCCCACCGGAGAAGTACCACCACAGGCCTGGCATTCCAAAGCGCCGCGTACAAGCAGCACCTCCAGAAGGGGAGTGACGACAACGACACTGCTGCCCGGACAAGTCCTAGGGTTTCCCCCGGTACGCCCCGGGAGGTGTGAGAGAGATACACCCGACGCCCTTCAGGAAGGAAGGCGATACCCACGGGCGTCACCGCGTCGGGATCAAATAGACAAGGATTTCTCCCGACCTCTCAAAAGCCACACTCCCGGACCCCTAGAAATGCTCCACCAAACTCGTCGCCCACCTGCACGCGCCAGCACGGTCTCGAGGTCACTGCCGTCATCACACCGTGAGCTATGGGGCAAGGCCAGTAAGACGGGGAGAGTGGGGCCTTTGGAGAGGGTCGGGATGACCTCAGCACGCGGGAGGGAACTACCTCCACCGCCAGAAGGCGGTAGCCGACCGGATGTAGCAGCAAGACAAACCAGGCCCTCTAGGCCCGGCCAAGCCCGAGAAGGCTCGTGAAGTCTCACCACCCCACTGCAGCAAGGGTGCCACCGTACACGCCAACCCCAGCACTAGGTCCAACTCCATCGTCCACCAGGGGAACCGCCACCGCGGCAAGTCCCAGCCGTCAAGTAACAGCTCCAACGCCACCGAGCTCACCCGAGCTAGTCGGACCTACGCCGGTCTAAGGAACACCATCGTTACTCACCTCCCGAAGCCGCCTTCGTCGAAGGGATGACTTGCAGACCACCTTCCGAGGCCGCCTCCCCGGCATCCACAGACTCGCACCCACATGGCCAGGTTCATTGCGTGACCTGCAAGGCGTGGGGGGGGGGGAGGATTGGTTGGCACAGGATGGCGGAAGCGGCACGGCCGCGCGGAGGAGATCGACCTCCACCGCCGATGGCGGTTGCCGACCGGGGCGCGGAAGCAGGGGCCCACCAGGTCTCGGACCCGGCCGGGCCCAAAAAAGGTCCCGTAAAGTCCCCACCGCCTGCTGCTGCAACGTAGCCGCAACCGCCGCCGCCATCCCACACGCCCCACACCGCCACCCCGCCTCCAGAGGGTGCCAGCACCGCGCGGGGCCCATCTCAGACCCAGATCAGGCCCAAAAGGGCCCAGATCTGGGCTAGCCGGAGCTGCCCGTAGGAGCAAACCCGCCGTGCGCCACCCTGCCGACCCCAACCGGCGACACCGCGCCGCCACCACAACACCGTGGAGCCGAGTGGAACCCCCCGCCGCGCCCCGCCGCCGTCACTGGGAGCAGCAGCACTCGCCACCGCGGATGCCGCAGGATGCCCCCACCACCGCAGAGGGAGCCGGCTGCGGCCAGCGCCGCCCTCAGCATCTGCCGCCTAGGCCACCCCGCCGCCCGTCGCGCAGCCCGCAGCCGCGCCGCCATGGCGTTCGGCGCCAACGCTATGCACCTCCCCGGGCACACGACCCCGCGACCAGCCCCCCCGAGGAAGAAGATGAGAACTCCCCGCCGGCGTCGGCGCCGGCCAGGCTTCGCCCGAGCACGCCCTCCTGGCGGAGGCGAGGGAAGGGGAAGGGGTGAGGGGGGCGGCGGTGGAAGGGAAGCTAGGGTTCCCCTGTCACCTCGCGGGGGCGACAAGGGGAACGGCTCTCACCATAATATCCCACCTCGATCGGGTGGGAATGGCAGAGTATTCCAACATTCCGGTCGCAATGGTAGCTGAGAGAAGGTCTTATGTGATGAACATAGATGGCTATGTTGGTTAATTTAGTTTCAATTTCAGTCCTTAGCATCAGAATAAGTTCAGTTTCGTCAGGTTTAGCTGGCTGCTGTCTTCTGTTAGGGGTTTCAGCTATTCCTTAGGGACAGATAGGTAGAGTTTCTTTAGATGGTTGACGCGATCATCGCGCTGTGATCCTCGATCGCCTGGACGTGGGATGGCACGTCCGATGTGGGCATCGTGTGCTCTCACACGATCAATCCTTGTAAGAATAAAAGGAGGAGATAATGAAGAAAAGTTGTAGCAGTAGTACACAACACAAAACACATGAGTTCTCTCTCTCTCTCTCTCTATGCTTTCTGTTTTTCTGAGTCGTGAATTCGTGTGCGATTGTGAGTTGAGAGAGTCCACAAGTGGTATCAGAGCCCACAGATCGCAATGGCTGGGACACCTCCCCCACCGCCAGCACAACCGGCGGCCAGATCCACAAGTGTACAATGTCGCGTGCGCTCCGAGAGCCGCGGACGTCCAAGGACAAGGAGAGGCGGCGAGGTCGTGGTGCGGGAGACGATCGTGAGGGAGGGCGGCGGCGGCGGCAGTGCCGTCTCCTGGCCCACACTCACGAAGACCAACTACACTGAGTGGGCAATCTTGATGCGTGTCAAGCTCCAGGGCGCAGGGCTCTGGGACGCCGTCGAGAGCGACGACGTGCCGGAGCGGCAGGAAAGGCAGGCGCTCGGCGCCATCCTCAGCTCGGTGCCGCCGGAGATGGTGCAGCTGCTCGCGACCATGGACAACGCCAAGATTGCGTGGAACACGGTCAAGACGATGCGCGTCGGCGTCGATCGCGTGCGCGAGGCACGCCGCCAGAAGCTCCGAAAGGACTTCGACGCGCTGGCATTCAAGGGCGGGGAGAGCGTCGAGGACTTCTCCCTCCGTGTCTCCAGCCTGGTCAGCGAGCTGCAGTCGCTGGGCGACACCACCTCTGAGCTCGACGGCGTCTCCAAGATCTTGCGTGTCGTTCCTCCAAGGTATGCACACATGGCCTGCTCAATTGAGACTCTCCTTGATTTGAAGAGCCTCACCATCGACGAGCTGACTGGGCACCTGGCGGTGTCGGAGGGGCGCGGTGAGCCCGAGCAGGAGACGGGCGGCCGCTTGATTCTCATAGAGGAGGAGTGGCGTGCCCGCAGTGCTGGCCACCAGACAAGAGCAGGAGGCTCTGGCTCTGGAGGCAAACAACAGAAGGACCGCCCGAGCGGCGGCAAGGACGGCACCCGCGGAAGCAGAGGCCCGTCCAGGGACGATCAGTGCCGTTACTGTAAGAAGAAAGGGCATTGGGCAGGGGAGTGTCGGAAGAAGAAGAGGGACGAGGAGGCGCAAGCGCACCTTGTCCAGGAGGAAGGCGACACTGATCCCGCGATGCTGTTTGCGGAGGTCGAGCTCGACGCGGCGCCCATTGTGGCGGCTCCAAGCGCGCCAGCCCCAGGCGCGGTGGTTGCTGAGCGCGCCCTCGTCTTCCTAAATGAGGAGAAGGCCAAGGTGGTGCCAGGGCGTGCTGACGAACCCATGGACACCATGTGGTATCTCGACATCGGCGTGTCGAACCACATGACCAGCAACCGAGCAGCGTTCACCACGCTTGACGAATCCATCACCGGCAACGTCCGCTTCGGGGACGGCTCGGTGGTTCAGATCAAGGGCAAGGGCGACATCGCCTTCAGCATTAACGGTGGCCAGCAGCGCGTGTTCACCAACGTGTACTTTATCCCTAGGCTAAAGAGCAGCGTGGTGAGCCTCAGACAGCTCCACGAGCACGCCTGCGACATCCGTATCAGACATGGCGTCCTCACAATCCACGATCGTCGTGATCAGCTGCTGGTGCAGGTAAAGCGCTCGCTGAACCGCCTGTACAAGCTATCTCTGCAACCTGCCAGGCCGGTGTGCCTGGAAATGCGCCACGACACGGCGTCGTGGCAATGGCATGCACGCTTCGGGCACGTCCACTTGGAGGCATTGTAGAAGATGGCCCGCGAGAACATGGTGCACGGCATGCCACCCGTCGAGCCCACCGGCGAGCTCTGCGAAGCATGCCTTGTTGGAAAACAGCGGCGCACGCCGTTCCCACAGCAGGCCAAGTTTAGGGCAGAGGAGCGGCTCGAGCTGGTGCATGCTGACCTATGTGGTGCCATCGTGCCACCAACGCCTGGCGGGCGCCGGTATTTCCTTCTCCTTGTCGACGACTACAGCCGCTACATGTGGCTCGTGCTGTTGTCGACGAAGGACGAGGCCGGCGTCGCTCTCAAGCGCTTCCAGGCTGAGGCGCAGATTGAGGGGCGCTGCACGCTGCACACCTTGTGCACCGATCGGGTGGGGAGTTCACCTCCAACGCCCTAGCCACCCACTTCGCCGACACCGGTGTCAAGCGGCACCTGACGGCGCCGTACACACCACAGCAGAACGGTGTGGTAGAGCGCCGCAACCAGACCGTGGTGGGCATGGCCAGAACGATGATGAAGGCCAAGGGACTGCCCAGCTTCTTCTGGGGAGAGGCAGTGACGATGGCGGTGTACACGCTCAACCGCGCGTTCACGCGCTCTGTTGACGGCAGGGCACCGTATGAGGCCTGGCACGGCAAACGCCCCTCCGTCGAGCACCTCCGCGTCTTCGGATGCGTGGTGCACGTCAAGAGCACTCGCCCCTTCCTCCGCAAGCTCGAGGACCGGAGCATGCCGATGATCTTCATCGGGTACGAGCCTGGGACGAAGGCATATCGAGTGTATGACCCAGCAACTCGCCGTGTCCACATCACGCATGATGCTATCTTCGACGAAGCAGCAAGCTGGAACTGGGCAAAGGGCAACGGCGGCGCGGCCGCACCTGATGTGGGGGAGTTTGTGGTAGAGCATGTGGTGGCCGAGCCACCGCACACTACGACACGCACAAGCCCTGCCCCAGCTACAGATCCGGGGAAGCGGGCGACGCTGGTGAAGAGCCTGCCTCCGCCAGTGAACCGCAGCAGCCGCCGGCCTCTCCAACACCTGAAGTGGATCGTGGATCCCCTCGCGTGGAGTTCGCCACGCCCCCTTCAGTAGAGAACCCTGAACTCCTCGATGCTGCTGATGAAGGAAAACACCACCGCTACCGGCGCGTATCGGAGCTGATCGACGCCGCGGCGGCAGTACCAGGGCTCGCGGAGCGCCTCCTCCTCACCACGGCAGAGGAGCCAGCCAGCGTGGGCGAGGCCCAGCAGGAGGAATGCTGGAGGAAGGCGATGGATGAGGAGATACGCTCCATCGTGGAGAACGGCACATGGGCCCTCGTTGATCTACCTCGTGGCCACAAACCCATTGGGCTGAAATAGGTCTACAAGGTCAAGTGTGACGGGAAGGGGGCCATCGTCAGGCACAAAGCCCGCCTCGTCGCAAAGGGCTATGTGCAGCGCGAGGGGATTGACTTCGAGAAGGTCTTCGCTCCCGTCACTCGGCTCGACTCCGTCCGGTTGCTGCTCACTGTTGCCGCGCAGCAGGGATGGCAAGTACACCACCTCGACGTCAAGTCAGCCTTCCTCAATGGCGAACTTGAGGAGGAGGTGTATGTATCGCAGCCGCCGGGATTCGTGAAGAACGGATCAGAGGGGAAGGTGTTGCGCCTCTTCAAGGCACTGTACGGGCTCTGACAAGCTCCGCGCGCGAGGAATGCGAAGCTGGACCGTAGCCTCACCACACTCGGCTTCGACAAGTGCCAGTCCGAGCACGCCGTGTACACACGGGTGAAGAATGGGAATCGTCTCCTGCTCGGAGTCTACGTCGACAATCTCATCGTCACCGGCACCTCCACGGCGGCGATTGGAGGGTTCAAGCTGGAGATGATGGAGCACTTCAAGATGAGCGACCTGGGGATGCTTTCTTACTACCTCGGGATAGAAGTGCGGCAGGAGCCAGGCCGCATCCAGTTGAGCCAATCTGCCTATGCAGAGAAACTGCTCGACAGAATGGGGATGGGCAGCTGCAACCCTGCGGTAGTGCCCATGGAGCCCAGGCTGAAGCTGAGCAAGAAAGGGAGCGGCGCGGCGGTGGACTCTGCGCTCTACCGAAGCATCGTGGGAGGACTGCGCTACCTCGTCCACGCCCGCCCCGACATCTGCTACACGGTGGGATACCTGAGCAGGTTCATAGAGGCTCCCGCCGGCGAACATTGGAGCGCGGTGAAGCACCTCCTGCGCTACATCGCCGGCACCAAGGACTTTGGGTGTGTCTACACACGCCAAGGACACGATGCCAAGCTCGTCGGGTACAGCGACGCCGACATGGCCGGCAACATCGATGATCGCAAGAGCACGTCAGGCGTGCCGTTCTTCTACGGCCAGTCCCCTGTCACCTGGCAATCCACGAAGTAGAAGATCGTCGTGCTCTCCTCGTGCGAGGCAGAGTACGTCTGGCTCAAACGGCTGCACGGCGAGCTCCTTGGGCATGACGTTGGCGCTCCGGAGCTGTGCGTCGACAACAAGTCAGCAATTGCGTTGATAAGGAATCCTGTCTTTCATGACAGGAGCAAACACATCGAAACCCGCTACCACTTCATCCGTCGGTGCGTCGAGAACGGCAACATCGACGTCCAGTTCGTGCGCACGGAGGACCAACTCTCTGACATCATGACAAAAGCACTGGGTCGTGTGCAGTTCCAGGAGCTGCGTCAACGCATCGGCATTGCCAAGGTGAAGGAGAACTAGATTAGGGGGAGTTTGTTGGTTAATCTAGTTTCAGTTTCAGTCCTTAGCATCAGAATAAGTCCAGTTTCGTCAGGTTTAGCTGGCTGCTGTCTTCTGTGAGGGGTTTCAGCTATTCCTTAGGGACAGATAGGTAGAGTTTGTTTAGATGGTTGACGCGATCATCGCGCCGTGATCCTCGATCGCCTGGACGTGGGGTGGCACGCCCGATGTGGGCATCGTGTGGTAAGAATAAAAGGAGGAGATAATGAAGAAAAGCTGTAGCAGTAGTACACAACACAAAATACCTGAGTTCTCTCTCTCTCTGCTTTCTGTTTTTCTGAGTCGTGAATTCGTGTGCGATTGTGAGTTGAGAGAGTCCACAGGCTACTCCAGAACCAAGGAGCTACTACTCAAGACTCGCGAGCAGCATGCGACATCCGCCCGTTTCAATGTTGGAGGCCATTACTGGGTTATGCACTATCTATCACCCAAACGGTTCCATCATGTATCCAGAATCCTTAATTTTTTATCTGATACTCGATTCCTATGTTGGCCAAGATGTGAAGGCGGAATGCAAGTTCAGTATACTCGACAAGGACGGAGAAACGGTGGATTCACTCAGTCGTACAAGCAATATGCTTACCTTCTGTTGCAAAAGTTCAGTCTGGGGCTACGCCATGAAAAAAACAGACCTAGAGAGATCAGTACATCTTAATTAGAGACGATTGTTTCAGCATCAGGTGCGACGTATCTGTCTTCAATGAGAAGCGTGCCCAGGGAACACGTGATGACCATCTTGTGCTGGTTCCTCCAACCAACTTGTCTCGGAATCTCGGTGACCTCCTGAACAGCAAAGACGGAGCAGACGTGACCTTCCAGGTCGGCGGGGAGAGTTTCCCGGCTCATAGGTCCGTGCTCGCCGCTCGTTCATCTGTCTTGAAGGCCCAGCTCTTCGGTGTGAAGGAGAATTCTGACCGCCCGATCGAAATCCGTGACATGGAATCCGAAGTCCTTGCTCCGTTTCATATACACGGATTCCCTGCTTGAGGGCGAAGAACCACAAGATGTGGCGATGGCTGGCCACCTACTTGTTGCGGCGGACAGGTACAACATTCAGAGGCTGAAGCTGATTTGTGAGCGTAAGCTACGCAGACACATTGATTCAACCATGGTGGACACCAGCTTGGCTCTCGCTGAGCAGCATAGCTGCCATGTACTAAAGGAGGCATGTATGTGGTTTCTCACTTCTCCTTCCAATTTGGAAGGGATGAAGGCAAGTGATGGTTACAACCATCTCAAAAGCAGTTGCCCTTCTCTCCTCAAGGAGATAGTTGTTAGACTCCTACCGCCCGAGCTCAAAGTGGCAAAGGATATTATCATGGAAATTTAGTACTCCATTATCCGTGTCACTGGTATGTCTAAATTTGTACGTGTAGATATATATGAATCTAGACAAATTCAAATCACTTATTTTGATTAGGTACCAAAATAGGTGAAATTTGATTAGGTTCGCATGCACCTAGACAGTTTTAACGTGTAGATATATACGAATCTAGACAAATTCAAATCACTTATTTTGGAACGAAGGGAGTAGTTTATTTATTGACTGGATGGATGGGTTGTGTGTGAAAAAGGACTACGTGTGCATATCCATCACCATTTCCATTTCACCCAAAGCCTTCCAACGGTGTCGTCGATAATCTTTGATGCTAGACTACAATACATGCCTTGCTAGAAAAAAGGTTTCTCTCACTTCGTAGATTTGTTGACGCTATGCTCGATTATGCTATGTATGACGAGGAGTGCTTCGGTGCGCACCGTCGTTTAGGAGGAAGTCCGAACTGCTAGGGGCATTTTTGTCCGGCGCATTTGTTGGTTTCGTTTTTTTTGTCCCAGGCAGAACCCATATCCAATCCCAGTATAGTCTCGTATCTATATACAGGGACCGACGACGCCGTACGGCACGACCCCACGTGGGGTCCACCTAGACCTAATCACCGCGATTAGCTCCCACGTCCATGCATGCACCATTGTTCGGCGTAACTGAAGCTTTCTCTTCTCTGCCGCCTGGTAAAACTCGGTCGCTCGTACCCGCGGATCTGCTTCCCCTCGGCGCCGTCGATCTACCCCGCATCCGTCCCGCAGATCCTCGCGTCTGCCGCAGCAGATCCTCGAAGGTAGAAGGCGCGCCAGCGGCTCGGCGTCTTCATCACTAGGGTTTCTAATCCAAATTGTCGGCTTTATATTCCGATCTTGTAAGTCCCCATGATCATGCTTCGTCTCTAGCAATTGTTAGACACACATAGCATTGGTGATTCTAACAATGTGACGCAATCACTGATAGAGGAGATGGAGGACTCTAGATCTAGTATGAAAGATGATCAAATCGGGCATGTCGGTGATGATTCCATATCCGCCAATACGCATCCCGAAGACGGCTGGAGCGAAGATGAGTTTGATGTGAGGACACATTAGCTTCTTCTTTAATATTTAAATGTTAAATTAAATAATATATGATATCTCATGGCTTGATTTATTTAGATTGTCTATGCCGACGATTTTCACAATGGCCTTAACGATCATGAAGAAACGGACATGTTTATTGATACTGAGGTATGTGTAGTGGTGTACAATTTTATATGTCATGCACAGTACGATGCAATTGTATACTAAATAGTGCTAAATTGTTCAGGTAACAAATGACTATAGTATGGACTATGACCATTTGGGTGAATCAGACTTGGAGATGGGTAATTATGATGATTGTGAAGATGCACCAAATTTTGATATCTTCGTTGACACGGGGGAGGTATTATTTATAGGCTGTTTTTTAGCAATCAACGAACCGACATGCATACTAGTATAGTTCTAATGGCTAGGTTTTGAATTTGTAGCAGGCACCATGTAATCAGACTGAGAGTTCAAATAAATGTAGCAATGACACTGGGTATCCTGATGATAAGAGAGAACTATACTGCAAGATAATGGAAATGACATTTCATAGTGAAGCAACAACCTATTCTTTCTACAACAGATATGCCAAAGATCATGGGTTCGGCATTAGGAAGCACCAAGTGAGGCGGTTTGATGATGGACTTGTTCGTCTAAGGCGCTTTGTGTGTTGCAAGCAAGGGAAACGTGACAAGAAGTTACTAACAATGGAAGGCCGCAAATATAGGCTCAGAGGTGAGTCTAGGTGCAACTGTAAGGCACGTATGGTGGTGAAGTTTGATGGAAAAACTGGTCTTTGGATTGTTCAGAGTTTTGATGACACTCACAATCATGTGTTAGCGAGACCGGATGAAGTCCCTTTTCTTTGGTCCCATCGGAAGATCAATGACTCCCAAAGAGCTGAGATATTATCGCAGTGTGACATGGGGGTTAGGAAGCATATCATCATGCGATCAATGATTAGCAACCTTGGTGGTTCATTTGCCGGTGTGGGATTTACAAGGAAAGATTTGTACAACATGTGCTCAAGGGAGAAGAGGAAGCTGCTTTATAAAGGTGATGCGAACACAACCTTGGGCATCATGGCAAAGAGAAAAAAGAGGGATCCTGAATTTTTTTATGATTACACGCTACATGAAGGCCGTCTGCAGCACTTGTTCTGGTGCGATTCTCAATCACGTCGGGATTACCAGGACTACGACGACGTAGTTGTGTTTGACAGCATATACAAGATGAATAAGTATAGAATGTCATTTGTTCCTTTTGTTGGCTTGAACAATCACCGTAAAACAAAAGTATTTGGATGTGCCATCCTATCAAACGAGACCGAAGAAACATATGCCTGGCTGCTCCGGACTTTCTTGAAAGCAATGTGCCAGCAGAAGCCAAAGGCAGTAATCACGGATGCAGATGCCGCCATGATCTCCGTTGTGGATGAAGTACTTACTGGTGTATACCATCGTATTTGCACCTTTCACGTTGAAAAAAATATGGAGATGCACCTACCTAACAAGTCACTGAACGAGTTTAGGACTCTTCTATATTACACCACGTCAGAGCAAGTATTCGAGCAGAGATGGCACGCTTTTGTTAGGAAGTGGACGTCACCCAAAACTACAATTTGGTTTAAGAGAATATACACGAAGAAGAGATTATGGGCCGCTGCGTATCTTTCATAAGGGTTCTGGCTGGGTATAAAAGCAACCAGAGGAGTGAAAGTTTAAACTCGTCTCTTCACCTCCACCTTGATGGGGAAATGAACTTGGTGGACATGGTTAGTCACTACTAGAATGCCATCGCACGTCTCCGTGAGAAGGAGGCCAAAGATGATTGCACGGCTTCACAGACATTTCCGGTGCCAGTTACTGATTTCAAAGAACTAGAGGTAGCTGATGCGACAGTCTTCACTCCAGCTGTGTTCTATATTTTGCAAGGTGACATTTCGAAGATTGGTGGGATGCAGATTTTAGAAAGAAAATTAGGATCTGACTCGTACACCTTTGTCGTCGCATGGAAAAATAATCTTGACAACAAGTTTTACGTGGAATACACTCCCAACTCGTCAGAAATTATAAGGTGCAGCTGACGAAGGATGATTCGCAAAGGGATCCCTTGCAAGCACATACTGCGCGTGCTCAATCACTTAAAATTAACTGCAATACCAGACTGCTGTGCTCTGTGGCATTTCACTAAAAATGCCAGGTTTGGGTTGCCTGCTAGATGTATGAGCGATATGTTTGGTCACGATTGGTCTGGGCCAGAGGAGCGGAAAAAATACAACTGTATAAATGTGTTGGCCTCACAAGCTATGCATATTGCATGCAATGACACAGAAGAGTACGATATTCTGAAGAGTACCATCGAAGGAATTATTTCTAGAAGACAAGGGTATGATAAATGCAGACCATATGGTCCTCGTAGTTCAGTTAATGAAAATGCAGATGCAAGTCAAGCAAGCCAGTTTGATGTTGGTGATCCTAAAAAAGTGTCCACCAAGGGCGCGCCTAAGCAAAATAAGAAAGTTCTATTTGAGAAACATTCTCCCATGACCAAAAACGGTTGACCGCTAGGATACAAAGAGCCGAAGAAGCGGGTGTGCAGCGCTTGCCAACAGGAGGGACATAACAAGAAGAACCCAAAATGCATATATCATCCCAAGTACGGTTTTGAAAATTAGCTTGATATATTTCCTACATTTTTATTAGACTTTATTATCTAATATTGTGTGTCGTCTCGTGTAGGAATGTCCTACAGCAGTAAGGGTAGTCATTTTTCAAGTACATGGAAATTATTTTTTAGACAGTTCGTGTGAAAATATGTATTTGTGATGTACATTTATAGTCTGCTGATATTTGTTCGGGCAAATAGCTCCTGCGTGACATTTTTTCATGGAATTGGAAGGAGAGCGACGTTCTTTTAATTTCTTTCTGTTTTGTTTATCTCCTGATTATTGGTAGTTAGACAACACAATCAGTGTTTGAGTAAAAATCATGATGCTTTGTTATCCTATAACCCACTGACATAAATGTTATGGTCTATGGGTTTGGCTTGAATAAAATCAACTCGAAATCTGACAAATTATTATGAGATGCTCTGTTTTGCTTCTTCAGTTCGTCTGTGTTAAGAAAAACCCCGCTGGCAGTTTTGTTTTATGCTCTGTTTTGTTTCCAACCTTTTGATGCATGAGCTGTTATCACATTTTGAGCCTTTTGTTTTATGCACTTGTGTACCCGTTTTGGTAGTATGCACAAGTGTGTGTTTGCACGAACTATAAGCACATATATTAATAAAACACGATTAGCAACCATTACATAGTAGAAAAGCAAGTCCAACGGACACAACAGACACGAGCACAGACACGACACGACACGACATGGACACAACAGTCTTCTTCTTCCTCCGCCCCGGACGCTCCCTGGCTCCTCCTTTGCCGCTCCTTACGCGTCATACCCCTGATCATCCTCCACCATGATGTACGGGAGAGAGTGGGCCACGTTGTTCATGGAGAAGATGCCGTGAAAGTCGGTGAAGATATTGTACGTCATGAACGCGATGAACTCGCATCCATGCCAGAACACTTGGCCGAGGAGGTGTTAGGCGTCGTAGTGGTTGACGAAGGTGACGTAGAGGCCGATGCAGAAGTTGTTGTTGCTGTTTGCGCCGTCAAATTGCTGCTCGATCTAGAACATGGGTGGAGTGTCCCATGTGTCCCATGTGTCGATATTCCCATGTGTCCTCGAGAACGTTTGGTCATCTTAAGTAATACAACCGGCTTGTCCTTTGCTAAAGAAAGGATTATGCCACTTGCTGCATTTATTCTTATTGTCTTTTATTTACTCGTACTTCATTTATCTGCATTATCAAAACCCTAAAAATCCGTTTGCTAAGTATTTACAGAGAATTCCTGCTCCTAGCCACTCGCCAGCACCTTTTGCTCCTCATTAGGTTCAACACTCTTACTTATCAAAAATACTGTGATACACCCCCTATACTTGTGGGTCATCACATGTCTCTACAATTAAGACATTTTCTAAAATGCCTCTTATAGTGTCTTTACATAATCACTAAGAGACATCATGGATAGTGTCTCTATGGACATGTCTCTACGGTTAAGGCATTTTCTAAAATGCCTCTTATCGTGTCTTTACATAATCACTAAGAGACATCATGGATAGTTCCTCTATGGACATGTCTCTACAATTAAGGTATTTTCTAACATGTCTCTTTTAATGTCTTTATAGAAGTGATAAGAGACATAATACAAAGTGCCTCTAAATATATGTCTCTATTGTTAAGACACTCTCTACAATGTCTCTCTTCGTGTTTCTACATAGTGATTGGGTAAGGTGCTAAGAGGCACAATGCAGAGTGTCTCTAGGGATATGTCTCTACAGCATGATTTTGTTGTAGTGGGGGAGAAAAAATAAAGGAGTCGAGGTCACAGCCGCCTAAATATAGGAGTCTAAAACGGTGACTCCTACATTTATTCTCCTCTAAATGGCGACAGAGGTTCGGTTCGGTGCGGCTTCGGCCGTTAGAGGAGTAAATTTACACCTCTATAGCAGTTTTGGGGATGGGTTAACTCTAGCAATGTGAAAAGTCTAGAGGAGAAATTTAAAATATGAATGTACCGACATGTTTATCTTATCAATATGTCTTTATCCTAAATTATGTTGAAAATATAAGTAATAATCCATATGATTTAATCCGAACAAATAATTTATAAAGCATGATCATACAAATAGCAATTAAACATATCATGAAGATTGATAGAGTAGATAAACAGATTACATCTAAATATGATGGACTAATCATATCTACTCCAAACACTAGAATATGTAACTCTACCAAAATCAGAAAGAGAGAGTTCATGATCACATACAGTAGCAGTAGTAGTTGCGGCGGTTGTAGCAGCAGCGTTGTCGGCCATGTTGAGGTTATCGAAGAGGTCGGTGATGTTCGGAAAGAAGTCGTCATTCAGGAAATCGTTATCGAATGATGTTGTGGATGCCAGTAGTCGCGCTTGAGCACTCCCCAAAAACCTACTGGCCCCTCACCCGTACAGGTTCACAAGAGGCAGGGTTTCGGAGGCCCACGGCCCCGAACTGCGGTGCATGCCACAAGCCAGGATGGGGAAGTCAAAAGCGACGATGCAATGGATTGGAAGGAGGCGTGTGTGATAAGTTGTCGTCGCGTAGGGTTTATGGGTAGCGGGTAGTTTATATAGTGTCGGTCAGGTAGGACGTGGGCATAGCCCATTGATACATTGCTAACGTATCTATAATTTTTGATGTTCCATGCTTGATTTTTATCTACTTTCTTACGTTTTGTCCACACTTTGGAGTACTTTTTATACACGTTCTTGGACTAACCTATTAACAAGATGCCACAGTGCCAGCTGCATGTTTTCTGTTGTTTTTGGTTCCAGAAAAGTCAGAAAATGAATATTCTCGGAATTGGACGGGACAAAAGCCAAAGTAAGTATTTCACCGAGGGGGACACGGAGCTAGAATACGAGACGGAGAGGGACCAGAGGGCTGCCACACCACCTGGCCGCGCGGATAGGCCTGGCCGCGCCAGGGGGTGGTGTGGCCGCCTAGGGCACCCCCTCGGCCTCCCCTTTCGTCTATAAGATGTCTCCGATACAGAAACCCTAAGTACCCGATCAAATTTTCACGAAAGAGGCTGTAACCGCCGTCATCTCTATCTCTAGATCGGGAGGGATCTGAAGCTCTTCTCGGCACCCTGCCGGAGGGGAGAATTCACCCTGGAGGCCTTCTTCATCACCATGCAAGCCTCCGGTGTGATACGTGAGTAGTTCATCCTTGGACTACGGGTCCATGTAGTAGCTAGATGGTTGGTTCTTCTCCTTTGTGCTGCCATGTTTAGATCTTGTGAGCTCCGTTCATCATCAAGATCATCTATTTGTAATCCTACATGTTTTGTTTGCGGGGATCCGATGGATATTGAGATGCTATTTCAGATTGATTATTGATTCTATCATGTCTTTGTTATTTGTGATCTTGCATGCTCTCCGTATTAGTAGATATCTTGGCCGAGTATATGCTAGCAACTCCAAGAGGGAGTATTTATGCTCGATAGTAGGTTCATGCCTCTACTAATGTAGGGAATCGACAGAAATCTCTAAGGTACTAGATGTGCTGTTGCTACTAGGGAGAAAACAACAATCCTTTGTTCATGGAACAATCGTATTGTTTACTTTACACGCAATGCGTAATGCAATTATCTGTTGCTTGCAACTTAATACTGGAGGAGGTTCGGATTGATAACCTGAAGGTGAATTATTAGTCATAGATGTAGTTGGATTACGGTCTATGTATAATGTTGTAATGCCCAATCAAATCTCATACGAGTCAAGATTATTAGTATATGCTTGTATGCTTTTCTCGATGTTTGTCAATTGCCCCGCTGTAATTTATTCACCCAACATGTCATCTATCTTAAGGAGAACCACCACTAGTGAACTATATATCCTGGTCCTTTCTTTTACCATCAATCTATAATTGTTTACTGTTTTGTGTTTACTTTCTACAAGCTTTTACTTTCTTCCACACAATATGTTTAATCCTTTGTTTTCAGCAAAACCGGTGAGATTGACAACCTCAATGTAAATTGGGGGAAAAGTTCTGTGGTTGTGTTGTGCATGACTCCGAGTTGGCAACAACACCTGGGAGGTGTTTCCTTGCTCCTACTAGTTCGATAACCTTGGTTTCATAACTGAGGGAAAATTTGTTGCTGTGCTCATCATACCTTCCTCTTGGGGTTCCCCAACGAGCTCGACGTGTCGAGCCAATAATCACCAATGTCCGAGTCAACACAGCCCATGATCAAAATAAAGCGTCTGAGTCAACATAGCCATGACAAAATATCTGACTAATTAATATGTCCGTTAATGACTCATAATTGATTTTCCCGGACAGCAAAAGAAAGCTTGGCTCGGCGAGATTCCAGCAACCCACAGCGGGTCGTGACGAGACGTGGCATTAGAGGAGGAGTGTGCGAGAGCTGCTTCTCTTCTCGCTCACTTAGTAGCGCTAGAACAACTGACTATATAAGGTGGTGCAATTCTCTCAACTAGCAACGTGGGACTAAACTTTTAGCTCCACTACACATCCACGCGTTGCCATGTATTAATGGACCAAAGAGAGTTTCAGAACTTGTATTTGTTTGTGTCTCCATGGTACAAGAAGCTACACATGAAGCTTTGGGATCAACTATTGCGAGCTGCCGTGAGCAGTTTAAAAAAAATGATATTTCTAACTTCAAAAAAAAAATAGAATGTAGCCTGTCATGTATATCACAAACGTGCAAACTCTCAATTCAAAATAATGTGTATTTAAAATTTTAGATCCATAATATAGTGATTTCAAATCACAAAAAAGTCACACTTTGTCATTTTTGTATAGCTCGAAATACAAAACATGTCAAATTGAGATTTTGAACATTTGTGGTATACATCTTTACCAACTGTTAGGATTTTGTTTAGAGATTTTTTTTAAAATGTATAAGTATAGTTTTATACGCAGGGAGCACTGCAGCTCAGGAGTCAAAAGGACTTTCCGCATAGTCCCTCCATTCTAAGTGTATAACGGATAAAAGGACAACAATGTTATTTCTTTTAAAATGGACACCAATGTTCTTTGCAGTAGTTATTACTATACTTTCTTAGCTTCATTATTTAATTGTTTAGTTACACCGGACTACGTTCTCCCGTAGCAACGCACGGGTATTTAGCTAGTAAGTATTATTGTATATTGTCAATGCTTGCATTGTCTTTCAAATTTATACTAATGCTATTGGATATGGTGTGGCATAATACTCCATGATTTTTCAGCGATATGCGTAACTCTTTGTAGTGGCTGACCTCATCGCCAGATTTTCCTAGATTCACCCCTTTCCGGGCGAGGCGGCTCCGTTGACGCCATGCTCTCCAGTCCACCCCATCTCCAGGTGTGCTCTCATATCTCTCTCTCCCCAACCGCCTGTTTGGTGCATCAATCTGAAAATAGCAGGCTAATTTGGTGTTCTATGAACGAAGAATTTGCAAGTAGGTGCCTAGTTTGCTGTCACATAGTAATTTGGTATGTTTTCACAATGGTTAAAACTATGGGAATAAACATGGTGAATTTTTTTTCCATACGACTCCGCGAGCCGGGTTCCATTATCAAAAGACAACAGAACAATGTTTTACCGAGCATCCAACACAAACAAACCAAAAAAACAGCAAAAGAGAAACTGACTAGTGAAAGTCAACCCAATCAACCTCAAGGGAGATCAGACGACCGCCACAAGCCAGCCCAATCCTCCGGCACCTAGAAGTTTTTAAGAACACATAGCTACAAAACCAACAAAAGGACAACCCAACAGCCCCATGTAAACTGCACTTTTCCTACAACAGTATCAAACAACCCGGGGGGTCCTCTGAAAGGGATAGTTCCTGCACTCAGTTCGCAGGGTCATCATCAGCCACTTCATCCCCTTTCTCGATCCGCAGCGTAGTAGCCCGTCGTGCCATGTCATGAACCTTAGTAGCCATGCTCTGCAGCCTATCAGCGCCCTCCATCAGAATCCCACTGTCTTGTTCAGACTGTAAACCTGCCCAATAACGCAAAAACACACACATATAACAAATCAGACCCAAAGGAGAGGACGGAAGCTTCCCCTCGAAACACGCACGATTCCTAGTTTTTCAAATTGCCCAACAAAGAGCAGCAATACAAATTATGTGAAAATTAGATCCAAAGGGAAGAAATTCCACTATGCACCAGAAATATTGAGTGAAACACGTTGGTCTAGAGCGTGCCCCAATCAACCCAGCAACACAACTCCACATATAAGCCGCAGCAGGGCAACTGAAGAAAAGATGATTGATCGATTCTTCCATAGGACAAAAACGACACACATAACTGCCAACCCATTTTCTCCTCTTCATATTATCTTTTGTAGCAATTGCATTATGCCAGATAAACCATAGCCAGATTTTAATTTTTAGAGGCAACTTAGCTTTCCATAACTGCCTAAAAGATCTATCAGGACCAACACCAGAGATTTTATTATACAACGATTTAACAGAGAAAACCCTAGATTTGGTATACTTCCATTTAGGTTTGTCCATTTCATCATTTAACCTTAAATGGGACAGTGTGCCCCTAATCTCCTGCCAATGGGCATGTAACCTGGGAGAAAGCCATCTTCTAAAATTAAGAAACCACCCCAAATCATACATCTCTCTGACTGTGTCAGATTATTGATTACAAACATCAAAAAGTTCAGGAAATTTTTCACAAAGGGAAAAATCCCCAACCCACTGATCATGCCAGAAGTCAGTTTCTCTTCCACCACACACTTCCATTTTTCTCCCAGACGAATATATTTGTTTGATTTTAAGTAGGTCCTTCCAAGCAGCAGAATCATTTTTCTTAGCCCTGATTCGCCAGATACCATGAGAGATCCCATATTTCGATTTGACAATCCTTTGCCACAAACCATTTCCAGCCTCCAGCTTCCACCACCACTTACACATGAAACAGATATTGAAAAGCTTTAAATTCTTAACACCTAACCCACCATTCTTTTTTGGTCTACATATCAAGGACCATTTAACCATATAATACTTCTTTTTTTCACTCACCCCTTCCCAAAAGAACTTCCTTATGATTTTGGTATATTCCTCCAGGTTAGTGTCAGCCATGAGATACATGGACAAATGGTAAATGAGTAGACTGCTCAAAGAAGACTGAATAAGAGTAAGCCTGCCCCCAATCGAGGATGTATTACCTACCCAACCTTCCAATTGTTTCCTAAGTTTATCTGCCAAAGGTTGCAGATCCGCCACATGAAGCCTAGTGCCACAAACAGGGACACCTAGGTACTTGATAGGCCAACTACCAAGCTGACAGCCAAACATTTCCGCATATCTCAATCCTTTCTCACTATCCTCCTTTACCAACATGATTTCACTTTTGTTAAATTGATTTTTAAGCCAGACATAGCTTCAAACATGTACAAGATTAGTTTTACATGTCTCAAATGGTCCACATCATCCTGAATAAGCAAGATGGTATCATCTGCATACTTTAAAATGGCAACACCCCTATCAATCAGATGAGGTACAAGTCCAACCACCAGCCCAACACATTGTGCCTGAAAGATCATTTTAGCCAAACCTTCTACAGCAAGATTAAACAAGAAAGGAGAAAAAGGATCACCTTGCCTCACTCCTCTATGGCTACCAAAATCAGCCCCCCTCTTATCATTGATTTTAACACAAAGAGTACCATTTTTCAACACTTTACTGACCAACTGGCACCAGAGATTACTAAAACCTTTCTATGAAACACACTTAAGAAAATACCCCCAGTCTACTTTGTCATAGGCTTTTTCAAAATCAATCTTCAAAACCACCCCCTGACAATTTTTCCTACAAGATTCATGTAAAATTTCATGTAAAGACATAACCCCATCCATAATGTTTCTACCTTTAATAAAAGCAGTTTGGCAACTAGAGATTAACTTGTGCATAAAAGGTTCAACCCTAACAGTAAGAACTTTAGTGATCAATTTGTACAGAACTTGTAACAAACAAATAGGTCTGTATTTAGAAATAATGTCAGCATCAGGAGATTTCTGGAGTAGGATAATCATCCCAAAATTAATCCTAAACAAATCCAAATTACCAGAGTGCAAATCCCTAAACATGGACATAATATCAGATTTAATAACCAACCAGCAAGATTGATAGAATTCAACAGGAATTCCATCAGGGCCAGGAGCTTTATTTTTCACCATAGAATCTAAAGCACATTTAACCTAATCTTCAGAGGAAGGTCTATCTAAAGCAATATTATCCTCATTATTCAACTTTTCATTATCAGACCAAACACCAGGATCTAACCCCAACAAATCACCTTCTCCCTTACCAAACAACACTTTATAAAAATCAGTAGCATGCAAAAGGAGATCAGAGGTCCCCTGGATAACCACATCATCACACTTTAGAGAAAACAACATATTTTTCCTTTTCCTACCATTAGCAATTCGATGGAAATAAGCTGTATTATTATCCCCCTACAACAACCACTTAGCACTAGATCTACTGAACCAGAACTTATCTTATTCTTCATACAACTGCAGCAATCTAAGTTGAATAAAGGTTTTCCTTTTAAATTGCTCACCAGATAACAAAACATCTTCTTCTAGATTTTCTAACACTTCTAATTCCAACAAAAGGTTTTTCTTCTCTCCGATAAACTGGCCCCTCACATTAATCCCCCAACCTTTCAAACTGTTTTCGACCATTTTAAGTTTATGTTGAACCAGACTAATACTATCAGACAGTCTACAAGGTGAATTCCAAGCAGCCTGCACCCTGTCAAGAAACTCAGGGTGATCCAACCAGATTTTCTCAAATCTAAACTCCCTGGAGATATTCCTAGACCCTTCACCAGTATCAACCACCAAGGGGTTGTGGTCAGACATGACTCTAGGAATTTTCATAACCTGAGTCAAAGGAAACAAATCCTCCCATTCACAATTAACCAGAATCCTATCAAGCTTTTCCAAAGTGAGAATACGATGGTTATTAGACCAAGTAAACTGACTCCAGAAAAGTGAATCTCCCTTAGAGCATACGTGTTAATGATTGAATTGAAAATATTAGAAAATTTTGAGCATGCCCCAGGTCTGTTTTTCTCACAAGCCAACCGAATAATGTTGAAATCACCCCCAAGCAGGGTAGGAATTTGCAAGTCTGCACAAACTCTAGCAAACTCTAACAGGAACAACTCCTTATCACTAATTTGCGCAGCCCCATAAACAATAATGAGAAACAACTCCTTCAGCAACTTACTATCAAACACTCTGGCTTTAACGAAAAAACGATTTATGATTACGTTAAGGACTTTAAATCTGGAGGATTTAATGCCACCAACAATTCCACCAGATTTTCCCACTGAGGGGGACCAAAGCCAAGTGAAACATCGATCGGGATCAAACTTTCTGCACACAAAATAATCAAATTTTTTCTTCATGGTTTCCTGGAGCCCAATAAAATCAAGACCATAATCCACAATCATATCTCTAAGGCAAAAAGAGAAACCCTTCTTCCCCACTCCCCTGCAATTCATTATTAAACCAATCATGTGTATTTGTTATTTCTAGCTCTCAGCCTTGTACCAGACAGAATATCACATAGAGGGTGATTTTTTTCTATCAAAGTAACTTTTTTAGTACCACCAAGGGATACCCGCCAGATTTCTTAACAGATTGTTTAATATTTTTTCTCATATGTTTTTTTGTTTTCCTTGAAATGAATGGAGTAAACTGGTCATCAGAAAACCCATCACTACCATCACACACACTATCCCTCTCTAGTTCACTTGTAATCACACCCTCATCCTTACTATAGCCACTAGATTCCTCAATAGAAACACAATTTTTCTTAAAGTCCAAATTATTTCTAGAATTTTCTAAATCTTTCAGCAAATGAACAGTAGACAGGGATAATTTTGACACATCAACACCAAACTCCAGAGCTCTATCAACAATCTCATTATCACTTAAAGCAGAGAAAGAATTAGCAGAGGCAATAATTTTGTTACCTGCATTATCCCTTGCACTGATATGTTCCATGGCTCTAGTCAGAATGGGCAAATTAGCCACACCTGAAGCCTGAATCCTGGCACTTGTCCTTAGGGGGATAGGCTGGTCAGGAGTAGTAATGGTTGGCACAGAGGGCCTAACCAAAGAAGAAGAATTATCAACCTCAGTAACATCAGATGGCAACTCAGTAATTCTGATAGTTGAAGATTGCACAACAAGAGGATGTAACTTTTCCTCAGAAAGACCATCACTGTCAGAAGAAAGATCCATCCTATAATCATCTTCACTCCCCTGAGGCGATTCCACCACTGGTTCTAGATTCCCACCAGTCAACTGAGACAAGTGTTGCCTCCACTCCACCTTTTTATCACTGCTTGTTTTCAGGAGCTGTTTAAGAAATTCCTCATATGACAACTCATTCTGCAAAGGTTCATCTGGGTTTTCAACCACACCAGGAGCCAAAATTCTTGGTCTCTTGATGAAATCCACATACTGCGCATAGTAGTCCACAGTAGGTGCAACAGAGGTAGTTGCCCTTGAGGAGGACCCAGAATCAATAATACAACCCTCAGGTAAAAGGCCTTTCTCACGCAGCACATGTTCCAGGGAAGGAGCATCATCATCACTATCAACCTCCTCCACATGATCGTCAACAGCTTTCCTTTTCCCATGTTTATCATTGCAATCCTCCACTTCCACCCCAACAACAACAGCAGAATTATATCCAGCCCCAGCAACACCTGCCCTGCGAGCATCACCCATAAAGCCTCCAGGTGCTGATGAAGGAACCCTACCAATACCACCCTCCATTCTAGCTCTTTTCGGAGTATGCTGCAGATTTGGATTAGGCCTACTATCTTCCCTAATGTCAACAGCCCCAGGTGCCCTACTTATTGCATTTTTCCCTCTTGGAATTTCCCTGGTGAACTCAGTGTCATAAAAACATGAACCAATGTTTACATTAGACACAACAGGAGGTACCAAGGACACATCCATGTTGCCTATCTGAATTCTCACATAATCCACATTATTCAGACTATGCTTGTCAATAGCAAGGGATCTACCAACCAAACTGCCAACAAAGGCAGCAGTGGGGCAGTTTCTATTATCCAAAGGAATACCCTTGACCTGAAACCAGGCAACATCAAGCTCACCAGTAGCACCATAGCTTGGAAACCAGTTATCAACCTGAATAGTAACATTCAACACTGTTTTCAGTTGAGTCCTCCCAAAATGTTTCCATGCATCAATATCTCTAGGACTAGGAAATCTCATCAGATAACTAGTACTATTCATTGGCTTAGCATACCACCTCCAATTGCACCTGGCCCCAGCCCACTGACTAAATTCCTCCTCAATCTGTCTAGATGAAACAAATCCTTCCACCACTTTAATCACAGCCTGATAAATTTCTTTTGCAGGAGCAGCATTCCTAATGTCAGGAACCACAAAGAACCCATTTCCAGGGAGAGTTGAACCCACAAAGGGAGTTGCAATCTCCCAGGGTTTCTGCTCATTAAAGATAAACCTGTCAACATGCACATCACCACACAGCAAACACAATTCCCCTCGCTCTAGGACCTGATTGAGTGATTCACGGATCAGAACCCTAGCATTGCCTGGCTGAACCCCCACCTCATGAGTAGCAGCCGGATGGATATTCCGTTGCTCCATCTGACCAGCACTTCTGCGATCGAAGTTGGAAGCAGCTACCGAGGAGCCACTAAGATTATCCTCCCTAAAGATGGGGAGATTTTCCTGGCAGTCATTAGTGGAGTTGTCAGACCCATCTTCCCGCATCTCAGCGCGGTGAGCCCATCTACCCCTGCTCCCGACATTAACATTGTCCTTCTGTAGATCCCGACTCCTAGGAGCCACCGCTCCAAGCCTACTGTTGTTACCATCACGAAAGGGACGGGAATCAGATCTAGCAGCATCGCGACTACGAGAGCGATTATCCATTAGATTTCTCCTGAGATCCCCCATCTCACCAGACGGAGCGTGATACAAAGGATCACGCCTCACATGATCCCACCCCCTTACCTCTCTAGGGTTTTCAGAATGAACCTGATTTGACATCGGCGGCGAGGGATCAAAAGCCCCAGGGCCGAACCCACCAGGAGGACGATAAGGGGGGTACCCAGATCTCCCGGTACCCCTCCCCCTCGCACCACCACCGCGTCCATAGTTGAACGCCATCTCTCTTGGCGCAGCAACCACCGATGCAAAACTTCTCCGGTCTCCTGAGAGTGTCCCCGCCCAAGGAACAGAGGTCGCTGGACGGAGGATCGACTTGAGAGTGGGTCTATCAACGAAGACAACCCGCGGAGGACCAGCTGCTCTCCCCCGCTCCCAGATATGGTGGAACCTAGAGACCATCGCCGCCTGAGGAGATGTGGATAATGGAGAAGGACCAGAAGAAACTGCAACTGATACACAGGATAAGGATGTAGACTTATTATCGTTTTTAGTCTCATTGTGGCCCACACGCCGGGGACATGGGCCTTGACCCATCACACCCAACAAATCGAACCTAGCAGCTTTAACTGGCCCACCCCCAGGCCCTGTCTGCACAACACATTTTGAATATTTCTCCGGCAATAGATTATCCCCCCTTTTCTCCGGCGATCGCCAGAAAAGTTCACGAGGACCCAATCGACGACCAGATCTCAAAGGAGATGGATCCGCCGACCTGGGACAATCCACAAATCTAAAACGAGCCTCAGGAACTGCAACGTGAAACGGAAAAACCAACTTAGAGTCTGAATGAACTTCTTCTCCCTTCTGCAATTGTCTCGTATCCACCGCAATTCCGTCTATCCCCACCAGCACCACACGCCGTTCCTCACAACGAAGGATTACCGTCCCAAGCATTCGAACATCAGATTCATTGGTTTGATACGAAGCCAACCAATGGATTGAAACCGGCGAAGCAGGCCCACACCTTACTCCCCAAAATCGGAGGATGACGCACCGGAATTGAAGGAGAAATCGTCGGATCCAAAACACGAATCAGAAATTTGGGAAATATCAGTATCTTCCCCACCGCAATCGACTCCTCTTTTCCCCACGCTCTCCCATCAAGCTCCAACCCAGATAGATCGAGGAGAACAAAACAACGAGCCATAGGATAAGAAAGCAGAATCCCCTTCCTGAATCGATGAATCCTACGAACCCCGAGCCTCGGAATCGGAGAAAAACTCACCACCCACCTTATGGTCGCCTCCGGCACCAATGGATCTATAACCGCGCTGTTAGCTTTCCCCGACGCCGCCAGCCCCAAATCCACGCCACCACTCGTATCACCAGTGCGTTCGGACACACCGCACCCATCATCCTGTCGCTCACGCGAGAGACCATGAGATGACGCCGAACGCGAGAGGGCGACTCCGAATGCGGGAGAACACGAGCGGAGAGGGCGCGAGCAGAGAGGAGAGCGGAGCAGAGAGGGAGAGCAAACCACACTTATTCCACATCTTTCCATGCAGACACATGTATGGAGATAATCTAAACATGGTGAATTGGTGATGATCATGTTTGGGACGAACACATGAGGCATGTATTGTAATTTATTTATCGACTGGATGGATGATTTGCCATCTTGTCTTGTGTGTGTATGCGGAAAAAAACGACTGTGTACACATATGCATATCCATCACCATTTCACCCAAAGCCTTCCCGTGGTGTCATAGATTATCTTTGCTGCTAGACTACAACACACATGCCTTGCTAAAAGAAAAGGTTTCTCTCACTTCTTAGGTTCGTTGACGCTATGCTCGATTATGCTATCTATGACATGGCTGGAAGATTAGCCATCTGTGGATCCAGAAGCTGGAGATAAACCCGCCCTTTACAGGGACACGTATCTAGTACCGCTCTAGAGGCTTACTAGGTACCGTGAAAACTCTAATCATATCAAATATTCATTAGCTGAATTCTATATTTCTTTTGTCTCAAGTATTCATGATCTAAGTTACATTAGCCAACACGTCTACTATTGCACGTTTACAATTACTAGTTGGAAAATAAAATCCTACTAGACTAGATTCCCACCGGATATCACAAAATAATTAGGAGAGTGTATTGTTGGTGAGAAGAGGATAACATGCTGACTCGTTTCTCCGACTAATTTTGCTCTCTAGTGATCGGGCACCACAATCCGCATTTCACGCCAAGAATCTTCATGATGATTACTTAATTTTTTTTGTCTCACCAATCAACAGCAGGCATCGTACTCCGTCCGTCTCAAAATAGATGCCTCAAATTAGTCAAAATTTGGACAAACTAAACACTATTTAATATATAGATTTATTAAAATTTTGAAAAATCTAAGACATCTATTTTGAGACGAAGGGAGCACTTAATTTTCTTGACTGGTAGAGGTAGCACTAGTAAGCCAGCAAGGTGATCTCGACTCACTACTAATTATTAGGTAACTATTCCCTTCTAGTTTTTAAAATAAAAACTGGAGGAAACGAAGTGACCGATTTTAAATTAATAAAATCAAGAACGGCTAAAGATACAAGACGTTTGAATTTCGTGTACGGATAGATCGAGTCGGACGGCGTCGGTCCGGATGAATCGTACCGCGCCGAGAGAGACCGTGTACGTCCCACGTCCCGGAAGGGTTGTGTCTACCCCGGTAGAGATGCTCTTGCTGCACAACACGTTCCAACTTGGCGGGTTGTGAGCACGCATGGACAGATAGATGGTGCCCTCGTGACAAGATTCGAGCCACCGACCGACCGGCCGACGCGCTGAGTCACCGCCTCGTGATCCAAACCATCCAATCCGGTAACACCAGCACCGCCTCTCCGACCGTACCCTACCCTATCCTGCTGCAGGTCTCACGCACTGTTTATTACCGGTACACGTGCAGTTAACTTGGGATCGTACTACGACTACTCACTCTCGCGGTAAGAAAAGAAAAGCAGCGGTCCGGTCGAGAGAAAAATAAGGCGAAAGCTGACTCGTTGTCGAGCCGGACACGTGACCACGTTGCCTGCCGCCGCAACGGCCGTGACTGGCGCGACGAACGGAACGGAACGGACACGCTATCTTATCCCTGGTCCGACGCACGGTGACGTGTCCCCAGCGACCATGCCGCGCGTGCCGGCCTTATCCTCTTCTTGGATCCCGCGCTTTCCGGGCCCACGAGCAGAGGCGGGCCACCCCTGTCACCAGCGGCTCGCCACGCCGGGCCCGCAGGACAGAAGCACTACGCGACAGAGACCGTGTCCCTACACTCCAGGGAAACGTGGCCCGCCGGGTGCGTGCAGTACCCGCAGCTCGATACGAAGACGGTGACGTGCTACGCTGCTACTCCTAGGGTGTGTGCGGTTCTGAAATTCCGTGGAACGGAACCGATCCGTTCCGCACCTAGCGTCCGTTCGTGTGTTCGGTTGGAAGAAAGGAACGGAACCAGGTAGTCCGAATATTCCTCTAATATGTGAAACGAGGTCATCTGGCGGAATCGGCCGGATCGCGCGGAACTGCTCGCTGATTCGCGAACTAAACACAACTGAGGTGATTAGCTGAGATGATTAGCACAGTGACGGCAAGCACAGCGACGGCGGCGGCCGACAAGCTCGGCCCTCCGCGCATCTAGGCGACGGCCGGCGGCGGCGCGGGCAAGCTCGGCGGCGGGCATCCGGGCGGCGACGCGAGGAGATGGGCGGTGACGCGAGCAGACGGGCGGCGGCGACGCGGGCAAGCTCGACGGCGGGCAAGCAGGCGGGCGGCAGCGCTGTCCGTGCATCCGACCGGCGGCGAGCAAGCAGGAGAGCGGCGACACGAGCAGACAGGCGACAATGGCTTAGGTTAATTACAAGGTTTATGTGATTTGGTACTTTTAGCAAAGATTTTAAGGGAAAAAAAAAATATTTGCTACCGTTAATTACAATTGTTAAATTTAAGCTCAGATTATTAGAATTTTAAGCATCATTATTGCTATTCCGTTCCGGTTCCAATTCTTCCAACCGAACAGAATATAGGACCATTCTATTCCTCGTTCTTTTCCTAACCGAACACGGGGTCCGAACCGTCCCATGCCCTCGGAACGGACTCACTCCATTTCGTTCCCTCTCGTTCTGGAACCGAACACACCCCTACTGCCCAAGGTTCTACTCTACAGACAAGTGGTACAGTGCCGTGAGACAGTGATGATATACTACAGTACTGGCAGTGCATTGAAACCGGTCCGAACGAAACTGACGGCGGCTGCCCACCGGACAAGTCCTCGGTTTTTCACCGGTGAGCTCGTTTCGCCTCAGAGAAACACCGACGGCGACACACCGTCCTACTAGTACAACTGTACTAGTACTAGCAACAAGGTCCAGGATTATTTAATTCACATTGACAATTTTGTCACCGTGATTTTTCATGCTCTCTCGGATCCAAATTAATATTCTTCTATATTCGAAAGTATCCAGTATTAAAACTTGATTAATATTGATCGGATGGAGTATCTTATTTAATTTGCCAAAACATTCTATACTAGAATGAAACAAATTAAGTATGCCTTATAATCCCAAAATAACTTACTCGGATTTTTGCTTACATTTGGATGTATCAAGCCTCGTTTTTACTACTCCCTCCAATTCAAAGTAATTGACATATTTTCTAGATACAGATGCATCTAGACGCATTTCACTGCTAGATACATTCATATCTAATTGAAAATGAACCTAAGCCAATTAATTTGGATCGGAGGACGTATATAGATAAATGTGAATCTAGTATAAATTAAGACACTTATTTTGAGACAAAGAGAGACACTAATATTCTACTAGCACTACAAAAACGCCTTTTGGCCAGAAGTTTGGACAAGTATACGGAACATGTGTAGTACCATTCAAGGAATTTCTTTGGTTTTTGTTCTGAACTTTGAAACTATTTTTTCAAGAGATGAGCTCCACTGCTCTCGGGTGCCACAAATAATCTATATTCTATTGTCTAGTACAGGATGTAAACAGTAAAAAAAACACGGGCAGTGTAACACGCATATATTTTAATTAA
Organism: Avena eriantha; assembly: GCA_910589775.1. Lineage (NCBI taxonomy): Eukaryota > Viridiplantae > Streptophyta > Magnoliopsida > Poales > Poaceae > Avena > Avena eriantha. The sequence continues at coordinate 8,606,851 of OU342741.1, read as the reverse complement.
CCGGTAACTAAAACAATGCAGGATAGTAGTACATACATTAATCTTTTACCGGGAGATAAAACCGGAGCATTACCTGGTCCAAGATTAGCAAACCGTGGACCGGGGCGACCCCTGCAACCCCACCCCCACCCACCGGATTGGGAGAAAGCAGTACGACTGCTACTGGTGTCACATCACGGTTAGCTGCCGATCTGGGTAAAATAAACGACGTACTCCTACGTGTTACGTAATGATCTTATCCCCGTCGCCTAGCCTAGCTATCTTTATCCAAATCAAGCCCATCCCCCTCCCCCTCACATCATCGTCATCATTACCACCAGCACTGACTCCAAAATCCATCTCCATTCCCTGTTTGAACCGGCGAGCTCGTCCTATAAAACGCGTCCCCCATCTCCATCCCAAAACCTCCCATTCCATTCCCCATCTCCCCATTCGTCTTCTAGCTCCACCTCGTCTTCTTCCCCGTTGCAGCTCGAGCAAAGCTTCGAGGATGTTGGCCATCTTCCAGAAGCAGGTGGCGCACGCGCCGCAGGAGCTCAACAGCCCCCGGAGCGGCGCCGCCAAGCCCAAGAACCCGGACCAGATCCTGCGGGACTTCCACGCCGCCCACCCCGAGGACGCCTTCTCCACCTCCTTCGGCGGCGGCGCAGCCCTCGCCTGCGTCGCCGCGCAGCCGCGCTCCCTCTCCGGCAGCTACCAGAGGTAATAATCCCTCAGATCGCGCGAGACAGCGACTCTGTTCGTTTGGCAGAAGGTAAACAAAGATCTGATCTGTCTTGGCGCGCTTGGCAGGATGTTCTGCGGGCTGGACGACATCTACTGCGTCTTCATGGGATCCCTGGACAACCTGAGCAGCCTGATGCGGCAGTACGGCCTCACGGGCCGCTCCACCAACGAGGCGCTGCTGGTCATCGAGGCCTACCGCACCCTGCGCGACCGGGGCCCCTACCCGGCGGACCAGGTGGTCAAGGACCTCTCGGGCTCCTTCGCCTTCGTCGTCTTCGACAGCAAGTCTGGTGCCGTCTTCGCCGCGCAGAGCACCGACGGCGGCGTGCCGCTGCACTGGGGCGTGGCCGCCGACGGCTCCGTGGTCATCTGCGACGACCGCGCCGTGGTGAAGGCGGGGTGCGGCAAGTCCTACGCGCCGTTCCCCGCGGGCTGCATGTTCCACAGCGAGGGCGGGCTCAAGAGCTTCGAGCACCCCATGAACCGGCTCAAGGCCATGCCCAGGGTGGACAGCGAGGGGGTCATGTGCGGCGCCAACTTCAAGGTCGACGCCTTCACCAAGATCAACTCCATGCCCCGCGTCGGCAGCGCCACCAACTGGGCCGCCACCTGGGACGAAGCCGCCATCTAGCTGATCTGACGACGGAGCCACCTAGCTGTACCCACCGTGTGATGTCCGTCCTCGCCGTCGGCGTCGGCACCGTCCGCCTATAGCTCGTCGGCCGTACCTCTGAATTTGGGCTTACGTCTCTTTTCCTTTTTTTTCTTTTTTTGGCTTCCTAGTGTACATTCTGATCCTGGGGGGGTGTGGACTGACTGACACGTCACACGCTCGTGTGTTGGATACGGTGAAGGAATAAGACTTTGCTTCCGCCGGTTCCAGATTGCTACTGTGTCGGACCGATCTTCTTTTAGATGGCGCACATGTTGATCTTGGATGCTGCACAAGTTTAGTATTTTCGGTTCAGTAGATCCAGCCAGCGTTCCCATCCTCTGTTCGTCGATTCTGTAGGTTCAGTCGATCTAGTAACACCAAACCTGGCTTGCTCTCAGCTCGTTTGTCCTTATCCTTGTCAATCATCTACACCAAATTGCAGAGAAAAAAGAGTGAGAGGAAAGAAAACTGAAAAAAGAAACAAGTTCTGGACCAGAACATCTTTTGCTCACACCGTCAAATCGAGTGAGGTACGGCCGGGCTTTGGCTCACAACTACTACGTCTGTTTTATAATATAAGATGTTTTATTTCGGAAAAAAAAATCTATAAATCTTTTATTCTTTAGATTCATTTCGAATGTCTACATATACTCCTCTCGCAAAAGCTAAAACATCTTATATTATGAAACGGATGGAGTACTTACTCTATTTCATAATATAGCACGTTTTGATAAACTAGTTTAGTTTGCTAAATCTACCAAACGGAATAGATCTAGAATGAGATCAGTCATTATAGCTTTGTATAATACGCGTTAACCATGAGATCTAGAATAAGACGGAGAAGTCAGCTGGATCTTCTTCATTTTTGTATGTCAACGGACGACCATAGCGTGATGCGGTGATCCCTTGTGCGGATCCAGCATATGGGTGGGCACCCTTAGACCTCACGATTTTGGTGTCTAGATTATTTGTGAGCGGCTGCCAGAGGTACGGTCGATCATTTTTATGGAGCCTGTCAAGGGCATCACCGGCTCATGGAGTATTTAGGGTCCTATCGGAGTTGTAGCTTGCCCCAAAGGGCGCTTAATAGAGATGTGGCTTGCCTGGAGGATCGTGTTGACATGTGGGGTCGCAAAGGAGAAAAATGATCGACTTGGATCAATTATTGGGCCGCACATCACGGAATTGTGGATGAGAAAGTACGTCTGGTTCTGCAACAAAGATTTGATAGCTTATGGATAAAACAACGCAACTCTACAGAGTGTAAGAATTGTGATATGTTACTCCTTGTCCCGGGAAGGTGCTACGAACGCGACAAGAAAGGAACTCGATGAAGTTCTAGTTAACCTGTGAAGACTGGTGGGCATAGTTTTTGTAATAAAACTAATCTTTGAAGAAAGATTTACGAAAACTGCATAACACCTAAGACTTGTAGTCTGAGGTGGTAGTGAGTGCATCAAACTTTCCACCTTGCATATAATGAACTTGCTAGGTAACACTGTTACTCAATCTTTTCTTTGATCCCTGCTTAGACTCTAAAGAGCCAGAAGATACTCCGATGTATGCTACCGAGAGCGAGGACGACATCTACTACGAAGAACCTGACTTGTCAGGAGGAGTGGAAGGGGTGGATTACGAGATCCTCTATGGAGCCGAAGGCAACAAGTCTGAGTAGTTGCTATAGTAGTACTTAGCGCTTGAGTTGAGCTGATCAGCGTAAACTCAATATGATAAGTTGTTGAGCTCACGCTATGTTAATTAATTTGGATCTTTCGTTTTTAGGTTGATACTTTATAAATAGGTTGCTCAGGGTTCGTAAGTTTGAGGTACAGATGACATCTGATCTTTTGGTACTGTAATAATTATAATGTGTGTATGTTTCTAATTTGGACCCGGAATGTTTCTGTTGTATTGATGTCTACACACTTCTATTCTTGTAGACAGTTGTTGGGCCTCCAAGTGCAGAGATTTTGAGAACAGCAGCAAGTTTTCCCTTAAGTGGATCACCCAAGGTTTATCAAACTCAGGGAGGAAGTGGTCAAAGGTATCCCCTCTCAAGCAACCCTGCAATCAAGATACAAGAAGTCTCTTGTATCCCCAACACACCCAATACACTTCTCAGGTGTATAGGTGCACTAGTTCGGCGAAGAGATAGTGAAATACAAGTGGTATAGATAATTATAAGTGGTAACGGTGATAGAAAATAGCTTGATGGCGTGGAAAAGACTAAAGTAAAACTGAAATAAAGATAGAAGGAAGCAAACATGTAATAGATCTAATTGCAAACAGTGTTTTAATGTTTAGAAACAAGGCCTAGGGATCATACTTTCACTAGTGAACACTCTCATATAAATATATTCTCTTCATGATACTACTCTTAACTACTCTCTGGTTGGACACTCTAATCGATGGTAGGGCTATAACAGCACACCTCAAAGTCCGCTTTCCCCATCTAGATAACCCTACACTGTCACCTTGAGCTCTAGATGGTTCCAACAAACACCACAATTTTATAAAGACATCAAACTCCAAATATAACTCATAACAAGTATTTGTAAACTCTAGCCTAAGTGCCACCATGGTGTGCACACTGTCAACTTCACACACATGGAGAGAGCAGAGATCTATTAAAGCACTTGAGTAGCAAGGTAGATCTACTTGATTACAAAGCTCATGATCACAATATGATCATGCATAGAGAGAGAGATGAACACATAGCTACCGGTAGAATCCTTAGCCTCGAGAGAGAACTACTCCCTCCTCATCATGGGAATCAGCAATGGTGATGGATATGGTGGTGGAGATCGATGGAGATGGCTCCGGGGACACTTCCCCATCCCGGCAGGGTGCCGGAATAGAGACTTTCTATCCCCCGAATCTCCCCTTCGGTGGTGGCGGCGCTGCGGAACTTTTCGTGGCTGGAGGCTTGACTATTTAGGGTTTTCGCATCGGGAGGAATATATAGGCGAAAGGGCAAGGTCGGTGGCTAGCCAGGGGTCCCACACCATGCCCTGGCGTGGCCTGGGGGTACCCGCGCCTGGGGGTGTGCGGCCAGGCCCTGGCCCTCCTCCGTCTCATATTCTGGCTCCGTGAGTCTTCCGGTAAAATAGGAACTTTGGCTTTTGTCCCGTCTAATTCCGAGAATATTTATTTTCTTACTTTCCTAGAACCAAAAACAGCAGAAAACAGGCAACTAGCACTGTGGCATCTTGTTAATAGGTTAGTCCAAGAAAGTGTATAGAAAGTACTCCAAAGTATGGACAAAACACAAGAAAGTAGATAAAACCAAGCATGGAACATCAAAAATTATAGATACATTTGCAATGTATCAACATCCCCAAGCTTAACTCCTGCTCGTCCTCGAGAAGGTAAGTGATAAAAATAAAGAATAATTTTTAAGGTGACATGCACCATCATAAACTTGATCAAAGTATTTGTAAAATATTCAAAGCTGGGATCATAGTACTTCAATCATAATATGAAAGACAAAGTTCTAACAATAAGGCAAAGAAACTATGATGCAACATGAAAAGGCACAAACAAAAGATTCATGAATAACAAGGCTTTTCAAGATGTTTGTTTGTTTCACATAAAGAAAACATAGCATAGTGGCATTCAGCTTGTCCCTCAATAGAGTAGCAAATATAAATGCATAGGACACCTTCAAAGTTCATAAGAGTGACTAGATACAAATAGTTTAAAAAAGCAATATCAAGTTATGCATCAATCAACTAGTCTTCGGACAATGCACATAGAACTAAGAATGGACACTATGCTCTCAAAGTAGGTGCATAAAGGTAGAAGGTGGAGACTCAATATAATGGTGGAAGAAAGGCCTTCATAGTAGGAAGCAGAGATTCAAGTTTCATAATGAGCTTCCAAAAATTATGGTACTTATTAGCTTTCAGCTCTCATTGCCCCTATCATAAGCATCTTGAAGATGATTAAGGTTAAAGTGAACAAACTATGGTGTACATGCTTGACGAAGTATAAGTTAGAAATCTCATGTCCCTTGTATACGAGGGCCGCTCCTCATGCTACTCAAGTTTAGTCACCGGAAAGTTCTTGTCATCGTAAGTACATGTGTATCATAGAGAACTGCCAACGGGGTACCCCTTGCCCGTTGATACGGAAGAATCCCCATATCAAAATGACAAGGCAAGCCAACAACGAGCATCTCAGCAATCTTTTTATTTACCATTGGAATATGGAGCTTTTTTCTCTCTTTCCTCTTTTCATAATCTTTTTTTTCTTTTTCTCTTTTTTTATCAATACAGGACTCTTTTTTTATAAGAAGAATGCTTCATAGACAGCTCATTATGGTTACGCTTGTAGGGGTTCCGCGTATGAAAACAATAAAATTTTACCCTACGCCCCTGAAGCTGATAGGACCTATCTATTAGTAATACTGTAACGGGAGGGGCTTTTCGCGAACTTACCCTTGAAGAACGAAAAGCGTTGTCAATGCTCAGGAGAGCGTGGTTGATGTAGATGAGCCGAAGCCGACCTCAAGGTCGTGATGAAGTCCTTGCGCTCCTTCTGGATCCAACGACTTAAGTGCCTCAAGTGCGACACCTCGCGGGGAGTTACACACGTCCGGTGCCTGGCGATGACTCCCGCTTCCCCGATCCAGCAGCAGTTGCGGAAGTAGAGCTCCCGGATCCGAATCCCGCAGCACGACGGCGCTCCACGGTGAAGATGTCTCTCGCTCGCGCAGTCCAGACTTGGGACCACGGTCACGAGAGAGAGAGGGGGAGAGAGAAAATATCAATTAGAGGTCCTCCCAAAAGTGGGGAGACCTTTGTTGATTATTGGTGTATTTTTCTAGGCCAAATACCCCACTATATATAGGGGGAGGGGAGGTACTACCTCCCTCAAAGTCCCGGGGTGGGACTAAAGGAGAGGAGGGGGAGGAGGTGGCCGCCGGCCACCTAGTGGGCCCCGCGTGGGGGGGGGGGGGCGGGGATAGGCCCAGCCGGCCTCCCCCTTGGCCCCTCTTCCCTCTCTCCTTTCCCTAATGGGCCCTCTCCCTCCGGAATTGGCCCATTAAGCCTTTTTTTGACCTTTAATTGATTTTCTCTTTATTAAATAATTATGAATAAATGATTAAATCAATATTTAATATTCATTCACATATTATTCAACCTCCGTGGCCATGGAACACCTTCCACCTCCACTCCTGACATCCTCCGGACTTACCAAAACCCTTCCGGTTTTCTCCCTTCTTTTCTTCGGTGATTCTACCGATCCTATAAACACTATCTAAGCATCATAAAGCCCTTAAGCATGATACCCCACGGTTCGGGAACACTCCAGACATGGTCGGGACACTCCCGCAGCAATGATCGACAGAGGGACCTGGATGGCCATGTGACCCCTGTGCGTTCCACGAAAATCTTTCGTCGTTTGAACCGGGATAGTCGCGTCTTATTCCCTTTGTCTGTCGATACTTGCATTGCCCGAGATCTAATCAATGACATCACCATGTCATGTTCAATCTCGTTACTGAACAACGCTACTTGACTCGTTCCGACAAGTGATATCCTCGTGATCAAATCACACGCTGCGCAGCTATTGGATATAACTTCTCCAAGTGGGCCCTTGATTATCTTCCCGTCACATGGACGGACAAATCCCTCTCTTGACATATATTGCCTCTACGGTTTTCTCCGAATACCTGAACACACCTTTATAACCACCATTTTACCAGATGGCGTTTGAGGCTATCTAAGCACTCTCGGGAGACAGTGATTGATATAGCCTCACGGTCTAAGGAATAGTCTATGAGGATCCTTTTTCTAATCATCTTAACTTGAACTTCGTGACATGATTGAGTCACAATGTTTAGGTTTGGTATTGGTTCATCATCTCATTCTCAGAATGAGATGACCTCATTTCCAACTGGCATAAATGCCACATGATCAGGAAACATGATAATCTGTTGACCAATGAACCAGTGACTAGAGTTTCACTGGGAACCCCTTGTTGTTTATATATCACACGTGTATTGATGTTTCCACTCAATACAGTTATCATGATATAAAACTTAATCATAAACTATATGAAATATGATAATAGTCCTTACTACTATTTGACTCTAGGGCATATTTCCAACAACGCTGCAGGTTTCTAGGCGTTTCTCTAACACATATACATAACTCCATGGACTTACAAGCTCCCCTTTCATTTCACACCGACGACATCCATAGACAAAAGAGTATGATATCAACTAGGTACAAAGTACAAGTGAAATGTTGAAAGCGTTCCCCATGACAACATGGTTCTGCTAATCCCCAACAAATAAGTGCAAGCATATACAACATAGACGACACAATGGTTCAAGTTTATTAAGGGCAAGAAAAGTAAAGTGTGCCATCAAGTTCGAGAGAGCTTTAATCACTAGTTTTCTCATAACAAGTTTAATTCGGAAGGTAAAAAAAAGCATGAATATTCTTGGAATAGCATAAGCTAGTAGGTAGGTATGGTGGACTCTTTGGAATAACTTGGTTTAGGGAGTTGGATGCATGAGTGGAACTCATACTTGGTTGCGGAGGCTAGCAAAAGACTGGGAGCGACAAACTAAGAGAGCAAGAATGGCCATAATCATGCAGAGCGACAAAACATGATTGATCAAAGCATAAAGTGATACTACAAGTTGAAAACTAAAGGATCATAAAGGCTTATGGTGACTTGAGATAGTCATAACATGGTGTGAGCATGCGCCAAGTCAACCCAAATAAAACATCAAAGGAGAATACCACTATACTATGCTTTTAATATGCTAAAACAATGCATGATTCATCCAAGGCACATTAAGCAATCTCAATTGTTTATAACAAGTCATGCTACAACAAAGAATACTAAGCATAAAGCCAAAACCATATCAAGCATGGCATGACAAAGCATAGGCCACAGTCAAAAACAAACTCTCTTTACCACATAAGCATGAACTTTCCTACTATTTTCCAAACCAAACCAAACCAAACTATCTGAAAACCAATGTATGAAAGAGGGGGTCCAACCAATTTATTCAGCAAGCTAAGCAAACAAAAGAAAACCAAAAACCAAAACAAAAACGAAAAATAAGACGCTCCAAGAACAACACAATTGTGCATGAAACAATAAAAAATGAAGCGTCTGGAAGAAACCTGTGATTTTTATTGATGAAGAAGGGGATGGCTTGGGCATCCCCAAGATTTGACGCTTGTAATTCTTGGATATTTCTTGGGGTGACACGCGTGGCATCTCCAAACTTGAGCTTTAGTCCATTCTTCATCTCATTACTCATTCCTTCTATACACCTGAAATTTTTCCTTCATACAAAACTTCACACAATCTTTATTAGCAACATTAGTGCACTCAAGATAATAAGTCTTTGGGTTCCGTTAAAACACCAATAAATCTTACATTAAAACACAAGCTACTGTAGCACTTCCCTCAAAAATCTCAATTCCCCAAAAGAACTCAAAAAGGAACAAACAAGAAGCAAATGCAAATAATGGCAGAAATCTGTCAAAACAGACCAGCAGGTAAAGACAAGATTTTTCGAAGACCTTCTGTTGCTCAAATCGAAAAGTGTTGAACTAACGAAAGTTAGATAACAACCTGGGTCAAAAGCACACAAATTCACGCTTCAAAAGGACGTACGGATATTTTACACGAATTTGTACGGTGAAGCACATAAATCTGTTTTGGGACAGCAAATTTCCCAAGCATTACTTCTCTCTCATTAGAGGTTACTCTTAGCATAAAAAGCAAATAAAAAGGATAAGGAGCGGTTATTACAGAGGTAATAACTTCTAATACTCAACTAAAACTTTTGGGTTATCTCCCAATAAGTACTTTTCTTTAACGCCTTTAAGTTAGGCATGATAGTTTGAGAAGATGCTCACATAGGAAATATCAATTGAAGTAAAAGAGAGCATCAAGAAGCAAATTCAAAACACATTTAAGTCTAACCCACTTCCTATGCATAGGAATCTTGTAAAGAAACAAGTCATGAAAGCACAAAGCAACGAGCATAGGAAAGCAAAACAAGTGCAACTTTAAGACTTTCAACATAAAGAGGGGAAACTTAATGTTATTGACATGCATAAAGCCATGTTTTCCTTTCTCATAATAACTTTCAGTAGCCTCATGAATAACATTAACTATATAACAATCACATAAATCATTTTTATCATGAGCCACATGCATAAAAGAATTAATACTCTCCACATAAACATAGTCATTCTTATTAATTGTAGTGGGAGCAAATTCAACAAAATAGCTATCATTATTATTCTCATCACCATAATCATCAAATATAGGAGGCATATTGTAATCATAACTAATTTTCTCCTCAATAGTAGGTGGACTGAAAATATCATACTCATCATTGTAATCATCATATATTGGAGGCATAGTATCATCAAAGTAAATTTTCTCCTCCATGCTTGGGGGACTAAAAATATCATGCTCATCAAAACCAGCTTCCCCAAGCTTAGACTTTTCTATAGCATTAGCAATAATGGTGTTCAAAGAATTCATACTAATAACATTGCTATTAGCATGCAAATAAAGTTCCATAGGTTTTCTAATTTTCTCTTCAAACACTTCACGTCCTAACTCAAGATAAATACTATAAAGCTCTCTATTTTTTTGTTTTCCATTAAGCCTAACTAGTGAAAACAAGAAACAAAAAGACAAAATTGCAGAATCTAAAGGAAATAACTTCGAGCACCCACACCGGAGGATGTGAGTACCTTTTACCTTACCTCCCCAGCAACGGCGCTAGAAAATAGCTTGATGTCTACGCACTTCTATTCTTGTAGACAATTGTTGAGCCTCCAAGTGCAGAGGTTTGTAGAACAGAAGCAAGTTTCCCTTAAGTGGATCACCCAAGGTTTATCGAACTCAGGGAGGAAGTGGTCAAAGGTATCCCTCTCAAGCAACCCTGCAATCAAGATACAAGAAGTCTCTTGTGTCCCCAACACACCCAATACACTTGTCAGCTGTATAGGTGCACTAGTTCGGCGAATGGATAGTAAAATACAAGTGGTATGGATAATTATAAGTAGTAGCGCTGCTAGAAAAGAGCTTGATGGCGTGGAAGAGACTAAATGCAAACTGAAATAAAGATGGAAGCAAGCAAACATGTAACAGATCTAGTTGCAAACGGTGTTTCAATGTTTAGAAACAAGGCCTAGGGATCATACTTTCATTAGTGAACACTCTCATACAAATATCTTCTCTTCATGATACTACTCTTAACTACTCTCCGGTTGGACACTCTAATCCATGGTAGGGCTATAACAGCACACCTCAAAGTCCGCTTTCCCCATCTAGATAACCCCACACTGTCATCTTGAGCTCTAGATGGTTCCAACAAACACCACAATTTCATAGAAACATCCAACTCCAAATATAACTCATAACAAGTATTTGTAATCTCTAGCCTAAGTTTGAGCTTTAGTCCATCCTTCATCTCATTACTCATTTCTTCCATACACCTGAAAATTTTCCTTCATACAAAACTTCACACAATCTTTATTAGCAACATTAGTGCACTCAAGATAATAAGTCTTTGGGTTCAGTTCAAACACCAATAAAATTTCCATTAGAACACAAGCTACTGTAGCACTTCCCTCAAAAAGCTCAATTCCCCAAAAGAAGTCAGAAAGGAACCAACAAGAAGCAAATGCAAATAATGGCAGAAATCTATCAAAACAGACCAGCAGGTAAATACGAATTTTTTCGAAGACCTTCTGTTGCTCAAATCGAAAAGTGTTGAACTAACGAAAGTTAGATAACAACCTGGGGCAGAACCACAAAAGTTCACGCCTCAAAAGGACGTACAGAGGTTTTACATGAATTTTTACGATGAAGGACATAAATTTGCTTCGGGACAACAACTTTCCCAATCATTACTTCTCTCTCATTAGAGGTTACTCTTGGCACAAAAACCACAAAAAAATGATAAGGAACGGTTATTAAAGAGGTAATAACTTTCAAGACTCATCTAAAACTTTTGGGTTATCTCCCAATAAGTACTTTTCTTTAACGCCTTTAAGTTAGGCATGATAGTTTGAGAAGATGCTCACATAAGAAATATGAATTGAAGTAAAAGAGAGCATCAAGAAGAAAATTCAAAACACATTTAAGTCTAACCCACTTCCTATGCATAGGAATCTTGTAAAGAAACAAGTCATGAAATCACAAAGCAACAAGCATAGGAAAGCAAAACAAGTGCAACTTCAAAATTTTCAACATAAAGAGGGGAAACTTAATATTATTGAGATGCATAAAACCATGTTTCCCTCTCTCATAATAACTTTTAGTAGCATCATGAATAAAATTAATAATATAACTATCATATGAAACATTCTTATGATGAGCCACATGCATAAAATGATTATTACTCTCCACATAAGCATAGTTATTCTTATTAATCGTAGTGGGAGCAAATTCAACAAAATAGCTATCATTATTATTCTCATCACCATAATCATCGAATATAGGAGGCATATTGTAATCATAATTAATTTTCTCCTCAATAATAGGTGGATCGAGAATACCATATTCATCATTGTAATCATCATATATTGGCGGTTTGGTATCATCATAAGCAATATAATAGCTATCTTCCAAAGCGGGGGAACTACAAAGATCATTTTCATAAAAAATAGCTTCCCCAAGCTTAGACTTTTCCATAGCATTAGCAATAATGGTGTCCAAAGAGTTCATACTAACAACATTGCTATTATCATGCAAATAAAGTTCCATAGGTTTTTTAATTTTCTCTTCAAACACTTCATGTCCTAACTCAAGATAAATACTATAAAGCTCTCTAATTTTCTTGTTGTTTTCCATTAATCCTAACTAGTGAAAACAAGAAACAAAAAGACAAAATTGCAGAATCTAAAGGAAATAACATCGAGCACTCACACCGGAGGATGTGAGTACCTTTTACCTTACCTCCCCGACAACGGCGCCACAAAATAGGTGTTTGCCGTGGGAGGTTCTTCTTCTTTAATCCTCCGGTGTGAATACCTTTTACCTTACCTCCCCGGCAACGGCGCCAGAAATAGCTTGATGTCTACGCACTTCTATTCTTGTGGACAGTTGTTGGGCCTCCAAGTGCAGAGGTTTGTAGAACAGCAGCAAGTTTTCCCTTAAGTGGATCACCCAAGGTTTATCGAACTCAGGGAGGAAGTGGTCAAAGGTATCCCCTCTCAACCAACCCTGCAATCAAGATACAAGAAGTCTCTTGTGTCCCCAACACACCCAATACACTTGTCAGGTGTATAGGTGCACTAGTTCGGCGAAGAGATAGTGAAATACAAGTGGTATAGATAATTATAAGGGGTAACGGTGATAGAAAATAGCTTGATGGCGTGAAAAAGACTAAAGTAAAACTGAAATAAAGATAGAAGGAAGGAAACATGTAATAGATCTAATTGCAGACGGTGTTTTAATGTTTAGAAACAAGGCATAAGGATCATACTTTCACTAGTGAACACTCTCATATAAATATATTCTCTTCATGATACTACTCTTAACTACTCTCCGGTTGGACACTCTAATCGATGGTAGGGCTATAACAGCACACCTCAAAGTCCGCTTTCCCCATCTAGATAACCCCACACTATCACCTTGAGCTTTAGATGGTTCCAACAAACACCACAATTTCATAAAGACATCCAACTCCAAATATAACTCATAACAAGTATTTGTAAACTCTAGCCTAAGTGCCACCATGGTGTGCACACTGTAAACTTCACACACATGGAGAGAGCAGAGATCTATTAAAGCACTTGAGTAGCAAGGTAGATCTACTTGATTACAAAGCTCATGATCACAATATGATCATGCATAGAGAGAGAGAGAGAGAGATGAACACATAGCTACCGGTAGAATCCTTAGCCTCGAGAGAGAACTACTCCCTCCTCATCATGGGAATCAGCAATGGTGATGGATATGGTGGTGGAGATCGATGGAGATGGCTCCGGGGGCACTTCCCCGTCCCGGCAGGGTGCCGGAATAGAGACTTTCTGTCCCCCGAATCTCCCCTTCGGTGGTGGCGGCGCTGCGGAACTTTTCGTGGCTGGAGGCTTGACTATTTAGGGTTTTCGCATCGGGAGGAATATATAGGCGAAAGGGCAAGGTCGGTGGCCAGCCAGGGGTCCCACACCATGCCCTGGCGTGGCCTGGGGGTACCCGCGCCTGGGGGTGTGTGGCCAGGCCCTGGCCCTCCTCCGTCTCATATTCTGGCTCCGTGAGTCTTCCGGTAAAATAGGAACTTTGGCTTTTGTCCCGTCTAATTCCGAGAATATTTATTTTCTTACTTTCCTAGAACCAAAAACAGCAGAAAACAGGCAACTAGCGCTGTGGCATCTTGTTAATAGGTTAGTCCAAGAAAGTGTATAGAAAGTACTCCAAAGTATGGACAAAACACAAGAAAGTAGATAAACCAAGCATGGAACATCAAAAATTATAGATACATTTGTAATGTATCATGTATCACTCTGAGGGGCGTAATATTTTTGTTTCGTGAATGTTATGTCAATGACTTCTGTAATGTATCATCTTGCAGTGGTATTGATATGGGGTGGCCCGATCTTCTCAGTAAGCGGATGATGGTGATGATGGTGGATGATAGATAACTAGCCTGTAGCTATGAACTCTCCCGCTCGATCCCTGATGCCAATGCAACAGCTCTCGAACCTTGTAGGATATTCACAACACCACGCTCTTGCGCACGCAGCCGTGACCACGAACGGTAGTATGCAATCCACTAATTCCCAATGGAACAACAGCTCACACTCAATTATAGTTGGTAGATTCGAACACAGGGTAATTCCAGAGGTTCTATGAAAGAAACAACTCCAAAATATTTTTAACGTGGTCTAAAACCTAACTAGGGGTCGTCCCAGGGCTTATAAGGGCAGCTGGGGCGGCCAGAAACCGAAACAACATGCAAACGACTCAAACTGATACAAACCGACTCGGACCAGATTCGGTCGGCGGGCGGACACTCCGGTCAGGGCGGACACTCCGGGTGGAGCGTGCCGGACAGTCCGGTCTGGCCGGAAACTTCAAAGTTTCCGGAGGGTGTCCGGGCAGTGTCCGATTTGGTATTCTGATTGTCCACGCCAGTTCGCCTCTCGACCAGGCCGGACAGTCCGGGTGGATCCGGCCGGACACTCCGGTCGTGGCAGATCTTCTTGCCTCCGTCTTGATGATCTTCTCTTGCGCCTTCCTCCTGCTCCTCCCTCGCGCAGCCTTGGGCGATCATCATGTTGGGCTTCTCTTGTAGCCCTTCTCCTTCTCGCGCCATGCTTGTTTCTCCAACGAACTTGATCATACATAAATGCATAGACTTAGGCAGTATAAAGTTCTCATCAATCAAAGTACCAGATTTGTTTAGTAGTAAATTCACCTGTTGTTCTAGTAGCTTAGCACGAGCTCTTGTAATAGGTCCAATTCTAATCTCATTGGACTGATCCTTTCTTGCAACAGTTGTAGCATCTTCAGTAGTCATTGAGGTAGGTGTAATTGTAGGGATGTCCTCATCATCTCCCCTCCCTTGAAAAGGCGTCGACCTCGACGCTCCAAGGTCTTCTCCAGCATATGGTGACAAATCAGCAACGTTGAAGTTGTTGCTAACTCCACCAAACTCCTCAATAGGTATATCAACCGAGTAGGCGTTATCATTAATCTTGGCTAACACCTTGTAAGGACCAGCACCACGTGGCCTCAATTTGGACTTTCGAAGTAGTGGAAACCTATCCTTGCGTAGATGCACCCAAACCATATCTCCAGGCTCGAACAACACTACTTTCCTTGCTTGATTCCTTGCAGCAGCAATGTTCTTGCCTTTCTTCTCAATAGCCTCTCGAGTCTTCTCATGTATTTTCTTCACATAATCAGCACGTTTTGATGCCTCCATATCAATTCTCTCATGTAATGGCAGAGGCAACATATCAAGTGGCGTCAATGGCTTGAAACCATACACCACCTCAAAAGGACAAAGCTGAGTAGTTGAATGCACAACCCTGTTGTAAGCAAACTCAACATGTGGCAAACACTCTTCCCACTCCCGCAGATTCTTTTTAATCATGGTCCTTAGCAGCTGTGACAATGTTCGGTTCACCACCTCCGTTTGACCATCTGTTTGGGGATGACATGTAGTACTGAACAACAGCTTCGTTCCTAGCTTCCCCCATAAGGTCTTCCAAAAATAGCTCATGAACTTCACGTCACAGTCAGAAACAATCGTCTTTGGTACTCCATGTAATCTCACGATGTCCCTGAAAAACAGGTTAGCAACATGCGACACATCGTCGCTTTTGTGGCAGGCAATAAAATGAGCCATCTTAGAGAACCTATCCACTACCACACATATAGAATCATGACCTCTCTGTGTTTTAGGTAGACCTAGCACAAAATCCATACTAATGTCTTCCCATGGAGTAGTAGGTGCAGAGAGAGGTGTATACAAACCGTGAGGCTTCAACTTAGATTTCGACTTGTGGCATGTAATACATCGGCTCACAAATCTGTACACATCACGCCTCATCTTGGGGCAATAAAAGTGATCAGCAAGCATGGGCAACGTCTTCTCACGCCCAAAGTGACCCATCAAACCACCAGCATGTGATTCCTGCACTAAAAACAAACGCAACGACGATTCTGGAATACATAGTTTGTTATCTCGAAACAAATATCTATCATGTATATGATACTTATCCCATGCGTTTCTAAGAGCACACAAACGAAATGGTTCAGCAAAATCATGGTCAGTTGCATAAAGTGCACAAATAGCTTCTAATCCAGGAATTTTGACATCAAGATTGATTAATAGCATGTTCTTCCTAGATAGAGCATCAGCAACAACGTTCTCTTTTCCCTTCTTATAGTTAATGATGTAAGGAAAAGACTCAATGAATTCAACCCATTTAGCTAATCTTCTATGCAAGTTTGATTGAGCTTTCAAGTATTTCAATGCTTCATGATCAGAATGTATGATGAATTCCTTTGGCCACAAATAATGTTGCCAAACTTCAAGTACTCTCACAAGCGCATACAATTCTTTATCATAGATAGAATAATTCAAACGAGCACCAGTCAATTTCTCAGAAAAATAAGCTATAGGTCGTCCCTCTTGCATCAAAACGCCACCTATGCCTATACCACTAGCATCACATTCAACTTCAAATTGCTTCGAAAAATCAGGTAATGCAAGCAATGGTGCAGAAGTAAGCAAACGTTTTAATGTATCAAAAGCAATGTCTTGGGCCGCGCCCCACACAAAAGGAGCACCTTTCTTTGTCAAATCATTTAATGGTGCAACAATGGTGCTAAAATCTTTCACAAAGCACCTATAGAAACTAGCGAGACCGTGGAAACTACGCACTTGACTAACATTCATTGGAGTAGGCCAATTCTGAATTGATTCAATTTTAGATTGATCTACCTCTACTCCATGCTTAGAAATAACAAATCCTAGGAATATGACCTTATCTTTTGCAAATGTACACTTCTCAAGATTAGCATACAGTTTATTATCACGTAACACTTGCAAAACTTGTCTAATATGAGTGCAATGTTCAGATTCAGTGTGGCTGTATATAAGTATATCATCAAAGTAAACAACCACAAAACGACCAATAAACTCTCTCAAAACATGATTCATCAAACGCATGAAAGTACTAGGTGCATTAGTAAGACCAAACGGCATGACTAACCACTCATACAAACCGAATTTAGTTTTGAAAGCAGTTTTCCATTCATCCCCTTCTTTCATCCTAATTTGATGATAACCACTACGCAAGTCAATTTTAGAGAAAACAACAGCACCACTCAATTCATCTAGCATATCCTCTAAGCGTGGAATAGGATGACAATATCTAATAGTGATGTTATTAATCGCTCTACAATCAACACACATGCGCCAAGTACCATCTTTCTTAGGAACTAATATAACAGGAACAACACAAGGGCTAAGAGAGACACGGATGTACCCTTTATCCAGCAACGCTTGTACTTGCTTCTGAATTTCCTTAGTTTCTTTGGGATTAGTCCTGTACGGTGCACGATTGGGAAGTGTGGCACCAGGAATTAGGTCCACTTGATGTTCTATACCATGCAATGGAGGCAAACCTGCGGGTACGTCTTCTGGAAACACATCCCCAAAGTCCTGCAAAACAGAAGAGACACCAAGAGAAATAGGGGTCATGTCGTTAGAAACCAATACCTCGCCCTTATACATGAGCACAAGTGGCATGGTCGTAGGATCCTCACGAAACTCTCTCATATCCTCCTTGGTGGCTAATATCAATAACCCAGACACTCTCTCACTTTTCGTTATATCACTCAATTTAGGCTCAATTACATCAGGAATAGCTATGACACAGTCTTGCCGAGTGGTAGTATCTTCCTTCAAGTTCACCTCTATCTTCTGGCGAGAGTCATTCACAATTTCTTGTGGTGTCATTGGCTGCATAGTAATCTTATTTCCTTTGAATTCCAAGTGATATGTATTGGCTCGGCCATTGTGTTGCACATGGCGATCATAGAGCCAAGGCCGACCCAATAGTAGGTGACAAACAGTCATAGGAACCACATCAAAATCAATAGAATCTTTGTATGGCCCTATTTGAAAATTCACACGTACCATATGATTTACCTTCATCTCACCATTGTTGCTCAACCATTGTATGTAGTATGGCTTGGGATGAGGTAAGTATGTCAAATTCAGTTTGGCACATAGTTCCTTACTTGCAAGATTTCTGCAGCTACCTCCATCAATAATTACCTTGCAAGCTTTGTTTGGTCCAACTAGAGCTTTTGTTTGGAACAAGTTGCAACGCTGGGATTCCTCAACCGGTTGCACACTAAGTACACGTGAAGATACGACAATAATGGGTGCACGCTCAGCATATGCATCAGCACCAACCTCGTCGTCATCAATATCATCATCATAAGCTTCATCTCCACTTTCTACTTCACCTTGTTCATTAACAAACATAACCTTGCCGTTTGGACAATCTTTCTTGTAGTGACCTCTACCTCCACAAGTATGGCACACCACATCACAAGTACGTGCAGTAGACATGTTGGAACCCGAGCTAGAAGCAGGAGCAGCAAGTTTCCGAGTATTAAAACCAAACGAAGGTGTACTTGCTGGCTTGGTCGATGGTGTAAAGGGAGCAGCAGCTGGTGACGTAGCTGTAGGAGGAGTAGGTCTGGCCGAAAATCTTCTGGAGGATGGAAAACGAGCACGTGATTTCGCCTCTTCTGCCAACTGGGATTCGGCCTCTGTAGCATGATGCAACAACTCATTCATGGACTCATACTTGTGATGACGAACAATGCTCTTGATTGGTAACTTCAAATTGTTTAGGAATCGCTGCATGGTCATCTCAATGGACTCACGAATTCTAGCACGCTGCATAAGCATCTCCATCGCCATGTAGTACTCATCAACTGTCATGGTGCCTTGCTTCAGTTGCGTCAATTTATCAAAAACTGATCGCAAGTAGTTGGTTGGTACGAAACGAGCTTTCATGATTTGCTTCATCTCGCGCCAATCCCTTACAGGAAGTTCATTGTCCTCCCGCCTATGTTGCACAAGAGCATCCCACCAACGTAAAGCATAACCATCAAATTCAGATGCGGCAAGTTTGACCTTCTTATCTTCTGGATAGTCAAATAAGCGCTAGAGTTTCTCAATCTTCAACTCCCATGTGAGGTAGTCTTCAGGATCAATGGAACCATCAAACTTAGGAATTGAGAATTTTGGCTTGCCCAAACCGTCATCAGCAGCTTGGTTGGGCACGCGTGGACCACGGCCAAGATGGGCAAACCCACGACCATGAGCAGGTGCATGGACAGGGGGAATAGCACGTCCCCTACCAACATGTGGAGCATCATCAACAGCGCTACCCTCCCCGAAATCATCAAATGCATCATCATGTTGAGGATCTTCCCTTCTATGTAAGGTGGTTGTCAAACCCTCAATGGACTGCTGCAAAGCGGTGACATTGACATTGAGCGTAGCCACTTGCGTTTGGATAGTATCAACCGTCCCAACATGCTGATCCAATCTCATGTTCATATCTTGGAGATTCTTGTCAATGGCATCTGTCGTGTTAGTAAACACACGTGTCAAGTGGGATTTCAAAGCCTCATATTCACGCCAATTGACGAGCTCCTCATCCTTCTTTTTCTGCAACACAACATCATCATCACTAGTAGACATGATTAGTAGGTTAGTGCAAAAATCAGAATTTGTATGGTGGAAACTCTCACAACTAATAAGAAAGGAGATCTTACCGTTCCAAAGTGAATAGAGATGCTCTACCAAACGAAATCAAAGACTGATGCACTTGATGTGATGAAGTGAATATCAAAGGTATAGAGAACGATCACAGGACACACAGGTTATGTAAATGTGGAGCTATAGGTATGGTTCCTATCTACACCGCAAACAAGTCCTAGTGCTGATCGTACAAATACCCAAGAAACACACATAGTGGAGATAAACGTGGCAAAGCAATTTATGAAAAGGAATATTGCAATGCACAAGAGAGACGCTAGTAATAGCTCAAATAGAACAGGCACAAGATTGCTCAATCTACCAGTGCTATACACAACAAGGCCTCCCAAATTGCACACTTCTATATCTCTTTTTTTTGTCAGGCTTGTAGTTCTTTTCGCTCTTTCGCTTTTTTTATACTGATTCTTTTTTTTTGATTTTTCAACTATATTACTCAAATGCAAACGAATACAGCAACTTATAACAGAACTAGGCCGGATAGTTCGGTTGATATGCGCCGGAGACTCCGGTGGGGCCGGATAGTCCGGTGTGATTTGGCCGGATAGTCTGGTTTCTCCTCTCGAAAAATTCTACACTTCAAAAACCTAATGAGCAGCCTGTCGGAGCAAAGCAACTAGTCTCGTGGGTACGTTCCTAGGCACAGATGTTGTAGATAGGCTATGTCTATGGTATGCAAACAAAAGTACGCTATGTGGTCTCGGAAAAAACGATAAAGACTTGCGGAAACGGTAACGGTGGAAACTGCGGAAAACTAGATCAAACCCTAAACCTAGACACAAACGGAAACTAGACTCCTACGAGGAAAACCTGCAGATCGGATCTACGAGAAGATACAATCATCAACTAAAACTCAAAAACGATGCAATCTAGTCTATGGCAAATCTTTTTGTAAGGCTTTTTCTGTATAGGACGAAAAACACTCTCTAATCTATGGATGGATTTGTGGATGCTTACCGAGGCAACACTGGAAATCTGATACCAAGATGATATGGAGTGGCCCGATCTTCTCAGTAAGCGGATGGCGGTGATGATGGTGGATGATAGATAACTAGCCTGTAGCTATGAACTCTCCCGCTCGATCCCTGATGCCAATGCAACACCTCTCGAACCTTGTAGGATATTCACAACACCACGCTCTTGCGCACGCAGCCGTGACCACGAACGGTAGTATGCAATCCACTAATTCCCAATGGAACAACAGATCACACTCAATTATAGTTGGTAGATTCGAACACAAGGTAATTCCAGAGGTTCTATGAAAGAAACAACTCCAAAATATTTTTAACGTGGTCTAAAACCTAACTAGGGGTCGTCCCAGGGCTTATAAGGGCAGCTGGGGCGGCCAGAAACCGAAACGACACGCAAACGACTCAAACTGATACAAACCGACTCGGACCAGATTCGGTCGGCGGGCGGACACTCCGGTCGAAATCGGCCGGACAGTCCGGTCAGGCCGGACACTCCGGGTGGAGCGTGCCGGACAGTCCGGTCTGGCCGGAAACTTCAAAGTTTCCGGAGGGTGTCCGGGCAGTGTCCGATTTGATATTCTGATTGTCCACGCCAGTTCGTCTCTCGACCAGGCCGGACAGTCCGGGTGGATCCGGCCGGACACTCCGGTCGTGGCAGATCTTCTTGCCTCCGTCTTGATGATCTTCTCTTGCGCCTTCCTCCCGCTCCTCCTTCGCGCATCCTTGGGCGATCATTATGTTGGGCTTCTCTTGTAGCCCTTCTCCTTCTCGCGCCATGCTTGTTTCTCCAACGAACTTGATCATACATAAATGCATAGACTTAGGCAGTATAAAGTTCTCATCAATCAAAGTACCAAATTCGTTTAGGAGTAAATTCACCTATTGTTCTAGTAGCTTAGCACGAGCTCTTGTAATAGGTCCAATTCTAATCTCATTGGACTGATCCTTTCTTGCAACAGTTGTAGCATCTTCAGTAGTCATTGAGCTAGGTGTAATTGTAGGGATGTCCTCGTCAGGTATACTGGATCAACACAATGTGTCGGGTGAATTTCTTGTGATCTGGTCCGTTTTCCTGTTTGTTTATGTAGTTTCATGTCAGTATCTTCCGATCTACTATTTTCATCCTCTGTAATGGCTGCTCCTTTGCGGTCTTAGCAAGACGATTTGCCATCAGTGACAAGCTTCGTCCAACTCTGGTGATGGAAAGACGAGGAAAGCGGAACGCCTTCTGCTTGTGCTATTATATTTAGATATTTTTTACTGCTGTTACTTATTATTAATGGAGCGGTGAAATTTTTGCAAAAGAAAGAGTATATAAATCTACCACTAATTTCAAGACAGAGGGGTAGTCTGTTTATTGTTTGTTGAGCCACTCTCGCGAAAGACAATTGTCACGGCCAGACCTAGAGTTCGGCCTGTGAAGTGATGTTTGGTCGATACGGCCCACAAGTGGCCCATGTTGGTGTGAAACTGGACGCCATTCAGTTGCCGAGGCAAAATTCTCCAAGAAAAGGGCCGCCGAGGCAAACGACAATCGGGCATATTGACATGTATGATGTATCTGGTTGAAAGACCTCAACTTTCCCCAATCCGTTGATACTCTTTTGGTATTCAAAGGTTCCAAACGATTTATACTAATGGTAAAAAGAAGACTAGTATAATTTATACTAGTCACAAAATAGCATTGCGTTTAAAACAGGTTGGAGTTGGGCACAAGACAAAAATCAATCCGGCCCAATAAGGAAAAATTAAGTCATCCGGCCCGGTCAATACATATCCTTTCTTTTTTCCATTGGACACGGGTAATCTTCTTCCTCCTGCCCATGGTGGCAACAAGTTCTCCTTCCAATTCCATCAGTTTTAATAAATTATTCTCTTCGACTTGAACACGAATATTGTTCAGAATTCAAAGGAGAACTCATTCATGAAATTATTACGCCACTTTATTTCCTAAATTACTCAAACTGAATCGGCGCCTAAAACGACGGCGAGAGCAATCACGGGACTGCAGATACAAGGTGCCATAGGAGGAATCATGCTGCGGTATGGTCCTTGTATGGCTCCACGTAGATCCTTGCGTGTGCAGCGGGTGGAGGCGATGACAGCTTGCAGGGATAGAGGCGGCAGCGGCGGCGCCTCTAGAATTTTGAGTGTCTTGGTATTGGTCAAAGGAATAACTAGAGAAATTAAGCCCAACATGTTAGTCATTTTTCCCCAAATAATTACTAACTGGGTTTATTGGGGCAAATCTTTCTCAGCCGTTAGATGTCTTTATACTAGTCGTATTTTAATGAGTAGTAAAAGGTACCATAGAAGTTGCCAGTTTTTTTCTGCGAATAGGACTTTGGCATTAAAATAAACAGTGAACAGTACAAAACATCACAACAAAAACAAAAATTACATCGAAATCCTTGAGATGTCCTTCATCTTCAATCTCCGGACCGTGTTGATGGCGTGCCGCCGCTGCCGCTTCTCCCAGAGCCGGCCCGACGTTGTTGGTTGCGGACGGGAAGTCGCCGAACGGACCCAGAAGGACGAAGGGATTATTGGAAAGGACGCCGCAGTCACCACCTGAGCGCCGCCTGCTAAAGTCGGGGAGACTTTATTGGAAAGGACGCCGCTGTCACCACCTGAGCGCCGCCCGCCAAACCTTGAACCCAATAAACAGCAAAATGGATCCCTCCCGCCGACGGTGGCTGAGATTCACCCTGTCTCCATGGCCCAAAGGCCACAGGAGAGGGGAAGATGGCCCGGCTGTGCCGCGATGGGAGGCACGGAACGGCCACCCCGGGATCGCCTATGTGGGTATCCTCATATCGGTTCAAAATGCGATCTATCTTTTTCGTATTCAGTTGCCGAGGCAAAATTCTCTAGAAAAAAGCATCTGAGGCAAATTCTCTACGAATTCGTGTTCAACCAAGGATGTAGAATTACAAATGTTGGCGGAGAACATTACAAAAAATCACCACGCGTTACAGTCTAGGGTTCCAAAAAACCACCACTTTACGCTAGGATTTAAAAAAATCACCAGTTTAGAGTTGATATATAACAAATAGCATAACAATAGCACTGACGGTGCTATTTATGTTGGCTAACGACAACTCTAACAATCGGGACCATTGTGGTGTGAACTATCCGAGGGTTTTCACGCAGCGTTCCTCTTAATTCAACTCTAGAAAAAGGTTCAACTCTAACACCACAAGGATGAGGGCAAGTTTTTATGCCGACGATGCTGCAATTTTCATCAGGCCTAACACTGGAGATATTAGGACTGTACAAGGGATCTTGAAGTTGTTTGGTGACGCCTCCGGACTGAGAACTAATATTCAGAAAAGTGTGGCCTATTTTGTGGGATGCGGTGATATTACCAACTCCCAGATCCTAGCAGATTTTGGAGGGACACAAGGAATTTTTCCTTGCAAATACTTAGGTCTTTCCTTGGGCCCGAAGAAGCCAAGAAGGGCTGAACTCCTGATCATCCTGGACAAGATAGCTAGCAAGCTCAGAGTTTGGAAAGGAAAATTAATGGACAGATCAGCTAGAATGATTTTGGTTAATTCCGTTATCACATCGATAGCCGTATATCACCTTACAGCCTTCCCGGCTGACAAGTGGTTTATAAAGAAGATTGACAAACTAAGAAGGGGTTTCCTATGGAATGCTGATGAAGAAACAAATGGTGGCAAATGCTTGGTAACTTGGAATAAAAAACATATATATTTTTTGGAAGAGCACTTTGATTACGTTGGGAATGGTTTAGATGGGACAACCAAGAGAGGCCTTCGAAGGGGATGCAACTTCCTTGCGATTATGCAGATAAGAGCCTTTTTGCTGCATGTTCTTCAATCGCTCTTGGAAATGGAGAAATGGCCACTTTCTGGACTGATAAATGGCTAAATGGCGAGGCACCGGAGTCTATTGCGCCGGACCTTAAAAGACTGGATTTTAGAAAGAAGCTAAAGGTTAAAAATGCTCTAGAAAACGGTGCTTGGATGAGAGGGCTGCATCGGTTGACAAGTGAAAATGAGCTTGATCATTTCATTCTTTTGTGGGAGAGAATCCAAGATGTTCAGTTAAGAAATTCACCGGACTCATTAACTTGGAAGCTTACCACCGATGGATATTACTCTGCTGCCTCAGCATACGAGATTCAGTTTGTTGGCATGGTAGAGAGACCTAATCTATGCAAGGTTTGGAAGCTGAGAGTTCAAGGAAAAATTAAATTCTTTATATGTTTACTGCTAGAGAACAGACTATGGACAACTGATAGATTACTCATAAGAGGCTGGCCGCATGACGACACATGCTCTCTATGTGATCAAGTTATCGAGACTGCCTTCCATCTTGCTCTCGAGTGCCCTTTCGCTAAAGAAGTTTGGTATGATTTCTCTTCACAGAAACCAACTCTCATGATAGCTGCCGGCAATGCAAGGTCAATCATGAATTGGTGGTGCAAATTACAGTCCAACTGTAGAGGCACTACGAAAAAAGAGAGTTTATCTGCTGCTGTATATATAATTTGGAACATATGGAATGAAAGAAATAGAAGAATTTTCCAAGTCAAGAAGATGAGTCCCACTGAGGTAGCTAGGAAAACAAGAGATGCGTTACTGCAGCTAAGACTGGCCTATGGCCAGTAGATGAGTTGCTGCAGCTAGGACTGGCTATGGCCAGAAGTTTGTATAGCTTTTTCCCGTTTTGCCTTATGTCATGCAACCTATAATTATGGGTTCCCCCTTCTTTAGTGCATAAAAGCAGTGCTCCTGATGTTCACGTCAAAAAAAAGAAAAAGAAAAAGGAAAGGGTGTTCTCTTTATTATTATTTTTAGAAAAATAGGGGCCACCCTCTGGTTACCATAGTTGTGAAAGGGTTTTGAGCAAGCCTCGCCAATATAAACGCACTTTTGCAGAAAATACAATAAACAGGGGAAACTACAAGATTCTCTATTACTCCCTCTTTCACGAAATAAATGACTTGTATTTTTATAAACTCATATATATAGGGTAAATTCATACTATCCCAGGTGTAGTTACTCTCTAGTTACCTGATTTACACTAAAACATGTTTAGATACATGCAAATCTAAACAAATCAAAGTCACTTATTTCCGGATGGAGGGAGTATATCAAATAGCAGCACTATCAATCAGTCTCTCACAAGCAACTTCGTCCTTGAGGAGGCTGGGTGCGATCTCTTAATACCTTAATTAGTTTCGGTTTGCATATGCGCAATTCACCTTGGACCACGCAAACAAAAATTGAGAATATATCTTTTCTTCCTTTTTCTTTTCTTTTCTAGATTTATAGATTTGGTTTCATTTGAACCATTCTATCTTGTGTACCATTTGTAGAGCATGCATTATTTTGTAACTCCCTATGTTCACTAACCAAAGATGTTTTGGCAAACTAAATTAGTTTGCAAAACATTTTATACTAGTGAACGAAGGGATTATTTTATTTAGTTTTCCTTATCCACGTTTCCACCACAATATATTGAGTTCCAAATTATATTGAAGGTGACGTCACATCATCCACCAATTCCTTATTTTTCTTGTTGGGACAATTGTCAAGTTTAAATCAGACATCATGTCATCTCAAATTCAAGTTGAGGAATCAAAGTTCGAATCACCATACTGTACACATCTCGAATTCAAGTGAAGGAGTATGCCTTTTAGAAACCATGCTCATTATATTTTACATTCTGCACTTGATGTACAACTTGGATGTTGCGCAAGTTAGTCGACTTGAAAAGGATAAAAAGTTTTAACGAATTTTAATTTGTTAGCAATTCTCCTGAGTTTGTTCCTCGGAAAGCAATAGTCCACATCCACATAACAAGTGATGAATCGCATTTGCATCCAGGCATGAATCAAACATGTCGTCCAGTTATAACAGTACAGTCGTCCTAATAATCATTAATTAACATAAGCAACACCCAGATTACAAGATAACAGAGTAGTATTTTTCTTCTTGAACTTAGATAAGATCTGTCTTCAAAATATAAGATCTGTGAATAAAATCTAGACCCATTTTAGTGTGTAGGTTCAGGAGTGAACCTACACACTAAAAAAGGTCTAGATACACTCATTTCATAAAACTAAAACATCTTATATTTTAAAACGGAGGGAGTAGATAGGGAGTGACTATTGGACAGCTAGCTGTTTCTTAATTCAGAAACAGACACTTTTTTTAAACCAATACAAAGTTTACAGCTGGAATAACTGAAATACTCAAGAAAGAAATGAGAAAAAGGTGTCTGTTTCATTTATACCCAAACAGACACATTTTTGGACTCTTCTTTTTCTCCAGCCCAACTTTGAGTAGACTTTTGAGTTTCGAGTCCGCGCTGCCATTTTGGAATCCACTCTCAGTACTGAGTACACGACAGAGTATAAAGGTCCATGAGCATCTATCCAACAATAAAAAGAACCACCACGTGGCAAAGGACAACCCAACACAAGCCCGATCTACTACTCCCATGAGAAAAGCATCCCCCATGCCATCGACCAACTCTCCACTCCAGGCTTGGGGATCTCTAACTGGAGGTGCACGCCTAGCCACGGGCTGTACAAGGAGCCCAATGGTTTTCGAGAGCGGCCACAACCTGATCGTCAAAAGAATTCGCGAATGCTAAGAAGCCGCTTTCAGAAACAAGAATTCTATTGAACTCTGAATATAGAGAGAGCCGATGAAACGTAGATGAAGAGTAAAACAAAGTGACGAATCAGACTATGTAGATAATGATACCTTGAGTAAAACTTGAAGTGGAGACCCCATCCCCATAAAAGACCGACGAAGGAAAATCTAAAGAAAAAGTCAAGGAAAACAACGAATAGAATGAAAGCTCGAGGAAATGCAACAATGAAGAGCTGAGATACTTAACATTGAGTAAAATGCAAGTCAAAATTAAAAATGCAGACTAAAATAATGAAGAAAACTGAGGAAGGATGGAACACTGAAAGGGAAACTAGAGAAAAAGTGACTGATGATTGAGGAAAGATAAAATACTCAAAGATAGAACCATCCTAAGACAAGGAGGTGGACTGAAAGACAAGATGAATGATCTAAGAAAATAAGATAACTAAGGAATGAAGCAATGAGAAATTGGTGGAATTAATATGTTGAGCAAATAATATAAATAGCTGAGGCAATGAAGAAAATAATAAACAAACAAATAGTAAGATGCTAAAATAATGACAAAATAAGCAGTAAGATATTATGAGATAAAAATATAACAACGACTGACCAATGAGAGAAAAAAGAGAGAGAATGAGCAAACTAAGGAGTGAGGATACTGAAGAAATGAGAGAAAGAAGAGGCAGAGAATGAGAAAACTGAGGAAATTGAGAGGCTAAACACTAAGAGATCCAGTTAACATGAGATTTGAAAAAAAATCAATATCTCAGAAAGCTAACTGAAACAATAAGGGAATAAAAAACTCAAAAAACTAAAGGCTGAATACAAATACAGAGAGAAGCTTAAAATTTTAAGAATTCTTAAAATGAAAAAACAAAGAAAAACCAAACAATGAGAGAATAAGATACTGAGATATTTAACTAAGAAGAATATTCATAAATGAGGAAAAAGACTAAGAACGAGAGTCAATAAGATACCTTGTACACATTATTTTTTCAAAAGATACTATACTATAAATAGTTTGAAGATTTCATGAAAAACAAATATCTTGCGTACATCCTAAAATCAGTGTTTGGATACACATCCGCAGTTGGAAACAGAAAACACTTGGATGCAACAACCATAAAACACACACAATAATTATGACTTCTTTGGATTTCAGCTCGTTACCGAAGAATGTGATGTGGCAACTCTGCCAACCCAAACATAGTCAGGCCAACTAAAATACATGCTATAGTCCAAAACAAAAGCTCCAGAACACAATGAACCGAGAACACTAACTGAAACCTGTCCCCAGTTATGTATCTGCACAACATTTAAATGTACGCAGATCAGCCTACCCTGAAAAATGAACTAAAACCTAAACATTATCACCAAACAGCATGCCCCCGTTGAAAATCAACTAAACACCCCTACTTTTGTTATGAACACACAATTGTGTGTCATTGCATTAGAAGAAGAAAATGAGCTACAGTGAATAAGGCAACATGGAAATGCAGTTACATATCACATGCCATGAACTGAAGGATGTGCAGTCCTCAATGTTATACGTCCAACGCTACATGTTGTTTTTGTGGGGCACATGAAACCATAGAACATTTGTTTATATCATGTCCTTTTGTTCGTCTCCTGTGTGGCGTATTGTCAATTTTTCTTATGATCTATCACCTCCAAATAATATTTCACATATGTTTGGAAGTTGGTTGGATGGAGTTGATAAATCATCTAAGGCTGGATTTCGCATTGGTGTTTCTGCCTTATGTTGGTCTATTTGGAGATGGAGAAATGAAATTACCAATATGTTGAGGGCAAACCTCTAGGGTGGCCCGATCTTTCACGATTCCCTTTCAAATCGAGGGTTGAGTGCGGGGGAAGGAGGGAATGATGAACACGACGAACACACGCACGAAGAACACGATGAACACACACACACGCAAAACCACGATAAACACCAATAGCTCACGCCGACGGTGACCGGTCCGGTGCAATCCCTAGGATCGGCGTCGGGCGGAGGACTCTCTCTCGAACCGGCACGTCGAGATGGGAGACTCGGTGAGATCTTGACGTCTAGGCAAAGGGACTCTGATGCCTAGGTCTTGTACAACGCAGAGGCACGATGCAAACTCCAACGAGGTTTGGGGATATTGGTGCTCCTTAGTCAAGGAGCATGAGGCAAGAATTAGATAGATCCACAAAGGGGTTTCCACTAATTCCAATATCATGCCTAGGGTTTACAATGGAGGTGGGGGTCTATATATAGGCCAACCACTTAAACAGGGGTACTTTAGGAATAAAAGACAAGTTATGGACGAACTAAGGGGTACATGGGCCGAAGGCCCAAAGGCCTTTTCATGCCTGGCGACGGTCGGACCGGAGACTCTGGTGTGGTGGACCAGAGACTCCGGGCTAGGCCGGAGATTCCGGTGTAGCCTTCGGACCAGCCTCCGGAGGGGCCTTCAGATTGTCCCAGGGCCAGGTGTAGGGGGTCAGACCGGAGAGAGGGCCGGAGTCTTCGGTGTCTTCGGACTGGAGACTTTGGCAGGCCGGAGACTCCGGTGTGCGCAGACCGGAGACTCCGGTCTGAGCAGCTCCAGTGGCTTGTGCTTCACGTTCTACTCCTTGTTCTCCATCCTTGGGTGCTTGGTGGTGTGTCGAAGCTTCGTACCTGATGATGCATAGGGTAGTTGCATGAAGTAGCACACCATCCAAGGAGGTATCAAATTGGCACGAGGAGAGGAGCGAGTTCACCTTAGCTTGTAGGAGTTTGGGTCGGGCACGAGTCATGGGTCCACTTGGGGGACTTGTTGGTGTAGGTGTAGAAGCGTCCGTAGGACGGGCTGCATCAGCTCCCCCTTGGGAAAGAGTCGTCCTTTACTCTTGATGCACTGGACTTTCAACATAGAGCTCGTTGGAAACCCCAAGAGGAAGGTATGATGAGCACAACAGTAAGTTTTCCCTCAGTTATGAAACCAAGGTTTAATCGAACAAGTAGGAGCAAGGAAACACCCCAAAGGTGTTACTAGCTGAGCTTTGGCAGGGCGCACTACCGGTGCTAGTAGCAACGTGGATACCTGCACAACACAACCACAGAACTTTGTCCCCAACTTGCGATGAGGTTGTCAATCTCACCGTGTTTTGCGGAAAACAAAGGATTAAACGTATCGAATGGAAAGAAGTGAAAGTTTGCAGAAAGTAAACACAAAGCAGTAAACAGTTGTAGATTGCATGTAAAGAAAAAGGACAGGGATTCATAGTTCACTAGAGGTGGCTCTCCTTAGATAGATAACATGCTGGGTGAACAAATTACAGCGGGGCAATTGACAAACACCGAGAAAGCAATACATGCATATACTAATCATCTTGACTCCTCTGAGACTTGATTGGGCATTACAACATAATACATAGACCGCCATCCAACTGCATCTATGACTAATAATATACCTTAAGGTTATCATCCGAATCCCCTCCAGTATTAAGTTGCAAGCAACCGATTATTGCTTTACGAACTGTGTGTAAAGTAAACAATACGATTGTTCTATGAACAAAGGATTGTTGTTTTCTCCCTAGTAGCAACAACACATCTAGTACCTTAGAGATTTCTGTCACTTCCCAGATTACCAGAGGCATGAACCCACTATCGAGCATAAATACTAACTCTTGGAGTTGCTAGCATCTACTTGGCCAAGATAGCTACTAACAACGGAAAGCATGCAAGATCTCAAATAACAAAGACATGATAGAATCAATAATCAATCTGAAATAGCATCTCAATATCCATCGGATCCCCGCAAACACAACATGTATGGATTACAAATAGATGATCTTGATCATGAACGGATCTCACAAGATCTAAACATGGAAGCACAAAGGAGGAGAAACCAGCCATCTAGCTACTACATGGATCCGTAGTCCAAGGATGGACTACTCACGCATCACACCGGAGGATTGCATGGTGATGAAGAAGGCCTCCAGGGTGAATTCCCCTCCCCGGCAGGGTGTCGGGAAGAGCTTCAGATCCCTCCCAATCTAGGGATGGAGATGACGGCGGCTACAGACTCTTTCGTGGATTTTTGATCGGGTACTTAGGGTATTCGTCCGAGGGCATCTTATAGTCGGAAGGGGAGGCCGAGGGGGTGCCGGCAGCGGCCACACCACCCCCTGGCGCGAGCCAGGCCTAGCCGCGCGGCCAGGTGGTGTGGTGGCTCCCTGGCCCTTCTCCGTCTCGTATTCTGGCACTTGATCACTTTCGGAAATTTAGGCACTTTGGCTTTTGTCCCGTCCAATTCCGAGAATATTCATTTTCTGACTTTCCTGGAACCAAAAACAGCAGAAAACAGGCAGCTGGCACTATGGCTCTTGATAATAGGTTAGTCTAAGAAATCATATGAAAAGTACTCCAAAGTTGGAACAAAACACAAGAAAGTGGATAAAACTAAGCATGGAACATCAAAAATTATAGATACATTTGCAATGTATCAACATCCCCAAGCTTAACTCCTGCTCGTCCTCGAGTAGGTAAGTGATAAAAAGAAAGAATAATTTTTGAGGTGACATGCACCATCAAAGACTTGATCAAAGTATTTGCAGAACTCAAAGCTGGGATCATAGTACTTCAATCATAACATGAAAGACAAAGTTTTAGCAATAAGCAAAGAAACTATGATGCAACATGAAAAGGCACAAACAAACGATTCATGAATAACAATGCTTTGCAAGACGTTTATTTGTTTCACATAAAGAAAACATAGTATAAAAGTATTCAGCTTGTCCCTCAATAGAGTAGCAAATATAAATGCATAGGACACCTTCAAAGTTCATAAGAGTGACTAGATATAATAGTTTCAAACAAGCAATAACAAGTTATGCATCAATCAACTAGTCTTGGGACAATGCACATAGAACTAAGAATGGCCACTATGCTCTCAAAGTAGGTGCATAAAGATAGAAGGTGGAGACTCAATATAATGGTGGAAGAAAAGCCTTTTGTAAAAAGGAAGTAGGGATTCAAGTCTCATAAAGAGCTTCCAAAAATTATGGTACTCATAGCTTTCAGCTCTCATTGCCCCTATCATAAGCATCTTGAAGTGATTAAGGTTAAAGTGAACAAACTATGGTGTACATGCTTGACGAAGTATAAGTTAGAAATCTCATGTCCCTTGTATACGAGGGCCGCTCCTCATGCTACTCAAGTTTAGTCACCGGTAAGTTCTTGTCATCGTAAGTACATGTGTATCATTGAGAACCGGCAATAGGGTACCCCTTGCCCGATGATAGGGAAGAATCCCCATATCAAAATGACAAGGCAAGCAGACAACGAGCATCTCAGCATTCTTCTTATTTACCATGGGAATATGGTGCTTTTTTCTCTCTTTCCTCTTTTCATAGTATCTCTTTTTTCTTTTCTCTTTTTTTTCTGAATATAGGACTCTTTTTTATAAGAAGAATGCTTCATAGACAGCTCATTATGGTTACGCTGCAGGTTTCCACCATGTCAGCATGGATTAGACCAGCGGCCCAAGCGTTTCTCTAACACATATACATAACTCCATGGACTTATAAGCTCCCCTTTCATTTCACACCGACGACATCCATATACAAAAGAGCATAATATCAACTAGGTACAAGTACCAAGTTCAATGTTGAAAGCGTTCCCCATGAAAGCATGGTTCTGCTAATTCCCGACAAATAAGTGCAAGCATATACAACATAGAAGACACAATGGTTCCAGTTTATTAAGGGCAAGTAAAGTAAAGTGTGCCATCAAGTTCGTGAGAGCTTTAATCACTAGTTTTCTCATAACAAGTGGAAGGTAAACAAAATCATGAATATACTTGGAATAGCATAAGCTAGTAGGTAGGTATGGTGGACTCTTTGGAATAACTTGGTTTAGGGAGTTGGATGCATGAGTGGAACTCATACTTTGTTGTGGAGGCTAGCAAAAGACTGGGAGCGACAAACTAAGAGAGCAAGAATGGCCATAATCATGAAGAGCGACAAAACATCATTGATCAAAGCATAAAGTGATACTACAAGTTGAAAACTAAAGGATCATAAAGGCTATGGTGACTTGAGATAGTCATAACATGGTGTGAGCATGTGCCAAGTCAACCCAGATAAAGCATCAAAGGAGAATACCACTATACTATGCTTTAATATGCTAAAAAACGCATGATTCATCCAAGGCACATTAAGCAATCTCAATTATTTATAACAAGTCATGCTAGAGAAAAGAATACTAAGCATAAAGCCAAAACAATATCAAGCATGGCATGACAAAGCATAGCCCACAGTCAAAAACAAGCTCTTTTTACCACATAAGCATGAACTTTCCTACTCTTTTCTAAACCAAACCAAACTATTTACAAACAAAAGTATGAAAGATGGGGTCCAACCAACTTATTCAGAAAACTAAGCAAACCAAGCAGACTAAAAATCAAAACAAAAAGGAAAAAGAAGACGCTCCAAGAAAAACACAACTGTGCATGAAACAATAAAAATGAAGCGTTTGGAAGAAACCTGGAATTTTTATTGATGAAGAAGGGGATGCCTTGGGCATCCCCAAGCTTTGACGCTTGTACTTCTTGGATATT
Organism: Avena eriantha; assembly: GCA_910589775.1. NCBI lineage: Eukaryota > Viridiplantae > Streptophyta > Magnoliopsida > Poales > Poaceae > Avena > Avena eriantha. The sequence continues at coordinate 8,572,955 of OU342741.1, read as the reverse complement.
TCTTGGGGTGACACGCGTGGCATCCCCAAGCTTGAGTTTTAGTCCATCCTTCATCTCATTACTCATTCCTTCCATACACCTGAAAATTTTCCTTTATACAAAACTTCACACAATCTCATTAGCAACATTAGTGCACTTAAGATAAATAAGTCTCAAGGTTCAGTTCTAACACCAAATAAACTTCCATTAGAACACTAGCTACTGTATCACTTCCCTCAAAAAGCTCAATTCCCCAAAAGAACTCAAGAAGGAACCAATCAAGAAGCAAATGCAGAAAATGGCAGAAATCTGTCAAAACAGACCAGCAGGTATAGACGAATTTTTTCGAAGACCTTCTGTTGCTCAAATCGAAAAGTGTTAAACTAACTAAAGTTAGATAACAACCTGTGGCAGAAGCCCAAAAAATTACAGCTCAATCAGACGTACAGAGCTCTCTCAGGAATTTTTATGGTGAAGCATAGAAATCTGTTTCGGGACAGCAACTTTCCAAATCATTATTTCACTCTCATTAGAGGTTACTCTTGGCACAAAAAGCAAATAAAAAGGATAAGGAGAGGTTATTACAGAGGTAATAACCTACAAGACTCAACTAAAACTCTTGGGTTATCTCCCAACAAGTACTTTTCTTTAACGCCTTTAAGTTAGGCATAAGAAGCAAGAAAAATGATCAAGTATTCTCAAACGAAGAAGCATTAAGATCAATACCAGAAAATTGTTCTCTCATAACAAGATTGAGCAAAGCAGGTTTTACCTCAAAGAAAGTATTTTCAGCCACAGGTGGAGCAATAGGAGTGCTCATAAAATCATTATTGTTGGTGCTAGTGAAGTCACACAACTTAGTGTTTTCAAGAGTAGTCATTTTTTTGGGTTTTCAAATAAGAAAGCAAACAAGTAAAACTATTTTTTGTGTGTTTTGGAGAACAAAACAAGCAAACAAAGCAAAAAGAAACTAAGCAAAACAAAAACAACAAAGTAAAGAGATTGGTTATGAGGGACTCCCTTTGTGAAGATGTCCTTGACTCCCCGGCAACGACGCCAGAAAATCGCTTGATGGCTCAATACACGGCGCCCAGAAAAGTGCCTGGTGCGTGGTGTTGATGTAGAGCTCGTTGGGAACCCCAAGAGGAAGGTATGATGAGCACAGCAGCAAGTTTCCCTCAGTTATGAAACCAAGGTTTAATCAAACCAGTAGGAGCAAGGAAACACCCCAAAGTTGTTACTAGCTGAGCTTTGGCAGGGCGCACTACCGGTGCTAGTAGCAACATGAAGACCTGCACAACACAACCATAGAACTTTGTCCCCAACTTGCGATGAGGTTGTCAATCTCACCGTGTTTTGCGGAAAACAAAGGATTAAACGTATCGAATGGAAAGAAGTAAAAGTTTGCAGAAAGTAAACACAAAACCGTAAACAATTGTAGATTGTATGTAAAGAAAGAGGACCAGGATCCATAGTTCACTAGAGGTGGCTCTCCTTAGATAGATAACATGCTGGGTGAACAAATTACAGCGGGGCAATTGACAAACACTAAGAAATCAATACATGCATATACTAATCATCTTGACTCCTCTAAGACTTGATTGGGCATTACAACATAATACATAGACCGCCATCCAACTGCATCTATGACTAATAATCCACCTTCAGGTTATCATCCGAACCCCCTCCAGTATTAAGTTGCAAGCAACAGATTATTGATTTACGAACTACGTGTAAAGTAAACAATATGATTGTTCTATGAACAAAGGATTGTTGTTTTCTCCCTAGCAGCAACAGCACATCTAGTACCTTAGAGATTTCTGTCACTTCCCAGATTACCAGAGGCATGAACCCACTATCGAGCATAAATACTAACTCTTGGAGTTGCTAGCATCTACTTGGCCAAGATAGCTACTAACAACGGAAAGCATGCAAGATCTCAAATAACAAAGACATGATAGAATCAATAATCAATCTGAAATAGCATCTCAATATCCATCGGATCCCCGCAAACACAACATGTATGGATTACAAATAGATGATCTTGATCCTGAACGGAGCTCACAAGATCTAAACATGGAAGCACAAAGGAGGAGAAACCAGCCATATAGCTACTACATGGATCCATAGTCCAAGGATGAACTACTCACGCATCACATCGGAGGCTTGCATGGTGATGAAGAAGGCCTCCAGGGTGAATTCCCCTCTCCGGCAGGGTGCCGGGAAGAGCTTCAGATCCCTCCTGATCTAGGGATGTAGATGAAGGAGGCTACAAACTCTTTCGTGGATTTTTGATCGGGTACTTAGGGTTTTCGTCCCGAGGGCATCTTATAGTCGGAAGGGGAGGCCGAGGGGGTGCCGGGAGCGGCCACACCACCCCCTGGCGCGGGCCAGGCCTGGCCGAGCGGCCAGGTGGTGTGGTGGCTCCCTGGCTGTGAGACCAGGCACATGGCTTAATCGGATTGATGGAATACTCATACCAACAAGTTGCAACTTCTTTTCCGGAAGCTCATTCGAAAAGAACTCTTAGGTTAAGCGTGCTTGGCCTAGAGCAATTCTAGGATGGGTGACCGACCGGGAAGTGGGTAACCGGGTGCGGACGAGTGAGGACAAAGTGCGTAGAAAAGACTAGTGTTGGTTTGTGGGGCCAGTCTAGATATCCTATTAAGCTACCAGGAGTAACACCCCTCGGGCCCAGGAGTGGACGGGGTGTTACACTAGCCCTTCTCCATCTCGTATTCTGGCACTTGATCACTTCCGGAAACATAGACACTTTGGCTTTTGTCCCGTCTAATTCCGAGAATATTCATTTTCTGACTTTCCTGGAACCAAAAACAGCAGAAAACAGACAGCTGGCACCGTGGCTCTTGTTAATAGTATAGTCCAAGAAATCATATGAAAAGTACTCCAAAGTTGGAACAAAACACAAGAAAGTGGATAAAACTAAGCATGGAACATCAAAAATTATAGATACATTTGCAATGTATTAGGGTCCAACCAATTTATTCAGAAAACTAAGCAAACCAAGCAAACTAAAAACCAAAACAAAAACGAAAAAGAAGACGCTCCAAGAAAAACACAACTGTGCATGAAACAATAAAAATAAAGCGTTTGGAAGAAACCTGGGATTTTTATTGATGAAGAAGGGGATGCCTTGGGCATCCCCAAGCTTTGACGCTTGTACTTCTTGGATATTTCTTGGGGTGACATGCGTGGCATCCCCAAGCTTGAGCTTTAGTCCATCCTTCATCTCATTACTCACTCCTTCCATACACCTGGAATTTTTCCTTCATACAAAACTTCACACAATCTCATTAGCAACATTAGTGCACTTAAGATAAATAAGTCTCAAGATTCAGTTCTAATACCAAATAAAATTCCATTAGAACACTAGTTACTGTAGCACTTCCCTCAAAAAGCTCAATTCCCCAAAAGAACTCAATAAGGAACTAACAAGAAGCAAATGCAGAAAATGGCAGAAATCTGTCAAAACAGACCAGCAGGTAAAGACGAATTTTTTCGAAGACCTTCTGTTGCTCAAATCAAAAAATGTTCAACTAACGAAAGTTAGATAACAACCTGTGGCAGAAGAAATAAAAAGTACAGCTCAATCCGACATACAGAGCTCTCTCACGAAATTTTACGGTGAAGCACAGAAATCTGTTTCGGGACAACAACTTTCCCAATCATTACTTCACTCTCATTAGAGGTTACTCTTGGCACAAAAAGCAAAAAATAGGATAAAGAGAGGTTACTACAGAGGTAATAACTTCCAAGACTCATCTAAAACTCTTGGGTTATCTCCCAACAAGTAATTTTCTTTAACGCCTTTAAGTTAGGCATAAGAAGCAAAGAAACAATCAAGTGTTCTCAAATGAAGAAGCATTAAGATCAATACCAGAAATATTTTCTACAAGGCAAGGTATATCATCCAAATAAGTTCTAGATGATCCTATCTCAATGCTCTTAGGTTTACTACTCTCATCAAAAGGATTTGCAGGGACAATCCAATCAAGATTCTTTTCTATGGCATCATGTATTGCTACTAGTTTAAAGGGTATTGGTATCTTAGGTTCCTCCCCATTAGGTTTGGTTTTGTTCATCTTCTCTCGTGTACCAACAACATCTACACATGAGCCTAGCATATTGAATTGTTCAAAAACTTTTCTAGCTTCCTTGGCAACATCATAGAACTCCTTAAACAAAGTTTCTAGAATAAAATCCCTCTTTTTAGGGTCCTCAATTTCTTTAAGCTTAAGAAACATCACTTGTATTAAGGGGTTGAGGTTAACAAACCTAGCTTCTAACATGTGAATTAAAGAAGCTGCAGCAATCTCATAAGTTGGAGCAAGTTCTACAAGGGATCTATGTAACTACCTCGGTGAATTACGCTCTTAGTTGCATGCCTGGATGAGCGAAAGTGGTTAAATTAGTACGGTGGGGCCCAGGGGCTACTCACAGGTAGACCTTTCGGCCGTCCTAACCACTTCCAGAACATCGGGACAAGAACGAGCGGTGTAATCGGCAGGCGAAGGGATCAACTACATACACAAGTGAGTATGTATGCAAGCCACATACAACAGTTCTCAGAGCCATTCCATCTAAAAGAAATAGAAATATTGCAACGCCATACGGCAAGATCCAAATATCCTAGATAGAGATAATAGTTTAGGATAGCTCCTCATACATCAAACATCAGAGTATCAGGCGGAAGCGGGAAAGAAGGTCCGAGCACGGATAAGAAGCAAATCGGCATAAGATGCCACATAAATAAACACATCCCACCCACAGAACTCACGGATCCCCGTTCCCGGAATCTCTACACCGAGTGATCGTTGCCAACATCATCCGTCTCCTCCACCCAGTATCCATCTTGCGAATACACCTGTTCATCTGAATCAAACAATTTATCGTGTGAGACCCTAGGGGTACTCAGCAAGTCTTTATGCCTCTAAAGGGGACATAACCTGGGGTGACGCAATTGCAGCAAAAGATAATAACTAACAAGCCTATAGATATTCGCTAACCATCCGCCTAACCAATGATAGACGGATGTCCGTTAATTAGTAACAACAGTTATAACAGTATAATTAATAGATCCATCCTCCTTCTCGCTTACCAACGAGAAAGCGGACGAACAACCCCCCATCCGTTGGCAGTTTTATTAACCATTCCATGAGTATTGCACTATTTACTAGTCAGGTACTTAGTCAAATTGAAAGCGGTACTTTAGTTATACTTGTCTATGATCGAGAAACTGTGCTCCAAGTCGTCCATAACCGCGGACACGGCTTTCAGAAAGATTTATCCTGCAGGGGTGCACAAATAGCAACACACACTCGATCAACCTCGGAAAACCAACTCAAAACCCAACGAGGCATTCACGACAAAGCGATCACAGGATTCAGAAATATTTCAGGGGGCCACCCCACTAAGCTACCCGCAACGAAGTTGGCCGGCTCTGGAACGGACCCAGGGTTTGTGTGGATGGCGGTAAACGACTGGGAACCCGAAAGTGTGACTGGGCTTGTCGATACAGCGAAAACGTGTCACGATCCAAAACAGTACAGGTGCTCCACGCACAATCGTAAATAAATAGTAAACATGGCATAAGTACAGGATAGTAATAAAGCCCCAAACTACTTTGTGGCCCCGAGAAATAGAAATGAATCAAGCTCTGGCTCAGGGGGTTCATAAGGCCTCCCGGATGTGGATAGTGCGAATAGTCAAGGAAGAGGAATCAAGTACTCGGCGTCCTACGGGACACAAGTGAGCATGAAAAACCAAATAGCAGATATTGCTCACCGGTGCCTCTTTCATTAGTTATCTCATTTCTACTCAGGTTAAGTTGTTTAGGTACCTTGTTATCCATCAGACACTCACATACCCTACACATGCTTTGCTACGACTCGCATGGCTCAAACAACTCCTGTAGTAATGGCTCATGGGCTGGAGGAACAAGCTTCAGTGGGGTTTAAAAGTAAAGGCTATGCAGTACTTGAGATTCAATTTAATGCAATCGCGACTCAATGATGCAAGAATAAGATAGAGGCAATAGGTACTATATGTATGCAAGCATGTGGTAGTGCTTGCCTGGCAGCTCAGTTGAAGCGAGAGATGGATCTGGGTAGTACTCCTGTGATTCCTGATAATTCTCCTGCTGGGCGTCTATTCGAAGAAGAACCAAACAAACAAGGGCCGACATAAATAAAGTGCACAAGCATATAAATAAAATGCGACAAACAAACAAGCATGCCATGATGGATGATGCACAATTTACATGGCATTAAAGTAGCATGGCAAGGGTGAGGTGTGGGTACAAGAATAATTCATTTTATTATTTATTTAGTCAAGTTTTATTGCCATAAACAGTTTTGATTATTAATAGTGACATGATGCATGCTTCAATTCAGAACAAGGAATGCATAGTTAGAACAGGCTCATCGCGTTGATCGATTTAGACATATTGTTTGTCGAATTTGGAGTTGTAGAATTAAAGTTATTAAATATTTAAGAAAAGGCCCTTTATTGTAATTTTAATAATTTCGAAAATTTAAAGTGTTCAAAAAATATTTTGAATAGCATATTTGAATTCCTCACATTTTTCTGATTCAAAAATATATATCATTTGTATTATTTGGATATATAATTTAAAAGTTATTTAAACAGATTTAAAATTCATATTAAAACATTTAGTGAAATCATTTTATTAAACAGAGAAGTGGCCAGACTTTTTATACCCAGCATCGCCTAGCCACAGACGCAGACATGTGGGTGGGGCCGCGTTGAGCTGGCGAAAACTGCGCGAAGAAGTCTTTTACACCGCGAGCTGAGCTAGCCCGTGCGGCTGATAGGTGGGGCCAGCGGGCTCGCAGGCCCACACGACGGCGAGCGAACCAGGGGGTGACACGTGGGGGGATCTAGGGGACTGCGGGTTGAGGTTTACGAAAACCGGGGTCTCTTTTTGTAAAACGTTCACAGCCGCTGTCAGGTGGGGTCGGAGGGGAGCACGGGTTGAGAGAGCCAAAAAGGGGTGGGGTTAAGTGTAAAGTGCGCGCGGCACTGTTGTTCTTCTCCGCATTCTGACGAAACTGACAGTGGAAAGTCGCGGCGCGGCGAGGGACCGAACCCGCGACGCGGGGCGCGCACGCAGGCGGCGGTGACCACCGGAGCTGGCTGGGGTTGGTGCAAGTTAAGCGCGGCGCGGCTAGGTGAGTTAGTGCGGCACGCAGCAGGTCGGTGCACATGCACGTGCGTGCAGAGAGCATGTTCGGCCCATGGATCTGTGCGTACAAGAAGGGCAAGACGAGGAGAGGGTGTCAGGGAGGATCGCGGGCTCACCGCGGGGCTGCTGGTGGAGGCGGATCGGGACGTGGCGCAGCGGGGCGACGGCGAAGCAGACGGACGGTCGGGCTAGGGTTTCGGCGGTGCGTCGATGTGTAGCTCGGCCTGGGGCGTCTCCTCCTCGCTGGCGTGTACGGGGGCGACGCAGGGGATCTGGCTGGCTTCCTCGGCAACCAAAACGCCACGCCGCCGGCTAGATCGAGCAGGTGGAGGTGGAGGCCGACGGTGATCGCCGGGATGGCTGTGGGGTAGAAGGGGAGGAAGAGGAGGTGATGCATGGCTCGGGTTGGATCTGGGCGAGGCAGAGGAGGCGTGGGGCCATGGATATGGACAGGATAGGGGAGGGTGCCGTGGGGCTCGGGGTGGAAGCAAAAAGGTGGCTCGGCCACCTTTTTCCTCCCTCCTCGCTCACGTGCCCGGCGAGGCTCGGCCTGGGTAGAGGCATGGGTTGTATGCAGGTGGGCCAGAGAGAGGAGAGGCTCGGGTGTGGGGCTAGCATGGCAGGGAGAGAGAGAAAGAGAGGGTCGGTTAGTAGCTAGGGTTAGAGTGAGGCTCGGGTTAGGGTTAGGTTAAAGAGGGGTGGTGTTAGACTAGAGGGGGTAGCTAGCATGGGGTGGGTCCCCATGGGTAGAGAGGAAGAGGGCTCGACATGGTGAGGACAGGTGGTGAGGTGAGGCGCGGCTAGATAGAAAGAAAAAGAGAAAGAGGGTTAGGGTAGGGTGGAGTTAGGGTTTTACTAGATCATGCAAGGGTGGTTTAGGGTCTTGTGGTGATCCACCAAGGACAAGTATAAGTGGAAAAAGATGGTGAGGTGAGGGTTTATGGTGGAGCACAAGGTAATGGTGAGGACAAACACAAGAGAGAGTGAGAGTTGGAATTTATGGGAAAAGATCCCACATGATCATTCATAGATGGGGTGATGGATAAAGAGGGGTAAGGTTTGATGGTGAGCATAAGAATGGCCACCCTGAATTGATTCTCAAAGGACCATGCCCCACTTCCAACAATACAAGAAAACCCAAAAGAAGGGGAATGGTGATGAGATTTTCATGGCCCATGCAAAAGCATCAAATGCCATGTTTTATTCTTGTGAAAACAATAATAATCTACCATGGCATTATTCCTATGCATTACCAAAATGTGGAGTAAAGGCCAAGCAAAAGAATTTAAATGAAAGTTCCAAGTGGAGTAGATGGAGATGATCACATTTGATTATAATGGGGACTTGCTAGTGTGTATCTTCCACTAGATATTTAATAGTCCCAAAATATCCTAACATGAGCATAAATCCATAATAATCCATATGAAAACTAGGAAAAGGGGCACCACTCATAATGCATGCAAAGGTGTCTCCACATATCAATAATGTGAAAACAACATGATGCTAATATGAGAGCATGTGGAAATAGAATTGGATCCATCCCAACCCACATGAGCTAGATTAAATGCCCAAAAGAAAAGATAATAGCTCATGGTTAACTAGGATGGTGGAATTAAAAGGTGGTGACAAAGAAAGGTGATGGAGTTGAATAAAAGATATGCCCCCAACTCAACTTGGGCATCTAGCATTTATCAAGAACCAAATACAATGTATCAAGAGCCAAATACAATTAATAATGCATATGAGAGAAGAACCAAATGGAAAGGGTTTTATATGATGCTCAAATGCAAGGTGGCATGATGACATGAGCATGATATGATTATGATGCAACAATTATATGTAGGAAGTAGCCATTATATTACAAGACCATGTAGCATTACATATGTAGACAAATGGGATGCTACAATCTATCCTCAGTATCTTCATGTTTGCTAACATGATTAAAGAATTCTTCAATGTTATCTTTCCCAATTATAGAACCACTACCAATTGGAAGGTCTTTCAGGGTGAATTTGGGGATCAACATGGTGAGCTAGGGAAGGGGTGACAACTAAAGGAGACTTAATTTTTTTGTGTTTTTGATAAAGAAAGCAAACTAGTAGAACTAATTTTTTTGGATTTTTGAAGAACAAAACAAGCAAACAAAGCAAAAGAAACTAAGCAAAACAAAAACAACAAAGTAAAGAAATTGGTTATGAGGGGCTCCCCTTGTGAAGATGTCCTTGACTCACCAGCAACGGCGCCAGAAAAGATCTTGATGCACTCGACTTTCAACGTAGAGCTCGTTGGGAACCCCAAGAGGAAGGTATGATGAGCACAGCAGTAAGTTTTCCCTCAGTTATGAAACCAAGGTTTAATCGAACCAGTAGGACCAAGGAAACACCCCAAAGGTGTTACTAGCTGAGCTTTGGCAGGGCGCACTACCGGTGCTAGTAGCAACGTGGAGACCTGCACAACACAACCACAGAACTTTGTCCCCAACTTGCGATGAGGTTGTCAATCTCACCGTATTTTGTGGAAAACAAAGGATTAAACGTATCGAATGGAAAGAAGTGAAAGTTTACAGAAAGTAAACACAAAGAAGTAAACAGTTTGTAGATTGAATGTAAAAGACAAGGACCGGGATCCATAGTTCACTAGAGGTGGCTCTCCTAAGATAGATGACAAGCTGGGTGAACAAATTACAGCGGGGCAATTGACAAACACCGAGAAAGCAATACATGCATATACTAATCATCTTGACTCCTCTAAGACTTGATTGGGCATTACAACATAATACATAGACCGCCATCCAACTGCATCTATGACTAATAATCCACCTTCAGGTTATCATCCGAACCCCCTCCAGTATTAAGTTGCAAGCAACCGATTATTGCTTTACGAACTGCGTGTAAAGTAAACAATACGATTGTTCTATGAACAAAGGATTGTTGTTTTCTCCCTAGTAGCAACAACACATCTAGTACCTTAGAGATTTCTGTCACTTCCCAGATTACCAGAGGCATGAACCCACTATCGAGCATAAATACTAACTCTTGGAGTTGCTAGCATCTACTTGGCCAAGATAGCTACTAACAACGGAAAGCATGCAATATCTCAAATAACAAAGACATGATAGAATCAATAATCAATCTGAAATAGCATCTCAATATCCATCGGATCCCCGCAAACACAACATGTATGGATTACAAATAGATGATCTTGATCATGAACGGAGCTCACAAGATCTAAACATGGAAGCACAAAGGAGGAGAAACCAGCCATATAGCTACTACATGGATCCATAGTCCAAGGATGAACTACTCACGCATCACACCGGAGGCTTGCATGGTGATGAAGAAGGCCTCCAGGGTGAATTCCCCTCTCCGGCAGGGTGCCGGGAAGAGCTTCAGATCCCTCCCGATCTAGGGATGGAGATGACGGCGGCTACAGACTCTTTCGTGGATTTTTGATCGGGTACTTAGGGTTTTCGTCCCGAGGGCATCTTATAGTCGGAAGGGAGGCCGAGGGGGTGACAGGGGTGGCCTCACCACCCCCTGGCGCGGCCCAGGCTGGGCCACGCGGCCAGGTGGTGTGGTGCCCCCCTGGTCCATCTCCGTCTCGTATTCTGGCACTTGATCACTTCCGGAAAAATAGGCACTTTGGCTTTTGTCCCGTCCAATTTCGAGTATATTCATTTTCTGGAACCAAAAACAGCAGAAAACAGGCAGCTGGCACTGTGGCTCTTGTTAATAGGTTAGTCCAAGAATTCATATGAAAAGTATTCCAAAGTTGGAACAAAACACAAGAAAGTGGTTAAAACCAAGCATGGAACATCAAAAATTATAGATACATTTGCAATGTATCAACTCTTCATGGATATCATCTTGAACATCTCCATGGTAGGGTGAGAGATCCTTGCCATTGAATGTATTACTTGGAAGGTACTTGGAGGTCGGTATGTCGATGATGTAGGCGTTGCTGTTGATTCTTTTGAGGACCTTGAAGGGACCATCTCCTTGAGCTTGGAGTCGCGTTCCTTGGGGAAGCGGTCTTTGCTTAGGTGTATCCACACAAGGTCACCTTCTTCAAAGATCATCTCCTTCTTGTCCTTGTTTAACCTTGAAGCTTGGCGAAGGACTTGTTGTTCAATAGTATCTCTTGTTTCTTCATGAATTTTTGTCATAGCTTGTGCGCGTTTCTCGACGTCCATGTTTGTGCGCTCATGGAGAGGTAGTGGTAGGATGTCGAGCGTGGTGAGGGGCTCGAAACCATAAACAATCATGAATGGACTCATCTTGGTTGTTGAGTGCTTGGCATGGTTGTAGGCGAACTCGGCGTGTGGGATGCATTCCTCCCAATCCTTCAAGTTCTTCTTGATCAACACACGAAGGAGAGTCCCGAGGCTTCGGTTGACAACTTCGGTTTGGCCATCAGTTTGGGGATGCGATGCGGATGAGAAGAGTAGCTTGACGCCGAGCTTGGCCATGAGGGTCTTCCATAAGTAGCTCATGAATTTGATGTAGCGGTCACAGACGATTGTCCTTGGCACACCGTGAAGACGGACGATTTCCCTGAAAAATAGATTTGCAACATGTGAAGCATCATCGGTCTTATGGCATGGTATGAAGTGTGCCAGTTTGGAAAAACGATCCACAACAACAAATATAGAATCATGACCATGCTTAGATCTAGGCAATCCTAACACGAAATCCATGCTAATGTCGGACCAAGGGGTATGAGGAATAGGCAGTGGCATATAAAGACCATAATGGTTAGCTTGCGACTTAGCTTGAACACATGTCGTGCATCGTTGAACGTAGCGCTCCACGTCACGCTTCATCTTGGGCCAAAAGTAGTGATTGGAGAGCATGTCCAATGTCGTGTCACGACCAAAGTGACCCATGAGGCCTCCACCATGAGATTCTTGGAGAAGCAAAAGTTGAAGCGATGACTTCGGGATGCATAGCTTGTTTTGTTTAAAAAGAAAGCCCTTATGCAAATAGAAATCATCAACTCCTTTGTCATTGGAGCACTTTGCGAAAATTGGTTCAAAGAACGGATCGGAAGCATATAGAGATTTTATTTCCTCAAGACCCAACACGTTGATTTCAAGTCTCATATGAAGGTTTGTGTGTTTGCGAGACAAAGCGTCCGCAACTACATTATCTTTGCCCTTCTTATACTTGACAATGTACGGAAACGACTCCATGAACTCAACCCACTTAGCGTGTCTCTTGCTCAAGTTAGCTTGGCTTTTGAGATGTTTCAACGACTCGTGGTCGGAATGTATGATAAATTCCTTGGGCCAAAGGTAGTGTTGCCAAACTTGAAGGACACGAACTAAGCCAAAAAGCTCTTTGTCATAAATCGGATAGTTAAGGTGAGCACCATCAAGTTTCTCGCTATGGTAGGCTATAGGACGTCCGTTTTGCATAAGGACTCCTGCAATGCCAATACCACTAGCATCACACTCGATCTCAAAAGTTTTTGTGAAATCCGGTAAAGCAAGAAGAGGTGCTTCGGTGAGCCTCTTTTTAAGTTCGTCAAAAAAAAATTGGTGTGCTTTGCCCCACACAAAGGTGACATTCTTCTTGGTCAATTCATTAAGGGGACAAGCAATGGTTGAAAAGTCTTTCACAAAGCGACGATAGAAACTGGCCAACCCATGAAAACTTTGGAGTTCACTCACATTTGTTGGTATGGGCCAATCTCGTATGTCCTTTACCTTGGAAACATCAACTTCAATTCCCTTCGAAGAAACGACAAATCCAAGAAAAATCAACTTGTCTTTAGAAAAAGTGCACTTGGGAAGATTAGCATAAAGCTTTTCATATCGAAGGATTTGCAAAACTTCCTTGGCATGTGTTATATGGTCCTCAAGTGATTTGCTATAAACAAGAATATCATCGAAATAGACAACAACACTTTTTCCAATGAGAGAACGCAAGATGTGATTCATAAGGCGCATGAAGGTGGATGGGGCATTCGATAAACCAAAGGGCATAACCAACCATTCATAGAGACCAAGTTTGGTCTTGAAGGCGGTTTTCCACTCATCACCTTCAGCCATGCGTATTTGATGGTAACCACTACGAAGATCAATTTTCGAAAAAATAGTGGCTCCACACAACTCATCAAGCATGTCATCGAGACGTGGTATGGGATGTCGATAACGCACGGTGATAGCATTGATTGGACGGCAGTCCATGCATAACCGTAACGTATCATCCGTCTTTGGGAAAAGAATCACGGGTACGGCACTTGGACTAGTGCTAACTTGGATCAAACCTTTGGAGACGAGTTGGTTGATTTGACGTTCGATCTCCTTCGTCTCCTTCGGGTTCGTGCGGTAAGCGACGCGGTTGGGAAGTGGTGCACCGGGGATGAGGTCAATGCGATGTTCGATGCCGCAAAGAGGAGGTAGTCCATGTGGGAGCTCTTCGGGGAACACATCCTTGAATTCCTGCAAAACATTCATCAAATATGGAGGAACATTGGTTAATTCATTAGTTCCTTGCGCTAGCCCCTTACAAAGGAGGACATAGTGCAAGATGGATGGGTTGTTCCGAACATCTCTCATCTCACTTTTGGTGGCAAGGAGAACACTCTTATTTTTTTCACTCGAGTTTGGCTTGTGGCTCTCACTCACTATGAGGTGGTTCTCTCTCTCACCGCTCTTCTCACAAGTAGGTGTTGTGCTTTGTGCCCTCGCTAAAGCCTTTGCATTGTCCGCAATTATTTGGCTAGGAGTCATCGGTTGCAAAACACATGTTTTGTTGAGCCATTTGAAGGTGTATACATTGGTGCGACCATCATGTTGAGCAGCCTTGTCAAATTGCCATGGTCGACCAAGAAGCATGTGGCAAACTGTCATAGGAACCACATCACACTCCACCGTATCTTTGTAAGGACCAATGGCGAAGGAGACCGATATGGTATGCTTGATCTTCACAGACCCTTGGTCACTTAGCCATTGCACGTGTAGGGGTGCTTGTGCGGAAGGAGGGTGAGTTTGAGCTTCTCACACAACTCGGTGCTAGCAAGGTTGTGGCAACTCCCTCCGTCAATCATCACCTTGATAGATTTGCCATTGATGCCGGCTCGTGTTTGGAAGATATTGGAGCGTTGGTCTTCATGCTCTTGTGCTTGAGTGGTCAAGATCCTTGTGACGACAAGTGATGGACTTGCGTCATGTTCACACATGAGGAGTTCTTGATCATCTTCCACTCGTTGCCTTGCCATTGCTTCCTTGACACGGGCATCCAACCCATCTTCACTCAAGTACTCTTCATCACCATTGTCATGGATGAACAAGACTTTCTTGTTTCCACATTCGGCCGACTTATGTCCTTTACCTCCACACTTGTAGCATTCACCGTTGAAAGGTGTATCACTCTTTGCTTGCTTGCCACTTAGGGGCAGTTTTCCTTGAGGAAGTGTGGGCTTGAAGGAAGGCTTGGAGGTACTTGAGGAGCTTCCATTGAAAGTTGTTGGTGTAGCGGTTGAAGCTTGCTTATAGGTGAAGTACGTCTTGGGCTTGTTGTACTTGATATCCTCTTGCACTTGACGTTCAGCCTTTGTTGCGATGTGCACAAGCTCAACCATGGTGTTGTATGTTTGGAACTCGACGGTGCGCTTGATTGGGTGATTCAAGCCAATAAGGAAACGTGCCATTGTTTGCTCCATGCGCTCATCAATGTTCACGCAAATCAAGTTGAGTTCTATTTCTTTGAAGTACTCTTCCACGGTCTTTGTCCCTTGACGAAGCGCTTGAAGGCTGTTGAAGAGGTCACGCGTGTAGTGCGCGGGGACGAACCGGGATCTCATGTGAGCCTTCATGTCATGCCAAGTTGTGATTGGCGGTTCTTGTCTTGCATCACGAGCAACTTGAACTTGTTCCCACCAAAGGTTGGCGTAATCATCAAACTCAAGCGAAGCCATGGCAACCATCTTCTCATTGCTATAGTTGTGCATGCGGAAGATCTTGTCGACCTTGAGTGCCCGCGAGAGGTATTCTTTGGGGTCATTGGATCCGGTGAACTTGGGCATTGTGAACTTGAGCTTGCCAAAAGTTTTTTCATCGTTGCGGTCATTGCGACGAGCTTGGTGACCTTGTTGATGATCTTGTAGTTGGGGAGGTGGAACTTGGTTCTCCTGACCTTGTTGCGGAGCTTGCTCTTGATATTGATGTGGAGGAGCTTGCTCTTGCTCTTGGCGCGGTTGTTGATGTGGTTGAGGTGCTTGGGCCTCATGGTGGTGAGGGTGTGGAGCCTCTTGATGCGGTTGACGATGAAGGGGAGGCTCGTTCCTCGGTTGGTGACGTTGGTTAGGCACATGGGCCTCACGGCGAAGATCATGGTCGTGAGCCTCTTGATGTGGTGGGCGTCGCTCAACTCATATCACTTGACGCTCCAAGTTTTGTTGATGTGGAGGAGGCGCCTCGTGATGACCATGGTGTCGTTGTTGACGTTCATGACGTTGATGACGAGGAGGAGGATCTTGGAGAGCTTCACGTCGATGACGAGCTTGATTCTCCAAATTGGAGTCATCACTTGTTGTGTCAAGTATGTGTCGCTGTCGATGTTGGTAGACTTGCGGTTGCACTTGTGGTTGTGCTTGTGGTTGCTCTTGTTGTAGCACTAATTCTCTTGCGTGATGACGGTGTCCTTCTTGCCTTGCTCTTGGCCTTGAAGAGAAATCACCATCATAGCTTGACGTTGCGGCATGCCGTGGGGAAGGTACATAGTTCGAAGAACTTCCATCTACAACTACGGGAGCATCATTGCATCTTGTAGCACTTGGATGTAGATCTTGTAGAAGAGGTGCATGACGATGCGAAGAACTTGAAGAGCTTGATGCACGTGAACATGGTCTTGCCATACCGTCGATGAGGCGTCGAAGATTGTCATTTGTTTTGGCGATGGAGCGTTGGAGCGCTTCATTTTGGTGGCCGAAGTTGTGATGCATTGTGTGCATTTGTCGTTCTAGGCCATCGAAGCGGTTGTCGATGTTCTTGAACTCAACTTGCGTCTCGCCAAATTGTTCATCTTGTCACGTCTCAAGGGCTTGGCAACGTTCACGGAACTCTTGTCGAATGATGAAGTGACTTGCACGCGTCATGTACGGTCCTTGATCTTATTCGTGGGGAGGTGGTTGGCTCGCCTCACCGTGCCTATCCATCATGCAAAACACACAAGTATTGTATATGGAAGTGGAATATGGTGGTGTTAGCCTTGTACCTCACCTTGGGGATTGCACCAAACTAGAGACCACAAGTGAGATCTATTAGCGTGCAAAGTGGAAATGCAAAGAAAACTCACACTAAAGAAAGAACTAACTCTCAAAAGCTTGTTTGTGGTAGGTTAGGATTGTGGAATGCCAAAGAACCAACCAAAATAAAAGGGATAGTCAAAAGTGGGTAGAATCCAACAAAACTCAAGTCAAAGGCGAAGGTCAACAACTCAAAGGGGTGACGGGAACCTACGACTATGTACACACATGTGGATAAAGTTGGGATTGACACGACTATGAAAATGAGCAAACAAAATGTCCTAACGAAGACTAAGCTCGTTGTCGTGCCAATGCAAGGAGAGACCGTGGCTCGTTTGCAAAGAGGGAAAATGAGCAACGGATTTGTGCACTTGTCTTGGGCACTCTTCTTTCTCTCTTGCTTACAAGCTTTGAGACTCTCTTTTGCAACGGGAGACTATTTTTCTTTTGCTTTTTCTTTGTATCTTTTTCTTTCTTTTGTATTTTTTTGCTCTCCCTTGATGCTACCTAGTCACACTTGATATTGCTCTTGCACTCTCACTATCCAAGGACAAATGCACAATGCTCAAGCAAACACAAGATAAGCCACTCTCATGGGATAGGTACACACAAAGGAAGATAGGGGTTAACAAGGTAACGCAAGTTATACCTTCTTTGATGATGAACTTGGCGTTGGTGGTGCGGGATGATGTTCGTGGGCCATGGTGTCGATGAGCGCGGGGGTTGTTGATGCGGAAGCTTGCTGTTAGTTGGCGACACGCACACGGGCACAAACAAACAAGAGGAAAATTAGCCAATGCAAGATTAGAGGAAAAACTGTCAAAATCAGGCGTCAGGCCGGAGACTCCGGGGTTTCAGGCCGAAAACTCCGGTCCAGGTGGAGACTCCGGTGTAGGCCCGAGACTCCGGTGTGTAGGCCGGAGACTCCGGTCTGGAGTCACATCACGAACTACTCGTGTTCTTGAGCGGAAATACACGCCTTGGGTCCTCAAATCCGCGAAAAATTGGCCAAATTGGGCTGGGAAAACGCAGGATAAAGCTAGACCAACTCCTAAGACAAGGTTTGGTCGGATCAAAACCACAAATAACACTCCAAATCAAGAGATCGATCCAAAGGCAAATTTGGGGCTCTTTTATGGGGATTTTCGAATTTTTGGTGGACAGAAGAAACATTTGCAGGGGAAATCGTGAGCAACGAAGCTCTTGATACCAATATGTTGAGGGCAAACCTCTAGGGTGGCCCGATCTTTCACGATTCCTTTTCAAATCGAGGGTGGAGTACGGGGGAAGGAGGAAAGGATGAACACGACGAACACACGCACGAAGAACGCGATGAACACACACACGCAAAACCACGATAAACACCAATAGCTCACGCCGGCGGTGACCGGTCCGGCGCAATCCCTAGGATCGGCGTCGAGCGGAGGACTCTCTCTCGAACCGGCACGTCGAGATGGGAGACTCGGTGAGATCTTGACGTCTAGGCAAAGGGACTCTGATGCCTAGGTCTTGTACAACGCGGAGGCACGATGCAAACTCCAACGAGGTTTGGGGATATTGGTGCTCCTTAGTCAAGGAGCATGAGGCAAGAATTAGATAGATCCACAAAGGGTTTTCCACTAATTCCAATATCATGCCTAGGGTTTACAATGGAGGTGGGGGTCTATATATAGGCCAGCCACTTAAATAGGGGTACTTTAGGAATAAAAGACAAGTTCTGGACGAACTAAGGGGTACATGGGCCGAAGGCCCAAAGGCCTTTTCATGCCTGGCGACGGTTGGACCGGAGACTCTGGTGTGGTGGACCAGAGACTCCGGGCTAGGCCGGAGATTCCGGTGTAGCCTTCGGACCAGCCTCCGGAGGGGCCTTCAGATTGTCCCAGGGCCAGGTGTAGGGGGTCAGACCGGAGAGAGGGCCGGAGTCTTCGGTGTCTTCGGACTGGAGACTTTGGCAGGCCGGAGACTCCGGTGTGCGCAGACCGGAGACTCCGGTCTGAGCAGCTCCAACGGCTTCTGCTTCACGTTCTGCTCCTTGTTCTCCATCCTTGGGTGCTTGGTGGTGTGTCGAAGCTTCGTACCTGATGATGCATAGGGTAGTTGCATGAAGTAGCACATCATCCAAGGAGGTATCAAATTGGCACGAGGAGAGGAGCGAGTTCACCTTAGCTTGTAGGAGTTTGGCTCGGGCACGAGTCATGGGTCCACTTGGGGGACTTGTTGGTGTAGATGTAGAAGTGTCCGTAGGACGGGCTGCATTGGGTTATCCATATGATGGCGCATTGGGTTCAGCATTGGGCGTTCTTACTATCCCAAGACCAGCGGGATATTATGGCTACTGGATGCAGCCATTTGTTGATGGTCGCGCACCACATATTCAGCCAATCATTTTGGCTGCAGCGTAATAGATTACAGCATGTGTAATCTTTTTTTCTCCTTTTGTTTCGCTGGTTGATCCATGCATCAACTTTAAGCGATCCATGATTTGTAACAGTTCTAGGATGATGGATGTTGGATGCTATTTTTAATAAAGACTGTGTGCATCAACCGATGCAGAGCCCGGGGTTACTCCCCTTTTTGAAAAAAAACGTCCAACGCTACAATGCCCCCAAAAGAAAGGAGATTATTTCCAGAGAGCTCTCAGCCCAGCCGCTCTTGATAGCTTCCAAAGCTCAATCTCATCGGCAATATGGTGCCAGATGGTCCGCAGGGTCTCAGCTGATCACTCCCGGGCGTCCCGTTCTTTCCAAAGCATATATACTGTGAGGAGGATTAGAGAATCAAATCTTTTCCTTAGCTACGGCCTGATGCTAGTCTTCGTGTCCCGCCATAGCTAAACTCCCCTATTGAAAACCTCTCCCCAGTTATGTATACGCACAACAATCGATTTTCTGGAGCTACTGGAAAACAACAAAAACACCAACATAATAAACAGTTAGCATGCCCCCCTTAAAACCACTAAAAACCTAAGATGATCTACAAAATTTGCGTGCCTAGAACTGAAACTAAAAAAAGAGAGGGGGCTCACACAACAGCAGCACCCGGACTAAAACGAATGAGGACGGAAATTCCCCAAACCAAAATTTCAAGCTTCCCCTACTACAGCCACTATGTTACATCCATAAAATACGACATACACCTCGCCGCAGAATACCCTCTCGTCCCCCTTTAGACTTCGCATGTCTCGCGCGACCAAGCCACCGGCAATACAATCCATAGAAAATGAAACCATCGAGCGGACGAGCTAAGTAGGGACTGAAATCAGACAATAGAAAGGTACAAGCAGGGAGTCGGATTAGAGATTACCCGTATTTCAAGCGGCGGCCATGAATTCCACGGACGTGAATCGAAGCTCTCCCCGCCGCAGGTCGACCACGCTCGCGAGACGCGACTCCCTCCATCCCCGCTATCGGCGGCGGCAGGGTAACCACCATCTTCGTCGGCTGTATCCCCACACCTCCGGCACCGGCCGAGCTGGCTGCGGCGTCGTCGCCGCCCTCTCCCTGCCATAAGTACCGCCTCTCTCTCTCTGACGAAAACAAAGCAGAGAAGTGGGATAATGAAATTCAAAAAAGAAAAAAGATGTACCGGAAAAGAGAGAGAGAGGCGCCGTGCGCCAAGATTTCCACAGAGATCTCACGGTCCAAAAAAATGTCTGTTTCTCAATTGCCAAACAGCTAGCTGTTTTTTAGGAAAAGCGTATTTACAGGAGTATATGCATGCAACTCTAGACAGACGTCGACTTTGAAAAGGATAACAATTTCTAAAGAAGAAGCAATATCAGTCCACATCCACATATAGCAAAGTGATGAATCTCATTCTCTAGCAAGTCGTTCACTTAACCTAAACAATACCGAGACTAGTAGCGTACTACTACTATATAAGTTTTAAACTAGTGAATCCGTCGGACACTGCGCCTTAGTTGTCCTCCACGTCGTTCAGCGACGGCCATTGCGCCCGTGTCCGGCGCCGTTGTAGTCCTCATCGTCTTCCTCTGCCATCACGCCCTGCAACGGCGCCTCTTCCACGACAGCAGCAGGTTCATAGCCGGCCATCATCTCCTGCTGCCGATCCATCACCACCACGCGCACGGGCCGCGCCGCCGTGACCGTCTTGGGCCGCAGGAGGGGTCGAAGCGGCGGCAGGCGGTGGCGAGGAGCGGCCGCGGTCCCCGTCGCCGCCGTAACCGCCGATGCCGCCTCGTTCTTCCTGATGTCCGTGAGCGCGGCGAAGGCCTGGTTGACGAGCTTGAGCGCGGCGGCGGCGGCCTTGGAGGACGCGGCGCCGGCCTCGAACGTGTCGCAGAGCGCCTTGTGCCTGGCCTTGACGGCGTCGTGGGACTCCTTGGTGGGCCTGCCGTTGGGCGGCGCCGCGACGCCGAGGACGGCGTAGTGGTCGCCCTTGCCGGCGGAGTGGACCCGGTACGCAGCGTGCGCGCGCTGCGCCTCCGGGACGTGGCCGAAGAGCGCCTTGGCCATGTCGGCGTGCCTCTTGGCCGCCTTCAGGTCCCCCGCGGCGAAGGCTGTTTCCGCCGCCTCCAGCTGCTTCTTCAGAGCTGGTGGGACGGCGATGGTGCCGCCGGACGCCATGGGAGCTCGAGTAGCACGATCAATCGCTCGCGGTGGATTGGATTAGCTCGAGTTACAACTCGCCGGTTCTCGCTGCTGCTGCTGCTGATTGGGCTGGTTCGATTTGCTCCGTCCGGCAGCCTACGTCGGGAATTTAAACACTCGTGATCGAGCTCCAGGAGGAGTCGCAGTCGGTGTTGGATTCGCGCGCAGCAGGTTAGAGATACCGAACCGTACTCTGCTATGTGCTCTCCGGCTCCGGCTCCGGCTCCGGCTCGATCTCATCTCTGCTTCATTCCTTATTTTTTTCCTGTCGTGACTCATGACCGTGTTCCTTCCATGACCGAAGTTAGGCACGCAGGATTGGATTTTGGGTTCGTTTGATAACCGCATCCCGCGTACTACAAAACGCAGAATCGAATATAACCGGAAATCTGGTTTACATAATGAAAAACGCTGAGACAGAACTGTATACAGTAACGCAAACTGCATATTTAAAAAACATCCCACATTGACGTCAGATTCATACATAGAGGAGGTTTTGATTATCGACATCTACATAAGTTTAGAAAAAAAATGATGTCGCGTCTTGCATCCATACTTCACCTAGCATCTACGTGGCTCCACCGGCTGACCTACTCACCGGATCATCTACGACGGTGGCGGCGCGCGCTTACTCCTCTGCGTTGTTGCTGTCGTAGTCGTAGTCGTCGTTGGTGAAGTACTCGTCGGGGTAGTAGGCTTCGAGGGCCTCGAGCCACGCCAGGTGCTCGCGGAGGGAGAGCGATTGGCACGCGAAGATCGCACTTCTCCATCCTGCGCGCGCGAGGCAACAGCGCTGCACGATGTCCATGAGTGCGGTGAACATGGAGTTGAACTTGGCCTCGTTCACCAAGAGCTCTTCGTGCTCGTCGTCCGCATCATGCTCACGGACAACCGGCCAGAGCTCCTCGGCATTGTCGGCGGCAGGGTCGGTCGGCAGCGGCGGGGTAGCACGGGTGCGCCCAAGGGCGCTACGGCCATGTCCCTGCTCGGAGAGGCGCTCACGTTCCTCCTCCTCCGACGGTAGTCCTGGGAAAGCTCACAGGCCGGAGCTCCCGCTGTGGCCCGGAGAAAGCGCGGCCGTGTGCGCCCAAACTGACCCTCGATTGGCCGTCCATGGAAAGATGGGGAGTGGACATGAAGGTTGGCGGTGGCGATGTGGCCAAAATCGGAGACGTGGGCGGGCTGCGGTGAGTGTTTCTAGGCGGAGGAGGAAGGGGAAAATAGATGCGGTATCCCGCATCGAGCCCCCCCCCCCCCCCACACCGAATATATGCGGGACGGATGGGCCTCGATGCGGGATTCCACAATTTTTTTTGTAGTATTCGTCCTTTTACAGTATCCGGAAAGGCCATTTTTGGCCTCGGTACCGCATATCGGCGCAAAAAATTGCGTGCCGGCCGATATACGGTATCAGTTAGAGATGCTCTAACTTCACAGCTTGTGTTCGTTCGATCAATAACTAGTTTGTGTTGGTCCTTTCACTTGTTGTAACATATTAAGTAATACTAGCTGAGTGCTCCTGCATTACTATGGAATTTGAAAAATAGGCAAATATACGGAGGACCAGCGAGCGGCGGAGCGGGACGACCTGGGGGGAGGCACTGGCCTAGTGGCCTCCTACATGGCCCAGGAGGGGTCGGGGATCTAGGCGGCCCAGATATCGGCCGGGGCCGTCCTTCTGGCTCCGAACAAGGCCTAGCTGGGCGATATTTTGCCCGTGATGGCCCAGCGGGGCATCAGGCTGACATGGGCGGCCTGTCTCAGGAGGGGCCAGGGTTGCCTCAGTCTCCGCAGCTCTCTAGCATCGCCGTTGAAGCCGGCAGGGTAGCACACCGAATTCTACCAAAACTTTTGGGATGTTGTCAAGTTGGATCTGATGGATTTGTTTAGGGTTCTTCATGCTCATCAACTAGACTTATTTCAACTTAATTTTGCAACATTATTTTATTACCCAAGGTTAATGATACAGAACGAATACACCACTCTCGCCCTATCTTCCTTCTTCACTTTGGTTTTAGGATATTCATAAAAGTTGCCATGATTAGACTGAATTTAGTGGCTAGCCATATTGGTAGACCGTCTCAAGCAGCATTCATGCAAGGACGAAGCATCTTGGATAGTGCGTGAACTCCACTAAAAAAATATGAATAGATTATTGTTTAAAATTTACTTTGAGAAGGTTTATGGTAAAGTTAAGTGGTCTTTCTTTCAACAGACACTCCTTCCGAAAGGCTCTTCAGAAAAGTGGCAGGCTTTAATACAATCGTTTGTGTCTAGAGGTAGTGTTGCTATTAATGTCAATGATGACATTGGTAAATACTTTCACACAAAGAAAGAATTGTGACAAGGTGATACACTATCGCCGATACTATTTAATATAACGGTTGATATGCTGGCAATCTTTATCGAAAGGGCTAAGGCTGATGGCCAGATTGAAGGACTAGTGCCTCATCTAGTTAATGATGGACTTTCTATACTTGAACATGCTGATGATATAATTCTATTTATGGGACATGATTTGGAGAAGGCAAAGAATCTCAAATTAATACTATCAGTCTTTGAACAACTCTCCGGTTTGAAGATTAATTTTCATAAGAGTGATTTGATTGCTTTGCTACGGCACAAAACGAGGCTCATCTCTATGCTGAGTTATTTGGCTGTGGACAAGGGCATTTTCCATTCAACTATCTGGGAATTCCAATATATTATCGATGTCTCACGATTGCTGAATGGAAACTTGTTGAGGAAAGATAACAAAAACGACTTAGTAGTTGAAAAGGTAAATTATTATCCCTTGGAGAAAGAATGGTACGCATAAACTTAGTACTTCCTACCAATATGGTGAAAACGGAACGGATACGGTCGAATAGTAGTTGAACCGTATTCATGTCCATATTTTTTCGGATATGGAGTCAGAGCGGATAGTGTGCGGATATGAATACGGAGTCGGAGCATGCCGGTTACAAATATAGATTGGATACGGGGAGGATAAGGTTCGGTTGCGGATAGACATTTTGTCGGATGACGATTCAAAATAGGTCGAACAAATCATATAATTGCAATTGCTAATGCTCGATGATCCATTGATCATATGACATAACAAAATATGTATGGCCGAAATTCATTATAATTGCAATAGTTAATGCTCCACGATCCATTGATAAAGGGGTCACCAAGTTTGGATTGGGATGCAATTTTATATATTAGTGAATCTGAGGATTGACGTACTAGTTGCCGGATATTACCGTCAAATATGGTATATTTTCGGATATAGGCGGATATTATTAAAACTACATCCTTTTCCGTATCCGATAATCACTAGCCATATCTATGACCGTATTCTGCAACTATCCGACCGAAATCATATTTGCCTTCTGTAAGCCTCCGGTCGGTCAGAAATAATTATATTATGATATCATTCTTCCAGTTAGTGAAAGGAGTCTTACATAGATTAGATTATTTCTGATCAAAATTCTTTTGGCAAGGAGATAGTGGAAAAAGAAATATCGACTGGCTAAATGGAATGTTGTTTGCCACCCAAAGGAACTAGGTGGGCTAGGTATACATGATATACAAGTCAAAAATACTACGCTTCTAGATAAATGGATTTTTAAGCTACTCATAGAAGGCGGTGTTTGGAAAACCATTCTGTGGAAAATGTATGTTGGCTCAAAAGCGGTGTTACAAATAGTATGAAAACCTAGTGACTCGTACTTTTGGGCTGGCCTCATGGCTTCCAAGAAGCATTTTCCATTTTGGTGCTTTTAATATTAAGAATGGATATTAGGAGGATAAGTGGCTTGGCCATCCTATCTTACGAGAGCGTTATCCAGATCTATACAATATCGTTAGGCCCAAAGGGGATATAATATCCAAAGTTATGGAATTGAATCCTCCAAATATGTCTTTTAAATGAGATCTCTTTGGACATTGATTGGAACCATGTAATAATGTTCTACTAAGATTCACATCGGTTCCGCTATCGGAAGGTCATGATGAGTTTAAATGGAAACTACTGGCGAATGGTAAATTCTCGGTAGACTCCATGTATAGAGCTTTGATACAACCTGATATTCCAGTCGACGATGATAATAAGAAAATTTGTAAGATGAAGACACCTCTAAAAACGAAGATTTTTGCATGCGTCGTGGTGTTACCCTTACTAAAGATAATCTTGTTAAACGGAATTGGCAGGAAAGTAAACAGTGTGTTTTCTGTCATGAAGTGAGACGATTAAACACCTATTCTTTCAATTCAAATTTGCTAAGTCTATATGGTCAATCATCCAAGTAGCATCTGGGTTATCTCCCCAACGATCGGTTGCCAATGATTTTGGTAATTGGTTATATGGGATAAATGATAAGTACAAGATTCTGTTTAGGGTGGAGGCGCTTACAATTATTTGATCGCTATGACTATGTAGAAATGATAATATTTTTAATAATATTTTTCATTCTAACCTGTAGGTTATCTACCTGAGTATGGCTACTCTCCATTTGTGGTCACCTCTACAACATGTGGACTTCTGAGACCTCTTTATGGAGGGGTCTACACGATTGGAGGATACAGTGAGAGATATTTCCCCCGATATGGGTGGCATCATGATCTAAGAATTGAGCTTCCATCCTCCTAGTCATCTAGAAGACATACTTTGTTGTAACGATTGCCTATTGTTTTCATAGTTTCTTGGTTATGTAGAGGCTAGGTATAAATATTACTATTCATAACAAAGCACATATTTTCAAAAAAAAAGATAAAAAATTATCGTAATTTAGACAAAAAATGTGAAACATAACAACGCGTGGTTTTTATTCATGCAATGAAATTACAGATTATCTGCCTTTTTTCGCCTTAGCTAGAGTTGTTGGCATATTAAATATCTTATTTAAAATATTAAAATATGCGTAGTGCAATGACTATGTTTGTGTTTCCTTATTCTTTTTTTTGAATATGTTTCCTTATTCTTTGATGACAATACACAACGCTTTTGTAACTTTAGTAATCATAAAGGAATGTTAAATAGATGAGAAATCCAAATTTAAAATCAAGACGTCACCTTTCATTAAACTTATGATGTCTAAAATATATTAGAGGGCATACTCAGGATAAAATTTTAGAGGGGGCAAGAATGTTTTAAATGGAGAAAATCTCTTTACTTACTAGGAGTGAATCAGTGATTAACTTAGCAAAATACAAAGAGAATGCAAATTGAGTGGGGACAGTTGCCCCCATAGCTTATAGATCTGCCCATGAATATATTTGCTAAGAACATGTTGATCAATAATCAAAAGCTTATTTTTTCACATAAAAGAATGCAAATTGAGTGGGGAAACTTGCCCCCATAGCTTATAGATCTGCCCATGAATATATTTGCTAAGAACATGTTGATCAATAACCAAAAGCTTATTTTTTCACATAAGCGTTGACATTGCACTATGAATCCGCAACTAAAAGTTCAAAAGTATGTTATTTGTCATCTTACGAGGGGTGCATTACTAGGAAACTAGCTATAGATAGACATGCTTGCTGCGGCACATATGAAAGGGCATGCTTTACAAAATTAATTATGTGGCGCATATAGATACAAACGTCACAGAAATATGGCAATTCTATGGCACGTGAAACCCATATGCGCCATATAAATGTGTGTTTTTATGGCATTACTTTCCCGTGCATCACAGAAAGTGATGATTATGTGGTGCATATGCACAGAAATTTGATGGGACTCAGAAACAACTAATGGGGGAGACAATTCTGTGGCGCATATGTCTATGCGCCACAGAAAACTGACCCCCCCGCGTGGACCGCCTTTTAAGTTCTGTAAAAAATAAACGAAAATAATTAATACTTCAAAAAAATAATTTCTTTGAGATGTAGTTATATTTTGGGGTATAGTTATAGGGAAAATTGAAAAACATGAATTTCCATTTATTATGCAAAAAAGGTCGTGGTATGGTAAAACGGTCATAACTTTTGCATAGGATGTCGGAAAGGAAATGTTTAACCTATCAAAATGATCGTCTCAAAATTTCCTTCCCACATTCAATGGCCAAAGGCCGTTCTGGATTTTACAGAATCCCCAAATTCGAAAAGAGTAAAATGTTATGACAAAAAATGATTTTTTCTTGCAAAAAAATAAAAAAGGAGAAACAATTTTGTGGCGCATATCTCCAATATGCGCCACATAATTGTTGGGCGGGATTTGAATTTTGAATCCTGCCGGCGTCCCTTCTCCCTATCTTTTCTCCCTTTTCTCCCATCTACTTCTCCTCCCCTCCACACTTCTCCTCTCCTTCACTTCTTCTTTCTTCCCCTCCTCTTCCTCCCCTTCTCCCTCTCTTTTCTCCTTCTTCTCCCCTCCACTTCTTCTCCCTCCACACTTCTCCCCTTCTCCTCCACTCTCTGTCCATGGCCTCCTCCTCCACCCTGGTGACCTCCTACTCCTCCTCCAACCTAGTGACCTCCTCCTCATGTGACCTCCACCACCTCCGGTGACCCCCTTCCTCCACCTCTGGCGACCTCCGCCTCCTCCACCACCACCTCCGACGGCCTCCTCCAACCATCTTCGACGACCCATTCCTCCACCTCCGGTGGCCTCCTCCTCCTCCTACTTAGAACACCTCCAATGGCCTCCTCCTCCTTCTCCTCCGGCCACCACCTCTGATGACCCCCTCTTCTGGCGACCCCCACCTTCGGCCTAGATCTGGCCGCTTTTTTGAAATTCAAAAAAACATTCTATGGCGCATATTGCAATATGCGCCACATAAATTTGAGATTTCTATGGCGCATATCAATATACGCCACAAAAATAAAATTTAGTGGTGAGGTAATAGTGGCGTATCCACAAAATTGTAAAATACGTATGCCACTGATAAACCTTTCCCTAATAGTAGTGTAGAAAATAAAAGAAGTAATCAATCAGCTTGAACTGTTACTTTAGCTACATATACTGAACACATCCATATCACATATAAAATTGACAAAACAATATAGAAAGAACAACAATTTGGAGCAAATGTAGTGCATAGAAGATGGCAATCACCTCATATCCAGAACCCATCGAAATGACCCCCAAATCATAAATAGATGTGTGGGGGAAGAGATTCCATGGAGTTTTGCTTTTTAATGGTTCCCCCTAAACTCATAAGGGGCATATATAGTACTACATATGAATCCTAGGCATATATACTATTATTGAAGCAAAGATTCAAATAATTTGTTTCCCAAATTTCAGACAACACATCTCAGCAAAATATTTACAGTGTTGCATCACAAGCATTCATTTTCCGCATGTGAACATTATCACTACAAGTACACAATATTTTGACAAACACAGTGCAAAGGCAAGATGATGTGCGCAAAGTTGAGGGAGCTTCACATATTTGTGAAGCATCACAAGCACTAGAACAAATAACATATTCTCAAACCTCACATAAGTCAAAAGAAGTAAACCACTACTCTACATCTCCTCCCCCAAATGTTTCCACTTACTTGAGAGCAACTTACAAGTCGTAGAAAATCACTAATTATTTTCAGCGATATCCTACATGAGAAAACACTATAGTATTTTTCTTGCTCATCCACCAAACATCTCAACTCTGACCCGATTTCTAAACCCGATAATGGATTTCAGGTATTTGTACTACCATGTAGTGATGTCATACACGCATGTGCCCTCTGCAATTCATAACTTCTAGTAGTTGATGGTGTCCATGTGAGGCACATGGAAGTTCTGAACCTGCATTGTTTGGCTTAGCTCTTTCTTAAATTGTAGGACTCTAAATTTGCTTGCTTCCCAAACTATTGTAGTACGACCCCCCTTAAAATCTTAGTATCTATCCTTTTTTTGAAACTTGGCATTTGAAGAAATCAAGATCAAGGGACACTCTAAACGCTTCAGATTTGAAGTCCATGAACACGACCAACATGTCCACCTCGGTGGGACTCTCATGGCTAGACTTGAATAGCTTGAGGGCCATAGTCCTTGAGCGCTACCCGTATGTGCCACCATCAGTGGCATGAGTGGCTCACTCCAACGCTGAACGCGCATCCATGAGGTGTGTGATACGTTGTTAACGTATCCATAATTTTTGATGTTCCATGCTTGGTTTTATCTACTTTCTTATGTTTTCTTCCAGCTTTAGATTACTTTTCATATGATTTTTTGGACTAACCTATTAACAAAGAGTCACAGTGCCAGCTGCCTATTTTCTGCTGTTTTTTGGTTCTAGCAAGTCAGAAAATGCATATTCTCAGAATTGGACGGGACAAAAGCCAAAGTCAGTTTTTCACCGA
Source organism: Avena eriantha (assembly GCA_910589775.1). NCBI lineage: Eukaryota > Viridiplantae > Streptophyta > Magnoliopsida > Poales > Poaceae > Avena > Avena eriantha. Next base: position 8,543,594 of record OU342741.1, on the reverse strand, counting down.
GGGACACACGGAGCCAGAATACGAGACGGAGAGGGGCCAGAGGGCGGCCACACCACCTGGCCACGCGGCCAGGCTTGGCCCGCGCCAGGGGGTGGTGTGGCCAGCCCAGGCACCCCCTCGGCCTCCCCTTCCAACTATAAGATGCCTCCGATACAGAAACCCTAAGGACCCGATCAAAATTCCACGAAAGAGTCTGTAGCCACCGTCATCTCCATCCCTAGATCGGGAGGGATCTGAAGCTCTTCCCGGCACCCTGCCAGAGAGGGGAATTCACCCTGGAGGCCTTCTTCATCATCATGCAAGCCTCTAGTGTAATGCGTGAGTAGTTCATCTCTAGACTACGGGTCCATGTAGTAGCTAGATGGCTGGTTCTCCTCCTTTGTGCTATCATGTTTATGTAGGGGTTCCGCGCATAAAAACAATAAATTTTACTCTACGCCCCTGAACCCCCGAAGCTGCCAGGACCTATCTATTAGTAATATAGTAACGGGAGGGGCTTTTCGCGAACTTACCCTCGAAGACCGAAAAGCGTTGGCAACGCTCAGGAGAGCGTGGTTGATATAGACGAGCCGAAGCCGACCTCAAGGTCGTGATGAAGTCCTTGCGCTCCTTCTGGCTCCAACGACTTGAGTGCCTCAAGTGAGACACCTCGCAGGGAGTTACACACGTCTGGTGCCTGACGATGACTCCCGCTTCCCCGATCCAGCAGTAGTTGCGGAAGTAGAGCTCCCGGGTCCGAATCCCGCAGTGCGACGGTGCTCCGCGGTGAAGATGTCTCTCGCTCGCGTAGTCCAGACTTGTGACCACGGTCACGAGAGAGAGAGGGGAGAGAGAAAATATCAATTGGAGGTCCTCCCAAAAGTGGGGAGACCTTTATTGATTATTGGTGTATTTTTCTAGGCCAAATACCCCACTACATATAGGGGGAGGGGAGGTACTACCTCCCCTCAAGTCCTGAGGTGGGACTAAAGGAGAGGAGGGGGTAGGGTGGCCGCCGGCAAGCCCCTAGTGGGCCCCGCGGGGGGAGGGGGGCAAGGCCTAGCCGGCCTCCCCCTTGGTCCCTTCTCCCTCTCTCCTTCCCCTAATGGGCCCTCTCCCTCCGGAATTGGCCCATTAAGCCTTTGACCTTTTTAATTGATTTTATCTTTATTAAATAATTATGAATAAATTATTAAATCAATATTTAACATTCATTCACACATTATCTAATCTCCGTGGCCATGGAACACCTTCCACCTCCACTCCGGACATCCTCCGGATTTACCGAAACCCTTCCGGTTTTCTCCCTTCTTTCCTTCGGTGATTCTACCGATCCTATAAATGCTCTCTAAGCATCATCAAGCCCTTAAGCGTGATACCCCACGGTCCGGGAACACTCCAGACATGGTCGGGACACTCCCGCACCAATGATCGACAGAGGGACCTGGATGGCCATGTGACCCCTGTGCGTTCCACGAAGATCTTTCGTCGTTTGAACCGGGACAGTCGTGTCTTATTCCCTTTGTCATTCGATACTTGCATTGCCCGAGATTTGATCATTGACATCACCATGTCGTGTTCAATCTCATTACTGAACAATGCTACTTAACTCGTTCCGACAAGTGATATCCCCGTGATCTAATCACACATTACGCAGCTATTGGATATAACTTCTCCGAGTGGGCCCTTGAGTATCTTTCCGTCACATGGACGGACAAATCCCGCTCTTGACATATATTGCCTCTACGGTTTCCTCTAAATACCTGAACACACCTTTATAACCACCGTTTTACCAGATGGCGTTTGATGCTATCTAAGCACTCTCGGGAGACAGTGATTGATATAGCCTCACGGTCTAAGAAATAGTCTATGAGGATCCATTTCTAATCATCGTAACTTGAACTTCGTGACATGATCGGGTCACGATGTTTAGGTTGGGTATTAGTTCATCATCTCATTCTCAGAATGAGATGACCTCATTTCCAACTGGCATAAATGCCACATGATCAGGAAACTTGATCATCTGTTGACCAATGAACTAGTGACTAGAGTTTCACTAGGAACCCTTGGTTGTTTGTTTATCACACGTGTATTCATGTTTCCACTCAATACAGTTATAGCATGATATAAAACTTAATCATAAACTATATAAAATATGATAATAGTCCTTACTACTATTTGTCTCTAGGGCATATTTCCAACAGTCTCCCACTTGCACTAGAGTACAAATACACTAGTTGCATTTTGTTCTCAATCATTGGCACCATATATCCGGTACCCTGAACATGCTTGCTCATGGAAGAGGTTGAGCCTTGGGTCTGTACTTTACAGTCCCAAATCCTTTGCAACTTACTAATGTCACCTTGATTGACATTAATACTTTATCATCACATGATAGCATCTGTGTGTATGCATCGTCGCTATGGTAGGAGAGCGAGGCCTGATTCCAGGAGCCTACAGTGACATTAGATCAACCTCGAGGGCTTTCTCATGGGCATTGTGCCCTGGGACACATCATTCTACGTTAAAAGCGAATTAGCCCCGCCATAACATTATACAACACTTTAGATGGTACCCTTATCTATTATTATAAATGTATTCATCGAAACACTAGTGCACTCTGTGCAACTTTCGATGTTTTGTTCACCTCGCTTCCTACTTGACTTTAATTGGTATCTATAGGAGTTTCCAACATATTTCCTTATAACATAACTCTTTATGCTTTAAGATATGTTATCATTTATAGATTTGGAAAATATGTCCACAGTTCTCTACTAGACACTGCGGACAAACTTAGCTCAACGTTCTGTGATTCGAACTTAATCACTTTCAAACGTTCCTTATTTGGATCACATATTATGCTAAGTTATCATCATGGTTTCTAAGACACAACCTATGTCTTAACATAGTAGATGACGATCATCTTTTTCTTTCTTTCAACCATTGATGCTAAACTTAACACTATTCCTAATTTGAGTTATTAAGGACCAGTTCCTTAATTATCTTCAATTCTGAAACCCCTTTCAGAATCCCTTAAGGAATACTACATAATATCATAATACACCTATTATCAACTTCTACATCTTATAAATCATTATTTATAAGTATTTGCATTTTCATGCTTAACATATTTAAGAATTACTCCTATAAGCTCCCACTCAAAATATGTTCCTACATATTTGAATTCGAGTCTTATATTGCTCCCACTTAAAATATGTCAATCACATATCGTTTCAGGAAGACTTTCATAGCTCCCACTCAATTTTATGCAAATTGCATATCTCCTTACTACTTTGAACAACTTCAAAATCCTTTGATCAAATATCAAACTTGGAGATTTACTATGAGATACTAGTACTTTACTAGTTTTAAATCCACTAGACATTTAGCACACTTGAATCAAATTCATTTGAATTCATCCAATACTTGACAAATTGTGCTTTTGTCATTCACCCCTTTTTCCTACTATGGCACACTTGAATCAAATTCAGCACAATACTTGAATCAAATTCATCCACTAGACATTTAGCACACTTGAATCAAATTCATTTGGGAAAATTTCAAGTAACCCCTTTACTTGTGAGATTCAGCAACGAATTGCTTTCTAATCTCAAGGGAATTTTGCTTTTAGGATTTATCACAATACTAGTTTACCATTATTTCCTTTGTAGTTCGTAGGTATGTCATATTCCAAAAAATCATGACAAGTGATTCACAAATGTCTCCATACAAGATATGAATTTACATTTTGAATCCTACTTCTTATAGTGAAAAACAATAGTGGAGGAGAAAAACACAATGATCAAAATCATTGATTCTTTCCTTCTGTGAAGAGAATCGTTTAGGAACACTGTCCGTTGCGCTTCTCAACACTCTGATGCAGGGTTTTGAATCCTCATCGTGTTTTACACTATTTTCCATTTGCTCCATAATTGAGAAACTTCACTAGAGGTGAGCTTTCTTAAGAATGTACCAAAATCCAAGCAATACAAGTTTTGCTTTCCTTTTGGTTTAGCTATGGATTTCGTATTCCAAGTTTCCAATGAATACTCTACAAGGACTTATTCGCTATTGTTTTGGTTATATCGAATAACCCCAAAACTTTCACGAATTCAAATGGTTCACTACATTCTAATCGAGTGCTAACTATTTCTAACTAATGGTCTCTACATCTACACTACAACGATTTATTTGGTGCCTTCTATTTAACCCCCTTTGATATCTAATATCACATTGTGATACTTTGTATTTTGACGTTTCAAAACACTTTGCATTCCACAATTTCTTTTATGCCATTCTTATAAATTTGAATTTCATTACTATTGATCAAATCATAGCAATTAGATTCTCTTTTATCTTTGTACCCTTTGTTGATGAAACACTTCCATCAAATCAAGTAGTTTCATATTCATGTTTCCTTTGGTAAACTTACTTTACACATTAAAACAGTCATTTAATGATAACTACCATTTTCGTTTAAACACAATACATCGAATATGTATTCTATTTAACAATTCATCAAACACTTTGTATTCAAGTAATATTCAGTGTTCAAGTTATTTTGCCGAACTTAGGCATGCTTTATATGTGATAAGAAATCGAATGACTTTCACATATTATCACATAACTTTGAATTCAAACAATGGTTTCATTCATTGATGAAATATCATTAAGTTGGGTATTTTAAACAAGGCATTTTAATGTTTTACAAATGTTCATACATTATCAATTAGTTTCAAACAACAAGGATAATTCACACATAATCAAACAAGATATGAACACGAATAGAAATCATTCATAAAAGTAGAACAACTGTTTGTTACAAACTTATATGAATAACCGGCTCACGAAGTGTGAGACACACTAAAGAAGTTCACAACTCTCGATTACATTAATCATCCTAAAACCCAAACTAAGTGATAAATGTCGAGGGAGAGTGTCGTGGGCCATCATCATCATGCTCGCCATCAACACGCAATGTCACCTCCTCTCCAGTAAGCACCTCTCATGCAGAAGGACCTGTTTTCATTAAAACAAAACAAGTATCAGATATAGTTAACACTGCAATGTGTTTGCAAGATTATAACATTTATAAAACTTTATATCAAATATATACCTTTGTCGTTGATGACTCCAGCGACGTTGGGTTCATCTACCACATTTCTGAAATGTGATATGAACTCGAGGAAATCCAATGTTTCCGTGTCGCCTCTCATAATGCAGATCCTGACTTATGCTTGGAAGCTTGGAGGAAGCGACCGTAGCACAACTCCCATCGCAAATGAGCTTGAGAACCAGTTGTCCAGGTAGTATGCTAGACTCATGTACGCATCGTAGAGGCGTAATAAGTGCTAATCTAGTGAGGAGCCCTCCTCCATCTTTATGGAGAAGAAGTCCCCCATCAGCTCATACTCCCACATGCGCACTTGTTCCACGAAATGTGCTCTCAGATGTGTCATGACCATCCGGGGCTTGAGACTCCCCACCATTGGCCATAACCCATCCTCCATTCCGAGGCGCATGGTCACTGATATGAATGTGGCCATCACACGACGACGATAACGCAGATCCCGCTGCTCCTGGGTCTCATGAGAATAGGGTGGCTCTAGATACATCTCGCAGGTCATGTAGTCAGCTACATTATTCTCCCCAAGGAGATCAAACAGGCGTATGACCCATGCAGAAAAGTTGGATCCATCTAACTTGAGCTTTTCTCCTTTTAACCAATCGTCTATAGGAAAGGTAATCTCGGGAAGAACCATTTTTCTACATTTATAATTGCAAAAGGAATTTAGACTAAGTTTATAATTAAATGAGTTAATAATAACTCCACTCAGAAACACCTATCCCCAAAAGGGTTCCTAGTGATAACACGACCCCTATCAGCCACATCTCCCCCGATCATCACAGCCATCAATGTGGGTTCAAGGGTGGACGCTAAACGTCGGTCACATCATTCATGCGACTTGTGCTCGATCTTTTGACCATCCGCGTTCCGAGGCCATGTCTGTACATTCTAGGCTCGCCAACTCCACCTTAGTGTTTTCGCTGTGCAACATGGCTTACATCCACTGTATGTGAACGTAGATATGTCTGACACCCGATCATCACGGCCTGCCTCATACCGAAGAACTTTCTTGGTGGTGAACACTAAGGGGAACACAATCGTTGGTTATTTTAACAGGGATCATCTTATTAGGCTACCGTCGAGTATCTAATACTAGCACACAATAAGACATACAAACAATAACATTGAATGTAAATGCTATGTGATATGGTCCTTCACGTCGTGATCTCCATCCGCCGTCACCGGGTTCCGGCGCCGTAGACACCAGGGTACCGGTGTCATTCCGGCGTGGTAGTTCGTCACCCTCGTGACTATCTACTACTACGTAACAAAAGGTAATCACTTTACTTTTTCCACAACCATATCACAAAGCAACGCCTCCCTGCAAAACAAAGTTAGACGCCTCTACTTTATCTTTGCATGTTTTACGTGGCTGAATGGGCTTTCGCACAAGAACCGTTCTTACCTACGAACTTCCAGCACAACGCTGATCAAGTAGTTGTCTCTACTACACCCCTTTTGGGGCCCTCCGTTACAAATGGTATACCAACTAATGCGAGAGAGACAGACACCCCCTAAGCCACTTTATACGGTACAAGCCGTATGTCAAGCGTGGACCAGTCTCGCGAATGAACGCGTAAAGTCGGTTGGGGGCCGCTTCATCAAGCATTACTACGGTATACACAACTACACGTGGGAGGGTAACAACTAAAAGATCAACGCCCACACGCTACATCTCGTGTGTAATATCCGTACTAGCATTACTACGCATAGATCTAGCTCTGATACCACTGTATGGGTTCCGCGCATAAAAACAATAAATTTTACTCTACGCCCCTGAACCCCTGAAGCTGCCAGGACCTATCTATTAGTAATACAGTAATGGGAGGGGCTTTTCACGAACTTACCCTCGAAGACCGAAAAGCGTTGGCAACGCTCAGGAGAGCGTGGTTGATGTAGACGAGCCGAAGCCGACCTCAAGGTCGTGATGAAGTCCTTGCGCTCCTTCTGGCTCCAACGACTTGAGTGCCTCAAGTGCGACACATCGCGGGGAGTTACACACATCCGGTGCCTGACGATGACTCCCGCTTCCCCGATCCAGCAGCAGTTGCGGAAGTAGAGCTCCCGGATCCGAATCCCGCAGCGCGACGGCGCTCCGCGGTGAAGATGTCTCTCGCTCGCGCAGTCTAGACTTGGGACCACAGTCACGAGAGAGAGAGGGGGAGAGAGAAAATATCAATCGGAGGTCCTCCCAAAAGTGGGGAGACCTTTATTGATTATTGGTGTATTTTTCTAGGCCAAATACCCCACTATATATAGGGGGAGGGGAGGTACTACCTCCCCTCAAGTCCCGGGGTGGGACTAAAGGAGAGCAGGGGGTAGGGTGGCCGCCGGCCATCCCCTAGTGGGCCCCGGGGGGGCAAGGCCCAGCCGGCATCCCCCTTGGTCCCTTCTCCCTCTCTCCTTTCCCCTAAAGGGCCCTCTCCCTCCGGAATTGGCCCATTAAGCCTTTGACCTTTTTAATTGATTTTTTCTTTATTAAATAATTATGAATAAATTATTAAATCAATATTTAACATTCATTCACACATTATCTAATCTCCGTGGCCATGGAACACCTTCCACATCCACCCCGGACATCCTCCTGATTTACCGAAACCCTTCCGGTTTTCTCCCTTCTTTCCTTCGGTGGTTCTACTGATCCTATAAATGCTCTCTAAGCATCATCAAGCCCTTAATCGTGATACCACATGGTTCGGGAACACTCGAGACATGGTCGGGACACTCCCGCACCAATGATCGACAGAGGGACTTGGATGGCCATGTGACCCCTGTGCGATCCACGAAGATCTTTCGTCGTTTGAACCGGGACATTCGTGTCTTATTCCCTTTGTCATTCGATACTTGCATTGCCCGAGATCTGATCATTGACATCACCATGTCGTGTTCAATCTCGTTACTGAACAATGCTACTTAACTCGTTCCGACAAGTGATATCCCCGTGATCTAATCACATGTTGCGCAGCTATTGGATATAACTTCTCCGAGTGGGCCCTTGAGTATCTTTCCGTCACATGGACGGACAAATCCCGCTCTTGACATATATTGCCTCTACGGTTTCCTCTGAATACCTGAACACACCTTTATAACCACCGTTTTACCATATCGCGTTTGATGCTATCTAAGCACTCTCGGGAGACAGTGATTGATATAGCCTCACGGTCTAAGAAATAGTCTACGAGGATCCATTTCTAATCATCGTAACTTGAACTTCGTGACATGATCGGGTCATGATGTTTAGGTTGGGTATTGGTTCATCATCTCATTCTCAGAATGAGATGACCTCATTTCCAACTGGCATAAATGCCACATGATTAGGAAACTTGATCATCTGTTGACCAATGAACCAGTGACTAGAGTTTCACTGGGAACCCCTTGTTGTTTATATATCACACGTGTATTGATGTTTCCACTCAATACAGTTATAACATGATATAAAACTTAATCATAAACTATATGAAATATGATAATAGACCTTACTACTATTTGTCTCTAGGGCATATTTCCAATAGTTTAGATCTTGTGAGCTCCGTTCAAGATCAAGATCATCTATTTGTAATTCTACATGTTGTGTTTGCGGGGATCCGATGGATTTGGGATGCTATTTCAGATTGATTATTGATCCTATCATGTCTTTGTTATTTGTGATCTTGCATGCTTTCCGTTATTAGTAGCTATCTTGGCCAAGTAGATGCTAGCAACTCAAAGAGTTAGTATTTATGCTCGATAGTGGGTTCATGCCTCTAGTAATCTGGGGAAGTGACAGAAATCTCTAAGGTACTAGATGTGTTGTTGCTACTAGGGAGAAAACAACAATCCTTTGTTCATAGAACAATCGTATTTTTTACTTTACACGAAATTCGTAATGCAATAATCTGTTGCTTGCAACTTAATACTGGAGGGGGTTCGGATGAGAACCTGAAGGTGGATTATTAGTCATAGATGCAGTTGGATGGCGGTCTATGTATCATGTTGTAACTCCCAATCAAGTCTCAAAGGAGTCAAGATGATTAGTATATGCATGCATTGCTTTCTCGATGTTTGTCAATTCTCCCGCTATAATTTATTCACCCAACATGTTATCTATCTTAAGGAGAGCCACCACTAGTGAACTATGGACCCCGATCCTTTCTTTTACAATCAATCTACAATCAACTGTTTACTGCTTTGTGTTTATTTTCTGCAAACTATTACTTTCTTCCACTCGATACATTTAATCCTTTGTTTTCAGCAAAACCGGTGAGATTGACAACCTCATTGCAAGTTGGGGGCAGAGTTCTGTGGTTGTGTTGTGCAGGTCTCCACGTTGCTGCTAACGCCGGTAGTGCGCCCTGCCAAAGTCCAGCTAGCAACACCTTTGGGGTGTTTCCTTGCTCCTACTGGATTGATAACCTTGGTTTCATAACTGAGGAAAAACTTGCTGCACATCGTCTGCGTTGTCGAGGCGTGTATTACGCGCTTTCTTGCAAAATTTGTAGTTTATAAATATCAGTTATTGCTAGAGAATATGAGTTTATATGATTTCTTTTTTTTCATGCGCTGATACTTACATGTTCTTTATATCCTTGTCATGGCATGGTAGCTTGTTGCGTCCACCATTCATCCTAGATAGGAATCCCATTATGCTAGCATGTTTAACATTGCTAAACTGGAGGTCTTTAATCAAATCATGCAACGTTATGTCAACACGTTTTTATGAATGCAAGAACACTTGCATTGATGGAGTTAACAACAATGGGTGGTTGTGTTATAGGATTATATCCATCACAGCACAGCTACCATCATCTCTCTCTTTTAATCTCATAAATGCTTTGCATCCAGTTTTTTTGCTCACTTTATCCCATTGTCTGTCAGATTCATCGAAACCTGTGTTGTGTGTTCCCTCGTAGACACATCGCAGATACCGCCGTCTCTTGTCTCGTTGGGCTTTCTTAATGTCAAACCCAGTGTGCTTAGCATATGTGTTGTAAAACTAAAAAGCCTCATCAAATGTTTCGAATTCCTGGGCAACTGTAGGTATGCAACTCTCTAGGAGCTCGGGTGCCTGCATATGTTTCCCAGGCACAATATGTCAGTCACTATTAGTTTTATTATCTTTTCTAAGTAATGAAGATAAAAATAAACAACATTTTTCATTTTTCACCATATCTATAATGCTATATTTTTTATTTCATAATTAATTGAAACAATTATTTTTATAGGCACTCACATGTGTGTACGATTGTAGAGGAGTTGGTGTTTCTTCCTGTCCTTGTTTGATGGGGCAAGGTGGCGTGACAACAGGTACATGAAGCAAAGGATCTTTTGGAGGCATATGATTTGATGAAGTCACATTTTTATGCATTGCATCATTCTCAGATGTACCATCTAGCCTCGTATCCTTTGATGATCTTACTGGCAGCTTTGATTTGATCTGTACATCTGATGTTTTCTTCTCAACTTCATTATGTGCACATCTTGACTCCCCAGTGTTACTCTGCATCGCTCTTCGTGGAAGACGAAAAACTGGATCTCTAACTGCTTGGTTTTTTTTGGACCAGACTACATTATTATCTGATCGTCATTGGAGTGGTTGTCCGATGAGTCTGGAATTAACCTAACTGCTTCTTGATGTAGACTTAACTGCCTAGTGTTGATTCCTGAGTTACCATAAATGTCAACATTGTCTCCATCTACTACTTTCTGCCTCTTGTGTTGCATATGATTCCTAGCTACAACACTTGGATTGCTTGAAACACCACTTGACAGATTCACATTCACACTGTTCTGCATTGATGTACACTTGGCATTGGGATTGGGGCATGCTCTGGTACCGGCTTGTTGTCTTGGAAGACGCATCATAGGTTCAAAACGACCTATATGCTCATCACATATCACAGGAGAATGTTTACGCTTTGGTGGACCAGACCAACGGTACATTTCTTCATCTCCATCTACTATGTTTTCAACCATATCATTGTTTCCATGGGCCATTTTTAGATGTGTATCTGTTTCAAAAATCTGTGGAGAAAAAGACACAGCATGTGTTAATTTTATGGAACACCTAACTTCCACATTCCCTAGTAGCTAACTTCCATACATGAAATTAGTTAACATCATTTTTTTTGTCATCCCTTATCAAGCACATGTTGTTTTTCAACATCCCAACCTCCACAGTATACCATTCCTAACTACCATATATGAACAGTTTTGTTCCAAAGAATTTTTGGTGGTGCAATAGATTTCATATTTTCACAACAACCCAAACCACCCTAGTTGAACATAGTTAACTCCCATACAAACATTTAGTGTAGTTTACATTAAAAGATTTTACTCTATTTTTTACCTGAAATCTTTTGTCACAGAAGCTTGATATTTCCTTTTCAACATCTGCTTCTAATATCTCAATTTCACAACTAGTCGCTATTTCAACTTCAGTATTGAACACCCTAGTCGCAAGTAGAACCTCCAAGACATGTAACCATAATTAACTTCTATCAATTTAACATCTTAACTCCCACAATTTTTTTAGGAGTAACACAGCTGCAATACCAAATACTGCTAGTTAACTTTCTATTTTTTCAGAAGTCTAAGTGAACCCACACAATAGTGATAATCAACTTTAAAACACAAGTAACCATAGTTAACTTCTCATACTATAACATGGTAACCCCCCAAAAAACCTGACCTGACCCAATAATGTTTTTTCTGAAACTACATTTGACACATTCAGTTAACTCCCAAAAAACCACCACAAAACAAACACATCAATTATTTTTTACAAGGTTTCATTAATTTTACAAGACAAATTTAAGCAGTTAACTAGAAGAAGTTTGCAAGGTGCTAACCCCCATCATGTGCTAACTACCATGGATTGTTCCAAAAAACACGAAACTAGACACACTAGTGATTTGCAAGTTCCTCTTATCTCACCATAATATTCTAGCAGTTAACTAGCAGAATCTACGGAAGTTAACTAGCAGGATTTGCGGAGTTAACTAGCAGGATTTTAGGCACACACCTCAGTTTTTTGTAGGGACACCCCTTTCCGCTTGATAGGTGCCATGAATACCGGCGGTATCTCGCCTGCACTGATGCGGCGGATGGTTGGTGCCCTCGTCGGGGAATCCGACACCTCCTCCTCGTGCCTACCGCTACTGCCGCTCGCTCGCCTGTGCCGGCGCACCCTGGAAGAAGGTCGTTATGTCGGGAACAAGATGGAAACTCTGGCGCCTCCTCCCTCACGTCGGCCTCCACCGCCGCTCGCTTGTCGGCGTCAGCGCAGCCCAGAAGAAGGTCTTTATCTCGAGAAAAAGCGGGGAACTCCGACGCCTACTCCCTCGCGTCGGCCTCCGCCGCCGCTCGCTCGTCGGCGCCAGCGCAGGTAGGGTAGAATCTGGAAAATCAACGGGAGGTGTCTCCGATTGAGGGGCGGGGCTTTGAAGGAAGGGGGCGTGGTCAAGGCGTCCAGGTCGGAGACATCCGGGATGTCCGGATCCGGGTCGTGGTCGGGATGTCCGGGTCGTGCTAGTTTTGGGTTAACAAACACTTTCCAAAAGTAGGTGGTTTCTAGATAGTCATCTAGGAACCTCTTAAGGGGATGTCGTATATATATATATATATATATATATATATATATATATATATATATATATATATATATATATATAGCCAGCTACACACAGGCATAGCTGCGCACAGCATATCCACCGTTGATTTTCTCCTCTTTTGATATAGAGAGCACACATTTCCATACCCAAAAGGCTGGATCTCCATATGAGGCTATTAACGCCGTTAGTACCATGGCATGCACAAAACCCTAGTCAAACTAAGCTTCTCAGATTACATTCCTTTGACTACGTGCAAACCCTAATGTACTACATGCACAAAACCCTAACCGAGCTAAGCCTTATTCTTTTTGTAACGCAAAACCCAATGTACCATAGACAAAGACATGCAAAAACCCTAATCAAACTAAGCTTCTCAGATTATGGTGTTTTCGTTGCTTTAGGTATAGTAGCAACAACCGTAAACGAGGGCGCGCGAAAACACAGAAACACCCAACAGGGCCGTGCGAGAGTTAATTCTCTCCCGTAAAAAAATAAGATATTACACTCTCCCGCTAGAAAGTTAGGGTTTGCATACTAGCACAATCACTTAGTATGAAGCATTTGCATGCAAAACTCTTATAAGCCTTGTTCTCACTACCTTCCCATTTTAGATATTAAAAATTTAATAGCCAAACAACACGCTAAAAAGTTAGGATTTGTCCAAATAAGATACTACACTCTCCCACTGGATAGTTAGGATTTGCATACTAGCACAAGCACTTAGCATGAAGCATTTGCATGCAAAAATCTTATAAGCCTTGTTTTCACAACCTTCCCATTTTAGATGCTAGAAATTTCTTAGCCAAACAACACGCTAAAAAGTTAGGGTTTGTCCAAAACCCTAGCCATTGCATGCATGCACAAAAAGAGATGAAACACACACCGTTGCACACCGTTGTCCCATTCCAAGAACCAACCACTAGCATCTAAAGGACCTAAGCCTATGCATATGATCTCTATATCCAACGGACCTAAGCCTATGCACAGCTATGCCTGTGTGTACCAAATCCGCGTCGTATATATATATAGGACATATTCATACTACACCCGGGTGTAGTTACACCCACGTGTGTTTCACATAATTTAGACAGTATCTATCAAACTGTAGACTATATATAGGTAGTATGAAGTATATAAGAATATTTGGGTAGTACATATACTATTTTTTGGGTAGTATGTAATTTTTATTCATATACTCCTTTTGTACGTACAAATATGACGGTATTTTACATATATACTGAAAACTATGGGTGCATTTGCAGTTTTTTCACCTAACTTTCTTGGAAGTATCTTAGATATAGTATATGAACATACTCAAATAGATAAAGTATTACAAATACTTTCGTAAAGCAGTATATGAGATGTGGGTGTAGTTACACCCGAGAGTTAGAAGTATTTTTCATATATATATATATATATATATATATATATATATATATATATATGGGAAATAGCCAGCTAAACACGGGCATAGCTGCGCATAGGGTATCAACCGTTGATTCTCTCCACTTTTGATATAGGAAGCACATGTTACCATACCCAAAAGACTTGAACCCATATCACATGTATAACGCCGTTAGCCAAATTAGCCAGCTACATGCACAAAACCCTAAGCCGAATAAGCCTTATATTCCTTCTTTCATCAAGCACCTTCAGAATAGTTGCATGCGTTAGACCCTAGCCGTTATTCCTTTTAGTCAAAGTAGCAACAACCAGGCTACTAGCACAAGCACAAAACCCTAAGCCAAATAAGCCTTATATTCATTCTTTCAACAAATTAGCACCTTCAGAATAGCTGCATGCACACAAACCCTAGCCGTTATTCCTTTTAGTTAACGTAGCAACAACCAAAAACGAGGCTAATAGCTGCATGCACAAAAGCCTAAGCCAAACAAGCCTTATTCAGTCGTTCATCAAATTAGCACCTACAGAATAGTTGCATGCACACAAACCCTAACTCGTTCTTGCTTATAGTTAAAGCAGCAACAACCAAAAACGAGCCTACTAGTTACTCACTTAGCCACAACCGGCTTAGTCATTCCTCCATCGCCATTTCCTTGATTATTGGATAGACAAGGTGGAATCGGCCGCTGTCGTCGGCCTACTTTTTTTTTGGTATGTACCATTGTTTCCCCTAATCAAAAGAAATTTCTTTTATGACTTTCTTACTCAATTCGAACCAACTTTTTAATTTTTTGTTTGCCATGGTTTCATTTCATGTATAGCGAGTATGAGCAGCGGAAACGGCTCATGGGTCGGTCGCAAAAGCCGCTCGGTGAAAGACATTCGTGCCGGCATATCATCTCCTCGTCTAGCTGCGAATTCATCTGCATATGCCAAGAAGGGGCCACTGCCAAGAAGGAACAAGTGATCCCACTCGATGGAGGCAACAAGGAGAAAGGGAAGGAGGTCATTGAGATCTCTGACGATGAAGAGTGATTTAGCTAAGCATAGATTCCCATGCGCATTTTCAGTGTGTTGTTCGTATCAATCCTGCATGTCGTATCTTTATCCTTAGTTCAGTTTTTGTTTAGCAAAAAACTTGCATGTTACCTGGCCCGCAAGTGCCACAATGGGATATTGGTGGTTCAATCTTAAAGAGTAGTGTGTGTCCTCATTATGGGAAATGATATCTATGCAAACTATTTGTTTTATAATCCTGTTTTAGATTTCTTTCAATGTCCTTAACTTGTTGTTTATCTCAAACATGCTCTAACAAACTACAAACAGTTGACGCAACATAAACTTTGGCCACGTCCTATATAAGTAAACGTTCCCACATAGGGACTTATTCAAACCCGTTTTACCTTTCCTCCTTGTCTAACTATGCAAAACTTTGCAAGAATCCAACTATACAGTTCTCAACAAAACCATTACATTTTTGCGAGCTTATTTTTGTACCGTCTAAGAATAATTGTCCTTGTTACACCGATCTACGCTTTTGGTACGGTATGCAACTTAGGGGAACAGTGAAGCACAGAAAAAATTATATCGACAAGTAATAAAACAGTACTAAATTGAACGTTCTGTAACTAATTTGAGATGTCTATATTACTTAAAAAATTATGGAACCTTTCCCGCAACGTCCAAAATATTGTTACTATATCTGCCTAGATTTAATAACAGATCTTATTCTTTTGTTCTTATCCCATAATCATTTTTTACATCCAAACTAAATGAAATTATAATTATTTTTTCACACCAGCAGAAACGCACTAGAGCTGAACCAGTTTCGAAAATCCACACTTTCCAGCCGGATACATAGTGTTTCCATACTAGCACAACAACTTTGCATGCAAACTCATTATAAGCCTTGTTCTCATTACATTCCCCTTTTAGCTTCTAAAATTTTCTAGGCCAAACAACACTCTAAAATTTTTAGGGTTTGTCAAAAACCCTAGCATTCCATGCATGCATAATCTACTAGCAATCGTTAGACACGCCGTTTACCAAAGAAACAACCAGCCAAAATGATCTATAAGAGCACATGCATATGATGTCTATATCCAACGGTCCTAGGGCTATGCACAGCTATACCCGTGTGTAGCAAATCCGCGTCGATATATATATATATATATATATATATATATATATATATATATATATATATATATATATAGAGAGAGAGAGAGAGAGAGAGAGAGAGAGAGAGAGAGAGAGAGAGAGAGAGAGAGAGGGCGGGGGAGGGGAGGGGGAGGGAGAGGGAGAGGGAGAGAGAGGGATATGGGGAGAGGGAGAGTCACACGGTATTGGATCAAAAGATAAGATGGTGTGGACCGTGGGACTATTTCTAAATTTATGAGGGGATAAACTACAAAAATGCCATGATAGACGAAACCTGAGAAGAAGAAAACTACCGCTAGCTTTTTGATAGTATAGATAGATAAACATATATTGACAAACACCATCATCAAATGTTACATGAGTGTGCTTTCAAACTGCACCGCGATAAATGATAAATATTGTTGGTATCTTCCTCCTATTACCCCTTTCAACAACCATTATGCACTTTCGGCTACTTTCCTCCTTGTGTCACCACAATCGCTTAGTGCCTCGCCTTCTCCAACTCTAACTACTTTAAGGCGCCGCAACCAAAGATTCTCTAAGCCACCATATAACTCGTTAGACACTTATCGAAGGCAAAAGTGTCGTATGCACACACATTTGTTTTGTATTTTAGTGGGGAGACCACATCTAGCTTTTTATTATGTAGATTTTTTTTAAAATATCCCTTCCAAACAATTTCATCTGGACTATGTTGGTTCACCTTTTGTGTTTTTCTTGTAAGAGTTACATGTATCTATTTATGCAGAGACCAATGTGAACTATTTGTAGTTGTACCATCTTTGTATGACATTTTGGATCGGTACCAATGGTTTCATTATTAATACATGAAATTAGTTCTTGTTTGCATATGTTCACTTTTTTGAATGTAAATCGTCAAATAGTGCATAAACTTACTGTAATATCTTATCAATCCACCGTACTATTTACTACATATTCATTAAATTAATTTGTGACTCCTTTAACGAGGTGAATTGAAAAATAAATACTCTTATGACAACAAAGTATAAGATGGACTAGGTATATAACATGGGATTGAAAGATCCAATATCTTTATTGAGGTGAACTGAAAGATAAATACTCTTGTGGCAACAAAATATAAGATAAGATCGATGGTCTAGGTATATAGCAGAGGATTGAAAGATCCAATATCTCATCGACACCTGCACTTTGGTAAGAGTCTTCTCTTTGAGGGGATATTTTCCACCTGAATATGGGCACAACATGGATGCGAAGTCTCGAACTCGGGTGGGCTAGCTAGTCTTGGTGACACCTAGAATGGGTGAACTCACTAGAATATATAGTACTAGAATAAATAGTATTGCGCATATACTTCCTTATAGATCTTTTCTCAATGTCATGCTAGATCATCATTGTCAAGATTTAACTCCTTAACACGTTGTATGGAAAATACAGCCTGTATTTTTTTGGGTAAAAAAAATACAGCCTGTTTTTTTTGAACAAGGGTTGGACCTCGAAGGGTCCATATACTGCATTAACTTGGAGCGGTGGGATTACATTTTGCGAGGACGACCTCAAAAGAAAATAAAAATACATTGTAGTCCTCAACTTTTATAGAAAAGACCCTGAAAAGAAAGTGCAAAACGCCATCGGGTCCTTCTCCACCGGACTTGCAGATAAGCTCGACGCCACGACCACCCTCGTCGTTGCTAGGGACGGCACCACTTGGGACGGGAGCGGCGTTGAACGCCGCGTCGCAGCTTCGTAAGATCCTCCCCTTTGGCACGCCGGCCGGGAGGAAGAAGGTGAGATAGCACCAGCATACAGCCGGCACCAGAGCTCGGAGCGGCTACCCTTTAGCCATAGGAGTCAGCTACTAGACGTCAGAAAACCGATGGTGATGAGCTACTGAGGATGAGCTCTGAAATATCTCCATAGATGCAGCGATGGCACCCTTCTGACCATCTGATATGACGAAAACCAACACCATGGCCACCCCTTTCTTCTCCCCATCACGGTGATGCAGAACGAGGAGCACTAGAAATCGACAGATCTGACGGCCACACAAGCTTATTTAGAGGGTTGGGCACATGGATCTCTCCTTCCATCTTCAGCTCCAACCGCTGGAGCGCCATGGAAAGGGAGAACGCCGTCGTAGGCCACCGGGAACAGCTCGTCTGCTTCAGCAACAACACACCCAGCGACATAACGCCAAACTCCACTAGGGGAACAAACAAACTAGACCTACCACTACTATTCACAGAGGGGAGCCGGTCTCCCCCTCCCCATCCCCTCCGGCTGGCAGCGCCGTCGGAGAGTAGAGGCGGAGGAGCCGGGATGTCTCGGGCGACGCTCAAAGGAGGGTCAAATACAGCCTGTTGAACCGTCTTTTCTCATTCAAAGAAAACATATATGCGATCAGTTGTATGGGCTAAACGGGCCGCACCCGAATTGGTGTACGACTGGGCCGCTTCCACAGCACCGACTAATCGATCCGATGGTTCGGTTAGGCAGCACAAAATACCAGACGAGAAACCCCTCCGCGGCCGTTCCGCTCTCTGTCTTCCGTCCCCAATTCCGCGCCGCCGGCGAGAGTTCGGCTCCCGCACGGCCGCGCCTAGGCCCGTTTTTTCCACCTACTGTTCCCCGCTCCACGATCCGCGCCTGCATCCGGCGACGGTCGAAGTCCAGGTCGTCTTCTCTGCCCGGTCGCCGTCGACAGATCCGTCGTATTCAAGCCCTAGTAAGGTTTCCTCCGACTTCCGACCCTCGAGTTACCCCATTCCGAAATCTGCATGCCGGTGGTTCTCCAGATTTGTTTTTTATGGATTGATTAATGGAACTTGAAGGGCATTGATTATTTTCCAATTTCCATACACGATCTGCAGGAATTGTACCCTGCGCGGCGGCGCAGGCTACCGGCGTAGGCTCCAGAGATGAGCAGCTACAGAGGGAGCGACGGGAAGCGCCTCCGGATGTCGCCGTCTGACGCGGAGGGTAGCCCCAAGCGGTCGAGGAACAGCCGCCGCCGTTCGCCCTCGGCCTACTCGCCGTCGCCGTCGTGCTACCGGTCGCCCTCCCCGCTGCCATCGCCGTCGCCCTACCGCTCGCCCTCGCCCTCGCCATGCCGCTCGTGGTCACAAAGGCTGCCCAGCGGAGATGAGGAGGATGCCGACGACCGAAGCCGCAGCCGCGGTTCGGACGAGGTCGACAGGCACGGGCGGCCTCTCTGGAGGCCAAACGGGTACAAAGGGTCAGGGGAACAGGGCCACGGCGACGTGTTCAGCGTCCACATCGACGGCGATGACTATGACCGCCTTTTCACCTGCAAGTGCTGCCGCCGCATGCTCAGCTCGCCGGTCTTCGAGGTGAGGTTTATCATCTGTTACCAGCTTGTGTTTATTGTCAGAGCAATTAACTAATGTGTTCTTTGATTGTGACATGCCTGCAGTGCCCCTTTGGACACCTCACCTGCTCGACGTGCGACGGCGAATTTGGGGACAACCGGTGCAGCAGCTGCGGTGCCTCCAATGGCTATGGGCGTAACCGCGCTGTCTCAGAGTTCCTTGGCCGCATTTGTTTCAACTGCCGCAACAAAGATCACGGCTGTGGGGCCCTCCTTCCGCACTTCGAGATGCGTGAGCATGAGAATTCTTGCCGGTATGAGCCCTGCTTCTGCCCCATCCCTCGCTGCGGCTTTGCTGGCCAGTCCTATGCCCTCAAAGCTCACCTCATCGCCCGCCACCAGTGGCGCACGGTCAACTTCCGCTACGGCGAGAGCTTCCACGCCCATGCCCTTGAGTCGACCATCATGCACAGTAAGGATGATGGCGAGATCTTCTTCCTGGACAGCTTCCCCGAGGGCCGTGGCACTGCTCTGTCCATGATCTGCATTCGCCCCGAGAACGCCCGTGAGCAGGAGTTTGCCTACGAGCTGAAGACTGTGGCAGGGAACGGCCGCAGACGGCCCTGGCTGCAGATTGAGTCGACGGCGCGGAACACGTCGATGCGGCACGGGATGGGGGAAAAGGAGAAGGCGTTCCTGCTGGTCCCTAATGACCTGCCGTGCAGCGAGGATGGCTATGTGGAGGTGTGTATCCGTAAGGATGTCCCCGTAGGTTTGTTGAGCTAGATTGTTGTCGATACTATCTGGTTGTAGGGTTATTGCTAGTATATTCGAGTTCATTGTTGGATGCTGAGGTAAATCTGAATCTCATGTGATTTAATGCTTGGTCTTTTCGTGGATATTCAGACGAGTACGATTGGAAAACCATAAGTACCCGCGCATTGCATGCTGCGTTAACTGTCAGCAATATATAGATATAATTATATGCTTAATTGAGTAGGAAGAGAAAAATTAAGATATGCTTTGGAGGCAATCAGCTTCCTTCTTTATCTGCCCCTGCACATGGTGTTCATCTCTTGCTGATCCGTTCTCACCAAATGTGGTTGTGGCTCATTTGTGGATGTCGCACCAATTGGTGATCCTGAAGTTCAGATGCTTATACTCTAGTTCTGGAGTACAAGATTTTCCTCTGTAGTCATCAGGGTGTAGGACATTTTCTCTAGTTCTGCTTAGATGTTGTGCATGTATTGCATTGTATGTCAAGAGCAGGTAAGATCGATGTCAAGATCAATTAAGGAACCTGCAGGAGCAGTGAAGTAACATTTTATTTACTGATTCCCGTAGTTGTTAACATACCTGAATGATAGTTTATTTACCTGTGGTGATGATATCTCTTCTACTTCTCCCATGTGAATGAGTTTGCTTCCAGCTTGCCAGCATTGGTGATTCTGTGATTCTCTTCGGTACTGTAAAGTTGGTTGCTTGGTTTCTGTACTGATTTGCTTTTATTCACATGTGGCCTAATATCTTCTTTGAGAACTGGGTTTCTGCCAGTTGGTTGTCGCAGCGGCTACGTGCCCAGCCCAGCCCACCAGGGTTCGAGTCCCTGGACTGCCCTATGCTCATAGTTTCTTTTTTCCTTTCCTCGCTACCTAGCCCGGCTTTTAGAGATGCAAGTCTAGGTTCCTAGTTTTTGAAATGTGATGTGCTAAATTCATGTATAATTGACTGTTGAAAGTCGCTCACCGAGACACAAGAAAATGGCTATCAAAACGGTTAAATAGGTAGATGGGGGAAAACTAAGAGCATAAGAGATCCCTAGTTTGTCAACTTTTTTCGCTAGGATATTTCAATGCTGAATAAAAATGATTCTGGTGGATTTAGTTCATATCAAACAGTGATTTCATCTACCAATTTATTTATTTACCTGCTACATTTAGTTGGATATTTTCAACATTCCAATTTCGGTTGGTACGGCTGCCAAATTATGTACTCTAGAATTTTGTGTGTGTGTAACTGGGCTGAAAGTAAGCCTATATTCGAGGCACATCACCATAATTAATATTCTAGCCTATATTCGAGGCATGCGAATTGATTAAATCATCACCAATGTTTTTAGTTCAAAACACACCCTTTAATCTCACCACTACACAATCCGGATTACAACTATTTTGCCCAACAACTTGCACCCCTTTATTCCTTGCACCATTCGCAGATAGCCCGTCCCCACAAATCCCGATTTAATCTTGCACCATGCGCAACAATCGATTGTTATAGCACACAACACACATAGATTACTTAGCCCACAATCTGCTTGTTGATTCACGGTCGGCTCGCTGATACTGAGTCAACTTCGGAACATATATAAACCGGTAGATCTTAATATAAGTATAAGGAGGGTGGGACCAAACCTGATATGTACCAGGTCTTAATTCCGGTCGAAGCGTCCCAGTTTTGCGAGACGGTACGGTGGCCTGGCCCACGACGCAATTGCAGTGATCGGTTGAGCCCAGCTCGCAAGTCGCTCTTTTATCCACTTGTAACCGCTGCAGCCTCCTTGCTCAGCTCCGGCAAGCCTGGGTTCTGCTCCTTGGGAGGACAGAGTTGTGCGCAGATAAAAATAAAAATTTGTGCTTCCTGGACTACTGCTCGGTGAGCACATTCCTGGCCTCCATCTCATGTACCTTTGCATGACAATGCTCGCTTCGACCCGGAGAGGTCGAGGAGCAGGGTGCCGATCGACCCTGGTCGCCACAACCTAACCTGCATCAACTAACCCCTTCCGAGGCGAGGTCGAGTACCCAAGACACTGCTAGCTCGCACCTGGCTGCAGGGCAGCCTGGGTCCTCGTCGCAGTCCGTGAAGATGAAGGCCGGCGCCGGCTCTTGTCCCCCGGCAGCCATGCGCGCCTCTTCTTCCGCTCGTCCCTGGCCACCGGGCAGGGCAGCCCGGGTCCCTGTCGTCGTCCTAGTCCGCGAAGTGGAATTACAGCTCACGTCCTCCTGCCGCCACGCGCGGTCGCGAGCTCTCAACGGTGGCAGAAGAACAATGAAACATAATAGGAATCATGGAGGAGAGAAAAGAGAACGTGCTAACTTGCCTAGGACTGCTGCACGTACGAGAACATGTTCCCATGTCTAGGAATATCAAGAATATACCACACCATGTAGACCGGCTGCCAGCGGGATCGAAAACACTGGCTGCCAGCGGGATCGAAAACACCATGTAGACCGGCTGTCTAGATTTCTCTTGAACTCATCTGGCTTAAACTCATCTAGATTTCTCACTAGAAAACACTTGGTGAAACCATCAGCTAGTTGATCTTTGCTAGACACATACCTAATGTCCAATCCATTTTCTGCTACAAGTTTTCTCATAACGTAAATTTTATTTTTTGACCATGAAACCGTTGGGGAGTCCCCTATGGTAGATTTTTATATAAAGGAGGAAAAAAACCTCAGATCCAAAAATATACAAGGCTTTGTAAAAACTGTACAGGAAGAAAAGGCTAGAGCTAAACTATTTTACATATGTACAGTAGACAAGGTGTACTTGAATTCTTCCAACCAGTCAGCTAGGGCTGTTTTGTGTGAGGGCTTAACCTTATGAGTGATCAATTGGAGATCATATTTGAAGACAGCCTTCCAGGAAGCAAATGAGACTTGTTTATTTTCAAATATCAATCTCAGCATGTTCCGTGGGTGAATGAAAAATAGGATGGGTAGAAAAAAATAAGTTGCACGTGACTCTTTCAGCAATTTAACACCAAGATCTCAGCTTCAATATTCAGTATGAGGCTGTAGCTTGTTTTCTAACACTCCATGAGACCAAATTTGTCCCTATAAATATTGCAAAACTAGCTATACAATGATGTGGTGATGCCACCGACACTATCCTCCGGTGGCCAGGTGGGTGCCTTCGTCTCTCCTAGTGTCACCGGCTGAAAGTAAGCCTATGTTCGAGGCAAATCACCATTCTTTTGGTGGTCCAGTCAAGGGAATGGAAAATATTTTTATAAAACCTGGTCTACAGATTTGGATGCGTTGACCTAGTTCAGCAAACAACACGTGTCCACAATAGAAAAAATAAGATTAGCAACTGTTTTGGACAGCAAGAGAAACCGCTCGCCACAGGGCTAAAACCTCCGCATATTCAAGGGCTGGGAACTCGTCCACTTGATCATGACAGACCCAGATAAACTCACCTCGATAATGGTGAATTAAGACTCCAACCACTGTACTCCTCGTAGCCTCAAAAAGAGCAGCATCAGAATTGACCAGGACCGTGTCTGGCGGCGGTGGAGTCCATTATCACACCTTTGCGATGGAGCTGGCTTGAATAGATGCGTTCTGATCATGTCGACATAGGCTAACTCTTCACTTCCCGTACGAATCGGACTCAGCTTCACTTCAGTATTTCGACACTCATTGCGCGTCTCCCAAATATGCCAGAAGGTAACCGCCAACGTAGTCCGCTGAAGCTCAAATGATCTGGCGAGAAAATCAAATAACCATTGCTTGCCAGAATAGTAGAATTTCCTGTTCAGCTTCAATGGTATATGTTGTTTGATGTCCCTCCAGAGCACTTGTGCAAATTGACAGAAAATCATCGAATGCTCAATACTTTTCGTTTTGCCACGCTTGACAAGTTGCACACCTGGGGAAGACAGCCGCACAAAATGCCATAGATGAATTTTCATTTTCCCTGGTGCCTTGATGTTCCAAACAGCTTTCCAACCTCTCTCACATGCCGTGCACCCAGAATTCAAACGTCTACCCAGGAACTATGAACACGAAAGAACTTGGCCATCCGTGCAATATTATAAGCAGACCACACACTATACATACTGTACGAGGCCAACATGCATAATCACAATGCTCATGGCGAGCAATAGGGACCTTCAGAATCTGTTATGTCATCGCCTCATAAAGAAAGCGTGAATTTTTTCATGATTCTAGGAGCCAGATTTTTCATCCATCAAACAATTAACAATGGCACACGCCGGGATCGGTGCTTCTTCTTTTGGCGATTAGGAACCCAGTTATCCCCCAAAATTTTCACCGACTTTCCATCGCCAATACCCCACTTCACACCTTTTACCAGGAGGTCCCGGCCATAAAGAATGCTCCTCCATGTAAATGAAGAAGACCGGGGTTTTAGCGAATTCCCGAAATCCGTATCAGTGAAATATCTAACACTTGAGCACATAGATAAATTGGATCAGTAAATAGGCGCCACACCTGCTTAGCGAGCATTGCCTGATTGAAGATGGCAAGGTCACGGAAACCCATGTCACCTAGAGCCTTGGGCATGGACAACCAATCCCTTGACCTCCAGTGCATCTTTCTCTTCCCATGTTCCAAACCCCACCATGTATTAGCAATGATCGATTTGATCCTATCACATGTGGCTATGGGAACCTGGAAACAACTCATCACAAAAGTTGGAATATCAAGGATTACTGCCTTCAACCATATTTCATTACCTGCCCTAGACATCGGGCGGTCAGATAATCCATTAATATATTTCCAAATCTTGTTGTAGAGAAAGCTAAAAAATGGAAGTGAGAGACTGCTTCACAGAGGTTGGCTTACCCAAATAAAAATCATTAAGCACCTCACTCTAGACTTCCAATTTTGCTTTCACATCCATCTTCAATTGGTTAGTACAATGATTACCAAAGAAAACTGAGACTTTTTGATGGCTGTGAAGAAATAGCCATCTTTATCCGCGTTTAAATCTTATTTTAAGTCAAGAAATTGACTAAATAACTCTCTAGAGTTTCTACAAATGACTAATTATTATAAAGATGTGCAAAACCTTCTCTTGATTTGTGATGTGTAGAAAATCAAGTATTTATGATGAGATTATGAGCAATTATTGAAGAATATGTCGTTACCAACACAACTAAGTCAACCAGGGCGAAAAGTCGTTTCTAGGAGGTGTAACAAGCATCGATACAGGAGAGTCTCGCAAGTACCGTCCACCCGTACTGCACACCGACGCCTTCTTTAGATCAAACCAAGCTATTTATGTGAAGTAAGCGAGATCATTCGAGGGGAGACACACCTTATAGCTGCCACATAACCCATTCGCCATTTAGATATCATCCATCACACACTGAAGGAGATCCCCACCACCATAGTTCATCACCTCCATCTCCTATCTTCTTCATAGCCATATCCATTATCTTGTAATAGAGATCTTATTGCGAATTGGCAACCATTTTAAGAATACTTGATTTCAATCTAAGTACTTTGCCAATGATTTATAATATTAATCTTATTATTATGAGTGAGTAATCTTCACAGGCTGCTGGTAGGGGTTAAGCCTCGCAACGTCTATGTTCATCCAATTCTATGGGAATATTGTGTAGAGATTAAATATGAGCCTTTTTATCTTGTATTTTTGTATCTATTTCGATCCGAGGACTTGTAGGTACCTAGGACCCCACCAGATTGATCAAGGTGTGAGGTGAGATGAGTGAAGAACAAAGTCTGACACACGAAATCCCGGTAACAGAAAGGGGAGTATGGTATTCGCTTAGTGATCCTCTTGGGATCAACAATAACATCACTGATCTTAAGGCTTTGATATGTTTACTTAATAATCATTGTAACCCGTGGCTTCGTGGTATGATGGTTGGACCAAGAGAATATTGTCACCTGTGGTTTCAGGGGCTCTAGTTCCTGAGGATGTACTGTCCACAATTATGTCACTATTAGATCATTTTATACATGGCTGTGCTTAATCTTATTTTTATCCCGTTTGTATGGATAGCTGCATGTGAATCTTCAATCCTGACATATCTCCATCATTGAAAACAACCAAAAGATACAAAGTAAACTGGAACGATCTGGTAAATGAAGAAAAAAATTAATCAGCAAGTCTTGTAGAAGTTCCTCAATTCCTTTTAGCAAGTGTTTCCCAAGGTTCGATAAACCTAGACCTTTTCTAGGGAAAAAGCTAGTATACTGCATCCGTAACCCGGGTCAAAATTATCATCCCTTTTTCTTATGCCGTTGCTAGGGAAGCAATTTCTCTATCCTGGTGAGATTATTAGAGACCTTGTTTATTCATTTTGTTTTTTAGTTTTAATTATTATTATTACTTTACTTTTTGATATCTATTTGAAAACCACCAAAAACTACTTGTTTAATTGTTTTTCTAAATCTAAAAATAACAAAAATATTGTTACCATGACACA
Source organism: Avena eriantha (assembly GCA_910589775.1). Classification (NCBI taxonomy): domain Eukaryota; kingdom Viridiplantae; phylum Streptophyta; class Magnoliopsida; order Poales; family Poaceae; genus Avena; species Avena eriantha. Next base: position 8,516,820 of record OU342741.1, on the reverse strand, counting down.
AAAGAAGGCCGGGGAGTATGCTACTCCCAATGATAATTTTGTTCGTGCACCTATTACTCAACCCGTGGTTACAACAGAGAATTATGAGATTAAGATTAACCTTTTGAGTTTGGTTCAACAGAACTAATAATTTGGAGGCTCAGTTGCTGAAGATTTAGGTTTGCACCTAAATACATTTATTGAAATATGCGACATGATGCGCATAAAAGATGTTGACCCTGATTGTGTTAAATTACACTTATTTCCCTTTTCACTTTGGGGAAAAGCAAAAGTTAATATTTTCATAACTAAAATTTTCCCTCCAGCTAAAACTATGAAACTTCAATAAAATATTATAGGTTTTAGACAAGAAGATCGCGACCCTCTAGCCCTTCCTTGGGAAAGAATGAAGGAAGCACTAATGAGCTTTCCCAGCCATGGGATGGAAGAGTGGTTAATTCTCCACTTATTTTATAATTGCCTTAACCCAATGTCTAAATTATGCTTGACACTGCAGCCGGAGGCACATTCATGGGCAAGGAAGTAAATATTGCCAAGAAGCTTCTAAATGACATGGAAAGAAACTATTCCCAATGACATGTGGATATATATCCCTAAAGAAAGGTGAATGCAATCACCAAGGAGACTAATGAAGAGCTTACTTCAAAGGTAGATGAGCTTCTAAGATTTCTAAAGGGTAAGGAAACCCAGGTAAATGCCATCACCGACTCAAATATTGAGGAAGTAGATTTTATAGCTCGTAATCCTTATAACCCTGCATGGAAGAGTCAAAACCATGGCTCAAACTTTCAAAAGAAATATGCTATTTCTGCAGATTCTCCAAACAACAATAACTATACCAATAGTAATGGAGCAAGTAATGGTAATGTCCTGCTTGAAATTCTTTCAAAATGTTTATGCAAGAACAAACTGAAAAAAATAATCTTCTTATTAAGATTACGGATAACCATGTAACTATTATTAATAAAATATATAATCAAGAAGTTAATGGTAGAAATGATGTTTAAGCTTTTCATGAAAGAATAAAGACCGTGGAAGCGCAAATGGGCAAAATAGCCAAGATTCAAACTCTCATCCTAGCAATGTTTGCAAGAAATCTCAAGCCAAATACGGTCGAAGACCTCAAGATAATGAGGGTGGAAAACAAAGATGAGAGACCTAAAGACCTATACTATAGCAATGCGTCGTCTCCTGATTATACCATGGAGGATCTTGTGAATATGATCACCGTAAAAAATCCCGGTATTGAAGGAGGCAATGATGCCATGTACCAACATTTTATTGAAGAAGTAGCAGCCAAGGTACGTGAGCTAGAAATGCAATATAAGAAGCTAGCTGAGAAACTTTTAGCTAAACTAGATGATATCTTTGAGCCCACTATTAAAATACATAGAGGAGTTAATGAGATTGCTGCACTTTGTGATCTTGGTGCTAGTGTCTCAACAATTTCTAAAAGATTATTTGAAAGGCTTAATCTTGGGTCATTTCAAAGTACAGAGCTAATACTCCACTTACTAGATTCAACTTATAAACAAGCTATGGGAGTCAAGGCGAATATTATTGTAGAAATCAAAGGATGCCCTGTACTAATTGAACTTGTTATAGTGGACATGTTTGAAGATCCTATAGCACCAATAATTTTAGGAAGGCCATTCTTAAGAACAATAAAAGCTTTAATCAACTTACATGAAGGAAGTTCTAGAGTAGGGTAACCATCTAGAGAACCTTTTGTAGTCCACTTCCCTAGAAAGAAAAGGGCCAAACCTAATAAAATGGGATCATTACGTTAAAATCTAACTACTTTGGAGTGGATGTTCTACTTCCAAAACCAAAATAATCACCATTTGGGTCAAGCTAGTTGACCTTAACTAGAAGCGCTTCATGGGAGATAACCCATGTGAAATAAAAGTTTTTATTTGTGTTAGTGTTAGTTTTTTTATTACTAATAAAGAGTGTTCAAGAGATCCATTTAAGAGAGGAGAAGAAACAAAGATAATATTTCCTTTAGATTTTATTCTGTAACACGTGGTTATAAAATCAATGGTTTAGTGCTATATTTCTACTGTCATTTTCGAGGTATAACTTATGTGAAAAGACGTGTGATAAAGATGCAACAAAAATTTCAAGTTTGCAGGTTTCTAAGGCCATAATGACCATCAGTGCGCCATACCGACCGTCCGCACTGACCGTTCGGCTGCAATTTGGGTCTAGAGAAGAGGTAAATCTAAACCTAAACTCTCATTTTCTCTTTCTTCTTCCTCCAAACTCTAAACCACCTCCATTGGATCTTCATCTCTACTCGTGTTTGATTCGCTTCCTCACACATCATTGATTCAAGGTATGTTTCTCCTCTGATCCCCAACTTATTTGCAACAAAACCATGATCTAGCTCTTGCCATTAATAATCTAGACTTAGGTATTATTTTGAGCTTATTATCTAATTGAGCATGTTAGTTTTGTTATTTAGAGGAGATTCTTTTGTGGAAAGTGTAGAGGAGTATTCCATGCTTATTTCTATCGGATCAATATCTTGTTTGAATAAAGTTTTTAATTAGTGAAATTTTTATTAACAGAACACAATGAGCCATACACGTGGTGGCTGCACAAGCCGCGCCATCGGTTGAAGGACTAACCCCTACAACGCTCAACATCAAATTCACCAAAGACTTTCATCTCAACCGTTTCAACCGTCTTAAGAACCACAAGATCAAGTCTACTAAATGGGTATGCCCACATATTCTGAACCAACTAGACATTTGCCGTGATTTCAATTATCTTTGAAACAATGTTTGTTTGCTTGAGTTTGTTTTTCAGGAGGCCGCCACCTATCGCTGCTTAACACTCAAGTTTCTTTGTACCTTGAAGCATATAGTAGGTCCATTCTACAGTTTTGAGGAGGATATCCTCGGAGCTGATAGGGTTACCTTTCGCTTGATGAACCATGAGTATGACTTCTATCTCGATGATTGGTGCCACTCTTTGGTTTTCAAACAACATTACCGACATCCGCTCCACATGTTTCACACTTAGTCCTACCCCTAACTACTGCTTTAATAAGACGAGAATTCCAAATCCTACCCCAATGAGGAATGAAATTGAGTGTCCCATAGTTCCTATTTGTTTTATCTTATTACTAACACGCTGCAGACCCATGGTGAGTTCACAAGAGTCAATTAGGAGGACCTGATGATCCTCGCAAAAGCAGTCTTTCCCAACTGTAACTTAACGTCAAATCTAGGCGCTCCTCTAGTGATTTATTTGAAGTATCAACCTCTCCAAACTCGTGGACCCATATGCGTAGGGGGAGTTCTCACCGTTCTCGCCTGAGCACTCCTTCTCAACATAAGTAACTTGCAACTGTTGGAAGGTGTTCGCCGTCTCGATTTTGCTACTCTTAATGCATGTGATATGATTAGAGCATCTCTAACAGAGCCCGTAAACTCGCGGAAACTATAAATAAAATACTAATTTATAGTTTCCCAAAAAACTGGCGCTCTAGCGGAACTTGTAAAAGCCGTAAAATATAAACTTATTTACAGTCCGCGGAGAAACCCGTCTCCCGAATCCTAAATTTCTAGTGTGGGAGGCCGACCCGAGCCCACCTTGTATCGCACCCCAGCTTTGCGCACAAGGGACATTTCGATTCCCCCTTTCCCGCCTGTGCCACCGCACCGCCACCCTCGACCTCCGCCCCTCCTGCTTTTCGCCGCTGGTGCTCACTGAATTCTAAGACATGGACCCTAGTGAGCTCCCGCCTGTCATTGCTGAGGCCACGTAGCTTCAACAGCCTAGCCCCACCACCATTGTTGGCGCAAGAGCTCCGCTGGCTGGATCCTTCTTGAAGAGGAAGAGGCTAGGAACACCGACGCCTAGATGGTCAGTGCTTTGGCGCTAGCAGGACCATCCAAGCCACGCGAGACGAATAAGATGAATCAAGCCATGCACCGTGCAGGCCTTCCTCCCATCGCCACTAAGCAGCCAACCGCCGCTCCACAACAGCCTCCACCGCATGTCATCCCACAGTGGCCTCCGCCGCACGATGCCACGACATCATTCGTCAACGCGCTAAACAAGAGCGTAGTTGACATCTCTGGCCTGCAGCTCCAGTTTGGCGATGATGAAGGCGAAGAAGAGGAAGCTGAGGCTGAACTGGAAGAGATCAAGGAGGAGGTGTTTGACACAGCTCAAGCATCCTTGACAAAGAAGAGGAGGGTGGTGAACTACACCGAGAACGAGGACACTTGCTTGGTCCGGACATGGTCCCAAGTATCGATCGATTCTATGACCGGCATAGACCAAATCGGCAAGCGCTATTGGCAGCACATCAAAGAAAAGTTCTTAAAATTGATGCGTCATGTTGCCTATCTTGTCTCTTGATCGTATTAGTCTCTTCAAGGGTGATGAGATGTCATAAAACCAGCTTGTAGTCGTTGGGCTGGATATATGGCGCAAGTTAGTAACAATCCTCCATGTGGCATATCTCTAGATGACTATGTGAGTTGCTCTTCCCTTTTCATTAACCCATTGTGAAATTATGAATAAATTAATGATCAAATTATGCAATCTAGGAGAAAATTTCCCAATAAAGGTATAGGGCAATTAAGGGCTCGAAGAACAAGTCGTTCAACCTCCATGGTTGTTGGAAGTTGCTAGAGCATATGCCAAAGTGGAATTTGAGGGATCAAGAAACCACACCCAAGAGGGAGACCATGACGGAAATGGATGATGCTAGTGACGATGAAGATGGAGGGAGGAACATTGGTAAGTCAGAAGGCAACAAGAAGGTGAAGGATACGATGAGGCTTCAAGCCTAATCATCTTCTCTGAGGGATAAGATTGATGAGATGGTGAAGTCCAAGGAAATGTTGACGACCAAGACTTTGGAGATGAAGATGATAATGCATGATAAGAAGATGGTGATGAAGCAGTCAAGGTGGGAAGCAATCCAAAGTGAAGCCAAGTACAAGACCCAACTAGAGATGAAGAGGCTCAAGATAAAGGAGGCCAAGGCAATGAAGGAGTTCATGGTCGAGGGGAAGGAGATCATGATGATGGATACCTTGAGGATGAATCCAACTCAATTGGAGTTGCATCAATTGATGATTTTCGACATCTTGGAGAGAAGGAATCTAGATCGTCAAGGTGGTGGAGCATCGACAAGTGGTGGCGACGGAGCTGTGCATGATGGGCGCGATGAAGACAGCGATATGGTTTAATGTTCTCTTCCTTCATCATGGTGGCTACTTTTTTGTTGATTCGGTATATGATTGAACATTGCCCAATATATGTTTAGGTTGCTGTGATCTGGACAATTTGATGTACGCAACATTAAATCATTGCATTGCATTGTTTGATTGTGAGATCATTGATCAAATTCGCTCAAATTGTGAACTAGCAACTACTCTACTGGTTGAAAACACGAGGTGCAAAACGGAGCCCGTAAAACTGGACCCGTAAAAGAGAATTCGGGTCCTGTTTTAAGGGACCCGTTCCACGCTTCGTGTTTCCAACCCGTGAAAGTAGTTTTTCGTGACCTGTAAACACATTTTACAGTTCGTGTTTTTATAGGCTCCGTTAGAGCTGCTCTTAAAAAAAATTTAATGGTAGGTATTACTTCGATATACCCTAAGCCGATCACTTGATGCGTATGTTGAGGCAGCCCTACCACCACAAGGTGAACCACAAGGAGATGAATAAATAAGAAGAGGAAGAAGGACCCAAATAGGAGCAGCAACCACCGAACTACTACACCACCTATGAAGATGTTTACGCGCTCGAAGGGAACATTGAGAACATGAATAACCTCACCATCAAATTTCGAGACTCCACCGTGAACCTCTCCTTCCATTTTATCGATTGGAGCAACTAGTGGAACTTGGGATATTATCCTCCACAACCAGAATAAGCAACAATAGGGCTTGCAAAAGCCTAAGCTTGGGATGTGTTCCTCAAAAAAATATTTATGTATTAATGAGGTTGTACTACAACTCCTTGAGAGCTTTGAAACACTCGTGTTAGACTTGTTTGAACACTTCACTTTTTCGTTTTATTTTTGTTTTTTTATTTGTTTGTTTTTAGTATATTCCTTTGCCGCCAATATTTTTATTTTTTCTATACTCAATCTTAAAAAATATAAAAAGATTTTCCTTTTATCTTATTCTTGAAAGAAGGATGTTCGTTTGCCTCTTTGCTTTGATGTTATTAATGTGAGTGATCTACTTTTGAGTTTTGAAAGAACACATCGTATGTAAGAAAATTGTGAAAAGAGGTATACCTGTGTCTCCAACTTTAGAAATTTGAAATGTTTATGCTAGTTGGTTATTGTTATGGTACTATTCTAGTGGGAGTAATTCAAAATAGTTAGAATAAAGCTTTCTATTCATATAAGTAAGTAGTTGAGTAATCTTTTGCTCTAGTTCTTATAGTTAACCGAGTGCTGCCTTGGAAATAAACAAGCCAAATAATTACAACAAGAAAAAGTCTCCAATTATGACTTGTGTGATGTTTTAATTATTCTAAGAGTTTAACCTTGAATATACCCAACTCCATAGATTTGATAATAGTATAGACAACATTTTTGAAAGGAGTTGTTTGATCGAAATGAAGTCTAGTAGTGATTGAGATGCATGCTAAAACTAAAATGGGGATCTAAAAGTATGATATTGCTTGAAAGCTTGTCTAACAAAACTGATGATACACACCTAGGATGCCAACAATTCCGCTGGACTTCGAACGATCTAGGTATAAATCCCGATTTCGGATATGAGTTGATGACAATGGGTAGCCAGCTACCTGTGGGAAAACGTATTGGTACTCTTGAGAGATGTGCAAAAGGTTGCAAAAGTCATTAATGACTTCAACTGAAAAATATTATTGAATCCAATATGATCACCTATAAAGTCTTTGGCATGGTCTTGTTACTATTATATGATCTTTTCCAAAGGCAACATATAGAAAGAAGTGTTTTGATGGACTTGATTCATTGATGTGAGCGCCAATGAGACACTTTACTGTTATGCTTCGTTTGACATGATCTCTCACACTTAAATTGATGTATGAAACTTCCTAGTGTTCCTTCGAAAGCTGAAAGTTAACTACATGAATTGGAATGATTGCTACACTTCTGTATGACACAGCCCGATAGCTTATCCCCACGCCATTGGCATCCTTTTGAACGCGCCGAACACAACGCACACACCGCGTGGGCCAGCACTAGCAAAGACGTAACCGGAGTCAAAGCGGCCGCTCAGCAGTAAAGACGCCCATCGAGCTAAAATTAAGACGCCACAGTTACCTATCTTGTCGGAGCTGCACCGGTGCGTGGGCTTTGGTGCGAGCTACACGGCGAGCCATTAATGCTGGCCCTCTAGCCTCCTCTCTAATGTTTTAAATACCGGAACCCGCCGCATCCTCTCCACAACCTTCCCCACTAGCGAGAATCATATCATTCCATCTCTCCTACCTCTCACCGGAGACTAGATGCCTCGCCGCCTCCCCATCGGGTTGGCCAGGTTCGCTCGGGTGCTCGCATCCCGGTACCGACACCGCCTAGCTTCAATGACGAAGAGGAGGAGGAGGTCGCGACGCAGGAGGCGGTCGCGGTGGTGGAGGTCGCCGCTATGGAGGAGGTCAGTGACATGGACCTCGACGCTGACGTCTCTTCCTCCGGCGATAGCGACCATTCCTACGACCTGATGCTGCCGCCGACCTCATGGGAGTAGGAGGCCATCCTCGACTCGTTCAAGACGGAGAAGAAGAGGCGGGAGGATGCCTGGAACCGCGAGGAAAAGAATGCATTTCTCGCGTCCCTGGAGCGTGAGTGGCATGCCAGTCCCGAGGATAGGGCCAATGCTCACGAGACGGAGAGGGCCTCCGTTCTTGAGGCCAACTGCGTCGCCGTCCTAGAGATGACTAGCCAGATGCGCCAGGCGGCGGAGGTAAGGAGGAACTAGCGGGGCAGTGGTGGCGCAAGATGTGGGACAGTGGGATGTGATGGTGGAGCAGCGACGCAACACATCTGTGACGAGGCACCAACGCAGGCTCGATGCCAAGGCTAGTACGTCGGCGAACGACATCCACATTGCAGCGACGCCGAGGATTAGGTTTAGATTAGATTTAGGTTTATATTTCTCTAAAATTCATTCAAATCATGTAAAATATCTCCTAATTTGAATGAAATATGAATTTTCCTGAATTTTGTTGAAAGCTTTACAAATTGAATCAAGCAATCTAACACAGTGCTGTACATAATTGAATCAAGCAACCTAAACAAATCAATACAGAAAGAGCAGCGGGGACATGAGATTAGAGGAGCATGCATGGCGGTGAGTGAAGCCTGTGACGGTTCTTTCCACTCACTCCGGTCTCTCTATTTCTCCTCGACAGCATGCGCACTCGTCGCCTTCTCTCGGTCTCATTTCCGTACTAGCGAGGGACTATGCGGGACGCGGTAAGCCAGGCATGCGCCATGGTAGGACACGTACACACAGATGTCCACAATTTCCAGGACTCCTCTGCGCTCAATTTCCAGGACTCCTCTGTTCGTCTTCTAGAACCACGACGCAGGCAGCGATGGAGTCCACATTCCACAATCGATATCTCAACGAATCCAGAACAACCACAACGCCATAGGCAGCGATGGAGTCCAGAAGAACCACAACGCCGGCCGGCCCCATGAATGATCTCCATGCATGCTACGATAGCCCACCCACCTCCCTAATAAATACCCAGCGCCTCCTCTGTGCGACCATCCTCTCAACTCATCCCTCCCAGGCGAGAGCGAGACGAGACCACCATGAAGATCATCTCGACCCTCTGCCTCTTCCTCCTCGCGCTCAATGGTACGTGGATCTATGCCGCGCTGTTCCTCTCTCTCTATAGATCTATGCCCAGCTTATATATCTTGTTAATTTTCTATTTTTCTCTTGATAACGCAGCCGCTCGTGTGGAGTCTCGGCGAAATCCTGATGATCGCCCCGAGTTCTGCCACCTCTTCGTCTTCGGCGACTCCTTTGGCGACAACGGCAACACCCCCAAGCCACGGACGAATCCCTTCCGGCACACGCCCGCTGTCACCGAGAAGACACGCCAATGGTTCTTCCCCTACGGCTCATTCACCGACGGGCGCCAGAACCCCACCGGCCGCTTCTCCAACTACATGGTCCAATCCGATCTTGTTGGTACGATACGTCTCGAGCTAGCTACTTTCATATGCTTGAACTAGCAATTCCATGTCCTCATATTTACTTATTTATTTATGCGCGCCCTAATACTTGTGGACATCGTTCTTGCTTACAGCGCAGATCATGGGGCTCGACACAGCGCCTCCGGCGTACTTGCTCACGGAGAAGAACACCTGCGACAAGTCTGGCATGACCTTCGCCGTCGGTGGCGCCGACGCGTTTCAGGTTCCTAGCAAGGTGGCCACCCTCAGCGACCAGGTCGACACTTTCGAGTCCCTCATCGCGGATGGAACCATCTCAAGGAGGCGCGTCGAGCACTCCGTCGCTCTCATCGCTATCTCCGGCAACGACTACGTCTTTCTCGGTGATGAACGCGAGGACCCCAATATCCACGCTTTTGTCAAGAACGAGACGATCCATGGTTTTATCAGGAACGTGACGGAGGAGATCGTGCCTAATGTGCAGCGGCTGCAGGAGATGGGGGTGACCAAGGTTCTCGTGAACAACCTCCCCCCTGTCGGCTGCGCGCCATCGCGGACCGTGCCGAACCTCTTCACCGAATGTGACCGTGGACGCAACCACTACGCGTCGGTCCACAACGATGACCTCAAGATCCTGCTTAGAGCGATGGACGGCGTGCACACCGTTGACCTCAACACTGCCTTCACCAACATCATCGATGGCACTAACGGTACGTATACTTCGGATCACTACAAATTACTAGTAGTACCTAGCACCATTGTAATCACGTGCGAGCTTGAACTTTTCTACATAATAGTAGTATACCTCTAATTTATTTGATATGTGTCTATGTGTAGGTGAAAACACGGATGCGTTCGACGAGAAGTTGTCGCCATGCTGCCAAAGCATGGATCCAAAGGGCTACTGTGGCCAGATGGGCGAGTCCGACTCGGACTTCCGCTACACGCTTTGTGAGAATGCCGACAAGTACTTCTACTGGGATGACATGAACCCTACACAGGCTGGATGGGAGACCGTCATGGAGCAGCTGGAAGACCCCATCAAGGAGTTCCTGGAACTCAATTAGATCTTTAGATTTAGATAGCCACACACAGTTAGATATTTAGATGGTTTTTGTTAGGTTTTGAGCACTTATTGGTGCCACATCTATCTATTTTAGCTAGTTAGTACTGATCTATTCGTGAGTATTTTGGATTTGCAGAAACGTTTTGGTGAACATCGTTCGTTGGTCATGAGCAAGCAGTTTTGATCGTCCTTTTCATGAAGTTTTACAAGTTATATTTTGCACTTAATGCTACGCATGAATCCACTGGAATAAAGATGAAAAATAATCAACTGAAGCGTAAACCATTTGATCTGAACAGCTGCAGAACATATTTCGTTTAGGATTTCAGAAGGAGCAGCTGGGAAAATTTTCCGAGGAGCATATGAACCGATGATTGATAGCAAGGGTAGAGAGCCTTGATGTTGTGATGCACACACGGGTCCACGCCATGGCCCGCATCATCTCTTGCGCCGCCGCTCACTAGTTTACGGGCCCAGAAGCAACTGATCCGGCAACAACAACTGAAGAACGCCCTAAGAAGTGCGACGGCAAAAGGCCCGCCCAATCCAGGAGCAATATACTCCTTCCTATCAATTATTTGTTTTGTAGCTCTCCATTTCTCAAAAAAATAAATATATCTCTTTCTATAACCTGGCCTATACTTTCTAGTTTAAGTTTGAAACTTGGTACACACATACCTGCGTTTCATTTTGTAATGCAAAAAATTATTTCATATTTTTATGATTTCAATTAGTATTTGTTTCGAGTTTGCTGTTTATCCAGATTCCGGAGTACCCATGTTCCACAAATGTTTACTGTTGGACTGGCTTATGATTTAAGGATTAGTAGAACTCTGAGATTCCTGTCATAAACTAATTTTGCCAAGTGTCATATGCATTAATAGAAATGAACACTGGCTGTCTCCTGCATGTCGGGCACTAAAATTTCTCTAATTGTCTAGTCAGCCGTGAACAAGATCTCTGACTAATCTTCGAAACAGGCATGCGACCTAGCTATATTAATAGTACATCTAACCGGAGACTTTTTTCGATAAAGTGAGCTTCATTACTAGGATGCACACACCGGACACAAGTTTACAAGTCTCAAGCAACCATAAAAAAGGATGATTTACATATCAAAATAAATGAGAAATTATAAAAATGTGTGCAGTGATGGAAAGACCGGAACTGTTAGTGAATATCATCACCGATTGGAAAATCGGACCTCTATCTAGACCAGTCAGAAAAAAATCGAAAACCTTACTCCCTATGCTCCAAATAGTCCCTACCAATGGATATCCTATAAAAACATTTATCAAAGTATTTCAGGAGACTTACTTATTTGCCACTCCAAGTAATCTTTTTTTTTCAAAATGGGGATTGGAAACCCTGGCCATCTGCGTCGATTGATGCATGTGGCCATTTTACTTCTTTTTTACAAAAAATTCAGCACCGTTACATTAACATGTGATCAAGCCCCCGGCCCCACTCATTGTTTAAAGCAAGTTGTTAATGACGCATGTAATGGCATTTACATGAATAAATTAGGAGAATCGGATTTATAATTGATAGTTGTTTTTTTCCTTTTCCATATGAAAATAATACTTAGCTGCTTCCCGAACATGTTGTTTCCACCAGATTCCTTGCTCTAAAGTCTTTCTTAATGTTATTCGTGGCTTCATTGTTTGTAAGTCGTAGGCCCTATCTGAATGTGACAGCCTTAGAATCTACTTGCACATGGGGCCGGCAATACCTTGCTTGAAGATGGGGCAATGCAGTTGGAGGAAGCACAATGTGCCTGCATGCATGGCGTCCTATATATGAGACTCCATCCGTTTCAAAATATAAGATGTTTTAGTTTTATAAAAGGAGTGTATCAGCCTCTTTTTAGTGTGTAGGTTCACTCCAAACCTAGATGAATCTATACACTAAAATTAGTCTAGATACACTCCTTTCGTAAAGCTAAACGTCTTATATTTTGAAACGGAGGGAGTACACTCTAGTTAGATGAGATGCATGAATTTGCTAATTCGTTAGTCCAGATATTCAAAGTTGTAAGTATATTGTACGTTGGTTTAGGATTATTGTTGTGTGGAGCCATGAACACAAGTAGGCACACAAGAATAATAGTTCCAACATTTCAAACAAGATCCATAGGTTCCCGTCATCCCTGCGTCGGCTGGACGACAGCGACTACATCGTCCCAAGAATGGTGGCCATAGGCACTTACCACCACGGCCTCCCCGAGCTTGTGGCCATGGAGGAGATCAAGAAGGCGGCTACATACCACTTGTGCGGGGACTCCGGCCAGCCGCCTGAGGCTGTGTACGAGAAAGTACTCGCCGTCGCAGAAGATGCGCGAACCTGCTACATGGACGGCGGAGCTGTAGGCGCGCTCATACATGTGACCAGGGCCGGCCCATAGGGCGGGGTAGAGGGGCGCTCGCCCTGGGCCCAAGGAGGTAGGGGGTCCGGTCCGAGACTTGTATGTGTATCTATATTTGTCTTCTACTTTTGAGACCTAACAGGGTGAAACAATTCTAAAAAATACAGACGACCCAAGTTACAGCCTATTATGTCTCTACTCCGACTTCTCTTTCCCAAACAAATACTCCAAACTTTTGTATAGAAAAGAAGGAAGCGCAAGTTCCATTTAAGGAACCCATAGAGATACATCATTTAGGTTCGATCGCAGGAAATAACATCAACATCGTCCTAGAAAATACTCTAGCATTTGTGAATAATTTTTCTTGATGCCATCATTTCTCTGGCCTCTCCAAATGCGCAGAACAATACCGGTCCTCATGTGCCTCTACAAAGTTGTTAATATTCATTAGTGGAGAATAACGACGCAAACACATAACTATATCATTCCGCAAGAAGTTCTCCTCCTATTCCCAATGGGGCTACTTGTCCCCATCATCCATGTTCTAAAGAGTATTTTATTCTCTTATTAATTCACTGCATAATGTGTGTATGCTTCTACTTATTTTTGCACACGCATTATGAATTCGTTACTTCCATAGTTTTGTTCTGTGATTCATTCTAGAGTTATACATATATACACGTGTACACAAGGAGAAATTGATAGGAATATTATCATTGTAAATATCTCGATCAATATAAATGAGTATATTTGAATGTCTTCACCGAGATTCCAAAGACCATGGATCTATCAAATATACGGATTTTATAATTGTTTAGAGGCCTAAAAACACTAATTATGCTTAAACTTTGAGTAATACTATTTTTTTAGCATAGATATTAAAGAAATACAGAGTAAGAAATATTCTGAGTAGGGGGGCCATTGCCCTTCCCCGACTCAGTGAAACTTTGCCACTTTGAATGAGGGGTTTATGGTGTCGTCTTGCCCTAGGGCCTCCAAAATCTATGGACCGACCCTGCATGTGACCGGCGCTGACGCTGACTTTGCGGCCATGATGTTCCGAGATGGTTACTTCGTGCTGCAGGTTATGCTTTGGCTGTTGCAGGATGATGGCTCCGCCGCCGGGTGTGATGCGCCGTCCTTCACATGTTGGTTCAACATCATGGCGACTCTAAGGGACGTCTTCCTGCTGGAGAGCCAGATCACCTGGGTTGTGCTCCAAACCCTCATGGACTGCCGGCCAGACATATTTCCAGATGTGCTGTGTGCGTTCATCGCCTACATGGGGAAGTTTTTTCAGCTGCACACTCACTAATCTACTACTATGGCGTGTGTGGTGATGGAAAGACTGGGAACTGTTAGTGAATACCATCTCCTATTGGAAAATCTGACCTCTATCTAGACTAGTCAGAAAAAAATCGAAATGGGGAAGCCCTGTCCATCTGCGTGGATTGATGCATGTGGCCATTTTACTTCTTTTTTAGAAAAAATTCAGCAACAATTACATCTCATGGATCACATAAGGTTGAGACATGTATCAATCATTTAAAAAATATAATAACAGGAAGCGTACATCAACATGTGATCAAACCCCCGACCCCACTCGTTGTTTAAAGCCAGTTGTTAATGACGCATGTAATGGCATTTACACGAATAAATTAGGAGAATCCTTTTTTTTGGAAATGAGCATATATTAATATCATACGGATACCAATTACACCCAACCTCTGCAACAACACATACCCTAATGGCAATACAGATACACACAGCCAAAAAAAGAAGAATAATTACAAAAAGGAAAAGTCCCGCTGCAGGAATCTGATCCTTAGCAGCAGCGACACTACCACCACCAAAACAACACCAGAAGTCCAACCCCTCCAAAAGAGATGTCTCCAAGAAGGAAACAGTGCACAAGCGCTATCATTGCCCGGTCAAAGATCTAGGTTTTCACCCTGTAGAAAGTCCTCGCTCGCAAAGCAATGCCTTCTGCAAGGCCATTGCCAGACACAACCAATGAAGGCCAGACCTTGGGTTTTCACCCTGCAAGGTAAGACTGTGAACTCCTCCTGTGATGTCACTCCCTCTAACATACGCTGTTGCGAGTCACAAATAACCAAGCCAGATCCTCATCGCCATAAAGACTCAATCCACCTTAGCTCGCCCACATGTCTCTGCCTTCATGACATTCTCCGCATCTGACTTCACCATGTGTATCGTCAAAGACATGTCGCATGATGGTAACAGGTAGCAGAGCTTCACCATGCTCCCACTGAAAAACACAGGTTCGCATGATCGAATTCCTTCCGATCCAGCAAATTCCAAGCATATGCGTCCATGGGAGTTCGCCGGCGGAGCCTTTCGGAACCAGACACTCTGGCCAGATCAATGGAGACACGCATGAAGTAGATATTCGTCTTGCTGCGAGAGGAATCCGAGGATCACCCCCTTTATTGAAACCGAGCCAGCAGCCCCCACGCTACCCGCCGGAAACTAGCAGGATCCGCCGCATAGCGGCAAGATTGCCCGACCGACCACTCCGACGGAGAAGGAAGTCACCACCACCATGTCAGGGACAGTAGCCCCAAGCGCCCTAGCATCGCGAGAATGTCCCGGAGATCCTGGGCGTCGATGTCGGCGACGAACGGAATAGATCTCGGCCCGTAGCCATGGATTCCCGCCGCCGCGTGCAGCCATCTGGACCAAGGACCCCCAGCCGCCGCTAGCCACGACGCCACCGCTGAACCAGCGCGGGCACAGACGCCGCCGTCGCCAAGCCAGATCGCGGCCAGGGTCGCCGCCGCCGCCGCCAGATCTTTGCCCGACGACGCCTCGGGCGGCGACGGCGGGCGGGAGGTTCAAGAGGGGGAGCTCGGCCGGAGAGGAGAGGGGCCCGCCCGGCGCGGCGCGGCGCCGCCGCGCGGGTGCGGGAGAGGAGAATCGGATTTATAATTGATAGTTACTTTTTTCCTTTTCCATATGAATAATACTTAGCTGCTTCCCGAACATGTTGTTTCCACCAGATTCCTTGCTCTAAAGTCTTTCTTAATGTTATTCGCTGCTGCGTTGTTTGTAAGTCGTAGCCTCGTAGGCCCTATCTCAACCTGACAGCTTTAGAATCTATTTGCACATGGGGCCGGCAATACCTTGCTTGAAGATGGGGCGATGCAGTCGGAGGAAGCACAATGTGCCTGCATGCATGGCGTGCTATATATGGACACTATAGTTGGATGAGATCTCAGCATTGCCTTGCCATGCATGAATTTGCTAATTGGTTAGTCCAGTCAGATATTTCAAAGTTTCTGTAAGTACATTGTACGTTGGTTTAGGATTATTTTTGTGTGGAGCCATGAACACAAGTAGGCACACAAGAATAATAGTTGAGTTGAGCCAAGCATCTGAGAAGCTGGATGTTATTTACTCCAACATTTCAAACAAGATCCATAGGTTCCCGTCATCCCTGCGTAGGCTGGACGACGGCGACTACATCGTCCCAAGAATGGTGGCCATAGGCGCTTACCACCACGGCCTCCCCGAGCTTGAGGACATGGAGGAGATCAAGAAGGCGGCTACATACCACTTCTGCAGGGACTTGGGCCTGCGGCCTGAGGCTGTGTACGAGAAAGTCCTCGCCGTCGCGGAAGATGCGCGAAGCTGCTACACGGACGGCGGAGCTGTAGGCGCGCTCGTACATGTGACCGGCGCCGCTGACGCTGACTTTGTGGCCATGATGTTCCGAGATGGTTGCTTCGTGCTGCAGGTTATGCTTTGGCTGTTGCAGGAGGATGGGTCCGGCGGCGCCGGCGGGCGTGGTGCGCCGTCCTTCACCTGTCGGTTCAACAGCATGGCGGCTCTGAGGGACCTCTTCCTGCTGGAGAACCAGATCCCTTGGGTTGTGCTCCAGACCCTCATGGACTGCCGGCCACACGTATTTCCAGATGTGCTGTGTGCGTTCATCGCCTACATGGGGAAGTTTTTTCAGCTGCACACTGACACAGATCTACTACGAGGCAGGACCCTGGAGCTGGACGGGAGATACAAGCCGCCGCATCTCCTTGCCCTTCTCCATTTTCACCAGTCAGGCGGCTTGAGCACGTCTGAGGAGCTTCAACTCCGGGGACTCAAGACGTTGCCCCCGGTGGTGACAAGCGCCATGGACCTCGCGGAGATCGGCGTGAAGCTGACCCCCAGCCGGTCCGCGGAGTTCAGAGACATGGCCCTCACCAAGGGTCCCCTCTTCCCCGTGCTCTCCATGCCGCCGCTCTTCCTCTCGGAACTCACCGCATGCTGGCTCGTCAACATGGCAGCTTTCGAGGCGACACAAGCATTTCCTCTGGGAGCCACCACCGGCGAGTACACCGTCAGCTCCTACCTCACCCTCTTGTCGATGCTCATGGACCGAGTGGAGGACGTGCACGAGCTGTGTGCTAAGCGTCTCATCCAGAGCGATTTCACCAGCGACCGGACACTAGCCTTCTTCCTGGGCGGTCTCACCAGCTACCTGTACGTAAATGACCGCTACATTGGCATATTAAGACAGCTTGCAGACCATAAGCACGAGAGGTGGGTGTGGATCGCCATCCACAGGTTTCTCTACAGGCACCACAAGACTATTGTCACAGTGCTGTCCATCATCAGCGTGCTCGTCGGCATCTTCCATGCACTCCTCTCTATCAACAAACCCTAACTAGCTAACGCCACTTGCATTTGAGCTCCCTGTCACTAATTCTTAGTTGACTGAAAATTTAACTGATTTCTTAGTCAAGTGATGTCATTTCTCTTGATTTTGTACTACATAAAAAGTTTGTCACTTTGTGAATGTTCTTTACGTCCTACATTATTGTCTTCTCAGTATTAATCCACTTACAACTTAAAAATCTCAGTTGTAATTGCAACCGGAAAAATCTTAGTTGAGACCCTACTTACAACTTATTGTCCATCATCAGCATGCTTGTGGGAATCTTCCAATGTGTTTGCTATGTCCACATGCTGCAACTTTAATTTGTAGCACAAATCGTTTGTTCATCCTTATGTCTTCCAATGTGTTTTCTGCGTCCCCACATGTCGCTGTACTTGACCTCTAGATCGTGCAACCACCCTCTCACATAGCCTTATAGACGACTGTGTGCGCAAGTCTCGCCAGTAGCAAATCAGATCACAATGAGTACACTATTTTGACCACTCAAGATCCGTATTCACAAATAATAATAACCGAGGGACAACTCTAAATTTCAAAAGTTACGGTGAAGGATGGGGTTATAATTACATAAGCATGTTGGTAACTTTCCCATGTGGGTTGCGAGGAGATGATCATTTCAAGCATTTCCGGTAGCCAACTGCATGTCAGAACCAACGATCCGTTTGAACTTTTCACATAAAGGAAGGGATGTTAAGCCTCCCTTAAAACCAACACTAGGTGGAGAGACGAAAATCCTGAAGTAGATGTGCCCTAGAGGAAAATAATAAAGATGTTTTATTGTCATATCTCAAATGTTCATAATATTTTTATACAATGCTATAACTATGTTAAGCAGAAATATTAATACACGCATGGTTGTCTTGCATATTGTCCAGCAGCTGCTTTGTTTTGGTAATATGTTTACCCATTAATGTTCCTCCAGCTGCAGTATCAAGCATAGACTAGACATAGGATTAAGAGCATTATAAAATAAATGGAGGATTAACCAATCTTCCATCCCATGACTAGAACAGTTTTTTAGGCATTCTCTCATCCTCTCCCATTCAAGCGCTAGTGGCTCATGCTCTACCTGTCTAAAGCCAGTAATATTAGATTGGAGTTGCATAGTATCAAGCATAGACTAGACACAGGATTAAGAGCATTATAAAATAAATGGAGGATTAACCAATCTTCCATCCCATGACTAGAACAGTTTTTTAGGCATTCTTTCATCCTCTCCCATGCAAGCGCTAGTTGCTCATGCTCTTCCTGTCTAAAGCCAGTAATATTAGATCAGAGTTGCATAGTCTTTGCAGGTGAGAAAAATTTAGTCATAAATAAAGAAGTACATCCCACCCATGATATAATAGTACTTTTAGGAAAAGATAGCAACGATTCTTTTGCTCTCCCACTTAGAGAGAAAGGAATAGACGTAATTTAACCGCATCAGGGTCAACGTCTTTTATACGCATCATATCACATATTTCAGTGAAAGTATTCAAGTGTATACCTGCGTCTTCAACAGCAGAGCCTCCAAATTGATTATGTTGAACCAAGTTTAAATAATGAGGCTTAATTTCATAATCATCAGCAACAATTGCTGGCTGAGTAATAGGAGTACGCAAATAATCATTGTTGAGAGTACTAAACTCTCCAAGCTTCTTTTCAGCCATATTTCATGTGTTTTTGGGTTTTCTTAAACAAAGAATTATAATAGTAAAAACAAGAATTTAAAGGCTAACTAATTTTTTTGGTTTATCAAATAAAGACTGAAAGCAAACTAATAAAATTAAAAACAAGAATTAAAACTACTAAGGTTCCTAATAACCTCACCATGGTAGCTATTGCTTCCCCGACATCGGCGCCAGAAAAATGGTTGATACCTTTGATCCGGATTACGGATATAGTGTAGCTTCTTTTCCCTAGTAGACCTAGGTTATCAAATCCTCGGAAAGCGAATGCGTAGTGAAGTTACTTTAATGGAACTTTTGGAGTTTTAGAATTATTTTTGTGTTTTTACTGGGCCAATAGCTTGCATTTTTGTTGTTGTTGTCGATCATGGAGCGAGAGGGCCTAGGGCGTTCGGTTTCACCTGTAGCTCTGCAAAACATCTGTTGGGAATAAAAGATAGAAATATAATATGCATGTACTTGTTAGAGCAAGATAGATTATATGTGGGCAGTGCATCCATAATTATTATTATCTCCACAACCGCTTATAGCAATAACCTACTAGTCTCATCCATAGAAGAAAGAGATATAATGATATACGTAGTGATGCCACCGTTAATCCCAAGCAAATCCCTCACATACAACCATACTACCCCTTCCGTCACTAGGGTTCCCAACCTGCAGATCAGTCATTACTCATACTCCCTATACATGGATCAACCCTCGGGGTCTTGGGTACCTGACAAGTCCTTGGATTGAGACAAGAGAAGATACAATAATCATCATGTCATACAAACTAATACACGTTCCCATCTATGATAAATAACATGCACAATCGCTACATGGCTAGGCCGAAACCCTTAGCCCAAGGAGAATTACTCACACATAGAGATGAGATCAATAATCACAAACATTGTAATGTAAATCATAAGATTGATAGCAATAGTCTTACAATGCCTCCAATCAAAGAAGAGATCTACTATTTCAAGTGGTGGAATATGGCTATAGAGATGGAGAAGGGTTTTGAGATCTGGAGGCGGCTGGAGATTTGTGGCAGAGACATTTTGGCGAGGTCTGGCTTGTTTTCTCGTCGCCCGAGGCTTCTTTATAGAGGGGTCCCTTCACGAAAGTTGTTCTGTTTGACCTAACGGTGGAGATGCCAACTATATGACGGAGCTATACGGCCGGAATTTTTCTCCAGTCGTATAAGTGGTCGTTAAAGCGTCTGTCTCCGCTTTACCGCTCCTAGTTTCTTCTGGTTATTGGAAATCTTGTATCTTTGAATTTAATGTAGTGATTCCCATCTTCAAATGACATTATCTGCGTAGGAAAAATATAAAAGAAAGGATTGCATACCCATCTGAATATTAGTCATTAGTGGCAGGGTTTAGAGAGATATTTCATCAAAATTATGAATAATATCCAGTTTAAATGTGGACGTAGTGGCTATATTTCAGAGCCATCACGTATGCATCGAGATCGAGATTTTCCCATCAGGGTGACAGATAAATACTCTGGACCCACTCGGTGAGATTACATCTATGAAGCTTGCAAGCATGTAACTAGGTCACGGGGATGTAATATCACGAGAATGAGTAAACTTGTTTGTTGGTAACAAGATCAAACTAGGTATCGAGATACCAGAGATCAGATCTTGGACAAACTAGGTACCAAAGAGTAATGGGAGTGAGACTACATTTAAGGCTCAAGGCATCAAATAATTCGTGGAATGCATGGGGGCCATCATGGGTTTCCAGATCCGGCTGTTGGTCATTGATAAGAGAAGTGTATCAATCATGTCTACACATTCTCGAACTGTAGGTTGGTATGCTTAAGGGTAGATGATGCTTAGGGATTGATCCGAGATCGATTGAGAGGAGTGAAGAGAGGACCAGAAGTGTTCCGGGTAAGTCCGAAGGTAGTTCGAAGTGATTCAAAATGAGTTTTAGATCATCTGGAATTAATTAAATAAGATTTTAATATTAACCTTTGGAATTAAAGATTTAACTCTAATTTAAATTTAATTTCGAGCATACCTCTTTATTGGGCCAGTTCCCTTAGGGAAGGGCCAATGAAGGGGGCCACCGCCCCAAGTGGCATGGGGGCCGACCATACATTGGCCTAGGCATCCGCGGGGGTGGGGCCCACCCCACCGGCTGCCGTTGCCTCTCCCTTTACTGCCACCTCAGCTAGGACTTGGTGGTGGTGCTCCGTTTCCCCCTATATAAAGAGAGGAGGACCCCTGCTCAAATTACTCAATTGGTTTTGCCTTCTATCTCCCTCTCCTCTCTCTCCCCCACGTGTGGTTCCATAATTGGAACGAGCATACGGGGATAGAGACTTCTCCATGATACGCACACCGTCGTGCTACTAGAGTCGGTCTGGATCTTTTTTGATGGTAAAACAACAGGGGAAGGCCACCCACTACATTTTTATTTATTTATATCAAATAATCAAGTTACAATGTTACAATTTGGAACCTTCTAGTCCCTCCGACCCATATTAGTTGACTCAAATTTGTCTAGATTCGGATGTATCTAGACATGTTTTAGTACTAGATACATCCGAATCTATATAAATCCAAGTCAACTAATATGAGTCGGAGGGAGTAATGGACTTGTCTTTGAAACCACTCATTGAACTGAAGAGAGTATTTCTTTTTTATTCTGTATTGAAGCCATCTCATTTCCTGGAGGAAAACAGCCTTCCAATTAGCAAAGCTTGATCTTATATCTTCAAATATTTTTTTGTTTCTGCAAATCCAGATTCCCCAAGCGGCCAAAATCAGGATCTCCATTGCAAAAGGAAGACTCAATTTTGTCTTTATATCTTTCAATGCTTCCAATACCGATATGTCTCTAGCTCTCTGTGGACAGATATAATCCTAGCATTCTGAGGCAAATGGTCAAGTCCAAAAAAGATGTACAAGTGTTTCTTCAGTGTTGAAAATTCAGTGTTGCATAGTTGTAGTCAGGCAGAGAGCAATTTTTCCTTCTCAGAAGGTTTCTTGTATTGAGTCTATCTAGGAGTAATAGCCAGAAGAAAAACTTATGTTTAGCTTGACATGAAGATTCCCAGCTCCATGTGAAGTGAGGTGGGGCAGGTTGAGAGCCAACAAGTACCATGTATGCTTTTTTAACAGTAAACTCTTCAGAACCCCAGATGTAGCTCCATTTATCAGGGTGACCTAGTTGGCTATTGATCAAGGATTGTTCACATATGTCTTCTAGTTCTTCAAATTCATAGAATGCTTGTTGTGACAAGGGGAGATTAAAGAGATCATGAAGATAATCCGTGTGTAATGCTTCATGTACTGTGATTTTAGTGTTTTTTTGCATATGATAGAAAATGTGGCATTTTGAATTGGAGACATTCATTCTTCCATTAATCTATCCATAGATAAACTATTCTCCCATTTCCAAACTGACATCTTGCCATGGCTTTATAAGCATCAATGAGCTTGAGATGAGCTTTCCACCAAAAGGATCCCTCCATTTGATAACCTGGTAAGTGACCTTATGAGTAGTATGTATTCCAGATAAGATGTACACAAGGAGTGTCATGGTGATTGAAGAATTTGTCCAGGTTCTTGAGGAGTAATGCATTATTTTGAATATTCAAATTTAGGACTCTCAATCCTCCCTCGTTTTTGGGTCTACACACCTGTGTCCAGGCCACAAGAGCTGACCCTTTTGCTTGTACATCATCTTTTTTTTCTTCCACAGGCAGTGCCTCATATATTTAATCACTTGTTCCTTTATTGAGATTGGAACCTCCAGATAACTCATGAAGAAGAGTCGTAATGATGATAAAACATACTTCACCAGTTGAAGTTTACCTCCATAATTTAGGAAATTAGCAATTCCTCCAAGTCTACATTGCACTCTGTGAACCATGGGAAGAAAATATTCCAGAGATGGCTTTGTCAGACTAAGAGGCGGTCCAAGGAAGGCTGCCCTTTTTATAACCAAAAGTTCTTGAAAAATGGAGTAGCCTTTTAGGATCCAAGTTTATGGGAATCATATTTGATTTATGATAATTGACTTTTAGGCCAGTAGATGAAGAAAAAGTATTGAGAATAGATATTAGGTAGATAAGTTGTTTAGAATTTTCTTTCATAATCACTAGAGTATCATCAACATATTGAATTATAGGATAGTCATGACATGCCGAAGAATTGATGGGAGGATAAATAAGGCCCTTTCTCATGGCTGAGTTGAGAATAGACTGTAGGAAGTCTGCTGCCATCACAAATAACAATGGTGAAAGTGGCCCCCTGTCTAACTCCTCTCTTATAGTAGAATTTCTTCCCAGGTACACCATTTAAAAGAATAGATGAAGTTCCTGATCGGAAGATCATGTTGATCCATTTGATCCATTTGTCTCCAAAACCTCTTTCCATAAAAATGTTCAGGATTATTGACTTCTCAATTTTGTCAAAGGCCTTTTCAAAGTCAAGATTTAGGATCACAATTTCTTGCTTTGATTGCTGACATTGAAATTTGAATTCAAATGCCCAGCCTAAATAGTCATGGATAGATATTTTCTTGAGGAAGCAATACTGGTTCTTGTGAACAAGCTTAAGGATAATCTTTTGAAGTCTATTAGCAAGCAACTTAGTTATGATTTTGAGCACATTGTCTAACAAAGAAATGGGTCTGAAATTAGCAGGAGTTGTAGCCCACCTTGGGGATAAGAGTAATGAAATAGAAATTGATACTCTCAAGTGAATGTTTCTCATGGTAAAAATCCTGGATTAATTCCTTGATATCGTTTCCAATAATGGTCCAACAAGATTTTATAAACTCATTATTAAAGCCATGAGGACCTAGGGATTTATCATTTGGGAGCTCATTTATCACATCATCAATTTCTTTATCTATGAAGGGGACTTCTAAAGTCCCAGATGTTTCAGAATCCATTCTATTATTAAAAAACTCAAAGAGGTTAAAGTGCATTATAGGATTATAAGAAGAACCCATCCTTTCTTTAAAATCCTTCCAAAGAACCATGATCATGTATTTCACTAAGGTTCTTATCCTTCATCATGGAGATGTAGTTGTTTTTGTAGCTAATAGTTGCCTTAGCATGATTTTATTTGGTATTTTCATCACAAAGTTTCACCCATTTAATCATGCCCCTTTGCTTCCAGTATGCTTTCTAGTTTTGAAGCAGAGTAATGACATGGATTTTCAGAATATCTCTTAAGTTCCCTTAAAAATGCTCCGTGTTCTCAATTCTTCAATTAAATCAAGAAGATCAATAGTTTCATTCACTTTGACAATCAATTTTTTTAGGCAAGGTAAGTTTTTGGCCCACAATTTCAAACCCCTTCTAATATTTTTGAGTTTAGCATTGATCTTGTTGGCACTGTCTGAATGACCTCAGGAATATTCCAAGGATTCTGAACAATCTGTTTGTATTCACTATGCTACAACCAATAATTTTCAAACCTGAAAATTTGAGCTTTAGGAATTTTTGTACAAATTGAGAACACAAAAGTTGTGTGGTCAGAGGTTGGCTTTGACAGTGGGTAAACAAAAGAGGATGAATATGAAATTGTCCAAGATGTTGAAGAGAAAAACTAGTCAAGCCTTTCAAGAAGAGGATCATTGTGCCTTTCAAAAATTGTCAAGGATATGAAATTGCTCCAAGAAAATTTTGTGCCTTTTAGGGGGAGTTTCACCAAGCCAAGGTTACTAATGGCTTCATTGAAGAGAAGCATTTTATTAACATCACCACCTTCCTTATTTCTATCAAAGGATTTTTGATAAAATTAAAATCACCTATGATTAACCAGTCCAAGTCATCAGGCATATTTATATTGGAAACCTAGTCAAGGAATAGAGCTTTTCTGTCTGGTTGACATGGACCATAGACATTTGTCAAAATCTAGGAATCTTTGGATAGTTTAGAAGCCAATTTGGCAGATATAGAGAACTCATTTTGGAAAGCTAGTTCTCTATCAAAGAGATTCCCATTCTAGATAGTGATTACCCCACCAGATGCACCCACAAATGGTAGAAAAACAAATTTGTTAAACTTCTGATGGAAGAATTTTTTAAGATACTCTATGTCAAAGTTTCCCCTTTTGGTTTCTTGAAGTCATATTATTTCACGTCTAGACTCCGAATTTTTTTTGTGATAGAGCCACCCATTTTTCTCTGAATTGCCCCTCTTAAATTCCAGTTTAAAATTTTCCATATTCTTTTCCTATCCATGGAAACTATAGGGTATGAGAAAGTATTGTTGTACATCAAAGCATGATATACAAACCACTAAATAACATAGACAATGAGTAGAATCCACCAGCAAATAATCATGATAGCCATAGGAATAGAAATTTGTCCACACAACATCCTAGCACCACAAGTTTAGAAACCACAAATAGTATTTCTAGTGGAAAACAGTTCCAAAGGAAGCCACAAAATATTTAAAGTTTGCATATACTGGGAAACTTGTTTATTCATCTTCTTCTTTAGCTTGCTGCCCATAGGGCCCAACATCCTCTTTCTTCTTCTTTCCCCTATGCTAGAGCTTGTAACATTTTCAGAAGGTTTCTTGACTGCACCAGGTTGTTTTATAGCTTTATCTGCAATCTTGCTTTTTTCTGTAGCTTTTCTCAATGTTCTCTTCAGCCACCTTGCAAAAAGTAACAACCAGATTTTTGACTACCTTAGTATTGAGGTTTTGAAGTGCAATATTACAAGAAAGATAGTTAGTGTCAGAGAAATTATAATCAATTTTGGAACCACCATTGAGCTCAACAATTCTTGGACTCCTTCTCACCTCTATTTCAATAATAGGACCCACAACCCTCATGTTCTTTGATGGAGCTGAAGGAGTTGTTTCCACTGATCCTTTGTCATCAGAGGCCTGGATACATTTTGGTGGAATCTGAGTCACACATTCATTAGGGACATAAGAATAAATAGTTGATTCTTCTGCAATTGGCTCTTTTATAATATTCCATAGTGGAGATGAAAGGAAATTCTTAAGAGTGATGAAATTGAACCAACTTATAGGTATCTCATATTGATACATTCCTTTAGCAGAGGATTGTTCCATGATATGTGGTGAAAAAATCTATCCCAGATGTCCAGCCCGTGCTTGGAGAACTTGTGCTGGGCAGCAAGTAAATCAGGTGTTGCCGTGAAATGAGTGAGTGCCATTCCAATTTGTAGATGAGCCTCATTAGGATCAAGTAAGCCAACATATTCCATTAAGTGATCCCCAAAACTGTCTGCATCTTTGTCAGCATCAGGGTTATTATCATATTCATCATCATCTGGATAGGCTTGAAGGATATTACGAAGGCCTTCACCAATCCCAACATCTTGTAACTGAAAAGCCCTAGGTTGATCAACCTCTTGTTCTTGAATATTGCCAAGTTGCACAATCCCAGGTTCATCACCAACAGGGGCATGATCAAGAATGGATGCAGTGATTCCACTGTGAGTGGCATGTGGGGGGCGGGGTGAGAGCAGGTTGGCAGGTTGTCGTTCTTCCCCAGCTTGATGAATAGGAGCAGTAGGAGCATTTTGGGCATTCCCTACTACGCATTGTCCCCAACCATCAGCATCATTATTGACTGGAGAAGCAGGTACATTTTGAGCCACATTCTCTAGAGCCCAATGTTCCCAACCATCAGCATTACCATTATTGTCTTGTGGGGGAGGTGTGGTTGGTGGAGGCACAAAAGGGGCAGCCACATTCTCAGGTATTGGATGTGGGTCCACTCCATCCTCAAGAGAAGGATCTTCATCTGGTGGTCCCCCACCCAGTAGGTTACTGAAGAGGAGCTCAACAAAGAATGTCCAGGATTTAGAATCTTCATTGTCACCTGACACTTTTTCGGATGTCAGCTAGATCAGTGACCCTAACCTTGGCAATAATTTTCCCTTTGTGAAGAGGATCCCTTTCCCACAGAAGCATTTTCCAAATTCCATCAAAGATAGCATTGAGGTCTTCAGTGTTCATGTGATCAAGTGGTGGGCCCACTAACATAACCCAACATTCATTGTTAAATTACACTCTACGCAAGTTAATCCCTTCATTATGCTTAACAAAAGAAACATGCACATCCAGGAAAGCAATAGGGATGTTTCGAATCAATCTATCCCTATCGTTGACATGAGTGAATTAAACATATGCTGCACCAAAGGGACAATCTTGAATCTCCCCAAATCAAACTCTAGCCTCATTGTGAAGGAAATCAAGAAGAACATCTCGTACATTCTGGAAAGGTACCTGACGAGGAGGCATGGGTTCAATAGTTGCGATAGCACACTGTTCATGGAGACGCTGTCGACGAGTAACCACCACCCTTCTGAGGCCAACTCTTCCCTCCACTTGCATAATCTCAAAGCCATGTGGCAGAAAGGGGACATGGTCACTGGGAATGTTGGCCATTTCCATAGGAATCGCCAGCGAAGACGTGGCTAGGCCAGGAGTAGGGGAAGTTGGGGTTTTCTCAGGCGAGGGAGTTGAGGAGACAGGGAACTCCGTTATTTTATTTTCACAAGAAATTTCCAAATCCTTTAGATAGGAGAAGACCCGAGGCTGCAATCATGGAGTGGGGTTCTGGGCCTTGAACCAATTATGGTTAGAGTTGTTGGGCCAGTCGCGTTTTGGGAAGGATGGGTAGCGCGATAAAGGAAGAAGTCCCGACAAATTAATTGTCCTAGATTTATCGCGTGAATTGATTATGCGAGAATATTGTCCCTGGTTTTATTTGCCCCTAATAATCGCCTCACCAAATGAATGTGAATTAATCGTTGAGTCAATTTGCCAGCTCCTGCATGGGGGATACTCCACCATCGACGTAAGAAACTGTAACCGGTCAAAGACCGAGTTAGAGTCCAAACGGCCATTTTTTGAACCATTGGAATGTAACATATTTTTGGGTGAATTTTGCTTGTGGGAAACAATTTTCCAATCTTGATCTTTCTCACGATAATACTTTTTTTTCCTCTGCTTGCCAATTTGGACCATCTTCACCCCAAAGGCTGATGATCATAACAAAATGTTCATTGGAAAATCTAGAGATATTATAAATTTCAAAGCCAACAGCTATAAAAGAAACCAAAAATTTGAATGATCTTTCTTGCAAGTGTCTGACTTGGAAAAGGGGAGCCAAACGTCCAAAGCCGGATTGAAGAGAAATGCTAACAGTATGAACATCAAGTTTAAAATCAGCTCTACCAAAGGAGCAAACCATGAAAAAGCCCTTCTGCGAAAAGCAGGATGAAAATTAGTAGAGAGGCCAAATTTATTTTGGATATCCTGATCAAATTTTTTCCCCAAATTAAAATCCAAAGAGATAACACTAGGTTGGTTTGAAGCAACCTTTTCTCCCTTAAAATCGATCGATTTTTCTATAGGCTTGTTGAGAACAAATTTTTCCTCAATAATCTTTTCAACCTTAACATTCTTGTTTTCCATGGGAGCACTTTCTTTGACTTCAGCTAGAATTTGAGATCCAACAGTAACCTTCAGCATTGGTAATGCTAAGGATGCACCTAGGAAAACCTTTTCATCGTGGAGCAGGTATCTAGCATCAATGATCACCTCTTTCTAATTAAGAAGAACCAATCTCTTGGCACGAGAGTTAAGAATCAAAAACCCCACTAATTGCTTATCTTGTGAAAAACAAAGAGCATGCCATTTCAAAGATCACTCTTCATCAGATCCATCAGGGGAAGGAGATCTACCAAAAAAACATATGTAGAAACCAGGATCTCATTTGCACAAGCCAAGTGAGAGGGAACCTCACAACAGATCTAACCATGATCTTCTCCCCATTTCAAGATTCTTACCATCCAAAGGAATACCGTCAGTGTTGAGTAAAACCAACCAATCATCAGAAGAGAGAACCAATGATCCTTCGAGAAACTTACCACAAGAACTAGCCCCTATGAAAGAGACCTTCCAACTCCCTACTAGATAAGCCATGAGAAGGGGGTGGGCCTCAACGCTGGAGTGGCGCAGGCGAGGATCAGAGGCCGTGGCCAGGAGTCACCTCAGAGCCACAACATGCCTCGGAAATCTTGCGAGTTTTTTCTCCCTCGGACTCCAAAAATGGAGGGATGTTACCTTGATTCCGTCTAGATTGTTTTTCTTCCACTGCTTCGCTGGACCGGAGCTTGGGGCACATCTCTACACCGGACGCGTGTAGAACTGCAGAGGTGGCGCCAATTGTGAAACTAGACGCTTGCATGCCTTGTCGACCTTGAGGTTGGCTTCGCCGTACGACTATATCAAAAAAGTTTGAACATCAACATAATCCAGCTTTCGGTCTTCAAGGGTATAAACACCGAATGCCTCTCATTATTTTACATCTGCATGGATAGATCTTGGCTTTACCTTTCTCATTGTTATGAATTATTTTTGCACCAGAACTCCTTCAGTGGTATCAGATCTAATCTATGCGTAGATGTATTGGTACGAGTACAACACATAGAAATATGTGAGCATTTATTTTATAGTTGCTACCGTCCCACGTGTACTTTTTAATATCGTGGCAATGTTCGATAAAGCAGCCCGACCGGCCTTACACATAAGTTTACGCGAGACTGGTTGCACACATAGCATATGGCTTGTGCCATATATGTGGATAGAGAGTGTCTGTCTCATATGGCATTTACAATGGACGGACCTGAAAAGGGACTCAAAGCGGCAACTAGTCAATCCATGCTGTGGTTGAAAGTTCATAGATAAGAAATGGTTCTTGCGTGAAAGCCCATACAACCACGTAAAACATGCAACGATAAAGTAGATTAGTCTAATTTTAGTTTGCAGGGCATATGATAGGTTAGGGTCTAGGTAAGTGTTTATGAAATCTTCTGCCGACAACACAGAGGCGCCATGAACCTGGTGTTGTGCCGGCGCGCTCGATGGAGATCAAGACGCAAGGACCATATCACACTAGTAGAAAACAGGTCTTTGGTTTGGAGCTGCCTTTGTCTCTAGTCCCGGTTGTGTTTGGGACCGGGATTTGTGTGAGCACTAGTATCGGTTCATCCCGGTCCCAACAGATAGGAGGCCACATGTGACTAGTCCTGGTTCGATGGGGACCTCTAGTCCTAGTTGGTAATACCAGCTGGGACTCAAGGTGTGTCCCCCAACAGCTAGGAGCTAGGAGATCTATAGTCCCGGCTGGTATGATGAACCGGGACTAGGGATCATGAACTAGTCCCAATTCAAATCAGGACTAATGTTTTCTCTATATATGCACTTGCTTCGTCCTTCCCCGAGCACATGGCCATTTTGCTCCAAGCTAGCTCAAGTTCATCCCCATTATTTTTCAAGATTTGTCAAGATTTGGTGGAACCCATCAATCCAAGGTTTTAAAAGGTTATAAACTTCATTCTTTCATCTCCCATTGTTAGTTTAAATCAATGCTCTAGAAGTAGAGAGGGATTTCATGCTTTAGAAGTAGAGGTAGAGGGAATTTTAGATGTGTAATTTTAGACAAATTTTGATTATGCAAAAAGTTACTGAAAGTTCAGATGTGTAATTTTAAACTTTCGGAGCTCATAATTGAATGCGGATTTAACTAATAGATCAATAATTAAAAGATCAACATTTTTTTATGTTAACAGTTTTGTGCAATTCAAAAATTGGTGCATGTCAAATTATATATATATATATATGTTGTTAGTACGGACTAAATTTTTAGATTTCAACAAGTAAATGAA
Organism: Avena eriantha; assembly: GCA_910589775.1. Lineage (NCBI taxonomy): Eukaryota > Viridiplantae > Streptophyta > Magnoliopsida > Poales > Poaceae > Avena > Avena eriantha. The sequence goes on along the minus strand of OU342741.1, from coordinate 8,486,182 downwards.
GTGAAAATGAAAATTGGAGCGTCAAGCCCGACAATGTAGAGGCTTAGAAGAGGAGAAGTAAGAAACATGCATGAGTGGTACTACCGCCCTGCCTCCATGGAGCTAGAGGAGCACTCCTACAGATCCTTCTAGGCATCCCGGTACCTGCCACACTACCGCGCCATTAGTGGTACTATCGGGCTGCACAACCGGTTCTACCGAACCTAGAGATCGAAAACATCTAAAGCCCGGAGTTACCACTCCAATTCGCACCTACTACCTTTAAAGCCCGATACTACCAAACCTGAGGTCGGTACTATCAGACATGCTAGTGCCTGCGTGCACAACAACTAGGCCACAACCCATGCGTCCCCCTTATTATGTTCTAACACTAGTTCTATCCCCAAATCCCCCTATGTAAGTGACTGGCCTATATATAGAGCCCCAACCCTCATGTATCCCTTAGGCATAGATGATATAATAGAAGACAACTCTCCTTGTGGAATCTCGCTAGTTTTGCCTCATACCCTTACAAGGGGACCAACTATCGTCACCTATCTCGTTGGAATTCACATAGTGCATCCATCGTTGTACAAGACCTACATCTTGCGTGATCGTGATTGTAGTTGTCAAGATCCTCCCCGAGGTGTTCTCCCCTCTTCGATTGGGATTGATGGGAGAACGTTGACTAATGTTTTCTTGCGAGGATTCTACTAGACTGGTCGGGAGCAATAGGCTTTGTATCGTGTGAGTTTGCGTGTGTTCATCGCGTTCTTCACGAGGTGTGTGTCCGATTCCGCTACCTTCTCCCTTTCCCTCGCTTTTCCCATCGATTTGACCACGAGATCCATGAAGATCGGGTCATCCAAGGGTTCACCCCGAACACGCGCCAAGCTGGTTCTTGAAGTGCATCATGACGAGAGACCAGTGCCGCAAACAAGGCACACCGGCATGGGTCGTACCGCACCCTGTTGTTGGCCACTTGGACTTGATCATGTCCGCGTTGGAGACGCGCGAGGTCGCTCGCCAGGTGGTGCGTAGCCCGTGTCCATGAGCAGGGAGGAAGAGCTTCAAAGCTTGTGGATGCAGCGTTCCTGGAGCATTGATTTTTAGCACGTGTGTAGTTGCGGTTGAAGTGGTTCCGACATTCAGACATAGTGAGCCCTAGTAGTTGCAAATTTGGCACTGGGGACGTTGACGATGGCCATTGCGACCATTATTGGTGGTTCCCACTGCCGTTGTTGCCATAGCTAGGGCGACCATAGCCTCCACCCCCAGAGTTCTGGTCGTCGTTGCCTGGCTGGCTACCATAGCCGCCGGCACCTCCACCTTGCTGTGGGCGGCTGCTACCGTCACCACTCCCTTGGTCGTAGTGAGGGTATCCAGGAGGCAGGCGGCCCGCACCTGTGGAGGCAGGGATGAAGCCAGTGGGAGCATCCCACTGCCGGCCGGGAAAACCCTTGCTACCAAACTGGTCGGGGTTGTACGCTATGTTGGCCAAGGAAGACTAATCCTCAGTCTCAGACTGCTATGCCTGAATAGCCTCGAAGGAGAGCACATGAGAATAAAGATCAGCACAGATAACTGAGACGTTACCCACGGTGTGAGCCCCGGTGATGGAGTTGTAGACGGGGCCGCGTCCGATGATGTAGTTGCCGTGCTCGTCGTCGGTGATCGGGGCGCCGACGGTGGTCATGACTTCAGCGGGGCCCTTCATCTTGTGCATGCATGTAGGTGGCCGCCGACATATCTCTTGTGCGCATCGACTTTAGCTGTCAACGAATGTGCCTCACATTCGCGCGAGTTTGGGCGCTGAACATAGTGTTGACAGCGGCCCAGATGGCCATCAATGTCTTGCAGCCAATAAGTTGGCACGCGATGTCCTCCTCCGTGAAGGAGAGCAGAAGGCTAAGTACCTTATGATCTTGCCCCCATCACCGTGCGTACTCGGGGTTGAGGACGGTCTTGGTGTCATCACCGGTTCCTTGGGTGAAAGTCTTCTCTGGAGCTTGAATGGAGGCGTCGAGGTAACCATTGACATGTGCGCCGGAGAGGTTCGGCATCGTCAATTCACGTCACAGCGCGAAGTTCATCGCGTTCAGGCAGACGGGACTGGCGGACACGGTCGACGAGGGAGACGTGGCCGACGAGGAAGAGGAGGGGAGGGCACCGACCGGCGTGGAGAGTTGCAGTGCCGACATCGTCATTGCGGAGTACGCGGAAGGAGGAGGAGCTAGCTTGATCAGCTAGCTAGGTGATTGGATCGATCGTTGTGAGATCGCTAGTGGGCGGCGGCGGCGGAAGACCTTTGATACCAAGTCAGAAAATACGTTTAGGGTTTCGTGGGGTCGTTGCCTCCACCTCTCTTCTATTATATAGACTCGGCAGGTTATAATACATACTCCCTCCGTCCCAAAATATGTGACTTGTATTTGTCTAGATTCGAATATATCTCACACTAAAACAAGTCTAGATACATACGAATCTAGATAAATCCAAGTCACTTATTTTGGGACGGAGGGAGTAGTTAAAATTTCACGTACCGGACCGATTCTTAACACCAATTAACAATCTTTTACCAACTATGAATGGTCCATATAAAAAAAAACCATGAATGGTCTTAGAGAGGGAAAAATATTACAATTTGTTACATGAAGCACATATGTACACAGACATGAAGAACTCATCCCGTTGAGACCGACATGACCTCCGCCTATAATTTTAGGCATTTAGAAGATATGGAAGAACAAGACCACACGCAATCAAAGACAGGCAGGAAAAGAAAAATAGTTTCAAGCATCCGCTTATCTCGGTGAAGCGGTTTGCACGTACGATGGATCAAACTCAGGGCGCATAAAGGATAATATGCTCTTGATGATGTCGTGCAGGCTTGAAGAACTTGTCTACGACCTCATGAAACCAGGTGTGGTCACAGTAGAAGCAATTGAATATGGTACTTTGTAGAAGCCAGACAATGGAAATGAACTCAATGCCACTATTGAGCTGCCTGGCGTGGGAATGCCTGCTGCAGCGGTGCGCCGCGTAGCACAGCATCTCCACCCACACCGCAAGTAGCACCTGCATAACCTCTGCTGCCTCTACCATCGAGTCCTCCGTGTCTCGAAGCCTTTGCGCAAGCTGTGCTCCACGGACTAAGGAAGGCGGAGCTTTAGATTTCAGTACCCCCATGCCCAGCTCCGTCTCCATGAGAAGCTTCACGCCATAGGAACCAAACTCCAAATATTTTGCTTCAGTTTTGGCATACAATGTGGGGCGAACCGGGTTAGGCAGCATGTAGGGACGTTCAACAAGGAGCCAAATCATGTACCTGGACAGTGCTCTGATTGCCTCGACAAGTGCATGGTGGTGCCCTGATTGCACACAAGATGACGACGAAAAGAATATTTCGGTGGCAGAGTGCCAGATAAGGACTTTCTCATCAAAATCAATGCGGCCGCTGGTGATCAAGGTGAGATAGTCGTCGTGGTCCAAGAAGAATGGCTTCAGACCGTTGCAAGTCCCCATGACTTGCTCTCGGCCTTCACATGCCGCCACCATTCTGAATACCTCTCCCAGCACCAATTGCTTAGTACTCTCTGATATCACAGTGGAGGACTTGCACCCAAACAACTCTGCAATACTACCCCTGAATAATGTCCAGCTGCTTCCCAATCCCAGCTGCGGCTTCGGCCCAACAATGAGATCGGACAAGTCCAGGAACTTATGCTGTCCAATGGAACCTGACCACCTTCTACTTATTTCTGCTGCATTGACCCACCGCCGAAGAGATAGGGCTATCCTGTGAGGCCGATCCCATCTTCTAGCACGCAACAATGCACACGTCCATGTTGAACACATCGCCTGCAACGCTGTTGTTATCTCTAGGAGAATAGCCCCAGCCAGTAGGATATATGTGACGATGACATCCACTCTGCTTTCGAAATTATTTTCGCCACTAGTACTGGACAGGAACAGGAAGAAAGCGGTGATGGTGGCAAGCATCGAAACGGCACGGAAGAGGCATCCGCACCTTGTGTGGATCACTGCTGCCTTGGTGTAGAGGATGTCATACATCAAGGAGAGTTGCATCTCAATCAACTCGTACATGCGGCCCTGCTTCTCACAAAATATCTTTAAGGCTTTACTCTGCAACGGGGACGGCCAGAACTTATAACCCACAAACTGACCAAAGAAAATAGGGAACAGGTCGTGAGCTCCCTGCAGAACCTCTTCAGAACCCAACCTCTTCTCTTCGACCCACTGCAAATAGGAAACAGGCCCTCCTCCTGCTCGTCGAGCCTCCAACACTCGACACTTCTCAGTGCGGTCGAGGAACCATCTGTTATCGTCCAGTCTAGATGACTGGAGCGCCCGTACTCTCTCCCCATACTTGACAACCCCGGCCACAAACATCAGCATCGCAGCAGCTGTGACCAAGGTCGAGCTGCTGGCTCTGGCTGTACTAAACTGGAAGAGAACATAAGCTACTCCCATTACGTGCACTTGCATAGAGAGCAGGTGGCGTACCCAGAGCCGGCTATCTTCAATGGAGTAGGCGGTGATGGTGTCCTGGCCACCCAGGTGCACCAACAAGCACGGCGCCCAAAGCGCCATTAGCTGCCCGTGCTCAGAAGATAACTTGCTACTGCTAATAGACAAGTGGCCGAGGATGTACAGAGCTGTGGAGTCGGCCAGCATGTATGCTAGCCACAGGAGGGTCCTTGGTACCACCGAGATGTTCCGCCGACGCCTCCCTGCGAACATGAGAAGGAACACTTGCAGAAGGAAGCTGACCACCACTAGGATTTGGACCTCCCAATCGTTCCATAGGCGAACCACTCCAACCATGGGTAACCACTGAACTGCCAAAACAGGATCACAAACCAACTGGTTAAAGTACAGATAAAAATTTCAATAAACAAAAGTATAGAGACGCAAGGGAGAAGACAATATTACAAACAATGTTGGGTAAATGAAATCAAACTAGTAAAACGGCATGTATTAATGAAATCGACATGCATCCCAGATATCTACTTCTAAACTTTTAGAATCTTTGACAAGTATATAAGAGTACAAAAAATGTGGTTCTTCTAAACTAGTGCAGGTCTAGTTTCTTCCTAGTCTATAATTAGATCTTCCTATATCTGCACAGTTCATATACAGTAGTCACTTTTTTTCCTTTGAGAAGCATAATTTTCATATAGGTAATTGTGTTAATACCTAAGAAGGTGCACATTGTTCCACATGTGTATGTACTCTCCTTTTCTTAAATTGCACATACGGCTAAATTTTTGCTCAGCTGCACATAATCTAGCATGTCCTATCAGGCTATCACGCTCAAGTTATAAGAATTATACAGAACCTAAGGCTCAAATATCAATTATATTTCTTAAATAGAAGTGTTATACTTATTCATCACGTGCATTAGCCATTAGAGTTAAAGATGGAGCCCTTTGTGTTCTCCGATATCGTTTTGCGGTACTCTTTTTAGTATCTTACTGGACAATTTATAAAGTGATAATTGAGTCTGACACACACATATAAGCTCTATATAAGGAGCGAGGTATGTATATAGTCAGTAGCTATGTTTCATCTCACATCTATCTATTATCTATTATATACTAAAAGCAATATAAGGGTATTTTTCGAGGTATTACGTTAATCCACATCATCAAAATTATTTATGACAGTTAGATCTCAAATATATAGTTAGGATTTAATCAAATAAACGTAACATAGTTATGTTTACATATACACACGTTCAGCCCATGTCACGTATTTGATCTCTCGCGTACACGGTTTAAGAAAAGAAGTTCCAATAAGCTGTCTATCGAATCGTTGCAATTGATGTTCGATCTCGAAGAGAGGGAAGAGATCTTCGAAAAGTGGGTTTTTATGATCCGATAAAAAATCAAACTTGTTTAAATGTTCCAGCTATTCTCTATTTCCTTGAAAAGGGTGCTCAACCGACAAGAACTGTTTATGATATTTTAAGGAAGGCAGAATTATTTAAAGAAAAAGAAAGAATTTTGAGTGAATTGAAGAACTAAATAAATAAAAAGGTAGGAGAAGATCACTAGTATTCCTCCTTCTCTAATCATCTCCGTATATGGTTGAAGAAAAAAAACTATTAGGACACTCCCTCGCACGTGCACGATTGAACCAGCTCCAAGAAACTCGAACACGTTAGCCTGTCAAGAGAGAAGTCACGTCTTCCTTTTTTTTACGGCATATCACGCACCCTTTTAATAATCTATTCTATATTTCCCTTTATTTACATCCCTAGATATAGAAATAAAAATATTCAGTGTAGCCAACATGTAGGTGCGCATCTCCTTTACCAGTTATCCAGAATAGAAACAGATCAAAATTATTTGATTTTAACAATTAATCTGGACATGAGGGTATATCTTACGGTGTACAAGATCTGGAATACCATTTCACCAGAGATCATACGTACTATATTTGCATTATCTCATACATAGATAGAGTCCATGTCGAATATTACTATCTCCGTCTGAAAATAAGTGACTCGGATTGTTTAGATTTATTTGTATTTAGACGTATTTTAGACAAAACCGAGTCAGTTAGGAAGAAGTACAACACTTGGCAATCGTAATTGGGTTCAATTCGTCTAGACTCATCCGCGCTTGATGGTACGAAGCAAACCATATTTATTTCCTCGATCTCCCTCCATTATGCTATACTCTCTTCCTCACAACCCCACTGCTTGCCTCAACTCGACTACCAGATGATGAAGATGGTATCCGCTTCTTCATCAGTAATCTGCAAATACACAGTCCTTGCATCTTGATTCCCGATCCTAAGTCAGCTTGGTTACAACCTTACCTCACCCTAACTCTCCGTGCTACCGATGGGTACTCTTTTAATCCTAGGAGGCCAGAAGCAATCATTGCATGAGCTGAGCATGGGATATGACAATGTCACAAAACACATGGCCAACAGGCAAAAGATAAGCAACAATGTCCCGTTGACCCTGAGATCTGATAGGTATGTTCGTAGGGTGCTCATCCGGTGTTAGGCTGGTGGTCAGCGCAAAAGCTCATCTATAGGACCAAGCCCCAAATCATATGTGCATCAATTGGTTATGGGGTGTTATGTGCTTATTAGTCATTTGATAATGTTTGTTGGGCTGAAAAAAAAAGAAAAGAAAAATCCTACACATCCGCATGCTATTTTGAAACCAAATAATTATATATTCAATGGCAGGAAATGCGACGATGTATACACGAAGCTTCGTTTTATTTGTGCAGCGTGAAACATTGTTGGTTTGATATGCAATGATTTTGTATAATGTTTTGTTTCAATGTAAATGACAGGGGTACATCACTACAGGAGCACTACCAAATAGCCCGTAGCAACATTTAGATTCTTAATGTTTATAGAGTCAGTTGGGTCTCCTTATTTCTTATGATATTTTTCCTAATAAGTTTCTCTGAATTTAATTGCCGAGAGAAAAGAATGAGCCATTAAAATATTATCTATTGTCCTTAGATAGGATACATTAGATGTTGTGCAGAGAACAAAATAATAGACTTGGAACAAAAATGATGCCTGTTTAATTTGAGCCATGAAAAGATTTATCTGGCATAATTTAGCCTTCGTGCTTCGCTTCCTCAAAGAGCTAACAAATCCAGTTTGAGTTTACATACATTTGAATTGAGGGTTTTATTGCTATGTTAGATACAATAAGGTGAATTTCAGTGTCCATTATTATATTTTCTTTATTTGAACCGTGCCTCACCTTAACTAATCATTAAGAACATTGATAAATAAGAATACACATTTTATATGGTACTTTATCTAAAAGATACCCATTGTAACATTACAAGTTAGTGTCGATATGTGAAATTGATTGGAGTTTTAGTTGGTCAAGTGATCAGTGGCGTGCTCACCCATAATGTTTTTTAAACAACTAGTGTCAAATTAAAGAGAGAGATCCAATGGAGATGTTCATGGAAGTGGAGGCTCATTGGTCATTACTAGGTACTGCTTACACAAGAGAGGGGTGGTCCATCTTAGAAATATCAACACCAAACAATATCCATATCGATACCAAACTAATGTCTTAAACTTTTTTATATACAATTAATGATAGAGAAACAAATATGTGAGCGACAGCATATAACACACTTGGTAGTAAGTAGAAAATAAATGGTGATCTAGAAAGCTTCTAGCGAGCTTTTCCCGACTTCATTGACGGTATAAAATATATAATCGAATAGTCCAAAATACAAGAATGTCAATAAATTTTGGTTATGAATAATTTATAATTATTTGCTTAACTTTTTTAAGAAAGATATATTTAATAAATTATGATCAAATTGTGGTCATCGAACAGTTCGTCTCTAAAGACTGATAAAGAATCTTATATATCTTAGATTAAAGAAAATGAGGAAGAAGAATAAGATGTAGATAGTGTAAAATGACGAATATTTTTATAATTGTCCAACCTTTTAATGAGGATAAATTATTTTCTTTTTTACTTTGTAATTTTTTGTTTTGCCATTGGAATGAAAAGGTTGCCTCAAGTAATCATCTCACTATTACTTGGGTGAGCCATAATTATTATTTAACCATGAGTAATTGATTTTGTTGTTATGCATACATCTACTACAAATTGACCGACAACATGAATGCTAACCTCATACTAATCTAACAGCGTATAAAAAGTATAGAATATGTTTAGACTTTTTATATATGTATATCTCGTACGAATGACATGTATGGTCATTAAACTAGAAGGTTATCGCGTGCGGTGCAGCGAAATTTCGTTAGGAATTTTATATATGTATATTTCATTAGTAATTTTATTTTGTAAATTAAAGGGAGGAAGCATGACTCACAATGGTCCAAATTTAACCAATGTGGAATTTTGTGTATTTTAACAAATGAAGGTCACAATGTTTAGAAGTACACCCGATTGATTTTACTTGAGGATTAATTAAATTCGTAGATAAGTGAATTCAACGGTGTAAAGAAACCTACGACATGAATAGTTTGCAGAAAGAGATAGACTATTATAATTGTTGTTTGTGAGTTTTTAATTCGTAAAAAATATAGATTTGCATGGTGCTTTTTCTATATGGAATTTCATCACTAATATGTATAATTAGAGACTATTAATTATGTCTCTCACACATGTGGTGTTCTACTTAGCATAGCATGTGGAATTGCTATAGAAAAATATTATTTTCTTTTACATAATGTATAAAATTTTCAATTACTTTAGACATATCAAAGATGACGCGCGGCCTCGCAATTGCGAGGGCCACCTTGCAAGTTATTTAGAATATCTTGTGCAATACAGGTATGCACATACGTCGACTCTAAAGGGCTATCTAGGTCATATATGTACTATATATCTTAATGGTGGTATGCATAATCGTTTAGATATACTCCCTTTTTCTGTACAACTGTGAAGATAGAATCAAAACAGACTAAACACTGGCCTAGCTTTCAATTTTTATGTAGTTCACACTACCGGAGCATCTTTGAATTAGGTGGCTGTACTCGATCAAGGTCACAAATGAGTATATGAAATTCATTACAAAGATATATTACCTTTCTTACATATAACTGTAATTGTTTTATGGTAGTCTAGATTAACCAAATGATAATCAACGTAAAATGCACTTTTGTAAACGTAGACCAGGCAAATAAACAACATAGATAGTCTTTACTTTTTTTTAAAATTAGATAGTCTTTACTGGAATTGCAAATCTCCACTACAGGAAAGTGGAAATTACGACACATGAGAGAGTAACACATCAACACATGCATTCTCTTCTAGACGTTTAATTCTACTGAATTAACACAAATCAAAAAGAAGGATTTCAATGGGTCAAACACTTGAACCTGCTACGTATTCCTTAGCAACAATATAACTAATTAATCAAGGGTCACTTGTGCTAGACTGATGTGCTCAGCTAGTAATTCTCCTACACAATGTTTCACCTAAATATTTCGTATTGATAATGCCCCAATGATAATATATTTTCCAAGACTGAATTTCAGGAAGAAAGATATTCTTTTTTTTCTGCAATTAGATATTTGTGGATACACAAAATACTCTATTACTATGTTCATGAAAATTTTGATATAAGACATATTAATTAAGGAAATTGAATTTGCTATTATGCAGAGCACTTAATTTTCAGTCAATGTAGATCTTATAAATGTAAGAGAAACTCACCTCAATGGCAGTAGACACGAGTGAACAGGAGGACTCCTAATTTTTGGAGGCTTTGGTTGATAAGCAACTTGGTTCTCTCTTCCCTGGGGACACATATATGAGTGACTGCCGAGGGATCAGGTTCCTTGCCCAGTCCATAAGCTTCCCAAATGCTTTTCCTTTTGAAGGAGAAAAGCACTAGCTGGCATCGCCTTACCCTTAATTAGTTGGATAGTCGCTATATTATCTGCCAAGCCGAGTATACATGCTGAAACAAAACATAAATCAATTAGCAAAACTACAGATTCGGCAAATGCTCTGGATGCTTTCCTCTTTCGCTATTGCTGCTGGGAAAGATAGCCATCCTGCTGAGATGTAAGGTATATACTTTACCTTAAAACGAGAAGAAGGGTATAATTCGTGCGCTCTTCCATCCAAGACTTTAGAGTCGAGATTGAGATCATGCCGAGGGTGGTGATATGTCAAAAGAAGACAAAAAAAAACCTCAGGCTGAAAGAAATTTAAATAATAGACCTATTGAGATAGAATTTTATCGTGTCTTGATTTTCAACAGCGGGATGGGTGATCCCCTTTATTAGTTCGGCCAGGTAGGTGTGTAACGTCTGGCGAGCTCGATCGGCAAGCTAAACGAACACACACAAAGAGACAGGGTTTTTTACCCAGGTTCAAGTCCGCAAGGTGCGGATCCTGCAACTATCAACTATCTGATGGATGATCACAATTACAATGGTTCCTTCCCTAGGAACGCTCTAGGTAGAAAATCTCCCTCCTTTCTCTCGACCGACTTGGGCCTCCATGCGGCACCAGAACAGAGTGCATCCTCTCAACGTGGTTGTGCGCTCCTTCCACCATACTGCGTTTCTCTCACTGTCTGCACCAAGCATTCTAGCACTGGCGCCTGTTCCGTCCTTCTTGGTCTTGCTGGGGGTTGGCTCTCCAGGCGTGCAATCCCTTGGCTCACAACTGGGACCCTCGAGGAAATACCAACCAGCACCCCGCGAACCACATGGCTTGGATGATTGCAACGCGGAGTACTAGTACTGCCAGCGGGCGCGGCGTGGTATGCCCGTGCTTTCTATATCTAGCTAGGGCCAGACAAAGAGTGTCCAGAGGGAAGTTTGTCCCCTGGGTCAGGCATCATCGACCAATTATCGTTCTTCTTTCTCTGAGGTAACCATTGGCTCCCGGTCCCCGAGACCAATACCCAGAGTATTCTTCTCACGTGTGTCCTCTGAGCTCCCGGCACCACGTCCCCATGGAGCACCCAGTTGAAGCCCCCGAGAGGATGCCCCAACCAAGTTCGCGCGAGGACACTAAGCAGGGGTCACGGCCCGCCCATCGGCTCCGGGATACCCCAGATCCACAGATGTGACACTAGCCCCCAGGCGTGCCCCAGCCAGAATGGTTCAGACTAGGTCCACACCCTCATCCTTGGTGGGGCCGTGACCCTTAATTATGGCTTTGCCGGGAGGGGTAAGGCTTGACCGTGCCTGAGGCATTTCTCCAGCCTTGAGATGTGTTCTTCCCTCTCAGTTTTCGCTATATCTTGTGGCTTGATCTGTGACTCATTGGTGTGGTCGAGAGGGAAAACTCCACTCAACCATCCTCCATGCTTCGTGGGTGCTATCGCAGGGGACATCCTCCGAGAAGCTCCGTTCAACGTCCCGGATCCCAGCAGCCGGATCGCCTCCTAGTCTTCTTGAGGACGATTCCTCGAGGGAGAAGGCGGATGTCCGGCCTACGGGGGGAAATTCGATGGATGGAGGTGTCCCTTGGAATAGCCATCCTCTCGGAGGGTGGCCTCATCTGGATGGCTTGGAGTTCTTCGTGATGCTGGTTCACAAACTCGAGGGAGTTTTGGAACTCCCTATGGCGGTCTCCGAGGCCTTTAGAGGCATCTTCCCCTGAAGTGTGTTGGTGGTGGCTGAGGGATGTTGCCGCGAACGTAGACCAGTGAAGATATTTCATGGAGCATGCGAGATGTTGTATTTCGGGCGAGGCTAGGGATGCTTTGCATCCTCCCACCACCTTGAGCTCGGAGGTCTCGTCTTCTTTTCATTCGTTGGGTGGATCGAGTTTTCAGTCAGGGTCTTCGACGGCTGCCACAGGCATGTGGAATGTCAATTCAGGGGAGTCATCGTCTCTTGATCTAGCGAGTCGTGTCGTAGCATCTAGTTGTGACTATAATTAGGTTCCCTATGCAGCAAATCTCCCCTCCTCGCATGGAGGGAGAGAAAAACGATTTGATAAGATACCCAACTTTTCCTCCTCTTTTTTAGCTTCTAAAGGTGACATGAGGGGTGAGCATCGTCATCTGATAGTATTTCTCGGATAGGACCTCCCCCGCAAGGGCCCGATAATGCTGCTTCTTTATGGGCAGATTTTAGGCTCAAGTAGTCGCTGCCCAGGAAACTTGCTCCGAGAATGAACTTATCTTTCTATAGCTGAGGTAGAAGTTGTTGATGATCCTCCTTCGAAGCCATGGCTTAGGCGGGGGTACCTCCCGGTTTGCTTCTGGGAAGAGGTTGGCGAGCTTCGAGTCTGATTTGCACCCCGTCCAGGGACGCCGATAAAAACACACGACCGATCCCAGTATAAGATCTGTTGTATCTTGGTGATATGATCTGCTTGCTCGAACAGTGATAATAGTTTGGATTCTAGAGCGTCCACAATTTTTTATGTCATTGTTTTGACCAGAGTCATCAAAACTTCTTCGAAGGACAGTCATGTATTGTTGAAGTTCAGTAGACTTCTACGAGCCAACATCTTCCTCGAGTGCAACAAGCATAGAGTCCTTTTTTGGTTTAAGCTTCGGTAGAAACAGATCCAGCACCAACATAGCCGACAAAGTGGTGAGATACTCTAGCATGTTGGAGAGCATGGCCCTCAGCCATGGCATCGGAGAAACTTTCGACAGTCTCGATCATGTTGTAAGGGCTTATCCATGAATCGGCGGCCATCCCCCCTATCTTGTGTCATAGAAGCAAGCCTTTAGTTAGTCCATTTGTGAAGTAGGTGAAGGGAATATGCCCGAGAGGCAATAATAAAGTGGTTATTATCTTATTCCTTGTTTAAGATAAATGTTTATTTTGCATGCTATAATTGTATTAATTTGGAAACGTTAATACATCTATGTTTAATAAACAAAAGGAAAGTTCCTAGTTATGCCTCTCTTATAAACTGGCTCGTTGATTAACAAGATGATCAAGGTTTCCTGATCATGGACACTAGATGTTGTTAATAACAAGGTCACAACATTAGTGGAATGATGTGATGGAAATACATCCGAAGTATATCATTATGATCAAAGTCATTGTGTTTATATTGCTATAACATCATACGAAGTAATCCTAGTCCTTAGACCATGAGATCATGTCAATCACTAACACTGAAAGAGTATCTTAATAACATCAAACGTCACACCATGAAAGGGTGATTATAAAGGTGGGTTCAGTGCTACATAAGTGTTATGTAGAGTCTCATGGATCAAGAGTGGGATTTGTCCACCCCGATGACGGATAGATATACTCTAGGCCCTCTCGGTGATATCACATTGGTTAGCTTGCAAGCAAGTGATGAGATCACTAGAATGTTATATCACGGGAACGAGAAAAGAGTACATGTCAGTAATGAGATCAAACTAGGTATGGAGATATCAATGATAGAATCTCGGACATGTAATATATCATGAGACAAAGGGATTTAGTTACGACGCTAAAGGTTCACACGATCACAAGAGTCATCGTTGAATATGTGGGAGTCGGTACGGATCTCCAGGTCTCGCTGTTGATTATTGATCGGAGAGGGGTCTCGATCATGTCTGCATTATTAGCGAACCATAGGGTGACGCACTTAAGGGATACCAACACCATTTGGAGTAAATATGTAAAGATTTAAGAAAGTGCTAGAATTATTTCAATAGACACTGAAACTGTTTCGGGTGTAATTGGTTCTGCATGTAATATTGAAATGTTGCAGGGGGTTTTATGTGAATTTTTATTAATTAAAGTAATTAACAAAATTCTGAATAAAATTAATAAAGATTTTTACTAAATGAGAGAGCATTAAATTTGGAGAAATTTAATGCATTTAAAGTGGAGACTTTAATGGAGAATGTGAAGAGGCAAATTTTAATATGGAGGGGGTTACCACCACATGAATGGGGGAGGTGAAGGGTCACCTCTATGGGGCACCGACCATGGGAGGGGTACCCTCCCCTCCTCCTATAAAAGACCCCCCTCTCCTCACTTCTCACTCACACCTCCTCGTGAAGGATGTCTCTCCCCCTCTAGTATTTCCCCCATGGTCTCGGATTATCGAGATACATGTTCCTAGTGGCTTTATCTGGAAAGGAGTTGCTGCTTTCGCTGCTTTGCTGGAGCAAGGGACAGAGGTTGTCGGGGTACCAGACGTGTGTGCGATCACGGATGCACTGCTACTTGGTGGTGCTAGACTTGCTAGAGCTGGATCTGATAGACGTGCTGGACCTGCTAGACCTGCTGGACTTCATCATGATCTTGTGATCGACAAGTGTACGACTACATCATCTAGGAGTTCCATCTCGTTAACAAAGCTTTGTTGTCTTTGAGGGTATGTTCTCTATGGATGTATATCCACCCGTTGCTTGTATCTAATAGATAGATCTTGGCATATAATAGTTCCCATCGTAGGAATTTTTTTGTTTTCTATGTTGTGAAACCAACAGTGGTATCAGAACATGATCTATGCGTAGGTGCTTTGCACGAGTAGTACACATATGTTTGTATGTAGGCGATGATGATCATGTTATTGCTTCTTTCATGTATTTTGGATATTGGTGGCATAGTGGGATGAAGCGGTCCAGACCAACTTTACATGTCATCGCACATGAGACCGGTTCCACGATTGACATGCAACTAGTTTTGCATAAGTGGTTGGCAGGTGTCTATCTCTCCTACTATAGTCAATATATGATTTACACCGTATTGCTAATAACTTATTTATCATCGTTGTGGTTCCATGTTCGTAGGTAAGACTGGTTCTATCTTCGAAAGCCCTAAACCACGTAAAAACTTGCAATTGATAAATTAGAGGCGTCTAGTTTAGATCATTGCTAGACTAGTGTCATGATATGGAAATGTTGTAAGTTGATGTATAATAGATACCCTTACAACACACTTAACATGTAAGTTCCATAGATCTTGGCCTTACACAGAAAGGAATGATAGAGATCATACCACGATACATATGATGGTGAACAATTGCATGGACCATACCATCCCACTTTACACATATGATGTTCGCATCTTATATTGTTAGTTTGGCGCTTTTAGTAGAACTATAAGATTATCACTCATTTAGATATCAATATAAAAATGTGTTATTCCTTAAGTACGCACCTTTTATATTTCGCCGCTTCAAGACATCACGTGATGATTGGGTGTACTTAAATCCACGATCATATTTCGGGTGTAAGACAGTTTTACACACGCGAGTACTAAGGTTCTTACTTAGCGATCCTAGCATGTACAGACATGGCCTCGGAACACGGACCGAAAGGTTAAGCATGAGTCATATAGTTGATGTGATTCCCATATTGATGCTCACCTTTGATACCTTTGATGCTACACCGACTCACGTGATGATCGGACTTGGTGTAGTGGATTTGGTTCATGTAATCACCAAAAAGGCACGACGGATGTCGTTTTTGAGAGGGAGTTCATTTCTAATTTGAATTAGTCGAACCAAATTTGTCATAAACTAAATCAAAGTGAATTTGCATAATTTGTTATAGTCATTGGAATCTGTTTACTACCTTATGCTTAGTTTTAATTGAGATAATAGAACTATAGAATTCTGGATATTTACTTTACGAACTGGTATCGTATTGTTTTGAATGTCAATTTTAGAAGTCCTATTGCAAACTTTCAACAAACTCTATTTACTCCATGAAGTTTAATAAGTAATATTAAATTGAGTGTAAGAATTCCAATGTTAGTATCTAAAGTATCATGTTTGCCTCCATGATTCTTGATATTCAAAAGTTATTTTTAATATCGAGGTTATCTAGGAGCTGAAAGAATTGTTTCAGAAGCCATCATGCGTGGAATATATTTTGATATCTTGAATAATATTTATGGTTGCAATATGATAAAGTATAATTTGGAAAAATACATGTTCTCACATTGTATGAGAATTTGCGAAGGTTGGAGACGCTATACGTCCTAATCTCCCGAAAAGGTTTTGGGAACTAATATTATACTCGCGATTCTTCCTTATAGGCTATAGTAGTTTGATCATGAAAGTTGTCATGATAAGGATGAATAGAAGATGTAAGTAAAATGTTTACTACACCAATTGATTACTAAAGAATTGATTTTTGAAAGAACACCAAACATTTGATGATGGTGATCCACTTCAAAGTAGAAGTCCAAAGGTATTAGTATTTGACTATATACACTTTGTAGTATGTGTCATGCGAATTACAACACTATTGATGTTCATAGATTCTTTTAAAAGAAAAGGAATTGCTGAAAGAGAATCTATAAAATATTTGGCAGAAAAGAAAAGGTTGGAGATGTCCAATTTAGATATACATATTATGGCTGTATTCCTTACTTTTTAAAGAATGTGGTTCTTAGGTATTGGATACCGAATTGGTTGGTGTGAAGTGTCATACATAACAACACAATTCATGAACTGCAATGGCCTAAGTAACTAGCAAGAGAATAAGTGATGATGTTCATCGAAAAAAATAAAGTGTTATTGTGTTTTTTGTTGTCGTGAAACCAAGCCTTCAAGATTTGTTTTAATAATTGTTATTTTGTTCCGGTATTACGAGAACAATGGTTGTTCAAATAATTACCGTATTCCATAAAGGATGGATGAACTTTTACAAGTCTAGTTGGAGAAATCACATCCATAAATATTATTGCTAAAATGTTGCAAGACAAATGATTGAAAGATCACTTACAAAGTGACATCACCGTTTAAATTATATTGGAAAGAGAACATGAAGAAACTCTATTTTGATGGATTTTTGGAGTCTATGATTTTGATCAAATGACACTTGTTAGACTTTCGTCGAGGTAATTGAAACTCCGTTCAAAGGCCAAAGAGGAACGGATGACTGATACGTCCATTTTGCATCACTATTCTATGTCATAATTCACTATCATTCATTGATATATTTCGTATTGAGAGATGATACTTATGTTATTTCATCTGTTTTTGCATGGTTGATGATTTTGGAGCATGGACCGTTGCAGTCAGGATTCTGATGGAAAAGGTGCTGTTTGGAGGCAAAATTCGCGAAGATCAGAAAATCAGGGAAAATATATGGAAAATCCTATTTTTCCAGAAGACGAAGGAAGCTAGAAGGGGGGCTGGAGATGGGCCACATGGGTCCCACACCACCCCCTGGCGCGGGCCATCCTAGGCCGCGCCACCAGGTGGTGTGGCCGCCCTGATCCACCCCTGGTACTCCCCTATGGCGTATATTATCCTCCTGAAACCCTAAGATTCGGGGAGCGGCCACAGATAGATTTCACCGTCTCTGCGGGGCCTCTACGGGGCGGAAAACACCAAGAGAGAAAGATCTCTCCGGCACACAGATTTCTGCCAGGGGAATTCCTTCCCGGAGAGGGGAGATCGTCACCCTCAACACCATCATCAAGCTGGACTTCATCGGGATCATCATCATCATCACCACCACCATCATCACCATCAGCACCATCATCACCATCTCCATATTGCTGTAACAATTGGGTTGAATCTTGCATAGTTCATAAGGGAAACTTTCCCGGTGTTTTGTAGTTGATACTATTGAGTGAACCATTGAATTATTGTTTATGTTCAGATTGTTATACATAATTATTCCATATCCGATCATGATCCATATGATGTCTTGTGAGTAGTTCGTGTTGTTCTTGAGGACATGGGAGAACTCATGTTGTTAGTAGTGGAGTTGTGTTGAGAAAGATTCAATAGTTTGATATTTAAGTTGTGGTGTACTTCTTCCAGTGTTGTCATCTGAACATCGACTAAATGTCACTTCACGTATATGGGCCTAGGGGAATGCATTGTGTATTTGGCTACTAATCGTAGGGGTTGCCGGAGTGACAGAAACCTGAACCCCCGTTAGGAAACTATTGCACAAGGGACATAAGGGTCTTAGAGTTTAAAGTTGTGCTTAGGTTTCTACCTTAATTACTTTCTTGTACTGACGAATGTTTGCAAGGGGTATAATCACAAGTATGTATTAATCCTAGGAAGGTCGGTACATTAGCACAGGTTCACCCACACAACACTTAGCAAGCTAAAGAAGATTAATCAACTATATGAAGCGAAAGCACTTGACAGTCTTCCCATGTGTCCTCGAGGCTTGTCCTTTGCTGCATAAAGGATTGGGCCACTTGCTGCATTTATTCCTACTGTCTTTTGTTTACTCGTACTTTGTTTACTTGCTTTATCAAAAACCGCTAAAAATCTGTTTGCTAAGTATTTGCAGAGATTTCCTGATCCATACCACTTGCCAGCACCTTCTGCTCCTCGTTAGGTTCGACACTCTTATTTATCGAAAATACAACGATACACCCCCTATACTTGTGGGTCATCAAGTCTATTTTCTGGCGCCGTTGCTGGGGAGTGAAGCGCTATTGGAGAGTGGAACTGGTAAAGGAAACTTCTACTATGAGTATTGCTTACTTCTGTTAGTTGCTTTATTTTCGTTATGGATAATTCGCTGAGTTTCTTATTTGGTAATGCTACTACCACTGCTAAGGTAGTAGATAAACCACCACCTGCTGAGAATGATGCTTTTAAAATACCTACAAGAATTATTGATCGGGTTATGGATAACTATTATGTTGGGGATGGAACTGTCCATCCCGGTGATCATTTGCTCTTTATACACGAATTATCCGGGTTGTTCAAGTGTGTAGGTATTACTACAGATGAAGTTAAGAAGAAGTAATTCTCATTGTCGCTGAAAGGAAGAGCTGAGGAATGGTATAAGCTGCTGAAGAATGGTCAAGCTCTAGAATGGAAGGAAATAGTGCCTCTCTTTTATTCAAAGTTTTATCCTCCTAGTGAGATTCATAAAGATCGGAATTAAATATACAACTTTTGGCCTCTTGATGGAGAGAGTACAGCTCAAGCTTGGGGGAGATTGAAGTTACTAATGCTCAAATGTCCCATTCATGAGCTCCCCAACAATATTATTATCAATAACTTTTATGCAAGGCTCCCTCTACATGATAAGGATTTATTGGATGCTTCTTGTGCTGGATCATTCACTCGCATGAAAGAAGAAGCTAAATGGGATCTTCTGACCGTATTCAAGATAATGCTGAAGATTGGTAGAATGACAAAGGTAGAAAGTCAGGTATAAATTATGATTATGAATGCATTGAATCTTCTATGGGAACTGATGACTTTCCAAATATTAAAAATGCTTATGGTCTTGATTTACAAGTTATTACGAATTGCTTTAGGGCTTTTGCTTCTTATATTGAAATTCCAAAAAGGGGATGGAACAAGTACCATGAACCTTATAAGGATATTGTTGATTGTGTTCCTGTTGGGAGTGCTAAGTATTGCACTATTGATCCCATCTTACCTGATCCTTATATTGAGAAGATTCCCTTCCCAGATAAGGTAAAGGATCATCCTATGATAACTAATGTAATCACCAAAAGTGAAAAGAGAACTGTGGTAGCAATTGTGAAAGACCTTGTCACTAAAAGCATGGAAGATGGACACATAGTCTTTTGTGAGGATGCTTCTAATATTGTTTCACATCCTAATAGAACTAAAAAAGCTAGTGTTCCTATGCTTTCTGTTAGAATTCGTGATCATTGCTATTATGGTTTATGTGATATTGGTGCAAGTTCCGGTGCTATTCCTTATGAGCTTTACAGAGAAATTATGCATGAAATCAGTCCCTGCAAATTGGAAGAGATTGATGTGGTTATTCACCTTGCTAATAGAGAGACCATCTCTCCAATTGGTATTGTACGAGACGTGGAAGTTCTTTGTGGTAAGATTAAGTACCCTGCTAATTTTCTAGTACTTGGTTCAGCTGTTAGTAAAACTTATCCTATTATTTTTGGTAGACCTTTCTTGAGTACTCGTGAGGCCATTATATATTGCAAAAGGGAGAAAATTTTGACTAAGTTTGATGGGGAATCTTATGAGTTTAATTTCTCGAAATTCGCTAAAGAACCTTGTGAAGAGGAAACCCATAATGAGGATTTTAGAGTTGAACAACTTGCTTCTATTTCTCTTGCTCCTAACAATGCTTTGCAGCAATTTATGGAAGATCATGAAAGTGAAGTCTTCATGGAAGAAATGAATGAGATTGACAAGATTCTCCGTGATCAGCCTAAGATGCTTAAGCATAACTTGCCTGTAGAAGACTTGGGTACCACATTGCCACCTAAAAAGGATCCGGTATTCGATCTAAAACCTCTCCCTGATGATCTTAAATATGCTTATATTGATGATAAAAAGATATATCCTGTTATTATTAGCGCTAAACTTTTAGGAAAGGAAGAAGAAAGGTTATTGTAGGTTTTGAGGAAACACCGAGGAGCTATGGGCTATACTCTGGATGATTTAAAAGGGATATCACCTACTATATGTCAACATTCTATCAACGTAGAACCAGATGCAAAGCCAGTAGTAGAGCACCAACGACGTTTAACTCCTAAGATGAAGGAAGTGGTAAGGAATGAGGTATTGAAACTCCTTGATGCTGGTATTATTTACCGTATTGCTGATAGTGAATGGGTTAGTCCTATTCATTGTGTTCCTAAAAATGGAGGTATTACCGTTGTTCCTAATGATAATGATGAGCTTATTCCTCAAAGAACAGTGGTAGGCTATAGGATGTGCATTGATTTTAGAAAAGTCAATAAAGTTACTAAGAAAGATCACTACCCGCTTCCTTTTATTGATCAAATGTTGGAAAGATTGTCTAAAAAGACCCATTTTTGTTTTCTTGATGGTTATTCTGGTTTCTCTCAAATTGTTGTTAAACAACAAGATCAAGAAAAAACTACTTTTACTTGCCCTTACGGATCTTATGCTTATAGATGTATGCCTTTTGGTTTATGTAATGCTCCTTCTACTTTCCAAAGATGCATGTCTGCCATTTTTCATGGTTTTTGTGAGGAAATTGTAGAAGTGTTCATGGATGACTTTTCTGTCTATGAAACTTCTTTTGATAATTGTCTGGACAACCTTGATAAAGTTTTGCAGAGATGTGAAGAAACTATTCTTGTTCTTAATTGGGAGAAATGCAACTTCATGGTTAATGAAGGGATTGTCCTTGGGCATAAAGTTTCTGAAAGAGGCATAGATGTTGATAGAGCTAAGGTTGAGGCAATTAAGAAGATGCCATGCCCAAGAGACATCAAAGGTATACGTACTATACTTGGTCATGTTGGTTTCTATAGAAGGTTTATTAAAGACTTTTCTAGAATTTCAAAACCCCTCACTAATCTTCTTCAAAAAGATGTACCCTTCGTTTTTGATGATGATTGTAAGGGAGCTTTTGAAACTCTTTAGAAGGCTTTAACTATAGCCCCAATTGTTCAACCACCTGATTGGAGTTTACCCTTTGAAATAATTTGTGATGCTAGTGATTTTGCTGTAGGTGCTGTCCTTGGGCAACGAATTGATAAAAAGTTAAACGTTATTCATTATGCTAGTTAGACTTTAGACGCTGCTCAAAGGAATAATGCTACTATTGAAAAGGAATTTCTAGCTGTCGTTTTTTCTTGTGATAAGTTTAGACCCTATATTGTGGACTCAGAAGTCACCATTGATACTGATCATGCTACTATTAAGTACCTTATGACGAAGAAGGACACTAAGCCTAGGCTTATTAGATGGGTGCTGCTTTTACAAGAGTTTGATATACATATAGTAGATAGGAAAGGTGCTGAAAACCCTGTAGCTGATAATTTATCTCGATTGGAAAACATTTCTTTTGACCCTATGCCTGTTAATGATAGTTTCCCAAATGATCAGTTAGCCGCAGTAGGGGTAAGCTCGCGAGGGAGCCCTTGGTACGTTGATTATGCTAACTTTATTGTCTCCAAGTATTTGCCTCCAACTTTTATAGCTCAGCAAAGAAGGAAGTTCTTCTATGATTTGAGGCATTATTTTTGGGATGACCCACACTTATAGAAAGAAGGAGTGGATGGTATTATGCGAAGATGTGTTCCAAAATATGAACAAAAGGAGATATTGCGTAAATGTCATGGTAGTGCTTACGGAGGACATCATGCAGGGGATAGAACTGCACAAAAGGTGCTACAATCAGGTTTCTACTGGCCTACCCTTTTTAAAGATGCAAGAAAATTTGTTCTATCTTGTGATGAATGTCAGCGTGTTGGTAATATTTCTAGACGCAATGAAATGCCTATGAACTACTCTCTAGTTATTGAACCTTTTGATTGTTGGGGATTTGACTTTATGGGTCCTTTCCCTCCCTCGAAAGGCTATACTCACATTCTTGTTGCCGTTGATTATGTTACTAAGTGGGTAGAAGCCATTCCTACGAAGAGTGTTGACGGGGAAACTTCTCTAAAAATGCTTAAGGATGTTATCTTTCCTAGGTTTGGAGTGCCTAGGTATCTCATGAATGATGGGGGTTCTCATTTCATTCATGGTGGTTTTAGAAAGACCATTGCTAAATATGATGTTAATCATAGAATTGCTTCAGCCTATCACCCCCAAACTAGCGGGCAAGTAGAGTTATCAAATAGAGAAATTAAATACACCTTGCAAAAGACTGTTAATAGATCTAGAAAAAACTGGGCTAACAAGTTAAATGATGCTTTATGGGCTTATAGAACTACCTGCAAAAATCCTATGGGGATGTCTCCTTATAAAATGGTTTATGGTAAAGCTTGTCACCTACCTTTAGAATTAGAACATAAAGCTTACTAGGCAGTTAAAGAACTAAATAGAGATTGTAAGCTCGCTGGTGAGAAAAGATTATTTGACTTAAGTTCTTTAGATGAATGGAGGAGTGAAGCCTATGAAAATGCTAGGCTCTTTAAGGAAAAAGTTAAAAGATGGCATGACAAGCGAATACTTAAGAGAGAATTTCATGTTGGTGAGAAAGTTCTATTGTATAGGTCTCGTCTCAGATTTTTTTGCAGGAAAGCTACTGTCAAAATGGGAAGGACCTTTCATTATTGAAGAAGTATACCGTTCAGGAGCAATAAAATTTTCTTTTTTAAAAGATAATACTACACAAGTAGTGAATGGGCAGCGACTCAAACACTATATTGCCGGGGATTCTTATAATGAAGATGTTGATGCCTTTCAAGTTATAACTCCGGAAAAATTTATCAAGGACCAAATCCAGAGACCTGCAGAGTCCGCTTTCTAATAGTTATTTGTTTCTGGTAATAGAAGTTCCGCGAAAATACTATCCGACTATATTTTTGCAGTTTTTAGCCAATAAGGAAAGCTACAAAGGGAAAAGGGACGAAAACGGAGCCAGGGTGGCTCACACCACCCTGTGGCGCGGGCCCACCCCTGACCGCGCCACCAGGTGGTGTGGCCACCCCAGACTCCGCCTCTGACTCGTTTTCTCCCAGTACTTTCCTTTTCTTATGAAACTTCGTAATATATAACCCCCCGGATCTCCCGAGGTTCGTATATCGTGTTTTCGTCGTGTTTTTGTTTCGATCTGTTTCTGACAGGTAGAGTCCTAGATTTGGAGCCACAATGACTTCCTCTGGATCAGCCAAGGAAGAATCTTTAGAGGATATCATCAACTCATACATGAGAGAGTTGAAGATTCATCCCAAGGAGTTGTTGCTTGAAGATGGGGAGCTCCGGATAGAAGAGGTTCAAGGCCCTAAGGTGAACGAAGTCTGGAGGACAGGATGGAAGCGCTAGAGGAAGAAGTTTTTAGGTACAAGATGGCGGAACGCGAAGTGGATATCATCCACAAGATTTGTTCCGAACTCATCGCCGAGCACCAAAAGGAGACTGCTGAGCTCAAGGATGAAGTCCTCTCACTCCGCTAAACAACCAATGAAATTCAAGCACAGCTCTACGATGTTCAAAATCAAAAATGTGAGTACGAAGTTAGATTTAAACGCATAAGTGCTGCTGCAAGTTTCAGGATGCTGGAGACCACGATGTCCTTTGTTGATGGGAAGACCTTACCCTGGAAGTCGGATAAAGATGAGAGGATACCACCACCACCGAAAGAGTGATTTGTCATCAGGTTTGGCATCCGCTTGGTTTGTTGCAAGCCTGGGGGAGTGCCACGGTATCACATCACTATCTTCTATCTTTTTACCTTTTTTAGTAGAGTCATATCATGAAAAGAGAAGTTATCATGTAGGATGGTTTGCATTATGGAAGTTTCCCCTCTCTCGTTAGATATGTATCCCTTGGTGTGAGTTTCCGTTATGGAATATTAATGAGAAGTTCTATCATTTACTCTTTTGCATAGCTTGTATTAGTTTTCAATTCGTGGTTATATGATTGATCTTGTTGTTAGTATTGGTATCACTCTGGGATCATTGAGTTAATTTAGTTGGTTTTGGCAAACCTGGCTCGGTCAGTAGCAACACTATTTTTGAGAGTTGATTGAAAAAGATAAAAGTACTCTAAAGAAAAATTATTTCATCATCTTTCTTTCTTGATTTGCTCATAAGTCTAGTATTCTCTAGTTAAGATCTTTTGTGCTTCCAAGGAAGATTGCATGTTTGTCTTTTATCACTTGTATGTTTGTTTCCTTCAACTCTTGTACTTGCTACCCAACCTTGCTAGCCAAAAACCTGTATTGAGAGGGAATTCTTCTCGTGCATCCATTTCCTTAAACCAAAACCTTTGCCATTTGTGTCCACCATACCTACCTATTAGCATTATTGCTATTCCAAGTAAATTCTTGTTTTATCTACCTCCCAAATTAAACTTGTTACGTGAAAATTTGTGATTAAAGCTCTCACGAACTTGATGGCACACTTTACTTCTTGCACTTAATAAACTTGAACCATTGTTCTCACCTATGTTGCGTTTATGCTTGCGCTTTGTAAGTTGTGAATTAGCAGAACCATGCTATCATGGGGAACTCTTTCAACATTGCACTGGTACTTTGTACCTAGTTGATATCATGTTCTTTTGTCTATGGATGTCGTTGGTGTGAAATGAAAGGGGAGCTTGTAAGTCCATGGAGTTATGTATGTGTGTTAGAGAAACGCCTAGGCCACTGGTCTAATCCATGCTGACATGGTGGAAACCTTCAGCGTAACCATAACGAGCATCTATGAAGCATTCTTCTTATAAAAAAAAGAGTCCAATATTGAGAAAAAAGAGAGAAAATAAAAGGAGATTATGAAAAGAGGAAAGAGAGAAAAAAGCACCATATTCCCATGGTAAATAAGAAGATTGCTGAGATGCTTGTTTTCTGCTTTCCTTGTTTTGATATGGGGATTCTTCCGTATCATCAGGCAAGGGGTACCCCGTTGGCGGTTCTCTATGATACACATATGCTTACGATGAAAAGAACTTACCGATGACTAAACTTGAGTAACATGAGGAGCGGCCCTCGTATTCAAGGGACATGAGATTCTCAATTTACAACTTGTCAATGCATATCCTCATATTTGATCACTTTAACCTTAATCACCTAAAGATGCCTATGATAGGGGCAATGAGAGCTGAAAGCTAGTAAGTATCATAATTTTTGGGAGCACTTTATGATACTTGCAATGCCTGCTTCCCTCTGCGAATGGCCTTTCTTTTACTTTTTAGTTGAGTCAGTAAACCTACTCCCTTCTATGTCAGCAAGTATTTTGAGTTGTTGTGTGTGTTTCATTCATATGATGATTTATTCAATCATGTTTCTTATGTTCCTTGTTTTGCACATTTCTCTTATCTTGGTGATTACTACTTTGAAAGCTATCATTGAAAACCAGTTATTTGTGAACTCCAGCAAATTATCAACTATTCTTCGACTAAGAGCTAAGTTTGCCATTACCAATTATGATTTACTTTATGTATCTTTATTGTGTTTCCTTTACTTATTGCAAGTTAAGTTATATAATAGTGAGTTGTCTTCTATTATGATCTATGTATTGATGAATGTGATGCTTCTTGTCCGTATTCTTTTATCGACTCTTCACTCCATAAACCCGAGGCTATGTTTATTGAGCTCAGTTTTGCTTGGGGACAAGCGAAGTCTAAACTTGGGGGGAGTTGATACATCCATTTTGCATCACTATTCTATGTCATAATTCACTGTTATTCATTGATATATTTCGTATTGTGAGGTGATACTTATGTTATTTCATCTGTTTTTGCATGGTTGATGACTTTTGGAGCATGGACCGCAGCAGTCAGGATTTTGATGGAAAATGTGTTGTTTGGTGGCAAAATTCGTGAAGATTAGAAAATCCGGGAAAATATATGGAAAATCCTATTTTTCCAGAAGACGAAGGAAGCCAGAAGGGGGGCTAGAGATGGTCCACAGGGGGCCCACACCACCCCCTGGAGTGGGCCAGCCCAGGACGCGCCACCAGGTGGTGTGGCCGCCCTGGTCCACCCCTGGCACTCCCCTCTGGCGTATATTATCCTCCCGAAACCATAAGACTCGGGGAGCGACCACAGAAAGATTTCACCGCCTCTGCGGGGCGGAAAACACCGAGTGAGAAAGATCTCTCCGGCAGACAGATTTCTGCCGGGGAATTCCTTCCCGGAGAGGGGAGATCGTCGCCATCAACAACATCATCAAGCTGGACTTCATCAGGATCATCATCATCACCATCAGCACCATCTCCATATTGCTGTGACAATTGGGTTGAATCTTGCATAGTTCATAGGGGAAACTATCCCGGTGTTGATTACTCTTTGTAGTTGATGCTATTGAGTGAACCATTGAATTATTGTTTATGTTCAGATTGTTATACATCATTATTCCAAGTCCGATCATGATCCATATGATGTCTTGTGAGTATTTCGTTTTGTTCTTGAGGACATGGGAAAAGTCATGTTGTTAGTAGTGGAGTTGTGTTGAGAAAGATTCAATAGTTTGATATTTAAGTTGTGGTGTACTTCTTCTAGTGGTGTCATGTGAACGTCGACTACATGACACTTCACCTATATGGGTCTAGGGGAATGCATTGTGTATTTGGCTACTAATCGTAGGGGTTGCCGGAGTGACAGAAACCTGAACCCCCGTTAGGAAACCATTGCACAAGGGACGTAAGGGTCTTAGAGTTTAAAGCTGTGGTTAGGTTTCTACCTTAATTACTTTCTTGTACTTACGGATGTTTGCAAGGGGTATAATCACAAGTATGTATTAATCCTAGGAAGGTTTGTACATTAGCATAGGTTCACCCACACAACACTTAGCAAGCTAAAGAAGATTAATCAACTATATGAAGCGAAAGCACTTGACAATCTTCCCATGTGTCCTCGAGAACGTTTGGTCATCTTAAGTAATACAACTGGCTTGTCCTTTGCTGCATAAAGGATTGGGCCACTTGCTGCATTTATTCCTACTGTATTTTGTTTACTCGTACTTTGTTTATTTGCTTTATCAAAAACCCCTAAAAATCCGTTTGCTAAGTATTTGCAGAGAATTCCTGATCCATACCACCAGCCAGCACCTTCTGCTCCTCGTTGGGTTCGACACTCTTACTTATCGAAAATACTGTGATACACCCCCTATACTTGTGGGTCATCAATGATTAATTGGAAATTGTGCATGTTAATGTTCATAGTCCATTATGTGTAGCCATGTGCGGTAAATATTTCGACTTCATATGCTTTCTCCAGAAATTTGAGTGAATATATCTATATATTTACTTAATAAG
This sequence comes from Avena eriantha, assembly GCA_910589775.1. NCBI lineage: Eukaryota > Viridiplantae > Streptophyta > Magnoliopsida > Poales > Poaceae > Avena > Avena eriantha. The sequence goes on along the minus strand of OU342741.1, from coordinate 8,458,153 downwards.
GAAGAAGTATGAAACATTTGAAAATTGTTAAAAGACTTTCAAGATGAAGTGAAAAATCATTGTAACAAGAAAATAAAGGAGTTTATGATTTGATCATAAAGGATGATATTTTAGTTACAGGTTTAGCAAAACACCTAAGAATTCTTTCATGAATTTGCACTTCCCGATAAACCATAGGAGTATGGTATGTTCGAGAGATCAAATCAAACCTTGTTTGACATGGTAAGATCAAAGGTGTCATTTATAAAACTGCCATTATGTTTTAAGGATTAAAGCTTTAGAGACTACCGCTTTTACACTGAAAAGAGCACCATCGTGATCCGTTGAAATGACACCATATGAGTTATGGTTTGGGATAAAACCCGAATTGTCTTTTCTTAAATTTTGGTATGCTATGCATAAGTAAAATGTTTACAACCAAAGTCAGATAAGCACATCTTTGTAGGTTATCCCAAAGAATTTGTTGAGAGTTCCTCCATAACACCGAGGATAAAAGAGTTTGTCGCTTGGAACGTCAAGTTTCTTGAGAAGGAATTTTCGTGAAAAGTTAAGTGGGAGGACAATAGAACTTTGATAAGGTTGTTCAACCTTAGCTATATGTGCTAAGTAGCGCAGCGCGGGAAAGTGTCCCGGTGGTGGCTAAAATGCTCATGGATCCCGTGATTACAAATGTTCCAATCTCGGAGATTAGAGTTCCTATTGAACCGTGTGGGTCGGTAAGAATCAAATGGTCATATTTGAAATAGAAGTCGTTATTGTTTTGACAATGATAAACCGGCTGCATGCAAAGAAGCGATGATGGGCCTTGACTCCCTAAAATTACTAGAAGTCATAAAATCCGTGATAGTTTCCATACACGAGAAATCAAGTTTTGAACTTAAAAGACCCTCTGGAAAGGCATGAAGCTTATCGGTCATATTTGGATCTATAAAGAGACATGGATGTTTGACATCTATGAAATAGTCAACATGTCGGAAAGGAGTTTACGACAATGTTCAAGGAGTTGACTATGACAAGATTTGATCTTTCATAGCGATATTTAGTTTTGACGGATTAATGTAGCAACCACTACATATAATTTGGTGTATGGTAGTTGAACAAACAAAACAATGTTCTTCTAATAGAATGGTTACCTATGACGTGTCCAAAACACGGTCTGAAGGGTTTTGTTAATTCAAAGGGTGCTAAAAGGGCATGCAAACTTCAATAGTTGAAGTGAGCATAGCGGAGTTAGAATCTTCACCATGATGAAAATGTTAAAGGAGTTTAATTTCATCGGAGACGATGAAGATGCTTGCATTTGCAAGAAATTAAGTGGGAGCGCTAAGACAAATTTCCAGTACATTATGCATAGTACATATTATTGATTGGAAATGATGTATCTTTTATTGACACAAGTTAAGAATTTCATTAAAATAGGATTTCGATGAAAGACTTGGGTGAAATTGGAATATTTGGCATCAATATTTATATGGATAGATTGAGGCGCTAGTATGGTTGTGCCAAACGTACATATATGAGATATTGAAAGGGTTCAATATGGAAACAACAAGAAAGGTTCTTGCTGCATGGAAATGATTGTATCAAGATTCAAGTGTTTCAACACTTGGTGAGAAAATTACATGAAGATTTTGATCGATTATACCGTGATATGTAGATATGTCCTATGCTCTAAATGTTATGAGCACGTACCATAATTGTTCATAAGATGATCATTGGACGATAGTAGAGATATTCTTATGAGCTTTGGAAGAACTAAGAATATATCATGTATAAGTGACAAATAGTTAAAGGTAGTTCATTGTAAAGTGTTACATTGATACTAGTTTTTTCACAAGATACAAATTAAATTTATCTGAATTTAGACTATGAGTGGCACAATGTAATGGAAAAGATGTTCCATGATGGATTTGGATGTGTTCCAAAGTTGAGACATTGTGATAGATACTACAACAAAAGGACTAAGTATATGACTGCTATAGTAACAGAAAAGGAGGGCATTTGTGTTAAGTAGTTTGTTATCAAACTAGGTGTGGTTCAAAGAGGGCTAATACTATGAAGATATATTGTATGACAATAATATCAACATATTTTAACCCGAACGAACTAAAGATCTCACCAAAGGACCAAATTTATACAATGTCATCTCAGTTGAGAATGAGTGATGCGTAGAGATGCAAAGACATGCAAAGACATGCAAATACACACGGACCTGAAACTGTCAGATCCGGAGATTATGTTAACCACTAGCAATCGTGTATATGCAACACCAGAAAGCCATAGGTGTTCAATACGCAAAGTGTTTCAAACCAGATTATTGACTCTAGTGCAAGTGATAGACTGAAGGGAATCTGCCCGAGAGGCAATAATAAAGTGGTTATTATCTTATTCCTTGTTTATGATAAATTTTTATTTTGCATGCTATAATTGTATTAATTTGGAAGCATTTATCAGAGTGGGCAGTAGTTAGTTCATCAGATCATCATTAAGTGCTAGTAGTAATCAAATTAGGTGCTAGTTGTTTTTACATTTTGTCTAAGAATCATATCAAGGACGAATCAGATTAGGTGCTAGTTTGTTTTTAATTCTGTCTAAGAATCAGATCAAGGAGTAATCAGATTAGGTGCTAGTTGTTTTTACATTCTGTCTAATAATCAGATCAAGGAGTAATCATATTAGGTGCTAGTTGTTTTTACATTCTGTCTAAGAATCAAATCAAGGAGTAATCAGATTAGGTGCTAGTTTGTTTTTAATTCTGTCTAAGAATCAGATCAAGGAGTAATCAGATTAGGTGCTAGTTGTTTTTACATTCTGTCTAAGAATTAGATCAAGGAGTAATTAGATTAGGTGCTAGTAGATGTCTTAGTAATCAGATCATGCTGTGAAGAATTCACTTCTCCATCATATTTAAATTAGCTAGTGGTTTTATTTAAATCTAAGAATCATTGTATTGTTTTTACTTGTATGCTATTTTTCCTAATATGTTTGCTTGTCTATTTAAGTAGTATGGCGCAGTGGGAGCCGAAGTATCGTGGTGTCTATAAGAAGCCAACGAGGATCCCCACTTGAGAGGCTAAGATCACCATCGATGGTATTAGGCGCCACCTTGGGACATGGCAGTCCCCCGAGGAGGCGGCACGTGCCTATGACTGCATGGCAGTCTATCACAGGGGGGCTAGGGTGACCCTCAACTTCCCCGAGGATCGAACTAGGGACATTCAGAATAGGCTCATGGGCATGGGAGTCGCCACGAGGGCGGAGGAGCAGGAGCACCGACTGGTCGAGAGACAGCTTGTTGGCCCCTTGGTCGAGACGCTCCGCGCGGATTCTACGGTGATGGCGCAGCAGTACGTGGTCTTGGCGACCACTACGCGCCAGCAGCCCATCCAGGATGCAGGTCCCTCTAGGTCCGACGGCGTGGGTTCCTTCACCGCGCGCCCTTAGGGCCTATACTGCAGGTTCAGCCCTAGCAACTTCACCGTCATACCCACGTCGTCTGCTGACATAGGTTCCTTAGGTTTGTCGTCCGACGATGATGACGCCTGGTCTAGCTATACTCTATCATATATTACTTTAGACTTATCCTGTTAGACTTTGTCATATATATTACTTACACTGCTAGACATGGATCAGCCACTTTTCATATATATTACTTATTCTTCTACTTAATTACTTTATAACTATGTTTTCTATGAGTCTTCTTTCTAGATAAATATATAGAATGGATAAAGTGTGCAATAAATGTGCACAACCATTAGGGAGGTGCTTGGACAAGAAGTTCCTCATAGTGCTCCCTGACGGGTTTGAGGCTAGGACGGTATGTGCTCTGTGAGATACACAGTATTATGGATGTCTCTATATATAGAATCAGAAATAAACCATGGCCCCTTGCGCTTGGTGACGGAACTTCATGGACCATTTCCATAGAAATACCATGGACGATGTCGTGTTTTAGGTCATTTTGATATCAGATGCTGATCTCGACAGGAGTTATGTGGTTACAGTGACCAACATAGCGATCAGGACATCTTTCAGTAGACCTGGCTGGATAAACTTCTTGAATAATCATGATATGCAATACAGAGACAATATAAAGATCTTTCTCATGTATCAAGCAGCCGTAATCTACTACATGTACACGCTCTCTGACGATGATATCCAACAGTAAGCTAGCTATGTAGTTGAGACCATCGTATTATATGTCGTTTACTCTATACATGCATTCTTTTTTGTGTGACTTTTTCTCAATATATGTAGATTGGATTATAGCGAAGAAGCGTGCGACAATTGTGGTCAAACATAGTTGGCATTGCATGGACATAAAGATCACCATACCGCTTCCTACGAACTTTGGTGTTAGGACGGTATGTTCTCTGAAATTCATGTGGAGATTTAAATATATACATGTTCAATGAAAATCATGACTAATTGTTCTGTTCTGTGATCTTACTCAATCAATCCCTTGCGGTGCACGACATGGCTTCATGGACCATCTCCATAGAAGTATGCATGAGGTTGCCGTGTTTAGTGTCACTTTGACGCATCATAATTATCCCGATAGGACGTACTAGGTTAGGGTCACCAACAAGGAGGCCCGAACATATTTTAGTGGTCCTGGATGGAACAGACTCCTCATCTTGTACGACATGCAAGAGGGACGAAAGTTCAAGGTTTTGCTCAGTCATACTTATGGCATCATCTATTTCACTTGCTTTCCTCCCGACTCTTCCGACGAGGGTGAAGATGAGTGAACTCTAGATAATGCTATATAAACCAATGTTCTAGCTATATTGAACATTTGGTGGATACTGCTACTGTTTCCTATGTTAGTATGTATTTTGCTGATATTATCCTATATACTATGTATTCCTATATTCATCTGTGTATTCTGTCTATTTTTTATTTTTTTCTCTGACACATAATACTGCGAGTGAACAAATTGTATTACCAGTGTTAGGGGACATTATCCCTGGCGAACGGGGCTACTCGCTGGTAGTATTCTCAGTTATCGTCGGCGAATCGTATGGTTCGCCGGCTGTAATGCATTACCGCCGGCGAGATGGTCCCCGGCGAACAGGAACTCGCCTGTGGTAGATGATTTTGGTGCTCCGGCGATGAGTCTTTCCCTACTAGTGTGGGCAGCGGAATCCCCTTTGGTACCCCAAAATTATGTACTCCCATCTGATTTTAAAAATGCTCCATCCGTCCTGAAAATAAGTTACTCCCTACGATCGAAATTAATTGATTGGATTTGCATAGATTCTAATGTATCTAGACATATTTTACCGCTAGATACATCCGAATCTAAACAATCCATATCAATTAATTTGGTTCGGAGGGAGTGCTTGAATTTTCCTTAGATTCGTGCGCATCTAGACATGAAAAACTTAATTTTTTCTAGATTCACATGTATCTAGACAAGTTTCTAAGAAATTCAAGTAACTTATTTCATACATTAGTCAAAACAAACCAGTACCTGTTCCCATCCAACGGAGAGAGACGTTCTAGGGTTTCCGTCCCCCCGTCGGCGATATCACCGGTCCGTTTCGTCTCCGGTAGCCTTATGGCATAGATCTCGCTGGCGGGAGGTTTCCATTCATCGTTTAGGATGCTTTTTCGTGTCTTTTTCGGGATGGTGAGGCGTGGCTACGTCCTGAAGTCAGAATAAGGTCCTCCCCACATTATCCTCGCTCCGGTGGTGCATCTAGTGCTGATAGAGGACGCGTGGAGTCGTGTGTCCGGCCGATCTCCTGGGATCAGGTCGGTTTTCGTGTTAGTTGGTGTACTTTCAGGTCAGTCTCTTTCGATCTACGGATGTTATCATTGGAGATGGTTGCTGCTCTTGTGCTCTTGTTCTTTGGGGCCTTAGCATGATGACTTTCCATCTGCCTACTACAACAAGCTCTACTACGACAAGCTTTGCCTGACTCATGTGATGGAGGGGCGAGGACGGCAGCACGCCTACGGATGGTGCTAGTGTTTGTAGTCTTCGCTAGATGGTCCATCGATCTATTTGTAATTTTTATTGTTTTTATGCCTCTTTATACTACTATTGATGATTATTGATAGATCAGTGGATTTCGCAAAAAAAATTAACTTATTTCATGACGGAGGGGATACTTTTTTGGAAATGCTAACTTTTAGTTTAGTCACCTTGTTGGCCATTGGATTATGATGCACTGTAATTCGTGCAGCCCATTGGCTGCTTCTCTCTTTCTTTCTCTTTTTACAAAGCGCCGCTTCTATAGCCGTGTGGCAGCGTGACTTCGTTTCTTGCCCACGCGTCCCCGTGGGCTTCGATGTATCTGGCCCTTTTTTTTTTCGTTTATTTTCTGTTTTACTTTTATAATTTTGTGGTTCCCATTTGGCGCTATTTTTTATTGTTTCGGGCCTGAATGGCAATTACTATTTGACCTTTGCAAACCAAACTGTGTGCAACAAAAAAAAAACTGGGACTTGGTTACTAAAACTCATTCATGTTGTCAGAGATCATATTGCACGTGATCTGTTTACACAGTTTCGCCTATAAACGGTACATGTAATTGTCATCTAAATGGTATTTAAGGTAGAACTCGATCTGTTCAAGTCTGTCGTAATTCGTGCTACCATATGGGTTGCAACTTAGGTTTCCCGGTTGCACACGGGTTGCAACTAAGATTTCGCCAATTACATCAGCAACTTAGATTTTGTCAGCTACACATAGGTTGCAACATAAATTTTGCTAATTGCACATGAGTTGCAATTGATATTTTTGTTTCCAGTTAAAATTAGTTGTAACTAAAACCTTTTGAGTTGTAGATGGGTTGCAAATGATATTTTTCTATTTGCACATGGTTCAAAAAATTAATTTTTCTAGTTGCACATCAGTTGCAACTGAGATTTTTTAATTGTACATGGGTTAGAACTTTTATTTTTCTAGTTGTGCATGGGTTGCAGCCGAGGTTATTTCTACTTGCACATTGGTTGTAATGGGACTTTTGCACTTGAGCAACTAAGGGCAGGTTTTTAGTCGATGTGCAAACTGGTGCTCAATGAACTCACAGTAAGAACTTTTTATACTGCCAGAGTATTCACAGGGTTACTACCGTTGGATCAGGGCGGTTGGTGGCGGGGTGGGCGGGGGCACCACGACATTGTGTGAAACTAAGGCTCATTTACACATGGTGTTGCAACCGGGAAATAGTAGATGCACATGTCAAATGTAGCGACCTCACATGATAAGGTGCAGATCCCTGTGTTTATACTGCTAGTCCCTGGATCATAGGTTGCACCGTAATATCAAGAAAAAATGTCATATTACATCGGATATCTAGGAAAAAATAGTTTATTACAACTTACATAACTCATATATGGCTATCTTATTACAAAGCAGCAAATTTAATTATGAAGCATGGAGTCCATCTTCATGTGCCACAGGCAAACATGTTGGATGTAGACTCGTAATCCATACTAATCAAACTTCACCTTACATAACTCATATATGGCTATCTTATTACAAAGCAGCAAATTAATTTATGAAGCATGGAGTCCATCTTCATGTGCCACAGGCAAACATGTTGGATGTAGACTTGTAATCCATACTAATCAAACTTCACTATCATCAAATAATCATGCAATATGATAAGTTACAGCCACAGAGGGTCAATACATTTGAATTGTATTGGCAAGTGATACCATATTGTTCTATAGAACCTAACATCTACATGAATATATGGCTAAGTGGAGTTTTGGCTGGCCTTTGCATGAAGTATGTTTTCCCTATCCTTTGTAAAATAGTTTTTCTTTTTCATCAACACTTCATCAAACATGGCACACTGGATACCCTCTAGGTGCTTCCCTTGTTCACCCACAAAGTTTTAACTTAGAGAAATTTGAATGATGAGATTCTTGAACTGCTTCAATGTCTTCATGCTCAGAAGTTGTCCATAACCGTGAACACGACTAAGTACATAATTTTACCCTCTCAAGAGGTGGTGCACTTTCCCCCACAAGACTCGACATGCATCGAGACGAGACTTTTCAGAAGCAATCTCTCAGACCACCACAGAAGCGTTCCATCCTATCATCACTACCACCCTCTATTTCTCTGGCTGAGTTCTCGCAACTTAGTCGGTCAAGGCAGAGCCCATATGCCATGTGGCCGCACTAGAAGCTTCGCGACAAGAATGCATCCAATCTCTTTGTTCCTGGGTGGCCGTCCACAAGTGCGATACCTCAGGGTAAACCATATAAATGGGCCCTGGGTAACCACTCAACATAATCCACACAAATCCCATTTCCACCCAGGTGTTTCATTAACATCAGTTGTTTTCATTAATCCAAAAATACTTATATTTCCATAAAACATGGTATCATGATTTCTAACCACGAATCTATATAGTAATACTAAGCATTCTAATCTTACGATATCTTCTGTATTTAGAAAATACTACCAAGGTAGATACTATTGGAATAACATAGCATAGTAATATATCATAGTATTCCTATCATGCATACTACAAAAAATGTCACTAATGCAACATAGAAAAGTAGGATTTTTGATGACCAACGTATCACTTGCCTTTATAGTAGAATATTTAGGTGTCTCCTTGATCTTGCAATTATTACTCTCCATAAGGTTTCACCCAAGAATAATTTCTAGAACATTTTCTATAGTCAAATTACTCCAAATAGAGTTCTGCATAAAAATTGATTCTTCCCGAAGCAAAGTTACCAATTTATTATTCCAATATATTCTACTTATTTGCCTGAGTCCAGGGACATATAGTTTGTCAATTTTGGATAGATTATAATACCACTAAATTGTCTTTAAATTATTTAACATTTTATTATGTTCAAATGTGGGATTTTACTGCCTCACTGTGTTATTCACATTTTTGTGAATCCATAGACATATTACTTGTATTTTTCACGTTTGTAAAACATTTTCTCTAAATTTTATAAGCTAAATAGTATTTCTCCATTTTCTATTTGACTAAACCTAATTTCTAACGTGGCGGGTGACGTGGCTCTTTCTTAATGGCTGGTACCAGTTCGGTAGGGATAGCTATTTTGGGCCGCACGATTCTCATAAAATGAACAACCCAGATTGTATTGGCTCGGGCTAGGCTAGGCTCAGCTCAATGTAATCATGACCGTTGACGCTAGATCGAACGAGCAGGAATGAAAGGGAGAGGGAGCTCACTGGCAATGGAGATTGATGGTGGCCGGCACTGCAGGTGGTGGACGGGGATGGCGGTGCGGTTGTCCCCGGAGACCTAGGAGTGTACGACGGTGCTCGCCTCGACATAGATAAGACGATGGTTTCCGTGGCGTAGTCAATCGTGTACTGGAGTAGTGTGGAGGAGCGGCCGAAGTTCATGGAAACGTCGGCAAGCTCCATATGCTCGTCGAAGATGGTGATCCTGGGGGTTCTGGGAAGGGAAAAACGTAAGGGGGTTAGTATCTCGTAGAAGAAGGTCATAGGGGCGGTTTCTAGTCGATGGGCGGCCGAGGCTTACCTAATATGCTCATCGGAGTTGGATACAACGGCATGAGCTTGTGGTCGTCGATGTAGTGGTCGATCTGGGGCATATAGAATCGTACAAAAAATGTTAATTGACGCTACAGATCATGGTGAAGAGGATAGACTATAGGGGAGGGCGAGAGGTTGTCGATTCTCACCGGAATTGCCATGGGCGTGCATCAGTGCTTCCGCAGTTCGAGCTCTATTGCAAGCAGGAAATGGAGGATCTCTCCTGGAATTTCTAGAGGGAAAATGGAGAGGAGGAGGTGGGGGATTAAGGAGGTGTTTTAGAGAGGAGGATTACTGTCTCCGTGATGCAAATTTATGCAGGATTAAATCGAACAGAAACCGACGAGAGGGGATTGGGCAGCGTGGGACCAGTCTGTTAGTGAGGGGGTGAGAGGGGAGTAGGTGAGAAAAGGGCATGTGCTGGATCGAGCCGGGTGCGCTGCTTTGGGGAGGTGGCCCATCGCTGAGGTTGAGGGGTTTGTGGGCTTGGCTGGGTTGCTGTTGCTTTTTTTCATTATTATTATTATTTTTCTATTTTCTGGTTTCTTTATAACTTTTGTTTTAGAGCTCTAAATTAGACCAAATGAATTTCTAAAGTTTTTTCTAAAATAAAACATATCATTATAGGTTAATACTTAGTGTATTTCTTGTTCATTTCTAAATTTCAACTAATAAGCATTGACTTTGGTTTAAGGCTTTTCATATTTAATTTATTCATTTCTTTATGTAATTTATATTCTTTTATTCAAGGTTCCAAAAAGATTCAAACAAACTTATTTAGTTTTATTTGGTAATTCTTTATCATTATCAATCATTTAAGAATACTTTTATGTCATTTAGATATTGTTTTTTGCTATGGCCTTAAATTGACTTGGGAGCATTTTCTTATTTCCTTTTCATATAAAATCCATAACTTTTGATTTAGGGTTCTGAATAGCATGAAACCAATCTCCATGGTTTCATAATTTTATCCTTTATCGTTTTAGCTCACTTATGAATTCTTTTGTATATTTTAAATATGGAATATATCCAAATGCTTTGTTAAGTGGTCATTTCAACTTTTTAGGTTTGTAGGGTTTTGAGAGAACATGTTATTTATCTTAGGTTTAAAATGCAACCATGAATGCTTCATGATTTTGAGGTTTTGAAATCTTTCAAATCACTTCAATCAAAATAATTTAATTTGACTTGGGTTTTAGAACAGTTACATTGAATGGTCACTCCTGTCGAAGGTGATGAAGCACTCCAAGCCGCTGAGGTACTCATGGGTTGAATGTGGGGCGTTGACTGCCAAACTGACTTGGTGAGTGATTGTGTTCTGCATCCTATTTGAGGGGCGCCCCTTCTGGATCATGCCCATGTTCCCGTGTGGGCATGGGTATTGCTCGCCTCCATTGTTTTGTACCAGCGCAGCCGCAGGCTGCATGGGTCCTCCAAGTGGTGGTGGTGGCGCTCCATGAGCTATGGAACCTGGGGAAGCTCTATATCCCCGAGCCATCACATCGCGATATAGCTAGGCGTAGCCCTCGTGGAGCTTCTGGAACTCACGACAGTCCTTGAGGAGGTGGCTGGACTTCTTCTTGCCATCATGTTTGTCGATGTAGAAGTGAACATTACAGGGTCTAGACAACTTCTCCTGGATGGATGTTCCAGGTGCATCGTCATGGGTGCGGTGTTGCCACAATTGCGTAGTTTTCCGGCTGTCGTGGTAGCTGCTGCTATGGTATCGACTGATGCAATTACTCTCGTCCTGTTTGTCGGTGTAGCCAGCCGCAACCATGTTGACCTCCTCACGGTCTTTGTAACCGCGCATCCGTTGCTTCCCTTGGCGGTTACGTTTGTGGACGAGGTCATCCTCATCATCTGAGCGGACGCGGTTTTTGTTTAGCGAGTCTTCTCTATCCGCCCATCGATTCACGATGTCCATAAAAGTGTCAATGGTTTTGGGCTTCGTGCGGCCCAACTCCTCCCCGAGCTCTTTGCGACGCACACCACCATTGAACGCGTCGATTACGTGATCTTTGGAGATATCTTCCACCGAATTTTTGATGATGGACCATCTTTAGATGTAGGAGCGAAGTAATTCGAAGCTATATTCAATATCCTCCTAGCTGCAGATCGATTCGCGAGGCAGATTGTTGAGCCATGCACGAGTAGTGCCTTGCGGCTGCAGCTAGAGGCATTGCATGGTTGTGCACTTGTTTACTCCGTGCAACTTGACATAAGAGATCTGGTCTTCCAACCAGATCTTCAGGTCTAGCAGGCTGTCGAACTTCGGGTTTCCGAAGCAAGTTTGAATCCTTTCGGCATTTGAGTCTGTCGTATAGCTCTGCTGAAGCAGCTGGTGCGGCAGAGCTCTGTTCCTTCGTCCTCCGACTCTGTTGAGTAGGCTCGCTTGGCATGCATCTTGTTGACCTTGTGCTGTGTGATTTCATCACACACATCGTAATCGCGGTTGTGTCTTCGCGAGCTGCGGTGTCGCTGCAATAGGTCGTGGTCGTCCTCGCTGGAAGACAGCGAGTAGTATTTTGGAGATGGAGCCTTGCATTTCCTCGGCTCCGGTGTTGGGTCCTTGGCAAGTGCAGCTTCGACCAATCCGTGTCCGGCGATGGCGGACGGATGCACGACAGATCATGGATCTCTGGCTAGTGGTTGGTTGGTGAGAAGATACCTGGTAGCTGCTATTGATGACCCACAAGTATAGGGGGTGTATCGCAGTATTTTCGAGGAAAGTGAAACCCAATTTATTGATTCGACACAAGGGGATCCAAGAATATTTATCAGCCTTAACAACTGAGTTGTCAATTCAGCTGCACCTGGAAACAATCTTGCTCACAGCAGTATATCAGTAGCAATAGCTTTGTAGTAGGAATAGCAAAGTAACAACAGTAGCAAAGCAAAGACAGTAGTAACGAAAGCAGTAAACAATGGAATTCGAGTGCGGTAGGCATAGGGATGGATGGACGGGCGTTGCATGGACAAGACAATTCACATAGTAATCAGAACATAGGGCAATTGCAGATAAATAAGATAAAGCACTCAAGTACTAGATAATCCTATGCATGTGTTCCATATATAGTCATACGTGCTCGCAATGAGAACTTGTACAACATCTTTTGTCCTGCCAGCCCGTTTGCAGCGGGGCCTCTAGGGAACTACTGGCAATTAAGGTGCTCCTTTTAATAGCGCACAGGAGTAAAGCATTAACACTCCGTGAACACACGTGATCCTCACATCAAAGCCATTCCCTTCCGGTTATCCCGATTTCTATCACTTCGGGGCCATAGGTTCCGGACAATAACGTGTGTATACAACTTGCAAATAAGACCAAGAACAATACTATCATAATGAATCAATAACATGTTCAGATCTGAAATCATGGCACTCGGGCCCTAGTGACAAGCATTAAGCACAACAAGTCGCAACAAAGTCATAAAGCACTAATAAAAGATACTAGGCACCATGCCCTAACAATCTGATGCCATTACACGAACGATCTCATCCAATCCCTACCATCCCCATAGCCTACAGCGGGGGATTACTCACTCATAGATGGGGGAAACATGGATGGTCGATGGAGAAGCGATGGTGATGATGATGGCGATGATCTCCTCCAATTCCCTGTCCCAGCAGGGTGCCAGAACGGAGTTTCTGGTGCTGTTTCATGGAATCTGGTGGTGGCGGCGGAGCGGAACTCCTTCTGAAAAAACGTCGAACCCCCCGAAGTTTTTAGGTCAGAAGGCTCCTTATAGGCAAAGAGAGAGGCCGAGGGGGTGCTTGGGGGGCCCACACCACCCCCTGGCGCGGCCTGGCCTGGCCCGCGCCACCAGGTGGTGTGGCCACCCCAGGGCTCTTCTCCGTCTCGTATTCTGGCTCCTGGAGTCTTCGGGTGAAATAGGATTTTTGGCATATTTTCCGGGATTTTTCCTGATAGTTGATTTTCTGCACAAAAGGTAGACAACAAGGCAATTCTGCTGAAAACAGCGTCAGTTCGCATTAGTTGCATCCAAATCACACAAGTATAGAGGAAAAACAATAGCAAAAGTGTTCGGAAAAGTAGATACGTTTTGGACGTATCAGCTATCACCGCTGCTTGCGGCGTTTCTTGTATCATGTGACCCCACGAGTCCACCGACATGAACGAGAAGTCGAGGGCTCTGGTGGCCTCGTCTAGATCTTTGTCGTTGAGGTGGTTCAATCGAGAGCGCCTTTTGGCGGCTGCAGGACCATTTCCTTTGGAGGAGGACCCGCCGATAGAGGAGAGTTCTGCCTATCAGGCACTCGACTCATTGGCGGCCTTCTTGCGGGCCTCGAGTTGTGTATTTACCGCCTTTTGGCGATTGAACTCCTGGATGAGTAGTCACTGGTACCCCATCAGCATTTCACGTGATGCGCTAGCTGGTAGTGGGTTGCCCTGTAGGGCTTCTCTGCATTGTACCCACTCAGCGTTGCTGAGATGGATCTCCTATCGCGTCGCCCTGTTGTTTGTAGGTTCTCCCCGATTGTCGGGGTTGGGCGGGATGGGCGGGTTGGGTGGTATAGGCTGCTCTCTGTTGACGGGGCCAATGACGGGAACTCTATTGGCTGGCTCGTTGTTGTCGTTGTTTCCTTGATTGCCCTCGTCACCGTTGTTGATGACGACGCACATGTGGTGGTTGGGGAAGCTTCTACTTGCGCAGCTCTCAGATCCGGAACCGTAGGCGCCTTCTTCGGATGATAGATTAGTCAGATCGGAATTGCAAATGTTGTTACTATTCGTGTCGTAGGCTGAGCCCGACGCGTTGAGCTCGCTTAGGGTGCCGATTGGTAGTGGGAACCATGAGGCAGGTGCAATCGACGGTGCCGGTGAGTGACCGGGAAAGTGGAGCACATCGATCTGGCCGACCTAGAAGCGGAGGCTCCCGATCGCCATGCTGATTCCGTCGCCCACGGACTCGAAATCCTGGCGAGCCGCCAGCGAGTGGATAGTGAAGTCGAAGGTGCCTAAGAGGAGGTGATTCTCCACTACAAGAGAGTTGTAGATCGCAGTTTATGGGGCCAAGGAAGCCGCAACATCAGTGCTCCCGATTCTCACAGTCTGACGATGTGTAAACTAGGGTTGCAGATTCTCCTTCTCGCGGCTCCCTCCTGTCCTTTATATAGGGAGGCCAGGTCTCGGGATAATAGGCCAAGTCGGTTACATATTAGGGTTTTCCGCTTAAATATCTATCTATTCCTTGCCGTGCTCTTCAAGGAGTTGCTTGCGCCTGGGTCATCCAATTCCTTGTGGGGCTTCAATTGTCCCGCGGGTTCCTTTTGGACCAAACCGTATAGGCTCATCTAGCACACCTGTGGGGCATACCCATGTCACTATCCCTTTAGTCCCGGTTGGTGTCTCCAACCGGGACTAAATGTTCCATTCGAACCGGGACTGATGTTGGAACTATCCCGTGCGGCGTCCTAGCCGTTCGAAGCGGGAATAATGCTCACATTAGTCCCGGTTCGTAACGCGACCGAGACTGATGCTCCGGGCAGCTTCGAACGGAAGTCCTGTTTGCTACTAGTGAATTTCCCTGTTGCAGCTGAAGTGGGTGACATTCGTAAATAATTGTCCATTTTGTGAAGCTATTTTTACAAAATATGTCAAAATAGAAGTTTATCATATTTGTGCAACTATTACACAGAAAGAACCAAATGCAAAATTTTCGTATCTTTTTTACCTTTTTGATTTTTTTTGAGTTTCGTATAGACAATTCAAAATCGGGTGAAAACGTTTGGCCAGCGTGTCATCGCAGATCCGGCTGCCATGCATGGATCAACTCTGGCCGCCATCCACCTTCTTCCCTCGCAGGCTCCTTCCAAGGCTGCGTATGTGGACGTCACCGTCGGCCACCTCATGATCCCGGTGTTATAGAGCCAAACATGTCCGGCGATATTTTTTCGGCGTGCATCCACTAGTAGAAAACAGGTCTTTGAGACATTGAGACATCTTTAAGATAGAGATCCACATAATCCTTGGAAGGCCTGCCGTCAACACCGCCACGGTGCGAAACAGCACAACCGCTCTACGCTCGTCCAAAACTCTGCTGCGTGGACCGATGTCGGCACAGTTTTCATCGTCAATCGCGCCTCCCCTTCGTTCCCACATGAAGAAGCCAATAGGACTGATCGGGGCGGTGGCCGCTCATCAACACAGATCAAGCTGACCCACCTGCTCCCTGGGAGGTCAAATCCATGTGAGTCCGACTCTGCCCAAGATTTAGGTCCTCCACATTGCGAGGAAGCCACTGCGCAACATGACAAAGGCCGCTACCGCAGGCCTTCACATTGACAAGGCTGCTAAACACACCCCAAGACTCCACCGCGTCCACCGAAGCTCTCCCCATGCCACCTTCAGAGGAGGGGCGCTGCCACCATCATGAATCCGACGGTGGCGGTTGCGAGAAGGAACCTCAGAGGGGAAGCCTAGTGGTGAGGGTTAGGGTTTTTCCCCCGTCGCCCGCTAGGGGTGAGACGAGTGATAGGAGGGACCTTTGTCGACTGTTTGAGATAATATACTTTGATTGGCAGATACTTATGCGTAGAGTAGGCGAGGCCAGTTGGTTTCTCTTCTTTTGAAGACAAAGAAGGACTACTGGGACTTTGTGTAGGGGCAGGGCAAGGAATCTGGTTCCTCAAATTGCTTTGATATACCACTCCCCCGAGACCAAGTTTCTCATCAACAAAAACATCCAAATGGCTTCTGCGTCTTTGTTGGGTGCTTAACCAGCCATTTGCTTTGGGAATCGTCCGTCTGCGTCTGCTATAGGAGAGTAAACTTCGCCCATGTCTTCTGCAAGTAAGGTGAGTTCTCTTGCATGTCTAAGATCTACTACATTGAATGCACATAATGTGCTCCACGAAGCAGCAGATGTTGTTGCCTTTATCTTATGTGGAAATTTTGAAATATAGTACTAGTATTTTGTGAATCTACAAAATAGATTTATATAGAACATGCTGAGGGAAATGCCGGTGTGTTTCTAAAAATTCATATTAGGAGAATTTATTGTCAAATGGATCACAAGTGTTAGTCAAAAGCACATAAATGGAGCACAGGAAACATGGTTTTTCTGAGTAATGTGTATTTGGTTCTAATATTTCAAATATTTAGTGGAAATTTTAATCATTTGTCTTGATTCATTAGAATGGGCCCGAAATAAGAGAATGCATATATTTGGCGATACCACACGTCCTCATGTTTCGGTGTTTACACCCTTTCTTTATTAGGGATCAAAAAATGTCAATAAAGATGATAAGGCAATTTTTATTTTGGTTCAGCAGTAATCTAGCATTTGTGGTCCAGATTACTATGGAATTATTATAACTTACAAACTGTGATGTACATATTGAAAATAACTTCATATACTCTTTTACGACAGAGTCTACCAGTAAATTAATTCAAAGACGCACCTGTGAACTTTAAAAATACTTTTAGCCTATTATATTTATATCTTCATGTTTACCCACAAAAAGGAGCGTATATAATCTTTTGGTATGTACAACCTTTAAAATGGTACACGGGCGGTCTTAGTTATTGACTTTGTGCATACTCGCTACGAGGTGAGATACAAAACCTAGTGATTAACTACTCCATGGTAATATTGCTAAACATTCATCCACTGATTATATGAAACTGGACGCATATACAAGCAAGTTTCTGCACCAAACAGTAATTTAGTGGAACGAAACCTCTGCACTAGGTAGTTCTAGAGTAAACATTGAACCCCATATAATTAAATCCTACATACATGTCGATTTTATTAGTATATTTCACCAATTTAATTTGATTCACTACAGGAATGGCAACCTACGCCGAGGGCCAAAAGCCGTCGGCGTAGCCCCGATCCCCGTCGGCGTAGGCTACGCCGAGGGCTACCCTCGGCGTAGCTCCTCGACAAAGATCTCCCTCGTCGGAGTGCATGGAGGC
The DNA here is from genome assembly GCA_910589775.1 of Avena eriantha. Lineage (NCBI taxonomy): Eukaryota > Viridiplantae > Streptophyta > Magnoliopsida > Poales > Poaceae > Avena > Avena eriantha. Next base: position 8,440,694 of record OU342741.1, on the reverse strand, counting down.
CGTCGGCGTATAGAAATACCGAGGGCAATTCTACGCCGACGGCCAGCTTCCTGGGGTGCCCAGCTCGTGGCCTTGGCCGTCGGCGTAGCTCCCGGCCCTCGGCATAGCTATCTATTCCTGTAGTGATTTCTCTTATTACATTGATTGTAGTGATGTTTGGTCCTTGAGATTGCTTTGTTACTAAGGAGTTGTTTGGATACGCAGTTTTTGGAGAATCAATTTTCCTAAACACGATTATGACGCTAACTAAATACAACTCCTTTTGCTGATATAGTGGATTTCTGGATAAGTAAAACTTGGTTTCTCCAACATAGGAAAGTAACGTTTTAGAGAAAGGGTCTACGATGTTTTGCAATAAACTCATTTTCAATGTCCTCATTATCTTCCGTCTTCTCTTCTGGCAGCCAAACCGCACGACGTTCATCCTTTATTGGTTGGGCCCGACAATTGCTTTGTTAAAGATATTGTTTTTGGAACTTGGGATCTCTCTAGGGTGAAAACCTAATTATTTTGATGAGGTGCCGACAATTCTTGTGCATGGTTTCCTTCTTAGAGGTGTTGCTTTTAGAGAGCATGTTTTGTACTCCGGGTGCTATCTTTGGTGCTAGTTAGAGTGTTGCTGCTATGAGTGGTTGATCACCGTGGTAGAGTTATTTTTCTCCTTTTTCTCTTCTTTTTGGCTATGTGCATCCTTGATATTTTCGGGCTTCTTTGCTAGTGTAAAGGCTGAATTTATTTGGTATCTTTGAGATATTAATATATTTCCTTGAAAGAAAAAAATCTCTAGTGTCCATGCTGGTTGTGAAACCCTGCCAGCGACGAGAGCTCGAGAAAGCCGAAACTCCACGTCACCTTGCCTGTGGCACTAGGAGCTTGAACAACAAGGACGTCTCGAGCAGTTCAGTACTGGCGTGTATTATAGAGAAGCACCAATGCACCATGCCACCATTATTAGCAGTGTGAGATCAGCGGGATGGGGAAAGTGATGGAAGAGAGAAGGTGGACTAGTCCAGACGATTTGTTCTGAGCCTAATCCGAAGTCTCAAACATTGTCAAGTAGAAACGAGTTTTGCTCGCGACTAAAACCTTTTTGCTAAAACTGCTTTTAAAACCCATTTCATTAGAGTTGGTTTATATTTTTGTTATCCAGAAAACCACTAAGGAACTTTGCTTCTAGCTTTTGTACTTTCACTAATTTGTTTCTTATTATATGACGACTTGATAATCCTCATGTGCATTTCAGTGGCCCCTGATGGCTGAAGTGATGCCTTGGTGGAACAACTATGAGGTCCAAATCCTGGTACTTGCCAGCTTGGTGTTGCAACTGTTCTTGCTCATGGTCGGAGGCATGCGTCGGCGGAATGTCCCAAATTTTCTATGGGCCTTGATCTGGCTAGCATACTTGCTGGCCGACAGCGTAACGATATACGCGCTAGGCTTCATGTCCTTCCGCAGCAGGTCCCATGAGCACCAACAGCTTGTGGCGTTTTGGGCGCCATTCCTGCTGGTGCATCTCGGTGGCCAGGACACGATCACAGCCCTCGACTTGGAAGACAACCAGCTCTGGCTACGCCACTTGCTCAATCTGGTGGTGCAGACGGTGGGAGTAGCTTATGTGCTCTACAAGTATATTGCTGGCACTAGCAGCAAGACCTTGCTCAGACCTGCCATGATGGTTCTTCTTGCTGGTTTTCTTAAGTATGGGGACAGAGTATGGGCTCTCAAGTCTTCCAGCTTATACAACATTAATAAATTCCTCGATGATGTAGAGAGGCCTAGGGTGTGGGGCGCTCTACAATTTCAAGGATGGCCTTACCATCGTCCGCTTCCGGATGCACAGGGGATCCATTCAAGGAGGGTTGATTCTGAAGAGGTTCTACAAGGAGCTCACGATCTGCTCCCCATTTGCTTGGGTCAGTTGGTGGATTATAAGTTCTGGCCTTCCCCATTACAGAGTAAAGCCATAATGCTATTTTGGGAGAAGGGCTGTATGTACGAGTTGATTGAGATGCAGCTATCACTGATGCATGAACTTCTATACACCAAAGCAGCAGTGGTCCACACATGGCCCGGATACTTCATCCGCGCCTTTTCATTAGCTGCCATCATCTTTGCCTTCTTCCAATTCCAATACAGCACTCGCGAAAATTATTATTTCAACAGTGTAGATGCCATTTTCACATACATCTTACTGGCCGGGGCTCTTCTGCTAGAGATGGCAACGGTGTTGAGGGCAATAGTATCATCATGGACATGTGCATTGTTGAGTGCTAGAAGATGGCATCGGCTTCACAGCATAGCTGTATCGGTTCAGCGGTGTATAAAGGCAGCAAAATGGACGAGGTGGTCAGGTTCCATTGGACAGCGTAAGTTACTGATCTTGGAGGAAGAATCTGACCATGCTAACTTGTTCAAGACTACAAGCAGAAAGATTGCAAGGCTCGCAGGATTAATGGATTTATGGGACAAGCAAAACAACGCGCCATTTATGATCTCCATGGATATCAAGGAGTTGGTACTGAAAGAGATAATAAGAATGGTGGAGGCTTGTCAAGGCAACGAGGAAATCATGAGGACTTACAATGGCCAGTGTGCGCTGGAGCCATATGAGGCATTGTTGGATGATTGCACCCTAAGCACTCACATTGATTTTGACAACAAAATCGTTATCTGGCATTGTGCCACCCAAATATTACTCTTATATGTGCAAGAAAGGCATGACACCATGGTGACGGCAGTCGGGGCACTGTCCAGTTACATGATGTTCCTCCTTGTGGAACGTCCCAGCATCCTCCCTAGCCCTGTTCGCTCTAAATTATATGGCAATCTTCGAATGCATGTTCCAAGACACCATGTGTCTCACATGGAGGAGTTCATTGCAGGAGTAAAAATGATGGCTGGTGACTCTGAACTTTCAACGACCTTGGTCCGTGGGGCAGAGCTTGCCAGGAGGCTGCTAGAGATGGAGCAGCAGGGGGAGGGGGAGATGATGCAAGTTGTACTTGGGGTGTGGGTGGAGATGATGTGCTACGCAGCGCACCACTGCAGCAGGGATTCCCACGCCAGGCTGCTCCACCGTGGAGGTGAGTTCATTACCATCGTCTGGCTTCTATCAACTGCCATCTTCAATCACTACTACCGTGACTATCCCTGGTTTAAGGAGCGCATGATTAACTTCTTCCATGAGGGTGTGTGACATGTGGTCTACCACTCCCTCCGCACCCGACGAGAAGTCTCCTTGGCGATTGGCTGACTGCAGTATGTGCTTCACCTGCAGCAATCTGTGATATGTTTGGTTCTCTAAGACCATTTTACTTACTTGTATTCAGCTCCACACTCCCCATTGTTTTTCTTGTTCTAAGATGGGCAGCGGAATCCCCTTTTGTACCCCCGGAAGTATGTACTCCCATCTGATTTTAACATGTTTGCAAGTCTGTCTAATATACTATAAAACTAAATACTCCATCCATCCTGAAAGAAGCTACGTGAATTTATCTATATTCGTATGTATCTAGATCTTAAAAAACTTGAATTTGTCTAGATTTTATGTATCTACACATGTTTCTAGACAAATTCAAATAACTTATTACAGGACGGACGGGGTACTTTTTTTGAATTGCTAACTTTTAGTGGAGTCATCTTGTTGGCCATTGGATTTTGATGCATTGTGATTCGTGCAGCCCATTAGATGCTTCTCTCCTCTTTTTTTTTTTGCAAACCGCTGCTTCTTTCGCTGCGTGGTAAGAGCATCTCCACTAGCACATTACGGCGTCCCGCGCGGCCTTTTTCTTTGGCGCGTATGGCGGTGCGCCGGGTAATGAATATTTTCGACGGCGCTGGCAGCCGTGCCTCTCATACAACAAAATCAAACATTTAAAATTCGTGCAAATACGAAATTTAAAGGCAGTTCAAACATGTTTGTACAAAATTTAAAGAAAAAAATAAACTAGTGGCGGCCACGTCCACGCTCGCCCAGGCCAAGTCCGCCGACGCTAATGAACCAGTATTTCAAACATCACATGTCCGGCGGCACGAGGTAGCCCGCATACCACAGCGCCCGAGCCTCAAATGCGCGCAGCGAGCGCTGCCCGAAACCGTTCACGGCGGATCCAACTCCTGGGTACCACTCCATGGCCAGCTCTTGGTGGTTGGGAAGAACAGGGAGGAGGCGGAGAGGAGGGAATGCATCGAAGGAGCGAAGGAAGGAGGGGTTTTTAACATCAGATAGCCATTGAATGCGTAGGCGGGGCGCGACAAGTGAGGAGGAGGCGTGGCGGATGAGACACATCGGTTGCTCGCCTGCAAAAGGCTGATCGGTGAGCAGTGCCACTACTGGGGCGTGACATGCGAGGATGAAGATAGACTGAACTTGTCGGCCACTGAGTCTGGCAGGGGTGTCCCGCGACGTCCGGCCGCTTGGCGCGCCTTCTTCTCCCCCTCTTTCCCACCCGAAATGTGCCATCCGCCCCCGCTATCCCCTCCCCCATGGGTTGGGTTCGTCCTGAGGGTGCCAGACAAGAAAACGAGCCACGTCGGCACCAAATAAGATTTGGGTGGTGGGCTGGGCGTGAATTTGACCATCAGCACCCCCAATAGCCGTTTAGGGGTGCTTTAGGGCCCCTAAGTGGAGATGCTCTAAGCAGAGCGACTTCGTTTCTTGCCCAGGCGTTCCTGTGGGATTTGATGTATTATTCCCTTTTTCATTTTTGTTTATTTTTTGTTTTATTTTTATGAATTTTGTGGTTCCCTTTTGGTGATATTTTGTATTGTTTTGGGCCTGAATGGCAATTACTATTGACCTCAAGGCATGTTTGTTTGGGTTGTGGCTGGTTGTGCTGCTGTACAGAAAAAGCTGCTTCTATGAGTTTGACTATTTGGTAACTTGGCTGGCTGTTTGGTTGTGTGCTAAGGAATTGTATGTTATGTTCATCCAATTTATATAACACGTATACTTCACTATTGAAGTGTATAAACACATATGTCACTAATAAATACCATATATCACATATTGCTTTGTCCAAAATACATGTCCGACCATTGCACATATAAGATAGCATCATAATGAACATATACATATCCATAATACACATGAATGTTGTTACTCTCATCAATATATATCTTAGCTAGCACAAACTGATCATCTCCTGCTAGCATTGAACAATACGGTAGCGGTGCGATCAAGCGTTGAGTTCATGTCAATCATGTGTAGTCCACTCGGAGCGGTATGACTTTCTAATGTTACTGGTTGTCTTTGGACCTTAGTAATGTAGTTCTCATCTACATCACACCGATCAAACTATTTTTCTTGTAAGTTGGATTGTTAATGAAATTGTGAAGAGCTATGAAAGTAAGAATAATTATTTTTTGTGTACAGACCGTAAGAAGGAATATACTTCAATATGCGTCACTTGTTTTTTAAGATATCAAAGACACGCTCGATAGCACTCCTGAGCGATGAGTGTAGATAATTCAAAATATTTTCCCTATTTGTTGGTCGCTCTTTTCAACGAATATCTGGTATCTTGGTATGTGTTCTCCTTGTAAGGAGCTAAGAAATCTTTTTATTTGAATAAACAAAATCAAGAAGATAATATGTATCTACACATGAACGAAAAATATCAAACAAAAATGACAATGCATTTGTAACTGTGCGTGTACCATGTAGACAAAGATATAGAATATTACCGCCAGGAGGGGTCGGGAACTCCACTGGATACTTATCAATGGCGCGTTGTAGAATGCGTGTATCATGCGTCGAACTAGGCCATCTAGCAACAGCAACGGTGAATCCCAAATCTAAGTCATGTATTATTAGAATATTCTATGATGTGTAACCATGCCTTCCTGTATGGTTAACCGCCTCTTCTGCATGTACTTCAACTAGAATGTGCGAGCCACCTATGGCGCCAATGGCATCTTTGAAATGATGCCAAAAGCGTTTATCATGAAGTCTTTGGTACACATCCTTGAAATTTCAATCTACTGGCTTTATGTTATCCTTACCTAACTTGTTCAAGCAATTAAAAACCATGTGAAACTTCCTATGAATTGATTCAGTTGAACGATCAAAATGGTTATCAACTTGCCTAAATGATTGTGGTCCTCCAACCATCCATAGAAACATAACTAGGCATTCAACATATGATATGTCTGTAGTTGAATCTAACCCATAGCTAGAAACTTGAAGGTTGTGCAATTTTTTAAACACATCAGGGTACATTCTAAACATTTTATAGCATATTTTACTATTTCCAAGTTCTTCATTCACCCATTCAAACCAAGTTTGCACCGTAATCCTCCTAGGTTCTTTATTCAAATACTTCCAGTTATAGAGATTACCATAGTATGCCAACACGACAAGGTCATGAGCCATTCCAAGAAACTGTTGTGTCCTTTCTAGTTCGTACTCACTATTATCACCACCACCATACGTCACAAAGAGAAAATTAGAACATGCCAAAATAAGCAAATGCTTCACACAATGATTACTAGACGTGCAACAATCAGCAAATGCACCACACAATAATTTATTAGACATGGAACAATCAACAAATGCTTCACACGATAATTTACTAGACATGCAATAATTAGTAGATAGTCTCACCAAATAATAACCATAATGGTTCACAAGTTTCACAAAAAGTCTCGACTAAATAAACAAAAAAGGAATAATAACCAGAAGTCTCCAACTAATACATGGTACACACAAGTTCTGCAATGATAACAGATAAATCAGACATCTACTTATTCATCTCATCGTGTGTCCTCTGGAGCCAATCAAGCTTGCACTCGGTTGTTGCAAATGTTGCGAACATGTCTCTATGATCCATGTTCATAGCTAGCTTTCTCTATGATCCTCTGGAGCCAATCGAGCTTGTCCTCAGATGAAGGGTTTCCGCAGCAAATAACAAAAAAATTACTATGCGGAACGCCCTAAATGCCCAAGAATCTATCTAGAAGTAATGCAGTAATGCATGAAGACACGGTAACATACCCCTGAAGACCGAGAGAGTGTTCGCTCATGCAGGAGCATGGATAATGTAGTTGTACCCGTCTGACCTCAAGGTCGTGATGCTCCTCGCACGTCACCCCTTGTCCAGGTCCTTGCACGATGACCAGGTCGCCCCAAGTGCAGCTCCCCCCAAATTATCACACACATACGGTGCAATACAACAACTCCCAAACTCTTGATCCCCATCGAGGTTGCGGAAGTAGACCTCTTGGCTAGAATCCCTACAGCAAAACGGCGTGACGGAACGGTGTTGACTTTGCGTCTACAGTCCTTTCCCTAGAATCGTGCCAACACAAAGACAACAAAGAGAGAGAAAGAGAGAGAGAGAGTGGGATTTTCTCTAAGGAAAAGTGCCTTAGAGAATATCTTGTTGGTGTGTTTTAAACCCACCGACGGGCACCCCTTTATATAGGCAGAGTGAGGTGTACCCTCCCCTTTGGGTAAGCCATGTAGGACTAAATATAAAAGAAAAAGGGCAAAAATTAGGGCTGTAGCTGGCTGGGCCATTGGGGCAACCGGATGGGCCACTCAAGCCTCTGCCCAACCAACCAACAACAACGCAGAGCAGCGGAGGCTGCCTAACAGGGTGGGCCGGCCTCCCCCTAAAGCCCAGCACGCTCGCCCGCACGCGTGCCAGCTAGCGGTGGCGTCTGCCTGTCTCGGTTGGGCCGGCTCGCTCGCTCGGCCCAGCCTGCATGCGGCGGCGGCTGGTGCCAGCCCAGGTGGGCCGGTTTCCTCCCGCGTGGTCTACTTGGCCTGGCCGGTCCGCCCTGCCCGCCAGCTCCCCGTGCACCCGCATTGGGCCAGGGTTGAGCAGGCACGCGGTGGCAGCAGGTGGCTACAGCCTACCCCGCACGGCGGCTTTTATCTATCGCATAGCCGCGTGGGCTGGTTGGTCCAGCAGCATTTCTGCTGCCTTTTTTATTGTTTTTCCCTGTGGTTTTCTCCTGGGTTAATTCCCTCCGGGGTTTTGGCCTTATGAGAAAGTTGCTTTATAAATTTTAATTTTAATATTTATTTAGTATAAGTTAATTCACAATTAATATATAATAAAGGCATATTATTAATTGCCATTTATCCGAAACTCCTTTCGGCCTTTTCCTTCTTTCTTTCGCCGAACAAATTCAGATATCTCTGAAATGATTCCGATTTCTCTCTCTTCTGTGATTCCATCTCACAGTAGGACCTCCAAGCATCATACTGCCCTTAAGCGTATTTCCCTCCGGTTCGGAAATGACATAGACATGATCTTGATCAATGATCAATAGCGGGACTGGGATGTCCATATTGACCCCTATGCACTCAATGAATCACTATCGTGTCGAACCTAAAACGATATGTCCAATTCCTTTGTTACGCGATACAAGACTTGTCCAAGATATGATCATCGGTATCATGATACCTTGTTCAATATCATTTCCAGCAAGTATTGCTTTACTCGTTCAAGTGAAATTCCGTCCCCATAACCTAGTCATACGCTACACAGCTTATGGATGCAATTCACCGAGTGGGCCTAGTGTATCTTCCTGTCACATAGGAGAACAAATCCTGATATTGATGCAGAGGCCTCTACATGCCCCCTTTGGATACCCAACATGAACCTTTATGGTCACACATTTATGTAAATGACGGTTGATGCAGTCTAACCAATACTCCGGTGACAATGATTAATATGATCTCACGGTCTAAGGATTAGGACACTCGATTTCTGACAATTGCAACTGTGAACTATGTGATATGATCGTGTTGCAACAATCATTGGTGGGAAATATCCATCACATCATTATAGATGATATGACTTCATTGTCAGCTGACTTTCATAGCACCATGATCAGGAAACCTGGATCATCATATGCCCAATGAACTAGTTGAATAGAGCCTACTAGGGACCTAGGTTTGTTTATATACCACACCTATATCAATGTTTCCGACTGATACAGTTATAGCATGATATAAAAATATTATGAACTAATGAGATATGATAATAAACCCCTTTATTATTTGCCTCTAGGGCATATCTCCTTCAGTCTCCCACGTGCACTAGAGTATAAATAATTTAGCTGCATTGCTACCAATCATAAACCATATCTCATATGCATTTATTGATCATGCTTGCTCATGGTTGACTTCCTGTCCTAAATCTTTTTTACTAGATCCATAAGGTCCTATTTTGCAAATCATTAATGTCATCTACTTGACATTCATAGCATTTTCGTTTTCATGACAAAGTGATACTTTTGTTTTTCTAGTATACAATGATGATCGATCAATCAATTGGACTTTCAAAATCTCATGCTATACAACACACTTTACTAGAAAGTTGAACTTTCTAAACCGAAACTATTTTTGCTAACTCCGAAGTATTCTAATAATTTTATATCTATATGGACTTTGATCAAATTGCAATATTTGCAACTTTGATCCCTATCATGCTCCCTTTTCACTAAACTTAACTCTGGTTCAGTGATTAGCTTTAACCACTCACAAACCTGTACTTACATTAAGAACTTGGGTCACATTATGTCAATTACAAATAACATGGGTTTTTCTGGAATACCTATGGCTGAGGCATAGGTGATGCTATGTATCTCTCTTTCATTTAACTGTTGTCATGAATATTGAGTCAGTACTCAATATTTCTCCTAATTGTTCAAGTAAGAACCAATTCTTCACGTGAATACATTACGAACTGTTTTCAGAATCTTAACTAGGTCCTTCTGAGCTACTTTCACAACTCCAATTATCTTGACATTTAATGTTTACTAAACATCCTGATGTAATCACATAGATCCACTATATTTAATATATGCTAAATTTCATCCATCTAATGATATAGTCATTTCTAATGCCAAACACATTGTTCACTAATATGTCAATTACATATTCAAGAACATTGCCATGCTCCCACTCAAATATATCATCAATATTTGATATTCTCAGATGTCACTCATCTCCTAGTTGAATATATCGCCACATATTTGACTTGGAAAACCTCTTAGCTCCCACTCAATTTACATACTTTCTCGACAATCTTGGAAAATCCAAAATTCTTTGATCTTCCATCTAATCGAGAATTTTCTGTTACAAGACTTCAGCAATTCTTGATTATCCAAAATCAGCCTGTTGTACTAGTTACAACCTTTTTAAACTTTTGAAGACTTTGCAGTTTTTGATCAGTCCTTTGCCAATTACCAAATTGGACTTATTTGCTGATTAAATCCAACGGGATTTCATGACTCTAAGTCATTTCTTGCACTTAGGTCCATCAATCTTTCTTTGTAGTTCGTAGGTATGTCTTATTCCAATAATAGGAGAAATGAATCAAGAATGAAATTCTACAACTGGCAGAACAAATTGTTGAATCCTACTTTCTAAAGTATTAGTAGAAACTTTGTCCTTACACTTATACCCTTCCATTGACACTTCTATAAGAAAATATTTCTCAAAGAAGTACCACGCTTATGTTGGAAATATGCCTTAGAGACAAATAATAATATGGATTATTATCCTATTTCATAATTTTTATGATTAAGGTTGATATCATGCTATAACTGTATTGAAAGGAAATGTCAATACACTTGTGATATATAAACAACTAGAAGTTCCAAGTGAAACTCTAGTCACTGGTTCATTGGTCAACAGATGATCAAGGTTTCCTAATCATGTGGCATTTATGCCAGTTGACCATGGAGTCACCTCATTGTGAGAATGATATGATGAGCTATACCCAACCTAAGCCTCATGACCCAATCATGTCACGAGGTTCAAGTTATGATGATTAGAATAGACTTAGTGTACTATTTCTTAGACCGTGAGGCCATATCAATCACTATTACCCGGGAGTACTTTGATATCATCAAACATCACTCGGTGACACGGTGATCATAAAGGTGTGTTCAGGTATTCGGAGGAATAGATGAGGCAATATGCGTCAAGAGCGGGATTTTTCCATCCGCGTGACGGAAAAATACTCGAGGGCCCACTGGGAGAAGTTGTATCCAATAGCTAAGTAGTGTATGATGTGATCACGTGGGTATTACTTGTCGGAACGAGTCAAGTAGCATTTGTTGGTAACGAGATTGAACAAGACATGGGGATGCCATTGATCATATCTCGGACAATGCAAGTATCGAGAAACAAAAGGAATAAGAAACAACGTTCATGGTTCAAACGATGAAAGATTTCGTGGAATGCATAGGGGTCACATGACCATCCAGGTCCCTCTGTTGATCATTGGTGCAGGAGGGTCCCGACCATGTCTAAAGTGTTCCCTAACCGTGTGGTATCACGCTTAAGGGCTTGATGATGCTCTAAGAGTGTTTTGGTATCGGAAGAATCACCGAAGAAAAGAGAAGAGAGAAAACCGGAAGGGTTTCGGTATGTCTGAAGGATGTCCGGAATGAGAGGGAATGAGTTCCACATCAACCGGGATTGAATAATATATAATTGAATGTAGAATAATGATTTAATCATTCAATTATATTTATTTAATAAAATAAAAAGAATTAAAAAGGGTCAAATACTTTATTGGGCTAAATCCGGAGGGAAAAGGACCCATGAGGGAAAGACCGAAGGGAGGAAGGAGGAAGGGGTGGTCGGCTAGGCTTTGGGCACCCCGAGCGGGGCCCAAAAGAGCCTTGGCTGGCCGGCCAGCCCCCCTCTCCCACCTCTCCCTTGTTTAGTCCCACATGGCTAAACTAGTTAGCTATGAGTTGGTTCTCCCCTATATAAAGAGACGTATTTTGGAAAATTAATACACAATATTCAATGAAAGGTTTCCTCCCTTTTGAGGAGACCTCCAAATTGATACTCTCTCTACCGTGACCGTGGTCCCAAATCCGGATTGCGCGAGCAGGATTCTTCATTACCGTGGAGCACCGTCACACTACGGGATTCGGATCCAGAAGTTCTACTTCCGCAACTACTGCTGGATCGGAGGAGCGGGAGTCATTGTCAGGCAACAGACGTGTGTAACTCCTTACAAGGTGCAACACCCGGGGCACTAGGAGTCGTTGGAGCCGCAGGAGCCGCGAGGATTTCAACACGATCCCGAGGTCAGCTTTAGTTCGTCGACATCAACCATGCTCTCCCGAGCAATGACAACGATTTTCGGTCTTCAAGGTTAATTTTGAGAAAAGCCCCTACCGTTATTGCATTACTAATATATAGGTCCTGGCATCGGGGTTATGGGCATAGGGAAAAATTTATTGTTTTTACGCGCGAACCCCTACAGTGTTATCACAGCCAGGTATGTGCGTAGTATTGCTAGTACAGGTAGAACACACGAGTTGTAGCGTGTGGGCGTTGATCGTTTTGTTGTTACCCTCCCACGATTACTTGTGTATACCGTTGTAATACTTGATGAAGCGGCCCCCAACCGACTTTACGCGTTCATTCGCAAGACTGGTTCATGCTTGACATACGGCTTGTACAGTACAAAGTGGCTTTGGGGGGGTGTCTGTCTCTCTCGCATTAGTTGGCATACCATTTGCAATGGAGGGCCCCGAAAGGGGTGTCGTAGAGACAACTACTCGATCAGTGTTTTGGTAAAAGTTCGTAGGTAAGAATGGTTCTTGTACGAAAGCCCTATCAGCCACGTAAAACATGCAAAGATAAAGTAGAGGCGTCTAACTTTGTTTTGCAGGGGGCGTTGTGATGTGATATGGTTGTGGTAAAGGTAAAGTAGTTTACTTTGCGTTGCTAAGTAGTAGTAGATGATCGTGGAGATGATGGGCTACCACGCTGGAGGGCACTGGTGCCCTAGTGCCTACGGCACTGGAACCCTCATGCCTATGGCGCAGGGACCATGGCACGAGAATACGGTGGAGCAAGATGGAGATCACAGCGTGAAGGACTGATGAGGCCAAAATTGAAGCACATTTACCTTTTGTTTTCGCATAAATAGATTAGGAATTTTTGTATTTCACCGCGTCTACGCCTGCTATTGTGTTCTTGTTTCAACAAGATCCCAAATCATGGGGTCATATATGAACATATCAATTAGAGCTGTCATATTGTGTAAATATATGATATTTCTAAGTGATAAAAGTCATTTTATTAATTTACCTTCGCACCAGGAAGAATACTAAACAAGGAGGAGGCATCAGTACCGATAACGACCACTGGTACGGGCGAAGCCCGCACGTACCGTCCGCCTGTACCAGGCGCCATCCACACCGCCTCGTAAAATACTTTCTCTTGGCGAAGACAAGAGAGAGAGAGAGAGAGATCACACATTCACAGCCACCAGAAACCACAAAAAACTACATCCAAGAGGGATCTAAAGGAGGGACTTGGCTACAGTAAAATCCCAGATGCTTCGTGGATCATTGGAGGACAACGCATCATCCCCTTCATCATCAATCGCTGCATCCCTATCACCACCATTACCCCCATCTTTCATCTATTAGATCTATTTGTAATTCCGGATCCAATTGTGGTTTGCATTATATCTACCTTCGTACTTTTATCCATCAATTTGATTATGATGATGTTGTTGATTGCTTCCATGAGTGAGTAGTTCCTTTGTTCTTGGGGAGATGGAGAAACCCTTGCACCATTATGAACTTGGAATAAATATGATCTATTATTGTGTCCATATGACTTGCTTGTCTATGATATAATTATGATTTGTGTTTGATCTCTCTCTCTCTCTCTCTCGATGGTGTGTGTAGTCGGCCACATATCATTTGCCTTCAGGACTAAAGGGAGGGAGAAATCCTTTGGACATGTTTTTGAAGCATACCCGGAATGCCCCGTGACAGATTGTCACTGGCTCGTAACCTACACGGTCAAAGGGGGATTAAAGAGGGACTCCCTAAGCTAATTATAATATCTACATGGAAACCCTTAATTGTGGTGGTTTATATGGGTGACTGATCTCATACATCGTAGTGGTTATTTAGAGGTGACCTCACTCTTGGCTCAACAAAGTGGCTTCCTACGAGCCTTGTAGTGAACATCTTATTATGGGACTCTCTCCTCACATATGATGACACAATAAGTATGTTATCTTGATTACATATAACAATAATACTATGCTATTGGTGTATCCTACATCCCCGAGGACGTTTTAGCCCTATTGAGTTCAACCACACTTTCTCATGATCTTGTTACTAGTTTTCTATTACTGTTTTAATTACTTTTCTATAATCAACCATAAACCTTTCAAACACCCTTTACTTGAGATCAAAGACAGCTTACAAGTATACTGTGGTAGAGAGTAACGAGGGGCATAAATACCTTTACCAATAGATCTTTGTGGCTTCGATATCTTTACTTTGAAACTAGCTACAATTAATCTGTGCACTTGCAGCCATCAAGATATTTTCTAGCGTCGTTGCCGGGGAGCTAAGCGCTTTTGGTCTTTGTTCTTAGTTACTTATTTTACTCATTGCTTTACTAAGTTGTTTACTAGTTTCAGGTGAGCACCATGATGCACTTGGACTAATTAATCAACTCGATGCAACATAAATACCTCAGGAAGTTTAATAGAGGACTCGTTAAAGAATTCTTGAGTGGGAGCGAACAAGAATACGAGGTCAACCCTCATTTTATCGCTATTATTAACGACAAAACTTTTGCAGGAGAAGATCTTGATGAGGATCCTTACATTCATTTAATGCATTTTACCGAGCTATGTTGGACTCTTAAATTGAGAGGTTATTCTGATGATGAATTGAAACTTAAACTGTTTAGTCAATCTCTAACCAACACAGCTTTGGCTTGGTATAGAATTTGCCCTGCAGAGAAAATTGATACCTAGGAAAAACTTAAGGGAGAATTTGTGTCTCGATTCTTTCCCAAGGTAAAACCGCTGAAGTAAGAAGGGCAATTACAAACTTCAAGAACCGCCCAGGTGAAGGTTTGGTAAGAGCCTACAAAATGTACTTTCATAAATATCCCCATCATGATTTACCTGAGTGGTACGTTTTGCATATTTTCTATGGTGGACTTAATCAAGAAATTAAACATAAGCTTGACATGAATTCAGGAAGTTCTTTCATGGAGTTAACTATAATTAAAACTTGGGAACTTTTAGAACGATTTCGCCATAATAGAAAAACATGGGGATTTGATTTAGGAGACAAAGGAGGTATAGGAATCGAATATGATTGTCTCAATGCTTATAAAGATTCTAGTAAGGTAAAAGAAACTATTAATGAATTGCAACTTGATGATGATATTATCTTGCAAATCCTTCAATCTTTTACAGAACATATTGAAGCTCCAAAGAAAGACTGACTTCATTATACTCCGCCACCCGAGCCAGTTGTAGAAGAAGATCCAATAATCATGTCTCCTATCGATTCATTAAGGGAGGCACCCCCATATGTTGAAACCTTTGCTTTTACAAGGACGGTGAGAAAACATATGATGGATCAGTAACTAGAAGATCAACATAAAGAGGAAGAATTATTTCTCAAGGAGCTAGAAGAGAAAACACAAATAAGGAAAACTGAAGAAGATCGTGTACAAGAGGCAGATGCATCAATAAAGGAAGATATTTTAACCATGTTTGGACATTGCAATGTGATTGAGCTAGACACCGAAGCCTCACAATTCGTTGAAGGAAAGGTAAAAGATAAAGAAGTTGGTAAACCTATCCTCCCTTGCACTTTTGGAGGAACTTCCTATTCTGGCCTTTGTGATATTGGTACCGCTGTTAATGTTATCCTTTTAACTTTTATTAAAAATCTAAAATTAATTAGCTCTAGCTGAAATGGAAGATACGGATATGACTAGAATGGTTGCAAATAAAACACTCAGAGTCCCTATGGGAATAATTAGAGATGTACCAATTTGGATTGGACCCTACAAATATCCCATGGATTTTGTGCTTATTGATATGCCCACTGACGTTTACTACCTTGTCATTTTTGGAAGGACTTTTCTAAATACCGCAGGAGCAAACATTGACTACAAGAGGCAAACTATGTTTGAGAAATTGGATTTTCATTTCTCTAAATTTTACTAGAGGCCAACTATTGAAGAATTGGATGATGATGAGTACGAACGTGAGGAAGAAGGTAATATCAAAAATTTAGCTTCAATAGTCATCGAGACTCCTGATGATGTTTTAGCAAGAAGCTTAGTCAATAATAATGACATCCTTCAAGATGTAGAAAAATCTGAAATAGATGACTATATTGACTCCACACATGAGGTGGACATCCAGATTAATACAAAATATGAAGAACCTATAAGGAAAGGAGATGAGGATCTTCCTCCTCCAACCCTTAAAACTTTACCAAATGAACTAGAATGTAGATTTCTTGATGAATAAGTTTCCTATTATTGTAAGTGCTAACCTCGCAAAGAAAGAGGAGGAAAACTTAATGAAGGTTCTCCGCATGCATCGAAAAGCTCTTGGATATTCAATGAGTCACTTGAAGGGGATTAGTCCCTCAATATCCACCCATAGAATATTGATGGAAGAAGGAGCTCAGCCGGTCACAGACTTTCAGCGACGCCTTAAACCTCACATGAAAGAGGAGGTAACAAAAGAAATAATACGTCTGTTGGACGCAAGCGTCATCTTTCATGTGGAAGAGAGTGAATGGGTAAGTCATGTTCATTGTGTTCCAAACAAAGGTGAGTTTACGGTTTGAGAAAATGAACGTAATGAAATTGTACCTACTAGGACTGTTGTTGGACACAGGATATGCATTGACTATAGGAAATGTAATAAGGAATCTCGGAAGGACCACTACCCTTTACCGTTTATAGATCAAACTTTAGAAATACTTTCTATGCATTCTCATTTTTGTTACTTAGACGGCTATTACGGTTTCTCCCAAATTGTTGTTCATCCTGATGATCAACTTAAAACTACTTTTATTTGTCCTTATGGCCTTTATGCTTATTGTCGTATGCCTTTTGGTCTTTGCAATGCTCCTGCCACTTTTCAAAGATACATGACTATTATTTTTGCTGACTATGTTGAAAGTATTATGGAAGTATTCATGGACGATTTCTCTGTTTATGGAACTTCCTTTAATTATTGTCTCCATAATCTTCATAAAGTTTTGTAGAGATGCGAAGACACTAACTTAGTCTTGAACTGGGAGAAATGTCATTTTATGGTTCAAGAAGGCATAGTCTCAGTCACAAAGTCTCAGGTAGGAGCATAGAAGTTGATAAAGAAAAGATTGAAGCAATAGAAAGGTTACCCCCTCCTCGAGACATTAAAGGTATAAGAAGTTTCTTGGGTTATGTAGGGTTCTATAGAAGGTTCATTAAAAACTTTTCGAAAACTGCTAAACCTTTAACTAACCTTCTTCAAAAGGATGTCCGTTTTAATTTTGATGAAAAGTGCCTTAATTCTTTCAACATATTAAAACAATCCCTCCTTGAAGCTCCCACTATAAAACCACCGAATCGGAAGAAACCTTTTGAACTGTTTTGTGAAGCTAGTCATGAAGCTGTAGGAGAAATTATTTGTCAGTATGATGGTGATGACCTTAATATCATTCATCATGCTAGTCGCACCTTAAACAAGGCCCAAAAGAACTATCCAATGGCAGAAAAATAATTCTTCACAGTAGTTTTATCCTGTGATAAATTTAGGTCTTATATCATGGACTCCAAAGTAAGAGTACACACTAATCGTGTTGGACTCATTAAAGTGCAAAAAAGTAAGAGTACACACTAATCGTGTTGGACTCCAAAGCCAAGAATGATTCGTTGGACTCTATTCTTGCAAGAATTTAACTTACATATCCTACAAAGGAAGGAAGAGATGGAGGAAACATTCATGGATACTCAAGAAGTTATTCATCCTAAGGAGGTGTCATCCGTGTATGTACCTGTGGGAACCACACTACCGAAAAGGAAGTTCTCTGTTTCTTCTTACAATGGTTTTAGTAACTTTCTGCAACCCACTTTATTTGAAGAGAGGAAGAAAATATACTCAAATGAGTTCATATTCCCTCTATGATCATGGATTATGAAAACCTAAACACATTTTCGTTCTGTGTGATTTTCTATTAATTCTTTTTGCATATATGTTTTCCTTACATTTTTCTGAGTTCATTAGCGGTCTTACAAGATCGGTATGGGCGGACGATATGGCCGGATCTGCCCGTACCAATGGTCGTTGAGCACACTGGTGCCTCATTGTATTTCTCGTGGAAGCGGTACGACCATGTGGTATAGGCACATCCTCCGTACCGCTGGTTGTTATCGGTTCTATGACTTCCATCTTCTTTTCTTTGTTCGTATTCTTGTGTCAACAAAAAAATTGAATCTGTGAAGTCGGTAGATACGGGTAGTTGATACGACCAAAACGTATCTACTTTCCTGAACACTTTTGTAATTGTTTCTCTTCTAAACTTGTGTGATTTGGATGCAACTAAGACGGACTGACGTTGTTTTCAGCAGAATTGCCTTGGTGTCTAGTTTTTATGCAGAAAATCAACTATCAGGAAAAATCCCAAGAAAATATGCCAAAAATCCTATATCACCAGAAGACTCCCGGAGCCAGAATACGAGATGGAGTGGGGCTGGGGCCCAGCCACACCACCTGGCCGTGCGGGCTAGGCCTGGCCACACCAGGGGGTGGTCTGCTCGCCCCAGACACCCCCTCGGTCTCCCTCTTCGCCTATAAGATGCCTTTTGACCTAAAAACTTAGGGGGGTTCGACGTTTTTCCAGAAGAAGTTCCGCTCCGCCGCCACCATCAGATTCCACGAAACAACACCAGAAACTCCGTTCTGGCACCCTGCCGGGACGGGGAATTGGAGGAGATCATCGCCATCATCATCACCATCGCTTCTCCATCGACCATCCATGTTTCCCCCATCTATGAGTGAGTAATCCCCAGCTGTAGGCTATGGGGATGGTAGGGATTGGATGAGATCGGTCATGTAATAGTATCAGATTGTTAGGGCATGGTGCCTAGTATCTTATATTAGTGCTTTATGACTTTGTTGCTACTTATTATGCTTAATGCTTGTCACTAGGGCCCGAGTGCCATGATTTTAGATCTAAACATGTTATTGATTCATTATGATAGTATTGTTTATGGTCTTACCTGCAAGTTGTATACACACGTTATTGTCCGGAACCAATGGCCCCGAAGTGACAGAAATCAGGATAACCGGAGGGAATGGCTTTGATGTGAGGATCACATGTGTTCCCGAAGTGTTAATGCTTTGGTCCCGTGCTCTATTAAAAGGAGCACCTTACTTGCCAGTAGTTCCCTTAAGGCCCCGCTGCCAACGGGCTGGTAGGACAAAAGATGTTGTGCAAGTTCTCATTGCGAGCACGTATGACTATATATGGAACACATGCCTAGGATTATCTAGTACTTGGATGCTTTATCTTATTTATTTGCAATTGCCCCATGTTCTGATTGCCATGTGAATTGTCTTGTCCATGCAACGCCCGTCCATCCACCCCTATGCCTACCGCACTCGAATCCTACTGTTTACTGCTATTGTTACTACTGTCTTTAGTTTACTACTACTGTTACTTTACTATTCCTACTACAAAACTGTCGCTACTGATAAACTGTTGTGAGCAAGATTATTTCCAGGTGCTGCTGAATTGACAACTCAGTTGTTAAGGCTTATAAATATTCTTTGGCTCCCCTTGTGTTGAATCAATAAACTGGGTTTCACTTGCCTCGAAATACTGTGATATACCCCCTATACTTGTGGGTCATCAAAACTATTTTCTGGCGCCGTTGGCGGGGAGCATAGCTTTATTTATTAAGTTCACTTGGATTCTCTATTGTTCGTTGTTATCCATCCATCATGGCTAAGTCTCGTGATGGCAAGGTTCCTATTTTACCATCCACTACAAGAAGAGGTACGATTCTGAACACCTCTGTTGCTCTTGATTCACCATCTGCTATGAGTAAGCTCGTTACACCACCACATACACATGCTACACACACTGCTACTACTGTTGAATCTGAAACTTCAGATACTTATGATGCTGCTTCTACCGTGCTTGGTAAGAGTGGTTCATTAGGTCCTTTTCTAGATGCTACGATTGCTAGAACTATAGCTGGAAATACTGAAACTCCTAATGAAGACACTACTACACCTGTTAGTTCACCTGAGTCTAGTGAGAGTTATGATATTGAAGATGGTTAGGTTGAGATGACCGATGAATTTATAAAAGAATGTAAAAACACCCATGATAGGAGTGCTGCTAAGAATCTCCTTGAGACGCGTACTATTAGACCCAAATTGTCTCCTATTGCTAAGTTTGTTGCTTCTCCCATAAACATTAAAGATAAATATTATGATTTCTCTCTTGATCTATCTTACATAGCTATTGTTGAGAAAGAACCTTTTTGTGGGACTAAGAATGAAAGTGCGGTAGCACATATGACTGAGATTTCTACCATGAGTGGCCTGTTTTCTGATGATATTAAGATGCGTACTTAGTTTGTTGCTAAGATTTTCCCTTTTTCACTGAAAGGGGAAGCTAAACCTTGGTTTAGTAATCTACCTCCTGGATCTATTGATAGCCCTGATTGTTTAATTAGTACTTTCCTGCAGAAATATTTTCCTCCTAGTGCTAGACATGCTATTTTGTAGGAACTTTTTGATTTTAAACAGGGAGAAAAAGAGATATTGCATAAATCATGGGCAAGGTTTTGTGCTTTGATTCATGCACAGGCTGGAAGTCCATTACCAAAGAATGAGCTACTTGATATATTTTATAATGGACTAACTGAAGAATCTAGGACATACCAAGATAGTTGTGCTGATTGTGTTTTCAGGAATAGGACTCCCAAGGAAGCTGAGGAATTAATTTCTAAAATAAGCAAGAACTATGAAGATTGGACTCCTCCTGAACCAGCTATATCTGAAGTAATCATACCTGAACCAGCTATACCGGCGCCTATAGCATTATCTAAGAAGAGGGGAGTTATTGAACTAAATGATGAAATGATGAAGGAAGCTAAGAAATGTCTTAAGGAGAAGGGAATTAAAGCTACAGATGTCAAGAATTTACCTCCTATAGAAGAATTATGTAAGCCTATCCCCTACTCATCCACTATTGAGGTACACTCTCTCCAACACTTTGATGAAGGTGATATCCCTTACTGTAAACCTCCTGATCAATGCTTAGAAGAATTTGATATTTTCATTGTTAAGCAAGATAATTTTAATAAAAGGGTGCAAAATCATCTAATGGAAAACTCTAGAGCTATTGTTGAGTTAAAATATATTGTGGAAAGAACCTCTAATGATGTTAAAATGATTGTTAAACACTTTCAAATGGTTCAAACTCAAATAGTTCAACTCATTAAAGTGCAAAAATACTTGCTAGTTAACGCAGCTAAAGAAAAACATGCTTATGAAATTAGAACTAGAAGTGGTGCTACTACCTAGGATCCTCTATATCCTAGGGGCATCCCAAAAGAATTGAGCAGGATTCTCAACAAGCTGAAAATAGTGGCTCTACTCATAAGAAAAGGAAAAAGAAACATAAAACTATTGTAGAACCCTCTGAACCTGCTATAGATCCCAATAGTATATCTATTTCTGATGCTGAAACTGAAAGTGGTAATGAAGAAAATGATGTTCCTGATAAAGAAAAAGTTGAAGAAGAACCTAAAAAGCACACCAAGAATACTAAATACAATAAAGAAGATTTTTTTGCTAAGAAACATAGTAGTGAAAGAGAGCCTTGGGTCCAAAAACCTATGCCTTTCCCTGATAAGAAACACAAGTCAAAGGAAGATGAACACTATAATAAGTTTTGTGAGTGGATGAAACCTTTATTCTTGCAAATTCCTTTGACTGATGCCATTAAACTGCCTCCTTACTCAAAGTATATGAAGGATATTGTCTTGCATAAAAGGAAGATCCCTAATGAAGAAATGTATACTTTGCTTGCTAATTATTCCCTTGCTCTATTAAGAATAGTTACGTTAGAACTGCTTTGTGTGATTTGGGAGCAGGAGTTAGTGTCATCCCTTTTTCTCTCTATAAGAGTTTTCAACTTGAAAAACTGATACCAACTGATATATCTTTGCAAATGGATGATAAATCTACTACTATTCATGTTGGTATATGTGAGGATGTACCTGTTCAAGTGGCTCATAATTGCTTGATATTAACTGATTTTGTTGCGCTTGAAATGCCTGAAGATGATAATTGTCTATTATTCTTGGGAGACCTTTTCTTAATACTACAGGAGTTGTTATTAATTTTAATCAAGAAAATGTGACTTTCAATGTTAATGACAAGGAACATACTGTCTATTTGCCCAAGAAGATTGATAGGACTTATGGTTTGAATTCAATTGAACATGTTGAGGGCATTCAAGTTGGAGAAATATATTGTCCCGTACCAAGAGAAAAAATTGAAACTATTATGATTGGGACCATTGCTATCAAGTTGAGGTAACATAATCATT
Source organism: Avena eriantha (assembly GCA_910589775.1). Classification (NCBI taxonomy): domain Eukaryota; kingdom Viridiplantae; phylum Streptophyta; class Magnoliopsida; order Poales; family Poaceae; genus Avena; species Avena eriantha. Next base: position 8,418,299 of record OU342741.1, on the reverse strand, counting down.
AGTGGGATACAAAGTTTTGTTTCATATAAAATTGTTTTGGTAACAAGACCTGATCAACCTTTTTAACAAAAGGATTTCATTGAACAAAACAATGTTTTCACCGTGATTATCTCCGCTTACTTCTATTCTATCCATTTTAGTTTTTCCTTTCGTTTAGTTTTCTTTTCTGTTGTTAGTTGCTTGCATGTTAGAGTGTCTTAGAACTTTTGTAGTCCTATCCTTGTTTTATTCATTGCATCGTTGCAAAAAAATCTTTTTCTGTCAGAAAATCATTCATCTACACCTGAAAATTGCCCAAAAATAAAGTGTCTCAAAAAATTCTAGAAAATTAATATTAAATTTTTACGTGAAAAAAGGGGCAGAGTAGTGCCTGGAAGGTACCAGGGGGGCCCACCAGGCAGGCACAACACCTGGTGGCTCGGCCAGCCCTAGGGCGCGCCTGCCTATGGTGTGGGCCACTCCTGGCCCTCCACTCACTCTTTCACTTGCCATTTTCTTCTCTCTCCCGAGCAAACACCAGTTCATTGCTCAAAATCGTGTTCTTGCTATGCTTGCCCTCGATTTTTCGATCTCCTTGCTCAGCGCATCTTTGCTGCTGAAATTTGGAGCATTTGTTCTTCGGTATGTGACTCCTCCGCTTGTCCAAGTAGACTTGTGTTTAGTGGATTATATCTTGAGTATTTTGCTGCTGTAGGTGACAGGTTATGAGAGCTTGTAAGCTTGTTTGATGCTTAGAGATATAGTTTTGATGCATGTTTAGGCCTCTTACAAGTACCTATGAGTAGTGCCCTTCATTATATTCACGTTGCAATCACTTGTTTAATATGTGTTTAAATTTCAGAATATCAAACATGAACAACCATACCTTTGGAGAAATATTTGAGAGGGATGCACCTAGAAGGTCAAGGCCCTCAAGATCAGCCTCTTAGTTTAGGCCATCATACAACAAAGATCTTATTGCAACTCGTATTGGTAACAAAGGAGATGATGGGGATGCTCACCCATCTACTTTTCCTTGTTTTACTTTCTTACAAGCTGAAGGGATTCTTGATGAATTCTTGCTACTGATTCAGAGGGTTGGTTTGACCTCATATATGCAAGATGAGAGTGAGCAATACGCTATGCTCACCAAAACTTTTGTTGAGAGCTTCGTGTTTACTAACACGCCCTATCAGTCAACTGTCTCTTTCAAAATTTATAATATGGCCTTTACCATGTGATTGGAAAGATTTTGCAGTGTTGTAGGTGTAAGCATGACAGGGACCGTGAAAAAGATTCAAGGGCGACCCGCTGATTTGCTGGAACTTTACCAAGGGGTGACCAATGATGATGACCGCGTGGCTCAACGCGGAAAGATAAGAAACATCCAAATCCCTGCTCTTAGATACTTTGCATATTATTTTGCTACTAGCGTTCTTGGTAGGGAGAATACGAGTAATATCTCCAACTATCATTTAGCCTTCCTTGTTGCTGCGCTTAACAATGACACTCGGTACAACCTTGGCTCGCTTATTGCTCGCCGCCTAGCTTCTAGGGGGCCTATCTATGGGGGCATCATTTCCTCACATATGGTCAATGCATTAGGGCTTTCAGTGGACCCCAATGATACTATATTGGCACCACAAAGGCTTGACCTTGCTGCTACGAAAACTCATCACTTAGCCACTACTGATTCTGATTTGGGCAGTCTAGTATATAGGATGCTATTTACTGACGGGGACAAGAGGGAGATCCCTTTGCCACAATCTACTTTGTTTAGTGTTCACAGGAGACTGTGGTCGTGCTCCAAGGAGGAGGTGGACGAGCAGCTCCGCTTGCTGGGTTTCCACGGGCATCACCAGGAGGATGTGCCCTCCTACGATTACTCTGCGCACTACGGAGGTATGTACTCGAGCTGGCACCAGGATGAGGGTACCTCCTCGTCGTACCAAGATGACACTTCATCCTGGCCTGCTTGGGATTGATACCCACTTAGGCCAAAAGCCTAAGCTTGGGGGGAGGTACACCAACATCACGCTCATCTCCATATCATTCTGTGTCAGTACTTTGTACATTCATGTTTTGTTCTCTTTTTATTTTTCGTTCTTTCTATGCTTTTGCTTTCTAAAACATAAAAAGACCAAAAATATTTCTATTGTTTCTCTTTGGTTTGCTTCTTTTTATTTTTGCCTTGGTTTGTTTTTCCCTTTTTGCTTTTTATGAACTATTCGAAAAACCCAAAAAGATTTTGCTTTGCTTGTTCTTCCTTTTTGGTTCTTGCTTTAAAAAATCGAAAACACCAAAAATATTTGTTGTTCTTCTTTCGTTTTGTTAGTTTGTTGCAGGGTTCAGCAGTCCTCAGTGGGATTTGGTTTCATATTATTATTCAAGCCACACAAGTGAAGGGAAATAATGAGGATTAATGACAACTTGAGGTGTGGTAAGAGGCTGGTAACGAACTCTATTTGTTTTCATTTTTGTACATATACTCATCATTGTGGGCATGCTTAGTCTGTTCGTATAGTGTGTATGTTATTTATGAATGCTTAGTAGTTCTTGCTTTCATATGATTAGTTCCAGCTTGCTAATAGTTTGTAGCATGTCTTATGAATGTTTGCTTGCCTTACTCTATTCATAACTTGGTATGACACTGTGGTATCCTCCTCGGAATGTTTCATTTGAATTGACTTGGCACATGCTCATGCATGCATATGACTGAAATAATCAGTTAAGCCTCGATGAATTATTTTGCCTTGAGGGTCTTGAATCACTTTCATGCCATGATTAGTCTTGGTTTGTTGCAAGCATGATCATGATAGCTATTGCTCTCTCGTTTGTCGCTCCCTTACTATTGCTAGCCTTCACTTACACTCAGTATGTTTTACTCGTGTTTCCAATTCCCTAAACCCAAATATTGCCAAAAGTGTCCACCACACCTGCCTATTAGCATCATTTGGTATTTCCGTGCATATTCAATATGCCTTGTTTTCTTCTGAATAAAATGTATGTTTGTTTTGGGAAAGTTAGTTAGTAAAGCTCTCACGAACTTGATGGCACACTTTATTTTATTGCATTTAATAAACCTGAACCATTGCGTCCATCTTTGTTGCGTGTATGCTTGTGCTTTATAAGTTGAAGTTAGCAGAACCATGTATCATGGGGAACGCTTTCAACATTCCACGGGTACTTTGTACCCCGTTGATATCATGTTCTTTTGCTCATGGATCCCAGCGGTGTGAAATAAAAGTGGAACTTGTAAGATCATGGAGTTTGTATATGTGTTAGGGAAACGCCTGGGCCGCTAGCCTAAGCCGTGCCTAATCATGGTGGAAACTTGCAGCATAACCATAATGAGCATTCTATGAAGCATCCTCAATAAAAATCTATGCACATAGTAAATAAAAAGATCGCTGAGATACTCATTGTCTGCTTGCCTTGTCATTTTGATTATGGGATAGCTCATGTGTCATGTGCAAGGGGTACCCCGTTGGCAGTTCTCTTTGATACATATGTACTTACAATGACAAGAGCTTACTTATGAATGAAGTTGAGTAGCATGAGGTCCGGTACTCGTAAGTAAGGGGCATGAGACTTTATCTTATAACTTGTCAAGCATATCCTCTTAGTTGTGTCACTTTAACCTTAACCATTTAAAGATGCTTATGATAGGGGCAATGAGAGCTCAAAGCTAAGGAGTACCATACTTTCAGCATTTGGAAGCCTTTCAAACTTTTCAAAACTTGTTGATTTCTTTGTTGAGTCTCCACCTATTCTATGAGCACCTTCTTGAGAGCATAGTTTTCATTCTTAGTGTAATGTGCTTGCCTCAAAACTTGATTATTTGTGTTATGACTTTGATGCTTATATCTTTGATATCTTTACTTATAGTCTTCACCTAAACTTCAGAGGTGCCTTGGCATTCATAATAAAAGGCAAGCGAGATACTACTCTATCATACCTTATTATGAGCATTGTAATATTGCTTATATTTATACTTCATGCTACTTATTATTTTTAATTTGGAATCTCTTCATAGCTTGCAATGCCTATTAAGTAAATTTAGTTGCATACTCTTTATTATTAATTGTCTAAGTAGTTGATTACATGCTGAGAATATATACATCATTTGAAGCAAATGTGTTCGTCAAAGTTTCTTTTCTCGCACTCAGTTTTCAACTGAATTGCTTGAGGACAAGCAATAAGCTAAGCTTGGGGGGAGTTAATACGTCCAAAACGTATCTACTTTCCCCAACACTTTTGCAATTGTTTCTCTTCTAAACTTGTGTGATTTGGATGCAACTAACACGGACTGATGTTGTTTTCAGCAGAATTGCCTTAGTGTGTAGTTTTTATGCAGAAAATCAACTATCAGGAAAAATCCCAAGAAAATATGCCAAAAATCCTATTTCACCAGGAGACTCCCGGAGCCAGAATACGAGATGGAGTGGGGCTGGGGCCCAGCCACACCACCTGGCCGTGCGGGCTAGGCCTGGCCGCACTAGGGGTGGTCTGGTCATCCCAGACACCCCCTCGGTCTCCCTCTTCGCCTATAAGATGCCTTCTGACCTAAAAACTTAGGGGGGTTCGACGTTTTTCTAGAAGAAGTTCCGCTCCGCCGCCACCACTAGATTGCATGAAACAGCACCAACAACTCTGTTCTGGCACCCTGCCGAGACAAGGAATTGGAGGAGATCATCGCCATCATCATCACCATCGCTTCTCCATTGACATCCATGTTTCCCCATCTATGAGTGAGTAATCCCCCGCTGTAGGCTATGGGGATGGTAGGTATTGGATGAGATCGTTCATGTAATGGCATCAGATTGTTAGGGCATGGTGCCTAGTATCTTCTATTAGTGCTTTATGACATTGTTTCTACTTGTTATGCTTAATGCTTGTCACTAGGGCCCGAGTGCCATGATTTCAAATCTGAACATGTTATTGATTCATTATGATAGTATTGTTTATGGTCTTAGCTGCAAGTTGTATACACACGTTGTTTTCTGGAAACAATGGCCCTGAAGTGACAGACATCGGGATAACCGGAGGGAATGGCTTTGATGTGAGGATCACATGTGTTCACGAAGTGTTAATGCTTTGCTCCGGTGCTCTATTAAAAGGAGCACCTTGATTGTCAGTAGTTCCCTTGAGGCCCCGCTGCAAACGAGCTGGCAGGACAAAAGATGTTGTGCAAGTTCTCATTGCAAGCACGTATGACTATATATGGAACACATGCCTAGGATTATCTAGTACTTGGATGCTTTATCTTATTTATCTGCAATTGCCCTATGTTCTGATTTCCATGTGCATTGTCTTGTCCAAGAAACGCCCGTCCATCCATCCCTATGCCTACTGCACTCAAATCCTACTGTTTACTGCTATTGGTACTACTGTTGTTACTTTACTATTCCTACTACAAAACTGTCGCTACAGATAAACTGCTGTGAGGAAGATTCTTTCCAGGTGAAGCTGAATTGACAACTCAGTTGTTAAGGCTTATATATATTCTTTGGCTCCCCTTGTGTCGAATCAATAAATTGGGTTTCACTTCCCTCGAAAATACTGCGATACACCGCCTATACTTGTGGGTCATCAGTAGTACGGGCGGAACCCGCCCGTACCACTTAGTCGGTGGACTTTTACCAACTTCGATCCACAGTGTTTTTGGAGACGACCTGGTATGGGCGCGCCGTACGGGCCCCACCTGTACCAGTTGGTCATTATGACCCGAAATTCCTTCTTTTGCGCTTATTTGTTTCCATATTTCTTAGGATTCTTTTCTTGGGAAACCCTTTTTCTCTCAATACGAGTTTTACCCTGCCTCTAACCCTTTACAAGTCTCTTTAGAGATCCACCTCTCTCTTATATCAACAGATCTAATCTACTTGATGTGCTACTCGATTCAAGGCAAAGGAAAGCCTCTAAACCTCACGGCCCGTTCATGGGATAGTTTCAAGACTTCCTCCATCGAAGCTGATGATTGTGAAGCTCAAGGCCTAAGCCGAAGAACAAGCAGTACACTTATGACTCCGATGATGATGATTCTGAAGACGAGGAGTTCCAGATCTTCATGGAACAATCAAAGAGGGAATGGAAGCAGGCGGACTACTTGGCGATGGTGAAGTCTGGAGATGAGGAAGAAGCCAAGAAGGCTCATGGGAAGGGGTGCACGGAGTCGCTCAAGCTCATCTCCGCCAACTACTCTTCACCAAAGCGTAAGAAGTCTAACCGTTCCAATACAGGAACTTATCAGGAGACTACGACACATACCTCAGCAACAAAGAAGATCACCACGAACGCGTGCATGAGCGTGAAGCCAGAAGAATACTGGTGGTTCAACCTTCTGGACGTGCTAGTTGGTGTGCACGACCCGGACAATGAACACCGTCTTCACAAGATAGAGAAGTACGAGAAAGAAGAGCTCATCCATAGGGAGATCATGCGCAAGTTCCTTTCGGATCTTGAAGGAAAGAAGGAACTCAATGACATGATGAGAAAAGTCGATGATGGGATGTTCCTCTTGCGTTCGGGTCATACAAAAGTGTCTTCAACACATTTCTGCACTGGAAGAGACGAATAAGAAACTCTGCGCTGCGGTCTCCAACAAAACCACTTCACCTTGATGGGCGCCACGGTACCAAATAATCGCAAGGAATTGTTTGATACACCCGGCTTGATTCCAAGCTTGGGGGATCTATGAAAACCTTGTAATCTATCTTAGAGTTTTAGCATGTTTACTTCTCCGCACACATGTTAGATTTTAATTTCTGATTTTGCATTAGTTGCATCAACTTCGAGTTCCCTTTGTTTGAGAGAAGATTTATATCTGTTGAGTTATGAGACTTTATGATAATTGAAGTTGTGTTTTATTCAAGATTATTATATTAGATGATTGAACTAGGTTGAGTGTTATGATACTTGTACAGCTATCATAATTTTAGGGACTTCCACATAAACAAAAGTACTGATTAAGTTATGAGAAGAAGAATTCTGGTAGCATATTATAATTAAGAGTTTTTTGAAAGCCATTCAAAGTAGTGGGCATGATCAAGTAGCTGTGCTGAAAAAAAGAAAAGAAAAAAGGGAGAAAAAGGAGAAAGTAAAAACATGGACATACAAGGATCAAAATAAAAGAAGAAAGCAGTTATCAAAAGAATCAAACATAGAAAAAAAGAGAAAGAAAATGATCATGAATCTTTACTACTATACTTAGTGCTCTATATCTTTAATCTTGTGATTATATGATAAGTTGAATCACTAGCAGCTTCTTATAATTTCATTAATAGTGAAAAAGGTGTTGAAGCCTCTAAGTTATGTAATGTGTAAGGGTATGGTAATACCTCCGATGTGTCTTTACATCTGATGTTATATTCCTACTTCAATTCCTACCTCATTTATTGTAACGACTCGTGTCTCATGAACATGATGATCTTATCCATAAGCCACCATCTTTTTCGGGGACGAGCAAGATCCTAGCTTGGGTTAGTTGATGAGTCCAAAATTGAAGCATATTTACCATTTGTTTTTGCATAAATAGAATAGGGATTTTTGTATTTCACCACGTCTACGCGCGCTATTTTGTTCTTGTTTCAACAGGATCCCAAATCATGGAGTCATATATGAACATATCAATTAGAGCTGTCATATTGTGTAAATATATGATATTTCTAAGTGAGAAAAGTTATTTTATGAATTTACCTTCGCACTAGGAAGAATACTAAACAAGGAGGAGGCATCAGTACAGATAACAACCACTGGTATGGGTGGAGCCCGCCCGTACCATCAGCTCGTACCAGGCGCCATCGACACCGCCTCGTCAAATACTTTCTCCTAGAAAAGACGAGAGAGAGAGAGAGATCCAATATTCACAGCCACCAGAAACCACAAAACCACATTCAAGAGGGATCTGAAGGAGGAACATGGCCGGAGTAAAATCCCAGCTGCTTCCCTTGTTAGGTGAATGTACTTACCTAGAAGTATATGCAGCCAGTATTTCTATCGAGTGCCCGATTAGTGCTCCCGATGGGAGTATCCCCCGAGGATATTATGAGTATCTTGTTGCTGACCATTGGCTCACTTTTCGTGGCACCCGAGGACTTAATCGACTCGGTTGACGCATTTGTAGACACAACTGGGTTTTGGCTAGTCTTGTTGGAGGATCCAACTAGTTAGAAAGGTTGGAGATGTCAGGGATGACGCTCGGTGCATGCAAGCAGCAGCTGATGGGACGGGACGGGATGATGTGAGCCTGTTGTAAAATCTAACAAGATTTTATAGTACGATGCATGGGAACTAGAGTTTGACAGAGGTTTCCTCGATTATTGTGAGAGGTGAAGTTAATGCGGCGACGGTTCGTCCCCATGGCTCCATGTGTCCTGGTGGATGTGCGCTGAGAGCCTGCAATGCACATGTTTGTTAGAGAATATTTCCGCGAAAGTATTAATTCAATCCTAATGAGGAGCCTAGGAAAGTGTTTTTATACGGTGTTTCTGTCACACCCAAGGTGTCATAGGTCTTGAGTGAATTCATTGCAAATGTTGATGGTGGAAGTGGTGAATAAAAGATAGAGGAATCTGCTTAGCAAATAAGTAAATTGCATGAAAGTAAATATGCCAAAGGTGTGTAAAGGTCCTGTAGATGAGAAGTTAGGCACGGAGAGAATCAGTTAATGGTGATAGTAAAAGTGCCAAATAGAATAAGTGGAATAAGTAATAATGATAATTCTTATTTATAATTGAGTAGAGAAGTAACCTATATACCGACTAGGAGTCCTCATGGCCAAATCATCCAAATCCCAATGATCCATCTGCCTATTACCACAACCATGGTTAGCACATTAATTAAGGTCTTTCAACCAGATCAAGGCTTTAATCTTGGTGGTTCCTTGTTGTCCTAGAGTAGTGCTAGCTCTTCTTTGATATCGGCCATGTCACTCGGGGGTCGCCGAATTACTAGCATACAAGTTCATACCTATGAGATCTTTGGATCATGTTACCTGGGACCTTAAATTAGATAACACGCATTAGGTAAACTTAGATATTCATTCTCATTGTTTAAATAAACATTGCAACAATCACAAATGGATGGAGTTAAAGGAGGTACATCATATCTCACCAATCCCCTACATCTCCCACGCCTATGGGGGTTTACTCAGACATAAGAGGTAGACAAATCAAAGGCACAATTGTATTGAAAATAGAAATCATCTCAAAGTTATTGGAGCAAACCACAATAGCGATTAAAGATCCAATCAAATACAAACCAAGGGTAGATCAAAGTATCAAACCCTAATCTTACAAGTGCCACGCTCTCTCTTTCTAAGTAATGATGGAATGATGGTGGAGTGTGAGGTTTTGAGGTTTAAGATCGTCAGAGAACGAGGTGAAGTTCTTCTCCTCTTTCAGATCTGATCTCCCCCTCTAGATGGCTTGCGGCATTTGTAACTTCCGTTCTATGGTTCTTCTCGTCTCTTCCCTTTTACAAAAGTTGCTTGTATTGATATAAGGAAGGTGCTGGATGATAGTATGGGTGGATGGTACGGGCGCCCCGACCATACCAGTTGTCGTTATGCATGCTGACGCCTCCAATGAAAGTGGCTCCAATTGGGGATTTGCTTATTCTGATGTAATTATCCCATTAATGCTATTAGATCTTCAATAAATGTTCATTACATGAAAACCATCACAAGAAAACAAGGATTCGCTAATTGCGACATTAACTTTAGTGAAAAGGGCAATCTTCAGGGAAATCTGGCAACAAACAAGAGGAAAACCAATGGTAAAAAGTGATGAAATTTGGAGCTATCAACATCCCCAAGCTTAGCGGTTACTCACCCTCGAGTTACAAAGTTATAATGAAGATAAAGACTTACAAGTTCGAGGTTGTATCATATTCCATCGTCTCAAATCTTGCAACCTTGAACACGAGTCTAATATATCTGAACAGTTGCACTTAAGCTTGATCCCTAAACGCAAGTAACTCGCTAGCTAATAGTTCTTATAACTAATACGTTGCTAACGTATCCATAATTTTTGATGTTCCATGCTTAGTTTTATCTACTTTCTTATGTTTTGTTCACACTTTGGAGTACTTTCTATACACTTTCTTGGACTAACCTATTAACAAGAGCCACATTGCCAGTTGCCTGTTTTCTGTTGTTTTTGGTTCCAGGAAAGTCAGAAAATGAATATTCTCGGAATTGGACCAGACAAAAGCCAAAGTCGATACTTTACCGGAAGACTCACGGAGCCAAAAGACGAGACGGAGAGGGGCCATAGGGCAGCCACACCATGTGGTGGCGCGGGCTAGCCCTGGCCGCGCCACCAGGTGGTTTGGGCCCCCTGGCCGCCCACCGACCTTGCCTCTTCACCTATAAGATGCCTCCCGATGCAAAAACCCTAAATCGTCAATCAGAAATACACGAAAAGTTCCGCAGTGCCACCGCCACCGAAGGGGAGATTTTGGGGACAGAAAGTCTCTGTTCCGGCACCCTGCCGAGATGGGGAAGTGCCCCCAGAGCCATCTCAACCGATCTCCACCGCCATCTCCATCACCGTTGTTGATTCCCATGATGATGAGGGAGTAGTTCTTCCTCGAGGCTAAGGGATCTACTGGTAGCTATGTTTTCATCTCTCTCTCTATGCATGATCATATTGTGATCATGAGCTTTGTAATCAAGTAGATCTACCTTGCTACTCAAGTGCTTTATTAGATCTTTGCTCTCCCCATGTGTGTGAAGTTGACAGTGTGCACACCATGGTGGCACTTAGGCTAGAGATTACAAATACTTGTTATGAGTTATATTTGGAGTTGGATGTTTCTATGAAATTGTGGTGTTTGTTGGAATCATCTAGTGCTCAAGGTGACAGTGTGGGGTTATCTAGATGCGGAAAGCAAACTTTGAGGTGTGCTGTTATAGCCCTACCATGGATTAGAGTGTCCAACCGGAGAGTAGTTAAGAGTAGTATCATAAAGAGAAGATATCTATATGAGAGTGTTCACTAGTGAAAGTATGATCCCTAGGCCTTGTTTCTAAGCATTGAAACTTCGTTTGCTACTAGATCTGTTACATGTTTGCTTGCTTCCATCTTTATTTCAGTTTGCCTTTAGTCTCTTCCATGCCATCAAGCTATTTTCTAACACCATTGTCTTATATCCATACCACTTGTATTTCACTATCTCTTCGCCAAACTAGTGCACCTATACACCTGACAAGTGTATTGGGTGTGTTGGGGACACAAGAGACTTCTTGTATCTTGATTACAGGGTTGCTTGAGAGGGATACCTTTGACCACTTCCTCCCTGAGTTCGATAAACCTTGGGTGATCCACTTAAGAGAAAACTTGCTGCTGTTCTATAAACCTCTACACTTGGAGGCCCAACAACTATCTACAAGAATAGAACTGCGTAGACATCAAGCTATTTTCTGGCGCTGTTGCCGGAGAGGTAAGGTAAAAGGTACTCACATCATCTGGTGTCAGGGCTCGAAGTTATTTCCTTTAGATTCTGCAATTTTGTCTTTTTGTTTCTTGTTTTCACTAGTTAGGCTTAATGGAAAACAACAACAAAATTAGAGAGCTTTTTAGTATTTTTCCTAAGTCAGAACATGAATTGTCTGAAAAGAAAATTAAAAACCCATGGAACTTTCTTTGCATGCTAATAACAATGTTATTAGTATGAATCTTTTGAACACTTTTGTTACTAATGCTATGGAAACGTCTAAGCTTGGGGAAGTTAGTTTTTATGAAAATGATCTTTTTAGTTCCCCAGCTTTAAAGAAAAAAAATTTCTCTAATGATACTTTATCTCCCATATGTGGTAATTCTAATGATACTTGTAATATTTTAAATCCACATACTGACAGCATCCCTTTTAAAATACCTATAAAGATTGTTTAACGTGTTATGAATAACTATTATTTTGGAGATGGAACTGTCCATCCTGGTGATCATTTACTCTTTATACATGAGTTATGCGAGTTGTTCAAGTGTGCAGGTATTTCAATGAACCAAGTTAAGAGGAAACTATTCCCTTTTTCACTTAAGGGCAAAGCAAGGGAGTGGTATGAGCTACTAGATGATCCTCATCAATTGGAAGGAACTTGAATCTCTCTTTTACTCTAAATTTTATCCTCCTCATGAAATTCATAAAGATAGGAATTACATTTATAATTTTCATCCACATGATGGAGAAAGTATTGCCCAAGCATGGGGGAGATTGAAGTCACTAATGCTCAAATGTCCCATTCATGAGCTCCCCAGTAATATTGTTTTTAATAATTTCTATGCAAGGCTTTTAGGACATTACAAGGACTATCTAGATACTTGTTTAGAGGGATCCTTCACAAGTAAGGAGGTCAAAGCTAAGTGGGATCTTCTTGAAACAATTCAAAGCAATACCGAAGATTGGGATAACAACAAAGGTAAAGAACCAGGTATAAACTATGAGTATGATTGCATTAAGTCTTTCGCTGAAACTGCCGATTTTCAAGAGCTTAGTTCTAAATATGGTCTTGATCCTCAAATTCCTTTGCTTCTCATATTAATGCTCCTAAAAAAATGGGATATGTATCATGAGTCTTTTAAAGACACTTGCATGGAAAATGAAATTGTGATTAATGATAGCAATAAACATGCTCAAACCTCTGAAATTACTATTTCTTATAAGCATGTTATTTTTTGTGGAATACATAGAACTTGTGAGAATAATCAAATTGAAGAAGAATATTGTATCACCCACAGGAATGAAAAAACTAGAATGCGGTATAGGGATCTAAATGATCTTGGTAAAAAAGTGTGTGCCCTCTATCCTTTTATTTGTGAACATTACTTTGAAGTGGGTCATTTCAATTTTTAATGCTCAGGCCATAATAATAGCCCTTCTAATCCAATGGGTACTGCAAGTTTGTATTGTGATGACATGATCACTCCTAATCAACATGATGAGCTTACATTATTTTCGGGGTGTGAAGAGTTATCAAGAAAAACCTCTTTGGTAGATATGGGTGCTTTTGATATGAATAGTGTCCTGCATGGTTGTCATCTTTATTGTGTTGATAATTGTCACACAAATACTTACATAAAAAATATTATAGAAGATGAGATTTTACCAAAATATGACAGGACTAATATGTGTTTTGATCTTATTAATGAAAAGAAGGAATCCTCCAAAGTTTCTTCTATTGTCTCTAACAATAAGCCAGGGTATATGGAGAAGCTTCCTTTCAAGCCTCTCCCTCCTAAAGAGAAGAAGAAAAAGAAGAAGAGGAGGAGTAAAAGGAGAGAGAAACGGTATTTTCCCCTAAGCATGTTGCTCCTATTATAGTTTTGGATGAGTCTGAACTCGATGATGTTCCTATGCCTATTACCTATAGTAGTGATCATGATTGGGAAAAGCACACTACTTTTGATATTGAAAACCTCTTCGGTACCAATTCTGAAAATGATGATATTAATAATTTCTATACTATTACTGCTATCCATGTTGCTTCCAATGATGATACGTTTACAAATGAACACACTTTGGAAGATAACTATTCTATTGCTTATGATGATGCTATACCTCCAATATATGATGATTGCAATGATGAATATGATATTTTTAGTCCACCTACTATTGAGTAAGAAATTAATTATGATTACAATATGCCTCCTATATTTGATGATTATGGTGATGAGGATAATAATGATAGCTATTTTGTTGAATTTTCTCCCACTACAATTAATAAGAATGACTATGTTTATGTGGAGAGTATTAATTCTTTTATGCATGTGGCTCATGATAAGAATGTTTTATGTGATAGTTATATTGTTAATTTTATTCATGATGCTACTGAAAGTTATTATGAGAGAGGGAAACATGGTCTTATGTATCTCAACAATATTAAGTTTCCCATCTTTATGTTGAAAGTCTTGAAGTTGCACTTGTTTTGCTTTACTATGCTTGTTGCTTTGTGCTTTCATGACTTGTTTTTTTACAACATTCCTATGCATAGGAAGTGGGTTAAACTTAAATGAGCTTTGAATTTTCTTCTTGATGCTCTCTTTTACTTCAATTCATATTTCTTATGTGAGCGTCTTCTCAAACTATTATGCCTAACTTAAAGGCGTTAAAGAAAAGTACTTATTGGGAGATATCCCAAAGGTTTTAGATGAGTCTTGGAAGTTATTACCTCTGTAATAACCGCTCCTTATCCTTTTTATTTGCTTTTTGTGCCAAGAGTAACCGCTAATGAGAGAGAAGTAATGATTGGGAAAGTTGCTGTCCCAAAACAGATTTTTGTGCTTCACCGTAAAATTCGTGTAAAATCTCTGTACGTCCTTTTGAGGCATGAATTTTTGTGCTGCTGCCCCAGGTTGTTATCTAACGTTCGTTAGTTCAACATGTTTTGATTTGAGCAACAGAAGGTCTTCGAAAAAATTCGTCTTTACCTGCTGGTATGTTTTGACAGATTTCTGCCATTATTTGCATTTGCTTCTTGTTGGTTCCTTTTTGAGTTCTTTTGGGGAATTGAGCTTTTTGAGGGAAGTGCTACAGTAGATAGTGTTTTAATGGAAGTTTTATTGTTGTTGTAACTGAATCTAAAGACTTATTATCTTGAGTGCACTAATGTTGCTAATAAAGATTGTGTGAAGTTTTGTATGAAGGAAAGATTTCAGGTGTATGGAAGGAATGAGTAATGAGATAAAGGATGGACTAAAGCTCAAACTTGGGGATACCACCCGTGTCACACCAAGAAATATTCAGGATGTACAAGCGTCAAAGATTGGGGATGCCCAAGGCATCCCCTTCTTCATCAATAAAAATCTCAGGTTTCTTCCAAACACTTCATTTTTATTGTTTCATGCACAATTGTGCTGTTCTTGGAGCGTCTTCTTTTTCGTTTTTGTTTTGGTTTTCATTTTCTTGGTTTTCTTAGTTTGCTTGAATAAATTGGTTGGACCCCCTCTTTCATACATTGGTTTTCAAATAGTTTGGTTTGGATTGGAAAAGAGTAGGAAAGTTCGTGCTTAAGTGGTAAAGAGAGCTTGTTTTTGACTGTGGCCTATGCTTTGTCATGCCATGCTTGATATTGTTTTGGCTTTATGCTTAGTATTCTTTGCTGTAGCATGACTTGTTATAAACAATTGAGTTCTTAATGTGCCTTGGAAGGATCATGCGTTTGTTTAGCATATTAAAGCATAGTATTGTGGTATTCTCCTTTGATGCTTTATTTGGGTTGACTTGGCGCATGCTCACACCATGTTATGACTATCCCAAGTCACCATAGCCTTGATGATCCTTTAGTTTTCAACTTGTAGTATCACTTTATGCTTTGATTAATAATGTTTTGTTGCTCTACATGATTATGGCCATTATTGCTCTCTTAGTTTGTCGCTCCTTGTCTTTTGCTAGCCTCCGTAACCAAGTATGAGTTCCACTCGTGCATCCAACTCCTAAAACCAAGTTATTCCAAAGAGTCCACCATACCTACCTATTAGCAATTGCTATTCCAAGTATATTCATGTTTTTATCTACCTTCCGAATTAAACTTGTTATGTGAAAACTAGTGACTAAAGCTCTCACAAACTTGATGGCACACTTTACTTTCTTGCATTTAATAAACTTGAACCATTGGTTCCATCTTTGTTGCGTATACGCTTGCGCTTTATAACTTGAAGTTAGCAGAACCATGTATCATGGGGAATGCTTTCAACATTGCACATGTACTTTGTACCCCGTTGGTATCATGTTCTTTTGCATATGGATCCCGGCGGAGTGAAATAAAAGTGGAACTTGTAAGATCATGGAGTTTATATGTGTGTTAGAGAAACGCCTGGGCCGCTAGCCTAAGCCATGCCTAATCATGGTGGAAACTTGAAGCATAACTATAGTGAGCATTCTATGAAGCATCCTCAATAAAAACCTATGCAAATAGCAAATAAAAAGATCGCTGAGATGCTCACTGTCTACTTGCCTTGTCATTTTGATTATGGGATAGCTCCTGTGTCATGTGCAAGGGGTACCCCGTTGGCGGTTCTCAATGATACGCATGTATTTACAATGACAAGAGCTTGCTCGTGACTGAAGTTGAGTAGCATGAGGATCGGTACTCATAAGTAAGGGGCATGAGATTTCAACTTATAACTTGTCAAACATATCCTCTTAGTTGTGTCACCTTAATAACCTAAAGATGCCTATGATAGGGGCAATGAGAGATGAAAGCTAATAAGTACCACAATTTTTGGGAGCTCTTTATGAAACTTGAAATCTCTGCTTCCCTCTACGAAGGGCCTTTCTTTTACTTTTTAGTTGATTCTCCACCTTCTACCTTTATGCACCAACTTTGAGAGCACAGTGGCCATTCTTAGTTCTATGTGCATTGTCCCAAGACTTGTTGATTGATGCATAACTTTGATATTGCTTGTTTTAAACTATTTGTATCTGGTCACTCTTATGAACTTTGAAGGTGTCCTATGCATTTATGTTTGCTACTCTATTAGGGACAGGTTGAATGCCACTATGCTATGTTTCCTTTATGTGAAACAAACAAACGTCTTGCAAAGCATTGTTATTCATGAATCTTTTGTTTGTGCCTTTTCATGTTGCAACATAGTTGCTCTGTCTTATTTCTAGAACTTTGTCTTTCATGCTATGTTGAAGTACTATGATCCCAGCTATCAATGTTTTACAAATACTTTGATCAAGTTTATGATGGTGCATGTCACCTCAAAAATTATTCTTTCTTTTTATCACTTACCTACTCAAGGACGAGCAGGAGTTAAGCTTGGGGATGTTGATACGTTGCTAACATATCCATAATTTTTGATGTTCCATGCTTGGTTTTATCTTCTTTCTTCTGTTTTGTCCACACTTTGGAGTACTTTCTATACACTTTCTTAGACTAACCTATTAACAAGAGCCATAGTGCCAGTTGCCTGTTTTCTGCTGTTTTCGATTCCAGGAAAGTCAGAAAATGAATATTCTCGAAATTGGACCGGACAAAAGCCAAAGTTGATATTTTACCGGAAGACTCACGGAGCCAGAAGACGAGATGGAGATGGGCCACAGGGCGGCCAAACCATGTGGTGGCGTGGGCTAGCCCCGGCCGCGCCACCAGGTGATGTGGGCCCCCTAGTCGCCCACCGACCTTGCCTCTTCGTCTATAAGATGCCTCCCGATGCAAAAACCCTAAATCGTCAATCAGAAATCCTCAAAAAGTTCCGCAGTGCCGCCGCCACCGAAGGGGAGATTCAGGGGACACAAAGTCTTTGTTCCGGCACCCAGCCGGGACGGGGAAGTGCCCTCGGAGCCATCTCCATTGATCTCCACCGCCATCTCCATCACCGTTGCTGATTCCCATGATGATGAGGGAGTAGTTCTTCCTCGAGGCTAAGGTTTCTACCGGTAGCTATGTGTTCATCTCTCTCTATGCATGATCATATTGTGATCATGAGCTTTGTAATCAAGTAGATCTACCTTGCTACTCAAGTGCTTTATTAGATCTTTGCTCTCCCCATGTGTGTGAAGTTGACAGTGTGCACACCATGGTGGCACTTAGGCTAGAGATTACAAATACTTGTTATGAGTTATATTTGGAGTTGGATGTTTCTAAGAAATTGTGGTGTTTGTTGGAACCATCTAGTGCTCAAGGTGACAGTGTGGGGTTATCTAGACACGGAAAGTGAACTTTGAGGTGTGTTGTTATAGCCCTACCATGGATTAGAGTGTCCAACCGAAGAGTAGTTAAGAGTAGTATCATAAAGAGAAGATATCTATATGAGAGTGTTCACTAGTGAAAGTATGATCCCTAGGCCATGTCTCTAAGCATTGAAACTTCGTTTGCTACTAGATCTGTTACATGTTTGCTTGCTTCCATCTTTATTTTAGTTTGCCTTTAGTATCCTCCACGCCATTAAGCTATTTTCTAGCACCATTGTCTTATATCCATACCACTTGTATTTCACTATCTCTTTTCCGAACTAGTGCACCTATACACCTGACAAATGTATTGGGTGTGTTGGGGACACAAGAGACTTCTTGTATCTTGATTGCAGGGTTGCTTGAGAGGGATACATTTGACCACTTCCTCCCTGAGTTCGATCAACCTTGGGTGATCCACTTAAGGGAAAACTTGTTGCTGTTCTACAGAACTCTGCACTTGGAGGCCCAACAACTATATACAAGAATAGAAGTGCGTAGACATCAATAACTCAAATGAGATTGTTAAAAAATTGCGAAGCTTTAAAAATCAATTTCCTTCAGCGCCTCTCTTGTTATGAGAGTAAAGATGTTTTTAAGCGATACTACTTTAACCAAAATTAAGGGTGCACATCTAGATCTCAAAAGAAGGATAAACTAAGAGCTTTTTCATTAATCACCCACTTCGATAATCGCGGCTATCAAATACCTCATCTTTTCATTACTTATCAAGAACTCTAAATGCACATTTTAGGTAGTGAGGTGATGCCAATTATCAAAAGGTATCAAAAGTATTCTAGATCATATTTTGACAATGGATCTTTTTCTTTTTCCTTCTCAAGGATCAACGAATATTTCTTTTGTAAACTCCTACACAACCTATTGGGAATACCAATAATTTTGCCCATATAGCGACACATATGCCACTCATGCCATCAACTCATAGTCGAAATCCGGGGTTATACCATAGATTGTTCAAAAGCTAGCGGAGTTGTTGGCAACCCAAAGGTGTGTATTTGAAACAATGTACTTTTTCTTTCTTCTTTTCTTTTTCTTTTCTCTCCTTTATATATATATCAAGTCAATAAGAATTTTGGCATCTCCCTCTCCTACTCTAAAAAGTTCGTTCCATCAAGCAATTCTTTTTCAGAAGGTATCATCTAGTCAACGATCAGTATGTGGAGTTGAGCACTACTAAGATTAAGACCTTAAGAAAAAAATATGGCACCAAAGTTGTCGATGGACACTTTCTGTTGTTCTAAAAAGTTTGGAATAAAATCCCAAGAGTTGTTTTTCAAACTGATTTAATTTTCGAAAGTCTTAACCAAAGAGGTGATAAAAGCCTTTGAGCTCAAATTCTAAAAGATAACAAACTAAGCGTGGAATCGAAATCAAGTGCAACCGAACAGACATAAAATGTTCATGAATAAGCTTAAAGGAAGAGGGAAAATAGGAATGTGGCATCTCCTCTTGCTCGTTCGTCTTCTACTTGAGTCAACTCTTTGTGTTCATCCCATACCTCGATCACTAAAAGTGAGTAACCTGTAGAAAGAATTAACAAGAGCCGAGAGAAATTTGCAGAAGTAACTCTAGAGAATAGTCTAATTTTTTGGGGTTTTCTTTTATCGAATGCAAAACTGAAAGTAAACATGCATTGGAACAAAAGAACAAATAAAAAGGACAAATAAAAATATGAATGCAAAAAGGTGGGAGGAGTTTAACCTCCCCAAGCTTAGGCTTTTGCCTAATTGGAATCAGTTGTCGCTACCGTCAGGTGGCGGCTGCTGATATAGGAAGTTTGGGTAGCGGTTTGGAAAGTCGGTAATGAAAGATGTGAAATCTTGAGTGAGGTTGACTATGTTGGCGTTCGCATCATACAACGTGTTCTCTATGTTGTCAATGCGATGCACCACCTGGTCAAAATCGCTCCTCGGGACATAGTTGAATCCCGGCTGTGGTGGAGGCATACCTTGTTGTTGATACTGGTGGAAAGGCTGTTGTTGTTGGTGTTGCTGGCCTAAATCGTCCCATCCTACGCCATGCCAGCCTCCTCCTTCTTCATCTTGCTGTTGTTGGTCAGTTGCTGCGTTTTCCCAGTTGGGATGGCCACCTGGTGGCGCAGTCCTTCCTGAGTGGATCAATGCCTGCTAGAACTCCTCCTCAGTGAGGACCCAACTCTGTTTACCTGGCAAACCAAAAGCTTGGACAAAAGGAAGCAATATTTCTTGGAGATCACCGCTAGGAGCAAAATAAAACTGGTAAGCACGGAGGGAACGCTCTAGCCTATAGACACCCATGAACTTGGTACTATCCATATGAATGTCATCTAGGTCCTTACTTCCAGTCACAACTCTTTCCTATGGTAGGACAAATTCGTTTGCGTAGGCGATCTGTGTGATCAACCCGCCCAAACGAATGTCCCCCACGGAAGCTGACCTTTGGCGCTGAAAGTGCTGGATGAGCAAAGCCCCCAAGTTTACCTTGTGCTCCATCTCTGGATGCAAGGCCATATGAATTACACTCATCTTGGGGCCTGTCATTGCCCCAACATCGCCTTTCCCAAATAAAGAACTAACAAGGAAGGTATGAAAATAACGTATAGTAGGATTCTGGATAGTGGCGCTCTCCCGACTCAAATATCGTTGTCCCTATGGACATAAATTTCCCCCAACATTGCATTGCCTCCACATGCACATTGTCATTGATGTCGAGTTCTCCCTCGTGGGAGAATCCGAAACTATCACAAAATTCGTAGAAGGTCAAGTTGTGGAGTTGCCCATTGGGCACACAACTTACATTGCAATTTCGCTCCTGGTTCTCGAGATCATCGTGGAACGATGAAAGAAACTCAAACGTGGCGAGCTTGTAGGTGTCAACGGAGAGGTGGGAGAAGTCGACCATGTCAGCTTACACAGTCATCTGCTCGAAGTCCTCTAGAAGACCATGGAGGTAGAGGAACTCACCCACTTGGTGGGCAAAACCTTGCGGTTGCTCACCCTCTTGTAGTCTCGGCTCATGGCCGCCCTCAAGTTATCCACCTCCGAGCGTCTCTTCTTTGAATTCGGTGGCTTGGCGGAGCCCGAAGGTCCCGCCGCACGGGAGCCCATGCTCGAGCGAAACATCCTTCCAATGTTATGCATTGTGCTGTGATTTTTTTGAAGAAAACTATAGACATCAATTTTCTATCATATAAACAAACGATTACAGACAGAATTTACAAATCCTAACGTGAGGAATCAATAATAATCTCAAACTCTGATGAACTCATCTAAATAGCCAATGTGATGAATTCAACCATGGATTTCAGAAAATAGAGTATGGATCGGACGAGAAATTTACTGATGTGAATATTCCCCAACTCAAAAACACGAAATCAATGAAGAATCAAAGGTTTGAGAAGGCTAGAGTTCGAGGTGGAGAGAGAAAGAACAAGGAAGAAAGAGGAAGAAGAAGGAGGCTGGCTGCGAGCCAGCCGCCGTCGGCTTTTACCTGGCGACGCACACATACGGGCAGGCGGTACGGGCACAGCTCGCCCGTACCAGTGTTTGTCACCGTTGGATCAATATTAGGGTTCGAGATCAAACCTAGTCGACCTGGTACGAGCGCGCAGTACGGGCATACACTGGCCGTACCAGTTGTAGTTATCTATTCAGATCTGGTGTATATTTTCATCGATGTTCGATACGGGCGGGCGATATGGACGCACCCCGGCCGTACCGTTGGTTGTCGCTAGAACTGTTCCTATAGTAGGTTTTGTCGAGACATGGTACGGGCGCGCGGCACAGGCATACCACGGCCGTACCGATACTTGTTATCTATGTTGAGCCCTTTTTTTTCTTCGTTTTCCCTTGCTTCTCAACTTCATTAAGGTGAATTCTCTGAATGAACTAAAATCTCAAAACAAACTTATTAAATAATACAAATAATAAAGTAGTAAATGCAAAAACAAAAATAAAAATAAAAATAAAATAAGAGCTTAAATTAAATTCAACAAGAATGGGTTAACTCCCATTAAGTGTTTAAATCTAGAGATTTGACTAATCAGACTCCATATCATCGGCGTTCATCTCAAGCAGCGCTTTTTCACTAGTTTTTACTGCCTCATCACGCTTAGGCAGTGGAATGTATTTTCCATTGTGCTCTTGTTTCATAGGAAAGTATCGAACAATCTTATCGTCATATATATTGAAGACAATATTACCACTAGACAATCTACATTAGCTCCAGCTGTACTAAAAAAAGGTCTTCCAAGAATGATAGACAATTTGTCATCCTCAGGAACATCTAGAATAATAAAGTTAGTTGTATAACATGCTGATATATTCTATGTAAAACATCTTCGATTATTCCAATAGGTTGTTTAGTTGTCTTATCCACCATTTGCAGTGTTATTGAAGTAGGAGAACATTCTCCAAGATTCATTTTCTTAAATAGGGAATAGGAATAACACTAACACCTGCTCCTCAATCACAAAGAGCATTGAATATATTAGTTTTCCCTATTGCACAGGAGATGGTTGGTATCTCTCGATCCCCAAGCTTAGCAGGAAGTTTATAACCAAAGCTTGTGATAACTGCTACAGTCTTGGCTACTTTCTTTTTTCTATTAAGTATATCTCGCATAATTTTTTTATAAGTAGGAACTTGAATAACATCAGTTAAAGGAAGTTCGAAATGCAAGTTGCTCAGTGCCTCAGCAAAAGAGTCATAAATAGCTTTATCTGGTTCTTAATGAACTCGGTTAGGGTAAGGAATTTTCTTTTTGGCAGGTATTACCTTTTCTTTTACCTTTGTCACTGGTTCAACATTCTTTTTATTTTTCCTTGCAGCTGATTTTTGCTTATTGGCATGTTCTTCACGCGGGATAACAACTTGCTCTTCTTGCTCCTTTCTGAGATTGGTTTCTTCCCTTGAATCGATAGTCTCAGCGTCTGAATCATATGATTTATGCTTATCACCCGCTTCCTCTTCTTCTTGAGTGCTGGAAGTTTTATTTCCCCTTTTCTGGGCTTCGTAATCAATATCATCCTAGGGGTCTACTAGATCTTCTTGTTGACTCATCTCCCGAGTCTCTCTTGCTTTTCGAGCTTGATCTTTTTGATACCAAGGTGGCCCTTGTGGTTCCTGAGTTTCTGTACCACGCCTAGTAACAATATTAGTAGAAATAGTATTGAAATTTTCTTGGATCAAAATCAAAGTTTGGGTTTCATTTATCTGCTCACACTGGGTTTTAACCATACTTAGATATCTATCCAAATGTTTTGTGGCTTGACCCAAGTCGTTAAAAACTTCTGTTAAGTCTCTTATATTCTTTTCTTGTATCATAAGGCATTTATAATTTTCTCATAGAATTGATTTTGTTGATATTCAAACTTTTCCATTACAAGATTTAAATCATATTCTATTGCATAAGTTTGAAGAATGTCAACTTTGTTTTCTTTTACAAGTTTTGAAGTTATACCTTTTTCTTCCATGGAATTTTTGAATTTGAATATAAGATCTTGTGGTATGTGAATCATACCTTTTTGTGGTACACTATCCTCAACTGGATTGTATTGTTCATCATTAAAGGATCTTACCTCAAATAGCTTAACACATTCCGACAGTGTCAAGTTGCATATTGCTCCTCCTGCAGATAGATCAATCATATCTTTTGTTTCGTCATTAAGCCCATTGTAAAAATATTGGATAACTAGACTCTCGTGTTAACCATGATTTGGTACTTTCATAATCATTGCATAATATCTATTCCATGCTTGATAAAAGGTCTCTCCAATCGTTTGATTTTTTTTGTTATGCTTTGTTTGATCTGCATGATTTTAGTAAATGAACAATATTTATGCATGAATTATCGGATGCAATCCTCCTAGCTTTTTATAGTATGATTAGGTAGTGATTGTCACTAAGCTAAAGCATTATCTTTCAAAGACCAGCAAAAGAGTTTAAGAAGTAAGAACTCTATTGGCAAACTTGCCAGTTCAAGAGTAACACAAAGGTCATATACCCTTGTTAAGTGGTCACTAGGGTCTTCCTCTTCTTTTCATGCGAAAGCAATTTCTTTCATCATATATATTAGCTCAGGATATATTTCAAATTCCTAGCCTTCAAGTTTAGAAAAAAGAATAGGCATTTTCTTCAAATGCCTAGATGGATTCCCATACTCTCCCAAAGGTAGCTCAACTTTGGCTCCTCGGGTGATGGTCAAATCAGCCATCAATGGAATCAAGATGTTCACGTCTACAGTACGTGAACTAGTAAATCTTTCAATAAATTCTAATCGTCTTTTGATGGGAACACGATCAATATATGGAGGTAAATAGGTTTTTCCTGATCGAGTGGTACCTCTGCCTTCAACGGAGATCATGAAAAAACACTTAGTGCTTAGCTCCCGAGCAACGACGCCAGAAAATATCTTGATAGCCTGCATGTGCACAGGTATGTCAGAGAATGTTTTCACGGAAGTATTAATTCTAGTTTTTATATCGATCCCAACGAGGAGCCTAGGAAAGTGTTTTTATGTGGCGTTTTTTTCGCACCCAAGGTGTCGCAGTTCTTGAGTGAATTGACTGCAAATCTTGACGATGGATGTGGTGAATAAAAGATAGAGGAACTTGCTTAGGAAATAAGTAAATTGCATGAAAGTAAATATGCGAAAGGTGTGTAAAGGTCTTGCAGATGAGAATTTAGGAGTGGAGAGAATTAGTTCATGGTGATAGTAAAAGTGTCAAATCGAATAAGCGGAATAAGTGATAATGATAATTCTTATTTACAAGTGAGTAGGAAAGCCACCCATATACCGACTAGGAGTCCTCATGGCCAATTCTTCCCTATCCCAATGATCCATCTGCCAGTTACCACAGCCATGGTCAGCACATTAATTAAGGTCTTTCAACCGGATCAAGGCTTTAATCTTGGTGGTTCCTTGTTGTCCTGGAGTAGTTCTAGCTCTTCTTTGATATCGCCCATGTCACTCAGGGGTCGCCGAATTACTAGCATACAAGTTCATACCTATGATATCTTTGGATCATTTTACCTGGGCCCTTAAATTAGATAACACACATTTGGCAAACATAGATATTCATTCTCACTATTTAAATAAACATTTCAACAATCACAAATGGATGGAATTAAAGGAGGCACATCATATCTCACCAATCCCGTACATCTCCCACGCCTATGGGGGTTTACTCAGACATAAGAGGTAGACAAATCAAAGGCACAATTGTATTACAAATAGAAATCATCTCAAAGTTATTGTAGCAAACCACAATAGCGATTAAAGATCTAATCAAACACAAACTAAGGGTAGATCAAAGTATCAAACCCTAATCTTGCAAGTTCCAATCTCTCTATCTCTCTAAGTAATGACGGAATGATGCTGGAGTGTGTGGTTTTGAGGTTAAAGATCGTCGGAGAACGAGGTGAAGTTCTACTCCACTTTCAGATCTGATCTCCCCCTCTAGATGGCTCGCAGCGGCTGTAACTTCTATTATGTGGTTCTTCTCCTCTCTCCCATTTTACGAAAGTTGCTTGTATTGATATAAGGAAGGCGTTGGAGGGTAGTACAGGAGGATGGTACAGGCGCGCCCCAACCGAACCAGTGGTTGTTATGCGTGCTGACGCCACCAATGAAAGTAGCTCTAGTTGGGGATTTGGTTATTCGGGTGTAATTAGCTCATAAATGCTATTAGATCTTCGATAAATGTTCATTACCTGAAAACCATCACAAGAAAACAAGGATTAGCTAATTGTGATATTAACGTTAGTGAAAATGGCAATCTTCAGGGAAATCTGGCAATAAACAAGAGGAAAACCAATGGTAAAAAGTGATGAAATTTGGATCTATCATGCGCCACGTGGCCTTTAAGTCCATCCATCAGTCATGATTTACCCTATTGGCGTTATAAGAAAGGGTTAAATGCCATAGTAAAATCTCATTCTTATCATTCTCATTGCTATCGTCTTCTTACTCACAGTTCTTCTCCATAACCAACACCTCTACATAGGATGTTCTCAAGGTTTTCCCTAGCAACTTCCTTTGCGCTACGATGCGGAAACAAAAGAAGATTGAGGTCTCTACTTCCGGTACCGCCGCCATGAAGAAGACTACCGGTGCCGCCGAGATGAGGAAGATCGGTGGAGGTTAGCGGTGCTCAACCTGCACGACCAAGGATCTCTGCCCTCTGAAGCAAGCTAGGTAGCTGCCCGGATGAGAAAATTTGCATTTTTGGAGACAAGGTAATTCCCAATCCCCCACCCGGATGGAGCGCTATGTTTTTTGCCTACATTCTCCGGGGCCTTCCCCTTCCAACCCACTGATGACTGCAGGTGCAAAAATTGATTTTAGCTAGTTTTGAAAGAAAAGTATCGAACCCACATAGAGCTATTTGGTTAAGGACTTTATTCCCCTCGTCACTACCAAAGGATACTTGTAAGTTTTCTTTGATTTCAATAAGTGTCGTCGGATTGATGACAAGTACGCCATGAGGGGGTCCTCGAGGCCTGCGGATATTTCGGGACGGTGAGCACACAAGTTTACCCAAGTTCGAATCCGCCAGCTTTGGACGGATCCTACTCCTGCTAGCAATCGAGTAATACGGCAGAGCCGGAATATTGGTTACAAGGGTTTCGCCTATGCGAGTTGAGGGTCTAATGTATTGGGTGCCCTAAAGGCTCTCACTAGGACAGCTTATATAGATATCCGGCCTAGGGCTTACAGGAGAGATCTATCCGGCTACGACAAAGAGTCGGTTACAGAGTACATCTTGAACTACAAGTAACACTATGGGCCTAAGTCGGTAAGTCTTCTGGGCCTTCCCGTAGCCGGATTGGACCCCGTCTCTCTCCCTGACTGGGCCGCCCGTGAAGCAAAGCTCTAACCCGAAGTGGGCCAACCTGGTCAGTGAGGAACTGTGAGGATATCCAGAAAGTATATCCCCAACAGCAGCCCCCGGAGGCCACCAAGATCCAAAGTCGGATTCATCATCGTCTAGCTTGATCTTCGGCTTGCAGAATCTTGAAGGGTTCCTGAAACTTCACAACAAAAAATACGATCCGGGTCTTAAAAAATAAGTCGGACCTATCAACAGGTTACTCGAATTTTCTAGCTTGATTTCAAACTAAGCCGGAACTTAGTCTCTAACGCCATCTGGCACAAGTCATGGTCAAGTCACGTCATCTGATAGGCATTCCGTTAGCACGACCGTTGGTGGGTCCGCGGTTCGCGGAACCGAGGCGCCGTTTCAATGCGTGCGCGGAGATCGAGGTGACGTAATCATCGCGTGGGGTCCTTCCCCGTTCCTTCCACGACGCGTGGCGGTTACACTGTAGCATTTGCACGAATCTTGGCGCAGTTAGCTGGATATAAGGGGTGAGGATTTTCTCCTTCTCCTTTCACTAGTCCTTTGCCTTTTCCTCTCCTTCCAATCTCCATGTGCGCACAGAGCTCCCCGTTCCTCCCCGACAGAACTCCCAGCGCCACCCATTCTAGGTGAACTGCTCGCCGGAGAAATGGCTTCATCTTCCTTTTTCGGCTTGGCGACAGCGGCGACGGCGTCAGAAGCGGTGGCGGATAAAGAGAGCTTTTGCAGGCTCTGGATTCCCTGCGCACTCAACGACGAGGGCCTCAAGAACGTGGAGAAAGAAGGGCTCCTCCGCGCCAGCGACTAGCGGAGCGACTTCGAAGAAACCGTCCCCAACCCGCACGACGGCGAGCGGGTCCACTTCGGCACCCACCTCGACAGAGGTTTGTCGTTTCCTCCCTCGGAGTTCTTCAGAGTTCAACTCCATCATCTTCCTCCCAACTCTCTCTTAGATATGAGCGCGTACGCTTCGCTGTGCGAGGGCTTTCTCGGCATTAGGCCGAGTTTGACTCTTTTCCAGTACTATTTTCATGTTCGGAGAAACTCCATTACCGCCGGTGTTCCTTACATCACTGGCACCATTAGTTTTTGCTTAGACGCGAGCGCGCGTATCCCAAAATTTTAGCTAGTGACTCGGTCAAACAATGGCCAGCCACATTTTTCTATCATAGGGATATTCCGGCTCCCGGCAAAGCCACTGCTTTGCCGGCTTTCATCGACGGAGCTGCCACGGCCCAACCGTCTTGGGACGAGGCTGCTCCGGCTCTCACCGACGATCTGATCCTCGCTAAGAGGCGGATCAAATACATGATCAAATACAACGGACTGAAGGGATCCAACTTGGTCCAATGCTGGGTCTCACACCGGATCTAGCCCCTTCAATACCACGGGGATCGACTGAGGCACTTCATCACGTCATCCAAAAAAGACTCCCTCCGCATCAACCCCAAAGCCTACACCACATAGGGCTATATAAGCCAGATCAAGTGGCTCATCAGGGAGCGGATCGAGAGGCGGATCCCGGAGGTTTCTCTGGATATGCATACGGCGGAAAACCCCGTAGTGCCGGTAAGCTTCTATCAGTATACCTTTTTATGTGTTTCAATCTTTGAGTTACATTACAATACTGATATGTTTTCTTCTTTTCAGCTTGCTGACCTCCCTGAGTCGGAACTTGCTCCGCTCGAAGGATATCCTCCGGAGTTCTCTCAGGAGGTAGAGGTGGTCCCATTGCCGAACCTTGCGCTCAAGAAGCGCAAAGCTCCGATAGTGGCTGTTGGCACAAAGGAGGTGCCCGTCGTGAAGAGGTAACTTTCAATCACAATTACCACCTTTGTACTTTACCTGAATTTCTTTCCGAGATGTAATGTTTCCGACTTTACTACATTCTCAGAGCAAAACCACTCATCAAGGGCAAGGGGAAGGGAACTTCTTCGAAGCCCCTATGACAGACGAAGCTTACCATAGCTTCTCCTGCCGTGGCTCCTCCGACTCCTGCCCCTCAACCTTCTGCAACGCCAGTGACCATTCCTTCTCCGGTCGTCGCAGAAGATCCGGCTCCTTCGACGGAGCCTACGATCCTTGAGTCGCAAACTAACGTCACCATGGGTGAGTCAGATCTAGATAAGGGTGAACCCTCTTTGGGTGATGATCCCTCGGCAGAAACCTTTGCCAAAAACCTTATCAGCAATCCGGGACTTGCCAAGTTTGGCCTGTCTTGGAAATCTGCTGAAGAAATCCAGCGGCTCGCCAAGCAATGCTTGGAGAAAAGTACTTTATCCGCCGAAGAAGAAGCGCCAGAAGCAGAGGACGTCAAGTTCTCCGACCTTCCCGCCGAGGTGCTCCTTCGCGACGAGAGGATTAGGACTGGTGAGCTTCCAATAGCCCTAGTAATTCCTCTGACTCTCGCCGAGAAGGTTGCCGTTGAAGTGAATGCGAGTTTGGATAAACTCACTCGCGAACAATATGTAAGTCGGAATTCCAACTTTTGTTTTTTCCTTATTTCATATCATATCCTCTAGCCCCCAAGCATGAAGTAGGATATATAATCCGGTTTTATGCTTCATTAGGATGCCAAAGAACGAACTAGTGTAGCCCCCAAGGCTCGTGCTGATATTTGCAAAAATATTAGCCCGAGTCTTAAGTAGCTTTCTGACTTTGGGTATTCTGACTTACAGAAAGTATGTTCCTATAACCAGGATTTATTGAAGAATGTCTGTGATAAGCGGAGAGAGATCAAAGCTCTCCGGCTTAAAAATGCTGAACTTAATGTTGCCAAGGATGAGGCCGAAGGTAAACATTCCAAGACTCAAACCTTGTCCTTGTTATTTTCAATGTCGAATTTTTCTGAACTGTTGTTCTTTTTGACTTACAGCGCTGGTGAAAGAATCCTGCGCCATGATTGAAGAGGCCGAGAACCTGAAGACCTTGGTGGTGGAGAACAAGGAGCTTCGCCAAGAGCTGGACCAGCTCAAGGAAAATCATGAAAAGAGCATAGCTCAAGTTCTTGAATCCTCCTCCATGGCTACTGTAGAGCGTGATCGCAAGATCGCCGCTCAAGATAAAACAATCTCGGAGCTCAAGAATGAGCTTAGCAGAGAGAGGGACCTGTCCCAGGCGCTCCGGGCTAAACTCCAGAGTCTCCGGGAGGAGAAGACCAAAATTGACGACGTCATTTTCGGTACGTTCCATCTGTCTGACTTGTCTTTTTCTTCGACTTCTACCAATGTTTGATTTTCTTAACTTGTTTTGTTTATAGGTCCTCTGAACTGGATGGACTCTTCCTCCACCGAGCCCCACACCCACCGGCTTACCCAAGTTGGTGACCTGCTTCATGACTTCCGCCAATCCCTTGAGGACATCGGCGAAGCTCTCAAGATTCCGGACATGCACAGCATGTCGGATTTTTAGGTGCGGGACAAGGCAAAGGAGATGCCGCAACTTGTTCAGGATTGGAACATGTCCTATGCGCGGACTGCGGCACAGAACGCTCTCACCATGGTCATGAGCCACCATGGAAACATGGAGATATGGCAAGTGACCAAAGGGTACTTCAAAGTAGATGAGGACGGCCAGGAGCAGGACCTTCAAGCCATCATGCACTCCTGCACCGGATATGGGTGTCACGTGGCTGACCTGACCAGCTATGAGACCCCTTTCTTCACCCGCGTGGACACTCCGCCTCCTCCTCCAGAAGAATCCGCAGAAGTTTCCGACGATGAACGCACCATCTCGGATGCGGACATCTTGGAACGATATCAAGGCGGCGTAACCAAAGAGTCGGCAGCTCCTTCATCTCCTCCTGCATCATAGATTAGAAAATTTTCAATTATTCCAAAAAAACATGATGCCTCTGCAAATATGCAGTACTTTAATTTTGCTAGTGCTAAGGTTTTGATCTATTCAGCACTTTTGGGTTTGAATTGTTTGCGTGCCTGAAATTTTTACATAAGCACTTGTATATTTTCGTCTCTACTTATCATTTATCTGGCTTTCCGCCTCGTCCCTTTTGTGAGCCGGCTAAACCTTCTGCCAGAAACTTTGTCGAGCAACGGAGCTCAATTGCTAAACCAGTTTAAACTCAGAAAGAAAGCCGGCTTCTAGTACCAACAATTCACTACTCGGAAAATTCCCGCATCCAGCAATCAAACAAATAACCAAAGTAAAGACTAGAAATTTTAGAGTTATACCCGAAGGTAGCAATTTTAGAATTGGAAATCTAAACCAGAACGAACATGAGCATAAAGTACTTTCAAGCATCCTGGGATTTTCGACTATGACACGATATTTCGAAAATAAGATGGTAAAAACTTCTCAGAGAATATTGAGGCAACCAAAACTTTTATTTCTCATAGAATCATGTACATATATATGTTTACAACAAAGGATAAACTAAGAATAAAAGGGACGTAGCTGAGCAATATTCCACGGTCTGTCTAACTCATCCGGATTTGTACTGCCTCCAGCTCTCTTTCTCTTCTTAGTAGCAGGTCTTTCTTTGACTAGCCTCATGTCAGTTAAGTAATACGATCCATTGTGCAATACTCGACTAACTAAAAAGGGCCCTTCCCATACTGGGAAAAGTTTCTGCTTTCTTTGTTGCACAAGCTGGAGAACCAAATCACCTTTATTGAAAGATCTATTTCGAACTCTCTGGCTATGATACTTGCGTAAATTCTGCTGATAGGCTGTAGATCTCATTTCAGCAACGACGCAAACTTCTTCGACTAAGTCGAGATCATTTTGTCGAGAAATCTCGGCATCCTCTTCGATATACGCGGCCACTCTAGGAGAAGTATGAATCAAATCACTAGGAAGAACTGCTTCTGCACCATAGACCAAGAAGAAAGGTGTGTATCCTGTTGACCTGTTTGGAGTTGTTCATAAACTCCAAATTACAGAGGGTAATTCCTCTGCCCAAGCCCCGCAGCACGTCGTAGTGGTGCTTCGAGTCTCGGTTTTAGGCCTTGTAGGATTAAACCATTTGCTCTTTCGACTTGTCCGTTAGCCTGTGGATGTGCGACTGACGCAATGTAAGCCGGATATTTTGCTCGTTGCAAAATTCAGCCAATTCTCCCATAGAGAAGTTACTCCCGTTGTCTGTGATAATGCTATGCAGATAACCATACCGGATTATAACATCCTCGACAAATCTTTTGGTTGTTGCTCCATCACAACTAGTGACAGGTTTAGCCTCAATCCATTTGGTGAATTTATCCACCATCACTAAGAGGTGAGTAAATCCACTTGGAGCTCGTTTAAATGGTCCTACCATATCAAGCCCCCAGACCGCAAAGGGCCATGTTATAGGTATTGTTCGCAGCTGATCAGCCGGAACATGAGCTTGCTTGGCGTACTTTTGGCAGCCTTTGCACGTGTTTACTAATCATTTCGCATCTGCCTGAGCTGTAAGCCAGAAAAATCCGTGTCAAAAAGCTTTTGCCACTAAAGATTTGGCTGCAGCGTGGTGACCACACTCGCCTTCGTGGATTTCTCTTAAGATTTCCACTCCTTCTTCCGGAGATACACAGCGCTGAAAAACCCCAGAAACACTCCATTTATGGAACTCACCTTTAACAATAGTATAGGCTTTTGCTCGTCAGATAATCTGCCGGCTTAGCACCTCGTCTTGGGGTAATTTGCCATCTACCAAATAATCGAGGTAGGGTTGAGTCCAGCTGGGAATTATAGCCAGAACTGCTAGCAAAGGTGAGTCCGATTTGGTCGGATATTCCTCATCTACTCCCTTAATTGAGGGAACTTTGAGGTGCTCTAAAAAAGCTTCATCCGGGACCTCTTTCCGCGTAGAACCTATCCGAGATAGTGCGTCCGCTTCCTCAGTTTCTGATCGAGGGATGTGTTGAACTTCAAACCCTTCGAACGATCTAGATAGATCATCCACGACAGCTTTATATGCTGCCATGTGTTTATTTGCGTTACAAATATCCGACACTTGCTGAGCAACAAGATCCGAATCTCTATAACACATCAAACGTCGGATGCCAACACTGGTAGAAAAATGGCCTCTAGTCCCGGTTCATAAGGGCCATTGGTCCCGGTTCTAGAACCGGGACCAATCACTCGGGACTAATGCTAGTCCCAGTTTGCGCACGAACCGGGACCAATGGGTCTCCACGTGGGCGGGCGAGCTACGAGGGGGGTGGATCATTGGTCCCGGATCGTGGGAAAAACCGGGACCAATGGGTCCCCACGTGGCAGCGCCAGAGACGGGCGGGGGTGGATCATTGGTCCCGGTTCTTGGCACGAACCGGGATCATTGGTCTCTGTGCCGCGGCAGGGTTTTGTGCCGCAGCAGGATTTTCGGGCTATTTTTCTGCCGTGGCAGGATTTCGGGCTATTTTTCTGCCGCGGCAGGATTTTTTTAAAAAAATTTAATGGTACTACATATATACACCAATAATGAAACCACGATATATATATTACACATCATGCATGATCACAAATATATACACCGTCTCATCCGTCTTCTTGGTCGAAACATATTATAATTACAAACGATACTCTCACACGAATTTGATCTAATTTACACTTCTTTTATACACTTCACCCTTCCAAATGAAGTGGGTAATAGTATTCTCCTTTCGGATCTATGACTTGTTCTAACAAGAATCCGGCAATTTCCTCTGGAATTGCTTGCATGCGTTCTTGTGATAGAAGACCGTCCCGCATCCGTTCGATCTAATATAAAGAAGGGGATCAATATATATGAATGAAACTAAACACAATTGGTGGTAATAAAATAAAGTTGTGATTATTGTTTATCGTACTTCAATTTTTTTGATGTTCCAGTCTGCCCCCTTCTCTTTGGTCGTCTGCCAATGAACTTGCAGACATAGTATCCACATAAGTTATTCCCGGCTTCCCGCCTCAAGCACTTTACGAGAACGGAGTTCAATCAAAATAATAATCAAGCATGATAATCGTGGTATTGAAACTAGAATCAAAGACATGCGTGGATCTAGCAAGTAGTACTTACAGTCAATGGTTGAAATGTAAGCTCTGGCTTCCAAACACCCCTAGTTTTGGCGGTGAACCGTTTCCAAGCCTTCTGGAGTCATTCCTGCATGTCCGCCCACTTTTCTAATGGTGTGCGTTTCGAGTCCAGGACTTTTACTACTCCGGTGTCAACAGAAATGATTAAGAGAATATAGTGGAAGCTTGACATACTAACAAAATATAACACGAGTCAATTATACGCTTAACATTGAGTAATTGAAATAGAATGTGTACAAGACAGTAACACTCACGCAGCGTTGTAAGGAAATAGTATTTCCCTTCTGTTGCTGAAATACTTGAACACTTGGAACAAGTTATCCTCTGTCTCTTTGGGATTTGTTTTTAGAGTAACTTCATGAACGAAATTACAGTCAACAAACCCAAGGTCATAGATTTGTCCTTTGTTGCATTCTTGAATGTTCATTCTGCATATATAATTAGTATAGTGATTAGTAAGATTATACAAGCAACAAATGAGATGATCTAGAAAGACTTAATTACAGAAATTAATAATACTTACAAACAATACGCACTGACGATAGCTTTGTCGAGGGCGTCTTGTTGGTAAAACTGAAATAATTCTGGAAATTCAATCAGTATGAAGCCATCTCCATGACCGTAATGGTGGTGTTTATATGTAGCATAGATCCAGTTTTTGGAATCAGCACAGGCTTGGATGTACCAGCTATGCAATCTTCACATTTTTCTTGGTAGATCTTTGACTAACTCGGGTTTGACGAGAGGAGCCCCGTACTGGTACACGTATGCTGTTTCTTGGTACCCCTCGAACTCATGCATACGGCTCATGTACTCAGTAATAGACAGTCCATATAATTGGGCTTTTTCTCCGTACAGTCGAACAAACTCCGGATCAATGTTCGGATCACGCCGCTCCTAGATCATCCACTCATTGGTATCGTACACTTTGAGCGGTTCGATCGATTGATTTTTCTGTTGTCTGAGCTGGGCAACTTCTTTCCCGACTCTCCGCTCTTTTGCCTCAGCCGACTTGGTAATAGAGCAATTATAGTCTGATGTGAGCGCTATGGGTTGGTGAAGCTGAATCTTAAGCGCGGCTGCTTTGGCTTTATCTTCTGCGGTGACCGGGAAAAATGCCTCTATCGGCTTTTTCTTGTTAGCCATGTCAATCTTCCACTTTTCATAATGGGCAGCTGTGGCCGCATCAGTTTCCCCATCTGTCTTCTCGCAAGGTAGCTTCTTCATATTCTAATGAGGCACTCTTGGGAGGGGCGATTGCTTACGTTTCGGTGATCAGAATGTGCTCTTGCTGCTGCTGGTGGCGTTGCCCCCCTTAGTATACTTCCGCTTTTGTCTCTGAGGCTCAGGGGACGGAGACGGCTGACGCGGCGGTGGAGATGGCTGAGGCGGCGATGGAGACGGTTGCGCTGAGCGGTGAGGCGGTGAAGGCGACGGTTGCGCTGGAGAATGGTGAGGTGGCGGCGAAGGTGGATTGCTGCTCTTAGGAGTGAGTGGCCTTGGCGGCACATAATTTGGAAGCATGATGCGCTCCTTTAGCCATAGAATAGTCCCCCCATTGGCTTCTCCTAGTTGAGTCAGCTCCATATCTTCCCCTGCAGGGTGGTCTAGCTTCAGCTCCTCAAAATCTTCCTTCACCTCATCCACCGTGACGACAGCGTACCCTTTTGGAACCGGTCTGCAATGCCAAGTTGGGTTAGGCCCAATTGGTACCGACATGCCGACCGCCGCTGTCACCCTTAAGTTCATAACCTACACCTTTAGCTCACAAGCTGTTGTCTCCGTGATATCATCCACTAGGTAGCGTTTAGGAGGAGATGTCGTCGGTGCATCATCATCAACATCATGGAGCTGCGTGGAAGCAACACTGCTTTTCTTATTCGATGGGGCGCCGGTACCCTCGAATGCAGCTTCTACCACGTGCCGCTGAGATTGGCCGCTAGTACCTTGCTGGCTAAGTATGTCGAGTTGATCCTGGTGCCGCTTTAATGCTTCTTCTACATTACGCAGCTGGTCTGTAGCGGCCGCTTTCTCAGCTGCCTCCCTTTCCTTTCTCCTCTGATGGCTTTTATCGGGATATCTCTTCATTTCCGGGGGGAAGGCAACCTTCCACGGCTTGGAGCCTGGTGTCCCTTGTGCTCGTCCATCGTGTTCAGGATTTTTAAGGGCCCGTGTGAGCTCGTCGTTCTCTCTATCGGGAATGAACCGTCCCGCTGCAATATCATCTACTGCATTTCTAATATCGTTGATGGGCAGTAGGGGATCATCTTTGTGTTTCTGATTATATATTGCCCTCCCTTTTTGTCCAACGTGCCCCCATGGCCGTAAACCAGTTTCTCGCCCGTGGTGTCCATGTTGCGGGCTCTGGTCTGATCCCGGCAGCTATGTAATCGACCTCAAGTGCATCCCACTTAGGCATGCAACCGGCGTAGCTAGCAGGCCCCATGTTATCATGGTACAGTTTCTTAGCAGCGTTCTCCGTATTTATTCTAGACCTTTCCTTAGCTTTCTCCGATGTCTTGTACTTCACAAAATCCTCCCACTGGTGTCTTAACTTAGCATAGCCAGCCTCATTGAAATTCAGAGTCTTCTCTACCTTGACAAAGTTATGGTACAGTTTCTTCTTCCAGTTCTTTAATGCATCGGCCATCTTGCTGAGAGGAAACTTCTTGACTCTTTGCACAAGCTCCCTTCTTGCTCTCTCCTCCTCATCTGGAGTCACATCTGGTTCCGGCAGGAGGAAATTAGTCATGAGCTTGTCAAAAAGCTTATCTTTGGCGTTGCCGCCGACATACGGGACTCCACCGCCGATTGGCCGATTCCATTCTTGAACGGTGATCGGGATGTAGTCCCTCACAAGAACTCCGCATTGCTTGACAAATTTTCTTGCGACATCGACGGGAGCTTGCGGTTTGCCATCTACACCGACCACGTCGATCCTATACCTCACAGTGTTATCCAACTTTTTTGTTGGGCCTCGTTTCGTTCTTATGGAAGAAGTTCTCCATCCGGCGGGCTAAAAGAAGAAAGACTGTTAATATATGCATGTATATATAGACAGTAGCATTTTAATTACAAAAATACATATATACACCTCGCCGGTGTTTGCCGGAGCCGTCGCCTTCTTCCTTATCGGCTTCTCCCCTATCCCAGGCTTCGGCTTCTACCTCACCGGAGCCGTCTCCTCGGTTGAGAGACTCATCTCCCTGACCGAAATCGTTCAGAAACTCACTCGTGACATCGATATCGATATCTTCATTTTCGCAGATCATCCCCTTGAGGATGTTTTCCTGATGTGTTGGATCCATAGTACCTGCAAGCTAAACAATCAACACATGGCATCGATAATGATATGACAAGTTAAACATAGTTGCAATTTAACCCTAAGGCATGCTTGGCAATTTAAGTGGGATCCGAAGGGGTTGATTTGAATCTCTTATTAAACTTGTAATTAAAGTTGTTGAACAATGCATGATTATGAGTCTATTGTGTAGATCTCATTTTTCTGAACATTTTGATATATTATACATATTTTTCTGACTTAGCAATAATTAGTTATTGAATTTACAAGATTAAACTCTTTTCTGAAATTATTTAAACAAATATTAAACTTTTACCGTCATTATGACGTCAGCTCGGGGTGGGTTTTTTTTCTCCACGGCTAAACTAGCCATAGAGACTGACACGGGGGGCCAAGCCACCTCAGATGCCACGCTGGCGGGGCTTGGTCAGCGCCCACATCACGCACACGCGAGGCCACGTCGACGCCACCGTGCCGCCACGTAGGCTCGCGGGAAAACTGCTAGGCGGTGGTGGAAGACGGCGAAGAGAAGCGCGCGGGGTGACGCCACTGTCCCGGTTCGAACAGCGCGTCGTGGGCTACCTAAAACAGGCGGCGCCGCTACGGGAGGTGCGCCGGAGCAAGTCGTTTGACGGTGGCCGGCGGCCGGTGGCGGCAGGTGCTCATGGGGAGGATGATACAGTGAGGGAGGGAGACGTAGGAGTGGTGCTGGAGCACCAGTGGTTCACCAGGAGGCCGATGGAGCGTGCGGCGAGGCCGGAGGAGGTCGGGCGCTGCTAGAATCAGTGGAGAACGCGGCGGCCGGAGTCGGGGAAGGTGGGGTCGATTACAGCGAGGCGTAGCTTCCTTGCCTGCTCGCGGCGGCGGATAGTGGCGCTCGGCGACGGGTGTTGACGACGTGAAGCGGCCGCTCTGGATTTGGGCAGCCTGCCGACGTGATTTTGCTCCGCCGCAAATTTTCCTTAGCCGCGCGTCGATGTGCTCTGTGAATTGGGGGAGTTGGGGAGGAGGAAGGCCAAGGCTGTTAACTGTACAGACCATTGGTCCCGGGTCATCCCAATAACCGGGACCAAAGGACCAACGGTCCCGGTTCGTGCCACCAACCGGGACCAAAGGTCCGGGGCACGAGCGTTGTTGTGATGCCACGTGCACGGCCTTTGGTCCCGGTTAGTACAACCACCCGGGACCAAAGGATCAACGGTCCCGGCTCGTGCCAATAACCGGGACCAAAGGCATGTTAATGGCAGCACGCGCATCCAGGATCATCGGTCCCGGTTCGTGGGACGAACCAGGATCGTTGACCCGTTTTTTCAGATTTTGGCAAACCTTTGTTTTCAAATTTGTTTCTTCTTTATTTAATAAGATGTTTCAATTTAAGATGATTATTTATTTGGAATTTCAAAAACTTCTAACAAGAAAAGTGCTTCAATTTAAATAACTAATCAAAAACCATTTTCTGTTTTCAAATATTTTTATTTGGACTATATAATTTTACTATTTTCAATTAAAATTGCATTAACAAAATATTTATTGCATAATTTGGAATTTCAAAAAACTTTTAATAGGAAAAGTGCTTCAATTTAAATAACTAATTAAAAATAATTTTCTGTTTTCAAATATTTTTATTTGGACTATACAATTTTACTATTTTCAATTAAAATTGCATTAACAAAATATTTATTGCATAATTTGGAATTTTAAAAAACTTTTAACAGGAAAAGGGCTTCAATTTAAATAACTA
This sequence comes from Avena eriantha, assembly GCA_910589775.1. NCBI lineage: Eukaryota > Viridiplantae > Streptophyta > Magnoliopsida > Poales > Poaceae > Avena > Avena eriantha. Next base: position 8,379,725 of record OU342741.1, on the reverse strand, counting down.
ATCAAAAACCATTTTCTATTTTCAAATATTTTTATTTGAACTATACAATTGTACTATTTACAATTAAAATTGCATTAACAAAATATTTATTGCATAATTTGGAATTTTAAAATACTTTTCAAGATTTGAACTACAAGTACATGATATAATGCTTGTGAATTTAAAAAAAAAATCATTTATAGGTTCACAACATGCTATTTCATGAGAGATCCACTTCAAGTTCAGCGAGGCTCAGCCCCGGGCTAAGAAGCTTCATGCCTGCCGTTTTGAATATAGTTTGAAACGGGCATAGGAAATTCAAAAATGATCCAAACAATGTGAAACCTTCGCGTGGTGTCATATTATGTGTCACAGTTGCAAGGAAAAAATTTGGACTTGAAAAATTGCAAACATCATAAAAAATCCTTCACAAAATGACCTATCATGTTCGAGGTTTCATGGCATTTAGGTCAAACCACCAATGTTATGGCTAGAATCAGGGCATAGTTTGTGATAATGTGCCCATATTGTGCACATATGTGCATCTTGGGATGGCTTACGATGTTGTAGGAGGAAGTTTTCCGTTTCGACACACGAAAAAGCCAATTTCTAATTTTGAGGTGCCGAAATTTGGGTGTTTTGTGAAGCAACCACCAAATTAAATTTTGGCATTGGTACCAAACCATTTTTCAAAAATACTATACCACCTTATATGGACAATTTCCTAACCGGTGTATCTGGAACCTTTATGTCCATCCCTCATGAAAAAGACAAATTCCTGCCGAATCGGTAGGAGGTTGCCGAGATTTGAACTACAAGTACATGATATAATGCTTGTGAATTTAAAAAAAAATCATTTATAGGTTCACAAAATGCTATTTCATCAGAGATCCACTTCAAGTTCAGCGAGGCTCAGCCCCGGGCTAAGAAGCTTCATGCCCGCCGTTTTGAATATAGTTTGAAACGGGCATAAGAAATTCAAAAATGATACAAACAATGTGAAACCTTCGCGTGGTGTCATATTATGTGTCACAGTTGCAAGGAAAAATATTGAACTTGAAAACTTGCAAACATCATAAAAAGTCCTTCACAAAATGACCTATCATGTTCGAGGTTTCATGGCATTTAGGTCAAACCACCATTGTTATGGCTAGAATCAGGGCATAGTTTGTGATAATGTGCCCATATTGTGCACACATGTGCATCTTGGGATGGCTTACGATGTTGCAGGAGGAAGTTTTCCCTTTCGACACACGAAAAAGCCAATTTCCATTTTTGGCGTGCCGAAATCGGGGTGTTCTATGAAGCAACCACCAAATTAAAGTTTGGCATTGGTACCAAATCATTTTTCAAACATACTATACCACCTTATATGGACAATTTCCCAACCGGTGTATCTGGAACATTTCTGTCCATCCCTCATGAAAAAGACAAATTCCTGCCGAATCGGTAGGAGGTTGCCAAGATTTGAACTACAAGTACATGATATAATGCTTGTGAATTTTAAAAAAATCATTTATAGGTTCACAACATGCTATTTCATCAGAGATCCACTTCAAGTTCAGCGAGGCTCAGCCCTGGGCTAAGAAGCTTCATGCCCGCCGTTTTAAATAAACGGGCATAGGAAATTCAAAAATGATCCAAACAATGTGAAACCTTCACGTGGTGTCATATTATGTGTCACATTTGCAAGGAAAAATATTGAACTTGAAAAATTGCAAACATCATAAAAAATCCTTCACAAAATGACCTATCATGTTCGAGGTTTCATGGCATTTAGGTCAAACCACCAATGTTATGGCTAGAATCAGGGCATAGTTTGTGATAATGTGCCCATATTGTGCACACATGTGCATCTTGGGATGGCAAACGATGTTGCAGGAGGAAGTTTTCCCTTTCGACACACGAAAAAGCCAATTTCCATTTTTGAGGTGCCGAAATCGGGGTGTTCTGTGAAGCAACCACCAAATTAAAGTTTGGCATTGGTACCAAACCATTTTTCAAAAATACTATACCACCTTATATGGACAATTTCCCAACCGGTGTATCTGGAACCTTTCTGTCCATCCCTCATGAAAAAGACAAATTCCTGCCGAATCGGTAGGAGGTTGCCAAGATTTGAACTACAAGTACATGATATAATGCTTGTGAATTTTAAAAAAAATCATTTATAGGTTCACAACATGCTATTTCATCAGAGATCCACTTCAAGTTCAGCGAGGCTCAGCCCCGGGCTAAGAAGCTTCATGCCCGCCGTTTTGAATATAGTTTGAAACGGGCATAAGAAATTGTGCACACATGTGCATCTTCGGATGGCTTACGATGTTGCAGGTGGGATAAGGACGTGGGTAACCTTTAGTACCGGCTGGTGGGTGCAACCGAGACTAAAGATGCCGGTGGGATAAGGACGCGTGGGTAACCTTTAGTCCCGCCTGGTGGGTGCAACCGAGACTAAAGCTGTCGGTGGGATAAGGACGTGTGGGTAACCTTTAGTCCTAGCTGGTGGGTGCAACCGAGACTAAATCTGTCGGTGGGATAAGGACACGTGGGTAACCTTTAGTCCCGGCTGGTGGGTGCAACCGAGATAAGGACGTGTGGGTGGACGCACTGCTCGATGAGATAAAGCATGTAGCGCACGACGCCCTGTCGGAGGAACAAGACAAAGTAGAAGCAGCGCCGTGCCTATAAAAGGACCATCGATACGCCATGGAAAGCAGCTCAACAAGCCAACATAGGTAGAGAGAGTTTCATCCCCATGGATGGAGGGTTGGGAAATCTCCCGTGGCGGAGCTTCTCGAAGATGTCGTTGGTGCACACGCCCTACGACATCTTCGGAAGCTCTGCCTCGGAAAAATTTCCCTACAAGCCCGTGAAAGACTCCATCTCCTCTAACAGTGTTGAGGAAAGGGTTGAGAAATCTCCCGTCGCGGAGCTTCTCGAAGATGTCGTTGGTGCACACGCCCTACGGCATCTTCGGAAGCTCCGCCTCAGAAAAATTTCCCTGCAAGCACGTGAAAGACTCCATCTCCTCTAACAGTGTTGGGGAAAGGGTTGAGAAATCTCGCATGGTGGAGCTTCTCGAAGATGTCATTCGTGCACACGCCCTACGGCATCTTTGGAAGCTCCGCCTCGGAAAAATTTCCCTGCAAGCCCGTGGAAGACTCCATTACATAAATTTTCGATACATCACATAAAGTTTCCATAAATCACATAAAGTTTCCATACATTACATAGATTTACATAGGGTTTAGGGTTTAGGATATGAATCCTTCGTCGCATATGTCGATCCCTTGCCTATGATCGCTTCTTAGGCCATAACCATGGAGCATGTTCTTTGCTTAACGGGATGCTTGGGTCAGTTTTCACGATGAAGGGCGGAATTTCATCAAACTTATCATAATCTGCTGACATGTCTGTCTTGTCCTCAACTCCCGTGATGTTTCTTTTCCCTGAAAGAACTATGTGACGCCTGGGCTCATCGTCTGAAGTATTCGTTTCCTTGTTTTTGCTTTTTTCGGTCTAGAGGACATGTCCTTCACACAAAAAACCTGAGCCACATCATTGGCTAGGACGAATGGTTCGTCTCTGTAACCAAGATTCTTGAGATCCACTGTTGTCTTTCCGTACAGCTGGTCTACCTTTACCCCTTCTCCATTCATGTTGACCCAACAACACCGAAACAATGGGACCTTAAAAGTAGGTCCATAGTCAAGTTCCCATATCTCCTCTATGTAACCATAGTATGTGTCCTTTTTCCCATTCTCGCATGTTGCATCAAAGCAGACACCACTATTTTGGTTGGTGCTCTTTTTATCTTGGGCAATCGTGTAAAATGTATTCCCATTTATCTCGTACCCTTGGAAAGTCAATACAGTCGCAGATGGTGTCGCGGCCAACAAGTAGAGCTGATCTCCAATAGTGGTGTCATTCATGAGATGTAATTGCAACCAAGTGCCGAAAGTCTCCATGTGATTTTTTTTAATCCAGTAGTCATCCTTCCCCGGGAACTTGGAGCGTACAACATTCTTGTGTTCCTCGATATACGGAGTCACGAAGGTAGAACTTTGGAGAACTATGTAGTGTGCTTGATTCAAAGAATGTCCTTCCCTAAATATCATTGCTTTCTTTCCTAGCGTGCCTTTTCCACTTAGTCTCCCCTCATACCGTGATTCAGGAACACCAATCGGCTTAAGGTCAGGAAGAAAGTCTACACAGAACCCAATGACCTCCTCTGTTCCATAGCCCTTGGAGATGCTTCCTTCTAGCCTAGCACGGTTACGAACATATTTCTTTAAGACTCCCATGAACCTCTCGAAGGGGAACATATTGTGCAGAAATACAGGACCGAGAATGTAAATCTCTTCGACTAGGTGAACTAAGAGATGCGTCATAATATTGAAGAAGGATAGGGGGAACACCAACTCAAAACTGACAAGACATTGGACCACATCCTTTTGTAGCCTTTCCAGACTTTCTCGATCGATTACCTTCTGAGATATTGCATTCTGGAATGCACATAGCTTCACAATGGCTAATCGAACATTTTCCGGTAGAAGCCCTCTCAATGCAACCAGAAGCAACTATGTCATAATCACGTGACAATCATGAGACTTCAGGTTCTGAAATTTTTTCTCTGGCATATTTATTATTCCCTTTATATTTGACGAGAAGCCATCCGGGACCTTGATACTGTAAAGGACTTTAAAAAAGATTTCCTTCTCTGCTTTGGTAAGAGCGTAGCTACTTAAGTATTTACGTTCTTTATCAGTATGCTTGTTGTGTGGGTCTTTGAAACGTTGCTGGTCCTCCCGTGCTTCTGGTGTATCTTTTGTCTTCCCATACACGCCCAGGAAGCCTAGCAGGTTCATGCAAAGATTCTTCGTCACGTGCATCACGTCGATTGAAGAACGGACCTCTAGGTCTTTCCAATACTCAAGCTCCCAAAATATAGATTTCTTTTTCCACATGGCCATGTGTCCGGTAATGGGGTCTTTCGGAACAGATTGACCGCCAGGACCCTTTCCAAAGATTACTTCTAGGTCCTTCACCATACAAAATACATCAGCACCTTTAGGGAGCTTAGGCTTCTTCCGGTAATCTGCCTCGCCGTTGAAATTCTTGCCTTTCTTTCTTACTTGATGATTGGTCGGAAGAAATTTACGACACCCCAGGTACACAACCTTCTTACATTTATCCAAATATGTACCTTTAGTATTATCTAAATAGTGCGTGCATGCATTGTAACCCTTGTTTGACTATCCTGAAATGTTACTAAGAGCAGGCCAATCATTGATGGTTACGAACAACAACGCTCATAGGGCAAATGGCTCCTGTTTGTGCTCATCCCACACCTTTACACCTGGTTCTGCCCACAACTGCAAAATTTCATCGACTAATGGCCTTAGGTACACATCAATGTCGTTGCCGGGTTGCTTCGGTCCTTGGATGAGCACTGGCATCATAATAAAGTTCCGCTTCATGCACAACCAAGGAGGAAGGTTGTAGATACATAGAGTCACTGGCCAGGTGCTGTGGCTACAGCTCTGCTCCCCAAAAGGATTCATGCCGTCTGTACTTAGACCAAACCATAAGTTCCTCACGTCACCTTCAAAGTTCGAGTACTTCCTCTCGATGTTTCTCCACTGCGACCCATCGACGGGGTGTCTCAGTTTCCCGTCTTTCTTACGCTCTTCTTTGTGCCATCACAACAACCTAGCATGCTCTTTATTTCTAAACAGACGTTTCAACCGTGGTATTATAGGAGCATACCACATAACCTTAGCAGGAACCCTCTTCCTGGAGGGCTCGTCATCGCCCTCAACATCACCAGGGTCATCTTGTCTGATCTTGTATCGACATGCATTGCATACCGGGAATTTATCCATATTCTCGTACTTCTCACCGCGGTACAGGATGCAGTCATTAATGCATGCATGTATCTTCTCCACATCTAATCCTAGAGGGCAGATAGTCTTCTTTGCTTCGTATGTTGTCTCGGGCAGCTCGTTATCCTTTGGAAGCTTCAGCTTCATTATTTTCAGTAACTTCTCAAATCCCTTGTCAGATAAGCCAGTCTCTGCCTTCCATTTCAACAGTTCAAGTGTGGTACCGAGCTTTGTGCCGCCATCTTCGCAATTTGGGTACAACAACTTTTTGTGATCCTTTTGCATGGCCTCCAACTTAAGCTTCTCCCTTTCTGTATCACATTGTTGCTTTGCATCAGAAATGACCCGACCAAGACCATTAGCGGGCTCATCCGATGCCTATTGTTCTTCTTCATTGCCGCCTCCCTCTTCTTCATTGTCTTCCATTGAAGTATCACCGTATTCTTCAGGGGACATAGGATAGCTGTCATCATCCTCCTCTTCTTCATTTTCTTCCAGCCTAACCCCTCTTTCTCCGTGCATGGCCCAATAATAATATCCGGGCATGAAACCTCTCCGAAGCAGATGGCTTTGAAGGATTCTCGGGGCAGAGTGCTCCGCCACGTTCCGACAGTCGACGCAGGGATAAGGCATAAAATTATCCACTTTGTTTGCCTTAGCCAAATCGATAAATTTATGGAGGCCTGCAATAAAATCAGAATAGCGTCGGTCGACATACATCCATCTCATCCGTGCATTGTTCTGCGTCATAATAATTAACCATTACAATAACATCGTGAATAGTAAAATGACCACCCTACATGGACATATGCAATATTTTTTGTATCAATTACAGATAAAGAAGATAAGGTTGCTAACCTCAGCCGAGGATACCGTGTTGTGCGTACTAAAGTGTGGCTCGGACATTTCGTCGAACACCTTGTGTGCAATCAAAGAAAAAGAAGCTAGCACCCACACCTCACACATAATCCAGCAAAATTTGGTGGGCAAAGGGCTGGGCTTATATATAGCCAGGGGAGGGTTTTTGGTCCCAGTTATTGCCACGAACCGGGACCAAAGCCTCTCCCGCGCGACACATGGCCGCCCAGCAGCTCGCAACCCACCCAGGTCATTGGTTCCGGTTAATGGCACGACCCGGGACCAATGACTTTGGTGGGGGGCGCGCTGCTGGGCCGCCACGTGTCGCGCGGGAGGGGCTTTGGTCCCGGTTCGTGGCAATAACCGGGACCAATGCCTCCGTCGCTTCGTCGTCCCCGTGCATAAATATGAGGCCACAGTGCTCGCTTTCGCCATCGCCTCTGCCTCTCTGCAGTCCCTCTCCACCCCACCACTTTATCAATCGCCTCTCCACCGCGCCGTCGTCTCGCCTCCCCTCCCTCTCCAATCTCCACCGCGCCGTCATGGAGGTGCCCACGCTCAACCACTACGAGGCGGTGCAGTTTGCGATCTACGGCATCCTCGTGCCGCCGCGCGCGACCCTTCCCGCCAGATTTCGCATCAGCGAGGGGGGTGTGCCGGTGGCTCCGCTCCTCAACCCCCGCGGATACGAGATGGAGTACGTCATCGCGGAGCGTTGCTGCCAACTGCCCGCATGCATTAGGGCATTGCCCCGGTACGCGGCGGGCAGCGAGTATTGGCCCCGGCTGTTCAAGAAGGAGCGGAAGGCCAAGCTTGGCAACCGTTTCGTGGATGGGCGCCTGGTGCACCCGGATCGCCGCAACCAAGAAGGGCGGGAGTTGTTCTTGTCCGTCCCTGGACGGACCATCTACACTGCCATCGACGCCGCTATGCGCGCAAACGAGCTCCGTCTCCCGAACAACGCCGAAATCATGGAGATTTCGTCCGACAACGACGAGGAAGCCGGCGGCACGGAGGACAATGGCTCGGAGGATAGTGGCAGCGGAAGTGTTGTCGACTAGGAATTTATAAAGTCGCATCTTTATTTGTATGGAAACATTTGTGGTCGAATAATAAAATGTCTCAATTTAGACCTTTGTCTCGATTAATTCGTGAAAGATTTGTTCAAAAATAGTGACAAATTAAATTTCTACCTCGAATTAATTTCTGCCTCGAATTAATTTCTGCCCCGAATTAATTTACATTAATTCCTGGACTGCTGACCGTAGCGGTGTTTTTGGTCCCGGTTGGTGGCATGAACCGGGACCAATGCCTCGCAGAGCGCCACGTGTGCGTCGCGGGGGCATTGGTCCCGGTTCATGCCACAAACCGGGACCAATGCTTACAGATGAACCGGGACCAATGCCCTGGCGGCATGAACCGGGACCGGTGCCTGGCATTGGTCCCGATTACGGAAATGAAACGGGACCAATGGAATCTGGGCACTGGACCAAAGGCCCTCTTTCTACTAGTGCAATATCCTTAGCAATCCAGATTCCATGCAGCAGTGCTTCATACTCAGCAATATTGTTTGTTGCTGTGAAGTGGATCTACAACACGTATAAAAGTTTATCTCCTTGGGGTGATTTGAGCACCATGCTGGCCCCCGAGCCCCCTCGAGCCTTAGACCCATCGAAAAAGAGGGTCCAATATTCTGACTCAGGGAGGATCATGTTTTCCTTCGTCTCTATCCAATCAGCGACAAAATCCACAAGGATCTGGGATTTGATTGCTGTCCGAGGTTTATACTCAATATTGAAAGCTGAAAGCTCTATGCCCCATTTGGCGACGCGTCCTGTGGCGTCACTGTTGTTGATTATATCTCTCATGGGAGCTTTTCTCACCACGGTAATTGGATGCTCCTGAAAATAGTGTCGTAGCTTACGAGATGCTAGAAAAACACCGTAAACCAACTTTTGATAATGTGGATACCGCTGTTTTGACTCTGTTAGGACTTCACTAACAAAGTAAGTCGGACGTTGCACCAGGTGCTCCTGATTTTCCTCGGGTCTCTCCACCACCATGAAGATACTGACGACCTTATTTTTCATAGCAATGTAAAGCAACATCGGTTCCTGAGGTTCCAGCGCTGCAAGGATAGGAGCAGATAAGAGTACTTTCTTCAGGTCTTGTAGTGCAGCTTCAACTTCATCAGTCCAAACAAAATCTTTGGTCTTTTTCAGGAGTTTGTATAATGGTGCGGCTCATTCACCAAGCTGGCTTACAAACCGACTGACTGCAGCAATGCAACCAGTTAGTCTTTGTACGTCCTTCAGGCGAGTTGGCCTGGAAATATTGAGTATAGCCTTGATTTTGTCTCGGTTCACCTCTATGCCTCTTTGAGACACGATGAAACCTAACAATTTTCCGGCCGGTATTCCAAAGAAGCATTTCTTTGGATTAAGCATGATGTTGTATTTTCGTAGATTGGCAAATGTTTCCTCCACGTCGGAAATCAGCGTTTCCTTCTTTTTGGACATTACCGCGATGTCATCCATGTATGCATGTACATTGCGTCTGAGTTGGTCATGGAGGCAACGCTGCATCGTGCGCTGGTACATAGCTCCTGCGTTCTTCAGCCCAAATGGCATCGTAACAAAATAGAAGGGTTATGAATGAAGTTTTGACTTTGTCAGATTCCTTCATCTGGATTTGGTGATAGCCGGAATATGCGTCGAGAAAACAGAGGAGTTCCGAGCCTGCCGTAGAATCGATAACTTGATCAATTCTAGGCAGAGCGAACGGATCTTTTGGACAAGCCTTGTTCAAGGCAGTATAATCAACACACATCCTTAAATCAGTGGTGTCCTTTTTAGGGACCCTTACAGGATTGGCCGACCACTCAGTGTGGATGACCTCTTCTATGAATCTGGCTAACTTGAGCCGTGCTTGTTCCTTAGCTATTGCCTTACGCTTTTCATCCCCAAATCATCGTAGGGACTGTTTGACGGGTTTAGAGTTTGGGTTTACATTTAGAGAGTGCTCGACAAGTTCCCTAGGTACTCCGGTCATGTCAGATGGCTGCCATGCGAAGATATCTTGATTTGCTTGGAGGAACTTGACGAGCGCGCTTTCCTATGCGCTACTTAGGCCTACACCTATCTGGGTTACCTTGGAGGGGTCACCATCCTTCAACGGCGTCTTCTTCGTCTCTTATGATGCCTTTGAACTCTGGATTTGGTTTTGTCACCTCCTTCTTTGTTGCGGGCATCTCGAACAGATCTATGCTCTTCTTGATCTCCTGGTACTCTTGGGCGTGCAGCACGGCTTCAGCAAAGGCGGCATTTCCATCCTCGCACTCTCGTGCTTTCTTCGGGTCTCCCCTGATGGTGATCACGCCGTTGGGACCTGGAATTTTCATCATATTGTAAATGTAACACGGACGAGCCATAAAAGCCCAGTAAGCCGAACGTCTTAATATAGCGTGGTACGCGCTATTGAACGAGACCACTTCGAAGGAAAGTGCCTCCGTCCGATAGTTCTTTGGAGTTCCAAAGGTAACATCCAAAGTAATCTCTCCCAGGGAATTAGCTTGTCTTCTTGGGAGAACTCCATGAAAGATCACAGAGCTATGGTTCAGCTAGGTTTCCGAGATCTTCATTCGGCGTAGGATTTCGACATAGAGGATATTAATGCTGCTACAACCGTCCATGAGGGTCTTGGAGAAACCATAACCGTCAATAAGTGGATTGACGATTAAGGCGTATTTTCCTCGCCTGTGCAAATTAGGCGGATGATCAGCGCGGTCAAATGTGATTGCCACTTCCGACTAGTCCAGATATTGAGGGACAGCCAGAACAGTTGCATTGAGCTCGTGTAGAACTGCTTTCTTGACCTTTGCTGGTTGAGATCTGAGGAAAGTGATGTAAGTGTCCTTCTTGGTGGGAAAAGAATTCTTCCCTTCCGGCTTGAGATTTGAAGCATCAGCTTCCTCCATGTCGGAATCTTCCTTGGTCTCTTTGTCCTTTTCTGGATTTTTCTTTCCCTTCTTTCGCTTTGCTTTGTCGCCCGCGGTATCATCTCTTTTGATGTCGTCATTGAAACAACATTCAGCGTTGGTGTGGGACGAGCCCCCATTGGCGTCTAGGTGATGCACACATGGGTTATTGGCATTGTCGGCCCAAGTGTAGGTTTTGCCTGGTTGCTGTTCTCCTCGACCTTGGACTCTTGAAGTCCCACGGCCACGCCCGCGGCCTCCGCTGCGTCCTCCTCGTCCTCCAGACCCGAAAATAGTAGTAACCACCGCTGTTTCCGCGCTGGGTTTCCCTTCTGAGGTATTTTTGCGCTTCTGAGCTTATTGCTTTGGTTGTCTTGCCGACTGAGGCATAGCTAGGACATTGAGTAATCCCTCTACATCATCGTCAGCATCTACATACTTTCTCACTGTTTCTATCATCTCTCCCAAGTCACTGACCTTGTCACACTTCAAGCGGTGACGTAGTAGACCAATTGGGAGTCCTGCGATGAAAGCTTCAATCGCGGTTTGATCGTTTACTCCTTCATAGGAGTTCTTGGTGCCGATCCATCGTCTTAGGTAATCCCGACAAGTTTCTCTGGCTTTCTGGGTGCAACGCTGTAGGTCTCCAACCGTATAGGGCCTCCGATACGTGCCTTCGAAATTCCGAAAGAATGCACTTTGCATGTCATACCAGTTATGGATGGTGTTCTCCGGAAGTTCATTGAGCCATGATCGCACCGTCTTCCACAATATCAGTGGGAGATATCGGGTTGCGACCAGGCTGTTTCCGCCTTTGACAATGCAGCAAGCTTGGAAAAAATCCTGAAGCCAGGTATCTGTCCGAGCAATGCCATCGTAGGCTTGGATGTGCCTTGAGATAGCAAATCCTTCCGGGAATCTTGTAGCTCTGATGTGTGGTCCGAAGCACTTTGGGCCCATGTAGATATCATCGTTTTCGTAGCGCCGCGCCTCTATGTTGGAATTGATCATGTGCCTTGCGTCGTTCGGGGATAGAGATCGTCCCGAATGCCAGCTGTGGCTGCGGTGCCTTGGAGCCAGACTTCGGCTTCTGCCGCTACCTCCTCCGCCGCGTCGTCCTCCTTGTCCCCCTTAGGAGCCGTTATGATGACTACTTGGTGGAGAGGGTGGGGCAGCTGAATTGTTTCCGGCTGATCGCCGGCCTCCGTCCGGGACGTCATTATTCGGATTCCGGGGAGGGTCTTGACTACGACGAGCCCCCTGCCGGCTTGTCCCAGCATGGTTTCCGTCGTTCCTTTGTCCGTCGTTCCCACCACGGTGAGGCTCCGCCGGACGGCTTGCATGTCTAGGAGGTGGCATTTTTTGACGATCCTCCTCCTGACGTTTCTCTTTATCTTCTCCCCTTCGATCATTTGACTCTCGTCGGGGAGGGTTCCTCGGATACAGTGCAGCAATGGTCTCTTGCTCGGCCGCTGGAGCGACGTTACTCCAGTCACGTGTGGTTCTGTGATGTTGTGCTGACGATCTGGTTCTTGAGTGGTTATCTTCCCGTCGGTCGGAACGGTGACGCTGTTCCGGAACACACTGGGGCCTTATATCGTTCCAGGCTGCGTCCGTGTGACATTGGTCGGATTTCGAGACCAGTTTTCCACTTCCGGATTTCGTAGCCATATGTTGCTCCAGACCATTGGTGAGTAGCTTGATGCCCAATCGAACCTGTTCTGGGCCTGGGTTATTGGACATCAAGCTGTTCTGTATTGGTGAGTAGCTTGATGCCCAATCGAACCCAGGCCCAGAACAGGTTCGATTGGGCCTGGGTTATTGAACCTGTTCTCGTGCTGCGACAGTGTTCTGTATCGGCATTGGGTACACCAGGTCTCCTTTGCTGTCGACACAAGGCATCCCTGGATCTCCTTCAAAGAAGACCCTGTTCACTTCCGGAAACTTACCGTCACCTGCGTAACGTTTCCTGGTCTTCTGGTGCAACCGAGACATGTAATCCTTAGTTGCCATGCGTTTCTTTTCCCCTGGATGTTTTTGGCTTCATTCAGGAGTTGTTGACGACGCGCTTCTAGGGCTTGGTCCCTTTCGTCCAGTTCTTCCGCAGTAACTTCTGTAGCTGTAGGGATAGGTGTGGTTAATGCAGCATCTATGAGTTTACGCGCACCTTTGGTAATCATGTGTCCATCCATCGATTCTTCTTTTTTCGCCTCTTCTGGGATAAGTGCTCCATCCGAGTCTTCTTCATATTCCTCGGTAATTACCTCCTCTGTCAGAGGGTCTTTTGCCGGGGTCTTGTTCTTCTTGTTTTTCTTCTTTGCCTTCTTGGCAGCACCGGTAGCAAAGACGGCTTTGGGTCCATTTCCTAGAGTCAAGCTCTGATCGGTACTTTCGGACATCTGGACTTCGGGATTGTCTCCGACGTCCATGTCATCCTACGCTTTGGGGAGTGTTCCCCGGATCCTTCATCCATGGCTTCTCCTTCCTCTGCAGCTTTGGAGTTATACTCCTCTTCATATTCCGCGGAGAACTTTTGGAAATCCGCTGACGTCATCGATTCATCCGAGGATGCGGGTACGTCGGTGTTTGTTCCAATTGCCTCCAGCACAGAGTCGGTGTTTTCTCCAGCATCGGCAGAGCCGGATCCAGATCCCACGTATCCGACGAAGTGCGACGCGTGCATCCTGAGGTACCTGCATCTTTCGCGATCAGCCATGTCGAAACTTTTGATGGTCTCAAGGATTGCATCTGCGTTTTCGCCTTGCAGTATCATACGTCGTAGTGTGTACCTCAGGAAAGGCATGTCTGTCCCGGCGTCATCCGAGCCGGAATCAGTGTCGTTGTTATGCTCCTCCTGAATTTTGACTTCCACGGGTGGGTCGATCTAGGATCCGGCTTCTCCAGGGAGATCCACTCTAGATTCGATTTGAACCGCTAGCTCATCTTCAGGCTCAGATTTCTCCACTATCTCCGCAACTGGCGCAGGCTGCGTGGGATTAGGATTTTCTGAGATCCGGAACTCTGCCGCCTCCGCGGACAAAGGGGATCCAGAAGATTCTTCTGCCTCTATCATCACCGCTGGGGTCGGTGGGGCAGGTTTAGCGAAACCGATGTAAACATCGATCTGGCCAAAATAAATGATTGTGTAGGCAGTCACAGCCTCCTTAGCTGTAATCCAAGTCTCGTCGAGAATGATGAGAGGGACGTCGCTGGCGTAGAGGATGCGGCCGATGACGATAGTCTCGCCGATTCCGATTCTTGCAGATTCCGCTCGGAACGCAGATCCGAAGGTCACTTGCCCCACGGTTGGCACCAACTGTCATCGGATTGATGACAAGTACACCATGAGGGGGTCCTCGAGGCGTGCGGAAGAGAGGGGTGTGAGACGTACGGTATTCCGGGACAGTGAGCACACAAGTTTACCCAGGTTCGAATCTGCAGGCTTTGGACGGATCCTACTCCTACTAGCAATCCAGTAATACGGCAGAGCCGGAATATTGGTTACAAGGGTTTTGCCTGTGCGAGTTGAGGGTCTAAAGTATTAGGTGCCCTAAAGGCTCTCCCTAGGACGGCTTATATAGATATCCGGCCTATGGTTTACAGGAGAGATCCATCCGGCTACGACTAGGAGTCGGTTACAGAGTACATCTTGAACTACAAGTAACACTATGGGCCTAAGTCGGTAAGTCTTCTGGGCCTTCCTGTAGCCGGATTGGACCCCGTCTTTCTCCCTGACTGGGCTGCCCATGAAGCAAAGATCTAACCCGAAGTGGGCCACCCTGGTCAGTGAGGAACTGTGAGGATACCCGGAAAGTATATCCCCAACAATAAGGGTGTTTGGAAGGTTTTGTATTTGTGTGCAAGAAAGTAAGTAAAAGAAGTAAATAAAAGCAAGTAATGAATGCATTGGAAATGGTGTTGGAACTCAACAAGGAGAAAGCGTTCTCAGGGATTTAGGATACACCACTAGCATGGGATACTTAATCATAATTAGGATAATCTATTTCTTTCATCATGACATGTGTGGAGAGAGCCTAATAATAAGATGTTCACTACAAGACTTCTGGGTAGCCGCTTTCTTGAGTCAGGTAATGAGGTCATCTCCAAATAACCACTATGATTCCTAAGAGCAATCACTCATGCAGACCACCACAATTAAGGGTTTCCCCATGGATATCGTAATAAGCTTAGTGAGTCTCTCTTAATTCCCGCTTCGACCGTGTAGATTATAAGCCAATATTTACTGTCACTGCTCAGCACTGGACATACTCCCATACACGTCCAAAGGGTATCACCATCTCTTTAGTCCCATAGATAAATGATATGTGGCCGACTACATATACCATCTAGAGAGAGAGATCAAACCCAATATCGTAGATCAACGGATCATGGAACAAAGTAATAGATCATCTTTATTTTATTTTATGATAATGCTAAGGTTTCTCCATCTTCCCAAGAACAAAGGTAACTACTCACACATGGAAGCAATCAACAACATAATCATATTAAAATGGATGGATAAAAGTAGGGTGATAAATCTAGTGCAAACCACAATTAAATCAGGAATTACAACAAGATCTAAACACATGGTAGAAGTGGATGGTGATGGTGATGGAGAATCAGTGGTCGATGATAAGGGGGATGATGTGATCTCCTCCGATGATCCGTAGAGCAGCAAGGATTTTCCTTTCTCTTATTTCCTCCTCTGGATCTGACGAGGGGTTAACTCATCAATGCCCATCGCAGATGGACTAAGGTTCGAGGAAGCGGGGAGCACTGGAGGCATCGATCGTCTAGCAAACAAGCACACAGGGACGCAAGGTTTACCTAGGTTCAGGCCTTGTAGAGGACCCTACTACTGCTTGTCTGCTCTTGGAATTATCGAGGAGTCAGAAGTTACAAGGGTGCGCAGATGCAATCTAGCGAAGGTGCGGACACTAGGGTTGTGGAGTGTCCTCCTCGCCGCCCCTCCTAGCCTTTATATAGATAGGCTAGGTCTCGCGATAGCAGGTCGAGTTGGTTATAGATTAGGGTTTTCCCTTTTCACTTCTATCTCAAGTTACCGTGTGTTGCAAGTAGTAGAAGTCTCCTGGGCCATTCGGATCTTGACTAGGCCTTAGTAACATTGTGGGCTTCTTCTAAGCCGGACCGTATGTACCAAGCTTGAGTACCTATAAGGTATTCCCACGTCAGTATCCCTCGAGTGTCCGATCAAATTGTAGATTCGAGTGGAGACGAAGCTCTCGAGTGTAGAGTTAAGCATGTTTTCGAATACTTTAGTTTGTGTCATAGGGATTGTCGATATACATGCCTGATTCATCCGATGCATCGGGACCAGTTAACTGCCTTAGGGCAAGACAATGCAATCTACTCAAACTCGAGTCCTGGCGTAATTCGACTCATGTCGCGGATGTCTTATAGAGTCGAATCCTAGTGTATAAGTGTGAGCACTTGATGCGTCCGTCAAGGCTTATTTCATTGTACATGTAGGCGATTTAATTCTAGTAGAGCGCAGCAGGTGCGTTACCAGGCCTTCTCCAGGTCTTATCTTTACGCTGCAAGCGTGGCATCCGAATGTTGTCATCGCAGAGATGATTCTGTTAGCCCAGGAGACATAGTCTCTTTGTAGGGAAAATATGAGGCAAAGTCGTTGATGTTTTCAAGTGTGGATGTAGTCAACTCACTGTTATGTACAAGAAAAGTCATAGGGTGCGCGACCAGTGCTCCCTATGGGAGTAGCCCCCGAGTGCCTATTCGAGTCATAGACTCGAGTGGGGACTATGAGTGTTTTCGACTGGTGTCATCTTCTGTTTCTTTCAGTCAAATATGCCTTTAGCGCTCCCTATGGGAGTAACCCTGAATCCCCATTCGAATCGTTGACTCGAGTGAAGGGTTTTGAGAAGAAATACATTGTCATAATGCTTTGGAAATCTATAAAGTTTATCGGGTGCACTACCAGCGCTCCTGTTAGGAGTAGACCCCGAGTGCTTGGTCGAGTCAAAGACTCGATTAAAGACTAGAGTAGACTGAAAATGCTCCTGCTGGAGTAAATGATGTCAGTGATGACAAGGAGATGATCTCACTTGCTCGTGTGAGCGGTTTTGACGGGATGTGAGGAAAGTGGGGTCCCATTTCTGACCTAGATTTGACCAGGCATGAGTAATCTTCGATTTTAACTACGTCTCCTCGATTCTCGAGCGTAATGGGAGGAGTGGAGCGACGGTTTGTTGTTTGCTTAGCCACGTGTCTATATCAATTTGCGCCACACGTATGTCTAGTGTTCTTCTGGCCGTTGGATGACATTTGCGGTGAGGTTAAGTAGGGATTTGTTGTGCGGTAATTTCCCCACAACTCATCTTCTTCCTTGCGCGCTGCCTCCATTGCTACTCCTTGCTGTTCCATTGCTCGCACCTTCTTGCTGCGATGGACAGCCTTCACACTTTTCCTAGCTACTTTCTGTGCTCCCACCACAAGCGCCAGATGGGGAAGAAAAAAGTTGCTTCTACCGTTGGATCTGCGGCTGCCACTATTGCAGCCAAGAAGAAGGGTGCCGCTGCCACGGGCACCAGTACTGCTGCTGCGGCTAGAAAATAGAAGGGCCCAGGCACGCGCATCACGAATGGATCGTGGCGGCCAACCACCATCAAGGGCATAGAGCTCTTCAACCAGCGCCAATATGGCGCTCTCCCTGCTGCGGAAGATGACTGCCGGATTCCCGGCGATGAGATAATCCCCATTCCCTCCGCCGAATTTCGGGTGATGTTCCTCACGTTTATCATTCGCGGTCTTTATCTCCCCCTTCACAAGTTTGTGAGGGTGTTGCTCTGCTTCTATGGGCTCCAGCTGCATCAGCTTACCCCAAACTCCATCCTTCACATCACATGCTACATCACCCTTTGCGAGTTCTGGCTCGGAATCGATCCACACTTTGGGCTCTTCAAAAAACTTTTCAAACTCAAACACCAGTCGGGCTCTGGGTTGGTAGTCTACGATATAGGAGGCTGTGAGATCCATGTCGACTCCAATTCCAAATATTTCGCCATTAACTTTAATGCATTTGTCCAAGGGTGGAGGGAGAAGTGGTTCTATATTTGTGACCAGAAGGGTTATGAAGAACACTACAGACTCGCACCTTTTGATCCGATGGCAGTATGCAAGAGATAGAGGTCGTGGAAGAACACAGTGATGCCCGACGAAGCCGAGGAAAATGAGGTTATGTACCAGTGTGTCTGCGACTTTGAGCTCCGCATAGGCAAGGAAGTAGGCGGGGGCAGACCTCATTCGCACTTGGATGCACCGTCGATTGTAGCCACTACAGGCTAGGGCACATCCGATGTGCTGCTGGACTAGTGTTGACGATGTTACTTGCATCTCGTGAGAGATCATTTCTTTAGGCGAAGTAGACAGGAAGATTTGACTGTTGATCAAGTACATCGCCAAGGAGAAACTCCCTGGTGACGCAGTCGTGCCTCCCTTCTGTGCGAGTCATCCTCCGCCTGAGGTGGATTTCTTTAAAGTTCTTCTTGTTTTTCGATTTCCTGTTAGTTGTCCTTTATACTGATGTATGTTCCTTGTTTCAGGACTGGAAAGTGGCCACGGTGTTGCCTCCTTAGCCCGAGGGTGTAGTCCCTTGATACGTCATAAACGTATCTATAATTTTTGATGTTCCATTCTTGTTTTATATCTACTTTCTTATGTTTTGTCCACACTTTGGAGTATTTTTACACGTTTTCTGGAACTAACCTATTAAAAAGATGCCACAGTGCCAGTTACCTATTTTCTGTTGTTTTTGGTTTCAGAAAAGCTAGTAAGGAAATATTCTCGAAATTTGATCGGACAAAAGCCAAAGTCAATATTTTACCCGAAGCAACACGAAGTCCGGAGGGGAACCGAAGAGGGGAACCAGGGCGGTCACACCCTAGGGTGGCACGGCTAGCCCTAGCCGCGCCACTAGGGGGTGTGGGCCCCTGGTGTTCCACCGACCTTGCCCTTCCGCATATAAAGCCTCCTAGGACGAAAACCCTAAGTACCTGATCAAAATTCCACGAAAGAGTCTGTAGCCACCGTCATCTCCATCCCTAGATCGGGAGGGATCTAAATATCTTCCCGGTACCCTACCGGAGGGGAGAGAACACTCTGGAGGCCTTCTTCATCACCATGCCTACCTCTAGTATGATGCGTGAGTAGTTCATCCCTGGACTACGGGTCCATATAGTAGCTAGATGGTTGGTTCTCCTCCCTTGTGCTATCATGTTTAGATCTTATGAGCTCCGTTCATGATCAAGATCATCTATTTGTAATCTTACAGTTGTGTTTCTATGCTATTTCAGATTGATTATTGATTCTATCATGTCTATGTTATTTATGATCTTGCATGCTTTCCGTTGTTAGTAGCTATCTTGGCCAAGTAGATGCTAGCAACTCCAAGAGGGAGTATTTATGCTCGATAGTGGGTTCATGCCTCTAGTAATCTGGGGAAGTGACTGGAATCTCTAAGGTACGAGATGCTACTAGGGAGAAAACAGCAATCATTTGTCCATAGGGCAATCGTATTGTTTACTTTACACACTTTGCTTAATGAAGTTATATGTTGCTTGCAACTTAATACTAGAGGGGGTTTGGATGATAACCTGAAGGTGGATTATTAGCCCTAGATGCAGTTGGATTATGGTCTATGTATAATGTTGTAATGCCCAATCAAATCTCATAGGAGTAAAGATGATTAGTACATGCATGTTTGCTTTCTCGGTGTCTGTCAATTGCCCCGCTGTAATTTGTTCACCCAACATGTTATCTATCTTAAGGAGAACCACCTCTAGTGAATTATGGACCCCGGTCCATTCTTTTACCATAAATCTACCATCTACTATTTACTACTTTACTGTTTACGTTCTGCAATAAATTACTATCTTACACACAATACGTTTAATCCTTTGTTTTCAGCAAAACCGGTGAGATTGACAACCTCACTGTAAGTTGGGGCAAAGTTCTGTGGTTGTGTTGTGCAGGATTCCAAAGTTGGAAACAAAACCTTGGGGTTGTTTCCTTGCTCCTACTAGTTCGATAACCTTGGTTACATAAATAAGGGAAAACTTGCTGCTGTGCTCATCATACCTTCCTCTTGGGGTTCCCAATGAGCTCGATATATTTTGAGCCATCATCCCTCATGAAGCCGAAGAGGAGGACAAATCAGAATCCACTGTCCCTGTCGAGGGGGAGCAGGAAGGCCCCCGAGTCCAGCGGGAACGGGACTCGCAAGTGCTCCCGAAGCGAGAATTCGGACGCATCCTCGCCGACAATACTGGAGGGTCCTCCAACTATGGTAGAGGAGCCAATTCTCGCTGTGCCTATGCGCGCCATCGCTCCTCCTCCTCAGACGAAACTGAGGCTACCGAAAGAGGCATCCGAGGACTCCTTCGACCTTGACAATTTTGATGGGTATGTATTATATTCTTGGTGAGTTGTGTCCCAAAATCTTCTCTTCTAAAGTTGCAATGTATGTTTTGTAGCCAAACCGCATCGTCATCATCTGATGATTGTATGTTCGTGAAGGAGTCTAGAGTCGCATACTCCAAAGACAAGGAGGTGGTGGCACAATCTCCTTCTCCCCCAATGGCGGCCCACTCCGGTGCCAACTCTTCGAGTTCCCCCCATGCTGGGGGGCACCGGATTGTTGCTCGAACGTCTATTCACAAGGAAACTTCGGAGTCCCTAGAGGAACATGTAAGTTTGCTTGTTGTCGGCAGTCGAAATTTGGTTGATGCTCATGCTTCCCTTTTTGCAGCCTATCATGAAGGAGTCCACTCACCTCGCCGAGCAAATTTTTTCTCTGGGCCATCAGCATGCTTCGTTGGAAACCCGCCGTCGTGCGTTCGAAGGTGAGTTTACATTCTTTCATCCGTGCTTTTTGCACGAAAATTGGTGAGTTTGAGTTGTGTTGTTTTTCGCTTGCAGGTGAGCAAAATTGAACGTATTTGCCGCATGGACTCCCTCGAGAAGGGTCTTGCTGTGGAGGAGAAAAAGCGTGACGAAGCACTTGAAGCTCTCGAGGAGTCGAAGAAGTGCGAGGAAAACTTGCATTCCACCGCGGCTGATAGAGAAAAAGCGTTCATCGAACAACTTTTCTCCATTGCTAAGGCACTCTTGGGTATGATGCTGCATCATTTTGTTTCCTATATGCTTTGCCTGTATGTTGTTATTCTCATGCGCCTCTTCTACAGATGTTGCCGGCGTGCACTTCGACGCCCATGTTTTGGCCTGCTCAGGTGCTTTAGCCGGTGCTGTGGCTGCAGTCGAAGACCGTAGTGTCTCCGTCAAGGACTCACTCGAGAAGGCCAAGAGCGTGCTTGGGCGTCTTCGAGAGGATATGGTCCCCAAGGCCAAGCTAATCGAGGATCTCGATGGCTTGGTGAAGTCCTTTGCTGGAGGCGTGCCCATGGACTTCAAGAATGCTCAAAAGGAGGGTTGGAGCGACCATGGGACTCGCCATGGTGCAAGCTCATGGCGTTGATCTGAACCCAGCAGGGTCACGTCGGCGATGGCGGTCACTGTGGATGGCCAGCATGTAGTGTTTGCTCCCTTTGCCACTAGTTGCAATAAGTATGGGCCTCGACTCATTGAGACACTCGCCAAGTATTCAGTGGAGCTGAGGCGACTGAAGGCGACAAAGGTCACGGCATTAGAGGCAGTAGCCGAGAAGGCTGTGGCGTCGGAAACTGCCACAAACTCGAGGAAGCCCCCGAGTGCCAACACGTAGTTGTAGTCTGCTGCCTAGTCGCCTTTTGTAATAGTTTAGATTCTTGCTCTTGAGTTGTGCCTTGTGGGGGTACCCCCTTTGAGACTTGCTGAACCTTGATGCTTCTTCTGTTTGTCTTTTATTTATGAATGGTTAGTCGTATTTGCCTCTTACTCTTCTTGTAATAGGGTCCTTCGAGTGGTCCGTCCGACTCACCTCCCACCGGTGAACCTGTGGCGCAACCACATTCAATGGTGGAGGAGTTGTCGCTGCTGTCCTGATTGCGTGACCGCATAAAAAATTTGCAGCGAGAGGTGCCCATGATCCGTGGTAGCGTGGACGTGTGGAAGTCAAAAGCTAAGAAAGCCAGTGCACGTGAGAAGTACCTTCTAGATGAGGTGGCTCAGTTGAATGAGCAATTTAGATGTTAGTTCTCTAGCTTCTCATCCTTTCCCAGCCACTTGTGGCAGTTCTTTGTCTTTACGCTTTGTACTGCCTTTTGTAGTTGTTAGCGCTCGTCGTCCGTAGGATGAGAGAGACCGACTTGCCGTTCGACTGAACTGCCTGACTCAGGAGCTGCTGGAAGCTAGCGGGTACTTTTGGGTTGATCGTGATC
Source organism: Avena eriantha (assembly GCA_910589775.1). Classification (NCBI taxonomy): domain Eukaryota; kingdom Viridiplantae; phylum Streptophyta; class Magnoliopsida; order Poales; family Poaceae; genus Avena; species Avena eriantha. The sequence goes on along the minus strand of OU342741.1, from coordinate 8,357,676 downwards.
GTGCAGTCGCATTGGCGATGCTACAGGACTGCGCGTCGCAGGTGTTGCTTTATTTGAAGAAGTCACAGTTATGCCTCAAGCATATTTTCCAGGCGATGTTCCCATTGGATGCGGTGCCCTCTAGCTTGTTAGCTTTACTGAGGAAATTTCAAGATGCCAGCACGGTCCGCGAGTGTGTGCGTCAGCAGTTAGTCGCTGGTGCCAAGGTTGCATTGGCGCTTGTTTGCCTGCATCGTCCTGATATGGATTTTGCAGCTATTGCCGCTAGATCGCCTCCCCCACCATAAGGAATGGCATGGAACATGGTGCCTCATTATCGGGCGATTGATCAGCCAACCGAAGATATCGTCGAGTTCTTCGAAGAGAGTACCAATGTTCTCCTTTTATGGTAGTAGGGTAGTTTTGAACCTGCACATAGTTGCGTAGGTATTGTAAAGTTCGTATAAGTACATCAGGTGATTTTTGTTATCCGTTTATATGTAAAAGCTTGCTATCTTATGTATTTTTCGAGTAGCTTGTACTCTACAGTTCCTTTTCGTTAGCCTGACGCATATTCATCTCAGCACCTTGTCAACCTGTCAGGTGTGTTGCAGCTAGGTTGGTTTTACCAAGGGTTCGATAGATAGTACGTCATCTACTTAGGCTACTGCGTTATTCATGTAACGAAGTGGAAATGGTGGCGCAGCCCTCGAGTGATACAATTGTAAAAAGTAGAAACACAAAGTTGGAGGCACTTAGCTTTATTTATTCGCAGCATATCAGGAGATATAATGTGTGGCTAAGTAGCCCCGCTGAACAGCCTTATTTGTAAAGTAAGAACATCTAAGGGTAGAAACGACACAATTGCGCGACGTTCTAGGGATTGGAGTATGCGAATCCTCTTTCTACGTCTTTAAGGTGATAGGCGCCACCTGGGATTACTTCGGTAATCCCATAAGGTCCCTCCCAAGGGGAATCGAGCTTTAGGTTCACTTGTTGCTTCAGTCGCAGGACCAGGTCTCCTTCGACGAAGGACCTTGGGCGTAGCCTTCTCCTATGGTAGTTGTGGAGATTTTTCTGGTAGATCGTGGATCTTTCTGTTGCAATCTCTCGTGCCTCTTCGAGGAGGTCGACGAAGTCTTCGAGGGCGACGGTTGATTCTGCCTCGCTGTATGCTACGACTCGTGGGGCTTTGTAGCGCACTTCTGCGGGTAGGATCGCCTCGGCGCCGTGTACCATGAAGAATGGAGTATAGCCTGTGGTGCTTTTTGGAGGTGTGCGCAGGCTCCATAGTACTAATTGTAGCTCCTCGAGCCAACACCCAGCAGCTCTTTTGAGTGGCCTGAGGAGCCTTTCCTTGATGTCTCCGCAGTCAAGTCCCCATTGCACGCAGGGCTAGGCCATAGGTATTGGCCTGAGTTCTACGCCAGGTGCATGCGGTTTAGCCGCGAATCGTTGGCAAGCGTTGCATTGCTGGACGATGTCCTTCGCATCACGCATTGCCATTGGTGAAATGGATCGTATGGTGTCATTGTATTGGGAACGGCAGTACCTAAGGAGGTTAGATAGAGGTGTGGGGACTAGCAGGGAAGCTATCGACGGCGTCCGCAGGCGGGATTGGATACAAGCGAGCGTAGCGGGACGCAAGAAGTACCTAGGTTCGGGGCCCTCGTGGTGAGGTAAAACCCCTACTCCTGCCGGATCTGGCTATGTGGAGTATACGAACTACAAGTGCTCCTTGAGCTGTATTCTCTAGCTACTGCCTTAAATGCAATGAGACCAACCCTTTCTACTGAGGCCTTGCCTCTCCTTATATAGGCAGAGAGGCAAAGGTCCAACTGACCAGTCCGACTGGCGGGCCCCACAGGCGGGTCCTAGCCGACTAGTCATCCATAGTGTCCGGTATGGCTTGTCCTGTCGTAGTACGACTGGTATGGCTGTCGTAGGCACAGTGGACGCCGTGCGAGCCTGTCGTCAGCACGGGCCACTGTTCCTGCGTCACCCACGCAAAGTCTTCGGTATGGACGGGTAGTTGCCAATCTTGTCACCGTACAGGGCGTACCGTGCACTCATACACACGCCGCCCTGTCCCATTGATTGAGTCCGGCTGCCTCCTGATGATCCGGCTACCAGGGGATAGCCGACCTGTCTTGCCTTGTTCGGCTGCATCTGGTCAGCCGGACGCGCTTTGACTGTCTTGTGTCTTATTCGGTTGGGATACCCGGGGATCATCCCCCTGACACTAGCCCCCGAGCGCGTGTGGATTCCGCCCTTAGGCAAAATGTGCGCGCGCTTCCTCTTGTTTTTGAATTTGCGTCCGGCTGAGCTTGGCGGTTGCGCTACCCGTGACGTCCGTGCTGACGCCAGCCACGCGCGCACGCGCCATCATTACTCTGCGGCGGGCAGCGTAACGTCCCGTCGCACATCGCCTCGGGAAGCTGCTGTCCGACGCTTCGGTTCCCGCTCCAGGATCTTCTGCGCATCCTGCTCCGGCACATGGGATCTTAGGCGGCGGTTGGGGTGTGGGGCGCCCGGATGCGCGCCACGTGCCCCGCCGACGGTTGCCCTTCTGGCCCTTTAAAGGGACGCCACGGGGGAGGCGATTTCCTTCCTTCGCTCCCCCGCTGCAATTCCTTCTTCCCCGCTTGCTCCTGCTTCCGCGCTCTTGCTCTCTGCGCCGCCCGCTCGCCGTTGTCGTCGTTACGGGCCACCGCCACTCTTCCGTCGCCGCACCCCCTCATCAATCGGAGATGGCCGCCGACCGCGGGGCCTGGTGCGGCTCCGCCGTCACCGAGGACCAGATTGCGAAGTACCGCGCCACCCGCGTCCTCCCGCCGGCGGAGGAGGTGGCAGTGTGGCTGGCGCCGGCCGGGGAAGTGTCGCCGCATCCAGAGGAGGGCGAACGCATCATATTCCTGTCCCATCTGGCCCGCGGGTTCGCCCTTCCGGTGAACCCGTTCCTCTTGAACTTCCTCGCCTTCTTTGACCTTCGTCTCCACCATCTCGGCGCCAACGCAATCGGAACGTTGGCGCATTTCGTTGCTTTCTGCGAGAGCTATCTCAGGATCCAGCCGGATCTCGGGCTCTTCTGTCGGCTCTTTCGAGTCCGGCCGTAGGTGCAGTTCACCTAGGGGCCCTTAGTCGTCTGCGGTGGCGCCTCCATTTACTCCCGCTCGCAGACCGGCTACCCCAAGTTCCCTCACGATACGGTGCGACTGTAGTAGCAGTCGTACCTCTACGTGAAGAACCTCACCAATGTCGACCGGATCAATCTGCCGGCCTTCCAGGACGTCGAGTCCAGCCGGCAAAACTGGGACTTGAAGCTCCACGGTGACAAGGCGGAGATGGACGAGATGTTGAAGCGCATGCGCTCCCGCGTCCACTGCCGGCTGACTGGCCTGGACGTCACTCTCAGCTGGATGTCCCGGCTGATGATGCCGTTGCAGCAACGAGCAAACAATATGTGCTACTATTCGGGCCGGCTGGACCCGACCCGGCTGTCGCGCCGCGATCCCCGCTTCCACAACCTGAAGGAGTGGGTGTGGACGATCACCAAGGAGCGGCTGCCGGAGAACTGGAAGTTCAGCCTGTCGCCATATACGCGGGAGAACCGCGCGCCTCGGGTAAGCTCTTCTGATCGGATGCACTTTTGATGTTTTCTTGTTCTTGTTCTTTGTCTTCGTCTGGCTGACCTTTGTGTTCGGCAGATGTTCCCCTGCATCATCCGTGAGGAGGGCTCGGCAGTCCTCGAGGAATTCGCGCCCAACCTGCCCGAGCCGCGCGCCCGGCGGTCCGGCAAGGAATCAGATGGGGATGGCGACGCCTTCCCCAGTCGGAACGACAAGCCGGCCGCCGACCCGCACCCGGAGGTGCACGAGGAGGAGGCCATGCCAACCGCGGATCCGGTGACGCGCTCCACGATGGACGGGGGAGCGGGTGGGAGCGGTTCCAACCGCTCCGGCTCCCGCAGCCCAGCGGTAGAGGAGCCGGTCCAGCGCCCCGCCGCCAAGCCGGTCCAGCACCCTGCCGTCAAGCCGTCTTGGCCGGAAGAAGGGGCCGCCTCCTGTGGTGCCGGGGTATGTTCCTTCTCCTCCTTCCCTTTCTGTCTGTTTGCCTTTTTCCTCCTTTTCTGTCTTTGGCTTGTTTTGCTCCTGTCTTCCTCGCTTTTTCCTTAGCACGCTCGTTTCCTTTGGAGCCGCGAGCCCGACCCGCGCGCCCGCCGGTTCGCCGCCCCGCACCCCGACTGCGCCCACCAGCGCTCCTCCTTCCTCCGAGGTGCAGCCTTCGCCTCCCCCACGGGCTGAGCCGACTGCCTCCGCCCAGCCGGAAGTCCCCTAGCCGGAGGCGAGGTCCTCCCAGCCGGAAGGCTCCTCCGCGGGCACGCGGGGGGCTGCTGGCAAGGAGCTCGTCGTCGTTGGCGACGACAACTCCGACGAGGAGCCTGGGGAGGAGTGGCAGGCAGCGGTGGTCGCGGCGAAGGAGTCCCTGGCCGTCAACGCCGTGGACGACGACGCCTCTTCCGCTGCCTCGTTGTCGGACCTTGCCGCCACGCTCGAGCTGGTGGTGAACGAGATCCGGCTATTGGAGGCCACAGCCGGCGGGAACCAGTCGTTGGAGTAGAAGCTCGCTGCCGCCAACGGGACCTCCTAGAGTGAGTTCACTTTGCCCGGTTTGTTGTAGCCATCCTCGTGTGCGCTCAGCGCGAGATCGATCGATTGAAGAAGGCGAACGACCGGTTGAGCAAGTCCAACTCCACTCTGCGGCTGCAGAACAAGGACTAGCACGCGCGGGTGGATGGTCTGGAGGCCACCATCAAGGATCACGACACCTCGCTCGCCAACCAGACCGAGGCTTTATCCCTTCTCGAGGCCCAGAACAAGGACCAAGAGAAGGAGATCAAACGGTTGGCGCTCAAGGAGAAGGCGCTGGTGGAGGAGCTGATGCAGGTCGGCCACACCGCCAAAGGTGAGTCTTCTTTCCGTCTCTTTTTCTTTCCGGATCCGGTAGCCGGATCTGACTTCTCTTTTCTGACAGCTTTTTACCCCGGCATATACCTGCTGGCCTACAACCGGCTGCAAGAGAATTGGCCGGGAGCACAGCCTACGGCCTAGGAGCTCGTCGTCCTTCTTGGCGAGGACGCTGCTAAGCTTCGCCAGGCGGCGAGGGACGTCTTCTCCTTTGTCTGGCCGGAGGCTCCGGTCCCGGAGACAATGGCGCAGCTGGCTGCGAAGGTGGGAGAGGTGCCGGCTGCGGTGGACCGGCTGCGGGATCTGGCTGCACGAGCCGAAGCAGAGAGGGCCTTGGCCTTGATGCTCTCCTGGTACAAGGACGCCCGTGTCGAGAAGATCGACGGAGGCTTCCGTGCCGGGGCTCACCTTGCCGCCATCCGCCAAGCCCATCCGGAGCTCCGCGGGTCTGCCATCAAGATCGCCGACTATGTGGACCCCGACGAGGTCCTCACCGACTCGGAGTCCGCTGGCACTCCTGATGTGGAGGCCCCGATGCCACCGCCTGCCAGCACCGGGACCGGATCAAGCCCCGCGCCTCCTCCACCGCGTGAAGCCTCCGCTGGCAAAGATCTCCCCCATGGCAAGGGTCCTGCTGCCTAGATATCGCCCCGGGATGTAGGGTGTAATTGTCTTGTGTTGTACACCTGTAAACCTTGTCTGTTTGAGCCGGCTGTCTTTGACGCCGGGTAAGTTGCGAGAGCTTTGTCTCTCTTTTGCTTGTTATTTTTGAAATCCCTTTTCCTTGTGCGCTGAGTTTCTTTTTGCCATTTTGCCTGGCTAACCTTGTCCGGATACACGCCTTTAGCCAGATAACCTACACCTCCAGTGGGGGCGCGCAAGCGTACCCATTGGATGTAGCCCTCGAGATTCGCAGTAGTTGGCGAAGGCAGGTGCTTCGAATCTTCCTTCTTTCCTAGTTCTTCTGTCTTTATCCGACTAGACTCGTCTTAGTCGGTTGCTTTCGCTGGCTGAACCCTTTTAGCCCGGGAACTAACATTCCAGTAGGGGCGCGCGAGCGCACCCACTGGGTGTAGCCCCCGAGATTCGGAGTGGCTGGAGTAGCCAGGTGCTTCGAATCTTCCTTGTCTTCTCTTGCTCCTGCCCTTGCCCTCACCTGGGCTCCGATCGGCCGGCTAGACGCCTGTAGCCGGTCGGGAACCACAAGATTCCACTGGGGGCGCGCGAGCGCACCTAGTGGGTGTAGCCCCCGAGATTCGGAGCGCTTGATGAAGGCAAGGACTTCGAATCTTCTTTCCTTTTCCTGAATTCCGACTCTAGGTAGCCGGACGGAACGTACGTACGCATACACACATGTCCACATAGGTTAGTAGGTTAGTCTGCCAAATTGTAGCCAGGAAACGGCTTGTTTTTCGAAAACTGGCTTGTCCCTTTCTAGACACTTAGTCGCTTTCCCGTGCGTTCTGCTGTTTTCGCTGTGTCCTAGCCGGGTTGCGGTCTGCAGCCGGAATCGAAGGGAGCTGACAGTACATTGCGCACGGTACTAAAGGCTTAGCAGCTGGATTGGTTCGAGCTAGTTGCAGCGCCGGGACACCCGATCTGTCGCGTCTCCTCCTTGTTTTTCTTGTGGGATGCCTCGGGCTTTTGCTCTTGCTAGCCGGACAGCCGGGTTGCGGTCTGTAGCTGAGATGAAGAGTGGGCCTTTGACATCGTCGCACAGTACTCAGCCGGTTTGTTGACTTAGCAGGCCGGGCCAGCCGGCGAGCTCCGGGTAGGGGTTGCCGGAGCCGGAAAATAATAACCGGAAAACATGTGCATACATATTTCTGGCAAGGAGCCCCCGAGATTCTCGTGGGGGTCCTTATTTTTATTCATAGGGGTTTCGGGATACGTACACTGTCTGGCGACTAGGTGTAAAATGGGCGCAGTAGGGCCACGTTCCAGGGACGCTCGGTCTCCTCGTCTGACTTGTCCATCTTGTTCTTGCATGGCTGCTGCGCGTCGATGAGGTAGTAGGAGTCGTTGGGCAGCGCCCGGCTGATGATGAAGGGGCCCTCCCAGGGTGGCGATAACTTGTGCATGCCCTTCGTGTCTTGCACCAGCCGGAGAACCAGGTCGCCTTCGCGGAATGCGACTGGGCGGATCCGGTTTGAATGGTAGCGACATAGTCACTGCTGGTACAGGGCTGATCTGGACAAGGCCAGCTCGCGGGCCTCCTCCAAGAGGTCCACTCCGTCCTCCCGCGCCTCCTGGTTGGTTTTTTCATTGTAGAGAAGCTTGCGAGGGGAGTCGAACTCGATGTCGGCGGAGAGGACGGCTTCCGATCCGTAGACCAGGAAGAACGACATGTAGCCGGTTGACCTATTCGGCGTGGTGCGGAGGCTCCACAGCATAGCCGGAAGTTCTTCGATCCAACATCCGGGTGAACGCTCCAACGGCTCGATGAGACGTGGCTTGATGCCGGCTAGCACTAAGCCGTTTGCTCTTTCGACTTGCCCGTTGGATTGCGGGTGCGCGACAGAGGCGAGGTCCAGCCAGATGCCCTTGTTGCTGCAGAACCGGGCGAAGGCCCCTTTGGCGAAGTTCGTGCCGTTGTCGGTGATGATGCTGTTGGGGTAGCCAAAACGGTTGATGATGTTGGTGAAGAAGGTGACAACCGTCGCCCCATCCAGCTTTCGGATAGGCTTGGCCTCGATCCACTTCGTGAACTTGTCCACCGCCACCAGCAGGTGGGTCATGCCCGCGCGCGCTCGCCTGAAGGGACCGACCATGTCAAGGCCCCAAACTGCGAACGGCCAGGTGATCGGTATGGCCTTGAGTATCGAAGTTGGCATATGCCTGAGCTTCCCGAAGCGCTGGCACCCATTGCATGCGCGGACCAGCTGCTCAGCGTCCTCGAGGGCGATGGGCCAATAGAAACCATGGCGAAACGCCTTGGCGACTATCGCCCTTGACGAAGCGTGGTGCCCGCACTCGCCCTGGTGGATGTCCTTGAGTAGCCGGTGGCCCGTATCCGTATCAACACATCTTTGGAAGATTCCGGATACACTACGCTTGTATAGCTCGCCGTTTATGATGGTGTATGCGTGCGTGCGGCGCCGGATTTGCCTGGCCTGCACCTCGTCGTCCGGAAGTTCTCCATTGGCGATGTAGCTCATGAAGGGCTGTGCCCAGGATGGCACTTCCCGAATGACGAGGATGCCCACGTTCTCCAGTTGACGGGTGTCCGGGGGTCGTCCGGATGGCGTATCCGGAGAGGCAGCCCCCGAGCTGGAAGGCGCTGCCCGGCCGGAATTGGTGCGGGTCTTCTTTTTTGGTGGTTCTGTCGGCTCTGCTTCCGTCGTCCCACCGGCCAGAACAGTTCCTGCCCAGACGATGGAGTCCGATTCTGGCGACGGGTTGATGGATGGCTTGCGTAGGTGCTCCAAGGACACCCCTGGTGGGATGGCCTGCCTGGTGGATCCGATCTTGGAGAGCCCATCGGCTGCCTCGTTGTTGACGCGGGGGATGTGGTGAAATTCGCACCCGTCGAACGAGGCGCTGAGCTTCTGGATGTGGAACCGGTAGAGAGCCATGTTTGCGTCTCTGGCGTCCAATTCCCCGGATACTTGCTGCACCACCAAGTCCGAATCACGAAGCACAGGATCCGGTTGACACCGATCTCCTTGGCCAGCCGGAGTCCGTGCGCTAGTGCCTCGTATTCGGCTACGTTGTTGGAGGCCTTGAAGTGGATCTGTAGTACGTACTCTAGCCGGTCTCCCTTGGGCGAGGTGAGCATGATGCCGGCTCCCAAGCCCCCGAGCATCTTTGATCCGTCGAAGTGCATCCGCCAATGGTCCGAATCCGGAACCGGTGGGAGATACTGGGTCTCGACCCAGTCGACGAGGAAGTCCGCCAACGCTTGCGACTTGATCGTGAGCCGGGGCTCGTACTAGATGGAGTAGGAGGCAAGCTCGATGGCCCACTTGGCGACTCGGCTGGTGGCGTCCTTGTTGCCGATGATTTCCGAAAGGGGTGCAGTGCACATGACCTTAATCGGATGCTCCTGGAAGTAGTGCTTGAGCTTCTTGCATGCCAGGTACCACTGTAGCACATCTTTTGGTAGTGGGGGTAGTTCTGCTTGGAGAGGGAGAGAACCTCGCTGAGTTAGTAGACGGGCCTCTAAACCGACTGAGCTTTGCCTTCCTTGGGGCGCTCCACCACCAGGACGACGCTGACGGCCCGGCTGATGGCTACTATATAGAGCAACATCGGCTCCTTACTAGCCGGCGTGGCTAGGACTGGTGCTGTGAATAGCATGCGCTTGAGGTCGTGAAACGCGGCGTCGGCTTGCGAAGTCCAAGAGAACTTGTCCGTCTTCTTGATCAGTTGGTACAACAGGAGTGCCTTCTCCCCCAGCCGGCTGACAATTCGACTGAGGGAAGCAAGGCATCCGGTGAACTTCTAGACTCCAAGCAGGTTCCTGGGCGGTTGCATCCTTGCGATGGCCGCGATCTTCTCTGGATTTGCCTCGATACCTCGCTGTGAGACAAGGAAACCGAGGAGCTCACCGGACGGTACCCCGAAGATGCACTTCTCTGGGTTCAGCTTCATCCGGTACTGGCAGAGGTTGCCAAATGTTTCTCCCAGGTCCTCGAGGAGGGTGCGCTTCTCCTTGGTCTTGATAACCACATCATCCACGTAAGCGTGCATGTTTCGGCCTATCTGCGAGTGCAAGCATTTCTGCATACATCGCTGATAGGTGGCGCCTGTGTTCTTTAGGCCGAAAGGCATGGTTACATAGCAGAAAGCCCCATAGGGGGTGATAAATGATGTCTTAATCTGATCGGCCGGGTTCAGCCGGATCTGATTGTACCCGGAATAACAATCTAAGAAAGACAACAAATCACAGCCAGCCGTGGAATCGATGACTTGATCGATACGGGGCAAGGCGAAGGGGTCTTTAGGGCACGCCTTGTTCAGGCTGGTGTAGTCGATACACATGCGCCAGGTCTTGTTCTTCTTCAGTACCAGGACTGGGTTCGCCAGCCAGTCCGGGTGGTAGACTTCCATGATGAACCCGGCTGCAAGGAGCTAGGTGATCTCATCACTGATTATCTTTCTCTTCTCCTCCGCGAACCGGCGCAGAGGTTGCTTGACCGGCTTGGCATCCGGACGCACGTGAAGTGAGTGCTCGGTGAACTCCCTCGGCACACCCGGCATGTCCTTGGGGGACCACGCGAAGATGTCCCGATTCTCACGGAGGATGTCGACGAGCGCGCCTTCCTATTTGCTATCCAAGCCGATGCCAATGGTGACGAACTTGGTCGGATCGGAGGGGTCGAGCAGGATCCTCTTCGTCTCCTTTGCCGGCTGGAAGGCTCCTTCTCCAACCGGCTTGCTGCTAGCCGGAATGTCCTGCTGGGCCATGGCCACATTGCGCATGATCACGCGCTTCTCCTCGGCTATGATGAGGGCCTCTGCCAGTTTGGAACCGGCTGAGGCGCACTCCATCGATCGCCTGAAGCAGCCGGCGACGGTGATCACGCCGTGGGGTCTCGGCATCTTCGTCTTGAGGTAGGCGTAGTGGGGGATGGCCATGAACTTGGCGAGGGCGGGGCGCCCGAGGAGAGCGTGGTAGGAGCTCGTCAGATTTACCACCTCGAACCAGATTGGTTCGCGGCGGAAGTTCTCCTCGGTCCCGAGAATGACGTCCAGCTGGATTTTCCCCAGTGGGGCGCAGGCTGGCCCCGGCAGTACGCCGTGGAACATCGTGGTAGTCGGGCGCAGGTCGCTTTCGCGAATGCCCAGCTTCTCCAGCGAGGACTGGTAGAGGAGGTTGAGGCTGCTGCCTCCGTCAATGAGGACTCGCGAGAATCGGCAAGTGCGCGCGTTGGAGACGATGAGGGGGTCGAGCACCATGGCGTAGCCCCCGGGAGTCAGTAGATGCTCAGGCTGATCCGCCCGGCTCCAGGTGATAGGGGTTTCCGACTAGTTCAGATACTGGGGGACCGGAGAGGCGATGGTGTTGACCTCCTTGGAGCGTCCCCTACGGCTGTGCTTGTCGTCCTGCTCCGTCTCGAAAATGTGGTAGGCAGCCTGCGGCTGGGGGTAGCCGTTGTTGTTGCCGCTGTTGCCGCCGTTGCCATCATTGCCGGCTCCCCTAGCCGGTGGTGGAGGTCCGCCCGGTGGTGGAGGCGGGGGACACGGCTGGTTGCCCTGGTCCTTTAGCTGGCGAGTCCAGCTGCAGTTCTGGGTGGTGTGTGTAGCCAGCTTGAAGGGACCGCTATGCCACTTGCACGGGCCATCGAACATCTGGTCGAAGGTGAGCCATGGCTTCTGCCTTCTTGCTTCGTTAGCCGGCGCGTCGGGTGCGCCCTCCACAGCATCGACTTGCCGCGCGTGGTAGCGAGGCTTCTGCTGTCCGGCCTGGCGGTCCCCATGGAACAGGTTGTCGTTGCCGTGGCGTCTAGAGGGTCCGGCTTCTCCAGCCGGATTGCTGGGTCGGTCGCGAGCCGGCTCCGTGGGAGTCGGTCGTCCGTCCGCGTTTACTCGGAGGGGCTTCTTCATGGCGGCATCCGCCGTGGCGTACTGGTCCGCAACCGTCATGAGCTCCGCCATGGTCTTTGGCTCGTCACACAGTAGCCAGTGGCGAAGCATGGTGCCCTCGCGGCAACCCTCGATGAAGAAGCCGATGGCTTGGCTCTCTAGGATGCCCTCACAAGTGTTGCGCAGCTCCGTCCACTTGGCGAGGTACTCGTGGTCGGTCTCGTGGTCGCCCTGGACGCACAAGGCCAGGTCGCACGGGCGCCCTGGGCGCTTGTACGTGCCGTTGAAGTTGCGGACGAACACCTTCTCGAAGTCAGGCCAGGCGTTGATGCTGTTGGGCGCGAGGCTATTGAGCCATGTCCTCGCTGACCCAGTTAGCACGAGGGGGATGTAGCGCACGGCTGTGCGCTTGTTCCCGTGGGCGATGCCGACTGCCGTAGCGTAGTCGGTCAGCTAGTCCTCCGGCTTCATGCTGCTGTCGTACTTGGGGGTGTCCCTGGGCAGGGAGAATTTATCCGGAAATGGCTCGTTCTGGATACGGGGTCCGAAACAAACCGGACCGGTAGACTCTTCGTCCTCCGTGACGCACGCTTGAGCGAGGAGCTCGATGTGGTCGTGGGCATCCGGGTGATCCGGGTTGGGCGCTCCCACCCGGCCCGAGAGACGGGAACCGGCTGGTCTGGGCGCTCCGGCTGGCGGAGGGGGAGGTGGCGGGTTGCTGTTCACCGTCTGCTCCTGGCGCGTCTGGCCCCTGTTACCGGAGCTGCGGCGCCTACTGCGGGCCCTGGGCGGCTGAGGGGAGGACGCTTGCTGGGTGTCACGCGGCGCGCCCCTACTGTTGGCCGGTAGCTCGCTCCTCCTGGAGTAGCTAAGGTCCTCCTGCACCCGCCGGTTGGCGCCAGCCTGCTCGTCCGCGACGCGGAGGAGCTCCTGCTCGCGGGCTTGCTGGCGGGCTCGCTCCTCGCCCTCTAGGCTGGGCAGTTCCTCTGCCGCGGCTCGCGCCGCGCGCAAGTTCTTGATGGGCGTGCTGTAGGTGGGCTGTGCGAGGGAGGGCACGGGATCCGGTTCCCCGTCCTTTTCCAACCTACCGCCAAGCTCGCCGCCCCGACGCCGTACCTGGCCACGCCGGCTCGGCTCCGCGGTAACAGGAGTGAGGCCGTGCGTGCGGTCGTACTCGCACCAGGTGATCTCGAGCTGCTTACGGGCTGCAGCTAGCTCCATGGCCTCATGGAGGAGGATCTGTCTCTCCATGCTGAAGTTGGCCTCCGCCTCCTCCGGGTTATCCCCGAGGTTAACCGGCGTCAGGAGCCGATCAATGGCATCCTCCACCGGGTTCCAGGGCTGCGGGGGAGCAGAAGTTCCGACCTCGTCCGCGCCTCGCTCCCGCGGCTGGCGGGGATGGGAGCTGCAACCGGCCATCATGACCTCTGTGCCGCGAGGTGTGGCGGAGGCGCTGCCGTCTGAGCACGGCAGCTCCGCGACAGAGACGATTTCCCTAGGGAAACGTTCCGGGACGGTGGCGACGTAAACGGAGAGGTCGCCGAATAGCAGAACGGTGCCGTTCGCCGGGAAGGAGGTTCTGGCGAAGCAGGAAGCGTTGTCGATGACGCAGTCGAATCTACCAAGCGGGCTCACCAGGCCGGAGGCCACGCGCTCACCGGCTGAAGTGCGGAGTCCCATGCGGAACGTGACTCCGGTCGAAGCCATCAGCCCCACGGTGGGCGCCAACTGTCGTTGTATTGGGAACAGCATTACCCGAGGAGGTTAGATAGAGGTGTGGGGACTAGCAGGGAAGCTATCGACGGCGTCCGCAGGAGAGATTGGATACAAGTGAGCGTAGCGAGTCGCAAGAAGTACCCAGGTTCGGGGCCCTCGTGGTGAGGTAAAACCCCTACTCCTGCCGGATCTGGCTATGTGGAATATACGAACTACAAGTGCTCCTTGAGCTGTATTCTTTAGCTACTGCCTTAAATGCAATGAGACCAACCCTTTCTACTGAGGCCTTGCCTCTCCTTATATAGGTAGAGAGGCAAAGGTCTCACTGACCAGTCCGACTGGCGGGCCCCACAGGCGGGTCCCAGCCGACTAGTCATCCACAGTGTCTGGTATGGCTTGTCCTGTCGTAGTACGAGCGGTATGGCAGTCGTAGGCATAGTGGACGCCGTGCGAGCCTGTCGTCAGCACCGGCCACTGTTCCTGCGTCACCCGCGCAAAGTCTTCGGTATGGCCGGGTAGTTGCCAGTCTTGTCACCGTACAGGGCGTACCGTGCACTGATACACACGCCGCCCTGTCCCATTGATTGAGTCCGGCTATGTAGCCGTATCGGGCTGCCTCCTGCTGATCCAGCTACCAGGGGATAGCCGGCATGTCTTGCCTTGTCCGGCTGCATATGGTCAGCCGGACGCGCTCCGACTGTCTTGTTTCTTATTCGGTTGGGATACCCGGGGATCATCCCCCTAACATATGGGCACCTAGAGGGGGGGTGAATAGGTGCTACACAAAATTTTAATACCTTTTCAATTTTAGGCTTAGCACAAAGGGTAAATTCTCAAGATAAACTATTAGGTGGAATTTCCCTATAGCAAACCTATCTACTAGCGAGTAAAGAGCGAGTGGAAGAGGAACGGGTAAACCGTAGTGAAGCACACAGAGACACAGGATTTGTTTGACCGCAGTTCCTTCCTTGTTAAGGGAACTACGTCTGCATTGGAGGGGTGGGCGGTACTAAGACCACCACGCCAAAATAGGCCTCACCCTGTTCTCTGATGGATCCCGCCACCAAAGGCCTGATCCACCTTTCCACTATAGGTACCCTTCGAGGCGGGCACCGGCGCCTTTACACAACTAGTGGGGAAACAACTCCACAAACAAGTTGGAGGCTCCCAAAATGACAACAAGCTGCCACAAGAACAAAGTTATCAAATACAATGAACAAGATCTAGGTATTGACAAGAATACTAGATCAGGGATTTCTCCAAGTGAATGGAGAGGAGTTTATGCGCTTGATTCGTTATGATGATGATGATTTTCTCCTCCTTCAATTCCCCCAAAGATCAAGGCCTTCGGGTGGTTGAAGTGGGACATCGAGAATGAGAGCTCTTTCACAATGTCTGGACAATTTCGAGTGAATCAAAAGATCTGAACGTTGGGGAAGAAGGGGTATTTATACCCCCTTCAGAAACCAGCCATTGGACACTTTGGGGGCCGGATTATCTGGCCCAAGTGAGGGCCAGATTATCCGGTCTGGGGAATACTCCACCCAGACTCGGAATATCCGGTAGATAATCCGCCCCCTATCAGAGCGTCGCGCCGAGCTTGCCCTTGATCAACTTCTGGGGGCTGGATTATCCGGTCCTATGTGAAGGCCGGATTTTCCGGCCTGGGGAGGACAAACCGCCCCAGTTCGGATTCTCCGGGAGAAAACCCGACCGGATACCGAGCGACGCGCCTTGGCTCCTTTTGCTCAAAAACTAGGGGCCAGATTATCCGGCCCATGCGACTTCCGGATTATCCGGCCTGGGGAGGAAAAACTGCCCCAGTTCGGATGTTCCAGGACAAAATCCGACCGAATACCGAGCGACACGCCTTGGCTCCCTTTGAGCAATGAGGTAGGCCAGATTATCCGGCCCCCCTCAAAGCTTCCTGCACACTTAGCACATGAATAGTCTCCACAGTATTGTTATCTAACAAGCAAAACATAGGAAAACATGAAATGTTCTTTCAATTGGCCAGTAGAATCTAGCTCGCAGTGCTTTGGTGACGAGGGCGCGACTGCCATCATGATCACCGCAAGTGCCTTCATGTATGTCGAGGAGGATGGCTCTTCCGTCCCTGTTGGGGACACGCCATTGAAGGACTCCTGTGATGCTGCGCTTGTACAGTTTGCCATTGATGAGGGCGAAAGCCTTGGATCGTCGCGCTATATGGCGCACGTCTATCGGGTCATCTAACAATCTTTTGTTGAGCAACTATGTGATGTATGATTGTGTCTAGGATGGTTCGATCATGATGACCTCCATGGGTACCTCGAGTCCTGTATCTTGATCCATGTCCTCAATTGCCTTCAGCTCATTGGGTGGTGTAGCCCTTGAGTCCTTTGTCATGCCGGTTTTCTACTCTGGAGCCTTCTGCCTGATGGAGCGCTTATAGATTTCCTCGAGGAATACTCTAGGTGGAACTAGGGCATAAGCGGAGCCAATGTTGGCGAGTGTATCTGCTTCCTCGTTGCTCTCACGGCTGACGTGTCGCAGTTCACAGCCATCAAAGTCCCCTTCGAGTGCATCATAGAGGTTGCGATAGGCGATCATGTTGTCGTTCAGAGCATCGCACTGGTTCATGGTTTGATTCACCACCAGTTTAGAGTCGCCGTATATGACGAGTCGCTTTGCGCCACAGGCTCTGACCATCCGCATCCCATGTAGTAGGGCTTCGTATTCAGCTTCGTTGTTGGAGGCGATGAACTGCATTCATAGAACGTACCTCATCTTGTCCCCTTGTGGCGATGTCAGGATGACGCCCACGCCAGCTCCTTCCTTACGTTTGGATCCGTCGAAGTGTATTGTCCATAGATAGGACATTTCTAGCTTGGCAGGGAGCTAGTTCTCTATCCAGTGGCTGAGGAAGTCCGGGAGTACTTGTGACTTGATCGCATCTCGCTTCTCGTATGTGATGTTTCGTGGAGACAATTCTATCCCCAAAGCGTGACTAGTCCGGTGGCGTCAGGGTTCTTGAGGATGTGCCCTAGCGGGGCATCGTTCACCACAATGATCGGGTGCCCCTGTTAGTAGTGGCACCGTCGCCTGGCTGTTATGACAATGTCGTATGCCAGTTTCTGATAATGCGGGTACCGCTGTTTTGTCGGTGTGAGCACCTCACTGAGGTAGTAGACTGGGCGTTGTACCCCGTGGACTTTAGTTTCCTCGGCTCGTTCCACTATGAGCACAGTACTAACCACCTGGTTGGTGGCGGAGATGTATAACAACAGTGGCTCCTTTTCTTGAGGTGTCACCAATACCGGCGAAGTGGACAGTAGACGCTTGAGGTCTTCGAATGCTTCTTGTGCTTTGTCTGTCCACTCGAATTTGTCGGCCTTGTGGAGGAGTTGGTAGAAGGAGAGTGCTTTTTCGCCCATTCGACTAATGAATTGACTGAGCGCCACGATTCGCCCAGCTAGCTGCTGGACGCCTTTTACATTCTTTGGCTTCTCCATGGCCAGTATGGCCTTTATTTTCTTAGGGTTGGCCTTGATCCCTCTCGTGGTGATGAGGTATCCAAGCAATTGCCCGGATAGCGCATTTATCTGGATACAGTTTGATCCGGTAGCAGTCAAGGTTATCGAAGGTCTTGCGGAGATCTTCGAGTAATGAGGCTTCCTCCTTGGTTTTGACGATGATGTCATCGACGTAGTCTTGGATGTTACAGCCAAGCTGGCTCTTGAGGCAGACCTGCATACACCGCTGGTAGGTGGCCCCTGCGTTTTTCAGCCCAAAAGGCATCGTTGTGTAGCAGAAGACGCCGAAGGGCGTGATGAACACCGTCTTCTCCGGGTTTTCCTCCTTCATTCGAATTTGGTGATACCTGAGTAGGCATCAAGGAAGCAGAGGCGCTCGCATCCTACGCTGGAGTTGATTATCTGATTGATGCATGACAACGAGAAGTGATCCTTTGGGCAATGTTTATTCAGAGAGGTGAATTCCACGCACATCCGTAGGATATCCTTGTCCATTTTAGGATCCAGCACGTTGTTTGCTAGCCAGGTGGTTTAGTTGATTTTGTGTATGAAGTTAGCGTCGAGGAGTCTGTTGACTTCCATACCGACCGCTTTTGCCCTTGGCTCTGATAGTCGACGTATTGTCTGTTTCACTGGTCTTGCTTCGGGATTCACATTGAGTGTATGCTCGGAAAATTCCCCGGGAACTCCTGGCATGTCTGCTGGACACCAGGCGAAGATTTCCCAGTGCTCACGGAGGAATTCGACGAGCGCGAGTTCCTATGTGGGACTCAAGTTGTTGGCGATGAGGGTTGTCTTGGTCGGGTCCATTGGGTTGACCTGGACCTCTTTGGTGTGGATCGATGTGTCGAAGGATTGGTCAGGTGAGCTTGGCTTACTCAGAGGGGGTAGACTGTTGTCTGTCGACTCCTTCAACTTCGCCAGTTCCTCCTGCATGCCGAAAGACTAGGAGATCCTGTGAATTCCCTATCGTAGCTGTTGGACCTCTCGAAGGTACTATTGACTATGATAATTCTGTTGGAGCCCGGCATCTTCATCTGCAGGTGGGCATAGTGCGGCACCGCCATGAACCTCGTGAACGCAACACGTCCGAGGATGTAGTGGTATTGCGAGGGCTAGTCGATAACTTCGAATTCGATGTGCTCTTACCGGAAGTTTTCCGGTGTTCCGAAGATGACGGCCAAGCTGTTCTTGCCCAGGGGGTATACGCCTTCCCTAGGACAATGCCATGGAAAGTTGTGTCTGAAGTTTCCAGGCATGCCAGAGGGATTTGCATGGCACGCAAGGTACTTGCGAACATGAGGTTAATGCTGTTGCCGCCATCCATGAAGATGTGACTCATCTCGAAGCCTCCAATTTGTGCCTCGAGCACCAAGGGACAGTGGCCTGGGCGAGGTACTTGGCGTGGATGATCGCGCTTGTCAAAGGTAATGCAGGACTCGCTCCCACTGAGGTACTCAGTGTGGAGGGTGGAGAATTCATCGCCAAATTAACTTGGCGAGTGATTGATTTTTGGACCCAATTTGATGGGCGTTCTTTTTGGATCATCCCCATGAGTCCCTGTGCTCGCGAGTGTGGCTCTCCTCCGTGATTTTGGATAGGCACAGCTATAGGTGGTGGTGGCCCGGGTGGCTACGGTGGTGCTCCATGAGCCACAACGCCCAGGGCAGCTCCATATCCTTGGTTTATCGTGTCACGATTCATCTGAGCTAGGACTTCGTGGAGCATGAGGAACTCACGGCAGTCCTTTAGAAGGTGGCTAGATTTTTTATTGCTGTCGTGCTTGTCGATGTAGAAGTGTACATTGCATGATGTGGATAGTTTCTCTTGGATAGATATTCCAGGTGCCTCATCACGAGTGCGCCATTGCCATACTTGAGTGGTTTTCCTGCTGTCGCGGTACCCACCACTTCGGTATCCGCTGTTGCGGTTGTTGTCGTCGCATTTGTCGACGTAGCCCGCTGCGACCATGTCGACTTCCTTGTGGTCCTTGTAACCGCACATCTGACATTTTCCTCGGCGATTGCGTCTGTGACCAAGGTCATCATCATCATCGGAGTGGACACAGTTTTTCACCGAATCCTCTCCATTAGCCCACCTGTTCGCAATCTCCATCAGGTGGTTGATTCTTTTGGGCTTCGAGCGGCCCAGATCCTCTCCGAGCTCTCTGCGACGCACGTCGCCATTGAACGCGTTGATTGCACGGTCTTCAGAGCTGTCTTCTGCAGAGTTTTTGGTGATGAACCATCTTTGGATGTATGAGCGCAGCGACTCGCGAGTGTTTTGGTAGCAGCCTCTTCATTGTTTGATTGATGCGGGCCTTTTGTAAGTGCCCTTGAAGTTTCGCACGAACTTGTACGCTTCCCAGCTGCGAATCGATCTACGCAGGAGGATATTGAGCCACGCACGGGCGACACCTTGCAGCTGTAGCTGGAGGATTTGCATTGCGTGCTCATGGTTCCACCATGCAACCTAACAGAGGAGATGTGATCCTCCAGCCGGATCTTCGGGTCCTGGAGGCCGTCGAATTTCAGGTTCTCCGATGGGAGTTTGAACCCTTTAGGCATTCGCTTTTGCAGTATGGCTCTACTGAAGTAGCTGGCGTCATAGAGGTTTATCCCGTCATCTTCCGTGTCAGCCGAATGGGCACGCCTCGCGCGCATCTTGTCGACTTTGCACTGCCTGATGTCATCGCGCGCGACGTAGTCGTGGTCGTACCATCGTGAGTGGCGTCGTCGCGACATGTCATGATTGGCATCGCTAGAGGAGGGGGAAGAGTAGTGCTTGGATAGAGCCTTGTGAAATGGATCGTATGGGCACCTATAGGGGGTTGAATAGAAGCTACTTCAAATTTTAATGCTTTTTCAATTTTACGCTTGACAAGAAAGGTAAATTCTCTAGATATACTATTATGGAGAATTTTCCTATATTCAAACCTAACTACTAGCGAGTAAAGGCGAGTGAGAAAGAGGAACGAGTAAATCATAGTGGAGCACGCGGAGACACATGATTTGTTTTACCGCAGTTCCTTCCTTGTTAAGGGAAGTATATCTGCGTTGGAGGGGTGGGCGGTACTAAGACCACCACGCCACAATAGGCCTCACCCTCTTCTCCGATGGTTTCCTTCACCAAAGGCCTGATCCACCTTTCCACTATAGGAACCCTTCGAGGCGGGAACCGGCGCCTTTACACAACTAGTGGGGCACAAATCCACAACCAAATTGGAGGCTCCCGTAATGACAACAAGATGCCACAAGAACAAGTTATCAATAACAAAACACAAGATCTAGATATTAACGAGAATACTAGATCGGGTATTTCTCCAAGTGAATGGAGAGGAGTTGATGCGCTTGATTCATGATGACGATGTAGGTTGTCTCCTCCTTCAATTCCCCCAAAGTTCGAAGCCTTTTTCGAATGAATCAAGAGTTCTGACTGAAGGGAATGAAGGGGCTTTTATACCCCCTGCCCAACTGAGCCGTTGGAGCCTTTGGGGGCGGATTATCTAGCCCAAGTGAGCGCCGGATTATCCGGCCTAGGGAAAACTCCGTCCCAGACTCGGATTATCCCGCATAAAATCCGCCCCCAGTCAGAACGACGCGCCGAGCCTGGCCTCGATCGCCTCCTGGGGCCAGATTATCCGACCCAAGGTGCGGGCCGGATTATCCGGTCAGGGGAAGAAAATCCGCCCCTGTTCAGATTTTCCGGGGGAAAATCGACCCCCTAGTCAGAGCGTCGCGCCTTGCCTGCCTTTGATCGTCTCCCAGGGGCCGGATTATCCGGCCCAAGGTGAGGGCCAAATTATCCGGGCAGGGGAAGAAAATCCACTCCTGTTCAGATTTTCCGGGGGAAAATCCGCCCCCAGTCAAAGCGTCGCGCCTTGCCTGCCTTTGCAAAGTGAGTTAGGCCGGATTATCCGGCCCTTGATGGGGGCGGATAATCCGGAAAGGGGAGGATAATCCGGCCCCCTAAACACAATATCATTCCCTGCACACTTAGCACACATGAGAAAACTCCACGGTCTTGTTATCTAACACTCAAAACACAGGGAACCATGGAATGTTCTTTCAATCTCCCCCTTTTGGGTGTTAGATGACAATAGTAGGATTTGCAATATAGTTCTCAAGACAACAATATTCAATGATAGAAAAAGACGCCCCCTCAACGTGTGCATACTAAGATTTGCATTTGATTACAAATAAACACACGAAGGTATAAGTCTATTTCATTGAAACATATGCAAAAAGCTCATACCACCGTGAGAGAGATAGATGCGTCCTCAAAATATTATAAGAATATCCAATGATAGCCATAGTGAGCGCCTCCCTCGATATAGATATCCAATATAGCCAATAAGATAGATGAATCCACAAGATAAATCCATAGCCACACAAACATAGTCTTATACAGCACAAATCACAAATAAAGTTCAACGCTAAATGGGCACAAGCGAGAAAATGACGAATAGAAAAAGTGCAAATGCTTGCGCCCGACCCATGCAAATCCTCGGAGACATAATAGAACTTCTTCTCCCCCTTTGGCATCGAGACACCAAAAAGGAAGAAGAGTGATGCTAACACCCCAAGGGATCACTCGTAGTCCTCATCCTTGTCCTCGTCCCCTTCCTCGTCCTCATCCTCAACCTCCTCGGTGTCATCCTCATCATCATCAGCAGTGGCCGTGGAAGGAAACAGGTGACGCCCAAGCTCTCCATAGTTAAGACCAGAAGAAGAATTCCACCGAGCATATGGTGTGGGAGTAGTAGGAGTAGGGGGATCACCCGAAGCACCGGACACATGGTGAAGAATGAGCTGCTGAGTGTGAGCCATCTCGTGGCGCTGCTTGTAAGCCTCATACTATCCCTTGCGAGTGTCCACTCCCTTGCACAGAATGTTTGGCTGGAACCAATTCAGCTTCTTGATCTCACGAGCCATAGGAGGCAGTAGGGGCCTACGAGCACTAGCACGAGCATCCCTCATGAGACCCTCAGGAGCAGAAGATGGGTGTGAGGTATTCCTCACCTTGTTGTAGATCTTCTTCGCCTTGTGGTCCACATCGATGTTAAACTCTTCAGAGGGAAGCAGGTGCTTGATCAGCATCATGATGTATGGAGCATAAGGGATGGATAGCCTATTGAACATTGCATCAATCAACTCATGGTAAATGAAGGTCCATCACATACAACTTGTAATTAACGGACTCATCCTCACAAGATGCAACCTCATGAGAAAAGGCTAGAAGTTAAACAAGGTGACAACAGATACTGTCATTGTTGCTCCAATCGGGGTGATAGAATCACGGAAGAGACCCACCAAGCAAGAATAAATTGGAGAAATACCAGCAAGGGTGCCCACAATAACGTTGTCCATTGTGGACGGAGATAGGACTCCATCTTTTTTGGGCTTGAGTTGGGTGAT
The DNA here is from genome assembly GCA_910589775.1 of Avena eriantha. NCBI lineage: Eukaryota > Viridiplantae > Streptophyta > Magnoliopsida > Poales > Poaceae > Avena > Avena eriantha. The sequence continues at coordinate 8,335,554 of OU342741.1, read as the reverse complement.
GATACGGTGGCCACTAGCACGGTCCATGTTGTGGAAAGAATAGCCAAGCACCCTAGCAAACACACGAAAATCAGCTTGCATAGGCCGGTCACAGTCATCCACTTCATAGTGCGGTGCTCATCTAGCCAAAGATGGGGAGAGAGGGAGTTACCCTCACTCATTGGAGGAAGAATGCGGAGGAGAAGGTACCAGGAGGCGCGGAGAAGAAGATCCGGGGAGGCCCGGAGAATCCGACGGCCGAAGAGACTCCGGGGAGGGTGGGGGACGGTAGGCGGCGGGTGGGGAGAGGGAGAGGGTCGAGGGAGAAGTGCTACTCGTTATGATCCCGTCCCCCTGACCCCAGTCCTTATAGACTGCATCCGCCAGGGCCGGATTATCCGGCCTATACTTGGGCCGGATTATCCAGCCTAAAATCAGAATTCTGTTATACACAGATTTAGGCCCACGCGTCCCCAAACAAAAACCCCACAAGGTGTACAAGGGACTTGTGTGCAAGAAAATATGGCTTAGAGGTAGGGAGAGGCTTGGGTTGAGATAGCCAAACTGAGATGGTACTACACACTCAAGATTGCAAGAATCAAATCAAATAATATCCAAAATTGAGTGTGATTTCCATAAGAACAAGAGATGAGCAAAAAAATCCAAAAAGATCCACATAAATCCAACTCTTCTCATGGAAGAGTGCGATGGCCGAAGCCACCTTGTTGGAGTGTATGGTATGACACCGTGAAGATATATCTTGGGTTCATGACAAATACTCATCAATAAGTTCACATATCACAAAATGATATTAAGATAAATGATTTGACTTGCTTTCGGCATTATGAGGGGAGGGTTAGCCCAATCAACTAGGCCCACACTCCCCTATTTCCATGCCCACACCTAGACCAAATAAGATTGAGATGTAAGAGTGAGTGCATGGGTAATCAAGACAAGCTCCTTGAATTAACGATATTTAGTTCATTCCTCAAGTAGCAAAACCTTGCTTCATCAAGTGGCTTCGTGAATATATCAGCAAGTTGGTTCTTCGTGCTCACAAAAGATAGATCAATATCGCCTCGACCTACATGGTCCCGAATAAAATGATTCTGAATCTCATATGCTTCGTCCTGGTGCGCTATACCGGATTGTATGCAATTTTGATGGCACTTTCATTATCGCATAAAAGAGGCACTTTGTCACAATTGACACCGTATTCCTTTATGTTTTCCTCATCCATAATAACTGAGTGCAGGCACTAGCAGCAGCAACATATTTAGCTTCGGCGGTGGAGAGAGAAATACAATTCTGCTTTTTAGAAGACCAAAAGACTAGAGACCTTCCCAAGAACTGACAAGCTCCAAAAGAGGATTTCCGATCATCCTTATCACCAGCCCAATCTAAATTAGTATAACCACATAGAGAGAAATTAGAGTCCTTGGGATACCATAGACAAAAATTAGGGGAATGAACCAAATATCGGAAGGTCCTCTTGACCGCCACTAAGTGACTTTCTTTAGGAGGTTCTTGATACCTTGCACACACCCCTACACTCAACACAATATCGGGTCTAGATGCGTAGAGGTAAAGAAGAGAGCCGATCATGGACCTGTATACCTTTTGGTCCACATCTTTACCATGGGGATTAAGTTCAAGGTGACATTTTGTTTGCATCGGAGTGGCGACGCCATTAAGATCCGTCATCTTGAATCTCTTGAGCATGTCTTGGAGGTATTTTGCTTGATTGATGATGGTTCCTTCTTTAAGTTGCTTGATCTCAAATCCAAGAAAGAACCGCAACTCCCCCATCATAGACATCTCAAACCTGTTAGTCATAAGCTTTGAAAATTCATCATTAAAAGCTTTATTAGTAGAGCCAAAGATAATGGCGTCTACATATAGTTGGCATACGAAGAGCTCCCCTTAACCTTCTTAGTAAAAAGAGTGGGATCGATTTGCCCAACTTCGAAGCCACGGTCTAACAAAATCTCTTTAAGATGCTCATACCACGCACGTGGGGCTTGTTTATGGCCATAGAGTGCCTTATCGAGTTTGTAGACATGCTTCGGGAAGTTAGGATCCTCAAATCCCGAGGGTTGCTTTACATATACTAACTCATGTAGAGTACCATTAAGAAAAGCACTCTTAACGTCCATTTGCTGCAATTTAAAATTATTGTGGGCAAAATAAGCAAGAAGGATATGGATGGACTCAAGACGAGCCACTGGAGCATAAGTCTCGCAAAAGTCAATGCCCTCAACTTGGGAATAGCCTTGTGCCACGAGTCTTGCCTTGTTCCTCACAACAATGACATTCTCATCTTGCTTGTTTTAAATATCCATTTTGTGCCGATAACATTGCGGCACACCTTGGGCTTCTCTACTAATTTCCAAACCTTATTGGATTCAAAGTTATTCAACTCTTCATGCATAGCAACAACCCAGCCCGATCTTCAAGAGCTTCAAACACTTTCTCGGGTTCCACCATTGAGATGTGAGCTTGATGCTCACCGAAACTTGCCAACTCCCTTCTTGTGGAAACCCTTTGTCGAAGATCACCTACAACTTTGTCAAGAGTGTGACCCCTTAACTCAAGGTTCCTATCGGAACGAGCTTTGCGACGAAGTTCAATTAGCTTGTTGTCTCTTGGGGGAATAACTTCATCACTTGAGTCTTTGTTGGAATCATTGGAATCATAACTTCATCTGTAGCTTGATTAGCAGGAGTAGGAGATGTGGATCAACAACTGTAACAGGAGGCTACTATTCTTCAGGAGTTTTAGGGCCGGATAATCCGGCCAAGGATGAGGTCGGATAATCCGGCCTGGGAGAACCTGAAGCATCTTTGCAAACTTGACTGGATCTTGCTCAAATTGGAGAGTGGCCGGATAATCCGGGGTCAGCCGCAAAATCCGGCCTGGGACTTGCAGAAGATTCTTCAATATGTTGATCATTTTGGTCAGTAGTGGAGGGATGGCCGGATAATCCGGTGTCGACCGAATAATCCAGCCTAGAGCATTCAGGAGCATGTTGACATTCAGCATTTGGTAGAGATGGTGTAGAACTTTTTCCAGTGGTTGGAGCATGTTGAACTTGTGTTGATAAGGGCTCTACTTGAGTAGAGAATTGTCCTTCCCAGTCCGCCACAAGGGGTTCCTCAATGGGGCGGAAAAATCCCACGCCCCTTCTTCTTATGGCATATTGGGGTATTTCAACATCTACATCACAAACATCAACTTGCCCCGCACGGGAGCCATCATTTTCCTCGAACACCACACTACAAGATTCTACAACAGTTCCGGAGAGCTTATTGTAGACTCTATAAGTGTGGGATTCGGCATCATAACCAACAAAAATGCCTTCTAAAGCCTTAGACTCAAATTTAGATAAACGAACTCCTTTGATGAGAAAGAAACACTTACAACCAAATACCCGGAAGTATGAGATGTTTGGCTTGTTACCGGTAAGTATTTCATACGGAATCTTGTCCAAGATTTAACGGACATATAGCCGGTTGGATGAATGGCAAGCGGTAGAGATTGCTTCAGCCTAGAAGTTATAAGGAGACTTGAATTCAGCTAGCATAGACCTTGCCATATCCATTAAGGTATGATTCTTCCTCTTGGCAACACCATTTTGATGAGGGGTGTACACAGCGGAATATTGGTGTCTTATCCCCTCTTCACATAGAAATTCATTTAAGGTGTAGTTCTTGAACTCGGAGCCGTTATCACTTCTAATTGTCAAAATTGGGAGATTTTGTTGATGTTGAACCTTGTTGGCAAAGTCGATGACCATTTGTTGAGTCTCGCTCTTCAACTTGAAGAAATAGACCCATGTGTATCTTGAGTAATCATCAACAATCATGAGGCAATACTTCTTCCCACTGAGGCTTGCATGTGAAGGAGGACCAAAGAGATCCACATGAAGGATCTCCAAAATTCTTGATGATGAAATAATGGTCTTCCGTCGATGGGGAGATTCATGCATTTTTCCTTCAACACAAGCCCTGCAAACACGATCTTTGGGAAAGGAAACATTTTCTTTTAGTCCAAGGATGTGGCCACCCTTGTGGAGACTTTGCAAAGTTCTCATAATGACTTGGGCTAGTCGGTGATGCCATAAACAACCCGAATCGGCATTTCCAAAAAGACACATCGGGCCTGTAGTGGTTTTCCCCGAGAAGTCCACCACATACAGGTCATTTTTGACATATCCCATGAAAGCGACCTTTAGAGACTTGCTCCACAAGAGTACCACCAAATCCGCATCAATGAAAACTGCAAAGACCATCTTACCAAGGGCACAAACTGAAAGTAAATTGTAATCGAGGGTCTCAACAAGCATGACATCCACGAGAGAGATGTCGTGAGGAACCACAACTTTGCCGAGACCCAATACCTCAGATTTTGACTTGTCACCATAGGAGACGGTTATGCGATCATGATTTGGACGCATCTCCGTGAATGATATCCTTGCTTCCGGTCATATGACTTATGCACCCGCTATCAAGTACCCATTTAGACCCACCAGAAGCATAGCCCTGCAAGAAAGTTACTTCTTGGTTTTAGGTACCCATTTTTCAATGGGTCCTCTCATGCTAGTGACAAGGGTTTTGGGAACCCAAATAGACCAAGATATGTAACTATCAAAAGGACCTACATAGCTAGCATATACATCACCATAATAATCAAAAAATAATTAATAGTTAGGATTATTAGCCCCTGCAAAACCATCATAGTTAGTCTGGTCATTGGTGGTGATGCTTGTCTTTGGTTGAGCAGTTTTGCTCTTCTTCTTCTTAGTCTTGGGAACATAACCAAGACCCTCTTTTCCATTGTTGGTCCTTTTCTTGATAAGCACCTCATCTAGAACTTCTTTACCTTTGTGTTGAAATCCCTTTACAAGTTCTTCTTGTCCACAAGATGGAGTGGAGGTGCTGGGCATATCATACTTCTCCAGTTGAGTTTGGAGCTGGTCACGAGACTCATTTAGATTAGAATTCTCACTCTCCAATGCCTTGTGAGCAATGTCAACTTTCTCAAACTTCTCCAAGAGTCTAGCATGAGCAGCCCCAAATTTAATCTTTTCCTTCTTTAATTTCATTACCTTAGCAAGGGCGTTGTCACGTTCTTTGATGAGCTGAGCAACAACCTCTTCATGAGACTCCTCAATTGAATCGAGTCTCTCTTCCAAGGAATCTCGAGATTCCTCTTCTTCTTCCAAGGCATTCTTCAAGGAGGCTATCTCCAAGGCATCTTTTCTTTCAACTCTTCCCTTTTCTTCAAGGAGTTCTTTGAATTGGGCAAGTTGACTCATACGAGCCTCAAAGTGAAGTTTGTGCTCTCCTTGCAAGTTAGTGAAAAAGTTGTCCAAAGCAATAACTTCTTCTTTTAGCTTAAGACTATTATGATCATCCATATCCATATTTATATTAGTCTTAGGAAATGAAGAAATAGAAGATGATACCTCGGACCCTCTTGCCATAAGGCAAGTGAGGTTGTTGTTGATGACATTTTTGTTAGGAGAGTCGAAGAGAGATGGTGGGGTAGATGTGGTGGCTATGGCAGCCACCTCTCATGAACTATCTTCATCCTCTTCGTCTTCACTTGCTGAGGAATATTCTTCTTGTGCCACTAAGACAATCTTGGGTAGCTTCTTGTAAGGACCATTCTTTTTGATGAATGGCTTCTTCCGAGGTGCCTTGGACTTTTCTTTAAGGATGAGCCTTCCACCATTGTCTTCTCTGCTTTGATACGGACATTCAGCCATAAAGTGCAACCTATCTCCACAATTGTAGCATGTCCTTAGCTTTGGGCCATTCTCTCTTCTTCCACTTGACCCATTCTTCCGTTCAAGTTCATACTTGGCCTTGGCTGGATCCTTCCAAAATTCCTTGCATAAAAAGCCATGTACTCACCATGAGCACGCTTGTCTTCTTCGGGACAGCCCACGGAGATAACATCGTATCCTCTTTCATCTTCATCTTGTTCAACAACATTTGCTTTTAGAGCCACATTGACTCACTTTTGCATTCCAATGGCCCGAGCACGGGCATCTTCGGCGTTCTTGGTGGTAACCTTGAAGGCCACCATTTTGTGCATGACTTCATTGGAAATCATTTGGTGGTAGTTGTGTCTACCTTGCAAACTCTTCAAATCTATTGGCTCAAAGGGCATGAGGGCACTCACATATTTCCTTTTGATCCAGGTATCGTCAATGTGAGTGGCTCCATGCTTTCTAAATGTTGTTGCAATGCTCTTGAGACTTCTATACATGTCTTCATGGTCCTCACCATCCAACATGTAGAAACCTTCAACTCCATTACAAAGAGCATCATACCTATTCCTTCTCATGCTTTCATTTCTAATGAATAGGTCGGTGAGAGCATCCCAAGCTTCTTTGGCGGTGTTGAAGTTCTCAATGCGGGGCATGTCCTTGGGACCCACTCCGAGATAAATCATATGGAGAGCCGTTGCATTCAATTGACCATCCACAATTTCTCTTCTAGTCAAGTTGGTGGGGTCTCCAATATGAAGACCACCATCTTCAATGATCCTCCAAAGTTCAATTGACAAACTACATACATGAGATTTCATTAAGAATTTCCATTGATTAAAAGTAGATGCAGTAAGCTTGGGTAGATCACCCCTATTGTTTACATGAGGATGAGGTATAGGTGGATCAGGAGAATATAGGTGAGGAACCTCACTATAGTCCTCCTTACCACTTCCCTTCTTGGAGGCGGAACCATTATGTTTTTCACATACCACTTCATCTTCCTTAGATCCGGCGTGAGCCTTATCCTTGGATGAAGGAGTGGTAGCCTCCAAGGAAGATGGAGATGGGGTTGTGGATGATGTGACGCGAGCAATCATTTGTTGCATCTCCTCCATCTTGGTCGGAAAGGATTTCCACAAGGTTGTTTCCAACGTCTTAAGGTCATCCATTGTGACCTTGTCCACATCCTCATTCCCATTCTCCTTGGTACCCATACTTCTCTTAGGCGGTTAAGCCCAAATAAAGAGTCAGGGCTCTGATACCAATTGAAATGGATTGTATGGGCACCTAGAGGGGGGTTAATAGGTGCTACTTCAAATTTTAATGCTTTCTCAATTTTAGGCTTGACAAGAAAGGTAAATTCTCTGGATATACTATTATAGAGAATTTTCCTATATGCAAACCTAACTACTAGCGAGTAAATGCGAGTGAAAAATAGGAACGAGTAAACCATAGTGGATCACGCGGAGACAAAGGATTTGTTGTACCGCAGTTCCTTCCTTGTTAAGGGAAGTACATCTGTGTTGGAGGGGTGGGCGGTACTAAGACTACCACACCACAATAGGCCTCACCCTGTTCTCGGATGGATCCTGCCACCAAAGGCCTGATCCACCTTTCCACTATAGGAACCCTTCGAGGCGGGAACCGGCGCCTTTACACAACTAGCGGGGTAGAAATCCACAACCAAATTGGAGGCTCCCGTAATGACAACAAGCTGCCACAAGAACAAGTTATCAATAACAAAACACAAGATCTAGATATTAACGAGAATACTAGATCGGGGATTTCTCCAAGTGAATGGAGAGGAGTTGACGCGCTTGATTCGTGATGATGATGTAGGTTGTCTCCTCCTTCAATTCCCCCAAAGATCGAAGCCTTCGGGTGGTTGATGTGGGAGATCTAGAGAGAGAGCACTTGCAACAGGTATGGCCTTTATCGAATGAACCAAGAGATTTGACTGAAGGGGATGAAGGGGCTTTTATACCCCCTACCCTAACTGAGCCGTTGGAGGCTTTGGGGCGGATTATCTGACCCAAGTGAGGGCCGGATTATCCGGCCTGGGAAAACTCTGCCCTAGACTCGAATTATCCGGCACAAAATCTGCCCCCAGTCAGAGCGACGCGCCGAGCCTGCCATTGATCGTCTCCTAGGGGCCGGATTATCCGGCCCAAGGTGAGGGCCGGATTATCCGGTCAGGGGAAGAAAATCCGCCCCTGTTCGGATTTTTCGGGGGAGAATCCACCCCCAGTCAGAGCGTCACGCCTTGCCTGCCTTTCATCGTCTCTTGGGGGGCCGGATTATCCGGCCCAAGGTGAGGGCCAGATTATCCGGTCAGGGGAATATAATCCGCCCATGTTCGGATTTTCCGGGGGAAAATCCGCCCCAGTCAAAGCGTCGTGCCTTGCCTGCCTTTGCCAAGTGAGTTATGCCGGATTATCCGGCCCTTGATGGGGGCGGATAATCCGGCCCCCTAAACACAATATCATTCCCTACACACTTAGCACACATGAGAAAACTCCACGATATCGTTATCTAACACTCAAAACATAGGGAACCATGAAATGTTCTTTCACCTTGTTCTTCTTCGGCTCCGATGCTGGATCCTTGATGACGGCAGCTTCGACTAGTCCCAAGCCTACAATCATGGATCAGTGCATGGCAGCCCGTGGTTCCCCAGTCGGTGGCTAGTTGTTGAGAAGGTACATGGTGGCCACTGTTACCGCTGCCTGCGGTGTTTTTGGCAGCACATTGCCCCGGACATTGCCCCGCATAGATGGGAAGTCAAGGACTCGTCCTTCCTCTTCTCGCTCTTTATCGGTGAGGTGGGCCGGTCGAGAATGTCTCTTGGCGGCTGTATGATCGTTACCCTTGGAGGAGGATCCTCCAATGGAAGAGAGTTGAGCTCGCCAAAGCCTCGACTCGTCTGCCGCCTTCCTGCGCGCGTCGAGCTAGGTGATTACTTGTTGCTGGCGTTTGAATTCTTCCTTGAGCAGCCAGTGATTGCCCATCAGCATGTCTTGTGATGAGTTTGGTGGTAGGGGTCGCCACGCAGGGCTTCTCGGCCGCGAGCCCACTCGGCGTCGTTGAGCTTGATCAGCACGCGCTCTTGGGTATGTTCATTCGCAGTAAGTTGCAGATGACCTTCCGGCCCATTGTTGGTGGGTGCTCCGTTGGAGAGACCACCGTTCGCGACAGAGATACCACCACCGGTGCTGGTGTTGTCCCGAGTGCCGCCGTTGTCGCCTGTGTTGATGACGACGCACATGTAATGGCTGGGGAAGCTGTTGCTTCTGCAGCTTTTATATCCGGAGCCATAGGATCCATATTCTGTTGCCTGATCGCCCAGATCAGACTCGCGACTACTGTCACTCTCTGTATTCCTGAATGTTGTCGAGGCGTTGAGTTCGCTCAAGGTGCCGATCGGTGGTGGAAACCACGATGCAGGAGCAATCACGGGAACCTTCGGCTGGTCAGGGAGACGAAGCGTGCCTAGCTAACCAACTTGGAAGTGTAAGCTCCCGATGTCCAGGTCGATCCCATCGCCCACTGACTCAAAATCCGGGAGAGTGGCTGGCGTCTGGACAGTGAAGTCGAAGGTGCCAAAGAGGAGGCGAATCTCCGCTACTGTGGAGTCGTAGATCGCGGTTGATGGGACCGAGGAAGCCACAATATTAGCACTCCCTTTTCCTACTGACGGCGCCAATTGACGAGGGGTTAACTCATCAATTCCCATCACAGATGGACTTAGGTTTGAGGAAGTGGGGAGCGCTGGAGGCATTGATAGGATAGCAAACAAGCACACATGGAAGCAAGGTTTACCTAGGTTCATGCCTCATAGAGGACTCTACTTCTGCTTGTCTACTCTTTGAATTATCGAGGATTCGAAAGTTACAAGGGTGCAGAGATGCAATCTGGCGAAGGTACGGAAACTAGGGTTGTGGATTGTCCTCCTCGCCGCCCCCTCCTAGCCTTTATATAGATAGGCTAGGTCTCGGGATAGTAGGTCGAGTCGGTTACATATTAGGGTTTTCCCTTTTTTACTCCTATCTCAAGTTTACCATGTGCTGCAAGCAGTCGAAGTCTCCTGGGCCTTCTGAATCTTGACTGGGCCTTAATAACGTCGTGGGCTTCTTCTAGGCTGGACCGTATGTACCAAGCTTGAGTAGCTATAAGGTATACCCACGTTAGGACCCCTCTCTAGCGTGGAATTTAGAGGCTGGTGGTTTCTGTGAATGTCGGATCTCTGAGACATCATCGCGAGGTGGAAGTATTTTACGAGGTGGACACCCAAACACATGGTACGGGCAGACGTTACGGGTAACCTCCACCCATATCATAGGTCGCTAAGGTCTCTACAGGATTCCTCCACATTTTCTATTCTCCCAGGTGCAAGGATAAATCAAATAAATGACTTTTATCACTTAGAAATATCATTTTACTATATAATATGACAGCCCCAATTGATATATTCACATCAGACTTAGTAATTTGGGATCTTGTTGAAACAAAGACAAAAGAGTGTGTGCGTGTAGAGTAAAATACCAAAATCCTACTCTACTTAGACAAAAATAAGAGGTAAATATGCTTCAATTTTAGACTCATCACTGCTTCACAAAACATAACCTTTTCGGCCCCGAGAAAATGGAAAATGGATATTCTGGGTGAGGAAAATGTGAACTTCCTTGAGTAACCTTGTTCGCCATTCCAAGATTCACACATGTGGAAAATATGGGTAGATTACCACAAACTATGCCATTTCAATGGTCATGCCCAAGCTCATTTGCCTTGAAAGCCATAAATCATCGTAGGTGGTAGCTTATTTTAGTGAACACCTTTCTAGAATAACTCTGATATGCTAGGTTTCATGTTTCTACATGCAACTAGGTCACATAAAATGACAAAGTGCGAAGGTTTTTTTTAATTTCTAAGGCTCGATTCAAATTACGCTCAAAACTGTGGGTGTTATAGCTTTTATCTAGGGGTAAATTCTTCCAATGCTCTTTGTTGATATTTGAAGAAAATGAAAACTTGTAACAATTGTCATATCTGAGATAAACCTCAAAATAAATTGTCAAATAAGAGATCAGATAAAGTATAAGATAAATCCATCATGAGAAGCAAAAACACGGACCTAGACCTTCACAACGATGTGTGTATATGGCACGGGTTACAAGCTGCAATGATGTCGGGAGATGGGTGCCTTGAAGGCATCCATGATAGACATTTATGTGCAATGTATTGATTATGCTACCTTTCTCAATGGGCGTAAGGACCACATTTGCTAAGGTTATCTCCATTGGGTGGATACAAATGGTTCTGTAGTGGACAAACACAAATTATTTTGTCGCGTCCTAACCAGTCCGGTCAGACGGGCGGACAGCTATAGCACGGCCCAACTGAGTGACCCGAACAGACTGATTCGCACGAACCAACCCATCCATGCACCAAATTTGGTCCACGGTTGCGTCAGCCCAGACAGCGAGCGCGTCCTCCATTCTCCCCCTAGGCCACCCCCCCCCCCCCCCCCCGCCAGTGCCACAAGAGGCACACCCAAGCCACTCTCTACCCCAACCCCTGCTCGCCATAGCAGGCATCGTCGTTGCTATCGCCACATCCCTCCCTTGTCGTCGTGTAACAACCCTAGTTTCACTAAATCTTAATTACGGTCTTGAGTTGTGCATCATGAGCATAGCATGCATATCATGGTTTCATAAACTTTGCATCTAAGATGACGAAGAGAAGAAAACCCTAATTTATACCTCCCTTTTAAATACATTCAAATGGTTTTTGAATTTGAAAATACAAAAGTTATGCAGTCCAAATTGAATACAAGGCCCCCTGACTATTTCAATAATTTCACAAAGACCTTTGGTATTTTTGAAATATACAAAACAGAATTGAAATGGATTTTACAAAAGGATGATGAGATTTTAAAAAGAAACTGTTTTAGAAAAATAAAATAGTCTCTAACCCTAAGTGGGCCGCATCCCATCTCTACCTCCTCTCTACCTACCTCCCAGCACTATAGAAGCCCACCCCCTCTCTTCCTTTGCAGTAGCCTGCTTGCAGCCCATCCCGGTCCAGCAGCCGCCTAGCCAACACCCCATACCGCTTCAGCCTTCCTCTGTTTGTCATCTTCCTCGACAATGAGGAAGCAGCTACCTAGCAGCACCTCCGCTGCCTGATGCCACTGCCTCGCCGGAGCTGCGCCAAGATCCCCGCCGCCTCTCTAGAGAGGGATAAGTTCTAGTGTCGATGCCTTGCCCTCATCCTATCTCCCTCTATGGCTCTCTCTCTCCCATCCTCTCTTCTCTGTAAGCTCCCAAAATGCTAGCTCCGGACACCGCTCTTCCCTGTCGTTACCGGGGCCCCACGCCTAGCCGATGTACCTAGGAGCTTCACCTTGTCGCCTTCATCCTCCCTGCCAAAGATTGCAAGCTAGGGATCCATGTACTCGCCGGAATCGAGCATGATGTCAAGCTGGATGTCACAGTCACCAATATCGCTTTGTAGTATACCAACCTCGCCTTCCCTCCCCCATCCCTTCATCATGTTTGGGGTGAGATCACAGTCCTCCTAGACGTCCCAGTCTCTCCCTCTTGCCCCGGTTCTCTATGCCATCATCGTTTTCTGTCTGCCACCATAGCAACCCGTCGCAGGCCATGGTCTGGTGACCATTTAGCAGCGCCTCCACCACATCTGGTATGCCTCGTCCTACTCACTCTAACATGTGCATGCACTCTTCCAGGTGAGCTCGGAATAGCCGAGCCCATGCCCAACTAGGTGTTCCTCCCCATTCATGATGTCAGCATGACATCATCATGATGCAAATATTCATTTTCTATTTCATTTAATCAATTCTATAATTCATTTATGTAAATGAGAAATAGATGACATGTTGGTTGATACCTATGCACTTTTATTCTTGTAGACAGTTGCCGGGCCTCCAAGTGCAGAGGTTTGTAGAACAGCAGGAAGTTTCCTTTAAGTGGATTACCCAAGGTTTATCGAACTCAGGGAGGAAGTGGTCAAAGGTATCCCTCTCAAGCAACCGTACAATCAAGATACAAGAAGTCTCTTGTGTCCCCAACACACCCAATACACTTGTCAGGTGTATAGGTGCACTAGTTCGGTGAAGAGATAGTGAAATACAAGTGGTGTGGATAATTATAAGTGGTAACGGTGCCAGAAAAAAGCTTGACGGGTAGGAAGAGAGTAAAGGCAATCTGAAATAAAGATGGAAGCAAGCAAACATGTAACAGATCTAGTTGAAAACGATGTTTCAATGCTTAGAAACAAGGCCTAGGGATCATACTTTCGCTAGTGAACACTCTCATATAAATATCTCCTCTTCATGATACTACTCTGAACTACTCTCCGGTTGGACACTCTAATCCATGGTAGGGCTATAACAACACTCCCAAAGTTCGCTTTCCCATCTAGATAACCCCACACTGTCACCTTGAGCGCTAGATGGTTCCAACAAACACCACAATTTCATAGAGACATCCAACTCCAAATATAACTCATAACAAGTATTTGTAATCTCTAGCCTAAGTGCTACCATGGTGTGCACGCTATCACTTTCACACACGTGGGGAGAGCTAGAGATCGATTAAAGCACTTGAGTAGCTAGGTAGATCTACTTGATTACAAAGCTCATGATCACAATATGATCATGCATAGAGAGAGAGATGAACACATAGCTACCGGTAGAACCCTTAGCCTCGAGGAAGATCTACTCCCTCATCATCATGGGAATCCGCAACGGCGATGGAGATGGTGGTGGAGATCGAAGGAGATGGCTCCGGTGGCACTTCCCCATCCCTGTAGGGTGCCGGAACAGAGACTTTCTGACCCCCGAATCTCCCCTGCGGTGGTGACGGCACGGCAAAACTTTTCGTGGCTAGAGGCAAGATGATTTAGGGTTTTCTCATCGGGAGGCTTCTTATAGGCGAAGGGGCTATGTTAGAGGGTGGACCAGGGGCCAACACAACCTGGTGGCACGGCCAGGGGGCACCGCTCCACCTCATGGTGTGGCCAGCCCCTTGCCCCTCTCCGTCTCGTCTTCTGGCTCCGTGAGTCTTCCGGTAAAATATCGACCTTGGCTTTTGTCCGGTCCAATTCCGAGAATATTCATTTTCTGGCTTTTCTAGAACCAAAAATAGAAGAAAACAGGCAACTGGCACTGTGGCATCTTGTTAATAGGTTAGTTCCAGAAAATGTGTAAAAGTACTCCAAAGTGTGGACAAAACATAAGACAGTAGATATAAAACAAGCATGGAACATCAAAAATTATAGATATGTTTGCAACGTATCAACATCCCCAAGCTTAACTCCTACTCGTCCTCGAGTAGGTAAGTGATAAAAATAAAAGAATAATTTTTGAGGTGACATGCACCATCACAATCTTGATCAAACCATTTGCAAGCATTGAAAGCTGGGATCAAATAACTCTAAACATGAGCATGAAAGATGAAGTTCTAACAATAATACATAGTGACTATGCATGCAACATGAAAGGATACAAATAAAGATCATGAATAACAATGCATTGAAAGACGTTTGTTTGTTTCACATATAGAAAACATAGCATAGTGGCATTCAACTTGTCCCTCATGGAGTAGCAAAACATAAATGCATAGGACACCTTCAAAGTTCATAAGGGTGACTAGATACAAATAGTTCAAGAACAAGCAATATCAACATTATGCATCAATCAACAAGTTTTGGGACAATGCACATTAAACTAAGAATGACCACTACGCTCTCTTAATATGTGCATAAATATAGAAGATGGAGACTCAACATAAAAAGTAAAAGAAAGGCCTTCATAGAAGGAAGCAGGGATTCAATTCTCATAAAGAGCTTCCAAAAATTATGGTACTTATTAGCTTTTAGCTCTCATTGCCCCTATCATAAGCATCTCGAAGTGATTAAGGTTAAAGTGAACAAACTATGGAGTATATGCTTGACAAAGTATAAGTTGGCAATCTCATGTCCCATGAATACGAGGGTCGCTCCTCATGCTACTCAAGTTTAGTTACTGGTAAGTTCTTGTCATAGTAAGTACATGTGTATCATAGATAACCGCCAACGGGGTACCCCTTGCCCGATGATACGGAAGAATCCCCATATCAAAATGACAAGGCAAGAAGACAATAAGCATCTCAGAAATCTTCTTATTTACCATGGGAAAATGGTGCTTTTTTCTCTCTTTCCTCTTTTCTCATCTTTTTTCTCTTTTTTTTCTCAATCTCTATCTCTTTTTTAATAAGAAGAATGCTTCATAGATTGCTCATTATGGTTACGCTGCAGGTTTCCACCATGATTAGGCATGGATTAGACCAGCCGCCCAGGCGTTTCTCTAACACACATACATAACTCCATGGACTTACAATCTCCCCTTTCATTTCACACCGACGACATCCATAAACAAAAGAGCATGATATCAACTGGGTACGATGTACAAGTGCAATGTTGAAAGCATTCCCCATGACATCATGCTTCTTCTAATTCCCAACGTATAAGTGCAAGCATATACAACATAGATGGCACAATAGTTCAAGTTTATTAGGGGCAAGAAAAGTAAAGTGTGGCATCAAGTTCGTGAGAGCTTTAATCACTAATTTTTACATAACAAGTTTATTAGGAAGGTAGATAAAAACATGAATATACTTGGAATAGCAAATGCTAATAGGTAGGTATGGTGGACTCTTTGGAATAAGTTGGTTTTATTTGGAGTTGGATACATGAGTGGAACTCATACTTGGTTATGGAGGCTAGCAAAAGACTGGGAACGACCAACTAAGAGAGCACTAATGGCCATAATCATGCAAAGTGACAAAACATCATTAATTAAAGAATGAAGTGATATTACAAGTCGAAAACTAAAGGATCATAGAGGCTATGGTGACTTGGGATAGTCATAACATGGTCTGAGCATGCGCCAAGTCAACCCAAATAAAGCATCAAAGGAGAATACCACAATACTATGCTTTAATATGCTAAAACAACGCATTATCCTTTCAAGGAACATTAAGCAATCTCAATTGTTTATAACATGTCATGCTACAACAATAATCACTAAGCATACAGCCAAAACAATATCAAGCATTACATGACAAAGCATATGCCACAGTAAAAAACAAGCTCCTTTTTACCACTTAAGCATGAACTTTTCCTACTCTTTTCCAATCCAAACCAACTTATTTGAAAACTAATGTATGAATGAGGGGGTCCAACCAATTTATTCAAGAAAACCAAGAAAACTAAGAAAACGAAAACCAAAAACAAAAATGAAGAGGCTCTAAGAACAACATAACTGTGCATGAAACAATAAAAATGAAGTGTTTGGAAGAAACCTGAGATTTTTATTGATGAAGAAGGGGATGCCTTGGGCATCCACAAGCTTTGACGCTTGTACTTCTTGGATATTTCTTGGGGTGACACGGGTGGCATCCCCAAGCATGAGCTTTTGTCCATACTTCATCTTATCACATTACTCTTCCCTACACTTAAAAATTTCCTTCATACAAAACTTCACACAATCTTCATTAGCAACATTAGTGTACTCAAGATAATAAGTCTTTTGGTTCATCTTCAACACAAGTAAAACTTCCATTAAAACACAAGATACTGTAGCACTTCCTTTAAAAAGTTCAAATGATCAAATAGAACTAAAAGAGAAAGAGATTAAGAGGCAAATGCAAATAATGGCAGAAATCTGTCAAAACAGACCAGCAGGTAAAAACCGAATTTTTTCGAAGACCTTCTGTTGCTCAAATAGAGAAGTGTTAAACTAACAAAAGTTTGATAACAACCTGGGGCAGAAGCAAAAAAACGTACAGCTCAAACCGACATACATAAATTTTGCAAGAATTTTTACAGCGAAGTACAAAAATCTGTTTCGGGACAGCAACTTTCCCAAATCTTACTTCCCTCTCATTAGAGGTTATTCTTGGTACAAAAATCAAAATAAAAAGGGTAAGGAGAGGTTATTACAGAAGTAATAACTTCCAAGACTCAACAAAACTATTGGGTTATCTCCCAACAAGTACTTTTCTTTAACGCCTTTAAGTTAGGCATGATAGTTTGAGAAGATGCTCACATAAGAAATATGAATTGAAGGAAAAGAGAGCATCAAGAAGCAAATTCAAAGCACATTTAAGTCTAACCCACTTCCTATGCATAGGAATCTTGTAAAGAAACAATTCATGAAAGCACAAAGCAACAAGCATAGGAAAGCAAAACAAGTGCAACTTCAAGACTTTCAACATAAAGAGGGGAAAATTAATATTATTGAGATGCATAGAACCATGTTTCCCTCTCTCATAATAACTTTCAATAGAATCATGAATAAAATTAACAATATAACTATCACATAAAACATTCTTATCATGAGCCACGTGCATAAAATGATTATTACTCTCCACATAAGCATAGTCATTCTTATTAATTGTGGTGGGAGCAAATTCAACAAAATAGCTATCATTATTATTCTTATCACCATAATCATCAAATATAGGAGGCATATTGTAATCATTAATTTTCTCCTCAATAGTAGGTGGACTGAAAATATCATATTCATCATTGTAATCATCATATATTGGAGGTTTTGTATCATCATAAGCAATAGAATAGCTATCTTCCAAAGATGGGGAACTAAAAAGATCATTTTCATAAAAACTAGCTTCCCCAAGCTTAGACTTTTCCATAGCATTAGCAATAATGGTGTCCACAGAATTCATACTAACAACATTGCTATTAGCATGCAAATAAAGTTCCATAGGTTTTTTAATTTTCTCTTCAAGCACGTCATGTCCTAACTCAAGATAAATACTATAAAGCTCTCTAATTTTGTTGTTGTTTTCCATTAAGCCTAACTAGTGAAAATAAAAACAAGAAACAAAAAGATATAATTGCAGAGTCTAAAGGAAATAACTTCGAGCACTCACACACCAGCAACGGTACTAGAAGATAGTTTAGTAGCCAGAGGATGTGAGTACCTTTTACCTTGCCTCCCCGGCAATGGCGCCATAAAATAGCTTGATGTCTACGCACTTCTATTCTTGTAGACAATTGTTAGGCCTCCAAGTGTAGAGGTTTGTAGAACAGCAGCAAGTTTCCCTTAAGTGGATTACCTAAGGTTTATCGAACTCAGGGAGGAAGTGGTCAAAGGTATCCCTCTCAAGCAACCCTGCAATCAAGATACAAGAAGTCTCTTGTGTCCCCAACACACCCAATACACTTGTTAGGTGTATAGGTGCACTATTTGGCAAAGAGATAGTGAAATACATGTGGTATGGATAATTATAAGTGGTAACGGTGCCATAAAAGAGCTTGACGGGTAGGAAGACACTAAAGGCAATCTGAAATAAATATGGAAGCAAGCAAACATGTAAGAGATCTAGTTGCAAACGGTATTTCAATGCTTAGAAACAATCCCTGGGGATCATACTTTCGCTAGGGAACACTCTCATATAAATATCTCCTCTTCATGATACTACTCTGAACTACTCTCCGGTTGGACACTCTAATCCATGGTAGGGCTATAACAACACTCCTCAAAGTTCGCTTTCCCCATCTAGATAACCCCACATTGTAACCTTGGGCGCTAGATGGTTCCAACAAACACCACAATTTCATAGAGACATCCAACTCCAAATATAACTCATAATAAGTATATGTAATCTCTAGCCAAAGTGCCACCTGGTGTGCACGCTATCACTTTCACACACGTGGGGAGAGCCAGAGATCTATTAAAGCACTTGAGTAGCAAGGTAGATCTACTTGGTTACAAAGCTCATGATCACAATATGATCATGCATAGAGAGAGAAGAACATATAGCTACGAGTAGAACCCTTAGCCTCGAGGAAGATCTACTCCCTCGTCATCATGGGAATCAGCAACGGCGATGGAGATGGTGGCGGAGATCAAAGGAGATGCCTCTGAGGGAACTTCCCCGTCTCGGAAGGGTGCCGGAATAGAGACTTTCTGTCCCCCGAATCTCCCCTACAGTGGCGGCAACACTGCATAACTTTTCGTGGCTAAAGGCTCGATGATTTAGGGTTTTCTCATCGGGAGGCTTCTTATAGGCGAAGGGGCGATGTTAGAGGGTGGACCAGGGGCCCACACCACCTGGTGGCATGGCCAGGGGGACCCGCGCCACCACATGGTGTAGCCAGCCCCTGGCCCCTCTGCGTCTCTTCTTCTGGCTCTGTGAGTCTTCCGATAAAATATCGACTTTGTCTTTTGTCTGGTCCAATTCCGAGAATATTGATTTTCTAGCTTTTCTGAAACCAAAAACAGAACAAAACTGGCAACTAGCATTGTGGCATCTTGTGAATATGTTAGTTCCAGAAAATGTGTAAAAGTACTCCAAAGTGTGGACAAAACATAAGAAAGTAGATATAAAACAAGCATGGAACATTAAAAATTATAGATACGTTTGCAATGTATCATGGGTCCCCTTTGTAAGATAAATAATCTGAAATGTTTTCTTATTAATAAAAAATTAAACTGATTCCAAAATGTAATTCTTTTATAGTATTCCAAAATGATTTAAAATGCATTTAACTTGGAAAAATTCATAACTAATTTACTTTAAATCAAAAAAATATAAATAATATATCAAAATGTTCAAAAAAATGAGATCTACATTGTAGCATCAAAATCATGCATCATTGTAACAACTAAAGTGATCTCATTAGTGGAACCCTAATGAACCCATCCCATAGGATGCATAGTGTTCGAGAAATACTACCTCGGGTATTCCAACTCCATTTAAGATTGTTCCTTATGTCTATAGCGTTAATTTCAACACATTTAACATTCCATGTCATACATTGTGTGCATTGCATAGATTCTTATGTTACATTTTGTTCCATTTCTTTCCGGTATTTCTTCTTCTTCCCAGTAGTCCTCAGAGTGAATGTGAGCAACGAGTCCAAGATGAAGATGAAGGTCAAGATCAAAACCATCAAAGAGGAGTACTTGGTTATCGACAAATAAGTCAAACTGATGATCCCTAAAGGTCTTTACATCTGGGTATCAACAAACAAGGAAAGCATAGCCCGACCACGATATAATCATATGCTTTTAAAGTATTTCAATTCTTGCCATGTGCATATGATTCCAAAGTCTTTTATCGACACGTAGACTTATCCTATCTAATACATGTTCCCTTTGTAGCCTATACTCCCTGATCCACTGCTCTTGGCATAGCTAGGGTTTGGCTTGTGAAGCATTGCTAGATATGTTATCTGTTATGCTTAGCCATGCTTAGCTATAGTGCTAGTCCATCTGGTTGATGAATCATAGCTACAAATGAACCTAGTATGTCAGGACGACATGGTATGATCAAAGATGAAAGTTTAACATGCTAAGGCTTGTATGGGAGGCCATGTTGGGTTGTGGTTTTTGCACTCCCATACATGCCACCACTGGGACCCGAGTTCTTGCCTCTTGAACCAAGATGAGCATACAGCCACACGGGGGCCTGGATACCCCCTCGACCAACTAACTTTCCTAGTAGATTCCATGAGTTAGATAGTTCGGGAGTTCCATTCGTCATACGCATAGAAAATATTCTGGAAGATGATGGGCGAAGGTGCATCACATATAGGGCATGATAGGGTATG
This sequence comes from Avena eriantha, assembly GCA_910589775.1. NCBI lineage: Eukaryota > Viridiplantae > Streptophyta > Magnoliopsida > Poales > Poaceae > Avena > Avena eriantha. The sequence continues at coordinate 8,315,153 of OU342741.1, read as the reverse complement.
GGGAGAGGCATGGCCTTTGTAATCTCAAACCCTGTTCACAACTCTAGGGACCGGCTTCGGGACTCGACTCGTGACAGCGCCATCTGCTTAGGGTGTGACTCATGGTCTCGTTGAAAGCAAGGTAAATGTCATGATCAACCACCCTCTGCTATCCTTCCAAGGAAGAGGGCTAATCTATAGTGGCATTAAGAGTCAGTTGGTATGTGTGGGTAAAATTGTACACCCTTATAGGGTTTTAATCTTTTTGAAAATCCGTGTGCGCGGTTATGGACGACTTGGGAATGGATTCAAAGATCATAGGGAAGTATAACATAATCGTAAAACTTGGCATGTAAAGTGAAGTGTGCTTAAGGATGCCCCCTTAGGGAACAAGGGCGTTATCCTAGTTGCTAGGTTCAGCTGATATTTGGTGGATATCAAAAGATGATCAAAGCTAGAGATATCTTATACCCTTTTGAATTGTTCTTATTAATCGAGCTTCTACTCCTCCGTGTTTTACAAAAAAAAATAGATTTATGCAAAGTAAGTCCACCATCCATAAATCTTGTGGAGTACACCTTGATGTGGAGTAATTCTTACCATAGAAGGTGAGTCATTACAACATCGACATCGACGAGTAGCATGGAGTTCCTAGGTGGCAGTCTTGATTGTATGGAATGTGAAGTCGTCGTTATGCTTCATCACTCTTATGCCATTTTTTTAAGTTTGCTATAATTAATAGCACAATTTTCCTTCCATTGGATGATGTTTGTGGTCAGTGACCTCTCCTTGTAATATTTTGTTTCTCTACTCGGGTATGAGCTTGTTGTAATAACCTTTGTGTCGTAGGGCCACTATTGTGTTACCAATTCTCTCTGTATGCTTCCGAGATCTAGGTTACGCTTATATCAGACATAAGTATGGGAGTTGTCTAGCCCTGATCCTGGGGGTGTCACAATTCACCACTTCATGGCGCATCCTTCTTGACAGCATCTATGTTCCCGTGTCGTTGTTTGATTGCCAGAAGATTTTGCTGGCAGTTTGCGACCTAGGCGTTGCTAGGAGTGTTCCCCCTCCATTATCCAGCACCACAGCAGTTCCCGCGCATTATCGGAGTTGTAAGGAATCATCCCAGCAACAGCCACGATGAGTGCTCGATGAAGTCGAGACACTCGGGTGCGTCGGTAGCCCGTACCCACAACCTTCTCGTCCTTTTTCCTGACTATATTTGAGGTGCGTTTGCTGACCAATTTTAGTTTATCTGGCTTTGTATGGTGATGACCCACAAGTATAGGGGGTGTATCGCAGTATTTTCGAGGGAAGTGAAACCCAATTTATTGATTCGACACAAGGGGAGCCAAAGAATATTTATCAGCCTTAACAACTGAGTTGTCAATTCAGCTGCACCTGGAAACAATCTTGCTCACAGCAGTTTATTAGTAGCAACAGTTTTGTAGTAGGAATAGCAAAGTAGCAGCAGTAGTAAAGCAAGGATAGTAGTAACAAAAGCAGTACACCGTGGGATTCGAGTGCGGTAGGCATAGGGATGGATGGACGGGCGTTGCATGGACAAGACAATTCACATAGCAATCAGAACATAGGGCAATTGCTGATAAATAAGATAAAGCACCCAAGTACTAGACAATCCTAGGCATGTGTTCCATATATAGTCATACGTGCTCGCAATGAGAACTTGCACAACATCTTTTGTCCTGCCAGCCCGTTTGCAGCGGGGCCTCTAGGGAACTACTGGCAATTAAGGTGCACCTTTTAATAAAGCACCAGAGCAAAGCATTAACACTCTGTGAATACATGTGATCCTCACATCAAAGCCTTTCCCTTCCGGTTATCCCGATTTCTGTCACTTCGGGGCCATAGGTTCCGGACAATAATGTGTGTATACAACTTGTAGATAAGACCCAAAACAATACTATCATAATGAATCAATAATAAGTTCAGGTCTGAAATCATGGCACTTGGGCCCTAGTGACAAGCATTAAGCACAACAAGTCGCAACAAAGTCATAAAGCACTAATAAAAGATACTAGGCACCATGCCCTAACAATCTGATGCCATTACATGAACGATCTCATCCAATCTCTACCATCCCCATAGCCTACAGCGGGGGATTACTCACTCATAGATGGGGGAAACATGGATGGTCGATGAAGATGATGGTGGAGATCGATGGAGATGGCTCCGGGGGCACTTCCCTGTCCCGGCAGGGTGCCGAAAGAGAGACTTTCTGTCCCCCGAATCTCCCCTTCGGTGGTGGCGGCGCAGCGGAACTTTTTGTGGAAAAATGTCTAACCCCCCGAAGTTTTTAGGTCAGAAGACTTCTTATAGGCGAAGAGGGAGACCGAGTGGGTGCCTGGGGCCACCACAATAGGCCCTGGCGCGGCCAGGCCCAGCCCGCGCCTGTGGGGGGTGTGGCCAGCCTTTGGCCCTCCTCCGTCTCGTATTCTGGCTCCTGGAGTCTTCTGGAAAAAGGGGCACTTTGGCTTTTGTCCTGTCCAATTCCGAGAATATTCATTTTCTGACTTTCCTGGAACCAAAAATAGCAGAAAAAAGGCAGCTGGCACTGTGGCTCTTGTTAATAGGTTAGTCCAAGAAATCATATGAAAAGTACTCCAAAGTGTGAACAAAACACAAGAAAGTGGATAAAACCAAGCATGGAGCATCAAAAATTATAGATACATTTGCAATGTATCAACATCCCCAAGCTTACCTCCTGCTTGTCCTCGAGTAGGTAAGTGATAAAAAGAATGAATAATTTTTGAGGTGACATGCACCATCAAAGACATGACCAAAATATTTGTAAACATTCAAAGCTGGGATCATAGTACTTCAATCATAACATGAAAGACAAAGTTCTAGCAATAAGACAAAGGAACTATGTTGCAACATGAAAAGGCACAAACAAAAGATTCATGAATAACAATGTTTTGCAAGATGCTTGTTTGTTTCACATAAAGAAAACAAAGCATAATAGTATTCAACTTGTCCCTCAATAGAGTAGCAAATATAAATGCATAGGACACCTTCAAAGTTCATAAGAGTGACTAGATACAATAGTTTAAAACAAGCAATAACAAGTTATGCATCAATCAACTAGTCTTGGGACAATGCACATAGAACTAAGAATGTCCACTATGCTCTCAAAGTAGTGCATAAAGATAGAAGGTGGAGACTCAATATAATGGTGGAAGAAAGGCCTTTTGTAAAAGGAAGTAGGGATTCAAGTCTCATAAAGAGCTTCCAAAAATTATGATACTTAAAGCTTTCAGCTCTCATTGCCCCTATCATAAGCATCTTGAAGTGATTAAGGTTAAAGTGAAAAAACTATGGTGTACATGCTTGACGAAGTATAAGTCAGAAATCTAATGTCCCCTACGAGGGCCGCTCGTCATGCTACTCAAGTTTAGTCACCGGTAAGTTCTTGTCATCGTATGTACATGTGTATCATTGAGAACCGCCAACGGGGTACCCCTTACCCGATGATACGGAAGAATCCCCATATCAAAATGACAAGGCAAGCAGACAACGAGCATCTCCGCATTCTTCTTATTTACCATGGGAATATGGTGCTTTTTTCTCTCTTTCCTCTTTTCATAGTATCTCTCTTTTTTTCTTTTCTCTTTTTTTTCTCAATATAGGACTCTCTTTTTTTATATAAGAAGAATGCTTCATAGACAGCTCATTATGGTTACGCTGCAGGTTTCCACCATGTCAACATGGATTAGACCAGCGGCCCAGGTGTTTCTCTAACACATATACATAACTCCATGGACTTACAAGCTCCCCTTTCATTTCACACCGACGACATCCATATACAAAAGAGCATGATATCAACTAGGTACAAGTACCAAGTGCAATGTTGAAAGCATTCCCCATGAAAGCATGGTTCTGCTAATTCCCAACCAATAAGTGCAAGCTTATACAACATAGAAGACACAATGGTTCAAGTTTATTAGGGGCAAAAAGTAAAGTGTGCCATCAAGTTCGTGAAAGCTTTAATCACTAGTTTTCTCATAACAAGTGAAAGGTAAACAAAAGCATGAATATACTCAGCATAGCATAAGCTAGTAGGTAGGTATGGTGGACTCTTTGGAATTAACTTGGTTTAGGGAGTTGGATGCATGAGTAGAACTCATACTTTGTTGTGGAGGCTAGCAAAAGACTGGGAGCGACAAACTAAGGGAGCAATAATGGCCATAATCATGCAGAGCGACAAAATATCATTGATCAAAACATAAAGTGATACTACAAGTTGAAAACTAAAGGATCATACAGGCTATGGTGACTTGAGATAGTCATAACATGGTGTGAGCATGCGCCAAGTCAACCCAAATAAAGCATCAAAGGAGAATACCACTATACTATGCTTTAATATGCTAAAACAACGCATGATTCATCCAAGGCACATTAAGCAATATCAATTGTTTATAACAAGTCATGCTACAACAAAGAATACTAAGCATAAAGCCAAAACAATATCAAGCATGGCATGAAAAAGCATAGGCCATAGTCAAAAACAAGCTTTCTTTACCACTTAAGCATGAGCTTTCCTAATCTTTTCCAAACCAAACCAAACTATTTGCAAACCAAAGTATGAAGGAGGGGGTCCAACCAATTTATTCAGCAAACTAAGCAAACCAAGCAAACTAAAAACCAAAACATAAATGAAAAAGAAGACGCTCCAAGAAAAACACAACTGTGCATGAAACAATAAAAATAAAGTGTTTGGAAGAAACCTCGGATTTTTATTGATGAAGAAGGGGATGCCTTGGGCATCCCCAAGCTTTGACGCTTGTACTTCATAGATATTTCTTGGGGTGACAGGCGTGGCATCCCCAAGCTTGAGCTTTAGTCCATCCTTCATCTCATTACTCATTCCTTCCATACACCTGAAATTTTTCCTTCATACAAAACTTCACACAATCTTATTAGCAACATTAGTGCACTTAAGATAAATAAGTCTCAAGGTTAAGTTCTAACACCAAATAAACTTCCATTAGAACACTAGCTACTGTAGCACTTCCCTTAAAAAGCTCAATTCTCCAAAGGAACTCAAGAAGGAACTAACAAGAAGCAAATGCCGAAAATGGCAGAAATCTGTCAAAACAGACCAGCAGGTAAAGACGAATTTTTTCGAAGACCTTCTGTTGCTCAAATCAAAAGGTATTGCACTAACGAAAGTTATATAACAACCTGGGGCAGAAGCACAAAAAAGTACAGCTCAATCCGACATACAGAGCTCTCTCATGAATTTTTACGGTGAAGCACAGAAATCTGTTTCGGGACAGCAACTTTCCCAATCATTGCTTCACTCTCATTAGAGGTTACTCTTGGCACAAAAAGCAAATAAAAAGGATAAGGAGAGGTTATTACAGAGGTAATAACTTGCAAGACTCAACTAAAACTTTTAGGTTATCTCCCAATAAGTACTTTTCTTTAAAGCCTTTAAGTTAGGCATAAGCAAACACTAAAATGGATAGAATATAAGTAAGCGAAGATAATCATGGCAAAAACATTGTTTTGTTCAATAAAATCCTTTTGTTAACAAGGTTGATCAGGTCTTGTTACCAAAACAATTCCATATGAGACAAATCTTTGTATCCCACTAATGATTATGTTACCTCAACCTTGATAGCAATGGTCCCAATCATAATAGTTTCAAATTTTTCTCTTCGTATGGGACAATATATTTCTCCAACTTGAATGCCCTCAACATGTTCAATTGAATTCAACTTTCAATCTTCTTGAGGAAATATACAATGTGTTCATTGAAGTTCACCTTCCCTTGATTACAATTAATAACAGCTCCTGCAGTATTTAAGAAAAAGTCTCCCAAGAATAATAGACATATTATCATCTTCTGGCATAAAAGTTTGAGAGGATGCTCTCATAAGAAATAAGAGTTAAAGTAAAAGAGAGCATCAAGAAGCAAATGCAAAACACATTTAAGTCTAACCCACTTCCTATGCATAGGAATCATGTAAGCAAATAAATTTACAAAGAGCAAACTGACAGGCATAGGAAGATAACACAAGAGTAACTTCAAAACTTTCAGCACATAGAGAGGTGTTTCAATACCATGAAAACTCCTACCACCATATTTTCCTCTCTCAAAATAATTTTCAGTAGCCTCATGAATAAACTCAACAATATAACCATCACATAAAGCATGCTTTTCATGATCTACAAGCACTAGAGCCTTATCATAAACATTTTCAAAGGAAACCTCGGGAACATAACATTCATCCTCCTTTAGTAAGCATGGAGGACAATCAAATAATGTAAGGGATAAAGAGTTACTCTCATTAGAAGGTAGGCATGGGTAGCTAATTCATTCTTCCTCCTTTTGTTCATCACTCTCCTCCTCTTTTTCATCTAATGAGATTTCAGGTTCATCAATTTCTTCTTCCATAGGATCCTGCAAGGCATTAGTCTCTTCCATTTGTGGAGAGCATCTATTAAAATATTCAAGAATATAGCCATTTTCATCCTTGTAATTATCAAAGCAAAATTTAAGTATACCATAAACCTCATACTTATAAGGTGAATCATCAATATTTTCAAGCAAACTAGCAAGTTCAAAAGCACCCTTCCAAGCAATAAATTCTTCAGTTTGTTCCACATCATAAAGGTCATAATTTCCCTTAACATAGGAAGATATGGTAACATTATCATTATACTCACATTGAAAAGGGAGGTGTTTGTACCTCCTGCAGCAACAAGATTTATCAGAGCAATAAGTAACATTACAAGTCGAGCACACGTTTCTAGCAATGGTATACAATCTATCAATTTGTTCCCATAAGTGTTTCCCTTTTTGTGACAAGCGGTGTTCCTTATAATAATCTTTTTGATCTTCCTTGAACCCACCTTGCCAATAAGATTCAGTTTCAAAGAAACCAACCATTGACATCAAGCATGATAAAGCAAGACAATAACAGACCAACGAAAACAACAACTAGAGTAGGAACTAAATTTTTTGTATTTTTGATAAAGAAACAAGTAAACCAAGAGAAAATAAACTTAGCTTGAACAATAGTCATTCCAAGTGGACTTGATAAATAAAGCTATGCTCCCCGGCAACGGCGCCATAAAATAGTCTTGATGACCCACAAGTATAGGGGGTGTATCGCAGTATTTTCGAGGGAAGTGAAACCTAATTTATTGATTCGACACAAGGGGAGCCAAAGAATATTTATCAGCCTTAACAACTGAGTTGTCAATTCAGCTGCACCTAGAAAAAATCTTGCTCATGGCAGTTTATCAGTAGCAACAGTTTTGTAGTAGGAATAGCAAAGTAGGAGCAGTAGTAAAGCAAGGACAGTAGTAACAAAAGCAGTAAACCGTGGGATTCGAGTGCGGTAGGCATAGGGATGGATGGACGGGCGTTGCATGGACAAGACAATTCACATAGCAATCAGAACATAGGGCAATTGTAGATAAATAAGATAAAGCACCCAAGTACTAGACAATCCTAGGCATGTGTTCCATATATAGTCATACGTGCTCGCAATGAGAACTTGCACAACATCTTTTGTCCTGCCAGCCCGTTTGCAGCGGAGCCTCTAGGGAACTACTGGCAATTAAGGTGCTCCTTTTAATAAAGCATCGGAGCAAAGCATTAACACTCCGTGAACACATGTGATCCTCACATCAAATCCTTTCCCTTCCGGTTATCCCGATTTCTGGCACTTCGGGGCCATAGGTTCCGGACAACAACGTGTGTATACAACTTGTAGATAAGACCCAAAACAATACTATCATAATGAATCAATAATAAGTTCAGGTCTGAAACCATGACACTCGGGCCCTAGTGACAAGCATTAAGCACAACAAGTCGCAACAAAGTCATAAAGCACTAATAAAAGATACTAGGCACCATGCCCTAACAATCTGATGCCATTACATGAACGATCTCATCCAATCCCTACCATCCCCATAGCCTACAGCGGGGGATTACTCACTCATAGATGGGGGAAACATGGATGGTCAATGAAGATGATGGTGGAGATCGATGGAGATGGCTCCGGGGCCACTTCCCCGTCTCGGCAGGGTGCCGGAACAGAGACTTTCTGTCCCCCGAATCTCCCCTTCGGTGGCGGTGGCGCAGCGGAACTTTTCGTGGAAAAACGTCGAACCCCCCGAAGTTTTTAGGTCAGAAGGCTTCTTATAGGCGAAGAGGGAGACCGAGGGGGTGCCTGGGGCCACCACACCAGGCCCAGCCCGCACCTGGGGGGTGTGGCCAGCCCTCCTCCGTCTCGTATTCTGGCTCCTGGAGTCTTCTGGAAAAATAGGCACTTTGGCTTTTGTCTCGTCCAATTCCGAGAATATTCATTTTCTGACTTTCCTGAAACCAAAAACAGCAGAAAACAGGCAACTGGCACTGTGGCTCTTGTTAATAGGTTAGTCCAAGAAATCATATGAAAAGTACTCCAAAGTGTGAACAAAACACAAGAAAGTGGATAAAACCAAGCATGGAGCATCAAAAATTATAGATACATTTGCAATGTATCATACGGGCATTGGCATGGCCATTAACAAAGGTATGCTTGTACAAATGGGCAACATTCGTAGGGAAATCGAGTTCTTCTACAAGAATGTCATCGCATCATCGTTATAAGAGGAGTCCAACAGTGAGACAAAACTTTTTCCTTGCCGTTGCACTCATGGTGCACGACGAGTGCCTGCTACCGTCACATAGGTATGGCTCATCGAAGAATATTCTACCCAACATAGATCGTGGCCGAGAAGCTAGCCACCTTCACATTTATAAGGACTACTTCCACCCAATCAATCTGGTCTTTAAAGATAAATCATTCTGTCACTGCTACAAGATGTCTAGGAAGATGTTCTTACAGATTCTCAATAGCGTGAGGGACTATAATGACTAGCCAAGTTTGATTGCACCTGTATGGTTGGATTCTCCTCTTACAAAATATGTTTTGCGGTCGTTCAGAAGCTTTCTTATGGAGTACCGGGTAGTCTTGTTGACCACTACATGCGCATGAGCGCGTCCACATGCCATGAGGGCATCTACCAGTTTTGTAGTACAATTATTGTGGTGTTTGGTGAAGTTTATCTAAGAGAGCGAAACACCAAAGACATTGTGCCTTTTTTCCATCAACAAGAATAGGTCGTTTCCTAGGATGGTTGGCTACATCAGTTGCATGTATTGGCAATGAAAGAACTGTCTTTTGGTTGGCATAATCAGTTCAAAAGGCATGACGACGGGTGCACAGTCATAATACAGGTTGTTGCATCACATGATCTCTAGATCTGGCACTTCTTTCTTGGCATGGCAGATCAAACAACGATTTTTGTTTTTGAAGAACACACGCGAGCCTCGAGTGTCTTCATTCATTAAGATATAGAAAGAGTCAAAATTACAATAGACACACCCAGTGATGCCAGATTAGGCCACCGGTGCAACCCACTCCCCTCTACCCTACTATGTTATTCCTCGTTGCGACCCACACCCACGTAGCTTCGCATCCCTCCACAAATCGAATTCTTGCCTAATGTTGTTACAAATGTCTAGGGGAAGCGCTGCTTTTTTTGTCAAAGACTCGGGAGTTACATTCCAGCCAAATCGATCTAGCCACCAACGTAACTAGCAAACTCAGCCCCTTCTATTTTGGGTGGCCTCTGCCTCTGAGGATGTTGTCCACCAGTCCGCTAGACGATCCTCGTCCATTGGTGTGAAGTGTTGGATGCCGAACCTGGATAGTACATGAAACCAGACCTCCCTTGAGTAGGGGCACTGGAATGTAAGGTGCTCAACTGTTTCCTGGAGCTGACAACAAAGGACACAATGGTCAGGGTGCTGCATCCCTTGTCTTTCCATACAGTCTGCAGTCTAGATCCTTTCACGCAAAGCCAGCCACATATGAATCTTGTACCTGAGCGGTGCTCTAGAGTTCTAGAGTTGACGAGCACTGGGCAGCTCCACCCTCCCCATGAATTGCATGTCGTATGCCGACTTCATGGAATAATCTCCACTCGTCATCAACCTCCACATACGAGAATCACGAGCGTCGGTACGGAGGACCACCTCACCCAGTCTGTCCCAGAGCTCTAGATATTCGATGAGCGCCATAACTTATGGTGTTTTTGTGAAGGAGCGTGCCCATGCCTGGTTTTGCAATGCATCCGCGACTGAATCTCCCAACCTAGCTAGCTTGATGAACATGAAGGAGTTATGCCCTAGAGGCAAATAATAAAGTGTATTATTTGATATATCTCCTATATGTTCATAATACGTTTCATAGTGTGCTATAACTTTGTTAATACGAAACGTTAATACATGTGTGGTATGTAAACACACCGTGTCTCTAGTTACCTCTAGCGAACTAGTTCATTGGTCATGAGGATGGTCTGGGTTTCCAGATCATGGGCATTTATGCCAATTGACAATGGGGTCATGTTATTAGTTGAATAACATGATAGAAAAACATCCGTCCGTTATATCTTGAATGAGATCTAGTTACAAAGTTCACCATTGATGATAAAACACAGAGAACCTCGCAACCTGATCCTTTGACTGTGAGGTAATGCAAATCCCATTCCGGAGGAAGCTTAGATGGTTATCAAGAATCATCTCATAACAGGGTGATCAAAAAGGTGCCACTCAGGTTTTCCAAAGGAAAGCGTAGATGAGTACATATCAAGATCAGGATTTGTCTAATCCATGTAACGAATAGATACATGTGGCCATCTCGGTGACGTTGCATTAGTGAAGATTGCAAGCATGTGACATTGGTCACGGAATGCAACGACATGAGAATGAGAAAACAAATTCATTGGTAACGAGATCGAACTAAGGTATGGGGATACCGAATATCAAGTCACGAATGAATTAGGTATCATATGACAAAGGGAACGGGAAACGCTTATCTCACGGTTTGAGCGATTATATTCATGAAACGCACGGGGGTCACATGGCCATCCAGGTCCATCTGTTGATCATTGATGTGAGAGTAGTCTTGATCATGTTTGGAGTGTTTCCAATCCAAAGGAAGTCACGCTTAAGGGTAGGGACTCTTAGGGTAGATGAGGTATCGTAGGTGAAATAGAGAAAGAGAAAACGGAATAGTTCCGGGTAACATCCGATGAAGATCAGAAGGGGTCTGGAAGGTGTTCCGGAGTGAAGGAATAATATAATATGTGTATTTGAATGTTAATTGGAGAATTAATATTAAACATATATTTTATTTTATTATTAAAGGCTTCATAATGCTAATGGGCTTCACTCGAAGGGAGGCCCAATAGGGCATGGCGCCTAGGGATAAGGGTCCAGCCGGCCTGGGCTTCGTAGGCCGCCCCAGTGGATCCCACCTAGGGTGGTGCGCCCCCTCCCAATATATATAGGGGTCTCCCCTCCCAATCCATTGAGGACTTCTCCGTAATATGGGGGAGGACCTCGTGGGTGAGTTATCCACCTTCACACCACCGTCGTGTGATCAGCGATTCGGCATCTACTTCTTCCGCTGCTCGGCTAGATCGGAGTCCGGTTGATGTCTCCTACACCGGACATGTGACGAACTTCGGAGGCACCACACTGGGGTGCTACTCGGCTTCATCAATATATGCCTTCCTGCGTAAGGCGTGCCTCGGTCTTAAACGGTATGAATACCATCTCTCTCCTCCGTTACTTATGTCTACATAGTATAGATCCTGGAATTACTGTTCGAGTTGATAGAAATTTTTGTTTTCTGCTATGGAACCCTTCAGTGGTATCAGAGCGGGTCTATGGGTAGATGACATGTCGTACGGATAGAACACATAGCAATATATGGGAATTGATTCTCTAGTTTCTACCCTCTTTTAATGTTCTTGTTCATATCGCGGCACTGTTTGATGAAGCGACCCCCAACCAACCTCACGCGGTGATTCACGAGACTGGTCCACGAATCAAAGTGGCTTTGGGGGGTGTTGGTCTCTCTGCAGTAGTTGATATGGCATCGACATTGGAGGGCCCTGAAAAGGCAAGAAGAACGGCAATCATTGAATCCATGTTGTGGCTCCACATTCGTAGGTGGGAAGGGGTTCTACTGCGAAAGCCCTAAAGCCACGTAAAACTTGCAATAGATAATATAGAAGCATCTATTTTTATTATTGCATAGGGGAATGTATTATAACGTGGCAATGACAAGTTTATGAAATTTTCATTGAAGCTATTGATGATGATCAAAATGCTATAACCACGTCATAACAATTTACTTTTTGAAGTATTACTTATTGTGCTGGTATATTTATATATTCGACGGTAGCATAATAAGATAATCCCTCACAGTATTCCAGTTATCGTATTCCCCTTTGATACATTGCAAACGTATCTATAATTTTTGATGTTCCATGCTTGGTTTTATCCACTTTCTTTTGTTTTGTTCCAACTTTGGAGTACTTTTCATACGATTTCTTGGACTAACCTATTAACAAGAGCCACAGTGCCAGCTGCCTGTTTTCTGCTATTTTTGGTTCCAGGAAAGTCAAAAAATGAATATTCTCGGAATCGGACGGGACAAAAGCCAAAGTGCCTATTTTTCCGGAAGAGATCAAGTGCCAGAATACGAGACGGAGAGGCGCTAGAGGGCGGCCACACCACCTGGCCGCGCGGCCATGCCTGACCCGCGCCAGGGGGTGGTGTGGCCAGCCTAGGGACCTCCTCGGCCTCTCCTTCCGCCTATATATTGACCTCGGGACGAAAACCCTAAGTCCTCGAAAATAATTCCACGAAAGAGTCTGTAGCTGCCGTCATCTCCATCCTTAGATCGGGAGGGATCTGAAGCTCTTCCCGGCACCCTGCTGGAGAGGGGAATTCACCCTGGAGGCCTTCTTCATCACCATGCAAGTCTCCAGTGTGATGGCTGAGTAGTTCATCCTTGGACTACGGATCCATGTAGTAGCTAGATGGCTGGTTCTCCTCCTTTGTGCTTTCATGTTTAGATCTTGTGAGCTCCGTTCATGATCAAGATCATCTATTTGTAATTCTGCATGTTGTGTTTGTGGGGATCTGATGGATATTGAGATGCTATTTCAGATTGATTATTGATTCTATCATGTCATTGTGATTTGTGATCTTGCATGCTTTCTGTTGTTAGTAGCTATCTTGGCCAAGTATATGCTAGCAACTCCAAGAGTTAGTATTTATGCTCGATAGTGGGTTCATGCCTCTGGTAATCTGGGGAAGTGACAGAAATCTCTAAGGTACTAGATGTGATGTTGCTACTAGGGAGAAAGCAACAATCCTTTGTTCATAGAACAATCGTATTGTTTACTTTACACGCAGTTCGTAAAGCAATAATTTGTTGCTTGCAACTTAATACTGGAGGGGGTTCAGATGATAACCTGAAGGTGGATTATTAGTCATACATGTAGTTGGATGGCGGTCTATGTATTATGTTGTAATGCCCAATCAAGTCTCCAAGGAGTCAAGATGATTAGTATATGCATGTATTCCTTTCTCGGTGTTTGTCAATTGCCCCGCTGTAATTTGTTCACCCACCATGTTATCTATCTAAGGAGAGCCACCTCTAGTGAACTATGGATCCTGGTCCTTTTTCTTTACATACAATCTACAACTGTTTACTGCTTGGTGTTTACTTTCTACAAACTTTTACTTCTTTCCATTCGAGACGTTTAATCCTTCGTTTTCCGCAAAACACGGTTAGATTGACAACCTCATCGCAAGTTTGGGACAAAGTTCTATGGTTGTGTTGTGCAGGTCTCCACGTTGCTACTAGCACCGGTAGTGCGCCCTGCCAAAGCTCAGCTAGTAACACCTTTGGGGTGTTTCCTTGCTCCTACTGGTTCGATTAAACCTTGGTTTCATAACTGAGGGAAAACTTGCTGCTGTGCTCATCATACCTTCCTCTTGGGGTTCCCAACAAGCTCTACGTCGAACGACGAGCACATCAAGATCTTTTCTGGCGCCATTGTCGGGGAGTCAAGGATATCTTCACAAGGGGAGTCCCTCATAACCAATCTCTTTACTTTGTTGTTTTTGTTTTGCTTAGTTTTCTATTTGCTTTGTTTGCTTGTTTTGTTCTTCAAAAACACAAAAAAATTAGTTTTACTAGTTTGCTTCCTTATTTGAAAACCCAAAAAAATGACTACTCTTGAAAACACTAAGTTGTGTGAATTCACTAGTACCAACAACAATGATTTTATGAGCACACCTATTGCTCCACCTGTGGCTGAAAATACTTTCTTTGAGATAAAACCTGCTTTGTTCAATCATGTTATGCTAGTACCAACAACAATGTAATGAAGATGCTGCTTCCCATCTAAATAACTTTGTTGAACTTTGTGAGATGCAAAAGCATAGGGATATAGATGGTGATATTACTAAGCTGAAATTGTTTCCTTTCTCTTTGAGAGGAAAAGCTAAAGAATGGTTGAATTCCTTAACTAGGAATAGTATTGATTCATGGACTAAGTGCAAAGATGCTTTTATTGGAAAATACTATCCTCCTTCTAAGATTATATCCATGAGAAGTGAAATAATTAAGTTTAAACAACTTGATAATGAGCATGTTGCTCAAGCTTGGGAAAGAATGAAATCTTTGGTAAAGAATTGTCCCACTCATGGACTGACTGCTTGGATGATCATCCAAAAAATTTATGCAGGATTGAACTATTCTTCAAGGAACCTATTGGATTCTGCTGCTGGAGGTACCTTTATGACTATCACTTTGGGTGCTGCAACAAAACTTTTGGACAATATGATGGTTAATTAGTCTGAATGGCATACTGAGAGAGCTCCATAAGGTAAGAAGGTAAATTCTATTGAGGAAACCTCCTCCTTGAGTGATAAGATTGATATTATTATGTCTATGCTTGTTAATGGGAAAGCCCATATTGATCCAAATAACGTTCATTTAGCCTCTTTGGTTGCTCAAGAAGAGCAAGTTGATGTGAACTTCATAAGAAATAATAATTTTGGCAACAATGCTTATAGGAACAATATTGGTAATAACAATTATAGACCCTACCTTCCTAGTAATACTTGTGACTATAATGGTAAATCTGGATTACCTAGTGAAGGAAGAATTTTAGAAGTTGAAAGAGCCACTAAAAACTTCATGCAAATGCAATATGAGAAAAATAAGCTATTCACTAAAACTATGGAGGAACAATCTACCATTTTGAAAAATATTAGTCATCAACTTGAGAGTCTAAATAGGGAAATTCCTAGTTTACAATTGAAACTCTCTAATGCTGAAAGGAATATATCATCTTTGTCTGAAGCTCAATCTTCATTGATTAATAAAATGGCTGCTAAACCTGAAACTAATGATAATCCCTTTGCAGCTACTAATGCTATACAAGTAAGAATTGATGAAAATGTTAGACTATTAGCTGAATTACATGCTAAGTGGGAAAGAGAAGATGAAATTGCTAGAAACATTAGTGTTTCAACTATTACCACCACTAGTGTTGAGGCTAGTAATAGTTCTACTACTTTAGATGATAAAGTTGATTTTGATCTTGATGGTTGCAACATCTCTGAAGTTATTAAGTTCCTACAAAAGCTTGCTAAAATTCCTAATGCTAGTGCTATGAAGATGGCCTTTACAAAACACATTACTGATGCTCTCATAAAGATTAAAGAAGAAAAGATGAAACATAAAGCTTCTATTCCTATAAAACAAGAGGATGGTTGGGAACCCATCATTAATATGAAAGTGAATGACTTTGATTTCAAAGCTTTGTGTGATCTTGATAGTAGTGTTTCTATTATGCCTAGAAGGATTTATGATATGCTTGATTTGCCTCCTCTTGAAGATTGTTATTTGAATGTCCCACTTGATGATAATGCTAAAAAGAAACTCATGGGGAGTCTTAATGATGTTCTTATTATGGTTAACGATTCCTATGTCCCCGTTTATTTCTATGTTTTGGATGTTGAATACAATGCTTCTTGTCCTATTACTTTCGGAAGACCTTTTCTTAGAACTGTTGGTGCAATCATTGATATGAAAGAAGGCACCATTAAATATCAACTCCCACTCAAGAAAGGTATAGAACACTTCCCTAAAAAGAGAGAAAATATTTCTTTTGCTTCTCCTATGAAAACAAAATTTTGTCTTAATGCTTCTTCATTTGAGAACACTTGATTCTTTCTTTGCTTCTTATGCCTAACTTAAAGGCGTTAAAGAAAAGTACTTATTGGGAGATAACCCAAAAGTTTTAGATGAGTCTTGGAAGTTATTACTTTTGTAATAACCTCTCCTTATCCTTTTTATTTGCTTTTTGTGCCAAGAGTAACCTCTAATGAGAGTGAAGTAATGATTGGGAAAGTTGCTGTCCCGAAACAGATTTTTTTGCTTCACCGTAAAATATCGTGAAAGATCTCTGTATGTCGGATTGAGCTGTAATGTTTTGTGATTCTGCCCCAGGCTTTTATCTAACTTTCGTTAGTTTAACACTTTTTGATTTGTGCAACTGAAGGTCTTCGAAAAAATTCGTATTTACCTGCTGGTCTGTTTTGACAGATTTCTGCCATTTTGTGCACTTGCTTCTTGTGGGTTCCTTTTTGAGTTCTTTTGGGAAACTGAGCTTTTTTAGGGAAGTGCTACAGTATCTAGTGTTCTAATGGAAGTTTATTTGGTGTTAGAACTGAACCTTAAGACTTATTTATCTTAAGTGCACTAATGTTGCTAATAAAGATTGTGTGAAGTTTTGTATGAAGGAAAATTTTCAGGTCTAGGGAAGGAATGAGTAATGAGATGAAGGATGGACTAAAGCTCAAGCTTGGGGATGCCACGCGAGTCACCCCAAGAAATATCCAAGAAGTACAAGCGTCAAAGCTTGGGGATGCCCAAGGCATCCCCTTCTTCATCAATAAAAATCCCAGGTTTCTTCCAAACGCTTCATTTTTATTGTTTCATGCACAGTTGTGTTGTTCTTGGAGCGTCTTATTTTTCATTTTCATTTTGGTTTTTAGTTTGCTTGGTTTTCTTAGTTTTCTGAATAAATTGGTTGGACCCCCTCTTTCATACATTGGTTTGCAAATAGTTTGGTTTGGTTTGGAAAAGAGTAGGAAAGTTCATACTTATGTGGTAAAAAGAGCATGTTTTTGACTGTGGCCTATGCTTTGTCATGCCATGCTTGATATTATTTTGTCTCTATGCTTAGTATTCTTTGATGTAGCATGACTTGTTATAAACAATTGAGATTGCTTAATGTGCCTTGGATGAATCATGCGTTGTTTTAGCATATTAAAGCATAGTATAGTCGTATTCTCCTTTGATACTTTATTTGGGTTGACTTGGCACATGCTCACACCATGTTATGACTGTCTCAAGTCACCATAGCCTTTATGATCCTTTAGTTTTCAACTCGTAGTATCCCTTTATGCTTTGATTAATGATGTTTTGTCGCTCTGTATGATTATGGCCATTATTGCTCTCTTAGTTTGTCGCTCGCAGTCTTTTGCTAGCCTCCACAACCAAGTATGAGTTCCACTCATGCATCCAGCTCCCTAAACCAAGTTATTACAAAGAGTCCACCATACCTACCTACTAGCTTATGCTATTCCAAGTATATTCATGCTTTTGTTTACCTTCCAAATTAAACTTGTTATGAGAAAACTAGTGATTAAAGCTCTCACGAACTTGATGGCACAATTTACTTTTTGCCTCTAATAAACTTGAACCATTGGGTCCTTCTTTGTTCCGTATATGCTTGCGCTTTATAAGTTGAAATTAGCAGAACCATGTTTCATGAGGAACGCTTTCAACATTGCACTTGTACTTTGTACCCCGTTGATATCATGTTCTTTTGCTTACGGATCCCGGCGGTGTGAAATAAAAGTGGAACTTGTAAGATCATGGAGTTTGTATGTGTGTTAGAGAAACGCCTGGGCCGCTAGCCTAAGCCATGCCTAATCATGGTGGAAACTTGCAGCATCACCATAATGAGCACTCTATGAAGCATCCTCAATAAAAACCTATGCAAATAGCAAATAAAAAGATCGCTGAGATGCTCATTGTCTGCTTGCCTTGTCATTTTGATTATGGGAAAGCTCCCGTATCATGTGCAAGGGGTACCCCGTTGGTGGTTCTTAATGATACACATATACTTACAATGACAAGAGCTTACTCGTGACTGAAGTTGAGTAGTATGAGGATCGGTCTTCGTAAGTAAGGGGCATGAGATTTCGGTTTATAACTTGTCAAGCATATCCTCTTAGTTGTGTCACTTTAACCTTAATCACCTTAAAGATGCTTATGATAGGGGCAATGAGAGCTGAAAGCTATACGTACCATAATTTTTGGAAGCTCTTTATGAGACTTCAATCCCTACTTCCTTTTACAAAAGGCCTTTCTTCCACCATTATATTAAGTCTCCACCTTCTACCTTTATGCACCTACTTTGAGAGCATAGTGGCCATTCTTAGTTCTATGTGCATTGTCCCAAGACTAGTTGATTGATGCATAACTTGATATTGCTTGTTTTAAACTATTGTATCTAGTCACTCTTATGAACTTTGAACGTGTCCTTGATGACCCACAAGTATAGGGGGTGTATCACAGTATTTTCGATAACTAAGAGTATCAAACCCAACGAGGAGCAGAAGGTGCTGGCTAGTGGTATGGATCAGGAATTCTCTGCAAATACTTAGCAAACGAATTTTTAGGGGTTTTCGATAAAGCAAGTAAACAAAGTACGAGTAAATAAAAGACAGTAGGAATAAATGCAGCAAGTGGCCCAATCCTTTATGCAGCAAAGGACAAGCCGGTTGTATTTCTTAAGATGACCAAACGTTCTCGAGGACACATGGGAAAATTGTCAAGTGCTTTCGCTTCATATAGTCGATTAATCTTCTTTATCTTGCTAAGTGTTGTGTGGGTGAACCTGTGCTAATGTACCGCCCCATCCAAGACTAATACATACTTGTGATTATACCCCTTGCAAACATCTGTAAGTACAAGAAAGTAATTAAGGTAGAAACCTAACCATAGCTTTAAACTCTAAGACCCTTACATCCCTTGTGCAATGGTTTCCTAACGGGGGTTCAGGTTTCTGTCACTCCGGCAACCCCTACGATTAGTAGCCAAATACACAATGCATTCCCCTAGGCCCATATAGGTGAAGTTTCATGTAGTCGGTGTTCACATGACACCACTAGAAGAAGTACACCACAGCTTAAATAACAATCTATTGAAACTTCCTCAACGCAACTCCACTACTAACAACAAGACTTCTCCCATGTCCTCAAGAACAAAATGAACTACTCACAAGACATCATATGGATCATGATCAGAGATGGAATAATGATGTATAACAATCTGAACATAAACAATAATTCAATGGTTCACTGAATAGCATCAACTACGAAGAGTAATCAACACCGGGAAAGTTTCCCCTATGAACTATGCAAGATTCAACACAATTGTTACAGCAACATGGAGATGGTGATGAGGGTGCTGATGGTGATGATGGTGGTGTTGATGGCGACGATCTCCCTTGTCCGGGAAGGAATTCCCCTGGTAGAAATCTGTCTGCCGGAGAGATCTTTCTCTCTCGGTGTTTTCCGCCCCGTAGAGGCGGCGGAATCTTTCTGTGGTCACTCCCCGAGTCTTAGGGTTTCCGGAGGATGATATACGCCAGAGGGGAGAGGCTGGAGTGGGCCAGGGCGGCCACACCACCTCTAGGCGCGGCCTAGGCCTACCCGCGCCATGGGGTGGTGTGGGCCCCCCTGTGGTCCACCTCCACTCCATCTTCTGGCATCCTTAGTCTTCTAGAAAAATAGGATTTTCCGTATATTTTCCCGGATTTTCTGATCTTCGCGAATTTTGCCTCCAAACAGCACCTTTTCCATCAGAATCCGGGCTGCAGCGGTCCATGCTCCAAAAGTCATCAACCATGCAAAAATAGATGAAATAACATAAGTATCACCTCTCAATACGAAATATATTAATAAATAATAGTGAATTAAGACATAGAATAGTGATGCAAAATGGACGTATCAACTCCCCCAAGCTTAGACTTCGCTTGTCCCCAAGCGAAACTGAGCTCAATAAACATGGCCTCAAGTTTATGGAGTGAAGAGTCGATAAAAGAATACGGACAAGAAGCATCACATTTATCAAATACATAGATCATAATAGAAGACAACTCACTATTATATAACTCAACTTGTAATGAGTACAGGAAACACAATAAAGATACATAAAGTGAATCAGAATTGGTAATGGCAAATTTATCTCTTGGTCGAAGAATAGTTGATAATTTGCTGGAGTTCACAAATAGCTGGTTTTTCAATGATAGCTTTCAAAGTAGTAAACATCAAGATAAGAGCAATGTGCAAAACAAGGAACATAAGAAACATGAGTGAATAAATCATCATATGAATGAATGAAACACATCAACTCAAAATACTTGCTGAGATAGAAAGGAAGTAGGTTTACTGACTCAACTACAAAGTAAAAGAAAGGGCCCTTCGCAGAGGGAAGCAGAGATTGCAAGTCTTATAAAGAGCTCCCAAAAATTATGATACTTACTAGCTTTCAGCTCTCATTGCCCCTATCATAGGCATCTTTAGGTGATTAAGGTTAAAGTGACACAACTAAGAGGATATGCTTGACAAGTTATAAGTTGAAATCTCATGCCCCTTACTTATGAGTACCGATCCTCATGCTACTCAACTTCAGTCACGAGCAAGCTCTTGTCATTGTAAATACATGCGTATCATTGAGAACCCCCAACGGGGTACCCCTTGCACATGACACAGGAGTTATCCCATAATCAAAATCACAAGGCAAGCAGACAGTGAGCATCTCAGCGATCTTTTTATTTGCTATTTGCATAGGTTTTTATTGAGGATGCTTCATAGAATGCTCACTATAGTTATGCTGCAAGTTTCCACCATGATTAGGCATGGCTTAGGCTAGCAGCCCAGGCGTTTCTCTAACACACATATAAACTCCATGATCTTACAAGTTCCACTTTTATTTCACACCGCCGGGATCCATAAGCAAAAGATCATGATATCAACTAGGTACAAAGTACCAAATGAAGTGTTGAAAGCGGTCCCCATGATACATGGTTCGGCTAACTTCAACTTATAAAGCGCAAGCATATACGCAACAAAGAAGGACCCAATGGTTCAAGTTTATTAAGTGCAAGAAAGTAAAGTGTGCCATCAAGTTCGTGAGATCTTTAATCACTAATTTTCACATAACAAGTTTAATTTGGGAGGTAGATAAAACAAGAATTTACTTGGAATAGCAATAATGCTACTAGGTAGGTATGGTGGACACAAATGGCAAAGGTTTTGGTTTAAAGGAGGTGGATGCATGAGAAGAATACCCTCTCAGTACCGGTTTTTGGCTAGCAAGGTTGGGTAGCAAGTATAAGAGTTGAAGGAAACAAACAAACATACAAGTGATAAAGACAAACATGCAATCTTCCTTGGAAGCACAAAAGATCTTAACTAGAGAATACTAAACTTATGAGCAAATCAAGAAAGAAAGATGATGAAATTATTTCTCTTTAGAGTACTTCTATCTTTTTCTTTCCAACTCTCAAAAAGGTGTTGCTACTGACCGAGCCAGGTTTGCCAAAACCAACTAAATTAACTCAATGATCCCAAAGTGATACCAATACTAACAACAAGATCAATCTTATAACCACGAATTGAAAACTAATACAAGCTATGCAAAAGAGTAAATGATAGAACTTCTCACTAATATTCCATACCGAAAACTCACACCAAGGGATACATATCTAACGAGAGAGGGGACACTTCCATAATACAAACCATACTACATAATAACTCCTCTATTCATGATATGACTCTAATAATAAGGTAAAAAGATAGAAGATAGTGATGTGATACCGCGGCACTCCCCCAAGCTTGGAACAAACCAAGGGGATGCCAAACCTGATGAAGAATTACTCCTTAGGTGGTGGTGGTGTCTTCTCGTCTTCGTCTGTCTTCTAGGGTAAAGGATTCCCATCAACAAAGGACATCGTGGTTTCCAACATCCTGAAACTTGCAGCAGCATGTATGCGTTTAAATCTAGCCTCATACTCACCGTTTTGATTTTGAACGTCATAGAACTGTGCTTGCAGTTTGTTGGTTGTTTGGCGGAGTGAGAAGACTTCGTGTTTGAGTTCAGCAGTCTCCTTTTGGTGCTCGGTGATGAGTTCGGAACAAATCTTATGGATGATATCTACTTCGCGCTCCGCCATCTTCATGTACCTAAAGACTTCTTGCTCCAGTGCTTCCATCCTGTCCTCCAGACTTCCTTCACCTTTAGGGCCTTGAACCTCTTTAATCCGGACCTCCCCACTTTCGAGCAACATCTCCTTGGGATGAATCTTCAATTCTCTCATGTATGGATTGATGATATCTTCTAAGGAATCTCCTTTGGATGATCCAGAGGAAGACATTGTGGCTCCAAATCTAGGATTCTACCTGTCAGAAACAGATTGGAACAAAAACACGACGAAAACACGATATACGAACCTCGAAAGATCCAGGGGGTTATATATTACGAAGTTTCATATCAAAAGGAAGGTACTGGGTGAAAACGGGTCGGAGGCGGAGTCCTGGGTGGCCTCACCACCTGGTGGCGCGGCCAGGGGTGGGCCCGCGCCATGGGGTGGTGTGGGCCACCCCGGCTCCAGTTCCGTCCCTTTTTCGCTTCGAAACTTTCCTTATCGATTGAAAACTGCAAAGATATAGTTGTATTGTACTTTCGCGGAACTTTTCTTACCAGAACTATTACCTATTTGAAAACAGACTCTGCATGTCTCTGAATTTGGTATTTAGTGGATCCTTCTGGAGTCACCACTTGAATCATCAATATCTTAATCTTCATATACTTATAACTTGAGTCATAAAACGCTTCTCTTCCTTATTACACCATTATCTCCACTTCCTGGAAATTTCTTTCACACAAAACTTCACACAGTTCTCATTAGCAACATTAGTATAAGTGAAGTGATAAAACCTTTTGAGTCCAACTTCAACTGAAAACCAACAAAACATAAGCTACTGTAGTAACTCCTTTTGAAGACCCAAAAAGAATTCAAAAAGCAAATCGAATAAAGAAGCAAATGCAAGAGTGGCAAAATCTGTCAAAACAGACCAGCAGGTAAAGATCAATTTTTTCGAAAATCTTCTGGTGCTCAAATCAAAAAGTGCAAGACTAAAGAAAGTTAAATAACAACCTGGGGCAGAAGCACAAATAATTACAGCTCAATCCGACAGACAGATATCTCTCACGAATTTTTATGGTGAAGCACAAAAATCTGTTTCGGGACAGCAACTTCCCCAAATCTTACTTCTCTCTCATTAGAGGTTGATCTTGACACAAAAACTAAACAAAACGGATAACGAGCGGTTATTACCGAAGTAATAACTTCCAAGACTCAAAGAAACAAAAACAAACTAAAAGCAAAAACAAATTGGGTTGTCTCCCATAAAGCCCTTTCTTTATAGCCATTAAGATGGGCATGATAATTTGAAGAAGCTCTCATAGGGATATGAATTGAAGTGAAAGAGAGCATTAAGAAGCAAAAAAACACACATTTAAGTCTAACCCACGTCCTATGCAAGGGGATTTTGTAAACAAACAAGTTGTTGAAACCAGAGGCAACTTGCATAAGAAGGCAAAAGAAGTGCAACTTAAAAACTTTCAGCATAAAACGAGGAAACTTGATATTATTGAGATACATAAGAACACTTTTCCCTCTCATAGTAGCTTTTAGTATCATGCATAAACTTAACAAAATAGCTATCACAAGGACCATCATAGCAATGATCACTTATTCTAACAGAAAACACGGGAATACTAGCTCTCATAACACTACTTTGTGAAACAATATTAGAGGTATCCTTACAAAGGATAGTGTGTCCCTCTTTTTCATATTTAGCAACAAAGTCTTTCACATTTGCTACAATAGGTTCATCAACCATTTGTTTATCAGGTTCAATAGCCTTATTCATACTTTCATTAACCATACTAGCTATCATAGAATGTTCCTTTATCTTAACGGGGAAAGGCATTTTCTCAATGTAAGGTTTGGGTAAGACATGATTAGCAGTATAATCTTCAGTATTTCTTGCAGGAACACTCTTAACAACATCTTTATAAGGCTCATGATACTTATTCCACTTCTTTTTAGGCACTTCAATATAGGAAGCAAAAGCCTTAAAATAAGAAGCAATAGCTTGAGAGTCTAGACCATAAGCATTTTGAATATTTTGAAAGTCATCAGTTCCCATAAAAGATTCAATGCATTCATAATCATAATTTATACCTGACTTTCTACCTTTGTCATTCTCCCAAGCTTCAGCATTGTCTTGAATACGGTCTAGAAGGTCCCATTTAACTTCTTCTACCATGCGAGTGAATGATCCAGCACAAGAAGCATCCAATAAATCTTTATCATGTAGAGGGAGCCTTGCATGAAAGTTATTGATAATAATATTGTTGGGGACCTCATGAATGGGACATTTGAGCATTAGTAACTTCAATCTCCCCCAAGCTTGAGCTGTACTCTCTCCATCAAGAGGCCAAAAGTTGTATATTTGATTCCGATCTTTATGAATCTCACTAGGAGGGTAAAACTTTGAATAAAAGAGAGGCACTATTTCCTCCCATTCCAGAGCTTGACCATTCTTCAGCAGCTTATACCATTCCTCAGCTCTTCCTTTCAGTGATAATGAGAATAACTTCTTCTTGACTTGATCTGTAGTAATACCTGCACACTTGAACAACCCGCATAATTCGTGTATAAAGAGTAAATGATCACCAGGATGAACAGTTCCATCCCCAACATAGTAGTTATCCATAACACGATCAATAATTCTTGTAGGTATTTTGAAAACATCATTCTCATCAGATGGTGGCTTATCTACTACCTTAGCAGTGGTAGTAGCATTACCAAATAAGAAACTCAGTGAATTATCCATAACGAAAATAAAGCACCTAGCAGAAGTAAACAATACTCACAGTAGAAGTTTCCTTTATCAGTTCCACTCTCCAATAGTGCTTCACTCCCCGGCAACGGCGCTAGAAAATAGTCTTGATGACCCACAAGTATAGGGGGTGTATCGTAGTATTTTCGATAAGTAAGAGTGTCGAACCCAACGAGGAGCAAAAGGTGCTGGCTAGTGGTATGGATCAGGAATTCTCTGCAAATACATAGCAAACGGATTTTTAGGGGTTTTCGATAAAGCAAGTAAACAAAGTACGAGTAAATAAAAGACAGTAGGAATAAATGCAGCAAGTGGCCCAATCCTTTATGCAGCAAAGGACAAGCCGGTTGTATTTCTTAAGATGACCAAACGTTCTCGAGGACACATGAGAAGACTGTCAAGTGCTTTCGCTTCATATAGTCGATTAATCTTATTTAGCTTGCTAAGTGTTGTGTGGGTGAACCTGTGCTAATGTACCGCCCCATCCAAGACTAATACATACTTGTGATTATACCCCTTGCAAACATCTGTAAGTACAAGAAAGTAATTAAGGTAGAAACCTAACCATAGCTTTAAACTCTAAGACCCTTACGTCCCTTGTGCAATGGTTTCCTAACGGGGGTTCAGGTTTCTGTCACTCCGGCAACGCCTACAATTAGTAGCCAAATACACAATGCATTCCCCTAGGCCCATATAGGTGAAGTGTCATGTAGTCGACGTTCACATGACACCACTAGAAGAAGTACACCACAACTTAAATTACAATCTATTGAATCTTTCTCAACGCAACTCCACTACTAACAACAAGACTTCTCCCATGTCCTCAAGAACAAAACGAACTACTCACAAGACATCATATGGATCATGATCAGAGATGGAATAATGATGTATAACAATCTGAACATAAACATTAATTCAATGGTTCACTCAATAGCATCAACTACAAAGAGTAATCAACACCGGGAAAGTTTCCCCTATGAACTATGCAATATTCAACGCAATTGTTACAGCAATATGGAGATGGTGATGAGGGTGCTGATGGTGATGATGGTGGTGTTGATGGCGATGATCTCCCCTCTCCGGGAAGGAATTCCCCCGGCAGAAATCTATCTGCCGGAGAGATCTTTCTCTCTCGGTGTTTTTCACCCCGCAGAGGCGGCAAAATCTTTCTGTGGTCACTCCCTGAGTCTTAGGGTTTCCGGAGGATGATATACGCCAGTGGGGAGAGGCTGGAGTGGGCCAGGGCAGCCACACCACCTCCAGGCGCGGCCTAGGCCTGCCCCCGACATGGGATGGTGTGGGCCCCCTATGGCCCACCTCCACTCCATCTTCTAGCATCCTTAGTCTTCTGGAAAAATAGGATTTTCCGTATATTTTCCCGGATTTTCGGATCTTCGCGAATTTTGCCTCCAAGCAGCACCTTTTCCATCAGAATCCTGACTACAGCGGTCCATGCTCCAAAAGTCATCAACCATGCAAAAATAGATGAAATAACATAAGTATCACCTCTCAATACGAAATATATCAATGAATAATAGTGAATTAAGACATAGAATAGTGATGCAAAATGGATGTATCAGTCCTATGCATTTATATTTGCTATGCATTGCAAATGTATCCATAATTTTTGATGTTCCATGCTTGGTTTCATCCACTTTCTTGTGTTTTGTTTCAACTTTGGAGTACTTTTCATATGATTTCTTGGACTAACCTATTAACAAGAGCCATAGTGCCAGCTGCCTGTTTTCTGCTGTTTTTGGTTCCAGGAAAGTCAGAAAATGAATATTCTCGTAATTGGATGGGACAAAAGCCAAAGGGCCTATTTTTCCTGAAGAGATCAAGTGCCATAATACGAGACGTATAGGGGCCAGAGGGCGGCCACACCACCTGGCCGCGCGGCCAGGCCTGGCCCGCACCTGGGGGTGGTGTGGCCAGCCCAGGCACCCCCTCGGCCTCTCCTTCCGCCTATATATTGCCCTCGGGACGAAAACCCTAAGTCCCCGAAAAAAATCCAGGAAAGAGTCTGTAGCCGCCGTCATCTCTATCCCTAGATCAGGAGGGATCTGAAGCTCTTCCCGGCACCCTGACGGAGAGGGGAATTCACCCTGGAGGCCTTCTTCATCACCATGCAAGCCTCCGGTATGATGCGTGAGTAGTTCATCCTTGGACTACGGATCCATGTAGTAGCTAGATGGCTGGTTATCCTCCTTTGTGCTTTCATGTTTAGATCTTGTGAGCTCCGTTCATGATCAAGTTCATCTATTTGTAATTCTGCATGTTGTGTTTGCAGGGATCCGATGGATATTGAGATTTTATTTCAGATTGATTATTGATTCTATCATGTCTTTGTTATTTGTGATCTTGTATGCTTTCCGTTGTTAGTAGCTATCTTGGCCAAGTAGATGCTAGCAACTCCAAGAGTTAGTATTTATGCTCGATAGTGGGTTCATGCCTCTGGTAATCTGGGGAAGTGACAGAAATCTCTAAGGTACTAGATATGCTGTTGCTACTAGGGAGAAAACAAAAATCCTTTGTTCATAGAACAATCGTATTGTTTACATTACACGCAGTTCGTAAAGCAATAATCTGTTGCTTGCAACTTAATACTGGAGGGGGTTTGGATGATAACCTGAAGGTGGATTATTAGTCATAGATGCAGTTGGAGGGCGGTCTATGTATTATGTTGTAATGCCCAATCAAGTCTCAAAGGAGTCAAGATGATTAGTATATGCATGTATTGCTTTCTCGGTGTTTTTCAATTGCCCCGCTGTAATTTGTTCACCCAACATGTTATCTATCTAAGGAGAGCCACCTCTAGTGAACTATGGATCCCGGTCCTTTTTCTTTACATACAATCTACAACTATTTACTGCTTGGTGTTTACTTTCTGTAAACTTTTACTTCTTTCCATTCGTTACGTTTAATCCTTTGTTTTCCGCAAAACACAGTGAGATTGACAACCTCATCGCAAGTTGGGGACAAAGTTCTATGGTTGTGTTGTGCAGGTCTCCACGTTGCTACTAGCACCGGTAGTGCGCCCTGCCAAAGCTCAGCTAGTAACACCTTTGGGGTGTTTCCTTGGTCCTACTAGTTCGATTAAACCTTAGTTTCATAACTGAGGGAAAACTTGTTGTTGTGCTCATCATACCTTCCTCTTGGGATTCCCAACGAGCTCTACGTCGAACGACGAGCACATCACCCTTGTGTGTGCACCACCAAGAAAGTTCTTCGGTAAGAGGCGACCCATGGTGAGCGGGTGTCAGACATATCTACGTTCGCATATAGTGGGTGTAAGCCGTGTTGCACTGCGAATACACACAAGTTAGAACTGGCGAGCCTAGCATGCGTAGACATGGCCTTAGAATACAAGAGACTGAAAGGTCGAGCATGAATCAGATGGTTGATGTGATCAACATTCGGGAATGTCCACCTTTGAAACTGCACTAATGGCCGTGACGATCGGGGGAGGTGCAGCAGAATGGGATCATGTGATCACTAAACGAGTGGAGGGGTGTTTGTTTAAGTGGGAGTTCTTTTGTTTTAAGTTCTCTAACATAATTAAAACTTGAACTCATTATTATGAACATGGTCTAAACAATTTGCAAATCCATTGTAGATGTCTCGCCCACCCACCTTCAATCTTAGCACTTTCCACAAGAAGGACAAGCTAAAAACTGATGGAACCAACTTCACCGCATGGTTCCACAATCTTAGGATCCTCCTAGTCCCCTACAAGTTGACTTATGTCATCGAGGCTGAGCTTCCGGCTAAGCCTACAAATTCCGGCTCCCAGGACGAAAAGAATCTCTGGCAGTCCAAGGCGGACGATTTCTCCCTCATCCAAAGTGGAATGCTCTATGCCATGGGGTCGGAGCTTCAAAAGCATTTTGAGAAGATGAATGCTTTTGAGATCATTGAGGATCTCAAGCCTGTCTTTGCTCCACGGGCCCGTCCAGAGAGGTATGATGCTTCTGAGCTCTTCTTCTCTGCTAAAATGGAAGAGCACAACAGTATTAGTGAGCACGTGGTCAAAATGTCTGGCTACGTTAAGCGTTTGAATGCCCTGGATTGCAAAATCCCGGAGGAGCTCGCAATTGATAGGGTGTTACACTCGCTGCCCCTAGCTATAAGAGCTTTGTGATGAACTACAACATGCAAGGGATGACTAAGACCCTTGCTGAGGTGTTCGCCATGCTCAAAACTGCTGAGGTTGAAATCAAGAAGGAGCACATAGTGTTGATGGTCAATAAGACCACCACTTTTAAGAAGCCGGGGCAAAAGGCAAGGGCAAGAAGTCCAAGAAGGATGGCAAGATCATTGCCAGTACCTCAAAGACTACCAAGCCCGGCCCTAAGCCCGACACTACGTGCTACTACTGCAAAGGGGATGGGCACTGGAAATGCAACTGCCCCAAGTACCTTGAAGATAAGCAAGCCGGCAAGATAGCCGGCAAGGACAAAGGTATATGTGATATGCATGTTATTGATGTGTTCCTTACAAGTGCCAGGAGTAACACCTGGGTATTTGATACCGGATCTATTGCTCACATTTGTAACTCTTAGCAGGATCTGCAGAGTAGGAGGCGCCTGAGGAAGGATGACGTGACGATGCACGCCAGCAATGGTTCGAGAGTCGAAGTGATGGCCGTCGGCACCCTGCATATCCGTTTGCCATCTGGATTATTTTTGGTTTTGAATAAATTCTACTATGTACCCGCATTGAGTATGAATATTGTGAGTGGGTCTTGCTTGTTGCAAGACCGTTATTCGTTTAAATTAGGAACAAATGGTTGTTCAATTTATATGAATGATATTTTCTATGTGCATGCTCCTGTGGGTGATGGTTTATTCTTGCTTGATCTTGATTGTGAAACACACATCCATAGTGTTGATGCTAAACGTTGTAAGCGTAATGATGATAATTCCATGTTTATGTGGCATTGTCGTCTTGGTCACATTGGCATAAAGCGCATGAAGAAGCTTCATTCAGAAGGGCTTCTTGGATCATTGGATTTCAAATCCCTTGATACATGTGAGCCATGCCTCATGGGTAAGATGACTAGGACACCATTCTCCGGGAGAATGGAGAGAGCTATAGACCTACTGGGAATCATACATGTAGATGTATGTGGACCAATGAGCGTCTCAGCACGCAATGGTTATCATTATGTTGTTACCTTTACTGACAACTTAAGCAGATATGGATATATCTACTTAATGAAGCACAAGTCTGAAACCTTTGAAACGTTCAAGGAATTTCAGAAAGAAGTAGAGAATCAACTTAACAAGAGAATCAAGCATCTTTGATCGGATCGAGGAGGCTAGTATTTGAGTTATGAGTTTAACATGCACTTGAAGGACTGTGGGATTATCCCACACCAACCAGAACACCACAGCGTAATGGTGTGTCAGAACGTCGTAACCGAACCCTATTAGATAGTGTGCGGTCCATGATGTCTTTAACTGATTTGTCTGTGTATTTTTGGGGATACGCATTAGAAACCACTGCTTTTACTTTAAACCGAGCACCATCAAAATACGTAGAGACAACCCCATATGATATATGGCATGCCAAGAACCCAATGTTGTCATTTCTGAAAGTTTGGGGATGTGAGGCTTACGTCAAGAAACTACATCCTGACAAACTCAAACCCAAATCGGAAAAATGTATCTTTTTGGGATATCCAAGGGAAACCGTTGGGTATACTTTTTACAACCAGGCCAAAGGCAAAACGTTTGTCTTGAAAG
Organism: Avena eriantha; assembly: GCA_910589775.1. Taxonomy (NCBI): domain Eukaryota; kingdom Viridiplantae; phylum Streptophyta; class Magnoliopsida; order Poales; family Poaceae; genus Avena; species Avena eriantha. Next base: position 8,284,469 of record OU342741.1, on the reverse strand, counting down.
CCGGCACCTTTCTCGAGAAAGAATTTCTTGCTAAAGGACTTAGTGGAAGGAAAATTGAGGTAGATGAAGTTGTTGACCCTTCTCTCCAAATTCCGAGTAGCGCAACGGAAGCTGTTCAAAAACCGCTCTCTAACATGGAAGAAGAGCCCAATGATGATGATCAAAACAACGACATCGAGAATCCTGAGGTTCGCAGGTCTACAAGAATTTGTGCCACTCCTGATTGGTATAGTAGCCTTGTGATGTTTGTCATCCTAGATGAACAGGAGGAACCTGCAAACTGCAAAGAAGCCATGGATAGTGCTGACTCCGAGAAATGGCTAGAATCCATGAAATACAAAATAGTATCCATGTATGAAAACCAAGTTTGGACCTTGGCAGATCTTGCAGAAGGCCGCAAAGCCGTGGAAAATAAATGGATTTTTAAGAAAAAGACAGATGTGAATGGTAATGTGACCGTTCACAAAGCTCGACTTGTCGCAAAGGGGTTTCGACAAATCCAAGGAGTTGATTACGACGAGACTTATTCTCCCGTAGTGATGCTTAAGGTTGTCCGGATTTTAATAGCAATTGCTACACATTTCGACTATGAAATTTGGCAGATGGATGTCAATACCGCATTCCTCAATGGTCACATTGATGAAGAGTTGTATATGATCCAACCAGAAGGTTTTGTTGATCCTAAGGATGCTAGAAATGTGTGCAAGCTTCAACGGTCCATTTATGGATTGAAGCAAGCATCTCGGAGCTAGAACCAATGTTTTGATCAAGTGATCAAGAGTTTTGGATTTGTCCAAAATCAACAAGAGTTCTGTGTTTAAAAGAAAGCAAGTGGGAGCTCAGTTGTTTTGGTAGTAGTATATGTGGATGACTTATTACTCATGGGAAATGATGTGGATCTTATGAGAAGCGTGAAAGAATATTTGAGTAACCAATTTTCCATCAAGGATCTAGGTGAAGCTGCATACATATTAGGAATCAAGATCTATAGAGATAGATCAAGGTGCCTAATTGCATTAAGTCAGAGTGCTTACATCGAAAAGATTTTGAAGAGGTTCAAAATGGAGAATACCAAAAGGGGCTTGGTACGAATGATGAAGAATTTCAAAATGAGTGTGACTCAATGTCCAGTAATAGATAATGATAGAGAAAATATGTCTTACATCCCCTATGCCTCAGCCATAGGATCTATCATGTATGCAATGTTAAGTACACGACCTGATGTGGCACTGGCTCTTAGTTTGACGAGCCGATACCAAAGTAATCCAGGACCGGATCACTGGACAACTGTAAAGAATATCCTAAAGTATCTGAAAAGAATAAAGGGTATGTTCCTAATCTATGGAGGAAGTGGTGACGCTCTAAGCGTAACGGGTTACGTGGATGCGAGCTGGAACTCAGATCATGATGACTCGAAGTCTCAAACAGGATTTGTGTTCCTAGTGAATGGTGGGGCGGTAAGCTGGAAGACTAAGAAGCAATCGGTGGTGGCGTAATCTTCAATGGAGTCTGAGTACATTGCTGCGGCTGATGCAGCGAATGAAGGTATTTGGCTAAGGAATTTCGTCATTGATCTAGGAGTTTTTCCAAATGCGCAAGACCCCGTGACGATCTATTGTGATAATACGGGAGGTATTGCAAACACAAAGGAACCAAGGACTCATTCCTCAGGCAAACACATCAAGCTTAGGTTTCACGTCATCCGGCAGAAAGATGACGAAGCTGAAGTCAAGATTTGCAAAGTAGATACGAAACTGAATATGTCAGATCCTCCTTACTTATCAATATATGCCTTCCTACGTAAGGCGTGCCTCGGTCTTCAAATGTATGAATACCGTCTCTCTCCTCCTTACTTATGTCTACATAGTATAGATCCTGGTATTAGTGTTCGAGTAGATAGAATTTTTTTGTTTTCTGCTACGGAACCCTTCAGAAAATAATCAGCTGCGGCGTGATTTGCATAATGCTTTTGCCCTCGATCCAATTGTTAGTCCAAAAATGAATCATTTTCCCATCTCCAAGTTCCCATTTGGTCGTAGCTCTAGCGAGGACCTCAGTTTTGTCAAGAATACTAAAGCTAATTCTTTTCCATGAGTTTTCCTTCTCCCCTTTCTCCAACCATCTCCATCGCATTCTTAGCGCCTGATTCATCAACCTCAAGTTCTTGATGCCCAGCCCTCCTAGAAATTTAGGTGAACACACAATGTTCCATGCCATGGTGCACTGCCCTCTTCGTGGTTCAGATTTGGCTGACCAGAAGAAGCCCTTTTGAATTCATTCAATGTTGTCGAAGAACCATAAAGTCAAATCCAATGAAAGCATTGGGTAGATGGGCATAGCATTGGGAGTTGAATTCAGTAGTATCAATCTTCCGCTACGCTGCAGAAGGCCCGCTTCCAATGAGGGTATATGATTGGCCGCACTATCCACCAGTGGTTATAGCGCCCCTCGAGAAAGACAAACCGGCGACAGCGTCAACCCCAGGTACTAAATGGGGAATCGCTTGGCCGCGAACTATAACTCTGCCAGAATTGGCTGGAGATCCACTCCCCCGCACCTGATGGCCGAGGCTGAGCTCTTTGCCAGGTTGCAACACAAGCCTGAAGCGAATCCAAACACATTCATAATCTACAGGGCAGCCCTTGCCTCCTCAATGTTCGGCGAATGAATATCACCACGTCATAAGCAAAAAGGGATAGGCGATGCCGGATCCCACTAGCACCAAACCCAGCAAAGAGCCCTCTCTCCTCCGCCAGCTTGAAAGCATCATTCAAGACATCCATGAAGAGAATGAACAACGTCGGTGAGATAGGGTCGCCTTGCCATAGGCATCGGGCATGCCAGAACCTGGCTTCAGGCTCCCCATTAAGGAGAACGCGTGTGCTTGCAGTGGACAGTAGTGCGATCAGACGAGCAATCCACCGAGGTCCGAAACCCCTATGAATTAGAACTTGAATGAGGAAGGGCCAGGATACTGAGTAGAACACCTTGTCCATATCCAACTTAAGCATCAACGTTGAGATTTTCTGCTTGTGCAACGCACGAACTGACTGTTGGACCATAAAGAAATTATCCTGGATAGAGTGTCCCTTGACAAAAGCACTTTGATTGAGGTCCACGAGATCCGGCAATGGCTTGACTAGGCGGAGCGCCATAACTTTCGAAATGATCTTGGCGATTCCATGAATCAGGATGACAGGCCTGAAGTCCTGGACCTCCACCGCCCCCTTCCTTCTTGGGGAGTAATGTGATGACTGCCTCGCTGAGCCTGGCTAAGCCCCGATAGTCCACAAAGTCGAATCAGTAGATCGCCCTCATCATTGCATCCCTTACCATGGACCAACATGCCTAAAAGAATTGAATCGAGAATCCATCCCGGCGCCTTGTTAGGTGATAGGGCGCGGATTGCTTCCCAGATTTCTTTCTCTATGATCGGTCGCTCCAAATCAGTGCCCTCCAAGGGCGATAGGTGGAGCGCATCCAGGTTGAGAGTGAAGCCCTGCTCCACCGGCTCGCCCAGCAGCTCCGCAAAGTGTCCCGTTGCTAGATCGCTCATCATAGTTGGCTCTGTGACCGTGGTGCCTCCTTTCCTGAGCCTGAAGATATGGTTCCGCCTCCTCCTTGAACTAGCATCAATGTGAAAGAAAGCGGTGTTTGCATCCCCCTCCGGCAACCATCTGATCCTGGATCTCTACCTTGCTATGGTTCGCTCCAGGGAGGCCAGCCCCAAGATTCTCTTCATCAGCTTTCTTTTGAGCCAGAACTCATCGTCCGATAGGCCCCTAGCCTCCATCGCCTTGTCGAGTTGTAGCATCACTTTGTCTGCAAGAAGCATCTGTTCCTTAACATTGCCAATTCTCCTCTGACTCCACCTAGTTAGCACCCCGGCTATAGACTTGAGGCGTCGCTGCAGGTCGACAAGGGGATTGTTGTGTTGCTCTTCGGTGAACCAACCAGCATCAACTGCCCCCCTAAACCCGGACAGCTTGGGCCAAAATGCTTGGAAGTGGAACCGTGATCTTTAGTGGAAGGAGACATTGGTTGACATTGTAATCGGGCAGTGATCAGACATAGAAGAAGATAGCGCCTGCAGCAGACATTCTGGGTAGCATAGATCCCAGTCCACTGTGTAGAACCATCTATCCACCTTCTCCATAGTTGGTACCCGTCGCCCGTTGCTCTAGATATAGTGTCGTCCCACCAAAGCCCGCTCCTTCAGCTCAAGATCATTAAGCAACTTCCCGAACTTTCCCATCTGTCTCCTATTTAACCTTGAATTGTTCTTGTCCTCTATGTCCAGTATCAGGTTAAAATCACCAGCCACAACCCATCTACCAGCGAAAGATGCTCTCACTGACCACAACTCGTCGAGAAATTCGTCTTTCAGCCCATCATGGGTTGGCCCATAAACAGTTGTTAAGGCCGAGTGCTCGCCACCCCCAAATGACAATTCGATTGTGATCGAGTGGGCTCCCACATGGTGGCGGTGCACCATCACTCGCTCCGACTGCCAGGTACCAGAATTCCCCAGCCGTGTTGACGGGCGGCAATGCCACGAATTAGTTGAATTGCATCCCCAAGATCCTAGCCACAACAAAGGAGTCCACCATGTCTAGCTTGGATTCCACAATGCACAAAACTGATGCTGCCGCATCGGCCACTACCGAACGCACAACCATGCCTCTGTTTTGGGCATTCAGTCCACGAGGGTTCCACACCACAATGTTTTCAATTTGTAAATCCATAGAAATAATCAACAACATTGTCCACCCCAGTAAGGGATCAATAGAATAGTCCATCCGACTACGGGCTGTCAAGGTAGAACATCTAGCAAGAGCTTCGATTCATGCCTGTGAGATAGGCACGTGGAAATACTCAGCGTAGCACTCCATGCAGTCCACTAGCGGTTGGCTATCGATGTCGCAGATGCCTAGCTTCCCCATGAGGACCAACTGGGCACGTTTGATGTACGAGGTAGGAAGCTTCTTGGACTGGACAGCAATGCGTGAGCTTCTTCGAGACTGATCTTTAGGGACGAATAGACGTCTACGTCAGCCCTTCTGAATACTAGGCAGTGGTAGCAGCGGGTCGGCAATGTGCTGCCTAATTTGCCTTATGAGACTCTACAGCACCCCTGCTGCATCACCGGTCAATCTCCTCAGCGGGTGATGCAATCCCAACTGGGGACGCTGGTGCGGTAGCGTAGACTCGTGAGCGTGGTGAAGGGGAGGCAGAGGCTGCCCTTGTCGCAGATCCCGCCTGGCTCCGGTATCCTAGCGACGTGGAGCACGCTCGCTCCTCCCAATCCGTGCGAGGTCATCCGTAGCGCCCCCTAGGCACTGACGCACTAGGCCCGAGCTAAGTCTCAGGAACATGCATGGCTTGTGTCCGGTTCAAACCCAACGCCAAGACCCGTTGGCCGAAAAGCGCTCCGCCTCGGTGAGCAGAGCAGCTCATGCTCGCACGGACGACCGTAATGTCGCCACACTACCTCCCTAGGGCCGAATCATCTAGACGTTCTGGCTGCCACGGCCCCACCACAGAGGAAGGCAACAAGGAAGAAGCGACCCGGCCAGGCTCTTCCTGCATACTGTTGTCGGTATGCTGTAGAGACTCGCAAGAAGACACCAGTTGTTGCCCACCAGCAAGCACAAAAATGCCCACGGAGATCTCCACTTTACTTTCCTCTTGGCGGGAAGAGAAAAGAATCCCCGCCTCTGCCCTACTCTGATCCAAAGTCACCTGGCAAGCCACAGCAAGAAGGCCGCTGTCTGACTCGGTCCCACCAGAGTTTGAACAGCGACCACGTGCTCGACGACGGCTTTCTCCACGGCATCGCGTGGCGAACCCATGGACCAGTCTGTCCTGCCTGGCGATCCATAGTAACCCGACGCTTCCTCCGCGGCCGAGAAAGCCCTGCTGCCCATGCCGCTTGCAGGAGAAGATGGCGATGGCGAGCGTGAGAGAGATTGAGGTGGCGACGACGATGGTGGCAGTGGTGGCGGCGGGTGGGACCGAACCATGTAGCGGAAGGTCTAAGCCCGGCCCGCCTATTGAGCACTGGTTCGCCGTTCCTGCGCGGCGGCTGAGCCGAGACTGGCGGCTCCCCCACATACAGCAGCCTCACTTTCGGGAGTGTCTCCGGATCCGAGGCACGCACACTGATCTGAAAGCACGGCATGTCATCCCGCCTCACCATTGCGGCCGCGACATCCACCACGAACCCAAAGCCATCCACTAGCGCTTCTGTCGTGCGACGGTTCCAGGCGTGGCTGGGCACACCTTTGAGCTCCAGCGGCACCAGGTGAGGGAGGGTGATGGCTTCCGCGTGTGCTTGAGGCAGCCACCCCCTGAGGGATAGCGAGAACCTAGGTCCGGTCGCAAGCCCCCCCGAGCCACCATCCCGTTGTGCAGCTGCATGTCCCGGCAGAGGACCAGGAAGTCATCCGACGAATAAGCGCTCACTAGTAGAAACCGGGCAATTTGCCCTTAAGGGGCGAAAGCGGGGCTAAAGGTCCAAGCTTTAACCCCGGTTCAGTTACGAACCGGGCCTAGAGGTCCAACCACGTGGCCTGCTAGGCGCGCTGGGCGGCAGGACATTTAGCCCCGGGCGTGTTACGAACCGGGACTAAAGGTTCCCTGCCGCGGCAGTATTTTGGACCATTTGGCTGCTGCGGCAGGGGATGGGGTTTTAGGGTTTTGTATTTTTCTTTTTATTTTGTGTTTTGTGTTCAATTATTTTTCATCCTGTGTTTTCATTACAAACAAGTTTTCGTATACATACAGAACGCTACTACACAGTACTTGTACACATTGACGCAATATATAATATAATTACTCTTACAAGCATATATGGAGTCCCAACCAGGTCCAGAGCATGTCTATTTGATTACATTGAGATCATTACATGGATGTTTTAGGGTCTACTTATACAGTATTCTCCGCGTGGGTCTATGACCTCGTCGAGAAAAAATGCAACAAATTCCTCTTGGATTGCTATTAGGCGGTCCTCTGGTAGGAGCTTGTGCCGCATCGCGTCCAACTATGTAAAAATGAGATCGTATGAATTAGACTCAATACGACTTTTTGTAATAAAAATAAAGGGTGAATATATTGTTTACTTACTCGAATATTTTCCGAGGGTTTCTCAATACTGATGCGAATGAACTCGCACACGTAGAATCCACATAGATTAGTTCCCTGTGGCTGCCTCGCGCACTTTACAAGAATAGAATTCAATCAAATAATAACGTTAGCATGATAAATGCACATAAACTAGAATTAAATATATGCGCGGACTTAGCTCGTACTACTTACCGAGAGTGATTTAAAAAATAGCTCCTCACGCCATTGACCGCGGACATGTTTCTTAAATTGTGTCCAAACCCTACCCGACAAACAAAATTAATGTATGAGTTAATAACTACTTGATATCCCAGAAAATGAACGAAAGAAACCAATATAGTGCGACAATGGTTGAAATTACCTCTGAAGCGGATCGATAATGATGCAGTAGTTTTCAATGTCTTTGTTTAGTGAGTCCATGATGTGAACTCTTCCCATGTCAAGTGAAATGCTTAGAAGAATCCAGTGGTACCTATGCAAGGTTTACATATGTCAGTAACTCATCATTTACACTGAACATCGAGTAAGCAAAAGTTAATGTGTACAAAAACTCACTTGCCGTCGTGGTAAGGAAATAGTATTTTGTTACAGAAATGTTGTTTCGTGAGAAACCGCAACAAGTTGTGCTCGGTCTCCAGTGGTTTATCCTTTAGTATAGCTCCATAAACTCGATGTGGGTCAATGTACCCAAATCCGTTGATAGTCTTTCTTTTACAATCGAGCATCTTTATTCTGCATCATTATATCTAGCGTACAAAAGAATATAGTGAGTATACTTACCGGCAATGAATTGAACAAGCTGAGATAGAGACCTAATTACATAAATAAAGTAATCACTTACAGACAGTACAAATTGAGGATAGTTTTGTCGAGTTCCTTTAGATTGAATAACTGAAATAATTCTCTAAATTCAATAGGGACCTCGTCTTCAATGAAGTAATGCGATTTTCGAACTTTCAGTATGAGCCAATTTCGCTGTTCTTTTTATGCTTTCATATACCATTCATTTAATCGTCGCATTTCTGTTGGCATATCCCGAAGCCTCTCAGAACTGACCAGAGGCTCCCTGTTAACAAATTTGGGTGCTACCTCAGCCTTGGGCATATCGCCGTGAATAATTTCATGAATAGGCATACCACATTGCTCGGCCAATATCCTAGCCGTTTCCGGATCCAGCGGTTCTTCCTCATATAGTTGAGGTTTGGGTATGTTCACCTGGAGTGGGGGGAGCGATTGGTTTGCTTGTTTCCCCAGCTGGGGAACATCTCTTTTGGTGCTTCAGCTACCACTCGATTGTTTTGCTTGTTTCCCTAGCTGGGGGACGTCTGTTCTGATGCTTCCGCTACCACTCGATTGTTTTGCTTGTTCCCCCTGCTGGAGAACCTCTTTTTTGATGCTTCCTCTACTGCTTGATCTCTTATGTTTCAATGTCTTCTGAAGACATCGTGTATAGTCATCTGGCGCATTTAACTAAGCTTTGGATGGCTGCGTTAGTAATTTCCTAAAGTGCTCCTTGGTTTCCGGTTTTATTTGGACCTCTGGCTCAGGTTGTTTTTTTTTTCAAAATGAGCATCCACTTCGGCCCGTACGACCGCATCGGTCTCCTCATCGGTCAGGTCGTAAGCCCTCTTGGGAGGAACTGGCGGTACTCTTGGGAGGGCGACAACTGTCGCTTCGGGCGTTGGTTATCGCTCGACGGAGCGGTGGTATTCTTCCGCTTTTGGCCCTTAGTGGGTGGAGGCGGCTGTGTAGATTGAGATGGACTCGTGTTGCGGTCATGGATTGGACTATTACTGGGAGGAGACGGTGCACTTGTAGGTGGACTTGGAGGAGACGGTGCACTGGGAGGAGACGGTTGCCTTGGTGGAGAAGGTGGCCTTGGTGTCGAGCCTGAAACTTGATGTATTCTTTTTTCCAAAGAATGAAGCCACTCGTGACTTCTCCCAGTGTCGTCTCCCCTTCACCTCCAGGGATGTCAAGCTGTAGTGACTGACACATAGGTAGAATTTCATCCACACCGACACGAGCATAGCTAGCTGGAATCGGATTGCAATGCTAGGTCGCTCCCGGTGCAGAAGGTAAAGCAAAGCCGACCGCCACCTTCATGGAAATATTCTTCAGTTCAACATGCAGCTCACAACTAGTCTTCTCCTTAATTGCATCCACAGGGTACACATCCATCGTTGCATCATTACCGTGGCCCTCCGTGGAAGCCACGCTGCTTTTCCGTTGCGATGGGCCGACCGTACTGTCCGGTGTAGGATCTTGCTGTCGGAGTCCTTTAAGTTCATTAAGCTCTTGGCGATGTTCCTGCAGCATGGCTTCAAACCTCGCGAACCGCTCCGTATCCTCCTCTTTTTGCCGCTTTGTTCTTCTCGATCGTCTTCTGTACGTGTCACGGTGCTCAGGAAACCCGATAACCCATGGATAAGAAGGTCCGAACCCTCTTGTTCGTCCAGCCTTTTCAGGATTCCCGAGAGCCTTTGTCAGCTCATCATTCTCTTTGTCGGGAACAAACGTTCCCTCTTCAACCTCTTTCATCACTTTAACAAGTTCTTTCTTGGGTGAAGAAATTTCTTCGGCTGCAACAATCTCGCCTGTTTCTGGGTCTAATGATGCCCCATGCCCGAATACCCAATTTCTTGACCTCAAGGGCCAACTAGACGTAGCTGGAGTGACCCCTTTAGCCTCTAGGTCAGCCTCAGCTTTATCCCACTTAGGCATGGCACTCCTGTAGCCACCTGTGCCCATATGATGGTGATATTTCTTTTTGGCTGCATTTTCCTTATTTTTTACTGATATTGCCTTAGCTGGTGCCGAGGTCTTGTATTCCACAAATGCGGCTCAGTTATCTTGCTGCAACTCTAGTGGGCCAACGAATGGAGGAGTTGTTTCCTTTAAGACATACTGGTGGTACAATCTTTTTTTCCATTCCTTGAATAGTTCGACCATCTTCTTAAGAGCAAAGTGCTTGACTTTCCTCGTCATTTGCTGTGTGAGCTCATCAGTCTCCAAGACTGGTAGGGTGAAATGTGTCATGAGAGAATTCCACATTGTATCTTTCGCTCTGTCATCTGCAAAACTAGCCCCAGCTGGATCATTTTTCTTTCCTGGCTTGTTCCAGTTTCGCGTGGTGATCGAGACTTTGTCTCTAACAATCACTCCACATTGACTTGTAAATGCATTCGCAGCTTCTTTGGGCTCCAGTGGTTGACCCTGCGGAGAGACTAAGTCAATGCTGAAACGGACATCAGCGGGCAACTTGTGTGTCAGGCCTCTTGTATTTGTAGAAGATTGGCCAGAAGCGGAGGTCTAAGAGAAGAACATTCGTTAGTACATATATACGAATCAATTAGTGCATCTATACTAGTGAACGATCGATAGAGGCTTTATATACCTTGACGGAGTTTGTCATTATTATGGTGTCTTCACCATGGTCTCCATGATGGTCAGCTCCATCGTCTCCACTATTTTCTCCACCATCGTCTCCTCCAGACAAATTAAGATATTCGGAGCCATCATAATAAGACCCCCCAGTACCCTCATCTATAATGTCGAGGAGCTCCTCTTTATTCTGTCTACCGTCCATAGCTTAACTAATACAGAAAAAGAATATTGCATTAAGTAAAAGCATATTACAACTGCGACAACTCGGATACAGTACTTAGTGATTAAGATAAAGTACAATAATATAAGATAAAGTACATTATTAATACATCACCAGAGAATAGCTCGGGTGCATTATAGGATAAAGTATAAGATAAAGTACATTATTAAGATAAACTAGCGAACGCGGCTGCCGTGTTCTGTCCTACGGGAGCTCTGCAGCCACAGAAGAGGAACCATCACCGGAGAATAGCTCGGATGAGATCCGTGAACCTGCTAGATATTGGAGACCTAGTCTCCAAAAGATATATGTATCGCCGTACATGCTCGTCCTCCTCCCTGATACGACGACGTACCACCTCCTCGGGGGCTGGCTCCCTCTAAACCGCTCCTAGACCTCGTGAACGCCACCAAAGAAGCTCCGGGTCGACGATGATACCCGGATTCCTCACCAAGATACGAGTCACCACAGGTAGCACCTCCTAGTGCCAACCCGGCGGAGCCCAGACTCGGACATCCCCGACGGAGTCCAGTAGGCTCGGACGAGATGGACGCAGTATAACTAAATAATAGCAATAAACAATCATAAAACATAAACAGTAACTAAATCACTAAGTATATATTGCCCTAATAACAATAACCCTAAACCTATCACTAACTAAACTAAACCTAATTAACTAAGTATTCTAACTAAACCTAATACCTAATAAACCCTAATCCCTAATAAAACCCTAAGCCCTAATAATAAACTAACTAAAATCCCTAACTAAAATCACTAACTAAATCACTAAAATCACTAACTAAAATCCCTAACTAAATCAATAACTATTATACCTAACTAAATCACTAAATAAATCACTAGATAAATCACTAACTAAAATCACTAACTAAAATCCCTAACTAAATCACTAACTAAAATCCCTAATTAAATCACTACTAAAATCCCTAACTAAATCACTAAGTAAATCACTACTAAAATCCCTAAATAAATCACTAACTAAATCACTACTAAAATCCCTAATTAACTAAATCCCTAATTAACTAAAATCCCTAGTTAACTAAATTCCCTAACTAAAATCCCTAACTAAATCACTACTAAAATCCCTAATTAACTAAAATCCTAATTAACTAAATCCCTAATTAACTAACAAAATCACACTAATTATAACTACACCTACGTATACCTCACCTGCAGGGGGCGGCACGGCGCGGCGCGGGAGCGACGACGGCGAGCGAAGGCGCGGGACGGGCGAGGGCGCGAGCGGCGGCGGCGATCCTCCTTGGCACGAGCGGCGACGACGCGGGCGGCGGACGGGCGGGGCTGGGACGAGCGGCGGGCGGACGGGCGCGGCGAGGAGGGACGGACGCGGCGGGACGGGCGGCGCGGAGACGGTGCGGCGCGGGGCGGAGACGGGCGGCGCGTTCGGCGGCGCAGTAGACGGGCGAGCTCTGGAATCGAAGAAGAAACTGTGGCTCTCCGGGTCGTGCCACGACCCGGGGCGGGGGTGGGGTATTTATACCACCCCCCTTTAGCCTCGGGTTGTAATACGAATCGAGGCTAAAGGTCCCCCTTTAGCCCCGGTTCGTATTACAACCCGGGGCTAAAGGTGTTTTCGGCCCGCCGCACTTCCTGCACGCTGAAACCCTTTAACCGGGGCTAAAGGTTATTTTTGGCGCCAAACTCAAAAATGGTTTATAGTTTTCAGAAAATTATGTATTATATATCAAAATTTTCAGAAAAAGAAGATCTATAATTTAAATCTATTATCATACTTTATTATACAACTTAAATGAAATTATCTATTATTTAACAAGTATTATATTTAGTAGAAATGTTCAAAAAAATAATAAAAATATAGTTTATTATTTAAAAATGGAAAAATACATATAATATAGCAAAATATTCACAAAAATATAGTAGAAATGTTCTCCCGCCATTTCCCCCACTTCCCGCCATGTTATCCCGCCATTTCCCCCGCTTCCCGCCATGTTCTCCCGCCATTTCACCCGCTTCCCGCCATGTTTCTCCCGTCATTTCTCCCGCTTCCCGCCATGTACTCCCGCCATGTCCCTCTATATCTAGGCCAACCGCCATTTCCATCGACACATCCACACATTCTCTCTCACAACAATGTACACCCCTTACTGGGCTTTTTTGACGCTCGAGGAGACCGAGGCGCTGTGCGCCTCTAGCTACCCATGCCCACCGGGGTACCGGCTGCCCGCTGGCTGGATGCTGAGCGCTGGAGGGGTTCATGTTCCTCCTATGTCTCAAGGTTCGGCCCGCCAGGCGGCCATCACGAACCACTTCTACCTCGAGCTCACGCCAGAGCAGCGGATGCATCCCCATTGGGATCCCGACAACCTCGACACGTGGAATGCCTTCTTCCCAAACCGGCAGGAAAGGGAGCTCGCCAGGTAAGAGGGTGACGGCCCGCCCCCAGTGAACCACAACGAGGCTGGTCACCGCCTGTGGTGGGCGAACCGGACTATCGCCGGTGTGACGCGCTACATCGCAATGGGAGACCATCCTCGCCTGAGGTACCCGCACTTTCACCAGCAGCATAGCCACAAGAATGGTGGTGGTGGTGAAGGCCTAGGGCGTACTGGGGTCGTCATCCGGGAGCCCCCTCCCCACGCATCGTGAATCCGAGGCCGGAGGATCCATTCGCGTGCTACGAGGAAGGGCTGAGGATCCATCCGCGTGCTACGAGTGACGATGATGACGATGACGATTCCGAAGACGACCCAGAAGCTGTGTACTACAGGGCTAGATATGATTATGACTAATTTTTACGTTTTAATATTAATAAATGTCTGGCCACAACAAGTTGCAATACTACCTATTGAGATCGACAAAGTTCATATCCATATACATATAAGAAGATCATTAAAAATAAAGGTTTAATAATATTGTACATCACCAACATCCACACATGTTAGGGTTTTCTTCTAATCCGTAACCATGGAGCATCTTCCTTACTTAACGGGATGCTTGGGTCATCCTTCACAGGGAAGGGCAGAATTTCATGAAACTTATCATAATCGCCTGACATGTCTGTCTTATCCTCCACCCCCACGATGTTTCTTTTTCCTGAAAGAACTATGTGGTGCTTTGGCTCATCGGATGATGTATTCTTTTGCTTATCTTTCCTTTTTCTCGGTTTGCTAGACATGTCCTTCACATAAAAAACCTGAGCCACATCATTGGCTAGGATAAATGGTTCATCTCTATACGCAAGGTTGTTGAGATCCACTGTTGTCATTCCGTATTTCTTGTCTACCTCAACCCCGCCTCCTATCAGCTTGACCCATTTGCACCGAAACAAAGGAACCTTAAAAAAAGGTCCATAGTCAAGTTCCCATATCTCCTCTATGTAACCATAATATGTATCCTTTTGCCCATTCTCGTCGGTTGCATCAAATCGGATACCACTGTTTTGATTGGTGCTCTTTTTATCTTGGGCGATCGTGTAAAATGTATTCCCATTTATCTCGTACCCTTGGAAAGTCAATATAGTCGAAGATGGTGACCTGGCCAACAAGTACAACTGCTCTCCAACATTTATGTCATTCATTAGATGTGTCTGCAACCAACCGCCGAAAGTCCTCATATGTTCATCTCTAATCCAGGAGCCAGGCTTCCCCGGGTTGTTGGAGTGTACAATATTGTTGTGTTCCTCGATATACGGAGCAACCAAGGTGGAACTTTGCAGAACTGTGTAGTGTGCTTTAGTGAGAGAATGTCCGTCCATACATATCCTTGCTTTCTTTCCTAGCGTGCCTTTTCCACTAATTCTACCCGCATGCCGTGATTCAGGAACACCGATGGGCTTAAGGTTAGGAATAAAGTCAACACAAAACTCAGTGACCTCCTCTGTTCCATATCCCTTTGAGATGCTTCCTTCTGGCCTAGCACGGTTATGAACATATTTCTTTAACACTCCCATGAACCTCTCAAAGGGGAACATATTGTGTAGAAATACAGGACCAAGAATGTTAATCTCATCGACTAGGTGAACTAGGAGGTGAGTCATAATATTGAAGAAGGATGGTGGGAACACCAACTCGAAGCTGACAAGACATTGGACCACATCTTTCTGTAACCATAGTAGACTATCTAGACTGATTACCTTCTGAGAAATTGCATTGAGAAACGCACATAGCTTCACAATGGGTACTCGAACTTTTCCCGGCAGGAGTCCCCTCAATGCAATCGGAAGCAGCTGGGTCATAAGCACGTGGCAGTCATGAGACTTTAGGTTTTGAAATTTTTTCTCTGCCATATTTATTATTCCCTTTATGTTCGACGAGAAACCAGACGGGACCTTGATACTGTAAAGGACTTCAAAAAAGATTTCCTTCTCTTCTTTGGTAAGAGCGTAGCTAGCAGTACCTTCAAACAGCTCTAGATGCATGCCGTCTTGGTCATTTATACGTTGTTGGTCCTGCCGTGCTTCAGATGTATCTTTGCTCTTCCCATACACGCCCAAGAAGCCTAGCAGCGTCACGCAAAGATTCTTCGTCAGGTGCATCACGTCAACTGCAGAGCGGGCCTCTAGGACTTTCCAATAGGGTAGCTCCCAAAATATGGATTTCTTTTTCCACATGGGTGCATGTCCGATATCGTCCTTCGGAACAGATTGTCTACCAGGACCCTTTCTAAAGATTACTTTTAAATCCTTCACCATGTCAAATACATCATCACCAGTACGGCAGATAGGCTTACACCGGCTGTGTGCCTCACCATTGAAATGCTTACCTTTCTTTCTTAGGATGTGCGAGGGCGGAAGAAAACGACGATTCCCCGAGTACACATTCTTCTTACATTTATCCAAATATATACTTTCAGTATCGTTTAAACAGTGTGTGCATGCATTGTATCCCTTGTTTGTCTGTCCAGAAATGTTACTAAGAGCAGGCCAATCATTGATTGTTATGAACAACAACGCTCGTAGGTCAAATTCCTCCTGCTTGTTCTCATCCCAGACACGTACACCTTGTCCGTGCCACAACTGTAAGAGTTCTTCAACTAATGGCCTTAGGTACACATCAATGTCGTTGCCGGGTTGCTTCGGGCCTTGGATGAGCACTGGCATCATAATAAACTTCCGCTTCATGCACAACCAAGGAGGAAGGTTATAAATACACAGAGTCACATGCCAGGTTCTATGACTGCAGCTCTGCTCTCCAAAAGGATTCATGCCATCTGTACTTAGACCAAACCATAAGTTCCTCGCATCACCTGCAAAGTCCGGAAACTCTCTCTCGATTTTTTTCCACTGCGACCCATCAGCGGGGTGTCTCAACATCCCGTCTTTCTTATGGTCTTCCATGTGCCATCGCAACAACTTGGCATGCTCTTTGTTCCTGAATAAACGTTTCAACCGTGGTATTATAGGAGCATACCACATCACCTTGGCAGGAACCCTCTTCATGCGGCGCTCGCCCTCAACATCACCAGGGTCATCTCGTCTTATCTTATACCGCAATGCAGTGCATATTGGGCATGCATCCAAATTCTCGTACTTGCCGTGGTAGAGGATGCAGTCATTAATGCATGCATGTATCTTCTGCACCTCCAATCCTAGAGGGCAGACAACCTTCTTTGCTTCGTACTGGCGGGCAGTTCGTTATCCTTTGGAAGCAACTTCTTCATTATTCTCAGCAACTTTTCAAATCCTTTGTCAGTCACACCGTTCTCTGCCTTCCATTGCAACAATTCCAGTGTGCTACCCAGTTTTTTGTGCCCATCTTCACAATTTGGGTACAACAATTTTTTGTGATCCTCTAACATCTTCTTGAACTTCAACCTCTCCCTTTCAGTTACGCATTCTTCCTGGGCATCAGTAATGGCCTGACTAAGATCATCATCGGGCAGATCTGATGCCCGTTCTTCATCTTTTTCTTCATCAATGTCTTCCATTGTAGTACCATCATATTTAGGGTAGTCGTTGTCATTCTCTTCTTCTTCGTTGTCTTCCATCATAACCCCTCTTTCTCCGTGCTTGGTCCAACAATTATAGCCGGTCATGAAACCGGACCGAAACAGGTGGCTGTGAAGGACTCTTGAGGAAGAGTATTCTTTATGATTCCGACAGACACCACATGGACAAGACATAAAACCACTCCGCTTGTTTGCCTCGGCCACAAGAAGAAAAGAATGCATGCCTTTAATGAACTCGTTAGAGAGTCGATCAGCGTACATCCATTGCCGGCTCATCTGCAATATATAATTAATTAAGTACATCAAACATAATCATAATTAATTAGTACTAATCTAAAACCAGCAACCGGGACTAAAAATATGATGAACCTTTAGTCCCTGTTGGAGGCACCAATCGGGACTAAATGTGGATGTGGAGACAACATGTCGACACTATGTCCTCAGTGGGCAGCACTAAGCCAATAAATTAAGTGCCGACACTATTTTGGGTGGGTGGTAGCACTATGCCAGCGTGAGTGTGTCGACATTATGTCATCAGTGCCCGACACTATGTTGTGCTGCTTAATCTATAAATAGGTATGCATTCTTGTGAAAACTGCAAGATGGTGTGCGAGACCAGGGACACCACTACGGCGGAGCTTCTCGAAGATGTCTTAGGACCTCGTCCTCAGACATCTTCGAGGAGCTCGCCGTAGAGGCACTCTCTAATATGTGAAATTAGTTAGCTCCACTAGCATACTGATTTAGCTAGAGAAGATATAAACCAAAAGATGGTGTGGGAGAGCAGGGACACCACTATGGCACAGCTTCTCGAAGATGTCTTAGGATCCCGTCCTCAGACATCTTCGAGGAGCTCGCCATGGAGGCACTCCCTAATATGTGAATTGTGATGTCTTCTTATCAAGCTTTTATGAATTAACCCTATCTTTTTAAAAAAAATTCAGTTTGTTGAACGCAGGTAGATGAAGAAGGATATTTTGCCCAGCTAGCTAGTTAGAATGATGAACTCACGCATGTGTGTGCTTCTAAAATCAATTTCCGAGACTCTATGTGCCAAAACAAGATATATATTGATAGAATCCACATATTGTGATATTTACCTTAGAGTTCCTTACATTAATACAAGATAGATAGAATCTAAACATCGATCTCATGCTATCACTGCAAAAATTACTACCAAACTAAATCCACAAATCCATCTATAAGATAGAGCATGAAATGAGCTAATATAGCAATGCGAGTTCAAAGGATGAAGTTGCTCACCTTTTAGAACCTTTGGATAGATGGGGCACCAAAAAATATAGACAAATCTTGGATAGATGGGGCACCACAAAAAAACCAAGAAAGAGAGAGAGAGAGAGAGAGAGAGAGAGAGAGAGAGAGAGAGAGAGGAGAGCCACTAGCTTGAATGGTGGCTCGGGCAGGAGAAGAAGATATAGCCAGACCTTTAGCCCCGGTTCGTGTCTAGAACCGGGGCTAAAGGTCCACCTTTAGCCCTGGGTCGTATAACAAACCGGGACTAAAGGGTCTGGTGCCCGACCTGGCCTGCCTAAAACCCTTTAGCCCCGGTTTGTTACACGACCCGGGGCTAAAGGTCCCGTTCGAACCGGGGCTAGTGTCTGCCACCCCCCTGGGGCCAGTTCTAGCCGTTGGACCGGGGTATTAGTCCTGGTTTGTAGCAAAACCGGGGATAATACCCCTGGACCAAAGGTCTATTTTCTACTAGTGGCTGATGGACATGAGCACCACCCCAATACCGAACGACGCGTGAAGCATAGCAGCCACATGAGCACCACGACGGGGTATTAGTCCCGGTTTGTAGCAAAACCGGGGCTAATACCCCTGGACCAAAGGTCTGTTTTCTACTAGTGGCTGATGGACATGAGCACCACCCCAATACCGAACGACGCGTGAAGCATAGCAGCCACATCCACCAGGTCCACTTCCGGGCGCTCCCCGGTGATCGTGACCACAACTACCAGACGCATGTCCTCCTCCATGAGACGCATCTCCTTTGAGTACTCGAGAAAGCAGGGTGACGCCACAGGTCTTGGCAGGGGCGGCTGGCGCCGCTGCACCGCTACTGCATCTGCCCTAGACATCTCGAATGGAACACCAAATATGGGGCCGCGCGCAGAGTTCTCTTCCGGCCCCTTCCTGACCACCTCGTTCCACGGCCGACCCAACCACACAGTGCCCAGCGGCGGCAGGCACGGCGGAGGGGGCGGCGGGGCTCGGTGTGAAGGAGCCACATGACCGTCGCAGGGAGGCGGCGGCCCGCTTGAAGGGGGTGCGGCTGCCCGTGCCATCCATGGGGCGCCCTCCTCTGAAGGCGAGCCAGAGGGGCTCCTGGGGCACTTGCAGCCTGGCGCCCTATGGCCTTCCTCGTCGCAGAGGATGCAGCGCGCCTCGTTCGTGCACTCCTGCGAGATGTGGCCTGGTCGCACAAAGTTGTAGCAGAGGCCGTGGAGTCATGGCTGGATGTAGCGGTGGGGCGGTGGGTGCGCGACCAGCAACTGGCAGTGACAGGGCGGCGTCCTGGGCTGATCCCGGCAGAGCAACATGCACCAGCGGCGCCTGGACCCTCCCGCCGTCTCCCATGATGGCCCCTGTGTAGCAAGCTCCGAGGTAGCACCACACGCTGACAGATCTGAGTCGGACAGACGGACACGGCTTGCAGAGCTCATCGGGCCTGAGGGAGCGAGCAAGAGAGGTGACGGCAAGAGAGGGGGGACGATGGCAGGAGTGGCCAGCCGACGGCGGCTAGGACGCTGCAATGGTGGTGGTGGATGGTCCTACGCTCCTATGCTCCTCTCAATGATATAAATGTGCTCCAACGCTGTGCTATTCTCTAGCTTTGCAGAAGTCCATGCTCCACAGATTTCCTATGTGATCGATGCCAATCCTTATCTTATGGGTTATTATCTAGCTAATGGCATCTATCCCTCCTGATATAGCTTTGTGAAGACTATCTGCAACCCTACCGATGAGAAATGTAACATGTTTGCGAAAGAGCAAGAGACAGATAGGAAGGATGTGGAGCGTTAATTTGGTGTGTTTCAGTCAATGTGGGCTATTGTTCGATACCGTGCTAGAACTTGGAACATGGAGAGGATGTGGGATATGATGATTACTTGTGTGATCTGCACAACATGATCGTTGAGGATGATCGGGACGACAACATCTACGAGCAACGCTGGGGTTTTCAGGGTGAGTTGGTTGACCCAATGCGAGGACTAGCATATTGAGAAGAGTTTATGCATGTGCACCTTGTGTACTCGTTACTTGGAGATTCAACGAGGCAATGGTGGTGCAAAGGGAAAGCGACTGTACTTTGCGTGATCGGAACATCCATGACCGGTTTCAACTCGATTTGATTGAGCATATCTGCGCTAGTGCAGGGAACCAACATGGTTAAACCCCTTATTTGTTTGATGTAATTTGAATTATGTCCGGTTGCTTGTGTGAAACTATGTGGTGGTGAATTATTCATATCTATGAACTATTTTGTATTTATTTATTTGATACATTTTATTATATTATGTTGTCCTAATGAGAAAAGAATAGGCCGAATGACTAGAGAGCTGGACAGACTGCCCAGCGCGGACAGGATGGGTCATGCCCTGTCGAAGCAGGCTAGACCGCGACCCAACTTCCATCCATGACCCGACCTATCCGGACCGAAACAGACGATTTGGTTCAGCAATTTGCATTGGCCCATGCCGCATTCAGGGAGATTGCTGCTGAAGACTGCGCTCTAGCGACCACCCGATGGATATTCTCATATATGATACTAGTTGTGACGTATTTTGCGTAGCAGCAGAAAAATCTTCTAAATCGCAACAGACAATAGTAACACTAGTTTGTGGTGTTAATTGTTGATTCCGCATTATAGATGCACCCCTATATCTAAGGGTCCATCTTTAAAATTACAGGTAGTTTACTATCCGTATCACTTAAGAAAACAAACAACTGGATATATTGTCCGATTGATTTTTTTATCTAACTGAACAAATTCTAATAGAAATAGACACAGAAGAGCAGGACGAAATCGAATCTCCATGAACTTCCTTTGCTACATGTAAACAAGCGCATGAAGCCTTATTACCCTTGTCACGTCAAGCATGTTGTTCTACAAGCTAAAACCTTCCTAAAACTCCACAGGATGCACACGGGCATAGGGCTGGACTATCGAGCAGTTCGACTCGTTAAGGCTCACACTGGTTAAGGCTCGGATCATTAAATTTGTTAAGGAGAATGAGCAAAAAGTAAAGCTCGGCTCGGTTCGTTAGATGTTAAATGCATCAGCCTCAGACAGAGGCATACCGATAATTAAAAAGATAGCCGGCAGGGCTCAGTCGATCTCGTGGTCAGCAGATCCAGATCGATAAGATGGAGATGGGGTATGCGGTGGGGAGACGACGACTCAATGAGACAAACGAGAAATATTCTGGATCAATCGGGAGAGTCTAGGATAAGGTCTTTGGTTGGTCGCTCTCGCTCCTAGATCGATCCTTCTTCCTCAATGGGACAGTTGTTTGCCTTAGATGGACTGCCAGATTAGACATGTAGCAACATAAGTGCGCCATACCTTCGTACCTATTCTGAATTCTCTCATTTCTTAAATTTGTTTAGTATTTAGTAGCCAGGTAAACAATAAATAAAAAGGACATTTCTTCGAAAACATTCGAATAGTGAGACACATTAAAATTAAAACCCTTTTTGCGTTCTTAATTGCTACCTCTTCTCTTTCAGTATTATGAAATTCTATTTCTATTAGAATATTCATTTTAGAATATTCAGGTTGCTATTGAGCTTAACGAGTAGCTCACGAACATCGTTAACTCGATCGTTTAGCACATTCAGGATATCGAGCAAAACATGCAGCTTAGCTCGGATCGTTAAAGAAAGAGTTGATTTCGAACGAGCCGAGCAAATAAGTGCTCATTAAACTCATCAAGTTTCGAGTTTTATGTCCAGCCCTACACGAGCGAGGGGCGCATCATTAGATCGATGGATCCTCGTCCTAATTGGTTTACATGTCCTTGTCCTATTCCCCGTTTCTACCTTTGTATGCTTCTTTTTGCATCGTGACAAGTATTGGTTTCTCTGGACAACTACCCTTTCCTACTGAAGGGTAAGCAATATTATCGTTCATATTAGTATGCACCAAAGCAGTTCAGTTTATAAGAGAAGTTGGTAGAAATAATGGGCTAAATAAATAAGCCCATATAGATTTCAGATTTTTCCTAAATCTCAAAGCTCACGTGTGTGGAAGCCCATGTGTGATTTGGCCCAATTTGGTGGCAGCTCACATATGAGTGGAGTGGGAGCTAAAGTTTAATCCCACATGGAAAGTTGGAGGAGAGTTAAACCACCTTATAAGGTGGAGTGGTTCACCACTTAATAAAGTGGTTCACCACTTAGTTCCACATGGAAAGTTGGAGCAGGTCTCCGGAACCACTCGCTTTGCGATCATGTACGGGAGAGGGCGAATAAGGTTTTTGGGAAGCGTCTTGCGCGACTGCTCAAGTTCTGCATCACGGCTCGTCTTCCATCCAAGTCGGGCGGTGTTGCCTATCGTCGTCTTTGCCGCCGTCTGCTTCGACCAATCTTCCCCAAGGCTACTGCTGTGATTACTGCAATCGAACGGTACGTGCGACGTGCTGCTAGTCTGGTTACTAATCATGTCCTGCGAGTACATGTTTAGCTGCTGCCTGTTTCCGTTCATCTTATTGTTAAGTACATCTAGTATGTTCGAGTTACATGTGCGAGTAGCTGGTATTGTCATGTTTAATATTCTGGAATTAATCACGGAAATTGTGTCTAATTTCCCAACAGAAGTGTGGCGAAGCAAAACTTGGATCACAGAGATCAAGATGTTCAAAACGATACAAGCAAGCAATGTACCGAAGCACCTTAGAAAACAGACCCCGCATTAAGGCAGTTGTCTCCGTGAAATCCGTGAAGAGCTATCGCCGCTCCACCTTGCGCCGTCGTCAAAGTCTCGCAATGGACCTCTTCTCGTTGTTGCTTGCTGGGAGGGAGAGATGGTAAACGATGGACAATCAAGATGAGCAGGAGACACGGATCGCTGACATGGATTCTCCTATTTACTAATTTATATCGTTTCATATGCTCATCCCAAAATATCCTTACGTAGAAATCTGAAACAAAATATGTTCTATAAAACTTGCAACCAAAACATGTAGTCCTCGGTTGAGTAATTTACATGCTCATTCCATAGGTAATATTCTGTTCAAAATATAATATGTAAACCATTATTAAAAGGAGGACATAGCTGGTTTATCATGACCAACGAACTATGTTCACGAAAACGTTTATTCAAATCCAAAATACTCGATCAACTCTAACTTGCTATACTAGATATATGTGGCACCACTAAGTCCCCAAGCCTAACGAAAAGTTTCTAAAAATATTAATTGTATATGGTTATCTAAAGCTAGATCTAATTGAGCTCTAGGAACTCCTTGATGGGGTCTTCCACTTGCTCCATGACGGTCTCCCACCCTGCCCGTGTGGGGTTCATCTCATCCCAGTAGAAGTACTTGTCAGCATGCTCGCAAAGCGTGTAACGGAAGTCTGAGTCTGACTCACCCATTTGGCCACAGTATCCCTTTGGATCCATGCTTTGGCAGCATGGCGAGACGCATCCGTGTTTTCACCTACACATCGACACATATCAAATAAATTAGAGGTTTACTACTATTTCTTAGAAAAGTACAATGTTTTTCGGTCTTCAAGGCTAAGTTTGCGAAAAGGCCCTCCCTTTACTATATTACTAATAGATAGGTCCTGGCAACAAAGGGGTTCAGGGGCGTAGGGTAAAATTTATTGTTTTCATACGCGAACCCCTACAAAAGGGTGGGGCCTTTAGTCCCAATTCGGTAGTCCCGGTTGGGGAACCGGGACTAAAGGCCCGTTTTCCACCGGTGGCTAAGTGTTGGTGGACCGAAGGAAGTCAAAAAAATAGGCCGCACTCCCACCGACCGATCATCTAACAATGTCTAAAATGAGCTACAATGGAAGTTTTACATTTTAGACCCGTGGTCCTAAGGGTCTCCACCTAACTGGAATTATATATCCTCTTCACTACAACACGGAGTTTGGGAGCTGCCTCTTATAGATGCCGAGGCACAACCTTAGTCGTCGCGCTCGCGATGCACGGCAAAGAAAAGCCGTCAGGAATAACTGTCTCGGGATTCTGAAACGGCTACGGATTTTTTGGCGTGGCACAACATGATCCGCCTACCTAGCGCTTGTGTGGTGTGACACTGGATGTGCCTCATTACATTACTGAAGACAGCAGAACTTGAGTATCATGTCACGTTTTACGAATGCGGTGGTTTGTACAACATTATCGATCAAGATAATTAATTATAGTATCATTAATCAAAGTAAGAAGTTTACAATCATTAATTTAGGAGCTAATTGCATTCAAATCGAAAATTTAATTTTATTGAGAGGATATTTATTACATCACGTTACACCGCAACCTTCTTTGAAAAAAAGGGTTTATCCCCACTAATTCTTCTAACAAACATATTATAAAAATAAAGAACTAAAAACTATCTACAATTAATCTAATTCTTCCACTTATATTAAGGATAAGTGGAAGAATTTACCTATTCCAATCTTGAGAGGCTCTCTATTCTGGTAACACCCTACTGTGACAAATGGACCAACAAGGCCACCATCCTCCAACGATGATGCTTTTATGGTGGCGATGAGGACGACAAAGAAGACAGTGTCATGTCCGTAATCCTTCGCACGAGCTACGCTGACTGCGTTGCCGTGGATCTGAAAGAGATAGCAGATCGATTAGAGAAAGAGCACAATGCAACAACAGATCGATTATAGAAAGACCATGATGTAACAACTAATCATTTAGAGAAAGAACAAGTTCCAATAGCAAAATGATTAGAGAAAGAACAAGATCCAACCGTAAATCGATTGAGAAAGAACCTTAGACCTAGAGGACTCTAGCGCGGAAGCTAGTTCGGATTGGCACAACTTGCGAGGTATCACCATATTTGGGAGGGCTAACAGTAGTAGAGATGGGAGTTGATGAGATCTTAGGATATTTTTAAAAATAACTTTGAGATCTAGTGTTTGCCTTGCCGAGAGAGTGGGTGCGGCGCCATATGGAGAAAGGAGTTGAGAGTAGGGACTAAGACTCCCTGTATTATATAGGAAACGGGGTGGGCCGTTGGTGAGATGTAATGTTTGCTTTATGAGTTGTATAACATGTGCGCCCAGTAATGTGGAACGAATTGGTTCATAGAGCCCATACGTCAGTCTCCGGCAGCTTGGGTAATCAGTGGTGGTCCGCACCTCTCAGCAGACAAGCCTAACCAGTCAGTGGCTAGTGATTGACCATTCTCCAGCGGACATCAACAATTAATGGCGCTTGAAATGGGCTGTGGATAATAGGAATGCCTCCTTTGGGCAAACGAGTCGTTAAAACAGCCACATTCCCATCCATGTACCATGACACCAAAATCCGCCGCTACCGTGTGTGCCACGGCGTATAAGTGGCCGTCACGACAAAATGATGCCGCCAAAGCTCATCTACTGCGTAACCAATTTTTGCTGTTTCTTTTCGTTTATGCCGCCCCAAAAATCCGTCGGGTATGGGGGATATTTTTATAATGCTTGGGCCCAAACTTCCCGATATTTACGGCATAAATACCACGTGGGTAAGATCTATGCCATATGGAGTATCACAACAATAATTCTGACCTCACGTACAAAAACTATATACTATTTCAACAAATCGTCGCAACAAATTTCAAGAAAAGTAGTGGTACTAAAACAGTGTTTAGGCAACCACTTTTTTTTGCTGAAGATTGAGTTACAGCAAAATTCAATAATGAAAAATAAAGTATAGATGTTTCTGTCAACCAACATTTTTCTTTATAATTTTGACCCTCTAGTATATAAACAATTAACCACCCATTACACCCCTAAGTTAAAAAAATGGTTCACTGCTACTCCGGTGTCGGGGAGAACATGGATGTTTCGGAGCCACCCTATCCAGCTGGTAGACCTCCGTCGGTTACCTGACTCGCGCGAGGCAAGAAGATCGGTGGCTGAGATCATGGATCTGATGTCCATCACCTATTGGGCGAGATGCAAGCTACCCGACCAGAGAGCCATCATGCGTGGAGGATGGTGTAGCCGAGGTGCGGGCCTAGCCAATTTGCTGCTTACCTCAATCCCCTTCAACATCTACTAGACCTGGTGACATAGGTATGCCTGGCGGGAAACAACGCTCAGTAGATTCATTTGCGGGCTAGGCGAGAAGACACTACCATTTTACCAGTTGTTGTGCAAATCCGACAAGTTTGAGTGGATAGCCAAGACATAGACAGCTTTTGAGGACCTTAAACGCATGTTGTCGACTTTGCTTATCCTGGTAACTCCTCACGAAATGGAACCCATGCTGCTATAACAATGCCGCCACCAACTAGGTAGTCAGCACCGTGCTCATCTTCTAACATGCGAAAGAAGGCAAAACTCATGGGGTGCAATGACCTGTGTACTACCTCAACGAGGTCCTGACTCCCACCAAGCAGTGGTACCCGCACTATCAGATTTGCCCTATGGTGTGCTTATGACAGCGTGCAGGGTGCGTCACTACTTTCAGAAGCACTTGATAGTGGTGGCCAATGATGCCCCGCTATCTAACATCCTCAACAACCCTGATGGCAATGTGACAAGTCTCCCTCTGGGGAATCGAGTTGTCTCCACGAGACATCACTTACGA
The DNA here is from genome assembly GCA_910589775.1 of Avena eriantha. Taxonomy (NCBI): domain Eukaryota; kingdom Viridiplantae; phylum Streptophyta; class Magnoliopsida; order Poales; family Poaceae; genus Avena; species Avena eriantha. The sequence continues at coordinate 8,258,001 of OU342741.1, read as the reverse complement.
GAGGCGCACGATGATAGTCATAAGTGCTCCCTGACTTCATAGTTCACTAGATGGAGCAGCAAATACTAGGTACTCAGATTTATCCGGTGTCTGGATGGAGCTGCAAACACCGAGTGCTCCATGACTTCGTTCTAAAATTTTGTTCTCTTCATTGAATCGATCCCCATTTTAGGGGTGTTTTTTGTTCTCTCTTGCAAAAATCAATCCAATTTTTGGTGCGTTTTCCAGTGGTCCGACATCGAGCCAAACTCATTTTCCACCTCCCGATCATGCTCATCCAGCGCCGACCCTTGGTTTCTTTGATGGAGGGGTGCCATGACTGTCTCTCTTTCTACCATCGTCGATGAGGCCATGGGGGAAGGGATGTGGTGAGGTGGCAGCTCCAATGCAATGCACTGGTGTGGTAGTCGGAAAAATGGGTGATTGTCCATCGGATGCATTGGAGGGAAGTTCACGTCTTCAGCCGTTCAGCACAGGAGCTTCACAAAGGTGTTTGCCTAGAGAAAACTCGTGACAAATATTTGGAGGCTTCCACTATGAATTCTTTAAAATATTCAGAAAAATGAAAAGTCTTCCTAATAAAACTTGTGCGTCTCATCGAGAGAACCAACTTTGCTTTTTGAGTCATCGTGATCCGACATAGTATACAAATTTGAGAGCCAAGCTAATACGGGTGCCTGAATTAATGGGGTTAGGTATTGTGGTCGCCCGACCATATACACGGTATGTCCTTGGGTGCAAGCAAGTGCTAAACCTAAAAATTCTTCCTTTTTTAGACGAACACGTTTTCTTTTAAAGTCATCTTCATCCTAGTTCGGCCAAAATCCGGGTTTGAATCAAAAAGAAGGTAAAAAGCCATCAAGATCAACTGAGATGAAAAAATGCTGAATATGAAAGTTCATCACCTTTTCAAGATGGACAACTTTCCTTTTAGACTCATCTCAATCAAAGCATGTTTACCTCCCCCCCCAACACACACACACAAGAAGAGCTCTGACGTCTCATGCCGGATAGTTCGGCCAACATATGGAAAGTTTGGTCGCACACATCCGAATTGATCAAAACTATGGTTTTAGACGTGAATCCAAGACTTTATCTTGCATGGGAAGTCCATTCGCTCTTTACATACATGAGGGGTGCAGATGGACTGAACCAACGTCAAATCAACAAACACGTCTACTATTTTTCTTCGTGTTCACTTAATTTTTATCCTCTCCCTTTATCTATTTTCTCATTCTTCGTCATTTTTCAATACTGGAGGCTGCGAAACCACGAGACTGACAGGGCAGTGCCGACCTTGGGCAGCCCATAGCCACTGGGACACCTTGACAGGGTGCCTCCCGAGCGAGAAGGATTTCGAGTCTCAAAATCGCCTGCCAGGCTGTCTTCTGTATCGCACTTCCTCCGAGCCTCCCATGACACGTGCTGCCTTGCATCGCTCGGTGTCGAAGGTACACAGTGACGTGCTCGTGTGTGAACACACTTTCTGGTGACTCCACTGGGGACGAAACTCTGAACGATCTCCAGCTGTTTCTACTACCAAGAGTCAGAAAGAAGCTGCAATCTACATCGATAACATGAATCTCCAATCTTATGTGGATGCATGGATGTAAATTAAGCTGCTGGCTCTGCCATGGCAGAAAAAAAAACTATGCCGTCGCTGCGGAAACATTCTCCTCTGTGCAATTGGGTCTCAAAGTAACGCAAACCGGTAGAAGTTCAGGCTCGTCTCCTAAATACAAATGGCTAAGTACGTGGGCACACTAATTTCCTGAGAACACGTATAATCTAGTAGTGAAAGCACGTACTCCCTCTGTCTTAGAATAGATGTCTTGAATTTGTTAAACGTGATTTCTATTACTAAGCTGACCTCGATCTATCTTATAGTGAGGTCACGTCTTCTGGCCGCGCGATCTGCATCGAAGGGCTCACGCGCGCGTGCAGTTATAGCGAGCAGTGGAGGACGGTTTTGTCATACAGCACCGTACTCCCATTCCCCATTTCTTCTCCTCTGTTCCTCTGCCGATCTGGTAGTGGACGCTCCGACCCGATTCGCCGTTGTAGAGAGCGCTCGCGGAGGTTCTCCCCTCTGTGCTCGGTGTCGGTGAACTCACCAGCCCCTTTTCCGGCCACCCGTCGTCGTCGTTGGTGGAAGGAGATCCCTATGGCTTTCCTCACGGCGCGGTGCTCTCTCGTTAGTTCCATCCTCACGACGGCGGAGGCTACACACTCGCCAGCAGGAGGATGCATCCTCGAGGCGCTGGCTGCATCCTAGCGGCGACGGCTACATCCTTGCGTTGACGCCTACATCCCCCGTCCCCGACTGCATCCCCATGTATCCGCCTACATCCCCTGCGATTCCAGCTACATCCCTGCAAGCTAATCGTTTCTATACATGAACCTCTCGATCTAGTAGTTTTGGTGTAATTTTTTTAATGCATGCTACGGTTAGACGACTATACTGAATCTTGTTGTTTGTGTGTTTGGTCTGACCTTTAGATGTAACCTAGGTGTGGAGCTCAGAGGTGTCATGATCGGATTGGATTTTCTCAGTACATATAGCTATGCATCTATGCAGATACGAAACTACATCCTACATATGTTGGGATATTAATGTATTGTTTTGTATGCAAGATTAGGGGTAACTCTAGTAATTAATATGTAGGATGTTATTTCTTCCTAGATACATTCTTATGTTGTGGCGATGATGTAGATTGCTGCTGCTCTGACATTTAACATAGTAGCAAGACACATAACTGCAACTTGTAACTCGAAATGTGGTGTATCTCCCTCTGATGATTCCAATGATGTAATTTATAGGAGGCATCGAAGGTTTGTTCAGGGAGCGAAGATGGTTCTCAAGTAAGTTGTTTGACCCTTGCAATGTATCTTCCAATAGATTCATGTTGTTATTTTAGGTGTGGATATAGTGAGTTATTGTTTCTTACACAATTTTGAATTCCTAACTGAACTATGCCGCTTTAGTGGTGCCAAGATATACCCAGGCAAGGGTATTAGATTCATCCGCTCAGACTCGCAGGTGTTCATTTGGTATGATGACTTGTCTCTCATATAATGCCAAGGAATTGTTACATTTTTCTCCATTGATACAATGGATCCTATTTAGGATGTTACTCCTATTATGGTCTCATTTTGTACTGATACACCTCATACAAAGTGGATGCAACGATGTAACCACCGTTTCTCTCCCATTTATAGCTAATCCACAGTTCCGTGTAACTTAATTACTATATGCAAATATTAATTATACTAGATTTAACCTACTAGTTTGCTACCAGAATGAATTTCACCAAACTGATGCAATGGATCATCACTAGGATATGACTCCTAGTATGGTCCCTTTTATTACTGATGCACCTGACGCAAAGTAGACATAGATTTTTTTTTGAGAAGTAGACGTAGCTACTGATTTATATTTCTTTATCTTTAATCCACAGTTCCATGTAACCTACTATATGCATCTATTATTCATGGTAGTTGTAACAGACCAGTATGCTCCAAGCCTCAGTAATAAAGGGACAAAACAGCTGTTTTTTGATACATGCAGGTGCCTGGATCAACCAACGAACGTAACAAAATAAGCTAAGAATAATACATACAACTCATTTCCAAGAAAAGATCATGGATTATGAATTGGTCCGTAACAAAGTTGATGTTTTTCATCCCAAGAGCAATGTTCATGAAGCGGGTTCAGGTCAAGTTCCATTTTTAACTAATGGATGTTTCTTTGGGATGACTATAGTTGTTTCAGAGACATCTCATGTTTCTAGTTACTATGAGCATGCACAAGAACAAAAGTTTTATCCCTGGATGTTCCTTTTATGTTCACCTGAACATATATGGATGCAAAATGAGTTAGCATTTACTTCAGATTAGCGAGTCCTGGATTTATGCAATCCTTTTACGTTTATTCCTGATGAAATAGATGTAACACACCTAGATATATATGTGTGCAAAATGAGTGTATTTTTTCTTGATGCACCGAGATGTAACAATATTTCTAGAAACATGTGACTTTTTTTTGAAAACTGGTGAAATTTCATTTAAATGGAGGAAAGGTTCTGATTACAATCCAACAAAGCCAGCTCCAACACGCAGGGGGGGCAGTACCTTGTGAAACACCAGCACTACACTCAACACGACACAGTCTAGCTAACTCATGAGCTGGTCTGTTGTCTTCTCTTGAAATTTTTTGAAAGCGAAAACTTGGAAAATGAGCGACGAGGCGTTGTATATCAAATACCACGCTCGCTGTATATGAACGATCCATCTCAGTCGCGCTGACCTTTTTTATCAAATTTGCACAGTCACTTTCAATGATTATGCCACTGGCCACCAAAGGAACAGAAAATGTGATGCCCTCCAAACATGCCATCGCTTCAGCCATTTCAGCACTTCACATTTCGGAAGCATACCCCAGGCAGAACAATGGACTTTTCCATTTTGGTCACGGATGAGAGCACCCCAGGAAGCAACATTAGTTTCTTTGATGTAACTTGCATCAACGCTTAAGCATAGCCAATTAGTATCAGGAGGTTTCCATTGAGAGCCCTTTGCAAGACTTGGGCTATCACTCTGAATCTCTTTTAATTCAAAAATTGGTCTCTTACCTTTGACATCAACAGGTAAGATTCCTTCTTTTATATTTGACAAAGAACTTAAGTAATTATTCAAAAAACTAGAAACATGTGACTTGCTCTTGTGTATCCAGTTAAGTTCCATTTTGACCAGTAGATGTTTCTTTTTAATAATCGTAGTTGTTTCATAGAAAATGGGTCATGTTTCTAGTTACTATGAACCTGCAATGGATGTTCGAAAGTAGTTTTTCCAAAAAAAATCACTTAGATGTAACAAGGTACCAACATCGGGATCAGGGCAGAGTTCAAGAATATATGAGGGAAATTGAGGCTGGACCTTTTTGGATGTAACCCGCCTAGGACTATATCTAGGCACAGTTCAAGAATAAACACGCGGAAACTGTGACTGGAATTTACGGCCATTTTTTTCAGGATCCATGACGGCGGAAGTTTTGGCGTAGAATATGTGAGCGTTGTTATCCATGACTGGAATATGTGAGCTTAGGATCTATTAGCAGGGAGCATGTAGAAGGTGTCGTGTGCATTGGGACTACGTCCACCTGCGCGTGCTAGGTCCATGCTTTTTTATGGAAAGATTCTTCGGCTCTCCTTTTCCCGAAATAGAAAGTTGTGATCTGTCTAGATGACCTCGTGTTAGGCTAAAACGAGGTTGACCTCGGTGTAGCTTCTCATGCAATACGTTCCATTCGAGCAATCTTTCCCCTCCTGATTTAATTTTCTTCTTCAATCCTTCCTATGTAGGGAGGGATTTAACGGGGTGTCGCTCGGATGTGCGGCTAAATCCTCATCAAAGCCAGCTTTCAGCCTTGTCCCTGGTGGGGGTGCGTCCTCGGCCATGTTGGCCGAGGCGGCTGGGCGGTGCCTTCTCTTCGGTGTCGGCTACATCCCTGTGGCGTCGGTGGAATCTCCGTGGACCAAGCGACATCCACATGGCCTTAGCTAGATCATCATAGTGTTGTCGATGCCCGGTTACATCCCCGAGGTCGTCATCGCCTACATCTCTATGGTGTCGGCTACATCCCCGCGATGTCTTCGCTGCCTCGGTTACATCCCCGTGGTCATTGTCGGCTACATCCCCGGGGCGTCGTGGCGCCGGCAACATCCCCGTGGTCTTGGCTACATCACCGCGGTGTCTTGGCTTCCTGGGTTACATCCTTGTGGTAGGTTCCGGCTACATCCCTGGGGCGCCGCGGCGCCGGCGACATCCCTGTGGCCTCAGCTACATCGCCACGGTGTCTTGGCTTCCTGGGTTACATCCCCGTGGCCGTCTCCCGCTACATCCCTGTCGCTTCGGCGATATCTCTGCAGCGCCGATGACATCACGGGACCCTCGGTTACATCCCCGCGTTTTTGTTGATGCTTTGGTTATAACCCTTCAGACGGTGGTTGTCGCCGACTACATCCTTGTGGCATCGGCGACATCTCTGTGGCGCAGGCCACGGGGATGTAACCCATCTTGATTCACGGGGCCTCGGCTACATCCCCGCGGCCGTCGTCGACTACATCTTGATTCATGTAACCATTTGTGTTATCATCGGCATATCCATCCTGTAGCGTCACGAAGTTACATTCTTATAGTTTACGGTTTGATTCGGCGACCTGTCAGATGTAGCTCATTTTTTTATGTTTTGATCCATGCTAGTGGAGATCGTATGCGGCATGTAGGTGAGATGATCTAACTCCCTGTATCTTGTGTTTTTTGGGTGAAACACAATGTACTACGAAGTTTGTACTCCCCGTGCGCACGTACCTTTTGAGGACAACATACTTAAATTTAAAGAAATCTGGTCGGGAGGTGACCTCGCGTTACCCTAAACCGAGGTCGACCTCGGTGTCACATGTTTCTAGAAATATTGTTACATCCCGGTGCATCAAGAAAAAATACACTCATTTTGCACACATATATATCCAGGTGTGTTACATCTATTTCATCAGGAATAAACGTAAAAGGATTGCATCAATCCAGAAGTCGCTAATCTGAAGTAAATGCTAACTCATTTTGCATCCATATATATGTTCAGGTGAACATAAAAGGAACATCCAGGGATAGAACTTTTGTTCTTGTGCATGCTCATAGTAACTAGAAACATCAGATATCTCTGAAACAACTATAGTCATCCCAAAGAAACATCCAGTAGTTAAAAATGGAACTTGACCTGAACCCGCTTCATGAACATTGCTGTTGGGATGAAAAACATCAACTTTGTTACGGACCAATTCATAATCCATGATCTTTTCTTGGAAATGAGTTGTATGTGTTATTCTTAGTTTATTTTGTTACGTTCATTGGTTGATCCAGGCACCTGCATGTATCAAAAAACAGCTGTTTTGTCCCTTTATTACTGAGGCTTGGAGCATACTGGTGTGTTACAACTACCATGAATAATAGATGCATATAGTAGGTTGCATGGAACTGTGGATTAAAGATAAAGAAATATAAATCAGTAGCTACGTCTACTAAAAAAAAAGCTATGTCTACTTTGCGTCAGGTGCATCAGTAATAAAAGGGACCATACTAGGAGTCATATCCTAGTGATGATCCATTGCATCAGTTTGGTGAAATTCATTCTGGTAGCAAACTAGTAGGTTAAATCTAGTATAATTAATAGTTGCATATAGTAAGTTACACGGAACTGTGGATTAGCTATAAATGGGAGAGAAACGGTGGTTACATCGTTGCATCCACTTTGTATCAGGTGTATCGGTACAAAATGAGACCATAATAGGAGTAACATCCTAAATAGGATCCATTGTATCAATGGAGAAAAATCAAGAGCTGCTACAGAATAAATACCTACAATCCAAAACTTTATCTCAGGTTTCAGCTAAACCAACTGATTCATCTTTTTGGAAAGGTTTGATGAATGTTAAAGATGATTTTTTTAGGAGGGGTTTTATGTTGATCGGTAATGGTCAAAATACTAAATTTTGGGAGGACACGTGGTTAGGGGATAAGCCTCTAAGTGATCAATACCCAACACTCTACAACATAGTACATCATAAACACGTTACAGTTACAAATGTTATGAACTCCACCCCTCTGAACATAGGTTTTAGGAGAACGCTGTTGGGAAACAAGTGGCAAAGATGGTTACACTTGGTGTCTCGTTTAATGCTAGTGGAATTAAATGAGGAGGAGGATGTCTTTAAATGGGAGTTAACTACCTCGGGTGTTTTCACTGTTAGATCCTTGTATTTGGACTTGCTTAATGGTCATACGATTTTCTTGAAAAAATACATCTGGAAAATTAAAGTGCCACTTAAAATCAGGATCTTTATGTGGTTTCTTTATAGGAAAGAAATTCTCACAAAAGATAATTTGATTAAGAGGAATTGGCAAGGGCCCTCGTCATGTTGTTTTTGTGATCAGGCTGAAACAGTAGATCATCTTTTCATATCATATCCTTTTGCTAAAATTGTTATGGAGGATTATTTTCACCACTTTTAACATTCCACCTCCTACGAATATTAACAATCTTTTTGGCAATTGGTTAAATGGGGTTCATAAGAAGGATAAGGGACACATTGGAGTTGATGTGTGCGCCTTATTATGGGCATTATGGAATGTCCGCAATGATTTTGTCTTTAACAAAAAAAGTTTCCCATCTTTTATGCAGGTTATTCCTATGGTTACGCATTGGATCCATATGTGGTCTTTCTTGCAGCCGGCGAAGGAGCGCCATGCCATGGATATTGGGTGCACCTGTTTGGAGATGGTTGCACGGGACTTTTACAGCCGGTGTGGTTGGCGGTCTGATCGGCGTTTAGCATAGAGATGTTATTGTGCCGATTGATATTAGCTGTCTTTAAGTGGCTTATTTTTGTTGAGACTTTGGACGACGTATGAGCTGTAATAATCTGTAAAATCTTCTAATAATGCAATAAAAGGTCGTATGCATCAATTGATGCAGGGGCCGGGGTTTTGCCCCCTTTTCGAAAAAAAATCAATGGTGAAAAATGTAACAATTCCTTGGCATTATATGAGAGACAAGTCATCATACCAAATGAACACCTGCGAGTCTGAGCGGATGAATCTGATACCCTTGCCTGGGTATATCTTGGCACCACTAAAGCGGCATAGTTCAGTTAGGAATTCAAAATTGTGTAAGAAACAATAACTCACTATATCCACACTTAAATAACAACATGGATCTATTGGAAGATACATTGCAAGGGTCAAACAACTTACTTGAGAACCATCTTCGCTCCCTGAACAAACCTTCGACGCCTCCTGTAAATTACATCATTGGAATCATCAGAGGGAGATACACCACATTTCAAGTTACAAGTTGCAGTTATGTGTCTTGCTACTATGTTAAATGTGAGAGCAGCAGCAATCTACATCATCGCCACAACATAAGAATGTATCTAGGAAGAAATAACATCCTACATATTAATTACTAGAGTTACCCCTAATCTTGCATACAAAACAATACATTAATATCTCAACATATGTAGGATGTAGTTTTGTATCTGCATAGATGCATAGCTACATGTACTGACAAAATCCAATCTGATCATGACACCTCTGAGCTCCACACCTAGGTTACATCTAAAGGTCAGACCAAACACACAAACAACAAGATTCAGTATAGTCGTCTAACCGTAGCATGCATTAAAAAATTACACCAAAACTACTAGATCGAGAGGTTCATGTATAGAAACGATTACCTTGCAAGGATGTAGCTGGAATCGCAGGGGATGTAGGCGGATACATGGGGATGCAGTCGGGGACGGGGGATGTAGGCGTCAACGCAAGGATGTAGCCGTCGGCGCTAGGATGTAGCCAGCGCCTCGAGGATGCATCCTCCTGCTGGCGAGTGTGTAGCCTCCGCCGTCGTGAGGATGGAACCAACCAGAGAATACCGCGCCGTGAGGAAACCCATAGGGATCTCCTTCCACCAACGACGACGACGGGTGGCCGGAAAAGGGGCTGCTGAGTTCACCGACACCGAGCGCAGAGGGGAGAACCTCCGCGAGCGCTCTCTACGACGGCGAATCGGGTCGGAGCGTCAACTACCAGATCAGCAGAGGAACAAAGGAGAAGAAATGGAGAATGGGAGTACGGGACGGTCCGCCTCGAAGGTGTTGTATGAAAAAACCGTCCTCCATTGCTCGCTATAATTGTACGCGCGCATGAGCCCTTCGATGCAGTTCGCGCAGCCAGAAGACGTGACCTCACTATAAGATAGATGGAGGTCGGCTTAGAAACAGAAATCACGATACTTAAATGTAAAGAAATCTGGTCGGGAGGTGACCTCGCGTTACCCTAAACCGAGGTCGACCTTGGTGTAGCAGCGTCCTTTGTTAAAATTTGAATTAATTTATATACTAAATAGTGTCCAGATTGATCTAAATTTTCACAATTCTGCGACATCTATTTTAAGACGGAGGGAGTAAGTGAAATCAGCAAAGGTACTCCATCCGGTTCCAAGACTTGATTCATAGTTGTCTAAATTCATATGTATCTAGACCCGTTTTAGTAGTAAATACATACAAATCAAGACAAGTTTTATAGAACAAGGAAGTAATTAATTAATCAAGCAACACTTTGGTTGATCCGAAACTCAGGACTAAGCAGCGGCATACATACTTTGCCGCGGAGGTTGGTGACGGCCGCGTGATGGCACACATGTAAGCTCGATCTCCTAAAATTAGACGGGGCCTTGGTTGTCTGGTTAAATTCAAAAAGTTAATCAAATAACTTCGTTACCTAATTATTAGGTAAATAAGGATATTTAGTAAAATGAAAAAAAAGGTTGAATCTTTTTTTACTTTCTATTTAATTTTAGATTTCTTTAAAACAAAGATGAAGCAACTCTCTTGTTTCGTAACTGATTGATTAAATTCCGCGTTGTCTCTTGTCTTAGAAATGATCGATCGGTTCGTTATCTCTCAAGAAAATATGCAGAGGTAGCTTATACTTAAATTATGACCTGACAATGCCTTAGTCTTCTCTCTCAAAAGCGCATCGCATGTACTGAACACACGCTTGCTAGCAGCGTTATATACTTATCCATCTATTTGTTTTTGGGAAGGAGAAAATGGCAGTGGTATACATGCATCCATCAACTCAAGAGGGGTAAGAAAAATAAACCATCAATTTCCTTTTCTCGATCGGTCCTATATAAGCAAACACTACTACTAGTAGTACCTTAAACAGTAGTCTCTCATTCACCAAAACGTTTTACTCTAAATTGCTAAAAGTGCCCAAAACCTAACTAAAACCTTCAGCGACTAACTCTATATATGTATGGCTAACTATATTGAAAGATCTAATTGAGTTCCAGGAACTCCTTGATGGGGTCTTCCAGTTGCTCCATGACGGTCTCCCATCCGGCCTGCGTGGGGTTCATGTCATCCCAGTAGAAGTACTTGTCGGCTTTCTCACAAAGCGTGTACCGGAAGTCCGAGTCCGACTCGCCCATCTGGCCACAATACCCCTTTGGGTCCATGCTTTGGCAGCACGGCGACAACTTCTCGTCGAACGCATCCGTGTTTTCACCTACACATAGAGACACATCAAACAAATTGATGTTACTACTGTTGTAAAGTTGAAACTAGCACACGATGATGGAGATATATAGCAATTTGAATGATCTAGCGTACCGTTAGTGCCATCAATAATGTTGGTGAAGGCAGAGTTGAGATCAATGGTGTGCACGCCGTCCATCGCTCTAAGCAGCGTCTTCAAATCATCGTTGTGGACCGAGGCGTAGTGGTTGCGTCCACGGTCGCACTCGGTGAAGAGGTTTGGCACGGTCCGCGATGGCGCACAGCCAACAGGGGGAAGGTTGTTCACGAGAACCTTGGTCACCCCCATCTCCTGCAGCCGCTGCACATTGGTCACGATCTCCTCGGTCACGTTCCTGATAAAACCGTGGATCGTGTCGTTCTTGACAAAAGCGTGGATATTGGGGTCCTCGCGTTCATCACCGAGGGATGTGTAGTCGTTGCCGGAGATAGCGATGAGAGCGACGGAGTGCTCGACGCGCCTCCGTTAGATGGTTCCATCCGCGATAAGGGACACAAAAGTGCCGACCTGGTCGCCGAGGGTGGCCGCCTTGCTAGGAACCTGAAACGCGCAGGCGCCGCCGACGGCGAAGGTCATGCCGGCCTTGTCGCAGGTGTTCTTCTCGGTGAGCATGTATGCGGGAGGCGCGATGTCGAGCCCCATGATTTGTGCTGTAAGCGTCAACGGATGTCCACAAGTATAGATTAGGATACATTAAAATTGTTAGATTGAGAATATGAAAGTATCTAGCTCGAGACATACCAACAAGATCCGATTGGACCATGTAGTTGGAGAATCGGCCGGTGGGGTTGTGGCGCCCGTCGGTGAATGAGCCATAGGGGAAGAACCATTGGCGTGTCTTCTCGGTGACGGCGGGCGTGCGCCGGAAGGGATTTGTCCGCGGCTTGGGGGTGTTGCCGTTGTCGGCAAAGGAGTCGCCGAAGACGAAGAGGTGGCGGAACTCGGGGAGATCATCAGGATTTCGCCGAGACTCTACACGGGAAGCTGTGCGGGGGCATAGGGAAAATTAGAGAAGGAAAATTATCTGGCAGAGGATCGAGATGATCTTCATGCTGGTATTGGTGTCGTCTCGTCTCGCTCTCGCCTGAGAGGGATGAGTCGAGGATGGTCGCAGAGGAGGCGCTGGTATTTATTAGGGAGGTGGGCTGTCGTAGCATGCATGGAGATCATGGGGCCGCTAGCCAGCGTTGTGGTTGTTCTGGACTCCATGGCTGCCTGCGTCGTGTCGTGGTTCTAGAAGACCAACAAACACGTACGGCTACCTATATAACTTCAAAACAGAGGTGCTTGTGGGAAATCTATCTACTTTGAGAACGTAGCATGCATGGAGATCATGCCGGCGTTGTGGTTGTTCTGGACTCCATCGCTGCCTGCGTCGTGTCAATGTTCTGGACTCGCTGCTGCCTACTTCGTGGTTCTAGAAGACGAACAAACACGTACGGCACGTATAACTTCAGCGCACAGGAGTCTAGGAAATTGTGGAAATCTTTGTACTTTCAGAAAGTTCTTCAGCCTGGCACTATGTCGCGGTAGATTGTTCCAGGCATTTTGTTAGAGCCATTTCTGCAAAACGCCTGGAATTTTGTGGCATTTCCAGGAAGTGCCTGGAAAAATCAGCAATCCGGCATGGAGTCCTTCCGTGTGCAGCACACCGTCCTTTCCAGGCTCCTGTGGGTCATCTGGAAGACTAGGAATTGGATTGTTTTCGAGCCGTCTGCCTCCCCTGTCGGCGAGATTCTCGAGCTAATCGTTGTGCACCTGCGGCTTTGGTGAGTTAGGGTGCCACCCCGTGTTACCTTCGAGTGCGTGGAGCAATGGTGTGTGTCCCTCTTGTAGCCGGGAGGTAAAACGTGATTCCCCTTCCCCGTCGAAGGATCGCTCGGTTTAAACGTCTCCCCCTCCCTTTCCCTTAAAATGTAATTTCTCCCCTTAAAATGTAATTTCTCCCCGTGGCGCATGTCGCCTCCTTTTAATGAAAATTTGAGGTGGACAGTTCGCCCCCTGTTGTTCTCGCTCAATAAAAATCAGATTTTTTTTTGAACGAGGGAAGGGACCCAAAGGTCCCATGCATTAATATAACAAAAGTGATAATACACTGGAGAAATGACCTAAAGGATAAATGAAAATACAAATGTATCCCTGTAGATTACAAAAATGACCTCATAATAAAACACAGAAAAAGCATTGACTCCTTGTCCAATCTTCGACCTCGCTGGCGATGCAATTGCACCATCGCCAGCCACATCCTTGCCGGCGGGCAAGGTTGAAAGGGCCTCTCGCCAGTGGTTGAAGGAGGGGGCATCGGAAAAATCCAGCAAAGCAGACTAAGGCCAGAGAACCACCCTAACCACCCAAGTGCATACTCGAGAAATTTGATCTTTTGTGGAAGCTCCAGCAGCAAGATGAGGCCGATGCAGCGGATTAAGATAAGACACAGTCGTGAATGATAGTTCTCCATCTTACCAGCAACCTCCCAGACCCGCCATGGACAGCAGCAACTCTGTCCTCTCTCTCAGCCCCACGCAGACAGAGGGAACAAAGCAAAATACCACATCGATGGCGGTCCAAGAAATCACCAAAGGCCTTGAATAGAGGATCTCGTCGCCGCCTTTAGTTTCCACCATGGAAGCTCCACCACGGTGAAGGAGCTTGCCGCATGGAGTAGAGCCTGGCCAAAGGAATCACCCCTCTCCTTGATGCGTGTCTTATTTAGAGGGATGCCCGAGCCCTTATTTTCCCTAGCATCACCACCTTCCACCAGAGATGAGTAGAAAAGCAGAGGGAGGTCGAGTCGTTGAAGATCTAGCCGCCAAGATCCACCATCCTACCCTCAGTCTCCATATAAACACACTAGAAGCAAACTCAAACTCGAATCCTGCAACTACTATGTGCAAATGGGGCCAGCCACCTGATCCATCCCCTCGTCGGCTGATGGGGATATGCCAAATGGGGTATGCCCAGCAGGACGTTTCAACTGGACCAGGGCTTTTGCGAGTGAGCCTGCAGGATGGCGACTGAAGAAGGAGCCTGGCGACTAGAAGCTGGAGGACCAGAAGTGTAGTTAGGCCCAGCCGGATTAGGTCAAATCCTCCAAGTCCCTAATTGATTCGGTTGTATATATGTAAACCCTAGCGAGGCACCCCTATATAAGCCTCCCTAGGGTACTCTCTGAACTTACATTCCATCATACACCCATCCAAGCGACTTGCTGCCTAGCCGCTGAGCTCGCGACCCTTGTAACTCACTCGCCGATAATACAATATGGTAGGAGTAGGTCTTTACTCTACGGGGGTTGAACCTAGGTAAGTCCCTGTGTCTTTGCCCTCATCTCACTCCGTAGATAGCTGCCCGCTCTTGCCCCAAATCCTTCCAATCGCTACCCCTGGTAGCAACTGCCGTGGTCATTCCCACAATAGTGGCGCCCACCATGCAGCATGGCCGGTTCGGCCTGAGTTCTACGGCGACACCCTATTCGCCAATCGATCGGCCAATCGCCACCGGCTGCATGATCGCCAGCGGTGGGATCCTCCAAATCCTGCCCAACAGCTTCATCCCGGCATCGCGCCCAATCACGCATAGCGTAGTGATGCCAGTCGGCACCATCAACCTGTTTGTCGGCTTCACGGACGTCGTCGACCCGGCGGAGATGGTGATCATCTATGGGTTGCTACCACGCCGCGATCTACTCTTGGAAGGCCAGATCCGCTCCATCAGCCACCTCGCCTTCGAGTACGACTCGGCCGCTAGCAACGCGGTCGGGACTGACGCCGCCGCGGATGACGCGGCCCTCCACGACGACGCTGATTCTGTGACCCCTGCCTCAGTCACCGGATCCATCACCACGGCATCACGTGAGGACTCCATCACCCGAGTCTCTAACGCTGAGGTATTCGAGGACTCTTCCATCCTCGGGATCTTTGACTCCAACTCCGGGTCGGAGTCACCCGATGACTTGCGCGCCAGATCCAGTCGCTTCAACGCGATCTACATGACGGGCAGCGCGAGCGCCCTGCCAAATCCATTCTCTACGCCAATCCTTCCAACTGCGATGGCGACGAAGTTCGAAGAAGCCCGCCTCCGACTCGAGGAGGAAACACGCATGGAGCAGGCCGACTACGAGAAGTTCCGCCTCGAGTGGCAAATCGCGGGGGGAGCTGTCGCTCTACCACCGATGCCGCATCAGGACCCGGCTGAACTCCAACGTCCAGGGTGCGTCCTGAACTTCAACGACGAGAACGACCCCGCCCGCGCGGCCGAGCGCGAGTTCTGCGAGAACGTGCCGCCTGGCGGCAGCAACCACCCACCACCTGGGGCACCTGCGACTAGAGCTCCATCGCCAACCTTAGGCCACACAGCTCCTCCTGACCAGCCGCGGATCATCATCTTGTCCCAAGCCCGCAACGCCAACGGGCTCTCGATGTACTCCACCCTGATGGACAATGTCATCACGGGGAACGCCACTTTCGCCTACCTCAACATCACAGGAGAGGGCGTGTTGCAGACCAAGTACGCCTAGGCCCTACTCGCCAGGGCCGTCGAGCAGCAAGCCATGGGAGTTGACCCGCGGGGACGGATGTACTCCCGTTCATCAGGGAGCAGGGCAGCCTCAAGCGGCCGTCCAATAGTCGCCAACACCCTGATCTACCCACCGCATGGGCCCCTGCAGCTCCAACCACGGGTCGCGAATCCTACACTCTCCACCAACGAGCCACGACCCGTGAACAACACGGTCACCGCCAACGGCCAGCCGATCAACTTGCGGACCCACATCGTCAACAATTAGGCCTGGCGAGCTCGCCAACCGCACGATCAGAGGCACACCCTCACCAACCGCGGCGAGCCAGAGCCAAGGGCACACTCAGCCAATTCGGCCTGTAGTGCTTCGGACCAATGATCCGAAGCGAAAAGTACCTCGCGAACTTCAAGGCGCAGAAGGATATTGAGAAGTACGACCCGACGTACGACCCAGCGGTGTGGCTTGACACATACCTCATGGCGATGGGGATCACCGGCCACACCGACCTACTCGCCGCTTTCTACCTCCCCCTAATGATGGAGGGAGCTACCCGACAATGGATCAACAGCCTCCCCGCGGACAACATCGACTCGTGGGAGGAAATGCGCGAGGCCTTCGTAAGGCACTTCGAGGATTCCTAGACCCGCGCCACCACCATCAACGACCTGGAGCGCTGCATCCAGGGACAACGCAAGTCGACCCGCCACTAGGTCCAGCGATGGCAAGACCTGTGGAACAACGCCTCTAGCATCCAATCGGACACGGTGATCCACTACTTCAAGAACGCGTGCCGCTACGAACCTCTGGTCGCTAAGATCAAGAGGGTTTACCAGACGCTCGACAACATCGCCGATCTCCTCGAGATTGCCAAGCGCTACGCGAAGGAGGACCCCAACCAAGACTCCGATGACGACTCAGGGGGAAGACGCTGCACCGGCGGCAACGACAACGGGAGACAGCGTGAGATGCGCTATAGCAATACTCACCTCACCGGCAAGCATCACGGTGACGGGTGAGTCCACTTTGTTGCCAACACCGGCTATGGGCAGCGCAACCTGAAGAACTTTCGCCACGACATAGGAAACTACCGCGACAGAAGAAACTACCGTGCCAACAACACGGCGAGGCCAAAATTCGACCCTGCCTCCCTACTCAACCAACCCTGTGTCTACCACATCAGGGAGGGGAAGCCCACCACTCACACCACTGCCAACTGCCACTCTCTAAAGGAGATCGAAAAGGCCAGGCAAGCAAGGGAGGGCAACAACGACGAACCCCCCCCCCCCCCCCCGGGACAATGGCGGGTTCGGTCATTGATGGTTGTGATATACAACACTTTTTAGCAATATAAATTATGTCATTTGCCTATCATATCATGCTCCATCTTACTATTGCTATGCCTAATATGCAGGATTACTTGTTTTTATTAAATTCAATATGAGCTTTGCACATTTATTATTTTACGTAGAATTTTATCCCTCTTCCTTGTCTTTGACATGTGTGTAGGTGTTGATGATTATTATGGACAAAACAAAGGAAAAAGGAACAAAGAGAGCATAGTATGGAGGAGCTGTAGGGACCAGACTTAGCCATTTGAGGTGTTGGAAAAGTGAATTTTTCCAACTTATCAAACTAAATATCCAAGACCACAGGGTTGTAGCCCTCGATGATACGAACTCAACGAGCCCAAGAACACCCAAAACGGAGTTCATATGAATAAATTGCCACCAAAATACTAAAAGGGACAAATGGTTTGACGACCAACTATACGGCGGGAGCAGTAATTCCAGTCGTATAGCTCCCGTCGTATAGTTGCCAAAAAGATCGCAAACGATGGGATTTTGCTCTAGAAAAGCTCCAGAACCTTCCCTAATTCACATGACAGTATTCGGGGAACCCTAGGGCACCCCCAAGGCCTATATAAACGGGGGAGGACCCAAGAAAGCCACAATACACCATATACAAGATCTAGATCCCATATACCGCCTCCACGGCGGCGCCCTGCCGCCGTGCTGTCTCCATAGCCTCTATAGCTCCACGAAGATCTCGATCTCCATCAACACCATCAAGCCATCCAAGCAAGAAGAGGAGGAGAAGGAGGCCGCCACCATCAGCACTCCAACGCCACCATCACCGCGCCGTCATCACCATCTCCATCACTGCTACTCCTTCATCCTTCCCCATCATGATCTCTGTGATGGGTTGCAACATGGCTTGAACCCCCTTTTATTAATGTCACTACTAGGAAACAGCCCATCTGTGGCGCATGGAAATTGGACTTCTGTGGCGCATATCCTAGTCGCCACTATTACCTCGCCCTGATAACTACTTCCTGTGGCGCATAAGGATATGCGCCACAGAAGTCCCAGACTTCTGTGGCGCATTTCTTCATATGCGCCACAGGAAGAACTTCTGTGGCACATTTACGTATATGCGCCACAGAAAGCCCATGCGCCACTAACTATATAATTATATGCGCCACTGATTGCGTAACACGTATTCGAAGTAAAATACTTTCCTGGTGTATAATCAGGTATTTATATAGGATTTATACAGTATTTATCCAGATGAGTATAAAATACATTGCACAAGTAGTAGATGCATGAAAACCGACATATATATAATACAAACACTTAGAGCCCGATCGAGATACATATATAGTGTCAAGTGCCAAACTTTTACACAAGCGCCGAATACAAAGTTCATATCATCTACATTACAAATATGAAGTGGTCACCGCCGCCTACACTAGGATCAAATAGAATACAGCTGTGATAATGGTGAGCAAGAGCATTAGCCCGACCAATATCTTCATCCGGTTCTTCTTGCACAAGTGGTTCCTCCACTTGGCTATCGCCTCCTCTCTAGTCACGTATCCTTTGTAGATGTTCCCGCTGAACTTGTTCACTTGTTTGTGACAATCCTCCCACTCCTCGTAGACTCCTGGAACCCTACCCATGTACACCACATACCACCTCGTCGCCATCTCTATAGACGACAAGGCATATTAGTAAAAATACAACGAAAAGAATGAATAAAGGGTTCACATGCATATATATATATATATATATATATATATATGTTCACAGAATATAAAACAAAGGATCCATAAACCTAAAAGATAGATCATCATAGAAGCAATAAGTTCAACGACAACACGACCACAAGGTAGTTTAAGTCTAACAAAAATGACCATTTCGACCACGAGATAGTAAAGTTTATGACACACACACTAATACAGCAGGCATCCATCAAGAATATACACACACTGGATCATGCTAGAGGCACACATCGATCATGATGAAGACTTCCTATTCTCGCTCGACTTCGGGAATGGTAGATAGTGTAACTACCTCGGTGAATTACGCTCTTAGTTACATGCCTGGATGAACGAAAGTGGTTAAAATAGTACGGTGGGGCCCGGGGCCACTCACGGTAGACCTTTCGGCCGTCCTAACCACTTTCAGAACATCGGGACAAGAACGAGGGGCATAATAGGCAGGCGAAGGGATCAACTACATACACAAATGAGTATGTATGCAAGCCACATACAACAGTCCTCAGAGCCATTCCATCTAAAAGAAATAGAAATATTGCAACGCCATACGGCAAGATTCAAATATCCTAGATAGAGATAATAATTTAGGATAGCTCCTCATACAACACACATCAGAGTATCAGGCGGAAGCGGAAAACAAGATCCGAGTACGGATAAGAAGCAAATTGGCATAAGATGCCGCATAAATAAACACATCCCGCCCACAGATCTCACGGATCCCCGTTCCCGGAATCTCTACACCGAATGATCGTTGCCAACATCATCTGTCTCCTCCACCCAGTATCCATCTTGCGAGTACACCTGTTCATCTGAATCAAACAATTTATCGTGTGAGACCCTAGGGGTACTCAGCAAGTCTTTATGCCACTAAAGGGGACACAACCTGGGGTGACGCAATTGCAGCAAAAGATAATAGCTAACAATTCTATAGACACTCGCTAACCATCCGCCTAACCAATGATAGACGGATGTCCGTGAATTAAGAACAACAGTTATAACAGTATAATTAATAGATCCATCCTCCTCCTCGCTTACCAACGAGGAAGCGGACGAACAACCCCCATCATCCGTTGGCAGTTTTATTATCCATTCCATGAGTGTTGCACTATTTACTAGTCAAGTACTTAGTCAAATTAAAAGCGGTACTTTAGTTATACTTGTCTATGATCGAGAAACTGTGCTCCAACTCGTCCATAACCGCGGACACGGCTTTCAGAAAGATTTACCCTATAGGGGTGCACGAATAGCAATACACACTCGATCAACCTCGGAAAAAGCAGCTCAAAACCCAACGAGGCATTCACGACAAAGCAATCACATGATTCAGAAATATTTCAGGGGGCCACCCCATTAAGCTACCCGCAACGAAGTTGGCCGGCTCCGCCACGGACCCAAGGTTTGTGTGGACGGCGGCAAATGACTGGGAACCCGAAAATGTGACTGGGCTTGTCGATACAGCGAAAACGTGTCATGATCCAAAACAGTACAGGTGCTCCCCGCACAATCTTAAATAAAGTAGTAACATGGCATAAGTACAGGATAGTAATAAAGCCCCAAACTAATTGTGGCCCCAAGAAATAAGAATGAATCAAGCTCTGGCTCAGGGGGGTCCATAAGGCCTCCCGGATGTGGATAGTGCGAATAGTCAAGGAACAGGAATCAAGTACTCGGGGTCCTACGGGACACAAGTGAGCATGAAAAACCAAAAAAAGCAGATATTGCTCACTGGTGCCTCTTTCATTAGTTATCCCATTACTACTCAGGTTAACTTGTTTAGGTACCTCGTTATCCATCAGACACTCACATACCCTACACATGCTTTTCTACGACTCGCATGGCTCAAACAACTCCTATAGTAATGGCTCATGGGATGGAGGAACAAGCTTCGGTGGGGTTTGAAAGTAAAGGCTATGCAGTACTTGGGATTCAATTTAATGCAATCGCGACTCAATGATGCAAGAATAAGATAGAGGCAATAGGTACTATATGTATGCAAGCATGAGGTAGTGCTTGCTTGGCAGCTCAGTTGAAGCGAGAGATGGATCTGGGTAGTACTCCTGTGATTCCTGGTAATTCTCCTGCTGGGCGTCTATTCGAAGAAGAACCAAACAAACAAGGGCCAATATAAATAAAGTGCACAAGCATTAAAATGCGTCAAGCAAACAAGAATGCCATGATGAATGATGCACAATTTACATGGCATTAAAGTAGCATGGCATGGTGAGGTGTCAGATACAAGAATACAACATTTTATGATTTATTTACCCAAGTTTTATTGTCATAAACAGTTCAGATTTTTAATAATGACATGATACATGCTTCAATGCAGGACAAGGACTGCATAGATAGAACGGGCTCGTCGCGCTGATCGATTTAGACATATTATTTGCCAAGTTTGGAGTTATAGAATTAAAGTTATTAATTTATTAAGAAAAGGGCATTTTATTGTGATTTTAATTATCTCGAAATTTTAAAGTGATCAAACAACATTTTGAATGGCATATTTGAATTCCTCACATTTTTCTGATTCCAAAACATATATTATAGGTATTATTTGGTATTGCCAAAATAAAGTTATTAATTTCTGGATTTTAAAATCATATAAACAAATTCTGGAATTATTTTTATTATAGAGAAAGGTCACAGGTCTTTTTGCACACAAATGAACCTAGCCACACACGCTGACGCGCGGGGCCCGGCTGACTCAGCGCAGGGAGCTGGCGATGGATAAGGTGGGGGTTACTCTAGATTTTTCTCACCTTGAGGTTTCCTAGCCATAGAGAATGACAGGTGGGCCTCCGGGCGGCGGGGCCACAGCGCGCGCGGGGCCAGCCCGCGCTGGACACGTGGGCAATCCGGGGCACGGGGGGACGGGTCTGTGCCGGCCGGATTCTCCTAGGGGGGGTTGTGCAAAATGGGCCAGCGAATCTGAATTCGATCCAAAAACGGGGCTAGCTCGTCTGATTTTCAGAAGACGGTGGCGAGCTATCCCTTGGGAATTTTGCGATGCTGCAAAAAGCAAAGTTGAAGAGGGCAGCAAGGTGCACAACTTTCATGTACGGAGTTTCTCCGGTGGAGCAATGTGGAGCCCGGAAATTGACGAAGAACAGGGATGAAAAACGGTATCCGAGACTGTCGGACGGGATGCAGGAAATCGACATTTTCTCTGGTTTTCATGAGACCATTCCGAGCTC
The DNA here is from genome assembly GCA_910589775.1 of Avena eriantha. Taxonomy (NCBI): domain Eukaryota; kingdom Viridiplantae; phylum Streptophyta; class Magnoliopsida; order Poales; family Poaceae; genus Avena; species Avena eriantha. Next base: position 8,236,079 of record OU342741.1, on the reverse strand, counting down.
ATCTATAGACGGATTTGGGCGCGATATGGCTCGTTGGAAAGAGGGGACTACCAGCTAGGTTTTTCGTTCTCGCGTCGTTCGAAGAGGAGCATCGCTACAACGACACCGACGCGTGGAACGGAGCAGGTCAGGCGAGGGCCGCGGTGCACTGTCGGACGCCTGCACTCGGGTTCAGAGCGGCTGGCGAGCGTGGCGGTGAAGCGCGCGCATGCGCGGCGGCGGCGAGATGATCTACCGGCGTGCATAGGAGGGATCTGGGTGCTTTCCGGGGTGTGACGTCGAGGGGGAACGTGGCTGGAACGAGGGACAGCGTCGAGGAGATGGTGCCCACGGCGGCGATGCGCGGCGACGGAGACGGCGACGAGCACGTGAGCTGCTCCTCCTCGCGTCCAGGCTTGCAGGGGCTTGAGCAGGTTCACCAGCGGCAGTCGGTGGCTCGTGGCGGCTGTGGCATGGACATGGCGGCGGCGATGGGGTTTTGGCGATATGGGGAAGGAGGAGGAAGTAGTTGGAGAGGATGAGGATGGGGAGGGGAGGGCACAGCCCTGCTGCTGCCTACTTTATGCACAAGGAGAGGGGCACGGGTTCTGCGGGAGTGCGGCGGTACGGCGTGTCGGTCACGTGGACGAGGAAGAGAAACAGGAGGATAGACAGAGGCGTGCAGCGTTGGGTTGGGACAGGGTTCAGAGGAGAGAGAGAAAGATCCCAGCGCGCGGCTCGCGATCGGGCTGGCGAGGCGATTCCGGTTGGCGCGACGGCTGCTAGGGCGTCGACACAGGCGGGTGCGGCGGTGCAACCGAACCAGGTGGCAGGCTGGCTTGGGATCAGCTGGACCAGGAGAGAGGGAGCGCAGCTGCTGCTGATTGCACTTGACCAGGGTGTCTAGCTAGCAAAACAGGCAAACCGCAAGAATGGAGATATGAAGGAGACCTGCCATGCAAGGAGTGCAACACGCTTGCCAGCCGAAGAGTGCAAGGTGGGGTTAAAGATGAGGGTGTAAGTGTGTAGAAGTGGGGTGTCACACCTAGATAGATGATCAGGTTTGGAACATATTTTACAAAGCAAGAAAAATCAAAGGCATTTAAATAAGAGACAAAACCACATAGTGGTGTTGTTATTTTATGTGGCTAGAGAGAGGTATTATATTGCATGTGGCTAGAGCTAGAGGTGTTATATTGCATGTGGCTAGAGCTAGAGGTGTTATATTGCATGTGAATATTTTGTGAAAACAAAATATACCCCATGTATGCGTGCCAAACAAAGACCAAGAAAAGAAATTACAAAACAAATAAGCTCTTAGGTGTGACCAAGTACACTTGGCAAAAAGGAAGGGTTTGGGTATGATCCCATGTGTAGGTGAATGGAAAAGGGTCCATACCAAAATAGATGTGAGCTTGATTTAAATACCAAGAAAATAATAGCAATGCCCTCATACATACTTAGATGGTGGAATATGAAGGATACCCAAAGGAAATTGGCATGCAAAAACAATAGTAGGTTGGAAGGAGTTAAAGATATATGCCCTCAACTCAATTTGGGCATTAACAATATATCAATAACCAAATTCAATATCAAGAGACAAATACAATTAATAATGCATATGAGAGAAGAACCAAAGGATAAGGGTTTTATATGATGCTCAAATGCAAGGTGGCATAATGACATGAACATGATATAATTATGATGCAACAATTATATATAGGAAGTAGCCATTATATTACTAGACCAAGTAGCATTACAATTGTTAGACAATTGGGATGCTACAGATAGCCCTCTTTCGTCATCCACGTCCTTGTGTCACCCTGCTTACGGAGGCGTTCTTCGATCTCCCTCTTACTCAACCCTCTGCCTTGTTGTAGGGCACCCCCCCTTGTGTTGACATCTTTAATGATGATTTGCGACAACTTCATCTGAATGCGATGGAAGTCTTCTCTAAGATCAGCATCGTCGATTTTCGCCAAAGATTTGGCCCATCCTCGGAGACTAGACGGCAGCGTTAGGTTCTAGCAATCCCGAACATAGCCTTTAAGGTGATGGAGGACGTAGAAGGCCTCCTTGGCACCAGCAGTCAACTGCTTGACGCGGGGGAACTCGAGCACGTGCTTGAACACGTGTTTGCCATCCTTGATACATTCCCCCTATCTACGAAGGTGCATCCCTTCTTGGTGTATCCCTCGAGAGCCTCATTGAGAACACCCCATATTCTGGTGTAGTCTTTCTTCTTCGTCAAACTCCCCAAGTCAAAATACGTGGCTAGCGAATACCTCGGGGCAAGGACGATGAGTGCGCACTATTTGTCTCTCCGCAACACAATTGGAACGGAATGTTGGAAAAAGAGCAAAGGAAGAAATATATAAGAAATGCATAAGTTACGGTGGCGATGAGCGAGTGTGTGTACTTACTCGGGAAAGAAAGGCAAAAGAAGTGTGCCCTTCCCCTTGTTGTCCACCATGAACTTCTCGAGGTACGCCGTCACCTTGGTCCGTGTCTCTGATCCTTCGACCAACTGGTTGTCCCGCATGTAGTAGGGATCCACTATCGCGATTTCCAGGGTCCTCTCTCTCTTGATCGTGATCGCCAGATTGAGCGCGTATAGGCGGACCAAGTTATAGTCCAGCCGTTTTGTGAGAAACGGCTTGAATATGTCCTCGAACGCTATGAAGAATATATCTGCGGGGGGTTCATCGACGAAGCCCACATCCAATGGCACCTTGTCCGTGAAAACCGGGTAATTTGGATCTTCGTCTTTAAGAAGGAGGCCCTCTAGTGTCTTGACACCCTCGTGCAAAGTTAACATGGCTCCAACCGCAATGTGGATCATATTCGGAGTCAATATCGGATCACCAGCTATATGCACTCGGGGCAAGCCATATTGTGTGGATGGTACGACGACGGCGTCCTGACCCCGGATCCTCTTCGGAAGAGGCTGGCTCGCACCCTTCTTATTATTATTATTACCTCTCTTCCTGTAGTGCTTCTTCTTCACAACAATGTCAGCCACTGCCATCTGCTCATCAGTCGCCTTTCGGAGTGTGTTGGGGCTGAAAACCAATCCCGGTTTCTCTTGTGGTGGATCGGCGGCCGGAGGCGTCTCTTGAGAAAGACCATGGAAGACCAGGCGTTGCGTGCATGTATTGGGCCGATTAGCTTGATGGTCGTCGTTAGCTGTGAAGGGTTCTTCATCCACAGAAGGCATATACAATCCTTTGGCTGCACCGGTGTTGATGAAGTCGTCAACGTTGACCAATTCATCATCATATTCATGGGTGCCATCATGTGGTGGTGGTAGCGGGGGCGACGGCGGTTGCGACACAACGTCTTTGCCATGTGGCGGTGCACACACTGCCAAGAGTTGATCGTGACGGCTGGTGGTGGCGACGGCGGCGGCTACTGGCTTTCGAGGTGGTGGCCGGGCGATCGGTCGAGAGGTGGCGCCGGTGCTCCCCCCCGCAAGACGAATCTGGGTCTTCGGCCATGTCAAGGGCCAGTTGTAGCATTCCCCAAGGGTCTTGTGTTCGTCGGATCCTTGAGGTTGAAAGGGGGGTCCATGTCATCGCACCCTGGCAACACCCAAGCTAACCTGACCCTCATCATGTCATCATCCATTGGATTGTTGTGCATCGTGCGGCTCGCCGGTTGTATAAGAGTGCCCTTGGCAACATCCTTTAACTCACCACCGACATCTTTAAGCAGGAGTACGCAAGAAGTGTCTTGAGGCAAAAACATGTTATTGGGCGTCATGAGATGGCAGCAGTCATGCATCAAAGGCATAAAGGAGATGTCGTGCACTAACTAATTAGTTACATTGGTGATGCCGTGGATCTCGGCTAATGTAGAGACACGGCCGATGCAGGCGCCCGGCCTATCATCATCTGCAATCTCCCGCTCGGGTGTCTCACGAAGCACGACCGCCGTCGGCTGCGCCTTATTAGTATCTTTGGCGGGAGGGGGCCGTCGGTGGGACCAAAACGAGCGGCTACGTCCAGATGTTGACGGCTGGCGGGGTCACCAGGTCCGGCGACATGGTAACATTGATGCCCGAGTTGCTGCCGCTTAAGCTGGCCAGATGTATCGGCCCCTGTCGACCTCCCGCATTCCAAGCAGTAAGCCCCTCGAAAAACTCAGGGGGGATCATCGAGCGGAGCTTCTCTTCCACTAACTTGTCCATCGTTTTATCATCCACCGCCTTCTCCTCCAGTGTCTGCACCTTCATCTTCAGCTCTGCAACAGCGGCTTTATCCTGGTTCTTCCTCTCCCTTCTTTTCTTGGCGTCCTGTTTGTAGTACTCCTTGAACTTCATGCTCGTACCGAAGCCGGACACACGGCCAGCTGAGGACGGTGGCAACCCCTTGTCCCTCTTCTTGTAAGCATTGGTCGCCCTGTTGAAAACCGTGTCCCATGGCTCCATCGAATCCTGGGACGACTCTGTGGCAGTAGCGTTCAGTTCCTCCTCCTGCATAGACAAGGAAAGGTGAACCCATTTAGATTCTTGACTTCATTATTTTAATTAGAACGCAATAGACTTGAGATCGGCGATAAATTCCTTACCAACTTCTTCTCGAATTCCTTCACCTCCGGATCATCGGTGATGAACTCCCTTGTTTCTGTGTCCAGGTAGTAGCGGGCCCAAACAAATTACCTAAGTTGCAAGTCCGTGGTTTTAAGCCAAGGGTTTCTTTACCAAGGCGTTCAAGCTCGGCGTCCTCCTTGTCCCAAATGGCATGTTTCCCCCTGTAACCGCCGCTTCCAAGGCGGTGGTTACCTATGTTCTGTTCCCGCATACTCCATCCCCATTTAGTCCATTTTATAGCGTCAGCAGTAGCTATATCCGCCTTGAATATCTTAAACTCACCTTCGTCGAGCATCGGATTTTTCTTACTAATAACCTCCCAGCTTTCACCTTTGTCAATGCTATTCTTCACCCAGGTTTTCCAGCTGCTCAAGGCGTTGCTCATCTTCGTGAGGGCTAGTTTGTTCACCGGGTTCTTTCTCTCGAGGTTTCTAAACCGCTCTGGGAATCTGTATCGCTTGTGAAGCTTCTTAAGGAGGTTATCGACCAAAGCTGCATTGTCAGCATGTCTGATGTACTTCGTGTTGATCGACATGCTTTCCCGGACGATGCACCCGAGTTGCAGGCCGTACCCTTTAGCAATCGCCTCTGGCGCAATGGGTATGCCACTTTCTGTGACCTAAGTGAACTCATCATAGACGGTGGCGAGTGCTAGCACCTTCCGCTCCTTCTGTTCCTTCTTCTTCTTCCTCTGAGAAGCGACCGGGTTGCCGCTACCGCCATCCGTGCGCTCGCTGCCATTGGTGGTGTCATCCTCTTCGCCTCCGTCTTCACTAGTTCCATCGTAGTCATCTTTGTGCCCCTCGTAATCAGGATCTCCGCCCTCATTGGCCCCAGCAGCTCTGGCGACGGTCGCCTCCTCCTCCGGTGGTGGTATCATCCTCATCGCCTCCTCCTCCTCCTCCTGTTGGGACCCCCGCCAGAATGACTAGTTGGCCTGTCTAGCTTGTTCTGCGACACTGATCATGTGCTTAGAAGGGCCAGACTCCTTGTTGCCCGACATGTTTGCACTATCTATTTAAAAGAGGCAAAAAGTTAGCACAAATCTCGGCCGAAAAATTCGGCATGACCTTTGCTAATTTTTTGACCTAGCAGTGCCCATTTCTCAACCGAAACGGAAGTGAATCGACACTTCGGGAGAAATAGGCAACTCAAATGAAATCCCTGCAAGACAAAACACCCCATCCCCATATTGAAAGCCCCATGCATTGACCCCAGCATCATCATCCATGCAGCCCCATCCATCATTCACGCAACAGTATAACAGATACATGTATAAGAAGAACTTAAAAAACTTAAAAGGGTACAGCAAATAATATATAAGCAGTATATATACCAGACATGTGCTTCTACTGAATGAAAACTAAGTAGCAGTTATAGTACACAGAGACACACACATTGTCTCTTCTTCTTGCACACACACAAGCTATCAAGTTATAGTACACACACTTTACCTTGCACAGTTCACTTTACACACACTTTACCTTGCACATTCTCTCTTCTTCTTGCACAGAGACAGAGAATAGTACAACAATTGCACTAAAAAAGCTGAACATCACAAGTGTCGTAGCAATAATCATCAGGAAACTAGGGGCATAGAAACAAACATACATAGATGTTCTTGGGAGCACTGGAAAGGGAAGCACGAAATTCTCTATGGATAGTGCAAAGGAAATAAAAGCAGTCTGCAAAGTATCCAAGACATTTCTTAAAATGCTAAATAACACAGACCAGATTCACACAATATATGGAACGGTAAAAAATAACATTTGAATGAAATATATAGTGTAACAGAAGTGAAGAAGGTACCTAACTAAAAGTCTAAAAGGATCAACAAAATATGTTAGAGTAAACTAGAAAGGTTGGTATGCTGAAAAGGGGACCCCAGTAGTTGCAGTTAGAGATGCATGTTTGAAACCTTTAGGGTACCATCTATTTAATCTAGTTCAAACAAATGAACTATTTTTCTCAAAAAATTATGATCTGTGAAAATTTAGTTTATTTTTTTGTACTAAAGAGGGTAGAGGGTATCCTAAAGGTTACCCACTTGCATAATTAGTCGCAGTCCTAGTGTACTAGAACTCTAGAACTATAAGTAACCTAGGCCCTTGATAATTCAATCATCAAATTTAGAACCTGATTTACATGAATGCACTGAATTTAGCATGCCTAGTACAGTGTTGCGTTAGTTATTCAGTACTCTAAGTTCAGTATGTACAGTGCAGTATTGAATATATTACTGTCAAGCAAAACCTAGTTTACATGAATGCAAGCCCTAGATCATTCTTGCAACTTCCTAGTATTAAACTAAGCTCTGATTTGATCACTACCAGTTTGATGGTGAACATAAGTATTTTATATTGCCCAAGTAATAAGCTCAGTATGCAAGGAGCTATATTTTTCATCACAATATGATGGATGTGATGTGTTCCTAAAAGAACAAAATAATCACAACTCTCAACCTTATATTTCTTAACAAAGTAATATGCTCAGTGTGCAAGGAGACATGTAGGTATCTCGGTGTCTCGAGCATCTGCCCGTGTAGGTATCAACCATCGACACAAACTAGCCACACCCTCAAAGATAAATTCAATAGAATGAAAGAGAAAGAATTATTCGAAAAAAATGTAACTTAATAAAGCCATGAACTGAACCATGTTTGCTGAAGCACAATTGGTGTCTGTACCGGGAAGATTTCTCTTTAGCAAAGCAGAGAATATAACAGAGAGGATTTTAACAAGTAGCAGCACAAGTGCACATGATGTTAGAACTACAAGTAACCCAGGCCGCGTCGCACTAAACTAAGCTTTGATGCAAGCCCTAGATCATTCTTGCAACTTCCTAGTATTAAACTAAAATTCACAAAAGTATTCTGGCAATCTGAAAATTGAGTTGAGCATTCTTGCAGAGATGGGGAAAAGAAGAGAGCGGGAAGTGTACCTGCGGATGGGGAGGTGGTCGTCGACGAGGGTGGCGGCGGTGCTCCAACTGCGGACGTTGCAGGCCACCTCCTCCTAGGTTGTAGGCAAGGCGGGGCGGGCCTCCTCCTCCACGGGCTCCGGAGCGACGGTGGCGGGCCTCCTCCTCCTAGGTCGCAGGCGGGGCGGGGCGGGGCGGGGCGGGCCTCCTCCTCCACGGGCTCCGGCGCGGCGGTGATGGGGCTCTCCTCCATGGGCTCTCCTCCACGGAGGCTTCGGCGGTGAGGGCGATTATCTAGGGTTTGCGCGCGGGCGAGATGAGGGAAAGAAATGGAGAAGGTAGCAGGGGAAGCCGAACCGTTTATTTGGCTAAGTGTGAAAGTTCTGTGGCGCATTCCTCTAAAATGCGCCACTGAATTTACAACTTCTGTGGCGCATTACTATGATATGCGCCACAAAACGTTTGGGCATAGTCCAAAACAAAGCGGCATCGTAGTTTGACAAGATCAGCTACATGTCCTAGTGGTCTTGCTGGCCAGCTTTCAACCTGGGGCAGCCAGGTTCGAATCCTGGATGTCTCAGACTTTTTTTCCTTTAAAAAAATATTTTATTCATTCAAAAAAAGCAAGAACCTATACACACATATGCATATTTATTCAAAAAAGCAAGAACATATACACATGCATACTTATCAAAAAAACCTCATGAATCATATATATATATGTGCTTGTCACACACAAATGTGAATTTGTATACCCACATGAATATCATGTGTATGTTTTAGTCTCTAACTAATATATATTTGCGAGCACACATGTGAATTAATACACAAAAAATTCACACTAATATCACATTATACCCACACGAATTAATACACCAAAAGGTCACATAATTGCTAGTGTCTCTTCACAATCTTCTTCCCTTTTTCGCTGTGGTTGAATACTTTAGCCCGTGCACTTTGAGATTTCTTCTTCTGAATGGACAACCTTTAGTAGGCAGTGTGGTCTTCCTTCTTACTTTAGTAGTAGTAGGCATGTCGAAGTACTTGTCAAATTCCTCTTTGATCTTCGGGTCGCCGTTTTTTGTTGAAATTTTGCTCATTGGCGGCTCCTTCCATTCCGATGATGCTCCTCTTGCCCCTCCTAACTACAACACGGTTGGGCTTTGACGGGTCGGTAATAAAAAAGCATTGATCAACTTGGCTAGCGAGTACCCAAGGCTCATTTTTTGCGGAGGCGTTCTTCGTTGATTTGGCATCTGGTATAACCATTGTGGTGAAATAGCGGGCTTCTTTTCCCACATTCTTGGCCCATCTAACACGGAACATCGGTACGATCTCTCCACAGTAGTCGAGCTCCCATATCTCCTCGATCCTTCCATAGAATCTTTCCATCACAGTAGTCTCATCATCAGCAAAGGATAACATAGTTACTCCTGAGTTTTGATATTCACTATTCTTGTCCTTTTCCTCGGTGTAGAATCTGTAACCGTTTATGTCGAATGACTGATAGGTCATTAGGTTGTGCCCTGGGCCCTACGACAAGGAGAATATAAGTTTTTGATCTTCCGTAGAAGGCGCCTGTGGGGGATTGTCCAGTTGCCTTTTCTTGAACCAACCCGTGAAGCTGGAGTTGTGCTCTCTAGTTACATCTCCCTTCTTCCTCGGCCGTCCCTGGTCGACATACTCCTGCTCGATTAAGCTTCTGTGCTCTTCGACCCAAGGGCCGACCACTTCAATGTGTTGTAGTGCGACTCGGTGTGCCTTTTCAAAATCAGTGCGTCGACCATCAATGCCGACATGCAGTGAGCAGCAGCCCTCGCGGTGACCATATCCACCGAGCCTGCCGAGGTGCTTCTTTGTGGGTATTCCAACATTCTTGTTCTCGGTGGTTAGATAATTCTGGCAGAAGGAGATGCACTCGTAGATCAGAAAGCCCTTGGCTATGCTTCCATCTGGACGAGACCTGTTGCGAATGAATCCTTTGATGACACCGTTTAGCCTTTCAAACGGCATCATGTTGTGCAGGAATGTCGGCCCGAGCTGGATGATGTCGTCCACGACATGTACAAGCAGATACACCATGATGTCGAAGAATGTGGGCGGGACATAAATCTCAAGCTCGCATCGTATCATCACGATCTCTTCCTGTAGCCTGTCGAGCTGCTTCACACCGATCGACTTCCTAGATATGACGTCGAAAAAGTTACAGAGGCCAAACAACGTCTCACAGACATGCTCGTCCATTATCCCACGGATCGCAACGGGGAGTATCTGCGTCATTAGCATGTGACAGTCGTGAGACTTCATACCGCTGAACCTCTTCTTCGCCACGTCCAGATATCTGCTTTATCTTCCCTGAGTAACCGTGAGGAACTTTCACTCCTAAGAGGCACCTGAAAAACTGCTCGAGCTGCTCCAGACTCAGAGTGAAGCAGGCAGCGCGAAGCCCCACCTCATTCTTCTTAACTCTTTTGCGGCGACCTTGAGTCCCTTCCGTCTGATCATCATCATCATCATCCCTATCAGGGTACTGAAGATCTTTCTTTATGCCAAGCAATTTAAGGTCCTTTCTTGCTTTCGGCCCATCCTTGGTCCTCTCCGGCATGTCCAGTAGAGTGCCAAGCAGACTCTCGGTTACGTTCTTCATGATGTGCATTACATCGAGGCTATGGGGAGTGTGAATGACCTTCCAATACGGCAGGTCCCAGAAAACAGACCTTGCTTTCCATACACCCAGCAGCGGCTTTGTCCTCGGTCGTTTTTTCCAGGCGCAGGGCAATCTACCCAATTATTCAAAAGCTCCTCGATTTCTTTGCCGCTCCTCGGACGCAGGGCTCTTTCGAGCTCGTCCTTACCATTGAACAGGTCACCACGTTTTCTCCACGGGTAATCCATGTGGAACCACTTTCGAGTACCTTGGAACATGGTTTTTGAAGACCCGGGATCCCTTGGTAGCTGGAGATGCGGTGTCTCATCCATGCACTTGATGCATGCATTGTGTCTGTGGTTCACCTGGGCCGATACATGTGCATAACCAGGATAGTCCTGCACGGTCGTGAGCAACGCGGCTCTTAGATGGAAATATTCTTTAGTGTAGGCGTCCCACGTACGGGCCGTCGTCTCCCACAAGCTGGCTAACTCCTCTCTCAATAGCCCGAGATACAGATGCATATCGATACCTGGTTGTTTCGGCCCCTGAATAAGAATGCTCATGTGTACATACCTTTGCTTCGTGCATAGCCATGGGGGGAGGTTGTACGGCCATACAACCACGGGCCAGGTGCTATGCGTGCTACTCTGGTTTTCAAAAGGATTGAGTCCATCGGTGCTCATACTTATCCTGACGTTCCTTGCATCGCCCCCGAACTCTTCGAACTCGATGTCTAATGCATTCCACTGGCTAGCGTCTGAAGGGTGTGTCAGGATCTTGCCCTTCTCTGGATCATCTTCGGGTTTCTCTCTTTCCGCGTGCCATTGCATGAGCTTTGCTTCCTTAGCATCTACGAAATATCTCTGCAGACGGGGGGTGATAGGAAAGTACCGTACCACTTTTCGAGGAACTTTCTTGTTCCCTCAATTGTACCGTCCTTGGCCACACACCGGACATGTGGTTCTATCCGCGTACTCGTTCCGATAAAGTGCGCAATCATTGATGCATGTGTGGTATTTAATGTGTGGTAGGTCGAGAGGGCACACGATTTTCTTGGCCTCCTCGATAGTTGTTGGCAATGTGTTCCCCTTAGGAAGTCGGTCGTGCCAGTGTTCCATGTTCGCGTTGAAGCTCACATCGGTCCATTTGTGTTCGGCCTTCATCTCTAGAGCCTTGAGTGTTACACTCAAACGTGTATCCTCGGGGCGACACCAAGGATACAATGGAGTCATCCTGTCTACCTCCATTTGGGCTAGCTTGGCTTTCTCTCTGGCTGCAGCTTTGTCGTTGCTCGTCTCCTTGAGGAGCAGTTCTTGAACATGAGGGTCCTACAAGACCGAAGTTAGCAGCGTCTGTGTGTTTGCGTCTTCTCCTTCTTCATGATCATGATCATGCCCGTCGCCATCTCCTTCTCCATGTTGATCATGCCCGCCGGCATCTCCTTCGTCATGATGATCATGCCCGCTGGCATCTCCTTCGTCATGATGATCATGCCCGGTAGACTCTTTGTCTTCTTGCCCGCCCACGTCTTCATGACCACCACCATGTCCTACCGGCGCCTCATTGTGGTCGCACATGAAACCACGCCTGAGCAGGTGACCCTCCAATTTTCCAGATTCAGGGTCGATCCAGCGCTGCAGTTTGCATGTTCGACATGGACATCTTATCATGGTCTTGTTGTTCAGAATCATGTCGTCCTTCGCGCCTTTCTTGTACCTAGCAATTCGACCTTCGCTCATCGTGAGGACCATGGTTGCCTGAGCGGTCAAAACAGAGAGTATAGGTGAGAACCACACCATATGAACACACACATGCATGAATGCTAGCCGGAAAAAATTCGACATGACCTTTCCTAAAATTAGGACATATGGGTAGTGCAAAAATTTGCCGAAATGGAAATGAATCAACATTTCGGCAAACATCCATGCAAACACACCGGCCGGGCCCGACAACAACAAGCAAGCAACAAAAAACTTCATCCCATTGCAAACATTCATGCACCACACAAGCATCGTCTCGCCATGGATCGCACACACACACCGCCCGCACGACAAGCTTCACCTACATGTTCATGGCCAAGTACTCACCTAGTAGACACAATAATAGCGAGACGAGACCGTGCGATGAGAGAGTGTGGACAAATAGATCTACAAGTTGGTGGAGAGGAAATTAGTAAACAAATAGAGATGTGAGAGAGAAAAGTAAGGAACTTTTAGATCTAGAAGTTGGAGTGAAGCTTCCACTTACCAATCTATGGATTAAAGTAGGTTTAGTTACAAGAAAATGGAGAAACTATAGGCAAGATGGGATGTGAGGGAGGAGGAAGACGAGTTGGGAGGAGGTAGAGATGTGAAATGGGTGGTAGTGGATAGATAAGAGCTAGCTTTTGTCACCTTTTTAACATGGATCTGGACGCCCTCATCTGTGGCGCATATGGAGGAAATGTGCCACAGATGCTGAATCTTCTGTGGCGCATAAGTCCATATGCGCCACAGAAGTGGGTGAATTAGATTCCCTCAGTGGGGCCCACCTCCAAGTTCTGTGGCGCATGTTGGGATATGCGCCACAGAAGCGAAACACATCTGTGGCGCATATCAGAACATGCGGCACAGAACTTGGGTGAATTAGATTCCATGGTGGGGCCCCCCTCCATGTTCTGTGGCGCATAAGAAAATATGCACCACAGAAGAGGCAACTTCTGTGGCGCATATCTCAGAATGCGCCAAAGAACTTGGATCAACCCACCCCGGCTGGCGGGTCCCACCAATATTCTGTGGCGCATACTCTGGAGAATGCGCCACAGAACTTCTAATCTTCTGTGGCACATGTTTTCTGGTGCGCCACTGATGTTTTCCTGTGGCGCATGGTTTCGCATATGCGCCACTGAATATCTTGTCTATCTATAGGCTGTTTCCTAGTAGTGTGTTATGATGATTTGAGTAATTGAAGTGTGGTGTGTTCTTGTTAATTAATATGTTTGTGCTTTCTCTTTATATTGTTCTATTCATGATATTATTCTAGTGATTGGAGACGTCCAATCCATTGTTGAGGAATTTACTAGGGATTTACGGAGTGTCACAAAACATATCATTAGTCTCTACTCGTCCATGGGCCTGACAAGTTCATGGGTAGAACTAATAGGATATTTGCTATAAGTGATTTACGGAGGCAATAGCAGCGTAGGATGCACCGCCCATTAAGATTTAATTTCTCAAGATCACTCATGATATAGATAGGTATAATGTTGCGAATTGCTTGACCCTAAAGTGACATACGGGATATCGTGTGACTAGCACACTTGCTTAGGAGTATGGTTGCACATAGAACTTAATGCCTTTTCTCTCGTTTACCTTGATTGGTCTTGTTACCTTAATACACTATTCTCTTACGATATGACCCATATCCGAAGAGGGTGTGGACAATTGAGTTGTCTAGTTGCCACTTACCAACGGTGGGAGACAACGGTATATGAGGGACCGTCACTATAATAGTAAATATCTATTCCATAAGCACTTATCATGCACACCGGTATACGCAACATTACTTGAGGAATCATAGCATTAATATTTCATCTCATTGCATTCACTCTTTTCAGTTTTACTTTTGTTCTAGTTTTCTTCCAGTCCTAGTAGTAGATATTACAAAACATATTCAATTCATTTATCCTAGCAACTTATAAAATAGGCTATTTCGAAACCACGGTTTGGGTGGGAACGTGGTCGCATTGACAACGCGGCTGCGAGGGTCGTGTTCGCGGAGCTCCCATCGGGACAAATTCTTTAAATATTTGCTGCTACGGGTACTACAATAACCCTGTTTTGGTACAGGAATCCAGCCCATCAAATTGGCGCCGTTGCTGGGGAGCAAAGTGTTCGGTTATCTACTCGCATATAGTTTATTTCTGTTTGTTGCTATTATCTTACTGCTTTCTTTTATATTGAAAACAATAAAAAATTACAAACCAAAAATTTCTAAAAACTGTTGCTACTAATTATGTCTTCCGAGATAAATTTTGTTCAAGAGATAATACAAGCATTGGAGGAGATAAAGGATTCAATTTCATCAAGCCTGGTTGCTAGATATGAGCTGATAAAGAAATTGGTGGACTAATTGGAAAGGCATTCATTATGATTGCGTGCTAATGATGGATCTTATTGCACAATTTGTATAACAGATGACCACCTTATTTTTAAATTTAAGTATTCCAACAATCCTACTCTAGCAACTTATAATAGAGATAAATCCTATGCTAGTTTGGAAGTACTAGAATACATTCTTTTCAAAGGTGCATCTGAAATGATATTTAGACTAGAAAGTATTGATGTTGAAAGTGAATCACTTGATGGAGTTTTTAATTTAGTATACCTCATATTCCTCTTTTGCGAAAATAATTTAAGTGGAGAGGAAAAGGAGCACAAGGAAGAGCAGGAAGAACGGATTGATCACCCGCTCAAACCTTCAACTCCTACTTTTGATTCTATCATTGCTATTAAAACACTAGTCGATGAAAAGGAGAAAAAAAAGGTGAGGTTGACAAAGAGAGTCACACTACAACTTTTGTTTGTGATGCCTCTCACTCTAGTAGTGATTTTTATGATGTTAAAAATGTTGATAATTGTTCTACGGAGGCCTTGTGCCTAGACAATCATTGGAGAGCATTAATAATAATGAACTAGAGATAGAACCTTACTATACTAACATGCAGGGTCCTGAATTCCCTGCTATGAAGGAAGAATACTGACACACTGCAAATGTATCTATAATTTTTGATGTTTCATGCTTGGTTTTATCTCCTTTCTTGTGTTTTGTCCACACTTTGGAGTACTTTTCATATGATTTCTTGGACTAACCTATTAACAAGAGCCACAGTGCCAGCTGCCTGTTTTCTGCTGTTTTTGGTTCCAGGAAAGTCAGAAAATGAATATTCTCGGAATTGGACGGGACAAAAGCCAAAGTGCCTATTTTTCAGGAAGACTCACGGAGCCAGAATACGAGACGGAGGAGGGCCAAGGGCTGGCCACACCCCCCCCCCAGGCGTGGGCTGGGCCTGGCCGCGCCATGGCATGGTCTAGCTGCCCCAGGCATCCCCTCGGTCTCCCTCTTCGCCTATAAGTATCCTTCTGACCTAAAAACTCCGGGGGGGGGGGGACGTTTTTCCAGAAGGAGTTCTGCTCCGCCGCCACCACCAGATTCCATGAAACAGCACCAGAAACTCCGTTCTGGCACCCTGCCGGGACGGGGAATTGGAGGAGATCATCGCCATCATCATCACCATCGCTTCTCCATCGACCATCCATGTTTCCCCCATCTATGAGTGAGTAATCCCCCGATGTAGGCTATGGAGATGGTAGGGATTGTATGAGATCGTTCATGTAATGGCATCAGACTTGTTATGCTTAATGCTTGTCACTAGGGCCCGAGTGCCATGATTTCGGATCTGAACATGTTATTGATTCATTATGATAGTATTGTTTATGGTCTTACCTGCAAGTTGTATACACACGTTGTTGTCCGGAACCAATGGCCCCGAAGTGACAGAAATCGGGATAACCAGAGGGAATGGCTTTGATGTGAGGATCACATGTGTTCATGGAGTGTTAATGCTTTGCTCCGGTGCTCTATTAAAAGGAGCACCTTAATTGTCAATAGTTCCCTTGAGGCCCCGCTGCAAACGGGCTGGCAGGACAAAAGATGTTGTGCAAGTTCTCATTGTGAGCACGTATGACTATATATGGAACACATGCCTAGGCTTATCTAGTGGATGCTTTATCTTGTTTATCTGCAATTGCCCTATGTTCTGATTGCTATGTGAATTGTCTTGTCCATGCAACGCCCGTCCATCCATCCCTATGCCTACCGCACTTGAATCCTACTGTTTACTGCTATTGTCCATGCAACGCCCGCCCATCCATCCCTATGCCTGGCTTTATGGCTTTAAAGACAGCGCGTCCCGGGAGGCAACCCGGAAGTCATTAGACGTCTTTCTTAGTTTTGTGTCTTGAGTCTAGTTGCATTCATGTTGCATTGGCACTTTTATTCTTCGCATGTGTTGCTATTAGAGTAATCTTGTGGTAGTTTTCAAAAGGTAGAATTTATTGTCACTATATTATGTGTTCCATAAATTCGCTAAAAAGGAAGAGAAAATCAGTTTCAGGTGAATCCTTCAATTATATGTATTTGTTGGTCGAAAATAAAAATTCTGGCCATATAGTTCCGGCCGTATAGATATTTTTGCCATCAACAATTTTTCTATCATAAATACTGATGGTTTAACGATGAACTACGGCGGGAATAAAAATTCCGGCCGTATAGTTCCGGTCGTATATATATCGAGGCTTTCGTACAATTTATTTTCCAGGTATAGAGGGTTTGACGACCAACTATACGGCGGGAAAAAATTGTTCCAGACGTATAGTTTTAGCCGTATAGCTGCGGCGCCAGGTGGAAATCATAAAATTTTGACAGCAGGCCAACTATACGACAGGAACACATTGTTCCGGGAGGATAGCTGCGCCCGTATAGTTGAGAAAACCCCTCAAACGTCAACTGGACGGTAACCATTGCTCAAAATTTCATTCTTTCTTTTTCCTTCTTCTAAAAACCTCGAAGCACCATGTGGGAGCTTCTCCCATGATTTAGAGAAGCCGAGCGTATGTAAACAATAAAGTTCAATCTCAGAAATCCCTTAAGTTTAATTCTCTTTAGTAGTTCATGTTTTCTTTTCATTTTATTTCATTAGTTGGGCGAACGAACTTCGTTCGTACACCAAACCGTTATCTTTTATTTTGTGTGTTATTTTCGCAGGGACTTGAATATTATGTGACGATGTGTACGATAATGCCAACCGTGCAAACACTCGCAGTGCGGATTATCTAAATCATTCTATCTTTATTTAACTAAGTTACCTCTCAGTGTGGATTGTACAGACACATGTAAAGCAAGACACGAATATTTACTAATAAATGGAACAAACACCCGTAGTCCAACCAGGAATATGGAGCAAGTAAAAATAATTTACATTACAAAAAGTCATTGAACTCTCTAGGTTTGGTAGTTTAATAATTACATAACACTACTTCTATAAATTAGAAATTAAATGTATGAAAATAAATGGGAACTTCTTTAAAATTTAAATAGATTTTTAAGATTTTGCCCTCGCATTGCGAGGGCCACCGTGATAGTTTTTTAATAAAGGAAGAGAAAGAACCTATAAAAGTTGCCGCAATTTTGCAGCACAAATCGTTTGTTTATCCTTATGTTTTCCAATATGTTTGCTATGTCCACATGCCACAACTTTGCAGCACAAATCGTCTGTTCATCCTTATGTTTTTCAATGTGTTTGATGTGTTCACATGTCGCTAGACTTGACCATTAGATTGTGCAACCACCCTCTCAGATATAGCCTTATAGACGACTGCATGCGCAAGTCTCGCCAGTAGCAAATCAGATCACAACGAGTACACTATTTTGAGCACTCAAGATCTGTATTCACAAATAATAATAACCGAGGGACAACTCTAAATTTAAAATGTTATGGTGAAGGTTGGGGTTATAATTACATAAGCATGTTTGGTAACTTTCCCATGTGGGTTGCGAGGAGATGATCATTTCAGGTAGCCAACTGCATGTCAGAACCCTCTACCCATTAGGGCTATGACCAAGGATCGGTTTGAACTTTTCACATAAAGGAAGGGGATGTTAAGCCTCCCTTCAAACCAACACTAGGTGGAGAGATGAAAATCCTGAAGTAGATAGAGACAAATAATAAAGATGTTTTATTGTCATATCGCAAATGTTCATAATATTTTTATACCATGCTATAACTATGTTAATTGGAAATATTAATACACGTGTGGTATGTAAATAAACCAAGTCCCTAGTAGCCTCCAGTCAACTAGCTCATTGGTCCAACGATAATCAAGGTTTCCAGACCATGGACATTTAAGTCAATTGACAATGGGGTTATGTCGTTGGATGAATAATGTGATGGACACACACCCAACCATAAAATTGCAATAAGATCAAGTCACAAAGTTTAACATTGCGATAACTAGTAAAGAGTAGTAACTCACTGATTTGACCGTGAGATCATATCTAATCACTATCACCAGGAGCTACCTTTCCTGCATCAACCATCAAACTATAATAGGGTGATCATAAAGGTGTCTCTGAGGTATTCCAATGTGGTATGTTGAGGCGTATGCATCGAGATCGGGATTTGCCCATCCGAGTGACGGATAGATACTCTGGACCCACTCGGTGAGATTACATCTATGAAGATGACAAGCATGTGACTAGGTCACGGGGATGTAATATCACAGGACCTAGTAAACGTGTTTGTTGTAATAAAATTGAACTAGTATCGAGATACCAGAGATCAGATCTTGGACAAAAACATATCGAAGAGTAATGGGAATGAGACTCGACATTTAAGATTCAAGCGATCAAATAATTCGTGGACTACATGGGGGCATCATGGGTTTCCAAATCCAGCTGTTGGTCATTGATTGGAGAAATGTCTCAATCATGTATGTGCATTTCCGAACCGTAGGTTGGTATGCTTAAGGATATATAATGCTTAGGGATTGATCCGAGATCGACTGAGAAGACTGAAGAGAGAAACAGAAGTGTTCTGGGTAAGTCCGGAGGTAGTTCATAGTGATTCAAAATGAGTTCTGGATAATGGGAAATTAATTAAATAAGATTTTAATATTAATTGCTGGAATTAAATATTAAAATCTAATTTAAATTTAATTTTGAGCATGCCTCTTTATTGGGCTACTTCCCTTAGGGAAGGGTCAATGAAGGGGAACATCCGCCCCAAGTGGCATGGGGCCGACCAGCCATGGGCCTAGGCATGCGCAGGGGTGGGGCCCACCCCGTCGACCGCCATCCCTCCCTTTAGTGCCACCTCGGCTAGGCCTTGGTACTGGTGCTCCCTTTTCCCCTATATAAAGAGAGGAGGACCCCCTACTCAAATCACTCAAGTGGTTTTGCCTTCTCTCCCTCTCCTTTCTCTCACAAATGTGTGGTTCCACAATTGGAACGAGCATACGGGGATAGAGACTTCTCCATGATACGCACACTGTCGTGTTACTAGAGTCGTTCCAGATCTTTCTTCTTCCGCTGCTTCGTTGGACTGGAGCCCGGGGGACATATCTACACCGGACGCGTGTAGAACTGTGGAGGTGTCACTAGACGCTTGGACGCCTTCTCGACCTTGAGGTTGGCTTCGCCAGACGACTACATCAGAAAAGTTTGAACAGGAACATAATCCAGCTTTCGGTTTTCAAGGGTATGAACAGTGAATCCCTATCATTATTTTACATCCGCATGGATAGATCTTGGCTATATTGTTCTCGTTGTTACGAATTTTTCTGCACCAGAACTCGTTCAGTGGTATCGGATCCGATCTATGCGTAGATGTATTGGTACGACTATAACACATATAAATTTATGAGCATTGATTTTCTAGTTGCTACCATCCCACATGTACTTTTTTATATCGTGGCAATGTTCGATGAAGCGGCCTGACCGGCCTTACGCATAAGTTTACGCCAGACTGATTGCACACATAACATATGGCTTGTACCATATATGTGGCTAGAGAGTGTCTGTCTCATATGGGATTTACAACGGACGGTCCTAAAAAGGGACTCAAAGGGGAAACTAGTCAATCCATGTTGTGGTTGAAAGTTCGTAGGTAAGAAATGGTCCACGTTGTGGTTGTGGTTGAAAGTTCGCAAGTAATTTCGTCACGTTTCCCGATTTTCCGCTTAAAGTTTCGGATTTTGCGCGCGTGAAAATAGCTAACGATTAACTCCCTGCTATATGTGAGTTTCGACGTAGCGTAGGCTGAAGTCTATGTCATCCTTCTGACCGTTGCGATGGAAGAGTCACATCTGAAGATTCCATGAAAGATAAAAACTATCCGACTCTAGAAGAAATGATTGGAAGAACTCCAACTTAATTTAAAAAGACGGAGAGGATTGCAGGGTTCTTTGGAAGACGTTCTAGATATTGTTTGACGAATTGTCGGCATCACCTAGATGGAGCATTCAAGGCGGCGCAAGATCTCAAAGTCCTCCGGGGATACTGTTAGAAAAGACTAAATGGGTATCACCATTGCATGTCTCTAATCCGGTTAACCCGGGTGGCCCACGGTTGGTAGCAAGGCCGATGGCCTGTTGGGTGGCCCGGTTAGATGGATCCAGAAGGGAGGCCCATGCCCGATGAAGGAAGGCTACGTGGAAGTCACCGACGTACGCGGAGCCTTGAAGTGCAAGACACGGAGACTAGTTAGTATTAGTGTAGGACTCTGTAACTTATCCGGCAAGGTCCTTAACCTGTAATCCTAGGTTCTAGCGCTTTTATAAGTCGGACCTGTGGGAGCCTTTAGGGAGAACACCCAACGTACAATGTCCAACACCTCGTGCAGCGAACCAATCCCTGTAACTCGGCGTAGTACCATTATAGTGATTTATAGCAGGAGTAGAGTTTCGCCATCGTTGTGGAACATGAACCTGGGTAAGCTGTGTTACCTTTTACCCGTCAACTCACCGCTTTCCCCCACCTCTCTAAACACGCTCTGTGAGAACCCTCTCCATGGCGTACTCGTCGACGATACCACGACAACCGGCGAGGTTAAATCCGGTGAGCCCTTTTCCCGGAATCTTGATGCCGGAATGGGATACCCCAGCTCCTCCCAGAACTCCTGCCGGACCTCCTCGTCGGATCGCCATCTCCGTCGGCTCACCGTCGTCCACCCAAGCTCCCCGGTGGAATCCTCAAGTGCCTCCAGCGCGACCCGATCAGCTAGGTCCTTCTCCGCCTCGCCCTCAGACTCCGACCCGAGGCATAGAAAACGCGAGCCGGACGGGATCCTCGCCGCCGGCGACAGCTCCCCCGGGGGCCAAGGTCTTCCGCCGTCGCCCTCCCATCGCCAGCTCTCTGTTGCATGTAGCCCTATATGATAACTTCTCCTTGTGTGTACTTCAAAAAAAAAAGCTTGTCCAGAAAATCTAATCATATGACGGGTCTCACCTGATGTCCTATGACAATTTCCCCTGGGAAGTACCCTGCGGTGGAGGCACTCCTGTATCCCGGAACCAAAGGAGCAAAGAGCCAGAACCGGCCGGCCAGGAGAATCCACGTATAGCCGGGCGTCGGCGCGTGGACGTCGTTCCGGGCGTACGCGCAGACCGCCGGCTGCGCGTGGGGACAACGTCGTATGGATGTGACGGCATCACGTAGCCTGCCTGGTGCTCCTGTTGCTGAGTAATGGTTAAACATAGATCAGACCTTAATCAGCTTACATGTTATGTTAGTTACGGCTTTGCGGCATCGCATGTGTACTACACATGCACTTGATACCTGCGATTTATACATGTATCCATCAATTTGTTTTTGGGAAAAATGTGCAGTGATATATACAAAGGGTGTGTGTGTGATTCTCATTTGTCTAGGAATTAAACTAATTATCATTCATTTGATGAAATTCAATTGCACTTGCAACTCATTTTGCAATTTAATTATCAGTTGCAATCCGACTAGGAATTGAAAAGTCTCGCTTGCAACTCAACTCATGACACACGAATCACAATGCAAATCCAAGGGATTAAGAATAGACTTAGCTCTAACTTAATTCTCAATAGGATTAGCAAACTCATATATGAATCCATCAGTTTAGCTGGTTGCTAGATCTCACTACCGCAAAGAACACACGGAATGCGGCAAAATATTTGTCAAGTTTTGTTACACTCTAAAGATCAAAAAATCCCTCGCAAATAGAATTCGCGGAATGTTTCCCACACTCTTGTCCAAAGCATTTGCTGTGATTAATATTTTGCCTAGCGTATTTTCTAAATTAGCCAAGTCCAGTTTGTTTGCCAATTGTTTTATTTTGATTTACCGATTATAAGTATTTTATTAGCCGAGTGCACTTTCTGAATTTTGCCTGAGTCCACGTTATTCACCGAGTGTATTTCATTGTGTACTCGGCAAATCGTTTGTTTGCCTTAGATCTGGGCCCAAATACACTGGCAAAATCAAAGACACCCAAAGTTGATTTTTTGTTTGTTAGCGTCTGGTAGCATGCATCACAATGTAAACCATCTGGCCAATGTAAGAAAATCATAGTACCACGCTAAACAATAGTCCTTCCTTCACCGAAACGTTTCTCAAAAAATCCAAACAAAACACACGTAGAGATAAGGCTAAACTAGATATATAGATGTGGCACCATTAAGTGCCCAAAACCTAATAAACGAAATCCTTGTAATAAAAATTTAACTGGGTAGTATGGCTATCTAAAGCTACATCTAATTGAGCTGTAGGAACTCCTTGATGGGGTCTTGTAGTTGCTCCATGACGGTCTCCCATCCTGCCTGCGTGGGGTTCATCTCATCCCAGTAGAAGTACCTGTCGGCATTCTCGCAAAGCGTGTAACGGAAGTCTGAGTCCGACTCACCCATCTGGCCACAATACCCCTTTGGATCCATGCTTTGGCAGCACGGCGACAACTTCTCATCGAAAGCATCCTTGTTTTCACCTAAACATACACACATCAAATAAATTGATGCTACTAATGTTGTAAAGTTGAAACTAGCACACGATGATGGAGATATATAGCAATTTCAATGATCTAGCGTACCGTTAGTGCCATCGATAATGTTGGTGAAGGCAGAGTTGAGATCAACGGTGTGCACGCCGTCCATCGCTCTAAGCAGGTTCTTGAGGTCATCGTTGTGGACCGACGCATAATGGTTGCGTCCACGATCGCATTCGGTGAAGAGGTTTGGCACGGTCCGCGATGGCGCGCAGCCGACAGGGGGAAGGTTGTTCACAAGAACCTTGGTCACCCCCATCTCCTGCAGCCGTTGCACGTTACTCACGATCTCCTCCGTCACGTTCCTGATAAAACCATGGATCGTCTTGTTCTTGACGAAAGCATGGATATTGGGGTCCTCGCGTTCATCACCGAGAGACGTATAGTCGTTGCCGGAGATAGCGATGAGAGCAACGGAGTGCTCGACGCGCCTCCTTGAGATGGTTCCATCCACGATGAGGGACTCGAAAGTGTCGACCTGGTCGCCGAGGGTGGACACCTTGCTTGGCACCTTGAACACTCCGGCGCCGCCGACCGCGAAGGTCATCCCGGACTTGTCGCAGATGTTCTTCTCGGTGAGCATGTACGCCGGAGGCGCTACGTCGAGCCCCATGATCTGTGCTGTAAGCATCGAAGTACGTCCACAAGTATAAATTAGTAAAATTGTTTGATTGAGCATATGTAAGTAGCAAGCTCGAGACATACGTACCAACTAGATCGGATTGGACCATGTAGTTGGAAAAGCGGCCGGTGGGGTTCTGGCGCCCGTCGGTGAATGAGCCGTAGGGGAAGAACCATTGGCGTGTCTTGTCGGTGACGGCGGGCGTGCGCCGGAAGGGGTTCGTCCGCGGCTTCGGTGTGTTGCCGTTGTCGCCGAAGGAGTCGCCAAAGACAAAGAGGTGGCGGAACTCGGGACGGTCATCAGGATTTCGCCGAGACTCCACACGAGCAGCTGTTTCATCATATATTGTTAGGAGATCGATCAGGTAGATAAGCTGGGCATAGGGAGAGAGGAACGGACGCATGAACGTACCATTGAGCGCGAGGGAGAGGAGGCACAGAATCGAGATGATCTTCATGGTGGTTTAATTTCGTCTCGCCTGGGATCGGAGGAAGGGCGTTGCGTTGATGATTGTCGCAGAGGAGGGCGCTCGCTCGTATATATATATATTATGAGGGGTGGCTATCGTAGCATGCGTGGAGATCCTATGGTCTTGTGGAATCTATCCCTTCCTGCGTCGTTGTCCGGTCGGCCTTGTTGTTGTGAATGTAAATCCTAATATTCTGGACTCTATCTATCTGTTCTAGAAGAAGCACAGAATTCGTAAGAGGTACGACTACGTACGTATAAACCCTCCTCTCTGCCCAAGTCAACGATGATATAATATTAAGAAATTATGGAAGAACGCCTGAGTAAATGAAACTGTAAACGAAAATTAAAGATAAACACGTACCCACAAGTTAGAGATAAAACTCTCCGGTTATATAAATACACACGAATTAGGAGCATTGATTCGGAATCGTGTAATTTGTCCAGTAAAAGAAACAGACACAAATTTTTTTGCTACTAAATAACTAAAAGATATACAGAGGTATTTCGAAGAAACCAAGAACCCATCCAGCCATCCCATCACCCCGTTCATGAAAGGTCCAGGAGACCAAACTACCAAAATAAATTGGAAACAAGATGGCCACTACTGGAAAACGCATGTTCGCCCAGTCTTCAGCCGTTTGCCGAGTGTAAATCCATAGACAATCAGACATATAACATCTTTGTCAGAGTCCCACAAAAAAAATACTTTTTTCCATGGATACGTCCCGGGAGACGCATCGTTTTTATAGAAGGTCGCGCTGCAAATAACAATCGTGTATCCCTTCATACATCATGCGAGACGTATCGTTTTCATACATCCTGGGAGATGTATCGTTTTCATACATCCTGGGAGAGACATATAACAATCGTCTATCCCTTCGAAGACTACGTCGTTCTGGTGACCCCAGAGCGTCCAACAAACTAAGGCAATCCCCGTCCAGAGGTCACGCTTCCAACCCTTTCCATCCCGCCTCTTCTAGAGCCAAGCCACAAGCTTCGTGTCGTGCTCCGATATCTAATGGACCTTGTCCCACCACCCTAGGAAAGTTGTCCACACCTCGCGGGCTAGGACACAACCCATCAACAAGTGGTCGATGGTCTCCCCGCACTGGTCACGAAAAGGGCAGGCAACTGGATGTTGTATCCCCCTACGACTCAGTCTGTCGGCGGTCTAGCACCTATTCCTAACGGCGAGCCATAGCACTACCTTACAATTGGCAGGGGATCGGGAGTGCCTGATTTGTAGGGCTCCTGACATCGAGGTCCGCCCAGCAAACAAGACCTGGTAGCAGGACGTGGCGATGTAGCAGCCGCTCGGGTCCCAGTTCCACTTAAAACATCCCGCGCCCCCTCTGTCAAGGTGATCTCCTCAAGTCGATCAGCTATGCCAAGGAGTTCCCGGATGGGTGTCGCTCCTAGGTCGAGGGGACATGATGTAGCCAGGATCCATCTAGGCCCTCATGTACGCAGCGCGTTGAGATTGCACATGCCGAAACAACTGCAAAGAGGTTTGGCGCTACATCACAAAGGCGTCCATACGGCAGACATTTTCCCATCCATAAGAGAGTAGTGGCCCTGTTCCCTAGCATCGAGGTTGCTGCAGCATCGAATAACTGCCTAAATAGCTTTGGCACTCGTATGTCATGTCTGTGCCATGGTTTGTCCACCTCTACATGCTTCAGCCACAACCATCGGGTTCTGAGCGCAATATTCATGAGACGTAGGTCAGGGATGCCCAGTCCTCCCATCTCCTTAGGCATACACACCCTTTCCCACGCCACAAGACAGTGCCCACCATGCATGTCCTTTCTCCCCTTCCAAAGAAAGCCACGAATGATCTTCTCAATGGCGAGGATGATCTCTATATGAATGTCCAAGGACATCATGGTGAAGATCGGGATGGCCGAGAGGGTCGTTCATACAAGCTCGAGGCGACCCCTCTATTGAGCATGGATGCTTTCGATGATGGCAATTTGGCACCCACCAGATCGACCAGAGATTGGAGCTGCGCTGTTAATGGCTTCTGTAGGGAGAGCAGCAACCCCGAGTACTTCAAGCGGAATTGAGCGAACAGACATCGAGCTCTCGAGAAACCAAGCTTCTGTCCTCATCTGAGCACCTGATCAAGTTAACATGGTTGGTACGGAGACCGGAAGCCGCCTTGAAGTCCTCGGTGATTCCGGAGATCACATGGAAATCCACCACTGAAGGTCTCAGGAAGGTGATCACGTCATCGGTGTAGATCGATGTGCATTGCCTAAGGCCCGTTGTCACGAGCCTAGTAAGAAGCCCCTGGTATTCTTCTTTGGTGATCATCAAATGAAACACCTCCATGATCGGGATGAACAGCTGAGGTGAGAGCGGGTCTCCCTGCCGAAGTCCACGCCTATTGGCCACCTTCGCACCTGGGCTGCCATTCCTAAGGACTTGTGTGCAGGCCGTGGAGAGTAGCGCACAGATGCACACTAGGAGGCGTTCCCCTAAACCCATCTTTCTCAGTACTTCTATCAGGAAGCCCACTCCACTATGTTGAAGGCTTTCGTGATGTCCCGTTTGAGGAGCACAGCCGCGGTTTTTCTGGTGTGAATCTTGCGGGATGTGCTTTGCACCATCATAAAGCTGTCATGTAGGCACCTTTGTCGAACAAATGCACCCCCACCATTTGTGTGTGGATCGGTGCCACCTTGTTAGCAATAACCCTGGTCACCACTTGGCAAACCCATGTATAAGGCTGATCGGTCTGAAATCCCGAACTTCTTTCGCACCCGGTTTCTTGGGCGGTTTCTTGGGCAGGAGCGTGATTAAGGAACTGGGGAATCGCCGAATATGTTGTTGAACTATAGTGAATCCTGATTTACTATGGTTGTTGATTTTGTTTGCTACTATAGTTTCGCGTATCGCTACAATAGCGGATTTTTTCGCTACGATGTCTCTAGGAAGGTCTTCTACCAAAAGTCTCCGGCGATGTCACCGGCAAAGTCAGGAATGCTACATTAGCAAAATATTTGATATATAGTCTCCGGCGAGGACTTCGGTATGATTTTCTTTTAAAATTTCTCTCGTGGACGGACCATCTTTTGCTACATGTAACAAAATGGGATATTTTTATAGCAAAAATTGGTAGCTTTTTAGCAAACGCGGGATTAGAGTTGTTTTTTGGGACACGTGGCAGCCTAGGACCCTAGGGATCGGGGGTAGTTCTCTCCTAGGGTGGCGGTACTCGAAGTTGGCGAGGAAGAACCTGACGACATGACGAATACCATGCGCAAACGGTGGAGAACCACGCAGAAGACGTGGAGTGCTGGATCCAAGTACTCGAAGTTGATGTGAAGTTCCATTTTATTAGAGAGTGCATAGAAGAGGGGAGGGCTGACATTAGATATGTTGGAACAAACAATCAACTAGCAGATCTTCTGATAAAGGCACTGGGGAATACCAAATTCATTGAGATGCAGCAGATGCTGAGTGTTGTTGAATTGAAGAACGTTAAATGAGCATGAGAGGTGATTTGTTAGCATGTAATCCCATTATCCCAGTCTATATCTGCACTTTTCTGTTTTCCTTAGCTGAATAACCAATGCCATGTAGCATGTGATGTACACAACTTGGCTTCATTTTGGTAGTTATTTCAGTTAGATAGTTTAGGCTGTTGCTAGCGGATCGTGGGATGGCACGATTAAAACACTTGTGACAGTATAGCCACTTTCATCGGGAGGACGTGGGATGGCACGCCTGGTATTTCGGTTTAGTTTGTTGTGATTCTTAATAAAGAGTAAGAGAGAAAAGATGAAATGCTTAACGCAACACAAAATCTCTCTGAGTATTTTGCCTAAACTTTTCTTCAGTTCTGTCGTGAGCGAGAGTTCAAAGAGTGAGAGATAGAGTGAGCCTGCCATTCAGCAATAACAGTTTTGGCAAGTATTGGGTTCAAGTTTGGTGACTGGGTCTATCGGGATTGACGTCAGGTGATAGGCAGGAGTCCAGCATGGAGATATGAGAAAGTGTTTTGGAAAGTCTGGAGTGTCAAAGGCTTTGAGAGTACATGGTCGTATATTATGTGATATTTCGTGCACATGGAAAAATGCTGGTGACGGGATGGAGAAGGAGGTGGAGTGTTGTAGTTGTGGAACATGTACAAGATTATCCAGAAAGGATCAGAGAACTCTGAATTTGACTCAAGGTGATTTAAAAGTGATGGTGATATTCCTGCATGTTGGAAGCACCTTCATGCAGATCAGTGAATGGTGTGTGACGGTGATAAATAGGAAGAAGGAACTACAATTGCAGGTGGAGTCACATGGAGTCTAGGAGTAGCAGCGGAGCTCATGGAAGACAACCAGGTCCAAAGTACATGGGAGTTTGATGCTTGGACGAATTCAAGATGGCGAAGAATATTCGCCAAGGCTGAGTTTGTTGTGTTTGTGTCAAATATTAGTGTACGAGTTAGGTTACATGCATTTGGACTTGTGCTATAATAGGCGTGGATAGGTTACGGCTAGTGTTGGAGTTGAACAAGCGTATCCCTGGACCTCCCATATAATGAGGGGGCACCACCTGGTTGTAACCTATGACGACTTGATAGCAACAGGCCCGCAGGGGACGCTGGGGGCTTGTGCCAGCACCTAGGGTAGCCAGGTGTTGCGGTATCAAAGGAGAGGACCACCCGTAGTCATGTCCCGTAGAGTAGGCAATTTGCCGAACTGTGTTAACAAATCTCGGTGGCGTCACCGTGTTGTCATTGCTTGGTTCCTCGCTAGATCGATTTGGCACCTACGATGGTAACAAGCTGCAACTAGTTTGTTATTTAGCTGCCCGTGATCAATTGATGGAGAGTGGAGCGATGGAAAGGTGGAAGTGGGAGTGCCCATCGCAGTGATGGAAGTGCGACAATTGTGGCTTGTTGCCCACATTATAGTCATACGACAGTCTTCCCGCACAGGACCCGAATCGACCAACCTCGTCCGCGCTAATCACAGACTCCCCTGAGGCGACCACAGGATCAAGGCCGCTGGCGGCCATCGTTGCAACTGTTGCCGCCGTCTGTCCATCGTTTCACCAGGCAAGTCGCTGGACATGCTCCCGGATCCGTCGTGTCGCCGAACAAGTGGCCGGACATGTTCCCGGACTATCTGGCGGGTCATCGAACAAGTCGCCGGACATGTTCCCACACTGTACGGCATGTCAACTCGCCGCCGCCAAGCCTGCATGCCGCCTCCGTAACACCACCAAGCCTGCACGCGGTTGTCGCACCGCCGTCAACCCTGTGGCCCACACCGAGATATGTTTAGTCAGATCCAACTCGAAGTCACCGCCACCGGCTCGCCCGCCATGGCCTTAGGCGACTCACGATTCAGTGTATTGCGGTACTATTACATCTATGTTTGCTAGAAAGATGTTTAATTTGGTTAGGCTATACGGGTTTTCTACAAGGCTACTGTTAGTATTACTAGATCCGTTCCGAAATGTAAGCCTTTTTAGAAAGCTAAACTAGCTATCTAATTAAAAAGGCTTATATTTTAGAATGTAGGTGGTAACTATGTAGGGTAAGCGAGCCTTGTGGTTGAGTTTTCGTGAGTTTTATTCAAGTTTCCGGGAGGGGTTGTATTGGAGCAAGAACTCCGTTTGGTCCACGAATAAGTATCAAACTTTTTCAAATTTGACCAAGTTTACAAAAAACAGTAACAAAACATGTCGTTGAATTATATTATAGAACTACAATTTAAGATGGATCCAGCCATACTAATTTAGTGTCATAAATGCTGTTATTTTTTAAAGAAAGAAATTGATCAAGTACTCGCCGGTGACTCTCGCCGGAGTACTAAATCTTTAGTAACTATTGTACTACTTGACTATAAGTTGACTATAGAGGGCCTTATAGCCAACAGCTGGCTGCACGACGTTCGCTCCGGACCCGGACGTGAGCGGGTGGTGCACGAAATGGAGGCCACGGGCGCGGTGACAAAGTCGTGCATGGTGGCGGTCTTGCCGGAGACACCGGAGAGGACGAGACAGACGCTGCGGATGCACGCCGCGCCTCCAGGCTCTCTACCCCTTGCTAGCCAGTTCATTGTTTGCTATGCTCCTCGCAAATTTTTCCCAAGTGTTCCTTCTGAAATTTGAAACTGAATTTGTTCTAACAAACTGCAGACAAAAACTTTATTACGCTTCCATTGATTATACATTTTCCATTCACTCATTCCACTTGATTCATGCGTACTATTCCATTCAATACATAATTTGTAAATATTATCTAAATTAAGGAGGAGGCTCAAAACTGGTTTAGCATGACCAACGAACAGACTATGTTCACCAAAAAGTTTCTGCAGATCCAAAATATACTCACGGAGAGATCAACTCTAACAGGCTAAACTAGATAGATTTGGCACCAATAAACCTAAGAAAAACCTTCTAGAGACTAACTATGCATGACTAAAAATCTAACTGAGATTGAGGAACTGCTTGATTGGGTCTTGGAGTTGCTCCATGACGGTCTCCCATCCGGCCTGCGTGGGGTTCGTCTCATCCCAGTAAAAGTACTTGTCCGCGTTCTGGCAAAGCGTGTAACGGAAGTCCGAGTCCGACTGGCCCATCTGCCCACAATACCCGTTTGGATCCATGCTCTGGCAGCACGGCGCCAACGTCTGCTCGAAGAAGCTTGACACCTCCGTGTTTTCACCTACACATATACGTACATCAAATCAGAATTTTATGAATATATACTATCATGAAAAGTTCAAGCTAGTAGAAAGTATTGATGTGTAGCATATATATACCATCGACGATGTTGGTGAAGGCAGCGTTGAGGTCAATAATGTGTACGTCATCCAACGATTTGAGCATCTTCTTCAGGTCTCTGTTCTGGACGGTCGCGTAATTGTTGCTTCCGTGGTCACACCTGGCGAAGCCATTCAGCGTGGTCTGCGACGGAGCGCAGCCGACAGGAGGAACATTGTTCACGAGGACCTTGGCCACCCCCATCTCCTGCAGCCGCTGCACGTTGGTGACGATCTCAGCCGTGATGTTCTTGACGAAAGCGTTCACTCCCATGTTCATGCCACCGGCGTCACCCACGGACACGTAGTCGTTGCCCGAGACGGCGATGAGGGCGACGGAGTGCTCGACGTGCTTCCTTGAGATGGTTCCATCCACGATGAGGGACTCGAAGGTGTCGACCTGGTGGCGGAGGGTGGACACCCTGCTGTTAGGGGCGTGGTACACGGTGGCGCCGCCGACGGCAAAGGTCATGCTGGCCTTGTCCCAGGTGTTCCTCTCTGTGAGCCTGTATGCAGGAGGTGCTATGTCGAGCCCCATGATCCGTGCTGCAAGGATCAAAGGACGGCAACAGTTATAAGTAAAGATTGGCACGTATGTACACACTTGTTAGATTAGATTGAGCACATGAAAAGTTGGAAGCTGGAGACATACCGACGAGATCGGATTGGACCATGTAGTTGGAGAATCGGCCGGTGGGGTTCACCCGCCCGTCGGTGAAGGAGCCGTAGGGGAAGAACCATTGGCGTGAATCCTTGGTGACCGTGGCCTGTGGCTTCCGCGTGTTGCCGTTGTCGCCAAAGGAGTCGCCAAAGACGAAGAGGTGGCGGAGACGATCATCGGGACTTGGCCGAGACTCCACACGACCAGCTGCGTTTTGACATATTCATGGTATTAGATCGATCCAGAAATTAGAGAAGCTAAGCACAAGGAGAGATCTTTGAGGCAGAGACACACGTACCGTTGAGCAGGAGGAAGAGGAGGCACAGGATGGAGATGATCTTCATGGTGGTTCGCCTGGCGTTGATGGAGTCGAAGATTGTCGCAGGGGAGCCGCTGGTATTTATTACGCGTGAGATGTGGCTATCGTAGAATGCATGGAGAGATACACATACCCCTCGTTGTGATTGTGGACTCCCATCGGCCATCGCTGCCGGCGTCGGCGTGCTTCTGGAAGACCCATGTATAGAACACGTACGACCACGTACGTACGTATAACCTTTTCAGATCGAGTAGAGTCGGGGAAATGGTGGAATTCTACTCTTTCCAGAACGTTCTTCCGGACAGAAATAAGAGTTGGAGAAGGCGAAGACTGCTGTCGAGGAGTTTCTTTTTTTAGTGTCTCCGCCTTTATTAAAACACATTAAAAGACAACAACAACAGATGGGACACTAACGGAGAACGGGCCTTTAATCCCGATTGTGTTATCGGGACTAGAGAGGCGGGACTAAAGACCCACCCACTAGTCCCGGCTCTCTTACCAGCCGGGACCAATGGCCATCCACGTGGCTGTCTCTGCGGTGCAGGGTGTCACCCATTAGTCCCGATTACAAATGGTTCTCTGTCGCGGCAGAATTTTAGGCACTTTCTCTGCCGTGGCAGAGAATTCAATTTGTATCTTTTTTTTTCATTTCAAAATAGTTTTCTACGCTACCACATATTGTACATGTTCGTGCATACATAAGATAACTTCTCTTAAGATCGAGCATACAAATATATACATGATATTTACAAATGGAGATCACAATTATCGGGACTAGAGCTCGTCTATTCAATTACACGGTCGGGGATCATCGGTGCCTATTCACACTAAATTCTCCGGCGTCATCTATCATCTCGTTCATCAAGAATCCTACCAGTTTTTCAGCAATTGCTACTACGCGTTGCTCTGGTAGGAGTTGATCCCGCATTTTCTCGAACTATATAAGAAAAGGAGATCAATATAAATATCAATCATGATAAGAAAAAGTGACGGTAATAAAATAATGGTGTGAATGTATTGCTTATATCGACTCTATAATCATTCAGCTCACTGGTAAACTTGCGAATGAACTCGCAAACGTAGAATCCACATAGATTCGTCTTCGGTGGCTGCCTCGCGCACTTTACGAGAATAGAATTCAATCAAAATAATAATCTAGCATCATAATTGTATTAAAACTAGAAGTAAAGAGATGCGCGTACTACTTACCGAGACCGGCTTAAATGTCAGCTTCTCACTAAAGTCACCCGTAACCGCATTCTTGAACTGGTTCCAAACCCTGCCCGGTAAAGAAAATGAATGAGTTATTTATTACGTGATATCTCAGGAAATCAACGAAAGAGACCGATATAGCGCGAAAATTACCTCTGGAGCATGTCCTGCATGTCCCTAAACATTTCCAAGGGTCTCTTTAATGGGTCCATGACTTTAACTCTTCCCTTAACAAGTTGAATGTCTAGCAGAATCCAGTAGAAACTGCACACGTTTATATATACATCAGTAACTCATCAATTACACTTAACATCGAGTAAGCAAAAGTGAATGTGTACAACAGAGTAAGACCCTCACGCGAAATTGTAAGGAAACAGTACGTGGTCACATAAATTTTGCTCCGTTAGAAACCTTAGAAGGTTTTCCTGCGTCTCCTTGGGTTTTGTCATTAGCGTCTTTACATGTATTTTATCTCGGTCAATGAAACCAACACTAAAAATTGAACTTCTTTTATATTCCATGATCTTCATTCTGTATAATAATAAAGTACAAAAGGATATAATTAGGATAATTACATGCAATGAACTGAACAACTGAAAAAATAAACAACTTATATATAGACAATGAATTCAACAACTTAAAGACAATAGCAACTCATGATAGATTTGTCATGGGCATCGAAAGCGTATAACTGGAAGAGTTCTTGAAACTCAACATGGACCTCTTCTTCTCGGAAGTAGTAGTCATGTGGGACTTTCACCACGATCATTATTCTCTCCTGCTTTACGGCTTTCAAGTACCAGTTATGTAAACTCCGCATTTCTGTTGGCAGTTGTTGGAACTGCTCAAAGCTGACTAGAGGCTTCCCTGGGATATATGTAGGGTCTACCTGAGTCTTGGGTAACTTGTTGTCCTTGGGACCTAGCAATTCCTCAACAGTCACATTCATAGAGGCCGCAAGCTTCACAGCTTCTTCCATATTCTGCTAGGGAATGTCATGGGATACCACCTTGAGGGGTGAGGTCGATTTTTTGGCCTGTTCCCCGAGCTGGGGGACGTCCTTTCTTTTCCCGGTTGCACTTTGACTTGATGATTTGCTCTTGCTTGCACTTCTTGATTTGCTCTTCTCCACTTCCTTCTAAAGTGTGCGTCGATAGTCATCTGTCTTATGGTGCAAGTCATATTGTTATTTTGTGTTCAGAAAAGAAAGTGCATAAGCTTTTTGCTTCTCGGTGTATACCGGGGCGGGCTCGGGTTTCTTCTTTTGAAGCTGCGCAACACATTTGGCCTTTACGATCATGTCGTTTTCCTTGTCAGTACGATCGTAAGGTCTGATGGGAAGATTCTTATGAGGTACTCTTGGGAGGGGCGACATTTGTCGTTTTGGGCTGCTGCATCGTTTAGTCCTTATCGACGGAGGACGATTCCGCTTTGTGTCCTTAGCGGGCGGAGAAGGTGGCTGACCATGCGGCGGAGATTGAGTTGGACTCGCGCTGTGGTGGTCGTAGTCATGGGGTGGGCTTCTTGGAGGTGATGGAGGTGAAGGTGACATGCGACGACTTGGAGGCGGTGTTGGCCTTGGAGATGAGCCTGGAAGCTTGATGTTGTTCTTGTCCCATAGAATGATGCCACCCAATACTTCTCTGAGTGTCCTCTCACCTTCAGATCTAGGGATGTCAAGCTCCATTGAGTCCCACCCCGTTGCGATTTCATCTACCCCGACTTTAGCATAGCCAGCTGGAATCTCATGGCCATGCCAGCATTCGTCAGGTGGACAAGGTAAAGCACATCCGACCGCCACCTTGATGGATAGGTTCTTCACCTTCCGATGGAGCTCACAGGATGCATGCTCCTTGATTCCATCCACGGGGTAGCCGGGACCGCCATCTATCATCCGTGCATCATCAGACGGGACCTCTGATTCAGCCACGCTGCTTCTCCGCTGAGATGGAACGGCGGTAATATCGAGTGTAGGATCTTGCAGGCGCGCTACTCCTCGAAGTTCATCAATCTGTTGATGATGCATTCGAAGTGTTCCTAGCAACTCGATGAACCTGTCTCCATCCTCCTCCTGCCGTCGCCTCTTTGCTCTCTCTCGGCTCCTATAAGTATCTCTGTCTTTGGGAAACCCCATCTCCCAAGTATAACTAGTGCCAAGGCCTCGTACTCGTCCTCCGCGTTCTTTATTCCCGAGGGCCTTTGTTAGTAAGTCATTCCCTCTATCGGGACAGAACTTTGTTGTCCCCTCTTTAATTTCCTTAACCACTCTCTGCCATGTCTCCCGGGGTATCCTAATCCCGTCACTGCAAATAAGGTCCCATGTTTTTTCGTCATACTCACTCCCATGCCCAAGGAACCAATTTCTTGCCCTCGGATCCCATTCTTCGCGTATTGTTTCTGGAGTGATCCCTTTAGCAAGCAGCTCACTCTCTTTAGCATCCCACTTTGGCATGGCAGTTGCATAGCCCCATGGCCCCAGGTGATGGTGATATTTCTTCATTGCGGCATTTTTCTTGTTTTTTCCGACTTTTCCATAGCAGGTTCTGACTTCTTGTACTTCACAAATGCATCCTAGTTAGCCTGCTGCTTCGTTAGATAGCCTTCAAATTTAGGAGGAGTCTTCGTCTTCTGATACTTTTGCCATAATGCTTTCTTCCAGTTCTTGAATAGTTCGGCCATCTTCGTAAGAGTCCACTGCTTGACTTTCTTCCTCAATGTAGTTGTGTCGGCATCATCCTCACATTCTGGCAGGGTGAAATGTGTCATGAGATCATTCCAAAGACCCTCTTTGTACCTGTCGGCGACATACTCACCCTCTTCCACCCCTTTGGTCTTATTCCACTCTCGAACAGTGATCAGGATGCGATCGCTAACCATAACTCCGCATTGTTGTACAAATACACTTTTAGCCTTTTCGGGTTCCAACGGTTCACCCCGTGGTGATACCACCATAATTGTATAACACGTAGATGCATCCAACTTTTTGGCCGGGCCTCATTTGGAATATTTTTGCTCGATGTGGAGGCCTAAGAGAAGAAACATTCGTCAATTTATATATATACAACTCAATTAATGCATCTACTAATCACCGGACTTCATATATATACCTCGCCGGACTTCGTTAAGGTTCCACCAAGGCCGTCGGCTTCTCCATCAACGGAGCCGTCGTCTTCTCCCTGATCATTTCGGTCGACCTCCTCACCCTCACCAGAGGGGTTCAGATACATCGACGGAGATTCAAGTGGATCAACATGGGCGTCGTTGATCATATCCTCGAGAATTTCTTCTTGTGCTAGGTCTCTGCGCATTGGACTAGGTGGATCCATAGTTTCTACAAAATGCGAGATGCACACAATATTATTTCCTATATACAAATATTGCCTATATATAAATATTTCCTATATACAAAAAGTCCGGGGGCCAAGCGAGCACTACCACCCTAACCCTAAGTCCGGGGGCCCGCGAGCACTGCCACCCTAACCCTAAGTCCGGGCCCGCGAGCACTACCACCCTAACCCTAAGTTCGGGGGCCCACGAGCACCACCACCCTAACCCTAAGTCCGGGGCCCGCTAGAACCACCACCCTAACCCTAAGTCCGGGGGCCCGCGAGCACTAGATTGAAAGGAGGGAAGCCCATGCTAAGGGTCTGGTTGCGCCCACATGCTTATCGGCGAACGTTATCCTCCGACATTGATAGAGTTCGTAAACAACTGGAACAAGGCGGAGCTCGTCCATAATGACGATCTCCCGGAGAATTTCGGGCCTGCCGAGTTTGCTGCACAAATGAACACCGCTGCTAAGGCAATCAACCTTGCAGGTCGGATGATGGAGGTACGTTACTTCGCCTTTTCCTTAATATGTACTAGATACTAGTGATATAGCCATTTGTCCCCGAGCCTCCGGGGGAGTAACTTGTTACTCGGCTGGATGCTCCTTAGAGAAGTAGCTTAGCTCCTTAGTAACTTCGAATATGCACGCACCTAGAGCCGGGTTAAGTTCCGCTTGGCCCGGATCTCGTACACTTCGAATATGCGCACACTAGAGCTGGGTTAAGTTCCGCTTGGCCCGGATCTTGTACACTTCGAATATGAACACACCTAGAGTCGGGTTAAGTTCCACTTGGCCCGGATTTTGTACACTTCGAATATGCACACACCTAGAGCTGGGTTAAGTTCCACTTGGCCCGGATTTTGTACACTTCGAATATGCACATGACTAAGCTATCCTTTTGTACTCTTTTTAGGTGACCACCAATCGCCGGAGCGCTGAGTTTCAGCGTCTCTTGGACACTCACAAGATGCTGCGCGCAAAACATACTACGCTTCTCGCCAAATACGAGAAAATGGGTAAGTTTTCTCCTTGGCATTTTTCCCATTTCTCTTCGTCTTTTTCCACCGAACTAATCCATCATTTGGGTAAGAACATCCTTATGAGGAAAAACTTGGACCAAATAAAGGATAAGTCATTTTTGCTTAATCTTCCTCTACGCTCTATCTCCTTTTCTCCTTGGCTCGGAAAATATTCATACCTCGGCTTTGCCGGGTCAACAAACTATTTCAGCATCTCTTGAAGATAGTGTGCCCGTGCCTGATATGATGCTGCATTTTCTCGGACAAGCAGGGCAGCACCAGGCCGAACTCAAGAAGAAAGATGATGAGCTCGCCCTCCTCCGGACCAAAGATGAAGAAATTGCCAAGCTTAAGGCAGACATGAAAAAACTCAAGGCACTCCACAAATCCGAACTTGATAAAGCTGGGCAGAATTTTACTGAAGAACGAGAACGTCTCAACCTCCAAATTTCCAAGGACCAAGAACTGCTTAAGGAGGCCGACATTAAGCTTGAGTCAGCAAATGCCGAGCTTGTGCAACTC
Source organism: Avena eriantha (assembly GCA_910589775.1). NCBI lineage: Eukaryota > Viridiplantae > Streptophyta > Magnoliopsida > Poales > Poaceae > Avena > Avena eriantha. The sequence continues at coordinate 8,198,403 of OU342741.1, read as the reverse complement.
CGGGAGAGGCGTGACAATTGCACCAAGGAGCTGACCCGGATCCACAGCCATATCTCTCGTAAGTTCTTTTTCTTCAGCTGGCATGAATCTCTCCGGGTCAACCTTCCTCACCTATTTCACTTGTCTTGTTTTCAGACAAATTTCCTGAGGGTGATGCCATTGCCACCACTGCCGTTGCCAAGTTCCGCCAGAAGAGGGGTACCGCCGTTGGTCCTAGCGCCAAAATTATTTCTTATGACACGGAGGACTTGCTGGTCAGCTTGTCTTCTCGTGTCAAAATTGTGAGGAACTATGGTAAGGATATCCTTGACGTGGCAATTTGGATCTTCAACGCATTTTGGCCTGATGAAGATACTTCTGAGGGGACCACCGCTCTCGTCGCCAAGTTAATGGAGTGTGAAACCCAGCTAGACCTTTGGGGGGAATCCGCTGGACGCGCCGGAGCTGAAACCGTTCCCCACTACGTGCTTACGTGGTATGAGAAAATCAACCTCAATCTTCTTGAGCGGATGCGCACCGGATCAAGGTTGTCCAATGATCCGGATTGGATAGCTCGGCACAAGGCTTGTGCCCATAACCTCATTCAGTATGCCCCCATCCATCAATGGAATGAGGGACCAAGCTTCGTTGGTGCCGCCGACGACGAAAATGCCGAAGATGATTCAGATGATGATGAAGAGGACGAAGCCTCGGACGTCGAGGAAGTTGAAGATAATGTTGAAGACGAGGGTGGTGCTGCAACTGCTGGCGCCGAATTACCTCCCCTTGCTGCTCCTTGATCAAAAACACTTTGAAGTTTATCAAATCCCCGGTATGCCGGGTGCAATTGTATTAAGCACACAAGTTATATTTTGCTACTAAGTTTTGTGCTGGATTAACTTGGGCGTAGTCCCCGAGTTTCATTTTCTTGGCTCGGCTCGTGTCTACCTTGGTTCGGTTTTATGACTTACGAGTCCGAGTTTCAAAAATTGACTTAACGATACTTGGAAACTTTAGGATTAGCTCAAAATAATTCAGCATAGTAAACATAAAGTAAGCATAAGGTTAGTCCGAATAACAAATGTCGGCTCGATTAAGTTCCTTTCCTTAGTCGTTTTTCATGTGCTACGCAATTCCAAACTTGTTCTCTTGCTTGCCATGAAGCAAAATGTTCTTGGACAGCAGCAAGTCGAAGAGTTAGGTTTTTGGTGCTCACACACAACTGATCTGGCTTAGGTAGAAGCAACTTACGCCAGCCGACATATAAATAATAAATACAGAAGACAAATTTTTTTATTAAGGCAGTCCCCAAGTTACTGCTCGAGGTGACAAGATTTCATTGATAAGCTCATTGCCAGCATACATACCGACATATGAGAGACTCGGATACACACACTTCTTTGCTAAGTGTAGAAAGGACGAAGTAGAGCTACATTTCATGGACGCTTAGATTCCTCGCCGGACCTGTCCGCCTTGTTCTTCTCATGTGGTTTTGCATCGATAAGATAATAAGAATCATTGTGTAATGCTTTGCTCACAATGAAAGGCCCTTCCCATGGGGGGATAACTTATGTATGCCAGCAGTACGGTGTACCAACCGGAGTACCAGATCACCTTCCCAAAAAATTCGGGGGTTTACTTTCCGGCTATGATAGCGTCGGAGATTTTGCTGATATATGGCGGATCTGGACAATGCCAATTCTCTCGCTTATTCCAGCAGATCAACATCATTTTGCCGGGCTTCTTGCACTTCGGCTTCTGTGTATTGGGTGACCCTAGGCGAGTCATGCTCTACGTCTGCTGGTAATACAGCTTCTGCCCCATATACCAGAAAGATGGCGTATAGCATGTGGATCGATTCGGAGTTGTTTTTAAACTCCACACTGCCGCTGGTAGTTCTTCTATCCAGCACCCCGCTGATCTTTGCAGCGGATCAATGAGCCGAGGTTTTATCCTGGATAATACCAATCCATTGGATCTTTCCACTTGTCCATTTGATGCGGGGTGAGCTACCGAGGCTACGTCTAGCCGGATCTTCTTATCTCGGCAGAATAGCGAAAATGCTCCTTCAGCAAAATTTGTGCCATTATCTGTTATGATATTGTGAGGATAACCGTATCTCAAGATGATATCTTTGAGGAATGTCACAGCGGTAGCTCCATCACATTTTCTTATTGGATTCACCTCGATCCATTTTGTAAACTTGTCAACCATGAACAAGATGTGGGTCATGTTCCCTCTTGCTGGTTTGAAGGGGCCAACCATATCCAAACACCATACGGCAAATGGCCCGGTAATTGGTATGGTCTTGAGCTCCGACATTGGCATATGTGTCTTTGTAGCATATCTTTGACAGCCATTGCACTTTCTTACCAGATCTTTTGCTTGTTCCAAGGCACTTGGCCAGTAAAACCCATGATGGAAAGCTTTTGCTACCAAGGCTCTGGACGAGGCATGATGCCCACATTCCCCTTGATGTATATCTTGGAGGATGTCAAGCCCTTCTTCTGGATCAACACATCGTTGGAGAACGTTTTTCACACTCCTTTTGTATAACTCGGAATTGATGATCGTGTATGCTTTTGCTCTCCTCTGAGTTTGCCTGGAAAGCACCTCCTCACCGGGCAAGGTTCCATCTTTCAGGAACTGAAATATGGGCCGTGCCCAAGCTGGTATAGCTCGCACTAGGAACACATCCTCATCAATTTCCATCTGATCCACCGGCATAACCTCAGCCGAATCACGCTGCGCAGTCCCCGGGTCTTGCGAAGCAGTCCTCGGGTTTGTCGAGGCAGTCCCCGGGTCTCGTGAACCACTTCCCATGTCAATGCCCATGGGCACCGCCTCCGATTCCGGATTTGCCGGGATATAAATTGACTCGGATTCTGGGGATGGTTTGATAGAGGGTTTTCTGAGGTGCTCTAGCGCTACACCTGGCGGGATTGCTTGCCGGGTTGATCCGAGCTTCGACAATACGTCGACAGCTTCATTTTCCACCCGAGGTATATGATGAAATTCCCATCCTTCAAAGTACCCTGATATCTTCTGCACATGAAATCTATACAGAGCCATATTTGCATCCAAAGCATCCCATTGTCCGGACACTTGCTGGAGTACGAGATCCAAGTCACCAAAGCATTGGATCCGACGTATCCCAATTTCTTTTGCCACTTTGAGCCCATGCACAAGTGCTTCATATTTTGCAACATTGTTTGATGCTGTGAAGTGGATCTGCAACACGTATTTCAGCTGGTCCTTCTTGGGCGAGGTAAGCACAACTCCGGCGCCTAACCCGGTTTTTGTTTTTGACCCGTCAAAGTGCATTCTCTAGTAGTTCGGATCTGGCAATGGTGGCTCATATTGCACCTCGGCCCAATTCACAAAAAAGTCAGCCACAGCCTGACACTTGATTGCTTCTCTTCTATCATATTGTGGCGCGTAAGGGGCTAGCTCAATTGCCCATTTTGCAATTCTGCCGCTTGCATCCTTGTTGCTCATTATCTCGGATATGGGGGCTTCACATATTACTTTGATGGGGTGCTCTTCAAAATAGTGCTTCAGCTTCTTAGCCGCCATATACACAACATATCTTCTGATAATGGGGATAATTTTGTTTCGAGGCCGATAATACCTCGCTCAGGTAATATACTGGCCTTTGCACTGACTTACCCTCTTCATCGCGCGCTACCACAATTATTGCACTTACAACTCGGTTAGTTGCGGCTATATAGAGCAACATTGGCTCCTTTGACAGTGGAGAGGCTAACACTGGTGCAGTGGCTAACATTTTCTTTAATTGGATAAAGGCTTCATTGGCCTGTGGCGTCCAAATGAACTTATCCGACTTTTTCATCAGTTGATAGAGAGGTAGTGCCTTTTCTCCCAACCGACATACAAACCGACTTAAGGATGCCAGGCAACCCATGAACTTTGGGACATCATTAAGGCACTTTGGCAGTTCCATTCATTCTATGGCTCAGATTTTAGTTGGATTAACCTCAATACCTCGGCTGGAGACAAGAAATCCAAGTAATTTTCCAGCCGGGACACCGAAGGTACATTTCTCTAGGTTAAGCTTCATTCGGAACCTTCTCAGATTTGCGAATGTCTGCCTGATATCATCAAGAAGCGTTTTGTTTTCCTTGGTCTTTATAACAACATCATCCACATATACCTGCACATTTTGACCAATTTGGTCGTGTAAACATTTCTGCATACATCTTTGGTACGTTGCCCCTGCATTACGTAAACCAACTGGCATGGTGCGATAGCAATAAGCCCCATACGGGGTGATAAACGCAGTCTTTATTTGATCACTTGGGTTCAGAGGTATCTGGTGGAAACCAGCATATGCATCAATGAATGACAAGAGTTCACACCCAATAGTAGAATCTATGACTTGGTCTATCCTTGGAAGTGGGAATGGATCTTTCGGGCACGCCTTATTTAGGTTCGTGTAATCGATACACATGCGCCAAACCACTGCCACGTTCGTATCGTCCTTCTTCTTCTCCACAAGCACCGGATTGGACAGCTAATCCGGGTAAAGTACTTCCATGATAAATCCAGCTGCTAGCAGCCGAGCTATCTCATCTCCTATGACCTTTCTCCTGTCTTCGGCGAAGCGGCGGAGAGGTTGCTTCACCGGCTTTGCTCCGGGTCTCACATTCAAAGAGTGCTCGGCCAACTCCCTCAGAACCCCTTGCAAGTCTTGTGTGGACCAAGCAAAAATATCCTGATTCTCATGGAGGAAGTTGACGAGCTCGCTTTCCTATTTTGTCATTTAACCTGGCACCAATTGTTACGGTGCGCTCTGGGAACATATCATCAATAGGCACTTTCTTGGTATCCTTTGTCGCTTGGAATGAGACACTACCATGCGGGTTACTCAGCGCCGGCATATATTGCTACGCGGATTGAGCCAATGCCGCCACCTCCTGGATTTTTCTCTTTTCTTGCGCAATCACAAGTGACTCGACCAGGTTAGACCCGGCTGACGCGCACTCAATGGAACGTCAGAAATCACTAGTTATGGTAATCACACCATTTGGCCCGGGCAGCTTCATCTTCAAGTAACTGATGTGAGTACTTGCCATGAACTTGTTCAAAGCTGGCCGGCCGAGTAACGCATGATATGTGCTCTCCAAATTGACAACCTCAAATTCAAAATTCTTAGTCTGGCAGTTATCTCTCGTGCCGAACAACACGTCAACCCGGACCTTGCCAATGGGTCCATAGGAAATGCCTGGCACAATGCCATGGAAAGTTGTCCTTGTAGCTTGGAGCATGTTCTCCGAGATACCCAACTTGTGCATCGTGTCCAAGTACATGATATTTATGCTACTGCCATTGTGAATCAGCACCTTTGAAAACCTCACATTGATGTTTGGCCCAATGAATGTTGGGTCCAACACTAGCGCATACAAACCAGGACTTGGCATAAGCTTGGGATGATCTATGATGCTCCAGGTAATTTCCTAGTCTGACCAAGGCATATACCTCGTCACCGCTGGCATTACCGCATTAACTTCCTTGTGTCAGCGTTGCAAGCTCTTTCTTTCTGTCTCTTCTGTTGTGAACACACAGTAACTTTGATGATGCTCTCTGTACTCATTTCTCCCCTCATTTCCGGGGTACCTTTGATCTGGTTGATGCTGATCTTCCACTTGATGCACTGCATCCCTTCTCTCATGGTTTTCATACCTCAGGGGAGGGGGAGGCAACATTAACTGTTGCGTGTTCGCTCCGGAGAGCAACTACTGCCGGGGTAACTCCTGCCGAGGTTGATCATTCCGAGGTGCCTGAACATTCCCCGAACCACTTTGTTCTATCTTTCGCATCCACTCACACTGCCTGGTTGTGTGACCCACTGGGTTACTCAGATTTGGCGTGTGAAATTTACACGGCTGGTCCAGCATGGCCTCATAAGTATACCTCGGATGGTCCTTCTTTTCTCGCCATAGTTTCTTCTGCTCTGGTGTCCAAGTTTTCTTGCCATCATTTCTTGGAGTCCATTGCTGTCCTCCAGTTTTCTGACGTTGTTTGCTTCCTGCACCGGGTTGATCTTGATTCACAGCAGCAACTTGTTGCAAACTGTACCGGTAATCCGGTCTATCATGTCTTCTTTTACCCCGGTAATCATTCCTCCGGGATGATCCGGCTCCATCTCGCTGGTAGTACTCCTCGTTTGACTCGTTTGACACGAGCCTAGGCTGAGTCAGATCACCCAAGGCATATGAATCAGCAATCTGGATTGTTTCTGCCAAAGTAGTTGGCATATCCCTTTGTAATCTTTGCCATAGCATGCTTGCATATGTGCACCCTTGTGCAAACCAAGCTATGGCCTATGATTCAATCACACCTTCACATGAGTTTCGCACTATGCACCAGCGGGTTAGAAATTCTCTGTCTGTCTCATTCAGTCTCTGTTTGCACATTGCTAGGGTCTATGGTCTGTTGGGCCTCTGATACGTGCTTGAGAAATTACTAACAAACATTTCCTCAATGTCGATCCAACAGCTAATACTTCTGGGTGGCAAATTGTTTAGCCATACCCTTGCTGGCCCCTCCAGCATTTGAGGTACATATCTCACAGCCCATCTCAAGTTGCCCGTAGCAATTTTTACAGCTGTTGCGTAGTTAATCAACCAATCCTCCGGCTTTGTGCTGCTGTCATATGTCTTAGTGCCTCTAGGTAACTGGAAATTAGGTACCGAAGGTTCCTTCATGATCCGGGGCCCAAAACACACTGGACCCGGAGGACCTTGACACTCAATTTCCTCCGACCTATAAAGCCGATCCAGTTTTAACCTGGCGTCATCCGGCATCAAGTTCCTGCTTCCCAATCTTGACCCTATCACGTGATAGTCCGGCCTGGGATACCTAGCGTTCACCATTTCCGAATCACCATCATTGTATCTATCTTGCTCTTGTGGAGCTTCTCGCTATTGCATACCTTGGCCGGCACTGCGCTCTTACCGTGGTATATTCCGCTGCTGCGGTTGCCCTGCACCTGCCGAATTACGCTGTCCGGCATTGCCGTTCACAGCGTTCCCCTGACCGGCATTGCCTTGGTTGCGGTTACCTCAGCTAGCTTCACCTCGGCTCACACTTCGTCGATCCTCATTTCTCTGCACTTCTTTTCCTTTCCCTGCCCTTGTCGGGTCATACGGGACTATTTGTTTGTTCCTCCTGGCCGAGGTTACTACCTCTTCTCTCCTAGGACCACCATGTGGAGACGATGCAGCCCCAGCTGATTTTTCCGGGTTACCCACTGTCGAATGAACAATCTTGGAGGCCCCAGCTGTTTCCGGGTTAGCCCTGAGCAATTCTTCATTCTGTCTGTTTGTGATCCGAACTAACTCATTGACCCTATCTTGTTGTCTCTGACGGGCTTCACCCGTCAAACCCTCTAACTCGGATGCAGCTGCATCTGCTGCTCTGAGGTTCTTTGCCGGGGTACTATACTTCGGCAGCCCCACGGACAAACAATTATTTGATTCCTCGATTCTGGTATCACCCTCTTTGTTCATTTCACTCATGAGGTTTCTCCCCTTCAATTTTACAACATCTACCTTATTTGCCTTCAACGACTACTGAGCCGCGGCTATCTTTTTCGCACCCTCTAGTATTTTTTTCCTAGTCTCCTCTAGCTCGGCATGTGCCTGAGCCGGATCTACTACTTCTGCTACTGGGTTTGCCAAGCTATCCATCGCCTGCTGCCGAACATTCTCTGGCCTCTCTAGCGGAGGACCTCTACTTTTCCTCGGTGCCTTGGGCGTTACCTCCAGATCTGGTGTTGGATCCTAGCTCACGCCAGCGCCAGGGCCAGTCATCATCACCTCGGCGTGGTCAGGGGAACGAGTGATACGCGCCCCACGAGCCGCGCTAAGGGGTGGCTCGCCTCCTTCGACGACGTGCCGCGGGTGAACGCATGACACATCGACTGCGACGTAGATCTTGTGTGTGCCGAGCTTGACGAAGAGGCCGTTGCGCGGAAGAGGACGCTTGCCGAAGCAGCCAGCGTTGTCCCTGACGAAGTCCAGCGCTCCAAAGCAATGAACAAGCCCGAAGACGATGCGTTCGCCGGTGCCGATGAAGTTTCCCGTCCGGATCTTCACTCCTGCTAGCGCTGCTAGCCCCACGGTGGGCGCCAACTGTCGTGGTGGTGTCACGGCAGATGCCATGGATAGGCTAAAGGTGGGGACTAAATGCACTAGAGGAATCCAGGGAGGGACAGTGTGGTGATTCCACACACAGATGCTTTGTATTGTTCAATGAGATTCCAAGGTTACAAGTGCTCCTTGAGCTGTATTGGGGAGAGGAGGAAGAAGGAACTCTCTTACTCTCACCACTAGCTTGCTCTCAGGAAACTAGAATTGAACAAGTAAAGACCAACCCTTTCTACAGAGGCCCTAGCCCTCCTTATATAGGGGTGGCTAGGTTTCCAATTAGGGCATACGTGGAGGCATATTCTAGGGAATATGCCTCTTCCCAAAATAGGAAACCGACCGGGCCACTTTTCCCCAACGTAAGCCATGCAGAGGCTACGCAAGCCTCTGTGGCACCAGCGTCATCCGACACAGGCAACATCACCTTTGTCGGCCACGCCTCGGTGGTCCTAGGCTCTGTCCGCTTCGCTCATGCTCTGCATACAGAGACCTCCTTTTGACTAGCGAGATACCTTCCTTTTCTTGCAAGCCTGATATAACCCGGATCATAGCTGGTTAATCCGGCCACACCTGTACCTGCATACAAGTTAGATATATCATGCCGACATACAACATAGGTCGGCTGAGACCCAGTTAGGCGGACATCCCTGGTCCGGGTTACTCCGTGATTCGGCCTGCCTTGAGGTGACTCGGCTAGCACTTGCTTTGACCTAGCCGTACCTCGGCTAACTTGCCCATTATACCCCGGCGTGACCCTACCCGGGGGTATCCCCCCAACAGCCACCCTAACCCTAAGTCCGGGGGCCCGCGAGCACTACCACCCTAACCCTAAGTCTGGGGGACCCGCGAGCACTACCGGACTTAGGGTAGTTATTTCTTCAGCTATTTTTAGGGATCGTTACTAGCTGGTTTTGCGATAGGGATTGTGGACTCAGACATGGATCGTTTGCTTGATGAATAAAAGGCAAGAAAAAACAAGCTGCAAGTTTTGCCGCCATGTTCATCTTATCTTTATTTAGCACTACTATATATGCAATATACTACTATATATATAATATTCATCAATATATGTAATATACTACTATATATAATACTATAATATTACAATATACTACTGTAATGCAATATACTACTATATATACTACTATAATATATGCCATACAATATAGTACTATATATGCAATATACTACTATATATACTACTATAATATATGCCATACAATATAACTACTATATATGCAATGTACTACTATATATATAATATTACACTACTATATATATACTATAATATTACACTACTATATATATACTATAATATTACACTACTAAATAATATTACACTACTATATACTATAATAATATTACACTACTATATAATATTACACTACTAAATAATATTACAACTACTAAATAATATTACAACTATATACACTACAAAATAAAAAATGGAAAAATAACTAGAGAACTTGGTCAGGGGCGTCGCCGCGACCGCATCGCTCGCACCGCCGCCGGCATGCACGGCTGTCGCCGGCCCGGCCTGCTCGCCCACAGTGGCCGGTGCCGCCGCGCCGCCGCGTAGCCGGACGGGGGAAGGGGAGGGGGCAGGGTACCTCTGGCCGGGGGCGCGCGCGCTGCGGCTGGAGTGGCGGCGGCGGTTGGGGGTGGTGGCGGCTGGAGTGGGCGCGCCGGTTGGGGTAGTGGCGGCCGGAGAGATCGGGCAACCTGCCGGCGTCAATTCGTCGTCCTCGCGCGTGGTGCTCTGCGTGGTGCATTCTCGAGTGGTGATTTGGGAGAAGAAGGGGCTCGCCAATATATAGGGGGACCTTTAGTCCCGATCTGTATAACGCACCGGGACTAAAGGGTTTTCGGCACCGCCCAACGCGCGCGCGCCAACACCATACCTTTAGTTCCAGTGTGTAGCACGCACCGGAACTAAAGGTCCTTTTTTCACCCCAGGGGCGCGCCTGTTTAAAAAAAATTCAATTAGCATATTTTTAAACATTTGAATTATACATTTTTTGCATACTTATGAATTTGAGAAAATTTTCAACATGAAAAGTTCTTGAATTTGAATAAGTAATCCAAAATTATTTTCTGTTTTATAAAAGAATTATTCTAACTAGTGAAACTAATAACCATTTTGCCATTTTCAATTTAAAAATGCATTAACTATTATATTTTGCATATTTTTGAATCTCACTAAATTTTTAACATAAAAAAATGCTTGAATTTGAATAAGATATTCAAATCCATTTTCTGTTTTATAAAATAATTATTCTAACTAGTCAAACAATTAACCATTTTGCCATTTTCATGTGATTCCGACGCATGTCCAGGAAGGTGGTCACACCTGGGTCCTACACATGGCACCTACCAACCTTGCACCACTCTAACACACATATCCTAGGGGCACATGCAAGTTTTCATGTGATTCCGACGCTCCGGTGGTCTTCCTCTGCCGAAACCCTAGACCGGGGTCTCGGATTGTCTACCCTTGATGGGGATATGACGAAGGGGGTATGCCTAGAAGGACGTTCTGATTGGGCCAAAGGGCCTGCAAGTGCGTCCGAAAGACGGCGACTGGACTACGAAGGAAGGAACATCCCAGCGACTGGCGACTGGAGGCCCAGGAGTGTAACAGAAGCCCAGTCGGATGAGGTCAACATCTCCGGATCCTTATCTTGTTCGGTGATAACTTGTAAACCCTAGCGAGGTGCCTCATATATAAACCTCCCTAGGGTATCCTAGAGACTTACGTTCCATCACACACCCCCTCAAGCGACTCACTGCCTAGCCGCCGAGCTCGCCACCCCTGTAACTCGCTCTCCCATAATCTAATCTAGCAGGAGTAGGTCTTTACCCTCCGGGGGGCCGAACCTGGGTAAACCCATGTGCATCCGCCCCCATCTCGCACCGCAGATGGCCGCCAACTCTTCCTCACGAAACACTCAATCGCTACCAGTGGCCATTTCCACGACAGTGGCGCCCACCGTGGGGCATAGCGGGACTGGCCTGTGTTCTGCGGCGAGACCCTACTTGCCGATCGATTGGCCGCTCGCCACCGGTCGCATGATCGCCATCGGCGGGATCTTACAGATCCTGCCCATCAGCTACATCACGGCGTCACGTCCGGTCACTCACGCCGCGGTGATGCCGGTCGGCTCCATCAACCTCTTCATCGGCTTCACCGGCACGATCGACCCAGCCGCGAGGGTGATCGCGGGCGGATCGCCGCCACACCGCGATCTGCTTTCGGAGGAGCAGGTCCGCTCCATAAGGGGCCTCGTCACCGTGTACGACTCGTCCGCCAGCGACGCGGTCGAGACTAACACCGCCGCCAACGACAACGCCCTAAACGACGACGCTGACTCCGCGACCCCTGCATCGGTCGAAGACACACAAAGCTTTGAAATCAAAGCCCTAATAGAAACTGTTGGGGATATACTTTCCGGGTATCCTCAACGTTCCTCACTGACCAGGGTGGCCCGCTTCAGGTTAGAGCTTTGCTTCACGGGCGTCCCAGTTGGAGAGAGAAGACGGAGTCCCATCCGGCTACGGAAAGGCCTAGAAGACTTACCGACTTAGGCCCATAATGTTACTTGTAGTTCAAGATGTACTCTGTAACCAACTCTTAGTCGTAGCCGGATTGATCTCTCCTGTAAACCCTAGGCCGGATATCTATATAAGCCGTCCTAGGGAGAGCCTTTAGGGAAATAACACTAATAACACCAGACGAACAATAGTCTACTATCTCAACTCGTACAGGCGAAACCCTTGTAACCCATATTCCGGCTTTGCCGTATTACTGGATTGACAGCAGGAGTAGGGTCCGTCCAAAGACGGCGGATTCGAACCTAGGTAAACTTGTGTGCTCACCGTCTCGGAACACCGTACGCCTCACACCCCTCTCTTCCGCACGCCTCGAGGACCCCCTCATGGCGTACTTGTCATCAATCTGACGACAGTTGGCGCCCACCGTGGGGCCAGTGAGCTTCGGATCTACGTTCCGAGCGGAATCTGCAAGAATCGGAATCGGCGAGACCATCGCCGTCGGTCGCATCCTCTACGCCAGCGACGTCCCTCTCATCGTTCTCGACGAGACTTGGATTCTGTCTAGGGAGGCCGTGACTGCTTATACAATCATGTATTTTGGCGAGATTGATGTTTACATCGGTTTCGCTGAACCTGCCCAACCCACCCCAACGATGATGATAGAGGCAGAAGAAACTTCTGGGTCCCCTTTGTCCGCGGAGGCGGCAGAGTTCTGGATCTCAGAAAACCCTAATCCCACCCAGCCCGCACCAGTTGCGGAGATAGTGGAGAAATCCGAGCCTGAAGAAAACCTCGCGGACCAAGTTGAATCTGGAGTGGATCTCCCTGGAGAAGCCGGATCCCAGATCGACCCACTCGTGGAAGTCAAAATCCAGGAGGAGCATATCAACGGCACTAATTCCGGCTCTGATGATGCCGGGACAGACAGGCCTTTCCTCAGGTACCTCAGGAAGCACGCATCGCACTTCATTGGATACGTTGGATCCGGATCCGGCTCTGCCGATGCTGGAGAAAACACCGACTCGGAGCTGGAGGCAATTGGAACAAACGCCGACGTTCCCACATCCTCGGATGAGTCCATGACGTCGGCAGATTTCTGAAAGTTCTCCGCGGAATATGAAGAGGAGTACAACTCCAAAGCTGCAGAAGACGGAGAAGCCATGGACGAAGGATCCGGGGAACACTCTCCCAAAGCACAGGATGATATGGAGGTCGGAGACAATCCCGAACTCCAGATGTCCGAAAGTACCGCTCAGAGCTTGACTTCGGGAAACGGACCCAAAGTCGTCTTTGCTACCGGCGCTGCCAAGAGGGCAAAGAAAAAGAACAAGAAGAACAAGACCCCGACAGAAGACCCTCTGACAGAGGAGGTGATTGCCGAGGAATACAAGGAAGACTCAGATGGAGCACTTATCCCAGACGAGCCGAAAAAGGAAGCATCGGTGGATGGGCACCTGATCACTGAAGGTGCGCGTAAACTCATCGATGCCGCATTAACCACACCTATCCCTATAGCTGCAGAACTTACCGCAGATGAGTTGGACAAAAGGGCCCAAGCCCTAGAAGCGCGTCGTCAACAACTCCTTGATGAAGCCAAAAACATTGAGGTGGAGAAGAAGCGAATGTCAAACAAAGAGTACATGTCCCATCTGCATCAGAAGACACGAAAGCGTCACGTAGATGACAACCAATTCCCACGTGTCCGTGCCATCCTTTTTGGAGATGAGATGGGAAAGCCACGGAAGGACAGCAACGGAGATTGGGTTTACCCAACACCAGTGCAAAATACTGTGGCAGCTCGTGAAATTCTATTAGCTAATCCAGGACCAGAAGAGATACGTTTGGGTATCAAGTTACTCAATAAGGGACTGGAACAGCAAAAGGTCGCCCTGTCGGGAAGTCAAAAGCTGGTCTCAGATTCCGACCAATGTCGCACAGATCCGGCATGGGCTGACGTAAGATCTCACTACGAACGGGCGCAGCATCGTCACCCCGAATGCAGGGAAGATAATTATTCAAGAACCGGACGTCAGGACAGCACCGCAGAACTACACATAACTGGAGCAACGTCGCTCCAGCAGCCGAGAAAGACGCGATCGCTGCACTGATTCCGAGGAATCCTCCCCGAAAAGGAGAAGATAAAGAGAAACGTCGGGAGGAGGATCGTCAGAAAATGCCACCTCCTAGACATGAAAACCGTCCGGCTGAACCTTACCATGGTGGGAACGACGGACGAAGGAACGACGGAAACCATGCTGGTACAAGCCGGCAGGGCGCTCGTCACAGTCAAGAACCTCCCCGGAACCGGAATAAGGACGCTCCGGACGGAGGCCGGCGATCAGCCGGAAACAACCCAGCTGCACCACCCTCTCCACTGCACAGTTATCACAACGACCCCAAGGAGGTCAAGGAGGACGACATGGCGGAGGAGGTGGCGGCAGAAGCCGAAGTCTGGCTCCAAGGCACTGCAGCCACAGCCGATATTCGGGACGATCCCTATCCCCGAACGACGCAAGGCACATGATCAACTCCAACATAGAGGCTCGGCGCTATGAAAACGATGACGTGTATGTAGGCCCAAAGTGCTTCGGACCATGCATCAGAGCTACAAAATTCCCGGAAGGATTTGCTATCTCAAGACATATTCAAGCCTACGACAGCATTGCTCGGCCAGACACCTGGTTATAGGACTTCTTCCAAGCTTGCTGCATCGCCAAAGGCGGAAACAGCCTTGTCGCAACCCGATATCTCCCACTTATGTTGCGGAAGACGGCGCGATCGTGGCTCAATGAACTTCCGGCAAACACCATCCACAACTGGTATGACTTACAAAGTGCGTTCTTTCGGAATTTCGAAGGCACATATCGGAGGCCCTGTACGGTTGGAGACCTACAGCGTTGCACCCAGAAAGCCGGAGAAACTTGCCGAGATTATCTCGGACGATGGATTGACACCAAGAACTCCTGCGAGGGAGTAAATGATCAAACTGCGATTGAAGCTTTTATTTCAGGTCTCCCAATTGGATTACTGTGCCATCGCTTGAAGTGTGACAAGGTTACTGATCTGGGAGAGATGATAGAAACAGCGAGCAAGTATGCAGATGCTGACGACGATGCAAAGGGATTACTTAACGTCCTGGCTGTACCACAGTCAGCAAAGACAAAGCAACAGGCTCAGAAACGCAAAAACACCTCGGAAGAAAAACCCAACGCGGAGACAGCAGTAGTCACTACTGTTTCCGGGACTGGAGGACGAGGAGGACGTGGTGGAGGCCGCGGGCGTGGTCGTGGGACATCAAGGGTCCAAGGTAGAGGAGAGCAACAACCAGGCAAAACCTACACTTGGGCCGACATTGCCAATAACCCATGTGTGCATCACTTAGACGCCAATGGGGGCTCGTCCCACACCAACGCTGAATGTCGTTTTAACGATGACATCAAGAGAGATGATACCGCGGGCTACAAAGCTAAGCGGAAAAAGGGAAAGAAAAATCCCGAAAAAGAAAAAGAGACGAAGGAAGATTCCGACATGGAGGAAGCCGACGCTTCAAATCCCAAGTCGGAAGGGAAGAAAACGTTTCCTACCAAGAAGGACACTTACGTCACCTTCCTCGGATCTCAACCAGCAAAGGTCAAGAAAGCAGTTCTCCACGAGCTCAACGCAATAGTTCCGGCTGTCCCTCAGTATTTGGACTGGTCGGAGGTGGCAATCACGTTTGACCGCGCTGATCATCTGCCTAAGTTGCATAGGCGAGGAAAATACGCCTTAATCGTCAATCCACTTATTGACGGTTATGGTTTCTCCAAGACCCTCATGGACGGTGGTAGTAGCATCAATATTCTCTATGTAGAAACGCTATGCCGGATGAAGATCTCGGAAACACAGCTTAACCATAGCTCTGTGATTTTTCACGGGGTTGTACCAGGAAGACAAGCCAATTCCCTGGGAGAGATCACTTTGGATGTTACTTTTGGAACACCAAAAAATTATCGAACGGAGGCACTTTCCTTCGAAGTGGTCCCATTCAAGAGCGCATACCACGCTATATTCGGACGTCCGGCTTACTGGGCTTTTATGGCTCGTCCATGTTACATTTACAATATGATGAAAATTCCAGGTCCCAACGGCGTGATCACCATCAGGGGAGACCCGAAGAAAGCGCGAGAGTGCGAGGATGGAAATGCCGCCTTTGCCGAAGCCGTGCTGCACGCCCAAGAGTACCAGGAGATCAAGAAAAGCATAGATCCGTCCGAGATGCCCGCGACGAAGAAGGAGGAGACAAAACCAAATCCGAAGTTCAAGGCATCAGAAGAGACGAAGACGACGCCATTGAAGGATGATGACCCCTCCAAGGTGACCCAGATAGGCGCAGGCCTAAGTAGCGCATAGGAAGGCGCGCTTGTCAAGTTCCTCCGAGCAAATCAAGATATCTTTGCATGGCAGCCATCTAACATGGCCGGAGTACCTAGGGAACTTGCCGAGCACTCTCTAAATGTAAACCCGAACGCTAAACCCGTCAAACAGTCCTTACGACGGTTTGGTGATGAAAAGCGTAAGGCAATAGCTAAGGAACTAGCGCGGCTCAAGTTAGCCAGATTCATAGAAGAGGTCATCCATACTGAATGGTCGGCCAACCCTGTAATGGTCCCTAAAAAGGACACTACTGATTTAAGGATGTGTGTTGATTATACTGCCTTGAACAAGGCTTGTCCAAAAGATCCGTTCGCTCTACCTAGAATTGATCAAGTTATCGATTCTACGGCAGGCTCAGAACTCCTCTGTTTTCTCGACGCATATTCCGGTTATCACCAAATCCGGATGAAGGAATCTGAGAAAATCAAGACTTCATTCATAACCCCTTTCGGAACCTACTGTTATGTTACGATGCCCTTTGGGCTGAAAAACGCAGGAGCTACGTACCAACGCACGATGCAGCGTTGCCTCCATGATCAACTTGGGCGCAATGTACATGCATACGTGGATGATATCACGGTCATGTCCAAAAAGAAGGAAACGTTGGTTTCCGACTTAGAGGAGACGTTTGCCAATTTACGAAAATACAACATCATGCTTAACCCGAAGAAATGCTTCTTTGGAATACCAGCCGGAAAATTGTTAGGTTTTATTGTGTCTCAACGAGGCATAGAGGTGAACCGTGACAAGATCAAGGCTATTCTCAATATTTCTAGGCCAACTCGCCTGAAGGATGTACAAAGATTAACTGGTTGCATTGCCGCGGTCAGTCGATTTGTAATCCGGCTTGGTAAAAGAGCCGCACCATTATACAAACTCCTGAAGAAAACCAAGGATTTTGTCTGGACTGACGAAGCCGAAGTTGCACTACAAGACCTGAAGAAAGTACTCTCATCTGCTCCTATCCTTGCAGCACCGGAACCTCAGGAACCGATGTTGCTTTACATTGCTGCGACAAACAGGGTTGTCAGTATAGTTATGGTGGTGGAGAGACCAGAAGAAAACCAGGAGCACCTGGTGCAGCATCCGACGTACTTTGTCAGCGAGGTCCTGACAGAATCAAAACAGCGGTATCCGCACTATCAAAAGTTGGCTTACGGTGTTTTTCTGGCATCTCGTAAGTTACGACACTATTTTCAGGAGCACCCAATTACCGTGGTGAGAAAAGCTCCCATGAGAGATATAATCAATAACATCGATGCTACAGGACGCGTCGCCAAATGGGGCATAGAGCTTGCAGCTTTCGATATTAAGTACAAACCCCGGACAGCAATCAAATCCCAGATCCTTGCCGACTTTGTTGCTGATTGGACAGAGACCAAGGAGAACATGGTCCTCCCGGAGTCCGAATATTAGACCCTCTTTTTTGACGGATCCAAGGCTAGGGGGGCTCGGGGGCTGGCGTGGTGCTCAAATCACCCCAAGGAGATAAACGTTTATATGTGCTGCAGATCCACTCCACAGTGACAAACAACATTGCCGAGTATGAAGCACTGCTGCATGGAATCCGGATTGCTAAGGATATTGGCATCCGACGTTTGATGTGTTATGGAGATTTGGATCTTGTTGCTCAGCAAGTGTCGGATATTTGTAATGCAAATAAGCACATGGCAGCATATAAAGCTGTCGTGGATGATCTATCTAAATCGTTCGAGGGGTTTGAAGTTCAACACATCCCTCGAGCAGAAAACGAGGAAGCAGATGCACTATCTCGAATAGGTTCTGCGCGGAAAGAGGTTCCGGATGGCGCATTTTTAGAGAACCTCAAAGTTCCCTCGATAAAGGGAGTAGATGAGGAGTATCCGACCAAATCCGACTCACCTTTAATAGTAGTTCTGGCTGTAATTCCCAGCTGGACTCAACCCTACCTTGATTACTTGGTAGATGGCAAATTACCCGAAGACGAGGTGCTGAGCCGGCAGATTATCCGACGAGCAAAAGCCTATACTATTGTTAAAGGTGAGCTCCATAAACGGAGTGTTTCTAGGGTTTTTCAGCGTTGTGTATCTCCGGAAGAAGGAGTGGAAATCTTAAGAGAAATACACGAAGGTGAGTGTGGTCACCACGCTGCAGCCAAATCTTTAGTGGCAAAATCTTTTCGACATGGTTTTTTCTGGCTTACAGCTCAGGCAGATGCCGAACGATTAGTCAAGACATGCAAAGGCTGCCAAAAGTACGCCAAGCAAGCTCATGTTCCGGCTGATCAGCTGCGAACAATACCTATAACATGGCCTTTTGCGGTCTGGGGGATTGATATGGTAGGACCTTTTAAACGAGCTCTAAGTGGATTTACTCACCTCTTAGTGATGGTGGATAAATTCACGAAATGGATCGAGGCTAAACCTGTCACTAGTTGTGATGGAGCAACAGCCAAAAGATTTGTCGAGGATGTTATAATCTGGTATGGTTATCCGCATAGCATTATCACGGACAACGGGAGTAATTTTTCCATGGGAGAGTTGGCTGAATTCTGCGATGAGCAAAATATCCGGCTTGACATTGTGTCAGTCACACATCCACAGGCTAACGGACAAGTCGAAAGAGCAAATGGTTTAATTCTACAAGGCCTGAAACCAAGACTCGAAGAACCACTGAGACGTGCTGCGGGGGCTTGGGCAGAGGAACTACCCTCTGTAATTTGGAGTTTGCGAACAACTCCGAACAGGTCAACAGGATATACACCTTTCTTCTTGGTCTATGGCGCAGAAGCAGTTCTTCCTAGTGATTTGATTCATACTTCTCCTAGAGTGGCCGCGTATATTGAAGAGGATGCTGAGATTTCTCGACAAAATGATCTCGACTTAGTCGAAGAAGTTCGCGTCGTTGCTGAAATGAGATCTGCAGCCTATCAGCAGAAGTTACGCAAGTATCATAGCCAGAGAGTCCGAACTAGATCTTTCAATAAAGGTGATTTGGTTGGTTCTCCGGCTTGTGCAACAAAGAAAGCACAAACTTTCCCCAATATGGGAAGGGCCCTTTTTGGTTAGTCGAGTATTGCACAATGGGTCGTACTACTTAACTGACATGAGGCCAGTCAAAGAAAGACCTGCTACTAAGAAGAGAAAGAGAGCTGGAGGTACAAATCCGGAAGAATTAGATAGACCATGGAATATTGCTCAGCTACGTCCCTTTTATTCTTAGTTTTATCTTTCTTTGTAATTATACATATGTACATGCTCTATGAGAAATAAAAGTTTTGGTTACCTCAAAGTTTTCCTGAGAAGTTTTTACCATCTTATTTCCTAATGATCATGTCATAGTCGAAAATCCCAGAATGCTTGAAAGTACTTTATGCTCATGTTCATTATGGTTTAGATTTCCGATTCTAAAACTGCTACCTTCGGGTATAACTCTAAAAAACTCTAGTCTTTACTTGGGTTATTTGTCTGATTGCTGGAAGCGGGTATCTTCCGAGTAGTGAATTGTTGGTACTGGAAGCCGGCTTTGTTTCCGAGTTTAAACTGGTTTAGCAATTGAGCTCCGTTGCTCGGAAAAGTTTCCGGCTGAAGGTTTAGCCGGCTCACGAAAGGGACGAGGCGGAAAGCCAGATAAACGATAAGTAGAGGCGGAAAATTCCAAGTGCTTATGCAAACATTTCAGGCACACAAATAATTTAAGACAAAAGTGCTGAATAGATAAAAAAACTTGGCACTAGCAAAAGTCATAGTACTTAATATTTACAAAATGCATCATTTCTTTCCAGAATAATACATAGTTTTCTGATCTATGATGCAGGAGGAGATGAAGGAACTGTCGGATCGCTGGTTACTCCGCCTTGATATCGTGCCGAGATGTCCGGATCCGAGGTGGTCCATTCATCGTCGGAAACTTCTTCGGCGTCTTCTGGAGGAGGTGGCGGAGTATCCACGCGGGTGAAGAAGGGCGTCTCGTAGCTGGTCAAATCAGCTACGTGACACCCATATCCGGCACAGGAGTGCATGATGGCTTGAAGGTCTTGCTCCTGACCGTCTTCGTCTACTTTGCATTACCCTCAGGTCACCTGCCATATCTCCATGTTTCCATGGTGGCTCATGACCATGATGAGAGCGTGCTGCGCAGCGGTCCGCGCGTAGGACATGTTCCAGTCCCGAACAAGCTGCGGCATCTCCTTGGCCTTCTCCCGCACTTGGAAGTCTGACATGCTTGGCATGTCCGGAATCCTGAGAGATTCGCCAATATCCTCAAGGGACTAGCGGTAGTCATGAATAAGATCACCGACTTGGGTAAGCCGGTGAGTGTGGGGTTCGGACGAGGAGGAGTCCGTCAAATTCAGAGGACCTATACACAAAACAAGTCAATGAAAATCCGACATTGATGAAAGTCGAAGAAATGAAAAGTCAGATAGATGGAACATACCAAGAATGACGTCGTCAATCTTGGCTTTCTCCTCCCGAAGACTCTGGAGTTCAGCTCGGAGCGCCTGGGAGATATCCTTCTCTCTGCCAACCTCATTTTTGAGGTCCAAGATAACCTTATCCTGAGCGGAAATCTTGAGATCGCGCTCTTCAGTGGCCATGGAGGAGGACTCGAGAACTTGAGCTATGCTCCTTTCATGATCCGCCTTGAGCTTATCCAGATCTTGGCGAAGTCCCTTGTTCTCCACCACTAAGGTTTTGAGGTTCTCGGCCTCTTCAATCATAGCGATGGATTGTTTCACCAACGCTGTAAGTCAAAAAGAACAACAGTTCAGAAAAATTCGACATTGGAAAAAGTAAAAGACAAGGTTTGAATCCCGAAATGTTAACTTCGGCTTCATCCTTGGCTAGCTTGAGTTCAGCATTTTTAAGCCGGAGAGCTTTGATTTCTCTCCGCTTATCACAGACATTTTTTAACAATTCCTGGTTATAGGAATACACTTTCTATAAGTCAGAATACCCAAAGTCAGAAAGCTACTTAAGACTCGGGCTAATATTTTTTGCTAAATACCAGCACGAGCCTTGGGGGCTACACTAGTTCGTTCTTTGGCATCCTAATGAAAGCATCAACTCAGATTTCTATATCCTACTTCATGCTTGGGGGCTAGAGGATATGATATAACATAAGGTAAAAAACAAGAGTTGGAATTCCGACTTACATATTGCTCACGGATGAGTTTGTCTAAACCCGCTTTCACCTCAACTACCACCTTCTCGGCGAGAGTAAGAGGAATTACTGGGGCTGTTGGAAGCTCTCCAGTCCTGATCCTCTCGTCGCGAAGGCGGACTTGGGCGAGAAGGTCAGAGAACTTGGTGTCCTCTGTTTCTTGCGCTTCCTCTTTGGGGGATAGATGGCTTTTGTCCAGGACTTGCCTGGCCAGCCGCTGGATCTCCTCTGTAGATTTCCGGGATAAGCCAAACTTGGCAAGTCCGGGATTGCTGAGGAGGTTGTCGGCGAAGCCTTCAGCCGAGGGATCATTACTCGAAGAGGGTTCACCCTTATCTTGAGCTGACGCACCCACGGTGACGTCAGTGTGCGATCCAAGTATCACCGGCGCCGTTGGAGGAGCCGGATCTTCTGCAACAACCGGAGAAGGAGTAATCGTCGGTGTTGCAGAAGGTTGAGGGGCAGGAGTCGAAGGAACCGTGACAGGGGAAGCTGTGGTAAGCTTCATCTGTCGCACGGGCTTTCCAGGAATCCCCTTCCCCTTACCCTTGATGAGAGGCTTTGCTTTGAGAGTGTAATAAAGTCGGAAACATTACATCTCAGAAAGAAATTCAAGAAAGGTACAAAGGCGGAAATTGTGAATGAAAGTTACCTCTTCACAACGGGCACTTCCTTTGTGCCTACTGCCACTGTCGGAGCTTTGCGCTTCCTGAGCGCAAGGTCCGGCAATGGGACCACTTCAGCTTCCTGAGAAAACTCAGGAGGATATCCTTCGAGTGGAGCAAGCTCCGACTCGGGGAGTTTGGCAAGCTGAAAACAAGAAAACATATCAAAATTGCAATGTATGACTTAAAAGATTGAAACACGTAAAAGGTGTACTGATGAAAGCTTACCGCTACCACGGGGTTTTCTGCCGTGTGCATGTCCAGAGAGATCTCCGGAATTTTTCTCTTGATCCGCTCTTTAATCAGCCATTTGATCTGGCTTATATAGCCTTGGCTGGTGTAGGCCTTGGGGCTGATGCGGAGAGAATCTTTTTTGGAAGACGTGATGGAGTGCATCAGTCTATCCCCGTGGTACTGAAGTGGCTGGATCCGACGTGCGACCCAGCACTGAACTAAGTCGGATCCCCTCAGGCCCTTGTGCTTGATAAGATATACGATCCGCCTCTTAGCGAGGATCAGATCGTCCGTAAGAGCCGGAGCAGCCTCATCCCAGGAAGGCTGGGCTGTGGCGGCTCCGTCGACAAAAGCCGGCAAAGCAGTAGCTTTGTCGGGAGCCAGAATATCCCTATGATAGAAAAAGGTGGCTGGCCATTGTTTGACCGAGTCACTGGCAGCAATTTTGGGATAGGACCAGTCTCGTCTAAAAGAAAAACTAATAGTACCGGTGATATAAGGAACACCGGCAGTAATAGAATTTCTTCGGAGATGGAAGTAATACCGGAAAAGGAGCAAACTCGGCCTAATGCCGAGAAAGCCCTCGCAAAGGACAGCAAACGCGCTCATCTCTAGAAGGGAATTGGGAGGAAGATTATGGAGTTGAACTCCATAATGGTCAATCACCTCGGAGAAGAACTCCGAGGGAGGAAAAGACAAACCTCGGTCCAGATGGGTGCCGAAGTGGACGCGCTCGCTCTCGCGCGGATTCCGGATGGTTTCGCCGGAACTGCTCTGCTAGTCGCCGGCGACGAGAAGCCCCTCCTTCTCCACGTTCTTGAGCGCCGCCTCATCAAGGGCGCAAGGGATCCAGATTCCCCGGAAACTTTCTTTTTCTGCAGCAGCTTCTGCCGACGCTGCCGCCCCCGCCGCTGCCAGAGAGGAAGAAGAGGATGAAGCCATTTCTATCCGGTGGAAAGGGGCGACCCTAAAGTGGAGGCGCTAGGAGCTCTGTGGGAGGAAAACGAAAGGGCTCTGGGCGCGCTGAAGATTTGGGAAGAAGGGAACGGCGAAAGGCAGGTGGAGAGGAGAAGAAAAAATCTAGACCCCTTATATCTACCTAACTGCGCCAAGATTCGTGCAAACGCTATAGTGTAACTGCCACGCGTCGTGGAAAGAACTGGGAAGGGCCCACTATGATTGCGTCGCCTCGATCTCCACACTTGCATTGAAACGGCGCCTCGGTTCCGCGAACTGCGGACCCACCAACGGTCGTGCTGACGGAACGTCTGTCAGATGACGCAACTGGACCATGCTTGTGTCAGGTGGCGTTAGAGACCAAGTTTTCCGGCTTAGTTTAAAAAGCGAGCTGGAATATCCGACTAACTAATTGAAAGGTCCGACTTACTTTTGAAGACCCGGATCGTACTTTTTGTTATAAAGTTTCAGGAACCCTTCAAGATTCTACAAGCCGAAGATCAAGCTAGACGATGATAAAATCCGACTTTGGATCTTGGAGGCCTCCGGGGGCTACTGTTGGGGATATACTTTCCGGGTATCCTCAACGTTCCTCACTGACCAGGGTGGCCCGCTTCGGGTTAGAGCTTTGCTTCACGAGTGGCCTAGTTGGAGAGAG
The DNA here is from genome assembly GCA_910589775.1 of Avena eriantha. Lineage (NCBI taxonomy): Eukaryota > Viridiplantae > Streptophyta > Magnoliopsida > Poales > Poaceae > Avena > Avena eriantha. The sequence continues at coordinate 8,174,632 of OU342741.1, read as the reverse complement.
AAGACGGAGTCCCATCCGGCTACGGAAAGGCCCAGAAGACTTACCGACTTAGGCCCATAATGTTACTTGTAGTTCAAGATGTACTCGGTAACCAACTCTTAGTCGTAGCCGGATTGATCTCTCTTGTAAACCCTAGGCCGGATATCTATATAAGCTGTCCTAGGGAGAGCCTTTAGGGCAATAACACTAATAACACCAGACGACCAATAGTCTACTATCTCAACTCGCACAGGCGAAACCCTTGTAACCCATATTCCGGCTTTGCCGTATTACTGGATTGACAGCAGGAGTAGGGTCCGTCCAAAGACGGCGGATTGGAACCTGGGTAAACTTGTGTGCTCACCGTCTCAGAACACCGTACGCCTCACACCCCTCTTTTCCGCACGCCTCGAGGACCACCTCATGGCGTACTTGTCATCAATCCGACGACAGAAACACTACTATCAAGATCACACAAAGCTTTGAAATCAAAGTCACTCACTTTCATATTAATGATGGGTTCCCAACCATCTTCTTGTTTTATTGGAATAGATGATTTATGTTTCATCTTTTCTTCTTTAATCTTTATGAGAGCATCAGTAATGTGTTTTTAAAAGCCATGTTCATAGCACTAGAATTAGGACTTTTAGCAAGATTTTGTAGGAACTTAATAACTTTAGAGATGTTGCAACCATCAAGATCAAAATCAACTTTATCATCTAAAGTAGTAGAACTATTGTTAGCCTCAACACTAGTGGTGGTAATAGTAGAAACACTAATGTTTCTAGCAATTTCATCTTCTCTTTCCCACTTAGCATGTAATTCAGCTAATAGTCTAACATTTTCATCAATTCTTACTTGTATAGCATTAGTAGCTGCAAAGGGATTATCATTAGTTTCAGGTTTAGCAGCCATTTTATTCAAAGAAGATTGAGCTTCAGCCAAACATGCTATATTTCTTTCAGCGTTAGAGAGTTTTTCCTCAATAGTTTTATTGAAAGCAGTTTGTTTACTAATAAACTCTTTGAGCATAACTTCAAGTTCAGAGGGAGCACTCTTATTATTGTTGTAAGAATTTCCATAAGCATTAACATTGTTGGGAGGATATGGCTTATAATTGTTGTTACCAAAATGTTTCCTATAAGCATTATTAGCATAAGCATTATTGCCAAAATTATTATTTCTTATGAAGTTCACATCAACTTGCTCTTCTTGAGCAACCAAAGAGGCTAAAGGAACATTATTTGGATCAATATGTGCTTTCCCATTAACAAGCATAGACATAATAATATCAATCTTATCACTTAAGGAGGAGGTTTCTTCAACATCATTTACCTTCTTACCTTGTGGAGCTCTCTCAGTATGCCATTCAGAATAATTAACCATCATATTATCCAAAAGTTTTGTTGCAGCACCCAAAGTGATGGTCATAAAGGTACCTCCAGCAGCAGAATCCAATAGGTTCCTTGAAGAATAGTTCAATCCTGCATAAAAAGTTTGGATGATCATCCAAGCAGTCAGTCCATGAGTGGGACAATTCTTAACCAAAGATTTCATTCTTTCCCAAGCTTGAGCAACATGCTCATTATCAAGTTGTTTAAACTTCATTATTTCAGTTCTCATGGATATAATCTTAGCAGGAGGATAGTATTTTCCAATAAAAGCATCTTTGCACTTAGTCCAAGAATCAATACTATTCCTAGTTAAGAAATTCAACCATTCTTTAGCTTTTCCTCTCAAAGAGAAAGGAAACAATTTCAGTTTAATAATATCACCATTTATATCCCTATGCTTTTGCATCTCACAAAGTTCAACAAATTTATTTAGATGGCAAGCAGCATCTTCATTACCAATACCAGAAAATTGCTCTCTCATAACAAGATTGAGCAAAGCAGGTTTTATCTCAAAGAAAGTATTTTCAGCCACAAGTGGAGCAATAGGTGTGCTCATAAAATCATTGTTGTTGGTGCTAGTGAAGTCACACAACTTAGTGTTTTCAAGAGTAGTCATTTTTTTGGGTTTTCAAATAAGAAAGCAAAACAAGTAAAACTAATTTTTTTGTGTTTTTGAAGAACAAAACAAGCAAACAAAGCAAAAAGAAAACCAAGCAAAACAAAATCAACAAAGTAAAGAGATTGGTTATGAGGGACTCCCCTTGTGAACATGTCCTTGACTCCCCGGCAACGGCGCCAGAAAAGATCTTGATGCACTCGACGATCGACGTAGAGCTCGTTGGGAACCCCAAGAGGAAGGTATGATGAGCACAGCAGAAAGTTTTCCCTCAATTATGAAACCAAGGTTTAATCGAACCAGTAGGAGCAAGGAAACATCCCAAAGGTGTTACTAACTAAGCTTTGGCAGGGCGCATTACCGGTGCTAGTAGCAACGTGGAGACCTGCACAACACAACCACAGAACCTTGTCCCCAACTTGCGATGAGGTTGTCAATCTCACCGTGTTTTGCGAAAAACAAAGGATTAAACATATCGAATGGAAAGAAGTAAAAGTTTGCAGAAAGTAAACACAAATAAGTAAAAGATTGTAGATTGTATGTAAAGTAAAAGGACCGGGATCCATAGTTCACTAGAGGTGGCTCTCCTTAAGATAGATAACATGCTGGGTGAAAAAATTACAGCGGGGCAATTGACAAACACCGAGAAAGCAATATATGCATATACTAATCATCTTGACTCCTCTAAGACTTGATTGGGCATTACAACATAATACATAGACCGCCATCCAACTGCATCTATGACTAATAATCCACCTTCAGGTTATCATCCGAACCCCCTCCAGTATTAAGTTGCAAGCAATAGATTATTGCTTTACGAACTGTGTGTAAAGTAAACAATACAATTATTCTATGAACAAAGGATCGTTGTTTTCTCCCTAGTAGCAACAGCACATCCAGTACCTTAGAAATTTCTGTCACTTCCCCAGATTACCAGAGGCATGAACCCACTATCGAGCATAAATACTAACTCTTGGAGTTGCTAGTATCTACTTGGCCAAGATAGCTACTAACAACGGAAAGCATGCAAGATCTCAAATAACAAAGACATGATAGAATCAATAATCAATCTGAAATAGCATCTCAATATCCATCGGATCCCCGCAAACACAACATGTCTGAATTACAAATAGATGATCTTGATCATGAACGGAGCTCACAAGATCTAAACATGAAAGCACAAAGGAGGAGAAACCAACCATCTAGCTACCACATGGATCCGTAGTCCAAGGATGAACTACTCACGCATCACACCGGAGGCTTGCATGGTGATGAAGAAGGCCTCCAGGGTGAATTCCCCTCTCCGGCAGGGTGCCGGGAAGAGCTTCAGATCCCCCCAATCTAGGGACAGAGACGACGGCAGCTACAGACTCTTTCGTGGATTTTTGATCGGGTACTTACGGTTTTCGTCCCGAGGGCAACTTATAGGCGGAAGGAGAGGCCGAGGGGGTGCTGGGGTCGGCCAGACCACCCCCTGGCGCGGGCCAAGCCTGGCCGCGCGACCAGGTGGTGTGGCGGCCCCTGGCCCCTCTCCGTCTCGTATTCTGGCACTTGATCCCTTTCGGAAAAATAGGGGGGCTCGGGGGGAATATTAGACCCTCTTTTTTGACGGATCCAAGGCTAGGGGGCTCGGGGGCTGGCGTGGTGCTCAAATCACCCCAAGGAGATAAACGTTTATATGTGCTGCAGATCCACTCCACAGTGACAAACAACATTGCTGAGTATGAAGCACTGCTGCATGGAATCCGGATTGCTAAGGATATTGGCATCCGACGTTTGATGTGTTATGGAGATTTGGATCTTGTTGCTCAGCAAGTGTCGGATATTTGTAATGCAAATAAGCACATGGCAGCATATAAAGCTGTCGTGGATGATCTATCTAAATCGTTCGAGGGGTTTGAAGTTCAACACATCCCTCGAGCAGAAAACGAGGAAGCAGATGCACTATCTCGAATAGGTTCTGCGCGGAAAGAGGTTCCGGATGGCGCATTTTTAGAGAACCTCAAAGTTCCCTCGATAAAGGGAGTAGATGAGGAGTATCCGACCAAATCCGACTCACCTTTAATAGCAGTTCTGGCTGTAATTCCCAGCTGGACTCAACCCTACCTTGATTACTTGGTAGATGGCAAATTACCCGAAGACGAGGTGCTGAGCCGGCAGATTATCCGACGAGCAAAAGCCTATACTATTGTTAAAGGTGAGCTCCATAAACGGAGTGTTTCTAGGGTTTTTCAGCGCTGTGTATCTCCGGAAGAAGGAGTGGAAATCTTAAGAGAAATACACGAAGGCGAGTGTGGTCACCACGCTGCAGCCAAATCTTTAGTGGCAAAATCTTTTCGACATGGTTTTTTCTGGCTTACAGCTCAGGCAGATGCCGAACGATTAGTCAAGACATGCAAAGGCTGCCAAAAGTACGCCAAGCAAGCTCATGTTCCGGCTGATCAGCTGCGAACAATACCTATAACATGGCCTTTTGCGGTCTGGGGGATTGATATGGTAGGACCTTTTAAACGAGCTCTAAGTGGATTTACTCACCTCTTAGTGATGGTGGATAAATTCACGAAATGGATCGAGGCTAAACCTGTCACTAGTTGTGATGGAGCAACAGCCAAAAGATTTGTCGAGGATGTTATAATCTGGTATGGTTATCCGCATAGCATTATCACGGACAACGGGAGTAATTTTTCCATGGGAGAGTTGGCTGAATTCTGCGATGAGCAAAATATCCGGCTTGACATTGCGTCAGTCGCACATCCACAGGCTAACGGACAAGTCGAAAGAGCAAATGGTTTAATTCTACAAGGCCTGAAACCAAGACTCGAAGAACCACTGAGACGTGCTGCGGGGGCTTGGGCAGAGGAACTACCCTCTGTAATTTGGAGTTTGCGAACAACTCCGAACAGGTCAACAGGATATACACCTTTCTTCTTGGTCTATGGCGTAGAAGCAGTTCTTCCTAGTGATTTGATTCATACTTCTCCTAGAGTGGCCGCGTATATTGAAGAGGATGCTGAGATTTCTCGACAAAATGATCTCGACTTAGTCGAAGAAGTTCGCGTCGTTGCTGAAATGAGATCTACAGCCTATCAGCAGAAGTTACGCAAGTATCATAGCCAGAGAGTTCGAACTAGATCTTTCAATAAAGGTGATTTGGTTGGTTCTCTGGCTTGTGCAACAAAGAAAGCACAAACTTTCCCCAATATGGGAAGGGCCCTTTTTGGTTAGTCGAGTATTGCACAATGGGTCGTACTACTTAACTGACATGAGGCCAGTCAAAGAAAGACCTGCTACTAAGAAGAGAAAGAGAGCTGGAGGCAGTACAAATCCGGAAGAATTAGACAGACCATGGAATATTGCTCAGCTACGTCCCTTTTATTCTTAGTTTTATCTTTCTTTGTAATTATACATATGTACATGCTCTATGAGAAATAAAAGTTTTGGTTACCTCAAAGTTTTCCTGAGAAGTTTTTACCATCTTATTTCCTAATGATCATGTCATAGTCGAAAATCCCAGAATGCTTGAAAGTACTTTATGCTCATGTTCATTATGGTTTAGATTTCCGATTCTAAAACTGCTACCTTCGGGTATAACTCTAGTCTTTACTTGGGTTATTTGTCTGATTGCTGGAAGCGGGTATCTTCCGAGTAGTGAATTGTTGGTACTGGAAGCCGGCTTTGTTTCCGAGTTTAAACTGGTTTAGCAATTGAGCTCCGTTGCTCGGAAAAGTTTCCGGCTGAAGGTTTAGCCGGCTCACGAAAGGGACGAGGCGGAAAGCCAGATAAACGATAAGTAGAGGAGGAAAATTCCAAGTGCTTATGCAAACATTTCAGGCACACAAATAATTTAAGACAAAAGTGCTGAATAGATAAAAAAACTTGGCACTAGCAAAAGTCATAGTACTTAATATTTACAAAATGCATCATTTCTTTCCAGAATAATACATAGTTTTCTGATCTATGATGCAGGAGGAGATGAAGGAACTGTCGGATCGCTGGTTACTCTGCCTTGATATCGTGCCGAGATGTCTGGATCCGAGGTGGTCCATTCATCGTCGGAAACTTCTTCGGCGTCTTGTGGAGGAGGTGGCGGAGTATCCACGCGGGTGAAGAAGGGCGTCTCATAGCTGGTCAAATCAGCTACGTGACACCCATATCCGGCACAGGAGTGCATGATGGCTTGAAGGTCTTGCTCCTGACCGTCTTCGTCTACTTTGCAGTACCCTCTGGTCACCTGCCATATCTCCATGTTTCCATGGTGGCTCATGACCATGATGAGAGCATGCTGCGCAGCGGTCCGCGCGTAGGACATGTTCCAGTCCCGAACAAGCTGCGGCATCTCCTTGGCCTTATCCCGCACTTGGAAGTCTGACATGCTTGGCATGTCCGGAATCCTGAGAGATTCGCCAATATCCTCAAGGGACTAGCGGTAGTCATGAATAAGATCACCGACTTGGGTAAGCCGGTGAGTGTGGGGTTAGGACGAGGAGGAGTCCGTCAAATTCAGAGGACCTATACACAAAATAAGTCAATGAAAATCCGACATTGATGAAAGTCGAAGAAATGAAAAGTCAGATAGATGGAACATACCAAGAATGACGTCGTCAATCTTGGCTTTCTCCTCCCGAAGACTCTGGAGTTCAGCTCGGAGCGCCTGGGAGATATCCTTCTCTCTGCCAACCTCATTTTAAAGGTCCAAGATAACCTTATCCTGAGTGGCAATCTTGAGATCGCGCTCTTCAGTGGCCATGGAGGAGGACTCGAGAACTTGAGCTATGCTCCTTTCATGATCCGCCTTGAGCTTATCCAGATCTTGGCGAAGTCCCTTGTTCTCCACCACTAAGGTTTTGAGGTTCTCGGCCTCTTCAATCATAGCGATGGATTGTTTCACCAACGCTGTAAGTCAAAAAGAACAACAGTTCAGAAAAATTCGACATTGGAAAAAGTAAAAGACAAGGTTTGAATCCCGAAATGTTAACTTCGGCTTCATCCTTGGCTAGCTTGAGTTCAGCATTTTTAAGCCGGAGAGCTTTGATTTCTCTCCGCTTATCACAGACATTTTTTAACAATTCCTGGTTATAGGAATACACTTTCTATAAGTCAGAATACCCAAAGTCAGAAAGCTACTTAAGACTCGGGCTAATATTTTTTGCTAAATACCAGCACGAGCCTTGGGGGCTACACTAGTTCGTTCTTTGGCATCCTAATGAAAGCATCAACTCAGATTTCTATATCCTACTTCATGCTTGGGGGCTAGAGGATATGATATAACATAAGGTAAAAAACAAGAGTTGGAATTCCGACTTACATATTGCTCGAGGCTGAGTTTGTCTAAACCCGCGTTCACCTCAACTGCCACCTTCTCGGCGAGAGTAAGAGGAATTACTGGGGCTGTTGGAAGCTCTCCAGTCCTGATCCTCTCGTCGCGAAGGCGGACTTGGGCGAGAAGGTCAGAGAACTTGGTGTCCTCTGTTTCTTGCGCTTCCTCTTTGGGGGATAGATGGCTTTTGTCCAGGACTTGCCTGGCCAGCCGCTGGATCTCCTCTGCAAAGTAAAGAGATTGGTTATGAGGGACTCCCCTTGTGAACATGTCCTTGACTCCCCGGCAACGGCGCCAGAAAAGATCTTGATGCACTCAACGATCGACGTAGAGCTCGTTGGGAACCCCAAGAGGAAGGTATGATGAGCACAGCAGAAAGTTTTCCCTCAATTATGAAACCAAGGTTTAATCGAACTAGTAGGAGCAAGGAAACATCCCAAAGGTGTTACTAACTGAGCTTTGGCAGGGCGCATTACCAGTGCTAGTAGCAACGTGGAGACCTGCACAACACAACCACAGAACTTTGTCCCCAACTTGCGATGAGGTTGTCAATCTCACCGTGTTTTGCGGAAAACAAAGGATTAAACATATCGAATGGAAAGAAGTAAAAGTTTGCAGAAAGTAAACACAAATAAATAAAAGATTGTAGATTGTATGTAAAGTAAAAGGACCGGGATCCATAGTTCACTAGAGGTGGCTCTCCTTAAGATAGATAACATGCTGGGTGAACAAATTACAGCGGGGCAATTGACAAACACCGAGAAAGCAATATATGCATATACTAATCATCTTGACTCCTCTAAGACTTGATTGGGCATTACAACATAATACATAGACCGCCATCCAACTGCATCTATGACTAATAATCCACCTTCAGGTTATCATCCGAACCCCCTCCAGTATTAAGTTGCAAGCAATAGATTATTGCTTTACGAACTGTGTGTAAAGTAAACAATACAATTATTCTATGAACAAAGGATCGTTGTTTTCTCCCTAGTAGCAACAGCACATCCAGTACCTTAGAAATTTTTGTCACTTCCCCAGATTACCAGAGGCATGAACCCACTATCGAGCATAAATACTAACTCTTGGAGTTGCTAGCATCTACTTGGCCAAGATAGCTACTAACAACGGAAAGCATGCAAGATCTCAAATAACAAAGACATGATAGAATCAATAATCAATCTGAAATAGCATCTCAATATCCATCGGATCCCCGCAAACACAACATGTCTGAATTACAAATAGATGATCTTGATCATGAACGGAGCTCACAAGATCTAAACATGAAAGCACAAAGGAGGAGAAACCAGCCATCTAGCTACTACATGAATCCGTAGTCCAAGGATGAACTACTCACGCATCACACCGGAGGCTTGCATGGTGATGAAGAAGGCCTCCAGGGTGAATTCCCCTCTCCGGCAGGGTGCCGGGAAGAGCTTCAGATCCCCCCCAATCTAGGGACAGAGACGACGGCGGCTACAGACTCTTTCGTAGATTTTTGATCGGGTACTTACGGTTTTCGTCCCGAGGGCAACTTATAGGCGGAAGGAGAGGCCGAGGGGGTGCTGGGGTCGGCCAGACCACCCCCTGGCGCGGGCCAAGCCTGGCCGCGCGACCAGGTGGTGTGGCGGCCCCTGGCCCCTCTCCGTCTCGTATTCTGGCACTTGATCCCTTTCGGAAAAATAGGCACTTTGGCTTTTGTCCCGTCCAATTCCGAGAATATTCATTTTCTGACTTTCCTGGAACCAAAAACAGCAGAAAACAGGCAGCTGGCACTATGGCTCTTGTTAATAGGTTAGTCTAAGAAATCATATGAAAAGTACTCCAAAGTTGGAACCAAAACACAAGAAAGTGGATAAAACTAAGCATGGAACATCAAAAATTATAGATACATTTGCAATGTATCAGGTACGAACCCCTGGTTGCCAAGATCAAGAAGGTCTACCGGACGCTCGACAACATCCCCGACCTCCTCGAGATTGCCAAGCGCTATCCGGAGGAGGACCCCAACCAAGACTCCGACGACGAGTCGGGAGGAAGACGTCGCACTAGCATCCACGACAGCGGGCGCCTACGCGACATGCGCTACAGCAACACCCGCATCACCGGGAAGCGCCGCACGGACGGGCGAGTCGACTTCGTCGCCAACGCCGGCTACAGCCAGCGCGACTCCAAGAACTACCGCCGCGACGGAGGAAACTATCGCGATAGCGGGAACTACCGCGCCAACAACACGATGAGGCCGAAATTCGACCCCGCCGCCCTACTCAGTCAGCTCTGCATCTACCACAGCAGGGAGGGAAAACCCGCCTCCCACACCACCGCCGATTGCCACTCTCTCAAAGAGATTGAGAAGGCGAGACGAGCAAGGGAGGACCCTAACAACAACCCACCTCGGGACAACAGGAACGGCGGCGGCTTCAGCACTATCGTCGGCTCGCTACATACCTTCACCGGACTCGGCACCAAGCGTGAGAAGAAGGTGCTCGCCCGCGCAGTCGCCTTCAATGCGGTGACACAAGTCGACATCCATCGCTTCCTAAACTGGTCCGAGTAGAGCATCACCTGGAGCCGCCAGGACCATGCGCCAAGGATCGAATACCCAGGGCGAGTCGCCCTGGTAGTCAGGCCCAAGGTGGCCGACTAATGGCTGCCCAAGACGCTAATGGACGGTGGGAGCTCCATCAACATCTTATACCTCAACACGTTCAAAAGGCTCCAGCTCCTAGAAGCAGCCATCGAGCCAGCACTGATGACCTTCCACGGCATCATCCCCGGTCGGAAGGCGTACCTGATCGGGAAAGTGACGCTGCCAGTCACCTTCGGCACTCCAGCAAACTACCGCACGGAGAGGATCGTGTTCGAGCTGGTGAACTTCCACAGCCCCTACCACTGCGTCCTGGGCCGCCAGTCATTCGCAAAGTTTATGGCGACCCCACACTATGCCTACAACATGATGAAGCTCCTTGGGCCAAGAGGCATCATCACCGTCCACGGCGACCCCGACATGGCCGTGGAATGCGAGGACAAGGGCGCCGAGCTCGCCGACGCCGTCATCGCCGTGGAGACCGACCACGCGGAGGAACTCGCAAAATACGCGGGCAACATCAACAAGGACGACCCCACCATCCTGAAGAAACCAACCGCCACAAACTCCACGTTCGAGGCAACCACGCACACCCGCACCGTCGAGCTCGTCCCAGGTGACTCCAGCCAGACGGTCACCATTGGGGCGCACATGAGCCCCGCATAGGAAAGCGCGCTCATCGGGTTCCTCCGTGAGAACCGCGACATCTTCTCATGGAAGCCATCTGACATGCCAGGTGTCCCGAGGGAACTCGTTGAGCACAAACTCAACGCTGACCCCAAAGTGCGACCAGTAAAGCAGTCGCTACGGCCCTTCAATGAAGAGCGTCGTCGAGCAATCGCCGAAGAAGTTCAGCGCCTGCTAGCCGCAGGCTTCATCCGGCCAATCAAGTACTCCAAGTGGCTGGCATACCCAGTCATGGTTCTAAAAAATAACAACACATGGATAATGTGCATTGACTACACCAACCTCAACAGCGCCTTCCCAAAGGAGGAGTTCGTCCTACCGCGCATCGATCATATCATCGACTCGACCGCGGGATCGGAGTCGCTGTGCTTTCTCGATGCTTACTCTGGTTATTACCAGATCAAGATGGTGGTCGAGGACGAGGAGAAGACGGCGTTCATTACGCCATTCGGCGCATTCTGCTACATGGCCATGATGTTCGGCCTCAAGAATGCAGGCGCCACATACCAGAGGTGCATGCAGGAGTGTCTAGCGAGCCAAATTGGCCGCAACATTCATGTCTACATCGACGACGTGGTGGTAAAATCCACCCACCAGGATGACCTGCTCGCCGACCTAGCCGAAACCTTCGCAAACTTGCGGAGGTACAACATCAAGCTGAACCCCGGAAAATGCACCTTCGGCATCCCCACCGGACAACTCCTGGGTTATGTAGTCTCCAAGCGAGGCATCGAAGCCAACCCCACCAAGATCGACACCATCGGGCGACTCGGGAAACCCGAGTGCCTGCGCGACATCCAGAAGTTGGCAGGGCGAGTCGCGGGCCTCAGTCGCTTCATCCCCCGACTAGGCGAGAAGGCAATGCCCCTCTACTGCCTGATGCGCAAGAACCCCACGTTCCAATGGGACGCGGAGGTGGACGATGCACTCAAAGCGCTCAAAGAAGTGCTACTCGCGGCACCACTACTCGCCGCGCCACTCGACAAAGAGCCAATGCTCGTTTACGTCGTGGCCTCTACTCGAGTCGTCAGTGCCATGATGGTCGTCGAACGACCGAAAGAGGGCAAGGAGCACCCCATACAGCGCCCCGTCTACTACATCACAAAGTCCTAACGGACTCACGACAGCGCTACCCGCAATACTAAAAACTGGTGTACGCGGTATTCCGAGCACAGCGGCGACTCCCACACTACTTCCAGGAGCACCCAATCACGGTGGTCTCCTCCGCGCCCCTGCAGGACATCATACGCAATCGCGAGGCGACCGGGCGAGTCACCAAGTGGGCCGTCGAAATCGGCGTCCACAACATCAAGTACAAGCCCCGCAAAGTGATCAAGTCACAAGCCCTAGCTGATTTCCTCGCAGACTGGGAAGAAGCACAGCAGCTAGAGAAGCTCCCATACCTCCACTACTGGTCGCTCCATTTTGACGGCTCCAAGAACGACGACGGTGCAGGGGCTGGGGTCATCCTGACCTCCCCCAAAGGAGACAAGCTCCGCTACGTGCTCCACCTGAACTTCAAGCCCTGCACCAACAACATGGCAGAATATGAGGCCCTCCTTCACGGCATGAGAGCCTCTAAGGAGATGAACGTCAACCGCCTACGATGCTATGGCGACTCCGACCTAGTCGCCGGCCAAGTCGCCGGGACGTGTGACGCCGTCTCCCCAACAATGATCACATACCGCCAAGTTGTCGACCAGTTGGGGGGACACTTCGACGGCTACTCCGTCGAGTGGATCGACAGGCGCAAAACCGAGGAGGCGGACGCCCTCTCCCGCATCGGATCGACCCAACAAGCGCCACCAGTAGGCATCTTCCTCGACATCATCCACAAACCATCGGTCAGTGCACCAAAAGAGATCGACGTCGGGATCCCACTGCAACCAGAACCGGCCTTAGTTGCCATGATTGTGGAACCTAGCGACTGGACAGCACCATACATCGCCTTCCTGGAACACAAACTCCTACCGAGCAATGAGACAGAGGTGCGAATGATCGTGCGCCGCTGCAAATCCTTCGTCATCATCAACGCCGAGCTCCACAAGCGCAGCGTGACCGACGTGTTCCAGCGCTGCGTACAGCCAGAAGAAGGCCGCAAGATCCTCCAGGACATTCACGCCGGCGACTGCGGCCATCACGCCAGCGCCAAGTCGCTAGTCGCCAAGGCCATGCGGGACGGTTTCTACTGGCTCACCGCACACGCCGACGCCACCAACATCGTCCAACGATGCGTCGGGTGCCAAAAGTACGCCAACTAGACGCACCTCTTTGGCTCGGCACTCAAGACCATCCCCATCACGTGGCCATTCGCCGTATGGGGCATGGACATGGTAGGCCCGTTCAAGAAGGCCCCGTCTGGCTTCACTCACCTCCTGGTCGCCGTCGACAAGTTCACCAAATGGGTCGAGGCCAGGCTGATAAAAAAGTGCGACGGCAAGACGGCCACCAAGTTCCTACGCGAACTCATCTACCGGTACGGCTACCCGCACAGCATCATAACAGACAACGGCACCAACTTTGCCAAGGGGGCCATGGCAGAATTCTGTGAAGAACACGGCATCCGACTCGACCTCGCATCAGTCGCTCACCTGGAGTCAAATGGCCAAGCAGAACGCGCCAACCAGAGCGTCCTCCATGGGCTCAAGCCGCGACTCCAGGTGCCCCTCAAGCGCATTCAAGGATGCTGGGTCGACGAGCTCCCCTCTGTGATATGGGGGATTCGCACCTCCGTCAACCGCTCAACCGGGTTCACACCCTTCTTCATGGTGTATGGCACCAAGGCCGTAATGCCAACCGACCTGGAGCATGACTCACCTCGAGTCACCAACTACGTCGAGGCCGCCAACGAGGTTGCTTGCCAAGACAGCATCGATCAACTCGACGAGGCACGCGACCTGGTTCACTCCCGCACCACCATATACCAGCAAGGACTCCGCCCCTACCACAGCCGCCGAGTGCGAACTCGCACCTTCCAAGAAGGCGACCTGGTCCTACTACTGGCCCTAGACAAGAAGGGCATGCACAAACTCTCCCCCCATGGGAGGGGCCGTTCGCCATAGGCCGAGTCCTTGGCAATGATGCCTACTACCTCATCGACATACGGGGTGACGGCCAACTGGAGGTCGGGAGGCCATGGAATGTAACCTCCTCAGAAAGTTCTATACTTAGAACCTCACATTGTAATCCATCGGAATATATAATGAAATTCATCCAGATCGCACAAATTGTGTCCACTCGCCATATCCTTGTGCCACTCGCACTCGTACATACTAACAATACGCTACTTACGGAAGTCAACCTCTGGTCGAGTGACCGGCGCGGCTAAGTAGTGCGACACAAGGGCACCGGAAATATTCGCGCCGTGGGTCATCCACGAAAAACGCCAACGCAGAGCCGCCATTGGAGTCGCCTAGCCCGACTGGCCCACCGGGCCAAGACAACCGGTACACGCTTCTCACAGCGACTTGTCCCTCCCACCCTCGTGCAAAGTGACTCGAACGGTTAAGTACCATGCACGGGGACTCCGCAAAACGGGAACCCCCACGCGGCTCGGGAACACACCAAGTAAGAGAGCTGCCTAGGGCTCGCCAAGCGACTGGCTCTCCGGGCCAGGGGAGGAGACGCATTATAAACAACGAACTCACAACCTGCAACAGGAGCATGACCAATATGGTCGGACGCCACGCTCGGGGACTCGCTTATAAGTCAGTCCTACTCGCGCTCGGGGACTCGCCACTCAGAAGACGCGAGGGATAAAAACAAATGCATAAACAAACCAACACACAAAAGTATACAATCGAGTTATACCCCATTAAAGGGCGGACGCGCTCGGGGACTCGCTCAATCAAAACAATGCATAAACAAAACACACCACACATTCCTAGTCACAATACGAGTCGATCGACTCCCCTTGGCTTACATTGCAAAAATATCTTACAGCATTCGCCACTTGGCATACATCACAACTTGGACAATTACAATTTTTACTCCACAGGCCCTGATGAAGAAGCAGCGCCACCCCCCTTGACGCGAAGAAAATGCTGCCACGGGTTCATCGGGTACATCGTCAGCGACTTCGACAACGACGACCGGAAGGGCTGCTCCGACTTCATGTCGCGATGCTCCGGCTCGGGGTCGCCAGGCGCCAACACCGTCTCCTGATACGGCAGCAGATCCCCCATCACCAAGACACGATCGGTGTAAGGGGCGGCCTTCGCGGTCACCTTCAGCACCTCTGACATCTCCACCATGCCGGTCGCCGATGGATAGCCACTAGTCACATCGTCAATGTCGAAGTCTTCGGGGAAATGGGCGAGACCCAAGCTCAACACTGTGGCGGCCCCGCGCCTGAACGCTGAGCGCGTCATCCATTCCACAACGGCGGGCACCTCTTTCAGATAGCGCCACACCTCCGTAAGCCCCCAAGGAATAACTTCGGTGGGGGACATGCCCTGAAGAGCCGCTTGGACGCACAACGCCGAGGCCGTGGCCACATTCACCACGGCAGTCACGCACTGCGAGGCATTGTAAGTCTGCACCACCGGGTCGCTTTGGCCTACCACAGCTGTAAAGTCAGGTGTCAGTGAAACTATGAAACCCCCAAAGCAGGGACTCGACAAAAGGGTCAGGCGAAGACAGAGACTCACCAAGGAGTTTGCGGCAGTTCTCCTTGACATGCTTCTCCAAGGCGGTTTGCTCGTTGTGCAGCCCCACGATGATGGAATCTGTGGCTTTGCGTTCTTCTTCAGCCGCAGCGATGATAGCCTTCACTCGCTCCTCCGAAGAAATTGAGGCCGCTTTTGCCTCCTCCAAATCCTTGACTAGGGAGGCTATTCGTTCATTCACCACGTCTAGCTCGGCAACCGGAACATACCCCTCACAGGCCTTGGAGATCTCAGTCGGGAAACCATCTGCAAGAAGCCATCAGCATACTGTACGCGACTAGCTCACACCCAAAAGAGGAGAATAAAGACAAACAGATACTCACCAATAGTTTCCTGAAGCCGCTGGTTCACCTCTTGTGCTTCGCGCAAGTCACGCTCCAAGCGCTCTCTCGCGGCCTGCCAATTGGTCGACTCCCTTTGCAATCCCTACAAACAAACAACTCGCCTCAGCAATTGGCAAAAAACCACCCAGTTCCCAGCCGCTGAAATTCAGCGATCAGGAACTCGGGGACTAGAGAAGGAGAAAGAAAATCAATTCCTAGCCGCCGAAATTCAGTGACTAGGAATTCGGGGACTGGAGAGCAACAAGGGGTTCAGTTCCCAGACGCTGACATTCAGCGACCAGGAACTCGGGGACTGGACATACTTGAATAGAAGCGCCGAGCATCTTGTGAAGTTCTCCGGCGTCAGTCGACGGGATCGTGAAGGAAGTGCGCCCGCGATGGGACCAAATGTCCGCATCCACGATTTCTGGACTCTGCGGAGACTGCGTGTTCGCCACACCTGGAAACCCCCTCGCCATGAAACGCGGGAACATCGACGACGCTCTGGCGGGGGCGCTGGTTGTTGGGACCGGCGCTTCTGGCACGGACGCAGCCAAGGCTGGTTCCGATCGCGTCGCCACCACCTCTTCGGCGACTAGCGCAGCAGCTGACTCCGCGGCGCTGCCCTTGGTCGCAGCGTCGTCGGCGCCCCCTTCTGCTTCTTCGTGACTTCGGCGGTCGCCACATCTCCGGTGGCCTTTCTCTTGTTGGGTAGGTCGCCTCTCCCATGTCGCTGGCCGGTGGAATCTTAGCCACCGAAGGACGGCCAATCTTCTTGGCCCCCGACCTGCACGAGCCCCCACAATCAATATAACGACAATACAAAAGAGCAAGGCGAATCGGGACAAGGGAGCAGTACTTACTTAGCGACTGGGAGGACACGAAGCCCGATGCTAATGTGGGTGGGCTTGTCCAACTCGGGGCCCAACCTATGGCTGAGCCCCCTCTCGAAGATGTCTGAAGCCCACGATACCGCGGGCTTCCTCAACGACAAAGCTGCAGTCACCGGGATCTCCGGCTCCGACGCGGCCGCCCTTGACGGCTGTGGCGACTTGGACGCCATCGCCTCAGCCGCTTCTTTGCTTGGAACCCCCGAGGCCGTCGGCGTAATCGCCGCCAGGGGAACCTCTACCACTACCTCTGTATCCTCGCCCTCCAACCCCTTTGTCGGGACTGCATCCTTTGGGGCCTTGTGCAAGACTTCGGGAGAACCTTCATCGTCGGAGTCGTCATCCGACTCGAACACCACCGCCAACTTGGCCGGCGACGTGGGCCTTTTCGCTGGCGACTTGGGCCTACGTGCGGGCTTCGACAGCATAGCAGTACGCCGGGATGTATGCTCATGTGCGACCTCGTCGCCTCCGTCGTGCTCGTCCAAGCTACAACTCGCCTCAATTTCACGTTGTTTCTGCATGCGGGTCTTGCGAGCCGCAGGCGCTGGGGGAGGGACTTCTTCCTCCTCCCCGTCACTGTCGGAAGGGTCCCCCTCAGAGTCGTGTTCCAGTTCCTGGGGAACCTCTTCATCGAGCAGAGGGAGCCAGCCTTCCAACACCTGAAAAAGCTGAGAACCACCACGAGTAAAACACCAAGCGAGGAGACTGAAAACTGAAACACGGACATAGCGGTTAGGAAGAGAACTTACTGTGGGGGCTTCATTCTTCACAGGAGTGTACGGGGCGACCCCGACCGCCACGCTGGTGAACTCTGCGTTGGTGATGTTCTTCAGGGCGGCCTTGTAATCCTTGGCCTCCCATGACTCCTTGCTGGTTCGGGATGGGTCATGCTTCCCGCTGTATTCATACATCCAGTGCGGACGAGCCGCCAGCGGAACCAAGCGTCGCCTGAGCCGGCAGTCGTAGAGGTTAATCGGAATCAACCCTTGGTCCTTCAGCTTCTGGACCTGATCCATCATTTCCGCGATGGCCATCTGCTGGTCTTCGGGAAGCTTCTTCGGCGCCAACCGACGGGGCTCGCTCCTCTCCGCGACGAACTCAGGAAGAGCCACCTCGTCGGAGGGAGTGGCCTCTTTGACGTATAACCAACTCTTCTTCCACTCGCTGGCGGCCTTCTTCGGCAGGAGGAGCTTGACGAAATTGGCCTTCGGCTTCAGTTGGAATGTGACTCCACCTACGGCCAGCATCAAGCTGCTGGACGCCTCGCGCCCGATGCGGCCATGGAAGAGCTCCAGCCATAGCAGGAAATACGGCCTACAGCCGAGGTAACATTCGCAGAAGGCGACGAAGATCGCTAGCTGCTCGACGCTATGCGGACCAAGATCTGATGGCTTGATCACGTAATACGCGCAGAAGCGGCAGAAAAAGAATGAGGTGGGGAACCCCAAACCCCTCTCAAGATGACTGGGGAAGCAGATGAACTCGCCGGGTCGCAGCTTCGGCTCGGTCCCGGAGGAGGGGGAACCCGCCAGTTCCCCTTGCGGAGCACTCCGGCGTCCTCAAAGGATTTAAGCTGGGCCGTGGTACACTTGGATTTTCCCCATGAGCCTTTGGGAGGCGCCATTGGGTAGGATGTGGAATCGCACGATGCGGAAAGGACAAGTCGGAAGGACGTAAGCAGGGAGATTACAGGTAGGAAGAATGGACGAGGAAGAATGAAGAATGCGAAGAAAGGTCAGCCGAGCTGAACCATCACTCCGCTTATATGGGAAACGCCACCCGCCAAAATCGGGATAGCCGTTACTCACGGTAATTGCGCCAAAGTTACCATTGGAAATTCCAACAGATAGTTTGACCAGACCTGACGGTCCAACTCCCTTATTCACCCACTACCCGCCAGTCTTTTTCATTCGCCAAGGCGACGACTTGGCAGCAATAACATTCATTGATACTGCGAATGGGAACATGGGGAAATTCTCCTTGGCTCTAATGGAGTCCATCGCCGACTGGACTGGACGCCCAAATTGGGCTCGCCTACTCCGAACGCCAAAAGGACGCCTGTGCCTGCATTAACGATAGCCTCGGGGACTACTGATGGGGATATGCCGAAGGGGGTATACCCAGCAGGACGTTCCGATTAGGCCAAAGGGCCTGCAAGTGCGTCCAAAAGACGGCGACTGGACTACGAAGGAAGGAACAGCCCAGCGACTGGCGATTGGAGGCCCAGGAGTGTAACAGAAGCCCAGTCGGATTAGGTCAACATCTCCGGATCCTTATCTTGTTCGGTGATAACTTGTAAACCCTAGCGAGGTGCCTCATATATAAACCTCCCTAGGGTATCCTAGAGACTTACGTTCCATCACACACCCCCTCAAGCGACTCGCTGCCTAGCCGCCGAGCTCGCCACCCCTGTAACTCACTCTCCCATAATCTAATCTAGCAGGAGTAGGTCTTTACCCTCTGGGGGGCTGAACCTGGGTAAACCCATGTGCATCTGCCCCCGTCTTGCACCGCAGATGGACGCCAACTCTTCCTCATGAAACACTCAATCGCTGCCAGTGGCAGCGATTGTCGTTGCCATTTCCACGACAACCCCTATAGCTTTCTCCGTACGAGGGTAGCACGGTGGACCTTTCTATTTGTTTTGGTTTGTTTAGGACATATGTACATGGAGAGCAAATATTGGGCCAACTTTGCCACATTCCAGGCCACGGTTGTCCCGCGGCGGGAGTTTCCACGTACAGATGCAGGATTTCACTAATTGTTAACGCATGTCCGGGAAGGGGGTCACACCTGGGGCCTACACATGGCACCTACCAACCTTGCACCACTCTCACACACATATCCTAGGGGCACATGCAAGTTTTCATGTGATTCCGACACTCCGGTGGTCTTCCTCCTGCGAAACCCTAGACCGAGGGCCCCGGATTGTCTACCCCTATAGCTTTTTCCGTACGAGGGTAGCGCAGTGGACCTTTCTATTTGTTTTGGTTTGTTTAGGATGTTGGGTCCGCAGCATAGAAAAAAAATTCCTATGATGAGAACTAAACGCCAAGATCGATCTACTAGGTACAGAGCAACGGGTGGACATACATCCATCGAGAACTTACCCTCGAAGACAATGAGTTTTGTTAACGAGTAGGAACTCGTGATTGATGTAGTCGTACACTTGCCGATCTCAAGATCGTGTGGAAGTCCGAGCGCCGCAAATCAGCAGCGCATCCGTCCTCGCACACACGTTCAAGCCACCGGACAACCTCCACCTCCTCGCTCCAGCGATCCAGCGGAAGAAGCAACTCCTTCCAGACGAAATGCCACCGAGAACTTGTATCTCGCTAATCCGAGACCATGGGGGAATAATTCTAGAGGGGGAGAGAGATCCTTCACGAGGAGGTGTGAGGAAGAAGGAGGAAGAGGGGGCCTTTTATAGGAGGAGGGGGTGCCCCTCCCCATGGCCGTCGCCTCATGGGGGGTGACCCCTCACCTCCCCCATTCATGTGGTGGTAACCCCTCCACATTAAAATGCCTCTTCACATTCCCTTTTAAAGTCTCCACTTTAAATGCATTAAAATTCTCTAAGTTCAATGCTCTCTCATTTAATAAAACTCTTTTATTAAATTTATGCAGAATTTTGTTAATTACTTTAATTAATAGACATTCACATATAATCCTTTGCGATATTTCAATATCACATGCAGAACCACTTTCTGCAATTTCACCTGAAACAATTCCGGTTTCTATCGAAACAATTCTTGCGCTTTGCAATTCTTTCGTCTGAAACATATGTGCTCCAAAATGGTGTCCGGTAACTCTTAAGTGTATCACCCTGTGGTTCGCGAATAATGCAGACATGATTGACACTCCTCTCAGATCAATAATCAGAAGCGGGACCTGGAGATCCATACTGACTCCTGCATATTCAACGATGACTTCTGTGATCGTGTGAACCTTTAACGCTAGTAATTTAATCCCTTTGTCTCATGATATAATACATGTCCGAGATTCAATAATCGGTATCCAAATACCTAGTTTGATCTCGTTACTGACATGCACTCTTTTCTCGTTCCCGTGATATAACATTCTAGTGATCACATCACGTGCTTGCAAGCTATCTTAATGTGATATCACCGAGAGGGCCTAGAGTATATCTATCTGTCATCGGGATTGAAAAATTCCACTCTTGATATCCATGATCGACAACATAACACCTTCGTAGCACTGAACCCATCTTTATAGTCACCCTGTTACGGTGTGACGTTTGATGTTATCAAGATACTCTTCAGGTGTTAGCAATTAACCTGATCTCATGGTCTAAGGATAAAGATTACTTCGTATGATGTTATAGCAATATAAACATAATGACTTGATCGTAATGCTATACTTCGGATGAATGTTCATCACATCATTTCACAAATGTTGTGACCTTGTTATTAACAACATCCAATGTCCATGATCGGGAAACCTTGATCATCTTGTTAATCAACAAGCTAGTCTATAATAGAGGCATAACTAGGAACCCTTTTGTTTATTAAACACACATGTATTGATGTTTCGATCAATACAATTATAGCATGCAAAATAAATGTCTATCATATACAAGGAATACATAATAACAACTGTATTATTGCCTCTTAGGGCATATTTCCTTCAGTCTCCCACTTGCACTAGAGACAATAATCTAGTTCACATAGTTATAAATCTAACACTCATGGAGTTCTGGTGTTGATCATGTTTTGCCCTAGGGAGAGCTTTAGTCAATGGATCTGCTACATTTAGGTCCGTGTGTACTTTACAAATCTTTATATCTCCATCCTTGACATGCTCGCGGCTGGAGTGAAACCGGCGCTTAATATGCTTGGAATTCTTGTGAGACCTCAGTTCCTTGGCATTGGCTATGGCTCCATTGTTGTCATAATAGATCACCATTGGGTCCAATGCACTAGGAACCACACCTAGTTCCGTAATGAACTCTTTCATCCAAACCGCTTCCTGCGCCGCTTCTGAAGCAGGAACATATTCTGCCTCCGTCGTTGATCGAGCCACCACAGGTTGTTTGGAACTCCTCCAACTAACTACTACTCCGTTCAAGAGAAATACGTATCCGGATTGAGACTTAGAGTCATGCGGATCGGTGTCAAAGCTAGCATCGACATAACACTTAGCGACTAGATCTTCTTCACCTCCGTATATAAGAAACATATCCCTAGTTCTTCTCAAGTACTTGAGGATGTTCTTGACCGCTATCCAGTGTTCCGAACCTGGATCAGATTGGTACCTACTAGTCAAACTAATAGCATGTGCCACATCCGGTCTTGTACATAACATGGCATACATAATAGAGCCTATGGCCGAGGCATAGGGGATCTTATCCATTATCTCTCTTTCTTCTGCCGTAGTCGGACTTTGAGTCTTGCTCAATGTCTTGCCTTGCAACATAGGTAAGAACCCCTTCTTACTTCCATCCATATTAAACTTCTTTAATATATTATCAAGGTATGTACTCTGCGATAGCCCAATTAGGACCCTGGATCTATCTCTATAGATTTTAATGCCTAATATATATGACGCTTCACCAAGGTCTTTCATCAAAAATTTGATGTTTAGATAACTTTTAACACTATTTAAAAGATCTATATCATTTCCAATCAATAATATGTCATCCACATATAATATCAGAAATGCCACATTGCTCCCACTCACTTTCTTGTAAATACAAGCCTCTCCATAAGTTTGGACAAATCCAAACTCTTTGATCACCTCATCAAAGCGGAGATTCCAACTCCGGGATGCTTGCTTCAGTCCATAGATGGATCGCTGAAGTTTGCATACCTTATTAGCATCCTTAGGATCGACAAAACCCTTAGGTTGTATCATATACAACTCTTCTTCAATATTACCATTGAGGAACGCAGTTTTGACATCCATCTACCATATTTCATAATCGAAATATGTAGCAATTGCTAACATAATCCTAACCGACTTAAGCATCGCTATGGGAGAGAATGTCTCATCGTAGTCAACTCCTTGAATTTGTCAAAACCCCTTTGTGACAAGTCGAGCCTTATAGATGGTCACATTACCATCAGCATCAGTTTTTCTTTTGAAAATCCATTTATTCTCAACGGCCTTTCGATCGTGAGGTAAGTCCACCAAGGTCCAAACCAGGTTCTCGTACATGGATTCCATCTCGGATTTCATGGCTTCTAGCCATTTGTTGGATTTCGGGCTCATCATCGCTTCTTCATATGTCGTCGGGTCATCTATTTCATCAACCATGAAATTCACAACAGGATTGCCGTAAAGTTCAGGAGCTGCACGTGTCCTACTTGACCTGCGAGGTTCGGTAGTGTCCTCTTTCGGAGTTTCATGATCAATATCATTAGCTCTCTCTTCATTAGGTGAAGTCAACTCCAAAACAATTTCCGGTGCTGCGCTACTCGCCATTTCATGAACAGAAGGTTCAATAACCTCTTTGAGTTCTACCTTC
The DNA here is from genome assembly GCA_910589775.1 of Avena eriantha. Taxonomy (NCBI): domain Eukaryota; kingdom Viridiplantae; phylum Streptophyta; class Magnoliopsida; order Poales; family Poaceae; genus Avena; species Avena eriantha. The sequence goes on along the minus strand of OU342741.1, from coordinate 8,151,679 downwards.
CGACTACTCACACCTTTCGTGAGAAACTTCTTCTCAAGAAAAGATCCATTCTTGGCAACAAAAACCTTGCCCTCTGATCTATGATAGAAGGTATACCCATTCGTTTCCTTAGGGTATCCTATGAAGACGCATTTTTCTACTTTGGGTTCGAGTTTATCTGGCTGAAGTTTCTTCACATAAACATCGCATCCCCAAACTTTAAGAAATGACAACTTAGGTTTGTTTCCAAACCATAATTCATACGGTTTCATTTCAACGGATTTAGACGATGCCCGATTTAAAGTGAATGCAGCTATTTCCAGTGCATAACCCCAAAATGACAGTGGCAAGTCAGTCAGAGACATCATAGATAGAACCATATCTAATAAAGTACAATTACGACGTTCAGACACACCATTACGTTGTGGTGTTCCGGCAGACGTGAGTTGTGAAACTATTCCACACTCTTTCATGTGTGTGCTAAACTCGTAACTTAGATACTCACCTCCACGGTCAGATCGAAGAAATTTGATCTTTCTATTACGATGATTTTCTACTTCATTCTGAAATTACTTGAACTTTTCAAAGGTTTCAGACTTGTGTTTCATCAAATAGATATACCCGTATCTACTCAAATCATCCGTGAAAGTAACAAAATAACGATATCCACCTCGCGCCGACACACTCATTGGTCCACACACATCAGTATGTATGATTCCAATAAATCTGTCGCCCGTTCCATTGAACCGGAAAACGGCGTTCTAGTCATCTTGCCCATAAGGCATGGCTCACATGTATCAAATGATTCAAAATCAAGTGATTCCAAAAGTCCATCAGAATGGAGTTTCTTCATGCGTTTAATGCCAATATGACCTAGACGGCAGTGCCACATATATGCAGATATATCATTACCAATTTTAATCCTTTTAGCATCAACATTATGAATATGCCTAATACTACTATTGAGATCCAATAGAAATAAACCATTCAACACAGGTGCATGACCATAAAAGATATCATTCTTATAAATAGAACAACCATTGTTTTAAGATTTAAAGGAATAACCACTTTGCATCAAACACGATCCGGATACAATGTTCATGCTTAGTGCAGGAACCAAATAACAATTTTTCAGGTTTATAACTAATCCCGATGGCATATGGAGAGGTAGCATCCCGACGGCGATCACATCAACTCTTGATCCATTGCCGACCCGCATCCTTACCTCATCCCTTGCTAGTTGTCGCTTGTTCTACAGCCCCTGAACCAGGTTACATATATTAGCAACTGATCCCATATCAAATACCCAAGTGCTACTGTGAGTACTAGTCAAGTACACATCAATAACATGTATATCATATATACCTTTGTTTGCCTTGCCGGCCTTCTTGTCCGCCAAATACTTGGGGCAATTGCGCTTCCAATGGCTAGTCCCCTTGCAATAGTAACACTCGGTGTCAGACTTAGGGCCAGCTCGGGGTTTGTTTTCAGGTGTGGCAACAGATTTGCCACCCTTCTTTTCCTTGTGCTTGCCTTTCTTGTCCTTCTTGAAACCGGTGGTCTTATTGATCATCAACACTTGATGTTCTTTCCTAATCTCCACTTCTGCAGTCGTAAGCATTGACAGAAGGTCGGGAAGAGGCGTCTTCATGCCCTGCATATTATAGTTCATCACGAAGCTCTTGTAGCTAGGTGGTAGAGATTGGAGAACACGATGTATGCCTAAGTCAATGGGAATCGTTATTCCCAAGGACACAAGATTATCGGCGTACCCAGACATTTTGAGTACGTGCTCACTAATGGAGTTGTTCTCCTCCATCATACAGCTAAAGAACTTTTCAGAAGCATTATAACTCTCTACGGCAGCATGGGTATCGAAAATCATTTTCAATTCTCCCAAGGTATCAAAGGCATTGCCATTTTCGAAACGCTTTCGAAGTTCTGGCTCTAGCCCATACAGTATGCCGCAATGAACTAAGTTGTGGTCCTCCTGACGAGTCATATAGACATTCTTTTCCTCGTTAGGGGCATCAGGGGCTAGTGGGGGGCCTAGCGGCGCCTCTAGCACATATTGCTTTTGTGCAGCAGTGAGGAGAATCCTCAAATTCATAGCCCAGTTGGTGAAGTTGCTACCATTCGTAGCAAGTTTCTCTTTCTCCATGAACACATTGAAATTAAAAGCAGGTGGTGCCATCTACAACAGAATTTGTAAAGTTTATTTAAACTAAGTTTATGATAGAGTGAGTTCAACTAATCCAAATTACTAATGAACTCCCACTCAAAAACGACATCCCTCGTGTCCTTTTCGTGATTACATGAACCAAATCCACTACACCAAGTCCGATCATCACGTGAGTTGATGTAGCTTCAAAGGCGAGCATCTATATGGGCATAATATCAACTATACGACTCATGCTTAGCCTTTCGGTCCATGTTCCGAGGCCATGTCTATACATGCTAGGCTCGCCAAGTAAGAACCTTAGTATTCGCGTGTGTAAAACTGTCTTACACCCGTTGCTATGAAAGCGTAGATTCGAGTACACCCGATCATCACGTGATGTCTCGAAACACGATCCACAGAACGGTGCATACTTAAGGAAGAACACATTTTTATCTTGATATCTAAATGAGGGGTCATCTTACAATGCTACAAAAAGCGCCAAAGTAGCAGTATAAGATGCTAACATCTAATGTGTAAAGTGAGATGATATGGTCCATGCATTTGATCTCTATCATTTGCATCGTGGTATGATCTCTATCATTCCTTTGTGTGTAAGTCCAAGGTCCATGGAACTTACATGTTGAATGTGTTGTAAGAGTATCTATCATACATCTAATTACAATAATACCATATCAAGACACTAGCCCAGCAACGATCTAAACTAGACGCCTTTAATTTATCAATTGCAAGTTTTACGTGGCTTAGAGCTTTTGGAGATAGAACCATTCTTACCTACGAACATGAACCACAACGAGGATAACCAAGTTATTAGCAACTCGTTGTAAATCAGATATTGACTATAGTAGGAGAGACAGACACCCGACAGCCACTTATGCAAAACAAGTTGCATGTCGGTCGTGGAACCGGTCTCATGTACGATGACATGTAAGGTTGGTCCGGGCTGCTTCATCCCACTATGCCACCAATATCCAAAATACATAGAAGATGCAATAACATGATCATCATCGCCCACATATAAACATTTGTGTACTACCCGTGCAAAGAACCTATGCATAGATCAGGCTCTGATACCACTGTTGGGTCCACAGCATAGAAAACAAAAAAAATCCTATGATAACTATACGCCAAGATCTATCTACTAGGTACAGAGCAATGGGTGGACATACATCCATCGAGAACTTACCCTCGAAGACAACGAGTTTTGTCAACGAGTAGGAACTCGTGGTTGATGTAGTCGTACACTTGCCGATCTCAAGATCGTGTGGAAGTCCGAGCGCCGCAAATTAGCAGTGCATCCGTCCTCGCACACACGTTCAAGCCACCGGACAACCTCCACCTCCTCGCTCCAGCGATCCAGCGGAAGCAGCAACTCCTTCCAGACGAAATGCCACCGGGAACATGTATCTCGCTAATCCGAGACCATGGGGGAATAATTCTAGAGGGGGAGAGAGATCCTTCACGAGGAGGTGTGAGGAAGAAGGAGGAAGAGGGGAGCCTTTTATAGGAGGAGGGGGGTGCCCCTCCCCATGGTCGGCGCCTCATGGGGGGTGACCCCTCACCTCCCCCATTCATGTGGTGGTAACCCCTCCACATTAAAATGCCTCTTCACATTCCCTTTTAAAGTCTCCACTTTAAATGCATTAAAATTCTTAATTACTTTAATTAACAAACATTCACATATAACCCCTTGCAATATTTCAATATCACATGCAGAACCACTTACTGCAATTTCACCCGAAACAATTCCGGTTTCTATCGAAACAATTCCTGCGCTTTGCAATTCTTTCGTCTGAAACATATGTGCTCCAAAATGGTGTCCGGTAACTCTTAAGTGTGTCACCCTACAGATCACGAATAATGCAGACATGATTGAGACTCCTCTCAGATCAATAATCATAAGCGAGACCTAGAGATCCATATTGACTCCTACATATTCAACGATGACTTCTGTGATTGTGAGAACCTTTAACGCTAGTAATTTAATCCCTTTGTCTCATGATATAATACATGTCCGAGATTCGATCATCGGTATCCAAATACCTAGTTTGATCTCGTTACCGACATTCACTCTCTTCTCGTTCCCGTGATATAACATTCTAGTGATCACATGACTTGCTTGCAAGCTATCTTAATGTGATATCACCGAGAGGGCCCAGAGTATATCTATCCGTCATCGGGATTAACAAATTCCACTCTTGATCCATGAGCCTCAACATAACACCTTCGTAGCACTGAACCCATCTTTATAGTCACCCTGTTACGGTGTGACGTTTGATGTTATCAAGATACTCTTCTGGTGTTAGCGATTAACATGATCTCATGGTCTAAGGATAAAGATTACTTCATATGATGTTATAGCAATATAAACATAATGAATTGATCGTAATGCTATACTTCAGATGAATGTTCATCACATCATTTCACAAATGTTGTGACCTTGTTATTAACAACATCCAATGTCCATGATCAGGAAACCTTGATCATCTTGTTAATCAACAAGCTAGTCTATAAGAGAGGCATAACTAGGAACCCTTTTGTTTATTAAACACGCATGTATTGATGTTTCCAATCAATACAATTATAGCATGCAAAATAAACATCTATCATATACAAGGAATACATAATAACAACTTTATTATTGCCTCTCAGGGCATATTTCCTTCTGTTGGTCCGCAACATAGAAAACAAAAAAAATCCTACGATGAGAACTATACGCCAAGATCTAGGTACAGAGCAACGGGTGGACATACATCCATCGAGAACTTACCCTCGAAGACAACGAGTTTTGTTAACAAGTAGGAACTCGTGGTTGATGTATTCGTACACTTGTCGATCTCAAGATCGTGTGGAAGTCCGAGCGCCGCAAATCAGCAGCGCATCCGTCCTCGCACACACGTTAAAGCCTCGGACAACCTCCACCTCCTCGCTCCAACGATCCAGCGGAAGCAGCAACTCCTTCCAGACGAAATGCCACCGGGAACATGTATCTCTCTAATCCGAGACCATGGGGGAATAATTCTAGAGGGGGAGAGAGATCCTTCACGAGGAGGTGTGTGGAAGAAGGAGGAAGAGGGGGGCCTTTTATAGGAGGAGGGGGTGCCCCTCCCCATGGCCGGCGCCTCATGGGGGGTGACCCCTCACCTCCCCCATTCATGTGGTGGTAACCCCTCCACATTAAAATGCCTCTTCACATTCCCTTTTAAAGTCTCCACTTTAAATGCATCAAAATTCTCTAAGTTTAATGCTTTCTCATTTAATAAAACTCTTTTATTAAATTTATTCAGAATTTTGTTAATTATTTTAATTTACAAACATTCACAAATAACCCCTTGCAATATTTCAATATCACATGTAGAACCACTTTCTGCAATTTCACCCGAAACAATTCCTGCGCTTTGCAATTCTTTCGTCTAAAACATATGTGCTCCAAAATGGTGTCCGGTAACTCTTAAGTGTGTCACCCTACGGTTCGTGAATAATGCAGACATGATTGACACTCCTCTCAGATCAATAATCAGAAGTGGGCCCTGGAGATCCATACTGACTCCTCCATATTCAACGATGACTTCTGTGATCATGAGAACCTTTAATACTATTAATTTAATCCCTTTGTCTCATGATATAATACATGTCTGAGATTCGATCATCGGTATCCAAATACCTAGTTTGATCTCGTTACGGACATGCACTCTTTTCTCGTTCCCGTGATATAACATTCTAGTGATCACATCATTTGCTTGCAAGCTATCTTAATGTGATATCACCGAGAGGGTCAAGAGTATATCTATCCATCATCGGGATTGAAAAATTCCACTCTTGATCCATGAGCCTCAACATAACACCTTCGTAGCACTGAACCCATCTTTATAGTCACCCAGTTACGGTGTGACATTTGATATTATCAAGATACTCTTCTGGTGTTAGCAATTAACATGATCTCATGGTCTAAGGATAAAGATTACTTCGTATGATGTTATAGAAATATAAACATAATTACTTGATCGTAATGCTATACTTCAGATGAATGTTCATCACATCATTTTACAAATGCTGTGACCTTGTTATTAACAACATCCAATGTCCATGATCAGGAAACCTTGATCATCTTGTTAATCAACAAGCTAGTCTATAAGAGAGGCATAACTAGGAACCCTTTTGTTTATTAAACACACATGTATTGATGTTTCCGATCAATACAATTATAGCATGCAAAATAAACATCTATCATATATAAGGAATACATAATAACAACTTTATTATTGCCTCTCAGGACATATTTCCTTCACCTTCATAGGACATATGTACATGGAGAGCAAATGTTGGGTCAACTTTGCCACATTCTAGGCCCCGGTTGTCCCCCGGTGGGAGTTTCCACGTAGAGATCCAGGATTTCACTAAGTGTTAACGCATGTCCGGGAAGGGGGTCACACCTGGGGCCTGCACATGGCACCTACCAACCTTGCACCACTCTCACACACATATCCTAGGGGCACATGCAAGTTTTCATGTGATTCCGACGCTCTGGTGGTCTTCCTCCGGCGAAACCCTACACCAGGGGCCTTGGATCTTCTACCCCTATAGCTTTCTCCGTATGAGGGTAGCGCGGTGGACCTTTCTATTTGTTTTGGTTTGAGGACATATGTACATGCAGAGCAAATGTTAGGCCAAGTTTGCCACACTCTAGGCCTCGGTTGTCCCGCGGTAGGAGTTTCCACGTATAGATCCAGGATTTCACTAAGTTTTTACGCATGTCCGGGAAGGGGGTCACACCTAGGGCCTACACATGGGGCCGATGCTCTGGTGGTCTTCCTCCGGTGAAACACCACACATCCAGACATTCCCTAGATTTATGTCTCAAATAAAAGGTTTAATACATTACATAGATTTTATAAAAGGTTTAATTAATACATTATTACACATCAGCTACATCTAGTGTTGTGGTTTTCTTCTGCACCGTAGCCATGGAGAATCTTCATCATTTAACAGGATGCTTGGGTCAGTTTTCACTTTGAATGGCGGAATTTCATGAAACTTATTGTAATCTTCTGACATGTCTGTCTTGTCATCCACTCCCACGATGTTTGTTTTCCCTGAAAGAACTATGTGGCGCTTTGGATCATCGTATTCTGTATTCTTTTGCTTATCTTTCCTTTTTCTCGGTTTGGTAGACATGTCCTTCACATATAAAACCTGAGCCACATCGTTGGCTAGGACGAATGGTTCATCCATGTACGCAAGATTGTTGAGATCCACTGTTGTCATGCCGTACTTTTGGTCTACATGTACCCCTCCTCCTGTCAGCTTGACCCATTTGCGCCGAAAAAAGGGACCTTAAAAGTAGGTCCATAGTCAAGTTCCCATATCTCGTCTATGTACCCATAATATGTGTCCTTCTGCCCATTTTCATCTGTTGCATCAAAGCGGACACCACTGTTTTGGTTGGTGCTTTTTTATCTTGGGCCATCGTGTAAAATGTATTCCCATTTATCTCGTACCCTTGGAAAGTACATATAGTCGAAGATGGTAACCTGGCCAACAAGTATAACTGATCTCCAATAGTGGTGTTATTCATGAGATGTGTCTGCAACCAACTGCCGAAATTCTTCTCGTGTTCCCCTTTAATCAAGGAGTCAGGCTTCCCCGGCTTTTCGGAGCGTAGAATATTCTTGTGTTTCTCGATATACAGAGCCACCACGGTGGAATTGTGTAGAACTGTGTAGTGTGCTTGAGTGAAAGAATTCCAGTCCCTACATACCATTGGTTTCCTTCCTAGTGTGCCTTTTCGAGTCAGCCTCCCCTCATACCGAGATTCAGGAACACCAATCGGCTTAAGGTCAGGAAGAAAGTCAACACAAAACTCAATGACCTCCTCTGTTCCATAGCCCTTGGAGATGCTTCCTTCTGGCCCAGCACGGTTATGAACATATTTCTTTAAGACTCCCATGAACCTCTCGAAGGGGAACATATTGTGTAGAAACACAGGACCGAGAATTCTAATCTCTTCGACTAGGTGAACTAGGAGGTGCGTCATAATATTGAAGAAGGATGGCGGGAACAACAACTCGAAGCTGACCAGACATTGGACCACATCAATATGTAACCCTGATAGACTTTCTTGATCGATTACCTTCTTAGAAATTGCATTGAGGAATGCACATACCTTCACAATGGCTAGTCGAACATTTTCTGGTAGAATTCCCCTCAATGCAACCGGAAGCAATTGCGTCATAAGCACGTGGCAGTCATGAGACTTTAGGTTTTGAAACTTTTTCTCTTTCATATTTACTATTCCCTTTATATTCGAAGAGAAGCCAGACGGGACCTTGATACTAAAAAGGACTTCAAAAAAGATTTCCTTCTCTTCTTTGGTAAGAGCTGAAGGAGTTATGCCCTAGAGGCAAATAATAAAGTATATTATTTGATATATCTCATGTATGTTCATAATACGTTTCATAATGTGCTATAACAGTGTTAATACGAAATGTTAACACACTTGTGGTATGTAAAAAAACCGTGTCTCTAGTTACCTCTAGGGAGCTAGTTCATTGGTCATGAGGAAGGTCTGTGTTTCAAGATCATGGGCATTTATGCCAACTGACAATGAGGTCATGTTATTAGTTGAATAAATGATAGACAAACATCCGACCGTTGTATCTTAATGAGATCTAGTTACAAAGTTCACCATTGATGATAAAACACAGAGAACCTCGCAACCAGATCCTTTGACTGTGAGGTAATGCAAATCACCATTCTGGAAGAAGCTAAGATGGTTATCAAGAATCATCTCGTAACAGGGTGATCAAAAAGGTGCCACTCGGGTTTTCTGAAGGAATGCGTAGAGGAGTACATATCAAGACCAGGATTTGTCTAGTCCATGTAACGGACAGATACATGTGGCCATCTCGGTGACGTCGCATTAGTGAAGCTTGCAAGCATGTGACTAGGTCACGAAATGCAACTACATGAGAACGAGAAAACAATTTCATCAGTAACGAGATCGAACTAAGGTATGGAGATACCGAAGATCAAGTCTCGGATGAATTAGGTATCGAATGACAAAGGGAATGGGGAACGACTATCTCACGGTTCGAGCGATTGTATTCGTGAAACGCACGGGGGTCACATGGCCATCCAGGTCCCTCTGTTGATCATTGATATGAGAGTGGTCTCTGTCATGTCCGGAGTGTTTCCGAACAGAAGGATGTCACGCTTAATGGTATGGACGCTTAGGGTAGATGAGGTATCGTATGAGGAATAGAGAGAGAAACCAGAATAGTTTCGGTAACACCCGATGGAGATCGGAAAAGGGCCCGGAAGTTGTTCCGGAGTGAAGAGATAATATAATATGTATATTTGAATGTTAATTGGAGAATTAATATTAAATATATATTTTCTGTTATTTTTGAAGGCACTATATTGCTAATGGGCCTCACCCGATGGGAGGCCCAAGTGGCCAAGGCGCCTAGGGAGTGGGGGCCAGCCGGCCTAGGGCTGGTGGGCTGCCCCAGTGGGGCCCACCTAGGGCCGGCGGCTGCCCCAAGGTGGCCGGCGAGTGTGGGGATTAGTCCCACCCCGCCTGGCCCCTGGGTGGTGCGCCCCCCTCCCATTATATAAAGGGGTTCCCCCTCCCCTTGGAGATGACCCATTCCTCTCATTCTCTCTCTCTCATCTGCTGAGGACTTCCCCGTAATATTGGGGAGGACCTCGTAGTTGAGTTCTCCACCTTCACACTATCGTCGTGTGATCGGCGATCCGCATCTACTTCTTCCGCTACTCGGCTGGCTTGGAGCCCGGTTGACGTCCCCTACACCGGACGTGTGACGAACTTCGGAGGCACCACACTTGGGGTGCTACTCGTCTTCATCAATATACGCCTTCCTGTGTAAGGCGTGCCTCTTTCTGCAAAGGTATGAATACTGTATTCCTTCTCCGTTACTTACGTCTACATAGTATAGATCCTGGTATTAGTGTTTGAGTAGATAGAAATTTTTTGTTTTCTGCTATGGAACCCTTTAGTGGTATCAGAGCGGGTCTATGGGTAGACATGTCGTACGGATAGAACACATAGCAATATGTGGGCATTGATTCTCTAGTTGCTACCCTCTTTAGTGTTATTGTTCATATCGCGGCACTGTTTGATGAAGCGGCCCCCAACCGACCTCACGTGGTGATTCACAAGACTAGTCCACAAATCAAAGTGGTTTAGGGGGTGTTTGTCTCTCTATAGTAGTTGATATGGCATTGACACTAGAGGGCCCATAAAAGGGAAGAAGAACGGCAATCATTGAATCCATGTTGTGGTTCGACGTTCGTAGGTGGGAAGGGGTTCTACTGCGAAAGCCCTAAAGCCGCGTAAAACATGCAATAGTTAATATAGAAGCATCTATCTTCATTATTGCATAGGGGAAAGTATTATATCATGGCAACAAACAAGTTTGCGAAACTTTGAAGCTATTGATGATGATCATAAAGCTATAGCCATGTTATAACACTTTACTTTTGAAGCATTACTTATTGTGCTAGTATACTTACTAGACGGTAGCATAATAAGATAATCCCTTGTAGTATTTCAGTTATCGTATTCCCCTTGTGTGTGCACCACCAAGAAAGTTCTTCGGTATTAGGCCGGCCGTGATGATCGGGAGTCAGACATATCTATGTTCGCATACAGTGGGTGCAAGCCATGTTGCACTGCGAATACACACAAGTTAGAACTGGTGAGCCTAGCATGTATAGACATGGCCTCGGAATAGAAGAGACTAAAAGGTCGAGCATGAATCACATAGTTGATGTGATCGACATTAGGGAATGTCCACCTTTGATACTGCACTGATGGCCGTGATGATCGGGGGAGGTGCACGGGATAGGGATCATGTGATCACTAAACGAGTAGAGGGATGTTCGTTTAAGTGGGAGTTCCTTTATTAAAATTTGAACTCATTATTATGAACATAGTCTAAACACTTTGCAAATCCTTTGTAGATGTCTCGCCCACCCACCTTCAACCTAAGCACTTTCCTCGAGAAGGACAAGATGAAAACTGATGGAACCAACTTCACCGCATGGTTCCGCAATCTTAGGATCCTCCTAGTCCCCTACAAGCTGACTTATGTCATCGAGGCTAAGCTTCCGGCTAAGCCTATAGATTCCGCCTCCCAGGATGAAAAGAATGTCTGGCAGTCCAAGGCGGACGACTTCTCCCTCATTCAGAGTGGAATGCTCTATGCCATGGAGCCGGAGCTTCAAAAGCGTTTTGAGAAGATGAATGCTTTTGAGATCATTGAGGATCTCAAGGTCGTCTTTGCTCCGCAGGCTCATGCAGAGAGGTATGATTCTTTCGAGCTCCTCTTCTCTGCTAAAATGGAAGAGCACGGTAGTATTAGTGAGCACATGGTCAAAATGTCTGGCTACGTTAAGCGCCTAAACGCCCTGGATTGCAAAATCCCAGAGGAGCTCGCTATAGATAGGGTGATGCACTCGTTGCCCCTAGCTATAAGAGTTTTGTGATGAACTACAACATGCAAGGGATGACTAAGACCCTTGCTGGGGTGTTCGCCATGCTCAAAACTGCTGAGGTTGAAATCAAGAAGGAGCACACGGTGCTGATGGTCAACAAGACCACCAACTTTAAGAAACCACGGCAAAAGGGAAAAGGCAAGGGTAAGAAGTCTAAGAGGGATGGCAGGTTTGTTCCTAGCAACTCAAAGACTGCGAAGCCTGGCCCTAAGCCTGGCACTTCGTTCTTCTACTGCAAAGGGGATGGGCACTAGAAACGCAACTGCCCTAAGTACCTTGAAGACAAGCGAGCTGGCAAGATAGCCATCCCGGACAAAGGTATATATGATATACATGTTATTGATGTATTCCTTACAAGCTCCAGGAGTAACACCTGGGTATTTGATACCGGATCTATTGCTCACATTTGTAACTCTCAGCAGGATCTGCAGAGTAGGAGGCGCCTGAGGAAGGACGAGGTGACGATGCGCGTCGGCAATGGTTCGAGAGTCGAAGTGATGGCCGTCGGCACCCTGCATCTCCGTCTACCGTTAGGATTATTGTTGGTTTTGAATAAATGTTATTATGTACCCGCACTGAGTATGAATATTGTGAGTCGGTCTTGCTTGTTGCAAGACCGTTATTCGTTTAAATCAAGAACAAGTGGTTGTTCAATTTATATGAATGATGTTTTCTATGTTCATGCTCCTATATGTGATGGTTTATTCTTACTTGATCTTGATTGTGATACATACATCCATAGTGTTTATGTTAAACATTGTAAGCACAGTGACAATAATTCCATGTACATATGGCATTTCCGTCTTGGTCATATTGGCATAGAGCGCATGAAGAAGCTTCATTCAGAAGGGCTTCTTGGATCATTGGATTTCGAATCCCTTGATACATGTGAGCCATGCCTCATGGGAAAGATGACCAGGACACCATTCTTTGGTATAGTAGAGAGAGTTGTAGACCTACTTGGGATCATACATACAGATCCATGTGGACCAATGAGTGTCTCAACATGCAATGGTTATCGTTACTTTGTTACCTTTACTGACGACTTGAGCAGATATGGATATATCTACTTGATGAAGCACAAGTCTGAAACCTTTGAAAAGTTCAAGGAATTTCAGAAAGAGGTAGAGAATCAACTTAACAAGAAAATCAAGCACCTTCGATTGGATCGAGGAGGCGAGTATTTGAGTTATGAGTTTAACATGCACTTGAAGGACTGTGGGATTATCCCACAGTTTACGCCAGCCGGAACACCACAGTGTAATGGTGTGTCGGAACGCCGTAACCGAACCCTATTGGATAGTGTACGGTCCATGATGTCTTTAACTGATTTGTCTGTGTCTTTTTGGGGATACGCGTTAGAAACCGCCGCTTTTTTTTAAACCGAGCACCATCCAAATCCGTGGAGACAACCCCATATGAGATATGGTATGGGCAGAAGCCAAAGTTGTCTTTTTTGAAAGTTTGGGGATGTGAGGCATATGTTAAGAAACTGCAGCCTGACAAACTCGAACCCAAATCAGAAAAATGTATCTTTGTAGGATATCCAAGGGAAACCATTGGATATACCTTCTACAATCAAGCCAAAGGCAAAACGCTTGTCGCAAAAACCGGCACCTTTCTAGAGAAAGAGTTTCTTGCAAAAGGGGTGAGTGGAAGGAAAATTGAGTTAGATGAAATTGTTGACCATTCTCTCCGTATTCCGAGTAGCGCAACGGAAGCCGTTCCGAAACCGCTCTCCAACATGGAGGAAGAGCCCATTGATGCTGATTAAAACAATGACATCGAGACTCCTGAGGTTCGCAGGTCTACAAGGGTTTGTGCCACTCTAGATTGGTACAGTAGCCTTGTGATGTCGGTCATCTTAGATGATCAGGAAGAACCTGCAAACTACAAATAATCTATGGATAGTGCTGACTCCGAGAAATAGCTAGAAGCCATGAAATCCCAAATAGGATCCATGCATGAAAACCAAGTTTGGACCTTGGTGGATCTTCCAGAGGGCCGCAAGGCCGTGGAAAATAAATGGATCTTTAAGAAAAAGACAGATGCGAATGGTAATGTGACCATTCACAAAGCTTGACTTGTCGCAAAGGGGTTTCGACAAATTCAAGGAGTTGACTACGACGAGACTTACTCTCCCGTAGTGATGCTTAAGGCTGTCAGGATTTTAATAGCAATTGCTGCACATTTCGACTATGAAATTTGGCAGATGGATGTCAAGACCGCATTACTCAATGGTCACATTGATGAAGAGTTGTATATGATGCAACCAGAAGGTTCTGTCAATCCTAAGGATGCTGGAAAGGTATGCAAACTTCAACGGTCCATTTATGGATTGAAGCAAGCATCTCGGAGCTGGAACCAACGTTTTGATCAAGTGATCAAGAGTTTTGGATTTGTCCAAAACCAACAAGAGTTCTGTGTTTACAAGAAAGCGAGTGGGATCTCGGTTGTTTTCTTAGTAGTATATGTGGATGACATATTACTCATGGGAAACGATGTGGATCTTATGAATAGCGTGAAAGCATATTTGAGCAACCAATTTTCCATGAAGGATCTAGGTGAAGCTGCATACATATTAGGAATCAAGATCTATAGAGATAGATCAAGGCACCTAATAGCATTGAGTCAGAGTACTTACATAGATAATATTTTGAAGAGGTTCAAAATGGAAAACACCAAGAGGTGTTTTACACCTATGATGAAGAATTGCAACTTGAGTATGACTCAATGTCCTGTAACGGACGATGATAGAGAGAAGATGTCTTACATCCCCTATGCTTTAGCAATATGATCTATCATGTATGCAATGCTTAGTACCCAACCTGATGTGGCATTGGCTCTTAGTTTGACGAGCCGATATCAGAGTAATACAAGACCGGATCACTGGACAGCTGTGAAAAATATCCTAAAGTATCTGAGAAGAACAAAGGATATGTTCCTAATCTATGGAGGAAATGATGAAGCTCTGAAAGTAACAGGTTACGTAGATGTGAGCTGGAATTCAGATCATGATGACTTGAAGTCTCAAACAGGATTTGTTTTCTTGGTGGATGGTGGGGCGGTAAGCTGGAAGAGCAAGAAGCAGCCGGTGGTGGCAGAATCTTCAATGGAGTCTGAATACATTGCTGCAGCTGATGCAGCAAATGAAGCTGTTTGGCTAGGGAATTTCGTCATTGAACTAGGAGTTTTTCCCAATGCGCAAGACCCCGTGACGATCTATTGTGATAACATGGGAGCTATTGCAAATGCAAGGGAACCAAGAACTCATTCCATAGCCAAACACATCAAGCTTAGATTTCACGTCATCCGGCAGATTGTTGACGAAGGTGAAGTCAAGATTTGCAAAGTAGACATGGAACTGAATGTAGCAGATCCTCTGACTAAAGCTCTCCAACAGGATGAGCACGAACAACACAGAGATTCCATTGGTGTTAGGTTCATGCCTATTGTAAACTAGTTTTGTATACTCTAGTGCAAGTGGGAGACTGAAGGAGTTATGCCCTAGAGGCAAATAATAAAGTATATTATTTGATATATCTCCTGTATGTTCATAATACGTTTCATAATGTTCTATAACTGTGTTAATACGAAACGTTAATACACGTGTGGTATGTAAACAAACCGTGTCTCTAGTTACCTCTAGTGAGCTAGTTCATTGGTCATGAGGAAGGTCTGTGTTTCAAGATCATGGGCATTTATGCCAACTGACAATGAGGTCATGTTATTAGTTGAATAACATGATAGACAAACATCCAACCGTTGTATCTTAATGAGATCTAGTTACAAAGTTCACCATTGATGATAAAACACAGAGAACCTCGCAACATGATCCTTTGACTGTGAGGTAATGCAAATCACCATTCTGGAATAAGCTTAGATGGTTATCAAGAATCATCTCGTAACAGGGTGATCAAAAAGGTGCCACAAGGGTTTTCCGAAGGAATGCGTAGAGGAGTACATATCAAGACTAGGATTTGTCTAGTCCATGTAATGGACAGATACATGTGGCCATCTCGGTGACGTCGCATTAGTGAAGCTTGCAAGCATGTGACTAGGTCACGGAATGCAACGACATGAGAACGAGAAAACAAGTTCATCAGTAACAAGATCGAACTAAGGTATGGAGATACCGAAGATCAAGTCTCGGATGAATTAGGTATCGAATGACAAAGGGAATGGGGAATGACTATCACACGGTTCGAGCGATTGTATTCGTGAAACGCACGGGGGTCACATGGCCATCCAGCTCCCTCTATTGATCAGTGATATGAGAGTGGTATCTGTCATGTCCGGAGTGTTTCCGAACCGAAGGATGTCGCGCTTAAGGGTAGGGATGCTTAGGGTAGATGAGGTATCGTATGAGGAATAGAGAGAGAAACCGGAATAGTTTCGGTAACACCCGTTGGAGATCGGAAAGGGGCCCGGAAGTTGTTCCGGAGTGCACAGATAATATAATATGTATATTTGAATGTTAATTGGAGAATTAATATTAAATATATATTTTATTTTATTTTTGAAGGCACTATACTGCTAATGGGCCTCACCCGAAGGGAGGCCCAAGTGGGCAAGGTGCCTAGGGAGTGGGGGCCAGCCGGCCTAGGGCTGGTGGGCCGCCCCAGTGGGGACCACCTAGGGCCGGTGGCTTCCCCAAGGTGGCCGGCGGGTGTGGAGATTAGTCCCACCCCGCCTGGCCCCTAGGTGGTGCGGCCCCCGTCCTACTATATAAAGGGGTTCCCCCCTCCCCTTGGAGAAGACCCATTCCTCTCATTCTCTCTCTCTCATCTGCTAAGGACTTCCCCGTAATATTGGGGAGGACCTCGTAGTTGAGTTCTCCACCTTCACACTTCCGTCGTGTGATCGGCGATCCGACATCTACTTCTTCCGCTGCACGGCTAGATCGGAGCCCGGTTGACATCCCCTACACCGGACGTGTGACGAACTTCGGAGGCACCACACTTGGGGTGCTGCTCGTCTTTATCAATATACGCCTTCCTGCGTAAGGCGTGCCTCTTTCTACAAAGGTATGAATACTGTATTCCCTGTCTGTTACTTATGTCTACATAGTATAGATCCTAGTATTAGTGTTCGAGTAGATAGAAAATTTTTGTTTTCTGCTACGGAACCCTTCAAGAGCGTAGCTGGCAAGCCCTTGAAACTGTCCTGGATGCTTGTCGTCTCGTCCTTTATGATGTTGCTGGTCCTCCCGTGCTGCCTGGGTATCTTTTGACTTCCCATACAAGCCCAGGAAGCCTAGAATATTCACGGAAAGATTCTTCGTCAGGTGCATCACGTCGATTGCAGAGCGGACCTCGTGCACTTTCCAATAGGGTAGCTCCCAAAATATAGATTTCTTCTTCCACATGGGTGCGTGTCCGTCGGCGTCTTTCGGAACAGGTTGTCCTCCAGGACCCTTTCCAAAGATTACATCCAAATCCTTGACCATACCAAATACATCAGCACCAGTACGGGGGACAAGCTTCGTCCGGGCTTCTCCCTTTCCATTGAAATACTTGCCTTTCTTACTTAAGTGATGACTTGGCGGGAGAAAACGACGATTGTACGGGTACACATTCTTCCTACATTTACCTAGATATATACTTTCAGTCTCATCTAAACAGTGCGTGCATGCATTGTATCCTTTGTTCGTCTGTCCTGAAATGTTACTAAGAGCAGACCAATCATTGATGGTTACAAACAGCAACGCTTGTAGGTCAAATTCCTACTGTTTGTGCTCATCCCACACACGTACACCTGGTTTGTCCCACAACTGTAAAAGTTCATCAACTAATGGCCTTAGGTACACATCAATGTCGTTGTCGGGTTGCTTCGGGCCTTGGATGAGCAATGGCATCATAATGAACTTCCGCTTCATGCACAACCAAGGAGGAAGGTTGTAGATACATAGAGTCACGGGCCAGGTGCTGTGACTGCAGTTCTGCTCCCCAAAAGGTTTCATACCATCGGTACTTAGACCAAACCATAAGTTCCTTTCATCACCAGCAAAGTCCGGGAAGTCCCTCTCGATTTTTCTCCACTGCCGACCATCAGCAAGGTGCCTCAACTTCCTGTCTTTCTTACAGTCTTCTATGTGCCATCGCAAAAACTTTGCATGCTCTTTGTTTCTGAACAAACGTTTCAACCGTGGTATTATAGGAGCATACCACATCACCTTGGCAGGAACCCTCTTCCTGGGTGGCTCGCCCTCAACATCACCAGGGTCATTTTTTCTGATCTTATACCACAATGCAGTGCAGACTAGGCATTTATCCATATTCTCGTACTTCTCACCGCGGTAGAGGATGCAGTCATTAGGGCATGCATGCATCTTGTGCACGTCTAATCCTAGAGGGAAGACGACCTTCTTCGCTCCGTACATACTGGAGGGCAATTCGTTATTTCTTGGAAGCAGCTTCTTCATTATTACCAGCAACTTTTCAAATCCTGAGTCTGTCACACCGGTCTCTGCCTTCCACTTCAGCAATTCTAGTGTGCTACCCAGCTTCTTTTGGCCATCTTCACAAGTTGGGTACAATAATTTGTTGTGGTCTTGTAACATCTTCTCGAACTGCAACCTATCCTTTTCTGTGTCGCGGTCTCACTTTGCATCAGAAACGACCCGACCAAGATCATCAGCGGGCTCATCTGGTTCCCGTTCTTCACCCCCTTCTTCTTCATTGTCTTCCATTGCGGTATTAGCGTATTCAGGGAACATAGATCGGTAGTTGTCATCATCGTTCTCTTCTTCATCGCCGTCTTCCATCATAACCCCTCTTTCTCTGTTCTTGGTCCAAACATTATAGCCGGACATGAAAGCGGACCGAAGCAGGTGACTCTGAATGACTCTTGAGGAAGTCTGAGCCTGCTCATTTCGACATTCAACACATGGACAACACATAAAACCGTCCCGCCGCTTGTTCGCCTCGGCCACAAGGCGAAAAGAACGCACGCCTACTCTGTAAGCGTCAGAGCGTCGGTCACCGTACATCCATGGATGGCTCATCTACATCATACAACCATGCATATATATCAAACGCAATCACGATGCTCAAATTAGTACCGCGTGGTCTAAACGAGAAAATAGTGGCTAACCTTTTAGGACACCTGGAAACAAAGATGAGAAAACTTAAGTGTGGCTCTGGCACCTCATATCATGTTTTGTCTTTTGTGAACTCAAGTGACATCGCTCTAACAGGCATTTCACCGAACACCTCTAGTGCATATGAAGAAAACAATTAGCACAAAGTTATACTCACCTCACATAGGAAAAAATAGGAGATAATGGAGGGTTAGGTGCATATATATAGGGCCAGACCATTAGTCCCGATTTGAGATACAAACCGGGACTAATGGTTCTGCAAGGAGCACGCGCGCGTGCCCAGACCTATTAGTCCCAGTTTGTATCTCAAACCGAGACTAATGGTCCCTTACGGGCCGGGACAATGTACCTCGGCCTCCTCGGGTCGTCTGGTTCGGACTATTAGTTCCGGCCCCAGCCACGGCCGGGACTAGTGGCCCGAACCAAAGGCCATTTTCTACTAGTGGGATACAAAGGCCCTCAGACATGGATATAGAACTCATAGTGAGCCTAACATAAATGATAATAGATACCACATACCCAAAAAGATAGATGAGGTGTTAAGCAATTAGTGAAGAGAGAAGAAAATGGAGTGGTAACGTAATCACAACATATTTTTCAATATAAAATGAGTCTATAAAATAATAAATGATGTTTTCAACGTTACTACCCTCTATAAAGGTAGCAACTCACACTAGTAACATGTACTATATGTCACCAGTCTAATTTACTGTCTGTCATAACTAGTTTTACAAACCAAACTGTACGACCAATGTCCTCGAAAACGGTGCTACTGGCCAGGTTATGTGCCTCCTTATTTGATATTCTTCGTTTAGAATGACAAGATTTCGAACTCCTTCCGAGCCGCTACATCCTGCTGAACAATGTGGGCATAGTTTCCCAGCGAGCCCTCCTCCAGACACTACAGGAGAAGATTGATACGCCGACGGTCGGGCCCCGTCGGCGTATCCCCAAAATCCTATCAGCGTAAGCTGCGCTAACGGCTGTCGGCGACGTATGGCCATCGTTGTACAAGCATGTAGCCATAGCCCCTCTACTCGTTGGCGTAGGAAAGCCATCGGTGTATATAGCTACGCTGACGGCAAAGACGTAGGCGTAGACCATATGGGTACCACCTAGATACCTAACGATCGTTTGGGTACGCCGACGGCAAAGCCGTCGGCCTATATTTTTACAATTTTTTTTAAAATTTGTCTTTTATAATTTTTTAAAACATTTTTGAATTGTTTAACTTGTTAATCTCACATAGACATTTTTATTCTAAGTACACTTAATCTCAACTCAAATTGCACTAGAAGGCAAACTTTCCGACTGGTCATCCATCCTAACACTACTTCAGCCCTAGCACGCTTAACTTTTCCATTTGTTCTGCATGAGCTTTCAACAAAGAAATTAGAACTTATTGTGAATACTATCATATCAATCCTATTAACCATTAGACTATAATGTTAGACGTCTTTATTTTTTTACATTTCATATAATTATTTAAGTAAATAACAATGAATAAGTAATAATAATTTTAAATTCAAATAAAAATAAAATGAATTTTATTTATTTATCCTTTTTTTCCATTCAAAATTGAATAATTCATATCTACAAAACCCGTAAATCGTAATTCGACATATAATATATCCAAATCGATCAAAAAAATGAGATGAATCCAAATATGACATCCCTATCATCTATTTAATTATTTATTGTAACTTTTAAATACTAGACTAACCGAAACTATGCCACGATTCATGAAACACCCCGTTTTTTGCACTCGGAAATTAGAAAATGGCTTTTTGGTTCGAAGAAAAGGAAACCTTGCATTGGATCTCTGATAAAATAGCATATTGTGAATCTAAAAATGATTTTTGCAAAATATCATGAGCATCAGATCATGTATCTGTAGTTCAAATCTGACTCACTTCCTGCCGATTCGACATGAATTTGTCTTTTTTATGACGGGTAGACGGAAAGCTTTATGATATCCCGGTTGGAACATTGTCCATGCAAGGTGGTTTAGTATTTTTGAAAAAATGGGTGGTATCATTTTGAAACTTTTATTTGGTTTTTGCTTCACAAAACACCCTGTTTTTTGCACTTGGAAAATGAAAAATGGCTTTCTAGTGCAAAGAAAAGGAAAACTTCCTCCTGCAACATCGTTTGCTATCCAATGATACACATGCGTGCACAACATGGGCATATTATTGCAAACTATACCGCGATTCAAGCCATAACATTGGTCATTTGACCTCAAAGTCAGAAACCTCGATTAAGATAGGTCATTTTGTGAAGGTTTTTTCGAGACAAAATAAATATAAATATACCAAGTTTGGTATTTTTTTCTTTGCAACTATGTCACATAATATGACACCACGCGAAGGTTTTGCATTTTTTTGACCTTTTTGAATTTTTATGCCTGTTTCAAACTATCATCAAACTTTCTAAATCGGCGGACATGAAGATTCTTAGCTCGGGGCTGAACCTCGCTAAACTTGCATTGGATATCTAATAAAATAGCATATTGTGAATCTAAAAATGATTTTTGCAAAAAAAAAACATGACCATCAGATCATGTACATGTAGTTCAAATCTGACTCACTTCCTACCGATTCGGTATCAATTTAACTTTTTCACGAAGGGTAGACGTAAAGTTTTGAGATACTCCAATTAGGACATTGTCCATTTAATATGGTCTAGTATTTTTTTAAAATAGGGTGGTATCATTTTGAAACTTTCATTTCGTGGTTGCTTCATAAAACACCCGTTTTTTGCACTCGGAAATGAAAAATATGTTATAGGAAAGTATTTGTATTATATATATATAAATTTTTGATATTTTTTGATAGATATAGATAGATCTTACTATTCTACAAATTTTGATATATTATATGTATTTTCTGAATTTAAATGATTTAGTTATGATTTTTCTAAGATTAATGTGGAAAAAAGGAAAAATAGCTACGCCGTCGGCGTTGCCGCCGGTGTAGACTTGACGCCGTGGCTCAGCCGTTAGCCTAATCGCCTACGCCGACGGTCCTTTTTACACCGACGGCTGTCGTCGGCCTATTCATCCTACGCCGATGGCAAAATTTGGTTGATGCCCGCGAGGTCTGGTTGTCGAGCCCGTCAGGCTGCGCCGACGGCCCTGATATTTTGCCGTCGGCGTAGAATGCAGTCGTCGGCGTATAAATTTATTCCTATAGTGAGACCTTTCACCATGTTGACGCAGTTGTTCACGACCCTGAGCCTGCGCATGTTCAGATTCCTCGCAGGTTCTACAGCTTCTCGACATGCAATAGCCTCTAGAGTAGCAGATGCTCCAAGGAACACACCCACATCGTTATTGGAAGCAGCAGCAGAAGCACCCCTTACCGTCTTCCTGACTGCCGCATCAACATTGAATTTTACAATGCCACTCAGTGGCGGGATCGACCTAGGGCTCGAGGCAGATGATTGCTTCTTCTTCTCCTCAGATCAGCAATAAAAATCGCCACAAAACTGTGAATAGACAGAGGGCGGCGGTGCGGAGGAGGCGAAGCAGTGCGAGGATTGAGGGAGTGCCGGACTGGGCTAGGGTTTCCACCATGGGAAGCCCTTTATACGATGTAGTTAAGAAGAAATTGTTGAAATATATTGCATAGCTCTTACCATAAGTTCAGACTGTTGGTTGCGTTGGCTAGCGCATGCAATTCAATATAGTATCAGAGCAGGAGGTCCTAAGATCAAATCCTGGCCAACACGAAAATTAAAAAGAAATATTGCGTTTTCCCAAACAAACGTCACAATAGGCTAAAGGACGAAAGACGTAGGGTGAGTGTTCAAATATATTGCCTAGTCCTTTCCATCAGTTCTGACTTATAGTTGTGTTGGCTAGTGCATGCAATTCAATATGGAATCAGGGCAGGAGGTCCTAGGATCAAATCCTGGCCAACCAAAAAAATTAAAAAGAAATATTGCGGCTCGTGTTGAAATACCATCAGTTCGGACGTTTGGTTGTGTTCGCTGGTGCATGCAATTCAACATGGTATCAGAGCGGGTCGCTCCTCGGCCTAGGTTTTAGCCACTACTTCTGCCGCGCCGCCCCTGGCGAGGTAGATCTCCATGATCACCGCTGCCGGGAGCATCGCATCTCGTAGCTAGTTTTTCTTTCAATTCCCTAGATCGGTTTAGTCGTTCTAGCAAATTTCTTTTTCCTATTAAGTCTATTTTCTTTTAACCATCAAAAACATCGTCCACAGCCGCATGTCGTCATCGCGCGCCTCTACTTCAACCTCGGCGTCAACTCAACTCCGGCAAATCATCGTCAACGATCGTGGCAAGGAGGCTCCGCGCGGCGCCTCAAGGGACGCCTTCACGCGCTGCGTCGGCTGCTCCGTCCTCACGTCTTCTCCACGCCAGCCCATCTTCACCAACATCTACCCGGACACACGTCCCTGAGTACGCGCCTCGCCGTCACGAAGGGATGCATCTTCATCACCCGTGGTCATCATCGCCGACAACCATCTACACCAACAATATCGCCACATCGTCGCCGCTACCACCGATCGTGATCATCGTCAACGCGAACAAGTTTTCCTCCACAAGTGACGCCGCACTCATACAAGCGGAAAATACGGGTCTAATCCCCAAAATAGACTACCGCTACAATTCAATCACCATCGACAACTACCACCATCGTCTTCATGCACCACGACCTTGCCGTCAGAGACACAGTCTAATTTTTATTTGCACAAGTCTGTGCTCAATTTTTCTTCTTGCAACCACTTCGTCTACTTCGACACGGCAGACAACTTCTAAACCGACCGTTTACAGAAAATTTTGTTTGCTCATCAATTCGGCTCTGGCACGCATGGCTCATGATGATCTCTGTCTTCGCACGTCCAGTATTGGCAACACCGATGTGTGCCTTCGTCCCCGACACGCTCCTGAGTCTGGCAAGCTCGGCATTGCGGGTCGAGCTGCTTCGACCCAAACTACGTGTACTTCAACTACTACGGCGAATTCTCTAGGCTCAACGACGACATAGACCAGAACACAACAACATCATCAATGGCGACAACTTCCCCAACGGCACTATCGACCACAACTACATCGCCCTCACTCCTGGCTGCATCGACATCGGCTTATGTGTTAGAGTATGTTACGGTTTAGGCTATATTTGGTAGTTCAATATTATAATCCAATTCTATCTCTATTAGGCTTCTTGCTTCCCAAGTCTTCTAGTACTATATAAAGAGCTTAAGGGCTCACAATGTAATCACCTCTTGCAATATCAATACAATCTATACTTCCGCAATCTTTCAGAAATTATGGCTGAGATTTACTAAGAAGCAATCCTATGGCCGATCAAATCTGATTTTCGCTGAGCGCCATATACCCTCCCCAATTATGTCTTTAGATGCCACATTATCTAAAAATTATACTGGTAGGCTGTTTAATTAGCACAAATCATGTTACCGCAACTACTAGGTTATCTAGGAGGAGTTGCCGGATTAGCTAGGAGACCCGTAAAATGTGTCCGCGCGCATTTTATGTTAATTGTCATGGGGTAAATCATGACACATTTGGATAGTTGAATATCATGCTACTTCCATTCATATGTGTTGTCTACTGGATAAGCAATTCCACGAAGGCCTAAGCTATCAATAAGCACATTACAAAGGAATAACAATTTTTTTTGGCTCAAACTGATCATTAGTAATGTAAATATATACTCCAGTTAATAAGGAGAGTACAAAAATATCGTTCTACTCATGTATATGCACTAAAACCCATCATTTTCATTACGCAATTTCTCATTTTGATGGAGAAGAGCTTCTTCAGTTTAATTTTCATCGCGATCGCATGCTCATGAGTTAGGATAAACAAGAGTAACATACATCAACACCCTTGTACTTGCGACGTGACTGGATTTAGTCCTATTAAACCTGTCCATCTGACATGATTTCCTTCTAAATTTTCCACATAAGTAGTCTTCAAATAACTTCTTGAGACGGGTTGATTTTACCAGTTTTCTTAATTGCCTGAGTGCCGGCTCGATCCAGCGACAGACTTCTTTTACGTCATCATCACCGCTTTGCGGTACAACCACGATGAACGTAAAAAGTCAACACTCATCACTTTTTCTCGGCCCTCCCCCCCCCCCCCCCCCCCCCCCCCCCCCCGGCGTTGCGCCCATGAGGTACATGCCCACGACGTGTTTTTGTTTGGTTGTCAGTGATAAGCCCTGCGGGGATCAACCCGTGGCCTATAGGTGATGACCTTTTTTCGTTCGCCAACGGTTCACATTACCAACGTCGGTCTTTTGGTTTTCTGCCACTAATGCCGCTGTGGCACTAAGCCTTTTTCACTCCTAGTAGACCTTCTAAAGCGTCTAGACCTCCAGGAGCTTTGCCTCAACTTGCCTTGGGGATCATGTAGTTTGGAGGATTCGACTTGGGAGGACGTATTTCGCCGTGGCCGCTATCATCTTCATCACCTCCAATGTGGAGGGTTGCTCCATCGATCTCCTCCACTCCGTCCCAGTCGTCTCCACCTGATTTTGCATTGTCTCGAGCCTCGCTCTAGAGCTGCATAAGAGTTTCCCAATGAGTCATTCATCCCCGAACACCCTCCTCCCCACTCGGGAGCCCGTGCTCTGGCCACCTTTGTCATCGACCATGCGGGAGGGGCGACTTGCAAATTCTAGCGCTAATTAATGGAGGGGCGTCTTGCAAAATTCATGGGCAGCTGCCCTCCTGCCCACATCCACGTGTCGTCCATTTCACCGGGCTGTCAACGGATGGGCTAAACTCGGACCAAATCGAGTCAAAATGTCAAGATCATGTCAACATTCTGAATTTCGCAAGCATAGGGATTGTGGATGCATTTTGCTCGCTAAACAATATGCCAGAGTAGTGAGGCTAAATGATAAGATTCGGTTTAATCTTGGCTGCGATTTGTCGTCCTTGAATATCATGGTGAAGATGCTACTCCATGTCCATGTCTAAGTATAAGAAACGAAGTGTGGTAATAGCACTTTACCGTTGTAGTACATACGTGTGCAATCTCATTCCTCGGGTGTCTAACAAATTCTGCCGTTTGTCTTTGCCCGTAGTCACCTTCGATCTTTGTGGCAGATGAGACGACAATTTATGCTCCATGTTTTGTCCCATTTGCACTGGTCCAAAGTCAAATTAAGGTTGGCCACCAGATAGAATATACTATATGTAGTACAAACCGAGACCGAACGCTTGCCAATGTTTTGGCTCTTTCTCGTGTCACATATACTGCTAGCTCTGTTTTTGTTTACTTTGCATTCTACTTCTAGTCAATGTCAAAGTTAAACTTTGTCAAGTTTGAAATTGGTTCAAATTATCAATATCTCTAATATCAAATATGCATGTAATATGAAAATATATTTCATGATAATTTCAATACTATAGGTATTACATTATACATGTTGACATTTTTTCTAAATATTTAGTCAAACCTTATAAAGTTTAATTTTGACTAAATCTGGAATACAAAATAATTGTGAATTTACAGTCTACATTTGTTGAACCGGTACGTAGAAAGAGAAGAGAAAAGCTCTCCAGGAGGCGGCGACAAACCCATTAGGGTTCCTTCCCTCCGCCGGCGACGTCATCGGTCCGTCCTGTCTTCGGTGGCCTTAGGGCCTTGGAGGCATGGCGGACCACGGCCTCTCGCCGGCGGGAGGTTTCAGTGTTTTGTTTAGACTATTTTTAGTGTCTTTTTCAGGATGTTGAGGCGGTGGCTACATCCTGAGGTCAGAATAAGGTCCTTCCCGCCCTATCCTCGCTCTGGTGGTGTTTCTGGCATCGGTGGAGGGCGCGTGGAGTCATGTGTCTGACAGATTCCTTGGGATCCGGTTGTTTGTCGTATTCGTTTGTGTGTTTTGAGGTCAGTCTCTTCCGATCTACGTTGTTCATCTTCGGCGATGGTTGCCGCTCTGGTGCGCTGGTCCTTTGGGGTCTTAGCACGACGACTTTCCGTTTGTCTACTACAAAATATTCTACTACGACAAGCTTTGCCCGGTCCGGTGATGGTGGGGCGAGGACGGTGGCGCGCCTTCGGCTCGTGCCAGTGTTTGTAGTCGTCGCTAGGTGGTCCAGTGACCTATTTATAATTTTTATTACTTTTATGACTCTTTGTACTGTTGTTGATGATTATTAATAGATTGGTGGAATTTCGCAAAAAAAAATTCTGAAAGGAGGGAGTAATGCACCTCCAATTTAACCTGGCCTAGAATTTGGAAAAGGAAACTAGATGGCTCAAGCTCACTAAACAATTGCTGCGGTCAAAGATGCCTTCCTCGTCGGCCTACGGTTACCTACGCAGATTACTTACTACTAATACTGTACAATAGTAATTAATAGATTGCCGTTTCTGCCTAGTAATTCACCACGAGAAAAAACAAACTGCCCAGCTAGAGGAGGAGGGAAGCAGACAAAGATGATGCATTGGAAATTTCGCGCCAAAATTAAGCAAAGCTACAACGCGCGCGACACCACGTCGGCCTCAGCCTCCTAGACGTGGAAGACTTCGTGGTTTTTGTCCAGTTTTTCTCCTCTCGAGCTTGCTTTACCTGGCCGATTCGTCAACTCTCCTTGTGTCGTTCTCGCTTGGCCTCTCTGGTATATATGGTCACAGACGAATTAAAAAAAACTTTGTTTTTCATAGCTAGACATAGGCAGTAGTGGTATTTTCATATATATTGTTTCATAGCTGGTCTCGGTTCCTTGAATAATATAATTAAAAATTCGACTGATACATGGGAATTGAACGACTGTAGTTTTGAAATGTTTTATAACCACAAATAATTTGAACTAGTTTTGAAATGTTTTATAACCACAAATAATTCATTGGATTAGCAAGTCTTCTTCCTAGAAACGTCTTTCTGTTTGAATCCTCCTCCTCCCCTCGCTCTCAACATCGACGACTGTCTTGTGCTCACTCATATATATAAAACTCCGTTTTGTCAAAGCTCTCCCTCCCGCAACCATCGATCCACCATTGTTCTCCCATCCTCGTTCTCAGCTCACAAGCTAGAGGACGAAGAAGAGAAGGCCTGCTTGGTTGCTTCAGCTGTAATGGGGGAGCAGGGGCCGGCGGAGGCGGAGGTTCCGTCTTATTTCTTGTGCCCGATCACGCTGGACGTCATGCGCGACCCCGTCACCCTCCCCACCGGCATCACCTACGACCGCCACGCCATCCACCGCTGGCTGCGCCTCGCCGGCAGCGCCAAATCTGCGACGTGCCCGCTCACCAAGCTGCCCGTTGCGCCGGACTGCGACCCCACGCCCAACCACACGCTCCGCCGCCTCATCCACTCCTGGTGCGCGCTACACCTCCCCGACGCCGTAGAGCAGCGCGTCATCGTATCCGCCGACGACAACCGCCCCCGCCTAGCCAAGCTGGTGTCCCTGCTCGCGGACGTCAACAGACGGGAGAGTGAGACCCTCGCCACCCTGCGCGAGATCAGGGACGCGGCGGCAGAGGGCGAGCAGGGCAGGAAGCTCGTCGCTGCGCTTCCCGGCACAGCAGACGCACTGTTCACCGTCCTCGCCCGCACGTCGGCGCCGGAGACAGCAAACGCGGCGCTCGACGTGATATGCTTGCTCCGGCTATCAGAGTCAGAGCGGTGCCTCGTGCGCGTTGTTGACAGGAACGGCATGGAGCTTGTCGACGCGCTCGTCTCCATGCTTCAGCGCTCCGACGCTGAGGCCGCGTCCCGGGCGCGCGCGGCGTTGCTTCTCGCGGACGTGACGGCAGGCATGTCGCCGAACAGGGCGGCGTCCCTCCCGGAACAAGTGTTCGTGGAGTCGGTGCGTCTGCTCCGCGACGATGATTGTGGCGCCTCGACCGCGACGACGACCAAGGCTGCGCTGCGCGTGCTGGCCGTCGCGACCTCGCACGGGCGGAACCGGATCAAGGCTGCGGAGGCTGGCGCGGTGTCGGCTCTCGTGGACGTTCTACTCGCGGACGGCGGGCGGCGACGGTCGTGGTGCGAGCTCGCGCTGTGCGCGCTGGACCGGCTGTGCGGGTGCGCGGAGGGTCGCGCGGCGCTGGTAGCGCACGGTGCCGGGGTGGCCGCGGTGGGGGAGAAGGTTGTCGGAACATCGGCGGCGGCGAGCGGGAAGGCGGTGCGGGTGCTGCGGTCCGTGGCGCGGCACGCGGCGACGGCGGAGGTGGTGGGCGAGATGGCCTCGACGGGCACGGTGGGGAAGCTGTGCCTGGTTGCGGCGTCGGCGCCGGGGACGGGGTGGGAGGACGAGCATTATTGGTGCGACGAGAAGACGAGGGAGAGGGCGCGGGAGACGCTCCGGCTGCACGCCAGGGCGTGGAGGAGCTCGCCGTGCTTGCATCCCAAGATGCATGCCCTCTACCCTTGCTCCTGCGATCTGTAGAGGAAACTAAACTGTTTGATTCTTCGGCGATGCATACTCCCGTCCACCGGTGTAATTTCATTTCCTGAACCAAACAGAAGAATCCTGGTAAAATTTGGGCTCTTCATAAGATTATGTTGTTGACAAGGGCTCTTCATAAGAATCCGGCTCTTTCAGAATTTTTTCCCCGGCTTCTCGTTTTAAAACCATCCAAATCCAATACAAGTTCAAAACAAAGAAAACCAAATAAAAGTCTGTTAGGACAACAATACATCAAAGCCCTAAGAGATAGAAAGCGAAAAAACAACAGTACGACAAGATACAAACTCTTGGAGAGGATGCTCAACGGTCCTGCGGGGATGAGAGTACTAGCGTGCCGCCACCAATAATGCCTGAAGAATGCCGTTCAAATGCCATGTTCGCTGCCTAAAGAGCATGTGCCATCGCCGTAGAAAAGCAAGAAATTTGAAGATGGGGTGAGAAGCACTTCGCGAGAATACTCTCTCAATAACTATTTTACTATGAATCTATACTATTAAAAGGCTTACGGTTTTGATGGTCTGGTAGGTTGCTACAAAACCACCCCTTAGCTTTCGAAATATTTATAGACCAATGCCGGTGTTGATGGTCTGGTAGGTCGCTACAAAACTACCCCTTAGTTTTCGATATATTTACAGACCAATGCCACCGCATAGAGACCGTTCATAGAAAGTTGGCAGTCGTGGCCCCAATCCCACCCGACTCTCTCACCCACCAAACCATCTATGTCCGTGTTCGCCCTTCCTCCCAGCCATCACTAACCTCACCGGCCGCCGCAACTTCCCATACTGCCAGTCACCGAGCTCACTTCGGCAACGAGATATAGAGCTCACAGAACGGTGACATCGGCCTCGGTCACCCCATCTCGCCCAGATCCTCCCGCTGACCTACTAGGAGCGCCTCAATCTCCAAGCTGACCTAATCCCTCGTGCGAGTCTTGCGAGTCACGTCCAGTCCAATCCCACACACCGTCCGTGGAAGAACCAAGATGTCGCGATTGACCCGGTTGGCGCTAGGAGAGGATCCGGCGGAGGAGAGGCCCTAGCAGCGCTCGGGAGCCAGAGTGGGGCGGCCGGGGATGGGACTTGTTCAGGCTGAGGAGAGATGTGATGGGAGAGGGCTACTCGACGTTGCAGCAGCTCGGTGGTAGAGGCGGCGCAGTGGATTGGGGGGTCCCCATCCAACCCATCACGGTCAACTACGGGCGTACGGGATTTGCTCTTTTTGTGAGACTAGGATCTGGAGCAAGAGAGGAATGATAGGGCCATAGGTCATGGCGACCATGTCGATTGCGCTGACTTTGGCGAGTTGCATCCACAATGCTTCCGCAGCACAGGTGGCTCCGAGTTGTAGCAGCAGAAAGAGAAGGTGGGAAGGGGCGTAGGTACAGAGGAAATATGGGTAAGGCTTGGTAGCGAGATCCTGATGAAATAACTGTTCATGATACCAGATCTATGCAAATTTCTATTTTTTCTATCTCTACTACCAAAGAATTAGCAAGAATAAAATTTCGGCTTCGCGGATTCAATTTGTTTCTCGTGTCTATATCCATGGCCGCACTGCTCAAATTATATGCAGATCTTAATTCGATTTAATATGCCACCGCCAAGTCAAAGAACACTTGAACGGTTTGACGGTTCCTTCGATGCACGGCTCCGACCCTGACGGGTCACAACCACCTACCCATGAACCCGCCGAAGGACCATGCTTCTCAATCGATTGACTCCTGCGGCGCCGGCCCGGGCTACCCCACCTTCCCCGCGCCGCCTTGAATCTTCGGAACTGTTTAGCTTCCCCTGCGCCGTTCAGCAATCAAAATAGTACAAGGACTCATCGATTCCAAGGATTCATCGCATGCCGCGGAAAGACCTTGTGGATGCGGAAGTCGTTCCGCGGATCTCTCCACTTCCTCCTTGCCAACTAGACCATCTCGTGGAGCGTGGATGCGACAACAAGAATCCCTCAATTATCTGTGAATCAACATGTGCTCTCCGCTTAATTAAGCTTTGCTCGTTCCACCGACCAGCTCGAAAATGACAGTGTGCCTCGCCCCTACTCCCACTCGCCCCCACCACCCGGAGCAGCCACCCCAACGTGGCCCGTAGCAACGCACGGAAATTAAACTAGTATTCCATAAGGTCGAGATCATCATGGTGAACAACAACTAGAAGAGGCCATGCCTCCTAACAATACGATTTGCCTCCGTCTTGAGGAACTCTCGCCTCTCGGAGAAAGCTCCAAAGAAACTGGGCAGGTGAACTTTATGTGGGTCCGTATTTCCGAGGTCCGACACAGTGGACATAGGTCCCTGTTTTCGAGGGGGCGAGAGACGCGAGGGGGGTTAACTCCCAATAGCATGATTTCTGAACCACTTATTTATTGACGGAGGGAGTACTATTTATAACATGGTTTGATTTTTCTTTTTTGCTTCGTGACATGTGATATGATATAGAAAAAGATAAATGTCTCTAAGGGGAGAAACCTAAAACGATTTTGATATAGTAAAAATATACGTACGACCTAGATGCAAGTACGGAGGCTTGAACCTAGATGGACGGGGTGCATCAGCCCACCCCAACAACTGTGTTATGCCTCACTCCACTGATATGTGATATAGATAAGGATTGAATATTTGTGCCTCAATTGTTTTCATATATTCCCACAATTTTTGGAGTATGTTTTGGAGCTCAGGTGCACAACGACTCAACGAGGATATATAGTGAATGCATCGAATACGTACGTTCTCCAGCGGACACTCTCGTGTAGTATTACTACTCCTGCTTTCGTGTCTAAATTAACGGGAAGGACTACTACTCGAACTCGGCTCCAACTCCGAGCTCTTCGCTATATAGTATCTTGCTTTTTTCGAAGAAGAGGGCCTAGTTAGCTTTATACACGCCGGACTAGCACATATATATCGATCGAGAAGAAAAACTAATCGAGTACGTGGTCAAGATGGACGCCGCCGTCGCCGACGAGCAGGCCGCCGGCTTGTCAAAAACTAATCTATGTATCCTAGACGTGGTGAGTTTCCGCATTGGCAGTCGCAAGCTCGTGGACCGCGGCATGGTGTTATCGGTTGCCGAGGAGGACGCCGAGGCCGACCCGAACACGATACTACGCGTCGACGGCTCGCTGGTGACGAAGAACGCCAGCGACATTTTCGGCATCTTTGACAGGAGCTTTCCCTACGCCGGCAAGATCGTTGAGTCGGTGTCCGACTACGGTGGCCAGGTCGGAGTCGTCACCGGCGTCACCACCACCCTCTGCGTCGTCCAGCACAACGACAGCCTCATACCAACAAAGGTCGTCAACCGCGTGTCGCCCGCAGACCTGCGGCGCGTCCGGCCGCTCAGCCTTGGCGACTACGTCGTGTCCGGGCAGTGGCTGGGTCGGGTGGTCGAGGTGTCTGTGGACATCGAGATCTTGTTCGACGACGGTGCTGTCTGCAGGGTCACCGAGGAGAAGTGCAAGAAGCTATTGTTGGACAAGAGACGTGCTTACCTCAAAGAGACGAACACGCCCTTCTACCCGGGGAGGCGCGTCCTCACCGGCCGCGACTCCGCCGCCTCCATCTTCATGGAGGCACAGTGGCTGTATGGCGAGTGGAACTCGGACCGTGAAGAAGGCACGGTGACCAAAGTGGAGATGACCGACGTTCTTGTCTATTGGATCGCGTCTGTGGGCATGGAGTCGGCCCCTCCTCCGGCCAACCAGAATCCTGACAACGTGACTCTTTTCTGCTCCGCGCCCGGGTGCACCTGGCGGTTTGGAGACCGCTGCTTTCTTAGTACATACTATATCAATTATAACAACCAAGATGAGCAAGCATCGTCGTCAGCACCACCAGCCACCATGACCGTCTCCAACACCTCCACCTCCGTCGAGGTGTTGTGGCAGGACGGCACCCGACAGACTCTTGCACACTCAACGCAAGTCTCCCCCGTCGAATTCCTCAACGACCTTGATTTTTTCCCTGGACAGTATGTTGTTGAC
The DNA here is from genome assembly GCA_910589775.1 of Avena eriantha. Classification (NCBI taxonomy): domain Eukaryota; kingdom Viridiplantae; phylum Streptophyta; class Magnoliopsida; order Poales; family Poaceae; genus Avena; species Avena eriantha. The sequence continues at coordinate 8,118,486 of OU342741.1, read as the reverse complement.
AACTCTCTACCCGATGATATCATCGATGATGATGTCGTTGCTGGTGGATCAAAGAGACGCGTCGGTGTTGTGAGAAGCGTAACTTCTAAAGAGCACATGGTGAAAGTGTCGTGGTTCAAGGAAACAGACAACTGGGAGATCGAGTGCGACGATACCGTAAGTGCGTTTGAATTGGCAATGGATCCCGATCACTCTGTTTTCTACGGAAATGTTGTAGTTCGTCTACCATCAGATGCAAGTGAAAGTACAACAATAGCGCAGCAGCAGCAGCAACCACAGGCCAAGAGCGCCTCAGCTGTTCTTTCATTGGTCGGACAAGTCGTTGATCTTCTGGATGGGCACGTCCAAGTCAAGTGGGGTGATGGCAGCACATCAACGGTATGAGTATAACATGCATGCACGGCCATATACATATAGCCAAGTAGGGTGTCGCTTATCTCTAGTCGACTTAATCATTTGCTTAATTTCTATATGATGTTTCAGGTATTACCCCATCAGATCAGGGTCGCCAACAACGAACACTACACTCAACTGCGGGCTGAAATGAGCGGCTGGGTGGAGAATGATGGTGTCGATGCTCCTCAAGAATTGGTTCATGTCAACGCGGTATGTACCAGCTGCCTAGAAGTATTATCTCATGCATACACCTTAACTATACATCTACAAAAACATTATATTAATATAACGTACATGTCATGCATAACCTAGTAATAATGATGTGACAAAGTAAATTATATACAATTACAGGACAATGATCAACATGATCCAACAAATGCTACAAATGCCGAAGAAGGCGACAAGGTTCAAGGCGGTGATGGCTCTGCAAATGAATTAGTTGGCCCTCTTGCAACCGGCAATGTGGCGGATACAAGAAGCGAGGAAATCATTGATGATGATGGTGGCGCCAACTATGCCAAGAATGTGGTGATCAAAGTTGATGCCAATGGAGATGACGATCTATCTAGGTTCCCACACTTTGATGTTGTGAAGAGCCCTCCGGATCACCATTATCTTGACTCCATGGAACAGGTACGCGCGCATGCACCAAGACCTTTCACTGTATGATGTTTTTCCACCTTTTAAAATACATTTTATATTCTCCAAATATTACGACTTAGAAACCCTGCATTATCTATGTTTTATTCTTACTAGCTGACTGGCTAGGGGTTTTGCATCAACTGCTGATCGATGCACCAATTTCGATCAGTGATGACATCATCAATTGGACACAGCACACTATGTAGTACTTTAACAAAAGGGAACATATATAAACAATATTCGTGTTCTTTCACAAATCATCTGCAGGGCAGCGGCTACGGAAAGAGGTGGGTCAAGGCCGTGCAGAAAGAGTGGAAAATACTACTGAACGACTTACCAGGTACACACGATATAATTTGGCACGTGGATATATTATGTGCGTCAGTAATAACACCGTGAATGAAATTGACATATCAATCTATTTTATATGTGTACATTTAGATACCATGCACATCCATGTGTCAGACGACAGGATGGACCTGCTCCGGGCGGTGATGGTGGGCGCGAGTGGCACGCCATACCAGGATGGCCTCTTCTTCTTCGACTTCCAGCTACCACCGTCCTATCCAGCTGAGCCACCGCAAGCGTACTACCACTCGTTTGGCCTACGCCTCAATCCCAACCTCTACGAATCTGGCACGGTGTGCCTCAGCCTGCTCAACACGTTCGGCGGTGAGGGCACCGAGGTGTGGTCGCCAGCAACTTCGAGCCTCCTCCAAGTCCTCGTCTCCATCCAGGGCCTCGTCCTCAACGACCAACCTTACTACAATGAGCCCGCTTATGAGACCTTGGTTGGCACATTGGCAGGACGTCGCAACGCCCTTCCTTACCGTGATAATGCTTACTTGCTCAACCTCCGGACCATGCTCTTCCTACTGCGCCGGCCGCCACATGGATTCAAAGAGTTTGTCAAGGATCACTTTTGCCGTAGGGGGAGGTTCGTGCTCAAGACATGTGAGGAATGGCTGCAAGGACGCTTCATTCACACGCTCTCCTCTACCGAGGCAGAAAATGGGCGGTCCTGCTCGGCTGGGTTAAAGCTTGCACTCACCAAGTTGGTGCCAAGCCTTTTGGCAGCCTTCATGGAGATCGGTGCCGAGGGGTGCGACGAGATCTAGTTCAAGGAGCTCAAGTCCCGTTAACTTTTGCTTTTAGCACCACTCACTAGACAGAAAGTGTGCTATATACGGCCGGTATATTGTCTTGCACTTGTAATTGGGTGTGTTTTTAGTTATAGTGCACGACTTTCTCTATGTTGTTGTTTAGATCTAAAAGAGTTCTAGAGAAGTTTAAGTTCATTCGTCGTGTACCTATATAATATCTATCTATTATATACTAAAAGCAATATACGAGTGTTTTCCGAGACATCAGGTTGATCCACATCATCAAAATTATTTTGGATGGTTAGACCTGAAATGTATGGTTAGGATTTGAAATCACAATCAGAGTTACGTAACAAATATGTCACGTTTTCGGATTAATTGTTACAACGCATCAGGTGCGACACGATAACATATATAGGTAACAATGTAACATCTAGGCCATAGTCTCGTATAACATGGTACGTAACCATGTTCGAACACGATAGAAACGCTACTACCACCAGGTGACCCGCGCTGCAGGTCCGCCCTCGACGCCCAGCCGAGCCGAGGCTTGCAAGCTCACGTTCTTGGACAGTACCATCCACAACACGGCGGATCCAAAATTCTGAAAGACAGACTTGAGAACCTGAAGTGCCTCGAGAGGGCGACCTCCCTCAGCCTCTCGCCATGTGCATGCCCGGACCAAGGCCGAGTTAAGAGTTTTGTATTGACTATTCAACGAGCCAGACATACCAACCGGCAAGCGAGAAGGGAGAACGGCGAGACATGGTGGCACCAGTAAGCTGCGGTGTGGAGGAGGACGACTGACGGGAGAGGCATGCAGGTGGATATGGCAATGTGGTCAGCGATGCTGGCAGCCTAGAGCACGAGCTCTACGCGGCTAGGAGCCCTCAGAGTGCTGCCACTTATCCTGACTCCTACCTATCCTGACATATGCAGGAATATTTGACTTGCTAGTGGGCCTAGTGGTGCAAAGTCTCACCGATCACACTCCATGCAACCTAGTACTACCACTAGAGCACACACGCTACTAGTGCATGCACGTACTAGTGCATTATTTCTTGGCTAAGCAACTTAATTAGAACAACATTCTCAACCTGGAGAGCTTCCAAGGAAAGGGAAGTTATTCCTTTTTGGTTTCACCCGAATTTCATAGATATTTCATGAACAATTGGGCTCTATACCAGAATTATCATTATATTCACATCAGCCATATCTTCGCAACTCAATCGAGCTATTACCTATGCTTTTACCTACATGTAAGTATATATATATTTGCAATAACATCAAAGCATGGTTTCACCTTTGTTGCAGACCGGCAGCGGTAGCTCCTAGGCCTGAATTTTTTAAGTTAGAGGTTTCTCGCGGCGTCAATTGACTCAATATGGCACCGTAGAAACGCGCAGGCTTTGTGCTAGTATACATATATGTATATACTCCAATGATATAGCTCGGTAAGGAAAAGAACGCCCTAGCAGTCCCTCTTTGCTCACAATGCCTTTTTGATGTCGTCGACGGAACCCTGGCCCGATTGTGTCCTGCATTGCTCAGCATCTTCATTTGGGCTTTCGTCTAATTGTACCACACGAAAAAGGAGCCGGTAATTCATGAGTTGGAGCGGTTAAAGGTGGAGACAATTATGTGCCATGTAGTCCGATAAAATCTGGCGATATAGGAGAAGCAGAATAGGATGAGTACCTTGACATCTGCTCAATTTCTCTTCCTCCTGCGATATATTGAAAGCTAAAACATTTTATCCCTTTTTACCAGGATCTGTATATGTAAGTGTGCTGGACTTTGCTAAAAAAAAGATTTTGAGGATTTTAGTTAGGATTAAAGAAATAAGGGGAAAATTCATACAGTAAACTAATCATGGTGTGATATATGGAAAGGTAAAATATTTTTCTATTTTTACCGGGATCAGTATATATAGAAGACTTTGTTTTAAAAAATAGTTTGTGGATTTTAATTAGGATTCAAGAAATAGATAATAAATTCAAAGGATTTTTAGTAGTATTAGATTGTTTATACGACACAAGCACTATTAGTATGTAAACCACTTTTATTACAAGTTTAACATAGGTCATCCATAAGATTAGAAATAATGTCAGCGTTCAATAGGTTTTTGGATGATATATACACATATCAGCTTTGTGTAAACGCATAGGGCCATATTCAAGAAATTTGTACAGATATATATTTTTTCATTTGTTCCTGCTAAATTATGGGTACATATTTTTCTCTACAAAAAAGCACTATGCTTCTACAGCTAGCTTTTGATGTGATTTTAAGCAATATTAGGATTTTGTCATTCCTTCATAGCATAATGTTGTTCGCTATATTTCTTTTCTCGTATTTGATAATATGTCAATTTAAAGTATGTAGAAAATATCATTTGCACGGCTCACAATTGTGTCCATATTAAAGATTGTGACATAGTTATTTAGGTAGCCAATATCTTCTAATTTTATTGTGGTGTCAGAGGATAGGCTTATAATCCTTGACATTCGCTAAATTTCTCTTCCTCCTGAAACACCGTGCGATATATTGAAAGCTAAAACTTTTTATCCTTTTTTGCCAAGATCTGTATATGTAAGAGTGTTGGACTTTGCTATAAACAAGAGTTTAAGGATTTCGCAAAAAAAAGATTTTGGGGATTTTAGTTCGGATTTAAGAAATAAGGGGAAAATCATACATTAAACTAATCACGGTGCGATATATGGAAAGGTGAAATATTTTTCCATTTTTACCGGGATCGGTATATATAAAAGACTTTGTTGTAAAAATAGATTGTCGATTTTAATTAGGATCCAAGAAATAGAGAATAAGTTCACAATTTTTTTAGTAGTATTAGATTGTTTATACGACACAAGCACTATTAGTATGTAAACCACTTTTATTACGAGTTTCACATAGGTCATCCAGAAGATTACAAAGAGTGTCAGCGATTCAATATGCGTTTTGGATGATATATACACATATCATCTTTGTGTAAACGCATAGGGCCATATTCAAGAAATTTGCACAGATATATATTTATTTTTCATTTGTTCCCGCTAAATTATGGGTACATATTTTTTCAACAAAAAAGCACTATGCTTCTGCAGCCAGCTTTTGATGTGATTTTAAGAAGTATTAGGATTTTGATGTGATCTTAAGAAATATTAGGATTTTGTCATTCCTTCATAGCATAATGTTGTTCGCTTCATTTATTTTCTCGTATTTGATAATATGTCAATTTCAAGTATGCACAAAATGTAAGGAAATATTATTTGCATGGCTCACTATTTTTTCCATTGAAGACTGTGACATGGTTATTTAGGTAGCCAATATCTTCTAATTTTATCATGCTATTAGAAGATAAGCTTATAATCCTTGTGGCAGATCAGGGTTTTCTCTAAGTTAAAAAAAGGTTCCTACATTCTTCATATTTGTGATAGACATATATACTAGGCAATAGGTTTTATGGCATTACATTTCTTTCTCTATGTAAATATGATGTCACATGCTATTAGTTGGAGGTAGTGTAGTGTCTTTTGGTAGGGATCATACACTTTTTCCTATATTAAGATGCTATATATACTTTCTCAATCCATAAAGTGCATGATATTGCATATTGTAAAGCTGTGATTTCCAGTAAGGTTAAAAAGGTTTTGTATGAATGTTCTTGATTAAAATGTAATTGAATGTACAATTACTCCACTTCTTAATTTAATTTCCCATTCTATTGTGTACACCAATATAACGGTGGAGTTTGTCATTTGTTCAATAGAGAAATCAGTTGGAGTAAGTGACACTAAAACCATCAACAAAACTACGCAAAGGCTACGCATGCTATTTTCTTGTGCAATAATGGATTATCTTCTCCTTTCCTATCAACAATGTGTAAATCAAATTCTTGAAGTAAAAGAACACATCTTATTAATCTTGGTTTAGCATCTTTCTTATGCATGTGGTATTGAATATCCGAATGATCAGTATGCTATAGGACTTTAGAATGCATAATGTAAGACCTAAACTAATCACATGAAAAAATGACAGCTAAAAATACTTTTTCAGTAGTGGCATAATATCTTTGAGTTCCGTCAAGTGTTTTTCTCGCATATATAGTAAATAACATTTAATATATTATCTACATGTTGGCCTAAAATTGCACCAACAGCATAATCACTAGCATCACACATAATTTCAAAAGGCAAGTTCCAATCAAGAGCTTGAATTATAGGAGCACTTATTATAACATTCTTTAAAACATTAAATGACTCTACACAACCATAATTAAAAGATTATGGAACATCCTTTTGCAAAATATTAGTTAGAGGCTTCGATGTTTTAGAGAAATCCTTAAGAAAACTTCTATAGAAACCAACATGACCAAGAAAGCTTCTTATACCTCTTATATATTTCGGATATGGTAGCTTTTCTATTGCTTCAAATTTTTGCACGACCCACCTCAATTCCTCTTCCTGAAACACGATGTCCAAGTACAACACCTTCTATGACCATGAAGTGGTACTTCTCCCAATTTAATACCAAGTTTTGGTCCTCACATCGCCGCAAAACTTTGTTAATGTTGAACAAGAAATTATCGACTGAAGTGCCAACACAGAAAAATCATCCATGAATACTTCCTTAATTTTCTCAAGATAATCAACAAATATAGCATTCATGCATATTTCAAAAGTGGCAGGAGCATTACATAGGCCAAATGTAATTCTTCTATGCACAAAAGTACCAAAGTACAAGTGAATGTTGTTTGTTCCTGATCATCCATATGGACAAGAATTTGAGAGAAGCCATAATATCCGTCTATATAGCAAAAGTGTGAACGCTTAGATAATATTTCTAACATTTGAACAATGAATGGTAAAGAATAATGATTTCTCTTAGTAGCTTTATTTAGTTTTCTAAAATCAATGATGTTCTATAACCTGTAACAATGCGATGAGCTACTAATTCATGTTTTTCATTTGGAAAAATAGTAATACCTCCTTTCTTTGGTACACAATGAACATGACTAACCCATTTAATATCATCAATAGGATAAATAATACCAGATTCTTGGAGTTTAATTACCTCTTTCCTTACCACTTCTTTTATCCTTGGATGGAGACGATGTTGATTATATACAATAGCCTTTGCATCTTCCCCCAAATTAATTTTATGCATATATAAATATGGGCTTATACCTTTCAGGTCATAAAGTGAATAACCCATAGCTCGTCTATGAGCACGAAGTTATCCCATAACTTTGATTCCTCTTTAGCTGAAAGGTTAGCAATAGGATATATCACTACTAGGAATCACCTCTTCTGTGGCGCATGTAAATCTATCTTTTGTGGTGCATATGTGTGTCTCCACTGTTACCTCGCCACTGATATCTGCTTTCTGTGGCACATATACATATGCGCCATAGAAATCTCAGACTTCTGTGGCGCATTTCTGCATATGCGCCACAGGAATATGTTCAGTGGTACATAAAATCCAATGTGCCACATAATGTATATGCGCCACAAATACCTTTTCTATATATGTATTCAAATTAAAATACATTCCTGGTGTATAATCAAGTATTTATACATGATTTATACAATATTTATCCAGATCAGTATAAACAGTTCATTGCACATGTAGTAGATGAAAACTGACATATAATAGAAACACAAGTATAATGTCATCACATTTAGAGCCCGATCGAGATACATATATAGTGTCAAGTGCCGAATTTTTATACAAGTGTCGAATACAAAGTTTATATCATCTCACATTACAAATATGAAGTGATCACCGCCTACAAGATCAAATAGAATACAGCTCTGATGATGGTGAGCAAGAGCATGAGCCCGACCGATATCTTCGTCTGATTCTTCTTCCACGGGTGGTTCCTACACTTGGCTACTGCCTCCTCTCTAGTCGTGTATCCTTTGTAGATGTTGTCACTGAACTTGTTCACTTGTTTGTGACAGTCCTCCCACTCCTCATAGACTCCTGAAACCCTACCCATGTACACAACATACCACCTCTTCACCATCTCTATAGACGACAAGGCATATTAGTAAAACATGCAACGAAAACAATTAATAAAGGGTTCACATCCATATATATATATATATATGTTCACAAAATATAAAACAAAGGATCCATAAAACTAAAAGATAGCGTCACGATCATCATAGAAGTAATAAGTTCAATGACAACACGATCACGATATAGTTTAAGTCTAACAACAACGACCATTTCGACCACAAGATAGTAAAGTTTATGACACACACACACACTACAGCAGGCATCCATCGAGAATATACACACACTCGATCATGCTAGGCACACATCGATCATGAAGACTTCTTCTTCTTGCTCCACTTCGGGGACGGTTGATAGCCCTCTTTCGTCATCCACGTCCTTGTGTCACCCTGCTTACAAAGGCGTTCTTTGATTTCCCTCTTACTCAACCATCTGGCTTGTTGTAGGGCCCCCCCCCCCTTGAGTTGACATCTTCAATGATGATTTGTGACAACTTCAGTTGAATGCGATGGAAGTCTTCTCTAAGATCATCATCGTCGCTTCGCGCCAAAGTTTCGTCCCATCCTAGGAGACTAGATGGCAGCGTTAGGTTCTGGCAATCCCGAACATAGCCTTTAAGGTGATGGAGGACGTAGAAGGCCTCCTTGGCGCTACCAGTAATAGGCTACTTGACGCAGGGGAACTCGAGCACGTGCTTGAACACATGTTTGCCATCCTTGATACATTCCCCCTTATCTACGAAGGTGCATTCCTTCTTGGCGTAGCCCTCGAGAGTCTTATTGTGAACACCCCTTATTCTGGTGTAGTATTTCTTCTTCGTCAAACTCTCCGAGTCGAAATACATGGCTAGCGAATACCTCGGGGCAAGGACGATGAGTGTGCAGTATTTGTCTCTGCGCAACACAATTGGAACGGAATGTTGGGAAAAGAGCAAAGGAAGAAATCTAGGATTGAGGGGGAGATTGTTGCTTAAACCCTGTCTCTCTCGCCTTTGAATTTTCTAGCAAGTGTTGTTTCATGACACTTCGTCACGTTCGTCAGTTAGAGTTAGCTGTTAGCAGTTTGTTTAGTTAGCTCGTTGGTTGGCTGCGATTTGTACGCCACCAGCTCGATGTAGTTGGCTGAGCGTGTCGCTCGGATCGTGCGATGGCACGGTCAGTCATGGAGGACGAGGCTCAGCATGTTTCCTTTTGGCTCATTGAATAAAAGCTAGAGAGAAAAGCTACATACAGTTGCGCAGCACAAAAACACCTGAGTTCATCTCTGTCTCGATCTCCTTGTCTTTCGATTGGTTTTGATTTCAGGGCGACAGCGGCCTCGGCGTCGGAGCGCTGAAGCATGGAGACGAGCGTGTCGACTAGCGCCATGCCATCCCTGCCAGTGGTGGATTGCGTGGCGGTCGTAGGTGATGCCGGTGGGGAGGGTGACGGGGTCGCGCATGACGTCCAGCGTGATCGGGCACAAGAAATAAGACGGAACCTCCACCACCGTCTGCCCCTGCTCGTCCATTACAGCTGAAGCAATCAAGCAGGCCTTTCTTCTTCGTCGTCCTTTAGCTTGTGAGCTGAGAAGGAGATGAGCGAACAATGGCGGATCAGCGGTGGCGATGAGTTGGTTGCCGGAGGGAGAGTGTGAAGAAATCTTTGACAAGATGGAGTTCTATATATGAGGTGGATCGGTGTTGATATCCAGGGGAGGAGTGGATTCAATTTCAAACCAAAGAAGACGTGTGCGAGTCCACACGGTGACTTGCCTATCAAATGAATTATTTCTCGAAAATCGATTGTCTGGTCATGGATCATTTCAAAACTAGTGGAATTTTCAAATTTTGTTTAAGGAACAAGGCAATGATGCAAGCTCGTGCTCCTCCATATTGACATTCTCAGCTTTGTCTAGATTCAAATGGATCTTACCCGCAAAAAAAAACAAGAATATATCTAGTCATATTTTAGTGACAGATACATTTAAATTTAAATAAATTTCTGAACGTTAATTTGAATAAGAGGGAGTAGCATTTTTTACTCCCACAAAAGTGATACGTTTGTTTAATTCGTGTGTAAACAGGCCGGGCGAGAAAGCCAGAAGGAGGAGGTGAGGAGAGTTGACGAAATGGCCACGTAAAACAAAACTCGAGAGGAGGAAAAACTGGACAAAATACACGAAGTCTCCGACGTCTAGGAGGCTGAGGCCGACGAGGTGTCGCGCGCGTTGTAGCTTTGCTTAATTTTGGCGCGAAATTTCCGATGCATCATCTTTGTCCGCTTATGGCTTGTTTGTTTTTTTCTCATGGTGAATTACTAATAGGCAGAGAGGGCAAATTATTACTCCCTTCATATTGAAATAAGTGACTTTGATTCGTCTAGTTTCATATATATCTAGACGTGTTTTAGTATTAGATTACGTCTGAAATCTACACAAAATCAAATCACTTATTTTGAATATTACTAGTACTAGTACTAACTAACTAATCTGCATAGGTAATCTCGTACGTCTCCTGTGGCCCACAAGGCAGGCATCTTTGACAACACTAATTATTTAGTGAGATTGATCCATCTAGTCTATTTTTTTCAAGTCAAGCCAAAATTGCAATTGCACTAGTATGTGACACGAGAAAAGGCAGGATAATTTAGCAATACGAGGAGAAGCTCTCTAGGAGGCGGCGGCAAACCCATCTAGGGTTCCTTCCATCTGCCGGCGATGTCACCGGTCTGTCCCATCTCCGACAGCCTTAGGGTCTTGGAGACGTGGCGGATCACGGTCTCTCGCCGGCGGGAGGTTTTAGTATTTTGTTTAGAATATTTTCAGTGTCTTCTTCAGGATGTTGAGGCGGCGGCTACGTTCCGAGGTTAGAATAAGGTCCTTCCCGTCCTATCCTCGTTCTGGTGGTGCGTCTAGCATCAGTGGAGGACGCGTGGAGTCATGTGTCCGATTAATTTCCTAGGATCCGGTCGTTTTTCGTACGTGTGTTTTGAGGTCAGACTCTTCCGATCTACGTTGTTCATCTTCGACGATAATTGATGCTCTGATGCGCTGGTCCTTTAGGGTCTTAGCACAACGACTTCCTGTCTGTCTACTACCATAAGCTCTACTACGACAAGCTTTGCCCGGCTCCGGTGATGGAGGGACGAGGACGGCGGCGTGCCTTCGGCTCGTGTCAGTGTTTGTAGTCGTCGCTAGGGGATCCAATGATCTATTTATAATTTATATTACTTTTAGGACTCTTTGTACTTCCGTTGATGATTATTAATAGATAGGTGGATTTTTTTTAAAGAGAAAGGGCCAAAACATTGGTAAGCGTTAGGTCTAGGTCCTGGGTCTGTATTTCATATCCTAATTAGCGGCTAATCTTATTTGACTTGCGACCGATGCAGACGGGACAAAACATGGAGCAATATTTGTCGTCTCATCTGCCAAATATGATCGAAAGTGACTACAGGCAAAGACAGACCGGCAGAATTTGTTAGACAACCGAGGAATGAGATTGCACACGTAGTACTACTACACAACGGTACAACTCCTATTACCGCACTCCCGTTTCTTCTACTTAGAAATACTACTTGAATGCCCGTACGTTGCTACGGCTCGTCGATTTGTTTTTGCCGTACATATAATAAACATAGTACAACTGAAAGCTTCACGTGTGCAGAAAGAAATACAAACATAATATTTCCAAAAAAACAATTATGTATGCTCGGGTTTCCACAAAAGGAGCATCTGTTGTTTTGTAAGGCAATAGTTTTGTAAGATAATACTTTTTTTTGAAACACAGTACAAACGCAGACGCTCACAATGCATACATACACTCATCCCTATGAACACACGTACGAACATCCTACCCTATGAGCACCTCCGAGAGTCTGAGCCGGCGGGTCTTGAGATTGACGAAGTCACCACAGGCTCCTCGCTATCGACAAGAACGTCACCTCTCACTGAAAGAATATTCCGCCTTTATGAGACACCAAATCGTCAAACCTAGGGTTTGAACTCTAGTGGACTAGGGTACCACTGCCCTCCTAACCATCCAACCACGGGTTGTTCCGGTAGATATTATTTCATATGTATAGAGGGTATTCATATACTTTAAGATTAATTAAATAAGATATGGATCAAAGAAAGACTACTTCTTCTGGATCCTAAATTCATAAAATAATAAAATAAATAAATTATTTTTTTGTTCAATTTTAAAATTTTAAATACGGAATAAATCATGTATACATCTAAACAACCTTTTCTTAAATATAAGCAACCCTTTCGTAAATCCAAATTTAGAGTAAACCTACACGCTAAAAGATAGCTAAAAACATTCGCTATATCGCAAAAATGGAGTTAGGCTGACAGCCTATGTGCTCTAGCATGTCAATTTAGCATAATAATATTCAATGACGAGAACTCACATATCCATGGTTAAACAGAAGCTCTTCATGACTACATTCAGCCTCACTAATCTAGCATATTGTTTAGCCTAACTCAGGAGCAAGAAATCGCAGCAACAATTAAACCGAAGAAACCATCCTCCATCAAATTGAGAAACATTTGGATAAAGTTCCATGAGCGTGATAAAAGCGATGTTTTTTAGCGCAATCTTGTTTAGGTAGTTGGTGAACATGACTTCGTGTGAGATATTTTACTCTCGTCGTCAATTGGAGGAGATTTTGACATCATCAGGCACGATAATTATCGGTTCTAAGCCAAAATTGTTATTTCTTTTCAAGGTGTCTATTGATAGCTTAGACCTTTGCGGAATCGATTATCTAGTAAACAACACACTTTGGCTACTTCCTTTCGTAACCCTATCATTGAGAAGCATGATCGTGTCCTCATGACAATTAATTAGCTTAAAATGTATGCCACACATTTTACATACATCCTAGATAATATGGTAATTCGTCCTAGATAATTTGAGGTAACATGATTACTGCTAACTAAGCAACATGCTAACATTATTTAGATAACATGGCGGTTATATTGTGTAACACCATATGTGGCGATGAGTCGGGCCAGGATCACATGGGTTTTTGGTCCACTGCACGAGAGCTACGGGCTTGGTCTAGAATCTACAAAGCAGAGCATGAGCAAAAATCTCAAGGATCAAACAGAATAGAACTAAAACTGAACTTGCTTATCTCCTGTTTGTCTTCCTACTAGCCTCGTCTCTTTCAGGTCCGGAGCTACTAAAAAGAAACATTGTAACCCAAATCCATTCTTGTTGCTTGTCCTCGCCCCCGATCTTCACCGGCGGCAAAGTTGAAGCTATTAACATGGACTGGAGGGAGTATGCTATTCTCTAAACAAATCCACAAAAAAATACCTAATTCCACCCCCACCCCCAAGATTTGACTTGGTTTTGCGGTGGTAGTGAGGGCGGCGAAAACCATGATGGAGGAGAACCTAGGGGCAACCATGGTGAGCCTCAAACTATAACTCGAGTGGACGAAGGAGATTGTCATGCGCTCCAAGTCCACGGATGCAATTTTAGCTTATATCACTCCCATGCATGCTTCCTAGGTGCCCACAGAGCAAGTCGTACAAGAGGGCGGTGAAGGGAATATGCCCGAGAGACAATACACTAGTAGAAACCAGGCCATTAGCCCCGGTTCGTAAGGGTCTTTAGTCCCGGATTGCGAACCGGGACTGCCAAAGCGGGACTAAAGGTCCAAGCTTTAGCCCCGGTTCAGTTACGAACCGGGGCTAGAGGTCCAACCACGAGGCCCTGCGAGGCGCGTTGGGTGGCAGGACATTTAGTCCCGGGTCGTGTTACGAACCGGGACTAAATGTTCCCTGCCGCGGCAGCATTTTGGGCCATTTGGCTGCCGCGGCAGTGGATGGGGTTTTAGGGTTTTGTGTTTTTCTTTTCATTTTGTGTTTTGTGTTCAATTATTTTTCATTCTGTGTTTTCGTTAGAAACAAGTTTTCGTATACATACAGAACGCTACTACACAGTACTTATACACATTGACGCAATATATAATATAATTTCTCTTACAAGCATACATGGTCCCAACCGGGTCCAGAGCATGTCTATTTGATTACATGGAGATCATTACATGGATGCTTTAGGATCTACGTATACAGTATTCTCCGCGTGGGTCTATGACCTCGTCGACAAAAAATGCAGCAAATTCCTCTTGGATTGCTATTAGGCGGTCCTCTGGTAGGAGCTTGTCCCGCATCGCGTCCAACTATATAAAAAGGAGATCGTATGGATTAGACTCAACACAACTTTTTGTAATAAAAATAAAGGGTGAATATATTGTTTACTTACTCGAACATTTTTCGAGGGCTTCTCAATACTGATGCGAATGAACTCGCACACGTAGAATCCACATAGATTAGTTCCATGTGGTTGCCTCGCGCACTTTACAAGAATAGAATTCAATCAAATAATAACTCTAGCATGATAAATGCACATAAACAAGAATTAAATAGATGCGCGGACTTAGCTCGTAGTACTTACCGAGAGCGATTTAAAAAATAGCTCCTCACGCCATTGACCGCGGACATGGTTCTTGAACCGTGTCCAAACCCTACCCGACAAAGAAAATGAATGTATGAGTTAATAACCACTTGATATCCCAGAAAATGAACGAAAGAAACCGATATAGTGTGATAATGGTTGAAATTACCTCTGGAGCGCATCGATAATGTTGCGGTAGTCTTCAATGTCTTTGTTTAGTGAGTCCATGATGTGAACTCTTCCCAAGTCAACTGAAATGCTTAGAAGAATCCAGTGGTACCTACGCAAGGTTTACATACGTCAGTAACTCATCATTTACGCTGAACATCGAGTAAGCAAAAGTTAATGTGTACAAAAACTCGCTTGCCATCGTGGTAAGGAAATAGTATTTCATTTAGAAATGTTGTTTCGTGAGAAACCGCAACAAGTTGTGCTCGGTCTCCAGTGGTTTATCCTTTAGTATAGCTCCATGAACTCGATGTGGGTCAATGAACCCAAACCATTGATAGCCTTTCTTTTATAATCGAGCATCTTCATTCTGCATCATTATATATAGCATACAAAAGAATATAGTGAGTATACTTACCGGCAATGAATTGAACAAGCTGAGATAGAGACCTAATTACATAAATAAAGTAATCACTTACAGACAATACGAACTGAGGATAGTTTTATCGAGTTCCTTTAGATTGAATAACTGAAATAATTCTATAAATTCAATAGGGACCTCGTCTTCAGTGAGGTAATGCGATTCTAGAACTTTCAGACAGAGCCAATTTCACTGTTCTTTTGATGCTTTCATGTACCATTCATGGAATCGTCGCATTTGTGTTGGCATATCCCGAAGCCTCTCAGAACTGACCAGAGGCTCCCCGTGAACAAATTTGGGTGCTACCTCAGTCTTGGGCATATCGCCGTGAATAATTTCATGAATAGGCATACCACATTGCTCGGCCAATATCCTAGCCGTTTCCGGATCCATAGGTTCTACCTCATATAGTTGAGGTTCGGGTTTGTTCACCTGGAGTGGGGGAGCGATTGGTTTGCTTGTTTCCCCAGCTAGGGAACATCTCTTTTGGTTCTTCGGCTACCACTCGATTGTTTTGCTTATTTCCCCAGCTGGGGGACATCTGTTCTGATGCTTCCGCTACCACTCGATTTTTTTGCTTGTTCCCCATACTGGGGAACCTCTTTTGTGATGCTTCCTCTACTGCTTGATCTCTTCTGTTTCACTGTCTTCTGAAGACATCGTGTATAGTCATCTGGCGCATTTAACTGAGCTTGGGATGGCTGCGTCAGTAATTTCCTAAAGTGCTCCTTGGTTTCCGGTTTTATTTGGACCTCTGGGTCAGGTTGTTTCTTTTTTAAATGAGCATCCACTTCGGCCCGTACGACCGCATCGGTCTCCTCATCGGTCAGGTCGTAAGCCCTCTTGGGAGGAACCGGCGGTACTCTTGGGAGTGGCGACAACTGTCGCTTTGGGCGTCGGTTATCGCTCGACGGAGCGGTGGTATTCTTCCGCTTTTGGCCCTTAGTGGGTGGAGGCGGCTGCGTAGATTGAGATGGACTTGTGTTGGGGTCATGGATTGGACTATTACTGGGAGGAGACGGTGCACTTGGAGGTGGACTTGGAGGAGACGGTGCACTGGGAGGAGACGGTTGCCTTGGAGGTGATGGATTGTTTCTCGGTGGAGAAGGTGGCCTTGGTGTCGAGCCTGAAAACTTGATGTATTCTTTTTTCCAAAGAATGAAGCCACTCGTGACTTCTCCCAGTGTCGTGTCCCCTTCACCTCCAGGGATGTCAAGCTATAGTGACTGACACATAGGTAGAATTTCATCCACACCGACATGAGCATAGCCAGCTCGAATCGGATTGCAATGGTAGGTCGCTCCCGGTGCAGAAGGTAAAACAAAGCCGACCGCCACCTTCATGGAAATATTCTTTAGTTCAACATGCAGCTCACAACTAGTATTCTCCTTAATTGCATCCACGGGGTACACATCCATCGTTGCACCATTACCGTGGCCCTCCGTCGAATCCACGCTGCTTTTCCGTTGCGATGGGTCGACCATACTGTCCGGTGAAGGATCTTGCTGTCGGAGTCCTTTAAGTTCATTAAGATCCTGGCGATGCTCCTGCAACATGGCTTCAAACCTCGCGAACCGCTCTGTATCCTCCTCTCTTTGCCGCTTTGTTCTTCTCGATCGGCTTCTGTATGTGTCAAGGTGCTCGGGAAACCCGATAACCCATGGATAAGAAGGTCCGAACCCTCTTGTTCGTCCAGCCTTTTCAGGATTCTCGAGAGCCTTTGTCAGCTCATCATTCTCTCTGTCGGGAACAAACATTCCCTCTTCAACCTCTTTTATCACTTTAATAAGAACTTTCTTGGGTGAAGAAATTTCTTCGGCTGCAACAATCTTGCCTGTTTCTGGGTCTAATGATGCCCCATGCCCGAATACCCAATTTCTTGACCTCAAGGGCCAACTAGACGTAGCTGGAGTGACCCCTTTAGCCTCCAAGTCAGCCTCAGCTTTATCCCACTTAGGCATGGCACTCCTGTAGCCACCTGTGCCCATATGATGGTGATATTTCTTTTTGGCTGCATTTAACTTATTTTTTGCTGATATTGCCTTAGCTGGTTCCGAGGTCTTGTATTCCACAAATGCGGCCGAGTTATCCTGCTGCAACTCTAGTGGGCCAGTGAATGGAGGAGTTTTTTTCTTCAAGACATACTTGTGGTACAATCTTTTTTTCCATTCCTTGAATAGTTCGGCCATCTTCTTAAGAGCAAAGTGCTTGACTTTCCTCGTCATTTGTTGTGTGAGCTCATCAGTCTCCAAGACTGATAGGGTGAAATGTGTCATGAGAGAATTCCACATCGTATCTTTCGCTCGGTCATCTACAAAACTAGCCCTAGCTGGATCCTTTTTCTTTCCTGGCTTGTTCCAATTTCGCGTGGTGATCGGGACTTTGTCTCTAACAATCACTCCGCATTGACTTGTAAATGCATTCGCAGATTCTTTGGGCTCCAGCGGTTGACCCTACGGAGAGACTAAGTCAATGCTGAAACGGACATCAGCGGGCAACTTTGTGTCGGGCCTCTTGTCCTTGTAGAAGATTGGCCGGAAGCGAGGTCTAAGAGAAGAAACATTCGTCGGTACATATATACGAATCAATTAGTGCATCTATACTAGTGAATGATCGATAGAGGCTTTATATACCTCGACGGAGTTTGTCATTATTATGGTGTCTTCACCATGGTCAGCACCATCGTCTCCACTATTTTCTCCACCATCGTCTCCTCCAGACAAATTAAGATATTCGGAGCCATCATAATAAGACCCCACAGTACCCTCATCTATAATGTTGAGAAGCTCCTCTTCATTCTGTATACCGTCCGTAGCTTAACTAATACAGAAAACGAATATTGCATTAAATAAAAGAATATTACAACTGCGACAACTCGGATACAGTACTTAGTGATTAAGATAAAGTACAATAATATAAGATAAAGTACATTATCAATACATCTCGCTCATAATATAAAGTACATTATTCATACATCCCGCTCATATCAAACTAGCTAAAGCGGCTGCCGCGTTCTGTGCTACGGGAGCTCTGCAGTCACAGAAGAGGAACCATCACGGGAGAATAGCTCGGGTGAGATCCGTGAACCTGCCAGATATTGGAGAACCTAGTCTCCAAAAGATACATGTATCGTCGTACATGCTCGTCCTCCTCCCTGATACAACGACATACCACCTCCTCGGGGGCTGGCTCCCTCTGCACCGCTCCTGGACCTCGTGGACGCCACCAAAGAAGCTCTGGGTCGACGATGATACCGGGATTCCTCACCAAGGTACGAGTCCCGACAGGTAGCACCTCCTAGTGCCAACCCGGCGGATCCCAGACTCGGACATCCCCGACGGAGTCCAGTAGGCTCGGACGAGGTATACGCGGCATAACTAAATAATAGCAATAAATTACAATCATAAAACATAGTTAACTAACTAAACTAAATAACACTAACCCTAAACCTAACACTAACTAAACTAAACCTAATTAACTAAGTATTCTAACTAATCCTAGATAATACTAACCTATACAATTAACCTAATACTAATACTAACTAATACTAATACTAATACTAAATACTAATACTAATACTAAATACTAACCTAATACTAACCCTAACTAATACTAAAACTAACCCTAACTAATACTAAAACTAATACTAACCCTAACTAATAATAATAATACTAATACTAACCTAATTAATACTAACCAAAATTAACACATAATTAACCAAAATTAACACATAATTAACAAAAATTGAGGGTGGCGATCACCTGACGGTGAGGCGGCGCGGGGGGCGGAGACGGTGAGGCGGCGCGGGAGACGGTGCGGGCTGCGCGGCCGGAGACGGGACGGCGCGGGCGGCGCGGAGACGGGACGGACGACGCGGGCGGCGAGCGGCGGCGGGACGAACGGGCGGCATGGGCGGCGGCACGAACGGGTGGCACGCGAGCTCTGGGAAGAAGGGCAATCTGGCTCTCCGGGTTGTGCCACGACACGGGGTGGGGGTGGGGTATTTATCCCACCCCCCGGGGCTAAAAGTGTTTTCGGCCCGCCGCACTTCTCACGCGCCACTCACCTTTAGGTAGGCTAAAGGTTGTTATTGGCGCCAAAACCAAAAATGGTTTATAGTTTTCAGAAAATTATGTATTATATATCAAAATTTTCAGAAAAAGAAGATCTATAATTTAAATCTATTATCATACTTTATTATACAACTTAAATGAAATTATCTATTGTTTAACAAGTATTATATTTAGTACAAATGTTCACAAAAATAATAAAAATATAGTTTATTATTTAAAAATGGAAAAATACATATAATATACCAAAATATTCACAAAAAATATTAGACTCATTAAAATATAATATTTAATACTAAAACTATTAACTAGGACTAAAACATATTTTCCTGCCATTTCCCCCGCTTCCCGCCACGTTCTCTGGCATGTCCCCCGCTTCCCGCCATGTTCTCCCGCCATGTCCCTCTATATCTAGGCCGACCGCAATGTCCATCCACACATCTACACCTTCTCTCTCACAACAATGGACACCGCTTACTGGGTTTTTCTGACGCTCGAGGAGACCGAGGCGCTGTGCGCCTCCAGCTACCCATGCCCGCCGGGGTACCGGTTGCCCGTTGGCTGGATGCTGAGCACTGGAGGGGTTCCTGTTCCTCCTGTGCCTCAAGGTTCGGCCCGCCAGGCGGCCATCACGAACCACTTCTACCTCGAGCTCACGCCGGAGCAGCGGATGGATCCCCATTGGGATCCCGACAACCTCGGCACCTGGAATGCCTTCTTCGCAAACCGGCAGGAAAGGGAGCTCGCCAGGTACGAGGGTGACGGCCCGCCCCCAGTGAACCACAATGAGGCTGGTCGCCGCCTTTGGTGGGCGAACCGGACTATCGCCGGTGTGATGCGCTACATCGCCATGGGAGACCATCCTCGCCTGAGGTACCCGCACTTTCACCAGCAGCATAGCCACAAGAATGGTGGTGGTGGTGAAGGCCTAGGGCGTACTGGGGTCGTCATCCGAGAGCCCCCTCCCCCGCGTGTCGTGAATCCGAGGTCGGAGGATCCATCTGCGTGCTACGAGGAAGGGCTGAGGATCCATCCGCATGCTACGAGCGACGACGATGACGATGACGATTCCGAAGATGACCCAGAAGCTGTGTACTACAGGTTTAAATATGATTATGACTAATTTTTACGTTTTAATATTAATAAATGTTTGGCCACAACAAGTTGCAATACTACCTATTGAGATCGAGATAGTTCATATCCATATACATATAAGAAGATCATTAAAAATAAAGGTTTAATAATATTGTACATCACCAACATCCACACATGTTAGGGTTTTCTTCTAATCCGTAACCATGAAGCATCTTCCTTACTTAACGGGATGCTTGGATCATCCTTCACAGCGAAGGGCAGAATTTCATGAAACTTATCATAATTGTCTGACATGTTTGTCTTATCCTCCACCGCCACGATGTTTCTTTTTCCTGAAAGAACTATGTGGCGCTTTGGCTTATCAGATGCTGTATTCTTTTGCTTATCTTTCCTTTTTCTCGGTTTGGTAGACATGTCCTTCATATAAAAAACCTGAGCCACATCATTGGCTAGGACAAATGGTTCATCTCTATACGCAAGGTTGTTGAGATCCACTGTTGTCATTCCGTATTTCTTGTCTACCTCAACCCCTCCTCCTATCAGCTCGACCCATTTGCACCGAAACAAAGGAACCTTAAAAAAGGTCCATAGTCAAGTTCCCCTATCTCCTCTATGTAACCATAATATGTATCCTTTTTCCTATTCTCGTCTGTTGCATCAAATCGGACACCACTGTTTTGATTGGTTCTCTTTTTATCTTGGGCGATCGTATAAAATGTATACCCATTTATCTTGTACCCTTGGAAAGTCAATATAGTCGAAGATGGTGCCCTTGCCAACAAGTACAACTACTCTCCAACATTTATGTCATTCATGAGATGTGTCTGCAACCAACCGCCGAAAGTCCTCATATGTTCATCTCTAATCCAGGAGCCAGGCTTCCCCGGGTTGTTCGAGTGAACAATATTCTTTTGTTCCTCTATATACGGAGCCACCTAGGTGGAACTTTGCAGAACTGTGTAGTGTGCTTTAGTGAGAGAATGTCCGTCCATACATATCCTTGCTTTCTTTCCTAGCGTGTCTTTTCCACTAATTCTACCCTCATGCCGTGATTCAGGAACACCGATGGGCTTAAGGTCAGGAATAAAGTCAACACAAAACTCAATGACCTCCTCTGTTCCATATCCCTTTGAGATGCTTCCTTCTGGCCTAGCACGGTTATGAACATATTTATTTAACACTCCCATGAACCTCTCAAAGGGGAACATATTGTGTAGAAATACAGGACCAAGAATGTTAATCTCATCGACTAGGTGAACTAGGAGGTGAGTCATAATATTGAAGAAGGATGGTGGGAACACCAACTCGAAGCTGACAAGACATTGGACCACATCTTTCTGTAACCTTAGTAGACTATCTAGACTGGTTACCTTTTGAGAAATTGCATTGAGAAACGCACATAGCTTCACAATGGGTACTCGAACATTTTCCGGCAGGAGTCCCCTCAATGCAATCGGAAGCAGCTGGGTCATAAGCACGTGGCAGTCATGAGACTTTAGGTTTTGAAATTTTTTCTCTGCCATATTCATTATTCCCTTTATGTTCGACGAGAAACCAGACGGGACCTTGATACTGTAAAGGACTTCAAAAATTACTTCCTTCTCTTCTTTGGTAAGAGCGTAGCTAGCAGTACCTTCAAACAACTCTGGTTGCATGCCGTCTCGATCTTTTATACGTTGTTGGTCCTGCCGTGCTTCAGGTGTATCTTTGCTCTTCCCATACACGCCCAAGAAGCCTAGCAGCGTCACGCAAAGATTCTTCGTCAGGTGCATCACGTCAATTGCAGAGCGGACCTCTAGGACTTTCCAATAGGGTAGCTCCCAAAATATAGATTTCTTTTTCTACATGGGTGCGTGTCCGACATCGTCCTTCGGAACAGATTGTCTACCAGGACCCTTTCCAAAGATTACTTTTAAATCCTTCACCATGTCAAATACATCATCACCGGTACGGCGGATAGGCTTACACCGGCTGTCTGCCTCACCATTGAAATGCTTACGTTTCTTTCTTAGGATGTGCGTGGGCGGAAGAAAACGACGATTCCCCGGGTACACATTCTTCTTACATTTATCCAAATATATACTTTCAGTATCGTTTAAACAGTGTGTGCATGCATTGTATCCCTTGTTTGTCTGTCCTGAAATGTTACTAAGAGCAGGCCAATCATTGATTGTTATGAACAACAACGCTCATAGGTCAAATTCCTCCTGCTTATTCTCATCCCACACACGTACACCTTGTCCGTTCCACAACTATAAGAGTTCTTCAACTAATGGTCTTAGGTACACATCAATATCGTTGCTGGGTTGTTTCGGGCCTTGGATGAGCACTGGCATCATAATGAACTTCCGCTTCATGCACAACCAAGAAGAAAGGTTATAGATACACAGAGTCACAGGCCGGGTGCTATGACTGTAGCTCTGCTCCCCAGAAGGATTCATGCCATCTGTACTTAGACCAAACCATAAGTTCCTCGCATCACCTACAAAGTCTAGAAACTCTCTCTCGATTTTTCTCCAATGTGACCCATCAGCGGGGTGTCTCAACATCTCGTCTTTCTTACGATCTTCCATGTGCCATCGCAACAACTTGGCATGCTCTTTGTTTCTAAATAAACGTTTCAACCGTGGTATTATAGGAGCATACCACATCACCTTGGCAGGAACCCTCTTCATGCGGCGCTCGCCCTCAACATCACCAGGGTCATCTCATCTTATCTTATACCGCAATGCAGTGCATACTGGGCATGCATCCAAATTCTCGTACTCCTCGCCGCGGTAGAGGATGCAGTCATTAATGCATGCATGTATCTTCTGCACCTCTAATCCTAGAGGGCAGACAACCTTATTTGCTTCGTAGGTACTGGCGGGCAGTTCGTTATCCTTTGGAAGCAACTTCTTCATTATTTTCAACAACTTTTCAAATCCTTTGTCAGTCACACCGTTCTCTGCCTTCCATTGGAGCAATTCCAGTGTGCTACCCAGTTTTCTGTGCCCATCTTCACAATTTGGGTACAACAATTTGTTGTGATCCTCTAACATCTTCTTGAACTTCAACCTCTCCCTTTCAGTTACGCATTCTTCCTGGGCATCAGCAATGGCCCGACTAAGATCATCATCGGGCAGATCTGATGCCCGTTCTTCATTTTTTCTTCATCAATGTCTTCCATTGTAGTACCATCGTATTCAGGGTAGTCGTTGTCATTTTCTTCTTCTTCGTTGTCTTCCATCATAACCCCTCTTTCTCCATGCTTGGTCCAACAATTATAGCCGGTCATGAAACTGGACCGAAACAGGTGGTTGTGAAGGACTCTTGAGGAAGAGTATTCTTTATGATTCCCACAGACACCACATGGACAAGACATAAAACCATTCCGCTTGTTTGCCTCGGCCACAAGAAGAAAAGAATGCACGCCTTTAATGAACTCGTTAGAGAGTCAGTCAGCGTACATCCATTGCCGGCTCATCTGCATTATACAATTAATTAAGTACATCAAACATAATCATAATTAATTAGTACTAATCTAAAAAAACAAAATTAAAGCCAGCAACCGGGACTAAAGATATGATGAACCTTTAGTCCCGGTTGGAGGCACCAACCGGGACTAAATGTGGATGTGGAGAAAACATGTCGACACTATGTCCTCAGTGGGCAGCACTAAGCCAGTAAATTAAATGACTACTATTTTGGGTGGATGGCAGCATAATCATAATTAATTAGTACTAATCTAAAAAACAAAATTAAAACTAGCAACCGGGACTAAAGATATGATGAACCTTTAGTCCCGGTTAGAGGCACCAACTGGGACTAAATGTGGATGTGGAGACAACATGTCGACACTATGTCCTCAGTGGGCAGCACTAAGCCAATAAATTAAATGACTCTATTATTTTGGGTGGGTGGCAGCATAATCATAATTAATTAGTACTAATCTAAAAAACAAAATTAAAACCAGCAACCGAGACTAAAGATATGATGAACTTTAGTCCCGGTTGGAGGTACCAACCAGGACTAAATGTGGATGTGGAGACAACATGTCGACACTATGTCCTCAGTGGGCAGCACTAAGCCATTAAATTAAATGCCGACACTATTTTGGGTGGGTGGTAGCACTATGTCAGGGTGAGTGTGTCGACATTATGTCATCACTGCCCGACACTATGTTGTGCTACTTAATCGATAAATAGGTATGCATTCTTGTGAAGAACTGCAAGATGGTGTGCGAGTCTAGGGACACCACTACGGCGGAGCTTCTCGAAGATGTCTTAGGACCTCGTCCTTAGACTTCTTCGAGGAGCTCGCCGTAGAGGCACTCTCTAATATGTGAAATTAGTTAGCTCCACCAGCATACTGATTTAGCTAGAGAAGATATAGACCGAAAGATGGTATGGGAGAGCAGGGACACCACTATGGCAGAGCTTCTCGAAGATGTCTTAGGATCCCGTCCTCAGACATCTTCAAGGAGCTCGCCATAGAGGCACTCCCTAATATGTGAATTGTGATGTCTTCTTATCAAGCTTTCATGAATTAACCATATCTTTGTTACAATTTTTTCAGTTTGTTGAACGCAGGTAGACGAAGAAGGATATTTTGCCCAGCTAGCTAGTTAGAATGATGAACTCACGCATGTGTGTGCTTCTAAAATCAAATTTCGAGACTATGTGCCAAAACAAGATATATATAGACAGAATCCACATATTGTGATATTTACCTTAGAGTTCCTTACATTAATACAAGATAGATAGAATCTAAACATCGATCTCATGCTATCATTGCAAAAATTAATACCAAACTAAATCCACAAATCCATCTATAAGATAGAGCATGAAATGAGCTAATATAACAATGAGAGTTCAAAGGATGAAGTTGCTCACCTTTTAGAACCTTTGGATAGATGGGGCACCACAAAATATAGACAAATCTTGAGGAAAAAAAGGGTATGAACTCGAGCTTGAAGTAAGAAAGAGAGAGAGAGAGAGGAGAGCCACCAGCTTGAATGGTGGCTCGGGCAGGGGAAGAAGATATACCCAGACCTTTAGCCCTGGTTCGTGTCCAGAACCGGGGCTAAAGGTACACCTTTAGCCCCGGGTCGTATAACAAACTGGGACTAAAGGGTCTGGTGCCCGACCTGGCCTGCCTGAAACCCTTTAGCCCCGGTTTGTTACACGACCCGGGGCTAAAGGTCCCGTTCGAACTGGGGCTAGTGCCTGCCACCCCCTGGGCCAGTTCTAGCCGTTGGACCGGGGCATTAGTCCCGGTTTGTAGCAAAACCGGGGCTAATACCCTTGGACCAAAGGTCTGTTTTCTACTAGTGATAATAAATGGTTATTATCTTATTTCTTGTTTATGATAACTATTTATTTCTCATGCTAGAAATGTAGTAATCAAAAACATTAATACATGTGTGTTTAATAAACAAACCAAATTTTCTAGTAACTCCTCTCATATATACTAGCTTGTTGATTCACAGATGATCAAGGTTTCCTGATCATGAACATTGGATGTTGTTAACAACGGGATCATATCATTAGGAGAATGATATGATAAACATACACCCAAAGTAGATTTAGCAATATGATTTAGTAATAAAAACCAAGGAAAGTAACACTCTAATAGATGATATCCGACAAACATTCACGAACTTGAGGAGGTTAAGAATGAAACTTAACCCGGAAAAGTGCACCTTCGTGTTCCAACAGGAAAATTACTTGGATTCCTTGTGTCAAGCCGAGATATCGAAGCTAACCCTACGAAAATCAAAACCATCGAGCGAATGGAACTCAATGATGTCCAAAAATTCACTGGGTGCTTGGCTTTGTTGAGTCGGTTTATAAGTCGGCTGGGTGAAAAGGCATTGCTTCTTTATCAATTGATGAAAAAGTCGGATAAGTTCATCCGGACACCGCAAGCAGATAATGCTTTTCATGAGCTAAAAAAGAGGCTAGCCTCTGCACCTGTGCTAGCCTCACCACTATCCAAACAGCCAATGTTGCTCTATATAGCAGTGACTAACCGAGTCGTGAGTGACGTGGTAGTGCTGGAGCGAGATGAAGAAGGTAAGTCGGTGCAAATGCCAGTTTATTACCTAGGCGAGGTACTTTCTGCATCAAAGCAGAACTATCTCCATTATCAAAAAATGGCATATGGCGTCTATATGGCGGCCAAAAAACTCAAGCATTATTTCGAGGAGCACCCTATCCGAGTGATATGTGAAGTTCTTATATCTGAGATAATGGGTAACAAAGATGCTAGTGGCCGAATCGCCAAATGGGCAATTGAACTAGCTCCATATGTCCCTCAATATGATAGGCGAGATGCAATCAAATCTCAGGCATTGGTAGATTTTTGTGTGGATTGGACCAAGATGCAATATGAGCCACCTCTTCCAAACCCAAACTTTTGGAGAATGCACTTTGACGGGTCAAAGAACAAAAATGGGCTAGGAGCCGGGATAGTCCTTACCTCGCCCAAAAAGGATCAGTTGAGGTATGTATTACATATACACTTTGTAGCATCAAACAACGTAGCAGAATATGAGGCACTTGTACATTGCTTAAAAGTAGCAAAGGAGATTGGGATACATCGGACCCAATGCTTTGGTGATTTAGATTTGGTAGTGCAGCAAGTGTCGGGTTATTGGGATGCAATTGATGCAAAAATGGCTTCTTATAGATTCCATATGCAAAATATCAGTGGATACTTCGAAGGATGTGAATTCCATCATGTACCTCGTGCAGAAAATGAAGTGGCCGACATATTATCCAAACTCGGCTCATCTAGCCAATCAATACCGCCAGGCATAGCCCTAGAACACCTTAGGAAACCATCTATCAAACAATCACCGGAGTCCAAGTCAATCTATATCCTTACCAATCCGAAGTCAGAAGTTGTTCCCATGGACATCGATATGGTAAGTGGTTCAAGAAACCCGAGGACTATCTCGCACAACCCGGGGACTGCTTTGCAATACTTGGGGACTGCACAGCTTGACTCGGCAGAAGTTATGTCGGTGGATCCAATGCAGATTGATGAGGTTGTTTTTCCGGCTCATCCTGTACCATCTTGGGCACAACCAATTTTTCTTTCTTAAAAGATGGGACATTGCCGAATGAGAAAGTCTCAGCTAGACAAATGCAAATAAGAGCAAAATCTTACACTATTATAAATGGCGAGCTATACAAAAGGAGTGTGACTAACGTCCTCCAGAGATGTGTTGACCCGGCACAAGGGAAGGAGATTCTTCGACCTATTCATCAGAGCGAATGTGGTCATCATGCCTCATCAAGGGAATTAGTAGCCAAAGTATTTCGACATGGGTTTTATTGGCCAAGTGCCTTGCAAGAACCTGAAGATTTAGTGAGAAAATGCAATGGTTGCTAGAGGTATGCAAGCAAGATGCATATGCCAACCTCTGAGCTCAGGACAATACCTATCACTTGGCCATTTGCGGTATGGTGCTTGGACATGGTTGGGCCGTTTAAGCCAGCACGTGGCAACAAGACTCATATCTTGGTCATGGTTGACAAGTTTACAAAATGGATTAAGGTCAAACCAATTATAAAGTGTGATGGTCCCATAGGCGTGTCATTCCTTAAAGATATCATATTGAGATATGGGTACCCACATAGCATAATAACTGATAATGGCACTAACTTTGCCGAGGGAGAATTTGCTCGATTTTGTAGTGAAAAGAAAATAAGACTCGACGTCGCATCGGTGGCACATCCCGCATCGAATGGGCAAGTGGAAAGATCTATTGGCCTAGTACTGTCTGGGATAAAACCCTGGCTCATTGAGCCGCTGCAACGATCAGTGGGGTGTTGGATTGACGAACTCCCGGCAGTACTATGCAGCCTCAGGACAACCCTGAATCGATCAACTAGCTATACACCATTCATTCTGATATATGGGACACAAGCTGTATTACCAGCCGACATAGAGCATGACTCGCCTAGGGTCACCTAATACACAGAAACCGAAGTGCAGGAAGTCCCGCAAAATGATGTTGGTCAGCTGGAAGAAGCAAGAGAATTTGCATTGTCCAGATCCGCCATATATCAGCAAAATCTTCGACACTACCATAGATGGAAAGTAAACCCCCGAGTATTGCGAGAAGGGGATTTGGTGCATCGGATGGTGCAGCGCACTGCTGGCATGCATAAACTATCACCTCCATGGGAGGAACCATTCATTGTGAGAAAGACACTGCACAATGATGCATACTACCTCATTGATGCAGAAGAACAGGAGAAGAATAAGGCGATTAGGTCAGGAGAAGAATCGAAAAGGCTATGGAATGTAGTACTACTTCGTCCATTTTACACTTAGGAGAAGTGTATGTATCTCGAACTTTCATATGTCGGCTTGTATGTCGGTAATGAGCTTATTAATGAAACATCGACACCTCGAGCAGTGAGTTGGTGACTGCCTTAGTAGTAATTGTCAATTTCTGTACTTCAATTTTTATGTCGGGTGTCTTAAATTTCTTAGCCCTCATGTCGAGGCTGTAATGTGTCAGCACCAAAGGCTAACTCTTCGACTTGATGTTGTCCGAAAACATGGATTCATGATAGGCAAGAGCAAACGCTGGCAAGTGTCTCACACATGAAAACTTGGCTAAGGAAGGAAAACTAAGCGAGTTGGCACTTGTTTTTTGAACTAACCCCTGCATTTACTTTCTTTATTATTATGCCTAATCACTATAAGCTACTTCTCGTAGTTTTAAGTATTGTTAATTCGATTTTTTGACTTCGGACTCATAAGTCGAAAGCCGGAAAAAAGGTAGACGTGAGCCGAATCATGAGATCGAGTAAACAAGAAAATAAAACTCGGGGACTCCGCCCAAAGGGATTCGAAATAAACCATAGCAGTAGCAAAATAACTTAAAATGTATATCACATCTTGCAACCGGCATATCGGGGAATTAAAAAAAATTAAAGTTTTTTAGGACTAAGGATCCGCAACAGCTTTAATGGTACCATGAGCGACCGAATCAGGTGCAGGAACAGCAGGATCGGAAGCCTCGGAGGTTGTAGGAGGTGTAGCAGCAGAGGTATCAGCCTTGGCATCTGCCTCGGTTTCTTCATTCTCGTCCGAGTCTTCCTCGTTTCCCTCCGGATTTTCCTGGTCCTCATTAGCGCTTTCCTCGACGTATTCATCGTCAACCTCGTCACAGGAACATTATTGACCCAACAAGAGGCCAAGTTCTTACAAGATTTATATCGGTGGCCTCAAAGTGGGTGGTTTGCACTTATGCTTAGAATCTTCCTTCGGGACTTTCCAATTCGTGGAACAAGAGCCACTTCAGAGTTGTATATTGGTATTTCCTCTTCACACCACCTTTAGATAACCATATTAGAATCCCATGTGGAAGTTGGAGGTTTTTTGACACATCTTGTGCGATTTTAGGCTAAAACCTATGCCCTAGGGCCCGCAATGTCTACCCTCTAGTTGTCCATGAAATGTGGTGATTCCATGTGAATTTACACTTTTTTGTGATGTAATATGGCATATGAACTCTTCATGTAGACATGGTAGAGGTTTAGGATTTCAATATGGCGCTCCAATGACTCATTGGAAAGTCCTCCGCCGTGTGGACACAATACAACTAGCCAGTATCACATAGAAATGTCTGCCTCAAGAAAATATGGGTCATAATTTTTACTTTCATTGTTTTTCTCACACCGCAAGTTAGGGTCTATACCAATGGGTATAGTGTTTAGACCTATAGGCCTAGCAATTAGATATAGTGTATAGATCTATGTTGTTGAATCAACTTTTTAGATCTAGATTGTTCATATACCTTATTATATTACTAACAAAGAAGAAATTCATGTAAAATTCTCACTCTGGATGAAAAGTACTCCCTCTAGTCCATATTAATAGCCTCAACTTTGTATAGATACGCATGCATCTAGTCTAAATACTTAACTAGATATATACGTATTTAGACAAAGTTGAAGACATTAATATCTTCCCGTCCGTTCAAATTTGAACTTGGATGGTTACATCAGGTCGGTTTTCAGGATATGGTCAAGGAGGTTTGGGAAAGACTGGTTGCGGGTACTAATCCAATCCAGAGTTGGAACAACAAAGTTTGAGCGACACACAAACACCTTGGGGGTTGGGCTTGTCATACAACATGTATTCTTAAAAAGGAAAAAAAGCGGCTCTCGTCTAGTATCGATGAACTCGAAGCATTAGTAGAAACCCGTTTTCTATCTTCGCAAGAAATTGAGCTTAAAAGCCAATCGAATGCGAAGCTAGCACGTCTTCTACGCGAAGAGGAACTCAAATGGTACCAATGTTTCAAGGCTCAATTTATTTTGCATGGAGATTCTAGGTACTTCCATTGTATTGTCAATGGCAGACACAAGAAGAAACTTATTCGATCCTTAACGCAAGATGAAGACGGAACAATTGAGGGACATGAGCAGTTAAAAATATCACAAATTATTATAAGGGTTTGTTTGGAAAACCTGATGAAGGTTCTTTCTTCCTGGATGAATCCCAAACAGACGACGTACCCCAAGTTTCTATTGGGGAAAACAATCTATTCACCGCTCCCTATACTAAGGAGGAAGTCAAGAAGGTTGTATTCCAAATGGGACACAATAAGGCCCCTGGTCCAGATAGATTCCCAACTGAGTTTTATTAAACCTTTTGGGATGTTATCAAAACAGATCTCATGGAAATGTTTAGTGCTTTGCACGCTGGACAATTGGATTTGTTTAGACTGAATTTTGGAGAGATTATCTTGTTACCTAAGATTAATGAAGCGGAACGTATCCAACAATACAGACCGAATTGTTCTTAATGTTAGTTTTAAGATCTTTACCAAAGTCACGACCACCAGGTTGAATTCAGTGGCTGACCATGCAATTCGTCCTTCATAAACTGTTTTCATGCAAGGTCGTAACATACTTGACGGTGTGGTTACATTGCATGAAACAGTGCATGAACTACATAGAAAAAAGTTGAACGGGGTTATTCTAAAAATTGATTTTGAGAAACCTTATGATAAAATTAAATGGTCCTTCCTTCAGCAGATGCTTAGGATGAAAGGCTTTTCTGCTAAATGGCACGCTTTAATCAATAGCTTTGTGTCGGGAGGTAGTGTTGCCATCAAAGTAAATGACGATGTTGGTAAATACTTCTAGACTAAAAAATGGCTTAAACAGGGTGACCCATAAATCTCCAATGCTATTCAATATAATGGCTGATATGTTATCTATCACGATTGAGCGTGCAAAGTCTGATGGCTAAATTGAAGGTGTGATTCCCCATCTAGTGGATGAAGGTTTATCTATCCTACAATATGCCGACGATACAATTCTCTTTATGGAACATGATCTCGAAAAGACTAAGAATCTGAAACTCATTCTTTCAGCTTTCGAACAACTTTCAAATTTAAAGATAAACTTTCATCAAAGCGAATTGTTTTGTTTTGGCGAGGCTCGGGATATAGTGGACCATTATGCTGAACTCTTCGGTTGTAGTCAGGGCGTTTTTCCAATTCGGTATTTGTGCATTCCGGTTCACTATGGGAGGCTTACAAATGCTGAATGGAAAATCGTTGAGCAAAGACTACAGCTGAGGTTGAGTAGCTGCATGCCAAAGTCTCTTAAAACACTGAATCTTTGGCATCGAGGTCTAATATGAGTGGAAAGGAGTGCAAGGCTTTCCGTGTTCGGGTTGGGCCGGATTCGTTTGCTTTGAATTGCTCAGTCGGGCCGTTTCTTTTTCTTTTCATTGATTGATTGATGCATACTCATAGACGGTCTTATTCTCTCCGTTTTAAAATATAAGATGTTTTAGATTTGTGAAGCAAATGTATGTATATTTCTTTTAAAATGAAGAGGTACAAATGACCCGTAGAAAACACAGCGATCTGGATCCATTGCCAATTCATACGCACTTACGGTTCAGCTCGATGCGGTGTCGCGCGCGTTGTAGCTCAGCCTATTTTTGGCGCCAAATTTTTTAGAAAATATACTAGCATAATCAAACAATTGTCATTTATACACATTTACACCGGTGGACGAGAGTATGCATCGCCGAAGAATCAAACAGTTTAGTTTCCTCTACAGATCGCAGGAGCAAGGGTAGAGGGCATGCATCTTGGGATGCAAGCACGGCGAGCTCCTCCACGCCCTGGCGTGCAGCCGGAGCGTCTCCCGCGCCCTCTCCCTCGTCTTCTCGTCGCACCAATAATGCTCGTCCTCCCACCCCGTCCCCGGCGCCGACGCCGCAACCAGGCACAGCTTCCCCACCGTGCCCGTCGAGGCCATCTCGCCCACCACCTCCGCCGTCGCCGCGTGCCGCGCCACGGACCGCAGCACCCGCACCGCCTTCCCGCTCGCCGCCGCCGATGTTCCGACAACCTTCTCCCCCACCGCGGCCACCCCGGCACCGTGCGCTACCAGCGCCGCGCGACCCTCCGCGCACCCGCACAGCCGGTCCAGCGCGCACAGCGCGAGCTCGCACCACGACCGTCGCCGCCCGCCGTCCGCGAGTAGAACGTCCACGAGAGCCGACACCGCGCCAGCCTCCGCAGCCTTGATCCGGTTCCGCCCGTGCGAGGTCGCGACGGCCAGCACGCGCAGCGCAGCCTTGGTCGTCGTCGCGGTCGAGGCGCCACAATCATCGTCGCGGAGCAGACGCACCGACTCCACGAACACTTGTTCCGGGAGGGACGCCGCCCTGTTCGGCGACATGCCTGCCGTCACGTCCGCGAGAAGCAACGCCGCGCGCGCCCGGGACGCGGCCTCAGCGTCGGAGCGCTGAAGCATGGAGACGAGCGCGTCGACAAGCTCCATGCCGTTCCTGTCAACAACGCGCACGAGGCACCGCTCTGACTCTGATAGCCGGAGCAAGCATATCACGTCGAGCGCCGCGTTTGCTGTCTCCGGCGCCGACGTGCGGGCGAGGACGGTGAACAGTGCGTCTGCTGTGCCGGGAAGCGCAGCGACGAGCTTCCTGCCCTGCTCGCCCTCTGCCGCCGCGTCCCTGATCTCGCGCAGGGTGGCGAGGGTCTCACTCTCCCGTCTGTTGACGTCCGCGAGCAGGGACACCAGCTTGGCTAGGCGGGGGCGGTTGTCGTCGGCGGATACGATGACGCGCTGCTCTACGGCGTCGGGGAGGTGTAGCGCGCACCAGGAGTGGATGAGGCGGCGGAGCGTGTGGTTGGGCGTGGGGTCGCAGTCCGGCGCAACGGGCAGCTTGGTGAGCGGGCACGTCGCAGATTTGGCGCTGCCGGCGAGGCGCAGCCAGCGGTGGATGGCGTGGCGGTCGTAGGTGATGCCGGTGGGGAGGGTGACGGGGTCGCGCATGACGTCCAGCGTGATCGGGCACAAGAAATAAGACGGAACCTCCGCCTCCGCCGGCCCCTGCTCCCCCATTACAGCTGAAGCAACCAAGCAGGCCTTCTCTTCTTCGTCCTCTAGCTTGTGAGCTGAGAACGAGGATGGGAGAACAATGGTGGATCGATGGTTGCGGGAGGGAGAGCTTTGACAAAACGGAGTTTTATATATATGAGTGAGCACAAGACAGTCGTCGATGTTGAGAGCGAGGGGAGGAGGAGGATTCAAACAGAAAGACGTTTCTAGGAAGAAGACTTGCTAATCCAATGAATTATTTGTGGTTATAAAACATTTCAAAACTAGTTCAAATTATTTGTGGTTATAAAACATTTCAAAACTACAGTCGTTCAATTCCCATGTATCAGTCGAATTTTTAATTATATTATTCAAGGAACCGAGACCAGCTATGAAACAATATATATGAAAATACCACTACTGCCTATGTCTAGCTATGAAAAACAAAGTTTTTTTTAATTCGTCTGTGACCATATATACCAGAGAGGCCAAGCGAGAACGACACAAGGAGAGTTGACGAATCGGCCAGGTAAAGCAAGCTCGAGAGGAGAAAAACTGGACAAAAACCACGAAGTCTTCCACGTCTAGGAGGCTGAGGCCGACGTGGTGTCGCGCGCGTTGTAGCTTTGCTTAATTTTGGCGCGAAATTTCCAATGCATCATCTTTGTCTGCTTCCCTCCTCCTCTAGCTGGGCAGTTTGTTTTTTCTCGTGGTGAATTACTAGGCAGAAACGGCAATCTATTAATTACTATTGTATAGTATTAGTAGTAAGTAATCTGCGTAGGTAACCGTAGGCCGACGAGGAAGGCATCTTTGACCGCAGCAATTGTTTAGTGAGCTTGAGCCATCTAGTTTCCTTTTCCAAATTCTAGGCCAGGTTAAATTGGAGGTGCATTACTCCCTCCTTTCAGAATTTTTTTTTGCGAAATTCCACCAATCTATTAATAATCATCAACAACAACAGTACAAAGAGTCATAAAAGTAATAAAAATTATAAATAGGTCACTGGACCACCTAGCGACGACTACAAACACTGGCACGAGCCGAAGGCGCGCCACCGTCCTCGCCCCACCATCACCGGACCGGGCAAAGCTTATCGTAGTAGAATATTTTGTAGTAGACGAACGGAAAGTCGTCGTGCTAAGACCCCAAAGGACCAGCGCACCAGAGCGGCAACCATCGCCGAAGATGAACAACGTAGATCGGAAGAGACTGACCTCAAAACACACAAACGAATACGACAAACGACCGGATCCCAAGGAATCTGTCAGACACATGACTCCACGCGCCCTCCACTGATGCCACACACACCACCAGAGCGAGGATAGGGCGGGAAGGACCTTATTCTGACCTTAGGATGTAGCCACCGCCTCAACATCCTGAAAAAGACACTAAAAATAGTCTAAACAAAACACTGAAACCTCCCGCCGGCGAGAGGCCGTGGTCCGCCATGCCTCCAAGGCCCTAAGGCCGCCGAAGACGGGACGGACCGGTGACGTCGCCGGCGGAGGGAAGGAACCCTAATGGGTTTGTCGCCGCCTCCTGGAGAGCTTTTCTCTTCTCTTTCTACGTACCGGTTCAACAAATGTAGGCTGTAAATTCACAATTATTTTGTATTCCAGATTTAGTCAAAATTAAACTTTAAGGTTTGACTAAATATTTAGAAAAAATGTCAACATGTATAATGTAATACCTATAGTATTGAAATTATCATGAAATATATTTTCATATTACATGCATATTTGATATTAGAGATATTGATAATTTGAACCAATTTCAAACTTGACAAAGTTTAACTTTGACTTTGACTAGAAGTAGAATGCAAAGTAAACAAAAACAGAGGTAGCAGTATATGTGACACGAGAAAGAGCCAAAACATTGGCAAGCGTTCGGTCTCGGTTTGTACTACATATAGTATATTCTATCTGATGGCCAACCTTAATTTGACTTTGGACCAGTGCAAATGGGACAAAACATGGAGCATAAATTGTCGTCTCATCTGCCACAAAGATCGAAGGTGACTACGGGCAAAGACAAACGGCAGAATTTGTTAGACACCCGAGGAATGAGATTGCACACGTATGTACTACAACGGTAAAGTGCTATTACCACACTTCGTTTCTTATACTTAGACATGGACATGGAGTAGCATCTTCACCATGATATTCAAGGACGACAAATCGCAGCCAAGATTAAACCGAATCTTATCATTTAGCCTCACTATGGCATATTGTTTAGCGAGCAAAATGCATCCACAATCCCTATGCTTGCGAAATTCAGAATGTTGACATGAGCTTGACATTTTGACTCGATTTGGTCCGAGTTTAGCCCATCCGTTGACAGCCCGGTGAAATGGACGACACGTGGATGTGGGCAGGAGGGCAGCTGCCCATGAATTTTGCAAGACGCCCCTCCATTAATTAGCGCTAGAATTTTGCAAGACGCCCCTCCATTAATTAGCGCTAGAATTTGCAAGTCACCCCTCCCGCATGGTCGATGACAAAGGTGGCCAGAGCACGGGCTCCCGAGTGGGGAGGAGGGTGTTCGGGGATGAATGACTCATTGGGAAACTCTTATGCAGCTCTAGAGCGAGGCTCGAGACAGTCCGGCGCAACGGGCAGCTTGGTGAGCGGGCACGTCACCGACTTGGTGGCGCCGGCGAGGCGGAGGAGCCAGCGGTGGATTGCGTGGCGGTCGTAGGTGATGCCGGTGGGGAGGGTGACGGGGTCGCGCATGACGTCCAGCGTGATCGGGCACAGGAAATAAGACGGGACCTCCACCTCCGCCTGCCCCTGTTCCTCCATTACAGCTGAAGCAATGAAGCAGGCCTTTCTTCTTAGTCCTCTTGCTCACACGAAGGAGGATGAGAGAACAATGGTGGATCGATGGTAAGAAATCTTTGACAAAGTGGAGTTTTATATACGAGTGACCACGAGACGAGAGCGAGACTGACCTCGATGTTGAGGGGGAGGAGAGGATTCAAACTCAAAGACGTGTGCGAGTCCACACGGCGATGCGCATTCCTAGGAACAAGACTTGCCAATCAAATAAACTATTTGTGGTTATAATAAAACACATTTCAAAATTAGTCCAAATTATACACCACTACAATTTTGTATCAATCGAATTTCTAATTATTATTCAAGGAACGAGACCAGAACATGAAACGATGAATACTCCTGTGTCTACTTGGCTAGCTATGAAAAGCTATTATAAGTTTGTTTAATTCGTGATGAGTGACCAGACCAGAGAGGCCGAGCGAGAACGACACAAGGAGCCGGGGAGAGTTGACGAAATGGCCAGCAAAAAACAAAACTCGAGAGGAGAAAAACTGGACAAAAAACACGAAGTCTTCGACGTCTAGGAGGCTGAGGCCGACGTCGTGGAGTCGCGCGCGCTGTAGCCTAGCTTAATTTTGGCGCGAAATTTCCGATGCATCATCTTTGTCCTCTAGTTGGGTCGTTTGTTTTTTCTCGTGGTGAATTACTAGGCAGATATGGCAAATTATTAGTAGTATAGTATAACTAATCTGCATAGGTAACCGTAGGCCGACGAGGCTGCCATCTTTGACCACAGCAATTTTTTATTGAGCTTTGAGCCAACGAATTTCCTTTTCAAAGTCAGTTAAATTGGAAGCGCATTACTCGCATTATTCCTTCCTTTCACAGTTACTTTGCAATCAAGATTTAGTCAAAATTAAACTGTTTTAAATTTGACTAGATATTTAGAAAAAATATCAACACGTGTAATATAATACTTATAGTACTGGAATTAGCGATTTGCTATAGTACAACCTCCCCCTCAAACCGTGGAATTAGGGACTTGGGAACCGTGGCCGCCGTATGTCGCCGAACATGTTATCGGACTGTTCGGCGGGTGGCCGGACATGTTACCGGACGGTACAGAGGGTGGCCGGACTAGTCGTCTGGCATGTTCCTGGAGTGTCCGGCGGGGCAACTTGTTGCGTCATGCTCGCACGCCACCACCGCAGCCCTGCTAGCACACACCTACAGGCAAAGCCGAGGCATGTGCCAGCTATATCGACCTTGGAGTCACCGCTACCTGCACCAGCTCGCTGACCACGGCCGTCGTCTGCCATGAGCCGACATAGAGTCGTTAGTACACATAAGTTTACTAGAAAGACGTATAATTTAGTTGGGCTATACGGGTTTTCTATAGAACTACCTATACTTGGTTAGTATTAATCACAAAGGGGTATCGGGCAATTATAGCCATCCTTGTGTTTGAGTTTGGCTGAGTTTTATACGAGTTTTAGGGGACAGGTTTGTACTGGAGCAAGCCACTTGGAATTATTATAAAATGTATTTTTATATTACTACAGTTAATGTTATAGATGTTGATAATTTTAACCAATGTCAAACTTGACAAAAATTGACTTTTAACTGTGACTAGAACGCAGAGAAATAGCCAAAACATTGGTAAGCGTTCGGTCTCCGTTTGTACCAGATATATTCTACTCCTATCTAGCGGCCAATCTTATTTTGACTTAGGACCAATGCAAATGGGACAAAACATGGAACACAAAATGTCGTCCCGTCTGGCAAAGATGATCGAAGGTGACTATGGGAAAGACAAACGGCAGAATTTGTTAGACACCCGAGGAATGAGATTGCACACCTACTACAACGGTAACACTCCTATTGCCCCACTTCGTTTCTTATATTTAGACATGGACATGGAGTAGCATCTTCATCATGATATTCAAGGACGACAAATCGCAGCCAAGATGAAACCGAATCTTGTCATTTAGCCTCACTACTACGGCATATTGTTTAGTGAGTAAAATGCATCCACGATCCAAAATTCTTATGCGGCCCTAGAGAGAAACTCGAGACGATACAAAATCAAGTGGAGAGGACCAGGACGGGAGTGGGGGAGATCGATGGAGCGTCTCTCCACATTGGAGATGAGGAAGACGACAGCGGCCCCCGCGACAGACCGCCTCCCAAGTCGATTCCTCGAAAGTACAGGATCCTAAAGGCGAGTTGAGGCGTACGAGTAGTACTAGAGAAATCCTCCCGTGAGAAAAAAGAGGTGGTGGCTAGGGTGAAACCCTAGCAGCCGCCACGATCTGCTTCGTCCTCGCCGTATGTGATCGAGCATCGACGGGTCCCCGCCTCCTCAGCTTGCCGCTCCGGCGGCGGGAGGAGGTGGGGACCTCGGACCTGCGCTCGGCGGTGTAGAAGGTCCCTAAAGTTAGAGTTTGGTCATCCGGCATCGTCGTTATGGTGGCTATGGCGGCGTTGTGCGAGACAAAAATAAGGTATACCCGCCTCCTCTTCCACCTCGTCGGCGACGATCTTGCTGCTGGCGTTGAGGAGGGTGAGGATTCGTCTGGTCGCCGCTTCCATGGAGTGGTGGATCTCGTCCAGTCTACGTGTGTTCTGGATCTCGTCCAGTCTACGTGTGTTTTAGGTTTGACGTTACACGTCTCGGATCAATTCAAGGATTCAATGGTGACAACTTCATCTCTATAGCGCTGGTCCTTAGGGGCACGTGCACGAAGACTTCCCGATTGTCATCAACAACGGCATGCTGGCTCCGGTAATGGAGCGGCGACAGCGGCGCGTCGGCGGCTCGCTCTGGCGGCAGTAGTGGTTGTTAGATGGTTCAAAGACCTCGATGTAATTTTTATTATGTTTAGGATACTTTGTACTTCTTATGAACTCATGAAATAGATCCAGATCTTTTCCCGCAAAAAAAGGCGAGTTGAGGCGAAGCTCCAGGAGGTCTAGATGCTTTAGAAGGTCTACTAGGAGGACGATACAAACACTACTGAAAAAAGACTTAGCGTCGCAGCAGCATTAGTGGCAGAAATGGAAAGGCCGATGCTAGTAATGTGAACCGCTGGCGAACAAAAAAAATTCATCACCTATAGTCCGCGGGCTGATCCCCACACGGCTTATCACTGGCAACCAAACAAAAACACGTGGTGGGTACCTATCTCATGGGCGGACCTGGGGGCGAGAAAAAGCGATGATTGTTGACTTTTTATGGTCGTTGCGGCTGTACTGCTTTGCGTTGTCGATGAATAAAAGAAGTTTGTCGCTGGACCGAGCCGGCACTCAAGCAATTAAGAGAACTGATAAAACGAAAGTAAAACAAGAGAGAATTCCTTATTTAGCCTTGGTTAGAATTTGACTTCCTTTCTTGGTCCTGGACCAATTTCCCGTCCCTTTTTGACACTAAATATTCACTTGGTTTCTTATTTCTCCCTACCATTGGTTTCGTTAGCTCCTTCCATTAGGCCAAATTTTTCTGGACTCGTATGCCCCTGGCTATCGATAGACATTGACTGGAAAGAAAAATGAGAAGGAAAAATAAAAAAGAAACCCAATCGCTCCTCTCAGTCCCGACCCAACCCGAGGCCCTCCCTCCTCTCAGTACCGACGCCCTCCCTCCTCTCTCTGAGACCCGGCGGTGGCGGCGTCTAACCCTAGCAGCGGGTGCGACGAAGGCATAGCTATGGGAGCGGAAGGCAGCGTGGGCTGTGTAGGTCGGGCACGACGGCAGAGGAACCGGATGGCGACCCGGGCATGTCGACGGAAGGTGTTGCGGCAGTAGAGAATCTGTCTGCAAGCTCAGCGGCGGGCATGGCTGTGGCTTTGGGCCGTGAGTGTCTAGTCCATGCCATGCAAAAAGGTGTTTACATAGACGGCGTTCGGGCCAGGGCTTGTTCTTCTTTTGCTTTTGGTCCGATCTAATTTGCTCTTCCTTTTTCATGATCGGGATCTGGGATTTGCACCCTGCTGTATGGTATTGTGCTTGGATTCCTGTCAAAACATATCCTAATTATTGTATTTTTTTCATAATTACTTGGATGGTCACCGAGATCTAATCACAACCGCCTAATTATCTTAGTCAATGCAGATATTTTGGATCTAGACAGAACATGTTTTGTACAAGTCTGTACCTAAAAATTTGTATATACTACTAATACCGATTGTAGTATGTACTAAGTGATGCGTGCCTAATTTCGGTTCTCTAAGTTATTAGTCCAATAACCTCTAGATACCGTTACTATTTTCATCACATATTGCACCAGGGGCAAAAGCGTCATCTTATGAACCTAGTTAACACCATTGGTGCTTAAATTGCACTAGAGGGCCAAATAAGAAACCAAGTGAAGATTTGATGTCAAAAAGGGAAGAAAAAAGTTTCTAGAGCTAAGAAAGGAACCTAAATTTCAACTAGGGCCCATATAAGGAATTCTCTCTAAAATCAACCTCTGTCAAGAAGTTATTTGAAGACTACTTATGCGGAAAATTTAGGAGGAAATCAAGTCAGATTGACAGGTTAAGACAACGATTCTACAGAACACACGTAAGAGGACTAAATCCAGTCATGTCACAAGTACAAGGATGTTGATGTATTTTACTCTTGTTTACCGTAACTCATGAGTATTAAATCACGATGAAAATTAAACACTGAAGAAGCTCTTCTCCATCAAAGTGAGAAATTGCGTAATAAATGTGATGGGTTTTAGTGCATACCGGAGTACGATGATATTTTTGTACTCTCGTTATTAATTGGAGTATATTTTAACATCACTAATGATCGGTTTGAGCCAAATTAAAAATTGTTATTCCTTTGTAACGTGCTTATTGATAACTTAGGCCTTCGTGGAATTACTTGTCTAGTAGACAACACATTTGGCGCATGATATTAAACTATCCAAATGTGTCATGATTACCCTCATGACAATTAACATAAAATGCATGCGACACATTTTACGGGTTAGGCTTTTACACGGTGTACCCTAGTCCCATTTAGGAAAAAAACCTATAATCTGGATTGATTTTGCAAGTGGCAGATCTTACGCAGATCTTACCTTGGGGACAAGGGTCCTGCCGGTAGCTGCCTGTAAGGGACAAGGTAGTCCTCACTATTCTGTGTTGATGAAATGCTCGTTGAGTCATTCAGAATTGATGTATGGATTTCGGTTTTGCACTGCTGGACATATACTCTTGTCTTGCTGCGGATTGGTACAACGGAAATTCCCTGGACAATCTATCATGTATCACTGAAGTCCTGGTTCCATTGTTGTTGTGCTGACCGTGAGTTCTACAATTGCAATACCTTCCAGTGGACAATTGCATGGTCTCTCGGTTATCAAACTTATCATTCCTCTCTGTCAAGTATTCAGACCGGACCAATCTGTGTCATTTTATTGGTGCAGCAGAACTTGTTCCAGCCAATTACCAAAAACTATTGTTCCGGTATATGATGGGTAAGATGAACAATGCCATAGTACTTTCCATGATATGTTCGGGCAAGCTCTGTACAATGGACGTGGATCCATGCTTGCTCAATCATATTGTCTTGAGTGGTTCCAGTGGGGAATTGCATGGTTGCTAGTAGGTACATCTAGTGTTGGATCAAATATTATTCGGTGCGGTCTTCGGCTTATCCAATGGAAGATTTCATGGTCACTTAGCTCGGAGTGCCTGGATGTCTGGCAACCATTCCTGGCAATTAATACCTGATGCAACACTGAGATACATTACTCCTCACGGCAATCCCAGCAGACTTGGCGATGATTGGTCTTGCTCTGGTATTAATACATCTAAGATGATGCCATGGGAAATTGCAAGCCCAACTGATAACATCCTGACATATACTATATGAGTGCTCATTACATGGGATCTGGGAGGTTCGGGTTCTATTTCCTACAGCCTGGAATATCACTCAATTACAGTCCTTGCACCTAGCATGGGACCCTGGTGGATGTAC
Organism: Avena eriantha; assembly: GCA_910589775.1. Taxonomy (NCBI): domain Eukaryota; kingdom Viridiplantae; phylum Streptophyta; class Magnoliopsida; order Poales; family Poaceae; genus Avena; species Avena eriantha. The sequence continues at coordinate 8,075,983 of OU342741.1, read as the reverse complement.
GCATCTTCGGTTTGTGGGCAAGCCAAAATTTAAGAAGGAAGGACTGTCAACAACCTGTCCACTGAGCTGGCCGGTGGGCCATCACTCTTGGGCCTGGCCTGCCCTGAAGACAGCAGGAACCACTACAAATACAAGGACGAGGCTGCACAAACAACGGGGCTAGGAACGGAACGGGTCGGACGGCGGCTTCGGCCGAGGGCCTGGCTTGGATTGCATTGCATGTGTGCTTGGTGTTCTTCTTCTTTCTCCGAATCCCCTCCTTCCTCCCCAATTGTCCCCTAGAAATCCAAGATTGTAACCTGAATCAATCGAATTTGAGGAGAAATATTAGTGGTCTCTTACACGTTTGAACAGGAGCAGCTCCACCAGAACACATCCAGCGAGATGCCAGGCTCCGTGTGATGCGGGTGCGCGGCATGATGTACGTTTGCTGTGCGATGCAGCAAGGCCGTGGGAAGCGGCAAGCGGGCGAAGGCTCGGAGCTGATCCATTTGAGTCGTTGGTTGTTAGCTGCATGCGCGTGCTAGCTAGTTGGGTGTGAGTGGATGTACCGAGCCGTGTGGTAGTGGCTGGTGTAGTGCTCGGTGTGCATGGAGTTAGTGGGTGTGTTAGTGGCCATGCGTGTGTGCGTGTATGCCTGTTTAAACCCATGTAAGTCATTAAGTTTATTTTCAGAGATTAAGGAGAAAAGGCAGAGGGTTATGTGAAACAGCCAAGGCCACATAAACTTTGTCTCTGTATTTTGTGAGAGCTACGAGAAGTAGCAGAGAGAGGGCAAGGAGCTGAGCGATCAGCTCTATCACCGCTCACCAACAATGCACCCGTATATATAGCACCTATTTCCTGCTGAGGGCCAAGGGATGCTAGAGAGACGACGGTCAAGATGAGTAGGAGCCACGGATGGCTGACATGGATTCTCACATGCTAATTGGCCTTGCACCAGTTGCCGAGTCGTGTACTAAGACTAGTCATAATAGAGAGTATCATATACTACTATCATGATACTAGTATATAGTATCATCTCCATAATACATAGTATCATAGTATCATATAGTACCATAGTCTTAGTGTATTTAAATGTTTTATCGAATCTCAATATAAAATTGTATATAAAATTTATTTGGGATTAGTTTTTCTAACTCTATGTGTTATGATATCGTATCTATCTATGATACTAACACGATCTCTTTTATCATTAATTGCAGTGATACATAAATATTTTGCATGCATATGGTACATGATATACACCTATGATGACTAGTCTAATAACCCCTCCTAAGCCTTTGGTTGGAACTCGGAGTCACCTAATAACCGCCGACACCCTTTGGTATATAGTCCTTCCCTATTTCAAGTACATGCGCACTTGTCAGTTCTTCCATTCAGTTGGCCGGTTGTTTGTGGTTCTATCCAATGGTACGTGGCCCATAGGTTATTCCTTCCTGTTATTTATATTTCTCTTTTTGAACCTTGCTAGGGAGTGCGCGGTTACCGGTTAGTCTTCCACGGTGCCCCTGTCCGGAACAGATTTGTTTTCCGAAAATAGAATGCGATAGCGACACATAACCAAAAATAGACGTGGTGTCAGGACCTCTTTCCTACCGCCTAGCGTGTGAGACTGACCCAACGTAACAGGCTAGGTCCACAGGCCCACACAGACAAAAAAAACTGCATGTAACAAAGTTCACCTGCTCCCTCTCCCTCTCCATCCTGTAACAAAATCTACGTAACTCCCTCTTCTTCCTCCTGTTGGAGGCGGCTGAGAACTCCATGGAAGAAGCAGGTCGAAGAACAAAAACTACAACCAAATGACCCCAAAACCAAGAGTAACGTGACGACATAAACCACAGTTGTGCAAGAACGTCAAGAAGACAAGAAGGGCATCTTCCCCATGCCAGGTCTGCATAGTTCTCTCTTGTAGGATGCGGGTTAGATGTAAAAAATTGTTTTGGTCAGCTGAAGTATCAGGATCAACTAGCACATGCCCGTCTCTCACAAAAAGAAACAATTCACCATAGGTTTCTCATATGGTTATTGTTAGATTTGCGACAAGTAAATAACGAAGAACGAAAACAAAATCACAGCAGGGGACACAGATTTAACGTGGAAAACCCTCTCCAACAAAGAGAGGGAAAAAACCACGGGCGCCAGCCAGCGAAACTTCACTATAACGGAGAGTGTTTACACAACGCCGGGGATTTCACAGATGCAACTTATCCCAGCCGGCTGCTTACAAGAAGTATATATAGCGGTGGTAACCTAGGTCATCAACGATCCGTACCGCGGGGGGCAAGCCTCCGGCGACGGGCCCAAGCCTCCGGCGACGGGCCTCGCTCCGCTACGTCAGAAGTTGGCCTCTACTTTGTAGAATTTGGATCAACATATAACAGTTATATAAATAGAAAAGAGATGTAACAAAAAGGTTCCAGGACTGATAAAAAGCAGAACACACATATGGGACTGATGGCATAGAAGGATGTAAAAAATATGTCATGTGGAAAATATGTCACGGTAGGATGTAGAACTACAGTAGGTAACTGATATTCATAATAGGATGTAGAGTTTGTTGTTGCTAAATCAAGAATAACAGCAACATAAACTAGGCTATCCTAGAAATTAGGGATATTAAAACCGAGTCAAAGAGGAGCCATCTCACGAACTGGGCATTTTTGACCGTCGGATCGTGCCACCTGCATGTTTCTGGCCGTCGGATGGTCGTCCAGTCCCGCATGGGCCGAATTATCTCTTAGGGACGCTTCTCTGGGCATCAGATAAGCCATCTCTGGTTAATTAGGATGGAATTCACGCTACAGCCCATTGCTTGGTTTACTGCACAGTCGTACAATGCATGGGATGTCGCTGTTGTGCCCGCTGGAAGCGAATGGTAGAAAAAAAAGGAGACGCCAGCCAATGCAGCCGAAGCGAGATGTGTCTGACCCAGCCTACATGCAAACACTCAATAACGGGAACCGGAAGGTGGAGCGAGGCATCCATCTCATGTGCGGATGTGACAGCATGCGCCCCCTCGCGTCTCTATTCATGGCGACATGATGTGTCGCTCGTCATTCATCTTCAATACCATGTTAATTTGCAGCTCTTTAGAATCCTTTATGGCAGTAATCCTAGGCAATTTGACAGCGGCGACTGATGATGGTATGCTACTATAGTGCCTTTACTATGCTATGAAATCTCTTGCCTCAATTTCTCGTCCACTCCGCAGCAAGTTCCAGGTCCAATGGTGCTTTGTTAGGTGATCCCTAATTCTCTTTCCAACGAACTCCACCAGTTATTCAGATAACATTGTCACACTTTCTAAAGCAGAAACAAACATATTTGCAGGTTTCGTTTCTTCTTGTTCAGTTCCTCTCATTCCGTTGCGTCCCTATTATTGGTCGAATTTTCACCAATGGCTGCTGGCCAGGTGAGTTCCTAGACTTGAATTTTCTATTCACGTCAGTAATACTGCACAATAATTAATAATAGACTATCTTACTACTAAGACTACTCCGATGTTGCTGCCCGTTTCTATTCTCGGTCCATACGGTGGACACCAACAAGTTATGTTGACGCTACTTGAGCCTACTGACACACTACTAGACCACAAAGCACACAAATCACGTCCAATAGCCAAATCAACATTAGATAAACATAAACTACAATACAAATGCTTACCTCAAATAGCTCACTCACTATTTACGTAAGAAATCTCCATTGACAAGTTCCAATGGAACGTGCTTATGTGACTTAAGTCAGGAAAGAAGCAATAATATTTGCAAACCATTCTATTCCCGATTCTATTGACTATCGGGCTCGTAACAACAATGAAATAATTTAAATAGAATTTTACCATTTTATAACTATCCATTTTTCTAATGGACGGGCACGGCAACGCGCGCCTACATGATCTAGTAATATGTGAGATCAAGAAACATGCATTGATCGACATAAAAAAGCAATAGGTCAGGTCCACATAACTCGACATAGACACCAAAAACCATATGTAACAAAGCCAGGACTAATATCATGTTCAGTTTCTTCAGGTTTGTGCTACATTTTACTTGGAGGAATGATATTGGGCTATCAAAGTGAGCAAGGAACCTGACATAACATTCCTATGGTTTCTCTGTCCAGGTCTTGCACCACTTGAATATCCATCAATCAATTGAATAGATAGTTACTATGGTTGTTTCTTCCTAAAGCAAATGGAGCCTTTTCTAGTTCCGTTGCGGCTAGTTTTGAATGCTTAGTAGCCTCAGCTTTAGCTTTTTTCTTGCAAGAGAAATTCTTTCTTCATTTTGCTCCCTTTCACTTGTATTCTTGGTTGTATTGCCATGAGATGTTTGTAGGCTGATCTCAGTTTGTATGAACTGCAAGGAAAATGACAGATAAACAAAATTAGCAGCTGTTACATGTTGATTTGGAAACTGGATGTATGTTTGCACACTTAGACAAAAAAGTTCAGACAAATACATACTACTACAGATATAAAAATTTACTTGCTTCTCTAAGAGACTAGTAACACAATGATTTTCTTTGTGTTGTAAGTATGGAGATCAACAATTGTACTATAGAGTTCGAGCTAATTATACCAGTCTTGGAGAATGAATATGTGAAAGATTTGAAAAACGATCAAAGTCAAGAACATGTAGCACATGAAGAGGAAGTTACAACGGGACATAGGTCCATCGCAGACAATGAAGATGAAACAAGGCATACAATATCCAGTAAAGTATAGTCTGAAAGAACATGTGGTTCTTATTCTGTTACAAAATCCCAGGACATGTATAACCAATGTATGTTGTGAGTACTTTCAGGAACCTCTAAACTAGTTGCTAACTTGCTATTCGAAAAACAGAGATTTTCTACATGCTGGCAAACGACCATGTAGGCATGCACGTGACAAACCTAGAAAAAAATATTCATGATCATGTAGAATTCTCACCAATTCGGAGGTAGCATGTAGAAACTCAAAGGTTAAAAGGTATCATTCCTAGTACCATGTAAAAAAATCTATGGGATTTGTGCATAGTATGACCATGTAGAATTTAATAGCATAGCATAACCATTCATAGCATAAACTTTGAATGTAATAAATCTAAGGGAAAATATTCATAACCATGAAGTATCTCGCTGTTTTGCGCATAGTACAACACACGAAGAAGGCAAACTACTGCACACATAGAGGGTGGCAAAACAGATTGTAACTAGTGACATGAACCTTTTTGTCATGATTATGCTCAGTCAAAGTGTAGGTCGTCATCGTTAGATGCTTAATTTAAGGTCATGCATAGTTGTCCACATTCAATGAGATGTTCATCCGTGGGTGGAAGTTTATCTGTGAGTGTTGGCACCAACGTGAGAGGATCAACGTCATGAGCTTAAAAATTTGCAGAAAGTAAAAAAACAGTAAATATAAGTATGTGTAACTTTGGCTCAATTTTACATATACCGTCTGTTAAAAAATAACATGAGCATGAATCATGATGTAAAAAATTCTCCAATAGCTACTTCCTGGCAAAAGCTCACACACATGACTAGACAACCGAAAAACAGCCTAGCAAAGATCTTGGGCAACGCAAGGACAAGTAGCTCTGATTACGAAAAACAACACAAGTTAGCATAACCCAAGTCAATATGATAACTCGATCATCCAGGTCTTGCCTGTGTCAGCCTTTCTTTGGATCAATGAATACTTCGGCACCCTTGATCTTTTCAGATATTAATGGAAGTCGGTAAGCAATCTCCGAAACCACGAAGTGATGGACATTTCCTTTCTTTCTAGCAGCATAGCAACATAGCCCTACAGGGGCCCAAGAATAACAGAAACACAAAATTGTCCATTTGCAAACAGTTCCATTCTGTATACTCTCCACATGCATAAAGTTACAGTCTAGAACTACGGTATTTAATGCATCCATATTGATTAAAAAATACATGCATATATATACAAATTAAAGAAAAGATACGTGTATATGGAAAAAAAAGTGGAAAAAATGTAGTGTAGAAAATTCTAACCATCTGCTATGAATTCAAAGATTTAAGTACATACCTGCAAAAGTTACAGCCTAGAATATAAAAAGTTACAGGCTATAAATAAAAGTTCCGTGCATATATACAGATTAAGTTACATGCTATATATAAAAGTTACAGCCCCCAAGTTTAAAAGTTACAGGCTAGAATATAAAAAGTTACAGGCTATAAATAAAAGTTCCGTGCATATATACAGATTAAGTTACATGATATATGTAAAAGTTACAGCCCCCATGTTAAAAAGTTACAGGCTAGAATACAAAAGGTTATAGGCTATAAATAAAAGTTCCATGCATATATACAGATTAAGTTACAGGCTATATATAAAAGTTACAACCCGCATGTTAAAAAGTAACAGCCTAGGTGTAAAAAAACTGTATCAGTCCATACACATAATATTACACGCTAAGATGAACTAGTGCCGAATTTGAACATGATAGTTACATTCCTGTGACACAAAACAAAAATAGCACCATCCCCTAAGAAAGAACAAAAATAGAGAGCAAAACTCCCATGCATGTAACAAATGACTGCTGACTAAAATGGAGAGCAAAACTACCATGCAACCTATTGCTGAAAAAATTGATTCTAGAGGGTATATACACGCCTATGACCACTACTGACCATGAGCAACCTAGTACTGCCAAAAGTTTGATTTCAAGGGGATCCACACATCTATGGCCACCTGATGTACATGAGTAAGCAACTAGTCCAAATTTGAGTTCAATTTCAGGAGATCTACACCGTGGCCCTGCTGTACAAGAGCAGAAGGTAGTGCAAAAAGAAATTTCACCTTGATTTTTGGGGATCAACATATCCATGGCCTCCTAATGTACATATGAGCAGCACGAGATGCACATGGAAACTACATCTGAGGGCACAGCCAAGTAGCTGTGGTTATGAAGTAGATAGGAGATGGAGAGAAAGGTACTCACCACACGGTATCGAGTACTCAGGACCTCGCCGATGATGCTCTCCGATGTCGTCTGCTCTCAGGACGGCCCAATTGACCGCATTGCTCCTTCGGGGACGACGATGGAGCCCTAATTTGCGGACATCAATGCAGCCCTGACCGCCGGCGCAACTAAGATGGTTTAGTGCACAATAAACCATCAAAATTACATGCTATCATGAGCTAGTGACCCCCTTCATCTAAAATTACATGCTAAGATGGAACCAGTGCCCCCTCAAAAATCAGAGGTAACTTAATTACATGTAACTATTTCTGTGGGGAAGGGGCAAATATACAAAAATATCCATGATTTTATTGGATTGTGACATCCATAAGCATTTGAAAAAATACTGTATAACCTTGGAGTATAAAATGTACATCCTATGTGTGCGACAATATGAACAACATGAAATAATCATGCAAAATTTGCATCCTATGATTATACAGTAACCTGCGCTATGTAAGGATCGACTTAAAACTTCACGTTGTTTTTAACAAAAAATCAGACAACACCCAACATAATGTGGCTGGGGATTCATGGAAGTGTATCTGGGATCATGTATGTAACTATTACTTGCATAATGAACCTGCTATCGATTGCAGAAAATGATTCTATGGAATATGAACTGAACACCTATCAGCAAAGCCGTGAATACTAGGCGAGTACCACTCGAAATAAAATTATCAATACCGCACTGACTACTGGAGGAGCACCAAACGTGAATACTATAGGAGCACCGCGTGACCAAATTCGGGGCGAATCAATTTCGTTTTGAGCAAAAATGCCAGTCCCACATACGCGACTAGCCGACTACTAGAAGCAACAATGGCGGAGGAAACGAACAAGGTTGAATGACTAACCAGCTGAAAAAACTTCAGAAGTACGCCGCCGTCTGGGCGCAGCACCACGCCTCCGATGCTGCCTTCCCTACGCCTCTGAGCACGGCAACACCCGCCTCGGACGCGTCGATTCGCGATGTCGTGCCACCGATTTACGTACACCAACTCACCGAGCCCGCTCCCTTCTCGCGTGTGTCGATTCACGGGCCCCGCCACTGATTATCCTTCGTCAGCTCCTATCACCATGGACGCCCGCCCTTGGAACCTTCGATCCGCTCATCCCCGCGGTCGACGGTGCTCCACCAAGGAGGATAACCCGTCCCCTCAGCTTCCCGCCAGACAGCTCACCGTTGAGGATGTCGATTTACTGGTAGAGATCGATAGCCATGTGAGGCAAGAGAGGAGGAAATGGGAACGGAGGCGAGCTTCGACTGCAGAAACTAGAACAGTTGAAGAAGAGAGAGACGAGGAGCTCTGTCAGTTTTTTTTTGGACGATAGTGCCGTTTAGTCCACGCCGTTCGATTGTAATCCGACGCGCGCGAGAAGGGAGCACCGTGTAAGACACGAGAGTGCCCAGACAATAATTAGATTTTGGGGCTCTTCAAAGCCTCAACTTGTTTTCCTTCTTTCCCGTGTGAAGTAAGTGCTCTCTCAATTCCATGGCAAGCTGTACTTTTGACAATGAACAATTTTTGCTTGAAACAACGCACCCAAAAACTTGATATATCAAATTAGTGGTTTTAACCAACATAAGACCGAGACAAAAAAAGCACTATTACTATTAAAAAAGTGACTTTATACACATGTACATGTTTTCGGTCGCATTAGGTGTGTGATAAAGCTATAAAATAAGCATGAAATTAACTGCTTTAACCAACATAGAAGACTGATACAGGAAAAAAATTATCATTAGAAACATGTTATCGGTATCATGGTTATGATAAATATAAATGAGAGCAACACGATGGCTATGATAAATATAAATGAAATATCAGTCTGTCTCCTTTCCATTTTTAGTAGCAGAGAGTTGAATAAGTTAGGGAATTCCAGTGATTCTCTGTCCATTAGAATGTCAGATTCCTCACAATCACACTTTGTGATGCTGCAGAAGCATAGCAATTACAATCTCAAGAGACATCAGTTTATGTCAAGACACCTAATCTAGATAAACACGCTCGGTACATTCTAGTGAACTACAAATAGAATCTAGAACAGTGTCATTATGGATATGATAAATATACATGAGAGCAGCAAGCACACGCCTGATGTATGCTTGTCACCTAGCCTTCTTTTCAACAAGAAGCCAATATATGTTAGGTACAAGAATTGATCCACTGTTGCTGCAAGCTTAACAAGAACCAGCACCACACACGGCTAGCTAGCTAAACAAGTAGGACCACACGGGGCTAGCTAGCTAGCATGATAAGCTAACATACATCGGAGAAACTACAGTATGCATAGCAGCTAGCCAAGCGGCCATCAAAAATATAAAAAGCGTTGTCTTTAACTAGCTACCACCATCATATCCATCAGCTAGCAAGATGAAACTTTCGGCTCTGTCTTCAACAAAATTAAATCAACTCATACTTCCTGCTTGGTGACCATCATAATAGCATCAGCATCAGTACGCACACCTATCATGTAAGGCTAGCATCACAATCTACCTGGAGCCACTACAAGAAATATGCTAATTTTTTACCCTTTATATTGGTCACTAGATGATCATTGTTCTCCATCTGTGACCTTCTTATGACCAAAAACAGATGGTCAAAAGCTGAGAGTCACTGACGGATCATAAAGACCTTTTATGTGTATTGGTCATAACTACTATGACCAATATAGATGATTTGATCACCGTCTATCTAGCATGTTCACATAAGCCAATCCTACGTGGCAATGCTTGTAGACCGAATTCAGCCCAATCCAACAAGGTGCTCTATGTGGGTCAAGCAAAACAATTGTAGCCTTTTTATTTTATAAATTTGACATTTACAGTACAGTTATTTAGTAGGTCAAGCCCAAAAATTCGGCCCATATATTTTTAGGACGTGGCATTTTTGGCCCAATATTTTTGTCCTTTTTTTTTTAAGGTTGGTCCCACTAGTCTGATGACCCGGCTAGCATGGGTCATGTTTGTTCATTTTTTGGCCATGGCCATTTTAGAGCTTAATTGGCATTTGCTTCATCTCTAATGTCTCAGGTAGTAAATAATCAATAATTTATAAATTGAGCCCAGATCACATTCGATTTCGCAATGGAAATTAATATTAGAACATCTCTTACAATCAGGACATAGTTCACAATACGTAGTAATATAAATAGCTACAAAAGTATAACCCTGCAACCCTGCAATATTGAAAAATGTGAGTCTGGAGCTCCTGGCATTCGAAAGTCTAAGGCCCAGGCCCAACACCAGTTCGGAATGTAAAAAAATGTGCATGCGTGGAATGTTTAAACAAGGTAGAGTGGTTTGGTTGCCTGGCGAGTGGAAGGGGTCGTTGGTTCGAGTCCACGCGGCTCCTTTTTACCTTAACTTCTGTCTCAGTCGCAGTGTACGACCTATGTAATATCAGAATGACAGATAGACCCCACTAGTCAATGACACTACAAGTCTCACCTGTAGTCTCTGAAATAAAAGACTTTTGACTAGTCATATCCATCTATGACCACTTTGTGTTAGGACACTATGAACTTTTGGACAAAATTGGTCGTTATTTTTCAAGGTTTGGACCCTCATAAATTTCCTACAACCAGTTGGTTTAGAATGGTTATAGATCTATGACCAAAAAACCTATGGTCGTTAAGAAAAGATCATTAGTCACCTGATTTCTTGTAGTGATCTTGGTGATCATCATAACAGCAACAGGTTGGCCATCTACCACAACAGTAGGTCAACATCTTGGGTCCCCTCTCATGATGTACTCCTCATGAAAGTAGAATGAGGTGGACTGGACACCACATGGGTACAAGGAAGATCCACCTACACGAACCCTTCGGCCCTTCTTCCCCAAGTTGGCCAAATATCGGGAAACTGATATGAACCTAAAATTTCATTAGTTGTTAAACATTCCATCAATGCATATTTATCTTAACTGATTGTAAAAGGAGCCTTAACAAATATTGGATCAAAAGTACTCCCACTGTTTAAAATTATTAGATGTCGGAGATTTGTCTAGATTCGCATGTATCTAGATGTGCTTTAGTGTATAGGAATATAAGAATCTAGACAGTGTATAGGGATACAGACTCTAGATAAAATTTCTAAATTGCCCTACCAGATATTACCAACCAGAGATCAAAATTTACAAGTCAGTGGTTCGGATCCCTATGACTAACAAGTAACAAAGGAGTAGCTTAAAGTGCATTTACATAAGAAGTTTCTTTCGGTGTAGGTTAAAGTCCAACTCACCACCAATATGTGGTAGTAAAAAATTATTGAGCCAAAAAGTTATTATATTCAAGAAATGGTCATGCAAGTTCAAAACCCGGTAACATCATCCATATATATTTAGCAAATGATCATGTAAATTCAATAATGGAACCATGAAATCTAATAATCATAACCAAATACCAAATTCTTAGTAGCACAACTAAGCAACTAGGTGACCAGATCACCATCATCACCATAACTTAGACAGAGGTCATCAGCAGGAACCATAAACTTATCTAAACATGTGGATTCAAAGAAGAAGGACAATGTTGTCGTTTAGTCCTCCTCGTTATCCTCCAACAAGTACAAAGCATGGTCAGCAAAGCAAATGTTGATATTTAGTAAAGACACCAAATAAAGGTGTCTAACATATTATGCTACGCGCTTATACATATAAAATTCAACTTGTAACAAGTTTGTCCGCAGAAAGGATATTATGAAAAAAAATACAAGTAGCAATGCATGGTTCTATGCACTAGCCACTTGAACGAAGAAGAGATAAATATTGTATATAGAAGAAACTAGCATAAACAGGACACATTATGTTCGCTGATGCAAGATGGCATTATGCATAAGAACAATAAAGGTAGCCCTATGTATGCAGCAAACCTAAGCCAGAGAGAGTAATAGTGGCTAAACACAGTTATTAATTATTCCTAGGACAAGATTGGATTCTCATAGCATCTACACTCGTTGGAGGCCCCCAGGCCAAAATCCGGCATTTTTTCGCTGGATTGGGCGAGCGTTTGGCCTGGTGGGCCGCCAACTCCCAACCGCAACCCCGGTTAGACACCCCCGGGATTGGCAATTTAGGCCAAATTCGATACAAATTAACCCAATTTTTGTGCAAGACACAACTCGGCCAATTTACACACAAGATTTCACAGTTTGGCCAAATTTTCAAACACAAGAATAGTTCGGCCAATTTATCACATAGTTCGGCACACAAAACAAGTTTGCCACACACATAGAAAATAATTTAACAAGTTTTCAAACACAAGAACGCCTCAAACTAGGTGTTGTCTTTGAGCATCCACAGGTGCTCCACTAGAGCATCTTGTAGGTGTTGATGCACATGCAGGTCTCGGATCTCTGATGCATAGCAACAAAGTCATCCCATGATGATGGCACCTAGTTATTAGGCTCTATAAGAGGACCCTGTCTAAAATATGGTTGCGTCGGATCACTGTCATCATCAAGCATTAGCTCCTCTCTCTCACTCTTAATTATCATGTTGTGCAAGATAACACAAGCATTCATCACCTCCCACATTTGCTCTTGCGACCAGGTTAGAGCGGGGAACCGGACAACTGCAAATCGAACTTGGAGCACACCAAATGCCCGCTCGACATCCTTCCCGCAAGCTTCTTCTTCCTTGGCAAAGTTGGCTTGCTTGCCGATCAGGGGGCTTGAGAGAGTCTTCACAAATGTTGACCATCTTGGATAGACGCCAGCTGTAAGGTAGTAGCCCTTGTTTTAGTGGTGAACATTGATCACACAGTCCACCAGGGGCATGGCCCTCAACAAGCTTGGAGAAGACATGACATCACCGTAGTACATTTATGTCTTTGTTGGCTCCTGCCATACCAAAGAAGGAGTGACAAATCTTGAGATCATGTGTAGTCACTACCTCAAGTACCACACTACAACCTCCTTTATGGCCTTTGTACATTTCCTGCCAAGCAAACCGATAGTTCTTCCATTTCTAGTGCATGCAGTCGATACTTCCAAGCATCCCAGGGAATCATCTAGCTTCATTGATTGCAAGGATTCGAGCTACGTCTTCGGCATTGGGTGATCTTAGCTATTTTGGTCCAAACACTGCAATCACTGCCATGTAGAGATTGTACAAACAATCGATGGCGGTGGACTCGGCCATGCGGAGATAATCATTTTGTGTGTCATAGGGAGCTCCGTATGCCAGCATTCTCATGGCCACCGTGCACTTCTGTAGCAAGGAAAATCCCACCATGTCGTTGCAGTCCTTCTTGCATCTAAAATAGTGATGCATGTAAAATGCATACATGAACTTTGTAGTTCGTTGCTATGAATTATCACATATTTTCTGCATATATAATGTTATATTCATGTTTTACATTGATTTATGGGTATTTACCAATGATCCCATTTATTTTGTTCATATCTTTGCAGGACAGGAAAACCCTGTTTTGTGTTTTTTTGCCTTTCAGGGACCTAAACGAAGTCAAATGGAGCTAGGATTTTGGGAGCGTCAATATTTCATCAAGAGAAGCACCAGGAGAACTTGGACCTCACCAGAAGAGCCAGGAGGCCAAAATATCCCCTTATGGTGCGCCCAATAAGGGTGGGCGCGCCACCTATGCCCTTTTCCTCCTCGACCATCGATTTGCTTCAATATTTCGCCCACCGTCTTCATGTGAACTAAAAAACACTATATAAAGGGCCCCTCAGGAGTTCCTGGAGGGAGGCATCGCAGAAACACCGAAACACCAAAATAGAGCCAAAACTAGCGAAGATTGGAGGGGTAAACTCCACCAAAGACGCCACCGGAGGGATCTTTACCTTATCCACTGTGTCCACCATCATCACCATGATGAAGAGGGAGTAGTCCACCTCTGGACTATGGGTTTGTGGCAATATTTTGATCTATCTCTATCTTGTTCTTCATAGATCTAGTACCATATGAGCTGTCTGACATGATTATGGTCATATTTGTAATTGCTATATGGTGGATCTTTATTCTATGATTTGATATATGAGATTGTCACGTATTATGTGTAAGATGTATTGATATATGCATATCATGTACCCCGTTGTCAGGGCCCTGGCAACCGGGGTGCCACATCCCGACGGTTAGCAGTCCCCAGCACCGCAAAGTGATGTATCCTCAAGAGGCTACAATACCCCCGGAGGCACGCACCACCGGGTGAACCCTCGTGAAGGGCATCTTCGCGAGGGGACGCCCTCCCGAGGGGGACTCTCCTCCCCCAGAGAGCGTCACTGCAGAGCCCAACTTTGGATACTTCGGAGCACACTCAAGGGATCATCGGTAACTTCACCGGATGACCAGCAGGCGGAGCGAGTCCCAACAAGGGGGTAGTCGCCCCCCGTCCTCCATTCGCCTCGATAAAGGAAGGTTCGGTCTACCCTCCTTTGTCTCTGCAGCAGAAGGACAGACGACCTTAGCGTGGCAGGCATACCACCTTGACGATTTGGTGCAAAGGGGATAACGGGCAGCGCCAGACAAGGACAAATGAGGAAAAGAAAGGCTACTTTACTGGCGGATGGGGAAGCGCCCAACGCCCAAGACCTAGTCCACTAGAAAGTAGCCCTATAGACTAGGACTTCGGGGGACAGCACTTGGGTGACCATTCCACCCGTGGACCGGGGGAAGAGGCCCGACGCCTCCCTATATAAGGAGCCATTCTCCTACCTTGGAAGGGATCGATCCTTGAGATCTAAAACCCTAGACTTTCATCCTCCATTGTACCCTCGTGAAGCACGCGAGAAATACAAAAAAGCAGGAGTAGGGGATTTACCTACTCACGAGGGTCCCGAACCTGGGTAAAAAATCCTGGTGTCACCTCTGTGTCGTGTGCTTGCTCCTTCATTGCCACCGTCGTTGAGTTCCTTCGGAATCGCGTGTTTAGCCCCCTCATGAACCAAGGGATTGTTGGACCCTAGTTCCTTCCTGGGACAAATCTCCAACATTTGGCGCGCCAGGTAGGGGGCTTAGGCACGCTTTCGAGACCTTCGTCGACCTCGGCGACATGTAGGACAGCAATGAGACCCATGTCGAGCGAGCCCTCTGTTGCGCGGCGAGCAAGGCCCAGACAGAGCCACCCCTGCGACGCACTGCCTCCGAGTAGGTCCCATAGATAGAGGACAAAGGGGGATCCTCCTACCGCCAATCGAGGGAGCCCCTTTCCTCCTCCCATGGCGTCACGTTTCTCTCGTACACGGCATCGTCGCGTGGCCACCCCGAGCCTCTGACTCTGGAAGCCGCCAGGCGCATGGTGCGTGAGCTCCTGGATCACCCGCCGGCTAAGCAGGGCAAGGAGAGGTGATGCAACCGGATAGCTGAACTCCTCGACGTTTCCACACTCTCCCTTGAAGGCACGGGGGTTCGATCTGGGGACGGGACATCGGGGGCTAGGGGCACTCTTCTGCCCCATCGCGAAGGGGTCCCCAAGCCTGACAACGCCACTCCACCTCCCGCGAACAGCTGCCATTCATCTCGGCCCTGCACTCGCGGCACAGTCGCGCGGGGCGCGAAGACCGTATCACCGAGGAAATCGCCAAGGGGTAGCATAACCACGCGGCCCTCGCCAACGGCAAGGCGGTCCAATCCAACGGATGTATCGCCCTCACCAAAGGTCTCCGCCGCGTGGTCTGGACCCACAAGTTCCGCCCAGAGATGCCAATGCTCTATGAGGGAACGACCAACCCATGCGAGTTCCTCTAGCTTTACACCACGGGTGTCAAGGCTGCGGGAGGAGATGACCGCATCATGGTAAACTGGGTCCCCCTGTGCCCGAAGGAGACGGCCAGCACCTGGCTAATGAACCTTCCCTAGGAATCACGACTCATGGGCAAAGCTCAGCTTCCTCTTCATCGCCAACTTCAAGGGGACTTACAAGCGCCCACTCACCTACTACGACCTTTGTCAGGTGCGCCAGTAGCCTAGAGATACCCTCTTCAAGTTCCTGCAGAGGTTCAGCCGAGTCCGCAACAAGATCCCCAAAATCTCGGACTCCAATGTCATCACCGCTTTCTTCGAGGGCGTGAAAGACGTCAAGATGAGGGAGAAGATTGGCATCTGGGGTGAGAGCCTCACCACCGTTGCTGAGCTCTTCGTCATGACCGAGAAGTGTGCCAAGGCGGAGGCGGGGGCGAATGTTCGACCTTGCCGAGGCAGAGACTACCCCCAAGGCCTCAGGTTCATCCAAGGGCAAGGACAAGGATCCCAAGCGCAATACAACCACTGTCTTGGATGTAGAGCCAGACCAGAAGAGTCCTCGCGAGGGGAGCGGTGAGAGGGAGCAGGACGGCAGCTCGTACTGCCACTTCCACAAGAATCCGGGGCATCCCACCGACGACTGCTACGAGCTCAAGAAGCTCTGTGACATGCGCAACAACCAGAGGAAGGGAAGGCCGAGCGGCGAACGAGGCAGCTCAAATGGCGGCAACCACAGGGGCAAGCGCTGGAACAACAATTCCGGCGGTCGTGACCCCCCTCCGGTAGGCCACCAAGCCAATGTCGTGCAATAACATCCTCATCCGCAGGAGAAAGGGCATGTTGAGGACCCCGGGGGCTACCAAGTACCGCAGGGGGCCATAGCCTGCATTCTTGGTGGCTCCCAGGCCCCAACGTCCAACCGACATTTCAAGCTGCTCACTTGCGAGGTCGTGGTCGCCAAACCAGGAGTCCCATCCCCAAAGCTCAAGTGGTCCCAGTGCGCCATCACCTTCGATGTCCGCGACTACCCAACTTCCACTAGGCCGGTGGGCACTGTCCCCATGATCTGCACCCCCCACCATCAACAACATCGTTGTTGCGAAGACCCTCATCGATGGAGGCGCAGGTATGAACATGATATCCACCGAGACCTTCGCCCAACTGCAGGTGACGTACGACAGGCTGATGCCAACCATGTCGTTCTCCGGAGTGACCAGCGGATCCACCATACCCATTGGGCAGGTGCGCCTCTCCGTCACGTTCGGGACATGCACAACTACCGCACCGAGCTCATCGACTTCGACGTGGCGCACATCAACCTCCCGTACAACGTCATCCTCGGTTAAACCGCGTTGGCCAAGTTAATGGCCGTTACTCACCATGGCTACTTTTGGGAGATGTCAGAAATATGATATATTGCACAACTTTTCCTATCAGTTCGGACTTTTGGGGTTGTTGACTAGTGCATCAATTCATTATGATATCAGAAGCAAGGCAGAGGTCTAGAGTTTAAATCCTGGCCATCGCAGTATTAAAATAAATATAGGTGGACAACCTAATCCATGTCCTTAGCTTGCAGGTGAGGGAGAGTGTTAGAAATATAACTTTTGGTATAGTTGACTAGTGCATCAATTCATTACCTGACACATCAATTCATTACCTGACACAACCAATACCTTTAGGGCCTCTCCATCCAAAATAAGTGACTTGCGTTTTTCTATATTCGCGTGTATCTAGCTCTTTGTTCCACATTTCCTAATCCTTTGATACATATATGTTTCTATCGAAATTGATAAGTATTGAAGTTATAATGTATATTCTCTGAAGTTCGAAAAAAATGTATATTCTCTGAAACCACTTCATACTAAATGTCAAACTTTGTTGTGTAAAATATGCCTCCGAAATCAATTACGTACTTGCTTGCTTGCGTACCGCCGTAAACAAGATTGACTCGGAAAAACCACGAGAGTTGAGCTGTTGCATCAAACCCTCGTCGCGCTCGCTCATCGTCCCCTCCGCACCCTGGCCACCGCTCCCGTCTCCGTCCGCATCTAAGATTCGCCACTCGCCGGCGGCGTCGGCGGCCATGGGCGGCGACTGGCAGGAGCTGGCCCAGTCCGCGGTCATCGGCCTCATCTTCGCCTTCCTCGTCGCCAAGCTCATCTCCGTCGTCCTCGCCTTCAAGGAGGACAACCTCCGCATCACCCGCTCCGCCCCAGCTCCCCCCGCCGCGCCCTCCACCTCCCTCGCGCCGGACGATGTCCCCTCCACCTCCGCGGGCCCGCTCCTCGACGGCGGCGGCTCGAGCGACGGCGACAGCGACTGGGAGGGCGTGGAGAGCACGGAGCTGGACGAGGACTTCAGCGCTGCATCCGCCTTCGTCGCGGCCTCCGCCGCCTCCGGCACCAGCGTCCCCGACGAGGCCCAGCTCAGGCTCTACGGCCTCTACAAGATCGCCACCGAGGGGCCCTGCACCGCGCCGCAGCCCTCCGCCCTCAAGCTCAAGGCCCGCGCCAAGTGGTAGATCCCCTCCCTTGCCTTGCTCAATTTTGTCACGAATCTGGATCGAGATTCTGCTATAATTTGGGTTTTAGCCTTACTTTTGAGGGGGGGATCAGGGCTTAGGAAATTCGTTGGCTTTGACTCATGTCTAAATTTAGCTGACTATATATTACTAGGTAATTTCTCATCAGATGTTGGAAACTTAGAATTGGTCATGTCTGAAGCTTATAGTTGATGCTACTAGGTAATGTAGTAGTGCTTACTTTCTAGTAGGTAGAATTGATGTTGGAAACTTAGGATTGGTGATGTTGGCACTAGGTCTCTGCGTTTGGTGCACAGGTAGCAGCAGACCTCAAATGATGGATTAGTAATTGCGTCCAGGTTCTTCTATGAGCTTTGCCAATTCATTGAAATTGATTGGATTTGTATTTATTTATTTTTACCCAGAACAGCAGGAACCCTGCTTATTTTCATTGATAGAAGAGGGAAAACTGTACAAGCCTAAAAAACGCAGAGAACAGAACCAAAAAGAACTAAAGAACTAGAGAAAACAAAAGGCCTATTCCAGCCCTCACAGTTGAACTCAAATCACAAAATAAGAGCAGTCTGCACTAGAGCCACCTTGTCTCTAAAAATAGCACAACTGACACTTTGCTGAGCTCTTTTCCCTCAAAAACTCCTCTCCCTCTTTCCTTCCAGATTTGCCAAATAGTGTAGCAGGCAAGAGTGATTGGTTCCTTGTTTGCATTGTTTGTTTGTGCTACTTCTGCCTGACCAATTGCCCATCCAAGTAATTATATTTGATGACCATCATCTATATCAAGAATGTCACTTTTGACTATGCTGCATAGTTGTTTAGACCCTAAAATTTCCATTCGAGGACGCACTCTAGTGCTCTGGATTTCACATATTGTGCTCTAGAACTCAAATATCTGCTGTTTACAGCGCACATCTATTAGCAGGAGACCTTTGGAAAGTCGATCCAGTTTACTTGCTTTTACTCCTCCATTGTTCTCAATTTGGAAAGTCCATCCAGTTTACCAAGTATCCTTATTGGCTGAACACTTATTTGCAAGGAATGCTTGGAATAAATTGGGTGCTATGCCTACAGAAGAAGCTATGGAGGAGTACATTACAATTGTTGATGAGCTATTCCCTAATTGGGCTGATGGCTCCAGCGCAGTAAGTTCTATAAGTCCTCATTAGCCACACATTCACTACATGTTTTCATAGAAAACTCAGTCACTGTGTTTGCTCTATTTGATAATCTGTTTGACATGATTTCAGAAAAAGAGAGACGGGGATAACACAATGTCTGCCTCAGGCTCGAAGGGTCCAATGGGACCTGTATTTAGCAGTTTAATGTACGAGGAAGATCAAGGAAATGAATCGTAAGTTTTTTCACACCAATGACATCTTGCACCTTCCTCCTGTGCATTAATGTTGCCTTGATGATGCTTAGCCAAGTTCACCTAATCATGTACCTTCCTCCCTTTGCATTAATGTGTTCTTTTATGTACACCACTTCTTTTATTAACTGATAAACCGTAGCAAATAAAATCGAGATGATTCATTATTCAGTATGAAGCTAGTTATATCTTGATGATGATGCTATAAAGTTAATTTATTTTATCTAATTAGTAGTCCTTTACCTGAACAACTGTTTCTAAACCTACAATGACTTTATTTGTGCCTGTAGAGAACTTGGTGACATCCATGTTTCAGCGAGGGAAGGAGCAATTGACGACGTAAAGAAGCATCTGGCTGCCAGTGTTCAAGTCAACATAAGAGGTTTGTGTGTGTAGAACTTCCATATTTATGTCCTTTATGTAGCATGACTCATTTAGGCATAGTTTGGTTTCAGATAGTGAAGAAAGAACTCCCTTGCATTGGGCTGTGGACCGTGGCCATCTAAATGTTGTTGAGGTTCTTGTCAATTCAAATGCAGATGTGAATGCTCAGGTAACTGATTTTATTTGCACGCTTCGCTCATTGCATTCTTAAATTCCTGGGCGGAGAAGTTGACCGAGTGTGTAGTCTACCAAAAGAAGCTGGTGGTATGGTATCTCTGACCAAGTATTTGAGATGGTTTGTGTTACAAACTGCACCAAATGGGCAAAGCGTTTCCTATATTCATTCTGACCTTAGAACACCTGTCGGCTCGTTATCAGCTTGCTAGGTTGGTGTATTGACATACCAGCTAACTTGTCGAGTGGTCGATAACTTGATATACATTAGATCCATTTTGTACCGTACCATACGCTGCGGAGCACAGAAGCATCCCTTCTGAAACCTTCAGTGTTGTATACTAGCTACATAAACTGAACCTTGTTTCTTTCTTCCTTATTCAGGACAACGAAGGGCAGACCGCACTTCACTACGCCGTCCTCTGCGAGAGAGAAGACATTGCTGAACTGCTCGTCAAGCATCAGGCCGATCTTCAGATCAAGGATGGAGACGGGAACACCCCACGGGACCTATGCTCCTCAGCCTGGCCTTTCATGAAGCAGGCAAACTGACAGCACAATGCACTCCGTGACACATGTCGACACCTACTGCTACCAAGAAAGTCGAAACACACCGTCTGCTTGATTAGCTGAACCAGATGAGCTGTTTTACCAAACCTCATCGAATACATATAGGCTGTTGCCAAAACTCTAAAGATGTTGCAGTACGTGCTAGTGAAGGGAGGCATCTTGTAGTATTGTTTCATACGGTTTGTGTACGTCTTTCTGCTGCACGCTGATGGTTCGCTTGAAATGATAATCAGGTCTCTTGGCCTCCTTTTGTCAATATAGCAACATTTTCATAGTATCTTAACGTGCTGTCAGTTTTCGTATCACGGGAGACTGAACTTATTCCTTTGGAATTTCATGATGAATTTCTAGGTCATCGTTTGGATTTGACCTTGCTCTTACGGGAGATTGAACTTGTTCCTTTAGAAATTCTTATTATCAGATTTCATGTGTTTGCATATTCTGAAAATACTATCTAGCCAAACAATTTTTGGTCAATGCATATAGTTCAAGTATAATAATCTTACTAAGATAAGAAGAACAAAAACAACTAGTACTCCACATGAAAGTCATAATCTTACAAGCTGTAAAAACAAGAAATTAGAAGACTAAACTACTGTTAATTTCTACAGTTCGTCGTGGTCATCCTCGTCGTCCTGGTGACCGCCGCCGGACTTCTCGTAGGCAGCTGTGAACACAGGGTTGCAGACATCCTCCAGCTCCTTGAGTTTCTCCACATAGTCGTCCTTCTCAGCGTCCGGGCTGCCATCGAGCCACTCACTTACCTCCCTCACCGCCTCCTCCACCATGTCCTTGTCGCCGCTATCCACCTTCCGCCCCATCTCGCCATCCATTGTCGTCCTGACATTGTATAGGTACGCCTCCAGCTTGTTCCTCGCGTCCACCTTCTCCCTCACCATCCGGTCCTCCTCGGCGAACTCCTCTGCCTCGCACAGCATGCGCTCGATCTCCTCCTACGTGATGTTGCGGTCGGCGGCGCTCGTGATCTGGATCTTCTTCGACCTTCCCGTGCCCTTGTCCGCCGCCCGCACGTGGAGAATGTCGTTCACGTCCACAAAATGGTGCACATGTCAGCCAAACAAGCCTAACCAGTCAGTGGGCAGTGATTGGTCATTCTTCAGCGGACATCAACAATAAATGGCGCTTCAAATGGGTGGCGGATATTAGGAATGCCTCCGTTTGCCAAGCGAGGCGTCTCTAAAAGTCAAAAATGCACAAAATATGGTGTTCATATTCAACAGAATTATAACCAAAATAAAGGGGATCTTTTGGGAACTCTCCGAAATCAATGTAAATCAAGGTAATAATTCATGATATGATTCAAATATGATGGAATATAATATGATAAACTAAAAAGTTTATGGATGCATTTCACATGCATGGGCATCCCGAGCTTAAC
The DNA here is from genome assembly GCA_910589775.1 of Avena eriantha. Lineage (NCBI taxonomy): Eukaryota > Viridiplantae > Streptophyta > Magnoliopsida > Poales > Poaceae > Avena > Avena eriantha. The sequence continues at coordinate 8,053,857 of OU342741.1, read as the reverse complement.
ATATTCCCATCGTCGCGCATAAAGGTGATAAATAAACATGGACTTTTGAGTTTGTTGTGAATAGATACATTATAAGTCATGATCATTGCTACATAAAGTTAAATAACTCATCCTTCAAAGAATGAAAACAACCAATCATCTTATAAACTAATATATCTCATAAACTTCAAATATATGAAACAGATTGTAAATCTCGTGTAGCAGTATATGCACTAAGTAGTATGGATAATTAAGCAAACTAAAGTGCAAGTGAAAGTGCATTGTGTATTGTCCTAACTTTGATCTTTAGAATAGAGATCTTCCATTTTGAGACTTTGTCCCTTGACTCAGAAAGAAGTAGAAAGTAAGCAGGGATTAAACATGTGTTAAACATTTATACTCCAAATCTCAACATATAAAGGCATGCTTATTAAACACTATTTAGTAGCAAACAACACAATGATCTTCCATACTAACTTTGTTTAGAATTTTGAGAGGCTCCCATATTTAGGCCTCCTCCCCTCTTTAGGTCCTTAGATCGTCTTGAGGAGGAGTTTACCTATATTTGCTCATTATTTTGGGACTTGTCATCCCTTTGCCATCTCTCTTGCAAATTTCAGACAAGCACATTATGCATGTTCATCATTTTGAAGCATGAGGGGGAAACTTGTTCAGCATGAAATATCACAATATTCTTAACTATCCAACCTTGCAAGCATAGACAAAAGCATAAAAATTTGGAATCTAAATGAAATAGCTTATGAGAAAGATACTTGGAATAGCAAATGAATGCTACATATAGGTAGATATGGTGGACACTGACCAGAAGTAACTTGGTGCAAGGGATTCATGAAGGCACAAATATTTACTTGTTTTTATGAGAAAGGCTAGAAATAGGGGGTAGTTGACCATCTACAAGCATGCAAAAGTGTCCATACTCATTTCCTAATAAGTAAGATAAACATAAAATTAAACATACAAGCTGTAAATGAGAGATAGCACTAAATATGACACTGCGGTCGATAAGTTGATATACATTAAATCCATTTTGTACCGTACCATAAGCTGCGGAGCACAGAAGCATCCCTTCTGAAACCTTCAGTGTTGTATACTCCCTTTGTTTCATATAAGATGTTTTAGCTTTGTGAAAGATGTGTATCTAGACCTTTTATCTTATATTTTGAAACAGATGGAGTACTAGCTATATGAACTGAACCTTGTTTCTTTCTTCCTTATTCAGGACAACGAGCACTTAACTACACTGTGCTCTGTCAGAAAGAAGACATTGCTGAACTGCTCGTCAAGCATCAGGCAGATCAAGGATGGAGACGGGAACACCCCACGGGACCTATGCTCCTCGGCCTGGCCTTTCAGAGAAAGTACAATAAGTCATACTCAGCAGGCTATAGGCATATACAGGTCAGCAAAATCCTAGCCGGAAGTGAGAGAGAGGATGAGAGAGAAAGGAGCGGGCGCTCCATCTATCACCGGCTTCAGCGCAAGAACCAACACAGTACAACCCGCATGCAGCTAGTGGCAGGCGTTAGGCCGGCTACATGCAATGAATGTCCTGTCCCTCTGTGTCTTGCATGCAACACAACAATCCAAAAGTTAATTAGTTAAATATTCAATGAAGCCAACTTTGTAGCCAGCCTATTATACAAGTGCTTATTTACAATGGCTCTAAGTGATGTGGCATGGGTATACAACCAGCAGCCAACGGTACTATTGTTCTTGCTCTCATGAACCCGGCTAACTGACAGCGCAATGCACTCGACATCGACGCTATTGAAAGTCGAAACACACCGAATGCTTGATTAGCTGAATCGGATGAGTCAATATAGTACATTTACATTAGTATCTTTATATGTGCCATCAGTTTTCCTATCAGGGAGCCTGACCTTTGGAAATTTTAGACATTTACATGCAAATTTCATGATGAATTTGTAGGTCATCGTTTGGATTTGACCTTGCTCTCACAGGAGACTGAACTTGTTCCTTTAGAAATTCTTATCAGATTTCCCGTGTTCGCATATTTTGAAAATACTATCTAGCCAAACAATTTTTGGTCAATGCATATAGTTCAAGTATAATAATCTTACTAAGATAATAAGAACAAAAACTGCTAGTACACAAAAGTCACAATAATCTTACAAGCTATGAAAACAAGAAATTAGAAGACTATAAAGCTACTGTTAACTGAAATTCTAAAGCTACTGGTAACTAAAATTCTACAGCTCGTCGTGGTCATCCTCGTCGTCATGGTGACCACCGCCGGACTTCTCGTAGGCAGCTGCGAATACAGGGTTGCAGACATCCTCCAGCTCCTTGAGCTTCTCCACGTAGTCGTCCTTCTCGGCGTCCGGGCTGGCGTCCAGCCACTCGCTCACCTCCCTCACCGCCTCCTCCACCTTTTCCTTGTCGTCGCCGTCCACCTTCCGCCCCATCTCACCGTCCACCGTCGTCCGGACATTGTACACGTAGGCCTCCAGCTTGTTCCGCGCATCCACCTTCTCCCTCACCATCCGGTCCTCCTCCGCAAACTCCTCCGCCTCGCGGACCATGCGCTCGATCTCCTCCTGGGTGATGCTGCGGTCGGCGGCGCTCGTGATCTCGATCTTCTCCGACCTGCCCGTGCCCTTGTCCGCCGCCCGCACGTGGAGGATGCCGTTCACGTCAACCTCGAAGGTGACCTCGATCTGCGCCGTGCCCCTCGGCGCCGGAGCGATCCCGGTGAGGTCGAACTTGCCGAGCAGCCGGTTGTCCTTGGTCATGCTACGCTCGCCCTCGAACACCATCACCGTCACCGTCGTCTGCCGGTCCTCGTAGGTGGTGAAAATCTTGGTCCTCTTCGTCGGCACCGGCGTGTTCCGTGGCACCACGCTCGTCATCACGCCTCCCGCGGTCTCGATGCCGAGCGTCAGCGGCGTCACGTCGAGCACCACCATGCCCACGTTGTCGCCGCGCACGATGCTCCCCTGCACCGCGGCGCCGTACGCCACGGCCTCGTCCGGGTTCACACCCCTGTTAGGCTCCTTCCCGCCGAAGTAGTCCTTCAGGAGCTGCTGGACCTTGGGGATCCTGGTGCTGCCGCCGACGAGCACCACCTCGTCGATGTCGCCCTTGGAGAGCCCGGCGTCGGCCATGGCCTTCTTCACGGGCGCCATCGTCTTGCGGAAGAGGTCCGCGTTGAGCTCCTCGAACCTGGCCCTGGTGAGCGGCTCCGACAGGTCCACGCCGTTCACCAGCGACTCGATCTCCACGCGGACCTGGTGCTGGTTGCTGAGCGCTCTCTTGGCACGCTCGCACTCGCGGCGGAGCTTCCCGAGCGCGCGGGCGTCGCCCGAGACGTCGACGCCGTGCTTCCGCTTCACGAGCCGGATCAAGTAATCCATGACACGCTGGTCGAAGTCCTCGCCGCCGAGGTGGGTGTCGCCGTTGGTGGCGAGGACCTCGAAGACGCCGCCGTCGAGCGCGAGCACGCTCACGTCGAAGGTGCCGCCGCCCAGGTCGAACACCAGCACGTTCTTCTCCTTCTTCTCGTCCACCTTGTCGAGGCCGTAGGCGAGCGCGGCGGCGGTGGGCTCGTTGATGAGGCGCACCACGTTGAGCCCCGCGATGGCGCCGGCGTCCTTGGTGGCCTGCCGCTGCGCGTCGTTGAAGTAGGCCGGGATGGTGATGACGGCGTCGCGGACCTTCTCGCCGAGGTAGGCCTCGGCAGTCTCCTTCATCCGCGTGAGCACCATGGCGCTCACCTCCTCGGGGCTCAGCAGCCTCACGTCGCCGTCCTTCACCTCCACCTCCGCGTGCGGCTTCCCGTTCTTCTCCACCACCTTGTACGGAAGCAGCTTCATGTCCCGCTGCACCTCGGCGTCGGCGAACTGGCGGCCGATGAGGCGCTTGGCGTCGTAGACGGTGCGGTGCGGGTTGGCGGCGGCCTGGTTCTTGGCGGCCTCGCCGATGAGCCGCTCGCCGGTGTCGGTGAAGGCCACCCAGGACGGCGTGATGCGGTTCCCTTGGTCGTTGGCGATGATCTCCACGTGCCCGTTCCGGTACACGCCCACGCACGAGTACGTCGTGCCCAGGTCGATGCCGATCACCGGCCCGCCGGAGGCCTTGTTCGCCGTCGACGTGGTCGCCGCCGAAGCAGCAGCAAAGGGAGGCGGCGTTGCGATGAGGAGCAGCGCGGCGACCAGCAGCCGGAGTAACAAGCTCGCCCAAGCCATGACGCGAGCCATCGGTTTCCTCTCGATCGTTGCAGGAGGAGGCGGAGTCGTGTATTTATGGCGGCAGGAGAAAGAGCGACGGCGTCGTCACGTGGACGAATCGGAGGTCGTCTCCGGCGCCATCTGTGCCTCGGTCTGGGCCGTGCGGTCGGACGGGGCGATCTGGGCCGTGCGGTCGGACGGGGCGATCTGGGCCGTGCGGTCGGACGATCGGGCGGCTGTGACGTTCTGGCAGGAACCAGGTTGCCGATCCTGTGACGTGTTCACGATCCTTGGATAACTTTTCGAATAAGAATCCCTTCTTGGGCCTAATTCGCAGGCTATGTCTGACAAGGATTAGAACTCGGTACAACAAACCTCAAAAGACTTCAGAACTACTCCCTCCGTTTCGTAATATAAGATGTTTTAGCTTTATAAAGATAATGAAGCTTAAACATCTTATATTTTGAGGCGGAGGAAGTATTTCATCTAAATTTAGTTAAATTTGGATCAATTCTGACCAAATTCATACTCCTATTTGATTTGAATTATAACTTGAAATCTGGACAGAAATTTTGAGGCAAGGCACGAAAGCACCAGAACCATCTCAGGCCTCGTTCGTTTTGAAAGAAACGAATCCACACTTGGAAATAATCCACGCATGGATTTGGTGGATCCAGGCTCTTCACCCAATCCCCACCAACCCCTATTAATCCATGCCTCATAATCCGTTCTAAATTTCAATCGTTTGGTTAATCCAGTGCTAGGCCACACAAACAACGAGTGCCAACCCTTCGCTCATGCTGTCTCTGGTCCTGGAAAATTTTACACACGTCGATTGGGGGAAATATTTTTCCAGGCCAAATCTACTGTGTTGGACTGGATGTGTTGGGCCAATATTCCAGTCCTGGAGTAAACGAAGACTAACTTTTGCTGGACTAGAAATAAATACATGGCAGGGCTAGAAAACCGAAACCAAGCCGCAATCCAGGCCAATCCATGACGAGGAGGGATTAAACGAACGAGCCCTCAATATTATTCCAAGAACGAGCTTATCGGATGCTTTATTACATTAGGTTGGTTTGCTCATGCAAAACTTGTATCCTTGTTGAATGTATTTCTCAATCTCAAGGCTCGACTGCACAGAACTGAATTGGTTTGTACATGCAAAAGTTGATTACAAAATCCTCAAGAAATGCCGAAATCCTCCCAGAACTGGATCCGTTCATACAAAAGTTGATTTGCATGGGCAAGCATGGGAGGACAACCTCTCATGAGCTACAAGTGTTAAAACCAGCAAAGAACCTGCGGCTGTATGCATCTAGTGCAATACTAACAATACTATATAGAAGAACATTTCCGCAGAATCCTCTAATTTGCATGATAGCTGTTAAACAGCGCATCTAAAACAGGCCATCACATATTTACAAACTACATCTGGCCTCTCTACGGAACCGCCGGATTAATAACTCTTCAGTCTTCAGTGGAAAAATCTTCGACGGCACCGTGCCGACCCCATCTCCTCGTACTCCGATTTCGTAACACACATCGACGCGAAATCAGGGCTGGACGCCAAGATAGAGCCCCCTCTCCAGACGCCGAGAATCGGGCTACACAAAGTAGCAGAATGTTAACTCTGTCCGTGCATGAAGATGAGCGAGAGTGATCAAAGAGAGAGGGGGAAACGACAGAGACAGAGTGAGGTACATACTTCTCTTGAGGGATTATCTTCACATGGTAGTCCTCCGGAACAATAGGTCGGAGTTCTCTTTCCCTGTCGATACCAATAACAAGATGTAAGAGGACTCGGTACAATGGGGGATAACAATGTCCCTTGTGATAATAAAGAGAGGACTTACAGTCTTTCAGCGAATCGAGGGAACAGCGTGCTTCCACCTGTCAAGATAATGCTGGAAATAACCCCCCACATGAGGCACACAATCGAATCAAAGATAAAGATAGGGTCAGGCATATCACCAATCAACAATACCTCTCATAAAGCACAGGTTGAATATATGGATGGCAGGCTTGCACAGCACGAACTATACACTCAGCAAGGCCGGCTTGATTCATACCTACATAAAAATATACTTTTCATATTTCTTACCTTCGCAGAAGAGAAGGTAGTAAAAATGGCATTCAGCAAGGAGAAGAGAAACTAATGAAGCTACGAAGCAGTTTGCCAACGGAATTGCTTCTGCTACCTTTCTGCCACTGAACACTACCCTAATAGTCACCGAGCTTATATATGTTACAAGTGTTGCATTTTCTTATGGCAATGCCAAATCTATTCACCTGATCCCAAATACATTGAAACTTAATTTGAGTGGAGTAACTGGAAACAGAAGAACATGTAAGCATCATGTTTGGTAATGATTGTCAGAAATAAATTTTAAAAAGAAATAAAATTATAAGACAGACTGGCAGAGATTTAATTTTCATAAATAGTGTTTTAGTTGAAATTTGAGAGAACAGACAAGGAGAAACTGCAACACATAAGTTTGGTCTCGGCAAACTACCCAAAAGCCTTTATTGTTTTATTTTACTCCATTTTTTCCCGCCAATTACAGCACAATCTTGTAGGTTGTCCGTCTAGTATGTATCAAAATTGAAAGACAGTGGTTGTCACTTGTATGGTCCAAATGCAAGAGAAGTGGTCATCATTTCATGAAATTTAATCCTACTTCCCAACTTGTTAATGATCACCACACATTCTGCCAGTGATTCTGGAATGCAGATTATCTACTCCAAAATTTCATATATACAGATATACCTAACTACTATCAGTAAGGTTATATCTGATGTCTGGTTGAGAAATCGTTTTGATTAAGGATCAGAAATGAAAATTAGGTGCTCATCTTTTCCAACAGTCAAGGAGGCTAAGACAACAGTAGGGGCATGTTCTCACAAATCAGGTTATGAACTGTAGCAGACAGATGAAGAAAGTATAGGAGACATCTAGATGTGACACTGACCGAGATCAATTGGATGAAAAAGCATCTCCGGGACAAGGAACCTTTCGTTCGTCAAGGCAAATTCCTGTGGAATGAAAATTCGTTTAGATTATAGAAAGTACCATTTGACATGTAACAGAAACACAGGATGTTACATTTTGGCTTAATTCAGGCTTCTTTTTATCCTCAAACTTGTTTGTGTCACTGTCACCATTTTTTTGATCCAATTCCCCATCGACAGGCAGGGAACAGTATCGACGTGCTTCATCTAAGTCTTTGACACACCCTTTCTTGGACGTTATGCCATCAGGGAGAATGTAAGAACATCTAAATGGGTTGTCCTTAAATGATAACCTGCAATGGTTGTGTGTCACGCTGTTCAGAGATTTGAGTAACTAATGGACAACGGTAGCGTTACAGAAAATGATCAACAAGACAATGGAAAACTGGTTGAAGAACACAATGACATGATGATATGCACATTTGCCTACACTAGATAGAATTAAAAGATACAAACCTCATGCTAGGCGAAACAGTGTGATCAAAATTATCTGGAACGTGAAACATAGATGTGCAGACATCCTCAGATGTGTTCAACAAATCAACGACATTAGAACTAATAAGAATATTTCTGTCCAGCTCCAGTGGCCAATTTAAAAGTTTCAAACTCTTCATCAAATTTGACTTCTCTAGAATAACAGACCCTCTGCATGCATTATTATTCATAGCTCAATAGCGAGCAGACCATAAAAGATCAGCCTTTCCTTGACATATCTTCTCAATTTAACATAATAAAATATCTGAAAGTTCAACTATGCCCTAGTCATGTTCAAACTCCAAGTGCATGGGATATTGAATTTGCTCAATCTTTGTTTTTTTGCCACAGGAAAATAATAAATATGAAGCTTCCTCTCTGGCAACTGAACTTAACTCATGCTCATAATTTGTTTAGGTCGATGACAACATTTCTAACTATACTTTCCCGACATAGCTTAAGCTTGTGAATGAGTGTGTGCATAAAGTGTACAGTCAGATAAAAATGTTGGCATTTTTGTTTGAAGCTTTTCATAACCACGACCATTCTACTACAGGTCTACAACCTATCGAATCAAGTATCCAGCCATTTGAAGCTAACGAGCAGGTGTTGCTTCAAAAAAAGTAAAGTATGACACAGGGGTTACCGTTCAGCAAGAAAAAAAATGCAGCATAAATTTATTTTGAAGAGCATGTAGTTCCATAGGTACCAGTCTATCAGGACATCTGGTTAAATAGCTCGCCGAATATCAACAGTTCGAAATAAAAAATATATCCAAGCTGATATTTCCATATGACGGACACCATTTTAACTGTAAACTTAACCTGAAATTTGGTTGCACTCCAACTTTAAACAAACAAAAGAAAAAGCTAGAATTTATGTCGATATCATGTGCGAGTCGGAAGGCAGCAGACCTGGCGAGGCGAAGATCACGAGGGACATCAAGGGATACGAAGCATAGCTTTTCCTTTGCATCATCAATGAGAAGGGTCTCATCCATGACATTAAGGGAGCGGTATGAAACGAGCTCCTTAAGGTAGTTTGTGAGGGCCTTGCCACCAAGGTCCATGCGCCGCATAGCATAATTCAGCGTGAAGTTCTGAAGGACAGGGGACGCATGAGTGAAGGAGAAGCCGCAGTCAACAACGAGGCTGCATTGGGCACGAAAGAGCGATGGCTGGCAGCTGGCCTCGTAAAGATGGACAAGGGAAGGAGAGTCTGCGACATAAAGAGAGCTGAAGCCAAACTCCTCAAACACAAGTTCGTCAGTTGCATGCTGCAGTCCTGGAGGGTTGAACTGTGGCTCCACCAGCAACAAGGATGAGTTCGTCGGATCCACCTGGAGGAGGTTGCGAAGGACCCGTTCCCACACCTCCCGCTGCACCTCCGTGTTGATAAGGTAACCGCGATCGATAGGACGCTTCAGAGTCATGCCAGTCACATCGATGTCTTGTGCCTGGAGCTGGTCAGCTGCTAGCCATTTCTTCGAATTTGCACCGGTACCAGGGGACTTTGCTATACAATTGGGGACAACTGCAATCGGGTCCTTGTCCCCGCCAAAACCAGCTTTCAGAAGACCACCCCCGTTGTCTATCACCACCACACCAGATCCACCTGTCATTAAAAATCCCACTCTTATCCACGTCTCTCTCTATACAGCTGAGATCCAAGCAGATATACTTGAATCTGAGAGGGGTCCTGCAGACAGAACAAGAAAGGCATTGAAACACGACACTGTGGACAAATTAACTCAAGTAAAATGCGCACGTATCAGCAGCAGATATGATAAATCTGACATAGTACATAGGCGGAGGGATTCATGACAAAATAAAAGTCTAGACAACTTCCTACAGCAATATAGCGAATCAACGAGCCAGTGAGAAAATTATAAAAGGTGTCTAACGAAAACATAGCAACTAGAAAATAAACCATGAAGTTCTACTCATGTGAGCACAACAATAGCTGGATCGAACATCTCTATTTTCTCTTTATCGCTGGTAACAGCAGAAGCAAACCATGAAGTTCTACTCATGTAGCATAACAATAGCTAGATAGACATGTCTACTTTTTTATTTATCAGCAGTAACACCACAAGCAATGAGGAATCCTGCACCTACAGTAACAGAGAGTGTCTATGCAGTCCGAATCCTAGGGCCCAATCTCCTGTCAGAGCCAGGGTCTACAATTCGTTTCAGCATCTGATTCCAGAGAAGCCGCAGGGCGACCAACAGATACCAAAAAACACTCACGTTGAGATCCAAAATCGTTCAAAATATCAGTTATATCCTACACAAGTTGAAGGAGTTCTGGCTGACGTTTCAACATAGGTTTCCACGAATTCAATACTTTTCTTTTCGGATTACAAGCTAGACGGTCAAGGAAACAGAAAACATGGGCGCACCAGATTGCCCCGAGAACAGGTAGTCCTTGCGTACAGCACATTGCAGGACAGGACAACCTAACCCGGTTTATTTCATGGAACTAAATCAGCAAAATGAAGAAAAATAAAAACACCATGGGCAGAGGCAGCTCAACATGAGTGACCACCTGACTATCCAGGGGCGGATTTAGATCGTGCGCTGGGACTGTGAAGTGAAGGCCAGTGGGATTTAACTAAGCGAATCGGCGGAGGAACACAAGCTGAAGCTCGTACCTGAAAGGAGACCCAGCTGCGAAGATTACGGTGGGGGCAGCAGGGACGCGACGAGGGAGAACGGCGAACGCGGTGGCGACGCGCGCGAGGGCTTAGGGGTCGAAGGGCGGTGGGGATTGAAACTTGAGAGGCGCCGGCGGTGGCGGTGACGGTGCGCGGCGGCAGGGCACGCGGTGGTACAGAACGTGAGAGATGGAGCCAGCCGGCAGCCGCCGCCTGTGCACAGTTCACTGGGGGAGAGGGAAGGAAGCAAACCTGGCCATCCGGTCAGCCCGCTAAGGCCTTAGGGCACTGCATGGCCCACCAGAGCCCGTTAGTCAAACGGGCCTTGTCGTGGGTTTCGTCCCACTGTGCGAAGAGATCACCAGCGACATAGAGTAACTCGCGGGACGCACAAAAATCGCTTTGCAGCATGTTGCATCCCGCTATCACGGGGCGTCAGCTTTTCCTTCGACCAAGCGTGTTAAAATGCAGCGCGAGGCAGCAGGGCAAAAACATCCCTCCCTCCACCAAGTGTTCTAAAATACAGCGCGCGGTGTCGGCGCAAAATATATACAGACAATAATATGATCAATAAGATGAAATAATTCAACAATAAATGGTTCCAAAATCTCAACCTAGATAGCATAGTTCAAATCTAAAGTATAGTTTCACACAACCAAGTTCAACACAAATTTACAAAAATAAACGCAAACACATTATTTGTCGATATCTTTATAGTCATTGTCATTGCCGTTTCCATCTCCATTGTGTGCTTCATCTTCTTCGGAGTCTTGGACAATGGTCTTGGTAGAAGGTGTTGGATTTATCAAAGAGCCCATGAATCCCCCTGGCGGTGCTCCCATGCCATCGTGCGGTGCTCTCATGACTCTCATGACGTTGTGTGGTGCTCCCATGCCTCTAACTTGACCCATCGGTGCACTCATCCCTCCCATGCCTCCATAGCCTCTGTGTGGTGTTCCCATGCCTCCAAATGCACCCGGTGATGCCCCCATGCCTCCAAAGCCACTCATTGATGATGTATTCATCAGTATTATGACTGCAAAGCTTGCCAACATTCTCTTTTTGGCCAACACTTCATCGCCATGGTGTAGTTAGCCGGCCTACCTCTCGGCGATTCAATCAAACCCTCACCATGCTCATCCACTACAAACTCATCTTCTTCATCGCCATTTTCTTGGTCCATTTGTGAGAAAGAGGAGCCAACATTCATTTGCGAGAAGAATGACTCATCGTCAACACTACATTCCAATCAAATGAACACATATGAACATCATTGTGTACATTCATCTATCTTAAAAGAACAAAAAAAGGAAAATTTTACCTTGTTGTCATTTTGTTGAGTAGGTTGCGCGCGCCGAAAGCCATTGTGGTCGGTGGCGATGACGGCTATTGGGGAGCGCTCGTTGGAGCATGCGGAAGAGGCAGTGGAGGAGGCGGAACGGTGCGGTGACAGGAAACGATGGACTCTGCCGCCTTTTTGGTCGGCTGCCGCCGCGGAGGCCGGCCGCTTGGGAGCTCTGGCCCTTCCCTTCGGTGTGGGCATCGACTGTTGGGCTGCCGCCGCGGAGGCTGGGTGCTTGGGAGCTCGGGCCCTTCACTTCGGCATGGGCGTCAGATGTTGGGTTGCCGCTACGGAGGCTGAGCGCTTGGGATCTCTGGCCCTTCTCTTCGGCATGAGCGTCGGTTGCGGTGGAGCGGCACTTGGGTTGTGCGAGTTCGGCCATGGAGGCACGAAGAGGACGAAGGCATAGGTGTGCGAGCTACCGATGGTGGCAACAGTGCTAGGATTTAGCGCGGGCGGTAGCGAAACTGCAGCGTTGGCGCTAGCCGTGGGGTGGACCGAGTACGGAGGGGTCGGAGGAATGCCGGAGGATCCGTCCATCGTTGAAGTGTCGCCGGCAACCGCATGGAGGGGAAGGGGAATCGAGGGAGCGGGCGTGGGGGAAGTTTCCTGGAGGCAGTTGTTGTTTCGTGCGCGAGCCAGAGCGATAGTGCGCGCTCAACTCAACTCACCAAAAATGACGTGCTGGAGGGGCCAAAATGCCACGCGCGGAAAAAGATTTAGCGCGTCTGCTGGAGGATGCAAATTTATCGTGCGCGATGTATATCAACAGTTATTTTAGCACGGGCGTGTTTTAACGTGACTGTTGGAGTTGCTCTTATAGGTGTAAGGTTATGTTTGTTACCGCTTCAATTTCAGGTTTTGCGTTGCAGAATCGGAAGGTGAAACAAACGATCAAAATTTGGACCGCATTGGCGAGAAGTAGGCCCAGAAAACGTACTAACGACAGCGGGTGGCCAAAAGTAGGGAAAGGGGTGCTTCCAGCGCTTCCAGAGTTGCACCAGAGGAGACTATCCTCTATACTTCGGATTAATTACAAGGCCCCTGCCACCGCACCATCCACCTCGCCTACACCCCTGGATTAATTACAAGGCCCCTGCCACCGCACCCATCCACCTCACCCAAACCCCCAGCCCAACGCGGACACACCAGGACTCGCCCTCGACCTTCTCTCTAGTCGCTATGGAAAATAATGGTTAGGGTTCCTGCCGCCGGTCGGCTTCCACACCATCAAAACTCCCCTCCACCGCTCCGTTTTGGACCCTCCAACTTTACCCCAACTTTGCAGATGAATACATGCACATGCACATATTCCTATTTCTATCCTTCATTAGTTCCTAAACGCTAGGATGTTACATTTTTTTTAGCCGACTACTGTCCAAATAGCCCCCCAAAGGCCACCGTCCGATGTGAAACGTGGGAGGGATCGAGTGGAGATGCTCTAACCCATTGATGTCTACGCAGTTCTATTTTTGTAGACAGTTGTTGGGCCTCCAAGTGCAGAGATTTGTAGAACAGCAGCAAGTTTTCCCTTAAGTGGATCACCCAAGGTTTATCGAACTCAGGGAGGAAGTGGTCAAAGGTATCCCTCTCAAGCAATCCTGCAATCAAGATACAAGAAGTCTCTTGTGTCCCCAACACACTCAATACACTTTTCAGGTGCATAGGTGCACTAGTTCAGCGAAGAGATAGTGAAATACAAGTGGTATGGATAATTATAAGTGGTAACGGTGCCAGAAAATAGCTTGCTGGCATGTGGTTAACGTAGGAAAAGACTAAAGGCAAACTGAAATAAAAAAGGAAGCGAGCAAACATGTAATAGATCTAATAGCAAACGGTGTTTCAGTGCTTAGAAACAAGGCCTAGGGATCATACTTTCACTAGTGAACACTCTCATATAAATATATTCTTCTTTATGATACTACTCTTAGCTACTCTCCGGTTGGACACTCTAATCCATGGTAGGGCTATAACATCACACCTCAAAGTTCATATTTCCCATCTAGATAACCCCACACTGTCACCTTGAGTACTAGATGGTTCCAACAAACACCACAATTTCATAAAGACATCCAACTCCAAATATAACTCATAACAAGTATTTGTAATCTCTAGCCTAAGTGCCACCATGGTGTGCACGCTGTCACTTTCACACACATGGGGAGAGCAGAGATCTATTAAAGCACTTGAGTAGCAAGGTAGATCTATAGATTACAAGCTCATGATCTCAATAAGATCATGCATAGAGAGAGTGATGAACACATAGCTACCGGTAGAATCCTTAGCCTCGAGAGAGAACTACTCCCTCCTCATCATAGGAATCAGCAATGGTGATGGAGATGGTGGTGGAGATCGATGGAGATGGCTCTAGGGGCACTTCCCCGTCCTGGTAGGGTGCCGGAATAGAGACTTTATGTCCCCCGAATCTCTCGTTCGGTGGCGGCGGCGCTGCGGAACTTTTCGTGGCTGGAACCAAAAATAGTAGAAAATAGGCAGCTGGCACCGTGGCTCTTGTTAATAGGTTATTCCAAGAAATCATATGAAAAGTACTTCAAAGTGTGGACAAAACACAAGAAAGTAGATAAAACCAAGTCATGGAACATCAAAAATTATGGATACGTTAGCAACATATCACCATCTCCAAGCTTAACTCATGCTCGTCCTCGAGTAGGTAAGTAATAAAAAGAAAGAATAGTTTTTGAGGTGACATGCACCATCATAAAATTGATCAAAGTATTTATAAAACATTGATAGCTGGGATCATAGTACTTCAATCATAACATGAAAGATAAAGTTCTAACAATAAGACAAAGCAACTATGTTGCAACATGAAAAGGCACAAACAAAAGATTCATGAATAACAATGATTTGCAAGACGTTTGTTTGTTTCACATAAAGAAAACATAGTATAGTGGCATTCAGCTTGTCCCTCATAGAGTAGCAAACATAAATGCATAGGACACCTTCAAAGTTCTTAAGAGTGACTAGATACAAATAGTTTAAAACAAGCAAATCAAAGCTATGCATCAATCAACAAGTCTTGAGACAATGCACATAAAACTAAGAATGGCCACTATGCTCTCAAAGTAGGTGCATAAAGATAGAAGGTGGAGACTCAATATAATGGTGGAAGAAAGGCCTTCATAGAATGAAGCAGAGATTCACGTTTCATAAAGAGCTTCCAAAAATTATGGTAATTTTTAGCTTTTAGCTCTCATTGCCCCTATCATAAGCATCTTGAAGTGATTAAGGTTAGAGTGAACAAACTATGGATTATATGCTTAACAAAGTATAAGTTGGAAATCTCATGTCCCTTGAATACGAGGTCCGCTCCTCATGCTACTCAAGTTTAGTCACCGGTAAGTTCTTGTCATCATAAGTACATGTGTATCATAGAGAACTGCCAACAGGGTACCCCTTGCCCGATGATACGGAAAAATCCGCATATCAAAATGACAAGGCAAGCAAACAACGAGCATCTCAGCAATCTTCTTATTTAGCATGGGAATATGGTGCTTTTTTCTCTCTTTCCTCTTTTCGTATATCTCTTTTTTTCTCTTTTTTCTCAATATCTGACTCTTTTTTTATAAGTAGAATGCTTCATAGACAGCTCATTATGGTTATGCTGCAGGTTTCCACCATGACGGCATGGATTAGACCAGTGGCCCAGGCGTTTCTCTAACACACATACATAACTCCATGGACTTACAAGCTCCCCTTTCATTTCACACCGACGACATCCATATACAAAAGAGCATGATATCAACTAGGTATAAAGTACTAGTGCAATGTTGCAGCATGGTTCTGCTAATCCCCAACAAATAAGTGCAAGCATATACAACACAGACGGCACAATGGTTCAAGTTTATTAAGGGCAAGAAAAGTAAAGTGTGCCATCAAGTTCGTGAGAGCTTTAATCACTAGTTTTCTCATAACAAGTTTAATTCGGAAGGTAAACAAAAGCATGAATATACTTGGAATAGCATAAGCTAGTAGGTAGATATGGTGGACTCTTTGGAATAACTTGGTTTAGGGAGTTGGATGCATGAGTGGAACTCATACTTGGTTATGGAGGCTAGCAAAAGACTGGGAGCGGTAAACTAAGAGAGCAATAATGGCCATAATCATGCAGAGCGACAAAACATCATTGATCAAAGCATAAAATGATACTACAAGTTGAAAACTAAAGGATCATAAAGGCTATGGTGACTTGGGATAGTCATAACATGGTGTGAGCATGCGCCAAGTCAACCCAAATAAAGCATCAAAGAAGAATACCACAATACTATGCTTTAATATGCTAAAACAACGCATGATTCTTTAAAGGCACATTAAGCAATCTCAATTGTTTATAACAAGTCATGCTACAACAAAGTATACTAAGCATAAAGCCAAAACAATATCAAGCATGGCATGACAAAGCATAGGCCATAGTCAAAAACAAGCTCTCTTTACCACTTAAGCATGAACTTTCCTACTCTTTTCCAAACCAAACCAAACTATTTGAAAACCAATGTATGAAAGAGGGGGTCCAACCAATTTATTCAGCAAACTAAGCAAACCAAGAAAACGAAAACTAAAACAAAAAACAAAAAAGAAGAAGCTCCAAGAACAACACAACTGTGCATGAAACAATAAAAATAAAGTCTTTGGGAGAAACCTGGGATTTTTATTGATGAAGAAGGGGATGCCTTGGGCATCCCCAAGCTTTGACGCTTGTACTTCTTGGATATTTCTTGGGGTGACACGCGTGACATCCCCAAGCTTGAGATTTAGTTCATCCTTCATCTTATTACTCATTCCTTCCATACACCTGGAAGTTTTCCTTCATACAAAACTTCACACAATCTTTATTAGCAACATTAGTGCACTCAAGATAATAAGTCTTTAGGTTCAGTTTCAACACCAATAAAACATCCATTAAAACACAAGCTATTGTAGCACTTCCCTCAAAAAGCTCAGTTCCCCAAAAGAACTCAAAAAGGAACCAACAAGAAGCAAATGCAGAAAATGGCAGAAATCTGTCAAAACAGACCAGTAGGTAAAGATGAATTTTTTCGAAGACCTTCTGTTACTCAAATCAAAATGTGTTGAACTAACGAAATTTAGATAACAACCTAGGGCAGAAGCACAAACATTCACGCCTCAAAGGGACGTACAGAGATTTTACACGAATTTTTACGGTGAAGCACAGAAATCTGTTTCGAGACATCAATTTCCCCAATCATTACTTCTCTCTCATTAGAGGTTACTCTTGGCACAAAAAGCAAATAAAAAGGATAAGGAGCGGTTATTACAGAGGTAATAACTTCCAAGACTCATCTAAAACTTTTGGTTATCTCCCAATAAGTACTTTTCTTTAACGCCTTTAAGTTAGGCATGATAGTTTGAGAAGATGCTCACATTAGAAATATGAATTGAAGTAAAAGAGAGCATCAAGAAGCAAATTCAAGGCACATTTAAGTTTAACCCACTTCCTATGCATAGGAATCTTGTAAAGAAACAAGTCATGAAAGCACAAAGCAACAAGCATAGGAAAGCAAAACAAGTGCAACTTCAAGACTTTCAATATAAAGAGGGGAAACTTAATATTGTTGAGCCACATGCTTAAAAGAATTAATACTCTCCACATAAACATAGTCATTCTTATTAATTGTAGTGGGAGAAAAATCAACAAAATAACTATCATTATTATTCTCATCACCATAATCATCAAATATAGGAGGCATATTATAATCATAATTAATTTTCTCCTCAATAGTAGGTGGACTGAAAATATCATATTCATCATTGTAATCATCATATATTGGAGGTTTGGTATCATCATAAGCAATAAAATAGCTATGTTCCAAAGCTGGGGAACTAAAAAGATCATTTTCATGAAAACTAACTTCCCCAAGCTTAGACTTTTCCATAGCATTAGCAATAATGGTATTCAAAGAATTCATACTAATAACATTGTTATTAGCATGCAAATAGAGTTCCATAGGTTTTTAATTTTCTCTTCAAACACTTCATGTCCTAACTCAAGATATATACTATAAAGCTCTCTAATTTTGTTGTTGTTTTCCATTAAGCCTAACTAGTGAAAACAAGAAACAAAAAGACAAAATTGCAGAATCTAAAGGAAATAACTTCGAGCACTCACACCAGAGGATGTGAGTACCTTTTAACTTACCTCCCCGGCAACGGCGCAAGAAAATAGCTTGATGTCTATGCACTTCTATTCTTGTAAACAGTTGTTGGGCCTCCAAGTGCAGAGGTTTGTAGAACAGCAGCAAGTTTTCCCTTAAGTGGATCACCCAAGGTTTATCGAACTCAGGGAGGAAGTGGTCAAAGGTATTCCCTCTCAAGCAATCCTGCAATCAAGATACAAGAAGTCTCTTGTGTCCCTAACACACCCAATACACTTGTCAGGTGTATAGGTGCACTAGTTCGGCGAAGAGATAGTGAAATACAAGTGGTATGGATAATTATAAGTGGTAACGGTGCCAGAAAATAGCTTGCTGGCGTGTGGTTGACGTGGAAAAAGACTAAAGGAAAACTGAAATAAAGAAGGAAGCAAGCAAACATGTAATAGATCTAATAGCAAACGGTGTTTCAGTGCTTAGAAACAAGGCCTAGGGATCATACTTTCACTAGTGAACACTCTCATATAAATATATTCTTCTTTATGATACTACTCTTAACTACTCTCCGGTTGGACACTCTAATCCATGGTAGGGCTATAACAGCACACCTCAAAGTTCATCTTTCCCATCTAGATAACCCCACACTGTCACCTTGAGTACTGGATGGTTCCAACAAACATCACAATTTCATAAAGACATCCAACTCCAAATATAACTCATAACAAGTATTTGTAATCTCTAGCCTAAGTGCCACCATGGTGTGCACGCTATCACTTTCACACACATGGGGAGAGCAGAGATCTATTAAATCACTTGAGTAGCAAGGTAGATCTATAGATTACAAGCTCATGATCTCAATAAGATCATGCATAGAGAGAGAGATGAACACATAGCTACCGGTAGAACCCTTGGCCTCGAGAGAGAACTACTCCCTCCTCATCATGGGAATCAGCAATGGTGATGGAGATGTTTGTGGAGATCGATGGAGATGGCTCCAGGGGCACTTCCCCATCCCGGCAGGGTGCCGGAACAGAGACTTTCTGTCCCCCGAGTCTCCCCTTCGGTGGCAGCGGCGCTGCGGAACTTTTCGTGGCTAGAGGCTCGATGATCTAGGGTTTTTGCCTCGGGGAATATATATAAGCGAAAGAGGCAAAGTCGGTGGCCGGCCAGGGGGCCCACAGCATGCCCTGGCGTGGCAAAGGGGGACCCACGCCTAGGGGTGGTGTGGCCACCGTGTGGCCCCTCTCCGACTCTCCTTCTGGCTCCGTGAATCTTCTGAGAAAATAACAACTTTGGCTTTTGTCCGGTCCAATTCCGAGAATATTCATTTTCTGACTTTCCTGGAACCAAAAATAGCAGAAAACAGGCATCTGGCACGGTGGCATCTTGTTAATAGTTTAGTCCAAGAAATCATATGAAAAGTACTCCAAAGTTGGAACAAAACACAAGAAAGTAGATAAAACCAAGCATGGAACATCAAAAATTATAGATACATTTGCAATGTATCAACAGTTCCATCTCCAACATAATAGTTATTCATAACACGTTCAACAATGTCCATAGGTATTTTAAAAGGTACGCTTTCAGTATGTGAATTTAAAATATCACAAGTATCATTAGAATTACCACATATGGGAGATAAAGTATCAACAGAGCAAATTTTCTTCTTTAAAGCTAGGGAACTAAAAAGATCATTTTCATAAAAAACTAACTTCCCCAAGCTTAGACGTTTCCATATCATTAGTAACAAAGGTGTTAAAAAAATCATACTAATCATAGTGCTATTAGCATGCAAAGAAAGTTCCATGGGTTTTTTAATTTTCTTTTCTGACCATTCATGTTCTACCTTAGGAAAAATACTAAAAAGCTCTCTAATTTTTTTGTTTTCCATTAAGCCTAACTAGTGAAAATAAAAACAAGAAACAAAAATATATAATTGCAGAATCTAAAGGAAATAACTTCGAGCACTCACACACCAGCTACAGTACTAGAAGATAGCTTAGTAGCTAGAGGATGTGAGTACCTTTTACCTTACCTCCCCGGCAACGACGCCAGAAAATAGCTTGATGTCTACACACGCTTCTATTCTTGTAGACAATGTTGGGCCTCCAAGTGCAGAGGTTTGTAGAACAGAAGCAAGTTTCCCTTAAGTGGATCACCTAAGGTTTATCGAACTTAGGGAGGAGGTGGTCAAAGGTATCCCTCCCAAGCAACCCTGCAATCAATATACAAGAAGTCTCTTGTGTCCCCAATACACTTGTCAGGTGTATAGGTGCACTAGTTTGGCGAAGAGATAGTGAAATACAAGTAATATGAATGATTGTAAGTGGTAATTGCAATCTGAAATAAGAGTGGCAACAAGCAAACATGTAACATAGCTGATTGTTAACGGTGTTTCAATGCTTAGAAACAAGGCCTAGGGATCATACTTTAACTAGTGGACACTCTCATATAAATATCTTCTCTTTATGATGCTACCTTGAATTACTCTCCGGTTGGATGAAGTAGGGCCATAACAGCACACCTTAAAGTTCACATTCCCCATCTAGATAACCCCTCACTATCACCTTGAGCGCTAGATGGTTCCAACAAACACCACAATCTCATAGAGACATCCAACTCAAATTATAATCATGATAAGTATTTTTGTAACCTTAGCCAAAGTGCCACACGGTGTGCACACTGTCAACTTCACACACGTGGGGATAAGCTGAGATTCGTTAAAGCACTTGAGTAGCAGAATAGATCTATAGATTACAAAGCTCATGATCTCAATAAGATCATGCATAGAGAGAGAGATGAACACATAGCTACTGGTAGAGCCTTTAGCCTCGAGAGAGAACTACTCCCTCCTCATCATGGGAGTCAGCAATGGCGATGGAGATGGTGGTGGAGTCGATGGAGATGGATCCGGGGGCACTTTCCCGTCTTGGCAGGGTGCCGGAACAGAGACTTCTGTCCTCTGAATCTCCTCTTCGGTGGTGGCGGCGCTGCGGAACTTTTCGTGGAATTCTAATCTGGTCTTTAGGTTTTTTGTCCCGGGGGCAATATATCAGCGAAGAGGCAAGGTTGGTGGGCACCCGAGGGGCAAACAACACCCCATGGCGCGGCCTGGGCTGGCCCGCACCACCAGGTGGTGTGGCCACCTCGTGGCCCCTCTCCATCTTGTCTTATGACTCCGTGAGTCTTCCGGTAAAATATTGACTTTGGCTTTTGTCCGGTCCAAGTCCGAGAATATTTCTTTTCTAGCTTTTCTGAAACCAAAAACAGCAGAAAACAGGCAACTGGCACTGTGGCATCTTGTTAATAGGTTAGTTCTAGAAAATATATAAAAGTATCTCAAAATGTAGATAAAACATAAGAAAGTAGATACTAAACAAACATGGAACATCAAAATTTATAGATATGTTTACGACGTGTCACACGTTTGTCTTTTTTGGTGACCATATATGTAGTCTTTGTAAAAAGATCGTCTAATGAAATACTTAGTATATGGTTACTTAAAAAAACTTATCTAACCCATGCTAGATTTAGCAGCTTGTACGTCCATAAGGATGGAGTTGTTAGCATAAAACTATCACTTTACATGTCAAATTTTCCAAATGGTACCAGTCGACCTCCAAATCGCAAAAAACTACCAGATTGGAAACAAGTTATCGCAAAATGCACTGATTGTCGTTTGATCACTAATTGACACGCTAACTAACAGTGGGACCCACCTGCCAGGTCAACGTGGCACCCATTTGATGCCTCTCTAACACGGCCGTTAACGACCATTAGCATAAAACTACCACATTTATAGTCAAATTTGTACCGGTTGATGTCTCAATCGCAAAAAACTATCACATCGAAACCAAGTTTTCGCAAAAAGCACCGGTATCAGGAATCAACGATGAATCTGACATCGTGACCCACTTGTAAAGGGCTATTTGCTGACGTGTACATGGACCCATAATCCACAAGTTTTTCTGCCTTCTCCTTCTCTTTGCCTCTCTCTCAATTCCTTACTGAACTATGGCTATTAACCCTGGTTAGGGTTGCTCTCTGTTCTAGGGCTCCTTTATCTGCCTATTTACTATCACTTGTGGTAGAGATTTGCTTAGTGTATTCCTTTTGCTAAGATGTTGTGATGAATTTAGCTCCGTAATTAGTTCAGGGTTAATGACAATAGTACTCTGTCAATTGATTGTTGTCTAAGTATAAACCTTTATTAGCAACATTAGTGCACTCAAGATAATAAGTCTTTGGGTTCAGTTTCAACACCAATAAAACTTCCATTAAATCACAAGCTACTATAGCACTTCCCTCAAAAAGCTCAATTCCCCAAAAGAACTCAAAAAGGAACCAACAAGAAGCAAATGCAAATAATGGCAGAAATCTGTCAAAACAGAGCAGCGGGTAAAGACGAATTTTTTCGAAGACCTTCTGTTGCTCAAATTAAAAGTGTTGAACTAATGAAAGTTAGATAAAAACCTGGGGCAGAAGAACAAAAATTCATGCCTCAAAAGGACGTACAGAGATTTTACACGAATTTTTACGGTGAAGCACCGAAATCTGTTTCGGGACAGCAACTTTCCCAATCATTACTTCTCTCTCATTAGAGGTTACTCTTGGCACAAAAAGCAAATAAAAAGGATAAGGAGCGGTTATTACTGAACTTCCAATAGTCATCTAAAACTTTTGGGTTATCTTCCAATAAGTACTTTTCTTTAACGCCTTTAAGTTAGGCATTATAGTTTGAGAAGATGCTCACATAAAAAATATGAATTGAAGTAAAAGAGAGCATCAAGAAGCAAATTCAAAGCACATTTAAGTCTAACCCATTTCCTATGCATAGGAATCCTGTAAAGAAACAAGTCATAAAAGCACAAAGCAACAAGCATAGTAAAGCAAAACAAGTGCAACTTCAAGACTTTCAACATAAAGAGGGGAAACTTAATATTGTTGAGATACATAAAACCATGTTTCCCTCTCTCATAATAACTTTCAGTAGCATCATGAACAAATTTAACAATATAACTATCACATAAAACATTTTTATCATGAGCCACATGCATATAAGAATTAATACTCTCCATATAAACATAGTCATTCTTATTAATTATAGTGGGAGCAAATTCAACAAAATAGCTATCATTATTATTCTCATCACCATAATCATCAAATATAGGAGGCATATTGTAATCATAATTAATTTTCTCCTCAATAGTAGGTGGACTGAAAATATCATATTCATCATTGTAATCATCATATATTGGAGGCATAGTATCATCAAAGTAAATTTTCTCCTCCATGCTTGGGGGACTAAAAATATCATGCTCATCAAAACTAGCTTACCCAAGCTTAGAATTTTCCATAGCATTAGCAATAATGGTGTCCAAAGAATTCATACTAACAACATTGCTATTAGCATGCAAAGAAAGTTCCATGGGTTTTTTAATTTTCTTTTCAGACAATTCATGTTCTATCTTAGGAAAAATACTAAAAAGCTCTCTTATTTTGTTGTTGTTTTCCATTAAGCCTAACTAGTGAAAACAAGAAACAAAAATACAAAATTGCAGAATCTAAAGGAAATAACTTCGAGCACTCAAACCGGAGGATGTGATTACCTTTTACCTTACCTCCCCGGCAACGGCGCCAGAAAATAGCTTGATGTCTACACACTTCTATTCTTGTAGACAGTTGTTGGGCCTCCAAGTGTAGAGGTTTGTAGAACAACAACAAGTTTTCCCTTAAGTGGATCACCCAAGGTTTATCGAACTCAGGGAGGAAGTGGTCAAAGGTATCCCCTCTCAAGCAACCCTGCAATCAAGATACAAGAAGTCTCTTGTGTCCGCAACACACCCAATACACTTGTCAGGTATATAGGTGCACTAGTTCGGCGAAGAGATAGTGGTGATGAGAATAAATATACACTTGTCAATACACTTGTCAGGTATAAATATATTCTTCTTTATGATACTACTCTTAACTACTCTCCGATTGGACACTCTAATCCATGGTAGGGCTATAACAGCACACCTCAAAGTTCATCTTTCCCATCTAGATAACCCCACACTGTCACCTTGAGTATTGGATGGTTCCAACAAACATCACAATTTCATAAAGACATCCAACTCCAAATATAACTCATAACAAGTATTTGTAATCTCTAGCCTAAGTGCCACCATGGTGTGCACGCTGTCACTTTCACACACATGGGGAGAGCAGAGGTCTATTAAAGCACTTGAGTAGCAATGTAGATCTGTAGATTACAAGCTCATGATCTCAATAAGATCATGCATAGAGAGAGAGAGATGAACACATAGCTACCGGTAGAACCCTTAGCCTCAAGAGAGAACTACTCCCTCCTCATCATGGGAATCAGCAATGGTGATGGAGATGGTGGTGGAGATCGATGGGGATGGCTCCAGGGGCACTTCCCTGTCCCGACAGGGTGCTGGAATAGAGACTTTCTGTCCTCCGAATCTCCCCTTTGGTGGCGGCGGCACTGTGGAACTTTTCGTGGCTGGAGGCTTGACCATTTAGGGTTTTTGCATCGAGAGGCATCTTATAGGCGAAGAGGTAAGGTCGGTGGGCGGCCAGGGGCCCACACCACCTGGTGGCGCGGCCAGGGCTAGCCCGCGCCACCATATGGTGTGGCCACCCTGTGGCCCCTCTCCGTCTCGTCTTCTAGCTCCGTGTCTTCCGGTAAAATATCGACTTTGGCTTTTGTCCGGTCCAATTCCAAGAATATTGATTTTCTGACTTTCCTGGAACCAAAAACAGCAGAAAACTGGCAACAGGCACTGTTGCACTTGTTAATAGGTTAGTCCAAGAAAGTGTATAAAAAGTACTCCAAAGTTGGAACAAAACATAAGAAAGTAGATAAAAACCAAGCATGGAACATCAAAAATTATGGATACGTTAACAACGTACCACAGCCCTACTGCCATAAAGTCCGACGCGACGGTGGAAATGCATCCACCAGAACACATCGAAGAAAGCCTCTAGAACAACACAACACCATAGCACCACTTAGGCAAGAACCTCCAAATCCTCAGAGCTATAGAACAGGAATTCAGCTCCACCCCTCTCCTCACCTCCACGGCCGGCCGAAGAAGTGGCATCAGAATCACATCTACAGATCGAGGCAGGAAGAAAGCTTATTGAACAAGCAACGGTCAAAGGTCGCCAAAGAGGAGCTCCCCCATGGAGCCCTAAAAATCAGCGAGCATGACCACTCCAGCGGCATGCCTGCACTGCCGCTAGGGTAGCTACAATGGAAACACACCTTCTTGGGAAAAAGGTGGTGAAGATTGAAGCAAATCGAAGCAGCAGCAACACAACCTCCCTCCTCTCCACCATGGCCGGCTAGGGACAGTTGCAAACCAATGCTTCTCATCTTCAATCGACACCAGCGCAAATGCCATCAAGAGGAGGGCAAAGAAAAGATAGCCGCAAGCACCTTCCCCCACGCCGCCATGGTCGGCATGTGGATGACGAGCAGACCACCACTTCACGTTGCCGCATCTCACCCCTTGCCACCATGGCCAGCCGAGTGAGCCTTGGCAACCTGTGTCATCCTCCACCAAAGAAGGGTCTCCACGGGCCTTTTATTCAAGGAGCCGGAGTTAATTGCAAAAAACCACCACATATACGCAAGAAGTTTGAAAATCCACCGGGTTACACAATTTTTGCAATCCACCGGGATTGCGCTGGTTCGTTGCAATGTGCACTGATGCCGAGATTTGGTGGCGCTAACCATGATTCTGATGGTAGGGAGTAGGGACCCACTCTTAGGGGTAACGTGGCATGGTGGGGATGGTCGAGGACCCACCAATGTTAGACATATCTAACGTTTGGGTTTTATAGTAAATTTTCGTGGGACCCACTTGCCAGTCCTCTCCCTTCTTTCTTTTCTTGATTTCCTTTAGACTTATTTTTTTCTATTTCTCTTCCAAATCTCGCACGCATAGGGGTCACCCCTAGCCCCAGTCACCGGCCACCACCACCCTCCCAGTCGCTAGTGCCACCCCTCCCCCCACTACCTCCATCACCGAGAATCATCCCTAGCCCAAGTCGTCGACGTGCCTGCCTGCAGCCACACGCGGAGGCAAGCTCCAGCAGGTAGAAGGCGGCGCGGGCGAGCGATGGCCAGGGGCCAAGGGTAGTGTGGGCGGCAGGCTTCGGCCAAGGGCCGCGTGGAAATTCCAACCAGGGGCCATGGGGCAGGGCAGCGATCTCCGGGGCTAGGTGCGGCATGGGTAGGTGATCTCCGGGGCCAGGTGTGGCATGGGCGGCGCGACGCGACGAGCTCTGGTAGGGAGCAGCGGCTCTCCCAGTTAGCGTGGCAAGCTGCGGCCAGGGGGAGGTGTGGCACGGGTGACGCGATGTGACAAGCTCTGGCAGGGAGCAACAACTCTCCTAGCTGGCGCGACAAGCTGCGGCCAGGGGGAGGGACGGCGCCGGTGGCCGGGACGGGGGTCGTGGTCAGGAGGAGCGGTGCCGGTGGCCGGGCCGGAGGTAGTGGTTGGGAAGGGCCGCACCGGCGACTAGGGCAGTGTGCTGCGGCGGTGAAAAAAGTCAGAAAAGGATTGGTAAAATAAATAAAAGAGGCAGATTTTGTGTGAGAGAGGAGCTGACAATTGAGGTCCACCGAAAAAATTGCAGAAAGCCCCTGTTTTAAAATTTGTCTTGATTCGCCATCCTCAGCCGTAATCATCGTGCCACGTCACCCCTGATAGTGGGCTCCACTTGTCAAAATTGTAGTTGTCGTGGTGAAATCACACCATCAGTGCACATTGCAACGAACCAGCGCAATCCCGTGGATTTTTGCAAAATTTGTGTAACCCAGTGAATTTTCGAACTTCTCTCGTATATGTGGTGGTTTTTTGCAATTAACTCCAAGGATCCACCAACGCCCGCCCTCCATCAGCAGCTCCGGCTACCAGAGCAACACAGGGAGGAGTGATACATTGCAAATATATCTATAATTTTTGATGTTCCATGCTTGGTTTTATCTACTTTCTTATATTTTGTCTACACTTTGGAGTACTTTTCATATGCTTATTTGGACTAACCTACTAATAGTTGCAAAAGTGCACAATGTTCTTGTTTTACACTTTGATGTGTAGGAATTACCAAGAATACAAGTGGAAACCTTGTTGGAGTCAAATTGGGATTTTTCCAGAAATCTGTCTCAAAACTCCTTTTGAAGATGGTCATGTTCCGGGTCGAAGACGGCGTCAAACGAAAAACTCTTCAACTACAAACTTGTTGGAAATTTCGCGACAAACATTCTGGACATAACATTTAGCTGATTCCAAGTTCGGACGGGCCAAATAGGCTCGATTTACTGCAGCCCAAGATGGGGTGACGGAAATCCGAGAAGCTATATAAAGGGAGGAAACCTAATTCGTGGGAGACACCTCCACCCACGAATTTGTAGCCACCAAAGCCACGTTTTTGCCTTCCCCATAGATCTCATCTCCATGGGGAAGGTCTCCCAAGAAGCCATGAAGAAAGGGTGCTAAGGGGCGGTGCTCCCATGTGATACCGACGGCGGGGAAGGAGTCCTTCGCGCCGCCGCCAGAGCCATCTCCATCGATCTTCACCACCATCTCCATCACCATTGCTGATTCCCATGATGAGGAGGGAGTAGTTCTCTTTTGAGGCTAAGGGTTCTACGGGTAGCTATGTTTTCATCTCTCTATCTATGCATGATCTTATTGAGATCATGAGCTTGTAATCTATAGATCTACCTTGCTACTCAAGTGCTTTAATAGATCTCTGCTCTTCCCATGTGTGTGAAAGTGATAGCGTGCACACCATAGTGACACTTAGGCTAGAGATTACAAATACTTGTTATGAGTTATATTTGGAGTTGGATGTCTTTATGAAATTGTGGTGTTTGTTGGAACCATCTAGTGCTCAAGGTGACAGTGTGGGGTTTTCTAGATGGGAAAGACTTACTTTGAGGTGTGCTGTTATAGCCCTACCATCGATTAGAGTGTCCAATCGAAGAGTAGTTAAGAGTAGTATCATAAAGAGAAGATATTTATATGAGAGTGTTCACTAGTGAAAGTATGATCCCTAGGCCTTGTTTCTAAGCATTGAAATACCGTTTACTACTAGATCTGTTACATGTTTGCTTGCTGCCATCTTTATTTAAGTTTGCTTTTAGTCTCTTCCACGCCATCAAGTTATTTTCTATCACCATTACCACTTATAATTATCCATACCACTCGTATTTCACTATCTCTTCACCGAACTAGTGCACCTACACACCTGACAAGTGTATTGGGTGTGTTGGGGACACAAGAGAGGGAATACCTTTGACCACTTCCTCCCTGAGTTCGATAAATCTTGGGTGATCCACTTAAGGGAAAACTTGCTGCTGTTCTACAAACCTCTACACTTGGAGGCCCAACAACTGTCTACAAGAATAGAAGTGCGTAGACATCAAGGAGCAGGGCCACCAGCCATGAGCAGATCTCGGCCCAGAGATCCTGGCCTCACGAGCTCCCGACAAGACGCCAAGCTACATCGGAAATCCGCCAAAATCAAGCCCTAATAAACCTACTGCTAACTCCGACACCCCTCCAAACCCAACCCTAGCCGGCTACTCCGACGGGGAGGGCGGCGGAAGGCCCGACACCCGTCGGCTGACTCTCAAGGAAAAGGGAAGGAGGAGGAAGAGAGGATAAGATCATCTCCACTCATGATCCCCATACGGGCTCCGACGCGGCCATTTTTTGGCCCGTATGGGAGGGGGGCGCTGGCGCGAAATCAGAAATGGGGCCGGCCGGCGCCCAGACGTGCACCCCAAACCGGCCTTTATTTATTTTCTAAATTATTTCAACACAAGCAATCAATCAAATTGGAACACAAATTCAACACAAATTTAACACAAATTCAACACAATTATTCAACAAGTTCAACATAGTACACAAATAAATTATGTTTAACACACCACATAAATTAAACAAGTTTGAATCACAATGGCCAACAAACTAGAGAGCTGCTTTCAGGTTCCAGAAATGCTCGATCAAATCATTTTGCAGCTGGTGATGAGTGTTGGAGTCTCGAAGTTCAGGCGTCCAGGCACCGAGACATCGCGGACCGGCTTGTCCTCCTCGATAATCATGGACATGAGGGCGAGGAGGATAGACAGGTGCTCGTCGTCCCCGGCCGCTGCTGCATTGATAGCAGCGACCTCCTCATCCATCAGAGCGGCCATGACCTCCTCGTCGTCCGAGTCCATCGCCTTGGCAAATGGTCGATGACCTTGTGTGCGGGGAGGAAGTCGGGTGGGAGCAGAGGTTCGCCGGCCGGCGGTTGGACGTAAGGACGGCGGAGGAAGAGGCGGCGTGGGTGTTTGGAGCTATGAAGGGGTTTATTTGGCGGTGGGGAGTGCTACCGGAGGCGGGTTCCCGACGGCAAGGTAGGGGTGGTCGCGACGGCCGCCAGGGGGTCGGGGGGTCGAAAGGGTGGGATAGGACATGATTTCTGGCCGTTTGTCACCGACAAGCTGACCCGCAATGTTTTCTCGACGCGCCGGTGCCCCCGCTTGCCTCCCTGTACATTTAGCCGGTTTCGCCTGGGGCCGCCGGCTAAATAATTGGTCCGTGGCGGCGGAAATTCTGAAATGAGGGCCGCGGCTGGATGCATTTTTGGCACCAGCGGCCCTCATAGGCCTTTTGGGGGGCTTTGAGGACCCCAAGTGGAGATGCTCTAAGGTTCTTGGTGACCATATATGTAATCTTTGTAGAAAGATCACCTAGTGAAATACTCGGTATATGGTTACTTAAAAAAAACTTCTCTAACCCACGCTAGATTTAGCAGCTTGTCCGTCCATAAGGATGAGATACCCATGTTCTTACATTAAATGCGGCAAAGCCATCATCCTAAGAAATAATTGAATTCTAAACTTCTTTGGTAAATTTAAAGACCGTCCGCCCACAGCATTTCGCGAGTCGAAGCAATCTCTCCAGTCTAGTGAAGGTCGACACAACGTTGTCACACCACCACCAGGGTGACAAAACGTCGCATCTCTCCCTTGAAACAACCCACTCGAAAAGTTGAACTCTGGTCACGAGTTTGATTCACGCTCTAAAAATTGTGCCATGGAAAACTTTTCTTTCAAATATATGAGTCCAAAATAAAACTTTGTGGTATATATTGCTAGTCATGGTAGATGATTCCCAAAGGATCCCTATGATTCATGGTCGATCCAATACACAGATCGCTCATGCTCTTTGCTCGCCTCCCGCATAGCTTTTTTATTCTCCTCGACGTGTGTACCCTTGTCCTCCATCCCCCTTCATGAGCAGTTCCCTCTAGAGTGCCTTCCCCGGTGTCTTCTCGACCAGTCCTCCATCCTCCTTCATGAGCAATTCCCTCTAGAGCTCACGCCACCAAGCTTCCAGAAGTTCATGGTGTTTACGGTGAATGGATTCGTGGTAGCCAGATCTTGCTCTGACGGCACTGGTAAATGTAGAATCTTTTGGAAGCCTAGACGAACAGATTAAGATGTTTTTTTTGTTGACGAAATCGCTATAAAAAATCTATAAAAACACAAGTTTTGGGGCGTCGCCAAGCCTGGACAGCTGCCCGGGCTGGAGGGACGCTGGGTTCGCCCATGTTCAAGGCGGGCTCCTTCGAGATAGATCCATCGAATGTGTATATCTTGCAAATACACATTGCATTTCGTGGTTTTCGATTGGATGCCGTAGAATTGTGTGGGCGGACCCAAGGCTTTAGTAAATGGGGATTTTGTGCTTATTTACAAGTAAAATCAATATTTTTAACCAATTTGACTTGAGGTTTGTCCGGGCTTAGAAAACATTTTGGGTCCGCCATTGTTACGGGTTACTACTCCAGTAAGACTAGAATCGACGTGTTGAAATTTATGGCCATTTTTGGCTTGTGAAATAAATTGCGATCGGTCTACTGGTACTACTTGGTTGACCGTGGTGGGGAGCGAATTTACGCCCGCTCCCCTTTGGCTCGCCGGAACACCCGCCGTGCGTTCCTACCAGTAGCGAAAAGGAAGGTCCCGACCAACCAAAAGGTTTTCCTTCTCTCTCTCTTCCGCCTTTTTCCCACGAGCTGCAGCAGCAGCAGCGGCAGAAAAAGCCAAATCTACACTCACACACCCATCAGTCCCCCCCCCTCCCCACCCCCGCTCTGCTCTCCCCACACTCCCACCCCGCCCACAGATCACCCCGCCTCCAAATCCAGCCGAGCTACCACACTGCACGCTCTTCGCCGGCGGAGGAGGAGTAGTAGTAGTCCGGCGGAATGGGCGGGCCGCTGGGCGCCATCATCGGCCGCTACCCCTCGGCGACCAGCACCGGCGGGGGCGGGGAGGACGCCGAGCAGCGCGGCGGCGGCGGCAGCGTCAACCTGGGCATTATACGCCACGACCGCCGGTGCCGCGACCTGGCCTTCCTCGTCCTCTTCGCCGCCTTCTGGGTCGCCATGATCGTCAACTCCAGCTTCGGCTTCAACCAAGGCAACCCCCTCAGGTCCGTCCGTCACCCCCACCTCCACCCCCACCCACTCCGCATTGACTGACCTCTTCCTCCAGATTCGCCCGTATCCACTGTTACGTGTCGCTTAATTAACTTCCATTTATTCTACGCCCGAGATCTTTGCTCACCGGGCATTTTATTTTCTAACTGCTCCAGAACCACCCTGTGTTTTTTATCAAACTAATTAATTAGTTAAAATTTGGGGGGAAACGCTTGCTCATGTTCCTGCTGTGAAGTCTCAGGGTTTATTTTGGTACTCCTACTACTCGGCGAATGTTGCTTCGTAGCGGTCTGAAACGGAACTAGCAGCTACGGCCGTGTTGTTTCTAGTGCAGAGCGAATCTGGTTCTTGTTTAGTTTAGGTACCCCGACCGAGAAAGATGGGGGTGTCTTTCGCTTTCTTTCTGGAGGGAGTGAGGAAGAGACGACGGGCCTGCTTCTGGTGGTTACAATATAGGGGTGTGGTGGCCTAGGAATTGTATGCCCTCCACAAAACCCTCGCACCAAGGGTTGTGCTCTCACAGACTGAAAGCTGGTAGCACCATGTAATGTGCCTTTTGGGTGTGTGCTACGAAACTTGTACATGGCTACCTACCATTCTAGTGCCATTCCGCACTTCTTTGTAGTCCATGGATGGAGTTTTCTTAGTTTTTCGAGCCGAGTTAGTTCTTTACGACAGTCCGTCGTTATCGTTCGTTCGCTTTCCGTGGTGAAACCATTATTGATTGATAGTGATGTATCCCTTCCCTTCGGTTTCTTCTGACTACCATCTAGATTACTCAGCAAGACTCGGCCAGAA
Organism: Avena eriantha; assembly: GCA_910589775.1. Classification (NCBI taxonomy): domain Eukaryota; kingdom Viridiplantae; phylum Streptophyta; class Magnoliopsida; order Poales; family Poaceae; genus Avena; species Avena eriantha. Next base: position 8,021,739 of record OU342741.1, on the reverse strand, counting down.
GCTCAGTGACCTTGCTAAACGGTGTTTTCGGTCAACCAGGAATGTTCTTAATTTGATAGCGATGTAGTATCTCTTTTTGCTTTGGAGAGACAGCCTTTGGTGGCCGGTCCTAGGAATTGTATCCCCTCCCTAAAACCCTCGCACCACCCAGCTAATAAAAAGGATTGTGCTCTCATCTCATGGGCTGAAAGCTGTGAGACACTTTCTGACTGACTTTGTGCCCACATAGCTCTCGTAAACCACAATGTGCTATTGCACCACACCACTGGCATTAAACTAAAAGTAATCTTGTTCCAGGATGATATTCCAGGTAAAATTCAGTGTTGTCAGTTGTGAATCTTCTTGGTCATTATTACTGCAACTTGCACATAGTTTACCATTTTACTACCACCCTGCAATCATGTTAGGTCCAGAAAATGGAATTTTGCTAGTCATCTCACCGAGTTAGTTTTTAAAGCGGCTATCATTGTCGCTTACTTTCTCTTTGGAAACCATTCTTGATTGACAGTGATGTCCCTTTGGCTGCTCTTGGTTACCATATAGATTAATCAGGAAGAATTGGCCAGAAGCACACTACTAGTCGGCTAGACAGTGTTTGGTCAACCAGGAATGTTCTTACTGTTAGCAGATTCTGCATGAAGATCAAATGAGCAGAAATGACACCTTATTGTGCTTAATCTCCTGCAGGCTGACATACGAGCTGGACTACAAAGGCAACGTTTGCGGGGACAGGCATGGCAACACAGACGTGCACGAGCTCGAGGTCAGGTACTGGATGGACCCGAACCAAGTGTACCAGAGCGGCCTCAAGGGCAGCAAATTCAACCTGGCCGATGCAAAATCCATCTGCCTGATGGAGTGCCCCACGCCGATGCCAGATGCACTCAACTTTGTCTGTGATTATCCGGAAGGGGATATAAAGCTCTCGGTTGACGATTGGATCAACAGGGACTATGATTACTTTGAGTTTCTCACACCAGACATGAGGAACAGTTCCCTTCAGCTTCAGGGTCCATGCTACCCTGTCATATTCCCAAGCGTAAACGGTGAGCCAGTAATTTTTTTCACTCCGAGCCATTTCGTGACACCTTTCTATACGCATGGACTAACAAAACAGCTCACGCTTTGTCTGTGATTAATACAACTAGATGACTGATTCAAAATGTTCTTCCCCTTCAGTCTACTGGAGCTGCCAATATATTGCCCGGGCGTCCAATGTTTCTTTGAAGAATTGGCTGAACATGGGTGGTGCAAAAATTGAAGAAAATATGCTTATTGATAAAACTATCCACAAGGCCATCGATGCAAGATCTGCAGTCCTGAAGGTTTCTGAATTTACCCTTTCTTCTTCTGTTATCACAAATAATCCTGAGAACTCCAACAGTTTATCCTGAATGTGCAACTGTAGTATTATTCTTCCTTCAAAAGATTTTTACTTCACTGTGATTGTTCTGATAGGAGTTTATTTAGGCCCAGCATCCACACCATCATTACTACTTTTTTGTAATAAACCCTGGATGGAACCAATATGTATAGCATCTGAGACCTAATGTGTATTTGAAGATATTAATTGCCTCTTCTTCTGTTTGCAGAGATATGTTGCAGACATTGGGAAGTCCTGGCCTGTGTTATTCGTGTGTGGTGGACTTCTTCCTCTTTTCTTGTCAGTGATCTGGTTGCTGATGATTCGCTATTTTGTTGCTGCCATGACATGGATAACAGTGGTGCTATTCAATGCCCTTGTAATATCTGTTACTATGTTCTGTTACATCAAAGGTACCTATCACTATGCCATTTGACATATATGATGCATGTGACATTGTCACTAACTGGCTGCATTATACGTTCAGCTGGCTGGATTGGAAATGACCCATTAACAGTTGTTATTGGTGAAAGTGATCCATATGTCCACATAAGCGGGCGGGTAAGCACCTTCAATGGAGTCAACCTCTTACAAGATCCAGCTGCTTGTTATCTGATCATTCACCTTCTTACCAGGAAATAAGCCACCTTCATGCTGCGACAGTGCTGATGACTATAATCATGATCATTGCTTTCCTGTCCTCAATAGCTATTGTCAGGCGTATACTGATAGCCACACCTGTCCTGAAGGTAATTCTGTTGGACGTACAAGTTTGATTAGGCAATGGCTTAGTCACAAAAGCACGATGCATCGACCTACTTCTGATGTGACATACCTAATAATTTCGTAGCATTAACCTTGCAAAACTATTTTCAGGTTGCTGCAAAGGTCATCGGTGAAGTTCAGGCGTTGATAATTTTCCCAGTTGTGCCCTACTTCATCCTCACTATCTTTTATATGGTCTGGTTTTCCGCTACACTCCATCTCTTCAGCTCTGGCCAAGTTCTCCGAAATGACTGCAGTACAGATTGTTGCACGTATGATCTGAAGTTGGGCAAAGTGAACTGTGACAACTGTTGCGGGTACAGCATCCATTACACTCCACATATTGGCATTGCCATTCTTTTCCACTTATTTGGCTGTTACTGGGCAACCCAATTCTTTATGGCATGTTCTTCAACTGTGGTTGCTGGATCAGTTGCTTCGTACTACTGGGCCCGTGGTGAAATATCTGTACGCACTTGAGAATCACAAGTTTAACTATAATTTACAGACAATTTAAGCTATTCTTATATTGACAATTTAAACTATTCTGATGCAGCATGACATACCATTCTTTAGCGTCGTCTCCTCGCTCAAGCGGCTGCTGCGGTACAACCTTGGATCTGCTGCCATAGGTTCGCTTGTCGTATCTGCTGTCGAGTGGGTGCGGTTTATACTAGAATGCCTCCGCCGCAAGTTGAAGCTAGTCGATTCTGCTCGGGAGAGCTGCTGCGGGAAAGTGACATCGTCCTCATCTCAATGCTGCCTGGGCTGCATAGACTGGACCCTCATGTCTGTAAACCGAAATGCATATATAATGGTAAGCATGGATATTTCTTATTCCGATGATTAATTCTGCCCCGAAACACAATATCCTTCATTGTCTGCTCTGTTCATGGTGATCATTTTGTCCGCTTTGTTCTTCATTGTCTGCTTTGTTCTGACTGGACCCTTATGTTGTTACCATTTGGGGCTGGTTCACTCCCCACAGTTGACCTGATAGTTCTGAATTCTTCTGTGTTCTCCATATACATACAATTGAAGAAGCTGATAGATAAAATTTCCTTGTACTACGGTATCATTTGCGAGTTGCTTTCTCTGAGCAGCAGCCTTTAAGCAGCCTTGGCGTTTCTGGCATGTGTGAACTTGTGCTCATGTTGCATTGTTCTCCTACAACACTGTTAAAGTGACAAATCTTCTACTGTTGCAGATTGCCATCACTGGGAAAGGGTTCTTCAAAGCTTCGGCGCTTGCGACTGGTCTGATAATGAACAACATACTGCGCATCGGAAAAGTCAATGTTATCGGAGACGTGATCCTCTTCCTCGGGAAACTGTGTGTCAGCCTATTCTGTGCGCTTTTCGCGTTTCTCATGTTGGACACCCACAAGTACAAGTCTGCACACAACAAGATATCATCCCCGCTGGTTCCTGTACTGGTGAGCGTTTCGTCACTTCTGAACCTCATCGTAGCTATGAAGTCGACATAGGTTAATTGCATTTCTAAGGACGATTTTATTCTGATGATGGTGTAGGTAACCTGGGCCCTTGGTTACACGGTGGCCAAGCTGTTCTTCGCCGTCGTCGAGATGTCCATCGACACCATCATCCTCTCGTTCTGCCAGGACGCCGAGGAGCACCAGGGAACCGCGCAGTACGCGCCCCCTCTCCTCATGGAAACGCTGGACGAGCAGGGCGAGCTGCAAAGACTAACTCAAGGGCCTTGACTTTCTCCCTTCGTGTCAGAACTAGAGCTAAAATGGTACGGTAGTAGTACAGTAGAAAACTGATCTTGGCTTTTGGACCCCATGTAGCAGTCTTTTTCGAGTATGAGCCTGGGTTGATCTGTTGACCTGATTGGCTGAGTGTTAGGCACCTTATGTGTGTGTCTACATTATCTGATGCAATGCTTAGTGGAGTAAAGTGGGAGCTTGGAATCCATGGTACTTACCTGAGCTCTTCGCCTCTTGGTAGTGAAGTTTATGTGCTCATGTAGGGTGTAAACTTTGGGTCGTGTCATTACCAGATGCATAAGAGCATCCGTAGCAGTGTTACAAACTGGATTCCTATACCTATAAACTGTCAAAACAAAAAAAAACCTTCTCCAGTTGGGTTGCTACATGGATTGCTATCTCTATGTTCTATAGGCCCACGATCTGGGTTGTAACTGAACGCGGACATTTCGTCGAGCACCTGGCACAACAACGAGTTGCACTTCATTTGTTGGGTTGTGTCAGCTCAAAATGCGGCAAGAGCTTTTCCAGTAATGTTGTTAAACTGAATTGTTAATTTGTTAGGCGTGGCCCGGCTGTCGGGCCCCTATGAAGCTCTGCTGCCGCCCTTACTAGCATCACTGTGCCGCTAACACTGGAGTTGCCAGCATCTAAACGATGTGGATGTACAAAGTTCGGTAGAAGTGGTTATTCAGGTTTCTAGGGTTCAGGGTTTGACATCTAAACATCTTACAATTAAAATCGTATCACTGCATTTGGCACAATTTCAGTGCACATAAGCTTAAGGTAGGATCACTAAAAATGGTTCTTTCAGGATGCAGAGTTCAGTAATATCAGTCTAGGGTTGCGACTTGAATTCCCCTTCAACAAAATCATCACAAGAGAAAAAAGAGATGTAGGAGGCTCACTGCAGGAACGCCGTTGCATCAAATTCTGAATAAACTTGTTGACAAAGGGTGATATCGCTTCATTATTAGCATCCAACGCGCAGCTTGAAATTTACGGGACCTACGGCGGCTACAAGAAAATAGGGGGTGAAAATCTAAGCTCTATTGGCCACTTCGCTGATGACAGTTTGTCACAATTGGCTACTTTGGTGATGGCCAACAACTCGTAATGCATTGCAGGGGAAGAGCTTCTGGTGATGAAGGCAGGCCACAGCGAGGGTTCCATCAAGAGAGACAGTCAACTCTTCTTGCGTTATATATGTGAGATGCCCACCAGACAAAGAACCCGCTTGAGAAAATACGGCGGACCCAATGGGCATTTAGTGCGCTTGGCTCGCACGGCAGGACATCGGCCCAGGAGATGGTCATTCCCCCACTTGCGCCCATAGTTGAGCACACTAACATAATCTTAACAACTGTCAGGTATATCTGAGATGAAGGAAAATATCCACGAGAGGTACCAATGATTCGAAACTGACAGTCTTTAGAACTGTCCATAGCATGTACAGCCGCAACATCATTGACATCAGATGCACTACTAGGATCATATTCTTCATCAGACTCACCAGTATCCAAGATGTCTACCTCGGAGAAATCATTACTAGTGAGAGGAGGTCATTGGTCCTTCCCATGATGATTCAACTCCTCCATTTCTAATCAAGAAGCTTTCATACCGTCAGCACTCTGGGAATGTGGTTTTCGATAGAGTGCAACATGCCAATATTGCAGTTTAGGCTCCTTTTCAGGTACTGCAATGAAACACCGGGCTGTCTCCAGGGATTTCTTCAAATTTTTATTTTTCAAGTGCCTGGTGATAAAACAAGATGTACATACATATAGAGTCAGTCCGATGGCTAACCGTGACAGGTAAATGCTGCCACTGAACTTGAGCTGTGTTTTTGGATATATGAACTGGGAACAGACAGTTGTTATGGTGCTGATATTAAGTTTTGAATGGATATGTTAAGCAATGTTCAAGTTTGTAATGCTAAGCATCTTCCAGATCACAATAATATTTGTGTTCTTCTGTGTACTAAACAATAAAAATTATAGAGTTTTTCTGAGTAATCTTTTCTGTTTCAATCTGTTTTGTTGCTAAACATAAGAACAGTTCTATAGGATTATAAGAAATCACGGACATCCACAGAGAAAACAACATGAAGTCCAAAAAAGTAGCAAAAGGCAAAAATTCTCTGCACTTTCTTGTTGATACTTACTACCGACCATAAGCAAGCATCCTTTCCTTGGTGGAAGATTATCAGTGCAAATAGAATAAACCAACAGCCTGTCCTACATACCTTTTTCTTTGAAAGTGTATTAGTAGGTGACATGGCATCTTGCTGAACATACCCCTTACCTTGGTAGAAGACTACGAGACATCCTAAAATGTTTGTACATGATTAACCAAAACAGGGTACTTGTTGCAGATATTTTTTATACATGATTACCAAAATAATTCTAAATTATCTAATAACAAGGAGTAAGCAATCGACACCAGTAGGCCGAAGTCAGCAAAAGACAGAGTTTTTCCATAACTACAGTAGGCAAATGTTTCAGCATCTAGCAACGAAGTTCCAAATAGCATAGCACCACATATGAACACCGAACTGACACTAGGAGAAATTGTTTCAGAAAACATCTGAAGCAACACATAGACCATGAATAAGAATTAAAGAAATAACTTAACCAAATTAATTCAGATTCATAATGGGTTCACTGCAGGGAAGTAAAGAAACTACATCAGCTACTTATCTAAGTAATCGCAACTTAAGCATTACTGTATGACGGAATAGTATAAGAAATTGCAAGCAGACATTTTGTCGAGCACGTGTCACAGCAATTGTACCTGAACAACAAACAGCCTGGTTTTGGTGAGCGCGGAAGCGAGGCAATCCGAGATGTCAAGAGGCTTCCATGATATTTTGTCCTTGGAGAAGTTTGGCTCCATGGCGGCCGCCTGTGCAAAACGAATTACACACCTTCGCAACTTGGAGGCTCGTGAATTGACGAACTGAAATAAGTTTCAACTGCAAACACCACAAGAAGTTGAGCCAAGGTGTTGGCTGTCTGCCGGCGATTCCAGGATGCTTCCAGCTCTTGTAATCTCTTCTCTTCGACAAGCCAAAGCACAAAGATGTATGCACTAACCCCTAAAAGGGTATGGTATAGGATTGGTAGCTGCATTAGATGCTGGGGTTTTGTATGAGTCCCCCCAACCAGCCTTACTGTACCTGGTAAGTGTTGACTGGTTGTACATCTGGGTTTCAGAGAGAATGATCAAGTCGACCAAGGAAGAAGAATCTTGACAGATCAAAACAAAAAAGATCAAAATGGCAGAAAAATACTATAATTTATTTAAAAAAGATAGAGAGAGAATTAAATCAGAGTTGTATCGAATGTTCAGAGATCATGATCAAGTATGTAGGATCTGATCACAATTATAGGTACCGGCAGCAGACACCAAAGTTCACATATATAGTTGATTGGCACGGTGGGGAATTTTATGATAACCCCCCTGGCCATTTTAGGCCCACATGTCATAGGCAGCAGAGGGGGGTTTATGATAAACATAATCACCAACTGGGGGGTTATCATCAAAGACAGGAACTAAAATACTACATTAATTCTAGGCAGGGAGGCTCCCCTTATTCTCAGAGGCCCGGCGATGTCGACCGTAGCGCGCGGGTCGTCTGCAGGTAGCGGTAGCCGTTGGGGATGGCATTGACGACGCCTGGCTTGTCGAGGACGAGCTTCACCTCCTCGTCCGTAAGGAGCGCGGAGAAGCCGTTGACGGCGCAGGTGTACGAGAAGCGCAGCCGCGGCTGGCCATCCCGGGTCATCTTGCTGGGAAGAAAGGACTCGTGCCAGGCGCGGTGGGCGGCGTAGTCCATCTTGTCGCCGCCGGCGGGGATCTTGAGGATCACGATGTATGTTCTATACCCTCCCGGTGAAACTGGTTGCAGATAGGGGCGGGGTTTCCTTGAGTTGCGGAGGCGCGTGGCGGCGGTGGACATCTCGGCGGTGGAGAAGGCGGTCATGACAAGCACAAGGGCTAAGGCAAAGTGGGTAACGCCAGCCATGGCGGTGGCGGCCGGCGCGGAGAGGAATGGGCAAGCGACAGAGTGAGAAAAGGGAAGGAGAGGGATGGATTTGGAGGCGGCGTGGATCTGACCATCTGATTATGCGTCACGACTCACGAGCGAGCTAGACAGTACCCCTATATCTTTCGGCTTGGCCCATTAACTGGTTTTGCTGTTTGGACACGATTGTTCGCCTGCTGGCCAAAATATGCGTATTGTTTCTTCCTTTTTCCCGTCAAATGAATGAAAAAAAAGATAAGAATAACAATTGTATTCTTGCGAAATTACCAACAAAATAATTGCATGATTAGACAACATTTGTTATGCTTAGTAGTACATGTTTTCCTAGAAACAAAGCCCTGAAAGCTTCAGAGATAATGCTGAATTCTATGTATATATAGTTGCCACGTTTTTTTAAAGGAACATATATCAATATCAGAGGATACCAATTATACCCAGCCTCTGCAACTACGCATTGTCCTAGCAGCCATACGGATACGCACAGCCAAAAAAGAAAGAAGAATTATAAAAGAGAAAAGTCTGATGCGGCGTGGATCTGACCATGTGATGCGTCGCGAGAGAGCTAGACAGTACCCCTGTATCTTTGGGCTTGGCCCATTAGGGCACGTATAATGGTTCTATCTTAGCAATGCCACATAGTATGATTGCTGAGTTGGAGGAGAGAGAAACGAAAAAAAGACGTTCGTCTTCTCTTGGTTAAGAGATCATCTCTTAGCAACAATACGTCTCACCACATATTTAGAAACATCTAGTGCTGAAGATAACACTAAAAAGAGAACTCATTGTATGTCGTATTTTGTTATCATATCAAATGATATAGCATGTATACGATAAAACTGTCTTATCAACTATTGTACATGCCCTTAACTGTTTTTGCTGTTTGGACACGGTTGTTCGCCTATTGGTGCGTATTGTTTTTTTTTGAACGGTAAAGTTTCTTTCTTTTTCCCGTCAAATGAATGAAAAAAAAGCGTTAAGAATAACAATTGTATTCCTGCGAAATTACCAAGAAAATAATTGCATGATTAGACAACATTTGTTATGTTTAGTAGTACTCCCTCTGTCTCAAAATAGAAGTCACAGATTTGCCAAAAATTAGATAAATCTAACACTATTTAGTATATACATTCTTCCAATTTTTTGACAAATCCAAGACATCCACTTTGATACGGAGAGAGTACCTGTTTTCCTAGAAACAAATCCCTGAAAACTTCAGAGATAATGCTGAATTCTCTATATATAGTTGCCACGTTGTTGATAACCAAAAGTTTAAGAATGGTGCTACTCCTTTCTACTCCCTCTGTTCGGAAATATAAGACGTTTTAGCTTTGTGAACCGAGTGTATCTAGACATCTTTTAGTGTATAGGGATTCGAAGTAAACCTATATACTAAAAGACGTCTAAATATATTTGATTCACCTAATTTCCTTTGTGTCTCCTCCTGCACTCTACCTTCATCGCCCTAGGTGGTGGTGGCCTCGAAACGGGTTTATCTCGTGGCAGAGGTCACGCAACCGAAATCAGATCCATGCTGTATCCGATCCATCTTCGACCGTCCCTTTTCTCAATATGTCGCCCACCCATTCCTCTCTATGCCGGCCAGCCGCCACCTCCATGGTTGTGGTTAGCCACTTTGCCTTTGACCTTGTGCTTGTGATGACCACCTTCTCCATCAGTGGCGGAGCCAGCGCATGTAGTGACCCCGGGTAAGAATCATTCTTGGCAAAGCTGCCTAGTTACATTACATCACCCCTAACATGATGCTGATCGTCAATGGAGTCTCGCTGGAAGAGCCCGCGTAGCTTTGCTGAACTTGAGCCTACTGCATTTCATCCAACACCTTCTGCGTGTAAACCTCCGTCTCAAGTGAAGCATCAACAAATGATTTTGTTTATCTTTTTTTTTGAATTATATATTTTCATATATGAAGGTAGGGAGAACCCCAAACCTTATGGGTACAACAGAATTTTACAAAGCAGGTAGTGTTTGTAGAATGTACAGCCCGGCGTATCTCCGGGAGATGTTGGGGAAAGTGAAGAAGCTAGTTCGCTAGAAACTTTTGTTTCCACTCGTGCAGGACAGGTGCCAGCTCTTCAGATCTTGTGGCCCAAAGGTCCATTTTTTGTGCAATGTTACTGAAGAGCACTTGCTTTGTGATGCCTTTGTTGTTGAATATCCTGTTGTTTCTCGCGTTCCACAACTCTAGAAAGCATGCCGCAGTTAGCACTGGCCATGTCTTAAAATCTCTGCATGTGAGGCTATACTCCATGAACTTCTGCAGGTCATTTGAATTCGCGGCATAATGTGCGATCTGCAGTTTTTCCCACACCCAGGTTGCCTGTCGGCAGTGCAAGGCGATGTGTACAAAACTCTCAACTGCTGGGCATTGGTCACATCCTCCATCAGTGCACCACTTTTTTTTAATCATGTTGTCCTTTGTGTTTAAACACTTTCTGAATGCTAACCATAGGAAAATCTTGTGCCTGTGTGGGATGACTGCTCTCCAAATCCATTTGGCCGGGGTCCATCTCGTTCCACGATCTGCGAGTAGTCGGTAGAAGTCCCTTGTCGTCGCTGATTTGTTAGTAGTGATCATTACTCTCTTGTCAAGATCGTTAACTGCAGTCTGGCGTTGGTTGTTCAGGTTGGACATGAGCGTTTGTAGCTGCAGTTCTGCCGTGGTGGAGAGAGGGCTCAGCAGTTTCAGGATCCAGTTACCATTCATCTTCTGCGATTCGACAGAGCAGTTTTGGTCCTCTGCGAATGAGTATAGGACAGGCACAGCATGATCCAGCCTTCCCATGCCTGACCAGTTGTCGTGCCAGAAGGAGGTTCTCTTGCCGGAGCCCGGTATGCATCTTGTTGCTTGTTGCACAAGTGGGATCAACTTGAGCATTGATCTCCAAAAGGCCGAATCAGCAACACGAGGTTGAGTTGGTATTGCATCCTTTAGGTACCAATTTGCTAACCAGGAGAAGCATGGTCCCGTTCCATTGGACATCAACTTTGCCGTTAGGTTGGCCATCATTGCCCTGTTGTGCAGACGTAAGTTTTTTATCCCTAGCCCTCCCTGGTTTTTTTGGCAATGTCAGTACATCCCAGGCAACTAGGCAGTGCCCTCCTTTTACCTTAGTGTCGTTCTTCCAGACAAAGGCCCGTCTTAACTTGTCAATCGCGTCGATGCTCGCTTGGTCCCATTGGACGCATGCCATGAAATAGCTTGGCATAGCAGACATCACAACGTTCACCATCTGTATCCTTCCAGCCATGTTCATCATTCTCGGCATCCATCCAGGTAAGCGGCTACTGATTCTATCAATGATCGGTTGCAACAACTGATGGGAGATCCTTGTTGTCGATAGTGGTAGGCCCAGGTATGAACAAGGCGGCTGTGCTATTGGGCATCCAAGCACGTTTGCAATTCCCTCCACTTTCGTGGAATTCAAGTTTATTGGGAGAAAGGTGCTCTTCTGGTAGTTTATTTTTAACCCGGTATAGACAGCAAAGGCGTCCAGCAGTGCCTTTGCCACCTCAGCTTGTTGAACCGAGCCATTCATAATTAGTAGAGTGTCGTCTGCATATTGTAACGCGGGCACTGGGGATCCTTGTTCGATGGGATGAGTTAAGAAACCACCATTGTATGCCTGCTTAAACATTTGCTGTAGTATGTCTGCCATTATGATGAAAATATATGGGGATAGAGGGTCTCCTTGTTTCACCCCCCTCTGAATACTGAATTTTTGGCCACACTGTCCGTTTATTAGTAGCTGTGCCTTGGAAGTTTTGAGTAGCTCCCTAATCCAGTGTATCCATAGCTCAGGGAAACCCCTCTAGGCCAGAGTGTGCAGGATTGCTTCCCAGTGCACAGAGTCAAACGCCTTGGTAAAGTCCAATTTCAGTACCATCACTTTCCGTTTGTATTTCTTTGCGCACTGAATCATTTCCATAGCTGTTGAGAAATTTTCAACGATTGTCCTTTTTTTGACGAAGCTAGATTGCATTTGGTCTACCAACTCTGGAACTATTGGTTGTAGCCTGTTTGCCAGGACCTTTGCAATTAACTTGGGTATTGGGTGTTGTAGCGAGATCGGCCTGTAGTCCTTGATCTCTTGGGGAGAGCTGCTCTTGGGTATCAGAGCAATGAAGGCAGAGTTTGCTCCAGACAGGTCTAGGGATTTATTATGGAATGCTTGGAAGATATCTAAGATGTTGTCTTTGAGCTCAGCAAGGTAATGCTTATAGAATTCGTTTGTGAATCCATCTGGCCCAGGGCTCTTTCCTGAGGGTGAATCTGCCACAGCCGTCTTGATTTCCTCCCAGGAGAAAGGTTCCACTAGGCGCTGGAGAGGAATCATTCGTTGGCTATAAAGGTGAGGTATGTCAATGCATGGCTCCCATTCTCTATGTTCTGAAAAAAGATCCTTGAAGAAGTCAGTTGCAATCTTCAGTTTGTCCTCCTCCTTGTAGTACTCTTGCTGCCCTTGTGTAAGCACCTTTATTTTGTTTTTCCTTAGTCTGTAGGAGGCTATGGTGTGGAAGAACTTAGTGTTTCCTTAGTCTGTAATGATTTTGTTTATCATCACATACCTCATAAAAAGATGGAAAGAAAGTTATAAGTGGTTGAGAAGTGCACCATGCATCATCCCAAAAGCTAGTTTGGACTCCCACTCCCACTTTCATTCTTCTATTTTCCTAATATATATTTTTTAATTTCCAAGATATCATGCCAATAAGTGGAATCAAATTGTTTGCGATCCACTAAGGCAATGTGTTTATTTTGAATGTATTTAGCTCCAACAATTGTTTCCACAAACATTCTTGGTTTTCTAATTTTCATCACCAGTTACACAGACTTGTATTCGTTTTTCCCCATATTTTTTAATACATAGACCACCTCTTATCTTTTAGTTTACAAGTGTGTTTCCACTTTATCATGTTATATTTTCTAATTGAACTACCTCTTTCCCAAAAATAAAATACTTTGAATCTTTGCCAAATATTCATTAAAAGTTTCTGCGAACTTAAACATGGACATGCTCACATTATCTTGGAACAATACAATAGTATCATCTGCATATTGCACGACACAAAACCCTCTTTCGAATAACATATGAAATAATCCGCAAACAAAACTATTATTCTTAGATTTTATAGACAATCTAAAAAAATCCCCAACCATGTTAAATATAAGAGGTGATAAAGGATCACCCCGCCGATCCCATTTATGTGTACGAAAATATCTACCTACGCTATTGTGCATATTTACATAAAAGGTTCCTCGTATAACAACATGTTTAATCCATCCACGACAAGTGGAGTGGCACAATCAAACATTCCTAGAAATCAATAGTCGACGAAGTCGTAGAGTTAGAGCGGTGGCATGGTAAAATGTCGTAACCTATTAGCCATCTTTGATGCTTTTTGGGCTTGGGCCATACATCTTAGGGCCTCTGGCCAGGCCCATGCATTGGGGAGGGCGTGTATCTAAGCACAATTTTAAAAACAATCGCAAGTAAAAACAATCTTATGGGAGAAAAATGTTCCCACATGAGAGAGCACATTCACAGTATGCAGCGATGAGGGGTGGAGCTACGAGGGTTGGTTGGTGTCTCGGTCCCGCTTGATCAAGAGACCACGGTCTCTAGTTGGTCGATTCGAGGGATAAATATAGGGATCTCGACCTGGCCGCACGATAGGCCACTACTATCAGGGAAGTAGTCATCGTCAAAAAACTACTATAGGCCGCCGGGAAGATGTGATAAAGAATTACCGTCGAGTATTTGCAGAGAAAGACGGGAAAAATTACTGTCGTAGACGTCTGATAGCCACCATATAAAATTATGGCCAGGAAGTCGCACCGAAGAACGGCCAAGAAAGAAGACAGAAAAATGCATTGTCACTATTCACTATTATTATTCATGGTTCTATTAATATTTAGGTCACTATTAAATGGTACTGTTCAGGGTTCTCGTACTGTCCCTGCACTGACATCGTGCTTTCTGATTGGAAAAAATAATCTATCTACCGTGTCCCACACATTTAGAGTGCGCTGACGGGTGAAGAGGCCTCGATTTTGTCAAATTTTAATGTATATCTATGTTGATGATACTATGGTCTTGCAGGTGTACTACTACTAGCCACAAACTTACCAAACTACTTACTCGAAACGGATTCATTGATCCACATATTCATTAATGCCTCTTAGTTCATTCTAGTAACTATATTTTATTGTGCTTAATATATTTAAATATCGGCATATGTCTGATTTATATTAAACTTTTTATTTTGTCATATCACTTGTGCTGACATTCTATTTGATGCACATATTTAATTCATTTAATTTGGTTTAATTATATTATTTAACAAACATTTCTTACAATAAATTTCATTAAACTTAATAATCAAAAAGTTCCACATTGTTCCTCAATTCAACTTATTGCTCTTGGTGCATTGTAGTGTATATATTAACTTGTGTATAGTATACTTATGTATGGACATAACTTGTTAGAGTGTTCTAGAGTTTATAGCCATCTTCATAATACTCAGAATTATAATCATAGCATTTCCAACATACATATGCATTTTCAGCTTTTTAAAATTTAAAAAGTTTAACCCGACATTAGTATTTTTGATGGAAGTAACTTTTGAAAAAAAATGATTACAAACGATGCAATTGTCCAATGACCTTCGGTTATGGTTGTAGCTAGAGCACTCAAACACTAAATCTTCTATTTGAACTTTCCGAGTACGCTGTACACACTCCTTCCTTCTCAAAACCCTTGCTTATACTCTAAGGCAATAGAAGGATAATCATCCGAGATCAAGAAGCTGGAATGGAGGTCTACTACAAAGAGATGGACTTATCCGGAGGTGTTGAAGGTGAAGACTAATACATTGCCTATTGAACCGAAGGCCATGACGATGAGCCTGAGGCATAAAGAAGTAGAGAAGTCGTAGTTTACTATCAAATAGGCTATTGAGCTTGCATGGTACTTGGTTTAGTTGCTCCCGATGCTTTAAGACTTGTTAAGGAATCACCCGAGAATCCTCAATGGAACGGGAAGGATCTTGAAGTCTTTGTACACTTTTGTTTTGTAATATTTCTATTCTTCCATTCTAAGGGATGTATATTCGTGAAACATTATTCCATTGGTTTTATGTCAACAACAGGCATAGTACAACCAACAGTTACATTACATCACCCCTAACATGATGCTGATCGTCAATGGAGTCTCGCTGGAAGAGCCCGCGTAGCTTTGCTGAACTTTAGCCTACTGCATTTCATCCAACACCTTCTGCGTGTAAACCTCCGTCTTAATTGAAGCATCAACAAATGATTTTTTTATCATCACATACCTCATAAAAATATGAAAAAAAGAAGTTATAAGTGGTTGAGAAGTGCACCGTGCATCATCCCAAAAGCTAGTTTGGAATCCCACTCCCACTTTCATTCTTCTATTTTCCTAGTATATTTTTTTTAACTTCCAAGATATCATGCCAATAAGTAGAATCAAATTATTTGTGATCCACTAAGGAAATGTGTTTATTTTGAATGTATTTAGCTCCAACAATTGTTTCCACAAACATTCTTGGTTTCCTAATTTTCACCACCAGTTACACCGTAGACTTGTATTCGTTTTCCCCATATTTTTTAATACATAGACCACCTTTTATCTTTAGTTCACAAATGTGTTTCCACTTTATCATGTTATATTTTCTAACTGAACTAGCTCTTTCCCAAAAATAAAATCCTTTCAATCTTTGCCAAAGATTCATTAAAAGTTTTTGCGGACTGAAACATGGACATGTAATAAATTGATATGCCATTCAAAGAAGAATCTATCAAAACCTTTCTACCAGCCAGTCACTTAAACTCACCCTAGCAACCATCAATATGTTTGACATATCTTTCTTTCAGAAACTTCAAATCTTTTGTTCTTAATCTGGACCCACACATAGGGGCCCTAGATGCTTAATTGGCCAGCAACTGAGCTCACAATTAACCAACTCACCATACATTTCCAACTTAATACTATCTTCAATAGTCAACATCAAGTCATTCTTGCCGATGTTGATTTTCAAACCAGCAATATTTTCAAGCAAGTAAAATACGATTTTTGCATGGTCATGCTCACATTATCTTGAAACAATACAATAGTATCATATGCATATTGCAAGACACAAAACCCTCTTTCGAATGATATATGAAATAATCCACAAACAAAACTATTATTCTTAGATTTTATATACATTCTAAAGAACACATCCCCAGCCATGTTAAATATAAGAGGTGATAAAGGATCATCTAGGCGAGCCTGTTTCTGTGTGCGAAAATATATACTTATGCTATCGTTCATCTTTACATAAAATGTCCCCATATAACAACATGTTTAATCCATCCACGACAAGTGGAGTGGCACAATCAAACATTCCTAGAAATCGATAGTCGATGAAGTCGTAGAGTTAGAGCGGTGGCATGGCAAAATGCCGTAACCTATTAGCCATCTTTGATTCATTTTGGGCTTGCACTAGTAGTGACGAGGGTTTAACTCATCAATGCCCATTGTTATGGACTTGGGTTTTGGAGAAGGAGGGAGTGCTGGAGACATCTATCGGCTAGCAAACAAGCACACAGGAGACAAAGGATTTACCCAGGTTCAGGCCTCGTAGAGGTCCCTACTCCTGCTGCTTGTCTGCTCGTGGAATTATTGAAGGAGTCGAAAGTTACAATGGTGCGCAGATGCAATCTGGCGAGAGTTGTGGAAACTAGGGTTGCGCGTGTCCTCCTCGCCGCCCCCTCCTAGCCTTTATATAGATAGGCTAGGTCTCGGGTAGCAGGTCGAGTCGGTTACAAGTTAGGGTTCTCCCCTTCAAACTTTCTATCTTTAGCTTCTTCTTGCCTCTCAAGCAATCGAGAGTCCGCAGGTCACTCGAGTCCTTTCGTCTGGGCCTTGGCGACACCGTAGGCCTATACGTATTTAGACCGTATATACCAAACTCGAGTACCTGTAGGGTATACCCATGTCAAGTAGAAAACGGACCTTTGGTCCAGGGGTATTAGCCCCTGTTTTGCTACAAACCGGGACTAATGCCCCGGTCCAACGGCTAGATCTGGCCCCTGGGGGGTGGCAGGCACTAGCCCCGGTTCGAACGGGACCTTTAGTCTCGGGTCGTGTAACAAACCGGGACTAAAGGGTTTCAGGCAGGTCGGGTCGGGCACCAGATCCTTTAGTCCCGGTTTGTTATATGACCCGGGGATAAATGTGGACCTTTAGCCCCGGTTCTAGACACGAACCGGGACTAAAGGTCTGGCTATATCTTCTTCCCCTGCCCAAGCCACCATTCAAGTTGGTGGCTCTCCTCTCTCTCTTTCTTGCTTCAAGCTCGAGTTCATGCCTTTTTTTCTCAAGATTTGTCTATATTTTGTGGTGCCCCATCTATCCAAAGTTTCTAAAAGGTGAGCAACTTCATCCTTTGAACTCTCATTGCTATATTACCTCATTTCATGCTCTATCTTGTAGATGGATTTGTGTATTTAGTTTGGTAGTAATTTTTGCAATGATAGCATGAGATCGATGTTTAGATTCTATCTATCTTGTATTAATGTAAGGAACTCTAAGGTAAATATCACAATATGTGGATTCTATCTATATATATCTTGTTTTGGCACATAGTCTCGAAATTTGATTTTAGAAGCACACACATGAGTGAGTTCATCATTCTAACTAGCTGGACAACATATCCTTCTTCGTCTACCTGCGTTAAACAAACTGAAAAAATTGTAACAAAGATAGGGTTAATTCATAAAAGCTTGATAAGAAGACATCACAGTACATCTTCGAGAAGCTCCTCTATGGCGAGCTCCTCGAAGATGTCTAAGGATAGGATCCTAAGACATCTTCGAGAGAAGCTCCGCCGTAGTGGTGTCCCTCTGGCACCATCTTGGAGTTAATAACTTCTCTAGCTATACGCTGGGTAACTAAAACAATTCACATATTAGGGAGTGCCTCTATGGAGAGCTCCTCGAAGATGTCTGAGGACGGGATCCTAAGACATCTTCGAGAAGCTCTGCCGTAGTGGTGTCCCTGCTCTCGCACACCATCTTTCAGTTTATATCTTCTCTAGCTAGATCAGTATGCTGGTGGAGCTAACTAATTTCACATATTAGAGAGTGCCTCTACGGCGAGCTTCTCGAAGATGTCTGAGGGACATCTTCGAGAAGCTCCTCCGTAGTGGTGTCCCTGGTCTCGCACACCATCTTGCAGTTCTTCACAAGAATGCATACCTATTTATAGATTAAGCAGCACAACATAGTGTCGGGCACTGATGACATAATATTGACACACTCACCCCTGGCATAGTGCTGCCACCCACCCAAAATGGTGTCATCATTTAATTTACTGGCTTAGTGCTGCCCACTGAGGACATAGTGTCGACATGTTGTCTCCACATCCACATTTAGTCCCGGTTGGTGCCTCCAACCGGGACTAAAGGTTCATCATATCTTTAGTCCCGGTTGCTGGCTTTAATTTTGTTTTTTAGATTAGTACTAATTAATTACGATTATGCTGCCACCCACCCAAAATAGTGTCGTCATTGAATTTACTAGCTTAGTGCTGCCCACTGAGGACATAGTGTTGACATGTTGTCTCCACATCCACATTTAGTCCCGGTTGGTGCCTCCAACCGGGACTAAAGGTTCATCATATCTTTAGTCCCGGTTGCTGGCTTTAATTTTGTTTTTTAGATTAGTACTAATTAATTATGATTATGCTGCCACCCACCCAAAATAGTGTCATCATTTAATTTACTGGCTTAGTGCTACCCATTGAGGACATAGTGTCGACATGTTGTCTCCACATCCACATTTAGTCCCAGTTGGTGCCTCCAACCGGGACTAAAGGTTCATCATATCTTTAGTGCCGGTTGCTGGCTTTATTTTTTTTTAGATTAGTACTAATTAATTATGATTATGCTGCCACCCACCCAAAATAGTGTCGTCATTTAATTTACTAGCTTAGTGCTACCCACTAAGGACATAGTGTCGACATGTTGTCTCCACATCCACATTTAGTCCCAGTTGGTGCCTCCAACTGGGACTAAAGGTTCATCATATTTTTAGTCTCGGTTGCTGGCTTTAATTTTGTTTTTTAGATTAGTACTAATTAATTATAATTATGCTGCCACCCACCCAAAATAGTGTCGTCATTTAATGGTTACATAGATATGGGAACTTGACTATGGACCTTTTTTTAAGGTTCCTTTGTTTCGGTGCAAATGGGTCAAGCTGACAGGAGGCAGGGTTGAGATAGACAAGAAATACGGAATGACAACAGTGGATCTCAACAACCTTGCGTATCGAAATGAACCATTTGTCCTAGCCAATGATGTGGCTCAGGTTTTTTATGTGAAGGACATGTCTACCAAACCGAGAAAAGGGAAAGATAAGAAAAATAATACAGCATCCGATGAGCCAAAGCGCCACATAGTTCTTTCAGGAAAAAGAAACATCGTGGGGTGGAGAATAAGACAGACATGTCAGAAGATTATGATAAGTTTCATGAAATTCCGCCCTTCGTTGTGAAGAATGACCCAAGCATCCCGTTAAGTAAGGAAGATGCTCCATGGTTACGGATTAGAAGAAAATCCTAACATGTGTGGATGTTGGTGATGTACAATATTATTAAACCTTTATTTTTAATGACCTTCTTATATGTATATGGATATGAACTATCTTGATCTCAATAGGTAGTATTGCAACTTGCTGTGGCCAGACATTTATTAATATTAAAACGTAAAAAATAGTCATAATCATATCTAGCCCTGTAGTACACAGCTTCAGGGTCATCTTCGGAATCATCATCGTCATCGTCGTCGCTCGTAGCACGTGGATGGATCCTCAGCCCTTCCTCGTAGCACGCGGATGGATCTTTCGGCCTCGGATTCACGACGCGCGGGGGAGGGGGCTCCCGGATGACGATCCCAGTATGCCCTAGGCCTTCACCACCACCACCATTCTTGTGGCTATGCGGCTGGTGAAAGTGCGGTTACCTCAGGCGAGGATGGTCTCCCATGGCGATGTAGCGCATCACGCCGACGATAGTCCGGTTCGCCCACCACAGGCGGCGACCAGCCTTGTTGTGGTTTACTGGGGGCAGGCCGTCACCCTCGTACCTGGCGAGCTCCCTTTCCCGCCGGTTTGCGAAGAAGGCATTCCAGGTGTCGAGGTTGTCGGGATCCCAATGGGGATCCATCCGTTGCTCCGGTGTGTGCTCGAGGTAGAAGTGGTTTGTGATGGCCGCCTGGCGGGCTGAACCTTGAGGCATAGGAGGAACAGGAACCCCTCCAGCGCTCAGCATCCAGCCAGCGGGCAGCCGGTACCCCGGCGGGCATGGGTAGCTGGAGGCGCACAGTGCCTCGGTCTCCTCGAGCGTCAGTAAGGCCTAGTAAGCGGTGGCCATTGTTGTGAGAGAGAAGGTGTGGATGTGTGAATAGACATGGCGGTCGGCCTAGATATAGAGGGAAATGGTGGGAGAACATGGCGGTAAGCGGGGGAAATGGCGGGAGAACATGGCGGGAAGCGGGGAAAATGGCGGGAAAACATGGCGGAAAGCGGGGGAAATGGCGGGAAAATATGTTTTAGTCCTAGTTACTAGTTTTAGTAATAAATATTATATTTATAATGAGTATATTATTTTTTGTGAATATTTTGGTATATTATATGTATTTTTCTATTTTTAAATAATAAACTATATTTTTCCAACATTTGTACTAAATATAATACTTGTTAAACAATAGATAATTTCATTTAAGTTGTATAATAAAGTATGATAATAGATTTAAATTATAGATCTTTTTTTTCTGAAAATTTTGATATATAATACATAATTTTCTGAAAACTATAAACCATTTTTGGTTTTGGCGCCAAAAATAAGCCCCGGGTTTCTATTACAAACCGGGGCTAAAGGGGTGTGGTGCACGGGAATAGCGGTGGCCGAAAACACCTTTAGCCCCGGGTTGTAGTACAAACTGGGGCTAAAGGGGACCTTTAGTCCCGGTTTGTAGTATAACCCGGGGCTAAAGGGGGGGGGGGGGGGGGTGGTATAAATACCCCCACCTCTACCCCGGGTCGACCCACGACCCGGATCAACTTTCTTCCCTGACACCGCCGTAAGCTCGCCGCGCCGTCCCACTGCGCCGCCCGTGCCGAGGCTATCCCGCCGCGCCCGTCCCTCCTCGCCGCGCCCGTCCCAGTCCCGCCCGTCCGCCCTCCGCACGCGCCGTCGCCGCCCGCGCCATCGAGGAGGGATCGCCGCCGCCGCCCGCGCCGTCGCCCGTCCCGCCTCGTCGCTCGCTGTCGTCCATCCCGCCGCGCCGCCCCCCTGCAGGTGAGGTACGTGTACGTAGTTAGTGATTTTGTTAGTTAGGGTTTTAGTTAGTGATTTAGTTAGGGATTTTATTTAGTGATTTAGTTAGTGATTTAGTTAGGGATTTTAGTAGTGATTTAGTTAGGGATTTTAGTTAGTGATTTAGTTAGTGATTTAGTTAGGGATTTTAGTAGTGATTTAGTTAGTGATTTAGTTAGGGATTTTAGTTAGTGATTTAGTTAGGGATTTTAGTTAGTGATTTAGTTAGTGATTTTAGAGATTTACTTAGTGATTTTAGTTAGTGATTCTAGTTAGTTTATTATTAGGGTTTTTAGTTAGGGATTAGTTAGGTCAATTAGTTAGTTTATTAGGGATTAGGGTTTATTAGGGATTAGGTTTAGTTAGAATACTTAGTTCATAAGGTTTAGTTTAGTTAGTGTTAGGTTTAGGGTTAGTGTTATTAGGGCAATACTTAGTGATTTAGTTACTGTTGATGTTTTATGATTGTTTATTGCTATTATATTTAGTTATGTCGCGTCCTCCTCGTCCGAGCCTACTGGACTCCATCGGTTCCAGGGATGTCTGAGCCTGGGCTCCGCTGGGTTGGCACTGGGAGGTGCTACCAGTCGGGACTCGTACCTTGATGAGGAATCCGGGTATCATCGTCGACCCGGAGCTTCTTTGGTGGCGTCCACGAGGTCCAGGAGCGGTGCAGAGGGAGCCGGCCCCCGAGGGGGTGGTACGTCGTCGTATCAGGGAGGAGGACGAGCATGTACGACGATACATGTATCTTTTGGAGACTAGGTTCTCCAATATCTGGCAGGTTCACGGTTCTCACCCGAGCTATTCTCCGGTGATGGTTCCTCTTCTCTGGCTGCAGAGCTCCCGTAGCACAGAACACGGCAACCGAGTTTGCTAGTTTGATATGAGCGAGATGTATTAATAATGTACTTTATATTATGAGCGAGATATGAGAAATGTATTAATAATGTACTTTATCTTATATTATTGTACTTTATTTTAATCACTAAGTACTATATCCGAGTTGTCGCAATTGTAATATTCTTTTACTTAATGCAATATTCTTTTTCTGTATTAGTTAAGCTATGGACAGTAGACAGAATGAAGAGGAGCTTCTCAACATGATAGTGTAGGGGTTCCGCGCATAAAAACAATAAATTTTACTCTACGCCCCTGAACCCCTGAAGCTGCCAGGACCTATCTATTAGTAATACAGTAACGGGAGGGGATTTTCGCGAATTTACCCTTGAAGACCAAAAAGCGTTGTCAACGCTCAGGAGAACGTGGTTGATGTAGACGAGCCGAAGCTAACCTCAAGGTCGTGATGAAGTCCTTGCGCTCCTTCTGGCTCCAACGACTTGAGTGCCTCAAGTGCGAAACCTCGCGGGGAGTTACACACGTCCGGTGTCTGACGATGACTCCCGCTTCCCTGATCCAGCAGCAGTTGCGGAAGTAGAGCTCCCGGATCCGAATCCCGCAGCGCGACGACCCAACCGACCTCCCCCTTGCCCCTTCTCCCTCTCTCCTTTCCCCTAATGGGCCCTCTCCCTCCGAAATTGGCCCATTAAGCCTTTTTGACCTTTAATTGATTTTCTCTTTATTAAATAATTATGAATAAATGATTAAATCAATATTTAACATTCATTCACACATTATCTAATCTCCGTGGCCATGGAACACCTTCCACCTCCACTCCGGACATCCTCCGGACTTACCGAAACCCTTCCGATTTTCTCCCTTGTCTTCTTCGGTGATTCTACCGATCCTATAAACACTCTCTAAGCATCAACAAGCCCTTAAGCGTGATACCCCATGGTTCGGGAACACTCCAGACATGGTCGGGACACTCCCACACCAATGATCAATAGAGGGACCTGGATGGCCATGTGACCCCTGTGCGTTCCACGAAGATCTTTCGTCGTTTGAACCGGGATAGTCGTATCTTATTCCCTTTGTCATTCGATACTTGCATTGTCCAAGATTTGATCATTGACATCACCATGTCGTGTTCAATCTTGTTACTGAACAATGCTACTTAACTCGTCCCGATAAGTGATATCCTCGTGATCTAATCACATGTTGTGCAGCTATTGGATATAACTTCTCCGAGTGGGCCCTTGAGTATCTTTCCGTCACATGGACGGACAAATCCCGCTCTTGACATATATTGCGTCTACGGTTTCCTCTGAATACCTGAACACACCTTTATAACCACCGTTTTACCAGATGGCGTTTGATGCCATCTAAGCACTCTCGGGAGACAGTGATTGATATAGCCTCACGGTCTAAGGAATAGTCTACAAGGATCCATTTCTAATCATCGTAACTTGAACTTCGTGACATGATCGGGTGACGATGTTTAGGTTGGGTATTGGTTCATCATCTCATTCTCCGAATGAGATGACCTCATTTCCAACTAGCATAAATGCCACATGATCGGGAAACATGATCATCGGTTGACTAATGAACCAGTAACTAGAGTTTCACTGGGAACCCCTGGTTGTTTGTGTATCACACGTGTATTGATGTTTCCACTCAATACAGTTATAGCATGATATAAAACTTAATCATAAACTATATGAAATATGATAATAGTCCTTACTACTATTTGTCTCTAGGGCATATTTCCAACAGTCTCCCACTTGCACTAGACTACAAATACACTAGCTGCATTTGTTCTCAATCATTGGCACCATGTTACCGGTACCCTGAACATGCTTTGTAGCATCCCATCTGTCGAACATATGTAATGCTACATGGTCTAGTAGTATAATCGCTACCTCCTACTTATAATTCTTGCATCATAATTATATCATGCTCATGTCATCATGCCACCTTGCATTTGAGCATCATATAAAACCCTTTTCATTTGGTTCTTCTCTCATATGCATTATTAATTGTAATTGCCTCTTGATATATTGTATTTGGTTCTTGATAAATGCTGGATGCCCAAGTTGACTTGGGGGCATATCTTTTATTCAACTCCATCACCTTGTCCTTGTCACCACCTTATAATTCCACCATCCTAATTATCCATGAGCTTTTACATTTTCTTTTGGCATTTAACCTAGCTCATGTGGGTTGGGATGGACCCACTTCTAATTCCACATGCTCTCATATTAGCATCATGTTGTTTTCACATTATTGATATGTGGAGCCACCTTTGCATGCATTATGAGTGGCATTCCTCTTTCTAGCTTCCATATGGACTGTATTGGAATATTTGCTCATGTTGGAATATTATTGGGGATATTATGCACCTAGTGGAACACACACACTAGCATGTCCCAAATTATAATCAAATATGATCATCTCCATCTACTCCACATGGGACCTACTTTTAATTCCTTTTGCTTGGCCTTTACTCCACATTTTGGGGAATGCATGTGAATAATGCCATGATGCCTTACTATCGTTTTCACAAGATTAAAACATGGCATTTAATGCTTTTGCATGGGCCATGCAACAACCACCACCATCTTGTCTTCCTTGGTTTTTCTTGAATCTTTGAGTGGATCATCTCTTTGAGCTCCCTCTTTCCCTCTCAAAACCTTCTCACCTTGATCTTGTTTTCTTGCCATGTGCACCAAGATCCTCACCTCACTCCATATCCATCTTCTTCCCCCTTTGTTCAAATCTTGCAAATTTTTTCCAAAAAGGTTTATTTTATGGGCTTGCTTGAATCTGAAACAAAACAAAATCAAAACAATTAAATAAATAAAAAGAAAACGAACAAGAGGGAGAGCCCCAGCAGCAGCCCATCCCTACCTGGTCGTAGCCCAGCAGCAGCTTCGGCCCGCACCCTGCCTTCCTCCTGGCCGGCCTTTTCCTTCCCTGGCCCGATACCCCTTCGCCGTTCACGCTGTATCCCCCTGTTCTTCTTCTCCCTTGGCCTGCTCTCTCTTAGCGACAGACGGCAGCGGGCAGGTGGCCGTCCCCGCCGTCATCCGCATCAGCAAGCACGCCGTACGCGTGACCCTCCCCGCCCTTATCTCCTCACGCCTCGCTGTCGAACCCTAGCTTCCCTTCTTCGTTTCCCCTCTCCCTCTTCTCCTCCGTGCCATGGCCGCCGCTGGTCAGAGCCCCACGTCGCCGCTCCCGTCCTAGTTGGTGACCGTGGACTCGCCGGGAAGCATCGCCGCGGACCTTGGCGTTGATCCAGCCTACTAGGAGGAGACGGACCCGCTCGGAGCTGCCTCCTCGTTGATGAAACGTGCACCACCGCCACGACATCGTCGTCCCCCTCCGCTCCGGCCGTCCCATCCCCTGATTCCCTGGGGAATCAGACAAGGTGAGCGCCACCCTCGTTCTCTTCCTTTTCCTCCCCTCCGTGTGTCGAGCGCCGCCCGAATTTGGCTCCCGCCGGTGATGTGCTCCGCCGACGGGCAGTTCTAGGCCGTGCGTTCCCCCGCTGTTCCTCGAGGCTCTCCGTCCGGTACAGTCCATCTTCGACGTTCCATCCTGAACAAGATCTGTAGCTGGTAGACCCCTCTACTCGTTTTGTTTTAGAGGCATCGCGAGATTCGCCGCAACCCCGACGCTAGCCTCGCTGGAACTCGCCGACGTTGTCGGGTTGTCGTCACGGTTCAGAGAACAGGCGGCGGGTTCAGTTCAGAGCACGGGTGGCTTTTCCCGGAAAACCCCCTGGCAACCTTGGTCGATCAACGTCTGGTCCCCCGAACCCCACCGGTCAGTGTCCGGTGCTTTTTGCAAAAAGGCACCCGCAGTCTCGCTGTTCTCCACCGCGCGGGCCTCAGATCCACCACGTGTCGCGTCCAGGCTGGTGTCGCACGCGTGTGGCCCTGTCGTTACCCAGCCCCACCAGTCAGCCTCGATGGCTAGAAAAGCCCCGCGTGAGAAAAAGGCCGCTGCGCCGCTTTCCGCCAGCTCAGCGTCGCGCCAGTTTCGGGCCCGCATGTTGGTCTCCGTGGCTAGCTAGCCGTGAGTGTAAAAAGTCCCAGCACCTTTTTCCTGTTAAATAAAAATAATCCAGAAAATTACATATATGTTTATAAATCTAGAAATTAATATCTGTATTTATGTAATTCCAAATAATACAAATGATATATGTTTTGGAATCAGAAAAATGCGAGGATTTAAAATATGCCATTCAAAATATCTTTTAAGCAATTTAAATTTTCGAAATTGTTTAAATGCAATAAAAATGCCTTTCTTAAATAATTAATAACTTTAATTCTACAACTCCAAATTCGACAAATAATATGTCCAAATCGATCAGCGCGACGAGCCCGTTCTAACTGTGCATTCCTTGTTATAAATCGAAGCATGCATCATGTCATTATTAAAAATGAGAACTGTTTAGGGCAATAAAACTTGACCACATAAATAATAAAATGCTTTATTCTTGTACCCCACACCTCACCATGCCATGCTACATTATTTCCATGTAAATTGTGCATCATTCATCATGGCATGCTTGTTTTCTTATCGCATTTTAATCCATATGCTTGTGCACTTTATTTATGTTGGCCCTTGTTTGTTTGGTTCTTCTTCGAATAGACGCCCAGCAGGAGAATTATCAGGAATCACAAGAGTTCTACCTAGATCCATCTCTCGCTTCAACTGAGCTACCAGGCAAGCACTACCACATGCTTGCATACATATAGTACCTATTGCCTCTATCTTATTCTTGCATTATGGAGTCGCGATTGCATTAAATTGAATCCCAAGTACTGCATAGCCTTTACTTTTAAACCCCACCAAAGCTTGTTCCTTCATCCCATGAGCCATTACCACAGGAATTGTTTGAGCCATGCGAGTCGTAGAAAGCATGTGTAGGGTATGTGAGTGTCTGATGGATAATGAGGTACCTAAACAACTTAACTTGAGTAGTAATGGGATAAATAATGAAAGAGGCACCGGTGAGCAATATCTGATATTTGGTTTTTCATGCTCACTTGTGTCCCGTAGGACCCCGAGTACTTGATTCCTGTTCCTTGACTATTCGCACTATCCACATCCGGGAGGCCTTATGGACCCCCCTGAGCCAGATCTTGATTCATTTCTATTTCTTGGGGCCACAAAGTAGTTTGGGGCTTTGTTACTATCCTGTACTTATGCCATGCTTTACTGTTTTATTTAAGATTGTGCGTGGAGCACCTATACTGTTTTGGATGCGGAGTGTTTTTGCGGTATCGACAAGCCCAGTCACACTTTTGGGTTCCCAGTCATTTACAGCCATTGACGCAAACCTTGAGTTTGTCTCGGAGTCAGCTAGCTTCGTTGCGGGTAGCTTAACGGGGTGGCCCCCTGAAATATTTCTGAATCCTGTGATCGCTTTGTCGTGAATGCCTCGTTGGGTTTTGAGTTGCTTTTTCCGAGGTTGATCGAGTGTGTGTTGCTATTTGTGCACCCCTGCAGGGTAAATCTTTCTGAAAGCCGTGTCCGCGGTTATGGACGACTTGGAGCACAGTTTCTCGATCATAGACAAGTATAACTAAAGTACCGCTTTTAATCTGACTAAATACCTGACTAGTAAATAGTGCAATACTCAGGGAATGGTTAATAAAACTGCCAACGGATGGGTTCTTCGTCCGCTTTCTCGTTGGTAAGCGAGAAGGAGGATGGATCTGTTAATAATACTGTTATAACTATTGTTACTATTTAACGGACATCCGTCTATCATTGGTTAGGCGGATGGTTAGCGAGTATCTATAGGATTGTTAGTTATTATCTTTTGCTGCAATTGCGTCAGCCCAGGTATATGTCCCCTTTAGAGGCATAAAGACTTGCTGAGTACCCCTAGGGTCTCACACGATAAATTGTTTGATTCAGATGAACAGGTGTATTCGCAAGATGGATACTGGGTGGAGGAGACGGATGATGTTGGCAACGATCACTCGGTGTAGAGATTCCGGAGATGGGGATCCGTGAGATCTGTGGGCGGGATGTGTTTATTTATGTGGCATCTTATGCCGATTTGCTTCTTATCCGCACTCGGATCTTGTTTTCCGCTTCCGCCTGATACTCTGACGTTTGATGTATGAGGAGCTATCCTAAACTATTATCTCTATCTAGGACATTTGGATCTTGCCGTATGGCGTTGCAATATTTCTATTTCCTTTAGATGGAATGGCTCTGTGAACAGTTGTATGGTGGCTTGCATACATACTCACTTGTGTATGTAGTTGATCCCTTCGCCTGCCGATTACGCCGCTCGTTCTTGTTCCGATGTTCTGGAAGTGGTTAGGACGGCCGACAGGTCTACCTGTGAGTGGCCCCTGGGCCCTACCGTACTATTTTAACCACTTTCATTCATCCGGGCATGTAACTAAGAGCGTAATTCACCGAGGTAGTTACAATTGGTATCAGAGCCATCCCGCCCTTCAGGGTCTCAGCCAAATGGTCATTGTCAGTCTAGCAAATATTTTGGTAGCTACGTATACTAGGGAAAAACAAAACGTGGACTGGTTCCATTTTTCTTCTTACCCACCCACCCACCCTTTTCTGGTAAGGATGTGTAACGTTTTCAATCCTCTTCTAAAAATTCAAACTAGGATTCACGTGTTCTGGGTTCCGTAGTACCATAGGTTGTGTGTGTGTGAATTCCTTGTCTATCTGTTGCATCCAAATGTTATCACTAGCTGCCTTTTGGTTATCAACTGTTGGTACATTCCATACCGACAGTCCTTTGTAGACCGGCGCGATCTATCTGATTCGTTGTACACCGGTGCGATCTGTCATACTCTTTGTTATCCGACGTTATCTTGTTTGGGGTGTTCGTTTCCGTAGTTACCAATCTTTAGGTTCATCTTTAAAAGAAGGTGTTGGGATATGTGATTTACTTATTCATGTGCGGAGTAATGATTTGAGTGCGGGATCGAGTCGCGACCATATCACTATTTTTATCATTCGCTCTTGTATATTGAATTGGTAGAGTTACTAATCTTGATTCGTTAAGTGGTTTTGCGCATATAGTGGTATTTTAATGCCGAAATTTGCGGAAATTTTTTCTTTGTTAGCTTGTGTACCACACTCCTTGTTCGATCGTGTGCGATATGCTTAATATCTTCTAGGTGCCTTGAACTTTGTTGATATTTTAATATCATCTCAGTGAATTGTATCCTTTAATCTGGTTAATTCCATTTTGGTACTATTTTGGATTATTATTATTCTCCATTATAGTACTGACTTGTGTTTTATATCAATCACAGGATGGCACCACCACGCTGTTCTGAGGAGGACATACCACCTGAACTGGGGGCTGCTTTGGCAAGTATTGCTAATGCCTTGGGAGCAATGTAGCAGAACCAGCAGCGATTCGAAGAAAGTGTCCGGAGGAACGAGTTTGTTCCGCTACCTCCACCTCGCAAGGAACGAGTCTGATCAGCCACTTGATGCTGATGATTGGCTGCGTGAAATGTCAAGGTTGCTGATGACTGCGGATGTTCCTGAGCAAGAATGGGTAAAATGTGCCACGCACCTTCTGAAGGGAGATGCAGCTCTGTGGTGGGAAAATTACCTGAAGGCAGACCACTCTGGTTTTCAGCCTACTTGGGAGCAATTCACTGCAGATTTCAAAGAGCAATACCTGTCAGAAATTGTCATGGAAAGGATGAAGGAAGTGTTTCTCAACCTCAAGCAGGGCAATGACAATGTCAATACCTATATCAGAAACTTCATGAACCTTTCTCGGTATGGTGGCGATGAGATCTCGGATGACAAGAAGAAGCAAAAGAGGTTCAGGCAAGGGCTCAATGCATCAATCAAGTATGCAATCACTCATGCAAGGCCGGGGTCTTTTCTAG
Organism: Avena eriantha; assembly: GCA_910589775.1. Classification (NCBI taxonomy): domain Eukaryota; kingdom Viridiplantae; phylum Streptophyta; class Magnoliopsida; order Poales; family Poaceae; genus Avena; species Avena eriantha. The sequence goes on along the minus strand of OU342741.1, from coordinate 7,991,678 downwards.
AACTCCAACATACAGCTCCGCAGGAAGAAGCAAGTAGGCAAGTGTTTGAGGAGTCAAAGAAACACAGCCGTGATGCAGCAAGCTCTTCAGCTATGACAGATCCTTCTAAGCGCCGTGTCTGGGTTCCTAACACCCAACCGTCGCTCCCGGCTCCACCAAGACCATCAAGCTACACGGCAAGGCTACCAAACTCCTTCACCGCGGCTCCTAGGGGCTACAACCACAACTACCCTAGAGTGCCTGACGGAGTCCCTGGCTATGCTGCTCCACGTCCACCTGGTGCTTGCTACACTTGTGGAAACACTGGGCATCAGCACTGGAATTGTCCAATGAACAACAAAGCTCTTCCTCCACCACCTCCAAGACCTGCGGAAAGTTCTTCTATGGTTCATGCACCTCCACCTCGGGCTCTCAACATCAACACCAAGCCTGGGTCTACGGTTGCTCGTGCCAACTGTGTCAACGTCGCTCAAGCTGAGTATGCACCTAGAGTTGTGATGGGTACGTTTCCCGTTAACTCAGTCCCTGCACGAGTTTTGTTTGATTCTAGTGCTTCACATTCTTTTGTTTCTCACAAGTTTGCAAATGAGAATGAGTTAGCAATGGATCCTCTCCCTAAGCGTTTAATGGTCCTTTCTCCTGGAGCAACAATGGCATCTTCTAAAATCAGCCATAACAATCAAATTGAGATTGGTGGTTCTTCGTTCCCGGCTTCCTTAATTATTCTGGGCAATTCTGACATTGATGTTATCTTGGGCATGGATTGGTTAATAGCAAATGCAGCTATGATTGATTGTGCTGAACGCTCGGTTTCTCTGAAAATTCCTGAAGGCCATATAGTCTATTCTCCAAGTCTGACTCCTGCAATTCAGCTTTTCTCTTTGGCGGCTCTGAATGATGATGCTATGGAAGCTATTCAGAGTGTTCCGGTGGTCTGTGAGTTCCCAGGTGTCTTTCCTGAAGAGTTTCCAGGTATGCCTCCTGGCCGAGAGGTCGAGTTTGTGATTGAGCTTGAACCTGGTACCGCTCCTATCTCCAAGCGGCCTTATAAAATGGGTCCTATTGAGTTGGCTGAACTCAAACGTCAGCTGGATGAACAAGAGAAGTTGGGTTTCATTCAGCACAGTACTTCTTCTTGGGGTAGCCCAACCATCTTTGTGAAGAAGCGAGACAATACTAATAGACTTTGTGTTGACTATCGGGCACTCAATGCTAAAACCATCAAGAATAAATATCCCCTTCCGTGGATTAATGATCTCTTTGATCAGCTAGCTGGAGCTGTGGTTTTCTCTAAGCTTGATTTGAGAAGTGTATATCATCAAATCAAGATTCGCAAGGAAGATGTTCCTAAAACAGCTTTCACCACCCGATATGGCCTGTATGAGTACACGGTCATGTCTTTCGGTCTCACCAATGCACCTGCCACCTTCTCGAGGCTTATGAACTCGGTTTTCATGGAGTATCTTGATAAGTTTGTCGTGGTCTATCTGGATGACATTCTGGTGTATTCTAAGTCAAAGGAAGAACATGAAGAACACCTTCGGTGTGTCCTATACAAGCTTCGTGAGAACCGCCTGTATGCAAAGTTCTCCAAGTGTGAGTTCTGGCTGCCTCAAGTCACCTATCTTGGTCACGTCATATCTGCCAAGGGCATTGCCGTCAACCCAGAAACTATTAAGACAATTGTTGACTGGCTTCCACCCATAAATGTCAAAGAAGTCTGGAGTTTCCTTGGTTTGGCTAGTTACTGTCGTTGCTTCGTTCAGAACTTCTCGAAGATTGAGAAGCCTCTTACCGATTTCCTCAAGAAAGGCAAGAAATACCTTTGGTCTCCGGCATGTCAAGCAAGCTTTGAAACACTCAAAGAGAAGCTCACTTCCACACCAGTCTTGATTCCTCCAGATACATCAAAGCCTTTCCAGATATTCTGTGACGCCTCATTGCAAGGATTGGGTGCAGTCCTTATGCAAGAAAAACAAGTTGTTGCTTATGCCTCTCGACAGTTGAAGACGCATGAGATCAACTATCCTACACATGACCTCGAGCTCGCAGCAGTTGTCTTTGCTTTGAAAGTATGGAGGCATTACTTGCTTGGCAACCGTTGTGAGATCTTTTCTGATCACAAGAGTCTGAAGTATATCTTCACACAACCTGATCTCAACCTTCGTAAGAGGAGGTGGATTGAAGCAATTAATGATTTCGATCTGACAATCAACTACACTCCAGGCAAAGCTAATGTCATGGCCGATGCCCTCAGCGGAAAAGCTTATGTCAACAACCTCATGGTGGAAGAACAACAGCCTCTCTTGTGTGAGGAATTCCGCAAGCTCAACCTGGAAATTGTGGATCAAGGGTATCTTCTGAACCTTCTGGCAACCCCTCTCTTGGAAGAAAAGGTTTGCTCCATTCAACTTGGTGATCCTTACACTAAAAAGATCATCTCCAACATTCAGCTTCCGAAGTATGAGTCCTTCCATGTCGACGACCAAGGCGCTCTATTCTTTGAACACCGGATGTTTGTTCCGAACTACCTGGGTTTGAGAGAGCAAGTTCTTAAGGAGGCGCATGATTCTGTTCTTTCTATCCACCCTGGCAGCACTAAGATGTACATGGACTTGAAAACACAATATTGGTGGCCTGGGTTGAAACAATGTTGTGCCAAGTATGTCTCCGAGTGGGATGTCTGCCGCAGAGTTAAAGCTGTCCATCAGAAACTTTTCGGTCTTCTACAGCCATTGAAGCCTCTAGAATGGAAATGGGAGAAAGTAGAGATGGACTTCATAACTGGTTTTCCAAGGTCGCAGGGCAACAATGCAATCTTTGTTGTCATCGACAGGCTTTCTAAAGTGGCTCACTTATTTCCCGTCAAGGAAACAATTTCTGCAATTCAGTGGGTTGAGCTCTATATCAACAGAATTGTCTCTCTTTATGGGGTTCCTCTTGAGATCAGTTCAGACCGTGGAAGCATCTTCACTTCCAAGTTCTGGGGAAGTTTCCAAAATGCTTTGGGAACAAAGTTGAACTTCAGCACAGCTTACCATCCTCAGTCGCAAGGACAAGTTGAAAGGATCAATCAGATTCTGGAAGATATGCTCCGTGCTTGCGTTATCTCTTTCAGCATGAAGTGGGAAGAATGCCTTCATTATGCTGAATTCTCTTACAACAACAGCTTCCAAAAAAGTCTAAAGATGGCACCATTTGAGGTTCTCTATGGACGCAAATGCAGAACTCCGATTGGTTGGTCGGGCGCAGGTGAAAGAACATTGTTTGGCCCCGACATTGTAACTCAAGCGGAGGAGAAGGTTCACATCATTCTTGAAAACCTGAAGGTTGCTCAAAGTCGCCAAAAGAGCAACTATGACAGAAAGCACACGGACATGGAGTATGTCCCTGGTGATCTCGTTTACCTTCGTGTTACTCCCATGAGAGGCATGCACCGGTTTGGTATCAAAGGAAAGTTGGCTCCTAGATACATCGGTCCTTTCAAAGTTCGTGGAAGAAGAGGAGAAGTCGCTTATGCTCTTGAGCTCCCTGAAAAACTCAAGGTCCATGATGTTTTCCATATCTCTCAACTCAAGAAGTGCTTCAAGGATCCCGGCAGGCCGTGGACCATGAACTAATCAATCTCCAAGAAGATCTGTCTTATCAAGAACACCCCATAAAAATTCTAGAAGTCGCAGAAAGAAGGACTCGCAACAAGTCCATCAAGTTCTGCAAGGTGCAGTGGTCGCACCATTCCGTTGACGAAGCCACCTGGGAACGCGAGGATGAGCTCCGTGCCAAGTATCCTACCCTCTTCGTGTCTTCTTCTTCTTCCTAGAATTTCGGGGCGAGATTCCTGTTTAGTGGGGGAGAGTTGTAGCATCCCATCGGTCGAACATATGTAATGCTACATGGTCTAGTAGTATAATTGCTACTTCCTACTTATAATTGTTGCATCATAATTATATCATGCTCATGTCATCATGCCACATTGCATTTGAGCATCATATAAAACCCTTTTCATTTGGTTCTTCTCTCATATGCATTATTAATTGTAATTGCCTCTTGATATATTGTATTTGGTTCTTGATAAATGTTGGATGCCCAAGTTGAGTTGGGGGCATATATTTTATTCAACTCCATCACCTTGTCCTTGTCACCACCTTATAATTCCACCATCCTAATTATCCATGAGCATTTACATTTTCTTTTGGCATTTAACCTAGCTCATGTGGGTTGGGATGGACCCACTTCTAATTCCACATGCTCTCATATTAGCATCATGTTGTTTTCACATTATTGATATGTGGAGCCACCTTTGCATGCATTATGAGTGGCATTCCTCTTTCTAGCTTCCATATGGACCGTATTGGAATATTTGCTCATGTTGGAATATTATTGGGGATATTATGCACCTAGTGGAACACACACACTAGCATGTCCCAAATTATAATCAAATATGATCATCTCCATCTACTCCACATGGGACCTACTTTTAATTCCTTTTGCTTGGCCTTTACTCCACATTTTGGGGAATGCATGTGAATAATGCCATGATGCCTTACTATCGTTTTCACAAGATTAAAACATGGCATTTAATGCTTTTGCATGGGCCATGCAACAACCACCACCATCTTGTCTTCCTTGGTTTTTCTTGAATCTTTGAGTGGATCATCTCTTTGAGCTCCCTCTTTCCCTCTCAAAACCTTCTCACCTTGATCTTGTTTTCTTGCCATGTGCACCAAGATCCTCACCTCACTCCATATCCATCTTCTTCCCCCTTTGTTCAAATCTTGCAAAATTTTTCCAAAAAGGTTTATTTTATGGGCTTGCTTGAATCTGAAACAAAACAAAATCAAAAAAATTAAATAAATAAAAAGAAAACGAACAAGAGGGAGAGCCCCAGCAGCAGCCCATCCCTACCTGGTCGCAGCCCAGCAGCAGCTTCGGCCCGCACCCTTCCTTCCTCCTGGCCGGCCTTTTCCTTCCCTGGCCCGATACCCCTTCGCCGTTCACGCTGTATCCCCCTGTTCTTCTTCTCCCTTGGCCTGCTCTCTCTTAGCGACAGACGGCAGCGGGCAGGTGGCCGTCCCCGCCGTCATCCGCATCAGCAAGCACGCCGTACGCGTGACCCTCCCCGCCCTTATCTCCTCACGCCTCGCTGTCGAACCCTAGCTTCCCTTCTTCGTTTCCCCTCTCCCTCTTCTCCTCCGTGCCATGGCCGCCGCTGGTCAGAGCCCCACGTCGCCGCTCCCGTCCTAGTTGGTGACCGTGGACTCGCCGGGAAGCATCGCCGCGGACCTTGGCGTTGATCCAGCCTACTAGGAGGAGACGGACCCGCTCGGAGCTGCCTCCTCGTTGATGAAACGTGCACCACCGCCACGACATCGTCGTCCCCCTCCGCTCCGGCCGTCCCATCCCCTGATTCCCTGGGGAATCAGACAAGGTGAGCGCCACCCTCGTTCTCTTCCTTTTCCTCCCCTCCGTGTGTCGAGCGCCGCCCGAATTTGGCTCCCGCCGGTGATGTGCTCCGCCGACGGGCAGTTCTAGGCCGTGCGTTCCCCCGCTGTTCCTCGAGGCTCTCCGTCCGGTACAGTCCATCTTCGACGTTCCATCCTGAACAAGATCTGTAGCTGGTAGACCCCTCTACTCGTTTTGTTTTAGAGGCATCGCGAGATTCGCCGCAACCCCGACGCTAGCCTCGCTGGAACTCGCCGACGTTGTCGGGTTGTCGTCACGGTTCAGAGAACAGGCGGCGGGTTCAGTTCAGAGCACGGGTGGCTTTTCCCGGAAAACCCCCTGGCAACCTTGGTCGATCAACGTCTGGTCCCCCGAACCCCACCGGTCAGTGTCCGGTGCTTTTTGCAAAAAGGCACCCGCAGTCTCGCTGTTCTCCACCGCGCGGGCCTCAGATCCACCACGTGTCGCGTCCAGGCTGGTGTCGCACGCGTGTGGCCCTGTCGTTACCCAGCCCCACCAGTCAGCCTCGATGGCTAGAAAAGCCCCGCGTGAGAAAAAGGCCGCTGCGCCGCTTTCCGCCAGCTCAGCGTCGCGCCAGTTTCGGGCCCGCATGTTGGTCTCCGTGGCTAGCTAGCCGTGAGTGTAAAAAGTCCCAGCACCTTTTTCCTGTTAAATAAAAATAATCCAGAAAATTACATATATGTTTATAAATCTAGAAATTAATATCTGTATTTATGTAATTCCAAATAATACAAATGATATATGTTTTGGAATCAGAAAAATGCGAGGATTTAAAATATGCCATTCAAAATATCTTTTAAGCAATTTAAATTTTCGAAATTGTTTAAATGCAATAAAAATGCCTTTCTTAAATAATTAATAACTTTAATTCTACAACTCCAAATTCGACAAATAATATGTCCAAATCGATCAGCGCGACGAGCCCGTTCTAACTGTGCATTCCTTGTTATAAATCGAAGCATGCATCATGTCATTATTAAAAATGAGAACTGTTTAGGGCAATAAAACTTGACCACATAAATAATAAAATGCTTTATTCTTGTACCCCACACCTCACCATGCCATGCTACATTATTTCCATGTAAATTGTGCATCATTCATCATGGCATGCTTGTTTTCTTATCGCATTTTAATCCATATGCTTGTGCACTTTATTTATGTTGGCCCTTGTTTGTTTGGTTCTTCTTCGAATAGACGCCCAGCAGGAGAATTATCAGGAATCACAAGAGTTCTACCTAGATCCATCTCTCGCTTCAACTGAGCTACCAGGCAAGCACTACCACATGCTTGCATACATATAGTACCTATTGCCTCTATCTTATTCTTGCATTATGGAGTCGCGATTGCATTAAATTGAATCCCAAGTACTGCATAGCCTTTACTTTTAAACCCCACCAAAGCTTGTTCCTTCATCCCATGAGCCATTACCACAGGAATTGTTTGAGCCATGCGAGTCGTAGAAAGCATGTGTAGGGTATGTGAGTGTCTGATGGATAATGAGGTACCTAAACAACTTAACTTGAGTAGTAATGGGATAAATAATGAAAGAGGCACCGGTGAGCAATATCTGATATTTGGTTTTTCATGCTCACTTGTGTCCCGTAGGACCCCGAGTACTTGATTCCTGTTCCTTGACTATTCGCACTATCCACATCCGGGAGGCCTTATGGACCCCCCTGAGCCAGATCTTGATTCATTTCTATTTCTTGGGGCCACAAAGTAGTTTGGGGCTTTGTTACTATCCTGTACTTATGCCATGCTTTACTGTTTTATTTAAGATTGTGCGTGGAGCACCTATACTGTTTTGGATGCGGAGTGTTTTTGCGGTATCGACAAGCCCAGTCACACTTTTGGGTTCCCAGTCATTTACAGCCATTGACGCAAACCTTGAGTTTGTCTCGGAGTCAGCTAGCTTCGTTGCGGGTAGCTTAACGGGGTGGCCCCCTGAAATATTTCTGAATCCTGTGATCGCTTTGTCGTGAATGCCTCGTTGGGTTTTGAGTTGCTTTTTCCGAGGTTGATCGAGTGTGTGTTGCTATTTGTGCACCCCTGCAGGGTAAATCTTTCTGAAAGCCGTGTCCGCGGTTATGGACGACTTGGAGCACAGTTTCTCGATCATAGACAAGTATAACTAAAGTACCGCTTTTAATCTGACTAAATACCTGACTAGTAAATAGTGCAATACTCAGGGAATGGTTAATAAAACTGCCAACGGATGGGTTCTTCGTCCGCTTTCTCGTTGGTAAGCGAGAAGGAGGATGGATCTGTTAATAATACTGTTATAACTATTGTTACTATTTAACGGACATCCGTCTATCATTGGTTAGGCGGATGGTTAGCGAGTATCTATAGGATTGTTAGTTATTATCTTTTGCTGCAATTGCGTCAGCCCAGGTATATGTCCCCTTTAGAGGCATAAAGACTTGCTGAGTACCCCTAGGGTCTCACACGATAAATTGTTTGATTCAGATGAACAGGTGTATTCGCAAGATGGATACTGGGTGGAGGAGACGGATGATGTTGGCAACGATCACTCGGTGTAGAGATTCCGGAGATGGGGATCCGTGAGATCTGTGGGCGGGATGTGTTTATTTATGTGGCATCTTATGCCGATTTGCTTCTTATCCGCACTCGGATCTTGTTTTCCGCTTCCGCCTGATACTCTGACGTTTGATGTATGAGGAGCTATCCTAAACTATTATCTCTATCTAGGACATTTGGATCTTGCCGTATGGCGTTGCAATATTTCTATTTCCTTTAGATGGAATGGCTCTGTGAACAGTTGTATGGTGGCTTGCATACATACTCACTTGTGTATGTAGTTGATCCCTTCGCCTGCCGATTACGCCGCTCGTTCTTGTCCCGATGTTCTGGAAGTGGTTAGGACGACCGACAGGTCTACCTGTGAGTGGCCCCTGGGCCCCACCGTACTATTTTAACCACTTTCGTTCATCCAGGCATGTAACTAAGAGCGTAATTCACCGAGGTAGTTATATGCTTGCTCATGGAAGAGGTTGAGTCTTGGGTCTGTACTTTACAGTCCCAAATCTTTTGCAACTTACTAATGTCACCTTCATTGACATGAATACTTTATCATCACATGATAGCATCTATGTGTATGCATCATCGCTATGGCAGTAGAGCGAGGCCTGATTCCAGGAGCCTACAGTGACGTTAGATCAACCTCGAGGGCTTTCTCATGGGCACTGTGCCCTGAGACACATCATTCTACGTTAAAAGCGAACTAGCCCTGCCATAGCATTATACAACACTTTAGATGGTACCCTTATCTATTATTATAAATGTATTCATCGAAACACTAGTGCACTGTGTGCAACTTTTGATGTTTTGTTCACCTCGCTTCCTACTTGACTTTTGATTGGTATCTACGGGAGTTTCCAACATATTCCCTTATAACATAACTCTTTATGCTTTAAGATATGTCATCCTTTATGGATTTGGAAAATATGTCCACAATTCTCTACTAGACACTGCGGACAAACTTAGCTCAACGTTTTGTGATTCGAATTTAATCACTTTCAAACGTTCCTTATTGGATCACATATTATGCTAAGTTGTCATCATGGTTTACTAAGATAGAACCTATGTCTTAACATAGTAGATGACGATCATCCTTTTCTTTCTTTCAACCATTGATGCTAAACTCAACACTATTCCTAATTTGAGTTATTAAGGACCAGTTCCTTAATTATCTTCTATTTCGAAACCCCTTTCAGAATCCCTTAAGGAATACTACATAATATCATAATACACCTATTATCAACTTCTACATCTTATAAATCATTATTTATAAGTATTTGCGCTTTCATTCTTAACATACTTAAGAATTACTCCTATAAGCTCCCACTCAAAATATGTTCCTACATATTTGAATTTGAGACTTATATTGCTCCCACTTAAAAATATGTCAACCACATATTGTTTCAGGAAGACTTTCATAGCCCCCACTCAATTTTATGCAAATTGCATATCTCCTTACTACTTTGAACAACTTCAAAAATCCTTCGATCAAATGTCAAACTTGGAGATTTACTATGAGATACTAGTACTTTACTAGTTTTAAATCCACTAGACATTTAGCACATATGAATCAAATTCATTTGAATTCATCCAATACTTGACAAATTGTGCTTTTGTGATTCTCCCCTTTTTCCTACTATGGCTTTGCAGTCATTTGGGGAAATTCCAAGTAACCCCTTTACTTGTGAGATTCAGCAATGAATTGCTTTTTAATCTCAAGGGAATTTTGCTTTTAGGATTTCTCATAATTCTAGTTTACCATTATTTCCTTTGTAGTTTGTAGGTATGTCATATTCCAAAATCATGACAAGTGATTCACAAATGTGTCCATACAAGATATGGATTTACTTTTTTGAATCCTACTTTATGTAGTGAAAAACAATAGTGGAGGGAAAACACAATGATCAAAATCATTGGTTCTTTCCTTCCGTGTAGACAATCGTTCAGGAACGCTGTCCGTTGCGCTTCTCAACACCCTGATGCAGGGTTTTGAATCCTCATCGTGTTTTAAACTATTTTCCATTTGCTCCATAATTGAGAAACATCACTAGAAGTGAGCTTTCTCAAGAATGCACCAAAATCCAAGCAATACGAATCTTGCTTTCCTTTTGGTTTGAGCTATGGTTTTCATATTCAAAGTTTCCACTGAATACGCTACAAGGACTTATTTGCTATTGTTTTGGTTATATCGAATAACCCCAAAACTTTCACGAATTCAAATGGTTTACCAATTCTAATTGAGTCCTAACTATTTCTAAACTAATGGTCTCTACATATACACTACAATGATTTATTTGGTGCCTTCTATTCAACCCCTTTTGATATCTAATATCATATTGTGATGCTTTGTATTTTGACGTTTCAAAACACTTTGCATTCCACATTGTCTTTTATGCCATTCTTATAAATTTGAACTTTATTACTATTGATCAAATCATAGTAATTGGATTCTCTTTTATATTTATACCCTTTTATTGATGAAACACTTTGATCAAATCAAATAGTTTCATATTCATGTTTTCTTTGGTAAACTACTTTACACATTTAAACAATCATTTAATGATAATTACCATTGATGTTAAACTCCAATACATCGAATATGTAGTTACTTTTAACAATTCATTAAACACTTTGTATTCAAGTAATACATGGTGTTCAAGTTATTTTGCCAAACTTAGGCATGATTTATATGTGAGAAGAAATCGAATGACTTTCACATATTATCACATAACTTTGAATTTAAACAATGGTTTCATTCATTCATGAAATATCATTAAGTTGGGTATTTTAAACAAGGCATTTTAATGTTTTACAAATGTTCATACATTATCAATTAGTTTCAAACAACAAGGATAATTCACACATAATCAAACAAGATATGAACACGAATAGAAATCATTCATAAAAGTAGAACAACTGTTTCTTACAAACTGATATGAATAACCGTCTCACAATCTGATATGAATAACCGTCTCATAAAAGAAGTTCAAATCTCTCGATTACATTAATCATCCTAAAACACAAACTAAATGATAAATGTCGAGGGAGAGTGTCGTCGGCCATCATCATCATGCTTGCCATCAACACGCAATGTCACCTCCTCTCTAGCAAGAACCTCTCATGCAGAAGGACCTGTTTTCATTAAAACAGAACAAGTATCAGATATACTTAACACTGCAATGTGTTTGCAAGATTATAACATTTATAAAACTGTATATCAAATATATACCTTTGTCGTCGACGACTCCAGTGACGTTGGGTTCATCTACCACATTTCTGAAATGTGATATGAACTCGAGGAAATCCAATGTTTCCGTGTCGCCTCTCATAATGCAGATCCTGACTTGTGCTTGGAAGCTTGGAGGAAGCGACCGTAGCACAACTCCCATCGCAAATGAGCTTGAGAACCAGTTGTCCAGGTAGTATGCCAGACTCATGTACGCATCGTAGAGGCGTAATAAGTGCTCATCCAGTGAGGTGCCCTCCTCCATCTTTATGGAGAGGAAGTCCCCCATCAGCTCATATCCCACATGCGCACTTGTTCCACGAAATGAGATCTCAAATGTGTCATGACCATCCGAGGCTTGAGACTCCCCACCATTGGCCATAACCCATCCTCCATTCCGACGCGCATGGTCACTGATATGAATGTGGCCATCACACGGCGACGATAACGCAGATCTCGCTACTCCTGGGTATGAAAATAGGGTGGCTCCAGATACATCTCGCACGTCATCTAGTCAGCTACATCATTCTCCCCAAGGAGATCAAACAGGCGTATGGCCCATGCAGAAAAGTTGGATCCATCTAACTTGAGCTTTTCTCCTTTTAACCAATCGTCTATAGGAAAGGTAATCTCGGGAAGAACCATTTTCTACATTTATAACTGCAAAAGGAATTTAGACTAAGTTTATAATTAAATGAGTTAATAATAACTCCACTCAAAAACACCTATCCCCAGTGAGGGTTCCTAGTGATAACACGACCCCTATCAGCCACATCTCCCCCGATCATCACGGCCATCAATGTGGGTTCAAGGGTGGACGCTAAACGTCAGTCACATCATTCATGCGACTCGTGCTCGATCTTTCGACCATCCGTGTTCCGAGGCCACGCTTCTCTAGCGTGCTAGGCTCGCCAACTCAACCTTAGTGTATTCGTTGTGCAACATGGCTTACACCCACTGTATGCGAACGTAGATATGTATGACACCCAGGCCTGTCACCCTGGATCGCCTCATACTGAAGAACTTTCTTGGTGGTGCACACTAAGGGGGAACACAATCGTTGGTAATTTTAACAGGGATCATCTGATTAGGCTACCGTCGAGTATCTAATACTAGCACACAATAAGACATACAAACAATAACATTGAATGTAAATGCTATGTGATATGGTCCTTCATGTCATGATCTCCATCCGCCGTCACCGGGTTCCGGCGCCGTAGACACCAGGGTATCGGTGTCTTTCCGGCGTGGTAGTTTGTCATTACCGTGACTATCTACTACTATGCGACAAAAGGTAATTACTTTACCTTTGCCACAACCATATCACAAAGCAACGCCCCTGCAAAACAAAGTTAGACGCCTCTACTTTATCTTTGCATGTTTTACGTGGCTGAATGGGCTTTCGTACAAGAACCGTTCTTACCTACAAACTTTCAGCACAACGCTGATCAAGTAGTTGTCTATACTACACCCCTTTTGGGCCCTCCGTTGCAAATGGTATACCAACTAATGCGAGAGAGACAGACACCCCCCTAAGCCACTTTATACGGTACAAGCCGTATGTCAAGCGTGGACCAGTCTCGCGAATGAACGCGTAAAGTCGGTTGGGGGCCGCTTCATCAAGCATTAATGCGGTATACACAAGTTCACATGGGAGGGTAACAACTAAAAGATCAACGCCCACATGCTACATCTCGTGTGTTCTACCCGTACTAGCGTTACTACGCATAGATCTAGCTCTGATACCACTGTAGGGGTTCCGCGCATAAAAACAATAAATTTTACTCTACGCCCCTGAACCCCTGAAGCTGCCAGGACATATCTATTAGTAATACAGTAACGGGAGGGGCTTTTCGCGAACTTACCCTTGAAGACCGAAAAGCATTGTCAACGCTCAGGAGAGCGTGGTTGATGTAGACGAGCCGAAGCCGACCTCAAGGTCGTGATGAAGTCCTTGCGCTCCTTCTGGCTCCAACGACTTGAGTGCCTCAAGTGCGAAACCTCGCGGGGAGTTACACACGTCCGGTGCCTGACGATGACTCCCGCTTCCCCGATCTAGCAGCAGTTGTGGAAGTAGAGCTCCCGGATCCGAATCCCGCAGCACGACGGCGCTCCGCGGTGAAGATGTCTCTCGCTCGCGCAGTCCAGACTTGGGACCACGGTCATGAGAGAGAGAGAGAGAGGGGAGAGTGAAAATATCAATTAGAGGTCCTCCCAAAAGTGGGGAGACCTTTATTGATTATTGGTGTATTTTTCTAGGCCAAATACCCCACTATATATAGGGGGAGGGGAGGTACTACCTCCCTCAAAGTTCCGGGGTGGGACTAAAGGAGAGGAGGGGGGGAGGAGGTGGCCGCCGGCCACCTAGTGGGCCCCGCGTGCGGGGGGTGGTGGTGGTGGTGGTGGGGGGGGGGTGGCTACGCCCAGCCGGCCTCCCCCTTGCTCCTTCTCCCTCTCTCCTTTCCCCTAATGGGCCCTCTCCCTCTGGAATTGGCCCATTAAGCCTTTTTGACCTTTAATTGATTTTCTCTTTATTAAATAATTATGAATAAATGATTAAATCAATATTTAACATTCATTCACACATTATCTAATCTCCGTGGCCATGGAACACCTTCCACCTCCACTCCAGACATCCTCCAGACTTACCGAAACCCTTCCGGTTTTCTCCCTTCTCTTCTTCGGTGATTCCACCGATCCTATAAACACTCTCTAAGCATCATCAAGCCCTTAAGCGTGATACCCCACGGTTCGGGAACACTCTAGACATGGTCGGGACACTCCCACACCAATGATCAACAGAGGGACCTGGATGGCCATGTGACCCCTGTGTGTTCGACGAAGATCTTTCGTCGTTTGAACCGGGATAGTCGTGTCTTATTCCCTTTGTCATTCGATACTTGCATTGTCCGAGATCTAATCATTGACATCACCATGTCGTGTTCAATCTCGTTCTGAACAATGCTACTTAACTCGTCCCGACAAGTGATATCCTCGTGATCTAATCACATGCTGCGCAGCTATTGGATATAACTTCTCCGAGTGGGCCCTTGAGTATCTTTCCGTCACATGGACGGACAAATCCCGCTCTTGACATATATTGCCTCTACGGTTTCCTCTGAATACCTGAACACACCTTTATAACCATAGTTTTACCAGATGGCGTTTGATGCTATCTAAGCACTCTCGGGAGACAGTGATTGATATAGCCTCACGGTCTAAGGAATAGTCTACGAGGATCCATTTCTAATCATCGTAACTTGAACTTCGTGACATGATCGGGTCACGATGTTTAGGTTGGGTATTGGTTCATCATCTCATTCTCCGAATGAGATGACCTCATTTCCAACTGGCATAAATGCCACATGATCAGGAAACATGATCATCTGTTGACCAATTAACCAGTGACTAGAGTTTCACTAGGAACCCCTGGTTGTTTGTATATCACACGTGTATTGATGTTTCCAATCAATACAGTTATAGCATGATATAAAACTTAATCATAAACTATATGAAATATGATAATAGTCCTTACTACTATTTGTCTCTAGGGCATATTTCCAACAGATAGATGAGGGTACTAGGGGTTCTTATTACAATGGCTCCGAATATCTTAATTTGTCTGGAGGAGACATTGGTGGAGACGATAGTGGACACGATGGTGCTGACCATGGTGGAGACCATGGTGAAGACACCATAATAATAACAAACTCCATCGAGGTATATAAAGACTCTATCGATCGATCACTAGTATAGATGCACTAATTGATTCATATATATGTACTGACGAATGTTTCTTCTCTTAGACCTCCGCTTCTGGCCAATCTTCTACAAGGACAAGAGGCCCGACACACAAGTTGCCCGCTGATGTCCGTTTCAGCATTGACTTAGTCTCTCCGCTGGGTCAATCGTTGGAGCCCAAAGAATCTGCGAATGCATTTACAAGTCAATGCAGAGTGATTGTTAGAGACACCGTCCCGATCACCACGTGAAATTGGAATAAGCCAAGAAAGAAAAAGGATCCAGCTGGGGCTAGTTTTGTTGATGACAGAGCGAGAGATGCGATGTGGAATTCTCTCATGACACATTTCACCCTACCAGTCTTGGATACTGATGAGCTCACATAGCAAATGACGAGGAAAGTCAAGCACTTTGCTTTTAAGAAGATGGCCGAACTATTCAAGGAGTGGAAAAAAGATTGTACCACAAGTATGTCTTGAAGAAAAAAACTCCTCCATTCACTGGCCCACTAGAGTTGCAGTAGGATAACTGGGCCGCATTTGTGGAATACAAGACCTCGGCACCAGCTAAGGCAATGTCAGAAAAGAATAAGTTAAATGCAGCCAAAAAGAAATATCACCATCATATGGGCACAGGTGGCTACAAGAGTGCCATGCCTAAGTGGGATAAAGCTGAGGCTGACCAGGAGGCTAAAGGGGTCACTCCAGCTACGTCTCGTTGGCCCAGGAGGTCCAAAAATTGGGTACTCTGGCATGGGGCATCGTTAGACCCAGAAACTGGCGAGATTGTTGCAGCCAAAGAAGTTTATTCACCCAAGAATGAACTTATTAAAGTGATAAAAGAGGTTGAAGAGAGAACGATGAGCTGGCAAAGGCTCTCGGGAATCCTGAAAAGGCTGGACGAACAAGAGGGTTCTAACCTTCTTATCCATGGGTTATCGGGTTTCCCGAGCACCTTGACACGTACAGAAGCTGATCGAGAAAAACAAAGCGGGAAAAAAAGAGGATACAGAGCGATTCGCGAGGTTTGAAGCCATGCTGCAGGAGCATCGCGAGGAGCTTAATGAACTTAAAGGACTCCGACAGCAAGATCCTGCACCAGACAGTACGGTCAGCCCATCGCAATGGAAAAGCAGCGTGGCTTCCACAGAGGGCCACGGTAATGATGCAACGATGGATGTGTGCCCCGTGGATGCAATTAAGGAGAAGACTAGTTGTGAGCTGCATGTTGAACTGAAGAATATATCCATGAAGGTGGCGGTCGGATTTGCTTTACCTTCTGCACTGGGAGCGACCTACCATTGCAATCCGATTCCAGCTGGCTATGCTCGTGTCGGTGTGGATGAAATTCAACCTATGTGTCAGTCACTACAGCTTGATATCCCTAGAGGTGAAGGGGAGACGACACTGGGAGAAGTCCCGAGTGACTTCATTCTTTGGAAAACAGAATACATCAAGTTTCCAGGCTTGACACCAATGCCACCTTCTCCACCGAGAAACAATCCATCACCTCCAAGGAAACCGTCTCCTCCTAGTAAAAGTCCACCTCCAAGTGCACCGTCTCCTCCCAGTAAAAGTCCGCCACCTACAAGTCCAATCCATGACCCCAACACGAGTCCATCTCAATCTACGTAGCCGCCTCCACCCACTAAGGGCCAAAAGCGGAAGAATATCACCGCTCCGGCGAGCGATAACCGACGCCCAAAGCGACAGTTGTTGCCCCTCCCAAGAGGGCTTACAACCTGACCGATGAGGAGACCGATGCGGTCGTACGGGCCCAAGTGGATGCTCATTTTAAAAAGAAAAACCTGAGCCAGAGGTCCAAATAAACCGGAAACCAAGGAGCACTTTAGGAAATTACTAACACAGCCATCCCAAGCTCAGTTAAATGGGCTAGATGACTATACACGATGTCTTCAGAACACACTGAAACAGAAGAGATCAAGCGGTAGAGCAAGGATCACAAAAGAGGTTCCCCAGCAGGGGGAACAAGCAAAACAATCGAGTGGTAGCGGAAGCATCAGAACAGACGTCCCCCAGCTGGGGAAATAAGCAAAACAATCGAGTGGTAGCCGAAGAACCAAAAGATACGTTCCCCAGCTGGGGAAACAAGCAAATCAATCGCTCCCCCCGCTCCAGGTGCAGATACCCGAACCTCAACTATATGAGGTAGAACCTATAGATCCGGAAACACTAGGATATTGGCCGAGCAATGTAATATGTCTATTCATGACATTCTTCACAGCGGTATGCCCAAGGCTGAGGTAGCACCCAAATTTGTTCACGGGGAGCCTCCACCCAAATTTGTTCACGGGGAGCCTCTGGTCAGTTCTGAGAGGCTTCGGGATATGCCAACAAAAATGCGACGATTCCATGAATGGTACATGAAAACATCAAAAGAACAGCAATATTGGCTCGTACTGAAAGTTCGAAAATCGCATTACTTCGCTGAAGACGAGGTCCCTATTGAATTTACAGAATTATTTCAGTTATTCAATCTAAAGGAACTCGACAAAACTACCCTCAGTTCCTATTGTCTGTAAGTGATTACTTTATTTATGTAATTAAGTCTCTATCTCAGCTTGTTCAATTCATTGCCGGTAAGTATACTCACTATATTCTTTTGTACGCTATATATAATGATGCAGAATGAGGATTCTCGATTGTAAAAGAAAGGCTATCAATGGATTTGGGTTCATTGACCCACGTCGAGTTCATGAAGCTATACTAAAGGATAAGCCACTGGAGACCGAGCATAACTTGTTACGGTTTCTCACGAACCAGCATTTCTGTAATGAAATACTATTTCCTTACCACGACGGCAAGTGAGTTCTTGTACACATTAAATTTTGCTTAATTGATGTTCAGTGTAAATGATGAGTTACTGACATATGTAAACCTTGCGTAGGTACCACTGGATTCTTCTAAGCATTTCAGTTGACTTGGAAAGAGTTCACATCATGGACTCACTAAACAAAGACATTGAAGACTACCGCAACATTATCGATGCGCTCCAGAGGTAATTTCAACCATTATTGCACTATATCAGTTTCTTTTGTTCATTTTCTGGGATATCAAGTGGTTATTAACTCATACACTCATTTTCTTTGTCGGGTAGGGTTTGGACACGGTTCAAGAACCATGTCCGCGGTCAATGGCGTGAGGAGCAATTTTTTAAATCGCTCTCGATAAGTACTACGAGCTAAGTCCGCGCATCTATTTAATTCTTGTTTATGTGCATTTATCATGCTAGAGTTATTATTTGATTGAATTCTATTCTTGTAAAGTGCGCGAGGCAGCCACAGAGGACTAATCTATGTGGATTCTACGTGTGCGAGTTCATTCGCATCACTATTGAGAAGCCCTCGGAAAAGATTCGAGTAAGTAAACAATATATTCACCCTTTATTTTTATTACAAAAAGTTGTGTTGAGTCTAATTCATACGATCTCTTTCTTTATATAGTTGGAACGTGATGCGGGACAAGCTCCTACTAGAGGACCGCCTAATAGCAATCCAAGAGGAATTTGCTGATTTTTTTGTCGACGAGGTCATAGACCCACGCGGAGAATTCTCTCTGCGTAGACCCTAAAGCATTCATGTAATGATCTCCATGTAATCAAATAGACATGCTCTGGACCCGGTTGGGACTCCATGTATGCTTGTACGAGAAATTATATTTATTGCATCAATGTGTATAAATACTGTGTAGTATCGTTCTGTATATATACGAAAACTTGTCTCTAATGAAAAATAATTGAACACAAAACACAAAATGAAAAGAAAAACACAAAACACTGGGACCCCATCTCCTGCCGCGGCAGCCAAATAGCCCGAAACGCTGCCGCGGCAGGGAACCTTTGGAATGTGCTGCCGCCCAGCGCGGCTCACGGGGCCACGTGGTTGGACCTCTAGTCCCGGTTCGTAACAGAACCGGGGCTAAAGCTTGGACCATTAGTCCCGCTTTTGCAGTCCCGGTTCGCAATCCGGGACTAAAGGTCCTTACGAACCGGGTCTAATTGCCTGGTTTCTACTAGTGTTGGGCCATACATCTTAGGGCCTCTGGCCGGGCCCATGAATTGGGGAGGGCGTGTATCAAAGGATAATTCAAAAACAATCACAAGTCTAAACAATCTTATGGGAGAAAAAAGTTCCCACATGAGAGATCACATTCACAATATGCGGCGTGAGTGGTGGAGCTACGTGGTTTGATTGGTGTCTTGGTCCCGCTTGGTCAAGAGACCACGGTCTCCAGTTGGTCGATCCTAGGGATAAATATAGGGAGCACGACCTGGCCGCATGGTTACTACAACAATGCACACCCTCTCATGATCTCCCTTCATTGCCTTGCATCAACAACTACTTAGCTATCCAGTACCTAGTATTGGGGGTTGGTACTAGATGATCGCGGTGGCCCGTGTGATGACAACTTCCATGAAAAGGTAATTTCAGCCGGGAACTGTAATGGGGACCCACGAGTTTTCCTCTACCTGGAGGATATGGTATCTTGATATAGGATACTAGACAAGTTGGCGCGGCAACATGCCGCACCTATGCGGTTAACTTATTTGTGCATACCGCGCGCGCACCCATGGAGGTAAAAACAAGCGGAAATTCGATAGGAAAGTTAGCTAAAAAACACGGTCAATTATTTGGGAGAATACTGCTAGCGAATAACTATTGGGGAAGTAGTCATCGTCAAAAAACTACTGTAGGATGACTACCATCGGGAAGATGTGGTAAAGAATTACCGTCGAGTATTTGTAAAGAAAGATGGGAAAAATTACTACCGTAGACGTATGGTAGCCACCATATAAAATTATGACCAGGAAGTCGCATTGAAGAACGGCCAGGAAAGAAGACAGAAAAACACATTGTCACTATTCACTATTATTATTCATGGTTCTATTAATATTCAGGTCACTATTCAACAATACTGTTCAGGATCCTCTTACTCTTTCCCTGCACTGATATGGTGGTTTCTGATTGGAAGGAAATAATCTATCTACCATGTCCCACACATCTAGAGTGCTGCCGCTGACGGGGCGAAGAGGCCTCGATTTCATTGAATTTTAATGTACTACTACTGGCCACAACCTTACCAAACTACTTACTCGAAACCAATTTATTGATCCACATATTCATTAATGTCTCTTAGTTCATTCTAGTAAATATATTTTCCTGTGCTTAATATATTTAAATATCAACATATGTCTGATTTATATTAAACTTTTTATTTTGTCATATCACTTATGCCGATTTATTCTATTTGATGCACATATTTAATTTAATCATTTTGGTTTAATTATATTATTTAATATACATTTCTTACAATAAATTTCATTAACAATTAAAAAGTTCCACACTGTTCCTCAATTTAACTTATTGCTGTTGGTGCATTGTAGTGTACATATTAACTTGTCCATAGTATACTTATGTATGGACATAACTTGTTAGAGTGTTCTAGAGTTTATAGCCATCTTCATAATACAGAATTACAATCATACCATTTCCAACGTACATATGCATTTTCAGCTTTTGAAAATTTAAAAATAGTTTAAGACGACATTAGTATTTTTGATGAAAGTAACTTTTGAAAAAAAAACTTAATATTCTATTTGAACTTTCTAAGTACGTTGTACACACCCCTTTCTTCTCAATACCCTTGCTTATACTCTAAGGCAATCCAAGGATAATCATCCGGAGATCAAGAAGCTGGAATGGATGTCTACTACAAAGAGATGGACTTATCCGGAGGTGTTGAAGGTGAAGACTAATAAATTGCCTATGGAACCGAAGGCCATGACGATGAGCCCGATGCATAGAGAAGCGGAGAAGCCGTAGTTTACTATCAAATAAGCTATTGAGCTTGCAGGGTACTTGGTTTAGTTGCTCCCGATGCTTTAAGACTTGTTAGAATTGTTAATGAATCACCCGAGAATCCTCAATGGAACAATTAGGATCTTGAAGTCTTTGTACACTTTTGTCTTGTATTATCCAGTGTGTGATATTTGGACTTAAATTGTTCTATTGTACCATTCTGAGGGATGTATATTCGTGAAACATTATTCCATTAGTTTTATGTCAACAACATGCATAGTACAACCATGTCGTGGTGAGATGGATCACCGCAATTACTATGACAGGGCTAATCACTCTATGAAAAAGCAAGTGCAAGTGTGCATCTAAATAAATCATGTCGTAAATAAAAGATCCATATTAAAATACATATACAACAAAGACCATAATCATGTAGGATAGCTCATATGGTTCTAAAATAATGATATCATATAGAGAGTCTCGATCAACCCTCTGCCACAAACCCATAGTCCATAGGTGGATTACTCCTATTCATCATGGAGACCATGGAGAATTTGATGGTGGTGTGAGAGGTAGAGTTTCCGGTGGCATTTCCCTCTCCAATCTTGCTCCTACGGCAGACTATGTCTCCTTCATTTCATGTTATATTTCGTATCACCCTCTCTCCGTCGAGAAAAACATCACGAAGGGTACATATACATGGCTTGATGTCAAGATGGAGTCCTCAGCCGAAGTGGGCGCCAAATAATGATATGGGGGAGTTGTGGGCCATACCACACTATCAAGGGTGATGACCCCACATATGGGACCCCTGCCCCCCCCCCCCAGTTTGGTGTCTTATTGTGTTTAGGTGTATGTCCTCTTTGTTTTTGATAAAATCTTCAACTCTATTTTTCTTGTTTAATTGGGATCCAGAAGGTTCCTCAAACTAAAAAAATAATGAAAATAAGAATTTCCTACTATTTGGAACTTAATAACAAATATTTACGATTTGGTGGAAAGTCCCAACAATCGCATAAAACATAAAAGGATACATAATAATCATATCAGGTAATAGGGGATTTAATATAGTAAACTTCAAAAGGCATGTATAATTATCAACATATCCACATCCCAAAGATTAATATATGCTTGGTCTCGAGCATGAAGATGATAAAAATAACCTTTGAAGTTTGTTATTGTATCATAATTTGTCAATATATAAATCAATCAGCACTCTACATAATTATGTTCTAATCAAGATAAAGAGCAGCAATAAATTGACTTAATAAGTCTTAATTCATTCTCATCATGGTGCAAGAGTAGCATCAAAATCATGTAGTACATTAATTTTTGATTTATCGTGAAACAAAGTCACAAGATCATAGAAGATACCCACTCCGTCCTTAAACAAGTGACTTGCATTTTTCTAAATTCGTAAATATCTATACATTAAAAATGCGTTTAGATACATGCGAATGTAGACAAATGCAACTTCTTTGGTTCGCGATGATGGATCAATAGCTACAACACATCATGAGAAGGCAGAGCTCCTTTGGCATTCTTATTGACATAGACCGGGTATATCTTTACCAACCTCTTCTAGTTTGGATTTTTCTTGTTTTTTCACTCCTGCTCCTGGGTTAGAGGAACTGTCTCGACCTTTTTTCGCATGCGGGGATTGATGAGGTGGTGGCTCAGATGCTAGGGGATAAATCTCCTAGACCAGACGGGTTCTCGTATGTTTCTAAAAATTTGCTGGCCTGTCATTAACTACGATTTTTATCGTTTGTGCCAAGAATTCTGGGAGGGTACGGTGAACTTATAGAGCATCAATGATTCGCTTATTAATTTGGTTCCAAAAATCCTATATCGCGAGGGACCTAATGATTTCCGTCTGATTTCTTTGCTTAACATTTGCTTGAATTTTTTTTGATAGGCACATTTCTTGAAATTAATTACCAATGTTTTGGCTAATCATCTTCAAGGAAGAATTTTGGAGCTAGTCCACGATAATCATTATGGTTTTTTGAAATCAAGGAATATACATGACTGCGTGGGTTGGGCATACAAATATATTCATAAGAGCAAGCAGGTCGGGATAGAAATAGTCATTTTGAAATTGGACTTTGCCAAGGGTTCGATAAAGTGGAACATGGAGCAATCTTAAAAGTATTTGCTAGTATGGGTTTTGATTCACGGTGGTTAAATTGGCTTCATATAATAATGTCTACAGGCACCTCTGCGGTTCTTTTGAACGGGGTCCCAGGTAAAAAATTCTTTTGTAGACGAGGAGTTCGTCATGGAGATCCGCTCCCGCCTCTCCTATTTGCGGGTGTTTCAGAACTGCTCCAAGAAATGGTAAATCACTTGTTCCAGTCTGGGGTACTGCATGGGCCGCTTAATATTCCAAATTCTGATTTCCCCATAGTGCAGTATGCCGATGATACCTTGCTGATTATGCAAGCCTGTCCGGTTCAGCTAATAGCTTTAAAAGATCTGTTGGAAGTATTTGCTCAAGCTACATGTTTAAGAGTGAATTATGCCAAGTCATCTCTGATACATGTTAATGTGTCTGAGGAGAATTTACAAATGTTAGCCCACACGTTCGGTTGCTCAGTTGGAAAATTACCATTCACCTATTTAGGCTTGCCTCTGGGGGTTACTAAACCAAGAATTCAAGATCTATCTCCCCTTGTTAGTTTGGTGGAGCGCAGATTAAACTCGAGCGCTAGGTTTTTGGGTTACGGTGGCAGGCTTGAATTTGTTAGACTAGTGCTCTCCACAGTTCCCAATTTCTATATGTGCTCATTTAAAATTCAGAAAACTATCCTGAACATTTGCAATAGAGCTCAACGTCATTGTCTTTGGGCAAGGATGAAAACTCATCAATAGTGAACGCCTTAGCAGCCTGGTCGATGGTTTGTTGTCCAACAAATCATAGTGGGCTTGGTGTTCTTAATCCAGAGCTACATAACAAGGGACTTCTTTTGAAACAACTGCACAAATTTTATTCGAGAGAGAATGTACCCTGGGTGAAGCTAGTTTGGGCTCTTTATGGCGAGTGTGTACCACATGCAAAACCACGTCGTGGTTCATTTTGGTGATGTGACATCCTCAGTGTCTCTGATGAATACAGAAGCATCTCAATCTATAAAGTGGGAAACGGGACTTCGGTGCTTTTCTGGAAAGATTTTTGGATAAAAGGAGACATTATGTGACATCAGTGGCGGACCTACGGGGTATGCCCGGTATGCCGCGGCATACCCCGCGATGTCCGGCTTCTATCTCTAACACCTGATCGTTTGCATGCAGCTAGCTGATGGTCACCTAATCGATCGGTTGATCGGTTAAAACGTTCGCTTCTATCTTTCCACCTGGGCAGACAAGCCGTGCATGTTAGGCCATGCGTGCATCAATTATTCCCTCACGGCCCATTAAAAAAACATGCACGGAGGTGCAGTGTGGTGTACCGAAAGATATCTTGATTAGTTGGGCTAGTTAATTACATATAGCTAATTAATTTGTCATCTATTAGCCCATAAGTTAGTACTTCCTCCATTTCAATGAATTAGGTGTACTTATTATCCGTAAGTTTTTACAAAGAATTATCGGCTTGTTGATATAAAATTAGCACCATCAGATAATTGTTATTCTACTATTATCATATATACACATGCTTTGATCCATCGAGAAATGCCGAATTTTCTACCTAAAACAATAGTAAATCAGGAGAGTTTTGGGAAAAAAATAGAAAAAATAGAAAATCAGATGATTCAAATATTTACCGAGTAAACTGTGGTTGAAGAGCAAACTAAATAGCTCGAGCGATGAATTTTAAATTTTTATTTACAAAATATGTATCATAATTTTAGTGCGGCATACCCTATGATAAAATCCTAGATCCGCCACTGTGTGACATGTACCCTAGTTGTTTTCCTATGCGCTAAATGAAGATGCCTCGGCTGCTGATCTTGCCGCTGCTAATGATCCAATTTCTTGCCTTTCTTTACCTCTTTTGGTAGAGGCTTATCAGGAGTCTCAGCACATGACACATCTCTTGGATGAAGCACATGTTAATCCTGATGGCATGGATCAACGTTCATTCATCTGGGGAGAGAGGACTACACCTTCAAAATTTTATGGGTTTTTGTTTGATCGACTGCCTATAGATAAAGCGCTTACTGAAATTTGGAAATCTAAATCTCTAAGCTTAAGGTATTTGTTTGGCTCCTCATGGTTGATCATCTTAATACTAGAGATATTATGCTTCGCAAATAGTGGCACTTAGAATCTGGTCCGGATTGTGTGTTAGGCAACTCTTCCGTTCTTGACACAAGAGCCACCTGTTTTTTGAGTGTGCTTTTGCGCATCAATGTTGTTTAGCTGTGAATATAAACTGGGACATGTCATTCTCCCTCACGGACATATTTATGAGAGCAAAGGCTTCTATTATTGGGCCATGTTTTATGGACATTTTTGCATCCGTTTGCTGAATATTTAGAGAGTACGCAATGATAGGATTTTCAATGATATGCCAGCCTCTTTTAACCGATGGAAGATGGGTCTCAAGAGTGATGTTCCACTTCACAAATATAGAGTTAAAGCAGCCCTTATGCAACCACTTCTTGAGGGGCTGCTCTCAATTCTAGTGTAATCCTCCCTCCTTGATGCAATCTCTTTCTTTATCCTTGGACTTTTTGTACAGTTTGCTCCTTTTTGATATATATAATTCCGACCCCTACGGTAAAGTTGTCAAAAAATGCAAGTCACTTATTTTGAGACGGAATTTGATCCTTATTTTGATCTTAGAATAGAACTTAGAGATTTGCATCTCTTGACTTTTAAAAAAGGAGAAGATATCTAATCGCGTGGTACACGTGATGAGCTACCTCGAACCAACAAAAAAAAGATAGTTAGACCATTCATATAGGGAAGCATAGATTGCCATGTGTTTTGTTTTACGGAGGAATATATGGAAAACATTTTGGAAGGTGCTTGCTCATGTCAACGGTGTTCCATCGCCCCTTTAATTGGCATCTTTATGTCACACTTTGCTCTTTTCTACCTTGCATAGCAAACTCATTTCCCCCTTTTTCTTTTCTTTCTCTCAGCACAACACCTCACACCTATGAACATGCGCGCCCGGGATACTCTCTTCCAATTCTTATTTCTCAGCACCTAACCTAACTTATTCTTTTTGTCAGCAACTAACATTTACGGAAAGCGGGTCTCATTGTGTTAGTCAAAATGTGTACAGATTTCTGTTTGAAATCCGTGATTGCATACATCACAAACGATTCATCGGTATTCAGCTGAATACCCATTTTTTTGCTAGAAAAAATCACGTAATATTCAGCTACCCAGACCCCACAAATCTAGCTATCCTCCTGGTCGAACAGCAGCAGTATTGGGCTCGAGCGACACATTGAGGCCGAGGCGACGATTGAATCAGTTGCCGAGAACCTCGGGGCAGCAGCGAGCCGGCAGGGGCCAGGGGGATCCCGAATCCGGCAGCCAGCGCGAGGCTGCAGAGTGCAGACGCCGGCCACACGTAGAGTCGCATAAATGAGCAGAGTCAGCGAATTCTGTTTATTATTAGACAATTTGTCAATATTTGTATCATGCACTTCTGTGTTGAACGAGTGGTGAACCTTCACTTTTTTTGCATGGATTTCCCCCCTCACTTTGAATACCCATTATCAGTTTCATTAACGACGGGCTACACCGACGGCATAATGATCCTTTGCCGGCGGCAACTGGCTGTCGGCGTAGTGACCTGTTCAAGTAGTGAGTGGTTTATGAATAGATTCGCGTAATGTGCATGACCCGCGTGGCTGATCAAAAAAAAGGGCATGCCTCCTCTTGTGAAATGATCTCGCGACTGATCACTCACTCCCCATCGATCTCTGCACACTTCTTCTTCGAATCAGGCTTTCGCCCCGCTTTATAAATAAAGCAACAACCATGTTCGAACAAGCAATCCAACACACCAACCGGCCGAGGCC
The DNA here is from genome assembly GCA_910589775.1 of Avena eriantha. Taxonomy (NCBI): domain Eukaryota; kingdom Viridiplantae; phylum Streptophyta; class Magnoliopsida; order Poales; family Poaceae; genus Avena; species Avena eriantha. The sequence continues at coordinate 7,964,902 of OU342741.1, read as the reverse complement.
AAACGAAAAAAAAAACGAAACAAAGTCAAGTCCGCTGGGGCCACATCACAACATAGCCCAAACCATAAAGAGAACGAAACGACCACACCAACACTCACGCCGCCGCCCGGAAGATCAGTCGGAGCGAGCCGGCGCCGAGAAAGGAGCGCCGCCGTCCGCAAGGCCCGAAGAGTGTCGTCAAGAGTCTCCCGATCACGCTGCCTCGCCAACGGCGACCACTGCTGAAGGAAGGCGATAAAAGAAAAAATCGAGTCAGAAACACGAGAGGGGAATATCCGCTCTATAACCATCTTGTTCCGCACGTTCCACAGGGTCCAAGCTATGGCCGCGAACACTAGCCAGAAGATGCGGCGGCTCCTTCCGGCTCGGTTCACCTCGGCTTGCAGGAACTCCCCGAGCTCCTGCGCCTGCCAAGACGTCCCAAGCGCCTCCCCAACAAAGCTCCACAGGAACCGAGCCGCCGTGCACGAAAATAGAATATGAGCACACGTCTCCGGGGTCCCACATAGGGGGCACCGACCCGTTCCCGGGCCATTACGCTTAGCCACCTCCACCCCTGAGGGCAGACGGTCGCGAAGAAGCTGCCAGATGAAAATACGAATGCTAAGGGGGAGGGGGTCCTTCCACAGGGGCGAGGTCCACCGCAACTCCGGGCCCTGAAAGAGGGCTCGGTATGCCGAGCTCACCGAGAACTCCCCATCCGGGTTCAGCCGCCAGGATGCCGAGTCCTGTTCCCCGGACAAGGAAGCAGGGAGGACAACCATCAGGCGCTGATAATCCTCCGCCTCGGCCGCGCTAAAGGATTGCTGGAACAAGATGTTCCAGCTACCCTCGTGAAAGGCCTCGGCCACGAGGGTCGAAGGAGAGGCTGAGATGGCGAAAAGCGCGGGGCACTGCTCATAAAGCGGGGACGCCAAGATCCAAGGATCAAGCCAGAGGCGCACCAAGTGCCCGTCCCCGACGACAAAGGAGAGGCCTGGCCCAATATACTGCTTAATATCCTGGATGGCCCTCCAGAATTGGGATCCCTCCCGATGGTCGCAAGCCAAGAGAGGACAACCGCGGAGGTATTTGGCCTTGATGAGTTGCAGCCAGAGCCCCCCATCCTCCCTAAGAATGCGCCAGACCCATTTTAACATCAGGGCCACGTTAAAGTGGCGCGAGTCGAGGATCCCTATGCCCCCAAGGCATTTGGGGGCGCATAGGTCTGCCCATTTAACCATATGATACCTCTGGTGGCCATCCCTCGCTTCCCAGAAGAACCTAGACAGCTCCTTGTCGAAGTCTGTGTGGGTCCCCTCCGGAAGCAGGTACAGCCCCATCTGGTACATGGGTAAGCTCGAGAGACATGAGTTGATCAGGACCGTCTTGCTCCCCTTGGTCGTGAGCCGAGCTCGCCAAGGTTCGGCTTTAGACCGTACCCTCGTAACCAGGGGCGCAAGGTCCTTAATCAGGACCCTAGTCTCTCGAATGGGCATCCCTAGGTAGGTTGTGGGGAATTCCGCCAGCCTACAATTCAAATTATCAGCAATGCGTTGCCGATCCTCCTCAGAATATCCCAAAATGATAACCTCGCTCTTGTCGAAGTTAATCTTCAACCCAGACATGGCCTCGAAGCAAAGAAGCATGAACTTTAGGTTAATAATATCGAGATCCGAGCCCTACACCCTAACCATGGTATCGTCCGCATATTGGAGGTGGGAGATGCCACCTCCAGGGATCAGGTGCCCCACCACCCTCGAAATATGGCCAGCGATTTTGGCTCTATCCAAAATCTCCGCCAGGGCATCCACCGCAGCATTAAACAGGAGGGGAGAGAGAGGGTCCCCTTGTCTAACTCCACAGGACGTGCCAAAATAAGGGCCAATCTCCCCATTAATGTTGATCGCCGTCCTGCCACTCATCACAATCCACATGATCCAGCAGATCATCCTGTCGTCAACACCCCTCCTCTCTAGAACTAGTCTCAGAAAGGCCCAGTCTAAGCGGTCATAGGCCTTCTGAAAGTCTCGATGATACGGTGTCTACTACTTGGCGACCTGATTTACATGCATGCTTTCCTTCATCTATTTATATACCCTACTACTGCTAGCACTACACCCGGCCTCAACAATCCAAAACACAAGACCAAGTATACTCCCAATATGTAGAGCTCGTAGAACCCCCAATTAAGATATTGGAGGGCCAATCAAATTAGCCGCAACTAGTGTGTTGCTTAGCTGCCAATCAATGATCGAAGGAGAATGAAGCGATGGGAAGGTGCAAGTACCGCAGAGGGGGCGAGGACAGCCACCGGGAGTGCCCGTCGCGGTGCTGGAAGTGCGGCGACGAGCACACCGTTGGCTTAATTAGCGCTTGACAGTGGATTATGTTAGTCGATCTAGGAATCTAGCCGTGTAAGTTGCGTGCATTAGCTTAGCGTTTTATGAGAATTAGTTAAGATCACGCTAGCCGAGGCTGAGAAACTAACTGTAGAATTGTGGTGACACTACTTAATTCCTCGTTACCTAGCTGTCATCCAAACTGCAAAATTGCCGAAGCACTGCATTGCTTTAGTGCTATCTTGAGGAGTTGCTTTTTTTTTCTTCCTCCAACACTACAAACGACATAAAAAAGGCACTATTTCATTTACGTGGTGAGAAATATCTCTACTTGCAGTGCGAAAGAACTAGCTGTGAGCCTTTCACTCTCCAATTCTCATAGAGAAAGAGTTTTAGCAATTGCCAATTTCTCTTAAAAGGTAGACATATGGCACAAGACGATTCCACATATATATCGAGGTCGGAATGGGACAAGGTGTTTTCATGTCTCATGAGGACACCCGCTAACTATTAGTCAAAAAAGAAATAAATAGTTGGGCCCTAGTCGACGTGCTCTTATTTGGAATCAATAGCTTTTTGGCCGGGTAAGAAAAGGGATACCATCCTGGATTATCCCCACCATAGGCTGTGTAAGGGCTTTTCCTGGGTTTTTCGACCTGTATCCTTATCCCCGCGCAAAACTCCATAGACACGCAGAAAAGAAATGCTATCCCCAGTCCAACCAAGATAGCACTTTTACCAAAAGGTTATTCTGATTTTTTTGTTCAAATGCCATTAATTCCTATTTGTGTCATCTAACTTAGTACCATCAAACTAAGGGAACTTCTAATTTGCTCTTCTTTCCTAGACTTGCTTGCCAAAGCCAATATTCATGCATGGAAATTCAATCCCTCACTCTTATGGTTTTCCTTAACTATATCAACTGCTTAGTTAAGTTTCAAACTCCGATTCAAACAAGAGAAGGACATATGGAGGTAGCTCATAGAATCTTGTAATCGAAAACAAAGCAAGAAAACGCCTAAGGTAGCTAGCTATTAGTTCCACTATGGACCTTATCCTTTGCTCCTCGCATAACTCGTTGATCTTATCTTCTATGTCCTGGAAGGAGGAGTCGATAGAGAGAGCATGTATCTGTGTTGCTTCCCTTTTCCGGACCCACAAGACCTTATAATAGGTAAAATATGTATGGAGTAATTTTTTAACGGTGTCAGTTTTCTGTTTTGAATTCCCGACACTATGCTCTAGAGAAATATAGCCTCTTCGATGGCCGTCACCGACTCCGCCATCATAGAATCAAAGTTATGCACTATGCATGATAGAAGAGGTATTACTCTTAATGTGGATCACACACCAAGGTACCCTCTAAGAACACACATCACCCAATTTAGTGCTCAAGTACAATCATTTTGACATCCCAAATTCAAAACAAATTTGGTTCCAATAGAGCATCCTGCGTTTAACAATGAGGAATTTGTGAACACTGACAACATACACCCCCACGCTCACGCAAGGTAAGATGGCAGACCTCGGTTAGCCGGGAAAACTAGTGTACCATCCCGCACAAAGGAGACGATCCTTACACATGGATTCAGTACTCATGGCGGCCGCCTGTGCGAAACCAATTACACATGAATTGACAAACTGAAAGAAGGTGCAGTTGCTATTCAAACACCACAAGAACTTGAGCCAATGTGTTGGCTGGTTGTAGGCCATTTCAGTGATGCTTCTAGCTTTTGTAATCTTCTTCGATAAACATGTTGAAATAAATTTCCTAACTCTTTCCATGATATTCAGATTTTTGGTTCAATTGACTAGTGCATCAATTTAATATGGTATCAGAGCAGTAGGCGCTAGGATCAAATCTTGACAAACGCAAGAATTAAAAACAATATTTGAGCTCCCCAAACATGCGTCAAACAATAGGACAAAGGGCAAATGCGTAGAGTGAGTGTTAAAATAAACTGTACAACTCTTCCATCAGTTCGGACTTTTGGTTGAGTTGGCTAGTGCATGCAATTCAATATGGTATCAGATAAGGAGGTCCTAGGATCGAATCCTCGCCAAGGCAAGAATTTAAAAAATATTTCGGCTCCCTAAACATGCGTCAAAATAGGCCGAAAGGCGTTAGGTGAGTGTTGAAATAAATTGTCTATCTGTCCATCAGTCCAGACTTTTGGTTGAGTTGGTTAGTGCATGCAATTAATTATGGTATCAGAGCAGGAGGTCCTATGATCAAATCCTAGCCAATGCATGAACTAAAATTTTTTATCGCTGCTTACCAAACACACGTCACAATATGCCAAAGGGTAAAGACATAGGGTGAGTGTTGAAATAAATTGCGTAACTGTTTCTATCAGTTTAATCTTTTGGTCTAATTGGCTAATGCATGCTATCTAATATGATATCAGAGTAGTAGGTCCTAGGATCAAATCCCGACCAACGCAAAATTAAAAGAAAATATTACGGCTCCGAAACATGGGTCACAATAGGCCAAAGAGCAAAGATATAGGGTGAGATGTAAGCACTAACCCCTAATAGAGTATTGGAGTGGCAGACCCAGAAATAAATTTGAGTCTGGGCAGATCCCAATTTTTTTTGTCGCTAGCCTAGATTCTATAATCTTTTTGCCAAATCAATAATAATATAAAGAGTAAATTCCAGTTTTTACCCCCTAATTTGGTATTTTTTAACACTAATTACCCCATTTGATAATTTTTCATCTATATTACCCCATTTAGCCTAAGCTTTATCAATTTTACCCCTTTAAAAAATTGGGAGCAATCTACCATGTGAATCCTGGCTGCCATAGCGTGTGACGTCGCTCTTCTTCTCCTGACGTTTTTTCCGCACCCGAATCAGTCTAATGGCTAAGCTGCGTCCAATTTTTGACTCATGGTGTAAGGTATACGTACCACTTCTTTAATGCTGCAATCGATAATGGTAGGGAAATCGTCGAGGTAATCGTTATCGATCTTAGAGACAGACCAGCGATCACTCAAGTGGCTTCATTTGTTAATTCAGACGGGTGCATTTGGCCGATGAATATCGCGTACAGAGCTGCTGGATCATTTGAAATATAACAGCTAGCGGGCAGCCTACGGGCGACAGATGAAAATTGATTTGCTACGCGCATGTAACTCATTTGTGCCACTTACTTTTGGACCACTTACTTTGTATTTCTTTCCGACGTGATCGGCACATGTGATTATATGCTTACATGGCAAAGCCGAGACATAATATTATTTGGATGGAATATAACGCAACTCCGGCACACGCATACATAATTGTTGTTATTATCCGGTGAGATGGTGTACAGAATTTTGGGGTTTAAAGTTATCTTCATGTGTGGCCAAAAACACAGAGAAGCTGTCGCCTGGGAACTAGTAGTATATGACAGATCATGTGCAAAATCTTAATAAGGATAAAAACTGGCAAAACTTTTGCTAAATGGGGTAATGCAGATGAAATGTTGTTAAATGGGGTAATTAGTGTCAAAAATATTAAACTAGGGAGTAAAATCTGGAATTTACTCTAATATAAACATCACATTGACTTTTTTTGTGCTAACCCATATGCTTATTTTTTTAACGCCGGATAGAATATTTTCTCAATCAATTCTACAATAAAAACTAATATAAGCTATTGGTTGGAAAGTGGCAGCAGCACCCAAAATCAACGGCACATGATACTAAAATTGAATTTTTTTGAAAACATATTTCTGGGAGTACAAAAGATCGCCAAAGATATACGGCATACACATAAACATTTCGAATAGAAGGTTAAACTTCTTAGGAGATAATACAATTATACTTTGGGCTACATAAAAAACAGAAATTTCTGACAAATATGAGTTTATAGGCCTATATACAACTAGAATTTTTTTTATGTAGCTCAGAAACAACGCCAATTCTACCTAAACTTCACAATAATATCCATGGCATGTGTATGTATTGACAACATTTTTTGTGATTTTTTAAAATTAATAGGTCACTAGTAGAAAATGGGCCTTTGGTTCGGGCCATTAGTCCCGGCCGTGGTTAGGGCCGGGACTAATGGTCCGAACCAGACGGCCCGAGGAGGTCGAGGCACTTTGTCCCGGTCCGTAAGAAACCATTAGTCCCGGTTTGAGATACAAACCGGGACAAATGGGTCTGGGCCGGCGCGCGTGCTCCTGGCAGAACCTTTAGTCCCGGTTTGTATCTCAAACCGGGACTAATGGCCTGGCCCTATATATGCACCCAGCCTTGCACTCTCCCCTGTTTTTTCCTATGTGAGAGGTGGGTATAACTTTGTGCTAACTTTTTTTCTTCATATGCACTAGAGGTGTTCGGTGAAATGCCTATTAGAGCAATGCCACTTGAGTTCACACAAGACAAAATATGATATGAGGTGCCAGAGCGACACTTAAGTTTTTTCCTCTTTGTTTTGAAGTGTCCTAAAAGGTTAGCAACTATTTTCTCGTTTTGACTGCGCGGTACTAATTTAAGCATCATGATTAAGTTTGATATATATGCATAGTTGTCTGATGCAGATGAGCCACCCATGGATGTACGGTGACCGACGCTCTGACGCTTACAGAGAAGGCGTGCGTTCTTTTCGCCTTGTGGCCGAGGCGAACAAGCGGCAGGATGGTTTTATGTGTTGTCCATGTGTTGAATGTCGGAATGAGCAGGCTCACACTTCCTCAAGAGTCATTCAGAGCCACCTGCTTCGGTCCGGTTTCATGTCCGGCTATAATGTTTGGCCCAAGCACGGAGAAAGAGGGGTTATGATGGAAGACGGCGATGAAGAAGAGAACAATGATGACAACTACCGATCTATGTTTCCTGAATATGATGATACCGCAGTTGAAGATAATGAAAAAGAAGGGGGTGAAGAACGGGAACCAGATGAGCCCGTTGATGATTTTGATCGGGTCGTTAGTGATGCAAGGCGAGACTACGACACAGAAAATGAGAGGTTGCAGTTCGAGCAGATGTTACAGGACCACAACACATTGTTGTATCCAACTTGTGAAGATGGCCAGAAGAAGCTAGGTAGTACACTGGAATTGTTGAAGTGGAAGGCAGATACCGGTACGACTGACTCAGGATTTGAAAAGTTGCTGGTAATAATGAAGAAGCTGCTTTCAAGAAATAACCAATTGCCCTCCAGTACGTACGAAGCAAAGAAACTTGTCTGCCCTCTAGGATTAGACGTGCAGAAGATACATGCATCTCCTAATGACTGCATCCTCTACCGCGGTGAGAAGTACGAGAATATGGATAAATGCCTGGTATGCACTGCATTGCGGTATACGATCAGAAAAGATGACCCTGGTGATGTTGAGGGCGAGCAACCCAGGAAGAGGGTTCCTGCCAAGGTGATGTGGTATGCTCCTATAATACCATGGTTGAAACGTTTGTTCAGAAATAAAGAGCATGCCAAGTTGTTGTGATGGCACATGGAAGATCGTAAGAAAGACGGGATGTTGAGGCACCCTGCTGATGGTCGGCAGTGGAGAAAAATCGAGAGAGACTTCCCGGACTTTGCTGGTGACGCAAGGAACTTATGGTTTGGTCTAAGTACTGATGGCATGAATCCTTTTGGGGAGCAGAAGTGTAGTCACAGCACCTGGCTCGTGACTCTATGTATCTACAACCTTCCTCCTTGGTTGTGCATGAAGCGGAAGTTCATTATGATGCCAGTGCTCATCCAAGGCCCGAAGCAACCCGGCAATGACATTGATGTGTACCTAAGGCCATTAGTTAATGAACTTCTACAGTTGTGGGCCAAACCAGGTGTACGTGTGTGGGATGAGCACAAACAGCAGGAATTTGACCTACAAGCGTTGCTGTTCGTAACCATCAATGATTGGCCTGCTCTTAGTAACATTTCAGGACAGACGAACAAAGGATACAATGCATGCACGCACTGTTTAGATGAGACTGAAAGTATATATCTAGATAAATGTAGAAAGAATGTGTACCCGTACAATCGTCATTTTCTTCCGCCCAGTCATCCCTTAAAGAAGAAAGGCAAGCATTTCAATGGCAAGGCAGAAACCCGGACGAAGCCTGTCCCCCGTAGTGGTGCTGATGTATTTGGTATGGTCAAGGATTTGGATGTAATCTTTGGAAAGGGTCCTGGAGGACAACCTGTTCCGAAAGACCCCATTACCGGACACGCACCCATGTGGAAGAATAAATCTATATTTTGGGAGCTATCCTATTGGAAAGTGCATGAGGTCCGCTCTGCAATCGACGTGATGCACCTGACGAAGAATCTTTGCGTGAATATTCTAGGCTTCCTAGGCTTGTATGGGAAGTCAAAAGATACCCCGGCAGCACGGGAGGACCAGCAACATCATAAAGGACGAGACGGCAAGCATCTAGGACAGTTTCAAGGGCTTGCCAGCTACGCTCTTACCAAAGAAGAGAAGGAAATCTTTTTTGAAGTCCTTTTCAGTATCAAGGTCCCGTCTGGCTTCTCGTCAAATATGAAGGGAATAGTAAATATGAAAGAGAAAAAATTTCAAAACCTAAAGTCTCATGACTGCCATGTGCTTATGACGCAATTGCTTCCGGTTGCATTGAGGGGAATTCTACCAGAAAATGTTCGACTAGCCATTGTGAAGGTATGTGCATTCCTCAATGCAATTTCTTAGAAGGTAATCGATCGAGAAAGTCTATCAGGGTTACATGTTGATGTGGTCCAATGTCTGGTCAGCTTCGAGTTGTTGTTCCCGCCATCCTTCTTCAATATTATGACGCACCTCCTAGTTCACCTAGTCGAAGAGATTAGAATTCTCGGTCCTGTGTTTCTACACAATATGTTCCCCTTCGAGAGGTTCATGGGAGTCTTAAAGAAATATGTTCATAACCGTGCTAGGCCAGAAGGAAGCATCTCCAAGGGCTATGGAACAGAGGAGGTCATTGAGTTTTGTGTTGACTTTCTTCCTGACCTTAAGCCGATTGGTGTTCCTGAATCTCGGTATGAGGGGAGGATGACTGGAAAAGGCACACTAGGAAGGAAATCAATGGTATGTAGGGAAGGGCATTCTTTCACTCAAGCACACTACACAGTTCTACACAATTCCACCGTGGTGGCTCCGTATATCGAGAAACACAAGAATATTCTACGCTCCGAAAACCCGGGGAAGCCTGAAACCTTGATTAAAGGGGAACACGAGAAGAATGTTGGCAATTGGTTGCAGACACATCTCATGAATAACACCACTGTTGGAGATGAGTTGTACTCATTGGCCAGGTTACCATCTTCGACTATATGTACTTTCCAAGGGTACGAGATAAATGGGAATACATTTTACACGATCGCCCAAGATAAAAAAGAGCACCAACCAAAACAGTGGTGTCCGCTTTGATGCAACAGATGACAATGGGCAGATTGACACATATTATGGGTACATAGAGGAGATATGGGAAAGTTGACTATGGACCTACTTTTAAGGTCCCTTTGTTTCGGTGCAAATGGGTCAAGCTGACAGGAGGCGGGGTACATGTAGATGAAAAGTACGGCATGACAACAGTGGATCTCAACAATCTTGCGTACATGGATGAACCATTCGTCCTAGCCAACGATGTGGCTCAGGTTTTCTATGTGAAGGACATGTCTACCAAACCGAGAAAAAGGAAAGATAAGCAAAAGAGTACAAAATACGATGAGCCAAAGCACCACATAGTTCTTTCAGGGAAAAGAAACATCGTGGGAGTAGATGACAAGACAGACATGTCAGAAGATTACAATAAGTTTCATGAAATTCCGCCCTTCAAAGTGAAAACTGACCCAAGCATCATGTTAAATGATGAAGATTCTCCATGGCTATGGTGTAGAAGAAAACCACAACACTAGATGTTGGTGATGTGTAATAATGTATTAAACCTTTTATTTGAGACATAAATCTATGTAATTAAACCTTTTATTTGAGACATAAATCTATGTAATTAAACCTTTTATTTGAGACATAAATCTATGTAATTAAACCTTTTATTTGAGACATAAATCTATGTAATGTATTAAACCTTTTATTTGAGACATAAAGGTCCCCTTTCATGTAATACATCTTGCTCAATCAAACTAGACGTTCTGAGCCGCGGTAGGTGATCACACAAAGAGAAGGAACCATCACAAGAGAAGGAACCCACAAACACTAAGGATACATAGCACAACTGAAAATTAAGAAACATGCCTAATGGTTGGAGTGATTCAGTCATGCTCCTGCCTAGCCCTATAATACGCGCCACTGTAGTCGTCGTAGTCGCCGGCGCCGTCGTCGCTGTCGTCGTCGGGGTCGCCGTAGTCGAACCTTGAAGGTTGGGCACGCGTGGGCTGGATTTGAGGGTGCCGTAGGCGGGGGTTATTGCCAGTCGTGTTGTAGTCCATGACACTCTGGAGAGTCCGACTGCGCCACCATAGCCGATGGCCGGCCTCGTTGAAGTTCGAAGGAGGTGGACCGGCCTCCTCGTGCCTGGCGAGCGCCCTCTCACGCCGATTGATGAAGAAGGCTTCCCAAGTCGGGAAATAGTCGGGATGCCAGTTGGGATTCCTCCGCTGCTCTGGCGTGAGCTCGAGGTAGTAGTGGTTCGTGATGGCCATCCGGCGCTGCACACCTAGAGGGACAGGAGGGACCGGCACGCCTTCGGCGCTCAGCATCCAGCCGGTGGGGACACGGTAGCCCTGTGGGCAGGGGTAGTTCAAGGCGCAAAGCGCCTCCGCCTCCCGGGTGGTTAGAGATACGATGGAAGCCATGGGAAGAGAATGATGAGTCTAGATGTGATATGTAAATGGAGGCCAAGCGTACATATATATACTGAAAAAATGGCGGGAAGACAGAGGTGGGAACCGGTGGAAAGCGCGGGAACGCAGTGGCGCGGGAAACTTTCATCCCGGGTGGGAGCTCAAACCGGGACAAAAGATGGGGGGGCCTTATCTGGGGGAGGCTTATCTGGGAGCGCCTTATCTGGGCGGTGGCTAACCTTTAGTACCGGCTGGTGGGTGCAACCGGGACTAAAGGTGGTTTTTGTGTCATCTAACAAAACTTTCGGTGGGATAAGGACGCGTCGGTAACCTTTAGTACCGGGTGGGGGCTCAAACCGGGACTAAAGCTGTCGGTAGGATAAGGACGCGTGGGTGGACGCACTGCTCGATGAGATAAAGCATGTAGCACACGACGCCCTGTCGGAGGAAGAAGACAAAGTAGAAGCGGCGCCGTGCCTATAAAAGGAGCATCGATACGCCATGGCAAGCAACTCAACAAGCCAACATGGATGGAGAGTTTCATCCCCATGGATAGAGGAAAGGGTTAGGAAATCTCCCGTGGCGGAACTTCTCGAAGATGCCCTTGGTGCACACGCCCTATGGCATCTTCGGAAGTTCCGCCTCGGAAAATATTTTCCTGCTAGCCCGTGAAAGACTCCATCTCCACCTCCCTGGGGTTAGAGGTATGGTGGAAGTCATGGGATAGAGTGGAGAGAGGCGGCAGATATGAGTCTAGATGTGCTATGGCAACGACCAAGCCAACATGGATGGAGAGTTTCATCCCCATGGATGGAAGAAAGGGTTGGGAAATCTCTCGTGGTGGAACTTCTCGAAGATGCCCTTGGTGCACACGCCCTATGGCATCTTCGGAAGTTCCGCCTCGGAAAATATTTTCCTGCTAGCCCGTGAAAGACTCCATCTCCATCTCCCTGGAGTTAGAGGTATGGTGGAAGCCATGGGATAGAGTGGAGAGAGGCGGCATATATGAGTCGAAACCCTAAACCCTAAGTCAGAGGAGGGATCCCTAAACCCTAAGTCAGAGGAGGGAACCCTAAACCCTAAACCAAAAACCCTAAACCCTAAACCCTAAAGGGGCTACGATCCGGAAGAGAACGGTCGGGAAAAAATAAGGCGGGGTAGACGATCCGGGGCCCCCGGTCTAGGGTTTCGCCGGAGGAAGACCAACGGAGTGTCGGAATTACATGAAAATGGCAAAATGGTTAATAGTTTGACTAGTTAGAATAATTATTTTATAAAACAGAAAATTGATTTGAATCACTTATTTAAAAATATGCAAAATATAATATTTAATGCATTTTTAAATTGAAAATGGCAAAATGGTTATTAGTTTCACTAGTTAGAATAATTATTTTATAAAACAGAAAATAGATTTGGATTACTTATTCAAATTCAAGAACTTTTCCTGTTGAAATTTTTCTCAAATTCATAAGTATGCAAAAACTGTAAAATTCAAATGTTTAAATAATATGCTAATTGAATTTTTTTTAAACAGACGCGCCCCAGGGTGAATTTTTTTGAAAAAGGGACCTTTAGTCCCGGTGCGTGCTACACACCGGGACTAAAGGGTGGCGTTGGCGCGCGCCTGTTGGGCTGGGCCGAAAACCCTTTAGTCCCGGTGCGTGATACGAACCGGGACTAAAGGTCGGACCTTTAGTCCCGGTGCGTGATACGAACCGGGACTAAAGGTACATCCCCTTTATATTCCCGCGCCCCTTCTTCTCTCCAAACCACCACACTCTGCTGCAGAGACGAAGCGCGCGAGCACGACGACGCACAGGACGCCGGCAGGCTGCCCGACCACTCCACCGCCAGATCCGGCCGCCACCAGCGCGTCGTCCCCCCACTCCAACGCCGCCAGCAGCTAGCCAAATCCAACCGCCGCGCGTGTGCCCCTGGCCAGCAGGTATCGCGCGCCCCTCCAGTTTCTCCCATCCGGCATCGGTGGCGCGACAGCTGTACGTGCACGCCGGCGCGCGGCGACGCCGGCCACTGTGGGCGAGCAGGCCGGCCGGGGCGACAGCCGTGCACGCCGGCGGCGGTGCGGGCGAGCAGGCCGGGGCGGCACCCCCGGCCAATTAGTGTAGTATATTTTTTTTATTTGTTAGTAGTATATAGTAGTGTAATATAGTGTATTTTTTAATATATATTAGTGTAGTATATTTTTTTATTTTTTAGTAGTATATAGTAGTGTAATATAAAGTGTATTTTTTATTTTTTTAGTAGTATATATTAGTGTAGTATATTTTTTATTTTTTAGTAGTATATAGTAGTGTAATATAAAGTGTATTTTTTATTTTTTCGTATTATATATTAGTGTAGTATGTTAATTAGTTTATTATATAATATGTTAGTGTAGTATATAGTATGGTGGTGCTCGCGGCCCCCCGCACTTAGGGTTAGGGTGGTAGTGCTCGTGGGCCCCGCACTTAGGGTTAGGGTGGTAGTGCTCGCGGGCCCCCATACTTAGGGTTAGGGTGGTGGTGCTCGCGGGCCACCGGACTTAGGGTTAGGGTGGTAGTGCTTGCGGGCAGCCGGACTTAGGGTTAGGGTGGTGGTGCTCGCGGGCCCCCAGACTTAGGGTTAATGTGGTAGTGCTCGCGGGCCCCCGGACTTAGGGTGGTAGCAAATTGCGTGTTCATATTATTGTTTAGTATTATTTTATACAGCAATATTGAATGAAAAATGTTATTGTGTGCATTTTGTAGAAAACCATGGATCCAATTCAGAGAGACCTAGCACAGGAAGAAATTCTCGAGAATATGATCAACGACACCCCCCATGTTGATCCACCCGAATTTCCGTCGATTTATCTGAACCCCTCCGGTGAGGGAGAGGAGGTCGACCGAAATGATCAAGGAGAAGCCGACGGCTCCGGTGGTGGAGAAGCCGACAGCTCCGGTGGTGGAGAAGCCGACGGCGAGCTATATATATGAAGTCTAGTGATCAGTAGATGCATTAACTGAGTTGTATAGATATATATAAATTGACGAATGTTTCTTCTCTTAGGCCTCCACATCGAGCAAAAAATATTCCAAACGAGGCCCAGCCAAAAAGTTGGACGCATCTACGCGTTATACAATTACGCGGGTATCACCACGGGGTGAACCGGTGGAACCCGAAAAGGCTAAAACTGTATTTAAACAACAATGCAGAGTTATGGTTAGGGATCGCATCCCGATCACCGTTCGAGAGTGGAATAAGACCAAAGGGGCAAAAGAGGGTGAGTATGTCTCCGACAGGTGCAAAGAGGGTCTTTGGAATGACCTCATGACACATTTCACCCTGCCAGAATGTGAGGATGATACCGACACAACTGCATTGAGGAAGAAAGTCAAGCAGTGGACTCTTACGAAGATGGCCGAACTATTCAAGAACTGGAAGAAAGCATTATGGCAAAAGTATCAGAAGACGAAGAAGAATCCTAAATTTGAATGCTATCTAACGAAGCAGCAGGCTAACTGGGATGCATTTGTGAAGTACAAGGAGTCACAACCTGCTATGGAAATGTCGGAAAAAACAATAAAAATGCCGCGATGAAGAAATATCACCATCACCTAGGGCCAGGGGGCTACGCGGCTGCCATGCCAAAGTGGGATGCTAAAGAGAATGAGATGCTTGCTAAAGGGATCACTCCAGAACCAATACGCGAAGAATGGGATCTGAGGGCAAGGAATTGGTTCCTTGGGCATGGGAGTGAGTATGACGAAAGTACAGGGGACCTTATTTGCAGTGACGGGATTAGGATACCCCGGGATACATGGCAGAAAGTGGTGAAGGAGATTAAAGCGGGGACAACAAAGTTTCGTCCCGATAGAGAGAAAGACTTGCTGACAAAGGTCCTCGGGAATGATGAATGCGGAGGACGTGTACGAGGCCTTGGCCCTAGTTATACGTGGGAGATGGGGTTTCCCAAAGACAGAGATACTTATAGGAGCCGAGAGAGAGCAAAGAGGCGACGGCAGGAGGAGGAGGGAGACAGGTTCACCGAGTTGCTAGGAACACTTCGAATGCATCAGCAATAGATTGACGAACTTCGAGGAGCAGCGCGCCTGCAAGATCCTGTACTCGATATTACCACCGTCCCATCTCAGCGGAAAAGCAGCGTGGCTGAATCGGAGGTCCCTTCTAACGATGCACGTATGGTAGATGGTGGTCCCGGCTACCCCGTGGATGGAATCAGGGAGCAGGCATCTTGTGAGCTCCATCAGAAGGTGAAGAACATATCCATCAAGGTGGCAGTCGGATGTGCTTTACCTTATCCACCTGGCGCACGCTGGCATGGCCGTGAGATTCCAGCTGGCTATGCTAAAGTTGGTGTGGATGAAATCGCAATGGGGTGGGACTCAATGGAACTTGACATCCATGGACCTGAAGGTGAGAGGACACTCGGAGAAGTACTGGGTGATATCATTCTATGGGACAAGAACAACATCAAGCTTCCAGGCTGGACGCCAAATCCACCTCCGAGTGGTCGCATGTCACCTTCACCTCCATCACCTCCAAGAAGCCCACCCCATGACTACGACCACCACAGCTCGAGTCCATCTCGATCTCCGCCGCAACCTCCGATTAGTACTAAACGACGCAGGAGCCCAAAACGACAAATGTCGCCCCTCCCAAGAGTACCTCATAAGAATCTTCCTATCAGACCTTACGATCGTACTGACGAGGAAACCGACATGATCGTAAAGACCGAATGTGTTGCGCAGCTTCAAAAGAAGAAACCCGAGCCCGCCCCGGTATACACCGAGAAGCAAAAAGCGTATGCACTTTCTTTTCTGAACACAAAATCGCAATATGACTTGCACCATAAGCCAGATGACTATCGACGCACACTTCAGAAGGAAGTGAAGAAGAGCAAATCAAGTAGAAGTGCAAGCGGGAGCAAATCATCAAGTCAAAGTGCAACCGGGAAAAGAAAGGACGTCCCCCAGCTCGGGGAACAGGCCAAAAAATTGACCCCACCCCTCAAGGTGGTAACCTATGACACTCCCCAACAGGATATGGAAGAAGCTAAGAAGCTTGCAGCCGCTATGAATGTGACTATTGAGAAATTGCTAGGTTCCCAGGACGACAAGTTACCCAAGGCTCAGGTAGTCCCTACATATGTCCCAGGGAAGCCTCTAGTCAGCTTTGAGCAGTTCCAACAACTGCCAACACAAATGCGGAGTTTACATAAATGGTACTTGAAAGCCGTAAAGGAGGAGAGAATAATGATCGTGGCGGAAGTCCCACATGACTACTACTTCCGAGAAGAAGAGGTCCATGTTGAGTTTCCAGAACTCTTCCAGTTATACACTTTCGACGCCCTCGACAAAAGTCTCATGAGTTGCTATTGTCTGTAAGTTGTTGAATTCATTGTCTATATATAAGCTGTTCATTTTTTTAGTTGTTCAGTTCATTGCATGTAATTATCCTAATTATATCCTTTTGTACTCTATTATTATGCAGAATGAAGATCATGGAATGTAAAAGAAGGTCAATCTTCAGTGTTGGGTTCATTGACCCAGATAAAATACATTGTCGGACGCTAAAGGATAAACCCGAGGACACACAGGAAAACCTTCTAAGGTTTCTAACGGAGCAAAATTTCTGTGACCACATACTGTTTCCTTACAATTTCGCATGAGTATCTTACTCTATTGTACACATTCTCTTTTGCTTACTCGATATTAAGTGTAATTGATGAGTTACTGATGTATATATAAACGTGTACAGTTTCCACTGGATTCTCATGGACATTCAACTTGATAAGGGAAGAGTTGAAGTCATGAACCCATTAAAGAGACCCCTGGAACAGTTTAGTGACATGCAGGACATGCTCCAGAGGTAATTTTCGCGCTACAGCGGTCTCTTTCGTTGATTTCCTGAGATATCACGTAATAAATAACTCATTCATTTTCTTTACCGGGTAGGGTTTGGAACCAGTTCAAGAGTGCAGTTATGGGTGACTTTACTGAGAAGCTGACGTTTAAGCCGGTCTCGGTAAGTAGTAGGCGCATCTCTTTACTTCTAGTTTCAATACAATTATGATGCTAGATTATTATTTTGATTGAATTATATTCTCGTAAAGTGCGCGAGGCAGCCATAGGGGCGAATCTATGTGGATTCTACGTTTGCGAGTTCATTCGCACGTTTACTAGTGAGCTGAATGATTATAGAGTCGATGTAAGCAATACATTCATAACATTATTTTTATTACCGTCACTTTTTGTTATCATGATTGATATTCATATTGATCTCCTTTTCTTATATAGTTCGAGAAAATGCGGGATCAGCTCCTACCACAGCAACGCGTAGTAGCAATTGTTGAAGAACTGGCAGGATTCTTGATGACGAGATGATAGACGACGCCGAAGAATTTAGTATGAATAGGCGCCGATGATCCCCGACCGTGTAATTGAATAAACGGGCTCTAGTCCCGATAATTGCGATCTCCATGTGTAACTATCATGTATATATTTGTATGCTCGATCTTAAGAGAAGTTATCTTATGTATGCACGAACATGTACGGTATGAGGTAGCGTAGAAAACTATTTTGAAATGAAAAAAAAGAATACAAATTAAATTCTCTGCCGCGGCAGAGAAAGTGCCTAAAATTCTGCCGCGGCAGAGAACCATTTGCCCCGGTTCGTAATACGAACCGGGACTAATGGGGGGGCACCCAGCGCCCGCAGAGACAGCCACGTGGATGCCCATTGGTCCCGGCTGGTAAGAGGGCCGGGACTAATGGGTGGCCCTTTAGTCCCGCCCCTCCAGTCCCGGTTACCATGATCGGGACTAAAGCCCCTTACGGGCCGGGACTGGAGGCCCGTTTTCCACTAGTGGGTACAGATTTCAAAATTTTCAAATATCAGGATCACTGGAGGTCAATCACTCTCGACAACTTGTTAAAAATTGGAATCCAATACGGCTGCTTCTGCTTTTTTCTTTGCAGCCTCGCACGAAATTACAGACCAAACGGAGCATGCAGTGTAGAAGGATAGAGAGGGAGAGAGACCGGCGGAATATGATGGTTGTATTATTGAGCCTCATGAGCGAGTATATATAGACGTACAGAGATCATCTTGGAGTGCAAGACAAGACACAAGATCTATCTCTATCCTAGATTACCTAACCGTACACGTATACTCTAACATCCCCCGCAGTCATAGCGGTAGCGTCGTGAGCAACTGGAACGTCGCGGACGGTCAGACTGGAGATAAACCGAAGTAGCATCCAGTAGGCTGACATCCCTCCACAGTCGTAGCGGGAACGTAGTGGACGGTGTCGCGTCGCGGTTGCTTGGACTGTAGAGAAAGCTAGTGACGCTCAAGCGAGGTGGTAGCCCTTGTGCCGATGTCGAGGGAGCCAAGAGCGTGAGGCGGTGCCATGGTCGAGGAAGCCGTGCGATGGATCGCCATGGTCGGGGATGCCGGTGTCGAGGTAGCCGCATGTGAAGTCGCATGCGCATAGTGCGCGAGGAGGATGACGAAGACGTGTCGAGGCAGTCGTCGAGGGTGTCAATGCCGAAGTCGATGCGGTCCGAGCCATCGAGGACGGGGTGCGGCCATAGTTTTGCCAGAACTAGGCGCACGTCAGGGACGAACGCACACTCCGGTTTTGCCAGAACCGAGTATGCAGAGAAGAACTCGTCGGTGACGCGGTCAAGGCAGTCCTAGAGGGGTCGATGCCGAGGAAGACGTTGTCAAAACCGATGAAGACGAGGCGCCAATCTGAGCTTGCCAGACTCGGGAACGCGTCGGGGACGAAGGCACTCCCGGTATTGCCAGTACTAGGCGTGCAGGGGTAGGGACCATCATGAACTTGTCGCCATGTCAGAAAGACTAGCAGAGGAAGCCTCTAGAACGGTTGCAACGCGCAGAGCGGCGAAGGGAGAGATGTCGGCGCTGTCCGCGGTTGTCGGAGTAGAGTAGCAGGTGGTGTAGTCGGGGATGAGGCGATGACGCTGGCGAAGAAGTTGTAGTGGATGAAGAGTAGAAGGGCGAAAACAGCAGCGACCTGGGTAGTCATGTTGGATGCCTGGAGAGGCGATGTGGTAGTCAGCAAGACCTACGACGACGAGAGGGCGCCCTGCAGGTTACCTTGTGAAGCGCGGTGGCGGTGCTCGAAGTAGGCGAGGAAGACCCAGCAACGTGACGAAGACCATGTGCAGATGGCGGCGATCCGTGCCGTAGGAGATGGCGCGGTGAAAGCCTAGGCCGTCGATGCACAAGGACGACGAAGTAGACTGCGTGTAGCCACGCTACGACCCAGGGGAGGCATAGCTACAGGGCGCAAGTCAGTGCAGCAGCTGGGAGACCACCAGCGACGTACACGCTAAGGAAGGCGCGTTGGAAGCCGATAGCGTGGACCAAAGGCTGCGGCGCTGCGGCCCGAGGGGCGATGCAGCGGCAGCCCATAGCTCGATCGGTGGTAAGCGCGTGCTCAAAAACATGCTTGGCGTAGACAGGCGCGGGATTGGTTAATCAGACCGACGGTGCGCCGTATGCGCCTGGGCGTGGACGACGCGTAGATCGTAGTCGATGGCGGCGTAGTCGGTGAAGTCCCGGACGATGACGGCGAAGACGATCCGCGGGGAGGGGGGCGGCCGCAGCAGCCTTCCAAGCAAGGCGTAGCAGCCATCCTCGGTGCGCGGCAGCCTGCTGAGAGACCGCAGCAGCCTGCCGAGGCAGGCGCGGAAGCGGAGAGGGCAGGCGCACGGGCGCGGTGTAGATCGTGGATGCCGATGGTCGGAGTAGAGGCGTGGCGACGGCGACGGCGGTGGGCGACTCAATTCGATCCAAGATCGGTAAACTAAAAAGAAAACCGATCAAGAGATCGGAAAAAAAGACTTACAAGGCAGCCGATCACGGATCGGCGGACGAACCCTGCGTACGGGTTGCGCGGCTCCCGACTGAGATCATGGAGATCGACCTCCCCGGGGCGGCGCGGTGCGGAAGCGTGTGCGGCGGCTAGGTCAAGGATCTTGCCGCTCTGATACCATGTAGAAGGATAGGCAGGGAGAGAGATTGGCGGAATATGATGGTTGTATTATTGAGCCTCATGGACGAGTATGTATAGGTGTACAGGGATCATCTTGGAGTGAAAGACAAGACACGAGATCTATCTCTATCCTAGATTACCTAACCGTACACGTATACTCTAACATGCAGCTCCCGCCATGGCCTGTCGCTCACTTGATCGCCCGCCTCCCCATCTCCCACAGCTCGGTAGAGTGCAACGCATAAACTAGGACCGAGGCGGGGCAGTAGGAGCCGGGTTGGGGCGAGAGGCCGTCGCTGGTGCTGAACCAAGTTTGACTGTCGTCGCCGTCGCAGATCATCCCGGTCTCTGCATCAAAAAAGATACACACAACCTATCTATAATATTAAAAGGCTTACGGTCTTGATGGGGTGTCATTTATGATGTCCGATAATACCCCTGGATCTTAAGCCGGGGCTAAGAATAATTACGCTTTTGCCACTGCTAAGTGAAAGTACGGTTCGGTATTTGGAAAATAACCTCATCCCGTTCGATTTTCCTAGTATGCAGCCGAGAAGGGGCCGACTCCACTCGCTAACTCCGATGCCCGATGCGGCGGCGGCATCGACCCGCCTCCACTGCGATAACCCTGGCGTGCCCTGTCCCGATGGGAGCCCAGCTCCACTTGCTAACTCCGACGGCCGGCGGCATGCCCTGTCCCCATGGGAGCCCAGCTCCACTCGCTAACTCCGACGCCCGGCGCGGCGGCGGCACCCAGCGCGGCGATGCTGCCGACGACCTCCACGAGGGCGATGAGCAACACGATTCCGCGCTCGCCACCGACCACCTTAGCCGAACTCTCCACAAGAGACCTCGTGGCTCGAAAGCAGTTGCTGCTCGCCAAACCCTCACGGCCGGCAGGACCGGCTCTAACAGGTATAGCACATCCACACATCACTCACCAGGAATGCGTTCGACGGCGAGGAAGCCGAGGGAAGCGGGCGCGGCTGCTGCACGCAAATGACCATGGCTTCCGCACTATCCGGCATCTGCACTTGCGCGATACCGCACTGCCATGTCAAGTGACATAGATAGTACGATTATGGTCAACAAGCGACTCATATGGCCAGCACCAAAGTGCAGATGAAGTACATGTCGATTCTATGACTAGAAGCGCTAGCACCAAAGTGTAGATGAAGTACATGTCGATTTTATGCCTAGAAGTGCATATATATACTGAACCATGAAAACTGAATGCAGCCGTAATTAATTTTCTATACTGCTTTCTACTACTCAGCCAGCATGGAGGACGACTTCTCCCAAGCAAATCAAAGATCCAAAACATGGGGTGATTGGTTTGTTTTTTTTAATCTTGATCAGACTGTGATTGATTTTCTTATGAATGTCCTCTGCGCCTCTAATTTGACGTAGAGAAACCAGTGCACCTTTAAAATCACAGAAGTTTTCTGGTTATAAGTTGTGAGCACTACTTGTTTGTTGAATTGTGTACAGGAAGTGAACTTTTCAGTGTTTTCCATTCATATATGAGAGCAGATGCCTTTGTTTTCTTGGATTATTTTGCTAGCTTCGGGTCTCTTTTCTTCTCATTTAGTTGCCCCGAGAGGTAAAAGTGAAAACTACGAACAACAATCAAAATTATTCCATGTGAAAAAAAGCTGAAAACTGAATTTAGATGATATTTTGTGTGTTGTATATTGTTCCTACTTAATTGCAAATTATTTTTTCATTTCTTTGTAGGGCACTAAGTTCCATTATCTCCAATAAGTACAACCCAAACCATTTTCCATTTTGTTGTCTGCTACTTAGCCGACATGGAGGATGACCTTTCCCAAGCAAATCAAAGATTCAATAAATGGGTAATGGATTAGGGCTTCGTAATCTCTGATTTGGTGATTTCATTGCCTCATTTTTAGGTAAATTTGTGATTTTAGTGGAGTCCACAAGCTTCTGGAGGGGATTTTGGGACCAGAACACGCTTTGCTAATGAGAAAGAGACCTTGTGCGGGAGGTCAAAATTGACATGTGATGGTGCCTGTTAGATCGGTTCCAACATAGGTTTTGCTAAGGTTTTTTTTTTAAACGGCCCGCCATAGTTTTTGTAATTGCAAGTCATGCAACCGGTGCTATATTGTGTATTCTATGATGTGTAGCATTAGTACGGTTTAGATTTTAGATTAATCCATACCCAATATTAATCTCTACATTATATTACACTTTATTGTATTATATGCCAAGATGTTTTTGTGTTGTAAGTCACACCAATTGTATTGTTTAGACACACGCCGTACCAATCTTATTTCTAGGTCGCGTCGCACATTCATGACTCGCATGAGAGGGAAGCACGAGATGTTGTCGTCAGGGTTGATGTCAATGCACCGCAACAATGTGTCAGCACATCGGTAGCTATCGTTTCAGGCCACTTCCTGGGAGCTTGTCACCGGCCTTCGGGAGCTACGACGAGCATTACCTCTACCTTTGGTAGAATGACCATGACAAGCGCAACAGAAGGGCTCCATGTTGTGATGGGATAGCTGTTTTCTAAAGTTAAATTAATAACTTTATATTGACGGAAGATAAAAAATGCTAATTCAGATTACAACTATTTTGATGGAGGGAGAAGAGCTCCAACTAGCTCTAAGAAATCTATCGGCCCATTGCATTGAAGGGATATGGATGGGTGCGAGGACATATTTTATGTGCCTCCAAGACCTCGAAGACACAGCCTTTTCTCTCTTGTTGTAACACGTATGAGCTTAATGCAAAACGATCAAATGGCTTGTTTATAAAATATGGCAAATAATTTATTGTTTGTTGTGTTTTTGGTCCCGTAGCAGCGCACGGCCATTCATCTAGTTTTATTAAATTATTCTCAATACCTTACGTAAGGGATTACAAAGATGAAACCAAAAACAACCAAGCAAACGACATCTCGCAGACTACGGTCGAGCATCACCCAGCGCGGGTATTCGACGGCGGCGGACGGGCCGGTGGTGGCGCAAGTTTTGGCCTCAATGTCGATTGATCAATTGGAATTTGGAACCAGATCGAGAATTCGAGCTCGGCTGCTTTACGAGGTCAGTCTCCATCCTACACCTGCACGTATACGGACTGGTGTTTCGCTTCTAAGGAAACAATTACTTTTGCTGCTATATAAGTGAACATTTTAGGCTTCCTTTTGAATTGTTGGTCGGTATTCGCTTTGTCTTTCTTGGACAAGGCTTCTGTAGCGGCAGGCCTAAAAAAAACTTGTTGGTGTTTAAAGACTGCACGGGCTTTTTCTACGTTGAAAACTGAAATATCGGGCGTTGGTTCGGATCGGGCGACGACGGGTCTAGTGCACTGTTATCTTCGTGGAAGCGACCTCATTGGAGAATACTTCCAAAGTCTTGGTACCCTCATCGGTGGTGCATGCTTCTGCTGCTACGAGTTGTTGTTAGCCTCCGCCCAACTGGTGGACAACTTAGTCGGTGGTGACGAGGCGGATTTCACGTGGGTGCTCAAAGTCTACTTCTCCTATCTGCTCGGGTACTCCTGCAACCAGGGCGACGACACCGGCGCCCCCATCGGTGGTAGCGACCTCCAGTGCGGCCACCAAAATACTTAATAGTTTTTGCAACCAAAATACTTAATAGTTTTGCAACCAAAATAATAGTCTTCGCCGTGGAAAATTATCCTATGAAACCGGGTCTATTAATAGACCCTACCTTATGCTTGACACCTGTTCATTTTTTTTTCCAGTTTTCTAGCCTTCAATGGAGCAATAGTTTTGCATTGAGCTGGGTCTATCCTGCATGATAATAAACCGGATCTCATAGAATTAATTTCCCTTCACCGTGTGCCTTCGGGAGCGAAAAATTTGGACGCAATTACGTCGACCAATAGGGAGATGGGCAGCGTGCGACTTGGACCCACAGAAAAACCCGCCCGTATAACTTACACATAACTTAATGTAACTTAGAGCAACTCTAACTGATCCCCAAGAAATGCTTAGAGGACTTTCTTTCAGCCACTAACGCCTGAGATGCACCGAACCGATCCCCTTTCGGCCGTTAGCGGAGAATATTTTTAGTCCCACCCCCAAAAACTCCCCCGTGGCTCTCATATTTCCTCGGCGCCAACCTCAGAGACTAAAAATTTGGGAGTCTCTCCCTCCCGCCGAGAACCCGACCCTCCCGCCCAATTCTGCCGCCAGTCGTCGCCAGCGCCATAGTTCTCCCCTCCCCCGCCTAAAATGGCACCGGAGTTCGATCCCGCATGCCCGTCGGAGCTTTCCACCTGTGAAACCATGCCGGATTCGACCCCGATGATGCCTCCGATGCCGCAGAAGCAGTTGGGTAACACCGACGTGGTGCGGCCGACAGGAGCGACTACCAAGGCCACTGGGAAGCCATCAACGACGGGCAAGCCACCCCTTGCGCCGGTGCTGAGTGGCCCGCATCCGCGGAAGCTGAAGGTGGCGATGCAAGCGCTGTCACATGCGGCGGAGGAGAAGAAGAAGAGGGAGGCCGCGGGGGCGGAGGAGAAGAAGAAGAGCAAGGCGAAGCTGTCGCCGGCGTCCTCATCACCCACGCCTTCTTCCTCTACGAGGGCAGCCGTCGCAGGTCCCCCCCAAGGCGCCGCTCGCGAGGTGATCGATGAAATAACCGAGCCTCAACCAACTGTCACCGAGCTTGGGATGGCTGATTTCTTGTCACATTTGGATAGTTATCATCATGTTGGGATTGACGACCTCCACTTTGGTGATGGAGATTCGTACCAAGACATGGAGGAGACCCAAGTTGATGTTGATTACGACGAGACCGAAGGCATGCAAAAAAAAGGTTGTTCTGGGGTTTCCATTGAGGAGAACCCTCGAAGATGCGGAGGCTAGGGAGATACACACCCAGTTGTGCCAGTTCAGGCCAAAGCCTAAAGTAGTCATCACATCAATGAGGTAGGCCCAACCGACCGAGTCGAAAGCTTTGGAGATGTCCAACTTTAGAAAAAGGCTCGGCGTCTTAGAGGAGTGGAGATCTCTGCATAAAGTTGTCGTGGATGCTTCTCTTTTTGAGGAAAGCACTTTGGCATTTGGAGACTATATCCGATAGCATAGGCGCTAGACAGTTTGCAAGAACCTTGGAGAAAATCTTTGATAAGATGTGGATGAGGCTGATTTGAGCCGTCACGACATCGGTTTTTTCAGAATGAGGATGATGTTTGTGGAGTTTATAAGGTTGACACAGTTTGCCCTAAGCTTTGACATATGGATGATAGATTTTGTGATGTCGTTTTTGATAATATCCCAGCAAGATTTGAAGAAAACTCCAATGAATCCGTCGGGCTCGGTGCTTTTACCAAGGGGAGATAGAAACCACCTCTTTTATCTCGATTTCGTCAAAAGGGGCATCAAGCTCAGCAAGGTCATGCGGGGTGTAATCTAGACCGACCCAATTGAGACTCATTTGCCTGACGCTTTGGTTCTGAGATGTTCGTTGAAGTGTTGTAGCAAGACCTCCTCTTTCTATTCAGTCGTGGTCGCCATTCTGGCGCCCGATGCGAGGGAATGGATGTAGACTTTCCTTCTTCATCCATTAGCTCTGGTATGGAACAACTTTGTGTTTGCGTCTCCCAGACGAATCCAGGTGAGTCGTGATCTCTAGCGGAGCTTTATTTTTTGGATGGTGAGAAGGCCAACATATGAAGATTTCAGTCGTCACCGCATCTCCCTTTCATTGTCCGACAGGGGCCCAGATTCTTCACCAAGATCGAAACGCCAGATGATTTCTTTTGCCATAGCAATTTGCTTGAGTAAGTCGCCTATACATTGCCATTGCCACTTCTTGAGGTCCTTTGCCGTGCGGGACAACTTGGTGTCAATTCTACGAATGGGATCCAAGTCATGGATGTCCATATTCCATGCCGCGGTGACCGTGTCCCTGAAACCGTCCATGCGCAACCAGAATACTTCGAATTTGCAAGGATGGCTTCCTGGTCGTTGTTACACATCCTTGGAGCAGTAGAGGGGCATGGTCAGAGCAAGCCGAGGTGATGGCTTGCAGGTGAGTGTCCGAGAAAAGCGTGTCCCAATAGTCCGAGAAGAAGACATGGTCGATCTTTGAAAGAACTGTGTCATCCTGGGCATTAGACCAAGTGAAACGATGTCCGACCATGCGCATATCTTTTAGCTGCAGGAAGTCTCTTGCCTCTCTGAATTTGCGGATGAGGCACCGACTAATGTTGAGATTGTTTTTGTCAGAAGCTTTTGTGATGAGGTTGAAGTCACCCACCAGGATCCAAGCGTTGTGGACCAAAGACTTGAGAGACCTGAGCTCCTAAATGAATGCGAGTTTCTCTGGTCACCCTGCGGGCTGTAGACACAAGTGAGGGTCCACTTCATCCCATCCTCCATCATTGTTATTGTGGCCGAAAGTGTGTGATCCGTTGCGTGGGAGTCCGACAAGGTGAAGAATGCGTTGGAGGCCGCTATGATGATTCCTCCACGAGTGCCAATGGTGGGGAGGAAGGCATAGTTGGCTAAGAAATTCTGCCCTAGTGTGGCACTGACAATCGCGTCGTTGACAAGGTCTAGCTTAGTTTCTTGAAGACAAACGATGGAGGCATGAGGGTCTCTAACGATGTCATGGACTGCGTCACGACGGGCGATGCTATTCAGACCCCTAGGGTTCCAGTTGAGGAGGTTCACGTTTTTTTGCAACATTATGATGATCCCCTTGACACGTGGTGCAGACCCAAATGGTTCTTGATGAGATACGACTTTCTTGTGATCGAAGCACAGTACAAGGGAGGCGACGTAGCAGCCTTGTGAGAAGGCTGGACTAAGCATTTGGTGCTGAAGAAATTGCAGCAAAAAGACGAGATACAAGTGCTGGAAGTGGAAGCACCGGGAGCGCTGGATCGTTGCCCAGAGTAGCTATGATGAGCGTGGTCACTACACATTGGCAACCGTGGTCTTCACGTTATCTACCTTGATCTTTGCATGGCCTTTGGTTCTTCAGCTTCTTGACCTGCTTGACAAGCAAAAAAAGTATTTTTTTTCTCCAACCCCCGAGGTTAGGGCTTTCCATGCCTCTGGCAGCGGCGAGCGCCAAGAGTAAATCTGCCCCGGATCTTGATCATAAAAGGAGCATGGAGACGGAAGGAAGTAGCAAGAACGCCCACGGCAAGGAGGAGGAGGACGTTGACTCGCTTCT
Source organism: Avena eriantha (assembly GCA_910589775.1). Taxonomy (NCBI): domain Eukaryota; kingdom Viridiplantae; phylum Streptophyta; class Magnoliopsida; order Poales; family Poaceae; genus Avena; species Avena eriantha. The sequence goes on along the minus strand of OU342741.1, from coordinate 7,937,627 downwards.
CCAACGCCTGGTCTTGCATGAAGATGACGGTGATGATTTCGTGTGGGAAGAGGAAGTGGATCGGATGGATGTGCAGGTAAAGTGGCTTGCAATTGCGCGAGTTCATACTGATAAGGGTTTCAGCCCTTCAGCTCTCTATGCCGACATGAGATCTTCCTGGAACCCAGCGAAGGAGGTCCGCTGGCGGTAGATTGAAGATAATCTGTTTACTGTGCAGTTTGGATGTCTGGCAGATTGGAATTCGGCTATGGCCAATGGGCCATGGCTTTTTAGGAGTCACGCGCTGATTATCCAGGAATACGATGGATTTACGAATCCTAGATCGGTCAAACTGGACAAGATCGCGGTTTGGGCTAGGGTACTAAAATTGCCTGATAATTTTCTTGAGGAAGGTGTAATAAAGGGGATGTGTAGGAAGATGGGGACGATTTCTGAAGTTCAAATTAAGCTTCCGGCAGGTTACGTTGGAGCTTTTGTTCGGCTGAGAGTGAATCTCGATATCAGCAAGAAACTCGAGAGATTTGTATCAATAACAAGGGCCGAGAAGAAGGATTGGTACCAATTAAAGTATGAGAAGATGCCAACTTTTTGCAACCACTGTGGATCGATTGGGCACTGGTTTGAAGAGTGCGGGACTGGAGAACATGATTCCTCGAAGTTTGAGTGGGGCGACTTCGTCTTAGCTGATGAATGGAAGATTAGAGGAGGAGGCAGAGGTGTTGGAGGTCGTGGTGGTGGCGCAGCTAGAGGCAGCGGACGGGGCAGAAGCTAGTTTGGACGTGGAGGAGGTAGAGGATATGATGATCCTAATGACTATAGAACAAAATGGGAGTGGAATGCAAGAGAGCAGCGGAAAGGTGATTGTGATTCTAAAATTAACCAGGTGGATGATATGGCTCAAGTCAATGATATTAACATGAGGGATGGGTCAAATCAGGAGAAGAAAAGATTGGCTTTAAACTCAAACTCTGTTGTAGGAGGGGCCTCTAAAGTTGCTTCTATGATAGGGAGGTTTGACCTAGATGGTACGGATCCATTGGCGACTTCCCAAAAAAATGCGAAGAAGAAGAAATAGAAAGGTGAAGATGGTGAAGCTTTGGACAAGTCAAACTCTGGATCGGCGGCATCCCTCGAGGATGACCGCTGAGAACAATGAATATCATGTCCCTGAACTGTCGAGGTGCGGGGCGGCCAGAGACAGTTCGTGAAGTTAGTGACCTAGTGAGGTTGTGACGTCCTAGTTTAGTCTTCCTTTCGGAAACCAAAATATCAGACAAAAGAGCTCAAGATTTGAAGTGGAAGTTTGGATTCTCAAATGCTTTTGGTGTCAAATATGTGGGTTTGAGCGGTGGCTTATGCTTATACTGGAATAATGATTCAAGGGTGACTCTAAAGTCATTCAGTAATTCTCATATTGATGTGCTTATTCAGAATGATGAGTTGGGTGATGTTGAGTGGAGGTTTACTGGTTTTTACGGTAATCCAAAAAGGTCTAGTAGGAAACTGAGTTGGGAGTTGATGAAATATCTAAGGAAGGAGTTCAACAATCCTTGGTTATTTGCAGGAGATTTTAATGAGGTTCTCCATGCCACAGAACAGATTGGAGGAAGTGACAGAGAGGAGTGGAAGATGGAAGGTTTTAGAGAAGCTATAGAGGAATGCAAGTTTGAAGATTTGGGTTATTATGGTTTACCTTTTACATGGGACAATAAACAACAAGGAGATAGGAACATTAAAGTAAGACTGGATAGGGCATTGGGTGATGATAAATTTATGGAGTGTTTTGATAATACCATTGTCCATAATGTGCAATGCTGCGAGTCAGATCATAGTGCTTTGTTGATATCTGTCAGGAGATCAGATTGGATTGAAGAGGGTTCGTCAGATAAACCCTTTCGCTTTGAAAATGCGTGGACTAGACATGAACAGTACAATCAGGTGGTAGAAGAGGCTTGGAGTGCTGGAGCCACTAATCTGCAGGAGGTATATGAGGCGCTGAGTGGAGTCCGACAGAAATTGGGAAGGTGGAGCAGATCAGAATTCGGCTCAGTTAAAAAACATCTGAAAAGTTTAAGGGAGAGATTAGATGTGCTGAGATCGCAATCTCTTCGTAAGGGACCATCTAGGGAGGAGAAATCACTAATAATAAAAGTTTATGAGCTTTTGTCACGGGAAGAGATTCTGGAGAAACAGAGGTCGAGAGCGATGTGGTTGGCTGATGGGGACCGAAACACGTCCTTCTTTCATGCTAAAACTAAGGAGAGGGCACGTCGAAACACAATTAAAATGATTAAGTGGGCTGACGGTTCGATGGTGTCTTCTCAGGAAGGAATAGAGATGGAGGCACTTAGTTTTTATCAGAACCTTTTTTCGGCACAAAATGACACGAACCCATGGCTGGTTACAGACTGGGTCTTGAGAAAGGTGGATGATACAATGAATGATCATTTGTGTGCACCGATTTCGGATGAAGAAATTGAAAAGGTGTTATTTATGATGCATCCTGACAAATCACTGGGACCAGACGGACTTACGGCTAGCTTCTATATTCGTCATTGGAAAGTATTGAAAGTGGCAATTTGTGCAGCTGTGAGAGATTTCTTGAACGGGGGAGATATACCCGAAATGGTTAATTCTACTATACTGGTGCTAATTCCAAAGGTAAAAAACCCGCAAGATTTATCTCAATACAGACCTATTTCATTATGCAATGTGCTCTATAAATTGGCCTCCAAAGTGTTGGCAATGCGGTTAAGACCGATGCTAGATGACTTAATTTCAGAGGAGCAAAGTGCATTCGTACCAGGACGACTTATATCTGATAATTTCATTCTCGCCTACGAATGTATACATTATCTGAAGAGGAAAAAAGGAAAGACTGGAGCATGTGCTGTCAAGCTAGATATGGCAAAAGCTTATGACCGTGTAGAATGGTCTTATTTGCGGGCAATCATGAATAAACTGGGTTTCTCCAGTGTATGGATTGAGAGGGTAATGTGTTGTGTGGAGTCTGTATCCTTCCCCGTTAGAGTAAATGGCAATTATTCTGATATATTCAAACCATCGAGGGGGATTTGGCAGGGTGATCCAATCTCACCGTATCTATTCTTAATTTGCGCAGAAGGCTTCTCAAGCATGCTGAAGTATTATGGATCTGGTCACCTCTCTCGGGGGGGTGAGGGTGGAAATTCACTGTCCTTGGATTTCTCATTTACTTTTTGCAGATGACTGCATGGTATTCACACAAGCTTCAGGGGAAGGAGCTGATCGGTTGCATCAAATTTTGGACATATACCATATTGGCTCAGGACAACTTGTGAATAAACAGAAGTCGGCAATTTTCTTCAGTGCAAATGTGGCTGATGATATGAAGGTGGTGGTTCATAATAGCTCGGAAATTCCTATTGAGGCATTGGTAGAACGTTACTTGGGGCTTCCTACATCTCTAGGGCGTTCCACTGATGATCGGTTTGAACATATCTTGGCAACTATAAGAAAGTTGGTGAAAGGCTGGGCACCTAGACTGCTCAATAGTGCGGGAAGAGAAGTGTTGATCAAAGCAATTTGCCAAGCGATACCAACTTACAGTATGAGCTGTTTTAAGCTCTCTAAGAAACCATGCAAGAAAATTACTGCTGCGATAGCACGTTTCTGGTGGGTGGAGATGAATTCAAAAGGAAAATGCATTGGGTCAAGTGGGATGATCTAGCTATACTCAAATCATGCGGTGGAATGGGATTTAAGGATTTCATCCTCTTCAATAAAGCTATGTTAGCGAAACAAGGGTGGCGATTGATATCAAATCCGAGTTCATTATGTGCAAGGGTGTTGAAAGGGAAATACTATCATGAGGGAGATTTTATGACGACGCGTAATAAGAGGAATTCTTCACATACGTGGAGAGCTATTCTATATGGACGTGAAGCCTTGCAGCTTGGTTTAATCAAACGTGTTGGTGATGGTGGATCTACAAGGATTTGGCAGGACCCTTGGATTCCTTCCAATCCAAGTCTAAGACCAATTGTGGATAGGTCGGATTCAGAGGTGGTTATGGTTCAGCAATTGTTGGATCCAATCACATGCGGCTGGAATGAAGAGGTTCTAAGGGGAAATTTTGAACTAGTAGATGTACATGCAATTCTGAAAATCCCAATAGGGAGGCTGGATGAAGATATTTGGGCATGGCAGCTAGAGAGACACGGTAACTTTACTGTGAGATCAGCATACAAAGCTTTGCTGCAAGCTAACTCTGCAATTAACCCGATAATGAGCTCTGAAGGAGAGGAACATTCCTACTGGAAAAAGCTTTGGAGGATGAATGTGCCACCAAAGGTCCGGAATTTTCGGTGGAGAGTGATCAAAGGTTATATTCCATGTCGAGCAGTCCTGCAAGGCAGACATATTGAGAAGGATGGATTCTGCTATGAATGTGGCAGAGAGGAGACCATCAAACAGGCGTTGTTTGAGTGCACGTGGGCAAAGAATTTCTAGCATGAAGTCAAGGCGACGACGTCGGTTAAGATGCCGAATCTGCATCCAGGAACATGGGCCATTGACTTGATTGATAGCACCAAGATTGAATCGAAAGTTTCAGGTGTCATTTTATGTGGGGGATGGGCAGTATGGTCTAAAAGAAATGCCAGAAAACATGGAGAATGCACAAGATCAGTAGCAGAATCGGTCAAGTGGACTATTGATATTGCCATGGACCTTGCAATAACAGGTAGGAGCTCCAATTCTTGCCCAAAAGACCGAGCGAAATGGAAACCACCAGCGATTGGTGTTTCTAAACTAAATGTCGATGCAAGTTTCATGCTTGCGTCCGGTGAAGGCGCGACAGGGCTAGTCCTGAGGAATAATGATGGGGCTTTGATAAGAGGACATGCAGTATGGTACAATCATGTCTCTAATGCACTGGTGCAACTGATCTGGGGTTACCTCATGTTGAGATAGAGACTGATTCAAGTGAAGTTGTAAAGCTCTGGAATGATCGCCGTAATGGCAGATCGGAAGTTATATCAGTGCTGCAGGAGATTGATGACCTATCAAGCAATATGGCATCCTTTAAACTTAGTTTCAACAGGCGGGAAGCTAATGAAGGAGCACATTTATGTGCTCAGCAAGCGACGAGGAGTAGACGTAGATGTTTATGGATAAACTATATCCCTAATTTTCTAGCTGAGTGTTTGCAAAATGATTGTAAGCCTGATGAGTAATGAATGAAAGCTATTGATTCGCGAAAAAAAAAAGACCTGCTTGACAAGCGCGTCCATGGCCTGGATGTCGTCGTGCACGCCATATGCATATACGCGAGTCCGTATACGTGCAGGAGTAGGATATCCATGCATGCTGTAATCGATCGACGTACAGTATTATTGATCCTTCACGAGCCCGTATACGTGCAGGAGTAGGATGTAAAGAGATCGATGCACTGATCCTTCAACTCAATCAAAACCAGACCGCTGTTCCAATCGATCGACGATCCACCGATCGACATGGAAAGTCCACCCTCCTCCTCCTCCATAGGCCCGTCCGTCGTCGCCGACTACCCGAGCTGGGTGATGCTCCACCAGAGAGAGACAGTGCAGGACGACTCCACCAGAGACGCCAGTACGTCCGCGAGCTGCGTCGACTCCATGGGCAACACCGTGCAGGTCTCCTTCCGTCTCGTGGCGCCGCCGGCGGTGTCGACCCTACACGTCGAGATTTCCGGGACGTACAGCCACACGTACCCCGCACATGACTCGTTCCAAGTTCTCATCTCGGCCCACCGCGACTCCGTCCTCCTCGAGCTGTCCTGCTGCCCGGCATTCGCACTGCCCGACAATTTCGTCTACATCGCCCATGCCGGGGGTCGCGCGCGTCTGCTGCTTCTTCCTCCTCACGACGAGGACATGTACGTGGGTAGCCACATCACCGGCATCCTGCGCCGCGGTGGCGACGAGTTCGTGGTGGCGAGCCTGGTGATCGACTGGCGGACTTTGGAAGCCAGCATGTGCTTGCTCCGCTCCGGCGAACGCAAGTGGGAGCACCGGAACGGGATACCGGTCCTCCACGCCGACGGCCATGAGGCGGAGCTGTCGCGGTGGAACCCGTGGAATAATGGCTCCGTCATCGCCGTGGGCGACCAGTTCCTCTGCTGGATCAACCCGGTCCGCGGCATCATCATCTCCGACGTGACGAACAAGATCCCCGAGCTCCGCTACGTTCCCCTGCCCGCCGACCCCTTTCTCTCGGTCAGACCACACGATGGGAACGTCTGCGGCCCCGACAGACGCCACGACCCCCGGGCCTCCCGGAACGTGTGCGTCACCGTGGCTGGCGCGGTGAGGTTCGTCAGGATCTCCCCTCGCTGCTACTGCGGCTGGTTTCGCACCAGCTCTTGCGCGCGCTCCCAGCGCGACTTCGTCATCACCACTTGGACCCTGAGGACAGACGACATGACGTGGAAGGAGGACTGCGTGCTCGACAATAATGGCGACCCTTGGGCGGTGGCGCTGGAGGCTGCCGGCGTCCCGCTCGTCCCACCGGCCTTCCCGTTCATGAGCATCGAGGCCCCGGACGTGGTCTGCTTCGTGTCGAGCGAGTCGATACACCAGAGGCGGAGTCTCCACGATTACGCCGGTGACAAGTCGGCGTGGCTGATATCGGTGGACACGAGGAGGAAGACACTGCGGTCCGTCTGCCGCTACCCGGAGGACGACGACAGCCTGCTGTTACATCTAGGCCGCCCTACTTTCCTGCCCAGCGAGGTCTCTAGCTACTTCAACACCCCTTGTCACTGCGGCAACGACAACCCAGTGCCGTCGAGCCAGGAAGGCGAGGAAAAGACGGATGTGTTGGCAGCGATTCGGGAGATACCCGACATGGATCGTGAGGAGATGGCGAGGGCACATAGCCTTGTCGCTGGCAATGATCGCCGGGTGGGATTTCTGGGGGCGCTCCCTATGGGCATGAGGAAGGAATACTGCATGATATTGACGGAGCTCGAACGAAACCTCAGGCTGCCAAATGACGTGATCACACAACAAGTTAGAACTAATTAGAGCCAAAAAGTGGGATGCTTGTAAGCATGGAATCATAGGTGTAATAGAACTCCTGTCTTACCGAGTTCGTAGCTCCATGGAAGGACGCGGCTTATTTAGGATCCATGCATAGAGACAAGGAGATAGAAAGCACTAACTTGAGAATCACCAAACTTCAGAATAACTCTTGTTTGGCTTTAGCAGCATGTGCTCAGCTATACGCACGCACTGTGAAACCGTTATCCTGTTGCCTTCTTTTTATCACTCTTGTTTCGGTACCAAGACAAAGAAATTCAGCGCTACCGGCTTTCAGGTTCTTGCTCGGGTGGAGACCGGGTGGATATGGAGACCGTACTGGCTACGTATACGACAGCGGCATACGTGATCGGACGGGAGATAGAGTTAGCATGGTTTACTCTATTTTGCCAATTGGTACCTATCTTGCTGTTGCTTGGTTTGATCCAGGAGACGCGGAACTATGCTACATGGTGACACAGAATTATCTGTTTCCTGATAGAGTTAGCATGTTTTGTTTTCCTTGAAGGTTAACGAGGTGTAGATGGCACAAGAGGGTACCAGCTGGAGTCTGATGCATCGGTTGGAAGCTGGAAGACCTCAGGGATGTCTGTTCCATCATTCGCCTTGGTCGAGCTATATATGTCTAAGCTTCTGCGATATATATGGTTTCATGGATGAGGCAAGGTTTGAGATTTAGAAGGATGTGGTAGCATATATAGCATATTTAATGGCCCTAGGAACCGATTTGGTTGATCAAGTTGAACTGTATAAGCTTGGGTTGTTTTTTTCAAGTGTATATACGATTTGTTGTGTCATCCTATTGTCTGTAAAACAAAATTGGTGTTTTGGCTAATTCGCTTAACTATGCCTAGTGAAGTTGGGAAATTTAGCTGGATTGCCTGCCCCTTGTAAAGAATAGGAGATACACATGTACCATGGTATTGTGTATAAACTCAGTCATTCCCGCACATGATCCAGCTTCTCGTTTTTTTGTGTGGAAAGATCGGTAACGGGAACTGTAGTCTGATGTATGATAATGATGAAAAAAATCATTGTTATGATGAATCCCCGTCTTTCTTGCCGCATCATGGGTATGAAAGCAACCTTCTTCTCGAATTGCTCTCCGAGACCAACGAGGAGAGCATTGATGAGGGTACGATCGGCAAAACGATGTCCAAGCTCCTGGAGCTCATCGCCGATTGCTTTGATCTATTGACAAAAGACGGTGACCGATGAATCTCCCTGGTTGATGGTGCGAAGCTCGGTGTGGAGCGCGTTAATGCGAGCATCGTTGTTGTCCTGGAAGAGTTGTTGAAGAGAGGCTCATAGATCGGCGGCTATAGCTTCGTCGTTGGAGACGAGATTGAATAGCTCGGTGGAGATGCGGGTGTAGATCCATTGGATGATCGCGAGATCGTCCTTGATCCAGTGTGGATCATCTGGCCGAGACACCGAGGCCAGATCAATATGGTGTTGAAGACCACATCGACCAAGATGAATATGGAAGAGGTGGCGCCAATGGTAGTAGTTGTGGAGAGCGAGATCTAAAGTGACCGGGATGAACGGAGAGACATCGGAGATTGTATCGAATCGAGAGATTGGAGCCGGTTGGATGGGATATTGGGAGGTGATGGAGTTGGGGGTAGAGTAAGAAGAAGAAGGTGCACAAGCGGCGCGAGCTTCGGTCGCGGTGAAGTGAGGCGGCGGTGGTGGAGGTGTTGGCAGAGCCATGCCAAGTGCGGAAAACCTAGGCGCCTGATACCATGATATTTGGAAAGAATAATAGATTGGATTGATTTGATCAATAGTACAGAGTTCATATAGTACATGATTCAACCGCCCAGAGTTTAGATAACCCGACTATAGGAGTCCCAACACGAATACGTATCTAATAGTGATAAAAATAATTAGGTTCTTAATTCAATTTGTTCCTATAATTTGTGGTGCATTTGGAAAGTTAGGAACTCTATGATTTTTGATAATCACCCCTGGTCTGATTTAAAACAGATTTGGTGGCTGGTTCTCAAAACTCTCAGGAATTGGATGATATTGTTCAATGACCCTGTACTGAGCAAGGTGAAAAAAATTCGCCAAATGATCTCACATCTATTGGCAAGTCCTCACCAACTGGTAGTGGGGTGAGTAACCAAGGGATGGCAATGAAGCTCTAAATCTGAAATCCTTATTAGCTGCCCTGGGACATGCAACAAAAACCTACAAGCTGATGGGCTTTGATTCGCCTCCCAGGTCACCTGCTCCCAAAGGCAAGAAGGAGCCACACTTCATTCCTCAGCCCCAACACTCCTCTAGACCTTCCTGCATCGCCAGAACCGTCCCCTCCGAAGAAGTCGAAGATACTGGCAACCAAAAGCAGAAGTTCATGGAGGAGTAGAAGTAGAGGAAGAAGGATGTGCACTGCCGCGAGTTGATTTTAGCTCTGCTATCTTCTCCGGTCTGTGGGATTGGTTCACTTTGTTTGTACCAGAAAATCCTAGAGCACAGTTTTCCTTTTTCGCTGAACCTGGTTTGGTCATGCAGTTGAATGTTGTACTACCTGGTTTCATTTTGATAATGGAACGGGGGGGCTCTAGTCCCCTATTCATCTAAAAAGAATCGGTTTTCATTTTGTTCAAAGAAGAAGCGAAATTTTCTATCAAACTTCATCAAAACATTCAAAAAAAATAATTTTGAATATTTTTTTTGGATTCATGTGTATTACTGAAATGATTGTGAAATTTTGACCGAAAGGTAATTATTTTGGTGTCTACCGAAATTATTAAAATTCAATGAACTTCAATGCAAGCTCACTGATTTTTTTTCCATGGCTGCTTCGCAGCTGCTTCTGGCAAGTATACTGCAACAACGAACATGACAACACATCAAGGAGATCAAAGTAGCTTTCAAAGTTGTGGAATGAATTGCTTAACTAGTCCTGATATGTGTTTTCTCTAGTTTTTACTCAGTACTGAACTGTAATCGTCACACACGGCCGGGATACACGACCCTGATTCTGGCAACTTGATTGTAGAAACGAAAGGAAAACATCATGAGAGCAAACTATCGCTCGAAAGCAGTGGCAGAGAGCACCCCCACTTGCTGGCTGTTGATGGAGCGGACTGGCGTTGTTGTTTTCAGGTGGACTGGTTCCAGCCGCCGTAGCTCTCCTCCTCCTCCTCCTCGTTTTCCTGGACAAGAGGATACAATTCCAAAATGAATGATGAGCCACCGATCAAATCCCATTTAGTTACTTCGCAACACAGAAATGGCCACACATATGGCGCGACGATCGTGCAGAGGGAAGGTGAAACTAATGTTACCTCAGCTGGTGTGAAGGTGAGGGCGATCTTGATCTCCCCGCGGTACTCCTCGTCCTTGACGACGCGGTGCACGGCCGGCGGCAGGCTGCCGACTTCCAGGAGCACCGCCTCCAGCGGGATGCTGAAGACAAAGTTCAGTTGGCTACGTGTCAGAGGTCTGAAGCAGGATCCGAAAAATCAGAGAAAGTAAGGTGTGCTCTCAACTTCCTTCAGGAACCATATATATTCAGAGTAACCAGTGGCACTGAGAGTAACTAGCTAGCTGGGAAATTATTGCCTTGCTTCTCCGACGAGATCGTCGGCCGAGAAGGCGTCGCTGTCCATGATCTTGACGCTGAGCTCCGGGTAGTTGTCGGCGCTGCTACCGGAGACGGCGAAGACGAAGGTCTCGTTCCACTCAGGCTCGCCTCCTGCCCCTGTCACAAGAGTTCAAGCAGAGAATAATTGTGTTTAAGATGAGACGATGGCTGATACAAGGAGACATGAGCCTATAAGAGAGCGATTTCTCGTGCAGTCGATGGTGATCGGTCGGACGGAGGCATATATACCTGTCGCGACGGTGCTCTTCTGCTCGTTGCTGCGCCATGTGAGGATCACGTACGGGTCCATCTTGTCTGATTCATCGATGTGTCACGAGCATGATCATCATATTAGCATGCTACGAACAGCATAATAACATATATACTAGCACTAATACGTGGACAGACAGATTCATTTGGTCGGATCGGACAGCCATTGAATCACTGTGAAATTCAGCCTCTTCTTTGTTGCTCGCCAAGGTTGGTATCGGAATTCGTTTCTTGCGGTGTTAGAAACCTCAAACCGCTCGTGGATCTACCTTAGTTAGGCGCTGGTGATAGATCTACCTCGCGTTGATCAGAAGAAGAAGAACATGAGGTAGCAAGAAGAAGAAAGAGTGATGATTTGATAACGTACTGAAGAAATCGGAGTCGTCGAGGCCCTTGGCGGAGACGAGCAGGACCTCCAGCTTCCCGCGCACCATGTCCGCAGCCTCCTCCTTCTTCCTCGTCTCCGGCCTGCCGGCTTCCTGGATCTCTCCGCCTGCCTGTCTGTGAGTGAATGTCGCCTTCACCAACCCACCGTATTAAGAGGGGCAGTACATGCTTATATAAAAGCTATAAGGCGAGTCTTTGACGGAATCTACTCATTTGGCGATGGCCAGCTTGATGCCAGTCTGCATATTCTCTGGCCAGTCCTCTCGTCATTATTGGCAAATTGGGAGGTTGCGCGTCGGTCGAGCTGTTGTGCAGCTACTAGGTTCACCCGGGAACATGCGTGCACCTACATCATGGAGACGGCTAAGGTCGGGTCAACCAGCTTTTGCATCTGAATATTTGATTACTAGTTCTTTTCGATACCATTTTCTTTCTGTGCGGATACCAAATTTTAGTGGTAGTCATCACATCAGGATCATGCAATCGCAAATACTGCATCCGTATTAAATTATAAGATGTTTTGGAAGTCTCTTATCATTTGAAATAAAGGTAGTACTTCATACCGGACTTCTGCATAACATGATGCACAGAAACCGCATAAGTACCACACACACACAAAGTACACAAAAAATATATTCGAAAAAAGGAAGGCAACCTCAAACGAAGTGTCACATACGTGTTGTCTGGATGGAAAATGAAAGTGTCATCTTTCATAAAAGACCAGTCGGTAGCAGCCCACGGGCGTTCCGTGTGCGCCTCTCCCACAAGCTCCGCAGAATTTTGCACCTATAGCTCATCCTATCTTACTATATAAGGGGCTCTTCCCGCTGCTAGTCTCGTTTTTTCAAGGAAATACATACTACTACTAAGGACTAGGGAGTGACCAAATTATGTTACAAACTCATATGAATAACCGTCTCACGAAGTGTGAGACACACTAAAAAAATTCACAATCTCTTGATTACAAAAAATCATCCTAAAACACAAACTAGATGATAAATGTCGAGGGAGAGTGTCGTCGGCCATCATCATCATGCTCGCCATCAACACGCAACGTCACCTCTCTCCAGCAAGCACCTCTCATGCAGAAGGACCTGTTTTCACCAAAATAGAACAAGTATCAGATATACTTAACACTGCAAATGTGTTTGCAAGATTATAACATTTATAAAACTGTATATCAAATATATACCTTGGTCATCGATGACCTCTCCGGCGATTGGTTCAACCTTTATGTTCCGAAAACGTAATATGAACTCATGGAAGTCCAATGCTTCCGTATCACTAGTCATGATGCTACTCCGGACATGTCCTTTGTAGCTGGGAGGCAATGACCGAAGCAGTACGTCTATCGCAAATGGATCAGCCATCCAGTAATCCACGAAGTGAACCAGTCTCGTGTGTGCATCAAACATGCGCTCCAAGTGACTCTTCAAACATGTATGCTCCTCCATCTGTATGGAAAGAAACTCTCCAAGCAACTCGTGCTTCCACATGCGCACATGGCCTATGAACTCTGCTCTCAGCTGATCCACCATCGAATATGGGTCAAGATCACCCATGAGCGGATGTAGTTCATCCACCATTCCGTAACGCATTATTATCTGAATGTAAGTGGACATTTCTTGGCGATAGTAGCGGTCTGCCAGCTCTTGTGGAGTCTCATAGTAGTCTGGCTCAGTCAAATCCATCGTGCGGTGTATGTAGTCTACCACACGATTCCTACTAAGGACATCATTCATGCGACTCGTGCTCGATCTTTCGACCATCCGCGTTCCGAGGCCACGCTTCTCTAGCATGCTAGGCTCGCCAACTCAACCTTAGTGTATTCGCTGTGCAACATGGCTTACACCCACTGTATGCGAACGTAGATATGTATGACACCCAGGCCTGTCACCCTGGATCGCCTCATACCGAAGAACTTTCTTGGTGGTGCACACTAAGGGGGAACACAATCGTTGGTAATTTTAACAGGGATCATCTTATTAGGCTACCGTCGAGTATCTAATACTAGCACACAATAAGACATACAAACAATAACATTGAATGTAAATGCTATGTGATATGGTCCTTCACGTCGTGATCTCCATCCGCCGTCACCGGGTTCCGGCGCCAGTGTTCTGGCGTCGTAGACACTAGGGTACCAGTGTCATTCCGGCGTGGTAGTTTGTCATTACCGTGACTATCTACTACTATGTAACAAAAAGTAATTACTTTACCTTTGCCACAACAATATCACAAAGCAACGCCCCCTGCAAAACAAAGTTAGACGCTTCTACTTTATCTTTGCATGTTTTACGTGGCTGAATGGGCTTTCGCACAAGAATCGTTCTTACCTACGAACTTTCAGCACAACGTTGATCAAGTAGTTGTCTATACTACACCCCTTTCGGGCCCTCTGTTGCAAATGGTATACCAACTAATGCGAGAGAGACAGACACCCCCCTAAGCCACTTTATACGGTACAAGCCGTATGTCAAGCGTGGACCAGTCTCGCGAATGAACGCGTAAAGTCGGTTGGGGGCCGCTTCATCAAGCATTGATGCGGTATACACAAGTACACATGGGAGGGTAACAACTAAAAGATCAACGCCCACACGCTACATCTCGTGTGTTCTACCCGTACTAGCATTACTACGCATAGATCTAGCTCTGAAACCACTGTAGGGGTTCCGCGCATAAAAACAATAAATTTTACTCTACGCCCCTGAACCCCTGAAGCTGCCAGGACCTATCTATTAGTAATACAGTAACGAGAGGGGCTTTTCGCGAACTTACCCTTGAAGACCGAAAAGCGTTGTCAATGCTTAGGAGAGCGTGGTTGATGTAGACGAGCCGAAGCCGACCTCAAGGTCGTGATGAAGTCCTTGCGTTCCTTCTGGCTCCAACGACTTGAGTGCCTCAAGTGCGACACCTCGCGAGGAGTTACACACGTCCGATGCCTGACGATGACTCCCGCTTCCCCGATCCAGCAGCAGTTGCGGAAGTAGAGCTCCCGGATCTGAATCCCGCAACGCGACGACGCTCTGCGGTGAAGATGTCTCTTACTCACGCAGTCCAGACATGGGACCACGGTCACGAGAAATAGAGGGGGAGAGAGAAAATATAAATTAGAGGTCCTCCCAAAAGTGGGGAGACCTTTATTGATTATTGGGTGTATTTATCTGGCCAAATACCCCCACTTTATATAGGAAGAGGAGGGGGTACACCCTCCCTCAAAGTCCTGGGATGGGACTAAACAAGGGAGAGGGGTAGGGTGGCGCGCCGGCCAGCCCCCCACCATGGGCCCCACGTGGGGGCAGGCCCACTAGGGCCGCCGGCCACCCCCTAGGCCCTTCCTAGGGGTGGGATCCCCTCTTGGGCCTTTTTCCTTCCGGGAATTGGCCCATTAAGCCTTTGACCATTTAATTGATTTTTCTCTTTATTAAATAATTATGTATAAATGATTAAATCAACATTTAACATTCATTCACATATTATTCAATCTCCGTGGCTATGGAACACCTTCCACCTCCACTCCGGACATCCTCCGGACTAACCGAAATCCTTCCGGTTTTCTCCCTTCTTTTCTTCGGCGACTCTACCAATCCTATAAACACTCTCTAAGCATCATCAAGCCCTTAAGCGTGATACCCCACGGTTTGGGAACACTCCAGACATGGTCGGGACACTCCCGCACCAATGATCAACAGAAGGACCTGGATGGCCATGTGACCCCTGTGCATTCCACGAAGATCTTTCGTCGTTTGAACCGGGACAGTCGTTGATGGGTTCGTAGCATGGAAAACAAAAAAATTCTACCGCAAGAACGAACAAAACCTAGATCTAATCTAGATAAAAGCCAAGATCTAATCTATTAGATATGTGCAACGAGATAGATAGGAACTAACCCTCGTAGATCCGAAAGCGGTAACGAGATTAGATCTCGTGGTTGATATAGTCGATCACTTGCCGATCTCAAGATCGTGTGGACGATCCTTCCGGCGTCGCGTTCCGGCAGCGCTTCCGCAGTCGGTCAAGTGGACGATCCTTCCGGCGCCGCGTGCGGCAGCGCTTCCGCAGTCGGTCACACGTGCGGAGTCGAAGCAGACCTTCCTCTCCTCGTTCCAGCGAGCAGCAGAGGTAGTAGATCTTCTCCACGGAATCCCAGCAGCACGACGGTGTGGTGGTTGTGGTGGAGTAGAGAATTCTGCAGGGCTTCGCCTATACCTGTGCAGAAGAAAGGAGGAGGAGAGAGGCGGCAGAGATTGGGAGTTATGGAGCACGGGGTGGAGGGGGCGCCCCTGCCCCTCTATTTAAAGGGGGTGAGGCGCCATGGGAGGGGGAGTCCTACAAGGACTCCCCTCCCTCTAGGGCCGGCGGATTGGGGAGGGGGGAGGAGTCCTCCTCCCCCACGACTCCTAGTCTTGACCCACCAGGACTCCTTGATCCCTTCCTTGGTTTTCAAGCAAACTCCAAGAAACCTTCCAGAACCTTCCGGAACATTCCGAAACCTTCTAGAACCCTCATACAAATACTCCAGAACATTTCCTAACTCAGAAAATGATCCCCAATATATGAATCTTATTCTCCGGACAATTCCGGATCTCCTCGTGATGTCCCGAATCCAATCCGAGACTCCGAACAACATTCGGTCTCCAACGCATATTCCATATCTACTTAAAACAACTTCGAACCTTAAGTGTGTCACCCTACGGTTCGTGAATATGTAGACATGACAGAGACACATCTCCTATCAATAACCATCAGCGGGACCTGGAGATCCATAATGGCTCCCACATACTCAACGATGACTTCGTGATCGATTGAACCATTTACATACGAAACCAATTCCCTTTGTCACGCGATACTATACTTATCCGAGGTTTGATCGTCGGTATCTCCATACCTAGTTCTACCTCGTTACTGATAAGTACTCTTTACTCGTTCCGTGATATGTCATCCCTTGTGACCCAGTCACATTCTTGCAAGCTAACTAGATGACATTCCACCGAGAGGGCCCAGAGCATATCTATCCGTCATATGGATGGACAAATCCCAATCTTGGTCCATGCGCTTCAACACATACTTTTAGAATACCCAATGACACCTTTATGACCACCCAGTTACGAAGCGGTGTTTGATGTCATCAAAGTACCCATCCGGTGATGGTGATTAACACAACCTCATGGTCGAAGGATTAGGTTACTATGCATTTAAAAGCTTACAGCAATACGAACTTAATGACTTGATCTTATGCTACGCTTACTATGGGTGTGTGTCCATCACATCATTCTCCTAATGATATAACCTTGTTATTAATCACATCCTTATGTCCATGATCAGGAAACCATGATCATAAATTAATCAACGAGCTAGTTCAACAAGAGGCTTACTAGGGACTCCTACATGTTTAAAAAACACACATGTATTAGTGTTTCCTAATAATACAATTATAGCATGGGATGTAAACATTCATCATAAACACAAAGATATAATAATAACCACTTTTATTATTGCCTCTTGGGCATATCTCCAACAGTCTCCGACTTGCACTAGAGTCAATAATCCAGATTACATGGTAATATACCAAACACCCATGGCGTTCTGGTGTTGGTCATGCTTTGCCCTAGGGAGAGGTTTAGTCAACGGATCTGCCACATTCAGATCAGTGTGTACTTTGCAAATCTTTATGTCACCATCTCGGACATACTCGCGAATAGCGTGGAAACGTAGCTTGATGTGCTTCAGCTTGCTATGTGACCTTGGCTCCTGTGCATTAGCTATGGCACCTGTGTTGTCACAGTAGATGGCCATCGGGTCCAACACACTGGGAACCACGCCGAGTTCAGTAATGAATTCCTTCATCCAAACGGCTTCTTGTGCAGCCTCCGAAGCAGCTATGTATTCCAATTCAGTTGAAGATTTCGCCACAACGCTTTGCTTCGCACTCCTCCAGCTCACTGCAGCACCATTCAAAATAAATATGTATCCCGACTGTGACTTTGAGTCATACGGATCGGTGTTCCAACTAGCATCGGTGTAACCGTTTACAACAAGTTGTCCATCACCTCCATAAGAAAGAACCATATCCTTAGTCCTATTTAGGTACTTTAGGATATTCTTGACCGCTGTCCAGTGCTCCATTCCAGGATCACTTTGATATCTGCTAGTCAAACTAACAACATGTGCTATATCCGGTCTTGTACACAGCATGGCATACATGATAGAACCTATGGCTGAGGCATAGGGAATATTATTCATTTTCTCTCTATTTTCTGCCGTAGCTGGACTTTGAGTTTTACTCAAGGTTTTACCTGACAACATGGGCATGAACCCTTTCTTGCTATCTTCCATTCTAAACTTCTTTAGAACTTTGTCCAAGTATGTACTTTGTGAAAGCGCTATTAGGCGTCTTGATCTATCTCTATAAATCTTGATGCCTAGAATGTATGCCGCTTCGCCAAGATCCTTCATTGAAAAACTATTATTCAAATAGGTTTTGACACTATTAAGAAGTTCTATATCATTCCCAATCAACAATATGTCATCTACATATAGTACTAGGAATGCTACAGAGCTCCCACTCACTTTCTTGTAAATACAAGCTTCTCCATAAGTTTGTATAAACCCAAAATTTTTGATTACTTTATCAAAACGTTGATTCCAACTCCGGGATGCTTGCTTCAGTCCATAAACGGAGCGCTGAAGCTTGCATACCTTGTCAGCATCTTTAGGATCGACAAAACCCTTGGGTTGTACCATATACAACTCTTCCTCAATGTCACCATTAAGGAACGCCGTTTTGACATCCATCTGCCAAATCTCATAATCGAAATGTGCAGCAATTGCTAACAAAATCCTCACAGACTTTAGCTTCGCTACTGGTGAGAATGTCTCATCATAGTCAACTCCTTGAATTTGTCGGAACCCTTTCGCGACAAGTCGAGCTTTATAGACGGTAACATTACCATCAGCATCTGTTTTTCTCTTGAAAATCCATTTGTTCTCGACAGCCTTACGGCCATCCGGTAAGTCCACCAAAGTCCACACTTGGTTTTCGTACATGGATCCCATTTCGGATTTCATGGCTTCTAGCCATTTGTCGGAATCTGGGCTCACCATAGCTTCTTCATACGTCGCAGGGTCATCATCGTTGTCCACCAACATGACGTTCAAGGCAGAGTCATACCAATTAGGAGTTGTACGAACCCTTGTTGACCTGCGAGGTTCAGCAGTAACTTCATTTGAAGTTTCATGATCATTATCATTAGCTTCCTCTCCAATTGGTGCAGACAGCACAAAAACATCTTCCGGTGTTGCGCTACTCTCAAATCCGAGAGAAGGTTCAATAACCTCATCGAGTTCTACTTTCCTTCCAGTCACCTCTTTCGAGAGAAACTCCTTCTCAAGAAAGGATCCATTCTTGGCAACGAAAACTTTGCCTTCGGATCTATGATAGAAGGTATACCCAATTGTTTCTTTAGGGTATCCTATGAAGACGCATTTCTCCGCTTTGGGTTCTAGCTTATCAGGTTGTAACTTTTTTACATATGCTTCGCAACCCCAAACTTTAAGGAACGACAACTTAGTTTCTTTCCAAACCACAATTCGTACGGTGTCGTTTCAACAGATTTAGATGGTGCCCTATTTAAAGTGAATGCGGCTGTCTCTAATGCATAGCCCCAAAATGATAACGGTAAATCTGTAAGAGACATCATAGACCGAACCATATCTAAGAGAGTTCGATTACGACGTTCGGACACACCATTATGCTGTGGTGTTCCCGGCGGTGTCAACTGCGAAAGTATTCCACATTTCTTTAAATGTATGCCAAACTCATAACTCAGATTCACCTCCGCGGTCAGAACGCAGAAACTTAATCTTCTTGTTACGATGATTTTCCACTTCACTTTGAAATTCCTTAAACTTCTCGAAAGTTTCGGACTTATGTTTCATAAAGTAGACATACCCATATCTACTCAAGTCATCCGTGAAAGTGAGAACATAACGATATCCACCACGCGATGCTACACTCATCGGACCGCACACATCGGTATGTATTATTTCCAATAAGTCTGTAGCTCGCTCCATTGTACCAGAGAATGGAGTCTTAGTCATTTTTCCCATTAGACATGCTTCGCATCTTTCAAGTGATTCAAAATCAAGTGATTCAAGAAGTCCATCAGAATGGAGTTT
Organism: Avena eriantha; assembly: GCA_910589775.1. Taxonomy (NCBI): domain Eukaryota; kingdom Viridiplantae; phylum Streptophyta; class Magnoliopsida; order Poales; family Poaceae; genus Avena; species Avena eriantha. The sequence goes on along the minus strand of OU342741.1, from coordinate 7,918,133 downwards.
CTTCATACGCTTCACTCCAATGTGACCAAGACGACAGTGCCACATGTATGTAGAATTATCATTCAATTTTATTCGTTTAGCGTCTATGTTGTGAACATGTGTATCACTACTATCGAGATTCAGTAAGAATAAACCATTCATCTCAGGTGCATTACCATAAAAGATATTACTCATATAAATCGAACAACCTTTATTCTCGGACTTAAAAGAGTAACCGTCTCGCAATAAACAGGATCCAGATATAATGTTCATGCTTAACGCAGGCACCAAATAACAATTATTCAAATTTAAAACTAATCCCGAAGGTAGATGTAGAGGGAGCGTGCCGACGGCGATCACATCAAACTTGGAGCCATTTCCAACGCGCATCGTCACCTCGTCTCTTGCCAGTCTTCGTTTATTCCGCAGCTCCTGTTTCGAGTTACAAATATGAGCAACCGAACCAGTATCAAATACCCAGGCACTACTACGATTACTAGTAAGATACACATCTATAACACATATATCAAATATACCTTTCTTCTTGATGTTGCCGTTCTTCAGATCCGCCAGGTACTTGGGGCAGTTACGCTTCCAGTGACCATCACCCTTGCAGTAGAAGCACTCAGTTTCAGGCTTAGGACCAGCCTTGGGCTTCTTAGCAGGTGCGGCAGCTTTCTTGCCGTCCTTCTTGAAGTTGCCCTTGTTCTTAGGCTTGCCCCGTCTCTTGAAATTGGTGGTCTTATTGACCATCAACACTTGGTGCTCCTTCTTGATCTCCACTTCAGCAGTTTTCAGCATGGACGACAGTTTAGGCAACGTCTTGTTCATGCAGTGCATGTTGTAGTTCATCACAAAGTTCTTGTAACTTGGTGGCAGTGATTGAAGGAGACGGTGAATCCCCGATTCATTAGGAATCGATATTCCCAACTCTTGGAGCTTCTTTGCGTACCCAGACATGGTGAGCACGTGCTCGCTAACGGAGCTTCCCTCTTCCATCTTACAGTTAAAGAACTTTTCGGAGGCCTCATAGCTCTCCATGGCTGCGCGAGTCTCAAAAAGTAGCCTGAGCTCCTTAATGATCTCGAACGGGTCGTGGTGCTCAAAACGCTTCTGGAGCTCCGCTTCTAAACCGTACAGGATGGCACACTGAACTGTGGAGTAATGATTTTTCCGAGTGGCGAAAACATTCTTTTCGTCATCGGTGGCATTATCTGCAGATGGGTCACCTAGCGGTGCTTCGAGCACATAGGTCAACTGACCAGCCCTGAGGACGATCTTCAGTCCACGGAACCAGTCCGTGAAATTGCTTCCATTGTTCTTAAGCTTTTATTTCTCTAGGAACGCATTGAAATTGATGGAGGGGGTCGCCATAATCTACAACAATTTGCAAGTAGTTTAGACTAAGTTTATGACAAATTGAGTTCAAATTTAATACTTAAGTTAACTAGGTGAACTCCCACTCAAAACAACATCCCTCACATTGTCTTAGTGATTACACGAACCAAGTCCACTACACCAAGTCCGATCTTCACGAGAGAAGATGTAGTTTCATCGGCGAACAATCTTCATGTTCATCATATCATTTATATGACTCATTCTCTACCTTTCGGTATTCCGTGTTCCGAGACCATGTATGTACATGCTAGGATCATCAAGATAACCTTAGTTTCCGCATGTCCAAATCTGGCTGGCACCCGTTGTATGCACACGTAGAATCTATCACATCCGATCATCACGAGATGCTTCGAAACGACGAGTCTTAGCAACGGTGCCAACTAAGGGTGAACACTTTATTACTTGATATTTAGTGAGAGGGATCATCTTATAATGCTACCGTCGCGATCTAAGAAAAACAAGATGCATAAAGGATTAACATCACAGGCAATTCATAATTAGTGTGATATGATATGGCCTTTTCTTCTTGCGCCTTTGATCTCCATATCCAAAGTACGAACATGATCTCCATCATCACCAGCATTGCGTCAAGGTCAGTGGCGCCGCTTCATGGTTGTCCATCATCACCAGCAACTATTACAACTACTTGAAATAAAGCTATTACAAGATGAATAGACACGCGGGTCTTAACAGAATTAAAGACAACCATTAGGCTCCTGCCGGTTGCCATATTACAACAAGGATCATTGCATACATCAAATACAATCATAATCACATGATGGCCATATCACATCACAAAACCCCTGCAAAAACAAGTTACACGCCTCTAATTTTCTTTGCATGTTTTACGTGGTTTGGGGCTTTCGCATAAGACCGATCTTACCTACCAACAAGGACCACAACGTTGATACAAGTGTTGTCAAATGCTCATTGTAAATTGAATCTTAACTATGGTGAGAGAGACAGACACCCGCAAAGCCACTTGTGCAAAGCAAGTTGCACGTCAAGCGTGGAGCAAGTCTCATGTGCGATGACATGTAATGTTAGCCCGAGCCGCTTCATCCCACCATGCCGCAAGATGCAAAGTACACGCTAAGAAACCGACAACAAAAGCATCAACGCCCACAAAAACATTGTGTTCTACTCGTGCAACAGATCTATGCATAGATACGGCTCTGATACCACTGATGGGTTCGTAGCATGGAAAACAAAAAAATTCTACCGCAAGAACGAACAAAACCTAGATCTAATCTAGATAAAAGCCAAGATCTAATCTATTAGATATGTGCAACGAGATAGATAGGAACTAACCCTCGTAGATCCGAAAGCGTTAACGAGATTAGATCTCGTGGTTGATGTAGTCGATCACTTGCCGATCTCAAGATCGTGTGGACGATCCTTCCGGCGTCGCGTTCCGGCAGCGCTTCCGCAGTCGGTCAAGTGGACGATCCTTCCGGCGCCGCGTTTCGGCAGCGCTTCCGCAGTCGGTCACACGTGCGGAGTCGAAGCAGACCTTCCTCTCCTCGTTCCAGCGAGCAGCGGAGGTAGTAGATCTTCTCCACTGAATCCCAGTAGCACGACGGTGTGGTGGTGGTGGTGGAGTAGAGAATTCTGCAGGGCTTCGCCTATGCCTATGCAGAAGAAAGGAGGAGGAGAGAGGCAGCAGAGATTGGGAGTTATGGAGCAGGGGTGGAGGGGGCGCCCCTGCCCCTCTATTTAAAGGGGGTGAGGCGCCATGGGAGGGGGAGTCCTTGTAGGACTCCCCTCCCTCTAGGGCTGGCGGATTGGGGAGGGGGGAGGAGTCCTCCTCCCCCACGACTCCTAGTCTTGGCCCACCAGGACTCCTTGATCCCTTCCTTGGTTTTCAAGCAAACTCCAAGAAACCTTCCAGAACCTTCCGGAACATTCCGAAACCTTCTAGAACCCTCATACAAATACTCCGGAACATTTCCTAACTCAGAAAATGATCCCCAATATATGAATCTTATTCTCCGGACAATTCCGGATCTCCTCGTGATGTCCCGAATCCAATCCAAGACTCCGAACAACATTCGGTCTCCAACGCATATTCCATATCTACTTAAAACAACTTCGAACCTTAAGTGTGTCACCCTACGGTTCGTGAATATGTAGACATGACAGAGACACATATCCTATCAATAACCATCAGCGGGACCTGGAGATCCATAATGGCTCCCACATACTCAACGATGACTTCGTGATCGATTGAACCATTTACATACGAAACCAATTCCCTTTGTCACGCGATACTATACTTATCCGAGGTTTGATCGTCGGTATCTCCATACCTAGTTCTACCTCGTTACTGATAAGTACTCTTTACTCGTTCCGTGATATGTCATCCCTTGTGACCCAGTCACATGCTTGCAAGCTAACTAGATGACATTCCACCGAGAGGGCCCAGAGCATATCTATCCGTCATATGGATGGACAAATCCCAATCTTGGTCCATGCGCTTCAACACATACTTTCAGAATACCCAATGACACCTTTATGACCACCCAGTTACGAAGCGGTGTTTGATGTCATCAAAGTACCCATCCGGTGATGGTGATTAACACAACCTCATGGTCGAAGGATTAGGTTACTATGCATTTAAAAGCTTACAGCAATACGAACTTAATGACTTGATCTTATGCTACGCTTACTACGGGTGTGTGTCCATCACATCATTCTCCTAATGATATAACCTTGTTATTAATCACATCCTTATGTCCATGATCAGGAAACCATGATCATCAATTAATCAACGAGCTAGTTCAACAAGAGGCTTACTAGGGACTCCTACATATTTACAAAACACACATGTATTAGTGTTTCCTAATAATACAATTATAGCATGGGATGTAAACATTCATCATAAACACAAAGATATAATAATAACCACTTTTATTATTGCCTCTTGGGCATATCTCCAACAGTCGTGTCTTATTCCCTTTGTCATTCGATACTTGCATTGCCCGAGACCTGATCAATGGCATCACCATGTCGTGTTCAATCTCGTTACTAAACAATGCTATTTGACTCGTTCCGACAAGTGATATCCCCGTGATCCAATCACACGCTGCGCAGCTATTGGATATAACTTCTCCGAGTGGGCCCTTGAGTATCTTCCCGTCACATGGACGGACAAATCCGCTCTTGACATATATTGCCTCTACGGTTTCCTCCGAATACCTGAACACACCTTTATAACCACCGTTTTACCAGATGGCGTTTGATGCTATCTAAGCATTCTCGGGAGACAGTGATTGATATAGCCTCACGGTCTAAGGAATAGTCTACGAGGATCCATTTCTAATCATTGTAACTTGAACTTCGTGATATGATCGAATCACGATGTTTAGGTTGGGTATTGGTTCATCATCTCATTCTCAGAATGAGATGACCTCATTTCCAACTGGCATAAATGCCACATGATCAGGAAACATGATCATCTATTGACCAATGAACCAGTGACTAGAGTTTCACTGGGAACCACTGGTTTGTTTATATATCACACGTGTATTGATGTTTTCACTCAATACAGTTATAGCATGATATAAAACTTAATCATAAACTATATGAAATATGATAATAGTCCTTACTACTATTTGTCTCTAGGGCATATTTCCAACACATAGAAGCTACTTTGGATCTCACCGGAAGGATACAATGAGAAAGGTACTTGAAAGGTTCAACCTGCAAGACACAATGTCTATTACCTCTCCACTTGCACGTCATCACAAACTGAGTTCAGAACAATGTCGTAGCAGCAAGTAGGAGAAAGAAGAAATGAGTAAAGAACTATACCAATCTGCCGTGGGCAGTTTGATGTATGCCATGGTGTGCATTAGGCCTGATATTTCCAATGTAGTTGGAGTTATTAGTCGGTTCATGATAAATCCAGGTGAAGCTCACTCGAATGCAGTGAAGTGTATTCTCAAGTATCTCAAAGGCACTTCTAGATCATGCGTATTCTTTGGAAGCAGTGATCATGTATTGGAAGGCTATACATATGCAGATTATGCTGGTGATGGAGATTCTAGAAAGTGGATACTTGATGACTTAAGCATGGGGGGCAATGTCATGGCAATAAAGGTTGCAGAAATGCATTTCACTATGAACCACAAATGCTGATTACATAGCATCGGTTGAGGCTTTCAAGGAAGTGTTGTGGATGAAGAACTTCTTGCAAGAGTTGGAAATGAAGCAAAAGAATTACAATTTGTTTTGTGATATTCATAGTGATATCCAGCTTGCCAAGAATGCATGTTTCCACTCTCGAACCAAGCACATTGATGTGAGGTATCATTGGATTCGAGATGTTGTGAGTTTCAAGTTGCTGAAACTTTAGAAGATCCATACCGATAGCAAAGGCTCGAATATGATGACCAAGATATTGTCAAGTGTGAAGCTGCTTGTATGTTGCAAGGCATCGGGCATGGAGGTGCCCCCCACATGATTCATATGGGGAAGAATGTTGAGTATCCTCCTCATGTGGGCTGTGAGGAGATGATCTTACGAAGCTTTTCAAGCGACCCAAACATGTGCAAGATCCCACCAACCTTTAGGCTTATGACCAAGGGTTATTTTTGATATTGCACATAAGGGAAGGAAGAGGATAAGCCTCACATCCAACCACCACAAGGTGGAGTGACGAAAGTCTAGTATAGCCTCCATTGAGAATAAAACCAAGAGAGAAGGGAAGAAGAAGTTGAAGGAAGAAGCTAAATCAAGCTTGTGGGCTCTGCCCACAAGGTCGTGAGATCTAGATCAACTACCTTGTCTTCTTCAAGTTGTGGTTCCACCATCTTTGGTGAGATTGTTCCAATCCATATATTTTGTGTCCCAAATCTTGTTATTGTCATCTATGATCCGTGTGTATCTTGATGTATGGGATCCTCTAGTGCTCTCTAGAGAAGAAAAGTTGTATCCCCATTAGTGCTTTCTTAGCGTTTTGGTCAAGAAAGCGGCATGACGCTTGGGTCGGTGATCGTGGCATTTGCCGCTCTGTGCCTAAATGCTGGTATGGTTGGAACTTACAAAAAACAATGTCGGATGTGACTAAAGTTTGGGGACAAATTAATTTGTGTCAGAAGTTTTTGCAAGATTCGTCGAAATTGCCGTCGCTTAGGGTTTCTTTTGATTTGTTCCGGTTGGGGTTAACACTTAGGTTCTGCGTTGGCTGTTTCTTCTTTTCTGTTTTTTCAAATGAAATGCTGGAGGAACGCATAAGTGCTTGGAGTTCGACGAGGACGATGGATCGTGGATTGAAGTACCGTGCAACAGTGTGCCTTGTCTTCCTCTCGCTCTCCACGGTTGAGGGAACGGAACGGAAGAGGGAGGGAGGGAGGAGTCCCTGGCGTGCCCGTGCAGATTCTGTCATCCCAGAAAAAATATTATATTATAAAGATAATAAGTAAGAAAAACCTTACGGGAAGCATCTGTTCGCACGCACGGCACCACCGAGCACAGCACCTACGCCAACACGTTGTTGGGTTCGGATAGGCACCCCGACCCACTGACACGGGGGCCCAGGGCCGCATAGTCACCTACCTACCCGAGCAGAGCAGCCCACCCCGAGCTCGCCGTCTCCATCCCTCTCCCTCTTCCTTCCTTCCTTCCTTCCTTCTCCCCGCCTCCGCCACGCCACCTCCCCCTTCCTTCTCTCCCCTCCCACTCCACCTCCACATCGCGACCTCCGCCGCGCTGATCCCTCGCCGCCGTTCTCCACCCCGGCGCTCCCGTCGACGCCCGAATCGCCCTACGGGTAAGCGGCCCCCTCTCCCCCCTTCCTCTCCCCCCACGGGCCTGCTCTCCTGCTACTGCCCGCCCTGCCATGCCCCTGCTGGGCTCCCCCTTCTGCGGAACCTGGATTGCTTAGATTCCGTTCCGTGCCGTCTCTACTAGTGGACGGACGATGGATGATCTAGTCAATTACGGCGCTAGCTTCTTCAGTCCTGGATTGCTTGCAATCCGTCTCGTGTACCGGTACCGCGGCCTCGTCCCCAATCATAGATAGGTTCAGCTAAGCTCCTTGTTGACATGACAGCGTGTAGGTTATGTACATCTGTCTCGGCGTGCTTTGTGCGTGTTCCGAAACAATCACGGGGGAAGGCGCCGCCCCGCCTGAATGAATATATATTAGTAGTTCAGAAAAAGGACCAATTGCTTACTATGGTCGACAGATACATGCGGTGGGATGATTACGCTGCACTACAACAAATTACCGCTACTCTGTTGCATTGCGTATAATAATCTGTTCGTTGTACTGCTACTTTTGACGGACGTGTCCCCAGTTATAGCAGGTTCAGCTAGGATGCTGATACCGTGTATGTTATCATGTACGCCCCTGATTTCGCAGCGTGTTTCTGTGCTAAATCTCTGGTCCATGTTTCTGCATACTGTAGTCCTGACTTCTGACCATGTTCTAACGTAGAGGCTGCAATTCTGATTTTCTGAGGCCTGATTTGCATTGCTAGGAAGTTCCGTGTGGCCTGATGCTGTGATGCGCACATGCCGCGCTAGGTAATGACGAGCTTGCTTGAGAAGGGTGCAACACCGCCATCGTCATCGTCGTCGCCGTCGCCGCGCCAAGGAGACGCCGCCCGAGCCTCTTCTTCTGCCCCGGAGGAACAGAAGAAGGACAGCGGCTCCACCTCGGTCCTCTCCGGCGTTTTCACAATCTTCGATTCGGGCCAGGGCTCCTCGTCCACCGCGGCGGCGTGCGGGAACAGGTCGCCCAAGCACGCCTCCGTGTCCTATGCTTGGTCCAGGGTTCTGAGGAGGATCGTGGGCGACGGCTCCATGTGGCGCTTCCTGGGGTGCGCCAGGGCTCTCACCGCCAGCGACGTGTGGTTCCTCGGAAAATGCTACAAGCTGTCGTCCGAGGAGTCGTCGAGTGACTCGGATTCCGACAGTGGGCGTGCCGCCTTCTTGGAAGACTTCTCGTCCAGGATATGGATAACCTACCGAAAAGGTTTTGTTCCTGTTTTCACAACGCTGAGGTTATCAATGTGGTACATTTGGTTTTTCTGAGCTGTTGACATGATATTTTTCGTAACAGGTTTTGACGTCATATCAGATTCCACGCTCACCACTGATGTCGGCTGGGGCTGCATGGTTAGAAGCAGTCAGATGCTGGTTGCTCAGGTGAGTCATAATTTTTATTTTATTTGAAACCCTTCCTTAACTGAGTGACCACTGCTGCTGTTACTAAATTGGTCCTTGGATTGTGTTCTCACAGGCACTGATTTCTCACTATCTTGGAAGATCTTGGAGAAAGCCCTCACAGAATGTAAGATTACACTGCTTTCCTACTCTGACCTGTTTAGAGCTGTTTCCTATGCGAAGGCTTGTTTAGCATTCCTGTACAGTTAACACAGGTGATGGAACTCTTTAATCTCAATGTAGGGTTGCTTATGACGGTCAATGTTCATATGCAGCCATGTGACCCAGAATATATAAGGATCTTACGCCTGTTCGGTGACTCTAAAGTTTCTGCTTTCTCCATTCACAATTTGCTTCAAGCTGGGAAGAGTTATGGTCTGGCTGCTGGATCGTGGGTGGGCCCATATGCTATGTGTCGGACATGGCAAACTCTTATCCGTACAAACAGAGAGCAACCTGGAGTTATAAATGGGAATGGAAGCTTTCCTATGGCGCTCTACGTGGTTTCCGGCGATGAAGATGGTGAAAGAGGTGGAGCTCCAGTTGTTTGCATTGATGTTGCCGCTCAGCTTTGTCACGATTTCAACAAAGATCAGTCAGCATGGTCACCTATTCTTTTATTGGTTCCTCTGGTTCTTGGTCTTGACAAAGTTAATCCAAGGTAACCAGCAAATTTTTCTAAGTACCTTTTTTTTTCATTGTGGCTTCCTATAAATATGTTTGGTTATTCTGCTAGAGTCATCCTTAGCTAGTTTTTTGAAACTCCTGTTCTGTCAAAGTAGGAATAACAATGGTGAAGTGCCTTGCTGACCTACCAAATTACTTGATTAAATCCGTGGTATTTTTAAAATACGACATACATGGTGCTCTTATACTCTGTTTTGGTGGCTAGTTTTCCTGATCTTAAATCCGATAGATGAAAATGAATCTTTCAACCCTAGACTAGGTTGAGGGATGCCCCTCAATATTAAATGTTTTCATTGATGTCTTGGTACAGATCATTCGAACGCTTAACTTTTTTTGCCATGGAACCAAATATCAGGTACATCCCACTACTAAAGGAGACATTCACATTTCCTCAAAGCTTGGGCATTTTAGGTGGAAAACCTGGAGCATCAACTTACATTGCTGGGGTACAGGATGACAGGGCACTCTACCTAGATCCCCATGAAGTTCAGCAGGTATAATACATGGTTTCAGTTCTGCAGGACATACGTCCATCCGTCCTATAAATGTTGCATGCTTTTAGTTCTTTACCTTCAGCGAGTTGAGCAATCTGATCTGTTAGCCGTAATGGATTCTTTCTTATATATGAATGTAATTAGAGTTTTAATATAACAATACTGAAATAATCTGTACATTTGATGGAGCTCTCTATTCCAACCTCCCATTCAAAGAATTATTATTTATTTGTAGTGTCTATTATACATGCTGCCACCACTACTAGCAACCAACTATTCAGTTTGTGTAATGACTTGTTTTGAGCCTGTTATGCGCCTGCCTGCTGGAATGGCCATTTGCTGTTTTTAGTGGCTTGGCTAATCCACGCTCTGTAGTTCAGACTTGCTTGTGTTAGATTTCAAAACGTACAAAGGGATACACCAATTGCTGGTCTAGGATTCAACTTGACCCAATAATTCCGCAGTCCTAGACAAGGATTGGATTGTTCTCGGTGCATAAAACTCTGACTTCCTCTCTAGCAAAATGATACAACAGGTCTCTGGGAAACAACAAAAGATTAAGATAGGCTGTCTAAGGGTTCAGTTCACTGTGTTGCAAACATATAGAGTACTTAATTTTGTGCCTGCTGTCTCTTGTTTGCTTGGAATGCCATTTTTTTTATCAACAATCACATCGTGTTGTTAAGCATAGCATCTGATAACTTGGGGACATTCGACTTTTGAGCTATGGTATTGATACTGTTCCCTAATTGTCAGGCAGTTAACATAGCACCTGATAACTTGGAGGCGGACATGTCGTCATACCACTGCAGGTATGTATGTGCACCATTGTGATTAGAGTCTCTGCTAAAACGATAAAATTGTTAATGTTCCTTTCCATGTTCAAATTGCTAAGCCTTATTATTGTCTCTTTGGACAGCACTGTCCGAGATATGGCTCTAGACCTGATAGATCCATCCCTGGCTATTGGTTTTTACTGCCGCGACAAAGGTGAACTTCTGTCCCTTGGACTCATGTTGGGTTTTCAAGTTTAGTCTCCCTTTTTGAACATGTTGGGTTTTCAAGTTTAGTCTAACATTCTTATTCCCTTTTTGAACTTATTATACGTGCAGACGACTTCAACGATTTCTGTTCTCGGGCCTCTGATTTGGCGGTGAATGCGAACGGGGCGCCGCTCTTCACTGTCGTGCAGTCGGTCCAGCCGTCGAAACAGATGTACGACCAGCACGACGGATCCGGGTGTTCAGGGGAAGGCGTTGATGACAACATGATGGGCGTGGAGGACCTCGACGGCTCTGGCGAAACAGGAGAAGACGAGTGGCAGATTCTCTAGATGAAAGTGTGGAAAGGGGAAGTTAACTTTACATCTCGCACCACCATGCATCGGGTGTTGAATTTCTCTCCGTGGGAACACTTGGAAAAGCTCTTGTGAATCTCTAGGGCTTCCAGTTCTGTGGAACAAGCTGGTGTGCAGTTTGTTCCGCGGAGCTGGGGAACCAGAAAGGTGGTAGGAGCCATGACACACTGATGATTGGTACATGTTCAACCGGTGGGAAAATTCCTCTGTATCATACGAACAGCTATTGTTGGTGACTATTAAAATGTGTCTATGATTGATTCATGCTAGAGCAGTTTGGCAGATCATGTCGTAGACGGATAGCAAGGGATATCCATTTTTTTTTGTGTGGTTATCCCGTGTTTGGTTCACAGGATGAGAGGGGGTGGGGATAACCAGATTCTTGGAATATACCCCGAACCACCGAAACGAAACTGCTGGATGAGCCCAACCACTTTTGGCTGACTCACCTCCGAATATTTTCGCTCGTTCACCTCTTCCGGCGAGACTTCTGGCCGCGAGGATGGCTTGTATCCTGTATTGGGACGGACTCGTGGGTGGGTAGCCGAGCTAGCTAATTTCTCTCTTGTGCAGCTAGCTAGCTAGCTTCTGATATCCCGCCTTCAGCTAGCTAGATTCTGATCTCTCATCTTCAGATATGGTGTAAATTGTGTCGGATTGTACTTGTTTTTTCTGTGTATACACAATGTTTTCATACCAATATATACATTAAAGTATCATAGTGTTAATTTTTGTGTTTCTGTTTTTACAAATGAGCGACAAAGATTTCTTGATCAGAATTAGTTCTCCGAATTCCAATTAGCATGTGTGTCTCACTTTAATTTATTTGATAGGGTACTCTCACCACATCAATCAAGGAGGTGACCACATCGACTCATCCAATCTTCAACCTTTGAACCAAACACAAAAATAGCTATCTCTAACCAACACTCATCCCATCTAACCAAACCAAAAAATTGGTTATATCTAGCCAGGTGTTCCACGTACAAGCGATTTTTTTTAGCTGCACGCGAGAATTTGTGTTGGGAACCAGGTGGACTACTATTCCTTGGTGTACCTACTATATAAGCTAAACCATTTTATCAAATACGTTTTCTATGTTGCTGACAAAAAGCAATTAAATGTACATTTAAAAACCAACAACTGAACATGCCTAACCGGTATATTCCTATAGACGGATCTACATGCTACCCCGCTCACACCAAGGTTGGGCGGCACATAGCCCTCTTTCGTGCATTGGTAGAAGGTGGAGCGTGGGGTGGTGACCAAAGGGTACAAAAGGTGGCCTGCTATAGACATTGGACCAAAGGAAGGAGTCAACCGGTAGCAAAGCACGAGTACTTTTGCTAGTTTAAGAAAAAAACACAATACATGTTATTACGCCACACTTAGTACTGTCTATGGAAAATAATCATAGACGGAGGACCCATGCACTCACGCAATAAGCCAAAATAGGGACACCGCACTCACTCGCACAGATGCAAATCATGCAAACCTGTCTCTAAAATCGGCGATAACTCATGATCACAGTGCAAATTTCGCTCGTGTCTTCATTTACTTGTCTATTCATTTTTTGCAGAAAAAACAAGAAGTAGCACCCCAGGAATTTCTAAACTATTGGGTTCGCAATATAGAAAACAAATTTTTTCCTACGATGAAAACTACTAAGCACCAAGATCTATCTATCTAGACACAAGCAACGGGTGGATATACATCCATAGAGAATATACCCTTGAAGACCGATAAAGTGTAACAAGAATGAACTCGTGGATGATGTAGTCGATCGCTTGCCGATCTCAAGATCAAGAGAAAGTCCTAGCGCCGCAACTCAGCAGTGCATCCGTGCTCGCACACACGTCTGGTCCACCGAATAACCTCCACCTCCTCGCTTCAGCGATGCAGCGGAAGCAACAACTCCTTCCAGACGAAAAGCCACCGTTAACATGTATCTCGCTAATCCGAGACCATGGGGGAATAATTCTAGAGGAGGAGAGAGATCCTTCACGAGGAGGTATGCTTTGTGAGGGAGGAGAGGGGGGCCCTTTATAGGGCTGCCCCAGCCCCTCTCTATGGCCGGCAGCCAAGGGGAGGTGCCCCCACCTCTTCCACATTCATGTGGTGGAGCTCCCACTCACATAAATTTGACTCCACCTAAAATTCCACTCACATGCATTAAATTTCCACCAAATTTAATGCAACTCTCATTTAATAAAACTCTTTTATTTATTTTATTCAGAATTTTATTAATTACTTTAGTTAACAAACATTCACATAAAACCCCCTGCAATATTTTAATATCACATGCAGAACCAATTTCAGCAATTTCACCCGAAACAATTTCGGTGTCCATTGAAATAATTCTAGCGCTTTGCAATTCTTTTGTCTGGAACATATTTGCTCCAAATAGTGTTGGTATTCCTTAAGTGTGTCACCCTACTGTTCACGAATAATGCAGACATGATCGAGACCCTTCTCCGATCAATAATCAGTAGCAGGACCTGGAGATCTATACTGACTCCCACACATTCAACAATGACTTCTGTGATCGTGAGAACCTTTAACGTTACTAACTAAATCCCTTTGTCTCGCAATATATTACATGTCCGAGATTCGATCATCGATATCTCCATACCTAGTTTGATCTTGTTGCTGACATGCACTCTTTTCTTGTTCCTGTGATATAACATTCTAGTGATCACATCACTTGCTTGGAAGCTATCTAAATGCGATATCACTGAGAGGGCCTAGAGTATATCTATCCATCATCGGGATGGACAAATCCCACTCTTGATCTATGAGCTGCTACATAACACCTTCGGAGTATCTGAACCCACCTTTATAGTCACCTTGTTACGATGTGACATTTGATGTTATCAAATTACTCTTCTAGTGTTAGTGATTGACATGATCTCATGGTCTAAGGACTAGGATTACTTCGTATGATGTTATAGCAATTTAAATATAATGACTTTGATCGTAATGCTATACGTCGGATGAATGTTCATCACATCATTCCACCAATGTTGTGACCTCATTATTAACAACATCCAATGTCCCTGATCAGGAAACCTTGATCATCTTATTAATCAACAAGCTAGTTCATAAGAGAGGCATAACTAGGAACCTTTTATTTGTTTATTAAACACACATGCATTAATGTTTCCAATCAATACAATTATAGCATGCAAAATAAACATCTATCATATACTTGGAATACGATAATAACAACTTTATTATTGCCTCTCAGGACATATTCCCTTTAGTCTCCCACTTGCACTAGAGACAATAATCTAGTTTACATAGTGATAAATCTAACACCCATGTAGCTCTGGTGTTGATCATGTTTTTCCCTAGGGAGAACTTTAGTCAACGGATCTGATACATTCAGATTCATGTGTATTTTACAAGTCTTTATATCTCCATCCTTGACATGCTCGCGGATGGAGTGAAACCGGCGCCTAATATGCTTGGAATTCTTCTGAAACCTTGGTTCCTTGGCATTGGCTATGGCTCCATTGTTGTCACAATAGATCATCATTGGGATCAATGCACTAGGAACACACCTAGTTCAGTTATGAACTCATTCATCCAAACCGCTTCCTGCGCCGCTTCTGAAGCAGCAACATATTCCGCCTTTGTTGTTGATCCTACCACCACAGGTTGTTTGGAGCTCCTCTAACTAACTGCTGCTCCGTTCATAAGAAATACATATCCGGATTGAGACTTAGAGTCATCCGGATTGGTGTCAAAGCTAGCATCGACATAACACTTAGCGACCACCTCTTCTTCACCTCCGTATACAAGAAACATTTCCTTAGTTCTTCTTAAGTACTTAAGGATAATCTTGACCGCTATCCACTGTTCCGAACCTGGATCAGATTGGTACCTACTAGTCAAACTAATAGAATGTGTGATACGTTGTAAACGTATCTATAATTTTTGATGTTCCATGCTTGTTTAGTATCTACTTTCTTATGTTTTGTTCACACTTTGAGGTATTTTTATACATTTTCTAGAACTAACCTATTAACAAGATGCCACAGTGCCAGTTGCCTGTTTTCTGCTGTTTTTGGTTTCAGAAAAGCTAGTAAGGAAATATTCTCGGAATTGGACGGGACAAAAGCCAAAGTCAATATTTTACTAGAAGGAACACGGAGTCCGGAGGGTAGCCGAAGGAGGGCCAGGGGCTGGCCACACCCTATGGTGGCGCCGGTACCCCCTGGCCGTGCCACCAGGTGGTGTGGGCCCCTCGGGCCTCCACCGACCTTGCCCTGTCGCCTATAAAAGCCTCCCGGGACGAAAACCCTAGAGACAAGATCATAATTCCACGAAAAATTCTGCAGCACCGCCGCCACCGAAGAGGAGATTCGGGGGACAGAAGTCTCTAGCCCGACACCCTGCCGGGACGGGGAAGTGCCCCCGGAGCCATCTCCATCGACTCCACCGCCATCTCCATCGCTGTTTCTGACTCCCATGATGAGGAGGGAGTAGTTCTCTCTCGAGGCTAAGGGCTCTACCGGTAGCTTTGTGTTCATCTCTCTCTCTCTATGCGTGATCTTATGAGATCATGAGCTTTGTAATCTATAGATCTATTCTGCTACTCAAGTGCTTTAATTAATCTTTGCTTATCCCCACGTGTGTGAAGTTGACAATGTGCACACCGTGTGGCACTTAGGCTAAGGTTACAGAAATACTTATCAGGAGTATAATTTGAGTTGGATGTCTCTATGAGATTGTGGTGTTTGTTGGAACCATCTAGCGCTCAAGGTGACAGTGAGGGGTTATCTAGATGGGGAATGCAAACTTTAAGGTGTGTTGTTATAGCCCTACATCGTCCAACCAGAGAGTAGTTCAGGATAGCATAATGAAGAGACGATATTTATATGAGAGTGTCCACTAGTGAAAGGATGATCCCTAGGCCTTGTTTCTAAGCATTAAAACACTGTATACAATTAGTCATGTTACATGTTTGCTTGCTGCCACTCTTATTTAAGATTGCAATTACCACTTATAATCATCCATATTACTTATATTTCACTATCTCTTCGCTGAAATAGTGCACCTATACACCTGATAAGTGTATTGGGTGTGTTTGGGACACAAGAGACTTCTTGTATCTTGATTGCAGGGTTGCTTGAGAGGGATACCTTTGACCACTTCCTCCCTGAGTTCGGTAAACCTTGAGTAATCCACTTAAGGGAAACTTGTTGCTGTTCTACAAACCTCTACACTTGGAGGCCCAACACTGTCTACAAGAATAGAAGCGTGCGTAGACATCAAGCTATTTTCTGGCGCCATTGCCGGGGAGGTAAGATAAAAGTTACTCACATCCTCTGGTACTAAGCTATCTTCTAGCATTGTTGCTGGTGTATGAGTACTCAATGTTATTTCCTTTAGAATCTGCAATTATATCTTTTTGTTTCTTGTTTTTATTTTCACTAGTTAGGCTTAATGGAAAACAACAACAAAATTAGAGAGCTTTTTAGTATTTTTCCTTAGGTAGAACATGAATGGTCTAAAAAGAAAATTAAAAACCCCATGGAACTTTCTTTGCATGCTAATAGCAATGTTATTAGTATGAATTTTTTGAACACCTTTGTTACTAATGCTATGGAAACGTCTAAGCTTGGGGAAGTTAGTTTTTATGAAAATGATCTTTTTAGTTCCCCTGCTTTAAAGGAGAAAATTTGCTCGGATGATACTTTATCTCCCATATGTGGTAATTCTAATAATACTTGTGATATTTTAAATCCACATACTGAAAGCGTCCCTTTTAAAATACCTATGGAAATTGTTGAACATGTTATGAACAAATGTTATTTTGGAGATGGAACTGTCCATCCTGGTGATCATTTACTCTTTATACATGAATTATGCGAGTTGTTCAAGTGTGCAGGTATTTCAATGAACCAAGTTAAGAGGAAGCTATTCTCTTTATCACTTAAGGGCAAAGCAAGGAAGTGGTATGAGCTACTAGACGATCCTCATCATTTGGAGTGGAAGGAACTTGAATCTCTCTTTTACTCTAAATTTTATCCTCCTCATGAAATTCATAAAGATAGGAATTACATTTATAATTTTCATCCTCATGATGGAGAAAGTATTGCCCAAGCATGGGGGAGATTGAAGTCACTAATTCTCAAATGTCCCATTCATGAGCTCCCCAGTAATATTATTATTAATAATTTTGATGCAAGGCTTTCAGGACATTACAAGGACTATCTAGATACCTGTTTAGCGGGATCCTTCACAAGTAAGGAGGTCAAGACTAAGTGGGATCTTCTTGAAACAATTCAAAGCAATACCGTAGATTGGGATAATGACAAAGGTAAAGAACCAGGTATAAACTATGAGTATGATTGCATTAAGTCTTTTGCTGAACTGCTGATTTTCAAGAACTTAGTGCTAAATATGGTCTTGATCCTCAAATTCTTGTTGATTGTTTTAGAGCCTTTTCTTCTCATATTAATGCTCGTAAACAAAAATGGGACATGTATCATGAGCCTTTTAAAGACACCTGCATGAAAAATGAAATTGATATTAATGATAGCAATAAACATGCTCAAACCTCTGAAAGTACTATTTCTTATAAGCATGTTAATTTTTGTGGAGTACATAGACCTTGTGAAAAGAATCAAATTCAAGAAGAATATTGTATCACCCATAGGAATGAAAAAACTAGAACGTGGTATAGGGATCTAAATGATCTTGGTAAAAAAGTTTGTGCCCTCTATCGTTTTATTTGTGAACTTTTCTTTGAAGTGGGACATTTCAATTTTCAATGCTCAGGTCATAATAATAGCCTTTATAATCCAATGAGTACTGCAAGTTTGTATTGTGATGACATGATCACTCATAATCATCATGATGAACTTACATTATTTTTTGGGTGTTAAGAGTTATCAAGAAAAACCTCTTTGGTAGATATGAGTGCTTTTGATATGAATAACATCCTGCATGGTTGTCATCTTTATTGTGTTGATAATTGCCACACAAATACTTACATTCAAAATATTATAAAAGATGAGATTTTACCAAAATATGATAGGACTAATGTGTGTTTTGCTCTTATTAATGAAAAGGAGGAATCCTCCAAAGTTTCTTCTATTGTCTCTAATAATAAACCAGGGTATATGGAGAAGCTTCCTTTCAAGCCTCTCCCTCCTAAAGAGAAGAAGGAAAAGAAGAAGAGGAGGAGTAAAAGGAGGGAGGAAACAGTATTTTCCCCTAAGCATGTTGCTCCTATTATAGTTTTTGATGAGTCTGAACTCGATGATGTTCCTATGCCTGTTATCTATAGTAGTGATCATGATTGGGAAAAGCACATTACTTTTGATATTGAAAATCTCTTCAGTACCAATTCTGAAAATGAAGATGTTAATAATTGTTGTACTATTAGTACTATCCATGTTCCTTCCAATGATGATATGTTTACAAATGAACACACTTTGGAAGACAACTATCCTATTGCTTATGATGATACTATACCTCCAATATATGATGATTACAATAATGAATATGATATTTTCAGACCACCTACTATTGAGGAGAAAATTAATTATGATTACAATATACCTCCTATATTTGATGATTATGGTGATGAGAATAATAATGATAGCTATTTTGTTGAATTTGCTCCCACTACAATTAATAAGAATGACTATGTTTATGTGGGGAGTATTAATTCTTTTATGCATGAGGCTCATGATAAGAATGTTTTATGTAATAGTTATATTGTTAATTTTATTCATGATGCTACTGAAAGTTATTATGAGAGAGGGAAACATGGTTTCATTCAACTCAACAATATTAAGTTTCCCCTCTTTATGTTGAAATTTTTGAAGTTGCATTTGTTTTGCTTTCCTATGCTTGTTGCTTTGTGCTTTCATGACTTATTTCTTTACAAGATTATTTTTCATAGGAAGTGGGTTATACTTAAATTTGTTCCATATTTGCTTCTTGATGCTCTATTTTACTTCAATTCATATTTCTTATGTGAGCATCATCGAAATTATCATGCCTATCTTAATGGCTATAAATAAAGAGCTTTTGGGAGACAGCCCATTATATTTTTAATTTCAGTTTATTTTTGTTTCGTTGAGTCTTGGAAGTTATTACTTCTGTAATAACCTCTCCTTATCCTTTTTGTGTGGTTTTTGTGCCGAGAATAACCTATAATGAGAGAGAAGAAAGGCTCGGGAAAGTTGTTGTCCTAAAACAGATTTTTGTGCTTCACTGTAAACAATTGTGAAAAATCTCTGTACGTCAGATTGAGCTGTAATTTTTGGTGCTTCTGTCCCAGGTTGTTATCTAACTTTCGTTAGTTCAGCACTTTTCGATTTGAGCAAAATAAGGTCTTCAAAAAACGGTTTTTACCTGCTGGTCTGTTTTGACAGATTTCTGCCATTATTTGCATTTGCCTCTTAATCTCTTTCTCTTTGAGTTCTCTTTGATCACTTGAGATTAGAAGGAATTGCTACAGTAGCTTGTGTTTTAATGGAAGTCTTAGTTGTGTTGAAACTAAACCGAAAGACTTATTATCTTGAGTATACTAATGTTGCTAATGAAGATTGTGTGAAGTTTTTGTATGAAGGAAATTTTGAAGTGTAGGGAGGAATAATGTGATGAGATGAAGAATGGACAAAATCTCAAGCTTGGGGATGCCACCCGTGTCACTCCAAGAAATATTCAAGAAGTACAAGTGTCAAAGCTTGGGGATTCCCAAGGCATCCCCTTCTTCATCAATAAAAATCTCAGGTTTTCTTCCAAACACTTCATTTTTATTGTTTCATGCACAATTGTGTTGTTCTTGGAGCGTCTTCGTTTTTGTTTTTAGTTTTTTTGTTTGGTTTTCTCAAATAAGTTGGTTGGATCCCAACACACTTTTTTTGGAGAGAGACACACCCCGTTATTCATTGCCTAGAACACTCTAGTTTTCAATCTTATTGTTCTGTGAGTGTTCTCCTTTGCTAGCACTGCGTTTAGCTTTAGTTTTCGATTGGTGTTGGAAAAGAGTAGGAAGTTCATGCTTATAAGTGGTACAAAAGGAGTTTTGTTTTGATTGTGGCCTAGACTTTATCATGTCAGGTTTGATATTGCTTTGACTTTATGCTTAGTAATTATTGTTGTAGCATGACTTGTTCCAAACAATTTAGATTGCTTAATGTGCCTTGAAAGAATCATGCGTTGTTTTAGCATATAAAAGCATAATATTGTGGTATTCTCCTTTGATGCTTTATTTGGGTTGACTTGGCGCATGCTCACACCATGTTAAGACTATACCAAGTCACCATAGCCTCTATGATCATTTAGTTTTCGACTTGTATTATCACTTTATGCTTTAATTAATAATGTTTTGTCACTTTGCATGATTATGGCCATTATTGCTCTCTTAATTGGTCGCTACCAGTCTTTTGCTAGCCTCCACATGTACCAAGTATGAGTTCCACTCATGCATCCAACTCCAAATAAAACCAAGTTATTCCAAAGAGTCCACCATACCTACCTATTAGCATTATTTCTATTCCAAGTATATTCATGTTTTAATCTACCTTCCAAATTAAACTTGTTATGTGAAAATTAGTGATTAAAGCTCTCACAAACTTGATGGCACACTTTACTTTCTTGAACTTAATAAACTTGAACCATTATACCCATCTATGTTGCGTATATGCTTGCGTTTTGTAAGTTGTGAATTTGCAGAACCATGTTACCATGGGGAACACTTTCAACATTGCACTTTATTTAGTTGATATCATGTTCTTTTGCTTATGGATCCCGGCGGTGTGAAATGAAAGGGGAGCTTGTAAGGCTTATGGAGTTCGTATATGTGTTAGAGAAATGTCTGGGCGGCTAGTCTAAGCCATGCCTAATCATGGTGGAAACTTGCAGCATAACCATAGTGAGCAATCTGTGAAGCATCCTAAAAAAAATAAAAAAAATAAAAAGGGAAAACCCTATGCAAATAGCATACAAAAAGATCGCGGAGATGCTTATTGTCTGCTTGCCTTTTCATTTTGATATGGGAACGCTTTTGTATCATCGGGCAAGGGGTACCCCATTGGCGGTTCTCTATGATACACATGTACTTACAATGACAAGAACTTACCTGTGACTAAAGTTGAGTAGCATGAGGTTCGGTACTCGTAAGTAAGGGGCATGATATTTTCAGCTTATAACTTGTCAAGCATATCCTCATATTTGTTCACTTTAACCTTAATCACCTAAAGATTCTTATGATAGGGGCAATGAGAGTTGAAAACTAATAAGTACCATAATTTTTGGAAGCTCTTTATGAGACTTGAATCCCTGCTTCCTTCTATGAAGGGCCTTTCTTTTACCTATATGTTGAGTCTCCATCTTCTATCTTTATGCACCTATTGAGAGAGCATAGTGGTCATTTTTAGTTTAATGTGCATTATCCCAAAACTTGTTGATTGATTAATAACTTTGATATTGCTTATTCTTAAACTATTTGTATCTAGTCACCCTTATGAACTTTGAAGGTGTCCTATGCATTTATGTTTTGCTACACTATGAGGGACAAGCTGAATACCATTCTCATTATGTTTTCTATATGTGAAACAAACAAACGTCTTTCAAAGCATTGTTATTCATGAATCTTTTCTTTGTACCTTTTCACGTTACAACATAGTTGCTATGTATTATTGTTAGAACTATATCTTTCATGTATATGTTAAAGTACTATGATCCTAGCTATCAATGTTTTACAAATACCTTGACCAAGATTATGATGGTGCATGTCACCTCAAAAATTATTCTTTTTATAACTTACCTACTCGAAGACGAGCATGAGTTAAGCTTGGGGATGTTGATATGTTGTAAACATATCTATAATTTTTGATGTTCCATGCTTGATTAGTATCTACTTTGTTATGTTTTGTTCACACTTTGAGGTATTTTTATACATTTTCTGGAACTAACCTATTAACAAGATGCCACAGTGACAGTTGCCTGTTTTCTGCTGTTTTTGGTTTCAGAAAAGCTAGTGAGGAAATATTCTCGGAATTGGACGGGACAAAAGCCAAAGTCAATATTTTACCAGAAGGAACACAGTGTCCGGAGGGTAGCCGAAGGAGGGCCAGGGGCTGGCCACACCCTATGGTGGCGCCGGTACCCCCTGGCCGTGCCACTAGGTGGTGTGGGCCCCTCGGGCCTCCACCGACCTTGCCCTGTCGCCTATAAAAGCCTCCCGGGACGAAAACCCTAGAGACAAGATCATAATTCCACGAAAAATTCTGCAGCACCGCCGCCACCGAAGAGGAGATTCGGGGGACAGAAGTCTCTAGCCCGACACCCTGCCGGGACGGGGAAGTGCCCCCGGAGCCATCTCCATCGACTCCACCGCCATCTCCATCGCTGTTTCTGACTCCCATGATGAGGAGGGAGTAGTTCTCTCTCGAGGCTAAGGGCTCTACCGGTAGCTTTGTGTTCATCTCTCTCTCTCTATGCGTGATCTTATGAGATCATGAGCTTTGTAATCTATAGATCTATTCTGCTACTCAAGTGCTTTAATTAATCTTTGCTTATCCCCACGTGTGTGAAGTTGACAATGTGCACACCGTGTGGCACTTAGGCTAAGGTTACAGAAATACTTATCAGGAGTATAATTTGAGTTGGATGTCTCTATGAGATTGTGGTGTTTGTTGGAACCATCTAGCGCTCAAGGTGACAGTGAGGGGTTATCTAGATGGGGAATGCAAACTTTAAGGTGTGTTGTTATAGCCCTACATCGTCCAACCAGAGAGTAGTTCAGGATAGCATAATGAAGAGATGATATTTATATGAGAGTGTCCACTAGTGAAAGGATGATCCCTAGGCCTTGTTTCTAAGCATTAAACACACCGTATACAATTAGTCATGTTACATGTTTGCTTGCTGCCACTCTTATTTAAGATTGCAATTACCACTTATAATCATCCATATTACTTGTATTTCACTATCTCTTCGCCAAACTAGTTCACCTATACACCTGACAAGTATATTGGGTGTGTTGGGGACACAAGAGACTTCTTGTATCTTGATTGCAGGGTTGCTTGAGAGGGATACCTTTGACCACTTCCCCTTGAGTTCGATAAACCTTGGGTGATCCACTTAAGGGAAACTTGCTACTGCTCTACAAACCTCTGCACTTGGAGGCCCAACACTGTCTACAAGAATAGAAGCGTGCATAGACATCAATGTGCCACATCTAGTCTTGTACATAGCATGGCATACATTATAGAGCTGATGGCTGAAGCATAGGGGATCTTATCCATTATCTCTCATTCTTCCATCGTAGCCGGACTTTGAGTCTTACTCAATGTATTGCCTTGCAACATAGGTAAGAACCCTTTCTTACTTCTGTCCATTTTAAACTTCTTTAAAATCTTATCAAGGTATGTACTTTGTGATAGCCCAATTAGGCGCCTTGATCTATCTCTATAGATCTTAATGCCTAATATATATGATGCTTCACCAAGGTCCTTCATCGAAAATTTGTTGTTTAGATAACTTTTAACACTGTTTAAAAGATCTATATCATTTCCAATCAGTAATATGTCATCCACATATAATATAAAAAATGCCACATTGCTCCCACTCACTTTCTTGTAAATACAAGCCTCTCCATAAGTTTGGACAAATCCAAACTCTTTCATCACCTCATCAAAGTGGATATTCCAACTTCGGGATGCTTGCTTTAGTCCATAAATGGATCGCTGAAGCTTGCATACCTTGTCAGCATCCTTAGGATCGAAAAAACCCTTTGGTTGTATCATATACAACTCTTCTTCAATATTACCATCAACATCAGTTTTCCTTTTGAAAATCCATTTATTCTCAACGACCTTTTGGTTGTGAGGTAAGTCCACCAAGGTCCAAACCTAGTTTTTGTACATGGATTCCATCTCGGATTTCATGGCTTCTAGCCATTTGTTGGAATCCGGGCTCATCATCGCTTCTTCATACGTCCCAGGGTCATCAATTTCATCTACCATGAAATTCACGATAGGATTCCCGTACAGTTCAGGGGATGCAGGTGTCCATCTTGACCTGCGAGGTTTGGTAGTGTCCTCTTTCGGAGTTTCATGATCATTATTATTAGTTCCTTCTTCATTCAGTGAAGTCAACTCTAGAACAATTTCTGGTGCTGCACCACTCTTTGTTTCATGAAGAGAAGGTTCAATAACCTCTTCGAGTACTACCTTCCAACTACACATGCCTTTCGCGAGAAACTCTTTCTCTAAAAAGGATCCATTCTTGGCAACAAAAACCTTGCCCTCGGATCTATGATCGAAGGAATACCCAATTGTTTCTTTAGGGTATCCTATGAAGACGCATTTTTCGCTTTGGGTTCGAGTTTATCAGGCTAACGTTTCTTCAATAAACATCACATCTCCAAACTTTAAGAAATGACAGCTTATGTTTGTTTCCAAACCATAATTCATACGGTGTCTTTTCAACAGATTTAGATGGTGCTTGATTTAAAGTAAATGCAGTGGTTTCTAGTGCATAACCCCAAAATGACAGTGCCAAGTCAGTCAGAGACATCATAGATCGAACCATATCCAATAAAGTATGATTACAACGTTTTGACACACCATTATGATGTGGTGTTCCAGCAGGCGTGAGTTGTGAAACTATTCCACACTCTCTCATATGTGTGCCAAACTTGTAACTTAGATACTCACCTCCACGGTCGAACTGTAGAAATTTGATCTTTATATTACGAAGAATAAAGGAAAAGACCGGAAAAGTGTTTTCGGATAAATGGGAATTTAAATATATATTTATTATATGTTAATTATGAATTAACATATACTAAATAATATTTAGATTAAGATTTATAAAGACAACTTTTATATTTAGCCAAATCCCGAAGGGAAAAGACCTAGAATAAAAGCTGCACAAAAATAAAGGGTAAAAGAAAAAGAAATAGCCCACGTGGGCGGTTTTTATTAACCGCCGCACGGGGGCGGACCACAGGCGCCAGGGAGCTGGGCCACCGGGGCGAGCCGGTCCACCCGGGCTCTACCTCGCCAGGCCGCCTCGCGGGCGCGCGAGCTGGGCCGCCGGGGCACTGGCCCACCCGGGCTGGGGCGCGAGCTGGGCCGCGGGGGGCACCGGCCCACCCGGGCCACTGGCTCCAGGCCTCCGCGGGCGGGAGGCTGCTAGGCACGAGGTGGGCCACGCCAAGGCCCACCCGGCTAGCCCCTTCTCAGGCTGCTGCTCCCCTTTTTCTTTTTATTAGTTATTTTCTGTTTTTTGTCTGTTGGGTTGAGTTGATTCGGCCCAATCGGCCAGGACGAAAATTTATGTAATTTTCTTTTAACTATTAGTTCCACATGGTTAACCTAATGGGGAGGGCACACCCTCTCCGCCTATATAAAGGGGTTCCCATGGGTGGGATTAGACACACAATCTGAGAAGTCTTTTAGTTGACTTTGTCCCTCCCTCTCTCTATACCTTGTGACCATGGCCTTAAGTCTGGGCTGTGCGATCGAGGCACACCTACAGTACGCCGTTGCGGTGTAGGGATTCCTAGTCCGATATCAACTTCCGCACTCCCGGCGGGATCGGGGAGCCGGAGGTCTCATCGTGCACCGGATGTGTACGAAGACACGAGGCGCAACACTTGGGGCGCTTAAATGTCGTGAGCCGGAGCTGTTGCACGATGAAGATGAAGAAGGAGCAAGGGGTGACCTGCGAGGAGCTTCATGACTTTGAGGTCGGCTACGAGTACGACTACTTCGACCACGTTCCCCGCGGAACCTTAACCGCGTACGGTCTACAAGGGTATGTATTCTATACGCATTGGCCGTTACTGCATTACTACATAGATAGATCCTAGGCAGTTCTGGGGTTCCATCGTAGGAAATTTTTTGTTTTCTGCTGCGATCCCCAACAGTGGTATCGGAGCCGATCTATGCGTAGGAGTGTTGTACGGCCAGTACGCACAAGTATTGTGCGGACATGGATCCCTTAGTTGTTACCCTCTAACGTGTACTTGTTTATATCGCGGTATTGTTTGATGAAGCGGCCCGGACCGACCTTACGCGTATTCGTACACGAGACTGGTTCCATGCTCAACATACGGCTTGTACCGTATAAGTGGCTAGCGGGTGTCTGTCTCTCATACGATAGTAGATATATCATTTACAACGAAGGGCCTCAAAAGGGGTGTAATAGAGACAACTGTCGGATCCGTGTTGTGGTTGGAAAGTTCGTAGTTTAGAAACGGTTCTATTGCGAAATCCCTAACAACCACGTAAAACTTGCAATAGATAAAGTAGAGGCGTCTAACTTTATTTTGTAGGGGGCATGTGATTATGATATGGCATTGGTCGTTACGAAGGTAAAGTAGTTTACTTTTCTGTTACTAAGTAATAGTCATCGTTCCGATGGATGACCTGGTGGAGGCGTCGTGGACTTGGCGTCAAACCAAGGGCAAGATGGAGATCATGCCGGAGCGCTCGATGGAGATCAAGGCGCAAGAAGGACCATATCATATCACATTATACATATGATATTGATACCTGTTTTACATCTTATTGTGTGCTAGTATTTAGATACCCAACGGTAGCAAATAAGATAATCCCTATTTAATTCCAATGTTCCGTATTCTCCTTGTGTGTGCACCACCAAGAAAGTTCTTCGGTATGAGGCCGGCCGTGATGATCGGGGGTCAGAGATATCTATGTTCGCATACAGTGGGTGTAAGCCATGTTGCACAGCGAATACACACAAGTTAGATTTGGCGAGCCTAGCATGTACAGACATGGCCTCAGAACACAAGAGATCGAAAGATCGAGCATGAGTCACATGGATGATGTGATTGGTATTAGTGAATGTCTACCTTTGATAATGCACAGATGGCCGTGACTTAATAGTGCGGTGTTTTCTCAATGACTCAATAGATAAAAGAAGAGAAATGTAACGAAAACACCGGCTCTTCTCAAGATTAGTGAATGTGGGGGGGGGGGGGGGGGTCTCACACCACCTCACATCATCTCCTGTGAACTATAACCTGTGTAAATACTAGTAAATAACATTAGCCCACACTCTAGCTCCAGTGTCAACATTAACCAAAATTATGGATAAGTGCATTTTGCCCTTACACTTAGCATGTAAAGATCTATCATGCCTTTAATATCCAATTATAGTTTTTTCTCTAAACTTAAACACATCAGTGTCTTTCAATGCTAACTGTCTTTTCTATGCACTCGGATTTTTAACCGAATCAGTTTTACACGTCCGTTGAGGAAAGGAAGTTGGAAGTCGCATGCGACACATATATCATGAATTGTGAGGGACACATGTTTTGTGAATTATACACATATCGGTATCGTGAACTTTATTTGAGGGGCACACATTTGTGAATTGTACTAATGTACTTGCGCGCCGTGGCTGTGACAACACACAGGCATTTCTCTACTATCTAAAAAGATTATCAGTTTTCCGTTTCCTGCCACTCCGTCGTCACCTTCGTCCGATGCTCCGTTTCGCTCACCCCGCAGTCCCGCACGCGCAAACGGGCCAAGCCCAATAGATCACACGAGCCATCTCGGCGGAGAAGCCCCAAATCCCGTCCCAACCTCACGCACTCTTCTCACTTTCCCAGATCACGATTCCTTTCACCCCGGCGGCTCGCTGCTCGAACCGCCGCTGACCGGAGATGGCCACCGGCTACTCCGGCGCCTCTCTTGGTCGTCAGCCCCCACAAGCCTTGCCTCCTGTGGTTCGGCTCCCAGCGGAACACTAGCGCCGCCTGCCGTCCGGCATCAAGGACGAAGCGACTATCGAGACGCAGGACGGGAAGAGGTACTGGCCGGATCTGACGCCATTGTCCCCGGTGGAGGCGTTCTCTCGACTGGATCAGCGCCAAGTCATGTTGCTGCTTGTGCTCCAGGCCTCTGTTCTTCGCGTCCCTCGACCTCGATCTGTCCTTCGAGTCCATCAGCGCCTACGCTGCCAAGTGGCGGACTCCCGCCTTTGAGCCCCGCATCGACACTATCCTTCGCTCCACCGCCTCAATCGCCGGAGGGTAGCTCCACGAGGTCCAGATTGAATGTTGCTGCGATGATGCAGTAGCTCTAGGCATGGACATCCGTCCACATGGAATCCTCCGCGCCGGACACGTCCACAACATCTTACTCCCGGACAACTTCATCCATGGCCAATCTGGCGCCAGAATCAACTGGGCCAAGGGACATTATGCCGAGGACGTCCATAGACTTCGTCCTCGATTTGGTGTGCAAGGAGCCCAAGAAATCCGACTGCTTCCAAGGTATTAAAGACGATGCCCCATCCCTTTGTACTCTGATCATTGTTTTGCTTACTGCATGACTCCTTTTAGAATTACAAGAGGTGAAACCAATGGATTTTGGTACACCAGGATAGGAATAGGAACATAATAAAGAACCTATAGATCGATTTCCAGTACTTTCTTTATCTCCTCTGATTGTACATGAGCAATATTGATCGTGTGGTGCCCAGCTGTTGCATGTTTGCATCGTTATTAATTTTTCAATCTGAATACTATATCTCCGATTAATTTTTTAATCTTCGAACTCAATGTCTGAGCTTCCAGAAATTATTGAACTGAATCTAGATGATCGCTCATTGCATCAAAAAATGGAGTGCAGTTTTGGTCCAACTTCTTTAGTCATGTAATTTGCTAGGTGTAAGTAGTAACTATTCAGATTCTACTCATGCAATCACACTAGAACACAAGGTCGTCCTCTCTCTCTAAATGTAAAGTCAGAACAGAAATTCGTGATGCCTTAATGCGTCTTTCATGTGCTTTGTTCTTTTGTTCAGAACATGGCAGTCTTGTGCCATCCCACATGACCAGATCATGATCGATCGCAAACACACTCACTCACTAACCTGCCGCAATGTGAAAACATGCACGTTTCTGTTTTTCAATACTTGGTCCAGCTCAAACAACAAAGCTGACAGAACAAGCGACACTAACTGTCGACATAAGGAAAAATTTCAGAACTAACGTAAACTTCAGAAAATCCTTAGGCGTCAACATTACCCTTGATCATTGTTCTTCAGGTTGTCTTTAGAATAAAGAGTAGTGGACATTGAATGATGTTTTAGTTATTTTGTATCCAGATCTGACAGGAAGACAATACCACATCATAGCCAGACATGAATCTGTATCACAAGAGCCAAGCGTTATTCGAGTCTATGGAGAATTTGATTGATCCCCTGTGTTGATACTAACCATCAGGCGTGGCGGCTCAACGAGTGAGACTCCGACATGCAGCACACCGCAAAGACGCTTGTCGTCAAGAACATGACAACGGCCACCGGCATTTCCGGGGTCTCCATCCACGTAGGGTGAAGAACCCACACCGACCACCATGGTTGGTTACTACTAATTGGTTTTTTCTTGGTTTATTGATGTTTCTCCGCACTCGACAGTTTGACACACACATCTTGGAAGGGAAGATGATGATCCGTATGTACTTAAGTGGAACTTACATGATATTTTTGTGATGATACTGTAGGAATATTCAATTGTTCTTCAGATATACATAAAGCCTGAGTATATACGGAGAACTCTTTCAGCATATTTTTTGCGGATTGTCTTGAGCTTGAGGGCTTGATGTGGCGGCCAAGTACTTTGCTATTTCTTACGAGACCGAACAATATGCTAATTTCTGTTTGATTTATCATTTAGATTCATATCCATTTAAATTAACCTTTTATCTACTCATTTCATAGTTGATTTAGAGATTCATATCCATTTAAATTAACCTTTTATCTACTACTTTCATAGTTGATTTATCATTTTAATTGCCTATTGAAGTTAGCACAATTCTTTATCATTCATGCTTCCTCGGTGATTTACAATATGTTAATGGTACCAGAGCTCTTTAGAATCTGCTTCAAAGGCCTGATTCTTAACATGTTCTTCGATTTAAATTCTTGCTGGGTGCATACTATCCTATATTTCCTTTCTGGTCTGTATGGTTCTGTTATATCTTGATTTGACAGTGCTTCATCGCCCTTGAGTCTATGTCCTTTTTTGGTCTGTATGGTTCTGCCATATCTTGAATTGGCAGTGCTTCATCACTCTCGAGTCTATGTCCTCATACCTAACAATAGTTGTTATGAAAGAGTTACACATATAATTTGTTTAAGGTGTAATACTGAACTAAGAGTGGATAATCTTTGAGCTTATGCTGTTATAAAAAATTATGGGTCACGTGATCCTTCATCAACGACAAAATTTCTCATGTGTATTGTTTTTGTGGATGGCGATGCAGGTTGTAAGTACAACTATTGACTAGGTTTATTAGTACATGGAGGTGTCTCTTCACTCTATTATTAATCACAAGTTGTCGTGCTAGAGTTGTTACTCGAGGTATGTACACGATTTGAGTTGCACATTATCCCATAATTTTAGTCGTGTGATAAGAGTTTATTTTCTATCCACATATTCTAAGGCTTTGTGCACGCATCCATCACACTTCAATCATAGACACTATATCATGCTTGCTGGATGAGGATCGTGAGCAGCCCGTGTTATCCAAGTCTCATCCTAGAGCAATCGTAGTCACACAGGCAGTGGTTGAAGCTTAACTAGCGACATCGCTGGTAAAAACAAGTGAATACCTGACAGCTCTCCCATGTAACTGGTTATCAGAGTATACAAGGTTTTAGTTACACATTTAATATCTTACGGAACAACACAATGCCAATTCAGCTGCAGTTAATAGTGTGAGATCCTTAATTTTCTACAAGTTTTACTGTAAGTATTTTTAACTGCTGCTTTTGTATCAATCATGCAACCATGCATTTTATGATTAGAGGGTTCATCTCCTAGGAAGTTAGTGGCGACACTTTGGTTCAGTAGTTTCTTTGACAACCAATTTGGTCGTGTTGTACTGTAATATACTAAATTAATGGTACACTGAGGTTGTTGGTAAAGGAATTCAATGGTAGCTTACCTAAGCAAAGTGTTTCTACCTCCTTCACATGGTAGGTGGTCTTTATTTTGTCAATATTATGTTTACATGTGGGCAAAACATAATTGATTCTATGCTAGACAAATATGGTAGGAGATTTACCTGGTTGTTTAAACCAATCATCAGAAATAGCTTATAACTTTGATATGGAGGTTCTTATAAGCGCATTTGCCTTTGGACCATACACACCATCTATTATCTATATACTCGAATACTAAGGGTAACTGTATACATTAGAGCAAGGGAAACTGAATACTGAATGACTTCTTGAAATAAATGGTGCTTTGTCGGTGCATTCCGTACAAAAATGTTGTGAGTGTGACTGTAATATTTCAATTATATTCTTCGTTTGCCTTCTGGTAGCCTAACCAATTTCTTTTAAAAAGTTTAAATCACGTTGAAGAGTTAAATTCTGAATATTGGACAAAGACGGACTATCGAGGGCATTTCATATTGTTGAGTGGAGTGGAGAAGAAGGCGCCCATGAAGACAGCTAGATGGGTGCATGATGGTTGTCTAATATTTGACATAAAGCATGAGAAAGATGCTGGTGTTTCACAATGGCTGAAGGCAGAAGAGCACAACGAACATAGATAGGGGAATGGTGCTGAGCAATGGACGGTGTACCTATGAATTTTTTGTAGTACAACTTTCTTACCTTGAGTTATTGCCATCATCTATTTAATTATTTTGCGCCTTAAGCAGACCGTCATATTAGGCCCCATTCTGTTTCGCAGTATTCAATCGATTTATCTATCTAACCATCTCATAATACACTTACCTTTGCAGCGTCAAAACCATCTCATACTAAACTTACCTTGCAACATCATAGTTCCAGTTATACTTGTGTTTGTTTGTGCATATTATTGTTGCTACATATTCATGATTGCAAATTAAACAATTATGTGAGTAATGTCTATATACGTGTTTTCTAAAGCTTTTGGTCCCTTTGGTCCCTTTGAAGTGGGTTTGACGGACATGACGTATAAATACAAGTAACAGAAAAATAGGTATGAGAGAAGAATAATCAAAAAGGTCAGAACAAATATTGAGAAACTACAAAAAGTAGAGATGGAAGTTCTCAATTATATCATCTACCAAACAACCCCAAAAGTGAATTAACAGAATAATAAGAAAAACATAAATTCCTCGAAATCCAAAGGTATACATTTTGTTTATAGTTATTTCACCTCGAGTATGGTAGTTTCACATTGTAGTGACGAAGAAGATCAAGAGCACGCCTCTGTAGTTTGAGTGGCCCAGACGGCAATGTCATCCTCGGCTGGATAGTGTTGTTGTTGTTAAAGAGTGTTTTCACTTGTATATCCTCCACTTCACTATAATTTTTACATGAATTATGTTTACCTTTGCAAGAACAGATTTTTTTGAGACGGCAAATGGTGACACATGGCTCTGTTGGTGTTGGGGCAAGGATGTAGTGACGACACACCTGACTATGGCATGCGTCCTGCACACGCCAAAGCTTGTTGATTTCCTGCGACACTTCACAATTGTATCTTACTTTATGCAACTGTGTCACATTGATTTTTCTCTCCCGTTGCAACACACGGGTATGTTTCCTAGTAATAACTAGTGTAAATAAAAAACAGAACCGGTCGTGGCCTTGTAATGGGCCTAGTCAGAACGTAGGAGCCTGCGGGCGTAGCATAATCACTCCCGCGTCGAGCGGGCTATAGGCGCACCCGCGTCGGAACCTGACAGTCTAGCCTGCAGCACCAAGGCGCGGTCTTATGCTTGGTAATATGGCCCAGTCGGCCCATGGTTTATATTATCCATATAAGAGGAGAAGGGTAAGACGCGGCTCACTCCATCCACCCCCCAATCTCGCCGCCACCTCCTCCGCCGCCGACGCTGCGGCGCCCGCTTCGATTCGTCGATTCTTGCTGCAGGTATTACTACCAAAGCCTAATCTTTCGCCTCCGATTCGTCGAGTTCCTGGATTTGTTGTTTGTTCTTGGAGACTGGACCGACGAGAACTGGCCTGGTCTGATTGATTTTCCGTCTTTTTGGTTCGTCTGGAAGAAAGAACAAGAGGAAAGGAGGAGCTAGCAGGTGAATCTAATTCGGACGGATTCGGGAAGGAAATGAAGGCGCGGCAGTTTGTTAACGTGGTGATGCGGAGGTACGGCATGTATTCGGTGGGTCGCATCAAGCCCGAGGAGCAGCTCTTCTACCCATCTACCAAGGAAGCGCAGGCAGCCGCACCATCCAGCAAGGAATTAGAGACAAGTATCTCCAGGATGCCTGCGCCCAAGCTCAAGCTAGAACGCCCCGCCTTCATGGACAATAGGCTGGATTTCTTGCCCTTTTATGAACGAGGCTGTGGTGGCTATAGCAAAATCCTCTGCATAGACGAGGAAGGCCGCACCGTCCTATACGACACTGACGCTGGCTTGCTCCACTCGGTTCCTGGCCTCAACGGTCCAAAGGGGGCCAAGCCCATCTCCTTCTCCATCATCGACAGAAATCCCCGAGACCCTGGGCGGGCGGACGCATTGTACGTTATGGGAAGGTACCCTAGGTGCTACGACTACTTCAACTTCGAGGCCCTCATGTACAGTGAGCCCTCCAACTCTTGGAAAGACTGGCGGTGGCACCGGCTCCCGCCTCCGCCTGCCCATGTTGACACCTCCATGGTCAGTTGCCACGCCCTGATTGACGAACCCGGCCATGACCCCATTCTTATGGTCTCATCCACTGAAGAAAGTCGCGTTGGCACCTACTGCTTCAACACATGCACCAACATATGGTCTAAGGCTGGTGACTGGACGCTGCCATTTGTTGGCCGTGTCGAGCACGTCCCTGAGCTTGACAACCTCTGGTTCGGCATTGCCATCAAATGGCCTTATGACTTGTGCGCGATGGATCTCAATGTTGAGGTTCCGTTGTTGGCGTACAACTGGGAAGACCTTGCTCTGCCAGAGGACTGGGAGATGACGGATTGCAGCATGGTGTACCTGGGAGACGGCAAGTTTTGCATCGCCAAGATCTTCGAGTTCTGTATGGACAATGACCAAACAGAGATGGGTGCTGTTATCTCTGGCTTAGAGGTGCTGCGGCACGGTGAACCATCGTCCAAACTCGTGATGGTCAAGCACAAGTCCAAATTATACAAGTTCACCAGGAATCAGATCCATTGTATCCTCTAAAATAGCAGGGCAGGGAGTATGTGTGATGTGGTTGTAATGTACGCTAAGAGCGGACAGTTTCTTCTACTATGTTGACAGACAGTTTCTTTCTTGGACAGCAGCAGTTCAGTGCGATGTGGTTGTAATAATGCAGGCGTAAGTCCCCCCTGATCCTTTTGCTTGTAAATGTAACTTGTAGTAACAGTCTAAAACATTCATCTCGGTCTTGGCTTAAGTTCCACCTGATACATTAATTTGCTAGTGTTATGTTAGTGTGGAAAAATGTAAAGCCTGGACTGCACCAGCTGAACATGTCCCATGGTCTTGAGTTCGTCTGTTGTCTTGGCGCTTCACTTGGATAATTTGTGTGTTGCGTGCAGTCATAGATATGGTTTGCCTACTTCGGTCTTATTGATCTGCTTGGATGTGATCTTTTTCTCGAAATATCTTTAAGTGTTAATGACGGGGATATGTTGCTGTCAACTCTTCGTAGGCTTTTGTGGTTTGCTAGGCACTTTGCTGTACCTACGTGCTAACCATACACAGGTTTTCTCGATGCAGCAGCTGATGAGCTGAAATTCTCGGAAAAGAAGTACTACTCTAAACAAAAAGTGTCGTGGCCATTTCCACGCCAGGCACTACCAGGGGTAGCGCTTCGAGTGAGTTGGGGCAAGGGCAAGAGCGAGTCGTCATCTGCGGATCGAGATTGGAGCACGGGACACAGGGATTACCTAGGTTCGCTCCCCCCGGAGGGTAAAGATCTACTCCTGCTAGATTGGTTGCGAGCTAGGCGGTAAGTCGTTTCGAAGGGGTATTAAGTAGAGCGTAAGTGTTAAACTAGCCCTCGGGAGGTTTATATAGGGTACCTCGCTAGGGTTTACAAGCTATAACCGAGTCAGATAAGGACTCGGAGGTTCTGACCTAATCCGATTGGGTCTAACTATGCTTCTGGGTCTTTAGCTTTCAGTCGCCAGGCTTCACTTTCCAGTCGCTTTCCAGTCGCCGTACTCACGGGCCCATTCGCCTCGGGCATGGGCCAGTCGCTGGCGACCAGTTGGGTATACCCCGATCGGCATATCCCCGTCAGTAGTCCCCGAGGCCAGCGTTGATTTGGCGCAGGTGATCATTTGGCAGTCGGAGTAGGCGAGTCCAATTTGGACGCCCAGTCGAATCGGTGATGGCCTCCTTTTGAAGCGGAGGAATTCTTCTGTAAACGTTTTCAGTCGCTGCACTGGCGAGTGCGCAGATGCTTGGTTCGCCGTGCCCGCCCGCCCGAGGGAGGCGAACAGCCAGCGAGGTGTTTTGTATGTCGTCTCTCCGAACCAGTTGCACGGGGTGAAACTATTTGACGAGGCGGAGGCGGCGCCAACCATACGGTCGGAGCTATATGGTCGGAAAATTTGCTCCACCCGTATAGTTAGTCGTTGAACTCTCTGCCTCCCTTGTTCGCTTCTGGTATTATTAATATTCCCCAAATAAGAGATTTACGTTGTTTTTGACTCCTTTTATCCATAGTACAACTACTTCAAGAATTGTATCTATTGGATCCATCATTTGTCCTGATCCTGCTGAAAATAGACATAAAATATGCGCGCGAGCGCCGTAAAATACCAAGATCCTATATCTACAATGCAAAACAATGATGTAAAGCATGATGCAAATATGCACCCATCACTCCGCACCAGGTGCGGGCTGTGTGGGATTAGGACTTTTTGAGATCCGGAACTCTGCCGCCTCCGCGGACAAAGTGGATCTAGAAGCCTCTTTTGCCTCTATCATCACCGCTGGGGTGGGTTGGGTGGGTTCAACAAAACCAAGATAGACGTCGATCTCGCCAAAAGACATGATGATGTAGCTAGTCACGACCTCCCTAGCCGGAATCCAGGTCTCATCTAGAAGAACAAGAGGGACGTCACTAGCGTAGAGGACGCGACCGACGGCGATTGTCTCACCAATTCCGATTCTTGCAAATTCCGCTCGGAACGCAGATCCAAAGCTCACTAGCCCCACGATGGGTGCCAACTGTCGTCAGATTGAGGACAAGTACGCCATGAGGGGGTCCTCGAGGCGTGTGGAAGAGAGGGGTGTGAGATGTGCGGTGTTCTGGGACGGTGAGCACACAAGTTTACCTAGGTTTGAATCTGCCGACGGTGGACAGATCCTACTCCTGTTAGCAATCCAGTAATACAGCACAGCCAGAATATGGGTTACAAGGGTTTCGCATGTGCGATTTGAGGTTGTAGAATATTGGGGTGCCCTAAAGGCTGGTCCCTAGGACGGCTTATATAGATATTCAGCCTAGGGTTTACAAGAGAGACCTATCCGGCTACGATAGAGAGTCGGTTATAGAGTACATCTTGGACTACAAGTAACTAAGCATGCCTATGTCGGTAAGTCATCTAGACCTTCCCATAGCCGGACTGGACTCCATCTCTTCTCTCTGACTGGGCCACCCTTGGAGCGCAGCTCTAACCCGAAGTGGGCTACCCTGGTCAGCGAGGTACAGTGAGGATACCCGGAAAGTATATCCCCAACAGGCGGAGCCACGACTGTGCCCCTAGAACATTAGGGGGTTTGGGAATGACGGTCGGAAATGCCAAATAAAGGAATACATGCGACAAGAACATGTGGATATAGTGGGTTTTCAGGAGACGATTAAACAAGACTTCCACATTTTGGAGCTACAAGGACTATCTCAACACAAGTTTGCATGGAACTAGCTCCCGGCTTCGAGGCACTCGGGAGGATCCTCGTGGGCACAAAGGAGGATACCTTCGAAGTAGAGAACATGGACCACGGGGAATTCTTTGTGAGCATGGCTCTCATCTATATACGGTCTAACCTCTGCTGGGAGGTTATTATAGTCTATGGCCATGCGAACCATAGCCGGTCCGCGGCATTCCTAGAAGAATTGAAGAACTAAGTGGAGCGTTGCACCCTTCCGATCATTGTGGAGAGCGATTTCAACCTGATTTACTCCTCTGATGACAAGAGCTCCCACAACGTGGACATCCCCCGCATGCAGATGTTTAACGATTGTATCACTGATCTCGCCCTTAGAGACACACGTGTCGTGGTGGTGTCACGACAGATGCCTGGTATAGGCTAAAGTTGGGGCCGATGGATGATGGAGGAATGTGGGGAGAGATGATGAAGTGAAGACCTCATACGGAAGAACTCAGAGAGACACGATATACCCAGGTTCAAGGCTCTCCTAGTGAGATAACACCTCTACTCCTGCATCTAATCTCGTATATCTTGCCATGCTTGTGGCTACAATGGTGCTCCTTGAGCTGTACTCTTATGCGTCTCATGGAGAGAGAAGAGGAAGAAGAAACCATGCTCCTAATGAGTAGATGGAGAGGTGCC
Source organism: Avena eriantha (assembly GCA_910589775.1). NCBI lineage: Eukaryota > Viridiplantae > Streptophyta > Magnoliopsida > Poales > Poaceae > Avena > Avena eriantha. The sequence goes on along the minus strand of OU342741.1, from coordinate 7,880,542 downwards.
CTTCAGGGGGCCTCCCATGTAACGTTACCCCTGGTGCTCCTTATAAAGGGGAGCCTAGGGGACAAGGTATGTCATCTAAAGTACTCCTATGAGCTGTCTTGTGGGGCTTGCCTAGTCACCTTGTTCTCTATTGAGTCATCGGTCTTATCCCTTCGGCATATTCCTTAGCATCTTTAGGAGATGCTTGGCATATTCCCTAGCATCTCCCAAGATGCCCAGCATATTCCTTAGCATCTTGGACCAAAGGGGCCAGTCTGAGCCAGGGGCGTCCCAAGACTGGCACCTAACGTAGGCTTGACTTGACTTGGTTCCGTGTCGATGTAGAGGTTGCTGGTGGGTCCAGGTATGAGAGAAATGACGTCCGGGACGAAGTAATTTGGCCCGGGGAAGTGAAATTCGGCCGATGGAGGAAATAACTCGGCCCGGGGGAGTAATGGGGCCCAGGTTGGCGATGAACAGTGCCTTGGCCGAGTTAAGGGGCAACCCAGCCGGATTACAGCTTAATCCAGCCTAGGGAGGTGAAACTGGCCTAGCCGGGGTTGAGGTTGATTCGGCCTGGGGTCGGTAGCCCAGCCGAGGCTTCTGCTGTCCCGGCCCGCTGGGAGAGACTCCGGGGTGTGAGGCTATCCTGGGATGGGCTGCGGCGTCGGCCCACCCGGTTTGCCTTGGCTGCTTCGGGCGACACGGAGGAAGCCCCGCAGTGGGCCGCGCTGGGTCCTTGCCGCCCCACCTGGGCGACGCGGAGGGAGATGGCGAGGCGCTTGGCGGGAATCCTGGCGAGGTTGGCGGGAGCTGCAGGTGGTTCGGCGGGAGGCGCTGGAAGCAGTGGCCGGTGGTGGGCCGAATCAGGGGAGTCCTGGCCCACCCAGGGCCTGTCTTGATAATTCGGAACTGGCAGGCCGGAATTGGCCCAGGGGACGCGTCTTGAGGCCGAATTAGGCATAATTCGGTCTCGATAGCTTCTTTCCTTTTTCTTTTTAGGTTTTTCTTAATTCCTTTGATATTCATGTCTTTTCTAGTCATATGACTCATCAACTCTGGGGTACCTAGGGTTGCATCCCCAACAACACGTGTGGGAGCCGGCTTTACCTGGACAAACAACAAAGTTGACCTGGTCAGGACAGTCCTCGATTGCGTCTTTGTCTCGGTAGAATGGGAGGTGGACTTCCCCTTTGCTCATTGCGCGCTATCACCAGGGTGGGATCGGATCATGTCCCACTCCTTTTATCGACAGAGGAGAGCTCGCCGCCACGCCCGAACCGCTTCCACTTCAAAAACTTCTGGCTTCACCAGTCAGGATTCGTGGAGTCAATCAAAGCCAAGTGCACAACGACGACGACATCACCCCCTAGAAGATTTAATGCAGTCTACGTGTGGCATCACTGCACCAAGATGGTTTGCCAATTCATGAGAGGTTGGGGGGCTAATATGGGTGCAGTGATCAGACTCCAGAAAGAAGCCCTGTTGGAGGAGATCCAGGCCCTAGACCAAGTTGCAGACTCGGTTGGTCTATCAGCGGATGGCTAGACCCATCGCTATGCACTAAAGACCTCACTAGTCAAGATTTACAAAGGCGAGGAGCTCTTCTAGCGACAACGGAGTCATCAAAACTAGCTTCTACAGGGGGATTCAACACTGCCTACTTTCACGTGGTGGCTAACAGGTACCACAAGAAGTGCTCTATTCCCTGCCTCTAGGATAATGAGAACCTCCTGGAGGACGCATGGGAGCTATCCTCCCATATTTACATGTTCTACTAGGAAGTTTTTCAGCAGGACCCCACATAGGGGTCGTGTTAGCAGAGGACTTCTGGCCTTCTAGGACCAGAGTCATAACTGACTAGAAAGCGTAACTCGCCCTCCCATTCCTGCCAGAGGAGATATAGTGGGCGGTAAAGACCATGATGGTCAAATCCGCCCCGGGCCTAGATGGCCTCCTAGTAGCTTTCTTCCAAACCTTCTGGAAGGACCTCCAAGCGGCCATCCTGCCGATGTTCCAAGATTTCTTCACTGGGACACTTGTGATGGGAGACCTGAATTTTGGCGTAATCACCCTGATTCCTAAAGTGGTAGGAGCCTCAGATATTCGCCAATTCAGACCCATCACTATCTTAAACGTCATCCAACCGATCTTCGGTAAAGTCTGCACCTCTCGCCTTGCTCATGTGATGGAGCGACTCACTCATCAATATCATTTCTCCTTCCTCAAAGGCCGACTCATACATGATGGAGTCCTCATATTACATGATATTATCCATGAGGTTAAGCCTAGAAGGTTGAAAGGCGTTTTTCTAAAACTAGACTTTCAGAAGGCCTACGACCAATTAGACTGGCGGTTTCTACGCCAGGTCCTCCAGCATCGAGGATTTGATGACTGCTTGGTCACGTGGATAATGCAGTTCATCATGACGGGGAGCAATGCGATTAACATGAACGGTGAAATTGGGCCCTACTTCCGTCCCTCTTGCGGAGTTAGACAGGGGGACCCCATATCACCTTACTATTCAACGCGGCTATGGACGCACTCGTGGAGATGCTAGAAAAGGCCAAGGTAGCCATAAACATCTCTGGAGTGGTAGGCACCTTATTCCAGGAGGTGGAGTCAGTCACCTCCAATATGCAGATGACACGATGATCATGATTGAAGGATCTACCTTGGATATTGCAAACCTCAAGTTCCTCCTCTTGTGCTTCGAGGAAATGTCGGACTTGGGATTAACTTTGACAAGAGCGAGATCATCGTGCTCGGTACTCACCTGAGGATCAGCAGAGGATAGCCGACAACTTCAATTGTCGGCTAACCTCCTTCCCCATCACCTATTTGGGGATGTCGATCCGTGATACGAGGATCCTTATTAGGGACCTGGAACCGCTTATAGGAAGAGTTCGATTGAGGTCCGAGACTTGGTGTGGGAAATTCACATCGAAAGGTAGCAAGGAGGTCCTGATTGACTAATGCCTGTCCAGCTTACCCATGTATATGATGGGTCTCTATGTCCTCCAGGAAAGTGTACATAGTTCCTTTGATAAGGAACTATCACGCTTTTTTTGGTAGGATCCCAAAGGGAGACCAAAAGTATCACATGGTCAAGTGGGCAGATATTTGTGCCCCCAGGAGTTTGGGGGCATAGGTATTCGAGCATCCTGCCACTTTAATAAGGCCCTGATGCTCAAATGGGTTTGGCGTATCCTGATAGATGATGGAGGCCTATGGCTAAAGCTAATCAGGCCAAGTACCTGCGAGGACGTCCCCTCCTGGACTGTGACCACTAGGACGGCTTCCAGTTCTGGCACGCTATCTAGGTGATCAAGCAGGAGATCCGGCTAGGGGTTACCGTCTCCATAGGGAATGGAGAAGGTACCATGTTTTGGTGACGCCTGGATGCGAGAAAGCCCCCTTCGGGAGGAGTACCTAAGCCTGTTTGCTATTTGCTCTGAGGCATTGCTTCGGGTTGCCGCCGCGGCCCAAGAGGGAACATGGAGGGAGCTTAGAACGACTCTGTCTGACACCCTATTGGATACTCCCGACAGGGTGGCGTGGCGGCTGACCTCATCATGATTCTTCACGGGCAGCTCTGCATACAGTGCGCTCTTTCAAGGGCCAATCCTTCCATGGACTAAACCCCTGCGGAAGGCGCCGCTCCCCCTCAAGACAAAGATCTTTATTTTGCAACTACTACGCGATCACCGATCAGTTACCCTCCGGGGTTGAAGTGATTAAAAGACATGGGTCGGGCGATGGGTTATGTCCGTTATGTGGGGTCACTGAAACGGACACTCACATAATGTTCACCTGTCCTGCAACCCGGTTTCTGTGAAACTTTACTAGAGATGCTTTGGGCCCATAATCTCGGAGAAATCCTAGAAACTTAGGCAAACCATGCAGAAAAAGGCCGTCGCCTTTTTTGGCTAGTGTTTACGTATGTTTCTGGCTTGGTGTTCAACTTGGGAATCCTTTGCTCTCTTTTGGGTCGTGTTGCGATGTGGTAGCAGACTTTGTTTCGCGCAGTAATCCTTTGCTCTCTTTTAGGTCGCCGTGGCAGCAGACTTCGTTTCGTGGGGGTGATTGATTTATTTATAAAGCGGCGCAAAAGAGGACTAGCCAATTTGTTTGTCTTTTCAATATAAATTACTGCAATAGTTAAATTGCAACCTTCCTCAATAATATATACTACTACTTTTCAGGCTGATAAGAGCGCAACTCGTGAGAGCAGAAAAAACAAGAAGTTGAGCACTCCGATCAACATACATGTCGCTCTGAACTGGAACCTTGTTATACAAAGAAAAAAAAAACTATGCATCTATCTAAAGGATACTCTGGATGCCTGCATAGCTGATACAGGACTTGTGCTTGATCATGTGGAGTTGGGCAGACTCATCCTGCACCACCTCCACACCGGTCATCACAGCAGCAGCCTTGTCGGCACTCTGATTGCCTCTGTCCTGCTGCTCCCCAATGTCAAAAACTTTGTTGATGGCAAACCTGCCGGCTCCCAGGTAGAGCAGGCAGCCCCTTGTTTGCAGCCAGCCCTGAGGCGGGTCGAGGACTTGCCACTCGCGTAGCATCTTGGGTGCCGCCGCCCTGTCAAGGGTGGAGAGGTCGGACGCGCACAGGTTGTTGGGGTTGCTATCAGCCATGCCGAACCAGAGGTTGCCAAGCTCGGGGACATGCTCTGCCCGGCCGTGGAAGGGCAGCGCCCAGCGGCCAGCCTTTGTCCACCGGCGGCGGGCCGTGTCGAAGCAGTAGGTGCCGACGGGGCTGCGGGCAGAGGAGGACACGCAGATGGTGGAGCCACCATTGAGCTGCGTGTAGGACTGGATAGCAGTGCAGTCGTAGGTTGGGTCGTTGACGTAGGGCGGCGGCGGGAGCCGTCTCCACTTCCAGACGTTCTCGCGGCAGGCGAGGGCTTCGAAGCTGTAGGAATTGCTGCCCCTGGGAAACCTGTCCATGACGTACAGAGCTACGGCGACGCTGGGGTCGGGGGCGTCGGCGCGGGGCACGACGAAGGAGATGGGGCTGTCTCCCTTGGGTTGGCAGAGGCAGGGGACAGGGTCGACAGAGCCAGAGGCAGCGTCGCAGAGGATGGTGTGGCCCGCCGAGTCGACGGAGAGGATCCTACTGCTATCATCCCCGCAGCCGGTGCCTCCTCGTCCGTACAAGGGCAAGAAATCGAGCCGCATGTCGTCTAGGCGGTAGGCCTGAAGCCTGAGCTTGGGCGCAGGTATCTTGGAGAGGGCCTGCATCTTCGTCTTCTTCTTCTTTTTGGGTGCCGCGGCGGCGGCGGCGGCGGCGGCGGCTCGCGCTTCCTCTATAGACGGGTAGAAGAGTTTCTCCTCGGGCTTGATGCGACTCACCGAGTACGTGCTGCCTCTGCGCAGCACCACATTCAACAACTGCCGCGCCCCCTTCATTTACCTTCCCTCTCTCACGGAAGATCAGATTCTTCTTCCTGACATTATAAAAGACAATCATCAATCAAGATCTCTAAAAGACAAACAACATCTCCAGAGAAAAACGACGGGGAACAGAAGGTTTGGGAGCAATACATACACCAGGATTGCACAACTTCAGCAGGACTAGACGAATCGAAGCTAGCGGCGGCGGCGGCTGGGGCTGGGAGATTGGGATTGAATGAGGGATCTAGGTCTACCCCGTCTTGCCCTCGTTCTTCTCATCTTAAATGGATCAAACAGCTGGATCAACAATGGGCCGACTGGGCCATATTTCCACGGATCGACCCAGACAATTTTCAAGGATTTTCCGACAACATATTGAAAAGTATCCTAGTATTTTTTTTTCTCTAATCCAAATTAGTGTTCTTGTGTTTGTCTAGATTTGGATGTATCCATGTTTTAGTGCTAGATAATACGTTCCTGCGATGCTTTATCTTGTCTGGCTAGAGAGGTTTTTTATTTTTTTAGGTTCGCCTGCTCTATATTATTCAAACAGTAAGGTTCACCGGGGTACAAAAATATGGATAAAAAAACATGGCAATGAAAAGTCGACGTAAGTTGAGATCTTGTGCTAGGGCTAGCGCCTCGTGACATGCCAATGCCTCCAGTGCTGTTAGACTGCTGACCCCCGGCACCGCGAGGGCTGACGCCCCCAGGTAAGTTCCATCCTCATCGCGGCAGACCACCGCCACCGTGCCTCCATTTCCAGTCTTGCACGTGGCACCATCCACATTGAGCTTTGCATGACCCACTGGTGGCGCCAGCCATCTAGGAATCGCCCAAGCAGGGGCAAGACTCCGTGTGCCCCTTGTCACATTCGGCACCATGGCAAGATCCTGAATAAAATTTCTGACAAACATGACCGTCGAGAGTGGACTTTGGTGTTCTCCGTCATGGATCAATCGTCTCCTAGCATACCAGATTGCCCAGAGCGTAACAACCATCTCAACAAAAGCTTCATGACTGAGCGATTCCATCATAGCAAATAGCCAGTTCCGTGCTGATGGCTCCTCGGTCATCGATATATGTTCGATCGTGTCCTCGTTCACCAGGACCCAGACACACCTCGACATTGTACAACCACTAGTAGAAAAAAGGCCATTGGTTCGGGCCACTAGTCCCGGTCGTGGCTGGGGCCGGGACTAATGGTCCGAACCGGACGGCCCGAGGTCGTCGAATTCTGTGTCCCGGTCCGTAAGAGGCCACTAGTCCCGGTTTGAGACACAAACCGGGACTAGTGGGTCTAGGCACGCCCGTGTGGTCCTGACAGAACCATTAGTCCCGGTTTACACCTAGCCCTCCACTCTCTCCTGTGGCCCTATATATATGCACCTAGCCCTCCACTCTCTCCTGTTTTTTCCCTATGTGAGGTGGGTATAACTTTGTGCTAACTTTTTTTCTTCATATGCACGAGAGGTGTTCGGTGAAATGCCTGTTAGAGCGATGTCACTTGAGTTCACACAAGACAAAACATGATATGAGGTGCCAGAGCGACACTTAAGGTTTCTCCTCTTTGTTTTGAAGTGTCCTAAAAGTTTAGCAACTATTTTCTCGTTTTGACCGCGCGGTACTAATTTAAGCATCGTGATTGCGTTTGATATATATGCATGGTTGTATGATGCAGATGAGCCACCCATGGATGTACGGTGACCGACGCTCTGACGCTTACAGAGAAGGCGTGCGTTCTTTTCGCCTTGTGGCCGAGGCGAACAAGCGGCGGGATGGTTTTATGTGTTGCCCATGTGTTGAATGTCGGAATGAGAAGGCTCACATTTCCTCAAGAGTCATTCAGAGCCACCTGCTTCGGTCCAGTTTCATGTCTGGCTATAATGTTTAGACCAAGCACGGAGAAAGAGGGGTTATGATGGAAGACGGCGATGAAGAAGAGAACGATGATGGCAACTACCGATCTATGTTCCCTGAATACGATGATACCGCAGTTGAAGATAATGAAGAAGAAGGGGGTGAAGAACGGGAACCAGATGAGCCCGTTGATGATTTTGGTCGGGTCATTAGTGATGCAAGGCGAGACTGCGACACAGAAAAGGAGAGGTTGCAGTTCGAGCAGATGTTACAGGACCACAACAAATTGCTGTACCCAACTTGTGAAGATGGCCAGAAGAAGCTGGGTAGCACACTAGAATTATTGAAGTGGAAGACAAAGACCGGTATGACTGACTCGGGATTTGAAAAGTTGCTGGTAATAATGAAGAAGCTGCTTCCAAGAAATAACCAATTGCCCTCCAGTACGTACGAAGCAAAGAAATATGTCTACCCTCTAGGATTAGACGTGCAGAAGATACATGCATGCCCTAATAACTGCATCCTCTACCGCGATGAGAAGTACGAGAATATGGATAAATGCCCGGTATGCACTACACTGCGGTATAAGATCAAAAAAGATGACCCTGGTGATGTTGAGGGCGAGCCACCCAGGAAGAGGGTTCCTGCCAAGGTGATGTGGTATGCTCCTATAATACCACAGTTGAAACGTTTGTTCAGAAATAAAGAGCATGCCAAGTTGTTGCGATGGCACATGGAAGATCGTAAGAAAGACAGGATGTTGAGGCACCCTGCTGATGGTCGACAGTGGAGAAAAATCGAGAGAGACTTTCTGGACTTTGCTGGTGACGCAAGAAACTTATGGTTTGGTCTAAGTACCGATGGCATGGATCCTTTTGGGGAGCAGAACTACAGTCACAACACCTGGCCCGTGACTCTATGTATCTACAACCTTCCTCCTTGGTTGTGCATGAAGCGGAAGTTCATTATGATGCCAGTGCTCATCCAAGGCCCGAAGCAACCCGGCAACGACATTGATGTGTACCTAAGGCCATTAGTTGATGAACTTCTACAGTTGTGGGACAAACCAGGTGTACGTGTGTGGGATGAGCACAAACAGAAGGAATTTGACCTACAAGCATTGTTGTTCGTAACCATCAATGATTGGCCTGCTCTTAGTAACATTTCAGGACAGACAAACAAAGGATACAATGCATGCACGCACTGTTTAGATGAGACTGAAAGTATATATCTGGATAAATGTAGAAAGAATGTGTACCCGTACAATCGTCGTTTTCTTCCGCCCAGTCATCCCTTAAAGAAGAAAGGCAAGCATTTCAATGGCAAGGCAGAAACCCGGACGAAGTCTGTCCCCCATAGTGGTGCTGATGTATTTGGTATGGTCCAGGATTTGGATGTAATCTTTGGAAAGGGTCCTGGAGGACAACCTGTTCCGAAAGACGCCGACGGACACGCACCCATGTGGAAGAAGAAATCTATATTTTGGGAGCTACCCTATTGGAAAGTGCATGAGGTCCGCTCTGCAATCGAGGTGATGCACCTGACGAAGAATCTTTGCGTGAATATTCTAGGCTTCCTGGGCTTGTATGGGTAGTCAAAAGATACCCTGGCAGCACGGGAGGACCAGCAACATCATAAAGGATGAGACGGCAAGCATCCAGGGCAGTTTCAAGGGCTTGCCAGCTACGCTCTTACCAAAGAAGAGAAGGAAATCTTTTTTGAAGTCCTTTTCAGTATCAAGGTCCCGTCTGGCTTCTCGTCGAATATAAAGGGAATAGTAAATATGAAAGAGAAAAAATTTCAAAACCTAAAGTCTCAAGACTGCCACGTGCTTATGACGCAATTGCTTCCGGTTGCATTGAGGGGAATTCTACCAGAAAATGTTCGACTAGCCATTGTAAAGGTATGTGCATTCCTCAATGCAATTTCTCAGAAGGTAATCAATCGAGAAAGTCTATCAGGGTTACAGATTGATGTGGTCCAATGTATGGTCAGCTTCGAGTTGTTGTTCCCGCCATCCTTCTTCAATATTATGACGCACCTCCTAGTTCACCTAGTTGAAGAGATTAGAATTCTCGGTCCTATGTTTCTACACAATATGTTCCCCTTCGAGAGGTTCATGGGAGTCTTAAAGAAATATGTTCATAACCGTGCTAGGCCAGAAGGAAGCATCTCCAAGGGCTATGGAACAGAGGAGGTCATTGAGTTTTGTGTTGACTTTCTTCCTGACCTTAAGCCGATTGGTGTTTCTGAATCTCGGTATGAGGGGAGGATGACTGGAAAAGGCACACTAGGAAGGAAATCAATGGTATGTAGGGACGGACATTCTTTCACTCAAGCACACTACATAGTTCTACACAATTCCACCGTGGTGGATCCGTATATCGAGAAACACAAGAATATTCTACGCTCTGAAAACCCGGGGAAGCCTAAAACCTTGATTAAAGGGGAACACGAGAGGAATTTTGGCAGTTGGTTGCAGACACATCTCATGAATAACACCACTGTTGGAGATGAGTTGTACTCGTTGGCCAGGTTATCATCTTCGACTATATGTACTTTCCAAGGGTACGAGATAAATGGGAATACATTTTACACGATCGCCCAAGATAAAAAGAGCACCAACCAAAACAGTGGTGTCCGCTTTGATGCAACAGATGACAATGGGCAGAAGGATACATATTATGGGTACATAGAGGAGATATGGGAACTTGACTATGGACCTAGTTTTAAGGTCCCTTTGTTTCGGTGCAAATGGGTCAAGATGACACGAGGCGGGGTACATGTAGACCAAAAGTACGGCATGACAACAGTGGATCTCAACAATCTTGCGTACATGGATGAACCATTCGTCCTAGTCAACGATGTGGCTCAGGTTTTCTATGTGAAGGACATGTCTACCAAACCGAGAAAAAGGAAAGATACGCAAAAGAATACAGAATACGATGAGCCAAAGCGCCACATAGTTCTTTCAGGGAAAAGAAACATCGTGGGAGTGGATGACAAGACAGACATGTCAGAAGATTACAATAAGTTTCATGAAATTCCGCCCTTCAAAGTGAAAACTCACCCAAGCATCCTGTTAAATGATGAAGATTCTCCATGGCTACGGTGCAGAAGGAAACCACAACACTAGACGTTAGTGATGTGTAATAATGTATTAAACCTTTTATTTGAGACATAAATCTATGTAATGTATTAAACCTTTTATTTGAGACATAAAGGTCCCCTTTCATGTAATACATCTTGCTCAATCAAACTAAACGTTGACGACCGGGTTCTGAGCCACGGGAGGTGATCACCCAAAGAGAAGGAACCATCACAAGAGAAGGAACCCACAAACACTAAGGATACATAACACAATTGAAAATTAAGATACATAGCACAACTGAAAATTAAGAAACATGCCTAATGTTGGAAAGATTCAGTCATGCTCCTGCCTAGCCCTGTAATACGCGCCACTGTAGTCGTCGTAGTCGCCGGCGCCGTTGTCGCTGTCGTTGTCGGGGTCGCCGTAGTCGAACCTTGAAGTTTGGGCACACGTGGGCTGGATTTGAGGGTATCGCAGGCGGGGGTTATTGCCGGCCGTGTTGTAGGCCATGTCACTCTAGAGAGTCCGGCCGCGCCACCACAGCCGACGGCCGGCCTCGTTGAAGTTCGAAGGAGGTGGGCCGTCCTCCTCGTGTCTGGCGAGCACCCTCTCACGCCGATTGATGAAGAAGGCTTCCCAAGTCAGGAAATAGTCGGGATGCCAGTTGGGATTCCTCCGCTGCTCTAGCGTGAGCTCGAGGTAGTAGTGGTTCGTGATGGCCATCCGGCGCTCCACACCTAGAGGGACAGGAGGGACCGGCACGCCTCCGACGCTCAGCATCCAGCCGGTGGGGACGCGGTAGCCCGGTGGGCAGGGGTAGTTCGAGGCGCAAAGCGCCTCCTCCTCCCTAGGGGTTAGAGGTATGGTGGAAGCCATGGGAGAGAGTGGAGAGAGGCGGCAGATATGAGTCTAGATGTGCTATGGCAACGACCAAGCCTACATATATATAGTGAGAAATGGCGGGAAGTCAGAGGAGGGAAGCGGTGGAAAAGGCGGGAAGAAACGGGCAGGAAAAAATAAGACGGGAAGAAACAGACCATTTTTTATCAACCGGGACTAAAGGGGCTTATTTTTTGTAATAAAATAATAAAAAAATGCGGTCGAAACCCGAAACCGGGACTAAAGGGGAACAAATATGACATTGATTTCCATGTTGAGATACATATGTGCGCCGAAACCCGAAACCCTAACGGTCGTCGTAGGATATTCTTACAGTAAACTTGCAATTTTAATTCATAAACAGGTTCTAATCTTTCTTGTGATTTCGTAGTCATATTATTTGCAATTTTCTGATTAGTAATTATTTTCTTATGAATTTATTACTCCAAAAAGGGTATTAATCCTATTCAAATAATCACGACAAATACTTACAGTAATATTCCAAAAAGGGTATTAATTCATAAACTTGGCGCGCGTGGCCCCCGGTCTAGGGTTTCGTCGGAGGAAGACCACCGGAGCGTCGGAATCACATGAAAACTTGCATGTGCCCCTAGGATATGTGTGTGAGAGTGGTGCAAGGTTGGTAGGTGCCATGTGTAGGCCCCAGGTGTGACCCCCTTCCCAGACATGCTTTAATACTTAGTGAAATCCTGGATCTGTACGTGAAAACTCCCGCCGCGGGACAACCGGGGCCTAGAATGTGGCAAAGTTGGCCCAACATTTGCTCTCCATGTACATATGTCCTAAACAAACCAAAACAAATAGAAAGGTCCACCGTGCTACCCTCGTACGGAGAAAGCTATAGGGGTAGACGATTCGGGGCCCCCGGTCTAGGGTTTCGCCGGAGGAAGACCACCGGAGCGTCGGAATCACATGAAAATGGCAAAATGGTTAATAGTTTGACTAGTTAGAATAATTATTTTATAAAACAGAAAATGCTACACACCGAGACTAAGGTGCTAAACCCTAAACCCTAAATATAATAGTTAAACCTGAAACCCTAAACCCTAACCCTAACCCCTAAACCCAAAACTCTAAACCCGAAACCCTAACCCTAAACCTTAAACCCAAAACTCTAAACCCTAAACCCTAAACCCTAACCCCTAACCCTAAACCCGAAACCCTAAACCCTAAACCCGAAACCCTAAACCCTAAACCCTAAAATATTGTAAACTTTTATCAGATTTAATAATATTGATATATAGTAGTTTATTTAATAACATAGTATGCAATAAGGCGGGAAACAGAGGTTGTAGTCAATTTTTTTAAAAAGGGGCCTTTAGTCCCGGGTTGTGGCATGGCCCGGGACTAAAGGGTGCTGTTGGCGCGCACCCCGTGGGCGGTGCCGAAAAGCCTTTTGTCCCGGCGCGAGCCACGGGCCGGGACTAAAGGTCATACCTTTAGTTCCGGTCCGTGGCTCGCCCCGGGACTAAAGGCCCTTTTGTCCCGGTGCGAGCCACGGACCGGGACTAAAGGTTCATCCACTTAAATACACGCCGCTTCGCTTCCCCAATCTCCATCTCTACACTCTGCAGACGCGCGCGAGGACGACGACGACGCCGGCAGACTGCCAAAATTTGGACTGCCTCGCCGCCTCTCCAGCTGCCTCGTGCCTCCGCCTCTCCAAACGTCGTGGACGTCCGCGCCTCCTCCCTTCCCCCCGTCGCGCGCCGCGCCTCCTTCATCGTCCCCGGCCCCGGCGAGCCCCGCCGGAGGTAACTCCCTCCCCCCGCCGTGCACCGCGCCTCCTCCATCCCCGGCCTCGGCGAGCCCGGGGGGCGCCCCCGACCGCGCTGCCTCTCTCTGTCCCTGCCGGCCCCGGCCACTTTTTTTTTAATTTTGTGTATCTTTTTTTATAGTATATTGTATATATAGTAAATTGTATATTGTATATATATTATATGTTTTTTTATAGTATATTACAGATATAGTATATTGTATATATGTTTTTTATAGTATATTATAGATATAGTATATTGTATATAGTATATTTTATAGTATATTATAGATATAGTATTTTGTATATATGTTTTTTTATTTCGTGTATCTTTTTTTTATATGTTAATAATTATTACTAGTATATAGATATAATATATATATATGTTTGTGTATGGTAATAGAATATATATAGTATATATATATATTTTTTATGTCTTGTATCTTTTAGATATTGAATATTGTAATATAATAGATATAGTATATTGTATATATACGGAGTATAGCATATATGTGTATAGTATATATGGAGTATATATAGTATGATGGTGAGAGGCCAACGGCATATTGGTTGTCGACGATGCGTCGATGACTCGGTGGTGCTCGCGGGCCGCCCGGAGATAGGGTTAGGGTGGTGGTGCTCGCGGGCGCCCGGACTTAGGGTTAGGGTGGTGGTGCTCGCGGGCCGCCCAGAGATAGGGTTAGGGTGGTGGTGCTCGCGGGCCCCCGGACTTAGGGTTAGAGTGGTGGTGCTCGCGGGCCCCCGAAGATAGGGTTAGGGTGGTGGTGCTCGCGGGCCCCCAGACTTAGGGTTAGAGTGGTGGTGCTCGTGGGCCCCCGGAGATAGGGTTAGGGTGGTGGTGCTTGCGGGCCGCCCGGACTTAGGGTTAGGGCATCACTAGAATTTTGCTATTATTTAGTATTATTGTAGCAAATTGCATGTTCATATTATTGTTTAGTATTATTTTATGCAGCAATATTGATAGAAAAATGTTATTGTGTGCATTTTGTAGAAAACTATGGATCCAATCCAGAGAGACCTAGCACAGGAAGAAATTCTCGAGGATATGATCAACGAAACCCCCCATGTTGATCCACGGGAGATGCCTTTGATACCATGGGAGAATTGAAAATGCTTTTGATACCATGGGAGAATTGAAAATGCCTTTGATACCCAGGAAGAAATTCTCGAAAATGGCAATGCCTTTGATACCATGGGAGAATTGAAAATGATTTTCGATACCCATGATGCCGTAGAGAGTTATAATGCTTTTGAAAAATTCTTTAGCTGCATGATGGAAGAGAACAGCTCCGTTAGTGAGCACGTACTCAAAATGTCTGGGTACGCCGATAAGCTTGTGTCCTTGGGAATAACAATTCACATTGACTTAGGCATACATCGTGTTCTCCAATCTCTGCCACCTAGCTACAAGAGCTCCGTGATGAACTATAATATGCAGGGCATGAAGAAGTCTCTTCCCGAGCTTCTGTCAATGCTTAAGACTGCAGAAGTGGAGATTAGGAAAGAACATCAAGTGTTGATGATCAATAAGACCACCGGTTTCAAGAAGGACAAGAAAGGCAAGCAGAAGGGAAAGAAGGGCGGCAAATCTATTGCCGCGCCTGAAAAGAAACCCCGAGCTGGCCCTAAGTCTGACACCGAGTGCTACTTTGCAAGGGGACTGGCCATTGGAAGCGCAACTGCCCCAAGTATTTGGCGGACAAGAAGGCCGGCAAGGCAAACAAAGGTATATGTGATATACATGTTATTGATGTGTACTTGACTAGTACTCGCAGTAGCACCTGGGTATTTGATACGGGATCGGTTGCTAATATATGTAACTCGGTTCAGGGGCTGCGGAACAAGCGACAACTAGCAAGGGATGAGGTCACGATGCGGGTCGGCAATGGATCAAGAGTTGATGTGATCGCCGTCGGAACGCTGCCTCTCCATATGCCGTCGGGATTAGTTATAAACCTGAATAATTGTTATTTGGTGCCTGCACTGAGCATGAACATTGTATCCGGATCGTGTTTGATGCAAAGTGGTTATTCGTTTAAGTCTGAAAACAATGGTTGTTCGATTTATATGAATAATATCTTTTATGGTCATGCACCTGTGTTGAATGGTTTATTTCTGTTGGATCTCGATAGTAGTATTACGCATATTCATAATGTTGATGCTAAAAGGATTAAACTTGATAATGATATATCTGCATATATGTGGCACTGCCGTCTAGGTCATATTGGCATTAAACGCATGAAGAAACTCCATTCTGATGGACTTTTGGAATCACTTGATTTTGAATCATTTGATACATGTGAGCCATGCCTTATGGGCAAGATGACTAGAATGCCGTTTTCCGGTTCAATGGAACGGGCGACAGATTTATTGGAAATCATACATACTGATGTGTGTGGACCAATGAGTGTGTCGGCGCGAGGTGGATATCGTTATTTTGTTACTTTCACGGATGATTTGAGTAGATACGAGTATATCTATTTGATGAAACATAAGTCTGAAACCTTTGAAAAGTTCAAAGAATTTCAGAATGAAGTGGAAAATCATCGTAACAGAAAGATCAAATTTTTGCAGTCCGACCGTGGAGGAGAGTATCTTAGTTACGAGTTTAGCACACATATGAAAGACTATGGAATAGTTTCACAACTCACGCCTGCCGGAACACCACAACGTAATGGTGTGTCAAAACGTCGTAATCGTACTTTATTGGATATGGTTCGATCTATGATGTCTCTGACTGACTTGCCACTGTCATTTTGGGGTTATGCACTGGAAACCGCTGCATTCACTTTAAATAGGGCACCATCTAAATCCGTTGAAAAGACACCGTATGAATTATGGTTTGGAAACAAACCTAAGCTGTCATTTCTTAAAGTTTGGGGATGCGATGTTTATGTGAAGAAACTTCAATCGGATAAACTCGAACCCAAAGCGGAAAAATGCGTCTTCATAGGATACCCTAAGGAAACGATTGGGTATACCTTCTATCACAGATCCGAGGGCAAGGTCTTTGTTGCCAAGAATGGATCCTTTCTTGAGAAGGAGTTTCTCGCGAAAGGTGTGAGTAGTCGGAAGGTAGAACTCGAAGAGGTTATTGAACCTTCTCTTCATGAAATGGCGAGTAGCGCAACACCGGAAGTTGTTTCAGAGTTGACTTCACCTAATGAAGAGAGAGCTAATGATATTGATCTTGAAACTCCGAAAGAGGACACTACCGAACCTCGTAGGTCAAGCAGGACACGTGCAGCTCCTGAACTGTACGGCAATCCTGTTATGAATTTCATGATTGATGAAATAGATGACCCTGCGACGTATGAAGAAGCGATGATGAGCCCTGATTCCAGCAAATGTCTAGAAGCCATGAAATCCGAGATGGAATCCATGTACGAAACCAGGTTTGGACCTTGGTGGACTTACCTCACGATCGAAAGGCCGTTGAGAATAAATGGATTTTCAAAAGAAAAACTGATGCTGATGGTAATGTAACCATCTATAAGGCTCGACTTGTCGCAAAGGGGTTTCGAAAAATTCAAGGAGTTGACTACGATGAGACATTATCTCCCGTAGCGATGCTTAAGTCGATTAGGATTATGTTAGCAATTGCTGCATATTTTGATTATGAAATATGGCAGATGCATGTCAAAACTGTGTTCCTCAATGGTAATATTGAAGAAGAGTTGTATATGATACAACCTAAGGCTTTTGTCGATCCTAAGGATGCCGATAAGGTGTGCAAACTTCAGCGATCCATCTATGGACTGAAGCAAGCATCCCGGAGTTGGAATCTCCGCTTTGATGAGGTGATCAAAGAGTTTGGATTAGTCCAAACTTATGGAGAGGCTTGTATTTACAAGAAAGTGAGTGGGAGCAATGTGGCATTTCTGATATTATATGTGGATGACATATTATTGATTGGAAATGATATAGATCTTTTAAACAGTGTTAAAAGTTATCTAAACAGCAAATTTTCGATGAAGGACCTTGGTGAAGCTTCATATATATTAGGCATTAAAATCTATAGAGATAGATCAAGACGCCTAATTGGGATATCGCAGAGTACATACCTTGATAAGATATTAAAGAAGTTTAATATGGAGGGAAGTAAGAAGGGGTACTTACCTATGTTGCAAGGCAAGACATTGAGTAAGACTCAAAGTCCGGCTACGGCGGAAGAAAGAGAGATAATAGATAAGATCCCCTATGCCTCAGCCATAGGCTCTATAATGTATGCCATGCTATGTACAAGATCGGATGTGGCACATGCTATTAGTTTGACTAGTAGGTACCAATTTGATCCAGGTTCGGAACACTGGATAGCGGTCAAGAATATCCTTAAGTACTTGAGAAGAACTAAGGATATGTTTCTTGTATACGGAGGTGAAGAAGAGCTAGTCGCTAAGTGTTATGTCGATGCTAGTTTTGACACTGATCCGGATGACTCTAAGTCTCAATCCGGATACGTATTTCTCTTGAACGGAGCAGCAGTTAGTTGGAGGAGCTCCAAACAACCTGTGGTGGCTGGATCAACGACGGAGGCGGAATATGTTGCTGCTTCAGAAGCAGCGCAGGAAGCGGTTTGGATGAAGGAGTTCATAATGGAACTAGGTGTGGTTCCTAGTGCGTTGGACCCAATGGTGATCTATTGTGACAATAATGGAGCCATAGACAACGCCAAGGAACCAAGGTCTCACAAGAATTCCAAGCATATTAAGCGCCGGTTTCACTCCATCCGCGAGCATGTCAAGGATGGAGATATAAAGATTTGTAAAGTGCACACGGACCTGAATGTAGCAGATCCGGTGACTAAAGTACTCCCTAGGGCAAAACATGATCAACACCAGAACTCCATGGGTGTTAGATTTATCACTATGTAAACTAGATTATTGTCTCTAGTGCAAGTGGGAGACTGAAGGAAATATGCCCTGAGAGGCAATAATAAAGTTGTTATTATGTATTCCTTGTATATGATAGATGTTTATTTTCCATGCTATAATTGTATTGATAGGAAACATCAATACATGTGTGTTTAATAAACAAAAAGGGTTCCTAGTTATGCCTCTCTTATAGACTAGCTTGTTGATTAATAAGATGATCAAAGTTTCCTGATCATGGACATTGGATGTTGTTAATAACAAGGTCATAGCATTTGTGAAATGATGTGATGAACATTCATCCAAAGTATAGCATTACGATCAAGTCATTATGTTTATATTGCTATAACATCATACAAAGTAGTCTTAGTCCTTAGACCATGAGATCATGTTAATTGCTAACACCGGAAGAGTATCTTGATAACATCAAACGTCACACCGTAACAGGGTGACCATAAAGGTGGGTTCAGTGCTATGAAGGTGTTATGTTGAGGCTCATGGATCAAGAGTGGAATTTGTCAATCCCGATGACGGATAGATATACTCTCGGCCCTCTCGGTGATATCACATTAAGATAGCTTGCAAGCAAGTGATGTGATCACTAGAATGTTATATCATGGGAACGAGAAAAGAGTGCATGTCGGTAACGAGATCAAACTAGGTATTTGGAACCGATGATCGAATCTCGGACATGTATTATATCATGAGACAAAGGGATTAAATTGCTGACGTTAAAGGTTCTCACGATCACAGAAGTCATCGTTGAATATGCAGGAGTCAGTATGGATCTCCAGGTCCCGCTTCTGATTATTGATCTGAGAGGAGTCTCAATCATGTCTGCATTATTCGCGAACCGTAGGGTGACACACTTAAGAGTTGCCGGACACCATTTAGGAGCACATATGTTCCAGACAAAAGGTTTGCAAAGCGCAGGAAATGTTTTGATAGAAACAGGAATTGTTTGGATAGAAACCGGAATTGTTTCGGGTGAAATTGCAGAAAGTGGTTCTGCATGTGATATTGAAATGTTGCAAGGGGTTTTATGTGAATGTTTGTTAATTAAAGTAATTAACAAAATTCTGAATAAAATAAATAAAAGAGTTTTATTAATTGAGAGTTGCATTTAATTTGGTGGAAATTAAATACATGTGAGTGGGATTTTGGGTGGAGGCCATGTTTATGTGAGTGGAGGTTCACCACATGAATGAAGGAGGGGAGGAGTCCCCCCCCCCTCATGCGCCGGCTATGGGAGGGGAGGGGTCTCCCTCCCTCCTATTTAAATCCCCCCTCTCCCCTCTCACAAAACACACCTCCTCGTGAAGGATCTCTCTCCCCCTCTAGATATTCCCCCATGGTCTCGGATTAGCGAGATACATGTTCCCGGTGGCCTTGCGTCTGGAAGGAGTTGCTACTTCTGCTGATTCGCTGGAGCGAGGAGGTGGAGGTTGTCCGGTGGCTTGAACGTGTGTGCGAGGACGGATGCGCTGCTGATTTGCGGCGCTCGGACTTCCACACGATCTTGAGATCGGCAAGCGTATGACTACATCAACCACGAGTTCCTACTCGTTAACAAAACTCGTTGTCTTCGAGGGTAAGTTCTCCATGGATGTATGTCCACCCGTTGCTCTGTATCTAGTAGATAGATCTTGGCGTATAGTTCTCATCGTAGGAAATTTTTTGTTTTCTATGCTGCGGACCCAACATATCCTTCCCTACACCTGAAATTTTCCTTCATACAAAACTTCACACAATCTTCATTAGCGACATTAGTGTACTCAAGATAATAAGTCCTTTGGTTCAGTTTCAACACAAGTAAAACTTCCATTAGAACACAAGTTACTGTAGCAATTCCTTCTAGAAGCTCAAATGATCAGAGAGAACTCGAAGAGAAAGAGATTAAGAGGCAAATGCAAATAATAGTAGAAATCCGTCAAAATAGACCAGCAGGTGAAAACCAATTTTTTCGAAGACCTTCTGTTGCTCGAATCGAAAAGTATTGAACCACCGAAAGTTATATAAGAACCTAGGGCAGAAGCACAAAAAATTGCAGCTCAATCTGACGTACAGAGATTTTTCACAAATTTTTACAGTGAAGCACAAAAATCTGTTTCGGGACAACAACTTTCCCAAGTCTTACTTCCCTCTCATTAGAGGTTACTCTTGGCAAAAAACCACACAAAAAGGATAAGGAGAGGTTATTACTGAATCAATAACTTCCAAAACTCAACAAAAGAAAAACTTACTGAACTAAAAATTTGGGTTATCTCCCAATAAGTGTTTTTCTTTAACGTCTTTGAGCTAGGCATAAGAAGCAAGAATCAAGTATTCTCAAATGAAGAAGCATTAAGACCAAATTTATTTCCCCTACCTTTCTTACCTTTATTCTTATCTTTAGGGAACTTATGATCGTTTGGTAGAGAAGAAAATTGTATGACGCCTTTTCCCACATCTATCGTTGCTCCAAGGAGTTTCAGTAGGGATCTTCCAAGTGTAATTTGTCCCTTTCCTACACATTCAATAACAAGATAATCAATGGACATCACTTTCTCTAAGATCTTTGTAAACACTCCTTCCGCTATTCCAATGGGTAATATGGTGGCATTATTAGTAAGAGATATTTTTTTCCTCCCTTAGTAAGTCCCCAAAGGTTCAAAGATTCATAGATGTCTTTAGACATAAGACAGTATTCAGACATGATATCACAACGAGCATGAAAAGTTTCATTATTTATACCAACTTTTATTGTAGGGAGCCATTTTGAAGATTCAGCATTTATTGGAACATAATCGCGATGCTCCCTAAGCGTGTTATAGCAATCTTTTAAACTAGCTGTGTTGGTCTCAAGAGTGTTAAGTCTAGCAAATATGTTTATAAAGGAGGAATCTGATTTGGTAGGCAAGTTATATGTGGCAACCAACTTTTTTATGGCATTAAAAGCTTCATCCTCCTTGCAATGGAGGAAATCCCCTCCTACTACAACATCCAAAGCATATCTATAGCAAAGAGCGAGGCCAAAGTAGAAACTCCTAAGAAACAAGCTTAGAGTCATTTTAGGTTCAGTTTTTTCATGTAAATCAGAGATTCTAGACCAAGCTTCTTTGAAACTCTCTTCAATTCCTTGCTTGAAAGTAAAAATCATTTCCTCAGGTGACATAGTGACTGGAGCAATAGGAGTGCACATGAAATCATTGTTGTTGGTGCTAGTGAAGTCACGCAGCTTAGTGTTTTCAGGAGTATTCATTTTTTTGTGTTTTTTTATAAAGGAAGCAAACCAGTACAGCTAATTTTTTTGTGTTTTTGAAAAAGGAAAAAAGGAAACAAAGCAGAAAACAAACTAAGCAAAAAATAAAAACAAAGTAAAGAGATTGGTTTTGAAGGACTCCCCTTGTGAAGCCGTCCTTGACTCCCTGGCAACGGCGCCAGAAAAAGTGCTTGATGGCTCAAAATGTAGAGCTCGTTGGGAACCCCAAGAGGAAGGTATGATGAGCACAGCAGCAAGTTTTCCCTCGGTTATGAAACCAAGGTTATCGAACCAGTAGGAGCAAGGAAACAACCCTAAGGTGTTGTTTTCAACTTGGAATCCTGCACAACACAACCACAGAACTTTGCCCCAACTTACAATGAGGTTGTCAATCTCACCGGTTTTGCTGAAACAAAGGATTAAACGTATTGTGTGGAAGATAGTAATTGCTTGAAGAAAGTAAATAGTAAATAGTAAACAGAAGATAGTAGATTAATGGTAAAAGAATGGACCAGGGTCCATAGTTCACTAGAGGTGATTCTCCTTAAGATAGATGACATGTTGGGTGAACAAATTACAGCGGGGCAATTAACAAACATCGAGAAAGCATACATGCATATACTGATCATCTTGACTCCTATGAGATTCGATTGGGCATTACAACATAATACATAGACTGTAATGCAACTTCATCTATGACTAATAATCCACCTTCAGGTTATCATCTGAACCCCCTCCAATATTAAGTTGCAAGCAACAGATAATTGCATTAAGCAAAGTGTGTAAAGTAAACAATATGATTGTTCTATAAACAAAATATTGTTGTTTTATCCCTAGTAGCAACAACACATCTAGTACCTTAGAGATTCCTGTCACTTCCTCAGATTACTAGAGGCATGAACCCACTATCGAGCATAAATACTCGCTCTTGGAGTTGCTAGCATCTACTTGGCCAAGATAGCTACTAACAACGGAAAGCATGCAAGATCACGAATAACACAGACATGATAGAATCAATAATCAATCTGAAATAGCATCTCAATATCCATCGGATCCCGCAAACACAACATGGAAGATTACAAATAGGTGATCTTGATCATGAATGGAGCTCACAAGATCTAAACATGATAGCACAAAGGAGAAGAACTAACCATCTAGCTACTACATGGACCCGTAGTCCAAGGATGAACTACTCACGCATCACACCGGAGGCTTGCATGGTGATGAAGAAGGCCTCCAGGGTGAACTCTCCCCTCCGGCAGGGTGCCGGGAAGAGCTTCAGATCCCTTCGGATCTAGGGATGGAGATGACGAAGGCTATAGACTCTTTCATGAAATTTTGATCGGGTACTTAGGGTTTTCATCCCAGAAGGCTTTTATAGGCGAAGGGGCGAGGTCGGTGGAGCACCAGGGGGCCCACACCCTGCCCTGGCGTGGCCTGGGGTAGCCCGCGCCTGGGGGGTGTGGCCAGCCCCTGGCCCCCCTTCGTCTCTCTTTCGGACTCCCTGTTGCTTCAGGTAAAATATTGACTTTGGTTTTTGTCCGGTCCAATTCTGAGAATATTAATTTTCTGACTTTTCTGGAACCAAAAACAGCAGAAAACAGGCAACTGGCACTATGACATCTTGTTAATAGGTTAGTCCCAAAAATGTACAGAAATACTCCAAAGTGTGGACAAAACATACGAAAGTAGATATAAAACAAGCATGGGACATCAAAAATTATAGATACGTTTACGATGTATCAAGAAGCTTGGCTTGACATACTCCTTGTACCTCGGGCTAAACCTCTCCACCTCCTCCTCGTCGTTCTCCCTGGATGGGCTACTAGAGCGGTCCCTGGAAGGGGCGATGAGACCCAGGGGTTTTCCAAGGCCTGGGACGAGATAGCGCATTGCTAGATTGGTTTCTGAAGATTATGATTAGAGAGAGACACAAGGGCAGTATATAAGGGGGTTCAGAGGTCGGTAAAACTCGCGAGAAACACCAAATTGCCGCCCAAGAAAAGAATCTAAACGGAATAGAAAAAGGAAACATGGATTTGGAAGAGTTCTGTCGCGTAACGACCAACTATATGGGTACGACCCATATAGTTCCGGCCGTATAGTTGGTTCCAGGTAGATATTTCCAAATATCTCGAGTCCAGGTCGATTAAATCACGACTCGGAACTGACAATAAAGTTTTTTTTAACAAACGAAAAAGTGTCTGTGAGTTTAACGACCAACTATACGGCCATATTTTTTGGCTCCGGTCGTATATTATGACAGTATAGATACAGACATCAAAAACAAAATCGCAAAGAGAGCACAGAGAGTTTAACAACCAACTATACAGCCAGAATTTTTGCTCCAGTCGTATAGTTGCGACCGTATTGATACAAACACCGAAAATCAAAAGTGCCTGGGAGTTTAACGACCAACTATACGTCCGGAATTTTTGCTCCGGTCATATAGTTGCGACCGTATAGATACAGGCACCAAAAAGCAAAACTACCTAAGAGTTCAACGACCAAATATACGGCCGGAATTTTTTGCTCCGTTCATATAGTTGTGACCGTATAGGCTCAGATATCGAAAACAATTTCACAAAGATGATATAGAGAGTTTAACGACCAACTATACAACAAGAGCTCTGGCTCTGGTCGTATAGCTCCGCCCGTATAGTTGGTAAAATCCCTCTAAAACTTCAGAAAAACACAAGGAATTCAAAGGCAGAATTTTCAAGAATAAAAAAATGTGAAAACAAATCACTTATTTGGGTAAGAACACTTACCTTGCACTTACCATTGTTTATACGGGGATAAAAAGTTCCTCCCACAATAAAGTCTTCTTCTCTCTCGGATGAATTGACCTTGATTCATTGAATAATTCTCGTAAACAAAAATCACCAAGACTAAAGTTCCTTTCAGTAAGATTGGTGTCTTGTTGGGCAATCATGGACACTGCATCCAACATCTTTATTCCTTACCTCTGCATAATCCGCAACTCAAATTCTTGAAGTGAAAGAATCCAACGGATCTATCTTGGCTTATGGTCTTTCCTTTTGAGTAGTTTAAGCCATCACGATCCGCATGAACTCTTACCTTTGCATCAACTATATATGAACGAAATTTATCACAAGAGAAAAATACAGCAAAAAGTTCCTTTTCTTCCTTTGGGTAATTCTTTTGAGCACCATTAAGAGTTCTACTAGCATGATGTATAATATTAAATCTATGACTAATATGTTGTCCTAGAGTTACTCCTACAACATCATCACTAGCTTCACATATTAAATCAAAGGTTGTATACCAGATAGGTGGTTTAATAATAGGAGCACGAGATAAAGCATTTTTTAGTCTATCAAAGGCTTCAAGACACTTATCATCAAAATTAAATCTCATTCCCTTTTGTAAGAGATTTGTCAAAGGTTTAGATATTTCAGAGAAATTTCTAATGAACCTTCTATAAAAACCCACATGACCAAGGAAACTTCTTATACCTTTAATATCCCTAGGTTGTGGCATTTTCTCTATTGCTTCAACCTTAGCTCTATCAACTTCAATTCCCTTACCCGATACCTTGTGTCCAAGGACTATACCTTCTTTGACCATAAAATGGCACTTCTCCCAGTTTAGAACAAGATTAGTTTCTTCACAATGCTACAAAACTCTTTTGAGATTATCCAAGCAACTAGTAAATGAAGTTCCATAGACAGAAAAGTCATCCATAAATACTTCCATTATAAGTTCTATGAAATAAGCAAAAAGAGCAGTCAGGCATCTTCGAAAAGTAGCTGGAGCATTACATAAACCAAAAGGCATACGTCGGTAAGCATGTAAACCATAAGGACTAATGAAAGTTGTTTTAAGTTGGTCATCAGGATGAACAGCTATTTGAGAGAAACCAGAGTATCCGTCCAAGTAGCAAAAATGAGTATGGTTTGCTAACCTTTCTAAAGTTTGATCTATGAACGGTATGGATAGTGATCCTTCCTAATCTCTTTATTTAATTTCCTGAAGTCTATACACATCCTATGCCCAACAACAATTCTAGTAGGTATCAATTCATTATTTTCACTGGGAACAACAGTAAAACCGCTCTTCTTAGGGACACAATGAACATGACTTACCCATTCAGTTTCTTTAACAGGATAGATTATACCTGCGTCTCGTAGGCATACAATTTCTTTTTCTTACCACTTCTTTCATTTTAGGATTCAATCTTCTATTAAATTCTGCAGCTGGTTTAGCACCTTCTTCCATGAATATTCGATGGACGACTATCATGGGACTAATGCCCTTCAAGTCATCCATTGAGTACCCAAAGGCCTGGCGATGCTCCTTAAGTATCTTCATGAGTTCTTCTTCTTCTCCTGAAAGTTTAGCGCTAATAATAATAGGGAATTTATTTGTATCATCTAAAAAACTGTATTTAAGACTTTCTGGTAGAGTCTTCAACTCTAGGGGTGGTAGTTCCTTGTCCCCTCTCTTTTCTGGCTCTTCAAAAGCCTCATCGGTTGGAGGTCCCAAAATAGGAAGTGAATCAAATTCATCTTGCAGTTATCCTAGGAACTTGTCCTCCATAACTATTTGTTCATAATTTGGATCTCCATTTATTTCTTCTTCATGGTTACTAAAAAAAAGAGTAGCCATTTCCTCAATAGTCCTCTCTTCCTCTTCTTTTTGTATTTGTGGAGGTCTGTCTTTAAATTTGGAAAAATGGAATTTATTTTCCGCTCCCCCAAGCTTAAGAGACACCATCGCCTTCTTGAAATTAACATAGGCACCTATATCACCTAAAAAGTTCCTTCCAAATATAATTGGGCAAAGAGTGTCAGCTGGCATATCAACAACTACAAAATCGATAGGAAAGTTTTTGTTGCCAATTGTAACAGTTGCATCTTCAACTACTCCCATTGGAATTCTAAGGTTCTTATTGGCTAACATAATTGTCATATCAGTATTTTCAATCGTAACAGGTTCTATTTCTTCTTTTATTTCTAAGTAAAAGTCATAAGATATAACATTGACTTCGGTGCCAAGGTCACATAAACCGAAATGCAAGGTTTCTTTAAATATGCGGGGAAGAATAGGCTTACCCACATCTTTTACCTTTAACCAATGTGGAAGTCTCTTCATCAAGTTCAACTATGTTATAATGTGCGTACATAGCCATAATTGCTTCCTTGGTTACCTCTTCATCTTTGGTTTCTTCTAGATGTTCCACGACTTTTGGCATGCTTTCCTCTTTCTTCTTCTCCTGTACTGCTTTGACCTGTTCATACTCAAGAATATGCGTTTGTGCAGCGTTAGGAAAAGGCAATTCATGCATTGGTTCTAGGGAGGCCAGTGTTGCTTTATCTTCTCTTTTCTTCTCAGGTCCAGGTGGTGGATCATACTTGACCGGACCGTCCTTTAGAGCTTTTATATGTTCAGTAAAAGCTTTAACAACTTGCAACACAAGATCTGAATCCAAATAAAGTTCCTTAGATAATTCTTTAACATGCCATTTTTATTGTAGTCATGAATACAATCATGTTCTATTTCTACGCCTCCTTCACTTCCTAGACCAAAAATCCATGAAACTCTATGATCACGAATTCTATTAAGTAAACCCCAAGCTTTAGGTATAGGAAGATTCATAAAGGCTCCTTTCGCGAAAGAGTCTAGCTCAATTTTATTAGGTTCAATTAAACTGCCATAAAAGATATGTAGTAAATACCATTCAGGCAAATCATGATGAGGAAATAGTCGTAGTAAATCTTTAAATCTAATATGATCTCTTACTAGTCCTTCATTAAAACGATTCTTCCAAGTCATTATAAGACGCCTGATTCCAAAAGATTTTGATAACGGGAAATATTTTGATAAAAATTCACAGGCCATATTATACCAAGTAGTAGTGGCTTCAGAGAGATCTATACCATGAGAGAGGTGTACTTGTCAAAGTTTGACTAAAAAGTTTAACCCTTACCTCATCGGTGGTATATCCCGTCAATAGAAAAGTGCCACGTATATCTTTGAAACATGTATTCGAAATAAAGATATCGATCCAACAGGAAGTAGAAGACTGAAGTCTAATAACTCTTGAATTAAATACTAGAATAGAAATGCTAAACAAAGTTCTAAGTGACAAGAATAAAATGTGAGTAATGCGTAAAAAGGTGTTTTGGGGTTTTTGGTATAAAAGCAATAATAAGTAAAGTAAAACAATTGAACACAGAAAGTAAGTATCACGTATGTAAAAGATATTGAAACTGCAATAGGAAAAATGCGTTCTCAGGGAGTAGCGGATACACCACTAGTATTACAAGGATCTAAGGTAAAGATTATTATCCTGAACATTCTCAACTATGTATGTGTGGGAGGAACTCCGTATTTGGACAAATAGGCAACAACCGCTGCTCAAATCATCCTCATAACCACATCAGACAACAATCGACATCAATCGAATTACTGCGCTATTAAGGTACATAATCCCGTAGGACGTATCCCATGGCATGGATAGTGTTTCGTGAGTTTCCTTGGTTCCAAGTTGATACGTAAGGAGTGCCAATAGCTTTATATTCACTGTAAGTGCTAACACACATCCGTCTACCAACAAGTAGTTCCCTCCATCAAGTTCCCACAAGAGGCTAATATTGAGAGGTCGACTTCTCTCAACATCAAGATGTAGACAATCTAACACATGGTCACATTAATGAATATCATAATAAACTTTAACTTATTTCAGTCTTATACTAGGGTTTCTCCATCTCCCCAAGAACTAATGATCTACTCAGACATGGAGGCAATCAACATCATAGCAATAACAATGGAATCTAGCATAGATGAATAGTACTTGTATAAATCCACAACGAGTGCAAGAATTACAACAAGATTTAGACAAGATGTAGATGGGATGGATGGAGATGGTAGTGATGTAGGGGTGGATGATGAAGATCGATGCCTTAGCCTACCGGATCTGCGCAGGGCGAAGATGGATCCTTGGTGGATGAGTTCCCCCTCCAGATGCCTTCCGGAGGTGAGGTTTCGACAATTTCTGGTTGTTCTATATGTCGTCTCTCCAAACCAGTTGCACGGAGTGAAACTATTTGAAGAGGCGGAGGCGGCGCCAACTATATGGCCGGAAAAATTGCTCCGCCCGTATAGTTGGTCGTTGAACTCTCTGCCTCCTTTGTTCGCTTCTGGTTTTCTTCTGGTATTATTAAGATTCTCCAAATAAGCGATTTATGTTGTTTTTGGCTCTTTTTATCCACAGTACAACTGCTTCAAGAATTATATCCGTTGGATCCATCATTTGTCTCGATCCTGGTGAAAACAGACATAAAATGTGCGCGCAAGCGCCGTAAAATGCCAAGATCCTACATCTACAATGTAAAATGACAATATAAAACATGATGCAAATATGCACTCATCAGGAGGCTGGATTCATCGGCTAGTCTTTTTCTTTCATCAAGTTGCCTTTGTATTCTGAGTAGGTCCCTTTTCTTGTGGTGGAGTAAGTATCGGTAAGCCATTAGGTCCTCACGCGTTGCTTCTGCTGTCATTGGGACTACACCCGATATTGCGTCCCTTGCTCTTTTCCATGTTTCTACGGATAATTGTAGAGTTAGTCGTTCACCGTCACGTCTTCCTTCTCTTCCTTGTGTGTCATGATTGATGGGTTGGTCTCGTTCGTTTCCATGGTTTCCTGCATCATCATCCGATAAAATGTTATTGGGATCAAGGATAGGGTTACCGTTAGTATCGCAGTGTCGACGTTTCCCCGAGGATCACGCACACTTGATGGTGCGTTATATATGAGCTGATAGTGTCGTCGTCCGATCCGTGGGAGACACCGTTTGAGAGATCAGTGAAATCCCTTGATTTCTGTTCAGGGACAATTTCGGTCATCCTGATTCTGAAGTCTATACTTTCGCTGCTTTCTTCGGGTTCAGTGTTTACTGGACTTGTGGCATGTGGTGGTGTTAATTGGGCATTTGATCCAAAGGAGAGGCCGCAACGTAGATCGGTCAGATCCCCCAAATCTGCGGAGTTTCCGAGTTTATCCCCTCTGTTTTTCAGCTGTGGCGCAATTTCTCCTGATGGGCTAATAGAAGATGTAGGTATCGCTGTTAGGCGCTACCGTTGGGCTCGAAGATATCTGAGCTGGTAGGCAAAAAAATTGGGTTCCTCCACCTGAAAGTGGAAACTTCCGATGATGAGATCGGATCCACCGTTGAAGTCGGCGGTAACCAAGATAGGGGTGGGCGGGTGTGGATCTGCTGCCATTGGATTATTGCTTGACGGAGAGAGGGTCTTTGAATCCGTGATTCCAGCGTCCAGATTTCCCACATACGGCGCCAATTGACGATGGGTAACCTCCGCAATGCCCATGGTTATAGACTTAGGGTTTCGTGAAAAAGAAAACGCTGGGGATTTCATCGGCTGATCAAACAAACAAGGGAGTCAAAGTCATCTGATTGTTTGTGGTTAAATCGATTATAGATCACTCAAGGATTTTTTGGTGCCTCTCCGTTGGCTCCTCCCAGCCTATACATAATAGGCTAGGTCCCGAGGCCGTATACGGATAGGTTATAATCTTACAATTATAACACTAATACAATGTCGG
This sequence comes from Avena eriantha, assembly GCA_910589775.1. Lineage (NCBI taxonomy): Eukaryota > Viridiplantae > Streptophyta > Magnoliopsida > Poales > Poaceae > Avena > Avena eriantha. Next base: position 7,850,813 of record OU342741.1, on the reverse strand, counting down.
TTTCTATTTCCTTAGCTAGCAAGTTAGGCTTTCCATCGAATGCTTCCTGGATCTTCTTCTTGGACTTCGTGGGCCATGAATCATCATGTAACCAGGGTAAATAATCATAAGAACCCGATTATTCATACCCATGTCAACGACGAACTCCAGCAATGAAAAGAAAGGGAACATTGAGGAGAGAGAGAGAGAGAGAGAGAGAGAGAGAGAGAGAGAGAGAGAGAGAGAGAGAGAGAGAGGCCTTGTTGTCGCTTCGCTCCATGCTGTCAGGAAACGGCATGTGGCGGCTGGGAGATGAGTCGAGATCTGATGGAGGAGGAGCGAGGGCTCGATCGTGCTATCCAACCCCCGAGCACTTTTTAGCACTTGGGTTTGATATAAATATTAAAATAAATGTTGAAATTCGAAAATTGTTCATGTTATAAAAATATTCAAATTCGAAAATTGTTCAAATTTGAAAACTGTTTCAAATTCAAAAACTGTTCAGAAAACAGAAAAGAGAAGTGAAAAGAAAACAGAAAACGGAAAAAAAAAACTGAAAATAGAGACACAGAAATAAGAATGAGAAAAGGGTAAAACGTTACATGGGCCGGCCAAACGCACGCGCCCGCGTGAGCGGAGCCTATTAACGTGCGGGTTAGACGATAAACAGCATTCGCCCAGCCGGTAGACCACGGTAAAAGAAATCCAGTTTTGTTGGGCTTTTGGCTTATATAAGCAGAAAAAGCCACGGCGAAAGCCCAACCAAACCTCCTTTTCCCCTTTCCCCTTCTCCACGCTAAATCCTTCCCCTTTCTGCCATGGCTGCCGCGGGCAGGTGAAGCTCGCCGATGTTGCCGTCCACCCGGAGCTGCGCTGAGAGCACGTGAAGGACCTCCGCGTAGTCCTCGAAGAGTCTACGTCAACCCGGAGCGAGGAGGAGAAGGATCGACGTCAACGAATTCGTCCACGTTACCTCGACGGCCGTACACCGTCAACCAGGCACCCTACTCTTCGGCTTGCTCACGACTTCACGAGGGTCAGCACCGCGTCTCCTTTTTAATTTCTGTCACTTTTTCGCCGATTTCCGTGCGGGCTTGTGAGCGACCGCCGGTTGTGCCGTGCGCGCCATCGATGCCGTCGCCGCCGAGCATGCCTAGGTCCTTTAATTGCTTCCCCGCGTTGCGTAGATGCTGCTAGGCCACTCCATGGTCACCGCGCTGCCGAGTTGAGGTCGCCGTCGCCGGTCTTCGCCGCCGCGCGCGCGCTGTGACCAAGTTCAGGAAACGCGTTCGTCACGCGACAGTTTCTGCATTAACACTCATGTCAGTTTCAGTTTCAGTACGAGCCAAAACCAGCCTCTAGATCTAGCTACTTTACCCGCCGATCTACACTTCCAGCAGCTGGTAACCCTAGCCCAGTAGTTGCCCTCGCAATTTCATCTCCGAGCCCTCCAGTTCGAGCCCAGAACCGCTCGGATTTGTCCCCAGTTTCGCCGCTGTCAAACACGCGATCTGAGTTCAGCTCAGATTCAGTTTTGGCAGTTTGACATGAACGCCCTTTCACTTATGTGCTTAATTACCGAATCAAGTCCCTGCACATGCCAAAATTTCCCAGACCCCCCTAGATATTCACAGAACCAACCCACAATCCTCTAGGCTTTTCCAATATTGCCAGTGAGCCTTTTCTATCACCAACAAGCCCCTGGGCTTTTCAAATCTGCTAAAAACTTGATTCAAGTCTGGCCATTCGAATTTTGAAAAAATTTAAACCTCAAAGTTGCTTAAAATTGTTTACACATTCTAAATATAAACTCTGTTTTGTATTTTAATCATACATTAAGTTCTAGGAATCTTTTTTGCACCCTACCATGTTGGTCTGCCAAGTAAAATATACCAAGTACTTGTAAATTTCAGCAGGCTTGCTTGCAATTTTTATGTATATATTGCAATAAAGTTCATGATATAGTGGATTTTCTAAACCCAAGGTAGCTTGACAATTGTGTGCATGTAGCTTGAAGTGGTTGAAGGCTTATAGAGTTACTTCTATGTTTGAAATGATCTTAACATAGCACATATAATTTTACTAATGCACTGTATTTTATGATTTTGCTCCAGTCCTAGTCCAAGCAGGCATTCAACCGGTGCCAGCAGCAGCTTTGTCGAGTCGCCGGTGCCTCAGTGTTGTAGCCAGCGGCAAAGTATGCTCCTCCAGGCTCTTTTTTCCTTAAACAACTTAGATGACAACAGTGGTCAGTTAACTATATCCATAAGCTTACCTTGGTCTTTAACTTTTCATCTAGGATGAGGGCAAGATATATATCTGGGATGCTGTTCTCTTCTTTTCGCCGGGCTCGCAGTTCCAAGCCGATTCTTCATGCATCTTCAACAAGATATTTGTCATCCTCAATTCCGGAGAAGGTCCCAGTGACCCAGCGAATGTATGTACACCCCCCCTCTCCCCAAATTATGTTTGTCGCAGTACATATGTGTTAACTTCCATGTCATAATATGTGACAATAGGAACCAAATAATTCTCTTGCTGCACAATGTCGCCGCACAAAAACTAATCTTACTCTCTAATTCCCACTCCCAACCCTGCCGACCACTGCTATCCCCTGCTACACAATCCTGCTGCTATGGCAGATGAATGTTTAACATTTACTTCTTCGATTTGAGATGTGGTTGGTTTACTTATCTGCAGCCTGTCTATGATGTATGGTTTGTTGCTCAGTTATGCTTACTGTGCTGTAAAATCCTAAGAGTTTGGAATTGGAATTGAGTTTTAGTTGTACAGATGGAAGTGCGAATAGTATTGTTATGTGATGCGAATCTGTCTTTAGGTCTCCAGATTAGTTTAGTTGGTTTCACGGATAGCCCAGTCTAGATTTTTATGTGTGCTACAGAATTTGTGTTTAGATGCAACACACCATGGATTGTGAATTTGATGTTAACAGCATATCTCACCTTACATGCATATTATTAAACTGTTTATGTAGTTATTCTGAGCTTCAGTTTATGGTGTTACAGGCAATTCGCAAGGCGTTATGCCAACGAGAAAGATCTCATATGTCCCATTAAATACTTCCGTGAAGAGTTTAGCTTCCTCAACTCGTTGGATGGCAACGAGCTGCTTGCCTTATTTGGCAAGAAAGGTGAAAGTGAGGTTTCTAGGAAGGTTGCGAAGGCTGTCAGGTCACTTTTGGGGATTATCTTGGGCAATCATGCTGTTGGGATAGCATGTGGGGATAGCTTGAGATTGAGTAACCTTAGGATCTCAAGATCCTTGGGTGAATTTGCGCTGCTAGATCCCCCCAAGAAGAACTCAAAGGATAAATTGCTTGGAGACTTTGGCCGTGTGGCAGATGTACTGGATGAGATTGCGAAGCTTGTTTTGGGGCCTGGTGTGGTTATGCCGAGAGTATGGGATGACTTCATCATGAAGCTACGTGAGGAGTTCCCCAGAGTTGAGCTCATTGTCTATCACAGCCTTTTCTTGCCTGTGAGCCTACGATATTGGCTGTTGGTTACAGTGGACCAGCGGTTTCGAAAGGACTTCGATTCGTTGAAACAAGAGCAGAAGGATGCTATCCGTGTGTTCTTCAAAGAGCTTGGGAAGCTTCGAAAGGAAGATCTGGCATCTCTTGCGTCCAGCAATGAGTTCATCAAGTTCATTTCCTTGAAATCAAGGAGGGGGTCTAAGGCAAGGAAGAAAGGCAAGTCAAATTCTGACCTGAGCAGCCTAGACGCAATTTTCAGCGACAAGGCCCGTGACATAATTGCATGTGCTAGGGACTCTTGCGCTCATGGATGCAAAAGTAAGAAGGAATTGCAGCAACCCGAAAAAGATGCAATGCCCAGCATCAAACACCACTGGAGGACCCGAGAGAAGATTATTCAGTTGCTTGCTGTGCTGTTTGAGCTGCTGGAACAAACCTACATTGACCTGTGTTACAATGATAAGGCTTTGTGGAGTCTGCTGGGGCTGGCTGAGGTCTTCGGTGAGACAGAGGAGACTTGGAAGGCCGCATTGGATGCAATCGAAAAGGAGATTGATGGAATGAAGGCTACTGAACGTGTGAAGGAAAAGGCTTTGGCTGTGGAAGTGGAAGTGGAAGACGAAGACGAAGACGAAGACGAGTGATGCTGGTGCAGACGAAGATGAATGTTGGTGAAAGGAAAGGCTCTAGAAGAGGAAGAGGAAGAGGAAGACTGATTGATGGTGCTGCTGCAGACGAAGACGAATGGTGGTTTCATGGGTACGTGTCCTTGTGGTATGTAACACATGGACGGTCTAATCTGCAGCTGATGCTGCCTTCGCGTTGAGTACTATGTAAGCAGGCTCGTTTCTGTGTGTTCCAGGGCATTTTCTTGTGCTGCTGTCGTTTGTGTCGTGTGACACAGTCACAGTGGATGAATGCATCAATGAGCTATGTTACATGGGATTGACAGACAGAACTTGTTTGTCGCTCGATATGTTTAATCAGCTCCTCTGTGCCCTTGCATCTTGCTTTTCTTTCTGTTGTGTGGGTTGTCTCTGTGGCATTTGTAAGCATTATGAGTGTTGTTTATTCGCCTGCGGCAAATCTAGCCTAGGCCTTGTCCTGGCGGTGGACATGTATGACAAGAATGGATACATCTTCTTGGACGGCGATAGCCAAGCCAATTCCAAGTGCACTCTCCCCTTCTAATTCCAACCATGATGCATCGATTAGATTAGAGTCGATCGATCGATCGTTCACTCAACTCTCAAAACGTGAGGACGCAGCGCGACGCGACATGACTCCCAGTCCCAGGTTGGTGACGAGATTCCAGCCAGCCGGCTGCATCGAGCTATGATTCGGCGAGGAGGATGGTGAGCACGCCCGCACCGACCATCACGTAGTGACTACTACTAGTAGAAGAGAAGCGTGTTGTCAGGCTCCGCGAACGCGTCCCCGGCCGGCGAGCTGTAGATTCTGCTCTGCTCCAATAAATGGGCTGGGGTTCCCTCGATGGCAGCCGAATCGCGTCCTATACCTTCCTCGCCGACATCCCCGCGTCATGCGCTCTCGGAGAACGCGGAGGCCCATGGCCGCCCGCCACGGTCCTTGATGCGGCACGATGGCTGCGTGCTCGCCCACCGACCTGACAGCCGCACCGCCGGCGGCTAAGCTTGGCGCCGCCGGCCGTCACATCTCAGTGGCACGACCGAGCACGAATACACCAACGTGCGGTCGGCGGGGCGTCCCACCTGCCACGCCCACGCGTCGTCTCGTCGTCAATGCATTCCATCACCATGTACTCCTTCCCCGCGCCCACGCCGCCGTTCGCGCCCAGCCGCCGCGCCATCCACAATGCCACGTCTCGGTTGGGCCCGCGGCGCGTGGCCCAGGCGTAGCCGTCCCAGATGGTCGCGTGCACCTTCATCGCCTGCCTGCTCAGGTAGGGTAGTAGGTTCTAGCTCTATGTCACTCTCGTGGTTCCTCAACACACGCACCGGCGAGCCGTCCACGGTCCAACCAGAAGCTAGATGAAGCAGAGCAACGGGAGGAGACGAACAGTGCTGTTTGGCTCTTGGTTATTAAATTGCCGAGATTTGATTCGATGCTGGAAACATTTTCTTTCGGCAGCAGGATCCAGGAGTAGTATAGTACTACCTCCGCTTCTAAGGCATATAACTTTTTTCAAAAGTCAAACTAACTAAAATTTAACCAAATTTTTAAAGAAAAATATTAATATTTACAATACATAATCTATACCTTTTCATAATCATGAAACATATTTTTACGTGGTATCTATATAATATAATATCTTGATAGTTTTTTCTAAAAGTTTGGTCAAACTTTACATGATTTTAATTTTTTAAAAAGAGTATTGGCTTGCTGCTATTGCCTTCTTCACGACCTTTTTTTTTGTTCTAGACTAGACTAAGCCTAAGTTGACACGGTACCTGTACTGCACGTGCATGCTTGTCATGTTGTTCATCGCGTTTTTTCCTGACCCTAGCATGTTCGTTTAAAGTAACAATAGTTTTGAGTCACGTTATCGTTTAACAAAAAAGAAATATGAGAAAAAACTACCTCACACTCCGAGAAAACAAGTTCTTTTCTGATAATCAATAGCACAATATATTTGTAGTGCCGAATAGCACATGACGGAGATACATAAACTATATATATATATAGAAAAAATACTTCTTACTCCCGGGTGTAACTATACCCACGTCTCATATACCGTCTTACGAAAGTATTTGTAATACTTTATCTGTTTGAGTATGTTCATATACTATATCTAAGATACTTCCAAGCAAGTTAGGTGAAAAAATTGCAAATACACCTATAGTTTGCACTATATATGTAAAATACCGTCCTATTTATACGTACAAAAGGAGCATGTGAATAAAAATTACATACTACCAAAAAAGTAGTATATATACTGCCCAAATATTCTTATATACTTCATACTACGCGTACATACCTTCCGGTATGGTAGATACTGCCTATATAGTGTGAAACACGTGTGGGCGTAACTACACCCGGGTGTAGTATGAATATGTCCTATATATATATATATATATATATATATATATATATAAAGCGTCTCCAACGATTACAAAATAAAAGCTAAAAAATAAATCTTTAAGGTCTTCAAAAATTTCTTCTTCCATGCTTATACTTGTCTCAAGGCAACCAAATAAACATGCAGGGCTGCAAAATTTTAAGCCACGTGGGGAACTCTATGGCACCGCAATATTTTAAATATACAATTATTATGTATATGTCAACCATCATATTACATAGTAATTGGATATATGAAGAAGCATACCTATTTTTTCTGAACAGGAAAGGTCCCGAGAGGTACATTGACAAAAGGATCCCAAAGTAAAAAAGAAATTACAAGTGGATCCTTCACTTTTAGAACAAGCACCCTAGAAAGATTCACGAAAACGCGATCAAGCCCTAGATCGCCGCCAACGAGAGGAGACCTCCAGACGCACCCGCCCATGCATCCACCAGGGACGGCACCACTTGGGAGGCATTGGCGTGCGTCGAGGTCGATATAGATCCTCCAGCGAAGGAGGAAGGAGAGGCCTGAGCAACCGAGCTCAAGCGTAGCAGGGCCACTCCTATGACCAAGGATAGAGTGAAGGAGATATGCCATAGAGGCAAATAATAAATGGTGTTTATTAGCATATCTCAGTTAGTTCATAATAGTTTTATATCATGCTATAACTATATCAATCAGAAATATTGATACACGTGTGGTATGTAAACAAACCAAGTCCCTAGTAGCCTCTATTTAACTAGTTCATTGCTTAACTCATGATCAAGGTTTCCTGATCATGGAGCATTTATGTCAATTGACAATGAGGGCATATCATTAGTGAATGATATGAAGGAAATGTTTACCCAACATAAGTATTCTGACACGATCAAGTCACATAGTTCATCGTTGCAATAATCAGGAAACGAAGTGACCTTCTTCTAAGACCGTGCGATCATATCTAATCACTATCATCCGAGGCTGCCTTGATTGCATTAACCGTCAAACTATAACAATGTGATCATAAAGGAGTTTATCAGGTATTCCAAAGGGATATGTTGAGGCGTATGTATCAAGAACGACTTGTTGTCCCATGTGATGGAAAGATACACTGGTCCCACTCAGTGAGATTGCATACAAGAAGCTGCAGCAAATGACTAGGTTATGAGGATGCAATATCATGTAAACGAGATAAGTAGACTTGTTGGTAACGAGATTGAACAAGGTATGTTGATACCGATGATCAGATCTCGGACGAGTTATGTATTGAAGTAACAAAAGGAATTGGACTCGACATTTATGGTTCAAATGACAATATCATCGTTGAATGCACAGGGGTCATTATGAGTATCCAGATCCCGCTAATGATTATTGATTAGAGAAGGGTGTCTCGACCATGTCTATGATGTTTCCAAACCGTAGGATAACACACTTAAGGGTTCTACAAAGCTTGGAGATCGTTTGAGTCATCGGGATCATTGGTGGAAAGAAGAGAGAAAGTCGGAATGGTTCCAGGAGAATTCGAAGAAAGTTCAGAATGATCAAAAAGGAGTTTTTGATCATGAGGAAATGTTAAATATGTTTTTAATATTAATTATTGGAATTAATGTTTAAAACTAATATTTAAAATGGTTTTGGGGCAAATCCTCCCTAATGGGCCACTTCCCGGGGAAAGGGCCCATGTGGCGGGGAGGTTTCCTAGGTCACCTGCCTGGCCAGACGTGGGTCGCACATGGGATGGGGGTGGGTTCCACCCATCTAGCCACCTCCCATGGCGCCCCCTCCTCCTTTTGTCCCACCTTGCCAGCTGGCAGGTGGGAGTCCCTCCCCTTATCTTATATAAAGAGGGGTCCAGAGAGAGGGAAAACAACGATTAATGAATTGGGGATTTTCTAAGGAAATTTTCCTTGGGTATTTATCCTCTCTCTCTCTCTCTCCGACTGGCTCTCGTGCTTGCGGTTCCAAGAAGAACATCGTGCATGGGAGAAGACACCACCCTGGCACGCCATCGCGCTGCTGGATCCTAGTTCTAGAAGGTCTAATTCCGCATCCCAGTTGTATCATAGAGAACGGGAGTCGTTGTTGAGCACCGGACGTGTGCGAAACCACAGAGGTGCTGTTAGTTGTGGTACCTAGATGTTGTGCAAGGAGCAAAGCGAAACATTAAACACTTTCGGTCGACAAGAGTATGTCACCGAAGCTATCCTGTTACTACATTAACTTATAGATAGACTTTGACACTGGTGTTGCGCTAGTTAGAAAAAATATTGTTTTCTTATACAAACCCCTTCAGTGGTATCAGAATCGATCTATGCGTAGCTATGCTAGTACAAATAGAATACATGTTGAATATGGGCATTGATCATCTAGTGTTACCCTCTAATGTGTACTTGTTTATATTGTGACACTGTTTGATGAAGTGGCCCAGACCGACCTTACGTATAAGCTTACGCGAGACTGGTTCCATACTTGACATATGGCTTGTACCATATATGCAGCTGGTGGGTGTCTATTTCTCTCACAGTAGTTGATATAACATTTGCAACGAAGGGCCTCGATAGGGGTGTAATAGAGACAACTATTTGATCAATATTATGATTGAAGTTCGTAGGTAAGAGACGGTTTTATCGTGAAAGCCCTAGCAGCCACGTAAAATCTGCAAAAGATAAAGTAAAGGTGTCTAAATTTATTTTGCAGGGAGCATGTGATGTGATATGGTCATTTTATATTGTTGTATGAAATGCATCTTATGTAAAGCAACCGGCAGGAGCCACTTGGTTGCTCATTCTATTCTAACAGTCTGCGTGCCGAGATCATGATGTCAAGTAGATTAATTTATGTTACTAAGTTGTAGTAGTAGTCATCATGATGGGTGACCGACTGGAGGTGTCGTGGACTTGTCGTTATGCTGGTGGGAAAGATGGAGATCATGGCGCAATCATGAAGGATCATATCATATTACATATTATGAATTGCATGTGATGTTAATCCTTTATGCATATTATTTATTTGCTAGTATTAGATATACAATGGTAGAAATTATAAGATGATCCTTGAACTAATACTAACAATAATGTTCTCTCTTAGTGTGTAACACTAAGAAAGTTCTCTATTATAAAGCACGCCGTGGCGATCGAGTGTTAGACATATCGGCATTCACATACGGCGGGTGTAAGCCATGTCACGCAACAAATACACTTAGATTAAATTGGCGAGCCTAGCATGTATATACATGGTCTCAAAACATGAGAGATCGAAAGTTCGAGCATGAGTCACATGAATGATGTGATCGACACTGTGTTGTCTACCTTTGCAGCTATGTCACCGGCCGTGATGATTAGGGGTGGTGTATTGAATTTGGATCATGTAATCCCTAAAACCGTCTTAGGGATGATAGTTTTTGTGAGAGCTCATGTAATAATTTGATTATAAAACTTGAACTCATATTATGAACTTAGTCTTAATGTCTTTGAAAATTTCCTTGTAGATCATGTCGTACCGTCATGTGTACTACGACCATGTGTCTTTCTTGCGCGATGAAATGCTTAAAGTAGATGGGTCTAACTTCATAGGCTGGTATCAACGCCGCTTAAGGGACCTCCTCAACATTAATGACATACTCTACACAATACAATAACCACTAGGAGATGCTCCCGATGATAATGCAAGTGAGGAAGATAATGATGATAAATTTCGGGCTCGCCACGACATGTTCATCCGTGTCCAATGCAGCATGCGCGTTGCCATGGAACCTGGATTATGGGAACACTTTCTCCACACTAAACCATATGATATGATCTATGAGTTGAAGGCGCTCTTCATTCAGCAAGTTAGAATTTTGAAGTTTGAACTATTTGACAAGTTTCTTTCACAAAAGATGGAAGAAAATACATGCTTGGTGAATCACTTGGAGATCATGCATGTGTTTCATGTATGCCTCGTGTATGATGTGGACTATTGGATGACAAACCAAATTGCGATAGATGGGGTGTTGCGCTCGCTTCCGCGCAGCTACAAAGAGGTTGTCAGGGGCTATGTGATGAAAGAGGATTCACTCACCTTTCATCAGTTCATGGCGCAGTTAAGGACTATCAAGGTAGAACCTACCACAGGAGATATCATCGATGGAGAAGGTATATACATGATATACAGTTTATAAATTTGTTTCTCACAAAACACTTTTGCAGTTTTACTAAGTATTTGATACTTGTTCTGTTTTGTGAAAACATGACTATCTGCTTGAGAGTTGCATGGAGAAGATGAGGAGACACAGCGTGTTGATGGCAAGCAACATGTTTATGGCTGAAGACAATACTTTCTCTACATTTATTGTCCATATTAGTTTAGAATTTTAATAATTTTTTTAATCGATTTAAGTGTGTGAACTTATTAGTATGTCTTGCATCTCGCAAGATAGTTGTTCATATAAGTTAGTGACAAATCATTTGTTCTACTATTATGAATATTTTTTATTATGGTCACATTTTCGGTTATGAATGCATTATTCTTATTGTAATCTTGATCATAATGGCTTAAACATGTAGAAAACATTGGAAGCTAAAAGATATCCAAACTTAGTAATGGCATCATTGATGAATGACACTATTGTTTAAGTCATGTTAGTGTATGCATGTAAAAAGTTCATATCGGTGAAACATGAAGTCTTTAGATATTTGATGTTTTGATAACATGCAAAACCATGCCTCATTGAGCAGGATGACTTAAACCTCATGTTCTAGTAAAGCAAAATATGTTCTAAGTCGCTTAATTTCATACATAGTGATGTATTATAATTCGTCGCTTTAGTGGATATCATTATTTCATAAACATGATTGTGGATCTATGTGAATACATGTATTCACTAAGTGAAACATGAATCTGGAACTATTTGAAATGTTCAAAGACTTTTAGAATAAAGAAGGATATAAAATTAAAAAATTGCAAGTCTCTGCAATTTGATCAAAATGACTGGCATTTGAGTTAAGTCTTTGGCATAAAAGTCTTGTAAATTTTGTTCCACAAATTGCGGTGATTGGATATTTCAAAATGTATTGACATGTCTAAACATCGTAATCATATTTTATTGGATACATATGGTCTAAAATTATCTCTTACCAGGTTACCGTAGTAGTTTAAGAGTTATAAGTCAATAGTAGCAAACACTAAAATAGGGAATCATCCAGATTCGTGGAAACAACACCATATGAGTTATGGCATGTTCGAGTTTCTAGAGATTTTGATAATTTCAAAATTGTGATGAAGAAATGAATGTTTATAGAGTATTCATAGGAAACTATGAATACATTTTCCACAACTAAAAGGCAAACCTGTTGTTTCCCAACATGTTGTTTTCTCCATAAGGAGTTGCTCGATAGAAGTGTTAGTGGAAGAAAGTAAAAGTTCAAAACCATGGTATTTGACCTTACCTCCTAATATTGAGCAGCGCAGCGGGATTAGTTTTGAAACGAAACTCTACAAGTAGAAAAAAACTAATGATAATGATCATAATGTTTCAAAAGTTAATAGTTTTTCTAAAGAAAATAGGATCCAATAATACATTCCGCCATTTATGGAGTTATATTGTTGATTCACTTGTCATGTTAATGGAACAAGACATACCTACGAACTACAAGGAAGCGATCATCATGAATATGCGATCCCATCACCTTGATAACTTGAGAAGAATCTCCATCACCTAGGTCACGTGAAACAACTTGCCCTTCTTGGGAGTCATTATTCTCTCAAAACTCCACATCCCAAGATACTTCAACACAACCATTGGTTTTGTTGTAGTATCTATAGATATGAGAGTTTTTTGCATAGCCAACAAAGATACCATCTATAATTCTAGATTCGAATTACTAAGCTTTTCTTTCTTGTTCTTGACGAGGCACTTGCACCCAAAGATGCGGAAGTAGTTGACGTTGGGATTGTTCTTTGTGAGTATCTCATACAGAGTCATGTCGAAGGGATCTCAGAGGAAGAGCCAGTTCATGTAATGAACCGCGGTAGCAATGGATTCTCCCCAAAAGTTGTGGGGTGATTTGAATTCACTCAACATTGTTCTTTCAATCTCAATGATTGTCCGGTTCTTCCTTTCAACAACACCATTTTGTTGAGGGGTGTGGGGAGCCGATCGAGAATTCATGTGTGAACCCCTCATCTTGAATGAACTCTTGCATGGATTAGTTCTTGAATTTGGTACCATTATTGGTCCTAATGGTCTTGATCTCCACTTCATGGGTACATTGAGATTGCATGGCAAAGATCATGAATTTCGTGTAGGTCTCATCCTTATACTTGAGGAAGAAGACCCAAGTATATCTTGAATAGTCATCAATGATGATAAGTACATACTTCCTTACACCAATAGAATCATATGTTGATGGTCCAAAGAGATCCAAGTGAACGAGATACAAATGCCTTGAGGTAGCCACCTTAGATATGGAAGGATGACTCTTACCAATTTCCTTCCCGGAGATGCAAGCACAACACACATGATCTTTCTCAAAAGAGACACCGGTTAGTCCAACAATATGCTCACCCTTTAGGAGTTGTTTAAGATTTCTCATGTTGACGTGGCCTAGGCGGTGATGCCAAATACATCCCACGTAAACCTTAGTCATTAGACATGCAAGAAGAAATGGGCTCTCTTTCGAGAGATCAACCACATAAAGTTCATCTTCCACATATCCAATAAGGACCAATCTGAGATTATCACTCCTAAATACTTTCACAACTATTCTAGAAAAATATGAATCATAGCTGACATCCGCAAGATGTTTAATTGAAAGTTTTAGCCAAGGTTTTCAACAAGCATGACTGTCTCTAGGGTCAAGGCCTTGGAGACCACCAACTTGCCATAACCTAATACCTTTCCTTTAGAGTTGTCTCCAAAAGTGATGCTTAACGTTGAATTGACATCATGAATGAATATTGGTCAAGCGCACTTCTACCTCTGATCATATGGTTGGTGCATCCACTACCAAACACCCATTTTGATCCACCGGAGGCATATCCCTACAAAATCAATTCTTTGATTTGGGAACCCAAGTAATGGGTTCCCTAGCATTAGCAACTAGATCTTTTGGTACCCAAATTGAGTACCATATATAAGCATAACCATTGCTAGGGACAACATATTTCGCATATACATACCCTAGAGTACCCTTACATAGCACATAGGATGCATTAGATTTTCCCGTAAATTTATGATTTGGGTTGCCCCTTATGGCTCCCCCATTCGCAACATTCTTCTTAACTTTGTTATCCACCTTGTGCCCTTCTTGCACAAAGTTGATCTTCTTCGGTGGAATGGAACCATTCTTGTTGTTCTTTGGTTCAACCCAACTCCTTGCTTTGGAGTTTGATACGTCCAAAACGTATCTATAATTTTTGATGCTCCATGCTAGTTTTATATGATCTTTCTTGTGTTTTGTTCATATTTTGAAGTGTTTCTTTACATTTTTTGGAACTACCTATTAACAAGATGCCACAGTGCCAGTTGCCTATTTTCTGTTGTTTTTGGTTTCAGAAAGTCAGAAAAGTAATATTCTCGGAATTGGACGGGACAAAAGCCAAAGTCAATATTTTACCGTGGGACACAACGAGTCCGAAGGAGAGACGAAGGGGGGCCACAGGGTGGCGCGGCCAGCCCTAGGGCGCGCTGGCCCTATGGCGCGCCGGCCCTAGGTGTGGGCCCCCTGGCCGGCCTCCGACCTTGCCCCTTCGCCTATAAAAGCCCCCTGAGACGAAAACCCGAAGTACCCGATCAAAATTCCACGAAAGAGTTTGTAGCCGCCGTCATCTCCATCCCTAGACCGGGAGAGATTCTGAAGCTCTTCCCGGCACCCTACCGGAGGGGAGAGATCACCCTGGAGGCCTTCTTCATCACCATGCAAGCCTCCAGGATGATGCGTGAGTAGTTCCTCCTTGGACTACGGGTCCATACAATAGCTAGATGGTTGGTTCTCCTCCTTTGTGCTATCATGTTTAGATCTTGTGAGCTCCGTTCATGATCAAGATCATCTATTTGTAATCCTATGTGTTGTATTTGTGGGGATCCGATGGATATTGAGATGCTATGTCAGATTGATTATTGATTCTATCATGTATGTGTTATTTATGATCTTGCATGCTCTCCGTTTCTTGTGGCTATCTTGGCCAAGTAGTTGCTTGTGACTCCAAGAGGGAGTATTTATGCTCGATAGTGGATTCATGCCTCTAGTAATCTGGGGAAGTGACAGAAATCTCTAAGGTTGTAAATATGCTATTGCCACTAGGGAGAAAACAACTGTCTTTTGTTCATGGAACATTAGTACTGTTTACTTTACACACTTTGCTTAATGCAATAATCTGTTGCTTGCAACTTAATACTGAAAGGGGTTCGGATGATAACCTGAAGGTGGATTATTATGATGTGTATTTGATGTTTTGCATCCCGAAAAAACTCATCGAGACGGGGGAGGTGCAGAGGATAGGGATCACGCGATCACTAAAATTGTCCAGGGTTATGACAATTTTAGTGGAGACCAATTATAAATTGATCTCTTATTATAAACTTAGTCTAGATGTCTGTTTGCAAATATCTTAGTAGATCTTAGCCTATCCCATTGAGGTCCTTTGAGACCATGGGAATATATTGCTTAATTTGGAACTTAGCAAAAGGGACAACTTCATAGATTAATACCCACACCTGAGGGATATCCTCGTAAAAGGTGATCTTCTCTTCTTGATACAATAACCATTAGGAGATAATTCGATGACTCCAGAATGTTTGGAAAAATACTTGGTGATCTTGCATTAGAGTTGAGAACTCTTGGAAGGGCTTGATTGCAAAATGGAGATCATGGATGAAAAGGTACATGTAAGATATACAAATTATAAATGTGGTTCTTGCAAAACTCGTTGCAGTTTGCAAAGTATTTCATACTTGTCCCGTTTTGTGAAAACAGGAGGATCTGCTTGAGAATTGCTGGTTTTGAGGCAACGTGACTTGATGACGGCAAGAAAAATAGTTGATGGCCGACATCACCTCTTCCCTCAAAGTTTGTCATTTGGATTAGTGGACTTGAATATAATTTTGTAATCCTTGTTTGTGTGTCTTGCTTTTTGGCGAGATGATTATTCATATGAATAAGTTACAAGCCAGTTTGTACTATCCTTATGAACAATACCATTATGGTCACATTATGATTACAAACAAGTTATTATCATCACTATGTTAATGATAATAGTTTAAACATTTATGAAAGGATTAGAATGCTAAAAGATATCCAAAGTTTAATAATGAAAAGACACTATAGTTTAAGTCATTTTGGTTATTGCAGGTTCTTTATGAAAGATCGGGGTCCTAGATGCTTAATCTAGAGACTTTGCAAAACCATGCCTCTTGGGCAGAATGACTAAAACTCCGCATTCTGGTAAAACAGTGATATGCGAAGAAATGTTGAATCTTATACATAGTGATGTATCGCATTTTCAACAAGTAGTTGAAATCATTTGTTAATTGTGTACTTAAGTGAATAAGTGTATTTACTTAATGAAACAAGAGTTTGAAATGATTTGAATTGTTCAAATGAGTTCACAACAAAAGGAGGATATTGAAATTGAGAAGAATACGAAGTCTCTTCGATTTGATCGACACGACTAAAGTATTCAAGTTAAGTTTAGCATAAAAGGGACTTGTGAAAGATGTTTCACAAATTATGATAAATTGAACGAATTCAAACTGTGTTGAAATGTCTAAACGTCATAATCAATATGTATTAGATACATATGGTATAATATTATCTCTTATCAGGGTTATAGTTGTCGTTTAGAGTTAGAGATCAAAATAAGCAAACACTCATTTGAAATACAAAGGAATATCCAAAGATTCGTGGAAACAACACCATAATTGTTATGGCAAGTTCGAGTTTCTGGAGATTTCGACAAGTCGAAATCATGGCGAATAAACAAGTCTTTGTAGAACATTCTTAGGAAGCTATGAATGCATCTTCCACAAGGGGCAAAACTATTGTTGTCCAAAGTCAACGTGTCTTAATGAAGATACAGGTGGAAGAAAGTAAAAGATCAAAACAAGGTATTTGACCTTGCCTCTGAATTGTTGAGTGGCGCAGCGAAATTTGTTTCGTGAACCAAACTCTACAAATAGAGGAGAAACCAATGATAATGATCATAAAGTTTCAGTGAATACTTTTGCTAAAGAAAGTAGGATTCAACTATATATTCTACAAGTTTGTAGAATTATATTATTGAATCACTTGTCATGTTTTGAACAAGACATACCTACGAATACAAAGAAGTGTGATGGACCTAAGTATGAGAAATGAATGGTCATTGAAATCTCGTTAGTGGGATTCTCAATTTGATGGTGATCAAATAATTTTGGAATGTCCAAGATTATCGAGAGGACCTAGTTTTTGAGTGGGAGCTTAGTGAAATCCCTGGATCTCAAAAATGAATGTCATATTCGAGTGGGAGCGTGAAATCATTCTAAGATATGTGGACAACATATGTGAATAATGTGATTGGTGTTTAAGTTTGGATGAAGTTGAAGTTATTAAACAAAAGATCTATCGAGATAGATTAGTAAGTTTAATAAACACTAAATGTTGAATGCTTCCTGGACTTGATTCTGAAAGATGTTTAGAATGTCCTAAGCAAGATTTTGAAGAAGCTCAGAATGGAACAAGGTGAGAAAGTAGTTCTTACTATATGAAGCATTGAGTTATCATTGCAACTATGGTTGAAAGAAAGAGATATGTTGCATCTCCTATGCCTCAGTCATAGGTTCTTCCATATAACCATGTTGTATACTCGATATAAAGTGGCCCGAGGTTCTAGTTGGTTGGACAAAATCTTAACTGTAAGAACATGTATCTAAGTGATTCTCGAGTTGATCACTGAACCAGAATGAAGTTTGTACATAAATGGCAAGAAGCAATGTAAGTGGCATAGATGCACATCATGCACTAGGATCTACATAGATATAGAAGTATAAAGGCTCCATCTGATGTGATGTATAATGTTATGGCAGAGCTAGTTCGATTTTAACATAGAATGATGTGTCCTAGGGCCCAGTGCCCATGAGAAAGCCCTCGAGGTTGATCTAACGTCACTGTAAGCTCCTGGAATCCGGCCTCGTTCTGCTGCCATGACTATAGTATATACATAAAGGAGAGCAAAGTGTGTTTCAAAGTTTAGATGACAACGGTGAAAACGACCATCATCATAAACACTAGAAACAAAAATCTCACTTTGTCGCCAAACAAATACTTCGACCCATTATAAGATAAGGGTGTGAATGTCAAAATTAGTAAGACATTAACGATTTGCAAAGACATAATGATCTGGTAAAACAGAACATGGACATGACGTTTCCTATAAGCATGCATGATCTATAAACGCATATGGTATATGGTTTATATGAGTAAAATGCGAGCTGGATTATTTGTACTCTAGTGCAAATGGGAGACTGAAGGAGATATGCCCTAGAGGCAAGTAATAAATAGGTTTTTATTGTCATATCTCAATTAGTTTATAATAGTTTCATATTGTGCTATAACTGTATCAAGTAGAAACATTGGTACAGGTGTGGTATGAAACAACCAAGTCCCTAGTAGCCTTTATTCATACTAGTTCGTTGGTCATGAAGATGATCTGACTTTCAAGATCATGGGCATTTATGCCGACTGACAACAAGATCATATCATTGGGGAATGATGTGATTGGACATTCCTCGAAGGATTGCAACACGATCAAGTCATATAGTTTATTGTTGCAACAGCTATACCTAGACTCCTTCTCCTTAGACCGTGAGCTCATATTACTCACTGTTTCCTGAGGCTGCTTTGACTACATCAACCATCATCTGGTAATACGGTGGCCATAAAGGTGTATGTTGGGTATTCCGAAGGAACAGTAGATGACATGTGACTGCAAGACCGGGATTTGTTGACCCACATGACGGGTAAAGATACATACAGCTGGCTTGGTGAGATTACATCCATAAATGTTACAACATGTGACTAGGTCACGGGGATGTAATATCACGGTAACAAGAAAACAGAATTTGTTGTGAACGAGATTGAACAAGGTATGGGATACCAATGATCGGATCTCGGACAAGTGGTATCGAGAAACAAAAGGAAGAGGATGCTACATTTAGCGGTTCAAACAACATTGTCATCAGGAATGCATAGGGGTCACATGGATATCCCTGGTCCCTCTGTTGATCATTGATACAGATCATGTCTAGAGCATTCCCGAGCCGTGAGACGATGCACTTAAGGGTACGATGAGAGCAATCATTCGTAAGATGGAATCATAGTAGAGAAAGAGAGAAAGCCGAAATCGTTCCGCAAAGAGATCCGAAGTTGTTCGGAGAAAGAATAAATGAAAAGACCGGAAAAGTGTTTTTGGATAAATGGGAATTTAAATATAAATTTATTATATGTTAATTATGAATTAATATATCCTAAATAATATTTAGATTAAGATTTATAAAGGCAACTTTTATATTAGGCCAAATCCCGGAGGGAAAAGACCTAGAATAAAAGCTGTAGAAAAATAAAGGTTAAAAGAAAAAGAAACAGCCCACGTGGGCGGTTTTTATTAACCGCCGCACAGGGGCGGACCACAGGCGCCAGGGTGCTGGGCCACCTGGGCGAGCTGGCCCACCTGGGCTCTACCTTGCTAGGCCGCCTCGCGGGCGCGCGAGCTGGGCCACCAGGGCACTGGCCCACCCGGACTGGGGCACAGGCCGCCGCCCGGCGCGAGCTGGGCCACGGGGGGTACCGGCCCACCTGGGTCACTGGCTCCAGGCCGCCACGGGGGGGAGGCTGGTGGCCGCGAGGTGGGCCGCACCAAGGCCCACCCAGGCAGCCCCTTCTCAGGCTGCTGCTCCCCTTTTTCTTTTTATTAGTTATTTTCTGTTTTTTGTCTATTGGGCTGAGTTGATTCGGCCCAATCGGCCAGGACGAAAATTCGTGTAATTTTCTTTTAACTATTAGTCCCACATGGCTAACCTAATGGGGATGGCACACCCCCTCCGCCTATATAAAGGGGTGCCCAAGGGTGGGATTAGACACACAATTTGAGAAGTCTTTTAGTTGACTTTCTCCCTCCCTCTCTCTATACCTTGTGACCATGGCCCTAAGTCCGGGTTGTGCGATCGAGGCACACCTGCAGTACGCCGTTGCGCTGCAGGGATTCCTAGCCGGATATCAACTTCCGCACTCCCGGCGGGATCGGGGAGCCGGAGGTCTCATCGTGCATCGTATGTGTACGAAGACACGAGGCGCAACACTTGGGGCGCTTAAATGTCCTGAGCCGGAGTTGTTGCACGATGAAGATGAAGAAGGAGCAAGGTGTGACCTGCGAGGAGCTTCGTGACCTTGAGGTTGGCTACGAGTACGACTATTTCGACCACGTTCCCCGCGGAACGTTAACCGCGTACAGTCTACAAGGGTATGTATTCTGTGCGCATTGGCCGTTACCGCATTACTACATAGATAGATCCTAGGCAGTTCTGGGGTTCCTTCGTAGGATTTTTTCGTTTTCTGCTGCAATCCCCAATAGCAACATGAAAGGATACAAACAAAGATCATGAATAACAATGCATTGAAAGACGTTTGTTTGTTTCACATATAGAAAACATAGCATAGTGGCATTCAGCTTGTCCCTCATGGAGTAGCAAAACATAAATTCATAGGACACCTTCAAAGTTCATAAGGGTGACTAGATACAAATAATTCAAGAACAAGCAATATCAAAGTTATGCATCAATCAACAAGTATTGGGACAATGCACATTAAACTAAGAAAGGCCACTATGCTCTCTCAATAGGTGCATAAAGATAGAAGATGGAGACTCAACATAAAAGTAAAAGAAAGGCCTTCATAGAAGGAAGCAGGGATTCAAGTCTCATAAAGAGCTTCCAAAAATTATGGTACTTATTAGCTTTTAGCTCTCATTACCCTATCATAAGCATCTTGAAGTGATTAAGGTTAAAGTGAATAAACTATGGAGTATATGCTTGACAAAGGATAAGTTGGAAATCTCATGTTCCTTGAATACGAGGGTCGCTCCTCATGCTACTCAAGTTTAGTCACCGGTAAGTTCTTGTCATAGTAAGTACATGTGTATCATAGAGAATCGCCAACGGGGTACCCCTTGCCTAATGATACGGAAGAATCCCCATATCAAAATGACAAGGCAAGCAGACAACGAGCATCTCATCAATATTCTTATTTACCATGGGAAAGTGGTGTTTTTTCACTCTTTCCTCTCTTTCCTCTTTTCTCATCTTTTTTTTTCTTTTTCTCTTTTTCTCAATCTCTATCTCTTTTTTTATAAGAAGAATGCTTCATAGATTTCTCATTATGGTTACGCTGCAGGTTTCCACCATGATTAGGCATGGATTAGACCGGCGGCCCATGCATTTCTCTAAGACACATTCATAATTCCATGGACTTACAAAGTCCCCTTTCATTTCACACCGACGACATCCATAGACAAAAGAGCATGATATCAACTAGGTACAATGTACAAGTGCAATGTTAAAAGCGTTCCCCATGATAGCATGGTTCTTCTAATCCCCAACGTATAAGTGCAAACATATACAACTTAGATGACACAATGGTTCAAGTTTATTAAGTGCAAGAAAATTAAAGTGTGCCATCAAGTTCGTGAGAGCTCTAATCACTAATTTTCACATAACAAGTTTAATTCGGAAGGTAGATAAAAACATGAATATACTTGGAATAGAAAATGCTAATAGGTAGGTATGGTGGACTCTTTGGAATAACTTGGTTTTATTTGGAGTTGGATGCATGAGTGAAACTCATACTTGGTTATGGAGGCTAGCGAAAGAATGGGAGCGACCAACTTAGAGAGCAATAATGGCCATAATCATGCAAAGCGAAAAAACATCATTAATTAAAGCATAAAGTGATATTACATGTCGAAAACTAAATGATCGTCGAGGCTATGGTGACTTGGGATAGTCATAACATGGTGTGAGCATGCGCCAAGTCAACCCAAATAAAGCATCAAAGGAGAATACCACAATACTATGCTTTAATATGCTAAAACAATGCATGATTCTTTCAAGGCACATTAAGCAATCTCAGTTTTTTATAACATGTCATGCTACAGAAAAATCACTAAGAATAAAGCCAAAACAATACCAAGCATGACATGATAAAGTCTAAGCCACAGTCAAAACAAGCTCCTTTTATAACACTTAAGCATGAACTTTCCTACTCTTTTCCAACACCAATCGACTTATTTGAAAGAACTCACAAAGATAATAATAAATAAAGATCAGTGAGCTTGTCTCACAAATCCAAAAAGAATAACTAAAAAGTTCTAAGATGAAAGCACATGAAAACTAAGGCTAAACCCAGTGCTAGCAAAAGAGAACACTCACAAAACAATAAGAATGAAAACTAGAGTGTTCTAAACAATGAAAGAAGAGTGTGTCTCTCTCCAAAAGAAGTTCTGGGATCCAACCAACTTATTGCAGAAAACCAAGCAAAAGAAAACTAAAAACAAAAACAAAGACGCTCTAAGAACAACACAACAATGCATGAAACAATAAAAACAAAGTGTCTAGAAAGACATGAGATTTTTATTGGTGAAGAAGGGGATGCCTTGGGCATCCCCAAGCTTTGACGCTTGTACCTCTTGAATATTTCTTGGGGTGACACGGGGTGGCATCCCCAAGCTTGAGCTTTTATCCATTCTTCATCTCATTACATCATTCTTTCCCTACACCTGAAAATTTCCTTCATACAAAACTTCACACAATCTTCATTAGCAACATTAGTGTACTCAAGATAATAAGTCTTTTAGTTCAGTTTCAACACAAGTAAAACTTCCATTAAAACATAAGGTACTGTAGCACTTCCTTTAAAAAGTTCAAATGATCAAAGAGAACTGAAAGATAAAGAGATTAAGAGGCAATGCAAATAATGGCAGAAATCTGTCAAAACAGACCAGCAGGTAAAACCTAATTTTTTTGAAGACCTTCTGTTTCTCAAATCAAAAAGTGTTGAACTAACGAAAGTTGGATAACAACCTGAGGCATAAGCACAAACAATTACAGCTCAAACCGACTTACAGAGATTTTTCAGGAATTTTTACAGCCAAGCACAAAAATCTGTTTCGGGACAGCAACTTTCCCAAGCATTACTTCTCTCTCATTAGAGGTTACTTTTGGCACAAAAACCAAACAAAAATGATAAGGAGAGGTTATTACAGAGGCAATAACTTCCAAGAATCAACTAAAACTTTTGGGTTATCTCCTAATAAGTACTTTTCTTTAACGCCTTTAAGTTAGGCATGATAGTTTGAGAAGATGCTCACATAAGAAATATGAATTGAAGTAAAAGAGAGCATCAAGAAGCAAATATAGAACAAATTTAAGTCTAACCTACTTCCTATGAATTGTAAAGAAACAAGTCATGAAAGCACAAAGCAACAAGCATAGGAAAACAAAACAAGTGCAACTTCAAGACTTTCAACATAAAGAGGGGAACCTAATATTATTGAGATGCATAAAACCATGTTTCCCTTTCTCATAATAACTTTCAGTAGCATAATGAATAAAATTAACAATATAACTATCACATAAAACATTCTTATCATGAGCCACATGCATAAAAGAATTAATAATCTCCTCATAAACATAGTCATTCTTATTAATCGTAGTGGGAGCAAATTCAACAAAATAGCTATCATTATTATTATCATCACCATAATTATCAAATATAGGAGGCATATTGTAATCATAATTAATTTTCTCCTCAATAGTAGGTGGACTGAAAATATCATATTCATCATTGTAATCATCATATATTGGAGGTTTGGTATCATCATAAGCAATAGAATAGATATCTTCCAAAGCTGGGGAACTAAAAAGATCATTTTCATAAAAACTAGCTTCCCCAAGCTTAGACTTTTCCATAGCATTAGCAATAATAGTGTCCAAAGAATTCATACTAACAACATTTCTATTAGCATGCAAATAAAGTTCCATAGGTTTTTTAATTTTCTCTTCAAACACTTCATGTCCTAACTCAAGATAAATACTATAAAGCTCTCTAATTTTTTTGTTTTCTGTTAAGCCTAACTAGTGAAAATAAAAACAAGAAACGAAAAGATATAATTGCAGAATCTAAAGGAAATAACTTCGAGCACTCACACCGGAGGATGTGAGTACCTTTTACCTTACCTCCCCGGCAACGGTGCCAAAAAATATCTTGATGTCTACGCACTTCTATTCGTGTAGACAGTTGTTGGGTCTCCAAGTGAAGAGGTTTGTAGAACAGCAGCAAGTTTCCCTTAAGTGGATCAAACCCAAGGTTTATCGAACTCAGGGGGAAGTGGTCAAAGGTATCCCTCTCAAGCAACCCTGCAATCAAGATACAAGAAGTCTCTTGTGTCCCCAACACATCCAATACACTTGTCAGGTGTATAGGTGCACTAGTTCGGCGAAGAGATAGTGAAATACAAGTGGTATGGATATAAGACAACGGTGCCAGAAAATACTTTGATGGCGTGGAAGAGACTAAAGGCAAACTGAAATAAAGATGGAAGCAAGCAAACATGTGACAGATCTAGTTGCAAACGATGTTTCAATGTTTAGAAACAAGGCCTAGGGATCATACTTTCACTAGTGAACACTCTCATATAAATATATTCTCTTTATGATACTACTCTGAACTACTCTCCGGTTGGACACTCTAATCCATGGTAGGGCTATAACAGCACACCTCAAAGTTCGCTTTCCGCGTCTAGATAACCCCACACTGTCACCTTGAGCACTAGATGGTTCCAACAAACACCACAATTTCATAGAAACATCCAACTCCAAATATAACTCATAACAAATATTTGTAATCTCTAGCCTAAGTGCCACCATGGTGTGCACGCTGTCAATTTCACACACATGGGGCGTGCCAGAGATCTATTAAAACACTTGAGTAGAAAGGTAGATCTACTTGATTACAAAGCTCATGATCAGAATATGATCATGCATAGAGAGAGATGAGCACATAGATACCGGTAGAACCCTTAGCCTCGAGGAAGATCTACTCCCTCATCATCATGGGAATCAGCAACGGCGATGGAGATGATGGTGAAGATCGATGGAGATGGCTCCGGGGGCACTTCCCCATCCCGGCAGGGTGCCAGGACAGAGACTTTCTATCCCCCGAATCTCCCCTTCAGTGGCGGCGGCGCTGCGGAACGTTTCGTGGCTGGAGGCTCGATGATTTAGGGTTTTTCATCGGGAGGCTTCTTATAGGCGAAAAGGCGATGTCAGTGGCCGGCCAGGGGGCCCACACCATGCCCTGGTTCGGCCTAGGGCTGCCCGCACCAAGGGTGGGTGTGGCCCCCCTTTGTCTCTCCTTCGGACTCCATGTGTCTTCCGGTAAAATATTGACTTTGGCTTTTGTCCCATCCAATTCCAAGAATATTCATTTTCTGGCTTTTCTGGAACCAAAAATAGAAGAAAACAGACAGCTGGCACTGTGGCATCTTGTTAATAGGTTATTTCCAGAAAATATGTAAAAGTACTCCAAAGTGTGGACAAAACATAAGAAAGTAGATATAAACCAAGCATGGAACATCAAAAATTATAGATACTTTTGCAACGTATCACGCCTCCACCTGTGATTGGTCCTTGGCTTTGGGAGGATTGGTGCTCCAGGTAGCACACGAGGATGGCGCCCAAGTTGAGTGACACGCCGTAGTTGATGTAAGCAGCCTTCACGAGGACTAAGATGTCCTCCTCGTTGAGTCTCGTGAACTCATTATGAGCTTGCAAGGTGTTAGCAATAACATAGAACAAATAACGAATTACAGGATGTTGAATATTCTTCCCCTTGCTCACTCTAGTAGTAAAACTCATTCCATTATAATTTTGTTCAGGGGAAGGTTCTAAGCCAGTAAAGGATGCACGTAAGGCATTATTATCATTGTTCGGCAAATTAAAACATGCGCACCATTCATCTAATGTTAAAGTGTAGTTGTTGTTCATAAGTCGGAAAGAAACCGTGTCCTCTCCATGCCATAGTTTAACGATGCTTTGCAACGAACTTAGGATATCAATGGTTAAGCGGCGATAAGTAGGCACATCATTATACACAAAGTTTTGTAGGCCAGCTCTATTTCAAAGTAAATTGAAGTCATCAGAAATACTGAGTTGGTTCAATATAATGGGGAAAGGCTACTTGGTGGCCTTCACTTCGTGGTTCTTGATCTTGTCGAAATGATCACGTTGGACCTCATTCCTAAACCGTATCCCCATGCGTTCTTGAGAGACAACCCGAGAAGCACTAGCGGTGGCATGAGCACGAGTCTGGCTCCTTGTGTTCATCATCTAAAACATTAAAGAAATATGAAAATAAAACTTTTTGATCCAACAACAGTAAGTATAACATGTTCCTCATCATAACACACTAAAGAATCCCCTCAAAATAATAATCTGGGCAAGAGAATCATGACAATTGGTTCATAGTAGGTCTCACCCTAGATTGATAATGACAATAGATCGAAGATGAATTTACAAAAAGTAATTGGAGGATTGGAGGAGAAACATACCGTAGATCACTTGTATGCGAGGAAATCGAACGAAAATGAGTAGAGATGAAGATCTCTTGAGGTTTTGAGAAGGCTCGGAGGTAGAAGAGAGAGAAATGAATAAAGTTTTGGAGTTGGAGGTACCTTCCCGTGCGATTTTGTGGTCGGACGTAACTATACGGCCGGAAGAATACGTTCCCACCGTATAGTTGGCCTATTGCCAAAATTTTAAAGTTTCCACCTGGCGACGCGACTATACGACCGGAACAATATGTTCCGGCTGTATAGTTGGTCGTCAAACCGTCTATACCTGGGAGAAGAAATTATACAAATGCATCGATATCTATACGACCAGAACTATACGGCCGGAATTTTTATTCCCGCTGTATAGTTGGTCGTTAAACCGTCAGTACATTGGAAAAGAATTTATACGGAAGCACCGATATCTATACGACCAAAACTATACAGCCGGGATTTTTATTTCCGCCATACAGTTGATCGTTAAACTGTCAGTACATATAAAATAAAAATTGTTGATGGTAAAGATATCTATACGACCGGAACTATACGGTCGGAATTTTTATTCCCGCCGTATAGTTGGTCGTTAAACTCTCTGTATACATAAAAAAACCGTTTATTTGAAAACTATTTCTTATCGTGTAACTTAGTGATATACCTTTTTTTGACAAAAAATTGGCAGTAAATATTGTCGACCAACAACAACATGAATAAAGCAGAATTTTTAGTACTACTGAACTTCTCCTCAATTGGAGTTTTCTAGCACTTTTTATTAAACATAAATTTAAACTAAAACTTAAAAACTTTACTCAAACATTTATTTCACATGAGTTGCCTCCCATGAAGCGCTCTTTTATGATCAATAGCTTGACCTCAATGTTGCTTACTTAGGCCAGATGAGTGGAATACCCACTCCAAAATAGTTGGCCTTCAAAGTGATGGCCTCATTTTTATCATGCTTGGCTTTCTTCTTCCTGGGAAAATGAATAATAAAAGGATTCTGTGAAGGCAACTGAAGTTTCACGTTCCCTTCATGCAGAGTAATCAAAGCCTTAATAATTTTTAAGAAAAAACGACCTAATATAATAGGAGCAGTAGCATCTTCAGGCATGTTAACAATAACAAAATCAATAAGAGCAGAATAACCTTTAATATAAACTAAAGTATTCTCCTTAATTCCTATATCTTCTTTGTAGGTAGAATCTGCTAGATGCAATTTTAACTCAGTAATCTCAAAAGAGCCAAGATTTAACATGTTAAAAAGACTCTTTAGAATTGTTAAGACGCTTACACATAGATCACAAAGTGCAGCTATCTTATTGGTTCCAATCTTAATCTTAAAAGTAGGCTCATATATGTCATCAAGTTTCACGGGTAATTTTTCAGCAATTTGCTTATATTCTTCCTCAAGCTCACGTACCTTTATTGCTACCTGATTAATAAAGTGTTGGTACATAGTTTCATCATGTCATAAAAACTAATACATGATTCCATCTATGATAAATAACATGCACAAACGCTACATGGCTAGGCCGAAGCCCTTAGCCCAAGGAGAATTACTCACACATAGAGATAAGATCAACAATCCTAAACATTGTAATGGAAATCATCAGATTGATAGCAATAGTCTTAAAATGTCGCCAATCGAAGAAGAGATCTACTATTACAAGTGGTGTAATATGGCTATGGAGATGGAGAAGAGTTTTGAGATCTGGAAGCGGCTGATGATCTGGGCTAGAGACTTGAGGGCGAGGCAGGGGGTTTTCTCATCGCCCGAGGCTTCTTTATATAGGGGTCTCTTCACGAAAGTTGTTCTGTTTGATCTAGCGGTGGCGACGCCAACTATATGACCAGAACTATATGGCCGAAATTTTATTCCGGTCGTATAGTTGGTCGTTAAAGCGTCTACCTCCGCTTCACGGCTCTTGGTTTCCTCTGGTTGTTGAAAATCTCGTATCTTTGACTTTAATATAGTGATTTTCATTTTCAAACAACATTATCTGTGCAGGAAAAAATAGAAAGAAAGGATTTGCATACCCCTTTGAATATTAGGCATTAGTGGTAGGGTTTAGAGAGATATTTTATAAAAAATATGAATAATATCCAATTTAAATATAGAGGTAGATGGCTATATTTAGGAGCCATTAGGCAGCCCCTCTCCATGGACAGCGACCAAGGGGAAGTGCCCCACCTCTTCCACATTTATGTGGTGGAGCTCCCACTCACATAAATTTGACTCCACCCAAAATTCCACTCACATGTATTAAATTTCCACCAAATTTAATGCAACTCTCATCTAATAAAACTCTTTTATTTATTTTACTCAGGAATTTTGTTAATTACTTTAATTAACTAACATTCACATAAAACCCCCTGCAATATTTCAATATCACATGTAGAACCAATTTTAGCAATTTCACCCGAAACAATTCCGGTATCCATTGAAATAATTCTAGCGCTTTGTAATTCTTTTGTCTGGAACATATTTGGTCCAAATGGTGTTGATATCCCTTAAGTGTGTCACCCTACGGTTCGCGAATAATGCAGACATAATCGAGACTCTTCTCCGATCAATAATCAGTAGCAGGACCTGGAGATCCATACTGATCCCACGTATTCAAAGATGACTTCTGTGACCGTGAGAACCTTTAACACTAGTAACTAAATCCCTTTGTCTCGTGATATATTACATGTCCGAGATTCTATCATCGGTATCTCCATACCTAGTTTGATCTTGTTACCGGCATGCACTCTTTTCTCGTTCGCGTGATATAACATTCTATTGATCACATCACTTGCTTGCAAGCTATCTTAATGTGATATCACCGAGAGGGCCCATACTATATCTATCCATCATCGGGATGGACAAATCCCGCTCTTGATCCATGAGCTTCTACATAACACCTTCGGAGTATCTGAACCACCTTTATAGTCACCCTGTTACGGTGTGACGTTTGATGTTATCAAATTACTCTTCTAGTGTTAGTGATTGACATGATCTCATGGTCTAAGGAATATGATTACTTCGTATGATGTTATAGCAATTTAAACACACTGACTTTGATCGTAATACTATACTTCGGATGAATGTTCATCACATCATTCCACCAATATTGTGACCTTGTTATTAACAATATCCGATGTCCATGATCAGAAAACCTTGATCATCTTGTTAATCAATAAGCAAGTTTATAAGAGAGGCATAACTAGGAACCTTTTATTTGTTTCTTAAACACACATGTATTAATGTTTCCAATTAATACAATTATAGCATGCAAAATAAATATCTATCGTATACTTGCAATACGATAATAACAACTTTATTATTGCCTCTCAAGACATATTCCCTTCAGTTTTAGCTCTAAGTTCTACTTTGATGTGATCGCGTCATTAGGTTTCGTTCGAGATCCGTCAATATCTGGCAGTGTTCCTTCCTAATGCCCAATGGGAGCGCCGCCAGAAATCTCACCCGGCGATCATCGTCGGTGACAAGGTTATGGGCCCTCAACATCTCGTCACGAGCCATGTCGGGTATCTCCCGAATCGCCGCCAACATCTCCATCATCTCTTCCTGGCTCATTGCCATCGGGTAGTCACCGCCGTGACAAGTGTTGCCGAAGTAGCTAGAGACCTCACTGGGAAGGAAAGATTGGCGGCCTTGATGGAATAGTCGGAAGTCGTCGTCCTCCGGGTAGCGGCAGACTGAACGCATCTTCTTCCTCCTCATGTCCACCGCCACCAGCCAGAGCGCCTTGTCACCAGAGTCGTCGGCGAGAGTCTGCCACCGGTGTATCGCCTCGCTCGACACGAAGCGTACCACGTCAGGGTCCTCGACGCCTAGGACGGGGAATACCGGCGGGACTAGCGGGACGCCGTCTGCCTCCACCGCCGATGCCCAGAGCTCGCCGCTGTCGAGCATGCAATCCTCATGCCACGTTAAGTCGTCCGTCATCAGGGTCCAGGTGGTGACGGTGAAGGTGCGCTGGGAGCGCGGGCACGAACTGTTGCCGGGCCTGCCACAACAGCAGCGAGGAGAGACCCTGACGAACCTCACCGCGCCATCGACAGTGAGGCACACGTTCCCGGATAACCTAGGGTCGTAGCGTCCTTCGGCGGTGACCGCGAGCATGGGGTCGACGGGCAGGGGAACATAACGGAGCTCGGGGATCTCCACCGTTACGTCTGAGAAGATGATGCCGTTGGTCAGGTCGATCCAGTAGGAGGAACCGATCACCGACTGTGATAACGGATCCGGTATACCACGCCGACAGCTCAGCCTCGTGGCCGTCGGCATGGCGAACCGGGATCCCATCCGAGTGCTCCCACTTGCACTCGTCAGACGGTGTTGCCGATGGAGCCGGTGCAGCTCGCGGACGTAGTGGCGTCTCCGGTTGAGGTGCCCTGCCATCTCTCTCCGCGGTCGAGCATCACCCAGCGAGGGTAGTCGGCGGCGGACGGGCAGGTGCCGGAAACGGAGGAGGGTGGGCTGTCCATGTCGGTGGATCGATCGATTGGAAACCAGATCCAGACAGACAGCGATCGGCTTTTGAGTTGAAGGATCACAAGTTCAGTACGTCGACTTCTTTACGAAGACAGTCTGAATCTTACACGTACGTACGTGCACGTATACGGAGTAGTATATATGGATTTGCTAATAAATTGACAGGGAGTAGACCGCATCCTTATCGTCCCCGGCCCGGATGCCAGCTTCAGCCAAATGAAGCACGTGGTCCCGCGGTCCCCCATATCCGGGCCGGCCGGAATCGATGCGAGTTGCGAGGGGCACGCATGCTTGAAGGCGATCGAGCGAGCCGTACTCACTCGATTAGTCCAGCTTCAAAAACCAACGTGCAGGGATAAATTCAAATATTGGAGTTTGGTAAAACCGGATAAAGCTTCCGATGTAGATCTCGCGCAGGGCAATGTGTGATAAATCCAGATGCACCAGTTGCTTTAGCTCCACAAATGATATGATATTGGGAGTTCATATAATCCACAGCAACCTCATAAATCAAGATGCATCACCAGTTGACTCCGAGCCTCTATGGTTGACGGTAATTTGATTCTTAGAATGGTTACAATATGAGGCTGCATTTGTTTTGTTTGTTTGCCCATGAATTTTGCCTTCTTTCTATCCTACTACGTCAACTACTACTGCACTAGCTAGCTACGTAATGGTTTCCAGAGTGATCGAAGAGAAAGACATGGCTTCAACATGACGATGAATTCTTCATCATTACCATGCATCGCAATAATGTTTCCATCAGGGTATAACATTAATGGTTTATTTACCAAGCTTCCCACGCGAAAAAAGAAGAAGCAGGATCATGTGAGGGAAGGACTTGAGTGGGGGCAATGCAGCAAAACTTCACAATAGGTGGATTAGCCAAAAAACACCAATCATGCTTTACACACAATCGGATGACACAACAAATCCTATAAGCTCTCGAAAAAGAACAACACAAGCATATATATACAGTTCAACTCGATCAACCTAGTCGGTTCCTGGGGTGGAACAGACATCCCCCACAGTCTTCCAGCTTCCAACCGACGGATCAGGCTACAGCTGCTTTCCTCTTCTGCCATCTACACCTAGTTAAACTTTGACAAGAACAAAACATGCTTATTCTATCAGGAAATACATAGGTCTGTGTCACCATGCAGCATAGTTTCATGTCTCCATTAATCAAACGAGGATACCAGTTGTTCTATCAGAAAATACATAAGTCTGTGTCACCATGCAGCATAGTTTCATGTCTCCATTAATCAAACGAAGCAGCAGCAGGATTAGTAACCAATTAGCGAGTAAGCTAGCTCTCTATCTCCATGTATTAAACCAACATGCAGCCAGCAAAAGTAGGAACATTGGGTCCTCGCCAACACTGCAAGTACACTGGATGCAAACCTGCTCGAGCGACTCGACCAGGAGGGCGAACGACTCTTCCTTCCAGCGGCAGCGCCGACAATCTTCTCGCTCTCCTCAACCAAGAAAACCAATGGAGGAAGCAAGAAAACACAAATTCGCATACCAATATTTCTCAAGACTTAGACTTTGCAACATCAAACTGCGCAAAAAACAGAAATCCTGATTTATGTGGACATGAATGGAGAGCAAAGAAGCCTAAAAAGATTTTGAATATTATTATGTGCCTCGTTTACTTCACAACATAAAAAGATACACAACTGAAACTCCACTTTCAAGTATCCAACACATCCAACTCCTATTCAGCTTTAACAAGCTCATGTTTTGTCACCCTATACTCCATGAAGGTCCGTGGCCATTAAACTTCAGCACCTACAAGATGCCATGCCAATTCCTGGAAATCAAGATTAGTAAATGCACGATTCAATAATTAGTAAACAACCATGGACTGAGCTAATAATTCAGTTAAGGAGCATGTGAGGACACAACAGGCATAAACCAACTAAATAAAGGCAAGACAACACGAAGAACAAATACCACAGGCAAGCGCAGCATACTCAAACACTAGGACCAGGAGCATGTGAATCAATCCCTAAAACCACAAAAAGATACACCGCACCGGTCACCAGCGCCGCAGTCGACCACCCACCCACAGACCACACAAACCCCAGGATAGCAAAACGGGAATGGGCATGCTCACCCATGGCAGAAATGCCAGCAGAATCAACGGCCCTATCCCCACAGACCGCAAAGGAATGCACGCGCCTAGTAATAAGGCAATACCAATGTAACAGATAGACCAAGGAGCCGCAAAGGAATCCACACAAACAGTTATATACTGATATCATGTTATAATAGACCTAAAAAGTGAAATATAACGAAAAATAAATTATCGTGTTCCCCTATATATCAAAATATATTATAGGATGCCCTATCAAAATCACTCCAAAACAACAGTCAAGAATAAACAACCTACATATATACTCCAAGTAACTACCAATATATGGAAAAATGCAGTTAGAATTGAGCAATAGTCTCGACAATTTCAACAAATAAAGTCTGCCCATTATTTTGACATATTAATTGGCAAAAGGAGTATAAGGAATCATAAATTAGTAGATCACTGGCCAAGCATAAATTTACCAACGGTCGATGTCCATGGCATTAGATAGCACCTAGAGGACACAAGAGGAAGCTCAACTAACCACAGAGACATAAATGAAGGTCACCGCGCCACCGCCACCACCGCACGACAGCGAGGGAGCTGAATTTGGAAGTGGTACAAGCCAAGGACCAGATGTGCCTACAACCGCGCACAAGGCGCAGAAGGCCATGACCAGCACAACAACAAAACCGTCAGCGTCTAAGAGCCCAGGTGGAAGGAGATGGTGTCAGGGCAGAGCTTGCATCCTGCAATCATGTGTTTAGATACCTATCTTTCGTTCAATGAAGCAGGAAAAAACGGCTAGCATAATTATGGAAGAAATGGTTGATCGGTTGGTGTTATGGGATGGACAAGAAATCGCTTGCTCAATGTGGCATACACATTGACCAGATCACAAGAAATAAAACAAGGGCAGTATATGTCCAAATGCAGGCATGGCTGCAGGAGGCAGGCAAGCATGGCACGAACAACAACTAACCCAACTGGGAAACAAATAAATGCACAACAAAACAATAGAGGAAGAATCCGGAAACAGTTTTGTCCAGTAATTTAACAGACTTCTTTACGACTGATGTGGAAGTACCACGTTGGTTCAAATCTGAATGCCTGCGGTGATTTCAGGGCCTAATCCCTCTACCTTTCCTCCACGTCTGCCCGTAACTGGATTCTGTGGAGTGAATATTTTTTTATATATGGGGGAAAACTACTTTTGGTATACTCCTACATGAACTTTAAAAAATGTATGAATACATATTTTTTGTAACATAAAAAACATTATTTCAATATTAAGCAGGCTTATTATATACTTTCCGTTCAAAATATAAGGCAGTTAAGGATTAGATAGAAGTAAAAAAAAAGTTTGATCAAGATTATACACAAAAATATAAATATTTATAATACTGAATCAATATCAATAAATTCACACTAAAGTATATTTCTTAATGGGTCCATTCATATTGTAGATGTAGATATTTTTTCCTAAATATTTGGTCAAAGTAAATAAGATTTCACGTTTGACCAATCCTTAGGCCTTAATCCCCGATTCCTCACATGCGTAGAGGCGGAGTGGCAGGAGACGGTGATGGGTGGATTTAGGCATGTACCTCACATGAGTCTTAATCCATGATTTCGGCCCATCGCATGTCTCTACAATTAAAGACCTAAAGGTCTACATCTAGAATCTCTCAACCGACCTAACCCATGGGGCTGCAAGGCGCGCATACAAGGAAGGTCGAAGATCAAAATGATGTGCAAAACAAGATAAAGACCTGATGTGACTAAGGGAAACTATAACACCATCTACGCATATAAGTACATGAGAACATTCACCTGAAGAGGACACGCTATAATCGCCCAAGTCGGAGTCATTAGTCTTAGTCATAAACCCTAGATTCATCTCTCATCGGATAATATTCTAAACCTACTGAAATCATCGTGTAGCCACTTGTACGATCCCTAGATCACCTTATGAATAAAATCTGAGGGAATCCTCCCCGTTATACACATAGTATCATCTTTTCCTATGGAGATCCAAACCTGTTGACACGAGATGATTGTTGTAACATCCTAGTTTTAGTTAATCTTAATTAGGGTTGATTGTGCATAGCATGAGCATCATTCTATATTGCTAAATAAAAATGAAAACAAGAAGGAATGCAAAAACCATAAACCTTATCTTCCCTCTCCCTTTGAAATCAATTCAAAATGGTTTCGGTTTTTGGAAAATACAAAAATATGGATCCAAAATGGATTATAAGGGCCCCTGAAATATTTCTATAGTTTTACAAACCCTCTGGTATTTTTTTGAAATGTAAAAAGACATATTTGAAATGGTTCTACAAAAGAGAAATGGAGAAAGAAATTGGAAAAAATTCAGTAGAAAAAATAACTAGAGGTAGCCCTAGGTCGGCCCAGATCTTCTCCCTGTCTCCCTTGCTTTGATTCGACCCACCTGGAACCCACTTGTAGCCCGCTAGCGGCCCATACCCCTTTGGCCTCATCTTTTCGTCGTTTTCCTCAAGGACGACAAGCACCTACGTGGCTGCCGCGACATCGTCCGCTGCCTCGCTAGTGCCAAGATGATTGCCTCCTCTCTCCTTTGCCTACAAGACCCCCTTCCGTCACCACGGAGATCCCTGATCGTGCTCAACTTCTCATCTTCCTGCGCACGAGAGACCTAACCCTAGCCCCAGATGCCACCGGCGTCCCGCCCTTGCCGTGCTTCCCTCGTCCATCTGAGGCCACCATCGGCACCGCCTCGGTGTGCTCAGTTCTATCGCCGAAGCACGCAAGCTGGAGAAGCCCCAGTCGCCCCAATAGAGCCCATCTTCCTAAGCTCTGGCCGCTGTCATTGCCATCGAATCTGACCACCCCAGACCTTGTCGTCAAGCTATTTGTGCTGCCGGCGAGCATCTTATGCTCTAGTTGTGCTCTATTGGCTTTCTCGCTTGTTGTAGCCACCGCTCACCTGAAGTTCTACAAGCTCCGCCTTCTCGTTGTAGTCGCGTCTCCAGTGACCCAAACCTAGCGGCGCCGCTCCCAGATGGTTAAGTGTGAAGCCCTGGTTCGAACGCACAGCTCCGCTCGCTCGCACACTTCCTCATGTGTCATTGCCGGCCACCATCTGCACGTGCTCACCGGTGAGCAGATGTGGCATCGACGCGGCACCCACGTGACCTGACGTGGGCACTGACCCAGTTTGGCCAGTGTGGCTACAGATGTGGCCCATGCCCCACCCGTCAGCCATAGTGGCTAGCCCATGTCCGTGTCTAAAATGATTTCAGGGTTGCGCTGATGTTAGCCTGACGTCAGCCTGACGCAATAGCTTAGTTTAATTGGTTTATTAATTTCAAAAATGGTTTAATATTGTAAAATTAATAAGTTTTATTCTATAATTCAAAAAATATGTATAATATATCAAAATGTTTAGAAAAATGAGATCTATATATTATCATCATAGTCATGCATTATTAAGAAACTTCAATTGACAAGTTCATTGCAAGAACAAAGTAACCCTCACAGGTGCCTTCGGGGTTTTTTTCCTGTATTAGGGTTTGGACCCCTCGGATCCCGTTTAACATGATCAAGAATGTAATAGTGTTACATTCCAGTAATATTTAACTTGTCATATCATCATCCTTGCTTGAGCATATCATCGATGCCATGTGTTGATTATTTCCCTTTCTTTCCGGTGTTTTGCTTCTTCCCGGTAGAATTCGAGATTGAGTCTGAGATCGATCCCAGAGATCAACACCATCGAAGATCAATACTTGACCAACTATAATAAAGTCAAGTACAAGGATTCCGAAGATCTTCTTATTGGTTATCAATGGGTAAAGGCAAGCAAGGCCTCACCATTTTACAATCCTATGATTTTCTGAAAGTATTTCAATTCTTGCCATGTTGCATATGGTTCTACTGTGGTCTTATATCGATAGATAGAGTATCCTATCTATTGCATTACTCCATTTGAAGCCTATATTACCTGATCTGATGCTCTTAGCATAACTAGGTTTGGCTTGTGTGCATTGCTAGAGCTTATATATATGTCCTTGATGGCTATGAAAATAGCCATCCTTCTCCATGTTTAAACTTCGTTTTTCGTCAAGTAATTGACCAAGAATCTCCCTAGCCTTGTTACTAATGACTAATTATTGCAAAGACGTGCAATCCATTGTTTTGTGTAGGAAATAATTCTTTTAAGGAGAAATCAGGAGCCATTAATGAAGATTTCGAGAAAGTCCACACGACCAAGTAATCTGGAGCAAAACCTAGTCAATAGAGGCCATAACAACCACTGGTACAAGCAAGGTTTTCCCGTACAACCCGCCCGTACCAGGTTTCATTGGCTTTGTCTCGTCAAACCCTATGACTTTCGTGAAGGTGCCTATATATTTCGAGGTCCCAACCATTGTGCAAAGGGCCGCCATTCTCATATTGCATCACAACACCACCGAAGGAGATCCACCACCATAGTTCATCCTCTCCACCCTCCATCCTCTCCACAGCCATAGCCATTAGCTTGTAATTGAGATCTCCTTGTGATTCAGCGACCATTGTAAGATTATTTGATCTCAATCTAAGTATTTTCCCAATGTTTTCTATCCTTGATCTTATTGTTCTGAGTGAGTAGTCCTCATGAGCTGCTGGTTGGGTTGAGACCTCGCAGCGATTATGTGCATCTAATCCATGGGAGTATTGTTTATTGATTGAATAGAGATTTGTATCTTTGTTTCTTTGTCTCTTCTCTCGATCTATGGACTTGTAGGTACCCAAGATCCCAGAGATTGATAAAGGCTTGAGGTGAGATACTTGGTGAGCAGCGATCTTGTAGGAAACCCAGTGACAGAAAGGGGAGTACGATCTTTAGTTAGCGATCCATTTGGGAACAATAGCAACATCACTTCTTAAGGTTTTGATCCATGTTTTCACTTAATAATTGTTGTAGCCCTGTGCTTCGCTGCTCCAATAGTTGGATCAAAAGACTATTGCTATGCCTGTGACGCACAGGGGCTCTAGTATATCAGGATGTGTTTCCCACAAATTTTATCTTTGTTAAATCATTACACATGAATATGCATATTACTATATTTGTCCCATATCATGTGCAACCGTAGGTGAATCTTCAACCCCCTATCTCCATCCATTGAAACAACTCGCGTTCTAAAGTAAACTAGAAAGGTCCAGTGAACGAAGGTAGAATGAATAAACAAGTCTTGTCGACATGCCTTATTATTTTCCTTTTAGCATTGTTTCCCAATGATTCATTCAACCTAGGTATACTAGGGAAAAAGCTACTATACTGCATCCGTAAATCCAGATCGAAGGTATCAACCCTTTTTCTAGCGCCATTGCTAGGGAAGCAATTCGCTATCCTGGTGAGGTCACTAGAGACCTTGTTTTTAGTTTTATTTTTTTTGTAGTTTATTTCTTGTTATTAGTTTACTTTTTGTTATCTATTGAACATCCAAAAAATTAGTTATTTGTTTGTTTTTATCTTATTCAAAAATACCAAAAAGAAAAGAGTCATGGCTCAAAAGAAACTTGGGGAGTATGCTACTCCCACTGATGAATTTATTCGTGCACCTATTACTCAGCCTGATGTTGATGCAGAAACTTATGAAATTAAGCCCAACCTTTTGAATTTGGTTCAACAAAACCAATTTGGAGGCTCATCTATTGAGGACTCAGGTTTCCACCTAAATACTTTTACTGAGATTTGTGACATGATGCGCATAAAGGATGTTGACCCAAATACCGTTAAATTACGTGTATTTACTTTCTCTCTAAGAGGAAAGGCTAAGGACCATTGTTGCTAGCTTTACCTAAAGGTTCTATTAAATCTTGGGAGGAATATACTAATATTTTTATGACAATTTTCCCTCCAGCTAAGACTAAGCAGGTAAGGTTCAACATTACAAGCTTTAGACAAGAAGACCGCGATCCACTAGCGCTTGCTTGGGAAAGGTTGAAATAAGCCGTAATGAGCTGTCCTAGTCATGTGATGGATAAATGGCTTATATTACATTTATTTTATAATGGTCTTAACCCAATGTCTAAGTTTATGCTAGATACCGCCGTGGGAGGAACCATCATGGGAAAGAAAGTGAGTGTTGCAAAGAAATTATATGCAAAACAACCATGCCAAATGGCATGTAGAAAGATCCTCAAAAAGGGTGAATTCAATCACCGAGGAACATAATGAAGAGCTTACTACAAAGGTAGATGAGTTACTCAGTACTGTGAAGGGTAAGGAAGGTACCCAAATTAATGCTATCACTACCGATGCTAATGAAGTTAATTTTATAGCTCATAATCCTTATAATTCTTTTTGGAAGAGTCAAAACTTTGGCTCAAAATTTCAAAAACAATATTCTAATCATGCAGGTGCTCCTTATAATAATTATGATAACCATACTGGAGCAAATCTCGCCAATCTCTTTTGAAAATACTGCTAGAACTTTCATGCAAGTTCAAACCGAGCAAAATAATATGCTTATTAAAATCATAGAGAACCATGAGGCTATTATTGCAAAATTATCTAACCAGTCCATTGCAATTAGAAATGATGTGTAGGCTCTATAGAAAGAACCAAGACCGTGGACACACAAATGGGAAAAGTAGCTGAGAGCCAAGCTTTCATACTTGCAAAATTCACTAGAAAGCTCGAGCCAAACCCGGTGGAAGACCTCAAGATGATGAGGGTGGAAAGTAAAGATGAGAAGCCTAAAGAGATATACTATAGCAATGCGCCATAACCAGATTATATCCTAGAAGATCTATTGAAGATGATCACTATGAAGAATCCAGATATAGAACAAGGCAATGATGCTACATACCAACAATTTATAAAATAAGTAGCATCTAAAGTTAATGAACTAGAAATGGAGTATAAAAAACTAGCTGATAAGCTTCCAGCTAAGCTAGATGATATTTTTGAGCCCACTATTAAAATTAAGATTGAGATTAATGAGATAGCTGTTCTTTGTGATCTAGGTGGAAGCGTCTCAACAATTTCCAAGAGTCTATTTGATAGGCTGAACTTAGGTAGTTTACAACTACTGAAATGTGATTCCATCTTGCTGATTCAACCTATAAACAAGTTCTTGGGATAAAATAAAACATAGTTGTTGAAATTAAAGGATGTCCTTCTCTTATTTATCTTGTAATAGTAGACATGCCTGAAGATCCCATAGCATCTATAATTCTAGGTAGGCCTTTCCTTAGAACCATTAAAGCTTTGATAAATCTACATGAAGGAAATGCTAGAATAGGACTTCCATCT
Source organism: Avena eriantha (assembly GCA_910589775.1). Taxonomy (NCBI): domain Eukaryota; kingdom Viridiplantae; phylum Streptophyta; class Magnoliopsida; order Poales; family Poaceae; genus Avena; species Avena eriantha. The sequence continues at coordinate 7,810,830 of OU342741.1, read as the reverse complement.
AGATATCCTTTTATAGTCCACTTCCCAAGGAATAAGAAGGCTAATCCTAATGATGATGATGGTATAACCACTTTAGAAGCTAACTACTTTAGAGTGGGTGTCCCACTTGCAAAGCCTAAATAATCACCATCTCGGGTTAAGCTAATTGACCTTAACTAGAAGCGCTTCATGGGAGGCAACCCATATGAAATAAAGTTTTTAATCTTGTGTTAGTTTAGTTTTTTTGTTTTTAATAAAGAGCATTCAAGAAGATCCTTTAAAGAGAGGAGAATAAATCAAGGTAATCCTCGATCTATTATATTTGCTAACATAAGGCCATAAGGTACTTACGTTTTTATAAAGTTTATTTTCTGTCATTTTGTTGTTGCTAAGATGTGCAAAGGCATGTGAAACTACTAAGTCTTTGAAGCTTACAGGCAGCTTAACGACCACTGGTTCGACTGGAGGCAACCATACCACACGGCTGTACCACATCACGGCACAAGAAAATGCAAACTATGATTTTTGCTAATGGACACAGTGATCTTAACGACCAATGGTACGACCGGAGCTGACCGTACCGTCCGCCCGTACCGTACACGCGATCAAAACATCAAGTTTGAGGTAAACTTATTAAGCTCGTACGGGCGTGGGCGACTGTACCATGCGCCTGTACCGAGTGCGTTGATGGATCGGTCCTTCAATCCAAAGGTTGGACACTTTGTACGGGCGGGCTCCAGCCATACCGCCCGCCCGTACCGTGTACTCGGCCGCAACAAGGAACCAAGGAGAGGTAAACCTAAATTCCCAAATCACAAATTTTCTGTTTCTTCTTCTTCCAAACTCCAAATTACCTCCATTGGATCTTCAATTATGTCAGTTATTTCTTTGATTCCTCGCACCCAATCGATCTAAGGTATGTTTCTCCTCCGATCCCCAACTTATTTCCATCAAAACCTTGCTCAATATTTGACCATTATCAATCTAGACTTAGGTCTTGTTCTTGAGCTAACCTTGATTATGGGCATGCTTATTTTTGTTTTTAGAGGAGTTTATTTTGTAAGAAGTGTAGAGTATCACTTATGCTATGTTTCTATTGGATCAAATTTTTAATTAGATTTATTATTTTCTTAGATGAACACGAGGAGCCGTACACATGCAGTGTTCGCGGAACAAGCCGCACCACCCGTTGGTACGCTAACCCCCAAGTCATTTGGCATCGAGTTCACCGAGGAGTTTCAGCTCACTCATTTCAGCCGTCTCAAGCACCGAGAGATCAAGTCCACCAAGTGGGCATGTCCTTACATCCTCAACCAACTAGGTATTCATCATGATTTTGATTTCCTTTGCAACAATGTTGGTTTGTATCACTTTGTTTTTCAGGACGCCACCACATATCACCACTTGACACTTGAGTTTCTTAGTACCTTGATGCACACAGTAAGTTCACACTACTACTCCGAAGAGCATATGCCCAGAGTTGATCGCATCAACTTCCGCCTTATGAACCGTGAGTATTCCTTGACACTCGACCAATGGGGTCATTATTTTGGATTTGCCAACAACACAACCGACATACGCTCCACCACTTTTGTTCTTGATCCATCACGCTTGGGGTACTTTAATGGAATGAGAATCCATGGAAACATTCCCAAGGGAAACCAAATTGATCACCCTGTTGTTCGTTATTTGTTCTATGTTATTGCTAATACCTTACAAGCACGTGGTGAGTTTACTAGACCCAATGAGGAGGATATGATAATCCTTGTTAGAGATGCTATTCCAAACTGTAACTTGACACCAAATTTGGGTGCCCTTCTATTGTTTTATCTTAATTATCAGGCCCTTCAATCTCGTGGTCCCATATGCGGAGGAAGAGTTATCACCGTTCTTGCACGCGCACTTCACGTCAACCTAGGTAATATCCAACCGTTGGCAGGAGACCGTCGTCTCGGTTTCTCTACTCTAAGAGCTTGTGGTATGATTTCTAAATCCAATGGTAGATACTTTCTTGATATACCTGGAGCGAATCACTTGATCCCAGCTCCTTTGCCTAATGGTTTGTTCTTTATCGAGGATGGACATTTGTGTTTTGATGCACAGGTTGAAGCAAGTCTACCCAAACAACAAGAACATGCAGGTGAAGAAGGAGAAGATGAAGAAGTAGAACAAGAAGGACCCGAACAAGATGTGGAGCCACCAAACTACACCACCACCTATGATGATATTTATGCTCTCGAAGGAAGCATTCAGAACATGAGCAACCTCTCCATCAACCTTCGAGATGCTACTGCCAACCTCTCAACCCAGATCACCAATTGGAGTAGCCAATGGTACTTGGGATATTATCCACCACCACCACAATAAGCAACAAAAGGGCTTGCAAAATCCTAAGCTTGGGGATGTGTCCCCTGCATTTATATTTGTGTAACAATGAGGTTGTACTCCAGTTCCATGTGAGCTTTGAAACACTTGTATTGGTTTCTTCCAACACTTAGATTTTTCTTTCATTTTTCGTTTGCTTTTGCTTTTAGTTAGTTAGTTTTCTTTTCTTAGTTCCTTGCTTGGTCGCAAGTTCTTTTCTATTCTTTAATTCCCATCCTCAAAAATACAAAAAGATTTTTCCTTTTATCCTTTTTTGTGAGAGTGGATTTGCCTATTGCCTCTTTGCTTCAATATTATTATGAGAGTGATTTTTACTTGAGTTTTGAAGGAACACATCCCCATAAGGAATAGATTTATGAAGTCACTCATGTGAGGTATGTCCTATGTCTCCCACTTTAGAAGTTTGAATTGTTTATCTTAGCTAGTTGATTTACTAAGAAGCTATGCTAGTGTGAGTAATTCAAAATAGTTAGAGTAAAGATTAGTTGTGGAAGCTTTTGTTCTAGTTATTGTAATTAACCGAGTCTTGCCTTGGAAATAATATTGCCAAACAAATACAACAAGAAAAAGTCTCAAATTTATGACTTGTTTGATGAATGATTGTCTTAAAAGTATACATTTGAAGATACTTAACCCTATAGATGTTTTGATAGACTTGATGACACTCTTGAAAGGACTTGTTTGGTTGAAATGAAGTATAGTGATAATTGTGATTCATGCCAAAGCTAACCTTGTGGATCAAACTATGATATTATTTAAAAAGTTTATATGTTTTTGATGCACACCTTAGGATGCCAACAACTCCGCTAGCCTATGAACGATCGATGGTACAACCCCTGATTTTGGCTATGAGTTGACAATATGGGTGGCACTTGTCACCGTAATGGGAAAAAGTATTGGTACTCTTGAAGGCTATCCAAACCATTTGTTAAAAGAATCACTCAATGATCCTTGTTGAGAATTACCCTTGAAAAATAAAGATCCACACAAAGCTGTCTTTGGCATGGTCTCTTAACTGCTCTATGAATTTTCTTGAAAGACAATGATTAGAACAATAGTGTTTTGATAGTCATGATTTAATGATGTGGGTGTCAATAAGATACTTCACTGTTATACTACTTAGTACATGATCTCTCTTACTTAATTTTGCTATTATGAAACATCCTAGTGTTCCTTGGCAGGCTGAGAGTTAACTAGAGGAATTGGATTGATTGTTACACTTCTAGTTATTCATACTTATATTAAACTCTACTTTGATTGTTTTGAGTTATCGAAGCTTGTACCTTATTCTTAGCATCTCTCTAACTTTGATGAGCTTTTCAAATGGAAGAAGTGATGGACCCATATGACTACCAACCGTAAGTGAATTCGTATTCTTGTTATTTCAGTTTAAACGTTGAGTTATTTATAGTTTTGTTGTTTTCTTTCTCGAGGAAGATCAAGGTTTGAGCTTTGGGGAAGTTGATGGCTGATTATTGGCTCAACACGAGCTCATAGGGGAACCCCAAGAGGAAGGTATGATGAGCACATCAGCAAGTTTTTCCCTCAGTTATGAAACCAAGGTTATCGAACTAGTAGGAGCAAGGAAACACTACCAAGGTGTTGTTTCCAACTTGGAATCCTACACAACACAACCACAGAACTTTGCCCCCACCTTACAGTGAGGTTGTCAATCTCACTGGTTTTGCTGAAAACAAAGGATTAAACGTATTGTGTGGAAGATAATAATTGCTTGTAGAAAGTAATAGTAAACAGTAAATAGCTTGTAGATTGATGGTAAAAGAATGGACCGGGGTCCATAGTTCACTAGAGGTGATTATCCTTAAGATAGTTGGCATGTTGGGTGAACAAATTACAGCAGAGCAATTGACAAACATCGAGAAAGCATACATGCATATACTAATCATATTGACTCCTATGAGATTTTATTGGGCATTACAACATTATACATAGACCGTAATCCAACTGCATCTATGACTAATAATCCACCTTCAGGTTATCATCCGAACCCCCTCCATTATTAAGTTGCAAGCAACAGATAATTGCATTAAGCAAAGTGTGTAAAGTAAACAATACGATTGTTCTATAAACAAAGGATTGTTGTTTTCTCCCTAGTAGAAACATCACATCTAGTACCTTAGAGATTTCTGTCACTTCCCCAGATTCCTAGATCCATGAACCCACTATCGAGCATAAATACTCCCTCTTGGAGTTGCTAGCATCTACTGTTGGAAATATGCCCTAGAGACAAATAGTAATAAGGACTTACCATATTTCATAAAGTTTATGATAAAGTTTTATATCATGCTATAACTATATTGAGTGGAAACATCAACACACGTGTGATATATAAACAACCAGGGGTTCCCAGTGAAACTCTAGTCACTGGTTCATTGGTCAACAGATGATCAAGTTTCCTGATCATGTGGCATTTATGCCAGTTGGAAATGGAGTCATCTCATTCTAAGAATGAGATGATGAACCAATACCCAACCTAAACATCATGACCCGATCATGCCACGAAGTTCAAGTTATGATGATTAGAAATGGATCCTCGTAGACTATTCCTTAGACCGTGAGGCTATATCAATCACTGTCTCCCGAGAGTGCTTAGATAGCATCAAGCGTCATCTAGTAATACGGTGGTTATAAAGGTGTGTTCAGGTAGTCGGAGGAAACCGTAGAGGAAATATATGTCAAGAGCGGGATTTGTCCGTCCATGTGACGGAAAGATACTCAAGGGCCCACTCGGAGAAGTTATATCCAATAGCGCACAGCATGTGATTTAATCATAGGGATATCGCTTGTCGGAACGAGTCAAGTAGCATTGTTCAGTAACGAGATTGAACACGACATGGTGATGTAACTGATTAGATCTCGGGCAATGCAAGTATCGAGAGACAAAGGGAATAAGACACGACTGTCTCGGTTCAAACAACAAAAGATCTTCTTGGAACGCACAGGGGTCACATGGCCATCCAGGTCCCTCTGTAGATCATTGGTCCGGGAGTGTCCCGACCATGTCTAGAGTGTTCCCGAACCGTAGGGTATCACACTTAAGGGTTTGATGATGCTTAGAGAGTGTTTATAGGATCGGTAAAATCACCAAAGAATAGTAGAGAGAAAACCGGAAGGGTTTTGGTAAGTCCGGAGGATGTCCGGAGTGGAGGTGGAAGGTGTTCCATAGCCATGGAGGTTGAATAATATATGAATGAATGTTAAATATTGATTTAATAAAGAGAAAATCAATTTAAAAGGTCAAAGGCTTAATGGGCCAATTCCGAAGGGAAGAGGGTCCATTAGGGAAAAGGCAAGAGGGAGAAGGGCCAAGAGGGGAGGCCGGCGCCCTAGTGGGCCAGCCCCCCCGCACAGGGCCCATGGGGTGGCCGGCGACGCCACCCCCTCCCCCTCTCCTCTCCTTTAGTCCCACCCCGGGACTTTGAGGGAGGTAGTACCTCCCCTCCCCCTATATATAGTGGGGGTATTTGGCCAGATAAATACACACAATTTTCAATAAAGGTCTTCTCACTTTTGGGAAGACCTCAAATTGATATTCTCTCTCTCTCTCTCGTGGTCCCAAGTTCGGACTGCGTGAATGAGAGACATCTTCACCGCGGAGCGCCATCACGCTGCGGGATTCGGATCCAGGAGCTCTACTTCCGCAACTGCTGCTGGATCAGGGAAGCGGGAGTCATCGTCAGGCACCGGACGTGTGTAACTCCCCATGAGGTGTTACACTTGAGGCACTCAAGTCGTTGAGCCACAGGAGCGCAAGGACTTCATCACGACCTTGAGGTCGGCTTCAGCTCGTCTACATCAACCATGCTCTCCTGAGCTTTCACAACGCTTTTCGGTCTTCAAGGGTAAGTTCGTGAAAAGCCCCTCCCATTACTGTATTACTAATAGATAGGTCCTGACAGCATCAATGGTTCAGGGGCATAGGGTAAAAATTATTGTTTTCATACGCGGAACCCCTACAGTGGTATCAGAGCTAGATCTATGCGTAGTAATGCTAGTACGGGTAGAACACACGAGATGTAGCGTGTGGGCGTTGATCTTTTAGTTGTTACCCTCCCACGTGTACTTGTGTATACCGCAGTAATGCTTGATGAAGCGGCCCCCAACCGACTTTATGCGTTCATTCGCGAGACTGGTCCACGCTTGACATACAGCTTGTACCGTATAAAGTGGCTTACGGGGGTGTCTATCTCTCTCTCATTAGTTTGTATGCCATTTACAACGGAGGGCCCCGAAAGGGGTGTAGTAGAGACAACTACTTGATCAATGTTGTGCTGAAAGTTCATAGGTAAGAACGGATCTTGTGCGAAAGCCCATTAAGCCACGTAAAACATGCAAAGATAAAGTAGAGGTGTCTAACTTTGTTTTGCAAGGGGGTGATGACCCACAAGTATAGGGGGTGTATCACAGTATTTTTGAGGGAAGTGAAACCCAATTTATTGATTCGACACAAGGGGAGCCAAAGAATATTTATAAGCCTTAACAACTGAGTTGTCAATTCAGCTGCACCTGGAAACAATCTTGCTCACAGCAGTTTATCAGTAGGAATAGTAAAGTAACAGCAGTAGTAAAGTAAAGACGGTAGTAACAATAGCAGTAAACAGTAGGATTTGAGTGCGGTAGGCATAGGGATGGATGGACGGGCATTGCATGGACAAGACAATTCACATAGCGATCAGAACATAGGGCAATTGCAGATAAATAAGATAAAGCATCCAAGTACTAGATAATCCTAGGCATGTGTTCCATATATAGTCATACGTGCTCGCAATGAGAACTTGCACAACATCTTTTGTCCTGCCAGCCCGTTTGCAGCGGGGCCTCAAGGGAACTACTGGCAATTAAGGTGCTCCTTTTAATAGAGCACCGGAGCAAAGCATTAACACTCCGTGAACACATGTGATCCTCACATCAAAGCTATTCCCTCTGGTTATCCCGATTTCTGTCACTTCGGGGCCATTGGTTCCGGACAACAACGTGTGTATACAACTTGCAGGTAAGACCATAAACAATACTATCATAATGAATCAATAACATGTTCAGATCTGAAATCATGGCACTCGGGCCTTGGTGACAAGCATTAAGCATAACAAGTTGCAACAAAGTCAAATAGCACTAATAAAAGATACTAGGCACCATGCCCTAACAATCCGATGCCATTACATGAACGATCTCATCCAATCCCTGCCATCCCCATAGCCTACACCGGGGGATTACTCACTCATTGATGGAGGAAACATGGATGGTCGATGGAGAAGCGATGGTGATGATGATGGCGATGATCTCCTCCAGTTCCCCGTCCCGGTAGGGTGCCAGAACAGAGTTTCTGGTGCTGTTTCGTGGAATCTGGTGGTGGCGGCGGAGCGGAACTCCTTCTGGAAAAACGTCTAACCCCCAGATTTTTTAGGTCAGAAGGCTTCTTATAGGCGAAGAGGGAGACCGAGGGGGAGTCTGGGGCGGCCAGACCACCCCCTGGCGCGGCCTGGGCTAGCCCGCGCGGCCAGGTGGTGTGGCCTGGGCCCAGCCCCCCTCCGTCTCGTATTCTGGCTCCTGGAGTCTTCTGGTGAAATAGGATTTTCGGCATATTTTTTGGGATTTTTCCTGATAGTTGATTTTCTGCACAAAAAGTAGACACCTGGGCAATTCTGCTGAAAACTGCGTCAGTCCATGTTAATTGCATCCAAATCACACAAGTTTAGAGGAGAAACAATAGCAAAAGTGTTCGGAAAAGTAGATACGTTTTGGACGTATCAACTCCCCCCCAAGCTTAGCTTATTGCTTGTCCTCAAGCAATTCAGTTGAAAACTGAGTGCGATAAAAGAACTTTCATGAACACATTTCCTTCATATGATGTATATATTCTCAGCATGTGATCAACTACTTAGACAATTCATAATAAGGAGTATGCAACTAAGTTTACTTAATAGGCATTGCAAGCTATGAAGAGATTCCAACTCAAAAATAATAAGTAGCATGAAGCATAAACATAAGCAACATTACAATGCTCATAACAAGGTATGATAGAGTAGTATCTCGCTTGCCTTTGATTATGAATGCCAAGGCACCTCTGAAGTTCAGGTGAAGACTAGAAGTAAAGATGTCAAAGATACAAGCATCAAAGTCATAACACAATTAGTTCAATATTTGGGACAAGCACATTATACTAAGAATGACAACTATGCTCTCAAGAAGGTGCTCAAAGAATGTGTGGAGACTCAACAAGGAAATGAAAAAGGTTTTGAATAGTTTGAAAGGCTTCCAAATGCTGAAAGTATGGTACTCGTTAGCTTTGAGCTCTCATTGCCCCTATCATAAGCATCTTTAAATGGTTAATGTTAAAGTGACACAACTAAGAGGATATGCTTGACAAGTTATAAATCGAAGTCTCATGCCCCTTACTTACGAAGACCAATCCTCATGCTACTCAACTTCAGTCATGAGTAAGCTCTTGTCATTGTAAGTATATATGTATCATAGAGAACCGCCAACGGGGTACCCCTTGCACATGATACAGGAGCTATCCCATAATCAAAATGACAAGGCAAGCAGACAATGAGCATCTGAGCGATCTTTTTATTTACTATGTGCATTGATTTTTATTGAGGATGCTTCATAGAATGCTCATTATGGTTGTGCTACAAGTTTCCACCATGATTAGGCATGGCTTAGGCTAGCGGCCCAGGCGTTTCTCTAACATACATACAAACTCCATGATCTTACAAGTTCCACTTTTATTTCACACCACCGGGATCCATAAGCAAAAGAACATGATATCAACGAGGTACTAAGTACTAGTGTAATGTTGAAAGCGTTCCCCATGATACATGGTTCTGCTAACTTCAACTTATAAAGCGCAAGCATATACGCAACAAAGAAGGACGCAATGGTTCAGGTTTATTAAATGCAAGAAAATAAAGTGTGCCATCAAGTTCGTGAGAGCTTTACTAACTAACTTTCTCAATACAAGCAAACATTTTATTCGGAAGAAAACAAGGCATATTGAATATGCACGGAAGTAGCAAATGATGCTAATAGGTAGGTATGGTGGACACTTTGGCAATATTTGGTTTTAGGGAGTTGGAAACATGAGTAAAACATACTCAGTGAAAGTGAAGGCTAGCAATAGTAAGGGAGCGACAAACGAGAGAGCAATAGTTGTCATAATCATGCCTGCAACAAAACATGACTAATCATGGCATGAAAGTGATTCAAGATCCTCAAGGCAAAATAATTCATCGGGGCTTAACTGATTATTTCAGTCATATGCATGCATGAGCATGTGCCAAGTCAATTCAAATGAAACATTCAGAGGAGGATACCATGGTGTCATACCAAGTTATGAATAGAGTAATGCAAGCAAACATTCATAAGACATGCTACAAACTATTAGCAAGCTGGAACTAATCATACGAAAGCAAGAACTACTAAGCATCCAAGGATAACATACACCCTACACGAACAGGCTAAGCATGCCCACAATGATGAGTATATGTACAAAAATGAAAACAAGTAGAGTTCGTTACCAGCCTCTTACCACACCTCAAGTTGTCATTAATCCTCATTATTGCTCTTCACTTGTGTGGCTTGAATAATAATATGAAACCAATATCCGCTGAGGACTGCTGAACCCTGCAACAAACTCACAAATCCAAAGAAGGACAGCAAATATTTTTGGTGTTTTCGATTTTTTAAAGAAAGAACCAAAATAGAAAACAAGCAAAGCAAAATCTTTTTGGGTTTTTCGAATAGTTCAAACAAAGCAAAAAGGGAAAAACAAACCAAGGCAAAAAGAAAAAGAAACAAACCAAAGAGAAACAACAGAAATATTTTTGGTCTTTTTGTGTTTTAGAAAGCAAAAGCAAAGAAAGAACAAAAACTAAAAAGAAACAAAACATGAATATACAAAGTACTGACACAACATGATAAGGAGATGCGTGCAATGCCGATGTACCTCCCCCCAAGCTTAGGCTCTTGGCCTAAGTGGGTATCAATCCAGATACGGGTAAGGGTTCGAAGCAGGAGGATCATGATAAGAACGGTCATAGTTGGGCCCGTGGGAAGAAGAAGAAGTTCCCCAATCATAAGCAGGCTGCTGATATGAAGACTCCCCCTCATTCGAGGGCTGGACCGAATCATCCGTGACCTCCCTTCTAGTATCCTGCTCTTGTTGGGAGAGCTCTCCCAGGTACACGTCAAGTTCCTCAGTGAGGGACCATCCTACCCTGTTATCAAGGTTAAACAAAACAGGTGCAGGCAAAAGAACAACATGCTCGGACTTGCTCTTTCTCCAACCAGCTTTGAGAAAGGTTATTTCATAGGACAACTCACTCATACTAGCCCATGAGGAAACAAATTTATGCTATATCATGGAATTAAGATCAAGCCTTTCTATGGGAAACTGTAGGTCTAGATGATGAGGTACTAAACCATGCAATGCTAGTAAACGAGAAGCAACAAGGCCTCCACAAATTCCACCTTTCTCACGGTTAGCAGCAAGACGAAAGGCTATCAAAGCACCTAAGTTGTAAGACCTATCTCGTTTAAGAGCAGCAGAGATGAATGCTAGATCATATGAAGATAAGTTATTGGCAGTTTTCCTAGCAAGAACACACTTCGCAATAAAGTAGGCAAAGTAGCGAATAGAGGGAAGATGAATGTTATGGATTTTTCCACCCTCCTTTGAGAAGCTGCTCCCTTGGCAAATTTCTGCGTATAAATCCATAAGTGGTTCAGGTTGCTCCTTAATCCTTCTACATGATCCCCATTGAGGTACCTTAACAGCTGCACAAAAGTCATCGAGAGAAAGGTTGACAGCAATATTGTAAATTTTGTAGTGGACCATGGGGTTAGGCAAAGAATGACTAAATTGAAAGTCCTGCACCACAGACATGGTTATCTTCAACAAATTGACAAGGTTCATCATCCAAAAAGTGCTCCAACCCTGCATTAAAAACCAAAGTGTGGAAATCTTGGAGAATTCCTGCAGCTCTCATGAACTCAGAGCATGGATAAATGGAAGGAGAAACTTCCTCCTCCCGATGGACCTTCATGACCTCAGGCACCCATAGTTCATGTTGGTTTAGTTGGTGCTCATTCATCTTCTATTCTGAAATTTAAACACCTCTTAAACAAGTGATTGCAAAGTGAATATAATGAAGGATACTACTCATAGGGACTTGTAAGAGGCCTAAACATGCATCAAAACTATATCTCTAAGCATCAAACAAGCTTACAAGCTCTCATAACATGTCACCTACAGCAGCAAAATATTCAAGATATAGTCCACTAAACACAAATCTACTTGGACAAGGGGAGGAGTCACATACCAGAGAACAAGTGCTCCAAATTTCAGCAAGAAAGATGGGCTGAGCAAGGAGATCAAAAAAATCGACAGCAAGCACACCAAGAACGCGATTTTGAGCAATGAACTGGAGCTTACTTGGGAGACAGAAGAAAGTGGCAAGTGAGAGAGTTAGTGGAGGGCCAGCGGTGGCCCACACCATGGCATGGCGCCACCCAGAGCAGGCCGCACCACCAGGTGGTTTTCCTGCCTGGTGGGTCCCCCTGGTACCTTCCAGGCACTCCTCTGCCCCTTTTTTCACATAAAAATTTAATATGAATTTTCTGGAATTTTTCGAGACACTTTATTTATGGGCATTTTTCAGGTATAGAAGGATGATTTTCTGATAGACAGATTTTTTTTTGGAATGATGCAAAGACAAAATAAGGCTAGAACTACAGAAGTTCTAAGACACTCTAACATGCAAGCAACTAACAACAAAAAGGAGAACTAAACGAAAGCAAAACTAAAATGGATAGAATAGAAGTAAAAGGAGATAATCACAGTGAAAACATTGTTTTGTTGAATGAAATCCTTTTGTTAACAAGGTTGATCAGGTCTTGTTACCAAAACATTTCATATGAGACAAAACTTTGTATTCCACTAATGATTATGTTACCTCAACCTTGATAGCAATGGTCCCAATCATAATAGTTTCAATTTTTTCTCTTGGTATGGGGCAATATATTTCTCCAACTTGAATGCCCTCAACATGTTCAATTGAATTCAAACCATAAGTCCTTTCAATCTTCTTGGGGAAATAGACAGTGTGTTCCTTGTCATTAACATTAAAGGTCACCTTCCCTTGATTACAATTAATGACAGCTCCTGCAGTATTAAGAAAAGGTCTCCCAAGAATAATAGACATATTATCATCTTCAGGCATTTCAAGCACAACAAAATCAGTTAATATCAAGCAATTATGAGCCACCTGAACAGGTACATCCTCACATATACCAACAGGAATAGTGGTAGATTTATCAACCATTTGCAAAGATATATCAGTTGGTATTAATTTTTCTTGAAGTCTCTTATAGAGAGAAAAAGGCATAACACTAACTCCAGCTCCCAAATCACACAAAGCAGTTCTAACATAACTATTCTTAATAGAGCATGGGATAGTTGGAATCCCTGGGTCTCCAAGTTTCTTTGGAACCTTACCATTGAAGGAATAATTAGCAAGCAAAGTAGAAATTTCTTCATTAGGGATCTTCCTTTTATTCGAGACAATATCCTTCATATACTTTGAGTAAGGAGGCAATTTAATAGCGTCAGTCAAAGGAATTTGCAGGAATAAAGGTTTCGTCCACTCACAAAACTTATTATAGTGTTCATCTTCCTTTGACTTGTGTTTCTTATCAGGGAAAGGCATAGGTTTTTGGACCCAAGGCTCTCTTTCACTACCATGTTTCTTAGCAACAAAATCTTCTTTAGTGTATTTAGTATTCTTAGTGTGCTTTTCAGGTTCTTCTTCAACTTTTTCTTCATTAGGAGCTTCATTTTCTTCATTACCACTTTCAGTTTCAGCATCAGAGATAGATATACTATTAGGATTTATAGCAGGTTCAGAGGGTTCTACAACAGTCTTATGTTTCTTTTCCTTTTCTTACGAGTAGAACCACTATTTTCAGCTTGTTGAGAATCCTGCTCAATTCTTTTGGGATGCCCCTCAGGATATAGAGGATCCTGGGTAGCAGCTCCACTTCTAGTTCTAATTTCATAAGCATGTTTTTCTTTAGCAGCATTAACTAGCAAGTCTTTTTGCACTTTAGCGAGTTGATCTATTTGAGTTTGAACCATTTGAAAGTGTTTAACAATCATTTTAACATCATTAGAGGTTCTTTCCACAATATCTTTCAACTCAACAATAGCTCTAGTGTTTTCCATTAGATGACTTTGCAGCCTTTTATTAAAATTATCTTGCTTAACAATAAAGATATCGAATTCTTCTATGCATTGATCAGGAGGTTTAGAGTAAGGGATATCACCTTCATCAAAGTGTTGGAGAGAGTGTACCTCAATAGTGGGTGAGTAGGCAATAGGCTTACATAATTCTTCAATAGGAGGTAAGTTCTTGACATCTGCAGCTTTAATTCCCTTCTCCTTAAGACATTTCTTAGCTTCCTTCATCACTTCATCGTTTAATTCAATAACCCCCTCTTCTTTGATGTTGGAATAGGCACCGATATAGTAGGTTCAGGTACAATTACTTCAGGTACAGCCGGTTCAGGAGGATTCCAATCCTCGTAGTTCTTGCTTATTTTAGCCATTAATTCCTCAGCTTCCTTGGGAGTCCTATTCCTTAAAACACAATCTGCACAACTATCAAGGTATGTCCTAGATTCTTCAGTTAGTCCATTATAAAATATATCAAGAAGCTCATTCTTAGGTAATGGACTTCCAGCCTATGCATGAATCAAAGCACAAAACCTTGCCCATGATTCAGGCAATATCTCTTTTTCTCCCTGTTTAAAATCAAAAAGTTCCTGCAAAATAGCATGTCTAGCACTGGGAGGGAAATATTTCTGCAGGAAAGTACTAATGAAGCAATCAGGGCTATCAATACATCCAGGACGTAGATTACTAAACCAAGTTTTAGATTCTCTTTTCAGTGAAAAAGGGAAAATCTTAGCAACAAAGTAAGTACGCATCTTAATGTCATCAGAAAACAAGCCACTCATGGTAGAAAGTTCATTCATATGTGCTACCGCACTTTCATTCTTAGTCCCACAAAAAGGTTCTTTCTCAAAAATAGGTATATAAGATAGATCAAGAGAGTAATCGTAATCTTTATCTTTAATGTTTATAGGAGAAGCAGCAAACTTAGCAATAGGAGACAATTTGGGTCTAATAGTACGCCACTCTTAGCAGCGCTCCTATCATGGGTGTTTTTACATTCTTTAATAAATTCATCGGTCATCTCAACATAACCATCTTAAATATCATAACTTTCACTAGACTCAGGTGAACTAACAGGTGTAGTAGTGTCTTCATTAGGAGTTTCAGTATTTCCAGCTATAGAACTAGCAATTGTAGCATCTAGGAAAGGACCTAATGAACCACTCTTATCAAGCATAGTAGAAGCAGCATCTTAAGCATTAGAAGTTTCAGATTCAACAGTAGTAGCAGTGTCTGTAGCATGTGTATATGGTGGTGTAACGAGCTTACTCATAACAGATGGTGAATCAAGAGCAACAGAGGTTTTCAAAACCGTACCTCTTCTTGTAGTGGATGGTAAAATAGGAACCTTGCCATCACGAGACTTACCCATGATGGATGGATAGCAGCGAACGATAGAGAATCCAAGTGAACTTGATAAATAAAGCTATGCTCCCCGGCAACAGCGCCAGAAAATAGTCTTGATGACCCACAAGTATAGGGGGTGTATCGCAGTATTTTCGAGGGAAGTGAAACCTAATTTATTGATTCGACACAAGGGGAGCCAAAGAATATTTATAAGCCTTAACAACTGAGTTGTCAATTCAGCTGCACCTGGAAACAATCTTGCTCACAGCAGTTTATCAGTAGCAACAGTTTTGTAGTATGAATAGTAAAGTAACAGCAGTAGTAAAGTAAAGACGAAGTAACAATAGCAGTAAACAGTAGGATTCGAGTGCGGTAGGCATAGGGATGGATGGACGGGCGTTGCATGGACAAGACAATTCACATAGCAATCAGAACATAGGGCAATTGCAGATAAATAAGATAAAGCATCCAAGTACTAGATAATCCTAGGCATGTGTTCCATATATAGTCATACGTGCTCGCAATGAGAACTTGCACAACATCTTTTGTCCTGCTAGCCTGTTTGCAGCGGGGCCTCAAGGGAACTACTGGCAATTAAGGTGCTCCTTTTAATAGAGCACCGGAGCAAACCATTAACACTCCGTGAACACATGTGATCCTCACATCAAAGCCATTTCCTCCGGTTATCCCGATTTTTGTCACTTCGGGGCCATTGGTTCCGGACAACAACGTGTGTATACAACTTGCAGGTAAGACCATAAACAATACTATCATAATGAATCAATAACATGTTCAGATCTGAAATCATGGTACTTGGGCCCTAGTGACAAGCATTAAGCATAACAAGTTGCAACAAAGTCAAATAGCACTAATAAAAGATACTAGGCACCATGCCCTAACAATCCGATGCCATTACATGAACGTTCTCATCCAATCCCTACCATCCCCATAGCCTACACCGGGGGATTACTCACTCATAGATGGGGGAAACATGGATGGTCGATGGAGAAGTGATGGTGATGATGATGGCGATGATCTCTTCCAATTCCCCGTCCCAGCAGGGTGCCAGAACAGAGTTTCTGGTGCTGTTTCGTGGAATCTGGTGGTGGCGGCGGAGCGGAACTCCTTCTGGAAAAACGTCAAACCCCAGAGTTTTTAGGTCAGAAGGCTTCTTATAGGCGAAGAAGGAGAACGAGGGGGAGTCTGGGGCGGCCAGACCACCCCTTGGCGTGGCCTAGGCTAGCCCGTGCGGCCAGGTGGTGTGGCCTAGGCCCAGCCCCCCTCCGTCTCGTATTCTGGCTCCTAGAGTCTTCTGGTGAAATAGGATTTTCGGCATATTTTCTGGGATTTTTCCTGATAGTTGATTTTCTGCACAAAAAATAGACACCAGGGCAATTCTGCTGAAAACAGCGTCAGTCCGTGTTAATTGCATCCAAATCACACAAGTTTAGAGGAGAAACAATAGCAAAAGTGTTCGGGAAAGTAGATACGTTTTGGACGTATCAGGGGGCGTTGCTTTGTGATATGGTTGTGGCAAAGGTAAAGTGATTACCTTATGTTACGTAGTAGTAGATAGTCACGGAGGTGACAAACTACCACGTGGGAAAGACACCAGTACTCTGGTTTCTACGGCGCCGGTACCCTGGTGCCAGAATCTGGTGACGACGGATGGAGATCATGACGTGAAGGACCATATCACATCGCATTTACATTCAATGTTATTGTTTGTATATCTTATTGTGTGCTAGTATTAGATACTCGACGGTAGCCTAATAAGATGATCCCTGTTAAAATTACCAACGATTGTGTTCCCCCTTAGTGTGCACCACCAAGAAAGTTCTTCGGTATGAGGCGATCCACGGTACAGGCGTAGGTGTCAGACATATCTACGTTCGCATACAGTGGGTGTAAGCCATGTTGCACAGCGAATACACTAAGGTTGAGTTGGCGAGCCTAGCACGTTACAGAGACGTGGCCTCGGAACGTGGATCGTCAAAAGATCGAGCACGAGTCGCATGAATGATGTGACCGACGTTTAGCGTCCACCCTTGAACCCACATTGATGGCCGTGTTAATCGGGGGAGATGTGGCTGATAGGGGTCGTGTTATCACTAGTAACCCTTATGGGGATAGGTGTTTCTGAGTGGAGTTATTATTAACTCATTTAATTATAAACTTAGTCTAAATTCCTTTTGCAATTATAAATGTAGAAATGGTTCTCCCCGAAATTACTTTCCCTATTGACAATTGGTTAAAAGGAGAAAAACTCAAGTTAGATGGATCCAACTTTTTTACATGGGTCATGCACCTTCATGATCTCCTTAGCGAGAACAAAGTGGCTGACTACATGATCTACGAGATGTACTTGGAGCCACCCTATATTCATGAGACCCAGGAGCAGCGGGATCTCCACTGCCGTCGTCGTGTGATGGCCACATTCATATCAGTAACGATGCGCCTCGGGATGGAAGATATGTTGTGGCCGATGGTGGGAAGTCTTAATCCCCGAACGGTCATGGCACATCTGGATCGCATTTCGTGGAACAAGTGCGTATATGGGGGTATGAGCTGATGGGGGACTTCCTCTCCATAAAGATGGAGGAAAGCTCCTCACTAGACGATCACTTGTTGAGCATATATGATGAATACATGAGTTTGGCATACTTCCTAGACAACTGGTTCGCAAGCTCTTTTGCAATAGGAGTTGTGTTGTGGTCGCTGCCACCAAGCTTCCAAGCACAAGTCAGGATTTGCATTATGAGAGGCGACGCGGATACATAGGATTTCCACGAGTTCATATCACATTTTAGAGATGTGATGGTTGAACCCGTTGTCACTGAGGTCATCAATGACAAAGGTATATATTTGATATATAATTTTATAAATGTTATAATCTTGCAAACACATTTGCAGTGTTAAGTATATTCGATACTTGTTCTGTTTTGCTGAAAACAGGTCCTTCTGCATGAGAGGTGCTTGCTGGAGAGGAGGTGACGTTGCGTGTTGATGGCGAGCATGATGATGATGGCCAACGACACTCTCCCTCAATATTTATCATTTAGTTTATGTTTAGGATGATTATTGTAATCAAAAGATTGTGAACCTCTTTTGTGTGTCTCACACTTTGTGAGACGGTTATTCATATGAGCTTGTAACAAACAGTTGTTCCACTTTTATGAATGATTTATATTCGTGTTCATATCTTGTTTGATTATATGTGAATTATCCTTGTTGTTTGAAACTAATTGATAATGCATGAATATTTTTAAAATATTGAAATGCCTTAAAATACCCAACTTAGTGATATTTCGTTAGTGAATGAAACCATTGTTTAAATTCAAAAGTTATGTTGATAATATGTGAAAGACAATTGTTTTCTTGTCACATATAAATCATGCCTAAGTTCAGCAAAATAACTTGAACACCGTGTATTACTTGAATACAAAGTGTTTTAATGAGTTGTTAAAAGTAAATACATATTCGATGTATTGTGTTTTAACAAAAGGGTTATTTATTCGTTTACCACTTGAGGTGTCTATGTACTCAGTTTTGCCACTAGAGCCAAATCATCCTCAGTTTTACCACTGCTTTGGGCGCCCGAACTTGTTCCGTCGCTACTGCCGTTTCCGCCAGGTCAACGTTCTTGACTCAGCCATTGCCGCATGTGGGACCGCGCGTGTGGGGCCGAGCAGAGACACATTTCAAAAATACGACCGTTGCCGCCTGTGGAACCATGATATGTCCAAAACGTATCTACTTTCCTGAACACTTTTGCTATTGTTTCTCCTCTAAACTTAACACGGGATTGACGCTGTTTTCAGCAGAATTGCCTTGGTGTTTAGTTTTTGTGCAGAAAATCAACTATCAGGAAAAATCCTGGAAAATATGCCAAAAATCCTATTTCACCAGAAGACTCACGGAGCCAGAATACGAGATGGAGTGGGGCTGGGGCCTGGCCACACCACCTGGTCGTGCGGGCTGGGCCTGGCCGCGCCAGGGGGTGGTCTGGCCGCCCAGACACCCCCTCGGTCTCCCTCTTCGCCTATAAGTTGCCTTCTGACCTAAAAACTAAGGGGTTTGACGTTTTGCCAGAAAGAGTTCCGATCCGCCGCCACCACCAGATTTCACGAAACAGTACCAGAAACTCCGTTCTGGCACCCTGCCGAGACAGGGAATTGGAGGAGATCATCACCACCATCATCTCCATCGCTTCTCCATCGACCATTCATGTTTCCCCCATCTATGAGTGAGTAATCCCCTGCGGTAGGGTATGGGGATGGTAGGGATTGGATGAGATCGTTCATGTAATGGAATCAGATTGTTAGGGCATGGTGCCTAGTATCTTTTATTAGTGTTATTTGACTTTGTTGCAACTTGTTATGCTTAATGCTTGTCACTAGGGCCCGAGTGCCATGATTTCAGATCTGAACATGTTATTGATTCATTATGATAATATTGTTTATGGTCTTACCCGCAAGTTGTATACACACGTTGTTGTCCGGAACCAATGGCCCCGAAGTGACAGAAATCGGGATAACTGGAGGGAATGGCTTTGATGTGAGGATCACATGTGTTCACAGAGTGTTAATGCTTTGCTCCGGTGCTCTATTAAAAGGAGCACCTTAATTGCCAGTAGTTCCCTTGAGGCCCCGCTGCAAACGGGCTGGCAGGACAAAAGATGTTGTGCAAGTTCTCATTGTAAGCACGCATGACTATATATGGAACACATGCCTATGATTATCTAGTACTTGGATGCTTTATCTTATTTATCTGCAATTGCCCTATGTCTGTTTGCCATGTGAATTTTCTTGTCCATGCAACGCCCGTCCATCCATCCCGATGCCTACCGTGCTCGAATCCTACTGTTTACTGCTACTGTTACTACTATCCTACTTTTACTATTGCTATTACTCTGCTGTTACTTTGCTATTCCTACTACAAAACTGTTGCTACTGATAAACTGCTGCGAGCAAGATTGTTTCCAGGTGCAGCTGAATTGACAACTCAGTTGTTAAGGCTTATCAATATTCTTTGGCTCCCCTTGTGTCGAATCAATAAATTGGGTTTCACTTCCCTCGAAAATACTGCTATACACCCCCTATACTTGTGGGTCATCAGACCGCGGAATGTTGGCCACGTGTGTAAAAACCGGTGGAACGCGTCGGCGGAGATCACAACATTGAGCAGGAATTGGAGGCGGGGGACGGGGTAGGAGCTCGCAGCGGTGAGTAGGAATCGATCTCCATGTCTTCGTCAAGGTCCCGCGCCATCTCGTGGGTCGAGAATTCAGTGCGCGTGGAGATGCCGATCTTCCTCTGTTCGTGGTGTCGGGCGGGGCGTTGATCGGAAGCTTTCACGCACATGCAAGAACACCAATCGTATGTTCTACGTGTGCAGTTTGAATGGGGTAAGAGAATTAAGCGCATTTTCGCAATTTTTGTGATCATGATCCTTGAGAAATACGGGGTTGATCTGTTTAGCGTGCTTGCAGATGAAATGCTTCTTCCTTTGGGTTGATGTTCTAGCGCAGAAGCTGATGAATGAGCTCGTCGAAGAGCATGAAGAATGGTTGCCAATCCTACCACAAACGATAGCGGCCGCAGCGCGAGCTCCGGCAAAGGAGATAGAGGGAAGAGCACTCATTGATAGGGAGGTAGTTACTGAGCTAATTAGGATGAACCAGAAGATTAGGAAGCTCGAAGAGAAATCACAAATTTGCAATTACATTTGGGCATTTGTAGGTGGTATGGTAATTGCATTGGGTGTAATGTTGAAATTGTATGAAAAGGCAGGAATTTGGGAGGAATTTCTAAGCTTGAAATAGTATGAAAAATGCTTGAAATAATAAATGGCTTGTTATCATTTGTAAGGGAAAAGAAATAGAAAAAACTTCCTATAAAAAAAGTATCCCAGAGCCGAGAGGCCAGTGTCGACTTGACTAATGGGCCAACTCCATCGAATTAGGCCCATTCGGAGTGGGCAAATGAGAAGGGTTAGAAAATAAACAAAAAAGGTGGGGTGCGGCTAGGATTCGAACTCACGACCGCGTGGTTTGGTAGTGTGAAGGGTTGCGCTGGTAACCAGTAGGACAGATAGAAAGATGTTGAGAAGGAAAGAGAAGAACGTATCCTGCTTGGGTTTAGGGTTTAAAAACACATGCCGTGTTTGTGATTTTCACGAGCATGCTGTATTTTTATACACAAATAAATGATTTTTTGCCACTTTTCAACACACATAAAGATTATTTGGGCACAAACATTTTTCAACACACCACTTATTTATCTTTGAGCACTTTAACACACCATTCATTCTAATAACTTGATGATGAGACTAGCTTGGTAATAAAGGTAGTGTTTATTTCTAGACTAGCTTGGTAATAAAGGTAGTGTTTATTTATAGACTAGCTTGGTAATGAAGGTAGTGTTTATTTGTAGACTAACTTGATAATAAGGCCCCGTTTGGAACGCAGGGTAGAAAAAACACAGGAATAGGAAAAACGCAGGAACAGGAAAGTAATGCATGTGCAATCCATAGGAATGCAAACACAGGAAAGGATAACACAATCTTGTTTGGAATGCAGGAAATAAAACCACAGGAATCAGAGTAAAATCCTATGATATATACTTGAGACATCCTCCGTTTCAAAATATAAAAGATTTTGATGGTTAAAATAGTCTAGTATTCAAACATCTTATATGTTGATACAGATCTAGTAATAATCACACAAATAGTATCAGCCATTTGTTGCATATGATGGTGCAGAATTTGAGGTAATGGAAGTCTTACATGCAGCGGCTCGCTTGATTTGCCTCATTCCTTTGTACAAGAATTAAAAAAAGAGGTCGGAGCTCATGTTTCGTTTCCCGTGATTTTCCTGTGAAACTGACATGAAAGGAAAGTTTCGTTCACTTTTCCTAGCGTTCCAAACAATACTACAGTGTCAATTCCTATGGGAATAGGATTCCTACACTTTTCTCGTAAAAATCCTTCAAACCAAACGGGGCCTAAACGTCCTAACATGTCCACTACTTGTTAGTTGTTACTCAATTTATAGTCTAGTTTGGTCGCCATGTGAAAATTTTTAACACATAATGACGAGATCTTTGGGCACGAACACGAACACTTTTGAACACAAAAATGGTTACACAAGATAAATAAGATGCAAATGCGACCACCATTACATAGATAAGTCCACGGACACGATACGACACATGACATAGAAAAATACAATAAACACGATGAAACTAAAAACTCGAGGGTAGCTTCACGAACACCTTCATCTTGCACCTGGGCCACCTTCATCACTGTCGTCTTCAACTTCACTCATCCTCCTCGTAGGGGAGGCAGTGCATCTGGTTTGAGGTCAGGAAGATGCAGTCAATATTGGTGAAGATGTTGTACGTCATGAAGAAGATTAACTCGCAGCCACACCAAAAGACTTGCCGAGCAGCGCGTACGCGTCGAACGGGTTGGTGAAGGTGACCGTGAGCAACTTGAGGGCGACGCCGTCATAAACATCGTTGAGGCGATACATCACCGGCGAACCCTGTGGGAGGTGGGCAAAGCCAGCGGTGAGGAAGCCGCGAGCGAGCTCGACGGGGCCCCTCCACCGTGACTGCGCCCACACACGGAGCATGCTCTCCACGAGGACACCCGCCGGGTAGTGCATCTTTGGCACGGTAGGCGGCCGATGAAAGGTTGGTCCGTTGTACTGCATCTTTGGTGGTGCTTGGGGCGACAGGATGGAGGGATCGCTCGGTGTTTGGAGTGAAGATTTCTGCTCTGGCTTGGGTGGTGTGTGGGAGAGGAAAAGGGTTGTATAAATAGGCTAGAAACGGTGGGTTAGGGTTAGGCAATGAAATGATGGGCGTATGAACACGTGTGTATCCGTGCGTCTGAATCGAGGAGGCAGCAGCGCGTGGAACTGAATCGAGCAGACGACGACGCGTAGAACTGAATCGAGCAGGCGGAGGAGCGTGAATCTGAATCGACTGTGGCGGCGGCTGAGTCATTGTAGGTGGCGGCGGCTGAGTCACTGCGGCGAGGCGCGCATGCATGCGGACGGCGCATCTGAATTGACTTAATGGCTCTGGTGCGATGAATCGCTGCGGTGAGGCGCGCATGCATGGCGACGTCCTCACTTCCTGCGCATGCATGGAAAGACTGAGACCTAGCGTGCCCGCGCATTGCACAACAGACACGAGCACATACCGCGACATGGCCCAATGGTCCATCTAGCGTGCCCGCTCAGAAAAAAAGTGTCCAGCCAATCAGATAGTAGAATGAGCTTCTCGCGGATCGCCCAAGCTTGCCCACAGATTCCTTCTAGAACGACGATCGGACGGCTGCAGTTCAGCCTTAGGGTTACATCAACGGTCATTGTTCAACACTAGGGTTAGATCGTTCAGGGTTTGGAAGCGAGTTTGACTAGGGTTTGACCAAATACTCAAATGAGTTTGAAATAGTTTTAAGTTTCAAAAACCGCACCAAAGCTTCGTTTTGGAGTGACTAAGAAGGATCGAGGCTTAGTTTTTCATTTTCTTTTGAAAAACTTGTTTAAATGTTGGTCAAAGTTAGGTTTGACCAAATAGGAAAATGAGCATAAAAAATTCAAAAAAAATCAAAAAAATGAAAAACCTGCGCACATAGTCTTCTTATGTCATATACTAAGGATTCAAGTCGATAAACAAGGTCTACATAGTTTCAAACAGAAGGTTCATGTACAATATGCGATATCTCGAACTCTGTAGTACGAAGTCAAGGGTTCAGAGAAGGGGTTTAGGTTTGGATCATGAAAAGTTTCAAAAACCACACCAAAGCTTCATTTTGGAGTGACTAAGAAGGATCCAGGCTTAGTTTTTTATTTTCTTTTGAAAAACTTGTTTAAATATTGGTCAAAGTTAGGTTTGACCAAATAGTCAAATGAGCATAAAAAATTCAAAAAAATCAAAAAAAATGAAAAACCTGCGCACATAGTCTTCTTATGTCATATACTAAGGATTCAAGTCGATAAACATGGTCTACATAGTTTCAAACAGAAGGTTCATGTACAATATGCGATATCTCGAACTCTATTGTACGAAGTCAAGGGTTCAGAGAAGGGGTTTAGGTTTGGATCATGAAAAGTTTCAAAAACCACACCAAAGCTTCATTTTGGAGTGACTAAGAAGGATCCAGGCTTAGTTTTTCATTTTCTTTTGAAAAACTTGTTTAAATGTTGGTCAAAGGTTTGACCAAATAGTCAAATGAGCAGAAAAATTCAAAATAAATCAAAAAATGAAAAACATGTGCACATAGTCTTCTTATGTCATATACTAAGGATTCCAGTCGATAAACAAGGTCTACATAGTTTCAAACAGAAGGTTCATATACAATATGCGATATCTCGAACTCTGTTGTACGAAGTCAAGGGTTTAGAGAAGGGGTTTAGGCTTGGATCATGAAAAGTTTCAAAAACCACACAAAAGCTTCATTTTGGAGTGACTAAGAAGGATCCATGCTTAGTTTTTCATTTTCTTTTGAAAAACTTGTTTAAATGTTGGTCAAAGTTAGGTTTGACCAAATAATCAAATGAGCATAAAAAATCAAAAAAAAATCAAAAAAATGAAAAACCTGCGCACATAGTCTTCTTATGTCATATACTAAGGATTCAAGTCGATAAACAAGGTCTACATAGTTTCAAACAGAAGGTTCATGTACAATATACGATATCTCGAACTCTGTTGTACGAAGTCAAGGGTTCAGAGAAGGGGTTTAGGTTTGGATCATGAAAAGTTTCAAAAACCACACCAAAGCTTCATTTTGGAGTGACTAAGAAGGATCCAGGCTTAGTTTTTCATTTTCTTTTGAAAAACTTGTTTAAATGTTGGTCAAAGTTAGGTTTGACCAAATAGTCAAAGGAGCATAAAAAATTCAAAAAAATCAAAGAAATGAAAAACCTGCGCACATAGTCTTCTTATGTCATATACTAAGGATTCAAGTCGATAAACAAGGTATACATAGTTTCAAACAGAAGGTTCATGTACAATATGCGATATCTCGAACTCTGTTGTACGAAGTCAAGGGTTCAGAGAAGGGGTTTAGGTTTGGATCATGAAAATTTTCAAAAACCACACCAAAGCTTTATATAAACAAAGTTACGTTTGACCAAATAGTCTTCTTATGTCATATAAACAAAGTCTACATACTTGGAAACACAAATACATGGTCCAAATAAGCATTGCAACATCCACATAACATAGGTCCAACATTATTCAACACAAATACAACAACATTCATAATGTTTCAAACATTATACTTGGTTCTTGCCACCACTTTGCTCCGTGTGATCATTGTGCTTATTGCCACCACTTTCCTCCTTGTGCTCCTTGTGCTCTTCTCTTCTACTCTTCTCCTCTTTGTTGGAGGCACCTCAAGTACCTCAGAGCTCACTGCCACCACCTTGTTCGAACCTACCATAGAGCTATACAAACCAAACATAAAGGGTTGTGAGATCATGTCAAGTGATAAATGTAAAATAGTATTGGCAAGATTTACATACCAAGCAGAACTCACAACCATAGAAGGTTGGTCACCATCATTTGGAGCCTCGGTTGGAGCATTATTTTGCTCATAAGTTTGATAATTATTTGGAGTCTCAATTTGATCATCATTTGGAGCCTCAGTTGGAGCATTATTTTGCTCATCAATTTGATCATCATTTGGAGCCTCAATTGGATCATCATTTGGAGCCTCAATTTGATCATCATTTTGATCATCAGTTTGATAATCATCTGAAGCCTCATTTTGATCATCATTTGGAGCCTCATTTTGATCATTGTTAGCAACCAGCTGCTGACCATCATTTTCATCATTGAAACACTCTCCAAACGCTGGATCTACTGCGTTATCACAATACTTTGCGAAATGACCAGACCCACCACACCTTGTGCACTTATGCTTCCTTGCTCCAAGTCTAGCTCCTTCGCTGCGAGGTCTTATTTGACTCCTCCTCGGTCTACCTGCTGCTCTCTTCAAAACTGGAGCACAAAGTTTGAAACCAGGGTCAACTATGTCCCATTGTTGTTTTACCTCCAGAGTAGGTAAGGCATGTGCATATGTAGCTTTGAACCTTGCAACAGAGTAGTATTCATGCACATACTGTTGTATGTTCCCTGCTTGACCAGAGAGAGTTGTGATGAAAAACAAGGCATGAATGCATGGCAACCCAGTTATCTACCATTGCCTACAACTTCAAGTTCTAGCTTCTAAATCCACTGGATATCTCCATTCCCTCTTCTCTTTATCCAAAAATGACACCTCTGCTGTGGTGGCCGAGCAAAGAGTCATGTCCATTTCCAAGCCTCTTGTTTTGTGCTTGAATTCATTTATCACGGAAGGGATGATAATTTGGCACATGAATTTTGCCGCGGCTATTCCTGCACAAACATGAAACTTCTTAATGTATTCTAGCCTTATCTTATCAAGCAAATCCACCAAATAAAGACCCTTTAGTTTCTGGATCGTTGCATTGAAAGACTCTGCAATATTATTGTGCACATAGTCAACTTTGCTCAGTTCACTGAATTGGCTTCTAGCCCATAACTTGGAGTGGTGTGTTTCCAAGTATTCCTTCACTTTGTCATTCTTGTATAGCTGCCTCATGTGGTAGTTGTGCTTCTTCACACTACAAGTCAAAGATGCTGGCCAAAAATTGTCGGCATACACCTTTCCTTTGAATTTCTTCCCAAAATTTGCAGCAAGGTGACACATGCATTCCCTATGCTCTACTCCATGGAACACATTTTCCACGACCACTTCTAAACCCTTGCAGGCATCTGTATGAATTACCAACCCATTGGGATGTGCAATAGCCTGGCGCAGATTCTGCAATAATCAAGTCCAGCTCTCCTCAGACTCTATCTCTAGCACACCATACGCAACTGGAAATACAAAATTGTGTCCATCAACTGCACAAGCTGCTACCGACTGTCCTTTAAACCTCACTATGAGGAAAGTTGCATCAATAGCTAAATAAGGCCTACAGTCTTCCAAAAAACCGGTGACAAGCCTCAAAGCAGACAAAAACCGTCCTGAAGCATACCTTGGTCATAGTCACTCCCCTCAACGTGTACTCCACGAAGTGGTGGTCAATATCTACAATACTACCTGGGCTGGTCCTCTCCACTTCACCTTTGAATGAATACAACATTTTAAAACTTTCCTGCCAATTACCATAAATAGATTCCATAGCATGTTGTTTACCATTGAACACCCTCATGTATGGTATCTCTATCTTGAACTTTTCTTTGAGGTTCTTCTGCAACTCCTTTGTACCCACCTGATGGTTTTCTATCACCCACCGCTTTACTTCATCAGCCACCCATCTTGACTTGGCTCTACTGATTGTTTCCTTTCTAAGGGTTGATTCTAGGCATGTGTGCCTAAAAGGGTTCACTTGTTGGGGATCGCAGCAGAAAACAAAAAATTTCCTACGTGGGAACCCTAGAAACTACCTAGGATCTATCTATGTAGTAATGCAGTAACAGCCGATGCGTATAGAATACATACCCTTGTAGACCGTACGCGGTTAACGTTCCGCGGGGAACGTGGTTGAAGTAGTCGTACTCGTAGCCGACCTCAAGGTCGCGTATCTCCTCGCAGGTCACCCCTTGCTCCTTCTTCATCTTCATCATGCAGCAGCTCCGGCTCACGACATTTAAGCGCCCCAAGTGTTGCGCCTCGTGTCTTCATACACATCCGGTGCATGATGAGACCTCCGGCTCCCCGATCCCGCCGGGAGTGCGAAAGTTGATATCCAGCTAGGAATCCCTACAGCGCAACGGCGTACTGCTGGAGTGCCTCGATCACACAGCCCAGACTTGGGGCCATGGTCACAAGGCATAGAGAGAGAGAGAGAGAAGGAGGAAGTCAACCAAAGGAATACTCCAAATATTGGTGTGTCTCATCCCACCCATGGGCACCGCTTTATATAGGGGGAGGGGGTGTGCCCTCCCCTTTGGGTTTCCCATGTGGGACTAAATAAGGGAGAGAGGGGGGAGGCGCATGGGCCTCATGGGCCGCCGGCCAGGGGTGGGCCCCACCCCACGCACAGCCCTAGGCTGGCCGGGTGGGACCCCTTGAGGCGCCTGGGCCTTGGCCGTTTGGCCCTTGGCCCTTCCCTCCTTCGGTTTTCCCTCATGGGCCTTTATTCACTAGGAAGTTTGGCCCATTAGTAGAATAACCCTTCAAATTAGATTTTAATATTATATTTAATATTAATTACATTAATTAATATATAAATACATATTAAAGAACCTTATTCAACCCGAAACACCTTTCGGTTCCCCTTTCTATATCCTCCGAACAACTTCGGAATTCCCGGAATGATTCTAGTCCTTTATTCTTTCTCCGAACTGCTTTGGATTTCTCCGCGGAACGATTCCAGCTTTCTCTTTCTCTACTATGATTCCGTCTTACGAATGATCGCTCTCATCGTACCCTTAAGTGTATCCTCTCATGGCTTGGGAATGCTCTAGACATGATCTGTATCAATAATCAACAGAGGGACCGGGGATATTCATGTGACCCCTATGCATTCCTGATGACAATGTCGATTGAACCACTAAATGTAGCATCCTCTTCCTTTTGTTTCTCGATACAACTTGTCCGAGATCCGATCATTGGTATCCCATACCTTGTTCAATCTCGTTCACAACAAGTTCTGTTTTCTTGTTACCGTGATATTACATCCCCGTGACCTAGTCACATGTTGCAACATTTATGGATGTAATCTCACCAAGCCGGCCGTATGTATCTTTACCCATCATGTGGGTGAACAAATCCCGCTCTTGACATATATTGCCTCTACGGTTCCTCCGAGTACCTGAACACACCTTTATAACCAATGTATTACTAAGTGGCGCTTGATGCTATCTAAGCACTCTCGGGAGACCATGATTGATATCATCTCACGGTCTAAGGAGAAGGAGTCTAGGTATAGTTGTTGCAACAATGAACTATATGACTTGATCGTGTTGCAATCCTTCGAGGAATGTCCAATCACATCATTTTCCAATGATATGCTCCCGTTGTCAGTCGGCATAAATGCCCATGATCTTGAAACCCAGATCATCTTCGTGACCAACGAATTAGTACGAATAGAGGCTACTAGGGACTTGGTTGTTTCATACCACACCTATACCAATGTTTCTACTTGGCACAGTTCTAGCACAATATGAAACTATTATAAACTAATTGAGATATGACAATAAAAACCTATTTATTATTTGCCTCTAGGGCATATCTCCTTCAGTCTCCCACTTGCACTAGAGTACAAATAACCTAGCTCGCATTTTACTCATATAAACCATATACCATATGCGTTTACAGATCATGCATGCTCATGGGAAAATTCATGTCCATGTTCTGTTTTACCAGATCATTATGTCTTTTGCAAATCGTTAATGTCCTCCTAATTTTGACATTCACTCCATTATCGTATAATGGGTCGAAGTATTTGTTTGGTGACAAAGTGAGACTTTTGTTTCTAGTGTTTATGATGACGGTCGTTTTCACCGTTGTCATCTAAACTTCGAAACACACTTTGTTATCCTTTGTGTATATACTATAGTCATGGCAGCAGAACGAGGCCGGATTCCAGGAGCTTACAGTGACTTGGGATCAACCTCGAGGGCTTTCTCATGGGCACTGGGCCCTAGGACACATCATTCTACGTTAAAAGCGAACTAGCCCCACCATAACATTATACATCACATCAGATGTAGCCTTTATACTTCTATATCTATGTAGATCCTAGTGCATGAAATGCATCGATGCCACTTACATTGCTTCTTGTCATTTATGTACAAACTTAATTCTGGTTCAGTGATCAACTCAGGGATCACTTAAAGACATGTTCTTACAGTTAATACTTTGTCCTACCAACCAGAACCTCGGGTCACATTACGTCGAGTATACAACATGGTTATATGGAAGAACCTATGACTGAGGCATAGGAGATGCAACGCATCTCTTTCTTTCAACCATAGTTGCAATACTACTCAATGCTTCATATAGTAAGAACTACTTTCTCACCTTATTCCATTCTGAACTTCTTCAGAATCTTGCTTAGGACATTCTGAACATCTTTCAGAATCAAGTCCAGGAAGCATTCGACATTTAGTGTTTATTAAACTCACCAATCTTTCTCGATAGATCTTATTGTTTAATAACTTCAACTTCATCCTTATTTATCTAACTTAAACGTTATTAACACCAATCACATCATTCATATATGTCGTCCACATATTCTAGAATGATTTTACGCTCCCACTCAAATATGACATTCATTTTTGAGATCCAGGGATTTCACTTAGCTCCCACTCAAATCTAGGTCCTCTCGATAATCTTGGACATTCCAAAATTCTTTGATCATCATCAATTTGAGAATTCCAATTACAAAACTTTAATCCATATATTTCTAGTGTAAATCCAAAAGCCTTAAGCATCACTACTGTTGTAGTCAACTCCTTGAATTTGTCAAAACTTGTGACAAATCGAGCTTTTTGTCATTCATTAAGTTTCATTTACTTCTTATGACTTTGCAGTCATTCAGAAATATCAAGTAAACTTCTTTACTTTAATAAGATCAAGTAACATGTTACTTTGCAATCTTAAATGTAACTTAATATAGGATTTTATGACTCCTAGTCATTTCTCGCATTTAGGTCCATCACGCTTCTTTGTAGTTTGTAGGTATGTCTTGTTCAAAACATGACAAGTGAATCAATAATATAATTCCACAAACTTGTAGAATATATATAGTTGAATCCTACTTTCTTAAAAGTATTGACTTGAAACTTTATGATCATTATCAATAGTTTCTCCTCTATTTGTAGAGTTTGGTTTCACAAAACAAATTCCGCTACGCCACTCAACAATCCGGAGGCAAGGTCAAACACCTTGTTTTGATCTTTTACTTTCTTCCACATGTATCTTCATCAAGACACATCAACTTAGGACAACGTCAGGTTTGCCCCTTGTGGACGATGCATTCATAGCTTCCTAAGAATGCCATACAAAGATTTGTTTATTCACCACGATTTCGACTTATCGAAATCTCCAAAAACTCGAACGTGCCATAATACTTATGGTGTTGTTTCCACGAATCTTTAGATGTTCCTTTGTATTTAAAATGAGTGTTTGCTTATTTTGATCTTTAACTCTAAACGACAACTATAACCCCGATAAGAGATAATATTAGATCATATGTATCTTAATACATACTGATTATGATGTTTAGATATTTCAACATAGTTTGAATTCTTCCAATTATCATAATTTCTGAAACATCTTTCACAAGTCCCTTTTATGCTAAACTTAACTTGAATACTTCAGTCAAGTCGATCAAATCGAAGAGACTTGTTAATTCAGTTAATTCAATATCCCATTTAGTTATGAACTCATTTGAACAATTCAAATCATTTCAAACTTCATGTTTCATTAAGTAAATACACTTATTCACTTAAGTCCACAATAAATGATTTCCACTACTTGTTGAAAATATGATACATCATTATGTATAAGTTTTAACATTTCTTTACATATCACCGTTTTACCAGAATGCGGAGCTTTAGTCATTCTGTCCAAGAGGCATGGTTTTGCAAAGTCTCTAGATTAAGCATCTAGGACCCCGATCTTCATAAAGAACATGCAATAACCAAAATGACTTAAACTATAGTGTCAATTCATTATTAAACTTTTGGATATCTTTTAGCATTCTAATCCTTTACAAATGTTTAAACCATTATCATTAACATAGTGATGAGAATAACTTATTTATAATCGTAATGTGACCATAACGGTATTGTTCATAAGAATAGTACAAACCGGCTTGTAACTTGTTCATATGAATAATCGTCTCACCAAAAGCAAGAAACACAAACTAGGATTACAAATTTATATTTAAGTTCACTAATCCAAATGACAAACTTTGAGGAAAGAGGTGATGTCGGCCATCAACTGTTTTGCTTGCCGTCATCAAGTCACGTTGCCTCAAATCCAGCAATTCTCAAGCAGATCATCCTGTTTTCACAAATCAGGACAAGTATCAAATACTTTGCAAACTGCAACGAGTTTTGCAAGAACCACATTAATAATTTGTATATCTTCCATATACCTTTTCCATCCATGACCTCCATTTGCAATCAAGCCCTTCCAAGAGTTCTCAACTCTAATGCAAGATTGCTAAGTGTTTTTCCAAACATTCTATTTTCATCCATGATGGAGAAAAACCCATCCAATGGCTCATTGTAACATCCCAAAATTTTCATCTGAAAACCATCATCATTGCACTCATATCGGCTTGGGGATGGATGGCGAAGCCGTGTACAAGGGATTTCCTGTGATAGACAGAGGACAAGAGTATTGGTGGGTGCAACTCCATTTGTATAAGAACAAGGAAGATGATCCAAATAGTATGGGATTCTGCATGTTCACCAACTCTGAAATGCACACATCATTCTTTGACTCTGCAAGGAATGTTGCGTGGAAAGCCATTGAGGAACTTGGGGAAAGACTTAAGTATAGGATGCTCAATACTCAAGAGGATCTCAAGGAGGAGAAACATCGTGTCCAAGATTCAAGGGCCACGGTAAAACGACTAAATAAGGATATCATAGACTTGGCTTTGGAGTTATGCGAGCAAGACAAATAGATTGCTGCCAAGGACGCCCAGATTGCTACCTTGGTTAATAAGGAGTGAGATACTAGTTGGACCACCACACTTGGCGTTTTATCACGTTAGTATTTTGATCATACCAACCTATGTGGTATGGCAAAAATAAGTTATGTTTGGATCTTGATTGCTTGAGTTGAATAATGTATTGCCACTTGGTTGAGGAATGTTTTGTTGGTTGATCTTATTTTTATCTTTGCATCGATTATTACTTGTGTTTTCTTTCTCTAGACTTGTGTTATCACTAATTTTCTCCATACTATGCAAAAGATGCCGAATTTTGTCTATAGCACGGCCGAGGATTTCAAGGGAACTCACATCGGGACTCGCATGTTGGAGCTCGTCCAGGTACTCGCTCTTCCAATCCCTACCATTTAGGGACTTCAGCTGAGGAAATTTCAGAGGAAGGACTTATGGGGATTCAAAGTTACCCAGCCAGGACGCGAGACAGAGCCCCAAACTAAGGAGATCGCCTTCAAGATACTCCACGATGACTTGGAGAGGGGCCTCGACGTCGCTATGCAGGAGATGTTGGGAAGCCTATGTGGACGTCACTCTTCCAAGATCAAGAGCCACTACTTCCACTTCTTTGGGAGGCGCGACGAGGACGGAGAGCCTATTGTGTTGGACGAGGCCACTAAGGAGACTATCAACCCCGTGCGTCACCACCTCCAGGACTTAGAGAGCCTCAGCAGGAACCTTGATACTGATAGGACTAATGTGATGCTTAGCAACGATGAACTACGAGTCCAACTTAAGGAGAAGGACAAGGCCTTCTAGGAATAGGAGAAGCGAATCAAGGAAATGGAGAAGAAGTTTGAGGACCAGGAGAAGAAATTCAAGAGCCAAGAGAAGAGGGTTCAGGAGAACAATAATAATATTAGAGACTTGGAGACCGATTTAGAGCTTGAGGACATTGAGCTGGAGGCAGATCACGAGGTGATAGAGAGGCTGCACACACAAAAGAGAGATTTACAGGTGAAGATCGATGCTTTGTCTAGAAGCTTGGAGGAATACAAGGCAGGATTCACCGCAGCAGGACTTGCACTAGTGGAGGAGGAAGTCGGCATGGAGGAGTAGTGATATCTATCTATCTATCTATCATTTTATTATTGAGTCGCATAGATCATACCGACTTGTGGTTGACTATGCTAGTATGTTTATCTTCGCAAACTCTGTTATTGTCGTGATGTTGAACCTGCATGTGCTTGTTTGTTGATTGTTGTTATTTTTACTTGGGTTATCTATCATTACTTACCCTTATTAAACCCACAGATGCCTCCCCGTCGTAACAACGAGGACAACAATGACAATGGCAATGGAATGCAGCAAATGATGGCTGCGCAGACACAGTTGATGCAAATGATGACTCGGTTCATGGCGAACCAGAATCAGAACAACAACAATAACAATAATAACAACCAGAACAATCCACCACCTCTTGATATGCTCACAAGATTTCTAAGGCTGAGACCTGCTAAGTTCTCGGGTACTATTGATCCCATGGTTGCAAATGACTGGCTACGCTCTGTGAATAAGGACTTAGTCACAGTTGGATGCACTGACGCAGAGAAAGTCAGATTTGTAGCACACTTACTGGAAGGTCATGCGGCTACTTGGTGGGACAATTTCCAAGTTACTCACCCTATTGAAGAAGTAACTTGGGCAATGTTGGAGGATGGATTTCGTACCACTCACATCTCTTCTAGGATAATGGGGTTGAAGAAAAAGGAGTTTCACAACCTCAAACAACGCCACCGAAGTATTCTGAGTACATCGAAGAGTTCAACAATCTGTCATATTATGCACCAGATGATGTTGACACTGACGCAAAAAGGAAAGAGAAGTTCCTTGATGGGTTGAATGATGAAATATCTATGCAACTATCTGTTGCTTATGTTCCAACCTATCAATCTCTATGTGATAAAGCTACCATCCTAGAGAACAAAATGAAGCAAGTTGAAGGTAGAAAGAGGAAACACCATTTTGATAAGTTTGGATCAGGATCACCTCACAAGCGTTCTTATGGTGAAGGAAGCGGGAGTTCTGGATCCCACAAGAATGCGAATCATAACAACCATCGTAACAATAACCACCACCACGATGGAAACAATCATCATGGACACAACAAAGGTGGGTATAGGAATAACCACGATGGTTATGGCCATGGAAATCAAAATGGTCAGAATCGCCATAATCAGCCTGCAAAGAAAGACATCAGTCAGGTGGAATGTTTTAAGTGCAAGAAGACAGGGCACTATGCTAATGAATGACCAAAAAAGAAGACTGATGGGGCTAAGCAGAACCCTTTTCAAAAGGGTCATGTGAATCACATCAATGTGGAGGAAATCAAAGAAGGATATGATGATGTGATCGGTAAGTTCAAGATTAATTCATTTCCTGCACTCATCCTTTTTGATACTGGCGCATCGCATTCATTCATTTCAAGAGCATTTGTAGTCAAAAACAAACTCTCCACTAAAACTATTGGATGTCCCATTAAAGTAAGTTCCCCAGGTGGAGAAATGATAGTAAATTCTGCGTGCCGACAGATAATCCTAGAGATTGGAAGGAACAAGTTTCTAGTAAATTTAATAATCCTAGAGTCCCAAGGATTAGATGTAATATTAGGGATGGACTGCTTGACACGTTATGAGGGAGTGATAGATTGTGCCAAACGAACTGTTATGCTTACAACCCCAGAAAAGAAACGGATCAGGTTCAAGTCTAACTTTGAACCCAAGGGGAGCAAGGTTAATTATCTTAAGGGGGTTAGCCTAGACAGAGTACCAATAGTGAAGGAGTACCCGGATGTGTTCCTAGAAGAATTACCTGGCATGCCACCAGATAGGGATGTGGAGTTTCTGATAGACTTACTACCAGGAACTGGGCCTATAGCAAAGAGACCTTACAAAATGTCAGTAGATGAGTTAAAAGAACTCAAGAAACAGCTGGGAGAACAGTTGAAAAGGGGATTTATCCAACCAAGTTCTTTGTCTTGGGGAGCACCAGTTTTGTTTGTTGAGAAGAAGGACCGAAGGCAAAGGCTATGCATAGACTATCGACCACTTAATGAAGTGACCATAAAGAATAAATATCCCCTACCTAGAATTAATGATCTTTTTGATCAACTAGAAGGAGCATGTTTGTTCTCAAAAATTGATCTTCGATCAGGATACTTCCAACTAAAGATTAGAGAACATGATATACCAAAGACTGCATTTACCACTAGATATGGGTTGTATGAATATACAGTGATGCCATTTGGATTAACTAATGCACCGGCATATTTCATGAACATGATGAACAAGGTGTTCATGGAATTTCTTGACAAGTTTGTGGTGGTATTCATTGATGACATATTGATATATTCCAAGAGCACCGAAGAACATGAAGAACATCTACGCCTAATTCTAGAGAAACTCAGGGAACACAAACTATATGCCAAGTTCAGTAAATGCGAATTTTGGCTAAATGAAGTGGGTTTTCTTGGGCATATAGTAGCAGGAAGTGGTATAGCTGTTGACCCAGCAAAAGTGGCAGCTGTAATAGAATGGGAACCTCCTAAAACAGTTAAAGAAATCCATAGTTTCCTAGGCCTAGTAGGATACTATCGGAGGTTCATTGAAAATTTCTCAAAGATAGCAAAACCTATGACTGATCTGCTAAAGAAAGAGAAGAAGTTTAACTGGACAGAAGCATGTGAAGCCAGTTTTCAGGAGTTGAAAAAGAGATTAGTGTCAGCACATGTGTTATGTTTGCCGGATCTTGAGAAAGACTTTCAGGTCTATTGTGATGCATCTCACCAAGGACTGGGAGGTGTACTAATGCAGGAAGGTAGAGTTGTGGCTTATGCATCAAGACAACTCAAAAATCATGAAGTGAACTATCCTACTCATGACCTAGAGTTGGCATCAGTTGTGCATGCATTAAAGATATGGATGCATTATCTTATGGGAAAGCGTTGTGAAATGTTTGCCGATCACAAGAGTCTAAAATACACTTTCACACAGAACGAACTCAACATGAGACAAAGAAGATGGCTAGAACTTATTAAAGACTACGACTTAAGTTTGCAATACCATCCTGGAAAGGCAAATGTCGTAGCCGATGCATTAAGCCGCAAGGTTTATGTAAATGGCCTCAATAAAGGAGAATTGACGGAAGAGTTATGTGCCCAATTTAGGGAGTTGAGATTAGAGATAGTGCCTGAAGGATACCTTGCATCCTTGGAAGTGCAGCCCACACTGATGAACAGAATCCAAGAAGCTCAAAAGATGGACAAAGAAATAGAAGAAATCAGAAGTAAAATTAGTGAAGGCAAGGCAAAAGGATTTCATGTAGACGAACAAGGAACCTTATGGTACGAAAAACGTATCTGTATTCTGTAGGATCTTTAACTTAAGAAGTTGATCTTATAAGAAGCTCACAATTCACCGTATTCAATTCATCCTGGCAACACCAAGATGTATATGGATGTTAAGGAAAGATTCTGGTGGAATAATTTAAAGAAAGATATCGCAGAGCACATTGCCTTGTGCGACGTGTGTAGTCGTGTAAAGGCAGAACACCAGAAACCAGCGGGATTATTACAACCACTGCCAATACCTGATTGGAAATGGGATAAAATCGGTATGGATTTTATCACCGGGCTGCCAAGGACTAGATCTAGATACGATTCTATATGGGTTATCGTAGATCGCTTGACAAAAGTGGCTCATTTTATACCGGTAAAGACCACTTACACAAGTGCCAAGCTAGCCAAGATATACATGAATAGAATTGTATGTTTACACGGGGTGCCTAAGAGTATCGTGTCAGATAGAGGAACTCAATCCACTTCGTACTTTTGGCGACAACTTCACGAGTCGTTGGGAACTCGACTAGAATTCAGCACCGCGTTTCATCCACAAACTGATGGGCAGACAGAAACGACCAATTAGATATTGGAAGATATGCTAAGAGCTTGTGCGTTAGACTATGGATCTAGTTGGGATGAAAGTCTACCATACACGGAATTTTCCTACAATAATAGCTACCAATCAAGCATAGAAATGGCTCCGTTTGAATCCCTTTATGGAAGGAAGTGTACTACACCATTGTTGTGGAATGGAGTAGGAGAAAGAAATTTGTTCGAACCAGACCTAATCAAGGAGGCCGAAGATAAAGTCAAGATGGTGAGGGATAGGTTAAAGGTAGCCCAATCTCGACAAAAGAGCTATGCAGATCCAAAACGTAGAGAGGTCACCTATGAGGTTAGTGATAGAGCTTATCTCAGAGTATCACCACTTCGTGGTGTGAAGAGATTTGGAATCAAAGGAAAATTAGCACCACGCTATGTTGGACCCTTCAAGATTCTGAGCCGTAAAGGAGAAGTGGCATATGAGATAGAATTACCAGAATCTCTGTCAGCAGTTCATAATGTATTTCATGTCAGTCAGCTGAAAAAGTGTCACCCAAAAATGGAAGAAACTTCGTTGAAAGACACTATACCATTAGAACAAGTTCAGCTAGAGAATCATCTCACTTGTGAAGAGAAACCTATTAAGATTCTGGAGACAGCAGAAAGAATTACACGTACCAAGACGATCAAAATCTGCAAAGTGCAGTGGAACCATCACACTGAATCAGAAGCAACATGGGAACGAGAAGATGAACTTCGGAGAGATCACCCTCACCTATTTGCTAGCCGACCCGAATCTCGAGGGCGAGATTCATCTTAAGGGGGTTAGATTTGTAACATCCCAAAATTTTCATCTGAAAACCATCATCATTGCACTCATATCATCTTGGCATGTGTTGCATTGCATTTAGATTGCCCCCCCCCCACACAAAAATTTGGTGAAATTTTGAGTCAATTTGAAACACTTTTGCTAATTCAAAACCTAGGAAAATAAAAAGCAAATAAAGATAAAAAAAATAGCAGCAGCAGCAGCATCTGGCCTGCTCGGCCCAACCCCAGCCCAACAACCCACCTGGCCACCCCTTCCCCCTCTCTTTCCTTTTCTCACCATCCCCCTTCACACTCCCACTCACTGACGCCCTGGCCCCACTTCCACGTCACCTCCACCTCACCGTCTTCAACCAAGTGACGAACTGACCATCCCTCTCCTTTGTCATTTCTAATCCATTCAAATTCATGCGGTTGCGCGTTTAATTCTCCACTACAACCCCAGCTTCTTAACCCCCTCTCCCTCCTCTTCGTTTTCCCCTCAAACGCCACCCCCAGAGAGCCCCCAGGCTCTCTAATTTCTAGCTCAGACCACCGCACACCGACGGCACTCCGGCGACGATTCTGGTGAAGGTCGACCTCCCCTCGCCCTGCCTTTTAATCTATCTTCTTCGCCACGCTCTGCCGCACCTACTGACTCTGTCCACGCATTTTTTATGCCCCAGGTCATCGTCACGATCACCACCGGCGTCTCCCTTTATCGGTGCCGTTCGTCGACAATCCCGGTAAGACCA
This sequence comes from Avena eriantha, assembly GCA_910589775.1. Taxonomy (NCBI): domain Eukaryota; kingdom Viridiplantae; phylum Streptophyta; class Magnoliopsida; order Poales; family Poaceae; genus Avena; species Avena eriantha. The sequence continues at coordinate 7,771,681 of OU342741.1, read as the reverse complement.
GGGTTCCCGCCACCCCTTTTTGGCCATCACTAGCATGTACTGGACCAGGCGCACTTCACTGACATATTTTTTTGTCTACTCGAGCCCCAGAACAACGCCACCGTCTCGAGGACGTGAACTCCAACATCGGCAGGAACTCCGGCGAGAAATTTTGGGCGAAGCAGAGCACCCCTCCCTCTACCGCGGCCATCACCGAGACCACTGAGACCACAGCAACCCCTGGTAACAGTCCACAGACCCCTTACCCCTCAAGGATCACCGGAACGCCACCACCCGCCGCGCCGCCGCCGCACGCACAGAAGCCAGCGCCGCCAGTTCTTGGCCACGCGTTGAGCACCGTCCGATCTAGATTCAGTGGCTAGGATTAGATCATTAATCGAACGGGTACCGGTTGATCTGGTTCGCCCGTTTCCACTTAAATCCAACGGCTCACAGTGACCGATCCGACCAAATCGGTACGGGCCAATAGAAACATGCCATGTCAGCCCTGGCGTCTGTTTAAATTAGAAAATAGAAAGAATATATGTTTAACTTAGAAATTCAATAACTTTTGATCCACAAATCAGAAAAATACAAATTTGGTGTCTATGGATGCAGAAAAATGAGAACTTTATTGTTGAGGCCTTATTTCACACTTTGGCTTCTAAAAAATTGGAGTTATAGGAATACCCTTTTTAGGAGTATTTTTCCCATAAAAATTACTTCATAAATTGTTTTTAAGTATTCCTTATGTCTTTAGATAGAGTATTTCAACCTCTGTACTGTAGACTTTGTTTATTTAAGTGTTGTTCAGCTCATTGCATTTGCATGCATTCCTATTTTTGTGATGCTATATTTATTGTATTATTGTTGTTGGATTGTTCTTTGTGTAGATTGTGTGGATTGTGAAGTTTGTTGCTGTGAGGATTGTACCTACTCCCCTAGCTACCAAGGCAACTGGTATTTCATCTTATGTCCTATTATTTTCACTATTGCACTAGTGCTATTTTTGTAGATCTTCGCATGGTAGGATTACTTATATATGTTACTATGCTATGGCTATTCTATAGATTATATCTTGGTAGTATCTCCTAGTTAGAAGACATCGTATGCTAGAGTGCTTAGCCATGCTATTAGAATTCGTGGGTAGAAATTCATATCAAGATAGTATGGAAATATATTATTTTGTTTGACTAAGAAAACAACTAATGTTAATGAAACACCTAGGTGGAGATGGGACTTGTATGGATTATGTTGAGTGGTTACGCAGGGCCCATGTCTATGGTTTACCCTGGTGTATCGCACTTGTGGATGGCCACCCAGGAATAGAGAGATTGGAGACGTTCTTGTCGTGAAGCTTCCAGTGCAGCCACATGGCATATGGGCTCTGCCTTGACCGACTAAGTTGCAAGAACTCAGCCATACGGACAGATGGTGGTAGTTATAGGATGGAACGCGTCCGTGGTGGTCTGAGGGATTGCTTCTAAAAAGTCTCGTATCGATGCACGTCGAGTCTTGTGGGGAAAGTGCACCACCTCTCGAGAGGGTAAAACTAAGTACTTAGCCGTGTCCCCGATTATGGACAAAATCTGAGCGTCAAGACAATGAAGCAGTTCAAAAATCTCCTCATCCAAATTTCTCTAAGTTAAAACTTGTGGGTGAACAAGGGTAGAGGTTCATTGATGTCTATCAATGGTACCTTAGTGTTTTGAAGGAGAAAACGTACTCTTCAAAATCTATGAGATAAAACCTTGCTATAAGCAAAGTCAGCCAAAACCACACTTAGCCATATATTCATGTAGTTGTTGAATTTTAATAAGTAACTATGGTATCACTTGCCAATACAATTTCAACTGTATTGACCTTTGTGGCTATAACTTATTATGTTGCAGGATACTCTGATGATGAGTAGGGGTGCGGGTCTACACTCGACATGTTTGCCTGTGGCACATGAAGACAAAAGACTCTATTATACTATGTCTTGTGAACCTTGAATAATGTTAGCCTTGGGCTAAGTGAGTTGTAAGAACTATTATATTCCTGGATATGCGATGTAATAATGACCTTTGTTTCCATGTACTTCATCTTAAACTGTGGGTGCTAGCATTTCGATCCAGAGACTAGCACTGCAATCACAGGGATCTTACCTTATTACGGTGAGATCTTATATATGGTATCAGAGCCTTATTCTATAGAATACTCTATGTGCCTTATTCTATAGAATACAAAATGCAGCCCAATTCTCCATCGAATGGGGAATGGCTTATTGGATGATTATGGAGAAAACACAAACATTTCAGAGTCATCGAATTATCCCCTAATGGTTACTGTATCAAGAAGAGAAGATCACCTTTTACGAGGATATCCCTCAGGCGTGGGTATAATCTATGAAGTTGGAACCTTTTGCTAAGTTCCACATTAAGCAATGTATTCCCATGGTCGCAAAGGACCTCAATGGGATAGGCCAAGATCTAAAAAGATATTTGCAAACAGACATCTAGACTAAGTTTATAATAAGAGATCAATTTATAATTGGTCTCCACTAAAATTGTCATCCCCTGGACGATCTTAGTGATCGCACGGCCATCGGTGCATTATCAAAGGTAGACATTCACTAATGCCAATCACATCATCCATGTGACTCATGCTCGATCTTTCGATCTCTTGTGTTCCGAGGCCACGTCTCTGCAACGTGCTAGGCTCGCCAAATCTAACTTGTGTGTATTCACTATGCAACATGGCTTACACCCACTGTATGCGAACGTAGATATGTCTGACACCCAGGCCTGTACCCTGGATCGCCTCATACCGAAGAACTTTCTTGGTGGTGCACACACAAGGGGAACACGGAACATTGGAATTCAATAGGGATTATCTTATTTGCTACTGTTGAGTATCTAAATACTACCACACAATAAGATGTAAAAACTGGTATCAACATCATATGTATAATGTGATATGATATGGTCTTTCTTGCGCCTTGATCTCCATCGAGCGCTCCGGCATGATCTCCATCTTGCCCTTGGTTTGACGCCAAGTCCACGACGCCGCCACCAGGTCGTCCATCGGAACGATGACTATTACTATACTACTTAGTAACAGAAAAGTAAACTACTTTACCTTCGTAACGACCAATGCCATATCATAATCACATGCCCCTGCAAAATAAAGTTAGACGCCTCTACTTTATCTATTGCAAGTTTTACGTGGTTGTTAGGGCTTTCGCAATAGAACCGTTTCTAAACTACGAACTTTCCAACCACAACATGGATCCAACAGTTGTCTCTATTGCACCCCTTTCGGGGCCCTCCCTTGTAAATGCTATATCAACTATTGAATGAGAGACAGACACCCGCTAGCCACTTATACGGTACAAGCCGTATGTTGAGCGTCGAACCAGTCTCGCGTACGAATACGCGTAAGGTCGGTCCGGGCCGCTTCATCAAACAATATCGCGATATAAACAAGTACACGTTATAGGGTAACAACTAAGGGATCAATGCCCGCACAATACTTATGCATATTGGCCGTACAGCACTGCTACGCATAGATCATCTTTGATACCACTGCTGGGGATCGCAGTAGAAAACAAAAAAATTCCTGCATGGGAACCCCAGAAACTGCCTAGGATCTATCTATAAAGTAATGTAGTAACGACCGATGCGTATAGAATACATACCCTTGTAGACCGTACGTGGTTAACGTTCCACGGGGAACGTGGTTGAAGTAGTTGTACCCGTAGCCGACCTCAAGGTCGTGAAGCTCCTCGCAGGTCACCCCTTGCTCCTTCTTCATCTTCATCATGCAGTAGCTCCGGCTCACGACATTTAAGTGCCCCAAGTGTTGCGCCTCATGTCTTCGTACACATCCGGTGCACGATGAGACCTCCGGCTCCCCGATCCTGTCGAGAGTGCGGAAGTTGATATCCGGCTAGGAATCCCTGCATCGCAACGACGTACTGCAGGAGTGCCTCGATCGCACAACCCAGACTTGGGGCCATGGTCACAAGGCATAGAGAGAGAGAAGGAGGAAGTCAACCAAAGGAATACTCCAAATATTGGTGTGTCTCATCCCACCCATGGGCACCCCTTTATATAGGGGGAGGGGGTGTGCCCTCCCCTTTGGGTTTCCCATGTGGGACTAAACAAGTGAGAGAGGGGGGAGGCGCATGGGCCTCATGGGCCGCCAGCCAGGGGTGGGCCCCACCCCGTGCACAGCCCTAGGCTGGCCGGGTGGGCCCCCTTGAGGTGCCTGGGCCTTGGCCCTTTGGCCCTTGGCCTTCCCTCCTTCGGTTTTCCCTCATGGGCCTTTATTCACTAGGAAGTTTGGCCCCTTAGTAGAATAACCCTTCAAATTAGATTTTAATATTATATTTAATATTAATTACATTAATTAATATATAAATACATATTAAAGAACCTTATTCAACCCGAAACACCTTTCGGTTCCCATTTCTATATCCTTCGAACAACTTCGGAATTCCCGGAATGATTCCGGTCCTTTATTCTTTCTCCGAACTGCTTCGGATTTCTCCGCGGAACGATTCCGGCTTCTCTTTCTCTACTATGATTCCATCTTACGAATGATCGCTCTCATCGTACCCTTAAGTGTATCCTCTCACGGCTCGGGAATGGTCTAGAATGATCTGTATCAATGATCAACAGAGGGACGAGGGATATCCATGTGACCCCTATGCATTCCTGATGACAATGTTGTTTGAACCGCTAAATGTAGCATCCTCTTCCTTTTGTTTTTCGATACAACTTGTTCAATCTCGTTCACAACAAGTTCTGTTTTCTTGTTACCGTGATATTACATCCCCGTGACCTAGTCACATGTTGCAACATTTATGGATGTAATCTCACCAAGCCGGCCGTATGTATGTTTACCCGTCATGTGGGTGAACAAATCCCGCTCTTGACATATATTGCCTCTACGGTTCCTCCGAGTACCTGAACACACCTTTATAACCAATGTATTACTAAGTGGCGCTTGATGCTATCTAAGCACTCTCGGGAGACCATGATTGATATCATCTCACGGTCTAAGGAGAAGGAGTCTAGGTATAGTTGTTGCAACAATGAACTATATGACTTGATCGTGTTGCAATCCTTCGAGGAATGTCCAATCACATCATTTTCCAATGATATGCTCCCGTTGTCAGTCGGCATAAATGCCCATGATCTTGAAACCCAGATCATCTTCGTGACCAACGAATTAGTACGAATAGAGGCTACTAGGGACTTGGTTGTTTCATACCACACCTATACCAATGTTTCTACTTGGCACAGTTCTAGCACAATATGAAACTATTATAAACTAATTGAGATATGACAATAAAAACCTATTTATTATTTGCCTCTAGGGCATATCTCCTTCAGTCTCCCACTTGCACTAGAGTACAAATAACCTAGCTCGCATTTTACTCATATAAACCATATACCATATGCGTTTACAGATCATGCATGCTCATGGGAAAATTCATGTCCATGTTCTGTTTTACCAGATCATTATGTCTTTTGCAAATCGTTAATGTCCTCCTAATTTTGACATTCACTCCATTATCGTATAATGGGTCGAAGTATTTGTTTGGTGACAAAGTGAGACTTTTGTTTCTAGTGTTTATGATGACGGTCGTTTTCACCGTTGTCATCTAAACTTCGAAACACACTTTGTTATCCTTTGTGTATATACTATAGTCATGGCAGCAGAACGAGGCCGGATTCCAGGAGCTTACAGTGACTTGGGATCAACCTCGAGGGCTTTCTCATGGGCACTGGGCCCTAGGACACATCATTCTACGTTAAAAGCGAACTAGCCCCACCATAACATTATACATCACATCAGATGTAGCCTTTATACTTCTATATCTATGTAGATCCTAGTGCATGAAATGCATCGATGCCACTTACATTGCTTCTTGTCATTTATGTACAAACTTAATTCTGGTTCAGTGATCAACTCAGGGATCACTTAAAGACATGTTCTTACAGTTAAGACTTTGTCCTACCAACCAGAACCTCGGGTCACATTACGTCGAGTATACAACATGGTTATATGGAAGAACCTATGACTGAGGCATAGGAGATGCAACGCATCTCTTTCTTTCAACCATAGTTGCAATACTACTCAATGCTTCATATAGTAAGAACTACTTTCTCACCTTATTCCATTCTGAACTTCTTCAGAATCTTGCTTAGGACATTCTGAACATCTTTCAGAATCAAGTCCAGGAAGCATTCGACATTTAGTGTTTATTAAACTCACCAATCTTTCTCGATAGATCTTATTGTTTAATAACTTCAACTTCATCCTTATTTATCTAACTTAAACGTTATTAACACCAATCACATCATTCATATATGTCGTCCACATATTCTAGAATGATTTTACGCTCCCACTCAAATATGACATTCATTTTTGAGATCCAGGGATTTCACTTAGCTCCCACTCAAATCTAGGTCCTCTTGATAATCTTGGACATTCCAAAATTCTTTGATCATCATCAATTTGAGAATTCCAATTACAAAACTTTAATCCATATATTTCTAGTGTAAATCCAAAAGCCTTAAGCATCACTACTGTTATAGTCAACTCCTTGAATTTGTCACAACTTGTGACAAATCGAGCTTTTGCTTAGCATCACAACCACACCATTTTGCAGCCTCACATGAAATTTCCCTTTCTCCTTATGCTTAGCAAACATGGTAGCGAGCTCTGCATCATTGCTAACTTTCACCCATTTAGTTCCTCCAGCATAGTATCTGAATTCCACTTCATCATGCAAACCCCAAGGATATGGACTGCAAATTACCTCCCCAAACTGTCTAAAACTCCAATTACAATCCATTGGCAATGGATAATCGAACCCTCCTTGGAATTTCTTGTTATCATTTGCATCCACGGTGTACCAGTCCCTTCTAATGTTCACCAAGAACGCAAACCACAACTCCATCCTACCCCACAAAAAACAGAGAGACAATTAGCACACCAATACCAAAAGCAACCAAAAAAAACTAATTAAACCATGTGGAATCGACTATTGCAATGCACAAAAAAGCTCAACGGTAACAATACTTACCCCTTGGGAACCCAGTCGTGGATGCGCAGGGTCTCCGGCCCGACCCCTGCCTCGTCAAGGTCATCGCTGTCGCTCGCCATTTCGTCGAGCAGGTGGCAGGCGCACTGGCGGAAACAAGCGCCGTATCGATGGAGTCTCAAGACAGCGGCGGTGGAGTAGGTGGCGGTGGAGCAAGTGGAGGTGGAGCAGGTGGCGTCAGAGGAACGAGCGGTGGAGCAGGTGGACATGCCGGACGGCCACGGCAGCGTAGGTGGCGGCCCTGGTGGTGGCGGGAGCAGGGGTGGTTCGAGAGCGAGAATAGGGGCGATGGTGCTCGTGGTCCCACCTGTAATATCAAGGGGCGGGAGCACCGTTGCACGCTCCCACCTGTAAGATCTGGACCCACCCGGCCACTAACGACACGAGATGGAATCGGGCCAAAACTGGCTGTTTGGCCTCGCCAGAGCAGATGCGCCCGAGGCAGTGATAAAACTGAGTATGATTTGGCTCTACTGGCAAAACTGAGTACTTAGAAGCCTCAAGTGGCAAACGAATAAATAACCCTTAACAAAATGGTAATTATCATTATATGATTGTTTAAATGTGTAAAGAAGTTTACCAAAGGAAACATAAAGTATGAAATTATTTGATTTAATCAAAGTGTTTCATCAACAAAGGGTATAAGTTAAAAGAGAATCTAATTACTATGATTTGATCAATAGTAATGAAATTCGACTTTATAAGAATGGCATAAAGGAAATTGTGAAATGCAAAGCGTTTTGAAACGTCGGAATGCGAAGCATCACAATATGATATTAGATATCAAAATGGTTGAATAGATGGCACCAAATAAATCGTTGTAGTGTAGATGTAGAGACCATTAGTTAGAAATAGTTAGCACTCAATTAGAAAATATAGTGAACCATCTGGATTCGTAAAAGCGACTCCATATCTAGTACGGATCATCGTAAAAGTTTTAGGGTTATTCGATATAACCAAAACAATAGCGAATTAGTCCTAGTAGAGTATTCATTGGAAACTTTGAATACGAAATCCATAGCTGAAACCAAAAGAGAAGCAAAACTAGTATTGCTTGGATTTTGGTGCATCCTTGAGGAAGTTCACATTCAGTGATACTTCTCAATTATGGAGCAAATGGAAGATAGTGAAAAACACGATGAGGATTCAAAACACTACATCAGAGTGTTGAGAAGCGCAATGGGAAACGTTCCTGAACGATTCTCTTCACAAAGGAAAGAATCAATGATAATGATCATTGTGTTTTCCCCGCTGGTGTTTTCACTACATGAAGTAGGATTCAAAATGTAACCCATATCATGTATGGAGACATTTGTGAATCATTTATCATGATTACCAGAATATGACATACCTACGAACTACATACAAAATGGTAAACTAGAATTATGAGAAATCCTAGAAGCAGAATTTCCTTGAGATTAGAAAGCAATTCGTTGCTGAATCTCACAAGTAAAAGGAGTTACTTGAACTTTACCAAATGACTGCAAAGTCATAGTGAAAAAAGGGGTGAATGACAAAAGCACAATTTGTCAAGTATTGGACGAATTCAAATGAATTTGATTCAAGTGTGCTAAATGTCTAGTGGATTTAAAACTAGTAAAAGTACTAGTATCTCATAGTAAATCTCCAAGTTTGATATTTGATCCAAGGATTTTGAAATTGTTCAAAATAGTGAGTAAATATGCAATTTGCATAAAATTGAGTGGGAGCTATAAAAGTCTTCCTAAAAGTCTTCCTAAAACATATTTTTGAGTGGGAGCAATATAAGTATCAAATTCAAATATGTAGGAACATAGTTTGAGTAAGAGTAGTGAATCATACCCAAATATGTTGGGAACATATTTTGAGTGGGAGCTTATAGGAGTGATTCTTCAGTGTGTTAAGAATAAAAGCGCAAGTACTGATAAATAATGATTTATAAGGTGTAGAAGTTGATAATAAGTGTATTACAATATTATGTAGTATTCCTTAAGGGATTCTGAAAAGGGTTTCAGAATAGAAGTTAATTAAGGAACTGGTCCTTAATAACTCAAATTAGGAATAATATTAAGTTTAACATCAATGGATGAAAGAAAGAAAAGGATGATCATCATCCACTATGTTAAGACATAGGTTCTATCTTATAAAACCATGATGATAACTTAACATAATATATGATCAGATTAAGAAAAGTTTGAAAAGTGATTACGTTTGAATCACGGAACGTTGAGCTAAGTTTGTCCACAGTATCTAATAGAGAACTGTAGACACATTTTCCAAATCCATAAAGGATGACATATCTTAAAACATAAAGGGTTATGTTATAAGGGAATATGTTGGAAACTCCCATAATACCGATTAGAGTCAAGTAGGAAGCGAGGTGAACAAAACATCGAAAGTTACACAGAGTGCACTCGTGTTTCGATGAATACATTTATAATAATAGATAAGGGTACCATCTAAAGTGTTGTATAATGTTATGGAGGGGCTAGTTCGCTTTTAACGTAGAATGATGTGTCCCAGGGCATAATGCCCATGAGAAAGCCCTCGAGGTTGATCTAAAGTCACTGTAGGCTCCTGGAATCAGGCCTCATTCTACTACCATAGCGACAATGCATACACATAGAAGTTATCATGTGATGATAAAGTATTAATGTCAATCAAGGTGACATTAGTAAGTTGCAAAGGATTTGGGACTATAAAGTACAGGACCAAGACTCAACCTCTTCCATGAGCAAGCATGTTCAGGGTACCGGATATGGTGCCAATGATTAAGAACAAATGCAGCTAGTTTAATTGTACTCTAGTGCAAGTGGGAGACTGTTGGAAATATGCCCTAGAGACAAATAGTAATAAGGACTATTACCATATTTCATAAAGTTTATGATTAAGTTTTATATCATGCTATAATTGTATTGAGTGGAAACATCAATACACGTGTGATATATAAACAACCAGGGGTTCCTAGTGAAACTCTAGTCACTGGTTCATTGGTCAATAGATGATCAAGTTTCCTGATCATGTGGCATTTATGCCAGTTGGAAATGGAGTCATCTCATTCTGAGAATGAGATGATGAACCAATACCCAACCTAAACATCGTGACCCGATCATATCATGAAGTTCAAGTTACGATGATTAGAAATGGATCCTCGTAGACTATTCCTTAGACCGTGAGGCTATATCAATCACTGTCTCCCGAGAGTGCTTAGATAGCATCAAGCGCCATCTGGTAATACGGTGGTTATAAAGGTGTGTTCAGGTACTCGTAGGAAACCATAGAGGCAATATATGTCAAGAACGGGATTTGTCCATCCATGTGACGGAAAGATACTCAAGGGCCCACTCGGAGAAGTTATATCCAATAGCTGCGCAGCATGTGATTTGATCACAAGGATATCACTTATCGGAACGAGTCGAGTAGCATTGTTTGGTAATGAGATTGAACACGACATGGTAATGTCATTGATCAGATCTCGGGCAATGCAAGTATCGAGAGACAAAGGGAATAAGACACGACTGTCCCGGTTCAAACGACGAAAGATCTCCGTGGAACGCACAGGGGTCACATGGCCATCCAGGTCCCTCTGTTGATCATTGGTTCGGGAGTGTCCCGACCATGTCTAGAGTGTTCCCGAACCGTAGGGTATCACGCTTAAGGGTTTGATGATGCTTAGAGAGTGTTTACAGGATTGGTAGAATCACCAAAGAATAGTAGAGAGAAAACCGGAAGGGTTTCGGTAAGTCCGGAGGATGTCCGGAGTGGAGGTGGAAGATGTTCCATAGCCATGGAGGTTGAATAATATATGAATGAATGTTAAATATTGATTTAATCATTTATTCATAATTATTTAATAAAGATAAAATCAATTTAAAAGGTCAAAGTCTTAATGGGCCAATTCCGGAGGGAAGAGGGCCCATTAGGGAAAATGCAAGAGGGAGAAGGGACAAGAGGGGAGGCCAGTGCCCTAGTGGGCCAGCCTCCTCGCGCGGGGCCCATGGGGTGGCCGAAAGTGCCACCCCCTCCCCCTCTCCTATTCATTAGTCCCACCCTAGGACTTTGAGGGAGGTAGTACCTCCCCTCCCCCTATATATAGTGGGGATATTTGGCCAGATAAATACACACAATATTCAATAAAGGTCTTCTCACTTTTGGGAAGATCTCCAATTGATATTCTCTCTCTCTCTCTATCTCTCGTGACCGTGGTCCCAAGTTCGGACTGCGCGAACAAGAGACATCTTCACCGCGGAGCACCGTCGCGTTGCGGGATTCGGATCCAGGAGCTCTACTTCCGCAACTGCTGCTGGATCGGGGAAGCGGGAGTCATCGTCAGGCACTAGACGTTTGTAACTCCCCGCGAGGTGTCAGACTTGAGGCACTCAAGTTATTGAGCCACAGGAGCACAAGGACTTCATCACGATCTTGAGGTCGGCTTCGGCTTGTCTACATCAACCACGCTCTCCTGAGCATTGACAACACTTTTCGGTATTCAAGGGTAAGTTTGCAAAAAGCCCCTCCCATTACTATATTACTAATAGATAGGTCCTGGCAGCATCAGGGGTTCAGGGACGTAGGGTAAAAATTATTGTTTTCATACGCGGAACCCCTACATAGTAGCAACAGCACATCTAGTACCTTAGAGATTTCTGTCACTTCCCTAGATTACCAGAGGCATGAACCCACTATCGAGCATAAATACTAACTCTTGGAGTTGCTAGCATCTACTTGGCCAAGATAGCTACTAACAACGGAAAGCATGCAAGATCACAAATAACAAAGACATGATAGAATCAATAATCAATCTGAAATAGCATCTCAATATCCATCGGATCCCTGCAAACACAACATGTAGGATTACAAATAGATGATCTTGATCATGAACGGAGCTCACAAGATCTAAACATGGTAGCACAAAGGAGGAGAACCAACCATCTAGCTACTACATGGATCCGTAGTCCAGAGATGAACTACTCACGCATCACACTGGAGGCAGTCATGGTGATGAAGAAGGCCTCCAGGGTGAACTCTCTCATTATATGGCAGAAAGAGATTAAAGAGATTAAGAGGCAAATGCAAATAATGGCAGAAATCTGTCAAAACAGACCAGCAGGTAAAAACCGATTTTTTCGAAGACCTTACATTGCTCAAATCGAAAGGTGTTGAACTAAATCAAGTTAGATAACAACCTGGGTCAGAAGCACAAAAAATTACAGCTCAATTCGACATACAGAGATTTTTCACGAATTTTTACAGCGAAGCACAAAAATCTGTTTCAGGACAGCAACTTTCCCAAGTCTTACTTCTCTCTCATTAGAGGTTACTCTTGGCACAAAAAACACACAAAAAGGATAAGGAGAGGTTATTACAGAGGTAATAACTTCCAAGACTCAACAAAAGAAAAAATTATCGACTAAAAATTTGGGTTATCTCCCAATAAGTGCTTTTCTTTAACGCCTTTGAGCTAGGCTTGGTAATTTGGAAGATGCTCACATAAGAAATATGAATTGAAGCAAAAGAGAGCATCAAGGAGCAAATATGATAAACATTTAAGTCTGACCCACTTCCTATGCATAGGAATCTTGTAAGAAAATAAATCAAAGAAGCACATAGTAATAAGAATGGGTAGATAAAACAAGAGAATCTTTGGAACTTTCAATATAAAGAGAGGTGTTTTAGTAACATGAGAATTCCAGCAACCATATTTTCCTCTCTCATAATAATTTTCAGTAGCATCATGAACAAACTCAACAATATAAATATCACACTCATCCTCCTTTGGTAAGCATGGAGGGAGATCAAATAAGGTATTAGTTAAAGAGTTACTCTTATTGGGAGGTAGACATGGGTAGCTGCTCCATTCTTCCTCCTCTTGATCATCACTCTCCTCCTCTTTTTCATCCAATGAGCTTCCAGTTTCAGCGACTTCTTCTTCCATAGGCTCCTGCAAGGCATTAGTCTCTTCCATTGGTGGAGAGCATCTATTAAGATATTCAAGAATATAGCCATTTTCTTCCTTGTAATTATCAAAGCAAAATTTAAGTATATCATAAACCTCATATTTATAAGGTGCATCATCAGTATTTTAAAGCAAATAAGCAAGTTCGAATGCACCCTTCCAAGCAATAAATTCTTCAATTTGTTCCACATCATAAAAGTCATAATTTCCCTTAACATAAGAAGATATGGTAACATCATCATTATACTCACATTGAAAAGGGAGGTGTTTATACCTCTTACAGCAACACGATTTATCAAAGCAATAAGTAACATTATAAGTAGAGCACACGTTTCTACCAATGGTATACAATTTATCAATTTGTTCCCATAAGTGTTTCCCTTTTTGTGACAAGTGGTGTTCCTTATAATAATATTTTTGTTCTTCCGTGAACCCACCTTGCCAATAAGATATAGTTTCAAAGAAACCAACCATTGATAGGAAGCATGATAAAGCAAGACAATAACAGACCAACGAAAATAACAACTATAGTAGGAACTAATTTTTTTTGTGTTTTTGATAAAGGAAACAAGCAAACAAAGCAAAATAAACTAAGCAAAACAAAAAAACAAAGTAAAGAGATTGGTTATGAAGGACTCCCCTTGTGAAGATGTCCTTGACTCCCCGGCAACGGTGCCAGAAAAGAGCTTGATTATTGGCTCAACACGAGCTCGTTGGAGAACCCCAAGAGGAAGGTATGATGAGCACAACAGCAAGTTTTTTCCTCAGTTATGAAACCAAGGTTATAGAACCAGTAGGAGCAAGGAAACACCTCCAAGGTGTTGTTTCCAACTTGGAATCCTGCGCAACACAACCACAAAACTTTGCCCCCAACTTACAGTGAGGTTGTCAATCTCACCGGTTTTGCTGAAAACAAAGGATTAAACGTATTGTGTGGAAGATAGTAATTGCTTGCAGAAAGTAATAGTAAACAGTAAATAGCTTGTAGATTGATGGTAAAAGAATGGACCGGGGTCCATAGTTCACTAGAGGTGATTCTCCTTAAGATAGTTGACATGTTGGGTGAACAAATTACAGCAGTGAAATTGACAAACATCGAGAAAGCATACATGCATATACTAATCATCTTGACTCCTATGAGATTTGATTGGGCATTACAACATTATACATAGACCATAATCCAAATGCATCTATGACTAATAATCCACCTTCAGGTTATCATCCAAACCCCCTCCAGTATTAAGTTGCAAGCAACAGATAATTGCATTAAGCAAAGTGTGTAAAGTAAACAATACGATTGTTCTATGAACAAAGGATTGTTGTTTTCTCCCTCGTAGCAATAGCACATCTAGTACCTTAGAGATTTCTGTCACTTCCCCAGATTCCTAGAGGCATGAACCCACTATCGAGCATAAATACTCCCTCTTGGAGTTGCTAGCATCTACTTGGCCAAGATAGCTACTAACAAAGGAAAGCATGCAAAATCACAAATAACAAAGACATGATACAATCAATAATCAATCTGAAATAGCATCTCAATATCCATCGGATCCCCACAAACACAACATGTAGGATTACAAATAGATGATCTTGATCATGAACGGAGCTCACAAGATCTAAACATGGCAGCACAAAGGAGGAGAACAAACCATCTAGCTACTACATGGACCCATAGTCCAGAGATGAACTACTCACGCATCACACCGGAGGCAGTCATGGTGATGAAGAAGGCCTCCAAGGTGAACTCTCCCCTCCGGCAGGGTGCCGGGAAGAGCTTCAGATCCCTCCAGATCTAGGGATGGAGATAACGGTGGCTTAAAACCCTTTCATGGAATTTTGATCGGGTACTTAGGGTTTTCGTCCCGAGGGCAATATATAGGCGAAGGGACGAGGTCCGTGGCCGGCCAGGGGGCCCACACCCTACCCTAGCGCAGCCTAGGGTTGCCCGTGCCTAGGGGGTGTGGCCGCCCTGTGGCCCCCCTTCGTCTCTCCTTCGGACTCCATGTGTCTCTCGGTAAAATATTGACTTTGGCTTTTGTCCCGTCTAATTTCGAGAATATCACTTTTTTGGCTTTTCTAGAACCAAAAACAACAGAAAACAGGCAACTAGCACTGTGGCATCTTGTTAATAGGTTAGTTCCAGAAAATGTGTAAAAATACTCCAAAGTGTGGACAAAACATAAGAAAGTAGATATAAAACAAGCATGGAACATCAAAAATTATAGATATGTTTGCAACGTATCAATGGCTATGAAAATAGTCATCTTTCTCCGTGTTTAAACTTCATTTTTCATCAAGTAATTGACCAAGAATCTCTCTGGCCTTGCAACTAATGACTAACTATTGCAAAGATGTGCAATCCATTGTTTTGAATTTTGTTGTGCAGGAAATCATTATTTTAAGGCAAAATCAGGAGCCATTAATGAAGATTTTGAGGAAGTCCACACATCCAAGTAATCCTAGAGCAAAACACAGTCAACAGAGGCCATAACAACCACCGGTACGAGCAAGGTCCGCCCATACGGCCCGCCCGTACTTTGTGGCATTGTCTTTGTCTCATCAAACCCTACGACTTTTGGTGAAGGCTCCTATATATTTCGAGGTCCCAGCCATCGTGCAAAGGGCCTCCATTCTCAGATTGCATCACAACACTACCGAAGGAAATCCACCACCATAGTTCATTCTTTTCACCCTCCATCCTCTCCATAGCCATAGTCATTAGCTTGTACATGAGATCTCCCAGTGATTCGGCGACCATTATAAGAATATTTGATTTCAATCTAAGTATTTTTCACAATGTTTTCTATCCTTGATCTTATTGTTATGAGTGAGTAGTCCTCACGGGCTGCGGGTTGGGGTGAAACCTCATAGAGATTATGTGCATCTAATCCATGGGAGTATTGTGTATTGGTTGAATAGAGATTTGTATCTTTGTTTCTTTGTCTCTTGTCTTGATCTATGGACTTGTAGGTATCCAAGATCCTAGAGATTGATAAAGGCTTGAGGTGAGATACTTGGTGAGCGACAATCTTGTAGGAAACCCAGTGATAAAAAGGGGAGTATGGTCTTGGTTTAGCGATCCATTTAGGAACAATAGGAACACCAATTCTTAAGGCTTTGATTTGTGTTTTCAATTAATAATTGTTGTATCCCGGTGCTTCACGGCTCCAACAGTTGGATCAAAAGACTATTGATATGCCTATGACTCGCAAGGATGACTCGGGGTTTAATGTCGAACTCTCATGGAAAAGTCGAAAAAGCTCCTATCGTCCTTGTTAAGCAACCTGCTAAAAAAGGTCTTTGCCTTGTATCCCCAACTCCACCGTGTGTTTGTCAAGCACAAGGTTTTGGTATTAGAACAGCAAAACAAAATAAATAACAAAAAAAGTAAATAACAGAAAGTAAACTAAAACTAGAAGATAAACTAATGCTGTCAAAGAAAGTTATTTTTGGGTTTTGTATAAGATTGCAGAAAGTAAAAGTGGCTGAAAGGTGATTCTTATGGTTTAAAATGGAGCGGGGTTCATGGGTTCACTTCTCTACTCTCTCATAAGGTTGTGGTGGCATTAAGCACAAGATAGATGACCGAAATATCGATGAGATTTTATAATGTTTCTTGATACACATTCATATGGGTATCACGTCCTAACATAAATATGATACTACACATCTTACTTATACTCCACTAGAAAGGAATCAACTTTATGAAATCTAGTATTAAGAATTAACAGAGTATAGCCTTAGGTACTTTGACATGATGGTGAATAACAAATGTGCTACCGTGCATGAACATATTATTCACCCTAGTGAGGTAACAACCTTTATTGGTAAACACCATAGTAGCTATGAAATTGCTGTCACAATCCACTACTACTACCTACCAAGTTACTCCATCTAACACACACCATCCCCCACACATGCTCTCACAACAAGTTTGATTAGAACAAGCAATAAGAACAGGGTAACAATATGCATCTACTCATACATCAAGAATATGATAAAGGTTTACATCTCATAGATCATCCAATAAAATAAGGATCCACCACATAGGAATTACATAATATGGCCATAATCATGTTAGGCAACCCATATGTCATCTAATCAACCTAGCAAAAGGGAGAGATAGATCACGCTACTGCCACAAACCCATAGTACATAGGTGGACTAATTCCCCTTCATCATGGTGGCAGTGTTGGTGATGTTGGACAGGTTAGAGAAGCAACCGGGGCGGCTCCAGCATTGTTTCCCCCTCCAATCTTCATAGCTACAACCTTTGTTTCATGTTTTCGTTTTTCTCCACCGCCTCCTCGAGGGAACGCCTCGGGGAGTCTTTATATAGTACTTTTTAGGCCAAGACGGTCAATCTAGGATGAAGATGGACGACATCGGAGATTCGAGGGGCAAACGAGACTAGGTGGCGTAGCCAGGCCAAGGCCCGCCCCACCTGTTCTTGTTTGGGCCTTGGTGGCCCACTCATGAGCTTCTTCATCTCATATTGTTGATCCGAGAAAAATAATGACTCTAGAAAAAGCCTCGCTCAATTTGAGTTTCGAAAGGTCCTTGAAACGTAAAAATACACAAAACAGGTGTTTCCTGTTCTACATAGTTATAACCCAAATAAGGGGGATCGATGGAAAATCCCCATAAATCAATGCAAAACATGATTATAACATCTAAATATGTTGGAATATGTAACAATAAACTACAAAGTTCATGCATGAATTTTGCATGCATCAACATCCCCAATCTTAATCCATGCTCGTCTTCGAGTATGAAGGTGATAAAAACTAGACATGGACTTTGGAGTTTATTGTTCAAATGAAAATAACAAGTAGTAATACATAAGATCAATGATTCAAACTTTATTGAACAACATCAAGCAAATGAGATATCAAGTGGTACTTCTAATTCACTTCAAAGATATTCACCAATCAGTCACACATTGCAAAAACAAATGAAAGTATTATGGCCATTAAACATGCAAGTGCTTGTATAGTTCAAAACTTTCTTTATTATCTTCCTTTATTTTAAACAAGTGGCCACTGAAAGTAATTTGGGAGTATATATGCCAAGACATTGATGCTAAAGATAAAATAAGTGTTTGATTGTGCAACTCATGTCAACGGTAATGAAGACAATTACGGTTTTACATGTTTGACCACTTACATGTTGGAAGTCTCATGCCCCGTGGTTAATAGTACCTACACATCACGCTACTCAAATTTAGAATTACCATAGATTTTCATTGTATGCATACTGTTTTAACCAAGTGCTCGCAAAGGGGTACCTCCATGCCACCTGTACAAAGTGCCCTTTGAGATTTTGAGAAATCTTTTTGCAAATGCAATATATACTGAGACGACAGGATAACAAACCAATGGACTACTCTTTAAGTACTAACTGAAAATAGTAATTTAAACTTATGAAATATGATTGAGGAAGGCCATGATGAAACTTCTACCATGATTAGGAGTGGTTTCAGCTAGCGGCCCATTGCTCTTCTCTAACAAATATGCATACTCGAACCTTTAGCATGATAACCCCCACTCATTCCACATCGGTCGGCATGCATAACCAAAGGTACATGACAACAATTTAATTATGGTGCAATGTTGAAAGTCTTTTTCCATGACATCATGGTTTCACTTAACTCCAACTAATAATTTGTCAAACATGTAACTTACATAAATGAGAATCACCATAGACTGCTACTTTCCCATAAGGTTTAAATTGCACAATAAAAATACGTATGATTTTGAATGCAAAGGCATGGCACATATACTATACTTGGAATAGTATTTTTTCTATATAGGTAGGTATGGTGGAGATTTTGTGCAGAAGTATGGCTCAAGGTTTTTGGATACAACAAGTCTTTGCTTGTGTTTTTCTTTATTTTTCTTTTCTTGGCCATTGGAAAGGTATAATGTCACAAGCATGCATAATGTCCATAATTCTACACATTTATTGATGAACAAAGTAACTCAAAGTTAACCATCAATGTGCAAATAAGAGATAGCACTAAATATGGCACTAGCAAATTACTATTCAATGCACTACTTGCATTTCTATTTCCCTTTCCTTCCAAACTTAACTTTATTATTTCTCCAGTAGCTCTCTCATAAACACTAAGCATACCTATAGGTGTTTGTCCATTTATTCAAAACAAAGATGCAAACTAAAACTAGACACATACGCTCCAAGTTTATGCAAAAGTAAAATGGTGCTCAAAAAACAAAGTTGGAATAGTATGCAAACCAAGAAGTTGATAGGTCTAGGGGGTTGTCATGGGCAATACACAAGTTTATGGTGTTGTCCATTACTTATATGACTCCTTGTTTGATAATTATTCCTTCCTTGTGAAAAAACTTCACCACAGAACTCTTTCCCATCTCTTTTCTAGAGTGGATGACAATAGAGGGCACAAAAGAAAATATGCATGCTATCATAAAACCCCCAAATAAAATTTGTTATAAGGTGTCCAGAGCGTATATTAAGTTGCCAACATTCACAAAATATCAAAAGACTAAAAAATTATCATCTTGAGGCTCAAATGAATGCTCAAAACAACAAAAGACAGAATCTGTCCTAAAAAACAGCAACAACTTGGACAATTTTTTCTCCCCCCTTAAACATGTCATGATTTTTTTTTGATTTATGTGAATATACAGTATGAATTTTTGCAACTTAAATAAATTTTGCAAGTCCATAGGAGTTACTAAACAAATCATAAAAATCGGGCACTAAAAGTGTCGTGAAGTCAGAAACTCCCAATAAGTATTGCAACCTAAAAGCATCCAAGATGGGTAAAACTTGGAACTTCATTATTGCTATAGTAAACAAACTAAAACTCTTGCTACATCAAGGACAAAAAAAGAATACTCAAAATAAAATACTCTCTTTCAAGAGCAGAGAAAACAAAGCTGAAAAAGTAAAAACTACTCGATTGCCTCCCGTAAAGTGTTTTCTTTATAGTCATATAGCTAGGTTTCATACCTTATTCCTTCAAGATGGGAATGTGTCATGAGGACACTTGTACCTCTGAACATTTATCTTCTTCCTTGGTAACTGCTCCATACACTTGGGAAGTGCTCCATACACTTTTTATGTGGGAATTGGAACTTCACATTCCCTTCCTTGGAGTCAATAACAGCACCTGTTGTTCTAAAGATGGTCTATCAAGGATTATAGGACTAGAGGTATTGCTCCTCATGTCCATAACAATAAAATAAATATGAATGCAATTCATATGGAGTTCAATCATGATATATCAACTCTACCTAAGGCATGCTTGGTAGAATCATCAGCAAGTAAAAGATTAATATCACACTTTCCATTTTTTATAAAGATCAAGCGAATCATATAATTCTTTAGAAAGGATATTAATATTGGATCCTAAATCTAATATTACATGGTGTGATTCTTTTCCTACAACAATAAGTATTTTTGGGATCCATGTATCTCCAAGCTTAGGTGGTATCATAGCCTCATTATTGTATCTTTGTTTCTTTTAATTTTATAACATGATTAGCTATGTAGGAACCAAAACTAGTTTGATGAACATTAAAAGAAGGATCATGAGCAAAACCTTGCAAGATATTAATGAGTTCATTCAAACTACACTTATCAATATCAAGTAGAGGTTCATTAACTTTATCACTAAGCATTTTAACTTCCTCTACTTGTTTCTCTTCCACTACTAGAATGGATTCTTTTTCCTCTTCTTTGATAGATTCGAATTGCAACAAAAGTGGCTCAAGAAGATCAATATAATTTAGCGATTCATTATAATTTTCTTCAGATGTAGTAGGCAGGCTTTCAGAAATAACAATGGAATTCATGCCCACCATTGGTGGAGCATGGGGTATTCCCACGGACATACTTAAAAGAGTTGCTTGATGCTCAACCAATTTAGAAAGAGCTTTGTATAAACCAGCTGTTTGGAGTTGTAATCCTTTAATATCAGTACTTATTGAAGAAATAGACTTACTCAACTCTTCTATCATGGAAGTTTTACTAGCTACTTGTTCAGCAAAGCCTTTATTTAACTCATGTTGCTATTCCATGTAATCACTAGTCGGCTGAGTAGTTGCAAGTTTCCATTTATTTTGAGAATCATTAACATTAGGATATGGAACAAAAGGAGAGTTGCCATAATTATTAGCATATGGCGGCCTAGCATAGGAGTTGTTGTAATTATTTCCATACCCAATGTTCTTAATATAGTTGGCATCTATATTTTCATTATTATTCTTAGCAAGATCTTGTAATGGCACATTATCAATATTTTGTTTATATATGTAGGAATATATAGTCTGTATCCCTCACTGACGTAGTATTCACTAGAGAGTACTTGTAAGTTATCTCTAATTCCAAGTAATGGTATATAAATGGTGTTTGTGTTTGGGAGCAAAAGTAAACAAGAATAAAGTAATGAACTAAAGTAAAGAAGAGAAACGAGTATGGTTGTGCGAATGACAATATGGCTAAGGAGTTCTCGGGGAGTGTAGGTTCCACCACTAGCATTGATACTATTTATGATTAGGATGAATCTATATCGTCCTTTACGTGCATGTATGGGAAGGTCTCCATAATAAGATGGTCATAGAAAGCCATCTACTATTTCATGCCTAATAACCACTCCAATGATCGTAAGCAAGCCACTCTGATCCCACACAGTTAAGGGTCTCCCCATGGATATTGATATGATCTTAGTGAATCCCTTTTGATCCCCGTTATCCACATGAATAGCAAGCCGACATGTTATGTCACTTAGCACCATACTTACTACCACATGACCCACGGTAGGTCCCTCTCTAGTCCCGGAGGCAAATGTTACATTGTGCACTTCACATAATATCTAGAGAGAAAACTAATAATGTTCATGAGATGAAATTATAGATCATCTTTATTTCATCTCATAATAGTGCTAGGGTTTCTCCCTGTCTCCCCAAGAACAAAGGGAAATACTCACATATGCAGGCAATCAACATCATCACAATGGTATGAATATGATATGGAGGTATGATTGTATACAAGTGAAAATCCACAATATGATTTGGAAATACAACAAAGTAAACAAGGGGATTGGTGATGGTGGTGATATTGATGTTGATGATGATGGAGATCGTTGTGGAGTCCATAAAGATCCAAGTCCCTCTTCCTTTTGTGTGGTGGTGATGGTGGAGATCTGCGTGGAGGCGGCTATGGAGATGGCTGTGGCAGAAGGGCTCCGTCGTGGACTTGTGGAGGATGGTTCCCCCTGGCGGCTAGGGTTCCCCCTCTTTAAATATGCATCCTGGGGGTCACGAGGCGGTTCTAGAATGATCTGTGGCCAATATGCACTTCTCCCCATTACAAAGGAGGTTCTTTTTTATGTTTTAGTATCAATGGAGGGTGGTCCGGGATCTTTTTGATTTTTTAGTGTCAATGTTCTAGAATGATCTGCCTATACCACTCTTGTTCAGACCTCTAGTCTTTTAGTAATTTGGGTGTCATTTCTTCATACAAACTCTGATTGAGGTGTTATTTGGCTCGTTGGATTCGTACGAATGAGAGATACAACACCATGGCCTTAGATCTTTAATATGAGATGATGGAAAAATATGAATTTTTTCACACCTCAGATGGCTAAGTCTGGAGCCTACAACATCTCCATATTGCCCTCTCTTAGTTTCTCTTGCCTTGCTTTATCCATAATTGTGCATAACACCTACACATATGTAAAAGACAAGGAAAAGTAATAAAATACTAATAAAAACTATAAAAACTAATGTTTGTGTAGAACTCATATGAAAATAAATATGAGCTAGTAATCATGCATAATAGGCATAGTTGTAGCAAGACAGAGCATGGGATGAGTGATAATATGAGTATTTTGTATGCTTAAATATGCGTTATAATTGCACTCATCACTTATGCAATAATCAATGATAATAGTGATCACACATTTAGAATTACTAGCTATAGTGATATTTTCATGGTCATCAATGAAGGTTTCTAATTCATAAGCTCCCATAAAAGTAATAAATTGCTCGACTTGTTCCATCCCTAAATGAGCATAATCACCTCCATGGTAATATCCTATAACATATTCTTCATGGAACATACATTGAAATTCAAATTGTCTACCACATTGTTTAGAGAAACAAGTTTGATCATAATATTCAAGCAACTCACTAGCAATAGAATTTAGTTTTTTCATGAAACATTATTGCCGTATCCCTTTTATTGATTCTTTATGTTCCTTAACAATTTCAGCAGCATTCAAGTACACATAAACAAAGTGTCATTTATATGCATACTTGTGCTCATAACAGGAGTATTTTTTACAGTTTCCATTTCCTATTTTTTTTAATTTTACTTTTATATGTTAGTTGCTAAAAATAAACTAGCAATTCAAACAAGAATAAAAGCCTAGCACAGAGCTCCCCGGCAACGGCACCAGAAAAGTACTTGATAATTACCAAGAATAGGGAATCACTATAGTATAATTCGATAAATATTTGAGTGTCGAACCCACGAGGAGGTGGAGGTAAACTATATATTCTCTAAAGCCCAATAACCCACTTATATGGCCTTTCGTGCAAAGCAATGAACTAGAGTATGTAAGGTACTTTTTACTTTTAACTAGGAAACTATAAAGTGCTGAAAGTAATATAGAAAGTAAAACTATTGCAAGTAAAAGTAACAACAAGTAAGTGGAAGTAGGTAACTCAAGGGAGCAAGTGTTTACGATTTTTTTTCATTCGTTTGGTTGTCACAATTAGTGAAGCACATGGATAGTCTTTTTATTGTTTCTTCTAGAGAGGGACCATAAATAGGTGCAACCATGTTACCGAGCAATTACACCCCTAGTGATTGATCCTAAGTCCTTTTTTGAGCAAGCAAGGGAATTATTAAGACATAAAGTCCAACTACCGCTATAAGTTTCAAAGTCACCATAACTTATCCCCCTGTTAGTTAACCATGAATTAACATAACATGCATATTGAAGACTTGGGACACAGTTTCTATCAATCTCCGGCCATCCCTCCTCCTATCAACATGCAATGATGACAACCTCATTCATTTACCAACATATGTGTGCACTCATGTATCAGTACATAAGACCATCATTGAAGATAACATATACTTGTATGCAACCAACAATGAACTATTTCACAATTGGCATAAATAGATCATACAAAAACATAGACATAAAGTGACATGGGCATAACCCTTTGGGTACCCACTATTGGTATGTATAGTGCGGTCTGACAGAAGGCTCACTCGAAGATCCATGAATCCCATGACGGTTTAGCTGACGAAGCCTACAAGAACACAGACTCCTGGTGATACAAGACAAGGAAAGTATAAGACTAGACTAGATACAAACTCTAACTTGTAACCAACTCGTATTGGTACCTGAGACCTAGCCTCCCCATATATAAAGTCTAGGAGGGGCCAACAAGGAGGACACACTATACACCACAATGGATCTAGACAATATACATCAGATACACATGCCTCTCTCTCTACGAGATCGCATCTAGTCAACCCAACGAGTTTGTACTCTCCACTCACAATACGAGCAGACAAGCAGGAAGTAGGGTTTCCTATATGATGGCCTAAACCTGGGTAAATCGCCTCCCTTATTTGTTTGTTAAGCCGACAAAATCACTAGCGTTCTCCTTTCCCTAAAACCCAAGTCCATAATCATGGGCATTGCCGAGGTTACCCTGATACAATAGATCATGGGAAAATAATAGATTGCATCACACATCATGTTTTCCCAGATATTATAGTAGATGGATGGAGAGGATCTCACTGTAGATGTTGAAGATGACCACGATGGAGAGGGGTGGAGGCAACTAGAGGCGATTCCGACAGCAGTTACCCCTCTGATCTTCGCCGGTAGTGGCATGTGGACTCTCTGTTTATGTGTTTTTATCTCTAACCCATTTGTTCTGAGATCGCGTCTTGGACCATTTTTATAGAAGGTTTTAGGTCAAGACAAAGAAGATGGTGGTGGAATCGACTTCATCCAAGCAATGAGGCTCGAACAAGGTTGTGTGGCGCGGCCTACTAGGGTGATCGCACCACTAGGCCTCTTTCCCAGCCCATTAAGCCCCTATGGTGGTTCTTGTGCTCTAGCTTCTTCTTGTCATAGAGAAATAATCCATGAAAAATACCTAGTACATTTGACTTTGTTTAGATCCTTGAAAGATAAAAATACACAAAATAGGGTTTTCCTCTTCTACATAGTAAGAACCAGAGGACAGGGGATTGTTTAGAAAATCCCCAAAATCAATGTAAAACATGGATATATCATTCTATAATATGTAAATACATGGGAATATGTGTCAATAAACTATAAAGTTCATGTATGCATTAGTTGCTCGCTCGCTTCCTCCCGCCCCCTCTCTCTTGTGCGCTCCCTCCTTCTCTCGCTCGCTCTTTCCTTGTCTCACTTGCCCTCTCGGTCAATCTCTGTCTTTCTCTACCCCACCTTCACTCGATTACTCAATTATTGCTCTCTTTCGAGTGTGTTCTATGACAATTAATGTGCACCATTTAAACCATTAGATTAAGAAAGGAGCGTTTGCAAGGTGTTGAAAAGGGTTTTGTGCCTTGAATCGATGGAGGACACTCTCCGTGCTTACACAAATGCATGCAACAGCTGCAAGTGGGGTTGCAAGTAGCTGGATGGAGTTGATTATAATATTATTTGGATAATATGACGGTCATTCAAAGTACCCATCAAATAATTAAGTATATATTAGTTCAACTAGCTATAACATGATTATTTATAGCTAAATCAATCTCTAATGAGGTCATTCTCGTTAAACACTAATTAAAACAACTTCTCAGACTATCATGAGTATGTCCGACATTTACCCTCATAGCCACTATTTAGATGGTTACTTATCAAATGACTTTTACATTTTCTCACAGCACAACTCACATCTAATTTTTCACACCACCTTCTCACAACTACTTTCACATAAGTCATAACCAAACCAAACACACCCTCTCAACCAAGTAAACTAGGAAGGAGTAGGAAGGGAACATACCATATTTGAGGCGCTATACTTAAGGCAATTTGCCTCTACAATGAGGTTGTCAAGAACCCAATCCCGGGTATCGATCTGCTCCGAGATTGGTCCCTCCTCCCATTGCTAGTATCCTCTGAACCTCATCATCGATAGATCTAGACTTCCACACTATCTCTCACTCCTCTCTCTCGGTGGCTCCCTCGCTTCCTCACGCCCCTCTATCTCTCGTGTGATCCCTCCTTCTATTCTCTCTCTCTCTCTCTCGCTCTTTCCTTCCCTCTATCGCCCTGTCGGTCGATCTCCCTATCTCTCTTTCATGTCTTGCACCTTACCTTGATTTCTCTATTATTGATCTCTCTCAGGTGTGTTTTATGACATTTAATGCACACCATTTAAACCACCAGATTAAGAAATGAGAATTTCCAATTAATTCTGTAACATGCTAAAAAAGGGTTGTGCACCTTGAATCGATGGAGGCACACTCTCCATGCTTAAGAAAACACATCCAATGGCTACAAGTGTGGTTGCAAGTAAATTCATGGAGTTGATCATAGTATTATTTGGACAATTCGTGTCAGTCATTCAAAGTACCTATCACATTATTAAGTAGATAATATGTCAAATGATTATAACACGATTATTTATAGCTAAATCAACCTCTAATGAGGTCATTATCGTTTAAAACTAATTAAAACAACTTCTCCTGCCTCTATGAGTATGTCTGACATTTACCCTCATAGGCACTATTTATAAAGTTACTTGTCAAATGGCTTTTACACTTTCTCATAATATAGAGGTCACCTCTAATTTTGCACACCACCCTCTCACAACTACTCTCAGATAAGTCACAACCCAACCAAACAAACCCTAGGTCTCAACCAAGTACACTAGAGAGGAGTAGTAAGATCACATATATATTAGTTGTGGCACTATCTTGGAGGCGATGGGCCTCTACAATGAGGTTGACAGGAACCCAATATGGGTATCGATCTCCTCCAAATTGGTTCCTTCTTCCATTGCTTGTCTCCTTCAAACGTCACCATTGATAGATCTAGACTTCTACTATTGGTCTCACTCCTCCCCTCAGTTAGTCCCTCGCTTCCTCCCCCATCTCGTGTTCCCTCCTTCTCCTCTCTCTCTCTATTGCTCTTTCCTTGTCTCGTTTGCCCTCTTGGTCGATCTCTATCTCTTTCGTTTCCCCCACCTTCCCTCGATTTCTCAAATTGATCTCTCTAAGGTGTGTTTTATGAGAACGAATGCGCACCATTTACACTATTACAGTATGAAATTAGCATTTGAAATTTATTCTAAAACATGCTGAAAATGGTTGTGTGCCTTCAATCGACGAAGGCACACTCTTGGTGCATACGCAAAGGCAATCGCTACAACTAGATGGACAGAGTTGATCATAATAATATTTGGATAATGTGTTAACCAATAATAACAAGATTATTTATAGATGACCTCTAATGACGTCATTATCGTTATACACTAATTAAAACAACCCATCAGGCCTTCGTGAGCATGTCAGACATTTATTGTCACAACCACTATTTGGACGGTTACTTGTCAAATGGCTTTTACATTTTTTATTACAACACACAACTCACATCAACATCTTTTGCACCACATTCTCACAACTACTTTTAGATAAGTCACAACACAACAAAACACACCATAGGTCTGAACCAATTATACTAGGAAGGAATAGGAAGATCACATGCCATCAATGTGGCTTGATCTTTGAGGCGATGTGACCCTACTGTGAGGCTATCGGGAACCCAATCCACGGTATGGAGCTCCTCTAGCAATTGTTCCTCAGCAACTGCTAACTCCTCCCGTTCCTTGTCCCCTCCAAATGTGACCAACGATAGATCTAGAATTCTACCATCTCTCTCACTTGTTTCTCTCAATTGCTCGCTTGCTTCCTCCCACCCTCTCTTGTGTGCTTATCCTTCTCTTCTCTCTCTTGCTATTTCCTTCTCTCACTTGCCCTCTCCGTCAATCTCTCTCTTTTTGCCACACCCACCTTCCCTTGATTTCTCTATGACCGATCTCTCTTGTGGGTGTTTTGTGAAAATTGTATAACGTGTTGAAAAGGATCATTTGCAATTCTATAACGTGTTAAAAAGGGTTATGCGTATTGAAGGCACACTCTTCTTGCTTACGCAAACACATGCGTCAGCTGCAAGTGGGCCTACAACTACATGGATAGTCATAATGTTATTTGGATAAGTGTCATTCATTAAAAGTAGCCATCAAATAATTAAGTAGATAATATGTAAACCGACTATAACATAATTTTTTATAGCTAATCAAGCTCTGATAAGATCATTCTCATTAAACACTAGTTAAAGAAACTTCTCAGGCCCTCACAAGTATGTCCGAGATTTACCCTCACAGCTTGTCAAATGGCTTTTACACATTCTCACGGCACATAACTAACATCTAATTTTTTACACCGCCTCCTCACAACTACTTCCAGGTAAGTCAAAACCCAATCAAACATGACCTATGTCTCAACCAAGTACACTAGGGAGGACTAGGAAGATCACATGCCATAGTTGTGGCACTATCGTAGAGGCGATGGGCCTTTACAATGAGGTTGTTAGCAACCCAATAATGGGTATCGATCTCCTCCAGAATTGGTTCCTCCTCCCATTGCTTGTCTCCTCTAAACGTCACCATCAAGAGATCTAGACTTATACTATCTCTCACACATATCTCTCTGTTGCTCCCTCGCTTCCTCCCTCTCTCTCTTTCCTGGTCCCCACCATCGCTCGATTTCTCAAGTGTGTTTTATGAAAATTAGTATGCACCATTTACACCGTTAGATTCTGAAAGGAGCATTTGAAATTAAGTCTAAAATGTGTTAGAAATGGTCTTGTTCTTTGCATGGACGTAGGTGCACTCTTGGTGCTTAAGTAAAGGAAACGTCTACAAGTAGATGGATGGAGTTGATCATAATGTTATTTGGATGATGTGTTAGTGATTTAAAATACCCAACCATCAAATAATTATGTGCATAATGTGTCAACCGACAGCAGCATGATTATTTATAGCTAAATTAACCTCTAATAAGTTCAGTATCATTAAACACTAATTAAAACAACCTCTCGGGCCTTCATGAGTATGTTAGACATTTACTCTCACAACCACTATTTAGATGATTACTTGTTAAATGGCTTTCACACTTTCTCACAACACACATCACATCTATTTTTGCGCACCACCTTCTCACAACCACTTTTTGATAAGTCAAAACCCAAACAAAACAACCCTAGGTCTCAACCAATTACACTAGGAATGAGTACGGAGATCACATACTAAAGATGTCGCACAATCGTCAAGGCGATGTGCCCCTAGAGTGAGGTTGTTGGGAACAGAATCTAGGGAGTTAATTGCAAAAAACCACCATATATACGCCAGAAGTTTGAAAATCCACCGGGTTTCGCTAATTTTGCAAAAATCCACCAGTATTGCGCTGGTTTGTTACAAGTAGCACTGATTCGTTGATTTGGTCTCATTAACAATGAATCTGACAGGCAAGACCCGCTGTAGGGGTGAGTGGCAAGGCGAAAAGGGTCAAAAGAGCCAAATAATAGAAGGGTTACAAATTTTAGGTTTTTTGTAAATTTTTGAGGTGGAGCCCAACTGCCTCCCTGTGGCCGGATGCCTCACCGGCATGCCCTACGGCGGCGTGCGGCGGTGCGAGACAGGTGCATTGTGGCACGACCCAGACGCGGGGTACCATGGGCGGTCGAGCTCACACGGCGGCGACACAAGATATGGCGTGTGGCGATGCGGGACATGTGAGCTATGGCGCGAGCTCAGGCGCGCGGTGGCGCAAGGGGCCAAGCTATGGTGCGCGGCGGGCGAGCTCACGGGCGCAGCGGCATGGGACGGGATAGTCGAGCTATGGCGGGGCGGCGTGCGAGCTTAGGAATAGGCGAGCTCAGGGCGGGGCGCTGCGGGAGAGCTCAGGGCGGGTCGCCGCCAGGCAGTGCGCGTCTGCCGGCGAGCTCGAGGAGGGGCGGCGTGGGGGCGGCTTGCGAGATTGGCGGGGGCCTACGGGCGAGCTCCGGCAGCAGTGAGCTGGAAGCGAGCTCGAGGCGGGCGCCACCGGGCGGCGCGCGACTGCCGGCGGGGGTAGGAAGAAGCTGGACGTATGTGTGGGGAGGTGCGCGGTGGTGCACGCCGGCGAGCCATCCGACATGGCCACGAGGTAGAACAGGCCTGGCACCGGCATCGCCGCCGACGTGCGAGCGCGAGTGTGCCGACGAGGTAGCACAGGCCTAGCACCGGCATCGCCGCGCGAGCACGGTTAGGTCGCGCATGAAGAGCGCCACCCACTGCGCGCTGAACGCCACCGTCTAGGCCACGCGCGCCACCCCCACGCCCGCGCGCACCACAACGCCACCTTCGCCACCATCTGCGCCTGCCGCGGCTTCCCAGCGCCCAGCTCGTTCCCGCCTGCACCCATCCATGCAAACCAAAAAATCATTTGATGAACAGTCGGATCATGCACGCGTGAAGCAGAAATGGTGCGCAGAAACTATGAGCGAGAAATATTCGGCTCCTTTGACTTTTTCTACGTTGCCACGTCACCTCTGGAAGTGGGACCTTTCCATCAGAATCATGGTTAGTGTGGCCAAATCTCAGCATCGGTGCTATTTGTAACAAACCAGCGCAATGCTGGTTGATTTTTTTAAAATTAGCGAAACCCGGTGGATTTTCGAACTTCTCGCGCGTATGTGGTGGTTTTTTGCAATTAACTCGAATCTAGGATATCGAGATCTCTGGGAATTGTTCCGTAGTCGATGCTGACTCCTCCCATTGCTTGTATTCTCCGAACATCACCATCGATATATCTAGACTTCTACTATCTCTCTCACTCATCTCTCTCGGTTGCTCTTCTTCCTCCCGCCCCTCTCTCTTGCGCACTTCCTCCTCCTCTCTCTCTCCCTCTCTCTCTCTCTCTCTCTCCTCTCTCTCTCTCTCTCTCGCTCTTTCCTTCTCTTGCTTGCCCTCTCGGTCAGTCTCTCTCTTTTTCCTCCCCCCCCCCCCCCACCTTCCCTCAAATTTTGTATTATTGATCTCTCCCAGGTGTGTTTTATGACAATTATTGTGCACCATTTACACCATTATCAGGAGCGTTTCCAATTAATTCTATAACATGCTGGAAAGGCTTGCACGCCCCGCATCGACGGACGAACACTATTCATGCTTATGCGAACGCATGCAATGGCTGCAGGTAGATGGATGGAGTTGATCATAATATTATTTGGATAATGTGTCAACCATTCAAAGTACCAATCAAATAATTTACTAACTATAACATGATTATTTATAGCTAAATCAACCTCTAATGAGCTCATTATTGTTAAAACTAATTAAAACAACTTCTCATGCCTTTACGAGTATGTACGACATTTATCCTCATAACCACTATTAGAAAGTTACTCATCAAATGGTTTTTACTCTTTCTACCATTTACACCACTAGGTTAAGAAAGGAGCGTTTCCAATTAATTCTATAACATGCTGAAAAGGATTGCACGCCCTGCATAGACGGGGGAACACTATTTGTGCTTACGTGAACGCATGGAACGGCTGCAAGAAGATGGATGGAGTTGATCATAATATTATTTGGATAATGTGTCGATCATTCAAAGTACCAATCAAATAATTAAGTAGACAATAATTTTACTAACTATAACATGATTATTTATAGCTAAATCAACCTCTAATGAGGTCATTATTGTTAAACACTAACTAAAACAATTTCTCAGGCCTTTAAGAGTATGTCCGACATTTATCCTCATAACCACTATTTAGAAAGTTACTTGTCAAATTTGTTTACTCTTTCTCACAGCACACAAATTACATCTAATTTTACACACCACCTTCTAACAACTGCTTTCAGATAAGTCACAACCCAACCAAACACACCCTAGGTCTAAACAACGTATACTAGGGAGGACTAGGAAGATCACATACCATAGTTATAGCACTATCATTGAGGCGATGAGCCCCTACAATAAGGCTATTAAGAACCCAATCCTAGCTATCGGTATCCTCCAGGATTGGTTCCTCAGCCAATGCCAACTTCTCCCATTGCTTGTTTTCTCTGAACGTCACCATGACTAGATCTAGAGTTCTACTATCTCTCACTCCTCTCTCTCTCTCTCTCGGTTGCTCCATTGCTTCCTCCTCTCTCTCTCTCTCTCTCTCTCACCCTATCGGTCTCTCTCTCTCTCTTTCCTGACCCTAACTTCCCTGGTTTCTCTATTATTTATCTCTCTCGTGTGTGTTTTATGACAATTACGTTAAATTATGAAAGGAGCGTTTGCAATTAATTCTAAAACATGTTGAAAATTGTCGTGTGCCTTGCATCGACCAAGGCGTACTCTTGGTGCTCACGACAAAGGCAACGTCCACAAGTAGATGGATGAAGTTGATCATAATATTATTTGGATAATGTGTCAACAATTCAATGTGCCCATCAAATAATTAAGTGGACAATGTGTAAACCGACTATAACATGATTTTTTAGCTTACCAACCTCTAATGTGGTCATTATCGTTAAACTCCAATTAAAACAACCTCTCGGGCATTCATGACTATGTCACATTTACCCTCACAACTACTATTTAGATGGTTACTTGTCAAATGGATTTTACACTTTGTTACGACACACAACTCACATCTGCTTTTTCACACCACCTTCTCACAACAACTTTTAGATAAGTCCCAGTCCAACTAAATGCACCCTAGGTATGAACCAAGTACACTAGGAAGGAGTAGGAAAATCACATACCATAGATGTGGCACAATCGTCGAGGCGATGTGCCTCTATAATGAGGCTGTCAAGAACCAAATCCCGGGTATCAATCTCCTCCGGGATTGGTTCCTCAGCCGCTGGCGACTTCTCCCATTACTGTCCTCCTTTGAACATCACCATCGATAGATCTAGATTTATACTATATATCTCTAGCACTCCTCTCTCTCTCTCTCTCTCTCTCTCTCTCTCTCTCTCTCTCTCTCTCTCGGTTCCTCCCACCCCTTTCTCTTGCGCGTTCCCTCCTTATGTTCTCTCTCGCTCTTTCCTTCTCGTACCCGCCCTCTTGGTTGGTATCTCTCTCACTCTTTCCCGAATCCCACCTTCCCTCGATTTCTCTATTATTTATCTCTCTTGGGTGGGTTTTACGATAATTAATGTGCACCATTTACACCCTTAGATTAATTAAGGAAGGAGTGTTTGTAGTTATTTTATAACATGTTGAAAAGGGTTGTGCGCCTTG
Source organism: Avena eriantha (assembly GCA_910589775.1). NCBI lineage: Eukaryota > Viridiplantae > Streptophyta > Magnoliopsida > Poales > Poaceae > Avena > Avena eriantha. The sequence continues at coordinate 7,738,331 of OU342741.1, read as the reverse complement.
CATTGACGGATGCACACTCTTGGTGCTTATGCAAACACATCCAAAGGCTGCAAGTACGGCCGCAAGTTGATGGATGGAGTTGATCATACTATTATTTGGATAATGTGTTAGTCATTTAAAGTACCCATCAAATATTATGTAGATAATATTCCAACTGACTATAACATTATTATTTATAGCTAAATTAACCTCTAATGAGGTCATTATCATTAAACACTAATTAAAAGAACTTCTTGGGCTTTCATGAGTATGTCCAGCATATACCCTCATAGCCACTATTTAGAAAGTTACTTGTCAAATGGCTTTTACACTTTCTCATGGCACACATCTCACATCTATTTTTCACACCACCTTCTCACAACTGCTTTGACAAAAGTTACAACCCAACCATACACACCCTAGGTTTCAACCAAGTACACTAGGAAGGAGTAGGAAGATCACATACCATAGTTATGGAACTATCATCGAGGCGGGCCTCTACATTGAGGTCATCTAGATTGGTTCCTCAAGAGATGCCGGCTTCTCCCATTGCATGTATCCTCCGAACGTCACCACCAATAGATCTAGACTTCTACTATCTCTCTCACTCCTCTCTCTGTTTTCTCCCTCGCTTCCCAGATCACATCTTTATCTCTCCTGCACTCCCTCCTTCTCTTATCATTGACAACTATGCCTTCTCGGCCGATGATCTCATCGGATAAGCAAGGTAGAACCAACCATACAGATATCCTACGATTTCTAGCTACTAGATTTTCTAAAAAAATTGAATCAATCAATAGGGAAGAGGATCCCCACCACCCCACCTGAATATATTACTTCAAAATATCAACAACAGGTTTCACGAGCGTCGTGAAGAGAGGTAGTCACGCCACAAGACGACGTGACTTTTTTTAGCCAAATCCCTACAAGGATGAGATCATAGAGTGATGTCGTCCACAGCTTTGGAAATTGTTAAATAAGTGGATTGATCAATGTTTCTAAATATATGATTCCGACACCCATTAATTTCTCAGAAGTTTCAGATATGCTGACTCTATCACATAACTGAACTTCCAAGCATGATTCCTGCACAAGTTCAGAGTGATCGTTTCTCTGAAGTTCTAAACTCTAACACACAATTAACTGAACTTCTCTTCAGCATCCCACTAGAGGCGGGTGCTCCTGGAAGGCAGGTTGTCGCCAGCCATGCACTAGTCGTCAAGGATGAGGAGTACCTCGGGGAGATCAAGATGACGCTCACCTTCAACCCACTGAGGTAATCATATCACATCACCACTCGTCATTTCTGTGTTGAGGAATAGGGTGTGTTCGATGGCTGATCGTTCGGGAATTGTATGCTCTCCGGGAAAACGATGAGGAGGACAGCTACGGTGGCAGGCACCAGTCCACCTAAAAAAGGGCAATCCCTATATCCCTCTCATTGCGAGAGGGATTGTGTGATTGTGTCCCGCTCGCGTGACGAGCAACCTGGGCCACAGCTCGTTTGCTGGCTGAAGCGTTTTTGGGAGTTTTTTGGTTTCTTTGGGGGATTTTTTTCTTTCTTGACTATTTTCTGTTTCTTTTTTCAAATCCAGCTATTTTTCAAATTTGAGTAATTTTTTGAAATCTACTCCGAACAATTTTTCAAATTAGAACTTTTCAAAATCTAAACATTGTTTTAATCCAAACAACTTATAAATTAGAACTTTCAAAATTTTGAATAAATTTCATATCTAAACAAATTTTAAATGATAAGAAATTTCAAATATAGAATGTTTTTCAAATTTAAAAAGAAAAAAGAAAACACAAAAATATAAGGAAGAAAAAATAGAAAAAATGTCGCTTGTTAGGCCGAGCGACCCATGAGTGTGCCGCTTTAGGCGGAGCCTCCCACGCTCCGACATCGGGCAGGTCACATGGGATCCCCCTGAAAAGGTTATTGTCCATCAATTGTGAGCAAGTGGGGTGCTCTCTATCACTTATTCGATCGATAGTTTGATGGTAGGTTGTTTATGTTGTTCGTTATGACTATGAACTTGCCAGAATTAGGGTCATGTACCGCATGCTGACGATTACAATTCAACACAGAGTAAACAAAGGAAAACGCATACCAGGTCTAGTTAAGCAATTCAATCATTCAACGCATCGTTTTGTTCCACTGTGAGGCTATTCTTTTCAAACCCTATTACCTCATTTCGCATAACTGGAGCAATAGATGTCCATAACCTTATATATAAGTAAAATGTAGCCAAAATAGAAAATGGGTTGGACGCACTAGGAGGATACCCATGGTCCAACTCCAGCCCTGGGTTGGACTATGGGACGAAAACCTCCTAGCACCACCCTTCAATTATAAGTTTCGCAACAAAACCACCGTACAAGTTCACAACAAGGGTATAAAGACTAATATTTATGCCATGTAAGGTATTTCTTTTTATTCGGAATATAATATGTTTCCCTCAAATACTCTGGTTTCTTATGTATGTTTCTAAGCATTCCTCCTAGCATGCCTCGATGTATTGCAGTTCTAATTAGGGTTTTCTTCTTCTGCCTCATATTGACGATCCCAGTATCTTTCATCTGTAATAAACAAATACTCTAACCATATTAGGTAGGATGGATAGTGAAAAACTTTATTGGAAAAATGGAAAGAGCTAGTTTCTTGTTAAGGAAACTCTATGTAAGTAAAATGCAAGTGCGACTTAGTAGAAACATAGTAGATTATGTACTCGCTCGGTTGGGAAACTGTCACACATTTGTGTAGATTCGCATGTATTTATGTACTAAAATGCGATTCCAAACAAATTTATGATATTCTTTTCCGAATTGAGGGGGCATCTCTTGTTAGTGGATGCGTGGGATCGAATTTTGACATGAAGTTTACAACATGACAGATAAATGACAACTTGAAGTGAGGAAACTCCCAAGCTTACGAAAGATCATCATTCTTATTTCAAAGGACGTAGACTCCATGAAAAGGAATCAGTATATAACATTTGGTGATAATATCACTACTCAACAATTTGAATAACAAAACAAAAGGAACTAAGAACGAGGAATAATTACCAGGCATGTCTTTGCACTTATCAAAAAAGTACTTATCGCTGACACTCAATGTAGGCGAACAACCATCTTTAAGGTTTCCTTTCGTCCAAAAATATTGCTCTGCGGACTTCTTTGTACGAAATACGAGATGGCTAACAGGATAGGTAAAATACTACAGAACCAAACAATTGATGGTTATAAAACTGAAACTACTCCAATAAATAATAAATGAGTAAGCACAATTTTATGCACATATTTACTTAACAATAAAGAGAGGCCAATGTTATACCAGGTCTTTCTTTACTCCTTGGCCGCATTTTCTGTAAATTGTCTCTTTAACCCATCCAGCTGACAAACGTGATGTGTAGAAATCCACTTGTGCAAGCATCTAAGTATACATAAGCATTGATGTTAGTTAAATCATTGAGAAGTGCAATGTTTATTAAATGTTAAAGTATTTAGTCTCAATTAGAGATATACATTATCTTGAGAGTGGGTGTCACACTCTGTGTCCACAGTGCCTCTTGAGACCTTCCTCTCTTTTACTAGTTCTTCAAAGAGCAATACATCTTCAAATGACAATCGTGTTGCTGGAATCTTTATCCCTTGTACTATTTCTTCAAAGACTAATACATCTTCTTTAGATGAAAATCTCACTCCAGAAGATTTATGAACAAAGAACTGCAAGCGCCTTCAAGGTTAGTTACTTAGTTCTCTTTACCGATAATAATTTTAACCAGTGAAAACCTCTATGATCAATCATCCATGCAATATTAACAGGTACTAAAACAAAAGGTAAACCAGTATATTTTAGTTTAAACTAGGACTTAGAGCAACTCTAGCAGACTTATAAAAACATTGGAATTGTAAAAAACAATTTTTTAAGAGCCCGAATGCAAAAAAAAGCAGGTCTAGCAGACTTCTCAACATCCCAATCTGGAAAAAAATATACAATGTAGCATAAAATATTGTCTCCAACTGTAAATTTAGAGAACAAGGGTGGGACTTTGAGGTGCATTATATCCACTGCTTTCCGTTGTGCTAAGGAAATCAGATCCCACTAGTTCCCATCCCCACTGTTGTCGCTGCATATCACAGTCGCCGCCACATCCAACCTTCCTGAGGCTCACGATACTTACTCCAGGAAGCTCTCTAGAATCTTTAGACTAGCCCCACAGACCAACACACGTCTTTCCAACACACTTTTTTCTCGCTCAAGCGCACCCGGGATAACTTCCCGGGAGGTCTACCACTCTCAAATTACTCCAGGCCAAGCACACTTACCCCCGGGGTTCTTGGAGATGATCTTCTAAAAATGAAATGCAACTTTTTAATATAAGTATTCAAGCAACCCCTTTGAGCCTTGGGCTAGGATGTTACAAGGACATGCACCATAGAGGTTCTTTTCTGACGCGTGGTTGATCATTCTTAAGAATATCTCACACTTTTAAGTTAGGTATTTCGAAGATGACATGCGAGGTGGATGCATATGGTCCCTTACAACATTACTAGTATGATGGGAAATAACTAACTAGGTTAAAATAGGCAAAGATATATACGTCCAATACATGGTCAAAAAGAAAAAATGCTTTAAATTTGAGAAGTGAATCACATATTCACATGCCATGTTACATGGTCAAAGATAAATTACTCATACCAATATTATACATTAAATATTAAGTGGATATTCCATTTTACGTACCTTGAACATTTTCTTGTTCTTCCCCTCCCGTCCAGCCCTTATCTCCATCGCCCAGCCCTCTGGAATCCAGTTGTACTTGCCCTTCACATAAACCGAAAATGCCATTTAGATATTCGATATCATCGCCATCAACAACAATCATGTAAATTGGATAAAAAATAAATCGTCACTCACTTGTAGTGTACTCTTGTCCATGCATGTATCCCTCCCTTTGATCACACGCTTCATGAACTCCACCCCCAACTTGAACACCAAGATAAACATATTTCATGTGTAGTACTACCATGCATGCAGGAATGGAGGGGATGTCAGTATGTCGCACCTTGCACCTCGCACATATGATCAATCTAGGGCTATGGTTGGTTTAGCTTTTGCTCTGGCTTTCTCTCCTTATAAGTTGTTAGCCCAACCAAAGAACAAGTAGGGAAAACATGGTTACACCAAAACCAGCATCCGAGGGAAAGCAAGCATAGAGGTGCTTTTCGTGGCCTTGTTATAGGCCATTCCTAGGGTACCCTAAAAGTTTGAGTTATTTACCCACCACCCGTGACCCATATGAAAAGGCCTCAACTCTCCAGCCCCAAATCCATTGTGCTCTCGAACCCTCTAGTTACACTTGTCCCCTACACAAGCGATTTAGGGTTGGCTTGCCATTAGCCTCTTCCTAGTCGACGACGCACTCCCGCACCTCCACCGGCCGCAAACACCTTGTGGCATAGCCCCTCCACCGCCTCAATCGTATCCATGTGCTATCTCACCATCATCATTACTCGTTGTTGGATCTCAAGCAGAGCGAATGACCTCCACTAGAGATAGAGCAGAGAGAAGGCGTGAAATGCCACTAGAGAAGAACTTCTTCCCTGATCCTCGCAGCCATCGGCCTCCCCTTTGATTTATCCCACCAAGATCTGACTGTGTCCTATTCTCTGGTTCTTCCCCAACTCGGAGGTATATCATGAACACCATTTTCATGTTTTTATTTGAACAATATACATGTGATACTTGGTGAAAAAATCATAATTTATGTATGGTTAGATTCATGTGTGTGTATGTACTAGTGTAAGATAAATGATTAATGTGTTTAGGTTATGAAGTCAAATTAAAGTTCTTGGCTGGGACCAAGCAAACATTATCGAAGAAGCAATTTTAGAAACAAATGTGACTTGTTGAAGGAGTATATGCAATGCATGAAGTTGCAAATACAACAACTATGCTAGGTTAGGATTATGTGAAGGGAATTGTTGAAGATGATGAAGAGTGTTGAAAGATCCATCTTCAAGTATGTTGATGTTATAGTATCATTAATGTTTGTGCTATGACTGACTTTTATGCAAATATTTCAGAAACATCTGAAGCATGCAAAGTACGAGAAAAAGGAGTTGTCCAACTTAGACAAGTTGGTTGCCATCTTTGAAAAGACACATGCAACCAAGGTTACATCCTCCATTCCTTGAGAGATGTCACACATTATTGATGATTATGACGATGATGGTACAATTGGGGTTCTAGAGTCTAAGGGGGTGATGACTTATCCCCCTAGAAGGGTGGCAAGATAGCTATAGATCACAAGAAACATGAGAATAAGGATGTCAAGGCACCTAAGGAGGCCAAGGATAAGGAAATTGTGAAGCGCAAGGTGAATACATTGATAAATTATATTAGGAGGATAAGACAACATTTCTATGTGAGTGCAAGGTCACACTAGGGAATGTAAACTTAGAGATAGCAACAGCTCATTCTTCACCTAGTGTTCCTACCATGAATGAACTTCACACTTTGATGAAGGAGTCTGGGTTGAGGAGGGCATTTCACAATTGTTGATCTTTTCATGCAACCCAAATATAGAGAGGTAATCATGCTAATTGAAAGAAAAAAACGTAACACGTGATTGGATGTAGAGGAAACATGATCAAATGAACAAGTAGTGGCATGTGTATCATTTAAATTGATCATTAGTTCTGGCTATCACAAATGAACTAGTAGAACGATTTTGTGTGATCATGTTATCTTATTGTAATGAACAAATATAGGTGTGTTTTGCTGCCATATTTATCTACCTATTGTAAAATCAAATAATGTTTTAAAAAATTGTATGGTTGTCTGCCATATTTGAGAATGTATTTTTGCTGCCATATTTTGGAGTGTATTTGATGCAATATTTTACAACCCTATTGCTATTTAACAATATTATTGTGACCATATTTTAAATTGTTGCTGAGGTTTTGTAGATCAATAGAGTTGACCATAACATTAATGGGATATGTGTCAGTCATTCAAAGAACCTATCAGATAATGTATCATTGACTATAACATGACTAATTATAGCCAAATCAACTTAATGTGGTCATTATCCTTAAAAAGTAAGTAAAAACCTCTCACTCACAAGAACAATTAATACAGTTACTTCCTAAAATAGTTTTTATGTTTTTTTCACATCACATAGCTCATAACTACTTTTCCACAATCACCTTCTCACAACTATTTTCAGATAAGTCACATACCCAACAAACGCACCCTAGGTCTAAACCGAATATACAATAGGAAGGAGTAGAAAAGCCACATACCATAGTTGTGGCGCCACCGTTGAGGCGACAAGCCTCTACAATTAGGTTATCAGGAACCCAATCCCGGGTATTGATCTCCTCCAGGATTGATTCCTCTGTGGTACCATTGAGGCGACAAGCCTCTGCCGACGTTTCCCGTTGTGTGTCTCTGTCGACCATCACCATCGCTAGATCTAGACTTCTACAATGTCTCTCGCTTCTCCTCTCGCTCTTGGTTGATCCCTCACTTCATATTGCTCTCTCTCGCGCACAATCCCTCCTTCTCCCCTTATCTCTCTCGCTCAGCAGCTCTCCGAGCTTCTCTCTCTTCCCCTCCCCTCTCTCTCAATCTAGATCTTTCCTTCTCCCACCTTCTCCCTGTCGATCTGTCTCTTTTCTAGTCCCCACTTCTGCATCTCTTTAGATCTATGTTGGGTGCGATTTATGACAATTAATGTGCGGCATTTATACCAATAGATACGGAACGAGCGGTTCTGGTTAATTCAAAACGTTTTCAAAAGAACCGTGCGTCTTGCATCACTGGAGGCGTATTCTTTGTTCTAGTGCAAACGGAATGCCTGCAAGTGGGGCACATCTAGGGGTGGGAATATTGGCCGAGGATCGAATCATCGGACCGAAATAACCTAGACCAAAGTCGAATAAACTGAAACCAAAAATATCAGTCACAAAATTGGTCATCACCTCACAGGAACCAAAATTAATTAATTTTTTTGGTCTCGTGCCTCGGTTACCCGACAAAACCAAGCTAACCGAACATGGGTGCAATAGGCTCAAAATCTATATAATATCCTAAAAGCCTATAGCCCAATATCTCCAATATCTATATAGTAGGAAAACTCGTTCTTTCTGAGAAGGGATTGGTGCACATGGGCAGCAGTGCTCACTTCACTTTTAGATTTTTCAAAAAATCAAAACCTCACACTTCTGTGTCTCCAAATATTATGACGTTAAATATATAGATGGATATATATAGGAGTAGTGTAAGCAAAAAATCCGTTAAAAAATAATTTACATTTTGGGAAATAAAAAAACAATTTTCTCACTAAAAGATATACTATTTTACTACTAGTTACTATCAGAAATTTGTTTTTTATATTTCTCAAAATATAACGTATTTTTTATGGACCTTTTTTGTACTGTATATATACTTAACACTGATTTTTTAGAGATACAGAAGTGTGAGCTTTTGAAATTTTAAAAAATCTAAAATGAAAGAAACATTGATGCCTATGTGCCAAAGACACTTTCGAGTTCTTTCTATTATAATAAAAACAAGAAACATAGTAGTAGGGGTGTCTTTGCTTGCTCGGGCCGGAATTTTCCATTTTTCTTAGTCGGCCCGGCGGATGCTGTATGTGGGGAGATTGAGCTTGGGCATGGATGTGTATTTTATTTGGTAGCCCATATTTTCGTTTCCTGACTAGTGGAGCCCATATGACCACTTTGTTTGATTTCCTAGAATGAGCTCGGCTGATGCAAAGGTGCACATTTGGGAGCCCGCGTCCGTCCTGATATAGTTACCTCGCACGACAAATGGTAGTATGCACTCATCATCGGTCACATGAATCAGAACAACTGGTAGTATACAATCCACATGATAAGGCCGATGATGACAATGTCTTTCATCATACTTTCACCTCGTATAGGTGAAAGATGTTGGTGTGGATGAACTTGATGAGCTGCATGATGTGGAGCGACATTGATATTCATAACTTGTGGTGGTTGTGCCTCTTGTAGACGCTCTGCTAAGAACTTGGAGTAGGCTATTTGTGCCTGCTCTAAAGTCTTAAACCCCGTATGGAGGTTGTGTTGGTAACCCGTCACTTGTTGGTTGTACTACTCCCATGTTTTATAGATTTCCGGCTGCTTACCGTAGTATAACCACATACCAGTTGTATTTCTATGAGACATAACATATGCAATATAAGGATCACAACTAAACCAGGCAAATCAAGTTCACAAACACAAGGTAATAAACATAAGCAAGTTAAGAATGCATGATCATATGGGCAAAAGCATCAGCAGTTCATCTACCAAGCTAGTGTGATCCTACCGATCGCCACCAACTTCTATGGTGTCATCCTACCATCACATCAAAAGGGGTGTAATCCTACCACCACAAGTTCTCCATAATGTGAGGCAGTGACAGAGCCGGGATATTCACATTGGGTATTCGGAGTAAAAAAATAGCAAGAACCAAACTACAAGTTGGTCATAGTAGACATCTCTAATAATTAAATTACATTGAAAGAACATTGAAAAAATATATTATTTAACTATACGATCTCCCATTTTAAAGCGAACAATGATGTCATTATTTATTACTTGCAAAAGGAATTCTAGATTGAATTAGCACCAACTGATCTTATAAAAGGCTGTCACTTTTGATTCTAAATTCAAGGCAAACAACATATAAATTATAACTGAGGCAGAGAACGTCTTCTTCTTACCCTAGGCCTAGGCGAGCTTGCCAAGATTTCAATATTAACTGAAGTCTGAATAATGTTGCGGACAGGGAGATTGGATGAGGCGGGAATTGCTTACCTTCACTGCTCCGACTAGGCGGATCGCTGGCGAGATGGAGGGCGGCACATCACGCCGGCGGGCGGCATTCGAGGCAGCAGATCGATCGTATCGATCGAGTAGAGATGGAGTCAGGGCAGTTGGCTCGTTAACCTCACGTTGCTAGCTCTGAATACTAGAATACGTGGGTCGATGACTCAGTGAGAGACCAACTGACATAGGTACGATTACTCGGATGATCATGATTGGCTGCCCTACACTAGGTAAAAGGCTTACGGCCCAAAAAGATTTCAGATGACGGCCCAGAAGAAGCAACCGACAAAGACTTTGATTGTATTAGAAAAGAGACTATGAAACCGATATTGTGTTGGTATTGTAATTCTGCGTATGTGAAACCTATCCGCATGCAGCTTTGAGACCTGGCCTATTATATATAGGACGGGAGAGGCCTGAGCGAGGGTACCGAAATCTAGAAGACAACTTGTAATAGTGTGTTTACTCAATATTCAAGCGACTTTGACTCTATTATTTTCCTGACATCCGATGAAAACCACAACGTTCTCTTTTCCGCAAAACCTCAAGTCCATCATCATGGGCATTGTTGAAGTTACCCTTGTCACCAGCTAAAGTCCAAATTAGGTTTTTGGCTCAGGTTAGAATGGCTAGACTCGGGATGGCTCGGGACAGGGCATTTTTACGATTTTAACGAGTTAGACACGTATAGAAGAAAGCTAATATGTGTACCTATGGATATGGGAGCTTATACACTGAAAAAAATAGGCAAAAAATATTGGGTATTCATTGCATAGCCATGAATAGTTCTACCTCCACTCCTGATGTGAGGGGTTAGTTTTTACCACCTCACGATAAACAGACCTTGGAATAAATTTTCATCAAGTCACTAGCTACATCAAAATATAAAACCAACAATTTCTTCTTAATCATGCATGCAGTACTGCTACCATCTCCATGCTCAATGAGCAAGCACTACATGTAGTAATGCTTGGTCAGGAAGGTCCTGAGCAAGAGCTCTTTGTGGTCCTCTGCCTTCTGAACACTCGTTTCCCTGGGCCCTATTGTCGAAGAGGTGGCTGAGTGCCACCATCAAAGCCTCAGGGCTGAAGCTGATGGCCTTCATGATGGCATCGTAGAGAGCTAGGTGCACATCAGGAGCGGAAGTAGTGGTGATGGCGCCCGCCACCGCTTTTAGGGCCTCGGTCCACGTGATGGCGACGACGTCCTTCTCTCCCAGCAACAACCTCTTCCTCTTCTTGGAAGGCTCGAAGCCACCACAAATGAAGGCGTTTGTGCTGCCGCTAGGACTGCCGCTTGGAGCGGCCGAACTAGCGACGTCTTTGTTCTCGCCCTCGTCATCAAGCACCACTATCTCGGACTCCTGGTTCGTCACGTACTCAAGGCTCGGTGTGCCGAGAGACTCACTAAAGCCCATGGCAAACCTGCCAGTGGTAAGGTCGAACGAGAAGATGGTCTCCATCTATCTATAGTTAGCGATTGGCTTGTTGAGATACTCGGCATCTTTGGTGTGATCCTGAGACAGGAAATTGCAGGGAGGTTAATGCAAGTTCGAACAAATGGGAGGTTAGTGCAAGAACTGAAATTAGTTACTAATGAGATGTGACCTGTGTAGTGGGCGTCCTCCAAGATGATGGTGCGACTCTCCTCGTCCCAACTAGCTCCTCTAAGTTCTCTGAGCTTGGACACATGGATTCACCTGGACCTCCACTTACGTAGGTGGTTGTACACCTGCAATGAGGACACCTTGATGCTACAAAACTCAAATACCTTGCGGTCACAAGTGTTCAGGTGCACCTCTTTGAACCCCTTCTCCATCCTCACGCCACTCTTGATGATCTCACACATCTTGTTCAACATGACCGTGGAGAGGAACGGTTCTCACTTCATATTGGCCTTCACCCCTTATCATGGCATGTGCTATGGATTTTGCCAGCCTTGACGGCCTTCTTCTTGGCCAGGATGGCGACAGCTTGCTCTGCAATCTGCTCCACCGTGTACGCACTCATGGGAGGCGCAAACACAATCTTAGAGTGTTGCGGATAGGTGATCCTCGAAGCCGGGAGCTAGGGTTGGGTCTCAGCGACAAAGGTCCCATGAGAATCCATGAGGGTCTGGCTGAACTCGTCAGGGGTCATGTCCTACATGTATCACCGACGCACATATGAGGACCTAGACATGAATACAAGTATACATGACGTAGAAAAAATAACCTACCTAAACATGCAATAAGACCACAACATCGTCAATATATGACTACATCATGCAATTCATTGGGCGTAGTACCATGGATCTACCGCAAACTACACTCAAATCTACCATTTGCTAACAAATCAGACCTACCAAAGTTGGGGTTAGAGAAGACTCACCGGCATCGGAGGAACGAAGCACGTTGCCGGAGAAGATCCCGGAGAAGAACGTCTGCCGGAGCTATTCTACAACCACCCATGTCGATGCCGCTGCTTACCTGCTCGTCGGTGAAGATCTTGACAGGCTTGGGAGCTCGAACGGGAGGAAATGGCGGCGCGACAACTGGTGGTGAGACGGGCGGTGATATATAGCGCGGCGTTTTGACGGGCGTTGACGAAATTTCTCTCTTTAACTTTTGTGAAAAAGCTATTGCTTGCGCAATCACCGAGTCCGCACGGGTGACGCCTTGTTTTCCCCCTTTTTGCACGAAGGCAGCTTGTTCACACGAAAACGCTCGATTCGGTAGACACCTCGCACCAGGCCCCACCACCCAGTCTCACGGATCCAACCCACGCGCGCGCGACTGACGTGGCCCGCGGTCATCGGCACGCCGCGTCATCGTCGTCGGCGTCGTCTCCTTCACTTCAATCCCGAGAAAAAGGAAGCGCATCTAGATCCGCGCTGCGAAGCTGACTTTCTCCAGCCTACGCTTCGTCCTTCTCCCCGCCATCCCATCCCGGTGGTGCTACTATATCACGCGGCCGCGAGGAAGGAGGAGTCCTCTCGGCACCAGCAGGAGGATAGCGATGGCGGCGCCGGCGAGGAAGAACGGCGGCGTGCTCGCGCTCTTCGACGTCGACGGCACCCTCACCGCACCCCGCAAGGAGGTGACGCCGGAGATGCTCCAGTTCATGAAGCGCCTGCGCGAGGTGAGGCCCAGACTCTCCTGTTTCTACCTACTGCTGATTCTCTCATCCACATCGCTGGAGATTACTCACTGTACTCGTGTGTGTGGTCCTCTGTTTTCTTTTTCTTTCTCGGTGCGGAGCAGAGCGTGACCGTGGGCGTGGTGGGGGGATCCGACCTGGTCAAGATCTCCGAGCAGCTCGGCAAGTCAGGTACTCACTCGTTCTACGTTCAGAGACAGCAACAGAGTTTGCTCAGATCCCACTTCTTCCTACCACATTGATCACGCACCTCGTCTGCAACTGGATTATTTGGTCTTTTCTTCCGCAGTTATCACCGATTACGACTACGTCTTCTCTGAAAACGGCCTGGTCGCGCACAAGAACGGCGAGCTCATCGGGACGCAGGTAAAGCCTCCACGCGCATTACGCACACACTGTTTTGTGTCAGCGTGAGCATGCTGAGCAGCTCACTGAAGATGTTACATAAACAAGATTTACAGCTGAACTTTGCCTCATGTTTTCCACTCTGCAGAGTCTGAAAACGTATCTTGGAGATGACCAGCTTAAGGTATCGTCTGACACTCTGTCTTGCTCTGTTCTCGCTGACAAGTTTCGATGTTTTCGAAAAAAGAGGCCTTGATAATGGTGATATCTGTTCTTTGCAGGAATTTATTAAGTTCACTCTCCACTACATTGCGGACTTGGACATCCCGATCAAAAGGTCAGTGCAGAATCCTGTCCAAGGATTCCCAACACACTAGCGCTAGCTGTTTATTGACCAAGTAAATGTTTGCCCAGGGGTACATTCATAGAGTTCAGGAGCGGAATGATCAACGTGTCGCCTATCGGGAGGAACTGTAGTCAGGAAGAACGTGATGATTTTGAGAAGTATGATAAGGTACAGAACAACTTTTTAAAGCAAGTATTTTATTACTAATCGGAAAGGTTAAAAAATTCAATTGAAAAAGCATGGACCGTGACCCAGCTCATTTTGTTTAGGTACATAACGTTCGGCCTAAAATGGTGTCGGTTCTTCGTGAGAAGTTTGGCCACTTGAACCTCACATTTTCTATTGGAGGGCAGATTAGTTTTGATGTAAGTGTTGTAAACTCATAAGTATCTGCTGAAAATATTCAGTTTGGTATTTACTACTGCATCACCGCATTCAGGTATTCCCAAAAGGCTGGGACAAAACTTACTGCTTGAGATATCTCGAAGAATTTCAAGAAATCCATTTCTTTGGGGACAAAACATACAAGGTAAGATATGTATGCCTTAGTTGTGCACTGCTTCCTTGTAACCAATTTCCTTTCCTTTTTGTGAAGTACTCTTGTGCACACAAGATGATTGTAATGTATGCATTGTGTAATATTTGAGCTGACTTGTAGGCTTTTTGTTTTTTTCCTTTCGTTCTATTTCACAGGGTGGCAATGATCATGAGATATTTGAATCTGACAGGACAGTTGGTCATACAGGTATGCTATTTGTATGTTAAAAGCTAATGTTCTCATGCTTATGAAATCAAGAAGGTTTATTCTATATGATTAAGTTGAGGGCATCCCTGAGTGAGCAATTTCACATCATAAGAAAGACCATAGCCTAAGGGGCGATTTCTTGAATGCCTTGGGAATAAACAGGAGAGACAAAAATAACATATCTGCAGAACAGTATAGATTATTACTCCTGATATATGAAACTGAATTTTCTATACTACAATGATCATTCAAAAATAACATGAAATGATTAGTTACATATTAACTTCATATTTGTCATGGTGATAGTTGGTGTCCGCCCATGGTCAAGTATGTGGGCAGTATCATTAACATGCAACTTCTCTGAATTGTTGATGATCAAGCTGTATTATGGCTTTCAAAAACTACCTTTTCATCGCCATACTAGTTCGTTGGTTGCATGGCATTCAACTCTTTACTTATCCGGATCAGCATTTTTAAATCATATTTCATACCTTGAACTATTCAAGTTTTATTTCTGGACAACCACATATGTCATTTTTTTAGTGGAGTATTGAATAAACAATAGGGCATCAATACTTCTTCAGAAGAAATATTGCATCCCATTGTGATTTAGTTCCTAAACATTAATTTGTTACTTAGTAGCTGGATTAAAGTTGGTGTTTGGTTGAGTCTCTTAGACGAGTTTAACACATCGTTTTTATCTGGCTTTGATGCTGACTAATCATTCATATGTGCAGTTACCAGTCCTGACGATACAGTGCAGCAGTGCAGATCTATCTTCCTGTCCAAGTGATCGCCAGCTACCGTCCCATTTATTTTGTATTTCCTTCACATCCCTCGATTGCGTCCCATTTCAAAAATAATTGCCCCATAGATCTCCCTTTGAATACATTTTTTTGTAATCCTCCAGTCCCATGTTGGAGTTATTCTATCACCATTGCTGCTTCTGTAAACAGACCTTACTGAGCTGCATTCACAAATAGCAGACTGTATGTACCACAGATATATCATGAGACGTTCCTAGCTTCACTACCCCTCTACTGTTGCTGCCAATGAATGTTTAACCGTTCTCTGCGCATGTCATGACACTGACAGTGGTGTGACAGGGTAATTTTATGCCTGGATTGTTTGATCACAGCGTGACTATGTGAGGTATACCGGGATATACTTGATTGCGAGATGAACTAAAGGGAAAGATTGTGCGTGCGTATAGCTGTGAAACTTACAAGTGCTGGAATGACAAGGCAAACACCATCCATACCAGGAAGAGAAAAAACGGAACTCAATAAAAATGTAGAGCTGTAGCAACATTGTAAACACAATCTCTTTCTGCTTTTGGTGAATGGTGAATTGAACAGGGCAGTGAGATCACACCATCAAGATTCAGCAGGTGCATATGCATTGCGAAGTGAGTAAACTGAACTGAAACAAGTACTTGCATCTTTTTTCGATTCAAAGTACTGGAGGAGCAGTTTGAGGATTGGTCAGGATGCAGGTGCCACATTCGGGCCAGAGGACGGTTGTCGAACCTGATCCCATCGCCGTCGACACAATGCCCAGAGATGATGCTGATGATGAGATGGACAGGTCAGCAGGAAGATCAGGTGCACGATTAGCCGAGGAGAAGGGCACCCGCAGGGCGACGGCCGAGGAGCGACAATTACTGCACACGAGGGGAGTGGTAAAACAAGCATGCTACTCTCCTTTTTGTTTATCTTCAGACAGACAGGAAGAGCCTTCTATCTTACCTACAAATTCAGGGTGCCCAGACAAATAATGCCAAGTTCACTGACTTGTTTTATACCACTGAAACATTGGCAAACACATATTAAAAAAAAATACACCTGAAGCACTGCATAGCTCACTGCCAGCCTTGTGGTTGGCATGAGAAAATGGAGCTCTGCTCCAGCCAGTATAAGACCACCTGAAGCAACAGCAGTACAACCTGTCAGAATCTTTACAGTCCTCTGCTTTTGTTATTCGTGATGGCAATGTTAAAAAATCCACTTCCTCCTAAATAAGTAGAGTCTTTACAGTTCTCCTATTCTGCTGGATGTTTGATCTGATGCAAAGGATAATCATGCCTGGATGTATTTGTCAGCTACATTCTGTAAAGTTCACTAGACATTTTTCAAAAGCAATGAACTACAACGAGAAAATGTAAGCTACATGCTAGTAGTGAAGAGCTAGAACCGCAATGCTGACTGAGCAGGCAATCATCCATGCATGGAAGAACTATTCGAAACTCAATTGAAAATTTAGAATTGCAGTACCAAATCTAAGTAGAAACACTTTTTTAATGAATGATGACATAATTTCTGTCCAAAGATCTGTGGCCAAGAGCACAAACTGGTGATCACCAGCATAAACTGGCAAAATTCAGCATGTACGCATGAATTTATCATCTTATGAGTAAACACCGTTCAAGGTTAATAAAAAAATCGACTGAATATCTCACTGCAAACCCACGGGTTGGCATTTGAAAATGGAGCTATACTCCATCCAGTCCTTCCTTCAGAATAGGCCACCTGAAGCAATACTACAACCTCTCTTAGAATCTTACAGTCCATTGCTGTTGTCATGATGGCAATGCTGAACTCCACTTCTTCCTAAATGAGATGAATCTTTAGTCCTCCTACTATGCTGGATGTTTAATCTTATCCAAAGGATAATCGTGCCTCAATGTTTGATTGCACTGTTAGCTATAGTCTGGGAAGTCGACAAGACATATTTCAGGAGATGAACTGCAGGGAAAAGATTGCAAGTCCAGGTGCTAGTGGAACTCAGGAGGGCTGGACTGGCAATGCTGAATGAACAAGGCACACATCCACGCCTGGATGACACAGTTATTTGAAACTCAGTCGAAAAAAAATTGAATTGCAATATAAACTGTAAACATAATCAATTCCCTTTCATGAATAATAACTTCAATCTAGAGATCTCTGGCCAAGAGCATACAGATCTCTGAGATCATCAACACAAAACCAATAAAGTTAAGCAGGCACACATGAATCTATCATCTTACGGTTACGGGTAAACTGAAATGACTTTCTCCTTTATTCTGAAGCAGACCAGAACTGATACTTATCTACTGGGGAAAAAAGATTGCAAGTCTAGATGCAAGTGGAACTTGGAGGGCTGAATAGCAATGCTGAATGGAAAATGCAAAGATCCACACCTGGAGGAAGAACTATTTGAGTATTTGACACTCAATTAAGAATTTAGAATTGCAGTATAAACTCCAAATATGCTCATTTTTTTAATGAATAATGACATGATTTCTGTACACAGATCACTGAAATCATCAACACAAACCAGCAAACTGTAGCAGGAACACATGAATTTATCATCTTGTGAATAAACTGAACTGATGCTCTCTTTTTTTTTGTTGAAGCAGAACCGAACTGATACTTAACTGAACAAACCGCTAGCTAACATATCAGAATGTGTCACACCAGCAAGCAAGGCAGAGACATCATCAAGATAGCATGGAACCTTAATAATCATCAGTTGGCATCGTAGACAACCATGCAAAGATGCCATATGCAGGTTAACATTACAATTACACTGACACTGGTTTCTTTTGACCAGCCAGCTCAACTACCAAAGTCCACTAGTTAAGTACCTAGCTAAACTAATTGATGCTAGTCTTTTTTTCCCCAAAGGAAATATCATCAAATCCACTTAAGAATGATGTTCCTCCTGAAAAAAACATCTCACGACGAGGGCTCTGTGCACAACAAGTGTCCTGAAGCGGCGCTAGACAACGGAGCGCCTTTTCTGACCACCTTCAGGCCGTGCCAAATGAACCTTGGAGCAAGGCTGGGATGGATTCATCACAGTGGCAGCATCTTTCGTGGGGACGACTGCATGAGGCTCATAGCCAGGCGGACCAGCCCAGCCTACTGATGGTGGCTGAGAACAGATGGTGTGGGGCTCGAAGCCAGGAGGACCAGCCCAACTTGCTGAAGACTGTGGCTGAGAACATTCAGTGATATGGCTTGACACAGAAGAACAATCTTTCTCGGTAACTGAACTGATTGACATAGATTCAGGCAAGCCTTCCTGCCGAGAGGAGGTTTGAGAAGAAGCATCAGTAGTTGCAGGTGTAGTTCCCTGCCACTGGTTCTCGGCTGAGGTAGAGTATGCTGATTCAGCACAATAGTACGGCCAATACGATGTTGGTACTCCAACCGCCATAGTTGAGGGGTTGGGAACCGTCAACTGGGAGTAGAGATATGTCATATAGCTGTACATAGCACTGGGATGAACACCGGCTATTCTAACCTCCAAGATGTGCCCCTCCAGTGGGTAACCGTTCATGTGAGTGAGCGCCACGGCAGCACCATAAGTATCAGCAAATCTGACAAATCCGAATCCCTTGCTCACACCGGTGTATCTATCAATACATACCTTTGCCTGAGAGACTTGGCCGCATGGCAGGAAGATCTCCATCAGCTTTTCGGAGGTGACATAGGGCGGGAGATGGCACGCGTATAGGTTGGTCATGTCGATTTGTCCACGTGTCTGTAGTGTTAGAGCATTTGTTGCAGCACCGGCATCCCCAGGATTAGGAAGGCCTGCTACCCTCACAACCAGGGTACTTCCTCCAATTTGGTAACATCCATATGTTCAATTGCAGCAGCAGCAGATAAAGAATTGTCGTACCTAACCATGGCATACCCACGATGTTGAAACAACCGTGCTTGCACAACTTGTCCAAATGGTCGGAAAAGCTCGACCACCTGATCGGCAGTTACCGTTGGTGGGATGCTGCCAACAAAAAGATTGGCCATATTAATTTCTACCATGGGCTTGCCAGCTGACTCTGATAAAGCATGCTCTGCTGCTGCATTGGTTAGACAAGAGTCTGGTCTCTTGACTGCTAGCCTCTTTCCATCAATCAGGTACCCATCCATGTTGTTGGCAGCTGTGATCGCTGAGGCTACATCTGCATAGTATACTAGGCTATACTCCACATTCATCACGACTTTGCTGATCTGACCAAAGGGCATGAAAAGGTTAACCAGCTTATCGACGTTCACGGACAGTGGAAGGTTAGTGACATACAGTCTAGGTTTATTGTTTTCTGGAGGAGAGCCCTGTACAACTGAGCTGGATGCTGATGATGAAAGGCCTGCGACTCTGACAGTTAATGTCTCCCCTTCGATCAGTGCTCCATTCATTAATGCAATAGCATCGGTAGCACACTGAGGATCGGCAAATCTTACGAAGCCATATCCATTACCTGAACTAGTTCCTTGGTTGGCTGCTACTCTCGCATGGGTGACCTTACCAAATGGCGAGAAAAGTTCAACCAGCTTATTTGTGTCAATGGATGCAGCAATGTTGCAGACATATAGGTTGGCCATGTCAATTTCCTTGATGGTTCTGGTATTGGTGTGTGATCCCACGGCTGAATTTGACAGTGTTGGAGGGCTCCCAGACACTCGAACCTCCATTTTCCTACCCTCAACCAGAACTCCATTCAAATGGGTGATGGCCTGAGCTGCATGACAAGAATCAGAGTACTTTACAAAGCCATATCCTTTGCTTGAACCTGTGATCTGATCTCTGGGCACCTTTACACCAGTTACTTTTCCGAAAGGCAGAAAATACTCGAGTAGCTTTAGCTCATCCATGGATAAGGGGAGGTTTCTGATATACAAGCCACTCACGTCGATTTCCTTTGAGGGCAGACTGCAAGCTTCTGACACAGAGTGCACAGGTGGATTATGTACTGATGGGGGAACACCAGCTGTTCTAACCTCTAGTGTTTTCCCATCAACCAGGCGCCCATTCATGCGCTTAATAGCCGATGCGGCACAATCAGGATCTGCATACTTCACAAAGCCATATCCCTGGCTTACACCAGTGAAACAGTCATCCGCGACTTTATATCGAACGACTCGTCCGAAAGGAAGAAATAACTCGAGGAGCTTGTGAGAAGACATAGAAGCTGGCAGGTTACCCACGTACAGGTTAGTGTCATCCACCTCATTCAGCTTGCGACCATCCTGACGCAAAGAGAGCATCTGTTCTTGCCTCTTACACAAGTGGTTGTCCTGGTCATCAAACTGAGCTTTCCTCTTCTCCAACTTGGCAGCACCAAAACTGTCAGAATTGTATGTGTAACAAGACACATCAGTAGCAAACCTGACAGAGAGTCGTTTCTTGAATGGCTTCACTTCCATTCCATCAGTCACTGGCACCACCTTGTGCTCACTGCTGCATCCGTTTCTCAGCGCCTGTTTTGGAGCCTCTTGTTTATTCTGTTCCTTCCTGACAGCCTGCATAGCACTGAACCTCTTGCTAACAAATTCTTCCTCATGAGCCACCAGATCATCGTATGGCTCCACTTCATGGAGCTGCTTCCTGAAAGTGCTGCGAGCATTGTGCACCGGATCGGTGAAAGGATCCCCGTGAATCAAGTCCTGCTCGTCACTGTCATCTTCCTCGTCACAGACTTGTGAATTAAAAGGTTCTTCATCACTAGCATCCTCACCTCCAGATGGAGCGGCGGCATCGCAAGGTTCATCTCCACTAGCCTCCTCCTCCTCCTCTGGCAGAGGATAATCCTCACAAGGATCCACACCCTGTGTGTCTGGCTCATCGTCATTGTCGTCATCATCATCGTCATAGAACTCACGTTCAAATGGCTCTTCTTCTTCTTCTTCTTCTTCTTCACTGTCCTCTTCGTATTCAGCAGCAGCGCCACCCATGCCGTCGCTGCCATCATCCAGTGTCCGGCCAGCCAGGTCACTTCTGCACGCCATTCTTGTCCCAGCAACTGGTTCACAGAGGAGAAAATCATTTTAATATTGGATATGGCATGAACTCTTAACACAAGTACAGAATGAACAGTTAACAAACAGCACCGGTGCCTTGTGAAAATGAGAAATGTGGTCCCAGTAACATTTTCACAGCATGTTGTCTGCACTATTAATGTGCATCTAAGTGCTGCCTGCCCTAGTACCCAGTGACCGCTTCACCCTTATGAAGTTGCACAATTTGATGGCCTTAAAACTAAAAGGTAAGCAACTGGTGTGGCTGTGGTGATCCAGAGATGCCCCAGAGCTCTCTGTTCCATTATTTGCGTATCTAAACAAAAAGACATACACAGTTGGTGTACCGCAAGCGATCACAAAAAATGTGAGCACCACTTTGAAAAAAGGTGGCCAGTCTCTTTGTGAATTGAAATTGGTTCACAAGTCAGCAGCATCCGTAGCTGTACGCAGTCTGCAGCACTGAACAGTTAGAAGCAAGGCGTCTTGTGTAGAAAATGAGAAACGTGGTCCTGGTAATATCTGCACAACATGGTGCCTGCACTATTAATGTGCATCAAGAAGTATTTGCGAGTACGCTAGGAGAGGAGAGCATGGGATAGTCATAAGTATCCACAAGTGGCCAGTCTCCTTGTGGGATTTAAGTGGGTTCAGAAGACAGCAGCATCCGTAGCTGTACACATTCTGCAGCAATGCGACACCCCCCAGTGGCCCAGTTCGAACCAAGAGCAGCCGCAACGCACCAAATCTGCAGTTTTTTTTGCTGTTGCAAAAACTAGCAACAAACAATTGAAGGCCACCAGATGGCCCCTACATTCCAGAATTTGCAAGGCAACCGTCGTCCTGCTTGTACTAGCAGTACTTATGATTTTGTTTTCAGGCGATGATGATATTTTTGTATCCGCCGTGGTGAAGCCAGTAAATCTCGAAATCGGAGTGATTGTAATTCCAGCGAAAACAACAGCGGCAACCCAAAAACCCTGGCGGAGCAAGCAAATCGAGCGGACCCAAAAAAAAAAAAAATCAACAGTAGCTAGCAAGCAACAATGAATGGGCACCAGATGGCCCCTACATTCCGGAATTTGCAAGGCAACCGTCGTCCTGCCTGCCTGTACTAGCTGTACTTTTGATTTTGTTTTCAGGCGATGGTGATGAGATTTTTTATCCGCCGTGTTGAAGTCAGGAAATCTCTCTACAGATCGCAATGATTGTAGTAATAATTCCAGCGGAAATAACAGTGTTAAGTCAAAAACCCTCGCGCAGCAAGCGAATCGAGCGGACCCAAAAAACCCCAAAAAAATTGGAAGCATCGGTGAGAACGGGGAGGGCGCCGTACGTCGGCGGCCAAAAAACCCCATGCCTGCCGGGCGGTAGCAGGAGGGGAAGAGGACGGGGAGCGGCGGATCGATCGAAGAGGGGGGGAAGAAAAAGCACCCGATTATGTACTCCCCGGCGCCGGCGGAGAGGAGAGAAACCCCAGGAACAATGCGGGTTAATCTACCGGAGAGAACAAAAAAAGGGGGGAGAGAGGGAAGCAGTTCCACTACCTCGTCCGTACACGGAGCCTGCCTGCGTGTGTAAGGACCGACCGTCGGTCCGCCGGCAACGGAAACTGCGGCTTCTGGAAGAGGGTTTTCCGGCCGCAATGCGATTGAGGTAGAGGTGGAGGGGGTGGGGGAGGTGGGGATCGATGGAGGAGTGATGAGGGCAAGGCGCAGTAGCCCCAGTCCCGCAGGAGGTTGATAGGTGGTGGGTGCGCCCCTCTCTCTCTCTCCCGCTGCGTGTGCGTGTGTGAACAGTGTGACGAGAGCAGAGCAGAGCGAAAAAGGAGCGCTGTCGCCGCGGCAGAGGAGTGTAAGCAATCGGTTAGCTTTTTTTTTTAATAATACATTTTTTTATAATTTTCACGAATAATATGTGATTTGAGGATTGTCAAATATAGCGCGGGATATTCATCTACGGCTGTCCCTCCTGAGGAGGACGAGATGGACTTCGTCGACTGGTGGCTCAAGGTGTCCCAATCCACCCCCGGACCTTGCGTAAGGGCACCTCATCCCTAGTGATGTTGACGGCGTGGTGGATATGGAAGCTTAGGAACTCCGTCCTCCCCGAACCTGGGAAACCTCCTGGGCACGATTCGATCTGAGGCACGAGCTTGGGCTGCTGCTGGGGCGAAGGGACTGCGTGCCCTGATACCCGCCGCCTAGATCAAGGGTGTCGAGTGGGTTGTATCATGCTAGGTGTTCGCTCGCTCCCGAGCGTGTATATATGTGTGTGTGTAAAACTCTCTTTTCTATCAATGAACCGAAACGTGTCGTGGTGGTTTCACGGCAGATGCCATGTATAGGCTAAAGGTGGGGACTAATACTCGCTAGGGGAATCCAGGGAGGGATAGTGAAGTGATTCTCCACACAAGAGCTTGTATTGATTTACTTCCAAGGTTACAAGTGCTCCTAGAGCTGTATTGGCGAGAGGAGGAAGAAGGAGCTCTCTTACTCTCACCCACAGATCTCACCTGAAACCCTTGACCAAAACAGAATCGTAGAGAGACCAACCCTTCAACAGAAGCCCTAGCCCCCCTTTTATAGGGGAGGCTCGGTTTCTGCCTAGGGCATACGTGGAGAATATGCCTCCTCCCAAAGTGGTAAGCCGACCGGGGTGCTTTTTCCCCCGCGTCACACATGCTTTAGCTACGTGAGCCTCTGACGGCGCCCTCGTCAGCCGACACGGGCGTCGTCACGCTTGTCGGCCACGCCCCAGTGGTCCCGTCCTTGCTCGCTTCGCTCAGGCAGTGCGTACCGGGACTCCTTTTGACCAGCGAGATTCCTTCCTTCTCCTAGAAGCTTGCCGTGACCCGGATGATGGTTCATCCGGCCACACCCTTTCCTGCATACAGGTAAAACATGTACTTCCGACTTACCGCTTAAGTTGGATGAGACCTAGTTAGGCGAACGCCCCCAGGTCCGGATTACCCCGTGATTCGGCCTGCCTTGAGGTGACCCGGCCAGCATCTGCTTTGGCCTTGCCGAACCTCGGCTAACTCGGCCTTTATACCCCGGCGTGACCCTACCCGGGGGTATCCCCCCAACATTAGTCCCCGAAGCTGGTGCGGTCTTAGCTGCCTTGGCCGCTAAGGCCACACCAGGTTCAATTTTGTGCCCCGGTCATTATTGCCGAGTTACCTCTGTACCTCGGACTGCTTGGATTTACGTTCCCTTCGCACATTTCAAGTTTTCACTTGCCGGCCGGGTTACCACAGTTCCATCCGGGTCTTGCTTCCTTCTCTCGTACGCTAACCCATGTGAAGGGTAATCATTATGTCGTCTTATTTTAAGGGACGGTACAGTAACCGCTGCAGTAATTGTCAGTTATCACTATGCGCGGGTCACGTCACACCTGCCTCCTCGTTTACCGCATCAACGCGTCACGTCATGGGACTCTCTCCGCCCTGTCGCCCTCCGTGTGGCTCCTCACTGGTTGGTCCGGACAGGTGATACACGGCCACAACGTGTGGCCGGTCCGCAGGGTGCGATCCCACTCACCCCTGACGGGAGTGGTTAAATAGTGGAGGGGTGCGTCCCTTAGGATTTTTCCCCCTCCGCACCCCTCTGCCCGCTGCTATTCTTCTTCCTCTTCCTCGCGACCGCGCCGCCGCCAGCATCGCCAATTAGCAGCGTCGTCGCCGCGCTTCTCCGTCGCACCTCCGCGTCGCCGCCACCGCGACGCGAATTTCTCGCCACGGGTCCGCGCCAGTCCCGGCCACTGTCCCCCGCCGCCTCCAGTGCCAGCGAGGGCCTCGAGGACCAGATGACTGAAGAGGAACTCATTGTTGCTGAGCAGAAGATGGAAGAAGACGTCGCGGCGGCGGACCACGGCGCGTGGGCCGGCTCCTGGGTCTGCCAGGATGACCTGGACTGGCTCTACCGGACCAGACGCATCCCTGCCAGCGTCGCCGTGCGGCTTCCTTCCAACGAACTGGCCCCCTCACCCAATCCGGGCGAGTTCGTCGTGTTTCTGTCCCATTTCCAACAGGGCTTCGGCTTGCCGGTGAGTGATTTTTTCCAGGACTGGCTCGGTACGTACCAACTCCAGCCACACCACCTTCCAACCAACGCCATCACCTCTCTTTCTGCCTTTGCTTCTACGATCGAAGGCTACGCCGGACTATGGCCCATGAAAGAGCTATGGATCCGGTTCTTCGGCCTTCGTCGCAACGTCATTCCCAACATCCACGTTGATCCGGAGGACAAGCGGCTCACTCAATTTGGAGCGGCCTCCATTTCACCTCGGCGATTTTCTGTTTTTCCCCAGGTCACCGGGCTAGAGTCCTGCAAAGGATGGGCCCGGACCTTCTTCTATGTCCGGAATGCGGGCACCGAAGACTTGATCCGGTTGCTTCCCTACACTCCGGGTCCACCTAACCCGGACCTATGGGATGTGATCCCCAAGAAGCCCACAGCCTTGGCCAACCAAGTGAGCAAAAGGTTCGCGGAACTGAAG
Organism: Avena eriantha; assembly: GCA_910589775.1. Taxonomy (NCBI): domain Eukaryota; kingdom Viridiplantae; phylum Streptophyta; class Magnoliopsida; order Poales; family Poaceae; genus Avena; species Avena eriantha. The sequence continues at coordinate 7,712,627 of OU342741.1, read as the reverse complement.
GGGCTCGGGCTATGCAACGAGGATGCCATGATCACCTTTGTGCGTAACCGAATCTCACCCCTACAGAAGCGCACCCACAAGGTGTGCCACATGAGCTACGGCCGTGATCCTAACCGGACCTCATCCTTCGAGCTAACCAACTCGGAGATTTATCGCCGGGTTAAGGCTCTCTTCACCACTCACAAGGACTTTTCCACTGATTGGTCTTGGGGGATTGAGCATTTCTGCCGTGACCGGCTTCCTCCCACGGTAAGTTTCATGCTGCAAACTTAACCCGGACTAATTACATGTCAGTTATTGTTGCAATTTTTGACTTTTGTTCGCTCTTTTCCTCAGCAATTCCTTCAGCAGACCCTTGAGGACGGCACCGATCCGTCCCTTAAGTGGGCGCCGGACCGGGAGACTCCGGATGAAGAAGAGCCGGACCAGGAGATGTTCCTCCCTATGACCGATGCCACGAAACGACCCACGGGTAAATCCTCTTCTATTAGAGATTGGCCCGATGATGAAGATGACTCGAAAATCGAGGTGATTGAACCTTTTGAGGTTGTCCCCCTTTCTTTTGCTTTTCCGCCATCAGCTCACCCCGACGGTCATATTCACGAGGATCCCCCTCTCGCTATGGGCGAGCCTGTTCCGGTGGCAACGAAGAAGAAACATGGGGCTTCTTCGAGTTCTTCCTCCAGACCCTCTCAGCCCGTTAAAAGGCGAAAGAAATCCGGGGACAAGACTGTCCCCAAACCAGCAGGCAAGGCCCCAGCACGAAGGGCTCGGAAACCCAAAGCGGCCGAAACTTCGGATGCGTAAGTCCTTCTTTCTTCTGTAACTCGTTCTTCCTTACTTCGTCGTAATTTTTCTTCTGACGTTATTTGATTTCGCAGGGCTCCGGTGGAGGTTCCTCAAAGTGGATCTAGCATCTCTTCCCCTCTCTGACCTAGCCCTTCTCCCCGTCATGACGACGAGTCACTCCCGCTGAGCCCTATCCCAGAGGGTTCTGCGGCCGCTCCGGGTTCAGCTCCACCTCGGCAAGAGGAGGGTAATCTTGGAGTGGGGGAGACCGGCCTAGCCGGAGCAACGGCATCCACCGCCTCGACAACACCTCAACCAGCAGCCACTGAGGCTACTTCGGCCCCAGCACCAATTCCCGTACCAGCAAGCAGACCAGCATCAACTCCAACCTCGGCATCAGCATCAACTCCGGCAGCGAAAACTTCAGCGCCGGCACCAAGCCCAACCGCGAGAGTACCAGCACCTAGTTCCTCTGCATCTTCCGAGTCCTCTCAACCTCGGCAGGGGAAAACCGCTGCTACAGCTTCCTCTACCCAGCAAGCCAAAGGCAAGAAAGCTCCAGACGCTACCAAGCCCACTGCTGTCGAGTCTGGGCAGTGCACCCTTGTGTCAATGCTCCCCAAGAAGACATCAGTGGCAAAGGACGTGCCTGTCGAGCCAACCGATGCCCAGCAGTTGGTTCTGCACACCAGCCCCGCCCTTGCCTTGGTGGAGAGGAAGGAAGCACATGCAAAGGGCTTGGTGACGCCCCATATGCCCACGGGTGAACGGTACCCTCCGAGCCTGATGGAATTTGTTATGAATTGGAACAAGGCCGGGGTAGTCCAGGAATCTGATCTCCCGGAAAAGTTCGGTCCTGCCGAGTTTTCCGCTCAGATGAACACGGCCGCAAAAGCTATTAATCTCGCTGGGCGAATGATGGAGGTACGTTACTTCTCCTTGACAAGTTGTAGATAATAACCATTAGTCCCCGAGAATTCGGGGAAGTAACTTGTTACTCGGCCGGATGCTCTTTTAGAACACTAACGTAGCTCCGTGAGAACTTCGAACATGCACACACCTAGAGCCGGGTTAAGTTTCACTTGGCCCGGATTTTAGTACACTTTGAATATGCACACACCTAGAGCCGGGTTAAGTTCCTTGGCCTGGATTTTAGTACACTTCGAACATGCACACACCTAGAGCTGGGTTAAGTTCCACTTGGCCCGGATTTTAGTACACTTCGAACATGCACACACCTAGAGCCGGGTTAAGTTCCACTTGGCCCGGATTTTAGTACACTTCGAACATGCACACACCTAGAGCCGGGTTAAGTTCCACTTGGCCCGGATTTTAGTACACTTTGAATATGCACACACCTAGAGCCGGGTTAAGTTCCACTTGGCCCGGATCTTGTACACTTCGAACATGCACACACCTAGAGCCGGGTTAAGTTCCACTTGGCCCGGATTTTAGTACACTTCGAACATGCACTAGGCTGACTTAAGTTCCTGTATCTCTTTTAGGTGACCACCAACCGCCGGAGTGCTGAATTCCAACGCTTGCTGGATAAGCACAAGAATCTTCGCGCAAAACAGGCTGTGCTCATCGCGGAGTACGAGAAAAGGGGTAAATTTCTTCCTTATCCTTTCCTCAATTTTCTTCAACTTCGCTTGCCGAACCAATCTGATTGTTCGGTTTCCGCAGCTGGGGTGGAAGCTGAAAACAAGATAATGCGGAAGAACTTGGAGCAGATCAAGGGTACGTCCTTCTTGTCTGCCTTTACCGTGGTTTCCATTGGCTTTCCTCCTTGGCTCGGCAAACATTCATTCCTCGGCACTGCCGGGCCAACGCACTATTTCAGCATCGCTTGAAGATAGTGTGCCTATGCCTGACGTGATGCTACATTTTCTCGAACAAGCAGGGCAGCACCAAACCGAACTAAAGAAGAAAGATGATGAGCTCGCCCTCCTCCGGACCAAAGACGATGAGATAGCCAAGCTCAAGGCTGAAATGGCTAAAATGAAGGCGCAACACCAAACCGAGCTAAAAAGGGCTGGCCAGGACTACACCGAAGAACATGAGCGCCTCAAGCTCCAAAATGCTAAGGACCGTGAGCTTCTTCAGGAAGCCGAGGTCAAAATTGAGTCGGCAAATGCTGAGCTCGAGTAGCTTCGGAAGAGGCGTGATGCTTGCACCAAGGAATTAACCCGGATTCACAGTCACATCTGACGTAATTTTCTTTTCCTTTATCCGCCTTATTTCTCCGGGTTACTTCATATGTCTTGTTTTCTCAACTTTGTCCTTTGCCTTGTTTCTCAGGCCACTTTCCAGAGGGTACCACTATTGCAAGTGCTGCTGTTGCCAATTTCCGCCGAGAAAGGGGTACTCCGGTCGCTCCTGAGGGTGAGAGCATTCCCTTCGACATGGAGGACCTGTTGGTTAGCCTGTCGTCTCGCGTGGAAATCATTAAGAACTACGGCAAGGACCTCCTCGATGTTTCAGTCCGAGTCTTCAATGCCTTCTGGCCCGCCGATGATGCTCCGGAAAGAGTCACACAGCTCGCTGAAAGGCTTTCGGAAATCGAGACCCAGCTCGACCTCTGGCGAGAGTCCGCTGGACGTGCTGCAGCCGATACCATCCTTCACCACATTCTGACGTGGTATGAGAAGATAGATCTCAGCCTCCTCACACGCCTGCGCACCGGATCCAAATGGACGGATGACCCGGAGTGGGTAGCTCGGTGCCAGGCTTGCGCCCACAGCCTCATCGAATATGCCCCCATTCACGAATGGACTGAGGGTCCGAGCTTCCTAGAAGTTGCAGGCGAAGAGGAAGTTGAGAACGTTGAAGATGACTCGGGTGAAGACGAAGAGGACACTGCCTCGGATATCGAAGAGGGCGGTGATGATGCCGAACTTCCTCCCGCTGCTCCTTAAGTAAAAACACTTGAAAATTTATGAGATCCCCGGTATGCCGGGTGGAATTGTATTCCAAACACATGTGATATTTTGCTACTGAGTACTTATGCCGGATTAACTTGGGCGTAGTCCCCGAGTTTCTTTTTCTTGTTCGTTCAATCTTTTGGCTCGGATCGTGTCTACCTTGATTCGGTTTTACAACTTACGAATCCGAGCTTGAAAAATTGTCTTAACAATACTGGGAAACTTTTAGACTTAGCTCATAAATAAAACCGTATAACAATTTGAAAATGAATACGGGGTTAGTCCGAAACACAAATGTCAGCTCGAATAAATTCTTTTCCTTAGTCGTTTTTCATGTGCTATGCAATTCCAAACTTGTTCTCTTGCTTGCCATGAAGCCAATTCTTGTTGGACAGCAGCAAGTCGAAGAGTTGGGTTTTTGGTGCTCACACACTACTAATCCGAGTTAAGTAAAATAACTTACTCTGGCTGACGCGTAGAAAATAACAAACATTATTAAGGCAGTCCCCGAGTTACTGCTCGAGGTGCCAACATTTCATTGATAAGCTCATTGCCGACATACATACCGACATATGAGATAACCCGGATACATACACTTCTTAGCTAGGTGTAGAAAGGCCGAAGTAGAGCTATGTTCCATGGTCGCTTGGATTCCTCTCCGGACCTGTCCGCCTTGTTCTTTTCTTGTGGCTTTGCATCTATAAGATAGTAAGAATCGTTGTGCAATGCTTTGCTCATGATGAATGGCCCTTCCCATGGGGGGGATAATTTATGCATTCCAGTAGTACGTTGTACCAACCGGAGCACCAGATCGCCTTCCCGAAAGACTCGGGGGCACACTTTCCGGCTATGATAGCGTCGGAGATTTTGCTGATATATGGCGGATCTGGACAGTGCCAGTTCTCTCGCTTCTTCCAGCAGATCAACATCATTTTGCCAGGCTTCTTGCACTTCGGCTTCTGTGTATTGGGTGACCCTAGGCGAATCATGCTCTATGTCGGCTGGTAATACAGCTTCTGCCCCATATACCAGAAAAAACGGCGTATAGCCTGTTGATCAATTCAGAGTTGTTCTTAAACTCCATAGTACCGCTGGTAGTTCTTCTATCCAGCACCCCGCTGATCTTTGCAGCGGCTCAATGAGCCGGGGTTTTATCCCGGATAATACTAATCCGTTGGATCTTTCCACTTGCCCGTTCTATGCGGGGTGAGCTACCGAGGCTACGTCTAGCCGGATCCTCTTATCCCGGCAAAAACGAGCAAACGCTCCTTCCGCAAAATCTGTGCCATTATCAGTTATGATACTGTGTGGATAACCGTACCTCAAGATGATATCTTTGAGAAACGTTACGGCCGTAGCTCCATCACATTTTCTTATAGGCTTCACCTCAATCTACTTCGTAAATTTGTCCACCATTACCAGAATGTGAGTCATATTTCCCCTTGCTGGTTTGAACGGGCCAACCATATCCAAGCACCATACGGCAAATGGCCAAGTGATTGGGATGGTCTTGAGTTCCGACATTGGCATATGTGTCTTTGTAGCGTACCTCTGACAACCATTACATTTTCTCACCAGATCTTTAGCTTGCTCCAAGGCATTTGGCCAGTAGAATCCGTGTCGGAAAGCTTTTGCTACCAAGGCTCGGGATGAGGCATGATGCCCGCATTCCCCCTGATGTATATCTCGGATGATTCCAAGCCCTTCTTCCGGGTCAACACACCGTTGGAGGACATTGGTCACACTTCTTTTGTATAACTCGGAATTGATGATCGTGTAGGCCTTTGCCCTCCTCTGTGTTTGCCTGGACAGCACCTCCTCAGTGGGCAACGTTCCATCCTTCAGGAATTGAAATATATGCAGTGCCCAAGCCGGTATTGGCCGCATGGGGAACACGTCCTCGTCTATCTCCATTTGATCCACCGGCATAACTTCAACTGGACCATGCTGAGCAGTCCCCAGGTCTTGCGAAGCAGTCCCCGGGTTTGCCGAAGTAGTCCCTGGGTTTTGCGCACCACTTCCTGTGTCAATGTCCATAGGCACAGCTCCGGATTCGGTGTCCTCCAGGACATAGATTGACTCGGATTCCGGGGATGGCCCGATGGATGGTTTCTTGAGGTGCTCTAATGCTACACCCGGTGGAATTGCTTGTCTAGTTGACCCGAGCTTCGACAGCATGTCGGCTACCTCATTTTCCACCCGGGGTACATGATGAAATTCGCATCCCTCAAAGTAACCAGAAATCTTCTGCACATGAAATCTGTATAGTGCCATGTTTGGATCAAGGGCGTCCCACACTCCGGACACTTGCTGCACCACCAAATCCGAGTCGCCAAAGCATATGATCCAACGTATACCAATTTCTTTTGCTACCTTGAGCCCATGCACAAGTGCTTCATACTCAGCGACATTGTTTGATGCGGTGAAGTGGATCTGCAGCACATATTTCAACTGGTCCTTCTTTGGCGACGTGAGTACCACTCCGGCACCTAGCCCGGTTTTGGTTTTTGATCCGTCAAAGTGCATTTGCCAATAGTTCGGATCAAGAAGCGGTGGTTCGTACTGCACCTCGGCCCAATCCACGAAAAAGTCTGCCACAGCTTGAGATTTGATGGCTTCTCGCCTGTCATATTGCGGAGCATAAGGAGCTAGCTCAATTGCCCATTTTGCAATTATGCCGCTTGCATCCTTGTTACTCATGATCTCGGATATGGGGGCCTCACATATGACCCGGATGGGATGCTCCTCAAAGTAGTGCTTCAGTTTCTTGGTGGCCATGTACACGCCATATGCCACTTTTTGATAATGTGGGTAGTTCTGCTTTGAGGCTGATAACACTTCACTCAAATAATACACCGGCCTTTGCACCGACTTACCTTCCTCATCGCGCTCCACCACTATCACTGCACTTACAACTCGGTTGGTTGCGGCTATATAGAGCAACATTGGCTCCCTTGATAGTGGTGAGGCTAGTACTAGTGTCGTGGCTAACATTTTCTTTAGGTGGGCAAAGGCTTCATCGGCCTGCGGTGTCCAAATGAACTTATCCGACTTTTTCATGAGTTGGTAAAGAGGAAAAGCCTGTTCTCCAATCCGACATACAAACCGACTTAACGAGGCTAGGCAACCTGTGAACTTCTGGACATCATTAAGACACTTCGGCAGTTCCATTCGTTCGATGGCCCGGATTTTAGTAGGATTAACCTCGATACCTCGGCTGGAGACGAGAAAACCGAGCAATTTTCCAGCCGGGACACCAAAAGTGCATTTTTCCGGGTTAAGTTTCATCCGGAACCTTCTTAGATTTGCAAACGTTTGCCTGATATCGTCAAGGAGCGTTTTCCTTTCCTTGGTCTTGATAACCACATCATCCACGTACACCTGTACATTTTGACCTATTTGGTTGTGCAAACATTTTTGCATACACCTCTGGTACGTTGCCCCTGCATTACGTAAACCAAACGGCATGGTGCGATAGCAATAAGCCCCATACGGGGTAATAAACGCAGTCTTTATTTGATCATCCGAATTCAGAGGTATCTGGTGGAAACCAGAATAAGCATCAATGAATGACAACAATTCACATCCAGTGGTTGAGTCTATGACCTGATCTATTCTTGGCAGCGGAAATGGATCTTTCGGACACGCCTTGTTCAGGTTCGTGTAATCGATACACATGTGCCAAACCACTGCCACGTTCGGGTCATCCTTCTTCTTTTCCACCAGCACCGGATTAGACAGCCAATCCGGGTAAAGAACTTCCATGATAAATCCTGCAGCTAGCAACCGAGCTATCTCATCTCCAATGACTTTCCTCCTATCTTCGGCGAAGCGGGGGAGAGGTTGCTTCACCGGCTTGGCTCCGGGTGTCACATTCAAAGAGTGCTCGGCCAACTCCCTCAGAACACCTTGCAAGTCCTGTGTGGACCAAGCAAAAATGTCCCGATTCTCACGGAGGAAGCTGACGAGCTCGCTTTCCTATTTATCACTTAGCCCTGCACCAATTGTTACGGTGCACTATGGGAACATATCATCAACGGGAACCTTCTTGGTATCTTTCGTGGCCTGGAAAGAGACAGTTCCATGCGGGTTACTCAGCGCCGGCATATACTGCTGCGCGGACTGAGCCAATGCCGCCACCTCTTGAATTTTTCTCTTTTCCTGCGCGATCACAAGTGACTCGGCTAAGTTTGATCCGACCGACGCACACTCCATGTAACGTCGGAAGTCCCCAGCAATGGTAATCACTCCGTTTGGTCTGGGCAATTTCATCTTCAAGTAGCTGATATGACAACTTGCCATGAACTTGTTCAGCGCTGACCTTCCGAGCAACGCATGATACGCGCTTTCTAAGTTCACCACTTCGAACTCCAGATTTTCAGTTCGGCAATTATCCCTCGTGCCGAACAAGACGTCGACCCGGACCTTGCCTATGGGCTCACAAGAAATGCCGGGCACAATGCCATGGAAAGTTGTCCTCGTGGCTTGGAGCATGTTCTCCGAGATACCCAACTTGCGCATTGTGTCCGCATACATGATATTTATGCTACTGCTGTTGTCGATCAGTACCTTGGAGAACCTTACATTAATGCTAGGTCCAATGAACGTAGGATCCAGCACCAACGCATACGAACCTAGGCTCGGCATGAGCTTGGGATGATCCCTAATGCTCCAGGTGATTTCCTGATCGGACCAAGGCATGTACCTCGTCACTGCAGGCATTACTGCATTCACCTCCATATGCCTACGCTGCAAGCTTTTTCTATCAGTTTCTTCTGTGGTGAATACACAGTAGCTCTGGTGATGCTCCCTATACTCGTTTCTCCCCTCATTTCCGGGGTGCCTCTGATCCGGCTAATGCTGATTTTCTACCTGATGCACCGCATCCCTTCTTTCATTGTTATCATACCTCGGCGGAGGGGGAGGCAACATTAGCTGTTGCGTGTTCGCTCCGGAGAGAAATTGCTGCCAGGGTAACTCTTGCCGAGGCTGATCATTCCGGGGTGCCTGAGCATTCCCCGAACCACCTTGCTCGATCTTGCGCATCCACTCGCATTGCCTCGTCGTATGACCCGCTAGGTTGTTCGGATTTGGCGTGTGAAACTTACACGGCTGGTCCAACATCGACTCGTAAGTATACCTCAGACGGTCTTTCCTTTCTTGCCACTGCTTCTTTTGTTCCGGTGTCCAAGTTTTCTTCCCATCGTTCCTTGGAGTCCATTGACCTCCAGTTTTCTAGCGCTGGCTACCCCCTGCTCCGGGTTGATCTTGATTCACGGATGCAACTTGGTGCGAACCGTACCGGTGGTCCGGTCTATCATCTCTCCTTTTTCCTCTGTAATCATTCCTCCGGGATGATCCGGATCCATCCCTCTGATAGTACTCATCGCTTGAATCGTTTGACGCGAGCCTTGGTTGGGCCGGGTCACCCAACGCATACGAATCTGCAATCCGGATCATTTCTGCCAATGTAGCTGGCATTTTCCATTGCAACTTCATCCACAGCTCGCTTCCATATCTGCATCCTTGTGCAAACCATGCTATGGCCTGTGATTCTATCACGCCCTCGCATGAGTTTCTCACGGTACACCACCGGGTCAAAAATTCCCGGTCTGTCTCATTGGGTCTTTGCTTGCACATAGCTAGGGTCTGTGGCCTATTTGGCCTTTGATACGTACTCGAAAAATTGCTGATGAACATCTCCTCGAAATCTATCCAGCAGTTGATGCTTCCTGGTGGCAAATTGTTCAACCACACCCTTGCCGGGCCTTCCAACATCTAGGGTACATACCGTACAACCCATCTCAGGTTGCCTGTGGCAATTTTTACAGCCGTAGCATAGTTTATCAGCCAATCCTCTGGCTTGGTACTACCATCATAGGTCTTGGTGCCCCTGGGCAGCTGAAAGTTCGGTACTGGTGGCTCTTTCATGATCCGGGGTCCAAAACACGCTGGACCCGGTGGACCTTGACATTCAATCTGTTCCGACCTATACAGTCGATCCAGTTTCAACCTTGCATCGTTCGGCATCAAATCCCTACTTCCCAATCTCGACTCTATCACATGATAGTCCGGTCTCGGGTATCCTGCATTTGCCATCTCCGAATCACCGTCGTTATACCGGTTTTGCTGTTGCGGCGCACCTTTTTGTTGCACACCTCGGCCGACACTGTGCTCTTGCCTTGGCATGTTCTGCTGCTGTGGTTGTCTTGCTCCAGCTGAGTTTTGCTGCCCGGCATTGCCGTTGACAACGTTCCTTTGACCGACATTGCCTTGGTCGCGGTTACCTCGGCCAGCTTCGCCTCGGCTCACACTCCGTCGATCATCATTTTTCCGCGCTTCTTTTTCTTTCCCTGCCCGTGTCGGGTCATACGGGACAATTTGTTTGTTCTGTCTGGCCGAGGTTACCACCTCCTCTCTCCCTAGACCGCCATGAGGGGACGATGCGGCTCCAGCGGATTTTTCTAGGTTACCCACCGCCGAATGGACGATCTTGGAGGCTCCAACTCTCTCCGGGTTTGCCCTGAGCAGTTCCTCGTTCTGCCTATTTGCAATCCGAACCAGCTCGTTTACCCGATCTTGCTGCCTTTGCCGGGCTTCACCCGTCAGTCCCTCTAACTCGGACGCAGCTGCATCCGCTGCTCTGAGGTTCTTGGCTGGGGTACTATACCTCGGCAGCCCCACGGACAAACAGTTTTTTGATTCCTCGATTCCAGCATCACCTTCTCTGTTCATCTCGCTCATGAGATTTCTCCCTTTCACTTTTACATTATCAACCTTGTTCGCCTTAGCGTACTCACGCAGCGTCATGTTCAACGACTGCTGGGCCGCGGCTATTTTCTTTGCGCCCTCTAGTATTTTCTGCCTAGTTTCTTCCAGCTCGGCCTGTGCACGAGCCGGATCTACCGCTACTACTACAGGGTTTGCCAAGCTGTCCATTGCCTCTCTCAACACGTTTTCTGGCCTCTCTAGCGGAGGACCTCTACCTTTCCTTGGTGCTTTGGGCGTTGCTTCCGGATTTGGCGCCGGATCTTTGCTCGCAGCCGCACCTGGCGCTGTCATCATTACCTCTGCATGGTCCGGGGAACGAGCGATACGCTCCCCGCGAGCCACAGTGAGGGGCGGTTCGCCTGCTTTGACGACGTGGCATGGATGAACGCAAGACACGTCCACCGCAACATAGACCTTGTGCGTGCCGAGCTTGACGAAGATGTCGTTGCGGGGGAGAGGGCGCGTGCCGAAGCTGCCTGCGTTGTCGCTGTCGAAGTCCCGCGCTCCAAAGCGCTGAACGAGCCCGGAGACGATGCGTTCGCCAGTGGCGATGAAGTTTCCCGTCTGGATTTTGACCCCTGCTAGCGCCGCTAGCGCCACGGTGGGTGCCAACTGTCGTGGTGGTGTCACGGCAGATGCCATGTATAGGCTAAAGGTGGGGACTAATATTCACTAGGGGAATCCAGGGAGGGATAGTGAAGTGATTCTCCACACAAGAGCTTGTATTGATTTACTTCCAAGGTTACAAGTGCTCCTAGAGCACTATTGGCGAGAGGAGGAAGAAGGAGCTCTCTTACTCTCACCCACAGATCTCACCTGAAACCCTTGACCAAAACAGAATCGTAGAGAGACCAACCCTTCAACAGAAGCCCTAGCCCCCCTTTTATAGGGGAGGCTCGGTTTCTGCCTAGGGCATACGTGGCTCCCAAAGTGGTAAGCCGACCGGGGTGCTTTTTCCCCCGCGTCACACATGCTTTAGCTACGTGAGCCTCTGACGGCGCCCTCGTCAGCCGACACGGGCATCGTCACGCTTGTCGGCCACGCCCCGATGGTCCCGTCCTTGCTCGCTTCGCTTAGGCAGTGCGTACCGGGGCTCCTTTTGACCAGCGAGATTCCTTCCTTCTCCTAGAAGCTTGCCGTGACCCGGATGATGGTTCATCCGACCACACCCTTTCCTGCATACAGGTAAAACATGCACTTCCGACTTATCGCTTAAGTCGGATGAGACCTAGTTAGGCGAACGCCCCTAGGTCCGGATTACCCCGTGATTCGGCCTGCCTTGAGGTGACCCGGCCAGCATCTGCTTTGGCCTTGCCGAACCTCGGCTAACTCGGCCTTTATACCCCGGCGTGACCCTACCCGGGGGTATCCCCCCAACAAAACGCAAGCTTTGCGTTCTCGCGAAAAAAATATAGCGCGGTATCGACTTTTGAAAAGCTGAAAGGACTAGTCTATTTTTATAAAACCGACTACCGTGTCGGTGGGTGTCAGGGCGTGTCAGGGCCAGAGTCGGCTTTTGAATAACCAACGAGGTCCGTCGGCTTTTCAATTAAAGACGAGAAGCTAGGAGGAAGAGGAAGAAGAAGGACGCGCAGGGCTGGCCAGCGCGCGTGGATAAGAAGAGGGGCTGGTCGGCTGTTAAATTAAAGACGAGGGCTGGTCGGCTTTTCAATTAAAGACAAGTCGCTGTCTCTCGCTAGCCCGACCGGGTGGGGCCCACTCTCACACCTTTCGGCGCTTCAAAAGATGAGACGGCGCGGTCGGTTCATGAATAGACAACGCCGTGCTAGATTCCATAATCCGTCGGATCTCGTATTATTCGTGGAATTTATGAAATTAAATGTATTATTTTAAAAAATATAGCAATCGGTTATCTACAACTTTTTTTAACAAAATCCACCGATCTAATTAATAAACAGCAATACAAATGAGCCTAAAAGTAATAATAAAAATTACAAATAGGTCAATTGGACCGTCTAGCGACGACTACAGACACTAGCACGAGCCAAACGCGCGCCGCCGCCACCGCCGCTCTCGCCCCTCCATCACTGGAGCCGAGAAAAGGTTGTTGCAGTAGAGTAGACTGCCAGGAAGTCGTCATGCTAAGGCCCCCAATGACCAGCACATCAGAGTAGCAACCATCACCGAAGATAACAACCATAAATCAGAAGAGACCGTCCTCAAAACACACCAGAGAAAACAAAAACAACCGGATCCCAAGAGATCCATCGGACACACGGCTCCACGCGCCCTCCGCCGGTGCTAGATACACCACCGGATCGAGCGAGGACCTTATTCTGACTTCCGGACATAGCCCTCGTCTCAACATCCTCGAACAATATATTGGAAACAGTCTAAACAATGAACGTGGACCTTCCCGCCAGCGGGAGGCCATGGTCTGCCACACCTACATGGCACCAAGGCCACCGGAGGCGGAGCGAACCGACGACGTCGCTAATGGGAACGACGAAACCCTAGACGGGTTTTACAAGCGGCTGCCTCTCTCCTAGACTCATGCATGTACCGACCTCATTAGCAACTCTTTCGAACCTCCTGAAACATGGCTCCAGGGCATGTTAAAAAACGTGACTTGGGTCATGTTTCCCGCTTCGTTTGGTTGGGTGTTAGTAAATTTGTTACTTGTATGAGGACATGAACAATATATCCCGTGTTTGCTTGACTATATTTTTGTAGGACAACACAGATATAGATGTTGAGTGTTTGGTTGCAAGCTGCTTGCTAGCTGTTGTGCTAACCTGCTCCAATTACCCAACACTCATCGAGCAGCATAAAAATCAGTTCATTATCACAATATGGTAGTTCTAGCAGCACCTTCCGAACTAATAGTTACCTATTGGAGTGATGCACCACGATATAGTGATGCACCATTAGTTCACTAGCAATATTACATATCATGGATCAGTTTTCATCGGCAACCTAGCTAATGGAGGGATATCGGATCACCTCCCAAAATATACATAACCTCAAGCAACAACATTACCACCATCGACATCACATGAATGGCAAATCAGTAACACTAATCAAATCGCTAGTGAAGCTAGGTCCTAAGCCATGGATTTCTCTTGGTTCTTCCCTCACACCCAAGACCTAGTCGGGCATCAGATCTGGGCGCCCGAGGCCACCAAATCCCATCACCCGCAGGATAGGGTGCATCCGAAGGGGGAGCCATCCTTCAGATCCGGAGCAGGGATGATGTAACATCCCAACATTAGAGCTTAGAATTAAGATGAGATTAGGTGTGTGAATTATATTCATGCATAAAAAATCTGAATAATTTTCGCGCTTTTAATTAAAACATTTCAAAGTGATTGGAGCTTCTCTTAACTTGATGAAACTGAAGTAGATCATCAAGTTGAGTGCAATAAATTTCAATATGACCTTTGCTAAAACCTTATTTGGGTAAAGATAATTTGATCTATTGGTAGATCAAATGGAATAAAGTTAAACACACAACACATTATTTAATTAAAACACCAGCTTGTAGAGATCATGTCCTGGTATTCTTTGTAACAACTCATGGATACCAAGTTAAGTATATAGCTCAAGTAAGAGCAACTCCAACAGAAGCTATAAAACCCCGCGTGCGAAAATCTCTATGCAACACGCGCGATCCAGTTTTAGCGCGCGCTGTGCTTCTTCTCCGGCGAAAGCGTTAAAGCGGCACGCAAAAATAGAGCCAAAATCGCTCCCCCAGCGGACGCAGCAAAATGCAACGTGCGGCGCCGGCGCAAACAGCTTTCATAGCGCATATATGCATCAACAAGATCAAACAAATCAAAATAAATGGAACAAAAAATGGCTCAACAATCACCAATTTTACACAACCAAGTTCAACATAAAATTAGGACATAGTTCAAATGCAAATGATAATTTCACACAACCAAGTTCAACCCAAATTTGACTTGAACACACATGTTGGCACATCATTTGTCAAAATCATCATAGTCATTGCCATTGCCACTTCCATTTTGCGCTTCTTCTCCTTGGGAGTCTTAGACGGTGGTGTGGGTGGTGTTCGCACGAGATGAATCTCCATAGCCATCAGCATTCATAATAGGTGCATTGTTCACCATGGAGGCCATGCCATACCCATCAACATTGATAGAAGGTGATGGATTGTTCACCAAGGTGTCCATGAATCCCCCTAGTGGTGCTCCCATGCCTCCCATGCTTCTGAGGCCCATGCCCCTCCATAGCCTCCAAAAGCCCCCGACGTTTCTCCCATGCCTCCAAATGCACCAGGTGTCACTCCCATGCCTCCAAATGCACCTGGTGTCCCTCCCATGCCTCCATCCAAAGCCACCCATGCCTCCAAATGCATTTGTTCCTTCACTTTGGGCCTTCAAGTAGCTTGCCATCATGCGTCTTTTGGCAAACACTTCATCACGAGCAAGGTTTATGTACTCTCTTTGCCTTTCATCCATGTTGTATGTGTCAATGGTAAAGAGGCTCCTCTCTTCCTCCAATAGGCGTGCTTGCTCGTGGTGGCCACCTTCTTCTCCTCCAAAGACAACTTCCTCTCCTCGGCGACCGCAATCCTCTCCTCCAAAGCCACCCTCCGCGCCTCGCCTCGGCCTTTATAGTCCTTGCCAACTTTTTATCTTCGTTGTACTCCAACCTTACACTGGCCATCCTATCCATAGCTTTTGCTATGTCATCATCACCGGCCTTCTCCCCCTTCATCAACTCCTTGGCGACCTTCCTTCCAAGCACGGGCCTCTTTGTGAATGCAACCGAGTGAGGAGTGGAGCTTCTGTTCTTGTTTTCATCACTTGATGCATCATCATCTATGATTGTGGTAGCTTAGGTGGCATTCATCCCTAAGTTGTGCACATCCAACCCATCACGGTTTCTCCACTTCTCTTCATTTCCTAGCTCTTCAAAGCAATGGTGGAGCATGAATGACTTGCCAAGAACTTTCCTCCCCTTCTTGTCTTTCCTCCCTTGATCCTTGAACAAATTTTGGGCAATGTTGTTCTACATGGTGAACATAAGAGAAGAATGAGTAATGGATATCAACAAACATATGCGCATGAACATGAGATAGAATCACCCAATGAACAATTTACCCTATCATCCGTCCCCGTGCCACTTGGATTGATTTTGTCGACCCCCGCCAAAGCACCCGCCCATTTTTGACAATCGTTGTTTATGACCGACCATCGAGACTGAAGAGAATGATCGGTGCGCTCATTGACACTTGTGTTGCGTGCATCAAAGTACTCATTCATCCTTGCCCAATATGTGCCTCTTGATTGATCGGTGCCAACCACCGGGTCCATGGCAACCGCCAACCATGCTCGGCAAAGAAACCTATCCTCACTACAACAGATCCTAGAATCAGTGACGAATTGCCTGGTGAAAAATTCAGAACCGTCACCGAAAGTAACCATAGGTGACGGATTAGTTTTGGGCGCCACGTATGCTTGATAATGCGTGACGGTCGCGTTTCGCTTCACGGCAAACCGTCACCGATAATCCGCACGACGGATTTTAGAGCATCGTAGATTAAGCCATCACCGATTGTTCGTGGGACCAACGAGTTAGCAATTGTGTTAAAAAAGATAAAAGGGCAAAGATGGGTTTCGAACCGAGGACCTAGTACAAAGTAAACGGTACGTTACCGCTGGGCTACCGTTCGGTTTTTGTATTGTTTGATTGGCCTACCCTTTTGTAAACTCTATGTGCAATACGTGGCATGTACAAACACGGATCGTTATAGTTAGGTCTTGTGCGATCTTCCAAATTGTTTTCTTCTCTATTCTTGCGAACGAGCACCGTCAAGGGTATCCCCTACGCGATCACGACGATCGATCACGATCGAGGCTTCGCGGCAGGCTCAAATCACGATCTTCACCAACTTGGATTTGGTTCTCTCGCGAAAATAGCGAGTTGCAGGTTCGACAACGAGGTCGTCCCGTCCACGCTCAGCAGCATCGCACCCATCCTGCGCGTCACCACCGAGATCGATCCTGTCAAAGCCCTTTATTATAAGCTTCCCTGGATCTGGCGCACGGCGATAGGAAGCACATGTGAGTTCCTTTGAGATCTGTTATGAAATTGATTTGGATTGGTGTTTATGTTACACATTGTGATTTATTTGGACTTTGGTAAACAATTTTCACATCGATTAGTACAAATTGAATGGCATCATGACTCGAGTGGAACACATTATATATATTTTTGTAGGCGATGGATCGACAGTGGATTACTCATGGGCGCAAGTTCACCCCTTTTTACATATAAGGTGTCCGCGAGTTTATGGAGTTTACGCGCGCAAACTGCAACGAAGGTGCATCAATATTGTGCCCATGCCAAAAATGCCTTAATATTACGCAGCAGACTCAGGACACTATTGAGTATCACTTACACGTCAATGGTATGGCCGTTTCGTACACAAAGTGGAGTTGTCATGGAGAAGATGATGGTCCTGATGAAAACTATGATCATTTTTTGTACCAAAGCGATGACGATGATGATTATGATGATGGAAATGAGAATCATAATGATCATGTTGACAAGATGTTAGATGAGCTGCATGATTTTGGTGACAGAGGCCCAAGTGACACTAATTTCTATGCGAAACTCATCGAAGAAGCTAAGAAAAAGCTTCACGAGGGATGCACCACTGAGACGAGGTTGTCATTCATTATGAAGATGCTTTACGTGAAATCATACAACCGGGTCACAAATAGAGCTTTTGATCAATTTATGGCTGTCTTATGTGCTGCTTTGCCAAAAGTGAATTTTCCCAAGTCCTATGCTGAAGCTAAGAGTGTTCTTTCTGAGGTTGGGCTTGGTTATGACACAATTCATGTATGCAAGTATGACTGTGCTCTGTTTTGGGGAGACCATGCCAAAAAAACTCATTGTCCCGAGTGTGGATTTTCAAGGTGGAAAGACCCGGAAGCAAAGAGAAAGATTCCCCACAAGGTGCTTCGATACTTTCCTATAATCCCAAGGTTACAGAGATTTTTTGTTTCCAAGGAAGCATCGATGAACACCAAGTGGCACAAGGAGAAGAGGGTTGCACAACCGGGTATTTTGAGGCACCCAGCTGATGATGAAGCATGGAAGCACTTTGACAAGGAGTTTGGATGGTTTGCTTCAGATGCCCGTAACATAAGGCTTGGTATTGCGACAGATGGATTCAACCCATACGGAAACATGAGTAGTTCATACAGTATGTGGCCAGTTTTTGTCATTCCATACAACTTCCCACCGTGGATGTGCGTGGATCAATCCAACTTCATGATGTCATTGCTAATCCCTGGAAAAATTCACCAGGAAAGGATTTTCATGTATTTATGCAGCCATTGATAAAAGATATGATGAAGCTATGGAGTGGCATGGGCACATATGATGCGTGCACAGGTAGAGAGTTTCCGTTGCATGCTGCGTTTCTTTGGTCGATTCATGACTATCCTGGATATGCCACGATGTTTGGCCGTAGCACAAGAGGGTTTTCGCATGTGCGCACTGCGATAAGGATCCTTGCTACGAGTCTTTGCATAATAAAATTGGTTATATTGGTCATCGTCGATTTATGCCTCACGATCACAAGTGGAGGAGTAGCAGAGCCTTCAATGGAAAACCTGAACCTAAGGATGCACCAACAAGTTTCACACTTGCAGAAAGAGAGGAGAGGGTACGGAGAGTTCAGGATTACAGGCCAGGGAAAAATCCATCACTAGGAAGAGAAAGCGTGGCATGACTGGTGAGCCAACCTGGCACCTCAAGATCAGCTTATATGATCTGCCATACTGGTCAAGATTGAAGTTTGTTCATAACCTAGATGTGATGCACATTGAGAAGAACATATTGGACAATATCCT
Source organism: Avena eriantha (assembly GCA_910589775.1). Lineage (NCBI taxonomy): Eukaryota > Viridiplantae > Streptophyta > Magnoliopsida > Poales > Poaceae > Avena > Avena eriantha. The sequence continues at coordinate 7,694,287 of OU342741.1, read as the reverse complement.
TGGTACCCTTCTTGAGCTTGATGGAAAGAACAAGGACACTGTTGGTGGTAGAATGGATTTGGAGAAATTTAATGTCAGGAAGAAGTTCTGGATGAAACCTGAGGCCAAGGGTTTTTCAAAGGAGAAAGCACCGTGGACGCTTCAAAAGGAAGGCATACAAAAATTGTGCAAGTATTTGGCCAACACTAGGTTCACAGATGGTTTTGCTGGAAACTTAGCAAGATGTGTGGACATCCCAGGGGGTAAAGTGCACGGTCTGAAGACGCATGACTGCCACATACTTATGCTGCGTGTGTTGCCAGCTGGTCTGAGAGGGATTGCATCAAAGGCGATGTATGAGACCATTGCTGAAATGGGAAACTTTTTCAGGGAGTTGTGTGCCAAAACTCTAAGAGCATCTGTGCTGCGTCGAATGAAGGTTGAAATTGTCATAATTCTTTGCAAGCTTGAGCTGCTATTTCCCCCTTCATTCTTTGATGTAATGGTGCACCTGGCTATTCATCTACCTGATGAGGCACTTCAGAGGGGGCCTGTTCAATATGGTTGGATGTATCCAGTTGAAAGAAGGCTCGGGTACCTGAAATCAACTGTGCGTAGCAAATCAAGGCCTGAAGGATCAATTGATGAGGGATATATCGTGGATGAGTGCTTGCATCATTTCTCTAAATTTTTGGGCGATGTCATAGAAACCAGACATAACAAGCCTGAGAGGAACCAAGATAAGAAACAAAGAGTTGATCCGCTAGAGTTTGATATTTTTTCAGATGGAGCCAGAGGTTTAGGACTATCCAAGTTGAAGTATTTTTCCAAAGAATTTGACAGTATGGTTTGGTATGTACTTCAGAACTGTGATGAGGCACAAAATTATATTCGGTAGGTATATTTACCTTTTTATTAATCATTCAAAATTTTCAGTAATATTTTGTGTTATAGCAGTACCATTACTAATTTGTTTTTGATTTTTAGGAATTTCCGACAACAAGTACAGAACAGGGGTGTGAACAACATTGAGGCGGAACTAGAGAAAGAATTCTCTGCATGGTTTAAAAGACATGTCAGTAATTTGGACAATGCTCCAGAAGATTTAAAATCACTAGCACTTAGTCTAGATGCTCATGTAGTTGTACACCCTATGTGCAATGTAAATGGCGCTAGGTTTCGTTCCGTCGAGCGTGAGAAGAACATGAGGACTCAAAACTCAGGCATAATGACAAGGGGATCCGTTTCTGACGAACAAGATCAAGAATACTACGGTGTGATGAAGGAGGTTCTTGAGTTACAGTACCCGAGAAACAAGCACGACGACAGATCCGTGTTCTTGTTTTGCTGTGATTGGTTTGACCTTGGAAGTAGGAAAACCACGGAGATGAAGGATGATGGATACTTTAAAAGCATCAATACATCTGTATTGTGGTACAAGAACGCCCCTTTCATATTAGCTCACCAAGTAGAAACTTGTTTTTACTTGGAAGACACAAAATTTGGTGATGCTTGGAAGGTGGTGCAAACTTTCAAGCACAGGAATGTATACGATGTTCCAGAAAAAGATGATGAAGGCAATGCAGGTGCTTACCAAGAAGACCTAGGCTCGGAAGATCCCATTGTTCACCAAATTGAGGACGAGGAAGATGAATTTGTTGATGATCATGAAGACGACATGGCTGATCGCTCTGATGATGTGATATTTGTTGACTCTCAGACTGTTAGACAACTAGCAGGGAAAAATGGTGTAAACAATGATATGGACCTGGGCGACGAAGAACAAGAAGACTTGGAACCGGTTGTCGATGAATTTGGGAGGAGCATTTCCGATGTTGATAGTGATATTGACTAGTACCTTGTGAAAATGCGTTACTAAAATACTAGCACGCAGTTCTACTGTTTGATACTAGTTATGGAGACTGTTGCATTCAATTCCCGGTAACCATGTTATACACAAAATTATTAATTACAATGATATATATGGTCGTACCTAGATGTTTTTGCTTGTTTTTGTCATACTTACTTCGAGCAGCAAAATAGATTTCCTGGAGATAGATACTTCTTTACGTGACACAACTACACGACAGACATGTCCATCTAGTAAGTTGTGCACACATAAAATTTGTAGCTCATAAAATATTCATAGATACCGATGAAATAAACTCAATTAACACGATTTCACTATAATTGGCAGCAACGACAGGCATAATATATTTCAGCTCATAAAAAATTTAATAGTACTATTACACTTAACCATGTCTTCAGACATACTAATGCCACATAATGAAAGGACCGTAAAATATTGTCTTAACATCTCATATTATTAGGTCGACAAATGACCCGTGACCATCATAGTGAAAATGATCAAGGCTACTAAAGTTCCACATTTGGAACATAGAAGGCAAATAGGAAAGCCCCCTTACGTCCCACGTACAGCATGAAAAACATCTTGTCTCCAATTCGCTGAAAACCCTCCTCCTGTGACATCACTTCCCTTGACCCAGCGCAATACTCGGCCATCCTCAGGAAAAATTGAGTACGACCCTTTGACCTTTGTGTATTTATCACACACAATTGTGATATCACCATATTCAGCCATGTCTTCAGGGACAAGGCGTCGCGGGAGTTTTCTGTTCTTGGTCCACATGCACAATGTGAACATTTGTTAATCAGAAAATTACAGGCACAACAAAGTAGATCACTCATACTTACCAGCTCTTTCTTCCTGCAATTTGTCCAGCTTAATGTGTGGATCAGAGACTCACATTTTCCAACTTGATAAGGCCCAGCTCCATGTTTATCAACCAGCGTGTCAATGATGTCAACATTGTTGACCACTGACTCCATCATTCTCCAGTTAATTATGGTTCCATCAGTGGCATGCATAGCGTCAAGTATGCTTTTCTTATCCTAGGTCAGATTGTAATATGATGTACAAGTTCAAATACTTAATTAAATGAATATTACTGAATCAAAATTAAGATTAATGCATGGTAGGTACGTCAACATTAAGATTGTTTAGGAACAAGGAAAAAATATCGTGCCAAACACAAAGCAACTACTACTTTTTTCATAAAGAAAAAACTAGAGACAATTCCATCGGTGACATTCTACACATTACAAAGTAGACTAGAAACCGAGAAAAATGGGTGAACCTAAATATTTTAGTGGATCTACATATATACATCCATTTTATACAAACTCGTAAACATCGTATATTTGTAAACGGAGGGAGTACTTCAAATAAGCAGTTAGTTACATGGGTGGGTGATCGGTAGGTTGATCGACGTCACAGGGGTAGATGGACCTTGTGTGTCGGTAGAGAAGACAAGCTCCGTTCCAACATCCAAATTGTAGACTCTAGCAAATTCTCTCCAATATTGGCCTTCAAGATATGTTCTGCCATCCTTGTTGATACAATCAACGTTGAATTCGAACCCTTCTTCCGTAACCACCTCGACCACAAAATCATTCTCGTGGTCGACAGAGTCGATGGCAAACTTCTTAAGGAAATTCGCTCTAGCATAGCAGGGTATTAACTGAAGAAAAATGGAACATGTTTACTACATGACAAACTAACAGATGCTATAATTCATGACAAAAGGGTGGAACAGGAAAGACTGATGATAATAAAAAAATAAAACCAGTACCGTCATTTCTTCAAAATTCTCTACAAGGGTGAGAACGAAAAAGGACTTGATCTTGTCTCCTAGGCCGAACAGACCCTTGGTGTCAAAACACCAAGGACACTACGAATCAAAAAAGAAAATTTAAAGATCATTGGCCGTACAATTTTGTCCAAATAGATCCAGTACATGCGAACTAGATAGGTTAGATTTTTACCGCAACGATCTTGCCCTTCGCCATCCCTCTCTCTCGACAGATCTGCGGCCTAGGCAAAGGTGGTTTAGATGGCGGCGCTGACTCCAACTATGCCTTTAGGGTTTTTTGGAGGGAGAGCGTATATATATGGTCCTACTATGCTTGCATGCCGGGCCTGGACCCAGTTGTAAGCTTAATTTGTGGGCTCGACGTGATTAGCTTTAGCCATTAGGCAAAAAAAGGAAATATATTGATTACATTTAGTGCGCAGAGCAAGGAAATTGATTTGGTTTTTATTGCTCTGACTTAGTCGTCATAGTTAGGTCCTGTTAGATCCTCTAAAATAGAATCTTGAGACCAACAAGGAAAGAATTAGCTATATTAATTAAATCCTTTACTTAGAATATTTTGCAAATTTTATGAAAAGTATTGGAAATAAGGAGTTTGCCTTTCATGTTTGTGGTTGTTTTTAGACATTCTGAAGGATCATCAGTATGTAAAGTACATAAGTTTCTGGTTTGAGATTGGTTTCAAAAACTTTTTGTAGTCCAAACTTACTTCAAACTTTCTTAGCTACAAAATAAAGCATCAAACCATCTAATTTAGTAAAAAAATGAGTGTGCATCAACATGAGAATTCAGATAACAAGTGCACCAGTAACGCAACAGCAAACTCCATACACATTAACATAGTCTTAACCAACTGGGTATGATTGCCCAGCTTCCACCATACATAATAAAAAATTAGTTTTCAAACAACACACAGTTTCTCTTCATCTCCAGGGGGACAACACAAACATAAACTAAACTTGTGGAAACAGAACATGAGGGCCAACAGTAGGACCGATAACCGGGATGAGGCCACCCTTGACGTACTTGTCGAGGAATCTGCCAAAGGCGGCATGCTTCGCCTTGGTGTGGCCCTTGTGCTTCTGCCTGCTGCCTACGCCAACGCCATCCGCGTGCTGGATCATGCTCTCTAAGTTCTTGGTGATGACCCTGTCGCAGAATTGGCAAGATAGCTCCCCGCGGCTGCGAAAAGGTATCTGGCCACTCACCAGCCGCTTAAGAACAACGCGGCTCTTGCGGTCCCTGTCGTCCTTGCAGTGGCCCACGTCGTCAGAGTTTTCCTGTGAATTTTGAAATACGTAAGAAGTGAGATAAATAAGAGCACAACAACGATCAAACGAAATAAGCTGTAAAAAATTAACAATGCTGCCAAAATTATTCTAAATTGTTGCGGTGATAGTACTAACATTTGATGAATCGAGGACAGTTTTGTGTTGCGGTGATAGTACTAATATTTGATGAATCGAGGATAATGTTGTGTGACCAATATTTGATGAATCGAGGACAGTTTTGTCTTATCATGTCTAGTGAGCGCTGGAACGCCCGAGCGTTCATTTCTATCTGCTTCAAAGTCCATAATGGATAATTTATTTAAGAACAATATTCTTTGGGGACATAATTCAAGGCATGTGAACTTTAGGGGCAAATAACCAATTTTTCCTAAATAAAATTCTTGCAATCATAATCACTAGAATGAAAGAAGACTCGGATGAATTTAAGTTTCAAACGCATTGATCATTACACATTAAATTCCATTCAACAGATCAATCATTTCTTCCCAAATAAAATTCTTGTTATCATAATATCTACAATCAAATTAGACTCAGATGAATTGAAGGCACTTAATGATGAATCATTTACAAGTTAACTACCTTAACACATTCAGAAAGTTATCTGATAACTATGAACCGATAGATATCATATGAGCAATCATAATAAGTAGAATTAAAGAAGGCTTGGATGAATTTAAGTTTTAAACGCATTGATCGTTACACTAAACAAGATACTGATTCAAACACACTATGGAATCATCACATTAATAAGCAACAAATTTAGATAATGGTAATTATGAATTCCATGCATCAGATCAATCCTTTATTCCCAAACAAAATTCTTGCTATCATAATCTCTACAATCAAATTAGACTCAAATAAATTTAAGTCGCTTGTGTTGATCAATCATGTGCAAGGTAACTATCTTAACACATTCAGAATGTAATCTGATAACTATTAACTGATAGATATCATATGAGCAATCATAATCACTAGAATGAAACAAGACTCGGATGAATTTAAGTTTCAAACACATTGATCATTACACTTAACAGGATACTAATTGATACACACTATGGAATCAACACATTAATATGCAGCAAATTAAGAAAATGGTAATTATAAATTCTATGCATCAGATCAATCTTTTCTTCCCAAACAAAAATCTTTGTTATCATAATCTCTACAATCAAATCAGACTCAGATGAATTTAAGGCAGATCAAATCAAAGTCAACTACAAAGGAACCGTACGAACCCTAGAATCAAGAATATCTAGAAGACCACCTAGACAGCACAAATCAATCTACTCTACGAACAAACCCTATGTGAACAGTAAGATGAACAGAGGAGATCGAACAGAACAACTCAGAACCTCGGTGCCGTCGTCGGAGGCCTCCTCCTTGAACGGTACATCTTCTTTGCGGGCTTGTTCATAGAGGTACTTGATGGAGTCAGGGTCTTCACCGTCGTAGTATCATCGTCCGACACGACGATGACCTGGCGGCCTACATGCGGGTTCTGTAGATCTGCCGTGGGAGCCACGACGTCCTCCTTCTTCTCATCATCGACGGCGACCACGACTGGTACGGTGGAGTCCGCAACGGTCACGGCGCGCCGACGAGTGGCTGGTGCTCCCGAAGAAGACTCCTCGCCCGCCACCGCGGCGACGATCGCGGGTGCATCGCCAGAGCCGCCGACCGCCTTCGACTCCGGCTCGTCTTCGCGAGCGCGCTTCATCTTGCAGATTCACTAAGGGATGAGATTGGTGGTGCGGTGGTGGGAGCGGATTGGGGTTTTCGGCAGATTGGGGAAGAAGTGGACGATGGTGGGAGAGACGATGAGACCGATGTGTTATATAGATGCTGGCGGTTCGGTTTCCTCTAGTGCACGCGTGGGTGTGGAATCATGTAGTCCTGCATATGTAGTCCACTTTCCCATTGCTTTCACATTGGACCCACGCATGACATTTGGGAGAGTAGCGCGTTGCATCGGAAATCTCTACAAATTCTATATTATATAAATTCAGAATGTAATCTGATAACTATTAACTGATAGATATCATATGAGCAATCATAATCACTAGAATGAAACAAGACTCGGATGAATTTAAGTTTCAAACGCATTGATCATTACACTCAACAGGATACTAATTGATACGCACTATGGAATCAACACATTAATAAGCAGCAAATTAAGAAAATGATAAAAAAGTAAATTAAAATTAAGCAAACAGGATACTAATTGATACAAATTAAGCAAATTAAAAAAAATCAAAAAAATAAAACATTGGCCATGTGTCTTACATTGTACCCTAGTTTGCACAAAAAATAATAAACCTTGAGTTTGTTGAATGAAAGTTGAGGTTGCTCTCTCACACTTGGTTTCAAGTGTGAGTCTCATGTGTAAGTACCCAAATTACCTAGGAGATGCCCAACTCCATGGCATACTTTCTCAGAATGGTCTAAGATTTGGCATGTAGGTTTATCTTGTCATAGCACACATTTCATCTTTTGGGTTTTTGGTCCAATTATGATTTCAAATACCATTTTCCATTTTAATAATTGAAATTCAACTACATTTTGTAAAGGTAGTTCAAAAATTTGAATAAAATTTGTATTTCACCAACATGGTATGGTATTTGGGGTCATTTAGTTGGAATGTGACCACTTTGTTCATTGTCAAATGATTGTTTGCTCAAATTTTACCTCAAGTCAAATTTTGGTCAATATGGTCAAAACATTGAAATATTGATCTACATCTACATCATTGCAACCTAATTTGTTTTGGCAAAAATCATTTTTAGGTCCACAAGATGTGGTTTAATCATGGATATATTGTTAGGTCAGCTTGGTTCGTACATATGCGTCCTCTGCGTTCGACGCGAATTTGACCTAAAAAATCAGATTTGGATTTTAGGAGTTGTGTATGTCTGCATTCCATGAGGTTTTCACCATTGTTTGAAGGACTGCAAGGGACACATTTTCCATTTGTAGAGTTTTTTCAGATTCAAAACTTGGTTCATGTAGAAATTTGAAAATTCAGTTATCCAGAAAATAGAAGTAGTCTGCTGAAAAAATTCAGTTTTGTACGGGTGGGTGTCACGTGCGCGGGTGACGTCAGCTGAAACGAACCGACGCGACGTATAAGAGCTCCCTCGGCCGCTTCTCCTGGCCTCATCCCCACCATTTGCCCCCTTTTGCCTCAGCAGATACGGAAAGAAGAGCGCGAGAGAAAACCCTAGCTCTCCCCATCGTCTCCTCCGCCTGAGGCCTTCGAGCTCTCCCATACCGCGATATTTTGACACCGACTATGGCGGGAGTGGGGTCCGGCGGCGATGCAAGCGGTTCTGCAAGGGCGGGGTTTGGAGCCGTGAGCCGCCCAGATATGGTCGAGGTGGTGGAGGGTCATGGCGGTAGAGGAGGTCGTCGGTCCGCGCTGGTCGCTCTGGTCGATGTGGCACTCGGAGAGGAGGAGTTGGTGCATGCGGACCTCGACGAGGTGGAAATGCTGGATCTGAACGTGCCGGTCGGCGGCGCGGAGGATCTGGCGCCGGTCCAGTCTCCACAGGTCGCCGCGATGCATGTTAGTATTATTTTCTTCTAATTTCTGTTCAATCCCTTCAAATTATTTGGAAGTAAGATGTGTTTTGTAGATTCAGCTCTTTCAGTGTTAGGGATTCATATCCTTTGGGCTATGTTCGGTTAACCCACCTCTACGTTAGATTGGACTGGATTAGATTGGATTAGAGTATATTTTGACTTAGATAGGATTTATACCACATCAATCCATGTCAAACCAGGACAATCCAAAGTAAAACGACCGGGGCCTTAAGGATTTATTGGATGGAAGGCTGGGTCTGTAGATTCATTGTGTAATTTTATATAGATGACCAATGCTGATAGTCCATTTGTAAAGTTTTTCCAATTAGTAGGAAGATGGTTTATTTGTTGTTAAATTGACAGAGTTTAATTTGTAGTTAATTCGTATTATGTTGAAGGAACATGGTTTACATGATTCTCATTTGAGCTGCTGTGATATAATGTGGTTAGTTAGTTTCAACTAGTTAACAGTATGGCTTGTTTTTTGGGTACATGTGGTATAATGTGGTTAGCTGGCTACAACTATTCAACTAGTCTGAATTAGCTGCTGTGATATAATGTGGTTATCTAGCTTTGGTATACTTTTGTAGTTTCCTTTTTTTTGCTTTAATTGCTTTTACGGGAAATGTGTTAAAATTACTTATAGAATTTTATTAACTTCTAGCACTAGATCTGAACAATGTGGTTACAACCATATGGCATGTATGTTATTAATGGATTGTAGTGGTGCCTCATAATAGTGTGCAAATCAGTGATCTGTGTACTTACTTTTGTTTTCCTTTACTTGTACCAATTGATTTTAAGACACACTTCTTTAGATGCTTATGCTTGTATGAACAGATTTGTGTAGACTAATTAGTTTACAGACTTTGTACTACTCTATTTTGACTTGCTGGAGCTTCATGCAACCTGATACTAAACTGATTGATCCTTGATATTTTTTTGTTTGAATGTATAGTCTAGTTTCTTTACCTTCAATTCCAACCTCCAAATAATCATTGTAATTTAATGGAATGTAGTATAAAAAGCATTGATGTAGTTTAATGATTTGTTTCTTGAATCAATGTTGTTTTTATGATCAGATTTGTGAGGTCGAATTATTGTGCTATTAATTTTTGCTAGTGTTTTTCATTTATTAATATTGAATGCTTTTAGTAATTACCTTAAATGCTGGTGTTCATTTATCTTAATTGTCTGGCAGGCACCAACCCCAGGTGATGCCTATGATGTACTCTCCCCGTGGCCTGATGAGGAGGTATGTTATTCCAAGCAGCTGTAGTGCATTTGGACATGCACAAAAGTAGTAGGTTTTTATATTTAGTAGCAGGTACTAACTGTTTTCTTGTTTTATTTATTGTGTAGTACTTCTCTGGTTCAGATGTTGAAGTGGAGCAATGGACATACAAGTCCTTTGTGAGGAAAGAAGAAAAGAAGCTCAGGCGCAAGGGGATTTCTGCTTACCTGCCATTCAGCACCGAGTTCTACAGGTGCCCATTCCACCACTTCAAGCCACATGGGGGATTGAGGGTGGGGCTTGTGCAGCATGTCCGAGAGGTAGCCACTCGTGGACGTCTAGGTGAGGACTACTTTGAGGGTGACCTGCGTGATCGTGGCAGGCACGAATCTCTACTCAGGGTCCTCCAGCCAGATGAGTTTGTGTTCAACGACTCCGAGACTGAAGAGGAGTGAATATTGATATCAGCTGCTAGTACGTATGGTCACATCATCAGTATAGCGATGATATTTATGTATATATGGTTAATATGCCGAACTGGTTAACTAGGTAGAAGTGGTTGAGAACTATGTTCTTTTGGTACTGTGGTTATAAGTGGTAACCTTGTGATGGTAGGGTGAAGTTCCCATAAGACTACTATGTTATTATGCTGCTAGTAAGGTTATGGTTACATGCTCTTAATTGCTTGTTTCTTACATATGTATCTGTGTTGTGCCATGATAGTTGTGCTGCCAGTTAGAAAAATGTATTTCCTTACGTCAATTCTAAATTGGAAGGTTTTGATAGTTGTAGCAAATTGTAGTAGTGTTTCAAAATTTGAATTGGTTTGGGCCATTTAAGTGCAGAGATAGTGCTGTATATGCACTATGCCATGTAAATTTGTATTAAAAACGTATGAATTTATGTTAAAATATAGGACAATAAAGATCAAATAAAGCAAAAAAAGGCCACCCACTGGCAGGATATTCCTCAAGAGAATCACGGCCTGCATACGACTAGAAACCAAATGAATGGCCAGGATGCAGGCCCGTGACCTGCCAGTTGGCCCAACGGCCCAAAGTAGAATTCCTGATAGCAAGTAAGATAGAACAGAGAGGCTGTTGATAGCAGCCGAACGCGCGGCTATTTAAGCTGGTCGGAATCCTCTCCAGTTGGCGAGGTGGGACTAAACTCCCAGCCGTCCGACCCGTCTGACGTCGTGCGGCATTGGGGACATAATGGGCTGAAAGAGGCCCAGATCGGTCATAGGTAGCTTGTCCGGGCAGAAGGCCTGGCTGGGCTGAGTTCCTTTTTTAAAACATTTTGTTATTATTTCAATATTACTTGTAAGTTGCTTATTTGTAGAGTTTTTTCAGATTCAAAACTTGGTGCATGTACAAATTTGAAAATTCAGTTAAACACATCAAATAGGTGGTTTTGACATGAATTTTAGAAAAATTCAGATTTGGATTTGAGGAGCTATGTTTGTCTGAATTCCATGAGGTTTTGCACACTATACGCTCAAAACATGCCAAAACTGGGCGATATGTTGGATCGAACGGCCAAAACGTGGAAACCGGGCAAAAATCCACGGCTTCGTGGAAACACTTGGTGCTAGCTATGTGGGCCCACATTTGTCATCAGGGTCAACTTAAGCTAAATCTTAGTCAAACTGGACCCACAGATGCCATAGGGTCCCACATGCACCGATGCTAGCTATGTGGGCCCACATGTGTCATCAGGGTCAGCTTAAACCCAATCTTAGTCAAACTGGACCCACAGATGCCATAGGGTCCCACATGCACCAATGTTAGCTAAGTGGACCCACATGTGTCATCAGGGTCAACTTTTGCGGCGATATGAGTCAACATAGAACCCACATATGCCATTGGGCCCACATGCACCAATGCTAGTGTATGTGGACCCACGTGTGTCATCAGGGTCGACTTAAGCCCAATCTTAGTCAAACTAGGCCCACGTGTGTCATCAGGGTCAACTTAAGCCCAATCTTAGTCAAACTGGACCCACAGATGCCATAGGGTCCCACATGCACCGCTGCTAGCTATGTGGGCCCACATGTGTCATCAGGGTCAACTTAAGCCCAATCTTAGTCAAACTGGACCCACATATGCTATTGGGCCCACTTGCACCAATGCTTGTGTATGTGGACCCACGTGAGTCATGGTACATTCTATGTGGAAGCTCATATGCAGGATTGTTATTTTGATGAGAATGAAATGTTTCAAGTTTAAAATTGTTCGTGTCAACTAGTTCACGTAAAATTTATCAGTGTGTAGGTTTTCAATTTTTATGAGATATTTTGAATTAGTTATGCACTGTACAAGCTTAGGTCAAACTTGAGTTAATAGTTGTAGAAAAGCCGTGGGTTCAATTTTTGAAATTAAGTTGCAGCCACAACCAAAGGATTGGTGAAAGCCCCGTGCGTTCAATTGTTGAAAGTTTGCAGCCACGACCGGACCGCACCACACCTACACGCGTCGCATCGTAAGAAAACTGATCCCACTGCTGCACCGCAATAACCGCATCGCATGCACCACACCTAAACACGTCGCACCGTAACAAATTAAAACTTACCCCACTGCACCGCAATAACCGCATCGCACCACTCCTAAATGCGTCGCACCGTAACAAAACTGACCGCACTGCACCGCACTAACCGCATCGCACCGTAACGGGTCGACTACATCGATGTACGGGCCCTCCGCCTCGACTCCACCGCCGCCGTAACACCACAATAACCGCAACGCGTCTGCTTCTCATCTGTTCTTCTTCCTCTCGCGTCTTCCTCCTCCACACGACGGGGAACTCAGCATCCATGGATCCCTATGGAGACATCCTCGATGACGGGAAAACCACGGTTGACATCAAGCCCATCTGTGCCTATGGCACGAAGATTATGGAGGTGGTGTACACCAACGATGTGAACTACTTGAATCACATGCTAGAGAAGTTCGAGCAATTGCTCGAGAAAGAGACTTACAACTTCCTCGGACTCGACCTCGAGTACACAAGGAATAGGCGGGACGAAGCTCCGTCACAAAAGCTCGCCGTCGTCCAGATCGCCCTGAAGGAGATTGTCCTCGTGTTCCACTACTGCAGGTAATATACATACTAAGGATGGGCATTTCTATTTCAGGCCTCCTTTGATTCAAAGGATTTCCTATGGGTTTGTACAAGATTCAATCCCTAGGTTTTTCCATCAGCACATGTTTGATTCATAGGATTGTACCCTGTACGGACGTTTTCACATCAGGCCTCCTTTGATGCAGGGCTTGTTTGATTCAAAGGAATCTCATATGAATTTTGGAGGATTTTGATCCTTAGAAAATTTTCCTATGTGCATTGTTTAATTCCTATAGGTTTAAGTCCTTGTGGATTTTTTTAGATCAATTATTATTCATGATCTATGGGCGTTGTACGTAGCCTAATAGCACGGTTTCGCAATTTCCTTATTCAACGTTGTCATCAAATAATTGTACACCATCCAAATTATTGTCATGTCATAGTTTGCATCTATACTGCAGGAGAAGGGAGCCTTGTCCGAAACTGGTTATGTGCATATTTTTATTTTCCATTTGAGATCATGTATAATTAGCCAATGCAAATACATTGCTTGCACTCGTTTATTTCAAATACTTAGACATGTTAGTTCAAGTATTATGCATGATCTGTGGGTGTTGTACATGGCCTAATGGTATGGTTATGCAATTACCTTGTTTAACATTATCATCAAATAATTGTACATCATCCAAATTATTTTCATGTCTTAATTTGCATTTATACTGCTGGAGAAGGGAGCCTTATCCGAAATTGGCAGAGTTCCTTTAGGAAAAGGGGATCACTTTCGCTAGCGTGGACATCAGGAGTGATAAAGAGAAGCTTGCACATGAGGATATCACCATTCCAGAACAGTACCACATCGACATCCAAGACATGTTTAAGACCGAAGAACGGTTCCATTGGAATCAGCCGTATGATAGGGACGGGATGTCATCTCTAGCAGTGATCATCATTGACAGAGATCTCGGGAATTGCAAGGCACTCCCGAAGGATGGCCACGAAGTATGGGAGAACAAGCCACTTTCCGCGATGAACCTAGAGTATGCAACAAGAGACGGTATGTTGCCTACGAGCTGTATCGTAGGCTCATTACCGCAAGGGACGGGCTAGACCGGGGGACTCGCAAGGCTGCAATTAATGCAGCAGAAAAGGCGGCAACAGCTAAGGCTGAGGCGGCAGAAGCCGTGGCGGCAAAAGCTCCGGCCGAGGCGGCAGCTGCTGCAGACCAGAGTGATGCAGATGACGAGCAGGATGATGCAACGCAGCAGGCTGAAAGGGAACATGCGACGGCGATCTAGGAAGAGCAGCAGGAGGTCTGGGGAGCGGAAGAGGCGGATGGAGAGGTGGTGCATGTCGCCAAACGCAAACGTGAAGCGGGCGAAGATGACCAGGACGGCGAGCAGAACGACACCACTGGCTGGGGCAACACCACCACCGCTGGCTGGGGCGACACCACCACCACTGCCTGGGGCGACACAGTCACCGACCCCACCGCCTCCAACACCACCGGCTGGAATTAAAGCACGTTACTAGACTATAGCCAGTTATATTCGTGATGTTGTATGTTGTTTATGTAGTACAAATCGTGGTACTTTGTTGTTGTTTACTTTCTAAGTTGAACTACTTTAGTATGCTTGTTTCTTAAAGTCCCATGAGCTAGCAAACATATCTATGTAATGTTATATGTGTGTTTAGTTGTGTTTGTGCATTGGCTATACTAGTTCAAAGGAATATGATTGTCAACAGATATAAACTTGCCTTGATGAAAGTCTAGAATTGTAAACGCAAGCATTACAAAGTTATTTTAAGCTAGTGTTATTGGACCCACATTTGTCATCGGGGTCAACTTTTGCCCAATCTCAGTCAAACTGAAACGACATATGCCATTAGGTCCCACATGCACCATTACTAGTGTAAGTGGGCCCACATGTGTCATCGGGGTCAACTTAAGCCCAATCTTAGTCAAACTAGACCCATAGATGCCATAGGGTCCCACATGCACCGCTGCTAGCTATGTGGGCCAACATGTGTCATCAGGGTCAAATTAAGCCCAATCTTAGTCAAATTGGACCCACAGATGCCATAGGGTTCCACATGCACCGCTGCTAGCTATGTGGGCCCACATGTGTCATCAGGGTCAGCTTAAGCCCAATCTTAGTCAAATTGGACCCACATATGCCATAGGGTCCCACATGCACCGCTGCTAGCTATGTGGGCCAGCATGTGTCATCAGGGTCAACTTTTGCGGCGATATGAGTCAACATAGAACCCACAGATGCCATTGGGCCCACATGCACCAACGCTAGTGTATGTGGACCCACATGTGTCATCAGGGTCAACTTAAGCCCAATCTTAGTCAAATTGAGCCCACGTGTGTCACCAGGGTCAACTTAAGCCCAATCTTAGTCAAACTGGACCCACAGATGCCATAGGGTCCCACATGCACCGCTGCTAGCTATGTGGGCCCACATGTGTCATCAGGGTCAACTTAAGCCCAATCTTAGTCAAACTGGACCCACAGATGCCATAGGGTCCCACATGCACCGCTGCTAGCTATGTGGGCCAGCATGTGTTATCAGGGTCAAATTAAGCCCAATCTTAGTCAAATTGGAACCACAGATGCCATAGGGTCCCACATGCACCGCTGCTAGCTATGTGGGCCCACATGTGTCATCAGGGTCAGCTTAAGCCCAATCTTAGTCAAACTAGACCCATAGATGCCATAGGGTCCCACATGCACCAATGTTAGCTAAGTGGACCCACATGTGTCATCAGGGTCAACTTTTGCGGCGATATGAGTCAACATAGAACCCACAGATGCCATTGGGCCCACATGCACCAATGCTAGTGTATGTGGACCCACGTGTGTCATCAGGGTCAACTTAAGCCCAATCTTAGTCAAACTGGGCCCACGTGTGTCATCAGGGTCAACTTAAGCCCAATCTTAGTCAAACTAGACCCACAGATGCCATAAGGTCCCACATGCACCGCTGCTAGCTATGTGGGCCCACATGTGTCATCAGGGTCAACTTAAGCCCAATCTTAGTCAAACTGGACCCACAGATGCCATAGGATCCCACATGCACCGCTGCTAGCTATGTGGGCCAACATGTGTCATCAGGGTGAAATTAAGCCCAATCTTAGTCAAATTGGACCCACAGATGCCATAGGGTCCCACATGCACCACTGCTAGCTATGTGGGCCCACATGTGTCATCAGGGTCAGCTTAAGCCCAATCTTAGTCAAACTGGACCCACAGATGCCATAGGGTCCCACATGCACCAATGTTAGCTAAGTGGACCCACACGTGTCATCAGGGTCAACTTTTGTGGCGATATGAGTCAACATAGAACCCACAGATGCCATTGGGCCCACATGCACCAATCCTAGTGTATGTGGACCCACGTGTGTCATCAGGGTCAACTTAAGCACAATCTTAGTCAAATTGGGCCCACGTGTGTCACTAGGGTCAACTTAAGCCCAATCTTAGTCAAACTGGACCCACAGATGCCATAGGGTCCCACATGCACCGCTGCTAGCTATGTGGGCCCACATGTGTCATCAGGGTCAACTTAAGCCCAATCTTAGTCAAATTGGACCCACAGATGCCATAGGGTCCCACATGCACCGTTGCTAGCTATGTGGGCCAGCATGTGTTATCAGGGTCAAATTAAGCCCAATCTTAGTCAAATTGGAACCACAGATGCCATAGGGTCCCACATGCACCGCTGCTAGCTATGTGGGCCCACATGTGTCATCAGGGTCAGCTTAAGCCCAATCTTAGTCAAACTAGACCCATAGATGCCATAGGGTCCCACATGCACCAATGTTAGCTAAGTGGACCCACATGTGTCATCAGGGTCAACTTTTGCGGCGATATGAGTCAACATAGAACCCACAGATGCCATTGGGCCCACATGCACCAATGCTAGTGTATGTGGACCCACGTGTGTCATCAGGGTCAACTTAAGCCCAATCTTAGTCAAACTGGGCCCACGTGTGTCATCAGGGTCAACTTAAGCCCAATCTTAGTCAAACTAGACCCACAGATGCCATAAGGTCCCACATGCACCGCTGCTAGCTATGTGGGCCCACATGTGTCATCAGGGTCAACTTAAGCCCAATCTTAGTCAAACTGGACCCACAGATGCCATAGGATCCCACATGCACCGCTGCTAGCTATGTGGGCCAACATGTGTCATCAGGGTGAAATTAAGACCAATCTTAGTCAAATTGGACCCACAGATGCCATAGGGTCCCACATGCACCACTGCTAGCTATGTGGGCCCACATGTGTCATCAGGGTCAGCTTAAGCCCAATCTTAGTCAAACTGGACCCACAGATGCCATAGGGTCCCACATGCACCAATGTTAGCTAAGTGGACCCACATGTGTCATCAGGGTCAACTTTTTTGGCGATATGAGTCAACATAGAACCCACAGATGCCATTGGGCCCACATGCACCAATGCTAGTGTATGTGGACCCACGTGTGTCATCAGGGTCAACTTAAGCACAATTTCAGTCAAACTTTTGCCCAAACTCACTCAGACTATAACCACAGATGCCATCGGTACTCGCATGCACCGATGCTAGTGTAACTGGACCCACATGTGTCATCAGGGTCAAATTTTGCCCAAACTCAGCCAAACAGGAACCACAGATGCCATTGGGTCCCACATGCACCAATGCTAGTATAAGTGGCTCTGTTTCAAATTTTACTATGTAATATGCACTATGCACTGTCAAACCTGTTATAAGTGAGTTGATCAGAGCATTGATCTTTAAACTGTCAAATATTTGTAAATTATTGATACATATACCAATATGTACTGCTCTTTTTTTAAAAAAATCATTATTTAGCAAACCCGCTAAATGGGAATAGCGCGCTATAGCTCCTCTATAGCTTTTGATAGCTTTTAAAATAGGTGCCGCTAAATCAAATAGCCCGCTATTTTAAACATTGATAAGTGGGTCCCACATGCACCAATGTTAGTACAAGTGGGTCCAACATGCACCAATGTTAGTACAAATAATAGTTTACCTAATTGGGGAAAAAATCTTTCCCTGCAGATATCCTAGCCCCTTCTCGTACTTTCCCCAAACTGCTCCTCTCCATCCGCATCTCCGCATCGCCGCCGCATCTCCGCACCGCCGTGGCCGTCCGCATCGCCTCCGCCAGGATCGTCCAGCCACCGACGACCGTATTTTTGCAACCCCGCCACCGCGCTTCTCCACAGCCACGCCGCATCGCATCTCCACAACGCATCCGCCGCCCGTAACGACGTGCACGTCCGCATCGACTCCGGCCACACCACCACGACGCCGGCCCGTCGGCGTTAACCGCATCTCCGCAACCTTGCTCCGCGCTGAAGGTGAGCCCAATCATGTTGGATTTACTTGTGCTGCCCACTAAAATCATGTCTGCATTGTTTGTCCAGTAGGGTTTTCCACGAGCTATGTGCTGAAGCTAGATTTCCCATGAAAATACACTAGTGTACCTACTGGAATAATTCCTGCACATTACAATCCCATGAATCAAACACTACTGGAAGGAAACATTGCATAAGGTCTGAACTCTACAATGCATGTGTAGGAAAATATATTAGGGCTCGTTTGGCTCCTATGCATTCATTTCATTTGGTTGAAATGAAATGAAATGAAATCCCCATGTCACTTCATTTGGATGGAATTTAAATTCCTTAATGAATTTTTATGTTTGGCTGCCACCTGGAATTCTGAAATGAAATGATTTACAGCTTCTGTTTGGCTGCCATTTTAAGCCAATTGTGAAATCAACAACACATTTGGCTTCAAAATACAATTACATAATGTAAATAAAATATGATATTTTCAAAATAAAAATCAACTACAACATGAATAAAGATCAATGTATCCACAAATACACTTGTCTGCTCATTATATCAACACAACTTGATCAATGATGTTGTCATTGTTAGCGTTCTCGTCCGCCATTCCCGCATGGCTTTCAGCTGCAGTCCTAGCCCCCTTTCAGCTGCAGTCCTAGCCCCCGCTCAGTAGCTCGATCCCTTGAGTAAAGTGTGCTAATTATATCCCAATACTTGATAACCTTGTACTTATAGGAAGTTGCATCGTTGTGTGCCTGCAAATAAGAGAAACTAGAACATGTTAGAACATGTGCCACTTCTTGAAAATCTTAGCCAAGGGTGAGCAATAGATAACACTTGTGAATAAATGTTTTCCTAATAGGTAGGAATACACTATAGCTATAACTTAGCACATCAGGCATGAAAAAGTAAATCTAATGTACAATACTGACAAGCCAGAATAGGAGTCTGGAACTTTCCTATGCTATGACTAGTGCTTGTAGCATTGAAATAACTTGCAAGTATTTGCAGAAACAATATTTGTATTGTTGTGATGAAATACGTTGCTGTGACGCTATAATTGAAGGAAATATGCCCTGAGAGGCAATAATAAAGTTGTTATTATATATTCCTTGTATATGATAGATGTTTATTTTGCATGCTATAATTGTATTGATAGGAAACATCAATACATGTGTGTTTAATAAACAAAAAGGGTTCCTAGTTATGCCTCTCTTATAGACTAGCTTGTTGATTAACAAGATGATCAAAGTTTCCTGATCATGGACATTGGATGTTGTTAATAACAAGGTCACAGCATTTGTGAAATGATGTGATGAACATTCATCCAAAGTATAGCATTACGATCAAGTCATTATGTTTATATTGCTATAACATCATACAAAGTAGTCTTAGTCCTTAGACCATGAGATCATGTTAATTGCTAACACCGGAAGAGTATCTTGATAACATCAAACGTTACACCGTAACAGGGTGACTATAAAGATGGGTTCAGTACTACGAAGGTGTTATGTTGAGGCTCATGGATCAAGTGTGGAATTTGTCAATCCAGATGACGGATAGATATACTCTGGGCCCTCTCGGTGATATCACATTAAGATAGCTTGCAAGCAAGTGATGTGATCACTAGAATGTTATATCACGGGAACGAGAAAAGAGTGCATGTCGGTAACGAGATCAAACTAGGTATTTGGATACCGATGATCGAATCTCGGACATGTATTATATCATGAGACAAAGGGATTAAATTGCTGACGTTAAAGGTTCTCACGATCACAGAAGTCATCGTTGAATGTGCAGGAGTCAGTATGGATCTCCAGGTCCCGCTTCTGATTATTGATCTGAGAGGAGTCTCAATCATGTCTGCATTATTCGCGAACCGTAGGGTGACACACTTAAGGGTTGCCGGACACCATTTAGGAGCACATATGTTCCAGACAAAAGGTTTGCATAGCGCAGGAAATGTTTCGATAGAAACAGGAATTGTTTCGATAGAAACCAGAATTGTTTCGGGTGAAATTGCAGAAAGTGGTTCTGCATGTAATATTGAAATGTTCCAAGGGGTTTTATGTGAATGTTTGTTAATTAAAGTAATTAACAAAATTCTGAATAAAATAAATAAAAGAGTTTTATTAAATGAGAGAGCATTAAATTTGGAGAAATTTAATGCATTTAAAGTGGAGACTTTAAAAGAGAATGTTAAGGGGCATTTTAATGTGGAGGGGTTACCACCACATGAATGGGGGAGGTGAGGGGTCACCGCCCCATGCGCCGGCCATGGAGAGAGGGGGCACCCCCTCCTCCTATAAAAGGCCCCCCTCTCCTCCTTCATCCTCACACCTCCTCGTGAAGGATCTCTCTCTCCCTCTAGATATTCCCCCATGGTCTCGGATTAGCGAGATACATGTTCCCGGTGGCCTTGCGTCTGGAAGGAGTTGCTGCTTCCGCTGATTCGCTGGAGCGAGGAGGTGGAGGTTGTCCGGTGGCTTGAACGTGTGTGCGAGGATGGATGCGCTGCTGATTTGCGGCGCTCGGACTTCCACACGATCTTGAGATCGGCAAGCGTACGACTACATCAACCACGAGTTCCTACTCGTTAACAAAACTCGTTGTCTTCGAGGGTAAGTTCTCCATGGATGTATGTCCACCCGTTGCTCTGCATCTAGTAGATAGATCTTGGCGTATAATTCTCATCGTATGAAATTTTTTGTTTTCTATGCTGCGGACCCAACAGTGGTATCAGAGCCTGATCTATGCGTAGGTGCTTTGCACGGGTAGTACACATATGTTTATATGTGGGCGATGATGATCATGTTATTGCATCTTCTATGTACTTTGGATATTGGTGGCATAGTGGGATGAAGCGGCCCAGACCAACCTTACATGTCATCGTACATGAGACCGGTTCCACAACTGACATGCAACTTGTTTTGCATAAGTGGCTGGCAGGTGTCTGTCTCTCCTACTATAGTCAATATCTGATTTACAACGAGTTGCTAATAACTTGGTTATCCTCGTTGTGGTTCATGTTCGTAGGTAAGACTGGTTCTATCTCCGAAAGCCCTAAGCCACGTAAAACTTGCAATTGATAAATTAGAGGCGTCTAGTTTAGATCGTTGCTGGGCTAGTGTCTTGATATGGTATTGTTGTATGTAGGTGTATGATATATACTCTTACAACTCACTTAACGTGTAAGTTCCATAGACCTTGGCCTTACACACAAAGGAATGATAGAGATCATGCCACGATGCAAATGATAGAGATCAAATGCATGGACCATATCACCTCACTTCACACATTAGATGTTAGCATCTTATATTGCTAGTTTGGCGCTTTTGGTAGCATTATAAGATAATCCCTCATTTAGATATCAAGATAAAATGTGTTCTTCCTTAAGTATGCACCGTTTTGTGGATCGTGTTTTGAGGCATCACGTGATGATCGGGTGTTCTCGACTCTACGCTTTCATACAACGGGTGTAAGACAGTTTTACACACGCGAATACTAAGGTTCTTACTTGACGAGCCTAGCATGTACAGACATGGCCTCGGAACACGGACCGAAAGGTTAAGCATGAGTCATATAGTTGATATGATGCCTATATAGATACTCGCCTTTGAAGCTACACCGACTCACGTGATGATCGGACATGGTGTAGTGGATTTGGTTCATGTAATCACCAAAAGGACACGAGGGATGTCGTTTTTGAGTGGGAGTTCATTAGTAATTTGGATTAGTTGAACTCAATCTATCATAAACTTAGTCTAAATATATTTTACAAATTCTGTTGTAGATGGCACCACCTGCTTTCAATTTCAATGTGTTCATGGAGAAAGAGAAGCTTGCTGCGAACGGTAGCAACTTCACCAATTGGGCTATGAATTTGAGGATTCTCCTCACTACTGCACAAAAGCAATATGTGCTAGAGGCGCCGCTAGGCCCCCCACCAGCTACTGATGCCCCTGATGAAGAAAAGAACGTCTATATAACTCGTCAGGAGGACCACAACTTAGTTCATTGCGGCATACTGTATGGGCTAGAGCCAGAACTTTGAAAACGTTTCGAAAATGGCAATGCCTTTGATACCATGGGAGAATTGAAAATGATTTTCGATACCCATGCTGCCGTAGAGAGTTATAATGCTTCTGAAAAGTTCTTTAGCTGCATGATGGAAGAGAACAGCTCCGTTAGTGAGCACGTACTCAAAATGTCTGGGTACGCCGATAAGCTTGTGTCCTTGGGAATAACGATTCCCATTGACTTAGGCATACATCGTGTTCTCCAATCTCTGCCACCTAGCTACAAGAGCTTCGTGATGAACTATAATATGCAGGGCATGAAGAAGTCTCTTCCCGAGCTTCTGTCAATGCTTAAGACTGCAGAAGTGGAGATTAGGAAAGAACATCAAGTGTTGATGATCAATAAGACCACCGGTTTCAAAAGGGACAAGAAAGGCAAGCAGAAGGGAAAGAAGGGCGGCAAATCTGTTGCCGCGCCTAAAAAGAAACCCCGAGCTAGCCCTAAGTCTGACACCAAGTGCTACTATTGCAAGGGGACTGGCCATTGGAAGCGCAACTGCCCCAAGTATTTGGCGGACAAGAAGGCCGACAAGGCAAACAAAGGTATATATGATATACATGTTATTGATGTGTACTTGACTAGTACTCGCAGTAGCACCTGGGTATTTGATACGGGATCGGTTGCTAATATATGTAACTCGGTTCAGGGGCTATGGAACAAGCGACAACTAGCAAGGGATGAGGTCACGATGCGGGTCGGCAATGGATCAAGAGTTGATGTGATCACCGTCGGAACGTTGCCTCTCCATATGCTGCCAGGATTAGTTATAAACCTGAATAATTGTTATTTGGTGCCTGCACTGAGCATGAACATTGTATCCGGATCATGTTTGATGCAAAGTGGTTATTCATTTAAATCTGAAAACAATGGTTGTTCGATTTATATGAATAATATCTTTTATGGTCATGCACCTATGTTGAATGGTTTATTTCTATTGGATCTCGATAGTAGTATTACGCATATTCATAATGTTGATGCTAAAAGGATTAAACTTGATAATGATATATCTGCATATATGTGGCACTGCCGTCTAGGTCATATTGGCGTTAAACGCATGAAGAAACTCCATTCTGATGGACTTTTGGAATCACTTGATTTTGAATCATTTGATACATGTGAGCCATGCCTTATGGGCAAGATGACTAGAACGCCGTTTTCCGGTTCAATGGAACGGGCGACAGATTTATTGGAAATCATACATACTGATGTGTGTGGACCAATGAGTGTGTCGGCGCGAGGTGGATATCATTATTTTGTTACTTCCACGGATGATTTGAGTAGATACGGGTATATCTATTTGATGAAACATAAGTCTGAAACCTTTGAAAAGTTCAAAGAATTTCCGAATGAAGTGGAAAATCATCGTAACAGAAAGATCAAATTTCTGCGGTCCGACCGTGGAGGAGAGTATCTTAGTTACGAGTTTAGCACACACATGAAAGATTGTGGAATAGTTTCACAACTCACGCTTGCCGGAACACCACAACGTAATGGTGTGTCAGAACGTCGTAATCGTACTTTATTGGATATGGTTCGATCTATGATGTCTCTGACTGACTTGCCACTGTCATTTTGGGGTTATGCACTGGAAACCGCTACATTCACTTTAAATAGGGCACCATCTAAATCCGTTGAAAAGACACCGTATGAATTATTGTTTGGAAACAAACCTAAGCTGTCATTTCTTAAAGTTTGGGGATGTGATGTTTATGTGAAGAAACTTCAACCGGATAAACTCGAACCCAAAGCGGAAAAATGCGTCTTCATAGGATACCCTAAGGAAACGATTGGGTATTCCTTCTATCACAGATCCGAGGGCAAGGTCTTTGTTGCCAAGAATGGATCCTTTCTTGAGAAGGAGTTTCTCGCGAAAGGTGTGAGTAGTCGGAAGGTAGAACTCGAAGAGGTTACTGAACCTTCTCTTCATGAAATGGCGAGTAGCGCGCTGCACCGGAAGTTGTTTCGGAGTTGACTTCACCTAATGAAGAGAGAACTAATGATATTGATCATGAAACTCCGAAAGAGGACACTACCGAACCTTGCAGGTCAAGCAGGACACATGCAGCTCCTGAACTGTACGGCAATCCTGTTATGAATTTCATGATTGATGAAATAGATGACCCTGGGACGTATGAAGAAGCGATGATGAGCCCTGATTCCAACAAATGGCTAGAAGCCATGAAATCCGAGATGGAATCCATGTACGTAAACCAGGTTTGGACCTTGGTGGACTTACCTCACGATCGAAAGGCCGTTGAGAATAAATGGATTTTCAAAAGAAAAACTGATGCTGATGGTAATGTAACCATCTATAAGGCTCGACTTGTCGCAAAGGGGTTCCGACAAATTCAAGGAGTTGACTACGATGAGACATTCTCTCCCGTAGCGATGCTTAAGTCGGTTAGGATTATGTTAGCAATTGCTGCATATTTCGATTATGAAATATGGCAGATGGATGTCAAAACTGCGTTCCTCAATGGTAATATTGAAGAAGAGTTGTATATGATACAACCAAAGGGTTTTGGCGATCCTAAGGATGCTGATAAGGTGTGCAAACTTCAGCAATCCATCTATGGACTGAAGCAAGCATCCCGGAGTTGGAATCTCCGCTTTGATGAGGTGATCAAAGAGTTTGGATTTGTCCAAACTTATGGAGAGGCTTGTATTTGCAAGAAAGTGAGTGGGAGCAATGTGGCATTTCTGATATTATATGTGGATGACATATTATTGATTGGAAATGATATAGATCTTTTAAACACTGTTAAAAGTTATCTAAACAGCAAATTTTCGATGAAATACCTTGGTGAAGCTTCATATATATTAGGCATTAAAATCTATAGAGATAGATCAAGACGCCTAATTGGGCTATCGTAGAGTACATACCTTGATAAGATATTAAAGAAGTTTAATATGGACGAAAGTAAGAAGGGGTTCTTACCTATGTTGCAAGGCAAGACATTGAGTAAGACTCAAAGTCCGGCTACGGTGGAAGAAAGAGAGATGATGGATAAGATCCCCTATGCCTCGGCCATAGGCTCTATAATGTATGCCATGCTATGTATAAGACCGGATGTGGCACATGCTATTAGTTTGACTAGTAGGTACCAATCTGATCTAGGTTCAGAACACTGGATAGCGGTAAAGAACATCCTCAAGTACTCGAGAAGAACTAAGGATATGCTTCTTATATACGGAGGTGAAGAAGAGCTAGTCGCTAAGTGTTATGTCGA
This sequence comes from Avena eriantha, assembly GCA_910589775.1. Taxonomy (NCBI): domain Eukaryota; kingdom Viridiplantae; phylum Streptophyta; class Magnoliopsida; order Poales; family Poaceae; genus Avena; species Avena eriantha. The sequence continues at coordinate 7,668,791 of OU342741.1, read as the reverse complement.
TGCTAGCTTTGACACCGATCCGGATGACTCTAAGTCTCAATCCGGATACGTATTTCTCTTGAACGGAGCACCCCCCCTCCTGCTATAAAAGGCCCCCCTCTCCTCCTTCATCCTCACACCTCCTCATGAAGGATCTCTCTCTCCCTCTAGATATTACCCCATGGTCTCGGATTAGCGAGAAACATGTTCCCGGTGGCCTTGCGTCTGGAAGGAGTTGCTGCTTCCGCTGATTCGCTGGAGCGAGGAGGTGGAGGTTGTCCGGTGACTTGAACGTGTGTGCGAGGACGGATGCGCTGCTGATTTGCGGCGCTCGGACTTCCACACGATCTTGAGATCGACAAGCGTACGACTACATCAACCATGAGTTCCTACTCGTTAACAAAACTCGTTGTCTTCGAGGGTAAGTTCTCCATGGATGTATGTCCACCCGTTGCTCTGCATCTAGTAGATAGATCTTAGCGTACAGTTCTCGTCGTAGGAAATTTTTTGTTTTCTATGCTGCGGACCCAACAGTAATACCTATAATGTGTTTCCTACACTTTTACCATTTGTTAATGTGTGCTAAATTTGTATGCGCAGCCCATTATTTAACATGGCAGGAGCATCTTCGCAGAAGCGTGATCTTGGAGCCGTCATCGCCCAAAGATGCCGGCTTACTGAGAGTGAGCAAGAGCATCTGCTGGAACTTCAATCGAACATGGGCAAAATTGTCGGGTTGCCATTCGTAACCCGCTTGACCAAAACGAATCTTAAGCCGTACCACATGGTACATTCATATAACTTTCTTTTAATTCTTTTTTGTTGCCATGCGTGTATGCAATTTGTCTATGTGGTTTATGACATCGACTTACTAACTTACATATCTTGTTTTGTATTGATCAGAAATTGCCTAAGAAGGTTGTTTATGCTCTACAAATCTGTGAGGGAGGCTCAACTGGAGTGTGTCTTCCTAAAGAGGAGATCACCCCCATCGACTTCAAGATAGAAAAGGATGATCGCCTCTTCTTCGATCCAGATGGGTGGAAGTGTTTCGTACAGAGCACAGATCTAGAAGAGGGACAAGCTGTTCTCATATACTCGAAGAAAGCGCATTCAGAAGGGTGGCATAACCGAGAGGGTTTCGTCTTCATATTGAGAATAATAAATGATTTGTCGCCTACGCCGATGTCCATGCTCAGGGGTGCCAAGGCGACGGCGGACAGGGGACGTGAAGGACAGACGCATATGCCAGTAACACGCGTTGTCAAGAAGAGGCGCCATCGTACGGGCAGGGGCAGCGGCAAGGGCAGGGCCACTTCTCTGTCACCATTGCCCTCGCCGTCGCCGTCGCCGTCACCGTCGCCGTCACCGTCTCCACCACCCCATCTGCCGGTGTATCCGAACCCCGACTTTATGTTCATCCGCATCCTTCACAAGGACAAGTGGGACAAGCTCTCCCTCTGCCATGCTTTCAAAGATTACATCGGCGGCGACCAGCCCAACACTGTGCGCGTCCGGGAGCGTAATAGTAGGCTGACCTTCGATGTGGAGATGTATTTTGATCATCGAGACGGCCGCTTGTACCTCCGCAGGGGCTGGCCCAAGTTCGTCAAGTGCTACACTATTTCGCTAGGTAACATCCTGGCGTTTCACTACTAAGCTGGCAACAGGGAGCTGGTCGTCACAATCTACGGCGGTAGGCTGTCCCGCCAGGAGTACGCCACCAGCAGCGACGATGATGGCAGTGGCGGTGACAGGGACACGCAGACCATGCCCGTCAAGGAGGAGGAGATGTCAGAGGGCTAGTACGGACGTCCAGACCGTGTCCTGACCCTATCAGATTTCCATGTCTGCCTCTTCCTAGACTAGGAAGAGGATCTAGGATTAAACTTACCCTGATGCACTCTGTTTAAGTTTTCCTGATACACTATGCTTAAGTCTAATATGTAAGACTAAAAATGCTTTTTCTACCCTGTTGCATGTGCATAAGGGTGTGACCAAGCAGATCCGCCCCTGTTCCTAGTTGCAAAACTATTTGCTAAGTTTCTGGGTGTAAAGTCTAATGAGACCACTTACCTTTTGGTGGATGTTAGAAAATTTTGCTGGCTACATATCTAATATGTGAAATAATTCTGCTCTTCTGTTTGTTTTTCGAATCAATGAGGTTTACTTGTTTAAGTGATATTGTGCTTCAGCTTTCAAGTTGGTGTTGTGGAATGAAGGAAACTAATGGTATGTTTGCTCAGTAATCCAACTGTTGTACGTGAATGAACATATTTTGTTTTCCTTTTCATATATAAACAAATGACTTATTCAAATAATTTAATATGGTTCATGGCCAAATAAATTTATAGTACAATGAATTAGAGATAATCCCGGCTTGTAAACCATATTACAAATTCCGCACGGGAGGTCTAAGTAGTGGCAAAACCTAAGACGTTGCATGTGTTAGGATTTATTTAATTACAATATGTAATTAGAGATAATCCCCGCTTGTAAACCTCCCGTTCCGTTCCCTCTGTTTTTTCCAATCAAATTTACAAGGAATGGTTTTCGTTCCCTCCACTTGTGTACCGAAAAATTTCGTTCCCACCTCTTTTGTTTTCCACCCGCCCGCCCATTTTGGCGCTAGCAATTTGCCTCCCCCACGACACTTTAAAAACGGCGTGCCCCCACCTCCCGCATACCCATCCCCTAATTCCGTTCCTTGTTCACCGCCCACCTAGAACCCCATCGCCACTTTCCTCAACCCAAGATCCGTCAAGCAAGGCGTTGGTTGCCGGCGGATTTCCCCTCTGCGGCGGACGACATGTCTGGCAGTCTTCGAAGCGGCACACCACGCCAGAATGTGCTACCACCGACACCGAAGCAAAAGCGTAAACGCCCAGGTCATTTTTCTGCGGCCCTAGGTCTATGCCTCTTTCTAGATCAGTCAAGCAGGAGTTCTAGTAGATCAACATGTGTAGATCGTTGTTCAAGATGCTGCAGCTTATGTGCAAGATCTAGGTTTTAGATCATAGACATGGTTTGAGATGCCTAGCACGTGTTGAACGTGACACCCTATGATCCGAATCCTTCGACAATGTGCTTGTCTTGGGTTTTAATTTCATAGATCATGGTTCCAGATGCCATGAATGTGTTGAGCATGACACCCTATGATCCAATCTTATAACTATGTGTTAGATTTAGGTTTCTGTTCCTACATAATGGTTCAGGTAATAGGGCACAACTTGTTGGATAAACACTGCTGCTTGGCGTCTTAACTGACGCAACTGAACAACTTGATACCTAATACACTGAACCTGACATTGAACTGAACTTGTTGACAATAGGGTTTATACAGTTAACTGAATGACGATACGAGATTTGGAGGCAATAGAATAATGTTTTGTGAGCATGTTAATTTTACAATATGGATCACATAATTTTTGCTTTAATGATCTTGTCTACTCTGTTTGTACTAATGAGTATGATCATGACTTTCCTTTGCTTGATTGTTTTCAGTTACTCAAGTCAAAACAACAGTCGAATATGAAAATGTTAGGAAACAAGTGATGGATGAGAACGTGTCTCGTATGTCTAAAGCACTGAAGCAGAATGCTATTGAACATGGCAAGCCAATGTTGGATTTCACGGTGATGGCGCGTGAATTTGTGTTTGGTACTGCTAAAAAACCGGTGGCAGTGACAACACGGAAAGAGGCACAGCCACAGGAGAAGGATATCACCGAGGACCCTAATTATGAACCTGATCCTGCCGACGAGCCCACTGATGATGATGTGTTCGTTCCGGATGAAGAGGACCATGATGTTGTTAAATCTTCCTCTAAGGTGAAGAAATGCAGCATTCTCCTGCCTTCACATGTAGGATATGTACAGATTGCTTTAATATTTATGGCTTGATCTATTAAAATACAGGTGACGGAAGGTTCTATAAAAGAAAAGAAGTAGAAGCGCTCAAAAACCTTTGTGCCTCCAAATGTTGTAACAAGGTCAGCAACAAATGCAGAGACTCAAGATGATGGTGAAACAGAGACCCCTACCCAGAAACCAGGGGAAGGGGGTACTAATGGAAATGAATCCTCGCCCATGCTAATTCAAACCTCTAGAGGCAGCAACTCACGTGAGGAGAATGTACTTGTCCGCAGCGAACGGGAAGGTATTGACAACACGTCTTACAATTTATTCACTGGTTTAGTTGCAAAATTTTCAATTGAAGTCTTGACTCTCGTTTTGTCATTGGTTTCAGTTGCAATTGTAGACACGGGTGCTCTAAAGGAAAAGCGTAATGTACGCAAACCTACTATGGGGCATGGGGTACACGAGTGGTCTAGAAGGAATGGAGGGGCTAAGATGCAGATCAACTTCACTCCTGGCATGAGGAGACCCACTGATCCTGTGCAAGCAGCAAAACTGAGTTCAGAGTGTGGCATTCACATACGCAGCAAGATGCCACTGGCAACCCACTGGAAGCAGTATGGTGACAAGGAAGGTCGTCTAAAAGATACTATTCCATAAACCATTAAGTCTATAACTGTAAGTCTGTTAACCTCTTATTCATTTTCCATATAAAATGTCTCATTGGTGGATGATTTTTTAATAATTCTGTCATTCGATGCTGGTATGAATTTGTGTTCCATGTTATCTGCAGGGAAAATTTGCAATGGACAGTAGTGGTGACCTTGGCAAAGACATTTGCACCGACATTTTACAGAAAGGTATTCGCCAACAACGTTGGAGGCTGAAAAAGGTCTATTGGAAAGAAGTTAAAGATCTAACCCGCGAGCAAGCTTTATTGTTGAAACCAAAAGAGGTAGACGAGGAAAGCTGGGCAGAGCTTCTTGATATATGGCATGATAAGCACTACAAGGTACACGATTCCTGTTGTTTCAGCTACATCTATCGCAGACATACTACTGTACTGTGGAATACTAAATTCATGCATCTGTACATAGGCAATCTGCGAGAGTAACAAGAAGAACAAAGATGTTGTGACGAAGAAACACACCACTGGCTCAAGAAGCTTTGTTGCACATTACCATGCACTTGTGAGTATTCGAACTCTTCAGATGCAACACCTACTTCTTTTTGGGAACATGCCATACACACTTATAATTCATCGTGTCATAATTCTTGTAGAAATCTCAGAAGACCGAGGACGTCGATACCTCCCCGATTGCTTTCTTTAAAGCAAGCCACACTAACAAGGATGGTATGATGTCCCAGAAATCAGCAGAAGCTTATGTAAGTAAATTATTTTATGTGCTACGCATTTCTCATTAGTTTTTCTAATTATTTGATTTCTTCTAACTCTGGACTTGCTATTTTTTTATCCTATTGTAGACTGAGATGGTGCTTCAGAAAATGGGACCACACCTAGAAGATTGGATTCCCAAAACTGATCTGGAGATTGTTGAAGAAGTCCTGAGAGACCAGAACAATTCAAGATCAATTACTTTCCTTTCCAGCACCGGAGTTTCATCTGCTTCCAAGAGGTCTAGCGTCTCAGCTGGGCGCATCCGTGATTTAGAAGAAAAGTTATCAAGTCAGGAGCAAGATTCGTTGAATGCAGCTGAAAGGGTTCAACGCGAGATGGAGGAACGGATGCAAGAGCAGGAAAGGAGATTTGAAGAGATGAGAAAGAAGCAGGATGATGAACTTGAAGCAGTGAAAAAGTCCAGCGAAGCGAATCGTCTGGCATTTGAGAAGAGGCAGAAGGAAATGGATGGCATGCTTAGTTACCTGTTGAGGATGTCACAGAACTCCCAGTCCCAGTCCCCGTGACTTGGGCCAAAAATCTCTGCGCGCTAATGGGCCGGGTGGGCCGAAACATTGTTTTTTTATTCCTTTAGTCATTCGAGTTTGATACAGCAGTTTCACTCTACCAGAATTTTAAAGTTTGCGTGTGATACAATTCATATTTATAAATTTTCTGCCATTTAATTTTGTTTCGTAATTTGCGTGGAATTTCAATTTTTAATCAAATTTGTCTGTGCAAAAAAATTGGTGACGGCGTCACATTCCTCCCGGCCCACAAGGCAGCTCCGAATGGGCCGGCCCAAAAAATTTGACATGCAGACGGCACGTCATCGTTGATGGCCCCACCTACATGCTGCCACGTCAGCATCGCTGGACCCACCTGCCAGCTGCCACGTCATCCCCGCGGGCCCCACACGAAGGTGACACGGCATCACATTGGCCCCACCTGTCAGATGCCACGTCATCGTGGTGGGACCCACCTGCCACCTGCCACGTCATCATCGTCGGACCCACCTGCCAGCTGCCACGTCAGCATCGTCGGACCCACCTGCCAGCTGCCACGTCAGCATCGTCGGACCCACCTGCCAGCTGCCACGTCATCGTCGTCGGACCCACCTGCCAGCTGCCACGTCAGCATCGTCGGACCCACCTGTCAAATGCCACGTCATCGTGGTGGGACCCACCTGCCAGCTGCCACGTCAGCATTGCAGGTCCCACCTGCCAGCTACCACGTCAGCATCATCGGACCCACCTGCCAGCTGCCACGTCAGCATCGTCGGACACACCTGCCAGCTGCCACGTCATCATCGTCGGACCCACCTGCCAGCTGCCACGTCAGCATCGTCGGACCCACCTGTCATATGCCACGTCATCGTGGTGGGACCACCTGCCAGCTACCACGTCAGCATTGCAGGTCCCACCTGCCAGAATCCTCGTGACACCATAAATCTTCCGTGATGGCATATTTCGTCAACGAATATGCTAAACGGTGACAAATTTTCCTATTTTAGGTGACGTAGAAGGTCCGTCACGGATAACCTATCTTAGGTGACGCCGTAAGGACCGTCACCGAAGCTCAATCTTGCGTGACGAATTTTTTTATTCTGTCACTATAAAAGAATCTGTGAAGGAGCTTTCGGGACGACCCTGGTGACACCAGGTTTTCGTCACGAGGGAGTACTTAGTGACGGAAATGGCATTTTTGGTGACGAAAGTGATTTGTCACAAAAACTCTTTTCTCTTGTAGTGCCTCCTCGGCGGTGTATTTGACCATCCTACCAGCCGGTGGCTCAATCAAACCTTTACCATGCTCATCCACCATGTACTCTTCTTCTTCTTCGCCATTTCCTTTATTTTCTTGCTTGGCAACAAAAGATGATCCAACATCCACATTCGTGTGTGCCATGAATGTCTCCTCATCAACACTACAATGTATTCCAACACTACAATGTATGCCAACATCCAGATTCATGCGAAAGACGAGTTTTGTACCTTGTTGTCAAATCATCGAGCAGTTGGCTTGCGCTTGGCGGTGGCGGCACCCGGGGAGCTTGCGCTGGTGCCTGTGCACGCGCCGCTGCAGGAGGTTGTTTGCACTGGAGCGTGGCCACCTTCTTGCCAGGCTTTTGGGCAGCGTCCATCGCGGCCGTGGCCGGGCGCTTGCCAGTGTTCCCTTTTCTTGTCGTCGCGGCCGCGCCGGCGGGGCGGTGCCAGTCGAGCTCGGGTGCGGTGGTACGAAGTGGAGATGGCGTGCGCTAGAGCTCGCGGCGGCGCTAGAGGCAGGGTTAGGGTTTGTGGTGGCGATAGAGCTCGCGCCGGTGGCGGCGGTGTCGTGGATCAAGTAGTATGGTGAGGATGACTCCATTGCCGGAAGGTCCCAGCGGCATCGTGCGTGCGGAGGCGAGGTGGGAATGGCGGCGAGAGCATAGGGGAAGTTTCAGGTTGGCGGTTGGGCGTTCGCGCGCGAGCGAGAGAGATAGCGCGTGCTGGCGGCCGAGCAGCAAATTTGGGGCACGCAGGGGTAATCTGACACTTGCCGGAATTTTTTTTGCGCGCCCAAAAATTTAGCACGCCTGCTGGAGGAGGAAAAACAGCCGCGCGCGCTATATTGGCAGTTATTTTTTGAGCGCAGGTTTTTACAGCTTCTGTTGGAGTTGATCTAAGTAAACTCAATAACAAAATATGGATGTTCATGCTTACCATAGTTATTCATACCATGAGCATCATGGTAGTTCCTAAATATTAACCCCTTATTACAAATAAAGTTGAAAGAAAGTCAAACCAAGACCATTCATCACATATCCTTATTATCATATTAATAGATGACATTCGTATTTAACTAAGTATTAGTGTTATTTGATCACCAATGTTGAGTGATCATTTTTTGACCTAGCACTTATTGACCTTTAGCCCTTGACCTATTATATTGACCTGCCAAAGTCCTAAAGTAAATTAATAAGGAGAAGGAACTAGTTATGTTAGAGTGTGCAATCATCATTGGGATGAGATTTTACATGGGTATGCCCTATGGGTGCCTAACATTAGTCTATCCGGCCCAGCCCAGCAGAAGCCCATGCAATGATGTACCCCTAATGGAGAAGCCCAGGAATATTTCGGGTGACCCAAGCCAAACAAGGATGCGACTCCTTGAAGAACACAACTAACTCTAGATAGAAATTCAATGGGAGAAACACAAACTTGTAACCATCTCGACCTACCCCTGAGACCTAGCCTCCCCATATATAAAGGCCAGGAGGGCACGACGAGACGAGACTAATCCACAACCCTAGTATACACACTGCCAGATATCGTCTATGCACCCCTGATGACCCACAAGTATAGGGAGTGTATCGCAGTATTTTCGAGGGAAGTGAAACCCAATTTATTGATTCGACACAAGGGGAGCCAAAGAATATTTATAAGCCTTAACAACTGAGTTGTCAATTCAGCTGCACCTGGAAACAATCTTGCTCACAACAGTTTATCAGTAGCAACAGTTTTGTAGTAGGAATAGCAAAGTAGCAACAGTAGTAAAGTAAAGACAATAGTAACAATAACAGCAAACAGTGGGATTTGAGTGCGGTAGGCATAGGGATGGATGGACGGGCATTGCATGGATAAGACAATTCACATAGCAATCAGAACATAGGGAAATTGCAGATAAATAAGATAAAGCATCCAAGTACTAGAGAATCCTAGGCATGTGTTCCACATATAGTCATACATGCTCGCAATGAGAACTTGCACAACATCTTTTGTCTTGCCAGCCCGTTTGCAGCGGGGCCTTGATACGTCCATTTTGCATCACTATTATATGTCTTAATTCACTATTATTCATTGATATATTTCGTATTGAGAGGTGATACTTATGTTATTTCATCTATTTTTGCATGGTTGATGACTTTTGGAGCATGGACCGCTGCAGTCAGGATTCTGATGGAAAAGGTGCTGTTTGGAGGCAACATTCGCAAAGATCAGAAAATCCAGGAAAATATACGGAAAATCATATTTTTCCAGAAGACTAAGGATGCCAGAAGATGGAGTGGAGGTGGGCCACAGGGGGCCCACACCACCCCATGGCGCGGGCAGGCCTAAGCCGCGCCTGGAGGTGGTGTGGCCGCCCTGGCCCACTCCAGCCTCTCCCCTCTGGCGTATATCATCCTCCCGAAACCCTAAGACTCGGGAAGGACCAGAGAAAGATTCCGCCGCCTCTACGGGGCAGAAAACACCGAGAGAGAAAGATCTCTCCGGTAGACAGATTTCTGCCGGGGAATTCCTTCCCGGAGAGGGAAGATCGTCGCCATCAACACCACCATCAAGCTGGACTTCATCAGGATCATCATCACCATCATCACCATCAGAACCCTCATCACCATCTCCATATTGCTGTAACAATTGGTTGAATCTTGCATTAGTTCATAGGGGAAACTTTCCCGGTGTTGATTACTCTTTGTAGTTATGCTATTGAGTGAACCATTGAATTATTGTTTATGTTCAGATTGTTATACATCATTACTTCATCTCTGATCATGATCCATATGATGTCTTGTGAGTAGTTCGTTTTGTTCTTGATGACATGGGAGAAGTCTTGTTGTTAGTAGTGGAGTTGCGTTGAGAAAGATTCAATAGATTGTTATTTAAGTTGTGGTGTACTTCTTCTAGTGGTGTCATGTGAACGTCGACTACATGACACTTCACCTATATGGTCCTAGGGGAATGCATTGTGTATTTGGCTACTAATCGTAGGGGTTGCCGGAGTGACAGAAACCTGAACCCCCGTTAGGAAACCATTGCACAAGGGACGTAAAGGTCTTAGAGTTTAAAGCTGTGGTTAGGTTTCTACCTTAATTACTTTCTTGTACTTACGGATGGTTGCAAGGGGTATAATCACAAGTATGTATTAGTCTTGGATGGGGCGGTACATTAGCACAGGTTCACCCACACAACACTTAGCAAGCTAAAGAAGATTAATCGACTATATGAAGCGAAAGCACTTGACAGTCTTCCCATGTGTCCTCAAAGACGTTTGGTCATCTTAAGTAATACAACCGGCTTATCCTTTGCTTAAGATGACCAAACGTTCTCGAGGACACATGGGAATATCGTCAAGTGCTTTCGCTTCATATAGTTGATTAATCTTCTTTAGTTTGCTAAGTGTTGTGTGTGTGAACCTATGCTATTGTACCGACCTTCCTAGGACTAATACATACTTGTGATTATACCCCTTGCAAGCATATGTAAGTACAAGAAAGTAATTAAGGTAGAAACCTAACCACAACTTTAAACTCTAAGACCCTGATGTCCCTTGTGCAATGGTTTCCTAACGGGGGTTCAGGTTTCTGTCACTCCGGCAACCCCTACGATTAGTAGCCAAATACACAATACATTCCCCTAGGCCCATATAGGTGAAGTGTCATGTAGTCGATGTTCACATGACACCACTAGAAGAAGTACACCACAACTTAAATATCAAACTATTGAATCTTTCTCAACACAATTCCACTACTAACAACATGACTTCTCCCATGTCCTCAAGAACAAAACGAACTACTCACAAGACATCATATGGATCATGATCAGAGATGGAATAATGATGTATAACAATCTGAACATAAACAATAATTCAACGGTTCACTCAATAGCATCAACTACAAGGAGTAATCAACACCGGGAAAGTTTCCCCTAAGAACTATGCAAGATTCAACCCAATTGTTATAGCGGTATGGAGTTAGTGATGATGATGATCTCGATGAAGTCCAACTTGATGGTGGTGTTGATGGCGATGATCTACTCTCTTCGGGAAGGAATTCCCCTGGCAGAATTCTGTCTGTCGGAGAGATCTTTATCTCTCGGTGTTTTCCGCCCCACAGATGCGGCGAAATCTTTCTCTGGTCGCTCCCCGAGTCTTAGGGTTTTGGGAGGATATTATACGCTAGAGGGGAGAGGCTGGAGTGGACCAGAGAGCCTGGTGGCGCGGCCTGGGGTGGCCCGCGCCGGGGGTGGTGTGGGCCCCCTATGGCCCATCTCCACTCCTCCTTCTGGCTTCCTTCGTCTTCTGGAAAAATACGATTTTCCATGTATTTTCCCAGCTTTCTGATCTTCGTGAATTTTGCCTCCAATAGCACATTTTCCATCAGAATCCTGACTACAGTGGTCCATGCTCCAAAAGTCATCAACCATGCAAAAATAGATGAAATAACATAAGTATCATCTCTTAATATGAAATATATCAATGAATAACAGTAAATTATGATATAGAATAGTGATGAAAAATGGACGTATCAATTCCCCCCAAGCGAAACTAAACTCAATAAACATGCCCTCAGGTTTATGGAGCGAAGAGTTGATAAAAGAATACGGACAAGAAGCATCACATTCATCAATACATAAGTCATAATAGAGGACAACTCACTATTATATAACTTAACTTGAGGAAACACAATAAAAATACATAAAGTAAATCATAATTGGTAATGGCAATCTTAGCTCTTGGTCAAAGAATAGTTAACAATTTGCTGGAGTTCATAAATAACTGGTTTTCAAAGATAACTTTCAAAGTAGTAATCACCAGGATAAGAGCAAAGTGCAAAATAAGGAACATAAGAAACATGATTGAATAAATCATCATATGAATGAATGAAACACAACAACTCAAAATACTTGCTGAGGTAGAAGAGAATATGTTTAATGACTCAACTAAAAAGTAAAAGAAAGACCCTTTGCAGAGGGAAGCAGGGATTTCAAGTTTCATAAAGAGCTTCCAAAAATTATGGTACTTATTAGCTTTCATCTCTCATTGCCCCTATCATAGGCATCTTTAGGTGATTCAGGTTAAAGTGACACAACTAAGAGGATATGCTTGACATGTTATAAGTTGAAATCTCATCCCCCTTACTTACGAGTACCGAACCTCATGCTACTCAACTTTAGTTACAATTAGATGAATTTTTGCAATATAACGACATCATCTTCTTTTATTCTAGCCTCTACCTTCCATTTTACAGAACACGGGTTGGGACACTAAAGGCCAGGGAAGGAACAATTGAGGACAAGAACTGTTCTATTTTGGAAAGCATGGGGCAGTCACATGTTCCCGTGGGAGGTTTGGTTTCCGTTTCCGGTAGATGTCGCTTTCGGACAGGGGGCACCCTAGAAGACTAACCGGTACCCGCGCACCGTGTAGCACAGCCCGCCAGAAAATTGCGAGCCAATTTTGGTAGGGTTGTTGAAAACACACCATAGCCCTTGGTGTCGCTCGCTGGCAGTGGTAGCGCGGGATTTCTCGCTGCGAAGAAAAGGGGGGAAGGCGGCAGTAGGTTCTCCAAAAATAAAACCACATGTCAAGGTCGGCTCGTACCCTGGGAGAAGTCAACGACGAGCCGGCGGCTGCTGCTTCTTTCACAGGTATTGCCCCCTCCAGTCCTCCATTGACAGATGAATATTTCTCACAGGGAAACTAACCGCAGGTAGTGCCTTCTCCAGTCCTACATTGACAGATGAATCTTTCTCGTTGGGAGCCTAACCCTGATGTTGGAGCAACGAAGACGAGTGCATATATATATGGAGTTGCGTCATGTGTCTGCATCTATCCGTCAGCCAAGACATACATGCATGATTCACGCCTGGTCGATCGATCGGTTCATGCATGAATCTGTCCCGCCTGTGTTGCCAACGACAACCTGCATGGTCGTTTTATCGATCGGTTTCAAACTTTCAATGTGTATATTGCAACGGTTAATTAGTGAGTAATTATTGTGACGAACTAGGGTCCATTTAGGACACATGATTTCAAGGGTTGGAATGTGTATATTCCAAATGTAATTTAAGGGTGTAGAAAATGAGACATGAACCATTTGATCATACAAGTGCGTCTTGGCCAAAAATATCTGGCACCAAGCGCCTAGGCTAGAATTCGCATTGGTGTTTTGGCCTTATGCTGATCTATCTGGAGATGCATAAATGATATTATATTTAACAAAACAAAATCTTTTAATATTTGGCAGGTTATCCATATGGTAGAACATTGGGTGCAGCTTTGGGCGCTCTTGTCGCCGCAAGACCAGCGGGATATCATGGCTACTGGGTGCAGCTGTCTCCTGATGGTCGCATGGCACATTTTCAGCCAATCTGGATGGCTGCATTTTAGTAGACTGGACCTTGATGTTTAGTCACTTTTTAATTATCTTTAGATGGTTGATCCATGCCTCCACTTAGAGTGATCCTTGAATTGTAATCGTGACTAGATTTGGATTTGGTTCTTTTAATAAAAGGCTATGTGCATCAACCGATGCAGAGGCCGGGGTTTAACTAGTGGAAAATGGGCCTCCAGTCCCGGCCCGTAAGGGGCTTTAGTCCTGGTCCTGGTAACCGGGACTGGAGGGGCGGGACTAAAGGCCCATCCATTAGTCCCGGCCCTCTTACCAGCCGGGACCAATGGACATCCACGTGGCTGTCTCTGCGTGCGCTGGGTGCCCCCCCATTAGTCCCGGTTTGTATTACGAATCGGGACAAATGGTTCTCTGCCGCGGCAGAATTTTAGGCACTTTCTCTGCTGCGGCAGAGAATTTAATTTGTATTCTTTTTTTTCATTTCAAAATAGTTTTCTACGCTACCACATACCGTACATGTTCGTGCATACATAAGATAACTTCTCTTAAGGTCGAGCATACAAATATATACATGATAGTTACACATGGAGATCACAATTATCGGGACTAGAGCCCATCTATTCAATTACACGGTCGGGGATCATCGGCGCCTATTCACACTAAATTCTCCGGCGTCATCTATCATCTCGTTCATCAAGAATCCTGCCAGCTCTTCAGCAATTGCTACTACGCGTTGCTATGGTAGGAGCTGATCCCGCATTTTCTCGAACTATATAAGAAAAGGAGATCAATATGAATATCAATCATGATAACAAAAAGTGACGGTAATAAAAATAATGTTATGAATGTATTGCTTACATCGACTCTATAATCATTCAGCTCACTGGTAAACGTGCGAATGAACTCGCAAACGTAGAATCCACATAGATTCGTCCCCTGTGGCTGCCTCGCGTTTACGAGAATAGAATTCAATCAAAATAATAATCCAAAATCATAATTGTATTGAAACTAGAAGTAAAGAGATGCGCCTACCGAGACCGGCTTAAACGTCAGCTTCTCAGTAAAGTCACTTGTAACCGCACTCTTGAACTGGTTCCAAACCCTACCCGGTAAAGAAAATGAATGAGTTATTTATTACGTGATATCTTAGGAAATCAACGAAAGAGACCGCTATAGCGCGAAAATTACCTCTAGAGCATGTCCTGTATGTCACTAAACTGTTCCAGGGGTCTCTTTAATGGGTCCATGACTTCAACTCTTCCCTTATCAAGTTGAATGTCCATGAGAATCCAGTGGAAACTGTCCACGTTTATATATACATCAGTAACTCATAAATTACACTTAACATCGAGTAAACAAAAGAGAATGTGTACAATAGAGTAACACTCACGCGAAATTGTAAGGAAACAGTATGTGGTCACAGAAATTTTTCTCCGTTAGAAACCTTAGAAGGTTTTCCTGTGTGTCCTCGGATTTATCCTTTAGCGTCCGACAATGTATTTTATCTGGGTCAATGAACCCAACACTGAAGATTGACCTTCTTTTACATTCCATGATCTTCATTCTGCATAATAATAGAGTACAAAAGGATATAATTAGGATAATTACATGCAATGAACTGAACAACTGAAAAAATGAACAGCTTATATATAGACAATGAATTCAACAACTTACAGACAATAGCAACTCATGAGACTTTTGTCGAGGGCATCGAAAGTGTATAACTGGAAGAGTTCTGAAAACTCAACATGGACCTCTTCTTCTTGGAAGTAGTAGTCATGTGGGACTTTCGCCATGATCATTATTCTCTCCTCCTTTACGGCTTTCAAGTACCGTTTATGTAAACTCCGCATTTGTGTTGGCAGTTGTTGGAACTGCTCAAAGCTGACCAGAGGCTTCCCTGGGACATATGTAGGGACTACCTGAGCCTTGGGTAACTTGTCGTCCTGGGAACCTAGCAATTCCTCAACAGTCACATTCATAGCGGCCGCAAGCTTCTTAGCTTCTTCCATATCCTGCTGGGGAGTGTCATAGGATACCACCTTGAGGGGTGGGGTCGATTTTTTGGCCTGTTCCTCGAGCTGGGGGACGTCCTTTCTTTTCCCGGTTGCACTTTGATTTGATGATTTGCTCCCGCTTACACTTCTACTTGATTTGCTCTTCTTCACTTCCTTCTGAAGTGTGCGTCGATAGTCATCTGGCTTATGGTGCAAGTCATAATGCGATTTTGTGTTCAGAAAAGAAAGTGCATACGCTTTTTGCCTCTCTCCACTCTATCCCATGGCTTCCACCATACCTCTAACCCCAGGGAGGCGGAGATGGAGTCTTTCACGGGCTAGCAGGAAAATATTTTCCGAGGCGGAACTTCCGAAGATGTCATAGGCCGTGTGCACCAAGGGCATCTTCGAGAAGTTCCGCCACGGGAGATTTCCCAACCCTTTCCTCCATCCATGGGGATGAAACTCTCCATCCATGTTGGCTTGGTCGTTGCCATAGCACATCTAGACTCATATATGCCACCTCTCTCCACTCTATCCCATGGCTTCCACCATACCTCTAACCCTAGGGAGGCGGAGATGGAGTCTTTCACGGGCTAGCAGGAAAATATTTTCCCAGGCGGAACTTCCGAAGATGCCATAGGGCGTGTGCACCAAGGGCATCTTCGAGAAGTTCCGCCACGGGAGATTTCCCAACACTTTCCTCCATCCATGGGGATGAAACTCTCCATCAATGTTGGCTTGTTGAGTTGCTTGCCATGGCGTATCGATGCTCCTTTTATAGGCACGGCGCTGCTTCTACTTTGTCTTCTTCCTCCGACAGGGCGTCGTGCGCTACATGCTTTATCTCATCGAGCAATGCGTCCACCCACGCGTCCTTATCCTACCGACAGCTTTAGTCCCGGTTTGAGCCCCCACCCGGTACTAAAGGTTACCCACGCGTCCTTATCCCACTGACAGTTTTGTTAGATGACACAAAAACCACCTTTAGTCCTGGTTGCACCCACCAGGTACTAAAGGTTAGCCACCCCCCAGATAAGGCCCCCCCATCTTTTGTCCCGGTTTGAGCCCCCACCCGGGATGACAGTTTCCCGCGCCACTGCGTTCCCGCGCTTTCCACCGGTTCCCACCTCTGTCTTCCCGCCATTTTTTCAGTATATATATGTACGCTTGGCCTCCATTTACATATCACATCTAGACTCATCATTCTCTTCCCATGGCTTCCATCGTATCTCTAACCACCCGGGAGGCAGAGGCGCTTTGCGCCTCGAACTACCCCTGCCCACCGGGCTACCGCGTCCCCACCGGCTGGATGCTGAGCGCCGAAGGCGTGCCGGTCCCTCCTGTCCCTCTAGGTGTGGAGCGCCAGATGGCCATCACGAACCACTACTACCTCGAGCTCACGCTAGAGCAGCGGAGGAATCCCAACTGGCATCCCGACTATTTCCCGACTTGGGAAGCCTTCTTCATCAATCGGCGTGAGAGGGCGCTCGCTAGACACGAGGAGGACAGCCCACCTCCTTCGAACTTCAACGAGGCCGGCCGTCGGCTGTGCTGGCATGGCCGGACTCTCTAGAGTGTCATGGCCTACAACACGACCGGCAATAACCCCCGCCTGCGGTACCCTCAAATCCAGCCCACGTGTGCCCAACCTTCAAGGTTCGACTACTGACGACGACAGCGACGACGACGCCGACGACTACGACGACTACAGTGGCGCGTATTAAAGGGCTAGGCAGGAGCATGACTGAATCACTCCAACCATTAGGCATGTTTCTTAATTTTCAGTTGTGCTATGTATCCTTAGTGTTTGTGGGTTCCTTCTCTTATGATGGTTCCTTCTCTTTGTGTGATCACCTACTGCGGCTCAGAACGTCTAGTTTGATTGAGCAAGATGTATTACATGAAAGGGGACCTTTATGTCTCAAATAAAAGGTTTAAAATTACATAGATTTATGTCTCCAATAAAAGGTTTAATACATTATTACACATCACCAACATCTAGTGTTGTGGTTTTCTTCTGCACCGTAGCCATGGAGAATCTTCATCATTTAACAGGATGCTTGGGTCAGTTTTCACTTTGAAGGGCGGAATTTCATGAAACTTATTGTAATCTTCTGACATGTCTGTCTTGTCATCCACTCCCACGATGTTTCTTTTCCCTGAAAGAACTATGTGGCGCTTTGGCTCATCGTATTCTGTACTCTTTTGCTTATCTTTCCTTTTTCTCGGTTTGGTAGACATGTCCTTCACATAGAAAACCTGAGCCACATCGTTGGCTAGGACGAATGGTTCATCCATGTACGCAAGATTGTTGAGATCCACTTTTGTCATGCCGTACTTTTCGTCTACATGTACCCCGCCTCCTGTCAGCTTGACCCATTTTCACCGAAACAAAGGGATCTTAAAAGTAGGTCCATAGTCAAGTTCCCATATCTCCTCTATGTACCCATAATATGTGTCAATCTGCCCATTGTCATCTGTTGCATCAAAGCGGACACCACTGTTTTGGTTGGTGCTCTTTTTATCTTGGCGATCGTGTAAAATGTATTCCCATTTATCTCGTACCCTTGGAAAGTACATATAGTCGAAGATGGTAACCTGGCCAACGAGTACAACTCATCTCCAACAGTGGTGTTATTCATGAGATGTGTCTGCAACCAATTGCCAAAATTCTTCTTGTGTTCCCCTTTAATCAAGGTTTCAGGCTTCCTCGGGTTTTCGGAGCGTAGAATATTCTTGTGTTTCTTGATATATGGAGCCACCATGGTGGAATTGTGTAGAACTGTGTAGTGTGCTTGAGTGAAAGAATTCCCGTCCCTACATACCATTTATTTCCTTCCTAGTGTGCCTTTTCCAGTCATCCTCCCCTCATACCGAGATTCAGGAACACCAATCGGCTTAAGGTCAGGAAGAAAGTCAACACAAAACTCAACGACCTCCTCTGTTACATAGCCCTTGGAGATGCTTCCTTTTGGCCTAGCACGGTTATGAACATATTTCTTTAAGACTCCCATGAACCTCTCGAAGGGGAACATATTGTGTAGAAACACAGGACCGAGAATTCTAATCTCTTCGACTAGGTGAACTAGGAGGTGCATCATAATATTGAAGAAGGATGGCGGGAACAACAACTCGAAGCTGACCAGACATTGGACCACATCAATCTGTAACCCTGATAGACTTTCTCGATCGATTACCTTCTAGGAAATTGCATTGAGGAATGCACATAACTTCACAATGGCTAGTCGAACATTTTCTGGTAGAATTCCCCTCAATGCAACCGGAAGCAATTGCGTCATAAGCACATGGCATTCATGAGACTTTAGGTTTTGAAATTTTTTCTCTTTCATATTTACTATTCCCTTTATATTCGATGAGAAGCCAGACGGGACCTTGATACTGAAAATGACTTCAAAAAAGATTTCCTTCTCTTCTTTGTTAAGAGCGTAGCTGGCAAGCCCTTGAAACTGCCCTGGATGCTTGTCGTCTTGTCCTTTATGATGTTGCTGGTCCTCCCGTGCTGCCGGGGTATCTTTTGACTTCCCATACAAGCCCAGGAAGCCTAGAATATTCACGCAAAGATTCTTCATCAGGTGCATCACGTCGATTGCAGAGCGGACTTCATGCACTTTCTAATAGGGTAGCTCCCAAAATATAGATTTCTTCTTCCACATGGGTGCGTGTCCGGTAATAGGGTCTTTCGGAACAGGTTGTCCTCCAGGACCCTTTCCAAAGATTACATCCAAATCCTTGACCATACCAAATACATCAGCACCACTACGGGGGACAGGCTTCGTCCGGGTTTCTGCCTTGCCATTGAAATGCTTGCCTTTCTTCTTTAGGGGATGACTGGGCGGAAGAAAACGACGATTGTACGGGTACACATTCTTTCTACATTTATTCAGATATATACTTTCAGTCTCATCTAAACAGTGCGTGCATGCATTGTATCCTTTGTTCGTCTGTCCTGAAATGTTACTAAGAGCAGGCCAATCATTGATGGTTACGAACATGAACGCTTGTAGGTCAAATTCCTGCTGTTTGTGCTCATCCCACACACGTACACCTGGTTTGGCCCACAACTATAGAAGTTCATCAACTAATGGCCTTAGGTACACATCAATGTCGTTGCCAGGTTGCTTCGGGCCTTGGATGAGCACTAGCATCATAATGAACTTCTGCTTCATGCACAACCAAGGAGGAAGGTTGTAGATACATAGAGTCACGGGCCAGGTGTGTGACTACAGTTCTGCTCCCCAAAAGGATTCATGCCATCGGTACTTAGACCAAACCATAAGTTCCTTGCGTCACCAGCAAAGTCCGGGAAGTCTCTCTCGATTTTTCTCCACTACCGACCATCAGCAGGGTGCCTCAATATCCCGTCTTTCTTACGGTCTTCCATGTGCCATCGCAACAACTTGGCATGTTCTTTATTTCTGAACAAACATTTCAATCGTGGTATTATAGGAGCATACCACATCACCTTGGCAGGAACCCTCTTCCTGGGTTGCTCGCCCTCAACATCACCAGGGTCATCTTTTCTGATCTTATACCGCAATGCAGTGCATACCGGGCATTTATCCATATTCTCGTACTTCTCACTGCGGTAGAGGATGCAGTCATTAGGGTATGCATGTATCTTCTGCCCGTCTAATCCTAGAGGGCAAACAAGTTTCTTTGCTTCTTATGTACTGGAGGGCAATTGGTTATTTCTTGGAAGCAGCTTTTTCATTATTACCAGCAACTTTTCAAATCCCGAGTCAGTCATACCGGTCTCTGCCTTCCACTTGAACAATTCCAGTGTGCCACCCAGCTTCTTCTGGCCATCTTCACAAGTTGGATACAGCAATGTGTTGTGGTCCTGTAACATCTGCTCGAACTGCAACCTCTCCTTTTCTGTGTCGCAGTATCGCCTTGCATCACTAATGACCCGACCAAAATCATCAACAGGCTCATCTGGTTCCCGTTCTTCAGCCCCTTCTTTTTAATTACCTTCAACTGCGGTATCATCGTATTCAGGGAACATAGATCGGTAGTTGTTATCATCGTTCTCTTCTTCATCGTCGTCTTCCATCATAACCCCTCTTTCTCCGTGCTTGGTCCAAACATTACAGACGGACATGAAACCGGACCGAAGCAGGTGGCTCTGAATGACTCTTGAGGAAGTGTGAGCCTGCTCATTCCGACATTCAACACATGGACAACACATAAAACCATCCCGCCGCTTGTTCGCCTCGGCCACAAGGCGAAAAGAACGCACGCCTTCTCTGTAAGCGTCAGAGCGTCGGTCACCGTACATCCATGGGTGGCTCATCGGTATCATACAACCATGCATATATATCAAACGCAATCACGATGCTTAAATTAGTACCGCGCAGTCAAAGCGAGAAAATAGTTGCTAACCTTTTAGGACACTTCAAAACAAAGAGGAGAAACCTTAAGTGTCGCTCTGGCACCTCATATCATATTTTGTCTTGTGTGAACTCAAGTGGCATCGCTCTAATAGGCATTTCACCGAACACCTCTAGTGCATATGAAGAAAAAAAGTTAGCACAAAGTTATACCCACCTCTGACATAGCAAAAAAATAGGAGAGAGTGGAGGGCTGGGTGCATATATATAGGGCCAGGCCATTAGTCCCGGTTTGAGATACAAACCGGGACTAAAGGTTCTGCGTGCCGGCCCAGACCCATTTGTCCCGGTTTGTATCTCAAACCGGGACTAATGGTTCCTTATGGACCGGGACAAAGTGCCTCGGCCTCCTCGGGCCGTCTGGTTCGGACCATTAGTCCCGGCCCCAGCCATGGTCGGGACTAATGGCCCAAACCAAAGGCCCATTTTCTACTAGTGTTTGTCCCCTTTTCGAAAAAACCAAGCGCCAAGGCGATCCTGATTGGTCCCTCTCTCTCCCTCTCATCACCGCCGGGTGGCGACGGTAGGAAAACCCTAACTAGCCATGAGCACCCCTGTCGCCTCCCACCATAATTGGGATATATGTTTATGCTGCTTTGTAGAATCACACAGTATATCCATTGTATTGAATATGCAGGGATCTAAAAGAAAACAAATAAAAAAACTGGTATAAACAATTTTTGCCGAGTGTAACACAAGGCAAAGAGGCCACGTGGCAGCAACCTGTCGCACCTGGGAGGTGCTGTGAACATTTGGTCTCATCAGCAAAACATTTGCCGAATGTTTTGACAAAAATACTTGGGAAAGAGGGAACACGTGGCATCAGTCCGGAACAACTTTTTGTCGTCCGTTTTGGAAAAACACTCAGCAAATAAATTTGAATTATTATCGTCCGATCAGAAAAACACTCGGCAAATAAATTTGAAAATACTGTCCCTTTGAAAATGCTCTAAGTAAATATATCAATATTTTGTGGTGTGTTGGAGAAAAACACTCAGCAAACGTGGTGTTTCTGTTAGCTCGTCTCCCCGTCAAGTACCTTTTCTTTGCCGATAGAAATACTCGGAAGATTTTGCCGACCAGGATTTTGCCGTGTATTTTTTTGCCAAGTGTAACACTCGGCAAAGTCTTTGCTGAGTTCCGGGCTCTCATTGCTGTGTGTTTTTCGAACTCGGCAAAAAATTCTGATAGTGAGTTACATCAGTTGTCAACTGAGCTAAAACAACAACGAAAATTGAATGGACTATGATCGTTCATCCAGCTAGGGTTAAGTGGAAACATTCTTAAAAGTTAAGGTTCTCAAACCTTCATACCATACGAATTAATGGTTGTGGTTCCTTATACTACTACCTTTGTTTCCTAAAATTATGTGTATATAAATGTTTTTTCAAGTCAAACAATGTGAAGTTTAACCAAGCTCATAGAAAAATTATATGACAATATACTTCACGATATATATAATCATGTTTATTTGGCATGATAGAGGTTGATATGTTCTCTAAAAGCTTGATCAAAATTTACTTTGACTATTTACAAAATTTAAACGATCTCTTCTGAAGAACCAATGTAGTATTTACAAGTGGGCCGCCTCAAGCACGTTATGGCATCCATTGTCAGGGCAAAACATTCGGTGTAGTTCTTTGTATGATTGGGTTGGAGGGCAAGAAGTTTTTTTTTTTGAGATAGCAACTGATGGAATTTTAGCAATGGCGAAACCGATTACAAACGACTCTAGAAAAAAAGAAAATACAACATGGATCTAGAAGACCACACACCGTACTTCCAAAAGGCGATCAAGCCCATCGTCCTCATCGTCACCATCCAAGTACCGGGATCGGATCCAGAAGCTGAGAAGCAGCACATCTTCAGCCACCATCGAATCACCACCGCCACCTTCGCCACATTGGGCTTTGAACACCGTAGGAGTGCCCACCCCGAGGAGTGAGAGCTAAGAGACTTTTCCAGACCATCGGGCATGCAGGAGATGGTGAAGACCAGGCAGTACCTCCAATCCAAGATCCCCGAGCAGAAGGTCCCAACCATCAACGCCACATCGAGTCGCCTCCTCCCCTTGCCACCATGGCCGGCCATAAGAAGCTTCAAGACGAGACAGTCGTATCTCAAAAAAAGACCAGACAAAACCCTAACAAGGAAGGCATTTGTACCATCCCCATCCACTCCCTCGCCACCACGGCCGGCCAAGGGGAATACAACAGCAACAACAGCCCTCCGACTCCCAAAGCTCCACTGCAGAGTCGAAAAACGACCGTGCCTGGAGAGACCACCCTCCCCAGATCCTTAGATCTAAGAGGATACCAGGCCAGTAGCTCATCGGCGCCACCACAAGTGGCCTTGACGAGATGGGGATCGAGCTCCAACACCCTTATTCTAACGCGACGTCGCCTCCGCCATCCCGATGACGTCTCCCGAAACCATAGCAGAGCTCAGGCCGTCACCACCGCCGTCGGAGGCAACCGCCTTCCACACTCCGGCACAAGGTATCCGCGCAGCAAAAGCCGTGCCGACGTCCCCTCACCGAGCAGGTCGCCCACCATGTCCACCCGGCCCACGCCGTCACCTCCATGAGTGGGAACCCCCCCCCCCCCCCCCCCCCCCCCCCCCCCGCCGCCAGCGCCCAGGCCTTGCCTGGCGACGCCATCGGCGGTGGCAGGAAGGAGGGGGAGAGGGATTGGGGCTGGCTGGCGGCGGCGATTGGAGATCGTCCCCGTTGCCTGTGCGGGGGGCGACGCGGGACGAGGGCGAGGCGGCATGGAGGGCAAGAAGTTGGCAACATACGATGTTGTCAAGTTTGGCAACTTGCGTGAACTTTTGATTACAAACTTGAAGTGTTTTTCACACACGCACACATATATACGAAATTGAATAATTCACTCTATACCAGATACCCATAGGAACTTCAGTATATGAGCAGCATCATCGAACGCAATGCTGGTCACGATTAATATAATTCTGGGTGGACATTTAAATTATCCATGTACGAAAAGAACAAAACGAGGTAGGTTTATTTTAGAGATAGGTTTATTTTAGAGTGTGGTTAATGCCCACGAGGTCATTCATGAGGTCCATAGAAGTAAAAGTAAGGGCCCGGTGCTTAAAATAGATTATGAAAAAGCCTATGATAGAGTTAATTTAGATTTTCTTTTTGAGATTCTCGAACTTAGAGGTTTCTGTCCTATCTTTATTAGATTTATTAAACAGATTACTCTTGGAGGATCCATATGGGTTAAAGTTAATGATTTTGAGAGTGATTTCTTCCTGTCTGGGAAAGGCCTCAGACAGGGTGATCCTATTGCCCCCCCCCCCCTTCTTTACAATCTAATGATTAATGTGTTTTCTAGAATGTTAATTAAAGGTTCATAATGTGGAGCTATTAGGGGCCTTTTTCCTAATTTCATCCCAGGAGGAGTTGTTTGCCTCCAATATGCACATGATACTCCTTTTTCTGGAACCTGAGAAATCCATAGCCATTAATATGAAATGGATTTTTACCTGCTTTGAACAAATTTCTGGGATGAAGATCAACTATCATAAAAGTGAACTTATCCCCATTAATATGGATGAAGCTAATAACTTTCTAAAACAAAGGTATCTAGACACATTTTAGTGTTGAACATACACACTAAAAGGTGTCTAGATACATGTGTTTCAAGATGCTACTAAAACATATTATATTTTAAAACTGAGAGAGTAGCAACTAAGATATATGACATGTGTGGTTGAGACATCAACGCACATGGAGCTAATAACTATGGTACACTCAGCTGAATTATTACTTTCAAGCAGTAGGCTTATAAGCAAGTGGACGGTCGAGCTGTTTATCAACAAAAAACAAGTGATGGATGCGTACTTCCTCGGATGCAACTACCTCAGATCCCAATTGACTCTTTACGTTTTCGGTTTCCACGGTCAACTTCTGATGACAAGCTAGTTTGCACACATCAGCAGGATATATGAATTTGTTTGTGCCGCGCGGTAGGTAGATGGGGACGCTGAACATCGATCCACATCTAGATATGATCCAATGCATTCCATTTCGAACTGCATAGATTTTTACGGGGCGGCCATGCGTCTTTGTGAATTGTGAGACACGTAAGAGACTGGAAACACATTTTTTTATTAAGAACTTACTTCACGCAAGACAGGGATATCTTGATTTCTTATAGCGTCTTGATGTAAATTCAGACACTAATAAATTAGATTGAAGAGGAAGTCGTTGTTGAAAGCGACAAATAATTCCATTCAAAAAACGACAAAAACAACTTATTTCATGTGCATTATTTTATGAACCCTAATTGAACTGGATTAGTAAAGCCCCATAAGTGCATGCTCTTATTCACACAATAAATATTGTTTTTTCTAGAGATGGGACAGTTTATTCATCTCACTTCTGGATGGAAGATGCAAATGGCTGTTGGCTGTTGGTTGTTTATTCATCTCACTTATTATTGGAGCAAACGAAACCCATGGTTAATAGATGTAAATGGCTGTTGGTTGATCGGGAGTTCTATACATGTTTGGTTGGAAGCGTACTAGAAGACTAGAGAATGGCTAGTTGGATGATGCTTATTTATCTTTTTTTAGATGGCGGATATATGTTTCAACCCTTTCTGATCCATGATTGTAATAAGATAACTACTGGTATTTTACAATAAAAAAATTCTGTATGCATCTATTGATGCAGAGACCGGGTTATGTTCCCCATTTCGAAAAAAAAACTAGTAGTAGAATTGCGGTTAACATGGTATATACTTTCTTCCTAAAGAACATTATATATTTCTGAATTGCCAATTTATTTTTTAAATAGCAGCAGAACAACCATAAATAAGAAAGAAAGTAAACTTAGCTGCCCCTTAACTAAGACCCAAAATATGATACAAGATGCAAGCGGAGTAATGTTAAAAGCAAGATGATAAGAAAAATGCCAATCACATATTATACAAATAGAACACTCAGATAAAAGTGATTAATCATTATTTTCTCGTATGCCATAATACCAACATCTTTTAGCAAAGTTAACTTTCGCGTTGAGATAGTGGTACACATACCAAAGTAAGATTTTGGTTTTGACTTCTAAGGAGAACTCAGGCTTCCCCAACTGCTTGGAATTAAATCTAACATGTTGCAACATCAAGGGTGGAGTAGACGAATATACACAACTCATCGATATTGAACTTCAAATTCGTCTTGCTCATGTGAATGAAACTGAAAGAGCTATATAGAGGATTGTTGGACACAGATCCAATCATGGACAATCACATGAATGCACTAGTCCAAGATATGCGTACACACAACTTACAAGTATAGATTACAAGGTTATATTCACACAATAATAAAGTAAAAGATTTGAGAAAACCGGGTAATAACTTTACTTATGACAAAGGTTTAAATTAAAAGCAGTTCATAACTAGCAGCACAAAATAAAATATACTCGGTATATACACCTTCATTAGCTGCACATGCTTCTAATACCTCACCAAATGTTTACCAAGCTTATCCTCCTTGCGAGAGAGAACACTAATATCCTCTGCTTCTGCATTTCTTGATTATAGAAAGGGCAAGGACATGTGGTACTCAGGAAGTTACCGTAGAAAAGTATATCACCTACACTTCTTAGGATGTGATATTTCCAAACCGAAAAGTAACCAGCCAAAACTAACTCGAATATGACACAGAAACAACCTCCATGTTTGCCACAAATCCCAAAGGATGAAGATGCACAACAACTTCCCAGCGTGTTTCAACCTTATTTTGTAACCGCGGGGATAGCTTCTATATGTCTATCATATATATTATTCGCTACTATATAAAACTTTTATGGTGGTTGGCATTTTTAAGAACCGTTCATCCACACTGATCTAACAGTGATAAAATTGATAGTACATGACTCGTGGTACCCGATGGTATCGAAAATGTGGGGCCGGTACCAAAATTATGTGGAACCAATGCGTGTAATATATATATTTTTAATTTTCTTAAAGGTTGATTGGGCGATTTTGCTCACTCAAGAACTGCTTCTCCTTACCTGGCGCTTCCTTGGAACATGCCGCCGTCGGGGCTCCTCCGGCTCCGTAGACCACCTCCTCGAACTCACAGAGAGTTTCCGCATCGATTTCCATCCTTCCCCGTTTGATTCCGGTCTCGAAGCCTCCTCCCCGAGTCGGAGTCGGCCACGCCGCCTCCGTCATGGATAAGCTTCGAAGGTCGATCATGCCTCTACTTAATGCGCTGCCAGAACCCTCGCTCTCTTCCTCTATCCAAATTACTGGTGCTAGGCCCGCACACCTCCACTTCCGGGAGCTCGCTCGTGTCTCCCCTTCTTGGTCGTTTTCGTCGGCCATGGCCGTCATGTGCAAGCTCGCCACCCACTTCTCAGCCTTAACCACTGCACGTCTTATTGCCACACCCACACCTCTCAGTTTCCACATGATCCAAAGCCAGCCGAGGTGGTCTTTCCATTTCTGATCCACCCTGGAGTCTCACTGTCTAATCCCCGCGAGCCCCCCACACACCTTTTTTCTCACCGTGAATAGTGAATGGCAAAAAAGACACGAGAGCCGTCAAAACATCATGGAATAGACTACACAATAAAAACAACCAAATTTTGAATCAACAACTATAGAATTTGGACTCAACGGTAAATCTAATCCCTTTTCTTCGTTCCAGATTGTTACTGCCCACTTTTTCTTCTTCTATTTTTCCTTAATGATCTAAACATTTCAACGGAAATCAGATCGATCCGACTTGATTACGGCACGCGGTGAACACGAAAATTTTGATGGAGTACGAAAGTTGAGCACCAGTGCACCAGTAAAAAACGTTGAGCAATAGTGCACGACACAGGTTAGACCAATTTCTCTATTAAGGTAGTACAAAAGATACATCATATTTCTCTATTGAGGATCTTGGCATAATTTGATATAAATTTGGACTATGTAAATTTACAATTGTTATTAAACTTGCACTCCAATATTTATGTTCGACGCTTTGGACAATTTGGAAGGTGTAGCAACACACTGGTATGTTTTGCTAGCACCCTATACTGGGTAGTACATGCATAGAAAGAGAGCTTAAACAGATTGTGGCAAAGTGTTAGAAAATTCCTACCATCTTTTCTACACCCTTTTTTATTAATAACATACTAAAAGCAGGGGCCCAAATTTGAATCCAAAAAACAAATTAGCCTAATACTACATGTTGATTTAGTCGATCCGCATACAAACTACTACCCAACGATATACCCGACTTTCTCTTCTTCTTCTACTCCCATACCACGAAGGAGGCCAATGCTTTCCCGGAATGGGGTGAGCTAGAGGTCACGACACATATGGCTCTCCTTAAAAGGCTAGCGGCAACCTCGTGATAATATGTTTTGGTCCGTCCGCAAGTACGTTTTCTTGGCCGCGGAGGTGCTATTGGCCTCACGCGTGGAGGGTGCTAGCCTCCTTCCAGCTATGCGCGCAGCTGAGGGTAGGGCACGCGCATGTGACGGCGAGGACAAAATGTGTTAGTGGTGGTGTCGCTCCGGAACAAGGGCTCATGGCCGACACGTGACCCGGGGGCACGCGATGTGTGTAGCATGGGGCGCAGCTCCCGCCGACAGAGACGAGGAGGCGGTGAATCAACCCGCGGTCCACACTTTTACATTTTATAATCCCTGGTAAATTAGGAAAGCAACCGATATAAGAGACAATTGCTTGGTGGATCAGGATTTGCGAGGAGCCGAGCATGGCGAGGAGAGAACGAGAACCAAGGTGGCTACACCATACTCATTATTTATCAGACCGTGCCAACACACGGGCATTTAGCTAAGTACCCGCGCGTTGCTACGGCCTACTTAATTTTTTTACCACACATAAAAAATTTGTATACATGGAAATTCTTGACAAAATAGCATAATACCCGTGAGTTTCTACCCAAAGCACATCAAGGACAACGAACTCATGCGCAAGGGGAATACACTTCAACGGGTGGTTGACGAAAAACGTGTGCATCAGGCGACGGTGTACCAACTCAAGATGATGTTCAGAATCCCATAACATGTCTCCTGAATTTAGCGAGCAGGTTTTAGTAGTAGTTGCAAAAAACCAACTACTTTAAATTTAGACAAACCGAGGACCCGACGCTATCATAATTTGAACTGCATAGTCCAATCATATTAATCCAAATCTACGCACACAAGACCATAAGTACAGAAGACGCAAACCTCGACCGCGCCAGAAGGAGGGGGTGGCTCGCGGACAGGAAGATTGATAGCAGAGACATCGCCGCCTCCACGGCTAACAGACAAAGTTCTTGATCTGGGAGCATGTGCCCCCAGATACGAAATGGCGGCTTAGGGTTTTGTGAAGGGGTAATGCGGGGGGGAGGGGGGGTGATTGTAGAAGATTATAAAGGGGGGGAGGGGTGAATGGGGCTCTAACTTTACCTTTTGTATCCATCACCCACAAATGACATTGGCTAGGCTTCGTTGACATGTGCGACCGGTTAGATCGAGTAGCCGTGATTTTTGTGGCGGGTCAATATTTTGGTAAGAAAGTAAAATGAGTGGTAGGTTAGGTACAAACCGTGTGAATTTACATAAGGGCAAACCCGTACACTAAAAA
Organism: Avena eriantha; assembly: GCA_910589775.1. Classification (NCBI taxonomy): domain Eukaryota; kingdom Viridiplantae; phylum Streptophyta; class Magnoliopsida; order Poales; family Poaceae; genus Avena; species Avena eriantha. Next base: position 7,639,411 of record OU342741.1, on the reverse strand, counting down.
CGTGTGAATTTACACACGGGCATATCCGTACTTTACTGTAATTTCAAAATGCTTAAGCGTTTCCTTCTTAAAATGTAAAATACCTCAAATGCAGCCATACTACAAAGTTTTAGTTTGTCTTCACATTTCCATGGATTGACAGCAAACTCTGAACTTGAGAAAATAAAAATGGTGAAACCAAAAGTACGGTGGAAACCAGTTAAGACGATAGTTCAAAGTTTGTAAAAAAATCTGGAAAACACAATATTCTTCGGTGGGAGCCTAATCCTGATGTTGGAGCAACGAAGACGAGTGCATATATATATGGAGTTGCGTCATGCGTGTGCATCTATATATCCGTCAGGCAGGGCATACATGATTCACGCATCTATATATCGATCGGTGCATGCATGAATCTGCCCCGCCTGTGTTGCCAACGACAACCTGCATGGTCGTTATATCGATCGGTTTCAATGTGTATATTCCAATGGTTAATTAGTGAGTAATTATTGTGACGAATTAGGGTCCATTTAGGACATATGATTTCAAGGGTTGGAATGTGTATATTACAATGCTGTTTAAGAGTGTAGAAAATGAGAGAGGAACCATTTGATCATACAAGTGCGTCTTGGCCAAGATATCTGGCGCCAAGCGCCTAGGCGATCCTGATTGGTCCCTCTCTCGACCCTCTCATCACCGCCGCGTGGCGACGGGAGGAAAACCCTAACTAGCCATGAGCACCCATGTCGCCTCCCACCATAATTGGGATATGTGTTTCTGCTGCTGTTTAGAATGACACAGTATATGCATTGTATTGAATATGCAGGGATCTAAAAGAAAACAAATATAAAATAAAAAACTGGTATAAACATTTTTTGCCGAGTGTAACACAAGGCAAAGAGGCCACGTGGCGGCAGCCTGTCGCACCTGGGAGATGCTATGAACATTTGGTCTCATCAGGAAAACATTTGCCGAATGTTTTGACAAAAATACTCGGGAAAGAGGGAACACGTGGCATCAGTCCGGAGCAACTTTTTGTCGCCTGTTTTGGAAAAACACTGAGCAAATAAATTTGAATTATTATCGTCCGATCAGAAAACACTCGGCAAATAATTTTGAAAATACCATCCCTTTAAAAATGCTCTCAGTAAATATATCAATATTTTTTGGTGTCTTGGAGAAAAACACTCAGCAAACATGGTGTTTCTATTAGCTCATCTCCCCGTCAAGTACCTTTTCCTTGCTGACAGACGTAGAAAAACACTCGGAAGATTTTGCCCAGATCTTTGCCGACCAGGATTTTGCCGTGTATTTTTTGCCGAGTGTACTCGGCAAAGTCTTTGCTGAGTTCCGGGATCTCATTGCCATGTGTTTTTCGAACTCAGCAAATTTTATAATTCTGATAGTGAGTTACATCGTTGTCAACTGAGATAAAACAACAACGAAAATTGAATAGACTGTGATCATTCATCCAGCTAGGGTTAAGTGGAACATTCTTAAAAGTTAAGATGTTCTCAAACCTTCATACGATACGAATTAATGGTTGTGGTTCCTTATATTACTACCTTTGTTTCCTAAAATTATGTGTATATAAATGTTTTTTCAAGTCAAACAATGTGAAGTTTAACCAAGTTCATAGAAAAATTATATGAGAATAAACTTCACGATATATCTAATCATGTTTAGTTGGCATGATTGAGGTTGATATGTTCTCTAAAAGCTTGATAAAAATTTACTTTGACTATTTAGAAAATTTATACGACCACTTCTGAAGAACCAATGTAGTATTTACATGTGGGCCGCCTCAAGCACGTTATGGCATCCATTGTCAGGACAAAACATTCGGTGTAGTTCTTTGTATGATTGGGCTGGAGGGCAAGAAGTTGGCAACATACGATGTCGTCAAGTTTGGCAACTTGGCGTGAACTTCTCCTTACAAAATTGAAGTGTTTTTCACACACGCACACATATATACGGAATTGAGTAATTCACTATATACCAGATACCCGTAGGAACTTCAGTATATGAGCAGCATTATGGAACACAATGCTGGTCACGATTAATATAATTCTGGATGGACATTTAAATTACCCATGTACGAAAAAGAACAAAACGAGTTAGGTTTACTTTAGAAAGTGTGGTTACTGCCCACGAGGTCATTCATGAGGTCCATAGAAGTAAAAGTAAGGGCCTGGTGCTTAAAATAGATTATGAAAAATCCTATGGTAGAGTTAATTTAGATTTTCTTTTTGAGATTTTAGAACTTAGAGGTTTCTGCCCTATCTTTATTAGATTTATTAAAGAGATCACTCTTGGAGGATCCATAGGGGTTAAAGTTAATGATTTTGAGAGTGATTTCTTCCGGTCTGGGAAAGGGCTCAGATAGGGTGATCCTATTGCCCCCTTCTTTTCAATCTAATGATTGATGTGTTTTATAGAATGTTAATTAAAGGTTCATAATGTGGAGCTATTAGGGGCCTTTGTCCTAATTTCATCCCAGGAGGAGTTGTTTGCCTCCAATATGCAGATGATATTCTTCTTTTTTCTGGAACCTGAGGAATCTGTAGCCATTAACCTGAAATGGATTCTTACCTACTTTGAACAAATTTCTGGGATGAGAATCAACTATCATAAAAGTGAACTTATCCCCATTAATATGAATGAAGCTAATAACTTTCTGAAACAGAGGTATCAGGACACATTTTAGTGTTGAACATACACACTAAAAGGTGTCTAGATACATGTGTTTCAGAAATATGCTACTAAAACATATTATATTATAAAATGTGGGAGTAGTAACTAAGATATATAGGTCACCCATAAATTGGAGAGAACCAGTTTTTTGTATGACATGTGTGGTTGAGACATCAACGCACATGGAGCTAATAACTATGGTACACTCAGCTGAATTATTTCTTTCAAGCAGTAGGCTTATAAGCAAGTGGACGGTCGAGCTGTTTATCAACAAAAAACAAGTGATGGATGCGTACTTCCTCGGATGCAACTACCTCAGATCCCAATTGACTCTTTACGTTTTCGGTTTCCACGGTCAACTTCTGATGACAAGCTAGTTTGCACACATCAGCAGGATATATGAATTTGTTTGTGCCGCGCGGTAGGTAGATGGGGACGCTGAACATCGATCCACATCTAGATATGATCCAATGCATTCCATTTCGAACTGCATAGATTTTTACGGGGCGGCCATGCGTCTTTGTGAATTGTGAGACACGTAAGAGACTGGAAACACATTTTTTTATTAAGAACTTACTTCACGCAAGACAGGGATATCTTGATTTCTTATAGCGTCTTGATGTAAATTCAGACACTAATAAATTAGATTGAAGAGGAAGTCGTTGTTGAAAGCGACAAATAATTCCATTCAAAAAACGACAAAAACAACTTATTTCATGTGCATTATTTTATGAACCCTAATTGAACTGGATTAGTAAAGCCCCATAAGTGCATGCTCTTATTCACACAATAAATATTGTTTTTTCTAGAGATGGGACAGTTTATTCATCTCACTTCTGGATGGAAGATGCAAATGGCTGTTGGCTGTTGGTTGTTTATTCATCTCACTTATTATTGGAGCAAACGAAACCCATGGTTAATAGATGTAAATGGCTGTTGGTTGATCGGGAGTTCTATACATGTTTGGTTGGAAGCGTACTAGAAGACTAGAGAATGGCTAGTTGGATGATGCTTATTTATCTTTTTTTAGATGGCGGATATATGTTTCAACCCTTTCTGATCCATGATTGTAATAAGATAACTACTGGTATTTTACAATAAAAAAATTCTGTATGCATCTATTGATGCAGAGACCGGGTTATGTTCCCCATTTCGAAAAAAAAACTAGTAGTAGAATTGCGGTTAACATGGTATATACTTTCTTCCTAAAGAACATTATATATTTCTGAATTGCCAATTTATTTTTTAAATAGCAGCAGAACAACCATAAATAAGAAAGAAAGTAAACTTAGCTGCCCCTTAACTAAGACCCAAAATATGATACAAGATGCAAGCGGAGTAATGTTAAAAGCAAGATGATAAGAAAAATGCCAATCACATATTATACAAATAGAACACTCAGATAAAAGTGATTAATCATTATTTTCTCGTATGCCATAATACCAACATCTTTTAGCAAAGTTAACTTTCGCGTTGAGATAGTGGTACACATACCAAAGTAAGATTTTGGTTTTGACTTCTAAGGAGAACTCAGGCTTCCCCAACTGCTTGGAATTAAATCTAACATGTTGCAACATCAAGGGTGGAGTAGACGAATATACACAACTCATCGATATTGAACTTCAAATTCGTCTTGCTCATGTGAATGAAACTGAAAGAGCTATATAGAGGATTGTTGGACACAGATCCAATCATGGACAATCACATGAATGCACTAGTCCAAGATATGCGTACACACAACTTACAAGTATAGATTACAAGGTTATATTCACACAATAATAAAGTAAAAGATTTGAGAAAACCGGGTAATAACTTTACTTATGACAAAGGTTTAAATTAAAAGCAGTTCATAACTAGCAGCACAAAATAAAATATACTCGGTATATACACCTTCATTAGCTGCACATGCTTCTAATACCTCACCAAATGTTTACCAAGCTTATCCTCCTTGCGAGAGAGAACACTAATATCCTCTGCTTCTGCATTTCTTGATTATAGAAAGGGCAAGGACATGTGGTACTCAGGAAGTTACCGTAGAAAAGTATATCACCTACACTTCTTAGGATGTGATATTTCCAAACCGAAAAGTAACCAGCCAAAACTAACTCGAATATGACACAGAAACAACCTCCATGTTTGCCACAAATCCCAAAGGATGAAGATGCACAACAACTTCCCAGCGTGTTTCAACCTTATTTTGTAACCGCGGGGATAGCTTCTATATGTCTATCATATATATTATTCGCTACTATATAAAACTTTTATGGTGGTTGGCATTTTTAAGAACCGTTCATCCACACTGATCTAACAGTGATAAAATTGATAGTACATGACTCGTGGTACCCGATGGTATCGAAAATGTGGGGCCGGTACCAAAATTATGTGGAACCAATGCGTGTAATATATATATTTTTAATTTTCTTAAAGGTTGATTGGGCGATTTTGCTCACTCAAGAACTGCTTCTCCTTACCTGGCGCTTCCTTGGAACATGCCGCCGTCGGGGCTCCTCCGGCTCCGTAGACCACCTCCTCGAACTCACAGAGAGTTTCCGCATCGATTTCCATCCTTCCCCGTTTGATTCCGGTCTCGAAGCCTCCTCCCCGAGTCGGAGTCGGCCACGCCGCCTCCGTCATGGATAAGCTTCGAAGGTCGATCATGCCTCTACTTAATGCGCTGCCAGAACCCTCGCTCTCTTCCTCTATCCAAATTACTGGTGCTAGGCCCGCACACCTCCACTTCCGGGAGCTCGCTCGTGTCTCCCCTTCTTGGTCGTTTTCGTCGGCCATGGCCGTCATGTGCAAGCTCGCCACCCACTTCTCAGCCTTAACCACTGCACGTCTTATTGCCACACCCACACCTCTCAGTTTCCACATGATCCAAAGCCAGCCGAGGTGGTCTTTCCATTTCTGATCCACCCTGGAGTCTCACTGTCTAATCCCCGCGAGCCCCCCACACACCTTTTTTCTCACCGTGAATAGTGAATGGCAAAAAAGACACGAGAGCCGTCAAAACATCATGGAATAGACTACACAATAAAAACAACCAAATTTTTAATCAACAACTATAGAATTTGGACTCAACGGTAAATCTAATCCCTTTTCTTCGTTCCAGATTGTTACTGCCCACTTTTTCTTCTTCTATTTTTCCTTAATGATCTAAACATTTCAACGGAAATCAGATCGATCCGACTTGATTACGGCACGCGGTGAACACGAAAATTTTGATGGAGTACGAAAGTTGAGCACCAGTGCACCAGTAAAAAACGTTGAGCAATAGTGCACGACACAGGTTAGACCAATTTCTCTATTAAGGTAGTACAAAAGATACATCATATTTCTCTATTGAGGATCTTGGCATAATTTGATATAAATTTGGACTATGTAAATTTACAATTGTTATTAAACTTGCACTCCAATATTTATGTTCGACGCTTTGGACAATTTGGAAGGTGTAGCAACACACTGGTATGTTTTGCTAGCACCCTATACTGGGTAGTACATGCATAGAAAGAGAGCTTAAACAGATTGTGGCAAAGTGTTAGAAAATTCCTACCATCTTTTCTACACCCTTTTTTATTAATAACATACTAAAAGCAGGGGCCCAAATTTGAATCCAAAAAACAAATTAGCCTAATACTACATGTTGATTTAGTCGATCCGCATACAAACTACTACCCAACGATATACCCGACTTTCTCTTCTTCTTCTACTCCCATACCACGAAGGAGGCCAATGCTTTCCCGGAATGGGGTGAGCTAGAGGTCACGACACATATGGCTCTCCTTAAAAGGCTAGCGGCAACCTCGTGATAATATGTTTTGGTCCGTCCGCAAGTACGTTTTCTTGGCCGCGGAGGTGCTATTGGCCTCACGCGTGGAGGGTGCTAGCCTCCTTCCAGCTATGCGCGCAGCTGAGGGTAGGGCACGCGCATGTGACGGCGAGGACAAAATGTGTTAGTGGTGGTGTCGCTCCGGAACAAGGGCTCATGGCCGACACGTGACCCGGGGGCACGCGATGTGTGTAGCATGGGGCGCAGCTCCCGCCGACAGAGACGAGGAGGCGGTGAATCAACCCGCGGTCCACACTTTTACATTTTATAATCCCTGGTAAATTAGGAAAGCAACCGATATAAGAGACAATTGCTTGGTGGATCAGGATTTGCGAGGAGCCGAGCATGGCGAGGAGAGAACGAGAACCAAGGTGGCTACACCATACTCATTATTTATCAGACCGTGCCAACACACGGGCATTTAGCTAAGTACCCGCGCGTTGCTACGGCCTACTTAATTTTTTTACCACACATAAAAAATTTGTATACATGGAAATTCTTGACAAAATAGCATAATACCCGTGAGTTTCTACCCAAAGCACATCAAGGACAACGAACTCATGCGCAAGGGGAATACACTTCAACGGGTGGTTGACGAAAAACGTGTGCATCAGGCGACGGTGTACCAACTCAAGATGATGTTCAGAATCCCATAACATGTCTCCTGAATTTAGCGAGCAGGTTTTAGTAGTAGTTGCAAAAAACCAACTACTTTAAATTTAGACAAACCGAGGACCCGACGCTATCATAATTTGAACTGCATAGTCCAATCATATTAATCCAAATCTACGCACACAAGACCATAAGTACAGAAGACGCAAACCTCGACCGCGCCAGAAGGAGGGGGTGGCTCGCGGACAGGAAGATTGATAGCAGAGACATCGCCGCCTCCACGGCTAACAGACAAAGTTCTTGATCTGGGAGCATGTGCCCCCAGATACGAAATGGCGGCTTAGGGTTTTGTGAAGGGGTAATGCGGGGGGGAGGGGGGGTGATTGTAGAAGATTATAAAGGGGGGGAGGGGTGAATGGGGCTCTAACTTTACCTTTTGTATCCATCACCCACAAATGACATTGGCTAGGCTTCGTTGACATGTGCGACCGGTTAGATCGAGTAGCCGTGATTTTTGTGGCGGGTCAATATTTTGGTAAGAAAGTAAAATGAGTGGTAGGTTAGGTACAAACCGTGTGAATTTACATAAGGGCAAACCCGTACACTAAAAACGTGTGAATTTACACACGGGCATATCCGTACTTTACTGTAATTTCAAAATGCTTAAGCGTTTCCTTCTTAAAATGTAAAATACCTCAAATGCAGCCATACTACAAAGTTTTAGTTTGTCTTCACATTTCCATGGATTGACAGCAAACTCTGAACTTGAGAAAATAAAAATGGTGAAACCAAAAGTACGGTGGAAACCAGTTAAGACGATAGTTCAAAGTTTGTAAAAAAATCTGGAAAACACAATATTCTTCGGTGGGAGCCTAATCCTGATGTTGGAGCAACGAAGACGAGTGCATATATATATGGAGTTGCGTCATGCGTGTGCATCTATATATCCGTCAGGCAGGGCATACATGATTCACGCATCTATATATCGATCGGTGCATGCATGAATCTGCCCCGCCTGTGTTGCCAACGACAACCTGCATGGTCGTTATATCGATCGGTTTCAATGTGTATATTCCAATGGTTAATTAGTGAGTAATTATTGTGACGAATTAGGGTCCATTTAGGACATATGATTTCAAGGGTTGGAATGTGTATATTACAATGCTGTTTAAGAGTGTAGAAAATGAGAGAGGAACCATTTGATCATACAAGTGCGTCTTGGCCAAGATATCTGGCGCCAAGCGCCTAGGCGATCCTGATTGGTCCCTCTCTCGACCCTCTCATCACCGCCGCGTGGCGACGGGAGGAAAACCCTAACTAGCCATGAGCACCCATGTCGCCTCCCACCATAATTGGGATATGTGTTTCTGCTGCTGTTTAGAATGACACAGTATATGCATTGTATTGAATATGCAGGGATCTAAAAGAAAACAAATATAAAATAAAAAACTGGTATAAACATTTTTTGCCGAGTGTAACACAAGGCAAAGAGGCCACGTGGCGGCAGCCTGTCGCACCTGGGAGATGCTATGAACATTTGGTCTCATCAGGAAAACATTTGCCGAATGTTTTGACAAAAATACTCGGGAAAGAGGGAACACGTGGCATCAGTCCGGAGCAACTTTTTGTCGCCTGTTTTGGAAAAACACTGAGCAAATAAATTTGAATTATTATCGTCCGATCAGAAAACACTCGGCAAATAATTTTGAAAATACCATCCCTTTAAAAATGCTCTCAGTAAATATATCAATATTTTTTGGTGTCTTGGAGAAAAACACTCAGCAAACATGGTGTTTCTATTAGCTCATCTCCCCGTCAAGTACCTTTTCCTTGCTGACAGACGTAGAAAAACACTCGGAAGATTTTGCCCAGATCTTTGCCGACCAGGATTTTGCCGTGTATTTTTTGCCGAGTGTACTCGGCAAAGTCTTTGCTGAGTTCCGGGATCTCATTGCCATGTGTTTTTCGAACTCAGCAAATTTTATAATTCTGATAGTGAGTTACATCGTTGTCAACTGAGATAAAACAACAACGAAAATTGAATAGACTGTGATCATTCATCCAGCTAGGGTTAAGTGGAACATTCTTAAAAGTTAAGATGTTCTCAAACCTTCATACGATACGAATTAATGGTTGTGGTTCCTTATATTACTACCTTTGTTTCCTAAAATTATGTGTATATAAATGTTTTTTCAAGTCAAACAATGTGAAGTTTAACCAAGTTCATAGAAAAATTATATGAGAATAAACTTCACGATATATCTAATCATGTTTAGTTGGCATGATTGAGGTTGATATGTTCTCTAAAAGCTTGATAAAAATTTACTTTGACTATTTAGAAAATTTATACGACCACTTCTGAAGAACCAATGTAGTATTTACATGTGGGCCGCCTCAAGCACGTTATGGCATCCATTGTCAGGACAAAACATTCGGTGTAGTTCTTTGTATGATTGGGCTGGAGGGCAAGAAGTTGGCAACATACGATGTCGTCAAGTTTGGCAACTTGGCGTGAACTTCTCCTTACAAAATTGAAGTGTTTTTCACACACGCACACATATATACGGAATTGAGTAATTCACTATATACCAGATACCCGTAGGAACTTCAGTATATGAGCAGCATTATGGAACACAATGCTGGTCACGATTAATATAATTCTGGATGGACATTTAAATTACCCATGTACGAAAAAGAACAAAACGAGTTAGGTTTACTTTAGAAAGTGTGGTTACTGCCCACGAGGTCATTCATGAGGTCCATAGAAGTAAAAGTAAGGGCCTGGTGCTTAAAATAGATTATGAAAAATCCTATGGTAGAGTTAATTTAGATTTTCTTTTTGAGATTTTAGAACTTAGAGGTTTCTGCCCTATCTTTATTAGATTTATTAAAGAGATCACTCTTGGAGGATCCATAGGGGTTAAAGTTAATGATTTTGAGAGTGATTTCTTCCGGTCTGGGAAAGGGCTCAGATAGGGTGATCCTATTGCCCCCTTCTTTTCAATCTAATGATTGATGTGTTTTATAGAATGTTAATTAAAGGTTCATAATGTGGAGCTATTAGGGGCCTTTGTCCTAATTTCATCCCAGGAGGAGTTGTTTGCCTCCAATATGCAGATGATATTCTTCTTTTTTCTGGAACCTGAGGAATCTGTAGCCATTAACCTGAAATGGATTCTTACCTACTTTGAACAAATTTCTGGGATGAGAATCAACTATCATAAAAGTGAACTTATCCCCATTAATATGAATGAAGCTAATAACTTTCTGAAACAGAGGTATCAGGACACATTTTAGTGTTGAACATACACACTAAAAGGTGTCTAGATACATGTGTTTCAGAAATATGCTACTAAAACATATTATATTTTAAAATGTGGGAGTAGTAACTAAGATATATAGGTCACCCATAAATTGGAGAGAACCAGTTTTTTGTATGACATGTGTGGTTGAGACATCAACGCACATGGAGCTAATAACTATGGTACACTCAGCTGAATTATTTCTTTCAAGCAGTAGGCTTATAAGCAAGTGGACGGTCGAGCTGTTTATCAACAAAAACAAGTGATGGATGCGTACTTCCTCGGATGCAACTACCTCAGATCCCAACTGACTCTTTACGTTTTCGGTTTCCACGGTCAACTACTGATGACAAGCTAGTTTGCACACATCAGCAGGATATATGAATTTGTTTGCGCCGCGCGGAAGGTAGATGGGGACGCTGAACATCGATCCACATCTAGATATGATCCAATACATTCCATTTCGAACTGCATAGGTTTTTAAGGAGCGATCATGCGTACGTGTTTGTGAATTGTGAGACACGTAAGAGACTGGAAACACAGTACAAACGCAGACGCACACACACCCTACCCCTATGAGCACCTCCGACGCCGAATATTCCACCTTTACAAGACACCAAAGCGTCAAACCTAGGGTTTGAACTCTGGTGGGCTAGAGATACCACTGCCCTCCTAACCATCCAACCACGGGTTGGTTCTCGGAAACACATTTTTTTATTAAGAACTTACTTCACGCAAGACAGGGATATCTTGATAACTTATAGCGTCTTGATGCGAATTCAGACACTAATAAATTAGATTGAAGAGGACGTCATTGTTGAAAGCGACAAATAATTCCATTCAAAAAACGACAAAACAACTTATTTCATGTGAATTGTTTTATGAACCCTAATTGAACTGGATTAGTAAAGCCCCATAAGTGCATGCTCTTATTCACACAATAAATATTGTTTTTCTAGAGATGGGACAGTTTATTCATCTCACTTCTGCGTGGAAGATGCTCACATCGCTAGTTATTAGAAAGTCAAAGCAATAAGTATCGACAAAACTAGTAAGATGTCACACAAGATAAAAATATGCTAAGACTAAAAGTAGGACAAATATCCCTTGGTAGGCAACTCCTCCTCATGGAATCTCAGCCAGCCGAGGCACTAGTAGTAGAGTTCTATGGTCCCACTTTCTTATTATTGGAGCAAACGAAACCTATGGTTACTAGATGTAACTGGATGTTGATGGTTGCTCGGGAGTTCTATACATGTTTGGTTGGAAGCCTACTACAAGACTAGAGAATGGCTAGTTGTGTGATGCTTCTTTATCTTTTTTTAGATGGCGGATATATGTTTCAACCCTTTCTGATCCATGATTGTAATAAGATAACTACTGGTACTTTACAATAAAATTTGGCTGTGTGCATCTATTGATGCAGAGACCGGGTTATGTTCTCCATTTCGAAAAAAAAACTAGTAGTAGAATTGCAGTTAATAAGGTATATACTTTCTTCCTAAAGAACATTATATATTTCTGAATTGCCAATTTATTTTTTAAATAGAAGCGGAAGAACCATAAATAAGAAAGAAAGTAAACTTAGCTGCCCCTTAACTAAGACCCAAAATATGATACAAGATGCAAGTGGAGTAATATTAAAAGCAGGATGATAAGAAAACTGCCAATCACATATTGTACAAAAAGAGCACTCAGATAAAAGTGATTAATCATTGTTTTCTCATATGCCATAATGCCAACATCTTTTAGCAAAGTTAACTTTCGCGTTGAGATAATGGTACACATACCAAAGTAAGATTTTCGTTTTGACTTCTAAGGAGAACTCGAGCTTCCCCAACTGCTTGAAATTAAATCTAACATGTTGCAACATCAAGGGTGGAGCAGACGAATATACACAACTCATCGATATTGAACTTCAAATTCGTCTTGCTCATGTGAATGAAACTGAAAGAGCTATATAGAGGATTGTTGGACACAGATCCAATCATGGACGATCACATGAATGCACTAGTCCAAGATATGCTTACACACAACTTACAAGTATAGATTACAAGGTCATATTCACACGGTAATAAAGTAAAAGATTTGAGAAAACAGGGTAATAATTTTACTTATGACAAAGGTTTAAATTAAAGGCAGTTCATAACTAGCAGCACAAAATAAAATATAATCGGTATATACACCTTCATTAGCTGCACATGCTTCTAATATCTCACCAAATGGTTACCAAGGTTATCCTCCTTGCCAGAGAGAACACCAATATCCTCCGCTTCTGCATTTGTTGATTAGAGAAAGTGCAAGGACATGTCGTACTCAGGAAGTTACCGTAGAAAAGTATATCACCTACACTTCTTCGGATGTGATATTTCCAAACCAAAAAGTAACCTGCCAAAACTAACTCGAATATAACACGGAAACAACCTCCATGTTTGCCACAAATTCCAAAGGATGAAGATGCACAACAACTTCCCAGCGTGTTTCAACCTTATTTTGTAACCGCGGGGATAGCTTCTATATGTCTATCATATATATTATTCGTTACTATATATTTTTTTATGGTGGTTGGCATTTTTAAGAACCATTCATCCACACCGATCTAATAGTGATAAAATTGATAGTACATGACTGGTGGTACCTGATGGTACCGAAAATGTGGGGCTGGTACCAAAATTATGTGGAACCAATGCGTGTAATATATATATTTTAATTTTCTTAAAGGTTGATTGTGAGATTTTGCTCACTCAAGAACTGCTTCTCCTTACATGGCGCTTCCTCGGAACATGCCGCCGTCGGGGCTCCTCTGCCTCCGTAGACCACCTCCTTGAACTCATGGAGAGTTTCCGCATCAATTTCCATCCTTCCCCGTTTGATTCCGGTCTCGAAGCCTCCTCCCCGAGTCGGCGTCGGCCACGCCGCCTCCGTCATGGATAAGCTTTGAAGATCGATCATGCTTCTGCCTAATGTGCTGCCAGAACCCTCGCTCTCTTCCTCTTTCCAAATTACTGGTGCTAGCCCTGCACGCCTCCACTTCCTGGAGCTCGCTCGTGTCTCCCCTTCTTGGTCGCTGTCATCGGCCATGGCCGTCATGTGCAAGCTCGCCACCCACTTCTGAGCCTTAACCACTGCACGTCTTGTTGCCACACCCACACCTCTCAGTTTCCACATGACCCAAAGCCAGCCGAGTTGGTCTTTCCATTGCTGATCCACCCTGAAGTCTCACTGTCTAATCCCCGCGAGCCCCCGCACACACATTTTTTCTCACCGTGAATAGTCAATGGCAAAAAAGACACGAGAGCCGTCAAAACATCATGGAATAGACTACACAATAAAAACAACCAAATTTTTAATCAACAGCTATAGAATTTGGACTCAACAGTAAATCTAATCCCTTTTCTTCGTTCCAGATTGTTACTGCCCACTTTTTCTTCTTCTATTTTTCCTTAACGATCTAAACATTTCAACGGAAATCAGATCGATCCGACTTGATTACGCACGCGGTGAACACGAAAATTTTGATGGAGTACGAAAGTTGAGCACCAGTGCACCAGTAAAAAAAAGTTGAGCAATAGTGCACGACACAGGTTAGACCAAACCGAAAGAATCTGGGGCGGCAGATAAAGCGACAAATAGGGAACGAACAGTGAGCAATCGTGACAACAACATGACAGCAAGTACCAAGACGTTCTTCGTGTGTGCTATTGAAATGAGGGGAGCAGAACGAGGTCTCGAGGAGCCTTCCTTTTTCTTTCAGAAGAGTAGGTAGCTGTTCATGGCTAGCTAGCTGCATTGTACATCGGTTGCAATTTTATTACCCTCCAATCCAAACTATTGTTCTCAGATTTGTCTAGATTCAAATGTATCTAATCATGTTTTAGTGATAGATACATCCAAATCTAAACAAACCGGAGAACATTATTTTAGATCGGAGGTAGTACAAAAGATATATTCATATTTCTCTATTGAGGATCTTGGCATAATTTGATATAAATTTGGACTGTGTAAATTTACAATTGTTATTAAACTTGCACTCCAATATTTATGTTCGACGCTTTGGACAATTTGGAAGGTGTAGCAACACGCTGACATGTTTTGCTAGCACCCTATACTGGGTAGTACATGCATAGAAAGAGAGCTTAAACGGGATTGTGGCAAAGTGTTAGAAAATTCTTACCATCTTTTCTACACCCTTTTTTATTAATAACATAATAAAAGCAGGGGCCCAAATTTGAATCCAAAAAACAAATTAGCCTAATATTACATGTTAATTTAGTCGATCCGCATACAAACTACTACCCAACGATATACCCGGCTTTCTCTTCTTCTTCTACTCTCATACCACGAAGGAGGCCAATGCTTTCCCGGAGTGGGGTGAGCTAGAGGTCACGACACATGGCTCTCCTTAAAAGGCTAGTGGTAGCCTCATGATAATATGTTTTGGTCCGTCCGCAAGTACGTTTTCTTGGCTGCGGAAGTGCTATTGGCCTCACGCGTGGAGGGTGCTAGCCTCCTTCCAGCTATGCGCGCTGCTGAGGGTAGGGCACGCGCATGTGACGGCGAGGACAAAATGTGTTAGTGGTGGTGCCGCTCCGGAACAAGGGCTCATGACCGACACGTGACCAGGGGGCGCGCGATGTGTGTAGCATGGGGCGCAGCTCCCGCCGACAGAGATGAGGAGGCGGTGAATCAACCCGCGGTCCACACTTTTACATTTTATAATCCCTAGTAAATTAGGAAAGCAACCGATATAAGAGACAATTGCTTGGTGGATCAGGATTTGCGAGGAGCCGAGCATGGCGAGGAGAGAACGAGAACCAAGGTGGCTACGCCATACTCATTATTTATCAGACTGTGGGAACGCACGGACATTTAGCTAAGTGCCCGTGCGTTGCTACGGCCTACTTAATTTTTTTTACCACACATAAAAATTTAGTATACATGGAAATTCTTGACAAAATAGCATAATACCCGTGAGTTTCTACCGAAAAAACATCAAGGACAACGAACTCATGCGCAAAGGGAATACACTTCAACGGGTGCTTGACGAAAAAGGTGTTCATCAGGTGACGGTGTACCAACTCAAGATGATGTTCAGAATCCCATAACATGTCTCCTGAATTTAGCGAGCAGGTTTTAGTAGTAGTTGCAAAAAACCAACTACTTTAAATTTAGACAAACCGAGGACCCGACGCTATCATAATTTGAACTGCATAGTCCAATCATATTAATCCAAATCTACGCACACAAGACCATAAGTACAGAAGACGCAAACCTCGACCGCGCCAGAAGGAGGGGGTGGCTCGCGGACAGGAAGATTGATAGCAGAGACATCGCTGCCTCCACGGCTAACAGACAAAGTTCTTGATCTGGGAGTGCTCCCAGATACGAAATGGCGGCTTAGGGTTTTGTGAAGGGGTAATGCGGGGGGGGGGGGGGGTGATTGTAGAAGATTATAAAGGGGGAGAGGGGTGAATGGGGGTCTCTAACTTTACCTTTTGTATCCATCACCCACAAATGACATTGGCTAGGCTTCGTTGACATGTGCGACCGGTTAGATCGAGTAGCCGTGATTTTTGTGACGGGTCAATATTTTGGTAAGAAAGTAAAATGAGTGGTAGGTGAGGTACAAACCGTATGAATTTACATAAGGGCAAACCCGTACACTAAAAACGTGTGAATTTACACACGGGCATATCCGTACTTTACTGTAATTTCAAAATGCTTAAGCGTTTCCTTCTTAAAATGTAAAATACCTCAAATGCAGCCATACTACAAACTTTTAGTTTGTCTTCACATTTCCATGGATTGACAGCAAACTCTAAACTTGAGAAAATAAAAATGGTGAAACCAAAAGTACGGTGGAAACCAGTTAAGATGATAGTTCAAAGTTTGTAAAAAAATCTGGAAAACACAATATGTTGGAGAGATGACGTTCTACAAGCATGTGAAAATTCGATTTCAAAGTCCAATTCCTTCTGGACATATAAAAAACAAATTCAGGGTAAACAGTAAAAAGTACTAAAGCTTCACAAGTCATGTATAGTTTGTTTCTTGTTAGCTCTCGGATAAATATGAATTTGAACTTCAAATTCACATGTTTATAGAACATCGTCTTTCTAATACCCGTGCGTTGCTACGGTCTTATTAAAAAACTAACACAAAAGTTATCAAATAAGTATGATTATTTAGATGAATTATTCAACTTAGGTGTGCCATTAATACCTTGTGTTTCTCTCTAGGAAATAACCTATCACCTAGTAAGATCTCCCTAGAGAGATTTTGGTTATAATGAAAAGACATAGTCCCCCCCCCCCCCCTCCCCCAAAAAAGAAATCGTTAATCTACTCGTAGAAATTTTCTAAGTACCCTTAATCCACTCGTAGAAATTTCCTAAGTACTTTCCTTCAAACAGCGCTTGTGCTATAGGGGGAGGGCTTCGATTTTCCTACTATTGTGTTGTTCACAGACTTAGGAATTTGTTTTAATAGTTGTGTCATGTGTGACCATAAGTCAAGGAAAAAACATTCAAGATCAGAATCCTCATGTTGTTCCATTTGTGATACTTTTTCTTGAAGAACAAAATGTGTGGTCCTCATACCTTCAAGGGGTTATAGCCTTAGAACTCTCAATTTGTGAATATGATATACTATAGGATGTTTTCTTTGATTTATATCTGTTCTCAACAACAGAAAATCTCCCACGGAAAGAGTTATGCATCAAGGAAAGCATCAAGTTGGTTTGCATTGAAAAATACTCCCTCTGTTTCAAAATATAAGATATTTTAGCTTTGTGGAAAGAGTGTATCTAGACCACTTTTAGTGTGTAGGTTTATGTAGGTTTAGAGTGAACCTACACATTAAAGATGGTATAGATACACTTCATTCACAAAGCTAAAACATATTATATTTTGAAACGGAGTGAGTAGTATGAAAAAGTGAAGACGGATATTTATATTTAGAGCATTGTGGCACCCATAAACTTGTAAAATGGGGTCAACATGTTCTTTAGCTTGTTCAGAATTTGCAAAGAAAAAAACACCCACAAACTTAAAAAATGGGGTCAAGGGGTCATTTAACTTGTATTGCACACATTGTTTCAAAAAAAACTTGTATTGCACACATATTTTTGGTTACAATCAATGAGCACTTGGCACGTATAGCATTCCACAGAGGCAAGTGGCAAATGCCCGCTCTAGGTATTTTTGCAGAAGCTCCCAAACTTCCGTAGAATTTACTTTTTGCATCTTTCATTTGGTTAAACATATAGGGAGAAAATCTCCCCATTTCCTCGATTCCCTAACACTAGCCTACCGGACGGCTAGGATTGGATATTGTGGAGGGCCCAAAGCGGGAGGTGGATGTACGTGCTAGAGCGAGCAGCGAAAAGGTGCAATGGTTGAGGGGCATATTGGGTGGAGTCGAGCCAACAAAGAGAGCGGTGCTCTACTGAGGTCAGCGATGTCGTCGGTGCCAGCGTTGCACCAATGGCGACAACTGGGAAAAGATCACATATTACATGTCACAACGCACTAATGTTTGGTGAACATCAACCACTTCTTGATCAAAATCTTCCTACCCGAGATCATACCGAAACACGGGTGATCCTCGGTAAGCACATGATCAAAATTTAGATCAGATGAAGGCATACAGTCCTCTAACGAAATAAGAACAACTAATCCACTAGCTAATTAGCCCTTAATGGGCCTAGATCATCTACCCCTTATACCCTACCTAAACCCCTACCCGACCACAACAAAATGAGGCTGCAACGAGGGCAAAATACATATCATAGTCAGCCAGCCCGTCCTCATCAAAGGGCCATAGCCAAGTCTTCGTCAGCATCACGAAGAAATCGATGGCGTCACCTCAAGTCCTAGATGTGGCGTGCAAGCGAGGTGTGAGGGAAAGAAATCATCAGGCTCAGACAAGTATCCGGGGTAGGGATGGACCCCCTGGAGCCATCCCTACCTAGGATACTTGTCTGGTCCCAATATTTTCCTTCGCCGCAGCCAATCGTCATCGTTGGGTAGGCTAGGTTTAGGGAGTCAGCGGGAAACGGAGAATCAATTAGCCCCTATCCTGTTTAACCAGACTGAGCATGCAACACGTAAATGCTACGTGTCCAACGCTCATTGATTCTGACCAAAATCGTGTCTATAATACAAGTTAAAGGACCTGTTGACCCATTTTACAAGTTTGTGGGTGTCTTTGCACATACTAAACAAGTTAAAGGATATGTTGACCCCACTTTACAAGTTTGTGGATGTCTTTGCACGACTTGGACAAGTTCTTGGGGGTGCCACGTATGTAACTCAGAACAAATTGATGGTAAACTTTAGAGCTAAACGCCAAACCAACCATGCGACACATCAATGTGACAAGAAATTATATTGGGAGAACCTGCACGCGCTCGTTCGATGGTGCGACACATCTGCAGCCACTCGATTTTTCTCACCAACGGGCGATGGCAACTAAAAAACAAGTGTCAAGTGGAAGTTGTCAGGGCCTACTACTTTATTTTTACGTGGCAATTTTCTGAAGGAGTCGTGCGTGCACGTTCATGCTAGATTTAATAAAATGAAAACTAAGTGACATTGGCAAAAAGGCTAAGATTTGTTTGGACAAGTATAACTTTTCTTAGCCTTTTCATGGACCGTAGGTATGAAAAACAAACCAAATCTAGGGATGAATTGAGATTTTCTCAGCAAGCAACCATGAGCTCTAAAACCACGAAATGACACATTGGGTGTCCCATGAGAAACACTGAGTAGATTTAGGCGGGAAATGACCTTGAGGATTTGTGTGCATCCGATGCATCCAGCAAGCGCTAAATTAATCTCATGAAGGGTGGATGACGTTCCTGAAAGCGCAGTCAACCCTAGACTTTTCCCATCTATCGAGTTATGACTACTCGTTGGCCTTTCTCGAGCTCGCCATTGCTCTAATGGTGGGAAGAACATGTAGTGAGGTGTTTGGTGAATAGAGCATAGAGGGAGCTGCGATCTAGTGGGTGAGGTGGCGTGTTGGGGTGTATTGTGGCTTAGACCAGGATCCAGGGAGGTTCAGACAGAGGGAGGGGCACGGCGGTGAGAAAATGACACTAGTTGATATAGTAGGCAAGTGGAGTGGCGTCTAGGGCACCAACGAGTGGTGTTTACGTTAAAGGGACTAGCTGAGTGTGGCGAGAGTAGCCGTGTTTATATACCCTAAGTTGGTGGGCAATTTGGCTGCCCAAATTTGCAACTAGCAAATATATATCACATCCTCTATGGGTCGGAAAACATACATGCAACTTCCCACATTAGCAACAATGGTATATAAATGCCCATATAAATGACTAAACTTGGTTTTGTTGTGGATTAGATAGATGTTATTTTGGGATGATCTCCTCGGTTTGTTTCTCGGTATTTTTCTCAACAGAACAAAGTTGGAAGATTTTAAGCCTACAAGGGGGTAAGACAAGGAGATGTTATCTCACCATACCTTTTCTTGTTAGCAGCATAGGACCTCTTGTGCTTTCCAAATCATAGAAGTCAGTCATCAAATCACAATGGAATTAAAGTGGCTCCATCGGCCCAGTCAGTGAATCATCTTATTTTTGTAGATGAAAACTTGATGTTTGCAAAGCTAATGGTGAGGGTGAAAGTGAGATCTCGGAGTCACTTCTATTATATTGTCGGGCTTCGGGACAAAATATTAATCTTGATAAATCTTCCATATTCTTTACTGAAGGTTACTCTCAGGCCATCATAGTGATGAAGGTCAAGGGGATACTCAAAGTTTATAATAAGTCACTAAGTGAGAAGTACCTTGGTATGCCTAATCATGTAGGGAAGTCTAAGAACAGTGCTTTCAAATACTTGAAGCACCGTGTGTGGAAAAAAGTACGAAGGTTGGATGGAGAAGATCTTAACAGTTGGTGGAAAGGAGGTGTTAATTAAATCGGTGGCACATGCAGTCCCATTTTCTCTATGGCTTGTTTCAAACTTCCTAATGGATTATGTCAACATATTGATTCTCAAATTTGGAAGTTCTGGTGGGGAAGTAAAGGGAGGGAGTGCAAAACTGCATGGGTGCATGGGAGGAGAGTACAAAACCAAAATATATGGGAGGCTTGGGTTTCAGATATATAGAACTATTCAATCTTGCTTGATTGGCTCGCCAAGCCTAGCGTACTCTCCAGAACCCAAACACTCTGAGCACACGTATTATGAACATTGTTTACCATCCGCAAGTTGATTTACTTGATGCCAAATTGGGAACCCATCCATCAAATTTTTGGCGTGCATTGATTGAAGAAAATACGTTCTCTCCCAAGGCTTAATATGCAGGGTTGGCAATGGGCAAACAACTAGAATATGGACTCGAAACTGGATTCACGGAGAAGAAATGATGAGACACATAGGTTATCGCATAGATTATCCTACTACCCTAGTATGTGAACTCATTGATTCTAGCTACCACGGACATGGAATAGACAGAAAATACAACAGGTGTTTATACGGGTAGATGTTGATTTGACCATGGGACTGCTGATCTGTACCCGGAATATACAACATTTTTGGTATTGGAATTCTGAAAAGCGGGGAATTTTCACTATCCGTTCAAGCAACCAGATGTTAGTGGAGACGAAGCAAAGAAGAGAAGCTTGGCTGCATGGGAGAGCATCGAGATCGGTTGATACTAGGGAGCGGAAAAAAGGTGCATGTTGTGGAAAGCTAAGGTATCCTCAAAATTAGGGTGTTCTTATCGCGCTAAGCAAGGCAATCTCTCCCCACGGCTGATTTTCTTGAACATCGAAACATGGCAACTACAAGTTTCGGTTCATTGTTTGGGGCTGCCGACTCTTGGCGTCACTCCTTAATTGAGTGTAGAATGGCGAGGTGTGTGTGGGCGCTTGCGGATGACGAATCTATGGAGCGTATGAGGGTGACAACTAAACCAAGTGCTAAGCAATGGATCATCACTATGATGGACTCTATACCACATGATGAATTTGTTCATATGTTGGTTACTTTGTGGATGATTTGGACAGAGACGGAAAGCAATTCACGAGAGAAATTTTCCCACGATACTCTATTAATTCCTTTTTATTTTAGAATGTGATTAATAAAGAAAGCTAGTTACCCTAGAAAAGAAAAATGTTGTTAGTCTTGTCGTAGCCCATTTCTAGCGGGTCACATCATGGAAAGTGTCTTTGGCACATAGGAACCAATGCTCCTTTCACTTTTAGATTGTTGAAAATTTCAAAACCTCGCACTTTTATGTCTTCAAAAACTATTGCGTTAAATCACATAGAAGTTCCAAGTTTAGAAATTTAAAAAAATCTGAAAGTGTGAAAGGAAGCACTGGTGCCCTGTGCTACAAAATCGCTTCTCGTCACGTCACATGTTTTAATATTTCACCTCTCAGATTGTGTCCTTAGAGCCTTTAGGTGATTTTTAAACATCGGTCTGCACTACTGTTTGGCTTTGCATTGTGCACAGATCTCAATCTACGTTTATAATTAAATTCATCGTTTGAGTTGGTCGTAGCAAAATAGGGACTTTCTTGATATAAATCGCCACGTGGGAGCAACCGCTGCGGTTCCTAACGTTTAGCACATTCAGTTTCCTTTGAGATCCATGCAAACTTAAGTGCCCTAAGTTCTTTTTGACAAAGGTAATATATTAATATCATGAAGATACCAGTTACATCCTCCATTTGTAACAACGAAATGTTCTAAAGATACTATTACGGATGCACAGAGACCTACAACAAAAACAAGAAAAAAAATCCCGCTACAGTGATTAAAACCTTGTAGCTGCAACACTAACCGCTAGCAAGATAGTATCCATAGTCCAAATTCTGCAAAAGCGACGCCCACAACCTGATAATAGATCTTAGATTTTCACCTTAGATAAAATCCATCCCCTCAAAGCAATGTCTCCAACACGGCCACTGCTAGGCACAACTAATTAAGATCACACCTTGGATATTTCACCGTAAAAGATAAGACTTTGTACTTGTGTTGCCGCTCCCGCTTGTCATCTTGCTCCTACAACTCAAGAATCACCAATCAAAGTCCTCATCGCCTTGAAGACTCGGTCCACCATTAATAGACCTAAGACCTCAGCCGCCATGACATTCTCCGCCACTGTTTTCACCATGAAAATCGAAACACCGACATGTACCATGATGACAACAAAGAACAAAGCTTCGTGTCTCACCCTCCTCAAGATGCACGGCAAGAAATAGGGGCGCACACGACCGAATCTCATCCGGTCCGGGAATCTACAGGCACAAAGCATCCAATGGAGATCTCCGGCGGAGCCTTCCAGATCTTGTCACCGGCCAGATCAATGAGGCCATACATCAAGCAAAACACCATCTTGACGCGAGAATAACTCAAGGATTGCCAGCTTCATTAGGTAGATCATCATACCCCCACGCTGCCACCCTCCAGCTTCCAACAGCACTCCGGAGATGTCAGCGGGCGCCCTTGCCACCACCCGCACCACGCGGAGATGAGGGTATGATCCGCACTGAGTCCCCCAAACCCGCCGTTGTGCTGTCCTCATGGTCACGACGGCCGCCAAAGTCGCAGAAGAAGTCCGGGGCCGCCGCCCCGGCATCCATCTCCGCTGGAAGAGCCGCGCCGTCCAGGGCTCGGCGCAAGACTCCGACCAGAGATCCCGCCATGCGAGGAGGATGACACCCCCCCCCCCCCCCCCGGTCGCCGCTCGCCGCCACCGGTTGTGCTAGGGACGAGAGACCGCTGTCAAACTTTGACCGGCGGCATCCTTCGGAAGTGCACAACTCTCTTCCTATGACTACGCTATGCTTCAGGGCAGTCAAACAGTCCCAAATATCCAGATCACCAAACATGGCGTCTGGTCCAAGCTGTTTCATTCTCCTAGAGATCATGTATTTTTTAGTAGATATATAGCCTGCCAAGGCTTGAGTTACCGTGACCTTGATTACAGACGTAATCCAGCCGAAAAGGTAGAGAGCCTACTACCCATGGCAGCCCTTGTTATATAAGATATGGCAAATGGAGCTTTCTTATGTACGTTTCGTTCACACAAAGCTAGCAGGCCCACGCCGTATACCTTTTTTGACCTTTCTGCTTAGCTAATAACTTGTTGCATCGCTTGTGTGGACTATATAAGCAGCACCAGAGTGTGGCAAAGGAGGCCACGCACAAGATCATCTTCTCCTAACCTAACCTAGCCGTAGCTAGCCGGCTGCCATAGTGTCGGCAGCAGATCGATGGAGATTGCGAGAGAAACTCCGGGCAGCGCGTGTGGAAGGAGCCGGCGATGCAACACGGCGCAAGACCAGGGCACTAAGAAGCTTGAAGACCAGTTCGTTAAGGTTTGGTATCTACCAATTTAACCTACTCCCTACTACCGTTTATCATGCTCTGTTCACGAGTCTTTTGTTTTTCTCGATTGTGTTTCTCATCGTTTGGTCGTGCAATATGCACAGGAGCCAGCATGGAAGAGGTTCCTTGCTCATGTTGGACCAGGGTTCATGGTGTCTCTGGCCTACTTGGATCCTGGCAATTGTGAGCTTCTCCTTCACTCTCTTACTACCGTCTCTGTTCAAACTCTCTACATAACAGTTCTGACCGCGGCGAAACTTATGCAGTGGAAACGGACCTGCAAGCCGGTGCTAATCACAGATATGAGGTGCATTGTTTCTCCTTGATTAGACTTTTTTCCCTTGACATGGTTCTACTTCTCCTTTAGTAGGTTCCACTTCGAAGTAAAAGCAGGAGACACTTTTCTTCCTTTTGTTATGGTGTTTTACCGCTTTTTTTTTTTGGCATTTGGTGTGTCTTTGCAGCTCCTTTGGGTTATTCTGATCGGCCTCATCTTCGCACTCATCATACAATCACTCGCGGCTAATCTTGGCGTCGTGACAGGTATTGAAGTTGGGAACATTATTAGTCGAAACTTATACTAGTAGATAAAAAACCAAGTAAGTTCACGCTAATAACTGTAACTCACATGCAGGGAAGCATCTCGCTGAGCTATGCAAGAGTGAGTATCCAAAGTTCGTCATGATCTGCTTATGGCTCCTCGCAGAGTTGGCAGTGATCGCTGCTGACATCCCAGAAGGTTAGATCATCATATTGAAAATCGGTGTCATGCATATTTGACCTTGCTATAATATATAAAAAGCAGGGAATCATGCATAATAAATAAGTAAAAAAAATCAGAAACATCTGATCCAACTGCCTTTTCACAATCATTCGATCCAACTTATATATTGTACACACCGGCGGCATTAATTTTTGTTCTAATTGATTGTCCTAAATTGATCCTGCTTAGTCAACTGTTGCTAACTATAAATATGTTTCTTAAGAGTACATCCATGTGTAGAATCATACTGGTGAAGTCATGATGTGCTGAATTGGATAACAAAATATATATATATATATATATAGGAAAAATACTTCTTACTCCCGGGTGTAACTACACCCACGTCTCATATACTATCTTACGGAAGTATTTGTAATACTTTATCTGTTTGAGTATGTTCATATACTATATCTAAGATACTTCCAAGCAAGTTAGGTGAAAAAATTGCAAATGCACCCATAGTTTTCAGTATATATGTAAAATACTGTTTGTACGTACAAAATTACATACTACCCAAAAAATAGTATATATACTACCCAAATATTCTTATATACTTCATACTACCCATATATAGTCTCCAGTATGATAGATACTGCCTAAATTACGTGAAACACACGCGGATGTAACTACACCCGGGTGTAGTATGAATATGTCCTATATATATATATATATATATATATATATATATATATATATATATATATATATATATATATATATATATATATATACACTCCTTCCCAGCCATCATGGTCGGAAGTTGTCGTATGATGTGTACGTATACGTAGGACAGCATCAACATCATCACTTGTTGGCAGCTGAAGGTTGCTCCAGGCATCTAATAATCAATCCATCAC
Source organism: Avena eriantha (assembly GCA_910589775.1). Taxonomy (NCBI): domain Eukaryota; kingdom Viridiplantae; phylum Streptophyta; class Magnoliopsida; order Poales; family Poaceae; genus Avena; species Avena eriantha. The sequence goes on along the minus strand of OU342741.1, from coordinate 7,614,010 downwards.
ATCGCCTCATCGTGTCATTCATTCTATTTTGTTATAATTGATTGTCCTTATTAGTTGACTGTTGCTAACCATAAATATATTTATTACTAAGTACGTCCCAGAACAGAAGAGATGCATAGTATCATACTACTACTACACGAGGTGAAGTCAAGATGCTGAATTAGTAGAAAACAAAAATACACTCATTTCCAGCCATCGCCATCATTAGTTGTCTTAAGTATGCCGTAGGGTAGCATCGACATCGTCACTCGCCAGCAGCTGCAAGTCGCTACAGGCATCTAATAATCGATCCATCACATCGCATCATCGTGCCATTCATTCTATTTTGTTGTACTCCCTCCGCCTCAAAATACGTGACATGGGTTTGTCTAGATTCGGATATATCTAGACACGTTTTAGTATATAGGTACATGCGAATCTAGACAAACTCATATCACTTATTTTGAGACGCAGGGAGTAATTGATTGTACTCAGTCAACCGTTGCTAACCACTAATATGTTCATTACTATGTGTATCCTTCAGAAGCATAGATGTAGTATCATAAGTACCATACACAAGTGAAGTCACGATGCGGAATTATTACTACTAAAAACTACTGCCTCTGTTAGGGATTATAAGGCCTAAGAGCTTTTTAGAATGTTTGGATTACAAAGCCTTCCTCATTTATTATCACACCTCCTCTAATGCATGATCTTATTTTTCTTTCTCTTCTCTCGTGCATGTAAAACTATTGTTGCACTAATTAAGATGATGAGTTATTGGTTTTCTTAATCCTATCCAAGTGGCCTATAGGCCTTATAATTCCTAACAAAGGGGGTACAAACAACGCCTGCGGTGTGTAATAATGGGTCGATTACATCACGTCACCATCTGTCATTCTCATTCTTTCTTTTTATTGGCAGTAATCGGGACGGCCTTCGCCTTAAAACTTTTGTTCCACATCCCGGTGTGGGTTGGGGTCCTCATCACCGGCTCCAGCACACTCCTCCTGCTCGGCCTCCAGAGGTATGGCGTGCGCAAGTTGGAGTTTGTGGTCACCATGCTGGTGCTGGTCATGGCGGCATGCTTCTTCGGCGAGCTCAGCTACGTGAAGCCTCCGGCCAGGGACGTCATCAAAGGGCTCTTCACCCCCCAGCTCAAGGGAGATGGCGCCACGGCAGATGCCATCGCCCTCATTGGAGCTCTCGTCATGCCGTAAGCTCTTTCTTGTTAACTAATTAATCGATTCCTGCATGCTAAAAATAACTAAAAGAGAAAATTGTGTTTGAGCACCATGACCCCTACAAACCCACTAACTTTTTACAAATTTTCTTCATACTAAATCACAACAACAAAACTTAACACAAATGATGAGTGTAGTACAAGGTTATACTGTGTCACAAAAAAAAACAGAGGGAAAAGTTATAGTATGTGGCCCAGAAAAAAAAAGTGGTAGCAAATTATATGTGAATAGACCCTCAAAAAAATTATACGTGAATATAGAATTTCATCAAATTTGAGTTCAAAACAAAGAATTCATCGAATCTTGTCCTTTTTTTCTCTTGAATAAGACAACATTTTAACATGAAAATTTGATCATTATAAATTTTGTACTACAATGTGTAGATTTTTTTTCATATTTTTGAAACACCGGAAATCTCTAAAAGAAGTGGTTGCGCACCACTGTGTAGTGATTAAAATTGCGGCTTCTGACCAAATCATTGATTTCAGACACAACTTGTTCTTGCATTCGGCTTTGGTGCTCTCGAGGAAGACGCCGGCCTCAGTGAGGGGAATCAAGGTCAGACCACATATTATCAGCTAGCGAGTTTACACATGAATACTAGTAGTAATTCAGTTCAACTTTGAGTTGAGCATCTCTATCGATATGGCTCATTCACTCAGATATTGAACCCGTAGTTGTGTTTTCTCTTGGATCGATCAGGACGCATGCAGGTTCTTTCTATACGAGAGCGGCTTCGCTCTGTTCATTGCGCTGCTCATCAACATCGCGGTCATCTCCGTGTCCGGGACCGTCTGCTTCCGGGCCAACCTCTCGGTTGAGGATGCAGACAAATGCAGTGACCTTAGCCTGGACAACTCCTCATTTCTCCTCAAGGTACTACCTGTTACAATTAATATTTACCACGTGGATCCTAATATTCTATCATTGCCACATTCTCATGATTACTTTGTTAAAATTACAATCTCTTAATTTTTTGGTGGATCAGAACGTGCTCGGCAAGTCGAGTGCGATCGTCTATGGCGTGGCACTGTTAGCCTCCGGGCAGAGCTCCACCATTACCGGCACATATGCTGGCCAGTACATCATGCAGGTACCAACTGAAAGTTATTAGCAACTGATTCTCAGCGACTCCATTGTTAGTTTCTACTCATAGTCCATGCACATAAACCTTGAAGCACAATGAGTTTGACCACGCTAGCTGTAAATAAATCAAACTAGGGGTTCCTGGACATCAAGATGAAGACGTGGATTAGGAACCTGATGACGCGCTGCATCGCCATTTTCCCGAGCCTAGTCGTCTCCATCATCGGCGGCTCCAGTGGTGCTGGCCGTCTCATCATCATCGCATCGGTAGGGTGTTATCTTCTAACTAATGATAGCATCGGAATTATCGGGTTCTGCTTATATATAACTGGTTTCTGTGTGTCACTGAATTTCCTGCAGATGATACTGTCGTTTGAGCTGCCATTTGCACTCATCCCGCTCCTCAAGTTCAGCAGCAGCAGAAGCAAGATGGGACCTCACAAGAACTCCATCTACGTAAGCAAGCATTACTTTGTACTTTTAAAATATAAGATGTTTTACTCTATTTTAGAAACACATGAATCTAGATGACTTATAGTGTGCAGGTTCATTCATTTTACTCTGAACCTAAACACTTAAAAGCGTCTAGGTATATGCGTTAGAGAAAAATGCTGAAACATCTTATATTTTGAAATGGAAGGAGTAGTAGCTTTGTTCTTGGTCACGAACCACCCTGCATTCATGGCGTTAATGAAATTGCAAAATATCGCACGTGCAGATCATCGTGTTCTCGTGGACGCTTGGGTCGCTGCTCATCGGCATCAACATCTACTTCCTGAGCACCAGCTTCGTGGATTGGCTCATCCACAACTCGCTTCCCAAGTACGCCAACGTGCTCGTCGGTATCGCCGTCTTCCCTCTCATGCTCGTCTACGTCGTCGCCGTCATCTACCTCACCTTCAGGAGGGATACCGTCGTTACCTTCGTTGCCGACTCGGCCGACACAGAGAAGGCAGCCGGCGGTGATGACGATGATGACCCCGTGCCGTACCGTGAGGACCTGGCAGACATACCGCTCCCAGCCCACGGTAGATCAGACTAGTTTCCATCATCTTGTGCATATGTATATGTAAGGACAAATGAGTAACTTGCTACGCCACTTATGGCTCCCCTCTCTATCGTCTTGATGTATGGTTACGCAAGTAACGTTTTTTACGGTTCAATGTTCTTTCTGGTGCCATCCTATGGGGTGTGTGGCAGTGGCGGAGCTAGCCAAGAATAAATGTGGGGCAAAAACAAAATTATGGATGTTTGGGGGGCAAATGGCACTACTTTTTCTTTTCTAGGTCACAAAAAAAAATTCCTCCAATGATTTTTCAGTGGAGTAACAGGAATAATGTAGTGTTTAAGTTACTTGGATTAACATATGAACATGTGTGGAACATTGTATCAGAGACATTGGACGATATTCTCCAAGGAATTGGAGGGGACAAAGTTGGATTAATTCATGGACAAGTTGATGCACAAGATCAAGACCCCTTTAAATCTTGTTGAGCTAACGCCGAGAAGGCGTCCTGCGACAGTGATGACAAGCCTGTTCCATACCGTGAGGACCTTGCAGACATATAGCTCCCGGCCCACGGTAGAGCAGACTAGTCTCGATCGTCTTGTTGATAAGTATATGTACATCGTGTCTCCTCGGTCAGTGTCGTGGATATGTAATCAATCTGAACTTCACATTCTCAGAGAACAGCTGTTGTTTTTGTAGAAGATAGTAAAACCCTAATATTTCGGTGTATTGATTTGACCCTCGTGGAAGGTATATATAGAGTTATAAGGGGTTGGTAGACTTGGAGTACAAGATGATCGTAGAGTCCTAATCTATCTCATATATGTATATGTATCCGTATTTTAACATCCTCCCTCAGTCGTAGCGGGAGTGAAGCGGACGCTTGCGATTGGATTTGAAGTCGATGTCGTAATCGTCGTATGTTGTGGGGCCGTCATTGTCGGAGGCGCAAAAAATAGCACAATTTTTTTGTTGTTGTTGAAGAAGCTGCAGCTGTGGACGTTTTGCACCTTATAAAGGTACCGTCGGGGGCATCTCGCGGACGCGATCATAGGTGAGACCACCAGTTTTGCTAGGACTGGAGGAAGCCACCAAGCACACACGGTTTTGCCAGAACCGTATGCGCGGTCGTAGGGGCATCATAGTTGTGACGCCGGTTTGTTGATGCGGCCGTCGTTGTAGACGCGGTCGATGCCGTCGTCGGGGTCGTGGACGCGGCCATACCGTCGCCGTGCCTTGCAGTACGTGTACTGTCAGAGGGCATCGTAGTTGTATGTCCATCGTGTGGACGATGTAGCGGCGGCGGTGGCGGTGTGTGTCGACGAAGATGTTGATGAAGACCACGTTGATGTAGACCTTGGCGATGATGTTGTCGGCGATGTCGCAGTTGGCATGAGTGTCGCTTGAAGGCGTCCCTTGTAGCGACGATGGTGTCGATGTTGTCCTGCACGTGAGAAGTCGTCGAAGTCGTGTCCCACACCAACCTGGCGTGTGGATGATGTTGATGTCACTTATCTGTAGATGTGCTCGTCGAAGATCTTGGTGTAGTCGTACAATTTGATGTTGTGGTTTGGGTCGATGTAGTCCAACTTGATGCAGTGTAGATCAGCACGGCGCGATGTAGTCGTCTTAATGAAGATCGCGTGTGAGTCGCGTGTCCCTAAGTCAACGAAGATGTAGATGTGGCCGTGCGTGTCATCGTCGTCGTTGTGCCATAGCCTTGTGTCGACGTACGTTTGTTGGCCGAGAAAACTCTGGTGCCTCTCTTTCAACGCCTGGTGCTGGCCTCACGCCCGTGGCTGTGGAGTTTTGCATGCGCGTCAAGTGGAGGAAGCTGCAGGCGCGTGGCTCCATGGCACCGAGTGGGATGCGTGCGTGGCCGCGCGGCTGCTGTACGGCTGAAGTAGCAGGCCTATCAACGTGGGACTCAGCTCGAATCGGCTCGTCCGTGCGCGAATCCTCGGATCGATGCCGGCTGAAGCCGCGTGTTTGGAGATATTTTGTTGATGACGATCTTCGCTGCCGTGAGGACTGATTTGCACTGAATTTGACTGGAAGACGTAAGACCTAAAATATTTAGAGATTTTATTTTGTGGCTAATCGGATCTAATCTATGAATCGAAGAATTTCGAAATTTGGATCTAATCTACTCTAAAGAACCAATCAGATCTTTGATCTAGACCGGGTGCCGCGCCCCCGACGAGTAATCTCCCCGGGGGCGACGCGTTATGGAAGTGGTGGAAGAACCCAGGATCGGCGTCGTGAGGCTAACCGCTCTGATACCATGTAGAAAATAGTAAAACCCTAATATTTTGGTGTATTAATTTGACCCTCGTGAAAGGTATATATAGAGTTACAAGGGTTGGTAGACTTAGAGTACAAGATGATCTTAAAGTCCTAATCTATCTCATATACGTATGTGTATCCGTATTTAACAGTTTTATCACAAAATTTTACCTTCAACTTCCTCTTCTTCCCGTCTCTTTTGGTTTTCTCTCTTTATATTCTCTAGTGAAAGCTAACCTACTTCCTCCGATCCATATTAACGTTCTCGGATTTGTCTAGATTTAAATATATGTAGTTATGTTTTAGTGCTAGATATATTCAAATCTAAACAAATATAAGAACATTAATTTGAATCGGAGGTAAGGATGCAAGTGGGTAACCTTTAGGATACGCTCTAACCTCTTTAGTACAATAAAATGAACTAGATTTTTACAAATCAAACTTTTTGAGAAAACTAGTTCATTTATTTGAACTAGACTAAAATAGAGGGTACAACTTGCATCTCTAATCGGAGGGAGTAGAATTTTTGTCAGTCCACAACCTTTGACGGTTCCTGGACTGAGTTCCTACACGTGCCGGGTCAGCTTAAAGCTTACAAATGGGACAAACTATAGTCTTAGATGCACCGTGCCAACGCGTTACCTCTTCATCGGTTCCTCTTACACCTGTGGACCTACGTCACTCTCATGTGCGTCCATGGAGGACACCTTCCCTGAAATATGGCTCGCTTTCAATGCCTCGCGCCGGCAAAAACGTTGCCTCGGAACCTCCTCTGCTGGCCTGGCCACTAATATGCAACGCCGCATTCCATATATCTAGCCTACCAAGCCAAATCGTTGTCCCTCTTGCGCCTAGCATGCGAACATTCCTCGGCCAGACACAAGCCTACAAATTGGCCCTTCTCCTCTCCCATGCACCCACGCGGCCCTCTAACATCTTCTTCCTCTCCTTTCCAAGCATGTCTTGGATAGCCCTTCATATGTCCATGGCTCACGCACTATATAATAAAAATAAAAATGGTCAAGGATGACTGCATCGGGATGGTGCATGGACGACACCTTTTTCTGTGGCGCATGGTCATCCGTCGCGCTAGTTCTAGCACGGAACCTATGGGTCAGCGTCACGGTACAATGTAATCCGACACACGATAGGTGTCGTGGAAGGTGAGCACGGGCCAACACAATTTGGTGCCTGTCTATGTAACATCCACGCACGAATAAAAATTGTTCACTCCCTGAACTTCTGTCTCCACCTCGACCACCTTACCCACCTTCTTCTCAACAAGATTTTTAATCAAGGACTTGTCCCTGTATCCAACTGAAAGCTTGTGGATCTGGATCCATGCAATTATTGAGTTCAGATCAATGGATTCCGGTGCAGCAAACCCATCATAAGGCTCAATGATAACCGTGTTTTGACGAAACAACCATGGACCACCTTGCTCCACCTTCAGCCAATCCCCAAGACAGAAACACTGGATAGTGAACAGGTTATCTTCCAAAGCCGTGATCTTCACCTCTCGCGCCGGACTCCACGCCGTACGCATATGCTGCTCAAAAGTCTGAGGGCTAAAATAATTTGTTGTGTGAACTCTTGCTAGAGCCATCCACTTTATTCACTCCTTCGGAATTTCCGCTTCATCCTCAAAGATCAGGTCATCAATTCCGTCCTCCTCTATTCCAAGGCGCTGGAGCATGTCATCAAGCGCCTCAGTCTTCTTACTCCCAGATCCGCTCCCCAGATTCGTCGAACTTGAAGTAGATTGAGACTCCATGGTGCAGAAACGAAAAATCAATTCAAACCCTAGATGAGATAGGGTACAATGGAGAAATGTTACGGGGGCTGTGAGAGAGCCAACTCAAAACCGGATGAGAACCAGGAAATTCAACCGGGAAACGGACTAACTCCACACCGGGACGGATCCACGGCAACGGAGGAGTAGAGCCCTAGTCGCCAGAGCGTCTAGGTCTAAAAGCTATCCAGGTGCTGCTTGTTAGCACTAATCTTGATTTAGTTAGTTTGTTAGCTAGCTACGTGCGTGGCTGTTAGCTGCACGTGCGTCTGTGGCCCGTGCGGTGATCAGAGTGTATTTAGCTGCTTGAGTTTGTTAGCTGGCCGGGTCTTGTGGAGGAGCGAGTGGCTCGCCAAGACGTGCGTTGAGTCACGCGTACGTGCGCGTAAGTAGCTGGAGTTGGTTGCTCAGCCATTCGGTGGCCTTGGCTATAAGACTGCCATGTAATCTGTTGTGTTGTGTACTGGTTCGAGCCAGCTGAAAGAAAGAAGGAGTAGGGCGTTTGGGCGCCCACGGCGGCGTTCGTGCGTCGGCCGGGAAAATTCTGTGTCTTCCACCTCTGTCCGTCCGTGCGAGAGAGAGAGAGCGCTAGCTACTATAATCTTAGATGCACTGTGCCAATGCGTTACCTCTTCATCGCTCCCTCTTACACCTGTGGACCTACGTCACTCTCGTGCGCGTCCATGGAGGACACCTTCCCTGAAATATAGCTCGCTTTCAATGCCTCGCGCCGCCAAAAACGTTGCCTCAAAACCTCCTCTGCTGGTCTGGCCACTCATCTGCAATGCCACATTCCACATATCTAGTCTACCAAGCCAAATCGTTGTCCAGCTTGCGCCTGGCATGCGAACACTCCTCGGCCAGACTTGCCTACAAATTGGCCCTTCTCCTCTCCCATGCACCCACGCGGCCCTCTAACATCTTCTTCCTCTCTTTTCCAAGCATGCCTCAGATAGCCCTTCATATGTCCATGGCTCACGCACTATATAATAAAAATAAAAATGGTCAGGGATAACTGTGTTAGGATGGTGCATGGACGACACTTTTTTCCGTGGCACATGGTCATCCGTCACGCTAGTTCTAGCACAGAAGCTATGCATCAGCGTCACGGTACAATGTAATCGGACACACGATAGGTGTTGTGGAAGGTGAGCATGGGCCAACATAATTTGGTGCCAGTCTTCAGTCCGTAATTTGTCTGTTGGTGTAATCGTGGAGCTTATCCGGGTTGAACTATGTAATGATGTCTCGTGATCAATAAAATGATATTTTCCCTAAAAAAAATTTGGTGCCAGTCTATGTACATCCATGCAGCAATAAACTTTTAGTGCCCCATGTGATCTTTTCAGTATAACATTTTTGCCTACAGTTTTTATAGGGTTCCCTTACTAGAAATCATAGAAAATCAAAACATAATGATGCTTTCAAATATCCTAGCAAAAACTTGAATATATCACATAACGTAGTATCAAACTCATACGTCATAACATCACAAAAGTCAAAAGTGGTCATAATCAGTTTTGACATCCACCACAAAGTTTTTAGGACATGATAATGGGTGATCGATATCACATTGTTTAACTCGTTGATCACAAGGGAATCCATTTCGTCAATGGTAAGAAGTGCTATGATGAAGTGTTGATTTCTTAGCCTTCATTTCAGTCATACAGTCTGCGGCAGCTCCTGATAAATGAAGAATAAATGAAGTGGAAATTACTTTGCTCCAATAAAAGAAACATCTATGTGAGGTATATATACTAGCTAGAGGCCCAAACCTACCTTTGTTTCTACGAACAACAGACATAGGCTTACCTAGGAGCTCCTTCTGCCTTCGTGACCTACAAGTCAACAGATAACATTTGTTAGAATGCATTTGGAGGTTTTTACTTCAAGACGAAGAGATTGACGTGAAGATGGATGACATCGGAGCCACGAGGCTCTAGGTGGGCCCCATTGCGCGGCAAGGGAATCCGGTGTGCCATGGACCTTCTCTTGGGCCTCAGGCACCCCTGGCCCCTTCAGTTCCAGGTGATCCATGTCTTCATTTTTTGAAGAACCTCCATAGAAAAAAATCTTAGGTCCTTTCGAAATGGTTCGTGAAAGGTCAAGCACACACAAAATAGATTTTTCTTGTCCTACAAAGTTTAAACCCAAATAAAGGGGATGGTTTGAAAATCATAAAAATCAACGTAAAACATGGATATAATTGTAGATAGGATGAAAATATCTTAGAATATAACACAATCAACTATAAAGTTCATATATGCATTTCATGTCCATCAGAATCTTAAAATATTTTTCGTAATTTTTAAAACCGAACTATAACATGTTTGTAGTTCAAATTTGAATTATTTTTGGATAATCACTAAAAAGTTATTTAAGTATGCAAAAGTAGTTAGAAATGTAGAAAATTTCAAACTAGTTGGGAGTTGTCCATCCTTCGGGGTCTGCATTTTGTGAAAATTTGAGAGGTGCCACTTCGCACCATATTATGCACTTGCTTCACAAAATACCTTTTTGACACTTATAAATTGGAAAAACATTTTTTTATTGGTGGAAATTCTTTTTGGTAATATTGTGTGTCATGGCAAGATGCATAACTCTGTCAAGAAATGGGGACATCATCCTAAACATTGCCATGGAAAATTTGTCGATTGGACAAAATGGGGTTGATTTCCTTTTTTAAGGCCTTTACTGTACCCGTTAGGTCAACCCCTTCCATCAACTGCGGTTGTCGAGGATGGTCAGGATGTGCTTCTTTGCCTAGGGCAACCCTTTTACCAAGCGCCTCTCACTCCTCTTTGTTGAGTGACTATATGTGTATTTCATCGGGCACACACCACCATCTTTAATCGAGTGCCCGATTAGGCACTCAAGGAAAACTACCAGATTCAGTGCTCCTTTGATTTGAAGGAAATATAAAGGAAATGCAAAGGGTGGGAAACAAAAAGGAATTTTCTCTCCGGACCAAGTTCAACGCAAAATGTAGAGGAAACCAAAAATCCACTCAGACCTCATTCTTAGATCTCTTTGCACAAGGAACGTGTCAATATTTACAGCCGCCATCCTTTCCTATTCCTATATATCCAAATTCCTTTGATTTTCCTATCCTCTAAATCAAGAGGCCCACTTGTGCATGCATCAAATCGCACATTGTTTCTCTGTCGCCTCCAGGAGTGTGTCACGCACCCCCTACATGGGCTGTGACCCAAGGGAGGCCCAGCAAAGCCCAAGCCCAAATGGAGATGGACCTGGTTGTGTCCAGTGGTTTGGGGCATTGCCCTTGTATTCGGAATAGGTGAGAGTAGGACGATATTGAAGAACATTATTGTAACCCAACTGTGGAAGAAGCTAGTATCTCTTCCTTCCCCTTGCTTCCTCCCCCAACAACGACTTTGATCTACTCCAGATTCTTGTATTTGTGGATTATTGAGGGATTCGACGTTATTTGGTGTGTAGCCACTAGCTAGGATCGTAACAATTGGTATCACGAGCCATTCGATTGAGGGGATCTCAGAAAATTTCACACAAAAAAAATTCTGCGGTGGATTTGCGCTGGGGGCTTGATTTGGAGGCAATTTGAGTATGACTTGGCTGGGCTGGGATATCTCGTAAAATCCCCACACCTCGATCGTACTTGTGACGGCAGCGTGCGGCGGCTTCATCCAGTTAGTCGCGCTTGAGGTGGTGTGATTCGGCGGCGGTGTCGTTCGGCCACGGTTTCAATGCGAGACGAGGTTCGTGGTGCACACCTCGTATCACGTTAAAATCCCTCCGCTCTCGGTTGAGTCGGCGTGGTTCCGGTGGCGAATCGGCTGATTACAGAGGAACGGTGTGCTTAGTACTCGTTAGTCCGGTAGCGGTAGAAGTGGTTCTCACTGATCTTCAACACGGCGCGTCCACCGCCTCTCACGATCCGGATCGCAGTGGTCGAACAAGGTCAAGCGACGATAGTGATCACGATGGACGAATTGGCGAATCAGATGAGCCGGGTGCTGGCTCAGTTAGCTTCGGTGGCAGAGACAACGCAGAAGAACACGGAGAGTTGCCATGATCTCCGTGTCACCACTAAACGTCTCGTGAAGTCTCAAGATAATCTCGTTGTCAAGGTAGATGCGGTTGAAACACAGATGATGAGGATAAGCTCTCGCCTCACTTTGATCGAAGCCACGATTTCATCTTCCCTACGCCCTGTATCAATCCCATAAGTGTTTCACGAAGACATCAAACACCGGGGCACTGCTTCCGAGCATTCTCTGGTCAATGGTGCGTATCAGGATACTCGTACTCATTTTGCACCCAGTTCCTCTACACATGTGCAATTCCATCATGGGGGTGGGGGTAGAGAGTCTAATTGTCGTGAATTTCGCATGCCTAAAACTAGTATTCCTAAATTTGATGGAAACCATCCTAAAATGTTGAAAGAAAAAGCAGAAAAATACGTTCACATGTTCCATGTTCCTAAGGAGTATAAGGTATACTATGCTAGCCTCCATTTCACTGGTTCTGCATCATTGTGGTTGCAAACCTATGAAGCTTAACATGACATAGAAATTTGGGTCAATTTGTGTGCAGCTGTTTGTCAAAAAAATTCTAAAGACTTGTACTACACTGATATGAGAAAAGCTTTGCAAATTAGACAGCAAAGTGATGTAAAAAGTTACTCTAAAGAGTTTGAGCATCTACAACACCAGTTACTTTCCACAATTATGCTTTCGATTTTTGTAGCCAAATACATTAAAGGGTCATGGAAAAATATTAGGTATGCTATAGCTTTACATAAACCTAGAACAGTTGATGCTGCGATATCTTTGGCACTCTTGGAGGAAGCAATGTTACAAGAAGATTCAAAGGGTAAATATGAATATAGTAAATGGCATAACCAAGCTGGACGTGGGGAACTGGGTCCATGTCCAGTGGAAGCTAAGCAAGATTTGGCTAAGGCAGCAATCCTAGTGATTCCTCCTAAATTGGACACTCTGGGAGCTGAGCATAGAGCACGTGGTGAATGCTTCAAATGTGGGGGCAAATATGGCCCAACACATAAATGTCCAAAACATATTGAATTTTCTATTTTGAATGAAATCTTTGCTGCCCTAGATTTAGATGATGACAGCAACTCAGAGATTTTGAAGAAACATCAAGTGAAGCTAGCGAGGAAAGTGCAAAAGAGCAAGCTATGAGCATGTCAGCAGCTGCAACCGAAGGCACGGTTAGCAAAAGAACTATGAGGCTCCTTGAGTATATTGGACAAACTCAAATCCTTATTCTCATTGACTCAGGAAGTTCTGATAATTTCATTAGTAGTGATGTGGCATCAACTCTGCAGTTACCTGTTCAGAAAATTGTAACAATTAACATTACTGTTTCTAATGGGGAGCTAATGGTCAGTGATAATGGGTTGAAAAATCTTCAATGGGGAGTTCAGAGCAAAAGGTTTGAAGCAGATGTCAGAGTGCTTCCAATGAAATGCTATGACATGATTCTAGGCATGGAATGGTTATAAAGTATAAATGAAGGGAAAATGTTTGTGGACTAGAGAAGGAAGAAAATGAGATTCCATCATCAAGGGAAATCGGTAACTATTTGGGGTATCAATGCTAATAATGCTTATTGTCCTTTGATTTCATCTCATCGGCTAAACCTGTTGATTGAACAGGGGGGTTGTAGCTCAAATTTTCACATTGGAGTGTAAATCACCTGACACACATGTGGATACAATCCCTAAGGTTGTCCAACAGATCATTGAGAACCACAAATATCTATTTGAAAAACCTATGACCCTACCACCTGCCAGGCATTGTTACCATCAAATACCATTAATATCTGGAGCTATACCTGTGCAAAAGAAACCTTATAGATATTCCCCTACAAAAAAAGGATGAGCTGGAGAAACAGATAGCTGAAATGCTTCAAAAATGATTCATTCAGGAGAGCAATAGTCCCTATTCCTCTCATGTCATACTGGTCAAGAAAAAATAATGGAGGATGGCGATTATGTGTGGATTATAGATACCTTAATGCTTTAACAGTTAAAAACAAGTATCCTTTGCTTGTAGTTGATGAGTTATTGGACGAGTTGGATGGAGCAAAAAAATCACCAAGTTAGATCTGCGCAGTGGATATCACCAAATTAGGCTGGCACGGGGAGAAGAATTTAAAAATGTATTCAAAACTGATCATGGCACTAGGAATTTAAAGTGATGCCCTTTGGACTCACTAATGCGCCTGCCACATTTCAAGCATCAATGAACACGGTTTTGCAAACCTTCTTATAAAAGGAGTGATAGTGTTTATGGATGACATTCTGGTGTATACATCACATATGGAAGCACATCTAGAACTACCGCAACAAGTGTTTTCTCTATTACAAGCCAATAACCTCTTTATCAAACTATCCAAATGCTCTTTTCTTTAGTCTAATCTGGAATATCTGGGACATGTGAGTAGTGGATCGGGAGTTGTAACTAATCCAGCTAAAATTCAAGAAATTAAACAGTTGTCTACTCCCACTACAGTCAAGCATATTAGAGCATTTCTAGGGTTGCCAAGTTACTACATGAAATTTATTGCACGGTATGGCATCATCAATAAACCATTGACTGATTTGCTCAAGAAAATGTACAATTTCTTTGGACCAAATCAGTAGAAGAAGCCTTTGTGACTCTGAAAGCAGCCCTCATAGTAGCACATGTGTTGGCTTTACCGGATTTTCAACTCAATTTTGACATTCACACTGATGCATCTGGAGTGGGAATTGGTGCAGTGTTATCCCAAAAAGGTCATCCTATTGCTTATCTCAGCAAGACCTTAAGTGCAAGAGCACAAGACTTTTCCACTTATGAAAAGGAATGTTTAGTTGTGATCATGCTTGTGGAAAAATGGAAATCCTACCTCCATCATAAAGAGTTCACCATATACACTGATCATAAGAGCCTTACTCATTTGGAATCTCAACAGTTGACAAATTCCATTCAGCATAAAGCCTTTTGTAAACTACTGGGTTTGAACTATCAAGTGAAGTACAAACAAGGCACACCAAAATAGTATGGTTGATGCTCTCTCTAGGTGTCCACAAGCAACTACTGAATTAGCTGCACTTTCTATGACTAAACCTAAATGGCTTGAAATTATGGTGGAAAGTTATGTGCAGGATCCTCGGGCTAAAGAACTCCTGACCTAGCTAAGCATTAGTAGCTCGAATGATCAAGGGTTTTCTTTGCCTGAAGGTGTGATTAAGTTTAACAACATAGTTTGGCTTGGAAATCACACTGAAGCCAAACAAGCAATTCTGTTGGCTCTTCATTCCGGTGGATTGGGAGGCCATAGTGGATTCACAGCTACATATAACAAAGTCAAAGCTTTATTTGTCTGGCCACAACTGAAAGAAGATGTCAAGGAATATGTGGCTCATTGCATAGTGGGTCAACAAGCTAAATCTGAACATGTTGGTAAACCTGGGTTCCTTCAACCCTTACCCATACCAGAGAAAGCTTGGGATATTGTCAATTTGGATTTCATTGAAGGATTGCCAAAATCCAGCAAATATGACACTATTTTGGTGACCATTGACAAGTTCACCAAGTATGGGCACTTCATACCTTTAGCTCATCCTTATAATGCATTATCCACTGCTCAGCTCTATGTGGACAATGTTTATAAACTGCATGGGATGCCCAAAATCTGACAGAGACAAAGTTTTTACAAGTACTCTATGGCAACAACTATTCAAGTTAACTGACAGAACCCTCATTATGATGGACAAACTGAACGTTTGAACCAATGTTTGGAAACCTACCTCAGGTGCATGACACAGGCTTGTCCAGCTAACTGGTCAAAATTGATTTCTTTGCCAGAGTTTTGGTATAACACATCTTATCATTCAGCCTTAGGAAAAAATCCTTTTGAAGTATCTTATGGTTATAAACCAAAGCATTTTGGACTGCAAGATATTTCAACAACTGATCCAGATACACCTGATTTGGCAACTTGGCCCAAGGAGAAGGATGCCATGCAGAAGTTGATTCAGTGGAATTTACTCAGAGCACAACAACGAATGAAGAGCCTAGCTGATAAGAAACGTGTAGAGAGGCAGATTGTTGTAGGAGACTAGGTATATTTGAAGCTACAACCATACATCCAAACATCCATTGCCAGAAGGTTAAATCAGAAACTCTGTTACAAATATTTTGGACCCTATACAGTTTTGCAGAAGATAGGTGATGTGGTTTATAAATTGGATTTACCTTTAGGCAGTCAAATTCACCTAGTGGTGCATGTCTCCCTACTAAAACAAGCCTTACCTGCTAATACCTCTGCTCAACCAGATTTTCCATCACAGTGTTCTATGTTGGACTGTCAACTCATGCCGTTACAGGTATTAGACACTCGACATATCTCTACTGGACACTAACGAACTACTTTGATTCAGGTTCAATGGACTGGCTTTCCTCCTTCTTGGACAACCTGGGAGAACGAGGATCGGCTGCGCAAAGCTTTTCCAAATGCGGCTCTTTGGGGGCAACCAGCTACTCGGGGAGAGGGGAATTCACACACCCCCTACATGGGTCGTGACCCAAGGGAGGCCCAACGAAGCCCAAGCCCAAATGGAGATGGACATGATGTGTCCAGTGGTTTAGGGCATTGCCCTTGTATTCGGAGTAGGTGAGAGTAGGACGGTATTGAAGAACATTATTGTAACCCAACTGCGGAAGGAGCTAGTATCTCTTCCTTCCCCTTGCTTCCTCCCCCAACAATGACTCTGATCTACTCCAGAACCTTGTATCTGTGGATTATTGAGGGGTTCGACGCTATTTGGTGTGTTGCCACTAGCTAGGATCGTAACAGAGTGGTCCCGGTTAATGTGGATGCGGCATTGTTCGAAGATCATCTAAGCATGGCTATAGGGGCGGTGATTCGTGATCACCGTGGAAGTTGTCTGGTTGTGGCATATGAACCCCTCTAGGGTTTCTCATCCCCTGAACTTGCGGCGGCAGTGGCTCTTGGGCGATCGGCTCTCATTACGCGGGACAAGGGCGTCAACAAGGTGATATTTGCCTCGGACTGTCTATCCCTGATTCAACTGATGGATTCTCCAGCTCCTGATCGTTCATAGGTTGGCTCGGACACGCTCGGTGGTGATGGACATCAGGCACATTGTAGCGGGTTTCAGTTCTGCTACTTCCTATCATGTTAGGCGTTTTCTTAATGACCGCGCGCGGCACACGTTGGCTATGCCCCGCATGTAAGCACGCGCCTACACAAGAAGGCCATATATTGTACACAAATCCGATCGACATACATTGATTCCCTACGATCAGCGACAGAGATGCGATACATTGATTCCCTACGATCGTGGAAAGTATTAACTGCACCGCCATAGTCACGGCCGGCCAGGAACCTTCCCCCTAGAACGTAGTACGCTGCAAATCGATCGACCTGGAAACCACGGGACGCAAAAATGGAATGCCACCGCCAATAGTCGGAGGAGAATCCGACCGCAGTAATTGCACATTCCATATGCACATTCCCGTTGACCGATCGTATCCCGTCGATCGCGTCGCCTTGCCATGCACGACGCACGTCGGTTGCCGCCCGACCCCCTATAAATCACACCCCCGATGCGGCCAATCTTGTCATCATCGAGCAGCAAACCAATCTGGTCTCTCTTTTCGTTCTCTGCAGGTCTAGGTTTCGCGTGCCTCAAGCTTCCCCGGCGATCTCGCCCATGGCTCCGTCCAGAAGGCTCCCTGCTCTGATGCTGGCGCTCCTGGTGTCGCTGCTCGCCGCGCCGGCGGCGTTTGGGGCCGACGTCGGGCATAGCCACCGCCACCTCTTGGCTCCGGCTCCTGCGCCGGCGACAGCGACAGCCTCGCCCGCTCCTGCCATGCCGCCTTCCGCGTCGACAACGTCCAAGCCGCCCACCGCGGCGGCGTCGCCCGCACCCGCCATGCCGGCCCCATCGTCGCCGTCCGCCCCGACCCCACCTTCGCCGTCCGCGGCGCCCCCGGTCGCCACCGCGGCACCTTCACAGGCTCCCAGCAGCGCAACAGCCACCGCGGCACCTTCACAGGCTCCGGCGCCATCGCCTCCATCGCCTGCCCAAGACAGCGCCAACAGCCCGTCTCCGTCGACCTCGTCTCCGAACGCCACGACGCCGACTCAGCAGGCGGTCCCGAGCAGCCCGACCGGGGATAGCAGCAGCAGCGGCGGCGCCACGTCCGGAGTGCCGACAAGCGCAGCTGCCTTGACGGCCGTCGGAGTGATCTCCATGATGATGCTCCTCTAAACGCCTACCTAGTTCGTCGATCGGTCGGTTTTTCTAGATATGCAATCGAGTTAGTTTATTAGTCGCTGGTGTGGTGTGTGGTTTCATTATCTATCAGTTCGAGAATTGTTAGATCTACCATCATAGTCCAAGATCTAGTCGAGCCTTATTAAGTATTAGAGTATTTTACGGAAGTTTTTGTCAGAAGTATGCCCTTCTACACAGTGTGTCGTGCAACCGATTGACCAGTATTATTTTGTGTCTTTTCTACAAATTTATTATATGCATGCGTGATCTATATTTTAGGTATGGTTTGTTTGGTATATTTATTTTCATTACAAAGATGTGTGCCTTGACGATGAATTCTCAGCTGTATTGCATGACAGCTACTGTAATCTCTCTGCACAATATTAGGCCAACCCTGAATTTTAGGACATGTGTACGTCTAAATCTGAAGTTTTATACTCTTCAAATAGTAGTAAGTTATTTGATGACTTTGCAGTTAAGTTTCGTACTCTCGTCATTAAGTTACACACTATTTTAAACTAAGTTATACAAAATCATGAAAACCTAGGGTAAACACTTTCACTGGTGAATTTGTCGTACTCTCATCATTAAGTTACGAATTATTTTGAACTAAATTACAGAAAATCAAGAAAACTTAAGGTAAAGCACTCACAGAAGTAACTTTGTATTTTTTATGTTTTTACTATTTCTTTCGATTTTACTGTCACTCGGGTCATATGTACCTATGCCCCCATTTTTGTTGTTGTCCTTCGGCTTCACTCATTTTTCAGCCTTAGTTGTTCCGTCTTTACAAATGGGATCATGCAACCCTCTCTGAGTCATTCTACTACGAAACCAAGTTTTCTACTTCTTCTGTCCCAACATAGATGTCTAAAATTTATCTAAATTTAGATGTATCTATATACTAAAAAGTGTCTAGATTTATCTAAATTTAGACAAATTTCCAACATATATTTTGTGACCGATGGAGTAGTAGAAACTAAGTTTACTGTTCCAAAACAAAGATATTAATTCCTTTTCTAATAATTTAGCTCCGTGTGCATGGGCATGCAATATTCCGGATCAACTCAAACTGAAATTGCTCTTTTCTAAATCAAAAAAACCAAGATCTCCATAGACCGAGACTTCGCTAAATGCTTACATCATGCACGCTACTGAAAACTATACTACTCTCTTTTTCAAATTAGATATCTTAGATTTATCGGATATCCGTATATATCTAGACATGGTTTACTGTATATATACATGTTGAAAGAGTATGAGTTTGGAGGAATATGATGGTTATATTATTAAGCCTCATGGACGAGTATATATAGTCGTACGGAGGATCATCTTGGAGGACAAATCAATTTAGTACTGTACGTAAACAGATCCTAACTCTGTCTAAACTACCATAACAACAGTATATACCGAATACTCTAACACATGTGAATCTAGACGAATCTCCTCATCTAATTCGAGATGGAGGGAGCGAGATGGAGGGAGTACAAGTTGGTCGATCCAAGCATCATAAACATGAGATATATCCAATAGATCCATACAGCTCAGCACCATGGGTATGAAATCTTCACCTTGATGACTTTACCATGGTCGCCACCGCGGACTACTTTATCATACTCGTCACGGTAAAATGTTAGATCACCTCGGAAGGAGATGGTACGGCCCTCACCGTCGCCATCACTAACAGTCGAAACACGCAGGTTTAGCTTGATCACCAAGAGCGGCTCCAGGTATATCGGAACAGCCACCCATCTCCGCGACAACGGGACTTCACCATCATCAGCAACCTCCGCCTTGTCATACTCTCGGCGAGAGAACAACACGACCCTCTCGTCGCCGGCGATCTCGCCATACACGCATGCGGCGACACTCGTCGCTCCAGATACGAGATCGGCCAGGGTCACCCTCACGTCGGCCTGTATAGCCTTGTGCATTGCCACAAAGGTCACGTCTATCTTGCGGCCTCGTTTGGTCGAGATGGTGTCGGTGATCACGCGGTTGCACCCGTAGGGGTCCACTACGAAGTCCCGGAGGCCTCCCTCATCGTCGTCCTTTGGGATGTTGACTTGTATGTGGAAGCGGTCCTCGATGGCCTGGCCTTCCGCATGGAGTACCAGATTACCCCATGAGTCAAGGTTGCGCCCTCTTTGCCACGTGGAGGTGGAGTGGTATAGGGAAAGCATGTTAGGGCCGATGGCGGCAAAGGTTCCCATGAAGGGGTCGAAGCGGGGACGGACCGCCAGCAGCTCCACCATGTACCTAGAGAGGAAGTAGGCCTTCCGTATGTTCTCGTTGTCTCCCTCGTAGCGGATTCTTGTACTCGGCGGTGAGGACCCCTGGTCTATGCCGCCGTCGTCGCCATCGGAGTCCAGGTCAGAGTCATGGTCCTCGTTGATGATCTCGCATTCGGGGAAGCTGTCGATCTTGTTGTTCCAATCTTCGCCGCCATCGTTAGCTTGTTGCTGGTTGCAATCTTCATCTTCTGCAGAAGCAGCAGCATGAGGAGATTCTTTTTCTTCGGTCTCCGATACTTTGGCATCTTCTCCCGTTCCTCTTGCCCTTCCAGCTCCTCTAGTAAAAAGAAGAACGAGTCTTCGAACGATATCTCGAGCCGAGTGACGAATAATCCTAGCTGGCTCAGAGATGCATGCCTGTTTCAGGAGACGATGGAGCAGAGCATACTGTTTTAAAATAAAAAGTACTGGTAGAAAAAGGATAAATATAACAATTATACTTCCTCCGTATTGAAAAGGAAATTAAAAAAATCTATAAACTAAAGTGCGTCTAGATTGGTTTAAATTTAGAAATCCGCGACATCCTTTTTAGTACTGAGGGAGTACTACAGATCAGAATCGCTTCCGTATATGAATATGTATGTGTAGACCATCGATACTGTGACATTTTTTTTTTGGCTAATCAAAGCAAAATAACAAGGGAGAAGCAGATATACAGAGTACAGACCTGCAGACCGCACAAGACGGATTCTCTTTCGGGCGGCTCTCCGGCGGCAGCCATAGCCTATTACGCCGGCGGCAACCGTAGCTAGATCGACTGCAAGGTACGGACGGTGCTGTTGGCCGTCCCGATCGACGACCGTTTTTATATGTGTGCGGGAGATGCACAATCCTAGTCCTTCTCGGCCGTACGTCCCGGCCGTTTCCTTGACGGCCACGGTTGGAGTGTCGTCAGACCGGTGCCAATAGAAGGTCTTGACGGCCGTTAGAGTGATGGACGTACGTGAGCTAACGATGCTATTCCAATTTCCAAATATATATACTCCCTCCGGCCCCCAATTATTGTCCGTGTGGTCAGTTCAATCCGAAACTTGCAAATAGACCTAGTAAATCGATTCCAATCGTTACAAATTTTGCTAGATTCAAAATTCAACTTTGCCGATCCGTCCTCCACCCCCGCGACGGACCAGCCAAGATCGAGTGCACATCCTCGCTGTCGTCCCCACTGGTGGAGGCGGAGGCCAATCCCCAGCCGCCCGTCCCCGCCCACGATCCCCGCGCTCGATCCTAGCGCCCGCCCGCGATCCCTCCGCCACTCCATCGAGCCCCGCCATCTTCCCCCGCCACAGCAGCTCCCTCGAGCTCCCTCGAACACATTTAAGTCTAACCCACTTCCTATGCATAGGAATCTTATACGCAAATAAATTCCCAAAGAACAAAGTGACAGGCATAGGAACATAAAACGAGAGTAACTTCAAAACTTTCAGCAAATAGAGAGGTGTTTCAGTATCATGAAAACTTTTACAACCATATTTTTCTCTCTCATAATAATTTTCAGTAGCCTCATAAATAAACTCAACGATATAACTATCACATAAAGCATGCTTTTCATGATCTACAAACACATAATTTTTATCAAGCTCAAAAATAGTGGAATTAAAACCTTCAAACCCACTTTTAACAATTTTATAACAAGATGACTGATCAATCTCATTTTCAATAATAGTACAATTAATATTATCAACCAATATAGGACCATCATCTAGAGCTTTATTATAAGCATTTTCAAAAGAATCGACAGGAACATGACATTCGTCCTCCTTTGGTAAGCATGCGGGACAATCAAATAATATAAGGGGTAAAGAGTTACTCTCATTAAAAGGTAGGAATGGGTAGATCCATTCTTCCTCCTCTTGATCATCACTCTCCTCCTTTTTTCATCTAATGAGATTCAGTTTCAGTAATTTCTTCTTCCATAGACTCCTGCAAGGCATTAGTCTCTTCCATTGGTGGAGAGTATCTATTAAGATATTCAATAATATAGCCATTTTCTACCTTGTAATTATCAAAAAAAAATAAGTATATCATAAACCTCATATTTATAAGGTGAATCATCAGTATTTTCAAGAAAACTAGCAAGTTCAAATGCACCCTTCCAAGCAATAAATTTTTCAATTTGTTCCACATCATAAAAGTCATAATTCCCTTTAACATAAGAAGATATGGTAACATTATCATTATACTCACATTGAAAAGGGAGGTATTTATACCTCCTACAGCAACAATATTTATCAAAGCAATAAGTAACATTATAAGTAGAGCACACGTTTATAGCAATGGTATACAATTTATCAATTTTTTCCCATAAGTGTTTCCCTTTTTGTGACAAGCGGTGTTCCTTATAATAATATTTTTGTTCTTCCGTGAACCCACCTTGCCAATAAGATTCAGTTTCAAAAAAACCAACCATTGATAGAAAGCATGATAAAGCAAGACAATAACAGACCAATGAAAATAACAACTATAGTAGGGACTAATTTTTTTGTATTTTTGATAAAGAAACAAGCAAACAAAGCAAAAACAAACTAAGCAAAACAAAAACAACAAAGTAAAGGGATTGGTTATGAGGGACTCCCCTTGTGAAGATGTCCTTGACTCCCCGGCAACGGCGCAAGAAAAGTACTTGCTGACTCGTGTAATAACGAGCTCGCTGGGGAACCCTAAGAGGAAGGTATGATGATCACAGCAGTAAGTTTACCTTAGTTATGAAACCAAGGTTATCGAACTAGTAGGAGCAAGAAAACACCTCCACGGTGTTGCTAGCTGGCCTTTGGCAGGACGCACTACCGGTGCTAGCAGCAACGTGGAAACCTGCACAACACAACCACAGAACTTTGCCCCCAACTTACAGTGAGGTTGTCAATCTCACCGGTTTTGCTGAAAACAAAGGATTAAATGTATTGTGTGGAAGAAAGTAAAAGCTTGCAGAAAGTAAACAGAAAGCAGTAAACAGTTGTAGATTGATGGTAAAAGAAAGGATCGGGGTCCATAGTTCACTATTGGTGGTTCTCCTTAAGATAGATGACATGTTGGGTGAACAAATTACAGCGGAGCAATTGACAAATATCGAGAAAGCATACATGCATATACTAATCATCTTGACTCCTTTGAGATTTGATTGGGCATTACAACATTATACATAGACCGTAATCCAACTACATCTATGACTAATAATCCACCTTCAGGTTATTATCCGAACCCCCTCCAGTATTAAGTTGCAAGCAACAGATAATTGCATTACGCATTGCGTGTAAAGTAAACAATATGATTGTTCTATGAACAAAGGATTGTTGTTTTCTCCCTAGTAGCAACAGCACATCTAGTACCTTAGAGATTTCAGTTACTTCCCCAGATTACTAGAGGCATGAACCCACTATCGAGCATAAATACTCCCTCTTGGAGTTGCTAGCATCTACTCGGCCAAGATATCTACTAAGGCTGGGCCTAGTGGGAGTATCATAGCTAGTATCATGCATGGCATGTTGGCAAAAATCTGACGTGGCACAACAATTAATGAAGAAAGAGATGGTTAGAGTATCATAGGTAGATACCGTACCATAGCACGTAAAACTAGAAAATTTCATGCAAATAAATCTTGTACACAATTTTGCATTGAGATTCTACAAATCTTTAAATATAGTACTACTATGATACTATCATATAATACCGTGCACTATGGACATAGTATCATACGCTAGTATCATATGCATGATATTACTGTATGATACTACCACTATGACCAGCCTAACAACGGAGAGCATGCAAGATCACAAATAACAAAGACATGATAGAATCAATAATCAATCTGAAATAGCATCTCAGTATCTATCGGATCCCCGCAAACACAATGATGACCCACAAGTATAGGGGGTCTATCGCAGTATTTTTGAGGGAAGTGAAACCCAATTTATTTATTCGACACAAGGGGACCCCAAGAATATTTATAAGCCTTAACAACTGAGTTGTCAATTCAGCTGCACCTAGAAACAATCTTGCTCACATCAGTTTATCAGTAGCAACAGTTTCGTAGTAGGAATAGTAAAGTAGCAGCAGTAGTAAAGTAAAAACAGTAGTAACAATGGCAGTAAACAGTAGGATTCGAGTGTGGTAGGCATAGGGATGGATGGACGGGCGTTGCATGGACAAGACAATTTACATGGCAATCAGAACATAGGGCAATTGCAGATAAATAAGATAAAGCATCCAAGTACTAGATAATCCTAGGCATGTGTTCCATATATAGTCATACGTGCTCGCAATGAGACCTTACACAACATCTTTTGTCCTGCCAGCTCGTTTGCAGCGGGCCTCAAGGGAACTACTGGCAATTAAGGTGCTCCTTTTAATAGAGCACTGATGCGCTCGACTTTCGACGTAGAGCTCGTTGGGAACCCCAAGAGGAAGGTATGATGAGCACAGCAGTAAGTTTTCCCTCAGTTAAGAAACCAAGGTTTAATCGAACTACTAGGAGCAAGGAAACACCCCAAAGGTGTTACTAGCTGAGCTTTGGTAGGGCGCACTACCGGTGCTAGTATCAACGTGGAGACCTACACAACACAACCACACAACTTTGTCCTCAACTTGCGATGAGGTTGTCAATTTCACCGTGTTTTGTGGAAAATAAAGGATTAAACGTATCGAATGGAAAGAAGTAAAAGTTTGCAGAAAGTAAATACAAAGCAGTAAAAGATTGTAGATTGTATGTAAAGAAAAAGGACCGGGATCCATAGTTCACTAGAGGTGGCTCTCCTTAGATAGATAACATGCTGGGTGAAAAAATTACAGCGGGGCAATTGACAAACACCGAGAAAGCAATACATGCATATACTAATCATCTTGACTCCTCTGAGACTTGATTGGGCATTACAACATTATACATAGACCGCCATCCAACTTCATCTATGACTAATAATCCACCTTCAGGTTATCATCCGAACTCCCTCCAGTATTAAGTTGCAAGCAACAGATTATTGCTTTACGAACTGCGTGTAAAGTAAACAATACGATTGTTCTATGAAGAAAGGATTGTTGTTTTCTCCCTATTAGCAACAGCACATCTAGTACCTTAGAGATTTCTGTCACTTCCCCAGATTACCAGAGGCATGAACCCACTATCGAGCATAAATACTAACTCTTGGAGTTGCTAGCATCTACTTGGCCAAGATAGCTACTAACAACGGAAAGCATGCAAGATCTCAAATAACAAAGACATGATAGAATCAATAATCAATCTGAAATAGCATCTCAATATCCATCAGATCCCCGCAAACACAACATGTATGAATTACAAATAGATGATCTTGATCATGAACGGAGCTCACAAGATCTATACATGAAAGCACAAAGGAGGAGAACCAGCCATCTAGCTACTACATGGATCCGTAGTCCAAGGATGAACTACTCACGCATCACACCGGAGGCTTGCATGGTGATGAAGAAGGCCTCCAGGGTGAATTCCCCTCTCCGACAGGGTGTCGGGAAGAGCTTCAGATCCCTCCCGATCTAGGGATGGAGATGACGGCGGCTATAGACTCTTTCGTGGATTTTTGATCGGGTACTTAGGGTTTACGTCCTGAGGGCATCTTATAGTCGGCAGGGGAGGCCGAGGGGGTGCCTGGGCTGGCCACACCACCCCCTGGCGCGGGCCAGGCCTGGTCGCGCGGCCAGGTGGTGTGGCCGCCTTCTGGCCCTTCTCCGTCTCGTATTCTGGCACTTGATGACTTCCGGAAAAATAGGCACTTTGGCTTTTGTCCCGTCCAATTCCGAGAATATTCATTTTTTGACTTTCCTGGAACCAAAAACAGCAGAAAACAGGCAGCTGGCACTGTGGCTCTTGTTAATAGGTTAGTCCAAGAAATCACATGAAAAGTACTCCAAAGTAGGAACAAAACACAAGAAAGTGGATAAAACCAAGCATGGAACATCAAAAATTATAGATACATTTGCCATGTATCAACATCCCCAAGCTTAACTCTTGCTCGTCCTCGAGTAGGTAAGTGATAAAAAGAAAGAATAATTTTTGAGGTGACATGCACCATCAAAGACTTGATCAAAGTATTTGCAAAACATTCAAAGATGGGATCATAGTACATCAATCATAACATGAAAGACAAAGTTCTAGCAGTAAGCAAAGAAACTATGATGCAACATGAAAAGGCACAAACAAAAGATTCATGAATAACAATGCTTTGCAAGACGTTTGTTTGTTTCACATAAAGAAAACATAGCATAATAGTATTCAGCTTGTCCCTCAATAGAGTAGCAAATATAAATGCATAGGACACCTTCAAAGTTCATAAGAGTGACTAGATACAATAGTTTAAAACAAGCAATATCAAGTTATGCATCAATCAACTAGTCTTGGGAATATTCACATAGAACTAAGAATGGCCACTATGCTCTCAAAGTAGGTGCATAAAGATAGAAGGTGAAGACTCAATATAATGGTGGGAGAAAAGCCTTTGTAAAAGGAAGTAGGGATTCAAGTCTCATAAAGAGCTTCCAAAAATTATGGTACTTATTAGCTTTCAGCTCTCATTGCCCATAAGCATCTTTAAGGTGATTAAGGTTAAAGTGACACAACTAAGAGTATATGCTTGACAAGTTATAAACCGAAATCTCATGCCCCTTACTTACGAAGACCGAACCTCATGCTACTCAACTTCAGTCACGAGTAAGCTCTTGTCATTGTAAGTATATGTGTATCATTAAGAACCGCCAACGGGGTACCCCTTGCACATGATACGGGAGCTTTCCCATAATCAAAATGACAAGGCAAGCAGACAATGAGCATCTCAGCGATCTTTTTATTTGCTATTTGCATAGGTTTTTATTGAGGATGCTTCATAGAGTGCTCATTATGGTGATGCTGCAAGTTTCCACCATGATTAGGCATGGCTTAGGCTAGCGGCCCAGGCGTTTCTCTAACACACATACAAACTCCATGATCTTACAAGTTCCACATTTATTTCACACCACCGGGATCCGTAAGCAAAAGAACATGATATCAACAGGGTACAAAGTACAAGTGCAATGTTGAAAGCATTCCCCATGGTACATGGTTCTGCTAATTTCAACTTATAAAGCGCAAGCATATACGCAACAAAGAAGGACCCAATGGTTCAAGTTTATTAGAGGCAAAAAGTAAAGAGTACCATCAAGTTCGTGAGAGCTTTAATCACTAGTTTTCTCATAACAGGTGGAAGGTAAACAAAAGCATGAATATACTTGGAATAGCATAAGCTAGTAGGTAGGTATGGTGGACTCTTTGGAATAACTTGGTTTAGGGAGTTGGATGCATGAGTGGAACTCATACTTTGTTGTGGAGGCTAGCAAAAGACTGGGAGCGACAAACTAAGAGAGCAATAATGGCCATAATCATGCAGAGCGACAAAACATCATTGGTCAAAGCATAAAGTGATACTACAAGTTGAAAACTAAAGGATCATACAGGCTATGGTGACTTGAGATAGTCATAACATGGTGTGAGCATGTGCCAAGTCAACCCAAATAAAGCATCAAAGGAGAATACCACTATACTATGCTTTAATATGCTAAAACAACGCATGATTCATCCAAGGCACATTAAGCAATCTCAATTGTTTATAACAAGTCATGCTACAGCAAAGAATACTAAGCATAAAGCCAAAACAATATCAAGCATGGCATGACAAAGCACAGGCCACAGTCAAAAACAAGCTCTTTTTACCACATAAGTATGAACTTTCCTACTCTTTTCCAAACCGAACCAAACTATTTGCAAACCAAATGTATGAAAGAGGGGGTCCAACCAATTTATTCAGAAAACTAATCAAACAAAAAAAACTAAAAACCAAAACAAAAACGAAAAAGAAGACGTTCTAAGAACAACACAACTGTGCATGAAACAATAAAAATGAAGCGTTTGGAAGAAACCTGGGATTTTTATTGATGAAGAAGGGGATGCCTTGGGCATCCCCAAGCTTTGACGCTTGTACTTCTTGGAAATTTCTTGGGGTGACACGCGTGGCATCCCCAAGCTTGAGCTTTAGTCCATCCTTCATCTCATTACTCATTTCTCCCATACACCTGAAAATTTTCCTTCATACAAAACTTCACACAATCTCATTAGCAACATTAGTGCACTTAAGATAATAAGTCTTAAGGTTCAGTTATAACACCAAATAAACTTCAATTAGAACACTAGCTACTGTAGCACTTCCCTCAAAAAGGTCAATTCCCCAAAAGAACTCAAGAAGGAACTAACAAGAAGCAAATGCAGAAAATGGCAGAAATCTGTCAAAACAGACCAGCAGGTAAAGACGATTTTTTTCGAAGACCTTCTGTTGCTCAAATAAAAAAGTGTTGAACTAACGAAAGTTATATAACAACCTGAGATAGAAGAACAAAACATTACAGCTCAATCCGACATACAGAGCTCTCTCACGAATTTTTACGGTGAAGCACAGAAATCTGTTTCGGGACAGCAACTTTCCCAATCATTACTTCTCTCTCATTAGAGGTTACTCTTAGCACAAAAAGCAAATAAAAAGGATAAGGAGAGGTTATTACAGAGGTAAT
The DNA here is from genome assembly GCA_910589775.1 of Avena eriantha. Classification (NCBI taxonomy): domain Eukaryota; kingdom Viridiplantae; phylum Streptophyta; class Magnoliopsida; order Poales; family Poaceae; genus Avena; species Avena eriantha. The sequence goes on along the minus strand of OU342741.1, from coordinate 7,585,467 downwards.
AACTTACAAGACTCATTTAAAACTTTTGGGTTATCTCCCAATAAGTACTTTTCTTTAACGCCTTTAAGTTAGGTATGATAGTTTGAGAAGATGCTCACATAAGAAAATATGAATTGAAGTAAAAGAGAGCATCAAGAAGCAAATTCAAAACACATTTAAGTCTAACCCAATTCCTATGCATAGGAATATTGTATGCAAATAAATTCGCAAAGAACAAAGTGACAGGCATAGGAAGATAAAACAAGAGTAACTTCTAAACTTTCAGCACATAGAGAGGTGTTTCAATACCATGAAAACTTCTACAACCATATTTTTCTCTCTCATAATAATTTTTTCAGTAGCCTCATGAATGAACTCAACAATATAACTATCACATAAAGCATGCTTTTCATGTTCTACAAAAACATAATTTTTATCAAGCTCAAAAATAGTGGGATTAAAACCTTCAAACCCACTTTTAACAATTCTATAAAACGATGACTGATCATTCAATATAGGACCATCATCTAGAGCTTTATCATAAACAATTTCTAAGAAAAACTCTTTAGTACCATGCATCTTGAAGTTAGGCACAAATAAAGGATTATCACAGATAACATGAGCATAACATTCATCCTCCTTTGGTAAGCATGGGGGCAATCAAATAATGTAAGGGATAAAGAGTTACTCTCATTAGAAGGTAGGCATGGGTAGCTAATCCATTCTTCCTCCTTTTGTTCATCACTCTCCTCCTCTTTTTCATCTAATGAGCTTTCAGGTTCATCAATTTCTTCTTCCATAGGATCCTGCAAGGCATTAGTCTCTTCCATTTGTGGAAAGCATCTATTAATATATTCAAGAATATAGCCATTTTATTCCTTGTAATTATCAAAGCAAAATCTAAGTATATCATAAACCTCATATTTATAAGGTGAATCATCAATATTTTCAAGCAAACTAGCAAGTTCAAATGCACCCTTCCAAGCAATAAATTCTTCAATTCGTTCCACATCATAAAAGTCATAATTTCTTTTAACATAAGAAGATATGGTAACATTATCATTATACTCACATTGAAAACAGAGGTGTTTATATCTCTTACAGCAACAAGATTTATCAAAGCAATAAGTAACATTATAAGTAGAGCACACGTTTCTAGCAATGGTATACAATTTATAAATTTGTTCCCATAAGTGTTTCCCTTTTTGTGACAAGCGGTGTTCCTTATAATAATATTTGTGTTCTTCCGTGAACCCACCTTGCCAATAAGATTCAGTTTCAAAGAAAACAACCATTGATAGCAAGCATGATAAAGCAAGACAATAGTAGACCAACGAAAATAACAACTAGAGTTGGAACTAATTTTTTTGTATTTTTGATAAAGAAATAAGCAAACAAGGCGGAAATAAACTAAGCTTAAACAATAGTGATTCCAAGTGGAATCGATAAATAAAGCTATGCTCCCCGGCAACGGCGCTAGAAAATAGTCTTGATGACCCACAAGTATAGGGGGTGTATCGCGGTATTCTGGAGGGAAGTGAAACCCAATTTATTGATTCGACACAAGGGGAGCCAAAGAAAATTTATAGGCCTTAATAATTGAGTTGTCAATTCAGCTGCACCTGGAAACAATCTTGCTCACAGCAGTTTATCAGTAGCAACAGTTTTGTAGTAGGAATAGCAAAGTAGCAGCTGTAGTAAAGTAAAGACAGCAGTAACAATTGCAGTAAACAGTAGGATTCGAGTGCGGTAGGCATAGGGATGGATGGACGGGCGTTGCATGGACAAGACAATTCATAAGCAATCAGAACATAGGGCAATGACAGATAAATAAGATAAAGCATCCATGTACTAGATAATCCTAGGCATGTGTTCCATATATAGTCATACGTGCTCGCAATGAGAACTTGCACAACATCTTTTGTCCTGCCAGCCCGTTTGCAGTGGGGCCTCAAGGGAACTACTGGAAATTAAGGTGATCCTTTTAATAGAGCACCGGAGCAAAGCATTAACACTCCGTGAACACATGTGATCCTCACATCAATGCCATTCCCTCCGGTTATCCCGATTTCTGTCACTTCGGGGCCATTGGTTCTAGACAATAGCGTGTGTATACAACTTGTAGGTAAGACCATAAACAATACTATCATAATGAATCAATAACATGTTCAGATCTGAAATCATGGCACTCGGTCCCTAGTGACAAGCATTAAGCATAACAAGTCACAACAAAGTCATAAAGCACTAATAGTAGATACTAGGCACCATGCCCTAACAATCTGATGCCATTACATGAACGATCTCATCCAATCCCTACCATCCCCATAACCTACAGCGGGAGATTACTCACTCATAGATAGGGGAAACGTGGATGGTCGATGGAGAAGCGATGGTGATGATCTCCTCCAATTCCCCGTCCCGGCAGGGTGCCAGAACAGAGTTTATGGTACTGTTTTGTGGAATCTGGTGATGGCGGCGGAGCGGAACTCCTTCTAGAAAAACGTCGAACCACCCTGAGTTTTTAGGTCAGAAGGCAACTTATAGGCGAAGAGGGAGACCGAGGGGGTGCCTGGGGCGGCCAGACCACCCCCTGGAGCGGCTAGGCCCAGCCCGCGCGGCCAGGTGGTGTGGCTGGGCCCCAGCCCCACTCTGTCTCATATTCTGGCTCCTGGTGTCCCCCGGTAAAATAATGACTTTGGCTTTTGTCTCGTCCAATTCTGAGAATGTTCATTTTCTGACTTTCCTGGAACCAAAAACAGCAGAAAACAGGCAGCTGGCACTGTGGCTCTTGTTAATAGGTTAGTCCAAGAAATCATATGAAAAGTACTCCAAAGTGTGGACAAAACTCAAGAAAGTAGATAAAACCAAGCATGGAACATCAAAAATCATAGATACAATTGTAATGTATCAGGTGCCAGAACGGAGTTCCTGGTGCTGTTTCATGGAATCTGGTGGTGGCGGAAGAGCGGAACTCCTTCTGGAAAAACTTCGAACCCCCCTGAGTTTTTAGGTCAGAAGGCATCTTATAGGCAAAGAGGGAGACCGAGGGGGTGTCTGGGGCGGTCAGACCACCCCCTGGTGCGGCCAGGCCCAGCCCGCGTGGCCAGGTGGTGTGGCTGGGCCCCAGCCCCACTCCGTCTTGTATTCTGGCTCCAGGTGTCTTATGGTGAAATAGGATTTTTGGCTTTTGTCCCATCCAATTCCGAGAATATTCATTTTCTGACTTTCCTGGAACCAAACACAGCAGAAAACAGGCAGCTAGCACTTTGGCTCTTGTTAATAGGTTAGTCCAAGAAATCGTATGAAAAGTACTCCAAAGTGTGGACACAACATAAGAAAGTAGATAAAACCAAGCATGGAACATCAAAAATTATAGATACAATTGCAATGTATCACACAACATGTAGGATTACAAATAGATGATCTTGATCATGAACAGAGCTCACAAGATCTAAACATGATAGCACATAGGAGAAGAATCAACCATCTAGCTACTACATGGACCCGTAGTCCAAGGATGAACTACTCACGTTGTTGGGTTCGCAGCATAGAAAACAAAAAAATTCCTACGATGGGAACTATCGCCAAGATCTATCTACTAGATACAAGCAATGGGTGGGTATACATCCATAGAGAACTTACCCTCGAAGACAACAAAGCTTTGTTAACGAGATGGAACTCGTGGATGATGTAGTCGTACACCTCCCGATCTCAAGATCGTGATGAAGTCCATCAGGTCCAGCAGCTCCAGCACCATCAGGTCCTACACCATTAAGTCCAGCACCGCAAAGTAGTGGTGCATCCGTGATCGCACACACGTTCGGTCCACCGAACAACCTCCGCCTCCTCGCTCCAGCGATACAGCAAAAGCAGCAACTCCTTTCCAGATAAAACCACCAGGAACATGTATCTCGCTAATCCGAGACCATGGGGAATAACTAGAGGGAGAAGAGAACCTTCATGAGGAGGTGGTGCAAGAGGAGAGGAGGAGGAGGTGCTCCTTATATAGGGGAGGGGCAGCCCAAGGGGGCATGGCGCCGGCCATGGTGGGTGCCCCCACCTCTCCCTCATTCATGTGGGTGGACCTCCCACTCACATAAATACACACCTCCACTCATGTCCACTCACATGCATTAAATTTCCACCAAATTTAATGCAAGCTCTCATTAAATAAAACACTTTTATTTATTTTATTCAGAATTTTGTTAATTACTTTAATTAACAAACATTCACATGAAACTCCCTGCAACATTTCAATATCACATGCAGAACCAGTTTCAGCAATTTCACCCGAAACAATTCCGGTTTCCATCGAAATGATTCCACCGCTTTCTTAATCTTTATCTGAAACATATTTGCTCCTAAATGGTGTCGGTATCCCTTAAGTGTGTCACCCTACGGTTCGCGAATAATGCAGACATGATTGAGACTCCTCTCAGATCAATAATCAGAAGCGGGACCTGGAGATCCATACTGACTCCTGCACATTCAACGATGACTTCTGTGATCGTGAGAACCTTTAACGTCAGCAATTTAATCCCTTTGTCTCATGATATAATACATGTCCGAGATTCGATCATCGGTATCCAAATACCTAGTTTGATCTCGTTACCGACATGCACTCTTTTCTCGTTCCCGTGATATAACATTCTAGTGATCACATCACTTGCTTGCAAGCTATTTCAATGTGATATCACCGAGAGGGCCCAGAGTATATCTATCCATCATCGGGATGGACAAATCCCACTCTCGATCCATGAGCCTCGACATAACACCTTCGTAGCATTGAACCCACCTTTATAGTCACCTTGTTACGGTATGATGTTTGATGTTATCAAGATACTCTTCCGGTGTTAGCAATTAACATGATCTCATGGTCTAAGGACTAAGATTACTTCGTATGATGTTATAGCAATATAAACATAATGAATTTGATCGTAATGCTATACTTCGGATGAATGTTCATCACATCATTCCACCAATGTTGTGACCTCATTATTAACAACATCCAATGTCCATGATCAGGAAACCTTGATCATCTTGTTAATCAACGAGCTAGTCTATAAGAGAGGCATAAGTAGGAACCTTTTATATGTTTATTAACTACACATGTATTGACGTTTCCAATCAATACAATTATATCATATAACCACTTTATTATTGCCTCTCGGGCATATTCCCTTCAATATCCCACTTGCACTAGAGTCAATAATCTAGTTTGAAAAACTTTGCGTATTGAACACCTATGTCTTTCTAGTGTTGCATATACGCGATTTCTAGTGGTTAACATAATCTCCGAATCTAATATTTTCAGGTCCGTGTGTATTTGCTTGTCTTTGCGTCTCTACGCATCACTCATTCTCAAATGAGATGGCATTGTATAAATTTGGTCCTTTGGTGAGACCTTTAGTTCGTTCGGGTTAAAATATGTTGATATTATTGTCATACAATATATCTTCATAGTATTAGCCCACTTTGAACCACACCTAGTTTGATAACAAACTACTTAACACAAATGCCCTCCTATGCTGCTACTATAGCAGTCATATAGTTAGCCTTCTGTTGTAGTATCCGTCACAATGTCTCAACTTTGGAACTCATCCAAATCCATCATGGAACATCCTTTCCATTACATTGTGCCACCCATAGTCTAATTTGAGATAAATTTAATTTGTATCTTGTGACAAAACTAGTATCAATGTAACACTTTACAATGAACTACCTTTAACTATTTGTCACTTATACATGATATGTTCTTAGTTCTTCCAAAGCTCATAAGAATATCTTTACTATTGTCCAATGATCATCTTATGAATCATTATGGTATGTGCTCATAACATTTAGAGCATAGGACATATCTGGATATATACATATCATGGTATAATCGATCAAAATCTTCATGTGATTTTACTCACCAAGTGTTGATGCACTTGAATCTTGATGCAATCCTTTCCATGCAGCAAAAACCTTTCTTGTTGTTTCCATATTGAACCCTTTCAATATATCATATATGTACGTCTGGCATAACCATATTAGCGCCTCAATCTATCCATATAGACATTGATGCCAAATATTCCGGTTTTGCCCAAGTCTTTCATCGAAATCCTATTTTAAGGAAATTCTTAACTTGTGTCAATACAAGATACATCATTTCCAATCAACAATATGTCCTCTACATAATGTATTAGAAATATGTCTCAGCGCTCCCACTTAATTTCTTGCAAATGCAAGCATCTTCATCATCTCCGATGAAATTAAACTCCTTTAACATTTTTCATCATGGTGAAGATTCCAACTCCGCTATGCTCACTTCAACTATTGAAGTTTGCATGCCCTTTTAGCATCCTTTGAATTAACAAAACCCTTCGGACTGTTTCATGTACATGTCCTAGGTAACCATTCTATTAGAAGAACCTTGTTTTGTTTATTCAACTACCATCTACCAAATTATATGTAGTGGTTGCTACATTAAACCGTCAAGACTAAATATCGCTATGATAGATCAAATGTTGTCATAGTCAACTCCTTGAACATTACCGTAAACTTCTTTCCGACATGTCGACTATTTCATAGATGTTAAACATCCATGTATATTTCTTTATAGATCCAAACATGACCGATAGGCTTCATGCCTTTCCGGAGGGTCTTCCAAGTTCAGAAACTTGATTTCTCCTATATGGATACTATCACGGATTCTGTGACTTTTTAGTCATTTTATGGAGTCAGGGCCCATCATCGCTTCTTTGCATGCAGTCGATTCATCATTGTGAAAACAATAACGACTTATGTTTTAAATCTTACTATTTGATTCTTACCAACCCACATGGTTCAATAAGAACTCTAATCTCCAACATCACACCTTTTGTAATCATGGGAGCCATGAGCATTGTGGCCACCACTGGGACACTTTCCGGCGCTGCGCTACTTAGCACATATAGCTAAGGTTCAACAACCTTATCAAAGTTCTATTGTTCTCCCACTTAACTTTTCGCAAAAATTTCTTCTCAAGAAACTTGACGTTCCAAGCGACAAACTCTTTTGTCCTCGGTGTTATGTAGGAATTCCCAACAAATTCTTTGGGATAACCTACAAAGACGTGCTTATCCGACTTTGGTCGTAAACATTTTACTTATGCATAGCATACCAAAATTTAAGAAAAGACAATTCGGGTTTTATCCCAAACCATAACTCATATGGTGTCATTTCAACGGATCACGATGGTGCTCTTTTCAGTGTAAAAGCGGTAGTCTCTAAAGCTTTAATCCTTAAAACATAATAGCAGTTTTATAAATGACACCTTTGATCTTACCATGTCAAACAAGGTTTGATTTGATCTCTCGAAAATACCATACTCCTAAGGTTTATCGGGAAATGCAAATTCATGGAACAATTCCTGAAATCTTAGGTGTTTTGCTAAACCTGTAACTCAAATATCTTCCTTTATGATCAAATCATAAACTCTTTTATTTTCTTGTTACAATGATTTTTCACTTCATCTTGAAAGTCTTTGAACAATTTTCAAACGTTTCATACTTCTTCCATATTAAGTAAATATATAGATATATATTCACTCAAATTTCTGGAGAAAGCATATGAAGCAAAAAAGATCCATCGCATATGGCTACACATAAAGGACTATATACATCAACATGCATAACATCCAATAAGTTAGTCATTCGTTCCTCTTTGGCCTATCGACGGAGTTTCAATTATCTCGTGGAAAGTTTCACAAGCGTCAATTGATCAAAATCAAAAGACTCCAAAAAATCATCAACATGGAGTTTCTTCATGTTTACTTTCCAATATAATTCAAACAGAGACGTCACTTCATAAGTGATCTTCCAATCATTTGTCTTACGACATTTTAGCAATAATGTTTATGGATGTGATTTCTCCAACTAGACTTGTAAAAGTTCATCCATCCTTTATGGAATACGGTAATTATTTGAACAACCATTGTTCTCATAATACCGGAACATAATAACAATTATTAAAACAAATCTTGAAGGCTAGGTTTGACGACAACGAAAAACACAATAACACTTTATTTGTTTTCGATGAACATCATCACTTATTCTCTTGCCAGTTACTTAGGCCGTTGTAGTTCATGGATTGTGTTGTTCTGTATGACACTTCACACCAACCAATTCGGTATCCAATACCAGTATCCAATACCTTAGAACCACATTGTTTAACAAGCAAGGAATACATCCATAACATGTATATCTTCTATGTACCTAAGTTGGACATCTCCAACCTTTTCTTTTCTACCAAATATTTTATAGATTCTCTTTCAGCAATTCCTTTTCTTTAAAAGAATCTATCAACATCAATAGTAGTGTCATTCACATGACACATAGTACAAAGTGTATATAGTCAAATACTAATACCTTTGGACTTGCACTTTGAAGTGGATCACCATCGTCAAATGTTTGGTGTTCTTTCAAAAATCCATTCTTTAGTAATATATTAGTGTAGTAAACATTTTACTTACATCTTCTCCTCATCCTTATCATGACAACTTTCATGATCAAGCTACTATAGCCTGTAAGGAAGAATCGCGAGCATAATGTTAGTTCCCAAAACCTTTTTGGGAGATCCGGATGCCTAGCATCTCCATCCTTCACAAATTCTCATACAATATGAGAACATGTATTTTGCTAAATTATGCTCTATCGTAATGCAACCAAAAACATTGTTTCAGATATCACAATATCTTTCACACATGATGGTTTCTGAAACAATTTTCAGCTCCTAGATAATCTTGATATTAAAACAACTTTTGAATATCAATAATCATGGAGGCAAACATGATACTTTAGATACTAACATTGGAATTCTTACTCTTGATTTAATACTACTTATTAAACTTCATGGAGTAAATAGAGTTTGCTGAAAGTTTGCAATAGGACTTATAAACTTTAAATTGACATTCAAAACAATACGATACCAGTTCGTAAAGTAAATATCCAGAATTCTATAGTTCTATTATCTCAATTAAAACTAAGCATAAGGTAGTGAACAGATGCCAATGACTACAACAAATTATGCAAATTCACTTTGATTTATTTTATGACAAATTGAGTTCGACTAATCAAAATTAGAAATAAACTCCCACTCAAAAACGACATCCCTCGTGCCTTTTTGGTGATTACATGAATAAAATCCACTACACAAAGTCCGATCATCACGTGAGCCGGTGTAGCTTCAAAGGCGAGCATCAATATGGGCATCACATCAACTATATGACTCATGCTTAACCTTTCGGTCCGTGTTTCGAGGCCATGTCTGTACATGCTAGGCTCGTCAAGTAAGAACCTTAGTATTCCGTGTGTGTAAAACTGTCTTACACCCGTTGTATGAAAGCGTGGAGTCAAGTACACCCGATCATCACGTGATGTCTCGAAACACGATCCATAGAACGGTGCATACTGAAGGAAGAACACATTTTATCTTGATATCTAAATGAGGGATCATCTTACAATGCTACCAAAAGCGCCAAACTAGCAGTAAAAGATGCTAACATCTAATGTGTAAAGTGAGATGATATGGTCCATGCATTTGATCTCTATCATTTGCATCGTGGTATGATCTCTATCATTCCTTTGTGTGTAAGGCCAAGGTCTATGGAACTTACACGTTAAGTGTGTTGTAAGAGTATCTACCATACATCTACTTACAACATTACCATATCAAGACACTAGCCCAACAACGATCTAAACTAGACGCCTCTAATTTATCAATTGCAAGTTTTACGTGGCTTAGGGCTTTCAGAGATAGAACTGGTCTTACCTACAAACATGAACCACAAAGAGGATAACCAAGTTATTAGCAACTCGTTGTAAATCAGATATTGACTATAGTAGGAGAGACAGACACCCGCCAGCCACTTATGCAAAACTAGTTGCATGTCAGTCGTGGAACCGGTCTCATGTGCGATGACATGTAAGGTTGGTCCGGGCCGCTTCATCCCACTATGCCACCAATAGCCAAAATACATAAAAGATGCAATAAAATGATCATCATCGCCCACATATAAACATATGTGTACTACCCGTGCAAAGCACCTACGCATAAACCTGGCTCTGATACCACTATTGGGTTCACAACATAGAAAACAAAAAAATTCCTACGATGGGAACTATCACCAAGATCTATCTACTAGATACAAGCAACGGGTGGATATACATCCATAGAGAACTTACCCTCAAAGACAACAAAGCTTTGTTAACGAGATGGAACTCGTGGATGATGTAGTCCTACACTTGCCGATCTCAAGATAGTGATGAAGTCCATCAGGTCCAGCAGCTCTAGCACCATCAGGTCCAGCACCATCAAGTCTAGCACCGCAAAGTAGCGGTGCAACCGTGATCGCACACACGTTCGGTCCACCAAACAACCTCTGCCTCCTCGCTCCAGCGATACAGCGGAAGCAACAACTCCTTTCCAGATAAATACACACCTCCACTCGTGTCCACTCACATGCATTAAATTTCCACCAAATTTAATGCAAGCTCTCATTAAATAAAACACTTTTATTAATTTTATTTAGAATTTTGTTAATTACTTTAATTAACAAACATTCACATAAAACTCCCTGCAACATTTCAATATCACATGCAGAACCAGTTTCAGCAATTTCACCCGAAACAATTCCGGTTTCCATTGAAATGATTCCAGCGCTTTCTTAATATTTATCTGAAACATATTTGCTCCTAAATGGTGTCGGTATCCCTTAAGTGTGTCACCCTACGGTTCGCGAATAATGCAGACATGATCGAGACCCCTCTTCGATCAATAATCAGCAGCGGGACCTGGATATCCGTACTGACTCCCACACATTCAATGATGACCCTTGTGATCGTGTGAACCTTTAACGTCGTAAATAAATCCCTTTGTCTCGCGATATATTACATGTCCGAGATTCGATCATCGGCATCCAAATACCTAGTTTGATCTCGTTACCGACATGCACTCTTTTCTCGTTCCTGTGATATAACATTCTAGTGATCACATCACTTGCTTGCAAGCTATTTCAATGTGATATCACCGAGAGGGCCCATACTATATCTATCCGTCATCGGGATGGACAAATCCCACTCTTGATCCATGAGCCTCAACATAACACCTTCGTAGCACTGAACCCACCTTTATAGTCACCCTGTTACGGTGTGACGTTTGATGTTATCAAGATACTCTTCCGGTGTTAGCAATTAACATGATCTCATGGTCTAAGGACTAAGATTACTTCGTATGATGTTATAGCAATATAAACATAATGACTTTGATCGTAATGCTATACTTTGGATGAATGTTCATCACATCATTCCACCAATGTTGTGACATCGTTATTAACAACATCCAATGTCCATGATCAGGAAACCTTGATCATCTTGTTAATCAACGAGCTAGTCTATAAGAGAGGCATAACTAGGAACCTTTTATTTGTTTATTAAACACACATGTATTGACGTTTCCAATCAATACAATTATAGCATGCAAAATAAACATTTATCATAAACATGGAATAAGATAATAACCACTTTATTATTGCCTCTCGGGCATATTCGCTTCACACGCATCACACAGGAGGCTTGCATGGTGATGAAGAAGGCCTCTAGGGTGAATTCTCCCCTCTGGCAGGGTGCCGGGAAGAGCTTCAGATCCCTCCCGATCTAGGGATGGAGATGATGGCGGCTACAGACTCTTTCATATAATTTTGATCAGGTACTTAGGGTTTCTGTATCAGAGCCATCTTATAGGCAAAAGGGGAGGCCGAGGGGGTGCCCTAGGCGGCCAGACCACCCCCTAGCGCAGGCCAGGCCTGGCCGCGCGACCAGTTGGTGTGGCTGGCCCCTGGCCCCTCTCCGTTTCATATTCTGGCTCTATGTCCCCCTCGGTGAAAAACTGACTTTGGCTTTTGTCTCGTCCAATTCCGAGAATATTCATTTTCTGACTTTCCTGGAACCAAAAACAGTAGAAAACAGGCAGCTGGCACTGTGGCATCTTGTTAATAGGTTAGTCCAAGAAAGTGTATAAAAAGTACTCCAAAGTGTGGACAAAACATAAGAAAGTAGATAAAACCAAGCCTGGAACATCAAAAATTATAGATACGTTTGCAATGTGTCAACATGCCCAAGCTTAACTCCTGGTTGTCCTCGAGTAGATAAGTGATAAAAGAAATAATAATTTTTAAGGTGACATGAACCATCATAAACTTGATCAAAGTATTTGTAAAACATTGATAGCTGGGATCATAGTACTTCAACATAGCATGAAAGACAAAGTTCTAACAATAAGACATAGCAACTATGTTGCAACATGAAAAAGCACAAACAAAATATTCATGAGAAACAATGCTTTGCAAGACGTTTGTTTGTTTCACATAAAGAAAACATAGCATAGTGGCATTCAGCTTGTCCCTCATAGAGTAGAAAACATCAATGCATAGGACACCTTCAAAGTTCATAAGAGTGACTAGATACAAATAGTTTAAGAACAAGCAATATCAAAATTATGCATCAATCAACAAGTTTTGGGACAATGCACATAGAACTAAGAATGGCCACTATGCTCTCTCAATAGGTGCATAAAGATAGAAGGTGGAGACTCAACATAAAAGTAAAAGAAAGGCCCTTCATAGAAGGAAGCAGGGATTCAAGTTTCATAAAGAGCTTCCAAAAATTATGGTACTTATTAGCTTTCAGCTATCATTTCTCTATCATAAGCATCTTGAAGTGGTTAAGGTTAAAGTGAACAAACTATGGAGTACATGCTTGACAAAGTATAAGTTGGAAATCTCATGTCCCTTGAATACGAGGGCCGCTCCTCATGCTACTCAAGTTTAGTCATCGGTAAGTTCTTCTCATAGTAAGTACATGTGTATCATAGAGAACTGCCAACGGGGTACCCCTTGCTCGATGATACGGAAGAATCCCCATATCAAAATGACAAGGCAAGCAGACAACGAGCATCTCAGCAATCTTCTTATTTACCATGGGAAAATGGTGCTTTTTTCTCTCTTTCCTCTTTTCTCATATCTTTTTTTCTTTTTCTCTTTTTTCTCAATATCTGCCTCTCTTTTTTTATAAGAAGAATGCTTCATAGACAGCTCATTATGGTTACCCTGCAGGTTTCCGCCATGACGGCATGGATTAGACCGGTGGCCTAGGCATTTCTCTAACACACATACATAACTCCATGGACTTACAAGCTCCCCTTTCATTTCACACTAACGACATCCATAGACAAAAGAGCATGATATCAACTAGGTACAAAGTACAAGTGCAATGTTGAAAGCGTTCCCCGTGACAGCATGGTTCTGCTAATCCCCAACATATAAGTGCAATCATATACAACATAGACGACACAATGGTTCAAGTTTATTAAGGGAAAGAAAAGTAAAGTGTGCCATCAAGTTCGTGAGAGTTTTAATCACTAGTTTTCTCATAACAAGTTTAATTCGGAAGGTAGATAAAAACATGAATATACTTGGAATAGCAAATGCTAATAGGTAGGTATGGTGGAATCTTTGGAATAACTTGGTTTTAGGAGTTGGATGCATGAGTGGAACTCATACTTGGTTATGGAGGCTAGCAAAAGACTGGGAGCGACCAACTAAGAGAGCAATAATGACCATAATCATGCAGAGCAACAAAACATCATTAATCAAAGCATAAAGTGATACTACAAGTCGAAAACTAAAGGATCATAAAGGCTATGGTGACTTGGGATAGTCATAACATGGTGTGAGCATGCGCCAAGTCAACCCAAATAAAGCATCAAAGGAGAATACCACAATATTACGCTTTAATATGCTAAAACAACGCATGATTCTTCCAAGGCACATTAAGCAATCTCAATTGTTTATAATATGTCATGCTACAGCAAAGATCACTAAGCATAAAGCCAAAACAATATCAAGCATGGCATGATAAAGCATAGGCCACAGTCAAAAACAAGCTCCTTTACCACTTAAGCATGAACTTTCCTACTCTTTTTCCAATCCAAACCAAACTATTTGAAAACCAATGCATGAAAGAGGGGTCCAACCAATTTATTCAAGAAAACTAAGAAACCCAAGCAAACGAAAACCACAAACAAAAAATGAAAAAGAAGACGCTCCAAGAACGACACAACTGTTCACGAAACAATAAAAATGAAGTGTTTGGAAGAAACCTGGGATTTTTAATGATGAAGAAGGGGATGTCTTGGGAATCCCAAGCTTTGACACTTGTACCTCTTGAATATTTCTTGGGGTGACACGGGGTGGCATCCCCAAGATTGAGCTTTAGTCCATTCTTCATCTCATTATATCATTCTCTCCATACACCTGAAATTTTTCCTTCATACAAAACTTCACACAATCTTTATTAGCAACATTTGTGCACTCAAGATAATAAGTAGTTGGGTTCAGTTTCAACACCAATAAAACTTCCATTAAAACACAAGCTACTGTAGCACTTTACTCAAAAATCACAATTCCCCAAAAGAACTCAAAAAGGAACCAACAAGAAGAAAATGCAAATAATGGCAGAAATTTGTCAAAACAGACCAGCAGATAAAAAACAATTTTTTCGAAGACCTTCTGTTGCTCAAATCAAAAAGTTTTAAACTAACGAAAGTTAGATAACAACCCGGGCAGAAGCACAAAAATTCACGCCTCAAAACGACGTACAGAGATTTTAAACGAATTTTTACGGTGAAGCACAGAAATCTGTTTCGGGACAGCAACTTTCCCAATCATTACTTCTCTCTCATTAGAGGTTATTCTTGGCACAAAAAGCAAATAAAAAGGATAAGGAGCGGTTATTACTGAGGTAATAACTTCCAAAACTCATCTAAAACTTTTGGTTTATCTCCCAATAAGTATTTTTCTTTAACGCCTTTAAGTTAGGCATAATAGTTTGAGAAGATGCTCACATAAGAAATATGAATTGAAGTAAAAGAGAGCATCAAGAAGAAAATTCAAAACACATTTAAGTCTAACCCACTTCCTATGCATAGGAATCTTATACACAATAAATTCCCAAAGAACAAATTGACAGGTATAGGAAGATAAAACAATAGTAACTTCAAAACTTTCAGCAAATAGAGAGGTGTTTCAGTATCATGAAAACTTTTACAACCATATTTTCCTCTCTCATAATAGTTTTCAGTAGCCTCATGAATAAACTCAACAATATAACTACCACATAAAGGATGCTTTTCATGATCTACAAACACATAATTTTTATCAAGCTCAAAAATAGTGGGATTAAAACCTTCAAACCCACTTTTAACAATTTTATAACAAGATGACTGATCAATCTCATTTTCAATAGTAGTACAGTTAATATTATCAACCAATATAGGACCATCATCTAGAGCTTTATTATAAACATTTTCAAAAGAATCCACAGGAACATGACATTCGTCCTCCTTTGGTAAGCATGGGGGACAATCAAATAATGTAAGGGGTAAAGAGTTACTCTCATTAGAAGGTAGGGATTGGTAGGTCCATTCTTCCTCCTCTTCATCATCACTCTCCTCCTCTTTTTCATCCAATGAGCTTCCAGTTTCAGCAATTTCTTCTTCCATAGGCTCCTGCAAGGCATTAGTCTCTTCCATTGGTGGAGAGCATCTATTAAGATATTCAAGAATATAGCCATTTTCTACTTTGTAATTATCAAAGCAACATTTAAGTATATCATAAACCTCATATTTATAAGGTGAATCATCAGTATTTTCAAGCAACTGCAAGTTCAAATGCACCCTTCCAAGCAATAAATTCCTCAATTTGTTCCACATCATAAAAGTCATAATTCTCTTTAAGATAAGAAGATATGGTAACATTATCATTATACTCACATTGAAAATGGAGGTGTTTATACCTCCTACAGCAACAAGATTTATCAAAGCAATAAGTAACATTATAAGTAGAGCACACGTTTATAGCAATGGTATACAATTTATCAATTTGTTCCCATAAGTGTTTCCCTTTTTGTGACAAGCGGTGTTCCTATAATAATATTTTTGTTCTTCTGTGAACCCACCTTGCCAATAAGATTCAGTTTCAAAGAAACCAACCATTGATAGAAAGCATGATAAAGCAAGACAATGACAGACCAATGAAAATAACAACTATAGTAGGAACTAATATTTTTCTATTTTTGATAAAGAAACAAGCAAACAAAGCAAAACAAAAACAACAAAGTAAAGGGATTGGTTATGAGGGACTCCCCTTGTGAAGATGTCCTTGACTCCCCGGCAATGGCACCAGGAAAGTACTTGCTGACTCGTGTAATAACGAGCTCGTTAGGGAACCCCAAGAGGAAGGTATGATGAGCACAGCAGTAAGTTTCCCTTAGTTATGAAACCAAGGTTATCGAACCAGTAGGAGCAAGGAAGCACCTCCAAGGTGTTGCTAGCTGGCCTTTGGCAGGGCGCACTACCGGTGCTAGCAGCAACGTGGAAACCTGCACAATACAACCACAGAACTTTGCCCCCAACTTACAGTGAGGTTGTCAATCTCACCGGTTTTGCTGAAAACAAAGGATTAAACGTATTGTGTGGAAGAAAGTAATAGTTTGCAGAAAGTAAGCAGAAAGCAGTAAACAGTTATAGATTGATGGTAAAAGAAAGGACCGGGGTCCATAGTTCACTAGTGGTGGCTCTCCTTAAGATAGATGACATGTTGGGTGAACAAATTACAGCGGGGAAATTGAGAAACATCGAGAAAGCATACATGCATATACTAATCATCTTGACTCCTTTGAGATTTGATTGGGCATTACAACATTATACATAGACCATAATCCAACTGCATCTATGACTAATAATCCACCTTCAGGTTATCATCAGAATCCCCTCTAGTATTAAGTTGCAAGCAACAGATAATTGCATTAAATACACATTGCGTGTAAAGTAAACAATACGATTGTTCTATGAACAAAGGATTGTTGTTTTCTCCCTAGTAGCAACAGCACATCTAGTACCTTAGAGATTCCTGTCACTTCCCCAGATTACTAGAGGCATGAACCCATTATCGAGCATAAATACTAACTCTTGGAGTTGCTGGCATCTACTTGGCCAACATAGCTACTAACAACAGAAAGCATGCAAGATCACAAATAACAAAGACATGATAGAATCAATAATCAATCTGAAATAGCATCTCAATATCCATCGGATCCCCACAAACACAACATTTAGGATTATAAATAGATGATCTTGATTATGAATGGAGCTCACAAGATCTAAACATGATAGCACAAAGGAGAAGAGTCAGCCATCTAGCTACTACATGGACCTGTAGTCCAAGGATGAACCACTCACGCATCACACCGGAGGCTTGCATGGTGATGAAGAAGGCCTCCAGGGTGAATTCTCCCCTCCGGCAGGGTGTCGGAAAGAGCTTTAGATCCCTCCCGATCTAGGGATGGAGATGACGGTGGCTACAGACTCTTTCGTGGAATTTTGATTGGGTACTTAGGGTTTCTGTATCGGAGGCATCTTATAGGCGAAAGGGGATGCCGACGGGGTGCCCTAGGCGGCCAGACAACCCCCTGGCGCGGGTCTGGCCTGGCCGCGCGGCCAAGTGGTGTGGCCGGCCCCTGGCCTCTCTCCGTCTCATATTCTGGCTCCGTGTCCCCCTCGATGAAAAACTGACTTTGGCTTTTGTCCTGTCCAATTCTGAGAATATTCATTTTCTGACTTTCCTGGAACCAAAAATAGCAGAAAACAGGCAGCTGGCACTGTGGCATCTTGTTAATAGGTTAGTCCAAGAAAGTGTATAAAGATTACTCCAAAGTGTGGACAAAACATAAGAAAGTAGATAAAACCAAGCATGGAACATCAAAAATTATAGATACGTTTGCAACGTATCATTGGGCCATTTACGACCCTGACCGGTAGTACCGATGGATGGTCAGTACTACCGGTGGTACCCGGCTAACGGTCACAAAACGCGATGCGAACGAACACAAAAACGAGTACGGTCGGTTGTACCGCCTGTCCACCGGAACTTCCGGCGGGGTCGGTACTACCGCCCAAAATACCGATCGAACACCTGACAAATAGAACTCATCAATACAGAGAAGGTACTAAACCGAATACGGGGTTACCAGAATTGGGCCAGAATTAACACCAGTACTACCGGCAGCAAATGCCCTAGCGGTACTACCGGTAGACGGCCGGAACTTCCGGTCAGGCAAAAAACTCCAGAACCAGAACTGCCACAACTTTTGCATCCGAACTCCAAACGAGATGAAACCAATTTTGTTGGAAATATAACAACGTGTAGAATCCAAGAAAATACCATGAATATATATATGTGAGATACCTCCCAAGGTGTGGAGATGGAAAACCCGCAAGATCAAAAACACAATAAGATATGCAAGGGGAATCCGTTTTTGATGAACTAGAGCTTGTTATGAAGATAACCACAAGCTCTAGATCCTCACATGGACAAGAACCAAACAACAACCAAGAAAGATGATTCTATGTATGCAAAGGTTTGAGATCTCTCCAAAAGATACGAACGCGTCACCCACTCGAGAGCCCATCTTGATAGTACGGCTATCTATCCTAAACCTGGTCTCCCAACATTACAAGAGACCGGTAAAATAGAAACCCTATCAAGATCATACCTTTGCTTTGAGCATCCCACTTGAGCTTGATGTAGACGATCTTGTCACCTTCGGGATGGAACACCTTTATTGATTGCTCTTGTTTGCTCTTGCTTGATGAAGACTTGCGAATGACTCCCCCATACTCCATGGGGAAACCTCTTCTTTGACCTTGTCTTTATCACTCCATGAACACCGAGGATGGCAAGCTCCAAGCATGAGATCTTCTAGAGATGGCGCACCGTGAGCTTGCACATCAATTCTTGATGATGATGTCTTGAAGAAAGCCATGAGGAACTCCATCTTCTTCTTCTTCAAGACATACTTGATCTTATTCTTCTACTTGATTCCAATAGGCACAAAGCCCTTGGACAATGCTTCTTCTTTTTCATCCTTGAAACCAACACATGGTCCAAGCTATGCCAATGGACAAACCTACAAGTGAGACTCAGTTTGCACATTAGTCCATAGGGATTGTCATTAATTACCAAAACCACACATGGGGGCATACATGTCCTTTCAGTTGGCATCTCAAAGAAGCATTTGAGTTCCAGAAGACAAGTATTGAAAAAGCAGAAAAAACACCAGTACATAGAAAACAAGCATTTCAAAGCATCATTAATTTTAGTTCAAGAAGAGACTACCAAGATTGGCACTGGTCAGTGGTCACCAAAGGCACATTCTATATAGTCCATCCATTTGATTTTAGTGCCTGTGCATAAACCATGAAAGTAGGGATGATTTGGACAAGTGAAAACATACATGAAACATATAGAGTAAGTTGATGAGCTACATCAAGTCCAATGACTAGAGAGAGAAATAAATTTAATTCCCTATGCACCAGTTGTATGACAAAAGTACTAAATGCATAGCGCATCATTCAGGTAGTACTAATAGTTCAGTTCGAGAGATGAGTTATTTGCAAGTTTTCTACAAGCTTTTAGGCATTGTATAATTTCTTGCTTGCAATTATTATCTACTCTAATGCAACAACATCCTCTTCGCAGGTGCTTACATGATTTATTATATACCCGTACCTCTCTCAAGCGTTGGTGCCTAATCAAACACTGCTATTAAAGAAGCACCAAAAGTATCCCAGGTGGCAAGAAAAGAAGCAGTTTATTTGCTAAGTAGTTCTCCTAGCACTTGCATCATACATGCTCTTATCAGTGATCAGGAAGATATGAATATGGAAGGTTAATTCAGGGTTCATTTCACACTTATACTAGATGGTAACAAAATGAAGCATATAACTATATCTCCGAGCAATTACTCCCCATCCTGCGTGGATCTGCCCTGGAGTGAAACCACCAGAATTATCTCCCGGCAATTTTGTCTCCCCCCGCAGCTTGTTTCGATTGCTCCACCAAAACCACCAGAACGTGAATATTTGCACATGTGTTACCATGGGACTTCTCCATACTATGCCACAAAGCATAAACGATAGTGTAACAAATAAACTGCTTTTCCGAGGATTATTTGCTAAGCTTAGCATGGACAGTATAACATATCGTACCAGCAAAATCCATAAATCAAGAACTCATTACAGGTTTATCCCCCTCTAATTTGTTTCTGCAACTCTAGCTATTTTTGTCGACTACTTACTATTAGTGATGTTTTGTCACAATCTCAGACCAAAAAATACTATAGCTACTAGTCTAGTTGAGCAACCGACACGACGAGCACTACTTTACGCCGACATGAACCAGGTTATTTTTTCATTAGTATATGTCATTCTGGCACGTCCATCCCAAACGAGTGCTCGGTGAGTCTTAGTACATAGTTTCTCCAGCTATTTTTCTCGCTACTACCTTCGTTACAAAATATAAGATGTTTTGGTAGACTAAAATAGCCTACCCAAAATGTTCTACATATTGGAACAAAAATAATACTCCTAAATATACCGATAAAACACGCTTATAAATACTCCATCCGTCCCAAAATAAGTGACATGTATTTTGTAATGCCCCAGCATTTAGGGTTGCAGAAGAGAGTGTGTGAATTTGCTTTCTTGCATAAGAAAATCTGGAGAATTTTCTCGCAAAACTAAAACACTTGAGGGATCAGAGTTTCTTTCGCTTCGATGAGTTAGGGTTTAGCTCATTTAGATGAATGCTATAAATTCTGACATGATCTCTAGGTATTTTGGACTGTTTTGGGTAAATAATTTTAGTTGGTATTCAAATTTTGAATTGACTATTGAAATAATTCAAATTATACGTATTTAAGAGTTAATTTCTATGAAAGGCCACGCCCGGACTATTCAAGGAGGAGCATGCCAAGCAACCACATGAAGGAGCTAGGCTGGATTGCGACTAAAGAAAAGGTCACCACAACCATTACATCACCAAGCAATCTTAAGCCACAGCAACAATTTAGGTTGATATTCCATTCCTTATACATATTTTTGATCTTTGTTAAGATCCACAAAATGAAAAGCAATTTCTCCGAACTATACTCAAGTGGAGTGTAGATTCATCTCTAAAGCTAAAGCATAACCTTATAACTATTTACACATGTCTAGAAGATTAATTCTACTTTGCATCACTGACTTAATCATGCAAACAAGGAAAAGTAGATTAACCTAGCAGCTAAGCTCACTGTTGGTTGATTGTTGGGCACATTCCTTTTACAGGAAGCACCACAAACAACAACCTAGCATCACAATGGCCACATGGGCCAATACTACCTAACCAAGTTTTATTTCTACAGCCAAGCAATTGCAAATCTAGAATAATAAATCATCTTCATAACTAACAAGTTAGGTATCATAATAAAAGTATTTTTCTGTCATTGCTTTGACAGCCAAGTAAACCTAAGAACATATAGCATGTACAAAGTAGGGTACACATATTGTTCTTTAGACAATACCCATATTCTCATCTTAAATAGAATATGGTACATGCAGATAAGAGCAACAATATCCCAGTAGAGATTTCCCAAGCCTAGGTATATCCGGGATATCACCAAGACCACATGAGGAGCAACAATCGAGTGAAATTAACATGAAACAACTTGTATTGCAGCTTAGGAACTAGTATGACTGCAATACCCGCATAAACAGACTAACATAATATCTCTGGAAATTTAGCCAGGAGATCCAGTAGATCATGATCAACAAAATGCTATGAGAGTAGTAGTTATATTAAGCAAGTACTACCAGAACTAGGGTACCAGGAAGGAAGGACCTTAACACGTGAACATACCCAAATTAGGGTTAAGTACAGTGGTATAGTGCAAAGTTCGAAGAGGGATTGAGAGAAGAAGAGCGCTTATCCGTGGTCCTCGCTAGGTTCTAGACGAGGAAGCAGAGGCAGCGGTCGGCGGCAGCCACGGCACGGCGGGACGGTGGCCACCGAAGCGCCTGCACCGCGCTGAGCCGCGCCAGCTACTGCAGCAGCGCGGGGAAGGCGGCGTGGGCGTGCACCACACCACCAGTTCACCTGGGTAGCACTGCGAAGTCACAGACACGACCCAGTGAGGAGGGCCATAACCCTAGCCGTCAATACGGAGTTAGCACGGCCAGGCGGAAGCTCAAGCGACAAATCAAAGTGGACCAATCAATGTGGCGGCATCGATTTGGTCGGTAAGCACGGCAGCAACGGCTGGAATGGCCGAAGCTGGCCGGGATCGGAGCGCGACAACGGCGGGGTTGTGGAGTCGCCAGCGAGAAAGGAGAAATGCGAGCGTATGCGTGAGGGTAAGATTAGGTCAAGTGTGTGCTCGGGGATGGGTTGGGATCAACATAACCCAGTGGGCCGAATAGGCCAGGATGGGCTGGCCCACGGGTCTAGTCCACTTAAATAAAGAAATACTTAATTTTAATATGTATACATTACAAAATACCCTAAGGGTACTTAGGCTCTAGAAAAATAAATAAAAATCCTAAAAATACATATGACACCTCTAAATGTTCACAAAAATGTATGCTATCTAATAAAAATATTACCTTGTCTTTTGAAATGATAAAACTTAAATTGATTATTTAAAAGCAATAATTACTGTGTGGAATTTTATAAAAATGATTATACTACTAAAAATAGATAAAAATCATTTTTAAGATCTTGACTACGTATATTTTACTAGAAAAATATTAAGTATATTATTTCAACAAGTTTAAAGATTTCTAAGTAATAAATACTTATTTATCTATTTTACTAAATAAAATACTTGTTTTGTCATATGATAACTCTTCAAAATTATTTCCTAAGAAAGAAATAATCACATGTCCTTATAAAATATTGTAATCTTGAAAAGAATCCTTTAAGTCTAAATACTAAACCTAAAACCATAATTATGGTTTTTAATGCAACTTAAGTGTAAACTGCTAACTATTTAATACTCCTTTAGAATATTAAATCAACTATAACCAAGAACTTCCAAGCCAACCTTATGCATCATTCACTTATATTGGGGGTGAATGATCTCATCTATTTAACCATACTTAACATGATTTTTAAGTAAGATGAATTAAATAAACCATAAAACGAGATCACCATATCTCATAATTAGCTTTAACTCTATAACTCACCTAACATCGACTTACTAGGTATAGATTCGTAGATCTATACCCCATACCTATACAATTTATTCATCGATTGTATCAAAGATAACTCTTGAACTCGAAAGCAATACAAATCTATTGTATCTTAATCTTAATTACATTTTATAGTTAATTTTGGTCTATCACTCAACTAGCGAGGGCTCGTTTAACTTAAGATCGTTAGAGCGATTAAAATAATCATCAATTGTGTTCTAAGAACACTACAGTTACTTAACTTAATGTAATAAGGATTTTCTTGGAAATTTATTATTTTTTCCACTTCAAACAAAAGCTTTAGAAAATCTGTTAAAACTCACTAACTTTAAAATAATCATTCCTAAGAGTAATCATTGATTAATATTCAACATTAATCAATGTGTGCTTTACTTTCATAACTTGTTAATTACTTTCATAATCTTAGTTTATGTCTTATTGTGAAGTATAGTTAAATATAACATGAATCTTTCGTAAATCCCAAACTCAATCCATACTTAAACATGGAGATTTACTTTAGGATTTATACAAAATACATATAATTATCTATGCATAATAGAATATTGCTTCTTTAAACATTAGTCCTTACCAGACCAATGGTGTTATTTCAGATATTGGAGTTTATACCGACTAGAAGACCTGGCTACATAATCTTGTAGTAAAAAAGGCAAGTTCACACTTGCTCATGTCCTTTGGTTATTTTGTATCAAGTATTTGCAATCTATTATTGTTATCACCTGCATTTCGAAAAGGTCAGAAAACTCTATTTTTATAATAATATGATTATGGGTTATTTACCAAGTGATAATAACCTACTATTACAATTCTAGTGGTAAAGGAACATAATACCTAGGACTTAACAACTAATGTCGCCAGTGATTCTTGCGTCGTCTAATACGCATTAAACATGAGATCTACAATGGCTCGAGGGAAGTTAGTTGGATCTTTTTTCCTTTCGTGTGCCAACAGATGACCTTATCTTCCTTACGAGAATCCAGAACAAGGGTGTAACCCCTTAGTTCCCTGCGATATTGGTGTCTAGACTATCTGTGAGGGGCTATCAGAGGTAGGTCTGCCACTTTAGTGGGGGCTACTAGGGACATGATCTGCTTACATAGTCTTCAAGGGGGGTTAACAGAGGTAGATCTGCTTGGAGGATCGTGTTGTCATGTGGGGTCGTGAAGAAGGGCAGTTATTGGCTTGGCTCCTTATACCGGGCCTCATACCAAGGAAGTGTGAACGGGTTGGCCGCTCGGAAGTGCAACATGGATAAGGATCTCTCATGGGTAGAACAACGCACATCTGTAGAGTGTAAAAAAGTATGACATGTTACTCCCTGTTTCGGGGAGAAGCTGTGAACGCTGTAGGAAAAGAACTCCACGAAGTTCTAATCAACTTGTGAAGGCTAGCGGACATAGCTTTTCAGAATAAAAGCAATCTTTACGAGACCTGCATAACCTATGACATTTGGTCTGTGGTTGTAGATAGTACATCAAACACTCATTTTTAGTGAACTTGCTGAGTACACTCGTACTCAACTGTACCTTCTTAACCCTTGCTAATTCTATAGAAAACAATGGCGAGCCTAGGAGGGAACTTCTGTAAAGTATTGCTATAGTATCAATCGCAAGCCATAAATATATAGTAGTAGTATTTCTAGAGTAGGTTTCGAGTTGCTATTTTTGGTTCTTTTTTGTAAATTATAATCCTCATTGTGTCGAGAAGGTTCTTTGGATCTTTTATAATATGTTATATGTAATATAAAGTCATACTTTGGATCCGCGATATTTCTGTTGTACCACTCTAAAGGATGTAATACTAGTGAACGGTGTTGCATTGGTGTTATGTCAACGAATTTAGCGTACTACATCATGTAGTGGTATGCTGGTTCACCATATATTTTTCTAGATTCACATGTATCTAGACACGTTTTAATATATAGATACATGTATAAATCTAAACAAACCCAAGTCACTTATTTTGGGACAGAGGGAGTATAAGATGTTTTCGGCGAGATGTTATTTTAATATGGTATGTGAGTACCATATTAGTGAAGGGAATATGAGCGAGAGGCAATAATAAAGTGGTTATTATCTTATTCCATGTTTATGATAAATGTTTATTTTGCATGCTATAATTGTATTAATTGGAAACGTTAATACATGTGTGTTTAATAAACAAAATACAAAGTTCCTATTAATTCCTAGAAAACAAAAAAATTCCTACGATGGGAACTATACGCCAAGATCTATCTACTAGATACAAGCAACGGGTGGATATACATCCAAGGAGAACTTACCCTCGAATACAACAAAGCTTTGTTAACGAGTTGGAACTCGTGAATGATGTAGTCGTACACTTGCCGATCTCAAGATCGTGATGAAGTCCAGCAGGTCCAGCTCCAGCACGTCCTTCAGATCGAGCTCCAGCAAGTCCAGTACCACCAAGTCCAGCACCGCAAAGCAGTGGTGCATCCGTGATCGCACACACGTCCGGTACCCCGACAACCCCCGCCCTCGCTCCAGCAAAGCAGCGGAAGCAGCAACTCCTTTCCAGATAAAGCCACCAGGAACATGTATCTCGCTAATCGGAGACCATGGGGGAATAATACTAGAGGGGGAGAGAGATCCTTCACCAGGAGGTGTAAGGAAGAAGGGGTGTGAGGGGGGACTTTTATAGGAGGAGGGGGGTACCCCTCCCCCATGGCCGGCGCCCCATGGGAGGGACTCCTCACCTCCCCCATTCATGTGGTGGTAACCCCTCCACATTAAAATGCCCCTTCACATTCTCTTTTAAAGTCTCCACTTTAAATGCATTAGATTTCTCCAAATTTAATGCTCTCTCATTTAATAAAACTCTTTTATTATTTTTATTCAGAATTTTGTTAATTACTTTAATTAACAAACATTCACATAAAACCCCTGCAACATTTCAATATTACATGCAGAACCAATTTCAGCTATTTCACCCAAAACAGTTTCGGTGTCTATTGAAATAATTCCAGCGCTTTCTTAAATCTTTATCTGAAACATATTTGCTCCAAATGGTGTTGGTATCCCTTAAGTGTGTCACCCTACGGTTCGCGAATAATGCAGACATGATCGAGACCCCTCTCAGATCAATAATCAGAGGCGGGACCTAAAGATCCATACTGACTCCTACACATTCAACGATGACTTCTGTGGTCATGAGAACCTTTAACGCTAGTAACTAAATCCCTTTGTCTTGCGATATATTACATGTCCAAGATTCGATCATCGGTATCTTCATACCTAGTTTGATCTCGTTGCCGACATGCACTCTTTTCTCGTTCCCGTGATATAAATTCTAGTGATCACATCACTTGCTTGCAAGCTATCTTAATGTGATATCACCGAGAGGGCCCAAAGTATATCTATCCATCATCGGGATGGACAAATCCCACTATTGATCCATGAGCCTCAAGATAACACCTTTGTAGCACTGAACCCACCTTTATAGTCACCATGTTACGGTGTGACGTTTGATGTTATCAAGATACTCTTTCGTTGTTAGCAATTAACATGATCTCATGGTCTAAGGACTAAGATTACTACGTATGATGTTATAGCAATATAAATAATAATGACTCTGATCATAATGCTATACTTCGGATGAATGTTCACCACATTATTCCACCAATGTTGTGACCTCGTTATCAACAACATCCAATGTCCATGATCAGGAAACCTTGATCATCTTATTAATCAACAAGCTAGTTTATATGAGAGGCATTACTAGGAACTTTGTATTTTGTTTATTAAACACACATGTATTAATGTTTCCAATTAATACAATTATAGCATGCAAAATAAACATTTATCATAAACATGGAATAATATAATAACCAATTTATTATTGCCTCTCGGGAATATTCCCTTCAGTCTCCCACTTGCACTAGAGTCAATAATCTAGTTTGAAAAACTTTGCGTATTGAACACCTATGGCTTTCTGGTGATGCATATACACGGTTGCTAGTTGTTAACATAATCTCCGAATCTAACAGTTTTAGGTCCGTGTGTATTTGCATGTCTTTGCGTCTCTATGCATCACTCATTCTCAAATGAGATGGCATTGTATAAATTTGGTCCTTTGGTGAGACCTTAAGTTCGTTTAGGTTAAAATATGTTGATATTATTGTCATACAATATATCTTCATAGTATTAGACCACTTTGAACCACACCTAGTTTGATAACAAACTACTTAACACAAATGCCCTCCTATGCTGCTACTATAGCAGTCATATAGTTAGCCTTCTGTTGTAGTATCCGTCACAATGTCTCAACTTTGGAACTCATCCAAATCCATCATGGAACATCCTTTCCATTACATTGTGCCACCCATAGTCTAATTTGAGATAAATTTAATTTGTATCTTGTGACAAAACTAGTATCAATGTAACACTTTACAATGAACTACCTTTAACTATTTGTCACTTATACATGATATGTTCTTAGTTGTTCCAAAGCTCATAAGAATATCTTTACTATTGTCCAATGATCATCTTATGAATCATTATGGTATGTGCTCATAACATTTAGAGCATAGGACATATCTGGATATATACATATCATGGTATAATCGATCAAAATCTTCATGTGATTTTACTCACCAAGTGTTGATGCACTTGAATCTTGATACAATCCTTTCCATGCAGCAAGAACCTTTCTTGTTGTTTCCATATTGAACCCTTTCAATATATCATATATGTACGTCTGGCATAACCATATTAGTGCCTCAATCTATCCATATAGACATTGATGCCAAATATTCCGGTTTTGCCCAAGTCTTTCATCGAAATCCTATTTTAATGAAATTCTTAACTTGTGTCAATACAAGATACATCATTTCCAATCAACAATATGTCCTCTACATAATGTATTAGAAATATGTCTCAGCGCTCCCACTTAATTTCTTGCAAATGCAAGCATCTTCATCATCTCCGATGAAATTAAACTCCTTTAACATTTTTCATCATGGTGAAGATTCCAACTCCGCTATGCTCACTTCAACTATTGAAGTTTGCATGCCCTTTTAGCATCCTTTGAATTAACAAAACCCTTCGGACTGTTTCATGTACATGTCCTAGGTAACCATTCTATTAGAAGAACCTTGTTTTGTTTATTCAACTACCATATACCAAATTATATGTAGTGGTTGCTACATTAAGCCGTCAAGACTAAATATCGCTATGAAAGATCAAATCTTGTCATAGTCAACTACTTGAACATTGCCGTAAACTTCTTTCTGACATGTCGACTATTTCATAGATGTTAAACATCCATGTATATTTCTTTACAGATCCAAACACGACCGATAGGCTTCACGCCTTTCTGGAGGGTTTTCCAAGTTTAGAAACTTGATTTCTCGTGTATGGATACTATCACGGATTCTATGACTTCTAGTCATTTTATGGAGTTAGGGCCCATCATCGCTTCTTTGCATGTAGTCGGTTCATCATTGTCAAAACAATAACGACTTGCTTATCAAATCACACTATTTGATTCTTACCGACCCACACGGTTCAATAGGAACTCTAATCTCCGAGATCACATCCTTTGTAATCATGGGAGCCATGAGCATTGTGGCCGCCACCGGGACACTTTCCGGCGTTGCGCTACTTAGCACATATAGCTAAGGTTCAACAAACTTATCAAAGTTCTATTGTCCTCCCACTTAACTTTTCACGAAAAATTCCTTCTTAAGAAACTTGACGTTCCAAGTAACAAACTCTTTTGTCCTCGGTGTTATGGAGAAATTCCCAAGAAATTCTTTTGGGATAACCTACAAAGACGTGCTTATCCGACTTTGGTTGTAAACATTTTACTTATGCATAGCATACCAAATTTTAAGAAAAGACAATTTGGGTTTTATCCCAAACCATAACTTATATGGTGTCATTTCAACGGATCACGATGGTGCTCTTTTCAGTGTAAAAGCGGTAGTCTCTAAAGCTTCAATCCTTAAAACATAATGGCTGTTTTATAAATGACACCCTTGATCTTACCATGTCAAAAATGGTTTGATTTCATCTCTCGAATATGCCTTACTCCTATGGTTTATCGGGAAATATAAATCATGGAACAATTCCTTAAATCTTAGGTGTTTTGGTAAACATGTAACTCAAATATCTTCCTTTATGATCAAATCATAAACTCTTTTATTAATCTTGTTACAATGATTTTTCACTTCATCTTGAAAGTCTTTGAACAATTTTCAAATGTTTTATCTTATTAAGTAAATATATAGATATATTCACTTAAATTTCTGGAGAAAGCATATGAAGCAAAAAGATCCATCGCATATGGCTACACATAATGGACTATATACATCAACATGCATAATATCCAATAAGTTAGTCATCCGTTCCTCTTTGGCCTATGGACGGAGTTTCAATTATCTCGAGGAAAGTTTCACAAGCGTCAATTGATCAAAATCAAAGACTCCAAAAATTCCATCAACATGGAGTTTCTTCATGTTTTCTTTCCAATATAATTTAAAACAGCGATGTCACTTCATAAGTGATCTTTTAATCATTTGTCTTGCGATATTTTAGCAATAATGTTTATGGATGTAATTTCTCCAACTAGACTTGTAAAAGTTCATCCATCCTTTATGGAATACGGTAATTATGTGAACAACCATTATTCTCGTAATAACGGAACAAAATAACAATTATTAAAACAAATCTTGAAGACTAGGTTTGACGTCAACGAAAAGCACAATAACACTTTATTTGTTTTCGATGAACATCATCACTTATTCTCTTGCTAGTTACTTAGGCCATTGCAGTTCATGAATTGCGTTGTCATGTATGACACTTCATACCAACCAATTCGGTATCCAATACCTAAGAACCACATTGTTTAACAAGCGAGGAATACAACCATAACATTGTTGGGTTCGCAGCATAGAAAACAAAAAATTTCCTACGATGTGAACTACACGCCAAGATCTATCTACTAGGTACAAAACAACGGGTGGACATACATCCATCGAGAACTTACCCTCGAAGACAACGAGTTTTGTTAACGAGTAGGAACTCATGGTTGATGTAGTCGTACACTTGCTGATCTCAAGATCGTGAGGAAGTCCGAGCAGGTCCGGCTCCAGCACGTCCTTCAGATCCAGCTCCAGCACCACCAAGTCTAGCACTGCAAAGCAGCGGTGCATCCGTGATCACACACACGCCCGGTATCCCGACAACCTCCGTCCCTCGCTCCAGCAAAGCAGTGGAAGCAGCAACTCCTTTCTAGATAAAGCCACCGGGAACATGTATCTCGCTAATCCGAGACCATGGGGAATAATACTAGAGGGGGAGAGAGATCCTTCACAAGGAGGTGTGTTTGAGAAGTGAGGAGAGGGTGGCCTTTTATAGGAGGAGGGGGTGCCCCTCCTTCATGGCCGGCGCATGGAGGAGGTGTCTCTTCACCTCCTCCATTCATGTGGTGGTAACCCCTCCACATTAAAATGCCTCTTCACATTCCCTTTTAAAGTCTCCACTTTAAATGCATTAAATTTCTCCAAATTTAATGCTCTCTCATTTAATAAAACTCTTTTATTATTTTTATTCAGAATTTTGTTAATTACTTTAATGAACAAACATTCACATAAAACTCCCTGCAACATTTCAATATTACATGCAGAACCAATTTCAGCAATTTCACCTGAAACAGTTTCGGTGTCTATTGAAATAATTCCAAATGGTGTCGGCATCCCTTAAGTGTGTCACCCTATGGTTCGCGAATAATGCAGACATGATCGAGACCCCTCTCCGATCAATAATCAGCAGCGGGACCTAGAGATCCATACTGACTCCTACACATTCAAAGATGACTTCTGCGATCGTGAGAACCTTTAACGCTAGTAACTACATCCCTTTGTCTCGCGATATATTACATGTCCGAGATTCGATCATCGGTATCTCCATACCTAGTTTGATCTCGTTACCGACATGCATTCTTTTCTTGTTCCCGTCATATAACATTCTAGTGATCACATCACTTGCTTGCAAGCTATCTTAATGTGATATCACCGAGAGGGCCCAGAGTATATCTATCCGTCATCGGGATTGACAAATTCCACTCTTGATCCATGAGCCTCAACATAACACCTTCGTAGCACTGAACCCATCTTTATAGTCACCCTGTTACGGTGTGACGTTTGATGTTATCAAGATACTCTTCCGGTGTTAGCAATTAACATGATCTCATGGTCTAAGGATAAAGATTACTTCGTATGATGTTATAGCAATATAAACATAATGACTTTGATCGTAATGCTATACTTCGGATGAATGTTCATCACACCATTCCACCAATGTTGTGACCTTGTTATTAACAACATCCAATGTCCATGATCAAGAAACCTTGATCATCTTGTTAATTGTAACACCCCGTCCACTCCTGGGCCCGGGGGGTGTCACTCCTGGTAGCTTAATAGGATATCTAGACTGGCCCCACAGACCAACACTAGTCTTTTCTGCGCACTTTGTCCTCACTCGTGCGCACCCGGTTACCCACTTCCTGGTCGGTCACCCATCCTAGAATTGCTCTAGGCCAAGCACGCTTAACCTTAAAGTTCTTTTCAAATGAGCTTCCGGAAAAGAAGTTGCAACTTGTTGATATGGGTATCCTATCAATCCTATTAAGCCATGTGCCTGGTCTCACATACACCCACGCTTTAGAAGATCGATGCCCTCATCGATCAAGCACACCCTAGGAACGTTCCCTCTTGGCACGCGTCTGTGCGTCCAGTGCCGGCACATGTGCCATGCCGTGTCCACTCCGGGCCACACGCGCCATGCTCCACATGTCCCGCCACTAATCCGCACACACCCATGTAATCGCAAGGGTCGGCTCTGATACCACTTTGTAACACCCCATCCACTCCTGGGCCCGGGGGGTGTCACTCTTGGTAGCTTAGTAGGATATCTTGACTGGCCCCATAGACCAACACTAGTCTTTTCTGCGCACTTTGTCCTCACTCGTGCGCACCCGGTTACCCACTTCCCGGTCGGTCACCCATCCTAGAATTTCTCTAGGCCAAGCACGCTTAACCTTAAAGTTCTTTTCGAATGAGCTTCCGGAAAAGAAGTTGCAACTTGTTGATATGGGTATCCTATCAATCCTATTAAGCCATGTGCCTGGTCTAGTCTATAAGAGAGGCATAACTAGGAACCCTTCTTGTTTATTAAACACACATGTATTGATGCTTCCGATCAATACAATTCTAGCATGCAAAATAAACATTTATCATAAACATGGAATAAGATAACAACCACTTTATTATTGCCTCTCGGGCATATTCCCTTCAGTATCCACTTGCACTAGAGTCAATAATCTAGTTTGAAAAACTTTGCGTATGGAACACCTATGGCTTTCTGGTGTTGCATATACGCTATTGATAGTGGTTAACATAATCTCCGGATCTGACAGTTTCAGGTCCGCGTGTATTTGCATGTCTTTGCGTCTCTACGTGACATGGGTATACCCTACAGGTACTCGAGCTTGGTATATATGGTCTAAATACGTACAAGCCCACGGTGTCGCCAAGGCCCAGATGAAAGGACTCGAGTAACCTGCGGACTCTCGATTGCTTGAAGGACAAGAAGAAGCTAAAGATAGAAAGTTTGAAGGGGAAAACCCTAACTTGTAACCGACTCGACCTGCTACCCGAGACCTAGCCTATCTATATAAAGGCTAGGAGGGGCGGCGAGAAGGACACACGCAACCCTAGTTTCCACAACCCTCGCCAGATTGCATCTGCGCACCATTGTAACTTTTGACTCCTTCGATAATTCCACGAGCAGACAAGCAGGAGTAGGGACCTCTATGAAGCCTAAACCTGGGTAAATCCTTTGTCCCCTGTGTGCTTGTTTGCTAGCCAATAGATGTCTCCAGCGCTCCCTCCTTCTCCAAAACCCAAGTCCATAACAATGGGCATTGATGAGTTAAACCCTCGTCAATTGGCGCCGTCTGTGGGAAATGGGAGTGCTGATGTTGCGGCTTCTTCGGCTCCATCGACTGTGATCTACAACTCCGCAACAACGGAGATTCGCCAGCTCTTCGGCGCGTTCGACTTCACCGTCCACACGCGCGCCACCCGCGCATCCTTCGAATCCGTGGGCGACGGAATCAGTCTGGCGATTGGGAGCTTCCGCTTCCAAGTTGGCCAGATGGGCACGCTTCGCATGCCCGATCAGCCGACAGCACCGGCGATTGCCCCGGCATCATGGTTCCCTCCATCAATCGGCACCCTCAGCGAGCTCAACGCTCCGGTGGCAGTCGAGAACACGATCAGCGACAGCAGTCGCAACTCCGATCTGAGCGATCTAGCCACAGAAGATGGAACCTA
Organism: Avena eriantha; assembly: GCA_910589775.1. NCBI lineage: Eukaryota > Viridiplantae > Streptophyta > Magnoliopsida > Poales > Poaceae > Avena > Avena eriantha. The sequence goes on along the minus strand of OU342741.1, from coordinate 7,551,968 downwards.
TGGTTCTGAATCTGAAAGTTGTGGAAGCAACAGCTTCCCCAATCACTTCATGTGCGCCGTCATTAACACAGGCGACACCTCCGCCAATAGCGGCAACGGCGGTAACACCGGCAATGGCACCGATCCACCCAACGGTGGCAATGGTGGCAACGGCGCTAACGGCGCCAACGGGGAAGCAGTCAAACCTCCCAGCATAATCAATGAGCAAACCGGCGAACGCGTCGTAATCAGGCTGAACGAGCAAGAGTGGGAGCGCTGCCGCGAAGCCCTACGAGGTGCACCTCTACCCCTGGGGTCCCCGCAAGAACTGCTGATGGGCTACCACTGGCTCCTAAAAGAAGAATTCAAGCGCCAAAAACAAGTAATCGCGCAACTTGAGGCGCGTAAAAAGGCAGCGGACGAGTCAAGTCTTCGTCGCGCTGGGCTCTCCTCCTACGGAGGATCCTCCTCTAGAGGCAATGAGTACCTCGCCAAGAAGAGGTAGTCGCGGATGGCTCACCTCACCGAGCAAGAACGCATAGAGGCCGCGAAAGTCCTCGACTTCGGCTCTATGACAGTCGACACGAGAGGCAACGTGGTTCCCAGGACGCCGCAGGCTGCGGTGACAGCAGCCACCATGTACCTCCTCAATAACCAGCCGCCAGCTGGAGATCCCCGAACTGCCATGCACCGACCTACGATCGCGGGTTTGGAGCTAATCGAGGCCGCCCTCGACAAGGAGCCGGTACCAGACCCAAAAAAGGGCAAAGCGCTACTCCTCGCCCTCATCCAACAATGACAGTCACGACCTGTCTCGACGCCGTCGCTCACGGCGACACGATCGCGACTACGATGCGCGCAATGACCTCGCGCAACGCAAGATCGACAAGTCAAGGGCACGACGTGCTCGGTCGACTGACTCGGAAGAGGAAGATGGGGAGCTCTGCGGCGCCAGATGCTTCAGCAGATCCATTAGGCAGAAGCGAATGCCTAAAGGGTTTAAACTCACGTCGGAGAATCCGAAATTCGACGGTCTACAAGACCCTAAAATCTGGCTAGAGGATCACATCTCCTCCGTCAGGCTCCACGGAGGCAGTCGAAGTACTGCCATGCAATGTTTGCAGCTACAGCTGTAGGGCGCCGCCCGAGCATGGCTCAATAACCTCCCACGCGGATCCATTCATAGTTGGGATGAGCTGGTTTACAGCTTCGTGCGCAACTTTAAGGGCAGGTACAAACGGCATGCATCAATCGAAGAACTGAGATGCTGCCAGCAAAGATCTGGCGAATCGCTGCGCTCATACATCCAAAGGTGGTCCATCATCAAGAACTCCGCGGAAAACATCTCGGACGACCGCGCGATTGATGCATTCAACAGTGGCGTCCGCCGCCTAGAGTTCAGGGAGGAGCTGGGCCGCTCGAAGCCCTAGACCATCGACCACCTGATGGAGATCGCGAATCGGTGGGCCAACGGAGAAGATTCGGTGAAGAACTGCGCTCACTCCGACGAGGAGGCAGAACTCGAACGCAGACGTGACCGTCGGGGCAAGCGTCGCATGCGCATCTACGACGATCGCGACGACGTCAACATGGTCGCAACTAGCTACGCTGATAGACGCGACGACAACCGCAACAGCGGATACCGCAGCGGCGGATACCGTGACTCCGGGAAAACCACGCAAGTGTGGCAACGCCGCACTCGCGACGAGGCACCCGCGACCTCCATCGAGGACAAACTGTCCGGGCCATGCACGAACACTTCTACATCGACAAGCATGACGGCAAGAGAAAGTCCAGCCACCTCCTCAAGGACTGCCATGAGTTCCTCAATCTACATGAGGGATTGGTTCGGATGAACCGCAATGCAGTCGAAAGAGGCTACGGAGCCGCTCCAAGCGCCGTGGCACATGGCGCACCGCCACCACCACCTGGGCCACCCCCGAACGGAGCTGCACCAGACCAGCATCACGGAGGAGAACCATACCCACGGGCCATGGGTACCATGATGATCCAAAAGGGGCGCCCCTCCAACAGGGTGCAGAAAGCCATCACTCGCCAAGTCAACTTGGCCACGCACTCGCCACCATCCACCACTGAGTACCTCAGTGGCAGTGAGTCGTGCATTACCTTCGATAAACGCGACCACCTGCCTCAAGTACCTCGCCCAGGTCATTGCCCCCTCGTACTCGAGGCACAAATTGGAGGCTTCGACATGAGTCGCGTCTTCATGGATGGCGGAAGCGGCATCAACCTCATATTCGTGAGCACCTTGCGAGCAATGAGGATCCCGCTAACCTGCTTGGAGGCAATGGACACAACGTTCCACGACATCGTCCCAGGGAAAGGCGTATACCCTCTGGGCAAAATAAACCTCGACGTCATATTCGGCACGCCAAAGAACTTCCAGCGCGAGCGCATCGACTTTGAGGTCGTCGACTGGCCCTCACAATACCACTACATCCTCGGACGCGTCGCGTTCGCTGGGTTCATGGCGGTACCCCACTACGCCTACCTGCAGATGAAAATGCCAGGTCCCAACGGCGTCATCACGATCAACGGGAGCTTTGAGCGATCTGACAGTTGCGATAGGGAATTCAACAGAATCTCCTAGTCCTTCGGCATGCAGGAGGAGCTCGCATGATTGAAGGAAACGACAGACAACAGTCTGCCTCCCCTGAGTAGGCCAAGCTCACCTGATCTCTCCTTCGACTCATCTGTGCACACAAAGAAGGTGCAGGTCCATCCGTCAGATCCCGCCAAAACGGCCCTCATCGCCAACAACTTGAGTCCCGCATAGGAACTCGCGCTCGTCGAATTCCTCCGTGAGCACTGGGAAATTTTTGCCTGGTGTCCTGCGGACATGCCAGAAGTTCCCAGGGAATTCGCCGAGCACGCACTCAACGTCAACCCCGACGCAAGGCCAGTCAAGCAAACAATCAGGCGACTGTCTGAGCCACGAGCGCAGGCAGTCGGAATGGAGATCAACAGACTCCTCGAGGCCAAATTCATACGCGAGATCAAGGAAAGCACTTGGCTCGCCAATACGGTGCTGGTGCCAAAAAAGGACACGGATATCCTACGGATGTGCGTGGACTTCACTTCTTTAAACAAGCACTGTCCAAAAGATCACTTCCTGCTACCACAAATCGATCAAATCATCGACTCCACCGCTGGATGCAAGCGCCTCTGCTTCCTCGATGCCTACTCAGGCTATAACCAAATTCAAATGAAGGAGGAAGACCAGGAGAAGACCGCGTTTACAACGCCCTTCGGTGTGTTCTGCTACAACACAATGCCCTTCGGACTAAAAAACGCGGGAGCCACCTACCAACGGTGCATGTAGGCTTGCCTCAAGGAGCAACTGGGTCGCAACATCCAAGTCTGTGTCGACGACATAGTAATCAAAACCAAGGAGGAAGCCTCTCTAATCGACGACTTACGCGAAACATTCGCCAATCTTGATCGTTACCGAATTAAGCTCAATCCGGACAAATGCGCCTTTGGCGTACCATCTGGGCAGCTGCTCGGGTATCTCATCTCCGCGAGAGGGATTGAGGCAAACCCGAAAAAGATAAAGGCCATACTGGCCATGGAGAAGCCAAAGAACATAAGAGGCGTCCAGCAACTAGCCGGATGAATCACGGCCCTCAGTCGATTTATCAGTCGAATGGGAGAAAAGGCACTGCCCTTCTATCAGCTCCTCCGCAAAGCTGACAAATTCGAGTGGACCAATGAAGCGCAAAAAGCATTTGAAGATCTCAAGCGCCTGCTATCCACCTCGCTAGTACTGGTGACTCCACGAGAAAGGGAACCACTACTGTTGTACATCTCCGCTACCAACCAAGTGGTTAGTACAGTGCTCGTCGTCGAGCGGGCCGAGGAAAACAAGGTCCATGGCATACAACGCCCGGTATACTACCTCAGCGAGGTCCTCACGCCAACAAAACAGCGGTACCCGCACTACCAGAAGCTGGCGTACGGCGTCTTCATGACCGCCCGGCGACTGCGCCATTATTTCTAGGAACACCCAATCGTGGTAGTCAGCGACGCCCCATTGGGACATATCCTTAATAACCCTGACGCCACGGGATGAGTCGTGCTTTGGGGAATCGAACTGTCTCCACGAGACATCACATACGAAAAGCGCGACGCAATCAAGTCGCAAGTTCTCCCTGACTTCCTCATGCATTGGATGGAAAACCAACTCCCAGACAAGCCAGATATGTCCTACCTCTGGACAATGCACTTCGATGGATCCAAGCGGAAAGATGGAGCAGGAGCAGGTGTCATACTAACATCACCTCAAGGAGACAAGCTGAAATACATCCTGCGAATGCAGTTCACAGCCTCAAACAACGAGGCTGAATACGAGGCCCTGTTGCACGGGATGAGGATGGCAAAAGCCTGCGGCGCAAAGAGGCTCATCATATATGGCGACTCCATGCGACGCACTGAATGAAAACATGATCGCATACCGCGACCTCTACGATACACTCGAGGGAGACTTCGATGGTTGCGAGTTGCGACATGTAGGTCGCGAAAGCAACGAGGAGGCGGACGCACTCGCCAACATAGGCTCTACCTGCGCCCCCATACCACCTGGGGTATTTCTCGAGCGCATCTGCGAACGCTCCATCAAGCCAAAGGCCGCAGAGAAGAAAACAAGCGCAGCAACGGACTCAGGGGCTACGCCACCCAATGAGCCAATGGCACTCGATGACTTGGAGCTAGACACAGGACTCGAGGGACCAATGAGCGTCATGATGATCGAACAATCCTGGACGCAGCCATACATTACGTACCTCCTCAGCAAGCGCCGACGACCCGACAGACGCACGACACATCGCGCGACGCTCTAAAGCATTCGCCGTTATCAACGGCGAACTGTATAAACGCAGCATCACAGGCGTGTTACAACAATGCGTCTCCCTGGCCGATGGAAGAGCGGTCCTCCTCGACATCCATGAAGGGACCTGCGGGCACCACGCCGGCAGTCGCGCCCTCATTGCCAAAGCTCTACGAGCTGGATTTTACTGGCCCACGGCCATGCGCGACGCCAAGGACATAGTCCAAAAGTGCAACGCTTATCAGCGATTCGCGGACAAGCCACACGCACCAGGCGCAGAACTACGGCATATTCCATTGGCCTAGCCCTTCGCACAATGGGGGCTCGACATGGTGGGCAAGCTCCCAAGGTCCTCGCAAGGAGGCTACGTCTACCTCTTGGTCGCAGTCGACAAGTTCACCAAGTGGATTGAGGCCATGCCAGTGACCAAGCAATCAGGGCACATCGCGGTTAAGTTCTTCGAGTCCATCGTCTACCGCTTCGGCGTGCCGCACAGCATCATCACTGACAACGGGATGAACTTCACATCCAAAGAGTTCCAAGAATGCTGCGGAAACCTAGGGATCAACATCAGTTACGCCTCAGTCGCGCATCCACAGACCAACGGTCAGGTGGAAAAAGCAAACGGGCTCGTCTGCGGTGGCATCAAGAAGCGACTCCTTCGACCACTCGAGCAGGCCGCGGGTTGCTGGCCAGATGAGCTCCAATCCGTACTCTGGAGCCTACGAACAACTCCAAACAACACCACGGGCTACACGCCATTCTTTATGGTGCACGGAGCAGAAGCAGTACTACCCGCCGAAGTTCGGTACAAGGCGCCGCGCGTAGTCGCTTACAGCGAACAAGAGTCATCTCTTGCACTCGAAGACTCCGTCGACCTCCTCGACGAGGCAAGAGAAATCGCCGCAGAAAGATCCACGATCTACCAGCAGAACCTGCGCAACTACCACAGTAGAAGGCTTCGCCCCAGATCCTTCGTCGAAGGTGACCTGGTCTTGCGACTGAAACAGCAGGGGCATCTCAAGCTCGAGTCCCCCTGGGAAGGACCGTACGTGATTACAGAAGTAATCCCAGGTGGCGCCTATCGCCTTCAAGATTTAGAGACAGGAGTCGCATACTCCAACCCTTGGAACGTAGCACAACTGCAACGCTTCTACCCCTAGCTGTTTTTTACTTTTACATCGCAAATAAGGCTACTCAGCCAAGGCTACTTAGCCACACATTGTACCTCGTACTGTTCTTCAAATAAATAAAAGCTAAGTGCCCCAAAACTCTATGTTTTTTCTTTTCACTTCTATCAATTTTATACTCGGGGGCTACGCCACCCTACATACATCTGTTCTTCAAACCAATAAACGCGATATCCTGAGTAGCTGGCACATCAATCAAACCCCTTAACGCAAACTCAACCTAGCTCCAAAGCACCTGGCAGGTTGACAAAGGGATGGCCAGGCTAACGAAAAGGACTCGCATAGTGCAACACACCTAACGCCAACAAAGCTATTTATACACATTCAACAATAAAATATCTACAACCTATACATGAACTTTACAACACAAATACACTTATGTGCAGGATACAAATCTGGCTACTGCTGCAACAGAAGAACATTGGTTTGTTCCTCGAAGAAGTCAACAATCTCCTCTGCTGGACGGTCCACCGCCTGATAGTGAGGCACCATATTCCAAGCAGATCCGGCTGGCGACGCTGGCGGACCGGAAGCAATGGCGGTGACATCCACGCCAGGCCTGTGCAATCACACCATCGAGAGGGCAGCCTTGGCACCAGCCACCAACTGCTGCTTCACGCACTCGCGAACAACGGACATATCTTGAAACTTGGCCAGAAGAGCCAACAGGCTTGATGGAGTGTCATCCAACGGGAACATCGCCCGATAGATGTTCTTCAAACATGACTGCGACTTCTTCAGGAAGAGCAGCACTCACGAAGCGCGATCCTGCAGGGTCGCCAATGCAGTCGCACGATCATGATCTACCCAGAAGTATCTACTCTCTTGAAGTTTCTCCTGGGTGAGATCATGAAGGCGGATGGCAATCCTATCCCTCTCCTCCTGCGGATGGCGTGCGCTAACAACTACACGAAGCAGCACCAACAGCATGAGTACAACGTACCATTGCGACTAACTACAAAGGAAAAGATGAGGACGAGCAAGCTAACACTTAAACTGGTCGCCCAGCTGCGTCACCTCGCCAAGCAGATATTGCTCGCGGGCGGCGGATTTTTCCGCCTTCGACTTCCACACGTCTGCATTACCACGGATCAGGGGCAACTCATGCTCCAGTTCCTTCACGCGATCACGAAGTCGCGACAGCAAGGATAGCTCCTCTACCCTGGAGCGCGGCGGTGCCACTGTCTCATCAAGACATTGTGAATCCTGGTTTCCCCCCACAGGACCACTCGATGCACCCTACCACAAGTCAAGACAAAGGCAATTAAGGCGACCAAATTAACACAAAGGCAAGGGGAACAGATGCATTCAAGATAAGCATAAGTGTTTACAAACACACTCGCTAGCAGGCACGTCCTTAGGCTAAAAAGGCAACTGATCAATTATTACAACAAGCTAACTACGGAGCAGCTGGCTTCTTCGACTTCGACGGCTTCGGGGGCTTCATCAAGTCCGTGGCAGTATCAGATGCCACTGACTTTCCGCTGGCCTCTGAGGCCGAAGCTTTCGCTGCCTTCTTCGCACGTTGGAGCTCCTCTGAATACTTGGCAACAATATTTATCAAGGAATGGCCATATTTGGCACAAGCAGTCGCAAAGGGAGCAAAGACTACCTGCTGACCATCCGCGCCAACAGGCATCGCCTTCGACACCGCAGAGGGATCTATCTCGACTCCGTGGGCTTGCACCATGGCGAGTGACATCGTCGCACCAGCCGCCCGGAGGGAGTTCTTGTAGGTAGCAGGCACACCCCCGGCGAGTGACTCCACCAGCTTGTCCATATTATTGACCAGCTCCGCCTTTGGCATCAACTCCTCTCGGAGGCGACTAAGGGCGACCTTGGCCTTGGACAATGTATCCTGGATGGCGGCGCTTCGGTCCTCGACCACAGATACCGCGCCGGCCAGAGCGTCATCACGACGAAGGGCCTACGGGTCAAAATTCAAGTCGCCAGCATCTACACCGAAAATACACACATGGATCAAACTTCTAGTGCCACCGGCAAAACTCTAGATGCAGATAGGAACATCAATAAAATATCTACCAGTAAAGGTACCTGAGAGGGCCTTGGCGATTGAGAACAGTTGCTCTTCGAACAACTTTTCCCTGGCCGCAAAGGAGGTGCGCAGACCCTCTTCGCACTTCTGGGCATCATCACAAGCCGCGATTGCCTCGTCGCGCCCCTTCATATCTGCGGCTAATGTCTTGTCCAACGTGGCGACGTTGCGCAGTAAAGCATTATGCTCAGCTACATGGTAGTCAATAATTGGCTATCAGTCGATTACACCAAAACAGAGAGAAGACAAAAAGATAAAGTGTAGAAGCACTCACTTTCGACCACGCAGTGACGCATCTCCAGCATGGCATGCTGGCGACCCATCGCCATCACCTGTTCCGCCACTTGCGCAGCTTCCTTTACAAGGAGTTCTCACACAAAACAAGGAGTCAGAAGAGGGCAACAGAAGGCGTCGACCGCCACACTAAAAAAGAAGGAAAGATATACTTACATGGTCCTCTAGTGACTCCGAAGAAGTTTGCTGAACCGTCATCTGAGCAACTATTCGATGCTCCCCTACGTGAGGAGAGCTCGAAGAATTGTGCCCGGAGTGGGCCGCCACCGGAGGAGAAGGAGCGCGCTCGACCTCTACTTTGGCCCTTGAGGTTGCGACTCCAGATTCCTTCACAAACTCGACGTCGCCAGAAGATGACGACGCCTCTTGGCTACAAGACCAAATTCACATTGACAAAAGGAAAACTCCAGGGCAAAGCCAACAAGAATAAAATAGAAAAGAACTAGTGAACTCGCAAATTTACCAGTCAAAGTTGTCAAGATTAAACGTGGCCTCCGCCGACTCTGACGAAGACTCCTTCGGCAATCGCATCTTCTTGCGAGAAGATGGTGCCACAGCCCTCACAGGAACGGCGGGAATTGGTGACTCCACACCAGCAGCTGTGCCTTCTGGAGTCGAAGGAGTCGACACATCGGAGTCCTCGCTGCGCGAACGCTTGCGAGTATCCGGGCTCTCGGACTCGGGGGCTTCCTCTTCCACATCAGAAGGGACAGTCGACTCAGAATCGTCCTCTTCCAAAGCTTCGCGAGGAATAATACCCTTAGGGAGAGGAGGCATACAAGGCAACACCGCCCAATCCTGCATACAGACAGTGAAGATCAGCAAACAGAACAGGTAAGCAACATAAAAAAGCAATCGCGAAAGTAAGCTACTACGTAGCACAATTGTACCTCAGGAGGAGGATTCGAAGCATCGAAAGGAGGAACGACTGGCTCATTTGGAAGCACATCCTTGAAGGTGTACTTCGTGACCAGTCGCACCCTCTTATCTACCTCACTCGCGGACATGCCATCGGCAGACACGCGAGTGGCATCATCAGCGCCACCCCATTGAAACATGGGATGGACTCTGGCCTGGAGAGGCTGGACGCGACGACGCAGCCAAGTCCTGACAAGGGCGCATCCCCCCTCTTCTGCGCCTATGCGACTCTCGAGGTCGTAGACGCGTTGATATAGCATGTCTGTCTCCGCGAGTTTGGAAGGCATGATCACGTTCTTCCAAGAACGCATCTTCTTGCAGGGAGTCGCGGGATCGAAAGGCGCGAGTCCAAAGTGATCGTCCTTGGCCTTCTGGTCACGAACATAGAACCATTTGTCCCTCCATCCCTGGACGGACTTGGCAAGCTTGATGTTGAAGTAGGTGGCGGACGGGTCGACATGGATTCCACAACCACCTACGTCGTAAACTAGAGCCAGATGCGGACTGACGCTTCAGTTTAAATAAGCGTTTGAAAAGGCCAAAGTGTGGCTCGATTCCGAGCCAGCACTCACAAAGAGTGATGAAATAGGAGATGTGAAGAATCGAGTTTGGGGATAGCTGATGGAGCTGGAGCCCGTAGAAACAAAGGAGACCCCTAAGAAAGGGGTGGAGAGGCAAAGAAAGGCCGCGAATGATGAATGCAAAAAACATCACTCGAAAACCGGCGGGAGGCATAGGAATGGTCTCACCGCTGGGGATGCGCGCATCGGCAACTGCTGCAGAAATAACCCCGTTTTGGCGAAGAAGATGGAGATCCGACGCCTTGATGATAGAGGGGCGCCACGCGCCATTGGTCACGCGGGTGCCCACGACCTTCTTTTTCCCGCCGGCGACGGCACTGGTGCCCGCAGCAGCGGGGCCACCCTTCTTCTTTGTCGCAGCGACGGTGGCCGCGGATTCAGCGACAGCGCCTCCTTTCTTCTTTCCCATTGCGTGGCGGCGATGAGAACGCAGAAAATAACTTGGAAATGAGCGGAGGTGGTCCAGAGTTGAGGAGGAGATGAGCGCAGGGAAAAGCAGATGAGCAGCAGCAATGGCGATGGCAGCGAGGAAGAAAAGAGTGCAGATGAAAAATTACCGTTGTAGCGCTGCTACTTAACCCCTAGGAGATGCAATCCAACAGCTCACAAAAACCCTATTGGGCGCGTAGCACGCATCGCGTTCGACACGTGGAGAAGAGGAAGCGCGAACCGTCCCTCCACTGCTCCCATTAGCGGAAATCGAGGAGGCACAGTTAATAATAAGATTACGCACGCTCAGTCAAATCAAAGTCAGAAAGTGGGACCCACCGCTCGTCACGTCCCATCAAAATTGCTCACGCGGGCAACTGAGGTCATGCAAGCGTCAGCACTGACGTCATCAACAGCTACGTAGCGGAAAACTTCGACCACTTTAGTCCATGCTGGAGTCTTCGACTCCACCAAGCACTCGGGGGCTACTCCCATAGGGAGCGCTGGCCGCGCACCCTACGATTTTTCTTTTCTTATTGCAGGGATATAGGTAATCAAATTCAAACCCAATCACTCGAAACACGGTTCAACTATGGACATGGGTTACTCCCACAGGGAGCGCCGGAAACAATTTCGACTGAAACAAGCAAGCAGAAAGCGACAGCAGTCGCAAATGTGTTTTAGTCTCTGCCTGATTCTTTGACTGAAACAAACAAGCAGATTCTTTAGTCCCTGCCTGAGTCTCTTCGACTCAACCAGGCACTCGGGGGCTACTCCCATAGGGAGCGCTGGCCGCGCACCCTATGAATATTTACACAAAAACTGTGTGTTGATAACATCCGCACTCGCAGATCATGGCGACACCGCCTCATAATTTTCCCTACAAAGAGACTACGTCTCCTAGGTCACCCGAATCGTCTCCGCGATGATAAAATTCGGATGTCGCGCTTACAGCGTGAAGGTAAGACCTGAATAAGGCCTAGCAACGCATTTAACTGTGCACTACCAGAAAAATATCCGTGCCTACAGGCACGATGAACATGCCTTGACAGACGCGTCAAGTGCTCACACCCATATAACTGGAATTCGACTCCTGTAAGACCTCCGCGACCTGAGTCGAATTACGCCAGCACTTCTCCAGATTCGAGTCCGGGGACTCGAGTTCGAGTAGATTGCGTTGTTTCACCCTAAGGTGGTTAACTGATACTGATACTTCGGTTATATCAGGCACGTATATCAACAATCCCTATGACATAAATGAAAGCAGTCGAAAATGTACTCATTCAGGCACTCGAAGACTTCAAAAGGTACCAAGTCGAATCTGCGATTCCACTGGATACTCGGGGGCTACTGACATGGGTATACCCTACAGGTACTCGAGCTTGGTATATACGGTCTAAATACGTACAGGCCCACGGTGTCGCCAAGGCCCAGATGAAAGGACTCGAGTAACCTGTGGACTCTCGATTGCTTGAAGGACAAGAAGAAGCTAAAGATAGAAAGTTTGAAGGGGAAAACCCTAACTTGTAACCGACTCGACCTGCTACCCGAGACCTAGCCTATCTATATAAAGGCTAGGAGGGGGCGGCGAGAAGGACACACGCAACCCTAGTTTCCACAACCCTCGCCAGATTGCATCTGCGCACCATTGTAACTTTCGACTCCTTCGATAATTCCACGAGCAGACAAGTAGGAGTAGGGACCTCTACGAGGCCTGAACCTGGGTAAACCATTTGTCCCATGTGTGCTTGTTTGCTAGCCAATATATGTCTCCAGCGCTCCCTCCTTCTCCAAAACCCGAGTCCATAACAATGGGCATTGATGAGTTAAACCCTCGTCTCTACGCATCACTCATTCTCAAATGAGATGGCATTGTATAAATTTGGTCCTTTGGTGAGACCTTAAGTTAGTTTAGGTTAAAATATGTTGATATTATTGTCACACGATATATCTTCATAGTATTAGACCACTTTGAACCACACCTAGTTTGATAACAAACTACTTAACACAAATGCCCTCCTATGCTGCTACTATAGCAGTCATATAGTTAGCCTTCTGTTGTAGTATCCGTCACAATGTCTCAACTTTGGAACTCATCCAAATCCATCATGGAACATCCTTTCCATTACATTGTGCCACCCATAGTCTAATTTGAGATAAATTTAATTTGTATCTTGTGACAAAACTAGTATCAATGTAACACTTTACAATGAACTACCTTTAACTATTTGTCACTTATACATGATATGTTCTTAGTTCTTCCAAAGCTCATAAGAATATCTTTACTATTGTCCAATGATCATCTTATGAATCATTATGGTATGTGCTCATAACATTTAGAGCATAGGACATATCTGGATATATACATATCATGGTATAATCGATCAAAATCTTCATGTGATTTTACTCACCAAGTGTTGATGCACTTGAATCTTGATGCAATCCTTTCCATGCAGCAAAAACCTTTCTTGTTGTTTCCATATTGAACCCTTTCAATATATCATATATGTACGTCTGGCATAACCATATTAGCGCCTCAATCTATCCATATAGACATTGATGCCAAATATTCCGGTTTTGCCCAAGTCTTTCATCGAAATCCTATTTTAAGGAAATTCTTAACTTGTGTCAATACAAGATACATCATTTCCAATCAACAATATGTCCTCTACATAATGTATTAGAAATATGTCTCAGCGCTCCCACTTAATTTCTTGCAAATGCAAGCATCTTCATCATCTCCGATGAAATTAAACTCCTTTAACATTTTTCATCATGGTGAAGATTCCAACTCCGCTATGCTCACTTCAACTATTGAAGTTTGCATGCCCTTTTAGCATCCTTTGAATTAACAAAACCCTTCGGACTGTTTCATGTACATGTCCTAGGTAACCATTCTATTAGAAGAACCTTGTTTTGTTTATTCAACTACCATATACCAAATTATATGTAGTGGTTGCTACATTAATCCGTCAAGACTAAATATTGCTATGAAAGATCAAATGTTGTCATAGTCAACTACTTGAACATTGCCGTAAACTTCTTTCTGCCATGTCGACTATTTCATAGATGTTAAACATCCATGTATATTTCTTTACAGATCCAAACACGACCGATAGGCTTCACGCCTTTCTGGAGGGTTTTCCAAGTTTAGAAACTTGATTTCTCGTGTATGGATACTATCACGGATTCTATGACTTCTAGTCATTTTATGGAGTTAGGGCCCATCATCGCTTCTTTGCATGTAGTCGGTTCATCATTGTCAAAACAATAACGACTTGCTTATCAAATCACACTATTTGATTCTTACCGACCCACACGGTTCAATAGGAACTCTAATCTCCGAGATCACATCCTTTGTAATCATGGGAGCCATGAGCATTGTGGCCGCCACCGGGACACTTTCCGGTGTTGCGCTACTTAGCACATATAGCTATAGTTCAACAAACTTATCAAAGTTCTATTGTCCTCCCACTTAACTTTTCACGAAAAATTCCTTCTTAAGAAACTTGACGTTCCAAGTAACAAACTCTTTTGTCCTCGGTGTTATGGAGAAATTCCCAAGAAATTCTTTTGGGATAACCTACAAAGACGTGCTTATCCGACTTTGGTTGTAAACATTTTACTTATGCATAGCATACCAAATTTTAAGAAAAGACAATTTGGGTTTTATCCCAAACCATAACTTATATGGTGTCATTTCAACGGATCACGATGGTGCTCTTTTCAGTGTAAAAGCGGTAGTCTCTAAAGCTTCAATCCTTAAAACATAATGGCTGTTTTATAAATGATACCCTTGATCTTACCATGTCAAAAATGGTTTGATTTCATCTCTTGAATATGCCTTACTCCTATGGTTTATCGGGAAATATAAATCATGGAACAATTCCTCAAATCTTAGGTGTTTTGGTAAACATGTAACTCAAATATCTTCCTTTATGATCAAATCATAAACTCTTTTATTAATCTTGTTACAATGATTTTTCACTTCATCTTGAAAGTCTTTGAACAATTTTCAAATGTTTCATACTTCTTCCATATTAAGTAAATATACAGATATATTCACTCAAATTTTCGGAGAAAGCATATGAAGCAAAAAGATCCATCGCATATGGCTACACATAATGGACTTATGCACATCAGCATGCACAATTTCCAATAAGCTAGTCATATGTTCCTCTTTGGCCTATGAACGGAGTTTCAATTATCTCGAGGAAAGTCTCACATGCGTCAATTGATCAAAATCAAAGACTCCAAAATTCCATCAACATGGAGTTTCTTCATGTTTTTTTCAAATATAATTTAAACAGCGATGTCACTTCATAAGTGATCTTTCAATCATTTGTCTTGCGACATTTTTGCAATAGTGTTTATGGATGTGATTTCTCCAACTAGACTTGTAAAAGTTCATCCATCCTTTATGGAATACGGTAATTATTTGAACAACCATTGTTCTCGTAATACCGGAACAAAATAACAATTATTAAAACAAATCTTGAAGGCTAGGTTTGACGACAATGAAAAAGCACAATAACACTTTATTTGTTTTCGATGATCATCATCACTTATTCTCTTGCTAGTTACTTAGGCCATTGCAGTTCATGAATTGCGTTGTCCTGTATGACACTTCATACCAACCAATTCGGTATCCAATACCGGTATCCAATACCTAAGAACCACATTGTTTAATAAGCAAGGAATACAACCATAACATGTATATCTTCTATATACCCAAGCGGGACATTTCCAACTTTTTCTTTTCTACCAAATATTTTATAGATTCTCTTTCAGCAATTCCTTTTCTTTTAAAAGAATCTATCAACATCAATAGTGGTGTCATCAACATGACACATGGTACAAAGCGTATATAGTCAAATACTAATACCTTTGGACTTGCACTTTGAAGTGGATCACCATCATCAAATGTTTGGTGTTCTTTCAAAAATCCATTCTTTAGTAATCTATTAGTGTAGTAAACATTTTACTTACACCTTCTATTCATCCTTATCATGACAACTTTCATGATCAAGCTACTATAGCTTATAAGGAAGAATCACGAGTATAATATCAGTTCCCGAAACATTTTTGGTTGATTCGGATGCCTAGCATCTCCATCCTTCACAAATTCTCATACAATATGAGAACATGTATTTTGCTAAATTATACTCTATCATAATGCACCCAAAAAACATTGTTTCAGATATCACAATATCTTTCACACATGATGGTTTCTGAAACAATTTTCAGCTCCAATATAATCTTGATATTAAAACAACTTTTTGAATATCAATAATCATGGAGGCAAACATGATACTTTAGATACTAACATTGGAATTCTTACTCTTGATTTAATACTGCTTATTAAACTTCATGGAGTAAATAGAGTTTGCTGAAAGTTTGCAATAGGACTTATAAACTTTAAATTGACATTCAAAACAATACGATACCAGTTCGTAAAGTAAATATCCAGAATTTTATAGTTCTATTATCTCAAATAAAAACTAAGCATAAGGTAGAAAACGAATGCCAATGACTACATTAAACTATGCAAATTCACTTTGATTTAATTTATGACAAATTGAGTTCGACTAATCCAAATTACTAATGAACTCCCACTCAAAAACGACATCCCTCGTGTCTTTTTGGTGATTACATGAACCAAATTCACTACACCAAGTCCGATCATCACGTGAGTTGATGTAGCTTCAAAGGCGAGCATCTATATGGGCATCATATCAACTATATGACTCATGCTTAACCTTTCGGTCTGTGTTCCGAGGCCATGTCTATACATGCTAGGCTCGCCAAGTAAGAACCTTAGTACTCGCATGTGTAAAACTGTCTTACACCCGTTTGTATGAAAGCTTAGAGTCGAGTACACCTGATCATCACGTGATGTCTCGAAATACGATCCACAAAACGGTGCATACTTAAGGAAGAACACATTTTTATCTTGATATCTAAATGAGGGATCATCTTAAAATGCTACAAAAAGCGCCAAACTAGCAGTATAAAATGCTAACATCTAATGTGTAAAGTGAGATGATATGGTCCATGCATTTGATCTCTATCATTTGCATCGTGGTATGATCTCTATCATTCCTTTGTGTGTAAGGCCAAGGTCTATGGAACTTACACATTGAGTGTGTTGTAAGAGTATCTATCATACATCTACTTACAACAATACCATATCAAGACACTAGCCCAGCAACGATCTAAACTAGACGCCTCTAATTTATCAATTGCAAGTTTTACGTGGCTTAGGGCTTTCGGAGATAGAACCGTTCTCACCTACGAACATGAACCAAAACGAGGATAACCAAGTTATTAGCAACTCGTTGTAAATCAGATATTGACTATAGTAAGAGAGACAGACACCCGCCAGCCACTTATGCAAAACAAGTTGCATGTCAGTCGTGGAACGGTCTCATGTACGATGACATGTAAGGTTGGTCCGGGCCGCGTCATCCCACTATGCCACCAATATCCAAAATACCTAGAAGATGCAATAACATGATCATCATCGCCCACATATAAACATATGTGTACTACCCGTGCAAAGCACCTACGCATAGATCAGGCTCTGATACCACTGTTGGGTCCGCAGCATAGAAAACAAAAAAATTCCTACGATGTGAACTACACGCCAAGATCTATCTACTAGGTATAAAACAACGGGTCGACATACATCCATCGAGAACTTACCCTCGAAGACAACGAGTTTTGTTAACGACTAGGAACTCGTGGTTGATGTAGTCGTACACTTGCCGATCTCAAGATCGTGAGGAAGTCCGAGCAGGTCCGGCTTTAGCACGTCCTTCAGATCTAGCTCCAGCACCACCAAGTCCAGCACCGCAAAGCAGCGGTGCATCCGTGATCGCACACACGTCCGGTACCCCGACAACCTCCATCCCTCGCTCCAGCAAAGCAGCGAAAGCAGCAACTCCTTTCCAGATAAAGCCACCGGGAACATGTATCTCGCTAATCCGAGACCATAGGGGAATAATACTAGAGGGGGAGAGAGATCCTTCACAAGGAGGTGTGTTTGAGAAGTGAGGAGAGGGTGGCCTTTTATAGGAGGAGGGGGGTGCCACTCCATTCATGTGGTGGTAACCCCTCCACATTAAAATGCCTCTTCACATTCCCTTTTAAAGTCTCCACTTTAAATGCATTAAATTTCTCCAAATTTAATGCTCTCTCATTAAAATAAAACTCTTTTATTATTTTTATTCAGAATTTTGTTAATTACTTTAGTTAACAAACATTCACATAAAACCCCCTGCAACATTTCAATATTACATGCAGAACCAATTTCAGCAATTTCACCCGAAACAGTTTCGGTGTCTATTGAAATAATTCCAGCGCTTTCTTAAATCTTTATCTGAAACATATTTTCTCCAAATGGTGTCGGTATCCCTTAAGTGTGTCACCCTACGGTTCGCGAATAATGCAGACATGATCGAGACCCCTCTCCGATCAATAATCAGCAGCGGGACCTGGAGATCCATACTGACTCCTACACATTCAACGATGACTTCTGTGATCGTGAGAACCTTTAACGCTAGTAACTAAATCCCTTTGTCTCCTGATATAATACATGTCCGAGATTCGATCATCGGTATCCAAATACCTAGTTTGATCTCGTTACCGACATGCACTCTTTTCTCGTTCCCGTGATATAACATTCTAGTGATCACATCACTTGCTTGGAAGCTATCTTAATGTGATATCACCGAGAGGGCCCAGAGTATATCTATCCGTCATCGGGATTGACAAATTCCACTCTTGATCCATGAGCCTCAACATAACACCTTCGTAGCACTGAACCCATCTTTATAGTCACCATGTTACGGTGTGACGTTTGATGTTATCAAGATACTCTTCCGGTGTTAGCAATTAACATGATCTCATGGTCTAAGGATAAAGATTACTTCGTATGATGTTATAGCAATATAAACATAATGACTTTGATCGTAATGCTATACTTCGGATGAATGTTCATCACATCATTCCACCAATGTTGTGACCTCGTTATTAACAACATCCAATGTCCATGATCAGGAAACCTTGATCATCTTGTTAATCAACGAGCTAGACTATAAGAGAGGCATAACTAGGAACCCTTCTTGTTTATTAAACACACATGTATTGATGTTTCTGATCAATACAATTCTAGCATGCAAAATAAACATTTATCATAAACATGGAATAAGATAACAACCACTTTATTATTGCCTCTCGGGCATATTCCCTTCAAACATGTGTATCTTCTATATACCTAAGCTAGACATTTCCAACTTTTCTTTTCTGCCAAATCTTCTATAGATTCTCTTTCAGCAATTCCTTTTCCTTTTAAAAGAATCTATCAACATCAATAGTGGTGTCATTCACATGACACATAGTACAAAGCGTATATAGTCAAATACTAATACCTTTGGACTTGCACTTTGAAGTGGATCATCATCATAAAATGTTTGGTATTCTTTAAAAAATCCATTCCTTAGTAATCTATCACTGTAGTAAACATTTCACTTACATCTTCTATTCATCCTTATCATGACAACATTCATGATCAAGCTACTATAGCCTGTAAGGCAGAATCGCGAGTATAATGTTAGTTCCCAAAAACCTTTTTGGGAGATCCGGATGCCTAGCATCTCCATCCTTCACAAATTCTCATACAATATGAGAACATGTATTTTGCTAAATTATACTCTATCATAATGCAACCAAAAACATTGTTTCAGATATCACAATATCTTTCACACATGATGGTTTCTAAAACAATTTTTCAGCTCCTAGATAATCTTGATATTAAAACAACTTTTGAATAACAAAAATCATGGAGGCAAACATGATACTTTAGATACTAACATTGGAATTCTTACCCTTGATTTAATACTACTTATTAAACTTCGTGGAGTAAATAGAGTTTGCTGAAAGTTTGCAATAGGACTTCCAAACTTTAAATTGACATTCAAAACAATACGATACCAGTTCTTAAAGTAAATACCCAGAATTCTATAGTTCCATTATCTCAATTACAACTAAGCTTAAGGTAGAAAACGAATGCCAATGACTACAACAAACTATGCAAATTCACTTTGATTTAGTTTATGATAAATTTGGTTCGACTAATCCAAATTAGAAATGAACTCCCACTCAAAAACGACATCCCTCGTGCCTTTTTGGTGATTACATGAACGAAATCCACTACACCAAGTCCGATCATCACGTGAGTTGGTGTAGCTTCAAAGGCGAGCATCAATATGGGCATCACATCAACTATATGACTCATGCTTAACCTTTCGGTCCGTGTTCCGAGGCCATGTATGTACATGCTAGGCTCGCCAAGTAAGAACCTTAGTATTCGCGTGTGTAAAACTGTCTTACACCCGTTCTATGAAAGCGTAGAGTCGAGTGCACCCGATCCTCACATCATGTCTCGAAACATGATCCACAAAATGGTGCATACTTAAGGAAGAACACATTTTATCTTGATATCTAAATGAGGGATCATCTTAAAATGCTACTAAAATGCCAAACTAGCAATATAAGATGCAAACATCTAATGTGCAAAGTGAGATGATATGGTCCATGCATTTGATCTCTGCATATGCATCATGGTATGATCTCTATCATTCCTTTGTGTGTAAGACCAAGGTCTATGGAACTTACACGTTAAGTGTGTTGTAAGAGTATCTATCATACATCTACTTACAACAATACCATATCAAGACACTAGCCCAGTAACAATCTAAACTAGACGCCTCTAATTTATCAATTGAAAGTTTTACGTGGCTTAGGGTTTTCGGAGATAGAACCGGTCTTACCTACAAACATGAACCACAACGAGGATAACCAAGTTATTAGCAACTCGTTGTAAATCAGATATTGACTATAGTAGGAGAGACAGACACCTTCCAGCCACTTATGTAAACCAAGTTTCATGTCAGTCGTGGAACCGGTCTCATGTACGATGACATGTAAGGTTGGTCCGGGCCACTTCATCCCACTATGCCACCAATATCCAAAATACATGAAAGAAGAAATAACATGATCATCATCGCCCACATATAAACATATGTGTACTACCCATGCAAAGCACCTACGCATAGATCAGGCTCTGATACCGCTGTTGGGTTCGCAGCATAGAAAACAAAAAAATTCCTACGATAGGAACTATACGTCAAGATCTATCTACTAGATACAAGCAACGGGTGGATATACATCCATGGAGAACTTACCCTCGAAGACAACAAAGCATTGTTAACGAGTTGGAACTTGTGGATGATGTAGTCGTACACTTGCCGATCTCAAGATCGTGATGAAGTCCGGCAGGTCTGGCTCCAGCACGTCCTTCAGATCCAGCTCCAGCAAGTCCAGCACCACCAAGTCCAGCAAGATGATCAAGGTATCCTGATCATGGACATTGGATGTTGTTAATAACGAGGTCACAACATTGGTGGAATCATGTGATGAACATTCATCCGAAGTATAGCATTACGATCAAAGTCATTATGTTTATATTGCTATAACATCATACGAAGTAATCTTAGTCCTTAGACCATGAGATCATGTTAATTGCTAACACCAGAAGAGTATCTTGATAACACCAAACGTCACACCGTAACAGGGTGACTATAAAGGTGGGTTCAGTACTACGAAGGTGTTATGTTGAGGCTCATGGATCAAGAGTGGAATTTGTCAATCCCGATGACGGATAGATATACTCTGGGCCCTCTCGGTGAATCACATTAAGATAGCTTGCAAGCAAGTAACGTGATCACTAGAATGTTATATCACGGGAACGAGAAAATAGCTCATGTCGGTAACGAGATCAAACTAGGTATTTGGATACTGATGATCGAATATCGGACATGTATTATATCATGAGACAAAAGAATTTAGTTACCAGCGTTAAAGGTTCTCACGATCACAGAAGTCATCATTGAATTTGTAGGAGTCAGTATGGATCTCCAGGTCCCGCTTTTGATTATTGATCTGAGAGTGGTCTTGATCATGTCTGCATTAAGGGATACCGACACCATTTGGAGCAAATATGTTTTAGATAAAGATTTAAGAAAGCGCTAGAATTATTTCAATAGACACCAAAACTGTTTCGGGTGAAATTGCTGAAATTGGTTCTGCATGTAATATTGAAATGTTGCGGGGGATTTTATGTGAATGTTTGTTAATTAAAGTAATTAACAAAATTCTGAATAAAATTAATAAAATAGTTTTATTAAATGAGAGAGCATTAAATTTGGAGAAATTTAATGCATTTAAAGTGGGGACTTTAAAAGAGAATGTGAAGGGGCAAATTTATGTGGAGGGAGTTACCACCACATGAATGAGGAGGTGAGGGGTCACCCCTTGGGTGCCGGCCATGGGGAGGGGCACCCCCTCCCCCTATAAAAGGCCCCCCTCGCACCCCTTCTTCCTCACACCTCCTCGTGAAGGATCTCTCTCCCCCTCTAGTATTATTCCCCCATGGTCTCAGATTAGCGAGATACATGTTCCCGGTGGCTTTATCTGGAAAGGAGTTGCTGCTTCCGCTGCTTTGCTAGAGCAAGGGACGGAGGTTGTCGGGGGTACCGGACGTGTGTGCGATCACGGATGCACCGTTGCTTTGCAGTGCTGGACTTGGTGGCGCTAGACTTGCTGGAGCTGGATCTGATGGACGTGCTAGAGCCGACCTGCTGGACTTCATCACGATCTTGAGATCGGCAAGTGTACGACTACATCATCCATGAGTTCCAACTCGTTAACAAAGCTTTGTTGTCTTTGAGGGTAAGTTCTCTATGGATGTATATCCACCCGTTGCTTATATCTAGTAGATAGATCTTGGCGTATAGTTCCCATCGTAGGAAATTTTTTGTTTTCTATGCGGCGAACCCAATAGTTTTGCATAAGTGGCTGGCGGGTGTCTGTCTCTCCTACTATAGTCAATATCTGATTTACAACGAGTTGCTAATAACTTAGTTATCATCATTGTGGTTCCATGTTCGTAGGTAAGACCGGTTCTATCTTCGAAAGCCCTAAGCCATGTAAAACTTGCAATTGATAAACTAGAGGCATCTAGTTTAGATCGTTGCTGGGCTAGTGTCATGATATGGTAATGTTGTAAGTTGATGTATAGTTGATACTCTTACAAGACACCTAACGTGTAAGTTCCATAGACCTTGGCCTTACACACAAAGGAATGATAGAGATCATACCACGATGCATATGATGGTGATCAAATGCATGGACCATATCATTCCACCTTACACATATGATGTTCGCATCTTATATTGCTAGTTTGGCGTTTTAGTAGCATTTTAAGATGATCCCTCATTTAGATATCAAGATAAAAATGTGTTCTTCCTTAAGTATGCACCGTTCTATGGATCGTGTTTCGAGACATCACGTGATGATCGGGTGTACTCGACTCTACGCTTTCATATAACGGGTGTAAGACAGTTTTACACACGCAAATACTAAGGTTCTTACTTGGCGAGCCTAGCATGTACATACATGGCCTCGGAACACGGACCGAAAGGTTAAGCATGAGTCATATAGTTGATATGATGCCCATATTGATGCTCGCCTTTGAAGCTACACCGACTCACGTGATGATCGGACTTGATGTAGTGGATTTGGTTCATGTAATCACCAAAAAGGCACGAGGGATGTCGTTTTTGAGTGGGAGTTCATTTCTAATTTGGATTAGTCAAACCAAATTTGTCATAAACTAAATCAAAGTGAATTTACATAGTTTGTTGTAGTCAATGGCATTCGTTTTCTACCTTATGCTTAGTTGTAATTGAGATAATGGAACTATAGAATTTTGGGTATTTACTTTACGAACTGGTATCGTATTGTTTTGAATGTCAATTTAAAGTTTAAAACTCATATTGCAAACTTTCAACAAACTCTATTTACTCCATGAAGTTTAATAAGCAGTATTAAATCAAGAGTAAGAATTCCAAT
Organism: Avena eriantha; assembly: GCA_910589775.1. Taxonomy (NCBI): domain Eukaryota; kingdom Viridiplantae; phylum Streptophyta; class Magnoliopsida; order Poales; family Poaceae; genus Avena; species Avena eriantha. The sequence continues at coordinate 7,528,700 of OU342741.1, read as the reverse complement.
GTTAGTATCTAAAGTATCATGTTTGCCTCCATGATTATTGATATTCAAAAGTTGTTTTAATATCAAGATTATATAGGAGTTGATTCTTTTTTCAGAAACCATCATGTGTGAAAGATATTGTGATATCTAAAACAATGTTTTTGGTTGCATTATGATAGAGTATAATTTAGCAAAATACATGTTCTCATATTGTATGAGAATTTGTGAAGGATGGAGATGCTAAGCATCCGGATCTCCCAAAAAGGTTTTGGGAACTAACATTATACTCGCAATTCTTCCTTACAAGCTATAGTAGCTTGATCATGAAAGTTGTCATGATAAGGATGAATAGAAGATGTAAGTGAAATGTTTACTACACTGATAGATTACTAAAGAATGGATTTTTGAAAGAACACCAAACATTTGATGATGGTGATCCACTTCAAAGTGCAAGTCCAAAGGTATTAGCATTTGACTATACACACTTTGTACTATGTGTCATGTGATTGACACCACTATTGATGTTGATAGATTCTTTTAAAAGAAAAGGAATTTTTGAAAGAGAATCTATAAAATATTTGGCAGAAAAGAAAAGGTTGGAGATGTCCAACTTAGGTATATAGAATATATGCATGTTATGGTTCTATTCCTTGCTTGTTAAACAATGTGGTTCTAGGGTATTGGATACCGGTATTGGATACCGAATTGGTTGGTATGAAGTGTCATACAGGACAATGCAATTCATGAACTGCAATGGCCTAAGTAACTAGCAAGAGAATAAGTGATGATGATCATCGAAAACAAATAAAGTGTTATTGTGCTTTTCGTTGACGTCAAACCTAGTCTTCAAGATTTGTTTTAATAATTGTTATTTTGTTCCGGTATTACGAGAATAATGGTTGTTCACATAATTACCGTATTCTATAAAGGATGGATGAACTTTTACAAGTCTAGTTGGAGAAATTACATCCATAAACATTATTGCTAAAATGTCGCAAGACAAATGATTAAAAGATCACTTATGAAGTGGCATCGCTGTTTTAAATTATATTGGAAAGAAAACATGAAGAAACTCCATGTTGATGGAATTTTTGGAGTCTTTGATTTTGATCAATTGACGCTTGTGAAACTTTCCTCGAGATAATTCAAACTCCGTTCATAGGCCAAAGAGGAACAGATGACTAACTTATTGGATATTATGCATGTTGATATATATAGTCCATTATGTGTAGCCATATGCGATGGATTTTTTTTGCTTCATATGCTTTCTCCTGAAATTTAAGTGGATATATCTATATATTTACTTAATAAGGAAGAAGTATGAAACATTTGAAAATTGTTCAAAGACTTTCAAGATGAAGTGAAAAATCATTGTAACAAGAAAATAAAAGAGTTTATGATTTGATCATAAAGGAAGATATTTGAGTTACATGTTTAGCAAAACACCTAAGATTTGAGGAATTGTTCCATGATTTGTGTTTCCCGGTAAACCATAGGAGTATGGCATATTCGAGAGATGAAATCAAACCATGTTTGACATGGTAAGTTCAAAGGTGTCATTTATAAAACTGCCATTATGTTTTAAGGATTGAAGCTTTAGAGACTACCGCTTTTACACTGAAAAGAGCACCATCGTGATCCGTTGAAATGACACCATATAAGTTATGGTTTGGGATAAAACCCGAATTGTCTTTTCTTAAATTTTGGTATGCTATGCATAAGTAAAATGTTTACAACCAAAGTCAGATAAGCACGTATTTGTAGGTTATCCCAAAGAATTTGTTGGGAATTTCTCCATAACACCGAGGACAAAAGATTTTGTTACTTGGAACGTCAAGTTTCTTGAGAAGGGATTTTTCGTGAAAAGTTAAGTGGGAGGACAATAGAACTTTGAGAAGGTTGTTGAACCTTAGCTATATATGCTAAGTAGCGCAGCGCCAGAAAGTGTCCCGGTGGCGGCCACAATGCTCATGGCTCCCGTGATTACAAGTGTTGTGATCTCGGAGATTAGAGTTCCTATTGAACCGTGTGGGTCGGTAAGAATCAAATAGTGTGATTTGATAAGCAAGTCATTATTGTTTTGACAATGATGAACCGACTACATGCAAAGAAGCGATGATGGGCCCTAACTCCATAAAATGACTAGACGTCATAGAATTCGTGATAGTATCCATACACGAGAAATCAAGAAAACCCTCCGGAAAGGCGTGAAGCCTATCGGTCGTGTTTGGATCTATAAAGAAATAGACATGGATGTTTAACATCTATGAAATAGTTGACATGTCAGAAAGAAGTTTACAGCAATGTTCAAGGAGTTGACTATGACAAGATTTGATCTTTCATAGCGATATTTAGTCTTGACGGATTAATGTAGCAACCACTACATATATTTTGGTATATGGTAGTTGAATAAACAAAACAAGGTTCTTCTAATAGAATGGTTACCTAGGACGTGTACATGACACATTCCGAAGGGTTTTGTTAATTCAAACGATGCTAAAATGGCATGCAAACTTCAATAGTTGAAGTGAGCATAGCGGAGTTGGAATCTTCACCATGATGAAAAATGTTAAAGGAGTTTCATTTCATAAGAGATGACGAAGATGCTTGCATTTGCAAGAAATTAAGTGGGAGCACTGAGACAAATTTCCAATACATTATGCAGAGTACATATTGTTGATTGGAAATGATGTATCATTTATTTACACAAGTTAAGAATTTCATTAAAATAGGATTTCGATGAAAGACTTGGGCAAAACTGGAATATTTGGCATCAATGTCTATATGGATAGATTGAGGCGCTAATATGGTTATGCCAGACGTACATATATGAGATATTGAAAGGGTTCAATATGGAAACAATAAGAAAGGTTCTTGCTGCATGGAAAGGATTGTATCAAGATTCAAGTGTTTCAACACTTGGTGAGTAAAATCACATGAAGATTTTGATCGATTATACCGTGATACGTGTATATCCAGATATGTCCTATGCTCTAAATGTTATGAGCACATACCATAATGATTCATAAGATGATCATTGGACAATAGTAAAGATATTCTTATGAGCCTTGGAAGAACTAAGAATATATCATGTATAAGTGTCAAATAGTTAAAGGTAGTTCATTGTAAAGTGTTACATTGATACTAGTTTTGTCACAAGATACGAATTAAATTTATCTCAATTTAGACTATGGGTGGCACAATGTAATGGAAAGGATGTTCCATGATGGATTTGGATGAGTTCCAAAGTTGAGACATTGTGATGGATACTACAACAAAAGGCTAAGTATATAACTGCTATAGTAGCAACAAAGGAGGGCATTTGTGTTAAGTAGTTTGTTATCAAACTAGGTGTGGTCCAAAGTGGGCTAATACTATGAAGATATATTGTATGACAATAATATCAACATATTTTAACCCGAACGAACTAAAGGTCTCACCAAAGGACCAAATTTATACAATGCCATCTCATTTGAGAATGAGTGATGCGTAGAGACGCAAAGACATGCAAATACACACGGACCTGAAACTGTTAGATCCAGAGATTATGTTAACCACTAGTAATCGTGTATATGCGACACCAGAAAGCCATAGGTGTTCAATACGCAAAGTTTTTCAAACTAGATTATTGACTCTAGTGCAAGTGGGAGACTGAAGGGAATATGCCCGAGAGGCAATAATAAAGTGGTTACTTATTCCATGTTTATGATAAATGTTTATTTTGCATGCTATAATTGTATTAATTGGAAACATTAATACATGTGTGTTTAATAAACAAAATACAAAGTTCCTAGTAATGCCTCTCATATAAACTAGCTCATTGATTAACAAGATGATCAAGGTTTCCTGATCATGGACATTGGATGTTGTTAATAACGAGGTCACAACATTGGTGGAATGATGTGATGAACATTCATCCGAAGTATAGCATTACGATCAAAGTCATTATGTTTATATTGCTATAACATCATACGAAGTAATCTTAGTCCTTAGACCATGAGATCATGTTAATTGCTAACACCAGAAGAGTATCTTGATAACACCAAACGTCACACCGTAACAGGGTGACTATAAAGGTGGGTTCAGTACTACGAAGGTGTTATGTTGAGGCTCATGGATCAAGAGTGGAATTTGTCAATCCCGATGACGGATAGATATACTCTGGGCCCTCTCGGTGATATCACATTAAGATAGCTTGCAAGCAAGTAACGTGATCACTAGAATGTTATCTCACGGGAACGAGAAAAGAGTGCATGTCGGTGATACATTGCAAATGTATCTATAATTTTTGATGCTCCATGTTTGTTTTTATCCACTTTTGTGTTTTGTCCACACTTTGGAGTACTTTTCATATGATTTCTTGGACTAACCTATTAACAAGAGCCACAGTGCCAACTGCCTGTTTTCTGCTGTTTTTGGTTCCAGGAAAGTCAGAAAATGAATATTCTCGGAATTAGACGGGACAAAAGCCAAAGTGCCTATTTTTCCAGAAGACTCACGGAGCCAGAATACGAGACGGAGGAGGGCCAAGGGCTGGCCACACCCCCCCAGGCGCGGGCTAGGCCTGGCCGCGCCAGGGCCTGGTGTGGTGGCCCCAGGAACCCCCTCGACCTCTCTCTTCGCCTATAAGAAGCCTTCTGACCTAAAAACTTCGGGGGGTTCGACGTTTTTCCACGAAAAGTTCCGCTGTGCCGCCGCCACCGAAGGGGAGATTCGGGGGACAGAAAGTCTCTGTTCCGGCACCCTGCCGGGACGGGGAAGTGCCCCCGGAGCCATCTCCATCGATCTCCACCATCATCTCCATCGACCATCCATGTTTCCTCCATCTATGAGTGAGTAATCCCTCGTGCAAATGGGCTGGCAGGACAAAAGATGTTGTGCAAGTTCTCATTGCGAGCACGTATGACTATATATGGAACACATGCCTAGGATTGTCTAGTAGTTGGGTGCTTTATCTTATTTATCTGCAATTGCCCTATGTTCTGATTGCTATGTGAATTGTCTTGTCCATGCAACGCCCGTCCATCCATCCCTATGCCTACCGCACTCGAATCCCACTATTTACTGCTTTTGTTACTACTCTCTTTGCTTTGCTACTACTGTTACTTTACTATTCCTACTACAAAACTGTTGCTACTGATAAACTGCTGTGAGCAAGATTGTTTCCAGGTGCAGCTGAATTGACAACTCAGTTGTTAAGGCTGATAAGTATTCTTTGAATCCCCTTGTGTCGAATCAATAAATTGGGTTTCACTTCCCTCGAAAATACTGCGATACACCCCCTATACTTGTGGGTCATCAAGACTATTTTCTGGCGCCGTTGCCGGGGAGCATAGCTTTATTTATCAAGTTCACTTGGATTCACTATTGTTCAAGCTAAGTTTATTTCTGCCTTGTTTGCTTCTTCCTTTATTGAAAATACAAAAAAAATAGTTCCTACTCTAGTTGTTATTTTCGTTGGTCTGTTATTGTCTTGCTTTATCATGCTTGATGTCAATGGTTGGTTTCTTTGAAACTGAATCTTATTGGCAAGGTGGGTTCACAGAAGATCAAAAAGATTATTATAAGGAACACCGCTTGTCACAAAAAGGGAAACACTTATGGGAACAAATTGATAGATTGTATACCATTGCTAGGAACATGTGCTCTACTTATAATGTTACTTATTGTTGTGATGAGTCTTGTTGCAGAAAGAGGTATAAACACCTCCCTTTTCAATGTGAGTATAGTGATAATGATACCATATCTTCCTATGCTAAAGGAATTTATGACTTTTATGATGCGGAACAAATTGAAGAATTTATTGCTTGGAAGGGTGCTTTTGAACTTGCTAGTTTTCTTGAAAATATTGATGATTCACCTTACAAATATGAGGTGTATGGTATGCTTAAATTTTGCTTTGATAATTACAAGGATGAAAATGACTATATTCTTGAATATTTTAATAGATGCTTTCCACAAATGGAAGAGACTAATGCCTTGCAGGATCCTATGGAAGAAGAAATTGATGAACCTGAAATCTCATTAGATGAAAAAGAGGAGGAGAGTGATGAACAAAAGGAGGAAGAATGGATTAGCTACCCATGCCTACCTTCTAATGAGAGTAACTCTTTATCCCTTACATTATTTGATTGTCCCCTTGCTTACTAAAGGAGAATGAATGTTATGTTCCTGGGGTTTCTCTTGATAGTGTTTATAATAAAGCTCTAGTGCTTGTAGATCATGAAGAGCATGCTTTATGTGATAGTTATATTGTTGAGTTTATTCATGAGGCTACTGAAAATTATTATGAGAGAGGAAAATATGGTTGTAGAAGTTTTCATGGTATAGAAACACCTCTCTATGTGCTGAAAGTTTTGAAGTCACTCTTGTTTTATCTTCCTATGCCTGTCACTTTGTTCTTTGCGAATTTATTTGCATACATTATTCCTATGCATAGGAAGTGGGTTAGACTTAAATGTGTTTTGAATGCTTCTTGATGCTCTGTTTTACTTCAACTCATATTTCTTATGAGAGCATTCTCTCAAACTTTTATGCCTGAAGATGATAATATGTCTATTATTCTTGGGAGACTTTTTCTTAAATACTGCAGGAGCTGTTATTAATTATAATCAAGGAAAGGTGACCTTCAATAAACACATTTTCTGTTTCCTCAAGAAGATTGAAAGGACTTATGGATTGAATTCAATTGAACATGTTGAGGGCATTCAAGTTGGAGAAATATATTGTCCCATACGAAGAGAAAAATGTGAAACTATTATGATTGGGACCATTGCTATCAAAGTTGAGGTAACATAATCATTAGTGGGATACAAAGTTTTGTCTCATATGGAATTGTTTTGGTAACAAGACCTGATCAACCTTGTTAACAAAAGGATTTCATTGAACAAAACAATGTTTTCACCATGATTATCTCTGCTTACTTCTATGCTATCCATTTTAGTTTTTGCTTCTTATGCCTAACTTAAAGGCGTTAAAGAAAAGTACTTGTTGGGAGATAACCCAAGAGTTTTAGATGAGTCTTGGAAGTTATTACCTCTGTAATAACCGCTCCTTATCCTTTTTATTTGCTTTTGTGCCAAGAGTAACCTCTAATGAGAGAGAAGTGATGATTGGGAAAGTTGCTGTCCTGAAACAGATTTTTGTGCTTCACCGTAAAAATTCCTGAGAGAGCTCTGTACGTCGGATTGAGTTGTAATTTTTGTGCTTCTGCCCCAGGTTGTTATCTAACTTTCGTTAGTTCAACACTTTTTGATTTGAGCAACAGAAGGTCTTTGAAAAAATTCGTCTTTACCTACTGGTCTGTTTTGACAGATTTCTGCCATTTTCTGCATTTGCTTCTTGTTGGTTCGGAATTGAGATTTTTGAGGGAAGTGCTACAGTAGCTAGTGTTCTAATGGGAGTTTATTTGGTGTTAGAACTGAACCTTAAGACTTATTTATCTTCAGTACACTAATGTTGCTAATAAAGATTGTGTGAAGTTTTGTATGAAGGAAAAATTTCAGGTGTATGGAAGGAATGAGTAATGAGATGAAGGATGGACTAAAACTCAAGCTTGGGGATGCCACGCGTGTCACCCCAAGAAATATCCAAGAAGTACAAGCGTCAAAGCTTGGGGATGCCCAAGGCATCCCCTTCTTCATCAATAAAAATCTCAGGTTTCTTCCAAACACTTCATTTTTATTGTTTCATGCACAATTGTGTTGTTCTTGGAGCGTCTTCTTTTTCGTTTTCGTTTTGGTTTTTAGTTTGCGTGGTTTGCTTAGTTTGCTGAATAAATTGGTTGGACCCCCTCATTCATACATTGGTGTTCAAATAGTCTGGTTTGGATTGGAAAAGAGTAGGAAAGCTCATGCTTAAGTGGTAAAGAGAGCTTGTTTTTGACTGTGGCCTATGCTTTTTCATGCCATGCTTGATATTGTTTTGGCTTTATGCTTAGTATTATTTGCTATAGCATGACTTGTTATAAACAATTGAGATTGCTTAATGTGCCTTGGATGAATCATACGTTGTTTTAGCATATTAAAGCATAGTATAGTGGTATTCTCCTTTGATGTTTTATTTGGGTTGACTTGGCACATGCTCACACCATGATATGACTATCTCAAGTCACCATAAGCCTTTATGATCCTTTAGTTTTCAACTTGTAGTATCACTTTATGCTTTGATCAATGATGTTTTGTCGCTCTTCATGATTATAGCCATTATTGCTCTCTTAGTTTGTCGCTCCCAGTCTTTTGCTAGCCTCCACAACAAAGTATGAGTTCCACTCATGCATCCAACTCCCTAAACCAAGTTTTTCCAAAGAGTCCACCATACCTACCTACTAGCTTATGCTATTCCAAGTATATTCATGCTTTTGTTTACCTTCCACTTGTTATGAGAGAACTAGTGATTAAAGCTCTCACGAACTTGATGGCACACTTTACTTTTTGCCCCTAATAAACTTGAACCATTGGGTCCTTCTTTGTTGCATATATGCTTGCGCTTTATAAGTTGAAATTAGCAGAACCATGTTTCATGGGGAACGCTTTCAACATTGCATTTGTACTCTGTACCCCGTTGATATCATGTTCTTTTGCTTACAGATCCCGGCGGTGTGAAATAAAAGTGGAACTTGTAAGATCATGGAGTTTGTATGTGTGTTAGAGAAACGCCTGGGCCGCTAGCCTAAGCCATGCCTAATCATGGTGGAAACTTGCAGCATCACCATAATGAGCACTCTATGAAGCATCCTCAATAAAAACCTATGCAAATAGCAAATAAAAAGATCACTGAGATGCTCATTGTCTGCTTGCCTTGTCATTTTGATTATGGGAAAGCTCCCGTATCATGTGCAAGGGGTACTCTGTTGGCGGTTCTTAATGATACACATATACTTACAATGACAAGAGCTTACTCGTGACTGAAGTTGAGTAGCATGAGGACCGGTCTTCGTAGTAAGGGGCATGAGATTTCGGTTTATAACTTGTCAAGCATATCCTCTTAGTTGTGTCACTTTAACCTTAATCACCTTCAAGATTCTTACGATAGGGGCAATGAGAGCTGAAAGCTATAAGTACCATAATTTTTGGAAGCTCTTTATGAGACTTGAATCCCTACTTCCTTTTACAAAGGCTTTTCTTCCACCATTACATTGAGTCTCCACCTTCTATCTTTATGCACTACTTTGAGAGCATAGTGGCCATTCTTAGTTCTATGTGCATTGTCCCAAGACTAGTTGATTGATGCATAACTTGTTATTTCTTGTTTGAAACTTTTGTATCTAGTCACTCTTATGAACTTTGAAGGTGTCCTACACATTTATATTTGCTACTCTATTGAGGGACAAGCTGAATAATTTTATGCTATGTTTTCTTTATGTGAAACAAACAAACGTCTTGCAAAGCATTGTTATTCATGAATCTTTTGTTTGTGCCTTTTCATGTTGCATCATAGTCTCTTTGCTTATTGCTAGAACTTTGTCTTTCATGTTATGATTGAAGTACTTTGATCCCAGATTTGAATGTTTTACAAATATTTTGATCAAGTCTTTGATGGTGCATGTCACCTCAAAAATTATTCTTTCTTTTTATCACTTACCTACTCGAGGACGAGCAGGAGTTAAGCTTGGGGATGTTGATACATTGCAAATGTATCTATAATTTTTGATGCTCCATGCTTGTTTTTATCCACTTTCTTGTGTTTTGTCCACACTTTGGAGTACTTTTCATATGATTTCTTGGACTAACCTATTAACAAGAGCCACAGTGCCAGCTGCCTATTTTCTGCTGTTTTTGGTTTCAGGAAAGTCAGAAAATGAATATTCTCGGAATTGGACGGGACAAAAGCCAAAGTGCCTATTTTTCTAGAAGACTCACGGAGCCAGAATACGAGACGGAGGAGGGCCAGGGGCTGACCACCCCCCCTAGGCGCGGGCTAGGCCTGGTGATACATTTTAAATGTATCTATAATTTTTGATGTTCCATGCTTGGTTTTATCCACTTTCTTGTGTTTTGTTCCAACTTTGGAGTACTTTTATTATGATTTTTTGGACTAACCTATTAACAAGAGCCATAGTGCCAGCTGCCTATTTTCTGTTGTTTTTGGTTCCAGAAAAGTCAGAAAATGAATATTCTCGGAATTGGACGGGACAAAAGCCAAAGTGCCTATTTTTCCGGAAGGGATCAAGTGCCAGAATACGAGACGGGGAAGGGCTGGGGCCCGGCCACACCACCTGGCCGCGCGGCCAGGCCTAGCCCACGCCAGGGGGTGGTCTAGCCACCCCCAGCACCCCCGCGGCCTCTCCTTCCGCCTATAAGTTGCCCTCGGGATGAAAACCCTAGGCACCCGATCAAAAATCCACGAAAGAGTCTGTAGCCGCCGTCGTCTCTGTCCCTAGATCGGGGAGGATCTAAAGCTCTTCCCGGCACCCTGCCGGAGAGGGGAATTCACCCTGGAGGCCTTCTTCATCACCATGCAAGCCTCCGGTGTGATGCGTGAGTAGTTCATCCTTGGACTACGGATCCATGTAGTAGCTAGATGGCTGATTTCTCCTCCTTTGTGCTTTAATATTTAGATCTTGTGAGCTCCGTTCATGATCAAGATCATCTATTTGTAATTCATACATGTTGTGTTTGCGGGGATCCGATGGATATTGAGATGCTATTTCAGATTGATTATTGATTCTATCATGTCTTTGTTATTTGAGATCTTGCATGCTTTCCGTTGTTAGTAGCTATCTTGGCCAAGTAGATGCTAGCAACTCCAAGAGTTAGTATTTATACTCGATAGTGGGTTCATGCCTCTGGTAATCTGGGGAAGTGACAGAAATCTCTAAGGTACTAGATGTGTTGTTGCTACTAGGGAGAAAACAACAATCTTTTGTTCATAGAGCAATCGTATTGTTTACTTTACACGCAGTTCGTAAAGCAGTAATTTGTTGCTTGCAACTTAATACTGGAGGGGGTTCGGATGATAACCTGAAGGTGGATTATTAGTCATAGATGCAGTTGGATGGCGGTCTATGTATTATGTTGTAATGCCCAATCAAGTCTCAAAGGAGTCAAGATGATTAGTATATGCATGTATTGCTTTCTCGGTGTTTGTCAATTGCCCCGCTGTAATTTGTTCACCCAGCATGTTATCTATCTAAGGAGAGCCACCTCTAGTGAACTATGGATCCTGGTCCCTTTTACTTTACATACATTCTACAATCTTTTACTGCTTTGTGTTTACTTTCTGCAAACTTTTACTTCTTTCCATTCGATACGTTTAATCCTTTGTTTTCCGCAAAACACGGTGAGATTGACAACCTCATCGCAAGTTGGGGACAAAGTTCTGTGGTTGTGTTGTGCAGGTCTCCACGTTGCTACTAGCACCGGTAGTGCGCCCTACCAAAGCTCAGCTAGTAACACCTTTGAGGTGTTTCCTTGCTCCTACTGGTTCGATTAAACCTTGGTTTCATAACTGAGGGAAACTTGTTGCTATGCTCATCATACCTTCCTCTTGGGTTCCTAACGAGCTCTACATCAACACCACGCACCAAGCACTTTTCTGGGCGCCGTGTATTGAGCCATCACCTGGCCGCGCCAGGGCCTGGTGTGGTGGCCCCAGGCACCCCCTCGACCTCTCTCTTCGCCTATAAGAAGCCTTCTAACCTAAAAACTTCGGGGGGTTCGACGTTTTTCCATGAAAAGTTTCGCTGCGCCGCTACCACCGAAGGGGAGATTCGGGGGACAGAAAGTCTCTGTTCCGGCACCTTGCCGGGACGGGGAAGTGCCCCCGGAGCCATCTCCATCGATCTCCACCATCATCTCGATCGACCATCCATATTTCCTCCATCTATGAGTGAGTAATCCCCCGCTGCAAACGGGCTGGTAGGACAAAAGATGTTGTGCAAGTTCTCATTGCGAGCACGTATGACTATATATGGAACACATGCCTAGGATTGTCTAGTAGTTGGGTGCTTTATCTTATTTATCTGCAATTGCCCTATGTTCTGATTGCTATGTGAATTGTCTTGTCCATGCAACGCCCGTCCATCTATCCCTATGCCTACCGCACTCGAATCCCACTGTTTACTGCTTTTGTTACTACTGTCTTTGCTTTGCTACTACTGTTACTTTACTATTCCTACTACAAAACTGTTGCTACTGATAAACTGCTGTGAGCAAGATTGTTTCCAGGTGCAGCTGAATTGACAACTCAGTTGTTAAGGCTGATAATTATTCTTTGGCTCCCCTTGTGTCGAATCAATAAATTGGGTTTCACTTCCCTCGAAAATACTGCGATACACCCCTATACTTGTGGGTCATCAGTCGGCAACGAGATCAAACTAGGTATGGAGATACCGATGATCGAATCTCGGACATGTAATATATCGCGAGACAAAGGGATTTAGTTACTAGCGTTAACGGTTCTCACGATCACAGAAGTCATCGTTGAATGTGTAGGAGTCAGTATGGATCTCTAGGTCCCGCTTCTGATTATTGATCTGAGAGGGGTCTCGATCATGTCCGCATTATTCGCGAACCGTAGGGTGACACACTTAAGGGATACTGACACCATTTGGAGCAAATATGTTTCAGATAAAGATTTAAGAAAGCGCTGGAATTATTTCAATAGACACTGAAACTGTTTCGGGTGAAATTGCTAAAATTGGTTCTGCATGTAATATTGAAATGTTGCAGGTTTTTTTTTGTGAATGTTTGTTAATTAAAGTAATTAACAAAATTCTGAATAAAATTAATAAAAGAGTTTTATTAAATGAGAGAGCATTAAATTTGGAGAAATTTAATGTATTTAAAGTGGGGACTTTAAAAGAGAATGTGAAGGGGCAAATTTATGTGGAGGGAGTTACCACCACATGAATGAGGAGGTGAGGGGTCACCCCTTGGGTGCCGGCCATGGGAAGGGGCACCCCCTCCTCCTATAAAAGGCCCCCTCACACCCCTTCTTCCTCACACCTCCTCGTGAAGGATCTCTCTCCCCCTCTAGTATTATTCCCCATGGTCTCAGATTAGCGAGATACATGTTCCCGATGGCTTTATCTGGAAAGGAGTTGCTGCTTCCGCTGCTTTGCTGGAGCGAGGGACGGAGGTTGTCGGGGTACCAGACGTGTGTGCGATCACGGATGCACCGCTGCTTTGCGGTGCTGGACTTGGTGGTGCTGGACTTGCTGGAGCTGGATCTGATGGACGTGCTGGAGCCGAACCTGCTGGACTTCATCACGATCTTGAGATCGGCAAGTGTACGACTACATCATCCACAAGTTCCATCTTGTTAACAAAGCTTTGTTGTCTTCGAGGGTAAGTTCTCTATGGATGTATATCCACCCGTTGCTTGTATCTAGTAGATAGATCTTGGCGTATAGTTCCCATCGTAGGAAATTTTTTGTTTCTATGCTGTGAACCCAACAATTAGACTATAAGCAATGGAAATAAAATAGCTTGCAAAAAACATCGAAACCCATGGTGGTCGTCTTCAACCTTCACTTGTTTGTTATCCAGAGGTTGGAAAAACACAAAAATAACTAAACCTACAATTAATAAGTGACACATACACCTACAAACGCCCTCGCCATACAACATTTTGAATATCGCAATGGACACTCCAGTAAACAACGAGATAAAATAGTCGCCGAACGAACATCGGTTGGGATGGGACCTGATGACTGCAAGTGCACAGATCGTTTGTAGCTAGTTTTGAAATAAAGATATCGATCCCATAGGGAGCAGTAGACGAAAGACTAAAATGCTTTTAATTAATACTAAACGAAATACTTAAGGAATAATTTTGAGATGCAAGAAAAGTAGAATTATTCTTGGGTTTTTGATTGAATGAAGCAATTAAAGTAAAGTAAAACTTAATGCAGAAAGTAAGAATCGCATGTGTAAAAGAGCTTGGAACTGCAATAGGAAAAAGGCGTTCTCAGGGAGTGGTGGATACACCGCTAGCAATTTAGACTAAGCAATTAAGATTATTATAACAAATATTCTCATGATATATATGTATACGGGAGGAGCTCCATATATGGACAAATATGCAACAACCACTGCTCACATCATCCTTCATAACCACAACTAACAGATAAACGACATCAATCGTATTATCCCGCTATTAAGGGATTTCTTCCGTGACATAGACTTGGTTTTATGAGTTCTCCTTATTTCCCCAAGTTAGTACGTAAAAAATGACAACAACTTTATATTTACAGTAAGTGCGATCATCCCTTCGTCTACTAATAAGTAATCCCCTTCATCATGTCCCCATAAGAGGCAAATATTAAGGAGGTGCACAACTCCCAACATCAAGATGAAGACAATTAACACATACACATAATGATATATGACATAATAATCTCTATCTTATCTCAATCATATGCTAGGGTTTCTCCATCTCCCTAAGAACTAAAGATCTACTTAGACATGGAGTCAATCAACATCATGGCAATGGTAATTGAAACAATTGTAAATGAATAGTTCTTGTATAAATCTATAACGAGTATAGAAATTACAACAAGATCTAGATGGGGTGAAGATGGGATGGATGGAAATGATGGTTCAGCGGTTGATGAAGATGAAGATCAATGATTTGGCCTCCCAGATCCACGTAGGGCGAAGATGGATCCCTTGGGCAAGTTCCCCCTCCATATTCCTTCCGGAGGTGAGGTTTTCTGTGATATCTGGGTGTCTTGTATGTCGTCTCTCCCATCCAGTTGCACGAGGTGAAACTATTTGAGGAGGCGGTGGCGGCATCAACTATACGGCGGGACCTATACGGCCGAAAAATTAATTCCCGCCGTATAGATGGTCGTTAAACCTTCTGGATGCCTTGATCGCTTCGGTTTTTTCTAGTGTTATTGATATTTCTCAAATAAGCGATTTATGTTGTTTTTTACTCCTTTTCTCCCCAATACAACTGTTCCAAGAATTGTATCCATTATATCCATCATATGTCCTGATCCTGGTGAAAATAGACATAAAACGTGCGTGTGAATGCCGTAAAATACCAAGATTTCATTGGATAGATATCAAATTACTGATTCATGATTTCTTCAATGAGAAAGTTTCCCTTGAGAGCATCAACTCATCCTACATTACACTCATTCCTAAAGTCACATGCCCTTCTACCTCTGCTGATTTCAGACCAATCTCCTTATTGAACTGTGTATTCAAAATAATTACCAAACTTCTTGCAAATAGACTGCAATCTGTTATTTTGGAATTGGTGCATAAAAATCAATATGGTTTTCTCAATAATAGGTCTATTCAAGATTGCATTGGATGGGCATTTGAATACCTATTCCAATGCCACAAGTCAAAGGAGGAAATTCTAATTCTAAAACTTGATTTTGAGAAGGCATTTGATACAATTGATCACTCTGCAATCATTAATATCCTTAAAGCTAGAGGATTTGGGAGGAAATGGATCAAATGGATAGAAATGATCTTTGAATCTGGAACCTCTGAAATCCTACTAAATGGAGTACCTGGTAAAAAGTTCTATTGCAGGAGAGGTGTGAGACAAGGAGACCCCCTTTCACCATTACTATTTGTTCTTGCTGCAGACCTTCTTCAATCTGTCCTGAATAAGGCCATGCATATGAACCTCCTAACACCACCTATAGAGGGACCACCCAACAGTGATTTCCCTATTATTCAATATGCTGATGATACATTGGTGGTACTTAAGGCAGATGCTGCTCAATTATTGTGCTTGAAAGCACTTCTTCAAACATTTGCAAGTTCCACTGGACTCAAAGTCAACTTTTTGAAATCTAGCATGATGCCAATAAACATATGTAATGATAGACTAATGCATTTTGCTAGGACAATGAACTGTCAAACTGGTTGCCTCCCTTTCACCTACCTTGGTTTACCACTAGGCATTTCAAAACCATCTATGGAGCACTTTCTACCCATTGTTCAAAGAGTTGAAAGAAGATTATGTGGTATAACTGATTTCTTGAATTATGGAGGAAAATTGCAACTGGTAAAATCTGTTCTGTCCTCACTTCCTCTATATTTCATGAGCTGTTTGGAGGTACCAATTGTCATCAAGGATCAAATTATAAAATACATGAGATATTGTCTATGGAGAAAGAGGACTGAAGATGTACAAGCAAAATGACAAGCTCTGGTGTCTTGGGATAAAATCTGCCGTCCTAAAAATCAGGGGGGGGGGGGTCTAGGGGTGCTAAACCTACAGATCCAAAATACCGCCCTCCTTCTAAAAAACTTGGACAAATTCTACAATCACCATGACATCCCTTGGGTTCATCTCATATGGGAAACTTACTACAAAAATGGAAAACTACCTGGAAGAAGCATGGAAGGATCATTCTGGTGGAAATCTCACATCAAATTAATTGATAATTTTAAAGGCATGGCTAAGTGCAATCTGAATTCAGGAAAGTCTGCTTATTTCTGGTCTGATCTTTGACAAGATGAGTGCTTGATGAATAAATTCCCTCACCTTCTGTCCTATGCTAAGTTTTCAAATATCAGTGTTCATGACTTCTTACATGCTGACTACTTAGAGGATAATTTTCACCTACCACTCTCTCAACAAGCATACTCTGAGTTTATAATCATGGAAGAAAGATGCCAGGAATTCATGCATACCACTCAGGGGATACCCATGATAATTGGAACTATATTTGGGGGTCAGATAAATTTGAAGTAAAAAAGGCCTACTGAGCCATGATTGGATATTCACCATCACCACCACACTTCTCTTGGGTATGGGCAACCTCCTGCCAAAATAAACACAAGTTCTTCTTCTGGCTGTTGCTTCTAGACAGATTGAATACAAGGAATCTTCTGAAAAGAAAACAGTTCATCCTACCTGACTATAATTGTGTAACTTCCAACTGTTACTTGGAAGAATCAGTAAATCATCTATTCTGGGAATGTCCATTTGCAAACAAATGCTGGGACCATATTTACAGAAACAGAGCTGCAAACCTAACAGGATTGGAAGCTATTTCAGACATCAAAGAAAAGTTACACCTACCATTTGCAATGGAGATCATTATCATGACTACCTGGGTATCTGGATATGCAGAAATAAGAAGATTTTTAATGACAAAAGGCCCACAATTGAAAGATAGAAAGCAATCTTCTATCAAGAAATGAGATGGTTACAATTCAGAATCAAAGGAAAATACAAGGAGAAATTCAAAGCCTGGCTTAACCAGCAATTAGATCAGGGATAGGGTAGATTTTACCCATCTTAGAATGATTTTACTTTACTGTTTTGATCTACCTTAGATCATTTTTCTTATTGTAACATACTCATATCTTATAATAAAAATTGTAGTGCGGATTTTTCCCTACTGTTTCAACTAAAGAAAAACTAAGATTCTACCACTATGATGCAAAACAATAATATAAACCATGATGCAAATATGCACTCATCAGCATCCGATGCGACACGGGCTTGCAATCCTTAGAAAATAGACCTTGCCGTAGTGCATAATGCAAGAAGAGGTCAAAGTCGTCACGCCAAAAACCAGCCAGTTGTTTCTCTTGGTAGATACACATGTTGCCAAGATCTGAAGCGAACCAATCAATCTAGCTACACAAACCTCTACGGGCTCTCTGTTGACGCCAAATCGGACCCTCTCGATGTAGGGAAAGAACACGTTAGACGGAAGAATTTCCTTTGGAATTGCATACATAGACTAAGGGGGAAAATCTACTACTAGTATAATTCTCTAAAATTCCAACGAAATGCAAATCAAACCGGTCACAAGCCAAATCGAATTCACATCGAGCCTATCGCACATTGAAGAGGCAGACAGCTTGTTTGTATCGACCGTGCGCGTCTACAAATAAACTTTGAACAAAAAGTTCAAAAATTACACAAAAACGGGAAGCATCTCGTCAGGGGTAAAAATAACAAAATCTCCGCAGGGGCTCCGGTTCGTAATTTTCAAACCCTTTTTCCGACCCCTCCTCGTCTGTCAGGCGCGGGGACACAGACATGGCGACCGGCGGCGGCGGCGGCGAGGGGGAGTCGGCCGCGGCCGAAGGAGGAGCGGGGAAGGGGTCTGGCCCCAGCCCCGGCCGCAGGTTCTTCGTGGCGGCGCACGTAGGCGCCGGCTACCACGCGCCAGCGAACGAGAAGGTCTACCGCCGGGCCATGAAACGCGCCTGCCTCGCCGCCGCGGCGGTCCTCCGCGAGGTTAGGTCCTTAAACCGTAGCGCCTCGCTCCCTACAGGCTCCACTCGTCTCCTCCTCCCCTGTAGTCCTTTGGTTTCGCTGCGCTGTGTCGCCCGGATTTGTGCGTGCCTTGTACACTGTTAGATCAACGCGTCGAAAAATTATAGTGGACTAATTTTGAGATGTATTTTGGAAGGGGCCTGATTGATTTAGTAGCTGTGGATCTTCAATTTCCACTGGGTTACTCGTATATATCTGAAGTATGTCTACCTCCCATTGCGTCACACTGTGATGTCACAATGGTCTTCTTGAGAAGCATCCGTGTAGCTCTGTTGTGGTGAATTCCTAATGATCCTTGTGTTTGCAGGGCAGTGGCACAAGTCTTGATGCCGTTGCAGCTGCCATTCGAGTGTTGGAGGTATGCATCGTGCACAGTGGATAGTTGTAATGTGTATTCTATATAGTTTTGTCTTGTCATCGTCCCTAGCAGTTACGGACAATCATTGGATGGATTTTCAGCATGATTAGTCATAATTTACTAATGTCAAAATGGGAAAGTAGAAGAGTTACTCTTGCTTTTATCTGTACAATCAAGGTTTACAACCCTACTAGATGTACGCAAATCTGTGATGTTGTAGTTCTGGTCGTATTGGTACTTGCTTGTTACAAAGGTTTATGAATGTTTCCATTCTCGTCTCTGACTGACTAGGATGACCCCATTACAAACTCTGGCCGAGGTTCAAGTTTGACTGAGAGTGGTCGGGTGGAGTGTGATGCAAGTATCATGGATGGTAGTACTGGTACTTACGGAGCTGTCGGAGCTGTGCAAGGTACTTATGGCAATTTACTAAAACTTGATCCTCCAGAATATGAGCTTTAAGTGAAAGTATATCAGAAAGGTTGCCATTTATATGTATATTTTCTTGTTCTAGTTTAGGTAGGCTCTGACCAGACTATCTATTTCCTGTAGATCAGGTGTAAAGAATCCCATCCAAGTTGCATTACACCTGGCAAAGGAACAACTGAAGGGTTCTTCACTGCTTGGTCGGATACCCCCCATGTAATCACAAATTCAATTGTCTTCCTCATGTTTTGGTTACCCAGAACTTTATTCTTTCAGTACTTTCCCGCCCTCGTGTTATTTTCACTAGTGTCACACGACTGATTTGACTGTGCCATGAACTTCTAATTTAGAATCAATTCTCTCTAACGCCGAAATAAGTAATGTGAACAACGACCTATATTCATTGAACAATGGAACCACTGATATGTGGTGACTGCTTTTTTCTGACTCACAAATAGGAATCTAGCATGCACACCCATCCATCTTACATGTAATTCCGAATTTCTGACTTAAATACTATTTCTTAGGTTTTTGGTTGGTGATGGAGCATACAAATGGGCCAAATGTAAAGGAATAGACCTAGTTGGATCCACATCGGAGGAAAATAATGTAAACCCTCCTCTTCCACTCTTTCATCCAATTCTTCATTCCTAATCGCTGGTAATTTACTATCTCTTCACATTCCGAATCAGTGGTTAGTGACTGAGAATGCAAAAGCACAGTGGGTAAAATACAGTTCATTGCTTGCCACTGCCAAGGAATCTGTAAATCATGCCACTGCTTCTGCTTCAGAATCAAGTTCAGTACAGTTGGAAACATCAGGTTCCTTCCTCATATTTCAATTGTTCCTGATGTTTCTGGCATATTATTCGATGTTCTAGCTTGGATAAGTGGTTATATTAGCCCATCCATATGTAATGTTCCTTTGGTTGGAATATCTTCTGAAACTTGACTGCAGTTGTATGATTAACAGCATTTCCTTTGCATAGAAATATTGAATGAACAGTTGGAAGTTTACTGTTAGCTGTTGATAGATGCTTTGCAATTTTAAATAAGATTTACTTGTAATTGTACAGTGTCACTTACTTTTTATACATTGGTATTGATGTGCACTTAGTTGTATCCAGTGGTATATAAAATGATTCTTAATTTGTATGTCTAAGGTGTGACAGACATATGAGCTTATACGATGTTACAGTTCTCTATTGTTAATGTACTCGATGTTATTTTAGTACTTCCTCCGATCCATAATAAGTGGCGCTGATTTATACATATTTTCTTCCATTCAGTATCAAGGATGAGTAGATGAGATTTTGCCTCGGGTAGTACCCAATAATGTCTCTTAAAATTCAAGTTTGTGAAAAACTTGAAGATCTATCTGTAGCCCAACTATTATTCTATTTTAGTGTTATGTTGTGCTGATAAGTTTATATGCTACATGCAATTTTGCACAAAAAACATCTATAGGTTCAAAAACAGTGCAGCATCCAACAGATACAATCAAACCAACCCATTTGCACAATATGGGGCCAGAACAATGATCTGGCTGAGTCTCCTTGTGCTTATATTTGATACTTAGATCATTGGCAGTGTCGTATAACTTATAAACTAGTACTTCCATTACGGCCTAATATCTTCTGCAGCATGTTATCTTCGCTTCATCTGTTTAGTTGTTTTTGGCTCCATAAATGGACATCTATCTGCTATTATGTCTTTATAAAATCTCTTCTAAATTAATACTCCCTCCGTTTCAAAATATAAGATGTTTTAGGTTTATGAAGATAATGTATCTAGACATATTTTAGTGTGTAGATTCGAAGTGAACCTCTCCGAACCTACACACTAAAAGATGTCTAGATACATTCTCTTTATAAAGCTAAAACATCTTATATTATGAAACGGAGGGAGTATATTCCAATATTCAGCACCCAAATATCTACCGTGTGGTACCGGGTCTCAGGCATGTGGTACTACTGGTAATTTTTTCGTGCTTTTAGTGCTCATTGGTACCAATGCTGGTCGTTTGACTGTATCTTCTGACATCTAGAAGTATTTGTACTCCACCAGTCCACCTAAGCTGCCCCATTTTATTTTAGGAGCTGAAGCTGAGAACTTGAACAGTGTAAAGAAGATTAAGATATTCACACCACCAATCATGGAAGATGATCAAGATTGTGTAATGGATACTGTTGGTGTTGTATGTGTTGATGACTATGGAAATGTAGCATCAGGCGCATCTAGTGGTGGCATTGCACTAAAGGTCTGTTTGTCATTTTTTTTCATCAGCCACTTCCAATATTTCATCAGCGTACTTGAAATTATGATACTCTGCCATCTACATGTAGTCAGATAGATGCATCAGCCCTTAATAAGCCCTGATGTTCCTGCAGGTAGATGGCCGGGTTGGGTTGGCTGCTATGTATGGCTCTGGGTGCTGGGCTTCATCCAAAGGACCCTTTGGCACACCGTTCATAGTTGGGTGTTGTGCAACTGGAGCTGGTGAACACTTGATAAGAGGATTTGCTTCCCGTGAATGTTGTGTCTCGGCATCTCTGTATGTTTTTTTCTTCAAATTGGCTCTTTTCATACATAATTTCTCATTTTACAATCGATCACCATGTTAGCAATTACTGTCTTTTGCATTTAAAAATGATCGCCTCACATCTACGTTTTTTTTTTGCTGGCCTCAGTGAACTGACAAAACATGTATAACATGTGTCTCTGCATCATGTTCTCCTTTTATTTTTCTTAAAAAAAATCAACATTGCGTTTACAAACTCAACGCGGGTGTTCTCAGGTCACCATCAGGGCCTGCCCCTTCCTGTACTAAAGTTCTGCGCTCGGTGGTTCAAAGCAGCAGCGAGATGTCTCACGACACGGGCGCTGGGTTGTTACTAGTCCAGGCCGATGTTCTAAAGGTTTTTATCATTTGAAAGTTCATCTGCTTCGACTTTGGATGAGCAACCCCTCCAACTCTTGGTTTAACACTTTATATTTTTCTGCAGAGAGGGGAATCGCCTGCACTGGAAGCCGTGGAGCTTGTTGCTGCCTACTCCTCCCCGTCATTTGGCATTGGGTATTTCGGGAGCAGTATGAACAATCCAAAGGTAGGTAGCATTAGCATGCAGCCGTTTCACCTGATTATTTGGCCAAAATCTTCTCACGGTTGGTAATGTTCTGTAGGTTTCAATGCTTAGAGACTCGAGAACATCGTCCGGTTCCATCCAGCATTTTGCTACCCGTGTTCATTTCGGTTCACCGTCGAGTGAAGAGTGACAATGATGATGACAAGCGGCCGTTGTTGCGTGGTGGCAAGGATCTTTCCTGTTGGAACAGGGCGTGCTGGCGGTGCATGTACTCGTCGTCTCCGTTAATTTCTTTTCCTGGGAATCGTTTCCATCCTGTGTTAATGGGCGAATGGATTGTGTATGTGCCAGATTACTTGTTCCATATGATATCCCCATTGGAAATGGCTTCAGAAACTGAAATGCATCACTTATTTTTGAACAGTTGCTAAACCTGTAGTATATGCTTTTTTTTTTCTTTTATGAAATCTGTAGTACTTCCTCCGTTTCAAAATATAAGATGTTTTAACTTTGTGAATGGAGTGTATCTAGACCTCTTTTAGTCTGTAGGTTCCCTCCAAACCTAAATAAACCTACATACTAAAAGGAGTCTAGATACAATCCCTTCACAAATCTTAAATATCTTATATTTTGAAACGGAGGGCATGATCTTAGTAGGGCTGGAGCTGGAGTTCTGGTAATATTTTTTTCGGCACAAGCATTACCACGCAAAGAAACGAAGCCAAGCCCAGGGAACGCGGGCCACCCGTTCGGGCTCAATTGGCGCGCCGTGCGGACCTCTGTTCGTTGGGCTGAGCAACTTCGCTAGCCAGCTCCGCCACACCGACTCCACCTGGGCTATCCTATCACCGACATCACCAGGCCCAAAACAGCGACCCCCTTCCCTCGGCTCCTCGTGTTCGGGTGTGGCGGCCGGCGTCTCGCGCATCGGCTTCCAGCTCTCGCTCTCCCCCTCCTCCTCCTCGCCCCGCCGGAGCCCACCCGCCGTCTCGTAGCGGAGGAGCTCGGTTCCGTCGTGCTCGTCCTCCTCCTCCGCTGGTACCGGCGCCCACCCCAGGCGCGATTCCTTTCGCTGGGCGAGGGGGAAGCCCTAGCTCGCCGGAACGGATAGGCGATACGCTCTGAGCACGACTCGTCAGCCCCCTCCCCCGCGCGCTCCGTGGGAAATACAACGCCGCCGCCGCCTAGGCCGCCGCGAGGTACGGGCTCTTCTTTCCCCCTTGCGTTTTTCTCCGTTTCATGTGTGATTCCATTAACCCTAGGTTTCGTGTCGGAGGTTGGTCGAATACGTGGGAGGGATGCATGGGGGGCGTCACCTTGTCTATGACCTGAGATTAGTTGCTTACCTGATTGTGCGATGTGAACTTGCTTGGTGAACTGTGGACTTATTTGGTGGGATGCGGCGGCCATCGCGGGAGGTATCTGTGTCTGAGAGAGTGAATTAACGCTTGAATAACTCATAGTTATGTCCATCAGCTGTATGTTCTTTTTGTTCTTGGATCAGTTGACCCAGTTTTGTGTTAGATTCAGAGATGTATGTCGTTTTTGGGTTAAGTCTTGAGATGTGAATGCATTTGTTTGTATAACAGAAGAAAGCTGCATGTGAGCAACCTGTGCAGTCCTCTGTCTCCTGGACGGCCGGTAGCAAGGAATCCGAGGGGGCTTAAGGTTGGGCTAGTTGTTATGACAAGAAGTCTATTTACTAATATAAGAGCAACGGGGCCAGTTGAATACATGAACGAAAACGTGAAAGATCCATTATATTGCAATTCATATGATGCCTCCTAATTTGGGGCAAATATTCCATTTTCATATTGTTTAATATGCTTTAACTCTGTAATTTTCCAGGGCAGGACTGCTTCCTGTTGATTTTGGGCAGTGGTAATGGGGGAGGCTGACGATGCGAGGGATGCGGTCGTGGAAGATATGGATGTTGATGGTGGCGAGAGGCACCGTAGCAAGGACAGGAGGGATAGACACAGAAGGGAGGAGAAGGATCACCAGGGCAGTGGGAGGAGGGATAAGGATAGGGAGAAAGATAAGGATGAGAGGAGGCGGGACAAGGATGATAGCAAACATCGGGATCGGGATAGGGATAGAGACAGGGATAGTACCAAGCCCAGGGATAGGGATTCAGAGCGTGACCGTGGCCGTGACCGTGATCGAGCGAAGGATCGGGAGAAGGATACAGAGAGGGAGCGGGACAAGGAAAAGGAACGAAGGGATAGGGACAAGGAGAGGAGCCGCAACAGGGACAAGAACAAGGAGAAGGAGGATAGAGAACGGGAGAAGTCGAGGGGGAAGGACCGTGGAGAAGATGCAGATGTGTCTAAGGGCGACGAGGGAGACCAGAAGAAGGGACTTGATCCATCAGCAGAGACTGAGCAGGCCTCCACAGCTGCCCTCAGGGAGCGCATCGCTAGGTATGCCCATGAGTAAATCTTTCTGTTCACTTCACTAGCCTTTTTCCAGTTAAGAATTTGCATTGCTGCTACATCTCTCCATTGAACATTTGAGAATACAAATAATTTCTAATTTAGATTCTTTGCTTTAGGGCGAAGGAAGAAAGGTTGAAGGAGAAAAAGGAAGGAGGAATACTGGATGATAAAGATGATGCTTCAGAGATATTATCATGGGTAGGCAAGAGTCGGAAACTTGATGAAAAAAGGCAAGCTGAAAAAGAGAAGGCGTTACGTCTTGCACGAGTATTTGAGGAACAGGTGATGATTTAATGATTAGTTTTGGGTATATTGTCCAGCATGATACAGGTTATTTACTAACTTCCATGTGTTGAAACTTTCAGGATGATATGTTAGCTGAAAATAGTGATGATGATGATGATGACGAGGAAGATAAACATGGCAGAGGTAATCATCTACAAATCCTCTGAACTAGCAAAGTTTATTATGTCAACCACTAATATTATTTATTTCTGTAATTAGTTATTAAATAGCAGTCATAGTAACATGTTTCCTCTTGTTTCCCCCATTATTTTGAGGAAAGATCACTTATCTGGAGTGAAGGTTCTTCACGGGCTTGACAAAGTCATAGAAGGTGGAGCAGTTGTCATGACTCTCAAAGATCAGAGTATCCTGGCTGACGGGGACATCAATGAAGGTAAAGTGCTGTAGTTGTTTCACTAACTATTATTACTTGTTCTTTCTGACCTTTTTTTAACTTCAGTAAAAAATAAAATTTGTAGAGGCTGATATGCTTGAGAACATTGAGATTGGTGAGCAGAAGCAAAGAAATGAAGCTTACAAGGCTGCGCAGAAGAAAGGAACATACGATGACAAGTAAGCTCACTACTTGTGATGTTTCTTGGATTGATTTTCTCTTTCTAATCTTTGTTGTCTTGACCCTGTCGCTAGGTTCAATGATGACCCATCGTCAAAGAAACCTATGCTCTCGCATTATGACGATCCAATGGAAGATGAGGTAACAATAACATGCTGTTCTTCAATTGGTAGATCTTCCTATTGACAAATTTTTAATCATTTTGCATTTTCAATTGACAGGGAGTGACCCTTGATGAAGGTGGACGCTTCACTGGTGAAGCAGAGAAGAGGTTGGAAGAGGTAATGTATATTTGCCCTAGAAATCAGAACATGCCATTGGTAGTTTAATTTTCTGGCGCAACCTGAAAATACCACGGTGGGAGCTTTGCATAGATATTAATTGACATTTTCATGTTGACAGCTTCGCAAAAGGATTGAAGGTGGTTCTGTTCAGAAAAAGACAGAAGACCTTACTTCTGGAGCAAAGATGACATCAGATTACTATACTGCTGATGAAATGCTTCAGTTTAAGAAGCCAAAGAAAAAGAAATCCCATAGGAAGAAAGAAAAGCTAGATCTTGATGCACTTGAAGCAGAAGCTATTGCTTCTGGATTGGGAGAAGCTGATCGTGGATCAAGGAATGATGGTAAACGACAGTTTGCTAGGGAGGTAGAGCAAAAAGCTGATGCTGAAAAGAGAAGCACTGCATATCAAGTAGCCATTACAAAGGCTGAAGAGGCATCAAAAGCATTGCGTCAGGAGAAAATGCCTGGTAAACCGCCTGAAGACGAAGAACTGGTTTTTGGTGATGATTATGAAGATCTGCAGAAATCTCTGGAGCAAGCAAGGAAGCTATCTCTAAGGAAGCAGGAAGAGGCTGCTGGTTCTGGTCCTCAGTCTGTAGCAGAACTGGCTACTGCAAACAAGGGCCAAGGAGATGCTGATGCTGCAGAGGGAGATACACAACAGAATAAGGTTGTTATCACAGAGATGGAAGAGTTCGTGTGGGGCCTGCAGTTAAATGAAGGTAACGTGCTTGAAGCATTTTGTGGTTAATTTTGTAACAGTTGTACAGAGCTGACTAACAAATCAATCTTGCTGATATTAACTACTACTGTTATCTTGTTGCAGAAACACGCAAGCCAGAAGCAGAAGACGTGTTTATGGATGAAGATGACGATGATATGCCTTCAGGTACTATAGCAAAAGATGAAGCAAGCGGATTGGGAGTGATCAAAGAGGATACTGTCATGGAAGACCCAAAAAAGGATGCAGAGGAGGAAGAAGTCATACCGGATGAGGTTGTGCATGAAGCTGCAGTTGGCAAGGGTTTGGCTGGAGCTCTGAAGTTTCTTCAGGAGCGAGGAACCCTCAATGAGGGCACAAATTGGGGAGGCAGAACCACAGACAAGAAGAAAAGCAAGCTTGTTGGTATTGAGGATGGACCAAAAGAAATTCGCATAGAAAGAATGGATGAATTCGGTCGAGTGGTAAGTAATCATCTGCATGTTGTCCTACCCACCCTCTCACCTGGATCTCCTATCTATGAAATCTAATCTATTGAAATGCACGTTTGTGGTAGATTTAGGCATTATTAGCTAGACCTTTCTATCATTATATGCATTTTTTATACCAATATTTTTCTGCTGGCATGATAATACTTGCCTATTTGATCCTTCTATTTGTATTTGTGCAATCTCTCGAAGAACATATACCCACAGCATAATTATATGCTATTTACCATTACTTTTTGTTATTTCTTCAGATGACACCTAAGGAGGCATTTCGGGATCTGTCGCACAAATTCCATGGCAAGGGACCAGGCAAAATGAAGCTGGAAAAACGGCAGAAGAAGTATCAGGATGATTTGAAAACGAAGCAAATGAAATCTTCTGACACGCCTTTGATGTCCGCTGAAAAGATGAGGGAGGCTCAAGCTCGTGGCCAAACACCATACCTTGTTTTAAGTGGCAATGCAAAATCAGGGTATGTTCACCATGTACTTCCAACTTGCATAGTGCATGTTCGTTAGTCCTGTTGATACTACTCCCTCCGACCCAAATTAGTTGACTAGGTTTTATCTAGATTCGAAGGCATCTAGCACTAAAACAAGTCTAGATACATTCGAATCTAGACAAATCTAAGTCAACTAATGTGGGTCGGAGGGAGTACTATGTTTTGTTAGTTGCTTTGATATCCTCAAATGCTTTAACAGAAAATGCAGGAAGGTTAGTCTCGATCTGTAGGGATTATGTCACTCCTAGTTTCACCAAATTTTCTTTCTGTTTGGTTAAATTATCTGCTCAGGAAAGTTTTATACAAAGAAACCCCTACTCAGTCTAGTTTGAACTTGCGATGTCCTTTCAGTAGTCTATCTTCCTGTGGAGCATTGTTTTGTTACAAATTACAATGGCTAAGCAACTTGCAATGTCCTTTCAGTAGTCTGTCTTCCTGTTAGTTTCTTTCTCGCTAAGGTGGCTTATCTGAGATTTTCTATTTGATGTAGTTCGACAGGTGACGCTAGCGGCTTTGCAAGCGTGGAGAAATCACATCCCGGGAGCCTGACGCCCATGCTCGGGGACAAAAAGGTTGGCTGTGAGATGATATTCTCTCCTCAATTCTGTTGCATGTACTTAAATTTACATTGGAAGTTTTGCCATGTACAGATAGATATACGTTGCTTCACTGACTTGCATCCTTTGTCAGGTGGAGCTCTTTCTGGGCATCAAGCGAGGCGCCCAGTCTGGAGGCATGCCTCCGCTGCCTCCAAAGAAGCCAAAGCATTGAGGTTGCGCTGGACTTGACTGTGGGTAGGATTGTAGGAACCAGCCATAGCGCTCTAGCGAGTCTGCAATCTTGGAGCAGATCTCGATTCACCGTCACGGTGCCAAACATGCGATGTAATGCAGGAACCTGAGATACCCAGTGCCACAAGTAGGGTCAATCATGAGATGTGCTGAAATGGTAAGGATCTGTAAATTTGGATCCTAGATTTTACGACTACAGTATCGACACAGGTGATGTAATTTTTTGTACCTGTACATGCACCCTTTACTGGTTGCCAGGAAACCTTTATTTGCTATTTTGTGCAACATTCTTTGAAACATTTCATTCTTTTCATTCTTGTGTTGTGCAAAATTTGCTTATTTTTAGAACTCCAAAATTTGTTATTTTTGTGTTGTGCAAAATTTAAAGAATTTAGTGTTGCAACTTTTCATTCTTGTTGGACACTTTCATTGACCTCATTTAGAATATTTTGTTACAGAATTTTTTGAACCTGTAAATACAATAATATTTGAAGTTTGTAAATAATGAGAGCACTGGGTCTCGGGATTCAAAAGACCACTTTTTAGTGTGCCTAGATTTGGACGTATATTCCACGAGCGAGTGAGGCCCAGTGAGTTTCTCTTGTACTCCCTCTCTTCCAAAATAAGTGATGTGAGTTTGTCTAAATTCGGATATATCTAGACATGCTTTAGTATATAGATACATACGAATCTAGATAAACTCACACCACTTATTTTAGGACATTTTGACACAAGAGCTGGGTAGTGATGGTTGCTGTCCAGGTTTCTTTTCTAACAAGCTGTTTATTTTTTTTAGCGCGGCAAAAAGCTTTACCTATCATATTGATAAAGTAGGAGCAAACATGTATGGCCTAGGCCGAAAAGAAAAACCCCATAAAGAAGAAAGGGAAATAAAGTTGTAATCAAAGATGTAATCTCCTCCAGATGTTTAGCACCTGCTAGAATCCAATTTTTTGCTTTTATCCTTTATCTTTTACTAGATAGCACAAAGTCCGTGCGTTGCTACAGATCTTTAAAATAATTTTACGGTAAAAGAGTTTGTCCGTTACGAAGACAATCAAGTTTTGATGAAGAATGTTTGCACGACCCAATTTTTGCGCCATAGTCGTTACATAATATAGTAGTTTTGATGAAGAATGTTGGTACGACCCAATTTTTGCGCCATAGTCGTTACATAATAGATGTTGTAGCTTTTATATGAAATAAATATATATAGAACCTTTTAGTAAGTAGGTTCACTCTAAATCTATACAATAAAAAGATCTAGATTTTTTTAAATACAAAAACATTATATTTTAAAAGGAGTACTCCCTCCGTCCCAAAATGTAAGGCGTCTAAGCTTTAGCCAAAAGTCAACTTATTCTTAGTTTGACCAAATTTATATGTAAAAATATAAATATCAAATAAATATCAATAGATTCACCATAAGTATAGCTTCCCAATATGTCCATTCAATATTGTAGATATTCGTATTTTTTATATATAAACTTGGTCAAACTTAGAAGATGTTGACTTTTGAGCTTAGGCGGCTTACATTTTGGGACGGAGGGAGCATATTTTAATGGGTGTGGGTTAGCTAGAGGAATCGGGATCTGTTACATCTATCTGTATAGCTCTCTTGTTATGCATCCACTTGCCCAGCTAACCACCTCCACCAGACCTCAGACCCAGCCCAGCAGGCATGACAGAGACAGCCCATCACACCCACACACACAACGCACACACACGTACGTTTTTTCTTTTTTGAGATGCACACACGGAAGTCAAACGAACACATCGCTCACAATAATAAACACCTCGCCGAGTTCCTTGGGCTATTTTGCAGTGACCCCCAACAGCTTTAGCATTCCAAAGCAATCTAGTCCAGAGTCCTCCTTCTTCCTCCCGTAAGCTCTCCCATCCCCGATGACCACAGAGTCTCTCCAGGAGCTCGTGACCAACGCGCCTCCAAGCCCCCGCCGCCTAGACCTCCCTCTCCCTGAGCACCTTATGTTCCCCTCGTCTCTCTCCTCCCTGGCCCGAGGGCGGACGCAACAGATCCTGCAGGGTCCTGCCTCACACCCGAGAGGGACAACCCCGTCGAGCTCACTGCTGAGTGGAACAACTTCGGGTCGTCAGCCGCTCATGTCTACGGCCTCCGTCGGAGCGACAGCCTCAGCGCTCTGTTGCACCGGCCACCTCGCTATTGAGCTCTGCTTCTTTTTCTTGCCTCGTTAATTTCTGCGTCGTTCCGTTCTATCTCACCCAAACCATGTTGCTTGGCTTGTCGACAGGTGATCCCGAAAGTATATAAGTTGGTCGAATTTATTGTAAGGGAGCAGGGTGGTACTATTCGTCTAGTCGGGGGAATCGGGGGAATTTGCCAGGCCGTGTTTTGATCAGCCTCAGCGCATGGACACAGGTCGCGGGGCCGGTGGGGGTATGGGCTTGTTTAAAAAATAACAAATCGGTACTATGGTCTCAGAACGTATTATGTATTTTGGTGGAAGGGCAAAACGGTCCAAAAAAGAGTTGGACCGGAAGAAACAATTCGTCCTTTATTATTACTAGCACAATTGTCCGTGCGTTGCTACGGGTTGAACCACTTAGGGCGCTCCTTCCTTCGTTCGATTGTTTCATCTGTCACCACTCCTCCCATTATTGAATTGTTTATCCCTTACGTTCAAACATACAAACTACTCCCTCTACACATGCATTTAGACTGTCGTGGTGGTGTCACATCAAATGCCATGGATAGGCTAAAGGTGGGGACTAAATGCAATAGGGAAATCCAGGGAGGGATAATGAGGTGATTCCTTACACAGAAGATTTATATATGATTTACTTCCAAGGTTACAAGTGCTCCTAGAGCTGTATTGCGAGAGGAGGAAGAAGGAACTCTCTTACTCTCACCCACAGTAGACCCGTACAAGACCTACCAGAGATCAACCCTTAGAACCTAAACCTAATCAGAATAGCGGAACCCCTTCTACAGAGGCCCTAGCCCTCCTTATATAGGGGTGGCTAGGTCTCCACTTAGGGCATACGTGGAGGCATATTCCCTCCCAAAATAGTAAGCCGACCGGGTTGCTTCCCCCCCGCGTCACCCATGCAGAGGCTACGTGAGCCTCTGCGGCGCCTGTGTCAGCCGACACGAGCGTCGTCACCTCTTGTCGGCCATGGCTCGGTGGTCCTGCCTGTAACACCCTCCAATCGGCCCTATGCAAGTTTTAGCGATTTCCGCCAAACCCGCATAGAAACGATTCAAGGACGCCCACCAGGCACTTTCGTGCGGGTGGAAAACGAAGTAATAACATTACACAACAGTCCTCGATGGGACCCACAGAACAAATATATATACAACAGCAACTCCCTGAGTCAAGAATACAGATATACAATACAAAGATCCAAATCACCTTGAAACGATAGAGCGTCCGACTACGGACAAGATGCAAATGGGGCTAAGAGCCCTGAAGAATAACCAATGGCGTCCATAACCCTACCCAGGCCAAGCCGGAAGGGTAACCCTGCTAACGACGGCGATCTCAAACCTGCTAAAACAAAAGGGGTGCCAACAAAGGGCAAAGGAAAAAGAGGAGCGTCAGTACTGAGGCCAGTACACGGCGTGGCTAGAATTCGGCGGCTCTCGCCTACATAGGTATGGTGGGCTGAAGCGGCAGCGCAGCGGCACTGAACAACCTATAGAGACTCGACATCACTGGCGACTAGTAGAGAGGGATAAGAAAGACCTATTCGGATCCAACCTAAAGCTAACACCAAACAAACCCATCCTGGTATTTCCCCCTCGAGACCGAACAAGGAAGTCCGACCAAGGAACTCACACAGTTGGCAATTTTACTCATTCCGTTTTAGTTGCAGCACTTACTATTCAGATATAGATAGCATGAGTCATCCGGATAGCATAAGTAGTGGGCAGTTTTAGTTAACATTCTGTGTAGTGGGAACATTTACTAGTCAGATATAATTGTCCTGAGGAATCCCAAAACCCAGCAGTTGTTGGCACTTTTATCACATTCCATTGGAGTTACAATACTTACTAGGCAGGTATAGTATGTCACACAACAATCCAGATCCACCAGCTGTTGGCATTTTTAATATCCATTCCGTTATACTTGAGCTGCTTACTAGTCACATATTAAGTCAAATTTATAGCACTACTTTAGTTATGCTTGTCTATGATCGAGATACTGTGCTCCAAGTCGTCCATAACCGTGGACACGGCTTTCAGAAAGTTTTACCCTGCAGGGGTGCACAAATAGCAACACACACTCGATCAACCTCGGAAAAACCAACTCAAAACCCAACGAGCCATTCACGACAAAGCGATCACATGATTCATAAATATTTCAGGGGGCCACCCCATTAAGCTACCTGCAACGAAGTTGGCCGACTCCGAGACGGACCCAAGGTTTGCGCCAATGGCTGTAAACGACTGGGAACCCGAAAGTGTGACTGGGCTTGTCGATACCACGAAAACACTCCGCAATCCTAAACAGTACAGGTGCTCCACGCACAATCTTAAATAAA
The DNA here is from genome assembly GCA_910589775.1 of Avena eriantha. Taxonomy (NCBI): domain Eukaryota; kingdom Viridiplantae; phylum Streptophyta; class Magnoliopsida; order Poales; family Poaceae; genus Avena; species Avena eriantha. The sequence continues at coordinate 7,496,028 of OU342741.1, read as the reverse complement.
GCGGTAAAGCATGGCATAGGTACAGGATAGTAATAAAGCCCCAAACTACTTTGTGGCCCCAAGAAATAGAAATGAATCAAGCTCTGGCTCAGGGGGTGTCCATAAGGCCTCTCGGATGTGGATAGTGCGAAAAATCAAGGAACAGGTATCAAGTACTCGGGGTCCTACGGGACACAAGTGAGCGTGGAAGAACCAAATAACATCTATTGCCCACCGATGCCTCTGCATTAGTTATATCTAGCATTTTAATAGTTGTATTTAAAATCATGATCATCTCCACCATAAACATCTGCCAGCAATAAACATCTCCACCATTCCAACAACTGTGGTACTCGACAACACGAGATCGCACCTGAGCAAGCAACTACGACTCGCAAGGCCAGCTATCTACCAAACAACAGGTATTAAGAGGTGTCCATGGCAATATCGAGGCTGCACGGGATATAACTGGTGCACGGAAACTAAAGCACCGCGACACAGATAGCAATAGATCAACAGGAGGGAAATAAAGACTATAAATGCAAAATCGGTAGAAGGGGAAGAGATGCTCGCCTGGGAAACACTATCGACGGATCATATCCAGAGAACTTGTCGATACTCGCATCCACTCATCGGTCTAATCCGCGAAGAAGCAAAGCACTAAAAGAAACACCGGATGCGCTATTTAATATTACGACAGAAGATCCATCATGATTATGATATGATGCAGATGCGGTGCAATGAGGCAGTATTAAGCGGAACCGGGGTCCTGACATTGAATTAAACGGTTCAAATTATTTAAAACCCCCGCAATTTAAATGTTGGCTTAATAAGGCAAAATATGGCATCGGTTCACTATGCAAATTTAAATGGGGGCCATATGAGACAAAACTAGCCCGCATATGGTCTCCATATTTAATTTAGGTGATTTGACTAAATACCCCAATAGCCACAATATGTATGCAAGCATGAGCCATTTAATATGCAACAAGATATATGTTATATAGTATAAAAAAGAGGTCTCGGAAAAGGGGATCACACTTTAGGGGTCGAAGATCTTGGGGTTCGATGTGGTTCGGGTTCGGTCTCGGACTCTGGGATCGGGCTTCGGATCGGTGAGGGAGAACTTGGCGTGCCGAGGGGTTCGGCGGGGTCGGTCTTCGGGTTCCGTGAAGAACTTGTGGATGGTGAAGAACTTGGATCCGTGCCGACGGTTCATCACTGTCGATCTTGGCGTGGTCCTGGTACAGCTAGCCACCTTGGACGTTCTGGTCCATCAGGAGATCATGGCGTTCGTGAGGGAGAGCTCGAGGCTTCGAAACCGCAAAGGAGATCTTATCAGGCCAACTTGGACACACAGGAATAATCCCTCGGAACGCCAAACACAACGGTAGCTCACAACATCAACACACAAGGGCATACACATATGAGCTGAAGCACTCAACGAGCACCAACGAGGCTCATCGGTCTTTTGTCTCCACTTTGAGCGATGTACAGGGGAAGCAGCGGTACTCGCGAAACCGCAGGTGTGTGTGCGGCGAGGTCCCGAACGAGGATATGCGCCGGCGCAGCACAGGGAGGAGCGGCCGGAGAAGGGTGCCGACGTCGGTGCTGCAGGAAGGAGGGCCCTCCATGGCGGCGCGACCTACGAGGCCTGCTGGCGGCGGCCTGGCAACGGCGGCCGGCGGCGGAGAGAGCGCGACGCGCCATACGAGGTGGGGTCGGGGCGAGTGGTGAGAGGACGCGCCGGGGCGACGATGACGGCCGGAGGCGAGACGCGAGGGACGGCCGGTGCGAGGAGGGCGGGCGGAGGAGCTTCGGGCGTAGGCGAGGAGGCACAGGCGGCGGCGTGCGGTGCCGAGGAAACCGGGCGGCGGCGTCCTCGTTGAGGTGCGGGAGGATGAGGTGGGGCCGAGCGAAGGGGAGCCGGCGGCCGCGGCGAGGGGGCCTGCGTGGGGCTCGCGGAGGAGGAGGAGGTCGTGGCGGCGGCTCGCGGCGACGGCCGCGGGAGAGGCCGAGGGAGGCGGCGGAGAGGCGGAGGGCTCGGGCCGGCGGTTGCTGGCGGCAGGGACGATGACGGGTCGCGCGGCCAGGGCCAGTCGGCGAGCGCTGAGGGCGGCGGCGACCAGAGCGGCGGGGAAGAAGCGCGCCGGCGGCGGGGTCTGGCGCTGGAGGGCGGCGGTCGTCGGGGTGGAGGCGGAGCTCAGTGAGAGGGCGGGGGAGGATGCGGGCGAGCGGAAGGAAGGGAGAGAGGAGCGGCCGCGGGCGCGAGGTGGGGCGCGTGGGGCCACGCGGGGCGTGGGGATCGAGGGCGGCAGGTGGTGGGACCGGGGTTGGCGTTGCGTGCGAGGACAGGAGGGACGCGGGCGACGTGGGGATGTGGGCAGGGGAAAACGCTTGGGAGGTTGTCGGTCGGCAATTGGGGCCTGCGCGCGGTGCGGTTGGTGGAGATTGGGTCCGGGGCGACGAGCTGGCAGGGGTGGGCGGGAAAAGGCAGGCGCGAGCGGCGTTTGAGAAAAAGGGGAGAGGGAGGGAGGAAAAAAGGGGGTTAGGTTGGGTATGGTAGATTTTAGGGTTAGCTCTTTGGAGGTGGCTGGCTGGGCCTTCGGGCCTAGCGGGCTGCCTCCCAAAAACAATAGAAAAAAATATTTATTTAATTAAAACGGGGCTTTTGCAAACCGTATTTAGACAAACCAAAATATTCCGGAGACTTGAGTTTTTTATTTGAAATAAAAACGGGCGTTTAGAAAACAAAACCAGACTTTTCAAAAATAGTCTTATGCAAACAAAATGCAAGAAGACATGACGATGCTCAAATGCAAGGTGGCATGATGACATGAGCATGCGGTCATGGCGATGCAATGCACGAAAACAACGCGATTTTCTAGTAGTGGTTTTGCGGGATGCCACACTGCCCCTGTTCGCTTCGCTCATGCAGTGCGTACCGGGGTTACTTTTGACCAGCGAGATTCCTTCCTTCTCCTAGAAGCTAGATATGACCCGGATCATAGTTGACCCGACCACACCCATTCCTGCATACAAGTTAAATTCTCCTATCCGACTTACTGCTTAAGTCGGTCGAGGCTCCGTTAGGTGGACATCCCCTAATCCGGGTTACTCCGAGACTCGGCCTGACTTGAGGTGACCCGGCCAGCGTCCGCTTTGGCCTTGCCGAACCTCGGCTAACTCGGCCTTTTATACTCCGGCGTGACCCTACCCGGGGGTATCCCCCCAACATTAGTCCCTGAAGATGGTGTGGTCTTAGCTGCCTTGGCCGCTAAGGCCACATCAGGTTCAATTTCACTGAGCTTTGGACGTTATCTCCAAGTTACCTCCTTATCTCGGATTGTATGGATTTACATTTCCTTGGCACATTCCAAGTTTTCACTTGCTGGCCGTGTTACCACCTTATTTTGGACCTCATGGTTTTACTTTCCCTTGGCACATTCCAAGTTTTCACTTGCTGGCCAGGTTACCACGGTTTCATCCGGGTCTTCTTTCCTTCTCTTGTACGCTAACCCACGTGGAGGCTAATCATTAGGTTGTCTAATTTTAAGGGCCAGCCACAGTAACCGCCGCAGTAATTGTCAGTTATCACTGCGCGGGTCACGTCACGCCTGCCTCCTCGTTTACCGTATCAATGCGTCACGTCATGGGATCATCTACACCCTGTGGCCTTCCGTGTGGCTCGCTGCTGATTGGTTGACGCGGGACATACACGGCCACACCGTGTGGCGTACCCGCATGACACGATCCCACTTCCCCCTCGAGGGAGTGGTTAAATAGGGGAGGGGCGCACCCCTTAGGACTTTTCCTTCTTCCACGCCCCTCTGCCTCTAGCTCTTCTTCTCCTTCGTCTTCCCCGCGACAGCGCCGCCGCCACTGCTTCTAAGTAGCAGCGCCGCCGACGCACTGCTTCCCCACGCCTCTGCATCGCTGCCACCGCTACGCGCCTCCTCCACCACGGGTCGTTGTCAATCTAGGCCGTTGCCCCCCACCGCCGCTAGCGCCAGTGAGGGCAGCGAACACAAGATGACAGAAGAGGAGCTCGCCGTCGCCGAGCAAGAGATGGAGGAAGGCCTCGCCACGGCAGACCGAGGTGCGTGGGCTGGGTCCTAGGTCTGCCAAGACGACCTGGACTGGCTCTACCGCACCATACGCATCCCCGCCGGCGTCACCGCGCGCCTCGCCTCCGCCGAACTCGCCCCCTCGCCCAATCCGGGTGAGTACTTCGTGTTCTTGTCCCACTTCCAATAGGGGTTCGGTTTGCCGGTCAGTGACTTCTTCCATGACTGGTTAAGCACCTACGAACTCCATCTGCACCACCTTCCTGCCAACGCAATTACTTCTCTTTCCGCTTTCGCCTCCACGATCGAAGGCTATGCCGGACTATGGCCCACGAAGGACATATGGATCCGTTTTTTGGCCTTCGTCGTAATGTTATTCCAAACATTCAACTTGATCCGGAGGACAAGCAGCTCACTCAGTTTGGAGCTGCGTCCATCTCACCCCGGAGGCTGTCCGTTTTCCCCCGGGTCATCGGGCTGGACTCCTGCAAAGGATGGGCCCGGACTTTCTTTTATGTCCGGAATGCAGGCACTGAAGACTTGATCCGGCTGCTCCCTATGCTCCGGGTCCTCCTAACCCGGAGTTGTGGGACATTGTCCCCAAGAAGCCCACGGCCTTGGCTAACTTGGTCAACAAAAGGTTCGCAGAGCTGAAGGAGCTCGGGTTGCGCAACAAGGATGCCATGATCACGTTCGTCTGCAACCGAATCTCCCCCTCCAGAAGCACACTCACAAGGTGTGCCACATGAGCTGGGGTCATGACCCCAACCGGACCTCGTCCTTCGAGTTGAGCAACACGGAGATCTATCGCCGGGTCAAGGCCCTCTTCACCACCCACAAAGACTTCTCCTCTGAATGGACGTGGGGAATTGAGCACTTTTGCCGCGATAGGCTTCCTCCCGTGGTAAGCCTCATGGCGCAAACTTTCTCCGGATTAAATCATATGTTGGTCATTGTTGTATTTTTAACTCTGTTGTCTGTTCTTTTCCTCAGCTATTCCTTCAGCAAACCTCGAGGATGGCACCGATCTGACCCTTAAGTGGGCGCCTGACCGGGAGACCTCGGACGAGGAAGAGCCAGATCAGGAGATGTTCCTCCCGATGACCGACACTACGAAGCGACCCACCGGTAAACCCTCTTCCATTAGAGATTGGCCTGATGATGAAGATGACTCAGATGTGGAGGTGACGAAAGCTGTTGACGCTGTCCCCCTTTCTTATGCTTTTCCGGCATCAGCTAACCCCGGTGGGCAGATCCACGAGGACCCTCCCCTTGCTACGGGTGAACCTGTTCCGGTAGCACCGAAGAAGAAGCGTGGAGCTGCATCAAGTTCCTCCTCCAGACCTTCTCAGCCCGCCAAAAGGCGAAAGAAGTCCGGAGACAAAACCGCCTCCAAGCCAGCAGGCAAGGCCCCAACACGAAGGGCTCGGTAACCCAAGGAGCCCCTGACCTCGGATGTGTAAGCCTCTTTTCCCTCTGCAACTTACTCTTCCTTGCATTGTTTTAGTTTCTCTTTTGACATTATTTGATTCGGCAGGGCTGCGGTAGAGGTCCCCCAGAGTGGATCTAGCATCTCTTCGCCGCTCCGACTTAGCCCTTCTCCTCCTCGTGACGACGAGTCACGCCCGCTGAGCCCTATTCCAGAGGGTTCTGCGGCTGCTCCGGGTTCTATTCCACCTTGTCAAGAGGGGGTAACCTTGGAGCGGGGGAGACCGGCCCAGCCGAGGCTACCTCAGCACCATCAACCACTCCATCACCAGCACCAACTCCGGTACCAGCACCAACTCCGGCACCAGCACCAACTCTGGCAGCAAAAACATCAGCAGCAGCACCAAGTTCAGCAACAAGAGCCCCAGCTCCAAGCTCCTCCGCCTTGTCTGAGTCTTCTCAGTCTCGGCGAGGAAGTACCCAGGCAGCTCGTAAGGGGAAATCTGCTGCGACCACTTCTTCCTCCCAATAGCCCAAGGGCAAAAAGGCCCCTAACGCCACTAGGACAGCATCCGTCGAGGCTAGACAGCGTACCCTCGCATCCATGCTTCCCAAGAAACCTCCAGCCCCGAAGGACGTCCCTACGGTTATGCACGCCAAGCTTATCATGCGTACCTGGTAAGCTGTTCTCCAGTATTTTCCACTCCTTCTGCACGGTCTTGACCCACCTCTTTCCGCCGCTGCTGTCCTGCAGTTGGTTTGACAAAAACAAGAGCAGTCGATGTGTCATGGCATGATTTTGAATATCTTTTTGTCACATGGAATGTGATGAAAGGAGGTCAAGACTGAAAACAGGTGCGTGATCAAACACATTGATGCATGGCCCGTCCATATCCAGTTAGCTACTCCCTCTGTTCCACAATATATATAAGCCATTTTAGAAAGCTAAAACAGTTTACTAAAAGGTTTACATTGTGGAACGGAGGTAGTAGCTAATAAGACGTATTATTATTTGGAGAATGAATGAAGCTACGTGAAAATGAGAAAAGCAGCGCATGCACCCAAGGTTTTGAATTTCGTAAGCAAGAAAATTTTGCTGAGCAACGAAATTAACGAAATTTCATAAATTTCGCAATTAATTTTGGATAAATTGACGAATTTTTTGTTTGAATTTGGACAAATTTGAAGTCTATGTATTGAATATCAACGATAACTGTACAACTTGTTCATAAATTGGTTCCTTGCCTGTTTGTACTGTACTTGGTGTTCAGTCTTAGTAGCCCAGGTTCGAATCACTGTTTTTGTAATTTTTAAAGCAAAAATCTTCGGTAAGGAATAAAAACAAAAATCAAAAACAATATCATGATTCGAACTCTAAACCTACTTGATGATAATCTAGTGGCAAACCACTGTAGCATGAAAACTAATGTTGATTGCATTGCATTCAGGTCGCTTTTTAGCTCGTAAGTTCAAACTAACGAAATATTTTAAACGGAATACAAATATTTCGCTGACCTACGAAATTTCGCGAAATTCGACGAATTTTTTTCCCTGAATGCACCTACCTGGTCCGTGGTGACAGTGTAATGGTGATCTGGAGGGCTCTTCACTACATCAAATCGTGCGAATTTGGACAGATCAGTGTCATCTTTAGCCTTGATCATCAGAGTTTCGTTAGAGTCGTCTTCACTATCATCATCAACACTTGTATCGATTCTTGTCTCCGTGGCAGCAACGTTAGGATCTTCGTGACTACCCGCGGATACATCCACATTCTGCATGGTTGCAATAAGGCCATCTACTTCATCCGCTAGATCATGTTGTTCATTGCCCTGTAATTGAATAGATTCAAGATAAATATCAATACTAGGCACATATATATGTGCGACACTTACATATTTATATTGTTTGGAGATGTGTAGTTAAGGTGCATGTATATCAGATAATATTTCTAGGTAGATACATACCGCCTGAGGAGCATCGACATCATCCTCCTCCTCCCACTCACTAGCCGGCAGTTGCGTGTAGTGTTCGTTGTTAGCGACGCTGATCTCGTGGGGCAATACCTGAAGCTCATATGGAAATTCAGAAGTTATCAAGTAAAAAGTATAGATAGGAGGTCACCGTACTCAATCCTATTCATATTAAGTCGAGTAGCAATTGAACATGACTCTGGCCACGCAAGCCTACCGTTGACGTGCTGCCGTCCCCCCACTCGACTTGGACTTGGCCGTCATGAAGGTCAACAACGCGCCCTACCCACGAAAGATCGGTCGAGGCGCTCTTTGCTTCTCCTTGCTCCCCTACCAGTCTACTTTCAGCAGGTACGTTTGATAGCAGACGAACGACAACGTCTCCGTAGAAAACAGAGTGGTCAGGGTCCTTTCTCAGATCATATGCACTTACGACATCGTCACGGTCCACCTCCACAGGCCACGTGGAGGACGCCTTGAACCACGATACATTCACCGTGTGGTCTTTCGAATTTAGGCTTTTGACGACACCAATGTGCTTGCTTGTTGATCCACCGGAAGCACCCACAACGTCATCTCTGGTACCATCAACCTCGTCGTCATCAACAGAAGGAGAGTTGTCAACAACGTACTGCCCAGGAAAAAACTCGAAGTCGTTGGTGAAACACGAGGGGTTGATGATCGTCGATCGTGCTCCATGTTGTCGCGTGCCGTCCTGCCAAAGCACGTCGACGACGGTGTTTGTGTTGCCGACGGTCATGGTGGGTGGCGGCGCAGGCGACTCTGAAGTACCTATGTATTTTTGGTCTTCATTGTCAGTACTAGTAAGAAAGCAACGGTCCGCTAAACCCCAGGTGCAATCGGGATCGGAACAGAAATAAGTCAGATCGTCGGGATTCAGGTAGGCCGGAGGGGCCAAGTCATGGAAGAGTCGCCGCTCGATGCCATATTCTGCAGAAGCGATCCAATAGACAAAGATGCCGGCCATCTCCACTTTGGTCACCTTGCCTTTTTGGCGGTCCGGCGTCCATTGGCCGTTTAGCCACCGCGCCTCTGTGAAGATGTCCGAGGAGTCGCTGGTTGTGGTGAGGACGCCCGCCCCCGGGTAGAAGACGGTGTTCATCTGGGGGCGGTAGTTACGGGCCTTCACCGGCTGTAGCTTCTTGTACTCGACGTCGGTGACCGTGCAGAGCGCGCCGTCGTCGAACAAGACGTCGATGTCCAGAGATACCTCGACCACCCGGCCCAGCCACGTCCCAGACACGACGTAGTCGCCGGGGCTAAGCCCTCGGACGCGCCGCAGCCCTGCTGGCTTCACGCCCATGACGACCTCTGTCGGTTGGCAGCGGTTGTTGAACCGGACGACGTCGAGCGTGGTGGTGACGCCGGTGACGACGCCGATCTGGCCACCGATATCGGACGCCGACCCGATGATCTGGCCAATGTGGAGAGTGCTCCTGTCGCGGATGCTCATGTCATCGTTCTTCTTGGTCACCAGTGAGCCGTCGATGCGGAGCACCGTGAACGTGTCGGTGTCGTCCCCGTCGAACCCAAGCACCAAGCCGCAGTCAAGGAGCCTGGTAACAGGACGCCCTGGTGTGAAACTCACCAGGTCAAGGGTATGAAGATCAATATATCTCGTGATGTCGGCGGCGGCGGCCATCTTGTCCAACCGATGGTCTAGTCGCTCTTGATCAAAGACCGGCGTGTATGGAGCTATATATATATAGCGTGCATGGAGTTCGAGTCGAGGTGGGATAATTAGATACGGAACCGGAGTACTAGTACTACACAAACACATACAAAGTGCGTGTCCGATGCATGCACTCACTACGCGTGGTGGTGCCCATAAGCTCCGACTCGCACAGGGTTGTCAACACATCTCAAGAAAAATATTTTTTTTTTCAAATTTCACAAATCTATTAATAATTATTACGAAGAGTTAAAAAAATATAAATAGGTTATTGGATCACCTAGCGACGACTACAAACACGATAATATATATTTATACTCACGATAAAACATAATCAGATTATCCCCGCAGAAAAAACATAATCAGATTAATTCAACTGAAGTGACGAGCTAGGTCCATGACCATGATGCCAAGAAGAGTCGATAAGGATGAACCTGGAGCCAAGACCCCAAGCAAGAGGCCTGAAAAAGAAGGCATAAGAAGCTGCTGGAGCAAGACCGGAGTCTCTGCCCCTGGACCCCGGAGTCTCCGGCCCGGACCCCGGGCAAGACTCCGCCCCCCTGCCTAGAGCGTTCATTATGTTGGTGTATTGAAGGTACGTAAGAGATATCACTCAAACTTTATTTTACAAGACACACTTGTTATAGAATCAACTCTCACTTGACCAATCTCCGGATCACTCATTGAAACCTTGGTCAACACTTAATCTTCTTCACTTTCTTCTTCTCCCAACCTTGAAGCCAACGTATGGTTCAACCATTGCATATGGACAAATCCTACATGTAAAACTCAATGCAAGCAAGTCCATAAAGATTGTTATTAATTACCAAAACCACACATGGGGGCTCACATGCACTTTCACTGGCGCCAGGCACGGCCACACAGCCGGGCAGACTGACAGGATCCGACAGGTTGCGATGCTCGCCGTCCACGAGGAGGGAGATCAAGGCCGGCAAAGGCTGGCTGGCCGAGAGAAGCATTTCGATGCGGCGCCAACGATTACGAGATCGTCGAGGGGGACGGATGGGAGTGACTTGCTGCGAACGGCTAGCGGGAGGAAGTCCATGAGGATACATGCTCGCCGGATTCCAAGGATTTAGCGGTGGAACGGGGCTCACTAGCACAGAGGTGGGTTCAGGGAGAAGGGCAAGAGCACAATAGAAACAACGGGAATTAAACAGACGGATTGACTGAATTTTAATTCGCGCATAATTTCTTTGACCATATTTATCAGAAATGCCTCCTGCGCAAATGCAATCTGCTCATGCAACAACCAGAGACGACGGAACTTCTGGCACAAAAAAACCTAACAATCCATGGACACAAGAGCGTAGCAACAAAACCAATTACAGATATGAACTCCAGGCCAATATGACAGCACAGAACAAAAACTTGTAGATAGAACACGATATGGCCAGCAAACATAGGCATCCATCGCAATCAAGCATCACAAGGTCACAAAATCCCTGGGAGAGATGAAAACTGAGCATCGAACAGTCACGAGCTGCTACTACCGATCTCAACACAGAAGGGCAGAATCGCTTGTCGATCTACCTTACATGTAGTTCCCTGAACTTGGAGACGAAGGATCCTAGCGAGCGCGGCTAGTCGTCGTTGCCGCCTGATGCCACCGTGGCCGCCTCGTCGTCGCTCGCCACGGCTACCACCTCCTCATCCTCCTCATCCACGTACTCGCCGTTGCTCGCCACGGCCGCCGACTCCTCGTCCTCCTCGTCCACGTACTCGCCACGACTGTCGCCTCCTCGTCCTCCTCGTCATCGGAGTCAGCCTTCGGGGCGGCGCGAAGGCCGTACCTGTTGCCGACGGTGATGGTGCCCTCCTTGAGCTGCTTGGGGAGGCGGACGATGCGGCTTTGGTAGGCCTGCCCGAGCGGGTTGGGGACGAGTTTGGCGGCAAGCTTTTCGGGCTTGTCCATCTTCCGGATGGCGGACGCGGTGTCCTTCATCGTCGCCGCCTTGGAGGCTGTCGCCATCGCGCGATCTCTCTCATCTTCCTTCCTCTCTCTCTCTTTTTCTCTTCTTCTCTCTATTCTCTGCCATGCCGTGAGCTCTGCGATGAGAGACATTAGTAGAGCCCAGGTAGGAGGGTCCGCCGCCGCCGCCCAGGTCTATCGACCGTTCTCTCTGCCGGAATAGCCAACGGGGGTTGGACTAGATGGGACGCCGGTGTAGATGGGTGTAGGTTTTGTAGCTGATTCCGGCTGTGGGCTTCTTGCCCAGTAGTTTGGAGACGCGAGGAGGGTCTGTGCAGCCAGATCCGATCCGATTCTTCCGGTATGTAATTTGTTGTTCATGCTAGGTGAGGACTCCCGTGCGGTGCCTATTAATAACTCCTTAAATTTGTTTGTTTTGGTAAGGAGTTCGTTGGCTAATACTATCTAGTAGAGTCTCTCGAAAAAATTTGATTGCTCGGATTGTTAGAGTTCTGTGAAGAATTATGTTTGCATCATTTGCAATTTCTTACTAAATATTCAGTAGATATTTTGTTGGGAGAACTCCTCATTATTGATCGGGATGGTCGAAACAAAAAAGGGCCCGGTGCAAATAAAATTAATATATTTTATACTAAACTGTTATACTTGTTTGAATTTATATTTTCTACACTAGACACAATTTTATTTAGTTAGATAGCACACATAACAATGTTTGTGATTTAGTTATACCATTCTTTGTTGTTAAGTTGTAATGTATCACTCAATAGTTTGATTGTTCTAAATTTAAATTACATGTTGTAATAAAATTTCTCATTTAATTAATTATCCATTGTAAAATAAATTATGCAGAAATGTGTAAGGGTTGTATGTGTATGTGTGTCGATGTATATATTTTAATATCATTAAATATCAAGATAGAAATCTTTAAAACATACGCTCGAATAAATATCCTAACTAGGAATGGTTTTATTTGGGTTGTTCTAGTGTACGTGTTACAATTCTCTTACCAAAAAGCTCAAACCATGTTTCAGTTTTTTAAAAAACTTTGTAAAATTGTCGCTAACCTAAAAGTTCCAAAATTTCAGAAAATCTCAGGTATCAAAGAAAAAATTTAAAGATTACAACGCCATTATAGAATGCATTTTCAAACAAATAGAGAAACTTTCTTAAATTTGAACTTTCAAAAAATAAAATAACATAATAATAGCATATGGGTACATATGAAACGTACTTTTGAAAAATAAATAAATCGTGTGTTTAGATATTTGGTAGAAACATACCGCTAGAAAATTATCAAAATGAATTGCCATACAAATCGCTAAATAATTACTTAATTTATTTAATTTTTAGATTTTTTGTATAAACATTCCTACTAATTTGTTAGTTCCTTAAAGCTTCTAATATTCAGTTAGATGGTCAAAATTTTGAGAAATACTTCCAAGCCAAGAATTAACAAGAAATAGTGAAATTATTTCGTAGGTGAGATTTGCACGTGTGCTATTTAAGTAGTATTAAGAAGCAAAACACAAGTTATCCCCAAATAAGGGTACGATGATCGAATTGAAAAATTAAATACAAAAAAACTAAAAAATTAATTAAATGAAGAAAGATACACATTAGCATATCACTCTAGAAATGCAGTACATGGCCCGGGCATGACGAATGGGGGCCTAGGGTGGCCGCCCATCTGCCCCATGCTATGGTCCGGCCCTTATTTAGTCAAGCGCTCTGTACGTTGTATTATACCACTATTATAACAAATACAGAAACTTAAACAGATGTAGAAACCGACCGCGTGCTTGCTTGACCACACGGCGGACGTACCCGAGCACCCCAACAACCCACCGAGCGACGCTTACTACTCCCCCTCCCCCCCCCCCCCTGAGCTGCTTTGAGAGTCGTGCACAGGAGCACGGGGCTCCTCCGCGCCCATCTCGCTGGAATAGCCGGTGAGAGACGGTGGCGGGGAGTCGCCGGTGTAGTTGTAGGCTGTAGTTTGTATGGTTGTATGCCAGTAGTGGGCGTATTGCCCGGTAGGTGGAGCAGAGCGCCAGATCTAGGCGACCAGATCTGGAGGCTATTAGGGTTCTTTCTCTGTGTTCTTCTGGCCCGATGGTCGGTGAGGGAGAAGAAGAGAAGAACAACTGCTTCGGTTAATAAATCGAGCGTCGCGGGCGATCAATCGAGTGGTGGTTGCATGTTGTGGCTCTTCCTGGCCGGCCGTGGAGGCGAGGAGGAAGGGCGCGGCGTTGCAGCTTGCGGTGATGCAGATCCTCTCCCGGCCGGCCGTGGTGGCGAGGAGGAGTGGAGAAGCTCTGCTGCGACCTACTCGATCTGGTGGTCCTGTTCTCCTGTCAAGGGGACGATTATGGTGGAGCCTTTGGAGTGGGCGAGTCGCCTCCCTCCTCTTCAAGGTCGTTGCGGTGGCGATCCAACAGAGGATGGTCGGCTGACTCTTCTTCTTCCTCAAGTTTTACAGGTATCTGAAGCTGCACCCTATGGAGTTCCCAAGCGAAGGCAAAGACGCCGGAGCTATTCCTGGCCAGAGAGGCCACTACACGCTCGAAGATGCTCGAGCTCCCTGATGCGCCAAGTTTGCGCTCACTCAAACCTCCTGTGTGGAGGCCCTCTATTGAGCACCTCGACGGACTCCCCCCCAAGCGCTGCCAAGTGGTTTCGTCCCCGGCGTCGCTCTGGGGGCCTACGAGACGTGCTCGTTGTCGACGGCGGTGGAGAAGAAGCCGAGGACCTGATTGCTTTTCATCTTTTGTTTCTACGGTTTTCTTTGCATTTATTGTTGTACTGCTTTTGATGTCCCTCTCTTTTGAAGGTTTTTTTGTAACATGTACCCACCGACAAGTTTAATATAACAGCTTTTGGGGTCTTCGGACCTGTACCCGTTCAAAAAAAACAACCCACCGAGCGTTTCCCTTCCTCACCGCATATGTGCGTGCTCTCTGTCGCGTGACTGAATGCGAAAAACCGAAACAAACCAAAGCGGGCCCACCCTTATACTCCTCACGGATCCTGGGAGAGCGGACCGCTGGGACCAGGGTTCTTTGGGACATGGACCGATGGACGCTGCCGACTTTTTTCCTGCACGGCAAGGATGGAATGACTCTACTTTGGCTGACCGTCATCCACAATTTAGAATTTACTCTTTTATTCAAAGGCGCTGTAGTATACTCCTTCTGTTTCAGATTACTCCGTCGGCACGCTTATTTAGGTGGTCTAGTACTTTCTCATTTTTCATTTAAAAAAATTCTGGGATTTTTTAAATAGATACTATGAAATATGTACTACATATACCAAAAATTATAGCAATTTTTTTGATGAAAAATGAGAGAGTACTTTTATTGCTAGAACTTTATCTTTGAGTTAATAACACTAGAGGTACACCAACTTGTCTTCTACGTGCATTTTCATACACCAACTTTCAGACTGGGGCACCGGGGTACACAAAGTTGTTTTTCGGAAACCGTTTGGTCCATTAGTCCGAAACGGTGCCACGGTGGACAAGTCCTGGTCTGACGATTTTTCTCGAAGCACCCCGGTAATAAGGAATCACAAGACTAAATCTTTTTCATGTACTCACCTGTGATTGCAGATAGGTCCTTTATTTCTGTACCAATGATGTACGTATTCCCTACCTGATGGTACAAAAGGCATAACTCTTCGTCGCCTCCTTGATCCGATTCTTACGCACGCCAATACCGACGACGAACATGGACAACGAGGAGGAGGCCGCCGTCGCTGATTTCCTGTCGATGGCGGCCGAGACGCAGCTCCGTCCGTTCGACGTGGAGGAGGCTCCAGAGTATGGTATGTTCCTTTCTCCTTTCTTTCCCTGTCATATCCGCCGCTCGGGTGGGGGTTTAGGGTGGGATGATCCACGCACCGATATAGAACCTTAGATAGTATGGATCTGGTCTGGTTGTTCCTCTTGTACATGTAGGTTTCCTGTAATCAGATGATTTTAATCAAGACCCTAGTCAGTCCCTATGAACGATACAAACATAATGGAAGTGAATTAGTGATGGCCTTAAGATGAAGGGATGAACATGCTATTTTTTATGTGAATAATTGATATAATCTAAGGGAAACCATGGCTTGTTTGATTTTCGGCAGTACCAAACTCTGAATTTCAGTGCATATGTCTGTTAACTGACTATACACGACAGTTTTCTGAATTTCAGTTCACTGTAGTTGCACTTGAACTGAATTTTAGTGAAGTGTTCCATGCAATCTGTAGGTATTGTAAAATTGCATCGGTATATGTTAGCTGAATCCAGTGAAGTATTATAGGCCACTTAGCAATTACCTAGCGTATCATTTTTGAGTATTAGCCATGTTGGTTACACTAAGTATATAAGTATTGTAGATTTGTCGCGTACCCTGTTCTGTTAAGGAAGAGTGTGCCTGAATTTGTGAGTGCAATGTTTAATATAAAATGAATTTGACTATACTATTCCATGATTTTCAACTGAATGCGAGTGTACTATTCCATGCAAGATTTTGGTCAGTACTACATCATGTGTTGCTGGCTGTCATACTCTGTACTTGCTAGGTTTTCTAAATTTCAGATTACTGTACTTGTTGGCTGCCATTGTTTTCTCTGTACTTGCTAGCTGTTTTCTAAGTTTTGCTCACACTTGTGTTTTGCAGGAGCTAATGGTCACTTGTTCTCGGTTGAACTAGAGCGTAATGGTTTTTTCTGTGGGAAAGGAGATCGTTTGACATACATTCAGCCAACTACTGCTTGTATAGATTATTGCAACACAGAAACATGGTCTCTATTGTGGATAGAAGACATTCTACAGCAGTTGGGGTATGAAAGGGATGGCAGGTTACATATGTACTGGAGCCCACCAGGGAAAGAAATTTTTGAGGGTTTAGTTTGCATTGAGAGAGATGCAGATATATTGGAAATGATAAAAGATGTAGAGAATCACAAGACATTGGTTTTGCTTGTTGACCATACAAATTTCCTAAAGAACTTACGGGAGGAATCTATAATTAATGTATGCCCACCTATGGCATCTAGTCCAAGGAAATTACCTAGCACATCTGCAGGTGAAGGCACATCAGGTGTAGACAAGGGCTCCTCAAGCAAGTCAGTGGAAGAGGATTTTGATAAATTCTACGATGAGTTCTACTAGGAAGAAGATGAGAGCAATGATGATTCTGATTTTTTGGACAGTGACTTTGAAGTAGTAGACAGAGATGATGATCTTTTCAGGGATAATGTGGACACAGAGGTGAATGACAACAATGAGCCAGTACAAGTGCAAGACTTAGAGGATGATGATGCACTAGAGGATGCGGATTTGAATTTGAGGAAAGAACAACGTGACAAGTTGCAGTACAAGTTTGGAACATTTAATCCTCAAGTAGATATGGACAATCCCGTGTTCAAAGTGGGCATGGCATTCAGTGATGTGAATGAATTTAGAGCTGCTTTGAATTCATATAGTGTAAGGAATAGAGTCAAAATTAACAAAGTAAGGAATGAAATTAAAAGGGTCAATGCTATTTGCGAGGAAGGGTGCACTTGGATGATTAAAGCCTCAAAGAATAGCACGACTGGTGCTTTTGTTGTTTGGGCTTATGAAGGAAATCACACATGCGAACGGGTGTGGAAGTTGAAGACATTGACAGCTCCATTTCTCACTCATAAATTCCTAGATGAATTCAGGGACAACATGAAGATGGATCTGCAAACATTTTCTAATAAGATGCAGAGGGAATATAACATGTGTCCAGACAGGTGGAAGCTACGAAGAGCAAGAAAAGAAGCACTGACAATTATACACGGGGACGAGGCAGCCCAATTTAATCAGTTGTGGGATTATGGGCAAGAATTGAGAAGAACAAATCCAGGTTCTAAGTTTTTTCTCACATGCAATAAGGTCAAGATTGGTAACCAAACAAAGGACCACTTGGCTACATTATATTGGTCATATGATGCCTTGAAGAGAGGTTTCCTAAGGGGTTGCAGACCTTTGATTTGTGTGGATGGATGCCACATTAAAACAAGGTACAAAGGTCAGTTGCTAACTGCAGTAGGTATTGATCCTAATGACTGCATCTACCCCATTGCTTTTGGATTGGTTGAAGTGGAGTGCACTAGTTCATGGGAGTGGTTTTTGACCACCTTGAGGGATGATTTGAACATTACTAACACTTCTCCATGGACAATCATTAGTGACAAGCAGAAGGTAATGAATTTACTGAATTTTTCTTGCATGCAATACTTGTGATTTATTTTCATTATTTACTTAAGTGCTTTACTTGTGATTTTCAGGGCCTCATAAAAGCAGTCACCAAAGTGTTCCCCGATGCAGAACACCGGTTTTGTGTTAGACACTTGTACCAGAATTTTCAGAAGGCAGGGCACAAGGGAGAAGTACTGAAAAATAATTTGTGGGCCATTGCTAGATCCACTTGTGTGCCAAAATGTAAGCACAATATGGAAAAGATGAAAGCTTCTTGTGAAAAGGCCTATAAATGGGTCGAAGAATTAGTTCCTAACACATGGATCAAAGCTTTCTTCAATGATTTTCCTAAATGTGACTTGCTTTTGAACAACCATTCTGAAGTTTTCAATAGGTATAATATATTTCATACATTTGTACATACTAATATAGTGACAAAAACATTTTTTTCTAACATTGCTTTTCTTGCTTCCAAAACAGCTACATATTGCAGGCTAGAGAAATGGTTATTTTGTCCATGTTGGAGACAATCTTTTACAAGTTAATGCAGAGGGTTCAAAGTAAGCAGGAGGAAGCTATGCAATGGACAGGCACAATTTGTCCAAAGATCAAGAAGAAGCTGGACAAATTTACTGAATGGAGTAAATCTTGCATGGTTAAAGCTGGTGTAGATGGTCTTTATCACGTGGCATCAATTGAGATTGAGATGTCATATGTTGTGGACTTACCTGGAAGATGTTGTGACTGCAAAAGGTGGCAGCTAATAGGAGTTCCTTGCCACCATGCAATTGCATGTTGTAGGAGTAATAGGACTTCTCCAGAAAGCTTGGTTCACACCTGTTACAATATTGCAAGTTATAGGGAGCATATGGGTATAACTTGATTCCACTCAGAGGGAGGGCCTTTTGGGAGAAGACAAATTGTGTGAAGGTGTATCCTCCTCTATTCACAAAAGTCATGGGAAGGCCAAAGAAGAACAGAAGAAAGGCACCAGAAGAAAAACATAAAAAATGGGGCAAAACATCTCACAAAACACGGAGTTACTATGCATTGCTCTGTTTGTGGAAATTCGAACCATAATAAGAGAGGACATGACAAGTACGTTGCAAGTGTCCAAGTTGATCAAGACGATGCTCTGGAACCAGAAGATGAGGAATTTGATGATCCTTCATACATTCAGGTATTTTTATTACTGAAGATTGTAATGGCACAAACTAGAAACATATGTGTGCTACTAATTCATTTTCGTTGCAGAATATAATGCCACGGAATGGAGATCCAACATTGGACCCAATCCATCAACAAAACAACATGGTATTCAAGTTAGGACAAGAGGTATTCTTTTTTAACTTTTGTAGATGATTTTCTAATGCCAATAACATTTTTTCAGAATTTTAGATGGAATTCTAGTGACAGTATTATTTTTGTGCAGGAGAGAGCACATGTGCCACCTAAAAGGACACATGGACCTTTACCTCGGGAAAGTTCATTTGTCCAAGCTGCCAGAGATACAATTCCTCAAGCGAGAGTGAGAATTACTACTACATCGTCTCGAGGGAACTTAAGGGGAAGAGGCAGTGGAAGAAAAACTAGTGCACATGTTCCCAAGGATGGCCAGGATGCAAGCAGGGGTAGAGGCAGGGGTACAAGGAAACGAAGATCAGATGCTAGCACCTCAAGCACTGCAAATAGGGGTAGAGGGAGAACAAGAACACCGGCAACTAACAGCACAAGCATTGGTAATGCTGAGTACTGGCTGTTTGGAGATGCTGAGCAACAAAGATCTGGTACTGCAGATCTGAATGTTGCTATACATGACCTGAATGAACCAGAGCATAATGGAGAAGGAGAAGAAATGCATGTAACTCAAAATGCACGAGATGAGGATGATGTGTAGCTGCAGTAGCACTACATTTTTACTCTGGCTAGCACTACATTTTGCACTTGTTACTTGAACTAGATCAATCTATACATTTTGGCATATTTCCTATTATATACTCTTATGTGTTGTACTGGCTTGTCAGACTGCGATATATTGCAATTTTTGGTTCAATCTAGAATATTTTGGTCAGTTTAATCTTTTTTCTCAACCTGGGAATTGTTCTTCGAACATTAAATATTTTGTTCAAACTGATCTGGATGCTGTTGTATTCACGCAAATTTTATTTATATGCATCGCTGGGTAATTTGGCTGTCAGTTTAGGTCTGCAATGGTCTGGTTAAAACTGTCTAGTTCAGAGCTAGCTTCGAGAGTTAACTGAAAGTTATGAGCTGGGATGTTATCATAATTATAGCAGGCATCAGAGATACCTTCAACTGATGTGAAGGAGAAGAGGCATGGGAACTACAGCTGCAGTATTTCTTATCCGTGCCAAACTTCCTTCCAAAGCAATATTAATCTAGCATGGCATCTTACCATGAGGAATAGAATTCTGGTAATGTTCTGGGACATTTTGATACACACAAATAGCACTACGATGCAAATACAAAAACCTGGATCATTTTGGCAACAAATAGCACTGAATTTTATTTATTTATGATCTTTTCTTTCATACACACATGCACACAATGCATATACAAATGCACATGCATGTACAAATAGTACAAAATACATCTCATATATTTTCTAACTTTAATCTCTTCTCTGTGAGCTATCCGCATCAATTTTGCCTCTTCTTCAAGTCCAATCTTTCATCGTAGCTGTCCTGCATCAGTTGAGCAATGCAAACAACGGTCAGAACAAGAAAGAGGGCAGAACAGAGCATCTGTCGCACATATCATCAAAGCAGAGCAGAGGAAAGCAGTTGTTGCCAATGTCCAGTTGCTAGCTAGGTAGATGTTCAGGTGTTGCCAATGTTGCCGAGAACAGTAAAGTTGTAAGGATTGGGAGGATGAGGAAGAATACAACATCGAGGTATCCTCGCCACCACTAGCTAGTACAACTACACACCACCACTAGTACAGCCACACAGTGACCGGAGCAACACGCAGCAGAGGAGGACTACCTGGAGGAACAACACGAAGATGACGACCCGGCATCGGACGCCGGCTTCGACTTCACCATCCCGCTGATGCTCGCGCTGAGGGACATCACTCGGCGGAGGCCATCGCCGACGACCTCTAAGCGCACGGCCGCATCTTCCACCGCCACCACGACACGTCTGCATCGGCCTCGTCCGCGACGATGCCTCCGTTCTCGGAAACGTACTGCGCGTCCACGGGGCAGGCAGTGCCTCAGTTCCGCCTCACTGACCTCGTCGGCGCCGGTGCCAACCTCAGATCCCACAGGGACGGTTAGGGAATTTGGGATTTTCTTTTGTCTTTTTCGAATCCGGATACCTCTACCTATCGTACGTACTGCTCCTCTAGTTTTTTTTTGGTGAACTGCTCCTCTAGTTTACCTCAACTTCCGAGGGGGTATCATAAAAATAGACATGTACCTGGCGTGTGTCACTTACCTACGTGTCATACACGTGTCGGCATTACAGCTCTAATGTACTAAAATCAATCTGATTGACAACTTTGTGTACCCCGGTGCCCCAGTCTGGAACTTGGTGTATGAAAATGAACCTAGAAGACAAGTTGGTGTACCTCTGGTGTTATTAACTCTTTATCTTTCATGTTATGATTGAAGTACTATGATCCCAGTTTTGAATGTTTTACAAATACTTTGATCAAATCTTTGATGGTGCATGTCACCTCAAAAATTATTCTTTCTTTTTATCACTTACCTACTCGAAAACGAGCAGGAGTTAAGCTTGAGGATGTTGATACATTGCAAATGTATCTATAATTTTTGATGTTCCATGCTTAGTTTTATCCACTTTCTTGTGTTTTGTTCCAACTTTGGAGTACTTTTCATATGATTTGTTGGACTAACCTATTAACAAGAGCCACAGTGTCAGCTGCCTGTTTTCTGCTGTTTTTGGTTCCAGGAAAGTCAGAAAATGAATATTCTCGGAATTGGACGGGACAAAAGCCAAAGTGTCTATTTTTCCAGAAGTCATCAGATGCCAGAATACGAGACGGAGAGGGGCCAGAGGGCAGCCACACCACCATGCCGCGCGACGAGGCTTGGCCCGCGCCAGGGGGTGGTGTGGCCAGCCTAGGCACCCCCTCGGCCTCCCCTTCCGACTATAAGATGCCCTCGGGACGAAAACCCTAAGGGCCCGATCAAAAATCCACGAAAGAGTCTGTAGCTGCCGTCATCTCCATCCCTAGATTGGGAGGGATCTGAAGCTCTTCACGGCACCCTGCCGGAGAGGGGAATTCACCCTGGAGGCCTTCTTCATCACCATGCAAGCCTCCGGTGTGATGCGTGAGTAGTTCATCCTTGGACTACGGATCCATATAATAGCTAGATGGCTGGTTCTCCTCCTTTGTGCTTTCATGTTTAGATCTTGTGAGCTCCGTTCATGATCAAGATCATCTGTTTGTATCCATACATGTTGTGTTTGCGGGGATCTGATGGATATTGAGATGCTATTTGATACGTCCATTTTGCATCACTATTCTATATCTTAATTCACTATTATTCATTGATATATTTCATATTGAGAGGTGATACTTATGTTATTTCATCTGTTTTTGCATGGTTGATGACTTTTGGACCATGGACCGCTGCAGTCAGGATTCTGATGGAAAAGGTGTTGTTTGGAGGCAAAATTCGCGAAGATCAGAAAATCCGGGAAAATATACGGAAAATCCTATTTTTCCAGAAGACTAAGGATGCCAGAACATGGAGTGGAGGTGGGCCACAGGGGGCCCACACCACCCCATGGCGCGGGTAGGCCTAGGCCACGCCTGGAGGTGGTGTGGCCGCCCTGGCCCACTCCAGCCTCTCCCCTCTGGCGTATATCATCCTCCCGAAACCCTAAGACTCGGAGAGTGACCACAGAAAGATTCCGCCGCCTCTGCGGGGTGGAAAACACCGAGAGAGAAAGATCTCTCCGGTAGACAGATTTCTGTCGGGGAAATTCCTTTCCGGAGAGGGGAGATCGTTGCCATCAACACCACCATCAAGCTGGACTTCATCGGGATCGTCATCATCATCATCACCACCATCATCACCATCAGCACCCTCATCACCATCTCCATATTGCTGTAACAGTTGAGTTGAATTTTGCATAGTTCATAGGGGAAACTTTCCCGGTGTTGATTACTCTTTGTAGTTGATGCTATTGAGTGAACCGTTGAATTATTGTTTATGTTCAGATTGTTATACATCATTATTCCATCTCTGATCATGACCATCTCTGATCATGATCCATATGATGTCTTGTGAGTAGTTCGTTTTGTTCTTGAGGACATGGGAGAAGTCTTGTTGTTAGTAGTGGAGTTGTGTTGAGAAAGATTCAATAGATTGTTATTTAAGTTGTGATGTACTTCTTCTAGTGGTGTCATGTGAACGTCGACTACATGACACTTCACCTATATGGGCCTAGGGGAATGCATTGTGTACTTGGCTACTAATCATAGGGGTTGCCGGAGTGACAGAAACCTGAACCCCCGTTAGAAAACCATTGCACAAGGGACGTAAGGGTCTTAGAGTTTAAAGCTGTGGTTAGGTTTTATCTGAATTACTTTCTTGTACTTACGAATGTTTGCAAGGGGTATAATCACAAGTATGTATTTAGTCTTGGTGGGGCGGTACATTAGCACAGGTTCACCCACACAACACTTAGCAAGCTAAAGAAGATTAATCGACTATATGAAGCAAAAGCACTTGACAGTCTTCTCATGTGTCCTCAAGAACGTTTGGTCATCTATATAAATACAACCGGCTTGTCCTTTGCTGCATAAAGGATTGGGCCACTTGCTGCATTTATTCCTACTATCTTTTATTTACTCATACTTTGTTTACTTGCTTTATCGAAAACCCCTAAAAACCTAGTTGCTAAGTATTTGCGGAGAATTCCTGATCCATACCACTAGCCAGCACCTTCTACTCCTCGTTGGGTTCGACACTCTTACTTATCGAAAATACTGCGATACACCCCCTATACTTGTGGGTCATCAAGACTATTTTCTGGCACCGTTGCTGAGGAGTGAAGCGCTATTGGAGAGTGGAACTGGTAAAGGAAACTTCTACTATGAGTATTGTTTACTTCTGCTAGTTGCTTTATTTTCATTATGGATAATTCGTTGAGTTTCTT
The DNA here is from genome assembly GCA_910589775.1 of Avena eriantha. Taxonomy (NCBI): domain Eukaryota; kingdom Viridiplantae; phylum Streptophyta; class Magnoliopsida; order Poales; family Poaceae; genus Avena; species Avena eriantha. The sequence continues at coordinate 7,472,564 of OU342741.1, read as the reverse complement.
ATTTGGTAATGCTACTACCACTGCTAAGGCAGTAGATAAGCCACCACCTGCTGAGAATGATGTTTTCAAAATACCTACAAGAATTATTGATCGTGTTATGGATAACTACTATGTTGGGGATGGAACTGTCCATCTCGGTGATCATTTACTCTTTATACATGAATTATGCGGGTTGTTCAAGTGTGCAGGTATTACTATAGATCAAGTTAAGAAGAAGTTATTCTCATTATCCCTGAAAGGAAGAGCTGAGGAATGGTATAAGCTGCTGAAGAATGGTCAAGCTCTGGAATGGGAAGAAATAGTGCCTCTCTTTTATTCAAAGTTTTATCCTCCTAGAGAGATTCATAAAGATCGGAATCAAATATACAACTTTTGGCCTCTTGACGGAGAGAGTACAGCTCAAGCTTGGGGGAGATTGAAGTTACTAATGCTCAAATGTCCCATTCATGAGCTCCCCAACAATATTATTACCAATAACTTTTATGCAAGGCTCCCTCTACATGACAAGGATTTATTGGATGCTTCTTGTGTTGGATCATTCACTCGCATGGAAGAAGAAGCTAAATGGGATCTTCTAGACCGTATTCAAGACAATGCTGAAGCTTGGGAGAATGACAAAGGTAGAAAGACATGTATAAATTATGATTATGAATGCATTGAATCTTTTATGGGAACTGATGACTTTCAAAATATTAAAAATGTTTATGGTCTAGACTCTCAAGCTATTGCTTCTTATTTTAAGGCTTTTGCTTCTTACATTGAAGTGCCTAAAAAGAAGTGGAATAAGTATCATGAACCTTATAAAGATATTGCTAAGAGTGTTCCTGCAAGAAATACTGAAGTTTATACTGCTAATCATGTTTTACCTGAACCTTATATTGAGAAAATGCCTTTCCCGGTTAAGATAAGGGAACATTCTATGATAGCTAGTATGGTTAATGAAAGTATGAATAAGGATGTTGAACCTGACAAACAAATGGTTGATGAACCTATTGTAGCAAATGTGAAAGACTTTGTTGCTAAGTATGAAAAATAGGGACACACTATCCTTTGTAAGGATACCTCTAATATTGTTTCACATAGTAGTGTTATGAGAGCTAGTATTCCTGTGTTTTCTGTTAGAATAAGTGATCATTGTTATGATGGTCCTTGTGATAGCTATATTGTTAAGTTTATGCATGATACTAAAAGTTATCATGAGAGAGGAAAAAGTGTTCTTATGCATCTCAATAATATCAAGTTTCCTCGTTTTATGTTGAAAGTTTTTATGTTGCACATCTTTTGCCTTCTTATGCAAGTTGCCTGTGGTTTCAATAACTTGTTTGTTTACAAAATCCCCTTGCATAGGAAGTGGGTTAGACTTAAATGTGTGTGTGTTTTTGCTTCTTAATGCTCTCTTTCACTTCAATTCATATCCCTATGAGAGCTCCTTCAAAATTATCATGCCCATCTTAATAGCTATAAAGAAAGAGCTTTATGGGAGACAACACAATTTGTTTTTGCTTTTAGTTTGTTTTTGTTTCTTTAAGTCTTGGAAGTTATTACTTCGGTAATAACCGCTCCTTATCCGTTTTGTTTGGTTTTTGAGTCAAGATCAACCTCTAATGAGAGAGAAGTAATATTTGGGGAAGTTGTTGTCCCGAAACAGATTTTTGTGCTTCACCGTAAAAATTAGTGAGAGATCTCTGTATGTCGGATTGAGCTGTAATTTTTTGTGCTTCTGCCCCAGGTTGTTATTTAACTTTCGTTAGTTTTGCACTATTTGATCTGAGCAACAGAAGATTTTCGAAAAAATTGATCTTTACCTACTGGTCTGTTTTGACAGATTTGGCCACTCTTGCATTTGCTTCTTTATTCGATTTCCTTTTTGAATTTTTTTTGGGTCTTCAGAAGGAGTTGCTACAGTAGCTTATGTTTTGATGGTTTTCACTTGAAGTTGGACTCGAAAGGTTTTATCACTTCACTTATACTAATGTTGCTAATGAGAACTGTGTGAAGTTTTGTGTGAAAGAAATTTCCAGGAAGTGGAGACAATGGTGTAATAAGGAAGAGAAAGGTTTTATGACTCCAATAATAAGTGTATGAAGATGAAGATATTGATGATTCAAGTGGTGACTCCGGAAGAATCCACTAATTACCAAATTCAGAGACCTGCAGAGTCCGTGTTCAAATAGGTAATGGTTCTGGTAAGAAAAGTTCCACGAAAATACTATCCAACTATATTTTGCAGTTTTTAGTCAATAAGGAAAGGTACGAAGCGAAAAAGGGACAGAAACAGAGCCGGGGTGGCTCACACCACCCTGTGGCGCGGGCCCTCCCCTGGCCACGCCACCAGGTGGTGAGTCCACCCAGGACTCCGCCTCCGACTCGTTTTCTCCTAGTACCTTCCTTTTGATACGAAACTTCGTAATATATAACCCCCGGACCCCCCCCCCCCCCCGAGGTCCGTATATCGTGTTTTCGTCGTGTTTTTGTTTCGATCTGTTTCTGTCAGGACATACTCTTTGAAGGTTTAGAAGGACAATGGTGTCCGCCAAGGATAAAGGGAAGGAACCTATGGAGGAAGACCTCCAAGACCCCGGGAAGGAGAAGGAGATCAAGAGTGAAGGTGAAGAGGAGGCAAAGCATACCGGCGCTACCGTTGCAAGCATTGGAGTGGTGGCGAACCCTGCCAGGATCAGAAGGACTGCACGGATGTCAACTGGAGGGAAGCCTCCGCGTCACTGCTTGGCACCACGGACACCTTCTCCGAACACCAAGAATACCTTCCATACCTTTATCCATAACCATGCAGGAAAAGAAGACTCCAAGTGGGAAGAATGGAAAAAGAATCACAAGAGCTGGGATCCACAAACTAAAATGATTATGGGCCGTATTGAGCACAACTCGGAGTGATTCGTACTCTCACCTTCGAGATTGAGGACTTTGGGAAACTGATCAGAGAGCTCATCGAGAGGATACCACCACCACCTAAGGAGTAATCCGTCATCAGGTTTGGCATCCCCTTGGTTTGTTCCAAGCTTGGGGGAGTGTCGCGGTATCATATCACTATCTTCTATCTTTTTACCTTATAAGTAGAGTCATATCATGAATATAGGAGTTATTATGTAGTACGGTTTGCATTATGGAAGTGTCCCCTCTCTCGTTAGATATGTATCCCTTGGTGTGAGTTTCCGTTACGAAATATTAATGAGAAGTTATATCATTCACTCTTTTGCATAGCTTATATTAGTTTTCAATTCGTGTTTATATGATTGATCTTGTTGTTAGTATTGGTATCACTCTGGGATCATTGAGTTAATTTAGTTGGTTTTGGCAAACCTGGCTCGGTCAGTAGCAACACCTTTTTGAGAGTTGAAAAGAAAAAGATAGAAGTACTCTAAAGAAAAATAATTTCATCATCTTTCTTTCTTGATTTGCTCATAAGTCTAGTATTCTCTAGTTAAGATCTTTTGTGCTTCCAAGGAAGATTGCATGTTTGTTTTTATCATTTGTATGTTTGTTTGTTTCCTTCAACTCTTGTACTTGCTACCCAGCCTTGCTAGCCAAAAACCTGTACTGAGAGGGAATTCTTCTCGTGCATCCACTCCTTTAAACCAAAACCTTTGCTATTTGCGTCCACCATACCTACCTAGTAGCATTATTGCTATTCCAAGTAAATTCTTGTTTTATCTACCTCCCAAATTAAACTTGTTATGTGAAAATTAGTGATTAAAGCTCTCACGAACTTGATGACACACTTTACTTTCTCGCATCTAATAAACTTGAACCATTGTGCTCACCTATGTTGCGTATATGCTTGCGCATTGTAAGTTGTGAATTAGCACAACCATGCTATCATGGGGAACGCTTTCAACATTGCACTGGTACTTTGTACCAAGTTGATATCATGTTATTTTGTCTATGGATGTCGTCAGTGTGAAATGAAAGGGGAGCTTGTAAGTCCATGGAGTTATGCATGTGTGTTAGAGAAACGCCTGGGCCGCTGGTCTAATCCATGCTGACATGGTGGAAACCTGCAGCGTAACCATAACGAGTATCTATGAAGCATTCTTCTTATAAAAAAAGAGTCCGATATTGAGAAAAAAGAAAAGAAAAAAAAGAGATATTATGAAAAGAGGAAAGAGAGAAAAAATCACCATATTCCCATGGTAAATAAGAAGATTGCTGAGATACTTGTTGTCTGCTTGCCTTGTCATTTTGATATGGGGATTCTTTCGTATCATTGGTCAAGGGGTACCCCGTTGGCGGTTCTCTATGATACACATATGCTTACGATGGCAAGAACTTACCGGTGACTAAACTTGAGTAGCATGAGGAGCGGCCCTCGTATTCAAGGGACATGAGATTCTCAACTTACAACTTGTCAATGCATATCCTCATTTTTGATCACTTTAACCTTCATCACCTAAAGATGCCTATGATAGGGGCAATGAGAGCTGAAAGCTAGCAAGTATCATAATTTTTGGGAGCTCTTTATGAGACTTGCAATCCCTGTTTCCCTCTTTGAAGGGCCTTTCTTTTACTTTGTAGTTGAGTCAGCAAACCTATTCCCTTCTATCTCAGCAAGTATTTTGAGTTGATGTGTTTCATTCATTCATATGATGATTTATTCAATCATGTCTCTTATGTTCCTTGTTTTGCATATTGCTCTTATCTTGATGTTTACTACTTTGAAAGCTTTCATTGAAAACTAGCTATTTGTGAACTCCGGCAAATTATCAACTATTGTTCGACCAAGAGCTAAGTTTGCCATTACCAATTATGATTCACTTTATGTATCTTTATTGTGTTTCCTTTACCTATTACAAGTTGAGTTATATAATAGTGAGTTGTCTTCTATTATGATCTATGCTTTTGATGAAAGTGATCCTTCTCGTCCGTATTCTTTTATCGACTCTTCACTCCATAACCCTGAGGCCATGTGTATTGAGCTCAGTTTCGCTTGGGGACAAGAAAAGTCTAAGCTTGGGGGGAGTTGATACGTCCATTTTGCATCACTATTCTATGTCTTAATTCACTATTATTCATTGATATATTTCATATTGAGATGTGATACTTATGTTATTTCATCTGTTTTTGCATGGTTGATGACTTTTGGAGCATGGACCGCTGCAGTCAGGATTCTGATGGAAAAGGTGTTGTTTGGAGGCAAAATTCGCGAAGATCAGAAAATCCAGGAAAATATACGGAAAATCCTATTTTTCTAGAAGACTAAGGATGTCAGAAGATGGAGTGGAGGTGGGCCACAGGGGGGCCACACCACCCCATGGCGTGGGCAGGCCTAGGCCGCGCCTGGAGGTGGTGTGGCTGCCCTGGCCCACTCCAGCCTCTCCCCTCTGGCGTATATCATCCTCCCGAAACCCTAAGACTCAGAGAGCGACCATAGAAAGATTCCGCCGCCTCTGCGGGGTGGAAAACACCGAGAGAGAAAGATCTCTCCGGTAGACAGATTTCTGTCGGGGAAATTCCTTTCCGGAGAGGGGAGACCGTTGCCATCAACACCATCATCAAGCTGGACTTCATCGGGATCGTCATCATCATCATCATCATCACCACCATCATCACCATCAGCACCCTCATCACCATCTCCATATTGCTGTAACAATTGAGTTGAATCTTGCATAGTTCATAGGGGAAACTTTCCCGGTGTTGATTACTCTTTGTAGTTGATGCTATTGAGTGAACCATTGAATTATTGTTTATGTTCAGATTGTTATACATCATTATTCCATCTCTGATCATGATCCATATGATGTCTTGTGAGTAGTTAGTTTTGTTCTTGAGGACATGGGAGAAGTCTTGTTGTTAGTAGTAGAGTTGCGTTGAGAAAGATTCAACAGATTGTTATTTAAGTTGTGGTGTACTTCTTCTAGTGGTGTCATGTGAACGTCGACTACATGACACTTCACCTATATGGGCCTAGGGGAATGCATTGTGTATTTGGCTACTAATCGTAGGGGTTGCCGGAGTGACACAAACCTGAACCCCCGTTAGGAAACCATTGCACAAGGGACGTAAGGGTCTTAGAGTTTAAAGCTAATTACTTTCTTGTACTTATGGATGTTTGCAAGGGGTATAATCACAAGTATGTATTTAGTCTTGTATGGGGTGGTACATTAGCACAGGTTCACCCACACAACACTTAGCAAGTTAAAGAAGATTAATCGACTATATGAAGCGAAAGCACTTGACAGTCTTCCCATGTGTCCTCGAGAACGTTTGGTCATCTATAGAAATACAACCGGCTTGTCATTTGCTGCATAAAGGATTGGGCCACTTGCTGCATTTATTCCTACTATCTTTTATTTACTCATACTTTGTTGCTACTAGGGAGAAAACAACAATCATTTGTTCATACAACAATCGTATTGTTTACTTTACACGCAGTTCATAAAGCAATAATATGTTGCTTGCAACTTAATACTAGAGAGGGTTCGGATGATAACCTAAAGGTGGATTATTAGTCATAGATGCAGTTGGATGGCGGTCTATGTATAATGTTGTAATGCCCAATCAAGTCTCAAAGGAGTCAAGATGATTAGATATGCATGTATTGCTTTCTCGATGTTTGACAATTGCCCCGCTGTAATTTGTTCACCCAGCATGTTATCTATCTAAGGAGAGCCACCTCTAGTGAACTATGGATCCCGGTCCTTTTCTTTACATACAATCTACAATCTTTTACTGCTTTGTGTTTACTTTCTGCAAACTATTACTTCTTTCCATTCGATACGTTTAATCCTTTGTTTTCCACAAAACAGGGTGAGATTGACAACCTCATCGCAAGTTGGGGACAAAGTTCTGTGGTTGTGTTGTGCAGGTCTCCACATTGCTACTAGCACCGGTAGTGCGCCCTGCCAAAGCTCAGCTAGTAACACCTTTGGGGTGTTTCCTTGCTCCTACTGGTTCGATTAAACCTTGGTTTCATAACTGAGGGAAACTTCTTGTTGTGCTCATAATACCTTCCTCTTGGGGTTCCCAACGAGCTCTACATCAACACTGCCATCAAGCATTTTTTGGGTGTCGTGCATTGAGCCATCAAGCATTTTTCTAGCGCCGTTGTTGGGGAGTCAAGGACACCTTCACAAGGGGAGTCCCTCATAACCGATCTCTTTACTTTGTTGTTTTTGTTTTGCTTAGTTTCTTTTTTCTTTGTTTGCTTGCTTTCTTATTCAAAAACACAAAAAAAAATAGTTCTACTAGTTTGCTTTCTTATTTGAAAAGACACAAAAAAATTAGTCCCTATCTTGAGTTCCCACTATGTCTAGCCTTGCTCCAGTCACTATGTCACCTGAGGAAATGATTTTCACTTTTAAACAAGGAATTGAGGAAAGTTTTAAAAAAGCTTGGTCTAGAATCTCTGATCTACATGAAAAAAACTGAGTCTAAAATGACTCAAAGCTTGTTCCTTAGCAGTTTTTACCTTGGGATTGCTCTTTGCTATAGATATGCTTTAGATGCTGTTGTGGGAGGAGATTTCCCTCCAATGTAATGAGGATGATGCTATTAATGCTATAAAGAAATTGATCCTCACTTACAACATGCCTAGCCAAACTGATATTTCTTTCGCAAAAATATTTGCTAGGTTGAACACTCTTGAGGCTAGTGCTACTAGCTTAGGAATTTGCTATAATACGCTTAGGGAGCATCACAATTATGTTCCAATAAACTCTAAACCATCAAAGTGGTTCCCTATAGTTAAGATTGAGTTAAACACTGAAAAATTTTAAGCTCGCTGTGATATCATGTCTGAATTTTGTCTTACGCCCAAAGATATTTATAAATCTCTGAATACTTGGGGGATCACTGAGGGAGGAAAAGAAATATCCTTTTCTAATAATACTACCATATTACCTCTTGGAATAGCTGAAGAAGTGTTTACAAAGATCCCTGGGAAAACGATTTCTATTGATTATCTTGTTATTGAATGTGGAGGAAAAGGACAAATTACACTTGGAAGGTCCCTATTAGAACTCCTTGGAGAAATAATAGATGTGGGAAAAGGGACCATGCACCTTTCTTCTCCACCAAACAATCATATTTTCCCTAAGGTTAAGAATAAAAGTAAGAGAGGTAAGGGCAAAAAAGTTGGTTTTAATCCTTCTTCGAACACTTGATTCTTTCTTGCTTCTTATGCCTAACTTAAAGGCGTTAAAGAAAAATACTTATTAGGAGATAACCCAAAAGTTTTAGATGAGTCTTGGAAGTTATTACCTCTGTAAGAACCTCTCCTTATCCTTTTTATTTGCTTTTTGTGCCAAGAGTAACCTCTAATGAGAGTGAAATAATGATTGGAAAAGTTGTTGTCCCGAAACAGATTTTTGTGCTTCACCGTTAAAATTCGTGAGAGAGCTATGTATGTCGGATTGAGCTGTAATTTTTTGTGATTCTTCATCATGTTGTTATCTAACTTTATTTAGTTCAACACGTTTTGATTTGAGCGACACAAGGTCTTCTAAAAAATTCGTCTTTACCTGCTGGTCTGTTTTGACAGATTTCTGCCATTTTCTGCATTTGCTTCTTGTTGGTTCCTTTTTTAGTTCTTTTTGGGGAACTGAGTTTTTTGAGGAAAGTGCTACAGTATCTAGTGTTCTAATGGAAGTTTATTTCGTGTTAGAACTGAACCTTAAGACTTATTTATCTTGAGTGCACTAATGTTGCTAATAAAGATTGTGTGAAGTTTTGTATGAAGGAAAAATTTCAGGTGTATGGAAGGAATGAGTAATGAGATGAAGGATGGAGTAAAGCTCAAGCTTGGGGATGTCACGCGTGTCACACCAAGAAATATCTAAGAAGTACAAGCGTCAAAGCTTGCGGATGCCCAAGGCATCCCCTTCTTCATCAATAAAAACCCCAGGTTTCTTCCAAACGCTTCATTTTTATTGTTTCATGCACAGTTGTGTTGTTCTTGGAGCGTCTTCTTTTTTGTTTTCGTTTTGGTTTTTAGTTTGCTTGGTTTGCTTAGTTTTCTGAATAAATTGGTTGGACCCCCTCTTTCATACATTGGTTTGCAAATAGTTTGGTTTAGTTTGGAAAAGAGTAGGAAAGTTCATGCTTATGTGGTAAAAAGAGCTTGTTTTTTACTGTGGCATATGCTTTGTCATGCCATGCTTGATATTGTTTTGGCCTTATGCTTAGTATTCTTTGCTGTAGCATGACTTGTTATAAACAATTGAGATTGCTTAATGTGCCTTGGATGAATCATGCGTTGTTTTAGCATATTAAAACATAGTATAGTGGTATTCTCCTTTGATGCTTTATTTGGGTTGACTTGGCGCATGCTCACACCATGTTATGACTATCTCAAGTCACCATAGCCTTTATGATCCTTTAGTTTTCAACTTGTAGTATCACTTTATGCTTTGATCAATGATGTTTTGTCGCTCTGCATGATTATAACCATTATTGCTCTCTTAGTTTGTCGCTCCCAGTCTTTTGTTAGCCTCCACAACAAAGTATGAGTTCCACTCATGCATCCAACTCCCTAAACCAAGTTATTCCAAAGAGTCCACCATACCTACCTACTAGCTTATGCTATTTCAAGTATATTCATGCTTTTGTTTACCTTCCACTTGTTATGAGAAAACTAGCGATTAAAGCTCTCTTACGAACTTGATGGCACACTTTACTTTACTTGCCTCTAATAAACTTGAACCATTGTGTCTTCTATATTGTATATGCTTGCACTTGTTTGTTGGGAATTAGCAGAACCATGCTTTCATGGGGAACGCTTCTTGGTACTTGTACCTAGTTGATATCATGCTCTTTTGTATATGGATGTCGTCGGTGTGAAATAAAAGGGGAGCTTGTAAGTCCATGGAGTTATGTATATGTGTTAGAGAAACGCCTGGGTCGCTGGTCTAATCCATGCTGACATGGTGAAAACCTGCAGCGTAACCATAATGAGCTGTCTATGAAGCATTCTTCTTATAAAAAAAGAGTCCTATATTGAGAAAAAAAAGAGAAAAAAGATACTATGAAAAGAGGAAAGAGAGAAAAAATCACCATATTCCCATGGTAAATAAGAAGAATGCTGAGATGCTCATTGTCTGCTTGCCTTGTCATTTTGATATGGGGATTCTTCCGTATCATCGGGCAAGGGGTACCCCATTGGCGGTTCTCTATGATACACATATACTTACGACGACAAGAACTTACCGGTGACTAAACTTGAGTAGCATGAGGAGCGGCCCTCGTATACAAGGGACATGAGATTTCGGACTTATACTTCGTCAAGCATGTACACCATAGTCTGTTCACTTTAACCTTAATCACTTCAAGATGCTTATGATAGGAGCAATGAGAGCTGAAAGCTACAAGTACCATAATTTTTGGAAGCTCTTTATGAGACTTGAATCCCTACTTCCTTTTATAAAGGCCTTTCTTCCACCATTATATTGAGTCTCCACCTTCTACCTTTATGCACGTACTTTGAGAGCATAGTGGCTATTCTTAGTTCTATGTGCATTGTCCCAAGACTAGTTGATTGATGCATACTTTGATATTGCTTGTTTTAAACTATTGTATCTAGTCACTCTTATGAACTTTGAAGGTGTCCTATGCATTTATATTTGCTACTCTATTGAGGGACAAGCTGAATACTATTATGCTATGTTTTATTTATGTGAAACAAACAAACGACTTGCAAAGCATTGTTATTCATGAATCTTTTGTTTGTGCCTTTTCATGTTGCATCATAGTTTCTTTGCTTATTGCTAGAACTTTATCTTTCATGTTATGATTGAAGTACTATGATCCCAGCTTTGAATGTTTTACAAATACTTTGATCAAATCTTTGATGGTGCATGTCACCTCAAAAATTATTCTTTATTTTTATCACTTACCTACTGGAGGACGAGCAGGAGTTAAGCTTGGGGATGTTGATACATTGCAAATGTATCTATAATTTTTGATGTTCCATGCCTAGTTCTATCCACTTTCTTGTGTTTTGTTCCAAGATTGGAGTACTTTTCATATGATTTCTTGGACTAACCTATTAACAAGAGCCACAGTGCCAGCTGCCTGTTTTCTATTGTTTTTGGTTCTAGGAAAGTCAGCAAATGAATATTCTCGGAATTGGATGGGACAAAAGCCAAAGTGCCTATTTTTCTGGAAGTCATCAGATGCCAGAATATGAGACGGAGAGGGGCCAGAGGGCGGCCACACCACCTGGCCGCGCGACGAGGCTTGGCCCGCGCCAGGTGGTGGTGTGGCCAGCCCAGGCACCCCCTCGGCCTCCCCTTCCGACTATAAGATGCTCTCGGGACGAAAACCCCGATCAAAAATCCACGAAAGAGTCTGTAGCCGCCGTCATCTCCATCCCTAGATCGGGAGGGATCTGAAGCTCTTCCCGGCACCCTACCGGAGAGGGGAATTCACCCTGGAGGCCTTCTTCATCACCATGCAAGCCTCCGGTGTGATGCGTGAGTAGTTCATCCTTGGACTACTGATCCATGTAGTAGCTAGATGGCTGGTTCTCCTCCTTTATGCTTTCATGTTTAGATCTTGTGAGCTCCGTTCATGATCAAGATCATCTATTTGTATCCATACATGTTGTGTTTGCGGGGATCCGATGGATATTGAGATGCTATTTCGGATTGATTATTGATTCTACCATGTCTTTGTTATTTGTGATCTTGCATGCTTTCCGTTGTTAGTAGCTATCTTGGCCAAGTAGATGCTAACAACTCCAAGAGTTAGTATTTATGCTTGATAGTGGGTTCATGCCTCTGGTAATCTGGGGAAGTGACAGAAATCGCTAAGGTACTAGATGTGTTGTTGCTACTAGGGAGAAAACAACAATTCTTTGTTCATAGAACAATCGTATTGTTTACTTTACACGCGGTTCGTAAAGCCATAATCTGTTGCTTGCAACTTAATACTGGAGGGGGTTCGGATGATAACCTGAAGGTGGATTATTAGTCATAGATGCAGTTGGATGGCGGTCTATGTATAATGTTGTAATGCCCAATCAAGTCTCAAAGGAGTCAAGATGATTAGATATGCATGTATTGCTTTCTCGATGTTTGACAATTGCCCCGCTGTAATTTGTTCACCCAGCATGTTATCTATCTAAGGAGAGCCACCTCTAGTGAACTATGGATCCCGGTCCTTTTCTTTACATACAATCTACAATCTTTTACTGCTTTGTGTTTACTTTCTGCAAACTATTACTTCTTTCCATTCGATACGTTTAATCCTTTGTTTTCCACAAAACACGGTGAGATTGACAACCTCATCGCAAGTTGGGGACAAAGTTCTGTGGTTGTGTTGTGCAGGTCTCCACATTGCTACTAGCACCGGTAGTGCGCCCTGCCAAAGCTCAGCTAGTAACACCTTTGGGGTGTTTCCTTGCTCCTACTGGTTCGATTAAACCTTGGTTTCATAACTGAGGGAAACTTGCTGCTGTGCTCATCATACCTTCCTCTTGGGGTCCCAACGAGCTCTACATCAACACCGCATCAAGCATTTTTCTGGGTGCCGTGCATTGAGCCATTACCCCGCCCCCGCTTTCTTCCACCTTGCTTCCCTCTCTCCCGCCGAGCCACCGCCACTGCCTCCCGCCATCGATTCATGCCTCACAGCCGTCGCGCCCCACCGCTGACAAGTGCCCCACACCTCGCCGCGTCGGTGAATGGTCGTAACTCGCGGGGAGTTCACGGAAAGCTTTCCCGGCTGAAAGTTTCCGTGGATCCGCGGCGGAGCTTGGATTCGGCTGCACCCTCAAGCTAGAAGACCTGATTTGGCGGCGGCGGTGCCTGTCCTGCGTCCTCTTCCAGTACAATGGTAAGGTTCGGTCGGTTTCGTTCTCGATTTGGCCGACCGATGTGTTATTGACCATGGAGCTTCTCCTCGGGATTTTATAGATGTCGCTCTTGCTGACCATGGGTTTCCTCCTGGACGACTCATCCTCTTCGTCCTCCAACTTGGAACTGGATGATTGCTCAACGACGACGACACAGAGCAACTCGTCATGATACTGACAGCGAAGGAGCTCGACTAGGACAATTTCTTCCGACGGTGGGGTGGGTCGATGTTCGGCCGAAGGCCACCACGCCAACCTCATGCAAGACTATTTTGTTGAGGTACCAACATACCCGCCGCACCTCTTTCGTAGAAGATATCGGATGTGCCGTAGCTTGTTCGTCAACATAGTCAAAGCTTGTGAAGCGAATTGTCGCTATTTCACTCGCCAGAGAAATGCCGCCGGCATCTTAGGATTTAGCGCCTACCAAAAAATCTCGGTTGCAATGCGGGTGATTGCATATGGCATCCCACAGACTATACGGATGAGTACCTTCGCATTGGCGAAGATACCACCATTCAATCTGTTCGTATGTTTGCCAAGGTGGTGATCCGGGTGTTTGGACCAAAGTATCTCCGTTCCCCAAATGATGAAGATGTGTAAAAATTGCTAGCGATAAATGAGAAAAGAGGTTGATCGAGGATGCTAGGTAGTGTCAATTGCATGCATTGGAGGTGGAAGAATTGCCCGAAGGCATTGCACAAGCAATATTGTGGTAAGAGTCATGATCCCACCATTGTGCTTGAAGCGATGGCATCGGAAGATTTATGAATTTGGTATTGTTTTTTTGGATTGCCAGGATCCCTCAATGACATCAATGTCTTGCATAGATCTCCTTTGTTTGCTAAATTAGTGGCTGGAAAAGCTCTCGCTTGCAACTACAAAAGCAATGGACATGACTACACCTTGGGCTACTGAAAGGGCATTTTTGCCCTTCATATGTTTTGATGTTTGTTGACAACACTAAGATAGTTTAATCGTTTCAGGGCATATTTATCTTGACATCATACTTTTATATTGTTGCTCCCTCAAAGGGAAACGAGGTTTCTAGGTGGTTGTATTAAGGAGGATGCCAGGTTTTTAAGTGATCAAAAGCTATGTTTTGTCGGATGTCTGGCTGGTTTCGGCGGAGTATCTGACCCAGCCCGTAGCCGGAGTTGAAGGTTACCCGAAGGCCGCCACGCCTCCGCCACGGATACGCCGCCACACTGCGAATCCTCCACGCCGATGTCGAGCCAGCCGCGCCCCTCGCAAGCACGCCGCCCTCACCGGGCCCGTCTGCCCCTGCCGATTCCTTCGCGTGAGGGAGAAAGAAGTCCCCGCCACCGCCCGCGCGCAGGCTTTGCCCAGCGACACCATCCGGCGGGGGTGAGGGGAGGAGAGAGCAGATGAGGAGACCTGGGCGAGGGCGGCTAGGGTTCCCTCCCATCGCTCACGGGAGCGAGGAGGAGGGATACCAGTTTTTCCCTGTCAGAACTTAAGTATCTAGAACGTCCTGTGACCCCGCCTCACGGGAGGAGACCATAATTTGTAAAAACTTATGCTACATCATTCACTCGTCCACATACAATATTTTTAGATTTTCTGATTGATCTTCTAAACTCGTCCTTTTAATTTCCCGGCAAAAAACAGTGAGAGAGCTTGTTTTTTATTTGAGGGATGAGTGAGAGAGCATGCTGAAACTCCTGGTTCCGTTCGGGCTACGTTTCAGCCCACGGTCGTAATAAAAGTCAAACTGGTATGGGCCTAGCTTATACCAAAGGGGCCGACATGCCAGTCGACCCGCCACTAGCCCACCATTCTCTCGCTTTGGTTCGGCCTCGCCTCCCAGTCGAATCGGTTCGATGAGGGGATGACGGTGGCCGGCGCAGGCTGCCTCATTCTGACGACCCCCACCGTCAGAAAAAGGAGAGTTACATGTACAAGGTCCAAAGTGGACCGACAGCCACGCCATACAACGCGACCCAAGAAAACTAAGGGAGAAGCTGGCGTAGCCCCCGTGCTCCCGCTGTCGTGTCGATAAGGGAGGGCACCGAAGGCACCTCGTTGTTGAAGATTATCGTGTTCCTATGCTTTCAAATCCACCACGCCGTGAGCAAGATCAGTGACGTGGTTCCTTTGTGCAAGAGACGTGGGCTGGAGCGCACCACCTGTGTCCACCACTCCGCGAAAGAGCCTTCAACAACCGGTGGCCCCGCAGTAGATCGGATTCAGGACAGGACCTCGTGCCAGATCGTCCAAGAGAACGGGTAGCCCGTGAGGATGTGAGATATAGTCGCCTCAGACTGGTCACAGAACACGCAACGCGGCCGATGGAGCAGCCCGCGGCCTCATCTTCCTCATCTTCCTCACCGTGGTACTCCACGAACACATCCGCCACTCCACCATGAGTTGTGTAATCTAACATTTTCTTGCAGCCAACGGCATCAGTCAAAACAACAAACCATCAACCATTTCTTGATGAGTAAGTAGAAAATAATACTTCATCGATGCCTTTACATCCATGTATTCACTCAGATGCGCCTTCAACTCGAGCACGCTCAATTTCTCTAATATGGCATCATACCCCCCCCCCCCCCCCCCCCAGCACACCCACACGTACTGTAGCTTAGGACCAATTCTGACGAAGTCACCACCAAAGTGAAAACGAACATTCAGAGTGTCACCATGATCCATGGTTTCCTTTGCGCAAAAGCTACCAACATTAAAATATGAGAAATAAACTGAGAATATCGTTCCTAAATGGATATATAACTACCAAAAATTAACACAAATCTTCGCTGCTGGCGAGTTGCAGGTCGCCGTCGCAAGTCAGGGCTAGAGACTACTTACGAAACCTCCCGGAGATGTCGATGATGAAGGTTTAGCATCAGAGACGATGTGCCCCCTTGATCTTATTCCCTCCGTCGCGATCACATACGGGTCGCCATGGCCGCCACGTCTAGTCTAAGATGGAAGGAGGGGGACAAACACAAACTGAATTATCGCGCTCTGCGGACTTTGGGGAGGAACAGGTTTGCATCGTCGGTTATGGGCTGAAACAACTATGTCCATTTACTTCGCTGGGCCAGCCCATCATGGCGTCAATTCCCTAGCTGCCCTCCTAATCCCTGCCACGTCTAACGTCTTACTCCCATCCTACAAACAAGATTAGGCCAGAAAACGTCCAGGAACACAGGGATTGGAGAAATCGGGATCCAAAAATCAGGGATTTGAAGGTGGGAGTTGGATTCAGAATTGGCCTACAATATCAAGGTTTGTTTCAGACTTTTGCCAATAAAAAAGCAAAAGGGTCGCAGGTTGTCGTCCGAGAGATCACGTACTACCAAGTTATGTTACTTTATTCGTGCAGAATACATTTCAAAATAATTTGTAAAAACTTGAAGCTATAGCATTCACTCGTCCACACACAATATTTTTAGATTTTCTGATTAATCTTCTAAACTCGTCCTTTTAATTTCCCGGCAAAAAAGAGTGAGCGAACTTGCTTTTTATGTGAAAGGGATGAGTGAGAGAGCATGCTGAAAGTCCTGATTCTATTCGGGCTATGTTTCAGCCCACGGTCGTAATAAAAGACATACTGTTATGGACCTAGCTGTACCAGAGCGGCCCACATGCCAGTCGACCCGCCACCAGCCCACCATTCTCTGTCTTCGGTTCGGCCTCGCCTCCCAGTCGAATCGGTTCGATGAGAGGATGACGGTGGCCGGCGCACGCTGCCTCATTCTGACGGCCCCCACCATCGCCCCCTCCTCCGCCTTGCTCCGGCTCTCCAGGGTCACCCGCCGCCCAGGCCCCGCGCTCTCCTGCTCGGCCTCTCCGCTCACCTCCATGGACGCTCCGCCGGAGGGTTACCGCGCAAACGTCGGCATCTGCCTCGCCGACCCCTCCCTCACCAAGGCAACCCCCTCTCTTTCCTGCCCTCCTAGTTCCCACTTATGCTCTCGATGCCGCCATCTCCGACTGATCGCTTCTCTTCTCCTGCTGCAGATTTTCTCCGCGTCCAGGATCGACATCCCCAGCACGTGGCAGATGCCTCAGGTATACTGACAAGTATCTACTGCTACCATTCATGGTGCATTCTGGCACTCATAAAACCGATCCCTAGTTGATTTTTCCGAGTGCTTTGTGTCGCCGTAGGGTGGTATAGACGCAGGGGAAGAGCCGAGAGCGGCCGCTGTGAGGGAATTGAGGGAAGAAACCGGTGTTACATCTGCCGAGATCGTCGCCGAGGTCAGTCGGCAGCCCTCCTTCGCTTGCTTGGTTACTTCCCCTGTTTTTATGCCCATGAGTCATCTTCAAGCATAGCATAAATGAAACGACTGCTTTCAACTGTCCGAAAAATTGATAAATTGTATAGTAATATCAGTCTTCTACGAATATGTCGTTGAGCTAATCTGTTTCCATGATTATTCCCACAAGAGATTTCTGCTGATCGTGTTGTCTGTGTGCCCGTGTAGGCTCCTAATTGGTTAACATATGATTTCCCCGCGGATGTTAGAGACAAGCTGAATGCTAGGTGGGGAACAAACTGGAAGGGCCAGGCTCAGAAATGGTAAGCCTGCTGAACTACTTGAGCTAAGAATGGTGCCCGGTATCCACAGTTTGCTGTGGGTCTTTGCCGGTTTCGACCTGCAAGAATAGTCCTACCAAAAACGTTTTATAGAATTTCAAACTTGGATGTCTAATCATCACTGCCTGACATGTTCATATGTAACCTAGCATAATGCTCCTGTGCATTTAAACTTGCAATTGTTAATGGATCATTTATCATTATACTAGATGCACTCATATGCATGTGCAGGGTACATTGTGCACAATGTCTTGCACTGTGTGCATGTGCACAATTGCATATACATATGTCTCTAGCTGTAGTACATTAGAAAAAATTAATACAAGATGCATGGACAAATATTCAATAAGAAGCTTCTTAGAAAGGAATAGAGGATTAGGTAGGTAAATCTGACGAGCCATTAAACTGTGAGTGATGGAGAGCTTGAATCTATACAACTCACTCACGTGCATTCAAGCGATATACTTGTGCTGATCTAAAGTCTTCATGTAACTTTTACACAAATTTTGGTGTTCAGTGGAACTGTGGAATCCCAAGCGCTCAATTGTTAGGCTTCTGAAAGTCAAAACGCAAAAATAACTGCAGTGAGGTCGAGTTATATCTATATGTTGGATTGACATAGAAACACAATCCGATAATCCGTATGTCGGTGACCGAAACTCTTTCTAAGTTATACCTCTGTTGTTATCTCCTCATACTGTCTTATGATTTTTGATAGCTTGGTATTGGTCCGTGCCTATTATCTTCCCCCAAAGCTGGTATCACTGGTATAAATATTGTGGTTGTAGTGTGTAGAGGGGTCAACGGCGGGTTTGACGCCGGCCTGAACCATTTCCATTAGAAAAAAACAGCAAACAAAAGTCACCAAATACAAGTAGTTTAGACTTGTGTAAGTTGCAACTTGGTCAGATGTTATTTTGTGTTAATTGCTGTCAGTGGCACTGATATCCTCCCATTGTTCTTGATTGAAATCTCGATATGTATACATAAAAGTAGAGAACATTTACGAATTAACCATGTTTGGTAGTTAACCGTGGACTCATAATGCAAATGAGCAGGTTTCTATTCAGACTTACCGGGACTGATGATGAGATCAACCTGATGGGCGACGGATCCGAGAAGCCTGAGTTCGCCGAATGGACCTGGATGACACCTAAGCAAGTGATTGAGAAGGTGGGCCATGCATTTTCCCGCTCAATAATACCTGCCCTCCTGTTTCCTGAATCTGTGGTAGTTACCTAATATAGTTCCATGTTGCACAGGCTGTTGAATTCAAGAAACCTGTGTATGAGGAGACACTGAAGCACTTCGCCCCATATCTACAGTCAGATCCAACAACTTCATCATAGATTTGTGCAGTTTCCATATATAAGGTCGACCTGCGCCCGCAATACTTCCTCCAAATGTACTGGGCCCCACGGGCATTTTGGAACATCCCGCATATCGCTGTTAACTGTTATATTCTTGCATTGGATCCATATATTGTCTGATCATGCTCCCCTGTCCGCAATGAGATTAGCGAGGTTTATTTGGTTTCTGGTTCTGGTAACTCTTGGTGTCATGCAACATTACCAGCCAGAGAAAACAGCATTGCCCCTGTCATTGATGCTTCACAATCTTTTGTAGTCAACATAACTCGAGTTCACAGGTACGGCCAACAACCCCTTGAGAACAGCATCTGATACTTACGTTCCAGCGTGTCGAATTTGTTAACCATAGAAAACTGATCTTTCTGTGTCTTTGGCAACAGAACATGAGCAAGGCCCTGAACTGTTGGTGGCATCTACTAGCTTTTACTTTGCTGTGAGAACACCTGGTGCTCCACCACTAGCTATTACCGCGCGGTTGGACCATTCAGTTTGTGGTTCTGGCAAATTTTAGGTGTCACGCAACACACTAGTACTTCAGTTCGGGACCTGTGATGCTGCTGGATTTTAGTTTTCTGGCTGGATTTTGTTCTAGTATCCTTTAAGAAACTGAAGGGGCTGGATATTTTCAGCAAGACCCTCTCACGACCGCCTTGAAAGCTCTTGTCCGTGGTCGACATAACTCGGATTCAGAGGTACTACATCCCAGCTCCTTGACAGCAACGTCTGATACGTCGTTTCGAATTTGGTAGCGATGAAAAACTGATCTTTGTGTCTTGGGCGACGAGTACGTATCGCCAAGTCCCTGAATCGAAGTGTGTTGGTGGCGACTGTCGGAGCAAAGCGACGGTCTGTCTCTCAGCACACTTTCTACCGTCTGTCTGCGTTATGAACCATGATAGTCGTCATGAGGAAACGCAATGCGACGCGATGTGGGGATGTGGGTAGGGAGACGGATGCGCCACCTCCGGATCGTGCAGCTGTTAAATGCTGCGAAAGGTTGGTCTGTTTTGGAGGAAACGAGCAAGTGGCCGTACGGGGTCGATGTTTTCCCGCGTGCTGGTGGCCTGGCCTCTTCTCCCCATGCATGAACTGGGCAGCGTGGCCCTTTATGTTAGTCCATGCCGTGGCCTTAATTTGTGCCCTTCCTGACTAAACCGGCTGCCATGGTAAGCGGATTCATGCATCGCAGTGCAACCTGAACAAAATTGGCAGTGTTAATGGAAGCTGCCACCTGCCAGGCAGCACCACAAATCTGAACAAAGCTGGCCGTTTGGGCAGCATGTGTTTCTCTGAAAGATCGTAGTCAAATCTGAACCAAGTAACGGAAGCTCGTAGAAAAGCGTTTTTCTTTTACAGTTTCGCCATCACATGTTCATATGGACAACTTAATAATTCATGGAATAAAATGACTCCGGTTGGTTTGAAACCGGAGGCGGCACAAGCCCACACAGCCCACAAGGGAGGGAGGGTGGTCGGAAGCCAAGCTTCAATGATTGCCGTGGCGTCAGATCGAGTTTCCCTGAGCCACCGCGCGCCACATGTTGATGTTCTCCACGTGCACATCAGACAGACAAGGCGAAACAAGGGCTCGTGCTCGAGCCTAGTCTCCAGGTATTCTGCGACCTGCCGTGTCACTTGTTTGATTAGCGCAAGTTGGGTAATACTAATCGTGCGTGCGAGTGAGTGAGTGGTGCGATGCCTACCACGTGTACGATGCGTACAACATCGCAGCCGACAATGTGTACTCCTACACAACATTATAGCCACACAAGTCTCACTTTCATCCGATAATAATGCATGTTGACGACCAAACAGTTGTCTTGTATCCTACCGTTCCTTTCACAGGCAGGGCCGCTAGTTATACGTGATGTGCATACACGACCGGTACTGTACAAAATACGGCGAAGAGTATGGGCAGGTACTCATCAGTACGTAGTCTCATTATACGTACGTCTACGTACGTGCTGGTAGCAAAACTATTTCACAAATCACACACCAAAGAGGGGTACGGTGCAGTGGCATCTTTTGACTACTTAGTACTACGAGTACTTGTAGACACAGGGGCGAAGCTCCCCTTTGGGCAAGGTATGGCGCCTACCTTACCTTGAATTTTGACAAAAAAATGCATATAGGTATTCATATGTCGATATACAAACAGTTCATGGGCAGTCTGCGTGCGTTACGAAGAAAAAAATGAAGGAAAATGACTAAATGGGCCTCCCTTGACTGCTGGCCGTGCGCGGTGGAGAGGGAAAAGCCCATCGTGTCGTCAGTGGGACTATTCGATCGATTAGCTATCGATCCCAAGAGGCAGCAGGCAGGAGCGAACTTGGAGTCTGGCACGGCGGACAATGGTGCCTTGCCGCCCTCCCTTGGCTGGGATCCCTCCACGATTCCGCCAGCCGCCCGTCCCGCCCCTGTTTCTCTAGCATATCTGGCTCTAGCCTCTAGGCCTCTACGGATCTAGCCTTTAGGGTTTCATGGTCAAGAATAATTAAGATCAAGATTAATAGTAAGGGGAAGAAATCTTCAGCTGCAAAGGGGAGGTATAATTCTTCGATTTTTCTATTCAATAGGATGAAGTTTGAATTTGCAAATCATGTGCTAGGTGAAATAGGTACGTTTCTATGTTCTACACAGTGGCGGATCCAAGTGGGGCGGGCAGTGGACAGGCTAATCTTGATTCTCCGCCCATTAGCAAAAAATAGGTCTATAAGTGTGTGGCGTGTTGAGCTTGATCGGGACTAGCCCAAAACAACTAGCCATCATGTTCCACTTAGGTTTGTTTCATGAGATACCACTCGATTAGCCTCCGCCTCGCGCGCCTATCCAGCCGCCATCGCCCGTCGAGGATTCTTTTGTTGAGCGGCGGCGGCGGCCATCGGGACTTAGAACCAAGGGTTTATAATCAATGATTTATGAGAGGCATGCCTCTGGGCTACTGCGTGGTTGTGGGTGTCAACTGGCGATTATGATCTGTCGCGCCAAATTTCTAACATGATCGCCCGAAGGTATTACTATTAGATATTGGCTATTGCAGTCCCTATACTTTGCTAGTTTGAATATATGATTACCAATCTAATACTATTTTGTTACTTGCTATGATCTGTTAGTTATACAAATTATATAGTTTATCAGTTATTTTGTACTACCTACAATATCAGAATATATATTGGAAAAATAGTTGGAAAGTTCAATGTTGGTAAAATTATGACTTGTTTGATCTACATTCAAACTAGTACAAGTGTTTCTTTGTTTTCGAGATATAATTTTTCCATTTGATATCCAAACTTTATTCTGTATCACTTGCATGCTCATTATCTTTTTTGGGCCCCTATATGCTCAAATCCTAGAGCTGCCACTAGTTCTACATTGATTTAAATACCGTTGTACTAAGTGATTATGTCGTTACCATTGTGTGGAGACAAATTTTATTTTTTGCATCACTTTTTTTAGTATATTAGAGTTCGCTCGACCTTAAATTTTTTTTGTCCTTCGCCACTGTGTAGACAGCCGTGTTACTCACTCTACTACACACACTAGACTCAACAGCAATGACGTCCGGTTCAAGATTAAGGGAGGGTACAAGCTAGTGCAGTATTATTCTGACCTAATGCTTCACTTGTACAGTACACGGATAAGAGTAACTACCACGTAATGTGTGCGTGTGTACAGTTCTAGTACAAAGATCTCAATCAACTCTCAACCCTCGGAAGTCGGAACACCATATCGTGTACCACTGGATTAGCAGAGCTAAGTACCCACAACTTATACCATCTACTGCTCCCTTACATCCATATTAATGGACTCAATTTTGCTTAGATACGTATGTATGTAGTCTAAATACTTAATTAGATATATATAAATCTAGATAAAATTGAGCCCATTAATATGGCTAGCTATGCTAGGCTAGGCTAAGTGTGTTGAGTCATGTCCCTCCATATTGAGGTGTGTTGGCAGGCTAACATCAGCTCGTGTAAGTCCAACACATTTCAATCGTTAACCGATATTCGTATCTAACAACGGCTGATGTGTTCCTTGGGAGAGAAGTAGAAAAGAAAACCCTAAGGGTGGTTGTGTGTGAGAGTATGAGCAAAGTCAGAGAAGCAACCAACGTGACTGCTGTTGAGAGAGGGTACGAGAGCACACAAGAACACCACAACATAGTGAGAAGAGAGAAGAAGAAGGATAGATGATTTCTGTTTAGAATCATGAGATCTGATCGGTTTGTACTCAAGCTGGTGTTTGGAGGTTCAAACGTGCTTCGATTGGCTCCAAACTTCGTGAGCTTGTTCCTTACTTTGAGTAGTTCGCTCTGGTTAACTTATTTAAGAGTTGTATCAGTGTACCATCAGATTTGAAAGCGTTTTAGTCAGTTCAGTTTCAGCAAAGAGCGGTTTTTGAGTAGACGGACAGTTTGGGCAACCAAACGGTGTCCGATTGAACTGAAATTTGGTGTGTATGTTGGAAACTCATATGTCAGCTTGTCTACCAAGTTTCGTGCTGATTGGATTTGTGGTTTAAGAGCGGTTTTCTGATTATCTAAGATGCCAGAAACTGAGATACTCTGTTTTGCTATAATCTTTCTTTCAAATGGTTGTTGTTGTTGCCAGTTGGCAACATACTGAGCGTGTTGTACATATCTAGATGTTCTAGAGAAGACTCTGTACCCAAGTTGCTTATAGTGAAGCTCGTGTGGACCAGTTGGTCCACACCGTGGTTTTTTCTCCTTGCCTTGTGGAGGTTTTTCCACGTAAATCCTCATATCACATGTGTATGTGCTTGTTGTTTTATTTCCGCTACATATCTGTTGTTTCAAGCTATCCTCGAAGTTCATTGCAAGCAGTGGGGGTTGTGTATCTTCCCCAAACAAAGTGGTATCAGAGCTGAGCCTCCTTCATGTTGCTCACCTCTTGAGAAATTTGGAATGAGCGCAACTCCTAAGTCTTCCATAATAAGCACACGTCATCTTTCATGGTGTTAGATGAGATTAAGAGAGAAGCCTAGTTGTAGGTTATCGTGGGCGCCAACCAATTGGGCGGAATGATGTCGGGAGAGTAGACTTTTGTAATACTTCATTTACATTCTTATAAAACTCTTTAATTAACAGATTGGGGCAATTTTTCCCCTCTTTTGAAAATATAGTAGTAGCGAACCATCATCAGTACTGGTAATGGCAGGAGCACATGGGGCTAGAAGCTTATACAACTCCTCTCTCATCCCACACTCCCATATCTCTCCGTCTCGCCAAGGGGGCTTTGGACCAGAAGCAGGTGGTAGTCATATCGTCCCTAGGGAACCAACCGGAGCTACCATTGCAGAGTAAATGCATCTATAGTCCCTAAACTCGCTGGATACGCTCGAGACAGTCATGGAGCTGGGGAAATGCCTCGTGGCAGTCCTCGAACTTGTACAGGACGTCCATCTACAGTCCTGGGCATGTTTGGATGTTGTATTCCGCTGACGTGGCAAAGTGGCGCGCCTGGGACGGCGTGCTAACGTGGCGCACAATCAGTCCAACCGCTTAGATTCGACCAATTCCCCGCAATTCCCCAACGCTAACCCTACTCTACATCCCACCGGAGAATGTGTGGTGGCGACTCCTGGAGATCGGCAGCGATGGCTAGAGCACATCGGCGAAGGAAGGAGAGATCGGCAGCAAAGGAAGGAGAACTCATCCCAGGACTTCTCCTTTTCTCGTTCTCATGGGTGGCAATAGGGGAAGCGTTAGCTTGTTCGAGGACATGCGCCGGCGATTTCCTTTCATCATGTGCAAGGACTGCAAAGTTCGTAAGGTGAAGCACTTTGTTTCAAAGACGGAAGATAACTACCTCCGCCATTTCTACAAGTGCCCAAATGATGTGGTAATTCACTGAAATTTTGTGCTCTGTCTGAATTTTGGCTGTTTTCTCTGAATTTTGGCTCTGATTTGGTGATTTTTCTCTTTGCAAAAAAGTCGTACAGTGGTGGGTGTAATATGTGGTACTGGGAGGATGAATATGACGAATATTTGAAGTCTTTGGAAAAAAACCTTCATCTTGTGGATGATATCAGTCTAGGCAGTAGCTCAATGCAAAAAAGCTGTGGAGTGAGTGGACAGAGAGGAAGCAAGAATGAGAATTCAAGCAGGAAATCAAGCTATGAAAGAAATGAAACTCAAATGTTGTTGATGGAGATTGTTTGGCTATTGAAAGTTGTAATCTATTGTTTAGGTTTGGTACTTTGCATGCTGCTTGTGTTAGTGTGTAAGCAGTGATGAATGTACTAGTTTTATGAGTAGGAGTATGTTCCAGATATGTGAACAAATGTGTAAGTTTGGCTATGTTTGAAACAATGTGGAAATTCCGAGACATGGTTGTGGAATAAAATGGTGCCATTACTATCATATCATTTGGAAAATTTGCATTGTGTTCACAGTTTTCACAATTTTCACATTTGCACTGTGTAGGTAGACACTGTGTAGGTAGACAATAGGAAGACAGCCAGCAAGAAATAGCATAATATAGGAAACCGATTGCAAAATGTCAGATTATTACATAGTAGCACAAATAACTCCTGGAACTACCATTTGTTCCACTTCGTGAGTTCATGCAAGCAAACATTACATAGTTCCAAACATCACTATCACAAAATACCACTGCTAGAAACAAATTTCACTAAACAACACTGTCAGGAGAAGAACTACAATTTCTGGAACATAATCAGAGTCACTTGAGTTGTCACTATCCTAATCTACATCAGCAACCTCTTGTGTGCTTGATCTCCTCTCCCTCTTTGCATTCTGCTCAGCAAGGCTTTCCTCTTCATTGACAGCAACAATTGCAACTTCCGGAGTGGCACTACTCATACTTTTCTTGCTAGGACTGATCATAGGTGGCAAGTTAGGAACTGGATTAGCAACTACACCATCCCACCGCACTACACTCCTTTCTGGCTCATGATCAAGATACAACATCAAATATTCGTGCCCTTGTTTCGCATTTTCTATCATGCATAGTGCATCCCTTGTCATTAGCAATCAGCCTCAAACCATCCTCATTTATCTGCATTCCTGGCAACAACCGGTAAACCTTGATCCTACCTGCTGACTCATACCCAATATCTTCAATTATGTCATCCAACCATAGAGCTGGCCAGGTATCAGTATCACATTCATCATAGCACACTTTGGTTCCATTGACATATGCCCTATTAGGGCCATAACCAACAAAAAAACCACCATGGATCACTTCCACACTAAAACTATCAGTTCCTTCGTATGCACAATGAATAAAATCACAGAAACAAGCCAAAAGTTTAGACTTTTGGTGACTTCTAAAACCCTAAACCACATACAGACATGAACGCCATACAATCTACCAGAACATTGAGCCTGTACTCAAAATCGAATTCCCCCTATCCTTATCAACACCAACTTCGAGAAGAAACTAGCTGAAGAAAACTCACCGTACACAGGAGCGGGGTCCCCTTCCCGTCACCGGACGAGAGCCATCTTCGGCGCCGTAGACGATCACCTTCTACGCCGCCAAGGTCACCACCTTCACCGCCGTAGATCAGTTAGTATGCCATCGTCGATCACCTTGAGCATGGGTCGATCACCTTCGCCCACCGCCGTCGTCGCTGTTCACCTCGAGCACTCCGCGGCGGAAACAGGGGGAATGCGGACTGGTTTGTCCTTCGCTGCGAGGTTGCAGGGGGTTTGGGGCAAATATGCCATGGGATTGGAAGGGTCGCGGCCGTCCCAACCACCGTGGGCCAACCCAGGTACGTGTTCGTGGGACCGCCACTACGCCACGTCACGTAGATACGGTAGCAAATGCGTACCTAGGACCGTAGATGGACGTCCTGGACAAGTTCAAGGACTGTCACGAGGAATTTCCTCAGTCGCAGGACTGTCTCGGACGTAGCCTGGGAGTTTAGTGAAGATTGCATTTTGCTTGCCATTGGCAGGTGGCCCGCCAATGGGCGAGAGAGGACAGTGCCACGGAACGGAAGCACGAGGGAGGGAGGGCGATCGGAAGCGGAAGCTTGAATGATTGCCACCCCGGTGTCAGAGTTCCGGCCTCGACTGTGCCACCACATGCCCATGTTGGCTTCTCTCCACATGTACGCACAGGGGTTAGCATTTCTTGTCCCGATCGCCTCCTCCTTGATTATCTCACAAGTTGGGTCATAATTCCCTCCCCCTCCCCTGCCGTGTCGTGTCGTGCGTGCAAGTGAGGGAGTGGGTGATGCCACATGTGCGAGTACAAAACCACAAGCACCGACACTACGCATGGTCCGTATGTATACTCGAAAACCTGAAACAAGTTTCAGCCGAAAGTAAGTATGTACATACTGCCTGTATACAACATTCCAACTGCTCCCTTGGTAGGCCGGCCGGCCGGAGAGTTTATCATGCGTGTGATGAAGACGGGTTACCTACCTGACAGGCCCCTGATGTTATGTATTTCTGTACTATACAACAACCAGTGCCATACAAAATACGACGATCACGACACGAGCATGGGAGCTCAGCTCACCCGAGTAGTAGGTGCGCAGTCTAATTATACGTACGTACGTACGTGCTGGTAGCAAAACCATTACGCAAATCACACCAGAGGTAGAGGGATCTTTGACTAGTTAGTGGAGTAGTACTAGTAGACAGCCGTGTTACTCACTCTACAGTCTACTCACGCTAGACTGCCTCTCCAGACAAGCTTAATTGCTCGCCAGACAATGGCGTCCAGATCAAGATTAGGAGCGATTGCTGGCATCTCTCTCACACATGGTAGTAGTACAAGACAAGAGCCTCATTATTCTGACCCAATGCATTACTTGTACTGGAGTAGTACATACATGGAGTGCCTAACACATAATGTGTGTGCTGTGGCTGTACAAGATCTCGAGGCCCAGATCAGTATCACGACTACTAGTAGTACAAGATTAGCAGCAGCCGCAGCAGCGAGCTTAAGCTACCCAAGACCGGTGGCCGCTTTTCCTCTGCCCCGTCGGCCCGAGTTAATGCAGGCTAGGCTAGGCTAGGTGGTGGCCAGAGAGATCCACGTACTAGTACGCATCATCATCATTAACCAACAACAAATCATCGACAGACAGACAGCCGCTGAGTCTGATGATGATGCCTCGACAGGGACACCCATCACTGGAAAGAGCAAGTAATTACAGCCACTCTCAGGCACACTCATGCTGCATCACTGGGGTCACTGTCAGGCCCAGGAAAACTGTTACTACTAGCATTATTACCACTAGTTTACAGTAAGTAGTTATACAAGTGAATCACAGCTAAGCAAGAATCAGTGGTTCCGCCTTCACATCAACTTCCACTTGTCAGGCAACTAGAGGAGGACCTGAATAAAGATCACCATCAACATTACCTCTACCTAGCTACTAGCTAGTACTCATGCAGTTTGTTTGTATGTATGGTATAGATTTGTTTTTGTGCATCTAAAGCAACGATAATAATTGAAGTGTGTGTCGAGGAGCTCAGCAAAGGTGCCAACAAAAATGCAAGCCTGGACTGGTACTAATTGCTCCCCCTCCCAACAGGAGAGTACAGTACAAGCCTCATGATGGATGATACGGATCGCTGATGATGCTGTCCCCCTCCCCTTGCAGCAGCATCAGGAACCAGATGCCATTGCAAAAAAGAGAAATTCCAGGTAGCATATGGACTCAAGAAACTTTTATATGATTCGATCATGACTAGGGCAAAGCCAGAAGCTTCAGTCTCGAGACTGGAATAACAATATGGAAAAAAAAAAGCCAAATCCTTCCTACCCGGCAGGGAAAAACGAGATGTCTATCTACAGAAGCAGCAGCACAGGGACGACGGACGACGCACTCTTTCTTTTACCTCTATATTACAAGAACACTGCAAGCGGGAACAGGGGAGGAGAGACGGACAGAACGACAATGTACTTATTTTTTTCTTTGCCGACATGACGACGACCGACGCTTTCACCGGCCGTCGGCGGAGGTGAAGGACTCGGCGAATCCGGCGGGCCGGGCGGGGATGCTGCCCTTGCTGTCCTCGAGGCTCAGGATGCTCCCGTCCGTCGTCGTGTTGGCCTCCGACTCCTGCCACCCCTTCACCATCTGGAGCAGCGGCAGGTGCAGGTCGATGCCCATGTAGTCCTCCGCCTCGTTGCTCGACGGCTTCCACTTCTCCACCATCGGGACCAGCACAGTCACCGCGTGCCCCATGTCCGGACGCTGCAGGGGCTCCCGGGACGTGCAGTGCCCAGCCAGCTCAGCGATCACCGAGATGCTCTCCAGGATCTCATCCGTGAGGTCCAGGGTGGGGTCGATGGCCGCCCTCAACTTCTCCTCGTCCTTCCGTATCTGACAGAACCAGGTCGCCAGGTACCGGGTCTCCTCGTCGAGACGTCTCTCGTCGATGGCCGTCATTCCGGTTATCAGCTCCATCAGCACTACCCCGAAGCTGAAAACGTCCGCTTTCGTCGTGATTTTCCCAGTCACTGCACGTGATCATGTGCAACAACCGTCAACCACACGTTCAAGAACCATATAATAACATAACATGAAAAGGGTAAGTACTTAGTAAATTGAGACATGCATCAGAAGGTGGTTCAAACTAAACAATACTGTGCTGGACAAAGCTACATGTTCTATTGATACAAGAGACAGTATACAAAACTTCCACGATAAACTGCAAGCTAGTGGTCACAGTGTTCTCAGTTAGAAGCACTAGTTCATCACAAATTCCAATGTCATTATCAAATCAACCCAGTTATCTATTACATGAGGGCTTTTTTTTTTGCTGGCATTCGCAGACTATTGCGCTAGCATAGGCTTTCAATCACTGGCTGAGGTAAACTGTATACTGAATAAAGCAGGTCAACAGTTCAAGATCATAATAGTGGGAAAAGGCAAATGCTAGTTGATAAACTGAAAGCTATTTATCACAGGGTTTTCAATTAGAATGACTAGTTCATAAAAAATTCCAATGGCATTATCAACCAGTTCATCACAAATGCCAAGAGATCTATCAAATCATTTCAGTTCTCTATATATATGAGTTGATTTACGCAGCAAGGAATTCACAGGCTACCACACCAGCATAGCCTTTCAGACACAGATTTGAGGTAAACTGAATACTCAATAAAGCAGGTCAGTAACTCAAAATACATTGCTTGTTAACAAAAACTGTAACAGGACCGGGTAGCAATCCCTGTTAATCTAAGAGAATCTACATTGTTTTTCTAGTTATCTGATAATGTTGATTAAAACGTGCCAGTCAGAACTACAACGAAAGAAAGCAGTCAGATTAAACAAGGTGAAGTAAAATCATTCATACCAGCATATTCAGGCGCCAAGTATCCAAAAGTTCCGGCGAGTCTGGTCGCCACAGAGAAGTTCCCGTCCGGTGCGGATTTAAGGAGCCCAAAGTCTGACACCTTAGCTCTGAAATCATCGCCAAGGAGGATGTTTGCTGGCTTGAGATCCCTGTGGATGTAGCACTGCTGTGCCAGGGTGTGAAGATACTCCATCCCACGGGCAACGTCGAGCGCGATGTTGAGCCTCTTCTTCCAGGAGAGGGGTTCCAGGTCATGCAGCTTCCACTGGAAGAGATGCTTGCTCAGGGCTCCATTGGACATGTGCTCGTAGACGAGCAGCCTTTCATTCCCTTCGATTGAGTAGCCCAGTATCGACACCAAGTTGCGGTGGCGGACCTTGGTTAGGATGGCGATCTCCGCTTGGAACTCATCCAGGGCCTTGTTGCTGATCACCGAGGACTCCATCCTCTTCACAGCAATCATCGTGCCGTCGTGCAGCACCCCTTTGTACACGACACCGAATCCGCCACGGCCAAGCACGTTGTCCTGAGAAAAGTTCTTGGTGGCGCTGCGGAGAACCTGCACAGAGATCACGAAATTGCGTGCCTCGATCATGTGAATGTCGCTGTCCTGACTGCTGGTCCCGCTCGACGTGCCGCCGAAGCTGTCATTGCTCGCCATGACAATCTTGACCAAGTTGTCGGGGCCAGAGCTGTCACGGGGGTGGACGACCACGGAAGATGTTGCCTGCGGCTGAACCGACCCGTTTTTCTTGCAGAAGAGTACCACGGCACCCAGCGAGAGCAGCGCCACCACACTGACTGCAACGGGGATTGTAATAGCCAACACCAGAACTGATCTCTTATTATTGTTCTTGTTGTTGCCGGGAGTGGCAGCTTGGCCTTGTGAGCGAGCTTCCGGCGCGCTAGGCGTTGGCGACCGAGGGGCATCGCCGCCGGGGGGCGCTGTCCCGTTGAAGTTGGGATTGCCGGTGATACTCACAACCACGTCCTGGCTGAACTCAGGCAGCGGCCCTATGAGGTTGTTGGTAGAGAGATCGAGCTTCTTGAGCGACTTGAGGTTGGTGAGGCTGTCCGGCACATGCCCGGTGAGGTTATTGTCATGGAGCCTGATATCCGAGAGCGTGGAGAGATTCCCCAGACTGCTGCTGATGGTGCCATTGAGGCCGTACCCGGGCAGATTGAGCACGGTGACCTTCCCTTGGTCGCAGGTGACGCCCAGCCAGTCCTTGCAGGGATCGTTCCCGGCCCACGCCAGCCTCACGGGGTACCCGACCTCGGCGAGGAAGCGGAGCAGCGCCGAGACCTCCGGCGCGCAGGCCACGCCAGGGTCGTCGGAGCAGAAGCCGTTGTGGGAGAAGCTGGCATTGGGTGTCCTGAACGCGGGAGCCGGCCCAAGGAAGTGGTTGTCGTCGAGCTTGACGTCGTTGAGCCGCGGCAGGGCGGCGAGGGCCGAGGGCACGACGCCGACGAGGTTGTTGGCGTTGAGGTAGAGCATGGCGAGCTGCTTGCAGGCGGCGATGGCGTCCGGGATGGGGCCCGAGAACTGGTTGCCGTGGAGCCAGGCCTCCTGCAGGTGGACCATCCCGGCGAGCACGTCGAGCGTGCCGGAGAGCTTCTGGTCCCCGCGCTGGTTGTTGAGCCAGAGCGTCTGGATCCCGGAGGTCGCGAAGCTTGGCGGGATGGGGCCGGAGAGGGCGTTGTAGGAGAGGCGGAGCTCCTGGAGGCCCGTGAGCGCGCCGAGGGAGTCCGGGAGGGCCCCCACGAGGTTGCAGTTCTGCAGCCAGAGCTTCCGCAGCTGCGGCGCGGCGGCGGCGAGCCCCGGCGGGACCGCCCAGCCGCCGTCGGAGGCGTTGAGCGGGCTGCCGTCGAGCGCGAACTCCTCCAGGTCCCCCAGCCCGTCGAAGAAGTCGCGCGGGATGGCGGTGAAGGCGTTCCCGTTGAGGTAGGCGGCGCGGAGGGCGGCCATGCCGCGGAAGGACGGGAGCGGGCCGGCCAGGGAGTTGTTCTGCAGGCTGAGGTCCTGCAGCGCGGTGAGTTTTGGGAAGGAGGGCGGCAGCGTGCCGGCCAGCCCCGCGTTCTTGAGGTCCAGGTTGTTGACCCGGCCCGCGCGGTCGCAGGAGACGTGGGCCCACCCGCCGCCGCACGGGTCGGTTCCCGGCGCCCCCCAGCCGAGCGCGTCCGGGTTCGTGAGGGCGCCGCGCAGGTCCTCGAGCACGGACAGGTCCCCCGGGTCGATGGTCGCGCCGCGGACTGTGGCGGCGGCGAGGAGGAGGAGGGGGAGGAGAGGCGGAACCGCCATGGATGGCTATCTATCTATCTACAGCGGGCCGGGGCGGGTTGCGGGGCGCATTGGTGGATGCGAGGTTTCTCCCTCCCTGACAAACTGGGTTGCGGATGGACGGTGGCCTCGCCGGATTTCCGTTGGGGTGTGGAAGAAGGAAGGAAGGGAGGGAGGGGAGGGAGGGTGGGGTGGTGTGATGTGGGGGATAAGCGGCGAGGTGAGGGGGGATTTGGTTCGGTGTCACCCGCCGGAAGACCAGAGCGGAGAATGTCATGTGTGTTGTTGGGTCCGGGGCACGCCTGCCTCGCTGGCTGTCTGTCTCGGCTGCGCCTTGACCCGTTTCTCCTTTTTGTCAGCTTCCATTCTTTTTTTTTCTCTCACTGACGGTCCGGTAGCGTGACTGCAGTCTACAAAATGGCAGCGCTCCTTTGCCTTTATTATTATTTGATAGTCACGTCGCTTTTGCCCTTGGTTGTTAATGTGATTTTTTAAAAGTCTTTCTCGGTGCGGCAGATCGGGTGCCCTCCCGGCCAGATGGATCGGTCCTGGACCCTGGTGCCGACGGGGCTTCGTTTCGTTTTGTTTGACAGGCAGACAGACATAAAGTCTCGTGTCGCCGCCGGCCAGTGTCGGTGACACTCCCCTAATTCTGCCTTAACCGTAATATGGCACGTACGGTACGTCGCGCGTAGTATGCTTCGCGCCGTAGGTGGCCCCTCGCACCTCCGCCGCAGTAATCGGGGTGCCGCGCTAATGAATGAATGGCGCGAATCCGGCCGTGTGACCGACCGATCCGGTAGTAGTAGTAGAATCCGGTAGTAATTACCCCCCTGGCCTGGCCCGCCGGCGATCCTCGAGCTATAACTCGTGTCGGCAGGTAAGTAATCAATCAATCACCCAACCCAGCCCAACCAACGCAACGCGCACGGACGGAATCAATCGAGACGATCCGTGTCTTTTTTACTACGGAGTATACTACAGCTGCAAATCACGTCCGTTCCGTTGGGATTTACCGCGTGGGTAGTAATAAGAGTAGTATTAACCTCTGCGGATTTGGTCTCGTTAATTTCGACGGACCAATCCACGGGACGGGATCCGATCAGACAGATGCCGCGCGCAAATCAAATCAGGACCGGACCGGACACCACCGGTGCCTGCTTTGGGACCGTGGTGCTGACCCATCCTTCGTTTCTCGTACCGTGCCGGTTTCTCCATTTTTTTTCCCTTCCTGCCCCGCTGCCTGTCCGACTAGACCGACGTAAAGGTGAATTGTAGACCCCAGCGAACACGTCCGGCACGATGCCCTCCGTTACGTCCTCCTCGTACTATTACGTGGGTTCATTCATTCACTGGCTCGCTCGCTCGCTCATCAGTCCATCACACGATGTGCGTGATGCGTGTGATGACCAACATCTCTACCTCCGCAACCACTCCACCCTCCCCCCACCACCTCCCACGGCTCTATTTGCTCCTCCCCCACCCATGCTTTCTCTTCTTTTTGCTCTCTCGGCAAAAGAAGAAGAGAGCAAATTAATCGAAACTCTACCTTGATTACTCAACGCTTCAAATCAAACCGACGCGGCATCCATATTAACCCATCGACCGGTTCACGACTCCACGCGCCAAACCCATGCATATATGCAGCCACCTTAATCAGCACTACCAATTGAACCCACACGCCACACCACATTACCAGCAAGCCGGATCCCTCTTTTTTCATAGCGAGCGAGCGGTACACAAAAGGCGCGTGTCCTGCTTCCGCGTGCGACACGTGTCCTAAAATCGCTCCAAATCCCGTGTTTGCTGTAAATGTCCCCCGCTTTTGCTTCCGAAGCAAAAAAAAAAACGGTTCGTTCTAGAAATAGAACGTCTCGCCGGAGACCATGCAGCAAACAAATATGCTAATGTAGCAAAACCGACTTCGCCGAAAACATCGTCGGAAAAAACTCGCCGGTGACTCTCGCTGGAGACCTTGTAGCAAAAACTTGACACTCTTGTAGCAAAAACCACAATACGGTTGTAGCAAAAAAGTTCTTCTAATGTAGCAAAACAGGAGAGCAAATGTAGCAAAACCAAATTTCGCCAGAGACATCACTGTCGATAGCAACGCGGTGTCATAGACCCAAGGTAGCAAAGCTGTCTACTGTCGATAGCAACGACATACACCAGTGGTAGCAAAAAACCTCCCATAGACGTACACCCGTGGCAGCAAAACAGTACACCGATGGTAGCAAAAGCCGCCCGCCATCGGTAGCATCTCCAGACATCTCCCCACGCGACCTTGGAGGTGGCCGGAGATGGCCAGGCGCGGCCCTTGACTCCAGCAAGGTGCAGAAACGGCCATTGAGGGCCTGCAGATGGGAGCTTAGGCGGCGACGCAGCCAGGCGTGGCCCTCATCTCCCCATGGTAGCACCTCCATGAATCAATCCATGGGCTCCTCGTTGGCCATGTGCTCCCCCTTGCCCCGCATCCGCTGCGGCCTTCCATTGTCGAGCCCGCCTCGCGGTGTGATGCGGCGCTCGCTGCCGGCTGCGGGTGTTGCGGCCGGTGCTACGGCCGTCGAGGATGATGAACCGGCGGCCGCACTCAGGTGATGGCCTCGTGCAGAAGCTGCTAGGCGCAGGAATACGGGGACAGCGAGCGAGAAGGACAGGGGGAGGCCGCGGGGTTGCTAGAGGCCAGCGAGCTGCGGAGCTGGGTGACCGGCGGCGTGGCGACGTGAGGATGCGAGCTCCTCCTTGGACGTCGTACTCGCGTGGGGAGAAGAGGAAAAAATTGAGGAAGAACGGAGGTCTGGAGAGGATACAGATGCATGGGTGGGGCCTACTACTTTGATGGCATCGTCCGGGAGATCGGTATCATTTTCCTACACACAATATACACGGTGTAACCGAGCTATATATATCGGAACGTCACGGTGAAGCTTACATATTACGGTGGGAGTACTACAACAATGAGCACATTTTCTTAAGTCAAACAGTGTCAAGTTTATATAAAGAATTACTGGCTCTCAGAGATTTTGTGAATGTACATATAGTGTCGTTGCCTCCATCCCTAGCGCCGCTGCAGCTCGCCTCCGCCTCCCCCTATTGGGTCACCTTGCGCGGGGCGGCTTCGGAGGTTCCCCACCCAAACCCTAAAACACCCTGCTAGATCACCTCCCACAGTTATTGTCGGCGTCAGCGTCAGCGGGAGCGGCCACGCCCAGCCGTCGAAGACACGGATAAGTGAAGGTAGGAAAGCTCCAGACGAACTAGACGTGAGGAGGAGGGACGTTGACGTGGGGTCTCACGGCAATGCCCGTACTTGATGGACTTTGGTTTCGGGAAAGAGGTGTGCGCTAGTTACTTCGTCGACTGATAGAAAAACAAGGGGGCACGATTTACCCAGGTTCAGGCCTTCGGAGGGAAAAATCCTACTCCTGCTCGTTTGTTTTTGAATGATGAAGAAGATTACAAGTCGCCAAGAAGGCAATGGATGTGCATATTAGATCTGATGTATGCTACAGGTGTTGTGTGTAAGGTGTCCTTCCAGCGACACTCCTAGCTTTTACGAGTCGGTTCTGAGTTAAATTATATCTCTATGCTTTCCTAGTTTAGAAGTTTTTTCTTGTTTCACACGACTGGAGTCGATACCTTCATGGGCTTTGTATCAGCTGAACTGCGACGGGTTTCGTGGATCTTAGCAGATCATCATATGGGCCCTCCGTTGGGCCGAGCCAGTTAAACTAGAGTCAGGTGCCCGTTGGGTATGCCTATG
The DNA here is from genome assembly GCA_910589775.1 of Avena eriantha. Classification (NCBI taxonomy): domain Eukaryota; kingdom Viridiplantae; phylum Streptophyta; class Magnoliopsida; order Poales; family Poaceae; genus Avena; species Avena eriantha. The sequence continues at coordinate 7,436,452 of OU342741.1, read as the reverse complement.
TTAGTAGCCCTAGAGTGTCCAGTCGAATCAAAGATTCGGGTGGAGATTTTGAAGTCTCGAGTACGTAGTCGAAGTCGATTGTATCACAAAGTGAAGGTACTAACTCAGAAGCACATCAGGCTAGCAGTTTGTATATTCTGAAAAATGTTTAGTAGTTCATGGGAATGCCGGTAAGCACGTCTAGCGACGGATCGGGACCAGTTAATTGTTCTAGGGGGGAATGCTACTTGCTCAGACTCGAGTCCTCGGACTCCGGCCGATAAGTGTTACCCAACGCGTCCGTCGGAATTTTCTTCACGTCGTAGGCATGGTATTTATCTGGTAAAGTGCAGCAAATACGGTTGCTAGACCAGTAGATTAGATCTCTAGGTCTTATCTTTGCGTCGCAAACGCATCATCCGAATATATTCTCGCAACGAATACGATCTGGACAGTCAAGGAGATGTTATCTCTTGACTCGACATTGATACGAGGTGCGTAGTGGGCGAGCCGCCAAGTTTTCGGTTGTTGTAGGTAAGGAGTCAACATTGTGAACGCAGTTGGCACAATGGACAATGCTATGAATCTTTGTTTTTTATAGGGTGTGCGATCAACGCTCCCTATGGAAGTAGCCCCTTAGCGTCTAGTCGAGTCACAGACTCGGACATAGACTCAAAGTCATGTATTTATCGGTCAACAACCTTATAAAGATAAGACATTAACCTAGACGTTCATCGGGTCAACGTTTCCTTATAGTTTCAAATAATCGTAAATCAAGTGAGGACGCAGTCGACGCACTTACTTTTATAGAGTGTGCGACAAGCGTTTCCTATGGGTAACTTGTTGCTGAGCATAGGCTCGCCTTTTCATGGCACCCGATAAGATACTCAACTCGGTTGATGTGTCCGTAGACGTAGCTGATTTTTTGTGAACTCATGTTGCAGGACCCAATAAATTGAATAGGTGGATGACGTTGGGCGCAATCAAGCGTCAGCCTAAGCCTAAGCATCTAATGGCACGCGAAAGTGTGGGTCCGCCATAAAAGCTGACTAGATTTGACTGCACGACGTGCGAGAATCAGGATTTGACAGCGGCTTCCCGGATTCTCGTGTGAGGTGGAGTTAATGCGGCGATGGTTTGTCCTCCGTGCTTCCACGTTTCTTCATGGATATGTGCCACGTCGTTTTGAAGTCCATCCATCGGCCAGGATCAATTTTGCTGGTATTATAAGAAAAGGGTTACAACAAAGTAAAAAATTTCCTCCTCTCATTTTCATTGTCGTCGTCTTCTACTACCTCGTGCTTCTCCACCATATCTAGGGATGGCACTGGCCGGGTCCACCACCTTCATACCCGTCCCGTTTAATTAGTCGGGTCCCATTTTTTACGAGACCCGTGACTAGGCCAGGGGCGGGCCTAGCTCAAGTCAAAGGTATTCAGGTGAATACCCAAAATATTTTAGCAAACTGCTGATATGTAAAGTTTATGCAATGTATATACAAAATATTAACCATCTTACAATGAAAGAAAGGATGTAGTAGCTCAACTGGTCAGAAACAATTGGTTGATCCTTTTGGTTTGGGGTTCAAATGCGCATGGCTGCATTTTTTGATATATTTTATACACAACTATTGATATATTAATACCCATTCTTAAAATTCTAGGCCCGCCCTTCGGCCGGGTTTGGGCCCCAATGGGTACCCGCTAGCACGTGAGACAGGTACCCGTCAGCGCGTGAGCCGGGAGCGACGCTGGCACATGCGGGAAGAAAACGACGATATATCGGGATGGGTTGGTGAAAATTGATGTGTGCATGCGTGTGTTGTCTTCGGGACTCCATATTCCATCGCGTGCATGTGATGTATGTTGTGTGTGTGCCTGGCTGCGTGGGACGTGTGGTTAGGCATATGATTATTAGCGATACGATTAAGGCTTAGAGCGGGACTATGGGTCTGTGGGTACGGGTTTTCCACCCACAGACTCGCCACGTTAGACTTGACAGGTCTAATTTTTTTACCAAAACCTCCCAGTTTAAGAAGGGTACCCGTCGGGTTTGCGGGTTTCAGGCCCCATTGCCATCCCTAACCATATCCAACACTGTTCTCAAGGTTTACCCTAGCAACTTCCTTCGCACTAGCATGGGGAAGTCAAGGAAGATCGCGGGCTCCACCTCCGGCACCGTCGCTATAAATAAGGTCACTAGCGCCGCTGGGATGAGGAGGACCAATGGAGATTGGCGGCAGTCAACCTGCACAGCTGAATATCTCCATCCCCTGAAGCAGGCCAGACAACTGGCGCTGACGAAAATGTTCGCATCCCCGGAGACGAGGTAATCCCCAATCCGCCACCGGGGTGGAGCGTCATGTTTGTTGCCTATGTTCTTCGTGGTCTTTGTCTTCCGGCCCACAAATTTCTTCGTGAGATTCTCTTTGTTTACGGCGTTCAGCTTCACCAAGATGTGCTAGTTGGTTTCCTTGTTATTATATGGCTGCTTTCTTCCCTTTCTCTTCCTCATGCTCTATTTGTTGTGTTGACAACACATCAATGCATGATGTGCACAAGCTGCTTACAATTGGGTCCAATGGGCTCCAGTTTCCATGCCTGGAACTTAATCCCGTGTGGATGAGCTCGGTTGGATTGGTGTTATCTTGAGGTGGCTTTATTTTGGTGTTGCCAAGTGGAATTTCTAACTGACTATGATGCATTAAGTCCGAGGCCAAACATTTGATAAGAACAGAGACTAAATTGGCCCCTATGTATCTAGTCAGAGATGAAATTGACATAGTACCTCTATGTGTAATCTGAGAGTAATCTAACCCACTAACCCCTCTTCAATTTATTTTTGTTTGTCATTTTATTTTGCAAGAACAGGAACAAAAAATGGTCAAGACAAAGAATTAGTTTTAGGATTTTTTTTATTTTGTAAACTTGTAATCTTATTTTCCTTTGTAAGTTATAAAACATTGGGATATTAATTGAAATAAAGAATATAATTCTTCATCAATTGTTGTAATTTTATTTTATTTTAATTATTATTTTTCTTTATTCTTTTATTGTAAAAAAACATTTTCATATTAGTTTTGAGTTAATAAAGTTAATATTTTTCTTGTATTTCAATTTGTAATCCTTGTATTTATGTTAATGTAAATAAATACTTTCTCCTTTTATTGTTAACATTATAAAGAATATTGTATTCTTATATTAATGTGATAAAGTTTCTTTCTTTTCTTATGGTAGTTGAAACATGTATAGGTTTGTATCTTATTTATAAATAAAAACTCAATTCTTTATTTGTGATTGAATTTCAGTTACTATTTTTTATAATTCAACATCATATACTTTTTATATTCAAATATACCATTTGAATATTCAAATTTTGATAGCTCAAAAGTCATGTAAAAATCCATAGCACCCACTTATGATCTAAATCTAAAATCATCAGAGTAAGAGGAACTCTAATGTCTTTGTGCCTTTAAAAGTTTGCACGAAAAATTCAGAATTTCTATGCACGAATGCAATACACACATCTAAATCCTGCCCTCTAATTATGGGATGTTGTATGAAGATATCGTACGTCAGCTTCTGCTAGTGCGGGTAATGCTTTGGGAGGGCAAGGACCTCGCTAAGGTAATACACGGGTCATTGCACCTCAAGAGTTTTTGCCTTCTTCCACGCGTTCAACGATGAGCACGGTGCTGACCACCTGGTTGGTGGCAGCGATGTATAGCAACATGGCCTCTCGTTCACAAGGATTTATCAGGACGGGTGGAGTCGATAGAAGGCGCTTGAGATCCTCGAAAGTTTCATGTGCCTTGGTGGTTCACTCGAATTTGTTCGATTTGCGTAGCAGCTGATAAAATGGAAGTGCCTTCTTGCCAGACTTGAATCGACTGAGCGTTGATATGTGTCCCGCCAGCTGCTGGACACCTCCAAGGTTTGTCGATGATAGTTATGAGATTCGACACATTTTTATGGCTTTTATTAATGGTTTTCTCCTGAATTTGATCGTTTTCTGGCTTTACCTAACACTAATACTTTGGTAACGAAAAAAACTTGGTTTTTAATGTGTGTTTCAGGTTTTGAATGTCAACAGAAGGATTTAATTAGAGAAATACAATATTCTGGAGAAAACAAGCAAGTCTCACTTTGGAAGCATGCGAGGGGAGATCACAAAAGCTTTAACGAGCAACTATACGGCGGGAATATTTTCTGACCATATAGTTCCCGTCGCTTCTGTCTTGTTAAAAGGGACAACTTCCGTGAAGAGACCGAGGGTAAAAACAGAACATAGCAGCCGCCATACCATCCAGAAGGGAGAAAGAAGAGATCCGAAGAAGAAGGAGAAGACGTTCTTCATCTCGCTCCACGATCTTCGACCTCCTAGCCAATACACCCTCATAGCCACTACTTGTACTTGAGAGAGAGAGGGATATCCACCTTGCAAGACTAGGATTTGAGCTTGTTTTTCCCATCTTGAATTGTGTTGGATATTTTCTATTCTTATTGTGGATCTCCACGGTAATACAAACACGCATTCCCTTTATTTGATTATATTGATGATCCTTTCTCTCTCATGTGTGAGTAATTCCGTTGGGCATGGGAGATGTAGGGGATTGGTGAGATGTGATATGCCTTCATATATTTTCTATTATTTTGTGATTGATCTAATTACTATATTATGTGTGCTTGACTTCCTATGGGATGCCTAATGCTTGTTATTCAATTAAGGGCCCAGACAATATGATACTTTGTTCTACATAGATAAGATCATGTTCGCTAGTACCGACGACCCCCGGGTGACATGGGGATATCAATGGAAAGCTAGTTGACTCGAGGATAACAAGTAACCACTGTGCTTATTGTATTAGTCCGATTCAAGGAGCTTAATCGCTAAACGACCTGAAGGGTCTTAATCGTCTAGTGTCTGACCATGGTTTTGGTAGCAGGCTAGTAGGATTACTGAAGTTGGGATGAAATCTACCAAAAGGAGTTCCGGCTAATTATGGGTTGCTCGCCTACACATATATCTATAAAATTATAGTTGTTACATTTACCACTCGTCTACCTGGCACAGTCACTATCACCATGAACGGAATCTCCCCGCGCCTTATTTCGCCATCTGCAAGAAACAACAAAACAAACAAAGTCATTCTTTACTTTTATGCTTTATATTTCTGAACTTTACATTTTAGTTCTATTTAAATCTATCGCATTTAATCAAAACCCCGTTCTTATTTCAACACTTGCAGTCGATTCACTCGAAGACCTGTGACAACTTCGGGTGTGATAGAGACTTCATCAATAAACACTTGCCTTTGGGCTCCCCGTGGGATCGATATCTGACCTTCGAAACTAGCTACAAACGATCTGTGCTCTTGCAGACATCAGTCGACTACTTCATTGTCAGGATTTCCTTTATCTTATTCGGACTTGGGCGACACAGGTGGAAAGTAGAGGTGTCGTGGACTAGAGGTGGCCGGCATGATCGATCTCCTCGAGGAGAGCGGAGGAAACATGGTGTAGAGGCAGCTCCCCTCCCCCGCGATGGCTTTGCCCCTTTGGGGCTACAACGATGGCTAGATATCAGCGGCGACGGGGATGGATCTTCGGGTGGATGTAGGCGGTGGCAGCGATGGACCTTGGCAGTTGTGCGCCTTCCACGACACCATCACACTACTCATGGCGGATCTTGTAAGCAAAGGCTCTGATAGTTCGTAGCTGATGATGGTGGCGCATGTGGGCCTTGTTATCTTGTTGAAGGCGTCATTGTTGCGATCTCCCACCCCCGTGTAGACACTTCGGGAGAAACCCTAGAGTAGGGTCTCTTAGATCGGATGATGGCGACTCTTTTAGTTTCGCTCTTCATCCTAAGGGCATCAGTCTTGGAACATGTTTCTGCCTAGATGGATCTGGCCGTGGAGCGGTGTTTATCTACCGCATTCGGTGATAGTGAGTATCGGTGGCATGGCGCAGTAGGGCCATGGCGACAAATGCGTGATGTTGGACACGCGTAGGTCGATGGTGGCTTCTAGCGTGTGGTGGCGTTGATGGCATACTTGGCAATGTCAATGCATTGATCCCTTCGTAGAGATGGGTTTGCGGAAGATGGTGGCCACAACTTCGGAAGCATGCACGTTGGTGTGTGGTGAGGGTATGTTGGATCGGTTGTGCTCCTAGCTCACCGGTGAGATGCTAGGCAAAGTCTTCGGTGAGGTGCATAGATGTGATGTGAGGGCATTGGCCTTCTTCGTGGCTACTCCCTCATCAGACTTGTAGGTGTAGCGAGTTGTCGCTAGGATGACGGCTTCGGGTTAATTTTTTGCATTTCTTGTAAGTCTTTGGTGAATAATCTAATAAAAAAGTTTGTGTGCATATGGCAGGGGCTCAACCTCCATTTCAGAAAAATACAAAAAAATATTAGCTACTCTCTCCGTCCGGAAATAAATGACTCGGAATTGTCTAGATTTACAAGTACGCGGATAAATTTGAATCTAAACAAATCTGAGTCACTTATTTAGGACGAAGAAGCGCTAAACACTATGTAAACACATTGTATTGATTTATCAATCTTTGATCAAACTTTAACTTCTCGAAATAAAATTTATACGCCTGGTTTTGTGTAAACAAGGTAGTACTAGTGCTTCCTTTTCGATCGCGTCCGTGTGCTTTTTCGATTCTGTCACGTCCGATCGGTTGGGGGTTGATCGGTTCGGCCGGCTTCGATCTTCATCCTTCGGTGGTGGTACTACGGCTAGGTAACAGTGGCAGTACTGGTCTTGGGATCATGGCCTCAAAGGACAGCCCTGCTGTTTTTTATGATGTTGAAGTTGGGAGTTTAGCTTTCAGTACAAAAGCATTCAAGAATGTAAGGAGGGTCATGTGGCCCAATGATTCTGTCCTTCGGAATCTCAGAGCTATGTTAACTTTTTTTTTAGGTACACTCATGTCATGTGGAGCTTCATATGCTTGGTTATTTAATGGATTACTTGGTTCCGTCGAGATTAAGATATGATAAAGTAATTAAGAAAGAGCTGGGAAAATAGATGAAGAAACTGGAAGTTTTCTAAAAAGTCATCAAATAATTAAAAAATTGATACTACTTCCTTACCTCCCATACATAATAAGTGTCGCTCGCCGGGACACTCTTTTTACAGGAGTATCAAATCAATACCATTAACTTCATTGTGATTTATATTTTATTTGGTATTTTATATAATTATTTTTCTTTTAAAAATTGGCCAAATTTATATTGATATTATTTAAAAATTCTTAATGCACTACTCCCTCCGCTTTCATACTAAAAGGACAATTCTTTTACAAAGCTAAAATATCTTATATTTTAAAACTGAGAGATTACATGTTAGGGAGTGTTTTCTTTTACTCTATGTTCAGTACTAGTAACACACGCTGTACAAAAAGAGTTGATCCGGACCGGAAGAGAGACGCGTGCATGCAGCATGTTTTGCAGAAAAGTAAGAAGAAGAGCTAGTAGCATAGAAAGCGACATTGCGGTCAAAAGAGAAGATGTCCAACACATTCCGAGGGCAGGAATTACGCTGATTGGAGCAAGACATTTCTCAGCCTTTTCGAAATGTCGCTATGTCGGTCGCTGATAATGACATGTACTATCACCGACAACCATGACACACATTGACGTACGACTACTTCCGATGAAAACATCTTGGAAGTACTAGTAAATCAAATGGAATTACTTACTGATCGAGCAGATACTATTACTAGTACTACTTCATATGTTCTGATGGAGTCAAATAATCCATTATGTAGTCTAGTCTAGTACTAGTAGTACTACTACTCCAGACGGACTGAAAAAGATTTCAAAATGTTGCCCATTTGGCTTGGCATGCGCATCCATGAGGCCAACATGTGGCATGCAGATCCATAATAAGATCAACTAGTAACTGAATAAATAATCAGGCGATGGAGCTGTGGAGCTTAAAACTACAAAGCTTTGCCGGTGCTTTCGCATGTTACTACGAGTAGTATGTATGCCTCCAACTAATTTATCTAGTACTGCAGCTGTGTGCAGCATCTCACACGCAAACATCCCTGCTTAACTTCTCACAAGGCACATGCGGTTTCTCGAGCACACTGTCACTGTCAGTTGGATTGACCTTGACCTTTGCATACATTTGTATCCAAATAAAATGAAAATCAAGGAGGACCATGCATGGAGAAGAGAATACTACTCCCTGCGTCTAGAAATAAACTTAGTCAAATCAAAGTCAGTTATTTCTGGACCGAGGGAGTACAACAACGGTTAATTTAACACTATACAAGCAGATCAGCAATGTGACGTGGCATTAAAAAAAAACAAGGTGGCATACGGTTCTGCCCAAGATTCTTCTCGTCGCCATCGGTCTCAAATAACCGGCACCACAAGCTAGTATAAATTAACCGACACGTACGTCATACGATCGAGATTAATAGCAAGCCGTACGTCCGGCTCTTTTATAGCGATCGAGCGGTACGAAGCATGGACACGGTACCGAGCTAGCAGAGCATGTCGTCGCAGCGAGAAGAAGCTTCCTCTAGCTTGATGTTGGGCCACGATCGACTGGTCGGTCGGTGCGGACGGCCGGGTTTCCATCTTCGCTCTTTGTGGTGGTACGTGCTACGACTAGCCAGGCTGCAACAGTGGCGCCAGTACCACTATTCGTGCGAGTGCGAGTGTGAGTGTGAGTAATCTAGATGTCTCTTAGTCATCTAGATATCTCGTTCCTTTTAAAATATAAGATGTTTTAACTTTGTGAAATATATCTAGATGTCTCTTAGTGTATACTAGTTCGTAGTTAACATAAACACTAAAAGGTTTTAGATATATTGTCTTCACAAAGTTAAAACATCTTATATTTTAAAACGGAGGGAGCATTTTTTTTATTACTTAGATTTTTCATGCAAGAAAGAAACAATAACCACATTGTGTGTACTAGCTAGTAGCGCACAGGGTAATAAAAAGTAAAACGCGAGGTGATCTGAATTTAGATGGGAAAGGAAAGGAACGGTCTTGACACACGCATGCCTTGCAGGATCGATAAGAAACGAGACCAGAAAGGCAAAGGGGAGAAAGAAACGCGCGCGCGGCAAAAAGAGAAGAAGTGCACATTTCGAGGGAGTTTCACTAATCCAAGCAAGACGCTGCTTTTATCCTTCGAAAATGCCGGTCGGTGACCGTGACATATATCATCGACAACGACCACACACACTTTACATGAAAGTAATAGGAGTATTGTATGGATCGGAGTAGACTATGCATAGAGCAAGTGAACAGGATTGTCATTGAGACTCATTTGGAGCGTGCAGACCAGATTACGTAACTAAATAATCATGCAATCGAGCCGTAGGCAGTTTCAGATTATTACGGTCTGGTAGTGCCTTCCATGTTACTAAGAACATCTCCACTCGTTAGCCGTTTCTAGGCCGAAATTCGGAGCTAAATAGCGCCGGACGGAGTAAGTTTTTGGTCTGGGAACGGCCGGTTTTTCAGTCGCGTTTACAAGCCGAGTTCCCACGTTTGGACAAAGTTTAACAAAACTCGGCGAATTTGGCGCGAATATAGGCGGATTTCATTAAGGGGCCGGTTCATACATATTAAGTTGAATTCGGGCGGACACCCAAATTCTGACTTCATATAGGCTAAAAAAAACTAAAAAAGGCCGAGGCGGGGGTTGTTGCCGGTGTGGATGTGCTCGAGGATGGCGTTGAGCGTCGGGCCAGGCGCACTCCACCATCGGCGGCGGCCCGCCGCATTGTTGCGCTTCGGCGGCGAGCCTAGAGGTCCTTGGTAGGCGGCAAATTCGGCGAGCCGGCGCTCGGCGGAGAACTGTTCCCAGTCCACGAGGTTGCCGGGGTCTACCGCGAGCTTGGGATCCGGCATCGCCACTATGGCGGCCTGGATCGCTTCGACCATTTCGTCACCTTCGGGGGCTAGCGGCACCGACACGCCACCGGCGTTGAGCTTCCACCCGCGCGGGCAGCGGAAGTCCGGCGACGCCATGTAGGCGGCGTCGCGGAGCATCCGCGCCTCCCAGGGTTGGATCGTCCGCCGGCCAAAGTCGCCGCGGAACCTCTCCGCCATCGTCTTCCCCGAGTGCTTCTTTTCGCGGGAGTTCGTGGTGGAGTGGGGGTGGGCGGGGGCAGTGTGATGTGAACCGGTGATGGAGCCGTGTTTTATAGGCCGAGACGGGCGGCGAAAGCGGGAGGGGTGTAGCGGCGTGGCGGGAAAAGGGGAAATGGCGGGAAGCCGAGGCGGCGGTGGCGCGCCATTACGGCGACGCGTGGTCGACGAGACGGGCAGTTATTGCCCGGCGGTCCGTCGCGGGAGCCGAGGCGAAAGGATGACGACGATCGGCCTCCAGTCGCTGACTGGGCGGGTCCACGCGGCGAATCATTTTTCTCCGCCGAATTCACTTCGTCCGGGTTCCCAACACGTTTCCAGTACCCCGGGAATGACATGGGATCTCCGGACAAATTTTGGACCAAATCCAGACGAAACCGGCGTCCTAGAAACGCGATTGAGCTAATTTTCAGCGTTCGGACGGAAAAACATCCCGAGAACCGTCTGCTGGAAACCCGAGTGGAGATGCTCCGATCCATAGGCAAACACCATCATCACGTGCGGCTTCGTCAGCACATGCGTCCACTGCCACAAGGGCTGACCTGCGTGTGGTGCTGTTGGAAAAACATGTGCTGGCTGCACGTATTTTTTTGGCAAAATTCACCGATCTATTAATAATCATCAATAGCAGTACAAAGAGTCCTAAAAGTAATAAAAATTATAAATGGGTCATTGGACTACCTAGCGACGACTACAAATACTGGCACGAGCCGAAGGTGCGTCGCGGTCCTCGCCCCTCCATCACCGAAGCCGGGCAAAGCTTGCCGTAGTAGAGCTTGTTGTAAGAGACGGACAAGAAGTCGTCGTGCTAACGCCCCAAAGAACCAGCGCAGCAGAGCAGCAACCATCACTGAAGATGAACAACGTAGATCGGAAGAGACTGGCCTTAAAACACATATACGAAAAATGACCGGATCCCAAAAAACCCGTCGGACACAGACTCCACGCGCCATCCACTGATGCTAGACGCACCACCAGAGCGAGGATGGGCGGGAAGGACCTTATTCTAACCTCAGGACGTAGCCGCCGCCTCAATATCCTGAAGAAGACATTGAAAATAGTGTAAACAAAACAATGAAACCACCCGTCGGCGAGAGGCCATGGTCCGCTACGTCTCCAAGGCCGCCGGAGATGGGATGGACCGGTGGTGTCGCCGGCGGAGGGAAGGAACCCTAGATGGGTCTGCTGCCGCCTCCTGGAGAGCTTCTCCTCGTACGTACCGGTTCGGTTTCAACAGATGGAACACAAATTAACTTCATTTCTCACAATGGATGTGTTATGCGTACGTGCATGCTCCACCACAACAAGCCAGATATATAATTGCGGAAAAAAAGGGAGATTTATTGACTTATAGACAGGTTTGCTATGGTGAGATAATGATGGTGATTAAAAGACGGTGGTAGTGTATGTTGGTGGATGGCAAGGTTGGTGAAGCGCGTTCGGGATGTGGTTTCTTGGGGGGGCGGAAGAAATTCCCGTTGTTTTGGCACCGACACGGCGACAAAGCTCTCAAGTGTCACTGTTTCTTGCCGAAGGGCGTCGGGCATACCTCTTCCCACTCCTCAGAGCGTACCGAGGGAAACCCTAGGACTAGTCCAGGCGGCAATGTCGTTGTCGTTGCTTTCGTTCTTGGAGGTGTTGCTTGGTGCGCGGCGATTTGAAGTGCTAGGATCATGGTGGGAATTCGTTTGAGTGCGTAGCAGTTACAGGTCATCTTCGTCGTCGATCCGCCGATGTCGATATTTTTCTCTTCTTGTTCCTTTTTATTTTATTAAGGTTGGTTGTGCTGTGTTTGCCCAGTGGTGAACTCTCGCAGCTAGCTGTAACTGTATCGTGTGGTTGCTATAACAATATAGTGAGACGAAAGCATGTTTCAAGCAACTTGAAGAAAGGTTGCAAAAAGTCACGGCAGTTGTGGCTAGAGTTTCTGTTAGAAATAGTTAGCACCTAATCTAGAAGATCTAGATCCTCTACCTAACCTAACATATTCGGTACGATCTGTTGTAATCTTACCCTAGTGCTTTGCGCCATATATATACACGCACGAGCCCCGCGTGCCTAGCTATTGTGCCGTCTGTGGTATTCCCAACTGCTATCTCTCTCATATTCTCTCAGTTTCCATCACTTCGCGATTTTTTCGCAGAAAAGCTGGTACTGTACCTCTATCGGGTAACAGTTTACGATGGCTAGTGATGTTTCTGCTCAATGGATCCGACTTCAAGTTGTCTTGGCACGAGAAAAACGAGAAAATAAAACATACTTTAGTTTCGGGTTTTTTCTTAGGGAAGCTCCTGCGTGACACGTGTCCCTCAAAATGTTCTCTAATCCCGTTTTTCTAAAAAAAAGTCCAGTTTTTTTATACAAAATGTCTGACTTTTACTACATGTTGAAAAAAAGGTCCGTCCTAAAATGGAACAAAAAAGACTGACTTGTCGAGACTTCGTAGCAAAAAAAAACTAATGCAGAAAACTCAACTTCACCGGAGACTCGCCGGAGATTTTCGTCGAGAGACCTTGCCGAAGAACTCGTGGTAAAAACTTTGTGGCACTATAGCAAAGCCATAAAACTGTTGTGATACTGAAGTTGGACCCTCTTCCTTATCCTCTCCTCTCCTGCTGCTACAGTTCTTTAAGAAGATCTCGCGTGCGCCGGGCCGATTCGAGGCCAAACTCGCCGGCGTCGCCGGTCGAGGGAGGCGGAGGAGAGGTGCCGGCGCCTTTAGTGTATATACTAGTAGTAGTTCTTGGCGTTTTGCCGGTGTTTGGAGTAGTGCCTAGGCTTTCTCCGGCTAGATCTTGGGCATCTCGAACTGGTACTCCGGCGGTGGCGCTCCGGAGGGCAGAGCGGACGGTGGAGTTGTTGGGATTGAGGATCTCCGCAATAAAGCTGTTTTGGGCTTTCTCCTTCTTGGCAGGGGCACCTTGTTGTGGCTTCTCCCTCCGCCCGGCCATGGCGGCAAGGGGGGGGGGGGGAGAAGAACAGTATGTCGTTGTTGAGTATGAGAGGGCCTTGGGGATCCTTGTTCAGACTTCTGCTAGGGCGCGACAGAGGTTGGTCGCCGGCGTGCTTCCGGCTTCCATGGTGGAAGTGGATATCGGCGAATCCCCTTTCCAATATGTGCCGATGGTCCCTTTTTGGTGGCCTCATTGCTGCCTTTTCCCTCTCGACCGGCCATGGTGGCAAGGAAGAGGGACGGGGTGGGTCTGCTGCTGCTGGATTTGGGCATCATCTTCGGTCGGGTGCTGGAGAAAATCCCTTGCGATGCAAGCAGCTGATCGTTCTCAGCAGTTCCTGCTTGTTTTGGTGGCTCATGTAGTTGTTTCAAGCCATCCGACATGCACTGCTGCTATCGACCAAACATTTTGCTCAAGTGCTTGGTGTTGGCTGCTCCAACTGGAACTACTCAGTATTTATTCTCTTTGGATGCAGTTCTTGGGTCTACTTGCTTCTCAAAGGATCAACTGAGAATAGCTGTCCAAGTTGTCTTGGCGATCTTCATTTCGCTCGGGTGTGTGCGCCGGAGGCAGTTGAGATCGCCTCTGATGTTGCTCCTCAGATTCAGCGATGAAGATCCCCCGCGTTGTGCTCGGTGATGCTCATTCTTTATCTACAACACAACTCTCAACCTCGTCCTCTAACGCCTTCTCGATTGCTGGTTGAGCCGCTGGCTCTGCGGTTGGCAAGGCTTTGTGAGGCCCCTGTGGAACACGGTTGCAGGTTCGGCAAGTCCATGTTCTTGATGGATTACCTGGTAGGCTCCAATTGTGTTCTTTTGCTTAGACTTTCTGGATTTTCAGCTTATACTCTTATTGGTGAGCTTGTAGTCTATAGGGTTGAATCGGAACTTCAATGTTCGTGTTGTAAGAGCTGGGTTGTACTTTGTTCCTGATAATTTAAAAGCTCTTCTGCTAAAAAAAAAAAACTGTTGTAGCAAAAACAACCTGTAGCAGAAGTTTTACGTGATGGATCGAGCTGTGTGAGTGCAGCGTCACGAGGATGCATGCACGTAACCGGATTGAAGGACAGAGTATATACGGTGGTGGGCCTTGACGATCACAAGTTTTTCTCTCCCAACTGCACATCACATCACTCGCAGGCTTGTCGCTTCCACGCTAGCATCAGAGTACACGCCGGTGGAATTGACGAACTAGTATTACTACTCCACCTTGCGCTAACCAAAGAAGCGAAGCGGGCAGGGCCAGAGCCAGGCAGACGCAGAAAAGTACTATCACGACTTGATGATAGAGAGCAGAGAGGAGTTTAGGTGGAGAGGCTTCAGTTGAGCGTCGCGAGTCCCTGCTTCGCTTTGCATGTGGAGGGGGAGAGAGAAGCAAACATGGGTGAGCATGTGGTGGCACGGTACGGTGGAGAGAAACTGTGACGCCGGTGTGGCAGCAGTGGCACGGCACGGCAATCATTGAAGCTTCGCTTCCCATCGCCCATCGCCCATCGCCCTCCGGCCTTAACTTGTCCTCGCTCGCTCGCTCGCCCACTGGCGTCCCACATGGCAGGTTCGGTTGCCACTTGGCAATGGCAGCTTCCCCATCGATCGACGACATGGCACCCACCTGATTCAGGTTCAAGCTCTGGTGAGATCGGGTGTGGTGTGCCGTGGGGCTCTGGCCCAGGTGTCTTTCATACCACACCTGTGTCGATGGTTACTGCGACCCCAAATGCAGGTATCTTAGGACGCTGATATGGACATTAAGTGTTAGCCTGTTGTTGACCCGTGAGGCTACATGAAATTTAGTCCCACCTCGTCTACGGAAAGAGGCCACACCCACCTTATAAAGGAGAGATTCCTTCCTTCTTTCAGTCCGGGCTTTTGGGATGGAGTGAGCTCTCTTCTTATTGTTAGGCCGTGAGCGCATGAACGTCCAGAACGTAGGCTGAGTGCTGGGCTGGGCCAAACGGATGCTAACATTAAGGTGGCAACGTCAAGATCGAATTATACTGAGATTTTATATGAGTGCAACAGAGAATATGTAAAATTCTTTTTGAGGACCCTTTTTTTTCTTCTTTCAGTTTGGTATTCTCTTCAAATTTGAATGCTAACACTATCTGGAGAAATGCGCACTGTCCAAACAGACCCGATAAGATGGTATCAGCAGAAAACCTTGTGTTGCTGACTGGCAACTCAAAGCGAGTGGTTCACGAACACCTTTTTTTTAACAAGTGGTTCACAGACACCGGTGCCCACTTTTTGTTCAGGCTGCATGGCAATCGCAGGGATCCGTTCACCATCACAACCGGTGCAGTCGCAGAAGGGTACTAATTAAAGCCACGGCATGGAGCTGCCCAGTTCATGAGAGGAAAAGGAGGCCAGGCCACCAACACACAGCAAAAACATTGACTCCGGCCAGGGGCCAGACCAACAAACCTTTCACAGCATTTACCGTCTTCCCATGCTTCGCGCTACACTACGGCGGCACGATCCGGAGGCGGCGCACGCGATGCACCACACTGCATTTCCACACCAAAGTTAAAAGGCCAACAACACAACTCAATTCAGGCATTTGTTGGCAGCGTAACATTGCATCACATTCCTGACGCATGACCTCATATGGGAGGCACATTATTATGACAGCAGACACGCAATACAAAGTGTGCGAGGGATAGATTGTCTTTTTGCTGCTAAATACACGAAGACCGGCTACCAAACTCGACACGTACGTATCAGATGCTGCTGTCTGAGGAGTTGGCTGTACCTGTAAAATCGAGTTATGTCGACGACAAGAGATTGTGAAGCATTGATGACAGGGACAACGCTGTTTTCTCTTGCTGGAATGTTGCATGGCACCAAGATTTGCCTCAAGTAGAAACCAAATCAGCCTCGGGGGGATACTGTAGCCAGATTAATAATAATATTGTAACAACATACACGTCGCATTGCGGATTTGGGATCATGACCAAAATATGGGGGATCCTATGCCAGGATATAACAGTTAGCAGCGGGATCGTTCTAAAATTGCTCGCACGGCTCCAGTACACTTTGAGGAATTATTGAGGGCGCAGCTCCAGATGTAGAACTTACTGAAACTGCACGGATCTATGATGAAGTTGTTGGATCTGACTGTAGATATGGGGCGAAGTGCTTCAGTGTCTCCTCATACACTGGTTTCTTGAATTCAACAGCCTGTGCAACATGGAACTATATTAGGTACATGATTCCAGATTCAGGAAGACAGGAGGGTCGGGTACTATGGAGCTGGAAAATGCATGGCCCACCTTCTCAATCACTTGCTTAGGTGTCATCCATGTCCATTCAGCGAACTCTGGCTTCTCAGATCCATCACCCATCAGGTTGATCTCATCGTCAGTCCCGGTAAGTCTGAATAGAAACCTGCTCATTTGCATTATGAGCCCGCGGTTAACATACCAAACATGGTTAATTCAAAAAATGTTTTGTGTATACCGACGAGATTTCAATCTAGAACAATGGGAAGATATTAGTGCCACTGACAGCAATTAACACATAAAAACATCTCACCAAGTTGCAACATACACAAGTCTAACTGGGTTCAAATGACAGATCTATGCCTATTGCTTAGGCCCAAGCCTAGTAGGACTGAATGGAAGAGTATAAGAGAGGTGAGGAGATGATATAAGTGGGCTGTACCTGTGTACCATAGATCCACGGGCTCTGTAGCCAATCTTTTTATACCCATACATAACAAACTACCAACAATAAAATTTACACCAGTGACATGAGCTGTTGGAAAAAGATAACAGGGTTGTATCTAATACCAACCTATCAACAGCAGAGTATAAACTTAGAAAGAGATACAATCATCACCACCAAACAGATTTTGGTTCTATGCCAATCAAACACAAGGACATAACGCGGCCTTACTGCAGGCTACGGTTAGAGTTTTAGAGCTCCAGCTGCTCAACAGTTCAGCACTTGCGAGTTCAGTTCCATGGAACAACAAATATTGTCTAACCGTTACTGGCTATAGGGAAGTACATGTCCTGGATTAAAAATCAATACTCCCTCCGGTCCATATTATTGTTCTCAACTTTGTCTAGATTCGTATGAATCTAGTTAAGTATTTAGACTAGATGCATCCGTATCTAGACAAAGTTGAGAACATTAATATGGACCGGAGGAAGCACGAAGCTTCCTACCAAGGGATGCATTTATGAAAACAATAGATCAGCATAGGAATGAAACTGGGATGCATGTGAGTTGGTTGGATAGTAAGCTGTTTATCACTCACAGTTTTTTAATGGCTCCTCAGCCTTTCCTGCCTATATATCCCCCCTCCTAAAGGAGCTTCCTATTGAATTTTTCCACGTCTCGTATAAATTTTTCAACGTACAACAACAGGAGACATGTATATGCACATACACAGCGTGCAACAATGTACCCCAATAATACATACGGGTGCACCCAGTAAAACAATTCATTTACAGAGCATTTAATTCATCATGTAGGTATAACCGCATAAGGTGTTAAACAAGGACCTCTGGGAATACAAAAGATGGTTCCCTAGAAACTGATTTGTAACGTATATATTGCATACAGCTACGACATATACAGCCTTCAACGATAGTTACAATGCATACATACAGTGTAATTAATAACGAAGCATGTTTTGATACTAATAAGGATACTACTAAGGCATGTTAAGATATCAGCATGGACACTTAAGATAATGCATATTTTAATGGATTTTTCTAACAAGTCAACTGATATCTGATTTAGTTTGAGAATCACTACATGTCATGTATAATAATGTCGTTGTTGGCCGAGAGGTCTGTGCAAAGGGCTATATGGGAAATTAGGAGGCAAGATAAGTGGGACCTGCAGGACCAGTGAGACAGGCAAGAGCTCACTGATGTAGCATTGCCTTGGCGACAAGGCCTCTGTCTGGCAATGCCTCCGCGGCATAGTTTGTGTGATCTGCTTATTGCAGGACAAAACAGGATAAGTGGGATTGGGCGCTTAAACCCGCCTAAGCAGTACAGGTCGCCATGAAGCAGTTTTGCGGGCTGTGTTCACGGGACGGGCTTCAGGATATGTGGGCAGTCCCGTTTCATTTGCAGCCTTATAGCTACCCGTTGTATCTTGGTGTTTGAGTCTTCTGTCTGCTAATTGCTACACCGTCTGTAAATTGGGCAACTCAAACTCAATGATTCGTTCAGAAAAACAACCTAGTATTGGGGTTATGAATAAACAAGTTACGCAATGATGATTAGCCATCCAGGTTTGAAATTCTATAAAACGTTTTTGGTAGGACTATTCTTGCATGTCGAAACAGGCAAAGACCCACAGCAAAATGTGGATACCAGGCATCATTCTTAGGTCAAGTAGTTCAGCAGGCATACCATTTCTGAGCCTGGCCCTTCCAGTTTGTTCCCCATCTAGCATTCAGCTTGTCTCTAACATCCGCGGGGAAATCATATGTTAACCAATTGGGAACCTACACAGACCCGCATAACACGATCAGCAGAAATATCTTTTGACAATAATCATGGAAACAAATTAGCTCAACTACATATTCGCTTAGGACAGTTGAAAGTAGTCATTTCATCCATGCTCTGCCCGAAAATGATCAGAAGAACATGGGTAGCAACCAAGAAAGCGACTGACCTCGGCGACGATCTCGGCAGATGTAACACCGGTTTCTTCCCTCAATTCCCTGACTGCAGCTGCCCTTGGTTCTTCGCCTGCGTCTATACCGCCCTGCGGCGACACAAAGCAGTCGCACAAATCAACTAGTGGTCGGTTTTATGTCTACCAGTATGCAACACTGATGATAGAAATCGATCGTTAAGCTACAGAACAGCAACTTCCACAGGCAGTAGAAGAGTCACCAAACTGTCAGTATACCTGAGGCATCTGCCACGCGCTGGGGATGTCGATCCTGGACGCGGAGAAAATCTGCGGCAGGAGAAGAGAAGCGATCAGCGGGAGAGGGGGGTTCAGTATAGACGGGGACTAGGAGGGCAGGAAGGGGGAGGGGTTTGCCTTGGTGAGGGAGGGGTCGGCGAGGCAGATGCCGACGTTGGTGCGGTAGCCCTCCGGCGGCGCGTCCATGGAGGCGGACACGGCGAGAGGCGAGGCCGAGCAGGAGAGCGCGGGGCCGGCGCGGCGGGTGATCCTGGGGAGCCGGAGGACGGCGGAGGAGGAGATGGAGTTGGAGATGGTGGGGCTCAGAATGAGGCAGCGTGCGGCGGCCACCGTCATCGGTTTCCGCAAGAAGATCGATTGGGAGGTGAGATGGACGGAAGAGTTGTGGCCGGTTTGGACGGACCGTGGATTGGGTGACGTGTGGGCTTACTTTTGGTAATAGGACAGGCCCAGATCCATTCGTCTTCTGGCCGTGTGATGAAACTGATGCCGAACGGACTCGGTATTTTTTAAGGGAGGACAATAGTATAATCAGTTGGCTATAAACCAAGTGTCATGTTATCTATAGCTAATTTAGAAATAGCATGTACAATAATGATCTACAAAAATATATTATTTTAGCATTATATGGTCCACCTTTCATTATTTTAAAGTGCCTAAGAGCACATGTTAGAGCTGACTCTTGCATGAGAGTCCACTCTTCTTCTCTCCTATTCTCTATTTCAACTAGGCAAGGAAATAATATTTTAATCTTTATAGCCAGCTGACTAGGAGTTATTGTACTTGCTCTTAGCCTCCGAGCTGTAAGCATGAACAACTTTACTCCTGCTCCCTTTGTGGTTCGGAGCAGGCATCTAAATCCCCGGTGGGAAAGACAAGATGAACGTTGATGCTGCTGTCGTGAAATCACAGAAGAAGGGAGCAGTGAGGGCTGTATGTCGCGAAATCAGACATGTTTGGCTAATAGAGCTACCAGTTGGTCTTAATATGCCTATAATCCTTAGTATTTCTGAATAAAAGTTTACGAGTTCTCAAAAAAGGAATAGCTTTACTATTAAGACGCTCGCTTCTTTCATGTTCGGGAGTGTATTTACTGGGATAGAAAGAGAATGGGCATCGAGAGCATAAACGGGAACTAGGAGGGCAAGAAGGGGAGGGGTTGCTTTGGTGGGGACGGGGGTCGACAAGGCAGATGCCGACGTTGGTGCGATAACCTTCTGGTGTTGCGTCCATGGAGAGCACGACATGTAGAGATGTCGAGCAGGAGAGCGCGGTGGAGGAGGAGGTGGTGAAGGAGATGGTGGGGGTTGTCATAACCGTTGAAGTATGATCCAAATTCAATCGAGGAGGCTAATTTCTGACGAGCGGAGCGAGGCGCGTCGCCGGTAGGTTTGGTACGGATCGTTGGAGACATAGTTTCCACCGCTATATATATCTCTTGTAAGCCGCTGACTGGGATGAGTTGCATATGTAAAAATCTCTGGCATTGTGTAAACACTCCCCGTTATAGTGAAGTTTTGATGGCTGGCGCTCGTGATTTTTTTTCTCTTTGTTGAAGAGGTTTTTCACGTTAAATTTGTGTCTCTTTACCGTGATTTGTTTTTCGTTCTTTGTTATTTGCTTATTGCGTTCATAACAATAACGAGGAAGCGGTGTGGCGACCACCTTCATCCTTGTGTCGAGAGATATAGAGTGAGGGGAGTGGCGGGTTTGCAGGGACCGCTGACTGGGTAACGACCTTCTTTGGTAAGAGGCCTGGCCTGAAATGGTTTACCGATTAAGAACCCCTTGAGCATGGGTGCGCTCTCTTTTGTTTTTAAGAGAATTCAAAAGGTGAGTTTAGAATAATCGAAAGATTAAAAAAGGAGATGCTGGAGTGTATCATGTCACTAGGGATGACGGAGGGGCGATCCGCTGCATATATATGCTTACTATTTCGTCGCACCATGTACATATAGGAGAAGCTGTTGCAAATTTATGAACCCTAGACTACCGCTTGTTACTAGTGTTTTTCTCCATCAAAACGTGTTGGCGGCAGAACTCCTACACGATTTTTGCAATGTAGATGCAGAAACAACGTAGTTTTGTTCAAAATTCAAAGTTTTTTAGATCAAAAGGGATTTGCTCCCTTGTTCATTTTCATAGCAGAAAAGAAACACCAGGTTCACAAACCAAAGTTTCTAGGAAACCAGTACAAAAGCAGAAACAAGAACTAAAGCCATTACAGTTCTAGAAGCCTAAAACACCAGCTCAAAAGCCAGACGGACTCAAAAACCACCACTACACTACCGAGGGGGAGCAAAGGAGTACAACATGCAAGAACCAGTGCTTCAGGTCACCACATGGATGGAGTCATATTCGCTTCGGTGGATTTGCAGGTACTCCAGCGACACCCTCCCGTCATGAACCTTGCTCATATCTGTGGTCTTCCAAGAGGAAACCCAGCCAAAGTCCGATCCAAGAAGCGGGGAGTTTCCCCTCCTTCTAATTCTTTGAAAGGAACCTTCTAGTTTTCTTAGGTAGGATAGTACCAGATGCCAAACTTGTTTCATATTAATCCAGCTAGTTCTATTAAAACTAGGCTATTTCTAGAATTCTACAGTCCCTAGAGGACAACTGCAGAAAATACATTGAAATGCAATAATTTTTTGTTGCATAACCATCTACTAGCTACTGATTCAAAGTCAGAAATCTGAATATTAAACACTTTAAAGACTTCTGACCAGAGAAGTTTAGTAACAATACATTCAAACATCAGATGGTAAACAATCTGAAATTCTTTATAGAATTAACATTCTAAAGGTTTTGAAATGCCTCTAGCCCTAAGATTATGTCTAGTCATAATTTCATTCTGGGAAAGAAGCCACGGAAAAACCTGAACCCTAGGTGGAATTTTTAGTTTCCACACAACATGCAAGAATTTTTTTTCACACCCCTAAAATTAATAATAGAGTACATGGAACTGGAAGAATAAACCCCTTTTGATTCATGTTGCTAGATGAGTTGGTCTTTCTAATCACTAAAGGAAATACTTCTAGCAATGACCAATAACTCTTGCCACTAAATCATTAAACTTTCAGAAAAGGTTCCTCTAATCTGATCCACATCCCAAAGCTCAGCAATGGTTTGAGTCTGTTGGTTGGAGATAAAATAGCCATCCCAAAACTGGACAGCTAAAAGGGAGTTACCAAACTAGATATTCTCCCAAAACTTTATTTTCTACCATTTCCTACCTTCCACATATACCCTATCTCAATTGCCTTAGATTCCCACATCACCCCTTTTCCAAAAAGTGGAAGGATGAATATCATGGCAAGAAAGGATATTGGGGTTCCTAGTTTCATACTTAGCATCTATAACTTTCCTCCATAAGGAACCCTCCCCCTGAATATATCTCTTGATCTAGGACCCAATCAGACATATGTTTAGGTCTTGGATATTTGGAATACCCAAACCACCAAACTCTTTTTTCATGCAAACAGAAGGCCAATTAGCTAAGTGTAATTTGTGGTTCCCCTCCTCAGCCTTCCACATGAACTTTGCCATATGAGAGTTAAGCAATATTAGGGCCCACTTAGGGAATTTAAAGAAGGAAAGAAGATAAACATGTATACTAGCTAAAACAGACCGAAAGGAGTTCTTTTAGCAGCAGAGGAGAGTAATCTACCTCTCTAGCCAGAAATTCTAGCAAGGAGGTTCTCAAACAAGAGTTGTAGATCCTCCCTACTAAGCCTATTAAAATGGAGGGGAATCCTGTAGGGGTTCCGCGTATGAAAACAATAAAATTTTACCCTACGCCCCTGAACCCCTGATGTTGCCAGGACCTATCTATTAGTAATACAGTAATGGAAGGGGCTTTTCGCGAACTTACCCTTGAAGACCGAAAAGCATTGTCAATGCTCAGGAGAGCGTGGTTGATGTAGACGAGCCGAAGCCGACCTCAAGATCGTGATGAAGTCCTTGCGCTCCTACGGCTCCAACGACTTGAGTGCCTCAAGTGTGACACCTCTAGGGAGTTACACACGTCCGGTGCGTGACGATGACTCCCGCTTCCTCGATCCAGCAGCAGTTGCGGAAGTAGAGCTCCTAGATCCAAATCCCGCAGCGAGGCGGTGCTTCGCAGTGAAGATATCTCTCGTTCGCGCAGTCCGAACTTGGAACCACGGTCACGAGAGAGAGAGAGAGAGAGAGAGAGTATCAATTGGAGGTCTCCCCAAAAGTGAGGAAACCTTTATTGAATATTGTGTATATTTATCTGGCCAAATACTCCCACTATATATAGGGGAAGGGGAGGTACTACCTCCCTCAAAGTCTCGGGGTGGGACTAAAGGAGAGGAGAGGGGGAGGGGTGGCACCGCAGGCCACCCCCATGGGCCCCGCGCGGGGTGGGGGGGCTGGCCCACTAGGGCGCCGGCCACCCCCTCTGGCCCTTCTCCCTCTTGTCTTTCCCTAATGGGCCCTCTTCCCTCTGTAATTGTCCTATTAAGCCTTTTGACCTTTAAATTGATTTTCTCTTTTATTAAATAATTATGAATAAATGATTAAATCAATATTTAACATTCATTCATATATTATTCAACCTCCGTGGCTATGGAACACCTTCCACCTCCACTCTGGACATCCTCCGGACTTACCGAAACCTTCCGGTTTTCTCTCTACTATTCTTCGGCGATTCTTCCGATCCTATAATCACTCTCTAAGCATCATCAAACCCTTAAGAGTGATACCCTACGGTTCGGGAACACTCTAGACATGGTCGGGACACTCCCGGACCAATGATCGACAGAGGGACCTGGATGGCCATGTGACCCCTGTGCGTTCCACGAAGATCTTTCGTCGTTTGAACCGGGACGGTCGTGTCTTATTCCCTTTGTCTCTCGACACTTGTGATGACCCACAAATATAGGGGGTGTATCGCAGTATTTTCGATAAGTAAGAGTGTCGAACCCAACGAGGAGCAGAAGATGTTGGCTAGTGGTATGGATCAGGAATTCTCTGCCAACACTTAGCAAACCGATTTTTAGGGGGTTTTGATAAAGCAAGTAAACAAAGTACGAGTAAATAAAAGACGGTAGGAATAAATGCAGCAAGTGGCCCAAACCTTTATACAACAAAGGACAAGCCGGTTGTATTACTTAAGATGACTAAACATTCTCGAGGACACGTGGGAAGACTGTCAAGTGCTTTCACTTCATATAGTTGATTAATCTTTTTTAGCTTGCTAAGTGCTGTGTGGGTGAACCTGTGCTAATGTACCGACCTTCCTAGGACTAATACATACTTGTGATTATACCCCTTGCAAACACCCGTAAGTACAAGAAAATAATTAAGGTAGAAACCTAACTACAACTTTAAACTCTAAGACCCTTACGTCCCTTGTGCAATGGTTTCCTAACGGGGGTTCAGGTTTTTGTCACTCCGGCAACCCCTATGATTAGTAGGCAAATACACAATGCATTCCCCTAGGCCCATATAGGTGAAGTGTCATGTAGTCGACGTTCACATGACACCACTAGAAGAAGTACACCACAACTTACATAACAATCTATTGAATCTTTCTCAACACAACTCCACTACTAACAACATGACTTCTCCCATGTCCTCAAGAACAAAACGAACTACTCACAAGACATCATATGGATCATGATCAGAGAAGGAATAATGATGTATAATAATCTGAACATAAACAATAATTCAATGGCTCACTCAATAGCATCAACTACAAATAGTAATCAACACCAGGAAAGTTTCCCCTATGAACTAATGCAAGATTCAACTCAATTGTTACAACAATATGGAGATGGTGATGAGGGTGCTGATGGTGATGATGGTGGTGATGATGATGATGATGATCCCGATGAAGTCCAGCTTGATGGTGGTGTTGATGGCGACGATCTCCCCTCTCCGGGAAGGAATTCCCCCGGCAGAAATCTGTCTGTCGGAGAGATCTTTCTCTCTCGGTGTTTTCTGCCCCGCAGAGGCGGCAGAATATTTCTGTGGTCGCTCCCCGAGTCTTAGGGTTTCGGGAGGATGATATACGCCAGAGGGGAGAGCCAGAGGTGGGCCAGGGCAGCCACACCACCTCCTGGCGCGGCCTAGGGCTGCCCGCGCCAGGGGGTGGTGTGGGCCCCCTGTGGCCCATCTCCACTCCCTCTTCTGGCATCCTTATTCTTCTGGAAAAATAGGATTTTCCGTATATTTTCCTGGATTTTTTGATATTCACGAATTTTGCCTCCAAACAACACCTTTTCCATTAGAATCCTGACTACGGCGGTCCATGCTCCAAAAGTCATCAACCATGCAAAACGGATGAAATAACATAAGTATCACCTCTCAATACGAAATATATCAATGAATAATAGTGAATTAAGACATAGAATAGTGATGCAAAATGGACGTATCAACTCCCCCAAGCTTAGACTTCGCTTTTCCCCAAGCGAAACTGAGCTCAATAAACATGGCCTCAAGTTTATGGAGTGAAGAGTCGATAAAAGAATACGGACAAGAAGCATCACATTCATGAAATACATAGATCATAATTGAAGACAACTCACTATTATATAACTCAACTTGTAATAGGTAAAGGAAACACAATAAAGATACATAAAATGAATCATAATTGGTAATGACAAACTTAGCTCTTGGTCGAAGAATAGTTGATAATTTGTTGGAGTTCACAAATAGCTGGTTTTCAAAGATAGCTTTCAAAGTAGTAAACATCAAGATAAGAGCAATGTGCAAAACAAGGAACATAAGAAACACGATTGAATAAATCATCATATGAATGAATGAAACACAACAACTAAAAATACTTGCTGAGATAGAAGGGAATAGGTTTACTGACTCAACTACAAAATAAAGAAAGGCCCTTCGCAGAGGGAAGCAGGGATTGCAAGTCTCATAAAGAGCTCCCAAAAATTAGCTTTCGGCTCTCATTGCCCCTATCATAGGCATCTTTTGGTGATTAAGGTTAAAGTGACACAACTAAGAGGATATGCTTGACAAGTTATAAATTGAAGTCCCATGTCCCTTACTTATGAGTATCGATCCTCATGCTACTCAACTTCAGTCTCGAGCAAGCTCTTGTCATTGTAAATACATGCGTATCATTGAGAACCACCAACGGGGTACCCCTTGCACATGACCAGGAGCTATCCCATAATCAAAATGACAAGGCAAGCAGACAGTGAGCATCTCAGCGATCTTTTTATTTGCTATTTGCATAGGTTTTTACTGAGGATGCTTCATAGAATGCTCACTATAGCTATGCTGCAAGTTTCCACCATGATTAGGCATGGCTTAAGCTAGCGGCCCAGGCGTTTCTCTAACACACATATAAACTCCATGATCTTACAAATTCCACTTTTATTTCACACCGCCGGGATCCATAAGCAAAAGAACATGATATCAACTAGGTACAAGCACCAATGAAGTGTTGAAAGCGGTCCCCATGATACATGTTTCTGCTAACTTCAACTCATAAAGCGCAAGCATATACGCAACAAAGAAGGACCCAATGGTTCAAGTTTATTAAATGCAAGAAAGTAAAGTGTGCCATCAAGTTCGTGAGAGCTTTAATCACTACTTTTCACATAACAAGTTTAATTTGGGAGGTAGACAAAACAAGAATTTACTTGAAATAGCAATAATGCTAATAGGTAGGTATGGTGGACACAAATGGCAAGGTTTTGGTTTAAAGGAGGTGGATGCACGAGAAGAATTCCCTCTCAGTACAGGTTTTTGGCTAGCAAGGCTGGGTAGCAAGTATAAGAGTTGAAGGAAACAAACAAACATACAAGCGATAAAGACAAACATGCAATCTTCCTTGGAAACACAAAAGATCTTAACTAGAGAATACTAAACTTATGAGCAAATCAAGAAAGAAAGATGATGAAAATATTTTTCTTTAGAGTACTTATATATTTTTCATTCAACTCTCAAAAATAGTGTTGCTACTAAACGAGCCAGGTTTGCCAAAACCAACTAAATTAACTCAATGATCCCAAAGTGATACCAATACTAACAACAAGATCAATCATATAACCATGAATTGAAAACTAAAATAAGCTATGCAAAAGAGTAAATGATAGAACTTCTCATTAATATTCCATAACGGCAACTCACACCAAGGGATACATATCTAACGAGACAGGGGACACTTCCATAATGCAAACCATACTACATAATAACTCCTCTATTCATGATATGACTCTACTAATAAGGTAAAAAGATTGAAGATAGTGATATGATACCGCGGCACTCCCCCAAGCTTGGAACAAACCAAGGGGATGCCAAACATGATGACGAATTACTCCTTCAGTGGTGGTGGTATCCTCTTGATGAGCTCTTTGATCAGTTTCCCCAAGTCCTCAATCTCGAAGGTGAGAGTACGAATCAACTCCGAGTTGTGCTCAATACGGCTCATAATCATGTCGGGTTGAGAATTCCAGCTCTTGCTATTCTTTCCCCACTCTTCCTCCTTGAAGTCTTCTTTTCCTGCATGGCTAGAACGAGGCAAATCCCAATTGGAGGGTAATTTCCCCTTGGGCATATTCTGGTATTGATGCTCATGGATAAGGGTATGGAAAGGATTCTTGGTGCGTGGAGGAAGTGACCAGGGATCTGAACGGTGATGAGGAGGCTTCCCTCCAATAGTCCTGGTGGGGTTTGCCACTACTCCAATTCTCGCAATGGTAGTGTCGGTGTGCTTTGCCTCCTCTTCGCCTTCACTCTTGATCTCCTTCTCCTTCCCGGAGTCTTGGAGGTCTTCCTCCATAGGTTCCTTCCCCTTATCCTTGGCGGACACCATCGTGCTTCTAAACTTTCAAAGAGTATGTCCTAGCAGAAACAGATCGAAACAAAAACACGACAAAAACATGGTATACGAACCTCGGGGGCTCCGGGAGATTATATATTATGAAGTTTCATATCAAAAGAAAAGTACTGGGTGAAAACGAGTCGGAGGCGGAGTCCGGGGTGGACTCACCACCTGGTGGCGCGACTAGGGGAGGGCCCGCGCCACAGGGTGGTGTGAGCCACCCCAGCTCCGTTTCTGTCCCTCTTTCACTTCGTAGCTTTCCTTATTGACTGAAAACTGCAAAAATATAGTTGGATTGTATTTTCGTGGAACTTTTCTTACCAGAACTGTTACCTATTTGAAAACAGACTCTGCAGGTCTCTGAATTTGGTATCTAGTAGATTCTTCCAGAGTCATCACTTGAATAACATCAATATCTTCATATTCATACACTTATTACTTGAGTCATAAAACCCTTCTCTTCCTTATTATACCATTATCTCTACTTCCTGGAAATTTCTTTCACACAAAACTTCACACAGTTCTCATTAGCAACATTGGTATAAGTGAAGTGATAAAACCTTTTGAGTCTAACTTCAACTGAAAACCATCAAAACATAAGCTACTGTAGCAACTCCTTCCGAAAACTCAAAAAGAATTCAAAAAGGAAATTGAAAAAAGAAGCAAATGCAAGAGTGGCAAAATCTGTCAAAACAGACCAGTAGGTAAAGATCATTTTTTTCAAAAATCTTATGTTGCTCAAATCAAAAAGTGAAAAACTAACGAAAGTTAAATAACACCCTGGGGCATAAGCACAAAAACTTACAGCTCAATCCTACATACACACATCTCTCACGAATTTTTACGGTGCAGCACAAAAATCTGTTTCGGGACAACAACTTCCCCAAATCTTACTTCTCTCTCATTAGAAGCTGATCTTGACACAAAAACCAAACAAAACGGATAAGAAGCGGTTATTACTGAAGTAATAACTTCCAAGACTCAAAGAAACAAAAACATACTGAAAGCAAAAACAAATTGGGTTGTCTCCCAAAAAGCTCTTTCTTTATAGCCATTAAGATGGGCATGATAATTTTGAAGATGCTCACTCAGGAATGTGAATTGAAGTAAAAGAGAGCATTAAGAAGCAAAAATACACATGTTTAAGTCTAACCCACTTCCTATGCAAGGGAATTTTGTAAACAAACAAGTTGTTGAAACCCGAGGCTACTTGCATAAGAAGGCAAAAGAAGTGCAACATAAAAACTTTCAGCATAAAACGAGGAAACATGATATTATTGAGATGCACAAGAACACTTTTTCCTCTATCATAATAACTTTCAGTATCATGCATAAACTTAACAATATAGCTATCACAAGAACCATCGTAGCAATGATCACTTATTCTAACAGAAAACACAGGAATACTAGCTCTCATAACACTACTTTGTGAGATAATATTAGAGGTATCCTTACAAAGGATAGTGTGTGCCTCTTCTTCATACTTAGTAACAAAGCCTTTCACATTTTCTATTATAGGTTCATCAACCATTTGTTTATCAGGTTCAACATCTTTATTCATACTTTCATCTACCATACTAGCCATCATAGAATGTTCCTTTACCTTAACTGGGAAAGGCATTTTCTCAATATAAGGTTTAGGTAAAACATGATTAGCAGTATAAACTTCGGTATTTCTTGCAGGAACACTTTTAGCAATATCTTTATAAGGTTCATGATACTTATTCCACTTCTTTTTAGGCACTTCAATGTAGGAAGCAAAAGCCTTAAAATAAGAAGCAATAGCTTGAGAATCTAGACCATAAACATTTTTAATATTTTGAAATTCATCAGTTCCCATAAAAGATTCAATGCATTCATAATCATAATTTATACCTGACTTTCTACCTTTTTCATTCTCCCAAGCTTCAGCATTGTCTTGAATACGGTCCAGAAGATCCCATTTAGCTTCTTCTTCCATACGAGTGAATGATCCAGCACAAGAACCATCCAATAAATCTTTATCATGTAGAGGGAGCCTTGCATAAAAGTTATTGACAATAATATTGTTGGGGAGCTCATGAATGGGACATTTGAGCATTAGTAACTTCAATCTCCCCCAAGCTTGAGATGTACTCTCTACATCAAGAGGCCAAAAGTTGTATATTTGATTCCGATCTTTATGAATCTCACTAGGAGGATAAAACTTTGAGTAAAAGAGAGGCACTATTTCCTCCCATTCCAGAGCTTGACCATTCTTCAGCAGCTTATACCATTCCTCAGCTCTTCCTTTCAGTGATAATGAGAATAACTTCTTCTTAACTTGATCTGTAGTAATACCTGCACACTTGAACAACCCGCATAATTCGTGTATAAAGAGCAATGATCACCGGGATGGACAGTTCCATCCCCAACATAGTAGTTATCCATAACACGGTCAATAATTGTTGTAGGTATTTTAAAAACATCATTCTCAGTAGGTGGTGGCTTATCTACTACCTTAGCAGTGGTAGTAGCATTACCAAATAAGAAACTTAGTGAATTATCCATAACGAAAATAAAGCAACTAACAGAAGTAAACAATACTCACAGTACAAGTTTCCTTTACCAGTTCCACTCTCCAATAGCGCTTCACTCCCCGGCAACGGCGCTAGAAAATAGTCTTGATGACCCACAAGTATAGGGGGGGTATCGCAGTATTTTCGATAAGTAAGAGTGTCAAACCCAACGAGGAGCAGAAGGTGCTAGCTAGTGGTATGGATCAGAAATTCTCTACAAATACTTAGCAAACGGATTTTTAGGGTTTTTTGATAAAGCAAGTAAACAAAGTACAAGTAAATAAAAGACAGTAGGAATAAATGCAGCAAGTGGCCTAATCCTTTATACAGCAAAGGACAAGCCGGTTGTATTACTTAAGATAACGAAACGTTCTCGAGGATACATGGGAAGACTGTCAAGTGCTTTCGCTTCATATAGTTGATTAATCTTCTTTAGCTTGCTAAGTCTTGTGTGGGTGAACCTGTGCTAATGTACCGACCTTCCTTGGACTAATACATACTTGTGATTATACCCCTTGCAAACATCCGTAAGTACCAGAAAGTAATTAAGGTAGAAACCTAACCACAACTTTAAACTCTAAGACCCTTACGTCCCTTGTGCAATGGTTTTCTAACGGGGGTTCAGGTCTCCGGCACCCCTACGATTAGTAGGCAAATACACAATGCATTCCCGTAGGCCCATATAGGTGAAGTGTCATGTAGTCGACGCTCACATGACACCACTAGAAGAAGTACACCACAACTTAAATAACAATCTATTGAATCTTTCTCAACACAACTCCACTACTAACAACATGACTTCTCCCATGTCCTCAAGAACAAAACGAAGTACTCACAAGACATCATATGGATCATGATCAGAGATGGAATAATGATGTATGACAATCTGAACATAAACAATAATTCAATGGTTCACTCAATAGCATCAACTACAAAGAGTAATCAACACCGGGAAAGTTTCCCCTATGAACTAATGCAAGATTCAACACAATTGTTACAGCAATATGGAGATGGTGATGAGGGTGCTGATGGTGATGACGGTGGTGATGATGATGATGATGATCCCGATGAAGTCCAGCTTGATGGTGGTGTTGATGGCGACGATC
This sequence comes from Avena eriantha, assembly GCA_910589775.1. Classification (NCBI taxonomy): domain Eukaryota; kingdom Viridiplantae; phylum Streptophyta; class Magnoliopsida; order Poales; family Poaceae; genus Avena; species Avena eriantha. Next base: position 7,405,021 of record OU342741.1, on the reverse strand, counting down.
TTCCCTCTCCGGGAAGGAATTCCCCCGGCAGAAATTTGTCTGCTAGAGAGATCTTTCTCTCTCGGTGTTTTCCGCCCCGCAGAGGCGGCGGAATCTTTCTGTGGTCGCTCCCCGAGTCTTAGGGTTTCGGGAGGATGATATACGCTAGAGGAGAGAGGCTGGAGTGGGCCAGGGCGGCCACACCACCTCCAGGCGCGCCCTAGGACTGCCCGCGCCATGGGGTGGTGTGGGCCTCCTGTGGCCCATACCCACTCCATCTTCTGGCATCCTTAGTCTTCTAGAAAAATAGGATTTTCCGTATATTTTCCCGGATTTTCTGATCTTCGCGAATTTTGCCTCCAAACAGCACCTTTTCCATCAGAATCCTGACTGCAGCGGTCCATGCTCCAAAAGTCATCAACCATGCAAAAATAGATGAAATAACATAAGTATCACCTCTCAATATGAAATATATCAATGAATAATAGTGAATTAAGACATAGAATAGTGATGCAAAATGGATGTATCAACTTGCGTTGCCCGAGATCTGATCAATGACATCACCATGTCATGTTCGATCTTGTTACTAAACAATGCTACTTGACTCGTCCCGACAAGTGATATCTCTGTGATCAAATCACACACTGCGCAGCTATTGGATATAACTTCTCCGAGTGGGCCCTTGAGTATCTTTCCGTCACGTGGACGGACAAATCCCACTCTTGACATATATTGCCTCTATGGTTTCCTCCGAGTACCTGAACACACATTTATAACCACTGTATTACCATTTACCAAGTGGTGCTTGATTCTATCTAAGCACTCTCGGGAGATAGTGATTTAAGGTGATCCGCAGCAGAAAACAAAAAATTCCTACGTTGGAACCCCAAAACTGCCTAGGATCTATCTATGTAGTAATGCGGTAATGACCAATGCGTAGAGAATACATACACTTGTAGACCGTACGCGGTTAATGTTCTGAGGGGAACGTGGTTGATGTAGTCGTACTCGTAGCCGACCTCAAGGTCGTGAAGCTCCTCGTAGGTCACCCCTTGCTCCTTCTTCATCTTTATCGTGCAGCAGCTCCGACTCACGACATTTAAGTGCCCCAAGTGTTGCGCCTTGTGTCTTCGTACACATCCGGTGCACGATGAGACCTCCGGCTCCCCGATATCATCGGGAGTGCGGAAGTTGATATCCGGCTAGGAATCCCTGTAGCACAATAGCGTACTGCAGGTGTGCCTTGTTCGCACAGCCCAGACTTGGGGCCATGGTCATAAGGGCTAGAGAGAGAGGGAAGGAGGAAGTCAACCAAAGGACTTCTCCAACTGTTGGTGTGTTTCATCCCACCCATGGGCAACCCTTTATATAGGCGGAGGGGGTGTGCCCTCCCCATTAGGTTAGTCATGTGGGACTAATAGTCAAAGGAAAAAAGGGGGAAAAAGGAGCTCACATCCGGCTGGGCCTGGATGGCCAGGCCAACAACCAGCAGCAGCATAGAGCTGCCAACCGGGTGGGCTGACGGCGCCCACCGCAGCCAATCTCGCAGCAGCAGTGGCCAGGAGGCGCAGCGGCCAGGCGGGCCGGCCACCCCCCACGGCCTAGCAACTCTCGTGGCCCGGGTGGGCTAGTAGCCTGCCAGCGGCCCACCTGCCCAAGCGGCTCGCTCGCCCGCCTAACTCCCCGGCGCCCGCGTGGGCCGGGTCGAGCAGGCTGGGTGGCGGCCGGCGGCTGTGGCTCGCCCCGTGCGGCAACTGCTATCCGCCGCTCGCCCAGGAGCGTAGCCCAGCTGCGTGTTGCCTGGAGTGGTGGATATTATCCACCGCCCACGTGGGCTGGGCTGTTTTTTCCCTTTTTCTTTTTCTACAGCTTTTTTGCTAGGCTATTTCCCTACGGGGATTTGGCCTAATATAAAAGTTGCTTTTATAAATCTTAATCTAATTATTATTTAGTATATACTAATTCACAATTAACATATAATAAATGTATATTTAAATTCCCATTTATCCGAAAACCCCTTTTCGGTTTTATCCTTTATTCTTTCTCCGAAGAACTTCGGATCTCTCTGCGGAACATTTCTGACTTTCTCTTTCTCTACTATGATTCCGTCTTACGAATGATCGCTCTCATCGTACCCTTAAGTGTATCCTCACACGACCCAGGAATGCTCTAGACATGATCTGTATCAATGATTAACAGAGGGACCAGGGATATCCATGTGACCCCTATGAATTCCTGATGACAATGTCGTTTGAACCGCTAAATGTAGCATCCAATTCCTTTTGTTTCTTGATACGACTTGTCCGAGATCCGATCATTGGTATCACATACCTTGTTCAATCTCATTCATAACAAGTTATGTTTTCTTGTTACCATGATATTACATCCCCGTGACCGAGTCACATGTTGCAACATTTATGGATGTAATCTCACCAAGCCGGCCGTATGTATCTTTACCCGTCAAGTGGGTGAACAAATCCCAGTCTTGTAGTGACATGTCATCTACTGTTCCTTCGGAATACCCAACGTACACCTTTATGGCCACCGTATTACCAGATGGCGGTTGATGCAGTCTAAGCAGCCTCGTGAAATAGTGAGTAATATAAGCTCACAGTCTAAGGAAAAGGAGTTTAGGTATAGCTGTTGCAACAATGAACTTATATGACTTGATCGCATTGCAATCCTTCGAGGAATGTCCATCACATCATTCTCCAACGATATGACCCCGTTGTCAATTGGCATAAATGCCCATGATCTTGAAACCCAAATCATCCCCATGACCAACGAACTAGTATTAATAGAGGCTACTAGGGACTTGGTTGTTTCATACCACACCTGTGCCAATGTTTCTACTTAGCACAGTTATAGCACAATATGAAACTATTATAAACCAATTGAGATATGATAATAAAAACCTATTTGTTATTTGTCTCTAGGGCATATTTTAATACCTCAGACATTACACTCTAAGTTCAAGCCTGGATGAACCAAAAGTGGATAAGTGGCTCTACCACGCAGGCCTAAGGCCACCCACGTGTAGACCCGTCGAAGCGGAGTAGGGCACGGTACCGGCCTACCACCTTATCCACTTTCAAGAACATCGGGACAAGAGCGAGCGGCGTAAGCGACAGGTAATGCAACCACGACATTTACAAATGAGTTTGTATGCCTTTGACTTACAATAGACATCAGAGTCACACCATTTAGAAACAATAGAAACAGAAATATTCAACGCTATACGGCAAGATCCAAATATCCTAGATAGATATAATAGTTTAGGATATCTCCTCATACATCACGCAATAGAGTATCAAGCGGAAGCGGAAAACATGATCCGAGTACGGATAAGAAGCAAATCGGCATAAGATACCCTAAAATTAAGCACATCCCGCCCACAGATCTCATGGATCTCCATCCCCGGAATCTCTACACCTGACGGTCGTTGCCACCATCATCTGTCTCCTCAATCCAGTAGCCTTCCTGAGAGTATACCTGTCCACCTAAACCAAATATTTATCGTGTGAGACCCTAGGGGTACTTAGCAAGTCTTAATGCATCTAAAGGTAACAACCTAGGGTGACGCAATTGCAACGAAAGATAATAGCTACAAAGTTCTATAGAGACACACTACACATCCGCCCAACCAGAGATGGACGGACGCTCGTTAATTAATAGTAACAGTTATATGAGTAACATAATTAACCTCGCTCATCCTTCTTCTCGCTTACCGACGAAAAGGCGGAAGAACAACCCATCCGTTGGCAATTTTATTAACCATTCCATGAGTGTTGTACTAATTACTAGTCATGTCTTAGTCACATTAAAGGCGGTACTTTAGTTATGCTTGTCTATGATCGAGAAACTGTGCTCCAAGTCGTCCATAACCGCGGACGTGGCTTTCAGAAAGATTTACCCTACAGGGGTGCACAAATAGCAACACACGCACGATCAACCTTGGGAAGAACCAAATAAAACGCAACGAGGCCTCATGACAAAGCATTCACAGGATTCATAAATCATTTCAAGGGGCCACCCCACTAAGCTACCCGCAACAAAGTTGGCCGGCTCCGAGACGAACCCAGGGTTTGCGTCAATGGCTGTAAACGACTTGGAACCCGAAAGTGTGACTGGGCTTGTCGATACCGCGAAAACACTCCGCAATCCAAAACAGTACAGGTGCTCCACGCACAATCGTAAATAAAGCAGTAAATCATGGCATAAGTACATGATAGTAATAAAGCCCCAAACTACTTTGTGACCCCAAAAAATAAAGTGTGAATCAAGCTCAGGCGAAGGGGATTCATGATCCCACATGCGGATAGTGCGATAGTCAAGAAACAGGAATCAAGTACTTGGGGTCCTACGGGACACAAGTGAGCTTAAAGAACCAAATAGTAGATATGCTCATCGATGCCTCTTTCATTAGTTCTCTACTCACGTTAAGTTGTTTAGGTACCTCGTTATCCAAAGACTCGCACAAACCCTACACCTGCAATTCTACGACCCGCGTGGCTCAAACAACTCCTGCAGTAATGGCTCATGGGATTGAGGTACAAGCTTCGGTGGGATTTAAAAGTAAAGGCTATGCAATACTTGGGATTCAATTTAATGCAATCGCGACTCAATGATGCAAGAGTAAGATAGAAGCATAGGTATTATATGTATGCAAGCATGGGGAATTGCTTACCTGGCAGTTCTGTTGCCGAATAGGAAGGATCCGGGTAATACTCCTGAGGCTCCTGGTATTCTCCTTGCTCACTGTCTATCCGGATAAAAACGAAACACACAAGAGGCCGAAATAAATACATAGCACAATCATATAAATCATATGCAACAAGCAAACAAGTATGCCATGATGGAATGATGCACAATATACATGGTATAGTATATCATGGCATGGGTGAGGTGTGGGGTACAAGAACAAAACATTTTATTAAGTTTTTAGTCATGTTTTGCTCCCATAAGCATTGCAGTATACTTAATATTTATACGATGCATGCTTTAATTCATATCATGGAATGCATAAAAAGAATGGGCTCTTTGGAATTGCGGAAATAAAGTTATGGATTTATTAAGAAAAGGCATTTATTGACATTTAAATAATTTTCGAAATTTTAAATTGACCAAAAATTATTTTGGATAGCATATTTGAATTTTTGATATTTTTCTAATCAGAAAACATATATCATACGTATTATTCGAAGATAGGAAATAAAAGATATGATTTATTCTCTTTTAATCAAATTGTTTAGTATTTATATATTAATATCAATCATTATTCAAAATAAAATAGATATTAATAATCTTCAAAAGATTTCAAACATTTTTGGGTTTCGTAAATTTTTCCCAATTCAAAAGTTTTTAGCTTGGTCATGGCGGTCAAAGTTTTTTTGAGACGATTTGAAAACTGTTTAACTTCTGCTAGAAAGTCTAGGGGCTTACGTATAAAAGGTTCAGAGAAAGTGGCCAGCGGGTTGGGATTAAGGAAAGGCAGGGGCTCAATAGCATGCTGGCAGGAACACACGGGTGGAAAATTGACGAACTAACGAAAACGAAAGTGGACACAGTTAGCTCCCTCTAACTTCCTGGCAAGATTTCGAGTTCGTCTTTGATCCGATTGACGCGTCGTCTACTGATGTACGTAGATGGGACGTAGGAGATTAGATAGACACGAAGAAACTCGCCGGAGTTGAACTGGAACGCTGAATAATCGCTGTTGAACAAAGGCCAAAATACGGCACGTTTAACTGTCGGGCCGAACTTCAGTTTTTGACATCGCAACGTCGATCTTGCGATGATGAGCACAAGTGGCTCCGTGCTCAGAATTGAGTGAGAAATGGTGCCCTGCAAAGAAGAAACAACCAGGAACAAAACCCGAGGTTTTTATGCACCGGAGGTGCAGCGTGTGCGACACGAGACTGCAAGGAACAGGGGTAATTTTAATTGTCGAAAAACTGACAGAGACGACAGATTTTTGGCTGATCTTTGTCAGAACAAAACAAGGTCTACCGTGGGTGAAATCGAGCGCCGTTTGATCCTGGCTGAAGCTGGTTGGCTCCCCTACACGTAAGGGTGCATGTCGGCTCCGGAGATGCAACGGGGTGGCTGGGAGGGACAAGATAACAGAGGCTTGCTGCTGCACGCGAGCTACCTGTGCCTGTGCGCGGCGAGCGCCAGACGGCAGGGCACGACAGAGGACTGCAGTTACAGCGAGAGAGGAAGAGGAAGATGCAGAGAGGGAGAGGCACTTCACCTCGCGCTCATGGGCTAGTCGCGCTAGGCCGAGCGTGGAGCGAGGGCGTGAGGAAGCCGGTGCTGAGCGTCGGGCGTCTGCGGCGTCCCGACAGCGCGGCGACGACGGGCGAGCTTCTGCAGGTACTTCTTCGCGTAGAGGTGGTCGATCAGCTCCAACATGGTCATGTGCACCTCCAGGACATGGAGGCACGGGCTCGGGGGCAGCAGTTCAGCGACGAGATGGATTAGACGATGACGGCTATGTGGTGACCATGGCCGGCTTTGTGTGGAGAGGAGGAAGGCGGAAGCCTGGGCCTTCTCCCAGATCTTGATCTGATATATTGGGAGTAGTTGGGGATGGATGAAGATGAGGCTGCCCTGGTGTTTCCCCTGGGCTCGATGGCGATCGCGCACGTGAGCGGTCAAGAAGAAACACAGTGCTCCGGGCCTGGACTCCACTCGGTTCGGCTGCACCGGAAGCAAGAAGAGGGTCAGTTGGGTCGGAACAAGAGGGGAAAGGGACCAGGTGCGGTGAGTTGCTGGTTTGGTTCACTCACCCGGTTGGCTGGATGGTTAGATGTCTTGGTTTAGGAAGTGAGAGAGAGGTGGATCGGTAGCTAACTAGTGTAGCTAGGATAGTTAGAAATGGTACAAGAATTAAGGAGTAGATGGCACATGGCCGTGAGGGCATAAGGCCAGTGGTGAGTGTGCCCACGGTTGGATTGAGTTAGCTAGTGTGTGTGTAGTGCACAGACGAGTATAGAGGGAGAAAAGATTAGATCAAGCTTAGGTATAACGTGTGGTTAAAGCTAGGATAGATAGATTAGGGGACTGAATTCAAATAAAACCAGACGAACTCAAGATTAATTTTAAATAACCCAAATAAACATATTAAAGAGGAAAGTGGAAGGTTCTATTTGCATGGAACATGCAAGGTAGGAGATGTGTGCATAAAGGACAAACACATGGCATAGATATCATGTTTTAGATCACGACCATATGGTCATGTTGAAGAAAATATAAAAGGATCATACATGTATGCATGTAAGCTAGAATAAGAGGCCAAAGGAAAATACCATTTGCTCACATACATTATATATGTAGAATTGAGATTGCAAACAAAGGAATTGATGTTGGCAAGTTAGTAGTTGGAAGGAGAGTAAAAGATATACCCTCAACTCAAATTGGGCATGAAGCAATATATCAAGAACCAACTATAATATATCAAGAGGCAAATACAATTAATAAGACAAATGCATTATGAGGAAGAACCAAATGAAAAGGGGTTTTATATGATGCTCAAATGCAATGTGGCATGGTGACATGAGCATGGTATCATGATTATGCAATCAATGATATGTAGAAAGTAGCAATATATAGACTAGGCAACTAGCATTGCAATTGTTAGACAATTGGGATGCTACACATATCTCCTTCAGTGATTGATATAGCCTCACAGTCTAAGGAATAGTCTACAAAAATCCATTTCTAATCATGATAACTTGAACTTCGTGACATAATCGGGTCACGATATTTAGGTTGGGTATTGGTTCATCATCTCATTCTCAGAATGAGTTGACTCCATTTCCAACTAGTATAAATGCCACATGATCAGGAAACTTGATCATCTGTTGACCAATGAACCAGTGACTAGAGTTTCACTGGGAACCCCTGGTTGTTTATATATCACACGTGTATTGATGTTTCCTCTCAATACAGTTATAGCATGATATAAAACCTAATCATAAACTTTATGAAATATGATAATAGTCTTTATAACTATTTGTCTCTAGGGCATATTACCAATAGTCTCCCACTTGCACTAGAGTACAAATAAACTAGCTGCACTTGTTCTTAATCATTGGCACCATATCTGGTACCCTGAACATGCTTGCTCATGGAAGAGGTTGAGTCTTGGGTCTGTACTTTACAGTCCCAAATCCTTTGCAACTTACTAATGTCACGTTGATTGACATTAATACTTTATCATCACATGATAACATCTATGTGTACGCATCGTCGCTATGGCAGCAGAACGAGGCCTGATTCTAGGAGCCTACAGTGACTTTAGATCAACCTCGAGGGCTTTCTCATGGGCTCTGTGCCCTGGGACACATCATTTTACGTTAAAAGCAAACTAGCCCCGCCATAACATTATACAACACTTTAGATGGTACCCTTATCTATTATTATAAATGTATTCATCGAAACACGAGTGCTCCCTATGCAACTTTCGATGTTTTTGTTCACCTCGCATCCTACTTGACTCTAATCGGTATTACGGGAGTTTACAACATATTCCCTTATAACATAACCCTTTATGCTTTAAGATATGCCATCCTTTATGGATTTGGAAAATATGTCTATAGTTCTCTATTAGACACTACAGACAAACTTAGCTCAACGTTCCGTGATTCAAACTTAATCACTTTTAAATGTTCCTGATTGGATCATATATTATGTTAAGTTATCATCATGGTTATCTGAGATAGAACCTATGTCTCAACATAGTGGATGATCATCATCCTTTCTTTCTTTCAACCATTGATGTTAAACTTAATACTATTCCTAACTTGAGTTATTAAGGACCAGTTCCTTAATTAACTTCTATTCTCTTTTCAGAATCCTTTGAGGAATACTACATAATATCATAATACACTAATTATCAACTTCTACACCTTATAAATCATTATTTATCGGTATTTGCGCTTTTATTCTTAACACACTTAAGAATCACTCCTATAATCTCCCACTCAAAATATGTTCCTAACATATTTGGGTATGAGTCACTACTCTTACTCAAATTATGTTCCTACATATTTGAATTTGAGACTTATATTGCTCCCACTCAAAAATATGTCATTCATATATTGTTTTAGGAAGACTTTCATAACTCCCACTCAATTTCATGCAAAATGCATATCCACTCACTATTTTGAATGATTTTAAAATCCTTTGATTAAACATCAAACTTGGAGATTTACTATGAGATACTAGTACTTTTACTAGTTTCAAATCCACTAGACATTCAGCACACTTGAATAAAATTCATTCGAATTCGTCCAATACTTGACAAATTGTGCTTTTGTCATTCACCCCCTTTTTCACTATGGCTTTGCAGTCATTTGGGAAAATCGAAGTAACTCCTTTACTTGTGAGATTCAGCAATGAATTGCTTTCTAATCTCGAGGGAATTTTGCTTTGGGATTTCTCATAATTCTAGTTTACCATTATTTCCTTAGTAGTTCGTAGGTATGTCATATTCCAAGAATCATGACAAATGATTCACAAATGTCTCCATGCAAGATATGGGTTACATTTTGAATCCTACTTCATGTAGTGAAAACACTAGTGGGGAAAACACAATGATGATTATCATTGATTCTTTCCTTCGTGAAGAGAATCATTCAGGAACGTTGTCCGTTGCGCTTCTCAACACTCTGATGCAGGGTTTTGAATCCTCACCGTGTATTTCACTATCTTCCATTTGCTTCCATAATCGAGAAATATCACTGAATGCGAACTTTCTCAAAAATGTACAAAAATCCAAGCAATACAAGTTTTGCTTCTCTTTTGGTTTCAATTATGGATTTCGTATTCAAAGTTTCCAATGAATACTCTATAAGGACTTATTCGCTATTGTTTTGGTTATATCGAATAACCCCAAAACTTTCATGACGATCCATATTAAATATGGCGCCAATCTCACGAATCCAGATGGTTCACTATATATTCTAATTGAGTGCTAACTATTTCTAACTAATGGTCTCTACATCTACACTACAACGATTTATTTGGCGGCATCTACTCACCCACTTTGATATCAAATATCATATTGTGATGCTTTGCATTTTAACATTTCAAATCGCTTTGCATTCCACAATTTCTTCTAGGTTAATAGTTTGCTGCCAAGGGGGATAGCTGCCCCGGGGTAGATGTCGTCCAATCAACCTCGTTGAGATACGTGTAAAACCCTCCTAAGACATACATTCCAGGTAAGTCTTGATTAAATCATATGTAATAAACCTGACCACTACTAGTAGTTAGACGGCAACTAGTAGTAGTCAGACGACAACAATAGTGAGCCCGAGCAATGAGAAACTAATGGTTGGCAAAAAAAGCTCTTATGTTTGTGATACATTGCAAATGTATCTATAATTTTTGATGTTCCATGCTTGGTTTTATCTACATTCTTGTGTTTTGTCCACACTTTGGACTACTTTTCATATGATTTCTTGGACTAACCTATTAACAAGAGCCACAGTGCCAGCTGCCTGTTTTCTGCTGTTTTTGGTTCCAGGAAGTCAAAAAATGAATATTCTCGGAATTGGACGGGACAAAATCCAAAGTGCCTATTTTCTGGAAGACATTTGAAGCCAGAATACGAGACGGAGAGGATCCAGGGGGCGGCCATACCACCTGGCCGCGCGGGCCAGGCCTGGCCGCGCCAGGGGGTGGTGTGGCTAGCCCAGGCACCCCCTCGGCCTCTCCTTCCGCCTATAAGATGCCTCTGATACAAAAACCCTAAGGACCCGATCAAAAATCCACGAAAGAGTCTGTAGCCACCATCGTCTCTGTCCGTAGATTGGGAGGGATCTGAAGCTCTTCCCGGCACCCTGCCGGAGAGGGGAATTCACCCTGGAGGCCTTCTTCATCATCATGCAAGCCTCCAGTGTGATGCGTGAGTAGTTCATCTCTAGACTACGGGTCCATGTAGTAGCTAGATGACTGGTTCTCCTCCTTTGTGCTTTCATGTTTAGATCTTGTGAGCTCCGTTCATGATCAAGATCATCTATTTGTAATTATGCATGTCGTGTTTGCGGGGATCTGATGGATATTGAGATGCTATTTTAGATTCATTATTGATTCTATCATGTCTTTGTTATTTGTGATCTTGCATGCTTTCCGTTGTTAGTAGCTATCTTGGCCAAGTAGATGCTAGCAACTCCAAGAGTTAGTATTTATGCTCGATAGTGGGTTCATGCCTCTGGTAATCTGGGGAAGTGACAGAAATCTCTAAGGTACTAGATGTGTTGTTGCCACTAGGAAGAAAACAACAATCCTTTGTTCATAGAACAATTGTATAGTTTATATTACACGCAATTCGTAAAGCAATAATCTGTTGCTTGCAACTTAATACTAGAGGGGGTTCGGATGATAACCTGAAGGTGGATTATTAGTCATAGATGCAGTTGGATGGCGGTCTATGTATAATGTTGTAATGCCCAATCAAGTTCCAAAGGAGTCAAGATGATTAGTATTTGCTTGTATGCTTTCTTGGTGTTTGTTAATTGCCCCGCTGTAATTTGTTCACCCAGCATGTTATCTATCTTAAGGAGATCCACCTCTAGTGAACTATGGACCCCGGTCCTTCTTTTACATTAAATCTACAAACTGTTTACTGCTTTGTGTTTACTTTCTGCAAACTATTACTTCCTTCCATTCGATACGTTTAATCGTTGGTTTTCAGCAAAACCGGTGAGATTGACAACCTCATCGCAAGTTAGGGGCAAAGTTTTGTGGTTGTGTTGTGCATGTCTCCACATTGCTACTAGCACCGGTAGTGTGCCCTGCCAAGGCTCAGCTAGCAACACCTTTGGGGTGTTTCCTTGCTCCTACTGGTTCGATTAAACCTTAGTTTCATAACTGAGGGAAACTTGTTGTTGTGCTCCTCATACCTTCCTCTTGGGGTTCCCCAACGAGACAAGGGCAAGAAATTTGCTTTTAATGCTTCTTCATTTGAGAACACTTGATTCTTTTTCTTGTGTTTTGTCTCGTTGGGGAACCCCAAGAGGAAGGTATGATGAGCACAGCAGCAAGTTTTCCCTCAGTAAGAAACCAAGGTTATCAATCCAGTAGGAGCAAGGAAACACCCCAAAGGTGTAGCTAGCTGAACGTTGGCAGGGCGCACCACCGATGCCAGCAGCAACATGGAGACCTGCACAACACAACCACAGAATTTTGCCCCAACTTGCGATGAGGTTGTCAATCTCACCGGTTTTGCTGAAAACAAAGGATTAAATGTATCGAATGGAAGGAAGTAATAGTTTGCAGAAAGTAAACACAAAGCAGTAAACAGTTTGTAGATTGTATGTAAAAGAAAGGACCAGGGTCCATAGTTCACTAGAGGTGGCTCTCCTTAAGATACAAAACATGCTAGGTGTACAAATTACAGCGGGGCAATTACAAACATCGAGAAAGCATACAAGAAAATATTAATCATCTTGACTCCTTTGGAACTTGATTGGCCATTACAACATTATATATAGACCGCCATCTAACTACATCTATGACCAATAATCCACCTTCAGGTTATCATCTGAACCCCTCTAGTATTAAGTTGCAAGCAACAAATTATTGCTTTAGAAATTGTGTGTAATGTAAACAATACGATTGTTCTATGAACAAAGGATTGTTGTTTTATCCCTAGTAGCAATAGCACATCTAGTACCTTAGAGATTTCTGTCACTTCCCCAGATTACCAGAGGCATGAACCCACTATCGAGCATAAATACTAACTCTTGGAGTTGCTAGCATCTACTTGGCCAAGATAGGTACTAACAACGGAAAGCATGCAAGATCACAAATAACAAAGACATGATAGAATCAATAATCAATCTGAAATAGCATCTCAATATCCATCAGATCCCCCCAAACACGACATGCAGAATTACAAATAGATGATCTTGATCATGAACGGAGCTCACAAGATCTTGACATGAAAGCACAAAGGAGGAGAACCAGCCATCTAGCTACTACATGGACCCGTAGTCCAGAGATGAACTACTCACGCATCACACCGGAGGCTTGCATGATGATGAAGAAGGCCTCCAGGGTGAATTACCCTCTCCGGCAGGGTGCCGGGAAGATCTTCAGATCCCTCCTAATCTAGGGACAGAGACGACGCGGCTACAGACTCTTTCGTGGATTTTTGATCGGGTCCTTAGGGTTTTGGTATCGGAGGCATCTTATAGGCGGAAGGAGACGCCGTGGGGGTGCCTGGGCTGGCCACACCACCCCCTGGCGCGGCCAGGCCTCGCCCGCGCGGCCAGGTGGTGTGGCCGCCCCTTGGCTCCTCTCCGTCTTGTATTCTAGCTTCAGATGTCTTCCGGAAAAATAGGCACTTTGGATTTTGTCCCGTCCAATTCCGAGAATATTCATTTTCTGACTTCCTGGAACCAAAAAACAGCAGAAAACAGGCAGCTGGCACTGTGGCTCTTGTTAATAGGTTAGTCCAAGAAACCATATGAAAAGTACTCCAAAGTGTGGACAAAACACAAGAAAGTAGATAAAACCAAGCATGGAACATCAAAAATTATAGATACATTTGCAATGTATCAAAGTGCTATAGTAGTGATGACCCACAAGTATCGGGGGTGTATCGCAGTATTTTCGATAAGTAAGAGTGTCGAACCCAACGAGGAGCAGAAGGTGCTAGCTAGTGGTATGAATCATGAATTCTCTGCCAATACTTAGCAAACGGATTTTTAGGGGTTTTTGATAAAGCAGGCAAACAAAGTACGAGTAAATAAAAGACAGTAGAAATAAATGCAACACGTGGCCCAATCCTTTATGAAGCAAAGGACAAGCCGGTTGTATGACCAAACGTTGTCGAGGACACATGGGAAGACTGTCAAGTGGTTTCGCTTCATATAGTCGATTAATCTTATTTAGCTTGCTAAGTGTTGTGTGGGTGAACCTGTGCTAATGTACCGCCCCATCCAAGACTAATACATACTTGTGATTATACCCCTTGCAAACATCCGTAAGTATAAGAAAGTAATTAAGGTAGAAACCTAACCACAGCTTTAAACTCTAAGACCCTTACGTCCCTTGTGCAATGGTTTCCTAACGGGGGTTCAGGTTTCTGTCACTCCGACAACCCCTACGATTAGTAGCCAAATACACAATGCATTCCCCTAGGCCCATATAGGTGAAGTGTCATGTAGTCGACGTTCACATGACACCACTAGAAGAAGTACACCACAACTTAAATAACAATCTATTGAATCTTTCCTAACACAACTCCACTACTAACAACAAGACTTCTCCCATGTCCTCAAGAACAAAACGAACAAAACGAACTAATCACAAGACATCATATGGATCATGATCAGAGATGGAATAATGATGTATAACAATCTAAACATAAACAATAATTCAATGGTTCACTCAATAGCATCAACTACAAAGAGTAATCAACACCGGGAAAGTTTCCCCTATGAACTAATGCAAGATTCAACACAATTGTTACAGCAATATGGAGATGGTGATGAGGGTGCTGATGGTGATGACGGTGGTGATGATGATGATGATGATCCCGATGAAGTCCAGCTTGATGGTGGTGTTGATGGCGACGATCTTCCCTCTCCGGGAAGGAATTCCCCCGGTAGAAATCTGTCTGCCAGAGAGATCTTTCTCTCTCGGTGTTTTCTGCCCCGCAGAGGCGGCGGAATCTTTCTGTGGTCGCTCCCCTAGTCTTAGGGTTACGGGAGGATGATATACGCTAGAGGAGAGAGGCTGGAGTGAGCCAGGGCGGCCACACCACCTCCAGGCGCGACCTAGGACTGCCCGCGCCATGGGGTGGTGTGGGCCCCCTGTGGCCCATATCCACTCCATCTTCTGGCATCCTTAGTCTTCTGGAAAAATAGGATTTTCCGTATATTTTCCCGGATTTTCTGATCTTCGCGAATTTTGCCTCCAAACAACACCTTTTCCATCAGAATCCTGACTGCAGTTGTCCATGCTCCAAAAGTCATCAACCATGCAAAAATAGATGAAATAACATAAGTATCACCTCTCAATATGAAATATATCAATGAATAATAGTGAATTATGACATAGAATAGTGATGCAAAATGGACGTATCAACTCCCCCCAAGCTTAGACTTCGCTTGTCCCCAAGTGAAACTGAGCTCAATAAACATGGCCTCAGGTTTATGGAGTGAAGAGTCAATAAAAGAATACGGACAAGAAGCATCACATTCATCAAATACACAGATCATAATAGAAGACAACTCACTATTATATAACTCAACTTGTAATAAGTAAAGGAAACACAATAAAGATACATAAATTGAATCATAATTGGTAATGGTAAACTTAGCTCTTGGTCGAAGAATAGTTGATAATTTGCTGGAGTTCACAAATAGCTGGTTTTTCAATGATAACTTTCAAAGTAGTAAACATCAAGATAAGAGCAATGTGCAAAACAAGGAACATAAGAAACATGAGTGAATAAATCATCATATGAATGAATGAAACACAACAACTCAAAATACTTGTTGAGATGGAAGGGAGTAGGTTTACTGACTCAACTACAAAGTAAAAGAAAGGCCCTTCGTAGAGGGAAGCAGGGATTGCAAGTCTCATAAAGAGCTCCCAAAAATTATGATACTTACTACCTTTCAGCTCTCATTGCCCCTATCATAGGCATCTTTAGGTGATTAAGGTTAAAGTGATCAAAAATGAGGATATGCATTGACAAGTTGTAAGTTGAGAATCTCATGTCCCTTGAATACGAGGGTCGCTCCTCATGCTACTCAAGTTTAGTCACTGGTAAGTTCTTGTCATCGTAAGCATATGTGTATCATAGAGAACCGCCAATGGGGTATCCCTTGCCCGATGATACGGAAGAATCCCCATATCAAAATGACAAGGCAAGCAGACAACAAGTATCTCAACAATCTTCTTATTTACCATGGGAATATGGTGCTTTTTCTCTCTTTCCTCTTTTCGTAATATCTCTATTTTTTTCTTTTTCTCTTTTTTTTCTCAATATCGGACTCTTTTTTTTATAAGATGAATGCTTCATAGATACTCGTTATGGTTACGCTGCAGGTTTCCACCATGTCAGCATGGATTAGACCAACGGCCTAGGCATTTCTCTAACACACATGCATAACTCCATGGACTTACAAGCTCCCCTTTCATTTCACACCGACGACATCCATAGACAAAAGAACATGATATCAACTTGGTACAAAGTACCAGTGCAATGTTGAAAGCGTTCCCCATGAGAGCATGGTTCTGCTAATTCACAACTTACAAAGCAAGCATATACGCAACATATGTGAGCACAATGGTTCAAGTTTATTAAGTGCAAGAAAGTAAAGTGTGCCATCAAGTTCGTGAGAGCTTTAATCACTAATTTTCACATAACAAGTTTAATTTGGGAGGTAGATAAAATAAGAATTTACTTGGAATAGCAATAATGCTACTAGGTAGGTATGGTGGACACAAATGGCATGGGTTTGGTTTTAAAGGAGGTGGATGCACGAGAAGAATACCCTCTCGGTACAGGTTTTTGGCTAGCAAGGCTGGGTAGCAAGTATAAGAGTTGAAGGAAATAAACAAACATACAAGTGATAAATACAAACATGCAATCTTCCTTGGAAGCACAAAAGATCTTAACTAGAGAATACTAGACTTATGAGCAAATCAAGAAAGAAAGATGATGACATTATTTTTCTTTAGAGTACTTCTATCTTTTCTTTCAACTCTCAAAAAGGTGTTGCTACTGACCGAGCCGGGTTTGCCAAAACAAACTAAATTAACTCAATGATCCCAAAGTGATACCAATACTAACAACAAGATCAATCATATAACCACGAATTGAAAACTAATATAAGATATGCAAAAGAGTGAATGATAGAACTTCTCATTAATATTCCATAACGGAAACTCACACCAAGGGATACATATCTAACGAGAGAGGGGACACTTCCATAATGCAAACCATACTACATAATAACTCCTCTATTCATGATATGACTCTACTAATAAGGTAAAAAGATTGAAGATAGTGATATGATACCGTGACACTCCCCCAAGCTTGGAACAAACCAAGGGGATGCCAAACCTGATGACGAATTACTCCTTAGGTGGTGGTATCTTCTTAATGAGCTCTTTGATCAGTTTCTACAAGTCCCCAATCTCAAAGGTGAGATTACGAATCAGCTGTGAGTTTTGCTCAATGCGGCTCATGATCATGTCGTGTTGAGAATTCCAGCTCTTGCTATTGTTTCCCCACTCTTTCTCCTTGAAGTCTTCTTTTCCTGCATGGCTAGAACGAGGCAAATCCCAATTGGAGGGTAATTTCCCCTTGGGCATATTCTGGTATTGATGCTCATGGATAAGGGTATGGAAAGGATTCTTGGTGAGTGGAGGAAGTGACCGTGGAGCCAAACTGTGACGAGGAGCTTTCCCCCCGGTCTGCATCCGTGCCGTCCTTCTAACCCTGGCAGGTTTCACCACTCCAATGCTCGCAATGGTAGTGCCGGTGTGCGGGTGTTGGCCTTGCTCCTCTTCACCTTCACTCTTGATCTCCTTCTCCTTCCCGGGGTCTTGGAGGTCTTCCTCCATGGGCTCCTCCCCTTTATCCTTGGCAGACACCATTGTGCTTCTAAACTTTCAAAGAGTATGTCCTGGCAGAAAACAGGTCAAAACAAAAACATGACGAAAATATGATATACGAACCTCGGGGATCCGGGGGGTTATATATTACGAAAATTCACATCAAAAGGAAGGTACTGGGAGAAAATGAGTCGGAGGCGGAGTCCGGGGTGGCCACACCACCTGGTGGAGCAGCCAGGGGTGGGCCCGCGCCATGGGGTGGTGTGATCCACCCTGGCTCCGGTTCCGTCCCTTTTTCGCTTCGTAGCTTCCCTTATTGACGGAAAACTACAAAAATATAGTTGGATTGTATTTTCGCGGAACTTTTCTTACCAGAACCGTTACCTATTTGACACGGACTCTGCAGGTCTCTGAATTTGGTATTTAGTGGATTCTTCCAGAGTCATCACTTGAATAACATCAATATCTTCATCTTCATACACTTATTACTTGAGTCATAAAACCCTTCTTTTCCTTATTACACCATTATCTCCACTTCCTGGAAATTTCTTTCACACAAAACTTCACACATTTCTCATTAGCAACATTAGTATAAGTGAAGTGATAAAACCTTTTGAGTCCAACTTCAACTGAAAACCATCAAAACACAAGCTACTGTAGCAACTCCTTCTGAAAACCCAAAAAGAATTCAAGAAGGAAATCGAATAAAGAAGCAAATGCAAGATTGGCAAAATCTGTCAAAACAGACCAGTGGGTAAAGATCAATTTTTTCGAAAATCTTCTGTTGCTCAAATCAAAAAGTGCAAAACTAACGAAAGTTAAATAACAACCTGGGACAGAAGCACAAACAATTACAGCTCAATCCGACATACAGAGATCTCTCACGAATTTTTACGGTGAAGCAAAAAATCTGTTTCGGGACAGCAACTTCCCCAAATCTTACTTCTCTCTCATTAGAGGTTGATCTTAACACAAAAACCAAACAAAATGGATAAGGAGCGGTTATTACCGAAGTAATAACTTCCAAGACTCAAAGAAATAAAAACAAACTAAAAGCAAAAACAAATTGGGCTGTCTCCCATAAAGCTCTTTCTTTATAGCCATTAAGATGGGCATGATAATTTTGAAGAAGCTCTCATAGGGATATGGATTGAAGTGAAAGAGAGCATTAAGAAGCAAAAACACACACACATTTAAGTCTAACCCACTTACTGTGCAAGGAGATTTTGTAAACAAACAAGTTGTTGAAACCAGAGGCTTCTTGCATAAGAAGGCAAAACAAATGCAACATAAAAACTTTCAGCATAAAACGGGGAAACTTGATATTATTGAGATGCATAAGAACACTTTTCCCTCTCTCATAGTAACTTTCAGTATCATGCATAAACTTAACAATATAGCTATCACAAGGACCATCATAGCAATGATCACTTATTCTAACAGAAAACACAGGAATAGTAGCTCTCATAACACTACTTTGTGAAACAATATTAGAGGTATCCTTACAAAGGATAGGGTGTCCCTCTTTTTCATACTTGGTGACAAAGTCTTTCACATTTGATATTATAGGTTCATCAACCATTTGTTTATCAGGTTCAACAACTTTATTCATACTTTCATCTACCATACTAGCCATCATAGAATGTTCCTTTACCTTAACTGGGAAAGGCATTTTCTCAATATAAGGTTTAGGTAAAACATGATTAGCAGTATAAACTTTGGTATTTCTTGCAGGAACACTCTTAGCAATATCTTTATAAGGTTCATGATACTTATTCCACTTCTTTTTAGGCACTTCAATGTAGGAAGCAAAAACCTTAAAATAAGAAGCAATAGCTTGAGAATCTAGACCATAAACATTTTTAATATTTTGAAAGTCATCAGTTCCCATAAAAGATTTAATGCATTCATAATCATAATTTATACCTGACTTTCTACCTTTTTCATTCTCCCAAGCTTCTGCATTGTCTTGAATACGGTCCAGAAGATCCCATTTAGCTTCTTCTTCCATACGAGTGAATGATCCAGCACAGGAAGCATCCAATTAATCTTTATCATGTAGAGGGAGCCTTGCATAAAAGTTATTGATAATAATATTGTTGGGGAGCTCATGAATGGGACATTTGAGCATTAGTAACTTCAATCTCCCCCAAGCTTGAGTTGTACTCTCTCCATCAAGAGGCTAAAAGTTCTATATTTGATTCCGATCTTTATGAATCTCACTAGGAGGATAAAACTTTGAATAAAACAGAGGCACTATTTCCTCCCATTCCAGAGCTTGACCATTCTTCAGCAGCTTATACCAGTCCTCAGCTCTTCCTTTCAGCGATAATGAGAATAACTTCTTCTTAACTTGATCTGTAGTAATACCTGCACACTTGAACAACCCGCATAATTCGTGTATAAAGAGTAAATGATCACCGGGATGGACAGTTCCATCCCCAACATAGTAGTTATCCATAACACGATCAATAATTCTTGTAGGTATTTTGAAAACATCATTCTCAGCAGGTGGTGGCTTATCTACTACCTTAGCAGTGGTAGTAGCATTACCAAATAAGAAACTCAGCGAATTATCCATAACGAAAATAAAGCAACTAACAGAAGTAAACAATACTCACAGTACAAGTTTCCTTTACCAGTTCCACTCTCCAATAGCGCTTCACTCCCTAGCAACGGCGCCAGAAAATAGTCTTGATGACCCACAAGTATAGGGGGTGTATCGCAGTATTTTCGATAAGTAAGAGTGTCGAACCAAACGAGGAGCAGAAGGTGCTGGCTAGTGGTATGGATAAGGAATTCTCTGCAAATACTTAGCAAACAGATTTTTAGGGGTTTTACATAAAGCAAGCAAACAAAGTACGAGTAAATAAAAGACAGTAGAAATAAATGCAGCAAATGGCCCAATCCTTTATGAAGCAAAGGACAAGTCGATTGTATTATTTAATATGACCAAACATTCTCGAGGACACACGGGAAGACTGTCAAGTGCTTTCGCTTCATATAGTCGATTAATCTTCTTTAGCTTGCTAAGTGTTGTGTGGGTGAACCTGTGCTAATGTACCGCCCCATCCAAAACTAATACATACTTGTGATTATACCCCTTTCAAACATCCGTAAGTACAAGAAAGTAATTAAGGTAGAAACCTAACCACAGCTTTAAACTCTAAGACCCTTACGTCCCTTGTGCAATGGTTTCCTAACGGGGGTTCAGGTTTCTGTCACTCCGGCAACCCCTACGATTACTAGCCAAATACACAATGCATTCCCCTAGGACCATATAGGTGAAGTGTCATGTAGTCGAAGTTCACATGACACCACTAGAAGAAGTACACCACAACTTAAATAACAATCTATTGAATCTTTCTCAACACAACTCCACTACTAACAACAAGACTTCTCCCATGTCCTCAAGAACAAAACGAACTAATCACAAGACATCATATGGATCATGATCAGAGATGGAATAATGATGTATAACAATCTGAACATAAACAATAATTCAATGGTTCACTCAATAGCATAAACTACAAAGAGTAATCAACACCGGGAAAGTTTCCCCTATGAACTAATGCAAGATTCAACACAATTGTTACAGCAATATGGAGATGGTGATGAGGGTGCTGATGGTGATGATGGTGGTGGTGGTGATGATGATGATCCCGATGAAGTCCATCTTTATGGTGGTGTTGATGGCGACGATCTTCCCCCTCTAGGAAGGAATTCCCCCGGCAGAAATCTATCTGCCAGAGAGATCTTTCTCTCTCGGTGTTTTCCGCGCCGCAGAGGCGGCGGAATCTTTCTGTGGTCGCTCCCCGAGTCTTAGGGTTTCGGGAGGATGATATACGCCAGAGGAGAGAGGCTGGAGTGGGCCAGGACGGCCACACCACCTCCAGGCGCGGCCTAGGGCTGCCCGCACCAAGGGGTGGTGTGGGCCCCCTGTGGCCCATCTCCACTCCATCTTTTGGCATCCTTAGTCTTCTGGAAAAATAGGATTTTCCGTATATTTTCCCGTATTTTCTGATCTTCGCGAATTTTGCCTCCAAACAACACCTTTTCCATCAGAATCCTGACTGCTGCGGTCCATGCTCCAAAATTCATCAACCATGCAAAAATAGATGAAATAACATAAGTATCACCTCTCCATACGAAATATATCAATGAATAATAGTGAATAAGACATAGAATAGTGATGAAAAATGGACGTATCAAGTAGCTAGTGTTCTAATGGAAGGATATTGGTGTTAGAACTGAACCTTAAGACTTATTATCTTGAGTGCACTAATGTTGCTAATAAAGATTGTGTGAAGTTTTGTATGAAGGAAAAATTTCAGGTGTATGGAAGGAATGAGTAATGAGATGAAAGATGGACTAAAGCTCAAGCTTGGGGATGCGACGTGTGTCACCCCAAGAAATATCCAAGAAGTACAAGCGTCAAAGCTTGGGGATGCCCAACACATCCCCTTCTTCATCAATAAAAATCCTAGGTTCCTTCCAAACGCTTCATTTTTATTGTTTCATGCACAGTTGTGTTGTTCTTGGAGCGTCTTCTTTTTTGTTTTCGTTTTGGTTTTTTGTTTGCTTAGTTTGTTGAATAAATTGGTTGGACCCCCTCTTTCATACATTGGTTTTCAAATAGTTTCGTTTGGTTTGGAAAAGAGTAGGAAAGCTCATGCTTAAGTGGTAAAAGAGCTTGTTTTTGACTGTGGCCTATGCTTTGTCATGCCATGCTTGATATTGTTTTGGCTTTATGCTTAGTATTCTTTGTTGTAGCATGACTTGTTATAAACAATTGAGATTGCTTAATGTGCCTTGGATGAATCATGCGTTGTTTTAGCATATTAAAGCATAGTATAGTGGTATTCTCCTTTGATGCTTTATTTGGGTTGACTTGGCGCATGCTCACACCATGTTATGACTATCTCAAGTCACCATAAGCCTTTATGATCCTTTAGTTGTCAACTTGTAGTATCACTTTATGCTTTGATCAATGATGTTTTGTCGCTCTGTATGATTATGTCCATTATTGCTCTCTTAGTTTGTCGCTCCCAGTCTTTTGATAGCTTCCACAACCAAGTATGAGTTCTACTCATGCATCCAACTCCCTAAACCAAGTTATTCCAAAGAGTCCACCATACCTACCTACTAGCTTACACTATTCCAGGTATATTCAGGCTTTTGTTTACCTTCCGAATTAAACTTGTTATGAGAAAACTAGTGATTAAAGCTCTCACAAACTTGATGGCACACTTTACTTTTCTTGCCCTTAATAAACTTGAACCATTGTGTCGTCTATTTTGTATATGCTTGCACTTATTTGTTGGGGATTAGCAGAACCATGTTGTCATGGGGAACGCTTTCAACATTGCACTTGGTACATTGTACCTAGTTGATATCATGCTCTTTTGTCTATGGATGTCATCGGTGTGAAATGAAAGGGAAGCTTGTAAGTCCATGGAGTTATGTATATGTGTTAGAGAAACGCCTGGGCCGCTGGTCTAATCCATGCTGACATGGTGGAAACCTGTAGCGTAACCATAATGAGCTGTCTATGAAGCATTCTTCTTATAAAAAAAAGAGTCCTATATTGAGAAAAAAAGAGAAAAAGAAAAAAAAGATTATGAAAAGAGGAAAGAGAGAAAAAACCACCATATTCCCATGGTAAATAAGAAGATTGCTGAGATGCTCGTTGTCTGCTTGCCTTGTCATTTTGATATGGGGATTCTTTTGTATCATCGGGCAAGGGGTACCTCGTGGGGTTCTCTATGATACACATGTACTTACGTTGACAAGAACTTACCGGTGACTAAACTTTAGTAGCATGAGGAGCGGCCCACGTATTCAAGGGACATGAGATTTCTAACTCATAATTCGTCAAGCATGTAGACCATAGTTTGTTTACTTTAACCTTAATCACTTCAAGATGCTTATGATAGGTGCAATGAGAGCTGAAAGCTATAAGTACCATAATTTTTGGAAGCTCTTTATGAAACTTGAATCTCTACTTCCTTCTATGAACGCCTTTCTTCCACCATTATATTGAGTCTCCACCTTCTACCTTTATGCACCTACTTTGAGAGCATAGTGGCAATTCTTAGTTCTATGTGCATTGTCCCAAGACTATTTGATTGATGCATAACTTGATATTACTTGTTCTAAACTATTTGTATCTAGTCACTCTTATGAACTTTGAAGGTGTCCTATGCATTTATATTTGCTACTCTACGAGGGACAAGCTGAATACTATTATGCTATGTTTTCTTTATGTGAAACAAACAAACGTCTTGCAAAGCATTGTTATTCATGAATCTTTTATTTGTGCCTTTTCATGTTGCATCATAGTTTCTTTGTCTTATTGCTAGAACTTTGTCTTTCATGTTATGATTGAAGTACTATGATCCCAGCCTTGAATGTTTTACAAATACTTTGATCAAGTCTTTGATGGTGCGTCACCTCAAAAATTATTCTTTCTTTTTTATCACTTACCTACTCGAGGACGAGCAGGAGTTAAGCTTGGGGATGTTGATACATTGCAAATGTATCTATAATTTTTGATGTTCCATGCTTGGTTTTATCTACTTTCTTGTGTTTTGTCCACACTTTGGAGTACTTTTCATATGATTTCTTGGACTAACCTATTAACAAGAGCCACAGTGCCAGCTGCCTGTTTTCTGCTGTTTTTGGTTCCAGGAAGTCCAAAAATGAATATTCTCGGAATTGGACGGGACAAAAGCCAAAGTGCCTATTTTTCCGGAAGACATCTGAAGCCAGAATACGAGACGGAGAGGAGCCAGGGGCGGCCACACCACCTGGCCGCGCGGGCTAGGTCTGGTCGCGCCAGGGGTGGTGTGGCCAGCCCAGGCACCCCCTCGGCCTCTCCTTCAGCCTATAAGATGCCTCCGACACCAAAACCCTAAGAACCCGATCAAAAATCCATGAAAGAGTCTGTAGCCGTTGTCGTCTCTGTCCCTAGATCGGGAGGGATCTGAAGCTCTTCCCGGCACCCTGCCGGAGAGGGGAATTCACCCTGGAGGCCTTCATCATCATCATGCAAGCCTCTGGTGTGATGCGTGAGTAGTTCATCTCTGGACTACGGGTCCATGTAGTAGCTAGATGGCTGGTTCTCCTCCTTTGTGCTTTCATGTCTAGATCTTGTGAGCTCCGTTCATGATCAAGATCATCTATTTGTAATTCTGCATGTTGTGTTTGCAGGGATCCGATGGATATTGAGATGCTATTTCAGATTGATTATTGATTCTATCATGTCTTTGTTATTTGTGATCTTGCATGCTTTCCGTTGTTAGTAGCTATCTTGGCCAAGTAGATGTTAGCAACTCCAAGAGTTAGTATTTGTGCTCGATAGTGGGTTCATGCCGCTGGTAATCTGGGGAAGTGACAGAAATCTCTAAGGTACTAGATGTGCTGTTGCTACTAGGGAGAAAACAACAATCCTTTGTTCATAGAACAATCATATTGTTTACATTACACGCAATTTATAAAGCAATAATATGTTGCTTGCAACTTAATACTGGAGGGGGTTCGGATGATAACCTGAAGGTGGATTATTAGTCATAGATGCAGTTGGATGGCGGTCTATGTATAATGTTGTAATGCCCAATCAAGTTCCAAAGGAGTCAAGATAATTAGTATTTGCTTGTATGCTTTCTCGACGTTGTCAATTGCCTCGCTGTAATTTGTTCACCCAGCATGTTTTCTATCTTAAGGAGAGCCACCTCTAGTGAACTATGGACCCCGGTCCTTTCTTTTACATACAATCTACAAACTGTTTACTGCTTTGTGTTTACTTTGTACAAACTATTACTTCCTTCCATTCGATACGTTTAATCCTTTGTTTTCAGCAAAACCGGTGAGATTGACAACCTCATCGCAAGTTGCGGGCAAAGTTCTGTGGTTGTGTTGTGCAGGTCTCCACGTTTCTGCTGGCATCGGTAGTGCGCCCTGCAACCGTTCAGCTAGCTACACCTTTCGGTGTTTCCTTGCTCCTACTGGATTGATAACCTTAGTTTCTTACTGAGGGAAAACTTGCTGCTGTGCTCATCATACCTTCCTCTTGGGGTTCCCCAACGAGCTCGATATATTTGGGCCATCAGTTTGTTGGCCCTATGCTTTTCTCAATAGCATATCTATCATAGCAGCACACACAAGTGAGTATATATTCCTTTTATAGTTTTTTTGGCAAGCACGTTTAACCCCATCTACACACATAGGTAATATAAATAAGAGCAGTTATGATATGTATATCCAATATTGTTAGTTCTAGGCTCGTTAGGCATCTAGATCTTTGACAAATACCAGTAAATAGAAAGATGAACTCTCACTAGAGTCTCGCCTCCAGTTTGTCTCAGGGAAGATGGAGTAGGAATAAGGAAAACACATGTACCAACCATAATAGATTACATTGTTTTTTAGATATCGCAATGTGTGAACCGCATGGAAGTCTCATCACAAGTCGGTGGAGGTCTCAAGTGAAGAAGAACAACAAACAAATATTGAGTCCAAAAAAGAGCCACTTGGTAGGACTAGACTTTTATTTTCGCTCTTTCGACTTCACTTTTTCTAAATATGTATGAATCTAGTCATAAAATATGTCTAAATACATACTAATCTAGAAAAAGTTGTGTCACTTATTTTAAGACAGAGGGAGTACAAAATACGAGGAATAGTAGACTGTTGGAATATGTTGATGTTGTCGAACAATTTTTTTCCTTGGTCTATTGAGTAGTACCTATTACCTGCTATCAGTGCTTGACATCTCCATGAACTGGCAATAGCCTGCCAAGGTTTTGTTTTTTAATGATGCAAAGCAATGCTTGTGTATGTAATGCATGCATTGTCAGCATAGAAGTTGGTCACGGGTTTGATTTTTCTTGTGGCAAATCAATGTATTGGTTGGGCTCGCATTTGTATGCTACCTCCAATACAATATCATATTTTATGAATGACTTTTTGTGCACAATGAATTCCAAATTCTTAGGTTGTGCAGTGTTTCAGCTGATAGTAAAGCACATATTCCGCAGACAGGGTGAACAAGCTATCTATTGCTTGGATTCATCTTCGAGAGGCGTACAAACGAGAAGAGTGCACTAAGCATGTGATGGTAGATCAACTAGATCGGCATTGCGTGCTACTGGACATAGTGGGGTAGGATACACTAGACATAGTGGGGTAGGATACACTGCTTTTGGTACATGCATGCATCCTAGGGTTACGTCTGCGCTGTGCTGAGCAATCAAGTCATTGCACGAGCATTCACATACTTATGCACTATGAATCCAAAAACACACAGTGTCTCGTTGCTTTTACCAACAATGTTTTTGTCTTATCCAAGGACCCAACACCACTTAAGGAGGCACCCAGTCGCCTGACACCATATGGAAGTTCATCATACACCCCTCTAATTGCTGATTATTAGGGTTGTTGCCACTGAACACCAAATAGCTGGCAGGTACCGGTACATATCTCAATGCAGATCATACGACATCCAATAGGGGGCAGCTATCCCCCTGGGTAGACAATCCACACTCTTTCTTCTATGCCAATCTTATAAAGCTGCATTTCATTACTATTGATCAAAACGTAGTAATTAGATTCTCTTTTATATTCATACCCTTTGTTGATGAAATAGTTTGATCATATTAAATAGTTTCATATTCATGTTTCCTTTGGTAAACTTCTTTACACATTTAAACAATCATACAATGATAATTACCATTTTGTTAAAACATAATACATTGAATATGTATTTACTTTTAACAATTCATAAAAACACTTTGTATTCAAGTAATAGACGGTGTTCAAGTTATTTTGACGAACTTAGGCATGATTTATATGTGACAAGAAATCGAATGTCTTTCACATATTATCAACATAACTTTGAATTTAAACAATGGTTTCATTCATTAATGAATATATCATTAAATTGGGTATTTTAAGGCATTTCAATATTTTACAAATGTTCATGCATTATCAATTAGTTTCAAAACAAGGATAATTCACACGTAATCGAACAAGATATGAACACAAATAGAAATCATTCATAAAAGTGGAACAACTATTTGTTACAAACTGATATGAATAACCATCTCACAAAGTGTGAGACACACTAAAGAAGTTCACAATCTTTTGATTACAATAATCATCCTAAACATAAACTAAGTGATAAATGTTGAGGGAGAGTGTCGTTGGCCACCATCATGATGCTCGCCATCAACACGCAACGTCACCTCATCTCCAGCAAGCACCTCTATGCAGAAGGACCTGTTTTTAGTAAAACAGAACAAGTATCAAATATACTTAACACTGCAAATGTGTTTGCAAGATTATAACATTTATAAAATTGTATATCAAATATATACCTTTGTCATTGATGACCTCAGCGACAATGGATTCAACCACCACATCTCTAAAATGTGATATAAACTCGTGGAAATCCTATGTTTCTGCGTCGCCTCTCATAATGCAAATCCCGACTTGTGCTTGGTAGCTTGGTGACAGCGACCGCAGCACAACGCCGTTTGCAAAAGATCCCGTCATCCAGCTATCCAGGAAGTATGCAGGCCTCATGTACGCATCATGCATGCGCTCCAAGTGGTCGTCAAGTGATGAGTTCTCATCCATCTTAATGGAGAGGAAGTCTCCCATCAGCTCATGCTCCCATATGCGTTCTTGTTTCACGAAATGTGTCCTAAGATGTAGCATTACCGTACGAGGGTTGACATTACCCACGACAGGCCATAGATCATCCACCATTCTGAAACGCATTGTAACTGAAATGAAGGAGGCCATATCCCGATGGTTATAGCGGTATTCCTGCTACTCTATGGTCTCTAGGTCAATGGGCTGATCCAAATCCATCTCGTAGAGTATGTAGTCGACCACGTCATTCTCGCTAAGGAGAACATGGAGACGTGCAACCCACATAGAGAAGTTTGATTCGTCTAGCCTAAGATTCTCTCCTTCTAACCAATCAATTGTCAACAGGAAAGGTGGCATCGGGGAGAACCTTTTCTACATTTATAATTGCAAAAGGAATTTAGACTAAGTTTATAATTAAATGAGTTAATAATAACTCCACTCAGAAACACCTATCCCCTAAAGGGTTCCTAGTGATAACATGACCCCTTTTCCCCACATCTCCCCCGATCATCATGGCCATCAATGTGGGTTCAAGGGTGGACGCTAAACATCGGTCACATCATTCATGTGACTCATGCTCGATCTTTTGACCATCCTTGTTCCGATGCCATGTCTTTGTAACGTGTTAGGCTTGCCAACTCAACCTTAGTGTATTCGATGTGCAACATGGCTTACACCCATTGTATGCGAACGTAGATATGTCTGACACCCGCTCACCACGGGTCGCCTCATACCGAAGAACTTTCTTGGTGCTGCACACTAAGGGGGAACACAATCATTGGTAATTTTAACAGGGATCATCTTATTAGGCTACAGTCGAGTATCTAATACTAGCACATAATAAGATATACAAACAATAACATTGAATGTAAATGCGATGTGATATGGTCCTTCATGTTGTGATCTCCATCTGTCGTCACCAGATTCCGGCGCCAGGGTTCCGGCGCCGTAGACACCGGGGTACTAGTGTCTTTCCGGCGTGGTAGTCTGTCACCTCCATGACTATCTAATATTACGTAGCATAAGGTAATCACTTTACCTTTGCCACAACCATATCACAAAGCAACGCCCCCTGCAAAACAAAGTTGGACGCCTCTACTTTATCTTTGCATGTTTTACGTGGCTGGATGGGCTTTCGCACAAGAACCGTTCTTACCTACGAACTGTCACCACAACGCTGATCAAGTAGTTGTCTCTATTACACCCCTTTCGGGGCCCTCCGTTGCAAATGGCATACCAACTAATGCGAGAGAGACATACACCCCCTTAAGCCACTTTATACGGTACAAGCCGTATGTCAAGCGTGGACCAGTCTCGCGAATGAACGCGTAAAGTTGGTTGGGGGCCGCTTCATCAAGCATTACTGCGGTATACACAAGTACACGTGCGAGGGTAATAACTAAAAGATCAACGCCCACACGCTACATCTCGTGTGTTCTATCCGTACCAGCATTACTACGCATAGATCTGGCTCTGATACCACTATAGGGGTTCCGCGTACGAAAACAATAAATTTTTACCCTACGCCCTGAACCCTTGATGTTGCCAGGACCTATCTATTAGTAATACAGTAATGGGAGGGGCTTTTCGCGAACTTACCCTTGAAGACCGAAAAGCATTAGCAACGCTCAGGAGAGCGTGGTTGATGTAGACAAGTCAAAGCCGACCTTAAGGTCGTGATGAAGTCCTTGCGCTCCCGCGGCTCCAACAACTTCAGTGCCTCAAGTGTGAGGCCTCGTGGGGAGTAACATGGAACGTTTTATTTGAAGTTCAAGACCCATGCCGTGCTGTTCGTGGTTTCCTAGGTTTCGTAGATATCCGGGTCATTGAAGGTAGCACGCAGCCGCTTAGCCAAATAGGCACAGGATCCCTCGCGAAAACAAAACAAAAAAACTAACGCACACAGATCGAGCTATGGCCAGAAAACGCGCACGCCACGCCGGCGGCGCCACCGAGGTGGCGGACGACTTCCTCCGCGAGGTCTTCGCACGCCTGGCGCCGGGCCTGCAGGACCTCCTCCGCTGCGCGGCCACGTGTAGGCGGTGGCGCCGCCTCATCACCGACCGGGCTTTCCTCCGGCGCGTCGGCTATTGGCCAGACACGGCGCCCCGTCCGTGTGTCCTCGCTGGGATCTTCTCCCAGAACACGTACCCCAGTGGTCCGACACGGCTGCCGGAAAAGAGGAAACCCTTCTGCGACCGACCTCGGTTCTCGAGCCTTCTGGTTCGTGTGCGCCAGCGCCTACTCCTCCGACACGGGCACCTGGAGTGCGCCCGTCGACTGTTGCCTGGCTTCCAGGTTCGCCAGGTGTGGGCCGCACGCCGGTGTCGTAACCGACGGTGGCACCGCGCACTGGCTCTTCACGCACAAGATAAACCAGGTCTACTACACCCTTAGCCTAAGCACGACCACATCACGTGTCTCTCTGACCGAGATCCCCATCAAAGTCCATCGCAATATGTCACGACCTCCGGTCCCATGCATCGACGGGGAATAAGGAAGGCTTTCCTTTGTCACCGTCGGTGACCATGGCGTGGCAGAGCATTGGACCACACAAGAGGAAGATGACGACTGGCGATGCTCCGAGCTAGCGGATCTGGGGAGCAAGAGAATAAACCTAATCTTCTTTGCTGAGAGCAGACGCGCTCTGCTTGTCGAGCAAGGTGGCGCTTTCTCCGTCATCGACCTCAAGACCAAGGAGCGGACCTTGGTGCACTTCGAGGGGGAACCAACATGTCGTTTTAGGGGTGTGAGCTGCTTTCCGGAGATGTGCACACCCCCGGTGATCTACGAGATGGATTTGGTCTTTAGCCATCGTAGTATGTGACAATAGTAGCTAGACCAACAATTAAGTTTGTATAAATAATATACATTTTGATATAAGTACTTTTTCTTGAGAGAGAATGTCGGTAGTCCTTTATTGATGAAACAATATTTGTGTAGAGTATATTCAAACCGGAATTACGGAATTTTAGCTCACTTCTACTTCCTCCGTTTTAAAATATAAGATGTTTTAGCTTTGTACAAGGAGTGTATTTAGACCACTTTTCATGTATAGGTTCATGTAGGTTTAGAGTGAACCTATAAAACTAAAAGGAGTCTAGATACACTCCTTTCAAAAAGGTAAAACATCTTATATTTTATAACAGAGGGAGTACGAGCTAAACATATGCGGCTACTCGTTCTGCTTATGACCATAATGTTTGAAAGAAAGAATAGAAAATCCAGCTATAAAGAAAGAATGGAAATATATGCGGCTACGTTTTGCTTATGTGATGCACATGCTCACAACTGTACCTCCTGTGACGCTGCAGAGATCACACACCATTCAACTAAAGAAATCCTGGGAAAAGATCGCACATGATTTTCTTCTTTGAATTTGAATAGTGGACGAATGTTGTGAGCCATCGCACACGCACATTCCTTCCTGAGTAGTACAAGACTGCAAGCTGCAATTCCTTCGAACCAACTATAATCAGTTGATCAGATATAATAAAAACTACTCCCTCCTTCTTAAAATAGATATCAGAAATTTGTCTAAATTTGAATGAATCTAGATACTAAATAGTGTCTAGATACATCCAAATTTAGAAAAGTTTGCTACATCTATTTTGAGATGGAGGGAGTATAATCAATTTATTCAGAACTTTAATGTACAAGCTATAAAGTGAATCAGCCAGCTCGATCAGGTCAGTAATACTCCCTCCGTTCGGAAATATAAGACGTTTTAGTTTTGTAAATGTAATATATTTAAACGTCTTTTTGTGTATAGGTTCATAGAGATTAAGAGTGAACCTATACACTAAAAAGCATCTAGATACATTCATTTCAAAAAGCTAAAATGTCTTATATTTGTGAACGGAGGGAGTACTTGTCAAGAGAACAAGAACAAACTATGATAACCTCTACGCATGACCATAAATACTCCGGTCGACTGAATATTACATTGTTTGCTTCACACACTAGTGCCCACACTTCACCTCACACCACTCGAAAGGAGCAACCACCACAAAGCCAATCAGTTACTTGTCCAATGATCGACAATCAATCGCCAAAAGTACTCATGTTGTTTATCTAATTCGAATCAATCTATCTAGAATGAATACAAGGAAGGATTTGCCAGTCATTCAACCCAGATTTCCAGTTGAAATTTTCTATTCCAGCTGACTGGTACTAGCATTGTTTGTCGAACTGCTTCTGAAATCGACAACGGGCTTAGACTTAATTGATGCAGCTTTGCTTTGCTGCTACTCTGGTAGGTAACCCGGTCTGACCAAGTCCTGGTTTAAAGGAGCAGATTCCTCATCGTTGCTTCAGAGTTGGGCTTGCCTTTGTTCCACTTCCTTTCCTAAAAGTACAAAAGTAGATCATCAGTTTACAAAAACATAAGTACCCCATGCCGCGGCTATTTGGGTCTCGAGCGCATCTAGTCCCGCTCCCTGATTGTTTGACTTGCCCATCTGAGGCTGTGCAGATGTATTCCATCGGATCAATACGGCATCGGATAAATTACTTGCACGTACAGGTGTGCGCCATGAGATGTCTTGGAATATTACTAAAAAATCCTAACCAAATGGAATACACCAAGACCACGCCATTCTAGCCGTGAATGAACCTTCAGACAACGAGAGCATTGAGCCCATATATGGTCTTGCCAAATAACAATAAGAATATTATTATTATGTGACAAACTCAGTTTCTAGTCCATTTCTCATGACTAATTCCAACGGTCCTTTCTTTCTTGCCCTTTCTTTTGGGCAAGGTCTTAAAAACCAATCTAGGCAGTTAGCGATGAATCCTCCATCCACACTTAAAAAATTTGGGAAAGAATATGTGAGAAGGATGGGTGGACATATACTCCCTCTGTTGCAATATATAAGAACGTCTTAACTGCAACAGAGTAATAGGCAACCAATTTTTTTGGAGGGTCAGTTTGGGCATGAACCTAACATACCCGAAGCCTTTGTTGGAGTCATGCCCAGGGCCTTGAGGATGAACACGTAAGTGAAGGCATCTTCTCGCAATTTCTCAAATCTGCAAGTTAAACAAGAAAAGTTAGGCCACAAATGCAATAAAACCAAACGCAGAGGAAATAACGTCTCCTTCCCTATTTACCTCCCCGATTTGGAGAAGTGCCCAGCGCCGAGCTCACACTTGAATAACAGGAGATTGTCATCTGTTTTCAGCTCCCTCAGCTTCGCCACAAATTTAGCAGGCTCCGAGTACATCACACGAGGATCTAGTTGTCAGAGGAGTAAGCTGTGAGCATATAGTGTAACAAATATAACTGTAGCCAACAGAAACTCGGAAAACCCAAGGACCGTACCGTTTAAGCCAGCAGTAACCAGAATGTGGGGATACTCTTGTGCTTTTACCTGCAGCATGTACAGACACCTCATGTGAATACATTTCAGCAGCCAGTCCAGATAGCATGCAGGGCAAGTAACCATATATAGAACTGAACAGAATTGCAGTTTTCTATTCATGTATTCAGAGTGTTGTCCTTGTAAGAATAAAAGTTCATATGCCCAGAGTAAGGCAAAAAGGGAACTACCAGCGGTGCCACTGACATACTTCAGCACTAAAATATCAACTAGAAATAAACACATACTCCCTCCGGTCCATATTAATGTTCTCAACTTTGTCTAGATTCGGATGAATCTAGTCTAAATCATTAACTAGGTACATCCGAATCTAGATAAAGTTGAGAACAATAATATGGGCCGGAGGGAGTAGTATAATCCTAATTTAGTAAATTTGTGTACGAATACATAAAGATCAGCACTTACGTTATCAACAGGAGAATACGACTTCATGTAATAATAGAATTCTTCTTTTCTTGGATCACCCCACTCCTGAACCAAGGACAAACAGATGAGCCGGTGAGAGAAGAAACAAAACTGCAGGTGCATTGCAATGAAAGTAGGTACCTAGAATAAATGAAATAAGAAGATAAACTAGACTAAAGCATGTGCATTGCAATGGCCACAAGTATAATGTATGAATATCCTTACGGACAATTATTGAGTTCCTACTTTCTTGTCATAAGGATAGAAATGACATAAAAAACTATCGGAGTTCAACTTATATAAAAAGAAATTTGGTGATAGATCATATAAGAAGACAACCATGTCCTATTCTTTGATGTGCCAAGTTAAGCCTGCTTCAGATCAAAGCCTAACTGAACCCAGTGTAGGAAGTGTCGATATGACAGGAAAACATGGAAACAAATTAAATGCAACATAGGAGATGAATACCTCCCATTCAGCTGTAGTCAACGGGATGGTCGGGTCAAGCATAGTTGTGAGAACATCAACAAATGGCACCCCAGCAACAGCTGCCTTGAATAAGTCAGGCCTCATATTTAGGACAGCACCCATCAATAGGCCACCTGCACTCCTCCCGTTGATGCAAAGCTTTTCTTTCGAACAGTATTTGTTTTCTATCAGGTACTCAGCACAAGCAATGAAATCAGTGAAAGTGTTTGTCTTCTTTAACAGCTTCCCATCTTCATACCACTTACGGCCCATTTCACCACCACCGCGGATATGAGCTATCACATATATAAAACCTCTATCCACCAGAGAGAATCTAGATCCCTTGAAACTCGGATCTATGCATATCTGTTGGCATAAGGAGTGTAAACAATAGGCATGGTTAGCACAACATACTTATTGGTAAAACCTGTAAACAATAGGCATGGTTAGCACAACATACTCATTGGTAAAACCTGAAATCTGTTAATAGTCTTAGTTATATAGCAACTTTTATGAGTTAAAAGGAAACTACTATGTTTTATCAGTTGTTCAGCAGACTTATCAAACCCAGTATTATCACTTATCAGAGAGGCAAGTTCCTTCACTGTTTAGGTTCTCTTTTCTTGGATATTCCCCTTAATTTTCAAAAATTCAATTTCAATTCAATTTTCCTCAGGCCTTGAGTGGTTTTCACCTGTTTGTAAACTATATCAAACTCATTATGTACCTAACCATTCGATGAAACACTCTGACACTTTCCTGGATAATAACATGGTGATGAACAGCAAGTGTGTAATGTGTAAAAGTGAAACAGTTTGTGTTTGCTGTACACATACATGAGAAGAAAATTAAAATTTCAGATTAGTGATTGGCATTCAAGATGAACCAAAGATGTTGCGCTGGTATGAACAACAGGCAACTCTAAAATATTGTTCAAGATGGTATTTGTTGTACAAATAAAATTGAAACTACTGCCCAACACTGGTTCATGTGCAGATACTTGGTATTTGTTGTACAAACAAAATCAAAATGACAGTCCAAATGAGTGACCTACATGACTGCGGCCAAGATGAACCAAACATGTTTGCATGAGCTATA
Organism: Avena eriantha; assembly: GCA_910589775.1. NCBI lineage: Eukaryota > Viridiplantae > Streptophyta > Magnoliopsida > Poales > Poaceae > Avena > Avena eriantha. Next base: position 7,369,442 of record OU342741.1, on the reverse strand, counting down.
TGACACTACAAAATTGTAGAAACTTGCTATTTATAAAAGATACTAATATGACACATTCCCTACCTCATATGAGCCATATCCATATAGCAGCATGGGGTCTGATCCATCAAGCTTCACCATATCGTTTCTGTAAAGAATTGTCATGGGAATCTGAGTTCCATCAGAAGCAGCAGCCCATTTTCTCTCCGTTACATAGTTTGACGCGTCAAATCCACCTAAGACCTAAGAATATTCAAAACCTCAAATCAACATGGGGTCATAATAATTATTTTAATACATTAAGACATTGCTAGAATGAAGCAGACACAAAATGAACATAGTCCTATAGCTGTACAGCATTCACTGCAAATAAGAGGACAACGCTTGCATCATGAATTAAAATAATTCAAATCACTTATGGATGCCTCTTATGATTATCCCCTTCCTTTTTTAAATGCATGTCCTTGTTGTCTTTGTACAGTCAGACTTATGTGACTTTAGTCACTGATTTAAACAAAAGAAATATGTTGTCAACTGTCAACATCAAGATTATTTAGTATGGAATATAATGGTGAATGACATGTGGAAACAGATGGAGTATTAAGTTTTTAACAAAACAAGCATGAACATTTTCTGTTTGAATACTGTAGACCATCATTAACTAACTAACTATACTGTCAGAATAATCTACTCCCTCCGATTAGCAAATTATGCGAAGTGGAAGCAGTAGCCTCAGCATTAAATAAGAACTACCCAAATGATTATCGACTGTTGAAATTATGATACTCATTCCTTGCCCTACAGCTTGTAGCCAGGTACAGTGGGGGATCCCAAAGCAGATGCATGGATTGTACTTCCCACTGCACTGGTAGTGATAAAAATAGGGTACATAAAAACTATATAGTGCAGGTAATAACTTACCGTGTCCATTTTCTTCAGCACCGACACTCCCGTATCCATGTCATAGTCAAAAACAGAGGGTGGCGTCCTCATTGAGCTATAATAAAAACGAACAACATTTGAATGGAATTGTGACGACTCAGGTTCCACTGCATATGCTGGATCAACAAAATCGATTGTACGTCCTCCCTGAAGTTGCCCAACTACCTCTCCAGTGGCTGGTAAGCGATATACAGTTGCTTTTGGTAGACCATTTTCACGCTCATATACAGCAATGTGATTCTCAAAGAGCTGGAAGTCCTGAATTTTCACACTGAAAAGAGATTGAAGTTATTTAAATAACTGTACTACTTAATGTTATCAATGGAAACTGAAGCGTTTTCAGCTCAAAAAAAATGGGCACTGAAGCAGCCCTAATATGTAATACATCCATTGATAACAAGAACAAGTCATAGCTAATAAAATTTGCAGGGAACAACATAACTGATAGGTGGCTGCAGTTGTCTATTTGACGTGGATAATAGTACATGACTATCCTAGTGTAATCTAATATCATACTTCACCACAGACATTTTGAGTACATTAGAGAAAACCCTGGAATGTCATTTGGCATCAATCTTCTGACATGCTTTGTAACTGTAAGAAACAAAACCAAAGGGGTTGAAGCTAAATCTAGGCTTTCGTATTGCCAACGATCCATATGTCCAAGATTACTACAACACGCAAAAACATCAGTGGGTTCAGGTTCATTAGCTAGCCATACATTGTGTCAATTATGTACACACAAGATCTAAAAAAGTAAAAGCACTGCTTGTACAAGAACATTATTTCCCTTTTTTTTTCATCAGAGCGCTTCCAAAGAGACCAGGTCAAGGGCGCTGCAATGAAATATCCTCGCAGTTCGAATATTCATACAGTAAATACATTTTTCTTATCTGTGGATTAACAAAGCTAAGAAAACACCCTAGCGAAGCTTGAGGGTGAAGCTATAATATGTTACTCAGGGGTGCGTATAAGATTGACAAATGGTACTAACAATGTCTTCTATTTTGGAAACAGATGGACAAGTTCAGAAATATTATGACTTACTATTACTGTTTCTATATGATCTCCAAGTTAGAATATGGCAAATATAAAATTGCATTGAAAATAATGTCCACAGATAAAAGTACCCATATAGGACTGATCTTTCAAACATAAATGGTGGAATTTAGTTGATTACCTTTCTCTATGTGGTAGCAAGACAGTGGTCTCAGCTACATTATCCAATGGGCAAGCAACCAATTCAGAGTTGTAGAATTCATCACTTCGCCTCTTAATATAGAAATGGTTTCCACGATGACTAGCTGTTGTATCGATGCCATTTACACGAGGTGTCAAAACTACAAGTTCCTTGCTCTGACTGGGTATGTCTAGGTAGAATATAAAGCTTGTATTTTTGCTTCCAGATTCAACAAATAAGTACTGTTTGCTTTCAGAAGCTTGAAGACCAAGTGAAAAAGTGTCATCCTTTTCGTGGTACAGGCAACTATCATCCGACTGATCAGATCCTAACTTGTGTAGCCATACCTGCAAAGCCCATAAGGGGTAAATACTCAATAAACTACTACAAAAACCAGTTAACACAAATGAACTCAGACAGGAATTTATGATAATATCAAAACTTGGTACTGTATTATTGTATAGAACATCCACGGACCAAAGAATAACTGAATAATCTTTTCTTCAACTAAACATGAAAGAATCCAAGTAATTTTTTCCTTCCGAGGAAAATAACGTTAGAAGAGTTGGTATGTAGGTAACAGCACTATGCACAACACTGTAAATAGTGGCTTGAGAACAAATGATCAGTAGAGCAATTGCACTATGCGAATCACGAAATGTCGTTTCTTAATCTTTTGTCTAGTGCACGTATGCACCTTGCTAGCACAGATCAGGATACATTTTATGTAGGAATAAAGATTCTACATACTTTGTCGGGCCGAAGAATGTCGTCCATTGTTATGTAAACAAGGTTGTCATCACCAGCCCACTCAATGTCCGAAGTGATTCCTCTAAGTGGCTGCCCAACATATTCCCCACTCTCCGCATCAATGACAAAAACTGTATATATTTCATCACCTTTAGTGTCTTCTGCGTAAGCAACTAGCTTGCCGCTGGGACTGACCTGAAACAAATATTTAGTTAAGAAAAACATGAGAAACATTGAAGAGGAACATGCATGAGAAGCAGACATCACAAATAGACACATGGAGCAGGGGGGCAGTCCACAATTACACCTTGAAAGCCCCGATGCTGTAGTAGTCATGGCCCTCAGCCTTCACATTCTCATCCAAAATAATATGCTCGGCAGGTGCATCAGGTCCTGTGGGCATCACATCATGGACTGTAACAGGACCATCGGTCGGTACAAGACGCCTACAGTGCTGCGCATACTCCTTGCCGGTCAATGTCCGTTCGTAGTAGTAGTATTGCCCTTTGCGGAGGGGTGCGTCTATATCGTCTTCCTTGATTCTCCCTCGTATTTCAGCAAATATTTCCTCCTCAAGCTGTTTGGCATCTAGAAGGAAGTAGAGAGAAGAGATGAACAAATAGTGGGACACCAGCATGTCAATGATATCCATTGCGAAGAAAAACACAGGTATTCATTCTAGGCCTATAACATTTATACTATAACATTCATACAACCAGTGCCACGGCATGAGTGAATGGATTCCACTAGCAAACAGTAGCCAATCAGGCTAAGCGTGCTGATAATAGGGCCAATGACAATGCAAGCTACGCCCTCCGACCCAAATTAATTGACTTGGATTTGCCTACATTCGGATGTATCTAGCACTAAAACATGTCTAGATACATCCGAATCTAGACAAATCTAAGTCAATTAATTTGGGTCGGAGGGAGTAATAATAAGTGTACAATTATAGTACTCCCTCCGTCTCAAATTAGATGTCGGAAATTTGTCTAAATTTAGATGTATCTGGACACTATCTAGTACTAGATACATCCAAATTTAGACAAATTTACAACATCTATTTTGAGACGGAGGAAGTACATACAAAATTACTTGGTAATCTTGGTGAATCCACACTAAACTAAGTGAGGCGAACAACACAAACCAAACCAAAGGGATCTGCTCCACTCAGATCCCATTGTAGCAGTAGCAGGAAGCAACGATCGATGTCACAAACGATAAGGCACAGCAGCAATCAAGCTAACAGATCACGCCCCAATCACAGGCAAGCAAGCGAAGCATGGCAGCTAATCTAGTCCAGAGAAGGAAGAGAAGAAGGCTAGTGATCTCACCGGACATGAGGGCGGCGGTGTAATTGTTCTCGGCGCCGAGGTGCGCGAGGACGGCCGGGTCGGCGCGGGCGTCGTCGCGGAGCCAGTAGTAGTCGTCGACGCGGACGTCCCCGTGCTCCACCAGCTCCCGCGGCACCTTCCTTGCCACCGGCGGCGCGGCCATCGCGGCGGAGGCGGAGATGGAGGAGGAGCACAGTCTCAAGGAGGAGAGGGAGAGGGGGAGTACGAGGGCGCGGCGGCGGGAGAGGCGGGCTTGGGCGCGGAGGAGCGGTGGGATCGGGAGGCGGGGCAGAGAGCCGACGGCGAGACCGAGGCGGAGGAGGAGCATTATTTTATCGGTGATGATGACGGTGGCGGGTTTCCCTCCGCCGCACGATTCTGAAACTTCGGTGGTCTGGATTGGATTGGATATTGGTTTTTTTATTTGTTTTTAGTTCGAATTTGAATCATGCAAATCAATTTATTCATAGAAATTCCTCTAACATTTTTTTGAAGAGTAGTATATTGTATACTAGTATTAATTATTATGAACCAAAGGTTTGATTGTAATCCTTCCAAACCGACCTCAACGCGCATGTCGCACCGCACTAAGTAACACCCCACTACTCAACTCTCTACGACTCCACTAACACAAATCATGAGCAACCTTGTTGCATCTTCTATCAATCTTCATTAGAGACACTTGCTGATCAAGAGGTTCTTTCCGTTTGAATTCTCTTGCAATTAAGCACAAGTCAGATCTATCAAGGTTGTCCTCTTTGAAAGCCTCCAAAATAACAGAGAAATTAGTTTCAGTGATCAGGTTAGCCGAGGAATTTTGCAGCGTCTTTTTAAGACCCTGCATACAGGCAATGCCTTCACCCATAGCTGCTGATCGACAATGGGCAATGACACCCTAGGCCGAACAGACCACTTAGCCAACGTGATCTCGGAGGATCACGCCACAAGCTCCCTTCTTTTCCTCATCCGTATAGCTTGCATCAACATTACATTTCACCCAACCTTTATTTGATTTCTTCCAGAAGTGTTTCTTCATTTCGCCTTCATGACCGATTTGTTTCTTGCACACTGTCGTTTGATATACATGTGCTTTTACTTTCCTATCAGCATCGCAATTTCCAGTAGCTAGACCCTGCATAGAATTTAGGTAATTTTGTAAGAATCTGATAGAATGAAGCATCACCTTTATTGAAAATAACATTATTTCGATGATGCCAGGCCCTCCACCATATAAACATCATTTTACTTCTCATTTCTTGGTTCAGGATGTCTAGTAGAACAAGCACTCAATCTTGGCATGTGTACGCTAGTTTGGTTTCAGGAGGTAGATTCCAAACATCAGCCAATCCTTGTCTCAAGGCCCGCGCCTTGGTACATTGCATAGGGAGGACATTCGATAATTGGTGGCTTCTATTAACCCGGACAACAAGACTATCATTTGCAACTTTCCAAGTAAAAATTGTTACCTTTGGCGGAACATTAGCATTCCAAACGGTTTTCCATAAGCTTCTGTCACCATTCTGATTGGTACTTGAATTTGGTGGATTGATGTTTTTTAAATCCAACGCTAAATTATAGACACTTTGCACCGTGAACATTCCATGCCTTTTCAAGGTCCAGGAAACAAAATCTTGTTCGTCATACCTTGGGAGACATATTTTGAGTATTTCGTCAACATCAAAAGGCATGAAGACACTTCTTACTAAATTTTCCTTCCACGTGTGATCTTCATGATTTATGAGCTGAGCTACTCTTCGGAGTCTTGAGTTGTTTACATTGTTCGTGATTTTCATATCACCTCTCGGCACCCAATTATCTATCCATATTCTAATATGTTTTCTATCGCCAATGCGCTAAATGATGTCCCTTTTCAGAAGCTCAAGTTCGTGCACTATACCTTGCCACCCAGGAGAAGTGTTTTGGATAAAAGCAGTATTCGTTAATTCCCCTAATGAAAAATATTTTTCTTTTAACACTTTTGCAAAGAGACTTTCAATTAGCATCTAAGCTTGTCTTACTAAAAGAGCCTAATTAAAAAGGCGAAGATCTCGGAAACTCATGCATCCCTACCCTTTTCTTCTTGTAACTTTATCCCAACTCATCCAATGCATCTGTCTTCTCTCATTTTCATCCCCCCACCAGAAGTCTTTAGTGAGTTTCATAAATTCGTCACAAAGGCCCTCGGAGACTTTGAAAATGCTCATCGCGTAAGTAGTCATGGCCTGAATCACTGACTTTATTATATCCTCTTTGGCACCGCTCGACAAATATTTTTCAGCGTAGTCAGAGAATTTCTTTTTTAACTTCTCTTTAACTGGCTGAAATTTCCCATACGTCCTTCGGGTACGGGTAAACCAAGGTACTTTTCCTCAAAACCTACGGTTTGGATTTCCAGGATGGAGGCTACCACTTGGCCATCCTCATCGGTACACTTATTGCCAAGTAACAGGGAGCATTTTCCCGGACTAATTAACTGCCATGTGGCATTTTCATAGTTGTTCAACACCGATTTGATTTTTCCTGATTAGCCCGAATTGGCTTCAAAAAATAGGAGGTTGTCATCAGCAAAGAGATGGCGAGATATACCAGGGCTGCGACGACAAACTTTTAGTTCTTTTATCTGACCTGCATCTATCTCTTTTGGAGCAGCTTTGAGAGACCATCGGCCACAAATAAAAATAGATAGGGTGATAAGGGCCCCCTTGTCTCAGACCTCTGGATGGCTTAATTTTTTATGAAAGCACTCCATTGAAAGCACTAAATATGTCACTGTTTTTACACAAGCCATAATCCAACTCATCCGGTTTGCAAAACCAAGTTTGTTCAGAATTCCTTCAAGATATGTCCAATCCACTCTATCATACTCTTTGGCTAGGTCAAGCTTATAAGCGCAAAACTTCCCTTTATGGTAAGTACTGTTCTGTAATGAGTGAATACATTCAAAAGAAATAAAAGCATTGTCTGTGATTAGTCTTCCCGGTATGAAGGCACTTTGTGTAGGGACAATGATATCTTGTAGCAAAGGCCTCAGTCTATTAATTACACACTTTGACACTATCTTGTAGATAACATTGCACAAGCTAATCGGTATAAAATCCCGGAGGCACACCAGATTCTTATTTTTTTGGTATGAGTACAATCACGGTATCATTTATTCCTTCGAGCATACTTTCAGTGCGAAAAAACTCTTTTACTGATGGTGTTTGCTGGCGCGTGATTGACGTGGGAGCTTCTTCTTGTTCTTCAGTTCCCCGGCAACGGCGCCAGAAAATATGCTTGATGGCCCAAAATATATCGAGCTCGTTGGGGAACCCCAAGAGGAAGGTATGATGAGCACATCAACAAGTTTTTCCTCAGTACGAAACCAAGGTTATCAATCCAGTAGGAGCAAGGAAACACCCCAAAGGTGTAGCTAGCTGAACGTTGGTAGGGCGCACTATCGGTGCCAGCAGCAACGTGGAGACCTGCATAACACAACCACAGAACTTTGTCCCCAACTTGCGATGAGGTTATCAATCTCACCGGTTTTGCTGAAAACAAAGAATTAAACGTATCGAATGGAAGGAAGTAATAGTTTGCAAAAAGTAAACATAAAACAGTAAACAGTTGATTGTAGATTGAATGTAAAAGAAAGGACCGGGGTCCATAGTTCACTAGAGGTGGCTCTCCTTAAGATAGATAACATGCTGGGTGAACAAATTACAGCGTGGCAATTGACAAACATCGAGAAAGCATACAAGCATATACTAATCATCTTGACTCCTTTGAGACTTGATTGGGCATTACAACATTATACATAGACCGCCATCCAACTGCAACTATGACTAATAATCCACCTTCATGTTATCATCCGAACCCCCTCCAGTATTAAGTTGCAAGCAACAGATTATTGCATTATGAATTGCGTGTAAAGTAAACAATACGATTGTTCTATGAATAAAGGATTGTTGTTTTCTCCCTAGTAGCAACAGCACATCTAGTACCTTAGAGATTTCTGTCACTTCTCTAGATTACCAGAGGCATGAACCCACTATCGAGCATAAATACTAACTCTTGGAGTTGCTAGCATCTACTTGGCCAAGATAGCTACTAACAACGGAAAGCATGCAAGATCGCAAATAACAAAGACATGATAGAATCAATAATCAATCTGAAATAGCATCTCAATATTCATCGGATCCCCACAAACACAACATGTAGAATTACAAATAGATGATCTTGATCATGAACGGAGCTCGCAAGATCTATATATGATAGCACAAAGGAGGAGAACCAGCCATCTAGTTACTACATGGACCCGTAGTCCAGAGATGAACTACTCACGCATCACACCGAAGGCTTGCATGATGATGAAGAAGGCCTTCAGGGTGAATTCCCCTCTCCGACAGGGTACCGGGAAGAGCTTCAGATCCGTCCTGATCTAGGGATGGTCGGATGGAGATGACGGCGGCTATAGACTCTTTCATGGAATTTTGATCGGGTATTTAGGGTTTCCGTATCAGAGGCAATATATAGGTGGAAGGAGAGGCCGACGGGGTGCCTGGGCTGGCCACACCATCCCCTGGCGCGGGCCAAGCCTAGCCACGCGGCCAGGTGGTGTGGCCGCCCTCTGGCCCTTCTCCGTCTCGTATTCTGGCTCCAAGTGTCCCCCGGTAAAATAATAACTTTGGCGTTTGTCCCGTCCAATTCCGAGAATATTCATATTCCGAGTTCCTAAAACCAAAAACAGCAGAAAACAGGCAGCTGGCACTGTGGCTCTTATTAATAGGTTAGTCCAAGAAATCATATGAAAAGTACTCTAAAGTGTGGACAAAACACAAGAAAGTAGATAAAACCAAGCATGGAACACCAAAAATTATAGATACATTTGCAATGTATCAGTGCTATATCCTCTCTGAAAACTCCCCAATGTCGTTGGAAGAATCTTGCCAAAAAACCATCTCTCACGGATGCCTTGAGTGGTCCTATTTGAAATAGTGAGTTACCAATCTCCTCGTCAGAGAATTCCATACAAAGCTTCTCATTCATGTCCTGAGTTATTTGTGGCACCACATCATCTAAAATAATCTCTGGCTGCACATTTTGATCAGACGTATATAGCTATTTAAAAAAGGAGGTAGTAATCTCTTCCATCTCCTCTTTATCTTCAGTCATGACCCCATCCATTTTTTGCAACCTTTCAATTTTGTTTTTCTTTGCTCTCCAACTGGCCTTTTGTTGGAAGAATTTTGTATTCTGATCGCCTTCCTATAGCCAATTTATTCTAGAGCGTTGTCTCCAATAAATTTCTTCTTGCTCCACGAGGTTGTCTAACTTTCTCTCACTGTTCTTCTTTTTGTTGATCATGAACCGAGCTTCTCATATTTATCTTTCTCATTTTTCTTCTCAGCTTTAGTATCCTGTTTGAGACCAAGCCCACTGTTTTCTTGCTCCAAGATTGCAAATATTCCATGACAGCTGAAAGGTTTGAAGCTACAACACCCATGTCTCTTGGTTTAGAATTTTCTCATGCCAGCTTAATATCCTCTGCTAAAGTTTTTTCTCTCTCCCAGTAAGCTTCATATCTGTGGGAACGAACAGGAGAAATGATATCCTGAACCAATTTTAAGCAAAGAGGACAATGGTCTGATCGGGAAGTAGTAAGAGGACTTACATAGCTTCGGGGGTAAATATTTGACGAGGATGGTGAGGCCACTGTATGATCCAGCCGAACCTTCACCTTTTCTCCTCCACTTCGCTTATTATCATAAGTCGAAGGTGTACCATTACACCCCAGGTCATGGAGGTCACAGTAAGAAAGGACTTCTCTAAAGTCCAAAATTTGTTTTCCATTTCTTCTTTTTTTAGAAGTGTTCACTTTGCGACATGGTTTCATTAAAATCACCCGTCATAAGCGAGGGTAAGTTCATCATATGTTTCAATTTTTTTAACATATCCCACATAAGATGTCGCAAGTGGGTTTGAGGCTCACCATAAACAAACGTGTACCTCCATTTTATTCCTTTTTTCATATCATGAATGATCACATCAATAATATTACTATTTATTTTGAACAACTTGACTTCTAAGCTATCATGCCAGAAGAGGGCAGGACCTCCTCCTTCCCTTCTTCATGAACTAAAACCACATTCTTCAGACCTAGCCTCCAACGAAGGCCTTCCATGACATGTTTTCTTTGTCGTGTCTCGGATAGGAAGACGAGTTGAGGACGATAAGTGTGGACAGCGCTCGAGCTCTTGAACCATCCCGGGGTCGCCCACCCCCGAGAGTTCCATCCCATGGTGATCATGGCTCCTGACAGGCACGATCCTCCGCGCCTGTCAGGTGACCAGCGGCCCCCTGGCTGGTTGCCTCCTTTTCCGCCTCTTGTTCGTCCTCGAGAGTGTTATGCTCCACCTCCTAGCTGATTGCTCCGTCTCCTTTATTCCTCTTCCCTTCATGTCCCCTGAACCGAAGAATAAAACTTTGGCTCCCCTCCTCCATGCTTGTATCTTCTGAGCTAGGGCGTTTATCCAGCACCATGTTATTTTTTTCAGGAAGGCCGATGATGTATGACCATCGTCACCCCGCAGCTCAGCGTACAGACTCCCATCTTTGCACAGGAAGTCCAGTATGACCGACCGTCACCCCGCAGCTCAGCGTACAGACTCCCATCTTCGCGCAAGCAGTTGATGCGCTCGACTTTCGACGTAGAGCTTGTTGGGAACTCCAAGAGGAAGGTATGATGAGCACAACAGTAAGTTTTCCCTCAGTTATGAAACCAAGGTTTAATCGAACCAGTAGGAGCAAAGAAACACCCCAAAGGTGTTACTAGCTGAGCTTTGGCAGGGCGCACTACCGGTGCTAGTAGCAACGTGGAGACCTGCACAACACAACCACAGAACTTTGTCCCCAACTTGCGATGAGGTTGTCAATCTCACCGTGTTTTGCGGAAAACAAAGGATTAAACGTATTGAATGGAAAGAAGTAAAAGTTTGCAGAAAGTAAACACAAAGCAAAAACAGTTTATAGATTGTATGTAAAGAAAAGGACCGGGATCCATAGTTCACTAGAGGTGGCTCTCCTTAAATAGATAACATGCTGGGTGAACAAATTACAGCGGAGCAATTGACAAACACCAAGAAAGCAATACATGCATATACTAATCATCTTGACTCCTCTGAGACTTGATTGGGCATTACAACATAATACATAGACCGCTATCCAACTGCATCTATGACTAATAATCCACCTTCAGGTTATCATCCGAACTCCCTCCAGTATTAAGTTGCAAGCAACAGATTATTGCTTTACGAATTGTGTGTAAAGTAAACAATACGATTGTTCTATGAACAAAGGATTGTTGTTTTCTCCCTAGTAGCAACAACACATCTAGTACCTTAGAGATTTATGTCACTTCCCCAGATTACCAGAGGCATGAACCCACTATCGAGCATAAATACTAACTCTTGGAGTTGCTAGCATCTACCTGGCCAAGATAGCTACTAACAACAGAAAGCATGCAAGATCACAAATAACAAAGACATGATAGAATCAATAATCAATCTGAAATAGCATCTCAATATCCATTGGATCCCCGCAAACACAACATGTATGAATTACAAATAGATGATCTTGATCATAAACGGAGCTCACAAGATCTAAACATGAAAGCACAAAGGAGGAGAACCAGCCATATAGCCACTACATGGATCCGTAGTCCAAGGATGAACTACTCACGCATCACACCGGAGGCTTGCATGGTGATAAAGAAGGCCTCTATGGTGAATTCCCCTCTCCGGCAGGGTGCCGGGAAGAGCTTCAGATCCCTCCCAATCTAGGGATGGAGATGACGGCGGCTATAGACTCTTTCGTGGATTTTTGATCGGGTACTTAGGGTTTTCGTCCCGAGGGCAATATATAGGCGGAAGGAGAGGCCGAGGGGGTGCCAGAGCTGGCCTCACCACCCCCTGGCGCGGGCCAGGCTGGGCCGCGCCGCTAGGTGGTGTGGTGGCCCCCTGGTCCCTCTCCGTCTCGTATTCTGGCACTTGATCCGTTCCGGAAAAATAGGCACTTTGGCTTTTGTCCCGTCCAATTCCGAGAATATTCATTTTCTGACTTTCCTGGAACCAAAAACAGCAGAAAACAGGCAGCTGGCACTGTGGCTCTTGTTAATAGGTTAGTCCAAGAAATCATATGAAAAGTACTCCAAAGTTGGAACAAAACACAAGAAAGTGGATAAAACCAAGCATGGAACATAAAAAATTATAGATACATTTGTAATGTATCAGCAGTCTAGTATGGATGGGACCTGCATCGTCTTCGATCTGCCGGTAGTCCCCAGCGTCTTCTTATTCTTGTAAGTCTTGTTCTTTTTAGAGCTGTGCATCTTCGCCATCGTCACAGCTCTTGTCACCTATTCATTAGTGATACCAACAGGGGTTGAGTCACCATTAACATTCAGGTTTGTCACCAAGCAGCTAAAACATCCTGGACAATTGATGGCACAGCATGCGCCTCTTATTCCTACCCTTCATTTTCCATGCTCTGCTCTGCAGTTTGTTTGTTTCCCGCGATAATACCTCCCATGCTATCCAATTATGGAGTTAACTTCCATCCAGAGCTTGCTGGTGAGAAGTGGAAGCCCTTTTTATTTTCTTCTCATCCACAGGAACATAGTAGCTATGGTTCTCGCCATGCCTGAAGTGTTGGGAATATGCCCTAGAGGCAATCATGTATGATGTTATTCCTATGTATTCATAAGGTTATTGTCCATATATGAACTACTGATATGTATCATTGAATATGTGATTCGATTGTGGAACTGCATATTCATGTTGTTCATACTGATTGTCCTTGGTCGTTGAGGTTGTGTTGGACACACAACTTAGACTAATGTGAAAGTCGGTAGATGACTCGGTTCCACTTGTCATGGGCATGGAGATGCTATTCCGACTTATGTTTAGCGAGTCGGACTGACCCATATTGAGATACAACGAACAAGTCATCATTTGCGTATCTCAATCAGTGTAATCCTTAGACCTGAGGTTATTGCACAATCCGAGTTGAGGATCACCGACTTAGGTTCTGTCAAACGTTGTTCCGTCACTAGGCAGTTATAAAGGCGGAGTTTGGGTCGACTGAGAATCAAGCTGCGTGATGTGAATAACCAAGACGGGATTTTGCCCCTCCATCTGGAGAGATATTCTCTGGGCCCTCTCGGAAGATATGATTTGGAAAACATGGCCATGCACGTCTCGGTTAAGTGTTAACCGAGGCGATCGACTAAGAGTTAGTCGGATGAATCACTTATCTCGAATCGAGAAAGAGAGTCGGACTATTTAAAGGATGACGATCATTCGCCTATAGTCCGACAAGGTATATCATGAGGCAAAAGGGACTTAGACGAAAGTCGCATTGGAAAGGTATGTCGTCATGACTTATTGGTACTTGGGAGTCGGCACGTTCTGTTAGGAGCCGCTACCGACTGATCGATCACGAGTGAAACTCGGAATTGTATCCGGGTTACCATGATCCTGTCGGGTCACACACTTAAGAGCGGGAGCAAGTTTGGATTAGACCCAAATAGAAAATCTATTTGGGTTGGACGCAAATAGAGACATGGACTTAGTGAGTTGGACTCGCAGTGACTAATATAGGCCTTTTAGTGAATGGGCCACAAGTGAGTGGAGCCCACTTTCACTCCCTATATAAGCTGGGGCGCAGGTGCTTAGATCACAAGGTTAGGTCACTCCACGTATTGGAAACCCTATCTCCAGTCCAGTCCTGTCGCCGCCGTACCGGATCTAGCAGTCCATCGCCGGCGCTTCTCCTCGTACGTATGGCCAGTTCATATCGAACTACCACATGCATGGTATGGATAAGAAGCTCACGGAATTACATGGGATGCTAAAGCAGGCTGAAGCGGATCTCAAGAAAGGTGCCAGTCAAGTGTTGATGGTACAAAATAAGGCTAAGTTCAAGAAGAGTTCTTGGACTAAGAAGAAGAAGGCAAAGTTGGGAGGTAAGGCCAAGGACCCAGTCCAAAGCGCTTCCTTAGGGACTAAGCCATCTCCTGCAGGAGGATCCACTTGCTTCTACTATAAGTCGGATGGCCACTGGAAGAGGAATTGCAGCAAGTATCTGGCTGACGAAGCCAAGAGTGGAGGTATGACTTCCGACTCAGGTACACTTGTTTGCAATGTTATAGACATTTATCTTGCCGATGCACCTGGTAGTTCTTGGGTATATGATACCGGATCAGTCATTCACATTTGCAACTCGTTGCAGGGACTGGTAAGAACTAGGAGCGTGGCAAGAGGCGAGGTTGACATTCGAGTCGGCAACAAAGCGAGAGTCGCTGCGTTGGAAGTCGGCACGATGCAACTTCATTTACCTTCTGGATTCTTAGTGGAGCTAAATAATTGTTATTATGTTCGAGTGCTTAGTCGAAACATTATTTCTGCCTCATGTTTAATGAGACAAGGCTATGAGTCGAATATTAAGAATAATGGTTGTTCTTTATATTTGAATGATATGTTTCACGGCTTTGCACCCGTCCAGGACGGGTTATTTATTTTGAATCTTGATAGTGAATCTGTCTATAACATAAATGTGAAAAGGTTAAAACCAAATGATCTGAATATGACTTACTTTTGGCATTGTCGGCTTGGTCATATAAGTTGGAAACGCATGAAGAAGCTCCATGATGATGGACTCCTAACTTCATTCGACTTGGAGTCGTTTGAGACATGCGAATCCTGCCTTTTCGACAAGATGACTAAGACACCTTTTGCAAAGAGTTGTGAAAGGGCGTCCGACTTATTGGGACTAGTACATAGTGATGTATGTGGCCCGATGAGCACGACAGCCAGAGGTGGTTATGAGTACTTCATTACATTCACTGATGATTTGAGTAGGTATGGATATATCTACTTGATGAAACATAAGTCGGATGCCTTTGAAAAGTTCAAAGAATTCCAGAATGAGGTACAAAATCAACTCGGCAAGAAAATAAAGTTTCTTCGGTCGGACCGAGGAGGCGAGTACATGAGCCATGAGTTTGATGACCATCTGAAGAGTTGTGGAATAGTTCCCCAGCTCACTCCTCCAAGAATGCCGCAGAGAAACGGTGTGTCGGAAAGGAGAAATCGGACCTTGTTAGACATGGTACGATCAATGATGAGTCGGACAAATATGCCTTTATCATTTTGGTGTTATTGTCTAGAAACTGCCATGTTCACACTAAACAGAGTACCATCAAAGTCGGTAGAGAAGACATCGCATGAGATGTGGACTGGCAAAAAGGCGAGTTTGTCTTTTCTCAAGATTTGGGGTTGTGAAGCTTTTGTCAAGCGACTTCAGTCGGACAAGCTTACAGCTAAGTCGGATAAGTGTATTTTCGTAGGATATTCGAGGGAAACCTTGGGTTACTACTTCTACAGCTGAGAAGAGGGCAAAGTGTTTGTCGCTCGGAACGGTGTCTTCCTTGAGAAAGAGTTTCTCAGTCGGGGAGTCAGTGGGAGCACGGTGCAACTTGAAGAAATTCGAGAGGTACCGGCTAGTAGCGAGTCGGCAAAAGCCTTGGAGGTTGAGCCGATCGTGGTACCTGAGCCAGGTACAGCACCGACACTACGAAGATCGGCCAGATTGCGAAGTGTTCATGATGTGTTACTGTTAGACAGTGATGAGCTGGCAACTTATTCGGAAGCGATGGTGGGTTCTGATTCTGAGTCATGGCTTGGAGCCATGAGATTCGAGTTAAGTCCATGGATGAAAATCAAGTTTGGAACTTGGTTGATCTACCAGACGGTGCAAGACCCGTCGAGTGCAAATGGGTCTTTAAGAAGAAAACTGATATGGATGAAAATGTTTCTATCTATAAAGCACGGCTTGTCGCGAAGAGGTTCCGACAAGTTCAAGGAGTTGACTACGATGAGACTTTCTCTCCCGTGGCGATGCTTAAGTCAGTTCGGATCATGTTAGCTATAGCAGCCTATTTCGACTATGAGATATGGCAGATGGATGTCAAGACGGCTTTCCTTAATGGAAATTTGACCGAGGACGTGTATATGATACAGCCCGAGGGTTTTGTCGATCCGGCTAATGCTAACAAGGTATGCAAACTTCGGAAATCCATTTATGGGTTGAAGCAAGCATCTCGGAGTTGGAACATTCGCTTTGATGAGGTAGTCAAATCGTTTGGCTTCATCAAAAGTGATCATGATTCTTGTTTATACAAGAAGTTTAGTGGGAGCAAAGTAAACTTTCTGATCTTATATGTGGATGACATATTACTGATTGGAAATGATGTCCAGATGTTGCAAGAAACAAGGAATCATTGGAAAAGAGTTTTTCGTTGAAAGACTTGGGTGAGGCGACTTACATACTAGGAATCCGGATCTATAGAGATAGATCAAGGCGGCTCACTGGATTGAGTCAGAGTACTACTTGGACAAAGTGTTGAAGAAGTTCAACATGGAATCGTCTAAGAAGGGGTTCTTACCAATGTCCCATGGCGTAAAACTTAGCAAGACTCAGTGTCCTTCGACAACTGATGAGCGAAGTCGGATGAGTGCGATTCCGTATGCTTCTGCAGTCGGATCCATCATGTACGCTATGATTTGTACTAGGCCGGATGTTTCCTATGCTCTTAAGTGTTGTGAGTAGGTACCAGGCTGACCCTGGAGAAATCCACTAGGCAGTAGATAAAAATATCCTCAAGTACTTGAGAAGGACTAAGGATATGTTCCTGGTTTATGGAGGTGAGGATGAACTCAGTGTAAGGGGTTACACGGATGCGAGTTATCTCACTGACTCGGATGATTCTCATTCGCAATCCAGATATGTGTTTGTAATAAACGGAGGGGCTGTGAGCTGGAAGAGTTCCAAGCAAGAGATTGTGTCCGCGTCTACAACAGAAGCTGAGTATATTGCTGCCTCGGAGGCGGCAAAAGAAGCCGTTTGGATGAGGAATTTTCTCATAGATCTTGGTGTGGTTCAGGGCTCGTCCAATCCGTTAGACGTGTATTGTGACAACAATGGTGCCATCGCACAAGCCAAGGAACCTAGACAACACCAGAAGAACAAACATATACTCACGCGGTACCACTTTATTCGCCAGTTCGTGGATCAAGGTGATATAAAGTTATGCAAGGTACACACGGATGCAAACATTGCGGATCCGTTGTCAAAGCCACTTCCACAGCCTAAGCATGAGGCGCACCTGAGAGCTATGGGCATTAGATGTCTAGACATGTGATGTCGGATGATTGGCTCTAGTGCAAGTGGGAGACTGTTGGGAATATGCCCTAGAGGCAATCATGTATGATGTTATTCCTATGTATTTATAAGGTTATTGTCCATGTATGAACTACTGATATGTATCATTGAATATGTGATTCGACTGTGGAACTGCATATTCATGTTGTTCATACTGATTGTCCTTGGTCGTTGAGGTTGTGTTGGACACACAACTTAGACTAATGTGAAAGTCGGCAGATGACTCGGTTCCACTTGTCATGGGCATGGAGATGCTATTCCGACTTATGTTTAGCGAGTCGGACTGACCCATATTGAGATGCAACGAACAAGTCGTCATTTGCATATCTCAATCAGTGTAATCCTTAGACCTAAGGTTATTGCACAATCCGAGTTGAGGATCACCGACTTAGGTTCTGTCAAACGTTGTTCCGTCACTAGGCAGTTATAAAGGCGGAGTTTGGGTCGACTGAGAATCAAGCTGCGTGATGTGAATAACCAAGACAGGATTTTGCCCCTCCATCTGGAGAGATATTCTTTGGGCCCTCTCGGAAGATATGATTTGGAAAACATGGCCATGCACGTCTCGGTTAAGTGTTAACCGAGGCGATCGACTAAGAGTTAGTCGGATGAATCACTTATCTCGAATCGAGAAAGAGAGTCAGACTATTTAAGGGATGATGATCATTCGCCTATAGTCCGACAAGGTATATCATGAGGCAAAAAGAACTTAGACGAAAGTTGCATTGGAAAGGTATGTCGTCATGACTTATTGGTACTTGGGAGTCGGCACGTTCTGCTAGGAGCCGCTACCGACTGATCGATCACGAGTGAAACTCGAAATTGTATCCGGGTTACCATGAGCCTGTCGGGTCACACACTTAAGAGCGGGAGCAAGTTTGGATTAGACCCAAATAGAAAATCTATTTGGGTTGGACGCAAATAGAGACATGGACTTAGTGAGTTGGACTCGCAGTGACTAATATAGGCCTTTTAGTGAATGGGCCACAAGTGAGTGGAGCTCACTTTCACTCCCTATATAAGCTGGGGCGCATGTGCTTAGATCACAAGGTTAGGTCACTCCATGTATTGGAAACCCTAGCTCCAGTCCAGTCCTGTCGCCGCCGTACCGGATCTAGCAGTCCATCGCCGGCGCTTCTCCTCGTACGTGTGGATACTGACGGAGGTGTTGTACGTTCAGCACTTCGACGATCGTGGAACCAGAACGGATCGTGAGACATGGAACCGGAACGGATCGTGAGGACTGCACTGCATCAAGCGACGTGCTTCATCGATTCTGCAACTGCGCGTCTAGTGGTAATCCTCGTGGCCTTCTATCTGAGCTGGATCTTGGGATCACCGCCTAGGAAAAAGTTTTATTTTTCTCTGCGTGGCCCAACATGAAGGGTGATGCACGCTGCTCCTCACAGTACCTCACGAAATTTTCCTCCTCTGGTAGCATATACGATCTCTCATTGTGGCCAAATATTCCACAGAAGAAACAAAAATGGGGGCTCCTTCATACTTCACCTCATACCGTTTTGCCTTGCTACCTTCTTTTCTAGCAATAGGGATCCATCTCTTGATGGGGTGCTCAACATTGTGCTCCATGCGATGGTGAAGGAAAGATGCCCACACATGCCCATGGTTATCCTTGCTGACCTCACGAACATGTCAAAAATATTTTTCTCCAATAGTTTTGCCCTAGCTCTGGGTCATCATCGTCATGGGGAGGTCCAGAATTCTTACCCAGATCGGCATTATGTTGACCGGCACCTCCATAGCAGACGAGACTCCATCATATTTTGCGACTATGAACGCATCGTACTGATACGTCCAAGGCCCTCCCTGCAGGATGTGGTTGTAATCCCCTTCATTTTCTTGGACATTCAGAAATCTTTTTTCTCCGATCCCTTTCTCCACCATGCCGCCTTGTAGCTACCACACTTGGCGCATACGAACAAAGAGGCCAGCAGTGTTGAAGACTCGCCTCGTGTTATAGCGGCCCACAATGATCCATGGTGTTTTGAGCTCCTTCCTTGCCTCAGCAAAATACACCACCAACACATCCTTAGGCGCCTTGTATTCATATATCTTCACTGCACTCTTCTTCCTTCCTGCTCCCGCAGAAATCGCCGACACCATGAGCTTCTTTTTCTCTGAGGCCGCGGTCCCCACATCAGTAACTTGCACAGTCAGAGTGCAAATTGCAACTGATTTGGCAGCAGCACGGCGAGCGAGGGGTGATATTTCCCCTGCACTACTACGCTCTCCCTCTCCTTGCTTCTTCTTTCCTACTGCGATATTCTGCTTCTTTTCCATGGTCTTTGTGTGGTGTGTGTATTTGCAAAGGATTATGTGAGAAGACCTCCCTCCACCTTTGTCTGCTATATAGCCTGGACCGCAATCTCCTTCTAGTGCATGTAACTAGTGAACTGCGATCCCTTTCCAGATTTCCCCTGCCCCATCTATGATGACTCGATCAACATAATTGATCCTGCCTTCAAAGCTTTGAAGAAGATCGACACGAATCAGCTATGTTTCTACAAACGCCTTCCCTCCTCTGTTTTCAGGCTTACCATTTTTTGAATGATTCTCATCAATTCTGATTATCTTATCCCCATTTGGGGCACCCACCAATCCCTCTGGTTCCCAAAATTTTCGAGATCCGATCGTCTATCATCCGATTTATTTTTGACATTCCTGTCTTCCAGGATTGTAATTTGCATTCTAGCTTTTTCCTGTATATTTGAAAATCCCAAATCAGGGTCATAGGGGATTTGGATTACCTTTGGCACCGAATCTTGCATCCTCCATTCCTCACTCACTATGGAGATCACCTCCTTCCTAAGAGCCAATATCTCCGGCATCAGTCTCCCGTCGCCTTCTCTCCGATTAATCAGCACCCCCGCTGATTTTGGGGACTCCCTGATCTTCTTTGCAATGGTGTGTATGCGCCGACGAAAGTCAACATCATCGAGCAATCCTCCGCCGTGGAGGACGCCTCTTTCGAGATCTGGACGCGTCTGTTTTACCGGACCGTCGGTGAGATTTGTCGTGCTAGCGACACCCGGGGTTGGCGCCACCACCTTAGGCGGTGATGGTGGTATGTCCAACATTTTAAATTCAGTTCTCACGCGTCAAGGGACTTTGTTTCTTGTGATT
This sequence comes from Avena eriantha, assembly GCA_910589775.1. NCBI lineage: Eukaryota > Viridiplantae > Streptophyta > Magnoliopsida > Poales > Poaceae > Avena > Avena eriantha. Next base: position 7,348,853 of record OU342741.1, on the reverse strand, counting down.
TAGGCTGGTCATAGTGGTAGTATCATAGTACTAGTATCATGCATATGATACTAGTGTATGATACTATCTTCATAGTGCATGGTATCATATGGTAGTATCATACTAGTACTATATTTAATGATATGTAGAATCTCGATGCAAAATTGTGTATAAGATTTATTTGCATGAGGATTTTTTAGTTTTACGTGCTATGATACGGTATCTACCTATGATACTCTAACCATCTCTTTCTTCATTAATTGTTATGCCATGTCAGATTTTTGCCAACATGGCATGCATGATACTAGCTATGATACTCCCACTAGGACCAGCCTTACAATTGGAACATAATGTCATAAAAATTTAGGTTCCCTAGAACAAAGGAAACAGACAAGCTCTAACAAACGGGAACCTAAACAAAAACATAAGTGTTATAGAAAAATATAATTTTGTCTAATACTTTGTCGTATCCCTTTTTTTCAATCTAGGTTTCATGCGAAGGATGTACATTAGTTTGATTTTTCACACGCGATTACAAACCTACACTTTGTGGTTATGAGTTTCTTCCTTGAAATAGGTTTTTAGCTTTTTGCCCCGATATATTAATATAGCAAACCACATTGTAAAACTTCTGGAACGAACAACACAAGCAAACTCAAAAGAAAGGGGAAAGAAAGAAAAAAGAAACTAATCTTAGTTGCACATTCATATAATAACCATTGCATGTTGGGCAAATGAATCCTATCCTTTTTCTCAAATATCATATCCAACTTTGAACATTAATATTAAATCAAAAGATAAATTATAGCAATAGCTTCATATCGCAAGATGTATTCATATAATACAAGTCACTAACAAAGAAGATAATTTCTAAAGTAAGAAGATCATGATGTTCAAAGTCTCCCCAATTTCTTTGCCAATGAAAACTTTCACCACGAAGCATGGCTTCAGTTCTGTTGATACCCACAATACCACGTCTCTTACTCATAGATCTTACAATTGATATTTTCTTTTTGCAACCTTTCGACACCCTTTTTATTTCTTTCGGAAAATCCATTGCAAGATCCACAATTAAACTAGTTTGACCCTTGTGTGTAACAAGTTAGAGTATCTCATACTCCCTTTATTAATCATTGGTGCCTTCAAGAGCACATGTTCCTCAAAGCATGCTTTCGTGAGTATTGCCTCTTTTTATAGCGATCTCAATAAGGAGCTTCGGAAAGTGTTTATTTGCTGCATTTCTGTCACACTTGAGGTGTCACTAATCTTTAGTGAATTGACTGTAAATATTGAAATGAAAGAGGGGTGGATTTGATTAAGTATTGGAAAGGGGTTTCGTTGAGCACTACTGGAATGTAAATAACATAAAAGAAAAGAATATCAAATTGAGCTGGAGTTTCTAGCAGATGAGATATTAGGCGCGAAGAGATTCGATTCATGGTGATAGTGAATGTGCCAAATGGAACAAAGAAGGGATATGCGATCATAGTTCTTCATATTGGGATAGAATTAGGCGAGCAACCCTTGAATAGCAAAAACCCCTCCTATTGGTCTTGTTTGACTCTATTGTCATGTCACCTATCACCACCAACCATGGTTAGTGCAACAATTTAAGGTCATAAGACCAGACCAACACATTAGGTTTAATGGTTCCTTGTTCTCCTATAATTGTATTAGCTCCTCTTTGATATTAGTCGTACTCACTCGAAGGTCACCGATTCAGTAAACAACAATTTCTTACCCATGTAGATCTCTGGATCAAGTCATCTGAGCCCTTATATTAGACAACAAGCATTACATGTGATATGGATAATCATTCTTGTAATCAATAGTAGCAATAAATCTCACAAATAGATGGAAAGTAAATAGGCACAAAACATCTCACCAATCCCCTATCTCCCACGCCTAGGGGGATTTACTCGTCCATGAGAGAAGAATAGCACAAAGATATAATCATTATGCATACATGGTTCATCTTGATATTACGGTAGCAAGCCAAAATAAGACGAAAGATCAACCAAATACAATCCTCAAGTATGGATAGAGTTCAGAGTTAAAAAATCCTAATCCTACAAGAATGAATCTCACTCTATGCAAGTATGGTGATGGTGGAGTGAAGGATTTTGCTTTTGAAGATCGTGGAGTAGATCGAAGATGGTATTCTTATTCTCTAGATCTCTTCTCCCTGTTCTAGAATGAACGATGACTGCTGTGTGTGTGTTTTTGCTCTGGCATCTTTATGAAAGTTATCCATTTTGACCAGATGAAGGTGGCAGCACATGGTACGACGGCATGGTATGGTCACCCCCCCACCGTACAGGTGGTCACTAAATCACTACACGCTTATGGTGAAAATTTATCCAATTAAGGAAATACTTCTTTTCCTCCAAATTATACATTTACGGCTTCAAATCCTTCCTAAAGTGTTCGGCACCTGAAAGACATACAGGAATACAAAGTTTCTTTGGTTTTGAAATATTTGTGTTAGTTGGAAGGTGAAAACCATCAAAACCAAAATAAAAACCATTAGAAAAACCTCAGGAAAACTCTATATAAAATAGAGATATCAATCAACTCCACCTAGTTACTTGTGTTCTATGACAAAAACTTTTTCATGAAACCTAGTCCGCATTTATTTTACCACAATTCAACTTTCTAGATAGATTTTATGCTTAACATGCTCAAGTTAACTAACTCCAATCAAAATGTAGATGAAATGTCTAAACATGATGTGACCCATTGTATGGTGGCTATCCTATGACTCTCTCGTCAATCAAAACAGAGATAGCGCCATACTTATATTCCATCATAAATCACTTGCACGAATGATAAATATAGATAATGCTCACAGAGTCATGCATAAACTAAAAATCCCAAAAATAGAAGATAACTAGATGCATTATGATAAACTAGAAAATGTATAAAACTAGATAAAATATCACAAGCTTGAGTTTTTTCTACATCTCTTCATGCATTGTTCTTCTCGTAATCGGCCTCCCACTAATCAAACTTCCAGGGACAAGGACTCCGGTTGTAGAATGACGCAGAAAGTTCATTTCACTTGGTTGAAGCGGCTTCCACAGTCTTCTTTAATTTGTCATCGTACTCATAGTTATGGTTCTCAACATCTCACATAAAGGTTTGGAACCTGTCTAACTATGTAATATATTAGAAATATCTCGCCTCTAGATCCTTGATCCTCTCCACGTAAGTACAAAAATTGTCTTCAACGGAGCCGGTATGAAACTCTTGTTGTGGTTAACTATGCTTTCCTTCTCGCCCTCATCGCTCTTCTTGGGGGTCGAAAGTTTTCTTGGGTTTTGTATAGGGAATTTAAAATTTTCCCGGGACTACGAACACACCAATATCGAGCTATGCAAGAACAAGAGAGATATATCTAGATGAACTCACCGACAAATGCAGCGATAGATTCTCAGTGTAGTTCGTTAATGACGATCAGGTTGACCCCCGTAGCTAGGCGTATTCCTCCCAGACGCGAGGGGAAGCTCCACTCGATGGAGCATCAAAGGTACGCTTTGCATGCGTCCAGCCTCCTAATATATGTAGCATTCCACCATCCAGAGCGTCGCTCCTACAATGATAATCTCGCAGCCTCGTGGCGTGCGTATTGTGGAGAAGCTCCACAAGGGAGGAAGGAGAGAGAGAGAGGCATCCGATACTAGGAGGAGGGTAGTAGGCTTTGGGCGCCAATATATATGGAGAGTGGCTGCCAATATATATAGGAGGAGGGTAGTAGGCTTTGGGCGCCCTAGGGTTTGCAACATGCCCACCTAGCCATGCTGTGGGGTTTTCCCCTCAGGACTTTGTGTCGTCTGAATCATTCGTGACACAATGTTGTTTTCCATAAAAATGACGTCCCGAAAGTTTCAGAATTTTTGGGATAAGTTACATTCCTAAAACTTACCTTTTACAAATTTCGGAGTTTCGTACAATAATACTTCGAAGCAATTTCTTCTTGGGGTCCCAAGATTGATCTCTTCCATCTTACAAACAAAATATTATCTTGCAATGTAATATTTAAGACGTTGTCCCTTGACCACATGAGGCTTGCATGTGACATATTCGCGGAGTCGGATGGCTCCGAAGCGATAGACCTCTTGAATAACCAAAGGTTCCGACCATTTTGACACTAACTTTCCCGCAGAAAACTTGAAACGAGAATTAAACAATAATACTTGGTATGCTTCTTTGAATTATTATTTTATTATCATGCCAGTTTTTAATATTCTCTTTAAATAGCCTAGGACTTTCATAAGTTATGTTTATCCATACATCCAACAAGTTAATTTGTATAAGCCTTTTCTCTCCGGCACTTTTAAAATCAAAGCTCAATTGCTTAACTGCTCAACGTGCCTCATGTTATAACTTTATTGGTAGATGACAAACTTTAACATAACCATTTTTATAAGGAGACGTACTCATATGATTTTAAAAGGAGTTCTGTAAGCCCATGACACGTCATTATTTTCTTTGACAAATCAAATTTAGACTTGTTAACTATTTTTGGCAAAATGAGTTTAATCTTCTTATTACTTAACTCAACTTGATCGAGGACATTACAGATAAGCAAGTATATGGGTGACATCATACATTGCTAGGGTTTAGAACACCATGTAAGAAATGAGAATCACCATCAGTAATAAGAAATCTTGGTACTTCAAACCTGGATAGAATGATGTCCTTAAACATCTTTATTGCGGTAAGATGGTATGTACTTTTGATTGGAATGACTTCCACCCACTCCGTGGCATAATCAACTGCAACCAAAATATGAGTATATCCTCTTGATGGTAGGAAATGGCCCATAAAGTTGAATCACCACACATCAACTGGTTCAAGAGGTAATGAATAGTTTATAGGCATTCACTTCTTCTACCAATATTTTCTACTCTTTAGCATTCATCATATGACTTAACAAATTTAGTACAACCCTTAACAAATTAGGCCAATACAAAAAACTTCATAGTTGTTCTTTGGCAAGCATGCTGACCTATAATGTGTAACCTATATTATAAGACCTATTGCTAGGCTAGCAAAACATCTTACTAGTAGTGTACTATGCTAGTCCTATTTAAGTGGCGTAAAAGAATGTCCGTTTGCGAAGTACTATGCGTTCCGATTTCGAATCCTAGAATTGGATGTGAGAGACCGAAAATGTAATACCACGATGATGCATGTAAAATGCATCCATGAACTTTCTTTCTTTCTAGTGTTATCAAACAACCACCTAATGCATTATCTGTTTGGTTGGACCATAAACATCCACCCAAGCACAATTATCACGCACGCGCCCACCATCATGCCTCCTTGTTTCAGGACGAAGCCAAGCAAGGATTTTTTTACTAGCGCGAAACTAAGGCGTTAGCGCATCCGTTTTCTTGCTTTATTTTATTTTGCCAAAATTCTCATTATCTTACAACTTTATTATATTTGTTGGAACCAACCTATTGCAAAAGTTCACAAGTTTTTGTCTCATATTTTATTATGTAGGAAATACCCGAATATGGAAGGAAACCGGTCATTATAGGAAAATTCGAAGTTTCCTGAAATCTGTCCCTGCAGAACAGAATTTTGAAGATCGCCACGGAATCCGCTAAAGATGGCATCCCATGGAAAATATCAAAATATGAAAGTTGTGAGGAATTTTACGCTGATGATTCTTGACATAAAATTTGCCTAAGAAAGAGTCTGAACGCAACTTTTAGCGCCAGATTACTGAAGGGTACATAAGCAGTTTCGGGATTCCGATAGTTCGTGACATGATTGACTCCAACTCTTTCGATGAATTCGACCAAATCACGATCCAAGGACCTCCCAAAGGACAAAGGGGAGCCCTAGAAAGGTTCTAGAGGTGCGCAAGAACCCTTGGGTTAAAATGGCATCCATCCCATGACCTAGATTGCATCACTACATCTACATATTGAGGAGAAACCCTATTTTTTGAGGCATCCACCCATAGCCACCAAAATCCTCCTCCTTGACAGAGAATCTCCTCAAGATCAGCATCATGGCCAAGCGAGAAGAAGGGGAAAGGGGCCTCCGGCCCCTAGGGCAGCCGCCGCCCGAGGAGGGGCGCCGGGGCATCACCACCTCCTCCTCCTCCTCCATGCTGGCGCCACCTCTCCCCCATGGGGAGGCTCATCTCCATCACCATCTACATCAACTCTCCATCACCCCACTATAATATCTTGGTAAACATGATGTATGATGCAATATATTGTTTTCCCATGATCTATTGTATCTCTATGTTGATGTTTGAGTAGTGACTTGTTTATGATAGTTGTGATATAGTTTGTTGTTGGTTGCATACAAATATATGTTATCTTCTATGATAATCTTGTTGTATTAACATATGAGTGCTATATTAATTCGTGGTTAATCAATGGGCTATTTTTATGGGACCTTAGATCTAAATGTGGTGGTTGGACTTTATGTCTTAATAATTCCCTTGTTTGCTCACTATTGGTGTATTTGCTCATGTATATGGATGCATCTATTCATGACTCCTCCTTAGAAGAAACAATAAAAATACTATTTTTGTGCTTCACTAATTGTGACAACCAACCAAATGAAATAGCAATTTACCTAAGCACTTGCTCCATTGGGTTATCCACCTCCACTTTACTTGCAATATTTGCTTCCAAATTTTTTACTGTGTTCTAATTAGTACCAAAAAACAACCCCACACACACTATAGTTTCTAGATTTGCATAGAACGCCATATAAGTGGGTTATAAGGCTTTAGAGAATAGATAGTTTACCTTCAGCTCCTCGTGGGTTAGACACTCAAATACTTATCGAATTGTACTACGGTGATCCCTTGCACTTGGGGGTTACCACACATGTATGTTGCCCCCCCGACACCATCTTTGCCCTCCATTTGTTGGAGATCCGTGCTAGCATTTTACAGAACAACCCTCCCACCTCACTTTATTGAGTCCATTGTTATTTTGCTTATTAGACCCAGTGTTTTTAGGTTTTATACATATTTCGTTGATGTCTTCAAGGGACAAACATGATTCATAGATCATCTCTGCTTTATTTAATTAGCCAATTTTAAATAGCCAGTCTAATTAATAGCTAAAACACATCGTTTTGTATATGTTTCTTTAAAGATCAATAAAAATTCATATAATATTTCTAGACGAATAATCATAAGATTTATCATGTTTCATTAGATTCAACAGGATTCAAAATATGTTTAACATATTATTTTGTTTGTTTCATGCATAAATCATATAATGTTTTTCAAAGATAATCAAATCCACTATTTTCACACTGTTTTTAGGATGTTCCATATGCAGTTCATCATAGTTACTTCAGGAAAATATTATTAACATAATATCAACAATATATTTTTTCCCTAGGAAATAGTATCAATAATTTTTTCAAAAAATATTTTTCACAATATATCAACATTTTTTATTACAACTGTATCAACAAAATTAGCAGTTGAAATGATATCCAAAGTTTCATCACAGATTCATAAACAAAACATATATAGATTCATATGAGACTTAATCAGAGAACCGAATCTTGAGAGATTCATGCAAGTTTCATAGTTATATATGGAGCAACTATGAATGAATCAGACCAATTTTTATCAATTGACATAATATTCACACGTGAGCTTAATTTGACAAAGTATTCATATACAAAATTCACACAATATCCGTACACACGATCCACACAATATTCATACACAATGCATCGCAAAAATCGTATTTTATCAAAGAAAACATAGAGATCCATTCAAAATCCATAGAAGTTTTCATGGAATATGAGGAAATCCGTTCATGTTTCATAGGAGAAACACACTTAAAAAAATCTTGGACCGAATAAATAACCACATGAACTACACTCTTTAATGGATTTTGAAGAAACTTCAAAGATTTTTGAAAGAAACTCAGACGAATCATTGAGAATCAGCAAAAATGAAAGAATATTTTGAAGAATCTTGAAGGAAACTAAAGTGGGGGTTGGCGAGGCCAGATCCAGATCCAATGGTGGAGCCTAGATTCGTGGCCTCCCTGCTACGACGGTGAAGCTAGGATCCTGGCATCCATGCCCAAATCACGCCCTCCTTCTCGCGGTGCTCCTCTAGATCTGGGACCTCCTTCCCCAGATTGAACGCCTCCTGAATCCGGCGCGATGGAGTCCGTGGTCCTGGCTAGTGGCGGTAGTGGAGGGGGTCCTGAGCTCCACGGTGGAGGGAGACACAGCGGCGCCGGGATAGAGGAGGTGGATGCGGGTCGACGCCGGGCTTGAGGAGGAGGAGGGGTGCGAGCTTGGGGTCGGGAGGTGGAGGCGGGTCGGCGCTGGGCTTGAGGAGGTGGAGACGGCGACGGAGGAGATCGAGAGGGGGAGGCGTTGGCTCAGGGGTAGTTAGGGTTCGTTCTGGGATGGGAGACAAGCCGTGCTAGGATTTTTGTCCCCTCCTTGGGGTTGATTCAACGTTTCTCAAGGTTTTTTTTATAAATGTATTGAATATGTTAACTCACAAAATTTTGCACGAATCTACAGTAAATTTGTGATAGAGATGGTGCCGGGGGCCAAACAAATGTGTGGGAAATCGACTCTCCGTGAGAGACATGTGTTATTTAAGCGTGTCCGCCCCGTTTCACCCTGATTGATCCCTTCCGGTCGTGAGTTCGCGGCACAAACCTAACTCTCTCGTCTCGCGCCGCCCGCCTGCTCCAATACCAGCAGCCAGCCATGGCTGAGGAGACGGAGGTGCTCGATCCGCGGAGCAGACGCACTCGCATCCGCGCGATCCTGGAGGCCGGCGACGCAATGGCCGGGCGGCGCGTGGTGGTGGGCGGGTGGGTGCGGGCCGGGCGCGAGCAGGGCCACGGGGCGCCGGACCCGTTCGCGTTCCTCGACGTCAACGACGGCTCCTGCCAGGGCAACCTCCAGCTCTTCGTCAAGGGCGAGGTGGTGGGCTACCCGCTCGCGCGGCTCACGGCCACGGGCACCTCCGTGCTCGTCGAGGCCGTGGTCCGTAGGGACGAGAGGGCAAAGCACGGCGTCGAGCTCGCCGTGACCAGGGTGCTCGAGGTCGGCGAGGTGGACGCCGCCGCCTACCCGCTCCCCAAGACCAAGACCGGCCACAGCCTCGACCCTGCCTACATCAGGGACTTCGTCCACCTCCGCGCACGCACCTACCTGGTAAATTCTTTTTTCCTCATGTCTTAAACCCTTACAATTTATAGTAGGACACCGTCCTGAGAAAGAATTAAACTACTAATTATTTTGTGAATTTTAAACTGGGATTCCATCTTCACGTATGGTAAAGTGTATTGGCTCGTTGTGCAGTACGGTTTAGTGATGGAACGTAATTGGATGATCGATTTCATGTTTGCTCGTCTGTTTGAAATTATTGGCCACGAAAAATCTGGATTCTAGGCGGCTATGTGCTTATGTGACAATGTATGAACATCTAGATTTTTCTATATTTTTCGAATTTTTGTTGTCCTGGATTAGTGAATCCACAAGAATGGGCCTTACTCGACTTTTACAATTGTCTGACGTGATTTTGAGTTGAATTGAGGTTACTGAGAATTTAGTATACCAGTGCGTCATAACCCCATATACATGTAGGCTTTGGTATATATTTGATTTGATTGGTACAGAAATTTGTATACCATTATATTCTTGTGATCCATACCAAGGCCGCCGCTGCTTTTCGTACAAAAACTCGATGCCGAGGCTTTGCAATGGTGCAAGTAAAAGATGGTTTAATTTTGGCAATATTGTATTTTGTGGTATGCTGTTCTTTCTTTTAATATGGCAGAAGATTGTAACCTTTTGGCAATTAGTACACAATGTATTGGTATACTCTTTCTGTACTTTCCCCATGTTTTTTCATCATCACTACCTGATATCTTGACTTCTGTAATCTGTTGCAGATAAGTGCGGTTATGAGAATAAGGAGTGAGCTCTCCTTTGCAACTGACAAATACTTCCGGGAAAATGACTTCCTGCGCGTGCACACGCCCATAGTGACCACCAGCGACTGCGAGGGTGCCGGCGAGATGTTCCAGGTCACCACATTGTTCAGCCAGGCCAAGAAGCTAGAGGCAGAGCTCAAGGAGAACCCTGCTCCATCGCAAGCCGACATTGACGCCGCCAAGCTAGCCATCAAAGCCAAAGGAGACACCGTGGCGCAGCTGAAATCTGCACAAGCTACCAAGGAGGAGATCAGCGCCGCCGTTTTGGACCTCAAGAAGGCGAAGGAGGACGTCTTGACGATGGAAGAGAGGTCCAAGCTCAAACCTGGGATTCGACACAGGGAAGATGGAAGTATTGCCTTTGAGAAAGATTTCTTCAAGTGTCCTTCGTTCCTGACAGTTTCAGGACAGCTTCATCTGGAGACCTTGGCTTGTGCTCTCGGCAACGTGTATACCTTTGGGCCGACGTTCCGGGCCGAGAACGCGCACACGTCGAGGCATTTGGCAGAGTTCTGGATGGTTGAAGCAGAATTTGCATTTGCAAACCTACAGGTGAGATGATCTGTCTATCTCGATCAACTAATTTTAGCGGTTTACCTGGATTACTTGGGTTATTTATCGTGTGATATGAGAGTTTGCATAAACGCGGTGCTGATGTTTTCTTTCTTTTGAATTATTTAAATTCGTGCCTCTGTTACAGGATGATATGGACTGTGCAGAGAGCTATGTGAAATACCTTTGCCAGTGGTTACTCGATCATTGCCAAGAAGAGATGCAATTCATGGTCAAGAGTCATGATAAGGAAGCAATCAAGCGCCTCAAGATGGTTTCCGCGACACCTTTCGAACGTATTTCGTATACAAAGGCTGTGGGTATACTGAAAGATGCAGACAGGAAGTTTGAGAACAAGGTTGAATGGGGAATTGATTTAGCATCGGAGCATGAGAGGTACGAAGAATAGAATAGATATTGACATTTATCAACTATTTTTTAGCATGTTTGGATTTGAAATTATTTCTTGCAATCTGAAGGTATTTGACTGAGGTGGTGTTCAAGAAGCCTGTTATTGTTTTTAACTACCCCAAAGGAATAAAGGCATTTTATATGAGGCTCAATGATGACCAAGAGAGAGTGGCTGCTATGGATATTCTTGTTCCCAAGGTACTATAGTAATCTGTTAATTTGTTAAATCATGATATTCAGTCTTTTTTTAGAATATTTATGTAGTCATAATCTGGTGTTGATGTTTATTGTACTCTCTCAATATGTATAATTGATCACTCTGAAATCGTCATAAAATTGGCGTTGTGCTTAGTAGTTTCTGTCTCTACTGAAAATTGATAATATCTACTCTAATCCTTGGATGCGATCACTTATCTTCTGGATATCATGTTTCCGAGGTTGGTGAATTAATTGGTGGAAGTCAAAGGGAGGAGCGGCTAGATGTTCTTGAACAAAGGTACTGTGCTGGACATTAACTCCAACATTATGCCTTTTAATTATTGTTGCTGCATGTTGGTGATATTCTGAGTTGAGTGAATATCATTAGCTTACATGAAAAACCATTTGACGGTATACTTTGATTGCAAGTTCTTGCACAAGTAGAAACACTGTAATGCATTTGGAAAAAGAAACCATTTGTACTGCCTTGTTTTGCTCACTTAAAATGGTAAATGAAAGGCGTCCGTTAATTTGATAGTAGCGTTTGATACTGCTACCGAAGATGCTGGGTATTTCTTACGCTGACGGATACATCACATCAATATGAACAGTAATTGCGTTATACAAACATTATTTTTGTTTCTGATCGCTAAAAGATTAGTGATCTGAAATCTGTTACTATCATGAAAATTAACCTCCATTCGCATTTCCTTGGTTGATGATGGAACTGTGAAGAGCCCAACATATAACAGTATGGTATGAATCATATCCCTCTGATTGCACCGAGTTAATTAACTCTTCAACATGGTTGTTGTGCAGGATGCTCGACGCTGGTCTGCCCTTGGAGCAGTACGACAAGTACCTGGACATCCGGCGCTATGGATCCGTCCGGCACAGCGGGTTCGGTCTGGGTTTAGAGAGGATGATCCTTTTCGCCACAGGTCTCGAAAACATCAGAGATGTCATTGCCTTCCCGAGATACCCTGGGAGGGCCGATCTCTGAAGTCGGTCTCCTAGGTTGCCTCGTCCTAGATCAATGTCCAAGTGGCAAGTGCCCGTGGAAAAATAGCGCATTTTCTAAGTTTATTATCTTTGTTTCGTAGTTGATCCAAAATTCGGCTTTACTTTCTTGAACCAATGAAATCTGAATTTTAGATGCAGCGGTAATTCTCCTATATATACATAGTTTATCACGTGTGTACGTCTCATGCTGTTTGGGTGCTTTGGATTTACTTTGCGGAAACTAGTGTTTTTGGAGTTTTGCTCATTTTCTGTTCTTTATGGTTACGAAAATTCTTCTTTTTTGGTGACGCAACGACGCACCAATTAAGAAAATGGTAGTACTAACAGGTTCTACTTTGCTTGGGAAAGCAGAAAATGGTGACGCAACGACGCACCAATTAAGAGCTATCTCGTTGGGAAAATACATTTCTTGGGTGAGAACTCTTAGCCTAATGAAGTTGTTATTAATGTTAACAAGGTCAGGACAATCATGACATAAGATCGAAAACAGGAAAATGCTTTTGTACAAAGAGGAAAGAAGTAGTAGTAAGTAGTGATACATCCCAATCTCATACACAAAGGCGCTTCCCGCCGCCCGTAGCATGCCTTCACCCGCCCGCGCCCTCGTTCCCGCAGTTTCCCACCTAGCCGCGTGCCTTCTGGCCTTTGAGGGGTAAAACCATCCAAAAAATAGTGGTTGACAGAAGCGTTTCGTCCTTTATTATTAGATATAGATTTCTTGTCTTTTTTGTTTTATATTTTTTCTTTTTATTAAAATTTATTTTCTGTTTTGTTCCTTTTCTTGTTTAAAGAGTATAGATTTTTATATTGAAAAATTGTTCAAATAATATAAATATTTATATTGAAAACCCAATCAAATAAGATAAATGTTTATATTGAAAAATATTTTAGATAATATAAATGTTTTTATTGAAAACCCTTTCAAGTGAGGTAAATTTTCTTATTAAAAACTCGTTCAAATAAGATAAATGTTTCTATTGACAATTATTCAAATGAGGTAAATGTTCTTATTGATAAATCGTTCAAATAAGATAAATGTTTTGTATTTAAAAACTATTAAACATGAGGTAAATATTTTATTGAAAAGATAGTTCAAATGAGGTAAAAAAAAGCTCGCCAATTATTTGTGAAACACAGTACAACCGTAGACAGTCATAACACGTACATGCACCCATCACTATGAACGCACACACGCACACCCTACCCCTGTGACCACCTCCGAGAGACTGAGCCGGCGGATCGGGTCCTGAGATTGACGAAGTCACCACGGGCGTCTCGCTGTCGACGAGAACGTCGCCTCCTACTGAAACAATATTCCGCCTTTAATGTAACACACAGTGTCAGACCTGAGTTTTGAACTCTGGTGGACTGGGGGTACAACCACCCTCCTAGCCACCCAACCACAGGTTGGTTTGCAAAAGCTCGCCAATTTGAAAAAATCTTCGTCTAGTTTTTGAAAAAAGTCACGAGGTTTTTTTCTCGACACCATTGGACTAACTATTTTTTAAGTAATTGATAACTTTGTTTTGATCTACTAATAATAAATTGTAAAATAAAATAGGAAATAGTAAGTAGAATAAAAATTAATTAAAAATGAAAAAGAACAAGAAAAAATAGAAAGGACAATTATAATGGGCCTTATCCAATGCAGCCCATTTAGGAGCGCCTGAGGGCCCTCTTGTTTTCATTGGACCGAGTGGCTGGCACCCCTCGAGCTGCCCTAGGGCCGGGCCTGGCGTATCGCAAGAAAAGGAATGCGTTTGCAACTTAGGGAAAATAAGCTGTTTGATTTGCGAGAAAGAGCGGGAAGATAGACACGTTCCATGCCATCGTAGTAAGATCAAAGATGCCGGCATGCGCGCAGCTTCTGGCTTGCTACGCGTGTACCAGAGGGCGATGACACTCATGGTGGATCTGCTTGCACATAATGATCGAGGCAGTAAAAGGGAATACGGTGATACAGTATATCATACGGAAGGTTTCAAAGCGAGACAAGCAAATGATGAACAGAACGTGTAGGCCGGGCTCAGTCAGATCAGACCTCTGGAATGCGAAACATGGTTCCGTGCGTGGTAGCAATCGGCAAGGATCGGAGCAGGCGGCTGCAGCAGAGGACGCGGCACGTGTTGGAGGACATGAGGCGCACAGAAACGGCTGATCGATCACTCCACCGGAATGTTTTGGTTGGACTGCGCCTTGTGCGAGGCGGTCCGCACAAGACCAGGACAGCGCTCGGTGTCTTTCTCAGAGAAACCACTTATTTAATTAATTAAAAATCAAGAAGAACCAACACACCTGGAAACTAAAATCTGACCGGGACAAAATGAATATCCTGAAAACTATGCAGATAACATCCTAAAAGATCGAGAAAATACAAAACAATCTCTAGGATTTTGTGCAACCACCAAAACTACCGGTCGTCGCCCAACTCTAGCGCCACCGAGACGGACACTGAAAGGGACGCCAAGGCTCCACCATTGCCAGATCCAAAAAAGTACCATCGCAACGAGGATTTGTGAGGTCGATCAACAGGCATGTTACACGCAACAAGACACATGTCGTCGTGGCACGTTGACCGGCGGACGTCCCCGTGCTGTCTTGAACCAAGATCCGCCACCTCCCATCGACGCAGTCGGAGAAAAACGACAGATCCACCACCTTCGTACCAATATCCTCGCTCCAGAGCAACCATCTTGCGGTGACCTAGTACACCACTTCATGTTGTAGTATACAAGTCATTCATATCACACTCACGGAAGTCCCCATCCACAAATATCACAACCCACAAATTGGTACAATAGAAACATTGTGGGTTCAACAACTTTCCTTATTAATTCATACCAAGAGCTAAAAATGTACAAAAGTTTCGAGATTCTCCTCAGTCTATTCAGGATTCACAACGCGATAAAACTTTAAATGTAGGAGCGATAACTTGCTAATCAATGATAATACTAAGCTTAAAACCATTGGAGCTAGCAACTTACCGGAGAAGCTATACTATTGCTAGCTCATCTACCTATGTATTTTCTGAGGTTTCTATATCTACATAATGTCTTATTTTTACTAATCTGATACTTTGTTGTTGATTGTATCCTTCATGTTGATCATCGTATCTTCTTATAACCTAAATAAGGTTTAAGATGATAGATTGAGTACGAGCATACTCAACAAATTCTATGGTGGTCATATGATGTTTGTTTGAAAGTCATCAATCAAAGATCTACGACTTGTGAAAGTTTTCCAAAACATTTTAAAAAGGTAAGATTTAGATTTTTAAAATTCTAAACTGTAAGAATTCACGGGTTGTCTAAACTTTCGTAGAGTTCCTTTTCACACTGCGATCATAATTCTTTCCCAGAACAAGGAGTAACATGTCATATTTTTACACTCTTGAGAGGTGTGATACTTTACCATAAATGTACTTGGCCTTATTACTCATTCCATATTTCCTTAGATATGGGGTCTTGATACCAAGTTTCACCGTGTCATACCGAGTCCACCTCCACTACCCCGCTGCCCACCCATTATAACGAATTTCGGTCGAGAGACCTACATTCAATTATCATCCCTTTTAATATACCCAGTCATTATCCTAAAGCACATGATAGGGACGTCACGAGCTCCCACCCGCTGATCTCCTCTTTGGATCTCAACACGACTAGATATATGAGAACAAATGAAAGGAAGAAGGTGCTTCTGACTCGCTCACCCCATAAAAATATTTGTGGTTAGCGTGGTACTATACGGCGCAAGAATGGCTGATAGTTGTTGTTGTGAACCTAACTTTCCGATACAATGGAATCTCCACCACATGATCTTTCAACCATGTATACATCCATGATTCCATCGCCCACTATTATTTATTTTATTTCGAAAATGGTATTGCGTTTTGAATGCAAGTAATAATGTTTTGAAAACATTTTCATAAAGTAAGCCAAAGGACATGTAAGATTTCACTTTCAATAGGTTTGCAAGATTGACCTCACAAAAGTGATGCAAGAATAAACTTGCCTGGTAACTGCGAGATAATGCAGTTCGAAAGTTTTACTTGACCCTGGACCTCACATTGTAGAATTCACAACATCGTTCGATCAAGACAATGTTTCATTGACAGAAATGTGATGCTTTAATGCAATTACATGCAATGCACCCCTCGTGTGTTTTGTTTGAGTTTTATTAACTCAATTTCATTTTAAGTGATTTTCTCCCTTTTTAGGGTTTTAATATATTTTCATTGGTGTTTTATTTATTATAGAAATCCACAAAGTATTATTAGGTATTTACTTTGGAATTTTCATATTTCTATGAAAATTAGGGTTTACATATTATTATTTAATAGATTTTATTGGAATTTTATGAATTTTTAATAGTCTAGGAATTTAATTATTATCCCTAAAAATTCATAAAATTCAAGTGTTTGCAAAATTCCCACAGAATTTATTTTTGGATTCCTTACATTTTTATACACACAAAAATATATTTATTTTACTGAGTTTTTATGTTAAAGTTATGATTTATTTGAGTTTAAAGGTATTTGTGAAATGACGAAAATGCCCCTAAGTGCTTGGGCCCACTGGATAGACCCTAGTGGTCAAAACCCGGCCCACTCCTCGCGTCACTCTCACACGCTCATGTGGCTCCTCTCTCTATCTCGCACGCAGAGGCGACTGCGCATCGCCGCCGCGTCGCCTGGCCGCTCCGGACGCCTGTGGCCTTCCCCGTCGCCGCTCTTCCACGCAAACTACTCGCCTGCCTCCACTCTACCTTCCTACCGATCGAATTCCTCTCTCGCTTCCTAGCGCTTGCTCGCAAACCTAACCCGATCTAGGGTTTCATTGGTGGTTCGTCTACTTCGACTCTGGTGCTTCCCGCCATCAAGGTTGTGTTCCTAGACGTCTATTTCATCTACTATGGCTTCTTTGGCTGATGTAGAGTGATATGCCCCTCATGGTACACCTTTGTGCTGCCAGTCGCTGCCATGACTTCTTATTCCTCCTCTTCTTAGTTAGCATGAGCTCGGCTCATCCTTTCTGAAGGTAGGTGCCTTCTTACTCCCCTTCTTCCTCCTCTAGTTCTAGCCTTCTACTCGATTCTAGGGTTTGTGTTTAGTGCTGCTACTGTGGTGGTTCATCTGGTAGGTTCTAAGGTATTTTAGGGTGTGCTAGATGTTAATTAGGTTTCTAGGGTTCGTCTTGGTTAGCTAGGTTTAGGAATTGGTCCACGCTTTACTGAATTTTGTTCACTGTACTTGCTATCGGTTTGTGGTTTTATGAATGTTGAGTTGATACTTGTTCTGCTTGTCAGTTAGGTTTGGTTGATGCTTGGTCTAGTGTAATGTTGTTAATGGTTTCTGTTATTTAGTGTTCCTACTCTAGTGTTCATGTACTGATCCTTCTATCTGAGGATTAATACAGTCACACTAATCTAGACTGCCACTGTTAATTTTTTTAGAACATTCAATCACTCTATCAGTTAGATATTTCACTCAATGTTTGAGTAGTAATTGCTTAACTTTATATTGTTGTTGCTTGAGCTTTTAACTGAAGCTTAATTTTGTAAGTATGTTGGTTAAGTGTTGATTACTTCTTTTTATGCAGGTATTAGGATATTAGATCATTATCTCCCTTCTCATCCTTAGGCATATATTAGGATTTTGTCTAGGGATGAGGGGTGAGATAGAGATTTGGTGTTCTAAAATTGGTTGGATATTTATATATTGTTTATCTTCTTTATCTAGTTAATGGATGTGGCTTGTGCCAGAATAAAGGTGTGGCTATGCATGTGGTGTTCTTCACTTGGTGAAGATGTAGAGTGTGCATCACTCCTTACTGGGTGCATTTCATACTAAAATTCTCTCTCTCTTTTTGGACTCTATGCTTTCCTATACTAGGGTTTAAATTAGCAACCTTTGTAGTTTCCAAGTGTGCTTGATGAAGATCTGTAGCTGCCGTTGTGGCTCTTTTCCTCCTATTCTTGAGTTCTTCCTCTCCTTCTCCTTTGTCTTTCTCAGATCTTTCTCTAAACTCTAAGAGTGTGTGTTGGTCCAATCTCGAGTGGTGATTTATGAGCTATGGGGTCTCAGGTGGTCCTCTATCTATAGTGTTCCTAAGTCACCAATGCCATGATTTAGGTGAATCACCTGCCTGTGTATGTGTGAAACCGCCTATGTTGGTTAACTTATTCATAGATGGCAAGGGTTTTTTGGTGGTTAATACCATGCTAGGTTTAACTTATGTGTGCATGCCAAAATTAGCATATGATCCTTTTGTTTGTATGTGCAAGTGGCTGGTATTTGGATATGACTAATCAGGCATGTCGGTTTGGTCTTTGTCATGTTCTGGTTTCGGAACATGACAAGTGTTTATTATTTGATTTATGGTGATTTTGGTTTAGTTTTCATCCATGGCCCCTTGTATTTCTGTTTGGATGATTGTTCACAGTTTCCATTGGTGTGAAGTTTGATTAGTTTAGAATTTTAATTGATCACATTTTGAATTCCTAGAGTTCTAGGGTTCTTAGCAGAATCTAATGCCTTGATGAATCCTTTGATGTTTGTTCTTAGATTATGGTTCCTAAGTGTTCTATTAGTTTACAATATCAACTACTGATGTTTAAGATTTGCTTATTCTTACTAAAATTCTGAGCCTAGGGGTTTCTATTGGTTAATTACTTTGTGTTATGGTTTCTAGCATTCCTATTAGTTTAGTTTCACTACTTGTACTATTTGAAAATCTAGGTAGATAACTACTAGATTGACTTTGGTTTTGTTACTGTGTTATAACAGTTCATATGATTTGTCAGTTATCTATGTCACTGTCTATTCTGTCAGGTTTCAAGTTGCTTACTATTTGGTTTCTAACTCGGGATCATAATTTAGGGTTTAATCCTAGATTCTTATAAAAGGATTCTTATATATATATTAAATGGTTTTTCCTTAGGGCAAAACCAACATTTTAACACTAACTTGTGTCTATTTGTGTTGTTTGTGTTCACAGGTTGAAGATCAAAGGTTTGGAGCAAGGATATATAGGGTTAGAATAGGTTTTTAGATTAGTTTATTCTTCTTGTATTTGTTTAGCAACTGATGTAATTCTAGAATCATGTACTCATATGTAGATATAAATAAAGATTAGATGATTCTTCTTTATTTGTGTTGATGGTTTAGATTCAAAGTTTGAGTTTGGCTGGAATGTTCCAATTCCTTTACTTATGTTTAAGTATATATGCGTGATTTGAATTTGAATTCAAGTTTGACCAAAGTCAACTTCCATTCAGAATTCATTCGGGTTATTTTGGTTTAAATTTGATTGTGGTTTCTATTCCTAGTGACCATTTGGTTGCATTCAACCTCACTAGAACCAGATTCAAATAGGTTATTGAATTTTTTTCAAATTGACCCTACTTTATATATGCTGTATGAAACAATATCAATTCACACATCTACCCTTCCTGTAATTTAAGTCCCTGGGTCATTAAACATCTCGCCCGGCCGCCAGCGCCATCATGGATAACAACGAATGCTAGTGACACACCGAGAAACAAATCTTGCTAGATCTAAAGAAATGCGAGAAGACCAAACTGTTGATATGAAGGATCGACAAGCATACATTGTCACCAACTCTGAGACGCCGCTATGAAGGTTGTCGCCGGTGTGGGAGTAGAGTTGAGGCAGATTATTAGTCGGGCGCTGCTCCCACCACCCCAACGACGTATACCAGCAGACTGGCCCTAACCCTAACTACTAGATGAAGAAGCGAGGTCCGCTCTCCCTCCTATCACCGAAGCAGCAAGCGGAGGGAGAGGGGATCAGCGCTCTCACCGTATTAGATATGGAGGAGGGAGGGAGTAGCGATGCCGCTTATACCCGAGGGAGAGACGTGCGAGTCTAGTTTCGGTTGGCAATAGATCGCTCGCGAGGGCGACCTCGACCCATAATGTCTTACAATAAACTAGAGAAATTTCACTGCCGTGGCATTAATACAAAAAAATTACTGATAATGAATTGCTATAAAAAATCACTAACTGACAAACAATAGGTAAATTATGGCTGAAAAATGTTGCCAACTAGTGACAAATCATGATCGTAAAATTACCCAGACTCGAAGATTTACCGAAGGATTTTTATCGTCGGAAAATTACGGTGAGGAAATTGGGTCAACAAATTACCATCATCGATGTAAAAAGACATAAAAGGGGAAATTTAAAAAACCTAACTATCGCCAGAACGCTACGGCTAGTAAGACATGTCGATAAATCAGTGTGAAAGGATAAAAATAGAAATGTAAATATTGGCGTGATGTATGGTATGTTGGGGCGAAGAATCAGCCCGTGATTTTTTTACTGTCGGAAAATGACGACCAGAAAGCTATGTTGAAGAATTGCCATCGAAACATAAAAAAGAAGAAATAAAAACTATTGCCATAGACATATGGTAACACTCGTAGACATCCTCAAGCAAGTCTTGGCTTGATGGGTGGGAGTAGCAAATCCGCCAGCTTTGGTTCGTCTGGGAGTATTCAGAGTGCTGAGTATGGTCTAGGGACATGACAAGCTATTACTATTGCGAAAAAGAACAAGGAAGGGGAGTCTGGCAAGTAGAAACAAGAAGGAAAATTTCCTGGGTGCTATAGGTATGGGGAATTAGGTCAATTGCAAGACAAAACTATTTTGCATGTATTATGGCAAGCATAATACTTATATATCTAGCAAGTGTGGGATGTTGGCAAGAGCTCAGAATTATGTGATGCTAGTAGTTTGTGCTCCGGATGGACTATAAATGATGGAAGAGGTTAGACAAAGAGAAAATGAAACATTTTGTAGGCTTGGTCATTGTGTTGCAGGCAAGGTGAATTCAACTCAGTTGGTAGAGGCTTTTCATAAGCAATTTCCTTGGTGTGCAGAATGGAAAGTTGGTGCTTATGGTGAAAAGGAATTCCTGGTTAACTTCCCTTCGAAAGCTAAAGTTCAGGAGATAGCAACATTTGATTATTTTGCCCTTAAAGGTACATCACATATAGTAAGGGTTCTTTCTTGGTCTCCAACATAAGCAACTAAGTTTAAGTTGTTCTCTATGTGGGTGAGGGTAACAAGGGCCCTGATACGTCGTAAACGTATCTATAATTTTTGATGCTCCATGCTTATTTTGTATCAACTATCTTATGTTTTGTCTACACTTTGAGACATTTTTATACATTTTCTGGAACTACAGTGCCAGTTGCCTGTTTTCTGCTGTTTTTGGTTTCAGAAAAGCTAGTAAAGAAATATTCTCGGAATTGGACGAAACAAAAGCCGAAATTCCTATTTTTCCAGAAGACGAAGGAGGCCAGAACGAGGAGCGGAGATGGGCCACAGGGGGCCCACACCACCCCCTGGCGCAGGCCCCCCTGGCCGCGCCACCAGGTGGTGTGGCCACCCTAGCCCACCTCTGACCTCGCCTCTTCACCTATATAAACCCCCCGAGACAAAAACCCTAAGGGGAGGATCAGAATTTCACAAAAAGTTCCGCAGCGCCGCCGCCACCGAAGAGGAGATTCGGGGGACAGAAGTCTCTGTTCCGGCAACCTATCGGGACAGGGAAGTGCCCCTGGAGCCATCTCCATCGACTCCACCGCCATCTCCATCGCCATTGCTGACTCCCATGATGAGGAGGGAGTAGTTCTCTCTCGAGGCTAAGGGCTCTACAAGTAGCTATGTGTTAATCTCTCTCTCTCTCTATGCGTGATCTTATTGAGATCATGAGCTTTGTAATCTAGGATCTATTCTGCTACTCAAGTGCTTTAATTAATCTCTGCTTATCCCCACGTGTGTGAAGTTGACAGTGTGCATACCATGTGGCACTTTGGCTAAGGTTACATAAATACTTATCATGAGTATAATTTGAGTTAGATGTATCTATGAGATTATGATGTTTGTTGGAACCATCTAGCGTTCAAGGTGATAGTGAGGGGTTATCTGGATGGGAATGCGAACTTTAAGGTGTGATGTTATAGCCCTACATTGTCCAACCGGAGAGTAGTTTAGGGTAGCATCATGAAGAGAAGATATTTATATGAGAGTGTCCACTAGTGAAAGAATGATCCCTAGGCCTTGTTTCTAAGCATCGAAACACCGTTTATAATCAGTTATGTTGCATGTTTGTTTGCTACCACTCTTATTTTAGATTGAAATTACCACTTATAATCATCCATATTACTTGTATTTCACTATCTCTTCGTCGAACGAGTGCACCTATACACCTGACAAGTGTATTGGGTGTGTTGGGACACAAGAGACTTCTTGTATCTTGATTGCAGGGTTGCTTGAGAGGGATACCTTTGACCACTTTCTCCCTGAGTTCGATAAACCTTGGGTGATCCACTTAAGGGAAACTTGCTGCTGTTCTACAAACCTTTGCACTTGGAGGCTCAACAGTGTCTACAAGAATAGACGCGTGCGTAGACATCAGGCCCCACCATCTATGCTTCACATGAGGGTTTTGTTCAGGATATGTACATGCCTTTCGTTTGGTAGCAAAAGATCATCAGAATCAAAGTAGGAGTGAGGAATCCAAACGTCACGATAGCTCCACTAACTGATGATACCTTCATACATCACATAAAATTTGAGGTGGAGCAGGTTGTGGAAAAAGGTGGGACATTGGTCAATGGAGTGGTGGTTCATTTGAAAGGTCAAGGGGCAAACTATGTGCAATCTGATGGTTTGGGGAGTAGAGTGCAGAAGAGAAGAAAAATAATGAGATAATCGAGTGTTCTTATTCACCAATCAAGCAGAATGGAGGTGGTGGGAATGTGGAATATGAAGTTCAACCTAGTGAGACCGAGCTTGATGGACAAATGGAACTGGACTGAGGAGACATATGCTGCTAAGGCAAGGATAGAGGCTAATTTTTATGGTGGTAAGGGTAGAATGGGTGAAGGGTCTGTGGGTGCAGCTATCAAAGATGTGAGCAAGGAAGTTGAGGTTGAGGAAGTGGATGACAATGAAGGATAGGTAGGTGGAGAGGAGACTACTGCTAAAGTTACATAAATGGAGTGTGATCATGATGATCTAGATGCTTTTGCTAGAAAGATGGGCTTTAGCACTCAAACAATTATTGAGCTCGATAGGGAGTTCAAAGAAAAAGATATGGCTAGCTTGGCATTGAATGAGGATAACAAAGGAGTCAATGTAGTAGAAATTGCTGAGAGTGGGAAACATGAGAAGCAACTAGGGGCAAGGAAATGGAAAGCAAAAACAAATAAGCAAATTGATGATGTTGTGGATGAGGAAAGGAGGAAGAGTTCCAGAATCAATAATGAATCCCATACCATGAACATGGTGGTATAATTGGCCAAGAAGAAGAATTTGGAGTCTGATACAGGTATAACACATAAAATTGAAACTACTAGTGAGTTGTTTCCCCATATTTCTTATGTTATTGGTGTAAGTTTAGGTAAGGATGATGTAGATACTAATAATACTATTAATGACATTCAAGATTTGGAAGATGCTAGAATTAGTTTGTTTATTGCTAATAGAGATAAGGGTAAATATAAGGAAATGGAAAGGGGGTATAAGTTGGATAGCATTGACCCTGAGGCTGTTCGTAGATTTATGAGTAGCTCTTATTGTTCTAATAGTGATAGTGATGATAGCAATGATAGTGTGTTTGATTTTTTTGTATTAGATGACTAGCTTATCTAGGCAGGTTGAATAGACATAGAACCTCTATTGTAGGAAATAGAGTCAGAGGCATAGGTAGAGGTAGTGTGTTTACTAGATTGAGATGTGGTAGGTATTTAAATTTTGCTCATATTTGATTAGATGGCTGGCATGTTTGGAAAATATTAGAGGTATAGGGGATAAGAGTAAAAGAGATAGGCTTCATGATGTGGTTTTGGAAAATAAATTAGATTTTATTGGATTGTCTGAAACTAAGAGGGAAGTGGTCCCTTTAGCCTGGCTAAGTTCTATCTCAGGGAGAAAAACATTTTTTTTGCATGTTGTCCCTTCTAGAGGTTTATCATGAGGAATGGTTTCGGGGTGGACAATGATGTTTATGATGTTATTTAGTTGAGTGAATGGGGTTTTGTGTTAGGATGTTGTCGAAGGAAAAGTGACTAGTTTTGTTTGGAATCTTGTTTCTGTTTATGGGGCTCCTCATGCAAAAGATAAGGATAGATTCCTCAGAGAGTTGGTTCAGATCTTTAATAGTAGTAAAGATCATTTTCTCATAGGAGGGGACTTTAATATTTTGGGAATCGAGAAAGATTCTAATAAAAAAGAAAATATTTTAAATGGTCTTCTATGCTTAATGCTATTATTGAGCACTAGGAATTTCGAGATTTGGACTTAACTGGTAGGTGTTTCACTTGGTCTAACAATCAGTTAGACCTTTTATTTGAAATGTTAGATATAGTATTAGTTAGTAATGAGTGGGAAGCAAGATATCCTTTTGTTTTTGTTAGGACTTTGGCTAGAATATATAGGATCTGATCATGATGCTCTTATTGTGGATTTTAGTTTGGTAAAGACTAGTGTTGTCAAACCTTTTAAGTTTAAGTTATGTTGGTTCCTTAGGCCTCATCTTAGAGAGGTGGTGTGCAAGGTTTGTTTAAGAGTTATATAGGTACAAATATTGTTGATGTGTGGCAAAATAGAGATAGGTGTATTAGAAGTAATTTAAAAGGGTGGAATCTGAATTGGGAAGGTTTTAATAGAAGAAAGAAAAAGTTGTTAATGTAACAAATAGATGTGATTGATAAACAACTCCCCACTGCCCGCCGGCGCTGCTGCCTTGCTCTCCTTCCCACGCCGCCAACAACGTCCTATACTACCCGGAGCCGTCTAGCCCGCGCCGCCAAAAACAGCCTCTGCTGCCGTAACAAAATAGCGGTTATTTTACATTTTATTTTTTTCCTGTAATTTTCTTTTGGAAATGGGTGCACTTTATTACTTAAAGCAATGTTTACACCCAGCCTCTGTATAACTGAGATGCAGACAGTCGATAACCATTCACATAGTAGCAATATAAAGAAAAATGGTGAAAAGTATACAATTGTCTAATAAACAAATCGCCTAGGTAGATGGCAGGTCAATTCTCAGATTACGCGCCCATCCATGTCTGAGAAAAATCCCCGCCAAGTCTTCCAAGCATGTATAACCCCATGTAAATAGGTATCGAAACTTCACACGTTGTAGAGAGGACTATAAACAGAGAGTAGCCGTACTCCGGTAGATAACCTGCAAACGATAAAACAAATTATTGTTAAAAATCTTGTTATTTTTATATAGCCAAAGCGACCGAATAATAGCAAATGCTCCCACCCTAAACAGAGTTCTATATTTATCAGCAATCCGATGTAACCAATTACCAAATACGTTGGCAACAGAGCTCGGCGGAGATAAACCAGAAACTACTTAGATGATTGATCAAATATAACGAGTCAAAAACACATTGTTTACTTTCTTGCCAGTTCCGTCTTACAAGCTTATCTTTGTAAGAATAATGTCACGGCGTAAGTACCAGACGAATATTTTCGTTGGTATTTCATCTTCCAAATTCCAAATTTTATTGTGAGCATCAACTGGAACATCAGGTTTTAACAATGATCTATACATGGATGGATTCTACCGAAAAATTTCCCATCCTCATGTAGCTTCCACGGGCTACCCTTCAGATTTTTCCGTATCTGCTGGAGATTGGAGATGCTCCAACACAAGCGCCTTGTAGGAAATGAAAAGCATGCTCCCCGTAGAGACCTTGAAATCCCACCGTAAGTTGTCGACTATACTGTTAATCCGCGCCGGGTCGCAAAATGTGTTGCCTACACAAACAAGTAGTGATCACTTGACCAATATATATACGTACCAAGTTGTACAATTGGAGAGAGACGAAACCAAAAGGAAAACACGTGAACAATTGGTGCGCCGCCGAGAGCTCTCTCCCTTCCATTGCCATTAATCTGAGAAAGACCAGGAACAGTTGGCACTTTCTAAATGTTCGTCTCCTTGTGGTTTCGAGTGATTTTTAGAAGGCGGCAGAGTGACAAGCCCCTAGGGGTTAGGGCCCCATGTACAAGTGCAAATCAGAAGCTGCATAGTTTAGTTGCCTAAACGCATCCAAGCCTGCTTGTTGTTTCCATCTCCACTATTCTTTGCAGATGATGGGTTTCACCTGCGCTAAAATTTTCGAAACCGAGGCGCTTTGAACGACCAAAGAAAACTCTAGTACTACCTCAGTGCAATGCGGTTGTGGAGGCAGAGAGAGGGAGGTGGTGGTGGGATTTGATGGATGGTACGACACGGCCTGAGGTGGTGGGCGCGTGGGTGAACAGTGCGCTGAAGTGCAGCGCAGCGCAGAGCAGAGCAGAGCAGCCCAGAAAAAATAAAGCTGTCGCCGCGGCAGAGGGGGAGTAGCAGGGGAAAAGGAACGCAGAAACTGCGCCAGGATCCGATTGGCCCGAGGCAGGGGATGTGCTGGAACTCTCCGAGGGAAAATCAATGGACGGGAGATTTTGGTTGCTCGTCTTTCTCTCTCCTTCCTTCCTTCCTTCCTTCTCCGTCCTTATCTGCTCAATGCCCACCTCCTCCGTGCAACTCGCTCCGACACGATACGCCCACGAATCAGTTCAGGTGGAGATAAATCGTTCGTTCATCTTCCGAACGATCACGCAAGGAGATGGGAAGACTCTTGCCGAATATACTGCCTCGAATCGAATGGCACCTTTTCCGAGAAGAAGGAGTAAGGCATAGCCAAACAACAAATTCGAAAGAAAAAAAATAGGAAAGTGGAAAAGAAAAACAAACAAACAAGGGCCGCATTGCGCGCAAACTTTTTCGCGCGGACATGCCCCCTGCGCCACTCACGAAAGTTGCGAGCGTTTTTCTCTTGCGGGCTCGCCAATTTTGCCACGTGGACGTGCAAAGCAGCTGGTAAATATGGGAAGTTGCCATCCAGTCACCCATTTTCGAGCCACCGCATTCGGCAAGGGAACGATACACACATTGCCAAATCACATACCTCGTGCCTCCACCAGAGTATGTTCGTACTTGTCGTCGAACACTATCATCAGTCCTCTATTTGTTGACAATATCTCACTCCTGGATACAACTGGAGGAGATGGTGGAATCAAGAAACGCCCCATTTCGTCCCGCTTCCAGTCATTGCTGCATCGCCTTTGAAAGGAGAGAGTGGGAGGCCTAGGTATGTCTGAGGGAGACAATATCGATGTTCCAAGAACATTGCCCACAAACACCGAAGCGTGGTCACTAGCATGAAGGGGGGAGGTGAAGGAAGTTTCCTAGAGTTGATTGCAGGGCTAGCCGAAACAACTAACTAGTAGAGGCCGACTCTTAGGTTTGACGTAACTGAGTCCATAGAGAACGGACTAGACTTCCAAGTTGGTTGAAAGGAAAAGGAGGAGAAGTAAGAGGATGAAATTTCCATTTTCTTATATTGTTTGTAGAAATGATACCCATTTGCTTTAACGATGGAACTTTGTTCTTGCGAACGCCTAGGCAATCCCAGCGGTGATGCTGGACTTGCCGTGGTCGACGTGCCCGGCGGTGCAATTGCTGTAGCCATCGGTGGGGGCACGGTGCCCGGAGCCAGGATGGACGGAAGGATTAGCGACGGTTGCGCACCCTGACGGAAATAGGGTTCAACCAAGCGAGGAGTCTCGACTCCAAACCCTGTGTCGCTCCCCCCTCCTACCTTCGTCGGCACATCGACCATGGCTTTCAAACTCTAGGAAATTTTAGAGTCTCTAGTTGTTTTATGTCATCTGAATTAGCAGGCAAAATATTAGGAACCCTATAAGACTAGATTTTAGCGGCATATAATTTGATTGCTACTACGTATAGTATAAAATACTCTAATCGTATAGCAAGCCACCACCGGCAACGGCTGGCCGCGGCCGTGGCCCGTGGGTACCAAAGGGATGGAAGATCCCGTGTTGGAGTAGCACAAGTATGGAAGTACAGCAGGTGGGCCTGCGCGCAGGTCTGTGCTTTTGACCGTCCGGCATGTAAAAGCCGTTGTCTTCTCTATACCCGGGGGCCATCTCCTCCTCCTTCCCGGATGGCAATTTAATGACTCAACCTTTTCTCCAGTCCGAGACGCGGCCCTGTCACGTCCCTTCCTAATAACACATAGAGTAGTATTTGCCTAGGCCAGGCGGCCACCACACAAGACACAAATTTCAGGCTGCAGAAGCAAGAGCCACGTCGTAGAATGTACTAATCAGCGAATGTACACTACTGGCGTGAAACTTTGGCCAAAATTTATTGAAACAAAGTTCCTGACTACCTAAATTTGGAGATATTTTGAATCCTCGAAACGAAACATGTACACCCAGGTCCCATGTAGAAAGGCGGATTCAGCTTTCTTTTTTGTTGTTCTGCCCGTTCGTGCATAAGAAGACAAGGTGGAGAGAGAGAGAGGGGGGTTGGCGTGGAGAGGGAGAGAGAGAGAGGAGGCCCTGGCCATGGCCATGGCGGCCACCACGCTCGCCTAAACCCTAGCGTAGCTACTAGCCGCCCTCCTTCCTGAAGCAGCGAGGGAGATCCGATGGCGCCCACCCATTCTAGGCATGTCTACGAGAAGCTACCGGCGCAAACCGGCCCGCCCTGCGCACCATGGCAGCGAAGCCGCGTCGAGGTAAGCCGCGCGCGTCCCCTTTCAGTCGCTATGCCGCTGCGCTGCGCTGCGTCGGCGTCGAGTACCGTCGCAGCTTGTGCCGCCGTCCCGGTCCCCCGCGCGCGGTGGCCGCTGCAGTCCAAGCCACCCCCGCGCCACGCACCTCCGTGGAGTTCTCGCCCGAGGTAAGCTCCCGTTCTGCTACCGCTTACTCTCCCCGGACAAGGAGGTCCCGCGTTCTCCGTCCTTGCCGACCAGACACGGCTTGGCCCAAGCCCTGTACGCCCGCCAGATGCCAGATGACAACTGGGAAGCCACCACGGCCACGGACGCCGCGACGGCGGGGGCACGTGTTCTACAACCAAGCGCTGACGCAGTCGTGCAGAGGGGCCTCCCCTCGTTGGCCATGTCCAACGGCGTGGTGGCCTTCCTGCACGAACGCGTCGGGGTTCGCAGGGTTGTAGGGCACGTGCCCCGCCGCGGCGCCCGTGCGTGGCGTGGCTGGCCTTCTCAGGTCGTTGGCGTCGCCCATGTTCATCTGGCGGGCGGACAGAGTTTTGGCCAACCCCTGCTGGTTGGGCCAGACCGGAGAGCTGTGGACACCGGCGCACCTTCTTGTCCGCGGTGCAGAGGACGGCGAAGCCGTAGCGGAACAGGCACGGCGAGAACTCCATGCTGGCCAAGGGGCGTGGCGCGAGGGTCGCCCTCCTACTCCCATGGCATTGGACGACTGCAGGCAGGACCGGGACGGCGCGCACCAATCAATCGATCGAGTTCCACCTTGGCGCTAATGTGTCATTCTTTCATTGTTTTCAGGACATTCAGATAGTTCACTTTGACATCAAGGGAACAACACCTCGTGCTCGCAGGAAGAGGGCTCGGCAGTACAAGGATGGAATACGCAGGAGGATCCACAGGGCTAAGGCAATCGGTCCTTTGACGTACTATGATAAGGCCGTGACTCCAGCTCCAAACCCTGAGAACCCCAAAGTTAGAATCCTTGCTGATCCCCGAAAACCTGACTCTTGGTACGATAAAGACAATACAGGCCACAGTTATCATATCATCGAGATGACTGACACTGGTGGGGTTGGCGGCAAGAGAGTCCAGTTGCTCATTTGTGATTACAACCAGTACTTGGTCGCATTCCGGCGTCAAAGTGGTGGTGTTTGGTCGAGGTGGTATCGAATTGCAGATTGGCCTTTGCCGGATCATTTCCAAGCAGTCGAGTTGGACATTGATGGCGACCACAGAATCCAGTAAGACTCTCCTGTAATTCTATTCTAAGCAGCATTCTGTACTATATTCCTACTCGTAGAGTTTGATTGAGTCATTGCGTAGTTCTATTCTGAACAACATTGTGTTGTACTCTACTCAAGGAGGAACTCTGCTGACATACTATTTACCCTGGCAGCTCAACCATGGGGGGGAACCAATGCTTGGAGGATATGTTTTACGGGCTGGCAAACTATCCCGAGCACCGGAACGTGGATCGGGTCCAGAAAGCATTCCTGAGAGCCGTTATTCTCTTCTGTGAAGCAATAAGGCTGCGCATAGTCTTTGATGAGATGGTCAGAAGATTGGAGCTGATTATGGATGCAGTAGCCTTGACGGAGTACATGTGGGCGCAAATCAATTGTTGGGGGCATCTTTGTGATCTTGCACTTGAGTGTGGCAAGAAGAGAGGGTGTGTAAACAAGACTGATCTTGCAAGACTTATCGAAGGTAAGAAGATGACAGATTTCGACCTCCTGATTGTTGATGAGAAAAGTGAGCTGATGCTGCTGATGAGGAATGAAGAGCTGCTCCCCAAGGCAAAGAAGTTGACCAAGAAGGTAGCCATTGGAGTTTCCGATGCACGGTTTCCTGCACCAGAAGCAGGCCTAGCCTGATGCTATTATCCGTTTTAGATATATCCATAAGATGATGTTGTAACAAAAGGCTGCAGTTGTTGCTTTAGATGTTTTTTCCTTTTGTGTTCTTCCATCGAACCGGTGTTACTGCATCCTTTCTTAATTCAGATTAGGCTCTGACAAAAAAAATAGCTGCAACTGAATGATGCTTGCCATGTTCATTTGCTTGTATTTTTGGCTTTCCTTGTTTCATCATAGATATGAGTCTCTGGCTATCCTCGTGCATTCAATTGTAATAGTGCTTACAGTATCCCAGATCCAAGTATGAGACTGCACCACTTCTCTTCTTGATTGAATCCACCACTGTTGTTTTTTCTTTTTAATATATTGGAAATTTTTGAAATATACTAGAAGAACAGAATGGTCTCTTAGACACTGGCTGAAGGAAGCAGACGGTATCAACAAAAAACTGCCTATTGGTTGGCTGCTCGCCGCCATATACATGTGCTCTTGGACAAACCCAAAACTTGGCAGCTCATAATTTCTCCCGCGGTCAAGGTAATTATCCTTATTGCACGGAGACATATTAAGTGATATAATTAGGAATGGTGTTAGTGTTTCTTATTGCTTCTCCTGTTTATCTCAGGTTTGCTTCTTTTTTGCCTTGTACGTTTTCTATTTTGAAAGGTTCATTATGTGCTTAGGTAAATAATTTTTTCTTTTCATTCGGCTGGTGGATATTCTCCAAATATGAAGTGATAGGTGATGATTATATAGAAAAGCTGGATGTGTTGATGTTGTGCTGTATTGTTGTGTGCTATAGAAACATGATTTTCTCTATTTGTATTCAGCCTTCTTTGTGTTTCAGAGTGGCAGTGACTGTTGTATTGTATTTGAAATTTCACAATTATAATGAAAAAATGTATCATGATCTAGGTTGGACTCGTACTGTAGTTAATGACACAAATTTCATTCTTATTGTTAATCGTTGAATTGATGATAGAATTGTCCGTTGCCCATGTTGGCCACTGAAATATGACATAAGTACTCTAGAGAGAGTTTGCTTTTTTCTCTGTAGCTTCATTTATCATGTGTATATTCAGCCAAAACAGAAATTATTTTGGGCACGTTGATCATACCCCCTGTTTTGCCTTGGCATACTTAATTTATTCTGTAGTACTTGTATTATCTGCTTTTACTTTTCATTGCTGACCATGCTATTGGTGAATGCAATGGATGATTGCGTCAAGTTATCAGACACCATCTCAAGAGTACATTCTACTTACATCACGTAAAATAGAAATACGTTATACTGAATTATGGAGACTGACTGCTATAATTCTTCAGTATTGGATGCACAGCTGGACTTTCAGTTGCCCAAGCAGACCGTGTTACTGGAAAGCTACAGCTGAAAGGTGAAGCATTTACATCAACAACGGTAATACCAACGTACATGTGTTTTTTTCAGTTGAGCATTCGTACCATTGGGAGTCATATATTTTGTGCCTGTGTGCGTAGTTTGTATGTACATGCATTTATGCATTCAAACTGTTGAGTTATCTTCTTATGGTTGAATTTATCTCTCTTCAGTTAGCTGGTTCTTCAGATAGGTATTTCCATTTTAGAGTCGTTTCACAATACACAGAAATGGTTATGATCAGCATTTATGCTTATCACTGTTTCACTATAGCGAGAGTCAGTTGCTAAGAGAGGAGAAGAGTTTATGCTTTATTTATTTTATAGGGTTCTAATTTGTGTGTTTCTCATTTTAACTACAATATGCATTCGGTGGTGCGACATAAGCCTTTCCATTCTTATGGTTTGTGGTACTGAAGTATAAGAATGAAGCAGGACATGGTCTGTGGTACTGAAGTATAAGAATGAAGCAGGACATTGACCTTTCCTTTGCCATATACTCCCTCTGTTACTCTGCTATGGTATTATAGTCATGTATAAGTTATTCTGCTACTGAATTATAGTCATGGATAAGTTGTGTTTACAACCCTTTGGGCATCCTCTTATTATTATAGAGTTGCAAATGATTTGTATCTATTACTCAAAGGCCTATAGAGAGAATACTTTGAACATGAACGTAAGGGCAATAAGGAGAATAAATGATACTATGTGAAATGTAAGACAGAAAAAAGAACATGATCTCCTGCTGAATAACGTAATTTTACCTCTACATTGCTATTCCATTCAGTGTTTCATGCTTAAACTGCTCTCAGAGAGCAATTTCAAGCTTCAATATCTCTCTACCCGGTATCTGTCTTCATGAGATGAAACACATATTTCTCTGTTTTTTTCTTGCCTCCTTCTAACATTTTATTATTAATTATGTTCTATTCTTTTCAATTTATTATTAAAGAAATAAACTACTTTTTTAGTTCCAGCAATGTAGCTCTCAACTTCATCACTGCCATATGTTGCTGGTAAACTCAGTATGTGTGCTGTGTCTCTAAGCCTGGAGAAAGTGGAACAAGATTGAAACAATTAGGAATGGAGTTAACCATCTGGGTTTTTAAACATGTATGTTCACATTTTAAATCATACTCCCTCCGTCCTAAAATAAGTGACTTGAGTTTGTCTAGATTCGTATAAACTCAAGTCACTTATTTTGGGACGGAGGGAGTACATAGGCATATAGCTCATCTTCTAGCATTAATGACTTCAGTCCAGCTTTCCCTTTTCACGTCAGTGTTAATTCTTCTCCCCTTTGTCGTTGTATCATCATGATTTTGTTATTGACTTGGCCAGTAATGGACCAACTAAAGTTAATCGGTCGAGTTATCTTCAGTGAAATATTGCGGTCCCTTGATGGTTCATCTACTACAGAAGCAGGTCTCTTGCGCTTCTTATCTACTCTACTTGTTCAAACCTGCATGTGGTTTATATCTGCACTGTTTCTTTAAATTACTCGAATTCAACATCTCTTTGATGAAAAAATTGTATATGTTGTACTTGAGAAACTAGTCAATGATTTCTTGATGCCTTCCATTTCCTGATTCCACCGGTGGAAATTTCAAAATAGTCGCGTGCCAGGCCATTGGTTTGGTCGCCTCTCGTATGCCCAACATATTCAGGCACACCCCCTTGTTGGACACTTCTACTTTCTTGGCTTATTGTTTCTGCATGGAGAATGAGATCTACTCCTTATTGTTTGTTCTACCGTGTTGCCCATACAGTCATTATTATTTTAACAAAATAGAGCTTTGTTTGTTTCCCTCATCCAGCATTTAATCATAGTAGACACAACCATTTGCTTGTTCCAGCAGGACACTTGGCTAAAGAAGTCTTTTGCATGTTGTATAATCATGTCTGTTGTGCGAGACCTGGTGTTGCTTGGCCATACTATTCACTGCCTTGGGCCCTTATGGTTCACCAACAAGTCGTGACACGATCGCAAATATTTGCGGCAGCCGCTGCTGCGTACATCATCATTGATATGCTTGGTGTTGGCAGAACCTGGATTTATAAGCATCTTTAGCTCCTCTTTTATGTTTACTAGGTACATCGCCAGTCTGGCAGTATTTTGTGGTATCATCTATTAGCACTCTTTGTTGATCTTCGGACTGACAGTGTGCGCTCATAGCTTATCTAATCATTACCTAGAATATTATCTCAAGAAACAGTAATATTTCCTCCTACTATAGCTGACAATTTGCTTTTATACTAGGATTGAGTTCAATAGGGGCACATCTGGAAGTTAATTGTTGCAGATCCCAAAAAAGCAATAGATGAAACATTATGATGGAGTAGTTCAGTCTGTATCACGGCTTTGGCCCTCAGGTGAAGCTATGTTATTCATCAATCAATCAGGTAAAGGGTAAATGGACATTCAGTTTGGCTCCAATGCCCTGATGCACCTGATGTGATATCTGTATGCTTCATCCCAAGATTTCGCACAACATGTGTACTACTCCGTGTTCTATTCG
The DNA here is from genome assembly GCA_910589775.1 of Avena eriantha. Lineage (NCBI taxonomy): Eukaryota > Viridiplantae > Streptophyta > Magnoliopsida > Poales > Poaceae > Avena > Avena eriantha. Next base: position 7,314,313 of record OU342741.1, on the reverse strand, counting down.
TTTCTATCCGGAGTTAGTTTGTCACGGATTTTCCGAATTACCCTTCGCTCTGTCGTGGACCCTAGCAAAACCGGCCCGACCGTCGCTGGCGTGTTGCGTGGCCTCCGCCAGCGCCAGCAGAGCCTCAGCGCGCGGCGCCTCGACTGGCAAAGGCGTCTTCCAGCACTGCCACGGCCATTGAATCCAAGTCGAGTGCGCCCGTGCCCGACGGGTGCTGCTACTGCTTCCACAAGCTGATGTGTCCGGTTCGGACCACGCCATTGCAGATCCTCGTGCAGCGCGAGGGGGCTAGCTGATCGAGCAAGGGACTGATTAGCGTACCCAGTGCATGCGATTCTCGGTCAGAAGACGTTGATGTGGCACTAGAGCAGGGGTATTTTGGTCCATCAACTAAGTAAACTACCTGAGATGCCCGTGTGATTGCTACGGCTACGGGCGAGCCAGTTGGTCGATAATGCGAGGATTTGATAAAAGGTTGTTATGTCACGCGACAATGCAGAATTTTCAAATCGTCGGTTGGAGAGTCTCTCACAGAGATTCAGCCTATATTTCTTTTTTGCATTTCATTGTTCTCTCTAAAACACTCTATGTCTAGTTGTCCACACAATAATGCACATAAATAAAATAGTAAATTATAAACTTGAACTTTACAACAATGAACATAGACTCATAGTTTCTAGAGATTTTGTTTAAAAAGAATGACCGCTTTATTAATTATTAAAGGAATAGTTACACCCGGTCTCTGCATAACAAGGATGCACACAGCCGATCAACATCGAAACTAAACATCAAAGAAACTAGGCCACCATTACAACAAGCATTGTTTAGTAAGATGCCTAGAGCTATGGAAGATCAATCCGCAGATCACGCGGCCATCCATGTCGGGAGAACTCTCGCCGTATCCTACAAGGGCGTACAGCCCTCCGTAAGCAAGTCTTGAAACTACACTCGTTGTAGAGAAGTCTATAAACGAAGAGTAGCAGTTTCCCGATAGATAACCTGCAAGCTAGAAGACAATTTATTATTAAAAATCTTATCATTTCTATATAGCCATAGCGACCAAATAATGGCAGACGCTCCCACCCTAAACAACATCATGTATCTATCATCAATCCCATGCAACCAGTTACCAAATGCGTTGGCAACTGAACGTGAAGGAGATAAACCAGAGACTACTTGGATTATCGACCATATAGAACGAGCGAATTTACACCGAGAGAATAAATGCTGAATCATCTCCTCATGGTGACAAAAAACACATTATATACTTCCATATCCATTCCTCTTTACAATATTACCTTTAGTAAGAATAACCCCTTTATGAAGATACAATGCGAAAATCTTTGTTTTTAATTGTATCTTGATCTTCCAAATTTTACTATTATCATCGATCGTAATATCAGGTTGCACCAAAGCTCTATACAAAAAAAATTACCATTCTCTAGTAATTTCCATTAAACTCATCCACACCATCCGACAACTGTATCGTGGACAATCGTAATAATAGATTATTCCAAGATACCAATCTAGAGCCGATGGGATCTCTTTTGAAAGACACGTTCGAAGGGTTAGATTCCACTACTGTGTAAAGTGTATCCCCCTTATGCTTGACAATAGAATATAAAGGTGGATACTGCTCACGAAGAGTAGTGTGACCAAGCCACCTATCTTCCTAGAAGCGTATCTATGATTCATCCTTCATATTAAAAGCACAAAATCGGGAAAAAATTGGACGCCATCAGTCCCGCCCAAAAGTGCGAATCACCGCGTTTCCGTACCACTTGAGACACGGCTTTCGAGCCAACACATTTCCTCCACAAAATGATTTACCAAACACCTTCTGTAAGTAGCTTAATCAACCGCGGAAAGAAGGAGACCCGATGGACAACCGCATAGTCCAAGGAGGAGGGGAACCACATGGAGGAGAGAGGCGAACTCTCCGACTACCAGCCACAACATGACAAAAAGCAAGGGAAGCAATCTCGGGTGCAGTCCCAATGATAGCCGATGCCACACACGATGATTTACTGGCATACCAGTACGTGCTTCATCACAAAAAGTGAAACTTGCTAAGGATGCAAAGGCAACTCGACGAAAGAAAAAGGCTATCCGACGAATCCAGCCTAAGACGGGCATAACTAAGCTCTACCCGAGGATCAGGGAGCGTAATTGGGGGAGCACCACCAAGAAGGGGAACATCTTGATTGCAGAACATCCCCAAAGCTGAAAGAAACGAACTAACTCGAGACCTCGATCTGTCATTATGTCAGTAGATATAGCAGGGCACAGCAAAGCAAAAATGGCCCAGGCAGAAATAGTGGTTGCACAAACGTACCTACTTACAACTCAATCCGCACCCGATGACCCTCGTGCGTCTCTTCATCGCACGACTTTAATGAACCTCGGCATGGTAGGAGCATCTCTTGCACAAGCAGAACAGGGAATCACGTATCAACCCGACAGATCCCCACGCCATCGCAGCAGCCCTTGGCACGTAGGACACACCCAAAGATCGCGGTCGCCACATCGGATGCACTTCTCAGGGCCCGAACCACGAAAGAGCACAAGAAATGACAACATGCAACACATGAATGATGGATCAAGGGATGAGAGCCGTAGCCAAAGATACCATAACGGCGACAGTGAAGATGACTACGAGTTATGCAGAGCGAGCTATTTTACTCAACAGATTCGTAAAACCTTAGTAACCAAGGACTTCAAACTTCCACATGACCACCAAAAGTACGATGGACTACAGGAACCCAAAGCTTGGCTAGAAGATTATTTGGCCATCGTCAAGTTATAGGACGGCTCCATAGCCACTGCAATGCAAAGCCTGCAGTTGCAAACAGAAACCTAGAGAATCAATAAGAGCCTTCATTCAGTGATCGAACATCATCAAGAATTCAGCGGAGGCCATATCCAATGAAAGGGCCATCGACGCCTTTAATGACGGCCTCCGTCATCGAGAGTTCATAGAAGAACTAGGATGAGTCAAACCAAAAACAATTTCACAACTAATGGACATAGCAGATCGCTGGGCTGATGGATAAGACGCACTGCATAACAAACGAACACGTTCACCCGAAGAAGATAGAGACAAATGCAGCAACGATAGAAGATGGAGGAACAACGACGGACACGCAGGGCCAAGTTGTGTTGCATCCAGTTTCTCGGGAGAAGATAATCACAGAAACAACAATAACAATGGCGAACATTGCAGTAGTAGGGATGACGCTGGAGGAGGCAAATCAACACAGAGATATCAGCCAAGAGCTCCAGACCTACCTATGTCCGTAATGCAAATGCTGGAAGGACCCTGTAATATGCACTTTTACATCGACTCAATGGGCAAAAGATGATCCAACCATGTCATGAAATACTGCCGAATGTTTTTGAAGATGCAGGACTGATACGCCGTAAACGTATCTATAATTTTTGATGTTCCATGCTCGTTTTATATCTACTTTCTTATGTTTTGTTCACGCTTTGAGGTATTCTTATACATTTTCTAGAACTAACCTATTGACAAGATGCCACAGTGCCAGTTGCCTGTTTTCTGCTGTTTTGGTTTCAGAAAAGCTAATAAAGACATATTCTCGGAATTGGACGAAACAAAGCCTGAAGTTCCTATTTTTTCCGACACGACACGGAGTCCAAAGGGGAGACGGAGGAGGGCCAGGGGCTGGCCACACCATATGGTGGCGCGGGTCCCTCCCAGGGGTAATGAGAGCTGAAAGCTAATAAGTACCATAATTTTTGGAAGCTCTTTATGAAACTTGAAATCCCTGCTTCCCTCTTATGAAGGGCCTTTCTTTTTTACTTTTATGTTGAGTCTCCATATTCTATATTTATGCACCAATTGAGAGAGCATAGTCACCATTCTTAGTTTAATGTGCATTGTCCAAAACTTGTTGATTGGTTCATAACTGTGATATTGTTTGTTCCTAAATTATTTGTATCTAGTCACCCTTATGAACTTTGAAGGTGTAATATGCATTTATGTTTTGCTATATCATGAGGGACAAGCTGAATACCATTTCTATTATGTTTTCTATATGTGAAACAAACAAACGTCTTTCAATGCATTGTTATTCATGATCTTTCATTTGTACCTTTTTATGTTACAACATAGTTGCTATGTCTTATTTTTAGAACTCTATCTTTCATGCTTATGTTTAGAGTATTTTGATCCCAGTTATCAATGCTTTACAAATACCTTGATCAAGATTGTGATGGTGCATGTCACCTCAAAAATTATTCTTTTTATCACTTACCTACTCGAGGATGAGCAGGAGTTAAGCTTGGGGATGTTGATACGTCATAAACGTATCTATAATTTTTGATGTTCCATGCTTGTTTTGTATCTACTTTCTTATGTTTTGTTCACGCTTTGAGGTATTCTTACACATTTTCTAAAACTAACCTATTGACAAGATGCCATAGTGTCAGTTGCATGTTTTCTGCTATTTTTGGTTTCAGAAAAGCTAATAAAGACATATTCTTGGAATTGGACAAAAACAAAGCCTGAAGTTCCTATTTTTTCCGACACGACACGGAGTCCAAAGGGGAGACAGGGGGAGCCAGGGGCAGGAACACCCTAGGGTGGCGCGGGTCACCCCTGGCCGCGCCACCAGGTGGTGTGGCCACCTTGGCCTACCTCTGGCATCGCCTCTTCACCTATATATTCCCCCCGGGACGAAAACCCTAGGGACAAGATCAAAATTCCATGAAAAGTTCCGCAGCGCCGCTACCACCGAAGAGGAGATTCGGAGGACAAAAGTCTCTATTCCGGCACCCTACCAGGACGGGGAAGTGCCCCTGGATCCATCTCCATCGACTCCACCGCCATCTCCATCGCCGTTGGTGACTCCCATGATGAGGAGGGAGTAATTCTCTCTCAAGGCTAAGGGCTCTACAAGTAGCTATGTGTTCATCTCTCTCTCTCTATCTGTGATCTTATTGAGATCATGAGCTTTGTAATCTATAGATTTATTCTGCTACTCAAGTGCTTTAATTAATCTCTGCTTATCCCCACGTGTGTGAAGTTGACAGTGTGCACACCGTGTGGCACTTTGGCTAAGATTACATACATACTTATCATGAGTATAATTTGAGTTGGATGTCTCTATGAGATTGTGGTGTTTGTTGGAACCATCTAGCGCTCAAGGTGACAGTGAGGGGTTATCTAGATGGGGAATACGAACTTTAAGGTGTGCTGTTATAGCCCTACATCGTCCAACCGAAGAGTAGTTCAGGGTAGCATCATGAAGGGAAGATATTTATATGAGAGTGTCCACTAGTGAAAGTATGATCCCTAGGCCTTGTTTCTAAGCATTGAAACACCGTTTATAATCAGTCATGTTACATGTTTGCTTGCTGCTACTATTATTTCAGATTGCAATTACCACTTATAATCATCCATATTACTTGTATTTCACTATCTCTTCGCCAAACTAGTGCACCTATACACCTGACAAGTGTATTGGGTGTGTTGGGGACACAAGAGACTTCTTGTATCTTGATTGCAGGGTTGCTTGATAGGGATACCTTTGACCACTTTCTTCTTGAGTTCGATAAACCTTGGGTGATCCACTTAAGGGAAACTTGTTGCTGTTCTACAAACCTCTGCAGTTGGAGGCCCAACATTGTCTACAAGAATAGAAGCGTGCGTAGACATCAAGCTATTTTTTGGCGCCGTTGCCGGGGAGGTAAGGTAAAAGGTACTCACATCCTCTGGCTACTAAGCTATCTTCTAGTACTGTTGCTGGTGTGTGAGTGCTCGAAGTTATTTCCTTTAGATTCTGCAATTATATCTTTTGTTTCTTGTTTTTATTTTCACTAGTTAGGCTTAATGGAAAAGAACAACAAAATTAGAGAGCTTTATAGTATTTATCTTGAGTTAGGACATGAAGTGTTTGAAGAGAAAATTAAAAAACCTATGGAACTTTATTTGCGTGCTAATAGTAATGTTATTAGTATGAATTCTTTGAATACCATTATTTCTAATGCTATGGAAAAGTCTAAGCTTGGGGAAGCTAGTTTTTATGAAAATGATCTTTTTAGTCCCCCAAGCACGGAGGAGAAATTTTATTTTGATGATATTATACCTCCAATATATGATGATTGCAATGATGAATATGATATTTTTAGTCCACCTACTATTGATGAGAGAATTAATTATGATTACAATATGCCTCCTATATTTTATGATTATGGTGATGAGAATAATAATGATAGCTATTTTGTTGAATTTGCTCCCACTACAATTAATAAGAATGACCATGCTTATAGGGAGAGTAATAATTATTTTATGCATGTGGCTCATGATAAGAATGTTTTATGTGATAGTTATATTGTTAATTTTATTCATGATGCTACTGAAAGTTATTATGAGAGAGGGAAACATTGTTTTATGTATCTCAACAATATTAAGTTTCCCCTCTTTATGTTGAAATTTTTGAAGTTGCACTTGTTTTGTTTTCCTAGGCTTGTTGCTTTGTGCTTTCATGACTTGTTTCTTTACAAGATTATTTTTCATAGGAAGTGGGTAAGACTTAAATTTGTTCCATATTTGCTTCTTGATGCTCTCTTTTTACTTCAATTCATATTTCTTATGTGAGCATCATCGAAACTATCATGCCTATCTTAATGGCTATAAAGAAAGAGGTTTTGGGACACAACCCATTATATTTTTACTTTCAGTTTATTTTTGTTTTGTTGAGTCTTGAAAGTTATTGCCTCTGTAATAACCTCTCCTATCCTTTTTGTGTGGTTTTTGTGCTAAGAATAACCTCTAATGACAGAGAAGTAAGATTTGGGAAAGCTGTTGTCCCGAAACAGATTTTTGTGCTCCACTGTAAAAAATCATGAAAAATCCCTGTACGTCGGATTGAGCTGTAATGTTTTGTGCTTATGCCCCAGGTTATTATCTAAATTTCGTTACTTCAGCACTTTTCGATTTGAGCAACAGAAGGTCTTCGAAAAAATTGGTCTTTACCTACTGGTCTGTTTTGACAGATTTCTGCCATTATTTGCATTTGCCTCTTAATCTCTTTCTCTTTGAGTTCTCTTTGATCACTTAGCTTTTAGAAGGAATTGCTACAGTAGCTTGTGTTCTGATGGAAGTTTTGCTTCTGATGAAACCAAACCATAGGACCAATAATCTTGAATACACTAATGTTGCTAATGAGAATTGTGTGAAGTTTTGTATGAAGGAAATTTTTCAAGTGTAGGGGAAGAATAACGTGATAAGATGAAGTATGGAAAAAAGCGCAAGCTTGGGGATGCCACCCGTGTCACCCCAAGAAATATTCAAGAAGAGCGTCAAAGCTTGGGGATGCCTTGGGCATCCCCTTATTCATAAAAAATCTCAGGTCTTCTTTCAAGACACTTTATCTTTACTACCTTATGCACTATGTGTTTTTCTTGGAGCGTCTTTGTTTTTAGTTTTATTTTGCTTTCATTTCCGTAGTAAGTTGGTTGGATCCCAACACACTTGTTTTGTAGAGAGACACACCCCATTATTCATTGCCTAGAACACTCTAGTTTTCATCTTATTGTTCTGTGAGTGTTCTCCTTTGCTAGCACTGCGTTTAGCTTTAGTTTTTGATTGGTGTTGGAAAAGAGTAGGAAAGTTCATGATTATAAGTGGTACAAAAGGAACTTTGTTTTTACTGTGGCCCAGACTTTATCATGTCATGTTTTATATTTCTTTGACTTTATGCTTAGTAATTATTGATGTAGCATGACTTGTTCCAAACAATTGAGATTGCATAATGTGCATTGAAAGAATCATGCGTTGTTCTAGCATACAAAAGCATAATATTGTGGTATTCTCCTTCGATGCTTTATTTGAGTTGACTTGGCACATGCTTACACCATGTTAAGACTATTGATGACCCACAAGTATAGGGGGTGTATCACAGTATTTTCGATAAGTAAGAGTGTCGAACCCAACGAGGAGCAGAAGGTGCTGGCTAGTGGTATGGATCGGGAATTCTCTGCAAATACTTAGCAAATGGACTTTTAGGGGTTTTTGATAAGGCAAGTAAACAAAGTACGAGTAGATAAAAGACAGTAGGAATAAATGCAACAAGTGGCGCAATCCTTTATGCAGCAAAGGACAAGCCGGATGTATTAGTTAAGATGACCAAACGTTCTCGAGGACACATGGGAAGATTGTCAAGCCCGCGCCAGGGGGTGGTGTGGCCCCCCTGTGGCCCATCTCCACTCCGTCTTCTGGCATCCTTAGTCTTCTAGAAAAATAGGATTTTCCGTATATTTTCCCAGATTTTCTGATCTTCGCGAATTTACCCTCCAAACAGCACCTTTTCCATCAGAATCCTGACTGCAGTGGTCCATGCTCCAAAAGTCATCAACCATGCAAAAACAGATGAAATAGCATAAGTATCACCTCTCAATATGAAATATATCAATGAATAATAGTGAATTAAGACATAGAATAGTGATGCAAAATGGACGTATCAACTCCCCCAAGCTTAGACTTCACTTGTCCCCAAGCAAAACTGAGCTCAATAAACATGGCCTCGGGTTTATGGAGTGAAGAGTCGATAAAATAATACGGACAAGAAGCATCACATTCATCAATACATAGATCATAATATAAGATAACTCACTATTATATAACTTAACTTGCAATGAGTAAAGGAAACACAATAAAGATTCATAAAGTGAATCATAATTGGTAATGGCAAACTTAGCTCTTGGTCGAAGAATAGTTGATAATTTGCTGGAGTTCACAAATAACTGGTTTTCAAAGATAGCTTTCGAAGTAGTAAACATCAAGATAAGGGCAATGTGCAAAACAAGGAACATAAGAAACATGAGTGAATAAATCATCATATGAATGAATGAAACACAACAACTCAAAATACTTGCTGAGATGGAAGGGAGTAGGTTTACTGACTCAACTACAAAGTAAAAGAAAGGCCCTTCGCAGAGGGAAGCAGGGATTGCAAGTCTCATAAAGAGCTCCCAAAAATTATGATACTTACTACCTTTCAGCTCTCATTGCCCCTATCATAGGCATCTTTTGGTGGTTAAGGTTAAAGTGACACAACTAAGAGGATATGCTTGACAAGTTATAAATTGAAGTCCCATGCCCCTTACTTATGAGTACCGAACCTCATGCTACTCAACTTCAGTCACGAGCAAGCTCTTGTCATTGTAAATACATGCGTATCATTGAGAACCGCCAACGGGGCACCCCTTGCACATGACACAGGAGCTATCCCATAATCAAAATGACAAGGCAAGCAGACAGTAAGCATCTCAGCGATCTTTTTATTTGCTATTTGCATAGGTTTTTATTGAGGATGCTTCATAGAATGCTCACTATAGTTATGATGCAAGTTTCCACCATGATTAGGCATGGCTTAGGCTAGCGGCCCAGGCGTTTCTCTAACACACATATAAACTCCATGATCTTACAAGTTCCACTTTTATTTCACACCACAGGGATCCATAAGCAAAAGAACATGATATAAACTAGGTACAAGTACCAATGAAGTGTTGAAAGCGGTCCCCATGATGCATGGTTCTGCTAACTTCAACTCATAAAGCGCAAGCATATACGCAACAAAGAAGGACCCAATGGTTCAAGTTTATTAAATGCAAGAAAATAAAGTGTGTCATCAAGTTCGTGAGAGCTTTAGTCACTAATTTTCACATAACAATTTTAATTTGGGAGGTAGATAAAACAAGAATTTACTTGGAATAGCAATAATGCTACTAGGTAGGTATGGTGGACACAAATGGCAGAGGTTTTGGTTTAAAGGAGGTGGATGCACGAGAAGAATTCCCTCTCAGTACAGGTTTTTGGTTAGCAAGGCTGGGTAGCAAGTATAAGAGTTGAAGGAAACAACCAAACATACAAGTGATAAAGACAAACATGCAATCTTCCTCGGAAGCACAAAAGATCTTAACTAGAGAATACTAGACTTATGAGCAAATCAAGAAAGAAAGATGATGAAATTATTTTTCTCTAGAGTACTTCTATCTTTTTCATTCAAGTCTCAAAAATAGTGTTGCTACTGACCGAGCCAGGTTTGCCAAAACCAAATAAATTAACTCAATGATCCCAATGTGATACCAATACTAACAACAAGATCAATCATATAACCACGAATTGAAAACTAATATAAGCTATGCAAAAGAGTAAATGATAGAACTTCTCATTAATATTCCATAACGGCAACTCACACCAAGGGATACATATCTAACGAGAGAGGGGACACTTCCATAATGCAAACCATCCTACATGATAACTTCTCTATTCATGATATGACTCTACTAAAAATGTAAAAAGATAGAAGATAGTGATGTGATACCGCGGCACTCCCCCAAGCTTGGAACAAACCAAGGGGATGCCAAACCTGATGATGAATTACTCTTTTGGTGGTGGTATCCTCTCAATGAGATGTCTGATCAATTTCCCCAAGTTCTCAATCTCGAAAGTGAGATTACGAATCAGCTGTGAGTTTTGCTCAATGCGGCTCATGATCATGTCATGTTGAGAATTCCAGCTCTTGGTATTCTTTCCCCACTCTTCCTCCTTAAAGTCTTCTTTTCCTGCATGGCTAGAACGAGGCAAATCCCAATTGGAGGGTAATTTCCCCTTGGGCATATTCTGGTATTGATGCTCATGGATAAGGGTATGGAAAGGATTCTTGGTGCGTGGATGAAGTGACCAGGGATCTGAACGGTGATGAAGAGGCTTCCCTCCAATAGTCCTGGCGGGGTTTGCCACCACTCCAATGCTCTCAATGGTAGTGTCGGTGTGCTTTGCCTCCTCTTCACCTTCACACTTGATCTCCTTCTCCTTCCCGGGGTCTTGGAGGTCTTCCTCCATAGGCTCCTTCCCTTTATCCTTGGCAGACACCATGGTGCTTCTAGACTTTCAAAGAGTATGTCCTGGCAGAAACAGATCAAAACAAAAAGACGACGAAAACACGATATAGGAACCTCGGGGGATCCGGGGGGTTATATATTACGAAGTTTTATAACAAAAGGAAAGGTACTGGACGAAAACGAGTCGGAGGCGGAGTCCGGGGTGGCCACACCACTTGGTGGCACGGCTAGAGGTGGGCCCATGCCACAGGGTGGTGTGAGACGCCCTGGCTCCATTTCCGTCTCTCTTTCGCTTCATATCTTTCCTTATTGACCAAAAACTGCAAAAATATAGTTGGATAGTATTTTCGCGAAACTTTTCTTACCAGAACTGTTACCTATTTTAAAACGGACTCTGCAGGTCTCTGAATTTGGTATTTAGTAGATTCTTCCGGAGTCACCATTTGAATAACATCAATATCTTCCTCTTCATACACTTATTACTTGAGTCATAAAACCTTTCTCTTCCTTATTACACCATTATCTCCACTACCTGGAAATTTCTTTCACACAAAACTTCACACAGTTCTCATTAGCAACATTATTATAAGTGAAGTGGTAAAACCTTTTGTGTCCAATTTCAACTGAAAACCATCAAAACATAAGCTACTATATCAACTCGTTCCGAAAACCCAAAAATAATTCAAAAAGGAAATCGAATAAAGAAGCAAATGCAAAAGTGGCAAAATCTGTCAAAACAAACCAGCATGTAAAGATCAATTTTTTCGAAACTCTTATGTTGCTCAAATCAAAAAGTGCAAAACTAAGGAAAGTTAAATAACAACCTGGAGCAGAATCACAAAAAATTACAGCTCAATCCGACATACAGAGATCTTTCACGAATTTTTACGGTGAAGCACAAAAATCTGTTTCGGGACAGCAACTTCCCCAAATCTTACTTCTCTCATTAGAGGTTGATCTTGACACAAAAACCTAACAAAACGGATAAGGAGCGGTTATTACCGAATTAATAACTTCCAAGACTCAAATAAACAAAAACAAACTGAAAGAAAAAACAAATTGGGTTGTCTCCCATAAAGCTCTTTCTTTATAGCCATTAAGATGGGCATGATAATTTTGAAGATGCTCACACAGGAATATGAATTGAAGTGAAAGGGAGCATTAAGAAGCAAAAATACACACATTTAAGTCTAACCCACTTCCTATGCAAGAGAATTTTGTAAACAAACAAGTTGTTGAAACCAGAGGCAACTTGCATAATAAGGCAAAAGAAGTGCAACATAAAAACTTTTAGCATAAAACGAGGAAACTTGATATTATTGAGATACATAAGAACACTTTTCCCTCTTTCATAATAACTTTCAGTATCATGCATAAACTTAACAATATAACTATCACAAGAACCATCATAGCAATGATCACTTATTCTAACAGAAAACATAGGAATACTAGCTCTCATAACACTACTTTGTGAAACAATATTAGAGGTATCCTTACAAAGGATAGTGTGTCCCTCTTCTTCATATTTAGTAACAAAGTCTTTCACATTTGCTATTATAGGTTCATCAACCATTTGTTTATCAGGTTTAACAGCTTCATTCATACTTTCATCAACCATACTAGTTATCATAGAATTGTTAAGTTCTCTAAACCGGGAAAGGCATTTTCTCAATATAAGGTTTAGGTAAAACATGATTAGGAGTATAAACTTCAGTATTTCTTGCAGGAACACTCTTAGCAATATCTTTATAAGGTTCATGATACTTATTCCACTTCTTTTTAGGCACTTCAATGTAGGAAGCAAAAGCCTTAAAATAAGAAGCAATAGCTTGAGAGTCTAGAACATAAGCATTTTTAATATTTTGAAAGTCATCAGTTCTCATAAAAGATTCAGTGCATTCATAATCATAATTTATACCTGACTTTCTACCTTTGTCATTCTCCCAAGCTTCAGCATTGTCTTGAATATGGTCCAGAAGATCCCATTTAGCTTCTTCTTCCATACGAGTGAATGATCCAGCACAAGAAGCATCCAATAAATCCTTGTCATGTAGAGGGAGCCTTGCATAAAAGTTATTGATAATAATATTGTTGGGAACTCATGAATGGGACATTTGAGCATTAGTAACTTCAATCTCCCCCAAGCTTAAGCTGTACTCTCTCCATCAAGAGGCTAAAAGTTGTATATTTGATTCCGATCTTTATGAATCTCACTAGGAGGATAAAACTTTGAATAAAAGAGGGGCACTATTTCCTCCCATTCCAGAGCTTGACCATTCTTCAGCAGCTTATACCATTCCTCAGCTCTTCCTTTCAGTGATAATGAGAATAACTTCTTCTTAACTTGATCTGTAGTAATACCTAGGCACTTGAACAACCCGCATAATTCGTGTATAAAGAGTAAATGATCCCCGGGATGGACAGTTCCATCCCCAACATAGTAGTTATCCATAACACGATCAATAATTCTTGTAGGTATTTTGAAAACATCATTCTCAGCAGGTGGTGGCTTATCTACTACCTTAGCAGTGGTAGTAGCATTACCAAATAATAAACTCAGCGAATTATCCATAACGAAAATAAAGCAACTAGCAGTAGTAAACAATACTCACAGTAGAAGTTTCCTTTACCAGTTCCACTCTCCAATAGCGCTTCACTCCCCGGCAACGGCGCCAGAAAATAGTCTTGATGACCCACAAGTATAGGGGGTGTATCGCAGTATTTTCGATAAGTAAGAGTGTCGAACCCAACGAGGAGCAGAAGGTGCTAGCTAGTGGTATGGATCAGGAATTCTCTGCAAATACTTATAAAATGGATTTTTAGGGGTTTTTGATAAGGCAAGTAAACAAAGTACGAGTAAATAAAAGACAGTAGGAATAAGTGCAGCAAGTGGCCCAATCCTTTATGCAGCAAAGGACAAGCCGGATGTATTACTTAAGATGACCAAACTTTCTCGAGGACACATGGGAAGACTGTCAAGTGCTTTCGCTTCATATAGTTGATTAATCTTCTCTAGATTGCTAAGTTTTGTGTGGGTGAACCTGTGCTAATGTACCGACCTTCCTAGGACTAATACATACTTGTGATTATACCCCTTGCAAACATCCGTAACAAGAAAGTAATTAAGGTAGAAACCTAACCACAGCTTTAAACTCTAAGACCCTTACGTCTCTTGTGCAATGGTTTCCTAACGGGGGTTCAGGTTTCTGTCACTCCGGCAACCCCTACGATTAGTAGCCAAATACACAATGCATTCCCCTAGGCCCATATAGGTGAAGTGTCATGTAGTCGTCGTTCACATGACACCACTAGAAGAAGTACACCACAACTTAAATATCAAACTATTGAATCTCTCTCAACACAACTCCACTACTAACAACATGACTTCTCTCATGTCCTCAAGAACAAAACGAACTACTCACAAGACATCATATGGATCATGATCAGAGATGGAATAATGATGTATAACAATCTGAACATAAACAATAATTCAATGGTTCACTCAATAGCGTCAACTACAAAGAGTAATCAACACCGGAAAAGTTTCCCCTATGAACTATGCAAGATTCAACTCAATTGTTACAGCAATATGGAGATGGTGATGATGGTGTTGATGGTGATGATGGTGGTGGTGGTGATGATGATGATCCCGATGAAGTCTAGCTTGATGGTGGTGTTGATGGTGACGATCTCCCCTCTCCGGGAAGGAATTCCCCCGGCAGAAATCTGTCTGCCGGAGAGATCTTTCTCTCTCGGTGCTTTCCGCCCCGCAGAGGCGGTGGAATCTTTCTATGGTCCCTCCCCGAGTCTTAGGGTTTCGGGAGGATGAGATACGCTAGAGGGGAGAGGCTGGAGTGGGCCAGGGTGGCCACACCACCTGCTGGCGCGGCCTAGGGCTGCCCGCGCCAGGGGGTGGTGTGGGCCCCATGTGGCCCATCTCCACTCCGTCTTCTGGCATCCTTAGTCTTCTGGAAAAATAGGATTTTCCATATATTTTCCCGGATTTTCTGATCTTCACGAATTTTGCCTCCAAACAGCATCTTTTCCATCAGAATCCTAACTGCAGCATTCCATGCTCCAAAAGTCATCAACCATGCAAAAACAGATGAAATAACATAAGTATCACCTCTCAATACGAAATATATCAATGAATAATAGTGAATTAAGACATAGAATAGTGATGCAAAATGGACGTATCGACTATGTACCAGCCACCTTAGCCTCTATGATCTTTTAGTTTTTTTTGACTTGTAATATCACTTTATGATTTAATTAATAATGTTTTGTCGCTTTGCATGATTATGGCCATTAGTGCTCTCTTAGTTGGCCGCTCCTAGTCTTTTGCTAGCCTCCACATGTACCAAGTATGAGTTCCACTCATGCATCCAACCCCCAAGAAAACCAATTTGCTCCATATAATCCACTATAAATTCCTATGCATGGTGTGCTACAGCATTCCAAGTATATTCATGCCTTTATCTACCTTCCAAATTAAACTTGTTATGTGAAAATTAGTGATTAAAGCTCTCACGAACTTGAAGGCACACTTTACTTTCTTGCACTTAATAAACTTGAACCATTGCATCCATCTATGTTGCGTATATGCTTGCACTTTATAAGTTGAGAATTAGCAGAACCATGTTGTCATGGGGAACGCTTTCAACATTGCACTTATTATTCAGTTAATATCATGTTCTTTTGTTTATGGATCCCGGCAGTGTGAAATAAAAGGGGAGCTTGTAAGCTCATGGAGTTTGTACATGTGTTAGAGAAACGCCTGGGCGGCTAGCCTAAGCCATGCCTAATCATGGTGGAAACTTGGAGCATAACCATAGTGAGCATTCTGTGAAGCATCCTCAATAAAAACCTATGCAAGTAGCAAATAAAAACATCACTGAGATGATCATTGTCTGTTGCCTTGTCATTTTGATATGGGATAACTCCAGTATCATGGGGCAAGGGGTACCCCGTTGGCGGTTCTCCATGAGACACATGTACTTACAATGACAAGAACTTACTTGTGACTAAAGTTGAGTAGCATGAGGTCCGGGACTCATAGGCAAGGGGCATGATATTTTCAACTTATAACTTGTCAAGCATATCCTCATATTTGTTCACTTTAACCTTAATCACCTAAAAGATGCTTATGATAGGGGTAATGAGATCTGAAAGCTAATAAGTACCATAATTTTTGGAAGCTCTTTATGAAACATGAAATCCCTGCTTCCCTCTTATGAGGGGTCTTTCTTTTTACTTTTATGTTGAGTCTCCATCTTGATCATGAACGGAGCTCACAAGATCTAGACATGGTAGCACAAAGCAGAAGAACCAACCATCTAGCTACTACATGGACCCGTAGTCCAGAGATGAACTACTCACGCATCACACAGGAGGCTTGCATAGTGATGAAGAAGGCCTCCATGGTGAATTCTCCCCTCCGGCAGGGTGCCAGGAAGAGCTTCAGATCCCTCCCAATCTAGGGATGGAGATGATGGCGGCTACAGACTCTTTCGTGGAATTTTGATCGAGTACTTAGGGTTTCTGTATCGGAGGCATCTTATAGGCGAAAGGGGAGGCCGAGGGGGTGCCCTAGGCGGCCACACCACCCCCTAGAGCGGGCCAGGTGGTGTGGGCGGCCCCTGGCCCCTCTCCGTCTCGTATTCTAGCTCCGTGTCCCCGTCGGTGAAATATTGACTTCGACTTTTGTCCCGTCCAATTCCGAGAATATTCATTTTCTGACTTTTCTGGAACCAAAAACAGCAGAAAACAGGCAGCTGGCACCGTGGCATCTTGTTAATAGGTTAGTCCAAGAAAGTGTATAAAAAGTACTCCAAAGTATGGACAAAACATAAGAAAGTAGATATAAACCAAGCATGGAACATCGAAAATTATAGATACGTTAGCAACGTATCAATGGGCTTTCTCGATATCTTGGTAATCCCAAAAATCAATTGATCTAATCAAATCATTATATCCTTTACAAGATGTTTTAGCATCCATGTGATCTAACAAACTTTTGCAAGTTGTACTAATTACAACCTTCCTTCAATTTCAAATGGGAGAATTTGCAGATTTTTGTTAAACCGACTAGAAATTCATAATTGCCTTTTAATTGCTCATAAAATCCACCAGTCTTTAAGCATCGCTACATTTCTACATATAACCATTAAATTTGTCAAGACAATCTTTACGACAAATCGAGCTTTCAGGCCTTTCTTTAAAGTTGCATTTATTCCTCATAACTTAGATTTATTTGGGAATATATCAAGTAACCACATACTTTGATAATAATCAAGTAATCGCATTACCTTTACAATCTTTAAACACAATTTGCCTTGGATTTCATGATTCTTAAATCATCTTTCGTATTTAGGTCCACCATCGCTTCTTTGCAATTCGTAGGTATGACATGTCCGTTTAGCGTGTCAAGTGAATCAATGCATTTCAACCAATTTGGAAATGTACCATTGAATCCTACTTTTCATGTGTAAAGTCTTTAATCGAAACACTATGATCATAATCATTAGTTTCACCCCTTTTCTTGTAGAGTTTCGTTTCACGAAACACATTTTTTTACGCTACTCTAACTGGGCAAGATTGAATATCTTGATTTCAAACTCTCCCTTTCTTCCATCAAATTCTTACCGACAATCGTTCTTGAAAAGCATTCCTTTTGAACAACAACCTTTTTTTAATGGAAGGTTTATATTCACAACTGCATATGAGTACATGCACAAAGACTTATTCGCAATGACTTTATCAAAGTCTCTAGAAAACTCGAACTTTACACAACCCTTGTGGTGTTGTTTCTACGAATCTAGATGATTTCCTAATTTCATGAATGTGTGCTAATTCCATGGCTTATAGTTCTAACTTTATATGATAACCTATTCATATATTCTCTTTAGACCATATGTGTCTAATACACTTATTATTATGATGTTTGGATTATATCCATACACCTAATCAACATAATTTGTGAAACGGGTTTCACAAGTCTTTTATTCACTAATTCTTAAATAAAATGCCATTCCTTTTGATCAAATCATAGAGACAATCATTTTCTCATTAATGTTATATCCACTTTCAATCCGAAGACATTTAAACATTTCAAACTACTTTCAAACTCATGCTTTATCAAGTGAATATTGTTGTTCACTTAATTCTGCAATTGTTTCTATGAAATAATGTTTTCCACCACATTGATGAATAATACATAATTATATACAGTATTCATCAATTTATACATTCTGTGCTACCAGAATGCCTTTGTTTTAGTCATATTTTCCTAGAGGGCTAGTATTGTAATTGTCAAAGTATTTTAAACATCCCACGAACTTCATGTTTTCAAAAACACGAATGCATACAACACTATTATGACTTAAACTATATTATTATTCATTATTAAGTTTGGATATCTTTTAGCTTTTGGATTTTATAAATGCATAAGGCATTATCATAAGGACTTATAATGAGAATAACACATTCATAATTGAACAAAGTGATCATAATTGAAATCATTCATAATAATCGAGCAACTAGTTTGTTACAAATCCATTATGAATAACCATCTCGCGAGAAGCAAGACACACTAATGGCTCTGTGTATGGCGCCAGAAAAATGCTGGAGCGGTGTTGATGTAGAGCTCGTTGGGACCCCAAGAGGAAGGTATGATGAGCACATCATCAAGTTTCCCTCAGTATGAAACCAAGGTTTATTCGAACCAGTAGGAGCAAGGAAACACCCCAAAGGTGTTGCTAGCTAAGCTTTGGCAGGGCGCACTACCAGTGCTAGTAGAAACGTGGAGACCTGCACAACACAACCACAGAACTTTGTCCCCAACTTGCGATGAGGTTGTAAATCTCACCGTGTTTTGCAGAAAACAAAGGGTTAAACGTATTGAATGGAAAGAAGTAATAGGTTGCAGAAAGTAAACACAAAACAGTAAAAAGTTTATAGATTGTATGTAAAAGAAAAGGACCGGGATCCATAGTTCACTAGGCAATTGACAAATTACAGCGGGGCAATTGACAAACATCGAGAGAGCAATACATGCATATACTAATCATCTTGACTCCTTTGAGACTTGATTGGGCATTACAAAATTATACATACACCGCCATCCAACTGCATCTATGACTAATAATCCACCTCCAGGTTATCATCCGAACCCCCTCCAGTATTAAGTTGCAAGCAACAGATTATTGCTTTATGAACTACATGTAAAGTAAACAATACGATTGTTCTATGAACAAAGGATTGTTGTTTTCTCCCTAGTAGCAACAACACATCTAGTACCTTAGAGATTTCTGTCACTTCCCCAGATTACCAGAGGCATGAACCCACTATCGAGCATAAATACCAACTCTTGGAGTTGCTAGCATCTACTTGGCCAAGATAGCTACTATCAACGGAAAGCATGCAAGATCACAAATAACAAAGACATGATAGAATCAATAATCAATCTGAAATAGCATCTCAATATCCATCGGATCCCCGCAAACACAACATGCAGAATTACGTATAGATGATCTTGATCATGAACGGAGCTCACAAGATCTAGACATGAAAGCACAAAGGAGGAGAACTAGCCATCTAGCTACTACATGGATCCGTAGTCCAAGGATGAACTACTCACGCATCACATCGGAGGCTTGCATGGTGATGAAGAAAGCCTCCAGGGTGAATTCCCCTCTCTGGCAGGGTGCCGGGAAGAGCTTCATATCCCTCCCGATCTAGGGATGGAGAACACGTCGGTTGTAGACTCTTTCGTGGATTTTTGATCGGGCACTTAGGGTTTTCGTCCCGAGGGCATCTTATAGGCGGAAGGGGAGGCCGTGGGGGTGCCAGGGGCCACCACACCACCCCCTGGCACGGGCCAAGCCTAGCCGCGTGGCCAGGTGGTGTGGCCGGCCTCTGGCCCCTCTCCGTCTCGTATTCTGGCATCTGATGACTTCCGGAAAAATAGGCACTTTGGCCTTTGTCCCGTCCAATTCCGAGAATATTCATTTTCTAACTTTCCTAGAACCAAAAACAGCAGAAAATAGGCAGCTGGCACTATGTCTCTTGTTAATAGGTTAGTCCAAGAAATCATATGAAAAGTACTCCAAAGTTGGAACAAAACACAAGAAAATGGATAAAACTAAGCATGGAACATCAAAAATTATAGATACATTTGTAATGTATCAACATCCCCAAGCTTAACTCCTGCTCGTCCTCGAGTAGTTAAATGATAAAAAGAAAGAATAATTTTTGAGGTGACATGCACCATCAAAGACTTGATCAAAGTATTTGTAAAACATTCAAAGCTGGGATCATAGTTCTTCAATCATAACATGAAAGACAAAGTTCTAGCAATAAGCAAAGAAACTATGATGCAACATGAAAAGGCACAAACAAAAGATTCATGAATAACAATGCTTTGCAAGACGTTTGTTTGTTTCACATAAAGAAAACATAGCATAATAGTATTCAGCTTGTCCCTCATAGAGTAGCAAATATAAATGCATAGGACACCTTCAAAGTCCATAAGAGTGACTAGATACAAATAGTTTAAAACGAGCAATATCAAGTTATGCATCAATCAACTAGTCTTGGGACAATGCACATAGAACTAAGTGAAATGGATCGTATGGGCACCTAGAGGGGGGGTGAATAGGTGCTACACCAATTTTTAATTCTTTTTCAATTTTAGGCTTAGGACAAAGGTAAATTCTCTAGATAAACTAATGTGTGGAATTGCCCTATATGCAAACCTATCTACTAGCGAGTAAAGAGCGAGTGGAAGAGGAACGAGTGAACCGAAGTGAAGCACGCGGAGACACAGGATTTGTTTGACCGCAGTTCCTTCCTTGTTAAGGGAAGAACGTCTGCGTTGGAGGGGTGGGCGGTACTAAGACCACCACGCCACAACGATGGATCTCGCCACAACAGGCCTGATCCACCTTCCACTATAGGTACCCTTCGAGGTGGGCACCGATGCCTTTACACAACTAGCGGGGCAACAACTCCACAACAACTTGGAGGCTCCCGAAATGACAACAAGCTGCCACAAGAACAAAGTTGTCAAATACAATAACAAGATCTAGGTATTAACAAGAATACTAGATCAGGTATTTCTCCAAGTGAATGGAGAGGAGTTGAAGCGCTTGATTCTTGATGTTGATGATGAACTTCTCCTCCTTCTATTCCACCAACGATCAAGACCTTCGGGTGGTTGAAGTGGGAGATCGAGATTTAGAGCTCTTGCACAAGGTCTGGTCAAATTCGAGTGAATCAAGAGTTCTAGACGTTGGGGAAGAAGGGGTACTTATACCCCCTTCCAAAAACCAGCAGTTGCACACTTTGGGGGCCGGATTATCCGGCCCAAGTGAGGGCCGGATTATCCGGTATGGGGAAACACCGCTCCAGACTCGGAATATCCAGCAGATAATCCGCCCCCTCACAGTGAGACGCGCCGAGCTTGTCCTTGGTCAACTTCTGGGGGCCGGATTATCCGGTCCTATGCGAAGGCCGGATTATCCGGCCTAGGGAAGAAAAACCGCCCTAGTTCGGATTTTTCGGGAGAAAATTCGACCGCATACCGAGCGACGCGCCTTGGCTCCTTTTGCTCGAAAACTGGGGGCCGGATTATCCGGCCCTTGTGAAACCCGGATTATCCGGCCTAGGGAGAAAAACCGCCCAGTTCAGATTTTCTGGGAGAAAATCCGACTGGACACAGAGCGACACACCTTGGCTTCCTTGAGAGATGTGGTAGGCCGGATTTTCCGGCCCTTGGAGGGGCGGATTATCCGACCCCCCTCAAAACTTCCTGCACACTTAGCACACATGAAAAGTCTCCATAGTATTGTTATCTAACACGCAAAACAAAGGAAAACATGAAATGTTCTTTCAATCTCCCACTTTTTGGTGTTAGATGACAATACCAGGATTTGCAAGAGAAAGACACAAGACAAACAGAGATAACTATGAAAGAGACTCCCCCTCAATGTGTGCATAATAGAGTTTTGCATTGGAATACAAATGCACACAAATAGGTGAATATATTCCATAGACATAAGGGCAAAAGCACATACCACCGAAGTAGAGAATAGGCATCCTTGACAAAAATCACAATTATTATTGGATAACCATTATGAGCGCGCGCCTTCCGTGATAAACCTCCAGCAATAGGATATGAATAGATATAGCCATGAGCATAATCCATGATATGAAGTCCATAGGTATCATCCAGACAACCACATAAAGTCTCAACCACAAAACACAAACCACGAATTTAAAAGTTCAACGCTAAATGGGCATAAGCAAGAAATAACGAATAAAAAAGTGCAAGTGCTTATGCCCGACCCATGCAAATCCACAGACAACCTAATAGAACTACTTCCCCCCCTTTGGCATCGAGACACCAAAAAGGGAGAAGAGCGATGATAGCGCCCCATGGGATCACTCATCATAGTCCTCGTCCTCTTCTGCATGCTCTTCCTCATCCTCATCTTCAAGCTCCTCAGTGTCACCTTCCTCATCATCAGCATCAGCAGCAGGCGCAGAGGGGAACAAGTGACGCTCCAGCTCACCATAGTTCAGCCCGGAGGAAGAGTTCCACCGAGCATACAGAGTGGGAGGAGTAGGAGCCGGAGGAGCACCCGAAGCGCCAGACAGGTGGTGGAGAATGAGCTGCTGGGAGTGAGCCAACTCATGGCGCTGCATGTATGCCTCGTACTGACCCTTGCGCGTGTCCACGCCCATGCAGAGAATGTGACGCTGGAACCAGTTCAGCTGCTTGATCTCACGGGCCACGGGAGGCACTAGGGGCCTGCGAGCATCCCTCATGAGGCCCTCAGGAGCAGAGGAGGGGTGAGAAGTCTTCCGAACCTTGTTGTATATCTTCTTGGCCTTGTGCACCGAGTCAATGTGGAACTCCCCGACAGGAAGCAGGTGGCGGATGAGCATCATAATGTAGGGCGCATAGGGAATGGACAGACGGTTGAACATAGCATCACATAGCTCATGGTAGATGAAGTCCATGACATCCAGCCTGTACTGCACTGACTCGTCCTCGCAGGAGGCAACCTCATGAGAAAATTGAAGTAGCTGAACAAGGTGACCACGGATGCTGTTATTGTTGCCCCCACTCGGTGTAATAGAGTCACGGAAGAGACCCGCCAAGGCAACATAGATGGGAGCAAGACCAGCCACAGTACCGACAATTCCATTGTCCACAGTGCACGGAGAGAGAGCTGCATCCTTGTTGGGCTTCTACTGAGTGATGATGCGGTGGCCACTGGCTCTATCCCTGTTGCGGAAGGAGTACCCCAGAACCTCAGCAAACACGTGAAAATCAGCAGTCATTGGCCTATCATGAGTCATCCACTTCATAGTGTGACGCTCATCCCTACAAATCACCAAAGTGGAGAAGAACTGCTTCACCACCTCAGAGTCAAAGGAGCACTGGAGAGACATGAGATGGTGCAGCCCCATCCTCTCAGCCACATACATCGCATCCACAAGATGCGCCTTCTCCAAGGCAGCAGCAAGTACCAGAGGGTGCATAGGCCTAATGTTCAGCCTGGCATAGATGTCTTCATAAATCCCCTTCTGTTCGGCACACCAAAAGCGGGTATCCCCCAGCTCAACATCACGAGGCAGCTCAGCAAACAAGTCACGGTGACGGATGGCGGAAAAGGAGACTGCATCCAAAGCCCTGTAGTTGATCTTGGGCTCCTTGCCCTTCCTCTTGGACACCCCCTTCCTAGTCCTCTTGGATTGTTCAGCCATTCGCCTCTCTTCATTCTTCCTTCTCCTCAATTCAACTTCGTCCACTAGGTTACCTTGACCGTCGTCCCGAAAGTACTTGGCGCGAGGACGACGCTTGTAGGTCTTGGAAACACCAGAACCACCTATGAGGAGAATAAGGGCGATAGCAAGGGGATAAGCATACACACAAGTCCAGGAGAGAGCATGGAAAAAGTAGTCAAAAAGTTCATAGGACAAAACTACTCAATACATACACCATAGTGAAACTAAAGCAGACTTGAATCTGTCAGGCCGGATTATCCGGCCTGGCCAGGGGCGGATAATCTGGCCCTGACAGAAATTTTCGATTTCACCAAGAATGCATGCAAAAAAGTAGATCGGGCCTAGAAACTATAAGACTATGAGTTCTATGCGAAAACACATCCTTCTAGACAACGTTCCACCCAACAAGATACACATCTAGCCAAAGATGGGGAGAGAGGGAGTTACCCTCACTCATTGGAGGAAGAACACGGAGGAGAAGGTACCCGGAGGCGCGGAGAAGAAGATCTGGGGAGGCCCGGAAAATCCGGTGGCCGGAGAGGCTCCGGGGAGGGTGAGGGGCGGCAGGCGGCGGCTGGGGAGAAGGAGAGGGCTGGGGGAGAAGTGCTGCTCGATATGAGCCCTTCCTCCCGAGTCCCGCCCTTTAAGATCGAATCTGCCAAGGCCGGATTATCCGGCCAACACTTGGGCCGGATTATCCGGCCTAAATTCTGGGATTCTGTTGTACACAGAACCAGGCCCGCGCGTCCCCAAACAACACCCCCTCAAGGTGTACAAGGGACTTGTGTGCAAGAATAGATGGCTTAGGGGTAGGGAAGGCTTAGGATTAAGAAAGCCAAACTGAGATGGTACTAGACACTCAAAATTGCAAAATCCAAATCAAATAAAAGCCAAGATTGAGTGTGATTCCCATAAGAACATGAGAGAGGAAATAACATCCAAAAAGATCCAATTCTCCACAAGGGAGAGGGCGGTGGCCGAAGCCACGTTGTTGGAGTGTATGGTGTGACACCACGAAGATATATCTTGGGTTCACGACCAATACTCATCAATAAGCTCACATATCACAACATGATATTAAGAGAAATGATATAACTTGCTATTGGCATTATGGGGGGAGGGTTAGCCCAATGAGTTAGGACCACACTCCCCCTATATCCATGCCCACACCTAGACCAAACAAGGATTGAAATGTACGAGTGAGTGCATGGGTAATCAAGACAAACTCCCGGAATCAATGATATTTAGCTCATTCCTCAAATAGCAGAATCTTGCTTCATCAAGTGGCTTTGTAAAAATATCCGCCAGTTGGTTCTTCGTGCTCACAAAAGATAGATCAATATCGCCTCGAGCAACATGGTCACGAATAAAATGATTCCGAATCTCAATATGCTTCGTCCTTGTGTGCTGAACTGGATTGTACGCAATTTTGATAGCACTTTCATTATCACATAAAAGAGGCACTTTGTCACAATTGACACCGTATTCCTTTAAAGTTTGCCTCATCCACAATAATTGAGTACAAGCGCTGGCAGCAGCAACATATTCAGCTTCGGCGGTGGAGAGAGATATACAGTTCTGCTTCTTGGAGGACCAACATACAAGAGATCTTCCCAAGAATTGACAAGCTCCAGAAGTGGATTTCCGATCATCCTTATCACCAGCCCAATCTGAGTCAGTATAACCACATAACGAGAAATTGGAGCCTTTGGGATACCAGAGACCAAAGTTGGGGGAATGAACCAATTATCGAAAGATCCTCTTGACCGCCACTAAGTGGCTTTCTTTAGGAGCTTCTTGATACCTTGCACACATTCCCACACTCAACACAATATCGGGTCTAGATGCGCAGAGGTAAAGGAGAGAGCCGATCATGGACCGATATACCTTTTGGTCCACATCTTTACCGTGAGGGTTGAGTTCGAGATGACACTTTGTTTGCATCAGAGTAGCGACACCATTTAGATCCATCATCTTGAATCTCTTGAGCATGTCTTGGATGTACTTTGCTTGATTAATAAAGGTTCCTTCTCTAAGTTGCTTGACCTCGAATCCAAGAAAGAACCGTAATTCCCCCATCATAGACATCTTAAACCTGTCAGTCATAAGCTTTGAAAAATCATCTTTAAAAGCTTTGTTAGTAGAACCAAAAATGATATCGTCTACATATAGTTGGCATACGAAGAGCTCCCCCTTAACCTTCTTAGTAAAAAGAGTGGGGTCGATTTGCCCAACTTAGAAGCCACGATCTAACAAAAGCTCTTTAAGGTGCTCATACCACGCACGTGGGGCTTGTTTAAGGCCATAGAGTGCCTTATCGAGTTTGTAGACATGGTTCGGAAAGTTAGGATCCTCAAACCCCGGGGGTTGCTTTACGTATACCAACTCATGTAGAGGACCGTTAAGGGAGGCACTCTTGACGTCCATTTGCTGCAACTTAAAATTGTTATGAGCAGCATAAGCAAGTAGGATCCGGATGGACACAAGGCGAGCCACAGGAGCATAGGTCTCGCCGAAGTCGATGCCCTCAACTTGGGAGTAACCTTGTGCCACAAGTCTTGCCTTGTTCCTCACAACAATGCCATTCTCATCTTGCTTGTTCTTGAAAATCCACTTGGAGCCGATAACATTGCGGCACTCTTTGGGTTTCTCCACTAGTTTCCAGACTTTGTTGCGCCCGAAATTATTCAATTCTTCATGCATAGCAACAACCCAGTCTGGGTCTTCAAGAGCTTCAAAGACCTTCTTAGGTTCCACCATGGAGATATGAGCTTGATGCTCACCAAAACTGGCCAATTCTCTTCTTGTAGACACCCTTCGTCGAAGATCACCAACAACCTTGTCGAGAGTGTGACCCCTCAACTCAAGGTTACGATCATCCCGAGCCTTGCGACGAAGTTCAATAAGTTTGTTGTCTCTTGGTGGAGGGGATTCATCACTTGAGTCTTCATTGGAAGAATTTTCTCCCCCTTGATCAGTAACTGGAACATCAGTAGCAGGTGATGGAGAAGCATGCCCTTGAGATGAATCCATAGCCGTAATAGGAGGCTGTAGAACTGGAGAGTCAGGGCCAGATAATCCGGCCAATGGAGAGGCCGGATAATCCGGCTGGGAGTACTTGTCGCAGCTTCTTCATGAGGCCTGGGACTTGCTTGAACTGGTGAGGGGCCGGATAATCCGGGGTCAGCCGAAAAATCCGGCCTGGAGCTTGTATTGATATCTTCACCCCAGGAGTTGCATGGTCAGCTGGAGCGGGGTGGCCGGATAATCCGGTATCCACCGGAAAATCCGGCTTGGAGCTTTCTGAAGCAACTTGACCTTTAGAAGTTGATGGAGATGGTGTAGAAGTTGCCCCCGTGGTTGGAGCATGTTGCGTATGTGTAGATGAGGGATCTATATGAGTAGAGCATTGTCCTTCCCGGTCCGCCACAAGGGGTTCCTCAATGGGGCGGAAGAATCCCACGCCCATTCTTCTTATGGCATCTTGGGGTATTTCAACATCTGCATCACAAACACCAACTTGATCCGCACGGGAACCGTCATTTTCCTCGAACACCACACTACAAGATTCTACAACAGTTTCGTAGAGCTTATTGTAGACTCTATAAGTGTGGGATTCGGCACCATAACCAACAAAAATACCTTCTAGAGCCTTAGATTCAAACTTAGATAAACGAACTCCTTTAATAAGAAATAAACACTTACACACGAATATCCGAAAGTATGAGATGTTTGGCTTGTTACCGGTAAGTATTTCATACGGAGTCTTGTCCAAAATCTTGCGGAGGTATAAACGGTTGGATGAATGACAAGCAGCAGAGATTGCTTCAGCCCAGAAATTATATGGAGATTTGAATTCGGCCAACATTGATCTTGCCATGTCCATTAGTGTTCGATTCTTCCTCTCGGCTACACCATTTTGTTGAGGGGTGTACGCAGTGGAATATTGATGTCTTATCCCCTCTTCACTTAGGAATTCATTTAAGGTGTAGTTCTTGAACTCCGAGCCGTTATCACTCCTTATAGCCAGAATGGGGACGTTGTGTTGACGTTGAACCTCGTTGACGAAGTCGATGAAAGTTTGTTGAGTTTCACTCTTCAACTTGAAGAAATAAACCCAAGTGTATCTTGAGTAATCATCAACAATCACTAGACAATACTTCTTACCACCGAGGCTTGCATGAGATGGAGGTCCGAAAAGGTCCACATGAAGGAGCTCCAAAATCCTTTTTGAAGAGATAATAGTTTTCCTTCGATGAGGAGAATCATGCATTTTCCCTTCAACACACGCCCTGCAAATACGATCTTTGGCAAAAGAGACATTTTCTTTTAGTCCAAGAATGTGGGCACCCTTGTGGAGACTTTGCAAAGTTCTCATATTGACGTGGGCTAGTCAGCGATGCCATAGCCAACCCGTGTCAGCCTTTTCGAAAAGACACATCGGACCTGTAGTGGTTTTCCCCGAAAAGTCCACCACGTACAGGTTGTTTTTGACATATCCCACGAAAGCGACTTTTAGAGACTTGCTCCACAAGAGTACCACTAAATCAGCATCAATGTAAACTGCAAAGCCCATCTTACCAAGGGCACGAACTGAAAGTAAGTTATACCCGAGGGTCTCAACAAGCATGACGTCCACGAGAGAGATTTCGTGAGCCACCACAACTTTGCCGAGACCCGATACCTCAGATTTTGACTTGTCACCATAGGAGACGGTAATGTGATCAAGGTTTGGCCACATCTCCGTGATGATCTCCTTGCTTCCGGTCATATGACTCGTACAACCGCTATCGAGTACCCATTTAGAACCATCGGAAGCATAGCCCCGCAAGAAAATTACTTCTTGGTTTTAGGTACCCATTTTTCAATGGGTCCTCTCATGTTAGTAACAAGGGTCTTGGGAACCCAAATAGACCAAGGAATGTAACAATCATCAGGCCCTACATAACTAGCATAAACATCACCATAAGAATCACAATATAGTTCGAAGTTAGGATTGTTGATCCCTGCAAAACCATCATAATTAGTCTTGTCATTGGTAATGTTGCTAGTCTTCGATTGAGCAGTCTTGTTCTTCTTCTTCTTCTTCTTCTTGTTTTTCTTGCTATTTATCTAGGGTATGTAACCAAGACCTTCTTTACTGTTTTTTGTCCTTTGCCTGCTCAGTATCTCATCAATAACCCCTTTACCTTTGTGTTGAGAACTCCTTGCAAGATCTTCTTTTCCAAAGGATGAAGAGGAGGTACTTGGCACATCATACCGTTTCAATTGAGTTTGGAGCTGGTCATGAGACTCATTTAGAGTAGAATGATCACTCTTCAATGCCTTATGAGCACTTTCAAGATCATCAAACTTCTCCAAAAGTCTAGCATGAACAGCCCCAAAATCAATCTTTTCTTTCTTTAGTTTCTTTACCTTGGCAAGAGCATGGTCACGTTCTTTAATGAGCTGAGCTACAGCTTCTTCTTGTGACTCCTCTAGGGATTCGAGTCTTTCTTCCAAAGAAACTCGAGTTTCCTCTTCCTCTTCCAAGGCATTCTTCAAAGAGGCTATCTCCAAGGCATCTTCCCTTTCAATTCTGCCCTTTTCTTCAAGGAGATGTTCGGCTTGAGCAAATTGACTCATAAGAGCATCAAAATGGAGTTTGTGCTCACCTTGTAGGTTAGTGAAAAAAGTATCCAAGGCAATAACTTCTTCTTTCATTTCAAGACTGTCATGATCATTCATATCCAAAATTATGTTAGTCTTAGGAAATGAGGAGTTAGAAGTTGATACCTCGGATCCTCTTGCCATTAGACAAGTGGCGTTGTTGTTGATGGCGTTCTCGTTCGGCGAGTCGAAGAGAGAGGAGGGAGTCGATGTGGTGGCTATAGCAGCCACTTCGCGGGAACTATCATCATCCTCTTCATCTTCACTTGCGGAGGAGTATTCCGTATCCACCGGAAAATCCGGCTTGGAGCTTTCTGAAGCAACTTGACCTTTAGCAGTTGATGGAGATGGTGTAGAAGTTGCCCCCGTGGTTGGAGCATGTTGCGTATGTGTAGATGAGGGATCTATATGAGTAGAGCATTGTCCTTCCCGGTCCGCCACAAGGGGTTCCTCAATGGGGCGGAAGAATCCCACGCCCATTCTTCTTATGGCATCTTGGGGTATTTCAACATCTGCATCACAAACACCAACTTGATCCGCACGGGAAACGTCATTTTCCTCGAACACCACACTACAAGATTCTACAACAGTTCCGTAGAGCTTATTGTAGACTCTATAAGTGTGGGATTCGGCACCATAACCAACAAAAATACCTTCTAGAGCCTTAGATTCAAACTTAGATAAACGAACTCCTTTAATAAGAAAGAAACACTTACACACGAATACCCGAAAGTATGAGATGTTTGGCTTGTTACCGGTAAGTATTTCATACGGAGTCTTGTCCAAAATCTTGCGGAGGTATAAACGGTTGGATGAATGACAAGCAGTAGAGATTGCTTCAGCCCAGAAATTATATGGAGATTTGAATTCGGCCAACATTGATCTTGCCATGTCCATTAGAGTTCGATTCTTCCTCTCGGCTACACCATTTTGTTGAGGGGTGTACGCAGCGGAATATTGATGTCTTATCCCCTCTTCACTTAGGAATTCATTTAAGGTGTAGTTCTTGAACTCCGAGCCGTTATCACTCCTTATAGCCAGAATGGGGACGTTGTGTTAACGTTGAACCTCGTTGGCGAAGTCGATGAAAGTTTGTTGAGTTTCACTCTTCAACTTGAAGAAATAAACCCAAGTGTATCTTGAGTAATCATCAACAATCACTAGACAATACTTCTTACCACCGAGGCTTGCATGAGATGGAGGTCCGAAAAGGTCCACATGAAGGAGCTCCAAAATCCTTTTTGAAGAGATAATAGTTTTCCTTCGATGAGGAGAATCATGCATTTTCCCTTCAACACACGCCTTGCAAACACGATCTTTGGCAAAAGAGACATTTTCTTTTAGTCCAAGAATATGGGCACCCTTGTGGAGACTTTGCAAAGTTCTCATATTGACGTGGGCTAGTCGGCGATGCCATAGCCAAACCGTGTCAGCCTTTCCGAAAAGACACATCGGACCTGTAGTGGTTTTCCCCGAAAAGTCCACCACGTATAGGTCGTTTTTGACATATCCCACGAAAGCGACTTTTAGAGACTTGCTCCACAAGAGTACCACTAAATCAGCATCAATGTAAACTGCAAAGCCCATCTTACCAAGGTCATGAACTAAAAGTAAGTTATACCCGAGGGTCTCAACAAGCATGACGTCCACGAGAGAGATTTCGTGAGCCAGCACAACTTTGCCGAGACCCAATACCTCAGATTTTGACTTGTCACCATAGGAGACGGTAATGTGATCAAGGTTTGGCCGCATCTCCGTGATGATCTCCTTGCTTCCGGTCATATGACTCGTACAACCGCTATCGAGTACCCATTTAGAACCACCAGAAGCATAGCCCTGCATTTTAGGTACCCATTTTTCAATGGGTCCTCTCATGTTAGTAACAAGGGTCTTGGGAACCCAAATAGACCAAGGAATGTAACAATCATCAGGCCCTACATAACTAGCATAAACATCACCATAAGAATCACAATATAGTTCGAAGTTAGGATTGTTGATCCCTGCAAAACCATCATAATTAGTCTTGTCATTGGTAATGTTGCTAGTCTTCGATTGAGCAGTCTTGTTCTTCTTCTTCTTCTTCTTCTTCTTGTTTTTCTTGCTATTTATCTAGGGTATGTAACCAAGACCTTCTTTACTGTTTTTTGTCCTTTGCCTGCTCAGTATCTCATCAATAACCCCTTTACCTTTGTGTTGAGAACTCCTTGCAAGATCTTCTTTTCCAAAGGATGAAGAGGAGGTACTTGGCACATCATACCGTTTCAATTGAGTTTGGAGCTGGTCATGAGACTCATTTAGAGTAGAATGATCACTCTTCAATGCCTTATGAGCACTTTCAAGATCATCAAACTTCTCCAAAAGTCTAGCATGAACAGCCCCAAAATCAATCTTTTCTTTCTTTAGTTTCTTTACCTTGGCAAGAGCATGGTCACGTTCTTTAATGAGCTGAGCTACAACTTCTTCTTGTGACTCCTCTAGGGATTCGAGTCTTTCTTCCAAAGAAACTCGAGTTTCCTCTTCCTCTTCCAAGGCATTCTTCAAAGAGGCTATCTCCAAGGCATCTTCCCTTTCAATTCTGCCCTTTTCTTCAAGGAGATGTTCGGCTTGAGCAAATTGACTCATAAGAGCATCAAAATGGAGTTTGTGCTCACCTTGTAGGTTAGTGAAAAAAGTATCCAAGGCAATAACTTCTTCTTTCATTTCAAGACTGTCATGATCATTCATATCCAAAATTATGTTAGTCTTAGGAAATGAGGAGTTAGAAGTTGATACCTCGGATCCTCTTGCCATTAGACAAGTGGCGTTGTTGTTGATGGCGTTCTCGTTCGGCGAGTCGAAGAGAGAGGAGGGAGTCGATGTGGTGGCTATAGCAGCCACTTCGCGGGAACTATCATCATCCTCTTCATCTTCACTTGCGGAGGAGTATTCCTCTTGAGCTACAAGGACCATCTTGGGTTGCTTCTTGAAAGGGCCATTCTTCTTAGCAAACGGCTTCTTCTTCGGAGCTTTGGATTTCTCTTTGAGAATGAGCCTGCCACCATTGTCTTCTCTATTTTGATAAGGACACTCGGCTACAAAGTGCAGTCTATCTCCACAGTTGAAGCAAGTTCTCAATCTTGGGCCACTTTCTCTTCTTCCATTTGATCCATTCTTACGCTCAAGTTCAGATTTGGCTTTGGCAGGGTCCTTCCAAAAGTTCCTTGCATAGAATGCCATGTACTCACCATGAGCCTGTTTGACCTCATCGGGGCAGTCCATGGATACCCTCTCAAAACCTCATTCATCGTCCTCTTGCTCAACAACATTGGCTTTGAGAGCCACATTGACACCCTTTTGCATTCCAATGGCCCGAGCACGGGCATCTTCAGCATTCTTTGCCGCCACTTTGAATGACGCCATTTCTTGCATGACTTCATTGGATGTCATTTGATGATAGTTGTGTCTACCTTGCAAGCTCTTCAAATCCGTCGGTTCGAAAGGCATTAAGGCACTCACATACTTTCTTTTTATCCATGCATCATCAATGTGAGTGGCCCCATGCTTCCGAAATGTTGTTGCGATGCCCTTGAGTCTTCTATACATGTCCTCATGGTTTTCACCATCCAACATGTAGAATCCCTCAGCTTCGTTACTAAGGGCATCATACCGGTTTCTTCTCATGCTTTCATTTCCAACAAAAAGGTCTGTAAGAGCATCCCACACCTCTTTAGCTGTGTTGAGATGTTAAATGTGTGGCATGTCCTTGGGACCCACACCCAGCTGTATCATGTGGAGAGCAGTGGCATTCAACTAGCTATCCACAACTTCCCTTCTTGTTAGATTGGTTTGATCTCCAATATGAAGACCTTCTTCAATAATCCTCCACAATTCAATAGAGGAGCTGCAAACATGAGATTTCATTAGAAATTGCCATTGGTTATAAGAAGATGCAGTGAGCTTGGGTGGATCACCCCTATTGTTTATATGAGGATGAGGGATAGGTGGGTCAGGGGAATATACGTGGCGAACCTCACTATATTCCTCCTTACCACTTCCCTTTTTGGAGGTGGAGCCATTTAGTTTTTCACCTTCCACATCATCATCCTTGGATCCGGTGTTACCCTTTTCCTTAGATGATGGTGTGGGAGCCTCAGAGGAGGATGGAGATGGGGCTATGGATGATGTAAGGCGAGCAATCATTTGATTGATCTCCTCCATATTGGCCTCAAAGGATTTCAACAAGGTTGTTTCCAACGACTTGAGATCATCCATTGTGACCTTATCCATAGCCTCATTTCCATCATCCCTGGTACCCATACTACTCTTAGGCGGTTAAGCCCGAATTAAGAGTCGGGGCTCTGATACCAATTGAAATGGATCGTATGCGCACCTAGAGGCGGGGGTGAATAGGTAAATTTTAGGCTTAGCACAAAGGTAAATTCTCTAGATAAACTAATGTGTGGAATTTCCCTATATGCAAACCTATCTACTAGCGAGTAAAGAGCGAGTGGAAGAGGAACGAGTGAACCGAAGTGAAGCACGCGGAGACACAGGATTTGTTTGACCGCAGTTCCTTCCTTGTTAAGGGAAGTACATCTGCGTTGGAGGGGTGGGCGGTACCAAGACCACCACGCCACAACGATGGATCTCGCCACAACAGGCCTGATCCACCTTCCACTATAGGTACCCTTCGAGGCGGGCACCGACGCCTTTACACAACTAGCGGGGCAACAACTCCACAACAACTTGGAGGCTCCCGAAATGACAATAAGCTGCCACAAGAACAAAGTTGTCAAATACAATAACAAGATCTAGGTATTAACAAGAATACTAGATCAGGGATTTCTCCAAGTGAATGGAGAGGAGTTGAAGCGCTTGATTCTTGATGTTGATGATGAACTTCTCCTCCTTCAATTCCACCAAAGATCAAGACCTTTGGGTGGTTGAAGTGGGAGATCGAGATTTAGAGCTCTTGCACAAGGTCTGGTCAAATTCGAGTGAATCAAGAGTTCTGGACGTTGGGGAAGAAGGGGTACTTATACCCCTTCCAAAAACCAGCCGTTGCACACTTTGGGGGCCGGATTATCCGGCCCAAGTGAGGGTCGAATTATCCAGTCTGGGGAAACACCGCCCCAGACTCGGAATATCCGGCAGATAATCCGCCCCCTCACAGTGAGACGCGCCGAGCTTGTCCTTGGTCAACTTCTGGGGGCCGGATTATCCGGTCCTATGCGAAGGCCGGATTATCCAGCCTGGGGAAGAAAAACCGCCCCAGTTCGGATTTTCCGGGAGAAAATCCGACCGGATACCGAGCGACGCGCCTTGGCTCCTTTTGCTCGAAAACTGGGGGGCCAGATTATCCGGCCCTTGGCAAACCCAGATTATCCGGCCTGGGGAGGAAAAACCGCCACAGTTCGGATTTTTCGGGAGAAAATCCGACTAGACACAAAGCGACATGCCTTGGCTTCCTTGAGAGATGAGGTAGGCCGGATTATCCGGCCCTTGGAGGGGCGGATTATCCGCCCCCCCTCAAAACTTCCTACACACTTAGCACACATGAAAAGTCTCCATAGTATTGTTATGTAACACGCAAAACAAAGGAAAACATGAAATGTTCTTTCACTAAGAATGGCCACTATGCTCTCAAAGTAGGTGCATAAAGGTATAAGATGGAGACTCAATATAATGGTGGAAGAAAGGCCTTTTTATAAAAGGAAGTAGGGATTCAAGTCTCATAAAGAGCTTCCAAAAATTATGGTACTTATAGCTTTCAGCTCTCATTGCCCCTATCATAAGCATCTTGAAGTGATTAAGGTTAAAGTGAACAAACTATGGTGCACATGCTTGACGAAGTATAAGTTAGAAATCTCATGTCCCTTGTATACGCGGGCCGCTCCTCATGCTACTCAAGTTTAGTCACCGGTAAGTTCTTGTCATTGTAAGTATATGTGTATCATAGAGAACCGCCAACGGGGTACCCCTTGCCCGATGATACGGAAGAATCCCCATATCAAAATGATAAGGCAAGCAGACAACGAGCATCTCAGCAATCTTCTTATTTACCATGGGAATATGGTGCCTTTTCTCTCTTTTCTCTTTTCATAATCTCCTTTTTTCTCTTTTCTCTTTTTTTCTCAATATAGGACTCTTTTTTTATAAGAAGAATGCTTCATAGACAGCTCATTATGGTTACGCTGCAGGTTTCCACCATGTCAGCATGGATTAGACCAGCGACCCAGGCGTTTCTCTAACATATATACATAACTACATGGACTTACAAGCTCCCCTTTCATTTCACACCGATGACATCCATATACAAAAGAGCATGATATCAACTAGGTACAAGTACCAAGTGCAATGTTGAAAGCGTTCCCCATGAAAGCATGGTTATGCTAATTCCCAACAAATAAGTGCAAGCATATACAACATAGACGACACAATGGTTCAAGTTTATTAATGGCAAGAAAAGTAAAGTGTACCATCAAGTTCGTGAGAGCTTTAATCACTAGTTTTCTCATAACAAGTTTAATTTGGAAGGTAAAAAAAGCATGAATATACTTGGAATAACATAAGCTAGTAGGTAGGTATGGTGGAATCTTTGGAAAAACCTGGTTTAGGGAGTTGGATGCATGAGTGGAACTCATACTTTGTTGTGGAGGCTAGCAAAAGACTGGGAGCGAAAAACTAAAAGAGCAATAATGGCCATAATCATGCAGAGCGACAAAACATCATTGATCAAAGCATAAAGTGATACTACAAGTTGAAAACTAAAGGATCATAAAGGCTATGGTGACTTGATATAGTCATAACATGGTGTGAGCATGCACCAAGTCAATCCAAATAAATCATCAAAGGAGAATACCATTATACTATGCTTTAATATGCTAAAACAACGCATGATTCATCCAAGGCACATTAAGCAATCTCAATTGTTTATAACAAGTCATGATAAAGAAAAGTATACTAAACATAAAGCCAAAACAATATCAAGCATGGTATGACAAAGCATAGGCCACAGTTAAAAACGAACTCTTTTTACCACATAAGTATGAACTTTCCTACTCTTTTCCAAACCAAACCAAACTATTTGCAAACCAATGTATGAAAGAGGGGTCCAACCAATTTATTCAGCAAACTAAGCAAACCAAGCAAATGAAAAACCAAAATGAAAACGAAAAAGAAGACGCTCCAAGAAAAACACAACTGTGCATGAAACAATAAAAATGAAGCGTTTGGAAGAAACCTAGGATTTTTATTGATGAAGAAGGTGATGCCTTGGGCATCCCCAAGCTTTGACACTTGTAATTCTTGGATATTTCTTGGGGTTACACGCGTGGCATCCCCAATCTTGAGCTTTAGTCCATCCTTCATCTCATTACTCATTCCTTCCATACACCTGAATTTTTTTCCTTCATACAAAACTTTACACAATCTTTATTAGCAACATTAGTGCACTCAAGATAAAAGGTCTTAAGGTTCAGTTCTAACACCAAATAAACTTCCATTAGAACACTAGCTACTGTAGCACTTACCTCCAAAAGCTCAATTCCCCAAAAGAACTCAAAAAGGAACCAACAAGAAGCAAATGCAGAAAATGGCAGAAATCTGTCAAAACAGACCAGCAGATAAAGACGATTTTTTCGAAGACCTTCTGTTGCTCAAATCAAAAAGTGTTGAAGTAACTAAAGTTAGATAACAACCTGGGGCAGAAGCACAAAAATTCATGCCTCAAGAAGACGTTCAGAGATTTTACACGAATTTGTATGGTGAAGCAGAAAAATCTGTTTCGGGACAGCAACTTTCCCAATCATTACTTCTCTCTCATTAGAGGTTACTGTTGGCACAAAAAGCAAATAAAAAGGATAAGGAGAGGTTATTATAGAGGTATTAACTTCCAATACTCATCTAAAACTTTTAGGTTATCTCCCAATAAGTACTTTTCTTTAACGCCTTTAAGTTAGGCATAATAGTTTGAGAAGATGCTCACATAAGAAATATGAATTGAAGTAAAAGAGAGCACCAAGAAGAAAATTCAAAACACATTTAAGTCTAACCCACTTACTATGCATAGGAATCTTGTATGCAAATAAGTTCACAAAGAACAAAGTGATAGGCATAGGAAGATAAATCGAGAATAACTTCAAAACTTTCAGCACATAGAGAGGTGTTTCAATACCATGAAAACTTCTACAACCATATTTTCCTCTGTCGTAATAATTTTCAGTAGCCTCATGAATTAACTCAACAATATAACTATCACATAAAGCATGCTTTTCATGATTTACAAACACTAGAGCTTTATTATAAACATTTTCAACAGAATCCTCAGGAACATGACATTCGTCCTCCTTTGGTAAGCATGGGGGACAATCAAATAATGTAAGTGGTAAAGAGTTACTCTCATTAGAAGGTAGGGATGGGTAGATCCATTCTTCCTCCTTTTGATCATCACTCTCCTCCTCTTTTTCATCCAATGAGCTTCCAGTTTTAGCAATTTCTTCCTCCATAGGCTCCTGCAAGGCATTAGTCTCTTCCATTGGTGGAGAGAATCTATTAAGATATTCAAGAATATAGCCATTTTCTTCCTTGTAATTATCAAAGAAAAATTTAAGTATATCATAAACCTCATATTTATAAGGTGCATCATCAATATTTTCAAGCAAATAAGGAAGTTCGAATGCACCCTTCCAAGCAATAAATTCTTCAATTTGTTCCACATCATAAAAGTCATAATTTCCCTTAACATAAGAAGATATGGTAACATTATCATTATACTCACATTGAAAAGGGAAGTGTTTATACCTCCTACAGCAACAAGATTTATCAAAGAAATAAGTAACATTATAAGTAGAGCACACGTTTATAGCAATGGTATACAATTTATCAATTTGTTCCCATAAGTGTTTCCCTTTTTGTGACAAGCGGTGTTCCTTATAATAATATTTTTGTTCTTGTGTGAACCCACCTTGCCAATAAGATTCAATTTCAAAGAAACCAACCATTGATAGAAAGCATGATAAAGCAAGACAATAATAGACCAATGAAAATAACAACTATAGTAGGAACTAATTTTTTTGTGTTTTCAATAAAGAAAGCAAACTCGTAAAACTAATTTTTTTGTGTGTTTTTGATAAAGAAACAAGAAAACAAAGCAAAAAGTAAACTAAGCAAAACAAAAAATAACAAAGTAAAGAGATTGGTTATGAGGGACTCCCCTTGTGAAGATGTCCTTGACTCCCCGGCAACGGCACCAGAAAAATGCTTGATGGCTCTGTGTATGGCGCCAGAAAAATGCTGGAGCGGTGTTGATGTAGAGCTC
The DNA here is from genome assembly GCA_910589775.1 of Avena eriantha. NCBI lineage: Eukaryota > Viridiplantae > Streptophyta > Magnoliopsida > Poales > Poaceae > Avena > Avena eriantha. The sequence continues at coordinate 7,275,699 of OU342741.1, read as the reverse complement.
GTTGGGAACCCCAAGAAGAAGGTATGATGAGCACAGCAGCAAGTTTCCCTCAGTATGAAATCAAGGTTTAATCGAACCAGTAGGAGCAAGGAAACACCCCAAAGGTGTTGCTAGCTAAGCTTTGGCAGGGCGCACTACCGGTGCTAGTAGCAACATGGAGACCTGCACAACACAACCACATAACTTTGTCCCCAACTTGCGATGAGGTTGTCAATCTCACCGTGTTTTGTGGAAAACAAAGGGTTAAACGTATCGAATGGAAAGAAGTAATAGGTTGTAGAAAGTAAACACAAAACAGTAAAAACTTTATAGATTGTATGTAAAAGAAAAGGACCGGGATCCATAGTTCACTAGAGGTGGCTTTCCTTAGATAGATAACATGCCGGGTGAACAAATTACAGCGGGGCAATTGACAAACATCGAGAGAGCAATACATGCATATACTAATCATCTTGACTCCTTTGAGACTTGATTGGGCATTACAACATTATACATAGACCGCCATCCAACTGCATCTATGACTAATAATCCACCTTCAGGTTATCATCCGACCACTTCCCCCCAAGTATTAAGTTGCAAGTAACAGATTATTGCTTTACGAACTACATGTAAAGTAAACAATACGATTGTTCTATGAACAAAGGATTGTTGTTTTCTCCCTAGTAGCAACAACACATCTAGTACCTTAGAGATTTCTGTCACTTCCCCAGATTACCAGAGGCATGAACCCACTATCGAGCATAAATACTAACTCTTGGAGTTGCTAGCATCTACTTGGCCAAGATAGCTACTAACAACGGAAAGCATGCAAGATCACAAATATCAAAGACATGATAGAATCAATAATCAATCTGAAATAGCATCTCAATATCCATCGGATCCCCGCAAACACAACATGCAGAATTACATATAGATGATCTTGATCATGAACGGAGCTCACAAGATCTAGACATGAAAGCACAAAGGAGGAGAACCAGCCATCTAGCTACTACATGGATCCGTAGTCCAAGGATGAACTACTCATGCATCACACCGGAGGCTTGCATGGTGATGAAGAAAGCCTCCATGGTGAATTCCCCTCTCAAGCAGGGTGCCGGGAAGAGCTTCAGATCCCTCCCGATCTAGGGATGGAGATGACGGCGGCTATAGACTCTTTCGTGGATTTTTGATCGGGCACTTAGGGTTTTCGTCTCGAGGGCATCTTATAGGCGGAAGGGGAGGCCGAGGGGGTGCCAGGGGCCACGACACCACCCCCTGGCGCGGGCCAAGCCTGGCCGCGCGGCCAGGTGGTGTGGCCGGCCTCTGGCCCCTCTCTGTCTCGTATTCTGGCATCTGATGACTTCTGGAAAAATAGGCACTTTGGCTTTTGTCCTGTCCAATTCCGAGAATATTCATTTTCTAACTTTCCTGAAACAAAAAACAACAGAAAACAACAGCTGGCACTATGGCTCTTGTTAATAGGCTAGTCCAAGAAATCATATGAAAAGTACTCCAAAGTTGGAACAAAACACAAGAAAGTGGATAAAACTAAGCATGGAACATAAAAAATTATAAATACATTTGCAATGTATCACACTAGTAAGTTCAAACTCTCAAATCGATTACAAAACTATTCTAATCTCAACTAATCCAGGTGATAAATGCAGAAGGAGAAATGTCATGAGCTATCAACATCTTGTATGCCATCAACACGCCTTATCTCCTCATCTTATCCATGCAACACCATGCAGACAATCCTGTTTTCATAAAACATAAACAAGTATCAATATACTTGGTAAAACTAGAACTATGTTATGTGAGTAACACATTTATAAAATGTATATCACATATACCTGGTCAATTGATGATTTCTCCAACAATGGGCTCTACTTTCACAGTTCTCAATTGTTGCAGGAATCTATGAAAGGAGAACTGTTCCTCTTTCATAATGTATCCTTTGACGACATTCTCATAGTTGGGGGGGGGGGGGGAGCGAACGTAGCACCCCATCTATCGCTAGCTTGTCGTCCATCTAGTAGTCTGCATCAAACGCGAATGACTCATGCAAGTCATACATAATCTCTAGATGAGTGTCCAGACACGTGTTTTCTTCCATATTTTGTGAAAGAAACTTGTCAAGGAGCTCAAACTTCATAAACCTGACTTGTCCTTCGAACATCACCTTCAACTCGACCATCATCTCATACGATTGAGTGTGCATAAACTGTGCACACAACTCAGGTGCCAGGTTGAACTGAATTGCTGCTTGCATAGATGTACATACCACGACGATCGCGGTATTCATCATGGTCCTTTTGACTTGCACCAATTTTTGGAGGATCTCCTAGTGGGTCTTATATAGTGTAGATTGTGCCATTATCCATGAGGACGTCCTTCAAGTGTTGATACCACTCTATGAAGTTGGACCCGTCTACTCTAAGCAACTCATCACAAAATAGAGATCCAGGGTTGAATGGCAGAATTCTATTTGCCATGATCTACAAGGACATTTGCAAAGACATAAGACTAAGTTCATAATTATGGTTTCTAGTTTTATAAATAAACTCAAGAACTCCCACTAAAATCATCATCCCTAAAATGATTCTAGCAATCACATGATCCCTTTACAACACATTATCCCCAATCATCACAGCCTTTGATGGAGCTTCCAGGGTGGACTATACACGTCGATCGCATCGTTCATGTGACTCGTGCTCGATCTTTCGATATATTGTGTTCTGAGGCCATGTCTGTACATGCTAGGCTCACCAATTCAACCATCGCATATTCAGAGTGCATAAATGGCTTGCACCCACCGTATGCGAATACAGAGATGTCTAGCACCCGATCGTCGCGGTCTTTTTCATAACTACGAATTTTCTTGGTGGTGCACACTAATGTTAGAACACTGAAGTTGGTATTAATTAGGTATTATCATGTTATACTACCGTCGCGTATATAATACAACCAAGCAAAACATGATGCACAAAATAACATCACATGCAAATTTATAACTGTGATATGACGTGGTACCTCATGCTGTGCGGCATGATCATCATCATACGCCCACCAGTATGACACCATTTGTGTGGCGCTACCAACTGGTTGTTCTACATGAAGTTTTATGCCCACATCATATTACAAGCCCCTCCCCATAACATAAAGATCCTACTTTATTAAATGCATATTTTACGTGGCTGTTAGGGCTATACAGATAGAACTGTTCATACCTACGATTATCAACCACAACATTGATCTGGTAGTTGTCTTATTACTCCCCTCACGGGGCCTTCCGATGTAAATGCCATATTAACTATTGTGAGAGAGACAGACACCCGATGGTAGAACTATCCAAATGCCCAGATCTATCCATGAGTTAATGCAGTAACATGAATAGAAGTTCGGTGACATACCCTTGTAGAACGAACATGGTTAATGTCCTACGTTGAACGTGGTTGTATTAGTCGAACTCGTAGCCGACCTAGAGGTAGCGAAGCTCCTTGCTCGGCTCCTCCTGGTCCTCGTACGACATCCCTGGCCCCACTATTGGTGCTACTATCCGAGTACTCACACACATACGATGTCCGACGATGAATCCTGTTCTCCTTGATCTAGCCGGGATGCGGAAGTAGACCCTCTAGAACCGGGATCTAGCAACGCGACGGCGTGCTGGTGTGGTCAACTCTCTCGTGCGCAGTTCTTCATGGAACCGCACTCTTGAGAGTCAACAGAGAAATAGGAGGGAAAATTCCCTAAGGAAATAGTCCTTAGGAAGAAGAAGGTGAGACCTTTGTGGCGCTTGAGAGACTTTGTGTGGCTCCAACACCTCTCTAGCGGAGACGTAATTTTCTAAACAATGAAGGAACTCCGGAAACTACATCACCATTGTGGTATATCTATACCCGAGCTCTTTACTTGTGCACGATACCTTCGTGCTTGAAATATTATATCTTGCTAGCACCGTGTTGCTTGTCTTGCTTAGCATAACTTTTTGGTGCACTTTAGTTGAACCTTAGCTTATTTAGGTTTTGTTATTGATACGTTACACACTAGTTTTGTTCTGCACTTATTTAGTCAAACCGTAACAGTTTGAAATCACCTATTCACCGACATCCTTGTCCTTTTACCGTCTCCCTCCTCCTATCTGTAGACGCTTAGCGAAGCTCTGTGCATGCTAAATCGACGGTTTTTTCGTGCATGTTTTTTTTAAGCTGGAACTTTTCCCGCGCCTGTTGAAGATGTTGTTAGGATTTTATCTCATGTTAACCCATGAACCCTTTTTTTATCTGTGAACCGTTATTTTTTACTTTCTCTGCTTTCATTTTGGTGGAACTTTTCTCCCAAATGTACTTTTTTTTTGAGCGGGTCTCCCATATATGTACTTAGACGTCATCGCGTAGCTAAATGGAGAAAGAAGCCCAAACCCATACGGCGATTGAGGCAGGGCCAGGGTAGATAGCAAATGCCAGGAAGCCCAAACCCATACGGCGAGTTTCTCCCTCTACAAGACTACAACACAACCCCGAACCAACGCATCGATCTAGGGTTTCCTTTCCGTGCTTTTGGTACAGAAACCAGCTGCGGCTCGCTTGCGAGAAGAGAATAGATGGATCAGCTCACGCAGCTTCTCGGGGAGGTGCTGGATTTGTATATGGAGAGAAGCAGGAGACCTGATGCGGGGCGGCAGGTGGATGTGGCGGGGAAGATGCCCGCCGTAGGAGGGGGGGAATCGGAGGAGCAGATGGAGATGAGGGAGGAGATGCCGAGCAACGGGAGATCAGATGTGGGACTCAAGTTCCTTGCGGCGGAGAAGAGACCTGCCGTACAAGGCGGGGATGCGGAGGGAGAGATTGAGATGCAGAGCAAGCGGATATCTGAGGAGGGACTGCAGTTGCATGCGGCGGAGCAGAGACCTGGGGTACAAGGGGGGGATGCGGATGAGATGGACGCCCTGACGAGGTCTGAGGTCCTGCAGAATCTGATGCAGAGTATACAACCGGGGGATCAGAAGGAGATGTTGGCCAAGCTGCTGAAATATGAAGAAGAAAATCAGCTACAGAAACACAAAGTGCTGCAGATTCTTATACAGCGTATGCAGCCAAGCGATCAGAAGGATATGTTGGCCAAGCTGCTGAAACATGAAGAAGAAAATCAGCCCCAGAAACAAGAAAATCTGCCACAGAAACAAGAAAATCAGCCACGGAAACAAAAGAAGAAAAATCATCGCAAAAGCAGAATGGCTCTCAGGAAAGTTGAGATGGACAAGGTGAAGAAGAGCAATCTGGAGAAAGCGCCGATTGAGGACAAGGCAGCAGCGTATTTGGCGGCATGGGCAAAGGAGAGAGAGGCTGAACCTGAATCAGAAGCACACTCCGACTGGCATGCCTATCAAGCTCGGCTATGTCGTGATCGCTGGGATGAATCCTGGACTTACGAGACACCAAGTAATTCCTTGACTCTTAGTTACTCTGTTAATTTGCTAACACCACCATGCATGTTAAACCTAAATCTCTTACATACCTAATTAGCTAGTTACAATGTTGTTGCAGCTCCTATCCCCCCTATGCGTTTCACCGACTATGTGGATGCCTCTGCCGGCCCACGTGAAACCTTGCAGATCTTCTCTGTCAAAGTCGTGGGAGTAAAGGAGGGCGTTGTTTGGCCACTGTATGTATATGGCAAGCTTGCAGTACGCGACACGGTCGACCGTAAGCGTAATATCATATTTGATCGCCAAAGAGAGAACTTCCAGACCATCACCGAGCAGGTTCACTCATATATACACTTGCTTCCATGAATACTATTGGTTTGTCCTGTTTCTGCTAATGTAATACAATTAACACTGTACATTATTGGTTTAGAGACTTATGGGAGCATAACTTACTCTTCTGTACTTCTAATGAAAAGTTAGGAGGATGACCAAGCTGATAGACTAGTTAATTGAAGAAATTGTTCTAGCAAAGCACACAATGTTTTGGATCGTTTTAGGAGTAGTTGAGTTTTTTTTTTCTCTGCTACATAATGTTTTGCCTTGAACTTGGGCAGAACACCATATTGGTATGCCCAGGAACTTCTTTATGCATAAAAGAGCAGCGTTCGGGGTCTTCCAAATGTCCTTTCTTCTCCTCTCTCGAACCCTCTTGTCTCCACCTGTTGAGAGTCGGCCGCCGCTGGCCGGGCCAATCTGATGTCCTTCCCGCCAGAGTAGCTGGCCGGAGATGGGCTAGGAGAGGTGCCGGATGTAGGGCTGTATATAGTAGTCTCAATAAAAGTAGAGTTTGTGAGTTTCGGCCTTGTGCTGGTCTTCGGCTTCTTGCCGGGAGGTGGGGGGCTGGATCTGTCGAGCTGGATCCGGACCTGGCTGGCTGTGGTTCTCCTTGTCGCGGTGCTCCAGTTGTCGAGCCGAAGGTGATGGGGTGGAACTCTGCCAGGTCCTCTGTCAATAAAGTTAGTTCTTTTTGCAAATTTGCCATTGCTGGTCGTGGTATGTACCATTGATTCTCTACTCATGGTGATTCGGAGAAGAAGTGGTTCGTGTTTGCGGGCTGTGTGGCGGCGGGTCTGCGGCAGGGGAGCTGTGGAGCTTCTCTTGGGAGGGCAAACCCGACAACACCTCTTTTGCTGCCGCCTCTGATGGTTGAATGGCGACCCCTCTTGCCTCCGCCGTCGACTTTGGCTTATTCTGGTCGACGACTGCAGGTGCTGTTCTATCTCCAGGCTGATATGCCAACATGGAGCATCGCCCCAAGTGGTCGTGTCCCCGGCGGCGATGTCGTTGACCGTGCTGCGATGCCCAGATGTGATGGAGGAGGAGCTTGACCCGATTGTGTTTTACAGTTTTCTGCTGGGGTCCTCGGTGCTAATTGTATTGATCTGTTTGTAATTTCCTTGTTTTCTTTGGTTCCTGATGTAAATTGTAACTCCACCGCTGTTAATGAATTGTAGCTTCACGGTCCTTCGGGACTGTCCCCTGTTTTAAAAAAAGGAACTTCTTATATGTAGTATTTTTCGTACTTATCCAGTCCTTTGCATCACACATCTTGCCTTAGTCATGGGCAGAACCCCTTGTTGCTATGTCCAGGAACTTGATATAATATTCAATGTCACTTTCTTGGGCTTCATCAAGATCGATTGAATATACATAATTGTTTCATCTGTATTGATGCAGAATATAAGCTCGTGCGAATATTTATTCGTATAATAGTGTTTCTTCTAGCCAAAACTACCGCAGTAAACCTGATTGCAGATTGAATCTGGCTTGGTAAAAAATTATTGCCTAACAATAACTAGAGCTTTCAAAAGGTATCAACTATTGCTGGAAAACATGCCTGCTATATAACTTATCAAATACTGAATAATTATACAAATTGAGCAGGAAAACTCAATTTTCCTGACTTTGTTAGTCTAATGCTTGAACTTTCAATAATTTTGTGGCATGGCATGTAATCAACAATCCTGCATTTAGATCACATAGAAGATGCATTGTTGTCGATCTGTTACAGTTTGACTAAAGTTGGTGCTTATTTAGTTTTTGTTTCAGTCTTTATTTGTCAATGTAAATGTTTGATGTTTTGAGGATAATACATACATAGTTCTGGCGCAACTTGTCTTAATATGGATCGTTTGACTGTATTTGTATAGCTACTAATCATACATATGTTGTGCGGCATGCAGGATCCGTATTTAACTCTGACCGGACCTTCCCGTGCTGCTGTGTTGTCGGTGCGTCATTCATACATTGAGGCTGAGCTTAAACTCAAGGGCAGTTCTAGTGATTCTGATGACAAAGATTTCAGCTACCTAGCTGTTGGGTACATACAGACTGCCCCGTTTCAGTCGTTCATGGTGAAGCGCGTTCTGTCTAGCAAGCTTAGCACACTGGAGTTGACTGTTGGGTACATTGTCAACTCTGTTGAGGCTACAATCACTATGGAGGTCAGCAGTGGGAAATGGCCATATGGTCATGGAGGTGCATTTACGGTCAGTACTGCTAGCATGGATGCCATGGAAATCGTGCTGCTTGCTTTTGCAGATGATGGATTGCCTCTTGAAGATGATGGAAAAAAGATAAGGCTCTCTCGCCGTGTTGTCGGGGTTGAAGTTGATGGAAGGCTCAATGTCAAGGTGAAGGCTTCACCGCTGCCTGGTGGTAGCAGCACGGTTGTGTTGAGCGATGAGCAGGTTTTCATACCCAAGGAAGCCAGTAGGAGCCAGCTGATGCTGAAGGTCGGCTCATGTGAGATGAAAGTAACAGTGGCATGGTCTCTCCTTTTGACGTACGACAACGCTTAGCTGCATCCAAACCCAAAACATAAACTCAGTTAACTGTTGATGTCGCTAGTTATTGTATATTTTAATCGTTATCTGCGAGTCTTAAGATTGTTTGGACCAAGTGATGGTCGGTGTTAGACTAGTATCTGTGTGCGCTGGTATTAGACTAGTATCTGTGTGAGCTGGAACATGGTGTGCGAGAACATTGATGGTGCAATGGTCGCGTTAAGTACAGTAATATGTTAATCAGCTGGTTATCTATGCTATCCTCTGTTATGTTGTCCTTTTCTTCATTCCTATGTAATGATATGTTCCATTTGATTCATGCATCTACTGTGATTTCATCACACAAAAGAACAGACATAGGTGTGGTGATGCAGTTGCAAACTTTCAGCGCAAACAGGCAAGTTTCATCTCAAACTAATTTGCCCGTGTAGTCACTGGTAATATATCCAAAGCCTCGAAGAGTGTTCCAAACTCTTTGTTAAAGGGTGCTCTATGGGATATATAGAGTAATTTTATTTACAGTTGTCCCAGATTAGAAGCTTTTGTGTCTTGCAGGCAAAATGCTAACCATCATGTACTTGAAGCCTACACCTGAAATATCAGACGCGGTATACGTGATACGCGGTAATTTTATTCCATCCTGTTGTCGGCGAGAGGGCCTCCATGGAGTAAGCGGAGAAGGAGGCTGCTACTGCCATGAAAAAAACTCTAAAACTAGATCAACAGGGGAGGATTCCGTTATATTTCACCAAGAGAGAGTGAGCCTTCAACCCTGTTTGGCTAACTTATCACCTTACGTGCTAGCGTGAAACACAAGGCGTGTGGCTTTTCCTCGCGCCTCGCGGCCCCTGCTCTTCAGCGCGTTGTCGTGCGTACACGGCTCCTTCCCGATGACACGAGACTAGACACCTTGGACGGCATGGCCGATCCATCCTTACTCTTTCACTGTGTTCTTGCCGCTGCGAATAGGGTGATGCTGGATCGTTCATGACGTCTAAGACTTTTCTTCGCTGGTGCTTTGTCGCCTGGACCGCGACCACCTCCGAGGCTTCTGTATGCGGCCCTTTCTCGCGTCAGCTGTAGCTCATAGCCCTCCATAGGAAGAGCTTTAGAATGTAAAATGTAGTTGTAGATATCTAAAATAAAATCTAAAAGTATAATAAGGGGGAGTCCTAGCAGACATCACAACAATTAGCGATTTTCATCCATCCGATTGAGTTCCCGGGGCAAATTCAAGCCATTGGATCACGTCTAGACCATTTTGCCCTGCTCAACTCGTGTGCTACGTGCACCCCTGCTTTTCAACCGACGCTCCTACTTGCGCACAGATGCTCTTGCTTGTACACAGACGTTGTGGCACTTGCTCCCGGTCCCGTCTTTCAGACTCTTAGATTTTTATCCGTGGCAATTTAACAGGGGATCGACGGATGTCACAGGGTTGTGCACTTTGGGAAAAATCCGTGGGTAAAAACCCTAGATGCCCCGTTTCACCACCCAATCCCGCGACCTCCTCCTCCTCTACTTATCCCCTCGGGTCGCCTTCCCTCCCTCCGCTATTCCTCTCTTATGGTGTTGTCACTACCACTTCTTCCTCGGGGCTAGCTTCATTGCGGGGAGCGGTGGCTCATGAGATGGTGGGTGGGCAAAGGGCGCAGAGATGATAGCCAGCGGGCGGCCAGATGTCGGAGCAGCAGCAGTAGGTATGCTGAGCTGCGGGATGGAGTTAGCGGGGCAGATCACAGTCGACATGCGGCGGGGATCGATCGAAGTGCAGACGGCGGCAGAGCATAGGCGGGTCGACGACGGCAGGTAGAGGCAAGGGAACTGCAGCAGGTCGACGACGACGATTCAGATGCCAGGGTAAGGTCCTCCCAGTCTCCTCATCCCCGCCGCCTCCTCTCCTCCCTAAATCCCTGCCTCCTCTCCTCCTCTCCTCTCCATCTCTCCTTCGATTTTTCAACCGAAGCTCCCTTTCCACCTCTCTTTTCCACTCCACGCAGCCTCCTCCTCCTTCACCTAGAGTCACATCCTCTTCCTCCCTGCCATGTTCGGATCCTCCATGACTAATCACACCACATCCCTTCACTTGTGCTGCAAGAAGAAGAGGTATCAAAGAAAGAACAAGAGTAGAAGGAGAAAGAGAGAAGAATGGACTCATCGGCAACCTCCTCTTCAATTTCTTGTGCTCTCACCACAAAGGTGAGGTTTCCTTCTACCAAAAGATCTTGGGGGTTCTTTTTTGGTGGTTAATTTGTGGAGATTAGGCATGAGATCAGCAACCCCATGTGGGGAATTAAGGCAAAGTTCGTTCTGCTGCTGTTTCCAGGATACCCGAACAGCGATACTGATTTTCGAGACGTTATATGGACGAATTAGACAAAGTTTATGTTACATATGAATTGTAGGGCTTGTTCTCACGGTCATTTTGAGAGGTCATTCACCCAATTTGGCCCAGCCGTTTGGTCTCAGCAATAAAAACAAGTTTCTGTCCTGATATCTGTAATGTTCTGGGTTGATTACCACGAGCACCATCATGCCTCTCTCCCTTTCAACCAGAACCAAGGAAGCAAGGTACATGGCCCTCCACGTTTACTCCTCTATTCTTTTTTTTCTGTTCATATCTACAGATTTGTTTTTTGTGTAAGAGAATGAACAATGGTTTATAGGAAGAGCAAGGTGGGATTGTTCTATGAAAGCACATCAGTTTTTGTAGTTCAGAGGATAGAGCTTTATTGGTTGTAGCTATTTGCGTTTTCGAATTGTTGTAATTCGTTATGCTGCCTTCGCTAATTGACAATTATTGTTGTTCATTTTGTTGATTTACAAAATGCAGAGGAGGAGGGAGACCGGAGCGGCAGCAGCCCGGCCGGTGGTGGGAGAGAGCTACTGGAGCTGTCGATCACCGGGGCGGCCCTCCATGGGAGTTGGCTGCTGCGACTCCCTTGCTCCCTAGGCCAAGCTCGGGTTGTTACCGTTGCCGGGGAACCGCAGGCTGCACATCCCCGTGTGCTGCCACTCCCTCCACCGTTGAGCTTCCAGTGCTGTCGAGTAGCGCAGGCTTGAGGCTTGCAGCGCGGCCGCGTACCACCGTCATGCGAGAAGCGGACAACCTCCGTGCAGGAGGTGATGGCGAGACCTTCCATGTTCAGGTTGCTGTATCTTCCTTTTTTTTCAATTCTTAGGTGCAAGTCAGATGTGATTTGACTTTTTTATGTCGCTTCAGTTTGGCCCCTGCATGTAGATATTGTAGCGTAATAAGCTCACATATCTAGCCTCTTGGTTCAGTTTCTTTTCATATAGCATTTCTTCTGAATATTTATGCATCTGTTGATTCAAGTCGAATATGTCCATATTAGTTTATTGTTCTATTTTTGTATCCTCTAGCCTCTTTCTAGGATGTGCTTTCCTTTTCACACCTCATTCTGCCAAAAATCAGGAGAGCCACTTTTGTTTGCTTGGCATTGTGTCTTTGTATGCCTATGTGGTTAATGAATTTTTGGTTTATCACCATCTAATATTTTAGCTCTTAGGTAATAATTTAAAGTCGCCGTTGTGAATTTTCCGAGTTTCATTGAAGAAACAGTCAGGGACAGCAATCCAAGGAGAGACACTGCGATACGCCAGGTGGGAGTGTGGCTCGGATGGCTTGCTGATGACGCCGGAGAAGGCGATGCCTCCCTCAAGGTGTATGGTCAGAGAAGGCAAGTGAAAGCTATCTTATGATCTTATTTTCCGACCGTGCAAACTAATGTTAAGCCACTGCGTTGTGTCATCTATATGTATTTTTCTGTTTCATGCTCATGTGACATGCATATGTATGTTTTTGCAGCTTACATGATATTATTCTCCTCCGAGAGGATGTTCAGTTTTGAGCCTTGGTCCTGGCCTCCATGGTTAAATAGAGCCTTTCCAGGTTTCCTTCATCTAATCTGTTTTTGAATCTCCTTTGCTTCCAAAATCTGTCACGCTGCAACATGCAATCCAGAAACTTCTCTATAATTTATTTAATTTTCTTCCAATGCGTCAAATTACAGTCAGTATGTAGTATTTGCATGATTCCGCTTCTGTAGAATCTCATTAAGCGGAAAGTTGCTCTGTCCTTTCAAGGACCAGAATCTGATCTGAAAAGTATAGCAGGTGTAGCCAACACCAGTTCTGAAAATTATGCCTCATCTTCATTAAAGCAGCCTTGTGCATACCATTTTTGTAGGATTTATATTCATAAAATAATATTCTTTTTATGCCCCTACACCTCTCAGGAACATTGCTTCTGCATGGTTATGAGCTATAACTAGATACGAGATTTGAATTTGATGACCGTACCCACTGTCACATGTGGAATTTTTATTCACCGGTCTTTGTTTATATCAAGCAAGAAAGGAGGTCAGAGACTGCCTTGACACATACTACTAGGCAAATGTTTTGTAGTATTTTCTTTAGGCGTAGGGTGTGGTCCTAACCTCTGCATTATGGGATACTGCAGGTTCTGCGTTTAGCTTACATGGAACATTCGCTAATTCAGGTATGCTGACTTGGCAAACTTCCTTGATGCAAATCATCATGTTCATAGTTATCATTGTTTGAGGTAAAGAATCAAAGATGCTTCCTCATGTGCATCAGATAAGTAAGATATTTTTTTTCTTTTTAATAAAGTTGGAGTGCATGCGTCCTATCATCCATATGTAGAAACCAATTTACATGTTGAACATGGTATTAAGATTTTTTTTTCTAGGATACACCCTGGGAGGTGTACCAAACACATAGAAGGACTGCCTACGATAGGTTACAACACCGCGCAGCGGCGTTTATACTGCCAACATGGTATTAAGATTTAATGTGCCACTTTATGATAATTTCTTCTCATCATGATTGTCTAATTCACCAAGTGTGCAGGTTAGCTCAACTGAACCGAGCTCTTCGGATTGGCAAGAACATAGTTCAGGGGATGGAAAGAAGTAAGCCATCTTTCTATGACCTTCTGTTTGAAATAATAACTTCGTAATATACCTACTGATTCTATTTTTGTATCTTCTGGTCTTTCCTGATTCTATTATAGCACCTTCTGTTCTTTTTTGCTTATATGCTTTGCTTGCTATCTTTCTTTGTGTAGGTACTATTATAATAAGAGGACAAAGCAATCAAGTTGGGAGAAACCTGCCGAGTTGATGACACCTTTGGAGGTTAGTTGTGTTGTGTGCTTATGTACGTTATATATTTATTCTTTGCTTCCTAATATTTTCTTTGTTCTGATAAAGTCCTGGACTGTTATTCTAGGTACTATTTTTTTTCAAGGATGCATTCTTATAGTATTTAAAATAAGATAAAAACATCGACTAATTGTCATTTAGAGAAACACCAATGAACTGTTGCTAATATTTCAGTATTTCGTTAACGCTGTCTCCTAGATATATGGTCGAGTGCCATTTCTAAATTTGAGGTGATTTCTAATTTCAGGTGGTGCATTACTTTCTAAGCATCACAATATTTCTTGCAGATTGTATTGTACAAGATGGTCTCGATGGACAGAACAATGAGATGAATTTAGCTGTAAAAAGCAAAAGAAGAAGTTGAAGAAGTTGCTGGATAAGGTAAAAACTTCCTTAGATCTTACACCATATTAATTGCTGGGTATATATAGTGCTTTGTTTAACTCTGTAGTTATATGTGTAATCCCTTAAGAAAACGATGTGGACTAAACTGTTTAATCTTGAACTGAGCGTCGCAGATCATTCTTTTTTGCTAGAACTAATCTACACTATTATAATCTGGTCTCACCATATAAGTGGTGTATATCTTTTCATTTTCTTGAATCACATAGGTTGCTATATAATGTTTATGTAGTGAAATGACTGTTTGCCATGCTTGTTAATGTCCATATATTGTATGGAGCACATGATGGTTCATATTTATATTAGTTGTGTTTTCTGGAATTATGTGGCTGCAATCGGCATTTTAGGCTGCAATCGGCACAAGGTATCAAAGACGGCAAACCTCGTGACTCTGCACCGTCCCCAGATATAGAAAAGTTAACATGGGATTTTTTTATTTGTTCAGCAGCTAGCTCAATAGCTTGAGAATATCATTTTGCGGCCTGAAAGTTGAGGCGCCCAGGCAACGCGGTACCCAAGTTGATTTTAATCACCACGATTCGAAAAGTTGGGGCGCCAGTTGCTGAGAGGGGTGTTTCGAGTGAATGCTGGCCAAACCCAGTATTTTCAAATCGCGCCCGTTAAGTTAGGATATTCCGTTACACTAGTTCCTGTCGTGCCCTTTTTCGCCGGTCACTCTTCTTAGCCACCCTGCACGTGTCATAGGGGCTAATCCATTACTGTACTTTCCTAACTCTCGACACTGAATCTGGCTGCGGCGGCGGTGGTCCTTTTTCTTCCCTTCCCCGACCCTAAATCTGCTGGCGGCGGAGGACCTTTTTTCTCCCTTCCCCGACACTGAATCTGACGGCGGCGGCCTAGCATGTCTTGCAAGGCGAAGGTTATAGTTATGTCGCCGACTGATTCGGGTCCGTTGAGGCCAGAGTCTGGGGCTCAACGCGAAGCAGCGGCTAGATTTTCAGCCCCGGTTAGCGAGGAGGTCAGCAAGGATTCTGCTCCCAAGGTACCAACGAGTAGTGGGTTGAAGAGAAAAGCAAGACCAGCGGCATATTGTTTGGCTCCGGTGGATGGATGCGGCACCCAGATCTCGAAGAAAAAACCCGGGAGAAGAGCGAGCGGTGAATTTTTCTTATCTGTGCCTTGTCTTACAAGTAGATTAGTTACGACATAATAGAATCGAATGAACTGAAAAGTTCCCCTTTTTAATCAAATTAGGCACAACTTTGATACAAGGGACCTATATGAGTTCACAGTTCACGTTCACCAGTACACTGCAAAACTTGATTTTGGTTGCGAGAGGGTTGTGTTCGGGCAAGATGTGCATCTACTTCTAAATTGCAAAGAGGTTGTGTCTGTTTCGCAGCTGGTAGATATGCTTGCCTCTAGGATTCCCTGGGGTTCTAGACAGAGGATGAAATTGGTGTGGCGCAACATGAATGATACCTATCAATAAATTGAGCACTCCCATGAGCTCCAGATGGTTTGGGAGTGTTGTGCGGCTGATCGTAAGGTGAAAGTTAAAGTGATGATTGATGATATGTATGTAGATGCTGGACATCTTGCTGCCAGAGCTTCGGCTCCTAGAGACTATGGACCAGTAGATGCTGATCTGGATGCGGGGACGCGAAGCTCCGATACGGGGACGCGAAGCTCCGATACGGTGGACGACACGACGGCAATGGCTGCGAGCTTCGATTAGAGGCATGGGAGGTTAACCGGACATGGCAAGGACGCAAATTACAACAAGTGCGAGCTCCGATCTAAGACGAGCAGCCAAAGCTGAGCAAAGGTTATGGGGAGGGGAGCAGGGAGAAGAGCAGAGCAGAGCAAAGAAATAGATCTGGTCCACGCAGGGGGTAAACTAGTCCACGACCGCAAAAGATAACAGGGAATACTGACAGGGTGGGCCAAGAAGAGTTGACCTAACGGCGGTATTTGAGTTCAACCGTTTTTCGTCTGTTCAAATGACCGTTTGGCCATTAGATTTGTATTCACCCCCATTTGGCCCTTCTGGACAATTGACGATTTTACTACGGCCCCTCCGCAAGATTGATGACAACTCGGGTACCGGGTGCACTCGCCCGGGAATTTTGGTACCGCAAACCAACAATCCTAGATAGCTTCGGCTGTAGTGGTTTCACAAATTTAATCTCAAGACCTTCTCTTTTTTTGCTCTTGCAGAATTATTTGTGGAAGATGCATGGGTCTGTTTGAGATTGACGCCTGTTAGATCTTAATCTGGTATGTCCTTTTATTAAACACGCATATTTATTTCTGTGTGTATCTTGTGTTGTTTAGCAGAAGTAAAAGAACCTAATGCCGCGGTGGTAAATGTGGAGGGAAATTTAGTTTTTTGTTTGGCAGGAGTATATTCATGTCTATATTTCAATGGGAAGAAAATTTTGTTCTGTTAAATTAACGCAAGGTAACCAGACTCACCTTTGTATATAAATATTTGGTTGAAGTAGGAGTGAACTTGGTCCTAAACTTGGCTTAGCCAGCAAAGGGCAACAACAAGTGCTCAAAAAATATTGTATGGTTTCATTTTTGATTCTCTACATTTATGTCTAGAATCATGTAGGTGCATATGCATTAAGATGCCGATCAAGGAGCATAATATATACATCGGATGGTGATGGGATCCGAGATCAGACGGAGCAGAGGAAGTTGTTAATGGCTTGCAAGAAAGCTTAACCGCGATATCGTGTTCTGAACGACAGCGATCAACATGAACCAAGAAGATGATGTATTTTATGGTGCCTTTCATTTAACATACTCTGCAGAATTTAAGTAATGTTCTAGATCTTCATTAGTTTAACGAAGTTGATGGCCTATTCTATGTAAGAGATTGTATTAGTAGATGGATACGACACTGATAGATGAGAGGCAGTTAGGAAAGCAACACAATGTCTAAAATTAAAAAAGGAGGCTCATATGAACTCTTCAGTAAAGTATGCATGTCCCTGAAAAACTATGCAAGCTCATATATTCATTTTGGTTACTACCGCAGTTGTGTTCTACCACTTCCTAAAATAAATCAAAGAAACCAGAGAAATAAATTAATCATTTTGTTTACAAGCCGTACATCTATACCCATTTAAAATATATGTACTCCATTTTCTAAATGATAATATCATTCACAATCGTAATCTTATATTGTAGTTTTCTACAAGTTTCCTGCATTTTTCTTCATGGCAACACCATTTGAGGTGTTATGCTGCATTCTTACACTTATGTCATGCTTATCTTTTTTCAATGTAGCAGTTGATGCATACAAATGTAACTCCCAAGGTCCAGGCTTCCAAGATTCAGTTGATTCGACCGGAGGCAATGAAAGGTCCTTTTTGTGCTATGATGCTTTAGTTTTGAAAATTACTTGTAATGTGCTTACTTAGAATTGAAGGGATATTTAAATTCTTAATGTATTTGATCCATAGTTTGCAGGCAATAAGTAATTTGTTGCTTGCTTTTTAACCTTGCATTTATTCAGCCTCGCAGGGCCACCTGAATGACTTGGATCCCGATGCCATCATGACCCCGAGGTTTCGTGGCTGGACCTCAACTACACTAACTTGATGAACCTATATGAATTTAGTGATGCCAAAGCTAAGCCACATCAACTACATTTATTTGTTGAGAATTACATCTGAGGGCTCTTATATTACCTCATTATCATGGTGCTTATATCGCTAGAGTTCTGCAGATTGCTTAGAAGCATTTGGGTAGGCTGGTGCTTAGAAGCAGATTTTGAACTGCATCGGATACTGAAAGATACCGATAATAACAGATATAGGATGAACTATTTGTTTCTGGTCATTTTTTATTCCTTGCTTTATTTGTATGCACTTCACTTTTTGCATGCTTTCACTCTGGACAATTTTCTCTATAGTTGTTGACAGAAGAGTCAGTGCCCATAGGATGATAGATTACAGGGTTTCATGAGGGAGTAAACACCCGGTTATTTGTTGACGTGAGATCTTACTGTTATATCTCATAGAAGAACCTAATCATTTCAATGGATGCATATCCAACTATAGTCGAAAGAAAAGGCTAAGGTATCCATTTTTTAATCTTTTTTTCCTTTTCAACAATGAGAAGCCTTACTATTATTTCCAGTCTGTTGCAAACATATGCATATTTAGATGTAGTTTTTTAACTTCGTCTCGCAAAATGTGTTGTTGTCATACACTTCAAAGTAAATCCATTGGATGTATTTGATTAATCATCTTTAATGTATTTTTTCTCTTCTAAAGATACTTCCACCTTACTTTGATTGTGAGATATTACATATTTACATTTCCTTCAGACATTTGTCAATGTTGCTATAAAGTATAACCCATAAGTTATGGTTTGTGTGATGTTTCCATTATTCATTTCTGCAACCTTGCCCGTTGGAACGCTGCTTCTGCTGGAGTACTTGATGTTGTTGGGTCACCGCTGCTGCTGGAGTACAAGTTGTTGGCATTCATCAATCAATCGATGTAACGGTGTGTTATCTTGGCAATTCCTTTCCGTTTTATTTATTCTCGGTAGTCCCAAAGCATCTGACCAGTAGATGGATTTATGACGGGATATAGCAAGGGTTAATTAGCTAATTTTTCTAAGCAATATTTTGATTATTCTATGTCCTTGTACTCAAACTTAGAGCAAAACCAGAGTTGGACTCCTCTAAAATAATTTTGTAGGTGTAGTTTTATTGTACTTCCTATATATAGCTGCGTTGTTTTGTTTCAGTAGCAACTAGCAATTGGGAATCGGTACGGGTGCATGCCAACATTGAAAGTTTGGTTCCAGAATTAATAGCCAATTCAGTGTTGATGTTCAGACATCTTCTATTAAGCTTCTCCTTTGGCTGTTTGGGCCAGCAATTTTATAATTAAGAGTTGTCTTTCTACAAGCATAAATTCGAGATGCACCCTGAATAAAAATTGTAGACCATGTTTCAGGATTTTCATAGACTATGCATTTGCACAATTTGGTTGAACAGATTTCAAAAAGTGGCCAGTTCACTGATTTGTCTAGAATATAGTTCTTCTCTGCACATTGAGCTGCTTTGCAATTTTAGGTCCTTTTAGCATTCGAATTAAATTTTGGAATGGCCATAAAAATTGTGGAGAATGTTTCTCTGATGTTATATCTCATGTTGTTTGCAAGATTGCGTGAAAAAATAATTTCGTATGAAAAGATAACGTGATCTGTCCTATGCTGGAAAAAATTGCAATAATGCTGAGTGAAGGCGTCAATGTACAAATTTTGTCAGCAGTGGATGTGTCATAAATATCGTGTTTCTGCTGAGATCTAAAGTATATGTATGGTTGAGTTTTAGTTATAACTTGTGTGGTCGCTTTTGTTGAGAGAGCTGGACATTTGTTACTTAAGGGGTCTCAGGCGTAGGAATGACACTAATTTGTGAAAATCTATGAAGTCATGCTTTGTACTGAGTGTTATAGATATGTTCAAAAAAGGAATGCTATATATGTTTGGATAATTGGTATACCTCCATGGACATGGTTGTGGCATGGTGTTTCTATATTAATTTAGCTATTTTTTATCCACGGTTTTGTATGACACAAATGTTAGTGGAAATAGGAAGTGAAAGATCCGACACAATGCCAAAGATTATATACATGTTTTTGATCTGTTTGATGTTGAAAATTCATGTGAAATTCAAAAGAATGCACACAGCAATGGACCCGTTGAAAACTGCATACCTTCCACAGAGCTTGGTAAAATATTCCCAAGAGTATAGGTTGATAGAAATGGGAAACAATCAATGGCTTTCGTGTACTCCCTCCGTCCCAAAATAAGTGATTTGCATTTGTCTAGATTCGGATGTATCTCACACTAAAACAAGTCTAGATACATACGAATCTAGACAAATTTAAGTCACTTATTTTGGGACGGAGGGAGTATATTATTCTGTTCCTTTACATCTCCTTTGTGTGATATTTTCTTGATTTTCCTAGCCAGTCTCTTCATAAATAACAAAATACAGATATTGATGCAGACCAAATGATTTTTTTTTACATTTTCAGACTACAACCAAGAGAACACCAATGTTCTCTATGATACAAGGCAAGGTCATACCTTTTACACTTAGATCTCCTTTCTTACCAGATTTAAGCCACAGATGTCCTTGATGTTCCATGCAAGGAGATTCTCAGAGTCTACAGCTTCCAAAAGCAATGTACAACATCATTCCAACCAAGGGCGATGCGACCATGACATTCTCTCCGTCCGCATGTGATCTACATCATTCGTATAGGTAGCTGACTATACCGATGTACTAATGATGGTTTACATAGTGTTTCACCCATCAATTACCAATTCAAAAGATTGGTGGTGGCTATGCTCCAACTGCTTATAATGTACATAGTATGTTATGTTTTTTCTTCTCTTCATCAAGCGATACATCAGATGCATACAGTAAAATGAAATAGATAGGTTATTTTTCATTTGATGAAAAAATCGTTTATTTTTCTTCAAAAGTATTGTTTTCATAGGTGTTCGTTGTGAAATAAAATATTATGCTTGGTATGAATATGACACTCGTTTATCACCCTTGTACAACAAGATTTTCACGAGGTCGTGCGCCAAGACGCACCCTAAATCTATTTTTCTCGCATCAGACATAGCTCATAGCCCTCTGTACGAGATGCTTTAGAACATAGATGTAGGGTTGTTGTTTCTCTGTTTTGATACGCTATTGTAACCTTCGTGTTCACTATAGAGAAGAAAAAATGTAAATTAGTCGGCTACGGTGTTTTTGGTTGGCACGCCAAATTGTGATAGCCAGTGTACCTTTTTCATGTGTTTAATTTCTACTTCCGTCCTCATGTCTTTTTTTTGTTTATGCTTATGTTGCTACTTCTCTGGTGTACGACCATCATGTTGTGTTGGTATCTTTGGCCTACTCATAGCTCACAAGCGCAACGTCGGAGGAATCTATCAGCACTGCGTGAGCCAAGAGGAAGGAATCTGGCTGCTGGTGGACATTCACCAAGGCGAGTGCGGCCACCACGCATCATCACGAGCCATAATGGCCAAGGCATTCCGCCACGGGTTCTACTGGCCCACTGCGCTAGAAGACGCTAAGCAAATGGTGAAGGTGTGCAATGGTGCCGATGTTTTAGCCAGCAAAAGCACACTCCAGCTGCAGCCCTCAAGAATATATCCATCACCTGGACATTTGTCGTCTAGGGGCTGGACATGGTTGGCCCCTTTAAAACAGCGAGATCCGGCATGACGCACTTGCTGGTACCAGTGGAAAAATTCACCAAGTGGATTGAGGCAAAGCCAATCAAGAAGCTGGATGGACCAACAGTGATCAAGTTTTTCACAGACATCATCACGCGCTTTGGCTACCCCAACATTATCATCACTGACAACGACACGAACTTCGCCAAAGGGGCCTTCACACACTTCTGCAGAGAAAAGGGCATTCGCCTGGACCTCGCTTCTGTCACGTGATGACCCACAAGTATAGGGGATCGCAACAGTCTTCAAGGGAAGTAAAACCCAATTTATTGATTCGACACAAGGGGAGCCAAAGAATATTTATAAGCCTTAACAACTGAGTTGTCAATTCAGCTGCACCTAGAAATAGTCTCGCTCGCAGTAGTTTATCAGTAGTAATAGTTTTGTAGTAGTAATAGCAAAGTGATGGCAATAGTAAAAGTAAAGACAATAGTAACAATTGCAGTAAACAGTAGGATTAAAGCGTGGTAGGAATAGGGATGGATGGACGGGCATTGCATGGACAAGTCAATTCATGTAACAATCAAGATATAAGGCATTTGCAGATAAATAAGATAAAGCATCCAAGTACTAAATAATCATAGGCATGTGTTCCATATATAGTCATACATGCTCGTAATGAGAACTTGCACAACATCTTTTGTCCTGCAAGCCCGTTGCAGCGGACCTCAAGGGAATGTACTGGCAATTAAGGTGCTCCTTTTAATAGAGCACCAGAGCAAAGCATTAACACTCCGTGAACACACATGATCCTCATATCATAGCCACCCCCTCCGGTTATCCCGATTCTTGTCACTTCGGGGCCTCGGGTTCCGGACAACAATATGTGTATACAACTTGCATGTAAGATCATAAACAATAATATCATCATGAATCAGTAACATGTTCAGATCTGAAATCGTGGCACTCGGGCCCTAGTGACAAGCATTAAGCATAACAAGTTGCAACAATGTCAAAAAGCACTAACAATAGATACTAGGTACCATGTCCTAACAATCTTATGCAATTACATGAACGATCTCATCCAATCCCTACCATCCCCATAGCCTACTACGGGGGATTACTCACTCATGGATGGGAGAATCATGGATGATTGATAGAGAAGCGATGGTGATGATGATGGCGATGATCTCCTCCAATTCCCCGTCCCGACAGGGTGCCAGAACGGAGTTTTTGGTTCCGAATCACGGTATCTGGTGGTGGCAGCACAACGGAACTCTATCTGGAAAAACGTCGACCCCCTATGTTTTTAGGTTAGAGGGCTTATATAGGCGATAGGAGAGGTCGAGGCGGAGTCTGAGGCAGCCACACCACCTCCTGGCGTGGCCTGGCCTGGCCCGCACGGCCAGGTTGTGTGGTCCCCTTGTGGCCCTTCTTCGTCTCATCTTCTGGCTCCGTGAGTCCTCTAGTAAAATAGGAGTTTTGTGATATTTTCTGGGATTTTTCCTGAAAATTGATTTCCCGCACAAAAAAGAGACACCAAAGCAATTCTGCTGAAAACAGCGTTAGTCTACATTAGTTGTATCCAAATCACACAAATTAGAGAAGAAACAATAGCAAAAGTGTTCAGGAAAGTAGATACATTTTGGACGTATCAACTCCCCCAACCTTAGCTTATTGCTTGTCCTCAAGCAATTTAGTTGAAAACTAAGTGTGATACAAGAAACTTTCACGAACACATTTGCTTCAGAAGATGTATATATTCCTAGCATAAGATCAAATACTTAGGCAATTCATAATAAAGATTATGCAATAAGTTTACCCAGTAGTCATGCAAGTTATGAAGAGATTCCAACCCATTAATAATAAGCAACATGACACATAAGAATATGCAGGATTGTAGTGCTCATAATAAGATATGATAAAGTGGTATCTCTCTTGCCTTTCTTTGGAGCAAAACATAAATGCCAAGGCACCTCTGAAGTTTAAGTGAAGACTAGAAATAAAAATATCAAAGATACAAGCGTCAAGGTTATGTCACAATTAACCGTGTTTTGGGACAAGCACATTACACTAAGAATAACAACTATGCTCTCGGGAAGGTGCTCAAAGAATAAATGGTGACTCGGTATAAAAGTGAAAGAAAAGATTTGAGAAGTTTGAAAGGCTTCCAAATGTTGAAAGTATGTTACTCTCTAGCTTTGATCTCTCATTGCCCCTATCATAAGCATCTTGAGGTGATTAAGGTTAATGCGACACAAATATGAGGATATGCTTGACAAGTTATAAGTTGAAAATCTCATGCCCCTTGCTTACAAGTACCGGACCTCATGCTACTCAACTTTAGTCACGAGTAAGTTCTTGTCATTGTAAGTACATGTGTATCATAGAGATCCGCCAATGGGGTACCCCTTGCCCAATGATATAGGATCTATCCCATACCAAAATGACAAGGCAACAGACAATGAGCATCTCAGCGATCTTTTTATTTGCTATTTGCATATGTTTTTATTGAGGATGCTTCACAGATTGCTCACTATGGTTATGTTGCAAGTTTCCACCATGATTAGGCATGGCTTAGGCTGGCCGCCCAGACATTTCTCTAACACGTATACAAACTTCATGAGCTTACAAGCTGCCCTTTTATTTCACACCGCCGGGATCTATAAACAAAAGAATATGATATCAACTGAATAATAAGTGCAAAGTTGAAAGCGTTCCCCATGGTAACATGGTTCTGCTAATTCACAACTTATAAAGCGCAAGCATATACGCAACATAGGTAGACACAATGGTTCAAGTTTATTCAGTGCAAGAAAGTAAAGTGTGCCATCAAGTTCGTGAGAGATTTACTAACTAATTTTCTCATAACAAGCAAACATTTTTATTGGAAGAAAATAAAGCATAATAAATATGCAAGGAATAGCAATGATGCTAATAGGTAGATATGGTGGACTCTTTTTGACAACTTTTGTTTTGGGGAGTTGGATGCACGAGTAAAGTTTATACTCAGCACAAGTGATGGCTAGCAATAGAAAAGGAGCGACAATAGAGAGAGCAGTAACTGCCATAATCATGCTAGCGACAAAACAAAATAAATAGTGGCATAAAAGTGACACAAGAACTCTGAGGCAGAATAAATCATCGAGGCTTAACTGACTTTTTGTTTAGTCATATGCATGCGTGAGCATGTGCCAAGTCGATTCAAATAGAACATTTATAGGAGGATACCACAATGTCATACCAAGTTATGAATAGAACAACGCAAGCAAACATTTACATGACATGTTACAAACTATTATTGGATTGGAACTAATCATAAGAGAGTGATAACTACTAACCATCCATTAAATAACATACACCTTACATGAACAGACTAAGCATGCCCACAATGATGAGTATATGTACAGAAATGAAAAAAAATAGAGTTCATACCAGCCTCTTACCACACCTCGAGTTGTCATAAATCATCATTGCCCTTCACTTGTGTGACATGAATAATAAGATAAAACCAAACTCCAAGGTGTCACTGACGACCGCTGAACCCTGCAACAAACTTTACAAAACCAGAGAAGAACCACAAATATTTTTGGGTTTTCGATTTTTAAAGACAAGAACCAAAGGAAAGAGCAAACAAAGCAAAAATCTTTTTGGGTTTTTCGAATGATCAAATCAAAGCTAAAAAGGATGAAGCAAACAAAGGCTAAAAGATAAAGAAGCAAACAAAGAGAAGTAACAAAGATATTTTTGGTCTTTTGTGTTTTGGAAAGCAGAAATAAAACGAGAACAAAAACTAAAAAGAAAACGAAACATGGATATGCAAAGTACCGACAGAACATGATATGTAGATGAGTGTGATGTCAGTATACCTCCCCCCAAGCTTAGGCTTTTGGCCTAAGTGGGGATGAATCCCAAGCTGGCCAAGAAGGAGCACCTCCATAATGTGAAGAAGAAGTGCCTTCGTCCTGATACGAACTCGAGGACGCCCCAGCGTAGTGCACAATGTAGTCGTAAGAGGGCACATCCCCCTGGTGCTGCCTGTGAAAACAAAGCAAGCGGAGCTGCTCGTCCACCTCCTCTTTGGAGCGCGACCACGGCGTCTTGCAAATACTGAATAAAGTAGTCTGTGGCAAGGGGATTTCCCTCTTATCTCTGTCAGTAAACAATATCCTGTAAAGTAAACTCTCTGTACTAGAGTTAGTTGTAACAAAGTAATGTGTTTTCATAGCGGCAAGATCAAGCCTTTGTGGAGTCAGCACCGTATCATTAGGATCAATGGAAAGTTCTAAAGCAACAACCATGCGTGCAACGATCATGCCCCCATAAATGGGTCCTCTAGCGGCTAGACGGCGAGCAACGAGAGAGCCAAGATTATACTTGGTTGTATTATTAAGTGCAGTAGCAAGAAAGGCTAAATGATAATTAGAAATATTACTAGTGTTCTCCCTACCAAGAATGCTAGTGGCAAGATAATAAGCAAAATATCTAAGAGCGGGGAGTTGAATGTTGCTTATCTTCCCGTGCGGAGCTGTGCGGTCATCGTCATTGTCACACTTCAGTAGAGCTCCAACAAATCAGCGGGTCGACCTTGGATCTTCTTCACTGTCCTAGTCATGCCTATGCCTATAATGCTGCAAAATCTTTCCAATGGCATGTTATTAGGCATAATATAAATTTTGAACAAAACAGTTGACCAATAAGGGGTGTTAGAAAGTTTTGGTGAGCATGACATATTGCTCACTCTCATCCTACATGTAAGTGGTTAGACCAACCCTCTGAACAAGGAGTAGGAAATCATCAAGGATCCCTGCAGCTTGCAAAAAGGCAAAACAAGGGGAGGTAGATGAGTGAGCATCTCCCTCATCTCCCTCATTGCCAAAGCGCAGTGCAATAAGATCTTCATTATATGATGGCCTAAATTGAGAAGCTGATCTCGAAGGCCTTGCCCTCCTGGGTGTGTCTCTCTCAAATACTTCTCCAAAAGTATGGTTGTCCATCCCTCCTTATTCGGAGAACAAATGCTCCAAATTTCAGCAGCAAAGGTGGGCTGAGCAAGGAGATCGAAAATCGTGAGCAAGAACAACAGGAGCACGAGTTTGAGCAATGAACTGGTATTTTCTCGGGAGAGAGAGAGAGAAGTGGCAGGTGGGAGAATAAGTGGAGGGCCAAGGGTGGCCCACACCATGGCCAGGCGGGCCCCTGGTGTGGCCGCGCCACCAGGTGGTGTGTCTGACTGGTGCCCCCCCTGGGTCATTCCAGGTACTTCTCTGCCCCTCTTTTGACGTAAAAATTTAATATGAATTTTCTGGAATTTTTCGAGAAACTTTATTTTTGAGCAATTTTCATGCAATAACAAAACAAAACTAAAACTTTAGAAGTTCTAAGACACTCTATTATGCAAGCAACTAGCAATAGAAAAGTAAACTAAGTGAAAACAAAATTAAAATGGATAAAATAAAAGTAAGCAAGGATAATCATGGTGAAAACATTGTTTTGTTCATTAAAATCCCTTTGTTAACAAGGTTGATCAGGTCTTGTTACCAAAAAAAATTTA
Organism: Avena eriantha; assembly: GCA_910589775.1. NCBI lineage: Eukaryota > Viridiplantae > Streptophyta > Magnoliopsida > Poales > Poaceae > Avena > Avena eriantha. Next base: position 7,249,083 of record OU342741.1, on the reverse strand, counting down.
TATGAAACAAAACTTTGCATTTCACTAAATGATTATGTTACCTCAACCTTGATAGCAATTGTCCCAATCATAATAATTTCATAGTTTTCTCTTGGTACGGGACACTATATTTCTCCAACTTGGATGCCCTCAATATTTTCAATTGGATTTAGGCCATAAGTCTTATAAATCTTCTTGGGGAAATATACAATATGCTCCTTGTCATTAACATTAAAAGTTACCTTTCCTTGATTACAATTAATGACAGCTCCTCCAGTATTAAGAAAAGGTCTCCCAAGAATAATAGACATATTATCATCTTCAGGCATTTCAAGCACAACAAAGTCAGTTAATATCAAGCAATTATGAGCCACTTGAACAGAAACATCCTCACATATACCAACAAGAATAGTGGTAGATTTATCAGCCATTTGCATAGATATATCAGTTGGTATCAATTTCTCCAATTGAAGTCTCTTGTAGAGCGAAAAAGGCATGACACTAACTCATGCTCCCAAATCACACAAAGCAGTTCTAACATAATTATTTTTAATAGAACATGGAATAGTTGGAATCCCTGGGTCTCCAAGTTTCTTTGGAACCTTACCATTAAAGTAATAATTAGCAAGTAAAGTAGAAATTTCCTCATTAGGGATCTTCCTTTTATTAGATACAATATCCTTCATATACTTTGAATAAAGAGGTAATTTAATAGCATCAGTTAAAGGAATTTGCAAAAATAAAGGTTTCATCCACTCACAAAACTTTTTATAGTGTTCTTCTTCCTTTGACTTATGTTTCTTATCAGGAAAAGGCATTGTTTTTGGACCCAAGGCTCTTTTTCACTACCATGTTTCTTAGCAACAAAATCTTCCTTAGTGTATTTAGTATTCTTCGTGTGCCTTTCAGATTCTTCTTTAATTTCTTCTTTATCAGGAGCATCATTTTTCTCATTACCACTCTTAGTTTCAGCATTAGAGGCAAATATAGTATTAGGATCTTTAGCAGGTTCAGAAGATTCTACAACTGTTTTATGTTTCTTTTTCTTTCTCTTAGAGGAAGTACCACTATTTTCAATTCGTTGGGAATCCTGCTCAATTCTTTTAGGATACCCCTCAGGATATAGAGGATCCTGAGTGGCAGCACCACTTCTAGTTCTAATTTCATAAGCATGTTTTTCTTTAGAAGCATTAACTAGCAAATCTTTTTGTACTTTAATAAGCTGATCAATTTGAGTTTGAACCATTTGGAAATGTTTAACAAGCATTTTAACATCATTGGAGGTTCTTTGCACAATATCCCTAAACTCATTAATAGCTCTAGAATTTTCCATTAAATGATTTTGCACTCTCTTATTAAAATTATCTTGCTTAACAACAAAGATATCAAATTCTTATAAGCATTGATCAGGAGGCTTAGAATAAGGAATATCACCTTCATCAAAATGTTGGAGAGAGTGTACCTCAATAGTGGATGAGTGGGAGATTGGATTACATAACTCTTCTATAGGAGGTAGATTCTTCACATTTTCAGATTTAATACCCTTCTCCTTGAGACATTTCTTAGCTTCCTTCATCACTTCATCATTTAGTTCAATCACACCCCTTTTCTTTGGTGTTGGTGTTGGCTCAGGCACAGTGGACTCATGTGTAGTTGACTTAGGTGAAGTCTAGTCATCATAATTCTTACTTATTTTAGCCATTAATTCCTCAGCTTCTTTGGGAGTTCTCTTCCTGAAAACACAATCAGCACAACTATCCAGGTATGTCCTAGATTCATCAGTTAGCCCATTATAATATATATCAAGAAGCTCATTTTTAGGTATTGGACATATAGGTTGTGCGTGAATTAACGCACAAAACCTTGCCCATGATTCAGGCAATTTCTCCTCTTCTCCCTATTTAAAATCAAAAAGTTCATGCAAAATGGCATGTCGAGCACTAGGAGGGAAATATTTCTGAAAGAATGTATCAATCAAGCAATCAGGGCTATCAATAGATCCAGGAGGTAAACTATTAAACCAAGTATTAGCTTCTCCTTTCAGTGAAAAAGGGAAAATTTTAGCAACAAAGTAGGTGCGCATCTTAATATCATCAGAAAATAGGCCACTCATGGTAGAAAGCTCAGTCACATGTGCTACATCACTTTCATTTTTAGTCCCACGAAAAGGTTCTTTCTCAACAATGGTTATGTAAGATAAATCTAGAGAGAAATCATAATCCTTATCTTTAATGTTTATGGGAGATGTAGCAAACTTAGGATTAGGAGATAATTTAGGTTTAATAGTATGTCTCTCAAGAAGACTCTTAATAGAACTTGTACCATGAGTGTTTCGACATTCTTCAATAAATTCATCAGTCATTTCTATATAACCGTCATCAATATCATAGCTCTCTCTAGACTCAGGTGAACTAACATGTGTAGTAGTATCTTCATTAGGAGTTTCAGTATTTCCAGCTATAGTTCTAGCAATCGTAGCATCTAGGAAAGGACCTAATGAACCACTCTTATCAAGCACAGTAGAAGTAACATCATAAGTATCAGAAGCAATTTCAGATTCAGCAGAAGTAGCAGTATGTGTAGCATGTGTATGTGGTGGTGGTGTAAGGAGCTTACTTATCACAGATGGTGAATCAAGAGCAACAGCGGTGTTTAGAACTATACCTCTCCTTGTAGTGGATGGTAATATAGGAACTTTTCCATCACGAGTTTTACCCATGATGAATGGATAGCAGCGGACAATAGTGATTCCAAGTGAACTTGATAAATAGAGCTACGCTCCCCGGCAACGGCTCTAGAAAATAGTATTGATGACCCACAAGTATAGGGGATCGCAATAGTCTTCGAGGTAAGTAAAACCCAATTTATTGATTTGACACAAGGGGAGCCAAAGAATATTTATAAGCCTTAACAACTGAGTTGTCAATTCAGATGCACCTGGAAACAGTCTCGCTCGCAGTAGTTTATCAGTAGTAACAGTTTTGTAGTAGCAATAGCAAAGTGATAGCAATAGTAAAAGTAAAGACAGTAGTAACAATTGCAGTAAACAGTAGGATTAAAGCGCGGTAGGCATAGGGATGGATGGACGGGCATTGCATGGACAAGTCAATTCATGTAACAATCAACATATAAGGCATTTGCAGATAAATAAGATAAAACATCCAAGTACTAAATAATCATAGGCATGTGTTCCATATATAGTCATAAGTGCTCGTAATGAGAACTTGCATAACATCTTTTTTCCAGCCAGCTGATGGCCCAAAATATATCGAGCTCGTTGGGGAACCCCAAGAGGAAGGTATGATGAGCACATCAGCAAGTTTTCCTTCAGTTATGAAACCAAGGTTATCAAGCCAGCAGGAGCAAGGAAACACCCCAAAGGTGTTGCTAGCTGGACTTTGGCAGGGCGCACTACCGGCGTCAGCAGCAACATGGAGACCTGCACAACACAACCACAGAACTTTGCCCCCAACTTGCGACGAGGTTGTCAATCTCACCGGTTTTGCTGAAAACAAAGGATTAAACATATCGAGTGGAAGAAAGTAATAGTTTGCATAAAGTAAACACAAAGCAGAAAACAGTTGATTGTAGATTGATGGTAAAAGAAAGGACCGGGGTCCATAGTTCACTAGTGGTGGCTCTCCTTAAGATAGGTGGCATGTTGGGTGAACAAATTACAGCGGGGCAATGGACAAACAACGAGAAAGCAATATGCATATACTACTCATCTTGACTCCTTTGAGACTTGATTGGGCATTACAACATTATACATAGACCGCCATCCAACTGCATCTATGACTAATAATCCACCTTAAGATTATCATCCGAACTCCCTCCAGTGTTAAGTTGCAAGCAACAGATAATTGCATTACGAATTGCGTGTAAAGTAAACAATATGATTGTTCTATGAACAAAGGATTGTTGTTTTCTCCCTAGTAGCAACAGCACATCTAGTACCTTAGAGATTTCTGTCACTTCCCCAGATTACTAGAGGAATGAACCCACTATAGAGCATAAATACTAACTCTTGGAGTTGCTAGCATCTACTTGGCCAAGATAGCTACTAACAACGGAAAGCATGCAAGATCACAAATAAAAAAGACATGATAGAATCAATAATCAATCTGAAATAGCATCTCAATATCCATCGGATCCCTGTAAGCACAACATGTAGATTACAAATAGATGATCTTGATCATGAACGGAGCTCACGAGACCTAAACATGATAACACAAAGGAGGAGAACCAGCCATCTAGCTACTACATGGACCCGTAGTCCAGAAATGAACTACTCACGCCTCACACCGGAGGCTTGCATGATGAAGAAGAAGGCCTCCAGAGTGAATTCTCCCCTCTGGCAGGGTGCCGAGAAGAGCTTCAGATCCCTCCCGAACTAGGGATGGAGATGACGGCGACTACAGACTCTTTCGTGGAATTTTGATCGGGTACTTAGGGTTTCTGTATCAGAGGCAATATATAAGCGAAAGGAGAGGCCGAGGGGGTGCCTGGGGCGGCTAGACCACCCCTGGTGCGGGCCAGGCTTGGCCGCGCGGCCAGATGGTGTGGCCGGGCCCCAGCCCATCTCCGTCTCGTATTCTGGCTCTTGGTGTCCCTCGGTGAAAAACTGACTTTGGCTTTTGTCCTGTCCAATTCCGAGAATATTCATTTTCTGACTTTCCTGGAACCAAAAATAGCAGAAAACATGCAGCTGGCACTATGGCGCTTGTTAATAGGTTAGTCCAAGAAATCATATGAAAAGTACTCCAAAGTGTGGACAAAACACAAGTAAGTAGATAAAACCAAGCATGGAACATCAAAAATTATGGATACGTTAGCAACGTATCACCAGCCCGTTGCAGCAGGGCCTCAAGGGAATCTACTAGCAATTAAGGTGCTCCTTTTAATAGAGCACTGAAGCAAAGCATTAACACTCCATGAACACACATGATCCTCATATCATAGCCATCCTCTCCGATTATCCCGATTCTTATCACTTCGGGGCCTCGGGTTTCGGACAACAATATGTGTATACAACTTGCAGGTAAGATCATAAACAATAATATCACCATGAATCAATAACATGTTCAGATCTGAAAGCATGGCACTCGGGCCCTAGTAACAAGCATTAAGCATAACAAGTTGCAACAATGTCAAAAAGCACTAACAATAGATATTAGGCACCATGCCCTAACAATCTTATGCAATTACATGAACGATCTCATCCAATCCCTACCATCCCCATAGCCTACTGCGGGGGATTACTCACTCATGGATGGGGGAATCATGGATGGTTGATGGAGAAGCGATGGTGATGATGATGGCGATGATCTCCTCCAATTCCTCGTCCTGGCAGGGTGCCAGGACGGAGTTTTTGGTTCCGAATCGCGGTATCTGGTGGTGGCGGCACAACGGAACTCTATCTAGAAAAACGTCAAACCCCCCTCTCTTTTTAGGTCAGAGGGCTTATATAGGCGAAAGGAGAGGTCGAGGCGATGTCCGAGGCGGCCACACCACCCCCTGGCGTGGCCTGGCCTGGCCTAGATGGCTAGGTGGTGTGGGACCCTCGTGGCCCTTCCTCGTCTCGTCTTCTAGCTTCGTGAGTTCTCTGGTAAAATAGGAGTTCTACGATATTTTCCGGGATTTTTCCTGAAAATTGATTTCCTGCACAAAAACGAGACACCAAAGCAATTCTGCTGAAAATAGCGTTAGTCCGCATTAGTTGTATCCAAATCACACAAATTAGATAAGAAACAATAGCAAAAGTGTTTGGGAAAGTAGATATGTTTTGGACGTATCATCACGCACCCCCAGTCCAATGGGCAGTGCGAGCGAGCGAACGGCCTGGTCCTAGCCGGAATCAAGCCCCGGCTGATCAAGCCACTAATGAGATTCCCCAGATGTTGGATACAAGAGTTGTTGGCTGTATTGTGGAGTCTGCGCACCATGCCAAACCTCTCCACTGGCTACACGCCATTCTTCCTCGTCTACAGAGGGGAGGCGGTCCTGCAAACTAACATAGAGTTCGACACACCTCGCAAGCTGTTATACACAGAGAAGCAAGCTAAAGAAGCATGTGAGGATATCGTTGACCTCCTCAAAGAGGCGCACGAGCTGGCCTTGTCCAGGTCCGCCATCTACCAGTAGAACTTGCGCCTCTACCACGCTAGCCGGATCCGCCACGTCTCGTTCCGAGAGGGTGACCTAGTGCTGTGACTGGTACAGAACACCAAGGGTATGCACAAGTTGTCTCCCCCTTGGTAGGGGCCATTCATCGTCAGTCGAGCACTGCAGAACAACCCATACTACCTCATTGACGCCCGCCAGTCGGCAAAGAACAAGATGGACCATTTTGACGAAGAAACCGAGTGCCCATGGAATGTGGACCTGCTTTGCCCATTTTACACTTAAACTGAAGTGCACGTATCTTAATTTTATGCAGTGAACAAGTTGAGGAGCCTCGACATAGTCTTAGGGACTCCATAATCATTTGGCATTTCTTGCTGCATCATTTGGCATTTTCTGACTGCATTATTTTTTAACCCCGGATCCGACGATCTCTCCCGGGGAATCGTCGGGTGGCCCAGACGGTCGCGCGTTCCAAGTGACGAAGTATTGTATGCGGCTCTGAGGGCTTCCTCTTCGGTTCCGGCTGTAGACCACAATCCGGCTGACAGTTGGGCAAGAGCAAAAATCTCGAGGACCCCTACACGAAAAGTCATAAGGAAAACAAAAACGTCTGGACGATCCGGTTCCGATCACTCACTCGACACTGATAACAGAAATCTGAAGTATCATGCAGTACGCTCACTAGCTACCCCTTCGGTTCCGGCTGCAGACCGCAACCCGACTCGCGGCCGAAAATGACATAGCTTATACAACCAATGTTCATCGAGAAGAGGACAAAGTTGTTGGCCTAGCGCGAAACGGCAAAGTTTCCAACCTAAATGAATGAACTTCAAACTATGTTCCTCTTATGCATATCTAACACATAAACCATCACTTGTGTTTTATTTTTGCACGAGTCAAAATCCAAGCCAAGTACCAGGGACGGGTGCTGATCAACCCATGCAGACGGTAGAAGGCAGAAAGGAGCTTCGGCCCAGCTGGATCCTCCATCCGGCCTGAACCTCGGGGACTACACCCTATGGGTGTGCTCCCGCGCCCCCACACAAAGGCCTACAAACAACAACAACAACAACAACAACAACAACAACAACAGAAAGGAGCTTTGACCCGGCTGGATTTTCCAGCCAACCCAAACCTCGAGGACTACACCTTGTGGGTGCGCTCCCGCGCCCCCACACAAACGCCCGCAAATGGAAAAGGCAAATATCAAACAATCAGAAGGTGCAACAAAATAGCATGAGACAATATTATAAAGGGAGACAAGCTCCCATCAAAGTTCAATGTAGCATAAGGACAAGCTGTTCGCACGCACACGAACAAAGGACAAGTTTCACAAGATACAAATACTCCTGCATACCAGGGATCAGGCCTGGGGCTCCAAAGAAGGTTCAGTGGCATCCGCTGCAGGCTGGCTGCTAGAGGCGACATTTTCTGTAGAAGCCAGGTTGGAACCCGGCGGAGCCCAGCAGAACGCCTCTGGCATTTCCGGGTCGCTGAAGTCCCGATCCAGCTGGACGAAGCTCCCAATCTTGACACTGCAAGAGCGGATGTTAGGGACCTTGGCGTGAAGCTGGTTATAACTGGTCCGTTGCTAGAACCCTCGGGAAAGGCTCCGAAGATCCGTGCCAGGGTACCAGGACTTCAACAACGCGAGCACCATCTCCGAGCCGCCGCATGCCACCCATTCCCGCGATATATCCATGAGATCAACAGTAGCGCCAAGTTTATTAGTCGGGGCGAAGTAGGCAGGGCTTCGTCAGGCCAGAGGTACGTGAAGACATCCAAGGCAGCGTTACTCATTCGGCCGGCCTCCTCAGTCACCACCGCAACCAGCTCCTTAGGGCACAGATCCCGGCCTGCGTCCGCCTCAGGCACGTGGGCAAGAGCTCGGTTAGTCGCCTCAGGATATTGAGCTGTGCTCGGCCAAACAAACTATTAAAAACTGGCTATGACAAGCAAAAAACAAGTTTAGCAGATGAAGAATGACTTATTGATGACGATCTTGGCAATCTAATTCAGCTTCGCCTGTGTGGCCTTCTCCCAGGTCTTCGCGTCCTTCATCGCCTCCTCCTGCTTCTTGTACAAGCCCTCGAGGTTCTTGAGGGCATCGGCGCGGATACCGGCGGTCTTCTTGGCCTGGCCGGCTGCAACCTCCATCTTGTTTTGATGCTCCACCAGTTCATTAATCTGAGCCTGGCAAGTATTATTGGATTCCTGTAGCTGGAGCACCTCCACCTTCAGCCGGTCCACCTCCCGCTCCCTGTCCACTAGCATGGTTGCAGGAGGGTACCTGATGGTCAACAAAAACCGCAAAAATTGGCGCAACTGTGAAGACATGACAGAGCAAGCAATCTTATGCCCCATGTCTTGCGCATTCTTGGTCACCTCAGCAAAAGCCTTCTACGGAAGAAGGAAAGAAATGAAAAAGAGCACGAGCAAAACATCTAAGGCAAAAGCGAATAAGCCTGGAAAGACCCTTACCTCCAGAGAAATGCCCAACGCCTTAGCCTCCGCAAGAAACAATAGCAAAAGTGTTTGGGAAAGTAGATATGTTTTGGACGTATCATCACGCACCCCCAGTCCAATGGGCAGTGCGAGCGAGCGAACGGCCTGGTCCTAGCCGGAATCAAGCCCCGGCTGATCAAGCCACTAATGAGATTCCCCAGATGTTGGATACAAGAGTTGTTGGCTGTATTGTGGAGTCTGCGCACCATGCCAAACCTCTCCACTGGCTACACGCCATTCTTCCTCGTCTACAGAGGGGAGGCGGTCCTGCAAACTAACATAGAGTTCGACACACCTCGCAAGCTGTTATACACAGAGAAGCAAGCTAAAGAAGCATGTGAGGATATCGTTGACCTCCTCAAAGAGGCGCACGAGCTGGCCTTGTCCAGGTCCGCCATCTACCAGTAGAACTTGCGCCTCTACCACGCTAGCCGGATCCGCCACGTCTCGTTCCGAGAGGGTGACCTAGTGCTGTGACTGGTACAGAACACCAAGGGTATGCACAAGTTGTCTCCCCCTTGGTAGGGGCCATTCATCGTCAGTCGAGCACTGCAGAACAACCCATACTACCTCATTGACGCCCGCCAGTCGGCAAAGAACAAGATGGACCATTTTGACGAAGAAACCGAGTGCCCATGGAATGTGGACCTGCTTTGCCCATTTTACACTTAAACTGAAGTGCACGTATCTTAATTTTATGCAGTGAACAAGTTGAGGAGCCTCGACATAGTCTTAGGGACTCCATAATCATTTGGCATTTCTTGCTGCATCATTTGGCATTTTCTGACTGCATTATTTTTTAACCCCGGATCCGACGATCTCTCCCGGGGAATCGTCGGGTGGCCCAGACGGTCGCGCGTTCCAAGTGACGAAGTATTGTATGCGGCTCTGAGGGCTTCCTCTTCGGTTCCGGCTGTAGACCACAATCCGGCTGACAGTTGGGCAAGAGCAAAAATCTCGAGGACCCCTACACGAAAAGTCATAAGGAAAACAAAAACGTCTGGACGATCCGGTTCCGATCACTCACTCGACACTGATAACAGAAATCTGAAGTATCATGCAGTACGCTCACTAGCTACCCCTTCGGTTCCGGCTGCAGACCGCAACCCGACTCGCGGCCGAAAATGACATAGCTTATACAACCAATGTTCATCGAGAAGAGGACAAAGTTGTTGGCCTAGCGCGAAACGGCAAAGTTTCCAACCTAAATGAATGAACTTCAAACTATGTTCCTCTTATGCATATCTAACACATAAACCATCACTTGTGTTTTATTTTTGCACGAGTCAAAATCCAAGCCAAGTACCAGGGACGGGTGCTGATCAACCCATGCAGACGGTAGAAGGCAGAAAGGAGCTTCGGCCCAGCTGGATCCTCCATCCGGCCTGAACCTCGGGGACTACACCCTATGGGTGTGCTCCCGCGCCCCCACACAAAGGCCTACAAACAACAACAACAACAACAACAACAACAACAACAACAACAACAGAAAGGAGCTTTGACCCGGCTGGATTTTCCAGCCAACCCAAACCTCGAGGACTACACCTTGTGGGTGCGCTCCCGCGCCCCCACACAAACGCCCGCAAATGGAAAAGGCAAATATCAAACAATCAGAAGGTGCAACAAAATAGCATGAGACAATATTATAAAGGGAGACAAGCTCCCATCAAAGTTCAATGTAGCATAAGGACAAGCTGTTCGCACGCACACGAACAAAGGACAAGTTTCACAAGATACAAATACTCCTGCATACCAGGGATCAGGCCTGGGGCTCCAAAGAAGGTTCAGTGGCATCCGCTGCAGGCTGGCTGCTAGAGGCGACATTTTCTGTAGAAGCCAGGTTGGAACCCGGCGGAGCCCAGCAGAACGCCTCTGGCATTTCCGGGTCGCTGAAGTCCCGATCCAGCTGGACGAAGCTCCCAATCTTGACACTGCAAGAGCGGATGTTAGGGACCTTGGCGTGAAGCTGGTTATAACTGGTCCGTTGCTAGAACCCTCGGGAAAGGCTCCGAAGATCCGTGCCAGGGTACCAGGACTTCAACAACGCGAGCACCATCTCCGAGCCGCCGCATGCCACCCATTCCCGCGATATATCCATGAGATCAACAGTAGCGCCAAGTTTATTAGTCGGGGCGAAGTAGGCAGGGCTTCGTCAGGCCAGAGGTACGTGAAGACATCCAAGGCAGCGTTACTCATTCGGCCGGCCTCCTCAGTCACCACCGCAACCAGCTCCTTAGGGCACAGATCCCGGCCTGCGTCCGCCTCAGGCACGTGGGCAAGAGCTCGGTTAGTCGCCTCAGGATATTGAGCTGTGCTCGGCCAAACAAACTATTAAAAACTGGCTATGACAAGCAAAAAACAAGTTTAGCAGATGAAGAATGACTTATTGATGACGATCTTGGCAATCTAATTCAGCTTCGCCTGTGTGGCCTTCTCCCAGGTCTTCGCGTCCTTCATCGCCTCCTCCTGCTTCTTGTACAAGCCCTCGAGGTTCTTGAGGGCGTCGGCGCGGATACCGGCGGTCTTCTTGGCCTGGCCGGCTGCAACCTCCATCTTGTTTTGATGCTCCACCAGTTCATTAATCTGAGCCTGGCAAGTATTATTGGATTCCTGTAGCTGGAGCACCTCCACCTTCAGCCGGTCCACCTCCCGCTCCCTGTCCACTAGCATGGTTGCAGGAGGGTACCTGATGGTCAACAAAAACCGCAAAAATTGGCGCAACTGTGAAGACATGACAGAGCAAGCAATCTTATGCCCCATGTCTTGCGCATTCTTGGTCACCTCAGCAAAAGCCTTCTACGGAAGAAGGAAAGAAATGAAAAAGAGCACGAGCAAAACATCTAAGGCAAAAGCGAATAAGCCTGGAAAGACCCTTACCTCCAGAGAAATGCCCAACGCCTTAGCCTCCGCAAGCCCCTGCTCCATCACCGTCGCCAGGCAGCGTGCCCGGTCGAGGGAGACAGGTGCCGACTCAGAGAGCTGGGAGAGAGCAGCTCCCGGCTCCAGCAAGGCTAGGTCCGGCTTGTAGCCAGTCACCAGTACCTCCTCCTCGTCGCTGGTAGCAGCCCACGCGGTCCTCGCCATGACTTCCCTAGCCCCATCGCTCGCACCGCTAGAGCCGGAGGCCGCCACTTGCCCGCCATCGCCTGCACCCGGCCGCGTGGACACATCCAATGCCACCTCCACAGGTTCCTCAACTTGGTAGGCGGCCGAGCTCGGCTGAGGTTGCCCAAGATAGGGTTCGTTCCCTTCGTGAGCCGGAGTGGAGGAACAACGACATCACTCCCACCCGCAAACGTCTAAGCAAGTCTAGATGTGGCCGAGGCATGATGCAGAAGTGCAGGGGCAACCGATGGAGATGCCTCTAGCGCAGCCGCAACAGCCTTAGACGGCATGGGTGCAGAGGGCGCAACCGGCTCAGCTGGCCCCTCAGCTACATCTGGAGCTTGGGCGGACACAGTGGCAATGATGGCGGAGCCTTCCAACAACATCACCTCGCTGGACAAAGAAAACAAGACAAAGCTAAGCAAAGGACAAGTCAACGGTCATACAGAGAAGAGCAAAGGCACATACTCGGCAACACTTGGCGTGACGACCACGGCCCTCGTTCGGCGAGACCTCTTCGCGCCACCGCCCGTGGGGGCGGTGTTGGCCGAAGCCACCTGCTCCCCCCTTGCCCTTGCCGCGGTAGTAGGGGCAGGAGGCGCGTCCTCGTCATGTGCGGCTGCGCCAGTAAAGATAAGACATCAAGAATTTGGATGAAGATAATGTCAAGAAAATAAACGCAAGGAGAAAACGCTCACCAGGCGGGTCCTCGCAACCCTCGTCGACCCAAGTGGGGAAGCGCTCTGGATCCATATGCGGATAGTTATGCGGCTTGAGGTCGGCCAAGAAGAGGGGAAGCTCATGGTCTCCCATGCCGTCCTCAGTTGTGCCGTGAAAAGCTACTCAAAAGGGGCAGATAAGGAGCAATAAGAAACCCTTCGGGAAAAATCCACCTGGAAAGAAAAGAAAACTAACCTTCGGTAGCAAGCGAAGCTCTAGCCCTCCTCCAGGTCCTCCTTCGAGATCGTGGCTACAGCGGAAGCACGTGGCGCATCATACAGGACAAGGAGATGTACCGTGAGGCGAGCCGCTCCCTCTCCACTAGCACCTCCATCTGGGCCTCCATCCGGTCCATGTCCTCCTAGGTTCCCAAACCCTTCATGGTTGGAGAAGGGAGGCATCTGGATCCAATCGATGTTGGTGGCATTGTGCACTGATGAGTCCAAAATTGATGCATATTTGAGTATAAAAATTATTCATATTTTCACTCATTACATGTTACATCTATCTATAACTATGCCTATTGTGTATGATTATTAGTTTTCATTCATTTCCGCATGGGCTTTGCTCAATATTAGTTTTATTACCTTTTTCTTGTTTTTGATTTGTGTGTAGGTAATATGGAGAATCATGGATAAAAGGATCCAAGAGGATTCAATATGGAGGAGTTGAAGGCACCAGACATAGCCATTTGAGGGGAGGAAGAAATGGATTTTTCTATCAACTCCAAATGAAGATCCAATGCATGGTGTTGTATCCCTCATCCATACGAATCCAATGAGCCAAAAAACACCTCAATCAGAGTTCATATGAAGAAATGGCGACCAAAACACTACAAACTTCAGAAGGCTTAATGACCCCTGGTGCGGGCGGAGCTCGCCCGTACCGTACGGCCGTACCGCCCTGCGACGACTTCGTTTCTTCAAACAGAACAAAATTTGTGAAGGCCCAATGGGCATATTCGGCCCCTAGCTCCGTCGGTTTGCAGAACCGACCTCTAGATGCCTATTTAAAGAGGGGGAAACCCTAGAACAAGGTAGTGAGTCCACACACACCACATGGGTAGATCCCTGCCGCTCTGCCACCTCTACAGCCGCCATCCACAAGATCTACATCACCATAGCACTCAAGGGAGAGAGGACACTTGCATCTTGAAGGGCTACACATCGATCTTCATCAACAACGTCTCCAATTCTGATCCCCTTTGTTTACTTTGTTGTGACCCAATCTCTATTGTGGGTTTGCACTTGTATTAAATTGTACCTTCATATTGCATCCATACAATTGCCATGATGTTGATCCCCTTTATGTATGAGTAGTTGTCTTGTTCTTGGAGAGAGATGGTGAAACCCTAGTATTATTATGCATTGAAATAAAGATGATCTATTACTTGTGTACAAAGATCCATTGATCTATGAATTGTGTTTGATCTCTCTCTTTAGATGGTATGTGTAGTCGGCCGCATATCATTCTCCCTTGGGACTAAAGAGAGGGACAAATCCTTTGGACGTATCTTGGAAGCATGTCCAGAATGCCCCGTGACAGATTAGCGTCGGCTTGTAACCTACACGGTCAAAGGAGGATTAAAGAGGGACTCCCTAAGCTAATTACGATATTCATGGGGAAACCCTTAATTGCGGTGGTTTGTATGGATGACTGATCTCAAACATCGCAGTGGTTATTTAGAGGTGACATCACTCTTGGCTCAACAAAGTGGCTTCCTATGAGCCTTGTAGTGAACATCTTATTATTAAGCTCTCTTCACACATATCATGACATAAGAAATAGGTTATCCTAATCATTTATAATTATTCCATGCTAGTGGTGAATCCTACACTCATTGAGAACCCCTTAACCACATCACACAACACTTCATAGATACTCTCTTGCTTTACTTTATGTTTTTTAATTACTTTGTTCTTGTTTAGTTTAGCACTTGTCCAAACACACTCTTTATACACCATTACTTGGAATTAGAGATAACTTACAAGTACTCTAGTGAATAGTAACGAGGGGCATAAAGACCTTTACCAATAGCTCTTTGTGGGTTCGATATCTTTACTTCAAAACTAGCTACAATTGATCTGTGCACTTGCAGTCATCACACACGTAGAAATACAAGCGCTGCCACAGCTTCACCGTGCCGGGGAGATCCAGCTACGGCATCACGGACGACGACCGCGGGTAGACGGTGCAGCACTCGGTCTCCGTCAAGGGCCCATCCTTTCCCACCAACTAGGTCTTGAACTTGAAGGATTTAAGGAAGTTCGCCGCGTCTGGACGAATCCCCAAGTAAGACTCCCAGCAAGCTGCATGATGCGACAGCTGCGCGATGGCGTTCGCCCCCAGATGGTGAAGCTGGAGGTCGAACATGCCAAAGAGCTGAAGTACAAACTTTCTCGCCGGTAAGCCAAAGCCATGGGCGAAGTGCGCGAGGAAGACCACGACCTCGCTGGGCTGAGAGTTGGGGACCCGCTCCTTCTCTGGCGCGAGGCGGTGCTTCACCACCCGCTCTGACAGGATAAACTTTCCCCGCCGGTATTTGAGGATGAGGTCCTCGGTGACGTAGGGGCCGCACTAGCCTCCACCCTTCTCCGGTAGCATATTGTCAGGTGAAGTTGCCGTGGCGGAGAAACGAGGCCCCATCGTCGCGAGGAGACACAGCGGCGTCGATGCCGAAAGACTGGCGACGCAAGGGTGAAAAGAGGCTGAGCGCAAGGACAAGAGCGACAAGCAGCATGAGAAATATGAAGTGGGGAAAACCCCCTCCCCGCGGCCCTATTTATCGCCATGGGTCGAGCACGCCCCTGCGCTCCCTTCCACCACGTGGCAGCCAACCGCCCACTTCCCCCACGATGCTTCGGTTGCGGATCCCGTGCGCTAGCGTGACACCCACAAAAGACCCCACATGCGTTACTACGAGAGGCGAGGCGTGCGCACGACTCCCAAGAAACTTCAATGATCAATCGTGCATGCGATTACCAAAAACTGTCGCTGGAGAGCAAATGGCCAATATGATGCGACGGCCATCAGAACTGCCAGACGTGGCTGGCGTAAGCACTGACCTTAGCGACCAGGTGATCCATCTCCCCTCTCCGGGTGCGTCATCTGGTCGTTTCAATCGCTGCTCATACCCTGTGGGTGGGCCTACGATTCCGTAGCCGGTAAACTCCAGCCGGGAAACAACAAGCACCTCGAGCTGGAAAATGACAAACGCTTGAAGATAAATCTACAAACAATTTTTTCATCACTAACCATTTCAGTTCGGTCAATGAGCACGCAAGAACTTCTCCATAAGGCGAAGTCCCAACGCGCTCGGGGACTAGTGTCGGGGGGATGGCCCCCAGATAGGCCAAGCCAGGCTCAACTGGCCGGCTCCAAGAGAGCCTGGCCGGATGGCCGCAAGACAAAAAACCACAACCGGGTGGACCGCTCCATCCGGTCCGCCCTCAAGGTTCCCTGGCTGGCCTGTCTAGCCGGATAGCCAGAAGAATCGGCTAGGTGGCCGCTTCCACCCGTCCGCCTCGGATTCGGTGGCAAGGCTACGGAAGGGGTGATGCTCCTTGCTGAGCACGCCCCTAACTCCTTGCATCATCAAACAGGCTGGCGCGCCGCCCCTGCTGACGCTACAAGACAATTGGGCCGAAGTGCCAAAGCTAGAAGCTGAGCGAGGCGCTTCCGGCTGACCGCTAAAGCCTCAATTGACCGTTAAAGCGCTGGATGACGACTAAAGCACCAACGTTGTTGCACTGTAGCACTGTCCCCTATACTAGAGGCTTGACTGGGCCCTGGCCCACCGGCTGGACCCGGCCAGCAGGTCCGCTTTGTAAACCCAAAGCCCAAACAGTAAACCCTAAAACCCACATTGTAACCTACCTCTCCCAACCAGTATATAAGGGAGGGTAGGGCTAGTGTTCTAGATAAGCTAGTAGATTCAAGTTCTTTCTCATAATTCATCCTCTTCCTCTAGCTCTCCATAGTAGCTAAGGAAATAGCTTAAGGAGCACTTGTACTGGGCATTCGTCCTCAATATAGTAGATCCTTACAGGAGTATGAGTGTTACCTCGCCAAGAGGGTTTCGAACCTGGGTACATTGTTATGTCTACAGTATCTATGCCTAACCTGTTATGAGTAGTCACCGATAGCATCTTGATTGTCCTCTCTCATGCCATCCCCGATGGCACTGCCGTGTTCCACACCACGATAGGTCCGCATTTTTTTGAAATTTGAAGAAAAAAAATTATGGCCCATATTGATGGCACTGCCGTGTTCCACACCACGACAGGTCCGCTTTTTTTTGAAATTTGAAGAAAAAAAATTATGACGTATATTGTGAATATGCGTCACAAAAATTTAAGGTCTAGTCCGTCTTTTTTTTGAAATTTGGAAAAAAAATCTATGGCGCATATCAGCAATATGCACCACGAAATTACAATTAAGTGACGAGCGCATCCCATATGCGTCACAAAATTGCAAAATAGGTGCGCCACTGATAAGCTTTTTCCTAGTGCTATGTTCTTTAGTGAAGCTTGTGCATTGATATTAATTTTATAAGGCTCCACTTTTTTCCCGTCAAAAAGACAACCATATGCACCACATAAAAGTTAGGATATTTGTGAGAGACGCATGTGGATGCGGCAGGTTAAACATGTTTAGCAGAATTTGAGTTAAAGACTGTATTTTGGATCATGAATTCAGTTCTGATGTACCAAGGGTGGCTGAACCAAGCAGCTTTAACGAAGTGGCAAGTAAACTGTACCATGTTGCTTGTGCTCTGCATGCAAAAAAGCAAGTCCATACTAGTAAAACATGCATCATCGCACCATACAGCTTCAATCGCACAATACAGCTTCAACAAAGCAGAGATCACTCGTCAAACGTTAGGAGAAGAGACCATGCCACTGTGACTTTCATCTCACATGAGCCGACCTTTAATGTCAGCTGGCTCCTACCAGCTTCCTTGGGTGTGAAAATCTGCTCATTGCTCAACACATCATTGCTGCTACCAACAGGCGGCAGTGCCTTCACAGAGAGATTGAGCTTTCCATCAACTTCAACACCAACAACACGGCGGAAGAGCCTAATCTTTTTTCCATCGTTTTCGAGAGGCAATCCATCATCACCAAAAGAAAGCAGCAGCATTTCCATGGCGTCCATGCTAGCAGTACTGACCGTAAATGCACCTCCATGACCATATGGCCATTTCCCACTACTGACCTCCACATTGATTATAGCCTCTACTGAGTTGACGATGTGCCCAATGGTCAACTCCAGCGTGCTAAGCCTGCTAGACAGGACACGCTTCTCGATGAATGACTGACTCAGGCCGTTCTGTATGTACCCAGTAGCCAGGTAGCTGAAATCTTTATCATCAGAATCATTAGAACTGCCCTTGATCTTCAGCTCAGCCTCAATATATGAATGATGTACCGACAACACAGCAGCACGGGAAGGACCGGTCAGAGTCAGATACGGATCCTGCACACCACACAAAACAGATATGATTAGTATACAGTCGATTGATCCCAATGAAGTGCATAAATGATGGCAGACTATAGCTCATACCAAGTGACGTGTAAAAAATAAGGTTAATTTGTCAAGTATGCATGCATCATTTAAAAGACCCTTCTGCAATGGCTTGCAAACAATCATTTTCAAGCACCACTTAACAAGACAGAACACAAGAAACTCTATAGGTAGTGCCAAAGAAAAATGAGAATTCAAACTCAAATGAAGTTTGTGGCTCAACAATTGGCCTAACCATTAAGGATGTGCATGTAAAGAGGCCATAATTTTCAAGAGCAAAGACAGGATTGTGGCAAAAAGTTGCAGGCCCTACAGACCCCACTACTCCTAATTTGGTCTACCCTTCTGATTGTGTGCCCATATGGGTCGTCTCGCCTACCCTTCCGACCACTCAGTGATTGGTCAGCTGATTCACCACTCACATCTCCCCTTCTGCCAATCAACAAATTTCCTCATCTTTAACCTCAATCACTCGTGTTCCCAACCATTCCCCCGCGGGAAGCGGATGGTGATGGTACCCCAAGTTCACACAACAGTAATGATCTGAACTCACGTGCGTTTCCGCTGCCTCAAGTTATTTCTCTAATGCCAGCGGGGTACCTTGAGGCAGTGGAAATGCACGTGCGTTTCACACACAAGTTTCTGCGTTCCAGTTCCTTTTGCACATGAAGTATGCTTTTCAGAATTGGCAGCCTGTCTCAATTCAAGTAATTTTACTTCTCATATCAAATGGGTGCATGACCATTATTGTGGTGCCAGGTATTCCCTGAATTTGCGGTTTTGCACAATCACCAGCAAGAAGATCCAATGATGACTACATAAACTACTGTTAGACAAATTAAACATTTCCCTACTGACAGTGAGTAAGTGTGATGCATGCAAGTATGCATCTAATGTGGATCCATGAACTTAAATGGTACGTATATATTTACATGATGATCTGTTATGTTACGGTTTACGAGTATGTACTATTTTCAATTATTTTTAGTGTTGTTATCAGTACCGGTTGACAAGTATTATATTCATTATACATGTATAATTCCCACAGCAAACATACCCTAATTAAGATTAAGTTGACGTCAGAACTATGTATTACCTTCAAACATCAAACAATTACATGACAAATAAATAGACAGAAACAAAAAATAAACAAACACCAACTCTAGTCAAATAAGAAAAGATCAACAGCAATGCAATCTTGCATGTGATCAAATTAGAAAAGAATATACCTTCTTGGTGACGGTTTGGCAGTTATCCCTTTCGCGATCAAAGATGATATTGCGATTATGGTCGACCGTGTCACGTACAGCAAGCTTGCCGTAGACGTACAATGGCCAACCGATGCCTTCCTTTGTATCCACGACTTTGACAGAGAAGATCTGCAGAGTTTCACGTGGGCCAGCATACTCATATACATGGTCGGTGAAACGCATGGGGGGGGGGGGGGGGGGGGGGGGGATAGAAGCTGCAACAACATTATAATTAGTCAAATAGTGATTGTTGGTACACAGGTATGTAGGAAGTTTATTCTAGCTGCAAAGTAACAACAGTTTGTATTAGGGATTGGTATATATATAGGAGTAAAAGGTCGGTACAGCATAATTCTGACAGCTTACTACAGCTAGCTCATTACAGTTAACCAAGATGGCAAAATCAAGTTTGTTACTGCTACCATATACTACCTCCGTTCCATAATGTAAGTCTTTCTGACAATTTAAATTGAACTGCTAAAAGGCTTACATTTTGGAACGGGGGTAGTAGCTTACTGCCTAAGGCTTACATACTGAATAGTACTACTAGAACCTACTGTCTTAACTCCTAAGCAAACAGTGATCATAAAAGACTTAAAAGTTGACATGCATGGTAGTGTGAGCAAATTAAAAGAGCAAGAGCCAAAGGACGATTACTGATGGTCTCGTACGTTCCGTAGCGGGCAAGACCAGCGAAAGAGAAGTTCCACGAATCGCGGCAGAGCCGAGCTTCGTAGGCGTTCCAATCGGAGCTGGATTCAGATTCGGGTTCCAACTCCGCCTCCTTTTCCCACGCCGCCAAATATGCTGCTGCCTTGTCCTCACGCGGCGCTTTCTCCAGATTGCCCTTCTTCACCTTGTCCATCTCAACTTTCCTGAGAGCCATTCTGCCTTTGCGATGATTCTTCTTCTTTTGTTTCCGTTGCTGATTTTCTTTTCTCTGTGGCTGATTTTCTTGTTTCTGTGGCTGATTTTTCAGCAGCTTGGCCAGCATCTTCTTCTGATCCCCCGGTTGCATACTCTGCATCAGATTCTGCAGGACCTCAGACCTCGTCAGGGCGTCCATCTCATCCGCATCCCCCCCTTGTACCCCAGGTCTCTGCTCCGCCGCATGCAACTGCAGTCCCTCCTCAGATATCCGCTTGCTCTGCATCTCCATCTCTCCCTCCGCATCGCCGCCTTGTACCGCACGGAACTTGAGTCCCACATCTGATCTCCCGTTGCTCGGCATCTCCTCCCTCATCTCCATCTGCTCCTCCGAATCCCCCCCTCGTACCGCAGGCATCTTCCCCGCCGCATCCACCCGCCGCCCCGCATCAGGTCTCCTGCTTCTCTCCATATACAAATCCAGCACCTCCCCGAGAAAGCTGCGTCAGCTGATCAATCTCTTCTCTTCTGGCAAGCGAGCCGCAGCTCTGGCTTCTGTACCAAAAGCACGGAAAGGAAACCCTATATCGATGCGTTGGTTCGGGGTCGTGTTGTACTCTTGTTTGGGGGGAAACTCAGCCGCATGGGTTTGGGCTTCTCACTTGGAATTTCCTATCTACTCCCGTTTAGAAATATACTCACTCCGTTAAAAAAACGTTTTAACTTTGTGAATCCATTGAATCGGTGTCAACGTATACACTAAAAAGTGTGATTTCACAAAGCTAAATTGTCTTATATTTCTGAACAGAGAGAGTAAGACGTTTTAGCTTTGTGAATCGAATGTATTTAGACATCTTTTAGTGTATAGCTTCGTAGAGGTTAAGAGTGAACCTATATACTAAAAAGCGTCTAGATATATTTATTTCACAAAGTTAAAATTTCTTATATTTCTGAACAGAGGGAGTACCTCCCATGCCCTGGCCTACTCCCAGCGGGTTGATTCAAATCGGCGACGCAAATGGTCGGATCCTATCTGAATAGATCGGTGTCGTGGTATTGCTGACGAGTACGCCATGGAGGGTTCCTCACATAGCGTGTTTAGAGAGGTGGGGGAAGGCGACGAGTTGGCGGGTACGAGGTACCACAGGTTACCCAGGTTCAAGTCATACAATGGTGGCAGAACTCTACTCCTGCTATAAATCACTATAATGGCAATACCTCGAGTTACAGGGATTGGTTCGATGTGTGAGGTATTGTACGTTGTACGTCTGTATCGTTATCGTGCCCTAAACGTTCCCATAGGTCCGGCTTATAAAGGCACTAGAACCTAGAGTTACAGGGAAAGAACCTTGCCGGACAAGGTAAACAGGTATACACTAATACTAACTAGTCTTCGTGTCTTGTACTCCAAGGCTCCGAGTATGTTAGTGACTTTCAGGTAGACTTCCTACATCCGGCATGGGCCTCCCTTCTGGATCCGTCTAACTGGACCGTCCAACAGGCCATAGGCCATGCCGGATTAGAGATATGCAATGGTGATACCCATTTAGCATATCCCCAACAGTAGTCCTCGGAGGACTTCGAGATCTTGCGTCGTCTTGCCCATTGGTCTTGAATGCTCTGTCTAGGTGATGCCGGCAATTCGTCAAGCAATATCTCGAAGGTCTCCCAAAGAACCCTGCAATCTTCTCCATCTTCGTAATGTAGCCGGAGATTCTTCAAATCCTTTCTCCTAGAGTCAGATAGTTTTTGCCTTCCATAGAATCTTTGGATGTGACGCTTCTACTGCAACAGTCAGAAAGATGACAAAGGCTACAGCCTACGCTACCTGAAACTCACATATACTAGGGGATTAAACATTAGCTATTTTCGCGCTCGCAAAATCCGAAACGTTAGCAGCAAAATGGAGGACGTGGCGAAATTACTGCGCATGTAGTTCATCTCCATGTTGGCAACATTGTATCCGTTGGATCTCCTTGCACGAATCTTGACGCTGGGGCCTATAAATATTTACTACAGCTTAGGCATCTCCTTTTACCCGCATTCTTCCCTACGTCGTCTTCCTCCTCCCGCCGTGTGACCGTTCGAGCTCCCTCAGCGGAAAACCCTAGCCAGATTATTTCCTCCCCCCAAATCTCCATCCATCCACACAATGGCCTACAGCAACAACGCTCCGTCGATGGCGATGTAGCATCCCAATTGTCTAACAATTGTAATGCTACTTGTCCTAGTAAGATATTGACTACTTCATATACATTATTGTTGCATCATAATTATATCATGCTCATGTCATCATGCCACCTTGCATTTGAGCATCATATCAAACCCTTTTTCTTTTGGTTCTTCTCTCACATGCATTATTAATTGTATTTGCCTCTTGATATTGTATTTGGCTATTGATATATTGTCTAAATGCCCAAGTTGAGTTGGGGGCATATCTTTTGTTTCAATTCCATCATCTTTCCTTTCCACCACTTTATAATTCCACCATCCTACTAGTTCATGAGCTTGTTGTCTTTATTTTGGTTTTATCTAGCTCATGGGCAATAGGGTGGATCTAGTCCTTTAAATTTCCTTTGCTTGGCTTTATTCCACTTCTTGGAAATGCATGAGAATAATGCCATAATATTATTATTGTTTTCACAAAATAAATCATGGCATTATTATTTTGCATGGGCCATGCACAATTCTTCACCACCTTTTTACTCCATTGGTTTTCCTTTGGATTTGAGGGATCCTATCTTGGGAAACCATCTTCTACCATTCCACCATCCCCATAGTCTCACCCACATCTCTTTCTTTTATTTATTTTATTTTCTACATGTATGTTCATATGTGACTCTTTCCACCTATTTTCTTTTCTTCCTTTTCCTTTCTTGTTTCTCCTCCACATTATCTCAAGCAAGATCAAGCTTCATGTTTCTTCTTGGTTTGGCCTCATAAACCAAATTAAAATCTAAATACCTAATAAAACCTAACCTAGCTTTTCCCTCTCTCTCTCTCTCTCTAATTTCTCCTAAACCCTAACTCCACTTTACCTCTCTCTTTCACACCCCCTCTCTCTCTAACATGAGCACCACCTGACCCTCTCTCTCCCTGGCCCACCTCAGCTAACCCTAACCCTCTCCCCTAGCTAAGCTTAACCCGAGTCCCATCTAGACCTAGCCCGAGCTAACCACCCTCTCCCTTCTCTCTTTTCTCCACCGCGTTCTAGCCCCACCCTGCAGCCGCACGCCGCCCTGGTCCACCTGCAGCCCCTCCCCGCCGTGCCTACCAGCCCCAGGTCGAGCCCCAGCTCGAGCCAGCAGTGAGAGAGAAGAAAAAGGTGGCACCGAGGCCACCTTTATCTACCCTGCCACGGCTCCCTCTCCTCTCTCTCCCTCTCACTTTTCCCTCCTCCCCACGACTCTCCTGGCTCGCCAGATCTGCCCTGAGCTGCCCCTCCTCTTCTCCTTCTTCCTCCCCGACAACAGCTTCTGCCGCCGGTCGCCGCCAGCACCACCTCGTCCCCGTCGTTCCAGCCGAGCAACTCGCCTTGGAGGTGGCCTAGAAGCTCGAGGAGGTTCCTCTACGATGCCTTGTACCCGCTGACGCGAAGGAGAAGCTCCCAGGGCCGCCAGATCCTCGCCGACCTAACGAAACCCTAGTCGCCGGAGCGCCAGCGATCTCGCCGCTCCGCCGCTCCTCGCCACGATCCGCGCCCGCCGTCGAGCCCGCGGTGAGCCCCTCTTTTCTCCTGACACGGTCCGCCTCGCCGTACCGCCCCAGCCTCGCCGTTCGTTTCGTCGAACGCCCGTCGCGCGCCAGAGCTCGCCGTCGTCTGCAGCCTCCCCGCGCCGCGCAGCACCCTAACTAGGCCCCAGCCCCTCACCTGTCAACTTCCCTCGCCCTACCGCACTGGTTAGCCCCTCCGCGTGCACGCCCGTGACCCGGGATCGAATCCCCGCTCCGCTCCGCACGCGCGCTGTCCGTCAGACGATGAACACGAAGAACAGTACCGGGCCGTGGTAAAATTACATTAAGCCCCCCTTTTTGTTTCGCTCGCAACCCGCGCTCCTAGAGACCCCACCCGTCAGTCGCTCAAACATTCTTGCAGAAAACCCCTTTGCTTTCTCAGGCCGTAACCCGCGGTCCAGCTTGCGCCCCACCTGTCAGCCTCTGCCGTCTTCACCGCTGTCACGTGGGCCAGCGCCAGTTGGCCCACCTCGCAGACGCACAGGCTAGCCCAGCCCGCGGTGGAAAAAGGTTTTTCCGCGCGCGTGGCCCAGTCCGCGCAAGGCCCACCCGTCAGTGACTGGGGCTGATTTCGCCTGGGTGACAAAAGTGTTTTTTCCTAAGTCTGTTTTAATTAAATCTTTTTCAAAATGATTTAAATTCAAATCCAATTCGGATTCAAATAATTTTTAAAATACAAATCCAAATAATACATATAATATATGTTTTGGAATCATAAAAATGTGAGGAATTCAAATATGCCCTTCAAAATATGTTTTGAACAATTTAAATTTTCGAGATGATTAAAATTACAATAAAATGCCCTTATCCTTAATTAATTAATAACTTTTGTTTTATAACTCCAAATTTAACAAATAATATGTCTAAATCGATCAGCGCGACGAGCCTGTTCTATCTATGCAGTCCTTGTTCTGAATTGAAGCATGCATCATGTTGATATTAAAAATCTGAACTGTTTATGACAATAAAACTTGGTTAATTAAATAATAAAGTGCTTTCTTTCTTGTATTCACCCTCACCTTGCCATGCTACTTTAATGCCATGCAACTTGTGCATCATTCATCATCGCATGCTTGTTTGTTTGTCGCATTTTAATTCCTATGCTTGTGCACTTTATTTATGTTGGCCCTTGTTTGTTTGGTTCTTCTTCGAATAGACGCCCAGCAGAAGAATTACCAGGAATCCCAAGAGTACTACCCAGATCCATCTCTCACTTCAACTGAGCTGCCAGGCAAGCACTACCACATGCTTGCATACATACAGTACCTATTGCCTCTATCTTATTCTTGCATCATTGAGTCGCGATTGCATTAAATTGAATCCCAAGTACTGCATAGCCTTTACTATTAAACCCCACCAAAGCTTGTTCTCCATCCCATGAGCCATTACTACAGGAGTTGTTTGAGCCATGCGAGTCGTAGCAAAGCATGTGTAGGGTATGTGAGTGTCTGATGACTAACGAGGTACCTAAACAACATAACCTGAGTAGTAATGGGATAACTAATGAAAGAGGCACCGGTGAGCAATATCTGCTATTTGGTTTCTCATGCTCACTTGTGTCCCGTAGGACCCCGAGTACTTGATTCCTGTTCCTTGACTATTCGCACTATCCACATCCGGGAGGCCTTATGGACCCCCCCTGAGCCAGAGCTTGATTCATTCTTATTTCTTGGGGCCACAAAGTAGTTTGGGGATTTATTATTATCCTGTACTTATGCCATGTTACTGTTTTATTAAGATCGTGCGAGGAGCACCTGTACTGTTTAAGAATTGCGGAGTGTTTTCGCGGTATCGACAAGCCCAGTCACATTTTCGGGTTCCCAGTCGTTTACAGCCATTGGCGCAAACCTTGGGTCCGTCTCGGAGCCGGCCAACTTCGTTGCGGGTAGCTTAATGGGGTGGCCCCCTGAAATATTTCTGAATCCTGTGATTGCTTTGTCGTGAATGCCTCGTTGGGTTTTGATTTGGTTTTTCCGAGGTTGATCGAGTGTGTGTTGCTATTCGTGCACCCCTGCAGGGTAAATCTTTCTGAAAGCCGTGTCCGCGGTTATGGACGACTTGGAGCACAGTTTCTCGATCATAGACAAGTATAATTAAAGTACCGCTTTAAAATTGGCTAAGTACTTGATTAGTAAATAGTGCAATACTCATGGAATGGTTAATAAAACTGCCAACGGATGATGGGGGTTGTTCGTCCGCTTCCTCGTTGGTAAGCGAGGAGGAGGATGGATCTGTTAATTATACTGTTATAACTGTTGTTCTTAATTCACGGACATCCGTCTATCATTGGTTAGGCGTATGGTTAGCGAGTATCTGTAGAATTGTTAGGTATTATCTTTTGCTGCAATTGCGTCACCCCAGGTTGTGTCCCCTTTAGCGACATAAAGACTTGCTGAGTACCCCTAGGGTCTCACACGATAAATTGTTTGATTCAGATGAACAGGTGTACCCGCAAGATGGATACTGGGTGGAAGAGACAGGTGATGTTGGCAACGATCATTCGGTGTAGAGATTCCGGGAACGGGGATCCGTGTGATCTGTGGGCGGGATGTGTTTATTTATGGGGCATCTTATGCCGATTTGCTTCTTATCCGTACTCGGATCTTGTTTTCCGCTTCCGCTTGATACTCTGATGTGTGATGTATGAGGAGCTATCCTAAATTATTATATCTATCTAGGACATTTGGATCTTGCCGTATGGCGTTGCTATATTTCTATTTCTTTTAGATGGAATGGCTCTGAGGACTGTTGTATGTGGCTTGCATACATACCCATTTGTGTATGTAGTTGATCCCTGCCGATTACGTCGCTCGTTCTTGTCCCGTTGTCTAAAAGTGGTTAGGACGGCCGAAAGGTCTACCGTGAGTGGCCCTGGGCCCCACCGTACTATTTTAACCACTTTCGTTCATCCGGGCATTAACTAAGAGCGTAATTCACCGAGGTAGTTACAGGCGATGACTCCCAAGGCCTCGACTGAGTCATCACGAAGCGTTTCTGTTCCGCCGGAAGGGGTGGTGGTTCCAATCTCCGTCGTGGTGGAATCCACCGGCAGTGACCAGAAACGAGCGGTGCTAGACGCTGCAGAAGAAGATGTTGACTCCCACAATGGAGTATGGAAGGGTTCTGACCTCTCCGCCGAGCAGCTCCAAGAACTAATCGCTGAAGGCTATCTTCTTGCGACGGAGGGCTTGGCCTGGCAGTCAGCGCCGGCCGACGAGGTGGTCCCTTCTCCCCAAGCCGGAGAGAAACCTCAAATCTCAGCTAGTGTGTGGCGTTAGCCTGCCAGTCTCCGACTTCTTCCTCGAGATCCTCTGGCACTTCCGGGTACTTCCCCACAACCTCTCTCCCAACAACATCCTCATACTCAGCAATTTCATAGCTTTATGCAAAGGATACCTTGGAATTAGGCCTAGGTTAGATCTGTTTATCTACTTTTCACCATCAAGAGAGAGTCTGTAGAATCCAAGGATAAGCTACAGATTTGTAGAATAATCAGTTTTCAGATCCATACCTACCAGCTATTCCCTGGCACCGTCGGTCATGATTCCTGCAAGAACTGGCAGCAATCATACTTCTACGGCCCAGATATCCCTCTAGCTGGCCGCCAAGACTCATATCCTGACTTTGTTGACAGAGCCGCCGCCGAGGCCCCCACCTTGAGATCCCAAGGCCCCTTCCCGTCCGACGACGAGGCCTCTCGCGCCGTAAGGCGGTTCAAGTGGTTGGTAGATGAAGGACTGACCGGCTTGGACCTAGCCATGTGCTGGTTCACTAGGTGGATCCAACCTCTGTAGCACCATGCTGAGATGATGTGCAAGTACTCCAAGAGCAGGAAAGATCCTATGTGAATCTCGCATGACAACTTCCCTAATGACTCCATCAAGCTCCGGCTTAAGGACATCGTAAAGGTGAAAGACAAGAAGCGTGGCTTCAAGATCACCTTTGACATATTTGAAGGCGAGAAGTGCCTAGAGGTAACTGTCCTTCCTTTGTTACTTGTTATGTATATATACTCTAAGGTCTTTCATCTTGAATGCATTAATCACTTGACTCGTTGTTGGATCTATCAGCTGGCGACCTTGACGGCAGATCAAATGGCCTCCCAGGTCTATGACCCAAAGCTGAAAGACATCCACATTGTGTCTGATGATGATGCTCCCTAGGATCAGCCAGCTTCGGCAGCGTGAAAGCGGAAGAGCTCCACCTCTGACGCTACTGCCGAGGGCAAGAAGAAGAAAACGGAGAGTGGAGTCTCCAAGAAATCCACTGCCGCCTTAGAGGCAGAGAGGAAAAAGAAATCCACCAGCATTCCTTTAACTAAGTCGTCTGTAGTAGTGTAAGTATATTCATTCTCCGGCTTTAATTTGCGTTGCACTTGTTCAATTCCTGTACTTATACTGTGTACATTTCAGGAAGAAGTCTGGTGTTGGTCTGAGCCGAACGTCCAAAGATGTTAGGTGTTCCAAGAATATTCGTGACATGCTGACTAAGGATATGGCGGCCAAGTCCTCTCCCGCCATTGCTCCATCTAGCCTTGCCACCAAGCATGTAACAGGCTCCATTAGGCCTTCGTCCCCCATTATTCCCGAGACCTCTGTCATGGAGACAGATATCAACCCGACAACAGATGTTTTAGGCTCTATTGGCATGGACATTGCTCCAGGTGGCTAGGAGAAAGTACCTCCTCGAAAATGGCTGAAGCTCCGGCTAAGGATGCCATCGAGAAAGGTAAACAACTAGAAGGAGCGGAGGCGGAGGCAGTCATAGCAACGGACGAGGCGGGAGCCTTTGAGCCATCAATTGCCATCATAACATAGCAGGCGGCTAGGGCTTTATCCATGCCTCCGGCTTCAACAACTCCTCTTCCCTTGAATCCTCCGACTCTGTGCCTGGATGATCTCATTAAGTAGGAAGATGTTGTTTATAACAATGCCCGAACCTTTCACAATGCATATGCTCATTTGGCCAACAATCTGAAGGTTATTGCCATTGTAAGTCTCTGAACTTTACTCTTTTACTTTGTAATATATCCGCTATAGCCCCTGAGCTCTTAAGCGTAAAATCAATACTTTTTGGCCTGGGTGATCCAAAGAACCAAGTGTAGAACTTATCAGTGTAGCCCTCGAGTTTCTAGTTAGAATGAATGATTCCGACTAGATACTCTAAGAGAGAACACCTTTGAATTAAAATCTGATATTGTAGCCCCTAAGCATTTAGTTGAAACTGAATGGTTTTGACTAGATGCTCTAGAGAAACTAAGCACTTTGTATTCTTTACAGAATGAGAATAGCCGGAGAAAGGCCGCCAATGAGAGATTTGTCCAATTCCGAAAAGATCTGGATCTTGAACAGGGTAAAACAACCTTCGTGAAGGAACAGATTAAAAATAGCAAGCGTCTGTTTTCTTCTAACAACTCCTTATTTTCCTCATGGGTCCATTTCTTCCAAATTCTCATAATGCTTTTCCATTTTCCATCTTACAGAGGCCATTTCCAAAGCCAAGAGCACCACCGAGCAATCCAAACATATCCAGGAGCTTGATGATGAAAATAAAATCTTGAACAAAGACCTGGTTGATGTCGTCAAGGGCCATGAAGAGGCGATGAAGGTGATGCAAGAATCCGCTGACACTGAGATGCAGCACCTGAAGAATGAAATTGAGCAACTCAAGGAGAAAAACTAAGCTGCCAAAGAGCAGAATACTCGGAGCCTTGAGATGTTGAAAAAAATTCAGAAGGAGCATGACATCTTGGCGAAGACTTGCAAGCAAGATGAGACGAGAATTTTTGGTAACTTTCCTCTGACTTTGTCAATTCTGTAAGGTGGACACTTGTATTGTTATACTCATGACACTTGTCTCTAACAAAAACACAACTCCCATTGTTTTAATCAACATGGGTGAAGGTGCTCCGAATCCAAAGGAATGCATGATTCTTGTCGGCAACTTCATCAACACTGCCATCACTCAAGCCAAAGAGATAGCCCAGCCCCTGGATATAACCATCAAGGCGGCAGATTCTATGGCCAAGTACTCGGAGATCCTATGCCAAGCCCCCGAGAAGGTCAAGAGATGGAAATCCTCTTGCGTCCGGGCTGGTGCAAGGATGGCCTTATCCTTGGTCAAAGTGCACTATGACAATGCTGACTTGGACTTGATAACCTCCGGCATGCCAAAGTTTAACGAGGAAGGGAGTGAGTTCGATAGCGATGCTATATGGAACTCCCTCGCTGGCTACAACACCAAGGTTGCCAAGCTGACCAAGGCGGACGTCTTCGTGCCTGCCGAGGAGATGGACGATGATCTCGCGTCTTCGGAATCTAGGCCTGGTCCCTCTGAGTTTGATGATCTCTCCAGGAGTGGCTCTCCTGCTGCTGATGTAGTAGCGAAGTCCCCTACAACAGAGCCATAAAAACATTGATGTATTAAATGTATCTCTGCAGTGTGTATGCGGAAAAACTTTATGTGTTTGTAAGGCGGAATACTTGGCTACAAGCCTCCTGCTACTTAACTAGATCCAGCATGTATATTTTTTTTTAAGCAAGTGCTGGCTTATCCATTATTCTAGTTCGTATGCTTGACCTATCGTGATACAAAAGACTCGCAACACAAAACCATGCTCTCGGGTGATGATTCTAAATAGCACCGTCAAGAACCTAAGAACAAGATTGCCGGCTTTGAGTGCCAAAAAGTCACTACTCCGGAATCCACATAAAAACATCAGAAAACGTGTAGACCAGAAAACTTAAGCTAACACCCGTAGGCGGAATTTTCACAAGTGCAAATGCAAACTTGCGCATAAAAGGGTTTATATGATCAAAAAATGAACACTAAAGGAGGTAAAAGATTCAGAAAATATGAGTGAACCAAATGCTTTATTTCATCGATCATATAAAGTACTTATTACATAATATAAAATATGCTAAGTGTAAAAGGGACATTGTTGTGCTATGTTCCATGGCCGATCTATATCCGGGAAATCATCATCGGAGTCATGTTGCTTGCGCTTGAGATTTTTTGGCCTATCTTTCAACTCGCGAATATTGACGAGGTAATAGGAACCATTGAGCAATGATTTTCTTATGACAAATGATCCTTCCCAAGGCGGGGATAGTTTGTGTGATTTTTCCTGCTTGATTCTAAGCATCAGATCCCCCTCTTTAAATGAGCGATGCCTAATGCGGCGACTATGGTAGCCACATAGCTTCTGCTGGTAGATGGTGGATCTCCGGCATGCTAGCATGTGCTCTTCCTCAAGTAGGTCCACAGATAGGCGTCTGGACTCTTCAACGTCATCTTCCTCATAGGTGGAGACTCTTGGTGCATCGTGGAGGATGTCGAATGGTAGGACGGCTTCTGCTCCATAGACCATGAAGAAAGGGGTCAAGCCGGTAGATTTGTTGGGTGTTGTTCGTAAACTCCACAATACAGATGGCAACTCCTCCACCAGGCTCCAGCTGCTCTATGTAGCGGTGCCTCTAAGCGTGGCTTGATTCCTTGCAGAATTAGTCCATTGGCCCGTTCAACTTGCCCATTTGACTGTGGATGTGCCACAGATGCTAGGTCAAGGCGGATGCCTTTTTCAAGATAGTACTTCTCAACTTCTCTGAGAGACAAGTTTCTACCATTGTCGGTGATGATGCTATGTGGGAGAACAAATCTAACCACCAAATCCTGGGAAAATTTTAGGGATGTTGCCCCGTCGAGCTTCCTAATGGGTTTAGCTTCAATCCATTTTGTGAACTTGTCAACTGCTACTAGCAGATGTGTAAACCCACAAGGTGTTGTTTGCAAAGGCCCAACCATGTCAAGCCCCCAGACTGCGAATGGCCAAGTAATTAGTATGGTTCGCAGTTCTTCAGCTGGAACATTTGGTTGCCTTGCATAAAACTGGCACCCAAGATAGGTCCGTACCAACTTGTTGGTGTCCTCCTTGGTAGTTAACCAGAATCCTTGCCAAAAGGCCTTGGCCACCAGCGATCGGGGAGCGGCGTGATGCCCGCAATCTCTGAGATGTATCTCTCTGAGGATATCTATACCTTGTTGTTGGGAGACACACCATAGGAAAACTCCTGTGGTACTTCTTTTGTATAGCTAGCCATCAATGATGATCTTGCCTTTTTCTCTGCGTACTATCTACCGGCTTTCGACTTTGTCGGTGGGCAGTGTTCTGTCTTGAAGATAGTCCATGAACGGTTTCATCCAAGCCGGATAGGTCACTGTTACTGCATTAACAAATGAGTCCACTCTATCCAGGTTGTCAGGGTCCGCTCCCTTCATGGATGGGGTTTGTAAATGTTCTAGGAAAACGCCTGGTGGACTTGGTCGATGAGCGGATCCAAGTTTTGACAGCAGATCTGCCGCCTCATTCTCCTCCCTTTTGACGTACTTGACTTTGTAGTCATCAAAGCACTTGCCTATCTTGTCTACTTCGTCTCGATATGCCGCCATCATAGGTTACGCGTGTTCCAGGTGCCAGCCACCTGCTGGGCAACCAAGTCAGAATCTCCACAACAAACTATGCGCTTGATGCCAATATCCTTGGCCACACGAAGTCCGTGAATGAGGATTTATGCATGCTTCTCATCAAGCTGCATAACATTCTAGATATGGGCGACGGTAATGGGTTCGACGAGGAGTGGACCGTACAACACTTTGTCGGTGGGAGTAACCAAGGGGTTGCCAGCTACAAACGTTAACGGCGGTGGCGGTAGATTTGCTTGTTTGGCAGTACTGGGGCCTGTGGTGAGTTCATGTGCCTGCTGTAGGGGTATGGACGGAGGAGGCATGGCTTTGGCCAGACCCTAAGGATCGGCAGGCTTCTTTGCCGCTGCCGCTCTGGTAACCGCAGGTGTGGGCAGAGCTCTCTCACGTTCCGGTTCATGCTGATCTTCTTCTATCACGGTCCCAATGGCGACTAGCACCTGGCGGGAATTGGTAGTCTTGTCAGTAAGCTCCTCCCTCCCGATCTCCCTCATAGCGGTGTCGTATTCTTCCTCCGAGTTGGCGTCTGAGCCACTGCCATCCATATTGATGTCGGCATAGAGTGCGTCAAGGATTGAGTCAGAGTTGGCCTCGGTGTTTTCGATGGCGGAGCTTGAGGGGGATGGTGCAGGGCCATTACTTTTGTTGCCTCCTCCTACCTTAGGACCTGGCATGGCCTTGGTATTTTCCTCGGCGTCCGTGTAGTCGCTGACAATTGTGACCATCTCACCAAGGGTGAGTAGGTCGGCGGCTTGCCGTCTCCTAAGTGTATGCCGGAGGAGTGTTCCGGGCGTAAGCCCTTCCACAAAGTGGTAGACGAGATCGTCCGTCCGGTCACCATCTAGGGTTTCCCTCATCCTTAACCATCTAGCGAGGTATTCACGAGGAGATTTGTTGTCCCTCTGAACACATCTAGCCAGATCGAAGATGGTGACAACACTGACAAAGTGCGACCTCCGCATCTCTAACACTCGGGGAAGCCAAGCGGATTTGCGGGGTCCTTCCACTGTTATAATCTGCACAGGGGCGGTTTGGGTGGGCCTTGATTTTTTTTGATATGGACCGGCAAAATCCGGAGAGAGATCTGGGCCAGATCCTTCCGCGGATGTGTCTTGCCCAGAGGCGATCTGTGTGGGCCTTGACAAGCTTCCGACTTCCTGAGAGCTAGGAGTTGAGTCGGTTTTGCCGATGAAGATGTGGATGTCTCCGATGGAGATGACAAAGCAGCAAGTAGGGTTCGTTTTCATTGGGACCCATAATTCGTCTAGAGGTTGTCGGAGAAGAGAATGCGCCCAATGGCCACGGTGTTGTTGATTCCTACGAAGATCTTGGACCTCGCCCGGTGTAGAGCTCGAAGCGCCTCTTGCCCCACAGTAGGC
This sequence comes from Avena eriantha, assembly GCA_910589775.1. NCBI lineage: Eukaryota > Viridiplantae > Streptophyta > Magnoliopsida > Poales > Poaceae > Avena > Avena eriantha. Next base: position 7,215,410 of record OU342741.1, on the reverse strand, counting down.
GCCAACTGCAGTGGTATTGCCGACGAGTATGCCATGGAGGGTTCCTCATAGAGCGTTTTTAGAGAGGTGGGGAAGGCAGTGAGTTGGCGGGTACGAGGTAACACAGCTTACCCAGGTTCAAGTCACACAATGGTGGCGCAACTCTACTCTTGCTATAAATCACTATAATCGCAATACCTCGAGTTATAGGGATTGGTTCGATGTGTGAGATGTTGTACGTTGTACGTCTATATCATTATCGTGCCCTAAAGGCTCCCATAGGTCCGGCTTATAAAAGCACAAGAACCTAGAGTTATAGGAAATGGACCTTGTCGAACAAGGTAAAGAGTCCTACACTAATACTAACTATTCTTCGTGTCTTGTACTCCAAGGCTCCAAGTATGTCGGTGACTTCCACGTAGCCTTCCTATATCCGGCATGGGTCTCCCTTTGGATCCTTCTAACTGGGCCGCCCAACAGGCCATGGGCCATGCTACCAACTGTGGGCCACATGGGTTAGCCAGACTAGAGACATGCAATGGTGATACCCATTAAGCATATCCCCAACAGTCGGCTTACGGGTAGAATTTGGATCACGGTCTGGTCAGGTCGAGGGGTGCGTCTAGTGGCCCGATGCATTTTGATTGTCACAGCTACTGTCAACGCTTAAAGACCTGTCTCTAATGGTGATGGGACGTTGCTGATGGCTCTAAAATATGGCCATCTACGTCCACATTTAAACTAGATATTACTCATATTCTTGATGAAATCTCTCTCTAAACCCTGCCACTAATGCTAATATTCAGAGGGGTGTGCAATCCTTTCTTTTATATTTTTCCTGCGCAGATAATGTCGTTTAAAGGAGGGAATAACTACATTAAAGTCAAAGATACGAGATTTCCAACAACCAGAAGAAACCAAGAGCCGTATAATGGAGGCAGACGCTTTAATGACCAACTGTATGACCGGAGCAAAAATTCCGGCCATATAGCTCCGGTCGTATAGTTGGCGCCACCACCATTAGGTCAAACAGAACAACTTTCGTGAAGGGACCCCTATATAAAGAAGCCCCGGGTGACAAAAAAACAAGCCAGACCTCGCCAAAAAGCCTCTGCCATAGATCACCAGCCGCCTCCAGAACTCCAAACCCTTCTTCATCTCCATAGCCATATTCTACCACTTGTAATAGTAGATCTCTTCTCCGATTGGCGACATTGTAAGACTATTGCTATCAATCTTATGATTTTCATTACAATGTTTGTGATTGTTGATCTCATATCTATGTGTGAGTAATTATCATTGGGCTAAGGGCTTCGGCCTAGCCATGTAGCAATTGTGCATGTTATTTATCATGGATGGGATCGTGTATTAGTTTGTATGACATGATGATTATTGTATCCTCTCTTTCCTCAATCGAAGGACTTGTCAGGTACCTGATGGCTCAATGCACGGCGCCCAGAAAAGTGCTGGTGCAGTGTTGATGTCGAACTCGTTGGGAACCCCAAGAGGAAGGTATGATGAGCACAGCAGCAAGTTTCCCTCAGTTATGAAACCAAGGTTTAATCGAACCAGTAGGAGCAAGGAAACACCCCAAAGGTGTCACTAGCTGAGCTTTGGCAGGGCGCACTACCGGTGCTAGTAGCAACGTGGAGACCTGCACAACACAACCACAGAACTTTGTCCCCAACTTGCGATGAGGTTGTCAATCTCACCGTGTTTTCCGGAAAACAAAGTTTTAAACGTATCGAATGGAAAGAAGTAATAGTTTGCAGAAAGTAAACACAAAGCAGTAAACAATTGTAGATTGTATGTAAAGAAAAAGGACCGGGATCCATAGTTCACTAGAGGTGGCTCTCCTTAAGATAGATAACATGCTGGGTGAACAAATTACAGCGGGGCAATTGACAAACACCGAGAAAGCAATACATGCATATGCTAATCATCTTGAATCCTTTGAAACTTGATTGGGCATTACAACATTATACATAGACCGCCATCCAACTGCATCTATGACTAATAATCCACCTTCAGGTTATCATCCGAACCCCCTCCAGTATTAAGTTGCAAGCAACAGATTATTGCTTTACGAACTGCGTGTAAAGTAAACAATATGATTGTTCTATGAACAAAGGATTGTTGTTTTCTCCCTAGTAGCAACAGCACATCTAGTACCTTAGAGATTTCTATCACTTCCCCAGATTACCAGAGGCATGAACCCACTATCGAGCATAAATACTAACTCTTGGAGTTGCTAGCATCTACTTGGCCAAGATAGCTACTAACAACGGAAAGCATGCAAGATCACAAATAACAAAGACATGATAGAATCAATAATCAATCTGAAATAGCATCTCAATATCCATTGGATCCCCGCAAACACAACATGCAGAATTACAAATAGATGATCTTGATCATGAACGGAGCTCACAAGATCTAGACATCAAAGCACAAAGGAGGAGAACCAGCCATCTAGCTACTACATGGATCCGTAATCCAAGGATGAACTACTCACGCATCACACCGGAGGCTTGCATGGTGATGAAGAAGTCCTCCAGGGTGAACTCCCCTCTCCGGCAGGGTGCCGGGAAGAGCTTCAGATCCCTCCCGATCTAGGGATGGAGATGATGGCGGCTACAGACTCTTTCGTGGATTTTTGATCGGGTACTTAGGGTTTACGTCCCGAGGGCATCTTATAGTCGGAAGGGGAGGCCGAGGGGGTTCCAGGGGCCACCACACCACCCCCTAGCGCGGGCCAAGCCTAGCCGCATGGCCAGGTGGTGTGGCCGGCCTCTAGCTCTTCTTCGTCTCGTATTCTGGCACTTGATGACTTCTAGAAAAATAGGCACTTTGGCTTTTGTCCCGTCCAATTCCGAGAATATTCATTTTCTGACTTTCCTGGAACCAAAAACAGCAGAAAACAGGAAGCTGGCACTGTGGCTCTTGTTAATAGGTTAGTCCAAGAAATCATATGAAAAGTACTCCAAAGTTGGAAAAAAACACAAGAAAGTTGCTAAAACCAAGCATGGAACATCAAAAATTATAGATACATTTGCAATGTATCAGTACCCAAGACCCTGAGGGTTGAGCCAGGTATAGGGAGTATGAGTGATGACTGATCTGTAGGTTGGGAACCCTAGTGACAGAAGGGGGTAGTACGGCTGTATGTGAGGGATTTTCTTGGGATTAACGGTGACATCACTATGAATATCATTAGTTCTGTTTCTTCTATGGATGAGACTAGTAGGTTATTGCTATAAGCGGTTGCGGAGGCAATAGCAATTATGGATGCACTGCCCACATATAATTTATCTCGCTCTAACAAGTACATGCATACTTTATTTCTATCCTTTATTTCCATTAGATGTTTGGCACAGCTACAAGTGAAACCGAACGCCCTAGGCCCTCTCTCTCCATCATCGACAACAACAAAAAGAAGCAAGCTATTGGTCCGATAAAAACACAAAAGGAATTCTAAAACTCCCGAAGGTCTATTAAAGTAACTTCACTACGCATTCGCTTCCCGAGGATTTCATAACCTAGGTCTACTAGGGAAAAAGAAGCTATACTACATCCATAATCCGGATCGAAGGTATTAACCCTTTTTCCTGCGTCATTGCTAGGGAAGCAATAGCTACCCTGGTGAGGTTATTAGGAACCTTGCTAGTTTTAATTCTTGTTTTTAATTTTGTTAGTTTGCTTTTACTCTTTGATAAACCAAAAAAATAGTTAGCCTTTAAATTCTTGTTTTTACTATTATAATTCCTTGTTTAAGAAAACCCAAAACATAGGAAATATGGCTGAAAAGAAGCTTGGGGAGTTTGCTACTCCCAACAATGATTATTTGCATACTCCTATTACTCAACCAGCAATCGATATTGATGACTCTTAAATTAAGCCCCATTACTTAAGTTTGGTTTAACAGAATCAATTTGGAGGCTCTATTGTTGAAGACGCAGGTATGCACTTGAATACTTTCACTGGAATATGTGATATGATGCGTACAAAAGACGTTGACCCCGATGCGGTCAAATTGCGTTTATTTCCTTTCTCTCTAAGAGGGAGAACAAAAGAATGGTTGCTATCTTTGCCTAGAAATACTATTACATCATGGGTGGGATGTACTTATTTATTTATGACTAAATTTTACCCACCTACAAAGACTATACAACTCAGATCTAATATTACTGGCTTTAGACAGGAAGAGCGTGAGCCACTAGCGCTTGCATGGGAGAGGATGAAAGAATGCTTAAGAAACTGTCCTAGTCATGGGATGGAAGATTGATTAATCCTCCATTTATTTTATAATGCTCTTAATCCTGTGTCTAAGTCTATGCTTGATACTACAGTTGGACGAACATTTATGGGTAAATATATTACCGAAGCAAAGCAGCTACTAGACAATATGCAAGACAACCATGCCCAATGGCATGTGGAAAGATCAAACATGAAGAAGGTGAACTCTATTTCACCACAAGAAAACAAAGAACTCAATGCTAAGTTGGATGAGCTCATACTAGCCGTAAAAGGTAAGGAAACCCAGGTAAGAGCCACCCCTGAAACAAATATTGAAGAAATAGACTTTGTAGCTCGTAATGATTATAACCCTGCTTGGAAGAAGAGATACAATCCTAACTTTCAGAAACATTATGCTAGTCCTACAGGTAACTCTAATAATAATATGGGAACTAGTAATGGTAGTCTCCAAGAAACACTTAAGTCTTTCATAGACTCACAAAATGAACAAAACAATATCCTGGTTAAAATAATAGAGAACCATGATGCCATGTGATGGCTCAAAATATATCGAGCTTGTTGGGGAATCCCAAGGGGAAGGTATGATGAGCACAACAACAAGTTTTCCCTCAGTTATGAAACCAAGGTTATCGAACCAATAGGAGCAAGGAAGCACCTCCAAGGTGTTGTTTCCAACTTGGAATCCTACATAATACAACCACATAACTTTTCCCCCAACTTACAGTGAGGTTGTCAATCTCACCGGTTTTGCTGAAAACAAAGGCTTAAACGTATTGTGCGGAAGATAGTAATTGCTTGCAGAAAGTAAATAGTAAACAGTAAATAGATTGTAGCTTGATGGTAAAAGAATGGACCGGGGTCCATAGTTCACTAGAGGTGATTCTCCTCAACATAGATGGCATGTTGGGTGAACAAATTACAGCGGGGCAATTGACAGACACCGAGAAAGCATACAAGCATATACTAATCATCTTGACTCCTACGAGATTTGATTGGGAATTACAACATTATACATAGACCGTAATCCAACTACATCTATGACTAAAAATCCACCTTTAGGTTATCATCCGAACCCTCTCCAGTATTAGTTGCAAGCAACAGATAATTGCATTAAGCAAAGTGTGTAAAGTAAACAATATGATTGCCCCATGGACAAAGGATTGTTGTTTTCTCCCTAGTATCAACATCACATCTAGTACCTTAGAGATTTCTGTCACTTCCCCAAATTACTAGAGGCATGAACCCACTATCGAGCATAAATACTCCCTTTGGAGTTGCTAGCATCTACTTGGCCAAGATAGCTACTAACAACAGAAAGCATGCAAGATCACAAATAACATAGACATGATAGAATCAATAATCAATCTGAAATAGTATCTCAATATCCATCGGATCCCCGCAAACACAACATGACCAAAATAAAGACATCAATTTCTGAATATTAAAATCATATATGCATTTTCTAGAATTGTTTTTATTTGGAAAAAGGCTCACAGAAACTTTTGGTACTCAGGTGGGTCTAGCTTGAGTCACTGACGAGCGAGGCCAGCGCTGAGTCAGCGACAGCTGACGCAGCGGCCACGTGGAACTTTTCTCACACCGGGGCAATGTACCCATAGGCACCGACGTGTGGGCCAGCGGCTGCGGGTCCACCTAACGGGCAGGCCAACGGGGTGGCGATAGCTGGCCGGGGAGGGACCTGCGCGTGCTCGACCCAGAACTGGAGGGGGTTTACTACAAAAGGCCAGATCGGATCTGACGAAACTGAAATTTTCAGAGGTAAAACAGCCAGCTTGTCCGATTTTCCGGCGACGTTGACGAGCAAACCGTCGGGAATTTTACGACCCTACAAAAACGAAAGTTGTAGAGCCCATGTTGTACTACAACTTTGGTGTTTGGAGCTTCGTCAACGGAGGTCTGCAGCGGACGGGGAAAGGAGAAGAACAGAGGGGATCTAGCGGTTTAAAACCGATGGAAAGTTTTCAGAAAACGGGCTGAGATCGGGCTGGGTTGCGATGACGATTGCGACCGAACGACGGCGAATTTCGCCCTGCCGTAAAAAGAAAGATGAAGAGGATTGATCGGGCTACAACTTTGGTGTTTGGGGATTTCGCGAAGGAGGACTGCAGTGGACGGGGCAAGGCGAAGAATAGAGGGTGCGGGCGGTTTCGCTGCTGCTGTTGCTTGCGCTGCTCTCTATCACGGCTTGCGGCTGCTGGCTGCTGGGCGTGCGCGATAGAGCGGCAAGGCAACATCGGCGAGCGGCAAGGAAGCGGCGCCGGTGTGTTACAAGGGCGGAGGAGAGCTAGGGCAGGGAGAAGAAGCTCACCGGGAGGGGATTGGAGGAGAGGAAGAAGGCAAACGCAGCGTTTCTGGAGTGAGCTACCTCCTCCACCTTGCTCCAGGTAAAGGTCCAGCTTCAGTAGACTCCCGCGCGTCTCCTGGCGAGGTGCAGCGACGACGCTTGCCAGAACCTGGCCGTGGCTATGGTGACGGCGGCTAGGGTTTTGATAGAGGGAAGGAAGGAGAGGGGGAAGGGGCGATCTGGGTGGAGTGGTTGGAGGAGACGAGGCCCTCCTGGCTACCTTTTAAGCACGGGAGAGGGAGGACCAGGGGTGGCTGCAGCTTCCTTAGCATAAAGCGAGCGAGAGAGAGGAGCGGCTACCGGGGTGCAGCGAGAGGAGAGTAACCGGGCGCAGCGCCACAGAAAGGTTGGCTCGAACCAGGTCGAGACAAGGGAGGTCCAAAGAGGGGAGGGGCAGGTTGGGTTGCACCAGGGCGAGCAGGGGTGACTCGGGTTGGGTTGCATCAGAGGGGGAGAGGGTATCGGCCGAACGAAACAAGAGGGAAGTGGCCGGTCAGGTGCAAGCAAAAGATACACACATGCACATGCATGGGTGCCCACGGTTAGGATGTTGCTTAGGGTTAGATGGGGAGATATTAGGTGGTAGGATTAGCTTAGCTTAGATTTAGCTTAGATTCAAACATCAACCTCATATCAAAGAAAAACTAAAATGAAAAGAATCAAAAATAAAAGAAAGATGGAGAATAGCCAAGGATGTACATGGGCCATGCAAAAGATACATGCATGTGTACATGTGGCCATGAAGGAAGGCTAAAAGTCACTTTCATGTGAGATAGAATTCAAGACATAATAAGATTGATAGAGAGTGGATATATGTAGCATGTTGATTAACGAAGCAAGATCCATGATCATGTCTGTGAGAGCTAGATTTAAAATCCAAGAACAAAAAGGAGATGCTCACATACCTAGGCATGTTACATTGGAGGGTATTTCACATGGAGTTGACTAAAGCAAGTGGTAGGATGGAAAGGATTAAAGAGAGATGCCCCCAACTCAATTTGGACACGAAACAAAAATATCGAGAAGCGAATACAATAAATAGGCAAATGCAATATGAGAGAAGAACCAAATGAAAAAGGGTTTAATATTTCATGTGGCTATATTAGGTGGTTTTATATTGCATGCACATGCAATAATGCACAATTGCATGCATGTGGTAGTGTAAGAAAAGATAAAACAAAACAAGATTTGAGGTGAGCAAAAACAAGGATAATATTGGTGGATCCATACACTATACATGGATGGGCATGAGTTAAATACCAAGAACAAAATGGTAAGGCCCACATATACATGTATGGTGGTATTAGAATGGATTCCAAAGAGAGATGAAATTGACAAGTTAATAGGTGGAAAGAATTAAAGAGATATGCCCTCAACTCAACTTGGGCATGAAGCATATTATCAAGAAGCAACTACAATTCATCAAGAGGCAAATACAAGTAATATGAATGCATATGAGAGAAGAAGCAAATGGAAAGGGGTTTTATATGATGCTCAAATGCAAGGTGGCATGATGACATGAGCATGATATAATGATGATGCAACAATTATATGTAGGAAGTAGCATTTTATTATTAGACCATATAGCATTACAGATGTTAGACAGATGGGATGCTACAACTCTCCCCCACTAAACAGGAATCTCGCCCTGAGATTCTAGGAAGAAGAAGAAGAAGAAGACACGGAGAGGATAGGATACTTGGCACGGAGCTCATCCTCGCGTTCCCAAGTGGCTTCATCAACGGAATGGTGTGACCACTGCACCTTGCAGAACTTTATAGACTTGTTGCGAGTCTTTCTTTCTGCGACTTCTAGGATTTTTGTGGGGTGTTCTTGATAAGATAGATCTTCTTGGAGGTTGATGAGCTCATGGTCCACGGTCCTACCGGGATCCTTGAAGCACTTCTTGAGTTGAGAGATATGGAAAACATCATGGACCTTGAGTTTTTCAGGAAGCTCAAGAGCATAAGCGACTTCTCTTCTTCCACGAACTTTAAAAGGACCGATGTATCTAGGAGCCAGCTTTCCTTTGATACCAAACCGGTGCGTGCCTCTCATGGGAGTGACACGAAGGTAAACGAGATCACCAGGGACATACTCCATCTCCGTGTGCTTTCTGTCATAGTTGCTCTTTTGGCGACTTTCAGCAACCTTCAGGTTTTCAAGAATGATGTGAACCTTCTCCTCCACTTGAGTTACAATGTCGGGGCCAAACAATGTTCTTTCACCTGCGCCCGACCAACCAATCGGAGTTCTGCATTTGTGGCCATAGAGAACCTCAAATGGCGCCATCTTTAGACTCTCATGGAAGCTATTGTTGTAAGAGAACTCAGCATAAGGAAGGCATTCTTCCCACTTCATGCCGAAAGAGATGACGCAAGCACGAAGCATATCTTCCAGAATCTGATTGATCCTTTCAACTTGTCCTTGCGACTGAGGGTGGTAAGCTGTGCTGAAGTTCAACTTTGTTCCCAAAGAATTTTGGAAACTTCCCCAGAACTTGGAAGTGAAGATGCTTCCATGGTCTGAGCTGATCTCAAGAGGAACCCCATACAGAGAGACAATTATGTTGATATAGAGCTCAGCCAACTGAATTGTAGAAATTGTTTCCTTGACGGGAAAGAAGTGAGCCACTTTAGAAAGCCTGTCGATGACAACAAAGATTGCATTGTTGCCCTTCTGCGACCTTGGAAAACCAGTTATGAAGTCCATCTCGACTTTCTCCCATTTCCATTCCGGAGGCTTCAATGGCTGTAGAAGACTGGAAGGTTTCTGATGGACAGCTTTAACTCTGCGGCAGACATCACACTCCGAGACATACTTGGCACAATATCGTTTCAATCTAGGCCACCAATACTGTGTTTTCAAGTCCATGTACATCTTAGTGCTGCCAGGGTGGATAGAAAGAACAGAATCATGCGCCTCCTTGAGAACTTGCTCTCTTAAACATAGGTAGTTCGGAACAAACATCCGGTGTTCAAAGAATAGAGCGCCTTGGTCGTCGATGTGGAAGGACTCATACTTCGGTAGCTGAATGTTGGAGATGATCTTTTTAGTGTAAGGATCACCAAGTTGAATGGAGCGAACTTTTTCTTCCAAGAGAGGTGTTGCCAGGAGGTTCAGAACATACCCTTGATCCACAATTTCAAGGTTGAGCTGGCGGAATTCCTCGCACAAGAGAGGCTATTGTTCTTCCACCATGAGGTTGTTGACATAAGCTTTTCGGCTGAGAGCATCGGCCATCACATTAGCTTTGCCAGGAGTGTAGTTGATTGTCAGATCGAAATCATTAATTGCTTCAATCCACCTCCTCTGACGAAGGTTGAGATCAGGTTGTGTGAAGATATACTTCAGACTCTTGTGATCAGAAAAGATCTCACAATGGTTGCCAAGCAAGTAGTGCCTCCATACTTTCAAAGCAAAGACAACTGCTGGTAGTTCGAGGTCATGTGTAGGATAGTTGATCTCATGCGTCTACAATTGTCGAGAGGCATAAGCAAAAACTTGCTTTTCTTGCATAAGGACCGCACCCAATCCTTGCAAGGAGGCGTCACAGAATATCTGGAAAGGCTTTGATGTATTTGGAGGAATCAAAACTGGTGTGGAAGTGAGCTTCTATTTGAGTGTTTCAAAGCTTGCTTGACATGCAGGAGACCAAAGGTATTTCTTGCCTTTCTTGAGGAGATCTGTAAGAGGCTTCGCAATCTTTGAGAAGTTCTGAACGAAGCGACGGCAGTAACTGGCCAAACCAAGGAAACTCCAGAATTCTTTGACATTTTTGGGTGGAAGCCAGTCAACAATTGTCCGAACAGTTTCTGGGTTAACGGCAATGCCCTTAGCAGAGATGACGTGACCCAGATAGGTGACTTCAGGCAGCCAGAACTCACACTTGGAGAACTTTGCATACAAGCGGTTCTCACGAAGCTTGTTTAGGACACACCGAAGGTGTTCTTCATGTTCTTCCTTTGACTTAGAATAGACTAGAATGTCATCCAGATAAACCACAACGAACTTATCAAGATACTCCATGAAAACCGAGTTCATAAGCCTCGAGAAGGTGGCAGGTGCGTTGGTGAGACCGAAAGACATGACCGTGTACTCATACAGGCCATAGCGGGTGGTGAAAGCTGTTTTGGGGACATCTTCCTTGCGAATCTTGATTTGATGATATCCACTTCTCAAGTCAAGATTAGAGAATACCACAGCTCCAGCTAGCTGATCGAAGAGATCATTAATACGCGGAAGGGGATATTTATTCTTGATGGTTTTAGCATTGAGAGCCCGATAGTCAACACAAAGTCAATTAGTCTTGTCTCGCTTCTTCACAAAGATGGTTGGGCTACCCCAAGAAGAAGTACTGTGCTGAATGAAACCCAACTTCTCTTGTTCATCAAGCTGACATTTGAGTTCAGCCAATTCAGGAGGGCCCATTTTATAAGGCCGCTTGGAGATAGGAGCGGTTCCAGGTTCAAGCTCAATCACAAACTCGACCTCACGATCAGGAGGCATACCTGGCAACTCTTCAGGAAAAACATCTGGGAACTCACGGACCACCGGAACACTCTGAATAGCATCCATAACATCATCATTCAGAGCCGCCAAAGAGAAACGCTGAACTGCAGGAGTCAGACTTGGAGAATAGACTATATGGCCTTCAAGAATTTTCAAAGAAACTGAATGTTTAGCACAATCAATCACAGCTTTATTTGCAGCTAGCCAATCCATGCCTAAAATGACATCAATATCTGAGTTGCCCAGAATAATCAGAGAGGCCGGAAAGAAAGAATCCCCAATTTGAACCTGATTGTCATAACTGATCTTGGAAGTTAACATCCTTGCCCCAGGAGAAAGGACCATCAACTTTTTAGGTAACGAATCAGATGACAACCCATTCTCTTGAGCAAACTTGAAGGATACAAATGAATGCGATGCTCCAGAATCAAATAAAACTCGTGCAGGGACTGAGTTAATAGGAAGCGTACCTAGCACAACTCCAGGTGCATGTTCAGCTTGAGCAACGTTGACATAGTTGGTACGAGCAACAGTGGACCCGGGCTTGGTGTTGATGTTGAGAGCCCGAGGTGGAGGTGCTCGAACAATAGAAGAACTTGCTGCAGGCCTTGGAGGTGGTGGAGGAAGAGCTTTGTTGTTCATGGGACAACTCCAGTGTTGATGCCCAGTGTTCCCACAAGTGTAACAAGCACCAGGTGGACGTGGAGCAGCGTAGCCAGGGACTTCGCCAGGCGCTCCAGGGTAGTTGTGGTTGTAGCCCCTAGGAGCAGCAGTGAAGGAGTTTGGTGGCCTTGCCGCGTAGCTTGAAGGTCTTGGTGGAGCCGGGAGTGACGGTGGGGTGTTAGGAACCCACACACGGCGCTTAGAATGAGCTGTCATAGCTGAAGAGCTTGCTGCGTCACGACTGTGTTTCTTGGACTCCTCAAACACTTGCCTACTTGCTTCTTCCTGCAGAGCTGTATGTTGGAGTTCCAGAAAAGACCCCGACCTTGCATGAGTGATTGCCTATTTGATAGATGCATTGAGCCCTTGCTTGAACCTCTTTTGCTTCTTTTTGTCATGAGATATCTCATCGCCACCATACCGAGAAAGATTCATGAAGTTTCTGATATAGGTATTGCCATTGTCATTGCCCTGCTTGAGGTTGAGAAACACTTCCTTCATCCTTTCCATGACAATCTCTGACAGATATTGCTCTTTGAAAGCCCCAGTGAACTGCTCCTAAGTAGGCTGAAAACCAGAGTGGTTTGCCTTCAGGTAATTCTCCCACCACAGAGCTGCGTCTCCCTTCAGAAGGTGAGTGGCACATTTTACCCATTCTTGCTCAGGAACATCAGCAGTCATCAGGAACGTTGACATCTCACGAAGCCAATCATCATCATCTAGTGGCTGATCAGACACCTCAAAGTGGCGCGGGTTGAACTTCAGAAAACTCTTGATGTCTCCTCGCTTGGGAGGTGGAGGTAGCGGAACAAACTCATTCCTCATGACACTTTCTTCAAAACACTGCTGGTTCTGCTGCATTGTTCCCAAGGCATTTGCAATACTTGCCAACGCAGCTCCCAGTTCAGGTGGTATGTCCTCCTCATTGCGGCGTGGTGGTGCCATCCTGGGATTGATATAAAACTCAAGTCAGTACCATAATGGAGAATAATAATAATCCAAAATAGTACCAAAATGGAATTAACCAAGATTAAAGGATACAAATCACTAGGATGATATTAAAATATCAACAAAGTTCAAAGCACCTAGAAGATATTAAGCATATCGCACACGACTGAACAAGGAGTGTGGTATACAAAACTATCAAAGCAAAAATTTCCGCAAATTTCGGCATTAAAATACCACTATATGCGCAAAACCCTTAACGAATCAAGATTAGTAACTCTACCAATTCAATATACAAGAGCGAATGATAAAAGTAGTGGTATGGTCGCGACTCCATCTCGCACTCAAATCATTACTCCGCACATGAATAAGTACAACACATACCCCAACTTCCTTCCTTCTTAAGATGAACCTAAAGATTAGCAACTACGGAAACAAATACCCCTAACAAGATAGCGTCGGATAACAAAGATTAAGACAGATCGCGTCGGTATACAACGAATCAGATAGATCGCGTCAGTTTACAAAAGCCTGTCGGTATGGAATGTACCAACAATTGATAACCAAAAGGCAGATAGCGATAACAAGTTGGATGCAACAGATAGACAAGGAATTCACAGACACACACACACACACTCACACAACCTATGGTACTACGGAACCCAGAACACGTGAATCCTAGTTTAAATGTTAGGAGAAGATTGAAAACGTTACACTTCCTTACCAGAAAAGGGTGGGTGGGTGGGTAAGAAGAAAAATGGAAGCAGTCCTACTCTCACGTTTCGTTTTCCCTAGTATACATAGCTACCAAAATATTTGCTAGACTGACAACGACCATTTGGCTGAGACCCTGAAGGGCGGGATGGCTCTGATACCAATTGTAACACCCTCAAATCGGCCCTATGCAAGTTTTAGCCCTTTCCGCCAAACCCGCATAGAAACGATTCAAGTACGCCCACCAGGCACTTTCGTGCAGGTGGAAAACGAAGTAATACCATTACACAACAGTCCTCGATGGGACCCACAGAACAGATATATATACAACAGTGACTCCATAAGTCAAGAATACAGATATAATATACAAAGATCCAAATCACCTCGAAACGATAGAGCGTCCGACTACGGACAAGATGCAAATGGGGCTAAGAGCCCTAAAGAATAACCAATGGCGTCCATAACCCTGCCCAGGCCAAGCCAGAAGGGTAACCCTGCTAACAACGTCGATCTCAAACCTGCTAAAACAAAAGGGATGCCGACAAAGGGCAAAGGAAAAAGAGGAGCGTCAGTACTGAGGCCAGTACACGGCGAGGCTAGAATTCGGTGGCTCTCGCCTACATAGGTATGGTGGGCTGAAGCGGCAGCGCAGCGGCACTAAACAACCTATAGAGACTCGATACAACTGGCGGTTATCAGAGAGGGATAAGAAAGACCTATTCGGATCCAACCTGAAGCTAACACCAAACAAACCCATCCTGGTATTTCCCCCTTGAGACCAAATGAGGAAGTCGGACCAAGGAACTCACACAATTGGCAATTTTACTCATTCCGGTATAGTTGCAGCAATTACTAATCAGATATAGATAGCATGAGTCATCCTGAAGCATAAGTAGTGGGCAGTTTTAATCACCATTTCGTTATAGTGGAAACATTTACTAGTCAGATATAATTGTCCTGAGGAATCCCAAAACCCAGCAGTTGTTGGCACTTTTATCACATTCCATTGGAGTTGCAATACTTACTAGGCAGGTATAGTATGACACAGATCACCACAGATCCACGAGTTGTTGGCATTTTTATTATCCATTCCATTGTAGTGAAGCTGATTACTAGTCACATATTAAGTCAAATTTATAACACTAATTTATAACAACTCGTGGCTCAGGGGGATCCCATAGGGTCTCCCGGATGTGGATAGTGCGAATAGTCAACTCCCACACATCCGCCCACCACGCAAGCAACGCGGCTTGACCGCGTCCCTCCCTTTCCCTGCCGTGATTCCCTCTGCTCGAGCCCCGCCTCCCCATCGAGCCGCGCCGCCGCCCGTCGGCCTCCCTCGGATCCCCGCCTCCAAAGCTCCTCCTCGTCGATCCCGCGCAGCCGCGTCTCCACCCTCTGCGCGCTCGCCGACCCCGCTGCTTCCTCGCTCCGCGCCCCTTCCTCTCCGTCCGCGCCTCGCCGGCATCAAGTCGTCGCCGCCCCGTCTCCTCCCTTGAGTGGCCGCCGCCGCACGCGACCTCGCCTGCGGGAGCACCCCCGCGCCTGCATCGTCGTCTCCCTCTCGGTCGCCATCCCACCCCGCCGCCATCGGTTGCGCCGCCGCCCTGCAGCGCCGCTCCGCGACCACCTCACCGTCGCCCTCTCCTCTGCCTCCGGTCAGGCCTGCGTCCAGCCCCGCCTTCGTGCTCGCGGACTAGGTCGTTGTCGACCATCCTGTTCCCCTCCTCGTCCGCTCCATCCATGCACCTCCGCGGTTCCCAGCTACAGCCGCCGACGGTGAAGCGCCCTCCATCTCGCCTGCGCCTCGCTGTCCCGTGCACGTCCTTCGACGACGCCATCCTCCCGAGCATCTCTGGCCCACCATCCTCCGCCTTCCAGCGCATCCCCGGCCGTGCGTAGCACCGAGCCGCTTGACCGAGGTGTTCCTGTTTGTTCAGGTGGGTTTCCTATAGTACTAATAGGTTGGATCGATGTGTTGTGTTTTGGAACTAATCACGAGAAGATGGGATGTGGTGTACTGCAGCTGCAAACGTGCAAAGATGGCGCGTGGTGTTGCTACCCAGACTACTTCAATCTCGCGCCACACGAACATGCTGTTATGGTTTGGTGATGATTTTCCCTGTTGACGTTTTTGTCCGAGACCCCTCCGACGAGCAAGGTCTCCTGCTGAACAAGATCGACCAAAACGATAAGTTGAACTAGGACCACGCCAAGATCTTCCCGAATGCCCCGGTGTCAAAACAAGATCGCCATCGTTATTGGATCCAAAGACCTCCCTCAAAACGTCAAGTTCTTCTTCACGGATTCGGTGGCCGAGACCCTGCAGACCCCGACCCTCGAGCCCCAAGATCCTCGGACCTTGATGTATAACCCCTTTCTCGAAACCCTATTTTATAAATGATATATACTTGTTGCATATTAAATGGTGCATATTCGCATCGCATCTTGTGGTCTAGGGGCATTATGCCGATTCACCTCACAATTAAATATGGAGTGTTTATGCGGGATATCTTTGTCTTATTCCAAACTCCATTTAAATTGGTGTAGCGAACCGATGCCATGCTTCGCCCTATAATACAACATTTAAATTGCGGGGGTTCTAAATAACTTGAACCGTCTAATTAATTGGTGTAGCAAAATCGGTTGGATACATCTGATTAGGTCTGATTTTACTCCTTACCCCTCTGCTGTTCTTCAAGGACGCCCACCAGGCACTTTCGTGCGGGTGGAAAACGAAGTAATACCATTACACAATAGTCCTCGATAGGACCCACAGAACAGATATATATACAACAATGACTCAACGAGTCAAGAATACAGATATACAATACAGAGATCCAAATCACCTTGAAAACATTACAGCGTCCGAGTACGGATAAGAGGCAAATGGGGCTAAGAGCCCTGAAGAATAACCAATGGCGTCCATAACCCTGCCCAGGCCAAGCCAGAAGGGTAACCCTGCTAACGATGTCGATCTCAAACCTGCTAAACAAAAGGGGTGCCGACAACGGGCAAAGGAAAAAGAGGAGCGTCAGTACTAAGGCCAGTACATGGCGAGGCTAGAATTCGGCGGCTCTCGCCTACATAGGTATGGTGGACTGAAGCGGCAGCGCAGCATGCACTAAACAACCTATAGAGACTTGATATAACTATCGGCTATTAGAGAGGGTGAGAAAGACCTATTCGGGACCAACCTGATACTAACACCAAACATACCCATCCTGGTATTCCCCCTCGAGCCCAAACGAGGAAGTCAAACCGAGGAACTCACACAGTTGGCAGTTTTATTCATTCCATTATAGTTGAAGCACTTACTAGTCAGATATAGATAGCATGAGTCATCCCGATAGCATAAGTAGTGGGCAGTTTTAGTCAACATTCCGTTGTAGTTGGAACATTTACTAGTCAGATATAATTGTTCTGAGGAATCCCAAAACCCAGCAGTTGTTGGCACTTTTATCACATTCCATTGGAGTTGCAATACTTACTAGGCAGGTATAGCATGTCACAAAACAACCCAGCTCCACCAGTTGTTGACATTTTTAATATCCGTTCCGTTATAGTTGCATCTGATTACTAGTCACATATTAAGTCAAATTTATAGTACTACTTTAGTTATGCTTGTCTATGATCGAGATACTGTGCTCCACGTCGTCCATAACCGCGGACACGGCTTTCAGAAAGATTTACCCTGCAGGGGTGCACAAATAGCAACACACACTCGATCAACCTCGGAAAAACCAACTCAAAACCCAACGAGGCATTCACGACAAAGCGATCACAGGATTCATAAAATATTTCAGGGGGGCACCCCACTAAGCTACCCGCAACGAAGTTGGCCGGCTCCGGAATGGACCTAGGGTTTGTGACAATGGCTGTAAACGACTGGGAACCCAAAAGTGTGACTGGGCTTGTCGATACCGCGAAAACATTCCACGTTCCAAAACAGTACAGGTGCTCCACGCACAATCGTAAATAAAGCAGTAAGCATGGCATAAGTACATGATAGTAATAAAACCCCAAACTAGTTTGTGGCCCCAAGAAATAGGAATGAATCAAGCTCTGGCTCAGGGGGATCCCGGATGTGGATAGTGCGAATAGTCAAGGAACATGTATCGGGTACTCGGGGTCCTACGGGACACAAGTGAGCATGGAAGAACCAAATAACATCTATTGCCCACCAATGCCTCTGCATTAGTTATATCTAGCAATTTAATAGTTGTATTTAAAGTCATGATCAACTCCGCCATAAACATCTGCCAACACTCAACAACTGTGGTATTTGACAACACGAGATCGCACCTGAGCAAGCAACTACGACTTGCAAGGCCAGCTATCTACCAAACACAGTTAATAGGAGGTGTCCAAGGCAATATAAAGGCTGCACTGGATATAACTGGTGTACGGAAACTAAACATCGCGACACGGATAGCAATAGATCAACAGGAGGAAATAAAGACTATAAATGCAAAATAGGTAGAAGGGGGAGAGATGCTCGCCTGGGAAAACACTGCCGACAGATCATATCCGGAGAACTTGTCAATACTCGCATCAATTCATCGGCCTAATCCACGAAGAAGCAAACACTAGAAGAAACACCGGATGCAATATTTAATACCACGGCAAAAGATCCGGCATGATCATGATATGATGCAGATGCGGTGTAATTAGGCAATATTAAGCGGAACCGGGGTCCCGGCAATTAATTAATAGGTTCCAGTTATTTAGATTCCCCGCAATTTAAATGTTGTCTTAACATGGCAAAACATAGCATCAGTTCGCTACACAAATTTAAATGGAGTTCGGAATAAGACAAAGATATCCCGCATATGGACTCCATATTTAATTTAGGTGAGTCGACTATTTAACCCAACCCACCAGATGACATGTATGCAAGCATGATGATTTAATGATGCGACAGGTATATGTCATATTATAAAAATAGAGGATTAGGGTCACACATCTGGGTTCGGAAGATCTTTGGTTCTGGGGGGTCGGGGTCCGGTCTCCGGGTTCGACGGGGATCAACGAGGTTCGGACACAAGATGGAGAACTTGTCGTGTCATGACGGAGAACTTGGGTTCCATGCGGTCGACCTTGTCGTTGATGGCGAACTTGAATGGATCGGGTACCGGTGGTTTTCGGGTCTGTGAAGTAGATCTTGTCGCACGGTGTCCGGGTAGGTGAACTTGGCAGGTTGGGACGATCTTGTCGAAGCGAAGATCTTGTCAGGTCCACGCCATCGAGTCGGTCTTGGCGTGTGGGATGAAGAACTTGGCGTTCTGCGTCGGCGACCTTGGCGTCCGGGTTCTCGGGCATCGCAGTCGGGAAGGAGAACTTGGGGGGGTCTACGTCTTCGATTGCCAAAGGCAGACTTGGTTGGCCTCCAAGCGGTTCCATGACGGTGATCTGCGGGTTTAGGCTTCGGCGTCGGCGAGACCGGTCTCGAGTGGCACCGGCGGTGGACGAACTTGGCGGTTCTCGACGGCCTTGTCTCACTAGAGCCAAAGCGCAAACACATTATTGTCGATTACCGTGCGGGGCGACGAGCTCCTTCATGTGATTTTGGGCGCAGCTACTGCAGGGTACAGGGACGGGAAGGGCCTGTGGCGGCCAGAGCACGAGGACGCCGTCACGGGGGCTGCACGGACCGCTCGGCTCGGGCTCAGTGGTTGTGTGTTGCACGTACACCGGGGCGGCGTCGCTAGGCAGAGGCGCGGCGGCCACCGTGGCGCAGGGGCGCGGCAAAGGGGTCGTCGACGTGCTTGGAGACCACGAGGACGTACCAGGGAGGCCGAGAGGAGAAGGCAGTCGACGGCGATGGGCCGGTGACGGAGAGGAAGGCGGTAGGGCGGCGACGACAGCGCTGGGGAGCTCGTGCAACATGGGGAGGTGGAAGAGGGAGGAGACGGCGGAGGCGACCGAGGCTCGACGAGGAGGCGGCCGAACCTGCGGTAGAAGGAAGCGCGCGCAGGCGGCTCGGTGGGGAACGGACGGGGCCTGCGCGACGGAGCACACGGCCGACACTGGGGAGGACGCGGCGAGGGAGCGGTCGGGCTCGGAGGAGAGCTTGGCGCGCCGACGAGATCGACCGGGGAGGCCCACGGGGCTTGCGGCGGCAGGCGGGAGAGGGTCGGCGGTGTACTGCATCGACCGCAGGTGCGGGGACGGAGACAAGGGGAGGGCGACCGGCGGCGCTAGCGGGCGTCTCCAGGCGGGGCTCGGCCGGGCTTGGCGAAGGCGAACGGCGAGGCGACGGCGGCCTGTGGTGGAGGGCGGGGCACGCTGTGGCTGGCGGCGGCAGCCAGCGGTAGGTGGCGATGCAGAGGGGATCGTGGGGGAGAGAGGGTTGGTGGGGGATTGCATGCTCTGTGGGGAGTGGGACCCGGGTGGGACCCACGTGGGGCGGGTCGTGTACGGGGGCGGTGGTTGGCGTGTGGCTCGCGGACACGTCGGTGGGGTGGGGCCAGGGCGACGCGTGGGAGTGCGGCAGGGCGATGGAACTAGGTGGGTGAGGTGGCGAGCACCGATTGGTGCAGGTGAGGTGGAGGGGTTGGTTGCTGGGTTGGGGTGGCGTGCGGGAGGCGGGAAAAGAGGGGGTAGGTAGGCTGGTTGAGTGTGTGGTGTGTGTTGTGTGGATAAGGGTTAGGGTAGGGCGTTTTAGATAGGGTTTGGGGGTGGCCGGCCGGGCTTTCGGGCCTGGCGGGCTGCCTCCTAAAAATATCTGAAAATTTTATTTATTAACAACAAGGCTTTTAGAATCCGTTTTTAGACGAAACAAAATATTCCGGAGGCCCGGGGTTTTATAGTTTGAATAAAAGACGGGGCATTGAGAAAACAAAACCAGGCTTTTTGAAAATAGTTTTGTACAAACACAAGCATAATGATGACGATGCTCAAATGCAATGTGGCATGATGACATGAGCATGCGGTCATGATGATGCAATGCACAAAAACACCGCGGTTTTCTAGTAGTGGTTTTACCAGGGTGCTACAATTCGACACCACTAACAAGGGATCTCGCCCTCGAGATCCGCCTCATGGTATTGGGAAGAAAGTCGGTGATCTGATTCTTCTTGCTTCGTGTAGATCCTCACGACACCACTAACAAGAGGTCGTTGTCCGTGATCGTCGAGAGAACACTCCGGGAACAAAGGGCGAAGGTAGAGGTATCCACAAGTAAAGCCACCTCTAACTTCGATAGAAAGAGAGAACCGATGCATTCTCATCCACTTCAATGTACACGAGCAAATAGAGTGAGTAGTCGGCATGGGGGCCAATCCATCACGCACCCAAACTATTACTCTGCACAATCAGTAGAAAAGCATGCAACCATTCTCGGAATCAGACTGAAGATCTTGACAATCGAGGTTCGGAACAAAGGAGGGATGCAGACTATGCATTGGATCTGGCATAGATGATGTCATCGCGTCGGAAAACACCGGAAGGCACAAGAAGGAACAGAGAGAAGTCCAACAGATGAAGGATTCCTCAGATAGCACGAAGACCGGATGTAGAAGCACCGTTACCATTGGAGGAAGCGAAACCCTGAAGGTACGACGGAAACCCAACCACGAGAAATCCTAGACCTGAAGAAAAGATAAGAGGGTAGAACCAAAACACGTAGAGGTAAGAGGAGAACAGCAGAGGGGTAAGGAGTAAAATCAGACCTAATCAAATCTATCCAACCGATTTTGCAAAATAGTTTTGACACTCTACTTCGGTCGTTAGCTAGGTTATCCTACAGGCTGGACTTGTGGGGTATCGTGAGCTCAGAAGATCTAAACATGGTAGCACAAAGGAGAAGAACCAACCATCTAGCTACTACATGGACCCGTAGTCCAGGGATGAACTACTCACGCATCACACCGGAGGAAGGCATGGTGATGAAGAAGGCCTCTAGGGTGATCTCTTCCCTCAGACAGCATGCCGGGAAGAGCTTCAGATCCCTCCCGGTCTAGGGATGGAGATGACGGTGGCTACAGACTCTTTCGTGGAATTTTGATCGAGTACTTAGGGTTTTCGTCCCGAGGGGATTTTATAGGAGAAGGGGCAAGGTCGGTAGAGGCTCGCGGGGCCCACACCAGGTGGCGGCGCGGCTTGGGATGGCCGTGCCACCCTATGGTGTGGCCGCCTCGTGGCCCCCCTTCGGCTCCCCTCCAGACTCCGTGTTGCTTCGGGTAAAATATTGACGTTGGCTTTTGTCCGGTCCAATTTTGAGAATATTTCCTTACTAGCTTTTCTGAAACCAAAAACAGCAGAAAACAGGCAAATGGTACTGTGGCATCTTGTTAATAGGTTTGTTCTAGAAAATGTGTAAAAATACTCCAAAGTGTGGACAAAACATCAGAAAGTAGATATAAAACAAGCATGGAACATCAAAAATTATAGATACGTTTGCAACGTATCACTATGCTTGGTAAATTATCTAACCAAGATGTTAGTTTGAGAAATGATTTGCAGGCCCTATAGGAAAGAATGAGGATCGTTGAGGCACGGCTAGGTAAGATAACCGAGAGTCAAACTCTCATTCTAGCTAAATTTGCATGTAAAGTTGAGCCCAATCCTGTTGAAGAACTCAAAATGATGAGGATCCAAAGGGAGGAGCCTGAAGAACTTGACTATAGTAATGTCTGTTCACCAAGCTACACCGTTGAAGATATCGTAAAAAGGATCAACGTCAAGATTCCGGTAAGTGAAGGTAGTGAGGAAGCTATGTACCAATACTTTGTCAATCAAGTAGCAACAAAGGTATGTGAGCTTGAGGAAGAATACAAGCAAATTGCTGAAAAAATACATGTTAAACTAGATGACATATTTGAACCTACTA
Organism: Avena eriantha; assembly: GCA_910589775.1. Taxonomy (NCBI): domain Eukaryota; kingdom Viridiplantae; phylum Streptophyta; class Magnoliopsida; order Poales; family Poaceae; genus Avena; species Avena eriantha. The sequence continues at coordinate 7,193,145 of OU342741.1, read as the reverse complement.
TTAAGATTAAAATTGGAACCAATGAGATAGCTGCACTTTGTGATCTAGGTGCAAGCGTCTCAACAATTCCAAAGAGTCTTTTTAACAACTTAAATCTTGGCTCCTTTGAAATTACTGAGTTAAAATTGCATCTAGCAGATTCTACCTATAAACAAGTTGTAGGAACTAAGGAGAATACTTTAGTATACATTAAAGGTTGCCATGCTCTCATTGATTTTGTTATTGTTGACATGCCTGAAGATGCTATTGCTCCTATTATTTTAGGTCGTCCTTTCTTAAGAACTATTAAGGCTTTGATTAATCTTCATGAAGGGAACGTGAAGCTGCAATTGCCTTCGCAGGATCCTTTTGTTATTCATTTCCCCATGAAGAAGAAAGACAAGCATGATGAAAATGAGGCCATCACTTTGAAGGCCAATTACTTTAGAGTGGGTGTTCCACTCATCTGGCCCAAATGAGTATCGTCAAGGTCAAGCTATTGACCATAAAAGAGCGCTTCATGGGAGGCAACCCATGTGAAATAAAGGTTTGAGTAAAGTTTTTAATTTTAGTTTAAGTTTATGTTTAATAAAGAGTGTTAGAAAACTCCATTTTAGGAGAAGAAGTTCGGTCACCAATATTTACTATCAATTTTCTGTCAAAAAATTGTCGGTCAACAATATTTACTATCAATTTTCTGTCAAAAACAGGGTATATCACTAAGTTACAGGAAAATAAATAGTTTTCGGAAAAACAGAATTCTTTTGATGCACACGGAGAGTTTAACGACCAACTATATGGTGGGAATAAAAATTTAGGCCGTATAGTTCCGCCCGTATAGATATCTTTGCTATCGACAATTTTTTTCATATGTACTGAGAGTTACGACCAACTATACGGCGGGAATAAAAATTCCGGCTGTATAGCTCCGGTCGTATAGATATCAGTGTCTCCGTACAATTTATTTTCCAATGTTATGGGAGTTTAACGACCAACTATACGACGGGAATAAAAATTCCGGCCGTATAGTTCCGGTTGTATAGATATCAATGCCTTTGTATATTTTCATTCCCAGGGACAGACAGTTTAACGACCAACTATACGGTGGGAATATTTTGTTCCGGCCGTATAGTTGCATCCGTATAGCTGCGCCACCAGGAGGAAACCCTAAGATTTTGACAAAAGGCCAACTATACGGCCGGAACACATTGTTCCGACTGTATAGTTCCGCCTATATAGTTGCATCCCACCACAAAATCGCACGGGAAGGTACTTCCAACTCCAAAACTTCAATATTTTTTCTTTCTTCTACCTCCAAACTCTCTCAAAACCTCAAGAGACCTTCATCTCTACTCAATTTCCTTCGATTTCCTCGCACACGAGTGATCTACGGTATGTTTCTCCTCCGATCCTCCAATTACTTTTTGCAAATTCATCTTCGATCTATTGTCATTATCAATCTAGGGTGAGACCTATTATGAACCAATTGCCATGATTTTCTTGCCTAGATTACTATTTTTAGGATAATTCTTTAGTGTGCTATGACGAAGAATATGATGCACTTACTATTGTTGGATAAAAAATTTTATTTTTGCCTTTCTTCAATGTTTTAGATGATGAACACAAGGAGCCAAACTCGTGCTCGTCCCACCGCTAGCGCTTCTCGGGCTGCCGCTCAGGAATGCATGGGGATACGGTTCAGGGATGAGGCCTATCGTGATCGCTTCAACAGGATCAAGAACCGCAAAGTGAAGGCCACCAAGTGGGATTGCCCCATTATATTGAACCAACTCGGTTTTTCTGATGACTTTAATTTACTTTGCAATAGAGCTGGCCTACAAAACTTTGTGTACAATGATGTACCTACTTATCGCCACTTAACCATTGAATTTCTAAGTTCGTTGCAAAGCACCGTTAAACAATGGCAAGGAGAGGACACTATTTCTTTCCGTCTGATGAACAATAACTACACCTTAACACTAGATGAATGGTGCGCGTGTTTTAATTTTCCAACCAATGATGTTCATGCCTTACGCACATCCTTTACTGGCTTAGAACCTACCCTGAACAATACTATAATGGAATGAGTTTCACTAGTAGAGTGAACAAGGGGAAGAATATTCAACATCCTGCAATTCGCTATTTGTTCTATGTTATTGCTAATACCTTGCAGGCATGTAATGAGTTCACGAGACTCAACGAGGAGGACATCCTAGTCCTCGCAAAGGCTTCTTACATCAACCGTGGCTTGTCACTTAACTTGGGTGTCATCCTTGTGCGCTACTTTGAGCACCAAGCCTCCCAAAGCCAAGGGCCAATCACAGGTGGAGGCGTCATCACCGTGCTTGCCACTGCCCTAGACCTCAACCTATGTGAGTTGCAACCCGTACTAGGTGATACACGTGTTGGTTTCTCCACATTGAGATCCTGTGGAATGCTTACTAGGAGAGGTGGTGTTTATTATCTGCATATTGCTGGAGCTAGGCGTCTCTACCCCGCTCCTATGCCTAATGATATTTTCTCTATCAGGAAGGACGTTTGCTATATGATTTGCAGGTTGAGCAACACCAACCCGAGGAAGAGATTCTGGAGGAGGATGAGGACCAAGGGGAGGAGCAAGAAGTTCCTTACCAAGAGGAGCAGCCACAAACCCGGTTCGCCACATACCAAGATTTCCAAGGACTTGGAGAGACTGTGGAGAGGATGCATAGCCTCTCTTTGAACCTCCGAGAATCAACAAGTAACCTCTCAACTCAATTCGAGAACTGGAGTAACGACTTTTCCCCTCCACCACAATAAATTGAAGGGCTTGCAAAAGCCTAAGCTTGGGGAAGTTTTCTCATGTATCTTTACGTGGCGTTCATTTTCTTTTATCTATTTTAGAGGTTGTGTTTTTATTTGAGTTTATAAGCACTCGTGTTGGTTTCCCCAACACTTTATATTTAGTTCTTTCTATTTTGCTTTCGAAATTTTCTAGCCGAGCTTTGCCACCAATTTTCTATTCTTTAAATTCCCTCTCTTAAAAACTACAAAAAGATTTCTCCATTTTTCCTTATTTCCCTCTTTCTTTTCTTTAGACCTCGAGGTCTTCATATATTTGCAGGAGAGTGGTCGACTTCGAGTTTCCAAGAAACAAATAAAAAAGGAAGAGAGAAGTGGAACCAAACATGAGAGGTATGCCTTATGACTCCCCACTTTTGAAGTTTGAGAAACCCATGCTAGTTAGTAGTAAATGTTGAGATATTATATAGGTGGAGTGAGTCTTTGTATTGTAGTAAGATTTGCGTTTGCATGGGTATTTAATTCGGTATGTTTTGTTCCAGCTCTCGTAATTAACCAAGTCTTGCCTAAAAATTGCTAAACAATTGTAATAAGAAAAAGTCTCCCAATTAAAGGCTTGGGTGTTGTAGTGCTTAGTCTTGAAGGCTTATTTCTAGAGACACTCAACACCACTAAAAATGTTGATTGACTTAATAGCTCTCTTTGAAAGAATCTATTCGATTGAATTAATGTTTAGCGGTTTTTGTTAGCATGCCAAAGTTTGACTTGTTAATCATAAGAATGATATAGCTATACGCATGTCAAACTTCATGGGATGCCAACAACTCCACTGGCCTACGAACGATCTTCATGGAGGAAACTCCTAGACTTCGGCTATGAGTAGATTAAACACTTGTAGCAGCAATGCTATAGTGGGTAAGATTCTTGGTACTCCCGGGTAGCTGTAATCATGATGGAATCACTCCTCTAGCTGTTATGAGAAATCATTATGCAAAAGGAACAAAAACCTTAGTGATGCCATGAGTGTCCATCACAGCCCGATAAACTAAATAATTTTTTTGACATGCTCTCAATTACTTAAAAACTGAAATTCTTGAAGGACAATGAATAAAAAAGTAGTGCTTCAAAAGTCTTGATTTATTAATGTGGGAGGATTGAGATACTCTAGTATATATTCTTTTCATGACAACTCTCACACTCTTAATTTACATGATTACACTTTAATATTCAAAGGCAAGCCTATGAGTTGATTACTTGACATGGAATAAAGTTTACTCATTTGAATCATCCATGTTTACAATAATTTTGTTGTGGTATAATTATGCATGAAGCCCGTATTATATGCTTGCCATTACTTTATCTATGCTGAATTTTTCAGATTTATGAAGTGGAGGAAACATGAGACTACTAATCATGAGTAAGATCATCATCTCGTTATTTCAGTTTAAATGCTAAGTTCCTTTTTGATTTTGGTTTTCTTGCTTAGGACGATTAAGCTTAAGCTTGGGGAGGTTGATGGCTCTGAAATATAGCCATCTACTTCCACATTTAAATTGGATATTAATCATATTCTTGATGAAATATCTCTCTAAACCCTACCACTAATGCTAATATTCAGAGGGGTATGCAATCCTTTCTTTTATATTTTTCATGTGTAGATAACATTGTTTAAAGGAGGGAATCACCACATTAAATTCAAAGATATGATATTTCCAACAACCAGAAGAAACCAAGAGCCATACAACGAAGGCAGACGCTTTAACGACCAACTATACGACCAGAGCAAAAAACATTGGCCGTATAGCTCCGGTCGTATAGGTTGTGCCGCCACCGTTAGGTCAAACAGAACAACTTTCGTGAAGGAATCCCTATATAAAGAAGCCCCAGGCGACGGGAAAACATCTCTTGCTCCACCCCGAAGAAGCCAGACCTTGTCAAAAAGCCGCCTCAGATCTCCAAACCCTTCTCCATCTCCATAGTCATATTCCACCACTTGTAATAGTAGATCTCTTCTCTGATTAGCGACATTGTAAGACTATTGCTATCAATCTTATTATTTTCTACAGTGTTTGTGATTGTTGATCTCATCTTTATGTGTGAGTAATTCTCCTTGGGCTAAGTGCTTCGGCCTTGCCATGTAGCAATTGTGCATGTGATTTATCATAAATGGGATCGTGTATTAGTTTGTATGACATGATGATTATTGTATCGTCTCTTGCCTAAATCTAAGGACTTCTCAGGTACCCAAGACCCCGAGGGTTGATCTAGGTATAGCGAGTATGAGTGATGACTGATCTGCAGGTTGGGAACCCCAGTGACAGAAGGGGTAGTACGGCTGTATGTGAGGGATTTGCTTGGGATTAACGGTGACATTACTATGCATATCATTAGTTCTCTTTCTTCAATGGATGAGACTAGTAGGTTATTGCTATAAGCGGTTGCGGAGGCAATAGAAATTATGGATGCACTGCCCATATATAATTTATCTTGCTCTAACAAGTACACGCATACTTTATTTCTATCTTTTATTTCCATCAGATGTTTTGCACAGCTACAGGTGAAACCAAACGCCCTAGGCCCTCTCTCTCTATCATCGATAACAACAAAAAGACGCAAGCTATTGGTCCGGTAAAAACACAAAAGGAATTCTAAAACTCCCGAAGGTCTGTTAAAGTAACTTCGCTACGCATTCGCTTCCCGAGGATTCGATAACCTAGGTCTACTAGGAAAAAATAAGCTATACTACATCCATAATCCGGATCAAAGGTATCAGCCGGCTGGCCCATGAGGCCCATGGCGCCTCCCCCTTCTCTCCCTGGTTTAGTCCCACATGGGAAACCCAAAGGGGAGGGCACACCCCCTATATAAAGGGGTGCCCATTGGTGCGAATTGACACACAATTTGAGATGTTCTCTAAGGCATTTTCCTTAGAGAATTTCTCCCTTTCTGTCTACATAGTTGTCTCCACACGTTGGGACGGTCCTAAGAAAGGACTATTCGCGCAATATACGGCGCACCTACAACACGCCGTTGCGCTGGAGGGATTCCAAGCCGGAGATCTACTTCCGCACTCCTGGCAGGGATCAAGGAGTCGGAGGTCGTCACCGTACACTGTATGTGTACGGAACCATGAGGGGCCTCACTTGAGGCACCTTGGATGTCGTGAACCGGAGCTATTGCATGACGAAGAAGGAGCAAGGGGTGACCTGCGAGAAGCTTCGCGACCTTGAGGTCGGCTACGAGTTCGACTACTTCAACCACGTTCCCCTCGGAACGTTAACCGCGTACGGTCTATAAGGGTATGTATTCTATATGCTCCGGGCATTACCGCATTACTACATAGATAGATCTTTGGCGTTAACAGGTTCCAACGTAGGAATTTTTTGTTTTCTGCTGCGGAACCCTTCAGTTTTTTATAGATAAAACTCAAACTTTTATTTTTATACTTATTCTACACTTGTTTAATCGATGTTTCTACTACTTTTCGACAGCTGCATCTTCACGGGCGCGCTTCTGCAAGAATGTCTTTGAAAAAGTTGTAGGAATGCGATGAACATTTTATTCTTTAATTTATTTTAGTAATGTGATGGGTTGACTCCCATTAAGCATTTTATTAAGAATGGTTGAATAATTCAACCCCTTCTCTGTTCCAAAGGCACTTACCATATGAACTCATTTTGCCGGTGGAATATATCTTTCTCCTGCTTCTAGCTTCTTTGGAAAATACCGGATGATTTCAGCATCATAAACATTGAAAATTATTTTTCCCTCATCACAATCAACTGATGCTCCAACAGTACTAAGGAAAGGTCTTCCAAGTATTATGGATATTTTTTCATCCTCTAGCATTTCAAGAATAATAAAATCAGTGGGAATAACATGTTCATCTATTCTAAGTAGAACATCCTCAATCATACCAATGGGTTGTTTAGTGGATTTGTCAGCCATCTTTAAAATGATAGTAGTAGGGGAATACTCCCCTAATCCTAACCTTTTATAGAGGGAATATGGCATTACACTAACTCATGTACCTAAATCACACAAGGCATTATGAATGTATGTTTTTCCTATTGAGCATGAAATAGTTGGTATTTCAGGATCTCCTGATTTAGACAACAGCTTCCCATTAGCAGGATAACTAGTCACCATGGCAACGTTTTCAATTATTTCTTTCTTTCTACTAAGATTATCACGGAGGAATTTAGAATAGGTAGGAACTTTGATTGCATCCGCAAATGGAATTTCTAGACAAAGATCACCAAGTGCCTTTTAAAAAGAATCATAGATTACCTGATCCGGTGCTTTCTTTTTTCGATCTAGATAAGGAAGCTTTTTATCACCTTTCTTATTCTTTTCTTTTACCTTTTGTGGGGGGTCAGGCTCTTTTATTGCTTTCTTTTGTTGCTTCTTATCGCTCTTCTTCTTTTCTACTACTACAACTTCATCTTCATTGCTATTTTATTTTTCTTCTCTTGGATCAACTGTCTCTACATCCGAGTCATAACGGTCGTCCTATGCATCATTTTGATCCTCCAAGGTTTGATCTTGTGTTTCTTGAGCAGTTTTATCTTGAGGATCCACCAATGTATCATCTTCTTGGCTTGCTTTGAGTAAGGTTTTTTCCTTTCGATCTTTTTCAGCTTCATATTCTGTTGGTCGTAATGGTCCTGTAACAACTGCACCTCTCCTTGTAACAACATTAGTAGAAATAGGAATATCTATATCATCTCGAAGAAAAGTTTGGTAACCAGATGCTATTTGTTCATATTGGGTTTCAATCATACTAAGGTACTTGTGAAATAATTTTATTTCTTGGCCAATCTTATCATAATTTTCCGTGAGTTCCGCCAAAATCTTCTTATGCTTTTGAAAGTGCTTATGCAGGTTATTATGAGATTTGCTTTGTCGATGTTTTAATTCTTGAAAAACTTGTATAGTTTCATCTTCTTCAGTAAAAACTTGTAACAAGTCTACTTTGTTTTCCTTAACAAGTTCAGAAGGTATACCCTTTTCTTTCATTGTTTTGCGTACTTCAAGCATAAGATCAGGAGTTATATGAAATATCCCTTTTTCCAGCTTAGTGCCAAAATCAGGATTATATATAGAATCATTCTTAGCCCTAGTAGACATCATATCCAAACATGCCTTAATAGTTAAAGTATCTATCAATCCTCCCGCTAAGAAGTCAAGCAACTATCTACATTGAGTATTAAGACCGTGGTAAAATAAATGGCAAATAGTTGATTCAGAATAGCCATGATTAGGAATACTATTGATCATTCCAAAGAATCTATCCTAGGCTTGTGGGTAGTTTTCTCCCACGTTCTGACTAAAGTTACATATATTCTTTCTAATTTCAGTTACCTTCTTAAAAGGATTAAACCTGTTTATGAATTTAATAATGCAGTTTTCCCAACATTTAATGTAATGACGAGGGAGAGAACATAACCAGTCTAGAGCCTTACCTTTAAGAGACCAACAAAATACTTTTAGACGAGAGAAGTCTCTTGGCAAACCTTTTGGTGTAAATGATGTTATCACATTGTCGAACTCTCTAAGATGTCTTCCTGGATCTTCATCTTCCCCACCACCAAAAGCTTTTTCCTGCAAAATTTTAATAATCTCACCATCAAATCGATATTCTCTAACTCCAGGATTAGGAAATTCTATTGGTTGTTTAAGAAACTCAGAACTTGGAGCACTGTATTCTCTGAGAGTTTTCTCAGGTTTCTTAGGAGTTGTCCTATAAATAGACATGATTTCCATAATGTCACTCAGGTTTTCAACTTCAACTTTATTTGATCTTAAAAGTTTTTCAATAATTTCCTCGCACCTTTGAGCAGGCACGCACTCACAATAATCTGGTAAATAGGTCCTATTAGAACATGTAGACCCTTTGTCTCATAGGGAGACCATTTTGTAGTAGTAACACCTGAAATGTCAAGAGACAAACACTTAGCGCTTAGCTCCCGGCAACGGCGCTAGAAAATAGCTTGATGTCTGCAAGTGCACAGATCGTTTGTAGCTAGTTTCGAAGTATAGATGTCGATCCCATAGGGAGTCTAAAGGTAAGTGTTTATAAAGTCTCTATCTCACCCAAAGTTTTCACAGGTCTTCGAGTGAACTGACTGCAAGTATGGAAATAAGAATGAGATTTGGATTAAACTGAATGTATTTAAGTAAAACTAAAATGTAAACTTCAGGAATAAAAAGCATACAAATAAAGAACGATTCGATTGTTTTTGGTTTTCTGCATATGACAAAGAAGGAGTGGGGAGATATAGTTCATGGTGATAGTGACTATGATAGGTGGATGAGTGATAAGTGTAATAATTATAATCTTATAAGTATATGTGTAGGAGACCAACCCATAATTAGCCGGAACTCCTCTTGGTAGATTGCATCCCAACTTCAATAATCCTACTACGCTGATACCAAAACCATGGTCAGACACTAGACGATTAAGATCCTTCAGGTTACTTAGCAATTAAGCTCCTTGCATCGGACTAATGCAATAAGCAGAGTGGTTCCTCGTGATCCTTGAGTTAACTAGTTTTCCATTGATATCCCCGTGTCACCCGGGGGTCACTGGTCTGCTAGCGAGCAAGATCATTGATACGTCCAAAACGTATCTACTTTCCTGAACACTTTTGCTATTGTTTATCCTTTATACTTGTGTGATTTGGATGCAACTAATGCGAACTGACGCTGTTTTGAGCAGAATTGCCTTGATGTCTACTTTTTGTGCAGAAAATCAACTGTCAGGAAAAATCCCGGAAAATATGCCAAAAATCTTATTTCACCCGAAGACTCGAGGAGCCAGAATACGAGATGGAGAAGAGCCCTGGGGTGGCCACACCACTTGGTGGCACGGGCCAGGCCAGGCCGCGCCAGGGGGTGGCGTGGGCCCCCCAGGCACCCCCCCTCGGCCTCTCTCTTCGCCTATAAGGAGCCTTCTGACCTAAAAACTTCAGGGGGTTCGACGTTTTTCTAGAAGGAGTTCCGCTCTACCGCCACCACCAGATTCCATGAAACAGTACCAGAAACTCCGTTCTAGCACCCTGCCAGGACGGGGAATTGGAGGAGACCATCGCCATCATCATCACCATCGCTTCTCCATCGACCATCCATGTTTCCCCCATCTATGAGTGAGTAATCCCCCGCTGTAGGCTATGAGGATGGTAGGGATTGGATGAGATCGTTCATGTAATGGCATCAGATTGTTAGTGCACAGTGCCTAGTATCTTTTATTAGTGCTTTATGACTTTGTTGCGACTTGTTGTGCTTAATGCTTGTCACTAGGGCCCGCATACCATGATTTCAGATCTGAACTTATTATTGATTCATTATGATAGTATTGTCTCTGGTCTTATCTACAAGTTGTATACACACGTCGTTGTCTGGAACCTATGGCCCCGAAGTGACAGAGATTGGGATAACCGAAAGGCAAAGGCTTTGATGTGAGGATCACATGTGTTCACGGAGTGTTAATGCTTTGCTCCGGTGCTCTATTAAAAGGAGCACCTTAATTGCAAGTAGTTCCCTAGAGGCCCCGCTGCAAACGAGCTGGCAGGACAAAAGATGTTGTGCAAGTTCTCATTGCGAGCACGTATGACTATGTATGGAACGCATGCCTAGGATTGTCTAGTACTTGGGTGCTTTATCTTATTTATCTGCAATTGCCCTATGTTCTGATTGCTAAGTGGATTGTCTTGTCCATGCAACGCCCGTCCATCCATCCATATGCCTACCGCACTCGAATCCCACTGTTTACTTCTTTTGTTACTACTGTCTTTGTTTTACTACTGCTGTTACTTTGCTATTCCTACTACAAAACTGTTGCTATTGATAAACTGCTGTGAGCAAGATTGTTTCCATGTGTAGCTGAATTGACAACTCAGTTGTTAAGGCTTATAAATATTATTTGGCTCCCCTTGTGTCGAATCAATAAATTGGGTTTCACTTCCCTCGAAAATACTGCGATACACCCCCTATACTTGTGGGTCATCAAGACTATTTTCTGGCGCCGTTGCCAGGGAGCATAGCTTTATTTATCAAGTTCACTTGGATTCTCTATTGTTCGATGCTTTCCATCCATCATGAGTAAGTCTCGTGATGGCAAGGTTCCTATTTTACCATCCACTACAAGAAGAGGTACGGTTCTGAACACCTCTACTGCTCTTGATTCACCATCTATTTTGAGTAAGTTCCTTACACCACCACATACACATGCTACACACGCTGCTACTATTGCTGAATCTGAAACTTCTGATGCTTACGATGTTGCTTCTACTGTGCTTGATAAGAGTGGTTCATTAGGTCCTTTTCTAGATGCTACGATTGTTAGAACTATAGCTGGAAATACCGAAACTCCTAATGAAAACACTACCATACCCGTTAGCTCACCTGAGTCTAGTGAGAGTTATGATGCTGAAGAAGATTATGTTGAGATGACTGATGAGTTTATTGAAGAATGTAGGAACACCCATGATAGGAGCGCTGCTAAGAGTCTCCTTGAGAGGCGTACTATTAGACCCAAATTATCTCTTGATGCTAAGTTTGTTGCTTCTCCCATAAACATTATACATGAAGATTATGATTTCTCTCTCGATCTATCTTACATAGCTATTGTCGAGAAAGAACCTTTTTGTGGGACTAAGAATGAAAGTGCGGTAGCACATATGAATGAACTTTCTACTATGAGTGGCTTGTTTTCTGATGATATTAAGATGTGTACTTATTTTGTTGCTAAGATTTTTCCTTTTTCACTAAGAGGAGAAGCTAAAACTTGGTTTAGTAATTTACCTCCTGGATCTATTGATAGCCCTGAGTGCTTGATTAGTACTTTCCTACAGAAATATTTTCCTCCTAGTGCTAAACATGCTATTTTGCAGGAACTTTTTCATTTTAAACAGGGAGAAAAAGAGGTATTGCCCGAATCTTGGGCAAGGTTTTGTGCTTTGATTCATGCACAGGCTGGAAGTCCATTACCTAAGAATGAGCTTCTTGATATATTTTATAATGGACTAACCGAGGAATCTAGGACATACCTAGATAGTTGTGCTGATTGTGTTTTCAGGAATAGGACTCCTAAGGAAGCTGAGGAATTAATGGCTAAAATAAGCAAGAATTATGAAGATTGGACTCCTCCTAAACAAGCTATACCTGAAGTAATTGTACCTGAACCATTTATTCCTGTGCCTATTCCAACATCAAAGAAGAGGGGAGTTATTGAATTAAATGATGAAGTGATGAAGGAAGCTAAGAAATGTCTTAAGGAGAAGGGAATTAAAGCTGCAGATGTCAAGAGTTTACCTCCTATAGAAGAATTATGTAAGCCTATTCCCTACTCATCCACTATTGAGGTACACTGTCTCCAACACTTTGATGAAGGTGATATCCCTTACTTGAAACCTCCTGATCAATGCTTAGAAGAATTTGATATCTTTATTGTTAAGCAAGATAACTTTAATAAAAGGGTGCAAAATCATCTAATGCAAAACACTAGAGCTATTGTTGAGTTGAAAGATATTGTGGAAAGAACCTCTAATGATGTTAAAATGATTGTTAAACACTTTCAAATGGTTCAAACTCAAATAGATCAACTCGTTAAAGTGCAAAACGACTTGCTAGTTAATGCTGCTAAAGAAAAACATGCTTATGAAATTAGAACTAGAAGTGGTGCTGCTACCCAGGATCCTCTATATCCTGAGGGGCATCCCAAAAGAATTGAGCAGGATTCTCCACAAGCTGAAAATAGTGGTTCTACTCGTAAGAAAAGGAAAAAGAAACATAAAACTATTGTAGAACCCTCTGAACCTGCTATAGATCCTAATAGTATATCTATCTCTGATGCTGAAACTGAAAGTGGTAATGAAGAAAATGAAGTGCCTAATGAAGAAAAAGTTGAAGAAGAACCTGAAAACCACACTAAGACTACTAAATACACCAAAGAAGATTTCATTGCTAAGAAACATGGTAGTGAAAGAGAACCTTGGGTCCAAAAACCTATGCCTTTCCCTGATAAGAAACACAAGTCAAAGGAAGATGAACATTATAGTAAGTTTTGTGAGTGGATGAAGCCTTTATTCTTGCAAATTCCTTTGACTGATGCTATTAAATTGCCTCCTTACTCAAAGTATATGAAGGACATTGTCTCGAATAAAAGGAAGATCCCTAATGAAGAAATCTCTACTTTGCTTGCTAATTATTCTTTCAATGGTAAGGTTCCTAAGAAACTTGGAGACCTAGGGATTCTAGCTATCCCTTGCTCTATTAAAAACAGTTATGTTAGAACGGCTTTGTGTGATTTGGGAGCTGGAGTTAGTGTTATGCTTTTTTCTCTCTATAAAAGGCTTCAACTTGAAAAATTAATACCAACTGATATATCTTTGCAAATGGCTGATAAATCTACTACCATTCCTGTGGGTATATGTGAGGATGTACCTGTTCAGGTGGCTCACAATTACTTGATATTAACTGATTTTGTTGTGCTTGAAATGCCTGAAGATGATAATATCTCTATTATTCTTGGGAGACCTTTCCTTAATAATGCAGGAGCTGTTATTAATTGTAATCAAGGAAAGGTGACCTTCAATGTTAATGACAAGGAACATACTGTCTATTTCCCCAAGAAGATTGAAAGGACTTATGGTTTAAATTCAATTGAACATGTTGTAGGCATTCAAGTTGGAGAAATATATTGTCCCATACCAAAAGAAAATTTTGAAACTATTATGATTAGGACAATTGCTATCAAGGTTGAGGTAACATAATCATTAATGGAATACAAAGTTTTGTCTCATATGCAATTGTTTTGGTAGCAAGACTTGATCAACCTTGCTAACAAAAGGATTCCATTGAACGAAACAATGTTTTCATTATGATAATCCCCGTTTATTTCTATCCTTTGCATTTTAGTTTTTTCTTTCGTTTAGTTTTTTTGTGTTGTTAGTTGCTTGCATGTTAGAACTTCTGTAGTTCTAGCCTTGTTTTGTCCTTGCATCATGTTTCAAAAAGAACAAAAAATCTGTCTGTCAGAAAAATCATTCTTCTATTTCTGAAAATTGCCCAAAAATAAAGTGTCTCGAAAAATTCCAGAAAATTCATATTAAATTTTTACGTGAAAAAAGGGGCAAAGGGGTACCTGGTAGGTACCAGGGGGCCCACCAGGCAGGCACACCATGTGGTGGCGCGGCCAGCCCTAGGTGGCGCCATGCCCTGGTGTGGGCCACCCCTGGCCCCCCACTACTTCTCTCCCCTGCCACTTTCTTCTCTCTCCCGAGTAAGCTCTAGTTCATAGCTCAAAATCGTGTTCTCTCTGTGCTTGCTCTCGATTTCTTCGATCTCTTTGCTCAGCCCATCTTTCTTGCTGAAATTTGGAGCAATTGTTCCTTGGTATGTGACTCCTCCCCTTATCCAAGTAGATTTGTGTTTGGTAGATTGCATGTTGAGTATTTTGCTGCTATAGGTGACTGGTTATGAGAGCTTGTAAGCTTGTTTGATGCTTAGAGATATAGTTTTGATGCATGTTTAGGCCTCTTGCAAGTCCCTATGAGTAGAATCCTTCATTATATTTACTTTGCAATCACTTGTTTAATAGGTGTTTAATTTTCAGAATACCAAGCATGAACAACAACACTTTCGGAGAGATATTTGAGAGTGATGCACCTAGGAGGTCGAGGCCCTCAAGAACAGCCTCTCAAGCTAGGCCATCATACAATGAAGACCTCATTGCAACACGCATTGGCAGTGAAAGGGATGATGGGGATGCTCACCCATCTTCTTTTCCTTATTTTACTTTCTTGCAAGCTGCAGGTATTCTTGATGATTTCTTGCTACTGATTGAGAGGGTTGGCTTGACCTCTTATATGCAAGATGAGAGTGCACAATACGCTATGCTCACCAAAACTTTTGTTGAGAGCTTCTCATTTACTAACATATCCTATCATTCCACTGTCTCTTTCAAAATCTATGATATGCCCTTCACCATGCCTTTGGAGAGATTTTGCAGTATTGTAGGTGTGCGTATGACAGGGACCGTGAAGAAAATTCAAGGGAGGCCCGCTGATTTGTTGGAGATTTACCAAGGGGTGACCAATGATGATGACCACGTGGCGCAGCGCGAAAAGATAAGAAATATCCAACTCCCTGCTCTTAGATACTTTGCATACTACCTTGCCACTAGTGTTTTGGATAGGGAGAACACTAGTAATATCTCCAACTATCACTTAGCTTTCCTTGCTGCTGCGCTCAACAATGATACTCGGTACAATCTTTCGCTTATTGCTCGCCGCCTAGCTGCTAGGGGGCCTATCTATGGGGGCATCATTGCCTCGCGTGTAGTCGATGCATTAGATCTTTCGGTGGCTCCTGATGGTGTTATGCTAGCACCACAGAGGTTCGACCTTGTTGCCATGAAAACTCATCACTTTGTCACTGCTACCTCTGATTTGAACAATCTAGTATATAGGATGCTTTTCACTGACGGGGATGAAAGGGAGATCCTTTTCCACAGCCTGCTTTGTTCAGTGTTGACAGGAGACCGTGGTCGCGCTCCAAGGAGGAGGTAGACGAGCAGCTTCGCTTGTTGGGTTTCCACGAGCAGCACCAGGAGGATGTGCCCTCCTATGATTACTCCGCACATTACGGAGGGCCGTACTCAGGCTTGCACCAGGACGAGGGTACCTCTTTGTCGTACCTCGGTGACACTTCATCTTGGCCAGCCTGGGAATGATATCCACTTAGGTCAAAAGCCTAAGCTTGGGGGGAGGTACGCAGACACCGCACTTATCTCCATATCATGTTACGTCAGTTCTTTGTATATTCATGTTTTTGCTTTCTTTTTAGTTTTTGTTCTTCTTTGCTTTGCTTTCTAAAAACACAAAAAGACCAAAAATATTTCTGTTGTTTCTCTTTGGTTTGCATCTTCTTTTTGTCTTGGTTTGCTTCTTCTTTTTGTCTTGGTTTGCTTTTCCCTTTTTGCTTTGTTTGAACTATTCGAAAAACCCAAAACGATTTTGCTTTGCTTGTTTTTCTCTTTTGGTTCTTGTTTAAAAATCGAAAACACCAAAAATATTTGTCGTTCTTCTTTGTTTTTTGCGAGTTGGCTACATGGGTCGGAAGTTCTCAATGGATTATTGGTTTCATATTATTATTCAAGCCACACAAGTGAAGAGCAATAATGAGGATCAATGACAAGTTGAGGCGTAGTAAGAGGCTGGTAACGAACTCTATTTGTCTTCATTTTTGTACATATACTCATCATTGTGAGCTTGCTTAGTCCGTTCATGTAGAGTATATGTTCTCTTTGGATGCTTAGTAGTTCTTGCTTTCTTGTGTTTAGCTCCAGCTCGCTAATAGTTTGTAGCATGTTTCATGAATGTTTGCTTGCATTACTCTATTCATAAATTGGTATGACACCGTGGTATCCTCCTCTGAATGTTTCATTTGATTGACTTGGCACATGCTCATGCATGCACATGACTGTGATAATCAATTAAGCCTTGATGAATTATTTTGCCTTGAGGATCTGGATTCACTTTCATGCCATGAGTAGTCATGTTTTGTTGCAAGCATGATAATGACAGCTATTGTTCTCTCGTCTGTCGCTCCCTTACTATTACTAGCCTTCACTTTCACTAAGTATGTTTTACTCAAGTTCCCAACTCCCTAAACCAAATATTTCCAAAGTGTCCACCATACCTACCCATTAGCATCATTTGCTACCTCCGTGCATATTCAATATGCCTTGTTTTCTTCCGAATAAAATGTTTGCTTGTTATGAGAAAGTTAGTTAGTAAAGCTCTCACGAACTTGATGACACACTTTATTTTCTTGCACTTAATAAACCTGAACCATTGTGTCCTTCTTTATTGTGCATATGCTTGCGCTTTATGAGTTGAAGTTAGCAGAACCATGTATCATGGGGACCGCTTTCAATGCTTCATAGGTACTTTGTACTTAGTTGATATCATGTTCTTTTGCTTATGGATCCTGGCGGTGTGAAATAAAAGTGGAACTTGTAAGATCATAGAGTTTGTATGTATGTTAGAGAAACGCCTGGGCCGCTAGCCTAAGTCATGCCTAATCATGGTGGAAACTTGCAGCATAACCATAATGAGCATTCTATGAAGCATCCTCAATAAAAATCTATGCACATAGTAAATAAAAAGATCGCTGAGATGCTCATTGTCTGCTTGCCTTGTCATTTTTATCATGGGATAGCTCCCGTGTCATGTGCAAGGGGTACCCTGTTGGCGGTTCTCTATGATACGTATATACTTACAATGACAAGAGCTTACTTGTGACTGAAGTTGAGTAGCATGAGGATCGGTCTTCGTAAGTAAGGGGCATGAGACTTCAATTTATAACTTGTCAAGCATATCCTCTTAGTTGTGTCACTTTCACCTTAACCACATTAAAGATGCTTATGATAGGGGCAATGAGAGCTCAAAGCTAACGAGTACCATACTTTCAGCATTTGGAAGCCTTTCAAATTATTCAAAACCTTTTCCTCTAGATGTTGAGTCTCCACTTATTCTTTGAGCACCTTCTTGAGAGCATAGTTGTCATCATTTGTGTTTGTTTCATTACTTGATTATTCATGTTATGACTTTGATGCTTGTATCTTTGATATCTTTACTTCTAGTCATCACTTGAACTTCAGAGGTGCCTTGGCATTCATAATCAAAGGCAAGCGAGATACCACTCTATCATACCTTTTTATGAGCATGGTAATGTTGCTTATGTTTGTGCCTCATGCTACTTATTATTCTTGAGTTGGAATCTCTTCATAGCTTGCAATGACTATTAAGTAGATGTAGTTGCATACTCTTTATTATGAATTGTCTAAGTAGTTGATCACATTGCTGAGAATATTTACATCATATGAAGCAAATGTGTTCGTGAAAGTTCTTTTATCGCACTCAGTTTTCAACTGAATTGCTTGAGGACAAGCAATAAGCTAAGCTTGGGGGGAGTTGATACGTCCAAAACGTATCTACTTTCCCGAACACTTTTGCTATTGTTTCTCCTCTATACTTGTGTGATTTGGATGCAACTAATGCGAACTAACGTTGTTTTCAACAGAATTGCCTTGGTGTCTACTTTTTGTGCAAAAAATCAACTATCAGGAAAAATCCCGGAAAATATGCCAAAAATCCTATTTCACCTGAAGACTCCAGGAGCCAGAATACGAGACGGAGAAGAGCCCTGGGGTGGCCACACCACCTGGTGGCGCGGGCCAGGCCAGGCCGCGCCAGGGGTGGTGTGGGCCCCCCAGGCACCCCCTCGGCCTCTCTCTTCGCCTATAAGGAGCCTTCTGACCTAAAAACTTCAGGGGGTTCGACGTTTTTCAGAAGGAGTTCCGCTCCGCCGCCACCACCAGATTCCACGAAACAGCACCAGAAACTCCGTTCTGGCACCCTGCCGGGACGGGGAATTGGAGGAGATCATCGCCATCATCATCACCATCGCTTCTCTATCGACCATCCATGTTTCCCCCATCTATGAGTGAGTAATCCCCCGTTGTAGGCTATGGGAATGGTAGGGATTGGATGAGATCGTTCATGTAATGGCATCAGATTGTTGGTGCATAGTGCATAGTATCTTTTATTAGTGCTTTATGACTTTGTTGCGACTTGTTGTGTTTAATGCTTGTCACTAGGGCCCGAGTTCCATGATTTAAGATCCGAACTTATTATTGATTCATTATGATAGTATTGTCTCTGGTCTTATCTACAAGTTGTATACACACGTCGTTGTCCGGAACCTATGGCCCCGAAGTGATAGAAATCGGGATAACCGGAAGGGAAAGGCTCTGATGTGAGGATCACATGTGTGTTCAGGGAGTGTTAATGCTTTGCTCCGGTGCTCTATTAAAAGGAGCACCTTAATTGCCAGTAGTTCCCTAGAGGCCCCGCTGCAAATGGGCTGGCAGGACAAAAGATGTTGTGCAAGTTCTCATTGCGAGCACGTATGACTATATATGGAACGCATGCCTAGGATTGTCTAGTACTTGGGTGCTTTATCTTATTTATTTGCAATTGCCCTATGTTCTGATTGCTAAGTGAATTGTCTTGTCCATGCAACGCCCGTCCATCCATCCCTATGCCTACCGCACTCGAATCCCACTGTTTACTGCTTTTGTTACTACTGTCTTTGTTTTACTACTGCTGTTACTTTGTTATTCCTACTACAAAACTGTTGCTACTGATAAACTGCTGTGAGCAAGATTGTTTTCAGGTGCAGCTGAATTGACAACTCAGTTGGTAAGGCTTATAAATATTCTTTGACTCCCCTTGTGTCGAATCAATAAATTGGGTTTCACTTCCCTCGAAAATACTGCGATACACCCCCTATACTTGTGGGTCATCAATCATATCCATGTAGAACAAAGCATCATGTTGTCTGGGCCCTTAATTAGACAATAATCATTAGACATCCCACAGATAGTCAAGCACACATAATATAGTAATTAAAATTAATCACAAACTAATGGAAAATGTATGGTGGCACATCACATCTCACCAATCCCTTACATTTCTCACGCCCAAGGAACTTACTCACACATGAGAGACGAAAGCATCATCGATATGATTAAATAAAGGGAGTTCTTCTCGATATTATCGTGGAGATCCACAATAAGAATAGAAAAGTAATCCAACACAATTTAAGATAGGAAGAAACAATCTCAAACCCTAGTCTTGCAAGGTGAAGATCTCTCTCTCTCTCTCTCTCTCTCTCTCTCTCTCTCTTAAGTACAAGTAATGGCTATGGAGGTGTGTTTACTAGGAGGTCGGAGATCGTGGAGCAATAAAAAGAACGTCTTCTCCTCCTTCTCCGGATCTCTTCTTTCTCCTATCTGGATGGGATGGCGACTGTTGTGTTTTATTTCCGCGTATGACCTCTTCAAGAAAGTTGTCCCTTTTGACAAGACGGAGGCGGCGGCAGTTATACGGCGGGAACTATACGGCTGTATAGTTGCTCGTTAAAGCGTCTGTTCGCCTCCCTTGATTGCTTTCAAAAAGAGACTTGCTTGTTTTCGCCTGAATATTGGGTTTTTCTTGCTAAAACTTTTTGTTAATGTTTAGAACCTGAAACACACATTAGAAACCAAGTTTTCTTTGCTACCGAAGTATTAGCGTTAGGTAAAGGTAGAAAACTATCAAATCCAGAGAAAAACCATCAATAAAAAACCTCAAAAATATGTCAAATCTCACAGCTATCATGCGTACAAGTCCTGTGCATTTACAAACTAATCAAATCATTTCTTTACATGATTATTATCCAATCCAGAAGGAACAGCGAGAAATTCACCAAATATTATATATACAAAATACGGCTGGTTTATTTCTTGCGTACGGATCTTTGTATACTTCGTGGCCAATGCATCAGAGCATTTCTTTTTTAGTATCCGGCAACGTACGTCCAAAATACTAGTAGTACCAGCTACCCATCGATCGTGCTTACATTTTTTGGTTTAATATAATCGGTGCATGGCTGAACTAACCCAAACCAAAGTCCAAAACGATGGGTGGCCGCTGCTTGCCGAAGCCGTTTGGGTCGGGATATCCTGGCTGACAATGAATCACACTTCTGAAAAAGAACAAACACATGCCACCCGTCACCCACATGCAGGGGCTCCTCAAACACTTAGGAGCCATGTCTAGAACCCTGTCTCGCTCTCAATCCTCTACCGAGAGCGCCTCACCGAAGACCGGGTCCCTCCTGGGTCCTCTCCGCCGGATTAGCCGGGAGGAGATGGATAAGGAGAGGCGTGGAGTAGCTAGGTTTAGATTTTTTGTCTGTTTGTCGGTAGTGGGTCTTCTGCACGTAGGTTGTGGAGCTCCAGATTGAGACGTCCAGATATATGGTCTAGGGTTCATCCTTGTAGCGCTCATGCTCCTCTCACCAGAGCTGGCAGTGGCGAAGACTGCCAACACATCTTCGAATAAAGTCGTTGTTGTGCTTCTTCATCCCCCTCTGGCTGGTCAGTCGTGGAGGCGAGGGGAAGGAGATGAAAAGCTCTATGGCGCATGGATCCGGAGATGGTGGGGTGATGCTTCTCTGGGGCGTGAGCGTGGCACCAAGAGTCGGTTTGCTTTGGCTCATGCTCCATTTTTTCTACTCTCGACCAACCGTGGAGGCGAGGGAGGGAAGAAGATGGAGCCTGGCCGGCCAGCCAACTCCTGGTCCAAGTGTCACCACTATCGATTAGGTGGCTCCCTGATGCCTCTACTTCTCCTAGCTAGTTGTGGAGGTGAGGGCGAGAAGAGCAAGACGTAGGGGGCCTCTGGTGCTGACCGTGGCATTCAGGAACTCTTGGAGTTTCATCTCCTTGCGTCGAACTCCAAGCGACGATGCTACGTTGTTGTCTATGCCCTCGGCGTGCACGAGAGATGTGGCTGTCTATGCCCTCTTCCTCCTGCGGAGGATCGTCTCCTACCTTGATGCTCCCATTCAACCTCTTCCTCAACCAAGTGGCATAGTCCGCGGTCAGGTTAGAGTTGTTGCATCTCGAGGTGGCTTGCCGACGGTACTCAAGTATCCGATCGTGTTTGTGCGACCTTCTTTAGGGTGTTCTTGGTAAAAGTAGAGGACCAACTTGTATTTTTCATTTCTTTCAGGGTCCTATTTGTAACTGTTTACCCACCGCCTAAGCAACAGAAACTCCAGGTCCTCCGGGACATCTCTCGTTCAAAAGATAATAATCAAACACTTACGAAAGAAGCAGTGAAAAGAATATACATCGCCGTACCAGTAATTCTCCTTCCTGGAGGTTGACCATGTGACTATCATGGGAGTGCCCCGTGAAATTCAAACCTTGGAAACTTGTTTTGGACATGTCAAACGTTGGAAACAGTCTAATCCTATACTGAGACAAGTGTTGCATGAGAAGTCAACGGTAGGTAGGCCACATGTCCCAGACATACTGGTAGAAAAAGGGTCGTTGGTCCAGCACCCAAATACCATTGGTCCTGGTTCTTTTCGTTAATCGAGACCAATGCCAGGCACCAGTCCCGGTTCATGTCGCCTGGGCATTGGTCCCGGTTCATCTCTAAGCATTGGTCTCGGTTCCTGGCATGAACCGGGACTAATGCCACCGCGACGAACACGTGGCACTCTGCGGAGCATTGGTCCCGGTTCATGCCACGAACCGGGACCAAAAACCCCTCGACGGTCCGCAATCCGGGACAGAGATCTAAATTAATTCGAGGCAGAAATTAATTCGAGGCAGAAATTAAATCGAGTCAGAAACTGAATTGATCTAGTATTTTTGAAAAATTCTTCCACAAATTAATCGAGACAAAGATCTGAATCGATACATTTTATTAATTCGACCACAAACTCTTCCTAAACAAAGGTGCGATTTTACAAATTCTTCCTAGTCGACAATTTCACTCCGTTGCCGCTGTCCTCCGAGCCGCCGGCTTCCTCATCGTTGTCGGACGAAACCTCCATGATTTCCGCATTGTTCGCGAGACGCAGCTCCTCTGCATGGTGAGCGGCGTCGATGACGGTGTAGATGGTCCGTCCAGGGACGGACCAAAACCTCTCCCGCCCTTCTCGGTTGTGGAGATCCGGGTGCACCACGCGCCTGTAAACGATGTGGTTGCCAATCTTGGCATTCCGCTCCTTCGTGAACAATCGGGGCCAGTACGGGATGGCCACCACGTACCGGGGCAACGCCCTCTTCCACACGGGCTTCTGGCGGCGACGCTCTGTGATTAAGCTCTCCATCTCGTATCCGCCGGGGACGAGGAGCGGAGCCACCGGCACACCCGCGTAGCTGATGCGCCATCCGACGGGCACCGTCGCGCCTGGCGGCGCGAGGATCTTGTAGTGTGCGAACATCACTGCCTCGTAGAAGTTCAACATGGGCATCTCCATGGCGGCGCGGTGGAGATTGGAGAGGGAGGGGAGGCGAGACGACGGTGCGGTGGAGAGGTGCAGAGGGCGAGGCGATGGCGCGGTGGAGATTGTAGAGAGGCCGAGGCGATGGCGAAAGCGACGCATTGAGGCCTCCTATTTGTACACGAGGACGACGAAGCGACGGTGGGCATTGGTCCCGGTTCATGCCACGATCCGGGACCAAAGCCCCTCCCCGCGACATGTGGTTGCGCAGCAACGTCCCCCCACCCAGGTCATTGGTCCCGGTTGATGGCATGAACCGGGACCAATGACCTGGGTGGGGGGGCGTTGTTGGGTCGCCATGTGTCGCGGGGGAGGGGCTTTGGTCCAGGTTCGTGGCATTAACCGGGACCAAAAACCCCCGCCTGG
Source organism: Avena eriantha (assembly GCA_910589775.1). Classification (NCBI taxonomy): domain Eukaryota; kingdom Viridiplantae; phylum Streptophyta; class Magnoliopsida; order Poales; family Poaceae; genus Avena; species Avena eriantha. The sequence goes on along the minus strand of OU342741.1, from coordinate 7,170,102 downwards.
CTATAAATAAGCCCAGCCCATCCACTTATTTTTTCTGGAATTTTGTGTGGGAGGTGGATGCTAGGTTTTTTTTCTTCACACTACACACAAGGTGTTCGACGAAATGTCCGAGCCACGCTTAAGTTCGCACAACACGGTATCCTCGGCCGAGGTTAGCAACCTTATCTTCTTTATCTGTAATTGATACAAAAATATTGCATGTGTCCATATAGGGTGGTCATTTCACTATTCACGATGTCATTGTCATGGTTAATTATTATGACGCAGATCGATGCGTGGATGCGATGGATGTACGGCGACCGACGCGATTCCGATTTTATTGCAGGCCTGCATAAATTTATCGATTTGGCTAAGGCAAACAAAGTGGTTAATTTTATGCCTTGTCCCTGCATCGACTGTCGGAACGTGGGGGAGCACTCTGCCCCGAGAATCCTTCAAAGCCATCTGCTTCGGAGAGGTTTCATGCCCGGATATTATTGTTGGGCCATGCACGGAGAAAGAGGGGTTAGGCTGGAAGAAAATTAAGAAGAGGAGGATGATGACAACTATCCTATGTCCCCTGAAGAATATGGTGATACTGCAATGGAAGACAATGGAGAAGAGGGAGGCGGCAATGAAGAAGAACAACAGGCATCGGATGAGCCTGTTGATGGTCTTGGTCAGGTCATTTCTGATGCAAAGCAACAATGCGATACAGAAAGGGATAAGCTTAAGTTGGAGGCCATGCAAAAGGATCACAAAAAGTTATTGTACCCAAATTGCAAAGATGGCAGCACAAAGCTCGGTACCACACTTGAACTTCTAAAATGGAAAGCAGAGACTGGCTTATCTGACAAGGGATTTGAGAAGTTACTGAAAATAATGAAGTCGAAGCTTCCAAAGGATAACGAGCTGCCCGAGACAACGTACGAAGCAAAGAAGACTATCTGCCCTCTAGGATTATATCTGGAGAAGATACATGCATGCATTAATGACTGCATCCTGTACCGCGGTGAGAAGTACGAGAATATGGATAAATATCCGGTATGCACTGCATGTCGATACAAGATCAGACAAGATGACCCTGGTGATGTTGAGGGCGATGAAGAGCCCCCTAGGAAGAGGGTTCCTGGTAAGGTTATGTGGTATGCTCCTATAATACCACGGTTAAAACGTCTCTTCAGAAACAAAGAGCATGCTAGGTTGTTGTGATGGCACAAAGAAGAGTGTAAGAAAGACGGGAAACTGAGACACCCCACCGATGGGTCGCAGTGGAGAAACATCGAGAGAAAGTACTCGAACTTTGCAGGTGACACGAGGAACTTATGGTTTGGTCTAAGTACAGACGACATGAATCCATTTGGGGAGAAGAGTTGTAGTCACAACACCTGGCCAGTGACTCTATGTATCTACAACCTTCCTCCTTGGTTGTGCATGAAGCGGAAGTTCATTATGATGCCAGTGCTCATCCAAGGACCGAAGCAACCCGGCAACGACATTCATATGTACCTAAGGCCATTAGTTGATAAACTTTTGCAGTTGTGGGCAGAACCAGGTGTAAAGGTGTGGGATGAGCACAAACAGGAGCGTTTGACCTACGAGCGTTGTTGTTTGTAACCATCAATGATTGGCCTGCTCTTAGTAACATTTCAGGACAGTCAAACAAGGGATACAATGCATGCACACACTGTTTAGATAAGACTAAAGGTACATATTTGGATAAATGTAAGAAGGTTGTGTACCTGGGGTGTCGTAAATTTCTTCCGACCAATCATCAAGTAAGAAAGAAAGGCAAGCATTTCAACGATGAGGCAGATTACCGGAAGAAGCCTAAGCTCTCTAAAGGTGCTTATGTATTTGGTATGGTGAAGGACCTAGAAGTAATCTTTGGAAAGGGTCCTGGCGTTCAATCTATTCTGAAAGACCCCATTACCGGACACACGGCCATGTGGAAAAAGAAATCTATATTTTGGGAGCTTGAGTATTGGAAAGACCTAGAGGTCCGTTCTTCAATCGACGTGATGCACGTGACGAAGAATCTTTGCGTGAACCTGCTAGGCTTCCTGAGCGTGTATGGGAAGACAAAAGATACACCAGAAGCACGGGAGGACCAGCAACGTATCAAAGACCCATACAACAAGCATACTGATAAAGGCCATGAATACTTAAGCAGCTACGCTCTTACCAAAGCAGAGAAGGAAATCTTTTTTGAATTCCTTTATAGTATCAAGGTCACGGCTAGCTTCTCGTCAAGTATAAAGGGAATAATAAATATGCCAGAGAAAAAATTTCAGAACCGGAAGTCTCATGATTGCCACGTGATTATGACGCAGTTGCTTCCGGTTGCATTGAGGGGGCTTCTACCGGAAAATGTCCGATTACCCATTGTGGAGCTATGTGCATTCCTCAATGCAATATCTCAGAAGGTAATCGATCGAGAAAGTCTGGAAAGGCTACAGAAGGATGTGGTCCAATGTCTTGTCAGTTTTGAGTTGGTGTTCCCCCCGTCCTTCTTCAATATTATGACGCATCTCTTAGTTCACCTAGTCGAAGAGATTTACATTCTCGGTCCTATATTTCTGCACAATATGTTCCCCTTCGAGAGGTTCATGGGAGTCTTAAAGAAATATGTTCGTAACCATGCTAGGCCAGAAGGAAGCATCTCCAAGGGCTATGGAACAGAGGAGGTCATTGGGTTATGTGTAGACTTTCTTCCTGACCTTAAGCCGATTGGTGTTCCTGAATCACGGTATGAGGGGAGACTGAGTGGAAAAGGCACGCTAGGAAAGAAAGCAATGATATTTAGGGACGGACATTCTTTGAATCAAGCACACTACACAGTTCTACAAAGTTCTACATTCGTGGCTCCGTATATCGAGGAACATATGAATGTTGTACGCTCCAAGTTCCCGGGGAGGGATGAATACTGGATTAAAGAAAATCACATGGAGACTTTCGGCACTTGGTTGCAATTACATCTCATGAATGACACCACTATTGGAGATTGACTCTACTTGTTGGCCGCGACACCATCTGCGACTGTATTGACTTTCTAAGGGTACGAGATAAATGGGAATACATTTTACACGATTGCCCAAGATAAAAAAGAGCACCAACCAAAACAGTGGTGTCCGCTTTGATATAACATGCGAGAATGGGAAAAAGGACACATACGATGGTTACATAGAGGAGATATGGGAACTTGACTATGGACCTACTTTTAAGGTCCCTTTGTCCCGGTGCAGTTGGGTCAACATGAATGGAGAAGGGGTTAAGGTAGACCAGATGTACGTAATGACAACAGTGGATCTCAAGAATATTGGTTACAGAGACGAACCATTCATCCTAGCTAATGATGTGGCTCGGGTTTTTTATGTGAAGGACATGTCCTGTAGACCGAAAAAAGAAAAAATAAGGAAACGAATACATCAGACAATGAGCCCAGACGTCACATAGTTCTTTCAAGGAAACGAAACATCGAGGGAGTCGAGGACAAGACAGACATGTCAGCAGATTATGATAAGTTTGATGAAATTCCGCCCTTCACCATGAAAACTGACCCAAGCATCCCGTTAAGCAAAGAAGATGCTTCATGGTTACAGCCTAAGAAGCGATCATAGGCAAGGGATTGACATATGCGACGAAGGATTCATACCCTAAACCCTAAACCCTATGTAAATCTATGTAATGTATGGAAACTTTATGTGATGTATGAAAACTTTATATGATAATTGGCTTCACAGAACACCCTGATTTGGTGGTACCAATGCTAAAATTTAATTTGGTGGTTACTTCACAGAACACCCCGATTTCGGCACCTCAAAAATAGAAATTGGCTTAGTGCTGCCACCCACCCAAAATAGTGTTGCCACCCAAGCAGCACAACATAGTGTCGGACATTGATGACATAATGTCGACACACTCACCCCTGGCATAGTGCTGCCACCCACCCAAAATAGTGTCGTCATTTACTGGCTTAGTGCTACCCACTGAGGACATAGTGTCGACATGTTGTCGCCACATCCACATTTAGTTTCGGTTGGTGCCTCCAACCGGGACTAAAGGTTCATCATATCTTTAGTCTCGGTTGTTGGCTTTAATTTTGTTTTTTAGATTAGTACTAATTAATTGACTAACAGCGGGCATGAAGCTTCTTAGCCCGGGGCTAAGCCTCGCTGAACTTGAAGTGGATCTCTGATGAAATAGCATGTTGTGAACCTATAAATGATTTTTAAAAAAATCACAAGCATAATATCATGTACATATCCCCGTCGAGCAACAAAATATTCTTCTTCTTCTTCTATCTGCCGTCACAAAATCCATTGCAACAAAAATAAGAACCAAAACTATGAAGGCATACATATATATAGTGGTACCCTAGAATTTTAATCACCGACCGTTTAAGCAAACCAAAAACATGAACACACAGGGGAGCTACCAAATTAAATTAGGGAGTGCCTCTATGGCGAGCTCCTCGAAGATGTTTGAGGACGGGATCCTAAGACATCTTCGAGAAGCTCTGCCGTAGTGGTGTCCCTGCTCTGGCACACCATCTTTCAGTTTATATCTTCTCTAGCTAGATCAGTATGCTGGTGGAGCTAACTAATTTCACATATTAGAGAGTGCCTCTACGGTGAGCTCCTCGAAGATGTCTGAGGACAGGATCCTAAGACATCTTCGAGAAGCTCCGCCGTAGTGGTGTCCTTGGTCTCGCACACCATCTTGCAGTTCTTCACAAGAATGCATACATATTTATAGATTAAGCAACACAACATAGTGTCGGGCACTGATGACATAATGTCGACACACTCACCCCTGGCATAGTGTTGCCACCCACCCAAAATAGTGTCGTCATTTACTGGCTTAGTGCTGCCCACTGAGGACATAGTGTCAACATGTTGTCACCACATCCACATTTAGTCCCGGTTGTTGGCTTTAATTTTGTTTTTTAGGTTAGTACTAATTAATTGACTAACGGCGGGCATGAAGCTTCTTAGCTCGGGGCTGAGCCTCGCTGAACTTGAAGTGGATCTCTGATGAAATAGCATGTTGTGAACCTATCTATGATTTAAAAAAAAATCACAAGCATTATATCATGTACATATCACCATCGCCGCCTCAGCCGTCTCCGCCGCCGCCTCAGCCGTCTCCGTCCCCTGAGCCTCAGAGACAAAAGCGGAAGTATGCTAAGAGGGGCAGCACCACCAGTAGCAGCAAGAGCACATTCCGATCACCGAAACGTAAGCTATCACCCCTCCCAAAAGTACCTCATAAGAATATGAAGAAGCTACCTTGCAAGAAGACAGATGAGGAAACTGCTGCGGCCGCAGATGCCCATTATGAAAAGTGGAAGATTGACATGGCTAACAAGAAAAGGCTGATAAAGCCATTCTTCCCGGTCACCGCAGAAGATAAAGCCAAAGCAGCCACACTTAAGATTCAGCTTCACCAACCCATAGCGCTCACATCAGACTATAATCGCTCTATTATTAAGTCGGTTGTGGCAAAAGAGCGAAGAGTCGGGAAAGAAGTTGCCCAGCTCAGACAACAGAAAAATCAATCGATCGAACCGCTCAAAGTGTATGATACCAATGAGTGGAGAGCCCGGAAGCAGCATGATCCGAACATTGATCTGGAGTTTGTTCGACTGTACGGAGAAAAGGCCGAATTATATGGACTGTCTATTACTGAGTACATCTGCCGTATCGATGAGTTCAAGGGGTGCCAAGAAATAGCATACGTATACCAGTACGGGACTCCTCTCGTCAAACCCGAGTTAGTCAAAGATCTACCAAAAAATGCGAAGATTGCATCACTGGTACATGCAAGCCTGTGCTGAATCTAAAAAATGGATCTATGCTGCATATAAACACCACCATTACGGTCATGAAGATGGCTTCCTACTGATCGGATTTCCAGAATTATTTCAGTTTTACCAACAAGTCGCCATCGACAAAACTATCGCCAGTGCCTATTGTTTATAAGTATTATTAATCTCTGTAATTAAGTCTTTCTAGCTCAGCTCATTCGTTGCTTGTATAATCTTACTCATCACTATACTAATTATATATGCAGAATGAAGATTCTCGAATGTAATAAAGGACAAATCTATGACCTTGGGTTTGTTGACTGCAATTTCGTTCATGAAGTTACTCTAAAAACGAAACCCAAAGAGACAGAGGATAACTTGCTACAAGCATTGACGCATTTCAGTAATAGAAGAGAAATACTATTTCCTTACAATTCTGGGTGAGTGTTACTGTCTTGTACACATTCTATTTTCACTTACTCGATGTTAAGCATATAATTGACTCGTGTTATATTTTGTTAGTGTGTCTAGCTTTTACTATATTCTGTTAATCATTGTTGTTGACACTGGAATAGTAAAAGTCCTGGACTTGAAACGCACACCATTAGAAAAGTGGGCGAACATGCAGGAATGTCTCCAGAAGGCTTGGAAACGGTTCACCGTCAAAACTAGGGGTGTTTGGAAGGCAGAGCTTACATTTCAACCATTGACTGTAAGTACTACTTGCTAGATCCACGCATCTCTTTGATTCTAGTTTCAATACCACCATTATCATGCTTGATTATTATTTTGATTGAACCCCGTTCTTGTAAAGTGCTTGAGGCAGGAAGCCGGGAATAGCTTATGCGGATACTATGTCTACGAGTTCATTCGCTAGACAACCAAAGAGAAGGGCGCATATCGGAACATATAAAAAATGAAGTACGGTAAACAATAATCATAACTTTATTTTATTAGCACCAATCGTGTTTAGTTTCATTCATATACATTGATCCTCTTCTTTAAATTAGATCGAACAGATGCGGGACGGTCTTCTATCACAAGAACGCGTGCAAGCAATTTAAGAGGAAATTGCTAGATTCTTATTAGAACAAGTCATATATCCGAAAGGAGAATACTATTACCCGATTCATTTGGAAGGGTGAAGTGTAAAAAATAAGATGTAAATTAGATCAAATTCGTGTGAGTACCATTTGTAATTAATATGTTTCGACCAAGAAGACGGATGAGACGGTGTATAATATATTTGTGATCATTATGTGTAATATATATATCGTGGTTTCACTATTGATGTATATATGTAGCACCAAAAAATTGAATACAAAACATCAAATAAATAAATAAATAAAAACCCTGTCGCGGTACAAAAATAGGCCGAAAATCCTGCCGCGGCACAAAACCCTGCCGAGGCACAAAACCCTGCCGCGGCACAAAAATAGTCCGAAAAATCCTTCCGCGGCACAAAACCCTGCCGCGGTACAGAGACCAACGATCCCGGTTCGTGTCACGAACCGGGACCAATGATCCACCCCTTTGTCTCGCGCGCTCCCACGTGGAGACCCATTGGTCCCGGTTTGTTCCACGAATCGGGACCAATTATCCACCCTCCCTCGTCGCACGCCCACCCACGTGGACACCAGCATTAGTCCCGAGTGATTGATCCCGATTCAGGAACCGGAACCAATCGCCCTTATGAACCGGGACTAGAGTCCATTTTTCCACCAGTGACAAGACCGGACAGCATGGGGCAGGCAGTGGTAGAAAACTGTGGGATGATAGACATGATGATTTCTCAATGTACGCGAACCACTTTTGTTTCTCAATTCCATCCTTGGAAATTCACTTTTGATTCGTGCATATGGTTCCTTTAGTGAAAACATAAATTCAGATCGTTTGGTTTTTTTTAAATATCAGTGTGTGCGTTTTCACATTCTACACCCTCATGTAAAGTTTCAGGAATAACCTAATATTTTGTATGGGCTGCGTAAAGAGACAAAAAAAATATGTCTTTGTCTTTTTTGACAGAAACCACACATAAATTCGAACATTTATGCGAAACGACTTTGTGCATACATAAAATATGGAGACGTGCTTGTATGTATTTGTTTTGAATGTTTTTACATTTTGAAATACTTTTAAAATACAATTCAAATAGAAGGACCACGATGTGTCCATGTGCCAAAACACTCCCACCCTCGTTTTTCCCCAGTTAAATATCCTCACCTTTCTTTTCTTCATAACTAGTAAGCGTGCACGTACAACGCACGTCTCATAATTTATATTTAAAATATATATCTTTCATATTATTTTTTAGTTTTTACCAAACCATTTAAATGCGTCTCACGCCTAACGATGGGAGCACGCGTGTAACACACGATCAACACATATTTTCACATAAAATACATGGTCACATAAATTTAAAATATTCAGTTACAAAAATACTTAAAAACAATATCTAACCAATGTTAGCTACTATTCATTGGTGATGCTTCTTTCTTGAATGACCATCTATTTATTCACTCTATAATGCTGCGCTCCATGTCTAGAATATTCTTTAGAGTCTCATTTCCTTCGTTCTTCAATATATGAACCAAAAAATCGTCTCCTCATTATAATGATACAAAATAGAATATATATTTAGTAAACACAATTATTATTTTATTTATAGTTTTAAGAAAATATCAATTACGACAGTAAGACACAAGGACCGTAACTTATTTAATCCAACACGGAGAGTGTTACGGATAGAAATTTGACACTCCATGAAATTAACCATACATCTATTTTTTTGCAAAACCCAATGAAATCGGATTTAAAAAAAGAACCCATGAAAGCCGATTTAAAAAAAGAACCCATTGCAAAATCCGATTTCATGGGTTCTTTTTTTAAATCCGATTTCATTGGGTTTTGCAACACGGAGAGAATATTCTTCCTCCTTGTGTGTATTCTTCCATCGCCAACCTATTGATGACCATACCATACTTTAAAAATATTCAGTACAAACTATAATCTATATATATATATATATATGTTGTTTTAAACAAATATCAATTATCAATAAATCACAATGACCATATTGTTTCTTTTAACCCAACACGCCACGCTATCGATACTTCTAGGGTCACTCAATCATTCTTCACCATTTTTTTTCAAAATTATCAAATAATCTCCGAACAATTCATATTTAGAAATTGTAGGACATAGCCAAAAGAGTAAAAAAAAAACCATGCGTACCAGAAACTAACACGCACGGCCGCACAGGTTACATGCCACATCGTATAGCTCAAGTGAACGGGGAAAAAAATTCACGCACGAACGCCATAGCCCACCCAAATCGTCTCTCACTCTCCTCCCCACTGCCCCACTCTTTCTCCCTGAGCTCACCTCCCCAGCGCGTTGGCGATCAGCCGCCGGCTCCCCTACCTCCCCATCGTACTTAGCGTATCCAGACAGGACATCACACAGGGAGAAAAGACGTCTCTCTCCTCTTCCCCTCTCCTCTTCCACCCCCGCGCCTGACCATTGACCAACGCCGGCCGGGCCGAACCCGAGCCTTCCCAGCGGCTTTGCTGGCCAGAGTTGGCGAAGGGGACGCGCCGACGAGACAGACATCACACTTCGAACCACAAGAAGATCACACTGTTTCGTCGTTTTGAAATGCTGGTCGATCGGCAGGTCGTCACGTGTTTGAGCTGGCATCACGTACTAGATTTTGTCGAGTTTGCTTGCTGGGTTCACTGCGGGGAGAAAAAACGGTGGTTGAAATCGGTCAGCTTGCCGATTCGTAATCATTTCCTAACCAATTTTTTTCTTTTCGATTCCTGACCGAGTTTACTGGTGAGCAAGTTAAAGTTAAAGAAGACCAAGTGCTTGTTGAGGCCCAGGTTGGGTATCGGGAGAACCTGGTGATTGAGGCATTTACTAGGCCAGGCCCAAAAGGAAATTCCAAGCAAGAAGCCCAAGCCCCATACGGTGAGTTTCCCCAAACAAAGACCACGACACAACTCTGAACCAAGATTCTCTCAACAACAACAACAACAAAAAACTCCGAACCAAGAAATCGATCTAGGTTTCTTGCAGAAACCAGAGCCGCGGCTCGCTCGCGAGAAGAGAAGAGATGGATCAGTTGACGGAGCTTCTCCGGGAGGGGTTGAAGATGGATGTGGCGGGGAAGATGCCCGCGGTACAAGGTGGGGATTCGGAGGAGCAGATGGAGGCGAGGGAGAAGATGCCGAGCAACCGGACCTCTGATGAGGGGCTGCAGCTGCATGCGGCGGGGCAGATACCTGAGGTACAAGGTGGGGATGCGGATGAGATGGACGCCGTGATGAGGTCTGAGGTCCTGCAGAATCTGATGCAGAGTAGTATGCAGCCGAGCGATCAGAAGGAGATGCTGGCCAAGCTGCTGAAACACGAAGAAGAAGAAAATCAGCCACAGAAACAAGAAAACCAGCCACGGAAACAAAAGAAGAAGAAGCATCATCGCAAAAGCAGAATGGCTCTCAGGAAAATCGAGATGGACAAGGTGAAGAAGAGCAGTCGTCTGGAGAAACCGCCGCCTATTGAGGACAAGGCAGCAGCGTATCTGGCGGCGTGGGCAAAGGAGAGGGAGTCTGAACCTGAATCAGAGGCACGCTCCGACTGGCACGCCTACCAAGCTCGGCTATGTCGTGATCGCTGGAACGAATCCTGGACCTACGAGACACCAAGTAATTGTTCCTTTACTCTGATAATTTGCTCATGCCGCCATGCTATGCATGTTAAACCTTATAAATCTCTTACATGCCTAATTGGCTAGTTACAATGTTGTTGCAGCTCCTATCCCCCCTATGCGTTTCACCGACTACGTGGATGCCTCTGCCGGCCCACGTGAAACCTTGCAGATCTTCTCTGTCAAAGTCGTGGGAGTAAAGGAGGGCGTTGTTTGGCCGCTGTGTGTATACGGCAAGCTTGCGGTTCGCGACACGGTCGACCGTAAGCGTAATATCATATTTGATCGCCAAAGAGAGAACTTCCAGACAATCACCGAGCAGGTTCGCTCATATATACACTTGCTTCCATGAATACTATTGTTTTGTCCTGTTTCTGCTAATGTAATACAATTAACACTAGTACATTATTATTGGTTTAGAGAATTTTGGGAGCATAACTTATTCTTCTGTACTTCTGATGAAAAGTTAGGAGGACGACCAAGCAGATAGAATAGTTAATTGAAGAAATTATTCTAGCAAAGCACACCATGTCTTGGATCGTTTCAGGAGTAGTTGAGGTCTTTTTTCTCTCTGCTACAGAATGTGTTGCCTAGAACTTGGGCAGAACACCATATTGATATGCCCAGGAACTTCTTATATACGCAGTATTTTTTCATATTTATCCAGTCCTTTGCATCACACACCTTGCCTTAATCTTGGGCAGAACCCCTTGTTGCTATGTCCAGGAACTTGATATAATATTCAGCGTCACTTTCTTGGGCTTTATCAAGATTGATTGAATATACATAATTTTTTCATTTGTATTGATGCAGAGATATAAGCTCGTGCAAATATTTATTCCTATAATAGTGTTTCTTCTAGCCAAAACTACCGAAGTAAACCTTATTGCAGATTGAATCCGGCTTGGTAAAAAAAATATTGCCTAACAATAACTAGAGCTTTCTAAAGGTATTAAGTATTCCTGGAAAACATTCCTGCTAGGTAACTTATCAGATACTGAATAATGATCCAAATTTAGCAGGAAAAACTAAATTTTCCTGACTTTGTTAGTCTAATGCTTGAACTTTCGAAAATTTGTGGCATGGTATGTAGTCAGCAATCCTGCATTTAGATCACATAGAAGAATGCATTGCTGTCGATCTGTTACAGTTTGACGAGAGTTGGTGCTTATTTTGTTTTTGTTTCAGTCTTTATTTCTCAATGTAAATGTTTGATGTTTTGAGGATAATACATAGTTCTGGCGCAACATGCCTTAATTAGGATCGATCAACTGTACTTGTATAGCTACTAATCATACATATGTTGTGCGGGGTGCAGGATCCGTATTTAGCTCTCACCGGTCCTTCCCGTGCCGCTGTGCTGTCAGTGCATCATTCATACATTGAGGCTGAGCTGAAACTCAAGGGCAGTTCTAGTGATTCTTCTGATGATAAAGATTTCAGCTACCTAGCTATTGGGTACATACAGATTGCCCCGTTTCAGTCGTTCGTTGTGAAGCGTGTTCTGTCTAGCAGGCTTAGCACGCTGGAGTTGACCACTGGGCACATTGTCAACTCCGTTGAGGCTACAATCACTATGGAAGTCAGCAATGGGGAATGGCCATATGGTCATGGAGGTGCATTTACGGTCAGTACTGCTAGCATGGACGCCATGGAAATGATGCTGCTTTCTTTTGGTGATGGTGGATTGCCTCTTGAAGATGATGGAAAAAAGATAAGGCTATCTCGCCGTGTTGTTGGTGTTGAAGTTGATGGAAAGCTCAATCTCTCTCTGAAGGCACTGCCGCCTGCTGGTAGCAGCAATGATGTGTTGAGCGATGAGCAGATTTTCACACCCAGGGAAGCCGGTAGGAGCCAGCTGACATTGAAGGTCGGCTCATGTGAGATGAAAGTCACGGTGGCATGGTCTCTTCTCTTAATGTTCGACTAGTGATCTCTGCTTTGTTGAAGCTGTATGGTGTGATGCATGTTTTACTACTATGGACTTCCTTTTTGCATGTAGAGCACAAGCAACATGGTACAGTTTACCTGTCCCTTCGTTAAAGCTGCTTGGTTCAGCCACCCTTGGTACATTAGAACTAAATTCATGGCCCAAAGTACAGTCTTTAACTCAAATTCTGCCGATGCTTAACCTACCGCATCTACATGCTTCTCTCACAAATATCCTAACTTTTATATGGTGCTTATGGAAATCTGTGAATGATTGTCTTTTTGAAAGGAAATAGGTGGGGCCTTATAAAATATTATTGTCAATGCACAAGCTTCACTAAATAACATGGAGTTCTCGATACTTCTGATGTTTATTTGCAGATGAAACCCGGGCCAACAGCCCAAGACAAATCAGGCAGCAGCTGGACGCTGTGGACCAAGGAGAAACCATCTCTTTGATCTTGAACGTTGCAGGTTCAAAGATCTTTCTCAGATGCCTCATGGAAGAGCAGATCTGCAGATTCACAGGTTACTGGAAATGACGTTTTCATACATTATGATGGCAAAGAATACAATCTAAATATCATGATTCAAGCTTCGACGTCATAGACTGGGTCGTTCCTGCAAGCGGAGGCCAAGACATTGTTGCTTGCAGCGCAGATTGCAGGGAAACTTGCATGCTATTTCCCCGTCCCCCGCGTCGCCCTCCTCTGGCGACACAGGGGAACCCCACGCGCCACCGCCGCTATCCCCTCTCCCCTACTCTCCCCGCGCCGCCGCCGCCGGAGGGGGGCGCCGGCGAAGCCTTCGCGCACCCCAGGGATGGTGGCGGCAGGGCGTTTTTCCTCTCCTCGCGGGCGCATCCGTGCTCAAGGCGGCGCTCTGTCATGGCGGCGGGGCGAGCTCAGAGCTGGCGGAGTTCGCCGGGGCGGAGGGGCTGGAGCGTGGAGGCGGGCGGGTAGTTGCGGTCGGCCCAGGAGATGCTGCGTGGTGTGGGGCTCTAGGGGGTCAGAGGCGCATGCCGGGCTCGGTCTGGGCTCCGATCTGGGCCTAGGCGGGCCGCCAGGTTGGGAGGCGTTGGGGGTGCTGGTCGTGGCCTCTGCTGGCGGTTGTTCTCGGCCGGAGTTGCCGAGGCTGCGGCCCCGAGGAGGTGCAGCGGGAAGGATGGTGGGAGTTGCGGTGCTGCGGTTGGATCTGGGCTAGATCTTGGGCTGAGGGCTGATGGTGGTCCGGTTTTGTGCATGTTGCAGGAAGGCTCGTGTCTGATCCTGGCTAAGGCCTTGTTCTCGGCAGCTGGCCGGCCGGCAGTTGTCCGAGGCCGGCGATGGCGACGGCTACGGGCGACGCTCCCTTCTTGAAGGCATCGCCGAGGTGATGCACTGCCTTTCCTGTTGTGGAGGCTCCGGGGAAATCCCTAGATCCGTCGTGATCGGTAGATGGCGTCGCAGTTGCGTCGTCTCCCTCTTGGGGGCATTGATTTGGAGCTCGCTCAGGCCGGAGGGACCAGCGGATGATGGTGGTGTTGGCGTTGCGAGTTGTGCGGCGACGATGACATCTGCGAGCGGATTGGAGTCGCGGCAGGTCCTTCGTCACCGGCTATCCGTGCGTTTTTTGGGCTTCTTTGCGGCGCCCAGCCATGTTGGTGAAGTCGGAGCTGCGGTCGCGGGGCGGCGTGTGGCAACGATGCCACTTGATGGGTTGTGCCGGTGCTTGGAGTTCCAGCTGGTGCGTGGATTTCGTCAGTGCAAGGAGTGCAACTTTCTCCTCGGAAGGTCATCGTTGAAGTCGGAGCTGCTTCCTCCTCGACGTGCTTTGGGGTTGACTGTTTGGCATGGACCGGCATGGGCTCTGATGTCGTTTGTGGTGAGTGTCTCGTTTGTGGTTGTCAAAGTTGAAGTCGGAGTCGCTGGCTCGTGGAGGAGTGATGACGATGACGATCAATGACGTCCTCAACAATGGTCTCTCTCGATGGCGTGTGTGCTTCGTGTGGGTAGCCAGGTTGGCCGGTGTTCACAATGTGGTTGTGTTTCTTGACGACACATTGATGCTTTGTAGCGGTTTTTGGCCGGTTCCCCGTTAATGAGCCGGTCGATTCTCTTCTACTTTTTTTAAAAAATGAGGCAACTTGCCCGTTTTGTTCAAAAAAAAACTTCATATCAACAGGCCAACAGTGCTGACAGATGACAAACTTCTTGCAAAATCTGTTGCAAGTAGAAAAGTTGACTCGGACTACATACACTGGAATACAAGGGACACTCTTTCCAGGATAGTGAAATGCCCCTTTAGGCCTTGTTCGGTTATTCCCGTCCCCGTAGGGATCGGTCTGGATCGACCGGGTTTCGGGGAGGTAAACCACGCGTGGATAAAAACCCATGGCTCGAAAATTTCTGCGTTCGGTTACTCCCGGACGGGCTAAAATCTCGGCCCAAACCCTGCCAATCCCGTCCAAACCACGGGGGAAAATAAAATCGGCTCTGTTCCCGTGGAAAGATTCCTAGAGAGAGAGAGCGGCTGATCTGGGCGGCGAACTCGCGGAGAGCGGCAGCGGTGACTCAGCGCCAAACAGGACCTCGGCCGCATCGTCTTGTCCGTCGGCGACACGGATGCACGTCGCCTCCGTCACGCGAGCCTGAGGCAGGTCGCCTCTGTTGCTCGACCCGGCGGCGGCGATGGCTGATTCCAGAACTCCGGCGACTATACTCGGCGAATGTTTGTATATTTCTACTCTGGCGGGTTGGAGCTGCTCTTGCTTGCTGCTGCATGCCTGTTGTAGTTGCCGCAGGGACTAACCGAACGGAAATAGAAGGGAATATGAGGAGAGGGATTAGCAGGGATTTGGGTGACAAATGGGGTTCACCCAGTCCCTGCAGGGGTTAGACCCACTAGGGGATCTAATCTGCTGCAACCGAACAAAGCCTTAGAGATTCAGGCTAGAGTGTTCCACACCAAAAGAGAAAATCAACAATGTCCGCCTACCTTTGGTTGTTTATTGTCAGCTCATTCTTCCTCTTCTTATCTTGTTGTTTCAACTCTTCAGAACTTCTCATGGCAACTCTTCCTCTTCTTGGCTTTGTAATCTATATTGTTCAGTGTTTCTGAGCTGATGAAAAAAGAACATAAACTCATGCTACTCAGCCACCTGCTGCTGATACTAGTTATTATATATTTTGGTTATCTGTGAGTCTTAAGATTGTTTGGACCCGGTATTAGACAAGTATTTGTGTGCTAGAACATACTTTGCAAGAACATGGTTATGGTGGAGTGTTCACGTTAATTATTAGTTGCTGCAATGCCTTTCCAATGAGACAATCCAGTTTATTCGTCTCCTGTTGTTAGCGACCTCATCTCCTTTCTTAAGCCAATTCACTCTAGCTCTCTTCATCCTTTTTCTTTTCCAACCTGCTCCTCATGGCAATCAAGTCTTATATTTGTCCTTTTCTTCAATCATATGCGATTATTGATGCTTATTATAGATGATAATGCTCAGTAAGATCATGATATGTTCCATTTGATTCATGCACTACTGTGATTTGATCACACAAAAGAACATAGATTGTTGGCGCGTAGGCGGGGATGGCGTGGTACGCGGCCGTCACCCATCGCTGCGCGAGTACGAGAGCGCCGGTGTGAGGGCGGGCACCAGGCTGCCAACCACTAGTGTAGGCAGGCGGGGCACCATAGGGCGTCGGGGTAGACCAGGGCAAAGGACATGCCTGGACTAGCCCGGTCCACGGATCAGGAGAAAGATGCCAGTGTTGGAGATATGCCCAAGAGGCAATAATAAAGTGGTTATTATTATATCTTTATGTTTATGATAAATGTTTACATTCCATGCTATAATTGTATAGGAAACACTAATACATGTGTGTTTTGTAAACATAAGAGAGTCCCTAGTAAGCCTCTTGTTGAACTAGCTTGTTGATTAATTGATGATCATGGTTTCCTGATCATGGACATTAGGATGTGATTAATAACAAGGTTATATCATTAGGAGAATGATGTGATGGACACACACCCATAGTAAGCGTAGCACAAGATCAAGTCATTAAGTTCGTTTGCTATAAGCTTTAAAATACATAGTAACCTAATCCTTCGACCATGAGGTTATGTTAATCACCATCAACGGATGGGTACTTTGATGACATCAAACACCGCTTCGTAACTGGGTGGTCATAAAGGTGTCATTGGGTATTCTGAAAGTATGTGTTGAAGCGCATGGACCAAGATTGGGATTTGTCCATCCATATGACAGATAGATATACTCTGGGCCCTCTCGGTGGAATGTCATCTAGTTAGCTTGCAAGCATGTGACTAGGTCACAAGGGATGACATATCACGGAACGAGTAAAGAGTACTTATCAGTAACGAGGTAGAACTAGGTATGGAGATACCGACGATCAAACCTCGGATAAGTATAGTATCGCGAGACAAAGGGAATTGGTTTCGTATGTAAGTGGTTCAATCGATCGCGAAGTCATCGTTGAGTATGTGGGAGCCATTATGGATCTCCAGGCCCCGCTGATGGTTATTGATAGGAGATGTGTCTCTATCATGTCTGCATATTCACGAACCGTAGGGTGACACACTTAAGGTTCGAAGTTGTTTTAAGTAGATATGGAATATGCGTTGGAGACCGAATGTTGTTCGGAGTCTCGGATTGGATTCGGGACATCACGAGGAGATCCGGAATGGTCCGGAGAATAAGATTCATATATAGGGGATCATTTTCTGAGTTAGGAAATGTTCCGGAGTGTTTGTATGAGGATTCTAGAAGGTTTCGGAATGTTCCGGAAGGTTCTAGAAGATATCTTGGACTTTGCTTGAAAATCAAGATAGGGATCAAGGAGTCCTGGTGGGTCAAGACAAGGAGTCGTGGGGGAGGAGGACTCCTCCCCCCACTCCCCAATCCGCCGGCCTAGAGGAGGGGAGTCCTACAAGGACTCCCCCTCCCCAAGGCGCCCCCCCTTATATAGAAGGGCAGGGGCGCCCCCTCCTCTCTTGCTCTCATAACTCCAATCTCTGCCGCCTCTCTCCTCCACCTTTCTTCTGCACAGGCATAGGCGAAGCCCTGCATAATTCTCTACTCCACCACCACCACCACGCCGTCGTGTTGCTGGGATTCCGTGGAGAAGATCTACTACCTCCGCTGCTCGCTGGAACGGGGCGAGAAAGCTCTGCTTCGACTCCGCATGTGTGACCGACTGTGGTAGCGCTGCCGAATCGCGGCGCCGGAAGGATCGTCCACTTGACCGACTACGAAGCGCTGCTGGAACGCGACGCCGGAAGGATCGTCCACACGATCTTGAGATCGGCAAGTGATCGACTACATCAACCACGAGATCTAATCTCGTTAACGCTTTCGGATCTATGAGGGTTAGTTCCTATCTATCTCATTGCTCATGTCTAATAGATTAGATCTTGGCTTTTATCTAGATTAGATCTAGGTTTTGTTCGTTCTTGCGGTAGAATTTTTTTGTTTTCCATGCTACGAACCCATCAGTGGTATCAGAGCCGTATCTATGCGTAGATCTGTTGCACGAGTAGAACACAATGTTTATGTGGGCGTTGATGCTTTTGTTGTCGGTGTCTTAGCGTGTACTTTGCATCTTGCGGCATGGTGGGATGAAGCGGCTCGGGCTAACATTACATGTCATCGCACATGAGACTTGTTCCACGCTTGACGTGCAACTTGCTTTGCACAAGTGGCTTTGCGGGTGTCTGTCTCTCCCACCATAGTTAAGATTCAATTTACAATGAGCATCTTGACAACACTTGTATCAACGTTGTGGTTCTTGTTCGTAGGTAAGATCAGTCTTATGCGAAAGCCCCAAACCACGTAAAACTTGCAAAGAAAATTAGAGGCGTCTAACTTGTTTTTGCAGGGGTTTTGTGATGTGATATGGCCATCATGTGATTGTGATTGTATTTGATGTATGCAATGATCCTTGTTGTAATATGGCAACCGGCAGGAGCCTAATGGTTGTCTTTAATTCTGTTAAGACCTGCGTGTCTATTCATCATATAATAGCTTTATTCCAAGTAGTTGTAATAGTTGCTGTTGGTGATGGATAACCATGAAGCGGCGCCACGGACCTTGACGCCACACTGGTGATGATGGAGTTCGTGTCCATGCTTTGAAGATGGAGATCAAAGGCACAAGAAGAAAGGCCATATCATATCACATATTATGAATTGCCTGTGATGTTAATCCTTTATGCATCTTGTATTGCTTAGATCACGACGGTAGCATTATAAGATGATCCCTCTCACTAAATATCAAGTAATAAAGTGTTCGTCCTTAGTTGGCACCGTTGCTAAGACTCGTCGTTTCAAAGCATCTCGTGATGATCGGGTGTGATAGACTCTACGTGTGCATACAACGGGTGCAAGCCAGATTTGCACATGCGGAAACTAAGGTTAACCTTGACGAGCCTAGCATGTACAGACATGGTCTCGGAACACGGAATACCGAAAGGTAAAGCATGAGTCATATGGATGATATGATGAACATGTTGATTGTTCGCCTTTAAAGCTACATCATCTCACGTGATGATCGGACTTGGTGTAGTGGATTTGGTTCGTGTAATCACTAAAACAACTCGAGGGATGTTGTTTTGAGTGGGAGTTCATTTGTAATTTGGATTAGTCAAACTCAATTTATCATAAACACAATCAAAGTGAATTTTCATAGTTTGTTGTAGTCATTGGCATCCGTTCACCACCTTACGCTTAGTTATAGTTGAGATAGTGGAACTATAGAAATTCTGGATATTTACTTTACGAACTGGTATCGTATTGTTTTGAATGTCAATTTAAAGTTTATAAGTCCTAGTGCAAACTTTCAGCAAACTCTATTTACTCCATGAAGTTTAATAAGTAGTATTAAATCAAGAGTAAGAATTCCAATGTTAGTATCTAAAGTATCATTTTTGCCTCCATGATTCTTGATACTCAAAAGATTGTTTTTAATATCAAGTTTATCTAAGAGCTGAAAGCAATGTTTCAGAAACCATCATATGTGAAAGGTATTGCGATATCTAAAACAATGTGTTGGTTACAACATGATAGAGTATACGTCCTCATATTTGATGAGAATTTGTGAAGTTTGGAGACGCTAGTCGTCCTAATCCTCCAAAGGTTTTGAAAAAGAAACATTATACTCGCAATTCACCTTTATAAGCTATAGCATCTTGATCATGAAAGTTGTCATGATAAGGATGAATAGAAGATGTGAGTAAAATGTTTACTACACTAAAAGATTACTAAAGAATGGATTTTTGAAAGAACACCAAACAATTGATGATGGTGATCCACCTCAAAGTGCGAGTCCAAAGGTATTAGTGGTTGACTATATACGCTTTGTACCATGTGTCATGTTGATGACACCACTATTGATGTTGATAGATTCTTTTAAAAGAAAAGGAATTGCTGAAAGAGAATCTATAAAATATTTGGCAGAAAATAAAAGGTTGGAGATGTCCAACTTAGGCATATAGAAGATATACATGTTATGGTTGTATTCCTTGCTTGTTAAATAATGTGGTTCTCCGGTATTGGATACCGAAATAGTTGGTATGAAGTGTCATACAGGACAACACAATTCATGAACTGCAATGGCCTAAGTAACTAGCAAGAGAATATGTGATGATGTTCATTGAAAACAAACAAAGGGTTATTGTGTTGCTCGTTAACATCAAAGCTTGCCTTCAAGATTTGTTTCAATAATTGTTATTTTGATCAGGTATTATGACGACAAAAGGTTGTTCAAATAATTACCGTATTCCATAATAGATGGATGATATACAAGTCTGGTGGGAGAAATCACATCCATAAACACTATTGCTAAAATGTCGCAAGACAAATGATTGAAAGATCACTTATGAAGTGACATCGCTGTTTAAATTATATTTGAAAGAAAACATGAAGAAACTCCATGTTGATGGAATTTTGGAGTCTTTGATTTTGATCAATTGACGCATGTGAGACTTTCCTCGAGATAATTGAAACTCCGTCCATAGGCCAGAGAGGAACGGATGACTAGCTTATTGGAAATTGTGCATGCTGATGTGCATAGTCCATTATGTGTAGCCATATGCGATGGATCTTTTTGCTTCATATGCTTTCTCCGAAAATTTGAGTGAATATATCTGTATATTTACTTAATAAGGAGGAAGTATGAAACATTTGAAAGTTGTTCAAAGACTTTCAAGATAAAGTTGAAAATCATTGTAACAAGAAAATAAAGAGTTTATGATTCGATCATAAAGGAAGATGTTTGAGTTACATGTTTAGCAAAAACACCTAAGACTTGAGGAATTGTTCTATGATTTGTGTTTCCTGATAAACCATAGGAGTATGGCATATTCGAGAGATAAAATCAAACCATGTTTGAGATGGTAAGATCAAGGGTGTCATTTATAAAAATGCCATTATATTTTAAAGATTAAAGCTTTAGTGACTACCGCTATTACACTGAAAAGAGCTCCATCGTGATCCGTTGAAATGACACCATATAAGTCATGGTTTGGGATAAAACCCAGGTTGTCCTTTCTTATATTTTTTGTATGCTAGGCATAAGTAAAATGTTTACAACCAAAGTCGGATAAGCACGTCTTTGTAGGTTATTCCAAAGAATTTGTTGGGAATTTCTCCATAACGCTGAGGACAAAAGTGTTTGTCGCTTGGAACGTCAAGTTTCTTGAGAAGGAATTTTTCGTGAAAAGTTAAGTGGGAGGACAATAGAACTTTGATAAGGTTGTTGAACCTTAGCTATATGTGCTAAGTAGCGCAGCGCCGGAAAGTTTCCCGGTGACGGCCACAATGCTCATGGCTCTCGTGATTACAAAAGGTGTGATCTCGGAGATTAGAGTTCCTATAGAACCGTGTGGGTCGGTAAGAATCAAATAGTAAGATTTGATAAGCAAGTCGTTATTGTTTTGACAGTGATGAACCGACTACATACAAAGAAGCGATGATGGGCCCTGACTCCATAAAATGACTAGAAGTCATGAATCCGTGATAGCTTCCATACACGAGAAATCAAGTTTCTGAACTTTGAAGACCCTCCGGAAAGGTGTGAAGCCTATCGGTCGTGTTTGGATTTATAAAGAAATAAGACATGGATGTTTAACATCTATGAAATAGTCGACATGTCGGAAAGAGTTTACGACAATGTTCAAGGAATTGACTATGATAAGATTTGATATTTCATATTGATATTTAGTCTGGACGGATTAATGTAGCAACCACTACATATATTTTGGTATATGGTAGTTGAACAAACAAAACAAGTTCTTCTAATAGAATGGTTACCTAGGACGTGTACATGACACGATCCAAAGGGTTTTGTTAATTCAAAGGATGCTAAAAGAGTATGCAAAACTTCAATGGTTGAAGTAAGCATAGCGAAGTTGGAATCTTCACCATGATGAAACTGTTAAAAGAGTTTAAATTCATCGGAGATGATGAAGATGCTTGCATTTGCAAGAAATTAAGTGGGAGTGCTGAGACATATTTCTAATACATTATGTAGAGAATATATTGTTGATTAGAAATGATGTATCTTTTATTGACTGTAGGTTAAGAATTTTCATTTTTAGGCATAACCCAAGAATTAGGCATCAATGTCTATATGGATAGATTGAGGCGCTAATATGGTTTTGCCAAATGTACATAGATAAGATGTTGAATGAGTTCAATATGGAAACAATAAGAAAGGTTCTTGACGCACGGAAAGGACTGAATCAAGATTCAAGTGTGTTGACACGAGATTCAAGTGTTTTGACACTTGGTGAAATCACAAGAATATTTTGATCAATCTTTCTTTGAGATGTACACATCCAGACATGTCCTATGCTCTAAATGTTATGAGCATATACCAGAATGATTCATAAGATGATTATTGGACAATAGTAAAGATATTCTTATGAGCTTTGGAAGAACTAAGAATATACCATGTATAAGTAACAAATGGTTAAAGGTAGTTCATTGTAAAGTGTTACATTGATACTAGTTTTGTCACAAGATACAAATTAAATTTATCTCAATTTTGACTATGGGTAGCACAATGTAATGGAAAGGATGTTCCATGATGGATTTGGATGAGTTCCAAAGTTGAGACATTGTGACGGATACTACAACAAAAGGCTAAGTATATAAACTGCTATAGTAGCAGCAAAGGAGGGCATTTGTGTTAAGAAGTTTGTTATCAAACTAGGTGTGGTTCAAAGTGGGTTAATACTATGAAGATATATTGTGTGACAATAATATCAACATATTTTGAGCCGAAGGAACTAAAGGTCTCACCAAAGGACCAAATTTATACAATGTCATCTCATTGGAGAATGAGTAATGCGTAGAGACGCAAGGATATGCAAATACACACGGACCTGGAAGTGTCAGATCCGAAGATTATGTTTACCACTAGCAATAATGTCTATACAACACCAGAAAGCCATAGGTGTTGAATGCACAAGTTTTTAACTAGATTATTGACTCTAGTGCAAGTGGGAGACTGTTGGAGATATGCCCAAGAGGCAATAATAAAGTGGTTATTATTATATATGTTTATGATAAATGTTTACATTCCATGCTATAATTGTATTATTAGGAAACACTAATACATGTGTGTTTTGTAAACATAAGAGAGTCCCTAGTAAGCCTCTTGTTGAACTAGCTTGTTGATTAATTGATGATCATGGTTTCCTGATCATGGACATTAGGATGTGATTAATAACAAGGTTATATCATTAGGAGAATGATGTGATGGACACACACCCATAGTAAGCGTAGCATAAGATCAAGTCATTAAGTTCGTTTGCTATAAGCTTTAAAATACATAGTAACCTAATCCTTCGACCATGAGGTTATGTTAATCACCATCACCGGATGGGTACTTTGATGACATCAAACACCGCTTCGTAACTGGGTGGTCATAAAGGTGTCATTGGGTATTCTGAAAGTATGTGTTGAAGCGCATGGACCAAGATTGGGATTTGTCCATCCATATGACGGACAGATATGCTCTGGGCCCTCTCGGTGGAATGTCATCTAGTTAGCTTGCAAGCATGTGACTAGGTCACAAGGGATGACATATCACGGAACGAGTAAAGAGTACTTATCAGTAACGAGGTAGAACTAGGTATGGAGATACCGACGATCAAACCTCGGATAAGTATAGTATCGCGAGACAAAGGGAATTGGTTTCGTATGTAAGTTGTTCAATCGATCGCGAAGTCATCGTTGAGTATGTGGGAGCCATTATGGATCTCCAGGTCCCGTTGATGGTTATTGATAGGAGATGTGTCTCTATCATGTCTGCATATTCACAAACCGTAGGGTGACACACTTAAGGTTCGAAGTTGTTTTAAGTAGATATGGAATATGCGTTGGAGACCGAATGTTGTTCGGAGTCTCGGATTGGATTCGAGACATCACGAGGAGATCCGGAATGGTCCGGAGAATAAGATTCATATATAGGGGATCATTTTCTGTGTTAGGAAATGTTCCGGAGTGTTTGTATGAGGATTCTAGAAGGTTTCGGAATGTTCCGGAAGGTTCTAGAAGATATCTTGGAGTTTGCTTGAAAATCAAGATAGGGATCAAGGAGTCCTGGTGGGTCAAGACAAGGAGTCGTGGGGGAGGAGGACTCCTCCCCCCACTCCCCAATCCGCCGGCCTAGAGGAGGGGAGTCCTACAAGGACTGCCCCTCCCCAAGGTGCCCTCCCCCCTTAAATAGAAGGGCAGGGGCGCCCCCTCCTCTCTTGCTCTCATAACTCCAATCTCTGCCGCCTCTCTCCTCCACCTTTCTTCTGCACAAGCATAGGCGAAGCCCTGCAGAATTCTCTACTCCACCACCACCACCACGCCGTCGTGCTGCTGGGATTCCGTGGAGAAGATCTACTACCTCCGCTGCTCGCTGGAACAGGGAGAGGAAGGTCTGCTTCGACTCCGCACGTGTGACCGACTGCGGTAGCGCTGCCGAATCGCGACACCGGAAGGATCGTCCACTTGACCGACTGCGGAAGCGCTGCTGGAACGCGACGCCGGAAGGATCGTCCACACGATCTTGAGATCAGCAAGTGATCGACTACATCAACCACGAGATCTAATCTCGTTAACGCTTTCGGATCTACGAGGGTTAGTTCCTATCTATCTCGTTGCTCATGTCTAAAAGATTAGATCTTGGCTTTTATCTAGATTAGATCTAGGTTTTGTTCTTTCTTGCGGTAGAGTTTTTTTGTTTTCCATGCTACGAACCCATCAGCCAGCTGGGGGCGGTGGTGATGCGGTCGGTGGTGCAGACAGTGGAGCCGGAGCCGAGGGCGGAGGAGGAGCAGGTGTCGTACGAAACTGTGGCGGTTTAGGGTTTCGACCCTTGTAGTTGGGACTTGGACGCCAGCCCGATGGTTGAGGAGGAGCCATGGGAGGAGGTGACGGTGGCGGCGGTGGTGCAGGCGGTCGAGGAGCAGCAGTGAAGACCTGAGGACGGGAGTCCTTGTTGGTTTGGGCACGATCGGCCCATTGCAGCATCGAGCGAACCTTGGCGAAGGAGGGGCGCGGACGCATCATAGGGATGAAGGAGGCATGTTTCTCGAACCGCTCGCTGAGGCCGACGAGGAGGACGTTGATGAGCTGCCGATCGTCGATCGGATCACCGAGTTCACGGAATTCATCCGCGATCGCCTTAAGGCGTTGGCAGTACACGCTGACGGGTGCATCACCTTGCACCGTGTTCCGAAGCTCGGTGTGGAGATTGTTGGCGCGAGCGTCGACGTTGTCCTGGAAGAGCTGACAAAGGGCTGCCCACAGATCGGCGGCAGAGGCACCATCACGGTGTATGAGATTGAAGATTTATGTGCAGACTCGCATGTAGATCCATCGAATAATGGTGAGGTCATCCTTGACCCATTGCGGATCGTGAGGTTGAGGGCGAGCATCGTCGGCGACGTGAGAGCAGAGGTTGCATCGCCCGAGGTGGACGTCGAAGAGGTGACGCCAATGGTAGTAGTTATGAGCAGCGAGGTTTAGGGTTACGGGTATGTAGGGGCTAATATCGGATATGGTGTCGGTGAAGGAGATTGAATGGGCTATTGGCGGAGATAGAGCTAAAGTAGAGGTAGAGGTGGAGGGGGTTGTGGCCACGGCGACGATGGCGACGCGCCGCTCGAAGTAGCCGGACGGCGGTGGTGGCGGGGTCGGTGGGTGAGCCTATCCTAGAATCGAAAGTCTGATAGCATGTAGAATTGTATGGAATAATAATCGATGACAATATTATGGTAATTACAAGAGGTATATATGAGGGTCTAGGTGCACCGGCCTAGCCCTATAAAAAACCAACTAGGACTCTTAAACCTAATAAGAGTTGTATTCTAACGGTGTTAATAATATTTCCAATGATGTAAAAATACCATTATTATCATTCATATCCACCCAAAAGGAATGAAATAAGGAGTTCATAACTAAGTTCGCGGAGTCCAAGGTCGCGGCGCCGCTGGTTTTTGGTCACTAGGAGCTACGGCGGCGAGCTCCAGCGGCGGCGAGAGTGGCAAACCACGACGGTGAGCGGCACAAGAACATGCGGTCAGGGATGTGTGCATGCTCACCCTGGACTTGAAGGAACGGCTGCAGGAGGATCCAGAGGGCCTCAGGTTCGTCACCTTGGAGCTCGTGGTGGCAGCATGGCCGTTGAAGGGAGCTTGGCACGGCGACGGAGCGGAGGACGAGCTCCGTCAAGGACGCGCAAGCTGGAGCTCGTGGTGGCGGCGCCGCTGTAGAAGGGAGCTAGGCATGGCGCTAGAGCAGCCGACCTGCTGGAGGACCGGAGCTTGTCCGCAGTGGTGGCGCAGCGGCAGGCCGGAGCTTGTCCACAGTGGTGGCGCAGCGCATGTGGGGCTCCACGATCTGGCTGGTTGGAGGACGAGCTCCCCTCAGCGTTCTATGTGATCGATCGATCCACGAGGTAACCACGAGCTGGCTGGTTGGAGTACGACATCCCCTCGGCGTTCTCTGCGATAGATCGATCCACGAGCTGTCTGGCTGGAGGATGAGATCCTGTAGGCATTCTGTGAGATCGATCGATCCAAGAGCTGGCTGGAGGATGATGGACGCCCGGAGCAGGCCGTCCCCGGCTCCCCGCGGGGAGTCCTGCGTGCGATTGAGCTAGCTGGGACGGTGCAGGGGGCTTGCTGGGATCGATCGCGATTGAGCTAGCTAGGTGCGGCGGACGGGGGCGACTGAGACAAAAGACTTGACTTTGAGATTCAAGTTTGAAGGCCAAATTTGAAATGATTTAAGTATATTAGGGTTTTTTTGGAAAATTTAATTTGAACTATATCTGGGAGAAGAGCTCCGACATCCTTTGTTGGACGGAGGGAGTAGATTACTTTACATGAGCATGTAGAATGTGAAGATACACGCACCGATATTTTTTTCAAAATTCAAACAATCTGAATTTATGTTTTTACTAAAGGCACCATATGCACGAAGATCAAATGGATGGAATTAAGAAACGAAAGTGCTTCGCGTACATTGAGAAATCATCATGTCTATCATCCCACATCTCTCTACCACCGCCTGCCCCAGCTGCCCGGTATTGCCTGGGACACGTGGCCTGCCTACTGTTGACTTCTCATGCAACACTTGTCTCTTTACAGGAGTAGGCAGTTTCCAATGTTTGACATGTCCAAAAAAAAAGTTTCCAAGGTTTGACTTTCACGGAGCACTCCCATGATAGCACTAGTGGAAAACGGGCCTCCAGTCCCAACCCGTAAGGGGCTTTAGTCCTGGTCCTGGTAACCGGAACTAGAGGGGTGGGACTAAAGGCCCACCCACTAGTCCTGGCCCTCTTACCAGCCGGGACCAATGGGCATCCACGTGGTCGTCTCTGCGGGCGCTGGGTGCCCCCCCATTAGTCCCGGTTCGTATTACGAACCGGGACAAATGGTTCTTTGCCGCGGCAGAATTTTAGGCACTTTCTCTGCTGCGGCAGAGAATTCAATTTGTATCTTTTTTTCATTTCAAAATAGTTTTCTACGCTACCACATACCGTACATGTTCGTGCATACATAAGATAACTTCTCTTAAGTTCGAGCATACAAATATATACATGATAGTTACACATGGAGATCACAATTATCGGGACTAGAACCCGTCTATTCAATTACACGGTCGGGGATCATCGGTGCCTTTTCACACTAAATTCTCCGGCGTCATCTATCATCTCGTTCATCAAGAATCCTGCCAGTTCTTCAGCAATTGCTACTATGCGTTGCTCTGGTAGGAGCTGATCCCGCATTTTCTCGAAATATATAAGAAAAGGAGATCAATATGAATATCAATCATGATAACAAAAAGTGACGGTAATAAAAAATAATGTTATGAATGTATTGCTTACATCGACTCTATAATCATTCAGCTCACTAGTAAACGTGCGAATGAACTCGCAAACGTAGAATCCACATAGATTTGTCCCATGTGGCTGCCTCGCGCACTTTTTACGAGAATGGAATTCAATCAAAATAATAATCATGCATCATAATTGTATTGAAACTAGAAGTAAAGAGATGCGCCTACTACTTACCGAGACCGGCTTAAACGTCAGCTTCTCAGTAAAGTCACCCGTAACCGCACTCTTGAACTGGTTCCAAACCCTACCCGGTAAAGAAAATGAATGAGTTATTTATTACGTGATATCTCAGGAAATCAACGAAAGAGACCGCTGTAGCGCAAAAATTACCTCTAGAGCATGTCCTGCATGTCACTAAACTGTTTCAGGGGTCTCTTTAATGGGTCCATGACTTCAACTGTTCCCTTATCAAGTTGAATGTCCATGAGAATCCAGTGGAAATTGTACACGTTTATATATACATCAGTAACCCATCAATTACACTTAACATCGAGTAAGCAAAAGAGAATGTGTACAATAGAGTAAGACACTTACGCGAAATTGTAAGGAAACAGTATGTGGTCACAGAAATTTTGCTCCGTTAGAAACCTTAGAAGGTTTTCCTGTGTTTCCTCGAGTTTTTCCTTTAGTGTCCGACAATGTATTTTATCTGGGTCAATGAACCCAACACTGAAGATTGACCTTCTTTTACATTCCATGATCTTCATTCTGCATAATAATAGAGTATAAAAGGATATAATTAGGATAATTACATGCAATGAACTAAACAACTGAAAAAATGAACAGCTTATATATAAACAATGAATTCAACAACTTACAGACAATAGCAACTCATGAGACTTTTGTCGATGGCGTCGAAAGTGTATAACTGGAAGAGTTCTGAAAACTCAACATGGACCTCTTCTTCTCGGAAGTAGTAGTCATGTGGGACTTTCGCCACGATCATTATTCTCTCCTCCTTTACGGCTTTCAAGTACCATTTATGTAAACTCCGCATTTGTGTTGGCAGTTGTTGGAACTGTTCAAAGCTGCCCAGAGGATTCCCTGGGACATATGTAGGGACTACCTGAGCCTTGGGTAACTTGTCGTCCTGGGAACCTAGCAATTCCTCAACAGTCACATTCATAGCGGCCGCAAGCTTCTTAGCTTCTTCCATATCCTGCTGGGGAGTGTCATAGGATACCACCTTGAGGGGTGGGGTCGATTTTTTGGCCTGTTTCCCGAGCTGGGGGACGTCCTTTCTTTTCCGGTTGCACTTTGACTTGATGATTTTCTCCCGCTTGCACTTCTACTTGATTAGCTCTTCTTCACTTCCTTCTGAAGTGTGCGTCGATAGTCATCTGGCTTATGGTGCAAGTCATATTGCGATTTTGTGTTCAGAAAAGAAAGTGCATACGCTTTTTGCTTCTCGGTGTATACCGGGGCGGGCTCGGGTTTCTTCTTTTGAAGCTGCGCAACACATTCAGCCTTTACGATCATGTCGGTTTCCTCGTCAGTACGATCGTAAGGTCTGATAGAAATATTCTTATGAGGTACTCTTGGGAGGGGCGACATTTGTCGTTTTGGGCTCCTGCGTCGTTTGGTACTAATCGGAGGCTGTGGCGGAGATCGAGATGGACTCGGGTTGTGGTGGTCGTAGTCATGGGGTGGGCTTCTTGGAGGTGATGGAGGTGAAGGTGTCATGCGACCACTCGGAGGAGGTGTTGGCTTTGGCGTCCAGCCTAGAAGCTTGATGTTGTTCTTGTCCCATAGAATGATACCACCCAGTACTTCTCCGAGTGTCCTCTCACCTTCAGGTTCAGGGATGTCAAGCTCCATTGAGTCCCACCCCATTGCGATTTCATCCACACCAAGTTTAGCATAGCTAGCTGGAATCTCACGGCCATGCCAGCGTGCGCCAGGTGGACAAGGTAAAGCACATCCGACCGCCACCTTGATGGATAGGTTCTTCACCTTCTGATGGAGCTCACAAGATGCCTGCTCCTTGATTCCATCCACGGGGTAGCCGGGACCGCCATCTACCATACGTGCATCGTCAGAAGGGACCTCCGATTCAGCCACGCTGCTTTTCCACTGAGATGGGACGGCGATAATATTGAGTACAGGATCTTGCAGGCGCGCTGCTTCTCGAAGTTCGTCAATCTGTTGCTGATGCATTCGAAGTGTTCCTATCAACTCGGTGAACTTGTCTCCCTCCTCCTCCTGCCGTCGCCTCTTTGCTCTCTCTCGGCTCCTATAAGTATCTCTGTCTTTGGGAAACCCCATCTCCCACGTATAACTAGGGCCAAGGCCTCGTACACGTCCTCCGTGTTCGTCATTCCCGAGGACCTTTGTCAGCAAGTCTTTCTCTCTATCGGGACGGAACTTTGTTGTCCCCGCTTTAATCTCCTTCACCTCTTTCTGCCATGTATCCCCGGGTATCCTAATCCCGTCACTGCAAATAAGGTCCCCTGTACTTTCGTCATACTCACTCCCATGCCCAAGGAACCAATTCCTTGCCCTCAGATCCCATTCTTCGCATATTGGTTCTGGAGTGATCCCTTTAGTAAGCAGCTCATTCTCTTTAGCATCCCACTTTGGCATGGCAGCCGCGTAGCTCCCTGGCCCCAGGTGCTGGTGATATTTCTTCATCGCGGCATTTTTCTTGTTTTTTCTGACATTTCCATAGCAGGTTGTGACTCCTTGTACTTCACAAATGCATCCCAGTTAGCCTGCTGCTTCGTTAGATAACATTCAAATTTAGGAGGAGTCTTCGTCTTCTGATACTTTTGCCATAATGCTTTCTTCCAGTTCTTGAATAGTTCGGCCATCTTCGTAAGAGTCCACTGCTTGACTTTCTTCCTCAATGCAGCTGTGTCGGCATCATCCTCACATTCTGGCAGGGTGAAATGTGTCATGAGGTCATTCCAAAGACCCTCTTTGCACCTGTTGGAGACATACTCACCCTCTTTCGCCCCTTTGGTCTTATTCCACTCTCAAACGGTGATCGGGATGCGATCCCTAACCATAACTCCGTATTGTTGTTTAAATACAGTTTTAGCCTTTTCGGGTTCCACCGGTTCACCCCGTGGTGATACCCGCGTAATTGTATAACGCGTAGATGCGTCCAACTTTTTGGCCGGGCCTCGTTTGGAATATTTTTTGCTCGATGTGGAGGCCTAAGAGAAGAAACATTCGTCAATTTATATATATACAACTCAGTTAATGCATCTACTGATCACCAGACTTCATATATATACCTTGCCGTCGGCTTCTCCACCACCGGAGCCGTCGGCTTCTCCTTGATCATTTCGGTCGACCTCCTCTCCTTCACCAGAGGGGTTTAGATAAATTGACGGAGTTTCGGGTGGAATAACATGGGGGTGTCGTTGATCATATCCTCGAGAATTTCTTCCTGTGCTAGGTCTCTCTGGATTGGATCCATAGTTTTCTACAAAATGCACAGAATAACATTTTTCATTCAATATTGCTGCATAAAATAACACTAAACAATAATATGAACACGCAATTTTAGTGATGCCCTAACCCTAAGTCCGGGCGGCCCGCAAGCACCACCACCCTAACCCTATCTCTACGCGGCCCGCGAGCACTACCATCCTAACCCTAAGTCCGGGGGCCCGCGAGCACTACCACATTAACCCTAAGTCCGGGGGTCGGCGAGCACTACCACATTAACCCTAAGTCCGGGTGCCCGCGAGCACAACCACCCTAACCCTAAGTCCGGAGGCCCGCGAGCACTACCACATTAACCCTAAGTCCGGGTGCCCGCGAGCACCACCGGACTTAGGGTAGTTATTTCTTTAGCTTATCTTTATTTAGCAGTGATGCTTGTCTGTCTCAATCGACACTATAATACTATATACTATATAATATACTACTATATATTATTACTAGTAATAAATATATATACACAAACATATATATACTATATTTATATACTAGTAATAAATATTACAATATAAAAAAATACAAGAAATACTAGTAATAATTCTATCTATCTATTACAAAAAACATACTATTAATACAAGTAATAATTCTATCTATCTATTACAAAAAAGAATACACTAGAAATACTAGTAATACAAAAAATATAAAAAAAACAAGTAATAATTCTATCTATCTATTACTAATAATTCTACCTATCTATTACAAAAAAATACACTAGAAATACTAGTAATACAAAAAATATAAAAAATATAAAAAAACAAGTAATAATTATATCTATCTATTACTAATAATTCTATCTATCTATTACAAAAACAAATACACTAGAAATACTAGTAATACAAAAAATATAGAAAAAAACAAGTAATAATTCTATCTATCTATTACTAATAATTCTATCTATCTATTACAAAAAAATACACTAGAAATACTAGTAATACCAAAAATATAAAAAAACAAAAAATGGCCGGCGGCCGGGGTGCCGCCCGGGCTCGCCGGTCGCGGGGCGCCGCCCAGGCTCGCTGGGGGAAAGCGCGCGGCCGGTCGCGGGGCACCGCCCGACCTGCTCGCCTACAGTCCCGGCGCCGCCACGCCGTCGCGTAGCCGCCGGACGGGGGAGCGAAGGGGAGGGGCGCGGGGTACCTCTGGCGAGGGTGCGCTCGCGGCGGCTGGAGTGGCGGTGGCGGTTGGGGGCGGTGGCGGTTGGGGGCGGTGGCGGCGGCGGTTGGGGTAGTGGCGGCCGGAGAATCGGGCAGTCTGCCGGCGTCTCAGGTCGTCCTTCGCGCGTGAGGGGTGCTCTGCATGGGGAGAAGAAGGGGTGCGCGGCGTGCCAAATGTATAGTGGGGGACCTTTAGTCCCGGTCCGTATAACGAACCGGAACAAAAGGGTCTTTAGTCCCGGTGCGTGATACGAACCGGGACTAAAGGTCCCGGTGCGTGCCACCCACCGGGACTAAAGGGTTTTCGGCCCAGCCCAACAGGCGCGCTCCAACGCCACACCTTTAGTCCCGGTGTGTAGCACGCACCGGGACTAAAGGTCTCTTTTTCAAAAAAAATCACCCTGTTGCGCGCCTGTTTAAACAAAATTCAATTAGCATATTATTTAAACATTTGAATTTTACAGTTTTTGCATACTTATGAATTTGAGAAAAACATGAAAAGTTCTTAAATTTGAATAACTAATCCAAATCTATTTTCTGTTTTATAAAATAATTATTCTAACTAGTGAAACTAATAACCATTTTGCCATTTTCAATTTAAAAATGCATTAAATATTATATTTTGCATATTTTTGAATAAGTGATTCAAATCAATTTTCTGTTTTATAAAATAATTATTCTAACTAGTCAAACTATTAACCATTTTGCCATTTTCATGTAATTCCGACGCTCCGGTGGTCTTCCTCCGGCGAAACCCTAGACCGGGGGCCCCGGATCGTCTACTCCGCCTTAATTTTTCCCGCCCGTTTTATTCCCGCCCGTTCTCTTCCGGATCGTATCCCCTTTAGGGTTTAGGGTTTAGGGTTTTTGGTTTTTGGTTTAGGGTTTAGGGTTTTTAGTTTGGGGTTCAGGGTTTAGGGTTTTTAGTTTGGGGTTTAGGGTTCCCTCCTCTGACTTAGGGTTTAGGGTTCACTCCTCTGACGTAGGGTTTAGGGTTTAGGGTTTAGACTCATATCTGCCGCCTCTCTCCACTCTATCCTATGGCTTCCACCATACCTCTAACCCCAGGGAGGCGGAGATGGAGTCTTTCACGGGCTAGCAGGAAAATATTTTCCGAGGCGGAACTTCCGAAGATGCCATAGGGCGTGTGCACCAAGGGCATCTTCGAGAAGTTCCGCCACGGGAGATTTCCCAACCCTTTCCTCCATCCATGGGGATGAAACTCTCCATCCATGTTGGCTTGTTGAGTTGCTTGCCATGGCGTATCGATGCTCCTTTTATAGGCACGGCGCCGCTTCTACTTTGTCTTCTTCCTCCGACAGGGCGTCGTGCGCTACATGCTTTATCTCATCGAGCAGTGCGTCCACCCATGCGTCCTTATCCTACCGACAGCTTTAGTCCCAGTTTGAGCCCCCACCCGGTACTAAAGGTTACCCACGCGTCCTTATCCCACCGACAGTTTTGTTAGATGACACAAAAACCACCTTTAGTCCCGGTTGCACCCACCAGCCGGTACTAAAGGTTAGCCACCCCCCAGATAAGGCCCCCCATCTTTTGTCCCAGTTTGAGCCCCCACCCGGGATGAAAGTTTCCCGCGCCACTGCGTTCCCGCGCTTTCCACCGGTTCCCACCTCTGTCTTCCTACCATTTTTTCAGTATATATATGTACGCTTGGCCTCCATTTACATATCACATCTAGACTCATAATTCTCTTCCCATGGCTTCCATCGTATCTCTAACCACCCGGGAGGCGGAGGCGCTTTGCGCCTCGAACTACCCCTGCCCACCGGGCTACCGCGTCCCCACCGGCTGGATGCTGAGCGCCGGAGGCGTGCCGGTCCCTCCTGTCCCTCTAGGTGTGGAGCGCCGGATGGCCATCACGAACCACTACTACCTCGAGCTCACGCCAGAGCAGCGGAGGAATCCCAACTGGCATCCCGACTATTTCTCGACTTGGGAAGCCTTCTTCATCAATCGGCGTGAGAGGGCGCTCGCCAGGCACGATGAGGACGACCAACCTCCTTCGAACTTCAACGAGGCCGGCCATCGGCTGTGGTGGCGCGGCCGGACTCTCCAGAGTGTCATGGCCTACAACACGACCGGCAATAACCCCCGCCTGCGGTACCCTCAAATCCAGCCCACGCGTGCCCAACCTTCAAGGTTCGACTACTGCGACCCCGACGACGACATCGACGATGGCACCAGTGACTACGACGACTACAGTGGCGCGTATTACAGGGCTAGGCAGGAGCATGACCGAATCACTCCAACCATTAGGCATGTTTCTTAATTTTCAGTTGTGCTATGTATCCTTAGTGTTTGTGGGTTCCTTCTCTTGTGATGGTTCCTTCTCTTTGTGTGATCACCTACCGCGGCTCGGAACGTCTAGTTTGATTGAGCAAGATGTATTACATGAAAGGGGACTTTTATGTCTCAAATAAAAGGTCTACTACATTACATAGATTTATGTCTCAAATAAAAGGTTTAATACATTATTACACATCACCAACATCTAGTGTTGTGGTTTTCTTATGCACCGTAGCCATGGAGAATCTTCATCATTTAACAGGATGCTTGGGTCAGTTTTCACTTTGAAGGGCGGAATTTCATGAAACTTATTGTAATCTTCTAACATGTCTGTCTTGTCATCCACTCCCACGATGTTTCTTTTCCCTGAAAGAACTATGTGGCGCTTTGGCTCATCGTATTCTGTACTCTTTTGCTTAAGTGTTCTTTTTCTCGGTTTGGTAGACATGTCCTTCACATAGAAAACCTGAGCCACATCATTGGCTAGGACGAATGGTTCATCCATGTACGCAAGATTGTTGAGATCCACTCTTGTCATGCCGTACTTTTCGTCTACATGTACCCCGCCTCCTGTCAGCTTAACCCATTTGCACCGAAACAAAGGGACCTTAAAAGTAGGTCCATAGTCAAGTTCCCATATCTCCTCTATGTACCCATAATATGTGTCAATCTGCCCATTGTCATCTGTTGCATCAAAGCGGACACCACTGTTTTGGTTGGTGCTCTTTTTATTTTGGGCGATCGTGTAAAATGTATTCCCATTTATCTCGTACCCTTGGAAAGTACATATAGTCGAAGATGGTAACCTGGCCAACGAGTACAACTCATCTCCAAAAGTGGTGTTATTCATGAGATGTGTCTGCAACCAATTGCCAAAATTCTTCTCGTGTTCCCCTTTAATCAAGGTTTCAGGCTTTCCCGGGTTTTCGGAGCGTAAAATATTCTTGTGTTTCTCGATATACGGAGCCACCACAGTGGAATTGTGTAGAACTGTGTAGTGTGCTTGAGTGAAAGAATGCCCGTTCCTACGTACCATTGATTTCCTTCCTAGTGTCCCTTTTCCAGTCATCCTCCCCTCATACCGAGATTCAGGAACACCAATCGGCTTAAGGTCAGGAAGAAAGTCAACACAAAACTCAATGACCTCCTCTGTTCCATAGCCCTTGGAGATGCTTCCTTCTGGCCTAGCACGATTATGAACATATTTCTTTAAGACTCCCATGAACCTCTCGAAGGGGAACATATTGTGTAGAAACACAGGACCGAGAATTCTAATCTCTTCGACTAGGTGAACTAGGAGGTGCGTCATAATATTGAAGAAGGATGGCGGGAACAACAACTCGAAGCTGACCAGACATTGGACCACATCAATTTGTAACCCTGATAGACTTTCTCGATCGATTACCTTCTGAGAAATTGCATTGAGGAATGCACATACCTTCACAATGGCTAGTCGAACATTTTCTGGTAGAATTCCCCTCAATGCAACCGGAAGCAATTGCGTCATAAGCACATGGCAGTCATGAGACTTTAGGTTTTGAAATTTTTTCTCTTTCATATTTACTATTCCCTTTATATTCGACGAGAAGCTAGACGGGACCTTGATACTGAAAAGGACTTCAAAAAAGATTTCCTTCTCTTCTTTGGTAAGAGTGTAGCTGGCAAGCCCTTGAAACTGCCTTGGATGCTTGTCATCTTGTCCTTTATGATGTTGTTGGTCCTCCCGTGCTGCCGGGATATCTTTTGACTTCCCATACAAGCCCAGGAAGCCTAGAATATTCACGCAAAGATTCTTCGTCAGGTGCATCACGTCGATTGCAAAGCGGACCTCATGCACTTTCCAATAGGGTAGCTCCCAAAATATAGATTTCTTCTTCCACATGGGTGCGTGTCCGGTAATGGGGTCTTTCGGAACAGGTTGTCCTCCAGGACCCTTTCCAAAGATTACATCCAAATCCTTGACCATACCAAATACATCAGCACCACTACGGGGGACAGGCTTCGTCCGGGTTTCTGCCTTGCCATTGAAATGCTTGCCTTTCTTCTTTAAGGGATGACTGGGCGGAAGAAAACGACGATTGTACGGGTACACATTCTTTCTACATTTATCCAGATATATACTTTCAGTCTCATCTAAACAGTGCGTGCATGCATTGTATCCTTTGTTCGTCTGTCCTCAAATGTTACTAAGAGCAGGCCAATCATTGATGGTTACGAACAGCAACGCTTGTATGTCAAATTCCTACTGTTTGTGCTCATCCCACACACGTACACCTGGTTTGGCCCACAATTGTAGAAGTTCATCAACTAATGGCCTTAGGTACACATCAATGTCGTTGTCGGCTTGCTTCGGGCCTTGGATGAGCACTTGCATCATAATGAACTTCCGCTTCATGCACAACCAAGGAGGAAGGTTGTAGATACATAGAGTCACTGAAGGAAATATGCCCTAGAGGCAATCATAGAGATGATTGTATTTCATGTGTATCCATGAGTTATTATAATGTTCCTTGAATATCCATATACCAGGCAACTTGTATTGATTGGCAATTATGTGAATTGTTTGTGAAACTCTTTACTTGTATGGTTATCTAATAATTGTCCCTAGTCGGAGTTCATGCGAGGACACACGTGAATATTAGACTAGCACATCGATTGGTTAATGACTATGTTTCGCAAGTCATTGACATGGAGATGTCAAACCAATGATGTGGACACATGTTATGAACATGGGGTTGGACTGACCCAACATGAGACTAGCAATAATACTTGCAGCTCTCTCTACACATCGTGTACGTTTTGTCCTTAGACCTGAGATTGTCGCATGTACTTGAGATGTGGATCGACCTACTTTGGGGCTATCAAACACTACTCCGTAACTGGGTAGTTATAAAGGTAGCTTTCGGGTTTGTCCTGATACATGCTGCAAGGCATCGGTCAATCAAGATGGGATTTGCCCCTCTCTACTTGAGAGAGATATCTCTGGGCCCCTCGAGTGATCGGATCCAGAAATGCATGGCCGTGCTACATATGGTTAAGAGTTAACCTAGTAAAGGGATTCTGAATCACAGTATCGAGAAAGAGAGGTCAGCTTAGAGCTAGACCAAATATCGTGAGGCAAAGGGAAAGACATGTACTCAACCTTGTGATGGTTCGTCCGAATGATCTTTATATGCGTTTAGGAGTTGGCACGTCTTGCTAGAGGCCGCTACCAACTATTGACGGAGTAAGTGTACTCGCGTCATGTCTATACGTGTATGAACCTATAGGGTCACACACTTTAGGGGCTGGAAGCCTAATGAGGATTGGATCCGAATTAGACCAGGCTTAGGCTGCTAATGGGCTGCTAATGTAGAAGCCCACCAGGGATGCCTATATAAGAGGGAGTAAGGCGAGCTGAAAAGGAGAGAGCATTCCACCTAGCCGCCACTCCTCTTCCGCCTGTGTTGCACGCGCAAACCTAGCAGTCTGGCGTGTGACGACTTCCACTCCGGACGTGTGGATACCTCGGAGGTGCTGCATCTGTAGCACTTGGACGAGCCGCGCAAAGGGGAGCTGCTCGTGGGACGAGGACGAGGAGGAGACGTAGAACATCTACACTGCCGCAACGTGCTTCATCGAGTTCCGCACCTGCGCGTCTAGCGGTAATCCCGTGATCTATGACAATAGTATTCCTGGTTGACGCGGTAGAAATTTTTGATTTTACGCTAGTGTAGCCTACCCGTTACCCTTCAGTGGTATCAGAGCCGATGCTATTCAGTCATAGGTTCGGGAAGTTTGCATATGGTGATATGTAGATTGATATGATCGTTTGTATGGCGGTGTTTCTGGATTGATCTATGATCTTAATTTCCGTGATCGTGATTCTAAGGTCGTCGAACGACTTACCCCTACCGGTCGGTTTCCGCCATCGGGGTAGACAGTGACACATAAATCCTTCTGAATCACGCGAAGATCAATATGATTGATCGAATCGGGAATTAGATCTGAATCGACGTACCGTGATCAAAGGAGTTTGGTCAAATCGGAACTATGGTCGGTTTATGGTAAATTGGATTTGCCGATCAAAATCCTTAAAGAAAATTGTATAGATTTGATCTCTCATTTTTCACGAATGTCCGGACGCCCGGAAAGGTACCGCGAGGGGCGCTGCCCCTTCGAACCCCGCAGGGGGAGACCCCCTAGACCCCCCTTAGTCGTAGCCCCCTTTTTGTATCTCGTTAAGGTTCATAGGTGGTACGATTTCACATGATCCGGTAGAATGCGATTCTATGCACAACTTGTTTTTGCAGGATTTATGTGATCAGTATGGCCCAAAAAATGTATGTGATGCATGTATGTATTTTTTCATGACCTGCGTGTCGTGAGTTGGGCAACACGGCTGGAGCCATATGTGTTGTCAATTATTGTAATGGCCTGCGTGCCAACTTGTGATGATCCCAATACCATGTAATTTTGATTACTAGATGTTAGGAGTAATAGCTTGTATTAGTTCTTGGAGAACTCATCACTTGGAGGATGGCTCGCATAGAGCATGAAGATGGAGATCATCATGGTGGACAGGTTCTATGGCGATGGAGATCACCATGAGAAAATGGGCCATACTGTATCACATCTATGTGAATGCTATTCTTATACGTTTTACTACTATGCATGCTTAGATGATAGAAGTAGAACGATCCCTCACAAAGTTTAAGTTAAACCATGCCCTCCCAACCAAACCTTGCACCATCCTATGCCCTGTACAATCGTTGGTGGGTCTATGAAATTAGGGTGCCACGGTTTTCCTTGGCTGGATGGGTTTGTATCGGATACCTACACGCATAAGGGTTGGTGAGCTTAACAAGGTCATCTTAACAGTTAAGGACCTTGGGGCATAAAGGTTGGGCGCCTAGGTTTGACATAGAGATGTCACCCAACAACAAGAGTCATATGTGATATGATTAGCAAAGGTTGCTTACCGATTTACCTTGTCTTCTAGCAGTGATGCTAAAGCTCACTAGTCGACTTGTTAATTGTGGATCTTGAATCACTTAGTATCAATAGAGGGATGTTGATTTAAGTGGGAGTATATGCTATTAAATTGTTTAATATGTTTTACTCTTTCATGGTTACATGGCTTAGTATTTTGCATATTTTTTGTTGTAGATCAATGGCACCGAACAATTCATCACCTTTTGCTTTGCGTTCGATTCTTGAAAAGGATAAACTAAATGGAACAAACTATTCGGACTGGGTCCGTAACCTGAGAATTGTTCTCAGGGCTGAGAAAAAGGAAACTGTTCTGGATACCCCAATCCCGGATGAACCTGCTGATAATGCAACTGCTACCCTTAAGAATGCCTACAAGAAAGCATGTGATGAATCTCTTGAGGTCAGTTGTCTTATGCTTGCATGCATGGAACCTGATCTTCAAAAACAGTTTGAGGATCAGGAAGCGTACGATATGATCGTTGCGCTTAAGGACATGTTCCAGACTCAGGCTAGGACTGAGAGGTACAATGTCGCTAAGTCCTTTGTGGAATGCAAGCTGGCAGAGGGAGCAGCTGTAGGCCCCCATGTGATCAAAATGGTTGGTTACAGTCAGACTTTGGAAAAGCTTGGTTTTCCATTAGGCCAAGAGTTGGCCACTGACTTCATTTTGGCATCTCTTCCATCTAGCTATGGGCATTTCATTTCGAACTACCATATGCATGGGGTGGAGAGGGGCCTTAATGAATTATGTGGGATGCTAAAAACAGCAGAATGTGACATTAAGAAGTGTGCAGGGCATAGCCATGTGATGGCTGTGCAGAACAAGCCTAGCTTCAAGAAAAAGGGCACTTCTTGGCAGAAGAAGAAGGGCAAAGCTAAGGATACGATCCCTAAGCCAAACCCTGCACCCAAGCAAAAGGCTGGTCCTGCAGGAGACACTGAGTGTTTCTTTTGTCACGAATA
Source organism: Avena eriantha (assembly GCA_910589775.1). Taxonomy (NCBI): domain Eukaryota; kingdom Viridiplantae; phylum Streptophyta; class Magnoliopsida; order Poales; family Poaceae; genus Avena; species Avena eriantha. Next base: position 7,129,420 of record OU342741.1, on the reverse strand, counting down.
TGGCCACTGGAAGAGAAACTGCAGCAAGTACCAGGCTTCTTTGAAGAAAAGTGGAAGTAAGAGTACTTCCCACTCAGGTACGCTTGTTGTAAATGTTGTGGACATTTTTCTCGCAGATTCTTATGTTAACTCTTGGGTATTTGATACCGGATCGGTTGCTCATATTTGCAATTCGATGCAGGGGCTAATAAGGACTAGAGAAGTGCAAAAAGGCGAAGTGGATTTTCGCGTCGGAAATAAAGCAAGGGTTGCTGCATTGTTCGTCGGCGTCATGCAACTTCACCTTCCGTCAGGATTTATCATGGAGTTGAATAATTGTTATTACATTCCTAGTATGGGTCGAAACATTTTATCACCTTCATGTTTGATGAGGGATGGTTATTCATTCGTGAGTACAAACAATGGTTGTGTAATCTCTAAGAATGCTATGTTTGTGGCTGATGCTCCCATTGTGAATGGGTTATTTATTTTAAATCTTGATAATGCATGTGTTTACAATGTTAGTGCTAAAAGGCTTCGGCCAAATGATTTGAGTCCTACCTATCTATGGCATTGTCGTTTGGGGCATATAAGTGAAAAGCGCATGAAGAAGCTCCATGGTGATGGTCTTCTAACTTCGTTTGATTTTGAATCATACGAGACATGTCAAGCTTGTTTACTTGGAAAGATGACCAAGACGCCTTTTACGGGGTTTCCCGAGAGAGCGACAGACTTGTTGGAACTCATACATACTGATGTATGTGGACCAATGAGCACGACAGCCAGAGGAGGATATCACTACTTCATTACTTTCACTGATGATTTCAGTAGATATGGCTATGTCTACTTGATGAAGCATAAGTCTGAAACTTTTGAAAAGTTCAAAGAGTTTCAAAATGAGGTAGAGAATCAACGTGGCAAGAAAATAAAGGCCTTGCGATCTGATCGCGGAGGCGAATATTTGAGTCACGAGTTTAGCAATCATCTTAAGAGTTGCGGAATTGTTCCACAGCTCACGCCGCCTGGAACGCCTCAAAGAAACGGGGTCTCTGAACGGCGTAATCGAACTTTGTTGGACATGGTTCGATCGATGATGAGCCAGTCGGATTTACCATTATCATTTTGGGGTTACGCGCTAGAAACAGCAGCTTTCACACTAAATAGGGTACCATCTAAATCCGTAGTTAAGACACCATATGAGATGTGGACTGGAAAGAATCCCAGTTTGTCTTTTCTGAAGATTTGGGGTTGTGATGCATTTGTCAAGCGACTTCAGTCGGACAAGCTAACACCCAAATCGGATAAGTGCATTTTTGTGGGATACCCAAGGGAAACCTTAGGGTATTACTTCTACAACCGAGAAGAGGGCAAAGTGTTTGTCGCTCGTAGCGGTGTTTTCCTAGAGAAAGAGTTTCTCACAAAGGGAACGAGTGGAAGGTCGGTGCGACTTGAAGAAGTTCAAGATGAGCCAGTCGGGGATGCTTCTACGAGTGATGCTATTGTAGCAGAACAAGTTGAGGAACCCATGGCAATAGAAGCACCACAACCACGAAGGTCGGCGAGGCTCCGCGAAGCGCGAGAGTTATTATTGTTAGACAATGATGAGCCTGCGACCTATGCAGAAGCGATGGTGGACCCAGACTCTGAGAAATGGCTGATTGCCATGAGATCCGAGATAGAGTCCATGGGAGACAATCAAGTTTGGAACTTGGTTGACCTGCCTGATGGTTTTAAAGCCATCGAGTGCAAGTGGATCTATAAGAAGAAGATTGATATGGATGGAAATGTTCACATCCATAAAGCTCGACTTGTTGCAAAAGGTTTTCGACAAGTTCAAGGAGTTGACTACGACGAGACTTTCTCGCCCGTAGCGATGCTTAAATCTATACGGATCATTCTAGCCATTGCTGCACATTTCGATTATGAGATATGGCAGATGGACGTCAAGACGGCTTTCTTAAATGGAATCCTTTCTGAGGACGTGTATATGATGCAGCCCGAAGGTTTTGTCGATCCAAACAATGCTGGAAAGGTATGCAAACTTCAAAAGTCTATTTATGGGCTGAAGCAAGCATCTCGGAGTTGGAACATTCGATTTGATGAAGTTGTAAAGGAGTTTGGCTTCACCAAAAACGAACAAGAACCTTGTGTGTATAAGAAAGAAAATGGGAAATCACTTGTGTTTTTAATCTTATATGTGGATGACATATTATTGATTGGAAATGACATTCCGATGCTCGAGTCTGTTAAGACCTCATTGAAAAATAGTTTTTCTATGAAGGACTTGGGAGAAGCGGCATATATTCTGGGTATCAAGATCTATAGAGATAGATCAAGGAGGCTAATTGGATTAAGCCAGAGTACGTACATTGACAAAGTGTTGAAACGGTTCAGCATGGAAGAGGCTAAGAAGGGGTTCTTGCCCATGTCTCACGGCATTAAACTCAGCAAGACTCAGTGTCCTTCGACCACTGATGAGCGAGAACGCATGAGTAGGGTTCCATATGCTTCGGCTATTGGATCCATCATGTATGCAATGACATGTACTCGCCCAGATGTTTCCTATGCTCTAAGTGTTACGAGCAGATACCAGGCTGATCCAGGTGAGATTCACTGGACAGCGGTAAAGAATATCCTTAAGTACTTGAGAAGGACTAAGGATATGTTCCTAGTTTATGGAGGTGAGGTTGAACTCAGTGTAAAGGGTTACACAGATGCGAGTTACCTTAATGACTCAGACGACTCGAAATCGCAATCAGGTTATGTGTTTGTCATGAATGGTGGTGCTGTGAGCTGGAAAAGTTCCAAGCAAGATACAGTGGCCTCCTCTTCAACAGAAGCTGAATATATTGCTGCCTCGGAGGCTGCAAAGGAAGCTGTTTGGATTAGGAATTTCCTGATCGCTCTTGGTGTGGTTCAGGGCTCGTCCAATCCCTTGGACGTTTATTGTGACAACAATGGTGCTATTGCACAAGCCAAAGAACCTAGACAGCACCAGAAGAACAAACATATTCGCATGCGCTACCATCTGATTCGTGAGTTCATTGATGAAGGTAGTGTCATGTTATGCAAAATACATACGGACTCAAATGTTGCTGATCCCTTGACTAAGCCACTCCCGCAGCCTGCGCATGAAGCGCACACAAGAGCAATAGGTATTAGATACTCTCTAGATTGACTCTAGTGCAAGTGGGAGACTGAAGGAAATATGCCCTAGAGGCAATCATAGAGATGATTGTATTTCATGTGTATCCATGAGTTATTATAATGTTCCTTGAATATCCATATACCAGGCAACTTGTATTGATTGGCAATTATGTGAATTGTTTGTGAAACTCTTTACTTGTATGGTTATCTAATAATTGTCCCTAGTCGGAGTTCATGCGAGGACACACGTGAATATTAGACTAGCACATCGATTGGTTAATGACTATGTTTCGCAAGTCATTGACATGGAGATGTCAAACCAATGATGTGGACACATGTTATGAACATGGGGTTGGACTGACCCAACATGAGACTAGCAATAATACTTGCAGCTCTCTCTACACATCGTGTACGTTTTGTCCTTAGACCTGAGATTGTCGCATGTACTTGAGATGTGGATCGACCTACTTTGGGGCTATCAAACACTACTCCGTAACTGGGTAGTTATAAAGGTAGCTTTCGGGTTTGTCCTGATACATGCTGCAAGGCATCGGTCAATCAAGATGGGATTTGCCCCTCTCTACTTGAGAGAGATATCTCTGGGCCCCTCGAGTGATCGGATCCAGAAATGCATGGCCGTGCTACATATGGTTAAGAGTTAACCTAGTAAAGGGATTCTGAATCACAGTATCGAGAAAGAGAGGTCAGCTTAGAGCTAGACCAAATATCGTGAGGCAAAGGGAAAGACATGTACTCAACCTTGTGATGGTTCGTCCGAATGATCTTTATATGCGTTTAGGAGTTGGCACGTCTTGCTAGAGGCCGCTACCAACTATTGACGGAGTAAGTGTACTCGCGTCATGTCTATACGTGTATGAACCTATAGGGTCACACACTTTAGGGGCTGGAAGCCTAATGAGGATTGGATCCGAATTAGACCAGGCTTAGGCTGCTAATGGGCTGCTAATGTAGAAGCCCACCAGGGATGCCTATATAAGAGGGAGTAAGGCGAGCTGAAAAGGAGAGAGCATTCCACCTAGCCGCCACTCCTCTTCCGCCTGTGTTGCACGCGCAAACCTAGCAGTCTGGCGTGTGACGACTTCCACTCCGGACGTGTGGATACCTCGGAGGTGCTGCATCTGTAGCACTTGGACGAGCCGCGCAAAGGGGAGCTGCTCGTGGGACGAGGACGAGGAGGAGACGTAGAACATCTACACTGCCGCAACGTGCTTCATCGAGTTCCGCACCTGCGCGTCTAGCGGTAATCCCGTGATCTATGACAATAGTATTCCTGGTTGACGCGGTAGAAATTTTTGATTTTACGCTAGTGTAGCCTACCCGTTACCCTTCAGTCACGGGTCAGGTGCTGTGACTACAGTTCTGCTCCCCAAAAGGATTCATGCCATCGGTACTTAGACCAAACCATAAGTTCCTTGCGTCACTAGCAAAGTCCGGGAAGTCTCTCTCGATTTTTCTCCACTGCCGACCATCAGCAGGGTGCCTCAACATCCTGTCTTTCTTACGGTCTTCCATGTGTCATCGCAACAACTTGGCATGCTCTTTATTTCTGAACAAACGTTTCAACCGTGGTATTATAGGAGCATGCCACATCACCTTGGCAGGAACCCTCTTCCTGGGTGGCTCGCCCTCAACATCACCAGGGTCATCTTTTCTGATCTTATACCGCAATACAGTGCATACCGGGCATTTATCCATATTCTTGTACTTCTCACCGCGGTAGAGGATGCAGTCATTAGGGCATGCATGTATCTTCTGCACGTCTAATCCTAGAGGGCAGACAAGTTTCTTTGCTTCGTACGTCCTGGAGGGCAATTGGTTATTTCTTGAAAGCAGCTTCTTCATTATTACTAGCAAGTTTTCAAATCCCGAGTCAGTCATACCGGTCTCTGCCTTCCACTTCAACAATTCCAGTGTGCTACCCAGCTTCTTCTGGCCATCTTCACAAGTTGGATACAGCAATGTGTTGTGGTCCTGTAACATCTGCTCAAACTGTAACCTCTCATTTTCTGTGTCGCAGTCTCGCCTTGCATCACTAATGAACCAACCAAAATCATCAACGGGCTCATCTGGTTCCCGTTCTTCACCCCCTTCTTCTTCATTATCTTCAACTGCGGTATCATCGTATTCAGGGAACATAGATTGGTAGTTGTCATCATCGTTCTCTTTTTCATCGCCGTCTTCCATCATAACCCCTCTTTCTCCGTGCTTGGTCCAAACATTATAGCCGGACATGAAACCGGACCGAAGCAGGTGGCTCTGAATGACTCTTGAGGAAGTGTGAACCTGCTCATTCCGACATTCAACACATGGACAACACATAAAACCATCCCGCCGCTTGTTCGCCTTGGCCACAAGGCAAAAAGAACGCATGCCTTCTCTGTAAGCGTCAGAGCGTTGGTCACCGTACATCCATGGGTGGCTCATCTGCATCATACAACCATGCATATATATCAAACGCAATCACGATGCTAAATTAGTACCGCGCGGTCAAAACGAGAAAATAGTTGCTAACCTTTTAGGACACTTCAAAACAAAGAGGTGAAACCTTAAGTGTCGCTCTGGCACCTCATACCATATTTTGTCTTGTGTGAACTCAAGTAGCATCGCTCTAACAGGCATTTCACTGAACACCTCTAGTGCATACGAAGAAAAAAAGTTAGCACAAAGTTATACCCACCTCTCACATAGGAAAAAAATAGAAGAGAGTGGAGGGCTGGGTGCATATATATAGGGCTAGGCCATTAGTCCCGGTTTGAGATACAAACCGGGACAAAAGGTTCTGCCAGGAGCACGCGCGCCGGCCTAGACCCATTTGTCCCGGTTTGTATCTCAAACCGAGACTAATGGTTCCTTACGGACCGGGACAAAGTACATCGGCCTCCTCGGGCCGTCTGGTTCAGACCATTAGTCCCGGCCCCAGCCACGGCCGGGACTAGTGGCCCGTACCAAAGGCCCATTTTTTACTAGTGTAGTCAGATGGTCAACCTTCAGGAAGGAGAATTACTCGTACGACAATGTATATTCTTTTTACTGCCTTTTTCGTAAGTGCTTGACTTTTTTTAAACGAGAGATGTCGCGAAGGACCCGGAGTTTCTATTACTTAGGCGGTGGGTGAACAAATACAAATAGGACCCTACAAAAAATGAAAAATACAAGTTGGTCCTCTACTTTTACAAAGAACACTCTAAAGAATATCGCTAAAACATGATTGGATCCTTGAGCACCACTGACGAGCCATCTCGTGATGCAATCACTCTAACCTGATCGCGGACTACGCCACTTGGTCGAGGAAGAGGTTGAATGGGAGCATCGAGGCAGGACATGACCCTCCGCAAGAGGAAGAGGTACAGACAGCTACCGACCGCTCTCTGCACGATGAGGTCATGCCTCTGATCTTGGATAGCGGCAGTAGATCATTGTCGCTTCGAGATCGCTACAGGGAGTTGAAACTCCAAGAGCTCCCAAAGGCCACGGTCAGCACCAGAGGCCCCCTACCTCTTGCCCTTCTCACCCTTGCCCCCACCGCCAGCCAGGAGAAGGAGAAGCATCGAGGAGCCACCAGATCGATAGTGGTGACGCTTGGACTGGGAGCTGGCTGGCCTCCCATGCCCCATCTTCTTTCCTCCCCCTCCACGACCGGCCGAGAGAAGGAAAAATGGAGTAGGAGACGAAGCAAACCGACTCTTGGTGCCACGCTCACGCATTAGAGAAGCATCGTCCCACCGTCTCCGGATCCACGAGCCACAGACATTTTCATCTCCTTCCCCTCACCTCCATGGCCGGCCAGAGGGGGAAGAAGAAGCACAACAAGAACAAGGGAGGGGAAGCAAATAACAACGACTTTATTTGAAGATGGGGTGGCCGCCTTCACCGCCCCAGCTCCGGCCAGAGGAGAATGAACGCTACAAGGATGAACCCTAGACCCTAGATCTGGCCGTCTTGATCCGGAGCTACTCCAGCGTCTCTCCTTCACCAAAAAAAACAACAAGAGGGCCCAGGATGGGCCCGATCTTCGGCAAGGAGCTCTCAGTAGAGGATTGAGAGCGAGACAGGGTTCTAGACATGGCTCGTAAGTGTTTCAGGAGCAGGTGAGTGACGTGTGGCATGTGTTTGTTCTTTTTCAGAAGCGTGATGCATTGTCGCCAGGATATCCCAACCCAAACGGCTTCGGCACCCATCGTTTTGTACTTTTTGGTTTGGGTTAGTTCAGCTAAGCACCGATTATATTAAACCAAAAAATAAGCATGATCGATGGGTAGCCGGTAGTACTAGAAGGATTTTGGACTTGGTCGTCGGATGCTGAACATAAATAAAACACTTTATCTATTAAACATGTAGTTGTTTTGTAAATAGGAAACAGTCACATTTCTACATTTCTAACCGTTGATTCTCTTCTCTATTCATGAATCTTGGTGTGTTGCTGCTGAGTGTTCTCCTTGGGCTTTGTCCGGGCCGCTCTGACTCATACGTCTTTATCCCCCACGAGCGAGAGTCGTGGGTCCGTCTCCTCGTTTCATTTCCTCTTTGTTTGGATCGAGGTGGGAGGAGAATACATAGGAGGAGCTCAGATTGGGTGAGGGCATGGCGGCAAGGTCTGCGGGCTATATCCCTCAACCGGTGTGCCCCGACAGAGCGGTGGCTCTCGGGGACGGAAGACATGGTCGCCTCCATGGAGATAGGTTCTTCTCTCTGTTTCTCATTTATTTGTCAGTGAGAGAGTGCTTGTTCGAATGTGGTAGTCGCGGTCGGCGTGGGAGCAGCGGGATGATCCGTTTTCGGTGGCGATATGTTTTGGTTCAGGTGGTGGGATTATGGGATCTGGTCGCTGGGTGGAGGCGGAGGCGTGACTGTGGGTTCGTCAACGATTTGTTCCGTCACCGAGCGTGAACGGCTGGGGATTTCGCTCCTTTGTTGTGCTAACTGTTAGGAAATAGGAATCCTAATCCCGATCGACACCGGCACGATCGTCATTTGCGTGTACGCTCCGTGTGGTATGTCATACTTAGTAGGACTAGAAGTACATCACTGATTGTCAATAGATCTGCGTCGCTTGCATGCGTGAGTTCTGCTAGCTGCTCGTTTCAAATCGATCAACTTGCTAGCTTGTTTGGTAGTAGGTGCGCGTCTCCCCGGATTTTTGTCATCGCGTTCGCCGGAAGTACATGGCGGCAAGGTGGCTGGGCCAACAATTGATTTTGACGTTTTTCACATGACACTGCCCATGATGTGTTGTTCCGTCAGTTCGACTGGATGATGATTTAGGACGAATGTAGGTTTTGTTCTCTGTTCACCACACATTCTATTCTGATTTTGATCTGGATAAATCTCCAGCTGGATATGGAGTGATTTTAGGGCTTGTTTGATTCAAATGAATCTCGAGGTCGTTTGGCACCCAGGTATTCATTTCATTTAGTAGAAATGAAATGAATACATAGATCATTTCATTTATATAATAATTCCAAAAGCACCCACATGTTTGGTTGCCACCGGAATTTGCAAATGACGGGGCTGAGATAGGAATCGGGTTTACGCATGGGGATATTTCGATGGATTTGCCAAATGAAATGACAGACCAATTCTGTGCCAACCAAACAGCATAGGGATGAAATTGCAAAATGAATTCTAGGATTTTAGGCCCAAATGATGGATACCAAACGACCTCTCATAGGAATTTTGAAGGATTTAGATCCTTCGGAATTTTTCCTTTATGCATCGTTTGATTCGTAGGATTAGATCCTTAGGAATGTTTCCCATAGGATTGCATTGCACTATGTTTTGGAGGAAAATTTCTATCCACCCAAACCTCTTGTTACAATTACTTTGTCTTTCATGCGATTCAAACGCTCCTTTAAGTAAAAATCATGTAGGCTCCAAATCCTGTAGGATTCAACTGGATAGGACATTCTAATCCTGCAATTTTTCTATTCCTGCAGTTTTCCTATCCTACGAATCAAACGGGCCCAAGGCATAATCTCATACTTTCTGAGGTGGTCCTGATCTATTGCATGCTGCCAACAGTGTTGTATCTTGACACACTAGTGATCCTCATAGGCATCAATTTTAAGTGCAATGCCTTGTTTCTTTGGTTGGCTCATTTGTGTGGTATTTATGCCTCTTCTTCCATGTGTTAATACGATTTAACAGGAGAGAAATCATTTATCCTCCACACACTATTGTTATAGCTCATCTGGGCACGTGGGCATGGTTTCAGTATTAACCTTTGGTTAAATTATTTGAACATGGATGAAACAAATTTCCCAAGGAGGCTCTGGCTTTCTCTGATCTTCATTCATGTTCTTTATTCAGCTTTTTAGGAACTACTCCCTCAGCTATTTATTCTTTCACTAGATCTATTTATCATTTTCTTCAGTCATTGTTTCTTCTTTCTTCAATCTCTGCCCCATATTTTTAAGTTTTTGGACACTCTTTGTTTAGTCCCATTTCTTAACTCACCCAGTCTCAAGTATTGTAGTCACTCAGTCACTCTCTCTTTAGTCTCTTTTCTTCAGTCTGTCAATATTAAGTATTTCAGTTTTCCAGATATGAATTCCTCGGCTTTTCATTCTTTCATTAGTTTTGGTCATCATTTTCTTTAGTCTCTGCCTTTTTCAGTGTTTAGCACTCTATGTTTAGTCTCTTCTCTTCAGTCTTTCAGTATTAAGTTTCTTAGTTATTCAGTCCCCATTTGCTGGCTTTTCATTCTTTCATTAAATATGTTTATCATTTTCTTCAATCAATGTTCCATTCTTCGTTGTTCATGAGTTCCCCGGGTATTCATTATTTTTGTGAGTTTCTCATTTAATTTCTTTGTTACTCATTTCTTCGGTGTGCGTTGATCATTGATTCTTCTTTCTCATTTTCTACATTTTAAAGTCTATTCACCTTATTTTTTCATTTTTGATCTTCTATAGCATTTGAGTTTTTCACTACATTTTGCGGGATATGGGGTTTGCGCGGGTAATTCCGCCTATCCAATTTTTAACTTTGTCTTTGTTTTTTCATAGCCAATTCATTTTGGAAGTGAACATATATTTCTTTAGATATGTCCATTTGTTTGTTACTTCTGTAGTGGGCCTTTTGTTTGTTACCTCTGTAGTGTGCCTACAGGATGTGTCATGAACCCATGTTACAAGAATACTCCCTGCAAATCCTGCTTCGTGTGCATTATGGTTAGAGTGAAGAGTGTTGAGCATTGTATGTTGCTTTGTGAGTTTGGTTCTGAGGTATGGAGCTAGGTGAAAGAGTGTTTCGACATCCACTTGTGTTGTAGAAACTTCCACTCTCTGAAGCAATGGTTGTTTCATTTCGTTGATAGAGCCTTGCCGCAACAGTCCACTCACGGTATGTCATATTTGGGCAGCAAGGAATGTGTTCAGAGATGACAGAGGTAATATCCATCCACATTGTATTGCCTCAAAGATTGATGCTTATGTTGATTTGGTTCTTCTGCATCTTTTTAAGACTATTACCGAGTACAGTAGTGAGACGCAATCTTATTCAACGGCAAATGGTTCCCGTTGCTGCCCAGTTCACTCCTTGTTAATCTGGACACAACTGTCTTCTCAAACTTGCATAAGGTGGGAGTTGCCGTCCTGATCCAGAACCACAATGGGGATTTCTTGGTTGCTTGCACTGAGCCACTCAAGTGGATTGTATCACCAGAACTCGCTGAAAGCTAGGCGCTTCATTTGTGCCATGTCTCTCGCCCGCAATGAATGACTCGCCTTGGTGGTGTTAGCTTCGGACTGTCTCTCACTTGTTAATCAAATCAAATCATTGACTAATGGCAGGTCTAAAGGGCTGAAGTGATGGCAGATATCAAGCTTCTTGCTGCTACTTTTCTTCAGTTTCTTTTCGTCATGTGAGTTTGTTGTTTCACATGTTGTTTCCTATTCGACTCCAGATTGTATTAGGAAAACTCCGTGTATGGATGCTTCCTAATGAATAAAGTGCAACATTCTTTCCGTTGGGCTGAAAGGTTTAGGTGCCCCAACTCAATGTTGGGCTGAGAAAAATATGTCTGTTTGATCGAACTGAAAACTGATACTCTTCTATATGCTTTTTGACTCATTTTTCAGTCTTACGGCTGTCATTTTTTCATTGGCTTAAAATGTGTCTGTTTCTCAACCGTAAAACAGCTAGCTGCTCAATAGTAACTCCCTAAAAAAATCTCCAATGTGTCGGCCAAGTATACAAAGGTCCGGAAGTACGGACTGGGCACGCGAACGTACATGACCGCGGTTGTCCAAACGTGAAGAAATAGACCTGGCATATTTCTAGATGAATCTAGAGATTTATCTAAATTTTAATAAATTTGCGACATCTATTTTGAGACAGAGATTTATCTAAATTTCAACAAACCCGTGACATCTATTTTGAGACACGGAGGGTATATAGTATCATGTGAATTTCTCGTTGAATTCTCACCGTCCTTCTGGACTGGACAATAATACTGTAAAGAAATGATTTAATTTGTTTGTAAATGCACAGGACGTGTGTACGCAGGCTGTACCTTTGCGCACTCTAAAAACCCCAAAGGTTACCATACGGACACATCTGCTAAGTTTCAGCCTTTCAGGGAATTGACTGACCGTTTTCTACCCATCTGTCCGCGCGCCAAACCTCGTGTCATCGCGAGAGCGATCGTTGACATCATGTCATCCAGCATACCTGTCTGCCTCACAGGATCGCGGTATAGTCAAAATATCCAGGGAGTTGCTGCATGGGAATGGGGATGAGCATACGTTTGTACATAGGCCGTTGCTGATTTATTTCTGGTCACCGAGCACGGAATAGAGTAACTATCATCTGCACAAAACCAATTCTCTGCTCTGCATCAAGATTCCGAAACGTCCCTGCCCTGACCACGGAGATGCTCTTGCTCGGACATCGTTCAGCCGTACGTGGCTGCCGGCGAGTACGAACAAGCTGAGGCTGAAGAGCTGCAAGATCAAGTGCAGCAAAGGAAGAAAAATCAGGCCGTTGTGTATTACTAGCATGAAATCCGAAAGAAATGTTAGGTTTGGTGGAACGATCGTAAGTCCCTTGGACCGATCGGTTGCGTGTTATATAGTAGAGAAGAGCCCTCTACGTGGCATTACAAAGAGGTACGTATGCAATCGGAGTACTACTCCGTATTGTATACGTAGATATATGTTACAATTCTAATACTTCTCTTTAATTTACGTTTGAACTCATCTAATTTCTTATTACACAAAGTCTTGGTAAAACCATCGGCTATTTGATCTTTGCTTGAGATAAACCTGACTTCAAGTTGTTTATTTGCAACCCTTTCTCTGACAAAATAGAAATCAATCTCAATGTGCTTGGTACGAGCATGAAACACTGGATTGGCAGACAAAAAAGTTGCAACAAGATTATCACACCACAAGCAAGGTTTTTCCTGTAGAAAAACACCAAGTTCATGTGCTAGTGCATCAACTCAGCTGTAGCATTTGCAAGAGACTTATATTCAGCCTCAGTGCTTGATCGTGACACTGTAGGTTGTTTCCTAAAACTCCAAGATATCAAATTACGAACAAAAAAGATTGCAAAACCTCCTGTGGATCGTCTGTCATCTAAATCTGCAGCCCAATCTGCATCAGAGAATGCACTGAGCAAAGTGGAAGAAGACTGTTGAAACATAATACCAACAGTGCGTGTACCATGAAAGTACCTGAGGATCCTTTTTTACAGTTGTCAAAAGAGCAGTGGTTGGAGCATGAAGAAATTGACACACCTTGTTGACTGAAAAAGATAAATCAGGTCTCGTCAGTGTCAAGTACTGAAGAGCACCAACAACACTCCTATAGCGTGTGATGTCTTCTTCACTAAGTAGAGAACCATCATGAAGAGACAATGTATCAGTAGTGGATAAAGGTGTTGGACAGGGCGTGCAGGTAGTCATGCCAACACGAGAAAGAAGATCAGCTGCATATTTATCCTGATTGAGGAGCAATCCATTTGCTTGTTTGTGAACTTCAAGACCCAAAAAATAATGAAGACTACCAAGATCCTTGAGAGCAAACTCATTGCTTAAATTCTGTAGTAATGTTGTAACAGCAGAATCTGAAGAGCTAGTCACAATAATGTCATCAACATAAATGAGGAGAAACATCTGAATGCCAGACTTGTTAAAAAGAAACAAAGAAGTATCTGCCTTAGAGGGAACAAAACCAAGAGTATGAAGCTTGGAACTAAGACGAGAATACCATGCTCTTGGTGCCTGTTTCAGTCCATAAAGAGCTTTATCAAGTTTGCAAATATAATGTGGCATAGCGGAAGACTCAAAACCAGGTGGCTGTTTCATATAGACTTCCTCTTCCAGAACGCCATGTAAGAACGCGTTCTTGACATCAAGCTGTCGTAGATTCCATCCTCGAGAAACAGATATCGAAAGAACAAGCCTGATTGTTGCAATGTTAACAACTGGACTGAAAGTATCTTCATAATCAAGACCATACCTTTGTTTGAATCCTTTAGCAACAAGACGAGCCTTATACCTGTGAACTGAGCCATCTGCATTTTTCTTGACACGGTATACCCATTTGCAGTCAATAACATTCTTGTTGGAACTTGGTGGTACAAGGTGCTAGGTTTTATTAGCCATGAGTGCATTATACTCATCTTGCATTGCATTTTTCCATTTAGTATCAGCAAACGCTTCTCGCAAAGTGGCAGATTCTCCTGTGGATGTTAGTAATAACCAGTGAACTATTCCATCAGTACGAATTTTTGGTTGTTTTATACCTTGTTGTAGTCGTGTTCTGGGTGGTGCAGGAGGTTCAGCTGCATCATCGGCTGCAGCAGAACGCAGTGCAGAAGATCCTGGAGATGGGCATGCAGAAGTAGCCGAGCTGCTATCGCTGTTTGTGCGCGACGAAGCGTCGTGGTCGCGCGGCGACCCGGGACCAGGATGGCGACCTGGCGAGGGCGACGTGTCCGCACGTCGGGGCGTAGGCGGGGACCCGGAGCGGGAAATCCCAGGCGCCATACGAGGCGAGGCGGGTGGAGACGTGGGGGCAGGCGCGGGCGACGAGGCAGCCTCGTTGGACCTGCCTGGCGCACGATCCGAGACAGAATCTTCATGGGAATCAGCGCCATCTTGTCCTGTAGTGTGCCCTTGTTCAATGCCGTCATTTGATGTGCTGGTTATACTAGGAGATGCAGAATTTTGTGGAGATTCTTGTGCAGCAATAACCTGCGGAGGATCAACAGTAGGAACAATTTTCAAATAATGATCATTAGTAGGCACACCCCTATCATTAGAGACCAAGGATGGAGACTCTGGAGGAAGAAGAAGAATTTCTTCACTAAGATGACGGCCTGTATTAGGATGAAGGGATGCAAACGGAAAGACATTTTCATCAAATACCACATCTCGGGATATATAAACACGACCAGTTTACACATCAAGGCACTTGACTCCTTTATGAAGAGGAATATATCCAAGGAAAACACAACGCTTTGAGCGGAAAGACAACTTGCGCTTGTTGTAGGGACGTAAATTTGGCCAACTCGCATAACCGAAGACACGAAGAGATTCATAATTTGATTTAACTTGTAGGAGTTTTTCGGCAGGTGTTTGAAGACTGAGAACCTTTGTTGGTAGAAGATTGATCAAAAAAGTGGCAGTAAGAAAAGCATCATCCCAATACTTCAAAGGCATAGAAGAGTTAGCAAGTAAAGAGAGGCCAACTTCAACTATATGACGATGTTTACGTCAGCTGAACCATTTTGTTGATGAGCATGAGGACAAGAGACATGATGACTAATGCCTACACGTTGAAAGAAACTGTGGAGTTTTTCATATTCACCTCCCCAATCAGTTTGTATAGTAATTATTTTTCTGCCAAAGCGGTGTTCTACATATTGTTGAAAATTAAGAAACACCTGATACACCTCAGAACGCTTTTTAAGTAAATAGATCCAGGTAAACTTACTAAAATCATCGATAAAGCTTACATAGTATGAATGTTTACCAACAGAAATAGGAGGTGGACCCCATACATCAGAAAAGACTTGTTCAAGAGGAACAGTAGACTCACTAGTGGAGATATGATAGGGCAACTGATGGCTCTTAGCATGTTGGCATGAATCACAGACATAAGAATTTATTTCTGGAGTATATGGAAGATTGTTTTTCCTAACAACTTGTTGAACAATAAACGACGATGGGTGGCCGAGGCGACGATGCCACGTGGAGGAGGTGGGCTTGACGGCGACAAGAGCATGCTTGGAGGGACTTGTGGAGACAGGAACGAGGGGGTACAAACGACCATGACATGGCCCTCTAAATATGATTTGCTGCGTTGCCTGATCCTTAATCAAGAAAAAGAATGGGTGAATTTCAATGAAAGCATTATTGTCTAAAGCAAGTCTGTGAGCAGAAAGCAAGTTCATCGAAGCACTAGGGACATGTAGAATATCACGAAGTTGAATAGAACTATTAGGGGTATGCAAAACAGAATGACCAATATGAGCAATATCCATACCTTGTCCACTAGCGTTGTGAACTTGATCACGCCCATGATAATTTTCATGGACCTGTAGCTTTTGAAGTTGTCCTGCGACAAGAGGGGAGGCCCCAGAGTTCATGTACCAATTTGTGTCTACCCCATAAGCACCTTTGTTGTTGTTGGAGGGTTCATCATCATCGTCATCACCATAGCGCCACCAACAATCACTCGCAGGATGGCCCTCCTTTTTGCAGATTTGACAAAAGACCCCTTCTTGCCAAGGAGTAGCAACACGGTCTTTCTTGCCACGACCTCCTTTCTGGCGTCGGCCCTGATCATGTCAAGCCGGCGGACCACCACGGTTGGGAGGTGGAGCAGCACGGGGTGGTTGGGCAGGAGGCGGTGGAGGATATCTGGGTGGCGGGTAGGGTAGTGGTGCATAGGGGTAGGGCGAGTATGATGTAGGCATGTATGGCCGTGGATTATACGGGGAAGGGGTGGCAGATACGTGGGGGTGGGTAGGATGTATGGTGGCGGCGTAGGAGAATAGGGTTGTGGCGGTGGTGTATACGGGGAGGGATTATAGGGTGGGGGTGGTGTTGGCAGTAAAGGAGGTGGGAAGGTCTTGGTGCGGCCGTCCCCATAGGAGGAAGGGGGCAACACGAAGCGGCGTTGACGGACGAGGAGAAGGTGCCAGTAACCTATCATGTGGCAACAAGCATATCCTCGCGATACTCATAGGACAATAATTGTGAGCACATATCGGAAAGAGATGTAGACGGATTTGCATTGATACCGGCAACAAGAGGATTGTAGGTACCATCTAGGCCATTGAGAATATAATCCTTGAGCTCATCATCATCCACCTTCTTCCCCGCGGCAGCAAGCTCAGACGCAAACCCCTTCATCTTGGTGAGGTATTGGCTTGCCGTCATATCCAGCTTCTTGGTGTTGGTGAGGGCACCGCGAAGAGATGAAACCCGAGCCTTGGATTGTGTAGAGTATAGACTGTTGAGAGCAGTCCATACATCCGCGGCGTGCTCAAGTCCAAACACCTCGGTGAGGACGTCCTCGGAGAGAGAGTTCACGAGGAATCCAACGATCTGTTGATCCTTCTGGACCCAAGCATCATAGGCGGGGTTGGGGATGGTGATCCGTTTCTTGTTCTCGTCTTCGGCTTCAAGGAGAGGCGCTGGCGCCACGTCCGACGCTCCAGGATACCCATGACGCGAGCTCCGCGCAGGGTTGGCAGCACTTGGGCTCGCCAGTGCAGAAAATTGTCCCGAGTAAGCTTCATGGCCGGAGGCGCACAGATGGTGGTCGGCGTCGCATCTAGGGAGGGGTAGGGTTTTGGGTTTTGAAAGAAACTAAGTAGGGGAATTAGTAGAGGAGATGGAGGGGATCCTTTTGGTGTAGGGGAGGGGAGAGATCGTCGGAGGAGGGAGAGGTTCTAGGAAGGAGAAGATGTGGCGGCGGCGGCGGTTTTGGGAACCGGCGGCGGCAGCTATCGTGGAAGAGAGGCTCGTGATACCATGTTAGGTTTGGTGGAACGATCGTAAGTCCCTTGGACCGATCGGTTGTGTTATATAGTAGAGAAGAGCCCTCTACGTGGCATTACAAAGAGGTACGTATACAATCGGAGTACTACTCCGTATTGTATACGTAGATATATGTCACAACTCTAATAAGAAAACGTGAAGATATTTAGAAGAAGAAAAGGAGGGCGGGGGGAGATATTTTGTCCGCGATCGAACATTTCTTTAGGCTATCGGTAGGGAACGCCTGTCCCATGCTGCCACACACATGTCTACATCTTGCTTAAAAACACGTCCTAAGGAACCGAATCCTCCAGGTGACTTGTGTCATCCGAGTAGTGCCACTGCTACATCCGATCTACTCCCTCCGTTCTCAAAATAGACGTCGGAAACTTGTTAAATTTTTGCTGTATCTATATAGTAAATACTATTTAGATGCATCTAAATTTAAACAAATTTGCGACATCTGTTTTAAGACGGAGAGAGTAATTTAATTATCGCAGGATCCTAAAGATAATGTACAATAGGGCATGATACTTTCAAACTTCAATTTCGACACACACAACTACATAGTCCGATACATCCGGACAGACATTCGAAAAATGATATTGCTAAGTGTCCCCCGGGGGATTGGAAGCGCCGATTCCCCGCCTCCCTGGCCGTCCGATCTAGCCTCCCATCACCGTTAGAATAAAAAAGTCAACCAAGAATGCAGGAACTGCTTTGTCCTTCCCCTGAAACCTCGCTTCTCCATACATGCCGCCCGTGTTGTGCTCTCTCTCCCCCACCTCGTGAGCGACAGCGACGCTCCTCCATCAGCTAACCCCGTCGTGGTGTCGTAGGAGAACCCTCGCCATGGGGTAGCCGGTGTAGCAATCATCCCCAAGTTGTGCATTCCTCCTCAACGATCCGCCTTCCCCCATCTGTGCATGTCGGCGTTGCTTCGCTGTCATCCACAGGCATTGCCGGAGAACCCGATGTGGCATCGTCGATGCAGTAGCAGCATGGTAGCAGCTACAGCAACGCCAATGTTCCATGTAGTAGCGTCGACGTACCTTCGAAGCAGCGCCACCATGCCGTTGTAGCAGAGTCGCCTTGCAATTGTAGCAGAGCCACCATGCTCCGGTAGTAGTGCCATCGTGGCCATTGTATCAGAGCCGCTCTGTCGTTGTAGACGAACTGCTCTGCCGTTGTAGCAAAGCCACCTTGCCGTTGTGGCAGTCCCCCTCCCCACCGTTGTAGCATAATTGTCGGGCCATTGCAGAAGAGCCACCGTGCCGTTGTAGCAGAGCCTCTATGCTCTGGGAGCAGCGCCGCTCTGCCTGTTGTGGCAGAGTTGTCATAGTAGAGATGCGGTGCACACTGCTAGTGAGATCCGGGGGGCGCAGGCGATCTCCCAGGGGTATCATATCATTTTCCGTCGAAAAACTAGAGTTTCACGCACACTGCTAGTGACATCGATAATACACTACACTACTACTGACTACTAGTAAACGTCGAGTAACAGGAGTAATCTCAAAGCCCATGTTTGATGGCATCTCACATGTGTTTGGGCCCATGTTTGGGGCAGCTCACATGAGAGTGGAGTGGGAGCTAAAGTTTAGTTCCACATGGAAAATTGAAGGAGAGTTACACTAGCTTATAAGATGGAGTGTTGCACCACTTTAGAAGTGAGTGACAATAAGAGAACTACACGCGCGCTCCTCCGACGACGATGTCGCCGCCACTCGCACGCACGCACACACCGTCGTACCGTTGCAGTAGAGCCACCATTCCATTGTAGCGGAGCACCCATGCCATTGTAGCAGAGCCTCTATGCTCTGGGAACGACGCCGCTCTGCCTGTTGTGGCAGAGTCATCATAGCAGAGCGGTCGTGCCATCATAGCACCGAAGATCAACACGGTTAGCAATGACCTCCTCTACGATGATAGGTGCGATAGGCATGAGTCTGACCAAAACAATGAGTTGTGGTGAATTTCATGCTGCTCTCTATAACACCCTGGCCTCTCCGGACCGGCAGCTATCACCCTTGGCAGATTAGTAGGATCTCTAGATTGGCCCCACAGACCAACACTTGTCTTTTCTTTGCATTTTGTCCTCACTCGTGCACACATAGGGAACAATTTCCCGGTCGGTCACCAATTGTCAAATTGCTCCAAGCCAAGAACGCCTAACCTAGAGTTTCTTTGAAGATGAGCCCCGAAAAAGGAGTTGCAACTTGTTGATATGAGTATCTTATCAATCATATTAAGCCATACAACATGATCTCATATACACCCACTGTTAGAAGGTCGACGCCCTTGTCGATCGAACACAAGCCTAGAACATCCCATCTTGACACACATATGTGTGACCAGTGTCGGCACATGTGCCATGCTGTATCCACTCTGGGTCATACATGACATGCTTCACATGTCTATGCCACTGACCCGCACACGCCCGTGTAATCGCGTTGATCGGCTCTGATACTAGTTGTAACACCCCGGCCTCTCCGGACCGGCATGTGTCACCCCTGACAGCTATCTGGGATATCTAAACTGGCCTCATAGACCAACACACACTTTGTTTTCACTCGTGCGCACTCGGGAATAAATTTTAGGTCAGTCGCGCATCCTAAAATTTCTCAAGTCCAAGCATGAGTTCCTTTGAAGATGATCCCCGGAAAATAAGTTTCAACTTATTGATATAAGTATCCTCTCAATCTTATTAATCCAAGTGCGAGGATCTCGCACTTTCTCTCCATGAAAAAAGAAAAGGGGAGGGGAACTAGCGGAGTTGAGAGAGACAGGGAAAAAGTTGAAGATATAAGGTGATGCCTCTGTCCATATGTAGGTACATGCGTCACGTGTTGGATCCGGGGGACGCGGGCGATCTCCTGGGGGTATCATATCATTTTCCATCGAAAAACTAAAGTTCCACGCACACTGCTAGTGACATCGACAATACACTACAATACTAGTAAACGTCGAGTAACAGGAGGAATCATCATCAGACTCCACCTAGATGACCGTCGAGGAGCCAGGCTCATCCATGTTTTTCATCACATCTGTCTCCCTCTTCGCTCGTGCCTGCCTCGCAGCATAGAACTTAATCTCCACTTTCACGGCCTCCGGATGAGCCGCTTCATAACACGTCATGGCCCCCTCATCGGCCTCGTGGGCGGCAATATGCTACATGGCTAGGCGGTGCTGCTTTTCCTCTTTGCGAGACATGAGCCGCACTTTGGGAGATAGTAACTAGGATTCTGCATGGCTGTCGCAATCCGGAAAGTTTATCTCCTGACGCGGTAGGATGAACCTCCACGCCGTGGTGTCGTACGCGTGTGCGCCGAGCTCCGATGGATCAAAGGTGCCAATCCAAACCTACTAACCGCCGCACTATGATCTCCACCGCGTATTTCCTGGGTCCCGTTGGCGAACGCCGCGAAAGCCGGTGGCACACCGGACGCGGCGGTGCGGGGTAATCCCGAGGCGGTAGGTCGAGCGGGTGGCTCGAGGTGTCATGAAATTGTGTCTGCCGCGGCAATGGATGGAGTGGCAAGGCAGCGACTAAGCAAGGGGCGGCGCGGAATCGTGTTCGATGCGGCAGGGGACATGGCAACTAAGTGATGAGGCGGTGGTGGCTAGGGTCCAGAGGTCCGAGTGGCGGAAACCAGCGATTTTTTTAGAGCAACTACATATCTCATTAATAGAAAATCAAGTTACATGAGTAAACGAACTTGAAAACTAGCAGACACATTAGGAGAAAATAGATATCCTGAAAATTTTGCAGAGAACTATCCTCATGGTTTTCTGCACTTGTTGAAGCCAGCGGCCGCCGCCAAACACCAACGCCACCTAGACATGCGCTGGAATAGACGTCGAGCCTCCACCATTACCGGATCCAAGGGAGCACCATCGACAATAATGCTTTGTGAGTCGATGAACAGGCCAGCTGCAAGCAGCAAGGCATATGTCTCTGTGGCACGTCGACCAGGGGACGTCCCCGTGCTATCCTGAACCAAGATCCTCCGCACACCATCAATGAAGTCAAAGAATAATGGCAAATTCACCACCTTCGGACCAGCATCCACCCCGCCCCGACCCCAGCGCTGCTGTGGATAACGACGAACGTCAGCGGCACGTCGAGATACAGATCTTGTCAGATCTGGAGATCCGCGAGAAGACCAAGCCTTCGATATAAAGGATCGACAAGAACGCGTTGCCATCAACTCCGAGACGTTGCCGCGAAGGTCGTCACAAGTCTGTAATCAGAGTTGAGGAAGATTTATTCGCGTGTGCGTCGCTCCCACCGCCCCAATGACACACCACAACAAAAGGAGCCTAACTCTAACTACAGAATGGAGGAACGAGGTCGCCCTCACTCCTACCACCAGAGCGACATGGAGGAAGAGCGGAGTCACTCTATGGCCGGTGAAGATTGGGAGGGATTTTTTGTCGCCGCCGCCTCACCTACGGGAGGAGATGGACAAAGTGGTACCGTCAACCAACTTGTGGGCGGAAATCGGGCGATTGAGGAGGGAAATGGCACTTAATAGTACCGTACCGACTTGTAAGTTCTTTCTCTACTCTATTGTGAAATCTCACCATTCTAGCGGTAGTTTTTTCTTCCGATCTATTAAAAATTATCAACAGTAGTACAAATAAACCTAAAAGTAGTAAAAATTACAAATTCTTTTGAGAAGAGGGGGCACGTACCTAGCTTGAACTTTCAGCGAGTGAAGAACACGGCAAGCCAATGTTCCCCGTGCCAGTGGAAAACGCGTGAAGTTGGAGCAGGAGGCAGGGGACAGCTGTAATACTGGCGGACGTGTCATCGGGAGGACCCTACAGTACACCAAACCGATTTTCAAATGTTTTTGGTTGGTTTCGGTGAGGAGCGGCAAGGCGAAACCTCTGGCCGATCGGTCTCGCCGTCGCCTGATCCAGCCACTAAATAAAACCGGTCGTGTGCAGCCGGCTGCATTGGCCAGCCAGTTTATTCCACCCAGAATATCCGACCGTGCGCGTGTGGGCTTCCCTATGGCAATTTCTAAAATTGGGGGAAACAACTGGTCAATTTTCGGGGGATGGATTTTCGCCACCTTTCTAGACTCGGTAGTTCGATCCAGCTTGTTCCACGTACTACACTATTACCTTGCCATCTGAAATCGACGTCTGGAAGCAGGGCAAAAAGGGGAGGTCATGGGAATGCCAAGGTTACCATACTACTCCTATGCGAAAGCTTATGACCTATTTTTTTTAGAAAAAAAACAAACTAAAGAAAGTTTGATCAAATTTTTAGAAAAAACTATCAACAATTATGTACTCTCTCTGACCCAAATTAGTTGACTTAAATTTATCTAAATTTGATTGTATCTAGGCACGAATTAGTATTAGATACATTTGTATCTGGCAGATTTGAGTCAACTAATTTGGGTCGAAGGGAGTATTATATAGATACCATGTAAAATATATTTCATGATGTATCAAAAGGTATGTAATTGACCAATGGCTGATGGTCTCTCGAGCTTGATAAAACAAGAGGTGGATAGTGGTGCTTTACATGAACTTAAGATTTGTCGGCGTGCCCCGGGAATCTCACATATGTTGTTTGCCGATGATAGCCTCTTATTCTTTGAAGGAACAACACAACAAGCTGGTGTTGTGAAATCAATCTTAGACAAATACGAGAGAGGTACAGGACAATTTGTAAGCTTAGGCAAGTGCTCCATCATGTATGGGGATAAATGCCAAGAAAATGCACAGGAGGAGATAAAGAATATCCTTCGGTATGAGACAGTAACCTTCGAGGAGAAATATTTAGGACTGCCTATACCGGAAGGACGTATGAATAAAGGTAAATTCCCATCGTTGAAGTCAAAGTTTCTTAAGAGAGCTAACGAGGGGCAGCAAAAGAGACATTGGTGAAGGCGGTGTTACAATCCTTGCCAACATATGCTATGGGAATTTTTCGATTTCCAGTGGGTCTTATTGATGATCTAAGCCAAGTCATACGAAATTTTTGGTGGGGAGACGAACATGACCGTCGCCGCATGCATTGGATGTCCTGGGAGAAAATGGTAAGACCTAAATCACTTGGAGGGATTGGTTTTCGTGATCTGAGGGTGTTCAACCAAGCGTTGTTGGCCCGCCAAGCGTGGCGACTCATTCAGAACCCTGATAGCTTGTGTGCGAGACTACTCAGGGCCAAGTACTACCCAAACAGTAACTTGTTGGACACAGCTTTTGTGCAAAATCCATCGCAGTCGTGGCAGGGGGTGATGCACGGCTTGGAACTCCTCAAACGAGGTGCCATTTGGAGAATCAGTTCAGGATCACAAGTGAGAATATGGAGGGATAACTGGATACCACGCAGCGACTCCCTAAAAATTTCAGGCATGCGAGAACACTCACGCTTGCGATGGGTATCTGATTTGATTAACCCAGTGACTAGAACCTGGGATGAGGTAACTATTAGGAAGATTTTCTTCCATCATGATGCTGAAGCGGTACTTGCGATGAAGCTCCCGGCCAGAGCCACGGCTGACTTTGTGGCCTGGCACCTGGAGGATAACGGCCTGTTTAATGTGCGTTCCGCATATCGACTTGGACTTGCACCGACTCTACAGAGATTGAGTACAGGGCAGTCAAGTTCCAACCCCCCAGGTGATTGGCCAATTTGGGACTTGTTGTGTAAGGCTGTTGTACCCCCAAAGATTCGGGTATTTGCATGGAAGGCTGCAACTGACACTTTGGCAGTCATGGAGAATGTTCATCAACGGATAAAGTCAGTTCTGCCGACCTGCACTATTTGCGGTGCAGCCCCTGAAGATGCATACCATGCTTTGGTACAGTGTAACCCTGCAAGGGCCTTACGTGATCAGTTAAGACAGGTATGGAAGCTACCACCGGAAAGTGAGTTTGGTCAATCAGGAAAAGAATGGTTTTTGCAACTGATTGCTAACATCCCTGCTGAAACGAGACCGAAACTACTCTTCCTTTTTTGGCGGGTATGGCATCACAGAAACAATATAGTACATGGCGACGGAAAGGCGGCCATAGCAGCATCGGTTCTGTTCTTGCAAAATTATTTGGAGTCCTTCAGGACTGCAATAGCAAAGCAGGTTGATCCAAAAGGAAATGCCACCATTTTTAGTTCACAATCGTTGGTACCTAATATCTCGGATACAGCTTCGCGATGGCATCCACCTGATGATGGCTGGACAAAGGTCAATGTTGATGTAGCTTGGGACTCTTGGAACAAGAATGGGTGGGGGCTGATCATACGGGACAACACAGGAGCTGTGATAGCCTGCCGCTGGCAATACCTCTCAGGGTGTGTGAGTGCAGAGCAGGCTGAAGCACTTGTTTGCCTTGAGGGCCTCAAGCATGTTATTAATCTTCAATGTTGGCCGACAATTATTGAGTCTGATTGCAGTCGGGTCGTACAAGCTGTTGATGCATATTCAATGGACAGATCGCCCTACTGGTGTATCTATAGAGAGATCCAAGAGCTTCTACGACTTCATCCCGACATTTCTATTCGTAAAGTTGACGGTGAGTGTAATAAAGTAGCGCATAATTTGGCACAACTAGCCAAGTGTGAGTCTTGTGGAGTGTTACGTGATTCAGCACCGACCTGCGTGTTGGCTCTGATTGCAGATGATTGTAAAAACATTATTGCCTAATTAATAAAGCTCACGGTTTCCCTCAAAAAAAAAAGTATGTAATTCATATTGTAAATATTAATATTTTTTCTAAATACTTTATCAAATTTTACATAATTTGACTTTTGAAAAAAAAATATAGGGTTTAAATATTGGGACGGAGGTAGTACGTAACATCAGCTATATTTGGAGAATTGACTGACGGTTTTCTACTCATCTTGTCTCATGCGAGAGAGATTGGTTTCACTTCATGTCATCCGGCTAACCTGTCTGCCTCACCGAATCGCACTTTAGTCAAAGACCGGGAGTTGGCTGCATGGGATAAGCATTTGTATAGAGCTCGTCGCTTTTTTGTTCTCGACAGTAATAAACAGAGAATAGGATAAGCACATGCCACTGAACTGTTCTGCAGACGATGCATCTCGGTCAAGACGAGGCGTTGCCCAAGAGGAGGAAGAAGAAGCAGAGGGTAAAGAACATCAAGAAGTAGAGCCATTAGAGCATCTCCATTCAGGGTTCCTAAAGGCTTTCCAAAGATACATGGGTTGTACTGGCATCCAAAACGATGCCCAACCATGCACCCTAAATGTTTTTTGCGTCGGCGTGGCCCGTTTGCAATCCGATGTCCCCAAACCGAACCCAGTCCACGAGGTGGGGGGAGAGGGGCAAGAGGGTCGGATGAAGCTGAGAACAACGCGGGCCAGCCCTATCGGCGACACACACCTGCGAAAACCACCCACATACCGTGTTTCCACCTACCCACCCTCCCTTTACCCAACGACAACCACTCGACGCCGCTACCACCCCACACCGTCGTCTGCCGTTCAGCCCGCTAGAGCCGCAGCCGCAGCCGCCGAGAATATTCCCCCAAACCTCTCGAGATGCCCACACTCACTCCCTACCCGACCCCACGCCCGCCGGTAGCCCCAAGCCCGCCGCACAACCGCCCTGCCCACGAGGTCTTCGGCGGTTTGCCGAAGGCATGGATTCAGACGAGGAAGAGATATTAGCCGCTCTGATGGACGATGAAGTCGCCTTTGTTGTTGGCGTCCGAGACAACGTTAGTGACGATGATCATCTCCTGATCGTCACATCCCTCCTGGGCATGATCATCGACGCCGATGAGAAGCCGCCTGCTGGGGGTTCGAAGCCTGGGCAACGCAATAGCAAACCGAGGCAAAGGATGAAGGCTACATCATGCTCTACGCCGACTACTTCGTCAACGACCCATTCCACAGCGACGTCACATTTCGACGTTGTTTCAGAATGTGCCGAAAGCTTTTCCTAAAGGTTGTCGAGGAATTAAGAGTGCTCGAGGACTACTTCAAACTAAAGAGAGATGTCGTCGGCACGCTTGGTTTCTCCACAATCCAAAAATGCAAATTTGCTCTCGGGATGCTTGCATATGGAGTTGCTGGAGACACACATGACGACTATCTCAGCCTGGCGGAGTCCACAGCCATCGGCTGCATGTATAGATTTTGCAGGGCTATTGTGGCAGTGTATGGGAAGAAATACCTTAGAACACCAATGCAGAAGACATAGCTCGAATCTTGGAACAGAATGTTGCAAGGGGTTTTCCAGAAATGCTTGGAATTATTGACTGTATGCACTAGGCTTGGAAGAACTGTCCATTGACGCACAAGGGCATGTCAAAGGTCATAAAGGATCATGCAGTGTGGTGCTTGAGGCTGTGGCAGATCATGATCTATGGATTTGGCATGCTTTCTTCGGTATAGAAGGATCACACAATGACATCAACATGCTACAGTGTTCAAATGTGTTTGCCAAGCTTGTTAAAGGAAGAGCTCCTCCTGTGCACTTCGAGATCAATGGTCACCAGTATGACAAGGGTTACTACTTGGTAGATGACATCTACCCAAGATGGTCAATATTTGTGAAGACAATCTCAAACCCTGTGCTTGAGGAAAGAAAGCTTGGTTTACTCAACAGCAGGAGGCTTGCAGGAAGGATGTGCAGCACACGACGGTGTGCTGCAAGCTCGATTTGTCATTGTCTGCTACCCTGCCCTTACATGGTCGAAAGATCATATGTGGGAGGTCATGATTGCATGTGTCATCTTGCATAACATGATCATCGAGAGCGAGTGAGAGACTCCAGTGTTTGATAGTAAACCGTATTTTTGTCAGGGTCCTCTTGCAGATATTGATCACCAAATGGCACCTGCGTTTGCTACTTTTCTTGCTAGGCGGCGGGAAGTTCGAGATACAAATACTCATAGCCAACTGCAAGATGATCTAGTGGAGCATCTGTGGAGGGAGCTAGCTACTTTGTTTATTTGTTTGCCTTTGTTTGCTGTAATGAATACTTTGAATTGTTTGTTTAATTTCATAAACTTGTAATAAATCTGAATGTTATTTATTTGCTAATTAAACTTGTTTAAATTACTTGTTGATTTGTTAAAAAATGCTTGTTAATTTTTTTATGGGGCACCCCCCCCCCCCCCCCCACACACACACACATCCCAAATAGTGAACCAATGCGGTACCCCTAACTATCATATCATACGGTTCAAATCGAGCACTGTCGGACGCCGTATTGGGAGGGCGAGGGGAAATTCGATTGAGCGGTTCCATTCTATGCAACGTCTCGCTACCATCATTCTAAGGGAAATGCCTGTCTGTTCATATATGCCAAACATATCGATCTCCATGTTGCCTGAGAACACGTCGTCGGTCCTGCCTAGGAGAGTGAGTCTCAAAGTTGACTTGTCCTACGAGATTTGTGATCATCCCAAGGCTTTGACTTTCTGTACGTAGTACTGCTGCCATGAATCCATGATAGTCAAAGAGAAATACTGGTACTACCGCCTTGCAAGTCCTTCCTCCCCTTTCTTTCTGAAACTTACCTTGCAAGTGTCGATCAATTGACCGTCTGTTCTAGCAGCAAAAAAAAAAGGGGGGGAGGCGCGCACGTAGTTGCATCCGTCACCAGGTGGAAAACACGGCACGCCACTGTTCCGTGTGCCAAAAGGGTGTGTCTGGAACAGTAAGAGGAGCAGGCAGGCGACAGGTGTCAGCTCATATATAATTGTGCGTGTCATCAGGATGCCCCAATAGTATATACTATATGTAATTCAAATGTTTTTGGTTGGGTTCGGTGAAAGAAAGAACGAACTTGGACGGCAAGACCTCCGGCCGACCGGTCTCGCCGCCGCCTGATCCAGCCACGGCCACCACTGAATAAATAAATAAAACCGGGCGTTGCGCTCCGCGGCTGCTGCCTAGCCAGCCAGCCGGCTGCATTGGCTTGGCCCGCGAGTTTATTCCGCGGGGAATATCCGTCGGCGTCAACCGTGCGCGCGTGCGCTTCGCGATGGCATTTCTAAAACTGGGGGAAATGACTGGTCAATTGACGGGTGATGAATGGACTTTCGCCACCTTTCTAGACTAGACACGGTGGTTCGATCCCGGTTGTTCCACGTACTGCTACTACTACTACATCTGAAATCGACCTCTGGAAGCTGGGCAAAACAGGGGAAGATTTTTTGCTTGATTTTTGGATTTTTTAAGTGTAAGAGAAATAGTATCAAACAGAGTAGAAATGGAAGGCAGGAGACACAGTTGTTGTTGTTCACAGAGTAAACTTCATCTGCATATACCAGTTCGATATACCAGGAACAATTAATATCGCCCATTCGTTTAACAACAGGCAGCTATCCCTCCCTCCCTCTCACTCTCTCTCTCACTAGAACAAAAGAAAAAAAAAAACAGAAGAGGATTCCCAGAGACGTTGCCCCGTTCTCCGGACTCGTCCAGCAGGCCACACAGCACTACCACAACTAACTCCAGGAAAACACGGAGAGAAAGAAGAAATTTCCTGACACCGGAAGAAGCCGGAGCGTGTCCAGCCGGCCACACACACAGGCCAGCTCGCTCCCAAGTCCCAAGTCGTCGTCGTCGCCTTGCTTGTCACGTTGTCCTCCTCCCTACCTTCCTCTGCACAATCCCCGCACGCAACCATGGGCGGCGTCCCCAATTCCGATCCCCCCTCTCGCTACTACAGTTTCCTCTACTACTACTGATTAATTGATGACAGCTAGTAGCAGACGGGCATCAGGCCGGGCGCGAAGGCCGGCAGGCGGCCGGGGCTGGGGAGACGCGGCGGCGGGGACGGCGACGGCGACGGCGAGGACGAGGGGGTCTTCCTCGGGCGCTCGATGGGGCCGACGGGCGAGCGGAAGCCGACGGTGACCGCGTCGCGCACGCACCAGTGGAACGCCGGCTCGCGCTTGTACGCGGCCGCGGCCTCGCAGTCCGGGCACGGCGAGGAGCGCGGCGCCCAGAGCGGGTCCTCGCGCTCCCCCTGCAGCAGCAGCGCCGGGAGGTACGGGTCCCCCGCGGCGGCCGTGCCCATCAGGTACCACTCGCGCTGCCGCTGCAGCTCCCGGAGCTGCGCCTCGTAGTCCCACCCGCCGAACGGGGACGGCGACGGCGACGAGGCCAGGGACGCCAGATCCGTGGACGGGAGGCGCTTCAGGATCGTCATCTCCGCCGAGGGGACCAGCAGCGGCGGCTGCTGCGACGGCGAGAGGCCGTGGCCGGCCTTCCGGTCGCGCCTGGAGCGGCCCCCGCGGCGGTCGCGCCGGGAGCGGCGCAGCGCGGCGAGCACGTAGCAGCCGGGCCCCTCCCTGGCGACGGCGGCGGCGAGGTCGGTGCCCTCGTCGAGCGGCACGCGGCGCGGGCGGCGCGGGCGCGCCAGCGACGCCGAGATCTGGTGCGGGGCCACGCCCACGCGGTCCGCCACCACGGCCTGCAGCTTGCGGACGCCGAGCGACGGCTGCACGGTCACGGTGCCCAGGTCCACGGTCCGCTCGCCGTCGACGAACACCACCTGCAGCGCCGCGCTCGCCGCGTACGCCGGCGGCGGGGGCGGCGAGGTCGACGCCAGCTCTCCCATGGATGGATGGAGAGATCTCTTCTTCGGGACCCTCTGCTCCTGCTTCAGGCGACGGGCGCCACGCGCATCGATTCCGGAGTAGAGAAGTAGGATTTCCTCTGGGAGGATGTGGCTCTGAAGTCTGAAGTCTGAATTTTGGGTTGGGGAAGAGCAGCAGGGGGTGGGAATTTATATATACAGAGGAGGAGGAGGAGGAGGAGGAGGAGAGGGGAAGGGAATTAAAGGCGGTTGGGTTCGGGCCAATGGTTAATGCGAGATAAGGCGGTGGGGGCCGCTCGCGGGAAGTGGTCGCTCTCTTTCCTTGGGAACCAAGGCAAGGCACGGCACGGCACGGGATCCAGGGAGGAAGGTACTGGACCGCGGGCCCCGCGGGTGGGTGGGCCCCGACTTGACTGACCGGGGTCGCAGCGGGCCACGTCGGAGGAAAGGAAACGTGGTTGGGAGAACGGAGCGGCCGTTACGCGGCCAGCGAGGCGCGGGCGGCACGTGCGGCGCCAGCGAGGCGCGGGCGGGTCTTGCGGGTAGCTGGACTGGTGTGAGGTGTTTCACGTGATGCGGCCATGGATTTGGCGTGACAAACTTGCGCGTCGCGTCACGAACGTGGATGCGGATGCAAAGCCGTTCCATCATTGAGCCGTCTCATCTACCCGAGACCACTATACAATTCCTCTCTAGAAACACTAGACACAAAATATCGGCCCATCTTACTTTGAGAATCAAGTAGTACTAGCAGATAGTACGGATAAAATATTTCTACGGAGTACTTTCTTTTTTTTGAGGGATTTCTAATTTCTTTTGAAATGATCATACTTTTTGCGGGGTTGAACTAAATCATATTAGCTAGCTGGTTTTCCACGATCATGTGAAATAAGTTCAAAATAAAAAAATCCACTCACCATGTAGCACAAGCGGCAAGAAATTCGAAGAAAAAAACTATGTTCTAAGAAAAACTCGTTCGAAATAACAAATTTTAAAAAGAGTATAAAATCCACAATTCACGATTACCTTTTCCCCCTCCCAACTGAACATGAGTTTGAACTTCAAAAATTGCATATTTGTAGAACATCGCGTTTCGAAGGTAGTGGTACTCCATATATTCTTTTAAGAATTTTTTAAAACTTTAACGTTGTTTCCATAATGTTTACATCATAGGAATACATTCTCACCTTGTGTATATATATCCTTATAATCTCTACCGGCGTCTAATTGCGTTCGCCTGCACTTGGTCGGTTTGGTGTCGATGAACAAGACGAGGCGTTGAGGGTGACAAACAATATACTTTCTTCTGTTTTCTGTAAGAACTTGCAGTGAGGTGTAAATAGCCAAGTGCCCGCCCATTGCTGAACTCCTTACCCAATATAGCTCTGGTGTCAATGTTAACTAAAATAGTGATTAAGGGGAAAATGTCCTTACAATTAGAACAAACATTCAGTGTGTACTAATTTGAAAACAAGCATTGCATGCATTACATTAAGAACATGTCTACTAATTGTAAATTAAGAACAGGATACGAACACATGGCCCTGTTAACTAAAATTAAACATTTGGATCATGCTACAAGCTTACAAGCTAAGGGCTAGCATCATTCATGTGTAGTAATATTTTATTCAATAACAAGATATGTTAAGAAAAATTAGTATCTCTTCCTATTTGAATTTGGTAGATGTGGGTAGATGTGGAGAACTAGAACGAAGAGGTATACAGAAGATATGAACAAGTAGACCAATATTGGTAGAACACGGTTACAAACATGTAGCCAGATACTACATGTAGATGAATTGCATGGTAAAAGCCATCCTCATGACGCCGACAACTAATCTTGCCGCCGCCGAATATGGGTTGATACCTCAAATTTGATTTGTTCCATCGATCTCCACAACAACCAAGATCATTAAAATAGTGTTCAATTTATTTGAGCGAATTTCATTTGATTTTATCTTAAACCTTTCTACAAGAACTAAATTTATCTTAAGCCTATCATATAGAACGATTACAGATCCTCTATGATTTCCAAATAAGTTTGTATCTCTATTAGATCTAGCTTGCATGTGATTTGTTGTAAACAGTTAAATCACAAAATGTAGTAAAGAACACATGTTGACATCATTTGTATTCATAGTAGTTTTATGTTTAATGTTTTCACTGTCAATTGAACGATAAACAATTTGGTCAAGTTTTTCTAAAACACATGTTACATAACGTGTATATTTGCCAGCAATCCAAAAGAACATGAACATGTATGTTTCTAAAATTCCCTGTTTTTGTATTTCGACATTATTCCCATTCGGAAGAATGTTCTATGTGTATTTCATTTCTCATGACAATGACGATAATGTGTAGGTACCTTAGTGGAAACATCTCTTTGTACTATATATTTAACATGACAATCCTTGTGAGGTTGTGACTCTTATACTCCTGAGCTGATCCTCTTCATTATTTGGTTACATATGGTAGTAGTGTCCAAACTCTAGAAAACTCCCGATGTGTCTTCTTTCTAGAGTCCCCTCAAAACAATATTAAGTTGGATTGTGCTTTTTTATGTGGCAACCGGCAACCTCCACTGAACCTTGGTCCGCCTAGTAGCGCTCAAAATGGCGCACAATATCATGGTAGAGCAAACCCGTGCATCACGATAATGGACCCCTTCTACATTCTTGAGTCCGTCATGGCCAGCCCATGGGACCGGGTTTTTGCAACAGTGCATATCGAGCAATTCTTGGTGGCAAACAAGAATATGGAAATCTTTCTCATCCCTTACTTTTCCGAGTAATTAGTCGTTCGATAGTCGCCGTTACTTTCTATCGTATATTTCCATCATTTTTTTTGCATGTGATATGAGGATGATGGTTTGTTTTGCGTAGAGACATGCACTGCGTCCTCATCGTCATGTACTCGCGACATTCGCACGTTGTTTATCTTGACTCGGATGGTGTGAAGCCGAAAAACTATGACGACATCAAGTATGTTCTCGATAAAGCTCTGAATGGCTTCGCCATCAAGGCAGGCCCCCTAAAAGAACATAAACGAATCAGAGGCTACCTCACGTGCATCCACACAACCAAGTTTGCCTGCCTCTAGCAGTCGTCGAATGGGATGGATGCCTGGTTCGTCATCATTCACATGTTGGAGTTTGAACGGGATCAACATGCACTGTTGGTGCCAGAAAGTCTCCAAAGATGGAGAGCAGACATAGAGAACTCCTCTGATGAAGATGTGAGAGCTCAGTTCCGTCACATCCAGCAGATGATTGCCACAATTATTCAACAGGATCTCTTCCATGTGGGTGGTATGTTCTTCTCTAGCCATGTACGTCCAACTAATGTCGAGATAGAAACCCGCTTATCGGCATGTCGCGACGAGAGGCCATTCAACATGCTGGAGGGCGTCCGTTCCTTCCCGCCTACACCATGAGTAATAAATGATATTCCTCAGCACGTGTCCTTTAAATGTTAACTTAGTCCTAAAATGTCGTTTTTGAGATAGAAATTCGACTCATATTTGATAAGTATATTTTTATATGCAACGTTACATGTGTTTGCTTACTCTTTTTTGGAGAATGCTGATGATTAAAATGTTATGATTTTACATGTTTTTATTTACTTGTCTCTCATTGTTCCATCGTAGCATATTTGATAAGTGTATCTTTATATGGGCTTTACATGTTTCTTTTTTTTAGAATGCCGATGATTAAAATGTCGTGACAATATATATGGGAATGTGTTGTGATGGCATGGTCAGCCTTGTACTTTGCACAAGTCCAAGTCTTGTGCATCCTACTTGGTTGACATTCCATAATAGCATATTTCTGTATCCAACAATCTAGGTATATATGAGACATGCTTTTTAAGTTGGCCCTATTTGATAAGTGTATCTTTATATGGGGCTTCATATGTTTTTGCACCTATCATTTAATTATTATTGCCGACATGTGAACTTTTGCTTTCCATTGCCTAATTTTTTTTATGTTATAGATGATGTGGTATGTTGTGTACAAGGGACGCGTTCCCGAAGTCTACGATGATTGGGAAGACTATCAGAGACAGGTGCACCGTTTCAGCGGAAATAGCTAAAAAAGGGTACAACACTATGGTGGAAGCCGAAGCTAGATACGTGCGCTATCTAGCGGGAGAGAGAAGGAACCGGATGAAGACCTCCACCTTCGTTGTGATGATGCTCATGGTGCTTGTTTGTCTGTTATGTGTGTTCATACTTTAGATGTGTTAGCCCGTTTGTTGAGACTTGTCGCTTGTTTTGTGACCTATCTATCTACTTGGTTTGTGGTCGAGACAATGTATTCGTGTATTAACTTTGTCGCTTGTTTGTGAACCATGTAGTGCCTGTGTATTATACTGCATGTTGGCCCTATACTGCATGTGTACTGTATTATACTGCATGTGCTTGTGTACTAATTCCCTGTTGGATTTTTTTGGGCCTTTATTATTTACCGTCGGCGCATTGAAGCAAGCGCCACTGCTATAGAGGACTACCGCTCGCGTCTGGGACAGGCGTGCCGGTGCTACAGGGAGTTACCGCCGTCGCGTTGGGTGCAGCGCGCCGGGGATAACTTTTACTACCACCGGCGCCACGGGTCAGTAACCCCAGCGCACAGTGCCAGCACGCCGGCGCCATTGTCGTATTACCCCCGGCGCGTTGGTGCAGTACCCGGCGATAAAACCAGCCATGTGCGCATGTGGTAGGCTAATTTGGTCCGCCAGCAGTAGGCCTTTTCCAAGTAGTGTGGTCCCTTGCAAAAAGGACTGTTCACCATGCATAAAAATAAATACTGAACAAAAAAAATTGTAAGCACGCTCGTCATCAAGTAGAAGTAGTACTTTGAGTGGCTTATGACGATGCAAATCCTCCATGGAGTAGTGGAGTCCATAGTTTTAAAAACCGGACCGGTGAGTGAACCGGTGAAACGACTGTTTCACTGGTCGGACCACCGGTTCATTTGGTTCGATGGCGACAGAAAACCGTTCCTTTTACTTAAAATTTAAGCAAATTTTGGAACAAAATGACAATAAAATGTATATATAGTGTATATTTCAATATGTAATCATAAAACATGGTGTGTCCAAGTTGTATTGGGACTTATGTGGTGCTATTTCTATCTAGCATAAGCTCTTGAGTTCGATTCCTCTTGCAACTTCTTATTTTATTCTGGTTTTTTGCTATTTGAACCGGTGTCTCTTAAAAAACCGGTTAGATCATTGGTTCAGGTTATTTCTAATTAAACCACCGAATCGGTCCGGGCTTTAAAACTATGGTGGAGTGTACTTGATGGCCAATGCATCCAACGTGCGAGCAGCCGCCGGCCAGCCGCCGAGTAGCTCCAAGCTCCCAAGAACGGTTTTGAATAGTGCCCTCGATTAGTCGACGGCGAGACCGATCGGCAGCCGGAGGTTTCGCCGTCCAGTTAGTTCATTCCTCACCGAACCCAACCAAAATCATTTGAAAATCGATTCAGATACTGTAGGGACCTCCCGACGAGACACACACGCACACAAATACCGAGTCCACGACCTGCTCCTCCAACTGTTCCAGAACACCCACTCACACATTGTCTGTGGCACACGGAATAGTGGCGTGCCGTGTTTTTCTACCTTCTGACGGACAGATTGACCTACGCACGAACTTACTACGTACGTGCCGCCCTTTCTCATCGAACACTTGTAAGGTAAGTTTCAGAAGGGGAGAAAGAGAAGAACATATATACAAGGCGCGCTACCAGCAGTATTTCCCTTTCCCGTCTGCTGACTACTATTTGAATATCGTGGCATTACTTCCTACAGAAAGTCAAAGTCTTGGAGCGGCCAAGTAGACTTTAGGATTGGCTACTCTACGCTTTCCAGGA
This sequence comes from Avena eriantha, assembly GCA_910589775.1. Classification (NCBI taxonomy): domain Eukaryota; kingdom Viridiplantae; phylum Streptophyta; class Magnoliopsida; order Poales; family Poaceae; genus Avena; species Avena eriantha. Next base: position 7,093,857 of record OU342741.1, on the reverse strand, counting down.
CAGACCACGTGTTTTCAAGCAAAGCGAGATGGATATATGTTTGGCACAATGGACAAACAGGCATTCCCTAGTGCATAGTAGTAGTAGCTGCAGAGAGATGTTGGGTGGCAGACGGGATGGTTGCGGTTTCTCTAAAAAATATGTTCAGTTTACTTTATTTTTCTTATGTACATTCACATGGATGGAACCAATCCAACACAGCTTGATTATTGTTTTCAATTTTTTTGAAATTCACAACAAGTATAATTGTGGACTTTTAAAAATAGCAACAGCACTGGTGCGCGGAGCCAAAAATAAATAAATCTCGACTCTATCTGTAGTCCGATGGAATGGAAGAATAGCCGTCGATCGCCTTGGCACGGCGAGTCTTCAGGCTCAGGCAACTGCAGGTCACGTGTGGACATGGGAGTCCAGGCAACTGCAGATCACGTCCAGCCTGTACCTCCAGTGCATCTTCGATCAAGCATTTCGCTGTTTATTAATCAGACGAAAAGGAACACCTGCCCACGGCCCACCCGTCGTCCTTCACCTGCTCCTGCTCCAACCGTCTCTCGATAGTCGATACCGCCGAATACATTGGCCCTGGCCGATGCCGTGCTAGAGCATCAGCTGGAAAAACGCTGGTCCGGCCACATCTTTCACGACAAACTCTGCTTCTACCCATGGCGGACACGACAAGCACACTGCGCCCTCGCCTTTTACACATGCTGCTGCTCACGTGTTTGAGCTGTGCACTGTGGTGTTCCGTTCTGGATCCGCTGTGAATTTTTAAAGATATCTCCGCGGAAAAGAGCTGGTAATTGCACTTTCCGGTTGTTCGCTCTATCGCCGGTTGGACACAGCTCGCTTCGTTCGTTCGGTTTTTAGCGTGGATATATAAAGGGCGTGGTTGCTCGACCCAAGATTTTCCGTTTTAGTCACTTGGCCCGTCGGGTACTGCATGGGAGAAGATTGCGCTTAGACCAGACTAGGCAAATTATATGGACTTTTGTATCTTTGTTTTCTGCAAATAGACCTAGTTGTTTGGTTGTCCAGATTTTTGTATTTTTTTTCTTACTGATGCATTTCACAGGTGTTTGGTGTGGTGCTTTGGATCCGATCACATGGGTTATCATCACCCAGTTCAAATTTGGTGATCTTACCACCTAGCACACACAAAACACGTGATCACAAGAACAGTCATATGCACAAACAACACATTGCGAGCTAGATGATCACCATAACATGCATATGCAGACATAAACATTGCTAACTACCCAAGAACACTCTTAACAGCCACTCGCAGGTAGCAATCAGGGGTTCTAAACTTCACCCCGATCAAAAGAACCATCAGCAGGGGCATCACTTGCCCCTCAATCACCAGGGACTTAACCCCTGATGAAATAAACCATCAACAGGGTCATGGCATGCCCCTGAACCACCACCGGGGGTTCATCCCTGATCAAAAGTACCATCAGCCTACTTAGTTCACATTCACAAGTTGTCCATCATCAACTACTACTACTTACAAACTTACACAATCATCCACATGAAGGCCGCCGCCGGCTAGCCGTGGTCTTCCTCCAGTGTTCTTCCTCCCTTATTCCCCTAATAGCTTTTGTACCTTTCGTTGAATTTGGGAGTGAAGGACTTGCCATTGCATCATGTGCACCGGTTTGAGTTCTCCTTGGAGAATTTGGTTGGTGAAATTAAGAAGATTGTTTCCCTTGGGTTTCTGGAACCCTAGACGGTGTTGTGGCCTTTGTGGCGAGTTCTTGGGGCCTTCAATTAAGTTGCAAAGCTCTCCCCAAGTTTGTGGTCTTGGTGGTGATTATTGAGAGCCTCCAATTAAGTTGTGGAGATTTCCCCAATCTTGTACGAGTTTGGTGACCACCCTCAAGTCTCCCGTAGTGGATCGGGTGCTTGCCGTGCGGAGGGTGCTCGGGAGAATAGGGTGAGGCCTCTTGTGGTGCTGGTGGTTGATGCGCTCGACTTTTGACATAGAGCTCGTTGGGAACCCCAAGAGGAAGGTATGATGAGCACAGCAGTAAGTTTTCCCTCAGTTATGAAACCAAGGTTTAATCGAACCAGTAGGAGCAAGAAAACATCCCAAAGGTGTTACTAGCTGAGCTTTGGCAGGGCGCACTACCGGTGCTAGTAGCAACGTGGAGACCTGCACAATACAACCACAAAACTTTGTCCACAACTTGCGATGAGGTTGTCATTCTCACCGTGTTTTGCGGAAAATAGAGGATTAAACGTATCGAATGGAAAAAAGTAAAAGTTTGCACAAAGTAAACACAAAGCAGTAAACAGTTGTAGATTGTATGTAAAGAAAAAGGATCGGGATCCATAGTTCACTAGAGGTGGTTCTCCTTAGATAGATAACATGCTGGGTGAACAAATTACAGCGAGGCAATTGACAAACACCAAGAAAGCAATACATGCATATACTAATCATCTTGATTCCTCTGAGACTTGATTGGGCATTACAACATAATACAGAGACCACCATCCAACTGCATCTATGACTAATAATCCACCTTCAGGTTATCATCCGAACGCAGCAAATGTATCTATAATTTTTGATGTTCCATGCTTGGTTTTATCCACTTTCTTGTGTTTTGTTCCAACTTTGGAGTACTTTTCATATGATTTCTTGGACTAACCTATTAACAAGAGCCACAGTGCCAGCTGCCTGTTTTATGTTGTTTTTGGTTCCAGGAAAGTCAGAAAATGAATATTCCCGGAATTGGACGGGACAAAAGCCAAAGTGCCTATTTTTTCGGATGTCATCAAGTGCCAGAATACGAGACGGAGAGGGGCCAGGGGGCACCACACCACCTGGCCGCGCGGCCAAGCCTGGCCCGCGCCAGGGGGTGGTGTGGCCGCTCCCGGCACCCCCTCGGCCTCTCCTTCCGCCTATATATTGCCCTCGGGACGAAAACCCTAAGTACCCGATCAAAAATCCACGAAAGAGTCTGTAACCGTCATCATCTCCATCCCTAGATCGGGAGGGATCTAAAGCTCTTCCCGGCACCCTACCGGAGAGGGGAATTCACCCTGGAGGCCTTCTTCATCACCATGCAAGCCTCCGGTGTGATGCGTGAGTAGTTCATCCTTGGACTACGGATCCATGTAGTAGCTAGATGGCTGGTTCTCCTCCTTTGTGCTTTCATGTTTAGATCTTGTGAGCTCCGTTCATGATCAAGATCATCTATTTGTAATTCTGCATGTTGTGTTTGCGGGGATCCGATGGACATTGAGATGCTATTTCAGATTGATTATTGATTCTATCATGTCTTTGTTATTTGTGATCTTGCATGCTTTCCATTGTTAGTAGCTATCTTGGCCAAGTAGATGCTAGCAACTCCAAGAGTTAGTATTTATGCTCGATAGTGGGTTCATGCCTCTGGTAATCTAGGGAAGTGACAGAAATCTCTAAGGTACTAGATGTGTTGTTGCTACTAGGGAGAAAACAACAATTCTTTGTTCATAGAACAATCGTATTGTTTACTTTACATGCAGTTCGTAAAGCAATAATCTGTTGCTTGCAACTTAATACTGGAGGAGGGTCGGATGATAACCTGAAGGTGGATTATTAGTCATAGATGCAGTTGGATGGCGGTCTATGTATAATGTTGTAATGCCCAATCAAGTCTCAAAGGAGTCAAGATAATTAGTATATGCATGTATTGCTTTCTCGGTGTTTGTCAATTGCCCCGTTGTAATTTGTTCACCCAGCATGTTATCTATCTTAAGGAGAGCCACCTCTAGTGAACTATGGATCCCGGTCCTTTTTCTTTACATACAATCTACAATCTTTTACTACTTTGTGTTTACTTTCTGCAAATTTTACTTTCCATTCGATACATTTAATCATTTGTTTACCGCAAAACACGGTGAGATTGACAACCTCATCGCAAGTTGGGGACAAAGTTCTGTGGTTGTGTTGTGCAGGTCTCCACGTTGCTACTAGCACTGGTAGTGCGCCCTGCCAAAGCTCAGCTAGTAACACCTTTGAGATGTCTTCTTGCTCCTACTGGTTCGATTAAACCTTGGTTTCATAATTGAGGGAAACTTGCTACTGTGCTCATCATACCTTCCTCTTGGGGTTCCCAACGAGCTCTACATCAACACCGCCATCAAACATTTTTCTAGGCGTCGTGCATTGAGCCATTAAGCAATTTTCTGGCGCCGTTGCCGGGGAGTCAAGGACATCTTCACAAGGGGAGTCCCTCATAACCAATCTCTTTACTTTGTTGTTTTTGTTTTGCCTAGTTTTCTTTTTTGCTTTGCTTGTTTGTTTTGTTCTTCAAAAACACAAAAAAATTATTTTTACAAGTTTGCTTTCTTATTTGAAAACCCAAAAAAATGACTACTCTTGAAAACACTAAGTTGTGTGACTTCACTAGCACCAAGAACAATGATTTTATGAGCACACCTATTGCTCCACCTGTGGCTGAAAAGACTTTCTTTAAGATAAAACCTGCTTTGCTCAATCTTGTTATGAGAGAACAATTTTCTGGTATTGGTAATGAAGATGCTGCTTCCCATCTAAATAATTTGTTGAACTTTGTGAGATGCAAAAGCATAGGGATATAGATGGTGATATTATTAAGCTGAAATTGTTTCCTTTCTCTTTGAGAGGAAAAGCTAAAGAATGGTTGAATTCCTTAACTAGGAATAGTATTGATTCCTGGACTAAGTGCAAAGATGCTTTTATTGGAAAATACTATCCTCCTGCTAAGATTATATCTATGAGAAGTGAAATAATGAAGTTTAAACAACTTGATAATGAACATGTTGCTCAAGCTTGGGAAAGAATGAAATCTTTGGTAAAGAATTGTCCCACTCATGGACTAACTGCTTGGATGATCATCCAAACTTTTTATGCAGGATTGAACTATTCTTCAAGGAACCTATTGGATTCTGCTGCTGGAGGTACCTTTATGACCATCACTTTGGGTGCTGCAACAAAACTTCTGGACAATATGATGGTTAATTATTCTGAATGGCATACTGAGAGAGCTCCACAAGGTAAGAAGGTAAATTATGTTGAGGAAACTTCCTCCTTGAGTGATAAGATTGATATTATTATGTCTATGCGTGTTAATGGGAAAGCCCATATTGATCCAAATAACGTTTGTTTAGCCTCTTTGGTTGCTCAAGAAGAGCAAGTTGATGTGAACTTCATAAGAAATAACAACTTTGGCAATAATGCTTATAGGAGTAATTTTGGTAACAACAATTATAAGCCATATCCTCCCAACAATGGTAATGCTTATGGAAATTCTTACAACAATAATAGGAGTGCTCCCTCTGAACTTGAAGTTATACTCAAAGACTTTATTAGTAAACAAACTGCTTTCAATAAAACTATTGAGGAAAAACTCTCTAATGCTAAAAGAAATATAGCAGCTTTGGCTGAAGCTCAATCTTCTTGGAATAAAATGGCTGCTAAACCTAAAACTAATGAGAATCCCTTTGCAGCCACTAATGCTATACAAATAAGAATTGATGAAAATGTTAGATTATTAGCTGAATTACATGCTAAGTGGGAAAGAGAAGATAAAATTGCTAGAAATATTAGTGTTTCTACTATTACCACCACTAGTGTTGAGGCTAGTAATAGTTCTACTACTTTAGATGATAAATTTGATTTTGATCTTGATGGTTGCAATAACTCTGAAGTTATCAAGTTCCTACAAAAGCTTGCTAGAAGTCCTAATGCTAGTGCAATGAACATGGCCTTTACAAAACACATTACGGATGCTCTCATAAAGATTAAAGAAGAAAAGATGAAACATAAAGCTTCTATTCCTATAAAACAAGAGGATGGTTGGGAACCCATCATTAATATGAAAGTGAATTACTTTGATTTTAAAGCTTTGTGTGATCTTGATAGTAGTGTTTCTATTATGCCTAGAAGTATTTATGATATGCTTGATTTGCCTCCTCTTGAAGATTGCTATTTGAATGTCCCACTTGATGATAATGTTAAAAAGAAACTCATGGGGAGTCAGAATGATGTTCTTATTATGGTTAACAATTCCTAGTTCCCCGTTGATTTCTATGTTTTGGATGTTGAATACAATGCTTCTTGTCCTATTACTTTGGGAAGACCTTTTATTAGAACTGTTGGTGCCATCATTGATATGAAAGAAGGCACCATTAAATATCAACTCCCACTCAAGAAAGGTATAGAACACCTCCCTAAAAAAAGAGAAAATATTTCTTTTGCTTCTCCTATGAAAACAAAATTTGGTATTAATGCTTCTTCATTTGAGAACACTTGATTCTTTTTCTTGCTTCTTATGCCTAACTTAAAGGCGTTAAAGAAAAGTACTTATTGGGAGTTAACCCAAAAGTTTTAGATGAGTCTTGGAAGTTATTACCTTTGTAATAACCTCTCCTTATCCTTTTTATTTGCTTTTTATGCCAAGAGTAACCTCTAATGAGAGAGAAGTAATGATTGGGAAAGTTGTTGTCCTGAAACAGATTTTTGTGCTTCACCGTAAAAATTCGTGAGAGAGATCTCTATGTCAGATTGAGCCGTAATTTGTTTTGCTTCTGCGCCAGGTTGTTATCTAACTTTCGTTAGTTCAACACTTTTTGATTTGAACAACATAAGGTCTTCGAAAAAATTCGTCTTTGTCTGCTGGTCTGTTTTGACAGATTTCTGCCATTTTCTGCATTTGCTTCTTGTTGGTTCCTTCTTGAGTTCTTTTGGGGAATTGAGCTTTTTGAGGGAAGTGCTACAGTAGCTTGTGTTTTAATATAAGTTTTATTGGTGTTGAAACTGAACCTAAAGACTTACTATCTTGAGTGCACTAATGTTGCTAATAAAGATTGTGTGAAGTTTTGTATGAAGGAAAAATTTCAGGTGTATGGAAGGAATGAGTAATGAGATGAAGGATGGACTAAAGCTCAAGCTTAGGGATGCCACGCGTGTCACCCCAAGAAATATCCAAGAAGTACAAGCGTCAAAGCTTGGGGATGCCTAAGGCATCCCCTTCTTCATCAATAAAAATCTCAGGTTCCTTCCAAACGCTTCATTTTTATTGTTTCATGCACAGTTGTGTTGTTCTTGAAGCATCTTATTTTTTGTTTTCGTTTTGCTTTTTAGTTTGCTTGGTTTGCTTAGTTTTCTGAATAAATTGGTTGGACCCCCTCTTTCATACATTGGTTTTCAAATAGTTTGGTTTGGATTGGAAAAGAGTAGAAAAGTTCATGCTTAAGTGGTAAAGAGAGCTTGTTTTTGACTGTGGCCTATGCTTTGTCATGCCATGCTTGATATTGTTTTGTCTTTATGCTTAGTATTCTTTGTTTAATGTGCCTTGGATGAATCATGCGTTGTTTTAGCATATTAAAGCATAGTATTTTGGTATTCTCCTTTGATGCTTTATTTGGGTTGACTTGGCGCATGCTCACACCATGTTATGACTATCCCAAGTCACCATAGCCTTTATGATCCTTTAGTTTTCAACTTGTAGTATCACTTTATGCTTTGATCAATGATGTTTTGTCGCTCTGCATGATTATGGCCATTATTGCTCTCTTAGTTTGTCGCTCCCAGTCTTTTGCTAGCCTCCACAACCAAGTATGAGTTCCACTCATGCATCCAACTACCTAAACCAAGTTATTCCAAAGAGTCCAACATACCTACCTACTAGATTATGCTATTCCAAGTATATTCATGCTTTTGTTTACCTTCCAAATTAAACTTGTTATGATAAAACTAGTGATTAAAGCTCTCACGAACTTGATGGCACACTTTACTTTACTTGCCTCTAATAAACTTGAACCATTGGGTCCTTCTTTGTTGCGTATATGCTTGCGCTTTATAAGTTGAAATTAGCAGAACCATGTACCATGGGGAACACTTTCAACATTGCACTTGTACTTTGTACCCCGTTGATATCATGTTCTTTTGCTTATGGATCCCGGCGGTGTGAAATAAAAGTGGAACTTGTAAGGTCATGGAGTCTGTATGTGTGTTAGAGAAACGCCTGGGCCGCTAGCCTAAGCCATGCCTAATCATGGTGGAAACTTGCAGCATCACCATAATGAGCACTCTATGAAGCATCCTCAATAAAAACCTATGCAAATAGCAAATAAAAAGATCGTTGAGATGCTCATTGTCTGTTTGCCTTGTCATTTTGATTATGGGAAAGCTCCCGTATCATGTGCAAGGGGTACCTCGTTGGCGGTTCTTAATGATACACATGTACTTACAATGACAAGAGCTTACTCGTGACTGAAGTTGAGTAGCATGAGGATCGGTCTTCGTAAGTAAGGGGCATGAGATTTCGGTTTATAACTTGTCAAGCATATCCTCTTAGTTGTGTCACTTTAACCTTAACCACTTTAAGATGCTTATGATAGGGGCAATGAGAGCTGAAAGCTATAAGTACCATAATTTTTGGAAGTTCTTTATGAGACTTGAATCCCTACTTCCTTTTACAAAGGCTTTTCTTCTACCATTACATTGAGTCTCCACCTTCTATCTTTATGCACCTACTTTGAGAGCATAGTGGCCATTCTTAGTTCTATGTGCATTGTCCCAAGACTAGTTGATTGATGCATACTTTGATATTGCTTGTTTTAAACTATTGTATCTAGTCACTCTTATGAACTTTGAAGGTGTCCTATGCATTTATATTTGCTACTCTATTGAGGGACAAGCGGAATACTATTATGCTATGTTTTCTTGATGTAAAACAAATAAACATCTTGCAAAGTATTGTTATCCATGAATCTTTTGTTTGTGCCTTTTCATGTTGCATCATAGTTTCTTTGTCTTATTGCTAGAACTTTGTCTTTTATGTTATGATTGAAGTATTATGATCCCAGCCTTGAATGTTTTACAAATACTTTGATCAAGTCTTTGATGGTGCATGTCACCTCAAAAATTATTCTTTTTTTATCACTTACCTACTCGAGGACGAGCAGGAGTTAAGCTTGGGGATGTTGATACATTGCAAATATATCTATAATTTTTGATGTTCCATGCTTGGTTTTATTCACTTTCTTGTGTTTTGTTCCAACTTTGGAGTACTTTTCATATGATTTCTTGGACTAACCTATTAACAAGAGCCACAGTGCCAGCTGCCTGTTTTCTGTTGTTTTTGGTTCCAGGAAAGTCAAAAAATGAATATTCCCGGAACTGGACGGGACAAAAGCCAAAGTGCCTATTTTTCCGGATGTCATCAAGTGCCAGAATACGAGACGGAGAGGGGCCATGGGGCCACCACACCACCTGGCCGCACGGCCAAGCCTGGCCCACGCCAGGGGGTGGTGTGGCCGCTCCCGACACCCCCTCGGCCTCTCCTTCCTCCTATATATTGACCTCGGGACAAAAACCCTAAGTACCCGATCAAAAATCCACGAAAGAGTCTGTAGCCGCCGTCATCTCCATCCCTGGATCGGGAGGGATCTGAAGCTCTTCCCGGCACCCTGCCGGAGAGGGGAATTCACCCTGGAGGCCTTCTTCATCACCATGCGAGCCTCCGGTGTGATGCGTGAGTAGTTCATCCTTGGACTACGGATCCATGTAGTAGCTAGATGGCTGGTTCTCCTCCTTTGTGCTTTCATGTTTAGATCTTGTGAGCTCCGTTCATGATTAAGATCATCTATTTGTAATTCTGCATGTTGTGTTTGCGGGGATCCGATGGATATTGAGATGCTATTTCAGATTGATTATTGATTCTATCATGTCTTTGTTATTTGTGATCTTGCATGCTTTCTGTTGTTAGTAGCTATCTTGGCCAAGTAGATGCTAGCAACTCCAAGAGTGAGTATTTATGCTCGATAGTGGGTTCATGACTCTGGTAATCTCGGGAAGTGACAAAAATCTTTAAGGTACTAGATGCGTTGTTGCTACTAGGGAGAAAACAACAATCCTTTGTTCATAGAACAATCGTATTCTTTACTTTACGCGTAGTTCGTAAAGCAATAATCTGTTGCTTGCAACTTAATACTCGAGGGGGTTCGGATGATAACCTGAAGGTGGATTATTAGTCATAGATGCAGTTGGATGGCGGTCTATGTATAATGTTGTAATGCCCAATCAAGTCTCAAAGGAGTCAAGATGATTAGTGTATACATGTATTTCTTTCTCAGTGTTTGTCAATTGCCCCGCTGTAATTTGTTCACCCAACATGTTATCTATCTTAAGGAGAGCCACCTCTAGTGAACTATGGATCCCGGTCCTTTTTCTTTACATACAATCTATAATATTTTACTGCTTTGTGTTTACTTTCTAAAAACTTTTACTTCTTTCCATTCGATACGTTTAATCCTTTGTTTACCGCAAAACACGGTGAGATTGACAACCTCATCATAAGTTGGGGACAAAGTTCTGTGGTTGTGTTGTGCGGGTCTCTATGTTGCTACTAGCACCGGTAGTGCGCCCTGCCAAAGCTCAGTTGGTAACACCTTTGAGGTGTTTCCTTGCTCCTACTGATTCGATTAAACCTTGGTTTCATAACTGAGGGAAACTTGCTGTTGTGCTCATCATACCTTCCTCTTGGGGTTCCCAATGAGCTCTACATCAACACCACCATCAAGCATTTTTCTGGGCGCCGTGCATTGAGCCATCAACCGCCTATTCACCCCCATCTAGGCGGCATTCGTGATCTTCCAAGGAGCATTCATGACAATTTCATGTTTGTGAAGACTATGCCCGATGGGTCCACTTTAGGAAGAAATCAACCCTTCTCTTCAAGCTAGACATCAAAGAATCTTTTGAATTGTTGCGTTGGTACTATATCCTTGATCTCCTTCAACGACTCGGGTTCCCTCCTTGATTCCGGAATTAGATCACAACCCTACTTGTCTCCGCCTTGTCTCGTGTACTTCTCAGTGACATTTCGTCTGAACCAATAATTCATGGTCTTGGACTTAGGCAAGGAGACCCTTTATCCCCACTTATCTTTGACATTGTAATTGACCCCCTCCAACAAATCCTTCAAGTTTCTACGAATAATGGCCTCCTCTATTGCCTCCCTAGGAAGGGTGCTACCTTCCGATCTTCCCTTTATGTCAATGACACGACAATATTTATGGCTCCTATCCACGAGGACATCTCAACTATTGCCCACATCCTTTCCAACTTTGGGAATGACATCGGTCTCAATACAAATTTTGCTAAGAGTTTGGTTGTCCCCATTAGATGTGGAGAGATTGACATTGATGATATCTTGCAAGATCTCCCGGCTATCAAAACAAACTTCCCCATGATATACCTTGGCCTCCCTATTTCGGTGAGAAGACTAAAAGGAAATCACTTCCAATACTTAGAGGGTAAAGCGGCGCCGCGCCTTGCCCTTGCAATGGAAGACACTTCAACATTGCAGGGAGGAAATTTCTCGTGAAGTCAGTTCTTACCTCCCAATCATCTACCCGCCAACCGCCCTTGATGTGCCTTTGGAACCCCTACAATCCATTCAAAGTCTCACACGATGCTTCTTATGGGCGGGCACCGATAAGGCCTCATGTGGGAAGTGTAAGGTCAATTGGATGGCGGTGTAGACCTACCTTGTTTGGCAGTCTAGGCATTCTCAACATGGACAAGTTTGCTACAGCCCGTCGTCTTCAATGGCCTTGGCTCGAATGGACAACCCTAGAGCGACCTTGGGTGGGTTTAGAGAAACCTTGCAACAAAGATGATATGGACCTTTTTATTCTCTCACAAAGGTGAACATCGGGAATGTCATAAAGGCTAACTTTTGGGATGCCCCTGGGTGGACGGCTTGAGCCCAAAGCACATCGCCGCGTCCATCTACGACATTTCTAAGAATAAATCGTGGTCCATGAGCAAATCTAACTCCAATGATGCGTGGACCTCCAAATAGACTATTCCGTGGGCCTATCCATCCAACAACTTCTAGAATTCTTGAAGCTTTGGGAGATAACCTCTCACACTCATCTCAATGACTCTACCGACTCTATCCATTGGAAGCTAATCGACTCTGGGATCTACTCTTGCTCTTTGGCTTATTTGGCGCAATTCGCTAGAACAGTCACCTCGAAAATGGACTCATTGGTGTGGAATAATTGCCCTCCTCCCAAGTGCAAACTCTTCTCTTGGCTCATCATCCAAAACCGCGGGTGGACGTCGGACCGGCTTGAAACAATAGGGTGGCCAAATGATAGGATTTGTCCTTTTTGTCGTTGTGCAAACGAGACGGCGACACACCTTCTTTTCAAATGTCGCTTCTCACTGCACATATGGAATGCGATTAAACATTGGCTTGGCCTACAATACTTTGACACATCGACTTGGAGTGCTTTTGATGACGTCCAATCTTGGTGGCGCACCATCATCCTTGGGCACGACGGTACGAGAAAGGCGGCATTCTCGCTCCTTATGCTTGTTTCTTGGGCACTTTGGAACGAGAAGAATGCGAGGACTTTCAAGAAGGAGAGCTCTATGCCGGTTGTAATCCTTAATTCGATTAAGCTTCATACTAGAGTTTGGGCTCTGGCGGGGGCAAAGTATTTGGGTCATATCTTGCCGGGAGAGTAGGCTTTTTTGTTTGTGGCGATGTTTGTAATGAACCTTATGTGCTCTTCTCTTCTCTATCAATGAATTAAGGCAAACCTTTTGCCTTTCTTTCAAAAAAAATCAAAGCTGACAGCCTTACTTCGCGAAGAGTCAACTGTTTTGCATGGAGCGATGTGGGCTTCACGAGGCTATCTAGATCTCTTTCGGGGTCGCTGGCTCGGGGAGCAGTGATGATGACGACTTCGATGGGCAATCGATGACGACCCTCTCTCGGTGTTGTGTGTAGCTTGTGTTGGTAGCCAGGCTGGTTGTGTGTGCCCTCGAGACGGTCGTGTTCCATGACGGTCTGCGAGGGTGTCTGTATCGGTTTTCGGCCTGTTTTCTGCTAATTAACCGGCCAATTATTTTCCACCTTATTAAATAAAATGAGGCATATTGTGTCATTTTGTTAAAAAAACTTTTGTCTAGACTATCGGGTGAACCGTGGATGAAAGATCTGATGGCAGCGTGGCATGCCCAGTACTGAATGTAGTTAAAAAAAATTGTGATCGGCTAGATGGGGAGCTTCACGAGGTGGATGATGGACATGTCGATTTCAGTTTCAGATGGCAAGGTGTATGTGGGACTACGTGGAACAACCTGCAGGATCGAACTACCGAGTCTAGAGAGGTGGCAATAGTCCATTCACCTGTAAATCGACCAGTCCTTTCCCCCAATTTTAGAAATGCCATAACTACCGATCCACCGGATGTTTCCACGACCAGTTCCCTCGTCACCAAACCAAAAACCATTGTAAATCGAGTGGACATTGTACAAGAGACATTTGTTTTGCGGATAGATATTACTATAGGATAATATTTGTAAATCCGTACAAGAGACATTGCCTGCCTGCCAGAGCCCATCCGTACACACGGAAACATTTCCTATGGCACACGGAAACATTGGCGTGCCGTGTTTTCCACCCGGCGACGGATCGGACTACGTGCGTGCCTCCCTTCTCTTCTCAAGAAAAATACTGCAAGAACAACAGTCGGTCAATTGGTCGACGCTTGCAAGGTAAGTTTCAGAAAAAGGGAGGAGGAAGAACTTGCAAGGCGGTACTACACTTGCAAGGCGGTATTTCTCTTTCCCGGCCCGTGTGTTGACTATCATGGATTCATGGCAGCAGTACTACATACAGAAAGTCAAGCCTCGGAATCACGAGTCGTGCAGGACAAGTCAACTTTAAGAATCACTCTCGTAGGACAGACCACGCGGTTTCAGGCAACATGGACTGTAGTACTACTCCACGTTGCAGTTTTGTTAAAATTTGGATGAATGTATATATTAAATAGTGTTTAGATTCATCTAATTTTTTATAAATCTGCGACATCTATTTTGAGACGGGGGAGTACTATGTTTGGCGCGATGGACAAACAGACATTTCCTACACCGCTCAAACACGGACCGGTTTTCCCCCTTAGCTCCGAATGAATGCTGTCCTTTACCCTCTGCTTCTTCCTCCTCCTGCGCAACGCCTGGTCTTAACCGAGCAGCATGCATCGTCCGGTGACTGCTGGTGAGGTTGGCATCCTATTCTCTCTTTAATGTCAAGAAAACAGAGACGAGCTATAGACATACGTTTATCCCATGCAGCCAACTTCCGGACTTTGACTAAACTGCGGTTCTGTGAGGCAGACGGGTTAAGCCGGATGAGTGGCATGAAGCAGTGAAACCGATCACTCTCGCATGACACAAGATGAGTAGTGGAAAACTGCCACTCAATTCTCCAAGCTGTAGCTGATGTTACGTAGTACGTGCTCATGGTAACCTTGGCATTTTCAGATGGCAGCAACCTACAGCCGTACACCATGCTTACACGCGCTGGCGTGCGTACACGATATAGAATTAGGTGTTCTTATTTCACGAATTAGTTATTGCTTTTTTTGGGAGAAAAATGTTACGTATTACTTCAGTTGTCTATTCTATATAGTTGGACGAAACTGACCGATCTTTTTCGCTGGGAAAGGTAAATCAAGCTGGCGTCCCACGAGGATATGTTGCTGCTCACGCAACTTCAGATCATGTACAGTCTATACGCATAGTTTACTTTGCGGCCAATGCATCCCAATCGTGGAACGCCTCCAGCAAGTTCAAATACTCATGGTTTTTTCTTTTTTGATCGACCTAACAAGTTCAATACTCGTACAAATTAAACTACAGATCGATCAAGCCCCGAATTAAACCGACCAAAAGTCCAAAACAATGCTCGCAGAAGCCGTTTTCAACAACTCACACGCAAAGGAACACCTACCAGGCTGCCACCCGTCGTCACCCACTGAGAGGGGAAAAAAAAAAGCAGGGCAGATCAGATCAACACGAGAAGTTCCACCTGCGTTGACACGAAAAGCACCGTATGTACGTACTCGCGTTTCCACGAGCTGGTGCTCACGTGTTTGAGCTGTGGCGTTCTGTTATCGGAGTACAGCACGGCGTCCTCACGTGTTTGAGCTTCCGCGTTCTGTTATCGGAGTACACGGTGGAAAGAACTTACGAGGCGGGTACTCTACTACCACTAGTAATTCTCCTTCCTGGCGTTGACTATTTGACTATGATGGGAGCACAACGCGGAAGTCAAACCTTGGAACATGCTACGTACCACCGTCGTGATACAAGTCTTACGATGAAAAGTCAACGGCAGACATTCGGCCTGGCTGGCATGACGGACCACGTGCTTCTCGTGCTGCTGCGTGCGCTGGTGACACAGGAAAACTGCAAGGTACCGTGCTTGTTATCCAGAGGTACAGGTAGCCCGACTGCTGGCGTCGAGTCGAGTCGATCAAGCGTTGTCTCGCTGTTTAAAGATCGTTCCTTCCAGCACCGAACGACTAACCCCAAACAAACAAAAAGTCCAAAGCAATGGCCAACGGGTGGTGGCTGCTTGCCCCAAGTCGTTTATGAAGACACCCACAGCGCAGTCCGTACGAAAAGGAGCCACCTGCCCCGGCCGGTGCCACCCGTCGTCCTTCACCTTCCCCGGCTCCAACTGTCCCCAAACTGACGATACGTTGGCCCTGGCCGATGCCGTGCCGTCCCTGCCCTAGCTTCCACGAGGAAAC
The DNA here is from genome assembly GCA_910589775.1 of Avena eriantha. Classification (NCBI taxonomy): domain Eukaryota; kingdom Viridiplantae; phylum Streptophyta; class Magnoliopsida; order Poales; family Poaceae; genus Avena; species Avena eriantha. Next base: position 7,078,269 of record OU342741.1, on the reverse strand, counting down.
AGAAAATACAGGTCGGTCGGATCTTCACGAGAAATTCTACACTTGTACGTGGCCAGGCATGGTAGACACGGAAAAGCACATTGCACCCTCGCCTCCACTCTGGATTGGGCGAGCGTTTGGTCTAGGAGGACCGCTAACTCCCAGCCGCAACCCGGGTTTTTGACAACCCTGTGATCGGCAATTTCGACAAAAAATCGGCAATTTGACACAAGTTTTCATAGTTCGGCCAAATTTTCACACACAACAACAGTGCGGCCAATTTAACATGGTTCGGCGCACAAAACAAATTTGGCACACACATAGCAAATAATTTAACAAATTTTCAAACACAAGAACACATCAAATTAGGTGTTGTCTTTGAGCACCCACATGTGCTCCACTAGATCATCCTGCAGTTGTTGATACACATGCGGGTCACGGATCTTTTGACGCATGGTAACAAAGTTAGCCCACGATTCTGGCACATGGTGATCATGCTATGCAATAGGACCCTGTCTGAAATATGGTTCATCGTCATCATCAAGCACTGACTCCTCTCTCTCTCTCGTTCTCAATGATCATGTTGTGCAAGATCACACATGCATTCATCACCTCCTACATTTGCTCTTGCGACCAGGTTAGAGTGGGAAACCAAACAACTGCAAATCGAGCTTGGAGCACACGAAATGCCCGATCGATATCCTTCCTGCAAGCTTCTTGTTCCTCGGAAAAGTTGGCTTTCCTATGTAGCGAGGAGCTCCGTATGCCAGCATTCTCATGGCCACCGTGCACTTCTGTAGCGAGGAAAATCCCACCATGCACTTCTGTATCTGAAATAGCTGTCGAAGTCCTAGAGGGCATACACAATCTTGAGGAAGAGGTCCCGGCCCATCCTAAATCGGCGTCGAAATACTGCCCCGTCGTGCAATGGATTATCGACGAAGTAATCGGCGTACAACATGCAATAGCCCTCCATCCGAGTGCCTCGGCTTTCCCTTCCGGCGTCCTGGCGCTCAAGGTGAGAATGGGGCAAAGCCCGCACCTAATCCAACCCACACCAAGTAATACTGACTTAATTCTCCAGTCCAGACCGATCCAAAAGAAAAAATTGTTAAACCAAACCGCACCGCACCAATTGAATTTCCGGCCGCACCCGCACCACACCGCATGGACCATGCGGACTAAACCCGCGGGGTCAGCCCGTGGGTTTGTGCAGATCGCTGGTGCAGTGACTCTGCTGTGCTTAAGTCGCTCTGTCGCTGGCAGCTGACCTGCTGCTAGCTGCTGGTGCGTTTAAGCAAAGTCTGTAAGCCTATGACTAGGATTTGATCAACCAAATCTCAATACAACAGAAAATTTTAGACACTGAAAAAATTCTAGAACTACCATAAAGCTCCAGGTGCTCTCTGTTCCGCCATTCACTCTAGCTTCAGCACCACAGAGGCGAGGTCGATCACTAGCATGACTCGTCTAGTTCATCGTAGCATCTCTCGCCACTGCTCCACGGTTGTTCCAGGCTACGAGCCCCCCGCCCACCTCTGGCTTCTCCTCCGACTGGTCACTCCACCCCCATCGTTGATTACTTCCTCCGACGGGCCACTTGTTGTAGGGAGCCAAGCAATGATTTATAGAACCTGCAGAGAACACACAAATTAGAAGACGGTTCCGCAGCTCGAGCAGAGCAATTTAAAAGAGCATGGTTCAAACAGCTCGACAGAGCAAGCAAGAGTAGAACACACCTAAGACCAATTTGAAAGAGCACATAAGTGGAACATTGCTCAAAGAACACAGTGGTACTTGATACATTTCTGGCAAATAATTTGGTTGCCATGATCAGGACAAGCATAAGTAAAACAAAGCAACATTTCCCTTGATTGTGGGCCTCCAAGGAACCAATTTCAGATCCACAAGAATCCATGAAATCTTCCTGAATAATCACATCAAATTTCAGACCAGCTTTCTGAACAATCAAAGCAGCACGAGTACAGAGATCAACATGTTAATTAATTTGATCATTATCTATTGAGCAATGGATAATTAATTTCCAAACTAACTGAAGCCTGTCCAAAGGGATAGAACAATCTTCTACGACTACTACCAAGACAAGTAGAAGCTAGCAGACAAATCCTATGATATAAAATATGACAAAATCAACTACTAAATTTATCATATATATTTATTCAGAACAAAATCAAGAACTAATTATGAAGGGAGGGGACAAAAGCATGACCATTTACAGTCTCTATAATTATGAAGTTTCATGCATCTTCTTGTCACACATACATGGAACCATTGTGCAAAGTAAATAGTAAAAATGTACGGTCGATGCGGAAGTATCCGTGCAACAGACGTGCAAAATAGGTGTATATTAGCAGTAATATAAGATCAAATTACTTCTTATACTTAAGTATCTAAGAGTAGAACTAAACTAGGAGTCTAGCAGCTATAACTAACCTGATTTGACAGGGACGTCTCCATCTACATGTTAACCGACGTTGGACCTTCCATGCTTCGACCTGCACATGAAAAATATATGATAAGAACTAAATTTTGTTTTATGAACATAAGTTGATACGGGTATTATACCTTCATTACTCGGGACTTTAAGAAGCCAATCCTTTCCGCAAACTAAAGCTTCCAATGCATGTGGTTTTAGCGAGGCCCGTGTATCTCCTAGAATTCTACCACCGCAACTGAATGTTGACTCAGACGACACGGTACTAAGAGGCACAGCAAGAAAGTCGCGAGCCATAGCTGAGAGCATGGGGAATTTTTCGGCATTTGATTTCCACCATGCTCAAAGTCTTCACTTTCAATGAAATTCTCCTCCAGGTATGCATCTATCTCTGACTTTGGTTGGGAGTTGTTTCTCCTCCTTGACTTGTATTGAGCGAATTCTTCTTCAACTTTTCTTTTCCCAAGAACAGGTGATCCCACATTAATCCTTGCTTCGCGAGACACTGAGTACTCGCTGCTTCTCTTGACTTTCTCTTCGTATAGCTTATAGTACAACTTAACTGACAGGCTTATAGCATCCATGGCCTTCTCAACTTCATCAAAATTCTCACAATACTTCTCAAGAAAGAATTCCAAGTAGTCTTTTTTTTTCTTGGATCTAGTAGCGTGGCGATGACAAGTGCATCATTTAGTTTGGTCTCTTCCCAATACTTATCAAACTTTGAAATCATAGATGTAGCCAATTTCTGCATAGCTTCATTGACTTTCCACTGAGGATCCCTTAGGGCATTGCGGATACACAACACCATATGTAAGAAGTGTTGTGAAGTAGGTTTTTTGTCGGCTGAGACTGCATTTGTAGCTTCTTCAAAAGCTCTAAGAAAATCACAAATCACTTCAACATCTGTCCATTCTTTTGCATTGAGTGTAACTTCACCATTCTCGCTTGCATAACTGTTTAGAACTCCTCTATATTTAATAGCTTCAACTAGCATGTGGAAAGTTGAATTCCAACGGCTTGAAATGTCAAGGAAAAGACCCGCCTTCTCAGGTAGCCCCTTATTGATGGCAAGTGTATTGAAGGCTTGGATTCTCCCGCCTGAAGAGTTGACGTGCCTAAACAGGTCTCGTATCTTCTCGGTTGAAGGGTTGATATGTTTTGTTCCATCTTGAACTATGATGTTCAATATGTGGGCACAACATCTGACATGGAAATCTGCGCCTTCAAGCATCAGACCATGGTCCTGAGTTTCCAAAAAGTTGTTTACTGCCCCTGTGTTATTTGCTGCATTATCCAAGGTAATGGTGAACAATTTACGCTTGATACCCCAATCTGTCAGACACCTGCTAAGAGCCTCTTCAATGGCTTCTTTTGTGTGCGGATACTTCACAACTTTGAAGGATATTATCTTCTTCTTCAAGACGAAGTTAGCATCAATGTATTGTGACACACATATAACCCAACTTCTGAACAGAAGTCCACATATCCGAGGTGAGGCAAATACGGGAATCAAGACTCTAGAGTTCAAGTTTTAATTGGTCTTTCATCTCGTCGTGTGTAAGGATGCAATCACTCCGAACTGTGTGGCGACCAACAACTTTGAAGGTTGGCTGCATTGAATCCATCCACTCCTCAGAATAAGGGTCATCAAATTTCTTAAATGGAATCTCGGCGTGAATGCAGAACTTGGTCATGAGTTGCCGACTTCTCTTACGATCGAAGACAAATCCAACATCTGTTGATTTTTTCTTAAGAGTCGCCAGAAACCTAGATCTAGCCTTAGCTCCAATCAATCGACACGACTCTGAAATATGACTCAAGAGACTGCTAGTTCCAGACTTCCTATTGCAAGTAAACTTCATTGCACAATACTTGCAGACAGCTTTCGGAACATCACCCACAAAGACAAGATCTTGCTCAAAATGCTCCCACACTTTTGACCTCCTACCATGTGGTGCCGTAGAAGGTGCATCACCAGTGCCAGAGCTCTCAGACATATTCGCAGACATATTAAAAGGCCTTGCTGTCGAAATTAGAGACGTAGAAGATAGGTCAAAATAAATCATTTGACTACAGATTAAATTCAAAAGTGGACAGTTTACAGCAAGATATGTAAAACAACAAGATATTTGTAGGCTAAACCAAGGTTTTTTCAGTTTAGCACGTATGTGATGTGGGATTGGTGATCAGGCAGAGCAAACAGGCAACAAAAAACACCAACTGAAATTAGCTTACATTACCCGACCATCGTTTAAATATATAATCCTATTCAGAACAGTTACATGTTCCTTTTAATAGTCTAATCTAATCCTATTCAGAAGTGTTGTAGACAGGTGCTGCATCACACTAGGAGAAATATCTGGTGTTGCTGAGAATAAGTAGAAATACTGGACACTCATAACACTAAATGGCAACATAGCGAGGAGCAGATTTTGTTCCAATCAATTAAGTTCTCTATCACAGGGAAGCCTAAAATTTCTCCACCAGCTCTCAGTCTGCTTGTGTCCCTTGGCTTTCTTGGAAGAAGTACACAAATAGTTCATCAAAGCCAAAAACAGAAGGCCAAATACAGCAGCACTCATATTACAAATGCTAGATACATATAGTGCGATGAGTTATTCTACTGGTGAAACTGATTGCATTATGCTACTAGAAGTATTCAGAGAATCAATAATCAGCAAGCATCAACGTGTAGTACCTTTAGATTAGACAATCTTCTTAAACCGTGTCTACCCCTTTCTGGTTATAGATATTCAGGGAAAAATAACTGAAATATCTCACACAACTGTACAGTCAGACGAGGAAATTGAATTAGAGCCCAAAGCACAGATGAAGCTGCTGATGAGGAAATTCAGAAATCACTCTCGATAGAGAGGGAAAATAAATGCTGGTCATGACTCACCTTGGTGAGAGGGGCAGGAGGACGACGTGGTGATATTCCCGTCTTGCCAGTTCCGAGAATGGTGCGGGGATCTTCCCGTCTTGCTGGAGGAGGTCAGCCGGCCGGGCGGCGGCGGTGTAGGGGTAGGGCGACGGGGGCGGTGCAAGAAACCCAAGAGTGAAGGGCGTCAGGGTCCTAGAGACTGAGGGCAGGCGGGCGGTGATGAGCGGTGTTGCATGGCTATGGTGGCGGTACCGGTACAGGGAAGCGATGGTACATGAGCTAGAGAAATCTAGGATTTGAGATGTCAGCCGCCGCCGGCCATGGGGACTTGGGGAGGAACGGAGGAAGGAGTACGGGGATGGGGACTCGAGTAGAATCGTACCCAAAAGGCTTCCGCGGGTTGAACCCACGGGTTGAACCCGTTTCTCGTTTTATTTTTTGAGACCAGACCGCACCGCCCCAGTCCGCTTCTGCTGTAAGCCCACACCGCTCCGGTCCGATTTGTCGTTGCAAACCATTCAGCCCAAACCGTTCGAGGCCACATCACAACCTGCACCAAAAAACCCATTTCCATCCATACCATTCTCACCTTGACCTGGCGCCGAACCGCCGCGACTTCACATTCTTGGCGTACATGTCGGCCATACTAGCGAGGATCACCATGTGCTCTCCATCATCGTCGGCGGCGGCCCTCTCTTCCTCCATCAGTGCGGCGAACATTTGCTCGTCGTCGGAGTCCATGCAGACAAATTGCTGAACACCTACTGGGCGTGGTTGGTGTGCAGCGGTCCGCAGAACAGGCAGAGGGAGCTGAACTCTGGCTAGTAGCTCGGCGAGGAGGGAGGTAGTCTCGATAGAGTTCGGTTGGTTTCGTGGAGGCGTGCGGGCGGTGGAGAAGAGGGGGGTGGTGCCAACGGAGAGAACGGCGATAGGTGGGTGGGCAGGAAACTGGACAACTGTTTTGTGTGGAAATTTGCTTCCCTTGCCAACAAACTGTGTCTACTCGCCTTTCACTCCATCCGGTGCCCCAGGCGAATCCCGGGGCTATCACATTTGCCCAAAATCAATATATGCTCAACCACGAGAACTAAACCACATCCCTACATCTTGTCACCTTAAAAATTTGATATATATGCGCCACCAAACCGGACACAAAATTCCATGTTTTTTTTCTCTCGCTCATCTCCCGTCCTCAATTTCTCCAGCCAACCTTAATTTTGTACCGCAGAAGCGGACACAAAACTATGTGTTTTTTTCCATCATGCCTCGAATTGATTTTTGTTTTGTTTGTTTGTGCACGGAAGCAGGACCTATGATCTACGAAAATTATGGAGAGCAAACATACAGTCTGGAGTCCTTCCACGCGACGTCCAAGGCAAGTTGCTCGGACAATTTTCATCTTTCCCAAAAACCCACCGAAATCAGAAAGGCATACAGTAGTTATCGCAAAACTCAGCTAAGCCCTGGTTGTCCCCTCGCTCTGCCTCGTTCCAGAGAGGAAGATTGAGAGAGGGAAATATGTTTACAACATGAACATCTAGTGAGTTTCTAATAGAGCGGCGCGAGCCGTTGTTTTATCCTTTCCACATCTCCTTTTGATCAAATAATGCCGAATCCACAAATTCATTACCATCGCCAAAAGAAGAAGAACAAGCATCGTTCGAAAAAAAGCGTAACTCATGCTGTCCTAGACTTGTTATTACAAATGGGGCAACCTCACTTTTAGAAATCCATCCTTGTTAGGCGATTGTCAGGCTCTGGGTCCTTGTTCGCATCGGTTCATTATTACTCCCTCCGATTCAGATTATTTGTCGCCGAATCGGATGTATCTAGCACTAAAACATGTCTAGATACATCCACTTCAACGACAATTAATATGGATTAGAGGGAGTAGTATATATAACACTGGATTAACACAAATACGCACAATTACAAGGAAAAATGGGGATGTTTTTAAAAAAGAAGAAGGAAAAATGGGGCACTGTCTCGCTGTCACGGCCACCCCACGGCAACCGGTCCAGACCAAGCGAAGCAAGTCGGGCAGGGCAGGTAGGCGCAACACAGCAGCAGCAGCAGCAGGCCAGCCCACGCTACGCACGCACGCACGCACGCGGGCGACAGTTCCGCCCCGCTCCGCTGCCGCCGTCTCCTCGCTTTCCTTGTCCGCCTGGCAATCATTCCCCAGCTGCCCCCTCCCTTTCCCCGCTCCGCTTCGCTTCCTCCGCCAGCCACCCCGCCCGCCGTGGGGTCCCCCCTCCGCGCTCCTCCATCCACCCTCTCCTCCCCGCGGCCAGACCCACCGCCCCCCGGATCCCTCCCCAGATCCGCTCCCCCCCCTCCACCGGAACCATCCGAGCTACTCCAGCCAGCTATCGAGTCGGAGCAGGAACGCGCCAAGCAGCGGGATGGAGAGCCTGGCGCAGCGCGCGGCGCTGCTGCGGGAGTCGCTGGGGAAGAGCCAGGCGGCCACGGACGCCGTCGTCTCCATCCTCGGCTCCTTCGACAGCCGCCTCTCCGCGCTCGACGCCGCCATGCGCCCCATCCAGCTGCGCACGCACGCCGTACGCACCGCGCACGAGAACATCGACCGCACACTGCGATCCGCCGACGTCATACTCACCCAGTTCGACCGAACACGGGAGGTAACGCCCCAGCTCCCAGACCCCGATCAAATCCTCCCATTAGCTCACTCAGCTGCCGCGTACGCCCTCTAAACACCGCTCGGATCCCATCGCGGCTGGAGCTGCAGCTTAGTCCGCAGCTTAGGATTTGCTGCCAGTGTCGTCAATTACCCAAATGTACTTTTGGTAGCTAAAATTACGGTAATACTGCGCGCAACTCTGCGCTCGACGTGCCACTGGACAGCCGATCGAGCGACGTCTCACGCGTTCGCGCCATAGTTGCAGGGAAACGTTTAGTGTCTTGCAGGATCAGTCCATTCTGTTCGGCATCTCACGGTGTTGAGTGCAAGCTTAAGCTTGCTGGTAGTGTCAGTTACTCAATTAGAGCTTCTGTTACCTATAATTATTGGAAGTGGATGTTCCTTTTGATGGAGAGCTTCAGGTCTTTATCCCGTAAACAAATTCCAAGAGAAAAAAGTTGGCTATTTTCTTTAGTGATGTACTGCTAGCTATCTGTATGACAGGTGGAGCGTGGTGAAATACCGAAAGGTCCTCGTGAGAGCCTAGATGCAGTCGAGCGCTTTTTTAGCTCTAACACAGCAACACTATGGGGATCCGCTTCCTGTTGGAATTCTAGCCCAAGCTTTAGCTGAAGGGTGTAGGGAACGTTTAGTGCGATTAGTCCATCTGTTCTACATTTCAAGGTGTTGAGTGCAAGCTTTAAGTTTCGTGAGTGTCGGGGGTCAGTCGTAATATACCTTCCGCTGACTAGAGTGTGGACGTGGTTTTCCTTTTGATGGAAAACTTGAGCTCCTCAATTAGGCAAGTCTCAAGAAAAAACCAGCTACTCCTCTGCTGGTTTGCCAAAACGTCTTATAATATGGAACACCCTTTTTCATTGATACATTGCTTTTTCAAGAGCAAGCTAGGCACGCCTTGAATTTTTTCCATCTGTATGTATGTACAGGCAGAGCGTGAAATACAGAAAGGTCCTCATGAGAACCTCCAAAGTTTCCTAGACGCGGTCGACCGGTTGAGGAGTATCGAGCGGTTCTTTAGCTCAAACAGGAGTTACAGTAGCAGCGACCGGGTGCTCAGCCATGTGAATGCTCTCCTGTCGAAGGCCCTTGTAAAGATGGAGGGCGAATTCCAGAATCAATTGTCCCAGCGCAGGTTTGTATCTCTTTATTGATACATTGTTCTCTTTATTTTTAATCTTGACAGCACCTAACTCTTGCATTGTGCGGCTTCCTGACTGATCCAGCAAACCTATTGAGCCTGACCGTCTATTCGACTGCCTTCCGAGTACACTTCGGCCATCATCTGAGTCTCGGGCTGAAGGTGGGAAACACTCATCAGGTGGTGCACAACCCGATAATCAGGAAGCTGCTGTATACAGCCCTCCTGCTCTTATTGAGCCCAAGTTTGTTCCTTTGCTTGCTAAGTTAGGACAACAATTGGTTCAAGCTGGATGCCAACAGCAATGTGCAGAAATATACAGGTAAACGAGGCTAGACTGGTTAATAATTCTCTTCTCTTGTTCATGCGAATAAGTATAAGTACATATATTTCTCTGGATTGAAGATGAAAAAACTTAAGGTGAGATAGGCAGCTAGTGTTAGCATTATCTTCATTTTGTATTGTTTTGTTTGTCAATTTGAGTAGTACATCTATTAAGCATTTTGCCACATTTAAATCCGATAAGGAGGGTTCAAAGAATCCAGTTTGGAGTACCAGTGCCCAGCCAGAAAAATGTACCTGTGACATAAAACTAGATGCATTGCTGAAACGGCGTGGTTCCTGTAGCAAGACTGAGTCTTTCTTGTTTCCATGTGCCTGTGCTAACTGACTCGTATGAAGTTGCTGTTCTACCATTGAGAGCGACTTGCTGAAACATATTCTCCTGTTTTGTGCAGCGAAGCTCGTGCTTCCGCTTTAGAATCAAGTTTGAAGAACTTGGGTGTTGAGAAACTGAGTAAAGATGAAGTGCAGAAAATGCCTTGGGAGATATTGGAGTCTAAAATAGGGAACTGGATTCATTTCATGCGGATTGCTGTAAGGATCTTTCTCAGACCTAATAAATGCTACTACTACTTGCCTCTCGTGACACATTCTTCTTGAAACAGGTGAAGCTTCTTTTCGCTGGGGAACGTCAGCTCTGTGACCAAGTTTTTGAATGTAGCCAATCTTTGAGGGATAAGTGCTTTTCCGCAATAACCAAGAACAGTTTGGCTACTCTACTCAGCTTTGGTGAGGCAATTGCTATGAGTAAAAGATCACCGGAAAAACTATTTGTTCTGTTAGACATGTATGAGATAATGTGTGAACTTCAAACAGAGGTACAGTTTATTTCAGACCATAATTGTTTCACTGTCCAACCACCGCGCTTATGTGCATAATGATAACAATAGATGCAGAATATACAGTTAACAACTGTTTACGGTTTACGCAATGCTTTACCTGTTATGGCACTGGATTTTTTTTCCTGCAGTAACTTTTTGACAGCTTGGTATGCTTTTCCTGGTGGCATTTGAGCGATTATTAAATGATGCATATAAGAAAAAATAATTTCTGAATGCAGCTATGCAATTATGATAGTACTATGCGTTACAGTTTGATACCATACTTCCATCATTGAAGTGTTGGGCCATCTGTATTTAAGTTCACCTTTTATGCATAAAATATGTTCTCACCATGTCATTGTAGTTCAGTTTCTCTTATCTCTGATTTGATATCCACTTTAACTTGGCAAATCTTGTAGGAAGTTTGGAGACTTGTAGTGTCAATTGAATGTGAATTTATTTTATATATGATGGCAAGCTCTTGTATGGAAACAACTAAAAGGTTCATGTTTTCAATTGAATGTGTAGATTGACACCATCTTTGTTGGAGAATCATGCTCTCAAATGCGTGACTCTGCCATGAGTCTGACGAAATGTTTAGCACAAACTGCACAAAAGACTTTCAGTGATTTTGAAGAAGCTGTCGAAAAGGATGCAACAAAGAATATTCATACTGATGGAACAGTTCATCCTTTGACGAGCTATGTGATTAACTATGTTAAGTTTTTATTCGAGTAAGTGTCTAATCACCTGCATTTTTTTGGCGATTGCATAGATGGATGGTCATATTTTTCGCATCTCTTTCTTGAAGTTTATCCATTGGGTTATGTTGATATTTATGTTTTGCACCTCCTTGCTATTATAGTTGCCTCTTTTGTATAGCCTTCTAATTCACAAAGAACCGTTTCAGTGATCGGAACAGATAGATTTACTGCTTGTAGTTGTAGGTGAACTTCATTTGTTCCATTCTTGTAAAGGTGGTGTCGACACAATTCCAAATTTTGACCTATTAAATCTTCAGCTGCATTTTTCTCTAACTAGTAATTCCCTATCCAAGTTATCTTTCAACATGTCACTACTTACTGCAGCTTCACAAAATAAAGGAATAATAAATAAATAATGACAGCAATCTTCTTTTATTTGTGCAGCTATCAATCAACTCTGAAACAGCTCTTCCAAGAATTCAAAAGGGAAGATGGAACAGGTTCTGAGCTGGCATCTGTAACCATGAGTATTATGCAAGCTTTACAAAACAATTTGGATGCAAAAGCAAAACAATACAAGGATCCAGCACTGATGCACATATTTTTGATGAATAACATTCATTATATTGTAAAATCTGTCCGCAGGTATGTTCTTTATTAAGTAGAAGTAAAGTCATAAGTTAGCTAGTGTGTGAGTTCAATCTAATGCTCTCTTTCCTTTCTTCCAGATCAGAAGCCAAGGATTTATTGGGCGATGACTGGATTCAAAGGCATCGAAGGATTGTACAGCAAAATGCAAATCAATATAGAAGGGTTGCCTGGTCAAAGGTCCGCTGGCCTGAAATCTCTGGTTAAAACTCAATTTGTCAATTTCTCTTGCATTTTCGCACCATCTTGGTGAAGCTTTTTCAGCTCATCAACTAATGTTATCACTAAGAACACAATATGTATGTGGCTACTGTCTCACTAAGACCAAATTAACACGCTAAAAAATCCAATATGTATGTAGCTACTGTCTTTGAACAGATAGGAGGAATCCAGAGATAATTCTTGGCTTTGTAGAAAATCCAATATGTATGTAGCTTACTAATATTGATGCAGTTTGTAGCATGGAAAATGGGATTGACCAATTTGCTTTGTATTGCCCTAAATTTTGTAGCTGAGCTATGATTGTGGGTAGGATTATTCAGTGATCTATGGTTTTTTAGATGGAAAACTTTGTGGTGGCTTGAGCGTATCGCTAATTGCTGAACACTGCTTTGTCCACTGCTTTATCTGTTAGCATGTAAAATATGATAAATATTGCTTAGAAACTGAAGCAAGTAGTAAATATTTATGTGCATTGCCTTATTATTTTTTTCCAATTTTGCAGGTGTTGCAATGCCTCTCTGGTCAAGGTTTGACTTCATCAGGAGGTAGTGGTCAAGTAGGAAGCGAAGGAGGCAATAGTAGTGGAGCTTCAAGGACAGCCGTGAAAGAGAGGTTTCCTCATATGCACCGACTATTTCAGCATACTTTATCATCACGATGGTCTATTATTCCATTCTGAAACATTGTTTTTCCCTATGATGCTATCAGATTCAGGTCCTTCAATGTGTTATTTGAAGAGATTTATCAGAAGCAGTGTGGCTGGTCTGTTCCGGATTCAGAGTTGCGCGAGTCACTAAGACTTGCAGTTGCAGAGATTCTGTTGCCAGCATACAGATCTTTCCAAAAGCGTTTCGGGTATATTTCTTGACACCTCATACTCATAAACCATAAATTTTAATGCATGAACCTGGACCTGAGGATCATACCACTTATTCATACTTTCTTGTTTCCATGCTTTAGTCTTGAACCCTGGTGGCAGTATCTTAAAACTGGTATCGCTCCACATTTTATATACGGAGTATGTTATTTAGTGACAGTAAAAAAATATTTATTTGTGAATTCTATGATTATACCAGGCATTAGAATAAAAATAGTCAGTTCATTTAGTCATATGCCCTGGTGCACTTGGCAGGGATTGATGAGGCACAATTATTTATCTTTTTTGCTAGACCTGAATCCTGAGCATGCAAGTTAGACTATCTATTCTCTTGTGCCTGCTTGAGTTTATGTTTGGTTATTGTGCGAATTAACAAGCACGTCATTTTTCGAGGGTTGGCTCATTAGTACTCCCTCCATTCAGAAATATAAGACGTTTTAGCTTTGTGACCTATACACTAAAAAACGTCTAGATACATCCGTTTCACAAAGCTAAAATGTCTTATATTTCTGAACGGGGGGAGTAGTTTCTAACACATCTGTTCTCGTGAAATAACCTTCTTTTGGTTTCATGCTTATTTTTTTGTTCATAAAGAATTAATTTTGAGGGCTGGCTCATAACTATTTTCCAACAAGTTTTAATTTCGTGCATAACCTTCTTTTAGTGCTATTCCAAGGTTATAGCTCCCAGTTCATGTTTGTGGTGCTCATAAGGTGGCTTTGTCAAATCGCAGGCCTCTCATCGAGAACAGCAAAGCCCCTGGAAAATACGTCAAGCACACGCCCGAGCAGCTCGAGCTATTCCTTGGCAATTTATTCGAGGGGAAACAAGAGCGTGCTTGATCGCTGTGCCGCTGCACCTCATTTCTGTATATTTGAGCCTCGGTTTGTCCATGTGACTGCTCCTTTTGTTTGGGTGTGTGTTTTGTACAGAGTGCACGGTCATAGTGGTCAGTTATTTTTTGTTCATCAGAGTAGGTGTTTTTCTCCTTTTGGGGGGAATGGAATGCTGCAATTCTTGTATTCAGTAGCAGCAGTGTGCAGCAATCCACTAGCGTCCACATGGTTGTTCATGTTTGACCTTTTAGTTCTGTATGGTAATAGAGCTGACCAGTGATTAGTGGAAATCTCAGTTCTGAACTGTTTTAGAGTTTACCACAATGATGAGGGGCCTTGTTTGCTGGTATTGTTCTGGTCCATTGATTTAATAATATTTTTTTAATCAATTTGAGAAGTATTCACGAATATAAGCACATAGTCGGTCAGGCCAAGCCAACTGTGTTTCATTCGGCCTGAGGCAAGCCGACTAGCCACCCGCATGCATTTGGTCAGTGCCAAGCTGATTGTATCAATCGGTCAAGGCTAGACCGATTGGAAAAGCAATTGGCAGGCATATGGTCGGGGCCAAGCCGATTGATGTAACCGTCTTTGGATGTGCTACTTCTCTGCCTTCGTTCGGCCCGGCGCGCGCCGTGCTACTCCTTTTACTCCTTTGCTTTCATTCGGCCAGGTCAGGACTGAATGGGCAATTGGCTAGGGACTGATTCCGGTCCTCCCTGAATGGCGCACTCGGCTTGGCCTAAGCCGACGATGTGTTGCGAATTTTTTTAAATAGCGCACTTTTTTTAATTAATTTCAGAACTGTCGTGCGAATTAAACATTTTACAGATGTAGACATTTGTCGACGACGGCCAGACCGAGTGGTCCACTCGGCGTAGACCAAGCCGAATAAAAACCCACTCGGCGACAGCCTGGCCGAGCGCAGGCGGTGGCGGGCCCGCTCTGACCGAGAGCACCAATCGGCGAGGACGTGGCCGAGTGAGGCATTCGGCGAGACCGTGGCCGAGTGAGGGGTTCGACGACAGCGTGGCCGAGTGGATCCAAAAGAGGACCACGCCGCCGCGCGAGCCCGTCTCGCTCTCCTTCTTCCTCACGTTGCTGCTGCGCCTCTCTCTCTCTCCACCGCGACGAACAGCCTTTATTTTCACCATATTTCTCAGATTCAGCCTAATTTAGCCACTAAAAATTCTGTCTAAAACCACTATAGAGATAGGGGAACCCCGATCTACTGATGGGTTAGCTCAGGACTCGATTTGGTGGTGGATTTTTGGAGGAATGGTGGTGGTGCTGAGGGTGGAGCAATGACAATGGTGATGCTGCGGTGGAGCTTGGAGCTGGGGCGTTTGTGAGCTGCACCGTACTGCTTCTTTGGTGAACTAAGCATGCTGTACCCGAGTGGCTTCTCACACTTCAAGGGTAAACTCTAATCACTCGTTAATCACGGTTATTGTATATGGTTATGCGGCTACGCGGCTACACGGGCTGTGGTTAGCAGGCTATTTAGAATAGTTAGGAGGGTTTTAGTATATTATTTAGAATATTTGCAGATAGTTGTCCATAGTTTTATTTAGAATAGGTGGGTTTGTAGAAAAAATTGATAGGTGGATTTATAGAAATATTAGCCAGACTATTATTTAGAATATTTGCGGATAGTTGTACATAGTTTTATTTAGAATATGTGGATTTGTAGAACGATTTGGCAGGTGGATTTGTAGGAAAATTAGCCAGACTATTAGTATATTATTTAGAGTATTTACGCACTGTCGATAATTAATTATTTAGATTGATTTTTTTTATGTCAGCAGAGATGTTGAATGTAGTGAAGTTCGTGGTAATGTCCAATACTATGAATATGGAGCAGATTTGCGTGAGTTTCATTTTACGGAGTTGGATTTGACTGCCCCTCAAACCTGGAGTGTTAGTCAGTTGAAGAAATGGTTGACGGACTGTTTAAGATATAATCTCGAAACATACACCGTCAGTGTCTAAGCATTGTGGACAAAGTCTACCAAGAAAATTTTCTGGATTTTGAAGGATGTAGATCATAACCGAGATTGGTTTAAATGGTTAAAAGGTTGCCAGGACAGGCAGATACACCCTGTTGCACTAGTGCTTCCTGTCTTGAAGGAGATCAATCCGCAAGCATTTGAAGGTGGACACGGTCCTGGCCATAGTGTTGAATCTGGTGGCGGAACGTACTCTATGTCCAATGCTGGAGGTGGTGGTTATGAATCAGAGCAGAGCAGTCAGATAGGAGGAGGTGGTGGTGGTGGTTACGAACCAGGGCAGAGTAGTCAGGATGTAGGTGGGGGATACGAAAATGGAGAGGTAGATGGGGACGAGGAAAGTGGGCACATGCATGACACGATGGAGGATGAGGATTCCATGGATGGTGAAAGTGGTGATTCTGATGATTCGGATAGTTCCGATGAATAAGGCAATGGAGAAGACGTACCGATTCCTGCATCCTGGAATCAAGACATCTCCGGCGTCATGACCGTTAACGACTGTCATGATTCTGCCTGGGAATATCACAAAAATAAAATTGCGCAGGGCGCCAGATATCCAGACAAGAAACATTTGCAAGATGCAGTCATTGCTTGGACATTCTCTACACAGAGGGTTCTCAGTACAACTGTGTCAAATAAGAGATACTTGACAATGGAATGCGTGGATATTAATTGTCCAGTCAGGGTGCATGAATATCTTCCTAAATATGACACAAGTTGGTTGGTGAGTGACATGGTGATGCACACATGTCAGCTTTCATCTATCCCTACAGATCATCGTAACCTCTCGTCCACGCTTCTGGCACGGTTGTTTTACACGGTGACATGGGTATGCCCAATAGGCACCCAACTACAGCGTACCTGGTGCGGCTCGACGGAAGGCCCACTCGACAAATTGCCAAGGTCCATGACGCCTATGACGGTTCGAGTGGTATGAAGCCCATATGGACACGGACTCCCAAACGCACAAGACAAGGAAACCTCAAGACTAGAGTTTGAATACAACTTGTAACCAACTCGTATTGGTACCTGAGACCTAGCATCCCCATATATAAAGGCTAGGAGGGTCCAACGAGAATGCAATATCTCTCAATCGCGACTCCCACAATAGATCTAGACATCGCGACTCCCCAAATAGATAGATCTACGATCTCCCACATCGACACATACGCCAGATCTAATCTGCGCATACACCGCCATCGGCAACATTGTAATCCTTCGGATCATCATCAATCAAGAGCAGACAAGCAGGAGTAGGGTCCTCTACGAGGCCTGAACCTGGGTAAACCTTGCGTCCCTGTGTGCTTGTTTGCTAGCCGTACCGAGATTTCCAACGCTCCTCAATTCCTGAACCTAAGTCCATAACAATGGGCATTGATGAGTTAAACCCTCGTCACACGGAGATAGTGAAGAGCAAAGCGGTGAAAGTGAAGGCTATAATAAATAAAGTAAGGGTCAGGTTTAATTACGATATTTCATACGACAAGGCTTGGAGGGCAAAGCAGAGGGCTCTTGAGGACAGGTTTGGTTCTTTCAGAGACGCGTATGACTCTGTGGTGAGACAGCTCCTTACACTGCAGGCAAGGAACCCAGGAACCTACGTCGACATCCAAGACTATGTGATACCTGAGGATCCATCCGTAAAGGTGATGGGTTCGTAGCATGGAAAACAAAAAAAATCTACCGCAAGAACGAACAAAACCCAGATCTAATCTAGATAAAAGCCAAGATCTAATCTATTAGACATGCGCAACGAGATAGATAGGAACTAACCCTCGTAGATCCGAAAGCGTTAACGAGATTAGATCTCGTGGTTGATGTAGTCGATCACTTGCCGATCTCAAGATCGTGTGGACGATCCTTCCGGCGTCGCGTTCCGGCAGCGCTTCCGCAGTCGGTCAAGTGGACGATCCTTCCGGCGCCGTGTTTCGGCAGCGCTTCCGCAGTTGGTCAAGTGGACGATCCTTCTGGCGCCGCGTTTCGGCAGCGCTTCCGCAGTCGGTCACACGTGCGGAGTCGAAGCAGACCTTCCTCTCCTCGTTCCAGCGAGCAGCGGAGGTAGTAGATCTTCTCCACGGAATCACAGCAGCACGACGGCGTGGTGGTGGTGGTGGAGTAGAGAATTCTGCAGGGCTTCGCCTATGCCTATGCAGAAAAAAGGAGGAGGAGAGAGGCGGCAGAGATTGGGAGTTATGGAGCAGAGGTGGAGGGGGCGCCCCTGCCCCTCTATTTAAAGGGGGTGAGGCACCATGGGGAGGGGGAGTCCTTGTAGGACTCCCCTCCCTCTAGGGCCGGCGGATTGGGGAGGGGGGGAGGAGTCCTCCTCCCCCACGACTCCTAGTCTTGACCCACCAGGACTCCTCGATCCCTTCCTTGGTTTTCAAGCAAACTCCAAGAAACCTTCCATAACCTTCCGGAACATTCCGAAACCTTCTAGAACCCTCATACAAATACTCCGAAACATTTCCTAACTCAGAAAATGATCCCCAATATATTACTCTTATTCTCCGGACCATTCCGGATCTCCTCGTGATGTCCCGAATCCAATCCGAGACTCCGAACAACATTCGGTCTCCAACGCACATTCCATATCTACTTAAAACAACTTCGAACCTTAAGTGTGTCACCCTACGGTTCGTGAATATGTAGACATGACAGAGACACATCTCCTATCAATAACCATCAGCGGGACGTGGAGATCCATAATGGCTCCCACATACTCAACGATGACTTCGTGATCGATTGAACCATTTACATACGAAACCAATTCCCTTTGTCACACGATACTATACTTATCCGAGGTTTGATCGTCGGTATCTCCATACCTAGTTCTACCTCGTTACTGATAAGTACTCTTTACTCATTCTGTGATATGTCATCTCTTGTGACCCAGTCACATGCTTGCAAGCTAACTAGATGACATTCCACCGAGAGGGCCCAGAGCATATCTATCCGTCATAGGGATGGACAAATCCCAATCTTGGTCCATGCGCTTCAACACATACTTTCAGAATACCCAATGACACCTTTATGACCACCCAGTTGCGAAGCGGTGTTTGATGTCATCAAAGTACCCATCCGGTGATGGTGATTAACACAACCTCATGGTCGAAGGATTAGGTTACTATGCATTTAAAAGCTTACAGCAATACGAACTTAATGACTTGATCTTATGCTACGCTTACTATGGGTGTGTGTCCATCACATCATTCTCCTAATGACATAACCTTGTCATTAATCACATCCTAATGTCCATGATCAGGAAACCATGATCATCAATTAATCAACAAGCTAGTTCAACAAGAGGCTTACCAGGGACTCTCTTATGTTTACAAAACACACATGTATTAGTGTTTCCTAATAATACAATTATAGCATGGGATGTAAACATTCATCATAAACACAAAGATATAATAATAATCACTTTTATTATTGCCTCTTGGGCATATCTCTAACAAAAGGTGCTTCATCGAGTGTTCTTCTCTTTCTCTGTGTGCATCCAAGCTTTCACTTATTGCCGACCAGTTATATGTGTGGGCGACACGTTTCTCACTGGCAAGTATAAGGAACAGATCCTTACCGCCATTGGTCAAGACGACAACGATAAAATTGTCCCACTCGCCTTTGCTTTTGTTGAGGGATAAAACACTGAAAGCTGGACATTGGTCTTCAGGCAGCTGAAGATAGCAGTTTTCAAAGATAAGCCCAATGTGTGCATCATTCATGATAGGCATGCAGGTATACTAAATGCGGTTAAACGTTTGACACAACCACGTCCACCCTCGCCCGTACGACAGTCTCCTCGTCCACGGCTTACACCACAGGCAACACCGAGGCCTCCCCCTCCAGACCAGCCTGGAGGTTCGTCGTGGCAGCAGCAAAGTTCTTTCGACTGGTGGCAGCAGCAGCAACCACCTTTTCAGGGTGGAGGTTCGTCGTGGCAGCCTCAGCAGCAACAGACACCTTTTGGCCACTCTCCCGCGCCGAACTACGGCTTTCGTCCCCAGCCGCAGCCACAGGGTATGCGTCTTACACAATACCGAGACTAGCTTCATATCAATTTCTTATATACTTCGGTATTCATATGCAGGAGCCTTTGGAGTGCATGGGTCTACGCCTGACTATCAGAGATCTTTTTCTGGATCGGCGTGGACGAGTGATCATGAGATGGAGCACAGCACTCAGGACTTCTTGACACAGAGCAGCTGGATCAACATTTTTCAGACCCCCACACAGGAGACTCAGTACGACGAGCACAGCTCAGTGATTCCTCCTCGAAACGTTCGGGCGCCCATTAGGTACGGCTGGACACCACTAGAGCAACCAGAGCAACCACGTGAGCGTCAAGGCAGACGACGACGCTGATACCTCTCTCAGCCATATGTCTATATATGTGTGAGACATGCACATTTCTATGTGTGAGACATTTCTCTATCTATCTATCTATCTATCTATCTATCTATCTATCTATGTATGAGACATATGTCTATCTATGTGTGAGACATGCACCTTTCTATGCGTGAGACATTTCTCTATCTATCTATCTATCTATCTATCTATCTATCTATCTATCTATCTATCTATCTATCTATGTATGAGACATATGTCTATCTATGTGTGAGACATGCACCTTTCTATGTGTGAGACATTTTGCAATGTTATTCATTTCTTGGTCGAGATCGCTAACAAACGACTACAACAGATAATTAGGATACAAACGAGATAATTAAGATACACACACGAGCTACAAGGGAGAATTGTTCTATCCCTACGATGATGCCTTCTTCACGACCTGCTCTTCTTGCCCTTACCCTTCGACGATGCCTCGTCCTTACCCTTCTTCTTGGCCTACCTTTCGTCCCACTCAGCTCTCCACTTAGTCCCAACGGCAGGCGTCGTGAATATATCATCTTCATCTTCACTCTCTTCTAGCTTGTCATTGCTCTTGCCCTTACCCTTCGACGATGCCTCACCCGATGATGGCTTGCCCTTAACCTTCGACGATGCCTCACCTTTACCCTTCTTCATGGCCCGCCTTTCGTCCCACTCAGCTCTCCACTTAGTCCCAACGACAGGCGTCATGAATATATCATCTTCATCTTCACTCTCTTCTATCCAAATCCAAGGGAGCGTGATGTTCTGCTGCCTTATCCCTTCATCAGAGAATCTTTGCTTGCTCCACCTAGCATTGATCCGAAGTAGCTCTTGCCGTATCTCCTCTGGAGTCCTCTTCGGCCAGCCTTTTCTACGCAATCCCTCACCCAACTCAGTGAGGAGACAATCATTACCAATTAGTTCCTCTAATGGGGCTGGATTGTTGTCTATCCTAAAGTTCCTAGCCAAATGAAAAAAGGTCGACATACATGTCTGTCATGAAACTGCGATCGTAGGGAAAACCGGGAAACATACTGGCTACAAGGGTTTGCTTAAACAACTGCGTGAGGAGGGGGTTTTATAGGGTAAACGAGCAAAAAATGGCGGGAAACGTTTTTGGCGGGAAACAATATGGCGGGAAATATTTTGGCGGGAAACATTTTGGCGGGAAACATTTTGGCAGGAGATATTTTGGCGGGGAACATTTTGGCGGGAGATATTTTGGCTACATTTGCTCCAAAATTAAATGACATGTTGAATTTAAGATACATCACAATACTATAACTGAAATGAAGTTACATCAAGACACTACAACTGAAATTAAGATACATCAAGACACTACAACTGAAATTAAGATACATCGGAACACTACAACTGAAATGAAGTTACATTACGACACTACAACCGAAATTAAGATACATCGGTACTGATACATACGTCTACCTGCCCTGAGTCCAGCGCGGGTACTTCCCGGTCTTGTCCCCACGTTCCTCTGCAGCCCGCGCCTCGGCAGCCCTTTCCCTTAATCTCTTCCTTTCCGCCTCATGGGCCTCCTTGCGCACCTGTTCCTGCCGCTCCTCTTCCTCTCTTCTCTTCCTGTTCAGCTTGCGGTTTCGAGCTTGCTCTGCTCGGAATTCTTTCATTTCTCTCTTCCGTTCCTTCTTAGCGTTCGCGACCTTCCTTTCAGCATGTTTCTCATCAAGAAAGCTCTCCCTTGCACGTCGGCTCCTGTCCGCAATCTCTCGCATGGCCCAGGCTGGCTGCTCCGTGTCAATCCAATGGTACCACTTGCAAAGTGGAGGAGAAGACTGCAAGCAAATCAATGAAATGAATAAAAGAACACATGATAACATGAATGGTTGATATTAACCATGCTTTGGGAACATACCGGAGGCCTCTCGTACGACGAACTTGCTTGTCGGGGCGGGCTTGCGTCGTAGTTGGGACACATGAAAAACTTCATGCCCATGCAGGTAGAGAAATTGATCGACTCCTTAACCTTGGCGAGATGGCCGCACCAACAACGCTTGTGTGTCACCCCTTGTGGCAACCTAGCATCTTTCATCTTCCTAGGCCTATACTCTGGATCCGAACAAGGCACACTCATGATGTAGAGGAGAAGAAATGCGAGAGAAAGAGAAGGAACAGCTGAACTGGGTGAAGAGAGAACATCTCGGTGCCTGAATTTATAGAGGCAATAGAAAGAATTGGCGGGAAAAACGGCGGGAAAACTTGGCGGGAAATAATGGCGGGAATCGGCTGGCGGGAACCAAAAACTAATCTAGACATTTAACGCTGCTTGCAGTGATTTAAGCATGTGTTGGTTATGGCGAATCGTTTGGTTATGCATTCATCATGCAGGATTTGGCCATGGCCTGGCCGATTAGTCCAATCGGTGAGGGCCATGCCGATTGAGTCATTCGGCTTGCCCCTGACCGAGGGGTGCACTCGGCTAGGGCCTGGCCGATTGGTCCAGCTCCATTCGGCTTGGCCCTGACCGACTGGCCTAATCGGTCACGCCCTAACCGATTGCAGCTGGTGTCAGCCGAATGGTCCTCTCAGTCTGGCTGTCACCGATTCGTTGCATTCGGCGTCGCCGTCGCTGACAAATGCCTACATCTGCAAAATGCTAAATTCGCGCGACACTTGTGAAATTAATTAAAAAAATGTGCTATTTAAAAAAAATTCGCCGATGTGTTAGTGTTAGATCGAAAACCTTAAATTTGTGCAATAATTTTTGATTTGATAAATGTATTATTTTATTTTGACATGTCAAAAAATTCTAAAGAAATACCGTCTATGTGTTGTGTGTGCATATGGTGTTTCATGAAAAAATGACTATTTGTTTGAACGGGAATAGACCTTGAAGGGCCTAGATTCTACGTTTATAAGACGGTGGGTACACTTCTCTAAAAAGGACCTTAGAAGAAATAAAAAGTACACACATGTACTTGATTTTAACAAATAGCACCCTAAAAGAACCTGTGAAAACGTGATCAGATCCTTTGACCAGAAGATGTTCACAGCAGTTCGGTGGTGCAGCCAGGACACCCATAGTGTGTTCGATGGAATGATGCAAGGTGAATCCTTCGACCTCATCTAGACCGACTCACATGCCACCGCTGTTGTCGATGCCTTTAGACAAGAGGAAGCTGAGGCCTATGCCGAGATGAACAAGAGGATGAATGGGAAAAGGAGGATGAAGTGGAGGAGACACCCCTAGCCGGCACGGCAGGAAGAAGAAGAAGAAGGCGACGAAACCATGCAAAAACAGGAGGTGGAAGCCGAGGCCCCAAGTGCCTTGCAGAAGCTTGAAAGGTGGTAAGCATTGAATCCCATCACCGGAGTGAATCATAATTCCAATCACTATTGGGCAAGGATTAAGGTAGCATTTGATGAGCGCAAGCTTATGAATCCCGAGTTCAACATGTTGCACATAGAACGCAACAAGTCAGCCATGTCGCACCACTGGGTCATTATCCAATATGCTTGCAATAAGTGGCATGGAATCTGAGAGTAGATCCTAGGCCGGCCAGATGGTAGGACAAACATCACCGATGAAGTAAGGCACATTTCACCTATTTCATCGTCGTTTGGCATGCTACATTTTGTGCCCATTTTGTTGTCGTTTGGCATGCTACATTTGTGCCGATGTTGTTCCCATTTTCTTGTACATGATTCAAATGTTCTCCCCTGCCGATCCGATTGCGGCGACGTCGAGTTCACGTTCATTCACATCTTCAAAAGGATAAAGACTTGGGAGAAGTGGGCCAAGACTCGGGTGACTTGCCATGGCGAAGGACGCCTCCTACGCAGGGCCGTCTCCAGAAATTGGGGGCCCCAGAGCGAAGAACACAAAATGGGGTCCTAAATTTTGAAATATTCAAACAACTAAAATTATGTTTTTAACTTGAATATGTGTTATTTCATACAATATTGAGAACTATAATCAAATTTGATGCTAAATGAGTAAATGCAACGCTAAATAAATAAACTAACCTTCTACAAAAGCTATATTCCATTTTTCAAAACAAAATAATCAATTTTTCTATTAAAAAACATGATTCATATGCTTATAAACCAAAAAAATCGAATGAATAGAAACATTACATGAATTCTGGGCTTATCAGGATAAGAAAATGAAGAAGACCCAACCTCGATCGGCACTCGGGCCAGACACAACAAGCAGTGTCGATTGATTTTGGACGGGAGAGAAATGAGACGATCGTCAAGAGATCTGGGAAGGCAGCATGCATGCGAACAACGCCGGATCTCTTGTCGACTTGGACGCCGGCAACATGCCCGGGGCGTCCAGCGAGATCGATCCTTTTCTTTGGCAAAGGCGAGATGGATCTAATTGGATCGGCAATATTTTCATAGGAAACAGATCGATCGGGTTTTACTAGACCTAATTCGATCGGGATACCGGGAGTTGGTTGTACTCGTGCGGGCCTGGCGGCGTACCGCGTACGCTCGTGCGAGACTCCCTCCCTCCCTCGAGATTGGATTTGATCGCTTTGACCGCTGGTTCGAATGGACTGTCTAGGTAGGCCTTGGTAATCCTGGTCGTAGGTACAGGGAAAACTAGATAGGATAGGCAAGCCTAGACGCTGATTTGGGGGCCCCAAAGATTTTGGGGGCCCTGTTCGGTCGAGCTGCTCGCTCCTGTCCATCGACGGGCCTACTCCTACGACCCTAAAGCGCCAACACTGCCATCCCCGGAGAGGCACCCCATTGGGACCATGAAGGTCAGGTTTGTGAGGGGTGTGATGCCGAAGTCAAAGAGGTTGCAATCATCCATCAAAAAGTGCACTGCTGACATGTCGTGGAACGCTATCTTGAGGGAAGAGACGTATGATGCAAGGTGTACGGTGATGTTTGGAAAAGCAAGACGTTAAGATCAGCCTCCTCAAGACCAATGTTGCGGCGAAGGGGAAAGAGGACTTGATTATTCTCTTGGGGGGCGGCACGTCTATGACCGATGACGAGGTGAAGGTGTGGTACAAGGCGTGGAAGAAGACCGTTTAGGGATTATGTTTGGAGAAGTCGACCCTCCCCCAAGCTTCAGCGCATACCTGTAGCCCACTCAAAACGTCGTAGGAGAGAACGGGCTGGAGATGCTCTGACGCCTCACGAGAGGACTCACCATCCTCCGCGTTCTCATGTTGCCACGCGTCTTTTACCGTGGAGCACCACTCATATTTTATCCCTTCTTCTCCATGTCCCCACAGTCTTCTTCCTAGTGAGAGAAACAGCGCCCCTTCGTCTCCGTCGTTGACCGCAAGTTTTAAGAGTTTCTAGAGAACACACGTTTTGAGAGTTGAGAGCTGAGAGGGAAGGACCGGAGGGGCCCCGTAGCCAGAGGGCAGAGCTGAGAGCTCGCTGCCTCGCCGGACATCGGCGCCGCCGCGCAGTGTGAAGTCAACCCGGGTCGCCACGCCGGACCAACGCGTCAACGCCTCAACCGCAAGCAGCACCACACCAGGCAGCTGTCCGCCGCGAACGGCGGCGGCGCGGCGCGGTGCCGCCTGGACTCCGAACCCGGTCTCCGCTTGACTCTCCGTGAGGCCCTTGTAAGTTGCAATCCTGACGATTTTTGCTACTGAAAGCAAGATTGGAGAACTTAGTTGCCATCTTGATAACTTTGCCAAAAAATAGTTACAATCCGGGATGACTCCAGGTTCTCAGATTTGGAAGGTTTTGGTGATCTTTGCCAAACATTAGTTGAAAAAATATAGGCATACAACCTTTCCTCTAGTGTTTCTTTTGCTGAATCTAATACTACCTTTGATCCAAATTATTGTTCTCAGTTTTATCTAGATTCGGATGGAGGGAGTATTGGTTTTACCATTCGGCAGTCGCACGACAATGATTGAGACTCGAGAGAGCATTTTCTGCAATGAAATATATCAAGTCTGATCTGTGAAATAGAATATGGCGTCCACTATGGAGATGAGCCAGACGGCGTCCTATGTAACGTTGGAGCCGAAGCGCATGTCATGGGCAGATAAGGGGGGAGCACGTGAGCACGTGGCATAGTGCTTGTTGTAGTCAAGGGCGATCATCTTGCCACCACTGGCCATGGATGTTGCCTTCAGTTACTGACTAAACAAAAGCAACATACCTCATATGGTTGCGCAGAGAAGTTACTCAACTATGTCCATTCTGGCACAAAAGGGTTGCAAAAAGTAGCATCCCGTTTGTTTCAGCCCAAATTGCCACTTGGGATAACTCTGCAATTGCCAACCTTTAAGCTAGAGTTCTAGTTGTTGATGAAAGGCGAAGTTTGTAGCCCTTGTCAGCAGGTCATGTGTCCGTCCAAGCTGAGAATGTGACAGAATGTTGACTACATTTTATCTTCAATAAATAGCGCTTTTATTAGACTCAAAAGTTTACATCAAGGTGCTACAATTTGGAGAGTCACACCCGGCAAGGTGCACACAGCCGAAAGTAACAAAAGAGGGAGATAGAAGTATCAATCTTGTAGGCATAACCTAGAATGCATGAAACTATGGATGCCTATGGTGGGGGAGGTTCAATCCGCAAGTTATGCTGCCACCCATGATGGATAAAAAATTTTGTGGCCACTTGCTCTAACTGCAAACACACCTCCATATACAGGGCGCGGTGTTCTGGTTTTTAAAGAGTAGACCACTCTCAGAGTAAGTGTGCACAATGGAAGACGACCTGCATGGGAGAAGACATTTTAGAATAAAAAATCATATTGTTTCTACATAACCATAGCGACCATAATAATGCAATCGCTCCCACCCGTATATGTATCCTATCCCTGTTATCTAGATCAAGAATGTTGACTACATTGAAATCAGTTTTTATATTTCGAGCTCCTTGATTTTCTTCTTTATCATAGCAACACACGGGTATTTAGCTAGTATCAATCATTTGAAGGAATAACATGTGCTTTCTATTGCGCAAATAACCCACGTCGCAACACACCATAGATAGTTGGGCTTGCGTACCAGAAATACTAGCGTCTTTAATGACAACATGTTTGGTGATTGTAGCCCAGGTGCAACCCAGCTGCTTAATTATAGTTCTGCAACCACCCTGTCACGTGATGATGTGCCAATCTAGTTGGGTCTGCACTTGGTTTGGTTTTTACTTGATTACCTAGTTACTAGGCTAAACTGCACTTCATTATTATTTTTAACTTTTTTCCATACGGAGCATCAACTTCGGTTTCACTATCACAGCGATAGCAGAAAAACCACTAGTATTTTTTAGTAAATAAATAATGGTTAATTTCACTAAGAATGTATTCATTGTGGTACTTCGATTGGCGACACCATATATATTGGTTGGCAGTTTGGCACTAAAGAGTTAGTATAGATGATTCTGTTTTATATTTTTCAGTTTGTTGTGTTGTTGCAAAAAAGAAAAGACTAATCTAGTGTCAGCTCTCCTGCAACTGTGCTCTATTAAGTGAAATTAAATTTTGGTTGCTACAATGCTTAAACTATTTGTGATGGGTTTGGTGATAGATATATGGAATCTGATGTGCTCCAGCGTATACTTGATGGAAGAGAGAAACCAACGAATCTGCCACTTGCACTTTTGAAGAACATCACCGTAAATTTCTCCAAAGAGCGAGAAATTGGCCATGGTGGTTTCGCGACGGTTTATAAGGTAATTTTTCCTTTTCTAAAGAAATTATTCATATAGCGCCTAAACATCCCAAGGATAGCAATGTATAACCAAAAAAATGGAGTGCGTGTGGGTGACATGTGCATTTACATCTAGGTGTTTCAAATAATTAAAAAGGTTCATTTCAAATTTTTAAAAATGATGTCAAAATTTTCAAAAAAATTACATTATGGGATGATGTGTGAACCTGCAAATTATGGGCCAAACATAGGTTTGTTCTAAGTAAAGGTGGGTCTAAAAGTAGCAATTGTCATTGATTGACTTGTTTCCTGTCCTAAACTTATGTTTAAATTCACCAGCAATACAGACCTAGGAATTTTTATTTTTAAAAAATGGAAAAAAAATCTACCGCTGGGTGCAGCCCTTATTGTAGCTGAACTATGTAAACAATCAGGGTTGCTACAGCTCCAAAGACCACTTAGGTCTGGTGGCATCTATCGCCAAGTCAAATTCTTTTGGCTGTAATATTACCGGATTTGATACGTACCATTGACAAGTGTCTGGTGTTTGGAGAACAAGCACCTGCACGTGCTGACTGGCCAGCTTGTGATGCCATAAGTTGCGGTGGAGAACCGCAAGTTTTTCTTAGCAAGTGCAGGGACTGGGCATGTCTGTGTGGGTTGGGTTTGTCTACTTTGTACTCCCTGTAAAAAAATTGTGTTCTTAGGGGGTATTACAACCCTATTTTATCTATTATTTTATCGAACCACACCTGCAAATTTGCTCACAGTAGCGCTATGCTTACTCTAAATGCTCACAAGAGAATTCACATGCTGTATCATTGGTCCTTCGACGATGGTATGTTCTTAAACAGGGTGTCCTCTCAAATGGAAATGTCGCTGTGAAGAGGATAAGGAACAACCATACAATTGATGAAAGGCTATTTTATCGTGAAGTTAATAGCCTTATGGCGATTAACCATCAAAATGTAGTTCGGTTTGTTGGCTTCTGTGCTAGTACAGACCAGACAGCAATAAAAATTGAAGGATCCAGAGAATATATTTATGCCGAGATAAGAGAAAGATTGCTCTGTTTCGAGTATATCAGCAATGGAAGCTTGCAAAAGTATATTACCGGTATGCAGCTCTTTTCTTTACCTTTTTTGAATAAAATAATTCGTTATCTTCTTTTCTTCACTTTCATTTTTAACTCAGGATCCACAGTCAGTAAGTAATACATTGCACGTGTACAAATGTTGCTATAATTCAGGATGCAAGTTAGCTTGCACAACTGAAATATCAGAAGATTTAATGCTGCCTTACTACTCTTCTTTCTTTCTGTAGATGAATTAAGGGGACTCGATTGGAGTACACGTTACCGATTAATCAAAAGAATATGTGATGGTCTACATTATCTACACATGGAAAAGCATATATATCATATGGATCTGAAACCAGCCAATATACTACTTGACAATGAGATGGTGCCAAAGATTACCGATTTTGGTTTATCAAGACTTGATGAAAAGTCACAAACCATGAGTGTAGACCGCTGTGGATCACTGTAAGCTATGCATCTAAAGAGCTGATAGTTGTTCCTTGTATTTACCCTTGCATTCTCTTATGTCATAATGCATCAAACTCCCTTTCCTGTGCAGAGGATATTGTGCTCCCGAATACCTACAACGTGGCAAGATGTCATTTAAATCAGACATATATAGTTTGGGCATTATAATCATTGAACTTGTGACAGGAGAGAAGAGTATTCCCGATAATAACAAAATAATGTAAGATATGCTTTTACCTCACCAATTGAAGGTGGTCCCTTTCCAGAAATATCATTTTTTTTCCTTTGCATGTAGTTAAAAAAATTCTGGGTGCTCCTAATTAATTTGCATACTAGGAAGACAATAAATAATATGTGATGTCTATACTCAAGTCTCGCATTAAAGTGGCCAATACGTAACTTCTTTGCGGACGTTGGGAATCTATTGTACTCCTAAATCAGCATGAATGGATAGGTTTGTAACTTTGTGTTGGTTTGTGGCAAAGTGCTGAACTTCTGCGGAGACCTGCAACTGCAAGCACATACATGGCAGGTTACCTCAGTATAGAAGTGGGGCTTGCATCTGCGTTCTTTGTAGACTCATTCCTATTGTAATTGACAGAAGAAACTGTCATGAATGTAAGTACCTATCCATAGTGTCAAGTATATAATGATACAATACTAGATAAACCTCTTTCATAGAGCTACTATTGTACATGTCACTAACAAGAATAATGTGTATACAAAAATCTAAAATTTGGATTTAATTTGTTATGTATTTGGTGATGTTGCGGACAGTTAAAGGAACACAGATATATATATATAATTCAGTTACTCCCTCCGACCCATATTAGTTGACTCGAATTTGTCTAGATTCGGATGTATCTAGACATGTTTTAGTACTAGATTCGGTAGTAGTCTTTTTACCTTTCTTTATCCAACGAGCCTCATTTACGCTAAACCTATGTCCATGCAGTGATAAAGCTCTTCTATGCTGTCATTTACATTTATTTCTAGCACTTTTTTTGCATGTATGAAGCCTTCTCATCCCGCTCTTTAAGCAAACAGAGCAGATAGCATGCTTGGGAAAAGGTCTGGGACTAAGTAGGCTTCTCAAATTGCATAGTATCAGGATCTAATATCATAGTGCATGATACTAATTTAGTTACTACCTTCACTAGTATCATTCTACCACTTCATTAATTCATTTGTAGAATCCCAATACATAGTTGTAATATGATCTATTTCTTATTAACTTTTCTCATTCTATGGGCTGTGATACTGTATCATAGTATGATACTAGAATCCTCTCCTGTACTTTTTTGCAACACCACGTCATTATTTTGCTTACGTGGCACTGCATAATTGCACTGGGCGAGGTTATAGAGATCACTAATTCACTGTGTGTATGATGGGACTCTGGGCGAGGGGGGTACTTTTAGGTATGTTCATACACAATAGAGCTCACTATCTGACGGTTACTCCTTTAAACATTCAATTTGGTGCCGGCCGTCTGTTCATCTTCGAGCATGAACCGTTGGATCCAACCATACAAACCTTTGCTTAGTCGAAGCCGAGGTTGTATCATAGGCTGAGCTCAATGTCGGTGGCTTGATTTTGTGGTAATCTTGTTTTTTTATACATCCCATGCAGGGATATTTAGCTATACAGCATCAAATGTATATGTTCAGTCTTTTTGTCAGTACAGGCAAGTGCCACAACCTCTTTTTGACAGGATTATGCTAAACCTTCGATCTGCACATGGTAGCATGTTTTCTGGATACTTATGTGGACCACCCCACCTGCAGTTTGCAAGCATTACAGGCCAGGCTTCCATCACTTCTTCTAGCTCAGTGTGATGGGAAGGAGGCATGCTCAACCTTTTTTTTAATCATATCTGGCATCATCATGTCCCTTGCCGCATGATTGGAGGCACCCATTTGGGTTGCAGATACCCTAAAGGGCAAGCGTGCATTGTTTACATTTTGGGTTAATATTTGAGCATCGTCTATGTCATCTTTGTGGAATAATAGGTACTCAGAAGATGGAGTCACAGATGGAAAAAAACAGGGAATGAGAGTCCATTGTGTTACCAACAAGTAACTAAATGCATCGACATAGGGCTACTCTGCCAGGAAATTGACCCTTGCAAGCGACCTTTTATATCGGAGATAATAAATGATATCAGTAAAATGGAATGTACTACTGGGGAAATCAGCATCAGTGCCAACGAATCCACATTTGGACCGGTAACCTTATTAGCTTTATAGTACACACCCTGTTGTTTTGTTCATCTTTTTATAGAACACCTTTATTAAGATGCCCCATGCCATATCCAAATGACATATTTTTGTTCTCATGGTCTTCGATGGGTGGCTCTATTCATTTATTTTATATTACTATACTGAATATATTAATAAAAGGACTTCAATAAATTAAGATTTAGCTGGTCAACCTTTTCTTACGACAAACACTTAGCAGATTGATGGTCGAAGTTTACAAGGTTCGACACTACAACTTCTAATACATCACTTGAAAATAACGAAGATAGTAGCTAGTAGTTGGCAGTGTCTTCTTAAAAGGCTTGCTAACTCCTTTTGCCCGACATCTCCCATACAACCATGAATCTTGCCCTCACATTCCTCCTTCATCTCACTCGTATGATAAGTACTAGGCAATAACTCTCACCCCCGCATCCCTTCTCCTTCCCCATCTTGCTCGTATGGTTAGTACTCCCTCTGTTCCACAATATATGTCCATTGTCCCACGCACAGACCTAGGAAACAGAATACAACAGCATAATTCGAAAAAGAATGTAAACATGACAGCACAGGGCTCAGGGAACAACATTAATTAACATTCTACTGCCATGCAATTGATCGAAACAGCCCTAGCTCACATAATCTGAACGGCTGAGCCTTCGGGCCCAATTATTAGTGAATTACTGGATTTATCATCGTCATAACCGACAATCTCATGGTCAGGATTTCCGAGATCAGGAAGTTCAGGGTTCCAATTTTATCTTGGGCCTAACATGCACCAAGGTTTAGGATTAATGCACTTTATTAAGCTCTCTGTTGAAACACACATGCAAAAGATTCTTTCAAAAAAAGTTGATGAAAAGGAGCTGAATTCATTATCTTTTGCCAAATCCTTAGACATATGCTGGAACCTTTTGCCTTCTTCAAAATAGATCTTCTGAGATGCAAGGTAGGGAGTATGTACATGCATGATCAGTAATACATATATGCCCTGCTCTTATCTTGCAGATAAATTCTTGCTTGGAGGATGATATGCTTGGGATTGAGCCGCTCGAGTTACATTTTCCTTTTGAGATTAACACACAGATGTCATGCTCACTTCAGCTAACCAACGAGACTAATTCGTACATTGCCTTCAACATCCAAAAGACAAGGCCCTTGCCATACTGCACACATCCACATACAGACATTGTGCCGCCACGATCTAAGTGTGGTGTCAATATAACATTGCAACCGCAGGACAAGGCACCACGAGATATGCAGCATGCCAACGAGTTCATTGTGCGGAGCACCAGAGTTAATGATGGCATTGCAGTTGAGGATATAACTACAGAAATGTTCAATAAAGAGACAAATAACGCGGTCGATGAGGTGAATTTGGATGTTGTTTTTGATGCACAGCTGCAAAGCGAGCTTCTTGATGTGCTTAATTCAGTACAGCAGGTATTGGGAGCAGTGCATATGATGTTTAACTTAGTTTTTGAAAGCTTTTACTGGAAAAATTTACACTACACCAGTCTTAGTATGTCGCGTATTAAGGAAAACCAAATCGTGATCTATGTGTGTTGCGTTGCAATATTGTAAGAGTAAGACAAGCCCGGGATGCCAGGACGCAAGATATAATAACCTTCACTGGTCAAAATTGAAATTAGTAGTTTTCTGTTAGGCTAATATTGCCTTTCTCTATGGGAAGTAAAACTCTTGTGTTTTCTCCGCAAACTATCTGCTGCTCTCATTGTAGCTCTAAACTGTCAACCCATTATTTTGTATCCATTCTGCTGTACATCTCAAGGTGTTGACTGCAAGCTTACATTTGCTGGTAGTGTCAGTTACTCAATTATATCTTTTGGTAACTATAAAGTTACCAGACGTGGATTCTATTTTTCATGGAAAATCTCAGATCCTTATTCCATATAAGTATGTCCCAAGAAAAACTAGCTACCTTTTTTAGTGATGTATTGCTATCTGTATGTACAGGTAGAGTGTGAAACACAGAAAAGTAATGAGTGGTTCTTTAGCGCTAACACTACTGCGATTTGCTTGCGGTTGGAATTCTAGCCCAATCCGTAGCTGGCGTGTGTAGTGAATGTTTGGTGTGACTAGTCCATTCTGTTCTACGTTTGAAGGTGCCAAGGTGGTGCAGGCTTTAAGTTTGCTGAGTGTCGACTTTCAAGGGACTAGGGCCTTATAATATACCTTCTGTTAACTAAAATTATTAATGGGTGTGGATTTCCTTTTGATGAAAACTCGATCTCAATTAAGCAAGTTTTGAGAAAAAAACTTGCTACCTTTTTTGTATACATTGCTTTTTAGGAGCAAACTAGACACAACTTGAATTGTTGGCATCTGTATGTATGTGCAGGCCGATTGTGAAATACAGAAAGGTCCTCACGAGAATCCCCAGAGTTTCCCAGGCACGGTCGATCCGCTCTTTAGCTCGAATGGGAGTTATAGTAGCAGTGATCGGATGATAAGCCATGTGGATGGCATCCTTTTTAAGGCCCTCGTGAAGATGGAGGGTGAATTCCAGTATCAGTTGTCTCAGCGCAGGTTTGTGTCTCATCCATATCAATTTAAATTGTTTTTTATCTCGACATCATCTAACTCTTGCATTCTGGGCGACCTAACTGATCCAGCAAATCTATGGAGCCTGGTCGTATTTTCGATTGCCTTATAAGTATGCTTCGGCAATCATCTGAGTCTCAGTCTGAAGGTGGGAAACACCCATCAGCTGGTGCACAATCCAATAACCAGGAGGCTGCTGTATACAGCCCTCCTGCTCTTATTGAGCCCAAGTTTGTTCCTTTGCTTGCTAAATTAGCACGACAATGGGTTAAAGCTGGGTTTCAACAGGAATGTGCAGAAATATACAGGTAAGCGGAGCTAAACTGGTTATAATTCTCCCTTGTTCATGGAATGTTCATAAGTGCATATTTTCCTCTGGAATGAACATAGAAGTTATACTGGGCCAGTTAGGCAGCTAGTGTCAGCATTATCTTCATTTAGTGTTGTTATGTTTGTCAATTTGAATACATTTGGTAACAATTTGGCCATATTCAAAACCCATGGAAAAAGGTTGAAAGATTCCAGTTTGGAATATCGCTATACTAATATGAGTACCTAGCAAAAATAATCCATACATTCTTTGCGTTACTGAAACTTCGAGGCTCCTGCAGCAAGATTGGATACTTCTTGTTTGCATGTGCCTTTGCAGCTCCACTTTAGAGACTTAAGTGACTTGCTGAAACATTTTTTTTTGCAGCGAAGCTCGTGCTTCAGCTTTAGAAGTGAGTTTGAAGATCTTGGGTGTCAAGAAACTGAGTAAAGGTGAAGTGCAGAAAATGCCTTGGGAGATTTTGGAGTCTAAAATAGGGAACTGGATTCATTTCATGCGAATTGCTGTAAGGATCTTTCTCAGACATACTAAACGAGATTATAACTTGCCTCTCATGACACGTTCTGCTTGAAACAGGTGAAACTTCTTTTCGCTGGGGAACGCCAGCTCTGTTACCAAGTTTTTGAATGCAGCCAATCTTTGAGGGACAAGTGCTTTTCAGCAATAACCAAGAACAGTTTGGCTACTCTACTCAGCTTTGGTGAGGCAATTGCTATGAGTAAAAGATCACCGGAGAAACTGTTTGTTCTGCTAGACATGTATGGGATGATGTGCGAACTTCAAATGGAGGTACTCCCTCTGTTTCAAAATATAAGATGTTTTATCTTTTGTGAAACGAATGTATCTAGACACCTTTTAGTGCATAAGTTCACTCCCAACCTACACACTAAAAGATGTCTAGATACATTGGTTTCATAAAAGCTAAGACATCTTATATTATGGAACGTAGAGAGTACATTTTTATTCAGATCATACCTGTTTCACTGGCCAGCCACTGCACTTATGTTTATAATAATAACAATGGATGCTGAATATACGGTTAACACCTGTTTGCTGTTCGCACAAATGCTTTATCCGTTATGCCGCCTGAATTATTTTCCTCTAGTAACTGTTTTTAACAGCTTGGTTTGCTTCAACCAGTGACATTTGAGAGGTTGTTAAGTGTTTCATATGTTCATGAAACAACAATTTTCCAACTGCAGCTATACAAGTATGCTAGCACTCATGTGTCACAGTTTGATACCATACTTCCATCATTGAAGTGTCGGGTCATCTGTATTTGAGTTCACCTTGCATGCATACAATATGTTTTCAACTTGGCATTGGAGTTTAGACTCTCTTATCTCTGATTTGATATCCACTTTAACCTACCAAATCTTGTAGAAAGTTTGGAGACTTGTAGTGTCAATTGAATGTGAATTTACATATGCTGGTACGCTTATGTATGGAAATAACTAAATGGTTCATCTTTTCTTGAATGTGTAGATTGACACCATCTTTGTTGGAGAATCATGCTCTCAAATGCATGACTCCACACTCAGTCTGAGAAAATGTTTAGCACAAACTGCACAAAAGACTCTCAGTGATTTCGAAGAAGCTGTGGAAAAGGATGCAGCAAAGTATATTATTACTGATGGAACAGTTCATCCTTTGACGAACTATGTGATGAACTATGTTAAGGTTTTATTCGAGTAAGTGCCTAATCATCTGCACTACTATTTTTTTGGTGATTGCATAGGTATATGGTTGCACTTTCATGTATTCTTTCTTAAAGTTTATCCATCGGGTCTTAATTCACATAGAACCAGATTGTTATTTTTCCCAACTGTTTCAGTGATCAGAGCAGATAGATCATACCGCTTGTAGTTGTAGGTGAAGGACATTTGTGTAAAGGTCGTGTTGACGCAACCCCAATGTTTTGTTTTCGCGAAAACGCAAAAACCTTGCATTTCGATGCATTGATAGATCAAGAAAGAGTTTACAAGTCCAGAGAGGACCAACACCCATGCCATACAACTCGACCCAGGGAGGCATAGCGTAGCTAAGCCAGAACTAGTCTACGGGACTATTTGGCGCAGCCCTCGCGCCCCAGCCTCAGCCCACGACTTAGCCTCAGCTTTGATCGTGTCGACTAGGGGGGTCATCAAGGGGGACTCGTTGTTGAAGACGATCGCGTTCCTATGCTTCCAAATCCACCACGCCGTGAGAATGATCATGGGCGAGGTTCCTTTGCACATCTGACGTGGGCTGGAGTGCACCACCAGCTCCCACCACTCCGTGAAGGGTCCTTCAGCATCCGGAGGTCCAGCGGTAGATCGGATCCATGACAGAACCTCATGCCAGATCGTCCGAGAGAATGGGCATCCGGTGAGGAGATTTGACATGGTCTCCGGAGACTGGTCACAAAGCGCGCAAAGCGGCCGGTGGGGCAGCCTCCGGCGCTCAAGCCTCACACCCGTCCAACATCTGTCATGGTAAACGAGCCAGATGAAGAACTTCCCCCTAGGTGGTGCCCAAGATTTCCAGGTCAACTTCCAAGACCCTGATACTACGGACCCCTGGAAGAGGGCATAGTAGCAGTACTTGGAAGAGTACTGGCCATCAGTCGTCCACTGCCAGACCAGCCTGTCTGGCTCATCTCCCAGGTGCATGCCCTGCAGCTTGTTCCATAGTTGCACGCACTGCCACAACGCGAGTGGACCGATTGCACCTAAGATATCGGAAATCCAGCTCCGGTCGACAACCGCTTGTTGCACCGTCTACACTTTCTTGAGATGTCGTGGGATTAGCGCTAGTAGGTCCGGTGCTATCTCTCCAGTTGACCTCCCGTCCACCCACCTGTCCACCCAGAAAAGTGTCATCATCCCCTCTCCCACCACCATAGTGGTGGAGGCGAAGAAGATCTCATGCTAATTTTTGGTGAAATGCATATCTAGCCCGCGCCAAGGTCGCACGGGGTCAGTATGCAACCTCCACATCCAGCGGGTCCGAAGGCTAGTAGCCGTGCAAGCGAGGTCAGGGATCCCCAACCCTCCGAAGCAGATCGGCCTGCACACCTTCCCCCAGTTGAAATGGCAGTGTCCACCCCCAGCCTCCTTCCTTCCCACCCATAAGAATCCGCGCAAAATCTTAT
Source organism: Avena eriantha (assembly GCA_910589775.1). NCBI lineage: Eukaryota > Viridiplantae > Streptophyta > Magnoliopsida > Poales > Poaceae > Avena > Avena eriantha. The sequence continues at coordinate 7,040,872 of OU342741.1, read as the reverse complement.
TCACCTTATTGAGTGCCTCCTTATTGAGAGAGAGCACTATAAGATGATGAAGTGGGATCGCCGCAAGCACCGCGCAGATCAGGGTGAGCCGTCCCGCTTTAGGCATCATAGAGGCCTTCCAAGTGGGCAGCTTATCCGCTATTCGGTCGGCGACTGGTTGGACGGCCTCAGCCGGCAACGTGAATGGCCAGTGGTATGCCAAGGTACTTGACAGGGTAAGGTGCCAACTGGCACCCCATGCAGACGACATGCTGTTGGTCACCTCCTCCGAACACGCAATCGGGGAAATTGAGCACTTCGCGAAGTTGGTGCGCAAACTAGAAGCCTATCCAAAGATGTCCAGAATGCCATGGATCGCGCGCAACTCATCCTCATCCGGGTGAAAGAATATCACCACATCATCCGCGTAGAGCGACACCGAGGTAGTCGGCTCCTGTCGCGCTAAACGCCGCAACACACCCCACTCCATGGCTTTGGCAAACACCCTACTAAGCATGTTCATCATGAGGACGAACAGCGTAGGGGAGAGGGGGTCCCCCTGTCTCATACCCTTCCTGTGCCAAATGGGGGGGGTCACCATTGAGAATCACCTGCGTGCTGGCCATAGATAGAAGGACAACGACCAGCTCGCAGAACCTTGGACCGAAGCCAGCCTTCCGGAGGACCTGGAAAAGGAACCCCCAGGAGACCGAGTCGAAGGCCTTAGCTATGTCCAGCTTTAACATCACCCTAGGTTCCTTCATGCGGTGTAGGAACCTCGCCGTCTGCTGGACTAACATAAAGTTATCATGGATGTTGCGCTTTCGAATGAAAGCGCTTTGGTTGCAATCCACCAGCGACTCCATCCTTGGGGCTAGCCTGTTAGCCAGGGTCTTTTAGCGAAAATGTGAGTTAGGCTAATGGGGCGATAGTCCCCTAGCGCGTTCGCGTCTGGACGTTTAGGCAACAGAATGAGCAGGGACTGGTTAAGGCCCTGAAACCTGTGCCCGCACATCGTGAATAACTTGGCGAACGCCGCCATGAAATCATCCTTCACCGTGGCCCAACAGCTTTGGAGAAACTCCGACGTGAAGCCGTCTGGGCCTGGCGCCTTACCGTGGGGAAGGTCCTTCACCACCCCCAGACCTCCTCCTCAGCGTGTGTTCGCGGTCTAGCGAGGTGCCTAGGAGGTCCTGAAAGTGGTTGAAGAAGGCCTCAGCCATGGCCGCGTAGTCAGAGATGACTACGCCATCAACCTGGAGATTGTGGATCACATTCTTCTGCCTTCGGTAGGAGGCATGCTGGTGGAAGAATGTCGTGTTAGCGCCCCCCTCACTGAGCCAGGCGATCTTCGCCCGTTGCCGCACCATCATGTGCTCTAGGGAAGCCAGCCCCAGGTAGGTCCGTTTGAGGAGTGCCCGAAGGTGGCGCTCATCCGGGGATAGCTGCCTAGATTCCCTAGCCAGGTCGAGCATCAGGACCACCTCCCGCGTTGTCATCAACTGCAGCTTAATACACCCCACCTTTTTGTCACTCCAGCTCATAAGTTGACGCGCCATATGTTTAATTTTGGCGGTGAGCCTACGAAATGGGTCTGGGTCCCCATCGATCACACCCCATGCTGACTGGACCACCTCGCTAAAGCCGTCAAGCTTCATCCAGTAGCGCTCAAACTGGAAGCGCTTCCTACCCACTGTCTACGTCGTGCAGTCGAGGGGTAGGGGGATGTGGTCAGCAACCACCGAAGCCAGGCAGCAGAGGGAGCAGCTTTTGTAAAGCTCCTCCCACCCTGCTGTGACGAACACCCTATCTAGTCTCACGAGGGTGGGGTTCTCTCGCTCGTTTGACCAGGTGTAACGGCGCCCATGCAGGTAAACTTTCTTGAGTTCACAGACATTGAGGAAGCGCCGGAACCTCTCCATCATTCTCCGGTCCAGGTTGCTATCGTTCTTATCCTCATCCTTGTAGATCAAGTTGAAATCCCCGTAGAGTGCCCAAGGGCCTGGTCGCCTGGAGCGCAGGGTCCGAAGCTCGGCAAGGAAGGCGATTTTATCGGCGTGTTCCTGCGGTCCGTAGACACATGTCAGCCACCACCCTGGGTCCCCTCCTGGCGGGTTCACCCTCGCTGTGACACTATTAGTATCTATGTGTGCGCTATCAAGCTGCACCCTGTTGCTATCCCAAGCCACGATAATCCCACCCCTCGTATCGGTAGCGGGCAAGCCGAAGTAGTCACCAAAGACCGTGCCTAGGGATTCCATTACAATAGAGGGAGTCACCAAAGACACTCCAATGTTTTGTGTGTTAAAAGCTCCTTCATGTTGTGCTCTTCTAACTATTCCCTACCTATGTTATGTTTCAATAGGTAGCTATTTGCTACAGTTTCACAAAATAAGAGATGAATATAAATAGCAAATAGTGACACGAATCTGCTATTATTTTGTGCAGCTATCAATCAACTCTGAAACATCTCTTCCTGGAATTGAAAAGGCACGATGGAACAGGTTCTGAGCTGGCATCTGTAACCATTAGTATTATACAAGCTTTACAAAATAATTTGGATTCAAGAGCAAAACAATACCAGGATCCTGCATTGATGCACATATTTCTAATGAACAACAATCATCATATTGTTAATTCTATCATCAGGTATGCTCTTTATGAAGTACATGCAAACTCATAATAAGTTAGGGTGTGAGTTCAGCATAATTGAAGTTCACTGAAATGCTCCCTTTCTTTTCTTTCAGATCAGATGCCAAGGATCTATTGGGCGATGATTGGATTCAAACGCATCGAAGGATTGTGGTGCAAAACGCAAATCAATATAAAAGGGTTGCTTGGGCAAAGGTTTCCTGGCAAGAAACCTTTGATTAATACTCATTTCTGCTATTTCTCTTGCATTTTGATGCCATCTTTTTAAATCTTTCATAAATATATATGTCTCTCTAAGAAATGCCAGGTGAAACACACTCTGAGTAAAAAACTATTTTGTTTAGCTACCAATAATGAATAGATAGGAGACAGAAATAATTGATGGCCTTGAGCTTACTAACATTGATGCAGTTCGTAGCATGGGAAATGGGATTGACCATCTGTTTCACAGTACCCTAATTTTTTGTTGCTAAGCTATGATTGTGGATAGGATTCTTTAGTGATGTAGGATTGTTCAGAAGGAATATCGCAAATTCCTGAACATTGCTTTCGCGACCGCTTTATCTGTTTTTTCCGATAAAGGGCGTTTTTATTACTTAAAGTTTAACCGCTTTATCTGTTACATGTAAAGTATGATATAATATTTCTTAGAAACTGGAAGTGCACTCGCAAAAAGATAGAGAAGTGAAAGTAGCAAATATATATGTGCATCGCCTTATTTTAGTTTGTTCCAATGTTGTAGGCGTTCCAATGCCTCTCTCGTCAAGATTGGTCTTTATCAGGAGGTTCGAGTTTAAGAACAGATGTGAAAGATAGGTTTGCTTATATGCACTGACTATTTCAGCATACTTTATTACCATGGTGGCTTATTATTCCATTTTGCAACATTGTTTTTCCCTATGATGCTATCAGATTCAGGTCTTTCAATGTGTTATTTGATGAGAATTATCAAAAGCAGCGTGGTTGGTCAGTTCCAGACTCAGAGTTGCGCGAGTCACTAAGACTCGCGGTTGCAGAAGTTATGTTGCCTGCATACAGATCTTTCCAAAAGCGTTTTGGGTATTCCCCTTGGCACCTGACACCTAATACTCTTAAACAATCAATTTTATTGCATGAACCCGGACCTAAGGATCATAACAACACTTAGTCAAACTTGCTTGTTTCCATACTTTTGTTTTGAACCCTAGTGGTAGTATCTTGAACCTAGCCCTGTGCTATATTTTGTATGTCATTTAGTGATGGTAAAAATATTATATGTTTGTGAATTATACGATTCTACCAGCATTTTAAAATAAAAATAGCCAGCTCACTTATTCCTCTACGTAGATGCACTTGGCAGCCATTTCGGAGGCACACTTATTATCTTTTTAATGTGCTGATTAGACATCTAGACCTGAATCCTAATCATGAAGGTTAGGTCAGTCCTTGAATTCTAAGCATGCAGGTTAGGTCAGTCCTTGTGTCAGATCGAGTTTATGCTTGTTTACGGTGCAAATTAACAGAGCATCGGCTTCGAGGGTTGGCAAATTACTATTTCCCAACACGTCTAATCTCAAGGATCAGAGAGGGTCGATAAATGGTCATGCCTCTAGGTTATAACTTCTAGTTCATGTTTAATTATTCTATAGCGCTTACAAAATGCTTTCTCAAACTGCAGGCCTCTCATGGAGAATCGCAAAGCACGTGAGAAATACGTCAAGCATACACCCGAACAGCTCGAGCTATTACTTGGGAATCTATTTGAGGGGAAACAAGAATGTGCTTGATAGTCGTGACGGTATTTCTGTGAATTGGACCCTGGGTTGTCCGTGTGGCTGCTCCTTTGTTTGGGTGCGTGATTTGTACAGAGTGCACGATCGTAGTTGTCAGCTAATTTTCTGTTTATGAGAGGAGTAGATGGTTCTGTGTGCTGAAAATATTTCTTTTCTGTGAGGGCAATGGTTTGCCCATGTATATTGGGAGATCGAAGGCGCAATGTTTCCGTTATTAAAGGAAAGGATTTGGGCTCGCATCCCGGGTTGGAAAGAAAGATTTTTGTCCAAGGCAGGTAAAGAGATTTTAATCAAAGCTGTTGCTCAGGATATCTTGACATACGCCTGCTTTGATTTATCAAAAGGATTATGTGATGGGATTGGTAGTATGATCTGCCAGTACCGGTGGGAACATGAGGATAATGAACATCGCATGCACTGGGTTGGCTGGGAAAAAATGACGCAGCCCCAGGAACATTGAAGGCTGGGGTTCAGGAATCTGCATTCTTTCAATCTAGCAATGCTGCCCCATCAGGCATGGCGACTACTCCAAGCCCCTGAATCTTTGTGCGCACAGGTTCTACGTGCTAAGTACTTCCTGAATGGTAACATTTTAGAGTCTACTCCTGTTTTAGGTATGAGCTATATCTGAAGAAGTATTCTGAGAGGTGCTGAAATTGTGAAAGAGGGAATGATTTGGAGAGTGGGCTCAGGGGAAAACATCAAAATTTGGACGGATCCGTGGATTCTGTGGACCGGCCAGAAACCTGTGACTGTTCAAGGCAATCACCTCCTAACCCAAGTATCAGAGCTTATTGATCCAGTGATGCAATGCTGGCACTAGCAAGTGGTTCTGCAGACTCTCAGCGCAGGATGCTACTGTTGTTCTCTGCATCCCTATATGCGAACAGCACGATGATTTTATTGCTTGGCATTTCAATCAGAAAGGGCTGTTCTCCGTCAAATGTTGTATACTGTGTTCACACTGATATGCTGCAGCGTCAAGCAATGACTAAGAGGGGAGAGCAGCTCTACAATATCGTGGAGGGAAAAGGCCTGGACCTCAATCTGGAACCTCAATTGCCCAGCTAAAGTCCAGCACTTCATGTGGCTGTTTGGTCACAATAGCCACCCTCTACGTATGAACAATTCCAGACATGGGTTGGAGCTGGACACCAAATGTGTGGTGTCTGACAAATAGGTTGAAGATTGTGGCCACCTTGTCAAAGATGCCAAGAAGCTATGGAGAGCGGCCAAGCTCGATCATGTGCGGTTAGCCTGCAGTCCCCTATGCAGATTGTCAAGCATGTAGCGGGCATGGCCGAAGAAGAAGGACTAAAAACAGTGTGCATCCTCCGGCTGTGGTGGCCTGAACGGAACAAAGCCAACCATGCTTTCTCAAACTGCAGGCCCCTCATCGAGAACAGCAATGCGCCTGGGAAATACATCAAGCATATTTCCGAGCAACTCGATCTGTTCCTAGGCAATCTATTCGAGGGGTAACAAGAACGCGCGTGATTGCTGCATTTTCGTGAGGACGTGGCGATATTTCTGTAAATTGGAGCATCGGTTTTTCCATGTGGCTGCTCCTTTGTTTGGATGTGTGATTTGTACAGATTGCACGTTCGTAGCTGTCAGTTATTCTTTTTTGTTTTGTTTATCAGAGTAGGCGGTTTCAGTGTGTTGGTTTCTTTGTTTCCTTTCCTTTTGGGGGGAATGGAATGCTGGATTTCTTGTTAGATTCAGACAGTACCTGCAGCAATCCAGCGTCCATGTAGTTATCGGTCTATTGCCAGATAAACATGTATTCCTTGTTTGGGCTTTTAGCTGTATCGCAATAGAGTTGACCATAGTGATGAGTGGTCCAGTTCTGAATCTTATGACAATAGTGGACCACAGTGGTGAGTGGGCTCGCTTGCTGGTTTTGTTATGGTCACTTTACCTATAGACTTAAGGCTGAGCACATGCAAGCACTTTGAGACCATCTCTTGCTATCATGTGGGCCCATTTTCCATGCTACACGCCAAGCGTTGCAAAGCACTATTCTTCCCTGGGATTCCTAATCTTTTTCTTCATCCCTGATCTTGCATCTCGGATCGGTTGTCCCGCGCCGTTCCCCGGGCTGATTCGGCCGATTCCCACATCCCAAGTCTGCCATGGATGGTGCCGTCCCGAGCTCACCGGCCCGAGGAATGGCAGTGAACCACTACCAAATGTTTTGCTTTACTCCGAAGCTTCCCGTTGTTCACCCACAAATTTTGGGCTTCCAAACGGGACGATTTACGACACGACGGAATGCCAACTAGCCACGTGGCACGTGATTTTGTGGAAGTTGTTGCCCTGCCGTTATTTGGAAAAATTGGTGGCTCACATCCTGTCGCGCCGGGACATAGAAAATGGAATGTTATCTCGATATAAATTCCAAAATTTTGATGATCTAACCACTATCATCCAACCATAAAATCTACTCACTCCGTTCCAAAATAAGTTACTTGGATTTATCTAGATTCTCATGTATCTAGACATGTTTTAGTGTGGATACATTTGAATCTATACAAATTCAAGTCACTTATTTTGGGACGGATGGAGTATATGATAAAACTTTAAAAATATTTATCGTCACAAAATACATTGTAACCACACCAAGTGGCAATGCCTTGCAAATGGCGAGGGGAAGCTCGCGTATCCATCTAGTATTTACTACTTTTGGCCACACATAGCTCTTGTCTTGGGACTTAGTGAGCTTACTTAGTAGTTAGGCACATTATTCCATGATTGGTTTGGACTTCAGAAGGATCTACACTATTTTCTTTGTCGTCGGAATCAGGCGATAAAAGGACTTCAGGACCCTTTGAGAGCGGAAGCAACGCCGCGCGGACAATTGTGTCAGCAAGTTTTTTTATTAGTTTCGGCTTGGTGATCATATGGATGCCATTTATTATTTCTGTTAACACCTGGTCAAGGATGTTTGATTTGAGCTTTAGTGGGGGAAAGTACTGAATGTTGCACAAACACAGTGTGGCTGCGAAATTTTCGTGTGAAATGTGCTATCTTTTGTTGTCAAACAGAAAGTAGAGTGGATGTTGAGATGAACTAGAAACTCATATATTTCTACAGCCAGAATTTCTGTCGGATTTTTTCTGTTTATATATACTATTCATCGGTGTAAATTAAAGTTGACCACAGTGGTCTTGTTAGAGTTGACGGCAGTGATCACTGGTTCTGTATTGTTTTAGAGTTGACCACAGTGATGACTGGCATTGATTCCTTGTTTTGTTCTGGTCTCCTTACCTACTACTTTTAGGCACAGATGCAAGCCAGTATTGTATTGTATTAGGTATTGGTGAGCTTACTGACTGAAACATTCTTCGTCGACTTGCTCGGACGGAGTATTATCTCCTTTGTCGTCAGAAACACAACATATTAGGAATTCAGAACCCTTGTAGCGGAAGCAACGCGGATGATTACGTCAACAAGGTTTTTATTATGAACGCTAATTCAGCTTCTGATCGTATGAGAAGGCCACTGTTATGTTAACATCATCTGGTCAATGCTGTCTGAATTCTGATTGAGCCAGGCTGAGGGAGAAGAACCAATTGCCCTCGCTTGTGTGGTTGTCTGGTGCGCGCGGAAGAAAACACGCGTTTCAAGAGATCCTGGGAAGGAATATTGTGCTAAATTCCGTGTGGAGTATGCATTTTTTGTGCACTGTCGAGCACAAAACAAGTCGATGCTTTGATAATCTAGAAACTGCTATGTTTCAACGTTACTACGTGAGCCAGAAATTCCATCAGATTTTCGTGGCAATTTCCTACGAGTGTATCTGAGCTCTTTATTGTGACCAAACTCAAATCAACAACCTCTGACAGGGTGACAAGAATCCGAGCAGTTAATATTTTTTGAGTGATGCCACACAGACACACTAAAGCATACGGTTTTTGCACTACGACATTGAACCCAATCCGTCCAAGCACTAAACTAAAACTGCAGCGCACCACCGGATTACTCGTATGCAAGTCACTTCTGATTTTTTTTTACAATGTTCTCAAGTACATTAAATAAACAAATAACACCAGAAACATCCGTGGGACAGTTGTTCCAGAAAAAACCCACTGTAATCATTTAGAAAAAATATGAGCAATCCTTTAGAAGCAAATATTTGGAGTAGAATCGTCCGCCGCTCGAAACCGCTCGAAACGTCCAGGCTGTCAAGTTGAAGGAAATAGAAAGGATTAATGACATTCTTATAATTAGCCAAAAAATGGTAAACATTGAATTGCATATATAGCAAGGCTAGTTTCTTCAGAGGACTTGATTGCATATATACTACTCCCTTGGTCGTTTGGAGTATGAGATAAAAACATGCGTTCTAAGAGATTTTAGAAAGGAGTAATGCTTGTAGTGCTGCCAAAATACACATTTCTTGGGAATTATGTGTGATATATACATTTTTTGTGCACCGCCAAACACGAAAAAAGAATATGGGTGGTCAAATGTACAAAGAAACCGGTATTTTTTTGCGTATGCAAGAATTTTCATCAAATCTTCATGATTTTCCTACAAGTGTATTTGAATACTTTCTTCTGACCCAACTCAAGCCAACAACTATTGAATGGATGGCAAAGTCTGAGCTGTTACTTTTCGTTGACATTATTGTTGCGAAATATATTACACAAGGGAACAGATTACACCAGAATCATCCAGACATGGGACAGTTGTCCCAAGAAAACAGAACCCCCCTATAAAACATAGATAATTTGCCCTTAAGTCCTCTAAAAAATATATGCAACAAATCAGAATTTATTCTGGAAAGGAATAATACGGGTAAATGTTAGCCAAAACAAGAATTTCTATGGAACATGCATTAATATTTGTGTATTTTCAAACACGAAAAAGATCATTGTTCAAATGTACTAGAAACCAGTATTTTCCAGCTCATGCTAGAATTTCCATCAGATTACTTGACAATTTCTGTGAGTATATTTGATTTTTTTCTTGTGACTAAACTCAAGTCAACAACGCTGACCAGACGGAAAATTATGTGAATCATTACTTTCTCTTTTGACATTGTCCCAAATATATTAATTAGAAAACAAATTACACCGAAAACATCTAGGCGTGGAACATATATGTTCTGAAAAAGCGGAAGCTCCTGCAAAAATACAGAAATTACAAGCAAAACATTGGGAGCAAATCTTTGAAACACTCCATCGAGCCGAAATAAATATAAGGGAATAATACCATTCATAAAATTAGAGAACAAAAATAAATGGTAAACATCGAACTGGGTAAACCAAACTTAGATTCAGAGGGCAAAAGGAGTACAATAAATACTTAAAAAATAACACCATACAAAATCCGTGAGATAGTTGTTCCAATAAATAGATAGAAAAGTCACCGCAAACACATAAAAGATACAAGCAAGCCCTTAGAAGCAAATATTTGGAGCAGAATAGGCTCCCACTCGATGTGTCCTGCCTTCAAGCCGAAGGAAATAGAAATGAATAATGTCAATCTTATAATTAGCCCCAAACAAGTTAACATTAAATTGGATTGACTATGAAAGTACTAGCATATATACAAATCCTTATTTTAACAATTGTCTACGAAAGTACTAAATTGCCCTCCTGTGGTCCTTTGGTGTATGCAAGAAAACGTGCGTCCTAAGAGATTTCAGAAAGGAGTAATGTTTGTAATGCTCCAAAATACGCATTTCTTGGCAATTTTAAGCGAAATATACATTTTTTGTGCACCGTCAAACACAAGAAAACAAGTGCTCAAATGTAAAAGATTTTTTTTTGGTGTGCCAGAATTGTCATCAAATATTCATGATTATTTCGAGTGTATTTGAATACTTTCTTGTGACCCAACTCAAGTCAACAACTATTCACCGGATTGCAAAATCTGAGAAGTTACCTTTTGTTGACATTGTTCCTGAATATACGAAATAAAGGAGCAAATTACACTAGAATCATCAAGATGTGGGATAGTTGTCACTAAAATACCATGGAATCCCCTATAAAAGATAGAAAAATGCAAGCATGTCCTCAGAAAAAATTATATGGAACAAATCAGAATTTATTCTGGAAAGGAATAATACTAGTAAATGTTGGCCAAAATAAGCATTTATGTCGAATATGCATTAATATTTGTGTATTGTCAAACACAAAAAATGTTGTTGTTCAAATGTACTAGGAACAAATATTTTCTGCTCATGCCAGAAATTCCATCAAATTGCTTGATAATTTTTTATCAGTATAAGATTTTTTTCTTACCATACACAAGTCAACAAACGGTGACAGACAAATATGTGAGTCATCATTTTCTCTTTTGAAATTGTCGCACATATATTAATTAGTAAAAATATACCAGAAACATCCAGACCAGGGAAGATGTTCTAAAAAAGAAGAAACCCTTGCAAAACATAGAAATTGCAAGAGGACCCTTGGGAGAATATCTTTGAAACAAAATCCTCCAACGCCTCCGCCACCAAGCAGAAGGAAATAGAAAGGATAATACCATTCTTGAAAGTATCCAACAAAAGTAAATGGTAAACATTGAAGTAATTTGACTGGTTATGAAAGTTGTGGCATATGTGCAAATCTTATTTGTTTAATATTTATGCGGAATATGATAGAAACTGGTATTTCTCTTTGCTGCCAGATTTCCATCAAATTACTTGACAATTTTCTATGAATATGTTTCATTTTTATTCTAACAAAACTCAAGTCAACAACCCCTCACCAGATGGCAAAAATATTAGTCATTACTTTTTATTTTGACATTATCCAAAATATATTAATTCGAAAATAAATTAGGCCAGAATGATCCAGGCCTAGGACATATGTTCTAAAAAAGCACAAGCCCCTGAAAAATACAGAAATTACAAGCGGACCCTTGGAAACAAATCTTTGAAATAGAATTTGCCGCCAAGACGAAGAAAATAGGAAGGAATATTGCCATTCTTGAAATTAGCCAACAAAAGTAAATGGTGAACATTGAAGGAATCGAGCTGTTGTGGAACATATGCAAATATTTTCTCTTTAATATTTATGCAGAATATGATAGAAACTAGTATTTCTCTTTGCGTGCCAGAATTTGCATCAAATTACTTGACAAATTTCTATGAGTATGTTTGATTTTTCTTCTAACTAATCTCAAGTCAATAACCCCTCACCAGATGGCAAACATGTTAGTCACTACTTTCTTTAACATTGTCCAAAATATAAACATTAGAAAAAAAATTAGGCCAGAAAGGTCGAGGCCTAGGAGAGATGTTCTAAAAAAGCAGAAGCCCCTGAAAAATACAGAAATTACAAGCGGACCCTTGGAAACAAATCTTTGAAACAGAATTCACCACTAAGCCAAAGGAAATAGAAAGGATGATACCATTCTTGAAAGTATCCAACAAAAGTAAATAGTAAGCATTGAAGGAATTTTGCTGGTTATGACATTTGTGGCATATGTGCAAATTGTTTTTCTTTAATATTTATGCAGAATATGATAGAAACTGGTATTTCTCTTTGCTGCCAAAATTTTGATCAAACTACTTGAACATTTTCTATGAACACTAGTAAGTGTGCCCGCACAACGCACGTCTCTACACGACACATGTTCTGATTAAGATGAAATGACCACCTCACTTACGCATTACATAGTACATGTAAAGTTTCGAAAGAAATTACAGACACGGTGACCATGATCAACATGCCATTTCGACAAGATGGAATTATATTGAACAAAAACACCATCATAGAATCTCTTGTATAGATGCTTATGTCTGAATAGCAATAAAAGGAAGGAAAAATTCTTCAGGGACACAGCTCCGGTGGCGTGTAACCTAAGGCGATTAGTTGCAAAAGTAAATTGTTTAAGGAAGCAAAAGTAATATTTGAATCACATATAGCCATAGAGCCTTATTCATTTTATACTCCCAACATCGATGGTGACTTAACAAGGTGTTATATTTTATATAAAACAGGAGAATAAGTCTAGCAGAAGGGTTCTGCTGAAGTAAAAAAATCCAATATGCTCAATGGACATGGTTTTCTTGACCCCAATGCTCACTGAAACGACATCATCAGGTAGGAGTAGCACGCTTGGTGCTTGAAACTTGTGCATCAGAAGTATCCATAGAATTATATTCTGATTGGTTCATATTATGGTGCAACAGCTATAACTTAAGCGAATTACCCTGGTAGAGAAGATATAAGCCGAGGAACGGATTAATGAATTTTGCACAGGAAATAATATATTCAAACTGGACCAACTAAAAAATGACCCTTATGCTAGAGAAGTAATTGAAGCTGCGCTTCGAAAATACGTTCACTATGTATACCTGAACAAATGGGCATATGGAAGCATAACACACCATGGCAGTGGCAATGCATATACATCAAAATATCTTTGGAGTAATCTACTCAAACTAAACCTAGCTGAAATAAAGGAAGAAGACCGGTCATGAATTTGCAAAGCAATCTAGAGGACATATCAGTAGTATAAAAGGTGTGATCAAACATGTAATTGTGAATAAAACTAAAACTAACAAGGCAGCTAGCAAAAGAGATTTTAAAAGTTGAATCATTCTCAAGTTGGCAGCTACATCCTTGACCATTATGAAGAGAACACATCCGTTCTCTATGAAAAACAAAGTCAGACCCGCATTACTATATGTACAATAGTCATACATCTCTAGATGCAAACAAACAAATCCAGAGATTTATCTTAACATTTCTTTTAAGACTACGCCTTCATACATCTTTCCACTGTCATCCCGACATCACCAACAAGTTCACACGTGAGACTACAATCTAGTACTAAGATATATCAAAGAATTGGATTTTTATGCTCTGTTTCAGCAATACAGTCTGCTTTCGTCGTTGCCATTTCCAAATCCTCCAACAACCTTCCATTCTCTTGTACCTCTGAAGCATCAGCTGCATCTCGAAACACCAATTTATCAGTAACTTCACAACTCAATAATTCTATGAAATACAAAGATGTTACGATCTCACATCTTATTGCAGCAAATGAATATGTCTATTTCAAGTTTATAATTTATGGATGTACATATGTAGTGTTAAACTAAAGCATCATTATTATTCAAATTGTACTAACTAAATAATGACCATTATGTTAGAGAAGTAATTGAAGCTGCACTTAAAAAATAAGTTCACTATGCATACCTGAAGATACGGGCATATGGAGGCACAACACTCCATGGCAGTGACAATGCATATACATCCAAGTATCTTTGGAGCAATCTCCTCAAACTGAACCTAGCTGAAATAAAGGAAGAAGACCATTCATGAATTTGCATAGCAACCTAGAGGACATAAAACGAAAATCAGCAAGGCAATAAGCCAAAGAGATTTTAAAACCCAAATCTTTATCAAGCTGATAGCTACATCCTTGACCATTATGAGAGAACACATCTGTCCTCTATGAAAAACAAAGTCAGACTTGCACTAGTATATTTCTAACAGTCACATATCTCTAGATGCAAACAAAAAAATCGGAGATTTATCTTACCATTTTTGTTAAGACTGCATCTTCATACATCGTTCCACACATCACGAACAAGTTCACACATGAGAGACTATAATCTAGTACTAAGATATATCAAAACTATTGAATTTTTATGCTCTGTTTCACCAATGCAGTCTACCTGTCACTTTTGCCATTTACAAATCCATTGACAGCCTTCCATTCTCTTGTACCTCTGAAATATCAATTTATCAGTAACTTCACAGCCCAACAATCCTATGAAATACGAAGATGTCATGATCTCACATATTATTGCAACAGATGCATATGTCTATTTCAAGTTTATAATTTATGGATGTATATATGTGGTGTTAAATTGAAGCCTCATTATCATCCCCTTGCATTGGCGAATACGTCAAATGGCACCTTTTGTAGTGGTTTTGAGGTTTGTGGCCTTGCGGGGTCTTTAGTGGGAGCAACCGGGAAGAGGATACGACAACAACCACGTCTACGCCACCCCAGCGGCGGCATGTCTACGCTGCACACCTGGCTCAGTGGCATCTACAGTGGGATGTAGCGAGCGGCTGGCCCATCGGCGTGAGGCCAAAGAGAGAAAAAATATTGTACTGACATGACCATTGGGCGGACAGGTAGGTGTAAGGTCCTAGCACGACACGGGATGTAGAGGCAACGCGATGGAAGAAATCAAGCGTGCCACCCACCGATGGGTAGGCAGAGGTGTGGATCGAGCTACCTGGTGATATCAATACACACACTCGGTTCACCTCTGGTCATGTCGCAACTCTACAAGGTTGCAAACTGTGGCAAATTGGCTAAGAATTTCATATAGCATCTGATTTATCCACTTGCTCTGCTTCTAACTAATCCACCATGATAGTCATGGCCTATTCCCGCAACACCTCCAGTGAAGGGCGACTTTGTGGATCCGGTCGAGTGGGTTGATGAAAAATCGAGGCAGCATCACAAAAATAGGATTACACACTATCATCTACAAAAACTAGGAGATGGAGGTTGCTTGTGTACCCTACCTGCACCGGAGAGGATACCCTACCTGCACCGAAGAGGAAGGAACAACGGAGTTTTTGGCGGAGGCATGTAGTCCTCCGAAATGGCCAGATCAGATGATCACACACCCTGCTCGGTTCCCACTCAACTCTCGCGACCGCTCACTTCTTGGCACGCTTGTCGCCGCCCTCTGCGCCTGTCGCTCTGCGCCGCCGACGCGTTGTATCCAATTCAGAGGAGTGGATCCGAGGAAGATATGTGGAGGAGGAAATCCCATGGGTTGAGGAATCGGGGGAGCAAGGGGAATTGGAAATTGCAAATTAATGCAAGGTTGAGGACACGGGGTATAGTTTAATTTTTTGTTCTGTTGATGTGGGATAAGTGCTCTGTCCGACGTTGCAAATTGCTATGTGCACACAGAGATCTGATTAGTGGGCCTGCTTGTATGATTTTGCTTCTTTCGTGTATGATTTGTGGGGTACATTTAGCAAAGTTCTTGTCCTCTCCTTTATAAGTAGTAGAGATGCGGGATAAGTGCTCTGTCCGACGTTGCAAATTGCTATGTGTACACAGAGATATGATTAGTGGGACTGCTTGTATGGTTTTGCTTCTTTCGTGTATGATTTGTGGGGTACATTTAGCAAAGTTCATGTTCTCTCCTTTATAAATAGTAGAGATGCGGATAAGTGTCCGATGTTGCAAATTGCTATGTGCACACAGAGATCTGATTAGTGGGCATGCTTGTATGGTTTTGCTTCTTTCGTGTATGATTTGTGGGGTACATTTAGCAAAGTTGTTGTTCTGTCCTTTATTAGTAGTAGAGATAAGTGTACTCGCAAGAAATTCTCTGAACTATAATTCATAAAAAATTGTGTCCTTACAAAATCTTCACCATCAATCTTGGATGCAACCACTTCCTTTCTAAACAGAAAAGATGTCTCACAAATTTATAACCAGACATTGACATAGATGTAAGAATACACGGTCAAATTGAAAAGAAGGATCACATCCATTTTTTACATTGAAGCATGCCAATATGCTTGATCCTCTTGTACGCCTCTAGCAGCAGAGGGAAAAGATTCCTCTCACCCTTCACAATAAACTGCAAGAAAAATCCTCACAACCTTCTCCTTGAAGACGAAGGTCTCGAAGTCGAGCGATGAAATGGTGGTGCTGATCACCGATGCAGACACAACCTTGACAGCCATGGTGGGAAGGGAATCGAGATCTAGGGACTGCACAAATCGTGGAGATGAAGTGGAGTGTGGTTATGTCATCAGGCGTGGAAGGAGGGACTCCGCTGCGTCGACAGCGGTGGGATTCCATCGGTGGCGGGGTTCTGGTGCACTGGGGGTAGCCGATAGAGGTTGGGGAGGCGCGTCCCTCGGTGGCGCACGGGCGGCATCACACACAGGATTTCTCGGGTGGGGGAGGCAGCGGGACATGCGGAGGAAAGAGAGCATCAAAATGTTTTTTTGACTGAGCGGTGGCAGGAAGTGTAATATCTCTAAACATTCAGTGCCAAAACCGTGTGGAGACGTTGAGATTAGATTGGACAGTCTCGATGTTTCTAATGTTTGATGTCAAAGTGGATGTTTGACGTCAAAGTGGACGTACCAACACCAACTTCTTTTTAATAGTAAAGATGTTTGATTTTTCTTCTAACTAAGCTCAAGTCAACAACCCCTCATCAGATGACAAAAATCTTAGTCATTACTTTCTATTTTGACATTGTCCAAAATATATAAATTAGAAAGTAAATTAGGCCAGAAACATCCATGCCTAGGACAGATGTTCTAAAAAAACAGAAGCCCTTGAAAAAATACAGAAATTATAAGCGAACCCATGGAAACAGATCTTTGAAACATAATTCACCGCCAAGACGAAGGAAATATGAAGGAATAATGTCAGTCATGAAATTAGCTAACAAAAGTAAATGGTGGACATTGAAGGAAAATTGAGCTGGCTATTGAAGTTGTGGCATATGTGCAAATATTTTTACTTTGATATTTTATGCATAATATGCTAGAAACTGGTATTTCTTTTTTGCATGCCAGAATTTCCATCAAATTACTTGACAATTTTCTATGAATATGTTTAATTTTTCTTCTAACTAAACTCAATAACCCCTCATCAGATGGCAAAAATGTTAGTCATTACTTTCTCTTTTGAAATTGTCCAAAATATATTACTTAGAAAACAAATTACGCCAGAAAGATCAAGGCCTAGGACAGATGCTCTAAAAAAGTAGAAGCCTCTGAATAAATACAGAAATTACAAGCGGACCCATGGAAATAAATCTTTGAAATAGAATTCGCTGCCAAGCCAAAGGAATTAGGAAGGAATAATGACATTCTTGAAATCAGCCAACAAAATTAAATGGTGGACATCGAAGGAATTGAGCTAGTTATGGAAGTTGTGGCATATGTTCCATAGCTAGCTATGTAAGTTGTGACCCAACTCAAGCCAACAACTGTTGTTGACTGGATGGCAAAATCTGAGATATTACTTTTTGCTTACATTATTGTTTCGAAATATATTGTACATGGGAACAAATTGCACCAGAATCATCCAGTTGTGCGACAGTTGTCCCAAGAAAACACAAACTCCCTATAAAACATAGATAATTGCAATCAAATCCTCAGAAGAAAATATATAGAACAAATCAGAATTTATTCTGTAAAGGAATGATACTAGTAAATGTAGGCCAAAATAAGCACTTCTATGGAACATGCATTAATATTTGTGTATTGTCAAACATGAAAAAGATAATTGTTCAAATGTACTAGAAACCACTATTTTTCAGCTCATGCCACAATTTTCATCAAATTACTTGACAATTTCTATTATAATATTTGATTTTTTTCTTGTGACTAAACTCAACCGAACAACAGCTCACCAGGCAAAAATGTGATCCATTACTTTCTCTTTTGACATTGCCCCAAATATATTAAATATAAAACAAATTACACTAGAAAATTCAAACATGGGACATATATGTTCTAAAAAAAAGAAGCTCCTACAAAAATACAGAAATTTCAAGCGAACCATTGGGAGCAAATCTTGAAAATAATCCGCCGCCACTCGAAATGCCTCCACCACTAAGCCAAAATAAATAGAACGGAATAATACCATTATTAAAATTACCCAACAAAAAGTAAATGGTAAACATCGAATTGGGTTGACCAAACTGCAAAAATCCAAGTTATTACATTTTCATTGTTCCCAAGTATATTAGATAAGTAAAAAAGTAACACCAAAAACATCCATTGGACCGTAGTTCCAAGGAAAAGACAGAAAAGGCACGAGAAACACATAAAAGATACAAGCAAGCCCTTAGACGCAAATCTTTGGAGTAGAATCGTCTGCGGCTCGAAGTGCCCAGTTGTCAAGTTGAAGGAAATAGAAAGGAATAATGTCATTTTTATAATTTTCCGAAAAATGGTTAACATTAAATTGGATTGTCTATGAAAGTACTAGTGATACGTCCATTTTACATCACTATTCTATGTCTTAATTCACTATTATTCATTGATATATTTCGTATTGAGAGGTGATACTTATGTTATTTCACATGTTTTTGCATGGTTATGACTTTTGGAGCATGGACCGCTGCAGTCATGATTCTGATGGAAAAGGTGTTGTTTGGAGGCAAAATTCGCGAAGATCAGAAAATCTAGAAAAATATACGGAAAATCCTATTTTTCCAAAAGACTAAGGATGCCAGAAGACGGAGTGGAGATGGGCCACAGGGGGCCCACACCACCCCCTGCCGTGGGCAGCCCTAGGCCGCGTCTAGAGGTGGTGTGGCCACCCTGGCCCACTCCATCCTCTCCCCTTTGGCGTATATCAACCTCCCGAAACCCTAAGACTGGGAGAGCGACCATAGAAAGATTCCACCGCCTCTGCGGGGCGGAAAACATCGAGAGAGAAAGATCTCTCCGGCAGACAGATTTCTGCCGGGAGAATTCCTTCCCGGAGAGGGGAGATCGTCGCCATCAACACCATCATCAAGCTGGACTTCATCGGGATCATCATCATCACCACCACCATCATCACCATCAGCACCCTCATCACCATCTCCATATTGCTGTAACAATTGAGTTGAATCTTGCATTAGTTCATAGGGGAAACTTTCTCGGTGTTGATTACTCTTTGTAGTTGATGCTATTGAGTGAACCATTGAATTATTGTTTATGTTCAGATTGGTATACATCATTATTCCATCTCTGATCATGATCCATATGATGTCTTGTGAGTAGTTCGTTTTGTTCCTGAGGACATGGGAGAAGTCATGTTGTTAGTAGTGGAGTTGTGTTGAGAGAGATTCAATAGACTGTTATTTAAGTTGTGGTGTACTTCTTCTAGTGGTGTCATGTGAACGTCGACTACATGACACTTCACCTATATGGGCCAAGGGGAATGCATTGTGTATTTGGCTACTAATCGTAGGGGTTGCCGGAGTGACAGAAACCTGAACCCCCGTTAGGAAACCATTGCACAAGAGACGTAAGGGTCTTAAAGTTTAAAGCTGTGGTTAGGTTTCTACCTTAATTACTTTCTTGTAATTACGGATGTTTGCAAGGGGTATAATCACAAGTATGTATTAGTCTTGGATGGGGCGGTACATTAGCACAGGTTCACCCACACAACACTTAGCAACCTAAAGAAGATTAATCAACTATATGAAGTGAAAGCACTTGACAGTCTTCCCATGTGTCCTCGAGAACGTTTGGTCATCTTAAGTAATACAACCGGCTTGTCCTTTGCTGCATAAAGGATTAGGACACTTGCTGCATTTATTCCTACTTTTTTTTATATGCTCGTACTTTATTTACTTACTTTATCAAAAACCCCTAAAAATCCGTTTGCTAAGTATTTGCAGAGAATTCCTGATCCATACCACTAGCCAGCACCTTCTGCTCCTTGTTGGGTTCGACACTCTTACTTATCAAAAATACCGCGATACACCCCCTATACTTGTGGGTCATCAAGACTATTTTCTGGCGCCGTTGCCGGGGAGTGAATCGCTATTGGAGAGTGGAACTGGTAAAGGAAACTTCTACTGTGAGTATTGTTTACTTCTGCTAGTTGCTTTATTTTTGTTATGGATAATTCGCTGAGTTTCTTATTTGGTAATGCTACTACCACTGCTAAGGTAGTAGATAAACCACCACCTGCTGAGAATGATGCTTTCAAAATACCTACAAGAATTATTGATCGTGTTATAGATAACTACTATGTTGGAGATGGTACTGTCCATCCTGGTGATCATTTGCTCTTTATACACGAATTATGCGGGTTGTTCAAGTGTGCAGGTATTACTACAGATCAAGTTAAGAAGAAGTTATTCTTATTATCACTAAAAGGAAGAGCTGAGGAATGGTATAAGCTGCTGAAGAATGGTCAAGCTCTGGAATGGGAGGAAATAGTGCCTCTCTTTTATTCAAAGTTTTATCCTCCTAGTGAGATTCATAAAGATCGGAATCAAATATACAACTTTTGGCCTCTTGATGGAGAGAGTACAGCTCAAGCTTGGGGGAGATTGAAGTTACTAATGCTCAAATGCCCCATTCATGAGCTTCCCAACAATATTATTATCAATAACTTTTATGCAAGGCTCCCTCTACATGATAAGGATTTATTGGATGCTTCTTGTGCTGGATCATTCACTCGCATGGAAGAAGAAGCTAAATGGGATCTTCTAGACCGTATTCAAGACAATGCTGAAGCTTGGGAGAATGACAAAGGTAGAAAGTCAGGTGTAAATTATGATTATGAATGCATTGAATCTTTTATGGGAACTGATGACTTTCAAAATATTAAAAATACTTATGGTCTAGACTCTCAAGCTATTGCTTCTTATTTTAAGGCTTTTGCTTCCTACATTGAAGTGCCTAAAAATAAGTGGAATAAGTATCATGAACCTTATAAAGATATTGCTAAGAGTGTTTCTGCAAGAAATACTGAAGTTTATACTGCTAATCATGTCTTACCTAAACCTTATATTGAGAAAATGCCTTTCCCAGTTAAGATTAAGGAACACTCTATGATAGCTAGTATGGTTAATGAAAGTACAAATAAAGCCGTTGAACCTGATAAACAAATGGTTGATGAACCTATAATAGCAAGTGTGAAAGACTTTGTCACTAAGTATGAAAAGGAGGCACACACTATCCTTTGTAAGGATACCTCTAATATTGTTTCGCAAAGTAATGCTATGAGAGCTAGTATTCATGTGTTTTCTGTTAGAATAAGTGATCATTGCTATCATGGTTCCTGTGATAGCTATATTGTTAAGTTTATGCATGATACTGAAAGTTACTATGAAAGAGGGAAAAGTGTTCTTATGCATCTCAATAATCTCAAGTTTCCTCGTTTTATGCTGAACGTTTTTATGTTGCACTTCTTTTGCCTTCTTATGAAAGTAGCCTTTGGTTTCAACAACTTGTTTGTTTACAAAATTCCCTTGCATAGGAAGTGGGTTAGACTTAAATGTGTGTGTGTGTTTTTGCTTCTTAATGCTCCCTTTCACTTCAATTCATATTCCTGAGTGAGCTTCTTCAAGATTATCGTGCCCATCTTAATGGCTATAAAGAAAGAGCTTTATGGGAGACAACCCCATTTGTTTTTGCTTTCAATTTGTTTTTTGTTTCTTTGAGTCTTGGAAGTTATTACTTCGGTAATAACCGCTCCTTATCCGTTTTGTTTGGTTTTTGTGTCAAGATCAACCTCTAATGAGAGAGAAGTAATATTTGGGGAAGTTGTTGTCCCGAAACAGATTTTTGTGCTTCACCGTAAAAATTCGTGACAGATCTCTGTATGTCGGATTGAGCTTTAATTTTTTGTGCTTCTGCCCCGGGTTGTTATTTAACTTTCGTTAGTTTTGCACTTTTTGATTTGAGCAACAAAAGATTTTCTAAAAAATTGATCTTTACCTGCTGGTCTGTTCTGACAGATTTTGCCACTCTTGCATTTGCCTCTTTATTCGATTTCCTTTTTGAATTTTTTTGGGCTTTCGGAAGGAGTTGCTACAGTAGCTTATGTTTTGTTGGTTTTTAATGGAAATTGAGCTCAAAATGTTTTACCACTTCATATATACTAATGTTGCTAATGAGAACCGTGTGGAGTTTTGTGAGAAAGAAATTTCTAGGTAATGGAGATAATGGTGTAATAAGGAAGAGAAGGGTTTTATGACTCAAGTAATAAGTGTATGAAGATAAAGATATTGATATTACTCAAGTGGTGACTCCGGAAGAATCTACTAGATACCAAATTCAGAGACCTGCAGAGTCTGTTTTCAAATAGGTAACGGTTCTGGTAAGAAAAGTTCCACGAAAATACAATCCAACTATGTTTTTGCAGTTTTTAGTCAATAAGGAAAGCTACGAAGCGAAAAAGGGATGGAAACGGAGCCAGGGTGGCTCACACCACCCTGTGACGCGGGTGATGGCTCAGTGCACGGCGCCCAGAAAAATGCTTGATGGCGGTGTTGATATAGAGCTCGTTGGGAACCCCAAGAGGAAGGTATGATGAGCACAGCAGCAAGTTTCCTCAGTTATGAAACCAAGGTTTAATCGAACCAGTAGGAGCAAGGAAACACCCCAAAGGTGTTACTAGTTGAGCTTTGGCAGGGCGCACTACCGGTGCTAGTAGCAACGTGGAGACCTGCACAACACAACCACAGAACTTTGTCCCCAACTTGCGATGAGGTTGTCAATATCACCGTGTTTTGCGAAAAACAAAGGATTAAACGTATCGAATGGAAAGAAGTAAAAGTTTGCAGAAATTAAACACAAAGCAGTAAAAGATTGTAGATTGAATATAAAAGACAAGGACCGGGATCCATAGTTCACTAGAGATGGCTCTCCTTAGATAGCTAACATGCTGGGTGAACAAATTACAGCGGGGCAATTGACAAACACCGAGAAAGCAATACATGCATATACTAATCATCTTGACTCCTTTGAGACTTGATTGGGCATTACAACATAATACATAGACCGCCATCCAATTGCATCTATGACTAATAATCCACCTTCAGGTTATCATCCGAACCCCCTCTAGTATTAAGTTGCAAGCCACAGATTATTGCTTTATGAACTGCGTGTAAAGTAAACAATATGATTGTTCTATGAGCAAAGGATTGTTGTTTTCTCCCTAGTAGCAACAACACATCTAGTACCTTAGAGATTTATGTCACTTCCCCAGATTACCAGAGGCATGAACCCATTATCGAGCATAAATACTAATTCTTGGAGTTGTAGCATCTACTTGGCCAAGATAGCTACTAACAACGGAAAGCATGCAAGATCACAAATAACAAAGACATGATAGAATCAATAATCAATCTGAAATAGCATCTCAATATCCATCGGATCCCCGCAAACACAACATGCAGAATTACAAATAGATGATCTTGATCATGAACGGAGCTCACAAGATCTAAACATGAAAGCACAAAGGAGGAGAACCAGCCATCTAGCTACTACATGGATCCGTAGTCCAAGGATGAACTACTCACGCATCACACCGGAGGCTTGCATGGTGATGAAGAAGGCCTCCAGGGTGAATTCCCCTCTCCGACAGGGTGCCGAGAAGAGCTTCAGATCCTTCCCGATCTAGGGATGGAGATGACGGCGGCTATAGACTCTTTCGTGGATTTTTGATCGGGAACTTAGGGTTTATGTCCTGAGGGCATCTTATAGTCGGAAGGGGAGACCGAGGGGGTGCCAGGGGCCACCACACCACCCCCTGGCGCGGGCCAAGCCTGGCTGCATGGCCAGGTGGTGTGGCTGGCCTCTGGCCCCTCTCCGTCTCGTATTCTGGCACTTGATGACTTCTCGAAAAATAGGCACTTTGGCTTTTGTCCCGTCCAATTCCGAGAATATTAATTTTCTGACTTTCCTGGAACCAAAAACAGCAGAAAGCAGGCAGCTGGCACTGTGGCTCTTGCTAATAGGTTAGTCCAAGAAATCATATGAAAAGTACTCCAAAGTGTGGACAAAACACAAGAAAGTGGATAAAACCAAGCATGGAACATAAAAAATTATACATACATTTGCAATGTATCAGTAGGCCCTCCCCTGGCCGCGCCACCAGGTGGTGAGTCCACCCCGGACTCTGCCTCTGACTCATTTTCTCCCAGTACCTTCCTTTTGATGTGAAACTTCGTAATATATAACCCCCCGGACCCCCCAAGGTTCGTATATCGTGTTTTCGTCGTGTTTTTGTTTCGATCTGTTTCTGCCAGGACATACTCTTTGAAGGCTTAGAAGCACAATGGTGTCCGCCAAGGATAAAGGGAAGGAGACCATGGAGGAAGACCTCAAAGACCCCGGGAAGGAGAAGGAGATCAAGAGTGAAGGTGAAGAGGAGCAAGGCCAACATCCGCACACCGGCACTACCGTTGCAAGCATTGGAGTGGTGGCAAACCCAGCCATTGGAGGGAAGCCTCCTCATCACCGTTCAGATCCCTGGTCACTTCCTCCATGCACCAAGAATCCTTTCCATACCCTTATCCATGAGCATCAATACCAGAATATGCCCAAGGGGAAATTACCCTCCAATTGGGAATTGCCTCGTTCTAGCCATGCAGGAAAAGAAGACTTTAAGGAGGAAGAGTGGGGAAAGAATAGCAAGAGCTGGAATTCTCAACATGACATGATCATGAGCCGCATTGAGCAAAACTCACAGCTGATTCGTAATCTCACCTTCGAGATCGAGGACTTGGGGAAACTGATCAGAGGGCTCATCGAGAGGATACCACCACCACCTAAGGAGTAATTCGTCATCAGGTTTGGCATCCCCTTGGTTTGTTCCAAGCTTGGGGGAGTGCCGCGGTATCACATCACTATCTTCTATCTTTTTACCTTATTAGTAGAGTCATATCATGAATAGAGGAGTTATTATGTAGTATGGTTTGCATTATGGAAGTGTCTCCTCTCTCGTTAGATATGTATCCCTTGGTGTGAGTTGCCGATATGAAATATTAATGAGAAGTTCTATCATTCACTCTTTTTGCATAGCTTATATTAGTTTTCAATTCGTGGTTACATGATTGATCTTGTTGTTAGTATTGGTATCACTTTGGGATCATTGAGTTAATTTAGTTGGTTTTGGCAAACCTAGCTCAGTTAGTAGCAACACTATTTTTGAGAGTTGAAAGAAAAGATAAAAGTACTCTAAAGAAAAATAATTTCATCATCTTTGTTTCTTGATTTGTTCATAAGTTTAGTATTCTCTAGTTAAGATCTTTTGTGCTTCCAAGGAAGATTGCATGTTTGTCTTTATCACTTGTATGTTTGTTTGTTTCCTTCAACTCTTGTACTTGCTACCCAGCCTTGCTAGCCAAAAACCTGTACTGAGAGGGAATTCTTCTCGTGCATCCACTCCCTCAAACCAAAACCTTTGCCTTTTGTGTCCACCATACCTACCTAGAAGCATTATTGCTATTCCAAGTAAATTCTTGTTTTGTCTACTTTCCAAATTAAACTTGTTATGTGAAAATTAGTGATTAAAGCTCTCACGAACTTGATGGCACACTTTATTTTCTTGCACTTAATAAAGTTGAACCATTGTGCTCACCTATGTTGCGTATATGCTTGCGCTTTGTAAGTTGTCAATTAGCAGAACCATGCTATCATGGGGAACGCTTTCAACATTGCACTGGTACTTTGTACCTAGTTGATATCATGTTCTTTTGTCTATGGATGTCGTCGGTGTGAAATGAAAGGGGAGCTTGTAAGTCCATGGAGTTATGCATGTGTGTTAGAGAAACGTCTGGGCCGCTGGTCTAATCCATGCTGACATGGTGGAAACCTACAGCGTAACCATAACGAGTATCTATGAATCATTCTTCTTATAAAAAAAGAGATAGAGATTGAGAAAAAGAGAAAAGAAAAAAATATTATGAAAAGAGGAAAGAGAGAAAAAAGCACCATATTCCCATGGTAAATAAGAAGATTGCTGAGATGCTTGTTGTCTGCTTGCCTTGTCATTTTGATATGGAGATTCTTCCATATCATCGGGCAAGGGGTACCCCGTTGGCGGTTCTCCATGATACACATATGCTTACGATGACAAGAACTTACCGGTGACTAAACTTGAGTAGCATGAGGAGCGACCCTCGTATTCAAGGGACATGAGATTCTCAACTTACAACTTGTCAATGCATATCCTCATATTTGATCACTTTAACCTTAATCACCTAAAGATGCCTATGATAGAGGCAATGAGAGCTGGAAGCTAGTAAGTATCATAATTTTTGGGAGCTCTTTATGAGACTTGCAATCCTTGCTTCCCTCTTTAAAGGTCCTTTCTTTTACCTTGTAGTTGAGTCAGTAAACCTACTCCTTTCTACCTTAGCAAGTATTTTGAGTCGATGTGTTTCATTCATTCATATGATGATTTATTCAATCATGTTTCTTATGTTCCTTGTTTTGCACATTGCTCTTATCTTGATGTTTACTACTTTGAAAGCTATCATTGAAAAATCTGCTATTTGTGAACTCCAACAAATTATCAACTATTCTTCGACCAAGAGCTAAGTTTGCCATTACCACACTTTATGTATCTTTATTGTGTTTACTTTACTCATTGCAAGTTGAGTTATATAATAGTGAGTTGTCTTCTATTATGATCTATGCATTTGATGGATGTGATGCTTCTTGTCCATATTCTTTTATCGACCCTTCACTCCATAAACCCGAGGCCATGTTTATTGAGCTCAGTTTCGCTCGAGGACAAGCAAAGTCTAAGCTTGGGGGGAGTTGATACGTCCATTTTGCATCACTATTCTATGTCTTAATTCACTATTATTCATTGATATATTTCGTATTGAGAGGTGATACTTATGTTATTTCATCTGTTTTTGCATGGTTATGACTTTTGGAGCATGGACCGCTGCAATCAGGATTCTGATGGAAAAGGTGTTGTTTGGAGGCAAAATTCGAAGATCAGAAAATCCGGGAAAATGTACGGAAAATCCTATTTTTCCAGAAGACCAAGGATGCCAGAAGACGGAATGGAGATGGGCCACAGGGGGGCACACCACCCCCTGGCGCGGGCAACCCTAGGCCGCGCTTGGAGGTGGTGTGGCCACCCTGGCCCACTCTAGCCTCTCCCCTCTGGCGTATATCAACCTCCCAAAACCCTAAGACTGGGAGAGCGACCACAAAAAGATTCCGCCGCCTTTGTGGGGCGGAAAACACCGAGAGAGAAAGATCTCTCCGGCAGACAGATTTCTGCTGGGGAATTCCTTCCCGGAGAGGGGAGATCGTCGCCATCAACACCACCATCAAGCTGGACTTCATCGGGATCATCATCATCATCACCACCATCATCACCATCAGCACCCTCATCACCATCTCCATATTGCTGTAACAATTGAGTTGAATCTTGCATTAGTTCATAGGGGAAACTTTCCTGGTGTTGATTACTCTTTGTAGTTGATGCTATTGAGTGAACTGTTGAATTATTGTTTATGTTCAGATTGTTATACATCATTATTCCATCTCTAATCATGATCCATATGATGTCTTGTGAGTAGTTCGTTTTATTCTTGAGGGCATGGGAGAAGTCATGTTGTTAGTAGTGGAGTTGTGTTGAGAGAGATTTAATAGATTATTATTTAAGTTGTGGTGTACTTCTTCTAGTGGTGTCATGTAAACGTCGACTACATGACACTTCACCTATATGGGCCTAGGGGAATGCATTGTGTATTTGGCTACTAATCGTAGGGGTTGCCGGAGTGACAGAAACCTGAACCCCCGTTAGGAAACCATTGCACAAGGGACGTAAGGGTCTTAGAGTTTAAAGCTGTGGTTAGGTTTCTACCTTAATTACTTTCTTGTACTTACAGATGTTTGCAAGGGGTATAATCACAAGTATGTATTAGTCTTAGATGGGCGGTACATTAGCACAGATTCACCCACACAACACTTAGTAAGCTAAAGAAGATTAATCAACTATATGAAGCGAAAGCACTTGACAGTCTTCCCATGTGTCCTCGAGAACGTTTGGACATCTTAAGTAATACAACCGGCTTGTCCTTTGCTGCATAAAGGATTGGGCCACTTGCTGCATTTATTCCTACTGTCTTTTATTTGCTCGTACTTTGTTTACTTGTTTTATCAAAAACCCCTAAAAATCCGTTTGCTAAGTATTTGCAGAGAATGCCTGATCCATACCACTAGCCAGCACCTTCTGCTCCTCGTTGGGTTCAACACTCTTACTTATCAAAAATACTGCGATACACCCCTTATACTTGTGGGTCATCAACTAGCATATATGAAAATCCTTATTTTCATAATTGGCTATAAAAGTACTAATTTACCCTCATGTGGTCGTTTTGTGTATGGGAGAAAAACATACGTCCTAAGAGATTTCAGAAAGGACTAATGCTTGTAATGCTCCAAAATACGCATTTTTTGGAAATTTTGAGAGGAATATACATTTTTTGTGCCCTGTCAAACACGAGAAAATAAGAAATTGGTGGTCAAATGTATAAGAAAGTGTTTTTTTTGCGTCTACCAGAATTTTCATCAAATCGTCATGATAATTTTCTGTTGAGTGTATTTGAATACTTTCTTGTGACCCAACTCAAGCCAACAACTATTCAACGGATGGCAATATCTGAGCAGTTACTTTTTATTGACATTGTTACCAAATATACGAAATAATAGAACAAATTACACTGGAATCATGAAGATGTGAGACAGTTGTCCCTAGAACCAAGGGAATCCCCTATAAAAGATATAAAAAATGCAAGGAAGTCCTTGGAGGAAATTATTTGGAACAAATCATAATTTATTCTAGAAAGGAATAATACTAGTAAATTTGTGTATTGTCAACCAAGAAAAAGTTCATCGTAAAAATGTACTAGAAACTGATATTTTCCTGCTCGTGCCAAAATTTCCATTAAATTACTTGACAATTTTATATGAATTTCGATTTTTTCTTGTGACTAAGCTCAAGTCAACAACCGTCGACCAGACAGCAAAGATGCAAGTCATAACTTTCCATTTTGACATTATCCCAAATATATTAATTAGAAAACAAATTACACTAGAAAGATCCACGGACATATGTTCTAAAAAGAAGAAACTCTCGCAAAACACTGAAATTACAACCGAACCCTTGGGAGCAAATCTTTGAAGCAGAACCCGCCGTGACTCAAAACGTCTCCGCCACCAAGCGAAAGGAAATATAAATGAATAATACCATTCTTAAATTAGCCAACAAAAGTAAATGGTAAACATTGAAGGGATTGGGCTGGCTCTGAAAGTTGTGGCATATGTGCCAATATTTTCTCCTTAATATTTACTATATATATGAAACATTATGTATTAGAAACCGGTATTTTCTGCTCTGGCCAAACTTTCCATCAAATTAATTGACATTTTTCTAAGAATATATTTGTGTGAATTATAGGTTTTTTGTGCACCATCAAACATGAGAAAATAATATGGATGCTCTAGTGTACAAGAAATCGGCATTTTTCTGTGTATGCCAATTTTTTGTCAAATATTCATGAGAATTTTCTATGAGTGTATTTGAATACTTTCTTGTGACCCAACTCAAGTCAACAACTTTTTTTTGACTCAATGACAAAATCCGAGTTGTTACTTTTTGCTGATATTGTTCCCGAATATATGAAATAAGGGAACAAATTACACAAGGATCATTGCGATGTGGGACAATTGTCCCCCAAAACTAGGAAATCCCCTATAAAAATTAAAAATAGAAAATTGCAAGCTAGTCCCATAGAAGGAACTCTATGGAAAAAATCAGAATTTTATATTCTAGAAAATAATGATGCTAGTAATTGTTTCCCAAAAGAAGCATTTCTATACAATATGCATTTATGCGCATTGTCAAACACGAAAAAGGTCATTATTCAGATGTACCAGAAATCGGTACTTTCTGCTTATACCAAAATTTTCATCAAATTACTTGACAAATTTTGTACGAGTACATTGATTTTATTTTCTCATGACTAAACTCAAGTAGACAAATGCCGAGCAGACGACAAAAATGTGATTCATTACTTTCTCTTTTGTCATTTCCCAAAATTATTAATTAGAAAACAAACTACACCAGAAACATCCAATCGACAGATGTTCTGAAAGAGCAGAAGCCCCTATGAAGATACAGAAATTACAAAAGAGAATCTTCGAAACAAAATCCGCCACCACTAGAAACAAAAAGGATTAATATCATTATTAAAATTAGCCAACAAAAGTAAATGGTAACCATTGAATTGGGTTGGCTATAAAAGTTGTCCCAAAAAACCTAGAAAACACCCTATAAACATGGAAAATCGAAGCAAGTCCTCGAAAGAAAATATATGGAAAAAATCATAATTTATTCCGGAAAGGGAGAATGCTAGTAAATGTTGGCCAAAATAAGCATTTATGCGAAATATGCTAGAAAATTGTATTTCTATTTGCATGCCAGAAGTTCCATCAAATTACTTGACAATGTTCTATGAATATGTTTGATTTTTTCTTCAAACCAAACTCAAGTCAACAACCACTCACCAAATGGCAAAAATGCAAGTCATTACTTTCTCTGTTGACATTGTACAAAATATATTAATTAGAAAACAAATTACGTCGGAAAGTTCCAGGCCTAGTATTTGAATACTTTCCTATGATACGACCAAACTCAAGTCAATAGCCGTTGACTGATGACAAAATCTGAGCTACTACTTTTTATTGACATTATTGTTTCGAAATGTATTACACAAGGGAACAAATTCCACTAGAATCATCAAGAGGTGGGACAGTTGTCCCAAAAACACAGAAACACCCCCCATAGAACATAGAAAATTGCAAACAAGTTCTCAGAAGAAAATATATGGTACATATCAGAATTTATTCTAGAAAGAAATAATACTAGTAAATGTTAGCCAAAACAAGCATCTAAGTGGAATATGCGTTAATATTTGTATATTGTCAAACACAAAAAAAGCTATAATTGATCAAATGTAATAGAAGTCAGTATTTCTCTGCGCGTGCTAGAATTTCCGGCAAATTAATTTTCTATGAATATGTTTGATTTTTTCTTCTAACTAAACTGAAGTCAACAACCTCTCACCAAATGGCAAAAATGCAAGGCATTTCTTTCTCTTTTGACATTGTCCAAAATATATTAATTAGAAACAAATTCCGTCAGAAAGATCCAGGCCTAGGATAGATGTTCTGAAAAAGCAGAAGCCCCTGCAAAAAAATACAGAAATTACAAGCCAACTCTTGAAAACAAATCTTTGAAACATAATTCGCCGCCAAGCCAAAGGAAATAGGAAGAAATTATATCCAACAAAAGTAAATGGTGAACATTGAAGGAATTGGGCTGGCTAGGAAAGTTGTGGCATATGTGCAAATATTTTTTCTTTAATATTTACTATATGAAAGATTATGTATGCAGTTAATACTAGATCCTTTATATATTGTTGGTTACCGCCGGAAGCAAGCGAGGATCCTCTACGCGTTGTTTACATAGGAAAACGACCGGAAATATATGTGCTTTTTTTTAGGGAGGAAATATATGTGCTTGTTTTGAACCTAGCAACGGAGATAAGAAAGAAATCCAAGGAAGGCAACGCGCGAGATAAACACAAAAAACATCCTCTTTTTTTCCCCGAGTTTGTTTTTCCTTTGGGTTCTGGGTCGACTTCGATCGATCAAGCGCAGGCAGAAAGGTACGTCATGGAGCGAGCGGCGGCGGAGGCGGCGCTGGTGCGGGAGAAGGCGAGCCAGCTGCGGGAGGCGATGCGGAGGAGCGAGGCCGTGCGCGCGGAGTCGGCCGCCACGGCAGCCTCCGTCGGTGGCCGCATGGCCGCCGTCGACGACGCCGTGCGCCCCGCCCAGGTTCTTCCTTGCTTCATCCCTCTCCCTCTTCGCCGGCGACTGGACGGAACGGCTTGCTCACCTCAGTTTTGGCTGTGTGGATTGCAGGCGAGGACGTCGAGCGCGTCCAGGGTGCACGACAACGTCGCGAAGAGCCTCCAGGCGGTCCAGGACATCGTGCGGCAGTTCGACCTCGTCCGCGAGGTGCGTAAGTTCGTATGCTGTTCTTCCTTGCTAGTAGTTGTTTCTCGCCGTCGTCGTCCCTGCGCCGCCGCGCCGGCAGCAATGGCGGCGGTTCCCATCTGCTCGGCCTGCGTGTCCGCTTCTAGACCAGAGCAATGTTGTCGTCCGGGTCGGGCCCGTTGATCAGTTGGACGCCGCCGAGTTTTTTCTGGCCCAGTAGCAGGCGCGAGGCCCAGGTACGTGCGTAAGCCCAATGCCGCCGCCGCAAAGGCCAGATTCGGCGGGCAGGGCCGACATCCGATAGGTTTCCCCAATGGCGCGAGCCTTTTGCCCTCAGGAAAAAACAGATCGGCCCGGTGGCCGGCGGCATCTTCCCCCAATGGCTCGAGCGGGGGCGACCCCCTCCACTCCAACGCGGTGTCCGGCGGCGCGGCGCGGGGGCAGGGGCGATCCCCTCCCGTCCAGCGCGGAGGTTCCTCGCGAGGTGCTCCGGTGGGAGCGCCACTCCGCCACCGACCCTACATTAGCCGCCTCCCCTCCTCCGCCTTGAAATGCTCGGCCGGAGCCGGTGTCCGCTGCTTGCATTTCTAGGTTTGTGGTTTCTCCGTGCCGCCGGCGCGGTGCTCAGCGGCTTCGCTCGCGGTCTGGAACTTGGCGTGCCCTGTCTCTTGATTTTTCTGTGAGTCGTCGGTTGGACTGGAATTGATATAACTGTAGTGTAGCTTTCAGCTTGGGTGTTATGGGTTAGAACTGCTCAGTGCTGGTGCAGTCAGTGCATACTTGCTTTGCGATTGTGCTACAATCTGGTCTTAGATTCAGTTTGGTCGCAGTGGGACATTTCGGTGGATGGTTTCCAAGATGTTGCTAGTTCTGTATGGGTTGTCTCTGATAAAACTGCTCCTACTATAACTGAGTCGAACTGGGCATTTCTATAAACATGAGAAAACTGTCATTTTCAGATCACACTAACGTCGCACCGAACTTCATTCATGCAGGCAGAGTCCGTGATATTGGCCGGGCCGAGCAAGGGTATGGGCGCCTATCTCGACGCGGTGGATAAACTGACAGGCGCTGATGACTTCTTCACTTCAAAGATAAGCTGTAAAGCTGGCGACGACGTGCTCAGACGTGTCGACGAGCTTCTCCCTAAGGCAACTATTGAGCTGGAGAATGAGTTCAGTAGGCTGCTATCCAAATGCAGGTTCGCTTCTCCATTGTTTTGCTTAGATGCATACTTGTCATACGCTTATAGATGATCTGATTGGAAACTATTCCTACTGCATTCGACGTTTGGCTATAGCAAACCTGTAGAGCTCGAGCTTCTTCTCAACTGTCTTCCAAGTCCTTCACCTTCTGAAGATTCTTCTGAAGCTGCTGTGGCATGCTCTCTTCCCCCACTCGTTGATCCCCATTACATGCCCCTGCTCTCAAAGTTACTTCAGAAATCAGTTGAAATTGGTCAGCACAAGAAGTTTCTGAAAATATACAGGTACAAGCTTCTAGAAGTCCCAAATTATCTGACATAATTTCAGTGTATTGTTACTACGTTTCAAGATTTGTGCACTCATAAACATTTTCCTTCATTCTTCCAGAGATATCCGCAGTTCAACTTTGGAACTTACCCTTAAGCAGTTGGGAGTTGAGTATGTTACGACAGAAGAAGTGCAGACTGCGCAAGTTGAGAACCTGAATGCCAAAGTTGCTCAGTGGATCCAATGTTTGCAAATTACGGTGATGCTCTTGAATTTTGACCACATAGCGTTTGAAGTGTAAATGATGTGTGAATAATAGTTGACTATCTGTTGAACAGGTAAAGTTACTCTTTGCTAGCGAGCGCGTACTGTGCGATCAAATTTTCAAAGGAAAACATGCATGGAAAAACCATTGCTTTGCCGCAGTAACTTCCAAAAGCCTCTCGACTCTACTCAGCTTCGGACAAGCTATTGCTGAATCCAAAACATCTCCAGAGAAAGTATTTTTGCTGCTAGATATGTTTGAGGCAACAACTGGAATTCAATCTGAGGTGAATTTTCTAACCCTGCTTGCATATTTTCTCTGCAAACATCATAGCCATTTAGGTTTAGATTGACAATCAACATAATTCTGAAACATGAGATTGAAGGTGCCCTCTAGAGGTGCAAAAACTGCAACATTGGTTTATTTATATGCATGCCCTTCTTTCTCTGGTTAAATGGTGTATACTATCTCTGCAATGAATTTAGCTTGTGTGTTGAAACAGGGCTAACAATCCAGAAAGCTCTGTTGTTGCGTTGGTACTTGCAATGTTGATGATTAGACCTCCAAAATGATAGTATCTTCTGCACAGTTTTGATATCGCGTAAATTTTACAGTTTTTCTACGTAGTGGCTGAGATTCTTCAAATGTTTGGGGAAAAGTACCTCCTTGTTAGTTTCTAGCTCTAGCTGTCTACCATGTACATTTACTGAAGTTCAGCCTCATGGACTAAAACACTTTATTCACTGTACTTGATGAAAGAGTAGTGCCACTTATATTTCTGTGTTTGTTAATGCATATGCCCCTATTTCTACATATTACTGCATGTGTGTGTGTGTGTGCCGGGGCAGCTTTTGCATGCTATTTGAATGTGTATTTTCATTTCTTGGCCATTGTTAGGTTGAGGCAGTTTTTGCAGGAGATGAATGCTCTGAAAACCGGAAATCTTCAACTACTTTGGTCAAATATTTAGCACAAGCAACAAAAAAGACTCTAGCTGACTTCAAAGACAACATTGCGAATGAGGTGCCTAAGAGTATAGGCACTGAAGGAGATGTGCATCCTGTGTCCAGCTATGTTGGAAACTATATCGCATTTCTTTTTGAGTGAGTGAAATATGCTGCATTGAATATATGTCCTCAACTTGACCTCCAACAGTGCAGTACCATTATTATAACCGTATGACTCGATGCAGTTACCAGCCATCTCTGAAGCTGATATTTCAAGAGTCTAGCAACGGAGGTGGGACAGATTCTGGTCTAGTCTCTGAAATCACTGGCATTATACATGCTCTAGAGACCAACCTAGATGTAAAAGCAAAGCAATACAAGAATCAGGCTCTTGGAAATCTGTTCCTAATGAATAACATCAGCTATATTGTTAGGTCTATCTGCAGGTATATAAAAAACATTCAGTAAAAGAAAACTAAGAAAATGAGTTCTTGCTAATTGAATGGAATAATCATTTTCTGGTTCTCAGTCCACAAGTCAAGGAATTACTTGGTGATGATTGGGTTCAAAGACGCCGAAGGATTGTGCAGCAACATGCTACTCAGTACAAAAGAGTGGCTTGGGGAAAGGTCTGATTATAAAAAAGCTCAACCTTGGCAACACAATGCATGCACGGTTCTTGCAGTTCCATGAATATGTTTGTTTACCTTTTCACCTTTTCCCCCCCATAAACTGCAGGTATTGGAGTGTCTCTCATCACAAGGTCTAACTTCATCGGTAGGATCTGCTACAGAAGGTACTGTAGGAGGTATTGGAAGTATCGGATCTTATAGCGGTACAACTTCCACATCTGCAATCAAGGCAAGGTTAGACCAAAGTTTTCAACACGCTCTATACTATGCTCTGATTTATGGTGTTTTTCCTTGCTATATCTTATGGTGTTTCTTGCCTAAATTATCAGATTCAGGTCTTTCAACAAGCAATTTGAAGAGGTTTGTCAGACGCAGATTAACTGGGCTATTCCCGATAGGGAGTTACGAGATAACCTTATCCTTGCAGTTGCAGAAATTCTGTCACCTGCTTATAGATCTTTCGTGAAACGCTTTGGGTATTTTTCTCCTCTTGCTCGATTATCTTCTGCTTTGTTTTCACCGCAATGTGTTATTAGATTTCTCCTTGCTAATTCGGAATGAGGTTACTAGATTATTAGCTGCTAGTCTTTTCGGATGGGTGCAACTTATATCGAATAAATAAGTATCATAACCATTCTGTACTTATTTTTGTGGTGAATGATCAAGTCATGGGTCAACACCACTGGCATCATTATTTGCTCTGTACAAAAAGACCACACCAGTTGCCATGCTAACTAGGCTTGTGGATAATGCTGGGCTCAGCAGTATTAGCAGATTATGCTCCATTAGGTTCCTTGATGTAGTTTTCAGAAATTTTCTGGGAAAGAAGAAACTGCTTGGTCATAAAAATCGTGTAGTGTATTTCATTGAAAAGAAGCTTCTCTAACTTATAAATTCATATCATATTACCAGTTTGACTTTACTCTTTTATTCGTTCCAGGCCTCTTGTCGAGAACGGCCATAATGCTTCCAAATATATGAAGTACACTCCAGAAGCACTTGAGCAAGCACTCGGCAATCTTTTTGCAAAGAAGTCACTACGCAAGTGAACAAGGCTGTACCATGCATTCTAATTAACAGTAAGTTGGAAGCTATATCGGTAGATTGCATATGTGATGTAGTTAGATGATGATGGTGGTGGTCACATTATTATGAGTCTTCTGAGCGGAATATTTATTCCACTGCGCTACAAGTTTTGTACAATGGCTAAATTTTCAGCCAAGCGGTATCTTTTAGCAAATTTTCTTTTGGGCTTCCATTAATCTGACTTTCTCCTTGGCCCTTCCTTCTGGTTGATGTGTGCATTCACTGCATGTTAATGCTGGGGTGATTAAAATTTTCGCTTTTTCTCCAAATCTGGAGGTTCAAACCAAGTTTAGCTTTTCATTTTGAAAGAATATATAAATATAAAGTTGTTAAGTACATAATCTCTACCCATGATTTGATGTGACATAACATACCTGATCATGTGAGGTGTTATACTGCAATATAGTTTCAAATAGAATATTCTCAGGTTTGTATAACTCCAATTAAAATAAAAGAAAGTAATCGAATAATAAGAATTCCAAATCCAAGGGTGGAAATTTGTAAACATGAACTGCATTGCCAAAACATTGTCCATACATGACCCTAATTAATGGGTAGCTTGTAACAGAATTATAGGTTAGTGGCTGTAGAATGCTGCGGATCTGCCCAAACGAGTCACAAGTACTCATATTTTTTCAGCAACTACAACTCATTTAAGGCAAGTGTAGCTCATATGTAGTGCGTTCTGGAGGAGGATATGGAAGTGTTCAGCTTTAGGTTGATGACTCAAACAGGAAATCCATGTGGTGCTGGTGGTGGTGGTGGGGGGGGGGGGGGGGGGGGGGGGGGGGGGGGGGGGGGGGGGGGAGGGGGTACACTAACATAAATCATCACATTCAAAAAAAAAATCTTGCATTTCTGTCTCTTGTTACCTGTGTGAGCTTCCGATTTGTTTGGATCAAATGTTCTCCAATTTTTTCTAATGTAATACTATTTTATTTATCATAAATTATATATAGTAGAGGAATCATAATTGACATCATTATTATTGTAGTATACATACCAACGCCCTACCTTTTCTCATTATCCTAGTCCTTTCATAGTTGTCCTTTTTAGGCAGGATCATTCTCACATTTATGGTTCTCAAGATTGAAATATATGGTCCCCAATAATGGTGTGATGACCCTTTTTATTTTGTCCGGGATAAATGATCCTGCACCTTTTCTGTTTATTGCCTTTATTACGGTGGCATCATGGATGAGAATCCATCTGTAACCATAAAAATTCGCCCCATCAAGCCTTGTGGCTACATCACTTTCTCCTTTTTGTTCTTTATACTTGGTTTAGTGTTCCGCAGCCCCCAAAACAAAAATAATTTTGCGCTTTTCCACTCACCCTACAGTTTATCTTTATTTTCACCTGTTTTTGATCCTTTTGTGTTCTATTTCTCATTCAAAATTTATTCTCGGTGGATTGTCTGATGAGGCCTCGGATGGCTTAGGATGATTCTTAGACTTTTCTATGATGTTCACTTGGTCAGGTCATCTCAACCCTATGTGAGCCAACCAAAGATTTATCATGTGTTTGATAAGGCCTCCTGTCCTCATTCCTCAAGCATGTACGATTAATGTGGTTATCTATCTGCACCATGTGCTCTGGAATCAGGAATTGTCCTTAAGTTGGACTCCATCTGCCAGCAACCATTCGTGACTAGTACCCAAATTAAACGGACCAAGTAGCTGGCATTGCCCTACTACGTCGAGGGTGAGAAGCTTCCAATCCCTGTTGTCCTTGTTTCAGCAAGTGAAAGAATACCGTGTCTCACACTGCATGTGTCTGTCTATATAGTCCACCATTTCGCTCGGGTACAATCATAAGATTGTTTGGCACATGGATGGATGTGGTTATCACAAAAAGCACGGCCCTCGTTTCTCTCTCAGGGTCTCACCTAAAGTTAATATTCCCCTGTTCTTATGATGAAAACCCCGGCACTCTCGTAAGCAGACAGTACTGATTGAATCTCTGCTGCACCATGTTATGTCACAGGACCTTTGTTTTGGGTCGTGTCTCCAGGGTATGTATGTATGTATGTATATGAAAGTGGTAAACTACAAATGAGTTCACACATCCGCCCAGTTTTGACTGAACCAGATTGTAATATCTACATTGATGCATGGAATGAATGAATTAAGAGGGATTATACCTGTGTTGAGCTGTGGTCGGGGCGTTGGTGCGGACAAATTGAAGTAAGAACTCTACGAGATTAATGGAAAGAAACTGACAAAATAGATTAATGGAAAGAAACTGACAAAATGCACAACCTAAGGACTCTCGCAGTAGAGAAAAATATATGATCTTTGAATGACAGTTCAGACAGCATAATACTTGAAAAGTTTCTCGGAGATGGGCAATGACCAACGACAGCTCTGCAAGTGACCTAGTCGATAAGCTATGATATTACCATGAAACAACCAACAATATATCAGCACACTTTTCTACCCAATCACTGTCTGATATCTACTTTTTGACTAGAACAAAACGTCATGCATCACTAGACCCCCTGCTAATAGCTCTGCTGTCAATATCTAGAGCCAGAATTCGATGCAAATTAGTACTATATGTGACGCTTACTGCGAGCGTGCCGGAGGATAGGAGGCCTTACCAAAACACTGGATCAAAGCTTTGTGATAGCGAGTATACAAATCGCCCAGTTTTGACTGAACAGGAATTTAATAGTATCTACTTTGATGCATGGAATGAATGAATTAAGAGGGATTATACCTGCGTTGAGCTGTGGTGGGGAATATTGGTGTGCTGGACACAGGTGCGGTCTTGATGTTGATAATGATACCAGCACCCTCATGTTGATCGATCGAGTGATGTTAACTGAGGAAATCGAATAGTAAGACGGAGGTAGATAGTGTGCATTTCTTTGCGAAATTTATACTAGTACTCCCTCTGTTTATAAATATAAGACATTTTAGAGATCCACGGCCAAAATTTGTCATGCCACAAGATTTTTGCGAGTTTCTGTTTTTACCCAGTATCACGTAGCGCACGTACAGCCGATAGGCCTTCGCTCCCTCTCCCCTCGCTCTCACCCTCGTCGCCGCCCCACCGTCATCCTTCATCTCGCGCCCCATCGCCGCTCTCTTCCTCTTGTGCCCCACTGCCGTTGGCTTCTTCCTCATTGCTCCCACGCCACCACGTTGCTCCCCACTACGAAGCCGCCCGTGAAAATTTTCTAGATCGGATCGAGAGCTAAACGTCGGAAGGAAGATGCTACAGGGACCAATACCGTGTTCTAGATTCGACTTACGTATCGAACAAACCGACCGATATACTAGTACAAAAGAGTCCGTATTCAGACGGTAAACTATACCACACTGAACCGGTAATATGAAGGAAATTACATGTCTAACACCCATCCACTTTATCAACTTCCTTTGCTTTGGGGTCTGCTTCATCTGATGTAGACGCCTTACCCGCCACCCCATTTTCCCACTTGGAAAACGCTCTTTAATTTTGTTGGTTACAATCACGGCCACATAAAGCCATGTTCCTTCTTTCTTCACTTGCATACACATGTTCCTTATTGATTCATCTGATGAGTACGCACGTACCTCCAATGTCGTGAAAGGACCTTGGAGTCAACATGATAAAGTATGCGTGCGCAGGAATTCCTCACAAGAGGGAGGGCGGGCCAAGAGATAACGTATCATCTCGCGGCCGCGTACGTCACGGTCATGCTATTCTAGCTACCAGCATGTGTGCGGTGACGTGCCCTGGGTTTCCAGCCTAGGTACGTGCTCAACAATCCAGCATGCCCGATCGCTTTCAAATCGACACTTTGAGCTACAACCTCATCCGTGGTCCGTACATCCCAAGCATGAGCGAGCAGAGAAGATCGTCTCTTTTCCATCCAAAAAAAGAAATCGAGCTAAGATCACAAATCATGGAAACCGCCTTTCATCCAAAAAAGAAAGGAAGACGATAGCTTATATATGAACAGAGTAGCAGATCTGCTAGCTAGCTGCCCACCACCACCAGTGGAGCTGCACGATCCCAAATCAGACGAAAATAGCTAAATAGCTCAAACGAAACAGCAGGTACGGTGAAAAAATGGAGAAAAGAGAAAAGAAGAATCGAAAAGGGAATTTTCTTTGGACACAGCGTTATGAGTCGAATCAGACGTCGACGTTGCAGGCGGCGGCCTGCTGGAACCGGAAGTACTCGGTGCCGCCGCCGGTGGTGGCGCCGTAGCTTCCCCTGCCCTGGTTGACGGTGATGAGCGCCGGACAGTTCGCCTTCAGATGGTACTGCCCGGAGATCCACGTGCCGACCTTCCACCGCACCTGGCCGTCGACGCGGATGTCGACC
The DNA here is from genome assembly GCA_910589775.1 of Avena eriantha. NCBI lineage: Eukaryota > Viridiplantae > Streptophyta > Magnoliopsida > Poales > Poaceae > Avena > Avena eriantha. The sequence goes on along the minus strand of OU342741.1, from coordinate 7,000,220 downwards.
AGCACATACCCGGCCGTCTCGTCCTGGGCGAGCGACACGGCGAGCTCCGGAGGCAGCACGACGCTGTCCATGGACCTCAGATACGGCGACCACACGGACTGGTCGCGGTGGCCCTGGTACGAGACAGGTAAGCGCGTGGGCACGGTGATGGGCACGCCCTTGTACTGCGCGTAGACGTCGGCGGAGTCGTAGTAGACCCCGACGCGGTCGTTGGGGTTGCGCGCCGCCACGGTGGCCTGCATGGTGGTGAAGAGGAAGGCGGAGGCGGGGGGCGTGACGTTGAGGCAGAGCACGGCCAGGTCCTGCAGGTAGAAGCGCGGCCTGTGGGGGCGGAGGACGAGGTAGACGACGAGGACGACGAAGAGGGCCAGGAGGATGAGCGCGAGCAGGGCGCCGCAGATCTTGCGGTGGAGCCTCTCCCGGTGGCACTCGCAGCCGCCTCCGCCGCCGCCCTTGTGCCCGCCGCAGTCCTTGATCGCCATGGTAGATGGTGATCACCTGGAGGGCTCAGGCCACAGCAACGTGAGGTGATCGATGAGCTAGAGCTGGTTGCTTGCAACTGTGTCTTGTGAGTTGTGAGGAGGAGGAAAATGGAGGGAGGAGCTGTGGGCAGTGGGCGCAGGGGAGGTATATATATCGCGGAATGTGGAGAGGGGAATTGCTGGGTGTTAGGAGGAGGATGAAGAGGATCCGCATTGGTCAGTGTGTGGAGGACTGACTGACAAGTTGGGTGTTGCCTGCTGGGAGCACGAGCAGCTATCTAGCAGACCTGGTCCACGGATTTAGAGGCGTGGACCAATTTCAGCAAACGACACGTGTCCAAAACAGTGGAAAAAAAAGAATTAGAAACTGTTTTCTAGATCTAAATTGTCACGCGTCAATCATATAGAATAGGAGCAATAGTCGTTGTATTACTCTGTGGGCAATGCCCACACATATATAAATACAATGGGAGGCCTCCATACCTTCAGATATAAACATAGAGGAGGGGCCTAAACGCTAATATACTATACACATATATATACTCAACACCCCCCGCAGTCGAAGCGTCGGCGGGACAGACGCAAAGACTGGATCGAAACTCCTCAAAAGACGCCGTAGGCAATCCCTTGGTCATGATATCCGCAAACTGCTGGGAGGTGGGTACGTGTAGAACACGTATGCGACCAAGAGCCACCTGTTCGCGAACAAAGTGAATGTCGAGCTCGATGTGCTTCGTCCGGCGGTGATGGACGGGGTTGGCGGAGAGATATACAGCGGAGACGTTGTCACATTAGACCAGGGTGGCCTTGTCGACAGGACAAGAGAGCTCCTGAAGAAGCTGTCATAGCCAGGAGCACTCGGCAACGGCGTTAGCAACAGCCCGATACTCCACTCTGCGCTGGAGCGAGAGACCGTAGGCTGCCGCTTGGACGACCACGAAATAAGCGAGGGTCCAAGGTAAACACAGTACCCCGAGGTGGAGCGGCGCGTGTCGGGGCAGCCGGCCCAGTCAGCGTCCGAGTAGGCAATGATGTCCGTGTCGGTGGAGGCATGAAGCGAGAGGCCCAGGTCCAGAGTGTCGCGGACATAGCGGAGAATCCGCTTGACCGCCGTCCATGAGCATCACGTGGAGCGTGCATGTGAAGGCACACCTGCTGAACAGCGTACTGCAGCTCCGATCTAGTGAGAGTGAGGTACTGGAGAGCACCAACAATAGACCGGTAGAGCGAGGCGTCGGGAGCTGGATAACCATCCGTGGCGGAGAGCTTAGCCTTCATGTCAATATGCGTAGAGACAGGGTGCAGTTAAGCATCCCGGCACGATCAAGGAGCTCGTGGGCATACTTCTTCTGGTGAAGAAGGAAGCCATTCGGTCGGTGCACAACCTCAATGCCGAGGAAGTAGTGCAGGGGTCCCAAGTCCTTGAGCGCGAACTCGGTACGAAGGCGGTCTGTGAGCTGCTGCAGGAGCACAGATGTGCTAGTCGTGAGGATGATGTCGTCGACGTACAGCAGCAGGTAAGCCGTGGTGTCTCCCATATGGTAGACAAATAGCGATGCATCGAAGCGTGTTGAGCGGAAGCCGAGTTGGTGAAGAAACGCTGCGATGCGCGGATACCACGCCCGTGGTGCCTGCTTGAGCCCATATAAAGAGCGTGAGAGCAGGCACACATAATCCGGATGAGCGGAGTCGACGAAACCGGTGGGCTGCTGGCAGAACACTTGCTCCTCAAGATGACCATGGAGAAAGGCGTTGGAGACGTCCATCTGGTGAACAGGCCAGCAGCGAGACACGACGAGCTGGAGCACAATGCGGATGGTCCCGGGCTTGACAACCGGGGCGAAGGTCTTGGCGAAATCAACGTCGACGCGTTGACGAAAGCCGTGAACGACCCATCACGCATTATGCCGATCAAGAGTACCATCCGGATGGAACTTGTGCTTGAAGACCCACTTCCCGGTGATGACGTTGGCATGTCGTGGGCGAGGCACAAGCTACCATGTCTGGTTGCGCTGCAGGGCGTGGAACTCGTCCTGCATGGCCGCTAGCCACATCGGGTCACGGAGGGCTGCCCGAGCTGAGGCGGGCAGCGGAGAGGGCGCCTCAACTCCGTGTGATGGAGATGCCCCATCGTCATGAGGGAGAACACTGTTGCCGCTGGCCTAGAAGGCGGAGGGCGCCGGGGGCGATGACTGGGCTGTCGCGGCGTGGCAGACGTATGCGTCCGCGGGGTACCGTGTCGACGGGCGGAAGATGCCGGTGCGTGCACGGGTGGCTGGACCCGTGGGGGCAGGCGCGGCATCACCCGAGTGGCCACTCGAGGGTGATGCGGTCAACGAGGCGGCGCCCTCTACCTGCCTTTAGTACGACCCAGATTCACAGATGCTGACGAGTATTAAAGGTTAGGCCAAATGATTCTAAGCTTGAGGACCCATTCTATCCGGGCCTAGCCAAAACTCGAGGGCGACGCAGGCGGTGTCGACGAGGCAGCACCCGGGCCGGAGCTCGAGGGTGCAGCGGAGGAAGGCGACGGGGTGACACCCAAGCTGGAGCTCGAGGGCGACGCGGGCGAAGTCGGCGGGTCGGCGCCCGAGCATGGGCTCGAGGGCGACGACGGTAGGGTCGACAAAGAGGCGCCCGAGCTAGAGCTCGAGGGCGCGGTCGACGCGGCCGGCGCGGAGGCGCGACGTCACGGGGTACCACCCACGGGTGTAGGGAAGACACCGCCTGTTCCTGTGCAAACGGAAAGCAATGCTCATCAAAGTACACGTGCCGTGACGTGATGACCCGATGGGACACAGGATCATAGCAGCGATAGCCCTTGGTGTTAGCCGAGTAACCGAGAAAGACACCCGGGATGGAGCGGGGAGCGAGTTTGTGAGGGGCGGTGGCAGCAACGCTGGGGTAACAACGACAACTGAAGATCCGAAGACCATCGTAAGAGGAAGGGGAACCGAAAAGAAGGTGGTGTGGTGCGTAGTTCCAGCGAGTACGACACGGACGGAGCTTGACGAGGAGAGTGGCAGTGGCTAGAGAGTCGGGCCAGAAGGAAGGTGGGACGTGATCGTGAAAGAGAAGAGTACGGACGCAGTCATTGAGGGTGCGGAGGATGCGCTCGGCACAGCCGTTTTGCTGCGAGGTGTATGGGCAAGTTAGGCAGAAGATAGTACCGTGAGATGAAAGGAGGGTGCGGATGGCGACATTATCGAACTCCTTGCTGTTATCGGTTTGGAGAGCGTGGATGGAACAACCGAACTGAGTAGACACATAGGCGTAGAAAGCGATGAGAGTGGGGGCGACGTCGGACTTTTTACGGAGAGGAAACGTCCACACAGAATGAGAAAAATCATCAAGAATAACTAAATAATAAGTGAACCCAGAATTACTAGGAATTGGAGAGTCCAAACATCACTGTGAATTAACTCGAACGGAAAAGATGCAACTGTGGAAGAATTACTAAAAGGGAGACGAACATGTTTGCCGACACGACAGGCTTCACAACTATGCGTAGCTTTTTTATTACAAGAAAACGAAAAACCCCTCATTATTTGATGGAGCGTGTTGGCACTAGGATGTCCAAGACGAGCATGCCAAAGATCGACGCCGGCGGAGAAAGCACGGGGTCTGGCGCCGGGGGTGGGAGACGCCTGGACGGGATACAGGTCGCCGGGGCTCTCACATCGGTGGAGCACCATCCAGGTACGGGCGTCCTTAACAGAAAAACCAGAAGTGTCAAATTCCACAGTTACAGAATTATCACGAGAAAGAGTTTTGACAGAGACTAAATTCTGAATAAGATGGGGGGAGACAATGACATTATTGAGAGACAGTGGTTTAGAAGTGAAAGGAAAACTAGCAGAACCAATGTGAGAAATAGATGGACCAGCGCCGTTACCGACAATGATGCGAGACTCGGTGGAAATAGGAGAAGAATGTGAGAGGTTACCCGGATGAGCTGCCATGTGGGTCGACGCCCCCGTGTCCATGAACCAATCGCCGCCGCCGGTGTAGGAGCCAGGAGCGGGAGCCTGATGAAGAGCGGCGTAGAGCACTGGGTCCCAGGCGGGCTGCGGAGGCGCGTAGGTCGGTGGAGCGCCGTAGGCCGGACCGAAGGTCGGTGCAGCGGCGTTGTAGGCGGGGGCGTACGGTAGAGCTGCGATGAAGAGGGCCTGGTGGGTCGGTGGGCGCAAGCCGAGGAGTCCGGGGGTGGGCGAGCGAGGCACGGGCATGGTGTAGGTGTGTACGACACCCGTCTAGGGGTTGTAGCCGCCGGCCCATGGTGGCGTGGGCTGCTGGTTGCCTCCGCCGTTGCCGCCACCACCATCATTACCGTTGCCACCACCGTTGCCACCGCCGTTGTTAGGGCCACCGCCACGACGGCGGCCGCCACGGCCGTTGCGCTGCTGCTGCGGCTGCGGTGGGGGAGGCGCAGCGTAGGGTGCCACGGGCGCCGGGGGCGCGGCGGCGGCTGGAAGGGCGCAGGGGCCAGAGGGGTAGGGTCGCGGTACCCAGCAGCGAAGGCGGTGTGAACGGCGCGGGTGCGGAGGTTCTTCAAGCGACGATCCTCGAGGCGAAGATAGGCGACGGCGCGCTCGAAGGTGGGCTCGGCCATGAGGGTGAGGTTGGAGGCCGCTTTGCCGAGGTCCTCGTTGAGGCCGACGGTGAGGGTGGAGAGGAGGATCTCATCGCCGATCGTGAAACCGAGGTCGTGGAGCTCGTTGGAGATCGCCTTGAGGCGCAGGCAGTAGGCGTCGAGGGTTTTATCGTGCTGTGGTTCACCGAAGAATTCCTGCTGCAGGAAGACGACCCGCTGGAGCTTGTTGTCGGTGAAGAGCCCGTTGATCTTTTTCCACACCGTACGAGCGTCGTCGCCCTCACGAACGACGGTCTTGAAGATGTTTGGCAAGATGGTGAGGGACAGCCAGCGGATGATGGTGGCATCGATGGCGAGCCAGTCGGGGTCGCGGTGATCGAGGAGGTCGACAGAGCCGTCAACATGATCGCGCAGGTTGTACTCGCGGAAGAGGAGGTAGAAATACGTCTTCCAGGCGTGATGGTTCTTCTTGGCGACGGAGAGCTTGATGGGGATGTGGTCGGTGAGGTGGACGCCGCGGATGACCTCAGGGGTCGGTGGAGCGGAGCCGTCGTAGGAGGAGCCGAAGGGGTTGGTCGAGGAGGACGACGACATGGCGCAAGAGGAGAGCGGCGGCGACGCGAGAGGAAGGCGGCGCGGCGGCTAGGGTTTGGTGGGGGTAGAGGGGCGTGGCAGGGGATGAGGAGAAGGGCGCGGCGGCGCGGCAAGGGAGCCGGCGGCGGCGTGGAGGGGCAGCGGCGGCGGCGTGCAAGGGAGGCGGCGCGGCGGCGGCGGCTAGGTTAGGATCATGGGGAAAACTGATACCATGTAGAATAGGAGCAATAGTCGTTGTATTGCTCTGGGGGCAATGCTCACACATATATAGGTACAATGGGAGACCCCCATACCCTCAGATATAAACATAAAGGAGGGGCCTAAACGCTAATGTACTATATACATCTCTCCTATTAAAAGGCTTGTGGTCTTGATGGTACGTCATTTTTAGTTTTCGATTATACCCTTAAAGTTCTAGGCTGAACTATAAAAAATTACACCCATTGTCACCGTCAAGTTAAAGATTTTCGTCTGTCACCCGGCAGTGCTGGCATCGCACGATACCAAGTTCTGCTGTTAGACTTCTCCCCGGTTACTAACATGTTTCATCCATCGTCCGCGTATAGGTTTTGTCGAATTTCGTGAAATTGCGTAGCCCGGCCCTTCATCTGCCGTTTCGTCCATTTCTTCTGACGCTAATTCGGGCTTGCAAAGAAATCGCATCAGACTCGAGCTCCTGGTGTGGAAGCGTACGTATACGGTACGTACGGCAACTCTGTTGTGCCGCTAGATACATACAAGTACGATGATGCATGCAAAGAACCGTGCCACACTCCAACTCCTGATGGAAACATACGTATGCATGGCCGATGTTTTTCCTCGCAGAAAACCGGCGAAGAGACCATACGATACGATGGAGCAGCGATTACTAGGTTACATGGCGCTCTTTGGTCTGGTCTCACCTCGACCAAACACAGCAGCCTCCTCCACCAGATCAGTCGAGATCCCGGCCAGGGTTTCAATGATGTTTCATGCCCATGACCGGTGACGCCAACTCACCCGGACATCGAGTACCAGCCTGCGCCACGCTCTGCGCGGAGGAGCCCATGACCATATCTCAAGACGGAGGTGTCGGCCATGGCCGTGGTCCGTGGACAATTTCTAGCTATTCAGCCATTTGACCTTGGCCGCCTCCGCGCACCAGCTATCCATGGCCGTGGTCCGTGTAGTTGTGCCCGACCCTACCGCACTGCTGCGCGGGCTGCCCCCCGAGCAGCTCATCAAGCTGTACTACACCATGGACGGGCTAGCAGCTGCAACTAACGTTCCCGGAGGGGATACTTCGGCAACGTCATCCTCCCGCTCGGCGAGGTCGGCAAGGTTACCACTCAATCCAGGGGCAGAACCGGAGAAGGAGGACGGCCGCTCACCATAGTCGAGAAGAAGGGCACACTCATGCCATCTTCAACAACGATGACCAGGCTCGAAGTGCATTAGCACTGGAGATGCCGGGCACTCTACAACTTTCACATGAATATGCAGTCCACGGTAGCTAAATTTGCAATCGGTATATAGTGAAAAGAAATACAGATAGGGTTAGACTAAACTTAATAAAAGGACTGATTTTTAAACAACATCTAAAATATTAGATGTAATGAATATAAAATTTAGTTAGTATACAAGAGTACATCACTATCAAATAAAAAGATAACGCAGATTAAAGATTGAAACTAAATATTTAAAATATCAAATAAATATGTGATGTTTTCTGTTGTTATTGAATTACTAGCATCATGCCCGTGCGTTGCAACGGTCCCAAGCGAAAGGTTCATGTTTGAACATGATGAATCACTTCGTGCCGACCTGTTGCCCATAAACTTTCCTCCCTCATATGAGAATGGAAAACTGGAATATTTTCTGCATCGGTGGATGAAGAATCACGAACATAAGAATTTCTGATTTAGCATGTTCCCAGAAAGAAGATACTTTTTTTCCATTCGAAAAACGAAGAGCACGACTAAAGTGGCTATACATACAAATCCATTTACGGATCTATATGCTCCGATTGGAACTGGAAGTTCCAGAACTGGCGGCTGGTATACCACCATAATGAAATTGCCTTTTATTTTTAGTATTCGGATAGGATTTCTGTTGGTAATGAAAACATTTTGTTGTTATTGAATTTATTATTATTTCATATGTGTCAATGAGCGGGATGTTTAGCATTAAATGGCGACTGATGTAAATTGTTGAATGTTGTCAAGGAAAAAAAAGATTGGATAATTTTCATCAAGACGAATATCTGTTTTTGAAATATTGCATGACCGTCTCAGCTTCAATTTTCATGCGTATATTTATACTACGGTCAGGCAGTAGCGCCGTAGCAACACACATACATTCAGCTAGTAATATATACTCAACAAATCAGACACGTTGGTCCACCTGTGGACCACGTCCCATAGAATTATTTTCCAGAACTACCCGTGTGGGCCTAATCATGGAAGTTAATTTACATGGTTTCTTTTGTAGAACATGTGTTCATTTGGTGGGTGATAGTCGTACAACTGATGATGCAGGTGGAGTCGTAAGCCTGAGAGATGGAAGGTGGTTAATCAATGGTGATGGAAGAATGGAACCGGTGGCCTGACGGGGTGATCATGCATGAGTGCGAGGTTGCAAAAGCAGCAATCATTCGTGGCGAATGTTTGGGGAGTTCAGATTAAGGGGAGAGAAGGAACACCTTTAGTTCCTTAGATATATCGTAGAAAGTGGAAAAGGTGAGGAATAAGGAGCACCTTTAATTTCTTCAGAAGGTTACAAAAAGTGGAGAAAATATAGGAGGTATACGGAGCACATTTAGTTTCTGATGTGGATCATGAGCTCACTAAGTCCAGGAAACACTTTGCGGGACCCCTCCCTCCCTCTGTGTTGCTCCCATGGGCGGCAGGGAGGGAAACCCTAGCCAGAGCCTGAAACAGTCCAAGGCTGGTGCTAGTCCTCCCTTACTGGTGCTAGTTACTCAGGATTTATATATATATATATATATAGCTTTAAAATTAAGACATGATCAAGGCAGTGCAGCTGCTAGACGGGTGCTACGGCACCGGCAGCACCATGCCTAGCTCCGTCTCTGCTAGCCGCCACCCGACCGGAACCCTCCCCCTCGCCACCTCCCGCTCCTCGCCTCCGCTGGAGAGCGCCGTCGGCGGAAGGCCAGGCGCGTGCGTCGGCCAGGCTTCTCTTGCCCCCTCAAGAAGTGGTGTTGGCACGGGCTGAAGATGTCGGCTTGGGCGTTGCATTGACAAGGGTCGTAGCTGCTCCGGTGGCGGCGTGGAGACCTTGCGGTGGTGGGCGATCCAGTGGTGGCGGCGGCGGTCTAGGCGGCGAAGCTCTAGGAGGCTACAGAAGTTGCTGGCGACGCGGGAAGTGGCCTCCCTCAGGATGGGTCGAAGTTCTTGGCCGCAAGGTGCAAAGCCGGTGGATGGCGACCGGCCAGAGTTGGTGGTGGCGAAGTCAGGGCCGGTGTAGCTCTCTGATGGCAGTAGGTGGCGCTGGCCGGGACAGCGGGGGCCTTGGCGTGATCTGGGTAGGGTGGGCCTTGTTGTCCAAGCGGTTCCAAGGGTTTCTGCTTTTGTTGGGGACCCATCCCGTGGCTAGGCATGGTTGGGTTGCTAGATCCGGCGACCGCCTAAGTCCTGTATCGGGCATTGTGGGTACATCTTTCAGGCGACGACCTACTCGACAAACCTTGCCATCCAGGAGTTGATCGGCTAGCCTCGGACCTTTCCCGGAGGATCTGGTAGTCTTGACATGCCCGTCATGCACTCAATGGGTGCGAGATCTTGGATGTCAGGGTGGTGGCCTCGGAAAGTTGGTTGTGGGGGCACGTCTATGGAGAGCGACATTGTGGTGGTAATTTTCTCTCTCCTTGGCTAGGTTGCTTGGGAGGAGGGATGGTGGGGGACCCTAGTGTTGGTGACGCTTCGGCTTCGACAACTCCCATATCTCATGTTGGAGGCCTGACTCGGTGTCCACGGTCATCCGAGATACTTGGAGCGGTGCTAACGTTTTTTTTCGGGCGAAAGCCCAACGCTTCCGTGCCCTTGGTGGCAAGTTTGGTTTTCTTGTCATTTCTATTTATCTTTTATCTGCTTTATCAAAGGGTACTCTCATCACATTGTAGGACTTTTGGATTCAAAAAATCAAAACGGAGCTCGGGCTACATGGATCCCATTTTTCGGATTTTTATTTTTTATTTCAAAATATCAAAAAAATTATGATTTTTTTATAGATTGTAGATATTAACGTACTCTATCCAATAAACAAAGTCTCAAGCCGAAATACCTTGTATTCTGGGATCACCAAAAATGATAAAATCTGAAAGATTTTGATAGTTTGAAATCTAGCACTTTTCATTACTCCATATGTCAGATTATGATTTTTTTGTACAGCCCATAAAATAAAGTATTTCTGGATGAGACTTTGTGTATTGGATAGAGTACATTAACATCTATGTCTTGTTGTTTTTATGATTTTTTTGAAACTTCAAACTGATATTAACGAAAGATTCAAAAAACAGGAGACATGTAGCCCGAGCTTCAAAATTCTGTATTCATTTGGATTTTATTTATAAAACGGAGAAAATACCTGCCTGGGGGAGTCCACCAATGCAGCTAGCTAGGTGTCGCTTTGGATCGAAATAGCCGGAGGCGATCCAAAGGGACGGTGCCGCGCGCGTTTTTATTATTATCAGAAACACGGCACTTTATTGATTAATCACATCAATACAAAGAGTTTTCCGGATACACTCCGGTGTTCGGTGCACATTAAGTCCCTCATATTCCGTATTCGTTAGTGTATTCGTGGGATCGGTGGAGATTATTCGAATTCTCTTAAATCCCCATAGTCCTTTTACCACGCCAGAATTGACCGGGATAATCGGGAATATCTTTATATATCCTTCAAGTTTTTATCTAGATTGAAAACTCTATTCTAAGGTAGTGTATTTTTGGAAAGAGTATTGTAGGGGATTGGAGAGTATTGAGTGAACACCAATCCACGCATATCCCCAAAACTGTAGTGAATAAAAATACAAGAGAAGTAAACTAGGCCTAAGTCTAAGAAAATACAAACAATACAAAAAACATTAACCAAACCGGTACGTACGAGGAGAAGCTCTCCAGGAGGCGGCGGCAAACCCATCTAGGGTTCCTTCCCTCCGCCGGCGATGCCACCAGTCCGTCCCGTCTTCGGCGGCCTTAGGGCCTTAGAGGCGTGGCGGACCACGGCCTCTCACCGGCGGAAGGTTTCAGTGTTTTATTTAGACTAGTTTTAGTGTCTTTTTCAGGATATTGAGGCGGCGGCTACGTCCTGAGGTCAGAATAAGGTCCTTGCCGCCCTATCCTCACTCTGGTGGTGCGTCTAGTATCAGTGGAGGGCGCGTGGAGTCATGTGTCCGACGGATTTCTTGGGATCTGGTCGTTTTTCGTATGTGTGTTTTAAGGCCAGTCTCTTCCGATCTATGTTGTTCATCTTCGGCGATGGTTGCTGCTATGGTGCGCTGGTCCTTTGGTGCCTTAACACGACGACTTCCTGTCTATCTATTACAAGCTCTAAGCTTTGTCCGGCTCCGGTGATGGAGGGGCAAGGACGGCGGCGCGTCTTCGGCTCGTGCCAGTGGTTGTAGTCGTCGCTAGGTGGTCCAGTGACCTATTTATAATTTTTATTACTTTTATGACTCTTTGTACTACTATTGATGATTATTAATAGATCGGTGGAATTTTAAAAGAAAAACTAGGCCTAAGTCGGAACATATGAATACATATGTGGACGCATGGACAATGTTTTGGTACTAGCTTTTTACACGGAGTGGTTTTGTATGTACAGTTGAAGCTAGACCGTCACCACCGATCGGTCAACTGCGGTGGTAGCTCTAGCTGAAAACTTTCAGTTGTGAGTCCCTTTCTTGGATCGCCCGCCGCATCAACTGCTCTCTTGCATCTGCCTGCGTGTGTCCCTGTCTGTATTATGTGCAGTGTAATGCCGTTCCATGCGTGCAGTTGCGAAATTGCGATATAAAGCGAGGAGATAGGGTTGCATATTGTTGGTTCCATATGTCCATCTACGCATGATAACGTCGTGCCCATAATAAGCTAGACCGTCATCGTCTCGACATTGGACCACCCTCACAAAGAAAAACAGAGTGATCGACACTGGACTGATGTGTGCGTGTTCTTTTGCCCTGCTCCCTCCTTCGCACCACATATTATTAGAGACCTTAATTTGCAGATATAACGTGGGAAGTAATAACAAAAGAAATCGAGCCATGGTAAGAATGTTGGTAAAAATAAAGTTGAGAACAAATTAAAGGGCGCGTGCAAATGCTTGACGTGGCAGAGGAAAAGTGTAAGTCCGTAGTACTAGGTAGAGAGTAGAGTGAGGTGCACCTTTGTACCCTGCTAAAGCGATCTCTACTCTGACCTTAGCAGCTAGGCTGTTTCCTAGAGGGTTTTTTTTTTGAAACCAGGCAAAAAAAAAGCTTTTGCCTTATATTGATATAGGAGAAGCAAAACAAAGTTCAGGCCCTAGCCAAACAAAGAAAAAATAAGAGAAAGGGGCCACAAGGGCCCTAAGAAAGGAGAAAGGGTTAACCCACGAGCTCCGCCAGGTTTTTCGCCCCGGCTAAAATCCAGTCCTTTCTTTCCTCCCTGATCTTGTGCATCACGACCGAGGGCAGGGAAGATTTATTGTTGAAGACTCGTTCGTTCCTTTCTTTCCAGATCTCCCAAGCAATTAACACGATGGCGGTCCTCATCCCTTTCGGAGAAGAGGAAGGTGTCTCGGCGATGGCGTGCCAGTATTCCAGCACCTTAGGTCTTCGGGTCTCCACGCCACGGAGGAGGTATGGGCAGGAAAGCCAAGAAGCCGTAGCAGTCTAGATCCTTTTGGAAAAGTGGCATTGAAGAGCATGTGTCGCGCTGTTTCGAGACTGCATCTACACAGTTGACAAGTGGGCTGGTGCGGCCACCCTCTTTTCGCCAACTTGTCGGTGGTCCAAAGGGGGTTCTGAAGTGCGATCTAGGAGAAAAAGCGACATTTGGAAGAGGCCTAGGTTTTCTAGACAATTTTCCCAAAGGAGCACGGCAAGGAGGCAGGAACTGGGCTTGTAGGCGAAGCTAGTCAAGTAGCAACCATTGGGCGTCATGGTCCAAGTTATGGAGTCCGGCGTATCGGGGGGAAGTTGAGCGGTCGAGAGAAGCTCCCACAGGTGGCTGTATTGATCAAGGTGCTCGACGGTAAAGGAGTCCACATTAATATCAGCGACCCAGTTTTCTGGCCCTCTAGAGCGTCTTGACCGTCCTATTCTTTCTCCTAGAGGCTTCGAATATCATAGGAGCCAGATCTTTTGGGGGAGAACCGTCAATCCATAAGGAGGACCAGAAGGAAGCTTTGGCACCGTTTCCAATGCTAACCCTGGTGGCGGCGTTGAAGAGGTCTTTATCAGCGGCATCAGTCGGGGTTTCAGAACCCACCCAAGGTTTTTCCGGGGTTGTCCACTCGTACCACAGCCAACGAAGCCTAAGGGCGCGAGAGAAATTTTCCAAGTCGAGGATCCCAAGACCGCCAAGCTCCTTGGAGAGACAAACTTTTTGCTAGTTGACCTCACATTTCCCTCCACTGACAACTTCCTTGCAAGCCCAAAGCATACCACGACTGATCTTGGCGAAGGCCTTAAGGATGCCTTTGTCAACTCTTAGAGATGTAAGCAAGACGATAGGCAAGGAGGAGAGGACCGACTTCACCAATGCGGTAAAACCATCCTGATTTAGAAACCGGCCCTTCCAGGGGTTTAGACAGGAAACCGCCTTATCAATAAAAGGTTGAGATCAGCCCACCTTAATCTGCCGAGCAAAAGGGGCTTGCCTAGATACTTTAGAGGAAACAAAAAAGTAGCAGGTGGTAACTTTGCTAGGACCGATGCAAGATCAACCTCAGAGCAACGAATTGGAGCGATGGAACTTTTTGCCACATTAGTCACCAGACCAGTCACCTCCCTAAAGCTCTGAAGAATATTGGCTAGATTTGAAATATCATGCTCGGTGGGGGTCAAGAAAATGGCAGCATCATCCGCATATAAGGACACCCGGGGACCATGGAGGCCTCCAGGCATTTCGTGTAGCAACCCGGAGGCCGTGGCATTTTCCAAGAGTTTTTGAAGGGGGTCGATGGCAATATCAAAGAGGAGAGGCGAGAGGGGATCACCCTGCCGGAGGCCTCGCACATGGGAGATGTCCTTTCTAGGGATTCTGTTGAGGATGACATAGGAAGAGGCCGTGTCGAACAAGGCTGACACCAGAGCATGCCATCTTTGGGGGAAGATCCAACATGTAGTCCTAGCGAACAGTGTCAAAAGCCTTAGCAATGTCAAGCTTTATGAGGATGGCTGGAGTTTTACGACGATGAAGTTGGCGGGTGGTGTTCCTAACGTACATGAAATTATCATGGATGGTTCTGGACTTGATGAAAGCACTCTAGCTGAGGGATACGATCTCATTCATTCCAGGATTGAGATGGTGAGCCATAGCTTTGGTGATGATCTTCGAGACCACATGAATGAGGCTAATGGGCCTGAAATCACACATGGACTCTACACCGTATTTTTTAGTAAGCAAAACGATGTTGGTCGTCTTAATGATGTGGAAATTGGAAGCCAAAAGTTCCGAAAAAGTATTAATGACCCTTAAGAGATCTCCATTGATGACCTCCCAGCAGGAGCGTACGAAGGAGAAGGAGAATCCGCCAGGGCCTGGAGCCTTCTCCGCGGGCATGTCATCAATCGCCTCTTTGATCTCAAACTCGGAAAAAGGCAGACAAAGATCGCCCAAGGCGTGAACATTGGGGTTTAATACATCCCAATTAACATCCAGTTGGCGGGGATGAGGGAGACCTAAAGATTTGGGAAATTCTCAAAGATGATCTTCTCCTTGTCTTCATGAGTCGTAGACCAGCCATCATTATGCTTGAGCCTCATAATGTAGTTTTTGCGTTTCCTCGATTAACCCATAGATGGAAGAACTTTGTGTTGGCATCACCTTCACGTAGGTAGTTGATTCTAGCGGCCTACCATTTCCGTGATCTCTCAAGAGCGGCGAAACTCATGAAGGGTTCGCGGCATAGAAAACAAAATTTTCCTACGATGAGAACAGTACACCAAGATCTATCTACTAGATACAATCAACGGGTGGATATACATCCATGGAGAACTTACCCTCGAAGACAACAAAGCTTTGTGAACGAGTAGGAACTCGTGGATGATGTAGTCGTACGCTTGCCGATCTCAAGATCATGTGGAAGTCCTAGCGCCACAAACCAGCAACGCATCCGCACTCGCACACACGTTCAGGCCACCGAACAACCTCCGCCTCCTCGCTCCAGCGATGCAGCAGAATCAGCAACTCCTTCTAGACGAAATGCCACCGTGAACATGTATCTCGCTATTCTGAGACCATGGAGAAATAATTCTAGAGGGGGAGAGAGATCCTTCACGAGGAGGTGTGAGAAAAAAGAGTGAGAGGGGTGGCCTTTTATAGGAGGAGGGGGGTACCCCTCCCCATGGCCGGCGCCCCATGGGGGTGACCCCTCACCTCCCCCATTCATGTGGTGGTAACTCCCTCCACATAAAAGTGCCTCTTCACATTCTCTTTTAAAGTCTCCACTTTAAATGCATTAAATTTCTCCAAATTTAATGCTCTCTCATTTAATAAAAATCTTTTATTAAATTTATTCAGAATTTTTTAAATTACTTTAATTAACAAACATTCACATAAAATCCCCTACAACATTTTAATATTACATGCATAACCAATTTCAGCAATTTCACTCGAAACAATTTCGGTGTCTATTGAAATAACTCCAGTGCTTTGAAATTCATTCGTCTGAAACACATTTGCACCAAATGGTGTTGGTGTCCCTTAAGTGTGTCTCCCTATGGTTCGTGAATAATGCAGACATGATCGAGACCCCTCTCAGATCAATAATCAGAAGCGGGACCTGGAGATCCATACTGACTCCTACACATTCTACGATAACTTCTGTGATCATGAGAACCTTTAACATTAGTAACTAAATCCCTTTGTCTCGTGATATATTACATGTCCGAGATTTGATTATCGGTATCTCCATACCTAGTTTGATCTCGTTACCGACATGTACTCTTTTCTCGTTCCTGTGATATAACATTCTAGTGATCTTATCACTTGCTTGCAAGCTAACCAATGTGATATCACCGAGAGGGCCCAGAGTATATCTATCTGTCATCGGGATGGACAAATCCCACTCTTGATCCATGAGCTTCTACATAACAATTTCGTAGCACTGAACCCACCTTTATAATCACCCTTTTATGGTGTGACGTTTGATGTTATCAAGATACTCTTCCAGTGTTAGTGATTAACATGATCTCATGGTCTAAAGACTAGGATTACTTTGTTAGAGGTTATATATAGCAATATAACACAATGAATTTGATCGTAATGCTATACTTTGGATGAATGTTCATCACATCATTCCACTAATGTTCTGACCTTGTTATTAACAACATCCAGTGTCCATGATCACAAAACCTTGATCATCTTGTTAATCAATGAGCTAGTTTATAAGAGAGGCATAACTAGGTACTTTCCTTTTGTTTATTAAACACACATGTATTAACGTTTCCAAATTAATACAATTATAGCATGCTGATGTCTACGCACTTCTATTCTTGTAGACAGTTGTTGGGCCTCCAAGTGCAGAGGTTTGTAGAACAGCAGCAAGTTTTCCCTTAAGTGGATCACCCAAGGTTTATCGAACTTAGTGAGGAAGTGGTCAAAGGTATTCCCTCTCAAGCAACCCTGCAATCAAGATACAAGAAGTCTCGTGTCCCCAACACACCCAATACACTTGTCAGGTGTATAGGTGCACTAGTTCGGCGAAGAGATAGTGAAATACAAGTGGTATGGATAATTACAAGTGGTAACGGTGATAGAAAATAGCTTGATGGCATGGAAGAGAATAAAGGCAAACTGAAATAAAGATGGAAGCAAGCAAACATGTAACAGATCTAGTAGCAAACGGTGTATCAATGCTTAGAAACAAGGCCTAGGATCATACTTTCACTAGTGAACACTCTCATATAAATATCTTCTCTTTATGATACTACTCTTAACTACTCTCCGGTTGAACACTCTAATCCATGGTAGGGCTATAACAGCACACCTCAAAGTTCATCTTTCCCATCTAGAAAACCCCACACTGTCACCTTGAGCACTAGATGGTTCCAACAAACACCACAATTTCATAAAGACATCCAACTCCAAATACAACTCATAACAAGTATTTGTAATCTCTAGCCTAAGTGCCACCATGGTGTGCATGCTATCACTTTCACACACATGGGGAGAGCAGAGAACTAATAAAGCCCTTGAGTAGCAAGGTAGATCTATAGATTACAAGCTCATGATCTCAATAAGATCATGCATAGAGAGAGAGATGAACACATAGCTACCGGTAGAACCCTTAGCCTCGAGAGAGAACTACTCCCTCCTCATCATGGGAATCAACAACGACGAAGGAGATGGTGGTGGAGATCGATGCAGATGGCTCCGGGGGCACTTCCCCGTCCCGGCAGGGTGCCGGAACAGAGACTTTCTATCCCCCGAATCTCCCCTTCGGTGGCGGCGGCGCTGCTAAACTTTTCGTGGCTAGAGGCTTGACTCTTTAGGGTTTTTGCATCGGGAGGCAACTTATAGGCGAAGAGGCAAGGTTGGTGGGTGGCCAGGGGGCCCACACCACCTGGTGGCGCGGCCAGGGCTAGCCCGCGCCACCACATAGTGTGGCCGCCCTGTGTCCCCTCTCCGTCTCGTCTTCTGGCTCCGTGAGTCTTCCGGGAAAATATCAACTTTGGCTTTTGTCCCGTCCAATTCCGAGAATATTCATTTTCTGACTTCCTGGAACCAAAAACAGCAGAAAACAAGCAACTGGCACTGTGGCATCTTGTTAATAAGTTAGTCCAAGAAATCATATGAAAAGTACTCCAAAGTGTGGACAAAACATAAGAAAGTAGATAAAACCAAGCATGGAACATCAAAAATTATAGATACATTTGCAATGTATCAACATCCCCAAGCTTAACTCCTGCTCGTCCTCGAGTAGGTAAGTGATAAAAAGAAAGAATAATTTTTTAGGTGACATGCACCATCAAATACTTGATCAAAGTATTTGCAAAACATTCAAAGCTGGGATCATAGTACTTCAATCATAGCATGAAATACAAAGTTCTAGCAATAAGACAAAGAAACTATGATGCAACATGAAAAGGCAGAAGCAAAAGATTCATGAATTATAATGCTTTGCAAGACGTTTGTTTGTTTCACATAAAGAAAACATAGCATAGTGGCATTCAGCTTGTCCCTCATAGAGTAGCAAATATAAATGCATAGGACACCTTCAAAGTTCACAAGAGTTACTAGATACAAATAGTTTAAAACAAGAAATATCAAGGTATGCATCAATCAACTAGTCTTGGGACAATGCACATAGAACTAAGAATGGCCACTATGCTCTCAAAGTAGGTGCATAAAGATAGAAGGTGGAGACTCAACATAAAAGTAAAAGAAAGGCCTTCATAGAAGGAAGTAGGGATTCAAGTCTCATAAAGAGCTTCCAAAATTATGGTACTTACTAGCTTTCAGCTCTCATTGCCCCTATCATAAGCATCTTTAAGGTGATTAAGGTTAAAGTAACACAACTAAGAGGATATGCTTGACAAGTTATAAGCTGAAATCTCATGCCCCTTACTTACGAAGACCGAACCTCATGCTACTCAACTTTAGTCACAAGTAAGCTCTTGTCATTGTAAGTACATGTGTATCATAAAGAACCGCCAACGGGGTACCCCTTGCCCGATGATACAGAAGAATCCCCATATCAAAATGACAAGGCAAGCAGACAACGAGCATCTCAGCAATCTTCTTATTTACCATGGGAAAATGGTTCTTTTTTCTCTCTTTCCTATTTTATTTTTCTCTTTTTTCTCAATATCTGATTTTTTTATAAGAAGAATGCTTCATAGACAGCTCATTATGGTTACGCTGCAGGTTTCCACCATGTCAACATGGATTAGACCAGCGGCCCAGGCGTTTCTCTAACACATATACAAACTCCATGATCTTACAAGTTCCACTTTTATTTCACACCGCCGGGATCCATAAGCAAAAGAACATGGTATCAACGGGGTACAAAGTACAAGTGCAATGTTAAAAGCGTTCCCCATGACACATGGTTCTGATAATTTCAACTTATAAAGCGCAAGCATATACGCAAAAAAGATGGACACAATGGGTCAAGTTTATTAAATGCAGAAAGTAAAGTGTGCCATCAAGTTCGTGAGAGCTTTAATCACTAGTTTTCTCATAACAAGTTTAATTTGGAAGGTAAACAAAAACATGAATATACTTGGAATAGCATATGCTAGTAGGTAGGTATGGTGGACTCTTTGGAATAACTTGGTTTCAGGAGTTGGATGCATGAGTGGAACTCATACTTGGTGGTGGAGGCTAGCAAAAGACTGGGAGCGACAAACTAAGAGAGCAATAATGGCCATAATCATGCAGAGCGACAAAACATCATTGATCAAAGCATAAAGTGATACTACAAGTTGAACACTAAAGGATCATCAAGGCTATGGTGACTTGGGATAGTCATAACATGGTGTGAGCATGTGCCAAGTCAACCCAAATAAATCATCAAAGGAGACTACTACTAAACTATGCTTTAATATGCTAAAACAACGCATGATTCATCCGAAGCACATTAAGCAATCTCAATTGTTTATAACATGTCATGCTACAGCAAATAATACTAAGCATAAATCCAAAACAATATCAAGTATGGCATGACAAAGCATAGGCTACAGTCAAAAACAAGCTCTCTTTACCACTTAAGCATGAACGGTGCATCAATGCTTAGAAACAAGGCCTAGGATCATACTTTCACTAGTGAACACTCTCATATAAATATCTTCTCTTTATGATACTACTCTTAACTACTCTCCGGTTGAACACTCTAATCCATGGTAGGGCTATAACAGCACACCTCAAAGTTCATCTTTCCCATCTAGAAAACCCCACACTGTCACCTTGAGCACTAGATGGTTCCAACAAACACCACAATTTCATAAAGACATCCAACTCCAAATACAACTCATAACAAGTATTTGTAATATCTAGCCTAAGTGCCACCATGGTGTGCACGCTGTCACTTTCACACACATGAGGAGAGCAGAGATCTAATAAAGCACTTGAGTAGCAAGGTAGATCTATAGATTACAAGCTCATGATCTCAATAAGATCATGCATAGAGAGAGAGATGAACACATAGCTACCGGTAGTACCCTTAGCCTCGAGAGAGAACTACTCCCTCCTCATCATGGGAATCAGCAACAGCGATGGAGATGGTGGTGGAGATCGATGGAGATGGCTCCGGGGGCACTTCCCCGTCCCGTCAGGGTGCCGGAATAGAGACTTTATGTCCCCCGAATCTCCCCTTCGGTGGCGGCGGTGCTGCTGACTTTTCGTGGCTGGAGGCTTGACTCTTTAGGTTTTTTGCATCGGGAGGCAACTTATAGGCGAAGAGGCAAAGTCGGTGGGATGCCAGGGGGCCCACACCACCTGGTGGCGCGGCCAGGGCTAGCCCGCACCACCACATGGTGTGGCCGCCCTGTGGCCCCTCTCCGTCTCGTCTTCTGGCTCCGTGAGTCTTCCGGTAAAATATCAACTTTGGCTTTTGCCCCGTCCAATTCCGAGAATATTCATTTTCTGACTTCCTGGAACCAAAAACAGTAGAAAACATGCAAATGGCACTGTGGCATCTTGTTAATAAGTTAGTACAAGAAATCATATGAAAAGTACTCCAAAGTGTGGACAAAACATAAGAAAGTAGATAAAACCAAGCATGGAACATCAATAATTATAGATACATTTGCAATGTATCACATGCAAAATAAACATCTATCATATACTTGGAATATGTATAATAACAACTTTATTATTGCCTCCTAGGGCATATTCCCTTCAGTCTCCTACTTCCACTAGAGACAATAATCTATTTACATGGTGATAAATTTAACACCCATGGAGTTCTAGTGTTGATCATGTTTTGCTCTAGGGAGAGTTTTAGTCAATGGATCTGCTACATTGAGATCCGTATGTACTTTACAAATCTTTATATCTCCATCCTTGACATGTTCACGGATGGAGTGAAACCGGTGCTTAATATGTTTGGAATTCTTGTGAGACCTTGGTTCCTTTACATTGGCTATGGCTCCATTGTTGTCACAATAGATCACCATTGGATCCAATGCACTAGGAACCACACCCAGTTCATTAATGAACTCCTTCATCCAAACTACTTCCTGTGCTGCTGATGACCCAAAATATATCGAGCTCATTGGGGAACCCTAAGAGGAAGGTATGATGAGCACAGGAGCAAGTTTTCCCTCAGTACGAAACCAAGGTTATCAATCCAGTAGGAGCAAGGAAACACCCCAAAGGTGTAGCTAGCGGAACGTTGGCAGGGCGCACTACCGGTGCCAGCAGCAATGTGGAGACCTGCACAACACAACCACAAAACTCTGTCCCCAACTTGCGATGAGGTTGTCAATCTCACCGGTTTTGCCGAAAACAAAGGATTAAACATATCGAATGGAAGGAAGTAATAGTTTGTAGAAAGTAAACACAAAGCAGTAAACAATTTATAGATTGTATGTAAAAGAAAGGACCGGGATTCATAGTTCACTAGAGGTGGCTCTCCTTAAGATAGATAACATGCTGGGTGAACAAATTACAACGGGGCAATTGACAAACCTCGAGAAAGCAATACATGCATATACTAATCATCTTGACTCCTTTGGAACTCGATTGGGCATTACAACATTATACATAGACCGCCATCCAACTGCATCTATATCCGAACCCCCTCCATTATTAGGTTGCAAGCAACAAATTATTGCTTTACGAATTGCGTAAAAAGTAAACAATACAATTGTTCTATGAACAAAGGATTGTTGTTTTCTCCCTAGTAGCAACAGCACATCTAGTACCTTAGAGATTTCTGTCACTTCCCCAGATTACCAGAGGCATGAACCCACTATCGAGCATAAATACTACTCTTGGAGTTAACAGCATCTACTTGGCCAAGATAGCTACTAACAATGGAAAGCATGCAAGATCACAAATAACAAAGACATGATAGAATCAATAATCAATCTGAAATAGCATCTCAATATCCATCGGATCCCTGCAAACATAACATGCAGAATTACAAATAGATGATCTTGATCATGAACGGAGCTCACAAGATCTAAACATGAAAGCACAAAGGAGGAGAACCAGCCATCTAGCTACTACATGGATCCGTAGTCCAAGGATGAAATACTCACGCATCACACCGGAGGCTTGCATGATGATGAAGAAGGCCTCCATGGTGAATTCCCCTCTCCGGCAAGGTGCCGGGAAGAGCTTCAGATCCCTCCCGATCTAGGGATGGAGATAACGGTGGCTACAGACTCTTTTATGGATTTTTGATCAGGTACTTATGGTTTTCGTCCCGATGGCATCTTATAGGCGGAAGGAGAGGCCGAGGGGGTGCTGGGGTCGGCCAGACCACCCCCTGGCGCGGGCCAGGCCTGGCCGCGTGGCCAGGTGGTGTGGCCGGCCCCTAGCCCTTCTCCGTCTCGTATTCTGACATCTGATGACTTCCGGAAAAATAGGCACTTTGGCTTTTGTCCCATCCAATTCCGAGAATATTCATTTTCTGACTTTCCTGGAACCAAAAACAGCAGAAAACAGGCAGCTGGCACTGTGGCTCTCGTTAATAGGTTAGTCCAAGAAATCATATGAAAAGTACTCCAAAGTGTGGACAAAACACAAGAAAGTAGATAAAACCAAGCATGGAACATCAAAAATTATAGATACATTTGCAATGTATCAACATCCCCAAGCTTAACTCCTGCTCGTCCTCGAGTAGGTAAGTGATAAAAAGAAAGAATAATTTTTTAGGTGACATGCACCATCAAAGACTTGATCAAAGTATTTGTAAAACATTTGAAGCTGGGATCATAGTACTTCAATCATAACATGAAAGACAAGGTTCTAGCAATAAGACAAAGGAACTATGATGCAACATGAAAAGGCACAAACAAAAGATTCATGAATAACAATGCTTTGCAAGACGTTTGTTTGTTTCACATAAAGAAAACATAGCATAATAGTATTCAGCTTGTCCCTCATAGAGTAGCAAATATAAATGCATAGGACACCTTCAAAGTTCATAAGAGTGACTAGATACAAATAGTTGAAAACAAGCAATATCAAGTTATGCATCAATCAACTAGTCTTGGGACAATGCACATAGAACTAAGAATGGCCACTATGCTCTCAAAGTAGGTGCATAAAGGTAGAAGGTGGAGACTCAATATAATGGTGGAAGAAAGGCCTTCATAAAAGGAAGTAGGGATTCAAGTCTCATAAAGAGCTTCCAAAAATTATGGTACTTAGAGCTTTCAGCTCTCATTGCCCCTATCATAAGCATATTTAAGGTGATTAGGGTTAAAGTGACACAACTAAGAGGATATGCTTGACAAGTTATAAACCGAAATCTCATGCCCCTTACTTATAAAGACCGAACCTCATTCTACTCAACTTTAGTCACGAGTAAGCTCTTGTCATTGTAAGTACATGTGTATCATAAAGAACCGCCAACGGGGTACCCCTTGCACATGATACAGGAGCTATCCCATAATCAAAATGACAAGGCAAGCAGACAATGAGCATCTCAGCGATCTTTTTATTTGCTATTTGCATAGGTTTTTTATTGAGGATGCTTCATAGAGTGCTCATTATGGTGATGCTGCAAGTTTCCACCATGATTAGGCATGACTTAGGCTAGTGGCCCAGGCATTTCTCTAACACACATACAAACTCCATGATCTTACAAGTTCCACTTTTATTTCACACCGCCGGGATCCATAAGCAAAAGAACATGATCTCAACAGGGTACAAAGTACAAGTGCAATGTTGAAAGTGTTCCCCATGACATGGTTCTGCTAATTTCAACTTATAAAGCGCAAGCATATGCGCAACAAAGAAGGACCCAATGGTTCAAGTTTATTAGATGCAAAAAAGTAAAGTGTGCCATCAAGTTCGTGAGAGCTTTAATCACTAGTTTTCTCATAACAAGTTTAATTTGGAAGGTAAACAAAAGCATGAATATACTTGGAATAGCATAAGATAGTTGGTATGTATGGTGGACTATTTGGAATAA
Organism: Avena eriantha; assembly: GCA_910589775.1. Lineage (NCBI taxonomy): Eukaryota > Viridiplantae > Streptophyta > Magnoliopsida > Poales > Poaceae > Avena > Avena eriantha. The sequence continues at coordinate 6,976,250 of OU342741.1, read as the reverse complement.
CTTGGTTTAGGGAGTTGGATGCATGAGTGGAACTCATACTTGGTTGTGGAGGCTAGCAAAAGACTGGGAGAGACAAACTAAGAGAGCAATAATGGCCATAATCATGCAGAGCGACAAAACATCATTGATCAAAGCATAAAGTGATACTACAAGTTGAAAACTAAAGGATAATAAAGGCTATGGTGACTTGAGATAGTCATAACATGGTGTGAGAATGCACCAAGTCAACCCAAATAAAGCATCAAAGGAGAATACCACTATATTATGCTTTAATATGCTAAAACAACGCATGATTCATCCAAGGCACATTAAGCAATCTCAATTGTTTATAAAAAGTCATGCTACAACAAAGAATACTAAGCATAAATCCAAAACAATATCAAGCATGGCATGACAAAGCATAGGCCATAGTCAAAAACAAGCTCTTTTTAGCACATAGGTATGAACTTTCCTACTCTTTTCCAAACTAAACCAAACTATTTGCAAACCAATGTATGAATGAGGGGGCCCAACCAATTTATTCATCAAACTAAGCAAAAAAAATCAAATGAAAAACCAAAACAAAAACGAAAAAGAAGACGCTCCAAGAACAACACAACTGTGCATGAAACAATAAAAATGAAGCGTTTGGAAGAAAGCTGGGATTTTTATTGATGAAGAAGGGGATGCCTTGGGCATCCCAAGATTTGACGCTTGTACTTCTTGGATATTTCTTGGGGTGACACGCGTGGCATCCCCAAGCTTGAGCTTTAGTCCATCCTTCATCTCATTAATCATTCCTTCGATACACCTGAAATTTTTCCTTCATACAAAACTTCACACAATCTTTATTAGCAACATTAGTGCACTCAAGATGAAAGGTCTTAAGGTTTAGTTCTAACACCAAATAAAATTCCATTAGAACACTAGATACTGTAGAACTTCCCTCAAAAAGCTCAATTCCCCAAAAGAAATAAAAAAGGAACCAACAAGAAGCAAATGCAGAAAATGGCAGAAATCTGTCAAAACAGACCAGCAGGTAAATACTAATTTTTTCGAATACCTTATCTTGCTCAAATCAAAAAGTGTTGAACTAACGAAAGTTAGATAACAACCTGGGGAAGAAGAACAAAAATTCATGCCTAAAAAGGACCTACAGAGATTTTACACGAATGTTTACGGTGAAGCACAGCAATCTGTTTCGGGACAGCAACTTTCCTAATCATTACTTCTCTCTCATTACAGGTTACTCTTGGCACAAAAGGCAAATAAAAAGGATAAGGAGCGGTTATTAATGAAGTAATAACTTCCAAGACTCATCTAAAACTTTTGGTTTATCTCCCAATAAGTACTTTTTTAACGCCTTTAAGTTAGGCATAAAAAGCAAGAAAGAATCAAGTGTTCTCAAATGAAGAAGCATTAAGACCAAATTTTGTTTTCATAGGAGAAGCAAAAGAAATATTCTCTCTCTTCTTAGGGAAGTGTTCTATACCTTTCTTGAGTGGGAGTTGATATTTAATGGTGCCTTCTTTCATATCAATAATGGCACCAACAATTCTAAGAAAAGGTCTTCCCAAAGTAATAGGACAAGAAGCATTGCATTCAACATCCAAAACATAGAAATCAATGGGGGCATAGGAATTGTTAACCATAATAAGAACATCATTAAGACTCCCCATGATTTTCTTTTTAGCATTATCATCAAGTGGGACATTCAAATACCAATCTTCAAGTGGAGGCAAATCAAGCATATCATAAATCATTCTAGGCATAATAGAAACACTACTATCAAGATCACATAAAGCTTTGAAATCAAATTCATTCACTTTCATATTAATGATGGGTTCCCAACCATCTTCTAGTTTTATAGGAGTGGAAGCTTTATGTTTCATCTTTTCTTTAATCTTTATGAGAGCATCAGTAATGTGTTTTGTAAAGGCCATGTTCATAGCACTAGCATTAGGACTTTTAGCAAGCTTTTGTAGGAACTTAATAACTTCAGAGATATTGCAACCATCAAGATCAAAATCAAAATTATCATCTAAAGTAGTAGAAGTATTACTAGCATTAACACTAGTGGTGGTGATAGTATAAACACTAATATTTCTTGCAATTTCATCTTCTCTTTCCCACTTAGCATGTAATTCAGCTAATAGTCTAACATTTTCATCAATTCTTACTTGTATGGCATTAGTGGCTGCAAAAGGATTATCATTAGTTTCAGGTTTAGCAGCCATTTTATTGATCAAAGAGGATTGAGCTTCAGACAAAGATAATATATTTCTTTCAGCATTAGAGAGTTTCAATTGTAAATTAGGAATTTCCCTATTTAGACTCTCAAGTTGATGGCTAATGTTCTTCAAAATGGTAGATTGTTCCTCCATAGTTTTAGTGAATAGTTTATTTTGCTCATATTGCATTTGCATTAAGTTTTTAGTGGCTCTTTCAACTTCTAAAATTCTTCCTTCACTAGGTAATCCAGGTTTACCATTATAGCCATAAGTATTATTAGGAGGGTAGGACCTATAAGTGTTGTTACCAAAATTGTTCCTATAAGCATTATTGCCAAAATTGTTATTTCTTATGAAGTTCACATCAACTTGCTCTTCTTGAGCAACCAAAGGGGCTAAAGGAACATTATTTGGATCAATATGGGCTTTCCCATTCACAAGCATAGACATAATAATATCAATCTTATTACTCAAGGAGGAAGTTTCCTCAACAGAATTTACCTTCCTACCTTGTGGAGCTCTCTCAGTATGCCATTCAGAATAATTAACCATCATATTGTCCACAAGTTTTGTTGCAGCCCCCAAACTGATGGTCATAAAGGTACCTCCAGCAGAAGAATCCAATAGGTTCCTTGAAGAATAGTTCAATCATGCATAAAAAGTTTGGATGGTCATCCAAGCAATCAGTCCATGAGTGGGACAATTCTTGACCAAAGATTTCATTCTTTCCCAAGATTGAGCAACATGCTCATTATCAGATTGTTTAAACTTCATTATTTCACTTCTCATGGATATAATCTTAGCAGGAGGATAGTATTTTCCAATGAAAGCATCTTTACATTTAGTCCAAGAATCAATACTATTCCTAGTTAAGGAATTCAACCATTCTTTAGCTTTTCCTCTCAAAGAGAAAGGAAACAGTTTCAGCTTAATAATATCACCATCTACATCCCTATGCTTTTGCATCTCACAAAGTTCAACAAAGTTATTTAGATGGGCAGCAGCATCTTCATTACTAATACCAGAAAATTGTTCTCTCATAACAAGATTGAGCAAAGCAGGTTTTATCTCAAAGAAAATATCCTCAGGCACAGGTGAAGCAATAGGTGTGCTCATAAAATCATTGTTGTTGGTGCTAGTGAAGTCACACAACTTAGTGTTTTCAAGAGTAGTCATTTTTTTGGGTTTTCAAATAAGAAAGCAAAATAGCAAAACTAATTTTTTTGTGTTTTTTGATAAAGGAACAAGCAAACAAAGCAAAAAGAAACTAAGCAAAACAAAAATAACAAAGTAAAGAGATTGGTTATGAGGGACTCCCCTTGTGAAGATGTCCTTGACTCCCCGGCAACGACGCCATAAAATATGCTTGATGGCCCAAAATATATCGAGCTTGTTGGGGAACCCCAAGAGGAAGGTATGATGAGCACAGCAGCAAGTTTTCCCTCAGTACGAAGCCAAGGTTATCAATTCAGTAGGAGCAAGGAAACACCCCAAAGGTGTAGCTAGCTGAACGTTGGCAGGGCGCACTACCGGTGCCAGCAGCAACGTGGAGACCTGCACAACACAACCATAGAACTCTGTCCCCAACTTGCGATGAGGTTGTCAATCTCACCGGTTTTGCTGAAAACAAAGGATTAAACGTATCGAATGGAAGGAAGTAATAGTTTGTAGAAAGTAAACACAAAGTAGTAAACAGTTTATAGATTGTATGTAAAAGAAAGGACCGGGATCTATAGTTCACTAGAGGTGGCTCTCCTTAAGATAGATAACATGTTGGGTGAACAAATTACAGCAAGGCAATAGACAAAAATCGAGAAAGCAATACATGCATATACTAATCATCTTGACTCCTTTGGAACTTGATTGGGCATTACAACATTATACATAGATCGCCATCCAACTGCATCTATGACTAATAATCCACCTTCAGGTTATCATCCGAACCCCCTCTAGTATTAAGTTGCAAGCAACAGATTATTGCTTTATGAATTGCATGAAAGTAAACAATACGATTGTTCTATGAACAAAGGATTGTTGTTTTCTCCCTAGTAGCAACAACACATCTAGTACCTTAGAGATTTCTGTCACTTCCCCAGATTACTAGAGGCATGAACCCACTATCGAGCATAAATACTAACTCTTAGAGTTGCTAGCATCTACTTGGCCAAGATAGCTACTAACAACGGAAAGCATGCAAGATCTCAAATAACAAAGACACGATAGAATCAATAATCAATTTGAAATAGCATCTCAATATCCATCGGATCCCCGCAAGCACAACATGCAGAATTACAAATAGATGATCTTGATCATGAACGGAGCTCACAAGATCTAAACATGAAAGCACAAAGGAGAAAAACCAGCCATGTAGCTACTACATGGACCCGTAGTCCAAGGATGAACTACTCACGCATCACACCGGAGGCTTGCATGATGATGAAGAAGGCCTCCAGGGTGAATTCCCCTCTCCGGCAGTGTGCCGGGAAGAGCTTCAGATCCCTCCCGATCTAGGGATGGAGATGACGGCGGCTACAAACTATTTCGTGGATTTTTGATCGGGTACTTAGGGTTTTCGTCCCGAGGGCATCTTATAGGCTGAAGGAGAGGCTGAGGGGGTGCTGGGGTCGGCTAGACCACCCCCTGGCGCCGGCCAGGCCTGGCCACGCGGCCAGGTGGTGTCGCCGGCCCCTATCCCTTCTCCGTCTCGTATTCTGGCATCTGATGACTTCCGGAAAAATAGGCACTTTGGCTTTTGTCCCGTCCAATTCTGAGAATATTTATTTTCTGACTTTCCTGGAACAAAAACAGCAGAAAACAGGCAGCTAGCACTGTGGCTCTTGTTAACAGGTTAGTCCAAGAAATCATATGAAAAGTACTCCAAAGTGTGGACAAAACACAAGAAAGTAGATAAAACCAAGCATGGAACATCAAAAATTATAGATACATTTGCAATGTATCAGCTGCTTCTGAAGCAGCAATATATTCCGCCTCCGTTGTTGACCTTGTTACCACGATTGTTTGGAGCTCCTCCAACAAACCGTTGCTCCGTTCCTGAGAAATACGTATCCGGGTAGAGACTTAGACTCATCTGGATCAGCGTCAAAGCTAGCATCGACATAACAATTAGCGACCAGCTCTTCTTCACCTCCATATACAAGAAACATTTTCTTAGTTCTTCTCAAGTACTTAAGGATATTCTTGACCGCTATCCAGTGTTCCAAACCTATATCAGATTGGTACCTACTAGTCAAACTAATAGCATGTGCCACATCCGGTCTTGTACATAGCATGGCGTACATTATAGAGCCTATGGATGAAGCATAGGGGATCTTATCCACTATATCTCTTTCTTCTGCCGTAGCTGGACTTTGGGTATTACTCAATGTCTTGCCTTGCAACATAGGTAAGAACCCCTTCTTACTTTCGTTCATTTTAAACTTCTTTAAAATCTTATCAAGGTATGTACTTTGCGATATCCCTATTAGGCGTCTTGATCTATCTCTATAGATCTTTATGCCTAATATATATGACGCTTCACCAAGGTCTTTCATAGAAAATTTGCTGTTTAGATAACTTTTAACACTGTTTAAAAGATCTATATCATTTCCAATCAATAATATGTCATCCACATATAATATCGGAAATGCCACATTGCTCCCACTCACTTTCTTGTAAATACAAGCCTCTCCATAAGTTTGGACATATACAAGCCTCTCCTTAGGATCGACAAAACCTTTTGGTTGTATCATATACAACTCTTCTTCAATGTTACCATTGATGAACGCAGTTTTGACATCCATCTGCCATATTTCATAATTGAAATATGCAGCAATTGCTAATATAATCCTAACTGATTTTAGCATCGCTATGGGAGAGAATGTCTCATCGTAGCCAACTCCTTGAAGTTTTTGAAACCCTTTTGCAATAAGTCGAGCTTTATAGACGGTTACATTACCATCAGCATCAGTTTTTCTTTTGAAAATCCATTTATTCTCAACGGCCTTTCGGACATGAGGTAAGTCCACCAAGGTCCAAACCTGGTTTTAGTACATGGATTCCATCTCGGATTTCATGGCTTCTAGCCATTTGTTGGAATCCAGGCTCATCATCGCTTCTTCATATGTCGCAGGGTCATCTATTTCATCAACCATGAAATTTACAACAGAATTCCCATACAATTCAGGAGCTGCATGTGTCCTGCTTGACCTGCGAGGTTTAGTAGTGTCCTCTTTCGGAGTTTCATGATCATTATCATTAGTTCCTTATTAATTTGGTGAAGTCAACTCCGGAACGACTTCCGGTGCTACACCACTCGCCATTTCATGAAGAGAAGGTTCAATAACCTCTTCGAGTTCTACCTTTCGACTACTCACACCTTTCGTGAGAAACTCTTTCTCTAGAAAGGATCCATTCTTGGCAACGAAAACCTTGCCCTCAGATCTGTGATAGAAGGAATACCCAATTGTTTCTTTAGGGTATCCTATGAAGACGCATTTTTCCACTTTGGGTTCGAGTTTATCCGGTTGAAGTTTCTTCACATAAACATCGCATCCCCAAAATTTAAGAAATGACAGCTTAGGTTTGTTTCCAAACCATAATTCATACGGTGTCATTTCAACGGATTTAGACGGTGCCCGATTTAAAGTGAATGTAGCGGTTTCCAGTGCATAACCCCAAAATAACAGTGGCAAGTCAGTCAGAGACATCATAGATCGAACCATATCCAATAGAGTATGATTACGACGTTCTGACACACCATTACGTTGTGGTGTTCCGGCAGGTGTGAGTTGTGAAACTATTCCACACTCTTTCATGTGTGTGCTAAAATCGTAACTTAGATACTCACCTCCACGGTCGGACCGCAGAAATTTGATCTTTCTATTACGATGATTTTCCACTTCATTCTGAAATTCCTTGTTTTCAAAGGTTTCAGACTTATGTTTCATCAAATAGATATACCCGTATCTACTCAAATCATCCGTGAAAGTAACAAAATAACGATATCTACCTCGCGCCGACACATTCATTGGACCGCATACATCAGTATGTATGATTTCCAATAAATGTGTCACCCGTTCCACTGAACTGAAAAACGGCGTTCTAGTCATCTTTCCCATAAGGCATGACTCACATGTATCAAATGATTCAAAATCAAATGATTCCAAAAGTCCATCAGAATGGAGTTTCTTCATGCGTTTAACGCCAATATGACCTAGACGGCAGTGCCACATATATGCAGATATATCATTATTAAGTTTAATTCTTTTAACATCAACATTATGGATGTGCGTATGAGTACTATCGAGATTCAACAGAAATAAACCATTCATCACGGGTGCATGACCATAAAAGATATTATGCATATAAATCGAACAACCATTGTTTTCGGATTTAAACGAATAACCACATCGCATCAAACAAGATCCAGATATAATGTTCATGCTCAGTGCAGGCACCAAATAACAATTATTTAGGTTTATAACTAATCCCGATGGTAGGTGGAGAGGCAGCGTTCCGACGGCGATCACATCAACTCTTGATCCATTGCCAACACGCATCTTGACATCACCCCTTGCTAGTGGTCACTTGTTCCGTAGCCCATGATTCGAGTTACATATATTAGCAACCGATCCGGTATTAAATACCCAGGTGCTACTGCGAGTACTAGTCAAGTACACATAAATAACATGTATATCATATATACCTTTGTTTGCCTTGCCGGCTTTCTTGTCCGCCAAAAACTTGGGGCAGTTGCGCTTCCAATGGCCAGTCCCCTTACAATAGTACCACTCGGTATCAGACTTAGGGGCAGCCCGGGATTTCTTTTCAGGCGCAGCAACAGATTTGCCGCCCTTCTTTCCCTTATGTTCACCCTTCTTGTCTTTCTTGAAACCGGTGGTTCTATTGACCATCAACACTTGATGTTCTTTCCTAATCTCCACTTCTGCAGTCTTAAGCATTGACAGAAGCTCGAGGAGAGTCTTCTTCATGCCCTGCATGTTATAGTTCATCACTTAGCTCTTGTAGCTAGGTGGCAGAGATTGGAGAACACGATGTATGCCTAAATCAATGGGAATCGTTATTCCCAAGGACACAAGCTTATCGGCGTACCCAGACATTTTGAGTACATGCTCACTTACGGAGTTGTTCTCTTCCATCATGCAACTAAAGAACTTTTTTGAAGCATTATAACTCTCTATGGCAGCATGGGTATCGAAAATCATTTTCAATTCACCCATGGTATCAAAGGCATTGCCATTTTCGAAATGCTTTCAAAGTTCTGGCTCTAGCCCATACAGTATGCCGCAATGAACTAAGTTGTGGTCCTCCTGACGAGTCACATAGACATTCTTTTCCTTGTCAGGGGAATCAGGAGCTGGTGGGGGGCCTAGCGGCGCTTCTAGTACATATTGCTTTTGTGCAGCAGAGAGGAGAATCCTCAAATTCATAGCCTAGTTGGTGAAGTTGCTACCATTCGCAACAAGTTTCTCTTTCTCCATGAACACATTGAAATTAAAACCAGGTGGTGCCATCTACTACAGAATTCGTAAAGTTTATTTAGACTAAGTTTATGATAGATTGAGTTCAACTAAACTCCCACTCAAAAACAACATCCCTCATGTCTTTTTGGTGATTACATGAACCAAATCCACTACACCAAGTTCGATCATCACGTGCGTCGGTGTAGCTTCAAAGGCGAGCATCTATATGCGAATCATATCAACTATATGACTCATGCTTAACCTTTCGGTCCGTGTTCTGAGGCCATGTCTGTACATGCTAGGCTCGCCAAGTAAGAACCTTAGTACTCGCGTGTGTAAAACTGTCTTACACCCAAAATATGATCGTGGATTCAAGTACACTTGATCATCACGTGATGTCTTGAAGCGGCGAAACATAAACGATGCGTACTTAAGGAAGAACACATTTTTATCTTGATATTTAAATGAGGAATCATCTTATAACGCTACTAAAACGCCAAACTAGTAATATAAGATGCGAACATCATATGTGTAAAGTGAAATGATATGGTTCTTGCATTTGATCACTATCATATGCATCGTGGTATGATCTCTATCATTCCTTTGTGTGTAAGGACAAGGTCTATGGAACTTACACGTTAAGTGTGTTGCAAGTGTATCAACTATACATCAACTCACTGCATTACCATATCATGACACAAGCCCAACAATGATCTAAACTAGACGCCTCTAATTTATCAATTGTAAGTTTTACGTGGCTTAGGGCTTTCGAAGATAGAACCGTTCTTACCTACGAACATGGAACAACAACGATGATAACCAAATTATTAGCAACTCGTTGTAAATCAGATATTGACTATAGTAGGAGAGACAGACACCCGCCAGCCAGTTATGCAAAACTAGTTGCATGTCAATCGTGGAACCGGTCTCATGTGCGATGACATGTAAGGTTGGTCCGGGCCGCTTCATCCCACTATGCCACCAATATCCAAAGTACATATAAGAAGCAATAACATGATCATCACCGCCCACATACTCTTATGTGTTCTACCCGTGCAAAGCACCTATGCATAGATCAGGCTCTAATACCACTGAAGGGTTCGCAGCATAGAAAACAAAAAATTCCTACGATGAGAACTATACGCCAAGATCTATCTACTAGATACAAACAACGGGTGGATATACATCCATGGAGAACTTACCCTCGAAGACAACAAATCTTTGTTAACGAGTAGGAACTCGTGGATGATGTAGTCGTATGCTTGCCGATCTTAAGATCGTGTGGAAGTCCTAGCGCCTCAAACCAGCAGCGCATCCGCACTCGCACACACGTTCAGGCCACCGAACAACCTCCGCCTGCTCGCTCCAGCGATGCAGCGGAAGCAGCAACTCCTTCCAGACGAAATGCTACCAGGAACATGTATCTCGCTAATCCGAGACCATGGGGGAATAATTCTAGAGGGGGAGAGAGATCCTTCACGAGGAGGTGTGAGGAAGAAGAGTGAGAGGGGTGGCCTTTTATAGGAGGAGGGGATACCCCCCCATGGCCGGCGCCCCATGGGGGGGTGACCCCTCACCTCCCTCATTCATGTGGTGGTAACTCCCTCCACATAAAAGTGTCTCTTCACATTCTCTTTTAAAGTCTCCACTTGAAATGCATTAAATTTCTCCAAATTTAATGCTCTCTCATTTAATAAAACTCTTTTATTAAGTTTATTCAGAATTTTGTTAATTACTTTAATTAACAAACATTCACATAAAATCCCCTGCAACATTTCAATATTAAATGCAGAACCAATTTCAGCAATTTCACCCGAAATAGTTTCGGTGTCTATTGAAATAATTCTAGCGCTTTGTAATTCATTCGTCTAAAACACATTTGCTCCAAATGGCGTTGGTGTCCCTTAAGTGTGTGACCCTATGGTTCGTGAATAATGCAGACATGATCGAGACCCCTCTCAGATCAATAATCAAAAGCGGGACCTGGAGATCCATACCGACTCCTACACATTCTACGATGACTTCTCTGATCGTGAGAACCTTTAACATTAGTAACTAAATCCCTTTGTCTCGCAATATATTACATGTCCGAGATTCGATCATCAGTATCTCCATACCTAGTTTGATCTCGTTACCGACATGTACTTTTTCTCGTTCCTGTGATATAATATTCTAGTGATCTTATCACTTGCTTGCAAGCTAACCAATGTGATATCACCGAGAGGGCCTAGAGTATATCTATCCGTCATCGGGATGGAAAAATCCCACTCTTGATCCATGAGCTTCTACATAACAATTTCGTAGCACCGAACCCACCTTTATAATCACTCTTTCACGGTGTCACGTTTGATGTTATCAAGATACTCTTCATGTGTTAGTGATTAACATGATCTTATGGTCTAAGGACTAGGATTACTTTGTTAGATGTTATAGCAATATAAACACAATGACTTTAATCGTAATGCTATACTTCGGATGAATGTTCATCACATCACTCCACTAATGTTGTGACCTCGTTATTAACAACACCCAATGTCCATGATCAGGAAACATTGATCATCTTGTTAATCAACAAGCTAGTTTATAAGAGAGGCATAACTAGGAACTTTCATTTTGTTTATTAAACACACATGTATTAACGTTTCCAAATTAATACAATTATAGCATGCAAAATAAACATGTATCATATACTTGGAATATGTATAATAACAACTTTATTCTTGCCTCTCAGGGTATATTCCCTTCAACTCATAGCTTGCTGCTTAAGCCTAGCGTGAAGGGATCTTTCATCCTGAGAGAGGGTCTGAGATTCTTGTGCCACATCAAGATGGAGAATGATATCCAGGGCCATCAGAACTGAAGCTTGCAGTCGGAGAAGAGACCTTTACTCCAAGATCTCAAACTAGACGTTGTGGTTCTCAGCTTGTGATTTATGATGTGGACCGGTTCTGTGTGGTTAGAAGGCGCTGCCCAAGCCTGCTGAACCATATCTTGGAACCCCGACATCTTAGTCCGGAAAGATTCAAAGCGTAAAGAAGACGGTTTTCGAGGGTCGCTCTGATTGGAGAGCGGAAGAGGACAGTGATCCAAGAGGGAGGAAGACAAAGCATGAAGTACGTGGTTTTCGAACGTCAGATCCCAACTCGTGTTGCAGAAAGAACGATCAAGTCTTAGAAGGGTGGGTGATTCCCTCTCATTGCTCCATGTGAACTTTCTGTTTTGAAGCTTGATTTCCTTTAGTTGGCACGTGGTGATGGCCTATGTGAATTGCCCCACGAGACGAAAATTCAAATTGCCATTGTTCTTACCCTAGAGGTTTCACTAAAGACTAAAGAGATCAGAGAGATAAAGGTTGGAGGCCGGCTGCAATTCTAAGAGAACCAAGGGTGCTGGACCTAACTTGTGGGTGAGAACATCATTTCACCATTAGTTTTGGGCTCTCCTGCTCCTAGAGCACATGGTAGATCTAGCTAACCGTGACATAAGAGGGTGTTTGGGAACTTTCCAGCAGAATCGAGACTTTTTTTGCATGATAATACGTGTCTCATTCATATATCATAAAGATCATAGTACAAGTCACGTAAGTATCGACCTGACAAAACTGAAAAGATAGCAAAACGCAAGTCTTAGCCTAAAGGACCACCAGCCAAAAAAGAAAACAATCTAGATTGAAGAAACCTCTGAGCTTGACGCCAACGCCCATCACCTGCCTCTGCCACCACCATAGCAGCCACCAAAGGAGAGAATGGCGGATCATCTCCTCACCCAAGACTATTGGCTAAGAGAAGCAAGAGGGAATAGCTAGATTGGTATGCAATACACAAAAATTCCTCGGAAAAAGTATACGTACATCGTTCATTTGTTGCTCTTTTTTGTAGACCTTGGATCTTTACCCGATACGCATTACTACCGATGAACGTCCGAGTGTTCTTGGTGGCCCATTTGTTTGTTGACCCTTTCTAGCTTTGGACGGGTGCCCTATGCTATGCTCTCAGCGGGGACAAAACCTATACACCAACCAGGTGGACGCCTACCGCTCGCGGTGTGGGCCGGCCCGTTTCTCCTTGTTTTGTTTCTTTTTCATTTTTATTTTGTTTGCTTCTTTTACTGCACTGTACCTTTTTCAATTTTCTTTTTCAAATTTTTTTTTGAAAAATGTTCTGATTTGAAATTTATTTAGATTTGAAAATTGTTCAATCTTGAATTTTTGCTTAAAACTCGAAATGGGTTTACAAATAAAAATGTTTAAATCTGAAAGTTGTTCAAATACTAAATAAATTTAAATTTAAAAAGTGTTCAAATTTATTAATGTAAAGCGCGTGCAGGTGCACCATCTGATTAAGGCCCAATTGTTTTAGGGCCTTCTCCGAGAAACCGCCCTGCCCCTAGCTTCCCCAGGAGCTGCCGTTGAAACTGACATGTCTGAAAAGAGCATCCATGGGCCAACCGGTTACGGTGACACACGGAACATAAGAAAATGTCGGTGATGTTTGAATAGTAAACCTCGTTAGTCGTCACGCGGCTTTGCGCGAAAAACTGGCGCTGGTTTTCTTGCCGAGACGAACACGCACAGAGCTAAAGAAAGTCGAACCGGCACGGCTGAACAGCTGACCAGCTGACACGACCAAGCTTCAAAATTTCAAGAATATCATATACAAATTTGAACAAAATTCGAGCCATTGATTTCCCTTGTGAGCAAGTAGTCCTAACTTGCTAATGAGAGATGCGCGCACAAATTCGACCAGCAAGAAAATACGAAGACATCAGACATCTCTTTGAAGTTCGGACGGAAGGTGGCGATATGCAGCTTTATCTCAGAAGAGGAGCGCATACGACATATCGTGCGGGGTATGCAGTTTGTGTTGGTTTTGGATGTAGGGAAAACCTTTAGCTTTGTGACAATCAAATAACGAAGAACGATAAAAAAATCACAGCAAAGAGGACATAGATTTAACGTGGAAAAACCTCTCCAACAAAGAGAGGAAAAAACTAAGGACGCCAACTAGCGAAACTTCACTATAACGGGGAGTGTTTACACAACGTCAGGATTTCACGGATACAACTTCTTCCAGCCGGCGGCTTACAACAGATTTATATAGCGGTGGTAACCTAGGTCATCAATGATCCGTTCCGCTCCGTCAAAAGTTGGTCTTTACTTTATATAATTTGGATCAACATATAATAAACTCCACCTTAAGACAAATTTCTTTTTATAGCATCAACAGTAATCATCTTCCTGAACAAACAAAGAAAATGCTTTCGGTGCCAACAACCACTTGGGCTAAACAGTTAGCTCAAACTTAGTAACAGGAACATGCTTTCTCATCATATCAGCAAGATTATCATGAGAGCTTATCTTGCATACCTTTAGTGTACCTTGTGCAACAACGTCACGAACATAATGGTGCTTGATATCAATGTGCTTTGTTCTCTCATGGAACATATGATCATTAATAAGGTAAATAGCATTTTGACTATCATAGAACAGGTTAATGCAAGAATCATCCTGACAAAGCTCAGCATACAAAAACCTTATAGCCGGATTACTTACATCCGGCGAAGAGGTCACGGGGGTCGCCGGCAGTAAGGCTATCCAGGCCTTCCTCGTGGTATCGCCGGTGAAATGAAACATGCGCCACTGGGGCTAGGACAGTTATCGCCGGTGAACAAGTTTAATGAGCGTCGGGGCTGTGGTGGGCCGCGTGCCCCTGGATGAGCCGGCCTGTACCGCCAGCGAATAAAGGCCTTAGGCGACGGGGGTACGATGGGCCACCCGGGCCGAAAAAAGTAAGTTGTCCCCGAAGAATTTAGCACTGAGGCGCCGGGGATAAGTGTCGGCCCCATCTGTAAGTGTGCACGCGAAAAATCCCTAATTCCCACTCGTCGCACACGAACCCTAGCTAGTCGCGCAGCCGCCCCCTCGCGATCTCTCTCTAGCGACCCGCCCTGTCGCTACTCCCTGCCGCTCCCCCTCGCTCCGCCATCATCGTCGTCCGCCTGTCGTCATCGTCGTCGTCTGCCTTTCGTCGTCCTCGTCCGCCCCGCCTTCGCCCCCCCCCCCTCGCAGTCCGTGGAGGAGTAGGCCGTGGAGGTCCGCCCGTCGTCGTCGTCCGTGCGCTCGCCGTCGTCCTCGTCTCGATGGTACATCGTCCTCTCCCCTCTCTCCCTTGTCGTCGATAACCTAAGGATCAGATCGGATCGATTTGTTAGTTCATCGGATCGGATTAATTAGATTAGTTAGTTCATTGGTCGAGTAGTAATCAGATCATCATTAGGTGCTAGTAGTAATCAGATCATCATTAGGTGGTAGTAGTAATCAGATTAGGTCCTAGTTAGTTTATCGGATCATCATTAGGTGCTAGTAGTAATCAGATTAGGTGCTAGTTGTTTCTACATTCTGTCTAAGAATCAGATCAAGGACTAATCAGATTAGGTGTTAGTTTGTTTTTAATTCTGTCTAAGAATCTGATCAAGGAGTAATCATATTAGGTGTTAGTTGTTTTTACATTCTATCTAAGAATCAGATCAAGGAGTAATCAGATTAGGTGCTAGTAGATGTCTTAGTAATCAGATCATGCTGTCAAGAATTCACTTCTCCATCATATTTAAATTAGCTAGTGGTTTAAATCTAAGAATCATGCTGTCTAAGAATCATTGTATTGTTTTTACTTGTACAATGTTTTTTCTAATATATTTCCTTGTTTGTTTAAGTAGTATAGCGCAGTGGGAGCCGAACTACCGTGGTGTGTATAGGAAGCCGACGAGGATCCCCACTTGGGAGGCTAAGATCACCATCGATGGGATTAGGCGCCACCTTGGGACATGGCAGTCCCTCGAGGAGGCGGCACGTGCCTATGACTGCATGGTAGTCCAGCACAGAGGGGCTAGGGAGACCCTCAACTTCCCCGAGGATCGAGCTAGGGCTATTCAGAATAGGCCCGTGGGTATGAGGCCCGTGGGTATGAGAGTCGCCACGAGGGTGGAGGAGCAGGAGCACTGGCTGGTCGAGAGACAACTTGTTGACCCCTTGGTCTAGGCACTCCGCGTGGATCCTACGGTGATGGCGCAGCAGTATGAGGTCTTGGCGACCACTACGCACCAGTAGCATGTCCAGGAGGCAGGTCCCTCTAGGTCCGACAGCGTGGGTTCCTCCACCACGGGCCCACAGGGCCCGTACTACCGGTTCAGCCCTGGTGACTTCACCGTCACACCCACGTCGTCTGCTGACCTAGGTTCCTTAGGTTTGTCATCCGACGACAACAACGAAGCCTGATCTAGCTATACTTTCTCATATATTACTTTAGACTTATCCTGCTAGACTTTGTCATATATATTACTTATCCTGCTAGACGTGGATCAGCTACTTGTCATATATATTACTTATCCTACTACTTAATTACTTTATAACTATGTTTACTATGTGTCTTCTTTCTAGATAAATATATTGAATGGATCAAGTGTGCAACAACTGTGCACAACTATTGGGGAGGTGCCTGGAGAAGAAGTTCCTCATAGTGCTCCCTGTCGGGTTTGAGGCTAGGACGGTATGTGCTATGTGAGATACACAGTATCATGGATGTCTCTATATATATATAATCGAAAATAAACCATGGACTTTGTTGTATTGTTATTTTTTTACTCAGTCAATCCATTGCGCTTGAGGACGGGACTTCATGGACCATTTTCATAGAAACACCATGGACGATGTCATGTTTGAGGTCACTTTGATATCAGATGCTGATCTTGACAGAAGTTATGTGGTTATAGTGACCAACATAGTGATCAGGACATCTTTCAGTGGACTTGGTTGGATAAACTTCTTGAATGATCATGACATGCAATACGGAGACAAGATAAAGATCTTTCTCATGCATCAAGCAGCCGTTATCTACTACATGTACACGCCCCCTGACGATGATATCCAACAGTAAGCTAGCTATGTAGTTGAGACCGTCGTATTATATGTCGTTTAAACTATACATGCATTCTTTTTTTGAATTTCTTCTCAATATATGTAGACTGGATTATAGAGAAGAAGCGTGCAGCAATTGTGGTCAATATAGTTGGCATTGCATGGACAGAAATATCACCATACCGCTCCCTGCGAACTTTGGTGTTAGGACAATATGTTCTCTAAAATTCATGTGGAGAATGTAAATATATATATATATATATATGTTCAATGAAAATCACGACTAATTGTTTTGTCCTATGATTTTACTCAGTCAATCCCTTGCGGTGCACGACATGGCTTCATGAACCATCTCCATAGAAGCATGGATGAGGTTGCCGTGTTTAGTGTCACTTTGACATATCATAATCATCCCGATAGGACGTACCAGGTTAGGGTCACCAACGAGGAGGCCCGGACATATTTTAGTGATCCTGGATGGAACAGACTCCTCATCTTGTACGACGACATAAAAGAGGGATGAGAGTTCAAGTTTTTGCTCAGTCATACTTATGGCATCATCTATTTCACTTGCTTTCCTCCCGACTCTTCCAACGAGGGTGAATATGAGTGAACTCTAGATAATGCTATATGAACTAATGTCCCAGCTATATTGAATATTTGGTGGATACTGCTACTGTTTCCTGTGTTAGTATGTATTTTACTGTCATTATCCTGTATACTGTGTATTTTTGTATTCATATGTGTATTCTGTCTATTTATTTATTTTTTGCTCTGATACATAATACTGCCGGTGAACAAATTGTATTACCCCTGACGAAGGGATGTGCGCCAGTGTTAGGGGACATTATCCCCGACGAATGGGGCTACTCGCTGGTGGTATTATCAGTTATCGCCGACGAATTGTATGGTTCACCGGCTGTAATGCATTACCGTCGGCGAGATGGTCACCGGCGAACATGAACTCACTGATGGTAGGCCATTTTGGTGCGCTGTGAACCTTTACCTACTAGTGCCTGAAGCCGACCATCATTTGGCAACCACTATTGAATCACGGCATACTACTCTAACCTTTGCACCTAAGGTGAACTCCTTCCATCTCTTCTCCTTTACTCCTCGCTTGAATGGGGTTCTACTTGAGCCAAAGGCTATCATATGACTAGGTCCATACTCATAATCATGATGCTAAGAGGAGATGCAAAGGATATCATTTGAGCCAAGACTCCCAAACAAAAAGCATGAAAAAGAAGACGCAAGAAACAACAGCTCCAGGACCGGAGTCTCCATCATGTCAGACCAGTAAATGAGCAATGCAACAACTACATAGCAAGTCCTTATCAATATTTCATATACTCTAGAATTTCTTGTTTTCTATTTTGATTGTTATCTCTTCTATGTACTACACCTCAAACAAAAAATAATGTATTCGAGAACCCACTATGGCCTTTAGTGGTGGCTCATGATATTTCAGGAAAGTAAAAAAACACATGAGCACGCACATATATGTACAATTCATGTGAGTGGCAAGAATTGATCTACGAGCAATTTTACTTCTTTATCTAATCAAGAAAATTATGATTTAACAATTAATTTAAAGAAATAGTGTCTCAAGAAAACAATTAACATGAGTTTCCCTGTGTAATATATGCTTCGGATTTAGTGCACTGTAGAATTCAAAATTGCATAATAAAAATGATTGTATCTTGATTTAATTTTTGTATTATGGTGGTTAGGTGTAACTAGAATACAAGACATTAATGCCGAAGATCACATGTTGAAAAAAATGCATTCAAGTTGCCAGAAAAGTATAAAAGTTCATTGTAAATAAATCATATTTTTCTATTTGAAAGCGCCATTTCATAAGAAAACACTTGTAAAATTTATTGCCAATAGTTAGTATGCTTTTTTGTTGTTTTTAGGGCTAGCCCTTGATCAGGGCGATAAGTGTGATGACCTAGTGCTCAACCAAGACAGAGGTCTTAAAAGTGCATCACATATTATTTATATAGATATTTTGTCTTAGACCTTTGTACTGCCAATTATTTGGTAATACTAACAAAAGCCAAGTCTCAATAGAATTAAAAAGTGCTACTGGCAAGAGACGTCACCACGGATCCCAATTCACAAGATCTAGCCTTTAGCCTTAGATTTTGAAGTTATGTAATTTGGTAAGTAGTGGTAGATATTAGTTGTTTGAGGCAGCTGAGCTTGAAAAATGGTTTGAAGCAAATAAACATAAATCAGTTGTTGATGTGTTAGCTTTGTCTCCCTTTCAAGTTATTATCAGTCGGTTTGTGTCCAAAAAGATATCAATTCATGGACATTCAACATAGATAGAATGTGCAACATGCATGATATGGAGTAAAGAGCAACTCCAACACGGCGACTCAATCTATCGACGACTTGTCCATATCTATCCGCACGGACAAAGGGAAAGACCCAACATGGCGACACAAACGGGTTGGTGTCCTTTTGGACCCAGTTTCAGTCCAAATTTGGGCTTAAAAAGTGTCTAGACAAACAAGCCATAGACATGTTTCCTATCCTCACTCATCCTCCCGTAGCCTGCATGTCAGCGACCCTGGCCAACATTTCCAATAACCCTTTCACAAACTCAAGTTTCATTGAAATTTAGGAATACACGTATTTAAACTAAATATATACAAGACTAGACGTTCCTCGTCGGAGTCAATGTAGATGATGCCGGCCTTCCTTGCGTCTCGATTGAAGGCTTCACGGCAAGCAACCTTGTGATGACATCATGGATGGTGTGGCTAGGAACTAACCAGAACCACCTCTTCTCGGTGAAGTTCATCTTGGGCGGTGGATCCTCCCCCGTGTAGTAGTTGAGTATCACCTCTCGTCCATAAAAGCGATTTGTATTGTTTTGACGAGACCCAAAACGAGGCACACATGTATGCTGAACTTTTCGGCTGTGGACAGGAGCAATTTCCAATCAACTATTTGGGTATTCCGATACACTATCAACGTCTCACTATTGCTGAATGAAAACTCGTTGAGGAAAGACTACAAAAACGCCTTAATAGTTGGAAAGGCAAGTTGCTATCCCTTGGAGGAAGACTTGTACTCATAAACTCAGTACTTACCAACATGGTACCGTATATGATCTCGTTTTTCCAACTGTCGAAAGGTGTCTTGAATAAAGTGGATTATTTCTGATCAAGATTATTTTGACAAGGGGATAGTGAAAAGAAAAAGTATCGACTGGCTAAATGGAATGTGGTTTGCCGACCGAAAGAATACGGTGGACTTGGTATTCACGATCTACAAGTCAAAAATACCGCCCTTTTAGGTAAATGGCTGTTTAAGCTACTTAATGAAGAGGGAGTTTGGCAAACTATAATCTGGAGAAAATATGTTGGATCCAAAGCTGTGTCTCAAATAGTATGGGAACCTGGTGATTCACATTTTTGGGCTGGACTAATAGCGTCTAAAAAATATATTTTTCGTTTTGGTGTGTTTAATATTAAGGATGGATCTCAAATTAGATTCTGGGAAGATAAATGGCTTGGTCATACCTCTCTCCAGGAACAATACTCGGCTCTATATTCGATTGTCAGACACAAAGGGGACACCCTCTCCACAGTAATGGAAACTACTCCTCCTAATGTATCTTTCAGAAGAAGTCTCATTGGTCCTAGACTAGTATCATGGAACAATTTGTTATTAGGATTATCCACGATTCAACTATCAGACGGTGTAGACGAGTTCAGATGGAAACTACATGAGAGTGGTAACTTCTCTGTGGACTCGATGTATAGAGCCTTGATTCAGCCTAATATTCCGGTCGATGATAATAGCAAAATTTGGAAAATTAAAATACCCTTGAAAACTAAGATATTTGCGTGGTATCTGCATAAAGGGGTAATTCTTACAAAAGATAATCTTGTTAAGAGGAATTGGCATGGAAGTAAATAATGTGTGTTTTGTCATCACGACGAGACGATCAAACACTTGTTTTTTCAATGCAAATTTGCTTGTCATATATGGTCAATCATCCAAGTTGCCTCTGGTTTATCTCTCCCACGATCGGTGGCCAATGTATTTGGTAACTGGTTACACGAGATCGATGATAAATACAGGATCTTGTTTAGGGTGGGAGCGCTTGCAATTATTTGGTCGTTGTGGCTATGTAGAAATGACAAGTTTTTTAATACTAATGTGTCTTCAACGATGCAGGTTATTCATCGGGCTACGGCTATTCTCCGGTCCTGGACTATTCTCTAGCGGTTTGAGTTCCGCAATTTGTTTGCGGAGGGCTGTACACGATTAGAGGATATGGCGAGGGATATTTTTTCCTGGCATGGATGACTATGTGATCTGCGGATTGAGCTACCTTAGCGACTTGTCTTAGACAATCTTGGAGACATCTGTTTTGTTTCTCGCTCTTGACTAGTTATATACTTGTGCGGTTTGATCGGCTGTGTATATCTTAGCTATGCAGAGGCCGGATGTAACCATTATGAAAGTAATAAAGCGCCCATTTAAAAAAAAAACTCTCGTCTCCTCTCAAAAATGGTTTGGCCACCAATCGATGTTGTGCGAGTATCGAGAATCACACATCTCCTCCTACTTGAGTATATGGTACCCTTATATGTTTTGGATGATTAATGATAGGCATGAAGGGACTAATTCTATAACGAGTGTATATATGGCAATAGTCCAATGAAATCTGATAAACCTACGAGCACGTTGATCCTGCCAAATGAATCGAACAGTGTATGGCTTGAAGCAGAATAATCATGATAGTCTTTTAATAGTGTCGGCCGTTTCCGCTATTTGACAGAGCTACATTGGTATTTTGTTTTTTTGATAAAAATCAAGCCCTTTTGACAAACTTAACATGCATTTGGCTTCTCACAAAAATTAATTCGAAATCTGGCCTCAATATCTCCTCCATCCTACATGGCGCTTACGTTAGCCCTAAAACCCTCCAAGTCCTAAGAATAAAATGTGGGGGTCGAACCAACTAGGGGTTTGGGCGCCAAGTAATGGGGCCGAACTGCCGCATATGTTCGACTCCATCCTCTTTTGCGCTGACTCTGAGGTGTTAGACTTCGAAATAGTTTTGAACAAGGGATAGACGTGCATGCGTTAAGTTTGTAAAAAAAAATTACAGCACATTGAGCTTCGAACAAGCACATGGAGGTTTTGACTGCTGGGCGACTAATTTTTACCAAGGCTAGCGTTGCTGCGTTCAGTCGCCGCTGGTTTTGTTGCTCGACACAGTCATCCAGGGCGCCTGCTATACCTTGGACCCTAGCCTGCTTAATTGGGCCAAGCCCGTCGCGCAGCAACCGTTATACACACGCAACGCCACAAGTCATTTTCACACCGTCAATGTCGGTGATGCATCAGTAAACCTCGTTAGTCTTCACGCGGCTCCCGCGCGACAAACCGAAGCCGATCTGCTTCTGAAGACGGAGGCAGCACACCTGTGCTGAACTGACAAGAAGATGGTTCGGATAGACACACAATCCGCGTGCGCGCCATCTGATCTTAATTCAGACGTTGAGAGTGACAGACGCGAGGAAGGGAGCGAATGCTTCAACGATGTCATCAAGTCAGCCGCGATTAATTGAATAACCCGGTCAGCAAACCGCGTCGCACGATTGATATCTGTATCTTTCTTTTTTATACCAGTCGTAGCAAGAAGCCGCAGGATCGCACGGAACACCCGGTACCTGCCCATGTGTGAAGGAAGATTGCGTCAGATACTAGTACTAGGCAAGTTTAAGTTATCCTTGCTGCTCGCTGAGCTGCGTCAGATTCTAGTTGAGCTAACCTTGCTGCTAAGCTCGAGTTAATAGCATAAAACCACCACATATCTGCAGAAAGTTTGATTAACCACCACTTTACAAAATTTTCGCAAAATGTGACCACTTTTTAGCAGATTTTTTGCAATTCGCGCCAAATCTCGATTTTAGGCCGATTGACAGCGTTTCTGACATGGAGGCCCCACCAGGACGATGACGTGGCGAGGGGGTGATGGCTCCGGGCCACGGCCGTTGCACGCCGTTAACGGCCTGTCTGAAAGAGGGGGAAACGACGAGTTAGGTTTCAGTTTCCCCGCCCCCATTCCACGCGCGCGCTCCCACTGCCGGAGGAAGATGGTGGCGGCTACCCCCGGCGGCGACCCAGACGGCGGCGCCTCTTTCAGCACCGGCGACGACGGTGCTCAATCAAGCGGCGGCGACATCGATTCGCCTGCAGGCGGCGGTGGTGCCCCTCTATCCCCGCCGTCGTCGTTGGCCCGAGATGCGGCGCGGTCGCCGGAGCGTTCCACTGTACCCGCCGCCGCTTTTGCTAGGGTTGTTCTGGCTTCACCTGCGAAGACTAGCTACCGTTGGGGGTACTCCCTTGGCGGCATCGAGTAAGCTCTCACCTCACTTCTCTCTCGCCCTTTTGCATGACCATCTTCCTCTGTCTAGGGTTTGAATCTTGCACGTTAGGGTTTGCATTGGCTTGTTCCACTGAATTGGGATTATGAGTATGAACTGCACTGACTCACCTGCTAAGAAATTATGATTATTAAGTATTTAGTAGTGTGAACTGATGTAGAATTAGCAAGAAAGTAGGATTGTTCTCTACTCTGCTCCTATGCCAAGTTAGTAGGATTATCAAGTAATTAGGGGTATGAACTGATGCATTGACAGTAGAAAAAATTTGTATGTTTTTTTTCCCTATCATGCTACTGTGCCATACCTGATTTGTTACTTATGTCAACAATTATTTGTTGTATGCAGTTTGGATGATGACATCTGGGATATTAGATTTAATTTCTCTGGGGAGGACAATCTAGAGAGGACCTTGTGTAGTTCAAACATCACTTACATGAATCTGTTGGCCCTTATTGAAGAATTTGGTGGTTATAATGTTAATGACACCATGTACTACATCAAAGAAAAGGGGAAATGGTTGGAGGGATTGGAGGTTGTTACCAGCATGGGAAAGGTTATTAAGATGAAAGAACTTTTTGAGGATAAGAAGGTTCTTGAGTTGATAGTGATCAGACACAATTCCGTGGTGCCACATGGACTGAATGAAGAAGAAGTTGAGGCTGTCATATCATCAGAAGATCCAACCATACTAAGGGTGGACAAAGATGGAGTGTCATATGTTAGTGAGGAGGAAAGGGTATATCCAGTTGCAATGGATGTCTCAGATTGTCTCTTTATAGGAACTCAACAAAGTTGCAATTTTGGGAAGGATAATCTGCATAAGGACAAGGGAAAATCAGTTCTTTCTTATGGTGATGTCCCTGTTGATGTAGTGGATTCTGATGATGAATGGATGTATGAGCTGCAGTACAACCCTGCTGATCATGACAAGTCTGTTGCAGCAGAGCTGGAGTACATCAAGGACTTGAAGAGACAGAGGCAGAGACAAGAAGCAGGAGATTGTTCTCTACACTTTGAAGATGAAACTGATGTGGAAGAGATTTATGAAGAAGAAGAGGAGGAAGAGAGTGAACCAGAGGCTATGGTTGAAGAGTGCTTTATTTCTGAGAAGAATAATAAAAGGAAAGGACCTACAACAAGAAGATCACACTATCAAGAAGAGGAGGTCGATGAATACTGTTTCATACCCTCAGATGATGAGGACAACATCTCAGATGATTTGCCTAACAGTGATGATGATGGTTTTGTGCCAAAGTGGGTATTGCCTAGCAGCCCAGATGATTTGTCTAACAGTGATGATGATGACGATGTTCCGTTTCTGCCAAAAAATTCTATTTCTGTTTGCAAAATTTCGTTTTCGTATTTTCATTCCGTTTCAGTTTTTCCACGAAAAAGTCGAAAATTTTCCGTCCCACTTTTATCGTTACTTGCTGCTCGCTGAGCTGCGTCGGATTCTAGTTAAGCTAACCTTGCTGCGTAGACGAATTTGACCGGCAGCAGCTTGCATGGTGGGGAGCAGAGCACATGCATGCGGGTTGGCGCGGGCCCACCAGGCCACCACGTTCAGTTCTTCAAGGCTCACGCATGGTCGTTGCTCGTTGCCCGGCGGCTCGGGCCCTATATCACATCACGATTCACGTGCTTGCGAATACCCAACGTGGATTAGAGGTGACTATCACGTGTTACCATATGAGTAGAGAGACCATCGCTAGCTTAACGGTAAAAAAACACTTTGATAATGAAGATGCCACTTAGGCGCGTTCCTCCACTAGTGAAAAACAGGCCTCCAGTCCCGGCCCATAAGGGGCTTTAGTTTTGGTCTTGGTAACCGGGACTGGAGGGGTGGGATTAAAGCCCCACCCATTAGTCCCGGCCCTCTTACCAGCCAGGACCAATGGGCATCCACGTGGCTGTCTCTGCGGCGCTAGATGTCCCCCCATTAGTCCCGGTTCGTATTACGAACCGGGACAAATGGTTCTCTGCCGCGGCAGAATTTTAGGCATTTTCTCTACCGCAGCAAAGAATGAAATTTGTATCTTTTTTTTTCATTTCAAAATAGTTTTCTACGCTACCACATACCGTACATGTTCGTGCATACATAAGATACTTAAGATCGAGCATACAAATATATACATGATAGTTACACATGGAGATCACAATTATCGGGACTAGAGCTCGTCTATTCAATTACACGGTCAGGGATCATCGGCGCCTATTCACACTAAATTCTCCGGCGTCATCTATCATCTCGTTCATCAAGAATTTTGCCAGTTCTTCAGCAATTGCTACTACGCGTTGTTGTGGTAGGAGCTGATCCCGCATTTTCTCGAACTATATAAGAAAAGGAGATCAATATGAATATCAATCATGATAACAAAAAGTGACGGTAATAAAAATAATGTTATGAATGTATTGCTTACATCGACTCTACAATCATTCAGCTCACTGGTAAACGTGCGAATGAACTCGCAAACGTAGAATCCACATAGATTCGTCCCCTGTGGCTGCCTCGCGCACTTTACGAGAATAGAATTCAATCAAAATAATAATCCAGCATCATAATTGTATTGAAACTAGAAGTAAAGAGATGAGCGTACTACTTACCGAGACCGGCTTAAACGTCAGCTTCTCACTAAAGTCACCGTAACCGCACTCTTGAACTGGTTCCAAACCCTACCCGATAAAGAAAATGAATGAGTTATTTATTACGTGATATCTCAGGAAATCAACGAAAGAGACCGATGTAGCGCGAAAATTACCTCTGGAGCATGTCCTGCATGTCCCTAAACTGTTCCAGGGGTCTCTTTAATGGGTCCATGACTTCAACTCTTCCCTTATCAAGTTGAATGTCCATGAGAATCTAGTGGAAACTGTACACGTTTATATATACATCAGTAACTCATCAATTACACTTAACATCGAGTAAGCAAAAGAAAATGTGTACAATAGAGTAAGACACTCACGCAAAATTGTAAGGAAACATTATGTGTTCACAGAAATTTTGCTCCGTTAGAAACTTTAGAAGGTTTTCCTGTGTGTCCTCGGGTTTATCCTTTAGCGTCTGACAATGTATTTTATCTGGGTCAATGAACTCAACACTGAAGATTGACCTTCTTTTACATTCCATGATCTTCATTCTACATAATAATAGAGTACAAAAGGATATAATTAGGATAATTACATGCAATGAACTAAACAACTGAAAAAATGAACAACTTATATATAGACAATGAATTCAACAACTTACAGACAATAGCAACTCATGAGACTTTTGTCGAGGGCGTCGAAAGTGTATAACTGGAAGAGTTCTGGAAACTCAACATGGACCTCTTCGTCTCGGAAGTAGTAGTCATGTGGGACTTTCGCCACGATCATTATTCTCTCCTCCTTTACGGCTTTCAAGTACCATTTATGTAAACTCCGCATTTGTGTTGGCAGTTGTTGGAACTGCTTAAAGCTGACCAGAGGCTTCCCTGGGACATATGTAGGGACTACCTGAGCCTTGGGTAACTTGTCGTCCTGGGAACCTAGCAATTCCTCAACAGTCACATTCATAGCGGCCGCAAGCTTCTTAGCTTCTTCCATATCTTGCTGGGGAGTGTCATAGGATACCACCTTGAGGGGTGGGGTCGATTTTTTGGCCTGTTCCCTGAGCTAGGGGACGTCCTTTCTTTTCCCGGTTGCACTTTGACTTGATGATTTGCTCCCGCTTGCACTTCTACTTGATTTGCTCTTCTTCACTTTCTTCTGAAGTGTGCGTCGATAGTCATCTAGCTTATGGTGCAAGTCATATTGCGATTTTGTGTTCAGAAAAGAAAGTGCATACACTTTTTGCTTCTCGGTGTATACCAGGGCGGGCTCGGGTTTCTTCTTTTGAAGCTGCGCAACACATTCGGCCTTTACGATCATGTCGGTTTCCTCGTCAGTACGATCGTAAGGTCTGATAGGAAGATTCTTATGAGGTACTCTTGGGAGGGGCGACATTTGTCGTTTTGGACTCCTGCGTCGTTTAGTACTAATCAGAGGATGCGGCGGAGATCAAGATGGACTAGGGATGTGGTGGTCGTAGTCATGGGGTGGGCTTCTTGGAGGTGATGGAGGTGAAGGTGACATGCGACCACTCGGAGGCGGTGTTGGCTTTGGCGTCCAGCCTGGAGCTTGATGTTGTTCTTGTCCCATAGAATGATACCACCGAGCACTTCTCCGAGTGTCCTCTCACCTTCAGGTCTAGGGATGTCAAGCTCCATTGAGTCCCACCCCATTGCGATTTCATCCACACCAACTTTAGCATAGCCAGCTAGAATCTCACGGCCATGCCAGCGTGCGCCAGGTGGACAAGGTAAAGCACATCCGACCGCCACCTTGATGTATAGGTTCTTCACCTTATGATGGAGCTCACAAGATGCCTGCTCCTTGATTCCACCCACAGGGTAGCCGGGACCGCCATCTACCATACGTGCATCGTCAGAAGGGACCTCCGATTCAGCCACGCTGCTTTTCCGCTGAGATGGGATGGCGGTAATATCGAGTACAGGATATTGTAGGCGCGCCGCTCCTCGAAGTTCGTCAATCTGTTGTTGATGCATTCGAAGTGTTCCTAGCAACTCGGTGAACTTGTCTCCCTCCTCCTCCTGCCGTCGCCTCTTTGCTCTCTCTCGGCTCCTATAAGTATCTCTGTCTTTGGGAAACCCCATCTCCCACGTATAACTAGGGCCAAAGGCCTCGTACACGTCCTCCGCGTTCGTCATTCCCGAGGACCTTTGTCAGCAAGTCTTTCTCTCTATCGGGACGAAACTTTGTTGTCCCCGCTTTAATCTCCTTCACCACTTTCTGCCATGTATCGCGGGGTATCCTAATCCCGTCACTACAAATAAGGTCCCTTGTACTTTCATCATACTCACTCCCATGCCCAAGGAACTAATTCCTTGCCCTCAGATCCCATTCTTCGCGTATTGGTTCTGGAGTGATCCATTTAGCAAGCAGCTCATTCTCTTTAGCATCCCACTTTGGCATGGCAGCCGCGTAGCCCCCTGGCCCCAGGTGATGGTGATATTTCTTCATCGCAGCATTTTTCTTGTTTTTTTCCGACATTTCCATAGCAGGTTGTGACTCCTTGTACTTCACAAATGCATCCTAGTTAGCGTGCTGCTTCGTTGGATAGCATTCAAATTTAGGAGTCTTCTTCGTCTTCTGATACTTTTCCCATAATGCTTTCTTCTAGTTCTTGAATAGTTCGGCCATCTTCGTAAGAGTCCACTGCTTGACTTTCTTCCTCAATGCAGCTGTGTCGGCATCATCCTCACATTCTGGCAGGGTGAAATGTGTCATGAGGTCATTCCAAAGACCCTCTTTGCACCTGTCGGGGACATACTCACCCTCTTTCGCCCCTTTGGTCTTATTCCACTCTCGAACGGTGATCGGGATGCGATCCCTAACCATAACTCCGCATTGTTGTTTAAATACAGTTTTAGCCTTTTCGGGTTCCACCGGTTCACCCCGTGGTGATACCCGCGTAATTGTATAACGCGTAGATGGGTCCAACTTTTTGGCTGGGCCTCGTTTGGAATATTTTTTGCTCGATGTGGAGGCCTAAGAGAAGAAACATTCGTCAATTTATATATATATACAACTCAGTTAATGCATCTACTGATCACCAGACTTCATATATATACCTCGCCGTCGGCTTCTCCACCACCGGAGCCGTCGGCTTCTCCTTGATCATTTCGGTCGACCTCCTCTCCCTCACCGGAGGGGTTTAGATAAATCGACGGAGATTCGGGTGGATCAACATGGGGGTGTCGTTGATCATATCCTCGAGAATTTCTTCTTGTGCTAGGTCTCTCTGGATTGGATCCATAGTTTTCTACAAAATGCACACAATAACATTTTTCATTCAATATTGCTGCATAAAATAATACTAAACAATAATATG
Organism: Avena eriantha; assembly: GCA_910589775.1. NCBI lineage: Eukaryota > Viridiplantae > Streptophyta > Magnoliopsida > Poales > Poaceae > Avena > Avena eriantha. The sequence continues at coordinate 6,947,292 of OU342741.1, read as the reverse complement.
AACACGCAATTTGCTACAATAATACTAAACAATAGCAAAATTCTAGTGATGCCCTAACCCTAACCCTAACCCTAAGTCCGGGGGCCCGCGAGCACTACCACCCTAACCCTAAGTTCGGTGGCCCGCGAGTACCACCACCCTAACCCTAAGTCCGGCTGCCCGCGAGCACTACCACCCTAACCCTAAGTCCGGGGGCCCGCGAGCACTACCACCCTAACCCTAAGTCTGGGGGCCCGCGAGCACCACCACTCTAACCCTAAGTCCGGGGGCCCGCGAGCACCACCACCCTAACCCTATCTCCGGGGGCCCGCGAGCACTACCACCCTAACCCTAAGTCCGGGGGCCCGCGAGCACCACCACCCTAACCCTAAATGTGGGGCCCCGCGAACACTACCACCCTAACCCTAAGTGCGGGGGCCCGCGACCACTACAAAATACTACTATAATACAATATACTACAAAATAAAATTACACACAAAATTAAATAATATTACACTACAAAATAAAATTAACTATATACTACAAAATACTATTACAACTACTACAATTAACTACTACAAAATACTACTACAATTACTACAAAATACTACTACAATTAACTATTACAATTACTACAAACAACTACTACAAACAACTAATACAATTAACTACTACAATTAACTACTAAATATTACAAAATACTATTACAATTAACTACTACAAAATAAAAAATTGAAAACAGAGAACTTTGGTCGGGGGCGCCGCCCCGGCCGCATCGCCCGCACCGCCGCCGGCGTGCACGGCTGTCGCCGGCCCGGCCTGCTCGCCCATAGTGGCCAGCAGCGCCGCGCCGCCGCGTAGCCAGCCGGACGGGGGAGCGAAGGGGAGGCGGGCCGGTGTACCTCTGCTGGCTGGCGGCGCGCGCGAGGCGGCTGCAGTGGCGGCGGCGGTGGCGGCTGGAGTGAGTGGCGGCGACGGTGGTTTGGGTGGTGGCGGCCAGAGAGCGAGTCGGGCAGCCTGTCGGCGTCGATTCGTCGTCCTCGCGCGCGTGGGTGTTCTCTGCGTGGGGAGAAGAAGGGGCATGTGGGGAGAAGATATATAGGTGGGGGACCTTTAGTCCCGGTCCGTATAACGAACCGGGACTAAAGAAGGTCCCCCCTTTAGTCCCGGTGCGTTCCACCCACCGGGACTAAAGGGTTTTCGGCCCAGCCCAACAGGCGCGCGCCAACGCCACACCTTTAGTCCAAAGGTCCGTTTTTCAAAATTTTCACCCAGGGGTGCGCCTGTTTAAAAAAAATTCAATTAGCATATTTTTTAAACATTTGAATTTTACAGTTTTTGCATACTTATGAATTTGAGAAAAATTTCAACATGAAAAGTTCTTGAATTTGAATAACTAATCCAAATCTATTTTCTGTTTTATAAAATAATTATTCTAACTAGTGAAACTAATAACCATTTTGCCATTTTCAATTTAAAAATGCATTAACTATTATATTTTGCATATTTTTGAATAAGTGATTCAAACCAATTTTCTGTTTTATAAAATAATTATTCTAACTAGTCAAATAATTATTCTAACTAGTCAAACTATTCAAAATAATTTTCTGTTTAGGGTTTAGGGTTGTTGGCTTAGGGTTTAGGGTTTAGGGTTTTTGGTTTAGGGTTTAGGGTTTTTGGTTTAGGTTTAGGGTTTAGGGTTTTGGTTTAGGGTTTAGGGTTTTTGGTTTAGAGTTTAGGGTTTAGTGTTCCCTCCTCTGACTTAGGGTTTAGGGTTTAGACTCATATCTGCCGCCTCTATCCCATGGCCTCCACTCTATCCCATGGCTTCTACCATACCTCTAACCCCAGGGAGGCGGAGATGGAGTCTTTCACGGGCTAGCAGGAAAATATTTTTCGAGGCGGAACTTCTAAAGATGCCATAGGGCGTGTGCACCAAGGGCATCTTCGAGAAGTTCCGCCACGGGAGATTTCCCAACCCTTTCCTCCATCCATGGGGATGAAACTCTCCATCCATGTTGGCTTGTTGAGTTGCTTGCCATGGCATATCGATGCTCCTTTTATAGGCACGACGCCGCTTCTACTTTGTATTCTTCCTCCGATAGGACGGCGTCTTGCTACATGCTTTATCTCATCGAGCAGTGCGTCCACCCACGCATCCTTATCCTACCGACAGCTTTAGTCCCGGTTAGCCCCCACCCTGTACTAAAGGTTACCCACGCGTCCTTATCCCACCGACAGTTTTGTTAGATGACACAAAAACCACCTTTAGTCCCGGTTGCACCCACCAGCCGGTACTAAAGGTTACCCCCCCCCCCCCCCCCAAGATAAGGCCCTCCCAGATAAGCCTCCCCCAGATAAGGCCCCCCCATCTTTTGTCCCGGTTTGAGCCCCCACCCGGGATGAAAGTTTCCTGCACCACTGCGTTCCCGCGCTTTCCACCGGTTCCCACCTCTTTCTTCCCGCCATTTTTTCAGTATATATATGTACGCTTGGCCTCCATTTACATATCACATCTAGACTCATCATTCTCTTCCCATGGCTTTCATCGTATCTCTAACCACCCGGGAGGCGGAGGCGCTTTGCGCCTCGAACTACCCCTACCCACCGGGCTACCGCGTCCCCACCGGCTGGATGCTGAGCGCCGGAGGCGTGCCGGTCCCTCCTGTACCTCTAGGTGTGGAGCGCCGGATGGCCATCACGAACCACTACTACCTCGAGCTCACGCCAGAGCAGCGGAGGAATCCCAACTGGGATCCCGACTATTTCCTGACTTGGGAAGCCTTCTTCATCAATCGGCGTGAGAGGGCGCTCGCCAGGCACGAGGAGGACGACCCACCTCCTTCGAACTTCAACGAGGCTGGCCGTCGGCTGTGGTGGCATGGCCGAACTCTCCAGAGTGTCATGGCCTACAACACGACCGGCAATAACCCCCGCCTGCGGTACCCTCAAATCCAGCCGACGCGTGCCCAACCTTCAAGGTTCAACTACGGCGACCCCGACGACAACAGCGACGACGGCGCCGATGACTACGACGACTACAGTGGCGCGTATTACAGGGCTAGGCAGGAGCATGACTGAATCACTCCAACCATTAGGCATGTTTCTTAATTTTTAGTTGTGCTATGTATCTTAATTTTCAGTTGTGCTATGTATCCTTAGTGTTTGTGGGTTCCTTCTATTTGTGTGATCACCTACCGTGGCTCAAAACCCGGTCGTCAACGTCTAGTTTGATTGAGCAAGATGTATTACATGAAAGGGGACTTTTATGTCTCAAATAAAAGGTTTAATACATTACATAGATTTATGTCTCAAATAAAAGGTTTAATACATTCTTACACATCACCAACATCTAGTGTTGTGGTTTTCTTCTGCACCGTAGCCATGGAGAATCTTCATCATTTAACAGGATGCTTGGGTCAGTTTTCACTTTGAAGGGCGGAATTTCATGAAACTTATTGTAATCTTCTGACATGTCTGTCTTGTCATCCACTCCCACGATGTTTCTTTTCCCTAAAAGATCTATGTGGCGCTTTGGCTCATCGTATTCTGTACTCTTTTGCTTATCTTTCCTTTTTCTCGGTTTCGTAGACATGTCTTTCACATAGAAAACCTGAGCCACATCGTTGGCTAGGACGAATGGTTCATCCATGTACGCAAGATTGTTGAGATCCACTGTTGTCATGCCGTACTTTTCGTCTACATGTACCCCGCCTCCTGTCAGCTTGACCCATTTGCACCGGAACAAAGGGACCTTAAAAGTAGGTCCATAGTCAAGTTCCCATATCTCCTCTATGTACCCATAATATGTGTCAATCTACCCATTGTCATCGGTTGCATCAAAGCGGACACCACTGTTTTGGTTGGTGCTCTTTTTATCTTGGGCGATCGTGTAAAATGTATTCCCATTTATCTCGTACCCTTGGAAAGTACATATAGTCGAGATGGTAACCTGGCCAACGAATACAACTCATCTCCAATAGCGGTGTTATTCATGAGATGTGTCTGCAACCAGTTACCAAAATTCTTCTCGTGTTCCCCTTTAATCAAGGTTTCAGGCTTCCCCGGGTTTTCGGAGCGTAGAATATTCTTGTGTTTCTCGATATACGGAGCCACCACGGTGGAATTGTGTAGAACTGTGTAGTGTGATTGAGTGAAAGAATGCCCGTCCCTACATACCATTGATTTCCTTCCTAGTGTGCCTTTTCCAGTCATCCTCCCCTCATACCGAGATTCAGGAACACCAATCGGCTTAAGGTCAGGAAGAAAGTCAACACAAAACTCAATGACCTCCTCTGTTCCATAGCCCTTGGAGATGCTTCCTTCTGGCCTAGCACGGTTATGAACATATTAATTTAAGACTCCCATGAACCTCTCGAAGGGGAACATATTGTGTAGAAACATAGGACCGAGAATTCTAATCTCTTCGACTAGGTGAACTAGGAGGTGCGTCATAATATTGAAGAAGGATGGCGGGAACAACAACTCGAAGCTGACCAGACATTGGACCACATCAATCTGTAACCCTGATAGACTTTCTCGATCGATTACCTTATGAGAAATTGCATTGAGGAATGCACATACCTTCACAATGGCTAGTCGAACATTTTCTGGTAGAATTCCCCTCAATGCAACCGGAAGCAATTGAGTCATAAGCACATGGCAGTCATGAGACTTTAGGTTTTGAAATTTTTTTCTCTTTCATATTTACTATTCCCTTTATATTCGACGAGACGCCAGACCGGACCTTGATACTGAAAAGGACTTCAAAAAAGATTTCCTTCTCTTCTTTGGTAAGAGCGTAGCTGGCAAGCCCTTAAAACTGCCCTGGATGCTTGTCGTCTCGTCCTTTATGATGTTGCTGGTCCTCCCATGCTGCCGGGGTATCTTTTGACTTCCCATACAAGCCCAGGAAGCCTAGAATATTCACGCAAAGATTCTTTGTCAGGTGCATCACGTCGATTGCAGAGCGGACCTCATGCACTTTCCAATAGGGTAGCTCCCAAAATATAGATTTCTTCTTCCACATGGGTGCGTGTCCGGTAATGGGGTCTTTCGGAACAGGTTGTCCTCCAGGACCCTTTCCAAAGATTACATCCAAATCCTTGACCATACCAAATACATCAGCACCACTACGGGGGACAGGCTTCGTCCGGGTTTCTGCCTTGCCATTGAAATGCTTGCCTTTCTGCTTTAAGGGATGACTGGGCGGAAGAAAACGACGATTGTACGGGTACACATTCTTTCTACATTTATCTAGATATATACTTTCAGTCTCATCTAAATAGTGCGTGCATGCATTGTATCCTTTGTTCGTCTGTCCTGAAATGTTACTAAGAGCAGGCCAATCATTGATGGTTACGAACAGCAACGCTTGTAGGTCAAATTCTTGCTGTTTGTCCTCATCCCACACACATACACCTGGTTTGGGCCACAACTGTAGAAGTTCATCAACTAATGTCCTTAGGTACACATCAATGTCGTTGTCGGGTTGCTTCGGGCCTTGGATGAGCACTGGCATCATAATGAACTTCCGCTTCATGCACAATCAAGGAGGAAGGTTGTAGATACATAGAGTCACGGGCCAGGTGCTGTGACTGCAGTTCTGCTCCCCAAAAGGATTCATGCCATCGGTACTTAGACCAAACCATAAGTTCCTTGCGTCACCAGCAAAGTCCGGGAAGTCTCTCTCGATTTTTCTCCACTGCCGACCATCAGCAGGGTGCCTCAACATCCCGTCTTTCTTACGGTCTTCCATGTGCCATTGCAACAACTTGGCATGCTCTTTATTTCTGAACAAACGTTTCAACTGTGGTATTATAGGAGCATACCACATCACCTTGGCAGGAACCCTCTTCCTGGGTTGCTCGCCCTCAACATCACTAGGGTCATATTTTCTGATCTTATACCGCAATGCAGTGCATACCGGACATTTATTCATATTCTCGTACTTCTCACCGCGGTAAAGGATGCAGTCATTAGGGCATGCATGTATCTTCTGCACGTCTAATCCTAGAGGGCAGACAAGTTTCTTTGCTTCGTACGTACTGGAGGGCAATTGGTTATTTCTTGGAAGCAGCTTCTTCATTATTACCAGCAACTTTTCAAATCCCGAGTCAGTCATACCGGTCTCTGCCTTCCACTTCAACAATTCCAGTGTGCTACCCAGCTTCTTCTGGCCATCTTTACAAGTTGGATACAGCAATGTGTTGTGGTCCTGTAACATCTGCTCGAACTGCAACCTCTCCTTTTCTATGTCGCAGTCTCGCCTTGCATCACTAATGACCCGACCAAAATCATCAACGGGCTCATCTGGTTCCCGTTCTTCACCCCTTTCTTATTCATTATCTTCAACTGCGGTATCATCGTATTCAGGGAACATAGATTGGTAGTTGTCATCATCGTTCTCTTCTTCATCGCCGTCTTCCATCATAACCCCTCTTTCTCCGTGCTTGGTCCAAACATTATAGCCGGACATGAAACCGGACCGAAGCAGGTGGCTCTAAATGACTCTTGAGGAAGTGTGAGCCTGCTCATTCCGACATTCAACACATGGACAACACATAAAACCATCCCGCCGCTTGTTCGCCTCGGCCACAAGGCGAAAAGAACGCACGCCTTCTCTGTAAGCGTCAGAGCGTCGGTCACCGTACATCCATGGGTGGCTCATCTGCATCATACAACCATGCATATATATCAAACGCAATCACGATGCTTAAATTAGTACTGCGCAGTCAAAACGAGAAAATAGTTGCTAACCTTTTAGGACACTTCAAAACAAAGAGGAGAAACCTTAAGTGTCGCTCTGGCACCTCATATCATATTTTGTCTTGTGTGAACTCAAGTGGTATCGCTCTAACAGGCATTTCACCGAACACCTCTAGTGCATATGAAGAAAAAAAGTTAGCACAAAGTTATACCCACCTCTCACATAGGAAAAAAACGGAGAGAGTGGAGGGCTGGGTGCATATATATAGGGCCAGGCCATTAGTCCCGGTTTGAGATACAAACCGGGACTAAAGGTTCTGCCAGGAGCACGGGCGCCGGCCCAGACCCATTTGTCCCGGTTTGTATCTCAAACCGGAACTAATGGTTCCTTACGGACCGGGACAAAGTGCCTCGGTCTCCTCGGGCCGTCTGGTTCGGACCATTAGTTCCGGCCCCAGCCACGGCCGGGACTAATGGCCCGAACCAAAGGCCCATTTTCTACTAGTGCTCTAACACAATGACGACGACATCGCTTCTCTGTTTGGTCATTGGTGGCATCCATTTGTTTTGTTTTTGCAGCAGTCCATTAGGTTTGGCGTTTACGTAATTTATAAATGTGACATTCGATCAAAAAAATGTTGGTATAATGTTTGGTGACAACAAATGGCATGCCAACCACTTTTTTGGGTTGTGTCGTACTACTAACATATTTTTGGTGTCTACCACTAGGCGATAATAACATGTCTTTATTGGACACTATGTGCGGCAACCTCGCACAGTAATGAAATTCGAGGGTGAGTATATGTACCACGACAACTACAAAGATGAAGGAGGACATATCGCCGAAGTGGTTGTACATGTGAGACACTTAGCTAATAAGATGGGATGGTGAGGTGAGAATGGCGGAGCCAAAGAGGGGGTGTCGATTCAATGGATGGGGTTTCTCTCAAGTGGCTATAGATGTCATACGAGGTTATCAACAATGCAAGAACGATGACAATAGAAGAACCGAGAGAGAATACCTTGACACAATAGTAAAAAAACACAGGGTTGTAGCGGAGGAAGGAATTCTAAAATAGTTGAAAGTGTTCACTAGAAGTCGACACTTCTCCGTTTCAAAAAGGAAGTGTTCACAAAAAGGATAGAGTATATTTATGTAGTGTATGCCTAGCGATTGAAAACAACAGATATAGTAGGCTAAGGCGAGGATGCTAAACTATTATATTTTCTCTTAATACAATTATAGCACGGAGCCTAAACATTTATCATGAACTAGAAATATAATATAACACCTTTATTATTGTCTGTAATGCATATTTCCAACAAAACAAGACTTGGACAAATTTAAAGAAACCGCAGTCTTTGTGTGCCAGAGTTCTCAATGCAAGGTATTTTCAAGATGGTGATTTCATGAAAGCTAAGTGCGCTAGTAATGCTTCATCTACTTGGAAGAGTATTTTGCACGTTAGGGAACTACAGAAGGAAGGTTTGATATTGAAAATTGATGATGGGCTGCGATTATCAGTGTGGAAGGATAACCGGATTCCTCATGGTAGTGCAAAGAGGCGTTGGGTCATCAAGAAGAGATGCAGAGGTTGATCAAGTTTCAGAGTTGTTGCTCCCATGTGGTAATGGTCGGAATTATTAACAGAAGGTTAATTAGGGATACTTTTTTGGATGTGGATACAAAGGGGGTATACTGAAAATTCCCGTAGGTTGTGCCAAAACTGCAGATTATCTAGCATGGAACTACACCAAAAATGGGATATTTGGTGTTAAATAAGCGTATCATCTTAATTCTTAGTTAAAGCTCCTCTAGGCAGGGCAGGCGAGCGCGCCGTCAACTTCTACAAATCATAAGGGCTGACTAGCCCTTTGGGCAGTAGATGTACCAAACAAAATCAAAGTGCACGTTGGAGACTAGCTAAAAATGTTTTGGTTGTTGGTGACGAGCCGCAAATAAAGGAGTAGGATTAAGTTGGGAATTCAGTGTGTGGTATGTAACAGAAACGAGTCATTGATCCAAAGATTTTGGTCCTGCCCTCATGTAGTAAGAACATGGGAAGTGATAAGGGAGATGACGGACTTTCCGCTTCAAGCACCACCAAATTCAGTGCATCATCATCATGACCTTTATTCATGACTCTTGAATTGGATTGACAACCTACTGGAGAACCAACTGGTAGTCAGGCTCACAACGATTATTAGATGTGGCACTCCAGAAATGATGCGTGGGATAGAGCCTAGACCGAGGACCCCCTGGTGATAGCAAAGAGAATGCGCTTCCTATCCGAAGGGTGGATGGTGATCTTGTCTACCTCTCAAGCTGATCATCAAACTCTCCGGTCGAGCACTGGTTAACACTTGGAGAATGGTGGCACAAGGTAAATGCTGATGGCTAGTTCGTTCAGGCCAATAACTGTGGTGGTGGTGATGGCGACGGCATGGTTCTTCGTGACCATGCATCATGGCGAGTTCCTGGCAGGATCTTGCCGTTTTCCCTACTGTGATGGACCCGGAGAGAGCGCAACTTTTGGCTTGTAGAAGGGTTCTTCAACTAGCACCGGAGATGTGTGTGCAGATACTGGGTTTATAGACAATTGATTTAGTGCTGTTAGAAAACTAAATAATAAAGGAGATGGATAGATCAAGCAATGGTCCTCTAGTGAAAGATGTCAATATGCTGCTGCAAGGTTTTGATGACTTCAACGCTTGGCATGGGCGACATGAAGCTAATTAATGAGGTTTCTATCTGTTAGCATAAAATGAAAGCGATAATAAGTTGTGTAAAAGTTGGTTAGATGTACCTCCGGTGTATGTTGTGAACTTGGTTGCATTCTGAGGGTGTGGATATTTAAATAAAATCGCAGAGATTGACTACGAAAAAATTGTGAGCAAATAATAATGATAATAAGAAAAAGGACATGAAACGGTTCTGAAAAGCTCGACATGCACCGTAATTTCTTCGTCAGCTTGCTTATAAGGCTGCTCTAGTGCTAGTATCATAAGCAGTATCATGCATGCCAAGATGGCAAAAAGCTGACATGGCATGTCAATTAATGAAGAGAGAAGAGATGCTCGCTAGTGAAGCAATAGACGTTCATTAGTTAACGAGATAGGTCTAGAGGTAGATCTAGTGCTAGACTAGTCTACAAGCTGCTTCTTCTGGATTTTGGTTTGGATAGGAACTTGTCTGACGAGCTCATTGTTCCATGACAGTTCTGAGGATTTTCTATAAAGATCTGTGATATGAATAATATAGTTATACCTTGGACATGTGATGTTTCTGTTGTACTACTCGGTTAGGTGTAATATTCGTGGAACGGTGCTCTGTGTGTGTTATGCCAATTACTTGTACATTATAACATGTAGTGGTGTGCTAGGTCACTACAACGGCGGTAGTACCGGTGATTTGGCGGTAGTGTACCAGCGCTGGCGCGTCTTCACTTGTTTCTTCCGTCTTCTCTTCCACGCTTCCATGACGTCGTCCTTGAGTTCACGTGCGCTAGCGTCTTCTCCCATGCTCTCGTACTCCTCGTCATCAACTTAGCATATCCACAGGACGTGGTATCAAGTAGTATGCCTTTCAAATGGGTAGGAAGTCGATACACAAAGAGGAAGGAATTCACCTTTAAGGTCCATGACGACTTGACGTGTGTTGGAAAGCTAGACATAGGGGAACTGTAGGCCGTATCACATTAGCTCCCCCTGATACAGCCCATCATATGGCAATCACCATTGAACCGCGACATACTACTCCAACCTTTTCACCTAAGGTGAACTCCTTCCATCTCTTGTCCTCTTTTAGTCCTCACTTGAATGGAATCCTAGTTAAGCCAAATGTCTATCGCATGACTAGGTCCATAACCATTATCGGCATGCCAAGAGGAGATGCAAATGATGCCATATGAGTCAAGCCCCCAAGCAAGAAATATGGAAGAGAAGACGCAAGAAACAATAGCTTCGGGACCGGAGTCTCCGCCCTATCAGACCAGTAAATGAGCAATGAAAAAAGTAGATATGAACTCCTTATCTCTATTTCATATACTCTAGAATTTTCTATTTGCTATTTTGATTGTTATCTCTTCTATTTACATACACCTAACAAATGTGTTCGAGAAACCACTATGGCCTTTAGTGGTGCCTCATTATATCTGAGGAAAGTAGAAAACACATGAGCACGCACATATATGTACAATTCATCTGAGTGGCAAAAATTGATCTACGAGCAATTTTATTTCTATATCTAATCAATAAAATTATTATTTAATAATTAGCTTAAAGAAATAGTGTCTCAAGATAACAATTAAGGTAAGTTACCCTTTGTAATATATGCTCCAGAGTTAGTGCATTTTGCACTGTAGAAGTCAAAAATCCAAAATAAAAATGATTGTATCTTAATTTAATTTTTGTATTATGGTGGTTAATTTTAACTAGAATACAAGACAATAGTGTTAGAGATCACATGTTGAGAAAATGTGTTCTATTCCTAGAAAAGTATAAATGTTCATTATAAATAAATCATAATTTCTATTTTAACACGATATTTCATAAGAAAATGCTCATAGAGTTTGTTGCCAACAGTTTCACTACTAGAAATATGATATTTGGTGACAAATAGCCTAATGATAAACTTTCAAACCATCATCGATATGTATTAATAGGTGACGGTTTGGGTTTGGCGTCAAGCATGTGTGTAAATTGTTGACGATTTGATTTATTGTCAGTGTTTTCCATGGCACAATCGTCACCTATTAACCATGGGGGAGGGGTGGCCTCGTCGGTCATACAAGGGTGACAAATATGGACTATGGTGCTAGGAGTTTGTCATTGATATCATGTGGGACCAACTTGTCAGGGTTAAGGAATAAAAATGGGATAATTTGAAAACACCTATTAACCATGAGGAAGGGGTTGCCTCGTCGGACTGTGGTACTAGGAGTTTGTCGTTGATATCATGTGGGACCAACTTGTCAGAGTTAAGGAATAACAATGGGATAATTTGAAAAAAAATATGTTGCCCACGGGAATCGAACTCGAGACCAACCAATCGGTATACATACTACTATTGGACTAGCGTTAGATTAGTGTTAGTTATAGGACTGCTACTTCTTTTGTAGTAGTTATTACGACTACTGTTGTAAATCCAATCACCGAGATCGAGGTTTTATTGTGTCAGCATCCTGGATCAGTAGAATAACTCGTGGGCTTATTATCTTGTTAGCCGCCGCCGCGAGGTAGGCGTTCACGTTGTGCCCCAAATCGATGACGTGCTCCAGCTAGGCGATCACGATCATTGTTGAGTCGGCATTATTGGGCGGCACAGGGCTAGACGTGGCAGAGGGAAAACTTCGGTGAGTTTCGGTTTCATGTTAATTGTTATTAGATCTGTCGATTGGTTATTTGAATATGATTAGGTTTCTTCCTTTATTTACTGCAATGGGATATTGGGCGATCATAGATATTTGCAAGTAGTACGTAAGCGAGGTTTTTTGATGTACATGGTCTGAACACGAATGGTTGTTGAAGTTTGAATAATTAGATGATATGATGAGTTTGTTTTTATGCTGATGCACTAAGTGTTGTAATTTGATGAATTGTAGGTAATGGACTAGACCATGAAGGGCGTGTTTCTGCACCCGTCCGTCTTCAGAAAGGTATCTAGATTGTTTTAAAAATTTAGAGATAGAGATATTTGCAAATTTTGAACAATTTGAATTACAATGCAGGGATTCTCTAGATCATATTCGTGATAAGATACAAGAAATATTCAAAGAAAAACATTACAAATTATATTCTCTAAGGGCTCGGATCTTCTACTCTTGCCCAGATTTTAACTCACCATCCGGTGGACGTCAGTGTGTGCATTGCTGAGAACCTGAATGTCAATATGGGGCAAACTAAAACTAAAGACGGCCACTTTATTCTAATGGCTAAACCTGAATATAAATATGAAGTGCAACACTGAATGAAACATATCCTCATGTCAGAGCATGGAACAAATTATCATTTCAGAAATATGCACGAACCGGAACCATTATCTAAGAAATGGCGGTAGACAATGTTTTGTTATTATGCACATAACTGATGCCCATCATCCATAAATTCCATATGAACATCAGCAGTATATTTGACTGAAGTTTGATATATCATATATGACCAGAACCAGATGTATAAGATCATGGAAAACCTTGCTGGAATATAGAACAAATAAGATTCGTGCTCACCTTTTTCTCGATTTGTCTGTATCTTCACATCAGCCTGTTTGTTATCCACTTATCCCGACATAGGCAGCCTTAAGAATTTCATAAGCAACTGAAATAGTAAGTCAAGTTACACCCATGTTACCCGCACAAAAAATACAGTCAAGTTGCATGACACCTAACAAAGTATTGCTAATCAGAAAGTTCTCACGAAAGCAAGTACAACCTCAACCATTCAACTAAAAGTTGTAGGTACAACTAATGGTTGTCGGTGAGATGGAATACCTTTGGCATGCTGGTAAGATATGTGTTTCTGAATTAAAAGCATTAGCTCACAATCAGTACACGCCTAGTAATTTAAATTGATATGCTTGAATGGAGAATGAACAATTAAACCTGAAAAAAGTCTATCGGTACTTACTCGACAAGTGCAAATGCGGTAGCATTTGATTGGAATGACATGCCAGTCTGTTCTCTAAACTGAACCTGATTTACTTGGCAAGATTAAACAATTTAAAATGATATGTTTCTAAGAAGAAAAAATCAAGGCTCAACTGAAGCAAAATTAATGCAACCTAATAAAAATTCAATAGAAGAAAAAGGAAATTTAATGAAAAAACAGAGAACTGATATTCTATAACTCCGAATTCGCCACAAGCATGTCTGAAATTACTAATTCGGTGATACACCACAAATTCCATACTTTTACCACAAATTCCATACTTTTACCGCCCCATCCAACGATTACAAACAATGAACTAATGATAGTGCACCAAGAACAACCAAAATGATCTTTCTTTACAACCATGCATAATATAATTAGCTGGAATGAAAAGGTATTACATACTTGTAAAAATGGATATGTTTAACGTTCATTCTAACTTGTATTTATCTCCTTAATAAGCAGACAATGAAGGACATTGCAATGTTACCCGTTCGTTGCAACAGAGAAGTTAGGGTAGTGTCCTTGTTTCAATAGACCTACCATAAAATATGATGAAGTTATAGAGATCCATCACATGAGTGTCATTGTCCATGTGTGTGATTGCAGACAACAATTTTTTACGGTTGTTGAAAACATGAACATGAGATAAACAGCTTACTCCATCTCTATTTCCAATCAAATTATTACAAAATTTTGAAATAAAAATTCCTGTTTAACAATTGATGGTTGGGTACCTTCTATACAAATGATCTTTGTGCCGCTATGATACCATGGTACAATTTATTTAGAACTGAATTATACCTTAACTTATCCATAACTTCAACCTTAGCAATAATGAGATCTGAATATGTTTCCGAGTCCAAATCATACAGGTTGTCATCACACAAACACTCGTTTTCAACCAATATTGAAAATGTTTTTGCTTCAAATCATAGATATCTAGGACACAAGGTCTGAACAGCATAGTGCGACATGGTCTCTTATCCAAGCACCGTGATCACTCTAGATAACCCCAAATCCTTTATTAACTAAGCACAACTGAGACAAAAGAAACAGGAGCATCTCACTGTTTGTTGTAAGAAAAATTAAATAAAAGGCGAAGCAGATGCAATATATGTAGAATAGTGTAGTATGATCGTGGTCACCAGAATCCTAAACGGACCACAACGGCGTCACATCATTTTGTGAACGCTGCTGCACACCGTCGAATATGCAGCCGAGAGGTAGCCCCCACCTTCTTCTCTTGCACGTCTATCTCCTCCGCATCGTCCGCCTCCGCCTAATAAAAATTTGATGGAAGGGGTAAGGAGATACGATTGCTTCCTACACATATTTATACCAAGGAGAGCAGAGAAGTGACAGTAATGGTCGATATTTACCACCATCATTAGGGCGCCGACGGTTTCAGTTTTGGCACCATCATTACGAAGCCGGCCACACAAACAGAGATGCTTTTTGTGGAATGATGAGCTGGGACCACCTTTGGATCGAAGAATCGGAGGATCGAATAATCCTAGGGAGCCCACTCCGCTGTCTATCTGCCTTACGAACCTCACCGGCGCCATGACCGGAGAAGAAAGGAAAGATGTTTTTGTGCTGGTAAAGGAACACGCGAAATAGAAGGGAAAATTAATACAGAACGCAAAATAGAGGTACCCGATTGCGGCGAAGCGAAGATGGAGAGGGACGGAAAAGGGAGTTGTTTGCGTTTTTCTCTTTTCTACCTGTTTGTCTAGCTCTGGTGGGAGAGAAAGGTATAAAGGCCCGATCGGAAGGCCCATAAATCGTCTGAGCGGCCCGACGAACCCGGTGAGGCCCGACTCATTCTGTGGAGCAGCAGCCCGGCAACGAAGTGGACTCATCCATGCGACGAATGAGTAAATGAATGCTGTAACGACCTTTCAGGAATAAGTAAATTGCGGCAGACCGTTGGATGGCCAGATCGGACGATTCAGGCTTCCAAATCACTGTGAAGCCTCCTAGCTAGCCAAGTTATACTGTTTCTTAATAAAATTGGATCACCGAGGGGATAAAGTTCACAAGTCCGTACATGAAAGGTGTAAGTGAGTTTATGAAGTTTGTGCGAGATAACGGGAACGGTGATTGGATCCATTGCCCGTGCACTCAGTGCATTAATGTTGTACAACATCCTCAAAAGATTATTCATCGTCACCTGAATTGCAATGGCATGGTCGTGACATATACAAGGTGGATTTATCATGAGGAAGCATTTAGTGATGACGAAAGTAATGTGGATAGCGAGCATGGTGCGTATGGAACTGATGACGATGATGATGTTGAGAAAGACAATTCAAAAAATTATGATGATTTGAATACAATGGTTGATGATCTGCAGAAGTCGGGAAAGAAAGGTCCTAATAAACCAAACATCTGAGATAAATTGATTCAACTAAAAAGACTAAATTTTTCTTTGTTAGCCTGTTGTAATCAAAAGTACATCCACATCTGAGATAAATTGATTCAACTAAAAATACTACATACAAGCAATAGGTTAGTAGTTAGCATGATAATCCTATGATCATCATATTAGCATGATTCAACTAAAAATGGGTACCTTGTAGGTTTTTTAATTGTATTCATAGTGTCAGGTATTACATCGGTGACATGGAATTACACTCTAATTTAAAACTATGGGGACATGACTAGCTGGTTGAACTTTTGACCACATTTTACTTTGAATGTAAAGTTACACGTGTGCTTCTTATTTTGCCACAATGACTGAACTACCATCTGTATGGTCATATGAGCTTCAAAAGAAGAAAATGATGGAAGATACTATGTCTCGTATGCAAGAGTATTTGACGGTACAAGCTTATGTCGTGGGTCTGGAAAATCAAGACTTCCTGCAGCAGCCAGCGCGTAAATTTGTGTATGACGGGGCACAACATAGGACAAAACCGAACAAAAAAAGTACTGAGTTGCAAGAGAAGCATGTAGAAGATGACCCTGCCTATTAACCTACTGCTGATGAGATTTAGAATGCTGACGATGAGCACACTTTATTTGCAACTTTCAATTTCAATACATAGAACATGCTTTTAATTTCTTACTAATGTATTAAACTCAGCTGATGGTAGCTCTCAAAATATGATGTCGTCTACATAGATTCTAACATCTGGAGATAGCAACTCTCCAGGTGATCATCAGATTGGTCAACGGCAAGGTATTACCATCTTACTTCAACCCCTGTGCTAATTGTTGTTACAAAATTTTCAGTCAAATGAACAATGGTGTTTGTCTAATTTCAGAGTTAATAACAACCTCTAACCATTCAAAATGAAAGCGAGGAGGCCGTAGACCTACTATGGGTCATGGACTTCATGAGTACACAAGAAGGAATTGTGGCAATAAGATGGAAACTAAATTCACGCCGGGCATCAAGAGACCGACAAATCCTGTCTATGCGGCAAAACTTAGCTCCGAGTGTGGTGTGAACATCCGCGGCAACAAAATGGCTCTTGCAACACACTGGAAGCAGTACACAAAAGATGATTCTCTGGAGAATGTTATTCCAAGGGCTATCAAACGTGTACGGTGAGTCGACCGTCTTTTTTTTTCTAAACAACATTTCAAGTGCATATAAACTCATGGATCCTAGTTGCAAGTGCATGTCTATTTTTTAGGGAAAGTTTGAAATGCACACAAAAAATGAAGATGACCAAGTAGTGTGCACTGATATTATACAGAGTTGTGTTCACCAACACCGCTATAGGCTAAATAAGGCGTAGTGGGACAAGATAAAGAATCTTACTCTTGAGCAGGCATATCTGCTCATACCACAAAATAGTTGGAAAGAACTTGTGAACAGATGGTTCGATGACCACTACCAGGTACATATTCCTTGTTTCTCTCATCCCAAGCTACTGAATTAATATACATGTAATTTATCGAATACTCAATTCGATTTAATCGACCGTAGGATGTGTGGGAAGAATAAAATTAACCTCACTATCTATGTGCAAATCATATATATCTTTTCATAACTACGAAGTGTACATCATTAATATTCAGCATGTTCTAATTCTTGCAGAAAGCTTAGATTGAGGATCAAGAAACCTTTCCTATTGAGTTTTACAGAGTAAGCCACAACAAACAAGGATGGCTTGATGACAAAAGAAGCACAATCTTCCTATGTAAGAAATACTCGACATCTGCATAAATATGTGGATAATCATGATTTAGCACAATCATACACTAATTACGACACTCTTGGCTCATACATTTAATTCAATCTTACTCGCCAAGATGCAATGGTGAGCTTAAAATCCGCACCACGTGCAGAAGATGAGCCAACCATTACTGATACATAGATTGTTGAACAAGTCCTTAAGGACAAAAGCTCTTCATCCTCGTCCACAAGCACGTTCTTCGCAAGATTGGGCATTGCATCTAGCTCTAGGAAGAACTCAGTTTCAGAACACACATCTGTGAGCTAGAAGAAAGGCTTCCAGATCAGGAGCAACATTCATTACCAGCAACCGAAAAGTATCACCATGAGATGGATGGAAGCAAGGATACAAGCCCAGGAACAGAAATTTGAGGAGATGCGAAGGAAGCACGAACAAGAACTTGAAGCTATGAAGAAATCCTAGGAAGAGAGGAATCTTGCCGCTGATAAAAGGCACCAGGAAATGGATGCACTGGTTAGTTACCTCTTAAGGACGTCCAAGCAACCAAGCACGCCTACATCCTTATGCATTGCGCTTCATGAGTAAATAATTGTTATGTTTTTAATGTCTTATTTTAGTCATTGTCGTGTCAGTCCAAGACCTATTTGTGAGTAATTACCAACTTATTTCCCTGTTATCCTATCCTTTGATTCAAGTTTTATTCTAATGCAAATTTAATTCCTAGAATATTACAAAATTCGAAAAAATCTATATTTTTATCGCCTGTGACAAAAAAGACACTGTCACCTCGCTATGGACCCACATGGAGGAAACACGTTGGTCCCACCTATCAGTATCTGGTGGGTCCCACTACTCATTAATGTTAGGGCCCACATGTAAGATCAGGTGCAGACCCACATGCCATAACGCAACGTCACTCTGGTCTGGACCTAGATGATAGCATCCACATCAGCACGATCGGTCCCATGTAACAGCACAAACATCAGCATCATAGGACCTACATGTAAGATTACACGTCATCATAGTTGACTATTCCTATGTAGACCTTCCATCTGATAATGACAAATCTCACTATATTGAGTGATAAAAGGGATTGTCACCTATCAATCATGATGCATGACAAAATTTCCCACCATCATCGATTATAGTTTGATAATGACAAAAAATTGCATACCAACACGCTCGATATTCTGTGATGGAGCTTCTATTACAAACCTCTAGACGGCCAAAAAATTTCACCCACCTATTTTCGGTGACAAAAATCCCATCATACATGACAAAAGGATTTTGTCAAAAAAATACCTTTTTCTAGTAGTGTTTGTTTGATTTTTGTTTGTGGGCAGGTCTAGCCTTGGATCCGGGAGATAAGTATGATGACCAAGGGTCCAACCCAAACACGGCTCTTAAAAGTGCATCACATATTACTTCTGGGAATATGTTGTATCAAACCTTTATAATGTCAACTATGTGGGAAAAAGAAGCAAAGCCAAGTCACAAATACAATGAGAAAGTGCTTCTGCCAACAAACACAACTGCATTCATAAGATTCTAGCCTTCAGCCTTAGATTTCTAAGTGACATAATTTGGTAAGCCATTGTTGATATTACTTGTTTAAGGTAGATGCGTAAGGAAAATTGTTTAAAGTAGATAAACATAAATCAGTTATTGATGTATTAGCTTTATCTCCCTCTCGGGTTATTTTCCAGTCGATTTATATCCAAAAAAGACATTCATTCGAACATCCCACATAGATCATTGTGCAACACGCATGACATGGAGTAAAGAGAAACTCCAACGCAGCTACTCAATCTGTCCACACTTATTCGTTTCTATCCAGATGGATAGAGGACGGCCCAGCACGACGACGCAAATGGACCGGTGTCCGTTTGGACCCATTTTCTAGTCCAGTTTTGTGCCTATCCTCCCTTGTCCTCCCCTGGCCTGCATGTCAACAACCCTGGACACCATTTCCAATCACCCTTTCACAAACTCAAGTTTCATTGAAATTTAGGAATACAAGTATTTAAACTAAAAATAAACAAGGCTAGGCATCCTTGTGAGAGTATGAGTCAACGTTGATGATGTTGGCCTCCCTAGCGGCCCGATTGAAAGCTTCGCGGCAAGCAACCTTTTGATGACATCATGGATGGTGTGGTAGGAACTAACCAGAACCACCTCTTCTCGGTGAAGTTCATCTTGGACGGTGGATTCTCCCCCGTGTAGTAGTTTAGTATCACCCCCCGCTCCTCTCAAAAGTGGTTTGGCCACCAACCGATGTTGTGCGAGTACAAGGCCGGCCCTGGGGTGGGCAGGGTGTGCGTCCGCCCAGGGCCCAAAAACCCAGAGACCCCATACTACATATTAGTACTACATATACGTATATGTAACCGTGCGGGTTGGAAAAACATTGGCCTATAATGGGCCTCAAGCGGTGAGGCTTAAGTGCTTCACGCTCAGGAAAAGGAACGCTCAGGAAACGAACCGTCAAATCGATCGATCGATGCTCCCTACCTCCCTGGCCCCTGCTAGCGATAGAGACCTAGCGGCCAGGCTAGCACCTAGTGAAGCGACGAATCAATTTAATCCTTGGACTGAGCGAACTAGTGGCCAGGCTGTGATCAGAAGCGAGGCGGGCGACGAATCAATTTAGTCCTTGGACTGAGCGAACTAGTGGCCAGGCTGTGATCAGAAGCGAGGCGGGCGGCGGTGTTCAGCGATTAGGCCTTCAGCAGGGATTAAATCATAACCAGGGTACGCTAAGAATCCAATTTACTCGATTTAGGGTTCTTATTTACTCCAAATTTTTGCCTAATTTTGATTTCTCATAACTAGTTCATCGAATCATCATATTGTCTGCTTCAATTTCCGGAACCTGATCACAGGAATACAAATCAAGGTTACTGAACTTTACTTGTACATACATGATGCACAATTTGTACTATTCAATATTTGACGTAAATTTGTTTTTCAGAATTGCGTGTAATCATGACGTAAATTTGTTGCAGCAATAAGAAATCAAGCTATTGAGTTAAGATCAGCTTTGTCCAAGTTACGCCATTGCTCTGAAGTTGAGCCTAAGGATAAAAGTGATGCAAAAAAATTATCTGATGCGCTTGGTCACTTTGAGTTTCTAGTTGGTATGATTATATGGTATGATATTATGTTTGTAGTAAATAAAGTTAGCAAGATGTTGCAATCACCAGCCATGTGTATTCACTCTACTTTGAAGGAAATACAAGGTATACTGCAATTTTTCAGAAGTATAGGGATGCGGGGTTTTCTTCTAGTTTGATCGCCGCCAAAGATATTGCAACTAAAATGGGTGTAGAGGCATTTTTCCTAGTAAAACACCGTGCTACGAGGAAAATTCAGTTTGATGTTAGTAATTGCCAAGAAGAAATCCTAGATGCGGAGAAGGCTTTTCAAGTTAAATATTTCTTTGTTGTGGTTGATATGGCGATCACTTCTTTGAATGATAGATTTAAAGAACTCATGGTGCTTAAAGATATCTTTGTTTTTTTATTGAGCTCGGTCACTCTAAAGGCGCTAAATGATAATGAACTTGAAGAGGGTTGCAGAAAATTTGCAAAAACTTTCTCTCACAAGGATCGTCCATGTGATGTTGAGGTATATGATCTTATTGTTGAGTTAAAGATGATGAGATTCACCTTGCCAGATGGTGTGATGTCTAGTATGGAGATTTTTTAGCATGTTAGAGAAGTGGATTGTTATCCTAATATATCCATTGCTTATCGCATCTTATTCATTGTCCATGTGCCTGTCGCATCGGCTAAAAGAAGCTTTTAAAGTTGAAATTATTGAAGAACTATATGAGACCAATAATGACTCAACAGAGGTTAAATGGTTTGGCAACGTTATGCATAGAGAAGAAATTATTGGATGACATCGATATCGAGCCCATCATAAGTGACTTTGCAT
Source organism: Avena eriantha (assembly GCA_910589775.1). Lineage (NCBI taxonomy): Eukaryota > Viridiplantae > Streptophyta > Magnoliopsida > Poales > Poaceae > Avena > Avena eriantha. The sequence continues at coordinate 6,925,867 of OU342741.1, read as the reverse complement.
CGAGAAATGCTAGAAGAAAATTTTAAGGTAATATGTATAATTTGGTCGATATGCCTACTACTTTTGATGCATTTAAGTGCTATTGTCAACATATTTTTTATGCATATAATATTCATTAATATTATTGTGATACTTACAATAAGGACCCCAAGTTTTGGTCTCGCCCCGTGCCCCAAAAATCTTAGGCTGGCCCTGTGCGAGTATCGAGGATCACACATCTCCTCCTACTTGAGTATATGGTGCCCTTATATGTTTTGGATGATTAATGACAAACAATGAAGGGACTAATTCTATAATGAGTGTATATATGGCAATAGTCCAATGAAATCGGATAAACCTACGAGCACGTTGACCCTGCCAAATGTCCCGCGCGACAAACTGAAGCCGATCTGCTTGTGAAGACGGAGGCAGCACACCTCCTACTTGATTAGATGGTGCCCTTATATGTTTTGGATGATTAATGACAAACAATGAAGGGACTAATTCTATAATGAGTGTGTATATGGCAATAGTCCAATGAAATCTGATAAACCTACGAGCACGTTGACCCCGCCAAATGGATTGAACAGACTATGGCTTGAAGCTGAATAATCATGATAGTCTTTTAATAGTTTCCGCTATTTGAAAGAACCACATTGGTATTTTCCTTTTTTGATAAATCAGGCCCATTTGACAAACCTAACATGCATCTGGTTTCTCCCAAAAACTAATTCGAAATCTAGCTCCAATGTCTCCTCGATCCTACATGGCGCTTACCTTAGCCCTAAAACCTCCAAGCCCTAAGAATAAAATGTGGGGGCCGAACCACCAGGGGTTTCGGCGCCAAGTAGGATGGAGCCAAACTGCACATGTTTGAATCCATCCTCTTCTGCGCTGACACCGTATCAGACTTGGAAATAGTTTTGAACAAGGGATAGATGTGCGTGCGTTAAGTTTGTAAAAAACAATTTACAGCACATTGAGCTTCGGACAAGCACGTGGAGGTTTTGACTGCTGGGCGCCTAATTTTTACCAAGGCTAGCGTTGCTGCGTTTAGTGGCCGCTGGTTTTGTTGCTCGGCACTCTCAATTGCCGTAAACTAGAATTGTGTCGTCCAGGGCAGGGCGCCTGCTATACCTTGGAACCCTAGCCTGCTTAATTGGGCCGAGCCCGTCGAACATACTACGCAGCAACCGTTGTACACACGCAACGCCACAAGGCATTTTTCACACCGTCAATGTCGGTGATGCATCAGTGAAGAAACCTCGTTAGTCTTCACGCGGCTCCCGCGCGACAAACTGAAGCCGATCTGCTTCTGAAGACGGAGGCAGCACACCTGACGCGAAGGTGCTTCAGGCAGAAACACAATGCGTGCGCGCCATCTGATTTTAATTCAGACGTTGAGAGTGACAGACGCGAGGAAGGGAGCGAACGCTTCAACGATGTCATCAAGTCAGCCGCGATTAATTGAATGAATACTGCATGCCGCCAACCCGGTCAGCACACCGCGTTGCACAGGACTAGTATGTTTCTTTTTATTACCAGTCGTACTAGCAAGAAGCTGCAGGATCGCACGGAACACCCGGTACCATGTGTGAAGATTGCGTCAGATACCAGTAGGAAAGTTTAAGTTATCCTCGCTGCTCGCTGAGCTGCGTCAGATTCTAGTTAAGCTAACCTTGTTGCTAAGCTCCCTTCAACAACAAAAAAAACTTGCTGCTAAGCTAATTTGCTGCGTAGACGAATTTGACCGGCTAACCTTGTGCGGTGCACAGCTGAGCAGCCACCGCAAAGATCTTATTAGAGCATCTCTAGGAGATACTGTATTCGGTCTCGTCCCGCAAAATAAGCACCGGTTTGCGGTATGATACAGAAAAAATGGCTTCTCTAGATATCGTAAACCGTACCGCATCGGATTTTTTTTCGGTTCAACACAAATGCGTGCTTTCGTACTACATATTTTTTCGTACGGAGGCCTCCCAATGCGGTTTACCTTAAACGAAATGACGATTGGCGGGAAGGAATATTCAGCTACGTTGCTCCGTCATCGTCACCGTCGTCACCGCTGGAGGTCGGCCGCCGGAGCTGGTAAGCAAGCAGAGCGCGCAGCAAGCAGAGCAGAGCACGCGCAGTAAGCAGACCAAACAGCAAGCAGAGCATCAAGCAGAGCACGCAGCTAGCAGGCATGGTGCTAGCGACCCAAGCAGCAACTAGCAGAGCACACAGCTAGCAATCATGATGCTAGCGACTCAAGCGGCAACTAGCAGAGCACGCGACTCAAGCGGCAGCCGAGGCGATTCCAGGTGGTGGGGACGGGTGAATCCACGCGGAGGCGGCACAATTTTGGGCAGAGGCGAAGCGATTCCGGCCACCGACGGGCGTGAATCGGGTGTCTGCTTAGAGCTGTGGGGGCTTGCCTCATCCAGATCTGCATGTCTAGCAAAAAGACGATATAATATTTGTGGGTATATTCTATTTTGCAGTATGCTATATGGTATGTGTTTCACGCTGACGTTTTTCGACGAAAAACACACATCCGCGTTATGCAGTACCGCGGGATGAGGTATCTGCTAGAGATGCTCTTAGAGGGGTAGCAAAGCACATGCATGCGTGCGGGTTGGCGCAGCCACCATGTGCAGTTCTTCAAGGCGACGTTCTGTCTTTGCATTTATTGCTATTCTTTCTCAACTGCTATTTAAATTGAAATAGTTTTATTACTTTAATGAAATCTATTTTTCTTTTTAAAAAAGAAAATAAAAGACTATTTCGATTCTTATATAATTCTTATGTATTAGAATATAAATTTTTCTTGGTGTTTCTTCGTAAACAATCTTCTTACTTACCATTATCATCTTCTGAAACTTTTCGGAAACGAATCATCTTTTCTAGGAAAATGGAACATATGGAGATAAAACATGGTCTATGATCCCCGAAAGGTCGGGTCTCCCACCGCACTATGTTCGGTCTGCCACCCGCCCATGATTTGAACCTTCTAAGCCCTGGCGATCTACACGCAAGCGTTGTGCGCTCGTAGACCTCCGGATGATGGGTTCTGATCGTGCACGTCTTCGACTATGAGCCATGGGGGCTTCCAAGTTGTTGTTGTTGTTTTTATAAAAGAAATATATTAATACCAAGGAGATAAAAAACATACCCATCATATGCAACAACGAAATACCCTAAAGATATTACGGGTGCACACAACCTATAACAACAACATAAAGAAAGAAAAATAAAAGATCCAACCACAGTATAATCAAAACATTGTAGCTGTAACATATAACACTTTCAAGACACACCAGGAGTCTAAATTTATAAAAGCGAAGTCTCCATGAAGGAAATAGAACACAAACGATGTTGCCGCCCAATCAAAAAAAATTGGGTTTGGACCCTAAAGAAACTCCGTAGCTCAAAACAATATGTTCAACAAGGTCATTGCCAGACACAACCAATTAAGATCAGATTTTGAATTTTCACCTTGAAATATAAGACTATGTACTCCTCTTGATCTGTCGACTCGCTTCCCGATGCCGCTGATACAAGTAAACAAATACCAAGCAAAGTCCTCATCATCTTGAATACTCGGTGTGTCATTACTAGACTTCAAACCCCAGCCGTAATGATATTCTCTGCCACTGTCTTCACTAGGAAAATCAAAAAACCGACATGTCCCATAATGAGAACAGACAACGAAACTTCGCGCCGCTACCTTCTGAAGCTACACAACTAGAATTATGGGTGCACACGACCGAATCACATCCGATCCCTCCTAAAGCCCTTTTCTCGGTGGCCCTAGAGTGCTTTGCCGCCATCGCCATGTCCCATCCCCGGTGGTGCTAGATTGGACCGAAAGGCGAGACCTCGGTGTGGCCACGAAGCGCCTCCTCCAACCTAGCGACAATCATAGGACTCCATGATCTCTCACCGCTGGTTGCTCGGGACAAGGCCACACGTACTTTGTCACAATTACCAAGGTGTTGACGGGGCATCATGGCAAGCTCATGTGGAATCGAGAAGATCCCAGACATTACATACAGCGGATCGTGTTTTGCAACAGTGTTCTCGACTTGTGGGGGTAAGCGCGACACTTGCAGACTTTGTCTTTACCGGTGCTCTCTAAGCTCCATAAATCAACTTCCGGTGTGGAAACCCTTGTTGTGACCTTTGGTGTCTGTACCTGGCAATGGCACTCCATAGTCATCCGCTTGTTGAAGGCATTATCCGGAGATTTAGACCTTCTCCTCTAGAGTGAAAACTCAGGACCTAACCATACTTCTGGAGGCGTTGTTTTGGAGAATCTCTTTTTGGAGTCAAGGTGTCATCATCCGGTGTTGTTAAATCTCTAATTGCTTCAGATGGGTCTTTATTTTATTGTTCTCCCCTCTCTTTTTTTCCGGCTATGTCCATCCTTGTTGTTTACATTTGTGCTAGTCATTATCGTTTTTGGTATAAATATACTCCTTGTATCGAAAAAGATACTACTCTCTGTCTTCGTTTACAGGGCTCAAAATGTTTTGCATCGTGACCAAGACAATTTTTCATTGGACTTCTTCTCTCTCAAATTAGCTGCCACCATTAACTCCATCTCTTTAACATTGTACGCGTGCAACCAATCGGGTGTGCAAATTGGTTTTGTTTTCCACCCCACCTGCATGCATAGGTAATTAGTGAGGGGCCATCACTCTTAATTAAATGTTAATTAAATGCATAAAGGCCTTAAAGGAAAGACATTGTGGGACAAATGTTTTTTCAGATTAGGTCCAGTAGACCGGGACGGATGGAGTAGTACTAGGCTAAGGTGAGGACAATGCGGCCCTTTTTGCGGCAGCTAGAAGAAGGAGCTTAATTGTGAGGAAGAAGAATGGACGTAAATTCGACGGTTCTAAAAAGCTAGACCTGAGCCGTAATTTCTTTAGCTTGTTCTTATAATCGAATCAACCACTACCATACACAGTCCAGTTTTGGACGGTGCGAGGAGGCAAACATCTGGCACGGAATCAGGGACGATGCAGTTCCCAAACGGGAAGGCAAGAACCGAATCAAATCAATCAGTTATAAGGGCATGTATAATAGTGCTGAGTCAGCTGTCAACGGAAGGTTATAGATGGTTTGATGACGTGGAGAGGAGAAAGAGTAAGGCTGTCTATAAAGTTCTAAACAGTATAGTAATCTTACAGATAACTTACTGACGGTATTTTGTTGTTGTATGAGTGGTGTCTGTAATTTATACTCACACATAGTTGGTAAAAATAGATATCTTACAGACAGAGCATTGTATAAGTTGTCTATAGTATTATCTATACAAACACCAAACACCATGTGTCTAAACCAATGTTCGTGCCCTAATAGCATCAATGAATTAGCAGCACAAGGTACTAAGCTGGGTCGTGCAAAATTAAGACGAAAGAAAACGGCCGGCCGGGTCAAACCAATCAACTTCCCCACCACCCCAGCCTGAGCCAACCCCACAAGGCCACAACGGCTACAACTCCACCACGACCAAGTGGCCGCCAATCCCACGCCCTCCACTTCCCCTTCTTCCCCGCGCCTTCCCCTCCCCGTTGGTCTTCTTCCTCCAGCCCAAAACCTTCCCCCAAATCACCGCGACTGATTTCCATCCCAAAATTCCCACCAAAGGAAACCAACCCAAAATCCACGCCGTTTCCATCAGAAGTAGAAGAGTCAATCAATCTCGCCTCCACGCACGACGCGCTTACACAACCGCGTCCAATTAATCCCCCTCCCTACTTATAACCCACCCACCCGAGACCACAATTCCACCAAACCCCAATCCAATCTCGCTCCTCCTCCTCCACCTCCACCTCGCCGCCGCCGCCGCCGGAATCAATCTGAGCAACCACCCCAACCCCGCCCCAACACGATGGGTTCGGCGAGCCGGTGCGCGTCGTGCCTGTGCTGCCCGTTCAAGTGCCTGGCGTGCGGGCTCTTCAGCTGCCTCTGCAGCATCCTGGTCACCATCCTCGTGGTCGCCGGCATCCTGGCCCTCGTCCTCTACTTCATCTTCCGCCCGCACATGATCGCGGCCACCGTCGAATCCGCCTCCCTCTCCACCTTCACCCTCTCCCCGTCCTCGGCCCTCACCTACAACCTCACGGTCGCCATGACGGTCCGCAACCCCAACAAGCGGGTGGGCCTCTATTACGACTCCGTGGAGGCCCTCGCGCTGTACGAGGACCAGCGCTTCGGGTACGCGCCCCTCGACGCCTTCTACCAGGGCACCGAGGCGTCCACGCAGCTCTCCCCCGTCTTCGGCGGCCAGCAGGTCCTCGAGGGCGACGTCACCGCGAGCAACTTCCGGGGCCAGCAGTCTGGTGGCGCGTTTGATGTGGAGGTCAAGCTCAACGCCAAGCTCCGCGTCAAGGTCTGGGCCTTCAAGGTCGCCGGGCCCCGGGCCCGCATCAGCTGTCCGCTCAACCTCCCCGCTCCCGGCGCCGCCTCCCCGCCCGCCTTCAAGCCCGTCGACTGCAAAGTCTGGTTCTGATTCGATTCCTTCGTTGGTGCGTTTGGGGATCTGTCTCTCGATTCCATTGGTTAGGCGATGGTAGATATTTTCGGTGGTTACCTACTGCTTAGTAGCTGCTAGCATGAACATATTATCGGTCGATTATTACTCGTTCGCTTGGTTCTTTATAATATCAGTATACTTCTATATATCGGTTATTATTGAGATTATTATGCTATTCGATCTGTGTTTATATATTCGTCATATGTTTTTCCATTCACTGTCACCTTCGTCAGAAACCTCTGTTCTGTTGGCGTAGCTCCAGCTGCCACGAACACTACTTTCAGTTTCTTGTCAGAATTCTGCGATGAACATTGGCGCGGGGTCGACGTGACGTGATGGAATTTTCACACGACACGAAAAGCTTGCAGACTTTTCCACTTGGCTGAAAGAAAGAGCGAAACACCTTTTCAGTGCGGGTGTAGCGCACACGAAACCGAGTACTACCTGCAGCGTGATTGCGCCGGTGGCGCGCCAGCGTTTGTTTTGGTCTGTATTTCCGGATTCAAGTGCGCGTCGTTGTCGCTGGAGACGAACCGGCTGATGGAAGCGTCCGACTCGAGCCAGGTCAGCGGGTCGCCAAATCTGAGACGCTTCCAACTGACGCAGGGACGGAAAACAGGGTGTCCCAGCACGGGCACGCCCGGCTGTAGTTGGCCGCGAGCTGCACTCGAATGTCGCGGCGGCCGCGACGCAGGCGAACGAACCCCAACTGTCGTGGTTGCAGCCAAATTAACACAGCACACAAGGCCTACGAACAATTAGCACCTCCCACCCCACGCCACGCCGCGCCGGGCATCCGGCCAGCACGTGATCTAGGCGCAGCCCAACACGAAGAACCCAACGTACTACGTGGTGGGCCGCGCGGATGAAATCCGGACGCACGTGCTCTGTTCTTCCACTACTCCCTCCGATCCAAATTAACTGACTCGGATTTGTCTAGATTCAAATGTATCTAGCACTAAAACATGTCTAGATACATCCGAATCTAGACAAACCAAAGTCAATTAATTTGGATAGGAGGGAGTACCTGATTTTGTTAACTCTCCCCGAACAGTTGACGGAAAGCGTCCAACTCGAGCCAGGTCAGGGAGCTCTGAACCTGACATGCTTCGGGGATAAGCTCCCAACTGACCCAGGAAAAAAACAGGGGCGCCCCGACACAGGCATGTTCAGAGGTGTTGGCGCCTGAACACGATTTTGGATGCACGTTCGGTTCGCGGGGGCAGGCGAGCGAACCCAACTGTGTCTGCACATGCCGATTCCCGTGCCAACAAACAGCAAAGTGCGCCTGACCTTGCTTTTTTCCTTGCGTTTCGTGATGGTGACCACACTGTCACGTCTTGCACGTTAGTAGTATTTGGCCCGAGAGGCGATGATATACAGGCAAACAGCATAGAGCTCACAAACACACGTACAGTACTCCATCCGTCCAGAAATAACTAATTTGAGTTTGTCAAGATTCGAATTTATCTAGACATTAAAATACGTCTAGATATATTCAAATCTATACAAATCCAAATCAGTTGTTTCTGGAGGAAGTACTGTACTACACTGGTTATATAAGTTCCCCTTCAATCGCAGATGTTGTTTTGGCAATTGGCATTGTACGTGCCACGCTACATTACTCCTTATAATATATTATTTCCTTGGTCCTAAAATAAGTGACGTTAGTTTGTTTAGATTCAGATGTATCTAAACACGTTTTAGTACATAGGTACATGCGAATCAAGTCAGTTATTTTGGGACGGAGGTAGTATTATCTTCGGGACACTTCTCAATCCCAATCTTAGTTGACGCATCTTACTTTACATCCTGCCAGTATACGTGCCCCCTCACTCCGAAAATAAGAGTACTTCTAGTCTTGTACTAAGTTAAAGTTGATAAAATTTGCCTCCCGCAAAAAGAAAAAAAAAGTTGATAAAATTTGACTACTTTATAGTAAAACGTAATAATATTTACGACTCTAAATTGGTACCAGTAGATATGTTTCAAAATTTAGTTTCATAATATGTTTTTTTTAGATAAAAGGCCAAATGGCCCGACGTTAAATTAATAACGCCCACAACGGCGAAACACATACAAGATGCTGAACCCAGCTTACAGATAGGACTGCACACTCACACGAGCGAAGGCCTATCGAAGACCCTACAAACAGAAACGAGAAACCATCGGCGACCATTACAGAAGACTATGGAAGGGAGGAGCAAACGTCGGGGCCACTGCTACCAGGTCCCTGGGACCAGCGAGACGAGGGAGGAGGGAGCCCCTTCCAGATCGACGACCTACGACCCCATGGCCGCTGTCGTCTGTAGATCTGGGGCTAAGGGTTGGGCGCGAGAACAATCCCGGAGCCCCTGCCCCGGCCCGAGCTCGAGGCGCGGATGGCCTCCCTGCCCGACCTCCGCCAGGTGCCCGACCCGCGACCTCAACGCCACCAAAAGATCGACCTGCAGCAGATCCCCTGGCTTCCCCAAGCCAGAGGGCAAACTAGCTCGTGCCGCCCGCCGCCGCCACCGCCACGAGCACGCCACGCACACGCAGCCTCCATCCCGCCGCAAATTAGCCACGCTGTCGCGCCCCACGTCCAGCACCGCGCCCCCGTCCGTCGCAGCGAGCCCGCGCCGCTGCCACCACGCGAGGGAGAACAGGAGGCCCCGCCGCCGCCGGCGCCCCCGAGGATTCGCCCGGAGACGCCCTCCAGCGGTGGCGAGGAGGAGGGAGGGAGGTGGGAGCGCGAGGCGGCCGCGCGAATTTAGGGTTCGCCCTGCCGCTCGGGGGAACGGGCAGAGCGAATGGTCAAGCTGTTCTGGGCCCTCGCATCAGTTTCATAATGTGTCAATTCTATAATATATGTTACTATATTTATTTATAAAATTGGTCAAATTTGATAAAGTTGGAGTACACTTATTTGTGAAATGGAGGGAGTAAGGAAATTAGCAGACCTAATGGGTGCCAGCAGACATAGCAACCGCTGTCACTCTTTACCGTTAATTAACCACTGTCACCCACGAATGCAGGATAGGATAATCATCACCTCACACGTCGGGCATTCGGCTTATCACGTGAAGAATCAATGAAAGTCCAACAACAGGAAGGACTCGACGTGGTTAGCTCTCCCGCGCATGTGCTCTGCTCCTCCGATAATCTGATCTGAATATCTTACTACTACTACTCAGAGCCTGTTTTTTTCAGTTCTGCCGTGCATTTTATTTCTGTTTTATAAACACGTACGGCCGCTTCATCTCAACCCGGCAACCAGTCAAATTCACTACTCGGCAACTGTCATGTAGACGTATAGTTTAGTTTAAAAGGTTCGTATAGTATCGAACGCAATCTTCGCATCCCCACGGTCAATCCGGTGTTCCCGTTGAGCAAATCGTTGGGCTTTAGTTTCTTATTATGCATTACGTGTACCTAGTACGAATTGCTAGATCATGCTACCATTCCGTTCCAACCTCGCAAGAGTCGCTCTGCGCCTGCATTATTTTCTCCTCCTTGCAACACGATCGAATTCGTTTATGCAGAATTTAGTTTTTTCAACAGCTTTGCCTCATTTAATTACATAAGAATAATAGTTTTGACAAGTTACAACTACACCAGAGGCCACATGAGGATTACTCCCCCGTCGTTACAAAACTCAACCGTTGGCACCCGCTTCTACCCAAAGTATAGCCTCTCCTTTAATAATTCCGAGTAGGAATGGGAGGCGGCGCGGATTTGTTGTTGTTGTTGATGACACTTGTCGTTCCTCCCTTTCCAAATTGTCCAACTCACGAGCATTGTCATGGATGCCATGGCCTTGGACTTTGACGCAAGCTTCGTCCACCAAATTTCAATGTTGAGGTGCGCCGTCCATTCCATCCATCCTAAGTTTTGTTAGTCATAGCCATTACTTGACCATACCCCAAAGCTACGCTTGTGCCCTCGACCTATTCCCCCATATCCCCCCTTGTTTCCTTGTCTAAATCGCTAGATCTAGCGAGACGACCACATCCCCTTGGCTGCTTCTTCTGTCGAGAGGATACTGGAAAAGTTGAGCGAAGGAGAAAAGGTAACGTGCATGACACTATGTGCTAATGGGCTGGGCCTGCGTAGGAGTTATATTGTTCTTGGCAAAATACTTGGGCGGGCCATGGTCCAGTTTAGTACCAACGAGCTCCGTCAGTGACGCTCCACAACGACACAAACTCAGTTCTCGCTGCTAAAGATTTTGTGTCATAGCTATCTAAGTGTAATCATCATCACACATTTTCCCTCCAACTTGAAGACTCTGACTTAACCGTTGACAAACCAACGACATAAAAAATCATTGCAACGAAAACTTCAAGCTACACCCATATCACAACCGACAGTTCAATGGTAAGGAGGCGACTCTGGTTCCGGCTACTTCAATTGTTGAAGAGCTAAGTACTCCACATTGGATTCGCAAAAAAACGTACTCCACGACCTTTGCACCACTCTTCACCACAACTTGTGTCATAGTTGCCACAAGTATCACCCTCCATGACATGATAGCTCCGACTTAATCTCGGCTTGGTGAACTGATGACGCAACTTGTTCCACACTCTACTTGTTGACGTCGCTCATCTCCCATTGATGTTACTGCACAAACCCCACCGCCACCAAAACCACACCACGACCAACCTCATGCTGGCCTCCCGTGACCATGCCATTGTAACGACCCAAACCCGGTAGGATTCGAAGTCTCTGTGTTTACACTGCCATCCCTGGATCATAGCTAGCACACACAATATCAAAATGAAATACCAGGTTAAACATACACCATTTTAGTACTCATCAATAGATCCAGAGTTTACACAATATAAGGTACACAACATATAGTGGTTGACTCACTTTACAACGAAAACATATTCAATAATTTTGGGCTCCATCAACGCCATAATTCATGTTGAGTATAGGCCTGTGATCCTAGTCATATTCACTCGTCATCAGAACTCCCTACAACATGACGCGTTGCAGCCAACAAAATTAGTCAACACATTGAATTTATTGGCAGGTTACACCATCTATGCCTATTTATACACATAAGGTTGTTTGTGGAGGCCATATAGTTTATTTGCGTAAATACAATTTTATAAAAGTTTGATAAAACTTTCTTTGTTCTACTTTAAAAATCTAACGAAGGTGCCAAAGCGCCAAGGCAGGAAGCTGACGAGTAAAGCGTCGGCTAACGAGTAAATCTCATGAGTAAAGCGTCAAGCTGACGAGTAAAGCGCCGCGTGACGCCCAAAGCAACGACGCTGAGACACTGTAGTGATGTCCCCCTGTATTGGAGGCTTGACCGGGTCCTGGCCCACCGGCTATGCCCATTCAGCCGGCTCTCTTTGTAAACCCAATGCCCAAACAGTAAACTTAGAGCCCACATTGTAACCTACCACTCCACAAGTATATAAGGAGGGGTAGTGCTAGGATTCTAGGTAGAGCCTCCAAGCTACAAGTTAGCCAGATTCCACCAGTTTAGTAGTTCATCTTTCTCTAGCTCTTGATAGCAGCTAGAGAAACATCTCAAAGAGCACTTGCACTGAGCATTTCGCTCCCGTATAGTAGATCCTTGTAGGAGTAGGAGTATTATCTCAACAAGAGAGCTCTGAACCTGATTACATGGCTATGTTTGTAGTATCTGTGTTCAACCCGTTGCGAGTAGCCATCGATAGCATCCTGATTGTCCTCTCTCTTGTCATCCCCGATGGCACTGCCGTGGTCCACACCACGACGGGCACCTTGTGAGTATGTGAGCTAGACCATGTATTAATAAAGTATACTTTCTTATATCTACCTATTGTATGTGTTTACTAAGTTAGCTCTAAGTGACGTGGCAACGACTTATAGCAAGCAATGTGTTTATTATTAAACTTTCTCTTAATTAGAGGATAACACAAATGTTTGATAATCACCTCGCACCCCACGTCGTCTGGCATCCGGCGAGCACGTGATCAAGGCGGAACAACACGAAAAACCCAACAACGTGGTGGGCCGCATCTGCATTCAGGACGCACGTGCTCTGCTCTTCCGTTACCTTGGATAAAACTTACTGTTCCAAGAGTCTATTCGTGCCAGCATTTTATTGTCCTTGACTAGTTTTTTTTAAGGCGGTAATCCTTGACTTGTGACTGCAGGGGCCACCGGCACATGGATCTCCTCCATCCATGCAACTGGGCATACTCGTCGTCTGTGATGCCAACTAACCACGAACGTGATCTTCACTCGAGTCAATAGCATAAAATCATCACAATTGTAGAAAAATCACTATTTTAGTACCACCTTTTGTTTTGGTGCCAAAATCTACCAATTTCTTTTACATCGTTGTAGAAAAACACCAATCTACATCAAAACCCGAATTGACACGAATATTGACCAACCGGGCCCACATGATGTCAGCCTAATGTGGCAATTAAGATGGCCACATTTTGAGTTGGACGTGGGTCCCACTTATCAGATTCATCTTCTTCCATATTACATAAAGCATAGCGAGTGATACGCAATGCTGGTACCACATGTTTTTTACTCACTTTGTATGGCCACACTCATTTGTCGATCAACTCAATAGAGAACGTGGATCGGGAAATAGGTGCTACTACTACTCTACGCCCACGCTTTATGTTCATAACGATCGTCATGCTTCCTTTTGGTACTCCAGAAAAACAAATCTTGATCGAACCTGCTATATTCGCCCAATGAAAGCATTCGATTAAACCGAGAGAAGCCACGGGCTAATCGGGAAGATGCCGCTGTACAACTTTGTTAGGGACTTTCAAAGCAATACTCATCCTCGCCACCCCTGTGGAACCAACTGTTTCCACCCTTACATTAAAGAATAAAAAGAAACTACACATAATGGTAGTGAATAGAGAGAAAGATATGCTACTCTGACGCTGGCAGGTACTAGTTGTAGGTAACCACCGGAAATACTTAACAAAAACACCAAGGGAACATCCGAAGAAGCTAGAGCCAGCACGTGAGCTGATGGTGCGTTATTTGCTGGGAGAAACAAGAACACAAAGCGCGTGCCATCTAACCGAGACGTTGAAAAATTGACATGTTGAGCGAGTTGAAAAATGACGCTACTCCATATTGTCTGATGAAAGGAGCTCGCCGGAGACGGGATGGTGGTTCAGTGAGATAAAAGGAAAGAGAAGGGGATGCACATATACTTCTATTTACTCTCTCCGATCCAAATTAATATAGTCACCTGTCTAAATTGGATGTGTCTTGTAGATATTATATGGTGATATATTCAGAATTTTTTTTTCATTATTACTGTAACCTGTCTTTCTGAATTCCCTGGCAATCATGCGCTCTGCTGCATTTGCGTTAGCTATTCCACACGAAAGGTTCTTGTGGTGACTTGATCGAAACTGAGGATGGACTGTGGCGCGCGTATGCGACTTTTCGGGCTGAAATTCCCACGCCGGCTCAGGCACGAGAGCAGCAGTAGTAGTAGTATTCCACACGAAAAGTTTGCAGACTTAGTCCGAAAGAGCAAAACGCAAACACCTTCTTGTGTGCGGTTGAAAAGCGAGCACTGTGCTGTGCTGTGCCGTGTGATTTTGCCGGTGGCGCGAGCGTTTTGTTTTGTCTTGGCTATGTTCAGGTCAGGTCCCCGAACAGCTGACGGAAGCGTCCAACTCGAGCCAGATCAGCGAGCTCTGAAACCTGACATACTTCAGGGATAATCTCCCAACTAACGCAGGAAAAACACAACAGGGTGTCCCGACACAAAGCATGTGAGGGACGCGACGGGAGGCAGGCGAGCGAACCCAATTGTCCGCCGTATGCTGCCGATTCCCGTGGCGGATGCAGCCAAACGACAGCTATGCTTTTTTTTTTTTTTTTTTTTGCAGAAAGGAAGGACTAGCAACAAATGTCTGTGATGTCAGTCTCGGTGCGCCTGACCTTCGTTTTTCCTTTGCGTTTCGTGGTGGTTATCACGCTTTCACGTCTTGCGCGACTAGCTAGCCCTGCGCACGCTAGTGCTTGGCCGGAGAGGCGATGATATCCAGGCAACAGCATAGATATTTGGCGATTGGCATTGTACATGCCACTGTACTTTACTCCCTAATCTATTAGCACCCGCGACAACGAGTACACATGCTTCTACCGCTAGTTTGGCATGTGAATGGCGCCACCAGTGGCATTGGCATCGCCTAGTTTATGTTTTTTTTCTTTTAGCCTAAATGCAGTCAAAATTCGGATATATGTCCGAATTAGACTTAATATGTATGAATTCGTTCTACTAATATGTTTTTTCATCTATATTTGAAAAAAGACAATTATCTCTACTTAATAATAGGTAGATGACTATATGAAAGTATCGAAGTTTAGAATTCGTAATCACATACTTGTCCCTATGCTCCTTGGCCGCATATGTTGACACTCTATAGGTAAATTTGACATATCAGTTTAAAAGGGCAGGGTATGGTATACCCATAGATACAAGTTTATCACCGTGCTCGTACCCGTAACTTAATGGGTAAGGTATAGGTATTACCCGTGGTTATCAAAGTGTGCACATACCTTACCCATGCGGGTACGGTATCCGTGGTATCCGTATCCGTAACTTAACGGGTAAGGTATAAATATTACCCGTGAATATAAAAGTGTGTCCATATTCTACCCATACAGGCGCCAACGAGTGGAGATGTTGTAAGCTCCCAACTGACGCAGGGAAAAATAGGGTGCCCCGACACAGGCATGTTCGATTTTGGATGCGAATCTGCAGGTTCAGTTCAGGGAGGCAGGCGAGCGAACCCAACAAACAGCAAAGTGCGATCAGTTTCAGTGCGGCTGGCCTCCGTTTATCCTTTCGTTTTGTGATGGTGATCACACTGTCACGTCTTGCACGTTAGTAGTATTTGGCCGGAGAGGCGATGATATCCTGGCAAACAGATGTAGTACTAATCGGCGACAGCAAACAGAGAAACCAACGAATGCAGGATATCACAGCACGTGATAATAATCATCAGCTCATGCGTCGGACATTCGGCTTATCACGTGAATCAATGATGGGTGGACGAGAGGAAGGACTCGACGTGGTTTGCTCCCCCGGGCACGTGCTCTCCTCCTCCGCCTCCGGACCCTGAGATCTGAATATCTTACGGCATCTTCGTGGGCGGTCACGGTCGCTTTTGGTCCGTGGTCCGGCCTGTCCGACGATCAGCGGCGCGACCTATCTGTCCGCGCTTGGTAAAAGACCCCTCATCGACGCCGTCGCCGGTGTATTTCCATTGCGTTTCCGTCGTCTCCTGTCGATTCCCGCCTCTTCTGAACATTTTCCCGCCGCGTCCAGTCGCACTCATAAAAAAGAAGGCCAGCCGAGATAGGCACAACCAGAAATCGCACCCCGCCCACATATCTCCATGTCTGGCCGTCCGCGTCGCCGCACTGGCAACCTCGACAGCCGCCCAAAAATCCCACCGCCCCCGAGCGCCCGTTGCCGTCATGGTGGCCGGACCCGCCAGAGGAACCATATGTGTTGCCGCCTCCGATTACGGGGAACCCGCAGATATACAACCTGACGTTCAACCACCCGCGGCGCACTCACTACAACTACAACAAGACCACCGGCGAGCCTTTCTCGTGTGAGGTGATGGACCGCGTCTTTCTGCCGGAGCACCGGCGGCGTCAGTAGCACCGAATTTTGCTTCGAGTGCATCCCACATTTCCTTGGCATTGCGCATATGTAAATATGGATCAACTAACTTGTCCCCAATGATGCTTATGACACAACCTACAAAGAATATGGTGGTCTCCTTAAACGCTTTCTCCTATTCAGGAGTAATCGTCCCTTCAGGATTACCAGCCGATACCCAGAACGCGTCCATAGTCATCAGCCAGAGGGTACACTTGGTTTGCCAGCTCTTAAAGTGCGCACCCGTAAAAGTATTCGGTTTCAGACAAGCGGCAAAGCCTTGACGCAAAAGAAGCTAAAATAAGATTTTTTGTTGTTGAAATAATTAGTAGTTTTCACATTAATTTAATTCAAATATAGAACATGACAGTACAATTTCCTAGATTGACTAACATATGCATAGTAGACATGCACCATACATGTCAGTGAAAACCTAGCACATCTACGCATACTGTAATACTAGTAATCAACATAGGAAATATCAGAAGGGCAAAGAACATGTACGAGTTCATCGATGGTAAGACCAACGGAAGTAGCATCGTCTGACATGGTAATGAGGTCGAGAAAGCCGGACGTAAAGGATGAAGAAGAACTTGAGAAGTCGCGCCGAGACACTCTACAAAAACCTTATCGCCTCTCTGCCGGTGCAGGATCAGAGAGACGGGGTTCTGGAGGCCTGCTCTTCCGGACGGCCGTGCACGTAGCCAGCGGGATGGAGTAGCAGAGGAAAGCACAAAGAGCATGTAGGCAGATGCAATCTAATTCCTTGTACCGACTAGGGTTCGCGTCTTCCTGTTTATATACTGCGGGTTGGGTAGGACGTGGGCAGCAACCCACGACTGAGTTGGCAAGAACCCATGATCCAAAATCTGGAAAGGGCTGGTTGATTAACGCGTCCGTTAATGACTCATAGTTAATATACATGCAAAACATGAGCTCGGTTCGACGAGATTCCCGCAACCCGCCCACCTGCACGCGTCGAGGCGGGCAATGTCGGAGGAGGAGTGTGTGAGGGTTTCTCTTCTTCTCCCACCTTAGTGAGTGCACAATGTTAGAGTATACGTGTACGTGGTAATTGAGGTAGTGTAGGATAGTTAGGACTCTAGCCTAACTTGTCTTGTACTCCAAGATGATCCCCTGTACGCCTATATATACTCGCCCATGAGGCTCAATAATACAACCAACATATTCCGCAAATCACTCTCCCTCTATCCTTCTACATGGTATCAGGGCGGCAAGATCCTTGACCTAGCCGCTGCACGCGCTTCCGCATCGCGCCGCCTCCGGGAAGGTCGATCTCCATGATCTCCGCCGGGGGCCACGTGACCCGTACGTAGGGCTCGTCCGCCGATCCGTGATCGGCTGTCCTACAAGTCTTTTTCTCCGATCTCTTGATCGGTTTTCTTTTTTGGTTTACCGGTCTTGGATAGGATTGAGTCGCCCACCGCCGTCGTCATCGCCGCGCCTCTACCCCGACCATCGGCATCGACGATCTACCGCGCCCGTGCGTCTGCCATCTCTACCGGCCTGCTTTGGCAGGCTGTCGCGGTCTCACGGCAGGCTGCCGCGCCCCGCGGCAGCCTGCTGCTACGGCTTTCTCGAGAGGCTGCCGCGGCCGACCCCCCTCGGATCGTCTTCGTCGTCATCGCACGGGACAACATGGACAACGCCGCCATCTACTCCGATCTACGAGTCATCCACGCCATGGTGCATACGGCACACCGTCGGTCTGATCAACCGGTCCAGCGCCCGTCTATGCCAAGCACGTCCCCGAGCACACGCCTACCACCGATCGAGCTACGGGTTGCCACTGCATCACCCCTTCGGGTCACAGCGCCGCCGCCTTGCTCTCCGCCTACCGGCTGCCAGCGCACCTCACAAGCGCGTACGCGCCGGTGGCCTCCAGCTGCTGCCCCGACTCGCGCCCTGCAGCCACGCCGCGCCTTCGGGCCGTGGCATTGCTGCGTGCAGTCTACTTCGCCGTGCCCGCGCATCGACGCCCTCGGCCTCCACCGCGCCCTCTCCTACGGCGCGGATCGCCGCCGTCTGCGCCCGTCTTCGTCGCCTCACCCGGTCCCACGGCGCCAGGGCCTGCGACACCGTCCGCGTTGACCTCGTCCACGTCGACACCGTCCGCGCCTGGCTCTACTTCGAGCACCACCGCCGCGCTCCACTAGGTAACCTGTAGGCTGACTTCTCGCCATCGCAGGTCCCACCGACTACCCCGCGCCCTCTAGGCGTCCAGCATGAGCACTCAGGCCGCCGCTGGACCGCCGCCTTCTACATATTCGACTGTCTCCACTTCGTTGCCCGCGTCATCGCCTCGTCCCCGTCTACACCATCTGCTACTCTACTCCGAGAACCGCGGGCAGGGTCGACATCTTCGTTGATCTGCGACCGTGATGATTCCGGAGGCCTCCTCTGCTAGTCCATCTGACATGACGACAAGTACATGATGGTTCCCACCCCTCGCATGCCCGGTACTGGCAACACTGGAAGTGCTTTCGTCCCCGACGTGTTCCCGAGTCTGGCAAACTCGCGCCAGACGCCTCGTCTTCATCGGCTTCGACAATGTCTTCTTAGACCGCGTCACCAACGAGTTCTTCTTGCGTACTCGGTTCTGGCAAAACCGGAGTATGCATCCGTCCCCGACGTGCGCCTAGTTCTGGCAAAACTATGGCCGCACCTCGTCCTCGACGGCTCGGACTGCATCGACTTCGACATCGACACCCTCGATGACTTCCTCGACGCGTCTCCGTCATCCTCCTCGCGCACTATGCGCATACGGCTTCATGTGCGGCTTCCTCGACACCGGCCACGACATCGACCACGGCGACCCCTCGCATAGCTACACCGACCACGGCACCGCCCAACGCTCTCGGCTCCCTCGACATCGGCACAAGGGCTTCCACCTCGCTTGAGCTTCACCAGCATCCTCTACAGTCCAAGCTTCGCGCCACGACACCGTCCACGACACTCCCGCTCGGACTGCGGGGGGATGTCAGCCCACTGGATGCTACTTCGGTTTCTCTCCAGTCTGACCGTCCGCGACGTTCCAGTTGTTTACGATGCTCCCGCTACGACTGTGGGGGATGTTAGAGTATACGTGTACGTGGTAATTGAGGTAGTGTAGGATAGTTAGGACTCTAGCCTAACTTGTCTTATACCCCAAGATAAACCCTGTACGCCTATATATATACTCGCCCATGAGGCTCAATAATACAACCAACATATTCCGCAAATCCCTCTCCCTCTATCCTTCTACACACAACACCCTCCTATATAAGACGGTGCGACTTCTCTTCAACTAGAAAAGTGTGTCTAAACTTTAGTCCTACCTCTTGTCATATATGCATATATTTGGGCCCTGATAATTCCAGAGTTATAGTTCTAAGGGCTAAGGCCCACTATTAAATTTCAACATTAGTTGTATACTCCGAAAAAATGAAGACAACAAATTATTGTGTGTAGTATCCCCTTGTCTCCAAATAGTGACGTTTAAGTCCAGTCAAGAAGTTAATTCTTTATTAGTTTGACCAAATAAATATAAAAAATACAGATCATGGAATTCCATTTATATTGATTATATTGATTTGGTATTGTAGATCTTCATATCTTTGTACGTATACATCTTTTAACTCAATTTATATTAGGACGGAATCGGAATGGAGTACAGGACTAATTTTAGATTTATATAATTTCTGTTCGTTAGCACTATCAAGATGGAGAAGCTATACATTGATAGACAGACTCAAAACTCTCCCCCGTGAACCTCCCGCGCCGCCTTCACGCGCGTGGCGGCCGGGAGGCCCCTTCCGCCGCCCCTGCCAATCCACCTCCCCCTCCTTCCCCTCCCTCCCGTCGCGTCGGCAGGGCCACGGGGCTTTACCCTCGAGGAGCCGGTGGCGGCTTCTGGTTCTCTACCCGCTGCTGCTAGGGATTCTGCACGGGAGTTCCCCTTGGCGGCGGTGAACGGCATCCGGCAGAACCCCGGCGAGGTCCGGATGGCGGCGGGGTGATGGCGCAACTCCTTGGTGGCGAGGGAGACATGGCCATGGCTTTGGCCGTTGGCGTCCATGTCATTGGCCAGCAGTGCCCTGCAGGCCCAGATTTGGGCCCTTTGGGCTTGATCTGGGTTAGCGGGCTGGCTGGCTCGGGCTCGTGTGTGGTTTCCTCTGGTTGGGCTAAGGGCAGATCGTGATGGCGTGGCGGCAACGGCGCCAAGTCTGCTGCAGCACAACGGCGGGAACTTCACGGGTCTGATCGGGGCTCGGCCAGGCCGATGGCGGTGAAAAAGAGGGCAGTGGCGGCGATGGTCTACGTGCTGCAGCGTGGTGGCGTGGACTTTACGGACCCGCCCTATGTCTAGCTGGGCCTGCTTGGCCTGGTGTGTTCCTATTGCTGCGTTCGGTCGGGACCCGCCGATGGAGGTGGAGGACGTCCTCCAGGTGACTTTGTTGCTGCCGTCCTTCGGCTCCAATGCTGTCTGGGTGTGCTCTTGGCGTTGTGTCCAGCCAGCTACCATCTATGGCGGTGGAGGTTGTTCCCTCCTGAGTGGTTGCGGTAGTGTCGTGCTGTGTCCACGATTGGTTTTCTCAGTTTGGCCATCCTCATAATGTTTGCCATGGTGAGATGTTGCTGATGACTGCAAGACCGTGTTGGCGTATGTTGGTGGGTGGCAAGTTTGGTGGAGCATGTCAGATAGTCTGGGGCGTGGTTTTTTGGAGGTCAGGAGAAACCCTGTCTAGTCCGATCGACACCGACACTGTGACGCCTGCGGGCACTGCCCTTCCTTCTTAAAGGGTGTTGGGTGTACACCTTCGCCACTCCCCTCCGCGTACCTGGAGAAATCCTAGGATCAGTTCGGGCAGCAGCGTCATTGGCGTCACTTTCTTTCTTGAAGGTGTTGCTTGGTACGCGCTGATTCGGAGACATAGGAGCATGGTGGAACTTCTTCGGAGGGCACGTCGGTGGCGGGTCATTACGCTTCCGTCGAGCCGGCGATGTCGGCATTAATTCATTTTTCCTACTCTTGTTTTTTTTTCCTTTTGGGCTTGATCGTGTCGTTTGCTGTCTCGAACTCGTATCGTGTGGTTGCTATATTAACATAGCAGGGCGAAAGCCTATTTTGAGAGAGAGCATACTATCAAATCTGATTCTCTTGTTTTCCATGGACTTGTGTCTCTCCAGTTTGGGTTTCAAACTCCGGGACACGGTATACGTATTCCGTGTGCATGCACGTTATATTCCTACGCCATGGATGCACATGGCACGCTACCGATCCATTCACCGAGTCCCTATCGAGTGCACTGACTCGAGCATGGCAGCGGCACAGTGGCGTCGTGCGTGTAGGTACGTCCAGCGCTAGGACCAAAAGGTGCGAAAAAAGTTTGGGTTACTGGGTTAGACGTGATTTTGAGCGTCGGCACTCTATACCTCATAGCCCCGAGTGGAGATGCTCTAAGCTTGCTCTTTTTTGTTGCGAAACCCCCAGATTTTTACAGAGCAGCGTTAACTTTCGATTTCTCTGGTGGTGTTTACTGCTTGACCGTTGAGTGTAAATGTTAAATTCTGCTCCCTTTTGTCTCTCTATAATGTGTAAAAGCAGGGCTCGTGTTGTTCACGTAAAAAAAAGGTCGAATATATACTGGCACCTGGTTGTGTTTAGAACAGAGGAGCGTCTAGCATCGTACCTCAGGCTACTGAGCGTCCAGCATCGGCGAACAGAGGAAAGCAGAGCACCCTGTTCGTCATGGTTGTCTGTTTATAGAACATTTAATATACAGCCTGGACTAGGGCCCAAGAATGACCATTCACGCACTGGGCTGCACTGTCTGATAGCGGATTAGGGCCCAAGAAGAAGTACCATGCGAAGGCATTGACTGCAAAATTTCTTTGTAATAGCTGAAAGGACCCTCTGAAATAAGAATGGCAAAGGACATGTCAACAGCATCGAGGAAGGACATCGCCTCTCTCTACAAGGCATTGAGTGTAACTACCTCGGTGAATTACGCCCTTAGTTACATGCCTGGATGAGCGAAAGTGGTTAAAATAGTACGGTGGGGCCCGGGGCCACTCACGGTAGACCTTTCGGCCGTCCTAACCACTTTCAGAGCATCGGGACAAGAACGAGCGGCGTAATCGGCAGGCGAAGGGATCAACTACATACACAAGTGAGTATGTATGCAAGCCACATACAACAGTCCTCAGATCCATTCCATCTAAAATAAATAGAAATTATTGCAACGCCATACGACAAGATTGAAATATCCTAGATAGAGATAATATTTTAGGATAGCTCCTCATACATCAAACATCAGAGTATTAGGCGGAAGCGGAAAACAAGATCCGAGTACGGATAAGAAGCAAATCGGCATAAGATGCCACATAAATAAACACATCCCGCCCACAGATCTCACGGATCCCCGTTCTCGGAATCTCTACACCGAGTGATCGTTGCCAACATCATCTGTCTTCTCCACCCAGTATCCATCTTGCGAGTACACCTGTTCATCTGAATCAAACAATTTATCGTGTGAGACCCTAGAGGTACTCAGCAAGTCTTTATGCCGCTAAAGAGGACACAACCTGGGGTGACACAATTGCAGCAAAAGATAATAACTAACAAGTCTATAGATACTCGCTAACCATCCGCCTAACCAATGATAGACGGATGTCCGTTAATTAGGAACAACAGTTATAATAGTATAATTAACAGATCCATCCTCCTCCTCGCTTACCAACGAGGAAGCGGACGAACAACCCCCACCCGTTGGCAGTTTTATTAACCATTCCATGAGTATTGCACTATTTACTAGTCAGATACTTAGTCAATTTAAAAGCGGTACTTTAATTAGACTTGTCTATGATCGAGAAACTGTGCTCCAAGTTGTCCATAACCGCGGACACGGCTTTCAGAAAGATTTACCCTGCAGGGGTGCATAAATAGCAACACACACTCGATCAACCTCGGAAAACCAACTCAAAACCCAACGAGGCATTCACGATAAAGCAATCACAGGATTCAGAAATATTTCAGGGGGCCACCCCATTAAGCTCCCCGCAACGAAGCTAGCTGACTCCGAGACGGACTCAAGGTTTGCGTCAATGGCTGTAAACGACTGGGAACCCGAAAGTGTGACTGGGCTTGTCGATACCGCGAAAACACTCCGCATCCAAAATAGTACAGGTGCTCCACGCACTATATTAAATAAAACAATAAGCATGGCATAAGTACAGAATAGTAACAAAGCCCAAACTACTTTGTGGCCCCAAGAAATAAGAATGAATCAAGCTCTGGCTCAGGGGGGTCCATAAGGCCTCCCGGATGTGGATAGTGCGAATAGTTAAGGAACAGGAATCAAGTACTCGGGGTCCTACGGGACACAAGTGAGCATGAAAAACCAAATAGCAGATATTGCTCACCGGTGGCTCTTTCATTAGTTATCCCATTACTACTCAGGTTATGTTGTTTAGGTACCTCATTATTCATCACACACTCACATACCCTACACATGCTTTTTCTACGACTCGCATGGCTCAAACAACTCCTGTAGTAATGGCTTATGGGATGGAGGAACCAGCTTCAGTGGGGTTTAAAAATAAAGGCTATGCAGTACTTGGGATTCAATTTAATGCAATCACGACTCAATGATGCAAGAATAAGATAGAGGCAATAGGTACTATATGTATGCAAGCATGAGGTATTGCTTGCCTGGCAGCTCAGTTGAAGCGAGAGATGGATCTGGGTAGAACTCCTGTGATTCCTGATAATTCTCCTGCTGGGCGTCTATTCAAAAAAGAACCAAACAAACAAGGGCCAACATAAATAAAGTGCACAAGCACATGAATTAAAATGCGACAAGCAAACAAGCATGCCATGATGAATGATGCACAATTTACATGGCATTTAAGTAGCATGACAAGGGTGAGGTGTGGTGCAAGAATAAAACATTTTATTAATTATTTAGCCAAGTTTTATTGTCATAAACAGTTCTGATTTGTAATAATGACATGATGCATGCTTCAATTCAGAACAAGGAACGCATAGATAGAACGGGCTCGTCGCGCTGATCGATTTAGACATATTATTTGTTAAATTTGGAGTTATAGAATTAAAGTTATTAATTTATTAAGAAAAAGGGCATTTTATTGTAATTTAAATTATCTCGAAAATTTAAATTGTTCAAACATTATTTTGAATAGCATATTTGAATTCCTCACATTTTTCTGATTCAAAAACATATATCATTTGTATTATTTGGATTTATAATTTAAAAGTTATTTTAAAACAGATTTAAATTTGAATTAAACATTTACAGAAATGGTTTTATTAAAACAGATAAATAGGCCGACTTTTAATACCCATCCGGACTTAGCCACAGTCACTGACATGCGGGCCCGCAATCGGCGCGACGCTGAGCTGGCAAAAACGGCACAACGGTCCTTTTCGTACGCGGGGCGGGCTAGCCACTAAGGCTGACTGGTGGGGCTGGGTGATGATGGGGCCACACGCGTGCGCGGGCCAGCGGGCAACTGACACGTGGGCGATCCAGGGCGCGGGGGGGGGGGGAGCCGACAAAACCCAGGGTGTTTTCCGTAAACGGCCAGGGGCTGACTGATGGGTCCACAAGGCCACAGGGGACCTGCGCGTGATCGACAAAAGGTGAGGGGGGGGGGCTTTTTGCAAAACCGCGACGGCCGTTTACTGAATCTACACACACTGAACCGCGACGGCCCGACGGCGGCGAGATTTTCCGGCGAGGACGACGGCGCAACCACGGCGAGATAGCCTTCGCCGCTAAAACGAAAAATACAGAGGGGATCTGCAGCTACAGATCTTGTTCAGGGAGGCTCGTCGGAAGGGGACTGTACAGGACGAGGCCTTCGAGGAACAGAGGGGAAATGCCGGCCTAGGTCTGTTCGTCGGCGGGCACCTCACCGGCGGGGGTCAAATACGGGCGGCGCTCCGCACGCGGAGGGGAGGAAACGGGAGAGGAACAAGGGGGCGCTCACCTCGTCTGATTCCCACGGAAATCAGATGCCGGGACGGCTGGAGCGGAGGGGGATGGCGAGGTCGCGGCGGCGGCTCACGGTTCTCTGACGAGGGGGTAGCTCCGAGCGGTCTTGGCTCCTCCTAGCAGGCGGAAACGACGCCTCAGTCTCCAGCGGTGCTCCCCGGTGAGTCCCTGGTCTCTAACTAGGCCAGAAACGGCGTCTTGGAGCTCTGACTGGCGGCGGGCATGGTACGGCGGAGAAGAGGGAGAGGGGAATCAGAAAAGGGATCTAGGGTTCAGAAAAGGACGTGGCTCCGAGCGAGGATAAAAGGGGGAGGTGGCGTACGGGAGGCGCGAGCTGACGCGGCAGACGGCGGAGACGGTCACCTGCCTCGCTGCCGCTTTCCGTCTGCTGCCGAGAGAGAGCGGGCGAGACGGCGTCAGTCAAGGAAGAAGAGAAACATGGGGCGTCGTTCTGAACGGCGAAGAGGTACGGGCCGAGGGAAGAGAAGAAGTGGCCCAGGAGGAAAAAGAAGGGCGGGCCGGATCTGCTGCTGGGCCGCGACCAGGTAGGAAGGGGCTGCTGCTGGGCCGCGACCAGGTAGGAAGGGGCTGCTGCTGGTGATGGGTTCGTAGCATGGAAAACAAAAAAATTCTACCGCAAGAACGAACAAAACCTAGATCTAATCTAGATAAAAGCCAAGATCTAATCTATTAGACATGTGCAACGAGATAGATAGGAACTAACCCTCGTAGATCCGAAAGCGTTAACGAGATTAGATCTCGTGGTTGTTGTAGTCGATCACTTGCCGATCTCAAGATCGTGTGGACGATCCTTCCGGCGTCGCGTTCCGGCAGCGCTTCCGCAGTCGGTCAAGTGGACGATCCTTCCGGCGCCGCATTTCGACAGCGCTTCCGCAGTCGGTCACACGTGCGGAGTCGAAACAGACCTTCCTCTCCTCGTTCCAGCGAGCAGCAGAGGTAGTAGATCTTCTCCATGGAATCCCAGCAGCACGACGGCATGGTGGTGGTGGTGGAGTAGAGAATTCTGCAGGGCTTCGCCTATGCCTGTGCAGAAGAAAGGAGGAGGAGAGAGGCGGCAGAGATTGGAGTTATGGGAGCGGGTCTTGGAGGGGGCGCCCCTGCCCTTCTATTTAAGGGGGGAGGGCGCCTTGGGGAGGGGGAGTCCTAGTAGGACTCCCCACCTCCTAGGCCGGCGGATTGGGGAGGAGGGGAGGAGTCCTCCTCCCCCACGACTCCTAGTCTTGACCCACCAGGACTCCTTTGATCCCTTCCTTGGTTTTCAAGCAAACTCCAAGAAACCTTCCAGAACCTTCTGGAACATTCCGAAACCTTCTAGAACCCTCATACAAATACTCCGGAACATTTCCTAACTCAGAAAATGATCCCCAATATATGAATCTTATTCTCCGGACAATTCCGGATCTCCTCGTGATGTCCCGGATCCATTTCGAGACTCCAAACAACATTCGGTCTCCAACGCACATTCCATATCTACTTAAAACAACTTCGAACCTTAAGTGTGTCACCCTACGATTCGTGAATATGCAGACATGACAGAGACACATCTCCTATCAATAACCATCAGCGGGACCTGGAGATCCATAATGGCTCCCACATACTCAACGATGACTTCGTGATCGATTGAACCATTTACATATGAAACCAATTCCCTTTGTCACGCGATACTATACTTATCCGAGGTTTGATCGTCAGCATCTCCATACCTAGTTCTACCTCGTTACTGATAAGTACTCTTTACTCGTTCCGTGATATGTCATCCCTTGTGACCCAGTCACATGCTTGCAAGCTAACTAGATGACATTCCACCGAGAGGGCCCAGAGTATATCTATCCGTTATATGGATGGACAAATCCCAATCTTGGTCCATGCGCTTCAACACATACTTTCAGAATACCCAATGACACCTTTATGACCACCCAGTTACGAAGCGGTGTTTGATGTCATCAAAGTACCCATCCGGTGATGGTGATTAATACAACCTCATGGTCGAAGGATTAGGTTACTATGCATTTAAAAGCTTACAGCAATACGAACTTAATGACTTGATCTTATGCTACGCTTACTATGGGTGTGTGTCCATTACATCATTCTCCTAATGATATAACCTTGTTATTAATCACATCCAATGTCCATGATTAGGAAACCATGATCATCAATTAATCAACAAGCTAGTTCAACAAGAGGCTTACGAGGGACTCTTATATGTTTACAAAACACATGTATTAGTGTTTCCTAATAATAAAATTATAGCATGGAATGTAAACATTTATCATAAACACAAAGATATAATAATAATCACTTTTATTATTGCCTCTTGGGCATATCTCCAACAGTCTCCCACTTGCACTAGAGTCAATAATCCAGATTACATGGTAATATACGGAACACCCATGGCATTCTGGTGTTGGTCGTGCTTTGCCCTAGGGAGAGGTTTAGTCAACGGATCTGCCACATTCAGATCAGTGTGTACTCTGCAAATCTTTATGTCACCATCTCGGACATACTCGTGGAAACATAGCTTGATGTGCTTCAGCTTGCTATGTGACCTTGGCTCCTGTGCATTAGCTATGGCACCTGTGTTGTCACAGTAGATGGCCATCGGGTCCAACGCACTAGGAACCATGCCAAGTTCAGTAATGAATTCCTTCATCCAAACGGCTTCTTGTGCAGCCTCCGAAGCAGCTATGTATTCCGATTCAGTTGAAGATTTCGCCACAACGCTTTGCTTCGCACTCCTCCAGCTCACTGCAGCACCATTCAAAATAAATACGTATCCTGACTGTGACTTCGAGTCATCCGGATCGGTGTTCCAACTAGCATCGGTGTAACCGTTTACAACAAGCTGTTCATCACCTCCATAAGAAAGAACCATATCCTTAGTCCTATTTAGGTACTTTAGGATATTCTTGACCGCTGTCCAGTGCTCCATTCCAGGATCACTTTGATATATGCTAGTCAAACTAACAGCATGTGCTATATCCGGTCTTGTACACAGCATGGCATACATGATAGAACCTATGGCCGAGGCATAGGGAATATTATTCATCTTCTCTCTATCTTCTGCCATAGCTGGACTTTGAGTCTTACTCAAGGTCTTACCTAACAACATGGGCACGAACCATTTCTTGCTATCTTCCATTCTAAACTTCTTTAGAACTTTGTCCAAGTATGTACTTTGTGAAAGCGCTATTAGGCGTCTTGATCTATCTCTATAAATCTTGATGCCTAGAATGTATGCCGCTTCGCCAAGATCCTTCATTGAAAAACTATTATTCAAATAGGTTTTGACGCTATTAAGAAGTTCTATATCATTCCCAATCAACAATATGTCATCTACATATAGCACTAGGAATGCTACAGAGCTCCCACTCACTTTCTTGTAAATACAAGCTTCTCCATAAGTTTGTATAAACCCAAATTTTTTGATTACTTTATCAAAACGTTGATTCCAACTCCGGGATGCTTGCTTCAGTCCATAAATGGAGCGCTGAAGCTTGCATACCTTGTCAGCATCTTTAGGATCGACAAAACCCTTGGGTTGTACCATATACAACTCTTCCTCAATGTCACCATTAAGGAACGCCGTTTTTACATCCATCTACCAAATCTCATAATCGAAATGTGCATCAATTGCTAACAAAATCCTCACAGACTTTAGCTTCGCTACTGGTGAGAAAGTCTCATCATAGTCAACTCCTTGAATTTGTCGGAACCCTTTCGCGACAAGTCGAGCTTTATAGACGGTAACATTACCATCAGCATCTGTTTTTCTCTTGAAAATCCATTTGTTCTCGACAGCCTTACGGCCATCCGTTAAGTCCACCAAAGTCCACACTTGGTTTTCGTACATGGATCCCATTTCGGATTTCATGGCTTCTAGGCATTTGTCGGAATCTAGGCACACCATAGCTTCTTCATACGTCGCAGGGTCATCAGCGTTGTCCACCAACATGACGTTCAAGGCAGAGTCATACCAATCAGGAGTGGTACGAACCCTCGTTGACCTGCGAGGTTCAGCAGTAACTTCGTTTGAAGTTTCATGATCATTATCATTAGCTTCCTCTCCAAATGGTGCAGGCGGCAGAAAAACATCTTCCGGTGCTGCGCTACTCTCAAATCCGAGAGAAGGTTCAATAACCTCATCGAGTTCTACTTTCCTTCCAGTCACCTCTTTCGAGAGAAACTCCTTCTCAAGAAAGGATCCATTCTTTGCAACGAAAACTTTGCCTTCGGATCTATGATAGAAGGTATACCCAATTGTTTCTTTAGGGTATCCTATGAAGACACATTTCTCCGCTTTGGGTTCTAGCTTATCAGGTTGTAACTTCTTTACATATGCTTCGCAACCCCAAACTTTAAGGAACGACAACTTAGGTTTCTTTCCAAACCACAATTCGTACGGTGTCGTTTCAACGGATTTAGATGGTGCCCTATTTAAAGTGAATGCGGCTGTCTCTAATGCATAGCCCCAAAATGATAACAGTAAATCTGTAAGAGACATCATAGACCGAACCATATCTAAGAGAGTTCGATTACGACGTTCGGACATACCATTGCGCTGTGGTGTTCCCTGCGGTGTCAACTATGAAAGTATTCCACATTTCTTTAAATGCATGCCAAACTCATAACTCAGATATTCACCTCCGCGGTCAGAACGCAGAAACTTAATCTTCTTGTTACGATGATTTTCCACTTCACTTTGAAATTCCTTAAACTTCTCGAAAGTTTCGGACTTATGTTTCATAAAGTAGACATACCAATATCTACTTAAGTCATCCGTGAAAGTGAGAACATAACGATATCCACCACGCGATGCTACACTCATTGGACCGCACACATCGGTATGTATTATTTCCAATAAGTCTGTAGCTCACTCCATTATTCCAGAGAATGGAGTCTTAGTCATTTTTCCCATTAGACATGCTTCGCATCTTTCAAGTGATTCAAAATCAAGTGATTCAAGAAGTCCATCAGAATGGAGTTTCTTCATACGCTTCACTCCAATGTGACCAAGACGACAGTGCCACATGTATGTAGAATTATCATTCAATTTTATTCGTTTAGCATCTATGTTGTGAACATGTGTATCACTACTATCGAGATTCGGTAAGAATAAACCATTCATCTCAGGTGCATTACCATAAAAGATATTACTCATATAAATCGAACAACCTTTATTCTCGGACTTAAAAGAGTAACCGTCTCGCAATAAACAGGATCCAGATATAATGTTCATGCTTAAAGCAGACACCAAATAACAATTATTCAAATTTAAAACTAATCCCGAAGGTAGATGTAGAGGGAGCGTGCCAACGGCGATCACATCAACCTTGGAGCCATTTCCAACGCGCATCGTCACCTCATCTCTTGCCAGTCTTCGCTTATTCCGCAGCTCCTGTTTCGAGTTAGAAATATGAGCAACCGAACCAGTATCAAATACCCAGGCACTACTACGATTACTAGTAAGATACACATCTATAACACATATATCAAATATACCTTTCTTCTTGATGTTGCCGTTCTTCAGATCCGCCAGGTACTTGGGGCAGTTACGCTTCCAGTGACCAGCACCCTTGCAGTAGAAGCACTCAGTTTCAGGCTTAGGACCAGCCTTGGGCTTCTTAGCAGGTGCGGCAGCTTTCTTGCCGTCCTTCTTGAAGTTGCCCTTGTTCTTATGCTTGCCCTGTCTCTTGAAATTGGTGGTCTTATTGACCATCAACACCTGGTGCTCCTTCTTGATCTCCACTTCAGCAGTTTTCAGCATGGACGACAGTTCAGGCAACGTCTTGTTCATGAAGTGCATGTTGTAGTTCATCACAAAGTTCTTGTAACTTGGTGGCAGTGATTGAAGGAGACGGTGAATCCCCAATTCATTAGGAATCGATATTCCCAACTCTTGGAGCTTCTTTGCGTACCCAGACATGGTGAGCACGTGCTCGCTAACGGAGCTTCCCTCTTCCATCTTACAGTTAATTTTTTTTTCGGAGGCCTCATAGCTCTCCATGGCCGCGCGAGTCTCAAAAATTAGCCTGAGCTCCTTAATGATCTCGAACGGGTCGTGGTGCTCAAAACGCTTTTGGAGCTCCGCTTCTAAACCGTACAGGATGGCACACTGAACTGTGGAGTAATGATTTTTCCGAGTAGCATAAACATTCTTTACGTCATCGGTGGCATCATCTGCAGGTGGGTCACCCAGCGGTGCTTCGAGCACATAGGTCAACTGACTAGCCCTGAGGACGATCTTCAGTCCACGAAACCAGTCCGTGAAATTGCTTCCATTGTTCTTAAGCTTTTCTTTCTCTAGGAACGCATTGAAATTGATGGCGGGGTCGCCATAATCTACAACAAATTTGCAAGTAGTTTTAGACTAAGTTTATGATGAATTGAGTTCAAATTTAATACTTAAGTTAACTAGGTGAACTCCCACTCAAAACAACATCCCTCACATTGTCTTAGTGATTACACGAACCAAGTCCACTACACCAAGTCCGATCTTCACGAGAGAAGATGTAGTTTCATCGGCGAACAACCCAGGAACCTACGTCGACATCCAAGACTATGTGATACCTGAGGATCCATCTGTAAAGGTGATGGGTTCGTAGCATGGAAAACAAAAAGTTTCTACCGCAAGAACGAACAAAACCCAGATCTAATCTAGATAAAAGCCAAGATCTAATCTATTAGACATGCGCAACGAGATAGATAGGAACTAACCCTCGTAGATCCGAAAGCGTTAACGAGATTAGATCTCGTGGTTGATGTAGTCGATCACTTGCGGATCTCAAGATCGTGTGGACGATCCTTCTGGCGTCGCGTTCCGGCAGCGCTTCCGCAGTCGGTCAAGTGGACGATCCTTCCGGCGCCGTGTTTCGGCAGCGCTTCCGCAGTTGGTCAAGTGGACGATTCTTCTGGCGCCGCGTTTCGGCAGCGCTTCCGTAGTCGGTCACACGTGCGGAGTCGAAGCAGACCTTCCTCTCCTCGTTCCAGCGAGCAGCGGAGGTAGTAGATCTTCTCCACGGAATCACAGCAGCATGACGGCGTGGTGGTGGTGGTGGAGTAGAGAATTCTGCAGGGCTTCGCCTATGCCTGTGCAGAAGAAAGGAGGAGGAGAGAGGCGGCAGAGATTGGGAGTTATGGAGCAGAGGTGGAGGGGCGCCCCTGCCCCTCTATTTAAAGGGGGTGAGGCACCATGGGGAGGGGGAGTCCTTGTAGGACTCCCCTCCCTCTAGGGCCGGCGGATTGGGGAGGGGGGAGGAGTCCTCCTCCCCCACGACTCCTAGTCTTGACCCACCAGGACTCCTCGATCCCTTCCTTGGTTTTCAAGCAAACTCCAAGAAACCTTCCAGAACCTTCCGGAACATTCCGAAACCTTCTAGAACCCTCATACAAATACTCCGAAACATTTCCTAACTCAGAAAATGATCCCCAATATATTACTCTTATTCTCCGGACCATTCCGGATCTCCTCGTGA
Source organism: Avena eriantha (assembly GCA_910589775.1). Lineage (NCBI taxonomy): Eukaryota > Viridiplantae > Streptophyta > Magnoliopsida > Poales > Poaceae > Avena > Avena eriantha. Next base: position 6,893,200 of record OU342741.1, on the reverse strand, counting down.
TGTCCCGAATCCAATCCGAGACTCCGAACAACATTCGGTCTCCAACGCACATTCCATATCTACTTAAAACAACTTCGAACCTTAAGTGTGTCACCCTACGGTTCGTGAATATGTAGACATGACAGAGACACATCTCCTATCAATAACCATCAGCGGGACGTGGAGATCCATAATGGCTCCCACATACTCAACGATGACTTCGTGATCGATTGAACCATTTACATACGAAACCAATTCCCTTTGTCACACGATACTATACTTATCCGAGGTTTGATCGTCGGTATCTCCATACCTAGTTCTACCTCGTTACTGATAAGTACTCTTTACTCATTCCGTGATATGTCATCTCTTGTGACCCAGTCACATGCTTGCAAGCTAACTAGATGACATTCCACCGAGAGGGCCCAGAGCATATCTATCCGTCATATGGATGGACAAATCCCAATCTTGGTCCATGCGCTTCAACACATACTTTCAGAATACCCAATGACACCTTTATGACCACCCAGTTACGAAGCGGTGTTTGATGTCATCAAAGTACCCATCCGGTGATGGTGATTAACACAACCTCATGGTCGAAGGATTAGGTTACTATGCATTTAAAAGCTTACAGCAATACGAACTTAATGACTTGATCTTATGCTACGCTTACTATGGGTGTGTGTCCATCACATCATTCTCCTAATGACATAACCTTGTCATTAATCACATCCTAATGTCCATGATCAGGAAACCATGATCATCAATTAATAAACAAGCTAGTTCAACAAGAGGCTTACCAGGGACTCTCTTATGTTTACAAAACACACATGTATTAGTGTTTCCTAATAATACAATTATAGCATGGGATGTAAACATTCATCATAAACACAAAGATATAATAATAATCACTTTTATTATTGCCTCTTGGGCATATCTCTAACAAAAGGTGCTTCATCGAGTGTTCTTCTCTTTCTCTGTGTGCATCCAAGCTTTCACTTATTGCCGACCAGTTATATGTGTGGGCGACACGTTTCTCACTGGCAAGTACAAGGAACAGATCCTTACCGCCATTGGTCAAGACGACAACGATAAAATTGTCCCACTCGCCTTTGCTTTTGTTGAGGGAGAAAACACTGAAAGCTGGACATTGGTCTTCAGGCAGCGGAAGATAGCAGTTTTCAAAGATAAGCCCAATGTGTGCATCATTCATGATAGGCATGCAGGTATACTAAATGCGGTTAAACGTTTGACACAACCACGTCCACCCTCGCCCGTACGACAGTCTCCTCGTCCACGGCTTACACCACAGGCAACACCGAGGCCTCCCCCTCCAGACCAGCCTGGAGGTTCGTCGTGGCAGCAGCAAAGTTCTTTCGACTGGTGGCAGCAGCAACAACCACCTTTTCAGGGTGGAGGTTCGTCGTGGCAGCCTCAGCAGCAACAGACACCTTTTGGCCACTCTCCCGCGCCGAACTACGGCTTTCGTCCCCAGCCGCAGCCACAGGGTATGCGTCTTACACAATACCGAGACTAGCTTCATATCAATTTCTTATATACTTCGGTATTCATATGCAGGAGCCTTTGGAGTGCATGGGTCTACGCCTGACTATCAGGGATCTTTTTCTGGATCAGCGTGGACGAGTGATCATGAGATGGAGCACATCACTCAGGACTTCTTGACACAGAGCAGCTGGATCAACATTTTTCAGACCCCCACACAGGAGACTCAGTACGACGAGCACAGCTCAGTGATTCCTCCTCGAAACGTTCGGGCGCCCATTAGGTACGGCTGGACACCACTAGAGCAACCAGAGCAACCACGTGAGCGTCAAGGCAGACGACGACGCTGATACCTCTCTCAGCCATATGTCTATATATGTGTGAGACATGCACATTTCTATGTGTGAGACATTTCTCTATCTATCTATCTATCTATGTATGAGACATATGTCTATCTATGTGTGAGACATGCACCTTTCTATGCGTGAGACATTTCTCTATCTATCTATCTATCTATCTATCTATCTATCTATCTATCTATCTATGTATGAGACATATGTCTATCTATGTGTGAGACATGCACCTTTCTATGTGTGAGACATTTTGCAATGTTATTCATTTCTTGGTCGAGATCGCTAACAAACGACTACAACAGATAATTAGGATACAAACGAGATAATTAAGATACACACACGAGCTACAAGGGAGAATTGTTCTATCCCTACGATGATGCCTTCTTCACGACCTGCTCTTCTTGCCCTTACCCTTCGACGATGCCTCGACTTTACCCTTCTTCTTGGCCTACCTTTCGTCCCACTCAGCTCTCCACTTAGTCCCAACGGCAGGCGTCGTGAATATATCATCTTCATCTTCACTCTCTTCTAGCTTGTCATTGCTCTTCTTGCCCTTACCCTTCGACGATGCCTCACCCGATGATGGCTTGCCCTTAACCTTCGATGATGCCTCACCTTTACCCTTCTTCATGGCCGGCCTTTCGTCCCACTCAGCTCTCCACTTAGTCCCAACGATAGGCGTCATGAATATATCATCTTCATCTTCACTCTCTTCTATCCAAATCCAAGGGAGCGTGATGTTCTGCTGCCTTATCCCTTCATCAGAGAATCTTTGCTTGCTCCACCTAGCATTGATCCGAAGTAGCTCTTGCCGTATCTCCTCTGGAGTCCTCTTCGGCCAGCCTTTTCTACGCAATCCCTCACCCAACTCAGTGAGGAGACAATCATTACCAATTAGTTCCTCTAATGGGGCTGGATTGTTGTCTATCCTAAAGTTCCTAGCCAAATGAAAAAAGGTCGACATACATGTCTGTCATGAAACTGCGATCGTAGGGAAAACCGGGAAACATACTGGCTACAAGGGTTTGCTTAAACAACTGCGTGAGGAGGGGGTTTTATAGGGTAAACGAGCAAAAAATGGCGGGAAACGTTTTTGGCGGGAAACAATATGGCGGGAAATATTTTGGCGGGAAACATTTTGGCAGGAGATATTTTGGCGGGGAACATTTTGGCGGGAGATATTTTGGCTACATTTGCTCCAAAATTAAATGACATGTTGAATTTAAGATACATCACAATACTATAACTGAAATGAAGTTACATCAAGACACTACAACTGAAATTAAGATACATCAAGACACTACAACTGAAATTAAGATACATCAAGACACTACAACTCCGGGATGCTTGCTTTAGTCCATAAATGGAGCGCTGAAGCTTGCATACCTTGTCAGCATCTTTAGGATCGACAAAACCCTTGGGTTGTACCATATACAACTCTTCCTCAATGTCACCATTAAGGAACGCCGTTTTGACATCCATCTGCCAAATCTCATAATCGAAATGTGCAACAATTGCTAACAAAATCCTCACAGACTTTAGCTTCGCTACTGGTGAGAATGTCTCATCATAGTCAACTCCTTGAATTTGTCGGAACCCTTTCGCGACAAGTCGAGCTTTATAGACGGTAACATTACCATCAGCATCTGTTTTTCTCTTGAAAATCCATTTGTTCTCGACAGCCTTACGGCCATCTGGTAAGTCCACCAAAGTCCACACTTGGTTTTCGTACATGGATCCCATTTTGGATTTCATGGCTTCTAGCCATTTGTCGGAATCTGGGCTCACCATAGCTTCTTCATACGTCGCAGGGTCATCATCGTTGTCCACCAACATGACGTTCAAGGCAGAGTCATACCAATCAGGAGTGGTACGAACCCTTGTTGACCTGCGAGGTTCAGCAGTAACTTTGTTTGAAGTCTCATGATCATTATCATTAGCTTCCTCTCCAATTGGTGCAGGCGGCACAAAAACATCTTCCGGTGCTGCGCTACTCCCAAATCCGAGAGAGGGTTCAATAACCTCATCAGGTTCTACTTTCCTTCTAGTCACCTCTTTCGAGAGAAACTCCTTCTCAAGAAAGGATCCATTCTTTGCAACGAAAACTTTGCCTTCGGATCTATGATAGAAGGTATACCCAATTGTTTCTTTAGGGTATCCTATGAAGACGCATTTCTCCGCTTTGGGTTCTAGCTTATCAGGTTGTAACTTCTTTACATATGCCTCGCAACCCCAAACTTTAAGGAACGACAACTTAGGTTTCTTACCAAACCACAATTCGTACGATGTCGTTTCAACGGATTTAGATGGTACCCTATTTAAAGTGAATGCGGCTGTCTCTAATGCATAGCCCCAAAATGATAACGCTAAATCTGTAAGAGACATCATAGACCAAACCATATCTAAGAGAGTTCGATTACGACGTTCGGACACACCATTACGCTTTGGTGTTCCCGGCGGTGTCAATTGCGAAAGTATTCCACATTTATTTAAATGCATGCTAAACTCATAACTCAGATATTCAGCTCCGCGATCAGAACGCAGAAACTTAATCTTCTTATTACGATGATTTTCCACTTCACTTTGAAATTCCTTAAACTTCTCGAAAGTTTCAGACTTATGTTTCATAAAGTAGACATACCCATATCTACTTAAGTCATCCGTGAAAGTGAGAACACAACGATATCCACCACGCGATGCTACACTCATTGGACCGCACACATCAGTATGTATTATTTCCAATAAGTCTGTAGCTCGCTCCATTGTACGAGAGAATAGAGTCTTAGTCATTTTTCCCATTAGACATGCTTCGCATCTTTCAAGTGATTCAAAGTCAAGTGATTCAAGAAGTCCATCAGAATGGAGTTTCTTCATACGCTTCACTCCAATGTGACCAAGACGACAGTGCCACATGTATGTAGAATTATCATTCAATTTTATTCATTTAGCATCTATGTTGTGAACATGTGTATCACTACTATCGAGATTCGGTAAGAATAAACCATTCATCTCAGGTGCATTACCATAAAAGATATTACTCATATAAATCGAACAACCTTTATTCTCGGACTTAAAAGAGTAACCGTCTCGCAATAAACAGGATCCAGATATAATGTTCATGCTTAAAGCAGACACCAAATAACAATTATTCAAATTTAAAACTAATCCCGAAGGTAGATGTAGAGGGAGCGTGCCGACGGCGATCACATCAACCTTGGAGCCATTTCCAACGCGCATCGTCACCTCATCTCTTGCCAGTCTTCGCTTATTCCGCAGCTCCTGTTTCGAGTTAGAAATATGAGCAACCGAACCAGTATCAAATACCCAGGCACTACTAAGATTACTAGTAAGATACACATCTATAACACATATATCAAATATACCTTTCTTCTTGATGTTGCCGTTCTTCAGATCCGCCAGGTACTTGGGGCAGTTACGCTTCCAGTGACCAGCACCCTTGCAGTAGAAGCACTCAGTTTCAGGCTTAGGACCAGCCTTGGGCTTCTTAGCAGGTGCGGCAGCTTTCTTGCCGTCCTTCTTGAAGTTGCCCTTGTTCTTATGCTTGCCCTGTCTCTTGAAATTGGTGGTCTTATTGACCATCAACACCTGGTGCTCCTTCTTGATCTCCACTTCAGCAGTTTTCAGCATGGACGACAGTTCAGGCAACGTCTTGTTCATGAAGTGCATGTTGTAGTTCATCACAAAGTTCTTGTAACTTGGTGGCAGTGATTGAAGGAGACGGTGAATCCCAAATTCATTAGGAATCGATATCCCCAATTCTTGGAGCTTGTTTGCGTACCCAGACATGGTGAGCACGTTCTCGCTAGCGGAGCTTCCCTCTTCCATCTTACAGTTAAAGAACTTTTCGGAGGCCTCATAGCTCTCCATGGCCGCGCGAGTCTCAAAAATTAGCCTGAGCTCCTTAATGATCTCGAACGGGTCGTGGTGCTCAAAACGCTTTTGGAGCTCCGCTTCTAAACCGTACAGGATGGCACACTGAACTGTGGAGTAATGATTTTTCCGAGTGGCGAAAACATTCTTTTCGTCATCGGTGGCATTATCTGCAGGTGGGTCACCTAGCGGTGCATTGGTGGCAACTGACCAGCCCTGAGGACGATCTTCAGTCCACGGAACCAGTTCGTGAAATTGCTTCCATTGTTCTTAAGCTTTTCTTTCTCTAGGAACGCATTGAAATTGATGGAGGGGGTCGCCATAATCTACAACAATTTACAAGTAGTTTAGACTAAGTTTATGACAAATTGAGTTTAATTCTTAAACTAACTAGGTGAACTCCCACTCAAAACAACATCCCTCACATTGTCTTAGTGATTACACGAACCAAGTCCACTACACCAAGTCCAATCTTCACGAGAGAAGATGTAGTTTCATTGGCGAACAATCTTCATGTTCATCATATCATTTATATGACTCATGCTCTACCTTTCGGTATTCCGTGTTCCGAGACCATGTCTGTACAGGCTCGTCAAGATAACCTTAGTTTTCGCATGTACAAATCTGGCTTGCACCCATTGTATGCACACGTAGAATCTATCACATCCGATCATCACGAGATGCTTCGAAACGACGAGTCTTAGCAACGGTGCCTAACTAAGGGTGAACACTTTATTACTTGATATTTAGTGAGAGGGATCATCTTATAATGCTACCATCGCGATCTAAGCAATACAAGATGCATAAAGGATTAACATCACAGGCAATTCATAATTAGTGTGATATGATATGGCCTTTTCTTCTTGCGCCTTTGATCTCCATCTCCAAAGCACGAACATGATCTCCATCATCACCAGCATTGCGTCAAGGTCAGTGGCACCGCTTCATGGTTATCCATCATCACCAGCAACTATTACAACTACTTGGAATAAAGCTATTACAAGATGAATAGACACGCAGGTCTTAACAGAATTAAAGACAACCATTAGGCTCCTGCCGGTTGCCATATTACAACAAGGATCATTGCATACATCAAATACAATCACAATCACATGATGGCCATATTACATCACAAAACCCCTGCAAAAACAAGTTAGACGCCTCTAATTTTCTTTGCATGTTTTACGTGGTTTGGGGCTTTCGCATAAGACCGATCTTACCTACGAACAAGAACCACAACGTTGATACAAGTGTTGTCAGATGCTCATTGTAAATTGAATCTTAACTATGGTGGAAGAGACAGACACCCGCAAAACCACTTGTGCAAAGCAAGTTGCACGTCAAGCGTGGAGCAAGTCTCATGTGCGATGACATGTAATGTTAGCCCGAGCCGCTTCATCCCACCATACCGCAAGATGCAAAGTACACGCTAAGACACCGACAACAAAAGCATCAACGCCCACAAAAACATTGTGTTCTACTTGTGCAACAGATCTATGCATAGATACGGCTCTGATACCACTGATGGGTTCGTAGCATGGAAAACAAAAAATTTCTACCGCAAGAACGAACAAAACCCAGATCTAATCTAGATAAAAGCCAAGATCTAATCTATTAGACATGTGCAACGAGATAGATAGGAACTAACCCTCGTAGATCCGAAAGCGTTAACGAGATTAGATCTCGTGGTTAATGTAGTCGATCACTTGCCGATCTCAAGATCGTGTGGACGATCCTTCCGGCGTCGCGTTCTGGCAGCGCTTCCGCAGTCGGTCAAGTGGACGATCCTTCTGGCGCCGCGTTTCGGCAGCGCTTCCGCAGTCGGTCACACGTGCGGAGTCGAAGCAGACCTTCCTCTCCTTGTTCCAGCGAGCAGCGGAGGTAGTAGATCTTCTCCACGGAATCCCAGCAGCACGACGGCGTGGTGGTGGTGGTGGAGTAGAGAATTCTGCAGGGCTTCGCCTATGCCTGTGCAGAAGAAAGGAGGAGGAGAGAGGCGGCAGAGATTGGAGTTATGGGAGCGGGGCTTGGAGGGGGCGCCCCTGCCCTTCTATTTAAGGGGGGAGGGCGCCTTGGGGAGAGGGAGTCCTAGTAGGACTCCCCACCTCCTAGGCCGGCGGATTGGGGAGGGGGGAGGAGTCCTCCTCCCCCACGACTCCTAGTCTTGACCCACCAGGACTCCTTTGATCCCTTCCTTGGTTTTCAAGCAAACTCCAAGAAACCTTCCAGAACCTTCCGGAACATTCCGAAACCTTCTAAAACCCTCATACAGATACTTCGGAACATTTCCTAACTCAGAAAATGATCCCCAATATATGAATCTTATTCTCCGGACAATTCTGGATCTCCTCGTGATGTCCCGGATCCATTCCGAGACTCCGAACAATATTCAGTCTCCAACGCACATTCCATATCTACTTAAAACAACTTCGAACCTTAAGTGTGTCACCCTACGGTTCGTGAATATGCAGACATGACAGAGACACATCTCCTATCAATAACCATCAGCGGGACCTGGAGATTCATAATGGCTCCCACATACTCAACGATGACTTCGTGATCGATTGAACCATTTACATACGAAACCAATTCCCTTTGTCACACGATACTATACTTATCGATATGTCATCCCTTGTGACCCAGTCACATGCTTGCAAGCTAACTAGATGACATTCCACCGAGAGGGCCCAGAGTATATCTATCCGTCATATGGATGGACAAATCCCAATCTTGGTCCATGCGTTTCAACACATACTTTCAGAATACCCAATGACACCTTTATGACCACCCAGTTACGAAGCGGTGTTTGATGTCATCAAAGTACCCATCCGATGATGGTGATTAACACAACCTCATGGTCGAAGGATTAGGTTACTATGCATTTAAAAGCTTACAGCAATACGAACTTAATGACTTGATCTTATGCTACGGTTACTATGGGTGTGTGTCCATTACATCATTCTCCTAATGATATAACCTTGTTATTAATCACATCCAATGTCCATGATTAGGAAACCATGATCATCAATTAATCAACAAGCTAGTTCAACAAGAGGCTTACTAGGGACTCTTATATGTTTACAAAACACACATGTATTAGTGTTTCCTAATAATACAATTATAGCATGGAATGTAAACATTCATCATAAACACAAAGATATAATAATAATCACTTTTATTATTGCCTCTTGGGCATATCTCCAACAGCTGGGCTCTTTTTTTTTAATTAACTGTTTTGTTTTTGTTTTGTGGCAGATTCAAACAAGCCTATAAATAACCCTTTTTGGAAGTTTTTGCAAATTTGATTGAAAGGGAAAAGAGATGGCTATGGAGTGAGGTGAGGCTTAGTGGTTGAGCACAAGTTGATGGTGAGGAAACAATACAAGAGAGAGAGAGGGGGATGGGGTTTATGGGAAAGGTACCACTTGATCATGCATGATGGAAGAATGGTTTTGTTGGGAAAAAGGAATGGTGGAGAGAGGTAGAAAAGATCCCACATAGAAAGATCCACTAAACAAAGAGAAAAACAAAGGAGCTAAAGGTGGTGATGATGGTTGCATGGCCCATGCAAAATAATTAATTGCCATGTTTCATTCTTGTGAAAACAGTAATATTATAATAGGGCATGATTCCATGCATTACCAAAATGTGGAATATAGGCCAAGCAAAAGAAAAAGGAATTGGATCCAACCCAACCCACATGAGCTAAAGTAAATGCCAAAATAAAATAAAAGCCCATGGGTAATTAGGGTGGTGGAATTATAAGGTGGTGACAAAGAAAGGTGGTGGAGTGGAATAAAAGATATGCCTCAAACTCAATTTGGGCACCAAGCATTTATCAAGAATCAAATACAATTTAACAAGAGCCAAATACAGATAGTAATGCATATGAGAGAAGAACCAAAAGAAAGGGTTTTATAAGATGCTCAAATGCAAGGTGGCATGATGGCATGAGCATGATATAATTATGATGCAACAATTATATATAGGAAGTAGTCATTATATTACTAGACCAAGTAGCATTACAATTGTTAGACAATTGGGATGCTACATTGAGGAAGGATGTCGACTCTCTATATGAGGCGTCAATCAAGGAAATTCAACAATGTCGACAACAGGTCTGGTGTTGCCTCATGTTCGATCAATTAATGTGTTTGGGAATTCTAGGAAAATCCCTTCTTTGGAGGAGTCCAGGCATCCGTGTGTTCTCGGCTTTAAGCGTTCCCATTGGAAGACCATCATCTTAAAAATATGGTTAAGCTATTGCATCTAAAGTACCTGAACCTCCAATATAATTTCATAAGTTATCTCCCACGAGAAATAATTCATTTGGGGTGCTTGGAGATGCTGGACCTAAGAGGAAATGATATAGTGGAATTACCAACATCTATTGTTAACCTCAGAAATTTATCACATCTATTTCTTAATGATGGTGTTAAATTTCCTGGTGGGATTGCAAAGATGCAAGCATTGGAGACATTGGAAACGGTCGCGGTCAACAAAGATGCAAGCATGGGATTGCCAAGATGCAAGCAGTGACTTGACTTCATATGGGGCCTTGGGCAACTAAACAATTTGAGGAGTCTGGTCCTCTTCCATGCTGAGTGGAGCGAACCTGTCGTCTCATCCTTGTGTAAGCTAGGCACCCGTAACCTTCGTTCTCTAACTATTTGGCAAGGGAGCGACCTCTTGCAGGAACCTTTAATTTGCGACTGATTACCCTGGAGAAACTTATTATCAGGTATTCAACAGTCCGGCTTATTCGTGCAATTCGGGGACTACGCTTACAGTAGAGGAACACCATCAATCTGGCGCTACATGGCACATGCATTAGTGGCTCCTCACCTCCATGCCCTTAATGATAATGTCACTCAATCTGTTATAGGGGTTCTCATGGAAGAGTTGTATAGTCATCACTCCCTCGTTAGAGAACTCCCCCAGTCTAAGCTCCAGCCAGCCATCGCGCCTCATGGTGGGATAGGTGATATCGGCTTGTTCCCATGTGGGGAGGGGGTGCAGGCTAACCTTGCTTGTAGCAATGACCCTCTGGCCAAGGAGAATGCTTGCTGTCTGCACCAAGTCTTTCAGGGCGCTGCCACCGAGCTTGTACAGGTGCTTGTACACGAGGTAAACCGTGTAGCCTGTGGCGGGACCAGGCAGATCCTTGGGTGCAATCTCCCGAGAGACCTTCAGATTGTACACACTTAGGAGCTCCACGCATTGGCCAAACCTTGTAGAATGGAGAAGAAATACAATATAGTTTAATTAGAAACCAAAAAAGGTTCAACATTACTACTGTAGATTTTCCTGGTTTCAGAGATTTGTGGGTGAACCTAAAGTCGGGGTCTGGAATCCAACTCCAGTAGTGGGGATTATCGACCTGCCCAATAGTCAATGATCTCGCTGGCAGCATCACGACCGTTCTTTTGTATATCTGCGCGCGTTCCTCAACAAAAACAATTCAAGCAAACATGTCAAAAATATACAGTAGCATGTGTTCTGCCAAGTACGTAAATACATGCATGGTCATATACGCTTGCTATATAGGAAAAACTGATATGCCGCCTTGATCTTTCTTTGTCTCGAACCCATATTTCGGTGAAAAAATCTACCCTACATATATGCATTAATCTCCAACCATGTGGTAGCATGCACAATGGTAGTAATAACATAGCCATGTATCATATGCATATGTATGCCAACTATGAGAGCTCTAACTAATCAGGACGTAGAACTGTCCGAGATGTTTCACTTGTAAGTGCGAAATTTGCAGAAACAAACCTGCGTTAAAATCTGCCTTCAATTGATCGTCATACATACCTGGTTTACGCAAGGCCGTGGAATTATGCTCTCCAGCTCATCGAGATCACTAATTACTTCATGTACGGTGGGTCTATTACGTTTGTCAGGTTGCGTGCAGTTGTGAGCTATTTCGGTGCACTTCCGCATGCCTGGACACTCCATGTCTAGGGATTCATCCCACTGTAAATCAGGTTTATACAAAGGATAATGATGGCAACACTTGACCATATTTATTAGAACATGAAAAAAAAGACAATGCATGCATATTGCACACATGTGTTATGGTAAGATTAATTTGACAAGTAGCCATAGTTTTTTGAAAATAAATTTGTGTTCCAGAAATGAAGATAAATGTTTTAAAAAAGACGTATTTCAAATGATTTCTGGCTGGCCGATACACCAAAAAGTTCCCAATTTCAGGCTGGTCAATAAGTTGACGATAAGGGATGTCCTCAACATTGAAATTTGATCTACAATATATGAGTAATACACCGCAAAAATAATATCATTCAGTTCAGATTTAAACGAAGTTCCCATTGGTATACTTTTTGTGCTATATAACTCATCTTGTTGATCGAACTGGTGGTCAAATATAATACCAGGCCTTAAAAGCCCAAATGGAGGCAGTATATGTAACAAAGAAAATATGACAGGTTATATCAACAATGTATGCAACAGAGTATTCTATGTAACACCCATTATTTCACGCAAACTATATAGAGACGTTGTAGGATTGAGTTTGATCATCACAACATTGTTGCACAAGACTGTGCATTAAAACTTCTATGCATTTAACACTAATTCAATACCCTATATTGGTGAGATGCTAATGGTAACATTATTTGTTGGTCAAAATCATTTCATAAGCCAAAAGAAGTAGTGGTCAAAAAGCATTTCAGATACTAATACGGTATACTCTTTTTAATATTTCACACATATATTTGTCAAAAGAAGTAGTGGTCATATTGTACAATGAGAACTCTGCAAAGTTTATAAACTTATACTCCCTCCGTCCTAAAATAACTGATTTGACTTTGTCTAGATTCGCATGAATCTATATACTAAGACGTGTCTAGATACATACGAATCTAGACAAATGCAAATCATTTATTTTGGGACGGAGGGAGTATTTTTTTGTAACAATAGTATAGATGAAAAGATTTAGCTGATTTCTCTTACATTTTGAAGACTGGTCAAACTAATACCAGTTAATAGTTCTATGATAATAATGCCCAAAGCATATATATCCGCCTTGAATGAAATTTCTCCTTTATCGATGATTTCTGGTGCAATATATCTCCTGCATCCATTCATGTAATAATCAACTTTGAAGGATCGCACATAACCAGTTTATCAAACATAAATTCTAACATGACAGCTTAGCTTACAGTGTTCCAACTATGTGCTCAGTAACCAATGTGGATTGCCCTTGCTCTAAGAGTCTTGACAAGCCAAAATCGGTGATTTTTGGTTCCATCTGACCATCCAACATAATATTCTCAGGTTTGAAGTCAAGATGGTTAATTTTATTATCATGAAGATAGCGCAGCCCGTGACAAATTCCTCTAATCATTAGGTAACGTCCAAACCAGTTGTCTCCATGAGGCTTCTCTGCCAAATCAAGCGAAAGTTCATTCAGTATCTGTAATATATATATTTTCACTTACGTCCACGTGACAAAGTGATTAATATAGTGAAAGGAGATATGTTGTCGTCTATTGTTCACCAAACCACAAACAGGCACCCGGTGAATAGCATTCAGGTTCCATGTTTCTATGTGTACCCTACCAACCCAACCCTAGTGCTGATATGTAGTGTCTTATACTCTGCTATCTTCTAGCATGCTGCCTAAATATGTCCCCGGAATAGGTAAAATCATTTAACCTGGAAAAATCACAAGGCCTTGAAATATTATATATTCATGTCAAAGATTTCCAACCTTCAACTCAAATATTTCAGTTTTTGAACTTAAAAGTTTGTATTTTAATGTCACATTTCTTTCTTGCATAGGTGTGTACAGTTGTGGATCATCAACTAGTTGTGGTTGTGGACAACTTTTGTGGAAAACCTGGCATGCATTATTTCCTGTGGCAAAGCTAGAGATTTGTCTAGAAGAATGGCTAGTCAGAGTTGTGCATGCGAATGAAAAGGTACATAATGTCTCCATACCTTGTTGAAGATACTGCCGAATATTTCCATTTGAAACATACTCAAAACAGAATAACCTATTCCGTTCCCCTGCCATCACATATGTTCCATCCAATGGCATCACTTCCTCTTGTGTATTTGCACAATAACCTAGAAATCTTACTATATTCTTGTGATTTGTGCTTTTTAAACACTTGATCTCATCCATGAATTGCTTATCAGTAACTTTAAGCCCATTGGACCTCTTCACAGCGACCAAGCCATTTCGCAAATCTCCCTGGTTTACTCATGGTGTTAGGATTTCTCTACACAAAGAGATAATCTGAAAATTTACCATTTGCAAGGTAAACAAGAACTGATCATACCTGATATACAACTCCAAACCCACCTTGCCCAATTTTGTTAGAAAAATTATTTGTAATTAACTTCAGAAGTCCATATGATAGCTTGATCGGCTCTGCACTTGTATCATTCAGTATACACTCCAGGGCTTCCATTTCCAATTCTTGATCATGATCCATTTCTATAACACAAAAAGACCTCCTCAAATAAGACCGGACAGAGTGTAATATTTGTTCTCACTTTTTGATAAAAGTGCATATACTGGTTCTTAATTAGTAGTATGGACTTGTACATGATGTTATTACTTACTCTAATGGAAAAAATGGAGTTCTAGTACAACAGGACTCAAAACATGTCGTTGAGATATAATTGGGACTGTAAGTACTGTCCAATAAGAAATTTCTGAAGTGAAGGAGTAATGCAAACAGTAAAACCGAAAGGCTCGTGGATCGTTACAGCCTAGCCGGCGAAGAGATGGAACACTAACCTGGAAGAAGTGCAGGAGTATGCGACTATTGCTTCAAGAGGGCAAATTAGATCCAAGTAGGAGCAAGGGGGCAAGAAGAGGTTGGATGGACATGCCTCTACAATGGTTGCCTCCTTTAAATGAACAAATTCGAGGAAGAATTGGCCGGATCAAGTATGTGTGAGATCTGTTTGACTTTGGAATGAATATATGTAATCAGGCAAACGAAGCAAACTAGATAGCTAGTCTCTTTACGCGTGAGATCAGTTTGACTTTGGAATCAGCATGTAATTAACAAGTCTCTTTAGAATTAGCAAGTTGATTGTTTCAGTAAACAAGGTATAATCTACTGCTGCATGCAGCTACAACAACTTTCCCCTTGATGAAATCATTTCAATCCTTGTATATACTATATACCAAAGTCAACTAACGGACAAGAGATCGTGTGAGATCAGTTTTGACTTTGCAATCAACATGTAATTAACAAGTCTATTTAGAATTAGGAGGTTGTATATAATGCAGTTGACCCTACCATATATGGTGGGTGGGTGAATTTAATTTCCTGGTGTATGATCTCCTTCAGTAGATAAAGTACGTATAATCTGCTCCTGCTCCGAAGGTCTGGAGAGCCAGAATCGATCGAGCACCACCGACGCGAAAGGAAACAGTACCTGATTCGGATCCCCTCTTAGCTTAGATTTGGATAGAAGAAGGCTCTCCTCCTCGCAGTGGTTCCACGGACAATAATGGTTGCCGCCCTGGGCGGTGCTCTGTCGGTCTTGGATCCTTCCACCACAGCCACATCTCCGCGAGCGCAACATCCTGCGTCTCTTGGTCTTTCATGGACCTGTGACTCCAGTTTTGGTTTCAAACTCCGGGACACGGTATACATATTCCGTGTGCATATATGCACTTTATAAAAGGAAAAAAGTTTCGAATTCCTACGCCATGGATGCACATGGCACGCTATATATTGATCGATTCACGGAGTATGGCAGCAGCACCGTGGCATCGTGCTTGTAGGTACGTCCAGCGGTAGGACCAAAATATGCCTAGATCGGCAAACCTACACACGACGGCCATGCCGACCGATTCGCCGTGAACGGGATCTCGCACGCTGCGCGGTGCGTGCCCTGATCTGGAGCCTACGCATGCATGCACCGGCCGCCCAGCTAGCGTTGATGTCCTCCTCCCTTCTCCCAAGGTCTTGGACACCCTGCTTCCATGTCACTTTCATGGTCTTGGATAGATGCCGCCACAAGCCTTCCTGTTCTTCTCGGCAAGCAAACAAATCAGCGTCGATTTGTTTCGCGAAGCCGCGTGTTGAATTGATCATTTTGTTTGTGTGTGTGGAAGCGATGACATATCACTTGTGGAACAGGGTGGTTGCTAGGTTCGGTTTCACGGGCTGGGCACTGACTGGATCGATCTAGGAAGCAAGCTGCCACGGTCCAGGGCCACAACAGGCTCCATGAACAATTGGGCCAGCTAGCCCAATCTTATAACAGGCCACCTGATCTCATTCCTTTGGAAAGCTCTGTTCGGCTACATACATTTCATTTCCGTGTCTCCAAGAAAAACAAAACGTAGTACATTATTTTATTGTTTTGTATCTAGCAAAATTGTAAGGTAGAAAACATAAAAGATCCTGGATTCTCCATTGAATTCTGAAAAAAAAAGATATTTTTGTTCATAGAACATCGATAGAGAAATTGCAGTGCGAACTCGTTTGATCATGGGTACGAAGACAGTTTTCATGTGCGCCTTGATACCTCTCTGCACTTGTTTGTACTATCATTGTACTGCATGTATAGTCACGGTAGATGGAGCACAACAATTAGGTGCGTACATCGATACCGACAGCGATCCCCGTTGAGCCGAATTGGAAAAATAGGACATCGATCCTATCTTCACGGGCGTCCGGTGTATTCACGATTTCACACATGCATTTGAGTTCCTTCTCGGAAAAGAGGAATATCTTTGAGTATGCAATTCAGCGTGGTCTCTCTAGCATTTCGCGTACATGTACCACTGATTATTCCAAACCAACAGGGTTTATGAGGGGATCGGTAGCTTTGCAGACAGAAACTTGGTAAATTCATTGGCTATGAGTGCGAATACCCATGCTCCCTTAATTACCATGCATGAGTTGCATTTCTTGCTCCCTCGCTTTGGAATAAAACAATTCTACTCCGGTATAACCATGCATACATTTATTCCATATAATTTTAGCACCCCAAGTTTGCTATGACAATGTTTCCTCAACTAGGAGCATACGGTTAATAAGGTGTTTGGGTAATAATTCTACCCCAACACCTTCCATTCGAGCTCCCATTAGAGAGTTGTCTATCCTAGACATCGGCAATGTTATACTAAATATTTTTATTTTGTGTAATTGTTTATAAAAAATCTGTTTCACTTTTCATGAATATAGACTTCGACATAAAGTTCTAACTTGTATGTTTTATATTGTATTAATATAAACTAATCACATAATTATGTAACTATGTATGAATCTATGGTGCTTCATTACAAAATTATTAATATAAATATAAGGATAGTTGAAACCTATTAATTATCTACTCGTGTTAGTTTATCATAGTATTTAATTTATATGTGACACAACCTTTTGTTAGATTTTGTTTGTTACTAATGTAAACTAAAGTAAAATACAAGATACATGGAAAAAAATCATACAAATATACCACTTTTACGTAAAAAAGGTAGTATATATGCAAATAATATATGGTATATAGACTCACATGAAATTTTCATAAAACTCACTTTGGGACATCTAGTATATAGTAATGAAGTATATTAAAAATTATAAAGAGATATAATGGACTCATCTATGTGTTTAATTGTTATATTAAACATAGAAGTATGTATGTCTAGGAGTATCATCTCATTTTCCTATATATTTTAACATCCTTAAGTATCTTAAGTAGAGGATACTACAACATACTAGTCTAACTAGTACCATTAGGCGAAGCTATTCGAGGATACTACAACATACTAGTCTAACTAGTACCATACTAATCAGAAATACGTTGTTAGCATGAAGCGACATGAACCAATAAGGTCGAGTCTCTGTGCTTATCGGTGCTTGGACGAGTTTGCAAGAAGCTCTATGCAATGTGTGTAACTCAACTCAAGGACATATATATGGTAGTGGATTAAACAAAGACGAAAAATCATGTGAGTATTACTTCGTCTCCAAATAGGTGATGTATTAATCCAGTTAAAAAGTTGACCCTTTATTAGTTTGATCTAATATATAGAAGAGAACATGAACAACTACCGAAAACGCGAACCTCGGGGCGTTATGGCGCTTGGGAATTATCTTAGCCATCCGTTAGTTTTTAGATTGGTCAGTTTTGGATAGAGGTTATTTACCAAGTTACGGAGGGACAAATCTGTAAGTTTCCGTTGCTACATTTGTAAGTTTCGGTTTGCGCATTAGTTACCAAGTTTTTGAGCGGAAATCCCTTTCTACACCCGGGTGCACATGCACCCGGTATAAAAAAACATTTTTCAAAATGTTGAAAAATTTGAGAAAAAATATGATCATGTGTAGCTTCATGTTTGAGGTGTACACGAAGTCATTCCACCGAAAAACCGAAAACCGATATGTTTTGTGTGTGTGTAAAGAAGACAATTTTTTGCGTCATGTAGCATGTTACTTTAGCACTAAATTTTGTCTTTTTTGCACAAGCCACCGAAAATATTTATTTTTCGTGAAACGACTTTGCACGCACCTAAAACTTGACGTTCTACATGCACATATTCTTTTCAATTTTTTTGGCATTTCAAATTTTGACAAAAATCAAATTCAAATAAAGGGTGCATATGCACCCGGGAGCAAAAAAGCCACGTCCGTTTTTGAGGGATAAATTTGAAAAATAGCCGAGTGAATCCTCTCCCATGCAAACAGACCAGATAAGCGCATCTCCACTCGGGGGCCCTGAAGCTCCCATAAAGGGCTATGGGGGTGCCGACACTCAAAATCGCACCCAGCCCGCCTCCCCAAACTTTTTTTCGCGCTAGTGCGGCCTGGTTTGCCATCTGGCGCCTCCAGGCCAAACCCAACCCACGTGAGGGCTAGCGGGGGCGCCGGATGGAGCTGAGAAAGACGCGGGTCAGCCCTAACTATGGGAGAAAGCTTCGTTCCTGCCCTTTTCGCTGCTTCCCGCTCCATCTTCCCGCCCCTTTCCCGGCTATATGTCGGCGCCCCTCCCTCCCTTTCTCCACCTCCCGCCGCCGCAATGGAGAGGCCCAAACTCAATTTCTACGAGGCCGTGATGTTCGTCCACTACGACATCCTCGCACCGCCGCACGCGAGGCTTACATATGACTTTGAGATCAGCTACGCCGATGTGCCTGTGGCGCCGCCCTTGCATGGCGCCGAGTTGGCGATGTAGATAGAGGAGCGCCGCCGCGAGCAACCGGAGTGAAGAGGGCGATGGCCTGGTACGCGCCCACGAGCGTGTACTAGCCGAAGAAGTTCAAGAAGGAGCGGGCGAAGGAGCTCGCGTAGTGCCGAGCTAACCGGCAGCAGCTCCACCCGGATCTGCGCAACCCCGAAGAAAGGCAGCGCTTCTGGGCAGTGCGCGGGTGTACGGTCTACACCGCTATCGATGAGGCGCGCAGTGAAGAATTCATGAGGAGGACGGAGGCCGCCGGGATCGTCCACCTCGATTCCGACACGGAGGAGGAGGATGACGACGCGTCGGATAGCGCCGATGGCGAGGACGGCGATAGCGGCGGTGAAAGCGGCGTCGTAGATTAGGTTGGCGCGAAGTTGGCGATGTAGAATCGCAATGTAAGATATAAATTGAATATATAAAAACTACTTGGAGGGGGCGTGACTGGGAACACTACCCCTTAAATTAAGAAAATAGCCGCCGCCTTCCCATATGGGCTAAAAATTGCTCGCGCCAGAGCCCATATAGGGGGGCCGAGTGGAGATGCTCTAAGGCCGGACACCATAACGCATGGAGAAATCCACGCTCAACAACTACAATATTTAATAAATACATATGAGAATATATCTTATGGAAACCCATTTATATTTACATGTTATTGTAAATCTTCGCACACTTATGCTCATACAACGATTAAAAACTTAGGCTGTGTGTTCGGTTCCGGCCACCGAGTGGAATGTCATGGAACGGTTCTACACCTAGCACCCGTTCTCGTGTTCGGTTGGTAAATGGAATGGAACGGAGTGGTTCTTGGTAAGAGAATATTGTCACTACATACGGAATGGACTCTATTCTCACTACATACGGAATGGACTCTATTCTCACCACTCGCGCTAACCCGCCGCTAATCTCTCTCTTACCTGTAAACAGCTTACCTCTTCTCTCCCAACTGGAGGCGCAACTACGGAACCGAAGACAACGGTGGCGGAAAGGAAGCAGGAGGTGGTAGCTGGCCGGCCGGGCGTTTTGCAGGCGGCGGCAGGCAAGCATCAACAACTAGAAAGCAAGGCCAATTGGCGAAAGGGCAGGTGACGACATTGAAAAGGAAGCAGGAGGCAGCGGCTTGCCGACCGGCTGTTTTGCAGGCGGCAGACAAGCAACATCGATTGGGAAGCGGGGTCAATCAACGGTGGAAATGGAGCACGCGCGGCGGCAATGCCAAGCATGCGCGGCGGCGACAGGAAGCGCTGATGGAAGAAGACTCTTCTAGTTGGCCTCTGTGTATGCTACTACTAATTACGATCTTGAGACAAAAATGATTTTTCACCATTAGTTACGATTTTGAGACAAAAGATTAAATTTATGCTCCATTCAATGGAATATTAAGCCGTATTATGGCTATACATTCTGCTCTTCAATTCTCCCAACCGAACACAGTGTAGAACCATTTCGTTCTATTTTTCAGTCTCAACAGAACGCATGACCAGAACCATTCCTTTCCTCTGGAACGGAATCATTCTATTCCATTATGGTTCGTTCCCGAGCTGAACACACACTTAGAAAACATGGACTCTTTTACTCAATTTTATATCTCAGATGTTTATGACTGGGGGACTAGACAGACTAGATTTAGAATTTGTGCCTTCCAAAAAAAAAAGCAGTATCACATCTGCATCTGTTGTTTTCCTTATGGACCCGTGTCTCGGATTTGGATTTCAAATTCTGAGACTGAATAGACGACTCTCCGCCGCGCCTCCGTGACCAGTGAGGGCAGTGACCACCCTCTTAGGCAAAGTTTGTACGCAGCACATACGTGCTTTGGGCAGACTGTACGGTGCAGTACACCAACGTGTTTGACCCCAACGGCCACATACGGTGATTGGGCTTTCTTCTTTATTCTCTTGCCTTTTTGTAATCGTCTTAATAGCCTACTAATTTCTTTCCTTGTATGTGTCACAGATTACGGGGTCGTGCGCCAATGCGTTCTCCTAAATCTAGTTCCATCTAATACCTAACCGATCACCCAAACGGGTACGATCTGTTAGAGTATATAATATTGTAGTTTCCCCATATGTTAGGCGCTTTCTGTATATTTGCACATGTATATGTACTATATATTCTGGCCTTTGGCCTCTGGTAATACAAGCATCTATTACCCTAACATGGTATCAGGGCCGTAAGGCTTTTTTCTCCCTCGCAGCCGCCGCCGCCGCCGCTCGCCCCGGCATCCCGCCGCCGCGCCCGGCCGCCACTGCCGCCTCCGTCTCCGGCCGCCGCCGCCGCTCGCCCCGGCCGCCCGCCGTCGCGCCCGGTCGCCGCCGCCGCCTCCTCTCCGGCCGCCTGTCCGCCGCCGCCTCCGTCACCGCCCCGTCGCCTCCTTCGGCCGCCCGTCCGCCGCCGCCGCCGACTCCTCCTCCGGCCGGCCCATCCCCGGTCGCCACTCGCCCCAGCTCTCCGCTGCCGCACCCAGCCGCCCAGTTTTCGTCCGATCTAGATCGGATCTGAAAAAAATTGACAGAGCTATGTCTTCCTCGTTGGGCTATGTTGCGATTCCTGCTGCCCGGTGATTTTTGATGGCGCGAATTATCCTGATTTCGCTGCCTTCATGCGCGTCCATATGCGCGGTCTTCGCCTTTGGGGTGTACTTTCCGGTGAGGTCTCCTGTCCACCGCGCCCTGTTGCGCCTACGGCGCCTATTGCACCGACGCCCATTGCCCTTGCCCCCGATGCCACTCAGGCGGTCAAGGATGCAGCCCAGAGTGCTGATGATACTGCTCGGGATGATTATGATCGGAAGGTCCAGGAGCATTCTACTGCTGTTGCGACCTACCGGCTGGATCTGGCTGACTAAACTCAGTGGATAGATGAGGATGCTCGTGCTGCTGCTGTTCTCACTTCTAGTGTTCTGCCTCAGTATGCTGCTGAGTTAATGGGTCTTCCCACAGCTGCTGCTCAGTGGACTTTTCTTTGTCAGCGCTATCAGCCGTCTGGAGATGCTCTTTATCTGTCTATGGTTCGTCAGGAGCATGATCTTAAGCAGGGTGATTCCACTATTGATGAGTTCTATACTTAGAGTGCTGCTATTTGGCGTCAGCTTGACTCTCTTCGTACAGCTGTGTGTAACATCTGTCCCTGTTGTCTGATTGTGCGCGCGAATCTGGAGTTTCAGCGCGTCTTTGAGTTCTTGTCGTGGCTCCGCAAGGAGTTTGAGCCGCGTCGTGCCCAGCTGCTTGCCCGTGGTCGTGTTCCGCTCTCTGAGGTACCGGCTGAGCTTCGTGCTGAGGAGACTCGTCTTCGTGGTGCTGGTCTTCTTGAGGTTCCATCTGTTCTTGCTCCTCGTGGTCCCCCCGTGCCGTCGGCTTCGTCGCGGTCTCTAGCACTGCCGCTACTCTCTGATCCGCCAGCTCAGGGTCAGAGTCAGCCTCAGCACCCTCGTGGTTCTCATCCTCCCTGCGCCCACTGTGGCAAGCCTGGCCACGATATCTCTGGCTGCTGGACGAGGGATCTCTGCTTACGTCAGCAGTACCTTGCTCGTCGGCAGGCTGGCTCTTCCGGACTTTCTGTCGTTGCTTCTGGACCTCCTGCTGGTGCACTGTCTGATCAGGATATTATCCGTGGTCTTCGTAGTCTGCTCGCTGCTACAGGCTCTTCCTCGTCGGGTACTGCTGGTTCTGTGCCTAGCTCTTCTGGCACCACGCGACCATCACCTTCTACACAGTCAGGTACGTCATCCCCGTGGTATCTGGATTCTGGAGCTTCTTTTCATATGACTTCTGCGTCTTCTATTCGTCTGCTCTTCGCTCTCTTATTTCTCATATTCGTGTTATCACGGCTAATGGTACCTCTCTTCCTGTTTCCAGTCGAGGCACCCTCTCTACTTCCTCTTTCTCTGTTCCTGATGTTTCTCATGTTCCCAGTCTTAAGATGAACCTTTTCTCTGCTAGTCAGCTTACTGATTCTGGTTGTCGTGTCATTCTTGATGCTGATTCTCGTGCTGTTCAGGATCTTCGTACACAGGCTTTGGTTGGAGCTGGACCTCGTAGTCTTGAGTCTTTGGGGCTATGGGAGTTAGACTGGCTTCGCGTTCCTTCCGCTGACACTTCCTCTGCCAGTTCTCCTGCGGTTGCTGCTTCTGTCACCGGCTCGTTTCAGCAGTGGCATCATCGGCTGGGTCATCTTTGTGGCTCACGTTTATCGTCATTAGTTCGTCGTGGTCTTCTGGGGTCTGTCTCAGGAGATGTGTCTTTACATTCGTGTCAGGGTTGTAGGTTAGACAAACAGATTCAGTTTCCCTATCCTACTAGTGTGTCTGTATCTCAGCCGACCTTTTGATTTAGTTCATTCTGATGTTTGGGGTCCAGCTCCCTTTGCTTCAAAAGGAGGCAATTGATACTATATTTTGTTCATTGATGATTTTTCACGGTACACCTGGTTGTTTTTTATGCGCTCTCGCAGTGAGGTGTTTGCTATTTATCAGCGCTTTGTGGCCATGGTTCGTACTTAGTATTCCACTCCTATTCGTGTGTTTCGTGTTGATTCTGCAGGAGAGTATATCTCCCAGCACCTACGTGGCATTCTTGCTGAGCAGGGCACCCTTGCTCAGTTCTCGTGTCCCGGTGCCCATGCTCAAAATGGTGTCGCTGAGCGTAAGCATCGTGATATTCTTGAGACTACCCGTGCTATGATGATTGCTTCATCTCTTCCGCCGCATTTCTGGGCTGAGGCTGTCGCTACGTCGACTTACCTCATTAACATCCAACCTTCTGCTGCTCTTCAGGGTGGCATTCCTCTCGAGTGTCTCTCTGGTACCTATCCAGACTACTCGACTCTTCGTTTATTTGGTTGCGTTTGCTATGTCCTTCTCCCTCCTCGCGAACGGACCAAACTGACCGCTCAGTCTGTTGAGTGTGTTTTCTCAGCTACAGTGATGAGCATAAGGGCTATCGCTGTTGGGATCCCGTTGGTCGTCGGATGCGCATCTCTCGTGATGTCACGTTCGATGAGACGCGTCCTTTCTATCCTCGCCCCACCTCTGGTACTTACCCAACGGATGATCTCTCTTTTCTTCTTTTTCCTGATACACCTTTCGTTGTCCCTTCTCCTCCATCTCCCCCTTCTGATGCGCCTCCTTTGGTTTCGGCGCCATCCTCTCCTCCGTCTAGTTCCCCTAGTTCTCCCCATTCTCCAGCTTCGGACCCTTCCTCCGTTGTTCCTTCTTCCTCCTCTTCGGATGAGTCATCTTCCGCGGATGAGCTTCCTTATTCACGGCCTGTTCGTCAGCGTCGTGCTCCAGACCGTTACTCTCCTAGTCAGTATGGTCTCTCTGTCGTCTCCGAGCCGACTTCTTATCGGGATGCCGCGTGTCATCCTGAATGGCAGCTTGCCATGGCTGAGGAGATCGCTGCGCTTGAGCGCACTGGCACCTGGGATCTTGTTTTCCCCCTTCTGCTGTTCGTCCTATCACGTGTAAGTGGGTCTATAAAATTAAGACCCACTCTGATGGATCTCTTGAGCGCTATAAAGCGCGTCTTGTGGCTCGTGGTTTTCAGCAGGAACATGGCCGTGATTATGATGAGACTTTTGCCCCTTTGGCCCATATGACCACTGTGCGTACTCTTCTTGTTGTTGCTTCTGTTCGACGCTGGTCTGTGTCCCAGCTTGATGTTCAGAATGCTTTTCGTAATGGCGAGTTGAGTGAGGAGGTTTATATGCAGCCTCCTCCTAGGTATTCTGTTCCCGATGGGATGGTTTGTCGTATTCGACGTTCTCTTTATGGCCTGAAACAGGCCCCTCATGCCTGGTTTGAGCGCTTTGCCTCTATGGTGACTGCTGCTGGTTTCTCTCCTAGTTCTCATGATCCAGCGGTTTTTGTTCACACTTCTCCTCGTGGACGCACTCTTCTCCTTCTCTATGTTGATGATATGATCATTACCGGTGATGATCCTGAGTATATTGCCTTTGTCAAGGCTCGTCTCCGTGATCAGTTTCTTATGACTGATCTTGGTCCTCTTCGCTACTTTCTTGGGATTGAGGTTTCCTCCACTTCTGATGACTTTTCTATCTCTCAGGAAAAGTATATATTCAGGATCTTCTTGCTCAGGCTGCTCTTGCGGATGAGCGCACCGTTGAGACTCCTATGGAGATTAATGTTAAGCTTCGTCCTACTGATGGTGATCCTCTTCCCGATCCCACTCGTTATCGCCATCTTGTTGGGAGTCTTGTTTATCTTGCTGTCACTCGTCCTGATGTCTCTTATCCTGTTCATATTCTGAGCCAGTTTGTCTCAGCTCCTACCATTGTTCACTACAGTCATCTCCTCCGTGTCCTTCATTATCTTCGTGGCACGATTACTCGTCGCCTTTTCTTCCCTCGTTCTAGCTCTCTCTAGCTCCAGTGCTACTCGAATGCTACGTGGGCGAATGATCCTACGGATCGTCGTTCACTTTCTGCTTACTGTGTGTTTCTTGGTGGTTCGCTTGTTGCTTGGAAGACGAAGAAACAGGTAGCGGTTTCCCGTTCGAGTGTTGAGGCTGAGCTGCGGGCTATGGCTTCGGTGACCGCTGAGGTGACCTGGTTACGGTGGTTGCTTGCAGATTTTGGGGTCTCTGTTACGACACCCACTCCACTTTTGTCAGACAGTACAGGTGCTATCAGTATTGCACGTGATCCGTTCAAGCATGAGCTGACCAAGCATATTGGTGTTGATGCTTTTTATACACGTGCTCAGGTGCAGGATCAGGTTGTTGCGCTCCATTATGTGCCTTCAGACTTGCAGTTGGTAGATTTCTTTACAAAGGCACAAAACCGCGCACAACATGATTTCTTACTCTCCAAACTCAGTGTTGTGGATCCACCATGGGTTTAGGGGGGGGGGGTGTTAGAGTATATTTGTATATTGTAGTTTCCCCATATGTTAGGGGGCTTTCTGTATATTTGCACCTGTACATGTACTATATATTCTGGCCTTTGGCCCTCTGGTAATACAAGCATCTATTACCCTAACACGATCGTTTCCTCCATACTATTACGTTACCATGGCATCAGACCAACATCTTCCTACGACATCCTCCTAGATCGATTGACAAAACATTAAAAGCAAAAGGCTAGCGATCCCCTGGTTGCTCTTCTTCCTCCCTCCCTCCCGATGACGTCTTCCTCTGTGTCATTGTCCTTGACGGCGACCCTTGGAGCTCCACCATCCAACAAGCTCACCCGCGATAAGCATCTCTTGTGGAAGACACAAGTGTTGCCAGCCTTGCCAGGAGTGTAGGCCATGGGGCTGCTTGACGGCCTGGACCCCGCGCCCGCAAAACTCTTGGAGGTTGAAGATGAACACAAGAAGAAGATCATCGTTCCCAATCCTTCCTAAGGTGTTTGGATTTCAAGGGATCAAACAATTGTAAGTTACCTCCTCAAAGGTTGGCTTCGAGCATGCAGCCGAGATTTGGAAGGCAAATGGAGACATGTTCTCCGCACAATCTCAAGCCTGGTTCGGGATGCTTTGCGCTGCCCTTACCAACATGAAAAAGATAGACCTCGCCGCCGTGTACATCGCCAAGATGAAGGCATTCTCCTCGGAGCTTGTTGTAGTGGGGCGGGTCATCTCCGACGTCAAGCTCAAGGAGCACATTGTCGTCGGCTTGGGTGCGGACTACAATGCCGTTGTCGCCTCTGCCAACGCCCATCCCGCCACCACCGCTACTGATATCTCCAATCAACTCATGGCATATGACTATCACGAACAAATGTTGGCTACGTCCAAGACCTCCTCCGACATCTTCACTTCATCGGCAAATGTTGCGGCTCATGATCGTGGTTGACGCCCAGGTATGGAGGTGGGTACCACCAAAACAATTATTGTGGTGGCCGCAACCAGCAGCCTGGGCACCGACCGCCGACCAAGGGGGCCGAGGTCGTGGTTGGGTCCATCACACGCCTTCTCCTCACCAAGATGTTAGATGCCAAATTTACAAGAAGTGTGGCCATCCCGCAAGCGAGTATTGGTTGTGCTACGGTGATGAAGATGACGACGATGACACACGTACTGATGAAAAATGTGCACACATGACCTCTTATGGCGTTGACACAAATTGATACATGGACACGGGTGCCACGACTCATCTCACGGGTCAATTGAACAAAATCTCTACTCATGAACAATACAATGGACATGATCAAGTCTACAATGCTAGTGGTCAAGGTATGGCAATTAAACATATTGGTCATACAATATTGCATACCCACATAGCTCTATTCATCTTCGCAATATTTTATATGTACCTAGTGTCTACAAAAAATTACAATCCGCGCACAAAACTGCCTTTGATAATAACCCCTTTATTGAATTTCATCCGTCCTTCTTTTTAATTAAGGATCAGGTCACAAAGCAAGTCATGTTTAAAGTCCCATATCATGGTGGTTTATATCCTCTTGTGCCTATCTACACGGGGACTCCCAAGCAAGCCTTTGCCACGCTTTAGCCGTCTTCATCTACATGGCACCGTCGACTAGGACACCCTTCTTCCTTTGTCATCCGACAAGTTCCTCGTCATAATAATATTCCCCACTCGAGTTGTACCTAGTAGCCCCCCTATATGCACGTTGTTTCGGGGATTAAAGAGTTAGCTAAGCAAAGTAGAATTTGTATCCTTTGTAAAAGTAGATCATAGACAAATTTGGATAAGCCATTGTGTTGTAGAACTAGATCAGCTACAGTTTTATCGGCAAAAACAAGAAAAAATTTCATGTGTGCTCCTTCCTTTTCCCCTTCACTTGCATTTTTTGAAAATAAAAACAATATTGGTGCAATACTATCTTTTTCTCAGGAAACCAATTGCGCACGAATTTTTAGGGCTCACCATCCAATGGCAATTTGCCACGTCGCGAGCCCAAAAAGTACTACTGCACGGATAGGCCATGTAGCCAATCTGACGCCAATCGACCATATCAAAATGTCGATCGATAGCCTCGACCAGGCTCACTATGCTACTTCATTTGGAAAGCTAGTTTGTCAGTTTTTGTTTCCGATGATTTTTGTCTCGAGAAGAATTATTTGTTCGTTGCATTCTCCATCCATCCATCGTGCACAATTTGTTTTCTTGAAAAGAAAGAATACAATTCCGAGGTGAGCTGAAGGTGGTAAAATAGGTGGTGGTGTGTCAGTCATTACTTCCTGCCGTTGGCAATTTCCGAAGATGGGTAATGTGTGCCTCGATAGGACGATATCTCGATCTAGATTTGATGCCGGCGTTGCCGTTCCTTTGCTAACGAGCGGCAGAATCGAAATGAAAAAATAGCACATCGTGTATTTATGGGCGTGTAAGTGTATTCACGGTTTCACATCCATTTGGAAGTTGGAACCATTCTCGGAAGGGAGAAACTTCTTTGGATGCTCGACTCAACGACTCAGCGTTGAGCCTTCTCTCTCCACCATTTCACACGTACACAGATCCTCACTGCTACCGCAGCCAGTAGCCCCAGTACCACGCGCGACGCAAACCATCTCAACAAGGTTATTAGAAGGGGATCGGACGGTTTATTTGCAGCCAGAAGGCTGGAAAATTCGTTGATTATGATTGGTAAGAGTTGTTTTATGGTGATTGGGGCGGCACTTTTTGTGCTGTTGGGTGCCTCTGGCTCTAAATATTTGTAACCGTCGATTAAAACGTTTGATTAAGATCTATCAAGGTTCGATTTAGTTGAAGTGGCCTCTAGCTCTAATTTAAGCACACATTACATTAAAACCGTGACAAATATGTACGATCGACTCATCCTACAACTGTGAGCCGCCGCCGCCAACCCGATCATCCCGACCATCCTGACTATCAGCCGTGGCCACTGCGCGCCCCTCCCCTTCGAAGCCCAGCCTCCAATCACATGGTAACTCCCTTCCTCTTCACACACCGCCGCCCTTCAAATCAACCTTAGGTGAGTGTCGTTGCACTAAATTTTTAGGGTTCATCTTTAGGGTTTCGCAAATTGGCTGCGGTTGACCCTGGTGTATGCTTGCCTACTGGTTGACGAATCAGACGCTACGAATCATCCCGACTGTGAGCTGACACCACCGCGCACCCCTCCCCTTCGAAGCCCCGCCTCCAAATACCCAGCAACTACCCTCCTCTTCACGCACCGCCGCCCTTCAAGCCTAGGTGAGTAATGTCACACTAACCTTAGGATTCATCTTTAGGGTTTCACAAATTGGCCACGTTTGACCTGGTGTATGCGTGCCTGCAGGTTGAGGAATAGGACACAACTGAAACGTTTGCTGTCATCTAGGATCGTCGGTGAGAAGAGGTACGGGTGCCTCTCATGCTTCCCGAAGATATCCTGCCCTACTCCGTCTGGGCCGCCGCCATCGCATCGAGGATTGCCAATCACCGTTGTCTGAAGACCACCCAGTGCTATACCATCTGCTACTCGATCATCGATTGGTATGATTTCTTGTGTCCAACTCTTTGATTTGTTAATTTATCCGGCGACTGATCAGGTAATCCTTGTCGCAGTTAGCACCTAGCACCAACAATTTTGTTTTTGATTCATACTTTCTTGGATATGGATGTTTGGCTCAACCTATCAGCAGTTAACTAAAACATTGTATCAATATGTGTGCGTGTGACATGCCATTCTACCTTGCCACTACCTTTAGTTATCTCAAGTGCATGTAACATCCTCTTTTATTTCTTTCTAGTGCACATGCAATATTATCCACTTTTCTTACTAACATTAATTGATAGCACCCATCTTGATTAGCCATTATTCTTCTTGTTTCAAAGCCTTTGGAGATTGTTCTATATTTGAATTTTTTAAAACATTCTAGCTAACCTCATCTCTCTCTTGGTCCAACCATTGGACCATACCATCTAACAAACCTAACACTATCTAATCTAATCATCCTACCCGAGAGCCATACATGTCAGAGGAATAATAGTTTTTGACATGGTGAGAATTAGGACACTCTTGTGCTCCGCACTAGTGTAGCTTAATTGATGCCTCTACGCGCAAAAAATTCTTAGAGTGGCTACCAAACTGATAATTTTTAATTCATTGTATTTTTAATTAAATTGTGTAATATTATCCTAATTATTTTCGGCTTTATCCTTATATTGTGATTAAATTTATAATTTTCTACCCGTATGTGATATGCAGGAAGATATGGCACATGTTAGTGACAATGCTAAGTACTGAGATATTGCCAACATGACAGTTTGCTAGCAAAGATGATGGGTTCCGATTCTATAACAAGTATGCTCTTCATAAATGATTTAGTGTGCAGAAAAGCTATGTTGAGTGGGATGGAGCCAATGAGGAGATAATTCTAAGAAAACTTGTCTGCGGCCGCGAAGGTTGTTGGAAAGAGAAGCACATGTAGCGGAAGATAGAAGACAGGAAGAGGAGGGAACATCACTCGGGTTGGCTGTAAGGCGAAATTGGTCATTGCAAGGGTCGAGAAAACTGGGTGGTGGTTTGTGAAGGATTTCTTTGATGAACACAACCATCCTATGGCCCCACCAGATCTTACTTGTCTTATACATTCGTAAAGACGTATCAGCGATGAGCAGAAAGCGGATATTGTAGAGATGCAGGTCTGTAGGATGCGCAAGCACAAAAACATAGATGTCTTGGTGTTACAGTACAGTGGATATGATGAAGTTGGATGCACCAAAAGAGACATTTATAATTTCTGCGATAGCTATAAGTAAGAAACAATTGCAAATAGTGATTTGTCACACAACAACACGATAGGAGAAAAATCCAGATTTTTACTTCAAGTACTTGGTTGATAAATAGGGGCATTAGAAGGGATTGTACTGTGTTGATAGTCAACCGCAGCGTGATTATCATGCTTTTGGAGACGTCGTTGTTGGTACAACACGTACAAGACCAATAAGTACAATATTCCCTTTGTGCCTTTTTTAGGCTGAATCATCACCCCATCACTGTTATCTTTGGATGTGGTATTATCTACCACGAGACCTCCAAGGCATATAAGTGGATGTTGTGGACCTTTTCTGATTGCATTACCCAGAAGCACCCGATATCTAATTTTTTGTTTAAATTTGTTCATTCCATCATCTATCAATGTTGAATAGTTCTTTTACCTTCACAGCCATGCTCAACACAAATTGCATGCCAAGAGCGTTGTCTAACTAGGTTCCCACTAGATAAACATTTCTCCTAGACATGGGTATAATTTATAATAAATATTGTTATTTTGTGTAAAGCTTATGTGTTATTTCTCATGAATATAGACTTCGACCTAACATTTTAACAAGTACTCATGCTATCCTGTAATATAAGCTGTTATTACATATGGGACAGAGGGATTTTTTATACTATACTTAATAAACTAATCACAGAATTATGCAACTAGATATGAATCTATGGTGCTTCATTGCAAAATTATAAATATACATAAGTGGAAAGTTGAAACCGATTAATTGTCTATGGGTGTTAGTTTATTCTAGTATTTAATTTAGATGTAACACAACCTTTTGTTAAGTTTTGTTTCTTACTGAAGTAAATCAAAGTAAAAAAAATACATATTCTAAGGAATATTTTTTTAGAGTGGATGTACTACATCATTCTACATATCTATATTTTAACATCGTTAAATATCTTAGTATAGGATACTACAACATACTAGCTCAGTCTATACCCTCGGGATGTCACATCCGTATGTGACATCCCGAGGGTATGATCAAACACATGTATCTTCCTAATCCGCAGTGTATAATGAAACACGGTGTTCAAGCATGTAGCGGCAAGATCAGATAGGGTTGGGTCTTTGTGCTTAGATGAGTTCTCAAAAAGGATGTTCCATGCAATGGGTGCCTAACTCAACTCGAGGACGTATATGGCTGTTGTACACTCAAAACAAACAAAAAAGGAAAAAAATTAATCATGTTGTGTACTGTCCCTTCGTCTCCAAATAGGGGATGTATAAATGCAATAAAAAAATCAATTATTTCTTAGTTTGAGACCAATATAAGGGAATATACACATTGATTTAGAAGCATTGACTTTTGGCTCAGTTTACTACTCCCTCTATCTCGAATTAGATGTGGAAGATTTGGCCAAATTCGCATGTGTACAAATCTTCCACATCTAAATCGAGACCTGGGAATCTATGTTACATGTTTAAAAATGGAGAGAGTAACCACTAAGTTTGGATTCAGGATTTGTGTTTGTTGGCACTATCACATTTGATTCTGTTGTTTTTCTTATGGACCCGTGTCTTAACTTTGGGGTTTCAAGTTCTGAGACAGCATAGACGCATTCCGTGTGCACGTTACAGGAAAAAGCTTTGAATTTTTACGCCTCGACATGCCTCGAGTATGGCAGCAGCACCATGGCGTCGCGCGTGTACGTATGTACGTCCAGCGGCAGGAGGCCTAGATGGCCAAACGTACGCAGGACGACGCCGACCGCTTCAGTCGTGGACGGGATCTCACACACCACTACACCACGGTTGATTTCTTGTGGCACAAAAAAGTGTGTTAGAAAATACAAATAGCTCCTCAAAAGATGTTTGAAGGCATTAAAAAAAGTGCCGCATCAAATACGGTAGGGAAATATCATTTAAGGCATTTTCAGAAAGAGCCTTTAAAAATAGATTTTTTGAGGCACTTCTGTAAATGCCTTTAAAATAGATTTTTTGAGGCACTTCAAATACTGTCTTAGAGTATAATTTAAGACACTATTGAGCATTTCCTCTATTCTTTTTGTTGGCACTTCACAAAGTGCCTAAAAATGATTTTAGGCACTTCTCAAAAATGCCTCAAAAAACAATTTAAGACATTATACAATATATTAGAGAAAAAGAAGTCTAGCTCAGTCCAAGGCATTATACATGTGTGGATGACAAAACACATCACCTCCGAGTAAGTCTAGCTCAGTCTCGTTTCTGCATGTAACTTTGTAAGGATAATAACATGCAAAAGCTCATCAAAAAGGGAAAGTACTTTCGTAGCTAGACAAGGTATTGCTCTTGTAGGTTGTATTGTCACTACAACACGGAGCTTGGGCGCTGACGCTTATAGACGCCAAGGCATAGTCTTAGTCGCCGTGCTCGCGCTGGTGCGGCAAAAAAAAGGCACCAGGGATAACTGCGTCGAGGATTGGACAACAACGGCAGATTTTTTGACGCGGCACAACGTGATCCGCCAAGCTAGCGCTCCCGTGGCGTGACGGAGGATGTGGCTCGTTACAGTTTTTTTTTGAAAAGGAGCATATATTAATACCAGAGGATACCAAATACACCCAGCCTCTGCAATAACGCATTGACCTAACGGCCATACGGATGCACACAGCCAAAAAAAAGAAGAATTACAAAAAACGAAAAGTCCCGCTACAGTTCCTCATTCATTGAAGAGTGAATTTCACTTTTTACCCCCTAGTTATGCATTTGTGACACGAATTACCTGTCGAGTGAAAAATTGTCTCGATTACGCCTTTTAAGTTTTGAACCCTCATTTTCTGATGCGTGACTATTGGGCAAGGTGTAAGGTGTTGACCGGAGTTTAAATGTATCAAGACGATCACAAGGAATTGAAAATATGAATACAAGAAGTATGAACATGATTGTCGATCATGCCCTCCGATCTTCACACATTTTACCGCGTCACCCCGGCGTAACATGCCAACTCTATGTAACAAAAACAAGCAAAGTGCTAAATTAGGATAAAATTGTGTTCAAAGACTCTTAAATGAGATATTTCAGTTTTAAATCCACTAAATAGGGTATTCCACTCTTCATTGAAACATCAGTACTACCACCATCAAGACAGGACCAAAAGTCCATCTTCTCCAAAAACGGTGCCTTCAAGAAGGGAACATTGCAAAAACACCGTCATCGCCCGATCAAAGATCTAGGTTTTCACCTTGAAGAAAGTCCACGCTCTCAAAACAATACCTTCAACAAGACCATTGTCAAGCACAACCAATTAAGGTCAGACCCTAGGTTTTCACCCTGAAAAATAGGACCATGATCTTCACATGTACTGTCGCCCCCGCTTGCATACCACTGCACCAAGTCATGAGTCACCAAGCCAATTCTTTATCACCACCCAGACTCGAACCACCATTGTCAGTCTTCAGATCTCGGTCTTCATGACATTCTCCGTCGACACCATGGAACGAGAACATGCCCCATGATATTAACAGCCAACAGAGCTTCCAGCGCTCCCTCTGAACCCACATGGCCAGATTAAAAACATGGGTGCGCACGACCGAATCCCACTCGATCCAGCGATCTCTCGGCACATACGCACTTTGGAGTTCGCCAGCGGAGCCTTCCGGAACACGACACTGCAACCAGATCAATGGAGACAAACATCAAGCAGTTCTTCGTCTTGGCGTGAGATGAACCATATGACCACCCCCTTTATTTAATCCGAGCCAACAGCCCCCTCGCCACCAGCCGGAGGTAGAGGAGAAGACAGTCTAGCATGCCACCGAAGCGGCTCGCCAGAACCTAGCGTGTAGCTGCTTCTGCAGCCAGAGGTCCAGATCGAATCCGAGCAGACCCGATGCAACCGCCGCCCGCCATGGCGGCCGCACATCAGCGCCGCCAAGGAAGTCCTCACAAGATCGCCTCTAATGCTACCACCAAGACACCTCCTCCTCCCCAAGATCTCGATCCTCACCGCCCAGAAGACGACGGGCCTAGACGACGGGCCTAGGCAATCACTATTTGTTGTCTCTATCATATCACGGAAACCTTTGCATTTGGAACTGAGGAGAGATGGCTGAGTGGACTAAAGTTTGGGTGGGTTTATTGAGCTGCTGATGAGGGACGCGGGTGCTGCGCATTCTTCCCCAAGTGCCTCCCTCGCCCGCGCCACCCACCTCAGAGCCGGCCACCACGAATGCGCAGACGGTAGTTAGCGAAGCCCTAGTTAGACGATGGACATATGCATGCATAGACGCTAGTTAGCGAAGCCCTAGTGGTCGCGTACGATGGACAGACTAAATCCATGCATGAGTAGACACATGCATTCACCAAGAATTGATGTGGCAGGCCGATCCATCAATCCATCGGCATCAATAAATTAATTTTTGAAAAGATCCAAAATTCAGTGATTTCAGTAGATTCCAAAATATAATTATCTTAGATTTTTTTAAATAGACTCAGATAACATTTAAATAAAATTAAAACTTAGCACAAACCGATTATGTGTATGCATAAATTATCCACTTGTAGAACTCCTTGCCAAGGCAAGGCGGGTGATTAGCGTGTGGTTTTCAGCATTTTGGTCTCAGAATCAGCAATAAAATTTGCAAAAAATAAAACAGTTCAATTATATATTTTGAAACAGCGTGCACCGTCCAGCGGTGCTACGATTGCTATATATATTTTGTCACCATGTAACTAATCTTCTACGCTAATCATTACTCTGTTGCCACTTCGCAACCATTAAGTCGGCGCGCGCTTCTCACCCTCTCTCTTCCTCTCACTAGTCCGGCCATCGCCTTCGGTGTCGCTCTTCCTCACTCCTTCTCTCCATTTATTGCTCATTGGCGATATTTATACTAAATATTTCTATTTTGTGTCTATCTTTGTAAATAATCCGTCTCACTTTTCATGCATATAAACATCAACATAAAGTTTTAACAGTTTTTTTATATTGTACCTAATAAACTAATCACATAATTATGCAACTAGATATGAATCTACAATGCTTCATTGCAAAATTATAAATATATACGAAGTAAGTCGAAACCTATGAATTGTCTATTTGTGTTAGTTTATGGTAGTATTGATTTAGATGTAACACTACCTTTTGTTAAATTTTGTTTGTTACTAAAGTAGCACAAAGTAAAATACTTCCTCCGATCCAAATTAATTGACTTGGATTTGTCTAGATTTGGATGTATCTAGCACTAAAACATGTCTAGATACATCCGAATCTAGACAAATCGGAGTC
Organism: Avena eriantha; assembly: GCA_910589775.1. Lineage (NCBI taxonomy): Eukaryota > Viridiplantae > Streptophyta > Magnoliopsida > Poales > Poaceae > Avena > Avena eriantha. The sequence goes on along the minus strand of OU342741.1, from coordinate 6,857,367 downwards.
AATTAATTTGGGTCGGAGGGAGTACAAAATACATCTTCTAAATAATAAACTTTGCAGAGTATATGTATTATATCATGTTTATATATGTGCTTGTTTTAACATCCTTAAGTATCTTAGAAGTGGATACTACAACATATGACTCTACTTAGTACCATTTCGGACACGGCTATCCCAAGGGTAATCTCAAGCACATGTATGCTTTCTAGTCGGCAGTGTACATGATTGACGTGTACAAATCTCATGGGTGTCCAACGGGTGGCAGGACGCATTGCGGCACTCAGCCGTTTCATCGGAAGGCTAGGAGAAAAGGTGATGCCATTCTATCAGCTGCAAAGGAAATCTAAAAAGTTCGAGTGGAAGTCGAAGCACAAGCAGCATTTGAGGACTTCAAATAACTGTTGTCGACCTCGCCCATTCTGGTGACTCCCAATGAGGAGGAGCAAATGCTACTCTATATCGCCAGCACTAATAAAGTGGTCATTACCGTGCTCATCGTCAAGCGTGCGGAAGAAGGGCACTCGTCTTCTACCTCAGCGAGGTCCTCTTCCCCACCAAACAGACCTACCCACATAACCAGAAGCTGGCATATGGAATCTTCATGATGGCATGCAAACTACGTCACTACTTCCAGGAACACCTGATAATGGAGATAAGCGAGGCCCCGTTGTCCAATATCCTCGACAATCCCGAGGCAATGGGACGAGTCTCCCTATGGGGAATCGAGTTGTCTCCACGAGACATCACCTACTAGAAGCGCAAGGAGATAAAGTCACAGGTACTAATCGACTTCATCTCTGATTGGACCAAACTCCAGATGTCGGGTCCGCCAGACCTGTCGAGTTCCCGGACCATGTACTTTACCTATTCCAAGAGAACAGAAGGAGCAGGCGCCGACGTCGTCCTCATATCGCCGCAAAGAGGCAATATGCGCTATGTATTGTGGATGAACTTCTGCAATGCCTCCAACAAAGAAGTCGAGTACAAGTCTCTATTGCATGGCATGCAAATTGCCAAATCCTGCGGCGCTACCTGCCTCGTGACATATGGGGACTCGAATCTCAGCGTGGAGCAGACGATGAAGACATGTGATGTGGTCAACGACAACATGATCGCCTACCACGACATGTACAACCTCCTAGAAGGCAAATTTGATGGTTGCGAGCTCTTCAACATTGGTCGTGCCAGCAATGAAGAAGCTGACACATTGGCTAACATCGGGTCCACTTGTGCACCCATAACACCTAGAGTCTTCCTGGATAAAATCAACGAGTGATCAATCAAGGTCAAAACCTCTATCAATCACCGAGAGTCTATCGGTGGTGATGCTTTTTTGCTCCTGGTTTGGCTACGCATCATGAGGGCTCGGTAGTGGTGGCCACTTCCTTCGCCAGAGGTAGTCAGCCAGACGCTAGATTGGCGGATCACGGGATCCATCTTCTAGTCCCTGGAGTGAGGCGGGGTTACCTAGGTGCCGATGAAACAGAGCCGTTGGCGGGCGATGGCGGCATTACCACATTACCTTGATGAGCGCATCGTCGTGCAACTTAAGGCTGGACGTGCGGTCGCGGGCTTTCGGCTCGGCCCGGTCCAGAGCCGGCTCGCCCCGAGCTGGGCTCACCCCGAGATGGTGACGGACCGAGTCGAGCCCAAAATGTTGGACCGCTGTGGGCCAAAAGCTCATCCGGCTCGGCTCGAGCCAGCCCGGCAGCTCGCGTTTTTTACCAGAGATGGGCAACACGATCGATTGGGATCAGGTCCAGGCATCCATCCCATTAGAGCAGGTACAATAAGGTCTAGTCAGCTGACTATAGAAGATTAAATAATATATTTTTGCTTAGTTGGAGGAGAGAGAAGAGGTGAGAGAAGGGGTGTTGGCTCTTATGCAAGAGAAGAGGTTATGTTTGGCGTCATGGTGAGGTTGGTGGCAGACCTCACAAGGTCATTGCTTCGATCTCTCCTGAAGATGGGTATGCGGAAGACGGCGGCGACAAGGACTTTCTGGAGCGTGTATGTACGCACTAAGGGTCTGCCGGACCGATTGTGCCACTTGCTCACTATTGTGCGACTTGTCAAGGCCTTCGGTTTTTAGATGTCGCGCGTTGGTGAGATGCCAGAGATATTGGTCCTGTTCATGGACAACCCCACCATCAGTATTCTAGGAACATCGAGTTGTCGCGTGTTGGTGGGCTTTGGTCTGATTTTTGTAATATCTCCTGTAAGATTTTGAGAATAATCTAATAAAAAGGTTATATGCATCTCTTGGATGCAAAGGCGGAGGTGTCTTTCCCCTTTTTTTTAAAAAAAAAGGCCGGGTTAAGCTAACTATAGATTGTTCGTTCAATGCTTGGTGGCGCAACAATGCTTGGTGGTCTCGATCTTTTTCTCGTAAGAAATATAATAAGGCAGGCGCAACGATGCTTGGTGGTCCATTACTCGCTTCCCGCCTTGGGGTCTTTGTTTCCGAAGACGGGCAGTGTGGGTAGCTCGATCTGGCTTGAATATACTTTTTCCTGTACTAGCGCGTGTAAAGATGAGGGGATGGAGCCCAGCAATTAGGCACGTACGCGTACCCCTACCCATAGGCACGTATCCCCACACATGCATATGGAATCCTTGTCGAACAGCGTCTCGGGCAGGCACCTCCCCGGCACGACTGATTCCGACCGCAGAAACAGAAAGGAAATGTTCATACGCGTCCGTGGCGTGGCGTGTCCTTGGTGGAGACGTGCAGAGAGAGGCTCACGGTCTGCCCGTCAGACCGAGCGAGCTCTAAAACTGTGCGCATTGAACGACACGGAGCAGCAGCAACCACCATGAGTACGTCGTCAGGGAGCAGCGTGCCACCGCCCACACGGACGGCAACTGCGTCACATGCCCATTTACGCCGCCGCAGGGTATCTAGCTACCAGCTTTAAAGATGGAGCAATCAAATCATACGACAGACAAAGTACTGGCCCCGCAGACATTCGGCGCGTCAAATCAAACATGTCAAGGATTAACAGTACTACTACTACTAGCACGCATGCTAATTAATTAGAAACTTTGTCAGCGACCAAAGTATCCCAAAAGAAAAAGAAAAAACAAAGCACCGCCGACGATCTCTTTACTCTTTTCCCCATGGTCTTTTTTCTTCTTCTTTGCCAAAGCAATCGGCGATCGATCCATCGAGCGAGCAACACGTGATACTAGTAATGGCGGGTACGCTCCAGTGATTAAGGAGATACACGGTCACGCTAATTTTATATAGTTTTATTGCTGCAATAGATCCTCAAATCACAAGCTGCACCGGCACACAGCTCTCTCACTGACTTTTCTTCTGGTAGTACTCGACTACTTACTACGTGGAGTGGAGTAATCAACTCGATCGTACGTGCTGCATGCATATGCATGCTACTCGACCCGTCGATCGTGCGATGGTTAATTAAAGCAGCAGTGGTGATAGCTAACTACGTCCGTCCGGTCGCTCCCATTCTTCACTTCGCCGCTGGCGGCCTGGGGCTGGCGCGTCGAGGAGCCTGCCTACGGCGGCGAGGACTTGGAGCACGGCTGCGGGCGGAACCCGACCCGCTCCTTCTCCAGGTCGTACTCCACGTGGTAGTTCTGCTGCTGGAAGCTGCCCAGGATGATGGCCGGCCCGCCGCCAGAAACCCCCGCGCCGCCGTCGTTGCTCGGCACGTCGGACACCACGGCCAGGCAGATGGCCTCGGGTGTGTTGGCGGCGGATGCGGCCGCGCTACCGTCGTCGGTGGGCGCTGGTCCGGCGGCCACGAAGTAGTTCTCGACGGGGAGCCGCATCTCGGCGCCGCCCTTGAATTTGAGGGACAGCTCGGGGAGGTCCATGGTCTTGGACCCCTGCGGGTGCGCGAAGCAGGGGCGCAGGCCCAGCGCGTCCTCGATGGGCCTTGAGCGGTTGTACCTGCCGCCCACCGCGGACACCATCGCGTCCAGGACCGGCTTGAACACCGTCGGGTCTAGGTAGGAGAAGGTCGTGCCGGAGTCGATGATGGCGCCGCCGCCGCCTCCTCCCTTACCGCCGGTCGAGGCAGGCGCGAAGGCTCGGGGCGGGAGGCGCACGGCCTTCCCGCCGACGGTGACGGCGGTCAGGGACAGGTAGTAGTACACGGAGTAGGGCGGGCCGGACGCCGCGTTCTTGAGCAGCGGCACGTACTGCGTCGCCGTCGAGGAGGAGGAGGAGGCGCCGAGGACGAGCTCGCCGCTGACGGCGGCGTCGTCGTCGAAGCGGCGGGAGAGGAGACAGTAGGAGAACCTGGTGACCCCGAGCTGCTGGGGCACGGAGGGCGCGCCGCGGCCGAACCCGGCGAGCCCGGTGGGCGGCTGATGCACGGACGCGAGGCTGCATCCCACGGCGAAGCCCCTCTTGGCGGCGCGGGCGGTGGTGCCCGCGCGGAGGGTGTCGGAGAGGAGGAGTCCGGAGGTGGACCCGGAGCCGTAAACGACGAGGTAGGGCGGGCAGACGCTGCTGGCGGTGGCGTTGCAGTTGGCGGCGCCGGGTTTGCAGGGCGGGGCGGGGGAGGCGGGGCAGGCGGCGAGGCTGGGCTTGGAGTGGATGTAGAGGCATTCGGGGCTGCGGCAGGAGACGAGGCGGGCGGTGGTGGAGTTCTTGGGGTGGAAGACGGGGAACGGCGCGGAGGAGGCGGAGGAGCAGTTGAGGCAGCGGTAGGAGGAGGTGCAGGGCACCCAGGTGAGGTGGCTGCCGGTGTCGAGGAGCACGGGGAGGGGTTGCGGGGGAGTGCCGAGGGAGAGGGAGAATGCGTAGCCGCCGTAGGAGTGCGGGTAGAGCGCGGTGTGGACTGGGGAGGAGGATGGTGCGGGGTTGGGGTGGTGGTGGCCGGCGCGGAGGTGCGTGGCGCGGGCTAGGGAGGCCTGCGCGAGGCGGGAGAGCGGGTGGTGGTGTGGTGTGGTGGTGGTGGTGGTGGCAGGGAGGTGGCGGTAGAGCGGGATCTTGGTGGTGGGAGGTACTGCGGCGGTGAGGAGGGGCAGGAGGAGGAGGAGGAGGAAGGAGGGGAGCGACGACGGCATCGGCATGGCGGCGATCTGGTCTGCCCGGCAGCTCGCTTCCGGAGCTGGTGATGAGTGAGTGATGAGTGAGGTGGGTTTGGGCGGTCCGGGTTTTAAGCTTTGGTTTGCGTCGTGTTTGGGAGGAAGCATCGGTGCCTTGCTTCGGGCTGGGCGGGCGGTGCGTAGTACGTACATGGTGTGGGGTCTACGGGCAGGCCATGATGGATGAGAGGTGGTCACGGGCGCGCGACGGAGGCGACACGGCGCGACCCGCGTGGACTTGGGGGGTGCGCTCAGATGGAGCGGCACAGCGTGTGAAATCCCGTGCAGGAACGAAGCGGTCGGCGTCGTCTGTAGCCCGGCTCCTACGATGGGCGCACATACGGTCGCGTCATCGGGCTGAACCTGAACCGATCGAAGTTATTTATTCGGAAAAAGTCCAAAGAAATCTTGAAGTTACGAGGAATCGTTCACCATAGCGGTTTTTTTTAATTTTGTTCTTTTTTTTATGTGCTTTGTGCATCCGCATGACCGATAGAACATGTGTTGTTACACAGGGTGGTTGTAACCGGTATCTTTACGATAATAATATGGAAAATGATACCCATCCCCCGGACGATCGACCGTCCGGGTCGCTCCAGCCGTGCGCCTGTCCCTATGGGCCCCATCCCTTCTCCCTTATCTTCTTCTCTCTCACCTACCCCGTACAATCCCGATCTCCACAATCCCCTCCCCAATCTCCGGCCGCGATCTCCTAGACGGCTGTCTCTTGGCGCCGACCACCCCTCTCCCCATTCAGCCCTCGGAGGTCGACATCATCCAAGGTCTCGTCGGTGCCCGGTGGTGGTGCTACCTGCACCGGTGGCGCTGCCCGCATCGTTCGTGCTACAACCGCGAGCAAGTGATGCCGACGCCGGTGGCGGTGCTGCCGTGAGCATGTCTACGGCACCCGGGTGGTGGCGCTGCCCGCGTCGGTGGCGGTGCTGCCGCGAGCACATGCTTCCCGCGCTAGTGGTGGTGCTTCCTGGAGCACGTGTTGCGGCACCCGGCGGTGGTGCCGCCCGAGCTGATGTTGGGTGCCTTTGCTCCGAGCGGTGGTGGCTTCTCCGACGATGGTGTCATCTCCGGTGATGTCGCTTTTTTGCTGCGAGGGGTGGGGTGCTATGCTACCAGCAGAGGGAGGAGCTGCTACAAGTGGTGGCCAGTCTTGCTGCCTTTGTGACTTTTCTTCTTCGGAGACGACAACTTAGCGGCAGGAGGCGCTGCTACAAGTGGTTGCCAGCGTTGCTACTATGTGACTTTTCTTCTCCGGCGACGGCAATCTCCGGCGGACATCGCCGGATGCTTTTTTCTATGATGCTACAATGGCATATTTTTTTATGCTACAAAGGTTCGTTGATTTTGCTAGGGTAGCACAATTTATTTGCTACAAGTTCTTCGGCAATGTCTCCGGTGGTATTTCCGGCGAAGTCAGATTTGCTACTATAGAAGACTTTTTGCTACAACCTATAAGTGATTTGCTACAATAGCACAAAGTTTTTGCTATGCGTTCTTCGACGAGGTCTCCCGGCGAAATCCTGCTTTGAGTCTCCGGTGAGGTCAACTTTGTCTCCAGCGAATTCTGTTTTGCTATATTAGTACAATTTTTTTGCTGCATGGTCTCCGGCGAGGCGTTCTATTTTCTGAAACAAACCTTTTTTTGCTTCGGAAGCAAAAGCGGGGACATATGCAGCAAAAATGTGTGTTTTGCAGCAAAAGCGGGATTTGGGGCGATTTTTGGTGGAGACGTGTCGCGCAGGGGAGGAGGACGATGGGAACTCCCCATCGTCCGGGGGACGCCTAGCAGTTTCCTAATAATATAAACTCTTTGTCAAAAACAAATTAGGGTATTAAAACCCCGAACTTTGAATTCCTTAAATTGACACTCTATCAACCTTATATCTGTTTGGCGCATTGGGAAAACGATGAATTTGACCGGGACAATACGCTACTCGCATTGACAATAGCTCACCGGAGTGGCGACAATGACGGAGGAAGGGAGAGAGTACACGACCGAGCTCCTAGTGTCTCGATGCAACATGGGAGAGGGAGGTCATGGTGGAGCCAGTCAGTGATGAGCACCGAAGCACGTGGGAGGGAGCTCCAGGACGAAGCTGGGCAAGGTGGCGCCTGGCACGCACCGAGAGTCGGAGGGGATCCAGGCTGGAACATCGAATTGAAGACGCTGGCAGTGCTCATGTAGGTCTTCGTCGCGTGGTCATTCCTAAAGAAGATTCTTTGTTTGAGCAATGACTCCCTTTCCAGTACCGTTCGTCAACGTGTAACCTCTAATACCTCTTTTTATAAAGATATTAACTACTCAAATCAGGTGGGATGTTGTAACATTAGGTATCATGTTTACGTGCTTTTGTGTATGTTTTTAGAATTTGCATTTTGGGGTAAGGACCTGCATGTAATGTTACAGCCTTTCAAATTAGCATATTTTAGAAACATATCGAACTTTCATCCCGCATTATCTGTGCCAAATTGGATCATTGTTTACCTCAAACCATTCAATGCGCTATCTCCATCCTCTCATTCATCTCTATACTAGAACAATTAATTAGGCCCAGCCCTTCTATCATCGGCCTTGTTGAACTAATTACTTTCGTCTTTGTGCCACCTCAAAGAAGACATTTGATCATGGGCTTTTTTTTGTGATGAGGCTAGTTTAAACTATGTTTTTTCTCCTTTCTACACCCCTCTTGACACAAGTTTTGCACATCCAGTTCTCTTATTAGAAACTCCCTATAGATATACTTCTAGGCTTACCGAGTTTGATGGAGTCATATCGGCGTGCCTCGGTCCCAAGTGTATCCTCCAAGGGTTGGCTCGCGACGGTGTTGCTTCCTCCATTGGCAATTGCTCGCCGGAGTGGCGACAATGACGGAGCTCGTAACCTCTAGCGTTAGCACGCGCTGCAGCAACGAGCTCCTCCACGTTAGCCATTGATGGGTCTTACTTGTAATGTCAGCGAATCCAGGTTGAAACAGCCTAAGGTTTAAAATAGACCGGGATCCCAGAGTTTGGAGTGCCGATTTCCGGAATTAAGGGTTCAGGATTTGGTTGAGCTTTCATCTATGAATTCAAGGTTTGTTTTTAACTTTTGTCTGATTATTTCCACGACGCACGCGGTACCGTTTAATTCTGCACCTATTGTTGGTTCACGTGCGCCACAACAATCGATTTGTGATCGAAATGCTCGAAATGGGAGGCGGCCAAGGCCGTCCGTCCGTCCGTCTCTTCTATAACAAGGTTCGAACCCCATACCTTTGCTTGGCCCGCATGCATGTGTGAAACCGTGAATGCACTGACACGGACATAAAGACACGGTATGCTATTTCCCATCTTAATTCAATGGGCACAACGCCTTATCGATTACGGGGCTCCGTCAACTTATTATATTTAGATCATCTATTGCCGGGAGATGTTACTTGCCTAAATCCGGCGCTATTTCAGCACCTATAGCCGGGAGATGTTACTTGCCTAAATCCGGCGCTATTTCCGGGCGTATTGAATTAATGCACTAGCTATCTGAATCAAAAGTCTCAACTGATGAAAAAGGTTAGACGTGTATTATATTCTTAACACTCTCCCTCATGTCTAGCCTATTTTAATCCTTAGCGTGGGTTCGGTGCAGGCCGCATAATTTTTTTTTAATACTACGTGAGCAGCAGGATCTTGAATTTGAGACCCCTTGGCTCTGATACCATATTGAATACTAGCCATCTGAACCAAAAGTTCGAACTGATGGAAAGGGCTAGGTGTGTATTATATTCTTAACACGACGATGGGTTGGAGGACGTGGAGGCAGATCTTGGCCAAGCAGTGGTGGCAGAAAGCGTTGGCACAGAGCTCGGTGTGGTTGTCGGCGTGCCCGTGGAGGGGAGGCCCGCGTCCAGAATGGCGTTGTGGCGCGCCACGTACCACGCCTTGACCTTGGGACTCATCGACAAAGTGTCCTCGCCTCCCATAAGGAATGTCAGGTCCGTGTTCCTCTTCTTCGCAGCAAAGTTGGCCTTGAGCAGATCGAGCTTCTTGCCTTGGTTCTGCAGCAGCTGGCTCCACCTTTCTTCGGACTTCTCCTCCCTCTCGTCGGTATAGGCTTTCGCATCGGCCATGCACTTATCGATCGATGCATGAAGTTGTTCGGTAGTAAAACCCATGGCCTTCAACGCCTTGGAGTTCTTCTGATCGAGCTCCGGCCTTCATTCCACGGCAGCTAGGGGTGGAGCTTCCGGGTTTTAGACGCCGTCCTTGGCCTTGGCGAGTGACACGCTGGTGTCTGCCCACTTCTACCACTTCTCGATCATGTGGAACACATGGTGAAACTTGAAGTTGGTCTTCGTGTCCTAGCGGTACATGGCTAGAGCGCAGGCTAGCTGCAAGGCGAAGTGTCAGTCGCAAAAACAGCATGAACTCGATGCAGGGATGACATGGTCTCGGCAGAGGGACGCCGAGTTGCATACCTTGTTGTTCATGCTAGCGTCGCTGATTGGGCAATTCTCGATTTTCTCTTGGATCCCATGCCATTTGCTACACGCTTGCTGCATAAGCCCGCAATGATTCGTCATGGCCTTCTCACCTCGATCCATGTGGATCTTGTTGAAGTATGGATCTATTAGGTTGCGTACATCGAACGCAAGCTTAATACGCCTCCAATAGTTCTCCGAGTTTTGATTCGTGCCCGTGATCGCGTCGAGGCTCACTGACTTTCATGATTCGGTGAAGCACTCGCCTTCAAGGGCGATCCACTTGATGCGGGGCTCGGCAGACGATGCCATCTTTGGCTTCTTCATCATGTTCCTCCTGTGTCGGGCCATCGCCGGCTTCTTCTTCCGCCTGGCTGTCGGCGAGATCTTGCGAGTCAAGGCTGTGCTCGACGTAGGTGCGGGATTTCTCTTGCGTGAAGATCGAGCCCCTAGTGGTGACAGAGCCGGAAGCGATCGTCTCTTCCATGTAGGAGTCACCCGACATTTCGCCGAACATGTTGCAGGTATCGTTGTCACCGAGATGGGCGGAGGATCCAACACCTTTGCTTTGGACGAATGCCAGGGGACCACGGCGCAGCGTCGACGAACCGGCGTACGAGGGAGATCCGGCATACGGCACGTTGATGTCGTCGTTGAAGCCGCGGGAGGGGGGGAGGGGGCATCCGCGAGGTGCGGGACAGTGGGGGAAGACCATGTTGGGGTTGAATCCGCCCAGCTGGACACCTTACCAGTGACGCCGTAGTGTGGCGCTTTCCTGCCTCTGATGGCGATTTTGCAATGCCGCTAATGAGGGTTTTTTATTACTATTGTAACATGTCGAGTAGACCTTTTGCATCACTAACGCTTTGAGTAGGGATTAAGCGGCTAATATTTTGTAAATCCATTATAGAACGTAGATAATTGGGGAATGTTTCAAAACTTTATTAATTATTTACAGTTGCGTTACTGCTGGATATATGTACAAAATTGTGTCGTAGTGAAGTCTGGAATGTCACATCTAATCTACTGAAGGTCCGCACGAATCATGGATACAACTTTTGTTTATTTTTAAACTTTTCCACAAGTACTATAATTTGAGAACATCAATTCAAACTTAATTTTATGAAACATTTTGAACAACTACGCAACTTGTTTTGTATATCTAAGGTTTATATGTGTTATTTTAAATATGTCCGGAAACTCAGAGATATCCACTTAAACTTACATTTTATAGATCTAGAAATTCTTTGAGTTGCTCTAAGAATGTTTTACAAACACAATATAGTGGAGAAGGTACTCACTTGATACATGCATTTTGTATCACCTATTTTGCGTCAAATAGTTGGTTTATGATATTATTTACATCAACATTGCATTATTATCAATTTTTAGATGATTTGTGGGATATTTGTTCAAAATCTCATTGCATTGGTATTTAATCATGCGAGGCAGACATTGCCCTTTTCATATTTTTATGTTTGAAGGACCTTCCAGACACCCAAGATTATCACATCCGCCGCCTTGCAGTGCACCATTTTCAGGTCAAGAGTGATGGCATGCTTATCGATCAGTTGCTCGTGGCGGAAACTCGCGGAAGAAGTGAGGAGGGACGCGTTCTCATCGATGAGACACCGGAATGCGACGATGACGCGAGGGAGGCAATGGAGGGGGACTTCATTAGGAGGAGTTGTGGACGAGCTTGAATTAGGGTTACCAATTGTTTTTCGGAGAACCATAGCACATTCAGAACTTGTTTGTACCGCCTTGGGCCCGGGGCACATCTAATGCCCGCCTATGGGATATTTTGGCGCGGTGTCGATTTTCCTCGGTAGTATGAATTATACTAGTCACATTTTTGGCACTAGTATAAACTTTTATGGGACTTTGGATGCATGAAAATAGATGAATGACGTTATTACTTTGACGTACCATAAAACACTTTCGAATCATACCTTTTTATTCTCAAAAAAGGAAAACAATGCATGGTCTATTTTACTTAGGTTGATTTTATTTCAGATAGAAGGCGGTGCCGTTTACGTACTTGTACAGGAAGAGGTGTAGGGGACACATCCCACATATAATGTGGCTGCTGTTGTCAAGGAGAATCGAGAGCGGCTGTGGGGGCGTGCCAAGGGAGATGGAGAATATGTGAGGACGTGAAGAATAGGAGCATTTAGAGGACTGAATTGCAAAGAGTGTTTTTGCATCTCATACATTTGCAAAATTGTGAAAAACTTAAAACTTCGTTATAAAAGGGTTACAAGTGATTGAGATTGAACTCTTGTGTTGAAGTTTGACTTTCATCAACACTAGGATTTGAATTCAAACAAAATAAACTTGTAATTTCAACAAATAGGATTTTAAAATGATTTTCATCTTAGTTTGAGTGTAATGCTCGGTAGAGCGGGACCTTGGTAGGCGCTGCGGCGGAGAGGAGGGGTAGGACGAGCAGGAGCAAGCAGGGGAGCGGCGACGGCATCGGCATGACAACGATCTGTTCTGCACGGCAGCTCTCGAGCGAGCTGGTGATGAGTGAGTGATGAGCGATGAGTGAGGTTTTTTTTTTCTTTTCGAAATGGGTATGCCCCGGCCTCTGCATCCTTGGATGCACACAGCCCTTTATTAATAGTTCAAGAGAAAAATACGTGTAGTTATTATAGCTCAAAACACAAAATGGAAGATGCCCAGATCAACCAACTGGTAAACAAATGGGTCTCACAAGAGAGAGGAAAAGAACGCAGCTAAGCAGCTGTTAATCTACTAGAATGCTGCCACGAAGCCTAGCTGAAAAAATCCGATGTATTAGTTTTAAGCTTTGGTTTGCGTCGTGTTTTGGAGGAAGTATTGGTGCCTTGCTTCGGGCTGGGCGGGCGGTGCGTAGTACGTACGTGGTGTGGGGTCTACGGGCAGGCCATGATGGATGAGAGGTGGTCACGGGCGCGCGACGGAGGCGACACGGCGTGGACTTTGGGGGGACTCACTCAGATGGAGCGGCGCAACATGTGAAATCCCGTGCAGGAAGGAAGCGGTCGGCGTTGTGTGTAGCCCAGTTCCTACGAATCTACGATGGGGGCACGGGCGGTGGTGCCACGGGGACAAACAGGGTAGTATGTCGAGTCAAATATGTGCTCACTCGTCACAAACACGCACAACGGTCGCGGCAGTGGCGCACCGGGCCGAGCCTCAAGAGCATCTACGTACTCCCTCTGTTCAGAATCGATTTGTGATCGCCGGGCGGGCACCTCTCGGAAATGCACTACTAGTACTAACAGCATCTCTAGCAGTAACCGAAAATAGCAAACCATAAATGTCGGAGTACAGGACGCTGAATCCGCGAGTACTCGCTTCGCGGGAGGCGGCGCCGAACAGTGCCCATAAAATCTAAACTGAATAATTTGAATTTGTGAATAGAGGAAGAACAGCCTTCGCGGCAAAATTCAGGAGACGAACACCGCGGATTTGTTCGATTTCAGCATAATTACATACTAATTCTAAACACCGCGGATTTTAGTTCCGAGCTGCTGGTGAGTGAGTGATGAGTGATGAATGAGGTGGGTTTGGGCCGCGTGGTGTGTGTGGTGGTGCTCACTCGTCACAAAGACGCACAACGGTCCGTACGACGGAAAAAAAAACGCACAACGGTCGCGGAACCGGCGCGTCGGCCTGAGCGTGAACAGATCGAGGGGAGGTGATTTTCCGGCTCTCACCTGACCGAAATGCTCTTGTACAGTGTACTAAAACCTCATCCCCTTGGCCTGATGCATCATGAATGTGTTAAACCGTCAATACACTGGCAAAAGACATAAAGACACGATATGCAATTTTCAATGCGCACGGCGCCTAAATTGGTGGGCGTAGTACAGACAAAGCCAGGGGCGGAGCCAGGATTCAGACATGGGGGGCGAAAATTCGATGACCATAAAAAATATCACAATATATTAAGTCTCAAAAAATATTACTAGTAAATCCACACAAATATTTGAATACATTTTCAACACTACGGAAGAAAATTACATGTCTATTAGCTTAAACTCTGCTTTACGACCACCTGTGTCAAATAAGTTGATAATCTCATCAGAACTAATCTTTGCACCTATTTCCTTTCCAATATAGAAGATCATATAATGTCGAAGAAAATCATCTCCCATTCTATTTCTAAGACGTGTCTTGATTAGTTTCATGGCTGAGAAAGTTCGCTCGGTAGTTGCAGTTGACACTGGAAGAGTTATGACTAACCGCAATAATCTATCAACCATTGAGTATGTAGCAATAATCTATCAACCATTGAGTATGTAGCAGCTTTACCTGTTTTAAATAGTCCAACTGTCAAATCAGCAAGTGAAGACAAACATTTCAGCTGCGGGTTATTGCAAACATCCAACTGAAAATGGGGAAGCTGAGACTCCACTTGAGCCCTTTCTTGAGTAGAAAAATCTTCTGGGTAAAACTTTTCAACTAGTGTGCATATTTTTGAGATATCAAAAGAATCATGCATTGGATCCAAAGATGCGCAGAGTGTCATGAGCTTTGTACTTTGGATACCAAATCGATCATTTATCTCAACCAGTTGTTGATCTATAGCAACATTGAAGACGTCTGCTTTGTAGTGATGTAGTGTCGTTGTGTTATCATGCTTGTTGCGTGACCTTGTCACATCAACGTACCTACAAATTGCCATACATATTAGTACCAGAGTTAAGTAAGTATGATAATACATATTCTAACTTATAATTTTACAAGGAGAGGGGTATTACTTGCGATTTAAATCCGGAACCTCAATGTCATGCTTGATACAAAAAGACTGAACCTCCTCCAAGAGAGATTCCCAACCATTTTCTCTTAACTTACCAAGCAACACTTTTGTGTTCGAAACTGAATCCAATGCATTTAAAATATCAATGGATTTCTTTTGAAGGGTTTGACATAAGACATCTGTGATCTTCATGATTTTCTCCATTAGATGCAGAATGAACACAAAATCAAATGACATAATTATTTTTAGAGCACCTACAGCATCTCCTCTAGAATATTTTGAGACTGATCGATCAGTTGCTACACTATGTAGGACAGCAACCGTAGCACCAAACATCTTAAGTAAACTCTGAATAGACTTGAACTGAGAACTCCATCTAGTATCCCCGGGTCTTTGTAAAGATCCTATCTGATTTGCTCCTTTTCCTGTATCAAGCTCGTCCAACTCAATTTCATGTTCAATTTCTGCAGCTTGATTTGCTAGTAACTCATCATTGCGTTTAGGCGACGCACTAACAACATTTATAATGAGTATAGCATGTTGGAAAAAATTGTGCACCTCATGTACCTCTCTTGATGCCGCAACAAGAGCCAATTGCAACTAATGAGCCATGCAATGTACATAATAAGCGTAAGGGCACTCATTTAAAATTAGAGCTTTTAACCCATTCCATTCACCTCGCATGTTACTTGCCCCATCATATCCTTGTCCTCTTATATCTTGGATGTTAAAATTATTGTCCGCAAGAACATCACAAATTTCCTATTTGAGTGTCAATGCAGCAGTGTCACTGACATGAATGATATCAAGAAAACGCTCATTTATGAATCCCTCACTATTCACAAACTGGAGGACCAATGCCATTTGCTCTTTTTTTGATTCATCTCGAGCTTCATCCACCATTATACAAAACTTGCTAGTACCAATTTCTTCTCTAATATTCATCTGAACCTTTCGAGAAAATAACTTAAGTATTTCTTGTTGAATAGTATGGGAGATGTATTTCGCATTATGTGGAGCGTTATCCAATACAACCGCATCCACATCCTTGTTGTAAAAGGCCAATAACTTAACCAATTCAAGAAAATTACCCTGGTTTATGGATCCTCGAGATTCGTCATGGCCCCTATAAGCACAAGCTTGGAATGTTAACCACCTGGTGAAATCAACAAGGAAAAAATTGTTACTAACATGCTTACTACAATATATAATATGCTACTCTGTAGGATAAAAAAATATTACTTACCTAATGCAATCAATTGTAACTTTAAGCCTTAGCCTTGCATCTAAAACCTTTTTTTAGTTGCTTGTACAATTGCCTTGTCAATGTGGGTCATACTATTTGTCAGATTATCAAAACATCGAACATAATAATTATGAGCTGAGTTGGAATCTTTGCCCATGTGGGTTAACAAAGCACAATCTTTACCATCATTCACCTTCTTCCAATTTATAAACCCCTTCACTGTGAATGTATCCGAGCCACACTTTCCACTTGGTTTTTTTGTGAAGACAAAACAAGGCAGACAATATGCACGATGCGTGGAAAGTGAATACTCTAGCCAAGGAAAATTTGTGAAATAGCTGAACTGAAATCAGCGATGAATTTTTCTTTTCCATTATATGGATACTCTCTCATGTATGGCTGATAAGGGCCTTCCGTAATATAGAATCTCCGTGCTTCTTCTTGCTTATCAACAGGAAGTTCCCAAACCTGTTGGCGCTTACCTGGATCCCTTTCATATGCTGTGCTTCCAATTCTATCTTGTTCTAAAACTTTTGTTGGTTCCACAGTATTCTGATCATTAGTTTGCATATCAACCGGATTGGGACTGTCATCTACAATAGCTCGCTGCTCCAAAGATGGATTTGCATTTTCAGAAATAGTAATCTTGGCACTTGAAGTTGAACCAAGTCGGCTGTAAAAGAAATCTACTCCCCTCTGTCCAGGTGCCTTTCTCTTCATCTTCAAGCAAAAACAAAATTACAAAAGACTCGAATTAATTAACTAAGCCACCGTTTTCAATGATACATTATACTAATGATGAAAATGCAGAGGCGCAGTACATTTGCGTTCCCGACTTCCCGTCAAATAAAAATGATATACTCCCTCCGACCCATATTAGTTCACTCAGATTTGTCTAGATACGAATGATACATCCGTATCTAGGCATCTAAGTCAACTAATATGGATCGGAGGGAGTAATATACAAGGGCATGATAGTATACTATTGGATCAATAGTTACCTTTAGGTCTCCCGGAGACCGGAGAGCAAAGTCTATCTTCCAGCGGTATGAGACAGAATTGCAAGGTCAATGGCAGCAGGCCAGCAGCAGCAGGCGGCACTGCGGCAAGCCGGCGATGGCGATTGGCACTTTGGCAGCCTGCAGGCGGCAGCGGCGAGCGGCGCAAGACCTACCTACCAACGCAGGATTAGAGTAGAGGCGGCAGACACGCACGCAAACACAGCTTAGATGAACCGATCAGATTGATTGCTTGGTTTTTTTCCTTTGAGCATTGATCGCCTGGTACCTAACCTAGTACATCGGTATGGGCTGTTGTATATTGGGCTGACTTAATCGTTGGGCATTAATGCATGGATCAATTAGTTAAAAACTAGACGCTAATTAGGGGATTCACTTCTGGCCACTAGTAAGTATATACAGCAGTATACTAGTACTATTACCTACTGAAAAACGTTGTTGTGTGTTGTGTGTGGTGGTGGATGGGTGGGTTGGGGGTGTTTGGGGGGGGGGGGGGGGGCGGACAAAGCGCACAGGAATCGAGCGACAGGACCCAAACTATTGTACCACCTTCAGCTCACCGAGGAAATGTGTTTTTCTTTTCGTTCGCTCTAATAAAAGACTGTGATTGCGAGGGTATCATCTCATCTTCAGTTTTTTCGTCCGCATCATGTGGTAAAAATTATTGGACTTTGTTTCCATCATAAACATTACTGTATTCGACAAAAATCATGCTCATATGAAAATAGATAAAAATCCGTGTGAACATGATTGTCGGTGAGTTTCTTCTTCTTGTTCTCATCCTCGACCACCAGCTTTTTCACCGGAGCAACGTCGGTTCCATCGATACGCGGGCGTCATGCATGAGAGCCTTCCAAAAGAGGTGGTTTTTCACTGTGAGTTCTTGAGCAGGGGTGCCCTAAAGGGCCGCATCCAGGGAAGTCGCCGGCATCAAACACGATGTGTATGCAGTACATAGTAACGTGTACATAAAATACATAGTACTCCCTCCGTCGCAAAATAGATGCCCGAATTTTGTCTAAATTTGTATGAATCTAGATACTAAATAGCATCCAGATGCATCCAAATTTAGAAAAATTTGCGACATCTATTTTGAGATAGAGGGAATACAATATTTGTAACACTAGTATATCCTAAACTAAGATATTTAAGAATGCTTTTTTTTGTGGGTAGATATTTGAGAATGTTAAAACATACATATATGTAAACATGATATTATACATCTACTATGGAAATTTTATTTCTTAGACAATGTATTTTGTATTGTACTTTAGTTTACTCGAGTAACAAACTTAAGAGAAGCTAACACAAAATACCATTAACAAATTTCAAGTTTGATCATGTATATTTATATGTACTATCAAATTCTACATATTCATCTTTGGCTGCACAGTTACACGATTAGTTCATTTATTTTAATATAAAGCATACTAATTGAAACATTAAGTCGAAGTTCAAAAATAAGATATATTGATTACAAAGAATTATAGAAAATAAAAATGTTTAATATAAATATTGCCCGTGTCTTTATCGAAATAAATAAATAAATATTGTCCATGTGTAGATTGAAAAGAACGAAAGGATGAAATGTTCAAACCAGATAGATATAGATATAGATACATATTTTTTATATGGTTGGCGTTCTATTTAGATGGAAAAATTATAGTTTTTTATTATATTGTAACAGTTTTAATTCCAAGAGATAAGATTTACCTTTTATCAATTCTCACATCAATTTTCTACTGAATTTCTTAATTTTAATTTTTATATAGGTTTTTTGGATTACTAATTGTAGCATACAACTGATCCTACTTTAGATCGTTCTGTAGTATTATGTAAAAGAGGCCATATGCAAAAAGATTTTCTTCTCTTCCAACAAGGAAGCCCATCTTTTGGCTTCATGCATACATGTGTGAATCGTAAATACATGCTATGATTGATGGATCAGACTATCAAATGGTGGTCACGCGTGTTGGCTCTCTGGACTTGGGGCACGATTGTTTCCCCGCATGGAGTCAAACTTGGCCCCCGGGAGGCAAAAACAGGTTGATTAGATGCCTCGCAATGCGCATCTCAAAAAGCACCTATGGGTCAAGTCCTTTTGGAATCATATTGACCGTTTCAAGTAAGCCACTCTCGAGGTTGGCTCCAAGATGCAAAACAGGGTGTAGTATCCACAAGCTTGCGTTACCATATGGAGATAGCGGGAGCTCGAGTTGCAGCAAAAATGGATGCGGGAAAATTTTGGTCTCCTCCCGCAAAAGCACCCCCATGTTTTCTACCCTCAGTCCTCACCTCACAAATCCAAACCACCATTTTCCCCTTCTAGATCGCTTCTCTGGTCGTTGAGCAGGTAAGCAACATAGTCCACTCCGGTTTGCGGCGGTGGCAAGGCTACTACATCCTCTTTCTCGACTTGTGGCAAGGCCACTCTGTGTGGTCTACCTGCACCGATGGGTGTAAGTAACCTCACCTACATTTTGTTTGGTATATTTGGGAATGTTAGATCTTGGTAGGGTACTATGGCAGATATTGTACCTCACCTCCACCTCCAAGCATGTCTTATTTACTTGGCTTGTTTACCTAGCTTGTTGTATGGTAGATTCTTGAAATATATGACTATGCTTGTAGTGTGGTAGATTATTGAGCATGCTAATGTCTTGTTTACCTTGCTAGTTGTAGATCTAGTTATTGTCTATGCAACAACTTATGTTGAGTTAGATATGTCATGTGTGATCAATGATAGAGTCATTTTTGCGATGAAAAAGCTAGGCTCCAGTCACGGTTGGTGAGTCGCAGATCCCTTAGTATGTCGATGATTCTCCGCCCATGACTCAGAATGTAGAGGTGGCTCAGAATTCAGAGTTTTCTCAGAATGCACATACTGGAACCTTGTCACGTAGCACTATGGAGAGCCTTGTGACGAACTAGTTTCAAAGGTGTCTGCAAGGACTGTGAAGGCGCAGAAGTTGCACAATGCAAAGTCCGGAAGGATGCACATAATGCGTAGATTGCACGGACAAAGGGAACCATTAAGTGGCTTCCGTTCATGTCCTCTTTTGTTCTATAGAAGATGTGCGAGGCCATCCAGAACATCGTCCGGACAGACATAAGGTCTTCAAGGTGGTCCATTTGAGTGTCGTCGCCAAGGCTCTGTTTGAGCATTGTGAAGATGAGGAGTTTATAGCATAAAACCACCACTTTTCTGCAAAAATTTCGAAAAACCACTAGTTTACGTTCTAATCGCAGAAACCACCACTCTACTGTAGATTTTTTACAATGTGCGCTAACCGCCCGATTCAGGCCGATTGACGCTGGTTCTGACTGGTGGGGCCCACTCATCAGGCACGACCGTTAACGGATGTCTGTGTAGGGGGTAAAGGGCGGTAGGTTTTCAGTTACGGCCTCGCGCGTACTCCTCCTCATCCTGCCTCCCACCCCCCGATGGCGGCTAGTACTCCTGACGGCGGTGACCCTCTCGGCGGCGGCAGATTCGATTCGTCCGTCGAGGACATGGATTGGAGGAGTGGTGGGTATGAATCGGGTGTGCAAAAACCCTTGGAGACGGCACGCGGTCACCGGCACATCGTGCGGCGGCGGCTCTGGCGCGTGCGGTTTTAACATCGTCGGCGAAGAGCAGCCACCGATGGGGATCTTCTTTTGGAGGCGTCGAGTTAGTTCCCTTCCATCTCTCTGCTACTTCCTCTCCCCTGTTATTTCTTAATCAGTGTTATGCATAGCAAAATAGGGTTGACTAGATTACTAATGTATGAAATTAGTATTGTTAGCACTTCCATGTAATATTAATTATAGGAAATCACCACTGTAGTGAACATATTATCCTTAGGTATCACATATTATCCCTGTTGAGGCATGTGTCTTGTTAACTGAATGTATTTCTTTAATTTTCTATATTCAGTTTGGACGATGAAATTTGGGACATCAGGTTTAATATCCCTGGTGAAGACAATTTAGAGAGGACCTTGAACTTATCTGATATCACTGTATTAAATCGGAGAGCATTGATTGAAGGACAAGGGTATGATTACAAAGATACAATCTACTATGTTAGAGAGGAAGGAAAAGGAATAGAGGGAATGGAAGCATTGGACAGCATGTCAAAGGTTGAGCAGATGATAGAATTGTATGACAGTAGCAAAGTGTTGAACTTGACTGTCATTAAGCATACAACTCTGATATTCCTGCTGGAATAAACCATAATCACTTGGAAGCTGAGCAAGCAGTAAATGAGGCAACCTTTCTCCATGTTGACAATGATAGAGTAACACACATTAGTGATGATGAAGACGATGAGTTCTATCCTATTACTATTGACATTTAAGATGTGCTTTTCATTGGCACTCAACAAAGCTGCAATATGGACAAGGGACAGAAGCATGTGCCATATGGTTCTGTTGATGATTCAGATGATGACATGATCTGGAAACCATGTCAGGTTAACCTTGAAGAAGATCGTAACAGAGCAGTTACAGAGGAGCTTGAACTGATGAAGAAATTGAGGAGGCAAAGGACAGAAGAAGATCCTGAAAATGTGCTGATTAAGGACATACTTAGACAGAAGAAGAGGAAAAGAGAAGACCCAAATCACATTGAAGGGGAAACTGATGTAGAAGAGATTTATGAAGAAGAAGAAGAACAAGAGTCAGAAGAAGATGAAGTCCATGAAGTTGATTTTTTGCCAAAAAAGGTAGTGCCAAAGAGAGTAGGACCTACTAGTAGATCACATTATGAACCAGACCCAATAGAGCCAGATTTCTTTGTGCCATCATGTGATGAGGAGGTCAGTCCTGATGAATTGGCTGATAGTGATGATGATGGATTTGTAAAGAAATTTTCTTTGCCAAGTGGGAACAAGAGGAGGCTGAAGAAGATTAAGAAGAGGGTTTGGTATGATGAGATGTGGGCAGATGCACATGAGCAATTTTCTTTGAAAGTGTGCTTCAAGGATGTCTATCAGTTTAGAACTGCTCTTAGGAATTTCCATATAGCTCAACTAAGAAACTTTGCATATCACATAAACAATCCAGACAGAATCATTGCATGGTGTAGTGAGAGAGCAGCTTCTCAAGTAAAGGGGAAATGTGCTGATGAATACAAGGGTTGTCCCATCTTCATTTCAGCTTCTACAATTTCCCATGAGAAAACTTTTTGTATTAGAAAGTTCAATAGTGTGCACACATGTATTCCACATGGAGAGAACACCAGGGTATCAGTTGATTGGTTGGCTTTGCACTCTGAGCAAGCAGTGAGAACTGATCCTAACACTTGTGTGGACACACTCATTGACAATGCCAAGCAAAACTTTGGTGTTAAGGTGCCAAGGAGCAAGGCCTACAGGGCAATGATTAAAGCATTTAGATCTGTGATGGGTGATCAAAAGAAGCAGTACACAAGGTTGAGGGACTATCTATAAGCAATCTTAGACACTAATCCAGGCAGTAGATGTGTTGTCACCACCAAGGAACTAGTGGAGCACCCTAGTCCCAATTCAAGATTTCATGGTCTTTTCATATGTTTAAATGCTTCAAAGGAAGGGTTCTTACATGGATGTAGACCTTTTATAGGTACAATTACTATTGACTACCATTGCATCTGTTTTAATTTATGTTTGCACTGCAGCTAACAATTGTTAATAATTATGCTTGTCATTTGAAATTAGGTCTCGATGGTTGTTTTCTAAAATTGACCACTGGCCAACAAATCCTTGCTGCCACCGGGAGAGATGGCAATAATAATATTTTCCCAATTGCATATGGTGTTGCTGACAAAGAGGACATTGCTAGTTGGATGTGGTTTCTCACCCAGCTGAGATATTGCATAGGAGAGGCAGGGAAGTTTGGCAGATTCACTTTCATCTCTGATAGGCAAAAGGTTAGGGAACAATCTATATTTTTCTTCACTGTCTTTGTGTAAACATATTGTCTATACATGTTCCTTACACATATATTTTCTGTTTGTTATGGTCTACTTAAAGCAATTGGTAAAATATTCCCAGATTCCCCACAAAGGTTCTTCTTGAGGCATATCTATGCCAACTTTCAGTCAGCTGGGTTTAAAGGAGAAGAGTTGAAAAAACATATATTTTATGCTAGTTACTCATATACCAAATCAGGGTTTAACAAAGCAATGGAGCTGCTGAGAAGAGATTGTGAGGAAGCCCACAACTGGATGATGCAAATCCCTATGGAAGCATGGTGCAAACATGCTTTTGATACAAATTGCAAGACTGATCTAGTTGTAAACAATCTTAGTGAAGTGTTCAACAAAATGATACTGGATGTGAGGGGTAAGCCTATAAGGACAATGCTTGATGGAATCAAATACAAGCTCATGGTTAAGTACAGTAAGGTTAGGCAGAAAACAGAAACAACAAGGTGGGAAATTACTCATTTCTATGCTGAGAAGTTAGAGGAGGCAAAGAAACATTCTAGGGAATGCAAAGCAAAAAATGCTGACATTGGTCTGTGGCAAGTTAGCACAAAGGGGACAGATGTACATGCAGTTGATTTGAGAGCCATGACTTGTGGATGTAAAGCATGGGATCTCACTGGCATCCCATGCAACCATGCCATCTCTGTCACTTCCAAAATCAAGCAACACCTAGAAGATTATGTACATGACTTCTTCAAAAAGGACATGTACACAGAAGCATTCAAGCATGTAATATACCCTGTACCTGGCCCTGATGAGTGGCCTAAGACAGATACTAGGGACATTGATCCTCCTGTTTTTAGGGAGAGGCTAGGAAGAAAGCAAACAGTTAGAAGGAAAGGTGTCCATGAGGTGCCTGCACCTAGGGACAGCTCAAGGATGGGGAGTATCACATGTAGCAACTGCAAATTAGTTGGACATAGGTTTACTTCATGTCCTATGCAGTTAAGGCCAGAACTACAACTTAGAAAAAGTCAGCACCAAGTAAGTATGCCAAATCAGTTGGACATAGATTTACTTCATGTCCTATGCTTCATTATGTGTGTCCATCTTGTAAATATTGTACACTAAATTTTTTGTGCAGTCAAACAAGGAAAACTTCACTGAGGAGGCAGGCACTTCAAGGGCAACAACACAAAGGGCTCCAGGACAAAGGGCAACAACACCAAGGGCTCCAGTAGCATCATCTTTTCCAGCACAAAGGGCAACAACACCAAGGGCTCCAGTAGCATCATCTTCTCCAGCACAAAGGGCAACACCAACAGCAAGGCCTCCTCCAGCAAGGGCAACACCAGCATCATCTTCAGCTGCACCAAGGACTAGTGGCAAAGAGCCCAAACTAACTTATAGGATGCATGGATACCTTAATGCAGAGAAGCACAACAGCTACAAAGGCTCCAGAAGCTCAAAGAAGTGATGGCCTATGTTGTTTTAGCACTGTTCTGTTTGACTATGTTGTTTAAAACTATCTGGTGGAACCATATTTGTGAAAGTATGTGCTAGTTTAAGACTATGTTGTTCTAAGACTATCTTCTGTATGGCTGTTGTTCCAAGACTATGTTGTGTATGAATGTTATGTATGAATGTTGTACCAAGACTATGTTGTGTGTGTAAGACTATGTTCTGTATGAATGTTTTACAAAATGCATTCTTCATATTACAATGTATTGTCACAATATATCACACTTGGAATTCAATAACATTAAACATAAAGTTGACACAGTGCTCAGAACTCAACACAGATACTTAGAATTCAACATAAGATTACAAATAAAGTTCACACACTGCTCAGAACTCAACACATGTACTTAGAATTCAACAGAACATTACACAGACTAGGAAGCTAAATACATAAAGTTTGCTTCACAATATTACATGCCTACAATAGATATCACTCATCACACAGTTCCTTTATCTTCTCAACCTTCTTCTTCAGACCATCAGTGAAATTGAACAGATCATACAGGACATGCTCCAACTTGTTCTTCTCTGCCTTCAATGCCACCTTTTCCTCATCCCAATTTTCCTGCTTCACCTTCATAATGGCTGCTTGAGATTTCTGCACCTGTTGTAGCATAGTCACTTCTTTCTTCAAAGCTTCTAATTCAACCTTTATCTCATCTCTTTCCTTCACCACAAGCCCAACATCCTCCTCACCAGACTGAATTATTTTATAATTCTCCATCACCACCTTCTTCTCTGTATGGTCCATGAGCTTGGACACATCATCTAACAGGATGTTGTTCTTTTTCTCTATCTTTGTTTTCTCATCAGATAGCTGCTGCAATAGTTTACCACTTTCAATCTTTTCTTCAATCCTAACCTTGTTGGCTTCAAAGTACATGTGCCACAACCTATCTAAAGAATTCTTCATTGTGTCTGGCCACTCTTCTTCATCAACCCATGACACAAAACCACAGTTCATAACTTCCTATAAAAAATGTAACTAGAATCAGAGAATAAAAGTGGACTGCTATATCCAACAATATAGAAGCAAGCTAAATATATATCCAAAGAATCTACTCAAGCAAGCTACTGCAATATATATCTAGGTTTTTATATACTAGCATATCCATATCAAGCTAACAACAGAAGCTTGCTAACCCTATCTAACAACTAGCATATCTAATTTTCTGGTCTGCTAACCCTATCTAACACTAGTAGAAACCGGGCAATTTGCCCCGGTTTGTAAGGGCCTTTAGCCCCCGGATTTCGAACCGGGGCTGCGAAAGCAGGACTAAAGGTCCAAGATTTAGCCCCGGTTCAGTTACGAACCGGGGCTAGAGGTCCAACCACATGGCCTGCTAGGCGCGCTGGGCGGCAGGACATTTAGCCCCGGGTCGTGTTACGAACCGGGACTAAAGGTTCCCTGCCGCGGCAGCATTTTGTGCCATTTGGCTGCCACGGCAGGGGATGAGTTTTAGGGGTTTGTGTTTTTCTTTTCATTTTGTGTTTTGTGTTCAATTATTTTTCATTCTGTGTTTTCATTAGAAACAAGTTTTCGTATACATACAGAACGCTACTCCCTCCGTTCGGAAATATAAGACGTTTTAGCTTTGTGAATAGAATGTATCTAGATGTCTTTTAGTGTATAGGTTCATAGAGGTTTGGAGTGAACCTACACACTAAAAGGGTCTAGATACACTTCTTTCACAAAGCTAAAACATCTTATATTTCTAAACGGAGGGAGTACTACACAGTACTTGGCCACATTGACACAATATATAATATAATTACTCTTACAAGCATATATGGAGTCCCACAAGGTCCATAGCATGTCTATTTGATTACATGGAGATCATTACATGTATATTTTAGGGTCTATTTATATAGTATTCTCCGCTGGGTCTATGACCTCATCGAGAAAAAAATGCAGCAAATTCCTCTTGGATTGCTATTAGGCGGTCCTCTGGTAGGAGCTTGTCCCGCATCGCGTCCAACTATGTAAAAAGGAGATCGTATGGATTAGACTCAACACGATTTTTTGTAATAAAAATAAAGGGTGAATATATTGTTTACTTACTCGAACATTTTCCGAGGGCTTCTCAATACTGATGCGAATGAACTCGCACACGTAGAATCCACATAGATTAGTTTCCTGTGGCTGCCTCGCGCACTTTACAAGAATAGAATTCAATCAAATAATAACGCTAGCATGATAAATGCACATAAACTAGAATTAAATAGATGCGCGGACTTAGCTCGTACTACTTACCGAGAGTGATTTAAAAAATAGCTCCTCACGCTATTGACGCGGACATGTTTCTTGAACTGTGTCCAAATCCTACCCGACAAAGAAAATTAATGTATGAGTTAATAACTACTTGATATCCCAGAAAATGAACGAAAGAAACCGATATAGTACGATAATGGTTGAAATTACCTCTGGAGCGCATCGATAATGATGCGGTAGTTTTCAATGTCTTTGTTTAGTGAGTCCATGATGTGAACTCTTCCCATGTCAAGTGAAATGCTTAGAAGAATCCAGTGGTACCTACGCAAGGTTTACATATGTCAGTAACTCATCATTTACACTGAACATCAAGTAAGCAAAAGTTAATGTGTACAAAAACTCACATGCCGTCGTGGTAAGGAAATAATATTTCGTTACAGAAATGCTGTTTCGTAAGAAACCGCAACAAGTTGTGCTCGGTCTCCAGTGGTTTATCCTTTAGTATAGCTCCATGAACTCGATGTGGGTCAATGTACCCAAATCCGTTGATAACCTTTCTTTTACAATCGACAATCTTCATTCTACATCATTATATATAGCGTACAAAAGAATATAGTGAGTATACTTACCGGCAATGAATTGAAAAAGCTGAGATAGAGACCTAATTACATAAATAAAGTAATCACTGACAAACAATACGAACTGAGGATAGTTTTGTCGAGTTCCTTTAGATTGAATAACTGAAATAATTCTGTAAATTCAATAGGGACCTCGTCTTCAATGAAGTAATGCGATTTTCGAACTTTCAGTATGAGCCAATTTTGCTGTTCTTTTGATGCTTTCATGTACCATTCATGGAATCATCGCATTTGTGTTGGCATATCCCGAAGCCTCTCAGAACTGACCAGAGGCTCCCCGTTAACAAATTTGGGTGCTACCTCAGCCTTGGGCATATCGCCATGAATAATTTCATGAATAGGCATACCACATTGCTCAGCCAATATCCTAGCCGTTTCCGGATCCATAGGTTCTTCCTCATATAGTTGAGGTTTGGGTATGTTCACCTGGAGTGGGGGGAGCGATTGGTTTGCTTGTTTTCCCAGCTGGGGAACATCTCTTTTGGTTCTTCGGCTACCACTCGATTGTTTTGCTTGTTTTCCCAGCTGAGGGACGTCTGTTCTGATGCTTCCGCTACCACTCGATTGTTTTGCTTGTTCCCCCTGCTGGGGAACCTCTTTTTTGATGCTTCCTCTACCGCTTGATCTCTTTTGTTTCAATGTCTTCTGAAGACATCGTGTATAGTCATCTGGCGCATTTAGCTGAGCTTGGGATGGCTGTGTCAGTAATTTCCTAAAGTGCTCCTTGGTTTCCGGTTTTATTTGGACCTCTGGCTCAGGTTGTTTCTTTTTAAAATGAGCATCCACTTCGGCACGTACGACCGCATCGGTCTCCTCATCGGTCAGGTCGTAAGCCCTCTTGGGAGGAACCGACGGTACTCTTGGGAGGGGCGATAACTGTCGCTTCGGGCGTTGGTTATCGCTCGACGGAGCGGTGGTATTCTTCCGCTTTTGCCCCTTAGTGGGTGGAGGCGGCTGCGTAGATTGAGATGGACTCATGTTGGGGTCATGGATTGGACTATTAATGGGAGGAGACGGTGTACTTGGAGGTGGACTTGGAGGATACGGTGCACTGGGAGGAGACGGTTGCCTTGGTGGAGAAGGTGGCCTTGGTGTCGAGCCTGGAAACTTGATGTATTCTTTTTTCCAAAGAATGAAGCCACTCGTGACTTCTCCCAGTGTCGTCTCCCCTTCACCTCCAGGGATGTCAAGTTGTAGTGACTGACACATAGGTAGAATTTCATCCACACCGACACGAGCATAGCCAGCTGGAATCGGATTGCAATGGTAGGTCGCTCCCGGTGCAGAAGGTAAAGCAAAGCCGACCGCCACCTTCATGGATATATTCTTTAGTTCAACATGCAGCTCACAAATAGTCTTCTCCTTAATTGCATCCACGGGGTACATATCCATCGTTGCATCATTACCATGGCCCTCCATGGAAGCCACGCTGCTTTTCCATTGCGATGGGCCGACCGTACTGTCCGGTGTAGGATCTTGCTGTCAGAGTCCTTTAAGTTCATTAAGCTCTTGGCGATACTCCTGCAGCGCGGCTTCAAACCTCGCGAACCGCTCCGTATCCTCCTCTTTTTGCCGGTTTGTTCTTCTCGATCGGCTTCTGTACGTGTCACGGTGCTCGGGAAACCCGATAGCCCATGGATAAGAAGGTCCGAACCCTCTTGTTCGTCCAACCTTTTCAGGATTCCCGAGAGCCTTTGTCAACTCATCGTTCTCTCTCTCGGGAACAAACGTTCCCTCTTGAACCTCTTTCATCACTTTAACAAGTTCTTTCTTGGGTGTAGAAATTTCTTCGGCTGCAACAATCTCGCATGTTTCTGGGTCTAATGATGCCCCATGCCCGAATACCCAATTTCTTGACCTCAAGGGCCAACTAGACGTAGTTGGAGTGACCCCTTTAGCCTCTAGGTCAGCCTCAGCTTTATCCCACTTTGGAATGGCACTCCTGTAGCCACCTGTGCCCATATGATGGTGATATTTCTTTTTGGATGCATTTTCCTTATTTTTTGCTGATATTGCCTTAGATGGTGCTGAGGTCTTGTATTCCACAAATGCGGCCCAGTTATCCTGCTGCAACTCTAGTGGGCCAACGAATGGAGGGGTTGTTTCCTTCAAGACATACTTGTGGTACAATCTTTTTTTCCATTCCTTGAATAGTTCGGCCATCTTCTTAAGAGCAAAGTGCTTGACTTTCCTCGTCATTTGCTGTGTGAGCTCATCAGTCTCCAAGACAAGTAGGGTGAAATGTGTCATGAGAGAATTCTACATTGTATCTTTCGCTCTGTCATCTACAAAACTAGCCACAGCTGGATCCTTTTTCTTTCCTGGCTTGTTCCAGTTTCGCGTGGTGATCGGGACTTTGTCTCTAACAATCACTCCGCATTGACTTGTAAATGCATTCGCAGCTTCTTTGGGCTCCAGCGGTTGACCCTGCGGAGAGACTAAGTCAATGCTGAAACGGACATCAACAGGCAACTTGTGTGTCGGGCCTCTTGTATTTGTAGAAGATTGGCAGGAAGCGGAGGTCTAAGAGAAGAAACATTCGTCAGTACATATATACGAATCAATTAGTGCATCTATACTAGTGAACCATCGATAGAGGCTTTATATACCTTGACGAAGTTTGTCATTATTATGGTGTCTTCACCATGGTCTCCACGATGGTCAGCACCATCGTCTCCACTATTTGATCCACCATCGTCTCCTCCAGACAAATTAAGATATTCGGAGCCATCATAATAAGACCCCCCAGTACCCTCATCTATAATGTCGAGGAGCTCCTCTTCCTTCTGTCTACCGTCCATAGCTTAACTAATACAGAAAAAGAATATTGCATTAAGTAAAAGAATATTACAACTGCGACAACTCGGATACAGTACTTAGTGATTAAGATAAATTACAATAATATAAGATAAAGTACATTATTAATACATCACCGGAGAATAGCTCGGGTGCATTATAGGATAAAGTATAAGATAAAGTACATTATTAATACATCACCTGAGAATAGCTCGGGTGCATTATAGGATAAAGTATAAGATAAAGTACATTATTCAGATAAACTAGCGAACGCGGCTGCCGCGTTCTGTGCTACGGGAGCTCTGCAGCCACAGAAGAGGAACCATCACCGGAGAATAGCTCGGGTGAGATCCGTGAACCTGCCAGATATTGGAGAACCTAGTCTCCAAAAGATACATGTATCACCGTACATGCTCGTCCTCCTCCCTGATACGACGACGTACCACCTCCTCGGGGGCTGGCTCCCTCTGCACCGCTCCTGGACCTTGTGGACACCACCAAAGAAGCTCCGGATCAACGATGATACCCGGATTCCTCACCAAGGTACGAGTCCCGACAGGTAGCACCTCCCAGTGCCAACCCGGCGGAGCCCAAACTCGGACATCCCTGACAGAGTCCAGTAGGCTCGGACGAGATGGACGCGGCATAACTAAATAATAGCAATAAACAATCATAAACAGTAACTAAATCACTAAGTATATATTGCCCTAATAATAATAACCCTAAACCTATCACTAACTAAACTAAACCTTATTAACTAAGTATTCTAAATACTAATACTACTAACACTAACACTAAACCTAACACTAACTAATACTACTAACTAACACTAACCAAAATACTAATACTATCTAAATACTAATACAATTAACACTAACTAAAATACTATCTAACCATAACACTAATAGGGCAGGGCGGGCGGCGCGGAGACGCGGCGCAGGGCGGAGACGGGCGCGGGGCTTCTCACGGGCGCGGGCGGCGGACGGCGTGGGCGCGAAGAAGAAGAAACTGGCGAGGATCTCCGGGTCGTGGTTCGACCCGAGGCGGGGGTGGTATTTATACCACCCCTCCCTTTAGCCCCGGTTTGTAATACGAACCGGGGCTAAAGGTCCCCTTTAGCCCCGGTTCTTATTACAAACCGGGGCTAAAGGTTATTTTTGGCGCCAAACCCAAAAATGGTTTATAGTTTTCAGAAAATTATGTATTATATATCAAAATTTTCAGAAAAAGAAGAACTATACTTTAAATCTATTATCATACTTTATTATACAACTTAAATGAAATTATCTATTATCTAACAAGTATTATATTTAGTAGAAATGTTCACAAATAATAATAAAAATATAGTTTATTATTTAAAAATGGAAAACTACATATAATATAGCAAAATATTCACAAAAATATAGTAGAAATGTTCTCCCGCCATTTCCCCCGCTTCCCGCCATGTTCTCCCGCCATGTCCCTCTATATCTACGCCGACCGCCATTTCCATCGACACATCCACACCTTCTCTCTCACAACAATGGACACCGCTTACTGGGCTTTTCTGACGCTCGAGGAGACCGAGGCGTTGTGCGCCTCCAGCTACCCATGCCCGCCGGGGTACCGGCTGCCCGCTGGCTGGATGCTGAGCGCTGGAGGGGTTCTTGTTCCTCCTATGTCTCAAGGTTCGGCCCGCCAGGCGGCCATCACGAACCACTTCTACCTCGAGCTCACGCCGGAGCAGCGGATGGATCCCCATTGGGATCCCAATAACCTCGACACCTGGAACGCCTTCTTCGCAAACCGCGGGAAAGGGAGCTCGCCAGGTACGAGGGTGACGGCCCGCCCCCAGTGAACCACAACGAGGATGGTCGCCGCCTGTGGTGGGCGAACCGGACTATTGTCGGTGTGATGTGCTACATCGCCATGGGAGACCATCCTCGCCTGAGGTACCTGCACTTTCACCAGCAACTTAGCCACAAGAATGGTGGTGGTGGTGAAGGCCTAGGACGTACTAGGGTCGTCATCCGGGAGCCCCCTCCCCTGCGCGTCGTGAATCCAAGGCCGGAGGATCCATCCGCGTGCTACGAGGAAGGGCTGAGGATCCATCCGCGTGCTACGAGTGACGACGACGATGATGATTCCGAAGACGACCCTGAAGCTGTGTACTACAGGGCTAGATATGATTATGACTAATTTTTACGTTTTAATATTAATAAATGTCTGGCCACAACAAGTTGCAATACTACCTATTGAGATCGAGAAAGTTCATATCCATATACATATAAGAAGATCATTAAAAATAAAGGTTTAATAATATTTTACATCACCAACATCCACACATGTTAGGGTTTTCTTCTAATCCGTGACCATGGAGCATCTTCCTTATTTAACGGGATGCTTGGGTCATCCTTCACAACGAAGGGCGGAATTTCATGAAACTTATCATAATCGTCTGACATGTCTGTCTTATCCTCCACCCCCACGATGTTTCTTTTTCCTGAAAGAACTATATGGCGCTTTGGCTCATCGGATGCTGTATTCTTTTGCTTATCTTTCCTTTTTCTCGGTTTGGTAGGCATGTCCTTCACATAAATAACCTAAGCCACATCATTGGCTAGGACAAATGGTTCATCTCTATACGCCAGGTTGTTGAGATCCATTGTTGTCATTCCGTATTTCTTGTCTACCTCGACCCCGCCTCCTGTCAGCTTGACCCATTTGCACCGAAACAAAGGAACCTTAAAAAAAGGTCCATATTCAAGTTCCCATATCTCCTATATGTAACCATAATATGTATCCTTTTGCCCATTCTCGTCTGTTGCATCAAATCGTACACCACTGTTTTGATTGGTGCTCTTTTTATCTTGGGCGATCGTGTAAAATGTATTCCCATTTATCTCGTACCCTTGGAAAGTCAATATAGTCGAAGATGGTGACCTGGCCAACAAGTACAACTGTTCTCCAACATTTATGTTATTCATGAGATGTGACTGCAACCAACCGCCAAAAGTCCTCATATGTTCATCTCTAATCCAGGAGCCAGGCTTCCCTGGGTTGTTGGGTTGTGCAATATTCTTGTGTTCCTCGATATACGGAGCCACCAAGGTGGAACTTTGCAGAACTGTGTAGTGTGCTTTAGTGAGAGAATGTCCGTCCATACATATCCTTGCTTTCTTTCCTAGTGTGCCTTTTCCACTAATTCTACTCTCATGCCGTGATTCAGGAACACCGATGGGCTTAAGGTCAGGAATAAAGTCAACACAAAACTCAATGACCTCCTCTATTCCATATCCCTTTGAGATGCTTCCTTCTGGCCTAGCACGGTTACGAACATATTTCTTTAGCACTCCCATGAACCTCTCAAAGTGGAACATATTGTGTAGAAATACAGGACCAAGAATGTTGATCTCATCGACTAGGTGAACTAGGAGGTGAGTCATAATATTGAAGAAGGATGATGGGAACACCAACTCGAAGCTGACAAGACATTGGACCACATCTTTATGTAACCTTAGTAGACTATCTAGACTGATTACCTTCTGAGAAATTGCATTGAGAAACGCACATAGCTTCACAATGGGTACTCGAACATTTTCCGGCAGGAGTCCCCTCAATGCAATCGGAAGCAGCTGGGTCATAAGCACGTGGCAGTCATGAGACTTTAGGTTTTGAAATTTTTTTCTCTGCCATATTTATTATTCCCTTTATGTTCGACGAAAAACCAGACGGGACCTTGATACTGTAGAGGACTTCAAAAAAGATTTCCTTCTCTTCTTTGGTAAGAGCGTAGCTAGCAGTACCTTCAAATAGCTTTGGATGCATGCCGTCTCGGTCTTTTATACGTTGTTGGTCCTGCCGTGCTTCAGGTGTATCTTTGCTCTTCCCATACACGCCCAAAAAGCCTAGCAGCGTCACACAAAGATTCTTCGTCGGGTTCATCACGTCAATTGCAGAGCGGACCTCTAGGACTTTCCAATAGGGTAGCTCCCAAAATATAGATTTCTTTTTCCACATGGGTGCATGTCCGACATCGTCCTTTGGAACAGATTGTCTACCAGGACCCTTTCCAAAGATTATTTTTAAATCATTCACCATGTCAAATACATCATCACCAGTACGACGGATAGGCTTACACCGGCTGTCTGCCTCACCATTGAAATGCTTACCTTTCTTTCTTAGGATGTGCGAGGGTGGAAGAAAACGACGATTCCCCGGGTACACATTATTCTTACATTTATCCAAATATATACTTTCAGTATCATTTAAACAGTGTGTGCATGCATTGTATCCTTTGTTTGTCTGTCCTGAAATGTTACTAAGAGCAGGCCAATCATTGATTGTTATGAACAACAACGCTCGTAGGTCAAATTCCTCCTGCTTGTTCTCATCCCACACACGTACACCTTGTCCGTGCCACAACTATAAGAGTTCTTCAACTAATGGCCTTAGGTACACATCAATGTCGTTGCCGGGTTGCTTCGGGCCTTGGATGAGCACTGGCATCATAATAAACTTCCGCTTCATGCACAACCAAGGAGGAAGGTTATAAATACACAGAGTCACATGCCAGGTGCTATGACTGCAGCTCTGCTCCCCAAAAGGATTCATGTCATCTGTACTTAGACCAAACCATAAGTTCCTTGCATCACCTGCAAAGTCCGGAAACTCTCTCTCGATTTTTCTCTACTGCGACCCATCAGCGGGGTGTCTCAACATCTCGTCTTTCTTACGGTCTTCCATGTGCCATCGCAACAACTTGGCATGCTCTTTGTTCCTGAATAAACGTTTCAACCGTGGTATTATATGAGCATACCACATCACCTTGGCAGGAACCCTCTTCATGCGGCGCTCGCCCTCAACATCACCAGGGTCATCTTGTCTTATCTTATACCGCAATGCAGTGCATACTAGGCATGCATCCAAATTCTCGTACTCGCCGCGGTAAAGGATGCAGTCATTAATGCATGCATGTATCTTCTGCACCTCTAATCCTAGAGGGCAGACAACCTTCTTTGCTTCGTAGGTACTGGCGGGCAGTTCGTTATCCTTTGGAAGCAACTTCTTCATTATTCTCAGCAACTTTTCAAATCCTTTATCAGTCACACCGTTCTCTGCCTTCCATTGCAGCAATTCTAGTGTGCTACCCAGTTTTTTGTGCCCATCTTCACAATTTGGGTACAACAATTTTTTGTGATCCTCTAACATCTTCTTGAACTTCAACCTCTCCCTTTCAGTTACGCATTCTTCCTGGGCATCAGCAATGGCCCGGCTAAGATCATCATCGGGTAGATCTGATGCCCGTTCTTCATCTTTTTCTTCATCAATGTCTTCCATTGTAGTACCATCGTATTCAGGGTAGTCGTTGTCATTCTCTTCTTCTTCGTTGTCTTCTATCATAACCCTTCTTTCTCCGTGCTTGGTCCAACAATTATAGCCGATCATGAAACCGGACCGAAACAGGTGGCTGTGAAGGACTCTTGAGGAAGAGTATTCTTTATGATTCCGACAGACACCACATGGACAAGATATAAAACCACTCCGCTTGTTTGCCTCGGCCACAAGAAGAAAAGAATGCACGCCTTTAATGAATTCGTTAGAGAGTCGGTCAACGTACATCCATTGCCGGCTCATCTGCAATATATAATTAATTAAGTACATCAAACATAATCATAATTAATTAGTACTAATCTAAAACCAGCAAACGGGACTAAAGATATGATGAACCTTTAGTCCCGGTTAGAGGCACCAACCGGGACTAAATGTGGATGTGGAGACAACATGTCGACACTATGTCCTCAGTGGGCAGCACTAAGCCAGTAAATTAAATGCCGACACTATTTTGGGTGGGTGGCAGCACTATGCCAGCGTGAGTGTGTCGACATTATGTCATCAGTGCCCGACACTATGTTGTGCTGCTTAATCTATAAATAGGTATGCATTCTTGTGAAGAACTGCAAGATGGTGTGTGAGACCAGGGACACCACTACGGCGGAGCTTCTCGAAGATGTCTTAGGACTCGCCGTAGAGGCACTCTCTAATATGTGAAATTAGTTAGCTCCACCAGCATACTGATTTAGCTAGAGAAGATATAAACCGAAAGATGGTGTGGGAGAGCAGGGACACCACTACGGCAGAGCTTCTCGAAGATGTCTTAGGATCCCGTCCTCAGACATCTTCGAGGAGCTCGCCATAGAGGCACTCCCTAATATGTGAATTGTGATGTCTTCTTATCAAGCTTTTATGAATTAACCCTATCTTTGTTACAAAATTTTCAGTTTGTTGAACGCAGGTAGACGAAGAAGGATATTTTTCCCAGCTAGCTAGTTAGTTAGAATGATGAACTCACGCATGTGTGTGCTTCTAAAATCAATTTTCGAGACTCTATGTGCCAAAACAAGATATATATTGATAGAATAATCCACATATTATGATATTTACCTTAGAGTTCCTTACATTAATACAAGATAGATACAATCTAAACATTGATATCATGCTATCACTACAAAATTTACTACCAAACTAAATCCACAAATCCATCTATAAGATAGAGCATGAAATGAGTTAATATAGCAATGAGAGTTCAAAGGATGAAGTTGCTCACCTTTTAGAACCTTTGGATAGATGGGGCACCACAAAATCTAGACAAATCTTGAGAAAAAAAAGGGCATGAACTCGAGCTTGAAGCAAGAAAGAGAGAGAGGAGAGCCTCCGGCTTGAATGGTGGCTCGGGCAGGGGAAAGAAGAAGATATAGCCAGACCTTTAGCCCCGGTTCGTGTCTAGAACCGGGGCTAAAGGTCCACCTTTAGCCCCAGGTCGTGTAACAAACTGGGGCTAAAGGGTCTGACGCCCGACCCGGCCTGCCTAAAACCCTTTAGCCCCGGTTTATTACACGACCCATGGCTAAAGGTCCCGTTCGAACCGGGGCTAGTGTCTGCCACCCCCTGAGGCCAGTTCTAGCCGTTGGACCGGGGCATTAGTCCCGGTTTGTAGCTAAACCGAGGCTAATACCCCTGGACCAAAGGTCTGTTTTCTACTAGTGTAATTTTTAGATATGACAAAATTGAGAGAAGAAAAATGTGTTGAGTTCATTACAACTTACATTGCCTATCTAACACATGTAAAACCTTCTTCCAGTGTTTGTCCCTTCAAAGGCGACACACTTCTGTGGCGCCAATCCATGCCCACGACATGTCACCAAGCAGTCCTCTGCAATCCCATTAAACTGGGGGTCGTAGCAGGTGTCTGGTGCATAGTCCATAGCTACGAAGTGCTAAACGAATAGAAATTGCAAATAAATGAGTTCAAATCCAAAAAAATCCAACCCAAATCGGAAACCCTAACCCTAGGTTTGGGGAACTTACCCCTAGTGGAGAAGGGCTCGACGACTCGCCGTCGCTCCAACTGGGCATGGCGAGGACGGCTGTCGGAGTTCGCGGACAGTCCGCCAGCGGCGATAGCGATGCGGCGGCGGCGTGTGTGGTGTGGAGCTCAACGACACGGTCGGGGTCAGGTTTAATTGGTCTTGAAACTGCCCAGGTCGGGGTTGCGTTGTGTAGAAAGAAGGGTGGGACCCACTCTTGCCGTTAACGGTCGTTAACGGCCGTGCCTGACGAGTGCCCCCCCCCCCCCAGTCAGAACCAGCGTCAATCGGCCTGAATCGGGCGGTTAGCGCACATTGCAAAAAATCTGCAGTAGAGTGGTGGTTTTCTGCGATTAGAACATAAACTGGTGTTTTTTTTAAAAAAATTGCAGAAAACTGGTGGTTTTATGCTATAAACTCGAAGATGAGGTTACCTCTACTCAGGTTCTTCATCATCATCATCCTATTTGTGATTATCGTGAAACGTCTGTTATTCTAATTTGTTTGTATGATCGGATATAATGCATTTACATGGTAACCACCACATTTGGAACGAGGTAACCATATATAGAACTAATGTGGGCTATCAAACTGCTTTCGTTTGCATCAGGCAAGTATAAAAAAAGCAACGTGCGCAGCCAACCAAACATAAGGATGATACATGCAAATCCCATATGGACAACCAAACAAGTGGACAACAAGACTTTTGAACTGATTTTCTGTGTTCATTCCTGGCTTGTCTTACCGGACGCAAAATTTGTGGTATTGCCTGTTGGTTCGCGTGTCGACAGCACCGCACTACACATGTCTTCAGAACAATCGATTTGTAGGCTGAGCGCACCAGACTGGAATGCTGGAGAGAGGAGTCTGCGTGGGGTGGCACGAGACCCCTTCGTCACATAAAGAGGTTTTCTCTCTTCTAACAAGGAGCCTCAACCATTGGCCTGACGCGTTCACTATTTTTTCCATCTCAATTCAATGGGGATCGCTCGCAACGGCAATGATTGAAAACCGACGAACGCGTGAGCGCGTAAGAAATTGCTGGCTTCCATCGACGAATGGGGGATCGCTTTGCACGCCGTACACGTACGTCGTTCAGACAAGGCACCGAATCCAGATCAGGCTATCGAGTGGAACAGTGCGAGTGCAGAACCGCTACTGATTTTGTTCGGTTGGTCTCCAACCTGCGCCTGCGCCTGCGCCTGGTGCCAACCTAATTTCTTCCACACACGCTGGTTTACAATACACGATAAAAATGTCACAGTGACACATAGACATCAACAGGTGAAATTTGGAACCGTAGCCGCTGAACATGTAACATAGTACCCCCTCCGATCCACAATATAAGGATTGAAGGGAGTAACAAAATTTAGGATCAGAGGGAGTAACAAAATTCTTGTCTGCAGATTTGACGAACCATATGTTTCGAATCACGCCATCAATATCGTATCCATGCTTCTCAATTGGTTAATCCTGATTGTTCACTATGTTATTTTAGGCGATAATAAAAAATCAAACTACTTGAACAATATGTTTCGCAGTGCACCGCTGATTAAACAACGACACGAGTAGCTGGCAATGCTACAAGTTAAGCTCATATGTTTTAGAATCTTCTATCAAGATTAATGATGTTAAAATAGACACATATATAAACATGCTATAACACATCTACACTCCAAAATGTATTCCCTAGAAGATGTATTTTGTCTTTTACTTTGCTTTAATTTAGTAACAAACAAAATTTAACAAAAGGTCGTGTTCCATCTAATGAAATATTAAGATAAACTAATAGAAAGAGACAATACATATGTTCCAAAATAATTATGTTCTAGTTTTGTCCTAAGTTTTTTTTGCGGGTAATGTTCTAGTTTTTCCGAAGTCAAACTAGTTAAGTTTGACCAAGTTAGTTCTGCAATGAAACACCATGGATCCATATTTAGTTGCATAATTTTAGAATTTCTTAACTAGAATATGACCAGACCATCTAAAACTTTATGTCGATGTCTATTTCCATGAAAAATGACATGGAAAAATATTAAAAGTTATACAAAATAAAATTGTTTAGTATAAATATCGCCCATGTCTATAAGAAATGTCTAATCAAAGGGACCACATGCGGATGACACCAACAACAAAAACTTGACCTAAAGCATGGTCAGAAGGAGAAGAGCGCAACAACCATCAACGGTGAAGTCATCTCTAGGTGAAAGATTGAAATTAAAAAACCAAATTAATTTGAATTTTATCTAAAACTTGATGATACATCTATTTCAATATTAACCTATATTCCCTAATTTTCATTTTTGTATGCAACTACGACATGCATTAGCCAGTCCAAAAACCATTTACGTTAAAAAACAATCCGAGATAGAAATACAATGGCCACGAACAGTAGCACACGCACAAGAAAGAATAACAAAAAAGAGAGCCAGGAAACAGACAATTCCTAGAAAACAACACCAAGATTTTTTTCTTAGCACCCAACACCATGGGGGCAGAGGAAAAGAGCAGGAAGGAGTGATGTTTGGCCAATCAAACAGAATCCTGAAGTCAAGAGAGCATAGAGAGTCACATCCCACCTTTCTAGCTATTAATCTACACCATGCAGAACTACGAGCCATTGGTGACAACCACTGCCGAGGTCATATGGTGCCGGTAACCTCCAATGCTATCGAATGAAAGTATTGCACCGAGATAACCACCACATCTCCTCTTGGACTAGAACTTCAGAGCCATCATCAAATGAGCACCCTAAGCACTATTCGTTAATCCCATGATCTATAACTACAAAGAAGTTCCTCGTCTACATGGTAGAAATTTTTATTTTGCACTAGTGTAGCCTACCCGTATCCCTTTAGCTGTAGTCCAAATTTGACCAAGTTCCAGCTACTTTGACCCACATTTGACCAAAGGACATATGTATTCCTTCAAGCCTTTCACATGCAACCATGTGGTGAATTATGCATCATATGTGGCATAATACTTTCCAATGTTCAAAAAATCCTCCGAATCAGCGATTAATAGGCCGATTAATCGCCACTATGGACCTAACCGTGTTGATTACCACTAATCCGTTGAGTTAACCCTTTATCCCGACTAATAGCTCCGACAAACCGATTACTAGGTATATTCCCGATTAACTACTACACTTGGTAAAAAAAAGTTGCAAAATTTTTAACATATCGCATGTCCAACCGCTAGACCGCCCTAATGAAATAGGTTTTGCGAAGCTCCCGCTCGATTCCCGTCTCCAAGAGCTCGGTTCCCGCCGTCACCAACCAGTACCATGGGTAGGTGCTTATATACACGTGTTTTAGGTGCTAATTTGTTTAGGTTGCACCGATTAATAGCTGATCGATTAAATCAGTTAATCCTCCGAATTCCGATTTATCGCTACTCCCAAGCTGACCGAGCAGTTAACGATTACTTATTTCCTAACCATTGATACTTTCACAAGTTGGTGTACCCAATTTTCTAAAGGTATTTCAATTAGGCATGTGCTCCAAAAAAATAAGACGGTTTTGGCACTTTAAAAAAAGGAAAATTGATTTCTTCAGACTATTTGAAAACACCCAATAGCACACCGATTGCCATGCTAACATACACAAGTCTGCCAAATATGGGATCGCCTGAAGATGGTATACTCATTTGGCTTGTAAGCCATGAACCTACTCCACGGTAGTTCTCAAGTTTAAATACTCTCTCCGATTCAAATTAATGGACTCAGATCTGTCAAGATTCGGATCCGAGTCCATTAATTTGAATGGGGGGAAGTATTTTAATTTTAAGAAACTTGAAAAATCCTCTAAACAGTGCAAACAATCTGAAGAAGACATTTTAAAATTATAACATAAGTTAAAGAACTAAAATACCATGACCACTGTGAATTATAGTTTCAGGTTTATATATTAATACCTCCATACTGCATGGAGGATCCATACATATATAAGAGTACCATCATGTCCACCGCAATGCATCATTAAAGAGAAGGTATACTTATATACCATCTCTCTGTAGAACAATTGTAATGAGAATCGAATAGCCACAACCTTAATACAATTGCGGTTCATATTATTTCTAGAGTTGTGGGTGATAACAACCACACTTAATCACTATATAATAAAAAATATCATTATGGTTGGCGTAAGGAACACGGTCGTCCAACCACAATACCATATTTGGTTAATAGCCTACCACTTGTACATGTGAAAATATGATGCATTTTTCTTTCTAAGAACTGAGGACATAGTTTCTCCATACACTTTGCAACGAAAATACCCTACGCACTTTGTCAAAGGAAGCCAACTTGGCTTTCATCCTACCAACTGTACATGTGTATATATAATTCGCAAAAAAAATATAATGGCGTTTGCTTTCTAGGACCTAAGCGGCAATATCCTGCGCACTTCGTCAAAGTAAGGCAACTTGGCTTTTGGCCTACCAACTGCACATATGTTTTTTTTGGAAATGAGCATATATTAATATCACACGGATACCAATTACACCCAGCCTCTGCAACAACGCATACCCTAATGGCAATATGGATGCACACATCCGAAAAAAAGAAGAAGAATTAAAAAAAAAAGAAAAGTCCCGCTACAGGAATCCGATCCTTAGCAGCAGTGACACTACCACCACCAAAAAACTTTTCAAAATGAAACTGGATGGAGAGCCAAAAATCTTGTATTTGTGAATTAAGCGAAACAAGAGATACCTTATTGTCTCATGTCCCTTTTCTCGCCTTGTTTGAAAAATAGTATATGTTACTTTAGGGTGTGTTCGGTTTGGAAACAAAGTGAAATGAAATGTCATGGTTCCGTTCTACTAGAATGGGTCGGTTCCATTCTTGTGATTAGTTAGGACAAAAAAGGTGAAATGGAATGGTTCCATATAGTGTTTGGTTTGGACAAAAGATGTGGAGCGGAATTGTTTGAATTTCATTCAGCTCACCTATTTCATGTGCATGGTGAGCTTACCTCCGCCTATGCAAAGTGTGTTGTTCACAATCAAAATTTCAGAAGCATTCCGTTTATATTTTGAATAGTATACAATATAAAATATTCAATCACAATTGTAACAAATATGATAGCAAGCACAACCCACTTTTAAATCCATAGAACCATATGGTCACCAAACAGTTGCAATACATTACAGTCCATTGATGTACGTCTAATGGCATACAAGCCATCCAAAAGAACATAGTTCAAATAGGTACAATCCATTAACCATATCAAGTTTATATCATAGTAGCCATGTCAAGGTCATCCAATCAATTCAGATTGTAGAGCACTCCAAAGGTCTTCTCCACATACCAAGTAACCTAAACCAAATTGTTGGCAAGGCTAAGCATCATGAATGCGTTTTCTATCTTTGGATTGTCAACAAGATGAACTTAGTAGTGAGCAATATAAGCCTCGTCGAATCCGTGAATTGCAACCAAAACATCCCACAAGCCATCTGGTACACCATCATCATCTCCACCAGACTTCAGAAGAGCTTCAACCATAATTTTAAATCCATCTTTGAGAGTGGTCAGTAGTGGATCATCTTCAATTTTCACAACCTTATCCTTCTTTTTTGTGTGGTACTTTGGAGGAAAACTCTCCCATATTTGGTGAAAAATTCACTTCACTTTCCTCTTCTTATTGATCAATAGATAGTATATTTCCCCATTGCCGTAGTTGACCCAAATATTGTCTCCATAGCACGATAATGTTCAATGGAGGTATTCAGGTAGGGAGCATCAACTTTTAAATCCTAAGAAAATGTCCAAGTGAATAGCACAAATTATACACAAGTAGTACAAGGGGTTGTCATAAATTGGAGATAAAATTTGCATGAGGTCATGTAACAATCATACATTGCAATGGTCTGCATAGTGTTCATCGCTGAGCCTAATGGTGCATGTATCCTCATCCCATAGAGCCCCACTTAAATTCGTCAAGTGGACTATGCAAAATCTTGCTCTATCGTCACCCCTAGAGACGAGTGCCTAAGGTTGAGTAGCTCCTTTTCATTTTGGACCGGGTTGCTTCCCCACTCATTCAAATGGTATCTTGTTTGCCGAAAAGGAGGCAAAAAACCAGGCTTGGCTCCCTAACCAGCATCAACTAGGTAGAATATTCCTAAACAAAAAGAACAAAAATGTATGACATCGGTTCGCACAATATATTGTCTAGGGCTATTTCTTACCTTGTGGTACTTTTAGGCCTCTCTCATGCTCTATTGCATCAGCTAAAATGATGGCATCATGTGCAGCCCCCTCTCAACCAGCCAGCATATATGTGAACCGGAGGTCAAAATCTACCGTTGCCATCACTTTTTGAGTAGCAAAAGTATTTCTACCATGACAAGAATGTTCCACATCTTTGGTAACAGATGCTCGCACA
This sequence comes from Avena eriantha, assembly GCA_910589775.1. NCBI lineage: Eukaryota > Viridiplantae > Streptophyta > Magnoliopsida > Poales > Poaceae > Avena > Avena eriantha. The sequence goes on along the minus strand of OU342741.1, from coordinate 6,814,025 downwards.
TGTGTACCATAGCTGAAATTACCATGAATTTTATATTGTGAATAATATTAATTAACATGAATTTTATACTAAATAGCTAAGAACAATTTGAGAAATTACCTTAGAATATGGGTCAAATCGATGATTTCCTGCAATTTTTGCTGGGTCTCCAATGAAGGTGGCCTGATATATTCATTATGCAGCTCACCTATGGCGTGCAAGACACGTCCAAAATATATGCTAATTGTCGCGAATGATCTTTCAAAATCGGTTGCCACAACCCTATTCCGAAGGTTATCTCCAATAGTATGCAAGAACATCGTAACTTGTTGCTCCACACACAAATATATATGGACTGTTTTCTAGCAACTTCCGAACTCTCAATATGCCACATAGCCAAAAGAAAGGTGCTCTTTCAAACATTAACATATTTCTACAAGTCACATCACATTTCTAAATTTTATTGTTTAGATAGTAATTCTCATCCTATCTCTCTCATGCATCGGGCCATAGGTTATACTGCCCTTCTCTTCCTTACTATAGACTGAACAAGTACAATCAACATAGCAAGAGCCACATAAACAATAGCTCCCCTAATCATCTTGTTTCCTTTTATCCATCCTTTTGCCCATCTACATTTCATGTAGGCTATCATAAATAACCACAACAAATATATCCATAGAAATTGAATGCCTAATACACAAGCAATGAAGATATTCCATGGTTCTCATGATTTCTATTCCTAATACAACAGCATACAACACCATAAAATGCATAGAAATGAAGAAATTGAATGCCTAATACAACAACATACAACACCAAATAATACATAGAAATATTAGGCCAAGATTTCTATTCCTCCTAAAAAACCAAACTACACAGGCAAGATCATCTCACCTTGGAACCGGTCGCTGCTCCCTGCCAGCCACCAGCCGCTGCTCCATGCCCTGCCACTGACGCACCTGCTTGCTGTCGGCGCCTCTTGCCTGCATTGCCGCCCGCTTGCTCTCCCATGCCCCCGCTTGCTGTCCCCGTTGTTGCCACACACTGCTTCCGTGCACCGCCAAGGAGAGGTGAGGGAGAGGATAGAGTGAGACGAGGGGGTACATGAGGATAGGGTTTGGGGCGCATTGGCTTTTTTTTCTCGGCGAGAGATATTAGCGGTGAGAGAACGGAGCGATTCCACCGAATCGGTGGAACGGGGTGTAGCACCCCGCCAAAACTACTACTAGAAAATCGCTTGGGGTTTCTGTTTTGTGCATCATCATGACCACATGCTCATGTCATCATGCCGCATTGCATTTGAGCATCGTCATCATCATGCATCTTTTTACCTAAAACTATTTTCCAAAAGCCTATATTTGTTTTCTAAATATCCCCCATCTTTATTTCAAATCAAAACCCCGGTCTCTTCCGGTTACTTTTATTTGTCAAAAGATATTTACAAAAGTATTCTAAAGAGAAATAAAAATAACAGTGTTTTTAGGGAGAGGCTGTCGGCCATGCCAAAGGCATAGCCAGCTACCTACAATCCCGACCCGGCCCAAAACCACCTAGCCCTTTAGACCAAACCCTAGACTAAAAATCTACCTAACCCTCGTCCTATCTAATGCACCCCGCCGCCACTCCCCAGCCGCAACACACTATGCACACAACTGCGTTGCACCGACACGCCAACGCGCGCGCGTCCCAGCCTCGCATTGACCCGGCCCCACCCGCGGACCCTGCCACCCCGCGTGCAGACCGCGTACCGCCCACGTGCCCTGCTCTTCCTCGCTTCCTCTCGATGCAAATCCCCACCTACCCCATCCCCATGGTGCCCGAGCGCAGCGGCCGCGCATCCAGAGCCCCGCCACCCTATGAGTCCCTCCTCGCCGCCCTCGCCCCTCCCGCGTCTCCCTGCGCTCACCCGCCGCGGCGGTTCCCCCTGGCCCGCCCCGTCTCGCCTGCACCAACCCGGCTCCAAGCGCCGCGGCCCAGGACGCCACCGTCGGCCTCCTCTCGTCGGTTTGCTGATGCGCCGCGTCACCTCGAGCTCGCCTTCCCGGCTCCCTGCTCCACCTCCATGAGCCTCCGCTTGAAGCCCGGCCCTCGATGCCGTCTCCTGCGCCTCCGACATCGCCCTGTTGCCCTACCTCGCGGCCACCGTCGAGCTACCCTCCATCAGAGCTCGCCGAGCCGAGCCCACGTCATCGCGACCCTCCTCCTCGCCGCTGTGTCGCTGGCCGTCGCCAGGACCGCCCGTCCCTGCAACCCCGCCATCTGCATCGACCGCCTCCGCCGTTCGGGATAACCGCCTCAGTCCCCGCGTGTGGAGACCAGCTCCTCCCTCCTGTGCGAGCACACCCAAGGGATCTCACAGTAGCCTGATGCAAGGATTCGCGAGCAGCGCACTTTGCCCCGCATGCAACACGTCTTCGGGTCCTTTTCACCGTCCTCCTTTTTCTTAATTTAAAATTAAACAAAATAATATTACCGGTTGTTATAAGACTTATAACAAGTAAAAGATTTTTTCTTATTTTACCAATAATAAAAGTAGCCAAAGTCCGTCTAATATTTTGGCCCAAAACTAGTCATATCTAGTCTACTTTGGACTATATAAGTACTCCAATCCCCTTCTTTTTCTTCCCAAACCCTAGCCTCAAAATCTGTCCATATATACTCTCCTTTTCTTTACATCCAGATCCGAAATTCCCCACCTGTTTAATCTCGATTCTCCTCCAATATTCCAATCTAAGAAAATCTCCACTTCTGCTCGATCTGCACGTCACTCATTTGCTTTGCGGCCAATCACCACATGATGCAAACGAGCTAGCCAAATCCATTGGCATGGGATCCCCATCGATCCAGCATCTGCATCTTCGCATGGGCCTGCTGCTCCACACGACCAGCTCCACTTTCTCCTCGGCTTGGGATTCTGTCGCGGCTTCCTTGCTTCCTGCCTACGCTGAACCTCATGAGATCAACCGCTGTGGCCTGTTCCTTGCTTGGCCCCATCGCAGCATAGCAGCAACGCCCGCACGCCACTTCGCGTCTTGAGCTGAACCGGGTCGTGGCGCCCCCCTCTATCGCCTCCTACCACCTCTGCAGATCAGCGCTGACATCCCCGCATACGAATGTTCTCTGCCGCCGCATGCCCCTTGTCCCCCTGCGTGCACCCGCTCAGGAGCTCATGCTGCCCTTGCATCTCAGCGCATGAAGGCCGCAGGCGCGTGCCCGCACCAGGTCGATGCCAATAGCAGTGCGCCCGCCTATTCCGAGCCGCATCTAGCAGCAATTAATCTGGTATTTTTCTTCTTCGGTTGACCGCGATTGTCTATTGTGCGGGTGGTTCTTCTTCAGTAAGTGCTCGCCGCCTCTGTCTCCTACTGTGTACGCCATGTGTTCGATATAATGTCTGCAGGAAGTCTAACCTTGGTTTCTCACACTTTGATATGCTCGAGCTGTTCGGCGGCCGTGCAAGTCCTAGTTTCTCTACTTCACCAATTTTGGCTCCGCTTCGACATGCTATACCTAAACGTGTTCAGTCGTCGGCACCCTCCATCAGGTTCTACCTCCCGGCATTTGCTAAGCATCTATTTCCGCTACTTCAGCTATATCTTCAATCTTAATCGTGAGACACCAACTATGTCCCTATTATTTTTACAATATGTTATATATCTTGTATATGCATATAAAATCATCCAGGTTGCAGTGCATATCGGGTTGTTTGGCTAATTATCCAATTCAGCTATAATTAAATATGGAGTCTATATGCGGGCTATTCTAGTCTTATACCGGGTTCATTTAAATTTGCGTAGCGAACCGATATCCTATTTTGCCTTGTTAATTCAACATTTAAATTGCGGGGTAGCTAAATAACTTGAACCTTCTAATTAGTTGTCAGGACCCCGGTTCCGCTTAATATTGCCTAGTCGCATCGCATCTTTGACATATCATACATCATACATGCATCATGCCCGATCTTCTGCCGTAGTATTAAATAGTGCATCCGGAGTTTCTTTTAGTGTTTTGCTTCTTCACGGATTAGGCCGCTGAGTTGATGCGAGTATCGACAAGTTCTTCGGTGTATCTTCGGCTATGTTTCCCAGGCGAGCAATCTCCCTCTTTCTACCTATTTTGCATTTATAGTCTTTACTTCCTCCTGTTGATCTATTGCTATCCGTGTTGCGATGCTTTAGTTTCCGTGGACCCTTTATATTCCTTGCAGCCTCTATATTGCCTTGGACACATCCTATTGCCTGTTGTTTGATAGATAGTCGGTCTTGCGAGTCGTAGTTGCTTGCTTATGTGTTGCTTCGCGTTGTTGTCGTTCCACCGTTGACGACAAGTTGGCACATGATAAACGGTGGAGATGCTTAATGGTGGAGATGATCATGACTTTAAATACAACTTGATTAAATGTTGGGAATAGATATAACTAATGCAGAGGCATCGGTGGGCAATAGATGTTATTTGGTTTTTCCACGCTCACTTGTGTCCTGTAGGACCCTGAGTACTTGATACCTGTTCCTTGACTATCGCACTATCCGCATATGGGACCATGAATCCCCTTAGCCAGAGCTTGATTCATTTCTTATTTCTTGGGGTCACAAACTAGTTTGGGACTTTATTACTATCATGTACCTATGCCATGCTTTACTGCTTTATTTAAGATTGTGCGTGGAGCACCAGTACTGTTTTGGATCGTGCCACGTTTTCGCGGTATCGACAAGCCCAATCACACTTTCGGGTTCCCAGTCGTTTACAGCCGTCGTCACAAACCCTGGGTCCGTTCCGGAGCCGGCCAACTTCGTTGCGGGTAGCTTAGTGGGGTGGCCTCCTGAAATATTTTATAAATCCTGTGATTGCTTTGTCGTGAAAGCCTCGTTGGGTTTTGAGTTGGTTTTTCCGAGGTTAATCGTGTGTGTGTTGCTATTTGTGAAAGCCGTGTCCGCGGTTATGGACGATGGGAGCACAGTATCTCGATCATAGACAAGCATAACTAAAGTAGTGCTATAAACTTGACCTAATATATGACTAGTAATCAGCTCAAGTATAACGGAATGGATATTAAAAATGCCAACAACTGGTGGATCTGGGTTGTTCTGTGTCATACTATACCTGCCTAGTAAATATTGCAACTCCAATGGAATGTGATAAAAGTGCCAACAACTGCTGGGTTTTGGGATTCCTCAGGACAATTATATCTGACTAGTAAATGTTCCAACTACCACAGAATGGTTAATTAAAACTGTCACTACTTATGCTTCAGGATGACTCATGCTATCTATATCTGACCAGTAAGTGCTTTAACTATAATCGAATGATTAAAACTGCCAACTGTGTGAGTTCCTCGGTTTGACTTCCTCGTTTGGTCTCGAGGAGGAATACCAGGATGGGTACGTTTGGTGTTACTATCAGGTTGGATCCGGATAGGTCTTTCTTACCCCTCTCTAATAGCCGCCAGTTGTCTGAGTCTCTATAGGTTGTTTAGTGCTGCTGCGCTGCCGCTTCAGTCCACCATACCTATATAGGCGAGAGCCGCCGAATTCTAGCCTCGCCGTGTACTGGTCTCAGTACTGACGCTCCTCTTTTTCCTTTGCCCTTTGTCGGCACCCCTTTTGTTTTAGCAGGTTTGAGATCGACGTCGTTAGCAGGGTTATCCTTCCGGCTTGGCCTGGGTAGGGTTATGGACGCCATTGGTTATTCTTCAGGGCTCTTAGCCCCAGATGCATCTTGTCCGTAGTCGGACGCTCTATCGTTTTCAAGGTGATTTTGATCTTTGTATTGTATATCTGTATTCTTGACTCGTTGAGTCGCTGTTGTATATATATATATATATCTGTTCTGTGGGTCCCATCGAGGACTGTTGTGTAATGGTATTACTTCGTTTTCCACCCGCACGAAAGTGACTGGTGGGCGTCCTTGAATCGTTTCTATGCGGGTTTGACGGAAAGGGCTAAAACTTGCATAGGGTCGATTTGAGGATGTTACACGGGGCCATTCGGCATCTAGAGGGCATATTCGGTTTCCGGGAACCAGTCTGTTCCATTTGTTTCCGCAACTGAACACTAGGATGTACGTTGGGTGTAGAACCTTCCCGTTACATTCTACTTGATGACAACAACTGAAAACACTCTTAACTTACCCCCTCAAACTAACATAATGAATAAGTTCGTGAAATGATTAAGTATTCTACAATCATATATGGGCCTTTCTAGAACAAACTGTACTCAATGAATCATTAGCATCTCTGTGTTCCTTTGATTATTCCATAGGTAAGTCAATTGCTGCCTACAAACGGTACGCCAAGTTTCACATAAAAAAGTACACGAGCAATGCAAAAAAAAAAGCACCAAGAAAGAGCAACGTTGTTTCCTTTAAATCCTGCGCAACGCCCTTGCGAGGTACTAGATCAGACAGCATTTGAAAATTCCCCTTGTGTGTATCAGAGATTCGGAACTCTATGATTGTGCCTGCACCGTATGGTGGTTTGGGCTGTCAAAGAGGTGTGGGCACCCAACGCAATGTTGCTTTCTTCTTCAATTGTTTTTTCCTTTTGTACCTTTGTACTTCTGTTCCTTGAGAAATTGTATGGTGGCCTTGAAAAGAATAATGCCCTATGTTTCTACCATGTCAACATAAGCAAATTAAAAAAATGCTTCAGAGACAATGTCTGACCAAGATATCACCTCAATATATTCAGCATGATTAGTAAATCAGTGTCCAACAATTATCTTAATCAACTTGGGGCCTGAATGCAAGAATGTCTCAATTCAGAGGTAAGCGACATTTCCATGAATTTATTTGAAACGTGGCTTCTTAGCTGTTCGAGCTGTAGGTAGCAGAAATGGCAAGACCAAACGGCAAAACGCATGGAGATCACTTTTCAAGAAGAAAGGCATGGAGATCACATATGAATGTTGCTCCATATTTCTCGCTTCTATTGGTTGGTGGCGCCCCCAAAGCATCACCTGCTTCCTGTTTTCTTCTCGGCATTATTTTCTGTCGACCAAAATAAGTGTACTGTTTACATGGTTTCAGAGTGCCCATCTCTAATTGATCTCCATCTCATTGATCTCTCACTCGTGTATTTATATCAGGCAGAGTTAGCTTGTCGAATTGAGACGTCACTAGACTCTGACATAATGTATATGAATTTGGCAGCCAGTGTATGTTTCTGTATCACCTTCGTAGGAAGCAGCCGAGCATGTCCAAGTGACATGATGTTTCTTGGCCAATGGCCACCCCTACTCAACAGTGCCCACCTCGTGCACTGTTTTGCCTGCAGACAAATTCGCCGTGCCTAATTTTGCCTGCAAATAATATTGGAATCGTGTGGACGTGTTTTGGCGTCTCGCCGTGCAGTGCAGAAATGCAGGGCTGATATGTATCTCTTCTGTATAGTCCACAAATCATGGGGTGATGGGTCGGAGATCTTGCTCAAACCAAATGTGGCTACTCGATCCTGAGTTTGGTTGGTGCCTACTCTTAACATTCATGTGCTGGCACATCATCGATAGTGATGCTTCGACGGGGCGTTGTTTACTTCATGTTCTGTTTCTTTGGAACTCCAAAAATTTCTCAAGAGTTTTATCTTAGTGTTGTACTTGGAAAATTGTCAAATGCTCATTCCCGAGGCTCGTGCTACAGAGAGCATATATATATATTTGCACATGTTTGTCACAGCTTTAAAATCTGGCTAACTCAGACTCTAAAGCAGCGAAGAAATTTGCAAAACTATTGTCGTGCAGGTCTGACAACGGGACTTGGGACCTATACCTGCACGTCTAGGCGATTTCCATGTTCACCAACAGTTTCACACCCTATCAGAAAATGACTCTGCTCACTTGGTCAGGCAGTACTAGTACTAGTATGGCTTTTCAGCTGTCTTCTCACTCTTCAGAAAGTAGTACTTAACACTAATACAGTTCAGTATGCACATTAACATACACTCCTTCACTAGCTAGCTAACAATGTACAATCTACATGGGCCTCAAACACAACTTTCTCACTAAAACCAAGAACAACAAACCTCTGTCGTTCTTGAACTCTTGCAGATGCCAATGCAATGGCACGATTTTTTCTTGAATTCTTGCAGATGCCAACGCCATGCTAAATGGTGATCTTGATCCTGTCGCTCTGCTTGCTGGAGGTGAGGGCAATGAGCAGGTCAACGAAGGCGCCGACGATGAGGCCGTGGGTATTCTTGCCGTTGGCCCTGAGGTACCACCCCAGCATCTCCTCCAATCTCCCCGAGAGCGGCGCGGTGTGGAAGTGGTGGAAGAACTTAGGATCGGCGCGTGGGACTAACTGCTCTGATACCATTGAAAAAGTATTGATCCTAAAATATTGATTGTATTGCAATGATCCTTGTGAAGTTTATATAGACGTACACGGGGTAGGTGGAGATTTGGAGTACAAGATATAGTCTATCTCTAGCTATACATATACGTATTCTAATACCATGTTCAAGAACACCTTCACACCACGTCAGAAAATGACTCTGCTCACTTGGTCAGCTATAGTCCATTAGTACTAGCAGTACTAGTATGGCTTTTTCAGAAGGCGTATTCAGAATAATCACATTATTACTCCTCAAAGTCTGAAGGAAAATAAAAATAAAAAGTCTTCTCACTCTACAGACCGTAGTAACACTAATACAGTAACTGTATGCATTAACATACACTCAGCTCACTGGCTAGCTAACAATGTACCATCTACGTTGGCATCAACCTACAGCACAACTTCCTCACTAAAAAAGTTCAGCACACCTCGCTCGTTCTTGAATTCTTTCGTAAGCAAATGGACCTGCGCATGCTACATGGCGATGATGATCCTAGCTAGCACCTGTCGCTCTGCTTGCCGGAGGTGAGGGCAATGAGCAGGTCGACGAAGGCGCCGACGATGAGGCCGTGGGTATTCTTGCCGTTGGCCCTGAGGTACCACCCCAGCATCTCCTCCAGCCAGCCCCAGTCGTCCTCGCCTCCGCCGCCGTGGCTCAGCACCATCTCCTCCATCGACCGCCGGAAGTCGGCGTACGGGTCCGCCGAGTCGATGGCCATTGCCGTCGCCCCGCCGAACGCCGCCTCCGCACACCCGATGGTTTTCCGCTTCGTCACGATGGAGCTCGTCTCCTCGGGTTCGAAGAAGAGGCGGCTGCACGACCGGATCCCGCGGATGGTCGCCTCGTCCACCTCACCAGCCGTCGGGGTTGAAGAAGGAGAGGAGTCCGTGGCTGAAAGGAACGAGTGCTCGGACGAGTTATCGTCCACGTCGCAGTAGGCCGGGTTCGTTATCACCCTGGTCTTGGCCGTCGAAGATACATCCGTGCTGCGGTGATCATCGGCGTCGTCCCTGTGAAATGACATGGTCCTGGCCTGCGCGCAGGACGGCCATTTCCACGAGGGGAACGTGGTGGAGGACGCGTCGTCCAGGTCGGCGGTGAATAAGAGGGAGGCCATGGCGAGCTTCTTGACCATGGCTGCAGCTGCTGCTGCTACTTGTCACTTCACGGTCGATTGTGGCTTGAATGTGCAGAGGATAACGGCGAATTGAATTGAAGGCGTGGGAGAGCTGGGTGGTGGTCTTAAAAAGGAAAGATGAGGGAGGTGTTTGTTGTCTCCTCCCGTGATCTGCCTTACATATATGCCAACCTGCACGATTATCCAATCTACCGGTTGGCCAAAATCTGTACTTTTATTTTGGCCATTGACATTTGTACTTTATCATCGTGTTGCGTGCTTGCTGTGAAGTAAAAAAAAACTTCCCTATGCTCTCTGTTTTTAATTAGTAGATGTTATTTTGAACAGTCCTGAACAATCCTAAAGATGTTATTATAACTGTTCACACACCCACTTGCTCAGTTGCTATTTTCAACATTGAGACTGTTCTGCCTCATTTCTACTTTCAACACAGAGCAGTTGACGAGGGAATATCTAGTGATACTGGTCACTATATGATACCATTTCTCAAAAATACATGTTTTAAGTTTTAAAAAATTTCAGAAAAAATCATGAATATTCACAAGATATGTCCCTAAATCTTCCAGCATCAAATTCGAACACACGCAGATAAACAAAAATGACAAATTCAACATGAATAGTGCACAAAAAGACGAAACCTCAAAAGTCACTATTTACATGTCAATTTGTCTTTTTCGTTTCTCTATGTGTGTTTCGAGTTTGGTCATGAAAATCTTAGGTATTCTGAAGACAATACATATTATGCATAACTATATTTTTTTTGAATTTTTTTGAAACTTGAAAATGTATTTTTGAGAAATGTTATCGTGGTATCATATAGTGACCGGTATCACTAGATTCAACAACACCATGTTCTTTATGCTGTAATCACACAGTGTATTCGTTTACACACTAGCCTTAGGCTCACTCCGATGGTTGTAGTCTCGCAACATGGTCCAGGAGCCTAGCATTTTTTAACTTTAACTTCTTTAAGGATTCTATTTACTGTAGTTAATGACTGTTAATAAATTGATGGACCTTATCGCAAAAAAGTATGGCCCTGAAAATACCAAATAGTATTCGCTGGATTATCAGCTATTTCTTTTGTTTAGTACCTAAGAATACTCAATTGTTGTCAACCAATAATACACTAGGAAATGCCCCAGAAAAAGGAACACCGCGAAAGAGCAGCGTTGTTTCCTTGAAAACATATAAAATACGCTTGCCTGAGATATCACACCATATGAAAATCCCCCTTGTGCGTATCAAAGATCCTGAACTCCCTGATTGTGCCTGCATCCCATCCCAACGCGCGCCAACGCATGTTGGTTTTGGCTGTCAAGGATGATGCACGAGGTGGGGGACATGGCGCGCAATACAAGCTTGGATTTGTCCCTGAATATTATCTTGTGTGTATACATCAGTGTTTCCTCTTTCAGAAATTATATGGCGAGCTTGCAAAATATTAAAGGCCTGTCTATCTGGCATGTCTCAAGATAAGCTGGTCAGGATGCTTTCTTCACCCTACCTCGCAGGCGACGCAGGGGAAATATTTGGAGAGATGATTAAAAAATTAGTGAAGAATTTTTTTTTTCGAAAAGGATAAATTAGTGTCCAGTAATCATGTTTATGAGCTATGGCCTTCATGCACGCACCCTGCAAGTGTTAGGTAGTATCAGAAATGGCGAGACAAAAAGGCAAAGGCACGGCGATCATGAATAAATGTTGCACTCGGTTGCTCGCTTTTACTTCTGCATCTATTGGAAATTCCTTTTGCGTCTGCATTTTTGTCGACAAAAAAATGCACTATTCACATGGGTTCAGATGGCTCACCTCTAATTAATTGACATCTCATTGATCACTCACTCATGTGTTTGTATATCAGGTACGGCATGTAGGTGCAAGCAAGGTGGCAAAAGGGTTAGCTCTGAACCAAGAAACCTGTGACACTTTTAATGGGACTCTCTGGTATTATCTGGTAGTATCTGCACATCTGTTTAAGTAGGTAAGTGGCCGACTGGTGATATGAAAGAAAATGGATCTTGGGACTTGGGAGGACCACGTTGGGCATGAGACATTTCCAGAAATTCAGGTTCTCACTTTGCTCATGTTCTGCATGCATGTGTATCATTTAGGCACACACCAATCTTTGCGACGTTGCTTCTTGCCGTGGACAGGCAGCACTCGAGATCTTCTTGTCACGAAATATAGTCGGTCAGCAAAATGATTGATCGATATAGCAGAATAGCAGATCAGGCATCCACGTATGCATGCATGATAAGAAAATCAGGACCTCTCTGTCAGATTTAGCCTAACGTGATGTTCAGCAGAAGTTGCTGCCATGTTCTTGCAGAAAACATAGATAATTGGTAGCTCCTTCATGTGCCAAGATTGCACTGGTTGTTGCTGAGCTCTGCAGATGCCATCGCCTACTTGCGGACTGCACTACTGTTGGACTCTGCAGAGATGATGCCGGTGGCCGAAAGCCTGCTGTGTTGGTACATGTAAGCAACTGCTGCAATAGTATTACTGTCAGTTAGATCTTGCAAGAAGATGTCTGAGATGCCAAGGGGCATCTTTCCATGCACATGTTTCACGTTCTAGTATATTTTCAGCACATTGGCTTCTGATCCCGATTATACTTACCCCAGCTTAAGTAACGTAGTTTCGAACCTTAAGTTATATATACAAATACCCCAAAATGGGAGTTTTCATACTGTTCACTGGGAACTTTGCCATTTGTACCTAAACTATATAGTTTCGATTTTCAGTAGTATGAAATTTGGCATGCACATACCTACCGTGCGTTCTCTACATGCAAAATTTTATTTCGCATTTTTTACTTTGATTAGTTTTTTTAGAATTTACTATAGAAAGCGGGGTCATGACTCATGAGTATCCATGTTCCACTCTGTAATTTCGTATACTAGCATTGATTTTAAGTTTGTACAGAATTGTGTGTTTGTCGATCCGCGGAAGTCGTGATTTAGCAACTGATTGGTGCATGGGAATCATTTGCAGAGTTAATGGGAAGAATAAAAATATCTAGTCACAACACAAGTTCAAATTGGAAGGATTTCAAAGGAAGGGAGGACAACGATGTAGTTCAAACTTCAAAACTACCTGATAGATACCAGGCTTTCCATGCAGTAAAATTTGGAGACAAGGCAAGACACCTTTTGCAAAGGGCCACAAAAATGCAGTGCTCTATTTCTCATCGTCTGTTGCGATAGGCCTACATGGCTATTGATTGGGGCAACTTTTTGAATGTGGGACACACGAATCAGTTAAAGTATGAAGATGAAGAAGATAAACACCTCCAGCCACAATAGAAGTTCAAAATCACTTGATTAAAAGCAAGGGAAGACAGAGATGCAGTTCAAATAGGTTTGCGTGCGGCAAAATTTGGGGACAAGGCTGGAAAAGGGAAGCCAGCTTTTTTGCAATATAGATGGGTCTCTTCGCTGGTTGTCGCATTTGTTGAGATAATGACCAGTAAGTACCACCACTGTGCTGCTAGATCAGTTGAAAGGATGAAGACTTTCGAAAACCAAATACTCCCACCGTTCCGATATATAAGGTGTCTAATGATTAGCTAAAAGTTAAATCTAACTAACTTTGACTAAATATTTAGAAATTCTGAATTTTTTGATATTTCAAAATATGTTTTCTCACAATGGGTGCAAATACACCCGTGAGCCAATAGGGATTTTCGATATCTACATCTACAATATTGAATGGACACATTAAAAAAATATACTTTATGATAAATATATTGATATTGTTTCAATATTGTAAATATTCATATTTTTATGTATAATCTTGGTTAAACTTAGAAAACGTTGACTTTTGACTAATTTTTAGACGCTTTATATTTTGAGACTGAAGGAGTAAATTACAACTTTTCAAGGGGGGCAAGGCTGGTAGATGATCAGATGCAACTTTTCAAGGAGCCCAATAGCGCCTCCTAAAGGCATTTGGGACCCTAGAGAGAGAAGTGCTCCCATTGGCGGTTCCAATAGATATCCGGCGCCTTCTTAGTCCCAATAGAATAGGCCGGTGGTTCCTCGTCGGGCCGCCGCTGTCATCACGTTGCGCCTCCTTCTTCGACGTCGTCGCCTCCTTCACCAACCGTGTGGGGGCCACACATGCCCCAGTCGTCGCGTCCGTGCGCACGGGACTTCACCGGTGCAGCTGCAGCGGCCCACGCTAGACACCCTTCTGCTGCGGTGGGCCGTTCCTGTCGTCTCCTCGACAGGGAAAGGGACATGCGGTACGTGCCTGTCGCCGAGTGTCAGCACCGCTGGAAGGAGCGCCACCCCTGCGAGCACCACAACGTGTCTCTGCCAGGGGGTGGCACCTGAACCGGGTGCACGTCCTGGTGCCCCCGGTGCCAATGGACGAGGCACTGCTCGACTGGGAGATCCAAAGGCGCCGGCGCTAGCTGTTGGCGCACCTCCGCAATGACCCCGCGTATGAGCATCGGGATTTCTAGGTGAAATTCCTCGATTGGGAGCACGAGGCGATGCGCCGCTCGTCCTACATGGGCGACTTCACGGTCGAGGGCGACATCAACCTCCCCGACATTGACTTCTCCGACAGCAAGGACAAAGACAAACGCTGGGGGAGGAGCTGGCGGACTTCAACGAAGAGGAGGAGGAGCCCATGCCACCGGCCGTGGTCGTGCCGCGGGGGTACGACGAGGAAGAGGCCACCGGCTCCGACATGGAAGCATCCATGGCGGAGGAGGATGCCAAGTGGTGGTGGGACGGGTTGGAGGACAACGTCCAGCTCTCTGCCCACCTGGTGGACTATGACATCCAGCTGCCCCCGCCGTGCTGCTGCTGGAAGGGTGGCCTGCCCACGCCCAGGTGTGTGGGCAGGAAGTGCGGGCATCTACACCGCATGCCCCATCCGCGCCCATGACGCTGCTACACCAGCAGCAGCCGCCACCACCACCGGCGTACTATTTGTCGGGGCCATGGTCGTCATCGGTGTTCATCGACCTCTCCAACAAGCCTAATGACTAGGCGGCGCCGCCGCCATAGGTAGGTTATATTTTAGTTACGATTTTTTTTTCTAGTAGACTATTATGTAATATATCTAAATTTTTTGTCAACCCTATGGAGATGCCTTTAATTAGTTGCCATCGTCCATGGACCTAGAGAAACATCCGACAGTGACGGCTGCTATGGGTATGTAGGTACCCGTGTGGGGACTCACTTATTTCCCTAATTCCATAGATCAGTCAATCTCTGTCAACCAGCAGTACACCCCATGTTTCTCGTAAAAAATACACAATATAATTAATGGCAAAAAATAAAGCACCAAGAAAGAGCAGCGTTGTTTCCTTCAAATCCTGCAGAACACGCTTGCGAGGAAGATCACAAAATATTTGAAAATCCTGTTTGTGCGTATTATTAAAGATCCAGAACTCCATGATTGTGCCTGCATCGCATGGTGGTTTGGGCTGTCAAGGACATTGCGCACAATGCTAGGTTGCCTTCTTCTTCAATTGTTTTTCCGTTTGTACCTTCATACTTCTAATCCTCCACAAAGTGGATTGGAGGTCTATCTATGGAGGTTCGAGTCGGCGCACTGTTGAGGGACTTACTTGGTGTTCTAGGCTTTAAAGCAGCAGTATGTAAGTGGGGGCGGCAACATAGGTGAAGTTCAGAATATTAACTTTCAGGGTGAAAATCCAAGCTGGCCTTAGCTGGTTGTGCCTGACAATGGTCTTGTTGAAGGCATTGTTTTGCGAGTGGGGATTATCTTCAGGTGAAAATCTAGATCTTTAATCGGGCGACGACGATGCTTGTGCACTGTTCCCTTCTTGGAAGCGTCGCTTTTGAAGAGCCTGGAGTTCAGATGTTGTATTAGTGGTGGTTGTACTGTTGTTTCTAGGACCGGAACACTATAGCGGGTCTTTTATTTTCTTAGTTCTCTTTCTCTTTTGTTGGTTGTGTGCATCCGTAATGCCAATAGGGTATTGCGCTGTTGCAGAAGCCGGGTGTAATTGGTATCTCTTGATATTAATATATACTCATTTCTAAAAAAAAAATAATAATGCACAATGTATCTGCCATGTCTCAAGACAAGCTAGTCAAGGTAAGCAAAGAATAATGCTTGGGAGACGATGTCTGACCCCAGATATCACCTCAACTGATTCCGCATGATTAGTAAATCAATGTCCAACAATTATGTTAATCAACTCGGGGCCTGAATGCATGGATATCTCAGTAGAGGTAAGTGACATCCAAGAATGTATCTGAAAAGTGGCAGCTTAGTTGTTAGAAGCTGTAGGTAGCAGAAATGGCAAGACCAAAAGGCAAAGGCATGGAGATCCCGAATAAATGTTGCTCCATATTTCTTGCTTCTATTTGTTGGTGGCCAACCCAAAATTTCTTTTCCACCGCCAGCTTCTATTCTATGTCGAGCAAAAATAAAAAAGTGCACTGTGTGAAGGAGAATCGCTGCCTTGGTGAAGGAGAATCACCTTCGGATACACTAACACTGGTGCTGAAGTGAAAGTATTCGCTCTCTCCCTAGCTCGGTAACCCAGTCGAAATGTCCATGCGTGCATGCTCCTGTTACGTGGATCGCAGCTGTAGCTCTAGGCTGTGGCTGTGGCCTGTGGATTCAGGGTTCAGGCCACCGCTACCCAACACTGTATCTGCTTCACATGCATGCAGACAAGTTCGCCGTGCCTAATTTTTCTGTACAATATTGGAATTGCGTGGACGTGTTTTCGCGTCTGGCTACGGTATCTTTTTTTTTCTTTTGTATAGTCGGCAAGTGATGGGGTGATGGGTCGCTCAGAGATCTGTCTCAAATCAAATGTTCCATTCTAACCCGCAAAAAAACAAAAAAAAGTGCCACTCTAACATTCATGTGCTGGTGTTGCAAACTACTCCCTCCGTTTCAAAATATAGGATGTTTTAGTTTTGTGAATGTAGTGTATCTAGCCTCTTTTTGTATATAGATTCATCTATGTTTAGAGTAAACATACACAATAAAAGAAATCTAGATACTTTCTTTTCGAAACAGAGGAGTAGCTCTAAACGTAGTGATGATTGGGCGCTGTTAACTTGGTATGTTTTCAAATGCACATCCATCCTCACGGCTCGTCCCACAGCTAGCATATATCCCACGGCTTTTCAAATCTTTTGGACATCCATAGTGTGAGTAATATCGCGCTGGCGTGACACCCCGTGGCCACACGATCGAGATCCGAGAACGGGGCAATAGCTTAGTGGTTGGGTTCCTGTCAGGGATGAATTTCTGGAATTCTCACGATCAAGATCTGACTGTTTTATTTTTTTCCACATATATCAAAAAAGTGTCTAGTTCTTCCTAGCACTGTTTCATTTTTTTTCCACATGAACAAGATTCGACTGTGCAAGAAAAATCCAGAAAAACCTAAAAAAACAAAATATGTTAGGAAAAAATGGAAAAATTCACTAGCAACTTATGTTTAGGGTCGCCCTGAGGGACCAGGGAGCAAATGTTTTTCCAAATATAAAATCCGAATGTTTTTGGCCGACTCATAGTCTCAGAAAGTGGAGAAATTTGCAAAACTATTGTTCTTCATGTCTCACTCCCTCTTGATACGCTGCCTTCACACCCTGTCTAAAAATGACTCTGCTCACTTGGTCAGGTATAGTCCATTAGTACACTAGTAGAAAAATCTCCATTTGGTCCCGGTTCATAAGGGCCATTTGTCCCGGATTTTGAACCGGGACCAATGGGTCCCCAAGTGGCCCGCCATCGCGTGCGCGTGCTGGTCTTTTCTATTTTTTTTTAAATTTTTTTGAATCTATGAATATTTGGACTGGTTAATCTTTCATCTGGAGCCTATCAATCACACTTAGTTTTTGGTCAAATTCCAATCTTTTGTTAAACTTCCCGGTTGGTCACCCATTCTAACACTACTCCACCCCTAGCACGTTTAACATCTTGGTTCCCCCATCCCTTCCTATGTACCACTTGTAACCTTATGTCTATACTATGCTATTAATGATATTAACCCATGTATCTTGTGAGTCACACATTCTTATAATTTGAGTTACAAACATGATTTTAATTATACAAAAATGACTAAGTAATACTAATATTGAATAAATATAGAAATAAAATATGTTTTAATATTATTTTTGCATTAATTCATTTAATATGGCATAATTCATATCTTTAAATCCATAAATCGAAATTCCACAAATAATATGTCCATTATTATCAGAAAAATGTGAGGAATCCAAATATGTCATTTTTTATTTTTTTATTTTTATTTTAAAATTAAAAATCTGAATTTTGGCTTTTGGAATTTCAAAAATCTAAAAAAATTTGCAAACGGCCTAAGGATTTTGGCATTTTTCCTGCCACGGCGGAGCAGGCGGCAAAGAATTTCCGAATTATTTTTTATCCAAGTTTTTGTCCCGTACCGAGACAAAAAAGGGACTCTTTGGTCCCGGTTCATGCCATAAACCGGGACCAATACCCCGAGATGAACCGGGACCGATGTCCTGGCGGCATAAACCGGGACCGATGCCTGACATTGGTCCCGATTTGTTATTCGAATCGGGACCAATGGCTTTGGGGGTTGTACCAAGGCCCCTTTTCTACTAGTGGTACTAGTACTAGTATGGCTTTTCAGTTGGCGTCTTCAGAAAAATGGCATTAGTACTCCTCAAAGTCCGAAGGATTTTTTTAAAATCTTCTCACTAATACAGTAACTGTATGCATTAACAATTTAACATACACTCAGCTAACGATACACTGTACAAGCTACGTTGGCCTCAACCTCAAACACAACTTCGTCCTCTCTAAACAAGATCAACACAATCAACACACCTCGCTCGTTCTTGAATTCCTTCGTAAGCAAATGCATTGCACCTGCGCATGCTAGATGGCAACGATGATCCTAGCTAATAGCCTAATACTTGTCACTCTCCTTGCTGGAGGTGAGGGCGATGAGCAGGTCGATGAAGGCACCGACGATGAGGCCGTGGGTCTTCTTACCGTTGGCCCTGAGGTACCACCCCAGCATCTCCTCCAACCACCCCCAGTCGTCATCCCCACCGCCGCCGTGGCTCAGCACCATCTCCTCCATCGACCGCCGGAAGTCGCCGTACGGGTCCGCCGAGTCGATGGCCATTGCCGTCGCCCCGCCGAACGCCGCCTCCGTGCACCTGATGGTGTTCTGCTGATTCGTCACGATAGAGCTCGTCGCCTCGGGCTCGAAGAAGAGGCGGCTGCACGATCGGATCCCACGGATGATCGCCTCGTCCAGGTCGCTCGCCGGCGCGGTTGTCGTTGATGAAGGAGAGGAGTCCGTGGCTGAGAGGAAGGAGAGCTCGGCCGATGCCGAGTCGTCGCCGTCCTCGCTGTACGCCGGGTTCGTCATCACCCTGGTCTTGCAGTCCCAGCGTGTGGACGATACATCGGTGCTGCGGTCGTCGGCGTCGTCCCTGTGAAATGACATGGTCCGGGCCTGCGCGCAGGACGACCATTGCCACGAGGCGGACCTCCTGGAGGACGCACAGGACATGGAAGGAGGCGACGCGGCGTCCAGGTCGGCGGTGAATATGAGGGAGGCCATGGCGAGCTTCTTGACCATGGCTGCTGCTGCTTGTCACTTCACGGTCGATCGTGGCTTGGATGTGCAGAGGATAACGGTGAATTGAATAATTGAAGCTGTGGGAGAGACGGGTGGTGTGGCCTTAAAAAGGAGAGATGAGGGAGGTGTTTGTTGTGTGCGTGTGGGCAAGGGAAGATGGGTGTCGTTTGCTGTGTGAGCTGGGAGTCTCCTCCTGTCGAGCCGTGATCTGACTTTTATATACCGGTTGGCCAAAATCTGTACTATCTTTTTGGCCATTAAACATTGTACTTTATCATCCTGTTGCGTGCTTGATGAGAAGCAGATGTAAGGGCATCTCTAACCGATCTTCAAAACTTTAAAGGAGTAAACCGATTCCTAAAACTTAGAGAAGAGCAACTTTAACCGATCTCCAATAATTTAGAGGATTTTCGGCCGGAGAAAATGGTGGACTTACAATTTAATTCCTCTAAACAGTGGCCGCCAGATTCGATCCCCAATAACTTAGAGGACTAAATTTTGTTTGCATCATATTCGAAAGATCTCAAACATACAAAGTTCAAACATGCATAAATAATATCCAAAAAACATCACATGGATGAAGTTTGATCCAAAAGAAAAACATAGCATGTTTATGTTGTTGAGGCCACCACCATCTTGGCCACCACCAGCTCGGCCACCGTCATCTTGCCACCTCAAATACCACACCGGCCATCGCCACTACCACCGCCGCCACCACCACCACCACTCTCTCGGGCCAAGTTCTTCTCACGGGCGATTTCCCAAGACGCCCTCGCTTTTTTATCCAAGATGCTTGGATTCATGAACATGATGGTGCGGTCGGCATCCTCCCTCTCCTTGGCCAATTTCTCCGCCTCAAGTGCAAGCATTTTCTCATCTAGCTTCTTCTCCTTCAACATTTTTTCTTCTTTAAGTGCAATACTTCTTTCCTCCACCGCCAACTTCGACCGCTACTTCTCTTCCTCTAGAATGAACTTTGAGCTCCTTCCACCTAGCCTCTTTGTCCTCTTTGCATTCGGACGACAATGCCTTCTTGGTCTCGACAAGGGCATTGAAATCTTCCTTGTAGGCGATGGCACCTCCCCTTTTCTTCCTCTCCTTTGCAATCTTCAATGGCCGAATGTATCCTTGCCCTCTTGTTGAGCTCATCTTCCTCCCTTTTGTTGAGCTCATATTCCTCCTCATCATCATCGACATCAATGGCTGAATGTATCCTTGCCCTCTTTGGTGTGGTCTCATAGTTTCTTCGGACCCACTTCTCATTGCCCTCTAGCTCCTTGTAGCAATGAAACAAATTAAAGGCTTTGTGGCCGCCTCTCTTGTTGCGGAGCTTGTACATGTATTGGTGATACTTGCCATGTTGGGAGACCGGCACTCCACTCGGTGGTGCATTGGCCACTGATGGCTCAGTGTCGGCTGATACATTGCAAATGTATCTATAATTTTTGATGTTCCATGCTTGGTTTTATCCACTTTCTTGTGTTTTGTTTCAACTTTGGAGTACTTTTCATATGATTTCTTGGACTAACCTATTAACAAGAGCCACAGTGCCAGCTGCCTGTTTTATGCTGTTTTTGGTTCCAGGAAAGTCAGAAAATGAATATTCTCGGAATTGGACGGGACAAAAGCCAAAGTGCCTATTTTTCTAGAAGTGATCAAGTGCCAGAATACGAGACGGAGAAGGGCCGGCCACACCACCTGGCCGCGCGGCTAGGCTGGGCCCGCGCCAGGGGGTGGTGTGGTGGCTCTCGGCACCCCCTCGGCCTCTCCTTCCGCCTATATATTGCCCTCGGGACCAAAACCCTAAGTACCCGATCAAAAATCCACGAAAGAGTCTGTAGCCGCCGTCATCTCCATCCCTAGATCGGGAGGGATCTGAAGCTCTTCCCGACACCCTGCCGGAGAGGGGAATTCACCCTGGAGGCCTTCTTCATCACCATGCAAGCCTCCGGTGTGATGCGTGAGTAGTTCATCATTAGACTACGGATCCATGTAGTAGCTAGATGGCTGGTTCTCCTCCTTTGTGCTTTCATGTTTAGATCTTGTGAGCTCCGTTCATGATCAAGATCATCTATTTGTAATTCTGCATGTTGTGTTTGCGGGGATCTGATGGATATTGAGATGCTATTTCAGATTGATTATTGATTTTATCATGTCTTTGTTATTTGAGATCTTGCATGCTTTCCGTTGTTAGTAGCTATCTTAGCCAAGTAGATGCTAGCAACTCCAAGATTTAGTATTTATGCTTGATAGTGGGTTCATGCCTCTGATAATCTAGGGAAGTGACAGAAATCTCTAAGGTACTAGATGTGATGTCGCTACTAGGGACAAAACAACAATCTTTTGTTCATAGAACAATCGTATTGTTTACTTTACACGCACTTCGTAAAGCAATAATTTGTTGCTTGCAACTTAATACTAGAGGGGGTTCGAATGATAACCTGAAGGTGTATTATTAGTCATAGATGCAGTTGGATGACGGTCTATGTATTATGTTGTAATGCCTAATCAAGTCTCAGAGGAGTCAAGATGATTAGTATATGCATGTATTGCTTTCTCGGTGTTTGTCAATTACCCCGCTGTAATTTGTTCACCTAGCATGTTATCTATCTAAGGAGAGCCATCTCTAGTGAACTATGGATCCCGGTCCTTTTTCTTTACATACAATCTACAATTGTTTATAGCTTTGTGTTTACTTCCTGCAAACTTTTACTTCTTTCCATTCGATACGTTTAATCCTTTGTTTTCCGCAAAACACGGTGAGATTGACAACATCATCGCAAGTTGGGGACAAAGTTCTGGGGTTGTCTTGTGCAGGTCTCCACGTTGCTACTAGCACCGGTAGTGCGCCATGCCAAAGCTCAGCTAGTAACACCTTTGGGGTGTTTCCTTGCTCCTACTGGTTCGATTAAACCTTGGTTTCATAACTGAGGGAAAACTTACTGTTGTGCTCATCATACCTTCCTCTTAGGGTTCCTAACGAGCTCTACGTCGAAAGTCGAGCGCATCAAGACCTTTTCTGGCGGCGTTGCCGGGGAGTCAAGGACATCTTCACAAGGGGAGTCCCTCATAACCAATCTCTTTACTTTGTTTTTTTTGTTTTGCTTAGTTTTCTTTTTTGCTTTGTTTGCTTGTTTTGTTCTTCAAAAACACAAAAAAATTAGTTTTACTTGTTTTGCTTTCTTATTTGAAAAACACAAAAAAATTAGTTCCTACCCTAAGTTCGTCACTATGTCTAGCCTTGCTCCAGTCATTATGTCACCCGAGGAAATGATTTTCACTTTTAAACAAGGAATTGAGGAAAGTTTTAAGGAAGCTTGGTCTATAATCTCCGATCTACATGAAAAAACTGAGCCTAAAATGACTCAAAGCTTGTTCCTTAGCAGTTTTTACCTTGGGATTGATCTTTGCTATAGATATGCCTTAGATGCTATTGTGGGAGGAGATTTCCTCCAATGTAATGAGGATGATGCTATTAATGCTATAAAGAAATTGATCCTCACTTACAACATGCCTAGCCAAACTGATATTTCTTTCGCAAAAATATTTGCTAGGTTGGACACTCTTGAGGCTAGCATTGCTAGATTAGAAAGTTGCTATAATACACTTAGGGAGCATCACGATTATGTTCTAATAAACTCTGAACCATCAAAGTGGTTCCCTACAGTAAAGATAGAGATGCACACTGAAACTTTTCAAGTTTGCTGTGATATCATGTCTGAATTTTGCCTTATGCCCAAAGATATTTATAAATCTCTGAATACTTGAGGGCTCATTGAGGGAGGAAAATAAATATCTCTTACTAATAATACTACCATATTACCTCTTGGAATAGCTGAAGGAGTGTCTATAAAGATCTTTGGGAAAACGATTTCTATTGATTATCTTGTTATTGAATGTGCAGGAAAAGGACAAATTACACTTGGAAGGTCCCTATTAGAACTCCTTGGAGCAATAATAGATGTGGGAAAGGGGACCATGCATCTTTCTTCTCCACCAAACAATCATATTTTCCCCAAGGTTAAGAATAAAAGTAAGAGAGGTAAGGGCAAAAAAGTTAGTTTTAATGCTTCTTCATTTGAGAACACTTGATGCTTTCTTTGCTTCTTATGCCTAACTTAAAGGCGTTAAAGAAAAGTACTTATTGGGAGATAACCCAAAAGTTTTAGATGAGTCTTGGAAGTTATTACCTCTGTAATAACCTCTACTTATCCTTTTTATTTGCTTTTTGTGCCAAGAGTAACCTCTAATGAGAGAGAAGTAATGATTGGAAAAGTTGCTGTCCCGAAACAGATTTTTGTGCTTCACCGTAAATATTCGTGAGAGAGCTCTGTATGTCGGATTGAGCTGTAATTTCTTTTTTATTCTGCCCCAGGATGTTATCTAACTTTCGTTAGCTCAAAACTTTTTGATTTGAGCAACAGAAGGTCTTCGAAAAAAAAATTCTTTACCTGCTGGTCTGTTTTGATAGATTTCTGCCATTTTCTGCATTTGCTTCTTGTTGGTTCCTTCTTGAGTTCTTTTGGGGAGTTGAGCTTTTTGAGGGAAGTGCTACAGTAGCTAGTGTTCTAATGGAAGTTTATTTGGTTTTATAACTGAACCTTGGGACTTATTTATCATAAGTACACTAATGTTGCTAATGAGATTGTGTGAAGTTTTGTATGAAGGAAAATTTTCAGGTGTATGGAAGGAATGAGTAATGAGATGAAGGATGGACTAAAGCTCAAGCTCGGGGATGCCACGCGTGTCACCCCAAGAAATATCCAAGAAGTACAAGCGTCAAACCTTGGTCATCAATAAAAATTCCAGGTTTCTTCCAAACGCTTCATTTTTATTGTTTCATGCACAGTTGTGTTTTTCTTGGAGCGTCTTCTTTTTCGTTTTTGTTTTGGTTTTTAGTTTGCTTGGTTTGCTTAGTTTTCTGAATAAATTGGTTGGACCCCCTCTTTCATACATTGGTTTGCAAATAGTTTGGTTTGGTTTGGAAAAGAGTAGGAAAGTTCATGCTTATGTGGTAAAAAGAGCTCGTTTTTGACTGTGGCCTATGCTTTGTCATGCCATGCTTGATATTGTTTTGGCTATATGCTTAGTATTCTTTGCTGTAGCATGACTTGTTATAAATAATTGATATTTCTTAATGTGCCTTGGATGAATCATGCGTTGTTTTAGCATATTAAAGCATAGTATAGTGGTATTCTCCTTTGATGCTTTATTTGGGTTGACTTGGCGCATGCTCACACCATGTTATGACTATCTCAAGTCACTATAGCCTTTATGATCCTTTAGTTTTCAACTTGTAGTATCACTTTATGCTTTGATCAATGATGTTTTGTCGCTCTGCATGATTATGGCCATTATTGCTCTCTTAGATTGTTGATCCCAGTCTTTTGCTAGCCTCCACAACAAAGTATGAGTTCCACTCATGCATCCAACTCCCTAAACCAAGACCTACCTACTAGCTTATGCTATTCCAAGTATATTCATACTTTTGTTTACCTTCCACTTGGTATGAGAAAACTAGTGATTAAAGCTCTCACGAACTTGATGGCACACTTTATTTTATTGCCTCTATCAAACTTGAACCATTGGGTCCTTGTTTGTTGTGTATATGCTTGCGCTTTATAAGTTGAAATTAGCAGAACCATGTTTCATGGGGAATGCTTTCAACATTGCACTTGTACTTTGTACCCCGTTGATATCATGTTGTTTTGCTTACGAATCCCGGCGGTGTGAAATAAAAGTGGAACTTGTAAGATCATGGAGTTTGTATATGTGTTAGAGAAACGCCTGGGCTGCTAGCCTAAGCCATGCCTAATCATGGTGGAAACTTGCAGCTTCACCATAATGAGCACTCTATGAAGCATCCTCAATAAAAACCTATGCAAATAGCAAATAAAAAGATCGCTGAGATGCTTATTGTCTGCTTGCCTTGTCATTTTGATTATGGGAAAGCTCCCGTATCATGTGCAAGGGGTACGCCGTTGGCGTTTCTTAATGATACACATATACTTACAATGACAAGAGCTTACTCGTGACTGAAGTTGAATAGCATGAGGATCAGTCTTCGTAAGTAAGGGGCATGAGATTTCGGTTTATAACTTGTCAAGCATATTCTCTTAGTTGTGTCACTTTAACCTTAATCACCTTCAAGATGCTTATGATAGGGGCAATGAGAGCTGAAAGCTATAAGTACCATAATTTTTGGAAGCTCTTTATGAGACTTGAATCCCTACTTCCTTTTACAAAGGGCCTTTCTTCCACCATTATATTGAGTCTCCACCTTCCATCTTTATGCACCTACTTTGAGAGCATAGTGGCCATTCTTAGTTCTATGTGCATTGTCCCAAGACTAGTTGATTGATGCATAACTTATTATTGCTTGTTTTAAACTATTGTATCTAGTCACTCTTATGAACTTTGAAGGTGTCCTATGCATTTATATTTGCTACTCTATTAAGGGACAAGCTGAATACTTTTATGCTATGTTTTCTTTATGTGAAACAAAGAAACGTCTTGCAAAGCATTGTTATTCATGAATAATTTGTTTGTGTCTTTTCATGTTGCATCATAGTTTCTTTGCTTATTGCTAGAACTTTGTCTTTCATGTTATGATTGAAGTACTATGATCCCAGCTTTGAATGTTTTGCAAATACTTTGATCAAGTCTTTGTTGGTGCATGTCACCTCAAAAATTATTCTTTCTTTTTATCACTTACCTACTCGAGGACGAGCAGGAGTTAAGCTTGGGGATGTTTATACATTGCAAATGTATCTATAATTTTTGATGTTTCATGCTTGGTTTTATCCACTTTCTTGTGTTTTGTTTCAACTTTGGAGTACTTTTCATATGATTTCTTAGACTAACCTATTAACAAGAGCCACAGTGCCAGCTGCCTGTTTTCTGCTGTTTTTGGTTCCAGGAAAGTCAGAAAATGAATATTCTCGGAATTGGACGGGACAAAAGCCAAAGTGCCTATTTTTCCGGAAGTGATCAAGTGCCAGAATACGAGACAGAGAAGGGCCAGGGGCCGGCCACACAACCTGGCCGCGAGGCCAGGCTGGGCCCGCGCCAGGGGTGGTGTGGTGGCTCTCGGCACCCCCTCGGCCTCTCCTTCCGCCTATATATTACCCTTGGGATGAAAACCCTAAGTACCCGATCAAAAATCCACGAAAGAGTCTGTAGCCGCCGTCATCTCCATCCCTAGATCGGGAGGGATCTGAAGCTCTTCCCGGCACCCTGCCGGAGAGAGGAATTCACCCTGGAGGCCTTCTTCATCACCATGCAAGCCTCTGGTGTGATGCGTGAGTAGTTCATCCTTGAACTACGGATCCATGTAGTAGCTAGATGGCTGGTTCTCCTCCTTTGTGCTTTCATGTCTAGATCTTGTGAGCTCTTAGATGATCTTGATCATGAACGGAGCTCACAAGATCTAGACATGAAAGCACAAAGGAGGGGAACCAGCCATCTAGCTACTACATGGATCCATAGTCCAAGAATGAACTACTCACGCATCACACCGGAGGCTTGCATGGTGATGAAGAAGGCCTCCAGGGTGAATTCCCCTGTCCGGCAGGGTGCCGAGAAGGAGCTTCAGATCCCTCCCGATCTAGGGACTGAGATAACGGTGGCTATAGACTCTTTCGTGGATTTTTGATCTGGCCCTTAGGGTTTTCATCCCGAGGGCATCTTATAGGCGGAAGGGGAGGCCGAGGGGGCGCCATAGGCGGCCACACCACCCCCTGGCGCGGGCCAGGCTGGGTCGCACGGCCAGGTGGTGTGGTGGCCCCCTGGCCCCTCTCCGTCTCGTACTCTGGCATCTGATGACTTCCGGAAAAATAGGCACTTTGGCTTTTGTCCCGTGCAATTCCAAGAATATTCATTTTAATAGATTATTCCAAGAAATCATATGAAAAGTACTCCAAAGTGTGGACAAAACACAAGAAACTGGATAAAACCAAGCATGGAACATCAAAAATTATAGATACATTTGCAATTTATCAGTTATCGACTCTAGGGCGCCGAACCATCGATTGCATTGCTCAAGAATTGTTCCCCAACGATGACTAAGAGAACCTTGGGTGTGGTATGATGGAGTCTTCACCAACTTATGGTAGTGATCTTCAATTCTTCCCCAAAACCTCTCCTTGCATTGATCGGTGCCGACTGTTGCATCAAGCGACACATTCAAGCAAGCATGGCACAATGCAATGTCTTCGTCTTCGCTATAGTTGGCGGAACTCTTGCCTCTAGGCTTTTCTTTGACATTGCATCTTCCTCTTGGTGCCTCCACCTCAGTCACCACTTCATCTTCATCTTCCATCCCCTCTCCTTCTTTGAAGCCTCCATCTTGGGTCTCGTCATAATCAACATCAACTTGGGTATCATCCATGTCTTGGTACGAATCTCCATCACCAAAGTGGAGGTCGTCAATCCCAACATGATGAGAACTATCCAAATGCGACAAGAAATTGGCCATCCCAAGCTCGGTGACAGTCGATTGAGGATCGGTCATTTCATCGGTCACCTCGCGAGCGGTGCCTTGGGGACAAGCTGCGACGGCCGCCCTTGCAAAGTAACAAGGCATGGGCGATGAGCATGCCGGTGACGGCTTCACGTTGCTCTTCTTCTTCTCCTCCGCCGCTGCAGTGGCCTTCCTCTTCTTCTTGTCCTCTGCCTCCTGTGACATTGCTTGCATCACCACCGTCGGCTTCCGTGGGCGCGGGCCACTTAGCACCGGCGCAAGGGGTGGCTTGCCCGCCATTGACGGCTTCCCGGTGTCCTTGGTAGCCGCTCCCGTCGGCCACCAAGGCGGTGTTGCCCAACCGATTCCGCGGCATCGGAGGCATCATCAAGGTCGAATCCGGCGCGGTTTCATCGGCGGAAAGCTCCGGCGGGCATGTGGGATCGAACTCCGATGCCATTTCGGCCAGGGGAGGGGAGAACTGTGGCGCCGACGATGACTGGCGGCAAAATTGGGCGGGAGGGTCGGGTTCTCGGCGGGAGGGAGAGGCTCCCAAATTTTTAGTCACTGAGGTTGGCACCGAGGAAATATGAGAGCCGCGGGGGAGTTTTTGGGGGTGGGACTAAAAATATTCTCCGCTAACAGCCGAATGGGGATAGGTTCGGTGCGTCCCCGGGCGTTAGCGGCCAAAAGAAAGTCCTCTAAGCATTTATTGGGGATCGGTTAGAGTTGCTCTAAAAGTACTCTAAAAGAAAGCGGTACTGAACCGATCCCCAAAACTTAAGTCCCTAATACTAAATTTGGCTCATACATTTCGTCGAACACTTCCTATACGTCTTCCATGAACAAACAATTCTAGCCAAGTTTGCAATAGCTAGCCAAAATTCAGCGGCACGGTGCAAAGCTCCAATTTATACACTCACGACAGAGCTAGCCAACAGCCAGCCAAAAATTGCAACCATCCTAATTCGAGTTGACGATATTACCAAGGGAAGTTGATATTGAACTTCAATTCCCAGCCACTGGCGGTCGGAGCAGGGTCAGGACTTGGAGGAGCCCTCACCTTCAAGCGCTGGCGCAGGAAAGGGCCAGCGGTGGACTGCCCCGTGGTGTGCATAAGTAAGATGGGGCCGACACGCGGAAGCAGGATGGGGCCACCGGCGGAGGGCCCCTTGGCACGCGGGAGTTGGCCGGCGAGCGGGAAGAATGGAACCCGCGGAAGTAGTGGCCCTCCTCATCAGGGAAGTAGAGGACACGCCGTCAAGGCAGTGCTTCTCGACCTCCTCCTCCATCGACGCTGACAAAGGCCAAATTGGAAGAAATCGGGGAGGCGGCCAAGAAAACTCGATCCCCTCGTCGATTCTGGCGACACTGAGAAGCGGCGAGCGATAGAGGGGTGGCCTGGAGGGCGGTGCAGGGACCGGGTGGCGACGGCGGGGTACGGTGGTCACCGCTGGCAACACCAGCGAGAATGGGTGAGGCGTGGTGGAGGCCAGAGTTTTTCTCTAAATTGGTTCTAGACTCCTAAATTTACTCATCGGAGGCCAGTTTTACTCCTCCGATGAGTAAAATTTTACCCCTCTAACCGTTTTGGGGATCGGTAGGTGCGTCTCCTGCCGATTTTTACTTCTCTAACCGTTTTTTGGGGATCGGTAGAGATGACCTAAGTACTTCCTTACAGGTTTTACTCTCACTTTTTGGAAAAATAAATACATCCATATCCTCTTTGTTTTCAATCATATGTCATTTTGAACAGTCCTAAACAATCCTGAAGATGTTATTAGAACTGTTCACACACCTAAACTTGCCTAGCTTCTATTTTCATGCCCATTCAGATGAAAACTTTGTACTCATTTTGCTGGAGTGTTGTAATAATGCATTTTTCTCTATTCTCGATGCAGATGCTGCAAATGAAACTAAACCTTTCCTCTCCAAAATAATAATAAATAAAGGAAATTGCACAAGTCTACATAGATGAGCATGGGAATATCCAGTGGTCAAATAAATAATTTGGGACGAGGGTGCCAAATTGAAGTTTAAACTTCGACCACGATATATTTGCCTTCTAGAGGTGTCACTATTGGAGAATATTTTCTAATGACGTCTTGGTGGTGGTTGTTTGTGCTATTGCGAGTTCCTAATCACTTGTTTGGTTGTGTATTCTTGATATATTTGTCCAAGAACCTATTTTTTATTTTAACTTCTTTTGTGATTAATTTTAGTGTTGTTAATGATTGTTAATAAATCAATGGACCTTATTGGCAAAAAATTATGGCCCTGACAAGACCCAAAAGTATGACCTTATGAATTATCAACGTTTCCTTTTGTTTAGTCCCTAAGATCACTCAATTGTTGTGAACCAATAATACACCAGGAAATGCCCTAGAAAAAAGGAACACCACGACACGAAAGAGCAGCGTTGTTTCCTTGAAAACATACAAAATACGCTTGCCTGAGATCACACACCATATGAAAATCCCCCCTGTGCGTATAAGAGATTCTGAACTCCATGATTGTGCCTGCATCCCATCCCAACGCGCCAACGCTCGGTGGTTTTGGCTGTCAAGGATGATGCACAGGTTGGGGGACATGGGAGGCAATACACGCTGAGTATTATTTTGTGTGTATACCTCTGTGCTTCCTCTTTCAGAAATTATAAGGTGAGCTTGCAAAATATTATAAATGCATATGTATCTGGCATGTCTCAAGGTAAGCTGGCCAGGATGCTTTCTTCACCCTACCTCACGGGGGAAATGTTTGGAGAGACTAGTATGCTTAAGAAAAATTAGTGTCCAACAATCAAGTTTATCAGCTAGGGCCTGCATTTCAGAGTAAACGACAGGTAGATGGATTCGTGACCTGGGGACGAAGCACTCTGCAAGTGTTACATCCTCCGAGTCCGAGAAGGTCTAGGTATTAGAAATGGCGAGACCAAAAGGCAAAGGCATGGCAATCACGAATAAATGTTGCACTCGAATTGCTCGCTTCTAAGTACTTCTGCATCTATCGGTGGCGACCCCAAAATTCCTTTTGTGTCTGCAATTTTAGTAGACCAAAAAAGGTGCACTGTTCACATGGTTTCAGACCGCCCACCTCTAATTAATTGTCATCTCATTGATCATTCACTCATGTGTTTGTATATCAGGTACGGCATGTAGGTGTAAGCAAGGTGGCAAAAGGCTCAGCTCTGAACCGAGAAACCTGTGACACTTTTAATGGGACTCTGGTAGTATTTGCACATCTGTCTAAGTAGGTGGCCGACTGGTGGCGTGCAGTAGCCCGGAAGAAAATGGATTAATGGATCTTGGGAGGATCAGGTCAAGTTCTGCATGCAACAGTCAGGCACATGCCAATCTTTCAGACAAGCAGTGAGCCGAGAGAGTGAGAGATGTACGTTGCTTCGTGGCATGCACAAGAAGCAAGATCTCGACCTCGAGATCTTGTTGTCACATACACAAAAATTGAGCTGCAAATGATTGATCTATCTAGCAGATCGGGCAACATCAGGACCTCTCTGTCAGGTTTAGCCTGATGTATGTTCAGCAGAAATTGCTCTGTGTTTGGCTGGCCGATGCCATCGCCTACTTGCAAACTGTTGGACTCTGCAGAGAAGATGCCGGTGGCCGAAAGCCTGTGCTGCGTACATGTATGCAATAGTACTACTGGCAGTTAAATCTTACAAGAACATGTCTGAGATGCCAAGGGGCATCTTTCCCTTTCCGTGCACATGTTCCACGTTCTCCTATACTAGCATTTTTGATTTTAAGTTTGTACTCCCTCCTTTTCATAATATAAGATGTTTTAGCTTTATAAGAGAAATGTATCTAGACCTCTTTTTAGTACTTCCATCCGACCCAAATTAATTGACTTGGATTTGTCTAGATTCAGATTGGGTCGGAGGGAGTATATGAAATAAGTATATCTAGACCTTTTTTAGTGTGCAGATTCACTCCAAACCTACACTAAAGAGAGGTCTAGATACATTTCTGTCATAAAGCTAAAACATTTTATATTACGAAATGGAGAGAGTGCTACAAATTAGTGTGTTTGTCGATCCGCGGAAGTCCTAGTTAAGCAACTGATTGGTGCATGGGAATCATTTACAGAGTTAATGAGAAGCATAAAAAATATCTTAGTCACAACACAAGTTCAAATTCGGTGGATTTCAAAGCAGGGGAGGACAGTGACGTAGCTCAATCTTCAAAAACTACATGACTGATACCAGGCTTTTCATGCAGTAATATTTGGAGACAACGCGTGAAATGCAAGACAGCTTTTGCAAGGGGCCTTACAAATGCAGTACTCTGTTTCCCATCATCTGTGGACTGTGGCGATAGGCACTGCAGAGTAAGGACCTCCGATCCATATTAATTGTCATTAGGTTGGATGCATCTTGCACTAAAACATATCTAAATATATTCATTTCTAGGACAAGTAATATGGATCGGAGGGAGCACTACTAACCAAATAGTAGCTACTGTGCTCCTGGATCAAATGATGAAACCTTTCCCTATTTGCGAACCAAATAAATCATAACTTTTCAAGGTGGGCAAGGGATGGTAGATGATCAGATGCAATAATGCAAAGCATGTCCCTCCTCCACAGTGTGGTTCTGTTCCTTGCACTGCATGTAGACAGCTACAAGAAGGCCAATGATATGGAACCAGCCAGGGATTGGTAAAAATGGATAGAGGAAGCAAATGAGAAGCATCAAACCGAATCTTACTTCGGGATATGTCAAAGGGACAGGAGGAACAGGGGCATCAAATCTTGCTTCTGAATCTCACTCAGATGAGGGTGTCGCTGGCCTGCTGCTGACCACAATCTCTCCCTTTTTTATAGGGGACTGAAACACTATCTGTTTGTTGTTTTTTATTGAGAGAAATATGTTTGTTGTTGTGTTACCATAGGATATGATATGGATATGGGCCTGTTTGTCTGCTGGGCTTGACTACGTTTCTCCTTTCTCTCAACGCCTTCAAACTAAATTGTTTCATGATTATCCGTACTAAATTAGAGTCACTCCTTTTTTTTAGCATTATTAGGATTTAGGAGAACCCCTAAATGATGAGGCGATTGCTTGCAGAAGTGGCCTACTAGTCGTACTGAATTTAGGAGTGCTCCTCAATTTTCACCCTGACCGTCGTGACCAAACTGAAGCTGGGGACATCTTCCCTACTAGTCGTTTCTCTAAATGATCACGGTCTCCCAACCTAAATTTGATTACAAGATTATCTGATCTTGTGTACTCCTCCAAACAGGATTTCGTTCCGCTATATTAATATAGCAACCAATCGATATACGACTGAGACAACTGTTGGGACAGACAACACAAATCAAGTCCAAAAGAACCAAGAAAAAAAGAAAAAAAAGAGAAAACAAAGCCAACATCGATGGCTCAACGAAAATGAATGACTCACGACCGCTGCGCCCTCCAGAGAATTTCCATCACACTCCTAACGTCCTGAAAGCATCGCGTACTAAACAACACATCCAAGAAGGAAAGCGGCGACCACGATGTTGTTGCCCGGACTGGTCCTAGGGTTTCCCCCTGTATGCTATAGGAGGTGGGAAGAGATACATCCTACGCCCTTTACGAAGGACGACGACACCCGCAAGCGTCATTATGTCGGTGTCTAGATGACAAGGATTTCCATCTTCAAAAAATCACGCCCCCCCGACGCTTCTTATTGCTCCACCAAACTCGCCACCCACCAGTACACGCTACCCCGGTCTTGAAGTCACCATCGTCGCCTCACCATGGCCAACGTTGCGAGACCGGTAATACCGAAAGGAAGAAATTTCGACAAGGGTCGGTGGTACAGAAATTCCCTAAGAAACACATCAAGCGATTACTACCTTAGAAGACAGAAATGGTATTTGTGAACCGGGTGTGTTACTAGTAACACATTGCACAAATCCATGCAAACCTGCCACATGTTTATCTTACATGGATGGTATGATAACGAAACTCTGAAAATTATAGTAGTACTACTTTGCAATAATGTTTACAACAATAGTAATGAACCATACAATGTGATGCCATTGAGGTCTTCTTTTTTATTTTGCCATCACAGTGCAATGTGTTATTTTCACTCAGCGTACAAGTGAGCACTAGTGACATAGCAGCGACATTTCAAAGAGCAAGAAAGTAGGTAGCATTACGTACAACAATCTATTAAAAGCAAGTGCGCTACGAGTAAAACTTTGCACATTTTTTGGTAGAACTGGCCTTGTTCTAGACATGTATTTCTGTGGCGCGCATTATTGCTTGCCACGTCCCATCGATGGGTGTAAATTGGATACATCAAGTATATGCACCCCTCTTTTTTTTTATAATAACACGTGGGTTAGTGGAGGGAAACCTAATTTAATCTAGAGAGATACTCGTCCCATTTCAAAATATAAGATATTTTAGCGTTTGTTAAGCGAATGTATCCTCGAAACAGGCATACTTTATGTTTATTCTGAATCTACACAAAAAAAGATGTCTATATACATTTGTTTTAGAAAAGCTAAAACATCTTATATTATAAAACACAGAGAGTATTCCATAGGAGACAGGGCATCTAGAGCGAAGACGGAGAAAAATAAGGAAAAGAAGAACGAAGCGGCATGGAGAAGAACGAGTGATGGATGCTACGTGTGTTAGTGGAGGCCACGCGGTGAGAGACAGCTCGGGGGACAAAGCCGGCTCTGAATGTTCTTCTTATTATGGTTTCTGTTGACACGGCCAATGCCCCAAGGTTCGAATAAAAAAACTACTCCCTCCGAATCATAATACTTGTCGCAAAAATAAATGTATCTATTACTAAAACATGTCTAGATACATCCATTTGAGCGACAAGTATTATAAACCAGAGGAAGTAGTAATAGTTCATCTGCTCCATAGTCCAACCGATGCAATTGTTTAAGGAGCAGAGCCACTGATCAGGACTTTGTCCTGACGACCCAGAAAGTAAGCAGAGACGAATCAAGACCTAACTCGTGGTTTAGGGGTTTGGCATCTAATCAAAACAAGATTGTCTCTTCCTCCCGTGTTGCCTTAAACAATCCTATTTTGACAATAGAGACATACGCCATCGTTCACCGGTGTTATGTTATGCAGTCACTGTCGAGCACCAGACTATAATTATTAGTTTTGTGCTCACCTCCAAGGAACAACAGTGCAAGTCTACATGATATTTAAAGGAATTTTGTTTTGTTTAATTTCGATTCAGAGAAGATACTCCCTCCGACCCATATATCTAGTTCTAACATGTCTAGATATATCCGAATCTAGATAAATCAAAGTCAACTAATAGAGATCGGGGGAGTACCTTGAACTGAAACCGAATAAACTTATTGTATCGATCTACGTATGATAGTCTGCAGAATGTCGGCATGACGTGCCAAAAATTGGCCTAGTGACGTGCATGCATGGCACTTACCAAACGACAACTCTTAATCAGTTGCATGGAATCGGTAACTTTCTTCCGTGCTGCACGAAACCCAAAAGCAGAAAATAACAGCAGGACTCGAGAACGATATCTCCTGCTTGGTATGGTTCTGAAAATTTCTGTGGAGACATGATCGATTCGAAAGAAAGAAGATGCATGTCCGGAAAAAAGATTTGAGAAAACCCCGGGCCTGCTACCGATCGAACCTTTTCCAACATATTGGTATTGGGTACGTACTGCGACAGGACAAAGCTTTTTTCAGGTTTCCGAGGAGAAACATGGAGACAGGACAGGCGAGACGACGGACTGCTCACCGAAATCTGGTGACGTGCACACAAAGTACGTACTTTGCAACGATAGTGGGTTTAGATTGTTCATATACTGGTTTTAATCAATCAATCAATCAATCAATCGTGCGGCGTTTCTTGTACTGTACTGAATTACTCTATCCGTTTTAAAATATAAGATGTTTTAGCTTTGTGAATAAAGTATATCTAGACGTCTTTTAATGTCTAGGTTCATCTACGTTTAGAATAAACCTAAACTAAAAGCGGTCTAGATACACTCCTTTTACAAAGCTAAAACGTCTTATATTTTAAAACGGAGGGATTATTACTGATGGCTTTTTCAGAATTTTGAGCCGCTGCAGACAGAGTACACGCACCCTGAAACGAGAAGAGAACCCTTAGGTTCGGTAAACTGCATCGGCTTTTCATTTCTAGACCAACCGTGACGGGGATTACTGGTCGACGAGACGAAATAACACTAGATTACTTGTACTCTACTTGCGATTCCATGATTGGGGATACGTGGTCCTAAATTACTAGAACCGGTGCTAATGATGCGCCATTTACTTGTGGAAGTGGTCTCTTGGTCGCCGACTGCTACGCTACTGCGCTTATTACCTTTCAGACAGAGAGATGCTACTCCTTTAGGGCTATGATACTAGTCTACTCTGACGACTAGGAGCTCAGAAGGTGAGTGTGTTGACCGGACGAAAACACGGTCTGAGTATCTACTCTGACGAGTCTGACGACAGTGCGTTCAAAGCGTCAGTGTGTTGACCCAGGCATAACAATCGTGCGATGTTTCTTTTCTTTCTTTCATTTTTTTAGAACGAGGTAATAGCCTAGTGGTTGGGTCGCAGTTAGCGCATCCCAACGACCGGAGTTCAATTTCTGTAAGTGACGATTTTCCGGAATTCTCACGCCGACCCGCTTCTACTATATCGAAAAAGTGTCTAGTTCCTCCTAGCACTGTTTCATCAATCTTTCATTTTTGAGCGAGAAAAGTGGAATTTCTGCGCTTCTATTTGTTCGTATCAAATCGGTCCTACTCACTCTGTCTGGAAACAAGTGTATTTCTAGGTTTAGTTCTAAGTCATTTTTTTTGGAAAATTTGAAATTTGACCAACTTTATATAAAATAGTAACAATACTATGAAATTAATATACCGTGACATTTCAAGATGAATCTAGGAATAGGCACTTTACTGAAGAAGTAACAGTTGTTTGTCAAACGCTCCAAATGTTGGTTCGCTCGTTATCCTTGAATACCTGGGTCATATCATATACGCTGAGTGAGTAGCCATGGACACCAGCAAAACAAAAGCCATGGATGACTGGCCAGTAGCCACAACCTCTCAGTAGTTTGTTGAAGAAGAAGAGTTTCGAGTAGAGTGAGCAAGCAGCGGTAGCATTTGTTGAGCCCAAGGTAGCCGTTGATATCTACCCCAGTCCTTTGTTTACCTAATTTTCAGAAATAATTGGCTGTTGAAACTGACGCCATCGAATTGGGCATTTTGGCGTCGTTCTTATACAAGACCAGCACCCTGTTTCCTTCGTTAGCAAAGCTTTTGGGAAAGCTAACACTCTTTATTCACGAGAGGAAATTATTGGCTTTACCAATGGCAGTAGAAAAGTGGCTCGCTCGCCTATTTGCAGCGTGCTCTTTTTTTTTTTTTTTGACATACCACAACGGTCGCTGCTGTCCGTTGGAATAGCAAAATCTGCAATATGTACTTCAGCTCAGAGCAACGTCAAGACTGATGGGCCTCCCGTTCAAAATTGTGTAAAAAAAAGGCTCAGAAAACTTAGTGGTTGACGCTCTCTCTCGAGTGGGTCATGCATCTGATGACAGTTGACGCTTGTTCTGAAATTCAATCAATATGCTTACAAGAGCTGATCATCAATACCTATGTCACCGATCCTAACTCCTAACGTCGGCCGGCTGCACTTTCTTTGGCAAGTCTAGGTGAGCATGGGTACTCTCTTCATCAAGGAATCATACTCGTTTCTACGGCAGGGTGTGGATTGGTTCTAACTCTGCATGCACAGCAGACCAAGTTGATCTTAGCCTTCATACTCCAATGTTGTTTTACGTTTGCGCGTGTCACTGCTTTACGATTAGGAAACTGCTAGGCGCCCCCCGGACGATGGGGGTTTCCCATCGTCCTCCTCCTCTGCGCGCCACGTGTCCCTCCAAATCTTGCTTTTGCTGCAGTACACGACGTTTTTGCTACATATATTCCCGCTTTTGCTTCTGAAGCAAAAAATGTTCGTTTCAGAAATAGAACGATTCGCCGGAGACCATGCAGCAAAAAAAATATACTAATGTAGCAAAACCGACTTCGTCGGAAACATCGTCGGAAAAAACTCGCCGGTGACTCTCGCCGGAGACCTTGTAGCAAAAAGTTGACACTGTTGTAGCAAAACCACAATACGATTGTAGCAAAAAAGTTATTCTAATGTAGCAAAAAACCTACTTCGCCGGAGACTCTCACCCGCAAACATGGTCGAATACCTCGTAGCAAAAACTTTGCACAATTATAGCAAAACCTCAAGACTATTGTAGCAAAACCGTAGAAATTGGTTGTAGCAAAAAAATTATACAAAAGTAGCAAAAAATATATGAATACATAGCAAAAATAATATACTAAGGTAGCAAAATCCTAATCCCACATGTAGCACCACCGTCGGACGCATAGCGAAACTTGATGCCGCTTGTAGCACCGACGCCAGCTGCACGTATCCTCGACGCAGTACGTAGCGGCGCCGAGGGCATCCGGTAGCACCGCCGACAGCAACACCACCCACCACTCGTAGCAACACGCCCCGCCGTCGTAGCAGGAGCCACGACGTCTAGGCTATGGCGGCGCGGTTGCGTGATTGTGCTTGCCGGGTGGAGGTCGGCGGCGGCATTCTCGTGAGCTTTAGAGGGCGGCGACCTCCGGCGAGATTTAGGGGAGGGCGTGCGCCGCGCTCTGGCCGGCGAGAAGGCAGACGGGGACTCCGGCGAGATCTTCTTGACGGGACATGCGCGGCAGCAGAAGTCGATTCATGGCGGCGCAAGTGGCGACAGGCCGGTCAGGGAGGCGCGTGGCCAGCCGGCAGCGGAGGCGGGCATGGCAGCGCGAGCGCTGGCGGCGGGCGGAGGAGGAGGGAGGGACGGCGGCGGGGGCGGACTGGGGAGGGGCGGCGGCGGCGGAGGATGAGAGGGAGGGACGGCGGCGGC
Organism: Avena eriantha; assembly: GCA_910589775.1. NCBI lineage: Eukaryota > Viridiplantae > Streptophyta > Magnoliopsida > Poales > Poaceae > Avena > Avena eriantha. The sequence goes on along the minus strand of OU342741.1, from coordinate 6,775,572 downwards.
CGGAACGGCCGGAACGTGTTTATTCTTCACTGTCAAGCAAGTGGCTTGGGTCGGTCATGCGTCTGGTTTGCACGCGGCCTTTTGTTGTGTTCTCCATTTGGCGGGCGAGGGCAGAAATGTTTTTGTAAAATTAGCAGCTCGCCACAGCCGGCTGGCGCGATTGATTGTCCTGCCACAAAAGGGACTACTAGTAGTCAAGATACGCGCGATTTATCTTTTTCTCTGCATGCATCTCGTGGCCGTTGAGGGTCTACGCATGGGAGTATATTGTTAACCGTTCGTCGCGCCGTCGCAGTCAGCTCACCAACCCTGCAGTGGAAGGTACCGACGACTCGCCGAACGTGCCGGAGTCGCTCGCTGACCGTCGGTCTACGTCTATACATGTCCGCGACGGACGTGGATTAATCAATAACTTAACGCGACAGTCGAGGAGAGTTAAGCATCCAGGTGCACTCACTAGCGACGGTGACAGCGCGAGAACGATCTCTTGACCCGCTTAGAAAACTGTCCGACACCCCGTTACTTCCCCAACACACAGTTAGGCTAGGGACCACGGCAACACCTATCACGTTGGATTGGCCACGCAGGGCTCTCTTGCTAACGACTAAACCGTGCGCGCCCGTCAATGGCTCGTTTCCAATAGTGTGACGGCGGACGTCGTCTCTGCCGTATGATTTGTTTTTTCCATCCCCGATTCCCGTCACTCCGACCGCAGCAGTGGCCTCCCACCGCTACTCGCAAAGTTTATCAACCGGTCCCTACCGCCGTCTATAAAAAGAAGAGGCGGACAGGATTGAGCACCGCACAAAAACCACACACCAACACCATGCATCACTGCCTTCCCACCACCTGGGCTCAGCTCTCAGCAATCTCCCTCACTCGCTACCTATTGTCGGAGGATGACTTCGACTTTGGTGACTACTACCAGCAGGTGGAGGTGTTGCTCGACCAGCAGACGCTACTCGAGTCCATCCAATTGGCCCGCGTTGCCGCAGACGATTGGGAGGGGGTGCGCTAGCGCGCTCCCGCTAACAAGGAATCCTACGTCGAAGGTTGGTTATGGGGATACCGAAATAGTGCATCATGTGATCCATTACGCGTCCAAGCCCTTTTGTTATTCTTTGCATCCGTTATTTTGGTGACAATGGAGCACGGCAACCGCCAGTTCTATCGCGAGCAGAGCAAGGCACCATCACGATGTCCAAGACGGCCAGTGTTGAGGCTGAGTCCTCGGCCACATCGGCGGAGAGGGCGGAGATGGTGGGGAGGAGCCGCCTCAAAATCATTCCATTTGGAATTCATTGCTATCTTAAAGCGCATGACTTCTAAATTCTCATAAGGGCCTCCAAGTATTTTTTTTCCTACCGCTTATTAAATTAGTTAATAGATTCCAGCTTTTTACTAACTTGTACAAAATAACGATCTAATGAATCCTATTTTTCTTTTCAATTGCACTTTTAGATCAAATTAGTTGTAAGACTCGTAAGGATCCTAGTAAGGATCCAATTTACGAAGATTTCATTTTATTTCAGAAGATCGTAACATCGGTCAGATAAGCTCTGATTTTCTGCTTCTTTTCCGCTAATAAAACCTGCCCCTCAACTGGCTCTAAAAAATGGGATTCGGCGTAAAGTCCAAGAAACTGTTGCAAATGTGAGCATCAAGTATATGAACGTCACACTCATTTTGGATAATAAGACGTGAGCCGTTTTTTTTTTTTTGAGAAACTCAGTATGAATGCAGACGCTCACAATGCGTACGTACACTCACCCCTATGAACACACGCATGCACACCCTACCCTATGAACACCTCCGAGAGACTGAGCCGGCGGGTCTTGAAATTGACGAAGTCACCACATGCGTCTCGCTATCGACGGAAATGTCGTCTCCCACTGAAAGAATATTTCACCTTTATAAGACAACAAAGCGTCAAACCTAGGGTTTGAACTCTGGTGGGCTGGGGGTACCACTGCCCTTCTAACCATCCAATCACGGGTTGGTTCTCTAGCCGCATTTTTGTTGTTTCGCGTGATCTTGACATTTTGAAAGGTAAATAATTTTTAGTTTAGAGAGATAACTAATTTTTAGTTTAGAGAGATATTTCATAGAGACGGGGCATCGATGACGAAGACGAAGAATAAACCAAGGAAAAGGAAATAAACCGGCAGGGAGAAGAAACAAATGATTGATGCTAGGTGTGTTAGCGTAGCGGCGGCCAGAAGATGGGAGACAACGCGTGGAACAAAGCCGGCTTTGTGGTTATTTTCTTATGCTTTCCACCCTGCTATGCGTGCGGCGTCCCATGTGACACGGCCAATGCGCCGAAGTTAGAACAAAAGAACTAGCACTCTCTCCAAAGTCCAAGATCGATACAATTGTTTAAGCAGCAGAGGCCGCTCGTGCGGACTTGTCTGTCTGGCAGTAGCCCACCCAGACGACACAGAAGAAAAGCAGAGGCGAATCAGGATCTAACTTGCGGTTTAATTAACGGTTTGGCATCTACTCTAAACAACCTTGTCTATTCCTTCATTCTGTGTCCCTTAAACAACCCACACGCCTCTGCACATGCTACTATTCCTATTTTCACAATAGAGACGTCGTACGCCATCGTTCATCAGTAGCGTTACGTTATGCTGTCACTGTCGAGCACCAGAGTCTATAATTAGTTTTCTCTACTCGCCTCCAAGGAACAACAGCACAACAAGTTTGCAAGATATTTAAAGGAAGCTCGCCGTTTGTTGTTTCCCTTATGATTATTTTTGATTCAAAGAAGATACTACCTGGAACTGAAACTGATTAAACTTTATGTAGTATCAAACTGATTTTAAACTTTAAGTGAGTATACATCTAATACTGTAGTATGTATGTAGAACGTCGGCATGATGTGCCAAAATTTGGCCTACCGGCACAAACGCAACTCACTTAATGAGTCGCTACTGAGTGTGCTACGCCTCCGTGCCGCACGAAACCCCAAAGCAGAAAATAGCAGGACTCCGAATCTCTCTGAGGATATGATCGATTTGAAAAGAAAGAACATGCATAGCCGGAAGAAACAGCATGTCCAGTCCAGAACGAAGATTTGAGAATGTCCTGGGCCAGCTAAAGAAGAACCTTTTTTCCACCCTATGGGTACTGCGACGTGACAAACTTTTTCTCAGGTTTCCGAGGAGAAACATGGAGACGACCGACCGACCGACTGCTCACCGAAATCTGGTAACGTGCACACAAGTACTTTGCAACGATAGTGGGGTTAGATTGTACTTATATACGTATACTGGTTTTAATCAATAAATCGTAGGGTGTTTCTTGTAAACTGAATTATTGATGGCTTCTTCGGAATCTTGAGCCGCTGCAGAAATCTGCAGAGAAGAAGAGTACACGCACCCTGAAACGAAACGAGAACCCTTTGATTCGGTAAACTGCATCGGCTTTTCTCGACCAACCAACCGTGACGGCGACTACGTGGTGGCCGACGAAATAACACTAAATTACACGTAGGAGTACTTGCGATTCCATGATTGGGGGTACTTCGACGACGACTAGGAGCTCAGAAGGTCAGTGTGTTGACCGGACCAAAACAATGTTTGAGTCTCTGCGCTGCTCGTATACGGCTGTACTCTGACGAAAATAAAGTTCAAAGCGTGAGTGTGTTGACCCAAGCTCCACACCACACCGTGGAGTGTCTCTCATAACCTGTTTCTATGAATCTGAGCGACGTCAAAGAGGAATCCCTACGCTTCTTCTTCCCCATTTCTCCCCTCGTCGCGTTCAAACTGATTTGTTTCAAATTGTTCATGCTCCCTTCGTCTTCAAAAGAATTTTTGGTTCCATGTTGATTTCCCTTCACCCCAGGAGCATCCCGTGTCACACCCCAGGGTGACATGGGAGGCGGCCCGTGCTCGCCGCCAGAACCCTCCGCTGCCTGCTAATCACGCTGCCACTATCGTCGGCCCTCGCCGCGGTAGCGGCGGGCCTAGCCCCCGAAGGAGGCCTGGGGGTGGGGGATGTCGGAGATGGCCGCTAGAACTGCTAGGCGGAGATGGCCGACGCGTTGACGAGCAATGGCCAGGGCGGTGCCCCTGGTCGGGGTGGTGGCGGAGGACCTCTACCGGCGGCACCATGACCGGCAGTGTAGATGCAAGGCTGCGCTGGGTGGTGTTGGATGAAACCCTGAATCTTCTGATCTGGGTGTCTCCTATGTCGCCTCCCTAGTTCCTCTTCTCTGCGTGGTAGGGATGGTTCCGGTGGAGGTTCAACCCTCCTCTGCCGCCACCTTTCTCGATGCTGGCGTAGCCCATGGGCTACTGGTAGGGTTTGGTGAGACGGATCTTGCAGGTTGCCAACGGGCGGCGTGGGGGATGCTGGCTCAGCTTGAATATAGCAGAGTGTCAAGTTCTGGAAGGCTCCTCCATTGAACTCCCTTGGACGACTCATGTCTAAAATTTGCAAGATCAGATGGGATTATCTCCCGTGCAACCATGTTTTTTCTAACCATTTGGTTTCAGAAGGAGTGGTGCTCTGCAGTTTGTTGCAATCGTGGGACACATCTTTATTTCACATGGTGAAGTCAGTGGCGGAGAATGGCATGGAAGGCGAGATTTGAGAACTAGTAATGGTGGTTCAAATTCTTGTGGTGATGAGGAATTGTCTTGGTGATTTTTGAATTGGAGAAGCACCATCAACAAGTAGGGGTAACACCATGGGAGAAGTTCAGAGTCTAAATATTCAAGGTGAAAATCCAAGATCTGACCTTAATTGGTTGTATTTGGCAATGGTCTTATTAAAGGCATTGTTTTGTGACTGCGGTCTTTCTCTAGAGTGTAAACCTATAATCTATGATTAGTACGACGATGATGCTTATGCACTATTACCTTTTTGGAGACGTCGTTTTTGGAGAACATAGATTTCTAGTGTAATCTTGGCGGTGTTTGGCCAGATGCTATAATAAATAGATAATCAATATAGCGGGACTTTTTTTTGTAATTCTTCTTTTTTTGGATGTGTGCATACCTATTGCCATTTGTACACTATGTTGTTGTAGAATATAGGTGTAATTGGTATCTTCACAATATTAATATATTTCCTTATTAAAAAACTCTTAAAAATTATGTCACCATTTTTCATATCTAACACGGTTTAATATATGCATAAATGTGCATCTTGATAAAGTCGCGACACCGTTTCCCGATGGTGCGAGTATAAAATAAGCCTCTGTACAAAAATAAATGTGTTGCTAGGTTTGCTCCTAAGTTGAACTTTTTGAAATTTGACCAATTTTATATAAATTGTACTCCCCCAGGTCCATAATAAGTGTCACTCATTTAGTGCAAAATCAGAGAGGAATTAATATATGAAACATTTCAAGATGAATCTATGAATATTAGTTTGGTGTCTTAAATATTGGCAAATTTTGTATAAGGTTCGTCAAACTTAATAAAGTTTGACTTAGTACAACATCTAAAAATATACTTATTTATGGAGAGACAGAGTACTCTTTATTCAAATTTAGGATTTAAGAGCCCTAATGATAATCAGACGATTGCTTGAGGAAGGGGCATGTTGGTCGCCGAGCTGAATGCTGCTACCACTACAATAGTAGCCTGCCTGAAATACGAGCTCAAAGTGTACTCCTTCTTTCCCAAATTAGGATGTGACAAGGTCATAGGTATAAGACGGGCCCTTCCAGCTAGAATATGGCCCACCCGACACCATGGAGACCTACTATGGAGGTTGGGACCTCAGGTGGTCCCTGAACGCCGTCGTCATGGCGGCCAAGCCAGGACGGATCGCTGAATCACAGATACTTTAGGTATCAAGATTACTCTAGCGACATCAAATACAGATATTATGTTAGAATCTAGTATAAGCATCGCCACTTGTAAACCTATCTCAGCATTTTTAACCCTAGCCTACACCATGTATATAAGGTGGCTTAGGGACACCGAATGGACACACGCATGACTCGAATCCAAGAGATCTCTCTCTTTTCTCGTGCACAAATGAAAAATTGCACCATCTATCATAGCTGAGATCAAATTTTACCTAGAGAACGCTATGCTAATCCCAAACACCCATAAGGAGTAAGGTTTTTACGAGACATTGTATGTCCTGAGCCCCAATTAGTATAAATCCATGTCACTATATGCCAGCATCCCGATCTTCAAGCATGATATCTCTTAACATAATGTACCGTCGTAAATATCTCAACATTGGGCACGCTGGGTAGGGGTTGCGTGTTTCAAATCTCTAATCGTGATGTCCAACATCATCTACAACAACACCGGAGGCGATACAATATCGACCTTCACGTATTGGCCTTTTGTGCAAACGCACCCACATAATTGTACTCACTTGTTTTAGAGCCAATAAAGTAAAGAAATAAGCCCCACTTTGAAGCCCTGTGTCCTATATAATACATGAACCTTAGTTCCTACTAAACTTTTCCAGTCACAGCAATACATTGGCATACTATCCGGTAAAAGCGAATACCGACTTTGTAATTGCCATTCTCAGAATAACGTTTGAAGAATCACACCATTTCCATATCGTATTCAAACTCATATGTGTCTCGTGGTCTAATGATCATACAATAATGCTAATACTTGTTAATGAGAAACCTCGATATGAACTAGAGGTCGGACTTAGATGGCATCCCACTTGACACCCTAATGATCAAGTCCTTGAGCCAAGATTGCACTTGTTATTGCTCGCCAAGTATCACTAATGGTGTAAATGCGAGCATCAAGTATATGCATGTCCCACTCTTTTTGGACAATTGGACACGCAAAATGATATTCTCGTAAATGCGAGCATCAAGTATACGCATGTCCCTGTCTTTTTGGACAATAAGACACGCGCACATTCTCCCTGTAGTTTCGCATCATGGTCTTGACGTTTCCAAAGGAAAATCAAGTGTAAATTTGGATAGAATTTTCGCAGGAGACAAGGCACCGGGGATGACGAAGACGAAAAATAGATAAACCAAGGAAAAGAAAATCTAATCAGCAGGGAAAAGAAAGCAATGGTTCATGCTATGTGTGTTAGGGGCGACCACACGATGGGAGACAGCGCGCGGAACAAAGCCGGCTCTGTGCTTATATTTTCTTATATATGGTTTCAACGCGGTGTCTCGTCTGACACGGCCAATATGCTAGTAATAGTTCATCTGCTCCATAGTCCAACCGATGCAATTGTTTAAGGAGCGGAGCCGCTTGTGCAGACTTGTCCTGACGATGCAGAAAGAAAGCTCGGCTGAATCAGGACCTAACTCGCGGTTAAGGGGTTTGGCATCTAATCTAATAACACTGTCTCTTAGGTGTGCCTTAAACAACCCACACACCTCCGCATAATACTAGTAGTATCTTGACATTGAGACAGAAACGCCATTATCCATACGTATTATGCTATGCTATCACTGTCAACCACAAAACTCTCTAATTAGTTTTGCGCTCACCTCCGAGGAACAACAGTGCAACGATAACCGATTTGGAAAAGGTTTCCAAATCGGCTACTGTATTTGTTACTAGGGCCGGAGAAGATATCATTACAAGGACTCCATAACCGGCGGGTGACGTGTTAGGCTGCTGTTGACCAGTGGAGGTTACACTAGTTTAGTCCCACCTCACCTACGGAAGGAGGCCACACCCAGCTTATAAGGGAGAGATTCCTTCCTCCTTTTAGTCCGGGCTTTTGAAATGGAGTGAGTTCTCTTCTTATAGTTGGGCCGTGAGCACATGAACGTCTAGAACGTAGGCTGAGTGTTGGGCTGAATCAAGTGGATGCTAACATGATGAGTACCACACACTCAACAGAAATTATGCATCTGGAACATCCATGGCGCCTACCCTACTAAAAGGCATCTCACACCCGTCTCATAGGCGGTGATAACTTTCAAACTTTGTCTGCGGTGAAGAGTGTACACAGTGCACTAAAGGGGAGACTTTGTCTTTTTATGTTATTTTATTATTTTTGCTGAGTCTAAAATATAAAGTATTTTTGGCTGAAAATGTACACGATTCTAGATCACATGGTTGACTACATGCAAAGAAATTTTGTGCATTATACAGAACTTATGAATTGAAATTTTTGAAGTTGAAACATTTGAATTTAAATTTTCGAAGTTGGGAAAATGAAGAAACCGGGCTGCTTGGAACTAGGGGCAGATATAATTCTCTTGGACGGGACGAGTTATTTTCTCAGGGTTTGGAGGAGAAGAGAGGAGACAGGAGGACAGGCGAGGCGACTGCTCACCGATTTTGATGGAACTCGGTCGGTGACGTGCGCACAACTAGGCGGGTTTGAAACTCAATCATCGGCTAGAGGCTAGAGTGTGTGTATTTGTATACTTTCTTGTGATGACCTTGGCTCCACCATGGTGGTCGAGAATCACCAACAAATGCAAACATCCTCTCCTCCGTACGTGCTACTAGAAGATGCAGATAACACGCACCCTGAAACGAAACGAAACCCCTTTCGCTTTGATTTGGTATAAACTGCATCGGCTTTTCCAAGCTAACCAACCAACCAACGGTGGCGGCGAACTTGGTCGACCAAACCATACTAGTACAAAATTATTTGTATACTCTTTGCGATTCCCTGATTGTGGATACTACTTGCCGACAGGTATGCTGAGTTCGTTTTTTTTTTCCCACAAAGACATGCCAGTCCTTCACGGCTATACGTACTTGTTTACTCTGACGACAACTATGAGCTAAAAAAGGCATTGCGTTGACCAGAGCAAATAATTGTGGAGCCTCCGAGCGGTTACGTCGTTCGTTCCTGCCCCCTTCTTCAAAGGGAAATGATACTCTCACCCTGGGATCCAATTAGTTTGATCCCCCGGGTCACCACGCCCGCACGTCTCGCACGATGAGCCCCACCACACACAAAAAAAAGCAGTTCCTATTTCGACTAACTGCCCGCAAATAATGGTTGTAGATCGTGCCGTTGAACTGCGCGATGTGTCGCTCGCGCTGCTGTCGCGCCGTCGTGCCGCCGCCGCCGCGCTACCCCACCGACTCCCTCCCTTCACCTCCGTGTACTGCCCATGCGCGCCATGGGACCTGATCCCGTGCTCTGCTTCCATGTATTGGAAGGAGGGAAACCGATGGCCTCTTGGGCACCCACCGCAGCAGCTCCGCACCTCCACACCGCCGTGCGACATGCTCTTGCGGCCGCGGCCATGGCAAAGACGGGCCGTTGCGCTGCCCATGCTCCTGCGAGAGAACAGCGGCCCTGCTCACATCGGCACCGGCGTTGCTCCCTGCGGAAGCTGGATGTGCTACCCACGTAGTCTAGAGTTGCTCCCCGTTGTGACCATTGTTGCTACCCGTGGAGGTCGGCGTTGCTCCCCGCGAAGTCTGGCGATATATTTTGTTACCTACAGTGTCTGGCGATATATTTTGTTACCTACAGTGTCTACAGTTGCGACGTCTGGTGACCGGTAATGCTACATTGGGTCGACGATGTTGCTACCGATCATGGTGGCATTTGCTACCTAATCGGCGGAGCTGATTTTTGCTACATACTTGTTTATGATTTGCTATGTACTCGTTTAGGTTTTGCTACATTGATATTCTCCAAATGCTACAGTGTTTTTTTTTACAAATTCTGGCTACAAATTTCGAATGGTGTCCCGGCGATGCTCCGACGAAGCCGTTTTTTTTGCTACTCTAATGCATTTTTTTGCTACAATTGTTCTCCGGTTTTGCTACATTAGCACAATATTTTTGCTACACGGTCTTCGGTGAGGTTTACCGGCGAAATCCTCCGGCGAGGTCGGATATGCTACAATAGCACAACTCTTTTGCTACACTATCGCCGACGAGGTCTCCGGCGAGATCCGATCTATTTTTCTTTTTTTTAGGCCGAACCGTTTTTTGCTACATGTAGCAAAAGCGGAATTATTTGTAGCAAAAATCATTGATTTTGTAGCAAAAGCGGGATTAGATGTATTTTTGGAGGACACGTGTCGGCCTGGGGACCCGGGGGATCGGGGGCAATTATCCCCCGGGGGACGCCTAGCACGGCCCTTCTTCAAACAAAAAATATCCAGTTTTACTCTCTTTTTTAGCATTCGGATTTAGGACAACTCCTAACGACGAGGCGACGTTTGCTTTGCACAAGTGGCACGCTGGTCTAGTCACAGTCTGAATAATGAGGACGTAGTTGTGTGCTGACTAAGACAGAACATTACATTATGATATATATATTCACGTAACTTCTATGATACATATATTCACATAAGCCCAACCATACACACGTACACTTAGCACTAACTCATCCTCCCTAACCATAACCCTCCCGGGTCGCCTCCCTCCTAGGCGGCTCCGGAGCTGCCTCCACCTCCATCCTCTAGGCCCGGCCGATCTAGAAGACGCTACCACCAGCGTCGGTGGTGGTGGTGGCGACGCCCATCCGGACAGAACGACGATGGGTGGAGTTGGGAACTAGATCGCGTTGCGTGGATTGAGGGAGTAGGGCGGCGCGACCGAGGCCTCACGCAACATGGAGGCGGCGGCGCGGCGCCGGTGTGGCTGTCGGCATTGGCACTGATCACCGGTGCGTGCAATCTGGGGCTCTTGACCACAATTTGGGTCTTTTGGCCCTTGATCAGGGATGGAGGAGCCCGGGTTGGGCTGCGGTTGCGGGGGTCCACGATCCCTTCAACGTCTCAGCCTTTCGCTGCTTCCTTGCCCACTGTCTTCGTGCTGGAGGAGGCTGGCGGCGTGGGAGCCTGCGAGTCTCACGAATAATAGCGGTGGTCCTAGAGTTCCTCCCGCACATCCACGGTGTCATGATCATCGACATTGGCAAGTTCGAATGCACCGCAACCCTCCAACACCTCGCACAATTGAGGATACCGCCAATCTTCAACCTCCATAACTCATGAGGACCTGAAACCTCCGACCACTTGCAGCATGACCAAAGCTACCTGCACAAGACGCTACGGTCATCACCAAAACTCCGGGTGAACATCTGGGCAACGGCCACGACCCCTGAGGCCCAGATTTAGCTGATACCTTCACCTCCATCTCCAATGTCGGCGTTGCCGAGAGAACTCTAATGCGCGCCGGCACCGTGGACTATTGCTCGCCAGGACTCCTTCTGGCAGAACGCCAGAACATCCAGCGCTTTGTGCGTGTGTAACAGTCTGAGGACGAGCGAGGACGTACGTCGTTTACTCTAGTCTAGTAGTGGTTTAATTAGCCTTGTGTCACTCGAAGGTTCTTGTAAGGCGCGGGCACCGGCAGCAAGTGGCTAGGAAATTGCTTTCTTTCCGTCCGTTTTCTCGTTTAGGCAGGCACTGACAGCACGTGGATGGATGTCTCGATTCTCTGAATCGAGAATTCTGCACGCACGCAGACGCAGGGCACACGTGAAAGCAACAGAGTGCCGGCGCGATTTCTCCCGCATGCGCGCGAGACAAGAGTCAACTTGGATCAAAATCACAAGATTATTAGTACCTAATTTATTTTCTCTGCGTAGTCAGTCCTCACGCGCGTCAAACTATAATCAATTACTTATATGATGATGATTAGCAGAGAAGTACTATAAAACAAAATTAACGGTTGGTGCCTGCCGGTCTCGCAATCTTCCATCAACGACTCGCGCTCCCTCGTTGACCATCGACGTGGATTAATTAATGATGAGTCATTTACCGGGTCAATCACGGAGGCCCTGTGGCACCCTGCCGCCGGCGGCCGGCTGTACTCACTGCAGAGTTAAGCGGCTGGCGTACCGACCGTCAGTGCCGGCGACGCAGGCCGGAGCACAGGCTACTAAGCTGGTTCGACCATATCCATATGTGAGGTGACAAAAGGCCTAGATCACTAGATAGTCAATACAATTTCGAGATCTCGCGCCGTCGCAATCAGCTCACCAACACCAACCGTGCAGGTGTAGTGGAGGCCGGCCGCCAGGGAGCAGAGACTCGCTGACCGTCGTGCCGCGCCCGCGATACATTACCTGAATCAATCATCAATAACCTAACGGGTCAATCACGGTGCTCCGCGGCACTGAGGGCATCTCCATTTAGGTATGATAAGAGGATAGGATAATTTCCGCATCGAATTCGTTTCCAGACCCGTTTTAGAGACTTCATATCAGATTTGAGCGAATCCGACGGATAAGGACTTGAACTTGACACCCAAAAACGGTATAGGATATGGTAAACGTATTAGCACCCGTATATCCGTATCCGGAAATTATTTAGGATTATCCGATGGATTTACACCGAATAATCTGATTTTTCATCCAAAACATCGGAGTTAATAAAACATGAATAATAGTTAGTGAGTTGGTGAGTTCATTCGTTAAACATATACACACTTGCATAGTCATTTTATCGAATATAAAGTCCAAACTTATTGGGATATTGAGTTACTTAAGCATGCAATTAGTGCTAAAATCATTTCATACACATCGAATTATTTGTTTATGTGGCCAAGTAATATTTACCCATTCAATCATGTTACAATATTTGAATCCATTAGTATTTTTTCTAAACTTGTTTTATCAATCAATTTTTGTTGTCAACCTACTTATGCATGTGCTGATCCGATTACTTCGTTTTCCGTTTTGAATCCGCGGTGTAGTATATCCGTATTCGAATCTGTAACCGGTCATTATCCGATCCGTGAGGAAAATATGGAATAGGGTATGGTAGAGAGAAAATCCGATCCGATCCGATTACATCCTCTATCGGGTCGACCCAACCCGTCCAATCGCGTCTGAATGCGTCTGCGCGGACGTGCGGGGCGTGCGGGGCCTCTGAGCGGCACAACCCATCTGGATCGACGCGTTCGGCTCGACCCATCGGCGCACCTAATTTGTGTGACCGGTGCGTCGGTCCAGACAACGCAAGCACCGCACGGGTGTCCGCCTGTCGACCGCTCGGGACCCATAAGTGAAACATTAGTAATTAAACTTGCTTTTCATTAGTAATTACAAAAAGGCTCATTTTAAACGAACTAGGACTACTGCTACTACCGATGGAGGAGGCCGTCTCCACGGCTACTCGGCGCCGTTGCCGCGTCCACCGTTGCCACTGCCGCTGGCACCATCAATTGTCGGCATAGCCGACCAGATGGCCTCCTGCTGGAGGCGCTCGTGGTAACGGTCGAACGCTCGGATACGAGCCTCCTTGCCGGCCCCCTTCACGCGGTCCGCCGCTGCCCGGTTGGCCAGGGCCTTCTCCATCTCGGCTACCTAGTGGTCCCTCGCCTCCTAGTCGTCCACCTCCGTCACCGTCACTGCCAAAGGGGCCACCTTCGCCGGAGCTCCGTTGAGGCTGAAGCCTAGAGCATGCGCGATCTGCAGGGGAGCGGTCGCCTCCTCCCCCGCCCCTCCTCCGTCACCACCTGGTCCACCTCCTCCCCCTCCTCCTCGTCATCCTCCACCTCTGTCTCGTTACCGTCGATGAGAGCCCACACGCTCGCCACCTCGACGGCCGTAGCCACTCGCAGCTCCTCTGCCGCCATTTCGGCGGCGTGCTCCGCCGCTTCCACCACACTGCGCGTGGCGGCGGCCGGGCGAAGCTCGCGGATGGCCAACTTGGTCGCCTCCTTGGCCACCGCCTCCAGCGTGGTCATGGCCGCCTCGTGGCGGATTTCGCGGAGGGCTGCTGATGCGGCCTCCTTTGCGGCGACCTGGTGAACCTCCTGCACCGCCCATTGAGCCGCCACCTGTGCAGCCGCCTCCACCACATGCTCTAGCGCCGCCTCGGCTACACGGCCTTCCTCCTCAAAGGCCGCCACCTCCGCCTCGGCCATGTGCTGGGACAAGAACGTGGCTTGGAAGTCGACAGCGTCGATTTCGGCGTCCTAGAAGCGGGTGCGGCACAACTCCCTAATCTTGGTCCAGTTCGCGATCTTGCGCGAGGCATTGCTGTGGTAGGCGCTTTTTCTGGCGGTGGTTGCTTTTGCTAGGACTCAGTTGTCTCATCCGCGTCGCGCGGCCGTCTTTTATAGGCCGCGGCGAAGGCGTGAAACGGTCAGGGAGGTGCGCGCGGGAAACGGAAAGCTACAATGGCGAGAAACGCCGGCCACGCTGGAAGCTACCGGCGCTGATAGCCCCACGTCACCATTAACGTCCTATCACCGAAAATGTCAAGTTGTGATAGCGGGGGAGGCAGACAGATGACTCGGGCTGCTGGACGCCCGTTTAGATCGCCCGTTTGGGTCGGTCCGTGAAGACCGTGAGGAGCCAGGCGACATGTCGCGCGAGATCCGGCCGAACTCATCCGCCACGGTCATGGGCGTCACTGCCTACTATTACGTGTGTCACTTGCAGAAAGCGACTGCTTGCAGTACCTCCAGTGGCAGTGCACCAGCGCCAGCGGCTGATGACATACGGTAGGGACTAGGGAGACGACCGCGTCACGGCCATCAACGACGCACCGTCGGTCGGTCGATCGGCAGGTATCTGTGAAGTTTGGCGTGTGCGTGTTACCATTAACACATTGCACAAAATCAAGCAAACCCCGACACATGCCTATGATCTTACATAAATGCATGGTATTATAACGAAATTCCGAAAATGAGAGCACTACTTTGCGCGCACAATGTTTCCACCAACAGTAATGAACCATACAACATGATGCCACCAAGATTTCCTACGTATTTTGGCATCACAAAATGTGTTGTGTTAATTACACTCGGGGCGCGCAACATTTAAAAGAGCAAGAAAGTCGCTTACTGGCGTGAGGTACAACAATCTCTTAAAAGCAAGTGCGCTACGTTGCACATTTTCGGTGAAAAGGTGTCTTGTTCTAATGCCACATGGGCACCATTGTACTATGATGATGCTCTATAAAAACAAGAGAGATAGCTATAGTTCTGAAAATGCACCACATAGTTATCTAATATGACCAGCATTATTACTAGTAAAACACGAATAAATAATAATCATCCCTCGGTTGTAGACCTTAATGGTTTTCTCTACATCTAGTATTACGAAATGCATAATTACCATTGTACAAAATAAGAGTCCCCTATCTACTTCAACGGGATAAGTTTGGTTTGATACTCTAAACTAAGCAAATGTGTTCCCAACACAAATATATTAACCAATCCCATGGACAGCCCAATCCGATCCGATCAACCGAGCAATACTCATACATTCCATGAATATTTCAAAGCAATATGTTACAAGTAAAACATTGCAAAGTTCCGGTGGAACGCTCCATGTTCTAATCTTATACAAGCAACACTATTGTGCTCTTTTGCACACACAAAAAAGCAACACTACGGTGCTATTTGTATGTAAAGAGCAAGTAAACCATTATGCATATTTGGAGGAAGGCAAGATGTACTAATCTTAGATATTACCAAGTTGTGTGGTTATAAAAGATAAAACACCCTCACATTTTTCTTACTAAAATTTCACAATCGGCCATTTCACACAAATATGGCCCCCCACACCATTGGTTCAATCAATGTTGTACGTTCCATTCCCAATGGTGTCGTCCAGATATAGATTACACTAGGTGGACATGCGCGCTTCGCCGTGTAGCCTAAAATCCATTTGTCAGAGCGTGGTAGGTGTATTGTATTCACTGCTGGTAACATATTTTGTTTTGTTTGTGTTATCATAAATTAAATATATAATCATGTGCGGGGTTGAGTACTTTAATCGGTAGACAAATATTCATCGAGCAAAGTTCATACAAAAATACATCGAGCAATAGATCAAGTTCAGGACCACGAGAAACTAGGCATGTTACATGATGAAGGTAAAAAATAATGATATCAACACAAGCTAACTTATGAAGATCACCTGGTAACCTTGTTCGACTACCTCAAAATCGATGCTTGCAACTATTTGGATTGCAGAGCTTTAAGGGAAGGCACAACTTTGTATTTAACACTTATAAGTGTCTGGATTATTAAATGATGAATTTAGTTAATATAGACAACCAGATTACATATATACTAATTATATGCAAGATTTATACTTGATATATACTAAATTATTCACTGGTTTAATAAAATTTAAAAGAGAAGGTATGGCTAGAAGTTGCCATGAATCTTTACATAAAAGCATGATCTAATATGTAACCGAGTTTGATAATTTCTGTATATCAAAATGAAAAATAAAAGTTATGATATTTATTTTGGATCCACTTAGTCGATGGAACCCGCTTGTTCAAAGAGCATGCTCCAAGTCAAGGACACTGAAATTTTTGTTAACTCGTGTAGAAATTTTAAAACAACATAGAACATTATCAATTTACACAAGCATCTCATGTATTCTCGAGACATGCTAATATATTCAAAAAAAAATTCAGTCGCAGAGTGAGGGGCCAAAATTAGTTTGTTCTGTGTTATTTCAGGAATGCATACATGTTAATTATTGAAGTGACATGAAACGCGCCCGTTTCTCGCAAGACACGACCATTTCTCGCATGTTAGCGCTCCCCACTTTCCATTCAGCGATTCTTCCATTCGATTACTGTAGATTCCAGATTCTGGCCATTCGTTCTGCGCGGCGTCATCATGCCTCGCGAACCTTCTCCTTTACAATTCTTTTTTTTCCGCCATTTGTCCCTGATTTTTCTAGTCATAGCGGTGAGGATGATGCGACATCTTCGTGTAGTCCCGCATAAGAGCGTCTCTACCTGCGTTGCCCCCTCTCTCTCTCTCTCACCCCCACCGTCCCACACGCTCACCTCCTCCTTATCTTCCTCACCACCGGCAAAGTGTGGCGGCAGACGGGTGCGCGAGGTCGGGGACAATGTTGAATCGGTGTTAGGCTGGTTTGAGGTGGGGAAGCAGATGCGGGAGCTGGACGGGAAGCGGTGGCCTCGTGACTGGATGGGCGGAGGGAGCAAAGGTGAGAGGGAGAGCTCGGGAGTGGAGGGGCCTTCTCCTTTTCTATTCATTTTTGTCCGCCATCCGTCCCTGATATTTCCAGTCAAAGTGGTGAGGATGATGCGACATCTTCGCATAATAACGCATAGGAGCGTCTCTACCCGCATTGCTCCCTCTCTCTCACCCCCACCATCCCACGCCCTCACCTCCTCCTTGTCTTCCTCACCACCGGCAAAGTGTGGTGTCAGATAGGTGTGCAAGGTTGGGGACGATGTTGAATCGGTACTGGGCAGGTTCGAGGCAGGGAAGCAGAGGCGACCGATGCTGGACGCGGGAGCTGGACGGGAGGCGGTGGCCTCGTGAGTGGAGGGACCGCAGGGAGAGGACGTGAGAGGGAGAACTCGGGAGCAGAGGGGGTGGCGCAGGTTGCTAGGGAAACGGAAGAGGAGCTGAGATGGGCGGGAGCTCGGGTGGAGGGGAACGGGATCGAGATGGGGTAGGGGTGGGGGCGAGGACGGGAGGGGCCAGCTCGTAAGATTTCGATCAACACCTGAAACTGCACGGTTGAGATGACTCGGTGTGAAGATCAGACGGCTAGAAACGCGCGCGAGCATATGGCCTCAAATGGCTCGCTTTTGCTCGGGTTTAAGCTATAGTGTAATACCTGTAATACATTTCAACGACTTATTTAACGACAAACATTTTGGTAAATAGTTCGTAATAAAACATCATTTACCCTTATATGAACAACATTATAGAGATGTTCATAAAGGCAGGGAGCTATACTAATGAAAGATTGCGTGTTTTTGGAGAAATAGACCATTTACCAATTCGAGACAAGTAACTTTGAAGTCACGGGGTTACAAGTTAACTAGCGCGTAAATCCTACAAGCAACAACACACGGCACTATAATAATGATATCATTATCAACCTCGTGCAACAGAATTTCATACCCTCTCTACTTCAAGCGATAGTGTTGCCAGGTAACTTACATAGAAAATGTACACAACACTTGAGAATGAATAGTGTTGACAAAGCAGAATAAGTGCTAAAGGTACGTAGCAACACTTCATTCATGAAATCAAGAGTGTTTGATAGCAGGATCACTTACAGGTTTGCCCAAGTTCAAGAGTGGGACTAGCAAGCTCCTACTGGACCAACTCAACAAGACAGCAGACAGCACATGGTGGTCCATGTCAAGCACAAGACTTCTACCTAGACGAATAGGGCCGAGACTTCTCTACCCGGCCAGACTGGTCTGATTCAAGATGCATCACCTGGATGGCCGACTTACCAAGTGTCATCAGTGACCATTTGGATGACCATCAATTATAGCATCAATGCTACCATCAAGACAAATATTACCAACAGTCAAAGCGGGGGTTTCCACCTGGCGCTCACTACTTATTAAAGCAAGCGTTACTCCTTGTAGTTAATAACAGAACACCACCACGGAAAATCGTTTTAGAGCATGGGCTCCGTAGAGACCTTTTTAAAATTTTCAAAATTCATCAAATATTTTTGAAAAAAATATGTATGTGTGGCCAACAATAGAAAATACACATATTTAAATTTGAATATAAAATACCTTGTATTTTCTGGCGCAGCCAAAAAGACAAATATGATAAATTTTGGGAAAATGGAGACACATTCAAAATTGCACCGTTTACGTTCAGATCTGAATTTTTCTCTTTTTTCTGAGACCAGAATACAAAAAAAATTCACATAAGTTTTTGCACGCGTGTATTATAAATCATTATCAACATCCTGGTATTTTTCAGAATTTTTTGAATCGCTAAATTTGATTTTTTTCAAAAAAATATATAAAAGTTCTCCATGGGCCGTCCTCCAAATCGACTCTCTCAACAGCACCACTACTACCTTCATTCTAGTTTATTAGGCTAATATGTACTTTAAGAAAATAGTTTGACCGTAAATTTGATCAATAAAATATAAACTATATTTTAATAAAACAATGTACCCCGAGATTCATATTTTCTAATACATGCTTTAAGAAAATAGTTTGACCGTCAATTTGGTCAACAATATATAAATTATATGTTATAAAAATTATACCATTGGAAGCGTATTTTTAATATGAATATAGGGGTACATTTTTTATTAAAATGTAGTTTTACTTTATTAACCAAATTTACGGTGAAACTATTTTTTTCAGTATGTATTAGCCTAATAAACTGGAATGGAGGTAGTACTCAATTATTATAACCCGCTTGTATCACCCTATATAAAAGCATGGTTGGAGAATCATTTAAAAATAGACACACACACCATCATTCGTGTACCATGTAATTCTCGGTACAAACATAGCCAGACAAGCAAGAGTAGGATGTTACCTCCATCCCAAGGGCCCGGACCTAGGTACATTGTGTCACATCATGTTCCAAGATCTCATTGTCGTCCTACAAAACCTCTCTATAAGTAATTCCCCATGATACTACCTTGAGATTACGATGATGACATAGTTGGTAGTAAAGCATTATGTGATAACAAAAGACTAGATTGCATGTCAAATAACAAAATAAAAACATTATAACGCATACCAAGTCCATTGCCCTTGACAATCAAAGTTGCATACCAAGAAGAACCTACACTTATTGTACCCAGTGTCATATAGGGTAAGCACTAGGTTACCTACAAATAAATTATTTTATAAGGAAAGGCCTCATGAGTAAATATTACCCGAGTTCAATATAACGCCCATGGGATAGTCTTAGGGGATAAACATTGCCATGATATGTTTGTACAAGGAGAATGTTATTTGTAAACCATTGCAAAATTTCCGAGAAGGACACCATGAGCTACTATTAGAAGAGAAACACAACAGAAGATGGTGTTACTAGTAGAATATTGTTCTTTCATTTAACAAACTAATGCAACATATTATGAAATTGTTGTATCCTCTAAATTTTGTTTTCTAAAAATGCTAGATTACCAATATCCATCTCACAAAACATGAGTTTCCACCCTCTTTCATTTTATGTGACATGTATATCATGTGCTTCAAGTAGACAAGTGCATGCATCCTTTTTGTGAAGGAAAAATCAAATTTTATAGTATTAATAATCTTTATTTCTTTGTAGATATTACATACAAATGATCAATATGAACATGTATTTTGTTACGTTGTGTTTGGGGTACACAAAAAAATATGGTTCTGGGTAGGAATACCATCTATTTTGGTCTTCACATTTGTCTTTTCATATAGAAGATCAGAAAGGATAATTTGTGTATATCACATATCAAGTATAAAAATAAAGTTTTGATTCTTTTCAACAAACTGGGATCTTAGAGCTCGAGATCCATTAGAGGTTTCTGCAATGTAGGATCATACTATCAAAATGTAATATTATGTCCTAAAATGATTTATGGTTGATGATGTCCATATCACGCAACATGATTTTTTTTCACCCTCACTCGGTGCGACGAGTGCCACCGGTACTTCCTATAGACATGTTCACACGAGAACCGTTGAAGACAGTTAACTTTGAGTCCTTCCTAGGTGTCTGAGATGTCTCTCCATTTATGACATGATTAAAGGAGACAGAAGATAAGAACTAGTCTGAAGTGGCAACTGTCTTTTTTCTACCACAGTTGGGGCATTGCTAGTAGTACTCTGAGTGATCTTTGGTACCCGCATTATTACTTGATAGATAACAAACCGAGTGACATATTATAGCATGGACCAAGTCTATCACCTTGAACTCCATCCAAATACATATCGAAGACATAGATCTACGCAAACACATTCTATGCTTAATTTATGCACGCAGGCCATGTTATAATGGAGTTATGGAAATGAGATCATCAATTTCTGTAATGATAAAAAAGGTAATGCACTGCACTATAACAATGCATCTCACACAAACGGGGCGTATTCAAACTATGCCACGATGAACGATATTATGCCATTCGCATATATTCCATCAAAATACATCTACTACATCTGATCCAACCGGAGATCCCACTCTCTCTTAAGTGTGAAAAGCACCACATAACACCTCACATACATAGATAAATACATTCAACTAGCCCCTCAAGAAGCTCGATGGTGCTTTTCCGAGCTATATGAACCAACTAACATGGCAACAATCTTTTTCTCCATTTAAGAGGTAAGGCATTGGCATAAAATACTCCGTGATCTCGGAAACCGGCGTTATTGCTTGCTAAATAACAAAATAACAACATATTTGAATGTGGATTCGGTCTACCTTCCTTGAATTCCATCCATATAGATGGTGAAGAGAAAAGGACTTCCATACGAGTAGGCCAACGGTACTGACAAACACTAAAAGTGAAAGTGTTCCGTACTATCCAATATTTTGGGCTGCAATTTGAAAGGATAGAGATGTCGCCTAGAGGGGGGTGAATAGGCAATTTCAAAACTATTACGGTTTTGGCTTGATAGAATGCGGAATTAAACTAACGTTTATTTTACAAGCACAAAACCTAAATACACTAGGCTCAACTAAGTGCACCAACAACAAGATAAGCTAAGCAAGATAGCACAAGATAAATATACCACAAGTGATAAGCAAGATATAAGTACTTCAAGCTCGATGGCTATCACAAGGAAAGTAAGCTCGGGTATAGAGATAACCGAGGCACGTGGAGACGAAGATGTATTCCCGTGTTCCCTTACAAGTAAGGTATGTCACGTTGAAGAGGTGTGGGATTCCACGAAGGATTTCCCAACGCCTCGAAGGCTCACCTTCTTCTCCGAGTCTATCCCACGAAGGAATAGGCCCTTTCCTTATGGCTAGCTTTTCCTCCACTCCGGAGATGGCAAGCTCCACAAGCTCCACGAAGGAGAAGCCCGGGTCTCTTCACAATCTTCCACGAAGAGGACACCACGGCACCAACCGCCAAGCCAACTAGGAGGTCACCCTCTAAGAGCAACAAGCTCACGGTCTCTCACTTGAACAAATCATAGTGAAGAGCTCAACACTTATGCAAGAATGCAAAGCAAGAACACCAAGGGCATTCAAATCCCTCACTCTCAAATCCCACCAAAGCAACAAGTGCTAGGGAGGAATTAGAGAGGAAGAACAATGGTAGAAGTCAACCAATGACTCCAAGATCTAGATCCAATGGGTTCCCCTCACTTAGAGGAGGAATTGATTGGTGGGGATTGTAGATCTAGATCTCCTCTTCCAAAGCCCTCAAAAAGATGCAAGAATCATAGGAGGAAAGGGAGAGGAAGCAAGCTCAAGAGGATCAACAATGGAGGTCAATTTCGGACTCAAGAACACCCAAAAACGTTGGGGGAAGAACCCCCTTTTATAGGGAAAAGCGAATATGGCCGTTGGAGAGAAAACAGCGAAAACTCGGTTGGACCGGCCCCAGAACCGGGAAACTCGGTCCCCAGGCCAGAGGACCGACCTACAAACCGAAATACCTCTATTTGCCAACCCGGAATAGACTCGGTCGCGAAAACCAGAAAATCCGGTCTGAGATCCGGTCTACCGGAGCTGGAACCGGACCGTCCGGTGTGGGGCTCGGTTGAACCGGATCCACAACCGGGATGAAACTGACTTCACGAAAAACGCAATAACTTTTGCATCCGGACTCCGATTTTGATGATCTTGGGCTTGTTTTGACGAGGGCAACAAGCTCTACAATATGGTGCATGAAAACATCATAGTACAACAAAGGAAGATAGAACCAAATGAGGAAAGGTATGGAGCCTCCCTATAAGAAGAACCGGTAAAACCTTCAAACTCGAAAACGCCATATAAGATGCATACGAATTCCGTTTTCGATGAACTTGGGCTTGTTAAAGAGCTAGCAACAAGATCAAGAACCTCACATAGAGAAAATACCAAGAAGCAACAAAATAGGAAGATGCAAAGTATGCAAAGGATTGAGCTCCCTAAGACGATGTGATCAAGTTACCCAACCGAAAGCCCCTCTTGATAGTGCGGCTATCTATCCTATAACCCGGTCTCCTAAAAACCACCTTGAGACCGGTAAAAGGAAAACCTAGCAAGGCCATACCTTTGCCTTGCGCATCCCGCTTGATCTTGATGACAACGCTTCAAGCTCCATCCAAGCCGGAATGCACCACTTGATCATTGTTGCTTCGTGAAGACTCATAATTTGCTCCCCCATACACCATTATGGGATAGCTTCATTAAGACACGTCTTCACATGTCCATTATCACCAATATGGATGGAAAGCTTCAAGCAAATGATCTTCTCGAGATGCTTATCTTGAACTTGCCCTTCTCAACCTTGATGGCGATCACCACTTGATGCCATCCTCTCATGGGCTATTGAGATCTTCACTTTTGAAGCATGCCCATGGAAAGATACCTATCCCATATATAAAACACAAAGGAACATATATAATGGGTTAGTTCATGATGCATAAATGACAAGGCTTACCACACCACAAGATCCATGTGGTACATTCTTTATGCTTCATGTGTTGACCAACTTGAAATAACTCTTCACTCTTTGCATTGGTCAACCAAGTGTCTTCTCATGCTCCATCTCAATATCTTGAGGTACATAAGGAACTCTTCATTTGATTACATGCTCTAAATCTTAATCAACCATAGCTCAACTAATGAGGCTATCATGACACTGACTTAGAGCCATATCTTGAATTCTTCTATTGAGATCACACTCTCAATATCTTGAACATATCATATTCTTATCTTCAATTCGATGATCTTGATGCCAAAACTCAAGGTATATCTTTATCTTCATGGAATCCATACTTGAATCCAACATATGGACTACAAGCATGACCTATGGAATATTCCTTCATATAAAACTCAATGAAAATATTAGTCCATAGGGATTGTCATTAATCACCAAAACCACACATAGGGGCAATTACCCTTTCAATTTCCCCCATTTTGGTAATTGATGACAATCACAACAAGATGGTTTATATAATGAATATTAGAAATAAGTACGCAACTTATCCGAGAATAAGTTGTACACAAGAGGTTGTATTTGATATGGTTAAGTAACACAAAGATACTAGCCCATATCAAAACTGCTTCTACTCACACAAACTAGAACTAATGCAAGAGATGTGAGTAGAACCAACATATATAGAGAAAACTCCCCCACAATATATGCACGTGTGATGAACTTGAATTTCATTGCATACATTGTCAAGCATAACCTTTGGGAGAGTTTACACTATATATTCAACCATGCAATACATAATAAAGATGAAATGCATGAAAGGCAAACACTTAAGAAAAAAACCAATCTTAAGTAGAAAACCATTTCCCTTAAAACCCTCTAAAATTCTCCCCCATTGACAACAAGTGCCAAAATGGATGACAAAGTTAGAAGGCCAATATAGTTCAAGTTCCTCCCAAGGTGTGCATTTCTCATAATATGAGTGAAATCATATGCACATATCCAATGACGAATACTTGGAGGAAATCAACTATATTGAGGATCAAATATTGCGAAAAGGATAACAAGGTGAAGAAACTTCAACGGATGAAGCAAGCAATCAAAAGATCCAAATAATCAAGTGGAAAAATAGTTCTCTAGATGAAATAAGAAGCTCCCCAAGGTTTGTGCATAAATTAGTTGTTTCATTTGAATACAATATGCACAAACATGGAATCCGCACTCCCTCTATATCATTTAGAACACAACCAAGATACAATGAGTAGAGATATAAATCAATACACTTGTCAAGACAAGATTAAGTCCAAAAGAAAGCAAATATGAGATATGAGTGCATGAATATGCAATGAAAGTAAACTGAGCACTCATAAATCAAGACCTTACCAAAACCATTAAAAACTAAGCGGATAAGTGAGATGGTTGGCAAAAGGCAAGGATATCAAGGCGAGATTAACACTCTTGTGTATATAAGTTTCTAATTGGGAAATCATGGGAATAATCCACAAAGAAACATCCACACATAAGAGGTTAATAAAGATAAGAAAACATGATATCCAAGAGGAAGTCATAAGATATACCAAAAAAATGATATTTTGCTTAAGTGCATATATATAGCCCATGGCTCTCTTTTCTCTTATGGTATATCAATGAACTTCACCAAAGAAAAAGAAAACCTCAAAAACATCACAACTAAAACTAAGGGAATTAATGCTATTTGGGATATTTTGAGAAAGGCAACAAGTATCAAAAGGAAGGATTCAGTGCAATTTCAACAATATTGCACATGAGAGTACCTTGAGGAATTGATATGCAATAAATTGCTAGAAGGCATATTTGGGATTGGTGAATCATGAACATGATTTTATATACTCCCCATTATATGCATCATCTCAAATTACTCACATAAGCAATAAGGATAGAAAAGTCTTTCAAAGATCCTTGCAAGAACCGCAACATTTACAAACAAATAAATTCATGCCAAGATGCAACCTACAAGAGATTGGATGGAAGAATAGTATACATGAATAAGATACTTGTTACCGAGATAGCAATGGTATGATGTAGTAGATAAGAATTCTTTGATCATCCTAGCTTGGCTCCAATTATCATGTGGTGACAATACGTTCCTTATTGATAAGACAAGCATCCATTGCATCTCCAATGTACCTAAAACAACATTCAAGTACATCTTGGTCCCCAAACTTATTCGGTCCAAAGTGGTTAGACTAACCACAACACATAGGGCATACTCCATAAAAATATGTGCATATTTAGAGATGAAATTAGAATTTCATGCACATCATAGCCGTTTAAGGATTTGATGGAGTATACCCTATATATTGGATCAAAGAAAGCAAAACATGATATAAGATATACATTTAGTAAACATGCATGCACGAGACTTTCAAGAACCAAAGAATATAAAATTTGGACAAAACACCAAAATATTCAAGAAGGCATACAAGGTGTGACAAAACACATTTGCTGTCCAAACTATATCAAAGAATCAAATCAACACAAGATTTGTTCAACGAAGTTCAACAAATGAACTAAGCAAAAACTATTGAGCATAAAAGATGAGATAAAAACATAAATGCTCAAAGATTTATCTCATTCAAGAAAATAACATAGAGAAGAAAGAATGAGATAACAAACTCCCAAGAGAGCAAGGTTTTAACAAATAGACCAACCCCTTAACACTTTTCACAATGGCACAAGGTTCCAAGAAAAAAAGGTTTGTCTTCCACTAAAATCACATTTGATGATAATCAAAAACACCATCAAAGAGATGTTCAAAAGCCAAGGAAGACAATGGGAGCCACAACAATTTTTGTAAAGACAAGCTAGAAGAAGAGGTAATTATACTCAAGGGAGAAATCTAGCCGTTTGTAGCATTTTCTGCGAAACTCGGTTTTAAGTTCGGTTGGACCGGACCACACACCGGCCCGCCCGGTGTGCGGCCCGGTCAACCGGAATCCAAACCGGGATGCTCACTGTGTTTGAGCCCGGATAGACTCGGTATATGAAACCGAGAATCCCGGTTTGGGTTCGGTTGACCGGAACTGGTACCGGACCGCCCGGTGTACAACCCGGTCAACTGGAATCCAAACCGGGATGCTCACTGTGAGTGAGCCCGGATAGACTCGGTATATGAAACCGAGAATCTTGGTTTGGGTTCGCTTGATCGGGACTGGTACCGGACCGTCCGGTCTGGGAACCGGTTCAACCGGCCTGAGAACCGAGTTTGGTAGAGATGTTATCAAACTTAGATTTCTTTCTTCTCTCGATAGAGATAAGAATTTGAGGAAGGCCACACCAATAATTTCTTACTCAAGCAAAGACCGAAAAGACGACCAATAAAAGCTTCTAACAAGAAAATAGGACCTTGTTTGAGCTAACATGCCACCTAGATACAAGATAATCAACATTATCAACTCTAAGTGGCACCACCTCATGTTCACATTTCCTAGGATTGTGATATGAAAAAGAAGCATATTACTCCCCCATAATGTGGTATCCAATTTTTCTTAATAAGAGGAAAAACAACCTCCACTAGAAATAATTAATGGACATTTAGAATTTGAATTTCTCATGAGTATGACACACCACATAGTGACTAGATAATCTTGCAATATCAATACTAAGTGGTAGTACTCATGTACACACATTTTAAGGTATGAGAGATGCGCGAGGCATATCACACCCCCAAAATGGGATGTTCCATTAACCACTCAAAAAGAGCCAAAAAAGATATCATCAAGATGCATTAGAGGCTCAAAGCAAAACACACAAGTAAATGATGTGCCAAACACATAGACATACTTGAATACACAAAATAAGCAAGCATGAGGCATAACAAATACAAACACATACTTGGTACAAAACCAAAACATGTAAAGGGGCAAGTAACTTTCAATATAAAAGAGTTGAGTTCGAGTTACCGCAAAGAGGCACATTGGATATATGG
Organism: Avena eriantha; assembly: GCA_910589775.1. Taxonomy (NCBI): domain Eukaryota; kingdom Viridiplantae; phylum Streptophyta; class Magnoliopsida; order Poales; family Poaceae; genus Avena; species Avena eriantha. The sequence goes on along the minus strand of OU342741.1, from coordinate 6,748,391 downwards.
TAGGGAGATGATAATCCTTATAACTTGGATTTATAAAATATAATATATGAAGATCCCTTAATTCTTCATGAGTTAGCCAAGTCTCCAATGCCCTCCAAAAACACCTATTGATCAAGTTTGAGCTTGTTGGTCCCCAACCAAGTTGGGTCCTAAGAGGTTAGTCACAATAGGCTTGGCAACCCAAATGGTTCGTTTCTTGACACCACTTTGAGTTCCAACAAACTTGGCAAACACATTGCCATCCTTATCCTTCCCAAGAGAATAATAATCATCAACAATGATAGGGTTAGATAAGGTACCATTTGAACATGAAGAGGCCAAGTGCCCCTTCTCACGACATATGTAGCAACAAGTGCTCCCCTTTCTCTTCTTCATTAATTTCTTGGCTTGGGGAGCCTTATCTTGATTCTTCTTGGGAAGTGGCCTAGCTTCAACTTGAGGTTGGGATTGGGCTTGACCTTGAACTTGTGTCCACTTCCCTTGTTTCTTCTCACTCAAGTGCTTTTTCTTCAATGGACAAGATATTACATGATGTCCTTTAACCTTGCACTTGAAGAAAATAATCTTGGCCAAATCCTTGACTTGGTATTGGATCTTCTTCTTGTTGCTCTAGGACTTGTTCTTATTATTGGAGTTGAATCCAAGTCCTCTTTTATCATTGGGGTATTTTCGCACACTCAAAATATTATCGAGTGTGGATTTGACTTCATGACTCTTTTCCAAGTCTTTTTTCAAAGAAGTGACTTGGGCCTTGAGCTCTTTGATTTCCTCTACATGGTTAGTAGAAATAGAGGTACTAGAGGAAGTAGAAGCTTCATTGTTAGAGCAACAAGGCAAAGCAAGTAATCCAACACAAGGTTTATCACTAGTATGACTAGAAGGATCACTAGGACTATCACATGGCAAAATAGCATTTTGAGTAGAAGTTGTGCTAATGTCCAAAAGAGGCTCACAAGATGTTACCTTAGTGATACTTGCCTCATGAGCTAATTTTAGCCCATCATAGGAGATTAGAAGATCATTATGAGAGGCCAAGCGTTTTTCATGACTTTCTTCCAATTTCCCATAATTGCTAGTTAGCAACTCAAGTTGAGCCCTTAGCTCAACATTCTCCTTTAGGGTAGATGCTTCACAAGAAGTAGAGTTAGTAGCACTAGCATCATTAATAGATTTTTCCTTTTCAAGCTCATAAGATTCAATTTTTTGTATGAGGATACAATTAGTGTGCTTCTCCTCGGCAATCTCTTGCTTAAGGAGATTGAATCTCCGACTCCCATCATCAAGTTGGAAATCCAACTCCTCTATGGTTTCCGTTTGTTTAGTTATGGTGTCCATAACGTGTTTGATACAAGCAACGGCCTTACTATTACCACGAAGAGAGGTACACAAAAAGGTCAGCTCAAGCACAAGAGCTCTAGTATCCTCATCAAGTTCATCATCACTATCATCATTATCATTGCTATTATCTAGAGAAGAGATGTTGGGATCCAAAGTAGGAGATACCTTTGATCCTCTTGCCATAAGGCACATGTGAGCACGGGAGGATGAAGATGAGGATATTCTTGAATCTTCATTCATGATCGTGTCTTGCTCCATAGGGTGTTTGATTTCCTCTACATTGTTAGATACACAACTAGAGGAAATAGAAGCATTTTGTTTATTGGAACAAGACAAATCAAGCATATCATCTACACTAGTACTCAAATAATTTCTAGACAATATGCAAGGACTAGCAACACAAGGGGATATAAAATTATCGTTGCAAGAAGTGCTTAAGTCCAAACTCTCTACACCATTAGCATTTATAGAACATGAATCATTGGTGTGAAGAGAACCACTACCATCATTACATATGATTTCTCCACTCACCATGCCATTACCTTGTGACTTGTCACATGTAGGTGAGGTGAAGGGAATTGAAATCTCATCGCGGCCGGAGGTGGAAGCCACTTGGAGCTCTTCATGATGTGAAGGAGAAGAGAGATCCTCGGAGATACCACCGACCCTATGAGAAATGGACCCACCAAATATTTCTTTAAGCTTGGTCCACATCTCATGAGATGACTTGCGCTTTACATTTGTCAAGAACAAATTAACTATGGGGCTCAAGGAGAAAATAAGCTCATTAGCTACTTGAGCTTTGAGATGTAAATTGTTCTCATCCTCTAAAGATAGAATTTGAGGATCCATCGGAGGAGAAAAACCTACATCTAGAAAACGCTCAATATTTGAACACAAGGTCCGAAGATTACAAAGCAAGCAATTTCTCCACAATATATAATTTGTGCCATCAAAGATAATTGTGTCATTGTGCACTATACTACTATCCGACATCTTTACACTCTAGGCGGTGAAGCCTAAACAAGGAGAAACCTGGCTCTGATACCAATTGAAAGGATAGAGATATCGCCTAGAGGGGGGTGAATAGGCAATTTCAAAACTATTACGGTTTTGGCTTGATAGAATGCGGAATTAAACTAACGTTTATTTTACAAGCACAAAACCTAAATACACTAGGATCAACTAAGTGCACCAACAACAAGATAAGCTAAGCAAGATAGCACAAGATAAATATACCACAAGTGATAAGCAAGATATAAATACTTCAAGCTCGATGGCTATCACAAGGAAAGTAAGCTCGGGTATAGAGATAACCGAGGCACGTGGAGACGAAGATGTATTCCCGTGTTCCCTTACAAGTAAGGTACGTCACGTTGGAGAGGTGTGGGATTCCACGAAGGATTTCCCAACGCCGCGAAGGCTCACCTTCTTCTCTGAGTCTATCCCATGAAGGAATAGCCCTTTCCTTATGGCTAGCTTTTCCTCCACTTCGGAGATGGCAAGCTCCACAACCACTTCACAAGCTCCACGAAGGAGAAGCCTGGGTATCTTCACAATCTTCCATGAAGAGGACACCACGGCACCAACCGCCAAGCCAACTAGGAGGTCACCCTCCAAGAGCAACAAGTTCATGGTCTCTCACTTGAACAAATCGTAGTGGAGAGCTCAACACTTATGCAAGAATGCAGAGCAAGAACACCAAGTGCATTCAAATCCCTCACTCTCAAATCCCACCAAAGCAACGGGTGCTAGGGAGGAATTAGAGAGGAAGAACAATGGTGGGAGTCAACCAATGACTCCAAGATCTAGATCCAATGGGTTCCCCTCACTTAGAGGAGGAATTGATTGGTGGGGATTGTAGATCTAGATCTCCTCTTCCAAAGCCCTCAAAAAGATGCAAGAATCATAGGAGGGAAGGAAGAGGAAGCAAGCTCAAGAGGGTCAACAATGGAGGTCAATTTCGGGCTCAAGAACACCCAAAAACGTTGGGGGAAGAACCCCCTTTTATAGGAAAAAGCAAATATGGCTGTTGAAGAGCCTCCCTATAAGAAGAACCGGTAAAACCTTCAAACTCGAAAACGCCATATAAGATGCATACGAATTCCGTTTTCGATGAACTTGGGCTTGTTAAAGAGCTAGCAACAAGATCAAGAACCTCACATAGAGAAAATACCAAGAAGCAACAAAATAGGAAGATGCAAAGTATGCAAAGGATTGAGCTCCCTAAGACGATGTGATCAAGTTACCCAACCGAAAGCCCCTCTTGATAGTGCGGCTATCTATCCTATAACCCGGTCTCCTAAAAACCACCTTGAGACCGGTAAAAGGAAAACCTAGCAAGGCCATACCTTTGCCTTGCGCATCCCGCTTGATCTTGATGACAACGCTTCAAGCTCCATCCAAGCCGGAATGCACCACTTGATCATTGTTGCTTCGTGAAGACTCATAATTTGCTCCCCCATACACCATTATGGGATAGCTTCATTAAGACACGTCTTCACATGTCCATTATCACCAATATGGATGGAAAGCTTCAAGCAAATGATCTTCTCGAGATGCTTATCTTGAACTTGCCCTTCTCAACCTTGATGGCGATCACCACTTGATGCCATCCTCTCATGGGCTATTGAGATCTTCACTTTTGAAGCATGCCCATGGAAAGATACCTATCCCATATATAAAACACAAAGGAACATATATAATGGGTTAGTTCATGATGCATAAATGACAAGGCTTACCACACCACAAGATCCATGTGGTACATTCTTTATGCTTCATGTGTTGACCAACTTGAAATAACTCTTCACTCTTTGCATTGGTCAACCAAGTGTCTTCTCATGCTCCATCTCAATATCTTGAGGTACATAAGGAACTCTTCATTTGATTACATGCTCTAAATCTTAATCAACCATAGCTCAACTAATGAGGCTATCATGACACTGACTTAGAGCCATATCTTGAATTCTTCTATTGAGATCACACTCTCAATATCTTGAACATATCATATTCTTATCTTCAATTCGATGATCTTGATGCCAAAACTCAAGGTATATCTTTATCTTCATGGAATCCATACTTGAATCCAACATATGGACTACAAGCATGACCTATGGAATATTCCTTCATATAAAACTCAATGAAAATATTAGTCCATAGGGATTGTCATTAATCACCAAAACCACACATAGGGGCAATTACCCTTTCACAATTGCACACGGCCGTGGGGCACTATGACATGATCACAACTGGCATTTGAGAAAGCGACGGCGTGCAAAACTTCCCAAAAATAAAAGAAAATGCAAGTTGCTAGAGCCCACGGAGATTTTATCCCGGCAACTTTGGTTTTCGACTCGCGTGAGTCCACTCCGGAGCGGACGGTCTTCCCATTATAATTTCCCAATCTTTTTCATTACAACAAGGGTATTGCAGACACTGTAATTTAAGAAGCCCACTTTTTTTGCATGCCGACTAACAAAAGGAGACAAACATTCCATAAATTTGAAGAAACGGTGCATGTGCTAATCTTAGACAAGCAACTCTCCAAAAGATAGTGTTACGAGTAAAATGTTGAGTGGTATTCCGAGGCATGGTGAACCTACTATGACATATATTTTCTCCATCAAAATGCATGGTTGTCAATATCCATCTGATGCAACACAAGATCCCAGCCTCTCTTGAACAAGTGTCAGATGATACTTTAGATAGATACACAACTACAAGGAAGCATCAATCCCTTCGAGAGGGTCAACCATACATGCACACAAATAAGCACAAGACGACGCATCAACTATCTTTGTTTCATCAAAGTGTGCAGTGGGGCCATTGCATTAGAATGTTGCACAATGTCGGAAACCTATCCCTTCAAGAATGCCAATGACACCAACTAACAGATAAGCAAGTATGATGTGGCAATTATATTTTTCAATTAAAGTAGGGGGTGCGTTACTAGCAGGACCCTGCGCGACCTTGGAAACATATCCCTTAGAGAAGTCGAATGGCACCGATCAATACATATGTGCGAGACCCTAGCGCATGGCTTAATATGATTGATAGGATACTCATATCAACAAGTTACAACTTCATTTCTGGAAGATAATCTGAAAAGAACTCTGAGGTTAAGTGTGCTTGGGCGAAATCAATTTGAGGATGAGTGTGATCGACCGGGAAGTGGGTCCAAGATGCGCACCAGTAAGGACAAAGTGCACAGAAAAGACAAGTGTTGGTCTGTGGGGCAAATCTAAAGATCCTAGTAAGCTGCTAGGGTGACAGCCCGGGCGCAGAGAATCCAGGGTGTTACAGTTGGTATCGAGCCAGGTTCACACGTTTACATGGGCGTGTGCGGGCCAGTGGCGGGACCTGTGGAGCATAGCGCGTGTGGCTCAGAGTGGACATGGTATGGCCCATGTGGCATCACTGGATGCATAGACATGTGGCAAGAGTGGACGTTCATGGCTTGTGGTTGATCGATGAGGACGTCGATCTTCTAAGGGTGGGTGTATGTGAGACCCTGGCACATGGCTTAATAGGATTGATATGATCCATATCAACAAGTTGCAACTTCTTTTCCGGAATCTCATCTGAAAAGAACTCTGAGGTTAAGCGTGTTTGGCCTAGAGAAATTTGAGGACGGGTGACTGGCCGAGAAGTAGGTCTCGGGTGCGCACGAGTGAGGATAAAATGCGCAGAAAAGACTATTGATCTATGGGGCCAGTCTAGAGATCCTAGTAAGCTGTCAGGAGAGACAGCCCGGGCACACAGAGTTGGGGGTGTTACAATAAGCAAGCCTGGCGCTTCAAAGATCTTATTCCCTTAAAGGGAGGGCTTTTATAGTAGAACCCTAAAATTTCAAAAACCTATTCCTTCGAGAACTTCAACAACAATGACCAACATATAAGCTAATCTGATTTGGCTGCGATTTTTCTCCATTAAAGTGGGGTTGTTGCAGGTAGAACCCTGCATGATCTTGGAAACATCTCTCTTCCAAAAGGTCAACGACATTGACCAAAAGATAAGTAAGTGTGATGCGACAATGATCTTTTCCCATTAAAGCAAGGATGATGTAGTGGAACCTTGCGCGATCTATAGAATTTATCACTTCGAGAAACTCAATGGCACCGACCAACACATAAGAAAGTGTTACACGGCAATGATCTTTTCCCACTAAAGAGGGGGCGTTGCCATTGAACCTCGCGTGATCTCGGAAACTTATCACATCGAGGAAGGTCAACGACACCGTCGAATAGATAAGCAAATGTATCATGACAACAATCTTTTCTCAAAAAAAAGGTGGTGTCACCTTTGGACCTTGCACGATTTCGGAAACCTATCACATTGAGAAGGTCAATGACACTGTCTAACAGAAAAGCAAGCATGATGCGACAACAATATCTTCCCATTAAAACATGGCATTGCCGGGAGAACCTTGTGCGATCTTGAAAACTTTCAATGGCACCGACTGGCTGATTAGCAAAGCATGACACAACGACAATCTTTTCCTATTAAAGCGGGGGTGTTACCGTTGAACCTTGCGCGATCTCAAAAACTTATCGCTTCGAGCCAATGACACCGTCTAATGGATAATAAAGTGTGCCACAACAACGATCGTTTCCTGTTAAAGTGGGGGTGTTGCTGTTGAACCTTGCACGATCTCGGAAACTTATCACTTCGAGAATGTCAACGACACCGTCCAACGGATAAGCAAGCATGACGAGACACCGATCATTCCCATTAAAGTGTTTGCAGATAGAACCTTGCGAGACAATCTTGGAAACTTATCACTTTAGGAAGGTCAATGACACTGGCCAATGGATAAGCAAGCGTGACACGATAGTGACTTTTTGCACTAAAGCGGGGGCATCGCCAGTTGAACCTCGCGCGGTCTAAAAAACTTATCACTTCGAGAAGGTCAACAACACCGACCGACAGATAAGCAAAGCATGCCGCAACAATGATATTTCCTATTAAAGCGGGGTTGTTGCCATTGAACCTTGCGCGACCTCGGAAACTTATCACTCCGAGAAGGTCAACGACACTGACCAATGGATAAGCAAACAAGACACGATAACGATGTCTTCGCATTAAAGTGGGGGGATTGAATCTTGCGCGATCTCGGGGAACTTATCACTTCGAGAAGGTCAACGGCACCGTCCAACGAGTAAGCAAGCACGATGCGACAACAGTCTTTTCGCGCTAAAGCGGGGGCCATTGTCGGTTGGACCTTGCACGGTCTCGAAAGCTTATCGCTTTGAGAAGACCAACGACACCACTCAACGAATAAGCTAGCATGGCACGACAACGATCTTTTCGCACTAAAGCTGGGGGAGCTGCCAGTTGAACCTTGCATGATCTCGGGAACTTATCACTTTGAGTAGGTCAACGACACCGTCCAACAGATAAGGAAGCATGACGGAGACAACGATTAAAAAGGTCGAACCCTGCCCAATTTCGAAAACTTGTTTCTTCAAGTAGGTGATGAACTCGAACCAATAGATAAGCCAGCGTGACTCACCATATTTTTCCATAAAACAGGTATGTTGCCAGTAGAACCGTGCCCTATCTTGGAAACTGGCTCTATTATAGTAAGCTAAAAAAAACAAGTGTAAGCAACATATTTTAGTGTGGACCGGGTCTGCCTCCTTTGAATCCCATCTAGTCTAGATACATGTACCGACGACAAAAAGGCTTCCTGGTCCGGTCAGACTTGACACGCCCGGAAACAGCAAATCATCGGTATATCGCGCACGCCATAAACGCGTTGTCACCTCTCCGATCCGCCGTTCGTTTCCCGTCCGCACGGATCTCAAAGCGTCCCCCACCGCCTTCTCCTTCCTTTCCCCGCACCCTGCTGGAAGCCCAACCCAGGTTCGGGTCGGGTCCTATATAAAACCCTGGCCGCCCTCACGACAGTTCAACATCCCCAAATCGAACAGAAATCAGAGTCCAGCTTCGTCTTCTCCCCCCCCCTGATCCGATCTCTCAGCACGAATCGCAGCTAGGATTACTCCGCCGCCGCCGCCGAGATGAAGGTGCAGACGGATCCCGCCGGCGCCGGCACGGGGCTGGGCCCGGTGGCGAAGACGAAGCTGGAGATCCGGCAGGTGTGGGCCCACAACTTGGCTTCAGCGTTCGCGGACATCCGGCTGCTGGCGGAGAAGTTCCCCTACGTGTCCATGGACACGGAGTTCCCCGGCGTGATCCACCACCCCAGCAAGCACCACGCCCTGCTCACCCCGGCCGAGCGGTACGCCGCCCTCAAGTCCAACGTGGACGCGCTCCACCTCATCCAGGTGGGCCTCTCCTTCGCCACCACGCCCGACTCCCCGCCCTCGGTCGCCTTCGAGATCAACCTCCGGGAGTTCGACCCGCGCGCGCACCGCCACGCGCCCGAGTCCGTGGCGCTCCTCGCCGCGCACGGCCTCGACTTCGACGCCCACCGCAAGCACGGCGTGCAGGCGCGCGACTTCGCGGCGTTCCTCATGTCCTCGGGCCTCGTCTGCGCCGGCAACGCCGTCACCTGGGTCACCTTCCACTCGGCCTACGACTTCGGGTACCTGGTGAAGCTGCTCATCGGGCGCAAGCTGCCGCGCACCCTGCCCGAGTTCCTCCACCTGGTGCGCGTCTTCTTCGGCGAGGGCGTGTACGACATCAGGCACGTGATGACCCGCTGCGGCGGGCTCTACGGCGGGCTGGACCGCGTGGCGGCGTCGCTGGGCGTGGAGCGCGCCGCGGGGAGGTCCCACCAGGCCGGCTCGGACAGCGCGCTCACCTGGGACGCCTTCCGCCGCATCCGCCAGGTTTACTTCCCCAACCAGAGCGTGCGCGGCTTCGCGGGGGTGCTCTTCGGGCTAGAGGTCGAGGTCGAGCTCGAGACCGACATCGCCGCCGCCGCCGCCGCCCCCCGCGCCAGCGAGAAGACGATCAAGTTCGGCACCATCAGCGCTGCTCCTCCCGTCGGCAAGGAGAAGATCAAGTTCGGCACCATCGGCGCTGCTGTTCCTGTCGGCACGGAGAAGATCAAGTTCGGCACCATCGGCGCCGCCGCTGCCACCGGCAACAACAGCAACAAGAGCAAGCTCGGCGGCAACTACTACGCCAAGTTCATCGTCCATAACAGCAGCAGCGGCAACAAGGTCGTCAACAACAACAACAACAACAACAACAACAACGGCCGCAACAGGTGTGCAGCCGGCAACCGGAACAGCCGCAAGGTGGCTCCCCATCCGCAGGTGGCCGTGGCGGCGCTGAGATGAACACACCGCGAGGGAGGGAGTAGCTTAGCTGGTAGGGCCATTAACCGCGTGTTAATTTGCTCCTAGCGACGTCCTGTTATGTACGTAGTAGCTTGTACAGCGTCCCTTGATTCCCTGATTTGGGGATGAAATAACAATGGGGGGAGAAATCCGTTCTTTGGTTGGTTATAATTTTCCTGTGTTAATCCGCTTTGATTTTTGTTCCATTGTTTTTGTCTGGTATAATTGGTAAATCGATCTCTTGCATTGCAGAGAAGAAGAGCAGAGGAGGGAAAACAGAGGAACTTCCGAGAGCAGAGGAAGAGAAACAGAGCAGAGAGGGGGCGATCTCTGAACAGTGCAGAAATTCAAATTCGAATCGCTCCAAGTCTGATGACGACGCACGCATCGCGGCCGTTGGATTTGAAATGGACGCTCGATCGGTCGGCACACTGCGCTGGGAGCAGCGGCGTCACCGTGTGAGGGGTGTGAGAGAGTGGTTGGACTTTGGACCCGGCGCACCGCACTCACGGGATGGTTTGAACGCGCGTGTCGAGAAATAGTGTAGAAGAAGGAGGGGAAGAATCGTCGCGGAATCACACTGCGACAAGCGCGTCTGAACACGGGACGATCAGCCTACGCAGCAGCAGGCAGCAGGCTGGCTGATTTTTGTCCACACTGTTCTGTCTTGGTCAACACATTTACTAGTACCACACTACGTCTTGAGCTTCATTGTTCAGACTAGTACACTGCTCTGCTGTGGTAACTAGTGGGTCACGTCCTTCAAGCAACTGCGTCATCATTGAGTATCTCCACTCTTCCCCTATACGGCGTCCTTCCAATGACCCTAGGGGGGCTCTCGTGCCGGTTCGTCAAAAAGGGACTCCCTGTCGCAGCCTCTCCTCAAACAGATTGACATAGCAAATCCCTGATTACAAAGTTTTTGGCCCCTACAAATCGATCAAATACTCGATGATCATCGGTGCGGCATCGACTGAACGTGGAGCGACGTACCTCCTCTTCGGAGCCATGAGAAAATGGCACAGGCTCGGCTGGTTGGAGGGGAGAAATGGCAGGAGTGGACGGCTAGTGATATGGAGGACAAAATGGAGAAAAATTAATGTTTTGGAGGGAATATCGGGGGTGTCTCGCCGACAAGGCTGGCCTGCGCAATTATTTTGTTCCTTCCAGACCCCCGCCAGCCTCCCTACGCGCCGGGTTCGGCCTGGGGCGCCGGATGAAACCGACCGGCGCGCCAGCGTCAAAACTAAATTGGGGTCCGCGACTGGGCGGGATTTTTCGCGCCAGCGCCCCCATAACCGTTTTGCTGAAGCTATAAGGGGGACAAGTGGAGATGCTCTTAGGGCATGTACAGCGTATGGATGCTAAGGATGAGGTGGGGATGTTGCTCAGGTTGGATGGAAAGTAGTTGTGTCTAGCACTATGTTCAACCAAGGGAATCTTTTTCTTAGACTCACCTCCCCACCGTTTAGACCTGTGTCTAAGCCTTCTTAGACTTAGGATTTTCACCACACTGCACATGCTTAGGCATCTCCATCGGCGCGACCTAGCCTGCACATCCAAATCGTCTGATTTCATCGTTTGGATCGTTCCACGGACATATAATGGATCTTAGTCCGGCCTGCTAGGATAGTGACCCCAACGGTGCGGCACTGGCTAAATTTTGGTGTGCCACTATGGCCATCGATGCCGATGCCGGTGTGTTTCCAGCGATTTTTGGCCGACGTTGGATCAATGACCAATATTTTTTGAGAAGCAAAGGGACACGCCGCGCCAGTGAGGCAATCAAACATCCATGGCTTGCATCCATGGCCTATTTTCTATATTTCAAAATCCTGGATACATCCATGGATTGCATGCATACCTTGGAGACTAGAAATTGATGATGCAATTAGTAAATACATAGTAAGAGACCCTAGCGTCGTCTAGTCATCGTAGTCGGAGTGGTAGTGGCGGCGACACATGGTCTCGTCGAAGACCTTGATAGTGAGCACGTTGTAGTAGTCAAACTTGAAGACGAGAAAGTGCCGACTTCAATGGAGTGCGCGCGGGCGAACTCCCTGTAGCCGTTGTGGATGTACGTCTGGCCAAGGCGTCCGAACAACACCTTCACGGACCACATACCGGTCGAGCTTACGGGCACCCACCGTACGAGCTAGTGAGGCTCTTCCCATCGACCACCGACGCAAACTTGTGGGGGAGGCAGATCCTATTGAAAGTGTCACCCAAGTTGATTGTGACACCGAATTCGAAGCCAAAGAGGTCAACGACGATGTGCTTAGCCGATGATGGTGGCGACATGGACGATGGAGGAGACACGTTCTGGCATCGCGCCCCGCCTCTTCCTTGCCGACATCGGCCACGTCTCTAGCCCGGAGGCCTTCCTAGCCGCCCTCCCCTCGATCCTATACCATCGGCCATGGCTGTTGGGATGCCTGTGGTGGTGATGGGGAATGGAAGAAGATGGGAGCGTCGAAGAAAATGGTCGAGCCAAGACATTGGATGTCAGCGCGAAGTCCAGAACACCGGCATGGATGAAGGCCAGCGGCTAGCACAGGCGTCGGGCGGTGCGGTCAGCGTAGGCATCAAGCAGTGCGGTCGGCTTTGGAGTCAGCCTACCTCCATTGATGACTATAGGAAGAAGGTCGTTGGGTAACTACCATGCGGGCCCTCGGCCCATGCAGGAGGACACGGGCGGATGTGCGCGTTGTCTGGCCGGGCACATTGGTATTACCGTTTGTAAGCTATAACCATACAAGAAAATTACGCTCACATAGCTATTACCGTTTGCAAGCTCATGTATATTTTTTTACACTTTAGGATAATTGCAAGCGTCTTGTGGTTGTGGTGTATTAGTATGGTTCATGTTAGGATCACTCTATTTCTGTTCTATATCGGATGTCACATATTGTTTTCTTACTAGTTGTTCTTTTTTAGATATGTAGCTGCCACTTCTCCACCAACACTACAATGTGACACAACGTGTGCGGCCTATGGCCGAGAATAATGAGATACGGCGACATTGACCACATTTTCACAATTTTTATTTCGCATGCACACATTATTATGTTCTAAATTGTATATTTTCAGGTCGCTCAGTCCCTGCATCTTTGGTCTCAAATGGTCTCTACGGGCAAGAAACATGAGTGGTACATGGAATTCATCGAGCCGACCGGCCTCCTTCTATGGATTCACCTTGCCAACGTTCGACGCCGACCATGAACCTTTGTGCTATGTCCGTGCTAGTCGATCGCTAGAGGGCCGGAGACTAACACTTTTCACCTCGGTACCGGGGAGATGACCTTGACTCTCCATGATCGGTGAACTCCCCATCAAGGGACCTCCCTTGTGTATTTCCACTGATTCCGCGGGATGGCACAGGAAAATGGCGAAACTTATCGGTATGGCCCTCGTGTCTGAAGTTACCCCCGAGGCTATTTTTTGAATTTGTTTCACCAAGAATTTATTAGTATTTAAACTTCTTTCAGCCCAGGGTTATTATATCCTTTTTTGACCAAATCCGCCTCCAAATAATAAGCGCACACTGCGGTGCTCCGGTCAACACACAGACACGTTTTCAGCTCATAGTCGTGAGAGTACAGCCGTGCAGGTAGGAGCAGCGCAGAGACTCACAAGTGTTGTGCGCCGGTCAACACACTCACGTTCCGATCAGCTCGTGGTCGTCAAAACAGACTACTCTGGAAAAGAAAAGCGTAGCTGTGTAGGACTAGCATCTCACTGAAAAAAAATTGTAGCTCCGTGTATATACTCCGTATATAGCAGTGGGCAACTAAGAGCATCTCCACCGTGTCGATCCAAACGCGTGACCGAAACGGTCTGTTTGGGTCGGTCCATGGTCAAATTGGGGCTACGGTCCGGCCTGTTTAGACGACCGCGCCCAGCGGCGCGACCCAAATGTCCGTGCCTGACGTTTATTGGCGTCATCGTTGGCTAACACTGTCGAACACTTAAATTCACAGGCAAAGACACGCAAAGTGACTAGCAGATAAATCGATAGAAATGTGCCATCGCCATTTGGGCATCGCCAACTAGTGACCAGTGGTTCTGAAAGGGGTGCGCGGGCATGGCGTCCTTGGCTGGCCGCAATGGGTGGACGTGACGGAGCTGGTAGAGGACGTGCAGGCCATGGACACGCCGCCGACGCCGAAGGCCAGCATGCCACCGAAGGCGGCGGTCATCGTCTCCTGCTTTATCGTGTGCACGGCGTGCTTGGCGGCATCCACTGCTAGCTCCTTTTGGTTAGCCCTGTTCTGCGCGACGAGGATGCGCTCGTTCTCCTCCCGGCGCTCCTTCTCGAGCTTGGCTTCGGTGAGTCGATCTCGCACCGCACGCCGCCGGCCGGCTCGCTTAACCGTCTCAATTTTCCGCTCCGTCGGCGTCATGTCGGCCGCGCTTCTTGGCGGCGGGGACGCGGAGGGCGTAGCGTCGACCATGGCGGCGGGATCCATCGCCTTTCCCGCCGTCCCGCTAGTGGAAATTTTGGGAGAGTTTTTTTTGAGGAAGAAGTGAAGTGGCCTATGTTCCACTGGCGGTCCCGCCAGTGAAAATTTTGAGAGAGATATTTTTGAGGGAGAAGTGGAGTGGCATGTGTTCCACTGGCAGGAGGGATATGGTCGGAAACACGCTCGGACGCTGCGTGTCCGGGTCGACCCAGTGATCGCGTAAATTAGATGCACGGAGTGGGTCGAGCCGGACGCGTCGGGACGAATAAGTCGTGCCGTTGCGGCGCCGCGCACGTCGCGCGCGTCCGCCGCAGACGGGTTCGGACTAGCCAGGACGAGTTGGGTCGATCCGGTGAAGATGCTGCGAGACCCCACTTCTACAAGCAATCGCACATCATTAGTAGCACTGTCTGATTTAGTATCCCCAATCATGGAATCGGCGAATCACGGCTGGTTGAGGAAGAGCCGAGACAGTTTACCGAATAAAGAGGGTTTTGTTTCGTTTCAGGACGCGTGTACTCTACTCTTCTTCGTCAGAGAATCAAAGGAATCTGTCTGCAATTTAACATGACTCTGGACGATGATAATTGAGTGGTCAGGTCAATCCACTCAGATTTGAATAAACCGAGTGTATACAAGTAAGCACCACCGCTGGCCAGGAACTTCCAACCAGATCAAAACGAATAGAAACGGACCGTTTTAGTCACCCGTTTGGGTCGGCCAGGTGGAGTGCTCTAATGTAGCAGGAACTTCCAACCGCGCATTAGAGCACTCCACCTGGCCGACCCAAACGGGTGACTAAAACGGTCCGTTTCTATTCGTTTGGATCGGTCCGTGATCGTTTTGGGGTCGCGGTCCGGCCTGTTCGAACAGTCGTGCCCAGTGGCACGACCCATCTATCCGCCCTTGGCCAGTAGGGTCATGCTGTATTTTTTTCGAATATCAAACCGAGACATTTCGTGCGTACATTGGCAAATTTCGTACGTAATTAAACAAAATATTACATTCAAAACATAAAAAGGAAAAAAACTGGCCCTAGCCCTAGCTACTGACGATCTCCCCGCCGCAGGCGCCGCCCCGTCCATCTATGGATCGAGGTCGATGTACTCCGGCGACATCCAGAGGTATGGCGGCGGTAGTCCTGGAGCTGGCGCCGGCACGTGTGCGGGTATAGGAGGTACTGGCTAGTCGATCACCTGGCCTGGCCACGCCGGCCACACGTCTGTTTCCGCCGGCGCCGGCAGAGCGTACCACCCCGACGCGGGTGGAGCAGACCACTCCGACATGGGTGGAGCAGCCCACCCCGTAGCGGCTGTGGTAGGGGTGGTGGCGGTGACGATGGCTACGCCGCGCTCACCTGCACCACCAGGCCGGTGAGCTGGACGGCCTCCTAGTATCCGTCCCACATCCGATCCTCCTCCCTCACGCTGGTTGCAATAGCCTGCTCGAGGAAGGCATCCTCGTCGTAGCCCCGCACCAGGACCTCCTGATACTCCAGGGGCACGTGCGCGGCGGCGGATACGGAGGACGACCCCTCCTCCTCCTCCTTGATGACGATGTCGAGGTCGTTGTCGCCGAGGTCGGCATCGGAGTGGTTGACGGTGTCGTCGGAGACGGGCTCAGAGGAGGGGTGATCACGAGGGCCCCACGGGTCGAACTCGCCGCGGTAGGTACGGAAACAGCGCACTGTGTGCTCCCACTGCAGGAACTTTTTCCAGAACTTCTTATTCTGGCAGGCGTGGTCGTAGCGGAAGGCCAGCTAGAGCTGGCGGATGCAGCGAGCGATCTCCTCCTCGAGCAGCCTGCCCTCCTTGGGCACGGGTGGCATCGGCACCCGCTCCTGGTTGAGGTGCCAGCCCGTGGGGAGGAAGACATCGTGCTGGGTGATGCCTCTCCTCTCCCTCCACCGCCGCTCGCACTCCGCCACGCGGAAGTAGCGGCAGTCGTGGGCTGGCCCCTCCTCCTGGCGCGCGGTGTGGGCGCCGATGAAGTCCTGCCGCTGGGGCGGTGGTGGCACGACCCCCCGAAGGCCGTCATGCCGCTCCCTTGACGGCGTCGGCCGCTCGAGCCGGATCCGCTGGCTTCGTGGTCGTTCTTGGACTTCTTGAACCACCCTGTCTTCTTCATCACCGGCGGGAGCGGTGGTGGTGGCGGCGGCTAGATGCTGGGTGGCTCCGGCGATGGCGAGAGGAGGGAAGGTGTGCGGCACCGATGATCGTAGGGGCTTGCTTAAGTTACCCCTGCCAATGAGAGCGCGCGCAGGTTCTCATGCCTTCACCATCAATGCCAGCGCGGGAACTCAGAAGACGCCACGTCTCGTCGTCATTGATGGCGAAAGGGGCCGTGGTTGCCTCTGGCTCCCTATGGACGCTGACGTGTGGGCCAGTAGCATGCGCTGTGGAGGACACATCCGCGACCCGTCCGTGTCCAGGCCGACGCAACGGTCAAACAAATTAGGTACGCCGATGCCTGGACGGGTTAGGAGATGCCCTTACCTCCTGGACATTGTCATGCACGTAGATTTAGGCCAATTTGGCGCACGCTGTGGTGTCTTCTTTTAAACCAAAAACATTACTCCATCCGTTTCCTACATGAATAAGTGACTTGAGTTTATTTAGTTTTACATGTATCTATACGTTAAGACATGTCTAGATACATGTGAATTTAGACGAAATCAAATCACTTATTTTTGAACGAAAGGAGCATTAGGAGTAACAAGCATAGTAGCCGACTTGGAATACTTTTCAAATCGTTATCGTTGCACATAAACCAAGGGCAATTTTGGAGCACATGGGTGCAACATCATGTCCACGTTTGCACTGCACGCTACAGATACATGATTTCCGATGATCGAGTGTGTGGTACTGCTCGTCAAACACCGCTTATGGAGTCATTGTAAGGGTATCTTCTTTTCTTTGAACCTACATATATAGTAGCAAATACAGTAGCTGACTTGGGACTTGTTTGATTCATAGGAATTGTGTAGGATTTAAATTTTATAGGAATTTTTTCTATGTAATTGTTTGATTCATAGGAACATTATATAGGAATTAATCCTATAGGAATCTTGTAGTGCAATTCTTATAGGAAAAAAACATTAGATCAAACCTCATGGAAACATTCCTTTGCTACATCAAATATGATTCATCTTCCCATAGGATTTAAGTTGAAATGACATCTCAATCCTATGTTTTTCCTATAATCCTATACTTTTCCTATCCTATAAATCAAACAAGCCCTTGGAGTCCTTAACAAATAGTTATCGTTGCACTATTGTTCCCTGGAGGTGAGCAGACGGCTAATTATTAGAGAGTTTTGGACTATGGAGTCATTGCACTACTAGTAGTAGTAGTTTTTTTCTTCGAAACTTTGGACATACTCCCTCTGTTTCGAGAAACCCCAAACGTTCCGAAACTCTTTTTTTACTAGTTCGTTTTTTGGATGTGTAACTCTGTGTTGATTCTACCCCCAGAACTCATAGGATTTTTTAGATGACAAATAAGAGAGTAATAGGAGTCCTTATTTTCCGTGTCCGGTCGCGGAGTAAATTGAAAGGGAGTACTATATTTGACGGGACGCCGCATGCATGTAAGAAAATAACCACGGAGAGCCGGCTTTGTTCTGCGCGTTGTTGTCTCTTACCGCGTGTGGCTGTCGCTAACACACACGTATCATGGTTCATTGGCTTCTTCTCCCTCCCTGCCCTGCTGGTTCATTCAACTTATCCTGTGTTTATATTCCCATCTTCGTCCTGGATGCCCCGTCTCACTAAATTACATTTTGATTTTCATTTGAAACGTCAAGATGAGCATGCGAGACGCCCGTCTTATTATCCAGAGAAAGAGTGGTGACGTGCATATACTTGGTGCTCACATTTTACACCGGCCTGTTAAGACTAATGGGGGCATCACACGGCGACACTCCCATCTTCCCCTGCTGCTGCTGCTGGGCTGGAGCCGCGTGACGGCGTGAGTGCGATGGTGCGTGCGACGGTTTGAAGTGCCGGGAAAGAAAGGGTAGAGAAGACAGAGGAAGAATCGTTGAATCCTACTGCGACGAGCGCGTATGAACACGAGACGACCCGCGTACGCAGCAGCAGCAGGCAGTTACGACTCTACTGAGTCTTTCCCCCAATGTTCTGCCGTGGTCAACGCAGTAGCTCATTGTTCAGACTAGGCTCGTACTCTAGTGCTGCTAGCAGCAGCACTCAGCTCGGCCACTTGGGCAAGCAGAGCAATTGTCCCATGATCATTAGGCACTACAGGAAACAAGCTAAGCGCCGACGACCAGCTCCCGTCGTCGTAGCCCGCGAATGCCGTCGGCGTAACCGGCCATTGGGGTTTTACACCCAAGGCGTACAGAAAAGCACCGCCGTAGCGCCCGCGGGGCATACATTGGCGGTTAACGACTGTTTGGTACGACGGTAGCTACGCCGATGGCCTAGGTTGACAGATGTTTATACGGCGGTAGCTACGCTGACGGTAATGCTATCGGCCAAGTTTTTAAAAAAAAATAAAAAAAATCATTTTGACTCGTTAATCTCACAAGCGTATTTTTTTAATTGTTAAGTCATTAATCTCACACGTGTCTTTTTTAACTCTAAGTACGACTAATCTTCGGTTAAATTATACTTATGGTCAAACTTTCCGATCGGTCACTCGTCCTCGTCTAATGCAGCCCCAACACGCTTAACTTCACTGTTCCTTCCGGGTGAGCTTCATATAAGTAAATTAGACCTTTTACTGATAAGACCATGGTGTCACACGCCTTTATTTTTAAAATTTCAAAAAAATATTTAAGAAAATTCATTTAAAAGTGTTCAAATCTTCAAAAAATTATATCAAAATTTCCCTTTTGGATTTGAGGATTCTAAAATAATCCTTAGCTCGGCGCCCAGACTCGCTAAACTTGCAGTAGATCTCTGATAAAATAGCATATTGCAAACCTAAAAATGATTTTTCCAAAAAATCATGAGCATAATATCATGTACCTGTAGTTTAAATCTGACCCACTTCCTACCGATTCGGCATGAATTTGACTTTTTCACAGGGGTGGACAGAAAGGTTTAAGATACCCCTGTTGGGACATTTTCCATACAAGGTAGTCTAGTATTTTAAAAAAATAGGATGGTACCATTTTGAAATTTTCATTTGGTGATTGCTTCAAAAAACACCCCGTTTTTGGCACTCGAAAAATGGAAAATGACATTTTAGTGTGACGAAAAAGAAACTTCCTCCTACAATATTGTTCTCCATCCCATGATGCAAATGCATGCATAATATGGGAACATTATCGCAAACTATGTCACGATTCTGGCCATAACATTGGTCATTTGACCTGAAAGCCAGGAAACGTCAATTGAGATAGATCACTTTGTGAAGGTTTTTTTGAGACACAATCAATATACCAACTTTGATATTTTTCCTGGCCATAACATTGGTCATTTGACCTGAAAGCCAGGAAACGTCAATTGAGATAGATCACTTTGTGAAGGTTTTTTTGGAGACACAATCAGTATACCAACTTTGATATTTTTTCTTCATCTATGTCACATAATATGACTTCACGCGTAAGTTTTGCATTGTTTCAATCGTTTTCAGAATTTTTATGCTCGTTTCAAACTATCGTCAAACTTTCTAAAACGGCGGACATGAAGATTGTTAGCTCGGGGTTGAGCCTCGCCAAACTTGCATTGGATCTCTAATGAAATAGTATATTGTGAATCTAAAAATAATTTTTTCAAAATATTATGAGCATCATATCATGTACCTGTAGTTGAAATCTGACTCACTTCCTACCGATTTAGTAAGAATTTTCTTTTTCGCGAGGGATGGACGGAAAGGTTTAAGATACCCTAGTTTGGATATTGTCCATGCAAGGTGGTCTAGTATTTTTTAAAAATGGGGTGGTACCATTTTGAAACTTTCATTTGGTGGTTGCTTCACAAAACACCCATTTCTTCACCAAGAAGGCCAAGGCGTGGTCACAAGGTTTCCCGGTTTGCTGCCACTCTAAGCAGGTGCATTCTCGCAGCTAGATGTTCACAGCATCCCTTTTGCCACTCTTGGACATATCGACCACCTCACAACTTCTATTGGTTGACGGGAGAACCTTAAGATGAGCAAGTCCTCGGCTTCACTTGTGCAGTTGCTGTACAACTGGCGGTAGCATATGTCCTCTAAGTCTCCTACCAATCTCTCTCCTTATATTTAACAGCTTCATGATCATACCACGTATGCTGTCCATCAAGATATGAACATGACGCACTTTTATGTCCTTCACCCAGTTATTCAGGCATTCTGCAAGGTTGTTGTTTATGTAATCAATTTTGATGTCAGGGTTGAATTAACTCCTCTTTCATAGCTGCGAATGATGGATGGCTAAGTACTCTGAAAGTTCAGGGGCTTCGGCAAAAATGTTGCTCATGAAATATTTGCTGCTACTAGGTTTGTAAACTCTAGCGGCAGGAAACATGTAACGAAATACGATGTCTGCGTAGTGTGAGTACAAGTTGAGCATCATATGGGCATGGCATTCTCTACCTTCAGCTCGCGGGAACACCTCCTTCACTGCATTCGTTAGCCCTTTGCATGCATCCGTGGATATAGCCAATGGATCCATGTGGCCTATTGATCTCCTGAGCTGCCTCATAAAGCAGACCCAATTTTCCTCCATTTCTGTTTCAAACAACCCGAATGCCACTAGGAACATCCAGTTGTGACCATCAAGTGTTGTGGCAGATGGCAGGCAGCCTTTCCATTTGCCAGTTAGGACAGTGCTGTCTACACTCCGATACGGCCTACATCCGTCCTTGAATCCCTGGATGCAAGGTTTAAGCGCCATGAAAAATCTTTTGAAATATATTTTACCACCTTCTGATTTGGTGTCAATCTCCAGAACACTCTCCGGACACCTAGCTTGTACCTCCGCCTTAAAGTTGTACAACATCCTGAAGTTATTGGTCCAATCCCCGTGCAAGACCCCCATAGCTTTCTCTTTACCTTTCCAAACCGTGTAATACGGAAGGACAATGTTGTATTCAGAACCGAGGCTAGTCTGAATATTCTTCGCGGTCTCCTTAGGGTTATCCTTTAGTATGGACATAGATTGCATAGCCACCCACTCCGTATCAGCCATTGAGGATTTCAGTTTGCTGCCTGTCGGACACATGTGTGGAGGGCCCATTTTGTTCACCTGCAACACAAATTCATTTAAAAGATAAGCGGAGTCGACTAGTTGCTAGAAACATATCGCACATCAATTGTAGTTATAGAGTGAAAAGAGAGAGAGTTCTAATGGTTTGCTGCATTCATTGCCCTAGTACCCTAATTGCAGTCAACGCAGGTAAGGCTCTTGCTGTGATCCTCCATGGACAATGTACCTCGGCCCGTCCATTCATCCACGTTAACTTGCAAACGGCCTCATACCTCTCGGCAGAGTTCTTCAGTCGATAAACGTCGAACTCCCCCTTGATACAAAAATGCCGGAACAACATCCTGAACTCATGCATGCTCCTGAACTCGGTGCCGACCGAAATTATAGGATACTCGTGGTCATGTTTCATTTCTTCTACTTCAACACCCAAATCATCGACTGGAATACCAGCCTCATTGTTAAGTTCCTCGTCTATTTCATCATCACTAGATTCTTGATTCTCTACAGTGCTTTCTTCTTCATCTGATTCAGAATCTTTACCATCGTCTCTAATGCCTAGTATTGCACACATCATATTGACTCCCATGGGTGGAGCTGCACCATCGTCTCCACCCGGATGGACAGGAACATTGCCCTAATCCACCTCACCGGCAACTCTGTTTTCTCCAAGACACTCGGTTGGTTCTGCTGCAACCACATGGGGTGGTCTTACGTTTGCACGCATCCCAGGTACTTCAGTGGACAAACAACAGTCAGAGTCAATTTCATCTTGAGTGTACAGAACCCTCTTGCTCTTCCTGTGTACATCCTCCTTCCTGATGTAATCTTTCCTGATGGTATCAGTAGGGCTTGACATCCGCGTTCCATTCCCCATCGAACTAGGCTTTTTGATGCCGCTCTTGAGTGTGATCTCCTTACTGCCTCCCCTCACGGGTGTTGGCTCCAGGGTGCTAGCATTATTGCCTGACCTCTGCGGCGTGTTCTTCTTCGAATTACCCCTTTTGCTGCTACTATTGGGCGTGTTCTCATTCGTGCTGGCATTATTGCGTGACCCCGGCAGTGTGTTCCGCTCCAAATTAGCCCTTTTGCTGCTACTATTGGGCGTTTTCTCCTTCGTGCTGGCATTATTGTCTGACCTCAGCGGCGTGTTCCTCTCCAAATTAGCCCTTTTGCTGCTACTATTTGGCGTGTTCTCCTTCATGCTGGTATAATTCCCTAACAACGGCGTGTTTCGCTCCAAATTAGTATTTTTTTCTGCTCCCACTGGGTGTGGTAGCCTCCGTGCTGGCCATCTTCGCCTCTTTGCTACCACTCCTGGGAGTCTTCACCACCGTGCTAGCCCTCTTAGCGTTTTTGCTGCTATCATTCAGTGTGGCATTTTGACTGGATCTCAGGGGTGTACTCTGCTGCGTGGTGCCTTTTGTCGTGCGACTCTTGGGCGTCCTCTTCTCTGGCGTGGTCTCCTTGGAGGCGTTCTTCTTCGGGGTGCCCTTTCTGGGGATGCTCTTCCTGCTCCTCTTTATGACGCTCCTCTGTAAGACTCTCCTCTGTTCGAAGCTACCCTCAGTCACACCAGCCCCAGTGATGCCATGGATCAGGTCACACATGCCTTCTAAAAGTCCATCATCTCTATTGTCGAGTTCCAATTCCTCTCCAACCGTGAGCACTACCAAGTGGAAGTAAACGTCACCTCTATAATGTTTCCTTGTAAACGGTACGACTAAATCCTTGGTACCTTTCACTTCGATAGCCTTTTTGCTCCTGTAACCATAATATAACAAACGTGCTTCCTGGGAGGACCCCCATAGCACCTTCACACGTAACGATGCCATAAGGTCAGATAACTCTACACTTCAGAGTCGTATCTGCCAAGGATTACATCAAACTCGTCATAGAATTTTCTGTGCCATCATCTAATTTTGCAGTATAATCTGTCATTAGGTTCTTCAGGATAGAAACCTCCGAGAGGTTCGAGAGATGGAGCGACACCATCAGACCCAGCCCCAATGCCACCGCCGCCATCACCAGCGTCATCGTTAACCGGATCAACCTCGGTGGAAGTACCAGGACCAGGAGCAAGGCGAGGGCCCTTAACAACGGGAGCTACATTACACGGTGGACAGGCAGGGGCCCTTCTAACGGCACCACAATAGGATCAGCGGCTGCCATGCCACATCGACGATCAGGAGCAGTTCCCACAACAACAGTGTTTCGAGTGCTAGCAGAGTCCAGACCATGAGCTGGCTCCAGACCAGCAGCTCGCTGAACCCGAGCACGGGTTCGAGGAGGAGATAAGGCATCAGTCTTTGCAACAACAGTGGGACAGCCTCCGGAAGCCTTAGTTTTCTCAACAGCGGCAGGGATTGGGTCAACAGCGTCCAGATCAACAACAACACGAGGACGACCAGTACCAGCAGATTCCAGAGCACGGGTTCGCACAACTTGAGGACGCTTTCGAGGAGGAGTAGCACACAAGACGGCGGTCTTGGCAACAATAGCGGGACAGCCTCCGGAAGCCTTAGTTTGCTCAATAGCGGCATGGATTGGGTGAGCAGCAGCCGCAGCAACACGGGCACGGGGACGGGGACGACCAGTACCAGCAGATTTCAGAGCAGAGTTTTCCACAACGGCAATACGGGGACTCCTACGAGGAGGTTGCCTGACAGAAGCATGTCGCAGATGAGGAACCACATTTTGCTCAACAACAGCAGGGGTTCGAGTTAGACCTCCCTGTCCAATAATAGCTGGGCGACTCCCAGTAGCAGGAGTTTCCTCATCCAGTATGTTAGACACCAGCATAACCACGTGAAGCCTAACATGCTGTTTCATCATCCCAATTAGCTGAATGTCACAAACTATAGGAACCTTGAAGCCTCGTTCATCAACGATGCTGAACCGTGCAGTATGCTCTGGCCTCATTTCGGCAAGTTCACGCATAGCAGCAACCAAACCAGGGATATTGCATAACTGCACAGGCGCTACTTCCATCTTCAGATTCTGATCTTGTTTCCACGTGCTCTTCCCATGTGCTAATTTAATGAGGTAGCCGCAGATGGCCACCAGAACCGTGTATTTGGGTTCAGCGGAGATCCTAGTTGACAGAAAGTTGGAGACAAAAAGATAAGAATTGTTTGTCAGTGCCGTGCTAGCAAATAATTCTATGTTTGATATATCTCTGTAATGCCAATAGCCAGCTAGCAGTTATAGGTAGTGCGAATAGCAAAGAGAAGAGTAGCTCACCCGAAATTAGCCAGAAGTACTTCTTCCTCGGCAAATGGATCTGCCATCCTTCGCGCTGCTCAGCTCGTCGGCGGTAGAGGCGGGCTAGATCGTCGCAACGTCTAGCACGGCATTCGGCATTAGAGCTCGGTAGCAGCGAGTAGGCGCAACAACTTGCCGCCGGAAGTCAAATGTCCGAAGAGATCATTCTGGTTGGAGAGGGGATTTCGATGCCGCCGGTGCTAGGGTTCATGCGAAAGGAGGGAGGGAGTGGATTTGTGAATTTGGTCAACGCACCATGCTCCTTTAGTATCTCGTTTCACCTACGTGGTTGCCGCGTTGTCCCTCGCGTCACGGAAATATTACTAACATGAGGGTCCCGACCGTCTACTTTACGAGGCAGTTTCACGGCATGTTTGGATTTGGTAGGGGTGAGATGAGTTTGCATCGAAATGGCCCCTCTCGGTAGTTGGCGGCCCAACATTTCGAAACGCGACAATTTCAGGCAACTTAGGTACCGCGGTGCACTCGCCCTCAAAACTTTGGTACCGCAGCCCGGTAGCCCCCTCCGCAGGTATGCGTACGTCGGCGAAGCTACTCCACGTCCCAGAGCTCGCTGCATAGCTCCATTTTGATCCTGTGGACACCGTAGTAGCTAGGCATACTAATTAGCCACTAATTATTGTATATATGCAGACAACTTTTGATCCGTTGCCTATGTTGTATTTGATGATCGAACATGGAATTCCCCGTGAGCAGTTAAAGTTTTAAATTTCGAAATTATCAATTCATATTTATAGGCACTGATCTACGCCGTGATGCTCTGAACTGAAAAACATGGGTACAGTCTTCTGTACTCGTGTTTTTCGGTTTGCCTATTTACAGTATATCTGGTAGAGTTGCTCTTAATGAGGTTATACACTCATATGGTCTTGGTACTAGCTAAGCTACTGATTCGGAAAAAAATTAGCCAAGTTACTACTCTTTCTTCATTAATTATCATGCCATGTCACCAATTTGCGACCTGCTAATACGCCCTCTTTCTCTCACAGCTCCCCCTCCCCCTTCCGTGGCGCACCCTAGGGAACCGCCGGGGGATCCTCACCCATCGCCAACCCCTCCCCCTCCTTGGTCTACCACCCCTCTACCACTGCCGCCGGCGCCGACCGCGGTGGCGGCGGGCCCGACGCCGAAGGGGCCGGGGAGAGTAGATCGCGGTGGCTATTTGGTCGGTGGCGGCTGGGGTCGGTGCTGGCTCTTTCGGCTGCGCGCGACGGCCGAGGCGACGCTCCAGGTCGTGTGGCGGCGGTGGCTGCCCCCGGATGCGAGATCTGATCGTGGAGATCGGCTACTTGCGGCGGCTGGGCCGATGCCCGAATCTTGTTGCGGGGGTGGATTTCCCATCGGGTTTCGGCGCAAGGTGTGGCGGCTGTGGTCGTAGGTCTAGGCTTCCGCCTAGATCCGCCATCGGCGCGGCCTTTTGGTTGCCTGAAGGTGTGTGGGAAGGCGACACAATGCTTCTTGCTCGAGCCGACAAACCGGCGGGGGCACGTGGTTTTTGCAGGCTTGTCTTCTCTTCCGCCGGAGGGGGCGGGCGGCGGAGGCGGCGTGGGGGCCTGTTGCTCTGTCCAATAATGGCGGGCGGTCCTAGGATTCTTTCAGCGTGAAGATAAAGGTATGCTTCATGTCTTCGATGATCATGGTGAAGTCAAATGCGGAGAATGTCAGGAAAGCAGGAACATGAGGGCAGCAATGGTGATTTGAGTCTTTGAGGCGACAAGGAACTGTCTGCATGATATGTGACTCGCGGCAGCGACTGTTTGTGGGGGCGACAACATAGGAGGAGTTCCCAGTCTTACCTTGTAGGGTGAAAATCCAAGGTCCGACCTTAATTGGTTGTGTCTGGCAATGACCTTTTTGAAGACATTGTTTTGCGAGCGAAGACTTTTTCTAGGGTGAAAATCTATGATCTTTGATCGGGCAACGACGACGCTTGTGTACTGTTTCCTTCTTGAAGGCGTTGCTATTGGAGTGGTTGGACTACTGTTGTTGTTCTGGTGATCTTAGTGTCGTTGCTTTGAGGAATAGTTCTCTGTAGGAGGATTTTTCTTTTTTGTAATTCTTCTTCCTTGTTTCTGGGTTGTTTGCATCCGTAAGGCCGTTAGGGCATGCGTTGTTGCAGAGGTTGCGTGTAATTGGTATCTTCGCGATATTAATATATACTCTTTTGCAAAAAAAAAAATCACCAATTTGCTTAGTTAAACATACATGTTACTAGGCAAGTCTACTAACCGGAGAGTAGCAGTACTACACTCATCTTTGTATGAACAGTTATGGAACAAATTAGTAGTTTGATCGCGAGGAGCAGAGAAATGCGAAGAAGACTCATACGACAGTGTTTTGGTCCGGTCAACACACTCACCTGCTAAGCTCCTAGCCGTCAGAGTAGACTAGTACTATAGCCGTAAAGGAGAGTACTAGCATATCTCTCTGTCTGAAAAAATAATAAGCGCAGGCAGTCGGCGCCCACGATGAGACCACTTCCACAAGCAATCGGCTCATCATTAGCACTGCAGGTTCTAATTTAGGACGTACAGTACTCTCCACCATCATGGAATCGCAGGTACGAGTAATTTAGTGTTATTTCGTCGACTACGGTTGGTCGAGAAAAGCTTGTCTCGTTTCGTTTTAAGGGTGCGTGTACTCTTCTTCTCTCTCCAGCTGCTCAAGATTCTGAAAAAGCCATCACTAATTCAGTTTACAAGAAACGCCCTACGATTGATTGAATAAAACCAGTAGTATACTACTGTACAATCTAACACCACTATCGTTGCAAAGTAGTACGTAGTACTCCATCTGCATGCACGTCAGCAGATTTCAGTGAGCAGTCGGTCGCTCGGTCGTCTTGCCTGTCATGTCACCATGTTTCAGTGACGTTCTCAAATCTTTGTTCTGGACATGCTATTTCTTCCGGACATGCATCTTCTTTCTTTCTTTCAAATCCACCATGTCTTCATAGAAATCTTGATCATGTCTCCAAGCAGATATCGTTTTCGACTCCTGCCTGCTATTTTCTGCTTTCGGGTTTCCATGCAGCGCCAAGAAAGTCACCAATTCCATGGCCATGCCAAACTACTACTACTACTACTACTACTACTAGCACACTACTGTACTAGCAAGTCCACACGAGCGGCTCTGCTCCTTCAAACAATTGCATCAGTTGGGTTTTGGAGCAGATGAACTAGTTCTACTTTGTAGGGTTTTTCGTTTTCCATTGCAACCTTGGGGCATTGGCTGTGTAACACGGGACGCCGCACGGACGGAAATCATATATACGAAAATAACAACGTAGCCGGCTTTTGTTCCGCGTGCTGCCCTCCATCGTGTGGCCGCCGCTAACACAAGACAAGTATTGTTCATAGGTTTCTTTCTCCTTGCCGGTTTATTTTCCTTTCCCTGGTTTATTTACTCTTCGTCTTCGTCCCGTCTCCTCACAAACTTCTCTCCAAATTACATTTGATTTTCGTTTCTCGGAGCGCCATGGACTCTGCCGGTCTGTGCCAAAGCGCCATGATCATGCACGACAACAAGAATGTGACGCGCGGTCTTTTTATCCAAATTTAGGGGTATGGCGTGCATATACTTGATGCTCACATTTATTACACGCATCACTGTTACACTTGGCAACCCATTTGCAATCTCAAGAGTTTCGTGGTTATTCATGGTGTCGGCCGGCTCTGGTGTATAATCGTTGCATGCTCACGTTGATGGTCACTCTTTTTTTTTTTCCAAATTTTGAGCTACAGACACCAACCAAGGTATCTTCCCACGGCCAGAGTTCCTTCATGGACCACCTGGCACGGCCTTTACATCGGTACATAGCCAATCCAGTCCACTACAGGGTTAAGCCCTGAACTGAACAAGCCCATACTACATGGGCCGTATCCATTTCCAAAAAAAAAAAGATTAATATTTATTTATTTATATATGTTTTACTCCCGGGAAAGGCCAGCAACAGCAACAGCAACAGGCAACATCAACAGCAACAGCAGAGCGTACAAACTACAAAGACACAGATGCTACAGGAGCCCAAGATGAGTGACAGTTAATGCATATTGGCTAGCTAGTGCGCCGGATGTGGACAGGCCCCACCAGGTGAGGTTCACATAAACTGGACTGAATGTCGCGATCGATCATCCAGTTGCACATACCCCTGACTGGATTGTACACCCAAAACAAAACAAGCACGCATGTTTCAAGCGCCGCCGGTTACCCTGACGGGTGCAATAACCTGTCGACAATAGTTGGCGCGTTTAGAAGAACAATAAATCATAGGAGTAGTAAGTGTACATCGCCATCCTGAAACAGTTACAAAAGCATTGGAAGTAAGTTCAGTCCAACTAATTGTCGAAAATGCATATGTGAATGGCCGCGTGTTATGCAGCTCAGTTAATTAGATACTCCACAACAGCTGGGCATTAGGTTTGAACACGATAACAACATATCAAATCATACATATACTGGTATAAAGAGAGTGTCTAACCAGCCAGGACTCCCACCGATGACTTTCTTCAGAAAACATAACCACACACAGGCCCAAAAACCACATCAGCCTGATGAAAATATGTCAAAACTACCAGGCAGCACTAGAGGGTGTGTGTGCACAATAATTCATCAGTAAAATAGCATACTAGCGAATAACTGGGATACTTTATAATTGGCATGTAACCACCCTGGAGATTCAGGACAACATGAAATGGATAGGAAAATGATGATCTTGTCAATGCCCACCATGAACCCGCAAATGTCGATGGGCAATTTCGACCGCCATGCATTGACCCTGAATACGTGGCAAACTGAGAAGCAGGTACGGTCAATATCTTGACGTGCACATGTAGTCGTTGCATGTGTAAACAATGCTGTTATTCACAAATAAAATAAAATTTATTCTGACATCAGAAATAAATAGCAACGTACTCGCTTAACAAAGTTTAAATGGAACTAATAATTAGTGGAAAACCCAAATGTCAATGAATTTGCATGAAACAACTTCAGCTAACCTAGAAGCCTTAATACAAACGGAAAAAAAGAAGGGCTTGATCAATAGAGAAGATTGCAAAAGGCAACTAAGGTAAGGAAGCCCTCGTAAGCATCATGTTTTTTTTCCTTAACCTCCACTCCACCATTCAGTTTTTTATTTCTGAGGGTGTGGGCACACAAATTCAGTGGAAAAGTAGCAACACACTTGCTGGAAAGACTTAAACCAGAACTAAGTAACTTGTGCCATACCCAAGGCCAATGAAAATTCAGACAAGATAACTTCAGATGAGTCAACTAATTTCAAGAAATCTAGAAACACTCTTTTCGCCTCTGAGTACATATAAAAAACAGAAGGGCATAATCAAGCAAAGAAGATTGTGTAAAACAAAACATAGGTAAGGAAGCCTGCATAAAAAGTTCCAAAAAAATTATGGCCTACTCCACCATTCAGCTTCCAATTTGTTTAAGATGTATAAGGGTGTGCACACAATAATTCAGCAGTACTACCAAGTTATATTTAGCTAATAACTGAGATACATATACTGATATGCACAACCAGGCTAATTGGCATGTAAAATACCAAAATACTTTCTGAACAAAGTTTAACCAAAACTAATAATTAGTCCCGAACCTAAATGCCAATGAGTTCAGATGAGGCACCCTCAGATAACCTAGAAACCGTAATACAGATGCAGAACATAAGGGCATGATCAATTGAGAAGATTTCAACAAACAACATGGCAACTAAGGTAAGGAAACCTACGCCAACATCATGTTTTTCTTATCACTCACTCTATATCATGTTTAGTTAGCGAATAAATGGGATACATATCTACAATAGGCATGTAAACATAAAATTTCTACAGATCTTACAAAAATTTAACAATTAAAGCTAGAACATTCCAACGAAAGCTTGACATTAGGTTTCGAGAAATCTTACAAGGATTAGCAATTATATCTTGGTTTCTTTTTAGGAGCATGCTAATCATTCCTGATGCTGATCATGCTGAAGGTACTCATCAGAGCTAAGATAAACATTGCATAGCACGGAAGAATAGTCCCTGAAGATGTTGTATACTTTAGTGAATCCGTCGTTACTTGTCGAGGCCTCCTGTGACATCTTGATTGTCATTCTTTTCAGCATAGGTGCAGATCTGAGTATCAATTTCAGGAAATCAAAGCCATGATCCTTTTCATCGAAGCCACTGATATCCACTTCTTCCAGAGCAGTCAAAGGGATAGTTTGGGATTTCCAGTCCGTGGGCTCGCATAGACAATCTGGCGGGCATCCTTCTTCCATCTAAAACCAAAAGTGTGCATGTGAAAAACTTACTACACATTGCATTATTGAGATATATATACTATCAGAGCAGAGAGTTACCACCGATCTCCGTAGGTCGACCTTAAGCCTCTGTATAGCACAACGAATTTGATTAACCTCAAGGACATGAGACACAAATGCTCCATAAGAATGCCCCTTCGTGTCCAGATTTAGCTCCAAATCAGAGAAGGCAGCAATCAATCGCTTCTCTATGTCCTGCGTCAAGCTGGCTCCTTGATGAAAGTAAATAGGCGGGCTCTGAAACAATAAGATACGTCATTCACAAATTATAGTTTACTCGAAAATTGCAACAAAGATGTTAGCAGCAGAGGGGACACACCTCGATGCAGGCATGAATTTGCAGTGAAGGGGGCTGTCCTTGTCTCTCTGCTGCCTGTAGGCTCAGATGCTGAAGCCACCAAAGACCAAACATAGAATCCTTGGAGAAATGGCAGCCCCATGAGAGCTTCTCCACCTTTGGTGCCGAGATGGAAATGTTGACGACATACTCTTGGTCAGTGCTAAAGGATATGGTCAACTGCATTAGCTTGGGGGCAACTATGTTGACATGGTGTAGACATGTCCCGCCCACGACAAGCTCCTCCAACGATGGCGAATTGACACTCAGGCCATTCCAATTGAATTCCACAGCAACGAGTCGGAGCGTACGCAATCGTGGGCAGCGGGATAGCAAGGCGTCGGTGTCGTGGAGGTAGCAGTGGGACATGGATAGCGTCTCGAGTGCGGGGAACTCAACGCCCTCTGGCAGGTCGCGGCCGATGATGGGATAATTGTCGTAACTATGAACAGGACTGAAAAGGTTCAGCACGATAGAGGTGGCATGGTGGAAGCAAGGCAGGTCGAGGACGTGGCGGCCATGGCGGCCGTGGACTAGGCCCGAGGGGAAGACAAAGAGGAACTCCTTCGGGTCGAGCAGTGCGGCGGCGTGGAGCAGGGAGTTTAGGCGGGCGGTGTCGGCCAGCTGCGGCTCGGGGAGGCGGATTTCAAGGAGGGAGACCGTTGGCGGGGGACGATGGACACGAGCGAGCACCGGCTCGAGGAAGTCGAACGGGACGTCGCGGAGGACGATCCGGCGGAGTCGTGCCCATAGGCCGCGCCACCGGCGGGAGAGGACGCCGGTGCGCACGGCGGCGCCGGCACAGGGGAGGCAGGCGAGGACGAGGAGGAGCAGGTCGTCGGGGAGGGCGCTGATGAGATCCAATCCGCCGCCTAGGGCAAGCGGCCGGGGGGAATGCGGGCGAGGCCCCAATACGAGCTCCATCAAGGCTTTGCTGCGAAACCCTATCACTCTCAGGAAGCTGGAGGCTGGAGCTCTATTAAGAGAAAAAAAAGAGAGAATAGTCACAATACCATTAGTGAAAACCGAAAGTTCCAAAATAACACTGGGAAAACCAAACTTGCCAAAATACCATTACATGATTGGTTTTTGTTGCGAAAATACCACTATGCACTAACTGGAACTAACACTGAGACAAAAAAATACTTGTATGCCCTTGCCTCTTCAGATACCACAGTCCCTCATTTCTACTCTCTTTCAATAGAATTTTCAGCAACAAATCGATAGCCTTCCACCAACAGTACAGCAGTGTAATGACAGCATTTTCACATAATTCCAACAGTATTTCAACAGTTTTCAGCTAAAATCATCACATAATAGTTGATCATAGAGCATGCTAATTTCATGTCTCAAAGATCGCCAAAAGGATGATACTGTAGTTCAACATACACCACATCAAAAGTAGATCTCACAAAAATAAAATTCCAAAATTGCTACACGTCTGTAAAAAAAAACAGTACGGAGTACATCTATTTCTACTGGGAGAAGAACCATACCTAGAACAGTGCAGCATCGGTGTTGAACTCGGTGTCGCTGACCGAACAGAGGATGGAGGAGCTTGGACAGGGAGTGGCGGAGGGCGTCTTTCCGGACGTCAGCGTGCAAGTATCCCCGTCGAGCCCTCCGTCGTCGGCGATCTAGGGCAGGGCGCGACGGGCTCGCGCGGGCCGAGCGGGGCCGTGCAGGGCGGCGGGCGGGGTGCTGGACGAGCAGGAGAGAGCGGGGCGTGCAGGGCTGAGGGGAGAGCGCCGCCGCCGGCGCTAAGATGCGGCGACCACGCGCGCCGCCACGGTCGGTACAGAGAACGACCCTTCTCTGTTTCTTTTGGATCGGTCTAGTTGAGGCCTTGAGGGCATATTTGGCAATTCTCTCAGAAGATGGAAGCCGTACGGAAAGTGCTAGATACATTTTCAGGCTATATACAGTACATACCAATGAATACACGTGAACAACTATAATACTACTCGTACTTCAGGCACAGAGAGGAAAAGGTTTAGACGTGCTTTTTAGAGGAATTTTTGGTACAGTATTACATTTGATTTCCATTTCCCGACTTCAGTTTTACTTGAAAACTACCGAAAAATTCATCTCTGATAGAAATCGAACTCCAGTCATTGGAATGTGCCAACTGCGACCCAATCACTAGGCTACTGCCTCATTCTCGTGCACTTTAGCATCTAGCATCTAGTATTGATTTATGTTTCCTAGAGTGCATGGTAGCTAGTATAACCATGTATAGTTTAATTTATGATGACACTAGAAAAGTAAAGACAAATATTGTTATCGCTTTGTTTTGACTCACCTGGTACTACGTGTCGAATCAGATTTCATTATATACTCTATTATTATATACTCTATTGCAATTCAGAGTTTTATTTGGACAAGCCAAAATGTTAATTTGTATTGGTGTTATTATGATTTCGTGCTTCCTTTCATTCTTTCCTTGAGACTTACAGTTATTTCTTTCTTCCTGCTATTATTTGTTTTTGTACTCTGTATATTACATATTTACCTATACTCTTATCATCTTTGACTTGTTAATTTTTCATGTGACAACATCGGAGCTCTGGCACATGTGTTGTAGGATCTTCCTCGGCCCTCGCGTCGCCCCCCTCCTGGCGACCGAGGGGGCTTAGCCCTAGCGGCGCCGCGACCTCCCCCCTCCTTGCCCTTCCCTCCTCGTCGCCCTCGGAGGCCCGCCGGCCTAAGAGCATGGCGCCGGTGATGGGGGCGGGGGGGATACAGCCTCCCGGCCCCAGCGTGGTGGAAGAGAGGGCTTCCCCGGTGTTGGATGGGGCCTGCGTAAGGTGCTGGTGCCATGGCTGCTCTTGGCGGGGTGGAGGGGCGGCGGTTGGGGTGGAGCGGTGACTCAGATCCGGTTGGCGGCGCAACGATCTAGCGGCCCATCTGGTCTGATCTAGGACGGTGGGCTGCGGGTCGGTGCTCGCTCATCTAGTCTCCACCTGCGGTGTTGTCTCTTCGTCGAGCTAGTGGTCATGGCGGCCTGGGTCACCACGGATCTGCCGTTCTTTTCCGGTGGGTCTTGGTGGCCGGTGAAGACCGGTGGTGTGGGGGCTTTCGGTCGGGGTTGGTCCTAGGATCCCTCTCGCATTAGGATGAAGATCTACCTGCTCCATGACTTCATCAATCTGGTCGGAGTGTTGTGTTCTAGAAGATTCTGCTAGTGAACTCCAATGGACGACATGCCGGAGTTTGCCAGATTGGATGGATCTCGGTCACGCACAACCATGTTTTTATCTGACCGTTTGGTTTCAGAAGGAGTGCTGTGAAGCTTTACAGACTGTTGCCATCAAGGACATGCCATTAGTCCCATGGTGAAGTCAGTCGTGGAGAATGACATGAAATCCAAGATCTGAAGAATGTAATGGTGGTGTGAATCCTGTTTGTGATGAGGTTTTGGCTTGGTGTTCTAGGTCTTGGAGCAGCGACATTGGAAGGTGGAGGCGACAGTATAGGAGATTTCTAGAGTTCAAGCTTTAGGGTGAAAATCCAAGGTCTGGCCTTAATTGGTTGTGTCTTGCAATGACCTTGTTGAAGGCAGTGTTTTTTCAGCGCGGACTTTCTCTAGGGTGAAAACCTATGATCGATGATCAGGGCGATGATGGCGCTAGTGCATTGTTTCCTTCTTGGAGGCATCGTTTTTGGAGATGATGGTTTCTGGTGCTGGCTTGGTGGTGTTTGGTCGTTGTTGTAGGGCATAGATCATTAAAGCGGGACTTTCTTTTTTTATGTAATTCTTTTTTCTTTTGTTGGTTGTGTGCATCCATAATATCATTAGGGTAATGCGTTATTGTAGAGGTTGGGTGTAATTGGTATCTCGCGATATTAATATATGCTCCTTTACAAAAAAAAGGTGACGAGGGCTACGAGGACTGAATTGCAGGGCGGTGCCCCTCGTCTAGCCTTCCTCTTTGAGCCTCCATGTTGCCTTCCAGAAGCCTGGGGCGTGTTAACACCCATTTTGGGCCATTAGTCGGTGGCTTGGACGAATCAGGTGAAAATAAGTTGTAGATGGGCGCATTTTATTATTTGCAGGAACCTAGTCTAGGTCAAGCTGGAGAAAAACACTAGTAGGAAAACCCTTATATCTGTCATTTTGCTAGTGGCGAGCCAAAAGAATCACATCGCCACGACTTACAGGCAAAATGGTAATGGCGTTCAGAAATCACGAACGCCACCACTAAAACTCCGAGATATTGAAACGCCAACAGTAAATAGGTTCCATGGGTGCAACCGGGACAAACCTAGTGGTGGCATTCTAATTAAATAAACTCCACCACTCCCACTCTATTAACGGCCTTCCGAGAAAGCGAACGACACGGGTTAACAATACCCCGTGATACACACATGCGCATGACCCTTTTTCCCTTCACCACTTTCACTCGATCATCCACGCCAATCCCCTCCTCGATCTTCCTCCCACCACAAACGCTCGATCCACCGGCATCTCTCCCTCAATACAACGCTCGATCCCGTCGACGACGGTGTTCATCGAGACACGTCAGTCGCCCCGTCCTCGAGCTGCCAGTGGCCGTTGTAGCCATCCTGTCCCTGACTTGCCGCAATTGTCCTGTCCCTAACCTCGCAGTGACTCACCCGCCATGCCTCCCCTTTTTTAGTAGCAGTTGCTCAAAACACTCTAGATAGATATGTTGATAGTGCTTTAGATATTAAACTTAGGCTCAAATTTTAGATAGATATGTTAGATAGTGCATTAAAGATATTAAACCAGGGCTCAAATTTAGATGGCTATGTTGGATAGTGCATTAGAGATATTAAACTTGGGCTCAAAATCTAGATGACTATGTTAGATAATCCTTCAGATATTAAACTTGAGTTCAAATTCTAGATAACTATGTTAGATAGTCATTTAGATTTTAAACTTGTCTTAAATTCTAGATAGTACATGAAAATATCTTCATCATAGCCCCCAAAGTAAAAAGGAGAAAGGTAATTTCACGATACATATAGCATGGTTGAGGCAAACTTTTGTCCTCGACCATGTTATATGGACCGTGACATTATCTTGTTTATTTAGTCTTTGGCGAGATCGATGGGATATTTACATATACATAGATTCTCACTTCTTTAGTCTTTTGTATTATTCAAATATCTCATCTCGTAACCCGGAAGTCCACAGATAATTTCACGATTCATATATCAAGGTTGAGACAAAATTGTGCTGGTTGAATCAAGTGCACAATGTTGCCCCCAACCTTGTTATCTGAATCGTGGCAATATCTTTCTTCTTCAAACTTTGTCAAGATATTTGCATATGGAGTGATTTTTTATTTGACATTACTTGATGTTTGTTTGGTTTAACTTCTCGTTGCAACGGGAAAAGGTGCCCATAAGACCTTGTCGTATGTCCATAAATATCTTGCGCATTTGATTTGATCTTATAGGCACTCTTTTTCCTTGTGTGTCGCACATTTAATATATTAATTGATCATGCAACAAATGCAGCACTACGTCAGTTGTGGCCCCCGACCAGTTTGTGGCCATAACCGAGGGTCGCAGACTCATCCCGACGAGCTCCTTCCTAGCATCGGATTCGATGATTCGCCGACATTTGGTCATCGCGCTACCGCACCGAGGGCATCCCACGACTCCACCTTTCCTGTCCAATCGCCTCTTAGTCCCGGCTTTGATTGTGCAAGCTTTAGGTGACTTCTACTGAGTTTTATAAAATGTTATTTGGGGTCGTCAGCCTTTTCTAATGTTTCTCTTATGTGATAGTGAGTCCCTGGTGATAGTCGTCGTGACCCCAGGCGCCTATGCAGCCACATGACTACCTTCCTGCAGCTCAATCAAGTTGCAAGTTGACCAAATAAAGGAGGTGTGACATGTAAAACTCGATAGTTTAGCAAATGCTACTACTCATAAACATCCTTTCAGGAGCTTGGTTTACACCATCATCTGTAGGCTGCAGTAATTCAAAAAATCGGAGTGAGATATTAAAAGGCATAAAGGATAACCGAAGTGATACTTAACATTTTCTTTTCAATATAGATACCCAACTGAATCACAGATAGAAAAAAACGCACCAGTCCCAATATGGTTAAAAGTTCAGCAACTAAAATTCTAGCCAAAGGCACAAAGAGGAATTATTAGTATGACCAAAACGATTTGGCAGGCTTCACTTTCACTTTGATGAGCAAACCGAAGGATATCGAGCAACTGAAAAGTAATACAGAGAGGACGTAGACACAAAGTAACAAAATTAGGATAAAGAGCGCAAGTACAGAAACTATAACCAACATCATTGAAACTTGCCGACATGGAGTAGCCTGAAAGGAAGGATCCCCATCAGTCCAAACCACGGCAATCCCTGCAGAAAAACACCCAAAACCATAGAAGTGGCACATTAGAAATTGTAAGGTTAGGCATGCTGAATTCAATCAAGGTTGTGGTTTGATTCGGCGTTGATCTTCATGGTATTATCACTATTTGAGTCTTTGAAATGGGCATTGATACCTTATGATTCATTGGCATTCTGACCTTTCAGCGGCAAGAGGGCAATGGCAGAGCATGAATACATATGTGGAGGCATCAACATGAAATGGGAGTCGGGAGGGGTTGGGTTGGGAAGAGGAAAGATGGACACCCAGGTTTTCCGACTGTTTAAAGTTCACGAAGTTTGTGGGCGCGTAGTGGATTTAGAGAAGGGGAAGGGCATCCGATATAAGGTAGAGGATGCAGACCTAGAAGACGATGGGGTGCTGTTTGTTTTGGCTAACTGACTCGATTGCATAATATAATTCGAGGGATTTTATGTGTTCCGTTACTAACTGCATGTAGTAAAGAGTAAAGGGAGGGGGTAGGTATAGAAGCATTATACTAATTGAAGGAAAGATCGGTTAGCACTTGAGCGACGGTGACCTACTACTACAAAAAGAGTTAAATGCTAAGTGATTACATGGATGAGGTGGCAAGTTGATGACATGGCAAGGTGGTAGATTTGATGAGATGTGGCAGGATATAATTGGCTAGATAAGTTTGATGAGGTGGATAGGTTGCATGTTTAGAGAATCCGTTACTAACTGCCTGCTAGTAAAGAGGAAAGGGATGGGGAGGTATAGAAGCCTGATACTAATCGAAGGAAAGAGCGTTGAGCACTTGAGCGACGGTGACCTGCTGCTACAAAAAGAATTAAATGCTAAGTGATTACATGGATGAGGTGGCAAGATGATTACATGGCAAGGTGGTAGATTTGATGATATGTGGCAGGATATAATTGGCTAGAGAAGTTTGATGAGGTGGATAGGCTGCATGTTTAGAGAATCTGTTACTAACTGCCTGCTAGTAAAGAGGAAAGGGAGGGGGTAGTATAGAAGCCTGATACTAATCGAAGGAAAGAGCGTTGAGCACTTGAGCGACGGTGACCTGCTGCTACAAAAAGAATTAAATGCTAAGTGATTACATGGATGATGTGGCAAGCTGATGGCATGGCAAGGT
Organism: Avena eriantha; assembly: GCA_910589775.1. Classification (NCBI taxonomy): domain Eukaryota; kingdom Viridiplantae; phylum Streptophyta; class Magnoliopsida; order Poales; family Poaceae; genus Avena; species Avena eriantha. The sequence goes on along the minus strand of OU342741.1, from coordinate 6,709,766 downwards.
GATAGATTTGATGAGATGTGGCAAGATATAATTGTCTAGAGAAGTTTTATGAGGTGGATAGGCTGCATGTCTAGAGAAATGTGTTAGTGGCGATGAACTATTTAATTATATAGTGTTGGTGCCCTTCGTTGAACTAGGAAATTCTACCGAAATTCTATTGACCATTTTTTATCAATTTATTATCATATCTCAGCTATGTTTGTTACGGAGAAATTATTCTGCAGAGTCCCTCTAAATTATTGGTGCTTGTACACTCTTTGATGATTTTGTACAAGACTACCATGATTTTGTGCTCTTTATTTGCTGAACTGGGGTGCATGTGGAAAGAGTCTGTTGACCATATTTTGTCATGTCCAGGTAAAATCTCACATACCTACTAGGCTACTATTTTGTTAGGAAAAAGTTGTTCGAGTATGGTACATAGCTTTGCCGGTTGCCAGAATGAACTGAGCTCAACCAACTTATTACCTATCAAGGATTTAGCTTGCAAGCATACAAATCACTAGGGAAAATCTCACTTTTGCCGTGTATTTGGGATTTTGGGATTTCGGGTATTTGCGAGTGTTAATTTCTTTGGAACTGGGCAAATGACATCTTTGAGAAGAAGATTAGAACAAGCACATAACAAAAAACATTTCCTATGAGAAGAAGATCATATAAAATGCATCTTAAATCATGTCTCCAACATGAGAAGAAGAACATCCAACCAGGACACAATAAAATTAGAATCTAGGTTTAAATCATGTCTCCATATGCAATAAACAACAGTAGTCTCCATCTTTTCAGAACAATTAAGATTAATAGACTAGGCAAGGAAGCTATAAGATACTTCAATTCCGACACGACACAGTGTCAACATGGCACAACTAACCTCCTTAAGACTTCCTGTAACTACAGCCAAAAAGTAAATTAACATTCGCAGTTTTTATTACGTCTTTGTCCACCTCCCTCTACCAAAAACAAACAAAACCCATATGTCTCAACCTTCCTTCTCGATCATATTAGAGCTACCTTCCATCATTTCTTGTAAATAATATCTAGAGCCAAAAGAGTGTCAATCCAAGAAATAAGGCTGCTATGGCCTCTTCAACTCATCTCTGCTCTTCTTAAGCATGTACCTTGTAGCTTCTTCTTAAATACCTTCTGGATCATTGTCATTTGAAGGATATATCACAGTTTGTGACATTCCTGCAGATCAACTAAATTGCACTCGTACGAGGGGAACTCAAAGTGAGCGATACAACTATTTCTAATTTGATATTTGCATCATATCTATCAGGTCAAATTTTAACATTGTTGGGCTAGTGCCGATATTTGAGTTGCATCATAAATATTTATACTAATTTTTTATTTTTATATTTGATTAATCAACACATCATCTTAACAATTTCTGCACATTGAAACATATTATAAATACATGATTTTAAGTGGATATAGTGAAATTTATTTTTTGCAATAATTTGGTTGATTTTTACTAAATTTTAATTTGAGACTTCCAGAAGACTTCATTAATCTAAATTATCATATTCTAAATGATATTAGTTTCTTCCAAAAGCAGGTAATATCCCTAGCATTTTTGTACATTAATTCAAATGATATAGTCACATTCTTTCACGAATTAACTTCTAGCACTCATATTTATTTGTATGAGTTGGTGTCTATTTTAGTATATTGTTGAATCCTTGTAGAGTAGTACATGTCCTAATTAATATCTTGACTGATGTTTTTAGACCATATAATTGTCTATCTTTGCTGTAAATTAATAATAGTAGCCTTGCTAATTTTGTATTTATATCATTGTCAAATATGTCTATGGGCGATGGATATGGATTTGATGGAATGATAATCTGCGAATTTTGAAGAATAATGTCTACCTATTCAATTAACATAAAAGATTTTGCCAGAGCAGCAATTGCACTAGATTGGAATGCTTCTTCTCTTTCCATAACGTATGCGAACAAAGATGAAAGTCATAATCTTTAGTGTAGTGGGGCGCTTGGGATCTTAGAGTTGACATCAGCGATCATTTTTAAGTTTGTCCTTTCGCAAGCCAAAGTACCTAGTTCTCGGCTTTTGTGTTTGGGTGTCATGAGTGGGATCATCCCATTTTCCATTTGGTTTCGGGGATTAGAATAGAGGGGAAATGTGCATTTATGGTTTTCTCTTCATTTTTAATGCAAAATTTTCTCGAGTTCAAAATTAATGCATGCCATGACCAACTACTTTATTCCTATTTACAACATTGGGATGTTACACCGATGAGAGTGCATTGTCATGCATTTTGCTGAATGGAAAGCGTGCTCCCATATAAACAATGAATTTGTCAATTTTATTTTCTGGCAAATAAGAGGAGATATTTGCATGTGTCCCTCCCCCTCCCCTTTCACTCCACCACTACATCCACTAGCGGAGCTTAGTTGGGCAAAACCAGGCCATGGCCCGCCCAACCCAGGAAATTTATGCCTATATATTTGTAAAATTCAGTCCATTAACATCCCAATTTTCTTTCTTTCAGCCTTTTGGCCCGCCCAAAATTCCTTGGTAAGCTCCGCCGCTGACTACATCCCCTTCCTCTCCACCTCTGCCTCTCCTCGGTTAAACAAATGATGTCGCAGTTGGGGTATGTGACCGGATGGCCGCGCAAAGGCAGGCCATGAAGTTCTTCTTCAAGGCCGATCACCCATTGCCCTCTAAGAGGCGAGGTTTATTGATGTCTGCGGTCCAGGCGGAGGGGCGTACAAGGTTGCAGCGGCAGCGATGTCTTCAACGATGGACGCTAAACAAGCGACGGAGATTTTCAGGTGGTCAGGCCATGGGACGGGAGCGTACCACGAAAAGAATCAAGTCTATTGTCATGTTCAGGTGCAAAGAAACGTTGGATGAGGGTTTCGCCAAGGTCAAAGATCTCACTGACTCGGGCTACTTCGAGGGTGTTGCGGCCAAAATGGGGGAAGATAGGGAAACACCTTCCATTGCTTAGTGTTGTTCCGAGAACTTTCATGAAGTGTCGCTTCACCACTCATCTGCTAGCAAATTCAGCTAGCTGCCAGTGTTCACCTTTACCTAGTTAGCCTCGATGGTTTCCTTACTTGTGGGGGGTTTTGTTTCTCCGCAAACATATGAAGGGTTGACATATGTTCTTTAACAATCTCCATCGATCTTGTTTCGAGTGCTCCAAATACCCCACATTACAGACACGGCTGCATCTTTCTTGGTCATGATCAAAAATCCAGGACATCTCATTCATTTTCCTTTCCAGCGGGAAATTATGTAGTATACCACCCAAATATGCTAATGTCATGTTATCCAGTATTTTTATGTTTGTCAATGATTACTATAACTGATGCTATTTTCAAATAACAAGTACAAACCATTTACACATTCTCAACTTAAGGTGCGCTTGATGACGAAAGCCCGATACCAACCCTCCCTACTTACTCATACTTCTACTTGGTGATCTCTCTAATTAAGACAGGCACCGGTCATGTATGAGTGATTGCTCAACCCATTCATGGTTCCATTCGCCTCTCATGATAAGTCATCTTTACTTTGATCTTTTCCTTTCACGGTTTGGTCTGGCTATACTGCTATGGCAAGCCGTGTTGGTGCCTAAGGTTAGCTTATGGGACATCATACAAATACCTGCACCAAAACGCCCTCAAGAGGACCATGGATGAAGAAATTCACAACACGAAAGTTGTGTGTATCGTTAGGAGTGTAAAATTGTCCTTTTTGAAGTCATCCAAATCTATTAAATATGCGGCAATGGAGTTGATGCAAGAAGCCTGTAATCCTGTCTGTTCGGCTAAATATGAGTTTATGACTAAAATGAGGCCTGAAGTCATGAATACGTTCTCACATGGAGAAGTGGTAACATATTGTTTGCCTTGACGAGGCGAGGGCCTTCATCCAAATTAGTATGTAATATCCATGGCCAGGGCAGGAGATAGGAAGCATAGTCGAATTCAGACTATGTCCGAGTTAGGCTAGAACTAGGTGAATTTAAGTGTTTTTCTTGTAAGGATAATTTAGAGGAGCCCTCTTCTAAGGTAAGATCAGCCGTCCGCCTCATATATATGTGAGAGGTTGATGTCTACGCACTTCTATTCTTGTAGACAGTTGTTGAGCCTCCAAGTGCAGAGATTTGTAGAACAACAACAAGTTTTCCCTTAAGTGGATCACCCAAGGTTTATCGAACTCAGGGGGAAGTGGTCAAAGGTATCCCCTCTCAAGCAACCCTACAATCAAGATACAAGAAGTCTCTTGTGTCCCCAACACACCCAATACACTTGTCAGGTGTATAGGTGCACTAGTTCGGCGGAGAGATAGTAAAACACAAGTGGTATGGATAATTATAAGTGGTAACAGTGATAGAAAGTAACTTGATGACGTGGAAAAGACTAAAGGCAAACTGAAATAAAGATGGAGGCAAGCAAACATGTAATAGATTTAGTAGCCTCTTTATGATACTACTCTCCGGTTGAACACTCTAATCGATGGTAGGGCTATAACAGCACATCTCAAAGTAAGCATTTCCCATCTAGAAAACCCCACACTGTCACCTTGAGTACTAGATGAGTCCAACAAACACCACAATTTCATAAAGACATCTAACTACAAATATAACTCAAAACAAGTATTTGTAATCTCTAGCCTAAGTGCCACCATGGTGAGCACGCTGTCACTTTCACACACATGGGGAGAGCAGAGATTCATTAAAGCACTTGAGTAGCAAGGTAGATCTACTTGATTACAAAGCTCATGCATAGAGAGAGAGAGAGATGAACACATAGCTACCGGTAGAACCCTTAGCCTCGAGAGAGAACTACTCTCTCCTCATAATGAGAATCAGCAATGGTGATGGAGATAGTGGTGGAGATCGATGGAGATGGCTCCGGCAGCGGCGCGGAGGACTCCTTCCCCGCCACCGGTATCACAGAGGAGCACCGCCCTTTAGCACCTTTCCTTCATGGCTTCTTGGGAGCCCTTCCACATGGAGATGGGATCCATGGGGGAGGCAAAAACATGGCTTTGGTGGCTGCAAATTCGTGGGTGGAGGTGTCCTAGGCGAATTAGGTTTCCTCCCTTTATATAGCTTCTCGGATTCCCGTCATTCCATCTTGGGCTGCAGTAAATCGGGTCTAAAAGGCCCGTCCGGACTCGGAATCAGCTAAATTTTATGTCCAGAATATTCGTCGCGAAATTCCAACAACTTTGTAGTTGAAGAGTTTTCCGTTTGACGCCGTCTGCAACCCGAAACGTGACCATCTTCAAAAAGAGTTCTGAGACAGATTTCTGCAAAATCCCAATTTGACTCCAACAAGGTTTCCACTTGTATTCTTGGTAATTCCTACACATCAAAGTGTAAAACAAGAACATTGTGCACTTTTGCAACTATTAGTAGGTTAGTCCAAATAAATCATAAACTTTATATAAAAAGGAGTATCGAAAGCATATTATTAGCATAAAACCATCAAAAATTATAGATACGTTATGGACGTATCAACATCCCCAAGCTTAATTCCTGCTCGTCCTCGAGTAGGTAAACGATAAAAATAATATAATTTTTGAGGTGACATGCAACCAACACAATCTTGATCATCATTATTGTAAAAGCATTGATAGCTGGGATCAAGGTACTCTAAACATGAACATGAAAGATAGAGTTCTAACAATAAGACATAGAAACTATGTTGCATCATAAAAAGCACAAACAAAAGATTCATGAATAACAATGCTTTGCAAGACGTTTGTTTGTTTCACATAAAGAAAACATAGCATATTAGTATTCAGCTTGTCCCTCAATAGAGTAGCAAATGTAAATGCATAGGACACCTTCAAAGTTTATAAGAGTGACTAGATACAAATATTTTAAAACAAGCAATATCAAAGCTATGCATCAATCAACAAGTCTTGGGACAATGCACATAGAACTAAGAATGGCCACTATGCTCTCAAAGTAGGTGTATAAAGGTAGAAGGTGGAGACTCAATATAAAAGTAAAAGAAAGGCCTTCATAGAAGGAAGTAGGGATTCAAGTCTCATAAAGAGCTTCCAAAAATTATGGTACTTATTAGCTTTCAGCTCTCATTGTCCCTATCATAAGCATCTTGAAGTGATTAAGGTTAAAGTGAACAAACTATGGAGTATATGATTGACAAAGTATAAGTTGAAAATCTCATGTTCCTTGAATACGAGGGTCGCTCCTCATGCTACTCAAGTTTAGTCACCGGTAAGTTCTTGTCATCGTAAGTACATGTGTATCATAGAGAACCGTCAACGGGGTACCCCTTGCCCGATGATACGGAAGAATCTCCATATCAAAATGACAAGGCAAACAGACAACGAGCATCTCAGCAATCTTCTTATTTACCATGGGAATATGGTACTTTTTTCTCTCTTTCCTCTTTTTATAATCTCATTTTTTTCTCTTTTCTCTTTTTTCTCAATATAGAACTCTTTTTTTATAAGAAGAATGCTTCATAGACAACTCATTATGGTTACGCTGCAGGTTTCCACCATGTCAGCATGGATTAGACTAGCGGCCCAGGCGTTTCTCTAACACATATACATAACTCCATGGCTTACAAGCTCCCCTTTCATTTCACACCGACGACATCCATAGACAAAAGAGCATGATATCAACTAGGTACAAAGTACCAGTGCAATGTTGAAAGCGTTCCCCATGACAGCATGGTTCTGTTAATTCCCAACAAATAAGTGCAAGCATATACAACATATACGACACAATGGTTCAAGTTTATTAATTGCAAGAAAATTAAAGTGTGCCATCAAGTTCGTGAGAGCTTTAATCACTAGTTTTCTCATAACAAGTTTAATTTGGAAGGTAAACAAAAGCATGAATATACTTGGGATAGCATAAGCTAGTAGGTAGGTATGATACACTCTTTGGAATAACTTGGTTTAGGGAGTTGGATGCATGAGTGGAACTCATACTTTGTTGTGGAGGCTAGCAAAAGACTGGGAGCGACAAAGTAAGGGAGCAATAATGGCCATAATCATGCAGAGCGACAAAACATCATTGATCAAAGCATAAAGTGATACTATAAGTTGAAAACTAAAGGATCATAAAGGCTATGCTGACTTGGGATAGTCATAACATGGTGTGAGCATGCGCCAAGTCAACCCAAATAAAGCATCAAAGGAGAATACCACAATACTATGCTTTAACATGCTAAAACAACGTATGATTCTTCCAAGGCACATTAAGCAATCTCAATTGTTTATAACAAGTCATGCTACAACAAAGAATACTAAGCATAAAACCAAAACAATATCAAGCATGTCATGACAAAGCATAGGCCACAGTCAAAAACGAGCTCTTTTTACCACATAAGCATGAACTTTCCTACTCTTTTCCAATCCAAACCAAACTATTTGAAACAACTCATGAAGATGATAATAAATAAAGATCAGTGAGCTTGTCTCACAAATCCACAAAGAAGAACTAAAAAGTTCTAAGCTGAAAGTACGAGAAAATTAAGGCTAAACACGGTGCTAGCAAAAGAGAACACTCACATAACAATAAGAATGAAAACTAGAGTGTTTTAGGCAATGAAAACGGAGCGTGTCTCTCTCCAAAAGAAGTGTGTTGGGATCCAACCAACTTATTCAAGAAAACTAAGCAAACCAAGCAAACTAAAACTAAAAACAAAAACAAAGACGCTCCAAGAACAACACAAATGTGCATGAAACAATAAAAATGAAGCGTTTGGAAAAAACCTGAAATTTTTATTGATGAAGAAGGGGATGCCTTGGGCATCCCCAAGCTTTGACGCTTGTACTTCTTGGATATTTCTTGGGGTGACACGCGTGGCATCTCCAAGCTTGAGCTTTAGTCCATCCATCATTTTATTACTCATTCCTTCCATACACCTGAAATTTTTCCTTCATACAAAACTTCACACAATCTTTATTAGCAACATTAGTGCATTCAAGATAAAAGGTCTTTAAGGTTAAGTTCTAACACCAAATAAACTTCCATTAGAACACTAGATACTGTAGAACTTCCCTCAAAAAGCTCAATTCCCCAAAAGAAATCAAAAAGGAACCAACAAGAAGCAAATGCAGAAAATGGCAGAAATCTGTCAAAACAGACCAGCAGGTAAAGCCGAATTTTTTCGAAGACCTTATATTGCTCAAATAAAAAAGTGTTGAACTAACGAAAGTTAGATAACAACCTGGGGCATAAGCACAAAAAATTACAGCTCAATCCGACATACAGAGCTCTCTCACGAATTTTTATGGTGAAGCACAGAAATCTGTTTCGGGACAGCAACTTTCCCAAGCATTACTTCTCTCTCATTAGAGGTTACTCTTGGCACAAAAAGCAAATAAAAAGGATAAGGAGCAGTTATTACAGAGGTTATTACAGAGGTAATAACTTTCAAGACTCATCTAAAACTTTTGGATTATCTCCCAATAAGTACTTTTCTTTAACGCCTTTAAGTTAGGTATGATAGTTTGAGAAGATGCTCACATAGGAAATATGAATTGAAATAAAAGAGAGCATCAAGAAGCAAATTCAAAAGACATTTAAGTCTAACTCACTTCCTATGCATAGAAATCTTGTAAAAAAACAAGTCATGAAAGCACAAAGCAACAAACATAGGAAAGCAAAACAAGTGCAACTTCAAGACTTTCAACATAAAGAGGGGAAACTTAATACTATTGAGACACATAAAACCATGTTTCCCTCTCTCATAATAACTTTCAGTAGCATCATGAATAAAATTAACAATATAACTATCCAATAAAACATTATTATCATGAGCTATATGCATAAAAGAATTAATACTCTCCACATAAGCATAGTCATTCTTATTAATTGTGGTGGGAGCAAATTCAACAAAATAGCTATTATTATTATTCTCATCACCATAATCATCAAATATAGGAGGCATATTGTAATCGTTAATTTTCTCCTCCATAGTAGGTGGACTGAAAATAACATATTCATCATTGTAATCATCATATATTGGAGGTATAGTATCATCAAAGTAAATTTTCTCCTTCATGCTTAGGGGACTAAAAAGATCATTTTCATAAAAACTAGCTTCCCCAAGCTTAGACTTTTCCATACCATTAGCAATAATGGTGTTTAAAGAATTCATACTAACAACGTTGCTATTAGCATGCAAATAAAGTTCCATAGGTTTTCTAATTTTCTCTTCAAACTCTTCATGTCCTAACTCAAGATAAATACTATAAAGCTCTCTAATTTTTTGTTTGTTTTCCATTAAGCCTAACTAGTGAAAACAAGAAACAAAAAGACAAAATTGCAGAATCTAAAGGAAATAACTTCGAGCACTCACACCGGAGGATGTGGTACCTTTTACCTTACCTCCCCGGCAACGGCGCCAGAAAATAGGCGTTTGCCGTGGGAGGTTCTTCTTCTTTAATCCTCCGGTGTGAATACCTTTTACCTTTCCTCCCCGGCAACGGCACCAGAAAATAGCTTGATGTCTACGCACTTCTATTCTTGTAGACAGTTGTTGGGCCTTCAAGTGCAGAGGTTTGTAGAACAGCAGCAAGTTTTCCCTTAAGTGGATCACCCAAGGTTTATCGAACTCAGGGAGGAAGTGGTCAAAGATATCCCCTCTCAAGCAACCCTGCAATTAAGATACAAGAAGTCTCTTGTGTCCCCAACACACCAAATACACTTGTCAGGTGTATAGGTGCACTAGTTCAGCGAAGAGATATTGAAACACAAGTGGTATGGATAATTATAAGTGGTAACAGTGATAGAAAGTAACTTGATGGCGTGGAAAAGACTAAAGGCAAACTGAAATAAAAATGGAAGCAAGCAAACATATAACAGATTTAGTAGCAAACGGTGTTTCAATGCTTAGAAACAAGGCCTAGGGATCATACTTTTACTAGTGAACACTCTCATATAAATATCTTCTCTTTATGATACTACTCTTAATTACTCTCCGGTTGAACACTCTAATCGATGGTAGGGCTATAACAGCACACCTCAAAGTAAGCCTTTCCCATCTAGAAAATCCCACACTGTCACCTTGAGTACTAGATGAGTCCAACAAACACCATAATTTTATAAAGACATCCAACTCCAAATATAACTCAAAACAAGTATTTGTAATCTCTAGCCTAAGTGCCACCATGGTGAGCACGCTGTCACTTTCACACACATGGGGAGAGCAGAGATTCATTAAAGCACTTGAGTAGCAAGGTAGATCTCCTTGATTACAAAGCTCATGATCACAATATGTCATGCATAGAGAGAGATGAACACATAGCTACCGGTAGACCCTTAGTCTCGAGAGAGAACTACTCTTTCCTCATAATGGGAAACAGGAATGGTGATGGAGATCAATGGAGATGACTCCGGCAGCGGCGCGGAGGACTCCTTCCCCGCCGCCGGTATCACAGGGGAGCACCATCCTTTAGCACCCTTCCTTCATGGATTCTTGGGAGCCCTTCCACATGAAGATGGGATCCATGGGGAGGCAAAAACATGGTTTTGGTGGCTACAAATTCGTGGGTGGAGGTGTCCTAGGCGAATTAGGTTTCCTCCCTTTATATAGCTTCTCGGATTCCCGTCATTCCATCTTGGGCTGCAGTAAATCGGGTCTAAAAGTCCCGTCCGGACTCGGAATTAGCTAAATTTTATGTCCAGAACATTTGTCGCGAAATTTCCAACAACTTTGTAGTTGAAGAGTTTTCCGTTTTATGCCGTATTTGACCTGAAACGTGACCATCTTAAAAAAGAGTTCTGAGACAGATTTCTGCAAAATCCCAATTTGACTCCAACAAGGTTTCCACTTGTATTCTTGGTAATTCCTACACATCAAAGTGTAAAACAAGAACATTATGCACTTTTGCAACTATTAGTAGGTTAGTCCAAATAAATCATAAACTTTATATAAAAAGGAGTATCGAAAGCATATTATTAGCATAAAACCATCAAAAATTATAGATACGTTATGGACATATCAGAGGTGATGGTCAATTGAATAAGAACAATTGAACCAATCTATCTGTCTATCTTTTTGTGTTCAATTTACCCCCTACCCTTATACCTATGCTTCTCATTCTTTGTTAGCTCTCTTGTCGGTGAGCTGCAAATCCACGAAATCTAGGGATAGTGTGGCCGACCTAGAGCAACCTATAGTCGCAGCAATTCATGATAGCGTCCCTCCCGGGGCAAGCGGGGCGTACCGCGCTTTCAGACAGGTTTCCTTCGACATGAGTTGTGATGCATCATCCCGATGTCGAGGGTACATGTATCTTAGGTGTGGCCACCAAACATCTTGGCTACTCCGAACCTAAAGTATCGCAACATTAGTCATGTCCCTTATTGCCTTTTCCTTTCTACTGTGTCACTTTTTGCTTCTTTCCATTTTATTTATACCACCCTTAATGCATATATATATAGAAGGGTTTGTGTCCTCACCTTTTCCCACTTTTATATTCCTTGTATTCTAAAAGGTGGTTGATAGAACACATTGATAGAACCTACAGGGTTCATTTTATTTAAAGATTTAATGTTCTGCATGAGCACACTGACTTGAATCGCTACGTCATTGTGAATTAGAGATTGAAATTGTTTGTTGTTAATTTTTTAAGCGTCGATTTTTGTTGTTATTTGACTATCAAGGAAATGACTATTCGAAATATATTCTATTTCAACTTCTTGTATCACGAATATGCTATTTTAACCAATAATTTAACTTTAGTTGTATGTTTGGGTAGATAAGCACAATTTGGTTGTTGTACATATCGTTATGTGTTGCAATGTTTGCTCCAGATCTTGGATGTTTTGATAGATTGACCTTGGATGTTTTGATAGATTGACCGTAGTTTTGATAGATTGACCGTAAACAATAGCATACTGAGTTTAGCAACTGCAGTGTGTTTTAGATTATTCACGTTGATGTATATGTTTGGTTACACTAACTTATTGGTGTAATGTGGAATTTAGCAACTCATATGCGCTACAACTTTTTGCTAACATGTGTTCGATCAAATGAGTGATGAGTGGATCAAGAAGTCAGACTGTAACCTTTCTTATACACATGAATTGTTTTTTCTTACGAGTTGATGTGTTCCCATAGCAACCCGGGCATATGTCCTAGTCTAATAAATATGCGACAATGGAGCTGATGCAAGGAATCCTGTCAGTTCGGCTAAATATGAGTTTATGGCTAAAATGAGGCCCGGAGTCATGAATATGTTCTCACATGGAGAAGTGGTAACATACTGTTTGCCTTGACGAGGCGAGATTTTTTTTTCTTTTGGAGTATCTTCATCCAAATTAGTATGCAATATCCATGTCTAGGGCATGAGATAGGAAGCATAGTCGAATTCGGACTATGTCCGAGCTAGGCTAGAACTAGGTGAATTTAAGTGCTTTCTTGTAAGAACAATTTAGAAGAGCCCTTTGCTTCTAAGGTAAGATCAGCCGGTTGTCTCATATATACATGAGAGGTGATGGCCGATTGAATAACAATAATTGAACCTATCTATCTATCTATCTATCTATCTATCTATCTGTCTGTCTTTTCGTGTTCAATTTATCCCCTACCCTTGTACCTACGCTTCTCATTCTTTGTTAGCGGATAGTGTGGCCAACCTAGAGCAACCTATAGTCGCTACAATTCATGATAGTATCTCTCCCGGGCAAGCGGGTCTACAAAAGCACCTGAGAGATGTCTTGCGCACCGCGTTTCCGGACATGTTTCCTTCGACGCAAGTTGCGGTGCATCACCCCGACGTCTGAGGGTACATGTATCTTAGGTGTGGCCACCAAACGCCTTGGCTACTCCGAACCTAAAGTATCACAACATTAGTCATGTCCCTGTTTTCTTTTTCTTTCTAGTTTTGCTTCTTTCCATTTTATTTCTACCACCCTTAATAATGCATAATATACAGGAGGGTTTGTGTCGTCACCTTTTTCCCACTTTTATATTCCTTCTATTCTAGAAAGTTGTCCCTGCGTTTCGCAAAAAAAAAAAAGGTGTCCCTGCGGTGTTCGTGGTTTACCACACTCTCTATTTCTCTCTGAGCCAAGAGCATAAAACAAGACATTGAAAGTTTTGTTCAGCACACGAACATGGAAAGGAATGCGAGGTGGATATGAACGTGTGTTAAATGACGAACTGACGCACGCGCTGATTACTCCCCTCAACCGCCCCATCTCTCTGGCTATAGCGCATATTCATTCCATCTGCTACGACTTGGTGATCTCCAGTTAAAACAGGCACAGGTTTTGCATGAGCGATCGGTCCATGCATCCGTCCATCTATCCTAATAAATCATAACAAGTCATCTTTACTTTGATCTTTCCTCCGTCACAATCAGGGCTGGCTATCAAGGGATGAACGTGAGGCGCCCTTGGTCCTGGGCACCCAATTAAGCCTGCACCAAGCAAGGCAAATCCTGAACAAGCTAGATTCAATCAAGAATAGACAGGGAACACACACTGATGATGAAAGACGTGCGAGATTCTCCTCGTCCGCCAAAACCTGATCGGTCGACCGATCGATCTTGCGCGCGCATACAAGTTCAGAGGAATAGAGGGCTATGGCTGTGCGTGAGAACATGAACATGGCCAAGGAGATGAGAGGAGTAGCAAGAAATTGAAGAGCGGGCTAGCTCTTGCTGCCCTGCCTGTTCAAGCTGACGTTGTCGGCGGCGGTGGCGCGGAGGAAGTGCAGCAGGACGGGGCTCTTGCACCGGGGGCACCTGGGCTGCTCCTCTGCCTCCGACAGCATCACGTACATGAGGCACCGCGGGCACCCCACCACCACCATCGCCTTCGCCACAGCCACCTCCTCCTCCTCAGCGTCCGACGACACGCACGAGCTCGCCGGCGACTCCACCATGCTTGCCATGGACAAGCTCCTAGTGCAATAGGCTTGTGGGGTGGGCACTGTGCAGTGGTGAGAGCGCACACGAAGAGGGAGAGGGTGGGCACAGGATGTGTTTGTGGTACGGGGGGAATGGTGCAGCCTGCTTGCTTTATAGTATGGTGCTGTGCCCTGGGAGGAGGAGGGCAGGGTGGGGTCAATTGAATGCATCAACAGCTAAGGACTTCAATTTTAGCTTCCTCTATCTATTGTCTTGCTGGATGGGGACTAGTTTAAATCATTTTCCAACTAACTAAACCCATGAAGCAGAAGGGGATAAACATTTCAGATAAATGCATACAACAATGTTTCTCCTTCAGTTAAATGCGGGTGAAGAATGAGAACACTCCAAGACAAAATACAAGAAATTTCACAAAACGGAGGTAAGAAATAGGTTATTAAATTATTCTTTTTTAGCTCAGAATATTAAGTTTTTGTTGGTATTGTTTTTTTCTGAAACAAGTAGTGTCACTGTGCTACTGTGCAGGAACAGTTGGCTCGGAACAGAATGAATACTTGTGCTTTCCTGATATCTCAAAACATTTACTGCGGATTTAATAATCGAGCAGCTAAGTCATGCCAAAGTAAGAGCCAACTCAGGGTTCACACTACTTTCTCTCAACTTCAGATTCAGAACAGAAGAAACATACAAGCAAATATTTTATCTAGTACGTATTTAACTTAGTAGGCATGTCTTTTTACAGCTTGCATCTGCTGAGTGAACACGATCGGTATGGCATCAATATAGCTGCCACTATGGGTACCTTTTTGGAGCAGTTACAATCCCACTATAAAGAGGTTCCAAAGTCTATTCCCAATGCAAAAACAAAGTAGATTTGGATTGTTGCCCACCTCTGGTGTCATTTCCTGTATGAACAAAGATGTTTCCGGTCCCTTCCCCTCGTCATGTATGAACAAAGATGTCATTGCTCCTCTTCAGCTGGATGCAACATCATCTAACAACTTCATGAAACTTGAGCTGCCTTTGCCACCTTGACTGTTACAAAGCAGAGGCTGCAATGCCAAAAGCATTTTTATTTAATGTAAATGTGTAAGGAGAAATAAATTATGCAGTACAGTAGTAGTAGTACACCCTAAGCATTCAAAGAACATTAAGTCACACACTGAAAACAAAACACTGCAGCTACAATCAAGATTTCCTAGCAAGAATTGATGGTGCGTATGAATGAAGAAGGGGCAACGCAACTAAGCCAACTTAAATAACGGGCATAAATGAAGCACTGTTTTATCTTGTGGGCAGGACTTGAATGGGGGATGGAGGGAGGGCAACTCTTGATGCACTGAAAGATACCCGCCAGCTAAGAGTCTGCAGTCATTCTCAGGAAACTGGGCTCGTAAGCACCGTATCAATGCCGTCATGTGCAAGCATTCATCCTGAGCAGTGAAAGCTCCCAACACGGACAGAGGCGCGCATTTCCAAGTGATATAGAGTTGGGCTGTGCTAATTTGATTGAAGCTGCTGTACTCGAAGATGCCAAATCTTAAATGGGAAAACAGTCATCATCTAGCACTTGATTCAGCTTTGTACTTCAACTCGGACAAGGAATTCCTCCACTTAATCTGCCCAAAAAACCGCAATGATGTAGTACAAGACACCACCGAGGCAACAATCTGTGCTCCCGTTTAGTTTATTTTTTAATATCTCTTCGTGGAGACAAAAAGAAGCTTCATTCCAGAGACATATTATCCAACTTTAGATAATTCTGCCTTTTAAGAGTACACTACGCCACAGTTGCGTCGCGTGATATCCAACTAAGCTGCCCACCGCATCTCAAGGTTGGGGTTACAAAGCCCTTGTAGACATACCGTGCTGCCCCACACCACACCAGCTAGGACTCATGTGCTACGAAATGCTTTTACTAAATGCCCATCAAAGTGGTATTCAACCATAGGCCTACAACCATGTGCTACGAAATGCTTTTACTAAATGCCCATCAAAGTGGTATTCAACCATAGGCCTATAACCATGTGCTATGAAATGCTTTACTAAACGCCCATCAAAGCAGCGGTCTTCAACCATAGGCCTATAAAACCTGTCAGAAATAAACATGGACCTATAAACCCTTACAGTCCTACTCCTAAGATTTGGATGATGTAAAGCGAGGGCCCAGATTTTATCATGGCTAGTAGTAAAAAGTAAGCCAAAAATTGGTGATCGGGTAGCTAATGCACTAAAACCATCTTCATTTACGCAAATGTATGATCGATTAACAGGTAGTATAAGCAAGTCATACTCTAGTGACTGATAGTATAACAAAAATGAACTTGCCCATACCTCAAGAGTATTTACCAATGGCCGTCATTGTTCTGTACAGGAACACAAATAACTGAGTAAGCTTCGTCTGTTGCAAACTTGCAACGACAGCCTCAGACCTCAGCCCCAGTACAACTGTTACCGACTGTCTGCAGCTCTTGAAAAAATGCAGCAGAAGCCAGACAGCTCACGTTTACTGCACTGCAAGATTCCAAACCCTACTTTTGGATCATCCACAAACAGGTGATCTGCAATGCAAGAACAAGGTTTGTTCGATGGCACTGTCATTTCAAACAAGACTATGAGTTACACTTTGGCACACTGCTCTCAGAGACTACACGAACTGGAGACAAAAACAGTAGCAAACTACTTTCCCTACTAAATCATTATTAGTACTAAATTTACATTCAATCAATTTATGTTATAACTATAAACATATTGTTTATGTATTTATTAGCATCGGCAAAAGGTAGTAATATATATTCCACAAGCATACAACATACCTTGTTGGATCAATTATGGCACAGCTCATGCAAAACAGCGCCAGAGCTCGGAGTGCATAACGTTAAAAATGGGTTACAGATTGTCAGTTGTCATCAGCATCATTCTCGTCACCATCACTAAAATCAGAATCACTGGAATAATCTGAATCCCCAGTGCTTACAGAATCAGGAACCTCTCCTAGAACTTCGAATGAATTCCAATCAGGAGGAAATATTCTCTGAAGTGCTTCTGTTAGTGCCCCTCCCGTCCTCTCAATCTTGTGAAGCCATCTCGACCAGTGAACAGCAGTGCGCATATCAACAGTCAGATCATACTCAAACATTTCTCTACAAACACTCAAGATTCCTGTGTATGTGCTACCCTCCACTATACTTGCCCTTGAGAGAAGTGAAGTCACCAAGCAATGATAAGCAGCCTCATCAGGCTTCAGCCCCGCCAGTTTCATCTCTTCAAAGCATTTCAATGCTCTGTCTGGACGTGATGCCCTTGCCCATCCTTTAATCAAGGTAGTATACGTCTTGAGATTAGGTTTCAGTCCAACATCTGCCATTTCTTCTATCACTTTTTGTGCTCTCTACAAATAAATCATTTAACCGAGATAAATCAATGGATAGTATGCAGAACAGGATCCAACAGAAATACTTGTCCATTCATAAATTTGAAATTATAATAAGATGAAGCCATGTAGGATAAGTTCAATGTACTAGAAAAAATGTACTCATGTCAGATGGAAATTGTAAAATACTTGTTAGTTTGTCACCAGCAGTCACAATAAGCTACAAATTAAACAAGTACTGCAACATTTTCATACCTGCATGTCTCCTGCTTTGCAGCATGCATTTATGTAGGAGGTATATGTATGAATGTTAGGAGGGACTCCATCTTCTTTCATTTGCTTCATTAAGTCTGCTGCCTCCCAAACATCTCCCCTCCGAGCCCACCTAGACAAAAGACCAGTGATTAGACAAGCAAAAGGAAATTCTGAGTATACTTCATGAAATAAACCATAATATTTTGCAGTAGGACTGTCAAAAATACCGTAGAACTAATTCAATAACAAATTATGATGATAGTTTCTTCATCCCTCTGAGTTTACAGTTGGCTAACTGCTTCTATACACCCCCACTAGGTCATGAAATGAATACATGCTTCTCTGAGTTACTGAGACAGCTAAAATTGACCTAGCAGACCTTTAGAATAATAAGGTTAACAGACATTAGTTAAAGGGCTCTCTAGAGTACCTACCCATCAATCAAAATATTATATACAAATGTATTCCTTGAAATATTCTGAGAGCTCATCTCGCGGGTGACTGCTAAAGCACTCTGCATTCTCCCTGATTTGCAACAGGCCCTTAGCAGTGTCTCATAAATGAAGACATCAAGCTTTAGACCACCCTCTTTGATTTTCATGAAATATTCAAAGGCCTTTCCAATATCTCCATTAGAAGCATAACCTCTCATTATGATTGTGTATGTATGTTCGTTCGGTGTAATGCCAGCAATGGACATCTTGTTAAGCACAGAAACAGCCCTTTCAACCTAAAGAGACATAATAAATGAAAATGACATCAGGGCACAGTTTAAGTTTGAGTGCTAGCAATGTTTTTGAAAAAGAAAATACCTGGTTCTTTCTAATTAGCCCATGGATAAGAGCATTGTAAGTCATGACAGTGGGAGCACAACCACTTCGCCGCATCAAATCAAGAATATCCAAAGCCTTTTTCATATCCCCAGCAACTGCATACCCCTCAATGATAGGCCTAAATGCTCTATTTGATGGTTGCATCCGTTCTTTCTGCATCTTTTCCAGAATGCGAATAGCTCGATCCATATTTCCCATCTTACAAAATGCTTCTATCAGCAAATTGTATATGGCACGATCAGGCTGAAGACCGGATTTTATCATTTCCTCAAATATGCTGAAAGCATTTGTGTAGTCATGTAAATGGATAAATCCACTGATCAGCATAGAGTAAGTTTTGTTATTATGCTTGATGCCATATGACTCCATTTCTTTGCTAATAGCTACGGCTTTAGCGACCTTACCAATCTGTAAGAAAGCATACCAAAGCGGCATCAGCAACTGTCATTCACAGAATGCAACATGCAGACATAAGATGCACAATTTATATTATTGGTCTGAAGTGCAGGGCCAAACATTTGTTTTCTTTTTGTACTGCATCTTTCCTCTTTGCAATTATGATTTGTGGGTATGGTAGGGAGTACCAGATGTAGGAGACAAATAAGTTCATCAACAACTATCAAGCATATAATCCAAGATGGGACAATGTCTCAGATAACACAATTTGCACATTATCTAAACAGTATTTACACTTCAGATATCTTATATAAGCAATGTTTCTTCTATTAAACTGCCAGATACTACTATAAAAAACACAGAGCAACAAAAGGCAAAAGAGAAAACCCCAAGTCAGCTAGTTTTACACCTTTGACAAGCTGTCAAGAGCAACCAGTTAGAATGATATAAGCTACTTCCTCCGCCCTAAAAAGGATGTCGCAGATTTGTCTAGATATTCATGTCTCTAGATGCGTTTTAGTGTATAGATACATGTAAATCTAGACAAATCTGTGACATCCTTTTTAGGACGGAGGGAGTAGAATTTTACCTTGACATACAAATTAATAAGGCACCCATAAGAAATTATTGATGGTGTAAAGCAACATTCCTGCAAAATCAGAAGAAAATAACCAGATGAAAAGGGACAAATGCTTCCCTATGTATTAAGAATGCCAACCAGACCAATTAGTCATTAGACCCAATTTCCCACTATACCTTTAGCCTTTCAAACACAATTAGACATTTCTTTTCATCCTGAATGATAGTATATCCATGCATCATACTGTGATATGCATCTATGGGAGCATCTATTCCATCCTCTTCCATTTCGCGGACCAGCTCTTCAGCTCGATCCATATTGCCAGACTGGCTGCAGAAAGTACATATACTTGAGTGTTAGATTGATCACATATGAGTAAAAAGCTGGAATTTCTACTTTGCCAAATAGGTAATGCCATAAGCATTTCCTTATGAGTGTTACTTTCCTAAGAAGCTCATGAATCTGATAATATCATAATACTAACCAGTGAGCATGTATAATGTTGCTATATATGATGCCGTTGAGATCCCCCAGGTTGGTCTTAGCCTCTTTGAACAACTTGTCTGCAGATCTTCCAAAACAAGATCAAACATGTTAGCGAGGTGTGCAGGGCCCTGGGCTAAGAAATACTCCTAAACATGGAAAGGTCAAGTGACCTGGTGCACAAAGAAAATGTCTGAATTCGTCAAATACAAAAGGGCTGGTATAGCTAGATCAGAAATTCTGAATAAAGAGCACGACCAGAAACATAAGGATAGCACACTGAGAATGGCTCAGCACAGCACTTGAGTTGATCAGAGGAGCAGGAGGGGGTAGTACTCACTGAGAATCATTTATTTTGCCAAATCCTGCAACTAGGATACTGTAGGTAACTATTGTCAACTCAATGCCCTCAGCTTTCATTTCTTCAACACATGACAGTGCCCCGCGCATATCTCTAGCAACTGCATAAGCGTGAACAAGGCTGCATGAAATGAATTAACTTTAATGCAGGGGACAAACCAGCAATGAGAAGCAATCACGAAAACTATCTTGTATTTTGCAGAAACATTTTCCATGACCAATCTATCTATCTATATCTATATAATTGCAGTTTGTCTATTTGAATAAGTCGTTTGCAGCTTCTGTTTTATCCTACATTAGTCTGTGTATCATGGAAACGAAACAACCAAAAAAAATGTAAATGACAAATAAAACGGACCTACCTTGTGAAGACAAAAGCATTGGGCTCTATTCCTCTTGCTCTCATGCTCTCAAAGGTTGCACGAGCATGATGCTTATCACCCCGCTTGGCATAATACACAACCATCAAACCGAATTCTCTCCTTGATGGCTGAAACAATAAAAGTAAAGATTATACAAATGAATCATATCAAGAGAGAATTTACTTATATCACAGTGAGACTGACAGACAAAATCAGCGAGAATCAATTAGAGCAACATTCGTTTCCTTGTTCAGCCCTGCGTGTCAAGTAAAGTGGCTCTGCAACTTCCGTAGTAACTCTAAGTAAACGAATAGAATATTCATATTTCTGCACAAGGTTACCCCACCTACAAAATCTGCAGAAATGTAGAATGCACTGACTACAAGAATCTCTATCCGTAGTAATAGGTGTTCGTATAAATGAAGCACACCGTGTGGAGCAGTCAATTTTCCAGACAGTCAACTAGTTATAGATACTTGAGAGTGAGCTTGGATTTCCATTGAAATTGCACATGGCATGAGCTGTGTAGCAACTGCATGAGGCTAGCTAATAAGAATTAGCAGAAGCTATGCAGTCACAGATCATCTCTCGTTAAAAGGACACTATTATTGAGCAATTGCCATCCTAATGAAACTATTCTACTACTATATGTCGCCGCATGGTAAGAGGATATCTGTGCAAGTGCAATCGGCGTATCAACTGAAAGAGCAGCGCGACCAGACCAGCACGCACCTTGGGGATCCTCTCGAAGGCGGAGACGACGGCCTGCCAGTCCTCGGGCCGCGACTCCACGACCCTGCGGAACTCCCGGCACGCCTCGTCCCTGCCCTGGTGCCACGGCGAGGGCGCCTCCCGCCTCCGGCCGTGTTCCACCCAGCGCGCCCGGTCCTCCGCCCTGGCCCTCCCCCTCCTCCCGTCGTCGAGCCGCACCGTGAGGGACCTGCCCCGGAAGTCCACCCCGTCGACCTCGGCCGCGCGCCCCGCCGCGGCCTCGGCGTCGGCGCCCTCGCCCTTGCCATCCGCCGCGTAGTAGAGGAAGCAGAAGCCGGCGTTGCGCTCGGGGTCGTCGTGGGCGCGCACGAGCTCGACCTTCTCGAGCGGGCCGAACTGGCGGAAGAACTCGGCCACCTCGGCCTTCCGCGCCCGAAGCGGCAGGTTCCCCACGAAGACCTTGCCCTTGTGCCGGAAGTCCTCCTCGTCGTCGTCCTCGAGTGGCAGCGCCTCTGGCTCCGGCTCGGGCTCCGGTTCCAGCGGCGGGGGCGGAGGAGTGTGATGTAGCGTTTTGGGCGGAGGGGGAGGCGGGGGCGGGGAGAGCTTGCTGGAGAGCCAGAGCTTGGAGGCGAGGGGGTTGGGGAGAGGAGGGGGTGGCGGAGGCGGTGGAGGCGGTGGGGAGGGTTTGGGGGGCGATGGCGGGGGCTGGAAGGGGCGGCGGAAGGAAGAGGCGGAGGAGGATAGGGGCTTGAAGAAGGGCTTGGGAGGGAGGAGGTGGGAAGTGGGGGAGGAGGCGGTGGGGAGCGAGAGGAACTGCATCGGCATTGCGGTGGGGAAGAAGACGGTGCGCGAATGCAATCGCGACGGAGGATAAGGCGGGGACGGCGAGGAGTGAGCTGAGCTCCTCCAACCGGAGGCGCTCGCATGCTCTGGACTCTCGAGTGTTGTTTCGTTACGATTTCGTCGATTTGGTCCAGCTGGACTGGGCTGGGCTGATACCATTCCAAGGTAGGCCCAAGTGAAAAACACAAGGAAGATTTTTTTCTGTCACGTGTTGGGCGTCCTGGGGATAAAATACCCGAGTCCCCGAGTCCTCTGCTTGACACTTGTCCTCAAAAAAGTCTTCAAAACCCCATTTCACTATAAACATCCTGATTTTGCTACAATATATCCCGTTTTTGTTACATGTAACAAAAAAGATTCGCATAAAAATAGAAAAAAAGACTGTCTCAAGGAAGAATTCGCTCGAGACCTCGTAGGAGACTGTGTAGCAAAAAAATATTCAAATGTAACAAATCCGACCTCGCCGGGAGACCTCGCTGGAGACCTTATAGCAAGAACTTTACGCTGTTACTGTAGCAAATCCAACTTTCCGGAGACCTCGTCGGAGAGCTCGCCGAAGATCTCATAGCAAAAAATAAAACTTTTGTACCAAAATCCGATGTTGCACGTAGCACCGCTATACCTGGGCATTTTTCGGGTCGGGCCTGACCAAGCCCGTCCGTGAAAATCCTAGGCTCAAGCCCGGCTGTCGGGCCTAAAAATCAAGCCCAGGCCCGGCCCGTGATGCATGTTTTTCCTCGGGCCTCGGGCCGGGCTTTCCTATTTTGCGCATTCCTGAAGCCTGAGCCCGGCCCGTGACACCTTCGGCCCGCAGAACTGGAGCCTAGGCCCAGGAGGCCTCGTAGCGCCACCGTCGACCACATGTAGCAAATCCAACACCCGCTTGTAGCACTGCCACCGACCGCATGTAGCAAAAACCCACACTGCTTGTAACACCGTTGCCGGGCGCACGTAGCGCCGCCATCGGCCTCATGTAGCAACCCTCTACGCTGTCGGTAGCAAATCCGCCGACCCTCGGTGGCAGTATCCGCCGGCCTCTTGAACGCCATGGAGGCCGGTGAATCTGCTACAAGTGAGATGTGTGGCTTGTAGCACGCTAGCGAGATCGTACCCAGCACACCGGCCAACAAATCTGCCAGTGTAGTGATAAGATCGAGGTCGCCACTCATTTTCTGCAAATCCCCATAGCAGTACCCGGCAACACGCTTTGCAGCATGCCACGGCGGACCGTCGTTCTCAGAGGCAGCAAGAGATGCGTGCAGCTTGACGGGCATCATGGTGGAGGATAAGCATGGGTGGCACGCCGGAGAGGGGCGGGGGGCGGCGCGCCCGGGAGGAGCAGGGCGACGCTCGATGGATGCGGGCAGTACGAGTGGAGGAGGAGGCTTCGGTACGGGGATGAAATCGTGGTGGTTAGGCCCACACTCATCGGTGCCTTCTGTGGGAACGGGCACGCGTCAGCACGAGGAGCCGCGCGATCTCCTAGATATTTTCCTTTTTACAGGGACGCGAGCCGCGCAATCCCTTGCATGAATGGTATCATTTTTCTTTTTTAGCGTAAGATCCATCTTTATTCAAGAAATATAATATTTATGGGCACAAAGACTGGATCATGAAAAAAAAACAAGCCACAAACGACGGCCGGTTTGTAAAGCTACCGAAGATCTAGTAAAATTATGAGCTTATGTTGTTTAAAGACCGTCATTCGTGCACCACCCTGGAGTTGTTAAAATGCCGGCGTCGCTCTGCAAGCTCTTTCAATATAAAAGCATATATATATATTCACACTACACCCGGGTGTAGTTACACCCATACGTATTTCATACTATATAGGCAGTATCTAACATACCGAAAGGTATTTCCGCGTAGTATGAACTATATAAGAATATTTGGACACTATATATACTACTTTTTGGTAGTATGTAATTTTTATTCACATACTCCTTTTGTACGTACAAATATGACGGTATTTTACATATATACTGAAAACTATGGGTGCATTTGCAATTGTTTCACCGAACTTGCTTGGAAGTATCTTAGATATAGTATATGAACATACTCAAATAGATAAAGTATTACAAATACTTCCGTAAGATAGTATATACTACCAAAAAGTAGTATATATACTACCCAAATATTCTTATATACTTCATACTACCTATATATAGTCTCCAGTATGATAGATACTGCCTAAATTACGTGAAACACACGTGGGTATAACTACACCTGGGTGTAGTACGAAGATGTCATATATATATATATATATGTGTGTGTGTGTGAAGCTAAGGTGCCATCATTGATCTCTCCCGAGACAACTAGACAGTCTGTAGTCACTTGGATATTTGCAATATTTAGATCCTGGGCCAGAGCTAGCCCCTCAGAACATGCATAAGCCTCCAACGCCGTAGGGTCATTGATACTTACTCTCGTCGATGCTCACCATTCTCATCTCTGCATATAGCTCCTACCGCACCTGCAATAGCCGTCTTCGACAGAGCGGCACCGACACTGACCACTGGTGGAAAAATGGCCTCTAGTCCCGGTTCATAAGGGCCATTGAAACCGGGACTAATCACTTGGGACTAATGCTAGTCCCGGTTCGCGCACGAAGTGGGACCAATGGGTCTCCACGTGGGCGGGCGGGCGACGAGGGGGTGGATCATTGGTCCCGGTTCGTGGAAAAAACCGGGACCAATGGGTCTCCACGTGGCAGCGCCAGAGACGGACGGGGGTGGATCATTGGTCCCGGTTCTTGGCACCAACCGGGATCGTTGGTCTCTGTGCCGCGGCAGGATTTTCGGGCTATATTTTTGCCCGCGGCAGAATTTTTATGCTATTTTTCTACCGCAGCAGGATTTTTTTATCAATTTAATGGTACTACATATATATAGCAATAATGAAACCATGATATATATATTACACATCATGCATGATCATAAATATATACACCGTCTCATTCGTCTTCTTGGTCAAAACATATTATAATTACAAACGATACTCTCACACGAATTTGATCTAATTTACATCTTTTTTTACATTTCACCCTTCCAAATGAAGCGGGTAATAGTATTCTCCTTTTGGATCTATGACTTGTTCTAACAAGAATCCGGCAATTTCCTCTTGAATTGCGTGCACGCGTTCTTGTGATAGAAAACCGTCCCACATCCGTTCGATCTAATATAAAGAAGGGGATCAATATATATGAATGAAACTAAACACAATTGGTGGTAATAAAAGAAAGTTGTGATTATTATTTATCGTACTTCAATTTTTTTGATGTTCCGGTCTGCGCCCTTCTCTTTGGTCGTCTGGCGAATGAACTCGCAGACATAGTATCCACATAAGTTATTCCCGACTTCCTGCCTCAAGCACTTTACGAGAACGAAGTTCAATCAAAATAATAATCAAGCATGATAATGGTGTTATTGAAACTAGAATCAAAGAGATGCGTGGATCTAGCAAGTAGTACTTACAGTCAATGGTTGAAATGTAAGCTCTGGCTTCCAAACATCCCTAGTTTTGGCGATGAACCATTTTCAAGCCTTCTGGAGGCATTCCTGCATGTCCGCCCACTTTTCTAATGGTGTGCATTTCGAGTCCAGGACTTTTACTACTCCGGTGTCAACAACAATGATTAACAGAATATAGTGGAAGCTTGACACACTAACAAAATATAACACGAGTCAATTATACGCTTAACATCGAGTAAGCGAAAATAGAATGTGTACAAGACAGTAACACTCATCCAGCGTTGTAAGGAAATAGTATTTCCCTTCTGTTGCTGAAATACTTCAACGCTTGGAACAAGTTATCGTCTGTCTCTTTGGGATTTGTTTTTAGAGTAACTTCATGAACGAAATTACAGTCAACAAACCCAAGGTCATAGATTTGTCCTTTGTTCCATTCTTGAATCTTCATTCTGCATATATAATTAGTATAGTGATTAGTAAGATTATACAAGCAACGAATGAGCTGAGCTAGAAAGACTTAATTACAGAAATTAATAATACTTACAAACAATAGGCACTGACGATAGTTTTGTTGAGGGCGTCTTGTTGGTAAAACTGAAATAATTCTGGAAATTCGATCAGTAGGAAGCCATTTCCATGACCGTAATGGTGGTATTTATATGCAGTATAGATCCAGTTTTTGGAATCAGCACAGGCTTGGATGTACCAGTTATGCAATCTTCGTATTTTTGTTGGTAGATCTTTGACTAACTCGGGTTTGACGAGAGGAGCCCCGTATTGGTACACGTATGCTGTATCTTGGTACCCCTCGAACTTATGCATACGGCTCATGTACTTAGTAATAGACAGTCCATATAATTGAGCTTTTTCTCCGTACAGTCGAACAAACTCCGGATCAATGTTCGGATTATGCCGCTCCTGGATCATCCACTCATTGGTATCATACACTTTGAGTGGTTCGATCGATTGATTTTTCTGTTGTCCGAGCTGGGCAACTTCTTTCCCGACTCTCCGCTCTTTTGCCTTAGCCGACTTGGTAATAGAGCGATTATAGTCTGATGTGAGTGCTATGGGTTGGTGAAGCTGAATCTTAAGCGCGGTTGCTTTGGCTTTATCTTCTGCGGTGACCGGGAAAAATGCCTCTATCGGCTTTTTCTTGTTAGCCATGTCAATCTTCCACTTTTCATAATGGGCAGCTGCGGCCGCATCAGTTTCCTCATCTGTCTTCTCGCAAGGTAGCTTCTTCATATTCTGATGAGGTACTCTTGGGAGGGGCGATAGCTTATGTTTCGGTGATCGGAACGTGCTCTTGCTGCTGCAGGTGGTGCTGCCCCCTTAGTATACTTACGCTTTTGTCTCTGAGGCTCAGGGGACGAAGACGGCTGAGGCGGCGATGGAGACGGCTGAGGCGGCGATGGAGACGGCTGAGGCGGCGATGGAGACGGTTGCGCTGAGTGGTGAGGCGGTGAAGGCGACGGTTGCGCTAGAGAATGGTGAGGTGGCGGCGAAGGTGGATTGTTGCTCTGAGGAGTGGGTGGCCTTGGCGGCACATAATTTGGAAGCATGATGCACTCCTTTAGCGATATAATAGTTCCCTCTTTGGTTTCTCCTAGTTGAGTTAGCTCCATATCTTCCCATGTAGGGTGGTCTAGCTTCAACTCCTCAAAATCTTCCTTCACCTCATCCACCGTGACGACAGCGTACCCTTTTGGAACCGGTCTGCAATGCCAAGTTGGGTTAGGCGCAATTGGTACCGACATGCCGGCCGCCGCCGTCACCCTTAAGTTTATAACCTGCACCTTTAGCTCACAAGCCGTTGTCTCCGTGATATCATCCACTGGGTAGCGTTTAGGAGGAGATGTCGTCGGTGCATCATCATCAACATCATGGAGCTATGTGGAAGCGACGCTGCTTTTCTTATTCGATAGGGCGCCAGTACCCTCAAATGCAGCTTCTACCATGTTCCGCTGAGATTGGCCGCTAGTACCTTGTTGGCTAAGTCTATCGAGTTGATCTTGGTGTCGCTTTAATGCTTCTTCTACATTACGCAGCCGGTCTACAGCGGCCGCTTTCTCAGCTGCCTCCCTTTCCTTTCTCCTCTGATGGATTTTATCGGGATATCTCTTCATTTCCGGGGGAAGGCAACCTTCCACGGCTTGGAGCCTGGTGTGCCTCGTGCTCGTCCGTCATGTTCAAGATTTTTAAGGGCCCGTGTGAGCTCGTCGTTCTCTCTATCGAGAACAAACCGTCCCGCTGCAACATCATCTACTGCATTTCTAATATCGTCGATGGGCAGTAGGGGATCATCTGTGTTTTTCTGATTATATATTGCCCTCCCTTCTTTGTCCAACGTGCCCCCATGGCCGTAAAACCAGTTTCTCACCCGTGGTGTCCATGTTTCGGGCTCTGGTATGATCCCGACAGATATGTAATTGACCTAAAGTGCATCCCACTTAGGCATGCAACCGGCGTAGCCAGCAGGCCCCATGTTATGATGGTACAGTTTCTTAGCAGCGTTCTCCGTATTCATTCTAGACCTTTCCTTAGCTTTCTCCGATGTCTTGTACTTCACAAAATCCTCCCACTGGTGTCTTAACTTAGCATAGCCGGCTTCATTGAAATTTGGAGTCTTCTCTACCTTGACAAAGTTATTGTATAGTTTCTTCTTCCAGTTCTTGAATGCATCGGCCATCTTGCTGAGAGCAAACTTCTTGACTCTTTGCACAAGCTCCCTTCTCACTCTCTCCTCCTCGTCTGGATTCACATCTGGTACCGACAGGAGGAAATTAGTCATGAGCTTGTCAAAAAGCTTATCTTTGGCATTGTCGCCGACATACGGGACTCCATCGCCGCTTGGCCGATTCCATTCTTGAACGGTGATCGGGATGTAGTCCCTCACAAGAACTCCGCATTGCTTGACAAATGTTCTTGCGACATCGACGGGAGCTTGCGGTTCGCCATATACACCGACCACGTTGGTCCTATACCTCACAGTGTCATCCAACTTGTTTGTTGGGCCTCGTTTCGTTCTTACGGAAGAAGTTCTCGATCCGAAGGGCTAAAAGAAGAAAGAGTGTCAATATATGCATGTATATATATAGACAGCATCATTTTAATTACAAAAATACATATATACACCTCGCCGGTGTTTGCGAGATTTAAGGTTCCGCCGGAGCTGTCGCCTTCTTCCTTATCGGCTTCTCCCATGTCCTAGGCTTCGGCTTCTACCTCACCGGAGCCGTCTCCTCGGTTGAGAGACTCATCTCCCTAACCGGAATCGTTCAGAAACTCACTCGTGACATCGATATCGATATCTTCATTTTCGCAGATCATCCCTTGGAGGATGTTTTCCTGATGTGTTGGATCCATAGTATCTGCAAGTTAAACAATCAACACATGGCATCGATAATGATATGACAAGTTAAACATAGTTGAAATTTAACCCTAAGGCATGCTTGGCAATTTAAGTGGGATCCGAAGTGTCCAAACCCTAGTACAGGAGAGACCCCGAAATCACCTATGAGGGGTTGATTTTATTCTCTTATTAAACTTGTAATTAAAGTTGTTGAACAATGCATGATTATGAGTCTATTGTATAGATCTCATTTTTCTGAACATTTTGACATATTATACATATTTTTCTAACTTAGAAATAATTAGTTATTGAATTTATAAGATTAAACTCTTTTCTGAAATTATTTAAACAACTATTAAACTTTTATTGCTTCAGCATAGGTAAAGGCTGACGTCACCTAAGGCCGGGAACCTTTTCTCACAGATGCATCGCCTACCCACAGTGACTGATTAGTGGGGCCAGGGCCACGTCGGGCTGCCACGCTGACAGAGCATACTCGACGCCCACGTCAGGGCGCCACATGAGGGCCACCTTGGCGCCACATGGGCTCGCCGGAGGGCACGTCGGCCGGCGGTGGTTAGCGGCACTAGAGTGCTTGCTGGAACACGCAGAAGGTCAGGTTCGAACGAGCGCGTCGCGATGAAGCTAACGGTGGTCGCGCCACCCCTTATTGGTCATCGGAGCGTGGTGTGCGACGGCGGCCGATGGCGGCGGACAGTGGCGCTCGGCGACAGAAGGAAACGGAGTGAGAGAGAGAGAAAGGAGAGGTCCTGGAGGACCAGCGGCTCACCATGAAGATGATGGACGGGTCGACGAGGCCGGAGGAGCTCGGAAGCAGCGACAATGGTGATGGCCAGAGTCGGAGCAGACGGTGACCATGGCGTTGATTTCCAGCGTGCGCGGTCGATTCCTCAGACGGTGGTGGCGCGGCGACGGCGGGCGTCGACGGTGTGAAGCAGTCGCTCTGGATTTGGGCAGCATGCCGGCGTGATTTTGCTCCGCCGCAAATTTTCCTTAGTCGCGCGTCAATGTGCTCTGTGGATTGGGGGAGTTGGAGGAGGAAGGTCCGGGGCTGTTAATGTTGGAGATATGCCCAAGAGGCAATAATAAAAGTGGTTATTATTATATCTTTGTGTTTATGATGAATGTTTACATCCCATGCTATAATTGTATTATTAGGAAACACTAATACATGTGTGTTTTGTAAACATAAGAGAGTCCCTAGTAAGCCTCTTGTTGAACTAGCTTGTTGATTAATTGATGATTATGGTTTCCTGATCATGGACATTAGGATGTGATTAATAACAAGGTCATATCATTAGGAGAATGATGTGATGGACACACACACCCATAGTAAGCGTAGCATAAGATCAAGTCATTAAGTTCGTATTGCTGTAAGCTTTCAATCACATAGTAACCTATTCCTTCGACCATGAGGTTATGTTAATCACCATCACCGAATGAATACTTTGATGACATCAAACACCGCTTCGTAACTGGGTGGTTATAAAAGTGTCATTGGGTATTCTGAAAGTATGTGTTGAAGCGCATGAACCAAGATTGGGATTTGTCCATCCATATGACGGATAGATATGCTCTGGGCCCTCTCGGTGGAATGTCATCTAGTTAGCTTGCAAGCATGTGACTAGGTCACAAGGGATGACATATCACGGAACGAGTAAAGAGCACTTGTCAGTAACGAGGTAGAACTAGGTATGGAGATACCGACGATCAAACCTCGGATAAGTATAGTATCGCGAGACAAAGGGAATTAGTTTCGTACGTAAATGGTTCAATCGATCGCGAAGTCATCGTTGAGTATGTGGGAGCCATTATGGATCTCCAGGTCCCGCTGATGGTTATTGATAGGAGATGTGTCTCTATCATGTCTGCATATTCACGAACCGTAGGGTGACACACTTAAGGTTCGAAGTTGTTTTAAGTAGATATGGAATATGCGTTGGAAACCGAATGTTGTTCGGAGTCTCGGAATGGATCCGGGACATCACGAGGAGATCCGGAATGGTCCGGAGAATAAGATTCATATATAGGAGATCATTTTATGAGATAGGAAATGTTCCGAAGTGTTTGTATGAGGATTCTAGAAGGTTTCGGAATGTTCCGGAAGGTTCTAGAAGATATCTTGGAGTTTGCTTGAAAATCAAGATAGGGATCAAGGAGTCCTGTTGGGTCAAGATAAGGAGTCGTGGGGGAGGAGGATTCCTCCCCACCTCCCCAACCCGCCGGCCCCATAGGAGGGGAGTCCTACAAGGACTCCCCTTCCCTGGCGCGCCCTCCCTCCTTTAAATAGAGGGGCAGGGGCGCCCCCTCCTCTAACGCTCTCATAACGTCCAATCTCTGCCGCCTCTCTCCTCCACCATATTCTGCACAGGCATAGGCGAAGCCCTGCAGAATTCTCTACTCCACCACCACCACCACGCCGTCGTGCTGCTGGGATTCCGTGGAGAAGATCTACTACCTCTGCTGCTCGCTGGAACGGGGAGAGGAAGGTCTGCTTCGAATCCGCACGTGTGACCGACTGCGGAAGCGCTGCCGAATTGCGGCGCCGGAAGGATCGTCAACTTGACCAAGGGCGGAAGCGCTGCTGGAACGCGACGCCGGAAGGATCGTCTACTTGACCGAAGGCGGAAGCGCTGCTGGAACGCGACGCCGGAAGGATCGTCCACACGATCTTGAGATCGGCAAGTGATCGACTACATCAACCACGAGATCTAATCTGGTTAACGCTTTCAGATCTACGAGGGTTAGTTCCCATCTATCTCGTTGCTCATGTCTAATAGATTAGATCTTGGCTTTTATCTAGATTAGATCTAGGTTTTGTTCGTTCTTGCGGTAGAATTTTTTGTTTTCCATGCTACGAACCCATCAGTGGTATCAGAGCCGTATCTATGCGTAGATCTGTTGCACGAGTAGAACACAATGTTTTTGTGGGCGTTGATGCTTTTGTTGTCGGTGTCTTAGCGTGTACTTTGCATCTTGCGGCATGGTGGGATGAAGCGGCTCGGGCTAACATTACATGTCATCGCACATGAGACTTGCTCCACGCTTGACGTGCAACTTGCTTTGCACAAGTGGCTTTGCGGGTGTCTGTCTCTCCCACCATAGTTAAGATTCAATTTACAATGAGCATCTTGACAACACTTGTATCAACGTTGTGGTCCTTGTTCGTAGGTAAGATCGGTCTTATGCGAAAGCCCCAAGCCACGTAAAACATGCAAAGAAAATTAGAGGCGTCTAACTTGTTTTTGCAGGGGTTTTGTGATGTGATATGGCCAACATGTGATTGTGATTGTATTTGATGTATGCAATGATCCTTGTTGTAATATGGCAACCGGCAGGAGCCTAATGGTTGTCTTTAATTCTGTTAAGACCTGCGTGTCTATTCATCTTGTAATAGCTTTATTCCAAGTAGTTGTAATAGTTGCTGGCGATGATGGACAACCATGAAGCGGCGCCACTGACCTTGACGCAATGCTGGTGATGATGGAGATCATGTTCGTGCTTTGGAGATGGAGATCAAAGGCGCAAGAAGAAAAGGCCATATCATATCACACTTATTATGAATTGCCTGTGATGTTAATCCTTTATGCATCTTGTATTGCTCAGATCACGACGGTAGCATTATAAGATGATCCCTCTCACTAAATATCAAGTAATAAAGTGTTCACCCTTAGTTGGCACCGTTGCTAAGACTCGTCGTTTCGAAGCATCTTGTGATGATCGGATGTGATAGATTCTACGTGTGCATACAACGGGTGCAAGCCATATTTGCACATGCGGAAACTAAGGTTATCTTGACGAGCCTAGCATGTACAGACATGGTCTCGGAACACGGAATACCGAAAGGTAGAGCATGAGTCATATAATTGATATGATGAACATGAAGATTGTTCGCCAATGAAACTACATCTTCTCTCGTGAAGATCGGACTTGGTGTAGTGGACTTGGTTCGTGTAATCACTAAGACAATGTGAGGGATGTTGTTTTGAGTGGGAGTTCACCTAGTTAGTTTAATAATTAAATTTGAACTCAATTTGTCATAAACTTAGTCTAAACTACTTGCAAATTGTTGTAGATTATGGCGACCCCCTCCATCAATTTCAATGCGTTCCTAGAGAAAGAAAAGCTTAAAAACAATGGAAGCAATTTCACGGACTGGTTTCGTGGACTGAAGATCGTCCTCAGGGCTGGTCAGTTGACCTATGTGCTCGATGCACCGCTAGGTGACCCACCTGCAGATAATGCCACCGATGACGAAAAGAATGTTTTCGCCACTCGGAAGAATCATTACTCCACAGTTCAGTGTGCCATCCTGTATGGTTTAGAAGCGGAGCTCCAACAGCGTTTTGAGCACCACGACCCGTTCGAGATCATTAAGGAGCTCAGGCTAATTTTTGAGACTCGTGCGGCCATGGAGAGCTATGAGGCCTCCGAGAAGTTCTTTAACTGTAAGATGGAAGAAGGAAGCTCCGTTAGCGAGCACGTGCTCACCATGTCTGGGTACGCAAAGAAGCTCCAAGAGTTGGGAATATCGATTCCTAATGAATTGGGGATTCACCGTCTCCTTCAATCACTGCCACCAAGTTACAAGAACTTTGTGATGAACTACAACATGCACTGCATGAACAAGACGTTGCCTGAACTGTCGTCCATGCTGAAAACTGCTGAAGTGGAGATCAAGAAGGAGCAACAAGTGTTGATGGTCAATAAGACCACCAATTTCAAGAAACGGGGCAAGCCTAAGAACAAGGGCAACTTCAAGAAGGACGGCAAGAAAGCTG
Organism: Avena eriantha; assembly: GCA_910589775.1. Taxonomy (NCBI): domain Eukaryota; kingdom Viridiplantae; phylum Streptophyta; class Magnoliopsida; order Poales; family Poaceae; genus Avena; species Avena eriantha. Next base: position 6,676,086 of record OU342741.1, on the reverse strand, counting down.
CCGCACCTGCTAAGAAGCCCAAGGCTGGTCCTAAACCTGAAACTGAGTGCTTCTACTGCAAGGGAGCTGGTCACTGGAAGCGTAACTGCCCCAAGTACCTGGCGGATCTGAAGAATGGCAACATCAAGAAGAAAGGTATATTTGATATATGTGTTATAGATGTGTATCTTACTAGTAATCGTAGTAGTGCCTGGGTATTTGATATTGGTTCGGTTGCTCATATTTGTAACTCGAAACAGGAGCTGCGGAATAAACAAAGACTGGCAAGAGACGAGGTGACGATGCGCGTTGGAAATGGCTCCAAGGTTGATGTGATCGCCGTCGGCATGCTCCCTCTACATCTACCTTCGGGATTAGTTTTAAATTTAAATAATTGTTATTTGGTGCCTGCGTTAAGCATGAACATTATATCTGGATCCTGTTTATTGCGAGACGGTTACTCTTTTAAGTCTGAGAATAAAGGTTGTTCGATTTATATGAGAAATATCTTTTATGGTAATGCACCTGAGATGAATGGTTTATTCTTACTGAATCTCGATAGTAGTGATACACATGTTCACAACATAGATGCCAAACGAATTAAATTGAATGATAATTCTACATACATGTGGCACTGTCGTCTTGGTCACATTGGAGTAAAGCGTATGAAGAAACTCCATTCAGATGGACTTCTTGAATCACTTGATTTTGAATCACTTGAAAGATGCGAAGCATGTCTAATGGGAAAAATGACTAAGACTCCATTCTCTGGTACAATGGAGCGAGCTACAGACTTATTGGAAATAATACATACCGATGTGTGCGGTCCAATGAGTGTAGCATCGCGTGGTGGATATCGTTATGTTCTCACTTTCACGGATGACTTGAGTAGATATGGGTATGTCTACTTCATGAAACATAAGTCCGAAACTTTCGAGAAGTTTAAGGAATTTCAAAGTGAAGTGGAGAATCATCGTAACAAGAAGATTAAGTTTCTGCGTTCTGATCGCGGGGGTGAATATCTAAGTTACGAGTTTGGCATACATTTAAAGAAATGTGGAATACTTTCACAGTTGACACCGCCGGGAACACCACAGCGTACTGGTGTGTCCGAACGTCGTAATCGAACTCTCTTAGATATGGTTCGGTCTATGATGTCTCTTACAGATTTACCGTTATCATTTTGGGACTATGCATTAGAGACAGCCGCATTCACTTTAAATAGGGCACCATCTAAATCCGTTGAAACGACACCGTACGAATTGTGGTTTGGTAAGAAACCTAAGTTGTCGTTCCTTAAAGTTTGGGGTTGCGAAGTATATGTATAGAAGTTGCAACCTGATAAGCTAGAACCCAAAGCGGAGAAATGCGTCTTCATAGGATACCCTAAAGAAACAATTGGGTATACCTTCTATCATAGATCTGAAGGCAAAGTTTTTGTTGCAAAGAATGGATCCTTTCTTGAGAAGGAGTTTCTCTCGAAAGAAGTGACTGGAAGGAAAGTAGAACTCGATGAGGTTATTGAACCTTCTCTCGGATTTGAGAGTAGCGCAGCACCGGAAGATGTTTTTGTGCCGCCTGCACCAATTAGAGAGGAAGCTAATGATAATGATCATGAAACTTCAAACGAAGTTACTACTGAACCTCGCAGGTCAACGAGGGTTCGTACCACTCCTGAGTGGTATGACTCTGCCTTGAACGTCATGTTGGTGGACAACACTGATGACCCTGCGACGTATGAAGAAGCTATGGTGAGCCCAGATTCCGACAAATGGCTAGAAGCCATGAAATCCGAAATGGGATCCATGTACGAAAACCAAGTGTGGACTTTGGTGGACTTACCGGATGGCCGTAAGGCTGTCGAGAACAAATGGATTTTCAAGAGAAAAACAGATGCTGATGGTAATGTTACCGTCTATAAAGCTCGACTTGTCGCGAAAGGGTTCCGACAAATTCAAGGAGTTGACTATGATGAGACATTCTCACCAGTAGCGAAGCTAAAGTCTGTGAGGATTTTGTTAGCAATTGCTGCATATTTCGATTATGAGATTTGGCAGATGGATGTCAAAACGGCGTTCCTTAATGGTGACATTGAGGAAGAGTTGTATATGGTACAACCCAAGGGTTTTGTCGATCCTAAAGATGCTAACAAGGTATGCAAACTTCAGCGCTCCATTTATGGACTAAAGCAAGCATCCCGGAGTTGGAATCAACGTTTTGATAAAGTAATCAAAAACTTTGGATTTATACAAACTTATGGAGAAGCTTGTATTTACAAGAAAGTGAGTGGGAGCTCTGTAGCATTCCTAGTACTGTATGTAGATGACATATTATTGATTGGGAATGATATAGAACTTCTTAATAGCGTCAAAACCTATTTGAATAATAGTTTTTCAATGAAGGATCTTGGCGAAGCGGCATACATTCTAGGCATCAAGATTTATAGAGATAGATCAAGACGCCTAATAGGGCTTTCACAAAGTACATACTTGGACAAAGTTCTAAAGAAGTTTAGAATGGAAGATAGCAAGAAAGGGTTCGTGCCCATGTTGTCAGGTAAGACCTTGAGTAAAACTCAAAGTCCAGCTACGGCAGAAGATAGAGAGAAAATGAATAAAATTCCCTATGCCTCGGCCATAGGTTCTATCATGTATGCCATGCTGTGTACAAGACCAGATATAGCACATGCTGTTAGTTTGACTAGCAGATATCAAAGTGATCCTGGAGAGGAACACTGGACAGCGGTCAAGAATATCCTAAAGTACCTAAATAGGACTAAGGATATGGTTCTTTCTTATGGAGGTGATGAACAGCTTGTTGTAAACGGTTACACCGATGCTAGTTGGAACACCGATCCGGATGACTCAAAGTCACAGTAGGGTTACGTATTTATTTTGAATGGTGCTGCAGTGAGCTGGAGGAGTGCGAAGCAAAGCGTTGTGGCGAAATCTTCAACTGAATCGGAATACATAGCTGCTTCGGAGGCTGCACAAGAAGCCGTTTGGATGAAAGAATTCATTACTGAACTCGGCATGGTTCCCAGTGCGTTGGACCCGATAGCCATCTACTGTGACAACACAGGTGCCATAGCTAATGCGCAGGAGCCAAGGTCACATAGCAAGCTGAAGCACATCAAGCTACGTTTCCACGCTATTCGTGAGTATGTCCGAGATGGTGACATAAAGATTTGCAAAGTACACACTGATCTGAATGTGGCAGATCCGTTGCCTAAACCTCTCCCTAGGGCAAAGCATGACCAACACCAAAACACCATGGGTGTTCGGTATATTACCATGTAATCTAGATTATTGACTCTAGTGCAAGTGGGAGACTGTTGGAGATATGCCCAAGAGGCAATAATAAAAGTGGTTATTATTATATCTTTGTGTTTATGATGAATGTTTACATCCCATGCTATAATTGTATTATTAGGAAACACTAATACATGTGTGTTTTGTAAACATAAGAGAGTCCCTAGTAAGCCTCTTGTTGAACTAGCTTGTTGATTAACTGATGATTATGGTTTCCTGATCATGGACATTAGGATGTGATTAATAACAAGGTCATATCATTAGGAGAATGATGTGATGGACACACACACCCATAGTAAGCGTAGCATAAGATCAAGTCATTAAGTTCGTATTGCTGTAAGATTTCAATCACATAGTAACCTATTCCTTCGACCATGAGGTTATGTTAATCACCATCACCGAATGAATACTTTGATGACATCAAACGCCACTTCGTAACTGGGTGGTTATAAAAGTGTCATTGGGTATTCTGAAAGTATGTGTTGAAGCGCATGAACCAAGATTGGGATTTGTCCATCCATATGACGGATAGATATGCTCTGGGCCCTCTCGGTGGAATGTCATCTAGTTATCTTGCAAGCATGTGACTAGGTCACAAGGGATGACATATCACGGAACGAGTAAAGAGCACTTGTCAGTAACGAGGTAGAACTAGGTATGGAGATACCGACGATCAAACCTCGGATAAGTATAGTATCGCGAGACAAAGGGAATTAGTTTCGTACGTAAATGGTTCAATCGATCGCGAAGTCATCGTTGAGTATGTGGGAGCCATTATGGATCTCCAGGTCCCGCTGATGGTTATTGATAGGAGATGTGTCTCTATCATGTCTGCATATTCACGAACCGTAGGGTGACACACTTAAGGTTCGAAGTTGTTTTAAGTAGATATGGAATATGCGTTGGAAACCGAATGTTGTTCGGAGTCTCGGAATGGATCCGGGACATCACGAGGAGATCCGGAATGGTCCGGAGAATAAGATTCATATATAGGAGATCATTTTATGAGATAGGAAATGTTCCGAAGTGTTTGTATGAGGATTCTAGAAGGTTTCGGAATGTTCCGGAAGGTTCTAGAAGATATCTTGGAGTTTGCTTGAAAATCAAGATAGGGATCAAGGAGTCCTGTTGGGTCAAGATAAGGAGTCGTGGGGGAGGAGGATTCCTCCCCACCTCCCCAACCCGCCGGCCCCATAGGAGGGGAGTCCTACAAGGACTCCCCTTCCCTGGCGCACCCTCCCTCCTTTAAATAGAGGGGCAGGGGCGCCCCCTCCTCTAACGCTCTCATAACGTCCAATCTCTGCCGCCTCTCTCCTCCACCATATTCTGCACAGGCATAGGCGAAGCCCTGCAGAATTCTCTACTCCACCACCACCACCACACCGTCGTGCTGCTGGGATTCCGTGGAGAAGATCTACTACCTCTGCTGCTCGCTGGAACGGGGAGAGGAAGGTCTGCTTCGACTCCGCACGTGTGACCGACTGCGGAAGCGCTGCCGAATTGCGGCGCCGAAAGGATCGTCAACTTGACCAAGGGCGGAAGCGCTGCTGGAACGCGACGCCGGAAGGATCGTCTACTTGACCGAAGGCGGAAGCGCTGCTGGAACGCGACGCCGGAAGGATCGTCCACACGATCTTGAGATCGGCAAGTGATCGACTACATCAACCACGAGATCTAATCTGGTTAACACTTTCGGATCTACGAGGGTTAGTTCCCATCTATCTCGTTGCTCATGTCTAATAGATTAGATCTTGGCTTTTATCTAGATTAGATCTAGGTTTTGTTCGTTCTTGCGGTAGAAATTTTTTGTTTTCCATGCTACGAACCCATCAGTGGTATCAGAGCCGTATCTATGCGTAGATCTGTTGCACGAGTAGAACACAATGTTTTTGTGGGCGTTGATGCTTTTGTTGTCGGTGTCTTAGCGTGTACTTTGCATCTTGCGGCATGGTGGGATGAAGCGGCTCGGGCTAACATTACATGTCATCGCACATGAGACTTGCTCCACGCTTGACGTGCAACTTGCTTTGCACAAGTGGCTTTGCGGGTGTCTGTCTCTCCCACCATAGTTAAGATTCAATTTACAATGAGCATCTTGACAACACTTGTATCAACGTTGTGGTCCTTGTTCGTAGGTAAGATCGGTCTTATGCGAAAGCCCCAAGCCACGTAAAACATGCAAAGAAAATTAGAGGCGTCTAACTTGTTTTTGCAGGGGTTTTGTGATGTGATATGGCCAACATGTGATTGTGATTGTATTTGATGTATGCAATGATCCTCGAGGGTTAGTTCCCATCTATCTCGTTGCTCATGTCTAATAGATTAGATCTTGGCTTTTATCTAGATTAGATCTAGGTTTTGTTCGTTTTTACGGTAGAATTTTTTTGTTTTCCATGCTACGAACCCATCAGTTAACTGTACAGACAATTGGTTCCGGGTCGTCCCAATAACCGGGACCAAAGGGCCAACGGTCCCGGCTAGTGCCACCAACCGGGACCAAATGTCTGGGGCAGGAGCGTTGCTGTGCTGCCACGTGCGCGGGCCTTTGGTCCCGGTTCGTCCCACCAACCGGGCCCAAAGGATCAACGGTCCCGGATCGTGCCAACAACCGGGACCAAAGGCATGTTAATGACAGCACGCGCATCCAGGATCATCGGTCCCGGTTGATGGGACGAATCGGGATCGTTGACCCATTTTCCAGATTTTGGCAAACCTTTTGGTCTTCCCGCCATTTTCAAATTTGTTTTCTTCTTTAATTAATAAGATGTTTCAATTTAAGATGTTATTTATTTGGAATTTCAAAAAACTTTCAATAGGAAAAGTGCTTCAATTTACATAACTAATCAAAAACCATTTTCTGTTTTCAAATATTTTTATTTGAACTATACAATTTTACTATTTTCAATTAAAATTGCATTACCAAATATTTATTGCATAATTTGGAATTTGAAAAAACTTTCAAGTGGAAAAGTGCTTCAATTTACATAACTAATCAAAAACCATTTTCTGTTTTCAAATATTTTTATTTGAACTATGCAATTTTACTATTTTCAATTAAAATTGCGTTAACAAATATGTATTACATAATTGGGAATTTCAAAAAACTTTCAACAAGAAAAGTGCTTCCATTTACATAACTAATCAAAAACCATTTTCTGTTTTCAAATATTTTTATTTGAACTATACAATTTTACTATTTTCAATTAAAATTGCATTAACAAATATTTATTACATAATTTGGAATTTCAAAAAACTTTCAACAGGAAAAGTGCTTCAATTTACAGAACTAATCTAAAACCATTTTCTGTTTTCAAATATTTTTATTTGAACTATACAATTTTACTATTTTCAATTAAAATTACATTACCAAATATTTATTGCATGGGTGTGAAACCTTCGCGTGGTGTCATATTATGTGTCACAGTTGCAAGGAAAAATTTTGAACTTGAAAATTGTAAACATCATAAAAAATCCTTCACAAAATGACCTATCATGTTCGAGGTTTCATGGCATTTAGGTCAAACCACCAATGTTATGGCTAGAATCAGGGTATAGTTTGTGATAATGTGCCCATATTGTGCACACATGTGCATCTTGGGATGGCTTACGATATTGCAGGAGGAAGTTTTCCTTTTCGACGCACGAAAAAGCCAATTTCCATTTTTGAGGTGCCGAAATCGGGGTGTTCTGTGAAGCAACCACCAAATTAAAGTTTGGCATTGGTACCAAACCATTTTTCAAAAATACTATACCACCTTATATGGAAAATTTCCCAACCGGTGTATCTGGAACCTTTTTGTCCATCCCTCATGAAAAAGACAAATTCCTGCTGAATCGGTGAGGTTGCCAAGATTTGAACTACAAGTACATGATATAATGCTTGTGAATTTTTCGAAAAATCATTTAGGTTCACAACATGCTATTTCATCAGAGATCCACTTCAAGTTCAGTGAGGCTCAGCCCCGGGCTAAGAAGCTTCATGCCCGTCGTTTTGAATATAGTTTGAAACGGGCATAAGAAATTCAAAAATGATCCAAACAATGTGAAACTTTCGCGTGGTGTCATATTATGTGTCACAGTTGCAAGGAAAAATATTGAACTTGAAAAATTGCAAACATCATAAAAAATCCTTCACAAAATGACCTATCATGTTCGAGGTTTCATGGCATTTAGGTCAAACCACCAATGTTATGGCTAGAATTAGGGTATAGTTTGTGATAATGTGCCCATATTGTGCACACATGTGCATCTTGGGATGGCTTACGGTGTTGCAGGAGGAAGTTTTCCCTTTCGACGCACGAAAAAGCCAACCGAGACTAAAGTTGTCGGTGGGATAAGGACGCGTGGGTAACCTTTAGTCCCGGCTGGTGGGTGCAACCGAGACTAAAGTTGTCGGTGGGATAAGGACGCGTGGGTAACCTTTAGTTCCGGATGGTGGGTGCAACCGAGACTAAAGCTATCCGCGGGATAAGGACGTGTGGGTGGACGCACTGCTCGACGAGATAAAGCATGTAACGCACGACGCCCTATCGGAGGAACAAGACAAAGTAGAAGCGGCGCCGTGCCTATAAAAGGACCATCGATACGCCATGGCAAGCAGCTCAACAAGCCAACATAGGTAGAGAGAGTTTCATCCCCATGGATGGAGGGTTGGGAAATCTCCCGTGGCGGAGCTTCTCGAAGATGTCGTTGGTGCACACGCCCTACGGCATCTTCGGAAGCTCCACCTCGGAAAAATTTCCCTGCAAGCCCGTGAAAGACTCCATCTCCTCTAACAGTGTTGGGTAAAGGGTTGAGAAATTTCCCGTGGCGGAGCTTCTCGAAGATGTCGTTGGTGCGCACGCCCTATGGCATCTTCGGAAGCTCCGCCTCGGAAAAATTTCCCTGCAAGCCCGTGAAAGACTCCATCTCCTCTAACAGTGTTGGGGAAAGGTTTGAGAAATCTCCCATGGCGGAGCTTCTCGAAGATGTCGTTGGTGCACACGCCCTACGGCATCTTCGGAAGCTCCGCCTCGGAAAAATTTCCCTGCAAGCCCGTGAAAGACCCCATTACATAAAGTTTCGATACATCACATAAAGTTTCCATACATTACATAGATTTACATAGGGTTTAGGGTTTAGGATATGAATCCTTCGTCGCGTATGTCGATCCCTTGCCTATGATCGCTTCTTAGGTCGTAACCATGGAGCATCTTCTTTGCTGAACGGGATGCTTGGGTCAGTTTTCACAGTGAAGGGTGGAATTTCATCAAACTTATCATAATCTGCTGACATGTCTGTCTTGTCCTCGACTCCCGCGATGTTTCTTTTCCCTGAAAGAACTATGTGACACCTGGGCTCATCGTCTGATGTATTCGTTTCCTTATTTTTTCTTTTTTCGGTCTAGAGAACATGTCCTTCACATAAAAAACCTGAGCCACATCATTGGCTAGGACGAATGGTTCGTCTCTGTAACCAAGATCCTTGAGATCCACTGTTGTCATTCCGTAGAGCTGGTCTACCTTTACCCCTTCTCCATTCATGTTGACCCAACTGCACCGAAACAATGGGACCTTAAAAGTAGGTCTGTAGTCAAGTTCCCATATCTCCTCTATGTAACCATAGTATGTGTCCTTTTCCCCATTCTCGCATGTTGCATCAAAGCGGACACCACTGTTTTGGTTGGTGCTCTTTTTTATCTTGGGAAATCATGTAAAATGTATTCCCATTTATCTCGTACCCTTGGAAAGTCAATACAGTCGCAGATGGTGTCGCGGCCAACAAGTAGAGCTGATCTCCAATAGTGGTGTCATTCATGAGATGTAATTGCAACCAAGTGCCGAAAGTCTCCATGTGATTTTTTTAATCTAGTAGTCATCCTTCCGCGGGAACTTGGAGCGTAAAACATTCATGTGTTCCTCGATATACGGAGCCACGAAGGTAGAACTTTGGAGAACTATGTAGTGTGCTTGATTCAAAGAATGTCCGTTCCTAAATATCATTGCTTTCTTTCCTAGCGTGCCTTTTCCACTCAGTCTCCCCTCATACCGTGATTCAGGAACACCAATCGGCTTAAGGTCAGGAAGAAAGTCTACGCATAACCCAATGACCTCCTTTGTTCCATAGCCCTTGGAGATGGTTCCTTCTAGCCTAGCACGGTTACGAACATATTTCTTTAAGACTCCCATGAACCTCTCGAAGGGGAACATATTGTGCAGAAATACAGGACCGAGAATGTAAATCTCTTCGACTAGGTGAACTAAGAGATGCGTCATAATATTGAAGAAGGACGGGGGGAACACCAACTCAAAACTGACAAGACATTGGACCACATCCTTATGTAGCCTTTTCAGACTTTCTCGATCGATTACCTTCTGAGATATTGCATTGAGGAATGCACATAGCTTCACAATGGCTAATCGAACATTTTCCGGTAGAAGCCCCCACAATGCAACCAGAAGCAACTGTGTCATAATCACGTGGCAATCATGAGACTTCAGGTTCTGAAATTTTTTCTGTGCCATATTTATTATTCCCTTTATATTTGACGAGAAGCCAGTCGGGACCTTGATACTGTAAAGGACTTCAAAAAAGATTTCCTTCTCTGCTTTGGTAAGAGCGTAGCTACTTAAGTATTTACGTCCTTTATCAGTATGCTTGTTGTGTGGGTCTTTGATACGTTGCTGGTCCTCCCGTGCTTCTGGTGTATCTTTTGTCTTCCCATACACGCCTAGGAAGCCTAGCAGGTTCACGCAAAGATTCTTCGTCACGTGCATCACGTCGATTGAAGAACGGACCTCTAGGTCTTTCCAATACTCAGTCTCCCAAAATATAGATTTCTTTTTCCACATGGCCGTGTGTCCGGTAATGGGGTCTTTCGGAACAGATTGACCGCCATGACCCTTTCCAAAGATTACTTCTAGGTCCTTCACCATACCAAATACATCAACACCTTTAGGGAGCTTAGGCTTGTTCCGGTAATCTGCCTCACCGTTGAAATTCTTGCCTTTCTTTCTTACTTCATGATTGGTCGGAAGAAATTTACGACACCCCAGGTACACAACCTTCTTACATTTATCCAAATATGTACCTTTAGTATTATCTAAACAGTGCGTGCATGCATTGTATCCCTTGTTTGACTGTCCTGAAATGTTACTAAGAGCAGGCCAATCATTGATGGTTACGAACAACAACGCTCGTAGGTCAAATGGCTCATGTTTGTGCTCATCCCACACCTTTACACCTGGTTCTGCCCACAACTGCAAAAGTTCATCGACTAATGGCCTTAGGTACACATCAATGTCATTGTTGGGTTGCTTCGGTCCTTGGATGAGCACTGGCATCATAATGAACTTCCGCTTCATGCACAACCAAGGAGGAAGGTTGTAGATACATAGAGTCACTGGCCAGGTGCTATGACTACAGCTCTGCTCCCCAAAATGATTCATGCTGTCTGTACTTAGACCAAACCATAAGTTCCTCGCGTCACCTACAAAGTTCGAGTACTTTCTCTCGATATTTCTCCACTGCGACCCATCAGCGGGGTGTGTCAGTTTCCCGTCTTTCTTACGCTCTTCTTTGTGCCATCGCAACAACCTGGCGTGCTCTTTATTTCTGAACAGACGTTTCAACCGTGGTATTATAGGAGCATACCACATAACCTTAGCAGGAACCCTCTTCCTGGAGGGCTCGTCATCGCCCTCAACATTACTAGGGTCATCTTGTCTGATCTTGTATCGACATGCATTGCATACCGGGCATTTATCCATATTCTCATACTTCTCACCGCGGTACAGGATGCAGTCATTAATGCATGCATGTATCTTCTCCACATCTAATCCTAGAGGGCAGATAATCTTCTTTGCTTCGTACGTTGTCTCGGGCAGCTCGTTATCCTTTGGAAGCTTCGGCTTCATTATTTTTAGTAACTTCTCAAATCCCTTGTCAGATAAGCCAGTCTCTGCCTTCCATTTCAGCAGTTCAAGTGTGGTACCGAGCTTTGTGCTGCCATCTTCGCAATTTGGGTACAACAACTTTTTGTGATCCTTTTGCATGGCCTCCAACTTAAGCTTCTCCCTTTCTGTATCACATTGTTGCTCTGCATCAGAAATGACCTGACCAAGACCATCAGCGGGCTCATCCGATGCCCGTTGTTCTTCTTCATTGCCGCCTCCCTCTTCTTCATTGTCTTCCATTGCAGTATCATCGTATTCTTTAGGGGACATAGGATAGCTGTCATCATCCTCCTCTTCTTCATTTTCTTCCAGCCTAACCCCTCTTTCTCCGTGCATGGCCCAACAATAATATCCGGGCATGAAACCTCTCCGAAGCAGATGTCTTTGAAGGATTCTCGGGGCAGAGTGCTCCGCCACGTTCCGACAGTCAACGCAGGGACAAAGCATAAAATTATCCACTTTGTTTGCCTTAGCCAAATCGATAAATTTATGGAGGCCTGCAATAAAATCGGAATGGCGTCGGTCGCCATACATCCATCGCATCCGTGCATCGATTTGTGTCATAATAATTAACCATTACAATAACATCGTGAATAGTAAAATGACCACCCTACATGGACAGATGCAATATTTTTGTATCAGTTACAGATAAAGAAGATAAGGTTGCTAACCTTAGTCGAGGATACAGTGTTGTGCGAACTAAAGTGTGGCCCGGACATTTCGTCGAACACCTTATGTGTAATCAAAGAAAAAAAAAGCTAGCACCCACACCTCACACACAATCCAGAAAATTTTGGTGGGCAAAGGGCTGGGCTTATATATAGCCAGGGGAGGGTTTTTGGTCCCGGTTATTGCCACGAACCGGGACCAAAGCCCCTCCCGCGCAACACGTGGCGGCCCAGCAGCTCGCACCCCACCCAGGTTATTGGTCTCGGTTAATGGCACAACCCGGGACCAATGACCTGGGTGGGGGGCGTGCTGCTGGGCCGCCACGTGTCGCTCGGGAGGGGCTTTGGTCCCGGTTCGTGGCAATAACAGGGACCAATGCCCACCGTCGCTTCGTCGTCCCCGTGTATAAATATGAGGCCACAGCGCTCGCTTTCGCCATCGCCTCTGCCTCTCTGCAATCCCTCTCCACCCCACCCCTTTAGCCATCGCCTCTCTACCGCGTCGTCGTCTCGCCTCCCCTTCCTCTCCAATCTCCACCGCGTCGTCATGGAGGTGCCCACGCTCAACTACTACGAGGCGACGATGTTTGCGATCTATGGCATCCTCGCGCCGCCGCGCACGACCGTGCCCGCCGGATTTCGCATCAGCGAGGCGGGTGTGCCGGTGGCTCCGCTCCTCAACCCCCGCGGATACGATATGGAGCACGTCATTGTGGAGCGTCGCCGCCAACTGCCCGCATGTATGAGGGCGTTGCCCCGGTACGCGGCGGCCAGCGAGTACTGGCCCCGGCTGTTCAAGAAGGAGCGGAAGGCCAAGCTTGGCAACTACTTCGTGGACGGGCGCCTAGTGCACCCGGATCGCCACAACCAAAAAGGGCGGGAGATGTTCTGGTCCGTCTCTGGACGAACCATCTACACCGCCATCGACGCTGCTAGGCGCGCAGATGAGCTCCGTCTCCCGAACAACGCCGAAATTGTGGAGATTTTGTCCGACGACGACGAGGAAGCCGGCGGCTCAGAGGACAGCGGCAGCGGAAGTGTTGTCGACTAGGAATTTGTAAAGTCGCACCTTTGTATGGAATAATTTGTGGTCGGATAATAAAATGTCTCAATTTAGACCTTTGTCTCGATTAATTCATGAAAGATTTTTTCAAAAATAGTGATCAATTAAATTTCTACCTTGAATTAATTTCTACCCCCGAATTAATTTACATTAATTGTTCTTGACTGCTGACCGTCGCGGGGTTTTTGGTCCCGGTTCGTGGCATGAACCGGGACCAATGCCCCGCAGAGCGCCACGTGTGCGTCGCGGGGGAATTGGTCCCGGTTCGTGCCACCAACCGGGACCAATGCTTACAGATGAACCGGGACCAATTCCTAGGCGGCATGAATCGGGACGGGTACCTGGCATTGGTCCCGATTATGGAAACGAACCGGGACCAATGGAATTTGGGCGCTGGACCAAATGCCCTCTTTCTACCAGTGGACTGTGCGCATACCAGGAGGTGGCGGCATCCAAGCCGTCGACTGTCGATCCTGACGATTTGCCGGGGTACGTGCTCTTTGGACACCATTTGCAACTTTTTTTAAGATAATAGGTCAGAAGCCCAGCGATAAATTAATAGCGCCAAATGGTGAAAAGATACAAGGTACTGCACCTAGCTTACACGAAAGAAGAACCCACCCACACAAGAAGACAAACCACGAAGGTACACACGAAAGCGCAAGGCCATTACAATCACTACAAAAGCGGAAGGCGAGCTCAAGACGTCTACAGTGTCGGGACGGAGCTCATCCAGAGAACGAGCCATTTTCACGCGCGCCGTCGAGATCCCGCCACCGCTGCAGCAACGCCACCAGAGGCCGACCACCTCCGGGAACCAAACCAGGCTGCCCGCAGGCCCAGGCCGCGACGAGGGAGCCCCAAGGAGAGGGGGTGCAGATCCGCAACAAGCCTTGCCGAGGGAGAGCCACAACTCCAACCGTCCAAAGACACTGCAGCTCTGCCACACCTCTGCCAGAGAGCCACATGACGAGGGCTCCAAGGCGGCGTCTTCAAGAAGAACACGACGCCAAAGCGCCGCCACCGCCCGATCCGAGGATTAGGGTTTTCACCCGGAGCACGAGGGAGACCGAAAGCACCGAATCGACGCCTTCACCAAGGGAACGACGTACGTAGACGCCGCCGTCATGGCCCAAAGGACAGGGTTCCCCCTTGGCACAGCCTTCGTCCTCTAACACAGACACACCGAGTACTGAAGATCCCAATTTTTATCAAAATATATGGACTAGCTACGCTTCAGCTGACCTATATGAAATCAAAATATGAGTCCAGCGGTATACTTCAAAACTAGATTTTGGCATGGAGAGGTAAGTGTCCTTGCATGATGTGAAAATCCTTGTGAGTTGCAGGAGACTGTGTCCGTTTCATAGCTGATTGATATGCTTCGTGCTACGATTGCTTGGGATTTCAAACAGAAGTAAAAAATTTGTGTGGTTTAACAAGAGTATGACCTACGTCCAACTTTTTTCCGAAATGGAGGTATTACCCCCGGCCTCTACATCAAAAAGATGAACACAACCTGCTTTATTTATTATTCAACGAAACCTTACAAAGAGAATACAAAGATCAATCGAAGCCACCTCTCAAAAAACAACTTGATGAAGAGGTGGCCATGTCAGAACACTCTAACCGCAACACCAACATATCATCAACATACCGGGGGTCCCCAAAACCACCCCACGACGGGTCAGGAGCACAAACTGGTCCAGATGATCCGTAGCGCACACCATCGTGCACGCTGAATCTCCTGCTGCCGCCGTCTTTCGCCAACCCATCTTGAGGAGAGATCAATGTAAAGACCTTGCAAGGCCTGCCATCGACGCCGCCATGACGCCAGATGGCACCACCGCCCTGCACACTTCCATCAACAAGCATGTGCGATCGCCACCGAGACCTCTCTGCGCCATGCCGCCGAGTGATGCGCTCGACTTTCGACGTAGAGCTCGTTGGGAACCCCAAGATAAAGGTACGATGAATACAGCAGCAAGTCTTCCCTCAGTTATGAAACCAAGGTTTAATCGAACCAGTAGGAGCAAGGAAACACCCCAAAGGTGTTACTAGCTGAGCTTTGGCAGGGCGCACTACCGGTGCTAGTAGCAACGTGGAGACCTGCACAACACAACCACAGAACTTTGTCCCCAACTTGCGACGAGGTTGTCAATCTCACCGTGTTTTGCGGAAAACAAAGGATTAAACGTATCGAATGAAAAGAAGTAAAAGTTTGCAGAAAGTAAACACAAAGCAGTAACAGATTGTAGATTGTATGTAAATTAAAAGGACCGGAATTCATAGTTCACTAGAGGTGGCTCTCCTTAGATAGATAACATGCTGGGTGAACAAATTACAGCGGGGCAATTGACAAACACCGAGAAAGCAATACATGCATATACTAATCATCTTGACTCCTCTGAGACTTGATTGGGCATTACAACATAATACATAGACCGCCATCCAACTGCATCTATGACTAATAATCCACCTTCAGGTTATCATCCGAACCCCCTCCAGTATTAAGTTGCAGGCAACAGATTATTGCTTTACGAACTGCGTGTAAAGTAAACAATACGATTGTTCTATGAACAAAGGATTGTTGTTTTCTCCCTAATAGCAACAGCACATCTAGTACCTTAGAGATTTCTGTCACTTCCCCAGATTACCAGAGGCATGGACCCACTATCGAGCATAAATACTAACTCTTGGAGTTGCTAGCATCTACTTGGCCAAGATAGCTACTAACAACGGAAAGCATGCAAGATCTCAAATAACAAAGACATGATAGAATCAATAATCAATCTGAAATAGCATCTCAATATCCATCGGATCCCCGCAAACACAACATGTATGAATTACAAATAGATGATCTTGATCATGAACGGAGCTCACAAGATCTAAACATGAAAGCACAAAGGAGGAGAAACCAGCCATCTAGCTACTACATGGATCCGTAGTCCAAGGATGAACTACTAACGCATCACACCGGAGGCTTGCATGGTGATGAAGAAAGCCTCCAGGGTGAATTCCCCTCTCCGGCAGGGTGCCGAGAAGAGCTTCAGATCCCTCCCGATATAGGGATGGAGATGACGGCGGCTACAGACTCTTTCGTGGATTTTTGATCGGGTACTTAGGGTTTTCGTCCCGAGGGCAACTTATAGTCGGAAGGAGAGGCCGAGGGGGTGCCTGGGCTGGCCACACCACCCCCTAGCGCGGGCCAGGCCTGGCCGCGCGGCCAGGTGGTGTGGCCGCCCTCTGGCCCTTCTCAGTCTCGTATTCTGGCACTTGATCCCTTCCGAAAAAATAGACACTTTGGCTTTTGTCCCGTCCAATTCCGAGAATATTCATTTTCTGACTTTCCTAGAACCAAAAACAGGAGAAAGCAGGCAACTGGCACTGTGGCTCTTGTTAATAGGTTAGTCCAAGAAATCACTCCAAAGTTGGAACAAAACACAAGAAAGTGGATAAAACCAAGCATGGAACATCAAAAATTATAGATACATTTGCAATGTATCACCGAGTCTCGCCAACCGCCGTAGCTAGAGACCGCTAGAAGATCTGTCATCTGTAGCACCTACCGCACTAGGCATGACTGAGCGTAGCAACTGGCGGTTAGGCATGACTTGACATCTCCACTAGAGCCTCCCTGCAAGATGAAGCCGATCCACCCCCAGCCTCTGCCATCCAGCGCTGCACCACAAGCTCCTTGGCCAGTGACTGTATTTCATGAGCCTGCTCAACCACGGAGCGGTCATCAGTCATCTTGTAGTCATAGAGTTGTTCCATGACATACAGTTCACTTCCAGCATCTGAGACCCCAAACTTGGCCTCGAGCGCAGCCCACATGTCCTTGCCATTATCAAATGACATATAGGGTTCAACAATGTTCTTCCCGAGAATGGACAGCAAAGCAGCCTTGAACCGGGTATCAGTTTTCCGAAAAACTTGTTCCTAAGCAGGAGTAAGCTCTCCCTCAGGCTTGCCAAGAGTGGCGTCATAGCAATTCATGTTCTAAAACCAGAGAACTTCTCTCACGCGCCACCTCTTATAATGCATACCCTCAAAAACAGGTGGCTTCACAGAAGCAACGAAACCACTTGGAGCAAATTGCCTATAATAAGGTTTTTGGATTGTTGAGTAAAAGAGCAAATTTTTCAAGAGATTGCAGAAAATAGGAAGAAATCAGAAGATACGACAGACTATCTGAATATGATAAACAAGACCGAGGAAGATAATATACATCACAGTAGAGGAACCACCGACGTTCGCGTTAGCGTTGGCACCATCGTTAGCCATGTTGTCGAGGAAAAGGTTGTTGATGTCGGGGAAGAAATCGTCATTGGGAAGACGTAGGCGTAGTCGCTATCCGTGAAGGAGTCCATGATGAAGCCAGTAGTCGCACTGGTAGCGCTCCCCAAAAACCTTATCGCCCTTTTCCTGTACAGGACTCGAAGCAGCAGGGTCTCGGAGGCCTACTGTCCTAGATCGCGGTGCACGCCGCAAGACGGGGTGGGGAAGATCTAAGCAGCGCACTGCTCTGGAACTGGAGGCGCAAGGGTGTGCGTTTGTGCGTCTGAGGAGAGGAGCAACCTCTCACTCTTATAGGCACGGGTAGGCAGACAAATAGTCGGCCTCGAGAGAGGAAACGAACAGGCATCGACCGAAGCCGAACAGCCTCCACTAAGCTCGAATTAAATCTCCACTAGGTTCGTATTAAACATCCACTCACGCAGACTGTTCAAATTATTATCCATTCATGCGTGGCAAAAAGAAAGAGCTCTCGGCTTGAGGCATTCCCGCAACCCGCAACCCGCGCGCGTCGTGACGAGGCGGGCGGCGGCGGAGGAGGAGCACGCGTGTATATGTCTTCTCTTATCAAGCTCGTATAAGTGGTGGAAGAGCTCACCTTATAAGCTGGTCCAACTTCCACTCAACTAGCAATGTGGGACTAAACTTTTGTCCCACCTCTTGTCTTGCATGAATGGACCAAGTTGGCCTCTAGGATTTCAGGAATTGTTGAATACTATAAATGGGTTGGGCCTTTATTAGGCAAAATTCCAACAACTTCTTTGTCTTTGTGCTAGTACTTTACATATATGCGCATGGATATTGGGAATCGATCCTTGTAGGCATGTTGTTGCCATGCACGAGTCACATCACATGCAACTTAATGGTATAGCAATGTCTACTGTGGGGGCCCCGGATTAATCCTCCGAGAATTCCTATTATGCATACAACCACGATCCCATGATCAGTTAGTCGTGGCACATAACAGACAAGTATCAAAGTAAACATCCAATACATAACGAATACATGTAATACCTTAGTTGCCACTATGGCTACATCGATCAACATCAGCGAAACTTCATTAAGCGTAGAGCCTGATCCATGCCTTAACCTACAGGCAACTAACTGGGAGAATGTCCTAGCTCGCATAGCCGTCAACTTTCTCCTCTTCTTGATATCTGACCAAGTTAATAGCCAGGGACAATGCCAGTGAGTACTTTGAATGTACTCGCAAACCACCTTAAGATAACAATAATAACAAGAGGATATGCATTATGGCTGTGGTAGTAGGAGGGCTCCAAGAGAGGTTCTTTTCTCAATTAGTTTCTCTTGTAGATATAGCATCTACATATCTTTGTTGAGAACTTTTGTAAAACATTTTGGAAACCTTTTTGAAAAGTTTTGGAAACACTAGGATTGGGGTACCCATTTGTTCCCGTCTTCAGGTCGTCCCATGACCAAACTCCTTTCTCCTCCTTCCGACTATCCCATGGTCAAAACCTTTCTCCTTTACGACCATCCCATGGTCAAAACATTTCCAAAGCCATTTCTTTTCCGAAAATACTTTTTAAAAACAAAACCAGCACCGCTCTACAGAAGTTTGTCCAACCCGTCCATAACCGCGGACACGGCTATTCGAATAGATTTACACTCTGCAGAGGTTGTACAATTTACCCACACCATTCGGGTACACTACCCTGATTTACACCGATCGTGGGTCGAGTAACCGATCAAGACTCTCCGGATGCCCACTCCAGTATAAGTGCCTACCCTATGAGTGTTACTCCCCTCAAAACCGGGATGTCGGGTACCGAGGACCAACCGGAGCGCTTTTTCCACTTCTCAAGTGTGCGCTTTCAATGAGGGGCTCATAGTAACGCCTGGCTGCCAGCAGACAGTTCGTTCCTTCTCCAGATCAATGTCCCACATGGACCTTTAGGGGAGAAGGCCCAGCCTCCGGGGATCGTGATCCCCTGTAGTAGTTGTGAGGCAGCTTATACCAGAATAGACAAACATCAAATCCAGCCCTGTCCCATTCCAAAGTAATGTGGTTGCACGTTTTAAGTTGTTATAGCTAAACTGCAAAGAACCGGGTGCGTTTTCGTAAACCTTTTTCCTCCAGCTTTCCTTCAGCATTTTGTAAAACAAAATCTTTTTCTTTCTCAACATCTCTTGGGAGGTCCCACCTCACCAAGGTTTTATCATAAAACATTTGGTAAAACTTTTTCCGGGGTCTTCCCACCCTCTAGTTTTGCTTCGGCGAAAACGAGGTCTCCAAAGGGTATGGTGTGATACACCATCTATTCTGCTAGGGACAAGTAGGTGTCACCAAGGGGGTTGTACTTAATAGTACAAAAGTGTAATAGTTCGGAGGAGCCAAACCACTACCATATATACATCAACATATAGTAGAACAGTGCAGTTTCAAATAAACAGTAGATAAAACATGCATAAGTAAAACAGTAGGACAAGGCTTATGAGCAAGAAGGTAGCTTGCCTAATGATCAGCAATATGGCAATATGTCCCTGGACTTTTTCTTTAGATAACCAAGAATACCAATACCAATAATAATAAGATCTCTTCTTCTCGGTGTCAATACAAGCGCAACTACCGTCGTCATCGAGTATACATGTAAACAAGCAAGAGCACAATCAACATAAGGTATACAAGCAACAATACATACATCAAGCAATGAACAATACAAGTTTACAAATCAGTAGGTCTTAGGAAGAATGGATTTAGTAAGATTGGCCTTGTCTTGGAAACATGGAAGAAAATCCCTTAGGATTTATAGCCGAGGAACTACCTAGGAGGGGGTTTGGACCAAGGACACATTCTGTATGATACCATTGTGTAAAAATGATACCAACAGATAGGTAGTGATAATATGAAACCAACAAAAGTGGTTTTACCAAATTATCAATTTCCATTGATTTATAATGAAAATCCTAGTGGGAAAAACTCTAGTTTTAGGAAATAATTCACCAGAAATGTTCATATACTTGTTCACTGGGAGTTGGAATCATGTCAAAATATTTACCAGAATGCCCTTAAGAAATTCCCAAAGGCAGTTCTACCAGAATTATTTTATAGGTCCAAAAGACATGATAATAGTTATAGTGGATAGGTATTATGAATACCTTCCAGTAGCAATTGGAATCACATCATTTGGAGTTACAAAACTCCTGTAGTGATTTTATTACTGAAATAACCCTAGATAGAGATATTTAATTCACCAAAATTAAATAATGGCTCAATAAATATGGATCTCCTAGGTTTGGATATATACTAATGAAACACATCACTGAGAGTTGGAATTAGGTCAATACCATCTTTGGTTTGACCTAGGAATTTTCTAAAGACAGATATGGGGTCTATTTGTTATTTTTACTAGGTAAAACCATATTTCAACTTGACATGGGACCAGGGCTAGGTAGTAGGCACAGAGGATACCTTCCAATATCCATTGGTTTTAATTAATTTGGAGAGGTGCAATGCCCTGAGGGATTTGTTGATGGAAATGGACACATCTTGGGAGATAAAATGCCATTAACTAATAAAACTTATTTTTGGCAAGGTATTGGTTCTGCATGTTGCACAACATACCAAGGTACTTGGGAAATTGTGCTAGTGACAGAAAGTGTATTTTACATTTTCATTTGTAATTAAAGCAACAGCTATTCAAAACTGCACTAGAGAAAAATATTAAAGGAATATGGGGCGCGGGCCAGAAACGGGCCTTACTGGGCCACAACGCAGCTCAGCCAGCCCAACCTGGCCGCGAACGAGCGCACGATCACGTGTTTGAAAAGGCGGAGTGGGGCCCGGGTGTCGGCGACACATAGCCCCGAAGGGGTATCGGGACGCCGGGGCTGTTGGATTAAGACAGGTCCGACGGATACCCGTCGTCGTCTCGGTCGAAAACGGACAGCGGCGCGGTGAACCCTAGGCGGCGCGGCTCACCTGATGCGGGGGAGATGATGGGGATACGACGGGGAGATGTGGTGCGTCACGGCGAGGCCGGCGGTGGGCGGCAAGGTACAGTTCGGCGCCGGGAGGCGACCTGCCTGTCCACGCCCGAGAGGGAAACGTCGGAGCTCGCCGGAGTTGGTACCTGCGACGCCAGCATGTCAAGAAGAGGGAGATGGTTAGGTGCAGCTTGACCAGGGGATTTCACCAGGGCAACAACGAGGGGTAGGGAGGCAAAGAGGAGTGAGTTACACCTAGTGCTCGCCCATGGCCGAAGCACCTTTGGTTGCTTCCCTCGGGCCGGTTAGGGTAGGGACGGGGCTAGCGAGCTCAGGGGTGGTATATCAGGGGTAGGGGAACAAGATGAGGCCACATGCAGGGAGAGGGGAGCAGGGGTGATGGTGCTGCGAGCTCAAGCTCAACAATGGTGAAAAAGGGGTGGTTCTCCCTCTAGGGGTCAGTAGAGAGGGAAGGAAAGGGTGGGGAAGCTCTAGGAGCTGAGAGGGGGCAAATGAGCTAGAGAGGGGAGATGGGTAGCCTCTAGCCTATTTAAGTAGGAGGGAGTAGTCCATGGTGGACTAGGTTCATTTGAGCAAGTGAGGGAGGAGGGAAACCAGGGGAAGGATGTTGTGGGCGTGGAGGGTGGTATCTGGTCGGGCTGCAGGTCAGAGGAGGGCAGGGACAGCTGTTGCAAAGCTTTAACGGTAAGAAAAAGGGGTTGGCTTCATGGACAAGCACTAGAGACAAGAGGTATAAGTTGCTACAGTGGCTTAGCTACAGTGCACACGACCAGGACTGAGGGTTGGTGCTGTGGAGGCTTGTTGGAGAAGATTGGATGATCGAGTGGTATGTCTTGATTTTTTATCTTGACAACTTGAGATAAGGATGCTGGTAGATGGGTAGGGTTAGGATACATCTCCAAGATTTATTTGGGATTTTTTAGAGAAGTCTAGATGCACTTTATATCAATTATTCAAATAGTGCAGGAATGGTTTTCAAGAATTTATTTGGTATTTTTGAATTGGACCAGGTGTATTTTTGGTTTGAGATGGTCCCGAATGTGAATACGGACTTAGGAGAATTTTCCCAAGATTTATTGTGGCTTAAAAGTATTTAAAACAATTACTATTCCATTTCTGCCATTTAAGAAAATGGGCAAAAAGAAATAATAAAGCTATTCAAAAATATTTATTTTTGAAGTGGGAAGATGGGGTATGATATGTGGACCTCAATTGAGCCAAAATTTGGGGAAGTGTTTCGGCAAAAACTAAACTTTGCTTTATGGAAGAAGTTTTGGATATTTTGTCTATTAAAGAGATTAATTAGATTTGGAGCCATAATAATTATGGATAATATTTGATAAATCTTGATTATCAAGGTGTATTATGTAGACAAGGTGTAACAAGCATTTTCAACCTTGGGATTGGAGAAATCACGTTGATTTTGGTGAAAACTAGAGATTTAGGGATCTTGGGTAAGATTGTTTTCATGCCACCAAAACCTTGTTGGATCTTGGAGCTCAAGGCTCCCTTTGGGGCATGGTATATATGTATGGATATACCAAGTGATGTATATTGCAATGGTGTAGAGGTTTGATCTTGATCTTGCTTTAGTTCACCAAGAATTTATTTCAAACTTTGAATAAAATAAGCCTGTCAAGGCAGATTATCAACTAGCCTTCAAAACCTTGTGGGTTTAAGATGCACAAATATCCACTTGGAACAAGTGAAGTAGATATTGATAGACCTATATGAGTATAACACAACCATGCAAAGAGTTGTTCCATAGAAGGTTGGATGATGGTGTGAGCTTCTGCCAAAGTAGGTATGTTGACTAGATTTGCAGGAATAGTTGTTTTCTTGCCTGCAAAACCATCAAGAACAAGTGGGTTGGAGGATGATCTAACCAAGGGAAATAGTGGCCCTTGGTAGTCCTTAGGATTTTTAACAAGATGTCTTAAATGCATTTCCAAAAATGCACAAGAGTTGAGAAAGGGAGACATTCAAAAAGGTGATGTTGGAAATAGTTTTCCAGACTTTGCCAAATTTGGCAGACTTAGGGTTTTTAACTAGAATGTGGGTGGTGATGATTTTGATGGGTTGCAAGGTACCAAAGCATCATCAAGTGGATGATGTTTAAGTGTAGATTGATTAGGAAGGATCCTTGCTTGATAGTGGTCTTCATTGACTTAGAAGCTTCTAGAAGGGATCACTTCAGAAGGATTCTGGTTAGGGGTTTTAGATGATCACCTAGTAGTTACAGATCAGATCCATCTTTGTATTCTTGCTTAGGATGTGGTGATTTGGAACCATCTTGATCCTAGTGATGAGCTCCTAGACTAGCTCATACTACTTCTAAGCAATCAAGTCAAGCAGCAGATCAAGGCAACTCATCTTACAAACAAATCAACTACTATTAGGGTTACCATTAAGCTTAGCTTGAGGTGAGGATGGGCAATTTTGAAAGGTTGGAGTTTCAGTAAGGTAAGAGTCCTTGGTATCTCTACCAAGAGTAGAATTCAAAAGCTTTAGAAGGGGGTTTTGGGAAACCTAGAGATAAGAATAGTTGAAGGTTCTGTCTATAAAACATAAGGAGATTATATTATATATCTCTTCATAATTTTGTCAATAGAAGCTACTAAAATAGTTTTGGTTACATAAGCATCTTGGCTCAGATTTTGAAATACCAGAACATTTAAGAATATGTAAATTGAGCCAGGATAGTTTTGTTCAATAGCTTTTTGACAACTGATGTTGAGGTAAGGAGTATATCATAAGCTATACAATCAGAAGCATGAGCACAGACAATCAGCAAGCAAACACTGCAACACTTAACAAGAAAAAGTTTTTGTTCCCCCTGATTTTTGCATTCTGGGCAACTAATCAGTGTTGCTGAAATGGGGATGTTACATCTACCATGCTATTTTCTTAATATAACGATGCTTAAGAAACCTACTTCACGGCAGCACTAGGCTATTATTGGCTAATGTAATGTTTATGTGTAGTAAAAGGATGGATTTGCTAGGAAGTACTCAAAAAATCTGTATAGTTTAGCTTCCATGCTCCATTCGAACAGATTTAACATATCATGCTTAGTGCTCCCTTGTGTCGGTGTTAGTTGCCTACTGATTTGGTCAGGTTCGATAGTACAAATTATTGTATTTGTGACGCATGACGAGATTAAGTACAAGCAGTCAACCTTGCATGTACTCGATTAGATTAAGTTGCATGGACTAGTAAGTGGTTTTATGAGTTCTGGCTAAAATAAAGTTAAGTTGTAATATGCGAACAAATGATTTGGTCAAGTTGTTACTAGGTGCACATAGGTGTAGTTGAGTGGATGTAATACATGTGACTGCACTTATTAGTAGCTGAGATTTTCACATGTGTAACTGAGCTTGGGGTCGCATTTGGCAGAACCCTTGAATAGATATTTTTTATTTTAAAATTTTGGGATCATATAGTAAAATCATTTTAGTGATGGAAAAAATATATGAAAACAAGCTTGTAAAGTTTTTACGTCAATAAAAAAACCTTTTTTAATGTCGGAAGGGCTAGAGATCGACCAAATTTACATGAGTGGAGGTGGTAAAAGGAGACTTAAGGGTACAATAATGTACCTATAGATCTGGCTAATGATGGGATGCGTAAAAATCATCGATCAACATGTTGTTATTGGTACTCGTACTTCTTTTAATATTTTATTTTTATTGGTTTCCATACGTCTTGTTTTTGTGAAATTCCACCGATCTATTAATAATCATCAACAAAATAGTTCCAAAAGTAATAAAAATTTACAAGTAGTGGTCCCAAATTGCTTGAGACAAAATGGCTTTGATTATAACGATGATGATTCTTTTTTATTAATATAAAATAAACGAAATTGACATATATTAGTAAAACATCTATGTATTTGAATGTATATATTTTTATGGATCTCAAAATTTGTATTCATTTCTAAAACAAATACATAACATAATTATTCATGGGTGGGGTGAGCACGTACCCCCAATAGCAGGCTAGCAACAACTGACCAAACCATGCCCTGCTTATTATATACGTAGTAAGTAGTACTCCTACTGTACTACTACTAATTTATACTTTGCATGCAAATTTATATGTTTATCTGAACATCCTTGGAAATCTCAAGTGAGGCCTTGTCTGGGTTGATCCGTGGTAATGTGGCCCAGCCAGCCCAGAAGAAAGGGGGGCATGACGGGTAGACCTAGATCCCACATTTCCCAACCTGAAGAAAACAAAAATCGCACATTCCATCCCGCCGCTGCCGCCGCCGCCGGACAAACCGCTAGCTTTGCTTCGTCGAGTCCTGCTGCAGGTGAATGAAGGCGCGGCAGTTCGTCAATGTGGCGATGCGCAGAGGCAGTACGTATTCGGTGAGCCGCATCAAGCCCGAGGAGAAGCTCTTCTACCCATCTACCGAAGAAGCGCGAGCGGCAGCGGCACCCAAAAAGAAGAAGAGGATGCAGGCCCTCTCGAGGATGTCTGCGCCCAAGCTCAGGCTCGAGGCCTACCGCCTAGACGACATGAGGCTCGATTTCCTGCCCTTGTACGGACGAGGAGGCACCGGCGGCGGGGACGGTAGCAGCAGCAGCAGGATCCTCTCCGTCGACTCGGCGGGCCACACCATCCTCTGCGACGCCGGCTCAGGCTCCGTCGACCCTGTCCCCTGCCTCGGCGAACCCAAGGGGGACAGCCCCATCTCCTTCTCCGTCCCCCGCGCCGACGCCCCCGACCCCAGCGTCGCCGTAGCGCTCTACGTCATGGACAGGTTTCCCAGGGGCAGCAATTCCTACAGCTTCGAAGCCCTCGTCCCCGGCGAGAATGGCTGGAAGTGGAGACGGCTCCCGCCGCCGCCCTACGTCAACGACCCAGCCTACGACTGCACCGCCATCCACTCCTACACGCTGCTCCATGACGGCTCCACCATATGCGTCTCCTCCTCGGCCCGCAGCCCCGTCGGCACATACTGCTTCGACACGGCCCGCCGCAAGTGGACAAAGGCTGGCCGTTGGGCGCTGCCCTTCGACGGACGGGCAGAGCATGTCCCCGAGCTTGGCAACCTCTGGTTCGGCATGGCTGACAGCAACCCAAACAACCTGTGCGCGTCCGACCTCTCCACCCTTGACAGGGCGGCGGCACCCAAGATGCTACGCGAGTGGCAAGTCCTCGACCCGCCTCAGGGCTGGCTGCAAACAAGGGGCTGCCTGCTCTACCTGGGAGCCGGCAGGTTTGCCATCAACAAAGTTTTCGACACTGGGGAGCAGCAGGACAAGGCTGCTGCCGCTGTAATTACCGGCGTTGAGGTGGTGCAGGATGAATCAGCCCAACTCCACATGATCAAGCACAAGTCCTGCATCAGCTATGCAGGCATCCAGAGTATCCTTTAGGTTCCCATGAGTAAATAGTAGTGGTTTGTTTCTTTGTCTAAACATGCATGTTCTTGGACTGCTGCAGTTCAGTTCAGAACAACATGCATATGTATGGGTTAATTGTGCCGTTTCCAACTCGATACTTTACATGCCAACATGTATTGCTTGGATAGCGAGTAATTGTGATTGGAGCATCAGTTTTACTGATAATTCCGTTAGAAATATGTTTAAAGAAGATCTTTTTCTGGAGCAAAAAAATAGTATTGATATCGGCTGTTGCAAAACCTCTTTTGGTTCACTTGCCATTTTCTCATCTCGAGTTGTGCTCGCATCAGCCTCAAAAGTTAGATTTTGGAAGATGGGTTCAGATCTGTTCTAAAACTGGACGATGTTGTCATCCGGGCAGCAATGATTTCAGCTTCTTTTCAAAATGGGACTTCATTACTTTGTTGGCTACTTTGTTTCATGAGTTACGAGGTGCTGGACTGAAACTTAACCCTTTGACTATATCATGAGCGTACTTGTGTGCTGCTAGTTTGGCTGTTGTAAAACAAAATCTGTGTATATTTAGAGTGATTTTTAAGACACCTTGATTTGTTATCTTGTGTTTCTTAAGTTTTACCTTTTTATGTTAATCTTTGATTATAATTGCACTGGTCCATTTTTTTCATGATTAATTTTATCACCCTTCTTGGGACAGCCAAAAGACACTGCTAAAAGTCATGTATATGCATCAATGCGACTTTAAATTAAATGCCTTGGTTGTCTGATATGTTGTGCCCATTCTCTTGATGCTTGTTGACTATCATAAAATAATCTAACAAATATATTTTGCATAGATTGAGTTGTTCATGTAATTTGCCAAAGAAAGTGGTGCTGATCCTACTGTTTGGACCATATCAGGTGAAACGCTTGCCTGTTCGAGATTGTTGTTTGTGTCGTGGGATAATCTTGATCTTTAGTTGTGGCTATGAATAATATTGTTTTGGTCATGAGCCAATGGCCTATGTTGGAATTAAATTGATGTGCATACTAATGAGGCTATTTCCCAGCAAAGTTATAGCTGAAGGCTGGCTAGGTTTATTCAGTCTCAAATCAACCATGTTTTGAGGGTAGATAACGCATTTCTGATATCTTTCTTACTTTCTGTTCATGCATTAGGAAGCTTTAGGTTATGATCTTATGCATAAAGCGAGAATTTCAGCTAACTGGCTGCGTTTACTCTATGAGCTGTTCAAATGGATTTGTTGTAATGTAGGCGCTACATCGTAGGTGCACAAGTTGCTCAGTTTATCAATTTTGGGATTGTGGAATTTTGTGAACTCGTGTTACTATTCAGGGTAACAAACACCCGAGTGAAAGACACCGAATTTCTAAATTCATTTTATTGCTCACTCTTACAGAATATGCTGGAAAACTAATATGGTTAACATATACTACTAGTGTACAACAAAGTGCGCCTAGCAAACCATGAATTCCATAAATAAAAACCTATGAAGAGAGTTGACGTCCACATATCATTGTCATCAACGCACTACATCCAAACAGACCAAAACAGCCACATGGCACTTAGCGTACATTAGAACCACATCACATAGGGGCACGTACTCCTATAGAAATTGTTTGCTCCCCCCATTAACTCCTTGCCCTGCTATTTTAGAGGATACACTGGATCTCATTCCTGATAAACTTGTAGAACTTGGACTTGTGCTTGACCATCTGGAGTTTGGACGATGGTTCACCGTGGCGCACCACCTCTAACCCCGAGATAACAGCACCCATCCCTGTCCGGTCATCGCTGTTACAGAAGTCGAAGATCTTGGCGATGCAGAACTTGCCGTCTCCCAGGTACACCATGCTGCAATCCGTCATCTCCCAGTAGTCGTCTGGCAGACTAAGGTCTCCCCATTTGTAAGCCAAAGACGGAGCCTCGACGCTGAGATCCATCGCGCACAAGTCATAAGGCCATTTGTTGGCAATGCCGAACCAGAGGTTGTCGAGGTCAGGGACGTGCTCGACACGGCCAACAAATGGCAGCGTCCAGTCGCCCACCTTAGACCATCTGTTGATGCATGTGTTGAAGCAGTAGGTGCCAACGCGACTCTCCTCGGTGGATGAGACCATAAGAATTGGATCATGGTTGGGTTCGTCGATCAGGGCGTGGCAACTGACCATGGAGGTGTCAACGTGGGCAGGCGGAGGCGGGAGACGGTGCCACCGCCAGTCTTTCCAAGAGTGGGAGGGCTCACTGTACATGAGGGCCTCGAAGTTGAAGTAGTCGTAGCACCTAGGGTACTTGCCCATAACGTACAAGGCGTCCGCCCGCGCAGGGTCTCGGGGATTCCTGTCGATGATGGAGAAGGAACCGAGTGGAGCAAGCCGGTGCCGGTGTCGTATAGGACGGTGCGACCTTCATCGTCGATGCAGAGGATCTTGCTGTAGACACCACAGCCTCGTTCATAGAAGGGCAAGAAATCCAGCCTCTCGCCCTTGGCGATGGAGCGTTCGAGCCTGAGCTTGGGCGTAGGCATCCTGGAGATGGTACCTAGTAATTCCTTGTTGGATGGTGCGGCTGCCTGCGCTTCCTTGGTAGATGGGTAGAAGAGCTGCTCCTCGGGCTTGATCCGAACCACCGAATACATGCCGTACCTCCGCATCCCCACGTTAACGAACTGCCGCGCCTACATTTCCGAAATCCGTCCGAGTTAGGTTAGATTCACCGGAGCTTGCTCTTCCTCGGGGCCGGCTCGGGAAATTGGGTGCCCCTGTGCAAAATGCAACACGAGGCCACACAATTTGTAAGGCAGATAAACAAACCCTGTGAAAAATGCAGTATGAGGCCCCAAAAATTGTAAGGCAGATAAACAACCCCTCTCCAAAATGCAGTACGAGGCATCAAAATTTGACTTGATTATATAACCGAAGCATTTTTTTTTTGTCTTGTATACCAAACAATGAAACAGATGTAATGACCCTAACCGTGTGTCAGCAGATGAACTATTGGCCGAGCAATGTAATAGTAGAAATCTAATAAAAGCAATGTAAGAGAAAAAAAAGATCAAACCTTGATTTGAATCTTGCAAGCAATATCGCGCTGACCTTTGGGAGTTGCGGCCGGCGGCGATCAGGCAAGGAGCAAAGGACTCTCGGCTGTTCACAGATCACAACGCACAATTGTCGATTGAGAAGGAAGAAGTTGAAGATTGGATGACGAGGAAAAGACTAGTAGATGGAGATCACTTGTACGTACCAGGAATTCAGGACGAGTTCGGTAGGCAGGGAGAGCGCGTCAGCCGTCGGCCGGACTGCAGGCCGGCGGGATGCGGCGATAGGGCAGGGACGCATTCACCAAGGGCGGTAGTTGTGTTTTTTTTTAGGTTAGCGGCACCGGGAGACGAACATCCGGACTATTAACGATTGATCAGCGGCGTGAAAAAAAATAAAAATAAAAATACGAGACTTCTCAGACGGGTTGCTAGTTCGCAAAACCTGAGACCACGTACAATACAAGGTGCTTAGAGAAGTGCTTAGAAAAATAAACCGGTTTTTTGGTAAGCACAAGTGCTTATTTATACTAGGTGGATGCCTAACTAAGCACCTCTTCTATACAAATAAGCACCAATGCTTAGCAAAATGGTTGGTTTATTTTTTAAGCACCCCCTCTAAGCACCTTCTATTATACATGCTCTGATAGAAAGTGTGAACCGTTGTAAGCCATTTTAGAATCATATCGAAAATTCAAAATGTCTTATAGATTAAAATATTCGTCCGATTTAAGATCTGTTTTCACCATTGTACTAGTCGCGACGAGATCTTTAAAATAAATCTCATATTGATATGTTTTGATGAAATTATTTCGGACAAAAGATTAGCCACTTCTTATGCCATAATATATAAGTTATCCATCCTATAAGACATAAATTACCCACCATATAAGCGTGTTGGGTAGAGCCGTTCTCTCACGTGTGTTGAGCAAGTTTAATTGGAATGCGGTAGCCTAGCGCATTGACGAGCGATGAAGGCTCGATATTTAAAACCCTTCGAGGCTTTGTCACTCGTATTACCGCGGCGATAGACGACGAGCCGAGCCACTAGACTACTGGTTGTGCATTACGTTGTTTACTACAACTTAGTATGGTGGGTGTGTGGACATAAGACCTCATTTATTTATATCATATGAAAAAAGTTTAGATTTAGTTCTTTAAAAAAATTACGTTTGATGTTTTACGCGGTAGCCTTTCGAGGTTGAGTCGTCCGTACCTGCGAGAGCGGCGACGGGCGGTGATGTCGAGCTGGAATAACTTTTTATATTCTATATGTGGCTATATTTTTTCGTGGTGCATAATTTACATGTTATTTGGTGGATAACTTACATGCTGAAGGCTGGATAACTCTCGTGTTACTGATGAGTAACTTTTGAGTAAAAGAAATTACCTGAAGTTATCCAACATGTGATCTAGTTTCAAAAATCTCGTCATGACTAGTCTAACGGTGAAAATGGATCTTAATTCGGACAAACGATTTGACCTAGAAAATACTTTGAATTTCGCATTTGAATTGAGATGGCTAATCAAAAATCTTGTCGCTTAGATCTTAGAAAGGAATGGTGCATGCAACTGCTGGAGCGATAAACGCCCGCCATGTTTTAACTTTTTTAGACCAATCGCTACATGGCAACATCCAAAAAATATACTCCTACCCAAATTAGTTGACTTAGATTTGTTTAGATTCGATTGTATCTAGACATGGTTTATTATTAGATATCTCTGTATCTTGAGTCAACTAATTTAGATCGGAGGGATTGTTAAAGAATAATCGTTTGACAAAATAATTAATACAAAATGACCAAGTAAAGAAAAGAGTTGTGTTTTTAAAGGTTATTACCGTCACAGGACAACGATTGACGAGGCGTTTTGAAGGATGGACAATAAAGAGAAGAAGAAAAAAGACGAGAAAGACCGGCAATACCTCCTCGTCGAATCAGGTTTTCGCCCCGCTTTATAAATAAAGCAACCATCCATAACAAGTTAGAAAGATCCAAAAGAAGAGACAAAGGATGCTAGGGCCACAACACATCACGACCCAGAGAACGTTAAAGGCTCACTCGCCAAGCAAGAAAAACACCGAAAAAAGGAAGAGCTACGCTAGACTATGGGGGGAGCTGTTGTGCCGCCTCCAGAAGACGTCGTAGAATCTCGTTCAGTCCCGCCTTGTCCCGCTGTCTATAGAGCGGGTACCATAGCTGCAAGGATGCCAAAAATTTGAACACCGAGTCAGAAGCACGCCAAAAATTACCACTGTCTACAAACCGGCAATATCTTACCACGTGATGTGCATGAGGGTCCTAGATATGATTTGTGTTGAACAACTAGAATATGGGCACCCTGAACACACGAGCAATTAACTAGTATATACACAATAGTTGACGTGTTGGGTCGATAAAAATTAAGGATGTGTTCAGTTCGGGAACAAGGTGGAATGGAATGGCATGGTTCCATTCCACTATAATGGGTTGATTCCGTTATTGTATTTGGTTAGGACAAAAAATGTGTAATGGAATGGTTCCATCCTATGTTCGGTTGCGCCAAAAAAGTGGAATGACACGGTTCCATTTTATGATTGGGTGCATTTAGCAAAAAGGATGGCAAGAGAATAGAGAGAGCGAGAACGTTTGGGTGGCTTTAGCATAGAGGAACGGGGAGATTCCACCAATTTGATGGAATGGGTACATTCTGGATCTAGAGAGAATATTCTCTTTTGAGGAACCACCTCGTTCCATTCCATTTCTCAACTGAACACTAGAACGGCTCTCAGGTATGGAACAGTTCCATTCCATTCCACTTGGTGACACCAACCGAACACACCTAAGGGATTCGTGCTAACACTAGTAGAAAAACTGCCTTTCGTTCGAAGCCTCCTAGAGCTTTTGTCTCGGTTCCTCCACGAACTAGGACTAATGCTCGCATTTGTCCCGGTTCGAGGGGCCCGAGCGACGCACGGTAGCCAGGGGCATAGGTCCCGGTTCGTAATACGAACCGGGACTAAAGGTGTGTGGCAGGCCACGTGTCTGGGGCACGACATTTACTCCCGGTTTGTATTACGAACCGGGACGAATAGTCCACCTATAAAAGCACCGCTCCAGCCAGCCCCTTCCACTGGTTTTTTTCTTGGTGGAAGGAGTGAGGTGTGTGTGCTAGTTTTTTTCCTATGCACATTATGTGTTCGACGAAATGTCTGAGAGAATGATACCGCTTGATTTCACACAAAACAAAAATGATATGAGGTGCCTGAGCCACACTTAAGCCTTTCTCCTCTTTCTTTCCTTCTCGATCGAGGTTAGCAACCTTATCCTTTAATCTGTCATTGATATAATAATGCATGTGTCGATGTAAAGTGGTCATCTCACTATGCATGATGTTTTGATATGATGTAGATGAACCGGCGGGATGGATGTACGGTGACCGACGTGAATCCGTGTACATTCAAGGTGTGGATAAATTTATCAATGTGGCTAAGGCAAACAAAGAAAATGGTTTTATGTGTTGTCCATGTGTTCAATGTCAGAACATCAAGGAGTACTCTTTCTCAAAAATCATTCGCGGCCACTTGGTTCGGAGAGGTTTCATGCCCAGCTATAATTGTCGGACCAAGCATGGAGAAAGAGGGGTTATGATGGAAGACAATGAAGAAGAAGAGGATGATGACAACTATTGTCATATGTTCCCTGAATACGATGATACTACAATGGAAGAGAATGAAGAAGAAGGAGGTGAAGAACGGGCATCAGATGAGCCCGTTGATGATTTTGGTCGGGTCATTTCTGATTCAAAGCGAGACTGTGAAACAAAGAAGGAGAAGTTGAAGTTGGAGGGCATGTTAGAGGATCACAAAAAATTGTTGTACCCAAATTGCGAATATGGAAGCACAAAGCTCGGTACCACACTGGAATTGCTGAAATGGAAGGCAGAGACTGGTTTATCTAACAAGGAATTTGAGAAGTTACTGAAAATAATAAAGCCAAAGCTTTCAAAGGATAACGAATTGCCTGAGAGTACTTACGAAGCAAAGAAGATTCTCTGCCCTCTAGGATTAGATGTGCAGAAGATACATGCATGCATTAATGACTGCATCCTCTACCGCGGTGAGGAGTCTGAGAATTTAGATAAATGTCCGGTATGCACTGCACGTATAAGATCAGACGAGATGACCCTGGTGATGTTGATGGCGATGACGAGCCCCCCAGGAAGAGGGTTACTGCTAAGGTTACGTGGTATGCTCCTATAATACCAAGGTTGAAATGTCTTTTCAGAAACAAAGAGCATGCCAGGTTGTTGCGATGGCACAATGAAGACCGTAAGAAAGATGGGAAGTTGAGACACCCCGCTGATGGGTCGTAGTGGAGAAAAATCGAGAGAGAGTTCCTGGACTTTGTAGGTGACGCATGGAACTTATGGTTTGGTCTAAGTACAGATGGCATGAATCCTTTTGGGGAGCAGAGCTGCAGTCACATCACCTAGCCTATGACTCTATGTATCTACAACCTTCCTTCTTGGTTGTGCATGAAGCGTAAGTTCATTTGATGCTAGTGCTTATATAAGGCCCGAAGCAACCCGACAACGACATTGATGTGTACCTAAGGACATTAGTTGAAGAACTCTTACAATTGTGAGGAAAACCAGGTGTACGTGTGTGGGATGAGGACAAACAGGAGCCATTTGACCTACGAGCGCTACTTTTCGTAACCATCAATGATTGGCCTACTCTTAGTAACCTTTCAGGATAAACAAACAAGGGATACAAGGCATGCACACACTATTTAGATGATACTGAAGCTACATGTTTGCATAAATATAAGAAGGTTGTGTACATGGGGAATCGTCAATTTGTTCCGACCAATCATCAAGTAAGAAAGAAAGACAAACATTTTAAAGGTGAGGCGGATCACCGGAAGAAGCCTAACCTCCCTACTGGTGATGATGTATTTGATATGGTCAAGGACATAGAAGTAATCTTTGGAAAGGGTCCTGGCAGTTAACCTATTCCGAACGACGTCGCTACCAGACACGCGCCCATGTGGAAGAAGAAATCTATATTTTGGGAGCTACCCTATTGGAAAGTCCTACATGTCCGCTCTTCAATCGACATGATGCATGTGACGAAGAATCTTTGTGTGAACCTGCTAGGCTTCCTAGGCATGTATGGGAAGACAAAAGATACATTAGAAGCAAGGGAGGACCAACAACGTATGAAAGACCCACAAAACATGCATCCACATAACAAGACGGATAAAGGGCGTCACTTAAGTCCTGCCAGCTACACGCTTACGAAAGCAGAGAAGAAAATCTTTTTAAAGTCCTTTACAGTATCAAGGTGCCGTCTGGATTCTCGTCTAATATAAAGGGGATAATAAATATGGCTGAGAAAAAAATCCAAAACCTGGAATCTCATGACTGTCACGTGATTATGACATAGTTGCTTCCGATTGCATTGAGGGGGCTTATACCGGAAAATGTTCGAGTACCCATTGTGAAGCTATGTGCATTGCTCAATGCAATATCTTAGAAGGTGATCAATAAAGATATTCTGACAAGGTTACGGAAGGATGTGGTCCAATGTCTTGTTAGTTTTGAGTTGGTGTTCCCACCATCCTTCTTCAATATTATGACGCATCTCCTGGTTCACCTAGTTAAAGAGATTTCCATCTCGGTCCTATATTTCTACACAATATGTTCCCCTTTGAGAGGTTCATGGGAGTGTTAAAGAAATATGTTCATAACCGTGCTAGGCCAGAAGGAAGCATCTCCAAGGGCTACGGAATAGAGGAGGTCATTGAGTTCTGTGTTGACTTTATTCCTGACCTTAAGCTGATTGGTGTTCCTGAATCGCGGCATGAGGGGAGACTGAGTGGAAAAGGCACACTGGAAAAGAAAGCAATGATATGTAGGGACGAGCAATCTTTCACTCAAGCACACTACACGGTTCTACAGAATTCCACCTTGGCAGCTCCGTATATCAAGGAACACAAGAATTTTGTATGCTCCAACAACCCGGGAAAGCCTAACTCCTGGATTAGAGATGAACACATGAAGACTTTTGGCAGTTGGTTGCGAACACATCTAATGAATGACACCACTATTGGAGATCATCTCTACTTGTTGGCGGGGTCACCATATTCTACTATATTGAATTACCAAGGGTACGAGATAAATGAGAATACATTTTACATGACCGCCCAAGATAAAAAGAGCACCAACTAGAACATTGGTGTCCGCTTTGATGCAACCGACGAGAATGGGAAAAAGGACACATAAGTATGGTTACATAGAGGATATATGGGAACTTGACTATGGAGTTTCTTTTAAGGTCTTGTTTCAGTGCAAATGGATCAACCTGAATGGAGAAGGGGTAAAGGTAGACCAGTTGTACGGAATGATAACAGTGGATCTCAATAATCTTGGTTACAGAGACGAACCATTCTTCCTAGGAAAAAAGAAAAAAAATAAGCAAACGAATATATCACACGATGAGTCGAAGCGTCACATAGTTCTTTCAGGGAAAAGAAACATCGTGGGATTCAAGGACAAGACAGACATGTCAGAAGATTATAATAAGTTTGATAAAATTCCGCCCCTTATAGTGAAAACTGACCCAAGCATCCCGTTAAGCAAAGAAGTTGCTCCATGGTTACGGCCGAAGCGATCATAAGCAAAGGAAATACACCAAGATGTGTTCATGGCCTCATATTGTGTATCTCTAGTTCATATTATGTGACATAGTTGCAAGGAAAACTACCAAACTTGGTATATTGATTATGTCTCAAAAAACCTTCACAAAATGACCTATCATGTTCGAGGTTTCTTGGCTTTCGGTCCAAATGACCAATGTTACATGCATAATTGAGGCATAGTTTGTGATACTGTGCCCATATTGTGCATGCATGTGCATCTTGGGATGGTGAACAATGTTGCAGGAGGAAGTTTTATTTTTTGTCTCATGGAAAAGCCATTTTCTATTTTCCGAGTGCCAAAATCAGGGCGTTTTGTGAAGCAACACCAAATGTTAAATAAAAAATAGTACCACCTCATTTTTGAAAAATACTTGACCACCTTACATGAACAATATCCCAACCTGGGATTTTAAAAAATTTATGTCCATCCCTGGAGAAAAAGACAAATGTATGCTGAATTGGTAGGAAGTGGGTCCAGTTTGAACTACAGGTACATGATCTAATGCTCGTGATTTTTTGAAAAAAATCATTTTTAGACTCATAATGTGATGTTTTTTCAGAGATCCAACGCAAGTTTTAACGAGGCTCATCCCCTATCTTCATGCCCGTCGTTATGACCATAGTTGGAAACGTGTAAATTTTGAAACGGGCATAAGAAATTCAAAAACAGTCCAAACAATATAAATCCTTCGCGTGGTGTCATATTATGTGACATAGTTTCAAGAAAAAGTACCAAACTTGGTACATTGATTATGTCTCAAAAAATTAATAAGCAGGAGAGAAAATGGGTGATAGTAGATGCTGGATAGAGAGAAAGCCAGCTGCTACTCATTTGGGGCCTAGTAGGCGGTCTCGTCGATGGGCGCCACTTTGGGCACGTCGACCAGGAACATGTCGAGATCCTGGTTCCATGGGTTCTCTTCGGCATCATCAATGGTGCACAACGTCCTCCACACGGCGCTGTTTCACTTGAATCCAGAGCCGAATGCGATTTGCCAAATGCGGTCTCCCTTGTTGATCCGGCGCTTAGCCTCGCAGTATGCAAGGTCGTACCAGAGGGAGCTACTGTAGGTGTTTCTGAACCTATAGAGCATCATCCTAGATGGCTCCCATGTGCCATGGGCTGAGCTTGAGGCTGGCCTCGAGCTCGTCGAGGACGCCCCTACCTCCGACGTGGATGCAGAAGTGGTCGAGTGCGAGCTTGACTTCTGGCAGGTAGGCCTTGACCTGCGCACAGAACACCTTCTTGAGGACGACGGTGGCGAGGAAGCGGAGCTTCTCGGACATGGGCAGCACGAGCGCGCCGAGCGTGGTGATGTTGGTCTTGAGCACCTTGCTGGCAACGACCATGAGCTCCTTAGAGAGGGACACCCCGACCTCGCCGACGTCGTCCTCCTCCTAGGGACGCAAGTGTAGCTCTGGTCGTGTGCTCAATGGTGGGTGCACACCGTTTGGATCAGCTGGTACTTGGACCAGGCCCGGTCTCCCGCCTGGTTGGAGAGCAGGATCGCTGCACCGCCGACATGGAACAACGTGTTGGTCACCAGCATCGGACGGTTGTTCCCCATGTCGGAATTGAGGGTGATGTTCTCGGTTCTCACCACCACCACATACGTGTTCCGGTGCACCTGCCACGCCACACAAGAATTAATTAGCCACGTCCGACCTACTAATATGGTCGGCCAACACAACTTCAGGGGCGTTGTGGCTCTTGGAAAACGTGCTCATGATGTGCATACAGTTGATACATTGCAAATGTATCTATAATTTATGATGCTCCATGCTTGGTTTTATCTACTTTCTTGTGTTTTGTCCACACTTCGGAGTACTTTTCATATGATTTCTTGGACTAACCTATTAACAAGAGCCACAGTGCTAGCTGCTTGTTTTCTGCTGTTTTTGGTTCCAGGATAGTCAGAAAATGAATATTATCAGAATTGGACGGGACAAAAGCCAAATTGCCTATTTTTCCGGAAGACATCTGATGCCAGAATACGAGACGGAGAAGAGCTGGGGGTCGGCCACACCACCTGGCCGCGCGGCCAGGCCTGGCCCGCGCCAGGGGGTGGTCTGGCCAACCCCAGCACCCCCTCGGCCTCTCCTTCCGCCTATATATTGCCCTCGGGACCAAAACCCTAGGTACCCGATCAAAAATCCATAGAAGAGTCTGTAGCCACCGTCATCTCCATCCCTAGATCGGGAGGGATCTGAAGCTCTTCCCGGCACCCTATCGGAGAGGGGAATTCACCCTGGAGGCCTTCTTCATCATCATGCAAAACTCCGGTGTGATGCGTGAGTAGTTCATCTCTGGACTACGGGTCCATGTAGTAGCTAGATGGCTGGTTCTCCTCCTTTGTGCTTTCATGTCTAGATCTTGTGAGCTCCGTTCATGATCAAGATCATCTATTTGTAATTCTGCATGTTGTGTTTGCGGGGATCCAATAGATATTGAGATGCTATTTCAGATTGATTATTGATTCTATCATGTCTTTGTTATTTGTGATCTTGCTTGCTTTCCATTCTTAGTAGCTATCTTGGCCAAGTAGATGCTAGCAACTCCAAGAGTTAGTATTTATGCTCGATAGTGGGTTCATGCCTCTGGTAATGGGGAAGTGACAGAAATCTCTAAGGTACTAGATGTGTTGTTGCTACTAGGGAGAAAACAACAATCCTTTGTTCATAGAACAATCGTATTGTTTACATTATACGCAATTCGTAAAGCAATAATCTTTTGCTTGCAACTTAATACTGGAGGGGGTTCGGATGATAACCTGAAGGTGGATTATTAGTCATAGATGCAGTTGGATGGCGGTCTATGTATAATGTTGTAATGCCCAATCATGTTCCAAAGGAGTCAAGATGATTAGTATATGCATGTATTGCTTTCTCGATGTTTGTCAATTGCCCCGCTGTAATTTGTTCACCCAGCATGTTATCTATCTTAAGGAGAGCCACCTGTAGTGAACTATGGATCCCGATCCTTTCTTTTACATACAATCTACAAACTGTTTACTGTTTTGTGTTTATGTTCTACAAACTATTATTTCCTTCCATTTGATATGTTTAATCCTTTGTTTTCAGCAAAACCGGTGAGATTGACAACCTCATCGCAAGTTGGGGGCAAAGTTCTGTGGTTGTGTTGTGCAGGTCTCCACGTTGCTACTAGCACCGGTAGTGTGCCCTGCCAAGGCTCAGCTAGCAACACCTTTGGGGTGTTTCCTTGCTCCTACTGGTTCGATTAAACCTTGGTTTCGTACTGAGGGAAAACTTGCTGCTGTGCTCATCATACCTTCCTCTTGGGGTTCCCCAACGAGCTCGATATATTTTGGGCCATCAACGGCCTTTCACAATGGTGTTTCTTAGCATGATATCATAGACATTTTGCTTATGCGGCATATCATTTAATGAAGAGAGAGGTGGTCCTTGTATCTTAGAGCAAGGTTAATAATATAGCCAGCAGCCGGCTATAAGGCCTTTCACAATGGACCGTTTCTTCGCGCGCTATCATAGGCACTAACATATTCTAAGAAATGGTCACTCTAATGGGATGTTTCTTAAGTGTGTATCTTATAGGTTCATGCATTTAATAATTTGGGGCTCATGCATGCATATGATTGGGCTAGCCAATTTTTATGCCTATGGTTGCGTGCAGGAGGTGTAGCTTAGCTAAGACCTTTCACAATGGGAGGTTTTTGGCATGGTATCATAGGAAAATTGCTTATGTGGCACTATACTTAATGAGGAGAGATAGTGGTGTTGTAGCTTAGCTAAGATACAAGTTTGCACGAAACCATAGGCAAAAAAGAATGGCTAGCCCAATGGTATGCCCACAAATCACCAAAATCATTAAATGTAAAGACAACACCTAAGATACAATCTATTGGAAGAGTAGTCTCTTAAGTATTTATTTTGCCTATGATAACATTTTAACAAACACTCCATTGTGAAAGTCCTAAGATACAACACCACTCTCTTTCATCATTAACTATGGTGCCACATAAGCAAATTGCCTAGGATATAGAGCTAAGATACACCCATTGTGAAAGGGCATGCCAATTGAAACAAGCACATGGTAAAATCAAGAGATGAGTTTGGGATCCCACTCCAAAACTGTGTCACATGTGCTTTCTTTGTACCCTTCAATTCAGAAAGTTCTCAAAAGGATTGGAAAAGAGTATCATAGTGCGGAGGCTATTGGAGCTCAAACTATGTTGACAGTATTTGAGTCATTCGAGTTCATTTTTATGCTACACTTGTTGGATGAAATATTTGGACACACTGATCTCTTGACCCAAGCTTTGCAAAGGAGGGACCAAGACATTGTGAATGCTATTGATATGCTTGTTCTCACTAAGCAAGAAGTGTTAAATCTGCGAGAAGATAGTGGATGGAAATATTTTCTTTAAAAGGTTGAGGCTTTTTGTTTGAAGCGTAAAGTCAAAGTCCCTGACATGGATGCACATTATAAGCCTGTTCATAGATCTAAAAAGTCTTCAAGAATGTTAATAATCTCCACCACTTTCGTGTTGATATATTTTTTGGTCTCATTGATAGGTGATGACCCACAAGTATAGGGG
Source organism: Avena eriantha (assembly GCA_910589775.1). NCBI lineage: Eukaryota > Viridiplantae > Streptophyta > Magnoliopsida > Poales > Poaceae > Avena > Avena eriantha. The sequence goes on along the minus strand of OU342741.1, from coordinate 6,635,190 downwards.
GTGTATCGCAGTATTTTCGAGGGAAGTGAAACCCAATTTATTGATTCGACACAAGGGGAGCCAAAGAATATTTATAAGCCTTAACAACTGAGTTCTCAATTCAGCTACACCTGGAAACAATCTTGCTCACATCAGTTTATCAGTAGAAACAGTTTTGTAGTAGGAATAGTAAAGTAACAGCAGTAGTAAAGCAAAGATAGTAGTAACAAAAGCAGTAAACAGTGGGATTCGAGTGCGGTAGGCATAGGGATGGATGGACGGGCGTTGCATGGACAAGAAAATTCACATAGCAATCAGAACATAGGGCAATTGCAGATAAATAAGATAAAGCATCCAAGTACTAGACAATCCTAGGCATGTGTTCCATATATAGTCATACGTGCTCGCAATGAGAACTTGCACAACATATTTTGTCCTGCCAGCCCGTTTGCAGCGGGGCTCTAGGGAACTACTGGCAATTAAGGTGCTCCTTTTAATAGAGCACCGGAGCAAAGCATTAACACTCCGTGAACACATGTGATCCTCACATCAAAGCCATTCCCTTTCGGTTATCCCGATTTCTGTCACTTCGGGGCCATAGGTTCTGGACAACAACGTGTGTATACAACTTGTAGATAAGACCAAAAATAATACTATCATAATGAATCAATAACATGTTCAGATCTGAAATCATGGCACTCGGGCCCTAGTGACAAGCATTAAGCACAACAAGTTGCAACAAAGTCATAAAGCACTAATAAAGATACTAGGCACCATGCCCTAACAATCTGATGCCATTACATGAACGATCTCATCTAATCCCTACCATCCCCATAGCCTACAGCGGGGGATTACTCTCTCATATATGGGGGAAACATGGATGGTCGATGGAGAAAGCGATGGTGATGATGATGGCGATGATCTCCTCCAATTCCCCGTCCCGGCAGGGTGCTAGAACGGAGTTTCTGGTGCTGTTTCGTGGAATCTGGTGGTGGCGGCGGAGCGGAACTCCTTCTGGAAAAACGTCGAACCCCCCGAAGTTTTTAGGTCAGAAGGCTCCTTATAGGCGAAGAGAGAGGCCGAGGGGGTGCCTGGGGGTCCCACACCACCCCCTGGCGTGGCCTGGCCTGTCCCGCGCCACCAGGTGGTGTGGCCACCCCCTGGCTCTTCGCCGTCTCATATTCTGGCTCCTGGAGCCTTCAGGTGAAATAGGATTTTTGGCATATTTTCCGGGTTTCCTGATAGTTGGTTTTCTTCACAAAAAGTAGACACCAAGGCAATTCTATTGAAAACAGCGTCAGTCCGCGTTAGTTGCATTCAAATCACACAAGTTTAGAGGAGAAACAATAGCAAAAGTGTTCGGGAAAGTAGATACATTTTGGACGTATCAACTCCCCCCAAGCTTACCTTATTGCTTGTCCTCAAGCAATTCAGTTGAAAACTGAGTGCGATAAAAGAACTTTCACGAACACATTTGCTTCATAAGATGTAAATATTCTCAGCAATGTGATCGACTACTTAAACAGTTCATAATAAAGAGTATGCAACTGAATCTACTTAATAGTCATTACAATCTATGAAGAGATTCCAACTCAAGAATAATAAGTAGCATGAGGCACAAACATAAGCAACATTACAATGCTCATAGAAAGGTATGATAGAGTGGTATCTCGCTTGCCTTTGATTATGAATGCCAAGGCACCTCTGAAGTGTAAGTGATGACTAGAAGTAAATAATCAAGTAATGGAACAAACATAAAGAATGACGACTATGCTCTCAAGAAGGTGCTCAAAGAATATGTGGAGACTCAACAAGGAAATGAAAAAGGTTTTGAAAAGTTTGAAAGGCTTCCAAATGCTGAAAGTACGATACTCGTTAGCTTTGAGCTCTCATTGCCCCTATCATAAGCATCTTTAATGTGGTTAAGGTGAAAGTGACACAACTAAGAGGATATGCTTGACACGTTATAAATCGAAGTCTCATGCCCCTTACTTACGAAGACCGATCCTCATGCTACTCAACTTCAGTCACAAGTAAGCTCTTATCATTGTAAGTATATACGTATCATAGAGAACCGCCAACGGGGTACCCCTTGCACATGACACGGGAGCTATCCCATAATCAAAATACAAGGCAAGCAGACAATGAGCATCTCAACGATCTTTTTATTAACTATGTGCATAGATTTTTATTGAGGATGCTTCATAGAATGCTCATTATGGTTATGCTGCAAGTTTCCACCATGATTAGGCATGGCTTAGGCTAGCGGTCCAGGCATTTCTCTAATATACATACAAACTCCGTGATCTTACAAGTTCCACTTTTATTTCACACCACTAGGATCCACAAGCAAAAGAACATGATATCAACTAGGTACAAAGTACCTATGAAGCGTTGAAAGCGGTCCCCATGATACATGGTTCTGCTAACTTCAACTCATAAAGCGCAAGCATATGCGCAACAAAGAAGGACGCAATGGTCCAGGTTTATTAATTGCAAGAAAATAAAGTGTGCCATCAAGTTCGTGAGAGCATTACTAACTAACTTTCTCATAACAAGCAAACATTTTATTCGGAAGAAAACAAGGCATATTGGATATGCACGGAGGTAGAAAATGATGCTAATGGGTAGGTATGGTGGACACTTTGGAAATATATGGTTTAGGGAGTTAGGAACTTGAGTAAAACATACTCAGTGAAAGTGAAGGCTAGCAATAGTAAGGGAGCGACAAACGAGAGAGCAATAGCTTGCAACAAAACAGGACTACTCATGGCATGAAAGTGATTCAAGATCCTCAAGGCAAAATAATTCATCAAGGCTTAACTGATTATTACAGTCATGTGCATGCGTGAGCATGTGCCAAGTCAATCAAATGAAACATTCAGAGGAGGATACCACGGTGTCATACCAATTTATGAATAGAGAAATGCAAGCAAACATTCATAAGACATGCTACAAACTATTAGCGAGCTGGAGCTAATCATAAGAAAGCAAGAACTACTGAGCATCCAAAGATAACATACACCCTACATGAACAGACTAAGCATGCTCACATTGATGAGTATATGTACAACAATGAAAACAAATAGAGTTCGTTACCAGCCTCTTACCACGCCTCAAGTTGTCATTGATCCTCATTATTGATCTTCACTTGTGTGGCTTGAATAATAATATGAAACCAATATCCACTAAGGACTGCCGAACCCTGTAGCAAACTCGCAAAAACCAAAGAAGAACGACAAATATTTTTGGTGTTTTCGATTTTTAAACAAGAACCAAAAGAGAAAAACAAGCAAAGCAAAAATATTTTTGGGTTTTTTGAAAAGTTCAAACAAAGCAAAAAGGGAAAAGCAAACCAAGGCAAAAAGAAGAAGTAAAACAAAGAGAAACAACATAAATATTTTTGGTCTTTTGTGTTTTTAGAAAGCAAAAGCAAAGAAGAACGAAAACTAAAAAGAGAACGAAAACATGAATATACAAAGTACCAACGCAACATGATATGGAGATGAGTGCGGTGTCGGCGTACCTCCCCCCAAGCTTAGGCTTTTGGCCTAAGTGGGTATCAATCCAAGTACGAATAGGGGTTCCAAGCGGGCATATCTTGGTAAGAATGGTTGTAGTTGGGCCCATGAGAAGAATAAGAAGCTCCCCAATCATAAGCGGGCTGCTGATATGAAGATTCTCCCTCATACGAGGGCTGGACCGAATCATCCGTGACCTCCCTTCCAGTGTCCTGCTCCTCTTGGGAGAGCTCTCCCAAATACGTGTCAAGTTCCTCCTCAGTGAGGGACCATCCTTCCCTATTATCAAGGTTAAACAAAACAGGTGCAGGCAAAAGAACAACACGCTCGGACTTGCTCTTTCTCCAACCAGCTTTGAGAAAGGTTATTTCATAAGATAACTCACTCATACTAGCCCACGAGGAAACAAATTTATGCTATATCATGGAATTAAGATCAAGCCTTTCTATGGTAAACTGTAGGTCTAGATGATGAGGCACTAAACCATGCAATGCTAGTAAACGAGAAGCAATGAGGCCTCCACAAATTCCCCCTTTCTCGCTGTTAGCAGCAAGACAGAAAGCTATCAAAGCACCCAAGTTGTAAGACCTATCTCGTCTAATAGCAGCAGAGATAAATGCTAGATCGAACGAAGATAACTTATTGGCAGTTTTCCTAGCAAGAACACACTTGGCAATAAAGTAGGCAAAGTAGCGAATGGAGGGAAGATGAATGTTATGGATTTTTCCATTCTCCTTCGAGAAGCTACTCCCTTGGCAAATTTCTGCATATAAATCCATGAGTGGTTCAGGTCTCTCCTTAATCTTCCTACATGATCCCCATTGAGGTACCTTAATAGCCTGCATTAGAAACCAAAGTGTGGAAATCTTGTAGAATTCCTACAGCTCTCATGAACTCAGAGCATAGATAAATGGAGGGATAAACTTCATCCTCCCGGTGGACCTTCATGACCTCAGGCACCCAGAGCTCATGTTGGTTTAGGTTGTCTTCACTCATCTTCTATTCTGAAATTTAAACACCTTCATGACCTCAGGCACCCAGAGCTCAAGTGATTGCAAAGTAAATATAATGAAGAATTCTACTCATAGGGACTTGCAAGAGGCCTAAACATGCATCAAAACTATATCTCTAAGCATCAAACAAGCTTACAAGCTCTCATAACCAGTCACCTACAGCAGCAAAATACTCAACATATAATCCACTAAACACAAATCTATTTGGACAAGGGGAGGAGTCACATACCAGGGAACAAATGCTCCAAATTTCAGCAAGAAAGTTGGGCTGAGCAAGGAGATCGGAAAAATCGAGAGCAAACACAGCAAGAACGCGATTTTGAGATATGAACTGGAGCTTACTCGGGAGAGAGAAGAAAGTGGCAGGTGAGAGAGTTAGTGGGGGGCCAGGGGTGGCCCACACCAATGCATGGCGCCACCCAAGGCTAGCCGCGCCACCATGTGGTGTGCCTGCCTGGTGGGCCCCCCTGGTACCTCCCATGTACTCCTCTGCCCATTTTTCACGTAAAAATTTAATATGAATTTTCTAGAATTTTTCGAGACACTTTATTTTTGGGCAATTTTCAGAAATAGAAGAATGATTTTTCTGACACACATATTTTTTTTATTTTGGGAAACATGATGCAAGGACAAAACAAGGCTAGAACTACAGAAGTTCTAGCATGCAAGAAACTAACAACAAAAAGAAAACTAAACAAAAGCAAAAACTAAAATGCAAAGGATAGAAATAAACGGAGATAATCATAATGAAAACATTGTTTTGTTCAATGGAATCCTTTTGTTAACAAGGTTGATCAAGTATTGCTACCAGAACAATTGCATATGAGACAAAACTTTGTACTCCACTAATGATTATGTTACCTTAACCTTGATAGCCATGGTCCCAATCATAATAGTTTCAAAATTTTCTCTTGGTATGGGACAATATATTTCTCCAACTTGAATGCCTTCAACATGTTCAATTAAATTCAAACCATAAGTCCTTTCAATCTTCTTGGGGAAATAGACAGTATGTTCCTTGTCATTAACATTGAAGATCACCTTTCCTTGATTACAATTAATAATAGCTCCTGCGGTATTAAGAAAAGGTCTCCCAAGAATAATAGACATATTATCATCTTCGGGCATTTCAAGCACAACAAAATCAGTTAATATCAAACAATTGTGAGCCACGTGAACAGGTACATCCTTGATGGGATCGTAGCATGGAAAACAAAAAAATTCTACCGCAAGAACGAACAAAACCCAGATCTAATCTAGATAAAAGCCAAGATCTAATCTATTAGACATGTGCAACGAGATAGATCTGTACTAACCCTTGTAGATCCCAAAGCATTACGAGATTTCGGATCTCGTGGTTGATGTAGTCGATCACTTGCCGATCTCAAGATCGAGTGGACGATCCTTTCGGCGCCGCGTTCCGGCAGCGCTTCCGCAGTCGGTCACACGTACGGAGTCGAAGCAGACCTTCCTCTCCTCGTTCCAGCGAGCAGCGGAAGTAGTAGATCTTCTCCACGGAATCCCAGCAGCACGACGGCGTGGTGGTGGTGGTGGAGTAGAGAATTCTGCAGGGCTTCGCCTATGCCTGAGCAGAAGAAAGGAGGAGAGAGACGGCTAGGGCTTGGAGTGGAGAGGGCCAGGGGGTGGCGCCCCCACCCCTCTATTTAAAGGGGGGAGGCGCCATGGGGAGGTAGAGTCCTTGTAGGACTCCCCTCTCCCTTGGCCGGCGGATTGGGAGGGGGGGAGGAGTCCTCCTCCCCCACGACTCCTTGTCTTGCCCCACAAGGACTCCTTGATCCTTTCTTGGTTTTCAAGCAAACTCCAAGAAATCTTCCAGAACCTTCCGGAACATTCCGAAACCTTCTAGAATCCTCATACAAATACTCCGGAACATTTCCTAACTCAGAAAATGATCCCCAATATATGAATCTTATTCTCCGGACAATTCCGGATCTCCTCGTGACGTCCCGAATCCAATCTGAGGCTCCGAACAACATTCAGTCTCCAACGCACATTCCATATCTACTTAAAACAACTTCGAACCTTAAGTGTGTCACCCTACGGTTCGTGAATATGCAGACATGATGGAGACACCTCTCCGATCAATAACCATCAACGGGACCTGGAGATCCATAATGGCTCCCACATACTCAACTATGACTTCGTGATCGATAGAACCATTAACATACGAAACCAATTCCCTTTGTCACGCGATACTATACTTATCCGAGGTTTGATCGTCGGTATCTCCATACCTAGTTCTACCTCGTTACTGATAAGTACTCTTTACTCGTTCCATGATATGTCATCCCTTGTGACCTAGTCACATGCTTGCAAGCTAACTAGATGACATTCCACCGAGAGGGCCCAGAGCATATCTATCCGTCATATGGATGGACAAATCCCAATCTTGGTCCATGCGCTTCAACACATACTTTCAGAATACCCAATGACACCTTTATGACCACCCAGTTACGAAGCGGTGTTTGATGTCATCAAAGTACCCATCCGGTGATGGTGATTAACATAACCTCATGGTCGAAGGATTAGGTTACTATGTATTTTAAAGCTTATAGCAAACGAACTTAATGACTTGATCTTATGCTATGCTTACTACGGGTGTGTGTCCATCACATCATTCTCCTAATGATATGATCTTGTTATTAATGACATCCAATGTCCATGATCAGGAAACCATGATCATCCATTAATCAACAAGCTAGTTTAACAAGAGGCTTACTAGGGACTCTTTTATGTTTACAAAACACACAAGTATTAATGTTTCCGGTTAATACAATTATAGCATGGGATGTAAACATTTATAATAAACATAAAGATATAATAATAACCACTTTATTATTGCCTCTTGGGCATATCTCCAACAGTCCTCACATATACCCACAGGAATAGTGGTAGATTTATCAGCCATTTGCAAAGATATATCAGTTGGTATTAATTTTTCAAGTTGGAGCCTCTTATAGAGAGAGAAAGGCATAACACTAACTCCAGCTCCCAAATCACACAAAGCAGTTCTAACATAACTGTTCTTGATAGAGCAAGGGATAGTTGGAATCCCCGGGTCTCCAAGTTTCTTAAGAACCTTACCATTGAAGGAATAATTAGCAAGCAAAGTAGAAATTTCTTCATTAGGGATCTTCCTTTTATTCGAGACAATGTCCTTCATATACTTTGAGTAAGGAGGCAATTTAATAGCATCAGTCAAAGGAATTTGCAAGAATAAAGGCTTCATCCACTCACAAAACTTATTATAATGTTCATCCTCCTTTGACTTGTGTTTCTTATCAGGGAAAGGCATAGGTTTTTGGACCCAAGGTTCTCTTTCACTACCATGTTTCTTAGCAATAAAATCTTCTTTGGTGTATTTAGTATTCTTAGTGTGGTTTTCAGGTTCTTCCTCAACTTTCTCTTCATTAGGAGCAACATTTTCTTCATTACCACTTTCAGTTTCAGCATCAGAGATAGATATACTATTAGGATCTATAGCAGGTTCAGAGGGTTCTACAATAGTTTTATGTTTCTTTTTCCTTTTGTTACGAGTAGAACCACTATTTTCAGCTTGTTGAGAATCCTGCTCAATTCTTTAGGGATGCCCCTCAGGATATAGAGGATCCTGGGTAGCAGCACCACTTCTAGTTCTAATTTCATAAGCATGTTTTTCTTTAGCAGCATTAACTAACAAGTCGTTTTGCACTTTAACGAGTTGATCTATTTGAGTTTGAACCATTTGAAAGTGTTTAACAATCATTTTAACATCATTAGCGGTTCTTTCCACAATATCTTTCAACTCAACAATAGCTCTAGTGTTTTCCATTAGATGATTTTGCACCCTTTTATTAAAGTTATCTTACTTAACAATAAAGATATCAAATTCTTCTAAGCATTGCTCAGGAGGTTTAGAGTAAGGGATATCACCTTCATCAAAGTGTTGGAGAGAGTGTACCTCAATAGTGGATGAATAGGGAATAGGCTTACATAATTCTTCTATAGGAGGTAAATTCTTGACATCTGCAGCTTTAATTCCCTTCTCCTTAAGACATTTCTTAGCTTCCTTCATCACTTCATCATTTAATTCAAAAACTCCCCTCTTCTTTGATGTTGGAATAGGCACAAGAATAGATGGTTCAGGTACAATTACTTCAGGTATAGCTTGTTTAGAAGGAGTCCAATCTTCATAATTCTTGCTTCTTTTAGCCATTAATTCCTCAGCTTCCTTAGGAGTCCTATTCCTGAAAACACAATCAGCACAACTATCTAGATATGTCCTAGATTCCTCAATTAGTCCATTATAAAATATATCAAGAAGCTCATTCTTAGGTAATAGACTTCCAGCTTGTGCATGAATCAAAGCACAAAACCTTGCCCAAGATTCAGGCAATACCTCTTTTTCTCCCTGTTTAAATTCAAAAAGTTCCTGCAAAATAGCATGTCTAGCACTAGGAGGAAAATATTTCTGCAGGAAAGTACTAATCAAGCACTCAGCGCTATCAATAGATCCAGGAGGTAAATTACTAAACCAAGTTTTAGCTTCTCCTTTCAGTGAAAAGGGAAAAATCTTTGCAACAAAGTAAGTACGCATCTTAATATCATCAAAAAACAAGCCACTCATGGTAGAAAGTTCATTCATATGTGCTACCACACTTTCATTCTTAGTCCCACAAAAAGGTTCTTTCTCGACAATATCTATGTAAGATAGATCGAGAGAAAAATCATAATCTTCATCTATAATGTTTATGGGAGAAGCAACAAACTTAGCATCAGGAGACAATTTGGGTCTAATAGTACGCCTCTCAAGGAGACTCTTAGCAGCGCTCCTATCATGGGTGTTTTTACATTCTTTAATAAACTCATCGGTCATCTCAACATAACCATCTTCAATATCATAACTCTCACCAGACTCAGGTGAGCTAACAGGTGTGGTAGTGTCTTCATTAGGAGTTTCGGTATTTCCAGCTATAGTTCTAGCAATCGTAGCATCTAGGAAAGGACTTAATGAACCACTCTTATCAAGCACAGTAGAAGCAGCATCATAAGCATCAGAAGTTTCAGATTCAACAGTAGTAGCAGTGTGTGTAGCATGTGTATGTGGTGGTGTAAGGAACTTACTCAAAACAGACGGTGAATCAAGAGCAGCAGAGGTGTTCAGAACCGTACCTCTTCTTGTAGTGGATGGTAAAATGGGAACCTTGCCATCACGAGACTTACCCATGATGGATGGATAGCAGCGAACAATAGAGAATCCAAGTGAACTTGATAAATAAAGCTATGCTCCCCGGCAACAGCGCCAGAAAATAGTCTTGATGACCCACAAGTATAGGGGGTGTATCGCAGTATTTTCGAGGGAAGTGAAACCCAATTTATTGATTCGACACAAGGGGAGCCAAAGAATATTTATAAGCCTTAACAACTGAGTTGTCAATTCAGCTGCACCTGGAAACAATCTTGCTCATAGCAGTTTATCAGTAGCAATAGTTCTGTAGTAGGAATAGTAAAGTAACAAAAGTAGTAAAGCAAAGATAGTAGTAACAAAAGCAGTAAACAGTGGGATTCGAGTGCGGTAGGCATAGTGATGGATGGACGGGCATTGCATGGACAAGAAAATTCACATAGCAATCAGAACATAGGGCAATTGCAAATAAATAAGATAAAGCATCCAAGTACTAGACAATCCTAGGCATGTGTTCCATATATAGTCATACGTGCTCGCAATGAGAACTTGCACAACATCTTTTGTCCTGCCAGCCCGTTTGCAGCGGGGCCTCTAGGGAACTACTGACAATTAAGGTGCTCCTTTTAATAGAGCACCGGAGCCAAGCATTAACACTCCATGGACACATGTGATCCTCACATCAAAGCCATTCCCTTCCGGTTATCCCGATTTCTGTCACTTCGGGGCCATAGGTTCCAGACAACAACGTGTGTATACAACTTGCAGATAAGACCAAAAACAATACTATCATAATGAATCAATAACATGTTTAGATCTGAAATCATGGCACTCGGGCCCTAGTGACAAGCATTAAGCACAACAAGTTGCAACAAAGTCATAAAGCACTAATAAAAGATACTAGGCACCATGCCCTAACAATCTGATGCCATTACATGAACGATCTCATCCAATTCCTACCATCCCCATATCCTACAGCGGGGGATTACTCACTCATAGATGGGGGAAACATGGATGGTCGATGGAGAAGCGATGGTGATGATGATGGCGATGATCTCCTCCAATTCTCCGTCCCGGCAGGGTGCCAGAACAGAGTTTCTTGTGCTGTTTCGTGGAATCTGGTGGTGGCGACAAAGCGGAACTCCTTCTGAAAAAACGTCGAACCCCCCCGAAGTTTTTAGGTCAGAAGGCTCCTTATAGGCGAAGAGAGAGGCCGAAGGGATGCCTGGGGGGCCCACACCACCCCCTAGCGCGGCCTGGCCTGGCCCGCGCCACCAGGTGGTGTGGCCACCCCTGGCTCTTCTCCGTCTCGTATTCTGGCTCCTGGAGTCTTTGGGTGAAATAGGATTTTTGGCATATTTTCCGGGATTTTTCCTGATAGTTGGTTTTCTGCATAAAAAGTAGACGCCAAGGAAATTCTGCTGAAAGCAGCGTCAGACCGTGTTAGTTGCATTCAAATCACACAAGTTTAGAGGAGAAACAATAGCAAAAGTGTTCGGGAAAGTAGATACATTTTGGACGTATCAATAGGCAATATCAAGAGCTCGAAAATAGGTTTGATGAGGTAAACACCCAGTTAGTTGTTTGCATGTCATCATTCAGTCCTGTTGATTCATTTGTTGCTTATGATCAAGAGAAGTTAGTCAAGCTTGCTTACTTCTATCCTAAGGATTTCTCAGAGCTAGAGTTACTGAAACTTCCTTATCAGTTGGATATGTTTGTGGCTGATATGCGTAGGGACAGAAGATTTAGAAACGTAAAAAATATTGCTGAGCTTTCTTTTATGCTTGTTGAGACAAAGAAGAATCTTTCCCATGGCATGGTTTACAAGCTTCTTAAATTGGTGCTGATTCTTCCTGTGGTGATTGCTAGTGTCAAGAGGGTCTTTTCTTCATTGTATTACGTGAATAATAAGTTGAGAAATAAAATGGGTGAGCAATTCTTGAATGATTGCTTGGTTACTTTTCTTGAGCGTCGATTCTTCTTGCAAGTAAAGGATGATGACATCGTTGCTCGCTTTCAAAAGGAAGATCGTAGCGTTAAATAAAATTTTTCATTGTTTTTATAATTGTACTTTAATGTTTGGAACATATTGTCACTACTATGAACAGTTTGTAGTTTTGTTCTTGGTTTCGTGAACCCACGTATGGATATTATATTGCTGTGTTGGATTTTTTTGACTTCGAATACCTAATACGGAAATCCTGGCTCCGCCACTGCATGCCATATCATCTAAGAGTCATCATATAGCTCACTCATATAATAGATGGGCTATTAGTTGGCTCTTGAATAGAGTTTAAGTAATATTTAATTATTTAATGCATGTATGCTATTGGCTATAGGTTACATGCAAGCCTATTTTTCTTGATTCATGTGCTATAGCCGGGCTACGGAATAAGAGCCAACTCTTCTCTCTTTCCTCTTTTCCCTCTCATCCAACTAGGACTTTTGATGATGTGCCAAATAGTATAGCCTGTTCAGTAGGAATATTATACTTGCTCTTAGCTAAGATACATCACTTATACGCTACCATAGGCAAAAAACTTAGCTAGTCCAATCACACATATGCATGAGCACCAAATCAATAAATAGAATATCTCTAAGAAACACCATCTAAGATACACCTCATTGTGACAGTTGTTTCTTAAGTTTGAATAGCTCATATGATACGTGCTAAGATACACTCCATTGGAAAAGGCCTAAGTTGATTGAGCATCGTGCGGTAAGAGCTAGCTAGCAGTACTGTTTTTTGATGTCCCTCGGGCGTGCGCACGTGTGTCGTCGTGTCGGTCCAAGGCACACATGCATCTAGCTACAAATTAAAGGAACGAATTAATCCGGCTTCATTTTGTTTTTCAGTTCCGGGTTGGGACGGAAGGGAAAGGCGTTATGGGTGCAGTCAAAGGTGTGTTGGGGGAACTAACTAACTGGAGCCGCAACATTTTGGGTGACCCGGAGAAGCGGATTAGTAGATTGAAAAAGGAGTTGGAGGCCGAAAAATATTATCAATGAGCAGGTGCATAAGGAGGAGCTATTGCGGTTCAAGCTGAGTAGATTGTAAGATCAAAAAGAGTTATACCAGAAACAAAGGGCCCATGTGTTGTGGATGAAGGGAGGTGATAGAAACACAAAGTTCTTTCACTCGTTTGCTTCGGAGAGGAAAAAGATGAATCGTATAAAAAAACTAAGGAGGGAGGACGGTGGTGTGGTGGAGGAGGAGGATGCCATGAAAGAGGTGGCAACTAACTACTTCTCAAAACTTTTTACCTCTACTGCAGGTTCCCGCATGGATGAGCTCTTGAGTCACATCGAACCAAGAGTAACAGAGGCTATGAATGAGATGCTTTGTAAGGAGTTCACATCTAAGGAACTGGCGGAGATGCTGGAGAGCATCGGTGATCTTAAAGCCCCAGGTTTAGATGGTATGCACTCACTCTTTTATAAGAAGTTTTGGGATGTGGTGGGGAAGAAAGTGACAGAGGAAGTGCTCAATGTGTTGAATGGTGGGCCAATGCCTTCGGATTGGAATGACACATGTATTGTTTTAATCCCAAAGGTACAAGAACCGGAGTGCAAGAAAGATCTTCGACCCATTAGTTTGTGTAATGTGGTGTACAAGTTGATATCCAAGATCTTGGCATGTAGACTCAAGTTAATTCTAGATGAAATCATCTCCCAAATCAAAGTGCATTCGTTCCAGGGCAGCTAATCTCGGACAATATCTTGTTGGCATATGAGTGCACACACTTCATGAAGGGGAAGAAAAAGGGTAGGGATGCATATGTGGCGGTGAAACTCGATATGAGTAAGGCATAAGATCGTGTTGAGTGGCCTTTTATTGAGAGGATGATGAGAAGGATGGGTTTTGCGGAGAAGTGGATTGATATCATTATGCTTTGTGTTACTTTGGTGAGCTACCAAGTGAAGATAAATGGATCTCTTTCTGATGTGATTATTCCCCAGATGGGGCTGCGACAAGGTGACCCATTGTCACCCTATTTGTTCTTGATATGTGCTGAAGGTTTCTTGTCTATGCTGAACATGGCGGACATCAGTGGAGAGTTGGAGGAAATTAGGATTTTTCATAATGCCCCGAGTTTCAACCATTTGCAGATGATTCACTGGTACTGATTAAAGCTAACCGTGGAAGTGTCAGGTCTCTACAGAATATGCTACAGTGAGATGTGCTCGGGACAAATTGTTAACTATGACAAGTCGTCGGTTTTATTCAGCTCAAACACAAAGGCACAGTGCAATGATAGGGTGCTTGAAGAATTAAATATAAATACGTTTAGAAGCTGATGAAATATGCTTGATCTTCAACCGCCAACACCAATTCAAGTAGATGAATCGTGTTAAATTTGTTGGCAGTCCATAAATTTGTTGGAGTAGTACTACACGATAATCAAATTAATAACCAGGAAATGTAATAACCCTCAATCAAGGTCCTAATTAATTAATTAAGGCCTACAGGTCGACATCAAATTAATGAGCAGGGAAAATGGGTGCTGGACGGACAGAAAGCCAGCTGCTAGTTTGGGGCCTGGTAGGTGGTCTCGTCGATGGGCGCCACTTTGGGCACGTCGACGGGGAGCATGTCGAGATCCTGGTTCCACGGGTTCTCTCCGGCGTCGTCGATGGTGCGCAGCGCCCTCCACACGGCGCTGTTGCACTTGAATCCGGAGCCGAATGCGATCTGCCAGACGCGGTCTCCCTTGTTGATCCGGCGCTTGGCCTCGCAGTAGGCAAGCTCGTACCAGAGGGAGCTGCTGGAGGTGTTTCCGAACCTGTAGAGCGTCATCCTGGACGGCTCCATGTGCCATGGGCTGAGCTTGAGGCTGGCCTCGAGCTCGTCGAGGACGCCCCTGCCGCCGGCGTGGATGCAGAAGTGGTCGAGCGCGAGCTTGAAGTCCGGCAGGTAGGCCTTGACGTCGGCGCGGAAGACCTTCTTGAGCACGACGGTGGCGAGGAAGCGGAGCTGCTCGGACATGGGCAGCACGAGCGGGCCGAGCGTGGTGATGTTGGTCTTGAGCGCCTCGCCGGCGACCACCATGAGCTCCTTGGAGAGAGACACCCCGACCTCGCCGATGTCGTCCTCCTCCTGGGTGACGCAGGTGTAGCTCTGGTCGTGCGCGCCGCGGTGGGTGCGCACCGTGTGGATCAGCTGGTACTTGGACCGGGCCCGGTCGGCGGCGTGGTTGGAGAGCAGGATCGCCGCGCCGCCGACGCGGAACAGCGTGTTGGTCACCAGCATCGGACGGTTGTTCCCCATGTAGGCGTTGAGGGTGATATTCTCGGTGCTCACCACCAGCGCGTACGTGTTCCGGTGCACCTGCCACGCCACACAAGAATTAATTAGCCACGTCCGATCCCATCTAGTACTCCGTATTAATAATCATCAGCAAAGAGCCTCCGCAATAATAATAAAATTTTCTGGAATGTTGGTGTATAAGCCTGGGTATTTAAGACAGAGGCAGGAGGTCCCGCTCAGTGAAGCCCTTGTCTGGAATCTCAAGTTTTTTGTCATACTAGTAGTTGTCAGCTGCCATATTTAGGCATTGTTTTTTTTTTCACCTCCTCCTCCCTCCTTTTCCAAATTATTCGCATTCTATGTCTAGTCAAAGTCAAATTTTAACTAGACTCACCATAAAACATAGTTTTATACTACACACCGTCTCGAAACAGATGTCACAAGCTACTACACTCCGTCTGAAAACAGATGTCACAAGCTTGTTAAAATTTGGCTGAATCTATATAGTACTTTGTTGAATATGCTAGGTAAAAATTTATTTCGATATTCATTCAATTTTAACAAATTCTAGACATCTATTTCGAGACGGAGAAAGTAGTATTTTGTTAAATATGCTAGGTAAAACTTTAAAATGTTTGACTTTGACCAGATCCAAAATGCAGAATAATTGCAATAGAGAGTACTCCGTCCTAAAATATAAGACGCCAAAAGATTAGTTAAAAGTCAACGATTTCTAAGTTTAATCAAGATTCTACACAAAAATACAAACATTTATCATACTGAATCAATATCATTAGGTTCGCCATAAAGTATATTTTCTTAATGTTTTCATTCAATATTGTAGATATGGCTATTTTTTCTAAATATTTAGTCAAAGGAAGTAAAATTTGATTTTTGACTAATAATTCGACGTCTTATATTTCAAAACAAAGGGAGTATAATTTGCATTGAGATAATCTAGGGTCACATAACTACTAGTACTACTACCCCACTACTAGGTCGGAGTAAATGGTCTCATTTATTCCACAGGGACATGCACCATGTGCATATGGGTCGCCCAAATTAAGGGACCAGCTAGCGCAATTGGTTAATGTGCAGTGCGCCGTGCATGCATGCATGCATTAGTAATTAGCTACTAGTCATTAATAATCCCAAATTAAGACGGCAGTGGTGTCAGTGCTGCGGCGCACGTACCTGCAGCAGTCGCTTGGCGAGGTCGATGGCAATAATGCCGGCGCTGCATCCCATGCCGCTAAGGTTGTGCGTGACGACGTCATGGCGGAACCTGTAGCGGTTGACGATGAGCGACGTGAAGGACGGCGTCGGGCTGAGGAGGCTGGAGTTGAAGATGAGCACGCCGACCTCGCCGGCGTCGAGGCCGGTCTTGCGGAGGATCTCGTCGACGACGCCGAAGATGACGGCGTGGGACTCCTCCATGGCCGTGTGGTCGCACATGTCGACGGGGAGGCGGATGAGCGACATGGGGAAGTGCGTGGCCTCGCCGAGCCCCGACCGCTCCAGCATCCGCTTCTGGAACGCCATGCTCTGCTCGCTGAACCGCCCGCACCGCGAGAAGTGGACGATCGTCTTGGCGCGGGACGCCTCCTGCTCCGCCGGCGCCTTGTACCCGGCCAGGTCCACGAGGTACACCGGCTGGGGCCGGGACGTCGCGTACGTGTACGCCGCCAGGGCCGCCGCCCAGCAGCCCAGCGCCAGCGCCGGCGCGTGGTGGTTCAGGCCGACGAGGAGGAGGAGGAGCGTGACGAGGACGACGTACAGCAGGTTGGCCTGGTTCCTGGCCGCCTGCCTCACCGTCCGCAGCAGCTCCCTATCCATGGTGGCCACCCTCCCCCTCCCTGCCTACTATTCTTGACTTTGCTGGAACTGGAATATGAGATGCAGAGCAAGCTACTACTAGTATATATGGGAGTGCGAGCAATGGCGAATACGCGTGGATTTATAGGGTTGGGGGAGGGAGGAGGGGAGCTTAACGCTGACGAGGAGGGAAAGCCGGCCTGTGCTAAAATGCATTAATAATAAATGTAGCTGTGCACGGTAACTCGTAGTGGTAGGTAGGTGCGCCGTGCTTCCATCGCCATTTACTTGGGAGTGGGGGACTTAACTGCCCGGCCCATGTGCCGCAGCAGCAAAACAGCCATCCGTGCTGGTCCTCCACGCTCTGCGCTCAGCAGCTAATGCGGCCCAATAAAATCCCTCTATTTTCTAAAATTTATATTTTTGTTTCTCGAATAAGTAAAAAAAAGCCTTTTATCCTTACTACACCCTGTGTCTTAAAAAAAAGATGTCTTAACTTTGTCTAAATACACGTACATCTAGCCATATTTTAGTGTGTAGTAATATTATTGCAAGTCCCCAGCCGCCGGCCGTCTCGGCTCCTCCCATCCTCTCTCACCCCTTTGCTGCCGCCGGAGGATGTGGCCGAGGCAAAGCCCGTGCCGTGGACAGCGACAACGGCCTTCCTCCGACAGGTATCGAAAAGATTGCCCCCCACTCGTCGGGGACTTCCTCCTGCGGTGACGGTGTTGTTGTGTGTTGCTCCCTCGTGGGGCAACGTGTTGCCGCATCGTCCATGGGGGGGGAGGGAGGGTCGGTGACGGCCGGGCATTCTCGTGGCACAATTCTAAGCACCTCGACGAGATATGGTTCTCCAGATGGTGCATTAGGCCTGGTTTGGCTCCATGGTAGGGCGAATGGGAGGTGTACCAGGTGGAAAAGAAGGTCAAGATTTTGGTGAGTACGTCGACTGTCGTGGCTCTGGTGACGTTCGGGGCCAACGATGATGGCGTTCACAGGCGTCGTAACCTTGCTGAAGGTGTCGATGGTGTAGTCCGAGCTCTTTCCCAGATCTCTCTAGGGGAAACCCAATATCAGATTTCCGAATAAGACATTAGCGAGTCTCGACATCGTTTTCTCTCCTGGGGGTAACTATGTGGAGTTTGACCTTTCTTTTGAGACCAGTGGAGATGGTGGTGTTCGAGGAGGTGGAGCCTCGTGCCATCTACCGCGTCGAGCAGTCGGTCTCGGCGACATGCCACATCAGAGTCTCGACGGTGGAAGCGTATTGATGGATGCTCGCAGGGTGTTGGCGTTGTCTGGCATCGTGGTAGCATCGATGGCAGGCCTGGTAAGGTCATTACTTTGATCGATGTACTGAAGATGGGTTGGCGGAAGATGGTGGTGCCAACTTATGGAGTGTGTACATTGGTGTGTACTAAGGGTCAGCTAAACCGGTTTATGCTCTTGGATCGCGGTTGGGTAGTTTTGTAAGGAATCCGGTTTTATGTGATGTGCATAGATGTGAGGTCGGAGCCATTACCCCGACATGGACACCCCTTCATCAAGGATGTAGGGTTTGCAGAACTCGTCGTTAGTGAGGTGTCTCCGAGTTGATCTTTGTATTCTCTTGTAAGACTATCTTGAATAACAATAAAATAACGTTGTGTGTACTATCTTGATGAAGAGGCTAGGACTATCACCTTTGATAAAAAGTATTATTGCAAGCATGCAAGTGGTCAGTAATGTGGCAGCAGTTGAGGAGGGGTTTCATGAAAGGGGAGAGGGCGAGCGAGTATGGGCGAAGGGGAGGAGGCGGAGCAGTCGTGCGATGATTGGAGAGTGCGGCGATTGTGGCTAGGGTTTTCCATAGTGGGCTGCGTTTTATAAGACATGGTGAAAAAATTTAACAGGGGAGATTTACTAAGTCAAGATCTAAAGGCTGATCAAATCTGATTTTTCCTAGCCTCCTACTAACCCCACCAATTATGTTTTAGATACTTTTTGATGGGCATGTCTTAAACTTTTAGATACTTCAAACAAATATTGTTTCATTGCGAGCTGAAATTTATTTGATCTTCAGGGTAGCTTTGCAGTTATTGTTTGTTGGACGGCACACACAGATTTAGTTATATGGATGCAGTTATGCTACCGAGGAAATGTGAAAACAGCTGCAGTGGCATTTGTTTTTAACAAGTACATGCAGTTCATCTCATCGCTTGCGCTCTTATGTGTTGGTAGAAAGGCTATTTGCATATTGGTCTTGTTATTCTGCGACCATGTTTGTTGCTACAACTGTTCTATGCAGAAAATATCTCTTGACATCGTATGGGAAAACAATAAACAAAGTTCTCACAATAAATCAGAATTTCCCGGATTTGAAGGCGATATGTCCTAGAGGCAAATAATAAAAAGGTTTATTATCATATCTCATTAGTTCATAATAGTTTTATATCATGCTATAACCATATGAAGAGGAAACACTGATACAAGTGTGGTGTATAAACAAACCATGAGTCTTCAGTAGCCTCTGTTTAACTAGTTCATTGGACAGATGATGATCGGTTTCTTGATCATCGTGCATTTATACCGACTGACAATAAAGTCATATCATCTGAAGATGGTGTGATGGAAATTACCCACCCATGATTGTTGCAACACAATCATGTCACATAGTTCACAGTTGCAATTGTCTAAAACGGACTGTCTGAATCCTTAGATCGTGAGATCGTATTTAATCACTGTCATCTGAGGCTGCTTTGACTGCATCAACCATCATGACCATAACTAGGTGACCATAAAGGTATATATTAGGTATTTCAAAGGGGCATGTTGAGGCGTATGTATCGAGATCGGGATTTGTTCACCCGTGTGACAGGAAGGTACACGGGGCCCACTCGGTGAATTACATCTGTAAGCTGCACAGCGTATGACTAGGTCATAGGGATAAAATATCACGAGAACGAGTAAAACAGTACTTGTTAAAAACAAGATTGAACAAGATATCATGATACCGATGATCAGATTTCGGACAAGTCAGTATCAAAGTAACAAGGAAATTGGATACAAAGTTTATGGTTTGACACGACGTTGTTTCGGGGAATGCATGGAGGTCATTATGGGCATCCCAGTCCCACTATTGATCATTAATTCGAGATCGTCTCGATCATAGATGTGTCTCTTGAACTGTATGGGTAACACATTTAAGGGCATTATGACTCGTGGAGATCTTTTTATAAGATGGAATCATAGAAGAGAGAAATGAGAGAACCAGAATCGTTCCGAAAAGGATCCGAAGTTGTTCGGAGGAAGAAAGGAAAAGACCAAAAAGTGTTTCAGATAAATAGCAATTTATAATACAAATTTTTATTTGTTAATTATGAATTAATAAATATTAAATTAATATTACGGCCAACTTCCTTTATAGGGCCGATTCCCGGGAGGGAATCAGGCCAATAGGGAAGCCACCTAGTTTGGGCATAAAACGGCAGGCGCTGCCGCTGCTGGGTTGCCTCGACCCGGCCCACACGGGCGAGTGCCAGCGAGCTAGTTGCTGTGTGGGCAGGCACATGAGGGCGAGCGCCACGGGCGGGCCACGGCCTCCCGGCCCAACTCGGGTGCGGGGGCACGCGTGGAAGAACTGGCGTGCGGTGGGTCGCGCCAAGGCCCACCCGGACACTGCCTCTCCACTTCCTTGCCGTCACGGGCCGCTGTCGTGCACACGTGGCGGGCCCACCCAGCCGCTACTGCTGTTGCTGCTAGCTGGGGGGCTGGCCGCGGGTGGCCCACCCAACTACCCCAGCTGGCCTAGACGGTTGCTGCTCCTTTTCCCTTTATTCTTTTGATTTGATTAGTCCCATATGGGAAAGCCTTTCGAAAGGTACACCTCCCTTCGCCTATATAAAGGGGTACCCATGGGTGGGAATAAACACACAATAATTTCTCTAAGGCAATTTTCCTTAGAAGAAATATACATCTCTCTCTTTGCCTTTTGTGGTGGCACGGTCCCAATAAATGACTATACATGCAAGAGACAACAACGCTGGGGCATGACGTTGTGCTGCAGTGATTCTGGCCAGGAGATCTACTTCCGCAACCTCGACAGGGATCAAAGACAGAGAGTCGTCGTCTTGCACCGTATGTGTGTGAAACCTCGAGGGTGCTGCCATTAGTGGCATCGGAGCATCATACGAGGACCTGGACAAGGGGTGACTTGCGAGGAGCTTCGTGGCCTTGAGGTCGGGTAGGTACGACTACATCATCCATGTTCCTGCATGAGCGTTATACGCTTACGGTCTACAAGGGTATGTTACCGTTGTCTTCTCCCCGTTACTGCATTACTTTTTTTTGAAACAAGGCAGCAAGCTTTGCCTTTCATTGATATAGTAGAAAAGAGTTGGCCCGTTTATAAGGAAAACTAGCCGAAAAACCGATACAACACAACACCACACGCCAGCCCCGAGGCTGCGCTCCACATGGGTCGACGACCAACCAGGTCGACACCACACCTCAACGCAAACAGGCGGAGGTGAAAACCTAGAGACATCGCTCCAACAACCACGCCGACCCCAAGGCCGTGCCCCGCCTGGCCGAAGGCGAAACCGCCTCCGCCAAACCACCAAAACATTCCACAGGTCCCACTGTCCGGTGGACGTCCAAAGCAAGGCCCCAAGAGGCAAAGCGACACTAGAGCGCCGCCCACACCCGATCCCACAAGGGATCTGCGGTTTCCCCCAGAGAGCCCAGGCAGAGGAACATGAAACTCCCGCTTCAACGACGACTTCAAGAAGGATGCGGTGCCCATGAGCGTCACCATCGTCGGTCCTGGCTAGTGCCACGACAAGGATTTTTCCTAGCGAAGAGTCCCGAACCTCACGCCCGCCCAACAAGGACCGTCACAAACCACCACACCTTCCCTCCTTCGCCAAGCTTCAGACGATCAACAAAACACTCCTGCCGTCACGCATAGACTCCTCGTCGCCGCGACGAAAGCCGTCGTCCGGATTGTCACCATTGCCTGCAAGTTAGTTGTAGAAGACAACCAGAGCGAACCCGGGCAGCAGCCACCACGAGAGGGACAGAAGATCGCCGCCACCATGAGACCTCCTTGGCGGCCCAGATTGAAACCCGGACGAGCCCGTGCCGCCACGACGAGCCCTCTGCCCCTGCAGATCCTCCAAGACCTCGCCACTGTGGCCATGCCATGCGTGCTTAGGTCCAACACCCCGCGACGCGCCACACCAGCGAGAGCCACCGCCTGCCTATGCAAAACCCTCTGCCATAGAGCCCTGGAAGGACGCTGCAGCCCGGACCTGGCCGCAAGAAGGAGGGTGGCCGGGTCAAGGGGCTGCCACGCAACAGCAGCGAGGCGGAGCACCGCTGCACGTTGCCTACCAACATGCCCTGAAGCCGCCGCGCAGCCCGCCGCAGCCCTCTTGGCCCAAACAGATCAAGACCAGGGCCCGCCCGACGCCGTCAGTAGCCTCGCCGCCGACCACTGATGCAGCCACCCCGCGCAGCACCACATCAACCCGATGCAAGAGCATTGCCGCCCGCCAGAGGCAACCTCCCGCGCCCGCCTGTAGCCTCGCTGCCATCCGCAGCGCCCACCACGCCGGGGAACGCGGAGGGGAGAAGAACCAACATACTTCTTAGATAGATCCTGGCTAGGTGTGTTCCAACGTAGGATTTTTTTGTTTTCTGCCACGGAACTCCTTCAGTGGTATCGAAGCCGATCTATGTGTAGTATGGTAGTATGGATAAACACATGCTGAATGTGGGAATTGATACTCTAGTTGTTACCTTCACACGTGTATTTGTTTATATCGCGACACTGTTTGATGAAGCACCCCGGACCGGACTGACCTTACGTGTAATATTACGCGATACTAGTTCTATGCTCGACATACGGCTTGTACCATATAAGTGGCTAGCGGGTGTGTCTCTCTCTCAAAAGCATCTACAACGGAAGGCCCTGAAAGGGGTGTAGTATATACAACTATTGGATCCATGTTATGGTTGGAAGTTCATAGGTAGAAATGTTCTATTGTGAAAGACTAACAACCATGTAAAAAGTACATTAGATAAAGTAGAAGCATCTAACTTTATGTTGCAGGGAGGCTTTGTGATGTGATATGGTTATAGTCATGAATAAGGTAAGGTAGTTTACTTTCCTATTACTAAGTTGTATAATAGTAGTCATCGTGATGATGAATGACAAGACTGGTGGCATCATGGACTTGACGTCAAACTAGTGTCCTGATGGAGATCATGCTGGAGAACCTGATGGAGATTAAGGAGCGCGAAGACAACCATGTCATATCACATATAAATTGCATGTGATATTATTTTGTGTGTGTATCTTGTTTGTTTGTTAGTATTAGATACATAACAGTAGCATTTAAATAAGATGATCCCTAATTAATACCAACATAGTGTTCTTGCATTAGTGTGCATCACCAATCAAGTTCGTAGTTATGAAGCAGACACTGACGATTGGGTG
Organism: Avena eriantha; assembly: GCA_910589775.1. Lineage (NCBI taxonomy): Eukaryota > Viridiplantae > Streptophyta > Magnoliopsida > Poales > Poaceae > Avena > Avena eriantha. The sequence goes on along the minus strand of OU342741.1, from coordinate 6,611,945 downwards.
TTAGACATCTTGGCATTTGCACATGGTGGTTGCAATCCATGTATGCATTGCGAATACACTATGGTTGGGTTGGCGAGCCTAGCATGTACGAACATGAACTCGGAACATAGTAGATCGAAAGATCAAGCACGAGTCACATGGATGATGTGATTAACGGATATAGTACGCCCTACCAATCGCATCAAAGACTGTGATGATCGGGGATGATGTGGTGTAAAGGGATCGTGTAAGCACTAAACTATATTAGGGATGATAGTTTAAGTGGGATCTCATTTGTCAATATGATTACAAATTTGAACTCGTATTATGAACTTATTCTAAGTCCTTTTGCAATATCTTGTAGATTATGGCCATTCCCACGGTCCATGACACCTTTGGTCTGTTTATGAATGAGGATAAACTTAATCTAGATGGGTCAAATTTCATCGACTGGTACTAATGCCTCAGGGAGATCTTCATAGAAAACCATCTTCTCTATGTCATTCGTGAACCCCTGGAATATCTCCCCGATGACTCCGACGGTAGTGAAGATGTGATTCCTCGTGACCTCCGCGACACATTTATGGTCGTCAAGTACACCATTATCCTTGCAATGGAATCTAGCTTGAGAGTACCCTTCCATGAAATTGACAAATTGGATATGCTCGATGGATTGAAGAGCATGTCCCCAACTAAGATCAAAAGCATGCGATATGAGTACATGAACGAGTTTACTTCTATCAAAATGGAAGAAAACTCCAGCTTGGAAAGCCACCTAGACACCATGGAAGAATTCCATGAACGTCTTAACTGATGCCATGGGAAATTGGTTGACTGATGACTTTGCGATAGATGTGGTGTCGTGTTCGCTTCCTCCCAGCTACAAAGACATCGTCACCGCCCGTGTCATGAAAGGGATATCGTATACTGATACCTTCGATCCGGATTACGTATGTAGTATAACTTATTTTTCCCTAGTAGACCTAGGTTATCGAATCCTCAGGAAGCGAATGCGTAGTGAAGTTATTTTAACGTACCTTCGGGAGTTTTAGCATTCCTTTTGTGTTTTTACCGGACCAATAGCTTGCATCTTTTTGTTGTTGTCGATGATGGAGAGAGAGGGCCTAGGGCGTTCGGTTTCACCTGTAGCTGTGCAAAACATCTGATGGAAATAAAAGATAGAAATAAAGTATGCATGTACTTGTTAGAGCAAGATAAATTATATGTGGGTAGTGCATCCATAATTGCTATTACCTCTGCAACCGCTTATAGCAATAACTACTAGTCTTATCCATAGAAGAAAGAGAACTAATGATGTGCATAGTGATGTCACCGTTAATCCCAAGCAAATCCTTCCCATACAGTTGTACTACCCCTTCTGTCACTGGGGTTTCCAACCTGCAGATTAGTTATCACTCATACTCCCTATACCTGGCTCAACCCTCAGGGTCTTGGGTACCTGACAAGTCCTTGGATTGAGGCAAGATAGGATACAATAATCATAATTTCATACAAACTAACACACGATCCCATGTATGATAAATCACATGCACAATTGCTACATGGCTAGGCCGAAGGAGAATTACTCATACATAGAGATGAGATCAATAATCACCAACATTGTAATAAAAATCATAAGATTGATAGCAATAGTCTTACATTGTACATAAACAACTAGGACTAGGATGGGTAAAGATGACAGTCATAACTAGAAGCTTCAGATCCTTCCAAGGCGCAGGGGTTCTCTCTCCATTCACTTTGAGCTGGGTTTCTTGTGATCTTTGTAGTAGCCAATCGGAGAAGAGATCTACTATTACAAGTGGTGGAATATGGCTATGGAGATGCAGAAGGGTTTGGAGATCTGGAGGCAGCTGGTGATCTGTGGCAGAGACTTTTTGGCGAGGTATGGCTTGTTTCTTATCCCCCGAGGCTTCTTTATATAGGGTTCCCTTCACAAAAGTTGTTCTGTTTGACCTAACGGTTGCAGCGCCAACTATACGACCGGAATTTTTGCTCCGGATGTATAGTTGGTTGTTAAAGTGTCTGCCTCCATTGTACGGCTCCTGGTTTCTTCTGGTTGTTGGAAATCTCGTATCTTTGACTTTAATGTAGTGATTCCCTCCTTTAAACGACATTATATGCGCAGGAAAAATACAAAAGAAAGGATTGCATACCCCTCTGAATATTAGCATTATTAGTAGGGTTTAGAGAGATATTTCATCAAGAATATGATTAATATCCAGTTTAAATATGGATGTAGATGGCTATATTTCAGAGCCATCAACCTCCCCAATCTTAAACTTGATCGTCCCGGAGAAAGAAAACCAAAATAAAAAAGGAACTCAACATTTAAACTGAAATAATGCGATGGTGATCTTACTCATGATTAGTAGTCTCATGTTTCCTCCACTTTATAAATCTGAAAAACTTCAGCATAGATAGAGTAATGGCAAGCATATCATACGGCTTTCATGCATCCTTATAGCGCAACAAAATTATTGTAAACACGGATGATTCAAATGAGTAAACTTTATTCCATGTCAAGTAATCAACTCATAGGCTTGCCTTTGAACATTAAAGTATAATCATGTAAATTAAGAGTGTGAGAGTTGTCATGAAAAGCATATATACTATAGTATCTCAATTCTCCCACATCAATGAATCAAGACTTTGCAAGCACTACTTTTCTATTCATTGTCCTTCTAGAATTTCAGTTTTTTAAGTAATTGAGAGCATGCCAAAGATTTTTATTAGTTTATCGGGCTGTGATGGACACTCATGGCATCACTAAGGTTTTTTTCCTTTTGCATAATGATTAATCATAATAGCCAGAGGAGTCACTCCATCATGATTACAGCTACCCGAGAGTGCGAATGATCTTACCCACTATAGCATCGCTTCTACAAGTGTTTAATCAACTCATAGCCAAAATCTAGGAGTTTCCTCCATGAAGATCGTTCGTAGGCCAGCGGAGTTGTTGGCATCCCATGAAGTTTGACACGCATAAAGTTATATCATTCTTATGATTAACAAGTCAAACTTTGGCATGCTCACAAAAACCGTTAAACATTAATTTCAATCGAACAAATCCTTTTAAAGAGAGCTATAAAGTCAATTAACATTTTCAGTGGTGTTGAGTGTCTCTAGAAATAAACCTTCAAGACTAAGCACTACAACACCCAAGCCTTCAATTGTGAGACTTTTTATTATTATAATTGTTTAGAAATTTTTAGGCAAGACTTGGTTAATTACGAGAGCTGGAACAAAATGAGCCCAATTAAATACCCATGCAAATGAAAAATCTTACTATGATACACAGACTCACTCCACCAATATAATATCTCAACATTTACTACTAACTAGCATGGGTTTCTCAAACTTAAAAAGTGGGGAGTCATAAGGCATACCTCTCATGTTTGGTTCCACTTCTCTCTTACTCTTTTATTTGTTTCTTGGAAACTCGAAGTCGACCACTCTCCTGCAGATATATGAAGACCTCGAGGTGGAAAGAAAAGAAAGAGGGAAAATAAGGAAAAATGGAGAAATCTTTTTGTGATTTTTAAGAGAGGAACTTTAAAGAAAAGAAAATTGGTGGAAAAGCTCGGCTAGAAAATTTCGAAAGCAAAAAAGAAAGAACTAAAGATAAAGTGTTGGGGAAAACGCAACCTCGAAATAAATAAAAGCAAATAAATGCTAAATAAAGATACATGAGGAAACTTCCCCAAGCTTAGGCTTTTGTAAGCCCTTCAAATCATTGTGGTGGCGGGAAAAAGTCGTTACTCCAGTTCGCAAATTGAGTTGAGAGGTTACTTGTTGATTCTTGGAGGTTCAAAGAGAGGCTATGCATCCTCTCCACAGTCCCTCCAAGTCCTTGGAAATCTTGGTATGTGGCGAACCGGGTTTGTGGTTTCTCCTCTTGATAAGGAACTTCTTACTCCTCCTCTTGGTCCTCATCCTCCTCCGGAATCTCTTCTTCGGGTTGGTGTTTCTCAACCTGCGAATCATATAGCAAACGTCCTTCCTCGATAGATAAAATACCATTAGGCATAGGAGCGGGGTAGATACGCCCAGATCCAGCAATATGCAGGTAATAAGAACCACCTCTCCTAGTGAGCATTCCACATGCCCTCAAGAAGGAGAAACCAACACGTGTCTCACCTAGTACAGGTTGCAACTCACCTAGATTGATGTCTAAGGCATCGGCAAGTACGGTGATGACGCCTCCTCCTATGATTGTACCTTGGCTTTGGGAGGCTTGGTTCTCCAGGTAGCGCACAAGGATGGCGCCCAAGTTGAGTGACAGGTTGCAGTTGATGTAAGAAGCCTTTGCGAGGACTAGGATGTCCTCCTCATTGAGTCTCGTGAACTCATTATGTGCCTGCAAGGTGTTAGCAATAACATAGAACAAATAGAGAATTGCATGATGTTGAATATTCTTCCCCTTGCTCAATCTAGTAGTGAAACTCATTCCATTATAGTATTGTTTAGGGGAAGGTTCTAAGCCAGTAAAGGATGCACGTAAAGCATGCACATCATTGTTTGGCAAATTAAAGCATGTGCACCATTCATCTAATGTTAAAGTATAGTTGTTTTTCATTAGATAGAAAGAAATAGTATCCTGTCCTTGCCATTGTTTAACGATGCTTTGCAATGAACTAAGAAATTCAATGGTTAAGCGGCGATAAGTATGTACATCATTGTACACAAAGTTTTGCAGGCCAGCTCTATTACAAAGTAAATTAAAGTCATCAGAAATACCGGGTTAGTTAAATATAATGGGGCAAGCCCACTTGGTGGCCTTCACTTCGTAGTTCTTGATCCTGTTGAAACGATCATGATGGACCTCATCCCTGAACCGTATCCCCATGTGTTCCTGAGCGGCAGCCCGAGAAGCGCTAGAGGTGGCACGAGCACGAGTTTGGCTCCTTGTGTTCATCATCTAAAATATTGAAGAAAGGAAAAAATAAAACTTTTTGATCCAACAACAGTAAGTGAAATATATTCCTCATCAAAACACACTAAAGAATCTCCTCAAGATAATAATCTAGGCAAGAAAATTATGGCAATTGGTTCATAATAGGTCTCACCCTAGATTGACAATGACAATAGATCTAAGATGAATTTGCAAAAAGTAACTGGAAGATCGGAGGAGAAACATACTGTAGATCACTTGTGTGCGAGGAAATCGAACGGAATTGAGTAGAGATGGAGATCTCTTGAGATTTTGAGAGAGTTTGGAGGTAGAAGAAAGAAAAAGATTGAAGTTTTGGAGTTGGGAGTACCTTCCCGTGCGATTTCGTGGTCGGACGCAACTATACATGTAGAACTATATGGTCGGAACAATGTGTTCCGGCCGTATAGTTGGCCTTTTGTCAAAAATGTAGGGTTTCCTCCTAGAGGTGCAGCTATACAGACGCAATTATACGGGCGGAACAAAATGTTTCAGCCGTACAGTTGGTCATTAAAATGTCTGTCCCTGCGAAAGAAAATTTGCAAAGGCATCGATATCTATACAACCTGAACTATACAGCCAGAATTTTTATTCCCGCCGTATAGTTGGTCCTTAAACTCTCAGTAAATATGAAAATAAATTGTACAGAGGCATTGATATCTATACGACCGGAACTATACGGCCGGAATTTTTATTCCCGCCATATAGTTGGTCGTTAAACTCTCAGTACATATTGCGGAATTTTTTTTATGGCATTGATATCTATACGATTGGAACTATACGGCCGGAATTTTTATTCCCACGTCGTTAAACTCTCGGTGTGCATAAAAAAAATTGTTTCTTTGTAAACTATTTCTTTTCCTGTAACTTAGTGATATACCTTGTTTTTGACAGAAAATTGATAGTAAATATTATCGACCAACAATAGCATGAATAATGCAGAATTTTAAGTACTACCGAACTTCTTCTCCTCGAATGGAGTTTTCTAGCACTCTTTATTAAACATGAAATTAAACTAAAACTAAAAACTTAACTCAAACCTTTATTTAACATGGGTTGCCTCCCATGGAGCGATCTTTTATGGTGAATAGCTTGACCTTAATGATATTCACTTGGGCCAGATGAGTGGAACACCCACTCCAAAGTAATTAGCCTTCAAAGTGATGGTCTCCTTCTCGTCATGTTTGGCTTTCTTCTTCCGAGGGAAATGAATAACAAAAGGATCCCACGAAGGCAATTGCAACTTCACGTTGCCTTCATGAAGGTTAATTAAAGCCTTTATAGTTCTCAAGAAAGGACGGCCTAGTATTATAGGAGCACCAGTGTCTTCAGACATGTCAACAATAACAAAATCAATTAGAGCAGGACAACCTTTGATGTAAACTAAAGTGTTCTCCTTAATCCCTACAACTTGTTTGTAGGTAGAACTAGAAGAATACCCCGCGCGTTGCGGCGGAATCCTATAAATTAATTATTGAATATCTGAAAAGTTTTACTTCTGAAAATAAATTTATGAAAATTGTGTTAGTTCGAGATAATGCATTTGATATGGAACAAAGGAAGCTGGTCCCTCAAAAAGTCTTTAATATTCATTTTGGACAAAAATATTAGCTGATGGTGACTTCTTAAATTGCACCGTCAATGCTGGAACCTTGTAAAAACTTGTAGGTCCTAGAATAAAAATAACAGGATTGAAAAAATAATCTCTAAATATAGTGAGAATATTGTAATCTTTCTCCTGAAACTGTGATACTTATGAGAAAATTAGATTAGCACTCAACAAATGTGATACATTGCTGCACAAAAGGACTGAAAAAAAAGGTCTAGCTAGATGCAAATATGGCATGACCAACAGATAATTAATTGATCGGGTCAAGAAAATGTGTGAAGGAAAAGAACGTCTTATAGATCAAATAATACTGGTCCAAGTGAGAAAGAAAAGGAAAGCATCAGTCGCTCATGTCAGAATACACGGCTGTATAGTAGCGTTTGAACGGAAGACAACAATGAAATTAATCTTTCATTCAGGGAAACTTGAATAGAAAAAAAAGGACACTAACATTGGTAGAGCGCATAACAGATTGAAGAAAACATCATACAACATCACCGGTAAATGCCTTGTATAAAAGAAGATCCATCTTTATGCGCATCATCTAGTGTATTTCAACTATCAGACGTACACATTGGATCCAATTCTCCTGCAAAATAAGCCAAAATGAAATTAATTAGATCCACACATTGTCATGTCTATCACCTAGCAAACGAAATTAGCCATAGGACTGATCTAAACAAAACCCTTGACACCAATATCAATGATTTGAAGACTGCCTAAACGACATCTCCCATGTGAAGGTTTCATCGGCCATGGCTAGCTCTGCTGCGCCTTTCATTTTCGTCAAATACCTCGTGGATAGATAAAAAGAACTCTGGACAAAAAAACATGAGAACTATTTGGAATTAAGTTTAGAAAAATCACAGCTGCGCCAGATTTTGTGGAATTATGTATACAGATGAGCAAAAAAAGGAAAAACGAAATCCATTACGATGGACATGTACATGGCCATGGGCAGCAAAAGGACTTGCCCTGCGCTCGATGAGAAGGAGACCCGTTTCAAAAGAAAAAAGAGGGATGGGGAGGATATCATGGCAGTAATTAAGGACTTGCGGATGAGCTTTGAGTGGGTCTTGTTTTGAAAAAAAGGTACTTGCAGATCAGCTCCATATGAACAGATCGGTTCTAATCGGAACATGCAGAATAGAGCTCACCTCGTAGCGTCGCTGGTAGTGAAAGGTACGGTGGAGGCGGAGATGTAGAAAAGGTAGAAGAGATGACACAAATTAAGGAGGAATAATGCAAGGAGGCTGCTAATAAAGAAAGATAGGCTTTGGGGAAGAGGCGGTGGACGACATTAAATCCATCGTTAGTTACAGCGGGCGAGAGAGAGGTCGCAGCTAGTACGTCGGTCGAGAAGAGGAACCGAAGGGCTCCACGGGAGCGTGGACAAATTTGGGTTGCCTCAACATGCCACGATCAGGACAGAAAAATATGGACGGATGGAGATGGAAATCATACGGCTTAGATTACTTGACGATGTGGATAGACTGCATGTTGAGATAGACATTCTTAGTGGGGTCTACTTTATAAGAAGATATAGATCTGCTAGATGCAATTTGAACTCAGTAATTTTAAAGGAGCCAAGATTTAACTTGTTAAAACGACTCTTTGGAATTGTTGAGACGCTTGCTCCTAGATCACAAAGTGCAGCTATCTCATTGGTTCCAATCTTTATCTTAATAGTAGACTCAAATATGTCATCTAGTTTAACAGGTAACTTTTCAGTGATTTTCTTGTATTCCTCTTCAACCTCGCGTATCTTAATTGCTACTTGATCAACAAAGTGTTGGTACATGGCTTCATCGTTACCTTTACTTATAATTTTAACGTTGATCCTCTTTACGAGGTCTTCGATCAGTCCCATATCAGTCCCATATCACAAGCCTGTGCAGAATGTGCGATGGCACAGGCCACTAAAAATTTAGGGCCCCTAATCCATGTTTAGTTGTAGTACTAATCAAGAGATTAATTCTGCCCTATAGCTAGTAAAGAATGCTTCACCTCACTTTCAGACCACGTCTCTCTATGTGCCCATCGTAATTCTCATCTTTAATCGGTTAGTTCCCGATAGCATTTAATTCATGAGGGAGTTAAGGTCTGTCCTCTCCTCTTTCGAAGAGCAAGAGAGAACTGACCAGTCTCTGTCGTCTAAATTAATTTTTTCTTTCCTTTTTCTTGCCGAACTCACATTTTGATTCCTGTCCAGACTTACATTCACAGTTTCTTCCAAAAAAATCCAATGGCTGTAATTTTCTATAGTCATATCTCTAAAATAGAAAGTTGAGCAGATTGTTGCGTCTTCATGTTTTGTTTTGGTTTCATTCACGTGCATATTCCATCTGGGAAGAGTAGTCTGTTTTCAGAAGAAAAAAAATACATGCACTGTATAAAAACACCATAGCGATTCAAAGCTTCTTTTCTAGAAGCGTGCGAATGTAGATCAGACTGAAAATTTGTATCAACCGGTGCATATATTATATCAAGATTTGGATGTTTTCATTAAGGAGTTTTACAAGGATGTCATGATATAATAAAAAAGAGACGTACAATATATAATGTGACTTCCAAGACTTGTGGAAAAATACCTTTTTGTAGCAAATTATATTCTAGATTAGCCCTTTTCCCTGTGTATAGGGTCTAGTTTTATATTTTTGTACGGGGCCCCGAAATTCTCAGGTACGGCCCTATCTTTGATGGTGTAGCTTGGTGAAGGACCATTACTATAATCAAGTTCTTCAGGCTCCTCCCTTTGGATCCTCATCATTTTGAGTTCTTCAACAGGATTGGACTCAGCTTTACCTGCAAATTTAGCTAGAATGAGAGTTTGACTCTCGGTTATCTTACCTAGTTGTGCCTCAATGATCCTTGTTCTTTCTTGAAGGGCCTGCATATCATTTCTCAAACTAACAGCTTGGTTAGATAATTTACCAAGCATAGTATCATGGTTCTCCGTAATTTTGACTAGAATATTATTTTGTTCATTTTGTGAGTCTATGAAAGACTTAAGCATTTCTTGGAGACTTCATTACTAGTTCCCATATTATTGTTAGAGTTACCCGCAGGACTAGCATAATGTTTCTGAAAGTTAGGATTGTAGCTCTTCTTCCAAGCAGGGTTATAATCATTATGAGCTACGAAGTCTATTTCTTCAATGTTTGTTTCAGGAGTGGTTCTTACCCGGGCTTCCTTACCTTTTACGTCTAGTATGAGCTCATCCAACTTAGCATTGAGATCTTCATTTTTCTTGTGGTGAGATAGAGTTCACCTTCTTCGTGTTTGATCTTTCCACATGCCATTGGGCATGGTTGTCTTGCATATTGTCTAGCAGCTACTTTGCTTTGGTAATATGTTTACCCATAAATGTTCCTCCGGCTGCAGTATCAAGCATAGACTTAGACACATGATTAAGAGCATTGTAAAATAAATGGAGGATTAACCAATCTTCCATCCCATGACTAGGACAATTTCTTAGGCATTCTTTCATCCTCTCCCATGCAAGCGCTAGTGGCTCACGCTCTTCCTGTCTAAAGCCAGTAATATTAGATCGAAGTTGCATAGTCTTTGCAGGTGGGAAAAATTTAGTCATAAATAAAGAAGTACATCCCACCCATGATGTAGTAGTATTTTTAGGCAAAGATAGCAACCATTCTTTAGCTCTCCCTCTTAGAGAGAAAGGAAATAGACGCAATTTGACCATATCAGGGTCAACGTCTTTTATACGCATTATATGACATATTTCAGTGAAAGCATTCAAGTGCATACGTGCGTCTTCAATAGAAGAGCCTCCAAATTGATTCTGTTGAACCAGACTTAAGTAATGGGGCTTAATTTCATAGTCATTAGCAGCGATTATTGGCTAAGTAATAGGAGTACGCAAATAATCATTATTGAGAGTAGCAAACTCCCCAATCTTCTTTTCAGCCATACTTCCTATGTTTTTGGGTTATTAGATAAAGAATTATAACAGTAAAAGCAAGAATTTAAAGACTAACTAATTTCTTAGTTTATCAAATAAAGACTGAAAACAAACTAACAAAATCAAAAAAACAAGAATTAAAACTAGCAAGGTTCCTAATAACCTCACCAGGGTAGCTATTGCTTCCCCGGCAACGGCACCAGAAAAAGGGTTGATACCTTCGATTCGGATTACGGATGTAGTATAGCTTCTTTTTCCCCAGTAGACCTAGGTTATCGAATCCTTGGGGAGCGAATGCGTAGTGAAGTTACTTTAACGGACCTTCGGGAGTTTTAGAATTCCTTTTGTGTTTTTACTGGATTAATAGCTTGTGTCTTTTTGTTGTTGTCGATGATAGAGAGAGAGAGGGCCTAGGGAGTTCGGTTTCACCGGTAGCTGTGCAAAATATCCGATGGAAATAAAAGATAGAAATAAAGTATGCGTGTACTTGTTAGAGCAAGATAAATTATATGTGGGTAGTGCATCCATAATTGCTATTGCCTCCGCAACTGCTTATAGCAATAACCTACTAGTCTCATCCATAGAAGAAAGAGAACTAATGATATGCATAGTGATGTCACCGTTAATCCCAAGCAAATCCCTCACATACAGCCATACTACCCCTTATGTCACTAGGGATCCCAACCTGCAGATCAGTCATTGATGACCCACAAGTATAGGGGATATACCGTAGTATTTTCGATAAATAAGAGTATCGAACCCAACGAGGAGCAGAAGGTGTTGATAAGTGGTTTGGATCGGGAATTCTCTATAATTAATTAGCGGACGGATTTTTAGGTTTTTTTGATAATGCAGATAAATAAAGTGCGAGTAAATAAAATACAATAATAATAATTGCATCAAGTGGACCAATCCTTTCGTTAGCAAAGGACAAGCCGCTTGTATTACTTAAGATGACCAAATGTTCTCGAGGACACATGGGAATATTGTCAAGTGCTTTCGTTTCATATAGTTGATTAATCTTCGCTGGTTGGATAAGTGTTGTGTGGGTGAACCTATGCTAATGTACTGACCTTACTAGGACTAATACATACTTTTGATTATTCCCCTTGCAAGCATCCGCAACTACAAGAAAGTAATTAAGAAAAAACCTAACCACAACCTTAAACTCTGAGATCCTACACTCCCTTATGCAAAGGTTTCCTAACGGGGGTTTAGGTTTTTGTCACTCCGGCAACCCCACGATTAGTAGCCAAATACACAATGTATTCCCCTAGTCCCATAAAGTTGAAGTATCATGTAGTCGACGTTCACATGACACCACTAGAAGAATAACACCACAACTTAAATATCAAACCATTAAATCTTCCTCAACACAATTCCACTACTAACAACATGACTTCTCCCATGTCCTCAAGAACTAAACGAACTACTCACGAGACATCATATGGATCAAGATCAAAGATGAAATAATGATAAGTAACAATCTTAACATGAACAATAATTCAATGGTTCCACTCAATAGCATCACCTACAACAAGTAATCAACACCGGGAAAGTTTCCTATAAGAACTATGCAAGATTCAACCTAATTGTTACAGCGGTACGGAGTGGTGGTGATGGTCCTAGGGGATATGATGGTGTAATGATGATGATGATCCCAATGAAATCTAGCTTTATGACGGTGTTGATGGCGACGATCTCCCCTCTCCGGGAAGGAATTTCCCTGGCAGATTTCTGCCTGCCGGAGAGCTCTTTCTCTCTCTGTAGTTTTTTCCCCGCAGAGGCGGCAGAAACTTTCTGTGGTCGCCCCCCGAATCTTAGGGTTTCGAGGGGAATATATATGCGGAAGGGCGATGCCAGAGGTGGTGTGGCCACACCACCTGGTGGCGCGGCCTAGGGGGGCCGCGCCAGAGGGTGGTGTGCCCCCTCCTGTGGCCCATCTCCACTTCCCCTTCTAGCATTCTTCATCTTCTGGAAAAATATGAATTTCCGTATATTTTCTAGGATTTTCTGATCGTCGCAAATATTGCATCTGGACAGTGATTTTTCCATCAGAATCTTGACTCCGGTGGTTCATCCTCCAAAATTCATCAATCATGCAAAAATATATGAAATAACATAATGATCATCTCTTAATGTGAAACATATCAATGAATAACAGTAAATTATGATATAAAATAGTGATGCAAAATGGACGTATCAACTCCCCCCAAGCTTAGACCTCGCTTGTCCCCAAGCGAAAACTGAGCTCAATAAACATGACCACATGTTTATGGAGTGAAGTGTCGATAAAGAGAATACGGACAAGAAGCATCACATTCATCAATACACAAATAAAGATACACAAAGTACATCATAACTAGTAATGGAAAACTTTGTTCTTGGTCAGAGAACGGTTAACAAATTGCAGGAGTCAAATATAATGGGGTTTTCAATGATAGCTTTCAAAGTAATATTCACTCAGGTAAGAGCAGTGTGCAAAACAAGGAACATACGAAACATGATTGAATAAATCATCATATGGATGATTGAATCACAACAACTCAAATGCTTGCTTGAGACAGAAAGGAATAGGTTTACTGAATCAACTAAAAAGTAAAAGATAGGCCCTTTGCAGAGGGAAGCAGGGATTTCAAGTTTCATAAAGAGCCTCCAAAAATTATGGTACTTACTAGCTTTGAGCTCTCATTGCCCCTATCATAGGCATCTTGAAGTGATTAAGGTTAATGTGAGGAAAATATGGGTTATATGCTTGACAAATTATAAGTTGAAAATCTCATGCCCCTTAAGTACGAGTACCCGACCTCATGCTACTCAACTTTGGTATCCGATAAGTTCTTGTCATTGTAAGTGTATGTGTATCATAGAGAACCGCCAACGGGGTATCCCTTGCCCCATGACACAGGAGCTATCCCATATCAAAATGACAAGGCAACAGACAATGAGCATCTCAGGGATCTTTTTATTTGCTATTTGCATAGGGTTTTATTGAGGATGCTTTATAGAATGCCACTATGGTTATGCTGCAAGTTTCCACCATGATTAGGCATGGCTTAGGCTAGTCACCCAGGCATTTCTCTAACACATATACAAACTCCATGAGCTTACAAGCTCCCCTTATATTTCACACCGCCGACATCCATAAACAAAAGAACATGATATCAACTAAATAAGAAGTGCAATGTCGAAAGCAGACCCCATGATAACATGGTTTTAATAACCCCCAACTTATAATTTGCAAGCATACAAGCTTCATAAGATAGTCACAATGGTTCAAATTTATTAAGTACAAGAAAATAAAGTGTGCCATCAAGTTTGTGAGAGCTTTAATCACTAATTTTCACATAACAAGTTTAACTTGGAAGATAGATAAAACTCGATAATTTACTTGAAATAGCAATAATGCTAATAGGAAGATATGGTGGACACAAATGGCATAGGTTTTAGTTCAAGGATGGATGCACGAGAAGCATTCCCTCTTAGTACAGGTTTTTGGCTAGAAAGGCTGGGTAGCAAGCATAAGAGTTGAAGGAAACAAACAAACATACAAGTGATAGAAACAATCATGCAATCTTCCTTGGAAACATAAAAGATCTTAACTAGAGAATACTAAGCTTATGAGCCAATCAAGAAAGAAAGATAATGAAATTATATTTCTAAATGTACTTTTCTCTTTTCCATTCAATCCTCAAATAGTGTTTGTACTAACCAGAGCTAGGTTTGCCAAAACCAACTAAATTTACTTAATGATCCTAAAGTGATACCAATACTAACAACAAGATCAATCATATAACAGAAATTGCAAACTAAAATATGATGTGCAAAAAGTAAATGATAGAACTTCTCATTAATATTTCATAACGGCAGCTCACACCAAGGGATACATAGATAACTAGCTAGAGGAGAGATACTTCCACAATGCAAACCATCCTATATGATAACTTCTCTATTCATGATATGACTCTACTAAAAAGGTAAAAAGATGAAACATAATGATGTGATACCGCGACACTCCCCCAAGCTTGGAACAAACCAAGGGGATGCCAAAACCTGATGACGAATTACTCCTTCGGTGGTGGTGGTGTTCTCTCGTCATCATCAGAAGTTTTGATTTTGCATGTCGTAGAGCTATGCTTGTAGTTGGTTGGTTGTTCGATGGAGTGAGAGAATATCATCCCTAAGCTCAACAGTCTCCTTCTTGTGCTCGGCGATGAGTTATGAACTTATCTTACGGATGATATACACTTCGCATTCTGCCATCTTCTTGTACCTAAAGACTTCTTGCTCCAGTGCTTCCATCATGTCCTCTAGACTACCTTCTCCTTTAGGGCCCTGAACCTCTTTTATCTGTATCTTCCCATCTTTGAGCAACAACTCCTTGGGGTGAATATTCAACTCATACATGTACGGGTTGACGATGTCCGTGGAGGAATCCTCCTTGGGTGATCCAGAGAAAGACATTGTGGCTCCAAAACAGAACTGTTACCTATTCGAAAACGGACTCTGTAGGTTTATGAATTTGGTCTTTAATAAATTCTTCCGGAGTCACCACTTGAATAATATCAATATCTTCATTGTAATAATCTTAAAAAATATAATGTTTGATTCATTTGACCATCCTTCTCTCATTACATCGTTCTCTCCTAGCAATTGAAAACTTCTTTCATACAAAACTTCACACAATCTTCATTAGCAACATTAGTGCATGCAATATAATAAACCTTTGGGTTCAATTTCAACTGAAGTCCATCAAAACATAAGCTACTGTAGAAACTCCTTTCAAAATCCCAAAATAATTCAAAAAGGAAATCGATTTAAGAGGCAAATGCAAAAATGGCAAAAATCTGTCAAAACAGACCAGCAGGTAGAGATCAATTTTTTCGAAAATCTTCCGTTGCTCAAATTAAAAAGTGCAAAACTAACAAAAGTTAAATAATAACCTGGGGCATGCACAAAAAAAATTATGGATCAGTACGACGTTGTGGGATTTTTCACGATTGTTTACTATGAAGCACAAAAATCTGTTTTGGGACAACAACTTTCCCAAATCTTACTTCTCTCTCATTAGAGGCTAATCTTGACACAAAAACCAAACATAAAAGGATAAGGAGAGGTTATTAAATAAGAAATAACTTCCAAGACTCAAATAAACAAAAATGAACTAAAAGCAAAAATATAATGGGCTGTCTCCCAAAAAGCTCTTTCTTATAGCCATTAAGATAGGCATGATAATTTCAATGATGCTCACATAAGAATATGAATTGAAGTAAAATAGAGCATCAAGAAGCAAATATACACATATTTAAGTCTAACCCACTTCCTATGCAAGGGAAATTTGTAAGAAAATAAATTATTGAAACAAGAGGCTACTAGCATAGGAAGTCAAAAAAAGTGCAACATAAAGACTTTCAGCATAAAGAGAGGAAACTTAATATTATTGAGATGCATAAAAACATTTTTCCCTCTCTCATAATAACTTTCAGCATCATGAATAAATTTAACGATATAACTATCATATGAACCATAGTAGCAATGATCACTTATTCTGACAGAAAACACAGTGACACTAGCTTTCCTAGTTCTAATAGGATGTGAAACAATATTAGAAGTATCCTTACAAAGGATAATGTGTCCATCTTCTACATTTTTAGTCACAAGGTCTTTCACATTTGCTACTGCAGGTTCAATATCTATTTTTTTCATCGGGTTCTACAACTTCCTTTGTACTTTTGTTAACCATACTAGCTATCATAGAATGTTCCTTTACCTTAACAGGGAAATGTATTTTCTCGATGTAAGGTTCAGGTAAAATACGATCAGCAGTATAAACTTCAGTATTTCTACCAGGAACACAATTAACACTATCTTTATATGGCTCATGATACTTGTTCCATTTATTTTTAGGAATTTCAATATAAGAGGCAAAGGCCTTAAAACAATTTTCAATACTTTGAGAATCAAGACCATAAGCAACACTAATATTATGAAAGTCATCAGTTCCCATAAAAGATTTAATGCATTCATAATCATAATTTATACCTGAATTTCTTCCTTTATCATTCTCCCATGCTTCAGCATTGTCTTGAATACGGTCTAGAAGATCCCATTTAGCTTCTTCTTTCATACGTGTAAATGATCCAGCACAAGAAGCATCCAATAAATCCTTATCATGAAGAGAAAGCCTTGCATAAAAATTATTGATAATAATATTATTGGGGAGCTCATGACTAGGACATTTGAGTATTAGTAACTTCAATCTCCCCCAAGCTTGGGCGGTACTCTCTCCATCATGAGGCCAAAAGTTATATATTTGGTTCCTATCTTTATGAATCTCACTAGGAGGATAAAATTTGGAATAAAAGAGAGGTACAATTTCCTCCCATTCAAGAGATTGGCCATTCTTTAGCAGCTTATACCATTCCTAAGCTCTGCCTTTCAATGATACAGAGAATAACATTTTCATAACTTGATCTGTTGTAATACCTGCACACTAGAACAATCCGCATAATTCATGTATAAAAAGCAAATGATCACCGGGATGGACAATTCCATCTCCAAAATAGTAGTTATCCATAACACGATCCACAATTTTTGTAGGTATTATAAAAGGATCTATTTCAGCAGGTGGTGGTTCATCTACTACCTTAGCAGTGGTAGTAGCATTCCGAAATAAGAAACTAAGTGAATTATCCATATTGAAATAAAGTAACAAACAGAAATAAACAATACTCACAGTAGAAGTTTCCTTTAATAGTTCCACTCTTCTATAGCGCTTCACTCCCTGGCAATGGTGCCACAAAATTGTCTTGATGACCCACAAGTATACGGGGTGTATCGTAGTATTTTCGATAAATAAGAGTGTCGAACCCAACGAGGAGCAGAAGGTGTTGATAAGTGGTTTGGATCAGGAATTCTCTATAAATACTTAGCAAACGAATTTTTAGGTTTTTTTATAATGCAGATAAATAAAGTGCGAGTAAATAAAAGAAAATAATAATAATTGCAGCAAGTGGCCCAATCCTTTCTTTATCAAATGACAAGCCGGTTGTATTACTTAAGATGACCAAATGTTCTTGAGGACACATGGGAATATTGTCAAGTGCTTTCGCTTCATATAGTTGATTAATCTTCTCTGGTTGGATAAGTGTTGTGTGGGTGAACCTATGCTAATGTACTGACCTTACTAGGACTAATACATACTTGTGATTAAACCCCTTACACGCATCCGCAACTATAAGAAAGTAATTATGATAAAAACTTAACCACGGTATTAAACTCTGAGATCCTACACTCCCTTATGCAAAGGTTTCCTAACAGGGGTTTAGGTTTCTGTCACTCCGGTAACCCGACGATTAGTAGCCAAATACACAATGCATTCTCCTAGGCCCATAAAGGTGAAGTATCATGTAGTCAACATTCACATGACACCACTAGAAGAATAGCACCACAACTTAAATATCAAACCATTAAATCTTTCTCAACACATTAATTCCACTACTAACAACATGACTTCTCTCATTTCCTCAAGAACTAAACGAACTACTCATGAGACATTATATGGATCAAGATTGGAGATGAAATAATGATAAGTAACAATCTGAACATGAACAATAATTTAATGGTTCCACTCAATAGCATCAACTGCAACAAGTAATTGTTGGAAAATTAGGCAATTTCCCCATGAGATTAATTACCGAAATCAACATTATGTATGCACTAGAAAATCTAAACACATGCAGCCAAACAACCACATCTAGTAGATCTGAAAATCGAACAAGAACTAGTGCATACAGAGATAAGAATAGCATGTACAGGTTGACCGGAAAGGTCGTCACTGCAACAACACCTTGGTCATTGTTGTTGTCGCCCATGGTGCTGATGAGGTCGTCGGTTGCCGTAGAAGAACACGCAAACGGAGGCGAGCAGTCGCGCCGAGACGCTCCCCAAAAACCTTATCGCCCGTCTCCTGGTGTAGGATCTCAACGGACGGGGTTTCGGAGGCCTGCTCTCCCGGACAACAGTTCACGCAGCCGCCGGGATGAGGAAGCCTAGAGAGCAGCACAGCGACAGAGACAAAGAAAAAAACTGGATGCGTTTAGATCTGTCTGTCTCTCGCTCTATAAAGCCTGGGAGGTGAGCCGACCAAGTCGCCACGCGTTGGAAGATAAGGACACGCGTCAAACATGCACACGAATGTTGACACGTACCCAACAGCTAGTGCACCAAGCAAAAATTTAGTCTTCCACAAAACGAGTTTCTAACTTGAACTCGATTCACGAAACGCGACGCGAGTGCGGGAGAGGCGAGGCGGGCGATGGAGGAGGAGGAGTGCGCGCAGACTCCTTCTCTTCTCACTCACTTAGTGAGAGTGAAACAGCTCACCTTATAAACTGGTCTAACTCTCTCCCAACTAGCAATGTGGGACTAAACTTTGTCTCCTACAAAGCTCCCAAGCTGCCATAGTAGATGGGCCTTGAGATTTCAGGATTTATTAGACTAGATGGGCTGCCTACATGGGCCGCAGCCCATATAAATCTAACAATCCCCCACCAGATCTCAGAGGCACATTATATGGCACATCAGTTCCAATCACTGTTTAATATACCTGCAGTTCAGTGGAGACTATTAAGTTGAACTTCCACCTAGACAAAGAGATACACTTACTACAACTAAACAATGGACTATGCCTTGAATTGCCAGTCTTGAGCAACAAGTTTCACTCAATGTCGTTACCGGTACTTGGCTGCCATAGGCTACCCCTCGGGTGGAGCTTATAAGTCACACTCCTCGGCCTTTCATGAGCTTCCTAGAGATTCACCCAAATCTCATACACTGTGACCAGCAGTGTAGCTCATATAGGTGTGTTCTTTCAAGATCGCTCTGTAGGACAACGTCTTTTCTCCCAAGGAGACAGACAAAACGCATTAAGATATAATCAACCTTCCTTACAGTACACTATTAGAGAATTGCATCTGTAGTGGAGTGGAGTATTATAAGTTTCTCTCAACTCAGTTGTTTCAGTTTGTTTTCCCAGGTCCTAATTCACGGGATCTCCGATCACATAGGTTGGGTTACCCCCTTGACAACTCACGTGGGTCTCAAACCCATCTCCCTCGATGCATTTACTATCAAATTTCTTGATAGTCCTTTCGTAAAAGGATCTGCCAGATTCTTAGCCGTTTGGACATAATCCAATGCTATAACACCGGAGTTTCTCAGCTTTCTGACAGACTTCAGTCTTCTCTTGACATGTCTTGAACTCTTCATATTGTCCTTAGAATTGTTCACTTTAACAATCACAGTTTGGTTGTCACAGTTCATAAGGATTGCTGGTATTGGTTTTTCAACCATAGGCAAATCTATTAAGAGTTCACGAAGCCATTCTGCTTCGACAGTCGCAATATCTAATGTTGTAAGTTCTGCTTCCATAGTTGACCTCGTTAAGATGGTCTGCTTGCAAGACTTCCATGAAACAGCGCCACCACCAAGAGTGAATATATATCCACTGGTGGCCTTTATCTCATCAGCATCTGATATCCACTTTGAATCACTATACCCTTCAAGTACTCTTGGGTACCCGGTATAATGAATTCCATAGCTCACGGTTTTAGATAGCGCATTACTCTCTCAAGAGCATGCCAGTGATCATCTCCCGGGTTGGCCACAAACCGTCTAAGTTTGCTCACAGCAAATGAGATGTCAGGCCTCGTAGCGCAAGCTAAATACATAAGTGAGCCAATAATCTGAGAGTATCTCAATTGATCTCTAGCTGCCTTTTGATTCTTTCGAAGTAAAACACTAGGATCATAAGGTGTGGGAGAAGATTTGCAATCATCATATCCAAATCTGCTCAACTCCTTCTCTACATAATGTGATTGCACAAGTGTAATCCCATTATTCTCATCTCTCAGCAGCTTGATGTTTAGGATAACATCAGCTTCTCCAAGATCCTTCATCTCAAAACATTGAGACAAGAAGGTTTTGACCTCATTGATTACTTTAAGACTTGTCCCAAAATTAATATGTCATCAACATAGAGACATAGGACAACTCCTTCACCCCCACCATGGCGATAGTACACACATTTGTCAGCTTCATTTACAACAAAGCCCACAGATGTCAAAGTTCTTTCAAACTTCTCATGCCATTGCTTGGGAGCTTGTTTGAGGCCATACAAATATTTCTTCAATTTACACACCTTTCTTTCTTGACCTTCTAGTACAAAACCATCAGGTTGTTCCATGTAAATTTCCTCATCCAACTCTCCATTTAGGAAAGCCATCTTAACGTCTGTTTGATGAACGAGAAGACTGTGTGAGGCAGCCAGTGATAGTAGTACTCGAACTGTGGTCAATCTAGCCACAGGTGAGTAAGTATCAAAGAAATCTTCGCCTTCCTTTTGGGTATAGCCTTTAGCCACAAGCCGAGCTTTGTACTTTTTAATAGTACCATCAGCCCTAAGCTTCTTTTTAAATACCCATTTACATCCTATAGGTTTACACCCATACAGACGTTCAGATATCTCCCACGTTCCATTAGCCAAGATGGAATCCATCTCGCTTTGAACTGCTTCCTTCCAGTAGTCTGCATCCGGAGATGCAAAAGCTTCTAAAATGGTAGTGGGAGTGTCATCCACTAGGTACACAATGAAATCATTACCAAAAGATCTTGCGATCCTTTGTCTCTTACTCCTTGTGGGAGCTTCATTGTCATCCTCACCCGAATCTGAACTCACATCATCTAATTGTTCATCAGTCTCTATGAAAGTTTCAGGTTCAGAAAATGGATCATATTGCTTATTAGATATGCTAGGCATATCTCTCATAGGAAATATATCCTCAAAGAATGTAGCATCTCTTGATTCAAAAATGGTACCGACACTCATGTCGTCCATTTCAGATTTCACCACAAGAAATCTGTAAGCAATGCTGTGAGAAGCATAGCCAAGAAAGACACAATCCACAGTTTTTGGTCCAAGCTTATGCTTCTTGTTGATTGGCACGTTGAACGTTGCCAAACAACCCCAAGTTCACAAATAAGAGAGTGTCAACCTTTTCTTTTCCCATTCTTCAAATGGAGTAATCTCTTTATTCTTAGCTGGAACACAGTTTAGGACATGACACGAAGTCAATATAGCCTCCCCCACCATTCCTTGGATAAACCGGCAATGTCTAACATGGCGTTAACCAAATCTGTTCGAGTCCGGTTTTTCCTCTCAACAATCCCAATGGATTGAGGGGAATTGGGAGGCGTCCTCTCACATATAATACCATGTTTTGAACAGAATAAATTGAACTCATTAGAAAAGTACTCTCCACCACGATTGGACCGAATCCTTTTGATCTTTCTCTCAAGTTGATTTTCAACTTCTGCCTTATAGATTTTAAAGAAATCTAAAGCCTCGTCTTTAGTTTTCAAGAGATATACATAACAGTACCTAGTAGAATCATCAATCAAAGTCATGAAATATTTCTTTCCACTAATTGTCAACACACCATTCATCTCACATAGATCTGAATGTATGAGCTCTAGAGGTGCCAAGTTTCTCTCCTCTGCAGGCTTGTGAGGCTTGCGAGGCTGCTTTGCTTGCACACAAGCATGACACTTGGAGCCTTTGACAATAGTAAATTTCGGAATTAAACTCATACCAGCAAGCCGCGACATACAACCGAAATTAATATGACAAAGTCGTGAAAGCCAAACATTAGTTTCATTACTAGTAGTGCAAACATGGTTCACTACATCATCACAGAAGTCTACCAATGAAAAATGGAACATGCCTTCGTATTCATAGCCTTTTCCAACAAAGGTTCCATACTTAGATAGTACAACTTTATTGGACTCAAACACCAACTTAAACCCATCTTTTAGAAGACGGGATCCACTAACGAGATTCTTCTTGGTAGAAGGGTCATGCTGCACGTTCTTCAATTGCACGATCTTGCCCGAAGTAAACTTCAAATCTACCATGCCAGCACCAAGAACAGTAGCATGTAACCCGTTCCCCATCATGACTGAGGAATCTCGAGCCTGATAAGAGGTGAACATGGAAATGTCAGCACACACATGAACATTGGCACCCGTATCAACCCACCATTCTGTGGGTTGAAATACTGAAAAAATGGTAGGTATCAAATTACCCTATCTAGAACCTGAAGTTCCTGCATCAGTATTTCCAATGACCATGTTGACAGATTTAGAACTCTGTCCAGCCTGACCCTTCTTGCCTTTCTTCTGTGGACAACGATGAGCCCAATGGCCAATCTTGCCACACACCCATCAAGGTTCTTTCTTTTCCTTGTTATGCCCCTTCTTCTTCTTAAAGTTGGTAGTCTGGCAGACTTTGTTATTTCCCTTGGACTTGTGGGCATTTTTCTGCACCATATTGGCAGCAGAATGTCCCTCGGTTCCACTAGTGTGTTTGTCTTTTGCCCTCGCCTTCTCTTCAACATCCAGAAAACCAATAAGGTACTCAACAGAGAGCTCATGCCTCTAATGTTTCAGAGAAGTGGCAAAGTTTCTCCACGAAGGAGGAAGCTTAGCGACAATGCATCCCGCGACAAACTTGTCTAGAAGCACACACTTCAGGAGTTCGAGTTCCTTTGCCATGATCTGTAGCTCATGAGCCTGTTCTACTACAGATCGGTTTTCAACCATCTTGTAGTCATTGAACTGCTCCATAGCATACAGTTCACCACCGGCATCGGCAGCACCGAACTTAGCGTCCAGTGCATCCCACAGTTCCTTGGCATCACGGATATGCAAATATGCATCAACCAACTTGTCTCCAAGCACACTGAGTACAGAGCCAACAAAAAGTACAGTGGCCTCCCTAAACGCTCTCTCTTCCTCGAGAGTAAGCGGACCTCTAGGAGTGCCATCTGCAACCTTTTCTATGCCCATTGTAGTGAGCCACAAGAGGGTTTTCCCTTTCCATCTCCTAAAATTAGCACACATAAAAGGGGTTGGTTTCAGCGAAGCAGCAACGACAGATGACAAAAAATGCCTAAACAAATAAGGTTTTTGGATTGTTGGAAAATTAGGCAATTTCCCCATGAGATTAATTACCGAAATCAACATTATGTATGCACTAGCAGATCTAAACACATGCAGCCAAACAACCACATCTAGTAGATCTGAAAATCTAGCAAGAACTAGTGCATACAAATATAAGAATAACACGTACAGGTTGACCAGAAAGGTCGTCACCGCAGCAACACCTTGGTCATTGTTGTTGTCGCCCATGGTGCTGATGAGGTCGTCGATTGCCATAGAAGAACACGCGAACGGAGACGAGCAGTTGCGCCGAGACGCTCCCCCAAAACCTTATCGCCCGGCTCCCGGTGCAGGATCTCAACGGACGGTGTTTCGGAGGCCTGCTCTCTCGGACAACAGTGCACGCAGCCGCCGGGATGGGGAAGCCTAGAGAGCAGCACAGCGAGAGGAACACACAGCGAGAGAGACAGAGAAAAAACTGGATGTGTTTAGATCTGTCTGTCTCTCGCTCTATAAAGCCTGGGAGGTAAGCCGACCAAGTCGCCACGCGTTGGAAGACAAGGACACGCGTCAAACATGCACACGAATGTTGACACGTACCCAACAGCTAGTGCACCAAGCAAAAATTTAGTCTTCCACAAAACGAGTTTCTAACTCGAATTTGATTCACGAAACGTGACGCGCGTGCGGGCGAGGCGAGGCGGGCGGCGGAGGAGGAGGAGTGCGCGTGGACTCCTTCTCTTCTCACTCACTTAGTGGGAGTGAAACAGCTCACCTTATAAGCTGGTCTAACTCTCTCCCAACTAGCAATGTGGGACTAAACTTTGTCTCCCACAGAGCTCCCAATCTGCCATAATAGATGGGCCTTGAGATTTCAAGATTTATCAGACTAGATGGGCTGCCTACATGGACCGCAACCCATATAAACCTAACAGTAATCAACACCAGGAAAGTTTCCCCTAAGAACTATGCAAGATTCAACCCAATTGTTACAGTGGTACAGATTGGTGGTGATGGTGCTGGTGGAGATGATGATGATGATGATCCCGATGAAGTCTAACTTGATGATGGTGTTGATGGCGATGATCTCTCCTCTTTGGGAAGGAATTTCCCCGACATATTTCTGTCTGCCGGAGAGCTCTTTCTCTCTCTGTAGTTTCCGCCTCGCAGAGGCGGCAGAAACTTTATGTGGTCGCCCCCCCGAGTCTTAGGGTTTCGAGGGGAATATATACGCGGAAGGGCGATGCTAGAGGTGGGCCAGGGTGGCCACACTACCTTGTGGCGCGGCCCAGGGGGCGCGCCAGGGGGTGGTGTGGGCCCCCTGTGGCCCATATCCACTCCCTCTTGTGGCATTCTTAATCTTCTAGAAAATAGGAATTTCCGTATATTTTCTGGGATTTTCTGATCTTCGCAAATATTGCATCTAGATAGTGCTTTTTCCATCAGAATCCTGACTCCGGTGGTTCATCCTGCAAAATTCATCAATCATGCAAAAATAGATGAAATAACATAAGTATCATCTCTTAATATGAAACATATCAATGAATAATAGTAAATTATGATATAAAATAGTGATAAAAAATGGACGTATCAGTCATCACGCATACTCCATATACCTGGCTCAACCCTCAGGGTCTTGGGTACCTGACAAGTCCTTAGATTGAGGCAAGAGAGGATACAATAATCATCATGTCATACAAACTAATACATGATCCCATCTATGATAAATCACATGCATAATTGCTACATGGCTAGGTCGAAGCCCTTAGCCCAAGGAGAATTACTCACACATAGAGATGAGATCAACAATCACAAACATTGTAATAAAAATCATAATATTGATAGCAATAGTCTTACAATATTGCCAATTGGAGAAGACATCTACTATTACAAGTGGTGGAATATGGTTATGGAGATGGAGAAGGGTTTGGAGATCTGGAGGCGGCTGGTGATCTATGGCAGAGACTTTTTGGCGAGGTCTGGCTTGTTTTCTTGTCGCCCAAGTCTTCTTTATATAGGGGTCCCTTCACGAAAGTTGTTCTGTTTGACCTAATGGTGGTGGCGCCAACTATAAGACTGGAACTATATAGTCGGAATTTTTTCTCCAGTCGTATAGTTGGTCGTTAAAGCGTCTGCCTCCGTTGTATGGCTCCTAGTTTCTTCTGGTTGTTGGAAATCTCATATCTTTGAATTTAATGTAGTGATTCCCTCCTTTAAATGATATTATATGCGCAGGAAAAATACAAAAGAAAGGATTGCATACTCCTCTGAATATTAGCATTAGTGGCAGGGTTTAGAGAAATATTTCATCAAGAATATGATTAATATCCAATTTAAATATGGACGTAGATGACTATGTTTCAGAGCCATAGCTGAGGATTACCAAGGTTAAGCCCAAAGATAGGATCGTTGTCAACGGAGAAGGTATATGTTGATATACAAGTAATAAATGTTTCAATGAAACACTTATGCAGTTTTTGCCAAGTATTGTATACTTACTCTTGTTTTATTGAAAACAAGACCCTCTGCGTGAGAGTTGCTGGATGGAACAAGGCGCTGATGGCATGATGAAGGCAGGCAATCTGGTTGATGGACGACGACACACTTCCCTCGAAGCTTATCATTAGGATTAGAAGAGTTGAATAAAATCTTTGTAATTGAGTATGTGAATCATATCATTGTGTCTTGCTTATAGCGAGACGTTTATTCATATAAATAATATACAATCAGTTGTGCTTTTTCTATGAATAATTTATTTATGATTCGCATTGTGATTATGAATAAGTTATTCCATTCTTTTCCTAGTTGATAATGAAGCATTTATGAAACACTTAAAAATTGCCAAAATATCCAAACCTTCAGTATCAAGGTGGATATTGAAATTAAACAAGAATTTCAAAGTCTTTGCGATTTGATCCAAGTGACCGAGTATTCGAGTTAATAATTTTGGAATAAGGACTTGTGAAAACCATTTCACAAATTACGGTGATTGGATAAATCAAATAGTATTGATATGTCTAAAACATCATAGTCATAGTGTATGAGACACATATGGTCTAAAATGAATTACCTACGAACAAGATATACCTACGAAGTACAAAGAAAGAATGATGGACCTAAGTACAAGAAATGACTAAGATTCATGAAATCCAAAATTAAGTTACATTTGATATTGCAAAGTCAAACGTTACTTGATCTCATTAAGTAATAGTTTTTACTGAATCCCTCTAGTAAACTTCAAAGTTGAAAGGAAAGAAATGAAACTTAAAAGGAAGACATAAAAGCTCGATTTATTAAAAAAATATGTTTTTGACAAATTCAAGAGATTGACTACAATATGTAGCGATGCTTAATGTATTTTGGATTTAAGTCAGTAATTAATCCAATTTGGAAATTGGTTGTTGCGGTGTTGCCGACGAGTACGCTATGGAGGGGTCCTTACCGTGCATGTTTAGAGACGTGGGGTAAGGCGGAGAGTTGGCGGGTACGAGGTAACACAGCTTACCCAGGTTCAAGTCCCACAATAGTGGCGGAACTCTACTCCTGCTATAAATCACTATAATGGCAATATGCCGAGTTACAGAGATAGGTTCGATGTGCAAGGTGTTGCACGTTGTACATAGCAATCTAGATTGTCTTATGCCCTAAAGGCTCCCCAAGCCGGCTTATAAAGGCACCAAGACCTAGGGTTTACAGGGAAATATCCTTGCTAGACAAGGTAAAGAGTCCTTCACTTATATGAACTAGTCTTCCGTGTCTTGTACTCCAAGGCTCCGAGTATGTCGGTGACTCCTGTGTAAGCTTCCTTTATCCGGCATGGGCCTACCTTCTGGATCCGTCTAACTGGGCCGCCTAGCAAGCCATAGGCCTTGCTAATAACTATGGGCCACCCGGGTTAGGCGGATTGGTGACATGCTATGAGGATACCCATATAGCATATCCCCAACAGTAGCCCCTAGAGGACTTTGAAATCTTGCGCCGTCTTTCCCATTGATCTTTAAGTATCCCGTCTAAGTGATGCCGGCAATTCGTCAAGCAATATCTCAAAGGTCTCCCAAAGAACACTGCAATCCTCTCCGGCTTCGTAATGTAGCCGGAGATTCCTTGAGTCTTTGTTTCTAGAGTCAGACAATCTCCATCTTCGATGGAATCTTCGGACGTGACCCTTCTCTGCAACTGTTAGGAAGATGATGTATGGTACAACCTATGCTACCTCAAAACTCACAGAAACTAAGAATTAATCATCAGCTATTTTCACGCGCGCAAAATCTGAAATGGTGAGGCGGCAAAGACGGAGGACGTGGCGAAATTACCGTGCATGCGCACTTCCACGTCGGCAACACTTCATCCATTAGATCCCTTTGCATGAATCTTGATGCGGGGTCTATATATTTTCACCGTGGTCTATTTATTTATTTTTCACCCACATTCGCCTCTTCGTCATCGTCTTCCTCCAGCCGCGCGACCGTTCGACCTATCCTGCAAAAACCCTAGCCAGAGCCCTCCCTTCCTCCACCTACTCCCCCATGGCAAATGGCCTCCAGCAGCTCCATCCCTTCAACGACGGCGTCTCCTGGGGCTACTTCAGAGCCATCCCAAGGAGTGACCGTCCTGCCGGAGGGGGTGGTCGTCCCTTTCAACACCGTCATGGAAACCACCCGCGATGACCAAGAACGAGCGGCCTTTGAAGCTGCAGAAGAAGAAAGCGATTCCCACAAGGGGATGTGGACGGGCTCTGACCTCTCCGCGGAAGATCTATAGGAGTTGGTCACCGAGGGGTATCTTCTCGCGGTGAAGGAGCTGATCTGGCGGGCGGTGCCAGCTGGCGAGGTGGTCCCTTCTCCCCAAGCTGGAGAGAAGGTGTACCTCAAGGCTCAGCTAGTGCGAGGCATAAGCCTGGCAGTCTCCGACTTCTTCTTGGATGTCCTCCAACACTTCTGGGTACTCCCCCACAATCTCTCTCCCAACAACATCTTAGTCCTTAGCAACTTAGTAGCCTTGTGCGAAGGATTCCTAGGCATAAAACCTAGGTTAGATCTATTTGTGTATTTCTTTACCGTCAAGAGAGAGTCCGTAGAGTCCAAGGACGAATTGCGGATATGTGGAACCATTAGCTTTAAGATCCGACCTAGCCGGCGCTTCCCCGACATCGTAGGGCATGAGTCATGCCAGAACCGGCAGCGCACGTATTTCTACGACCCAGATGTCCCTCTGCCTGACCGTCTTGAGACTTATCCAGACTTCATCGATGGAGCTGCCTTCGAGGTGCCCGCATGGTGGACCCCAGCCTCCCTTCCCTCTGATGACGAGGCCAATCGCACCGTAAGGCAGATTGAATGGCTTGTAGATGGAGGTCTGACGGGCTTAGATCTTGCCATGTGCTGGTTCGTTAGGCAGATCTAGCCTCTGCATAACCGCGCCAAGTTGATGTGTAAATACACTCAAGACAGGAGGGATCCCATGCAAATTTTGCGGGATAACTTTTCTACTAACTCCATCAAACTCCGGCTTAAAGACATCGTCAGGATGAAAGACAAGAAGCAGGGCTTCAAGATCACCTGCGACATGTTTGATTGTGGCAAGTTCCCAGAGGTAGCTTTTTGTTTCCTTTGTTGCTCGTTATATACTCTAAGGTTTTTCCGACTTGAAGTTGTCCATCTAACATTCCTCTACATCCCAGCTGGCGACCTTGGCGGCGGATCAAATGGCCTCCCAGGTCTATGATCCTAAGAGGAAGGATATCTAGGTGGTATCTGACGACGACGCCCCCAAGGATCAACCAGCTCCGGTAGCGTGAAAGCGAAAGAGGTCCACCTCTAACGCTGCTGCTAAGGCCAAGAAGAAGAAATCGGAGAGTGGAGTCTCCAAAGGATCCACTGCCACCTTAGAGGCGGAGAAGAAGAAGAAATGCACCGGCATTCCCCTCACCAAGGCTCCTGCTATGGAGTAAGTGTTTTCATTCTCCGACTTGTACTTTTCAGCTTATACCTTTTTCAACTCTTCGTACTTATACTTCGTACGTTTCAGGAGGGAAGTCGGTGTTACTTTGAAGCGATCCTCCAAAGATGCTGGAGGGTCAAAAAATATCCGTGACATGCTCACCAGGGACGTGGCCGCCAAGCCCTCTCCCACTACTGCTCCCCCTACTCCTGCTGCCAAGCCTTCTGCTAGCCCCGATGGGCCTTCATCTCCCGTCATCCCTGAGATCTCCGCTATGGAGACAGATGTCAATCCAATCCTTGATATCTCAGGCTCTATCAAGGAAGATGTTGCTCCTAGCGGCCATGCGATGCAGGAGAGTACTTCCTCCAAAGTGGCTGAAGCTCTGGCTAAGGATGCCACCGAGAAAGGGAAACAAGTGATGGAAGAGGTGGAGGCAGAAGCAACGGCTAAGGCGGGAGCCTCTGCGCCATCAACTGTTTTGCAGACGCAACATGTGGCTAGGGCATCATCCACACCTCCGGCTTCAACAACTCCTTTGGCCGCAACGCTTCTGACATTGTGTCTTGATGACCTCATTGCACAGGCAGATGCAATTTATAACAACGCCCGGACCTTCCATGATTCTTATGCTCATCTGGCCAACAATCTTAAGCTGATTACCATTGTAAGTCTTTTGAACTTTACTTCGTTTCTTTTGCGTAGTATATCCCTCTGTAGCTCCCGAGCTCTTAGGCGGATAAACAAAGGTTATTGGCCTGAGTGCTCCAAAGAACTTTTGAGAGTAGAACTTGATAGTGTAGCCCTCGAGCATCTAGGTGGAAACTTAGTAGAATTCCGGCTAGATGCTCTAAGAGTAGCATACTTGTTGATTAAAAACTTGCGCTGTAGCCCCTGAGCGTGTAGTTGAAACCATATAGTTCCGACTAGATGCTCTAGAGAAACTAAAATTGCTTGTTTGTTTGAAGAATGAGAATAGGCAGAGGATCACAACCAATGAGAGGTTTGCTGCATTGCGGAAGGAGTTGGACCTTGAACAGGGTAAAACAACCTTCCTGAAGCAACATATCAAAAATAGCCAGAGTCTGTTTCTTGTAACAGCTCCTTGCTTTCCTCATGGACTTAATTCTGCCATCTTCTCATAGTACTTCCTGATTTCCGTCTTACAGAAGCCATTGCCAAGGCCAAGAGCATCGTCGAGCAATGCAAGCACATTTAGGAGCTCGATGATGAGAACAAAATTTTGAAGAAGGACATGGTCGATGCTATCAAGGGCCATGAGGCAGCGATGAAGGTGCTGCAAGAATCTACTGACTCCGAGATGCAACGCCTGAAGGACGAGATTGTGCAACTCAAAGAACAGAACCAAGCTGCCAAAGAGCAGAATGCTACGAACCTTGAGGTGTACAAGACAGTCCAGAAGGAGCGGGATGCATTGGTGGAGTCATGCACACAAGCAGAGACAAGCATCTTTGGTAACCTTTATCCGTCTTGATCATTTCTGTATCTTGGATAATCATTCGATTGGTTTGTACTCATGGTTCTTGTTTCTTTTGCAAACCACAACCCCTATTAGCTTAGCCAACCTGGGTGAAGGTGCTCCAGACCTCAAGGAACGCCTGATTATTGCCGGCAACTTCGTCAGCACCGCCATTGCCCAGGCCAAGGAGATAGCGTAGCCTCTGGGGATTAACATTAATGCGGCAGACTCAGCGGCCAAGTACGCGGAGATCCTACGCCAAGCTCCTGAGAAGGTCAAGGACTGGAAGGCCTCTTGCGTCTGGGATGGTGCTAGAATGTCTCTGTCTTTGGTCAAGGCGCACTACGACAATGCCGACATCAACCTGGTGACCTCCGGCTTTCCCAAGCTAGATGAGGAAGGGAGGGAAACCGATAGCAATGCTATATGGAATTCCCTTGCCGGCTTCGACACCAGGGTTGCTAGGATGGTCAATGTTGATGTCTTTGTGCCTGCCGAGATCCTTGATAAAGACATGGCCTCGTCTGAGTCTAGCCCATCTCCCTTCGAGTTTGACGAGCTCTCCCGGCCTGGTACTCCTAATGATGCCACCACCAAGCCCCCCTGCAGCAGAGCCATGAAAAGCAATGTTTGTATTAAATATGTCTCTGCAATGTATGCGGAAAAAACTTATGTTTTGCTAAGGTGGAAAAACTTGTACTCAAGTTTCCTGCTACTTATCTGTTTCCAGCATGTGTATATTTTTTAAGCAAGTGCTGGCTTATCCATTATTCTAGTTCGTATGCTTCACCTTTCGTGAGACGGAAGACTCGCAGCACAGAACTATGCCCTCAGGTGATGATGCTTAATAGAACCGTCAAGAACCTAAGAGCAAAATCGCCGGCCTTGAGTGCCGAGAAGTCACTACTCCGGAATCCGCATAAAAACTTCAAAAAACGTGTAGACCAGAAAACTTAAGCTAACGCCCATAGGCAGAATTTTCACAAGTGCAAATGCAAACTTGCGCATAAAGGGTTTATATGATCCAAAAATGAACAACTAAAGGAGGTAAAAGACTCAGAGAATATGAGTGAACCAAATGCTTTATTTCATTGATCATATAAGAAACTTATTACATAATATAAATGTGCTAAGTGAAAAAGGGACGTAGCTGTGCTATGTTCCATGGCCGATATGTCTCCGGGTAATCATCATCGGAGTCACGTTGCTTGCGCTTGTGATTTTTTGGCCTATATTTCAACTCGCAGATATCGACGAGATAATAGGAACCATTTAGCAATGCTTTGCTTATGACGAACGTCTTTCCCAAGGAGGGGATAATTTGTGTGATTTCTCCTTCTTGAGTCTAAGCACCAGATCCACTTCTTTAAATGATTGATGCTTTACACGATGATTATGGTAGCCACGTAGCTTTTGCTGGTAGATGGCGGATCTCTAGCATGCCAGCACGTGCTCTTCTTCAAGTAGGTCCATAGATAGCGTCTGGATTCTTCAGCGTCATTCTCCTTGTAGGCGGAAACTCTTGGTGCATCATGGAGGATGTCGGATGGTAGGATTGCTTCTGCTCCATAAACCATGAAGAAAGGAGTCAAGCCGGTGGATCTGTTGGGTGTTGTTTGTAAACTCCACAAGACAGATGGTAATTCCTCCGCCTAGGCTCCGGCTGCTCTATGTAGAGGTGCCTCTAAGCGTGGCTTGATTCCGTGTAGAATTAGTCCATTGGCCCTTTCAACTTGCCCATTTGATTGTGTGTGTGCCACAGATGCTAGGTCAAGGCAGCTGTCGTTTTCATGATAGTACTCCTCAACTTCTCCAAGAGATAAATTTTTGCCATTGTCGGTAATGATGCTGTGTGGGAGACCAAATCTCACCACTAGATCCCGAACAAATTTGAGGGTTGTTGCCCCATCAATATTTCTAATGGGCTTAGCTTCAGTCCATTTTGTAAACTTGTCCACTGCTACTAGCAAGTGTGCGAATCCACAAGGTGCTGTCTGCAAAGGTCCCACCATGTCCAGCCCATAGACTACAAACATCCAAGTTATTGGTATTGTTCGCAATTCTTCAGCGAGAACATTTGGCTGTCTTGCATAGAACTGACACCCAAGACATGTTTGTACCAACTTGTTGGCATCCACCTTGGTAGTTAACCAGTAGAATCCTTGTTGGAAGGCCTTAGCTACCAACGATCGGGGAGCGGCATGGTGCCCACAATCTCCGAGATGTATTTCTCTAAGGATTTCGATACCTTGCTACTGGGAGACACATCGAAGGAAAACTCCTGTGGTACTTCTTTTGTAAAGTTGTCCATCAATGATGACATAGCCTTTTGCTCTGTGTACTATTTTTTGCCTTTCGACTTTGTCAGCAGGAAAAATTCCGTCTTGTAGATAATCCATGAACGGCTTCGTCCAAGCCGGAGTGGTCACTCTTACTGTATTAACAAATGAATCCACTCTATCCGGGTTGTCGGGGTCCGCTCCCTTCACAGATGGGGTCTGTAAATGTTCTAGGAAAATGCCTAGCGGAATTGGTCGACGAGCTGATCCAAGCTTTGACAGCAGATCTGCTGCCTCATTCTCCTCCCTTTTGACGTACTTGACTTCGTAGCCATCGAAGCACTTGGCTATTTCGTCCACTTCGTCTCGATATGCCGCCATCATAGGGTTCCGCATGTTCTAGGTGCCAGCTACTTGCTAGGCAACTAAGTCAGAATCTCCACAGCAAACTATGCGCTTGATGCCAATATCTTTGGCTACACGAAGTCCATGAATGAGGGCCTCATACTCCGCCATGTTGTTGGTAGCATTGAAGTGGATCTACAAGACATATTGCAACTTTTCTCCTGTTGGTGATTGTAACAATACACCAGCCCTCGAGCCGTTGAGTAGCTTTGATCCGTCAAAGTGCATGACCCAATGTTCCGGCTCTGGCACAGGAGTGTCTTCTGGCAGTTCTATCCAATTTGCAAGAACATCTGCCAATGCTTGTGATTTGATAGCGTCGCGTCTCTTGTAGGTGATTTCAAATGCGGAAAGTTCAATGCCCCACTTTGCCACTCTCCCTATAGCATCGCTGTTGTTGATGATGTCGGACAGTGGAGCTTTTCTCACTACTGTGATAGGGTGCTCTTGGAAATAATGCCTTAGCTTGCGTGAAGCGAGGAAAACTCCATAATCCAATTTCTGGTAGTGCGGGTAATGCTACCTGGATTCCGTCAAGACCTCGCTTACATAGTAAACGGGTCGCTGAACTCCGTATTCATGCGTTGGATCCTTGCGCTCCACCACAATGATGATGTTGATTACCCGGTTGGTTGCCGCCATGTAAACTAACATAGGCTCCCTTGACACCGGTGCTCCAAGTATTGGCGGGGAGGAGAGTATCCTCTTCAACTCCTGAAGTGCCGCGTCAGCTTCGTTCGTCCATGTAAATTTGTCCGCCTTCTTGAGTAATTTGTAGAGTGGCATAGCCTTCCCCCCAAGTCGGCTGATGAACCAGCTTACTGTTGCAACGTAGCCTGTGAGCCTTTGTATGTCCTTCAGGCATGTCGGACATTTGATGTCGAGGATGTCCTTGATTTTCCCCGGGTTTACTTCGATTCCACGATGCGAAACAATGAAGCCCAACAATTTTCCAGAGGGTACCCCGAAGACGCACTTCTTGGGGTTTAGCATCATGTTGTACTTCCGGAGGTTATCGAAGGTTTCCTGCAAGTCAGTGATAAGATCATTTGATTTCTTTGACATTACCGTGATGTCATCCACGTAAGCGTGTACGTTGCGACCTATTTGGTCATGTAGGCAATGTTGCATTATCCGCTGATAAGTAGCACCAGTGTTTTTCATCCCAAAGGGCATCATGACGTAGCAATACATGATGTAGGGTGTGGTAAACGAAGTGGCCAATTGGTCCGACTTTCGCATCCGTATTTGGTGGTATCCTGAGTAAGCATCGAGAAAACACAGAAGTTTTGAGCCAGCCATCGAGTCAATGACTTGGTCAATGCGAGGCAAAGCAAACGGATCCTTCGGACACGCTTTGTTCAAGCCGGTGTAATCAGCGCACATTCTTAATTCATTTGTTCCCTTTTTGGGGACAAGTATAGGATTTTCCACCCATCGAGTGTGAATAACTTCTCGGATAAAGCCAGCCTTAAGTAATCTAGCTATTTATTTGCCTATAGCCCTTTATCTTTCATCACCAAAGCGACGTAGAGGTTGTTTCACCGGTTTGGCATTGGGATCAATATTCAAGTTGTGCTCGGCAAGTTCCCTAGGTACACCTTTCATGTTGGCAGGTTTCCACACAAAGATGTCCCTATTCTCACGGAGGAACTCGACAAGCGCGCTTTCCTATTTTGGATCCAGGTCCATGCCAATGGCGGTGGTCTTGGAGGAATCTCCTTCAACAAGCTCCACCGGCTTGGTCTTGATGGCGGTCTTCAATGCAGGTTCGGCAGTAGTGATTTGCTTCTTCGAAGCCGGCATCTCTGAGGCATCGAACTGGTTCTAGATCTCATGGAACTCCTCATCGTAGAGGACTGCTTCGGCGAAGGCGGCCTCGCTGAGCTCGCACTCCCATGCCTTGGTGAAGCTTCCGTCAACGGTGATGACGCCATTTGGTCCGGGAATATTGAGTTTGTTGTAGACAAAGCATGGCCTTGTGAGGAAGAAGTGGAAGATGTCGCATCCAAAGATGACGTGGTACACACTCTTGAAAGGCACCACTTCAAAGGTCATGCGTTCTTGGCGGTAATTGTTAACGTCGCAAAGGCGACCGGAAGGGTGAAGCATGCCAGGGAATTTGCTTGTCGGCCGGGGACAACCCCATGGAACACGGTATTGCTCTTCCTTAGCTGGGTCTCCATCAAGTTCATCTTGTGCAGTGTATCCAGGTACATGATGTTGATGCTGCTTCCACTGTCCACGAGGCACTTGTTGAACTTAGTGCCATTAATCAAAGGGTTGATGACCATGGCATACTGGTTCTCTGTTGCGATAAGCTCTAGGTGATCCTTCCTATCCAAAGTAATTGGAACTTTTGACCACCTAACGTACTGTGGAACCGGAGGGAGGGTAGACATCAATATCCTCAGAGAGGTTTTCTGGGCCCGGACGGTGGGGGTGCCAAGGAAGGTATGGTAATATGGAGCCTTCTTTTCGAAGGGATTTTTACATTTATCCTCTCCCTTGTCGGAAAATTTGGGGTCCACGTCTTCATCCATATCGCTTGATTCCTTGGGCTCTTCCTCCTTCTTTCCTTTGCCCTTTCCGCGGGGTCTGTTCTTCTGACTTTGCTTGTAGCTGGACTCAGGTTCTTCCTTGAGACCGTTGCCAAATTTGCATTAGCGGTTGGTATGGGTGGCCTTTCCGTTTGCGTCAAGGTGTATGAAACACGACATATCGCAGTACTCCTCGTACGTTTGGGGAACACGGGGCGCTGAGGGTGTAGTATCACTCATCTACTGGCCATTGCTAGCCCCCCGACCACGTCCACATTGTCCGCCTCCGCCTGTGCCAGTGAACGTTGTGGCGACCATGTCAGCTACTTGCTTTTCTTCAGGCAGATTTTTCCGCTTGTTATTGTTATTCTTCCTAGCCTAGGTAGGGATTGCTATTGCCAGCAATGATCCACGCGCGTCGTCATTAGCAACAGCGAACTCGCTAACCATGGCGATCATTGCGTTGAGGTTGAGCACATTGTTGTCTAGCTTGCGCTTTAATGTATGCCGGAGCAAAGTTCCCTTTTCCAGACCATGATGAAGGCGGCCATAGCGGTCTGTTCGTGCACCCCTGCGCAGGAATTTTTCATATCTAGCTAGCAAGAGAGGTAGGCACGAGAGGTTTTATCCTTTTCTTGCACACACCGTTGCAGGTCTCCGATAGTGCAGGGACGTTTGTACGTACCCTCGAAATTCTTGGTGAACGCTTCGTGCATGTCCAACCAATTGGATATTGATTTCTCTGGCAAGTCGTCGGTCCATTGTCGGGCGGTGCCGGTTAGCATGAGCGGGAGGCACTTGACAATGACATTGGGGTTTCCCCTTGTGATTTGAATCACTTCGTTGTAGTCCTGCAACCATGTCACTGGCCTGGCAGTGCCATTGTAGGGTTTGATGGTCTTGTCTACCTGGAGGCCCTTGGGGTAAGTTGTGGCCCGTAACACTGGTCCAAAACAACATGGCCCAGGTATGGGAGCTTGATACATTGCAAATGTATCTATAATTTTTGATGTTCCATGCTTGGTTTTATCTACTTTCTTATGTTTTGTTCCAACTTTGGAGTACTTTCATATGATTTCTCGGACTAACCTATTAACAAGTGCCACAGTGCCAGTTGCCTGTTTTCTGCTGTTTTTGGTTCCAGGAAAGTCAGAAAATCAATATTCTCGGAATTGGACCGGACAAAAGCCAAAGTTGATATTTTCCCGGAAGACTCACAGAGCCGGAAGGAGAGTCGGAGAGGGGCCATAGGGTGGCCAAACCACCCCATGGCGCGGGTCCCCCAGGCCGCGCCAGGGCATGGTGTGGGCCCCCTGGCCGCCCACCGACCTTGCCCTCTGGCCTATAAGAAGCCTCCCGAGGCATAAACCCTAGATCATCAAGCCTCCAGCCACGAAAAGTTCCGTAGCGTCGCCGCCACCGAAGGGGAGATTCGGGGGACAGAAAGTCTCTGTTCCGGCACCCTGCCGGGACGGGGAAGTGCCCCCGGAGCCATCTCCATCGATCTCCACCACCATCTCCATCACCATTGCTGATTCCCATGATGAGGAGGGAGTAGTTCTTCCTCGAGGCTAAGGGTTCTACCGGTAGCTATGTGTTCATCTCTCTCTCTATACATGATCTTATTGAGATCATGAGCTTGTAATCTATAGATCTACCTTGCTACTCAAGTGCTTTAATAGATCTTTGCTCTCCCCATGTGTGTGAAAGTGACAGCGTGCACACCATGGTGGCACTTAGGCTAGAGATTACAAATACTTGTTATGAGTTATATTTGGAGTTGGATGTCTCTATGAAATTGTGGTGTTTGTTGGAACCATCTAGTGCTCAAGGTGACAGTGTGGGGTTATCTATATGGGAAAGGCTTACTTTGAGGTGTGCTGTTATAGCCCTACCATCGATTAGAGTGTCCAACCGGAGAGTAGTCAAGAGTAGTATCATCAAGAGAAGATATTTATATGAGAGAGTGTTCACTAGTGAAAGTATGATCCCTAGGCCTTGTTTCTAAGCATTGATACATCGTTTGCAATTAGATCTATTACATGTTTGCTTGCTTCCATCTTTATTTCAGTTTGCCTTTAGTCTTTTCCACGCCATCAAGTTATTTTCTATCACATCTGACAAGTGTATTGGGTGTGTTGGGGACACAAGAGACTTCTTGTATCTTGATTGCAGCATTAATGGAGAGGGGATACCTTTGACCACTTCCTCCTTGAGTTCGATAAACCTTGGGTGATCCACTTAAGGGAAAACTTGCTGCTGTTCTACAAACCTCTTCACTTGGAGGCCCAACAACTGTCTACAAGAATAGAAGTGCGTAAACATCATACTAATCTCTAGCGCCGTTGCCGGGGAGGTAAGGTAAAAGGTACTCACATCCTCTGGTGTGAGTGCTCGAAGTTATTTCCTTTAGATTCTGCAATTTTGTCGTTTTGTTTCTTGTTTTCACTAGTTAGGCTTAATGGAAAACAACAAAAAAATTAGAGAGCTTTATAGTATTTATCTTGAGTTAGGACATGAAGTGTTTGAAGAGAAAATTTAAAAACCCATGGAACTTTATATGCATGCTAATAGCAATGTTGTTAGTATGAATTCTTTGGACATCATTATTGCTAATGCTATGGAAAAGTCTAAGCTTGGGGAAGCTAGTTTTTATGAAAATGATCTCTTTAGTTCCCCAGCTTTGGAAGATAGCCATTCTATTGCTTATGATGATACAAAACCTCCAATATATGATGATTACAATGATGAGTATGATATTTTCAGTCCACCTACTATTGAGGAGAAAATTAATTATGATTACAATATGCCTCCTATATTTGATGACTATGGTGATGAGAATAATAATGATAGCTATTTTGTTGAATTTGCTCCCACTACAATTAATAAGAATAACTATGCTTATGTGGAGAGTAATAATGATTATATGCATGTGGCTCATGATAAGAATGTTTTATGTGATAGCTATATTGTTAATTTTATTCATGATGCTACTGAAAGTTATTATGAGAGAGGGAAACATGGTTTTATGTATCTCAACAATATTAAGTTTCCCCTCTTTATGTTGAAAGTCTTGAAGTTGCACTTGTTTTGCTTTACTATGCTTATTGCTTTGTGCTTTCATGACTTGTTTCTTTACAAGATTCCTATGCTTTGGAAGTGGGTTAGACTTAAATGTGTTTTGAATTTGCTTCTTGATGCTCTCTTTTACTTCAATTCATATTTCTTATGTGATCATCTTCTCAAACTATTATGCCTAACTCAAAGGCGTTAAAGAAATGTACTTACTGGGAGATAACCCAAAAGTTTTAGATGAGTCTTGGAAGTTATTACATCTGTAATAACCGATCCTTATCCTTTTTATTTGCTTTTTGTGCCAAGAGTAACCTCTAATTAGAGAGAAGTAATGATTGAGAAAGTTGCTGTCCCGAAACAGATTTCTATGCTTTACCGTAAAAATTCGTGTAAACTCTCTGTATGTCCTTTTGAGGCGTGAATTTTTGTTCTTCTGCCCCAAGTTGTTATATAACTTTCGTTAGTTCAACACTTTTTGATTTGAGCAACACAAGGTCTTCGAAAAAATTCGTCTTTACCTACTGGTCTGTTTTGACAGATTTCTGCCATTTTCTGCATTTGCTTCTTGTTGGTTCCTTTTTGAGTTCTTTTGGGAAATTGAGATTTTTGAGGGAAGTGCTACAGTAGCTAGTGTTTTAATGGAAGTTTATTTGGTGTTAAAACTGAACCTAAAGACTTATTATCTTGAGTGCACTAATGTTGCTAATAAAGATTGTGTGAAGTTTTGTACGAAGGAAAAATTTCAGGTGTATGGAAGGAATGAGTAATAAGATGAAAGATGGACTAAAGCTCAAGTTTGGGGATGCCACGCGTGTCACCCCAAGAAATATCCAAGAAGTATAAGCGTCAATGCTTGGGATGTCCAAGGCATCCCCCTCTTCATCAATAAAAATCCCAGGTTTCTTCCAAACACTTTATTTTTATTGTTTCATACACAGTTGTGTTGTTCTTGGAGCGTCTTCTTTTTCGTTTTCGTTTTGATTTTTGGTTTGCTTAGCTTTCTGAATAAATTGGTTGGAACCCCTCTTTCATACATTGGTTTTCAAATAGTTTGGTTTGGTTTGGAAAAGAGTAGGAAAGTTCATACTTATGTGGTAAAAAGAGCTCGTTTTGGACTGTGGCCTATGCTTTGTCATGCCATGCTTGATATTGTTTTGGCTTTAGGCTTAGTATTATTTGCTGTAGCATGACATGTTATAAACAATTGAGATTGCTTAATGTGCTTTGGATGAATCATGCGTTGTTTTAGCATATTAAAGCATAGTATTGTGGTATTCTCATTTGATGCTTTATTTGGATTGACTTGGCACATGCTCACACCATGTTATGACTATCTCAAGTAACCATAGCCTTTATGATCCTTTAGTTTTCAACTTGTAGTATCACTTTATGCTTTGCTCAATGATGTTTTGTCGCTCTGCATGATTATGGCCATTACTGCTCTCTTAGTTTGTCGCTCCCAGTCTTTTGCTAGCCTCCACAACCAAGTATGAGTTCCACTCATGCATCCAACTCCCTAAACCAGGTTACTTGAAAGAGTCCACCACACCTACCTACTAGCTTATGCTATTCCAAGTATATTCATGCTTTTGTTTACCTTCCAAATTAAACTTGTTATGAGAAAACTAGTGATTAAAGCTCTCACGAACTTGATGGCACACTTTACTTTTCTTGCCCTTAATAAACTTGAACCATTGTGTCATCTATGTTGTATATGCTTGCACTTATTTGTGGGGATTAGCAGAACCATGCTGTCATGGGAAACGCTTTCAACATTGCACTGGTACTTTGTACCTAGTTGATATCATGCTCTTTTGTCTATGGATGTCGTCGGTGTGAAATGAAAGGGGAGCTTGTAAGTCCATGGAGTTATGTATATGTGTTAGAGAAACACCTGGGCCGCTGGTCTAATCCATGGTGACATGGTGGAAACCTACAGCGTAACCATAATGAGCTGTCTATGAAGCACTCTTCTTATAAAAAAAAGACTCCTATATTGAGAAAAAAAGAGATTATGAAAAGAGGAAAGAGATAAAAAAGCACCATATTCCCAGGGTAAATAAGAAGATTGCTAAGATGCTCGTTGTCTGTTTGCCTTGTCATTTTGATATGGGGATTCTTCCGTATCATCGGGCAAAGGGTACCCCGTTGGCGGTTCTCTATGATACACATGTACTTACGATCACAAGAACTTACCGGTGACTCAACTTGAGTCGCATGATGAGCGGCCTCGTATTCAAGGGATATGAGATTTCTAACTTATACTTCATCAAGCATGTACACCATAGTTTGTTCACTTTAACCTTAATCACTTCAAGATGCTTATGATAGGGGCAATGAGAGCTGGAAGCTATAAGTACCATAATTTTTGGAAGCTCTTTATGAGACTTGAATCCCTACTTCCTTCCATGAAGGTGTCCTATGCATTTATATTTGCTACTCTATTGAGGGACAAGCTGAATACTATTATGCTATGTTTTCTTTATGTGAAACAAACAAACATCTTGCAAAGCATTGTTATTCATGAATCTTTTGTTTGTTCCGTTTCATGTTGCAACATAGTTTCTTTGTCTTATTGCTAGAACTTTATCTTTCATGTTATGATTGAAGTACTATGATCCCAGCTTTGAATGTTTTACAAATACTTTGATCAAGTCTTTGATGGTGCATGTCACCTCAAAAATTATTCTTTCTTTTTATCACTTACCTACTCGAGGACGAGTAGGAGTTAAGCTTAGGGATGTTGATACATTGCAAATGTATCTATAAT
The DNA here is from genome assembly GCA_910589775.1 of Avena eriantha. NCBI lineage: Eukaryota > Viridiplantae > Streptophyta > Magnoliopsida > Poales > Poaceae > Avena > Avena eriantha. The sequence continues at coordinate 6,569,996 of OU342741.1, read as the reverse complement.
TTTTGATGTTCCATCCTTGGTTTTATCTACTTTCTTATGTTTTGTTCCAACTTTGGAGTACTTTTCATATGATTTCTTGGACTAACCTATTAACAAGTGCCACAGTGCCAGTTGCCTGTTTTCTGCTGTTTTTGGTTCCAGGAAAGTCAGAAAATCAATATTCTCGGAATTGGACCGGACAAAAGCCAAACTTGATATTTTCCCGGAAGACTCACGGAGCCAGAAGGAGAGTCGGAGAGGGGCCATAGGGTGGCCAAACCACCCCATGGCACGGGTCCCCCAGGCCGCGCCAGGGCATGGTGTGGCCCCCCTGGCCGCCCACCGACCTTGACCTCTAGCCTATAAGAAGCCTCCCGAGGTATAAACCCTAGATCATCAAGCCTCCAGCCACGAAAAGTTCCGCAGCGTCGCCGCCACCGAAGGGGAGATTCGGGGGACAGAAAGTCTCTGTTCCGGCACCCTGCCGGGACGGGGAAGTGCCCCCGGAGCCATCTCCATCGATCTCCACCACCATCTCCATCACCATTGCTGATTCCCATGATGAGGAGGGAGTAGTTCTTCCTCGAGGCTAAGGGTTCTACCGGTAGCTATGTGTTCATCTCTCTCTATGCATGATCTTATTGAGATCATGAGCTTGTAATCTATAGATCTACCTTGCTACTCAAGTGCTTTAATAGATCTTTGCTCTCCCCATGTGTGTGAAAGTGACAGCGTGCACACCATGGTGGCACTTAGGCTAGAGATTACAAATACTTGTTATGAGTTATATTTGGAGTTGGATGTCTCTATGAAATTGTGGTGTTTGTTGGAACCATCTAGTGCTCAAGGTGATAGTGTGGGGTTATCTATATGGGAAAGGCTTACTTTGAGGTGTGCTGTTATAGCCCTACCATCGATTAGAGTGTCCAACCGGAGAGTAGTCAAGAGTAGTATCATCAAGAGAAGATATTTATATGAGAGAGTGTTCACTAGTGAAAGTATGATCCCTAGGCCTTGTTTCTAAGCATTGATACATCGTTTGCAATTAGATCTGTTACATGTTTGCTTGCTTCCATCTTTATTTCAGTTTGCTTTTAGTCTTTTCCACGCCATCAAGTTATTTTCTATCACTGTTACCACTTATAATTATCCATACCACTTGTATTTCACTATCTCTTCGCCAAACTAGTGCACCTATACATCTGACAAGTGTATTGGGTGTGTTGGGGACACAAGAGACTTCTTGTATCTTGATTGCAGGATTGCTTGAGAGGGGATACCTTTGACCACTTCGTCCCTGAGTTTGATAAACCTTGGGTAATCCACTTAAGGGAAACTTGCTGCTATTCTACAAACCTCTGCACTTGGAGGCCCAACAACCGTCTACAAGAATAGAAGTGCGTAGACATCACCCAACTCGTGTGTGGGGGCGCACGTGGTAGAGCGGGTGTGCAGTGGGCCGCACCAAGGCATAACCAACCACTGCCTCTCGACCACCTTGTCATCGTGGGTCGCTGGCGGGCGCGCGCGCTGGTGGCCGACCCACACAGCCGCTACTGCTTCTGTGTGCTGCCGCTCCTAGCTGCTGGGTAGGCCGTGGGTGGCCCACTCGGCTGCTTGTTTTCCCTTTATTATTTTACTTTGATTAGTCTCACATGGGAAAACCTTTGGGAAGGGTACACCTCCCTTCGCCTATATAAATGGGTGCCCACGAGTGGGAATAAACACACAATAATTTCTCTAAGTCAATTTTGCGATGGCACGGTCCCAAGTATCTCTCTTTCTCGTTGCCTTTTGTGGTGGCACGGTCCCAAGTAAGGACTGTATACGTAAGAGACAACAACGATACGACACACCATTGTGCTGAAGTGATTCCGGCCAGGAGATCTATTTCCGGGAGTCGTCGTCTTGCACCATACGTGTGCGAAACCTCGGGGGTGCTACCACTAGTGATACCAGAGCATCGTACGAGGACCTGGACAAGGGGTGACTTGCGAGGAGTTTCACAACCTTGAGGTCATACGGGTACGACTACATCATCCACGTTCCTGTATGAACGTTTTATGCTTACAGTCTACAAGGGTATGGTACTGTTGTCTTCTCTGCGTTACTGTATTACTTTTTAGATAGATCCTGACTAGGTGTGTTCCAATGTAGGATTTTTTTTGTTTTCTGCCATAAAACCCCTTTAGGGTTATATCATCAGGTTAATCTAACCGGAAACATAAGCAATAATTATTGACTTATCTTGTTCCAGAAATTAGGATTAGGTTAATTAGGAAAGTTGACACGCTTGAAATTGACTCAATGAACCTAAAACTGGCTTTGATTTGTTTGCATGCTTCAGCCATTGGGATGTTCAAAGTCTTGTCGATCTCGTTATCTACTTCCAATAACATCCAATTCTTATTGATCTCGACAACGAGTTTGTTTAAGACATGGAGGGCAGAAAAAGAAAGAAGGTCCTAGATGATATCTGCAAAACATTTCACCCTGATCGTGGATATGGTGGTAGAACACCATTTAGATGACAATGCATTGGGTGATACTCTCAATGAAGGAAATCTGCTGATTAACGCCGAGACAAGATTATTCGTTCTTAAGGAGATTGGTGAGCACATCCAGATAGAAAAACTGAGCTTCGAGAAGCTACATGACCAGATTATAATGTATGTATAGTGGCGACATGGTGAAGGATCAACGAGCTACTTTTAGAGCACCTCAAATATATCTTGAAAAAGATTAAGGCAGACCGTTTGAATGTGAAACTAATATATGTGCATTCAGTACTCTTCCTCACATGGCTTGACACACTAGTAGTATTTTATACCAAACAACGTTACTTTGGTCCATACAGGTTACATCACTATTTACAGTAACATATTGTAACCGTGCCTCCAACATTAAGACATATTCAACATTTATAGTTACAGTTATCTTCTCGTGTTAGAATGAAGATGTAATTAGCGAAAATACATTCATGATTAAAAATTAGTTTGGATATTTTAAAAGGGAATTTGTTACACGATATTTTTCTCTATGTCTAAGCAAAGTGCATCCACATATAATTAAATATAGGGGCTCAACGAACTATATTTTGTAACATGTCCCAGATTACACGTGATTTTGTATCTGTAGTATCATCACATATCGGTACATCTTGCTACAGTATTCTAAGGCATGCGATTAGAACTTTGTTGATAGATGTTTCTAGGGTACAGATGTGTCAAACTACGGTAGATAAATAGCTAGTTTGAGAGCAAGTGAATTGTCCTAGTATATTCTCCTGCTCCTTTTACTCGCTGCACGGCTGTTTTTCGATGGTGCGAGAGCATGCATGCTTTCTAGCGTACCAAATTAATACATATCAAAGTAAATAATAGCGATAAATTGTTTCGATTCAAATCCCGATTCTTTCTTGTCGTGGGATGACGACGATTGACGGCTGAGAACCGGCGCCCGGACCCAAAATTTTACTCCAATCCCGCATCCGGTTCTCCTTTGGCGTCCGTTTTGGACCCAGAAGCGCGATCGGGGCTGCTGACCGGTGAGACTCGCAAGACCCTTGCTGGCCGTATGGTGAACCCCCGCGCGCCATGGACCCACCGTCAGTGTATGCGGCCAGTACCGCGCTCCGTGAGAGGCGTTCGTGCCGTGACGGTCCTCCGCATCCGCCGGGTGGTCTAACCTCTCGAGAGCCTACATGGCGCCGTTAGCCCATGCAGTGCGCGGGTTCTCACGGACATGGGGCCCGCATATAGTCGATGTGGCGCCGTAAGACCATGTCGGCCGTGGTTTCCCGTAGCCATGGGGACCGTCAAACGCGTGTCGCCGTAAACCCGTGCCGTGTGTCAGCATAGACAATAGACGCCGCAGGTTGTCGCGTCAAAGTGGCGAGCTGGCATCGTAGATCGTACAAGTACGCGTAGGAAGATGTGGGTTTATCGCGTACAGATTGTGCTAGGGGTCCTGTCCGTCCACGATGGATTTGACACCGCCGGATGCGAGAATCTACCTATGCTTTTATTGCATCTTAGTTATGGTATGCGGTTTTACGCGAGGACGTGACTGCTCTATTGTTCACGACTCTTCTTCGTGCTCCTTGCGGTGCCGAGACCATTCGTTATTATTTCGTTCTTCTCTTCTTCTTGCTCTGGTTTCTATAGGACCCTCTCCTCGCGGAACTACTTCTTCGATCTTCTCTTCCCCTGCTTTATTTCTGGATGGTGCAATCCTCGTCTGAGGTACTTCCTCTTCGTTCTTCGTCATGACCGGTACATCCCTCTTGCATACAACTCGCGACTGGCTCCTCCACTCTTTTTGTACTTAGTTCTTCTTTCTCCTTTTGTAGGGACCATTCTATTGTCTATGCTTCAACTTACCTATGTTTTACGCGTTATTTTTTTTTTCATTCAGCTTCATATTTCATTCACTTGCAACTTCTTTGCTTTAACGTCTACGCTTAAAAAAAGGTATATGTGTATTTCACGACCGGCCTATTTATTTTAACTCGCTGCATTCTGTAGGACGTGTGTGTTTTTTCTTTCAGACTCTCCGACTTGCCGGACAACTCTTGCTCTTCCGGGGGCTACCAATGGAGGACGAGTTGTCTCATGTTCGGGTAAAGCAAGGTAAGTCGACTTAGCTTGACTGTTTTTCGCTACATTTTTCCTCTTAAACTTTGGATTTGTATTCCTAACTTTTGTTTCTTTGTTCTCAGAACTTGCCGATGAACGGCAACGTTTGGAGGCTATGGTGTCTGAACTCTACTTCTCCAATGTGCTCATCGCTAGCATCTTATGTGAGCCAGTCTTTGCTCTCGGTATGTCGCCTCGCCTCTATTCTATTTCAGATTTCTTTTTCTCGCTTCTTTGTCGTGCCTTCTACATGACGTGCTCTTTCTATGCTCTCTAGGATCGTCTGCTTTTGTTGACGCGAAAGATCATGGGCAGAACATGATGGACGTGATCATCACCAATGTCTTACGTGACCCGCTCTTTAAACACGCTTCTCCTCATGGTACACCCCATCACATCTTTTCTATTCGAATAGTCTTTTTTTTTCCAATTCCCGACAGTTTTGTTTTTCTGTGCGCCTAACAACTCTACTTTGTATGCTTTCTAGGGTCATCTGTTCAAGCCATTTCGTGTTTATCTGACAATGTTGCGAAGCCCTTACTACCTTTGGAGTCATGTCCGTGTCAAGCTTTATAGTACAACCATGGTCGCCTGGCGTTGTCTTCAGCGTGCCGACGAAGGAACAACCGCCTGCGCCGCCAGGGCACATGGTATGTCCCCTTGCCACTGTTTTGTTGTAGGACTTTTTTTAGCTTAATCGTCTTACGTTAGTTTTTTGATTTCTTTTTCTGTGCTTTTCAGATTCTTCTGCTGGATGAGTTCTCTCTCCGGCCGACTGTGTTCTCTGCTCGCCGCCTCCTCTCGATTCTCAAACGAGTAAAAGGAGGAAAACGTCCTAGCTTTGGCACCGATGAACCAAAAAAGAGTCCTGGCAGAGGAAACGACGAGTGGTGACTGACGAAGCCATCATCAGGTCACTACACAGGTTTAAGTACAATGTCGTCGCTGTCCTCAGAGACGTGAAGGAGAATAAGAGGATGCTCCTCGCCATCTTTAAAGACATCAAGACCGTCAGTAGTAGACTGATAGAGTCAACAGTCGTAGCACTGTATAGGTTAATTTAGTTTGTTCAGGGCTGTACTATATAAAGGTGTACGCACCTTTCATTATGCAGACATTTTTTCCGTTCATGTTTACGTAATAAAGATACACGGAAATTTGTGTCTTATTTTTGTTCTGACATTTTCTGTGTTACAGTACATGTTTGCCATTTCGTGAACACTATGGTATCGCTTCGCATGTCTTCCTGTCGTTTCTCATATGCGTTAAACAACGAACGCTCGAGCAAAACGTATTCTTCACATGCGAATGCGGAAAAATATTAATGGTGAACGATTGGTGCGTACACGTACGAAGTACACGAGTTAGAGTATCCGGTGCTGACCTATTAAGCCTATCTTGGTTTCTTCGGTATAAGATTTGTGCCTTCGCCCAACTCCGTCTCCAGGATTTGGGGGCCCCGGTGCGACTTATAAAATAAGGCCCTAATTTTAGTTCAAACTCAATAATTAGTATTCATATGTTCAAGTATATAAGTGCGTAATATTTTTTGGCACACAAGTTTTCGAAAAAATAACATTTTTTGTGCCGCGTATAAAAATAATAATTTTCAATGCTCGAGCATGACTTTCCACGAGCTATTTTTTGTCTTTTTACACCGGTACATAAATTGTTGTTTTCCATCAAACTTTGTGTGAGAATATAAAATGTCCGGGAGGAAAGAACAACGCAGGGTTCAGATTCAGAAGTTTAGCGTTGGAGTGAATCGATTTTTGAGCAGCAAGGGCACAGGGCACACCAATCCATTAATCCATCTGCTGCTCCTAAACCCATCAGGCGTCAATTGACCTGAATCTGATTCAGTTATTCTAACCATTGGCACGGAAAATTTTGAACAACATCGTAAGCAGCGGCTGATCATCTCCACTACTATTAAACAGTCAAACAATATCTTTCTTAAGCACACCCCGCTTATCCACACATACCAATCATAACCGCACCATAATGCCCATAATCTAAATCTAACGGCCACCATTCATCTAATCAGGCCGGTGTGCACTTAGCAATTTTTATGGACTGACCATACTCCACCGGCAGAGGAAATTACGAAACCCCAGACCCGCGTACGCACAACCTGTTATCACGCCCACCCCTATAATCACGCAACTCTTGATCTCAAAAAAGGAAACTAAGTGCAATCGTCTTAAATCATCCTCGACCCTGACGAACGGAACCCTTGCCTCGCCACCGCGGCAAACGCCACGAGCCGCCGCCAGATGCCGTCGTCCACCAGACGACACCACCAGACGCCGCCGTCCACCAGACAACACCGCCAGACGCCGCCTTCAGCCACCTCCAGATGTCGTCAACAACCCCGTCGCCTCCCTGCAGGGTAACCTTGCAGCCCTGCACCGCACGTCGAGTGGGAGGCCTCGACATCCTCGCCGTCAGCCACCGCCAGACGCCGTCAACAGCCTCATCGCCTCCAAGCACGGCAACCTTGCAGCCCTGCACCGCACGTCGAGTGGGCGGCCTCGACATCCTCGTCGTCAGCCACCGCCAGACGCCGTCAACAACCCTGTCGCCTCCAAGCATGGCAACCTTGCAGCCCTGCACCGAACGGCGAGTGGGCGGCCTCGACATCCTGCACCGCACTGTCGGGTGGGTGGCCGTTCCTCTTTCGCCATCCTGTAAAACACGGTGATCAGTTAACTATATACTCTGCCTTCATCGGACTGAATTTTGAAGTATCAAACAAATTTCATCGGAGTGGTAATCCACTGACACGATTTCAATCATTACAACAGGGGTCATAAGATTACCTCTACATATTATCTATGCATAAATGGAGGGCAGAGCTTTGAATTACTTGCTGGACTGGTAATCCAATGACAGATCTGAACATATTTGGTGTGTGCACGACAGTCACGGTTATCAGTCTCGGTGCGGAAATTCTAAGCTTACCTTGTTTATGCGTTTCATTTTCTGTTTGATCACGCATATATCCTCACAGTATAGCTCTACATTAGTTTATTTATCAATCCTCCATATTCTCTCGGGTACATCAGTTTACGGCGTCTCCATTGCATGACAAACTAAACCGTGTAGCTCTGCTTCAGTTTCTTGCTTAACCCTATCTACTTTCTTATGTACATCACTGCACGTAAGTAAAGCGTCTGCTCAATGTCAGCATATCAAAAGATGTATATTAACAAAATCTAAATATAGTAAAATACTATCAGTTTATAACATCTTGTTTGTTATATCTATTAACCAAGGCAATAAATATTTGAACAAGTAAGGCCAAAGTGAGGTTTTTTTATAGATAGAGCCTTTTTTCTTTGATAGTTGGCTCTCTGTTTAGGTTTTGCTCAGATTTGCCCCCTCCTTTTAGGTTAGTTCTCCCTTTCTCCCCTTTTTTACATTGTACAAATACTTTTTGTTGAGAATAAAATATGGGTTGTGGCGGCTTTTTTTCTTACAACAGATGGGCAAGAAATATGTAGGATATTATGTTCCACATATCCATGAATTTTAATCTAATGACGGGGATATTCAGAGGAGGGCCACGGAATGTCATCTCCCAAACACCAAACACGGTGATTCACGCACCCTGTTTTAGGATATAAGCAACACCCACTCAGGTAAGTATGAGTACCTAATTTTTCTTTAGGTAATCAATAGTATTTTTGCTGATGTGCTAAATTGAGGTATGTAACAGATCCTAAAGAGTCGAAGAGGCGGAGGAATAGAGAATATTATTCCCAAAATAAAGATGATATTCTGAAAAGACATTAAAGATGATATTCCGCTACACTACTTAATGATGAGCAAGACCTACCACATACACCCCTGACCATGCCCCGTGGTAAGGATGACCTTCGTCTTCATGCTTCTAAAATTGTCAGGGCACTAATGGCATAATTTAATTATCTGATTCTTGGTTTAATGTGGCACATGTTCAGATAATTAAAGCTCATGATGCTACTTTGTCCGACGCTCCCAGTGGGGAAAATACCTACAACTAGGTAATTGTTAACTAATAATATTGCATGTTGAATAGATGGGCCTAGATTCTTAGTATGATGTGTCATGTTTGTAGGCCTAGGCCCTAAGGAACCGAAGAGGCAACTAGAGAGGGAAAAGTATTCACAAAATAGGGATGATATATTAAAGAAACAACGTCAAGCCTACAGTCAAAAAAGGGTTTGTATAATGGATATGCAGGATGATATTGAACTAAGGAGGCGATTTTTGGTTCATATTTTAAAATTCGAAAAGAATGAGGCTCTAAAGAATATCCCAGACATGGAGCGCATCATTATAGAGTGCATAAAAAGATGGACATTCAAGAAAGAATCATCATCAAAAGAATAAATAGTAGACAATGTTTTTAAGACTTTCTGACCATCCTAAATAGAAAATTAGATAGATTTGGTGGTAAGCTTGTTTACCTGCCATTGGACACTTCCACATATGGTTAGCAATTCTATGGAAAGATGCATATACACTCATTCTTCAGGTTGTTATATACAGCCAATACCAACTAACTCCAAAGCCCACTTTTAGCTCATGATTCACCTAAAAATATTTAAATGAGAGTAACCTTGTTTTGTTAAATTCAGAAAACAACATTTAAAAGATGGATTTGTATCCGGTAAAATTAGTAGCAGCATGCTGAACTGCATCCGTGCCTATAAATTGCAAGCAAATTACAAGTGAGTTTTGTGTTCACTCGTCTCATATGCCTCTGCGACTGGATGATCAAGCACGTTATAGAAAAATCTACTCTATAAAACTACAGTGAGATACATACCAAGTACAAAATACCAAAATGGAATTCAGCTTATTACAATAAGGATTCATACTCGACGGACAAACTATGTCGATTGAATAAATCGTGCGTATTAATTAATTAGCAGAAAAGTGCAACATTTATCTGTACAATACACCATAGTACGCACGCAGCTCCACTAAGCGTCAACGGTCACCAATAACCCCTGCATGAGAATGAAAGGCGTGATGGGTGCTATGCAAGGGTGTATTGCTGGACACGAAAAGCATGTGAAGCAGGTGGTGGCACAGACGCCCAAGACGACACTGCACGCGAAATATTATTGTCAACAAAAAATGATTGTACTGTCGGAAGGTATATCTCAAATCTCACTACGCTGATACACACCACTCAGATATACACACATTCCGATTCCTGACGTGGGTGCTACTATATATAACGTTGGGAATCAGCCTTATTTTGTGTTCAAAAATCTCTTCTCTCCATACTAAGCTTAAGAACAAGCCTTTGCTAAGTGAACAAGATTTTGTGTGAGATGCATATACAGAGATAATGTTCCCCTGCCGATTCAAAACAGCTTAGCTGTACTCACGCTACTCCACAGTAACGATGCTAACATCTAATTTTTGTTCATCTTAGGGTCCCTCGACCACATTTATCTTCCTCTTCCTAGTCTAGGTGCTGAAACTCGGGAGAATTCGATGGTAGAGGCAAAATCAGAGTATAATGAAGTGGCATAAAAGAAGCGGAAGTGGAAGGTGAGCTCTTTTCCCATTTCGGCATACAAGTCTCTTGTGCAGTCGTAGTGTCATCTTTTTTTTTTTTTTCAAAGCATGCACTTTTGCTTTTGTTTAATGATTTTCCCTTGTCTCTTTCAAAGTTGGAGATGCTTGAGAAGCAATACCACGAGGAGTTGAAGTTGGAAATTTAAGGGGAACACTTTCTCTAATTTTTCAACTAAGAAGGTGGATATTCCAGATGGTATGGACGAGGATAAATCTGAGGAAGCTAATGACCATGCGTATGATTCTATTAAACAAGCTGCTGGCGAGGATACTAATAGGAGACGCTCAAGACGGTAGTACACGCAAGATGATGCAACTTAAAAATATTTCAACACTTGATATGCCTGCTGCAAATCATGCTTTGAGAAAATAACATTACAATACGAGATCTTCAGATGTTATGGTTCAAATAGGTTTGATATTTTCAGACAGGTGGCCATCTTTTGCTGATCGACGCTGCTACTGTATAGGCAACAAAACACACACATCTTATGATCTTGGATTGACAGGGGTGCATGCTTGATCGTTCAACCTGATTAAACTGCCATCGAGCATAGGATTCGTGTGCGATTCAGAATAAATGGTCAAGTATTTTAAAAAAAATCACACCTTCTGGATACGTTTGCATATTTTGGACTGATAAAATGATTTCGCCACTGGATAGAAGGTACGGGATGAAGCTGAAGATATTAGCAGGTCTGGCCTTCCCACGGGATAGTTTTTACAAGTAACAAAGGAGGAAACAAATGGAAAAGGGAGAACGAAATCAACATCTATTTGTATGTTCTTCGAACCAATTGTCTCTTATAAAAGAACTAAAATAAAATAGCGACCTAAATGATCGGTGCCTTCAAAAGCTAAACATACAAACAACCTCCAAATAGAAAAACTAGGAACTTGGAGTATAAATTATACAAATTTTATCAATTAAAGCTTAGCCAGCACTCTTTCAAGAAATAGAGAGGAAAGGCAAACCTAATATGAATTGATTAGCGTCAGTTATTCACCACGGATAATGACACCACAATGTGTCGATTCACTTTATTTTTCTATCAAACAATATCTACGAGTCAAGCTTATGAAGATACCACAATATTGGAGAAGATGAAAAACTGATTACCATTTTGTTGCATGAGCCACCCTTATTATGAAACAATTATCTAATCAGTTAGCGAAAGCCACCATTTTCATGCATGACTATGTTTCACTATTGGATAGACAAATTACAATTTATCAAACAATATCTACAAGTTGATGTGCCGATTCACTATTTTCCATTTTTCTATCAAACAATATTATGAAGATACCACAATTGAGACCAAGGGGATGAAAAATTACCAGTACTGAGCGAGGTGGAGAGGGGCGTCGACACGGACCAAGGTGAACGGCCGCGATTCAGGGGAGGGCTCGGCCGTTGCAGCATTAGCGGGGATGCTGGGTAGGGGGTCAAGCTCACGGCAGCCACGGGGAGGCAGGGGAAGGCCCGATCTTGCCGCCGACGGAGGGGAACGAGGGGTGGAGGAGGTCATCGCGCCGGTGGATCGGAACGAGGGGAGGAGACTCTGGGGCCGGTGGTGGCATGGCAGCGGCGGGGCTAAAAGTCCTCGAGCTCAACTCTGGAGAGGAGGAAGAAGTCGGGCCATAGTGAGAGCCGAGGCCGTGAGCTGCTATTTACCTACGCCGGTGAGAAATTGCAAGGGGAGAAGACGTACGAGTGGTGTAGAGTGAGGACACTAGGAATAGAAGAGGGTGGGAGATTAGGATAGGGGTGAGTTCTTTTTTTCCCGGTCACTCCTCTTTTTTTTGATAATGTGTTTTTATATACCGCTGACACTTTTTTGAATATGTTATTAAAATGTGTACCACCAACAATTTATAACTGTGCAGGTCATTGTGAGGTTTATGGATGTTAAACTTCATGGAATAAATATTTTATCTGACATTTTTGACCAGGTAAATGGAGCACATAAATAGATGGACCCTCAAGAAATAAACATCATCAAAGAATATATACTAGATAATGTTGCTTAGTTATTATTTCTTGACTAATTTTTTAACTAATTATTACACAATTATGTGATGACATATGTAAGGATCGTGTGTTACACGCGTGCACACATTGTTGGACATGAGACACATTTAAGCTACTTGGTAAAAAAGCTTGTTAACGGAGAAATGAGATTTAAAATAGATGGTTCGTTACGGATTATGAGACGTGCGATTGCACGTGCACGCTTACTAGTAAGGTAAAAAACAGAAAAGAACAACGATCGTTTGGCGCAGGACCATAGCAGCACGCTGGCAAGATGGAAGCGAATTACGAGCCTGGGCGACCTGATCGATGGACGATGGAGACTTGGCGAGCGGATCAGAGGAACGCTGGCGTCTGGCGATGATAGGGCGAGCGGACAGCGGAGCTTGTCTAGAAAAACATCACCGCATAGTTGGACTACATGAGAAAACACTACTGGGATGTAGATATTCAGGGGCCCCTTTCCATCGCTCACAAGGAACATGCCCGTCGACGGGGCTGCCTTTGCCGATACAAGGTTTTCCGCTTATAGCAATGACTTGGAGAGTATGTTGATCGTGCTTGATTGGATTATGACATGTCGCGTGTTTGGTCTATCTCGAGAACTTGAAGATCTGCTTAGTGGTAGGATTGGATGCATGGAAAACGTTAATATATCAAAATGACAAGCACGAAATATGGGATTGTTGTCGTCAAAATCTGTAGCGAAATGATAGTTCCTGCCAAAATATATATGGTAAAGTAGCCAATTGTTGCTGTATTGAACATACAAATTGCAACTTTAAATTGGAAATTTACTAGCCAATTATCGATGCAGATAAGGGAATAATTTAAGTGCCACATTTTTACATTTTGCTCCTCCCAATTTTAGGATGGGGGCTATCTCGCAAAACTATAGTCCCTAAGATGCTCACGTTGAGACACACACATGCCTTTTTTGGGTCAAAAACCGGCCGCGGGTTGACCTGTTTACGACCTGCGGTGCACGCGTTTAACAAGTACCGTGATATGTTTGTCTATTTTACAAGAAGTGTGACTTGTCTGCACACCCAAAACAAGTTGTACGACCCCCGATGGCATTTACTCGTTTCAGCTCAGTTCGGTTCTGATTTGTTGCAGCTGCTTCTGCAATTAGATTAGGTATGAAGAATTTTAAGGTTACGGGTCTGCAATAGGTTGAGGGAATGGTTTAATTTGCACTGAAATTGTCTCACGTATCTAGACCGTACTGTTACAGTGGTATAGTTATGTGTTCGATCTTGTCACTGGCAACTGAATATTATTGCTCTGGTTCTTGTAGGTTTGAAGGCAACTGAATATTACAGTTTGTGGACATGGTTCTACACTAGAGCAGGATTACAAACTGAAATTACAAGCAGAATACCGATTCCTAACTGACAGCAAGCAGACTAGAGTAGCTGGACTAGATTTTCAAACTGCCCGCCGTCTTCCGGGCGTCGCAGTGCAGCTCTAGAGCCGCCATCAACTCCGCTGGCGTGACGCACACCTTGCCGAGGACGTTGACGAATAGCGCCGCCCGCGGCTCCTTCCCAGCCGTGCGTGCGAGCACCACGCGAGACCACACCGGCGCCAGTCACACCCCCGCCACTGGCAACTCGACCTCCCGCCACCGGTTCGTGTTTCGATTCGATTTGGAAAGAAGCAAATGTGAGATGCGTTGATCCTGTAATAGACTACTTTTACGAAACAACCCTTCTTAATTTAGAGTAGGGGCTGAACTGAAAAAGGACTGCACTTGCCCAAAAGCTTGACCGGTTTTAGTCTAAAACCACCCCTCTGCCCGGTTTGTGACCAATGCTGCACATAATTAACAAGTTCCATGGCTCGTTTGTCCGGTTTTCAAGTTTTGTGGCTTATGAGCACATATGCGACAAGTTGTATGACTTCCCATGCCATTTACTCGATGAAGCTAGCTAGCAGGTTTAGCTCGGAGAATAGCTCACGGCGACGATCGAATGAACACCGAAGATAGAGTCACTCCTCGCCTCAGCCAAGTTCAACGTCGGTGAGCCGAGGCTTTGACGAAGATAGTCTCATATTTATAGATGCAGGTTTTTTCTTCGACTGAAGGAGCCACGCTCCCAACTTCCTTATAGAATTTGAAATATATTCGGTAGTACAACCATCCAAACTCGCACAACTCCCACGTTCTCCTATATATACTTGCCATAGTCTTGAGCCTTGAGATTCAAGGGACAGACAGACGGTTAGAACACAGACTCAATGCTAGAGCCTTTGAAGATGTAAGTTTTTTTCTTGTGCTTGATCATCCGCAGCTTTGCTTTATTTGCCCGTCTGTTGAAAATCTCCACACCGCAGCCGTGCCAACAACGTCCTCATAATATTCATCAAAAATACAAAAGAATTTTGCAGCGCAGAACCTGTTGTTCCCGAGGTAGAGCAGGTTCCTGTCCATCAACGACCAATAATTTCCCTGGTGGTCGCGCTCAGGCTGGACGAAGCCTCACCACTGGTGCAGCACCTTGGGCGGCGCCTCGCCATCGTCAAGAGGAGACGGGAGCTCAAGCGCAACAAGGTTTTCCTCGTCGCTGTCATGGAAGCCGAAGTAGAGGTTGTGGAGCTGAGGGACACGCCAAGCACGTCCGGCGAAGGGCAGCGTCCAGCTGCCAACCTTGGTCCACTCCAGATTGGCCGTGTCGAAGCAGTAGGTGCCGAAGCCGCCATCACCGAACGTGGAGAAGCAGATGGTCTTGTTGTCCTCGAGCAGCGCGTACGACTGGATGGTTCGATCTTCTTTGCCTAGGATGTAGGGCGGCAGCGGCAGGTCGATCCAGTGCCAGGACATTATATCACCGTTGCAGTAAGCTAGAGTTTTGAAGTTGGTAGAGTTAGACGCGTTGATGGCGTACAAGGCGTCGACGTGAATGGAGTTCTTGGCGATGCACACGGATATTGGACTATGCCAGTTGGATTTCTCCCTGGTGGGTGGAAGCATCTCGCCGGAGACCTCCTCGGCGTCGTACAGATGGGTGTGCCCGGCCGAGTCGGACACGACGATCCTGCCCTCTTTGGGGCCGCCACTGACATCGTAGAAAGGCATGAAACGGAGCGTCGAGTCGAGCGAACGGCTCGATTTGAACCTAAAATCCGGCGAGGGCAGCTCCATGGTGGTCGTGACCTTGGGCTTACGTTTTTCCCTCCTGGCTTGCGTTTCTGCCGCCACCGCTTCCTTGGCGGAGGTGTAGAAGAGGTTCTCCTCGGGTCTGAGGCGGCTCAGCCAGTAGGAGCCGCCAACGCGCAAGTCCTTCATCATCAGGTTGATGAATCGGCGGGGAATCATTCCGACGCCGCAGACGGGGAGATCGGGCTCCAAGATGCCGAGGTAAAAGATTGAAAGAGCCCTCCGCAAGAGGTGCAACGTACGAGGGAAGGAGCCGGCGGTGGCGCTGATAACGTTAGGGCTAGAAACGACTCACGTACGACTCCTTTTTTCTAGAGGAGTCCATGAAAAGGGATATGTGATCGATGTGCCTGGTGAATTGAGTTTTTGGACCATGGCACATCACGTCTCTGTCTATTAGTATTTCTTTTTCTTTTTAACAGCGAGTAAACTAGGCCTGCTCAACTCGGCAAACAAACGGCGAGATAGAGCCGTCGATGACGTACAGCACGAACGGCGATGCGCGCGTGGGGCCGCGGGGGGGGGGGGGGGGGGGGGGGGGGGGGGGTGGCTGCGCGTTGCGATGGCGGCAAGTACATCGCTCCATCGCGTCAAGCACGGGCACAGCAAGTTAATTCCTTGTTGCGGCTCTTTCTTTTCTTATTATTATTATTATTATTATTATTATTATTATTATTATTATTATTATTATGGTGTTTGGATTGTGATCAAACTCTACTTTTCGACAATTTATTTATTGTCTACTCCATCTGTCCGCAAATATGTGTACTTCTAGATTTTCCTTCGAGCCAAACTTTTTAAAATTTGACTAGTTTTGCAGACAAATTTGGCAGAACACACATATATATAATCAGATTGGTAGATTACAAATCTACATTTCAAATTAAGTGTTGCTTCGTTTTCCTATAAAGTTGGTCAGATTTTATTAAGTTTGATTTAGGACAGATGCTAGAAGTACACTTATATGTGTTTTTTTTAGAGAGGTATCCTCGGTATCTCACACCGACTTCAGGTATCTCAAGTAGAAAACAACAAGACATATCTGTGAGACATTTTTTGGCTTGATTCTTCACCAAATCTGATACTTTCTTTCCCTCCAATACAGCAACAAATCAACAAGGAATTCATCAACTAATCAAGTTACCTTTAAACTTAACACTAACATCTACCTAATCGTTAAACAGATTCTCTAGGCCGAAGATTTGTCCTACGGTTCATTTATAGCTCCTTTTTTCTCCACTCGCTACATGGCCACCTTCATCTTCAGGCTTCCCATCCATGCAACAGCAGGTTGGTCGGTACGACAAGAGAATTATTAAAACCAGCTAAAAGTTAACTTTTCACATTTTTTGGCAAGACCTGCCCTATTTTCTGGACATTCACATCACGGGATCTGTTCTCAATCCACAAAGAAAGTTACAAAAAACCACCACATTACAAGCTAGGGTTTTAAAAAACCACCACTATTCGCTAGGGTTTCAAAAAACCACCACCCCAGAACTAACACGTAACAAAAAACACTGATTCAGTTTTGATCCTCCATAGGCAGCAAAACTGACAGGTGGGGCTTTCTATCAGGCTGACATGGCACATTTATTTTGCAAAAAATACCCTTGTACATTATAAATTCTCATTTTGTGGCGAAGAGGTAACAGTGACAGCCCATAGAGACCCATTTTTTTCTTATTCCCTTTCTTTCTTTTCGTTATTCCTTCTTTTTCTTATTTTCAAAACCGCGAGGGTGTACGGTAATCGGCACGGTCGTGTTTGAGGACAAAACGCTCCAGAGTAAAAATAAAATGCCTACCTCAATTAAAAAATAAAAAGAAAAGGATCAAAATGGTCAAAAAAAAAGGAGAACCACCCATCCTCAAACGCTCCGGCGGCGGCGGGCGGCGCTCTGTAGCCTCTAGGCAGGGGATTATAAATGATGAACTCGGGGAGCATGGCAGGAGGTGACGGCCTTCCGGCGGGTGGAGGGGTTGCTAGGGAAGAGGAAGAAGGTGGAGCAGGAAAGGCGGCGAACTTGGGCTTCTTCACCAGCTCCGGCGTACCCTGAGGTCAGTCCCGCACACTCCCACAAAAAGTCCCCCGAACACACGTTTGTTCAGGCTTATAATTTGTAGTTTCGAGCGCCGCCGCCGGCACGGCTCCGGCGAGAAATTACCACCAGAGCAAATGCCACTAGCCCATGCCGATATCCCTAGGGTCATCCCTGATCCTCTGCACTCATTGCAGGCCTCTCCATTGATTCCCGCAAGGTCTGGAGCACCACCAGAGACAAAGTCGTCGTCCTTGCAATCCCTAGAGCAAATGCCACTAGCCCATGCCGATACCAACCTCGTCCGCGCGGAATCTAGCCAGTAGCCGCATCAGATCCGCCTTGACGGTGCGCATCCTGGGGTCACTAATTTTACACCACGGATGGCTGGGGAGGTCAGAGGCGACGAGGTTGACGGCGGCCAGAGGTGAGGATGAAGGTGTCCGTATCCTTGATTTAGGACACCGTGAATTTATTCCATTCGCTTTAGGAAGATGGTGAGGAGGCATGTCGGTGGCGAGAGTCAATGTCAGGTTGGAGCCGCTGATGACCCCACAAGTATAGGGGGTGTATCGCAGTATTTTTGATAAGTAAGAGTGTCGAACCCAACGAGGAGCAGAAGGTGCTGGCTAATGGTGTGGATCAAGAATTCTCTGCAAATACTTAGCAAACGGATTTTTAGGGGTTTTTGATAATGCAAGTAAATAAAGTACGAGTAAATAAAAGACAATAAGAATAGATGCAGCAAGTGGCCCAATTCTTTATTCAGCAAAGGACAAGCCGGTTGTATTACTTAAGATCACCAAATGTTCTCGAGGACACACGGGAAGACTGTCAAGTGCTTTCGCTTCATATAGTTGATTAATCCTATTTAGTTTGCTAAGTGTTGTGTGGGTGAACCTGTGCTAATGTACCAACCTTCCTAAGACTAATACATACTTGTGATTATACCCCTTGAAAAACATCCGTAAGTACAAGAAAGTAATTAAGGTAGAAGCCTAACCACAACTTTAAACTCTAAGACCCTGGCGTCCCTTGTGCAATGGTTTCCTAACGGGGGTTTAGGTTTCTGTCACTCCGGCAACCCCTACGATTAGTAGCCAAGTACACAATGCATTCCCCTAGGTCCATATAGGTGAAGTGTCATGTAGTCGATGTTCACATGACACCACTAGAAGAAGTACACCACAACTTAAATATCAAACTATTGAATCTTTCTCAACACAATTCCACTACTAACAACATGACATCTCCCATATCCTCAAGAACAAAACGAACTACTCACAAGACATCATATGGATCATGATCAGAGATGGAATAATGATGTATAACAATCTGAACATAAACAATAATTCAACTAATGCTTGTTAGACTGTCACCACTATTGTATTTCTATGTTCCATGGTTTAGCTTAGAGTAGTGCCATTTTCCAGTAAACTATGCAAAGTATATAGTGCTGCTTATGATGACATGGCTTAATAGCACACATGGATTCTGATATGCAACAGCAGGGGAAGTTAACTATATTTGTACTGCTAGCAAAGCAGTCTGAACTAAATCATGAGGACCCTATGATGCCACTAACTTCATTACTAAATTATCTCTGTTTATACAATTATGCTTTACACGAACATTATCCATTAATCTTTCGCCAAAATCAGTGCATGGTTTCATTAACCTATGCATAAGTTAGTTAATAAATAATTATCATTAATTGTTAAGAACATGATGATATGATTTGTTGTCTGAAAGCACAACCTGTGCAAACTGAACAAGGTTTTACCAGAGATCTAATTCTGGATTTCTCTTCCCAGGGAGGCCAAATAGCAAAATACACAACATGAGCATGGTCAATTGCCCTGGGCTTAGATGGTTTGCTTATCACAGATTAGCATAAACAATAGCCTCTGGTGCATGGTTCATTCTAGAACTTGTAACTGATGGAGATTGGGTAGTCAATTTAGAGAAGGAGTATTATGTTATGATCTCAAAGTTGGAGCTACTTGTGTTACTGTTGTCTTCATTTTATCTATGCCAATTATGTGCAATCCATCTAAGCACAGGGCAATTATCATGCTCATGTGTGTCTGTTTTGCAAGAGTAACCGGTTTCCTTGCACATTTGTAATTGTTATTTTTAACCTATATTTCTCTTTAAGTAAATACTTCAGATCGAGCTGAACGTTTTGCTGGTGCAGATGATGATGCCGAGGCTAGCTGCTCGATCGTGGGGACTAGCCGAAAATTCTCATACATGTTAAGCATATATTGTCTTTACTCCTGTTGCTGCATTTTTGTTGCTTGGTATTATGGCTTCATGCCTCACTGTCCTTGTGGGTCTTCAGCTATAGGTTGCGTGTTCTTGCTGAATTAATTGTTTTTGCGTCATTCAGCCAGCCCATAAGTACTATTACGAGTATCTAAAAATGCAACCCACTATTGTTTACCTTTTAGCGTGACTTGTTCTGATGGATGCATAATTGTGGATTTGCTGCTTTTATGGCTGTTGGAGGCTACATGGTGGTTCTAGATAAGTACTGTAGAATTTCATCCTAGCACCGTGTGGTGCAAATATTTTGGTTGCCTACATCTAGAGGAAGTACGATACCTCGATAAAAAGTAGATCTATTTTTTCCTGCTCTAGGCGTGAATGCATTACTTTTTTCTAATAGACTATTTCTATCAATCTGTATGTTCCGCTTTAGAATTGTGTGTAGAGATTTTTGATGTAGTCTACATTGTTCAACTCCTCATGCACTTCATTTTCTTTATAGTGCCTGACATTGTGCTTCAACCTGCTCGTCAGTGATGAGCGACATTACTTGTTTAGACGGGGCATTAGGTTGTTGTGGCTCTCATGGATGTGACGACAACAGTAGTAAGAGACAAGTGAAGTTGGAGGTGGCTTTGAGGTACTAGCTGAAAACTCTGGTCTAGATGTTCAAGTGGTATGGCTTTTGCTTTGCTTGCTTTGCCTATCAAATTAAAGGCCATTAATTTTTCCTGTTTTGCAATGCTTGGTAGACTGAACCAACAAGGTTCCAGCAAAAGAACTAGTGGCCAGAGAACTAGCTCGTGCTGGTCTAATTGACCGATTGAACTTGCCTATGCCTCGACTAAATACTCTAGCTACTTCTAATCCGTATGTTCTTCAATAGATCAATTAAATCAACATATCTTGCTTGCAAAAACCAGTGATTTAAGGATATCTTTCTTGAAAAACATGCACTTTGGTCATTTGTTAAGTTTAATATTTTGCTGTGTGACCTGAATGTCAGGAAAGCAACAAGTGTCATGTCGGAATTCTTCGCTCTTGTGCATGTTGAGCTGGCCTATTCTTGTACTGCCTCAGATCCATTATTTAACTGTTATTGAATCAGATGTATCTAGATATATTTTAGTGCTAGATACACCCAATTGAGTGACGATTACTATGGATTGGAGGTAGTACTGTTGGCCTAGCCCCGACAATACTTTCGTCGGGACGACGACCCGCAACAGCCCCTGACGGACTACGAAGACCTTCCGGCGAGACGACACCTACGTACCAAGCGTATCAGCTGCAACCAACACGTACGTACATGACACAAGAAATAGCCAACTACAAACTAGCGATGCTTTAGCCAGCAGTAATTGATTCTAACAACACAACAGGCGAAATCGCTGGTGTATTGCCACAGGAGCATATCACTCCTGTACTTTCTTTTCTTTATTTCTTGGTTCAGGGTGGTGTCGTTTACAGAGACAGGTTACATGTATATATAGATGCTCAGCTAGAGTACGAGTTACAAGTCGACCTCCTATCCTACTCGGACTCAAACACGTATACTATTTGGACAACACACGATCATGTGCCATCGGATACTCCAACGTGTACTTGTTGGAAACTCTAAACCTGTTTGTATACGTACATACAATACGCATATGCCGTCGTGCCGGAGTCGTGTCGTGGTTATTCCTAACAATCACCCTCTAAGCATGACCTACTTCTCAACATCCACCTGGATCCCAAATACGCCAGCTGCTCCTCGCGGGCGTCATCCACAGCATTGCTTTCGCCGTTCCCTTTCTCAGTACCCATGCCACCGACTTTGCTTTTGTCAGCTTCTCCATGGCTTCACGCCGACAATCCTTTTTGTCCACGCCCTTTTCCATGCCTTCACGCCGGCTGTCCTTTTTATCCGCGCCTTGAGACATTATACTGGGTTCGATGAAGTACTTTCTCATTGATGCTTCGCATATTTGATCTTCTGCTTGCCGATACTCTTGGATGCAATAGAACAAATATATAGGAGCTAGCTCACGTTGGCTAGCTCACCCAGAAAAAGCTAGCTCGTGACTAGCAATTCTGACTTCTACCTGCTCCTGACCAATGCTGTCTTCTGGCTCGTCCGGAGTAACGATGCACAAGTTGCCTACCTGTAGCAATTCGTCTGTTCTTTTTGAATCTCTTTCTGGCATGTTTTCTTCTAGCTTCTCTATATCACGTGAAAAGCCTCTTGATGGACCTGCACCCCCTATTGTTGGGTCTCCTCCATCTGTCTGGCCACCAGTCCACACTCTTGGACCATCGCCTTCTGGCCTTGCTGGCATGTTTGCTGGGCTCGCTTCAACTCTCTCTCCTCCTCTAATTGCTGGGCCAACAAGTGCAGGTATCATTGCACATGCACACCCTTCCAGCTCCGTGTCTTCTGGCCACGAACTAGCCTTATCTTCAGACTCTTTTTCTTTTGGGAGAATCCCTTGTGTTTCTGGCCTGGTGTCCACGTCTGGAGCACCTTCTAGGCCTTCAACGCCTTCTGGGACCGAACTTGCTGACAAGGATAAGCTTGGTTGATCCATATTTTCTTCATACTCAAGATCCCACGTGACGTGAAAAGTTGGATATCCCGGTTCGTTGGAGCCCCAATTCCATGACTCGCCTTCCTCAAAGATTACGCCGCCCCTGACAACCACCTTATTGGTATAAGGATTGCACAAGCGATATTCCTTTGAGCTTTCATAGCCTGTCATGATCATTGGAGTCCTCTGCTCCGCCAATTTACTCTGATGGTCGGACTCCGTCTTGACATGCGCCATGCACCCAAAAGTGCGAAGATGATCAACCGAGGGTTTCCATCCGTACCATGCTTCGTACGGTGTTATACCAACGCCACTCTGAGTTGGCTCCATGTTTAGCAAATACACAGCCGTATTGACTGCCTCACCCTAGAATTTTCCTGGCAAGCCTTTATTCGTCATCATGCTCCGTGCCATGGTCAACACAGTTTGATGCAGCTCACCCCCTTGATCAATGTGTAGGGCTTTTATCTTCGCCTCCACCTTGAACTCTTCGGCTTCCTTGATCTTCTCGAATGCTTGTTGAGCTTGATCCTTACTTTTTAGCAACACAATCCACATGTATTTACTATGATCATCCACCACAAGCATGAAGAACTTATTGCCGGACAGAGTTGCAGGTGAAATTCCAACGCATAGATCATCATGAACTAGTCCCGAGGCTTCACTTGCCTCAAACGTGGCTTCACATGGTAACGGGGCACTCCGTTCCTCGTGATCCACACACGGTAGATCGTGATCCACTTGCGCCACAATCTCCGTAGCCGGTGATGGAGGATCCTCCTCATCCTTCAGCTCGGTTACTTTGAGCATCAGCATCATTGGTCCATCATGTCCTTCATGGGCAATGAGAGCCCTCTCCTTCAGCGGTTTCTTGCAATCCTTCTTGAAGTGACCGAGCTCTCCGCAGTTATGACATCTTACTTTCTTAATGTCAAACTTCCTCCGCGGCGGAGCGTCGTCCTCGTCCTCCCCTGCGATATACTTTTTCGCTGGGCGAGAAACTTCTTTATCACTCCTGCTTCCGGATCCTTGATCGCCCTTTTCTTTGGCGACCACCGCCTGCCACTGGGCACGGGTAAGAATCACGTGCTCTTCCGGTACCACACCGTGATCTTCATCCGCTCGTCATGAGCCTTCAATCGTCCAACCAGATCATCCGTCGTGAGAGTCTTGAGATCAACGCACTGCTCGATCGCTGACACAACGGACAAGTAACGTGGCGGCCCCGCGCGAAGGAAACGCCGAACGACTGAGATCTCTTCGAGCTTCTCGCCGAGCGCGCGAATCCCATTGACCAAAGTGGCTACCCTCGAGGCAAACGCGTCTAGTGTCTCGTCTCCTCCCATCTCCAGATTCTTGTACTTCTTCTGCAAGGTTTGTAGGGTTGCCTCACGGACACGCTCATGCCCAAGATTTAGCGTCTTGAGCGCCTCCCACGTCTCCTTTGTAGATTTCTTCGACATCAGGTGCTGCATCACGTCCGCCGGCATCACCGAGCCGATGGCCATGAGTGCCTGCCGGTCCTGGCGGTACTTCGACGCGCCCTTCTTGAACTCGTCGCCGCCGGGATCGACAGCCTCCCATAGATCGTTGGACTCTAGCGCCCACTCCATCTGGGTCGTCCACATCGTGTAGTTGTCGCAGTTGTACCACGGGTACTGTGTCATCACCTGCGCAGCAAATCCTTTAGCCGCACCGGAATACTCGCCCACATCCATCGTCGCTGTGACCTCCCGTTACGAGGAGATCCTTCACGAGGCTCTGATACCAATTGTTGGAATTCCCACGGATCGACTACATCAAACTAGACAAACAAGCACGCTCGAAAAAATCTTTTAGCCAGGGGCACGTATCGTGCCCTCTACAATCTTAGAGTCTAAGATTGTACCGTGTGAGTTGAAGAGGCGGAAGAGGCGGCGGCGGCGAAAGAGTTGGAGGATACGGAGATGCTGTGGCTAGGTCAGAAGAGGCGGCGGCGGCTGAGAGGAACGTTTTTTAGGTGCTACTCTTTCTTTTTTTGTTGGCCGAGGAGAGAAGTCGATGCACGTCATGTTTTTTTTGACCTTTATTTGTCTTGTTGACGCGGACATACAGGATCTGTACGTGGCCAACTCAACTAGAGTTTTGGTAAACTCACGCCCGTGCGACGAACCCGATCGAGCCCTCCCTCCTCAAATCTTGATTCCTCAACCTGGTGACGAAGGACACGCGCGTGAGCGGAGCGGCACCTACTGAACATATAACCAGGATTGCGCTGAGCGGCTAGACCCAGATTCTCCAACTCGATCCGTTGCCGCTGCCGTTTCCCCACGACTGCTTGAATATTGATCCGTTGAAACTGGAAGATGATTCCCCGGCGGTTCGTGAACCTGATGATGAAGGATCTGCGCGTCGGTGGCTCGTACTGGCTGAGCCGCATGAGGCTCGACAAGAACCTCTTCTATTCCTCCGCGGAGGAGGCGGTGGCGACAGAGACGCAGGGCTGGCGGGACAGCTTTAGGCCGATGTGCGAGAGCACCAGGAGTCTTTCCTCGCCGGACTTCAGGTTCAAGTCGTCCCGCTCGCTCGACTCGGCGCTCGGTATCATGCCTTTCTACAGGCTCGGCGGCGGCCCCAGCGAGGGCAGGTTCGTCGTCTCCGACTCGGCCGGGAACACCTTCATGTACGACGCCGACGAGGGATCCTCGGAGATGCTGCCCCCCACCAACACCAAGGAGTCGTCCAAGTGGCATAGCCCCATCTCCCTGTGCATCGCCGGCCCTCAGGGTTCCGTCCGCGCCGACGCTCTGTATGGCATCAACGAGTCCAACTCGACCAACTTCAAGTGTCTGGCCTACCGCAGAGGTGACAAAATGGCCTGGGACCATAACTTTGCCTGGGACTGGCTCGAGCTACCGCCGCCGCCCTACACCTTGGGCGGAAAATTAGAGGACCACACCATCCGGTCCTACGCACTGCTGAAGGACGATAGGACCATCTGCTTCTCGTCGGCCCCTGGCGGCGTCGGCGGCTTCGGCACCTACTGCTTCGACACGGCCACCCACGAGTGGGCCAAGGCCGGCAGCTGGACGCTGCCCTTGGTCGGACGAGCTCTGAGAGTCCCTCAGCTCCACAACATCTACTTCGGATTCCTTGACAGCGACCTTGAGAGCCTCGTTGCGCTTGAGTTTCCGTCTCCTCTTGCGCCGCCCGTGGTGCTGCACCAGTGGCGAGGCTTCGGCCCGACCGACAATCGGGTCGAGTGGTTGTTGATGGACAGCAACCTGCTCTACCTAGGGAACCACAGGTTCTGCGTCGCCAAATTCTTTGCCATCTTTGGTGGATCGTCTGTGGAGTTAAGTGAGAACCTTGTTGACATGGCTGCTGTCCTCACTGGTGTGGAGATTCTCGACGGACAGGCTGATAAAGCCAAGCTGCAGATGATCAAGCACAAGACAATGACTTACATCTTCGAAAGGTGCAGCATTGAGGCCGTGCTCTAACCGTTCGTCAATCGGTCAATGTAGTACAGTATGAAACTTTCTCATTCTATTCTAATATAATTATCATGAGTGGCATTTTCAACTTCGTAAATGTGTAATACTCTATTAATGATCGCTATAGTACTGCCATGAATTTCTGCTCTTTATGGAACTGGGAAATCCTGCAGAGTTTCTGTTGACCATGTATTATCAATTTATCATATCTCAGATATGTTTGTTACGGAGAAATCCCAGCAGTGTCACTCTAAATTATCGGTGTGTGAACACTTACTCTGGGCTGATTCTATATGATACCACCATGATTTCACGCCCTTTATTTGCTGAATTGGGGTGCAAATGCAAAGAGTTTGTTGACCATGAATATTCTGCCATATCCGCGTTAAATCTCAACAAACTATTATGTTTGTTAGAAAGAAATGGTGTATATATATAGCTTTGCCACTGGCTAGATTGAATTGAGCTCAACCATCTTCCCTAATAGATTGGTGGAATTTCGCAAAAAAAACCTTACACGCATATGAATCTTGCGGGGGGGGGGGGGGAAGGGTCCCTCTTCGGAGACAGAGACAGGGAGTCGAGTCCGTGAAAAGTGTTGGTTTCACTGGACGTGAGAATGAGTTGTTCCGCGGATGGTGCTCCTACTTCCTCTGCTTCTCCCCTAGCGTCGGCTGCTCATGAAGACGATGGCTTCAACAATCCAAGTGGAGCTTTTTTTCTATCTTTTGTATGCTTGTTCTTGAGACCTGTAGGTTGTGAGTATGCGCTATTCTATGTGCGGCGTTAGAGCAACTCCAACAGCTTACCTCTATATATGGGTAAGCAAAAGGTGTATGGATAAGAGGAGAGAGGAGGTATGGGTAAGGAAAGCATTGTTTGCTCCAACAGCTTACCCATTTTTGCCTTCAGCTTCCTCAATAGATCTTTAATGTCTGATCCTTCCTCGTGCCACCACCATTAATCTCCTTAGGAACGAATGCAGAAATAAACTGGTTGTCGACATCAACGGGAATTGGATGTTTTGGAAGTAGAAATTGAGATTGACCACATTTCGATCATCTAGGTCCAAAGGCTGAGACATGCAAGAAAAATAGGCAATTTGAGGTTCTTCGAGTCAAATTCAACCGTGTGAACTAAGCTTTGCTAATTAATCAAATCCTGATTTCTGTAACAAAATAAGTCAAGCACTACTGCTACTTTTTATAATTAGATTAACTGGATGATATAATCCAGCAAATTCCCATTTTTTGTGAGAGCTGGTTTACTATTTTCCTCTCTGATGTCAAGAGATATTTGAAGAGAATATGCCCGATAGGCTATAATAAAGTGGTTATTATCTTATTCCATATTTATGATAAATGTTTATTTCTTATGCTATAATTGTGTTAATTGGAAACATTAATACATGTGTATTAATAAACAAATAAGAGTTTCTAGTTATGTCTCTCATTTAAGATAGATCCTTGATTAACAGATGGTCAAGGTTTCCTAATCATGAACATTAGATGTTGTTAATAACGGGGTTATTATATTTACTTTGCTATAACATCTCATACGAAGTAACTCTGATCCTTAGACCATGAGATCATATTAATTGCTAACACCGGAAAAGTGTTTTGATAACATTAAACATCACACCATAACAGGGTGACTATAAAGGTGGGTTTAGGTACTCCAAAAGTGTTATGTTGAGACTCATGGGTCAAGAGTGGAATTTCTCCATCCTGATGACGAAGAGATATACTCGGGCCTCTCTCGGTGATATCACATTGACATAGCTTGCAAGTATGTGATTAAATCACAAAGAATATCATATCACGGGAACGAGAAAAGAGTACTTGTCGGTAACAAGATCAAACTAGGTATTGGGATACCAATGATCGAATCTTGGACAAGTAATATATCAGGAGACAAAGGTATTTAGTTAAGACATCAATGGATCTCATGATCACTAGAGTTATTGTTCAATGTGTGAGAGTCTATATGGATCTCCAGGTCCCGCTGTTGATTACTGATTAGAGAGCTGTCTCGATCATGTCCTTATTATTCGTGAACCGTAGGGTGACACACTTAAGGTATACTGACCCTAAATGGGACAGATATAATACTAGAGAAAGGATTTGAAAGTGCGGTTTGGGTCACAGGGTACTCAAGGACGACATCCGGTGTGGATATTTTCGATGGCCTGAAGACCCTTGTTGCAAAGAAAACCACATGATGTGTAAGTAAAGCAGATGATCAAACCGCTCTTTCAATTCTTCAAGCAATCCTTCAAGCAACCCTTCATTCTTTCAACAAATTCTTACAACTAGAAAACCAAATGTGAAGTAAATAAACTGGTACAGTTTGTATATCAAATGGTCTGGAACCAAGTGCTAGACTTTACTGGGTCAACTAGTGTAATAAGCATGAAGCTTGAAACTTCAAAACTGCAGAACTGTTGCGTATATCTATTTTCTCATTCTTCACGGCGCACACTAAACCGTCTCGTTTTGCTATTTTTATTAGAGGGTTCTGTTGTAGTGTTTCGTACTCCCTCCGATCCATAATAAGTGTCGCCCACTTAGTACAAAGTTTTTACTAGCTTAGTACAAAATGAACGACACTTATTATGGATCGGAAGGGTACCAATTTTCATAGTGAAAATGTTATGCTTCTTTCTCCTATATTTGATCAGACTGTAGTTTTGGAAGGCTAATATAAATCAGGGGCTGACCCAGAAAATAATTTGAGAGGGGGCAAAGGATTTGACTGGGGGCATTTCTAGTATAAGTTCACATATTTTGAATATTTCCCTACTAAAAATGGCCAAATTCTATTGAATATTCAAAATTTGAGTGGGGGCCGCTTGGCCCCCACTAGCTTGTACTTGGGTCCGCCCCTTTATATTACTTCAGAGAGAATATGTGCACAATGCTCTAGTAGATCATAATTTTGCCTAGCTACAGCTTCCGTTGAAGAAAGAGTTTTGGCATGCTAACTATTGTTCATAGTGTAAATATGTGCACAGTACTGGAATGCTAGCATCCTGGCCTAGGGACGACGGCTGTAGCTGTGTGGGCCCTGGCTTTTTTTGTTGTTGGTCCTGCTACACTGTCCACTGCCCACAAATGCTAGCATTTCTTTTGATACTTTAATAAAAGGGTTGTGTGCATTTCTAGATGCAGAGGCCGAGACAATCCCATTTCGAAAAAAAACTGCCCACAAATGCTAGCATTTTTTCACTTTGGTCTTCTCCTGGTAATGCGCAAGGGGGATTTGGGGCCGTGTGCTGTCGCATAGCTCGCCCTTGTCCCCGGCCCTGATATAGTCCATGAAGTTCTCCAGGACATACTTACCTCGTCGACGACATACATGGCCGGCTGCAGAATTGCCACTGGCAGCAAAAACATCAGGTCAAGAGTATGACTGAGCTGAAAGTTCCCACTTTAGTAGCCCTATGTGCATGCTGTGCATCATAGAAGATTAGGAGATACAATTAAATGTACATGAGATGGCCTCTCGGTTTCTGAATACATGCGCGCATCTACAATTAAGTATCGTTGATCATCTACAATTAAGTCTCATTGAATTTTTAACTTGGTATGATTGATCTGTGTAACATATCAGTGATCTTTATGAGTCGTATGTTAGTTAGATGGAAGATATAGATCGGATTTTCTGTCTTGACATACCAGGTTCTTAGGCATGCAACCGGTTCGTAAGATGTTGTGCAGGAAAACGGCAATGTCAGTTTCTTGTGTGCAATTATGTTGTATATTGCGGTTATGCGATTGGTGACATGTTTTTGTATTTATGCCAATTTCCAAGATGTGAACTTGTTGTGTACAGTGCTGGATACCCATTTCAGCATAATCTTAGTGTTATGTAGTGACATTTGTGTTTAGCATCCATACATCAACCACATGTATGGGCGGTGCATAAGTTTCCCCTGTTCTTTAGCAGATTATGTACGTGTATATTGGTGTGCTCTTTGTGAAGTTGTTCTATCTAATATAATGAAATGATTCCTATGCAATCCATGACAGTATTGGTTAATCCTCGAAAAACATGTTTTTAATTGCATCCAGCTTACTCGTTGATGCAAATAGAAGTCAATGTTTTTTTTAGACAAATGCCTTCACTTTTACTGTAGATTTTCATCCTATCATTGAATGGTGCAAATATTTTGGTTGTTTGCATCCAGAGAAGTACCTTTCCTAGAGAAAGTAAAGATTAAGTGTGTGTCTCTACTTTTATGTTTTCCTTGCTTGCATATCTAAATCAAAGGCCATTAATTCTCCCTGTTTTGTAATACTTGGTAAACTGAATCATGCTGGCAGTACTACAATTGAATGTTCCAGCAAAAGAACTAGCAGTAGCTATAGAACTAGCTTGAGCTAGTTTAAGTAACCGATTGAACATGCTGATTCCTCGACTAAATATTCTAGCTAGTTCTAATCCTCTTCAATAGATCAATTAAATCAACATATCTTGCTTGCAAAAACAAGTTGTTTAAGGATATAACATTACATTTAATCAGAACTTGCTCATGACAGTTGACTACTAAAATGGGAACTTTCATGCTGGTTACTCCTGCATGAGTTGTGCACTTTGGTCAATTTTAAAGTTTATTAATTTGTTGTGTGACCTTAATGTCAGGAAAGCAACTAGTGTCGTTTCGAAATTCTTTGCTCCTGTACATGTTGAGCTGGCATATTATTGTATATATCTTGTTCTGTGTGACAAGTAACGGTTTTGTTGTGTTGTACTTGGAGGTGAGCCTTTTTTATCTATTATCGTGCAGGTGATGGATGGATGGGCATGGCTGAGCTTCTCTTCAACCGGTGGTAGCCGGAGGTTGCCATGGCTATTGTGTACGGGGCAACTAGCAGCTGTGGCAAGCAGAGCTAGAGGTTATGGAGCCTTGGCTGCAGGATCTAACAATATGGTTCTTTCTTATTTCTTCAACTGATGTTGCAGCCTATTGGTTATTTGGAAGATTGAGAACGTTCTTGCGCAGCACCTGGACATAGTAATAGTAGGCCCAGGTCGGACGTGCTATTTCTTTCCGTTCTTCAACTTGATGGATGTTAGGTGTTGTAGTAGGCTCAGGCCGGACGTGCTATTTCTTTCCGTTCTTCGACTTGATGGATGTTAGGTGTTGTAGCGATGTGTCTTATTGCTTTTATCACACCTAGAAGTTACATGGTGTTTCTCATGTTAGTTGTGTGTGTTTACCTTCAGCTTTCCATGAATTTATATTTTTCAATGGCTAGCTAGTGTATTTTACATTGTTCAACTCCTCATGTACTTCATTTTATTTACAGTTCCTGACCTTGAGCTTCAAACTGCTTGTCAGTGATGAGCGATGATATTGGTGTACATGGAGCATCAGGTTGTTGTTGCTCTCGTGGATGCGGCGGCAGCAGCAGCAAGAGGCAAGTGAAGCTGGAGGTGGCTTGGAGGTACTAGTTAAAAACTCTAGTCTAGAGGTTCAAGTGGTCTGACTTTCGCTTTGCTTGCTTTGCCTATCAAATCAAAGGCCATTAATTCTTCCTGTTTTGCAATGCTTGGTAGACCAAACCATGCTGGCAGTCCTACAATCCAAGGTTCCAGATAAATAACTAGTGGCTAGAGAACTAGCTTGTGCTGGTATAATTAACTGATTGGACTTGCCTATGCCTTGACTAAATACTCTAGCTACTTCTAATCCATATGTTCTTCAATATATCAATTAAATCAACATATCTTGCTTGCAGAAACCATTGATTTAAGGATATCCTGCTTGCAAAAACATGCACTTTGGTTATTTGTTAAGTTTAGTATTTTGCTGTGTGACCTGAGTGTCATGAAAGCAACAAGTGTCATGTCGGAATTCTTTGCTCCTGTACATGTTCAGATGGCCTATTCTTGTACTCCCTCCGATCCATTGAATCGGATGTACCTAGACATGTTTTAGTGCTAGATACATCCAATTGAGTGACAATTAATATGGATTGGAGATAGTACTATATATCTTGTTCTGTGTGTCAAGTAATGGTTTTGTTGTGTTGTACATGGAGGTGAGCCTTTATTTGTCCATTGTCGTGCAGGTGATGGATGGATGCTGAGCTTCTCCTTCAACTGGTTGTAGCAGAAGGTAGTCGTGGCTCTCGTGTATGGGGCAATAGTAACATCAGCAAGTGGAGCTAGAGGTGGCATATAGAGGTTCTAGAGCCTTGGCAGCAGGATCCAACAATATGATTCTTTTTTATTTCTAAAGCAACGAGCTTAACTTCCTAATTCGAATAATTCCCAGGTCCAACTGATGTTGCGGCCTATTGGTTATTTGGAAGATTGAGAATATTCTTGTGCAATGCAGCGCTTGGACATAGTAATAGTAGGTCTTCAGGCCGAACATGCTATTTTTCCCGTTCTTCAACTTGATGTATGCTGGGTGCTATAGCGATGTGGCTTATTAATGTTATCACACCTGGAAAAGTACATGGTGTTTCTCATGCTAGCCTAGTGTTATTCGGGAGTGCATTTCTTAGCTGGAGTGCTTTTTGCTTACTTGCAGAGCCGGCTTTGACCCATGGCCACCTTCTGCAAGGGCCAAGGGCCCATGCCTGGGAGGGGCCCATCATTGCATACTTCTGATATAACCAACCCTGTCCTGTTTGCCTAAAAAAATCTGCCATGTTGTTAAGTATTGCTGAAAAAACTGGCTGTGAAGGCCTAGCTAACCAGGACCAGGACGCACTAGTCTGGTACCGATCGGGAAAATACACGCAGGCACACTATGATCTCCTGGACTCCCCTTCATTCTTTTCTAGTCCGTTCAACATCTACTCACTACATGGCCCTGTTTCCTAGGCCGCTTTGGGGGGTAGAGATCACCTTTCACCAGACTCCTAGAATTGCCGATTGGGTCGAGGGATTCATCGACTTGGTTTCTTAATCTCTGAGTACTCCTAATCCTGATATACTCCTTTCACTGCTCGGCCGCTAGCCTACTATCTCGGCTTGACTGTTCCCCACGAGACGAGGCATCACGCCCTTGCTTGCTAGTGCCTTTCGGTAAGTCCATAAATCAATTATCTAATTCTAAGTCGTTGTCTAATCACTAGTGTACTCCATGATTTAATCCCTCAATCCCTGGTCTCTTTACCAAGCATGCTAGATTAGTTTCTAATTTTTAAAGTATTTGATTCTTATAGGTGTTATAATGCCGACACATAAGTCCGGTGCTGCGATTGAATCACAAATTGTTTGAGGTCACAAGTAGCATACCTGAAAAAATTGTTTGAGGTCAACATTTGGAATATGGTTCTTATATGAGGTAATGAAACTAGCAAGAAATACCATTTGTACTCTTTAAATGTTTATGTCTTAATATGACATTGTTTAAGTGCTTAGTAATTATTTATACAAAGCTTAGATTAAAGATTCGTGGACCATTGTTAACTTCGAATATTTTGCAAGTAAAAGTGGGTAGATATATTTCCCGCAAAAAAAAGTGGATAGATATATGTCTATACATTTTAATACATAGATAAATATAGATATTGCTACATGTATATTAGCCTTAGGGCCCAAATCATCAACTTCGCACTAGGGCCCCGAAAAATGTAGAGTCGGCCCTGCTTACTTGGGATACTCCCAATAAGATGTGTATTAGTACTAGTCATGTTCGTGCATGGCTGCTACTAATTGATGTTACTACCACAGGTGTGTATTTGAATTTGTATTTTCAAAAGCTGCACGTACATGTAAAGAAACCGAGATCATCAAGATGCGCTGTGTGTGTGGCAATATGGTTGTGTATTAATATTACTTATACTAGCATATGCTTACTGCTGATCTTGTGAGTGTACTGAAAATGAGACGAAAACCACCCTGGACAAGATATGGCCATTAATTCAGTCTAGTTTTTAGTAAGCTTGAGATATTGTACTTCTGCGGGCTCGTATGGTTGCTGCTGGCAGACGATTCGTAGACCCCGACCAGAACTAGGGTGGAATGCATGCCCCTGTGCACAGTAGTTAGCTATCGATCGATCAGAAAGGTGTGGATTGGTAGTTTCTACTGGTAGCAACTTTGTAGTTTCTTCAACTTGGAAAATAGTCAAACCACCATTACCAATGCCGTGCAGGAGTGCAAGAAACAAGTAGCTTCATACTAATATATTTCCAGGTAGTCCGTGATTTGTTCTCTCCATACGTGTTAACGGGAATGCTGGGCAGCAAGGAGAAAAAAAAACCTTCATTGTCTCGTCCTCGGTTGTCGTGGTTGGAAATTAGTTGAAACGACCAAGGAGACTCGTCAATAATGTTACTCCCTCTGTCCCGGTTTACAGAACTCAACTAATTTTGTATCAGGATCAAGATATTTTTTTTATTGGACTATAAAAACTCTTTTAAATTGTGCCTCTCTCCAATCAACTGCTGCCATTTATGAAATAGTAGACTACACGGTGTGCATGCAGCTAGCCTATTGGTTTCGTTTTTCACCACACCCATATGCACACCATAATTAGAGAGATTACTACTCCTAATTAACTGCATGCAGGCCTTAGAGAGGAGCTAATGTGGGACAAATATTTTGTCAGATTGAACCCTGTAAACCGAGACGGAGGGAGTACGTACCGTCGAAAGCCCTGATTTACGGGATTTAATTTGGCCCCTAGAAATCTATGCGGTGAGTCGGTGTGGACTCGATCTCTGTTTTCTCATGTCGATATGTGATAATTCTTTGGTCGTTGGAATAAAGTTGTTGCAGCAGTAGTAGCAGGCATAGTTTAAAAACCGGACCGGTGATCGAACCAGTGAGGCTATTGGTTCAGGTTTTTACTGGACGGACCAGTGGTTCACTCGGTTCGATGGCGGCAAAAAAATGTTCTTTTTAATTAAAATTTAAGCAAAAATCAGAACAAAATAACAATAAAATGTATATTAAGCATATATTTCTTTATATATTTCAATATGTAATCACAAAACATGGTGTGTTCAAGTTGTATTGGGCCTTATGTGATGCTATTTCTATCTAGGATAAGGTATTGAGTCGATTCCTCTTGCAACTTTTTCATTTTTTTTGGTTTTTTGCTATTTGGACCGGTGCCTCTTAAAAAACCAGTGAGGTCATTGGTTCAGGTTTTTTCCGATTAAACCACCGAACCGGTCCGGTTTTTAAAACTATGGTAGCAGGGCAGAGATACCGAGCGCATGCTGGAGATCGCACGATCGAGGGAGGTTCGGCACGCGCTTTTTAATTACGCGGCAACCGAACCAGAGCCCTTGACGACCTCGCCGCCATCTCGATCCATCTGCTTCTCCGCTTCGCCACGGCCAATAGATCTTGACGAGAACTCCGGCCAGCGCGCGACGAGAACTCCTGCAACTGATTTGAGTTGCCCTCCTCAAATCTTGATGGTGCCCCGCCGCTTCATCAACCTGATGATGAAGGACATGTGCGTTGGGGGCTCCTACTGGCTGAGCCGCCTCAGGCCTGAGGAGAACCTCTTCTACGGCTCCGCCAAGGAAGTGGTGGCGGCAGAAACACAAGCCAGGCGGGACAAACGTAAGCCCAAGGTCATGACCACCATGGAGCTTCCCTCACCGGATTTTAGGTTTAAATCATCCCGCTCGCTCGACCCGACGCTCCGCTTCATGCCTTACTACGGGGACGGCGGCGGCGGCCCCAAAGAGGGCAGGATCGTGGTGTCCAACTCGGCCGGGCACACCCACCTGTACGACGCCGAGGAGGTCTCCAGCGAGATCCTTCCACCCACCAGGGAGGAATCCAACTGGGATAGCCCCATATCCGTGTGCGTCGCCAAGAACGCCGCCGCCGACGCCCTGTTCGCCATCAGCGGCTCTACCTCGAGAAACTTCAGTACTCTAGCTTACTGCAAGGGTAATATAATGTCCTGGTACTGGATCCAGCTGCCCCTACCGCCCTACTACTTCCCGGGAAAAGAAGATCGAACCATCCAGTCCCACACGCTGCTCGAGGACAACAAGACCATCTGCTTCTCCTCCGTCAGCGACGGCGGCTTCGGCACCTACTGCTTCGACACGGACAATCTGGAATGGACCAAGGCCGGCGGCTGGACGCTGCCCTTCATCGGACGTGCGTGGCGCGTCCCTCAACTCTACAACCTCTACTTTGGCTTCCACGACAGAGACGAGGAAAACCTTGTTGCGCTCGAGCTCCCGGCGTCTCCTCTTGATGATGATGGCGACGCGCAGCCGCCCAAGGTGCTGTACCAGTGGGGTGGCTTCGGCCAGCCCGAGCGTGACCACCGGGGCAATTATTGGTCGTTGATTAGCAGCAACCTGCTGTACCTGGGGAACAACAGGTTCTGTGCTGCAAAATTCTTTTGCATTTTTGATGAATATCATGAGGACCTTGTTGACATGGCTGCTGTCCTCACTGGTGTGGAGATTGTCAACGCACAGGCAAATAAAGCAAAGCTGCGGATGATCAAGCACAAGCAACAACTTACATCTTCAAAGGCTCTAGCATTGAGTCTGTGTTTTAACATTCTATCTGTTGAATCTCAAGGCTCAAGTTATGTTCTTTGGTTACAGCAGCTTCAGAGCAACATTAATTGTTCACAGCTATACAGATATATATCATCCCTCTACTTGTTGTTCTGACAGATGTGAGAGCATCTCTATCATATACTGTAAAAAGCGAACCACATCTCGTGTTTTACGGATCGAGTTTTTCACATTTACGGGTTGAAAATGGCGATGGCGGATTAAACACCGCATACGAAACTGTAAATTGCGAGAAATATAAGACGTTTTGGTGGGCTATTTTAGCCAACCAAAATATCTTATTTTTACGAACGGAGGTAGAATTTATCATGATTCGCCTTTCCAGATTCCTAATATAGGTGTACAGAGTGTCACTCTAATTAATATAGTCGCTAGTAGTACTAGCATGTATTTGTGCTCTTCATTGAACCGGAAAATTCTGGAGAGTGTTTTGGCCATGTCGCTAGTAGTTTCTTACTGAGAAATTCTGCAGTCAATCTAAACTATTGGTGCTTGCACACTCTTGGCTGATTTTCTATGAGACTGCCATGAGTTTGCACTCTTTTGCTGAACTGGGGTGCAGCTGCAACAAGTCGGTTGACCATATTTTGCCATGTCAGTTAAATCTCAGGTAACTATATGTAGAAGACAAAGCAATGGCTAGGAGCCAAAGTAATGCTGGTGGTGGAGTTTTTCAAAGGCTCTAGCATTGAGTCTATGTTCTAACCGTCTCTGTCTGCTGAATCTCAATGCTCAAGTTATGTTCTTTGGTTGCAGCAGCTTCGGAGCAACATTGTTTTGGGAGGTGGCTATTCGGCTAACGGGTGCATCTGTACCATTATGAGAAAACATATTTTAAAATATCAAAAAAATTGAAAAAAATATCTACATATACATTCGAACATTTTATGTTCGTTCATAAGTTTTCAGGATGAAAGAACGTGTCGTGTGCAAAAAAGACAAAAAATGCCCTGTGAATAGTCCTATTCATGTGATATTTTTTGTCTTTTTATACATGACACAGAAAATGTTTTTTCATCCCGAAAACTTGTGAACGAACATAAAATGTTCGAATGTACATGTAGACACTTTTTTCGAATTTTTTGACATTTTGAAATATGTTTTCTCACAAAAGGTGCATATACACCCGTGAGTCAAAAAGAATTTCCACATTGTTCCCCAACTATACATATATATCATTCTTCTACTTGTTCTGACAGATGGGAGAAAGTTCCAGCTTCAACAATGTAGTATACATTGATTCCTGGGGAATGATCCCTCGTGGGATGTACGTTGATAGATAGATGAGACCTCTCCAGCAGCGAATTATACACGCTCGGATAACACCCCGTTTAATTCAGTCCCCATGAAAACTCGAACTTGGATAGGCTGGCTACGCACTTGCTAGCCTTGCCACCAAGCCGACGCTTGGTTCTCTTCAACAATGTAGTATGAAACCTCCACCTTCTATTACCAAAATATAAGACGTTTTGGTGGGCTATTTTAGCCTATCAAAATATCTTATTTTTACGAGTAGAGGTAGAATTTATCATGAGTAGCCTTTTCAGATTCATAAGAGTGTACACCTAGAAAATACTACTCTCTTTGTTTCTTTAATAAACTGAGCCGAGGAAGTAGAGAAATTAGTTCTCTATATATCCAACATTATAATTTTTTTTGCGGGGGTCCAACATTACAATTGAAAGAGGATAATGAATGTTGGTGGATGAGGTGAAGGAGAAGAATGGAGATTTTGTGGATAAAGTGGGGGAGTGATTACGAGAAGATAATTGCATTTATTAACTGTCTTGGTAGTATAGATGTACACTCTTTTAGGGACAAATTTTAAATCTAGATGTACAGGATTCGCGGACATAGGGAGTAGTCGCTAGTAGTACTAGCATGCATGTATTTGTGCTCTTCGTTCAAATGGAAAATTCTGCAGAGTGTATTGGCCATGTATTATCATATATTGGGCTAGTTTGTTACTGAGAAATTCTGCAGTCACTCTAAATTATTGGCGCGTGTACACTCTTGGCTGATTTTGTATGAGACTACAATGAGTTTGCACTCTTTGCTGAACTAGGCTGCAGTTGCAACTAGTTTGTTGACCATATTTTATCATGTCGGTCAAACCTCAGGTAACTGTGTAGACGACAAATGTAAGAGACAAGCAACGGCTAGGAGCCAAATGGTGGTGGCTCTGATGTTTTTCATAGGAGTAAAGGATGCGGACCTTTGACAAAGAAGACATGTAGTTTCGGTAAAACAAGAACTCTGGTCTAAGAGGGGGATGAGGAGAAGCTGTATGTGAGCCATCACTAGTAGAAACCAAGGCTTTTGTTTGGATCTGTCTAAGACTTTTGAACCGGTTGTGTCACCAATCTAGACTAAAGGTTCTATTTGCACCGGTTCGTATGGTCTGGACCATGCGCGGAGCCCTCGAAGCATTTGCACCGGTTCGTAAGGAGGCTATAGCACCGGTTCGTGTCATGAACCGGTGCAAAAGGTTTCGCGCCAGACGCGTGGCAGGCGGGAAACCTTTAGCACCAGTTCATGACACGAACCGGTGCTAAAGGCACCCCTCTAGCACCGGTTTGTAGCACGGACCGGTGCTAAAGGTCCTGCCTATAAGTACCCTCGCCCAACCGGCCCTCTCCTCTGTTTTTTTCTTGGTGGAAGGGTGTGAGTTGTGCTACTTTGTTTTTTCTTTCCTATGCATATGAGATGTTTGATGAAATGCCTAAGAGAATGATGCCACTTGATTTTACACAAAACAAAAATAATATGAGGTGTCCGGGCCACACTTAAGCATAAGATCAGACCAGATGACCCTGGTGATGTTGAGGGCGAGCCCCCCAGGAAGATGGTTCCTGCTAAGGTTATGTGGTATACTCCTATAATACCACGGTAGAAACGTCTGTTTAGAAACAAAGAGCATGAGAGGTTGTTGCGATGGCACAAAGAAGACCGTAAGAAAGACGGGATGTTGAGACACCCCGCTAATGGGTCGCAGTGGAGAAAAATTGAGAGAGGCTTCTCGAACTTTACAGGTAACACAAGGAACTTATGGTTTGGTCTAAGTACAGATGGCATGAATCTTTTTGGGGAGCAGAGCTACAGTCACAACACCTGACTGGCCTGTGACTCTATGTATCTACAACCTTCCTCCTTGGTTGTGCATGAAGCGAAAGTATATTATGATGCCAGTGCTAATCCAAGGCCCGAAACAACCCTGCAATGATATTGATGTGTACCTAAGGCCATTAGTTGAAGAACTCTTATAGTTATGGGCCAAACCAGGTGTATGTGTGTGGAATGAGCACAAACAGGAGGCATTTGACCTACGAGCGTTGCTTTTCGTAACCATCAATGATTGGCCTGCTCTTAGTAACCTTTCTGGACAGACAAACAAGGGATACAATGCATGCACACACTGTTTATATAAGACTAAAGGTATATATTTGGGAAAATGTAAGAAGGTTGTGTACCTTGGGTATCATCGATTTCTTCCGACCAATCATGTGCTACCTTAAGAAAAATACTAAAAAGCTCTCTAATTTTTTTGTTATTTTCCATTAAGCCTAACTAGTGAAAATAAAAACAAGAAACAAAAAGATATAATTGTAGAATCTAAAGGAAATAACTTCGAGCACTCACACACCAACAACCGTACTAGAAGATAACTTAGTAGCCAGAGGATGTGAGTACCTTTTACCTTACCTCCCCAGCAACGGCGCCAGAAAATAGCTTGATGTCTATGCACGCTTCTATTCTT
This sequence comes from Avena eriantha, assembly GCA_910589775.1. Classification (NCBI taxonomy): domain Eukaryota; kingdom Viridiplantae; phylum Streptophyta; class Magnoliopsida; order Poales; family Poaceae; genus Avena; species Avena eriantha. The sequence goes on along the minus strand of OU342741.1, from coordinate 6,529,961 downwards.
GTAGACAGTGTTGGGCCTCCAAGTGCAGAGGTTTGTAGAACAGCAGCAAATTTCCCTTAAGTGGATCACCCAAGGTTTATCGAATTCAGGAAGGAAGTGGTCAAAGGTATCCCTCTCACGCAACCCTGCAATCAAGATACAAAAAGTCTCTTGTGTCCCCAACACACCCAATACACTTGTCAGGTGTATAGGTGCACTAATTCGGCAAAGAGATAGTGAAATACAAATAATATGGATGATTATAAGTGGTGATTGCAATCTGAAATAAGAGTGGAAGCAAGCAAACATGTAACATGACTGATTGTAAACGGTGTTTCAATGCTTAAAAACAAGGCCTAGGGATCATACTTTCACTAGTGGACACTCTCATATAAATTTCTTCTCTTCATTATGCTACCCTATACTACTCTCCGGTTGGACGATGTAGGGCTATAACACTCTCATATAAGTATTTCCCTAACCTTAGACAAAGTGTCACACAGTGTGCACACTGTCAACTTCACACCCGTGGAGATAAGCAGAGATTAATTAAAGCACTTGAGTAGCAGAATAGATCTATAGATTACAAAGATCATGATCTCATAAGATCACGCATAGAGAGAGATAAACACATAGCTACCGGTAGAGCCCTTAGCCACCGGGAACATGTATCTCGCTAATCCGAAACCATGGGAATAATACTAGAGGGGGAGAGAGATCCTTCACGAGGAGGTGTGAGTAAGAAGGAGTGAGATGGGGGGCCTTTTATAGGAGGAGGGGAGGGTACCCCTCCCATGGCCGGCGCCCATGGAGGGTGTCTCTTCACCTCCCCCATTCATGTGGTGGTAACTTCCTCCACATTAAAATGCCCCTTCACATTTTCTTTTAAAGTCTCCACTTTAAATGCATTAAATTTCTCCAACTCATTTAATAAAAATCTTTTATTAATTTTATTCAGAATAAACATTCACATAAAACCCCCTGCAACATTTCAATATTACATGCAGAATCAATTTCAGCAATTTCACTCGAAACAGTTTCGGTGTCTATTGAAATAATTCCAGCGTATCTTAAATCTTTATCTGAAACATATTTGCTCCAAATGGTATCGGTATCCCTTAATTGTGTCACCCTACGGTTCACGAATAATGCAGACATGATCGAGACCCCTCTCAGATCAATAATCAGAAGCGGGACCTGGAGATCCATATTGACTCCTACACATTCAACGATGACTTCTATGATCGTGAGAACCTTTAACGCTAGTAACTAAATCCCTTTGTCTCGCGATATATTACATGTCCGAGATTCAATCATCGGTATCTCCATACCTAGTTTGATCTTGTTACCGACATGTACTCTTTTCTCGTTCCCGTGATATAACATTCTAGTGATCACATCACTTGCTTGCAAGCTAACCAATGTGATATCACCGACAGGGCCCAGAGTATATCTATCCGTCATCGGGATGGACAAATCGCACTCTTGATCCATGAGCCTCTACATCTTTCGTAGCACTGAACCCACCTTTATAATCACCCTTTCACGGTGTGACGTTTGATGTTATCAAGATACTCTTCTAGTGTTAGTGATCGACATGATCTCATGGTCTAAGGACTAGGATTACTTCGTATGATGTTATAGCAATATAAACACAATGACTTTGATCGTAATGTTATACTTCGTATGAATGTTCATCACACCATTCAACTAATGTTGTGACCTCGTTATTAACAACATCCATGATCAGGAAACCTTGATCATCTTGTTAATCAACGAGCTAGTTTTATAAGAGAGGCATAACTAGGAACTTTCGTTTTTGTTTATTAAACACACATGTATTAACGTTTCCAAATTAATACAATTATAGCATGCAAAATAAACATTTATCATAAACAAGGAATAAGATAATAACCACTTTATTATTGCCTCTCGGGCATATTCCCTTTAGTCTCCCACTTGCACTAGAGTCAATAATCTAGTTTGAAAAAACTTTGCGTATTGAACACCTATGGCTTTCTGGTGTTGTATATATGCGATTGCTAGTGGTTAACATAATCTCCGGATCTGACAGTTTTAGGTCTGTGTGTATTTGCATGTATTTGCGTCTCTACGCATCACTCATTCTAAAATGAGATGGCATTGTATAAACAGGGAGGAAAGGGAGCTCGCCAGGTACGAGGGTGACGGCCCGCCCCCATTGAACCACAACGAGGCTGGTCGCTGCCTGTGGTGGGAAAACCGGACTATCGTCGGTGTGATGTGCTACATCGCCAGGGAGATCATCCTCGCCTGCGGTGCCCGCACTTTGACTCTCCACAGAGCCACAAGAAGGGTGGGGATGGTGAAGGCCGTGGGCTACACGGCATCATCATCCAGGAGCCCCCTCCCTCGCTGATGGCTCTGAAATATAGCCATCTACGTCCATATTTAAACTGGATATTAATCATATTTTTGATAAAATATCTCTCTAAACCCTGCCACTAATGCTAATATTCAGAGAGGTATGCAATCATTTGTTCTTGTATTTTTCCTGCGCAAATAATGTCGTCTAAAGGAGGGAATCACTATATTAAAGTCAAAGATATGATATTTCCTTCGACTAGAAGAAACCAGGAGCCGTTCAACGAAGGCAGACGTCGTAACAACCAACTATATGGCCGGAGCAAAAATGCCGACCGTATAGCAAAAATGCCGATGTCGTAACAATCAAACTCCCCCTTCACCGGAGGGAGTAGCAAAATGATAATATGCATGCAATTGTGATAGTATTGGCAAGAAGCACACTGTTAACAGTGTATTTGTTTTTGTTTATTCTGCAGGTTCCGCTCTGTCCGGTGAAGGGGGAGTTTGATGTGGACAGGCCTTGCATGGCTCCACCTGGTCCACCGCCGAGCTGCGCGGCTTGGCTCAGGTTGGTAATAAACATGTTAAACAAGGTTCTGATGCTGGAGGCCTCAAAGACATGAGAGTCGGGTCTGGGTCTTGCTGATGTTGTGCACAATGTTTTAACCTTTGCATCTGTGAGTGGCATGGCTCCACCTTGCAAGTGTCTTTCGCCCCCCACATACCAATTGAAGAGTTTGATTGGATCGTCCTGGAATTTAATAGCTATCTGACTGTTGATGAGTTTGCATATGAGAAGTGTTTTGTTGAAATTAATTGATGTAGACACGAGCAGTGCAACCTGATGCGTTATCTTTGTTTGGAAGCGTGTTCCAGATAGAGTGGTTGTTTGCTATTATTGGCTTAATGATCGCAGTTGAGTTGCGGGCAATAATGTTTGTGTTCCTGTAATTAATGTTCCAAAATATAATGTTTGGGGAGGGGAAGTTGATGGATGGATGGATCGATCCTCTCCTTTTCTGCGTTACGTGCGACCGAGAGTCGTCCATGCATGTCGTTGCCACCTGGCTCCTGCTGGGCATTCATTTCTTTTTCTTTTTCGGTTTTGCTAGTTCTCAGGCGTTTGAGAACTTCTTAGGTCTCAGTCGCCTCTTTCACCGTTTGATTTACCTCGTGATTCGTGCAAAGTGAAAGTTACACATGAGTTGCAACTAGGATGTAACTGAGAATTTAATGAGTTGCAACTGAGAATTAGTACAAATCTTATGAGTTACAACTAGACTGCAACTGAGAATTAGCACAAATATTAGAATGACATTAGCGACTTAGACCTAAAATGTTCTCAGGCGCCTGAGATCTAGGCACTCCCTTTCTTTTTACAGGTTGCATCGGACATGATAGCTGCAACTTTCTCCCATCTATCAGAACAACAACAAGTAGAGCGAGGTATGTATGATATAGCCGGGAACAATGCTGCTCTGAAGCTGCTGCAATGCAACCAAACAACATAACTTTTGAGCCTTGAGATTCAGCAGACAGAACAGACACGGTTATTAGAACACAGACTCAATGCTAGATCCTTTGAAGATGTAAGTTGTTGTCTTGTGCTTGATCATCCGCAGCTTTGCTTTATTTGCCTGTGCATTGACAATCTCCACACCAGTGAGGACAGCAGCCATGTCAACAAGGTCCTCATGATATTCATAAAAAATGCAAAACAATTTTGCGGCGCAGAACCTGTTGTTCCCCAGGTACAGCAGGTTGCTTCTGATCAACGACCAATGATTGCCCTGGTGGTCGCGATCGGGCTGGTCGAAGCCTCGCCACTGGTGCAGCACCTTGGGCGGCGGAGCGTCGCCATCATCATGAAGATGATACGGGAGCTCAAGCGCAACAAGGTTTTCCACGTCTCTGTCGTTGAAGCCAAAGTAGAGGTTGTAGAGCTGAGGGACGCGCCAAGCACGTCCGATGAAGGGCAGCATCCAGCTGTCGGCCTTGGTCCACTCCAGATTGGTCGTGTCGAAGCAGTAGGTGCCGAAGCCGCCGTCGCTGACCGAGGAGAAGCAGATGGTCTTGTTGTCCTCGAGCAGCGTGTGGGACTGGATGGTTCGATCTTCTTTTCCCGAGAAGAAGTAGGGCGGCAGGGGGAGCTGGATCTAGTACCAGGACATTATATTACCCTTGCAGTAAGCTAGAGTACTGAAGTTTCACGAGGTAGAGCCACTGATGGCGAACAAGGCGTCGGCGGCGGCGTTCTTGGCGACACACACGGATATGGGGCTATCCCAGTTCGATTCCTCCCTGGTGGGGGGAAGGATCTCGCCGGAGACCTCCTCGGCGTCGTACAGGTGCGTGTGCCCGGCCGAGTCGGACACGACGATCCTGCCCTCTTGGGGGCCGCCGCCGCCGTCCCCGTAGAAAGGCATGAAACAGAGCGTCGGGTCGAGCGAGCGGGATGATTTGAACCTAAAATCCGGTGAGGGCAGCTCCATGGTGGTCGTGACCTTGGACTTACGTTTTCCCCTCCTGGCTTGCGTTTCTGCCGCCACCGCTTCTTTCGCGGAGGCGTAGAAGAGGTTCTCCTCCGGCCTGAGGCGGCTCAGCCAGTACGAGCCGCCAACGCGCATGTCCTTCGTCATCAGGTTGATGAACCGGCGGGGCACCATCTCCATCTCCACGTACGGATCAAGATTTGAGGAGCGCAACTCAAATCTCGGCCGTTGGATTTCTCGTTGGTGGGGTGCAGGAGTTGTTCTCGTCGCACGCCGGCCGGAGATCTATTGGCCGTGGCAAAGCGGAGAAGCAGATGGATCGCGATGGCGGCGAGGTCGTCAATGGCTCTGGTTCGGTTGCCGCGTAATTAAAAAGCGCGTGCCGAACCTCCCTCGATCGTGCGATCTCCAGCATGCGCTCGGTATCTCTGCCCTGCTACTACTACTGCAACAACTTTCTTCCAACGATCGGATCTACCCAGGCAAGAAAAAAAGACCAAAGAATTATCACATATCAACATGAGAAACCAGAGATCGAGTTCACACCGACTCACCGCATAGATTTCTAGGGGCCAAATTAAATCCCGTAAATCAGGGCTTTCGGCTCCCTCCGTCTCAGTTTACAGGGCTCAATCTGACAAAATATTTGTTCCACATTAAGGCCTCTCTAAGGTCTGCATGCAGTTAATTAGGTGTAGTAATCTCTCTAATTATGGTGCGCATACGGGTGGGGTGAAAAACGAAACTAATAGGCTGGCTGCATGCACACAGTGTAGTCTACTATTACATAAATGGCAGCAGTTGATTGGAGAGAGGCACAATTTGAAAGAGTTTTTATAGTCCAATGAGAAATATACCTTGATCCTGATGCAAAATTAGTTGAGTTCTGTAAACCGGAACAGAGGGATTACCATTGATAGTCTCCTTGGTCGTTTCAACCCATCGAGATTAATTTCCATCCACGACCACCCAGGACGAGACAATGAAGGTTCTTTTTCTCCTTGCTGGCCAGCATTCCCGTTAACACGTATGGAGACGACAAATCACTGACTACCTAGACATATATTAGTCTGAAGCTACTTGTTTCTTGCACTCCTGCATGGCATTGGTCATGGTGGTTTGACTATTTTCCAAGTTGAAGAAACTACAAAATTGCTACCAGTAGAAACTACCAATCCACACCTTTCTGATCGATCGATAGCTAACTACTGTACACAGGGGGATGCATTCCACCCTAGTTCTGATCAGGGTCTACGAATCGTTTGCCAGCAGCAACCATACGAGTCCGCAGCAGTACAATATCTCAAGCTTACTAAAAACTAGACTGAATTAATGGCCATATCTTGTCCAGGATGGTTTTCGTCTCATTTTCAGTACACTCACAAGATCAGCAGTAAGCATATGCTAGTACAAGTAATATTAACACACAACCACATCGCCACACACACAGCGCAGGTTGATGATCTCGGTTTCTTTACATGTGCAGCTTTTGAAAATACAAATTCAAATACACACCTGTGGTAGTAACATCAATTAGTAGCAGCCATGCACGAACATGACTAGTACTAGTACATGTTGGAATTAATCCCGACGTTGTCGGCACGACATCGCGCTCCGTCGTATACGTGTGGTATACGTATATCACCGGTCCTAGTAGAATAGGAATCCTAGTCCTACTAGGTTGGCTGATCAGGTTGATCAATTACCGAGTAGGTTTCAAACATGTATTTCGACTAGGAAAGTGGAGTTGCCTGTGCGTGTATATAAACCTAGGCTTGTAACCGTGTGAGTTGAGAAACAATAGAGAAAACACCAGGTACTACGCGTACCTGTTGCAATCAATCTATTTTTAGTGTGCGTGCGTGAGCATACTAGTTGGATCAAATGAAACGACCAGCTAATAGTACGTGCATAGCGCAGCGGAAGCTATCGGATACGTGCGTGTCGTCTCGACGGAACTTCATTGTCGGCATCGTCGGAAAGTACTTGGCGACAGGGGCTATGCTAACAGTACACATCTTATTGTAAGTATCCCAAGTAAGCAAAAAGAGCACTCCAGCTAAGAAATGCACTCCCAAATAACACTAGGCTAGCACGAGAAACACCATGTACTTTTCCAGGTGTGGTAACATTAATAAGCCAGATCGCTACAACATCCAGCATACATCAAGTTGAAGAACAGGAAAAAATAACATGTCCGGCCTCAAGACCTACTACTATTACTATGTCCAAGCGCTGCATTGCACAAGAATATTCTCAATCTTCCAAATAACCAATAGGCTGCAACATCAGTTAGAGTGGAGAATTATTCCAATTAGGAAGTTAAGCTCGTTGCTTTAGAAATAAGAAAGAATCATATTGCTGGATCCTGCTTCCAAGGCTCTAGAACCTCTATGCCACCTCCAGCTTCGCTTGCTGATGTTACTACTGCCCCCATACACGAGAGCCACGGCTACCTCCTGCTACAACCAGTTGAAGGAGAAGCTCAGCATCCATCCATCACCTGCACGACAACGGACAAATAAAAGCTCACCTCCACGTGCAGCACAACAAAACCATTACTTGACACACAGAACAAGATATATAGTACTACCTCAAATCCATATTAATTGTCACTCAATTGAATGTATCTAGCACTAAAACATGTCTAAATCCATCCGATTCAATGACAATTAAAATATGGATCGGAGGGACTACAAGAATAAGCCATCTCAACATGTACAGGAGCAAAGAATTCCAACATGACACTTGTTTCTTTCCTGACATTTAGGTCACACAACAAAATACTAAACTTAACAAATAACCAAAGTGCATGTTTTTGCAAGAAGGATATCCTTAAATCAATGGTTTTTGCAAGCAAGATATGTTGATTTAATTGATATATTCAAGAACATATGGATTAGAAGTAGCTAGAGTATTTAGTCAAGGCATAGGCAAGTCCAATCAGTTAATTATACCAGCACAAGCTAGTTCTCTGGCTACTAGTTATTTTGCTAGAACCTTGGATTGTAGGACTGCCAGCATGGTTTGGTCTACCAAGCATTGCAAAACCGGAAGAATTAAAGGCCTTTGATTTGATAGGCACAAGGTCAAGAACTGTAAATGAAATGAAGTAGATGAGGAGTTGAACAATGAAAAATACACCAGCTAGCCATTGAAAAATATAAATCCATGGAAAGCTGACGGTAAACACACACAACTAACATGAGAAACACCATGTAACTTCTAGGTGTGATAAAAGCAATAAGCCACATCGCTACATCACCTAACATCCATCAAGTTGAAGAACGGAAAGAAATAACATGTTCGGTCTGAGCCTACTATTACTATGTCCAGGTGCGGCGCAAGAACGTTCTCAATCTTCCAAATAACCAATAGGCTGCAACATCAGTTGAAGAAATAAGAAAGAACCATATTGCTAGATCTTGCAGCGAAGGCTCCATAACCTCTAGCTCCGCTTGCCATAGCTGCTAGTTGCCATGTACACGATAGCCACGGCAACCTCCGGCTACCACCGGTTGAAGAGAAGCTCAGCCATGCCCATCCATCCATCACCTGCATGATAATAGACAAAAAAAGGCTCACCTCCAAGTACAACACAACAAAACCGTTACTTGTCACACAGAACAAAATATATACAATAATATGCTAGCTCAACATGTACAGGAGCAAAGAATTTTGAAACGAAACTTGTTGCTTTCCTGACATTAAGGTCACACAACAAATCAATAAACTTTAAAATTTACCAAAGTGCACAACTCATGCAGGAGTAACCAACATGAAAGTTCCCACTTTAGTACTCAACTGTCATGAGCAAGTTCTGATTAAATGTCATGTTATATCCTTAAACAACTGGTTTTTGCAAGCAAGATATGTTGATTTAATTGATCTATTGAAGAAGATTAGAACTAGCTATAATATTTAGTCGAGGAATCAACATGTTCAATCGGTTACTTAAACTAGCTCAAGCTAGTTCTATGGCTACTCCTAGTTCTTTTGCTGGAACATTCGATTGTAGTACTGTTGGAATTTGGTGAGTTTTGGGCTGTTGACCCATTAGACAAATTCTGAAATTCTCTTTGGCCCATTTGTGCATGGCAGCATATGGCTGTGCTAGTGGTGTCAAAGTTTAGTCCTACATTGCTAGTTGAGTGAGAGTTACACCTCCTTATATACTAGGCTGTTCCACCACTCACTAAGGTGTGAGAAGAAAAGCAGGTCTCGCGCACTCCTCCTCTGATGTCGCTCGCCTCGCCTTGCCTTGTCACGATGCGCGCACGCACCTCGAGTTGCGGGAATCTCGCCGAGCCGAGCTTTATTTTTGCTAGTTAGGAAAATTAATCATGGATTAATTACGAGTAATTAATGGACGTGTTAATTAGTCAGCCATTTCTAATCTTTATGGGACATGGGATGTTACCGACTCGGACCGGCTTGCGGCGTGTACCACATATCGGGACAGTAGGCCTCCAGAACCCCACCTTCTTGTGAACCTGTACGAGTGAGGGGCGATCAGGTTTTTGGGAAGCTCTTCCGCGCGACTACTGACGCCATCACGAATGACTCCTTCCTCGACGAGGACTTCTTTTCGGACATCGGCAAACTCTACATCGACGACATGGCTAACGACGTTGCTGCTGCCGCTGCTGTACCATACATAATCCTGAACTATCTATTTCAGATTCTGCTAGGGTTATTTATTCTAGAGTTTGGTGTAGATATGATAGGTCTATCTTATTTAGATGGAATCTGTTCATCTACTTTGTTGAGCTGCATGATTAGTTTTGGTACTGTCTGTATGATCATGCTTTATCAATTTATTATTCGGATTAAATTATATGGATTATTGCTTATATTTTCAACAATCCAAAAACCTGATTATAGGCAACTGAATTCCACTGGTGTTGCCGCGGCTACTAGGCTGCCTTCGTTTGATGGTATGTACTATAAGAGATGGCGTGCGAGAGCAATTCTATGGTTTAAAAACCTAAACTGCTATAGCGCCACTCTTGACAAACTTGAAGGAGATCTTTCTGCTGAGCAGGAAGCGGCCTTTAAGAAAGTCAATACCATGTTTATGGTGGCTCTGTTCAGTATTCTTTTGGACAACATTGTTGACCCATATATGTCATTTGATAATGGCAAAGACGCGTGGGATGCACTCGAGGCCAAGTTTGGGGTCTCGGATGCTGGCACTGAGTTGTATGTCATGGAGCAATTTCATGACTACAAGATGGTTGATGAGCGCTCCATCGTTGAGCAAGCGCATGAGATACAATCACTTGCCAAAGAACTTGAGCAGTTCAAGTGTACCTTACAGGACAAGTTTGTGGCCGGAGGCATTATTGTCAAGCTTCCTCCCATGTGGAGGAACTTTGCTACTTCTCTGAAACATAAGAGACAAGAGTTTTCTGTTATGGATCTCTTAATGTGGAAGAGAAGGCGAGAGCAAAGGACACACGCCCTCGAGTACTTGAGGGAGCTTCTATGCCAATTTGGTACAGAAGAAAAACTTCAAATCCCACAAGTTCAAGAATAAGAACAAATCTGATGGTAAAGGGAAGTTTGATGGCAAGAACAAGGCCACTCACTCAATCAACTTCAAGAGGAAAAATGATAAGAAGAAAGGCTCTTGCCACGTCTGTGGTGATCCTGATCATTGGGCTCCTAGCTGTCCTAATTGCTTTGACAAGCGGCAACAAAGGAATAGCGGCAAGGCCGCTAATGTTGTTATTAGCGATACTGAGATGAAGGACGCCGGGTACGGTATTTTACCTACTATCCTTTCAGTATGTCATTCTCCTAATTTGTGGATTGACACGGGTGCTAATACACATGTATGTTCTGATATTTCCATGTTCTCTGATACGTCCTAAACGTATATATAATTTTTGATGTTCCATGCTTGTTTTATATCTACTTTCTTATGTTTTGTCCATACTTTGGAGTATTTTTACACATTTTCTGGAACTAACCTATTAACAAGATGCCACAGTGCCAGTTGCCTGTTTTCTACTGTTTTTGGTTTCAGAAAAGCTAGAAATGAAATATTCTCGGAATTGGACCGGACAAAAGTCAAAGTCAATATTTTACCAGAAGACTCACGGAGCCAGAAGACGAGACGGAGAGGGGCCAGGGGCTGGCCACACCATAGGGTGGAGTGGGTCCCCCTTGCCGCGCCACCAGGTGGTGTGGGCCTCTTAGGCCTCCACCGACCTTGCCCCTTCACCTATATATTCCTCCCGGGACGAAAAGCCTAAGTACGAGATCACATTTCCATGAAAAGTTCCGTAGCGCCGCCGCCACCGAAGAGGAGACTCAGGGACAGAAGTCACTGTTCTGGCACCCAGCTGGGACGGGGAAGTGCCACCGGATCCATCTCCATCGACTCCACCGCCATATCCATCGCCGTTGCTGACTCCCATGATGACGAGAGAGTAGTTCTCTCTCGAGGCTAAGGGCTCTACCGGTAGCTATGTGTTCATCTCTCTCTCTATGTGTGATCTTATGAGATCATGAGCTTTGTAATCTATAGATCTATTCTTCTACTCAAGTGCTTTAATTAATCTCTGCTTATCCCCACATGTGTGAAGTTGACAGTGTGCACACTGTGTGGCACTTTGGCTAAGGTTACAGAAATACTTATCATGAGTATAATTTGAGTTGGATGTATCTATGAGATTATGGTGTTTGTTGGAACCATCTAGCACTCAAGGTTACAGTGAGGGGTTATCTATATGGGGAATGCGAACTTTAAGGTGTGCTGTTATAGCCCTACATCGTCCAACCGGAGAGTAGTTTAGGGTAGCATAATGAAGAGAATGAATTTATATGAGAGTTTCCACTAGGGAAAGTATGATCCCTAGGCCTTGTTTCTAAGCATTGAAACACCGTTTACAAGCAGTAATGTTACATGTTTGCTTGCTTCCACTCTTATTTCAGATTGCAATTACCACTTATAATCATCCATATTATTTGTATTTCACTATCTCTTTGCCGAACTAGTGCACCTATACACCTGACAAGTGTATTGGGTGTGTTGGGGACACAAGAGACTTCTTGTATCTTGATTGCAGGGTTGCGTGAGAGGGATACCTTTGACCACTTCCTCCCTGAGTTCGATAAACCTTGGGTGATTCACTTAAGGGAAATTTGCTACTGTTCTATAAACCTCTGCACTTGGAGGCCCAACACTGTCTACAAGAATAGAAGCGTGCGTAGACATCAAGCTATTTTCTGGCGCCGTTGCTGGGGAGGTAAGGTAAAAGGTACTCACATCCTCTGGATACTAAGTTATCTTCTAGTACGGTTGTTGGTGTGTGAGTGGTCGAAGTTATTTCCTTTAGATTCTGCAATTATATCTTTTTGTTTCTTGTTTTTATTTTCACTAGTTAGGCTTAATGGAAAATAACAAAAAAATTAGAGAGTTTTTTAGCATTTTTCCTAAGGTAGCACATGAATGGTCTGAAAAGGAAATTAAAAAACCCATGGAACTTTCTTTGCATGCTAATAACAATGTTATTAGTATGAATTTTTTGAACACCTTTGTTACTAATGCTATGGAAACGTCTAAGCTTGGGGAAGTTAGTTTTTATGAAAATGATCGTTTTAGTTCCCCAGCTTTAAAGGACAAAATTTGCTCTGATGATACTTTATCTTCCATATGTGGTAATTCTAATGATACTTGTGATATTTTAAATCCACATACTGAAAGCATCCCTTTTAAAATACCTATGGAAATTGTTGAATGTGTTATGAACAACTGTTATTTTGGAGATGGAACTGTCCATCCTAGTGATCATTTAATCTTTATCCATGAATTATGCAAGTTGTTCAAGTGTGCAGGTATTTCAATGATCCAAGTTAAGAGGAAGCTATTATCCTTCTCACTTAAGGGCAAAGCAAGGGAGTGGTATGAGCTACTAGATGATCCTCATCATTTGGAGTGGAAGGAACTCGAATCTCTCTTTTACTCTAAATTTTATCCTCATGAAATTCATAATGATAGGAATTATATTTATAATTTTCATCCTCATGATGGAGAAAGTATTGCCCAAGCATGGGGGAGACTGAAGTCACTAATGCTCAAATGTCCCATTCATGAGCTCCCCAGGAATATTGTTATTAATAATTTTTGTGCAAGGCTTTTAGGACATTACAAGGACTATCTAGATACCTGTTTAGAGGGATCCTTCACAAGTAAGGGAGTTAAAGCTAAGTGGGATCTTCTTGAAACAATTCAAAGCAATACCAAAGATTGGGATAACAACAAAGGTAAAGAACTAGGTATAAATTATGAGTATGATTGCATTAAGTCTTTCGATGAAACTGCTAATTTTCAAGAGCTTAGTGCTAAATATGGTCTTGATCCTCAAATTCTTGTTGATTGCTTAGAGCCTTTGCTTCTCATATTAATGCTCCTAAAGAAAAATGGGACGTGTATCATGAGCCTTTTAAAGACACTTGCATGAAAAATGAAACTGTTATTAATGATAGCAATAAACATGCTCAAACCTCTGAAAGTACTATTTCTAATAAGAATGTTAATTTTTTTGGAGTATATAGACCTTGTGAAAAGAATCAAATTGAAGAAGAATATTGTATTACCCACAAGAATGAAAAAACTAGAACGTGGTATAGGGCTCTAAATGATCTTGGTAAAAAAGTTTGTGCCGTTTATCCTTTTATTTGTGAACTTTGCTTTGAAGTGGGTCATTTCAATTTTCAATGCTCAGGCCATAATAATAGCCCTTCTAATGCAATGAGTACTGCAAGTTTGTATTGTGATAACATGATCACTCCTAATCAGCATGATGAACTTACATTATTTTTGGGGTGTGAAGAATTATCAATAAAAACTTCTTTAGTAGATATGAGTGCTTTTGATATGAATAGTGTCTTGCATGGTTGTCATCTTTATTGTGTTGATAATTGCCACACAAATACTTACATACAAAATATTATAAAGATGAGATCTTACCAAAATATGACAGGACTAATATGTTTTTTGATCTTATTAATGAAAAGAAGAAATCCTCCAAAGTTTCTTCTATTGTCTCTAACAATAAACCAAGGTATATGGAGAAGCTTCCTTTCAAGCCTCTCCCTCCTAAAGATGAGAAGAAAAAGAAGAAGAGGAGGCGTAAAAGGAGGGAGGAAACGGTATTTTCCCCTAAGCATGTTGCTCCTATTATAGTTTTTGATGAGTCTGAACTCGATGATGTTCCTATGCCTGTTAACTATAGTAGTGATCATGATTGGGAAAAGCACACTACTTTTGATATTGAAAATCTCTTCGGCACCAATTCTGAAAATGAAGATGTTAATAATTGTTGTACTATTAGTACTATCCATGTTCTTTCCAATGATGATATGTTTACAAATGAACACACTTTGGAAGATAACTATTCTATTGCTTATGATGATACTATACCTCCAATATATGATGATCACAATGATGAATATGATATTTTTAGTCCACCTACTATTGAGGAGAAAAGTAATTATGATTACAATATGCCTCCTATATTTGATGATTATAGTGATGAGAATAATAATGATAGCTATTTTGTTGAATTTGCTCTCACTACGATTAATAAGAATGACTATGCTTATAGGGAGAGTAATAATTATTTTATGCATGTGGCTCATGATAAGAATGTTTTATGTGATAGTTATATTGTTAATTTTATTCATGATGCTACTGAAATTTATTATGAGAGAGGGAAACATGGTTTTATGTATCTCAACAATATTAAGTTTCCCCTCTTTATGTTGAAATTTTTGAAGTTGCACTTGTTTTGCTTTCCTATGCTTGTTGCTTTGTGCTTTCATGACTTGTTTCTTTACAAGATTATTTTTCATAGGAAGTGGGTTATACTTAAATTTGTTCCATATTTGCTTCTTGATGCTCTATTTTACTTCAATTCATATTTCTTATGTGAGCATCATCAAAATTATCATGCCTATCTTAATGGCTATAAAGAAAGAGCTTTTGGGAGATAACCCATTATATTTTTACTTCCAGTTTATTTTTGTTTTGTTGAGTCTTGGAAGTTATTGCCTCAGTAATAACCTCTCCTTATCCTTTTTGTGTGGTTTTTGTGCTAAGAATAACCTCTAATGAGAGAGAAGTAAGATTTGGAAAAGTTGCTCTCCCGAAATAGATTTTTGTGCTTCACTGTAAAAATTCGTTAAAAATCTCTCTATGTCGGATTGAGCTCTAATGTTTTGTGCTTCTACCCCAGGTTGTTATCTAACGTTCTTTAGTTTAACCCTTTTCGATTTGAGCAACAGAAGGTTTAAAAAAATGGTTTTTACCTGCTGGTCTGCTTTGACAGATTTCTGCCATTATTTGCATTTGCCTCTTAATCTCTTTCTCTTTGAGTTCTCTTTGATCACTTGAACTTTTAAAAAGGAATTGCTAGAGTAGATTGTGTTTTAGTGGAAGTTTTACTTGTGTTTAAACTGAACCAAAAGACTTATTATCTTGAGTACACTAATGTTGCTAATAAAAATTGTGTGAAGTTTTGTATGAAGGAAATTTTAAAGTGCAGGGAAGAGTAATGTGATAAGATGAAGTATGGACAAAATCTAAAGCTTGGGGATGCCACCCGTGTCACCCCAATAAATATTCAAGAAGTACAAGCGTCAAAGCTTGGGGATGCCCAAGGCATCCCCTTCTTCATCAATAAAAATCTCAGGTTCTCTTCCAAACACTTCATTTTTATTGTTTCATGCACAATTGTGTTGTTCTTGGAGCATATTCATTTTTGTTTTTAGTTTTATTTTTCTTAGTTTGCTTGAATAAATTGGTTGGACCCCCTCATTCATACATTACTTTTCAAATAGGTTGATTTGGATTGGAAAAGAGTAGGAAAGTTCATGCTTATAAGTGATATAAAAGGAGTCTTGTTTTTGACTATGGCTTAGACTTTGTCATGTCATGCTTGATATTGTTTTGGCTTTATGCTTAGTGATTATTGATGTAGCATGACTTGTTACAAATAATTGAGATTGCTTAATGTGCCTTGAAAGAATCATGCGTTGTTTTAGCTTATAAAAGCATAATATTATGGTATTCTCCTTTGATGCTTTATTTTGGTTGACTTGGCGCATGCTCACACCATGTTAAGACTATACCAAGTCACCATAGCCTCTATGATCATTTAGTTTTCGACTTGTAATATCACTTTATGCTTTAATTAATAATGTTTTGTCGCTTTGCATGATTATGGCCATTATTGCTCTTTTAGTTGGTCGCTCCCAGTCTTTTGCTAGCCTCCATACCAAGTATGAGTTCCACTCATGCATCCAAATCCAAATAAAACCAAGTTATTCCAAAGAGTCCAGCATACCTACCTATTAGCATTTTCTATTCCAAGTATATTCATTTTTTTTATCTACCTTCCGAATTAAACTTGTTATATGAAAATTAGTGATTAAAGCTCTCACGAACTTGATGGCACACTTTACTTTTATTTCACTTAATAAACTTGAACCATTGTGCCCATCTATGTTGCGTATATGCTTGCGTTTTGTAAGTTGTGAATTAGCAGAACCATGTTATCATGGGGAACACTTTCAACATTGCACTTTATTTAGTTGATATCATGTTCTTTTGCTTATGGATCCCGGCGGTGTGAAATGAAAGGGGAGCTTGTAAGGCTCATGGAGTTCGTATATGTGTTAGAGAAACGCCTATGCGGCTGGTCTAAGCCATGCCTAATCATGGTGGAAACCTGCAGCATAACTATAGTGAGCAATCTATGAAGCATCCTCTATAAAAAAAACCTTTGCAAATAGGAAAGAAAAAAAGAGAAAAAAAAAGAAAAAAAGAAGAGAAAAGCTTATGCAAATAGGAAATAAAAGGATTGCTGAGATGCTCATTGTCTGCTTGCCTGATCATTTTGATATGGGGAATCTTCCGTATCATCGGGCAAGGGGTACCCCATTGGAGGTTCTCTATGAAACACATGTACTTACAATGACAAGAACTTACTCACGACTAAAGTTGAGTAGCATGAGGAACTGTACTCGTAAGCAAGGGGCATGAGATTTTCAACTTATAACTTGTCAAGAATATCCTCATATTTGTTCACTTTAAACTTAATCACCTAAAGATGCTTATGATAGGGGCAATGAGAGCTGAAAGCTAATTAGTACCATATTTTTGGAAGCTCTTTATGAAACTTGAATCCCTGCTTCCTTCTATGAAGGGCCTTTCTTTTTTACTTTTAATGTTGAGTCTCCATCTTCTATCTTTATGCACCTATTGAGAGAGCATAGTAGCCATTCTTAGTTTAATGTGCATTGTCCCAAAACTTGTTGATTGATTCATAACTTTGATATTGCTTGTTCCTTAAACTATTTGGATCTAGTCACCCTTATGAACTTTGAAGGTGTCCTATGCATTTATGTTTTGCTACACTATGAGGGACAAGCTGAATACCATTCTCATTATGTTTTCTATATGTGAAACAAACAAACGTCTTTCAAAGCATTGTTATTCATGAATCTTTTGTTTGTACATTTTCATGTTACAACATAGTTGCTATGTCTTATTGTTAGAACTATATCTTTCATGTCTATGTTAAAGTACTATGATTCCAACTATCAATGTTTTGCAAATACCTTGATCAAAATTGTGATGGTGCATGTCACCTATTTTTTTTTCTTTTTTATCACTTACCTACTCGAAGACAAGCAGGAGTTAAGCTTGGGGATGTTGATACGTTGTAAACATATCTATAATTTATATGTTCCATG
Source organism: Avena eriantha (assembly GCA_910589775.1). Lineage (NCBI taxonomy): Eukaryota > Viridiplantae > Streptophyta > Magnoliopsida > Poales > Poaceae > Avena > Avena eriantha. The sequence continues at coordinate 6,512,376 of OU342741.1, read as the reverse complement.
CTTGTTTTATATCTACTTTCTTATATTTTGTCCACACTCTGGAGTGTTTTTACACATTTTCTAGAACTAACCTATTAACAAGATGCCACAGTGCCAGTTGCCTATTTTCTACTGTTTTTGGTTTCAGAAAAGCTAGAAAATAAATATTCTTAGAATTGGACCGGACAAAAGTCAAAGTCAATATTTTACCAGAAGACTCACGGAGCCAGAAGACTAGACAGAGAGGTGCCAGGAGCTGGCCACACCATAGGGTGCCATGGGTCCCCCTGGCCGCGCCACCTGGTGGTGTGGGCCCCTTAGGCCTCCACCGACCTTCCCCCTTCACCTATATATTCCTCCTAGGACAAAAACCCTAAGTACGAGATCAGATTTCCACAAAAAGTTCCGCAGCACCGCCGCCACTAAAGAGGAGATTTGGAGGACAGAAGTCTCTATTGCGGCACCCTGCCGGGACGGGGAAGTGCCCCCGGATCCATCTCCATCGACTCCACCGCCATCTCCATCGCCGTTGCTGACTCCCATGATGAGGAGGGAGTAGTTCTCTCTCGAGGCTAAGGGCTCTACCGGTAGTTATGTGTTCATCTCTCTCTATGCGTGATCTTATCAGATCATGAGCTTTGTAATCTATAGATCTATTCTGCTACTCAAGTTCTTTAATTAATCTCTTCTTATCCCCACGTGTGTGAATTTGACAGTGTGCACACTGTGTGTCACTTTGGCTAAGGTTACAGAAATACTTATCATGAGTATAATTTGAGTTGGATGTCTCTATGAGATTGTAGTGTTTGTTGGAACCATCTAGCACTCAAGGTGACAGTGAGGGGTTATCTAGATGGGGAATGCGAACTTTAAGGTGTGCTATTATAGCCCTACATCGTCTAATCGGAGAGTAGTTCAGGGTAGCATAATGAAGAGAAGATATTTATATGAGAGTGTCCACTAGTGAAAGTATGATCCCTAGGCCTTGTTTCTAAGCATTGAAACACCATTTACAATCAGTCCTGTTACATTTTTGCTTCCTGCCACTCTTATTTCAGATTGCAATTACCACTTATAATCATCCATATTACTTGTATTTCACTATCTCTTCGCCGAACTAGTGCACCTATACACCTGACAAATGTATTGGGTGTGTTGGGGACACAAGAGACTTCTTGTATCTTGATTACAGGTTGCTTGAGAGGGATAGCTTTGACCACTTCCTCCCTGAGTTCGATAAACCTTGGGTGATCCACTTAAGGGAAACTTGCTGCTATTCTACAAACCTCTGCACTTGGAGGCCCAACACTGTCTACAAGAATAGAAGCGTGCATAGACATCATTCTCTTCTTATCAGGTCGCAAGGACTTCCTCCGTGCTGATGGGAAATGGCTCATGTGCTTCTTTCATGGTGTTCGTACGGTAAATCTAAAGTTTACTTCGGGGAAGACTATACAGCTGAAGAATGTGCAACACGTTCTCTCCGTCAATAAGAATCTCGTCAGCGGATCGCTTCTATGTCGAGATGGTTTTAAGTTGGTGTTTGAGTCCAATAAATTTGTAATTTCTAAGTATGTACAATTTGTTGGAAAGGGTTATGAGTGCGGAGGTCTGTTCTGCTTATCTTTGTCAGACTCATGTACTAAAGTTATTAATCATGTTTGTAATGATAATGAGTCCAATATTTGGCATTCACGACTTTTTCATATTAAGTTTGGATGCATGACGTGGCTAGGTAATATGAGTTTAATTCCGAAATTTACCACTGTCAAAGGTTCTAAGTGCCAAGTTTGTGTGCAAGCAAAGCAACCCCGCAAGTCTCATACGGCTGCAGAACCGAGAAACTTAGCACCACTAGAACTTATACATTCAGATCTTTGTGAGATGAATGGTGTGTTGACACGAGGTGGAAAAAGATACTTTATGACGTTGATTGATGACTCCACTAGATACTGCTATCTTTATCTTCTGAAATCTAAACATGAAGTTTTGAATTACTTCAAAAACTATAAAGCTGAAGCAAAAAACCAACTTGATCTTAAGATCAAGCGGTTAAGGTCGGATCGTGGTGGAGAGTACTTTTCAAATGAATTTGATCTATTCTGTATGGAACATGGTATTATCCATGAGAGGACGCCTCCCTACTCACCTCAGTCAAATGGGGTGGTCGAAACAAAGAACCGCACTCTAACTGATTTGGTTAACACCATGTTAGATACATCGGGTCTTTCCAAGGAATGGTGGGTGTTGGGGATATACTTTCCGGGTATCCTCACAGTTCCTCACTGACCAGGGTGGCCCACTTTGGGTTAGAGCTTTGCTTCACTAGCGGCCTAGTTAGGGAGAAGAGATGGATTTCTGTCTGGCTACGGGAGGGCCCAAAAGACTTATCGACTTAGGCCCATAGTGTTACTTGTAGTTCAAGATGTACTCTATAACCGATCTTAGTCGCAGCCGGATCGATCTCTCCTGTAAACCCTAGGACGGATATCTATATAAGTCGTCCTAGGGAGAGCCTTTAGGGCACCTTCAATAGTCTACAATCTCAACTCGCACAGGCGAACCCTTGTAACCCATATTCCAGCTTTGCCGTATTACTGGATTGCTAGCAGGAGTAGGATCCGTCCAAAGCTAGCGGATTCGAACCTGGGTAAACTTGTGTGCTCACCGTCCCGGAACACCGTACGTCTCACACCCCTCTCTTCCGCACGCCTCGAGGACCCCCTCATGCCGTACTTGTCATCAATCCGACGACAATTGGCGCCCACCGTGGGGCAAGTGAGCTTCGGATCAGCGTTCCAAGCGGAATCTGCAAGAATCGGAATCGGCAAGACCATCGCCGTCGGTCGCATCCTCTACGCCAGCGACGTCCCTCTCATCGTTCTCGACGAGACCTGGATTCCGGCTAGGGAGGCTGTGACCGCCTACACAATTATGTCTTTTGGCGAGATCCATGTTTACATCGGTTTCGCTAAACCTGTCCCACCCACCCCAGCGGTGATGATAAAGGTAGAAGAATCTTCTGGGTCCCCTTTGTCCGTGGAGGCGGCAGAGTTCCGGATCTCGAAAAACCCTAATCCCACCTAGCCTGCACCAATTGCGGAGATAGTGGAGAAATCCGAGCCTGAAGAAGACCTAGCAGCACAAGTCGAATCTAGAGTGGATCTCCTTGGAGAGACCGAATCCCAGATCGACCCTCCCGCCGAAGTCGAAATCTAGGAGGAGCATATCAACAACACTGGTTCCAGTTCTAACGATGCCGGGACAGACAAGCCTTTCCTAAGGTACACACTGCGACGTATGATAATGCAAAATTCAAGCGCAGATTCAATTCTCGAGGCCATCAAAAGTTTCGACGAAGCTGATCGCGAGAGCCACAGGTACCTTAGGAGGAACGCAACACACTTTCTCGGATACATGGGATCAGATCCGGCTCCGCCGATGCTGGAGACAACACCGACTCTGTGCTAGAGGCAATTGGAACAAACGCCGACGTACCCGCATCCTCAGATGAATCGATGACGTCGGCGGATTTCCGAAAGTTCTCCGTGGTATATGAAGAGGAGTATAACTCCAAAGCTGCAGAAGAAGGAGAAGCCAGGGATGAAGGATCCGAGGAACACTCTCCCAAAGCGCAGGATGACATGGAAGTCGGAGATAATCCCAAAGTCCAAATGTCCGAAAGTACCGATCAGAGCTTGACTCCGGGAAACGGACCCAAAGCTGTCTTTGCTACCGGCACTGCCAAGAAGGCAAAGAAGAAGAACAAGAAGAACAAGACCCCGACAAAAGACCCTCTTATAGAGGAGGTGATTGCCGAGGAATATGAGGAAGACTCGGATGGAGCACTTATCCCAGAAGAGCCGAAAAAAGAAGAATCGGTGGATGGACACGTGATCACTGAAGGTGCACGTAAAATCATCGATGCTGCATTAACCACACCTATCCCTATAGCTGCAGAACTTAATGCTGAAGAGCTGGACGAAAGGGCCCAAGCCCTAGAAGCGCGTTGTCAACAACTCCTGGATGAAGCTAAAAACATCGAGGGGGAGAAGAAACGCATGGCAACTAAGGATTACATGTCTTGGTTGCATCAGAAGACACGAAAACGTTACACACATGGCGGTAAATTTCCGGAAGTGAACAGGGTCCTCTTTGAAGGAGATCCAGGGATGCCTCGTCTCGACAACAAAGGAGATCTGGTGTACCCAACACCGGTACAGAACGCTGTCGCAGCTCGATATATCCTGTCAAATAACCCAGGCCTAGAACAGGTTCGATTGGGCATCAAGCTAGTCACCAAGGGTCTGGAGCAACAAATGGCTGCGAAATCCGGAAGTGGAAAACTAGTCTCCAAATCCGACCAATGTCACACGGACTCAGCTTGGAATGATATAAGGCCCCAGCGTGTTCTGGAATAGCATCACCGTTCCGACCGACGGGAAGACGACTACTCTAGAACCGGATGATACGTCCATTTTGCATCACTATTCTATGTCTTAATTCACTATTATTCATTGATATATTTCATATTGAGAGGTGATACTTATGTTATTTCATCTGTTTTTGCATGGTTGATGACTTTTGGAGCATGGACCACTGTAGTCAGGATTCTGATGGAAAAGGTGCTGTTTGGAGGCAAAATTCGCGAAGATCAGAAAATCCAGGAAAATATACGGAAAATTCTATTTCTCCAGAAGACTCAGGATGCCAGACGATGGAATGGAGGTGGGCCATAGGGGGACCACACCACCCCATGGCGCGGGCAGGCCTAGGCCGCGCCTGGAGGTGGTGTGGCCGCCCTGGCCCACTCCAGCCTCTCCCCTCTGGCATATATCATCCTCTCGAAACCCTAAGACTCAGGGAGCGACCACAGAAAGATTCCGCCGCCTCTGCGGGGCGGAAAACACCGAGAGAGAAAGATCTCTGCGGCAGACAGATTTCTGTCGGGGGAATTCCTTCCCGGAGAGGGGAGATCATCGCCATCAACACCACCATCAAGCTGTACTTCATCGGGATCATCATCATCATCATCACCACCATCATCACCATCAGCACCCTCATCACCATCTCCATATTGCTGTAACAATTGGTTGAATCTTGCTATAGTTCACAGGGGAAATTTCCCGGTGTTGATTACTCTTTGTAGTTGATGCTATTGAGTGAACCACTGAATTATTGTTTATGTTCAGATTGTTATACATCATTATTCCATCTCTGATCATGATCCATATGATGTCTTGTGAGTAGTTCGTTTTGTTCTTGATGACATGGGAGAAGTCTTGTTGTTAGTAGTGTAGTTGCGTTGAGAAAGATTCAATAGATTGTTATTTAAGTTGTGGTGTACTTCTTCTAGTGGTGTCATGTGAACGTCGACTACATGACACTTCACCTATAAGGGCCTAGGGGAATGCATTGTGTATTTGTCTACTAATCGTAGGGGTTGCCGGAGTGCCACAAACCTGAACCCCCGTTAGGAAACCATTGCACAAGGGACGTAAGGGTCTTAGAGTTTAAAGCTGTGGTTAGGTTTCTACCTTAATTACTTTCTTGTACTTACGGATGTTTGCAAGGGGTATAATCACAAGTATGTATTAGTCTTGGATGGGGCGGTACATTAGCACAGGTTCACCCACACAACACTTAGCAAGCTAAAGAAGATTAATCGACTATATGAAGCGAAAGCACTTGACAGTCTTCCCATGTGTCCTCGAGAACGTTTGGTCATCTATAGAAATACAACCGGCTTGTCCTTTGCTGCATAAAGGATTGGGCCACTTGCTGCATTTATTCCTACTGTCTTTTGTTTACTCGTACTTTGTTTGCTTGCTTTATCAAAAAACCCTAAAAATCCGTTTGCTAAGTATTTGCAGAGAATTCCTGATCCATACCACTAGCCAACACCTTCTGCTCCTCGTTGGGTTCGACACTCTTACTTATCGAAAATACTGCAAATACTTAGCAAACGGATTTTTTAGGGTTTTTTGATAAAGCAACAAAGTACGAGTAAACAAAAGACAGTAGGAATCCAACGAGGAGCAGAAGGTGTTGGCTAGTGGTATGGATCAGGAATTCTTGTCCGTATTATGATCTATGTATTAGATGAATGTGATGCTTCTTGTCCATATTCTTTTATCGACTCTTCACTCCATAAACCTGAGGTCATGTTTATTGAGCTCAGTTTCGCTTGGGGACAAGCGAAGTCTAAGCTTGGGGGGAGTTGATACGTCCATTTTGCATCACTATTCTATGTCTTAATTCACTATTATTCATTGATATATTTCATACTGAGAGGTGATACTTATGTTATTTCATCTATTTTTGCATGGTTGATGACTTTTGGAGCATGGACCGCTGCAGTCAGGATTCTGATGGAAAAGGTGCTGTTTGGAGGAAAAATTCGCGAAGATCAGAAAATCCGGGAAAATATACGGAAAATCCAATTTTTCCAGAAGACTCAGGATGCCAGAAGATGGAGTGGAGGTGGGCCACAGGGGGGCCACACCACCCCATGGCGCGGGCAGGCCTAGGCCACGCCTGGAGGTGGTGTGGCCGCCCTGGCCCACTCCAGCCTCTCCCCTCTGGCATATATCATCCTCTCGAAACCCTAAGACTCAGGGAGCGACCACAGAAAGATTCTGCCGCCTCTGCGGGGCGGAAAACACCGAGAGAGAAAGTTCTCTGCGGCAGACAGATTTCTGCCGGGGGAATTCCTTCCCGGAGAGGGGAGATCATCGCCATCAACACCACCATCAAGCTGTACTTCATCGGGATCATCATCATCATCATCACCACCATCATCACCATCAGCACCCTCATCACCATCTCCATATTGCTGTAACAATTGGTTGAATCTTGCTATAGTTCACAGGGGAAATTTCCCGGTGTTGATTACTCTTTGTAGTTGATGCTATTGAGTGAACCACTGAATTATTGTTTATGTTCAGATTGTTATACATCATTATTCCATCTCTGATCATGATCCATATGATGTCTTGTGAGTAGTTCGTTTTGTTCTTGAGGACATGGGAGAAGTCTTGTTGTTAGTAGTGTAGTTGCGTTGAGAAAGATTCAATAGATTGTTATTTAAGTTGTGGTGTACTTCTTCTAGTGGTGTCATGTGAACGTCGACCACATGACACTTCACCTATAAGGGCCTAGGGGAATGCATTGTGTATTTGTCTACTAATCGTAGGGGCTGCCGGAGTGCCACAAACCTGAACCCCCGTTAGGAAACCATTGCACAAGGGACGTAAGGGTCTTAGAGTTTAAAGCTATGGTTAGGTTTCTACCTTAATTACTTTCTTGTACTTACGGATGTTTGCAAGGGGTATAATCACAAGTATGTATTAGTCTTGGATGGGGCGGTACATTAGCACAGGTTCACCCACACAACACTTAGCAAGCTAAAGAAGATTAATCGACTATATGAAGCGAAAGCACTTGACAGTCTTCCCATGTGTCCTCGAGAACGTTTGGTCATCTATAGAAATACAACCGGCTTGTCCTTTGCTGCATAAAGGATTGGGCCACTTGCTGCATTTATTCCTACTGTCTTTTGTTTACTCGTACTTTGTTTGCTTGCTTTATCAAAAAACCCTAAAAATCCGTTTGCTAAGTATTTGCAGAGAATTCCTGATCCATACCACTAGCCAACACCTTCTGCTCCTCGTTGGATTCCTACTGTCTTTTGTTTACTCGTACTTTGTTGCTTTATCAAAAAACCCTAAAAAATCCATTTGCTAAGTATTTGCAGTATTTTCGATAAGTAAGAGTGTCGAACCCAACGAGGAGCAGAAGGTGCTGGCTAGTGGTATGGATCAGGAATTCTCTACAAATACTTAGCAAACGGATTTTTAGGGGTTTTCGATAAAGCAAGTAAACAAAGTATGAGTAAACAAATGACAATAGGAATAAATGCAGCAAGTGGCCCAATCCTTTATGCAGCAAAGGACAAGCTGGTTGTATTTCTATAGATGACCAAACGTTCTCGAGGACACATGGGAAGACTAGCAAGTGCTTTCGCTTCATATAGTCGATTAATCTTCTTTAGCTTGCTAAGTGTTGTGTGGGTGAACCTGTGCTAATGTACCACCCCATCCAAGACTAATAAATACTTGTGATTATAACCCTTGCAAACATCCGTAAGTACAAGAAAGTAATTAAGGTAGAAACCTAACCACAGCTTTAAACTCTAAGACCCTCACGTCCCTTGTGCAATGGTTTCCTAACGGGGGTTCAGGTTTGTGGCACTCCGGCCACCCCTACGATTAGTAGACAAATACACAATGCATTCCCCTAGGCCCTGATAGGTGAAGTGTCATGTAGTCGATGTTCACATGACACCACTAGAAGAAGTACACCACAACTTAAATAACAATCTATTGAATCTTTCTCAACGCAACTACACTACTAACAACAAGACTTCTCCCATGTCCTCAAGAACAAAACGAACTACTCACAAGACATCATATGGATCATGATCAGAGATGGAATAATGATGTATAAAAATCTGAACATAAACAATAATTCAGTGGTTCACTCAATGGCATCAACTACAAAGAGTAATCAACACCGGGAAATTTCCCCTGTGAACTATAGCAAGATTCAACCAATTGTTACAGCAATATGGAGATGGTGATGAGGGTGCTGATGGTGATGATGGTGGTGATGATGATGATGATCCTAATGAAGTCCAGCTTGATGGTGGTGTTGATGGCAACGATCTTCCCTCTCCGGGAAGGAATTCCCCCGGCAGAAATTTGTCTGCCGGAGAGATCTTTCTCTCTCGGTGTTTTCCGCCCCGCAGAGGCGGCGGAATCTTTCTGTGGTCGCTCCCCGAGTCTTAGGGTTTCGTGGGGATGATATACGCTAGAGGAGAGAGGCTGGAGTGGGCCAGGGCAGCCACACCACCTCCAGGCGCGGCCTAGGCCTGCCCGCGCCATGGGGTGGTGTGGGCCCCCTGTGGCCCACCTCCACTTCATCTTCTGGCATCCTTAGTCTTCTGGAAAATAGGATTTTTTGTATATTTTCCTGGATTTTCTGATCTTCGTGAATTTTGCCTCCAAATAGCACCTTTTCCATCAGAATCCTGACTACAGCGGTCCATGCTCCAAAAGTCATCAACCATGCAAAAATAGATGAAATAACATAAGTATCACCTCTCAATACGAAATATATCAATGAATAATAGTGAATTAAGACATAGAATAGTATCACAGACCAACACTAGTATTTTTTGCGCACTTTGTCCTCACTCGTGCGCACGTGGTACCCACTTCCCGGTCGGTCACCCATCCTAGAATTGGTCTAGGCCAAGAACACTTAACTTTAGAGTTCTTTTTGAATGAGCTTCCGGAAAAGAAGTTGCAACTTGTTGATATGGGTATCCTATCAATCCTATTAAGCCATGTGCCTAGATCTCACATACACCCACCCTTTAGAAGATCGATGCCCTCATCGATCAAGCACATCCCTGGAAGGTCCCCTTTTGGCACATGTCTATGCGTCTAGTGCCGGCACATGTGCCATGCCGTGTCCACTTCGGACCACGTGCGTCATGCTCCACATGTCCCGCCGCTGACCTGCACACTCGTGTAACCGCGAGGATCGACTACATGAACCATCTAATTGATTGTTGGGACCCTGGTTCCGCTTAATATTGCCTAGTCGCACCGCATCTTTCCCATGTCATACATCATACATGCATCATGCCCGATCTTCTGCCTTAGTATTAAATATTGCATCTAGTGCTTCTTTTAGTGTTTTGCTTCTTCACAGATTAGGTTGTTGAGTTGATGCGAGTATTGACAAGTTCTTCGGATATGAACCTTCGGTACTGTTTTTCAGGCGAGTATTCTCCCCCTTTCTACCTATTTTGCATTTATTGTCTTTACTTCCTCATGTTTATCTATTGCTATCTGTGTTGTGGTGCTTTAGTTTCCGTGCACCATTTATATTCCTTGCAGCCTTTATATTGCCTTGGACATGTCCTATTGCCCGTTGTTTGATAGACAGTCAGCCTTGCTAGTCATAGTTGCTTGCTCAGGTGCTGCTTCGCGTCGTTGTCATTACATCGTTGTTGAAAGGTTGGCACATGCTTAATGATGGAGATGATCATGTCTTTCGATATAACTTGTCAATTAAAATGCTGAGAATAGATGTAACTAATGCAGAGACACTGGTGGGAAATAGCTATTATTTGGTTCTTCCACGCTCACTTGTGTGTCCCGTAGGACCGTGAGTACTTGATACCTATTCCTTGACTATCGCACTATCCGCATATGGGACCATGAATCCCCTTGGTCCTAGCTTGAGTCATAATTAATTTCTTGGGGCCACAAACTAGTTTCGGGCTTTATTACTCTCCTGTACTTATGCCATGCTTTACTGCTTTATTTACGATTGTGCGTGGAGCACCTGTACTGCTTAGGAATTGCGGAGGCGTTTTCGCAGTATCGACAAGCCCAGTCACACTTTTGGCTTCCCAGTCGCTTACAACCATTGGCACAAACCTTGGGTCCGTCTCGTAGCTGGCCAACTTCGTTGCGGGTAGCTTAATAGGGTGGCTGATATGTCGTAAACATATCTATAATTTTTGATGTTACATGCTTGTTTTATATCAACTATCTTATGTTTTGTCTACATTTTGAGATAATTTTATGCATTTTCTGGAACTAACCTATTAACAAGATGCCATAGTGCCAGTTGCCTGTTTTCTGCTGTTTTTGGTTTCAGAAAAGCTGGAAAAGAAATATTCTCGGAATTGGACCGGACAAAAGCCCAAGTCAATATTTTACTAGAAGACTCACAGAGCCAGAAGACGAGACGGAGAGGGGCTAGTGGCTGGCCACACCATGTGGTGGCGTGGGTCCCCTGGCCGCACCACCAGTTGGTGTGGGCCCCTGGTCCACCGTCTGACATCGCCTCTTTCGCCTATAAGAAGCCTCCAATGCAGAAAGCCTAAATCATCCAGCCTCCAGCCACAAAAAATTCTGCAGCGCCGCCACCACCGAAGGGGAGATTCGGGGGACAGAAAGTCTCTGTTCCGGCACCCTACCGAGATGGGGAAGTGCCCCTGGAGTCATCTCCATCGATCTCCACCACCATCTCCATTGCCGTTGCTGATTCCCATGATGATGAGGGAGTAGTTCTTCCTCGAGGCTAAGGGTTCTACCGGTAGTTATGTGTTCATCTCTCTCTCTATGCATGATCATTATGTGATCATGTTATGGGGTGACCCCGTGGGTGGCATGATCTTCACGGATCTCGTGGTCAAATTGATGGGAAAGCGAGGGGAAATGGAGAAGGTAGCGGAAGCGGACACACACCTCGCGAAGAACACGATGAACACACGCAAAACACACACGATACAAGGCGATTGCTCTCACCGGTGTGAAGTGAATATGCCCGAGAGGCAATAATAAAGTGGTTATTATCTTATTCCATGTTTATGATAAATGTTTATTTTGCATGATATAATTGTATTGATCGAAAACATCAATACATGTGTGTTTAATAAACAAAAAGGGTTCCTAGTTATGCCTCTCTTATAGACTAGCTTGTTGATTAACAAGATGATCAAGGTTTCCTGATCATGGACATTGGATGTTGTTAATAACAAGGTCACAACATTAGTTGAATGATGTGATGAACATTCATCTGAAGTATAGCATTACGATCAAGTCATTATGTTTATATTTCTATAACATCATACGAAGTAATCTTTATCCTTAGACCATGAGATCATGTTAATTGCTAACACCTGAAGAGTATCTTGATAACATCAAACGTCACACCGTAACAAGGTGACTATAAAGATGGGTTCAGTGCTACGAAGGTGTTATGTTGAGGCTCATGGATCAAGAGTGGAATTTGTCAATCCCGATGATGGATAGATATACTCTGGGCTCTCTCGGTGATATCACATTAAGATAGCTTGCAAGCAAGTGATGTGATCACTAGAATGTTATATCACGGGAACGAGAAAAGAGTGCATGTCGGAAACGAGATCAAACTAGGTATGGAGATACCGATGATCGAATCTCGGACATGTAATATATCGCGAGACAAAGGGATTTAGTTACAAGCGTTAAAGGTTCTCACGATCATAGAAGTCATCGTTGAATATGCAGGAGTCAGTATGCATCTCTAGGTCCCGCTTCTGACTATTGATCTAAGATGAGTCTCAATCATGTCTACATTATTCGTGAACCATAGGGTGACACACTTAAGAGTTACCGGACACCATTTTGGAGCACATATGTTTTAGACGAAAGAATTGCAAAGCGTAGGAATTGTTTCGATAGAAACCAGAAATTGTTTCGGGTGAAATTGCAGAAAGTGGTTGTGCATGTGATATTGAAATATTGCAAGGGCTATATGTGAATGTTTGTTAATTAAAGTAATTAACAAAATTCTGAATAAATTTGATAAAAGAGTTTTATTAAATGAGAGAGCATTAAACTTGGAGAATTTTAATGCATTTAAAGTAGGGACTTTAAAGGGGAATGTGAAGAGGCATTTTAATGTGGAGGGGTTACCACCACATGAATGGGGGAGGTGAGGGGTCACCCCCATGCACCGGCCATGGAGAGAGGGGGTACCCCCCTTCTCCTATAAAAGGCCACCCTCTTCCTCCTTCTTCCTTACACCTCCTTGTGAAGGATCTCTCTCCCCCTCTAGAATTATTCCCCCATGGTCTCGGATTAGCAAGATACATGTTCCCGGTGGAATTTCATCTGGAAGGAGTTGCTGCTTCTGCTGGATCACAGGAGCGAGGAGGTGGAGGTTGTCCGGTGGCTTGAACGTGTGTGCGAGTATGGATGCGCTGCTGAGTTGCGGCGCTCGGACTTCCTCACGATCTTGAGATCGACAAGTGTACGACTACATCAACCACGAGTTCCTACTCGTTAACAAAACTCGTTGTCTTCGAGGGTAAGTTCTCGTTGGATGTATGTCCACCCATTGCTTTGTACCTAGTAGATAGATCTTGGCGTGTAGTTCTCATCGTAGGAATTTTTTGTTTTCTATGTTGTGGACCCAATAGTGGTATCAGATCCTGATCTATGCGTATGTGCTTTGCACGGGTAGTACACATATGTTTATATGTGGGCGATGATGATCATGTTATTGCATCTTCTATGTATTTTGGATATTGGTGGCATAGTGGGATGAAGCGGCCCGGACCAACCTTACATGTCATCGTACATGAGACCGGTTCCACGACTGACATGCAACTTGTTTTGCATAAGTGGCTGGCGGGTGCCTGTCTCTCCTACTATAGTCAATGTCTGATTTACAACGAGTTGCTAATAACTTGGTTATGCTCGTTGTGGTTCATGTTCGTAGGTAAGAACGGTTCTATCTCCGAAAGCCCTAAGCCACGTAAAACTTGCAATTGATAAATTAGAGGCGTCTAGTTTAGATCGTTGCTGGGCTAGTGTATTGATATGGTATTGTTGTAAGTAGATGTATGATAGATACTCTTACAACACATTCAACGTGTAAGTTCCATAGACCTTGGCCTTACACACAAAGGAATGATAGAGATCATACCACGATGCAAATGATAGAGATCAAATGCATGGACCATATCATCTCACTTTACACATTAGATGTTAGCATCTTATACTGCTAGTTTGGCGCTTTCTGTAGCATTGTAAGATGATCCCTCATTTAGATATCAAGATAAAAATGTGTTCTTCCTCAAGTATCCACCGTTTTATGGATCGTGTTTCGAGACATCACGTGATGATCGGATGTACTCGACTCTACGCTTTCATACAAATGGGTGTAAGACAGTTTTACACATGCGAGTACTAAGGTTCTTACTTGGCAAGCCTAGCATGTACAGACATGGCCTCGGAACACGGACCGAAAGGTTAAGCATGAGTCATATAGTTGATATGATGCCCATATAGATGCTCGCCTTTGAAGCTACATCAACTCACGTGATGATTGGACTTGGTGTAGTGGATTTGGTTCATGTAATCACCAAAAAGGCACGAGGGATGTCGTTTTTGAGTGGGAGTTCATTTCTAATTTGAATTAGTCGAACTAAATTTTTCATAAACTAAATCAAAGTGAATTTGCATAATTTGTTGTAGTCATTGGCGTCTGTTCACTACCTTATGCTTAGTTTTAATTGAGATATTAGAACTATATAATTCTGGATATTTACTTTACGAACTGGTATCGTATTGTTTTGAATGTCAATTTAAAGTTTATAAGTCCTATTGCAAACTTTCAGCAAACTCTATTTACTCCATGAAGTTTAATAAGTAGTATTAAATCAAGAGTAAGAATTCCAATGTTAGTATCTAAAGTATCATGTTTGCCTCCATGATTCTTGATATTCAAAATTTGTTTTAATATCGAGGTTATCTAGGAGCTGAAATAATTGTTTCAGAAACCATCTTGTGTGAAAGATATTGTGGTATCTGAAACAAAGTTTTTGGTTGCATTATGATAGAGTGTAATTTACCAAAATACATGTTCTCATATTGTATGAGAATTTGTGAAGGATGGAGATGCTAGGCATCCGAATCTGCCAAAAAGGTTTCGGGAACTAAAATTATACTCGTCATTCTTCCTTATAGGATATAGTAGCTTGATCATGAAAGTTGTCATGATAAGGATGAATAGAAGATGTAAGTAAAATGTTTACTACACTAATAGATTACTAAAGAATGGATTTTTGAAAGAACACCAAACATTTGATGATGGTGATCCACTTCAAAGTGCAAGTCCAAAGGTATTAGTATTTGACTATATACGATTTGTACTATGTGTGATGTGAACGACACCACAATTGATGTTGATAGATTCTTTTAAAAGGAAAAAGGAATTGCTGAAAGAGAATCTATAAAATATTTGGAAGAAAAGAAAAAGTTGGAAATGTCCAGCTTAGGTATATAGAAGATATACATGTTATGGTTGTATTCCTTGCTTGTTAAACAATGTGGTTCTTAGGTATTGGATACCGGTATTGGATACCGAATTGGTTGGTCTGAAGTATCATGCAGGACAACGCAATTCATGAACTGCAATGGCCTAAGTAACTAGCAAGAGAATAAGTGATGATGTTCATCGAAAACAAATAAATTGTTATTGTGTTCTTCGTTGTCGTCAAACCTAGCCTTCAAGATTTGTTTTAATAATTGTTATTTTGTTCCGGTATTATGAGAACAATGGTTGTTCAAATAATTACCATATTCCATAAAGGATGGATGAACCTTTACAAGTCTAGTGGGAGAAATCACATCCATAAACACTATTGCTAAAATGTCGCAAGACAAATGATTAAAATATCACTTGGGAAGTGACATCGCTGTTTTAAATTATATTGGAAAGAAAACATGAAGAAACTCCATGTTGATGGAATTTTGGAGTCTTTGATTTTGATCAATTGACACTTGTGAAAGTTTCCTCGAGATAATTGAAACTCTGTCCATAGGCCAAAGAGGAATGAATGACTAACTTATTGGATATTATACATGTAGATATATATAGTACATTATGTGTAGCCACATGCGATGGATCTTTTTGCTTCATATGCTTTCTCCAGAAATTTGAGTGAATATATCTATATATTTACTTAATAAGGAAGAAGTATGAAACATTTGAAAATTGTTCAAAGACTTTCAAGATAAAGTGGAAAATCATTGTAACAATAAAATAAATAGTTTATGATTCGATCATAAAGGAAGTTATTTGAGTTACATGTTTAGCAAAAACACCTAAGATTTGAGAAATTGTTCCATGATTTGTGTTTCCCGATAAACCATAGGAGTATGGCATATTCGAGAGATGAAATCAAACCATGTTTGACATGGTAAGATCAAGGGTGTCATTTATAAAACTGCCATTATGTTTTAAGGATTGAAGGTTTAGAGACTACCGCTTTTACACTAAAAAGAGCACCATCGTGATCCGTTGAAATGACACCATATGAGTTATGTTTTGGGATAAAACCCGAATTGTCTTTTATTAAATTTTGGTATGCTATGCATAAGTAAAATGTTTACAACCAAAGTCGGATAAGCACGTCTTTGTAGGTTATCCCAAAGAATTTGTTGGGAATTTCTCCATAACACCGAGGACAAAAGAGTTTGTTACTTGGAACGTCAAGTTTCTTGAGAAGGAATTTTTCGCGAAAAGTTAAGTGGGAGGACAATAGAACTTTGATAAGGTTGCTGAACCTTAGCTATATGTGCTAAGTAGCGCAGCGCCGGAAAGTGTCCTGGTGGTGGCCACAATGCTCATGGCTCCCGTGATTACAAAGGGTGTGATCTCGGAGATTAGAGTTCCTATTGAACCGTGTGGGTCAGTAAGAATCAAATAGTGTGATTTGATAAGCAAGTCGTTATTGTTTTTACAATGTTGAACCGACTACATGCAAAGAAGCGATAATGGTCCCTGACTCCATAAAATGACTAGAAGTCATAGAATCCGTGATAGTATCCATACACGAGAAATCAAGTTTCTGAACTTGGAAGACCCTCTGGAAAGGCATGAAGCCTATCGGTTGTGTTTGGATCTATAAAGAAATAGACATGGATGTTTAACTTCTATGAAATAGTCGACATGTCGGAAAGAAGTTTACTACAATGTTCAAGGAGTTGACTATGACAAGATTTGATCTTTCATAGCGATATTTAGTCTTGACGGATTAATGTAGCAACCACTACATATAATTTGGTATATGGTAGTTGAATAAACAAAACAAGGTTCTTCTAATAGAATGGTTACCTAGGACGTGTACAAGACACGGTCTGAAGGGTTTTTGTTAATTCAAAGGGTGCTAAAAGGGCATGCAAACTTCAATAGTTGAATTGAGCATAGCGGAGTTGGAATCTTCACCATGATGAAACTGTTAAAAGAGTTTAAATTCATTGGAGATGATGAAGATGCTTGCATTTGCAAGAAATTAAGTGGGAGCACCGAGACATATTTCTAATACATTATGTAGAGGACATATTGTTGATTGGAAATGATGTATCTTGTATTGACACAAGTTAAGAATTTCATTAAAATAAGATTTCGATGAAAGACTTGGGCAAAACCAGAATATTTGGCATCAATATCTATATGGATAGATTGAGGCGCTAATATTGTTGTGCCAGACATACATATATGAGATATTGAAAGGGTTCAATATGGAAACAACAAGAAAGGTTCTTGCTGCATGGAAAGGATTGTATCAAGATTCAAGTGTTTCAACACTTGGTGAGTAAACTCACATGAAGATTTTGATCGATTATACCGTGATATGTATATATCCAGATATGTCCTATGCTCTAAATGTTATGAGCACATACCAGAATGATTCATAAGATGATCATTGGACAATAGTAAAGATATTCTTATGAGCTTTGGAAGAACTAAGAATATATCATGTATAAGTGACAAATAGTTAAAGGTAGTTCATTGTAAAGTGTTACATTGATACTAGTTTTGTCACAAGATACAGATTAAATTTATCTCAGTTTAGACTATGGGTGGCACAATGTAATGGAAAGGATGTTCCATGATGGATTTGGATGAGTTCCAAAGTTGAGACATTGTGACGGATACTACAACAAAAGGCCAAGTATATAACTGCTATAGTAGCAGCAAAGGTGGGCATTTGTGTTAAGTAGTTTGTTATCAAACTAGGTGTGGTTCAAAGTGGGATAATACTATGAAGATATATTGTGTGACAATAATATCAACATATTTTAACCCGAACGAACTAAAGGTCTCACCAAAGGACCAAATTTTTACAATGCCATCTCATTTGAGAATGAGTGATGCGTAGAGACGCAAAGACATGCAAATACACACGGACCTGAAGCTGCCAGATCTGGAGATTATGTTAACCACTAGCAATCGTGTATATGCAACACAAAAAAGCCATAGGTGTTCAATACGCAAAGTTTTTCAAACTAGATTATTGACTCTAGTGCAAGTGGGAGACTGAAGGGAATATGCCCGAGAGGCAATAATAAAGTGGTTATTATCTTATTCCATGTTTATGATAAATGTTTATTTTGCATGCTAAATTGTATTGATCGGAAACATCAATACATGTGTGTTTAATAAACAAAAAGGGTTCCTAGTTATGCCTCTCTTATAGACTAGCTTGTTGATTAACAAGATGATCAAGGTTTCCTGATCATGGACATTGGATGTTGTTAATAACAAGGTCACAACATTAGTTGAATGATGTGATGAACATTCATCCGAAGTATAGCATTACGATCAAGTCATTATGTTTATATTTCTATAACATCATACGAAGTAATCTTTATCCTTAGACATGAGATCATGTTAATTGCTAACACCTGAAGAGTATCTTGATAACATCAAACGTCACACCGTAACAGGGTGACTATAAAGATGGGTTCAGTGCTACAAAGGTGTTATGTTGAGGCTCATGGATCAAGAGTGGAATTTTTCAATCCCGATGACGGATAGATATACACTGGGCCCTCTCGGTGATATCACATTAAGATAGATTGCAAGCAAGTGATGTGATCACTAGAATGTTATATCATGGGAACGAGAAAAGGGTGCATGTCGGAAACGAGATCAAACTAGGTATGGATATACCGATGATCGAATCTCCGACATGTAATATATCGCGAGACAAAGGGATTTAGTTACAAGAGTTAAAGGTTCTCACGATCATAGAAGTCATCGTTGAATATGCAGGAGTCACTATGGATCTCCAGGTCCCGCTTCTGACTATTGATTTGAGAGGAGTCTCAATCATGTCTGCATTATTCGCGAACCGTAGGGTGACACACTTAAGAGTTACCGGACACCATTTTGGAGCACATATGTTTCAGACGAAAGAATTGCAAAGCGCAGGAATTGTTTCGATAGAAATCGGAAATTGTTTCGGGTGAAATTGCAGAAAGTGCTTCTGCATGTGATATTGAAATATTGCAAGGGGCTATATGTGAATGTTTGTTCATTAAAGTAATTAACAAAATTCTGAATAAATTTAATAAAAGAGTTTTATTAAATGAGAGAGCATTAAACTTGGAGAATTTTAATGCATTTAAAGTAGGGACTTTAAAGGGGAATGTGAAGAGGCATTTTAATGTGGAGGGGTTACCACCACATGAATGGGGGAGGTCACCTCCCTCCCATGCGCCGGCCATGGAGAGAGGGGGTACCCTCCTCCTCCTATTAAAGGCCACCCTCTTCCTCCTTCTTCCTTACACCTCCTTGTGAAGGATCTCTCTCCCCCTCTAGAATTATTCCCCCATGGTCTCGGATTAGCGAGATATATGTTCCCGGTTGAATTTCGTCTGGAAGGAGTTGCTGCTTCCGCTGGATCGCTGGAGCGAGGAGGTGGAGGTTGTCTGGTGGCTTGAACGTGTGTGCGAGGACGGATGCGTTGCTGAGTTGCGGCGCTCGGACTTCCTCACGATCTTGAGATCGGCAAGTGTACGACTACATCAACCACGAGTTCCTACTTGTTAACAAAACTCGTTGTCTTAGAGGGTAAGTTCTCGTTGGATGTATGTCTACCCGTTGCTTTGTACCTAGTAGATAGATCTTGGCGTGTAGTTCTCATCGTAGGAAACTTTTTGTTTTCTATGCTACGGACCCAACACGGTGGCCACCGGTCCGATAGAATCCTTGCAAGGAAAGATCGGTCAACGTGCTCCCTCGATCCCACGCGGAGAGGGAAGGACACCTTGGAGAGGGTCTTGACGTCTTGGCAAAGGGACACCGATGCCAAGGCCTTGTACAACGAGGGAGGCGCAATGCAAACTCCAACGAGGTGGTGACGATAGTCGATCCCCTTTGGTAGAAGGGGATGAGGCAAAACTAGAGATTCCATAAAGGGGGTTTTCTTTAGTCTATCATCTATGCCTCCGGGATACATGAGGGGGTGGGGGCTCTATTTATAGGCTAACCACAAGTTCAGGGGTAGTTTGGGCATAAAACTAGGGTTTGGTGCGGAATAGAGGGGTACATGGGCCAAGGGCCCAAATGTTGGCTCGTAGGCCCATCACTTAGGCCGGACAGTCCGGGTCGAGTTGATCGGACGGTCCGGGGTGGCCGGACACTCTGGGTACTGTCCGGGTAGTGTCTGAACTGGCCTTCTGAATGTCCATGCCAGGTTGGGGCTGGGGCTGGCCGGACACTTCGGCCGAGTCGCGACGGACAGTCTTGCTGCGCCGGACACTCCGGCTGGTTCTAGGCGGACACTCCGGCTCAGTCAGCTTTAGGACAGGTGCAGCTTCAGGGCTCGTGGGTCGACGCGGCAGGGGTTCGTACCTGATGATGCACAGAGTAGTGGTATAAAGTAGCAAGCCATCCAGGTGTATGTCAAAGTCACATGATGAGAGGAGCGAATTCACCTTAGCTTGAAGGAGCTTGGCTCGGGCACGGGTCATCGGTCCACTTGGGGGACTCGGTGGTGTAGATGTAGGAGCGTCCGTAGGACGGGCCGCATCAGCTCCTCCCCTTCAAAAAGAGTCGTCCTCGACTCTTCATGCTCATCCTAAGAAGATGATGTCGAGAGACCTTCTTGATCCTTATAATGTAGAGATAGCTCATTGAAGGGTAGCCCTAGGTAACTCTCTTCGATTCGTCTTGTCAACTCTTTGTCCATAGAGGTTGACACGTATGCAATTGTAGCTTCACACAACAAAGACCAAGCAACATATGTTTGTGTGTGATAGATGAGCATGTCATTTGTGGCATGTCCATTCTTGTTCAGAACACTATTAGCACAACTCAAGTATCGCAAAACAAAATGCGTATGCAAGGTCAAAGTGCATGGAAGCTAATTGAACATCATCCAAATGCGGGAACTCGAAAAATCCATATAACTTCTTAGTGTGGCACTCAAAGGAATGGACTAAAATATTGATCAACATCTTTGATGCAAAGTGATGGCTCAATACACGGCACCCAGAAAAGTGCTTGGTGCGTGGTGTTGATGTAGAGCTCGTTGGGAACCCCAATAGGAAGGTATGATGATCACGGCAGCAAGTTTCCCTCAGTTATGAAACCAAGGTTTAATCGAACCAGTAGGAGCAAGGAAACACCTCAAAGGTGTTACTAGCTGAGCTTTGGCAGGGCGCACTACCGGTGCTAGTAGCAACATGGAGACCTGCACAACACAACCACATAACTTTGTCCCCAACTTGCGATGAGGTTGTCAATCTCACCGTGTTTTGCAGAAAACAAAGGATTAAACGTATCGAATGGAAAGAAGTAAAAGTTTGCAGAAAGTAAACACAAAGCAGAAACAGTTTATAGATTGTATGTAAAGAAAAAGGACCGGGATCCATAGTTCACTAGAGGTGGCTCTCCTTAGATAGATAACATGCTGGGTGAACAAACTACAGCGGGGCAATTTACAAACACCGAGAAAGCAATACATGCATATACTAATCATCTTGAGTCCTTTGAGACTTAATTGGGCATTACAACATAATACATAGACCGCCATCCAACTGCATCTATGACTAATATCCACCTTCAGGTTATCATCCGAACCCCCTCCAGTATTAAGTTACAAGCAACAGATTATTTCTTTACGAAATGCGTGTAAAGTAAACAATACGATTGTTCTATGAACAAACGATCATTGTTTTCTCCCTAGTAGCAACAGCACATCTAGTACCTTAGAGATTTCTGTCACTTCCCTAGATTACCAGAGGCATGAACCCACTATCGAGCATAAATACTAACTCTTGGAGTTGCTAGCATCTACTTGGCCAAGATAGCTACTAACAACGGAAAGCATGCAAGATCTCAAATAACAAAGACATGATAGAATCAATAATCAATCTGAAATAGCATCTCAATATCTACCGGATCCCCGCAAACACAACATGTATGAATTACAAATAGATGATCTTGATCATGAACGGAGCTCACAAGATCGAAACATGAAAGCACAAAGGAGGAGAAACCAGCCACCTAGCTACTACATGGATCCATAGTCCAAGGATGAACATCTCACGCATCACACCGGAGGCTTGCATGGTGCTGAAGAAGGCCTCCAGGGTGAATTCCCCTCTTCGGCAGGGTGCCGGGAAGAGCTTCAGATCCCCCTGATCTAGGGACAGAGACGACGGCGGCTATAGACTCTTTCGTCGATTTTTGATCGGGTACCTAGGGTTTTCGTCCCGAGGGCAACTTATAGGCAGAAGGAGAGGCCGAGGGGGTGCTGGGGGCGGCCAGACCACCCCCTGGCGTGGGCCAGGCCTGGCCACGTGGCCAGGTGGTGTGGCCGGGCCCTAGCCCTTCTCCGTCTCGTATTCTGGCACTTGATCCCTTCCGGATAAATAGGCACTTTGGCTTTTGTCCCGTCCAATTCCGAGAATATTCATTTTCTGACTTTTCTGGAACCAAAAACAACAGAAAACAGGCAGTTGGCACTGTGGCTCTTGTTAATAGGTTAGTATAAGAAATCATAATAAAAGTACTCCAAAGTTGGAACAAAACACAAGAAAGTGGATAAAACCAAGCATGGAACATCAAAAATTATAGATACATTTGCAATGTATCAACATCCCCAAGCTTAACTCCTGCTCGTCCTCGAGTAGGTAAGTGATAAAAAGAAATAATTTTTGAGGTGACATGCACCATCAAAGACTTGATCAAAGTATTTGCAAAACATTCAAAGCCGGGATCATAGTACTTCAATCATAACATGAAAGACAAAGTTCTAGCAATAAGCAAAGAAACTATGATGCAACATGAAAAGGCACCAACAAAAGATTCATGAATAACATGCTTTGCATGACGTTTGTTTGTTTCACATAAAGAAAACATAGCATAAAAGTATTCAACTTGTCCCTCAATAGAGTAGCAAATATAAATGCATAGGACACCTTCAAAGTTCATAAGAGTGACTAGATACAATAGTTTCAAACAAGCAATAACAAGTTATGCATCAATCAACTAGTCTTGGGACAATGCACATAGAACTAAGAATGGCCACTATGCTCTCAAAGTAGGTGCATAAATATAGAAGGTGAAGACTCAATATAATGGTGGAAGAAAGGCCTTTTGTAAAAGGAAGTAGGGATTCAAGTCTCATAAAGATCTTCCAAAAATTATGGTACTTATAGCTTTTAGCTCTCATTGCCCTATCATAAGCATCTTGAAGGTGATTAAGGTTAAAGTGACACAACTAAGAGGATATGCTTGACAAGTTATAAACCGAAATCTCATGCCCCTTACTTACGAAGACCGATCCTCATGCTACTCAACTTCAGTCACGAGTAAGCTCTTGTCATTGTAAGTATATGTGTATCATTAAGAACCGCCAACAGGGTACCCCTTGCACATGATACGGGAGCTTTCCCATCATCAAAATGACAAGGCAAGCAGACAATGAGCATCTCAGCGATCTTTTTATTTGCTATTTGCATAGGTTTTTATTGAGGATGCTTCATAGAGTGCTCATTATGGTGATGCTGCAAGTTTCCACCATGATTAGGCATGGCTTAGGCTAGCGGCCCAGGCGTTTCTCTAACACACATACAAACTCCATGATCTTACAAGTTCCACATTTATTTCACACCGCCGGGATCCGTAAGCAAAAGAACATAATATCAACGAGGTACAAAGTACAAGTGCAATGTTGAAAGCGTTCCCCATGAAACATGGTTCTACTAATTTCAACTTATAAAGCGCAAGCATATACGCAACAAAGAAGGACCCAATGATTCAAGTTTATTAGAGGAAATAAAGTAAAGTGTGCCATCAAGTTCGTGAGAGCTTTAATCACCAGTTTTCTCATAACAAGTGGAAGGTAAACAAAAGCATGAATATACTTGGAATAGCATAAGCTAGTAGGTAGGTATGGTGGACTCTTTGGAAAAACTTGGTTCAGAGAGTTGGATGCATGAGTGGAACTCATATGTTGTTGTGGAGGCTAGCAAAAGACTGGGAGCGACAAACTAAGAGAGCAATAATGGCCATAATCATGCAGAGCGACAAAACATCATTGATCAAAGCATAAAGTGATACTACAAGTTGAAAACTACAGGATCATAAAGGCTATGGTGACTTGAGATAGTCATAACATGGTGTGAGCATGCGCCAAGTCAACCCAAATAAAGCATCAAAGGAGAATACCACTATACTATGCTTTAATATGCTAAAACAACACATGATTCATCCAAGGCACATTAAGCAATCTCAATTGTTTATAACAAGTCATGCTACAGAAAATAATACTAAGCATAAAGCCAAAACAATATCAAGCATGGAATGACAAAGCATAGGCCACAGTCAAAAACGAGCTCTTTTTACCACATAAGCATGAACTTTCCTACTCTTTTCCGAAACCAAACCAAACTATTTGCAAACCAAAGTGTGAAAGAGGGGGTCCAACCAACTTATTCAGAAAACTACGAAAACCAAGCAAAATAAAAACCAAAACGAAAACAAAAAGAAGACACTCCAAGAGAAACACAACTGTGCACGAAACAATAAAAATGAAGCGTTTGGAAGAAACCTAGAATTTTTATTGATGAATAAGGGGATGCCTTGGGCATCCCCAAGCTTTGGCGCTTATACTTCTTGGATATTTCTTGGGGTGACACGCGTGGAATCCCCAAGCTTGAGCTTTAGTCCATCCTTCATCTCATTACTCATTCCTTCCATACACCTGAAAATTTTCCTTCATACAAAACTTCACACAATCTCATTAGCAACATTAGTGCACTTAAGATAAATAAGTCTTAAGGTTCAGTTCTAACACCAAATAAACTTCCATTAGAACACTATCTACTGTAGCACTTCCCTCAAAAAGCTCAATTCCCCAAAGGAACTCAAGAAGGAACTAACAAGAAGCAAATGCAGAAAATGGCAGAAATCTGTCAAAACAGACCAGCAGGTAAAGACGAATTTTTTCGAAGACCTTCTGTTGCTCAAATCAAAAAGTGTTGAACTAGCGAAAGTTATATAACAACCTGGGGCAGAAGCAAAAGAAATTACAGCTCAATCCGACGTACAGAGCTCTCTCAGCAATTTTTATGGTGAAGCACAGAAATCTGTTTTGGGACAGCAACTTTCCCATTCATTACTTCACTCTCATTAGAGGTTACTCTTGGCACAAAAAGCAAATAAAAAGGATAAGGAGAGGTTATTACAGAGTTAATAACTTCCAATACTCAACTAAAACTCTTGGTTTATCTCTCAACAAGTACTTAACGCCTTTAAGTTAGGCATAAGAACCAAAGAAAGAATCAAGTGTTCTCGAATGAAGAAGCATTAAGACCAAATTTTGTTTTCAGAGGAGAAGCAAAATAAATCTTTTCTCTCTTTTTAGGGAAGTGTTATATACCTTTTCTTGAGTGGGAGTTGATATTTAATGGTGCCTTCTTTCATATCAATGATGGCACCAACAGTTCTAAGAAAAGGTCTTCCCAAAGTAATAGGACAAGAAGCATTGTATTCAACATCCAAAACATCGAAATCAACGGGGACATAGGAATCATTAACCATAATAAGAACATCATTAAGACTCCCCATGAGTTTCTTTTTAGCATTAGCATCAAGTGGGACATTCAAATAACAATCTTCAAGAGGAGGCAAATCAAGCATATCGTAAATCCTTCTAGGCATAATAGAAACACTACTATCAAGATCACACAAAGCTTTGAAATCAAAGTCATTCACTTTCATATTAATGATGGGTTCCCAAACATCTTCTTGCTTTATAGGAATAGAAGCTTTATGTTTCATCTTTTCTTCTTTAATCTTTATGAGAGCATCAGTAATGTGTTTTGTAAAAGCCATGTTCATAGCACTAGCATTAGGACTTTTAGCAAGCTTTTGTAGGAACTTAATAACTTCAGAGATGTTGCAACCATCAAGATCAAAATCAACTTTATCATCTAAAGTAGTAGAACTATTACTAGCCTCAACACTAGTGGTGGTAATAGTAGAAACACTAATGTTTCTAGCAATTTCATCTTCTCTTTCCCACTTAGCATGTAATTCAGCTAATAGTCTAACATTTTCATCAATTCTTACTTGTATAGCATTAGTAGCTGCAAAGGGATTCTCATTAGTTTTAGGTTTAACAGCCATTTTATTCAAAGTAGATTGAGCTTCAGCCAAAGATGCTATATTCCTTTCAGCATTAGAGAGTTTTTCCTCAATAGTTTTATTGAAAGCAGTTTGTTTACTAATAAACTCTTTAAGCATAAATTCAAGTTCAGAGGGAGCACTCTTATTATTGTTGTAAGAATTTCCATAAGCATTACCATTGTTGGGAGGATATGGCTTATAATTGTTGTTACCAAAATTGTTCCTATAAGCATTATTACCATAAGCATTGTTGCCAAAGTTGTTATTTCTTATGAAGTTCACATCAACTTGCTCTTCTTGAGCAACCAAAGAAGCTAGAGGAACATTATTTGGATCAATATGGGTTTTCCCATTAACAAGCATAGACATAATTATATCAATCTTATCACTCAAGGAGGAGGTTTCCTCAACAGAATTTACCTTCTTACCTTGTGGAGCTCTCTCAGTATGCCATTCAAAATAATTAACCATCATATTATCCAATAGTTTTGTTGCAGCACCCAAAGTGATGGTCATAAAGGTACCTCCAGCAGCTGAATCCAATAGGTTCCTTGAAGAATAGTTCAATCCTGCATAAAAAGTTTGGATGGTCATCCAAGCAGTCAGTCCATGAGTGGGACAATTCTTTACCAAAGATTTCATTCTTTCCCAAGCTTGAGCAACATGCTCATTATCAAGTTGTTTAAACTTCATTATTTCACTTCTCATAGATATAATCTTAGCAGGAGGATAGTATTTTCCAATAAAAGCATCTTTGCACTTAGTCCAAGAATCAATACTATTCCTAGTTAAGGAATTCAACCACTCTTTAGCTTTTCCTCTCAAAGAGAAAGGAAACAATTTCAGTTTAATAATATCACCATCTATATCCTTATGATTTTGCATCTCACAAAGTTCAACAAAGTTATTTAGATGGGAAGCAGCATCTTCATTACCAATACCAGAAAATTGTTCTCTCATAACGATTGAGCAAAGCAGGTTTTATCTCAAAGAAAGTATTTTCATCCATAGGTGGAGCAATAGGAGTGCTCATAAAATCATTGTTGTTGGTGCTAGTAAAGTCACACAACCTTGTGTTTTCAAGAGTAGTCATTTTTTTGGGTTTTCAAATAAGAAAGCAAAACAAGTAAAACTAATTTTTTTGTGTTTTCTTTGAAGAAAAAAAATAAGCAAACAGAGCAAAAAATAAACTAAGCAAAACAAAAACAACAAAGTAAAGAGATTGGTTATGAGGGACTCCCCTTGTGAAGATGTCCTTGACTCCCCGGCAACGGCGCCAGAAAATCGCTTGATGGCTCAATACACGGCGCCCAGAAAAGTGCTTGGTGCGTGGTGTTGATGTAGAGCTTTGGCAGGGCGCACTACCGGTGCTAGTAGCAACATGGAGACCTGCACAACACAACCACAGAACTTTGTCCCCAACTTGCGATGAGGTTGTCAATCTCACCGTGTTTTGCGGAAAACAAAGGATTAAACGTATCGAATGGAAAGAAGTAAAAGTTTGCAGAAAGTAAACACAAAGCAGAAACAGTTTATAGATTGTATGTAAAGAAAAAGGACCAGGATCCATAGTTCACTAGAGGTGGCTCTCCTTAGTTAGATAACATGCTGGGTGAACAAATTACAGCGGGGCAATTGACAAACACCGAGAAAGCAATACATGCATATACTAATCATCTTGACTCCTTTGAGACTTGATTGGGCATTACAACATAATACATAGACCGCCATCCAACTGCATCTATGACTAATAATCCACCTTCAGGTTATCATCCGAACCCCCTCCAGTATTAAGTTGCAAGCAACAGATTATTGCTTTACGAACTGCGTGTAAAGTAAACAATACGATTGTTCTATGAACAAAAGATCGTTGTTTTCTCCCTAGTAGCAACAACACATCTAGTACCTTAGAGATTTCTGTCACTTCCCTAGATTACCAGAGGCATGAACCCACTATCGAGCATAAATACTAACTCTTGGAGTTGCTAGCATCTACTTGGCCAAGATAGCTACTAACAACAGAAAGCATGCAAGATCTCAAATAACAAAGACATGATAGAATCAATAATCAATCTGAAATAGCATCTCAATATCCATCGGATCCCTGCAAACACAACATGTATGAATTACAAATAGATGATCTTGATCATGAATGGAGCTCACAAGATCTAAACATGAAAGCACAAAGGAGGAGAAATCAGCCATCTAGCTACTACATGGATCCGTAGTCCAAGGATGAACTACTCACGCATCACACCGGAGGCTTGCATGGTGATGAAGAAGGACTCCAGGGTGAATTCCCCTCTCCGGCAGGGTGCCGGGAAGAGCTTCAGATCCCCCCGATCTATGGATAGAGACGACGGCGGCTACAGACTCTTTCGTGGATTTTTGATCGGGTACCTAGGGTTTTCGTCTCGAGGGCAACTTATAGGCGGAAGGAGAGGCCAAGGGGGTGCTGGGGGCGGCCAGACCACCCCCTGGCGCGGGCTAGGCCTAGCCGCGCTGCCAGGTGGTGTGGCCGGGCCCCAGCCCTTCTCCGTCTCATATTCTGGCACTTGATCCCTTTCGGAAAAATAGGCACTTTGGCTTTTGTCCCGTCCAATTCCGAGAATATTCATTTTCTGACTTTTCCGGAACCAAAAACAACATAAAACAGGCAGCTGGCACTGTGGCTCTTGTTAATATGTTAGTCCAAGAAATCATAATAAAAGTACTCCAAAGTTGGAACAAAACACAAGAAAGTGGATAAAACCAAGCATGGAACATCAAAAATTATAGATACATTTGCAATGTATCACAAAGCTAGGAGAATTCGGCAAAAACACATGAGTAAGAATATCCAAAGCAACATCATTATGTGTGCAAACCAACCATTGGAAAGAACAATTGTTCCATATGTTGGATGCCATACACATATCATCAAAAGCCAAAATCATGGGGGTATGAGTATCGCAAGCGGTAGCAGAAACAACATGTTTGCAAACAAACCATATGAAAGAGCAAGTGGTCCTTATGTTTGTTGCAACAACAATACGAGAGAATTGGAAGCTCTCATCACAATACATGCTCAAAATGGCATTATGGTTGCACACAAAACATCGGAAAGATAAATTATTCAACATTTTTGTGGCAACACACAAAGCATCAATATCTAATAGCAACGAAACATGATTTTCACAAGGTCAAAGAATACCATTAACATGCTTGCAAGCTAACCATATGAAAGAGAAATTTGCCAACATGAAAGATGCAAAGCATGCAAAAGGTATCAGAGCTGGGTGCAATCTTGAACTCACTTGGGGGGAGCTCTCTAGAGCTCTTTTTGTCAACTCGTGCTCAACCGAGGTTAACATTCTTGTGCGGGTACCTACACACATCATACACAAAAGGAAGAATGTGTGTGCATGGTAGAGAAACACATCATCCATCATGACGTATCTCTTCTTGTGCACATCACCATTAGTGTCAATCAAGTATGAAAAATATGCATGGTGAGTATGCAAGTGGGGAACATGCTTATCATGGCAATCATCAAAATCTCCTACATTTGAGAAAGCTATGGGGGCCATCTCAATATAAACCATATGAGAATTATTGTTGCAAGCAAAACAAGTGAAAGAGCAATCATCCATACTATTGCAAGCAACGGGAGAAATAGTAAAACACTCATGACAAAGCATGGTTCGAGGGGTACCATTGGTAACATCATTGCAAGCAAAACATTGGGAAGAGCAATTGTTCAACAAAGTGCAAGCAATGATATCATCAACATAATGTTTAGAGCATGGCATGTCTATGGCAACATCATCACAATCAAATAATTTCACATGCTCAACATTATGCAAAGGCAAAGTATCACATGGAAATATCAATGAAGCATATGTGATATCAAAAACATCATCCATAGCATGCCAATCATCACAAGTCATCATGTCCACTAGTGGGATCATGGCATCATCAACACCTGTATTCTTACCTTGTTCATACCTCTCATATGAAGTGGGTGTTGTGTTAGTATTGACCTCCATGTGGGCGACTTCTTCATCATGTATGGGGATGGCATCATCTTCATCCACCATGTTCATCTTCTCAGTTGGAGCCATCATCATGTCCAAGCTTGGTGCTTCTTTATCCATGTAACCTAGCACATCATGGGATAACACAATAGAGGTAGAGGGTAAGCCGTTAGAAATCAAAGTGGTCTCACATGACCTATCAACTACCACTCTCAACTCACTCGGTGTATCACTCATGCCATCCAAGTGGAAGCACTCAATCTCACATATGGTGGAGTCACTCATCTCACTCTTTCTTTCACTCAAGTGGGCTAAGTGGCTCTCATACTCACATGGAATTGGTACCACATCATCACTCAAGCATGTAGGGGTAGGCTCGGTTCTCTCAACTCCATGCGCCTCCTTTGGTGAAGGGAAAGTCCCATGCTCACCATTCTTGATCTTGTCATTGCCGTTTTGCACCTTGGCTTGTGTAGTCCTCTTGACGTACTCGTCCAACTTGGCGAAGTAGAGGTCTTCGTCTTCCTCATCCATGAAGGTGCATGCGTCATCTAGGACGTCAAGTTTGGGCGTTGAAGCTTGATGGCGTGGAGGAGAGCGTGCTCTTGGTGCCATTTTGGTGGTGGCACGAGTCGTAGAAGGAGCCTTATGATGGTGTCGACGGAGGTCATTGACGTGCCTTGCCAAAGGTTGATGTAGATGGCGCACTTGGTCATCCACATGACGCTCATGATGATGCTCCTTGTCCTTAGCACTCTTCTTTTCATGGTGGTGCCTTCTTGAGCTTGGTTGAGCATTATGGATTGTGATCAACATGTATTCTCCATCTTCATGGCGAAGATGCCTTGAACGACATCTTGTATCCTCTTGATGTTGGTTATGATCTCGAGAGGATGTTTGTCGATGAAGATTCTTGCCTTGTGGTGCCTTGTGTGGACGATGATGTTTGGGCGCCACTCTTCTTGGAGTAGATGGCACTTGATGCCTTGGAGGTAGATGCACTTGACGCCTTGGAGATGGTCATTCTTGACGCCTTGGATATGGTGGCGCTTGAAGGCTTGGAGGTGATGGAGCTCGTCGCCTTGGAGATGGTGGTCCATGACGCCATGTAGGTGGTGGCGCTTGATGCCTTGGAGGTGGATCATCGAAGTAGGTCGTGCCCTTTGGTGTGGCACGCTTGACCTTGAAGGTCATGGTTTCTGGATGATGCGTCTCCGCTAGCTTGGCGTAGTAGTCCTCCATCTCCAAGCGGTGAAGGTATTCCTCATGGCTCACGGAAGAGCCCTCGAAGTGGGTGAAGCTCGCCATGTCCTCCATGCTTGGTGAGGTGTTGTCGTTGAAGCACTCGAAGTCGTCCATGATTGGGGAGTCATTGTTGATGTAGTACTCCATATCACCCAAGCATGTGGAGCCATTGTTGGTGTAATGCTCCATGTACTCCATGCATGAGGAGCCATTGTCGATGTAGAGCTCCAAGTCCTCCATGTCTTCCATGCATGTGGAGGTATCATAGGTGCAATGGTACGGGTCCTCAAAGCATGCGGAGCCATTGTCGGTGTAGTGCTCCATCATGTCATCCATGCTTGTGGAGGCATATGCATGGTGGATCATCGCGGATTCTTCATAGAAATCATCCTCGGTTCCGGAGTCCCTAGATATGTTTCACAAGATCAAGCGGTGTATATGGAAGTGGTAGGGGATTAGGAATGCAACATCAAACCTTACTTTACCTTGGAACATAGTATCGTGCAAGTGGCAACACTTGAGAGCAATCAAAACCAAGCAAAGTGAAGTTCACGCGGAACACCAAAACCAACTAACCACTAAAAAACACACACACACAAAACTTATGGTGGATGGGTATGGAAGGTGGTATGTCAAGAACCAATATGAACTCAAGATGTTTTAATGGCAAGTAAAGAACCACGATGATCACAAAGCAAAACAAGTCAATCCACAAGATAGGAATTATGTACAAGGAAACACACACGGTGGGATAAATGGGACTTGTGCGACGGAAAAAGTGAGCTAAGAACGAAATGATTACCTAGCGAAGACTATAAGCTCGTGTCACACAAGTGCAAGGAGAGACGCTAGTTCGATGGCAATAAATTGGTGAGCTACAAGATATGCACAATAAGTACCACCTATCTGATGTTCATCGAGCTTGCGCTTCCTATTCTATAAGGCACTTCTTTCTTTCTTTCTTTCTTTTTCTTCTTTTTCTTTTTTTATATTTTTTTCACTTTTCTTTTCTTTTTCACTTGTCTCTTCCTTGTGGCAACAACTATACAAGATAACTATCTGAGATAGCGCGCTCACAACTTTTGCTCGGAATTCTACAAGGTATTAAATGGGCATAGCCCAAGCAATCATAGGAGGAACTAGTCTCAATAGGTGTTTGTTGAACGCAAAGATAGTGTGGCTCACAAAGGGATGCAAGTGGGGAGAAGTCACGGAATTTTTATACCTTTCCTCGCCGATCTGCACCCTTTATTTGTGGATTCCGCCTTGCTCACGGAATTTAGATGGAGTAGATAGCATGAACCATGGAGATGATGATGTAGAGCTCTTTCTCCTCTTTAAAATGAGCTAAAGAACACCAAAATCCGAGTTCGTATGAAAAAGTTATGCTCGAAACCGTGAAGCAGATTTGCTGTCTGCAAGGGGGGGCGGACAGTCCGGTGCGCGTAGGCCGGACAGTCCGGCCAGGCCGAATATTCCGGTCAGTTTAGGCCGGAAACTCCGGTGGGGCGGATAGTCCGGTCCGTTTAGGCCGGACAGTCCAGTCCGGTCATTCCAGAACTTTCAGAACACGAACGGGACGAGTTTTGGCAGAAAACTCGAACCAAAACCTCAAATTGATGGGGGGAAATCAAGGAATTAGGCTATGGAAACGCAGGGGAAGGTAGATCAACAAGTTTAGCAAGTAATCCACAGATCAAAACCTACCAAAACACACTCAAATCACAGATCGATCCAAAACACGAATTGGGGCTATTTTTAGTGGAAATTTTGAATTTATGGGGAAAAGACCAAATCGATGAGTAATCCATGGCAACCAAAACCTGCTGATACCAGATGTTATGGGTTGACACAAGATCCACTCGATTTTGTGTCTATTTTTGTGGTTTTTCAAGAAAAAATTTGGTGGGGAAGAACGAGGGTGAAATCCGTGGCAACTTGGGCTCTGATGCCAGATGTTATGGGGTGACCCCGTGGGTGGCCCGATCTTCATGGATCTCATGGTCAAATCGATGGGAAAGCGAGGGGAAAGGGAGAAGGTAGCGAAAGAGGATGCACACCTCGCGAAGAACACGATGAATACACGCAAAACACACATGATACAAGACCGATTACTCTCACCGGTGGCCACCGGTCCAATAGAATCCTCGCAAGGAAAGATCGGTCAACGTGCTCCCTCGATCCCACGCGGAGAGGGAAGAACACCTTGAAGAGGGTCTTGACGTCTTGGCAAAGGGACACCAATGCCAAGGCCTTGTACAACGAGGGAGGCGTGATGCAAACTCCAACGAGGTAGTGACGATAGTCGATCCCCTTTGGTAGAAGGGGATGAGGCAAAACTAGAGATTCCACAAAGGGGGTTTTCTTTAGTCTATCATCTATGCCTCCGGGATACATGAGGGGGTGGGGGCTCTATTTATAGGCCAACCAAAAGTTCAGGGTAGTTTGGGCATAAAACTAGGGTTTGGTGCGGAATAGAGGGGTACATGGGCCAAGGGCCCAGATGTTGGCTCGCAGGCCTATCACTTAGGCCGGACAGTCTGGGTCGAGTTGACCGGACAGTCCGGGGTGGCCGGACACTCCGGGTAGTGTCCGAACTGGCTTTCTGAATTTCCATGCCAGGTTGGGGCTGGGGTAGGCCGGACACTCCGGCCGAGTCGCGCCGGACACTCCAGCTGCGACGGACACTCCGGCTGGTTCCGGGCGGACACTCCGGCTCAGTCAGCTTTAGGACATGTGCAGCTTTAGGGCTCGTGGGTCGACGCGGCGAGGGTTCGTACCTGATGATGCACAGAGTAGTGGTATGAAGTAGCAAGCCATCTAGGTGTATGTCAAAGTCACAAGATGAGAGGAGCGAATTCACCTTATCTTGAAGGAGCTTGGCTTGGGCACGGGTCATCAGTCCACTTGGGGACTCTGTGGTGTAGATGTAGGAGCGTCTGTAGGACAGGTCGCATCAGATCATGAGCTTTGTAATCAAGTAGATCTACCTTGATACTCAAGTGCTTTATTAGATCTCTGGCTCTCCCCACGTGTGTGAAAGTGATAGCATGCACACCATGGTGGCACTTAGGCTAGATATTATAAATACTTGTTATGAGTTATATATTTGGAGTTGGATGTCTCTATGAAATTGTGGTGTTTGTTGGAAGCATCTAGCGCTTAAGGTGATAGTGAGGGTTATCTAGATGGGGAAAGCGAACTTTGAGGAGTGTTGTTATAGCCCTACCATGGATTAGAGTGTCCAACCAGAGAGTAGTTCAGAGTAGTATCATAAAGAGATGATATTTATATGAGAGTGTTCACTAGCGAAAGTATGATCCCTGAGCCTTGTTTCTAAGCATTGAAACATTGTTTGCAACTAGATTTGTTACATGTTTGCTTGCTTCCATCTTTTTGCCTTTAGTTTTTTCCTCCCGTCAAGTTATTTTCTAGCACCGTTGTCTTATATCCATACCACTTGTATTTCACTATCTCTTTGTCGAACTAGTGCACCTATACACCTGACAAGTGTATTGGGTGTGTTGGGGACACAAGAGACTTCTTGTATCTTGATTGCAGGGTTGCTTAAGAGGGATACCTTTGACCACTTCCTCCCTAAGTTCAATAAACCTTGGGTGATCCACTTAAGGGAAACTTGCTGCTGTTCTACAAACCTCTACACTTGGAGGCCCAACAACTGTCTACAAGAATAGAAGTGCGTAGACATCAAGCTATTTTTGGCGCCGTTGACGGGGATTGAAGAAGAAGAAGAAGCTCCCACGTCAACCATGTGCTATCAAAGCTATTTTCTGGCGCCGTTGCTAGGGAGGTAAGGTAAAAGGTACTCACATCCTCTAGCTACTAAGCTATCTTCTAGTACTGTTGTTGGTGTGTGAGTGCTTGAAGTTATTTCCTTTAGATTCTGCAATTATATCTTTGTGTTTCTTGTTTTCACTAGTTAGGCTTAATGGAAAACAACAACAAAATTAGAGAGATTTATAGTATTTATCTTGAGTTAGCACATGAAGTGTTTGAAGAGAAAATTAAAAAACATATGGAACTTTATTTGCATGCTACCAATGTTGTTAGTATGAATTCTTTGGACACCATTATTGCTAATGCTATGGAAAAGTCTAAGCTTGGGGAAGCTAGTTTTTATGAAAATGATCTCTTTAGTTCCCCAGCTTTGGAAGATAGCTATTCTATTGCTTATGATGATACCAAACCCCCAATATATGATGATTACAATGATGAATATGATATTTTCAGTCCACCTACTATTGAGGAGAAAATTAATTATGATTACAATATTCCTCCTATATTTGATGATTATGGTGATGAGAATAATAATGATAGCCATTTTGTTGAATTTTCTTCCACTGTAATTAATAAGAATGACTATGTTTATGTGTGGAGTATTAATTCTTTATGCATGTGGCTCATGATAAGAATGTTTTATGTGATAGTTATATTGTTAATTTTATTCATGATGCTACTGAAATTTATTATGAGAGAGGGAAACATGGTTCTATGTATCTCAACAATATTAAGTTTCCCCTCTTTATGTTGAAAATATTGAAGTTGCACTTGTTTTGCTTTACTATGTTTGTTTCTTTGTGCTTTCATGACTTGTTTATTTACAAGATTCCTATGCGTAGGAAGTGGGTTAGACTTAAATGTGCTTTGAATTTGCTTCTTGATGCTCTCTTTTACTTCAATTCATATTTCTTATGTGAGCATCTTCTCAAACTATCATGCCTAACTTAAAAGCGCTAAAGAAAAGTACTTCTTGGGAGATAACCCAATAGTTTTCTTGAGTATTGGAAGTTATTACTTCTGTAATAACCTCTTCTTGTTCTTTTTTATTTGATTTGTGTGCCAAGAATAACCTCTAATGAGAGGGAAGTAAGATTTGGGGAAGTGTTGTCCCGAAACAGATTTTTGTGCTTCGCTGTAAAAATTTGTGAAAAATCTCTGTATGTCGGATTGAGCTGTAATTTTCTAAATACAACCCCCAGGTTGTTAGGTAACTTTCATTAGTTCAACACTTTTAGATATGAGGAATGGAAGGTCTTCGAAAAAATCGGTATTCACCTGCTAGTATGTTTTGACAGATTTCTGCCATTATTTGTATTTGCCTCTTTATCAATTTATTTTTGGGTTCTTTTTGGTGAATTGAAATTTTTGAGGGAATTGCTATAGTAGCTTCTGTTTTTAATGAAAGTTTTGCTGTTTTGAAAATAAAACCCAAAGGTTTATTATCTTTTGAATGCACTAATGTTGCTAGTGAAGATTGTGTGAAGTTTTGTATGAAGGAAATTTTCAGGTGTAGGGAAAGAATGATGTAATGAGATGAAGAATGGACAAAAGCTCAAGCTTGGGGATGCCACCCCGTGTCACCCCAAGAAATATTCAAGAGGTACAAGCGTCAAAGCTTGGGGATGCCCAAGGCATCCCCTTCTTCATCAATAAAAATCTCAGCTCTTTCTAGACACTTTGTTTTTATTGTTTCATGCACTGTTGTGTTGTTCTTGGAGCGTCTTCGCTTTGTTTTTAGTTTTATTTTGCTTGGTTTGCTGTAATAAGTTGGTTGGATCCCAGCACTTCTTTTGGAGAGAGACACACCCCGTTATTCATTGCCTAGAACACTCTAGTTTTCACTCTTATTATTCTGCGAGTGTTCTCCTTTGCTAGCACTGCGTTTAGCTTTAGTTTTCGATTGGTGTTAGAAAAGAGTAGGAAAGTTCATGCTTAAGTGGTAAAAAGGAGCTTGTTTTTGACTATGGCTTAGACTTTATCATGTCATGCTTGATATTGTTTTGGCTTTATGCTTAGTGATTTTTGTTGTAGCATGACATGTTATAAACAATTGAGATTGCTTAATGTGCCTTGAAAGAATCATGCGTTGTTTTATCATATTAAAAGCATAATATTGTGGCATTCTCCTTTGATGCGTTATTTGGGTTGACTTGGTGCATGCTCACACCATGTTATGACTATACCAAGTCACCATAGCCTCTATGATCCTTTAGTTTTCGACTTGTAATATCACTTTATGCTTTAATTAATGATGTTTTGTCACTTTGCATGATTATGGCCATTATTGCTCTCTTAGTTGGTCGCTCCCAGTTTTTTGCTAGCCTCCATACCAAGTATGAGTTCCAATCATGCATCCAACTCCAAATAAAACCAAGTTATTCCAAAGAGTCCACCATACCTACCTATTAGCATTTGCTATTCCAAGTATATTCATGTTTTTATCTACCTTCCGAATTAAACTTGTTATGTGAAAATTAGTGATTAAAGCTCTCACGAACTTGATGGCACAATTTACTTTCCTGCACTTAATAATCTTGAACCATTGTGTCCATCTTTGTTGCGTATATGCTTGCGCTTTATAAGTTGAAGTTAGCAAAACCATGTATCATGGGGAACGCTTTCAACATTGCACTTATTATTCCATTGATATCATGATTCTTTTGCTTATGGATCCCGGTGGTGTGAAATAAAAGGGGAACTTGTAAGATCATGGAGTCTGTATGTGTGTTAGAGAAACGCCTGGGCCGCTAGCCTAAGCCACGCATAATCATGGTGGAAACTTGCAGCATAACCATAATGAGCACTCTATGAAGCATCCTCAATAAAAACCTATGAAAATAGCAAATAAAAGATCGCTGAGATGCTCATTGTCTATTGCCTTGTCATTTTGATATGAGATAGCTCATGTGTCTTGGGGCAAAGGGTACCCCGTTGGTGGTTCTCTATGATACATATGTACTTACAATGACAAGAGCTTACTTGTGACTGAAGTTGAGTAGCATGAGGTTCGGTACCTGTAAGCAAGGGGCATGAGATTTCAACTTATAACTTGTCAAGCATATCCTCTTAGTTGTGTCACTTTAACCTTAACCACATAAAGATGCTGATAGGGGCAATGAGAGCTGAAAGCTAATAAGTACCATAATTTTTGGAACCTCTTTATGAGACTTGAATCCATGCTTCCTTCTATGAAGGCCTTTCTTTTACTTTTATGTTGAGTCTCCATCTTCTATCTTTATGCACCAATTAAGAGAGCATAGTTGTCATTCTTAGTTTATTGTGCATTGTCCCAAAACTTATTGATTGATTCATAATGGTGATATTGCTTGTTCTTGAACTATTTGTAACCCTTATGAACTTTGAAGGTGTTCTATGCATTTATGTTTTGCTACTCCATGAGGGACAAGCTGAATACCACTTTTATTATGTTTTCTATATGTGAAACAAACAAACGTCTTTCAATGCATTGTTATTCATGATTTTTGTTTGTATCCTTTCATGTTGCATGCATAGTTACTATGTCTTATTGTTATAACTTCATCTTTCATGCTCATGTTTAGAGTACTTTGATCCCAGCTTTCAATGCTTGTAAATGGTTTGATCTTGATTGTGATGGTGCATGTCACCTCAAAAATTATTCTTTTTTATCACTTACCTACCCGAGGATGAGCAAGAGTTAAGCTTGGGGATGTTGATACGTGGTAAACGTATCTATAATTTTTGATGTTCCATGCTCGTTTCATATCAACTATCTTATGTTTTGTCTACATTTTGAGATACTTTTATGCATTTTCTGGAACTAACCTATTAGCAAGATGCCACAGTGCCAGCTGCCTGTTTTCTGCTATTTTTTGTTTCGGAAAAGCTGGAAAAGAAATATTCTCGGAATTGGACCGGACAAAAGCCCAAGTCGATATTTTACTGGAAGACTCATGGAGCCAGAAGACGAGAGGGAGAGGGGCCAGGGGATAGCCACACCATGTGGTGGCGCGGGTCCCCCTTGCCGCACCACCAGGTGGTGTGGGCCCCTGGTCCACCCTCTGACATCGCCTCTTTTGCCTATAAGAAGCCTCCGATGCAGAAACCCTAAATCATCCAGCCTCTAGCCACGAAAAGTTCCGCAGTGCCACCGCCACCGAAGGGGAGATTCGGGGGACAGAAAGTCTCTGTTCCGGCTGTAGGGGTTTCGCGTATGAAAACAATAATTTTTACCCTACACCCCTGAACCCCTGAAGCTGCCAGGGCCTATCTATTAGTAATACAGTAATGAGAGGGGCTTTTCGCAAACTTACCCTTGAAGACCAAAAAGTGTTGTCAACACTCAGGAGAGCATGGTTGATTTAGATGAGTCGAAGCCGACCTCAAGGTCGTGATGAAGTCCTTGCGCTCCTGTGGCTCTACGACTTGAGTGCCTCAAGTGTGAAACCTCGCGGGGAGTTACACACGTCCGGGGCCTGACAATGACTCCCGCTTCCCCGATCCAGCAGCAGTTGCGGAAGTAGAGCTCCTGGATCCTAATCCCGTAGCGCGACGACGCTCCACGGTGAAGATGTCTCTCATTCGTGCAGTCCAAACTTGGGACCACGGTCACGAGAGAGAGAGAGAGAGAGAGAGAGAGAGAGAGAGAGAGAGATAGAGAGAGAGAGAGAGAGAGATAAATATCAATTGGAGGTCTTCCCAAAAGTGAGAATACCTTTATTGAATTTGTGTGTATTTACGTGGCCAAATACCCCCACTATATATAGGTGGAGGGGAGGTACTACCTCCCTCAAAGTCCCAGGGTGGGACTAAAGGAGAGGAGGGGGAGGGGTGGCACCGCCGGCCACCGCCATGGGCCCCGCGTGGGGGGCTGGCCCACTAGGGCGCCGGCCACCCCCTCTGGCCCTTCTCCCTCTCACCTTTCCCTAATGGGCCCTCTCCCCTCCGGGAATTGGCCCATTAAGCCTTTTGACCTTTTAATTGATTTTCTATTTTATTAAATAATTATGAATAAATGATTAAATCATTATTTAACATTCATTCACATATTATTCAACCTCCATGGCTATGGAACACCTTCCACCTCCACTCTGGACATCCTCTGGACTTACCAAAACCCTTCCAGTTTTCTCTCTACTATTCTTCGGCGATTCTTCCGATCCTATAAACACTCTCTAAGCATCATCAAGCCCTTAAGAGTGATACCCCATGGTTCGGGAACACTCCAGACATGGTCGGGACATTCCCGCACCAATGATCGACAGAGGGACCTGGATGGCCATGTGACCCCTATGCGTTTCACGAAGATGTTTCATCGTTTGAACTGGGATAGTCATGTCTTATTCCCTTTGTCTCTCGATACTTGAATTTCCCGAGATCTGATCAATGACATCACCATGTCGTGTTCAATCTCGTTACCGAACAATGCTACTTGACTCGTTCCGACAAGTGATATCCATATGATCAAATCATACGCTGCGCAACTATTGGATATAACTTCTCTGAGTGGGTCCTTGAGTATCTTCCCGTCACATGGACGGACAAATCCTGCTCTTGACGTATATTGCCTCTACGGTTTCCTCCGAGTACCTGAACACACCTTTATAACCACTGTATTACCAAGTGGCGCTTGATGCTATCTAAGCACTCTAAGGAGACAGTGATTGATATAGCCTCACGGTCGAAGTAATAGTCTACGAGGATCCATTTCTAATCATGGTAACTTGAACTTCATGACATGATCGGGTCACGATGTTTAGGTTGGGTATTGGTTCATCATCTTATTCTCAGAATGAGTTTACTCCATTTGCAACTGGCATAAATGCCACATGATCAGGAAACATGATCATCTGTTGACCAATGAACTAGTGCCTAGAGTTCACTAGGAACCCCTGGTTGTTTATATATCACACGTGTAGTGATGTTTCCACTCAATACAGTTATAGCATGATATAAAACTTAATCATAAACTATATGAAATATGATAATTTCCCTTATAACTATTTGTCTCTAGGGCATATTTCCAACACTAGCACTCTGCCGGAACGGGGAAGTGCCCCATGGAGCCATCTCCATCGATCTCCACCACCTTCTCCATCGCCGTTGCTGATTCCCATGATGACGAGGGAGTAGTTCTTCCTCGAGGCTAAGGGTTCTACCAGTAGCTATGTGTTCATCTCTCTCTATGCATGATCATGAGCTTTGTAATCAAGTAGATCTACCTTGCTACTCAAGTGCTTTAATAGATCTCTGGCTCTCCCCACGTGTGTGAAAGTGATAGCATGCACACCATGGTGGCAGTTAGGCTAGAGATTATAAATAATTATTATGAGTTATATTTGGAGTTGGATGTCTCTATGAAATTGTGGTGTTTGTGGGAAGCATCTAGAGCTCAAGGTGATAGTGAGGGGTTATCTAGATGGGGAAAGCGAACTTTGAGGAGTGATGTTATAGCCCTACCATGGATTAGAGTGTCCAACCGGAGAGTAGTATCATAAAGAGATGATATTTATATGAGAGTGTTCACTAGCGAAAGTATGATCCCTAGGCCTTGTTTCTAAGCATTGAAACACCGTTTGCAACTAGATCTGTTACATGTTTCCTTGCTTCCATCTTTTTTCCTTTAGTCTTTTCCTCCCATCAAGTTATTTTCTGGCACCATTGCCTTATATCCATACCACTTGTATTTCACTATCTCTTCGCCGAACTAGTGCACCTATACACCTGACAAGTGTATTTGGTGTGTTGGGGACACAAGAGACTTCTTGTATCTTGATTGTAGGGTTGATTGAGAGGATACCTTTGACCACTTCCTCCCTGAGTTCAATAAACCTTGGGTGATCCACTTAAGGGAAACTTGTTGCTGTTCTACAAACCTCTGCACTTGGAGGCCCAACAACTGTCTAGAAGAATAGAAGTGCGTAGACATCAGTGGCCCCCTGAAATCAATTATGAATCTTGCGAATGCTTTGTTGTGATGCCTCGTTGGGTTTTCATTTTGTTTTTCTGAGGTTGATCGTGCGTATGTTGCTATTTGTGCCCCTTGTAGGGTAAATATTTCTGAAAGTCATGTCCACGGTTATGGACGACTTGGAGCACAGTATTTCAATCATAGACAACTATAACTAAAGTAATGCTATAAATTTGACTTTGACATGTCTAGTAATCAGATTCACTACAACGGAATGAGTAAATAAAAGTGCCAACAATTGCTGGATCTGGGAGGTCTCATGCTATTTGTATCTGACTAATAAGTATTGCAACTACAACGGAATGGTTAACTAAAACTGCCCACTTCTTATAATATCATGATGACTCATGCTATTTATATCTAACTAGTAAGTGCTGCAACTATAATGGAATGAATAAAATTGCCAACTGTGTGAGTTTCCTCAGTATGACTTCTTCGTTTGGTCTCAAAGGGGAATACCAGGATGAGTACATTTGGTGTTAGTATCAGGTTGGTTCCGAATAGGTCTCCCTTATCCCCCTCTGATAGCCGACAGTTGTATCGAGTCTCTATAGGTTATATAGTGCATGTTGTGCTGCCGCTTCAGTCCACCATACCTATGTAGGCGAGAGCCACCAAATTCTAGGCTCGCCATGTACTAGCCTCAGTACTGACCGCTCTCTTTTTCCTTTGCCCTTTATCGGCACCCCTTTTGTTTTAGTGAGTTTGAGATCGACGTCGTTAGCAAGTTTACCCTTTCGGCTTGGTCTGGGCAGGGTTAAGGACGCCATTGGTTATCCTTTAGGGCTCTTAGCCCCAATTGCATCTTATCCATACTCGGATGTTGTATCGTTTTCAGGGTGATTTGGATATTTGTATTGTATATCTGTATTCTTGACTCGATGAGTCATTGTTGTATATGTATGGTATGTGGGTTCCACTGTGGACTATGGTGTAATGATATTACTTAATTTTCCACCTGCACGCAAGTGCCTGTGGGCATCTTTGAATCGTTTCTATGCAGGTTTGGCGGGAATCGATAAAACTTGCATAGGGCCAATTTGAGGGTGTTACAAAGTACGAATACATCAACCATAATCTTTTGATCGTTAATGCGCATGTTCTACAAGGGTATGTAGATCTAATCTTCAACTTGTTACTTGCATCTAGTAGACTAGATCTTGGTTTTTTATTCGCTATCATAGGATTTTTTGTTTTCTATGCTACGAAGTCCTTAAGAGACATCATCAGTCAAAA
Source organism: Avena eriantha (assembly GCA_910589775.1). Taxonomy (NCBI): domain Eukaryota; kingdom Viridiplantae; phylum Streptophyta; class Magnoliopsida; order Poales; family Poaceae; genus Avena; species Avena eriantha. The sequence goes on along the minus strand of OU342741.1, from coordinate 6,469,083 downwards.
GGATAAGACGGACATCAAATTAAAAAAAAATCGAAAGCGGACTCTCATCCACGCGATGACCAAGTCGAAGTGGATCAACCTAGGTGCCCCAATAGACCCATTGTACGCATGTGGCAACCTCAAGGACATGTCATGCGCCCATAGGATCCACAAAAGGCATGCAACATGGACGCATGAACGGAGCATGCCATCTGAAGAGAATGCGAGAAGCGGAACTGATGAGTGCATATTTGTATCATGTTTTACATTATTATTTTGCATTGTAGATGTAGGATCTTGGTATTTTACGGCACTCGCGCGCATATTTTATGTCTGTTTTCACTAGGATCAGGAGACACTACTAGAGAAAGGCTTATGGATAGATTTATTATCAGTGGAGCATTTTTTTGAATATGCTCCACTGATAGTTATCAGTGGCGCATTTAAAAATATGCTCCACTGATATTTTGTCTAACCAATGGCGCACATCGCAAATAATGCGCCACTGATAATGTGGGCCCGGCACCCTGGAGGGTTGTGGACCAAATATCAATGGCGAACTTGGACATATGCGCCATTGATATGTTCTTATCAATGGCGCATATGCAATATATGCCATTGATATTCTCCTCACTATCAGTGGAGCATTTAAAAATATGCTCCACTGATATTTTGTCTAACCAATGGCGCACATCGCAAGTAATGCGCCACTGATAATGTGGGCCCGACACCCTGGAGGGCTGTGGACCAAATATCAATGGCGCAATTGGACATATGCGCCATTGATATGTTCTTATCAATGGCGCATATGCAATATATGCCATTGATATTCTCCTCACCAATGGCGCATTCTTTCCTACTTGCACCATTGATAAATATGTGAGCCCCACCTGGACCCCTGATACATTGCAAATGTATCTATAATTTTTGATGCTCCATCCTTGGTTTTATCCACTTTCTTGTGTTTTGTCCACACTTTGGATTACTCTTCATATGATTTCTTGGACTAACCTATTAACAAGAGCCACAGTGCCAGCTGCCTGTTTTCTGCTGTTTTTGGTTCTAGGAAAGACAGAAAATGAATATTCTCGGAATTGGACGGGACAAAAGCCAAAGTGCCTATTTTTCCAGAAGACTCCAGGAGCCAGAATACGAGACGGAGGAGGGCCAGGGGCTGGCCACACCCCCCCCCCCCCCCCCCAGGCGCGAGCTAGGCTTGGCCGCGCCAGGGCATGGTGTGGTGGCCCCAGGCACCCCCTCAGTCTCCCTCTTCGCCTATAAGAAGCCTTCTAACCTAAAAACTCAGGGGAGTTCGACGTTTTTCCAAAAGAAGTTCCGCTCCACCGCCACCACCAGATTCCACGAAACAGCACCAAAAACTCCGTTCTGGCACCTTGCCGGGATGGGGAATTGGAGGAGATCATCGCCATCATCATCACCATCGCTTCTCCATCGACCATCCATGTTTCCCCCATCTATGAGTGAGTAATCCCCCGCTGTAGGCCATGGGGATGGTAGGGATTGGATGAGATCGTTCATGTAATGGCATCAGATTGTTAGGGCATGGTGCCTAGTATCTTTTATTAGTGCTTTATGACTTCGTTGCGACTTGTTGTGCTTAATGCTTGTCACTAGGGCCCGAGTGCCATGATTTCAGATCTGAACATGTTATTGATTCATTATGATAGTATTGTTTTTGGTCTTATTTGCAAGTTGTATACACACGTTGTTGTCCGGAACCGATGGCCCCGAAGTGACAGAAATCGGGATAACCGGAGGGAATGGCTTTGATGTGAGGATCACATGCGTTCACGGAGTGTTAATGCTTTTCTCCAGTGCTCTATTAAAAGGATCACCTTAATTGACAGTAGTTCCCTTGAGGCGCCGCTGCAAACGGGCTGGCAGGACAAAAGATGTTTTGCAAGTTCTCATTGCGAGCACGTATGACTATATATGGAACACATGCCTAGGATTGTCTAGTACTTGGATGCTTTATCTTATTTATCTGCAATTGCCCTATGTTCTGATTGCTATGTGAATTGTCTTTTCCATGCAATGCACGTCCATCCATCACTATGCCTACCACACTCGAATCCCACTGTTTACTACTATTGTTACTATTGTCTTTACTTTGTTACTGCTGCTACTTTACTATTCCTACTACAAATTTGTTGCTATTGATAAACTGCTGTGAGCAAGATTGTTTCCAGGTGCAGCTGAATTGACAACTCAGTTGTTAAGGATTATAAATATTCTTTGGCTCCCCTTGTGTCGAATCAATAAATTGGGTTTCACTTCCCTCGAAAATACTACGATACACCCCCGATACTTGTTGGTCATCAAGACTATTTTATGGCGCCGTTGCCGGGGAGCATAGCTTTATTTATCAAATCCACTTGGAATCACTATTGTTCAAGATAAGTTTATTTTCTCCTTGTTTTCTTGTTTCTTTATCAAAAATACAAAAAAAATTGGTTCCTACTCTAGTTGTTATTTTCGTTGGTTTGTTATTGTCTTGCTTTATCATGCTTGTTGTCAATGGTTGGTTTCTTTGAAACTGAAGCTTATTGGCAAGGTGGGTTCACGGAAGATCAAAAATATTATTATAAGGAACACCGCTTGTCACAAAAAAGGGAAACACATATGGGAACAAATTGATAGATTGTATACCATTTCTAGAAACGTGTGCTCTACTTATAATGTTACTTATTGTTGTGATAAATCTTGTTGCAGAAAGAGGTATAAACACCTCCCTTTTCAATGTGAGTATAATGATAATGATACCATATCTTCTTATGCTAAAGGAATTTATGACTTTTATGATGCGGAACAAATTGAAGAATTTATTGCTTGGAAGGGTGCTTTTGAACTTGCTAGTTTGCTTGAAAATATTGATGATTCACCTTACAAATATGAGGTTTATGGTATACTTAAATTTTGCTTTGATAATTACAAGGATGAAAATGGCTATATTCTTGAATATTTTAATAGATGCTTTCCACAAATGGAAGAGACTAATGCCTTGCAGGATCCTATGGAAGAAGAAATTGATGAACCTGAAATCTCATTAGATGAAAAAGAGGAGGAGAGTGATGAACAAAAGGAGGAAGAATGGATTAGCTACCCATTCCTACCTTCTAATGAGAGTAACTCTTTATCCCTTACATTATTTGATTGTCCTCCATGCTTACTAAAGGAGGATGAATGCCATGTTCCTGAGGATTCTTTTGAAAATGTTTATAATAAAGCTCTAGTGCTTGTAGATCATGAAAAGCATGCTTTATGTGGTAGTTATATTGCTGAGTTTATTCATGGGGCTACTGAAAATTATTATGAGAGAGGAAAATATGGTTGTAGAAGTTTTCATGGTACTGAAACACCTCTCTATGTGCTGGAAGTTTTGAAGTTACTCTTGTTTTATCTTCCTATGCTTGTCACTTTGTTCTTTGTGAATTTATTTGCATACATGATTCCTATGCATAGGAAGTGGGTTAGACTTAAATGTGTTTTGAATTTGCTTCTTGATGCTCTCTTTTACTTCAACTCTTATTTCTTATGTGGGCATCCTCTCAAACTAATATGCCTGAAGATGATAATATGTCTATTATTCTTGGGAGACCTTTTCTTAATACTGCTGGAGAATTGTAATCAAGGGAAGGTGACCTTCAATGTTAATGACAAGGATACTGTCTATTTCCCCAAGAAGATTGATAGGACTTATGTTTTTGAATTCAATTGAACATGTTGAGGGCATTCAAGTTGGAGAAATATATTGTCCCATACCAAGAGAAACATTTGAGACTATTATGATTGGGACCATTGCTATCAAGGTTGAGGTAACATAATCATTAGTGGAATACAAAGTTTTGTCTCAAATGAAATTGTTTTGGTAACAATACCTGATCAACCTTGTTAACAAAAGGATTTCATTGAACAAAACAATGTTTTCACCACGATTATCTCCACTTAATTCTATTCTATCCATTTTAGTTTTTGCTTATGCCTAACTTAAAGGCGTTAAAGAAAAGTACTTATTGGGAAATAACCCAAAAGTTTTAGATGAGTCCTGGAAGTTATTACTTCAGTAATAACCGCTCCTTATCCTTTTTATTTGCTTTTTGTGCCAAGAGTAACCTCTAATGAGAGAGAAATAATGATTGGGAAAGTTGATGTCCCGAAACAGATTTCTGTGCTTCACCGTAAAAATTCGTGTAAAATCTCTGAACGTATTTTTGAGGCGTGAATTTTTGTGCTTCTGCCCCAGGTTGTTATCTAACTTCCGTTAGTTCAACACTTTTCGATTTGAACAATAGAAGGTCTTCGAAAAAATTTGTCTTTACCTGCTGGTCTGTTTTGACAGATTTCTGCCATTTTCTGCATTTGCTTCTTGTTGGTTCCTTTTGAGTTCTTTTGGGTAATTGAGATTTTTGAGGGAAGTGCTACAGTAGATAGTGTTCTAATGGAAGTTTATTGGTGTTAGAGCTGAACTTAAAGACTTATTATCTTGAGTGCACTAATGTTGCTAATAAAGATTGTGTGAAGTTTTGTATGAAGGAAACATTTCAGGTGTATGGAAGGAATGAGTAATGAGATGAAGGATGGACTAAAGCTCAAGCTTAGGGATGCCACGCGTGTCACCCCAAGAAATATCCAAGAAGTATAAGCGTCAAAGCTTGGGGATGCCCAAGGCATCCCCTTATTCATCAATAAAAATTCTAGGTTTCTTCCAAACACTTTATTTTTACTGTTTCATGCACAGTTGTGTTGTTCTTGGAGCGTCTTCTTTTTCATTTTTGTTTTGGTTTTTAGTTTGCGTGGTTTGCTTAGTTTTCTGAATAAATTGTTTGGACCTCCTCTTTCATACATTGGTGTTCAAATAGTCGGGTTTGGATTGGAAAAGAGTAGGAAAGCTCATGCTTAAGTGGTAAAGAGAGCTTGTTTTTAACTGTGGCCTATGCTTTGTCATGTCATGCTTGATATTGTTTTGGCTTTATGCTTAGTATTCTTTGTTGTAGCATGACTTGTTATAAACAATTGAGATTGCTTAATGTGCCTTGGATGAATCATGCGTTGTTTTAGCATATTAAAGCATAGTATAGTGGTATTCTCCTTTGTTGCTTTATTTGGGTTGACTTGGCACATGCTCACACCATGTTATGACTATCTCAAGTCACCATAGCCTTTATGATCCCTTAGTTTTCAACTTGTAGTATCACTTTATGCTTTGATCAATGATGTTTTGTCGCTCTGCATGGTTATGGCCATTATTGCTCTCTCGTTTGTCGCTCCCTTACTATTGCTAGCCTCCACTTACACTGAGTATGTTTTACTCAAGTTTCCAACTCCCTAAACCAAATATTTCCAAAGTGTCCACCATACCTACCTATTAGCATCATTTGCTATTCCCGTGCATATTCAATATGCCTTGTTTTCTTCTGAATAAAATGTTTGCTTGTTATGAGAAAGTTAGTTAGTAAAGCTCTCACGAACTTGATGGCACACTTTATTTTCTTGCGTTTAATAAACCTGAACCATTGCATCCTTCTTTGTTGCGTATATGCTTGCGCTTTATAAGTTGAAGTTAGCAGAACCATGTATCATGGGGAACGCTTTCAACATTGCATTGGTACTTAGTACCTCGTTGATATCATGTTCTTTTGCTTATGGATCCCGGCGGTGTGAAATAAAAGTGGAACTTGTAAGATCATGGAGTGTGTATGTATGTTAGAGAAACTCCTGGGGCGCTAGCCTAAGCCATGACTAATCATGGTGGAAACTTGCAGCATCACCATAATGAGCACTCTATGAAGCATCCTCAATAAAAATCTATGCACATAGTAAATAAAAAGATCGCCGAGATGCTCATTGTCTGCTTGGCTTGTCATTTTGATTATGGGATAGCTCCTGTATCATGTGCAAGGGGTACCCCGTTGGCGGTTCTCTATGATACGTATATATTTACAATGACAAGAGCTTACTCGTGACTGAAGTTGAGTAGCATGAGGATCGGTTTTCGTAAGTAAGGGGCATGAGACTTTGATTTATAACTTGTCGAGCATATCCTCTTAGTTGTGTCACTTTAACCTTAACCATTTAAAGATGCTTATGATAGGGGCAATGAGATCTCAAAGCTAACGAGTACCGTACTTTCAGCATTTGGAAGCCTTTCAAACTTTTCAAAACCTGTTCATTTCCTTGTTGAGTCTCCACACATTCTATGAGCACTTTCTTGAGAGCATAGTGGCCATTCTTAGTTCTATGTGCATTGTCCCAAGACTTGTTGATTGATGCATACCTTGATATTGCTTGTTTTAAACTATTTGTATCTAGTCAATCTTGTAAACTTTGAAGGTGTCATATGCATTTATGTTTGCTACTCTATGAGGGACAAGCTGAATGCCACTATGCTATGTTTTCTTTATGTGAAACAAACAAACGTCTTGCACAGCATTGTTATTCATGAATCCTTTGTTTGTGCCTTTTCATGTTGCATCATAGTTTCTTTGTCTTATTGCTAGAACTTTGTCTTTCATGTTATGATTGAAGTACTATGATCCCAGCTTTGAATATTTTACAAATACTTTGATCAAGTTTATGACGGTGCATGTCCCCTCAAAAATTATTCTTTCTTTTTATCACTTACCTACTCGAGGACGAGCAGGAGTTAAGCTTGGGGATGTTGATACATTTCAAATGTATCTATAATTTTTGATGCTCCATGCTTGGTTTTATCCACTTTCTTGTGTTTTGTCCACACTTTGGAGTACTCTTCATATGATTTCTTGGACTAACCTATTAACAAGAGCCACAGTGCCAGCTGCCTATTTTCTGCTGTTTTTGGTTCCAGGAAAGACAGAAAATGAATATTCTCGAAATTGGATGGGACAAAAGCCAAAGTGCCTATTTTTCTAGAAGACTCCAGGAGCCAGAATATGAGGCGGAGGAGGGCCAGGGGCTGCCCCTCCCCCCAGGCGCGGACTGGGCCTGGCCGCGCCAGGGCATGGTGTGGTAGCCCCAGGCACCCCCTCGGTCTCCCTCTTCGCCTATAAGAAGCCTTCTGACCTAAAAACTCAGGGAGTTCGATGTTTTTCTAGAAGGAGTTTCGCTTCGCCGCCACCACCAGATTCCACGAAACAGCACCAGAAAGTCCGTTCTAGCACCCTGTCGGGACGGGGAATTGGAGGAGATCATCGCCATCATCATCACCATCGCTTCTCCATCGACCATCCATGTTTCCCCCATCTATGAGTGAGTAATCCCCCACTGTAGGCCATGGGGATGGTAGGGATTGGATGAGATCGTTCATGTAATGGCATCAGATTGTTAGGGCATGATGCCTAGTATCTTTTATTAGTGATTTATGACTTTGCTGCGACTTGTTGTGCTTAATGCTTGTCACTAGGGCCCGAGTGCCATGATTTCAGATCTAAACATGTTATTGATTCATTATGATAGTATTGTTTTTGGTCTTATCTGCAAGTTGTATACACAAGTTGTTGTCCGGAACCGATGGCCCCGAAGTGACAGAAATCGGGATAATCGGAGGGAATGGATTTGATGTGAGGATCACATGTGTTCACGGAGTGTTAATGCTTTGCTCCGGTGCGCTATTAAAAGGAGCACCTTAATTTCCAGTAGTTCCCTTGAGGCCCCGCTGCAAATGGGCTGGCAAGACAAAAGATGTTGTGCAAGTTCTTATTGCGAGCATGTATGACTATATATGGAACACATGCCTAGGATTGTATAGTACTTGGATGCTTTATCATATTTATCTGCAATTGCCCTATGTTCTGATTGCTATGTGAATTGTCTTGTCCATGCAATGCCCGGATCCATCCCGATGCCTACCGCACTCGAATCCCACTGTTTACTACTATTGTTACTGTTGTCTTTACTTTGTTACTGCTGCTACTTTACTATTCCTACTACAAAACTGTTGCTACTGATAAACTGTTGTGAGCAAGATTGTTTCTAGGTGCAGCTGAATTGACAACTCAGTTGTTAAGGCTTATAAATATTCTTTGGCTCCCCTTGTGTCGAATCAATAAATTGGTTTTCACTTCCCTCGAAAATACTGCGATACACCCCATATACTTGTCGGTCATCAACCCCACCACTCTAAAAGGTGGCAAGAATATCAATGGCACATTCAGTATATGTGCCACTGATAATTTGCCTCCAATGGCGCATATAATACGAAATGCGCCACTGATAAGTCTTAGGGCCCACCACCTGAAAAGGTGGCAGACTTATCAGTGGAGCATTTAGTGTAATATGCGCCACTGATAACTTCGCTCAGATCTACAAGTTGGCATCCACCCCCACCCACCACCACCATTCCATTCTTCTCCACCCACCACCCCAAACTAGATCTAGCTCATCATCATCCTCCCCACCACCTCAATTTCTCCATTCTTGGTTGTTGAACCTACCTTGCTTCATAGTTTTGTGAGGGGAAGCCTCTCCAGTTGTTGTAGATCTACTAAACCAACTAGTTTTCCTCCTCCAACATCCATCTTGTTCTCCAACAACCACACTATCTCATTGCGGAGTTGGCTCGGTAACGATTCTAGTAGGTGAGTTGTAAGAGGACATGCATGTGATGTTTTGTGTGGAGGGTGGACATCGATGCATTGTGTATGTGTGTGCATCCTCATGTTTGTGAACCCTTCTTATTGCGAGAGGGATGATGTTTGCCTGAATGTGGTGCTTGAATGTTTGTAGGTGACGAAGAAGAAAGCATGTTGCTTGCTCTGGTGGTGCATGGATGTTTGCCAAAATGTTGATTAATTTCCGTTTCGGCAAATTTTTGCACTATCCATATGTCCCATTTTTAGGAGAGGTCATGCCGAATTTTTCCGGCGGCCATGCATGTGTGTGTGTGTGTGTGCATGATGGTGCCGTGGTTCTAAGATACTCTCTCTTTTTGCTCTATACCGTGCAGGAAACCATGGTTAGACACATGAGCGAAGGTCGAGCAGCTAGATACAAGAAACGCGCAGTGGATGACATGATTTTGAACAAGAGGACCTACATAAGATGTCTGTGTCGAACATGCAGTCTCGGGAGCTTGGTTGACCCTGATTCCGGAGACCTAGAGAATCACCTGCTCACGCGTGGTTTCATGCGCGACTACGATTCTGAAGATGACGAGGACGTCAATGATCCTGAAGACGAGGGTGGGCATGATGATCATCACGAAGAAGATGCCGGCGGCGGACATGATCATGAAGGAGATATTGGCAGCGGCGGACATGATGATCGACACGAAGGAGATGATGGCAGTGACGGACATGATGATCATCACGAAGGAGGTGCCGATGGAGAGGACGCAGACACACAAACGACGTGGCTAACCTCGGCCTTGCAGGACCCTCATGTTCTAGAACTGCTTTTCAGGGAGACGAGCAACACCAAAGCTGCTGCCAGGGAGAAAGCCAAGCTAGCACAGATGGAGATAGACGGGAAAACTCCATTGTATCCTGGGTGTCGGCTGGAGGATACCCGCTTGAACGTAACGCTCAAGGCTCTGGAGATGAAGGCACAAAGCAAATGGACCGATCTAAGCTTCAACAAAAACATGAGATTCTGGCAAGAACGTCTTCCCAAGGGAAACACGTGTCCAACTAGTATCGAGGAGGCCAAGAAAATTGAATGTCCTCTCAACCTACCGTATGTTAAGTACCACGCCTGCATTAATTACTACGCACTTTATCGGGGCGAGTACAAGGATAGAACCACATGTCCGGTGTGTGGCCAAGGACGATACAAGAGAGGGAACAAGAAAGTTCCTCGGAAAGTGGTATGGTACTTTCCTATCACTCCCCGTCTCCAGCGGTATTTCGTGGACCCTAAGGAAGCAAAGCTCATGCAATGGCATGCGGAAAGTGAAGGAGATATGCCCTAGAGGCAAATAATAAATAGGTTTTTATTGGCATATCTCAGTTAGTTTATAATAGTTTCATATTGTGCTATAACTGTGCCAAGTAGAAACATTGGTACATCTGTGGTATGAAACAACCAAGTCCCTAGTAGCCTCTATTCATACTAGTTCGATGGTCATGAGGATGATCTGGGTTTCAAGATCATGGGCATTTATGCCGATTGACAACGGGATCATATCATTGGAGAATGATGTTATTGGACATTCCTCGAAGGATTGCAACACGATCAAGTCATATAGTTCATTGTTCAGGTACTCGGAGGAATCGTAGAGGCAATATATGTCAAGAGCGGGATTTGTTCACCCACATGACGGGTAAAGATACATACGGCCGTCTTGGTGAGATTACATCCATAAATATGGCAACATGTGACTAGGTCACGGGGATGTAATATCACGGTAACAAGAAAACAGAACTTGTTGTGAACGAGATTGAACAAGGTATGGGATATCGATGATCGGATCTCGGACAAATTGTATCGAGAAACAAAAGGAATAGGATGCTACATTCAGCGGTTCAAACGACATTGTCATCAGGAATGCATAGGGGTCACATGGATATCCCTGGTCCCTTTGTTGATCATTGATACAGATCATGTCTAGAGCATTCCCAAACCGTGCGAGGATACACTTAAGGGTACGATGAGAGCGATCATTCGTAAGACGGAATCACAGTAGAGAAAGAGAAAGTCGGAATCATTCCGCGGAGAGATCCGAAGTTGTTTGGAGAAAGAATAAAGGAAAAGACCCCAAAAAGTGTTTTCAGATAAATGGGAATTCAAATATACATTTAGTATATGTTAATTATGAATAAATATATTCTAAATAATATTTAGATTACGATTTATAAAGGCTTTTATATTAGGCCAAATCCCTGGAGGGAAATAGCCTAAAAGAAAAGCTGCAGAAAAAGGAAATAGAAATACAGCCAAAAGCCCACGTGGGTGGCAGATACTAGCCACCCGCACGGGGGTGGGTGGCAACCAACCAGCCGCCGGGGGCCAGCCAGCTCAACCCCAGCCCACGCGGGCTCGCGGGGGAGCCAGCAGGCTGCCGGGGTGGCCAGCCGACCCAGGCTGCTTGACGGGCCACGGGCGAAGGCCAACTCGGTCGCGGGGGCATGGGCTGGCCCTCTGGCCGCTGCGCCTCCAGGCCGCCGCCGCGCGGGAGCTCCTGGGCACGAGGTGGGCCGCGCCAAGGCCCACCCGGCCGCCCCTCTCGCCTGGCTGCTGCTGGCCACTTTGGGCTGCTGGCTGGGTCCGGTGAGGTGGCCCATTTGGCCACCTATTGGCCCAGTCGGCTTCCCCTTTTATTTTTGCCCTTTTTCCTTTAATTTTAGTCCCACATGGCTAACCTAATGGGGAGGTCACACCCCCTCCACCTATATAAAGGGGTGCCCATGGGTGGGATGAAACACACAATTTGGAGAAGTCCTTTGGTTGACTTCCTCCTTCCTTCTCTCTCTCTAGCCCTTGTGACCATGGCCCCAAGCATCCTGGACCGACCTTACGTGTATTCATACGCGAGACTGGGTTCCACGCTCAACATACGGCTTGTATCGTATAGCTGGCTAGCAGGTGTTTGTCTCTCATTTAGTAGTTGATATAGCATTTACAACGGAGGGCCCCGAAAGGGGTGTAATAGAGACAACTGTCGGATCTATGTTGTGGTTGGAAAGGTCGTAGTTTAGAAACGGTTCTGTTGCGAAAGCCCTAACAACCACGTAAAACTTGCAATAGAGAAAGTAGAGGAGTCTAACTTTATTTTGCAGGGGGCATGTGATTATGATATGGCATTGGTCGTTACAAAGGTAAAGTAGTTTACTTTTCTGTTACTAAGTAGTATAGTAATAGTCATCGTTCCGATGGACGACCTGGCGGAGGCTTCATGGACTTGGCGTCAAACCAAGGGCAAGATGGAGATCATGCCGGAGCGCTCGATGGAGATCAAGGCGCAAGAAGAAGCACCATATCATATCACATTATACATATGATGTTGATACCTGTTTTACATCTTATTGTGTGCTAGTATTTAGATACTCAACAGTAGCAAATAAGATAATCCCTATTGAATTCCAATGTTCCGTGTTCCCCTTGTGTGTGCACCACCAAGAAAGTTCGTTGGTATGAGGCGCCCTGCGGTGAGTAGGGATCAGACATAACTATGTTCGCATACAGTGGGTGTAAGCCATGTTGCACAACGAATACACACAAGTTAGATTTGGCGAGCCTAGCACGTTAGAGAAGCGTGGCCTCGGAACACAAGAGATCGAAAGATCGAGCATGAGTCACATGGATGATGTGATTGGCATTGTTGAATGTCTACCTTTGATAATGCACTGATGGCCGTGATGATCGGGGGAGGTGTAGAGGATAGGGATCATGTGATCACTAAAATCGTCCAAGGGATGACAATTTTAGTGGAGACCAATTGTAAATTGATCTCTTATTATAAACTTAGTCTAGATGTCTATTTGCAAATATTTTAGTAGACCTTGGCCTATCCCATTGAGGTCCTTTGCGACCATGGGAATATATTGCTTAATATGGAACTTAGCAAAAGGGTCCAACTTCATAGATTAATACCCATGCCTGAGGGATATCCTCGTAAAAGGTGATCTTCTCTTCTTGATACAATAACCATTAGGAGATAATTCGATGACTCTGGAATGTTTGGAGAAACACTTAACAATCTTACATTAGAGTTGAGAACTCTTAGAAGGGCATGATTGCAAATGGAGGTCATGGATAAAAAGGTATATGTAAGATATACAAATTATAAATGTAGTTCTTGTAAAACTTGTTGCAGTTTGCAAAGTATTTGATACTTGTCCTGTTTTGTGAAAACATGAGGATCTACTTGAGAATTGCTGGTTTTGAGGAAACATGACTTGATGACGGCAAGCAAATCAGTTGATGGCCGACATCACCTCTTTACTCAAAGTTTATCATTTGGATTAGTGGACTTGAATATAAATTTGTAATTCCAGTTTGTGCGTCTTGCTTTTGGCGAGACGATTATTCATATGAACAAGTTACAAACCAGTTTGTACTATTTTTATGAACAATACCTTATGGTCACATTGCGATTATAAATAAGTTATTCTCACCACTATGTTAATGATAATAGTTTAAACATTTATAAATGATTAGAGTGCTAAAAGATATCCAAAGTTTAATAATGAAATGACACTATAGTTTAAGTCATTTTGGTTATTGCAGGTTCTTTATGAAAGATCACGGTCCTAGATGCTTAATCTAGAGACTTTGCAAAACCATGCCTCTTGGGCAGAATGACTAAAACTCCGCATTCTGGTAAAACGGTGATATGCGAAGAAATGTTGAATCTTATACATAGTAATGTATCGTATTTTCAACAAACAGTGGAAATCATTGGTTAATTGTGGACTTAAGTGAATAAGCGTATTTACTTAATGAAACATAAGTTTGAAAGGATTTGAATTGTTCAAATGAGTTCACAACAAATGGAGGATATTGAAATTAACAAGAATATGAAGTCACTATGATTTGATCGACACGACTTAAGTATTCAAGTTAAGTTTAGCATAAAAGGGAATTGTTAAAGATGTTTCACAAATTATGATAATTTGATGAATTCAAACTATATTGAAATATCTAAACGTCATAATCAATATGTATTAGATACATATGGTATAATATTATCTCTTATCAGGGTTATAGTTGCCGTTTAGAGTTAGAGATCAAAATAAGCAATCACTCGTTTGAAATACAAAGGAACATCTAAAAGATTCATGGAAACAACACCATAAGTGTTATGGCATGTTCGAGTTTATGGAGATTTCGATAAGTCGAAATCGTGGCGCATAAACAAGTCTTTGTAAAGCATTCTTAGGAAGCTATGAATGCATCTTCCACCGAGGGGCAAACCTGTTGTTGTCCTAAGTTGATGTGTCTTGATGAAGATACAGGTGGAAGAAAGTAAAAGATAAAACAAGGTATTTGACCTTACCTCCTGATTGTTGAGTGCACAGCGGAATTGTTTCGTGAAACCAAACTCTACAAATATAGGAGAAACTATTGATAATGATGATAAAGTTTCAAGTAAATACTTTTACTTAAAGAAAGTAGGATTCAACTATATATTCTACAAGTTTGTGGAATTATATTGTTGATTCACTTGTCATGTTTTGAATAAGACATACCTACGAATTACAAAGAAGCGTGATGGACCTAAGTACGAGAAATGAATGGTCATTGAAATCTTGTCAGAGGAATTCTCGATTTGATGATGATCAAAGAATTTTGGAATGTCCTAGATTATCGAGAGAACCTAGATTTGAGTGGGAGCGTGAAATCGTTTTGTCGCCATACAAATGCTTCAACCCATTATATGATAATGGAGTGAATGTCAAAGTTAGGAAGACATTAACGATTTGCAAAAGACATAATGATCTGGTAAAACAGAACATGAACATGACGTTTTCCATGAGCATGCATGATCTGTAAACGCATATGGTATATGGTTTATACGAGTAAAATGCGAGCTGGATTATTTGTACTCTAATGCAAGTGGGAGACTGAAGGAGATATGCCCTAGAGGAAAATAATAAATAGGTTTTTATTGCCATATCTCAATTAGTTTATAATAGTTTCATATTGTGCTATAACTGTGCCAAGTAGAAACATTGGTACAGGTGTGGTATGAAACAACCAAGTCCCTAGTAGCCTCTATTCATACTAGTTCGTTGGTCATGAGGATGATCTGGGTTTCTAGATCATGGGCATTTATGCCGATTGACAACGGGATCATATCATTGGAGAATGATGTGATTGGACAATCCTCGAAGGATTGTAACACGATCAAGTCATATAGTTCATTGTTGCAACAGCTATACCTAGAATCCTTCTCCTTAGACCGTGAGATGATATCAATCACAGTCTCCTGAGAGTTCTTAGATAGAATCAAGCGCCACTTGGTAATACAGTGGTTATAAAGGTGTGTTCAGTTACTCGGAGGAACCGTAGAGGCAATATATGTCAAGAGCGGGATTTGTTCACCCACATGACGGGTAAAGATACATACGGCCGGCTTGGTGAGATTACATCCATAAATGTTGCAACATGTGACTAGGTCACGGGGATGTAATATCACGGTAACAAGAAAACAGAAATTGTTGTGAACGAGATTGAACAAGGTATGGGATACTGATGATCGGATCTCAGACAAGTTGTATCGAGAAACAAAAGGAAGAGGATGCTACATTTAGCGGTTCAAATGACATTGCCATCAGGAATGCATAGGGGTCACAAGGATATCCCTGGTCCCACTGTTTATCATTGATACAGATCATGTCTAGAGCATTCCCGAGCCATGAGAGGATACACTTAAGGGTATGATAAGAGCGATCATTCATAAGACGGAATCACAGTAGAGAAAGAGAAAGTCGGAATCATTCCACAGAGAGATCCGAAGTTGTTTGGAGAAAGAATAAAGGAAAAGACCTCGAAAATTGTTTTCGGATAAATGGAAATTGAAATATACATTTAGTATATGTTAATTATGAATTAATATATTCTAAATAATATTTAGATTAAGATTTATAAGGGCGACTTTTATATTAGGCCAAATCCCCGGAGGGAAATAGCCTAAAAGTAAAGCTACAGAAAAAGGAAATAGAAATACAGCCAAAAGCCCACGTGGGCGGCAGATACTTGCCGCCGCACAGGGGTGGGTGGCAACCAACCAGCCGCCGGGGGCCAGCCAGCTCAACCCCGGCCCACGCGGGCTCACGGGGGAGCCAGCAGGTCGCCGGGTATCCAGCCCACCCGGGCTGCTTGACGGGCCACGGGCGAACGGCGGGAGCCCACCCGGGCGAAGGCCAACTGGGTCGCGTGGGTGTGGGCCGGCCCGCTGGCCGCTGCGCCTCCAGGCCGCCGCCGCGCGGGAGCTCCTGGGCGCGAGGTAGGCCACGCCAAGGCCCACCCGGCCACCCCTCTCGCCTGGCTGCTGCTGGCCATTGTGGGCTGCTGGCTAGGTCCGGTGAGGTGGCCCATTCGGCACCTATTGGCCTAGCCGGCTTCCCCTTTTATTTCTGCCCTTTTTCCTTTAATTTTAGTCCCACATGGCTAACCTAATGGGGAGAGCACACACCCTCCGCCTATATAAAGGGGTGCCCATGGGTGGGATGAAACGCACAATTTGGAGAAGTCCTTTGGTTAACTTCCTCCTTCCCTCTCTCTCTCTCTAGCCCTTATGACCATGGCCCCAAGTCTGGACTGAGTGATCGAGGCACACCTGCAGTATGCCATTGCGCTGCATGGGTTCCTAGCCAAATATCAACTTTCACACTCCCGGCAGGATCAGGGGGCTGGAGGTCTCATCGTGCACTGGATGTGTACGAAGACACGAGGCACAACACTTGGGGCGCTTAAATGCCGTGAGCCGGAGCTGCTACACGATGAAGATGAAGAAGGAACAAGGGGTGACCTGCGAGGAGCTTCGTGACCTTGAGGTCGGCTACGAGTACGACTACTTCAACCACATTCCCCACGGAACGTTAACCGTGTATGGTCTACAAGGGTATGTATTCTCTACGCATTGGCCATTACTGCATTACTACATAGATAGATCCTAGGCAGTTTGGGGTTCCATCGTAGGAAAAAAATTGTTTTCTGTTGTGATCCCCTTAAGAAAGGAAGAAGCTGGCCGAAGATGATCCACATAAGGGCAAGATCCTCACACACCCTTCGGACGCTAGCCAGTGGAATGCGCTGGACATTGACTTTCCAGACTTCGGGGGCGATCCAACGAACGTCAGACTTGGTATGAGCACCGATGGACTCAATCCGTTTGGCAACCAGAGTAGCACACATAGCACCTGGCCCATGTTTGTATGGCCGTACAACCTCCCTCCCTGGCTGTGCACCAAGTAGAGATACGTACACATGTGTATTCTGATTCAGAGGCCAAAACAACTAGGTATCGACATGCATCTGTATCTCCGGCTGCTGAAGGAAGAGTTAGCCACGCTGTGGGAGACGCCAGCCCATACGTGGGACGCATACACAGGAGATTATTTCCCTATGAGAGCCGCGCTGGTCACGATGGTGCAGGACTATCCAGGTTACGCATACGTGTCTGTCCAGGTGAACCATGGACACAAAGCATGTGTCAAGTGCATGGATAAGACCCCGCATCTCCAGCTATCAAGGGATCCCGGGTCATCGAAGACCGTGTTCCAACGGACTCGAATGTGGCTTCCAAAGGATCACGCGTGGAGAAAGCATAGAGATCTGTTCGATGGCAAAGTAGAGATCAAAAAAGCCCCACGTTCGAGGAGTGGAGAAGTGATCCAAGATATGTTGGACAACTGGGAAGAGTGCCCTTTGCCGGGAAAGAAGCGTCCGAGGACGAAACCGCTGCATGGTGTGTGGAAAGCTAGGCCTATTTTCTGGGATCCCATACTACAAATACCTCCACACGCCCCATAGCCTTGATGTCATGCACATCACGAAGAACGTGCGCGAGAGGCTGCTTGCCACTATCATCAACATGTCGGACAGGACCAAAGACGGGCCGAAAGTAAGGAACGACCTGATGGAACTTGGCATCAAGGAAGAACTTCATGAGACGCCGCCGCCCGATGATGATGATGATGATACGGCACATGAAGATACTCAAGGTCACCGCAAAAGAGTTAAGAGGGGAATTGCAGTGTTTCCGGCTGCCTGCTTCACCCTAAGTGAGCAGGAGCTTGAGTAGTTTTTCAACTGCCTCCTAGGAGTCAAAGTTTCTTACGGTTACTTGGGGAACATAGGCAGATATCTGGACAAAGCAAAGAAGAGGTTCAGTGGGATGAAGTCTCACGACTGTCACGCGCTAATGACGTAGATACTTCCCGTTGCGATCCAAGGGATAATGGACGAGCACATCTGTGAGACGCTGTTTGGCCTCTACAACTTCTTCAACGTCATCTCGAGGAAGTCGATTGGCTTGAAGCAGCTCGACACACTACAAGATGAGATCGTTGTGATACTATGCGAGCTCGAGATTTACTTCCCGCCTGCATTCTTCGACATCATGGTCCATCTACTCGTCCATGTCATGGATGACATCATTTATCTCGGGCCGACATTCCTGCACAACATGATGTCGTTTGAAAGGCTTAACGGTGTTATCGAAGTATTCATACGTAACAGGTCCCGTCTAGATGGAAGCATTGTCAAGGGCTTTCTGACCTACGAGTGCGTCTCTTTCTGCCAGAATTATCTACGCACCGACCCGGACGACTGGGATGACCCTGTTGGTCTACCCAAAAGGACGCACCTTGGCAGGCTCGCTGGATATGGCCACTGCGAGGGCTTTCGCACCATGCATGTTGGCACGAAGGGTCGACGTGATGACTTTGACAGGGCACACCGAGTCGCGCTACAACACATCGAATTGGTCGATCCTTGGGTGGAAGAGCACAAAAGCTTAATCGAGCAGAAGTTCATTGACCTTGGTCGCCTGAGGAAGAAGGGAGACGTAACAAGAGAGCACAACTCTAGCTTCACGGCTTGGTTCAAGAAGAAGCTTCAAGACAATCCTCCCGCAGACCCGCAAACGCCTTCTACGGAGGATGAAAAACTAATTTTCGCCTTGTCAAATGGCCCCGGGCACAACATGAGGACATATCAGGCATACGACATCAACGGGTATAGATTCTACACCAAGAAAAGGGACATGAGCAACAAATATCAGAACTTAGGAGTAACGATGTTATCCTATACCGATGACGAAGCCACCATCAAGGAACGATTTTTCAGAAGGATCGAGGAGATCTAGGAGCTCGACTATGCTGGAGAGTGATGACCCACAAGTATAGGGGGTGTATCGCAGTATTTTCGATAAGTAAGAGTGTCGAACCCAACGAGGAGCAGAAGGTGCTGGCTAGTGGTATGGATCAGGAATTCTCTGCAAATACTTAGCAAACGGATTTTTAGGGGTTTTTGATAAAGCAAGCAAACAAAGTACGAGTAAACAAAATACAGTAGGAATAAATGCAGCAAGTGGCCCAATCCTTTATGCAGCAAAGGACAAGCCGGTTGTATTTCTATAGATGACCAAACGTTCTCGAGGACACATGGGAAGACTGTTAAGTGCTTTCGCTTCATATAGTCGATTAATCTTCTTTAGCTTGCTAAGTGTTGTGTGGGTGAACCTGTGCTAATGTACCGCCCCATCCAAGACTAATACATACTTGTGATTATACCCCTTGCAAACATCCGTAAGTACAAGAAAGTAATTAAGGTAGAAACCTAACCACAGCTTTAAACTCTAAGACCCTTACGTCCCTTGTGCAATGGTTTCCTAACGGGGGTTCATGTTTCTGTCACTCCGGCAACCCCTACGATTAGTAGCCAAATACACAATGCATTCCCCTAGGCCCATATAGGTGAAGTGTCATGTAGTCGACGTTCACATGACACCACTAGAAGAAGTACACCACAACTTAAATAACAATCTATCGAATCTTTCTCAACGCAACTCCACTACTAACAACAAGACTTCTCCCATGTCCTCAAGAACAAAACGAACTACTCACAAGACATCATATGGATCATGATCAGAGATGGAATAATGATGTATAACAATCTGAACATAAACAATAATTCAATGGTTCACTCAATAGCATCAACTACATAGAGTAATCAACACCGGGAAAGTTTCCCCTATGAACTATGGCAAGATTCAACCAATTGTTACAGCAATATGGAGATGGTGATGAGGGTGCTGCTGGTGATGATGGTGGTGATGATGATGATGATCCCGATGAAGTCCAGCTTGATGGTGGTGTTGATGGCAACGATCTCCCCTCTCCGGGAAGGAATTCCACCGACAGAAATCTGTCTGCCGGAGAGATCTTTCTCTCTTGGTGTTTTCCGCCCCGCAAAGGCGGCGGAATCTTTCTGTGGTCGCTCCCCGAGTCTTAGGGTTTCGGGAGGATGATATACGCCAGAGGGGAGAGGCTGCAGTGGGATGATGACACACAAGTATAGGGGGTGTATCGCAGTATTTTCGAGGGAAGTGAAACCCAATTTATTGATTCAACACAAGGGGAGCCAAAGAATACTTATCAGTCTTAACAACTGAGTTGTCAATTCAGCTGCACCTGGAAATAATCTTGCTCACAGCAGTTTATCAGTAGCAACAGTTTTGTAGTAGGAATAGTAAAGTAACAATAGTAGTAAAACAAAGACAATAGTAACAAAAGCAGTAAACAGTGGGATTCGAGTGCGGTAGGCATAGGGATGGATGGACGGGCGTTGCATGGACAAGACAACTCACATAGCAATCAGAACATAGGGGAATTGCAGATAAATAAGATAAAGCACCCAAGTACTAGACAATCCTAGGCATGTGTTCCATAAATAGGCATACGTGCTCGCAATGAGAACTTGCACAACATCTTTTGTCCTGCCAGCCCGTTTGCAGCGGGGCCTCTAGGGAACTACTGGCAATTAAGGTGCTCCTTTTAATAAAGCACCGGAGCAAAGCATTAACACTCTGTGAACACATGTGATCCTCACATCAAAGCCTTTCCCTTCCGGCTACCCCGATTTCTGTCACTTCGGGACCATAGGTTCCGGACAATGACGTGTGTATACAACTTGTAGATAAGACCCCAAACAATACTATCATGATGAATCAATAATAAGTTCAGATCAGAAATCATGGCACTCGGGCCCTAGTGACAAGCATTAACCATAGCAAGTCGCAACAAAGTCATAAAGCACTAATAAAAGATACTAGGCACTATGCCCTAACAATCTGATGCCATTACATGAACGATCTCATCCAATCCCTACCATCCCCATAGCCTACAGCGGGGGATTACTCACTCATAGATGGGGGAAACATGGATGGTCGATGGAGAAGCGATGGTGATGATGATGGCGATGATCTCCTCCAATTCCCCGTCCCGGCAGGGTGCCAGAACGGAGTTTCTAGTGCTGTTTCGTAGAATCTGGTGGTGGCGGCGGAGCGGAACTCCTTCTGGAAAAACGTCGAACCCCCCAAAGTTTTTAGGTCAGAAGGCTTCTTATAGGTGAAGAGGGAGACCGAGGGGGTGCCTGGGGCCACCACACCAGGCCCTGGCGGGGCCAGGCCTAGCCCGCGCTTGGGGGGGTGTGGCCAGCCCCTGGCCCTCCTCCGTCTCGTATTCTGGCTCCGTGAGTCTTCTGGAAAAATAGGCACTTTGGCTTTTGTCCCGTCCAATTCCGAGAATATTCACTTTCTGACTTTACTGGAACCAAAAACAGCAGAAAACAGGCAGCTGGCACTGTGGCTCTTGTTAATAGGTTAGTCCAAGAAATCATATGAAAAGTACTCCAAAGTGTGGACAAAACACAAGAAAGTGTATAAAACCAAGCATGGAGCATCAAAAATTATAGATACATTTGCAATGTATCAACATCCCCAAGCTTAACTCCTGCTAGTCCTCGAGTAGGTAAGTGATAAAAAGAATAATTTTTGAGGTGACATGCACCATCAAAGACTTGATGAAAGTATTTGTAAAACATTCAAAGCTAGGATCATAGTACTTCAATCACAACATGAAAGACAAAGTTCTAGCAATAAGATATAGCAACTAAGATGCAACATGAAAAGGCACAAATAAAAGATTCATGAATAACAATGCTTTGCAAGACGTTTGTTTGTTTCACATAAAGAAAACAAAGCATAATAGTATTCAGCTTGTCCCTCAATACAGTAGCAAATATAAATGCATAGGACACCTTCAAAGTTCATAAGGGTGACTAGATACAATAGTTTAAAACAAGTAATATCAAGTTATGCATCAATCAACTAGTCTTGGGACAATGCACATAGAACTAAGAATGGCCACTATTCTCTCAAAGTAGTGCATAAAGATAGAAGGTGGAGACTCAATATAATGGTGGAAGAAAGGCCATTTGTAAAAGGAAGTAGGGATTCAAGTATCATAAAGAGCTTCCAAAAATTATGATGCTTAAAGCTTTCAGCTCTCATTTCCCCTATCATAAGAATCTTGAAGTGATTAAGGTTAAAGTGAACAAACTATGGTGTACATGCTTGACGAAGTATAAGTCAGAAATCTCATGTCCCTTGTATACGAGGGCCGCTACTCATGCTACTCAAGTTTAGTCACCGGTAAGTTCTTGTCATCGTAAGTACATGTGTATCATTGAGAACCGCCAACAGGGTACCCCTTGCCCGATGATACGGAAGAATCCCCATATCAAAATGACAAGGCAAGCTGACAACGAGCATCTCAGCATTCTTCTTATTTACCATGGGAATATGGTGCTTTTTTTTCTTTCTTTCCTCTTTTCATAGTATCTCTTTTTTTTATTTTTCTCTTTTTTCTCAATATAGGACTCTTTTTTTATAAGAAGAATGCTTCATAGACAGCTCATTATGGTTATGCTGCAGGTTTCCACCATGTCAGCATGGATTAGACCAGCGGCCCAGGCATTTCTCTAACACATATACATAACTCCATGGACTTACAAGCTCCCCTTTCATTTCACACCGACGACATCCATATACAAAAGAGCATGATATTAACTAGGTACAAGTACCAAGTGCAATGTTGAAAGCGTTCCCCATGACAGCATGGTTCTGCTAATTCCCGACAAATAAGTGCAAGCATATACAACATAGAAGACACAATGGTTCAAGTTTATTAGGGGCAAAAAGTAAAGTGTGCCATCAAGTTCGTGAGAGCTTTAATCACTAGTTTTCTCATAACAAGTGGAAGGTAAACAAAAGCATGAATATACTTGGAATACCATAAGCTAGTAGGTAGGTATGGTGGACTCTTTGGAAAAACTTGGTTTAGGGAGTTGGATGCATGAGTGGAACTCATACTTGGTGGTGGAGGCTAGAAAAAGACTGGGAGCGACAAACTAAGAGAGCAATAATGGCCATAATCATGCAGAGCGACAAAACATCATTGATCAAAGCATAAAGTGATACTACAAGTTGAAAATGAAAGGATCATAAAGGCTATGGTGACTTGAGATAGTCATAACATGGTGTGAGCATGTGCCAAGTCAACCCAAATAAAACATCAAAGGAGAATACCACTATATTATGCTTTAATATGCTAAAACAATGCATGATTCATCCAAAGCACATTAAGCAATCTCAATTGTTTATAACAAGTCATGCTACAGCAACGAATACTAAGCATAAAGCCAAAACAATATCAAGCATGGCATGACAAAGCATAGGCCACGGTCAAAAACAAGCTCTCTTTACCACTTAAGCATGAACTTTCCTACTCTTTTCCAAACCAAACCAAACCATCTGAACACCAATGTATGAAAGGGGAGGTCCAACCAATTTATTCAGAAAACTAAGCAAACCACGCAAACTAAAAACCAAAATGAAAACGAAAAAGAAGACGCTCCAAGAACAACACAACTGTGCATGAAACAATAAAAATGAAGTGTTTGGAAGAAACCTGGGATTTTTATTGATGAAGAAGGGGATGCCTTGGGCATCCCCAAGCTTTGACGCTTGTACTTCTTGGATATTTCTTGGGGTGACACGCGTGGCATCCCCAAGATTGATCTTTAGTCCATCCTTCATCTCGTTACTCATTCCTTCCATACACCTGAAAATTTTCCTTCATACAAAACTTCACACAATCTCATTAGCAACATTAGTGCACTTAAGATAAATAAGTCTTAAGGTTCAGTTCTAACACCAAATAAACTTCCATTAGAACACTAGCTACTGTAGCACTTCCCTCAAAAAGCTCAATCACCCAAAAGGACTCAAGAAGGAACCAACAAGAAGCAAATGCAGAAAATGGCAGAAATCTGTCAAAACAGACCAGCAGGTAAAGACGAATTTTTTCGAAGACCTTCTATTGATCAACTCAAAAAGTGTTGAACTAACTAAAGTTAGATAACAACCTGGGTCAGAAGCACAAACAATTACAGCTCAATCCGACATACAGATCTCTCTCACGAATTTTTACGGTGAAGCACAGAAATCTGTTTCGGGACAGCAACTTTCCCAATCATTACTTCTCTCTCATTAGAGGTTACTCTTGGCACAAAAAGCAAATAAAAAGGATAAGGAGAGGTTATTACAAAGGTAATAACTTCCAAGACTCATCTAAAACTCTTGGGTTATCTCCCAACAAGTACTTTTCTTTAACGCCTTTAAGTTAGGCATAAGCAAAAACATAGAATGGATAGAGTAGAAGTAAGCGAAGATAATGATGGTGAAAACATTGTTTTGTTCAATGGAATCCTTTTGTTAACAAGGTTGATCAGGTCTTGTTACCAAAATAATTTCATATGAGACAAAACTTTGTATTTCACTAATGATTATGTTACCTCAACCTTGATAGCAATGGTCCCAATCATAATAGTTTCAAAATTTTCTCTTGGTATGGGACAATATATTTATCCAACTTGAATGCCCTTAACATGTTCAATTGAATTCAAACCATAAGTCCTTTCAATCTTCTTGGGGAAATAGACAGTATGTTCCTTGTCATTAACATTGAAGGTCACCTTTCCTTGATTACAATTAATAACAGCTCCTGCAGTATTAAGAAAAGGTTTCCCAAGAATAATAGACATATTATCATCTTCAGACATTTCAAGCACAACAAAATCAGTTAATATCAAGCAATTATGAGCAACCTGAACAGGTACATCCTCACATATACCCACAGGAATAGTGGTAGATTTATCAGCCATTTGCAAAGATATATCAGTTGGTATAAATTTTTCAAGTTGAAGCCTCTTATAGAGAGAGAAAGGCATAACACTAACTCCAGCTCCCAAATCACACAAAGCAGTTCTAACATAACTATTCTTAATAGAGCAAGGGATAGTTGGAATCCCTGGGTCTCCAAGTTTCTTAGGAACCTTACCATTGAAGGAATAATTAGCAAGCAAAGTAGAGATTTCTTCATTAGGGATCTTCCTTTTATTCGAGACAATGTCCTTCATATACTTTGAGTAAGGAGGAAATTTAATAGCATCAGTCAAAGGAATTTGCAAGAATAAAGGCTTCATCCACTCACAAAACTTATTATAGTGTTCATCTTCCTTTGACTTGTGTTTCTTATCAGGGAAAGGCATAGGTTTTTGGACCCAAGGTTCTCTTTCACTACCATATTTCTTAGCAATAAAATCTTCTTTGGTGTATTTAGTAGTCTTAGTGTGGTTTTCAGGTTCTTCTTCAACTTTTTCTTCATTAGGAACTTCATTTTCTTCATTACCACTTTCAGTTTGAGCATCAGAGATAGATATACTATTAGGATCTATAGCAGGTTCAGAGGGTTCTACAATAGTTTTATGTTTCTTTTTCCTTTTTTTACGAGTAGAACCACTATTTTCAGCTTGTTGAGAATCCTGCTCAATTCTTTTGGGATGCCCCTCAGGATATAGAGGATCCCGGGTAGCAGCACCACTTCTAGTTCTAATTTCATAAGCATGTTTTTCTTTAGCAGCATTAACTAGCAAGTCGTTTTGCACTTTAACAAGTTGATCTATTTGAGTTTGAACCATTTTAAAGTGTTTAACAATCATTTTAACATCATTAGAGGTTCTTTCCACAATATCTTTCAACTCAACAATAGCTCTAGTGTTTTCCATGAGATGATTTTGCACCCTTTTATTAAAGTTATCTTGCTTAACAATAAAGATATCAAATTCTTGTAAGCATTGATCAGGAGGTTTCAAGTAAGGGATATCACCTTCATCAAAGTGTTGGAGAGAGTGTACCTCAATAGTGGGTGAATAGGGAATAGGCTTACATAATTCTTCTGTAGGAGGTTTTCTTGACATCTGCAGCTTTAATTAACTTCTCCTTAAGACATTTCTTAGCTTCCTTCATCACTTCATCATTTAATTCAATAACCCCCTCTTCTTTGATGTTGGAATAGGCACCGGAATAGATGGTTCAGGTACAATTACTTCAGCTATAGCTTGTTTAGGAGGAGTCCAATCTTCATAATTCTTGCTTATTTTAGCCATTAATTCCTCAGCTTCCTTAGGAGTCCTATTCCTGAAAACACAATCAGCACAACTATCTAGGTATGTCCTAGATTCTTCGGTTAGTCCATTATAAAATATATCAAGTAGTTCATTCTTAGGTAATGGACTTCCAGCCTGTGCATGAATCAAAGCACAAAACCTTGCCCAAGATTCGGGCAATACCTCTTTTTCTCCCTGTTTAAAATCAAAAAGTTCCTGCAAAACAGCATGTCTAGCACTAGGAGGAAAATATTTCTGCAGGAAAGTATTAAACAAGCATTCAGGGCTATCAATAGATCCAGGAGGTAAATTACCAAACCAAGTTTTAGCTTCTCCTTTCAGTGAAAAGGGGAAAATCTTAGCAACAAAGTAAGTACGCATTTTAATATCATCAGAAAACAAGCCACTCATGGTAGAAAGTTCATTCATATGTGCTACCGCACTTTCATTCTTAGTCCCACAAAAAGGTTCTTTCTTGATAATAGCTATGTAGGATAGATCGAGAGAGAAATCATAATCTTCATCTATAATGTTTATGGGAGAAGCACCAAACTTAGCAGCAGGAGATAATTTGGGTCTAATAGTACGTCTCTCAAGGAGATTCTTAGCAGCGCTCCTATCATGGGTGTTCCTACATTCTTCAATAAACTCATTAGTCATCTCAACATAATCTTCTTCAGCATCATAACTCTCACTAGACTCAGGTGAGCTAACAGGTGTAGCAGTGTTTTCATTAGGAGTTTCGGTATTTCCAACTATAATTCTAGCAATCGTAGCATCTAGGAAAGTACCTAATGAACCACTCTTATCAAGCACAGTAGAAGCAGCATCATAAGCATCGGAAGTTTCAGATTCAGCAGTAGTAGCAGTGTGTGTAGCATGTGTATGTGGTGGTGTAAGGAACTTACTCAGAACAGACGGTGAATCAAGAGCAGTAGAGGTGTTCAGAACCGTACCTCTTCTTGTAGTGGATGGTAAAATAGGAACCTTGCCATCACGAGACTTACCCATGATGGATGGAAAGCGGTGAACAATAGAGAATCCAAGTGAACTTGATAAATAAAGCTATGCTCCCCGGCAACGGTGCTAGAAAATAGTCTTGTTGACCCACAAGTATAGGGGGTGTATCGCAGTATTTTCGAGGAAAGTGAAACCCAATTTATTGATTCGACACAAGGGGAGCCAAAGAATACTTATCAGTCTTAACAACTGAGTTGTCAATTCAGCTGCACCTGGAAACAATCTTGCTCACAGCAGTTTATCAGTAGCAACAGTTTTGTAGTAGGAATAGTAAAGTAACAACAATAGTAAAACAAAGACAGTAGTAACAAAAGCAGTAAATAGTGGGATTCGAGTGCGGTAGGCATAGGGATGGATGGACGGGCGTTGCATGGACAAGACAACTCACATAACAATCAGAACATAGGGCAATTGCAGATAAATAAGATAAAGCACCCAAGTACTAGACAATCCTAGGCATGTGTTCCATAAATAGTCATACGTGCTCACAATGAGAACTTGCACAACATCTTTTGTCCTGCCAGCCCATTTGCAGCGGGGCCTCTAGGGAACTACTAGCAATTAAGGTGCTCCTTTTAGGTCAGAAGGATTCTTATAGGCGAAGAGGGGGACCAAGGGGGTGCCTGGGGCCACCACACCAGGCCCTGGCGCGGCCAGGCCTAGCCCGCGCCTGGGGGGTGTGGCCAGCCCCTGGCCCTCCTCCGTCTCGTATTCTGGCTCCGTGAGTCTTCTAGAAAAATAGGCACTTTGGCTTTTGTCCTGTCCAATTCCGAGAATATTCATTTTCTGACTTTCCTACAACCAAAAACAGTAGAAAACAGGCAGCTAGCACTGTGTCTCTTGTTAATAGGTTAGTCCAAGAAATCATATGAAAAGTACTCCAAAGTGTGGAAAAAACACAAGAAAGTGTATAAAACCAAGCATGGAGCATCAAAAATTATAGATACATTTGCAATGTATCATGGGCCAGGGCGGCCACACAACTCCCAGGTGTGGCCTAGGCATGCCCGCGCCATGGGGTGGTGTGGGCCCCCTGTGGCCCACCTCCACTCCATCTTCTGGCATCCTGAGTCTTCTGGAAATATAGGATTTTCCGTATAGTTTCCCGGATTTTCTGATCTTCGCGAATTTTGCCTCCAAACAGCACCTTTTCCATCAGAATCCTGACTACAGCGGTCCATGCTCCAAAATTCATCAACCATGCAAAAATAGATGAAATAACATAAGTATAACCTCTCAATACGAAATATATCAATGAATAATAGTGAATTAAGACATAGAATAGTTATGCAAAATGGACGTATCAGAGAGAAGGTGCCAATGTTTCGTGTTAGATGGGCCAAAAGCATCCAAAAAGAGGGTCGGTATTTCACCACCATGGTTATACCCGATGCCTCCGCGAAGAACACCTCCACAAAAAATGAGCCATGGGTACTCGCGAGCCAAGTTGACTAATGTTTCTTCATCACTGACCCGTGAAAGCCAAGCCGTGTTGTCGTGGGGAGGGGCAAGAGGAGCATCATCAGAATGGATGGACCCCCCCCCCCCCAACGAGCAAGACTTGGAAAAGAACGGTGATCCGAAGATCGAAGAGGAATTCTAGAAGTACTTTGACAAGCCGACTGCTGCAGAAAAAGGAAGACCACCCTACCTACTAAAGGTTGTCCGTTCACAAGAAACCTTAACCTTTCTAGGCTAAAGTATTCAACCGCGAGGAAGAAGGGAAAGAATATTGCAAAGAGACGCTAGATTTGTGAAGCATATTGGTGTGTATGGATATTGCCTATGTACTTGTAAATGGATGTCCTTGTTTTAAATAAATTAATAATTGCCTATGTACTTGTAAATGGATGTCCTTGTTTTAAATAAATTAATAATTGCCTATGTACTTGCAAATGGATGTCCTTGTTTTAAATAGATTTGTGAATGTTAAACTTGATTACTATTTGTTACAAAATATACTAGATATTAATGACAAGTATTTTGGCTAAGTGCCAAATACTAAAAAAATTGAGAGAGCCAGGAATCGAACATGGCTGCTCCAGCAATAGCAGATGCAGCACAGCGTCAACAACCACTACAGTAGCCTTGTGTTGTTAACATAGATCAGGGCATCATGGTTTTTGGCTAAGTGCCAAATACCAATGGCGCATATTAGGCAATATGCGCCACAGATATTTGACACTTAGCCAAAAACGATCGGCCAAAAATTGTGAGGCAACCAGGAATCGAACCTAGATGCCCCAACCCAGGTTTTGCCCCATGAGTCGAACCACTGCGGTAAGCCTGTGATATTGTCACATATGAGGGCGTCGCCTTATTTGACTAAGTCTCTCATATCAATGGCGCATATTGAAAAATATGCGCCACGGTTAGCCAAAAAACCGATCGGCCTCTCTCCCTTTCTTCTCACTCTCACTGTCTCATATCAATCCCCTTTCTTTAATCTCACTCGAACCCTAGCATGCCAGAGGATTCGCCCTGCCGCCACCAGAGCAGTCGTCGCTGGTAAGCCTCCCCAACCTCTCCCCCTCCCCTCCCCCTCCCCCTCCCTTCCCCTAATCTCGATCCCGTCCCCTTGCTAGGAGCGCCACCCCGTCCCCTTGGAGCAACCAGGAGGAGAAGGAGCACGAGGAGTACCGCCGATGAGGAGAAGGGCCGCGTGTGCAACCGACGAGGAGGAGAAGGGCAGCGTCGCACGCACCACCAACAAGGAGCACGGTCACCATCGCGAAGAGCTCGTCACGGTCACCGTCGCCGCCTCCCTCGATTGCTCGCTGTCAAGACACAATCAACGAGCTCCTCTCGGTGAGCCCTCTCTTTCCCCTCTCTCCCTCTGGCAGTAGCTAGGTCCCTGCCTCAGTAATGGGTTCTAGGGTTTCTAGAACATTCTTAGTCCTAGGTCCTCGTTGCATCGAGATGGCTCAATTTCGTTGGGTTGTTTGGTTGGGGGTTGAGGAATTTTGTGATTTCGTCCTGATGCTGGCAATGTGACATGTTTTGGTACTGTATTTTTTTGGCATATCACCTTGTGTAATGGATTATCTACAGGTGAATATCTTTTTTGTGATTTACTAAAGAAAATTTCATCTAGTTAACTGTCTTTGGCAATTAACTAGTTAACTGTCTTAGACAGTTAACTAGCACTTGCCACAAGAGGAGCCATATGTGAAGCTCTGTTTTATCCTCTTCTATCACTGGCACTTCGCACACACAAAAAAGTACTGGATTGCTTTGGATAGATAAGTCGTAATGTAGCAACTTGGATTCTTTAACTGAAGGGAAAGTGACCTCTGATCAATGATTAGCTGTAAAACTGCTGCAAAGTATTATGCCCCTGCACCAAGTCATATGCACCACCTGCCTTGGTTGAAATGGGCTGCATTATTCTTTTCTGGCTTTCTTGTTGCTTTGTGAATTCCGTGTTAGTAGAATATACAGGCTCTTGGATTATTTATGTCAAATAGAATTCAGTGTGCAAGCAATAGTAGGCATGGCATGCTGGCGACACTCTTGTGATTTATTTAAGGATTAGTTCCAAGTGATACTAGATGATGATAGGATATCCTAATGATCCAAATGATGATGTGACTGCATATCTCACCAACCTTAGCTGGGGCCAATATTATGATTTCACACGGATTTTGGTCTTCAGGACTTGATACATGTTACTGCTAGAATGCTACTAGATGTAACCGTGATTACTATTTGTTCCCAATGCACATATTGGGAATGATTAATGTATGGATCTGCTAGGCATTCAGAACAAAATATATTGTATTTATGAGTGAATATCTTAGTCAAATCTTCATGTACGGTACTGTACTTAGGCCTAGATTCAGTTAGTTGTGGGTAACTTAACATTATGGTGAATTGACAATCAACAGCTGTAATTATGTATCCCCTGGGTTCCACGGTTCATGTCAAACTTTTTTCCGTATACTAGGGTTTTTAGTTTTGAAGTGGCCGGTCCTTTCTCTTCAAAGAACCTCCAAGTTTTTAGGGTTTTGTAGTAGCTGTTTTTGTGGGTTCTGATACCTATCTGTTGGAAGAAGAGGAACAACTTCTTTGCTTGCTCTTTTTTGTCCATCTTCCTCTGGAATTAATCATTTTGCCAAATCTTGTTTAATGCATTATTCTTTATGTTGTACTCACTTATTATTTCACTTGTTTGTGTGTAGATCAACTGCAGCTTTGGACCAGGTTCGGCTGCTAAAAGTAAGTAGACTCTGTTCTTAGATGAGTTCTCCCATGTTGTTAGTATTGTTGATGCTTGATAGATAGCACGCCTGGTAATATATGCTTGTGGTACATGTCCTTTTCCTCTATGTTAGTTAGTTGTGAAGAGCGCACCAACATGTCCAGCATCATCAAAGATTCACTTATGCACAAGTTTTAGGAGGTTTTGTAGAGTTCTTTCTGGGTTCAGATGACCCATCTGCTGAAAAACGAGGTCCTTTTCTTGTTTCTGTTCCATCTTTGTTGGGTACATCACTGAGGACTGAGGATTCCATACAGACAATGCTCCTTTTTCTGCATATTCCTCCACATTTAGCATCCCTTCCTTTTGTGCCTTTTTCTCTGGGTTCTCTAGTTCATGTCACGTTTTTGTGTGTATAATAGGGTTTTTAGTTTTGTAGTGGCCAGTCTTTTCTCTTCAAAAGACAAGTTTTTAGTTTCTTCTTCTTCATTAAGAAAATTATTGCATATTACTTGCTCTCGAATGCCTCTACTGAATATGCATTCCCTTTCACAATCAGAATTTGAAAGTTGCATAAGAAACAACTAGTTAATAGTATCAAGCTACCTGCTCAAAAAGGTGGTAGAGTGCTAGGAAGGTTTTCTTCTTGGCAAGGTCTCCA
This sequence comes from Avena eriantha, assembly GCA_910589775.1. Classification (NCBI taxonomy): domain Eukaryota; kingdom Viridiplantae; phylum Streptophyta; class Magnoliopsida; order Poales; family Poaceae; genus Avena; species Avena eriantha. The sequence goes on along the minus strand of OU342741.1, from coordinate 6,437,266 downwards.
GAAGCCCCAAGTATAACGATAGAGAGGGTATACCACTGATGATTTTTCTCGAGTTCCAACTACTTGCATGAAAATATAACAATAAATAAGGCCTGAGAAGTTTAAAATTAATCCAAGTGTCAACATAACTGCATATTCATATAGGAAACTATCTGTGATTTTCTCTGCAAGCAAAAAAACTATACAATGTTACTGGTTACATCATATTCTTCACTTATGAATCTATCTGATTGTATTTTATATATCTTTTATAGTACATAATACTAAATAGCACTATATTGGTTACTTTAGATAATATAAAACGGTTTTATCTGTCCCCAACTAATGAGCTCTGCTCCATTGCACTATATTACATCGTGGGGGTACAATTTGGTGATGTGTGTTACAGGGGTTTTACTGTGCAGATCTGGGGATATCAATCTGGTATCGTGCAGATCCATATGCTCCAAGTTATATTTGCTGTTTTTGCTCTATGTATATGTGTGATTGGATGGTTGTGATCAATTTTGTATGAAAACTGTTGCAGGGAATTCATTTGAGTTGCCCATTTCTCCCAAAGTGTTGATTCACTTCCGTTTTGGTTGAGAAATGGGCACTCCTAGGTCAAAAAAATAGCAAAGGTCATGCCGAATTTTTTGGTCGACTCTAACTTGTACTAATTACATTGTTGCATTTTTTCTATGAAGAGCAAACATGTTGAGTAGAGACAAAGACGTCGAGGCTGGCCCTTCTCAGCCCATGAGTGTCGAAGAACGAGCAAGAAGAGCCAACCTCAAGTTTTGGCGGTTTGGCGATGACTTAAGCGGGTCCGACGAGGAGGCCGAAGCTACGGATCACGATGAAGTTGACGAGGAAGCCCAAGCTGCAGACCAAGAAGATGACGAGGAGTCTGAATATGAGGAGGAGGCCGAAGATGGCAACGAAGACGGAAGCAGTAATGGTGACGAGGAGGCCGAAGCAAGTCATGGCGGTGAAGGCGTGGACGGCGATGGCGCCTCCCCGCCCGCTAGGAAGAATAAGAATAAGGCGGAAAGGCAGGAGAGGACGCTGACAAAACTCGGCACCAACCACGTAGAGTTCACCCTTGTGAAACCGGGTGGCCAACCCTTGGAGCCTGCGAAGCTTGCTGCTGAGTACGGCCTACAAGTCGGGTGCATCGTGCGAGAGAGCATGAGCATCAACCAGAAGGACATAAGAAAGAACAAACGGTTGCGAGAGCTCCTCATTCAGAAGCTTCACAAATGGTACAAGTTCCCAGATGAGTATGATAACCAAAATCTCAAAGGGAACAAGGTAAACAAGTTAGCCCTCACGAGGATGAGCACCGCCTTGAGCAGCTGGAAAGGCCGAGTGAAGTGGAGGATTAACGAGGGTAAAGGATGGGAGGAGGTAAAGAAGGCCGAGTCGATGCTCGACGAAGATGAATTCATCAAGTTCAAGGCGGACTGCACTTCACCGGAAGGTCAGGAATGGACCGATTGGGGGAGGAGTATGCGGGAGCTGAACATAGGTAACCAACGTTGCGAAAGCAACGGTTACCGAGGAAAAAAGGCCGTTTGGGCAAAGGAGGACGCCGAGTATGCCCGTCTAGGTAAAGATAACCCGTGGCACAAATTCATGGACGAGTAGGTGATGCAGTTTGCCGTGCCTATTACTATCTCCACCCCAAACTCAAGGAATTCATTACCGACGACGACGATGTGAGGAAGTTCCAAAAAAGCTGGTAAGGAATTTATCTCAGAGTAGATCTATAGTTTCTAATTAAGTAATGAAGCCAAATTTCTAAATGGGATCACTTTCCTTCTCTTCAGAGATCCGAAGAAAAGTCTTGTGCGTCAAGTGCGAGCTCGTCTCAGGGGTCGACGGCGGACCCGCGGTGGGACACGCCCTTCAACAGGGCGACAAACATGTTCAAGGGGAGGACCAAGTCCGCGCTGCCGACTTCATTTGGCCACGTGTCCGGCTATGGTACGTACGAAAAGGTTGGCGACTTTAGGAAAGAGGACCCCAAAGGCGAAGAAAGAGAGGAAGGCCGCAGCGGCGGTGGCAAGTGAAAATGCGAGGTTGAAGTCCTCTGGGAGCAGATGCAATAGATGCCGAGGCTGATCGACGAGAAAGTGCAAGAGAAGATCTGCGAGATGCTTCGCAATGAGCTGTGGGAGGGGATTGCTGCTTGGAATGCGGCAGGTCGACGAGGGCCGCTCGTGGTGCCCAGCTTCTCCGGCAGCAACTCGATCCAGCACGTGTCGCCAAACATGGTCACGCCCGAGTCCGCCAACGTCGAGATGCACCCGGTCACTCCGGTGCCCCCTCCCGCTGGCGCCAACACCAACGCGCAGTCAAAGGTCACTCTGGTGACACCTCCCGCCGGCGCCAACACAGAGCTGCAGGTCACACTGATGCCCCCTTCCCCCAAAACTAAGGCGCAACCGACGGTGCTTCGTAAGGCATCTCAGCGGGAGGATCATACCGGTGCCTCGACATTAGCTGAGCTCAATGCCATGTCCAAGGTAATGACGCCGTCCAACACATGCATGTTGATAACATTTCATCTCATTTGCCTTTGATGACTAGCTAGCGCCATCTCACGATGCTTGTTCTTCTGCAGGACACTCCTTGCATGCTCTTGCATTATGTGGATGGCGATCTAAAGGATGTTGGAAAGGGCACAATTATTCAACCAAATAGCCACACGATGCACCACAAGTTGATGGAGGATGACGTGTTCAAGGTCCGGCTGGCTCGGGTGTTGCCGGGGTGCGAAGACATGGACCCCCCAGCCAAGCTCGATGCGTTGATGATCATAAGAACCTTCAAGATTGATGTGGCTGCGCCTTGACATGGCCAAAGACCCAGATTCGGCTTGTGAAGGAACAACAAGTAACTCAGCTGCCACATGTGCCCTTGCCGCGGCGGCCATAACAACAAGTCACCGCCACCACCTCTCGTCACCAGCAATTGTTGGTCGCCGCTGCACCATTGCCTCCACATGGCAAGGCCGCTGCTGCGACGCCGCCTCCACATGGCAAGGCCGCCGCCGTGCTACCGCCTCCACATGGCAAGGCTGCCGCTGCGCCGCCACCGCCCAAGGATGCACCTGGGGACAACATTAACGATGATGATCATGATGATGACAACCCAGATAAGTGGATCAACACTGGCGTCACCGACTCTTTGTTCATGCCAAACATGGACGAGCCCTACCGCGTTGTCGATGACCCAAATGCTCGTACCAGAACATTCGTGTCTATACTTCCATGGTACCCTAGAGGAGACACCTCCGGATGCTGGTGCTACTGGTCCTTATAAAGGCACCCAGGGAATCATTTTTAGCCCCACCACACTCCATAAGGCGGCGGATGAGTAGATGGCTGCTAATGTCGATACAAAGAAGCATCGTAAGAGAACCAAGAAGAATAAGCATTCTTTGAGCCAGCCGGATTCGAAGAGGCCCCGAGCCGAGGATGACCCGTTAACACAGCCCCCTCAGGGCACCTTGACCAGGGTTCACATAGCTGGTCAACCGATTCTGAGTGAGGAGCTGATCAAAAACGCAAGTGGAGCGATGGCTAACCTGCAGCATGGTATTCTATATCTAGAGGAGTGCCTTCTTAAAGAGGCAAATCCATCGTACCCTGTTTTCACGATCAATGTTCCAACGAGAGTGGACTTCGTCGATAATGCCCCTGCGGATATCTTCTTCATATCGTATGAGGACATCTTCAAGCTTTTCCATGGCAAGAGGATGAACTATAACTTGGTCCGCCTATACGCGCTCCATCGGGCGATGAAGGTCAACAGAGAGAAGACCCCTGGCGTCACGATAGTGGACCCCTACTTCATGCGTGATAGCTAGTTGGTGGATCCGGTGACCCAGGCCAGCGCAAGGAACTACCCCCAAAATTTCATGGTGGACAACAAGAGTGGAAAAGAGCTTATTTTGCCTTTCTTTCCCGAGTAAGTGCACACACTCGCTCGTCGTCGTAACTTGTCCTTTCTTAGTTTTCGGTTGCTATTTTTCCAACATTGTTTCGTTTCAATTGTTTTGCGCAGAGACAAATACCGCACACTGATCCTCATTCACCCGAGTTATTCGCTGGCCACGTACTTGGACTCAGGGAGCGAGCAAAAGAAGAAAGACTACACCAACATAAGGAGTCTTCTAGATTATGCTCTCGAGGTATACGCCAAAAATGGAGGCGAATTCAAGAAGGGGCCGGAAAATTTCAGGGATGGCAGACACGTGTTCAAACACATAATGAAGTTCGCATGCGTCAAGCAGCCGGATAACAGTGTCAAGGAGGCCTACTACACCCTCCATCACCTGCGGCCGATTGTCCGGGATGCACACATCATTACGTTGCCATCTAGTCTCCGAGCATGGGCCGAAGCTGAGGCAAGAATGGACGACGATGAACTTAAGGACGACTTCTTACGCATCCAGACTCAGATTGCGACCATCATGCAAGAAGATATCACCACAAGGGGGGCTTATCCTGCAAAAGAGCGTTCAGTAAGCGCGAGATCGAAGCACGGCTCGTGGCGCAGGGTGACCATAGGACATGGACAATGAAAGACGGCTACAAACCATTCCCCGTGTCATGTAAAACAAAGTCTTCATCATATAGTGTTCCTAGCTAGCCAGCGCTCAGCCGGTTTGTGTATCTAGTGTGTGTGTGTCATAAACTTTAGCTTGAAACGGTCGTTGTTGAACTTCGTTTACTTATTACCATATGTATGAAACTTAATAGCTTGTCTTAGATCGAAACCTTCTTTTTTGTGGAGATGCATGTGATGAACCTTCTAATTCTTTCTGTTGCATGATATATTACTTATATGCCTTGTGTATAGAGATGATGTGCTATGTGTGTTGGGTCTGCAGCATAGAAAACAAAAAATTTCCTACGGTGTGAACTACACACCAAGATCTATCTACTAGGTACAAAGCAACGGGTGGACATACATCCAACGAGAACTTACCCTCGTAGACAACGAGCTTTGTTAATGAGTAGGAACTCGTGGTTGATGTAGTCGTACACTTGCCGATCTCAAGATCGTGAGGAAGTCCGAGCGCCGCAACTCAGCAGCGCATCCGCACTCGCACACACGTTCAAGCCACCGGACAACCTCCACCTCCTCGCTCCAGCGATCCAGCGGAAGCAGCAAATCCTTTCAGACGAAATGCCACCGGGAACATGTATCTCGCTAATCCGAGACCATGGGGGAATAATTCTAGAGGGGGAGAGATATCCTTCACAAGGAGGTGTGTGGATGAAGGAGGGAATGGGTGGCCTTTTATAGGAGGAGGGGGTGCCCCCTCTCTCCATGGCCGGCGCATGGGGGGTGACCCCTCACCTCCCCCATTCATGTGGTGGTAACCCCTCCACATTAAAATGCCTCTTCACATTCCCTTTTAAAGTCTCCACTTTAAATGAATTAAATTTCTCCAAATTTAATGCTCTCTCATTTAATAAAACTCTTTTTATTAAATTTATTCAGAATTTTGTTAATTACTTTAATTAACAAACATTCACATATAGCCCCTTGCAATATTTCAATATCACATGCAGAACCACCTTCTGCAATTTCACCCGAAACAATTTCCGGTTTCTATTGAAACAATTCCTGCGCTTTGCAATTCTTTCGTCTGAAACATATGTGCTCCAAAATGGTGTCTGGTAACTCTTAAGTGTGCCACCCTACGATTCGCGAATAATGCAGACATGACCGAGACCCTTCTCCGATCAATAATCAGTAGCGGGACCTATAGATCCGTACTGACTCCTACACATTCAACGGTGACTTCTATGATCGTGAGAACCTTTAACGCTTGTAACTAAATCCCTTTGTCTCTCGATATATTACATGTCCGAGATTCGATCATCGGTATCTCCATACCTAGTTTGATCTCGTTACTGACATGCACTCTTTTCTCGTTCCCGTGATATAACATTCTAGTGATCATATCACTTGCTTGCAAGCTATCCCAATGTGATATCACCGAGAGGGCCCAGAGTATATCTATCCGTCATCTGGATTGAAAAATTCCACTCTTGATCCATGATCCTCAACATAACACCTTCTTAGTACTGAACCCATCTTTATAGTCACCCTGTTACGGTGTGACGTTTGATGTTATCAAGATACTCTTCCGGTGTTAGCAATTAACATGATCTCATGGTCTAAGGATAAATATTACTTCGTATGATGTTATAGCAATATAAACATAATGACTTGATCGTAATGCTATACTTCGGATGAATGTTCATCACATCATTCCACCAATGGTGTGACCTTGTTATTAACAACATCCAATGTCCATGATCAGGAAACCGTGATCATCTTGTTAATCAACAAGCTAGTCTATAAGAGAGGCATAACTAGGAACCCTTTTGTTTATTAAACAGACATGTATTGATGTTTCCAATCAATACAATTCTAGCATGTAAAATAAACATCTATCATATATAAGGAATATATAATAACAACTTTATTATTGCCTCTCAGGGCATATTTCCTTCAGTCTCCCACTTGCACTAGAGACAATATTCTAGTTCACATAGTGATAAATCTAACACCCATGGAGTTCTAGTGTTTCATGTTTTGCCCTAGGGAGAACTTTAGTCAACGGATCTGCTAGATTTAGGTCTGTGTGTACTTTACAAATCTTTATATCTCCATCCTTGACATGCTCGTGGATGGAGTGAAACCGGCGCTTAATATGCTTGGAATTCTTGTGAGACCTCGATTCCTTTGCGTTGGCTATGGCTCCATTGTTGTCACAATAGATCACCATCGGGTCCAACGCACTGGGAACCACACCCAGTTCCGTAATGAACTCTTTCATCCAAACTGCTTCCTGCGCCGCTTCTGAAGCAGCAACATATTCTGCCTCCGTTGTTGATCCAGCCACCACAGGTTGTTTGGAACTCCTCCAACTAACTGCTACTCCGTTCAAGAGAAATACGTATCCAGATTGAGACTTAGAGTCATCCGGATCAGTGTCAAAGCTAGCATCGACATAACACTTAGCGACTAGCTCTTCTTCACCTCCGTATATAAGAAACATATCCTTAGTTCTTCTCAAGTACTTGAGGATGTTCTTTACCGCTATCCAGTGTTCCGAACCTGGATCAGATTGGTACCTACTAGTCAAACTAATAGCATGTGCCACATCCGGTCTTGTACATAGCATGGCATACATAATAGAGCCTATGGCCGGGGCATAGGGGATCTTATCCATCATCTCTCTTTTTTCCGCCATAGCCGGACTTTGAGTCTTACTCAATGTCTTGCCTTGCAACATAGGTAAGAACCCCTTCTTACTTTCGTCCATATTAAACTTCTTTAATATCTTATCAAGGTATGTACTCTGCGATATCCCAATTAGGCGCCTTGATCTATCTCTATAGATTTTAATGCCTAATATATATGACGCTTCACCAAGGTCTTTCATCGAAAATTTGCTGTTTAGATAACTTTTAACACTGTTTAAAAGATCTAAATCATTTCCAATCAATAATATGTCATCCACATATAATATCAGAAATGCCACATTGCTCCCACTCACTTTCTTGTAAATACAAGCCTCTCCATAAGTTTGGACAAATCCAAACTCTTTGATCACCTCATCAAAGCGAAGATTCCAACTCCGGGATGCTTGCTTCAGTCCATAGATGGATCGCTGAAGTTTGCATACCTTATTAGCATCCTTAGGATCGACAAAACCCTTAGGTTGTATCATATACAACTCTTCTTCAATCTTACCATTGAGGAACGCAGTTTTGACATCCATCTGCCATATTTCATAATCGAAATATGCAGCAATTGCTAACATAATCCTAACCGATTTAAGCATCGCTACGGGAGAGAATGTCTCATCGTAGTCAACTCCTTGAATTTGTCGAAACCCCTTTGAGCCAAGTCGAGCCTTATAGATGGTCACCTTACCATCAGCATCAGTTTTTCTTTTGAAAATCCATTTATTCTCAACGGCCTTTCGGTCGTGAGGTAAGTCCACCAAGTTCCAAACTTGGTTCTCATACATGGATTCCATCTCGGATTTCATGGCTTCTAGCCATTTGTTGGAATCCGGGCTCATCATCGCTTTTCATACGTCGCAGGGTCATTCATTTCAACAACCATGAAATTAACAACAGGATTGCCGTACAGTTCAGGAGCTGCACGTGTCCCGCTTGACCTGCGAGGTTCGATAGTGTCCTCTTTCGGAGTTTCATGATCATTATCATTAGCTCTCTCTTCATCAGGTGAAGTCAACTCCGAAACAACTTCCGGTGCTGCGCCACTCGCCATTCCATGAAGAGAAGGTTCAATAACCTCTTCGAGTTCTACCTTCCGACTACTCACACCTTTCGCGAGAAACTCCTTCTCAAGAAAGGATCCATTCTTGGCAACAAAAACCTTGCCCTCGGATCTGTGATAGAAGGTATACCCAATTGTTTCCTTAGGGTATCCTATGAAGACGCATTTTTCCGCTTTGGGTTCGAGTTTATCCGGTTGAAGTTTCTTCACATAAACATCGCATCCCCAAACCTTAAGAAATGGCAGCTTAGGTTTGTTTCCAAACCATAATTCATACGGTGTCGTTTCAACAGATTTAGATGGTGCCCGATTTAAAGTGAATGCAGTTGTTTCCAGTGCATAACCCCAAAATGACAGAGGTAAGTCAGTCAGAGACATCATAGATCGAACCATATCCAATAAGGTACGATTACGACGTTCCGACACACCATTACGTTGTGGTGTTCCGGCAGGCGTGAGTTGTGAAACTATTCCACACTCTTTCATGTGTGTGCTAAACTCGTAACTTAGATACTCTCCTCCACGGTCAGACCGTAGAAATTTGATCTTTCTGTTACGATGATTTTCCACTTCATTCTGAAATTCCTTGAACTTTTCAAAAGTTTCAGACTTGTGTTTCATAAAATAGATATACCCGTATCTACTCAAATCATCCGTGAAAGTAACAAAATAACGATATCCACCTCGCGCCGACACACTCATTGGTCCGCACACATCAGTATGTATGATCTCCAATAGATCTGTCGCCCGTTCCATTGAACCGGAAAACGGTGTTCTAGTCATCTTGCGCATAAGGCATGGCTCACATGTATCAAATGATTCAAAATCAAGTGATTCCAAAAGTCCATCAGAATGGAGTTTCTTCATGCGTTTAACGCCAATATGACCTAGACGGTAATGCCACATATATGTAGATATATCATCATCAAGTTTAATCTTTTTAGCATTAACATTATGAATGTGCGTAATATTACTATCGAGATCCAACAGAAATAAGCCATTCAACATAGGTGCATGACCATAAAAGATATCATTCTTATAAATCGAACAACCATTGTTCTCAGATTTAAAGGAATGACCACTTTGCATCAAACATGATCCAGATACAATGTTCATGCTCAGTGCAGGCACCAAATAACAATTATTTAGGTTTATAACTAATCCCGGTGGAAAATGGAGAGGTAGCGTCCCGACGGCGATCACATCAACTCTTGATCCATTGCCGACCCGCATCCTGACCTGATCCCTTGCTAGTTGTCGCTTGTTCCGCAGCCCCTGAACCGAGTTACATATATTAGCAACCGATCCGGTATCAAATACCCAGGTGCTACTGCGAGTACTAGTCAAGTACACATCAATAACATGTATATCACATATACCTTTGTTTGCCTTGCTGGACTTCTTGTCCGCCAAATACTTGGGGCAGTTGCGCTTCCAATGGCCAGTCCCCTTGCAATAGTAGCACTCGGTATCCGACTTAGGGCCAGCCCGGGGTTTCTTTTTAGGCGTGGCAACAGACTTGCCACCCTTCTTTCCCTTGTGCTTGCCTTTCTTGTCCTTCTTGAAACCGGTGGTCCTATTGATCATCAACACTTGATGTTCTTTCCTAATCTCCACTTCTGCAGTCTTAAGCATTGACAGAAGCTCGGGAAGAGACTTCTTCATGCCCTGCATATTATAGTTCATCACGAAGCTCTTGTAGCTAGGTGGCAGAGATTGGAGAACACGATGTATGCCTAAGTCAATGGGAATCGTTATTCCCAAGGACACAAGCTTATCGGCGTACCCAGACATTTTGAGTACGTGCTCACTAATGGAGCTGTTTTCCTCCATGATGCAGCTAAAGAACTTTTCTGTAGCATTATAACTCTCTACGGCAGCATGGGTATCGAAAATCATTTTCAATTCTCCCATGGTATCAAAGGCATTGCCATTTTCGAAACGCTTTCGAAGTTCTGGCTCTAGCCCATACAGTATGCCGCAATGAACTAAGTTGTGGTCCTCCTGACGAGTCACATAGACATTCTTTTCCTCGTCAGGGGCATTAGGAGCTGGTGGGGAGCCTAGCGGCGCATCTAGCACATATTGCTTTTGTGCAGCAGTGAGGAGAATCCTCAAATTCATAGCCCAGTTGGTGAAGTTGCTACCATTCGCAGCAAGTTTCTCTTTCTCCATGAACACATTGAAATTAAAAGCAGGTGGTGCCATCTACAACAGAATTTGTAAAGTTTATTTAGACTAAGTTTATGATAAATTGAGTTCAACTAATCCAAATTACTAATGAACTCCCACTCAAAAATGACATCCCTCGTGTCCTTTTGGTGATTACATGAACCAAATCCACTACACCAAGTCCGATCATCACGTGAGTTGATATAGCTTCAAAGGCGAGCATCTATATGGGCATCATATCAACCATATGACTCATGCTTAACCTTTCGGTCCGTGTTCCGAGGCCATGTCTGTACATGCTAGGCTCGCCAAGTAAGAACCTTAGTATTCGCGTGTGTAAAACTGTCTTACACCCGTTCCTATGAAAGCGTAGATTCGAGTACACCCGATCATCACGTGATGTCTCGAAACACGATCCATAGAACGGTGCATACTCAAGGAAGAACACATTTTTATCTTGATATCTAAATGAGGGATCATCTTATAATCCTACCAAACGCGCCAAACTAGCAGTATAAGATGCTAACATCTAATGTGTAAAGTGAGATGATATGGTCCATGCATTTGATCTCTATCACTTGCATCGTGGTATGATCTCTATCATTCCTTTGTGTGTAAGGCCAAGATCTATGGAACTTACACGTTGACTGTGTTGTAAGAGTATCTACCATACATCTACTTACAACAATACCATATCAATACACTAGCCCAGCAACGATCTAAACTAGACGCCTCTAATTTATCAATTGCAAGTTTTATGTGGCTTAGGGCTTTCGGAGATAGAACCGTTCTCACCTACGAACATGAACCACAACGAGGATAACTAAGTTATTAGAAACTCGTTGTAAATCAGATATTGACTATAGTAAGAGAGATAGACACCCGCCAGCCACTTATGCAAAACAAGTTGCATGTCAGTCGTGGAACCGGTCTCATGTACGATGACATGTAAGGTTGGTCTGGGCCGCTTCATCCCACTATGCCACCAATATCCAAAATACATAGAAGATGCAATAACATGATCATCATCGCCCACATATCAACATATGTGTACTACCCGTGCTAAGCACCTACGCATAGATCAGGCTCTGATACCACTGTTGGGTCCGCAGCATAGAAAACAAAAAATTTCCTACGGTGTGAACTACACGCCAAGATCTATCTACTAGGTACAAAGCAACGGGTGGACATACATCCAACGAGAACTTACCCTCGTATACAATGAGCATTGTTAACGAGTAGGAACTCGTGGTTGATGTAGTCGTACACTTGCCGATCTCAAGATCGTGAGGAAGTCCGAGCGCCGCAACTCAGCAGCGCATCCGCACTCGCACACACGTTCAAGCCACCGGACAACCTCCACCTCCTCGCTCCAGCGATCCAGCGGAAGCAGCAACTCCTTCCAGACGAAATGCCACCGGGAACATGTATCTCCCTAATCCGAGACCATGGGGGAATAATTCTAGAGGGGGAGAGAGATCCTTCACAAGGAGGTGTGTGGATGAAGGAGGGAATGGGTGGCCTTTTATAGGAGGAGGGGGGTGCCCCCTCTCTCCATGGCCGGCGCATGGGGGGTGACCCCTCACCTCCCCCATTCATGTGGTGGTAACCCCTCCACATTAAAATGCCTCTTCACATTCCCTTTTAAAGTCTCCACTTTAAATGCATTAAATTTCTCCAAATTTAATGCTCTCTCATTTAATAAAACTCTTTTTATTAAATTTATTCAGAATTTTGTTAATTACTTAATTAACAAACATTCACATATAGCCCCTTGCAATATTTCAATATCACATGCAGAACCACCTTTTTCAATTTCACCCGAAACAATCTCCGGTTTCTATTGAAACAATTCCTGCGCTTTGCAATTCTTTCGTCTGAAACATATGTGCTCCAAAATGGTGTCCGGTAACTCTTAAGTGTGCCACCCTACGGTTCGCGAATAATGCAAACATGATCGAGACCCTTCTCCGATCAATAATCAGCAGCAGGACCTGGAGATCCGTACTGACTCCTACACATTCAACGATGACTTCTGTGATCGTGAGAACCTTTAACGCTTGTAACTAAATCCCTTTGTCTCTCGATATATTACATGTCCGAGATTCGATCATCGGTATCTCCATACCTAGTTTGATCTCGTTACCGACATGCACTCTTTTCTCGTTCCCGTGATATAACATTCTAGTGATCATATCACTTGCTTGCAAGCTATCCCAATATGATATCACCGAGAGGGCCCAGAGTATATCTATCAGTCATCTGGATTGACAAAATCCACTCTTGATCCATGAGTGTAACACCCTCGAATCGGCCCTATGCAAGTTTTAGCACTTTCCGCCAAACCTGCATAGAAACGATTCAAGGACGCCCACCAGGCACTTTCGTGCGGGTGGAAAAATGAAGTAATACCATTACACAACAGTCCTCGATGGGACCCACATAACAGATATATATACAGCACGACTCCAAGAGTCAAGAATACAGATATACAATACAAAGATCCAAGTCACCTTGAAAACGATACAGCGTCCGACTACGGACAAGATGCAAATGGGGCTAAGAGCCCTGAAAAATAACCAATGGCATCCATAACCATGCCCAGGCCAGGCGGAAGGGTAACCCTGCTAACGACGTCGATCTCAATCCTGCTAAAACAAAAGGGGTGCCGACAAAGGGCAAAGGAAAAAGAGGAGCGTCAGTACTGAGGCCAGTACATGGCGAGGCTAGAATTCAGCGGCTCTCGCCTACATAGGTATGGTGGGCTGAAGCGGCAGCGCAGCGGCACTAAACAACCTATAGAGACTCGATTCAACTGGCAGTTATCAGAGAGGGATAAGAAAGACCTATTCGGATCCAACCTGAAGCTAACACCAAACAAACCCATCCTGGTATTCCCCCCCCCCCCCCCAAGACCAAACAAGGAAGTCGGACCAAGGAACTCACACAGTTGGCAATTTTACTCATTCCGTTATAGTTGCAGCATTTACTAGTCAGATATATAGCTTGAGTCATCCTGAAGCATAAGTAGTGGGTAGTTTTAATTAATCATTTCGTGGTAGTTGGAACATTTACTAGTCAGATATAATTGTCCCGAGGAATCCCAAAACCCAGCAATTGTTGGCACTTTTATCACATTCCATTAGAGTTGCAATACTTACTAGGCAGGTTTAGTAGGACGCAGATCACCACAGATCCACCAGTTGTTGGCATTTTTATTATCCATTCCATTGTAGTGAAGCTGAATTACTAGTCACATATTAAGTCAAATTTATAGCACTACTTTAGTTATGCTTGTCTATGATCGAGATAATGTGCTCCAAGTCGTCCATAACCGCGGACACGGCTTTCAGAAAGATTTACCCTGCAGGGGTGCACAAATAGCAACACACACACGATCAATCTCGGAAAAACCAACTCAAAACCCAATGAGGCTTTCACGACAAAGCAATCACAGGATTCATAAAATATTCCAGGGGGTCACCCCACTAAGCTACCCGCAACGAAGTTGGCCGGCTCCGGAATGGACCCAGGGTTTGCGACGACGGCTGTAAACGACTGGGAACCCGAAAGTGTGACTGGGCTTGTCGATACTGCGAAAACATGGCGCCATCCAAAACAGTACAGGTGCTCCACGCACAATCGTAAATAAAGCGGTAAAGCATGGCATAAGTACAGGATAGTAATAAAGCCCCAAACTACTTTGTGGCCCCAAAAAATAGAAATGAATCAAGATCTGGCTCAGGGGGGGTCCATAAGGCCTCCCGGATGTGGATAGTGTGAATAGTCAAGGAATAGGTATCAAGTACTCGGGGTCCTACGGGACACAAGTGAGCGTGGAAGAACCAAATAACATCTATTGCCCACCGATGCCTCTGCATTAGTTATATCTAGCATTTTAATAGTTGTATTTAAAGTCATGACCATCTCCACCATAAACATCTGCCCGCATTCCAACAACTGTGGTACTCGACAACACGAGATCGCACTTGAGCAAGCAACTACGACTCGCAAGGCCAACTATCTACCAATCAACGGGTATTAGGAGGTGTCCATGGCAATATAGAGGCTCCACGGGATATAACTGGTGCACGGAAACTAAAGCATCACGACATGGATAGCAATAGATCAACAGGAGAAAATAAAGACTATAAATGCAAAACAGGTAGAAGGGGGAGAGGTGCTCGCCTGGGAAACACTGCCGAAGGTTCATATCCGGAGAACTTGTCGATACTCGCATCCACTCATCGGCCTAATCCGCGAATAAGCAAACACTAGAAGAAACATCGGATGCAATATTTAATACTACGGTGGAAGATCCAGCATGATTATGATATGATGCATGGCATGGCACAGATGCGGTGCAATTAGGAAATATTAAGCGGAACCGGGGTCCCGATACTTAATTAAACTGTTCAAGTTATTTAGAAACCCCGCAAATTAAATGTTGTATTAACAAGGCAAAACATGGCATCGGTTCGCTACGCAAATTTAAATGGAGTCCGGAATAAGACAAAGGTATCCCGCATAAACGCTCCATATTTAATTATGACGTGAATCGGCATAACGCCCCAAACCACAAACATGTATGCAAGCATGATTAATTATATGCAACAAGATTGGTGTCATTGTTACAAACATAGAGATTGGGTCGGGGTCTCATGGTTCGGATCGGGGTGACGGAGAGAAAGTCTTTAGATTGTTATTGAAGAGGTACCCGAATATCCGAAGTGGTTGAAGTAGCGGACGCCGGGAACAAAACCTTGTCTGAGGGCAACAACATCGGCCAACAGACTCCTGTGTGACACGATGATTTGGCGAAATACTAGCCCGAAGGAGCGGGGACAGATCGATGCCACAGGTAGACACATCAACCATGACCAACAGAAGTAGGCATTTTATCAAACATGTGATGGACGAGATATTGACATGGTCGGAATAAAAATAGACAGAAGCCAGGACAGGATCACAACCTGCGAGCATTGACGCGGTGGTCCGGTGGACATCCTGTGCATGAGGTTGGAGTAGAGATGCCACGGTGCATTCACGGGTGATGGCGTCGGCGCACTACTGCTGCACGGGACAAGAGCCCACCTAGATGGAGACAGAGTGGCAGGCTTCGGGAGGGATCTTGGCTGGCTTTTGCTGCTGCGAAGGGGCAAGGCAGTATGGCGATGCGGTGATGCTGGGCAGCATCTGGGCAGCTACTTGCGCGCGCGCGACTAGAATCTAGGGGCATAGTGGCCCGGTTAGCTGCGCAGTAGGGAAGGCCAAAGGTTCACGGCGCAGAGCCTGGTCGGACGGACATACGAAGTGGTGGCCGGAGTTGATTATGGTGGAGGCGACAAGGAAGCAGGGGGCAGCGCAAGGGCCAATGCAGGGCTCTCTCTCCCTGTTGGCCCGCGAGTGCGCATAGAGCATGAACGAACCAAGGGGTGGTGGCGTGTGTAGAAGATGGATCGATTGGGTCAAGCTCACCTAGCTAGCTGAAACTCACATGACACATGGATCCACAACGAAACAAAGAATCTAAAGAAAAGGGACATAATTTTATGGGAGTTGAGATGGAATTTCAGATCAAGATCTTGGGAAAAAAAGAGGGGAATTTTGGATAGGTTTGGAGGCTAAGGTATGAGGAGGAAGAGGGGAGTGGAGTATTAATATAGTCCAAAGTAGCTAGATTGGACTAGTTTTGGGCCAAACAATTTAGACGGGCTTTTTGCGTATTTTTTTTAGTAAAATAAGCAAACCTTTTGTAGTCTTATGATAGACTAAAAACTATTATTTGTTTTGTTATAAAAATGAGAAAAGGGAGGCAGCTTCATATATAAACGTACGTATATTTAAGCACATAAATAAAATACGGTTTTTAATATAAATAATTTTGTGCTTCAAAATATGCACGATGAGGGCAAGAGTGAAATGTAGAATGGTAGCATGGAGCATGGGGTCATATGTATGTACATGTAGAATAGATTTAGAAGAAGAAAGAATTAGCTTGAGGTGAGATGTCAAAAGATCAAAGCAATAGGTAGAATGGTACAAGAAGGTATGAAAACGAATTAGAATAAAAGGTAGATAATTATAGGATGTAGGAAGGCACGAGAATTAGAGAATCAACCCAAAAATAAAAAAATCAACCCAAGAAGATAAGTAGAATAGAGAGGAATATGATCTCGAGAAGATAGACATATGAGCAAGATTAAATAGAATCCATATGAGTTCAATTGGGCATGATTTAAAATTCATAAGGCAAAATAAAGAACCCCACTTGACAACATATGGTGGAATTTAGATGATGATATTATGGCTCACATGAGTCCACAAGATAGATTAGGAGAGAAAAATAAGAGATGACGGCTCCAACTCAATTTAGGCATCTAACAATATAAAATAGTAGGACTCAATTAAAAGAAATTAGACATTATGGTTCCACCAAGTATGGCACCCACTAGAAATCAAATAGAGGGAGGCCAAAATAGAGAGAGGCAAATACAATATCAAATACAAATACCAAGGACCAAATGCAAGTGAAATAATTAAATGCAACAATTTAATTATATGTTCCATGCAATGTGGCGTGATGAATATGATAATGCACAAAATAAAAACAACAAGCGATTTTCTAGTAGTGATTTTACCGGGGTGTTACAATGAGCCTCAACATAACACCTTCGTAGTACTGAACCCATCTTTATAGTCACCCTGTTACGGTGTGACGTTTGATGTTATCAAGATACTCTTCCGGTGTTAGCAATTAATATGATCTCATGGTCTAAGGATAAAGATTACTTCGTATGATGTTATAGCAATATAAACATAATGACTTGATCGTAATACTATACTTCGGATGAATGTTCATCACATCATTCCACCAATGGTGTGACCTTGTTATTAACAACATCCAATGTCCATGATCAGGAAACCGTGATCATCTTGTTAATCAACAAGCTAGTCTATAAGAGAGGCATAACTAGGAAACCTTTTGTTTATTAAACACACATGTATTGATGTTTCCGATCAACACAATTCTAGCACGTAAAATAAACATCTATCATATATAAGGAATATATAATAACAACTTTATTATTGCCTCTCAGGGCATATTTCCTTCAATGTGGTGTTCAGAGGAGGGTCCCAGGAGTCTACGACGAGTGGGAGGATTGTCACAAGCAAGTGAACAAGTTCAGTGGCAACAGATACAAAGGGTACCCGACGAGAGAGCAGGCGGAAGCTAGGTAGAGGAACCACCTCCTTGGAGAGCAAAGAGACAGGAACCAGATGAATACCTTGATGATCGTGCTCCCCGTCTTGCTCATCACCGCCATTGAGGTTGTACTCTACTCGGTCCTTTAGTAGTTTAGGACTTGGCTAAAGATGATGATCAACTTGTTCTAATGTGTAATGTATGAGAAGATGAGATCAACTTGTTCTAGACTTGTATAATATTCGAGCACTTGTCACTATGTCGGGTTCTAATTGATGTGATGATGTATAATTCTATTTGTATTATTATCTCTGTTTTTATACTATTGTGTATCTGTATAAATACATGTATATGTACCTGTATATGTACTTGTATATGTACCTGTATAAATACCTGAGAGCCATGTATTATGTATACATGTAAGAAACATCAGTGGCGCTTCTTTTATTCAGCCAGTGGCACATCTAGTATCAGTGGCGCATTTGGATATATGCTCCACTGGTAAAACATCAATGGCGCATATTGAAGATGTGCCACTGGTTCTCCCATTATCAATGGCGCATATTTGATATGCGCCATTGATACTTAATTATCAGTGGCGCAACAGTAGTGGCGCATTCCATATGCGCCATTGATAGCAAAAATTATGCTCCACTGATAAGCAATTCTTCACTAGTGACAGATGATGGATCCAATGGATATAATTCTTAGATCAGTTGTACCGAGGAGAAAAGGAGTCAAAAACAACATAAAACGCTTATTTGGGAAATATTAATGATACCAGAAGAAAACCAGAAGCGAACAAAGGAGGCAGAAGGTTCAACGACCAACTATACGACCGGAGAAAATTTTCCGGCCGTATAGTTGGCACCGCCTCCGCCTCCTCAAATAGTTTCACCCCGCGCAACTGGTTCGGAGAGACTACATACAAAACACCTAGAAATCATAGAAACCTCACCTTCGGAAGACATCTACAGGGGGAACTCATCCACTTGGTATCCATCTTCGCCCTGCGCAGATCCAGGAGGCTAAGGCATCGATCTTCATCATCCACCGCTGCATCACCACCATATCCATCCATCCCATCTACATCTTGTCTAGATATTATTGTAATTTCCGTACTCGCTGTGATTTATACAAGTACTATTCATCTATGATAGATTCCTTTGTTATTGCCATGATGTTGATTACCTCCATGTTTGAGTAGATCATTAGTTCTTGGGGAGATGGAGAAACCCTAGTATGAGATTGAAATAAGATAAATTCTATTATGATATTCATTGTTGTGACCATGTGTTAGATTTTCTACATCTTGATGTTGAGAGAAGTCGACCTCTCAATATTTGCCTCTCATGGGGACTTGATGGAGGGAACTACTTGTTGGTAGACGGAGGCGTGCTAGCACTTGCATTGACTATAAAGTTGTTGGCACCCCTTATGTATCAACTTGGGAAACCGAGGAAACTCATGGAACACTATTCATACCATGGGATACGTCCTACGGGACTACGTCCCTTAATAGCGCAGTAAATCGATTGATGTCGATTGCTGACTGTTGTGGTTATGAGGATGATGTGAGCAGCAATTGCTGCCTATTTGTCCAAACATGGAGTTCCTCCCACACATACATAGTTGAGAATGTTTATGATGATAATCTTTATCTTAGCTCCTTATAATTCTAGTGGTGTATCCGCTACTCCCTGAGAACGCCTTTTTTCCTATTGCAGTTCCATTCTCTCTTACATACGCGATACTTACTTTATGTATTCAATTATTTTACTTTACTTTATTGTTGATTTTATACCTAAAACCCCAAAACACATTTTTACACAATACTCGCATTTTATCTTGTCATTTAGAACTTTATCTAGCATTTCTATCGTAATATTTATTTCAAGAGTTATTAGACTTCAGACTCCTGCTCCCTGTGGGATCGATATCTTTATTTTGAAACTAGCTACAAATGATCTGTGCACTTGCAATCATCAAGCTATTTTCTAGCGCCATTGCAAGGGAGCTAAGCATTGTAGGTCTTTTAGTTTTTGCTTATTTATTTTGTCTTGCTAAATTTTGTTTTAAGTTACAGGTTTCCACCAACATGATGGAGTTTGAGCAGATGACTAGTGCTAACCCACTCAACTGCTTTGGGAAGCCCTATGATATTTATAAAAGAGACAACTCTAATGAGAAGACAAGGGGGTTTGAAATAAATCCTCTACTACTTGGTATTTTACACAAGAAGCAATTTACTAGAGATGAAGAAGATCCTAATCCATATGAGCATATTGCATGTTTCAAAGATATATGTGGCACTTTTCTATTGACGGGATATACCGCTGATGAGGTAAGGGTTAAACTTTTTAGTCACACTTTGACTAGTACAGCTCTCTCATGGTATAGATCTCTACCACCTAAAGCCACTACTACTTGGGATAATCTAGCATGTGAATTTCTAGCAAAATATTATCCATTGTCAAAATCTTTTGGAATCAGGCATATTATAATGACTTGGAAAAACTGTTCTAATGAAGGACTAGTAAGAGCTTATATCAGATTTAAAGATTTACTACGTCTATGTCCGCATCATGATTTACCTGAATGGTATTTATTGCATATCTTTTATGGAGATTTAATTGAACCTAATAAATTTGAATTAGACTCTTTCGCGGAAGGGGCCTTTATGAATCTTCCTATACCTAAAGCTTGGGCTTTACTTAATAGAATTCGTGATCATAGAGTTTCATGGAATTTTCGTCTAGGAAGTGAAGGAGGCGTAGAAATAGAACATGATTGTATTCATGACTATAATAAAAAAAAGGCCATATTAAAGAATTATCTAAGGAACTTTATTTGGATTCAGAGCTTGTGTTGCAAGTTGTTAAAGCTTTTACAGAACATATCAAAGCTCCAAAAGAAGGTTCGGTCAAGTATGATCCACCACCCGAACCTGAGAAGAAAAGAGAAGATAAAGAAACACTAGCCTCCTTAGAACCAATAAATGAGATGCCTTTCCCTAACACTGCACAAAAGCATATTCTTGAATATGAACAGGTCAAAGCAGTACAGGATAAGAAGCAAGAAGAAAGTATGCCAGAAGTCGTGGAACATCTGGAAGAAACCAAAGATGAAGAGGTAACCAAGGAAGCAATTATGGCTATGTACGCACATTGTAACCTAGTTGAACTTGATGAAGAGACTTCCGTATTGGTTGAAGGTAAAACAAAGGTAAAAGATGTGGGTAAGCCTATTCTTCCCTGCATATTTAAAGAAACCTCGCATTACGGTTTATTTTATCTTGGCACCAAAGTTAATGTTATATCTTATGATTTCTACTTAGAAATAAAAGAAGAAATAGAACCCGCTACAATTGAAAATACAGATATGACAATTATGTTAGCCAATAAAAATCTTAGAATTCTAATGGGAGTAGTTGAAGACGCAACTGTCACAATTGGCAATAAAAACTTTCCTATCGATTTTGTAGTTGTTGATATGCCAGCTGACACTCTTTGCCCAATTATATTTGGAAGGAACTTTTTGGGTTATATAGGTGCCTATGTTAATTTCAAGAAGGAGATTGTGTCTCTTAAGCTTGGGGGAACGGAAAATAAATTCCACTTTTCCAAATTTAAAGACAGGCCTCCACAAATACAAGAAGAAGAGGAAGAGAGAACTATTGAGGAAATGGCTACCCTTTTCTTTAGTAATCAAGAAGAAGAAATAAATGACGATCCAAATTATGAAGAAATAGTTATGAAGGACAAGTCCCTAGGAGAACTAGAAGATGAATTCAATTCACTTCCCATAATGGGACCTCCAATCGATGAGGCTTTTGAAGAGCCAGAAAAGAGAGGGGCGAGGAACTACCACCCCTAGAGTTGAAGCCTCTACCATAAAATCTTAAATACATGTTTTTAGATGATACAAATAAATTTCCTATTATTATTAGTGCTAAACTTTCAGGAGAATAAGAAGAAGAACTCATGGAGATACTTAAGGAGCATCTCAAGGCCTTTGGGTACTCAATGGATGACTTGAAGGGCATCGGTCCCATCATAGCCGTCCATCGAATATTCATGGAGGAAGGTGCTAAACCAGTTGCGGAATTTAATAGAAGATTGAAACCAAAAATGAAAGAAGTGGTAAGAAAAGAAATTGTACGCCTACTGGACGCAGGTATAATCTATCTTGTTAAAGAAAGTGAATGGGTAAGTCCTGTTCACTGTGTCCCTAAGAAGGGAGGTTTTACTGTTGTTCCTAATGAAAACAATGAATTGATACCTACTAGAACTATTGTTGGGCATAGGATGTGCATAGACTTTAGAAAATTAAATAAAGAAACTAGGAAAGATCACTATCCTTTACCGTTCATAGATAAAACTTTAGAGAGGTTAGCAAACCATACTCATTTTTTCTACTTGGATGGATACTCTAGTTTTTCTCAAATAGCTATTCATTCGGATGACCAACTTAAAACAACTTTCATTAGTCCTTATGGTTTACATGCTTACCGACGTATGCCTTTTAGTTTATGTAATGCTATGGCTACTTTTCAAATATGCATGACTGATATTTTTGCAGATTTTATAGAACTTATAATGGAAGTATTTATGGATGACTTTTCTGTCTATGGAACTTCGTTTACTAGTTGCTTGGATAATCTCAAAAGAGTTTTGCAACGTGATGTCTACGCACTCTATTCTTGTAGACAGTTGTTGGGCCTCCAAGTGTAGAGGTTTGTAGAACAGCAGCAAGTTTCCCTTAAGTGGATTACCCAAGGTTTATCGAACTCAGGGAGGAAGTGGTCAAAGGTATCCCTCTCAAGCAACCCTGCAATCAAGATACAAGAAGTCTCTTGTGTCCCCAACACACCCAATACACTTGTCAGGTGTATAGGTGCACTAGTTCAGTGAAGAGATAGTGAAATACAAGTGGTATAGATAATTATAAGTGGTAACGGTGCCAGAAAAGAGCTTGACGGGAGGAAAAGACTAAAGGCAAAAAGATGGAAGCAAACAAACATGTAATAGATCTAGTTGCAAACGGTGTTTCAATGCTTAGAAACAAGGCCTAGGGATCATACTTTCACTAGTGAACACTCTCATATAAATATCTTCTCTTTATGATACTACTCTGAACTACTCTCCGGTTGGACACTCTAATCCATGGTAGGGCTATAACAACACTCCTCAAAGTCCGCTTTCCCCATCTAGATAACCCCTCACTATCACCTTGAGCGCTAGAGGGTTCCAACAAACACCACAATTTCATAGAGACATCCAACTCCAAATATAACTCATAACAAGTATTTGTAATCTATAGCCTAAGTGCCACGATGGTGTGCACGCTATCACTTTCACACACGTGGGGAGAGCCAGATATCTGTTAAAGCACTTGAGTAGCAAGGTAGATCTACTTGACTACAAAGCTCACGATCACAATATGATCATGTATAGAGAGATATATGAACACATAGCTACCGGTAGAAGCCTTAGCCTCGAGGAAGAACTACTCCATCATCATCATGGGAATCAGCAACAACGATGGAGATGGTGGTGGAGATCGATGGAGATGGTTCCGGGGGCAATTCCCTGTCCCGGCAGGGTGCCGGAACAGAGACTTTCTCTCCCCTGAATCTCCCCTGCGATGGCGACGACGCTACGGAACTTTCGTGGCTGGAGGCTGGATTCTTTATGGTTTTCTCATCGGGAGGCTTCTTATAGGCGAAGGGGCGATGTCAGAGGGTGGACCAGGCGCCCACACCACCTGGTGGCGTGGCCAGGGGGACCCGCGCCACCACATGGTGTGGCCAGCCCCTGGCCCCTCTTTGTCTCGTCTTCTGGCTCCGTGAGTCTTCCAGAAAAATATCGACTTTGGCTTTTTCCGGTCCAATTCCGAGAATATTCATTTTTTGGCTTTTCTAGAACCAAAAACATAAGAAAACAGGCAACTAGCACTATGGCATCTTGTTAATAGGTTAGTTCCAGAAAATGTGTAAGAGTACTCCAAAGTGTGGACAAAACATAAGAAAGTAGACATAAAACAAGCATGGAACATCAAAAATTATAGATACGTTTGCAACGTATGAACATCCACAAGCTTAACTCCTGCTCGTCCTCGAGTAGGTAAGTGATAAAAAGAAAGAATAATTTTTGAGGTGACATGCACCATCATAATCTTGACATAAGTATTTGTAGAAAATTGATAGCTAGGATCATAGTACTCTAACATGAGCATGAAAGATGAAGTTCTAACAATAAGACAAAGTAACTATGCTGCAACATGAAAGGATACAAATAAAAGGTTCTTGAATAACAATGCATTGAAAGATGTTTGTTTGTTTCACATATAAAAAACATAGCATAGTGGCATTCAGCTTGTCCCTCATGGAGTAGCAAAACATAAATTCATAGGACACCTTCAAAGTTCATAAGGGTGACTAGATACAAATAGTTCAAGAACAAGCAATATCAACATTATGAATCAATCAACAAGTTTTGTGACAATGTGCATTAAACTAAGAATGACAACTATGCTCTCTTAATTGGTTCCTAAGGATAGAAGGTGGAGACTCAATATAAAAGTGGAAGAAAGGCCCTTCATAAAGGGAAGCAGGGATTCAAGTCTCATAAAGAGCTTCCAAAAATTATGGTACTTATTAGCTTTTAGCTCTCATTGCCCCTATCATAAGCATCTTGAAGTGATTAAGGTTAAAGTGAACAAACTATGGAGTATATGCTTGACAAAGTATAAGTTGACAATCTCATGTCCCTTGAATACGAGGGTCGCTCCTCATGCTACTCAAGTTTAGTTACCGGTAAGTTTTTGTCATAGTAAGTACATGTGTATCATAGAGAACCGCCAACGGGGTACCCCTTGCCTGATGATACGGAAGAATCCCATATCAAAATGACGAGGCAAGCAGACAATAAGCATCTCAACATCTTCTTATTTACCATGGGAAAATGGTGCTTTTTCGCTCTTTCATCTTTTCTCATCTTTTTTTTCTTTTTTCTCAATCTCTATCTCTTTTTTCTATAAGAAGAATGCTTCATAGATTGCTCATTATGGTTACGCTGCAGGTTTCCACCATGATTAGGCATAGATTAGACCAGCCACCCAGGTGTTTCTCTAACACATATACATAACTCCATGGACTTACAAGCTCCCCTTTCATTTCACACCGACGACATCCATAGACAAAAGAGCATGATATCAACTAGGTACAAAGTACCAGTGAAATGTTGAAAGCGTTCCCCATGACAGCATGGTTCTGCTAATCCCCACAAATAAGTGCAAGCATATACAACATAGACGACACAATGGTTCAAGTTTATTAAGGGCAAGAAAAGTAAAGTGTGCCATCAAGTTCGTGAGAGCTTTAATCACTAATTTTCACATAACAAGTTTAATTCGGAAGGTAAATAAAAAAATTAATATACTTGGAATAGCAAATGCTAATAGGTAGGTATGGTGGACTCTTTTGAATAACTTGGTTTTATTTGGAATGGGATGCATGAGTGGAACTCATACTTGGTATGGAGGCTAGCAAAAGACTGGGAGCGACCAACTAAGAGAGCAATAATGTCTATAATCGTGCAAAGCGACAAAACATTATTGATTAAAGCATAAAGTGATATTACAAGTCGAAAACTAAAGGATCATCTTGGGATAATCTTAACATGGTGTGAGCATGCGCCAAGTCAACCCAAATAAAGCATCAAAGGAGAATACCACAATACTATGCTTTAATATGCTAAAACAACGCATGATTCTTTCAAGGCACATTAAGCAATCTCAATTGTTTATAACATGTAATGCTACAAAAAATCACTAAGCATAAAGCCAAAACAATATCAAGCATGACATGACAAAGCATAGGCCACAATCAAAAATAAGCTCCTTTTTACCACTTAAGCATGAACTTTTCCTACTCTTTTCCAATCCAAACCAATCTTATTTGAAAACTAATGCATGAATGAGGGGGTCCAACCAATTTATCCAAGCAAACTAATCAAACAAAAACCAAAAACTAAAACAAAGACGCTCCAAGAATAACACAATTGTGCATGAAACAATAAAAATGAAGTGTTTGGAAGAAACCTGAGATTTTTATTGATGAAGAAGGGGATGCCTTGGGCATCCCCAAGCTTTGACGCTTGTAATTCTCGGATATTTCTTGGGGTGACATGGGGTGGCATCCCCAAGCTTGAGATTTATTCCATTCTTCATCTCATTACATCATTCTTTCCCTACACCTGAAATTTTCCTTCATACAAAACTTCACACGATCTTCATTAGCAACATTAGTGTACTCAAGATAATAAGTCTTTTGGTTCAGTTCCAACACAAATAAAACTTCCATTAAAACAAAAGATAATGTAGTACTTCCTTTTAAAAGTTCAAGAATTTTGGCAAGAACTCAAAGAGAAAGAGATTAAGAGGCAAATGCAAATAATGGCAGAAATCTATCAAAACAGACCAGCAGGTAAAAACCGATTTTTTTCGAAGACCTTCTATTGCTCAAATAGAAAAGTGTTGAACTAACTAAAGTTGGATAACAACCTGGTTCAGAAGCACAAAACATTACAGCTCAAACCGACGTACAAATATTTTTCATAAATTTTTACAGCGAAGCACAAAAATCTGTTTTGGGACAGCAACTTTCCCAAGCATTACTTCTCTCTCATTAGACGTTACTCTTGGCACAAAAACCACACAAAAATGATAAGGAGAGGTTATTACTAGAGTAATAACTTCCAAGACTCAAGAAAACTATCGGGTTATCTCCCAAGAAGTACTTTTCTTTAACGCCTTTAAGTTAGGCATGATAGTTTGAGAAGATGCTCACATAAGAAATATAAATTGGACTAAAACAGAGCATCAAGAAGCAAATTCAAAGAACATTTAGGTCTAACCCACTTCCTATGCATAGGAATCTTGTAAAGAAACAAGTCATGAAAGCACAAAGCAACAAGCATAGGAAAGCAAAACAAGTGCAACTTCAAAATTCAACATAAAGAGGGGAAACTTAATATTGTTGAGATACATAAAACCATGTTTCCCTCTCTCATAATAACTTTCAGTAACATCATGAATAAAATTAACAATATAACTATCACATAAAACATTCTTATCATGAGCCACATGCATAAAAGAATTAATACTCTCCACATAAACATAGTCATTCTTATTAATTGTGGTGGGAGCAAATTCAACAAAATTGCTATCATTATTATTCTCATCACCATAATCATCAAATATAGGAGGCATATTGTAATCATTAATTTTCTCCTCAATAGTAGGTGGACTAAAAATATCATATTCATCATTGTAATCATCATATATTGGAGGTTTGGTATCATCATAAGCAATAGAATAGCTATCTTCCAAAGCTGGGGAACTAAAAAGATCATTTTCATAAAAACTAGCTTCCCCAAGCTTAGAATTTTCCATAGCATTAGCAATAATGGTGTCCAAAGAATTCATAC
This sequence comes from Avena eriantha, assembly GCA_910589775.1. NCBI lineage: Eukaryota > Viridiplantae > Streptophyta > Magnoliopsida > Poales > Poaceae > Avena > Avena eriantha. The sequence continues at coordinate 6,410,074 of OU342741.1, read as the reverse complement.
TAACAACATTGCTATTAGCATGCAAATAAAGTTCCATAGCTTTTTTAATTTTCTCCTCAAACACTTCATGCCCTAATTCAAGATAAATACTATAAAGCTCTCTAATTTTTTGTTGTTTTCCATTAAGCCTAACTAGTTAAAACAAGAAACAAAAAGACAAAATTGCAGAATCTAAAGGAAATAACTTCGAGCACTCACACCGGAGAATGTGAGTACCTTTTACCTTACCTCCACGGCAAAGGCGCCAAAAAATAGCTTGAGGGCGCGTTGTTGATGTGGGAGCTTCTTCTGCTTTAGTCCCCAGCAACGGCGCCAGAAAATAGCTTGATGTCTACGCACTTCTATTCTTGTAGACAGTTGTTGGGCCTCCAAGTGTAGAGGTTTGTAGAACAGCAGCAAGTTTCCCTTAAGTGGATTACCCAAGGTTTATCAAACTCAGGGAGGAAGTGGTCAAAGGTATCCCTCTCAAGCAACCCTGCAATCCAGATACAAGAAGTCTCTTGTGTCCCCAACACACCCAATACACTTGTCAGGTGTATAGGTGCACTAGTTCGGCGAAGAGATAGTGAAATACAAGTGGTATAGATAATTATAAGTGGTAACGGTGCCAAAAAGAACTTGGCGGGAGGAAAAGACTAAAGGCAAAAGGATGGAAGCAAACAAACATGTAATAGATCTAGTTGCCAACGGTGTTTCAATGCTTAGAAACAAGGCCTAGGGATCATACTTTCACTAGTGAACACTCTCATATAAATATCTTCTCTTTATGATATTACTCTGAACTACTCTCCCGTTGGACACTCTAATCCATGGTAGGGCTATAACAGCACTCCTCAAAGTCCACTTTCCCCATCTATATAACCCCTCACTATCACCTTGAGCGCTAGATGGTTCCAACAAACACCACAATTTCATAGAGACATCCAACTCCAAATATAACTCATAACAAGTATTTGTAATCTCTAGCCTAAGTGCCACCATGATGTGCACGCTATCAGTTTCGCACACGTGGGGAGAGCTAGAGATCTATTAAAGCACTTGATTAGCAAGGTAGATCTACTTTATTACAAAGTTCATGATCACAATATGATCATGCATAGAGAGAGAGATGAACACATAGCTACCTGTAGAACCCTTAGCCTCGGGGAAGAACTACTCCCTCATCATCATGGGAATCAGCAATGGCGATGGAGATGATGGTGGAGATCGATGGAGATGGTTCCAAGGGCAATTCCCCGTCCCGGCAGGGTGCCGGAACAGAGACTTTCTGTCCCCCGAATCTTGAAGGGTAACGGGTAGGCTACACTAGCGTAAAATCAAAAATTTCTACCGCGTCAACCAGGAATACTATTGTCATAGATCACGGGATTACCGCTAGACGCGCAGGTGCGGAACTCGATGAAGCACGTTGCGGCAGTGTAGATGTTCTACGTCTCCTCCTCGTCCTCGTCCCACGAGCAGCTCCCCTTTGCGCGGCTCGTCCAAGTGCTACAGATGCAGCACCTCCGAGGTATCCACACGTCCGGAGTGGAAGTCGTCACACGCCAGACTGCTAGGTCTGCGCGTGCAACACAGGCGGAAGAGGAGTGGCGGCTGGGTGGAATGCTCTCTCCTTTTCAGCTCGCCTTACTCCCTCTTATATAGGCATCCCTGGTGGGCTTCTACATTAGCAGCCCATTAGCAGCCTAAGCCTGGTCTAATTCGGATCCAATCCTCATTAGGCTTCCAGCCCCTAAAGTGTGTGACCCTATAGGTTCATACACGTATAGACATGACGCGAGTACACTTACTCCGTCAATAGTTGGTAGCGGCCTCTAGCAAGACGTGCCAACTCCTAAACGCATATAAAGATCATTCGGACGAACCATCACAAGGTTGAGTACATGTCTTTCCCTTTGCCTCACGATATTTGGTCTAGCTCTAAGCTGACCTCTCTTTCTCGATACTGTGATTCAGAATCCCTTTACTAGGTTAACTCTTAACCATATGTAGCACGGCCATGCATTTCTGGATCCGATCACTCGAGGGGCCCAGAGATATCTCTCTCAAGTAGAGAGGGGCAAATCCCATCTTGATTGACCGATGCCTTGCAGCATGTATCAGGACAAACCCGAAAGCTACCTTTATAACTACCCAGTTACGGAGTAGTGTTTGATAGCCCCAAAGTAGGTCGATCCACATCTCAAGTACATGCGACAATCTCAGGTCTAAGGACAAAACGTACACGATGTGTAGAGAGAGCTGCAAGTATTATTGCTAGTCTCATGTTGGGTCAGTCCAACCCCATGTTCATAACATGTGTCCACATCATTGGTTTGACATCTCCATGTCAATGACTTGCGAAACATAGTCATTAACCAATCGATGTGCTAGTCTAATATTCACGTGTGTCCTCGCATGAACTCCGACTAGGGACAATTATTAGATAACCATACAAGTAAAGAGTTTCACAAACAATTCACATAATTGCCAATCAATACAAGTTGCCTGGTATATGGATATTCAAGGAACATTATAATAACTCATGGATACACATGAAATACAATCATCTCTATGATTGCCTCTAGGGCATATTTCCTTCAGTCTCCCACTTGCACTAGAGTCAATCTAGAGAGTATCTAATACCTATTGCTCTTGTGTGCGCTTCATGCGCAGGCTGCGGGAGTGGCTTAGTCAAGGGATCAGCAACATTTGAGTCCGTATGTATTTTGCATAACATGACACTACCTTCATCAATGAACTCACGAATCAGATGGTAGCGCATGCGAATATGTTTGTTCTTCTGGTGCTGTCTAGGTTCTTTGGCTTGTGCAATAGCACCATTGTTGTCACAATAAACGTCCAAGGGATTGGACGAGCCCTGAACCACACCAAGAGCGATCAGGAAATTCCTAATCCAAACAGCTTCCTTTGCAGCCTCCGAGGCAGCAATATATTCAGCTTCTGTTGAAGAGGAGGCCACTGTATCTTGCTTGGAACTTTTCCAGCTCACAGCACCACCATTCATGACAAACACATAACCTGATTGCGATTTCGAGTCGTCTGAGTCATTAAGGTAACTCGCATCTGTGTAACCCTTTACACTGAGTTCAACCTCACCTCCATAAACTAGGAACATATCCTTAGTCCTTCTCAAGTACTTAAGGATATTCTTTACCGCTGTCCAGTGAATCTCACCTGGATCAGCCTGGTATCTGCTCGTAACACTTAGAGCATAGGAAACATCTGGGCGAGTACATGTCATTGCATACATGATGGATCCAATAGCCGAAGCATATGGAACCCTACTCATGCGTTCTCGCTCATCAGTGGTCGAAGGACACTGAGTCTTGCTGAGTTTAATGCCGTGAGACATGGGCAAGAACCCCTTCTTAGCCTCTTCCATGCTGAACCGTTTCAACACTTTGTCAATGTACGTACTCTGGCTTAATCCAATTAGCCTCCTTGATCTATCTCTATAGATCTTGATACCCAGAATATATGCCGCTTCTCCCAAGTCCTTCATAGAAAAACTATTTTTCAATGAGGTCTTAACAGACTCGAGCATCGGAATGTCATTTCCAATCAATAATATGTCATCCACATATAAGATTAAAAACACAAGTGATTTCCCATTTTCTTTCTTATACACACAAGGTTCTTGTTCGTTTTTGGTGAAGCCAAACTCCTTTACAACTTCATCAAATCGAATGTTCCAACTCCGAGATGCTTGCTTCAGCCCATAAATAGACTTTTGAAGTTTGCATACCTTTCCAGCATTGTTTGGATCGACAAAACCTTCGGGCTGCATCATATACACGTCCTCAGAAAGGATTCCATTTAAGAAAGCCGTCTTGACGTCCATCTGCCATATCTCATAATCGAAATGTGCAGCAATGGCTAGAATGATCCGTATAGATTTAAGCATCGCTACGGGCGAGAAAGTCTCGTCGTAGTCAACTCCTTGAACTTGTCGAAAACCTTTTGCAACAAGTCGAGCTTTATGGATGTGAACATTTCCATCCATATCAATCTTCTTCTTATAGATCCACTTGCACTCGATGGCTTTAAAACCATCAGGCAGGTCAACCAAGTTCCAAACTTGATTGTCTCCCATGGACTCTATCTCGGATCTCATGGCAATCAGCCATTTCTCAGAGTCTGGGTCCACCATCGCTTCTGCATAGGTCGCAGGCTCATCATTGTCTAACAATAATAACTCTCGCGCTTCGCGGAGCCTCGCCGACCTTCGTGGTTGTGGTGCTTCTATTGCCATGGGTTCCTCAACTTGTTCTGCTACAATAGCATCACTCGTAGAAGCATCCCCGACTGGCTCATCTTGAACTTCTTCAAGTCGCACCGACCTTCCACTCGTTCCCTTTGTGAGAAACTCTTTCTCTAGGAAAACACCGCTACGAGCGACAAACACTTTGCCCTCTTCTCGGTTGTAGAAGTAATACCCTAAGGTTTCCCTTGGGTATCCCACAAAAATGCACTTATCCGATTTGGGTGTTAGCTTGTCCGACTGAAGTCGCTTGACAAATGCATCACAACCCCAAATCTTCAGAAAAGACAAACTGGGATTCTTTCCAGTCCACATCTCATATGGTGTCTTAACTACGGATTTAGATGGTACCCTATTTAGTGTGAAAGCTGCTGTTTCTAGCGCGTAACCCCAAAATGATAATGGTAAATCCGACTGGCTCATCATCGATCGAACCATGTCCAACAAAGTTCGATTACGCCGTTCAGAGACCCCGTTTCTTTGAGGCGTTCCGGGCGGCGTGAGCTGTGGAACAATTCCGCAACTCTTAAGATGATTGCTAAACTCGTGACTCAAATATTCGCCTCCGCGATCAGATCGCAAGGCCTTTATTTTCTTGCCACGTTGATTCTCTACCTCATTTTGAAACTCTTTGAACTTTTCAAAAGTTTCAGACTTATGCTTCATCAAGTAGACATAGCCATATCTACTGAAATCATCAGTGAAAGTAATGAAGTAGTGATATCCTCCTCTGGCTGTCGTGCTCATTGGTCCACATACATCAGTATGTATGAGTTCCAACAAGTCTGTCGCTCTCTCGGGAAACCCCGTAAAAGGCGTCTTGGTCATCTTTCCAAGTAAACAAGCTTGACATGTCTCGTATGATTCAAAATCAAACGAAGTTAGAAGACCATCACCATGGAGCTTCTTCATGCGCTTTTCACTTATATGCCCCAAACGACAATGCCATAGATAGGTAGGACTCAAATCATTTGGCCGAAGCCTTTTAGCACTAACATTGTAAACACATGCATTATCAAGATTTAAAATAAATAACCCATTCACAATGGGAGCATCAGCCACAAACATAGCATTCTTAGAGATTACACAACCATTGTTTGTACTCACGAATGAATAACCATCCCTCATCAAACATGAAGGTGATAAAATGTTTCGACCCATACTAGGAATGTAATAACAATTATTCAACTCCATGATAAATCCTGACGGAAGGTGAAGTTGCATGACGCCGACGAACAATGCAGCAACCCTTGCTTTATTTCCGACGCGAAAATCCACTTCGCCTTTTTGCACTTCTCTAGTCCTTATTAGCCCCTGCATCGAATTGCAAATATGAGCAACCGATCCGGTATCAAATACCCAAGAGTTAACATAAGAATCTGCGAGAAAAATGTCCACAACATTTACAACAAGCGTACCTGAGTGGGAAGTACTCTTACTTCCACTTTTCTTCAAAGAAGCCTGGTACTTGCTGCAGTTTCTCTTCCAGTGGCCATATTCGTGACAAAAGAAACACTCAGTGTCTCCTGCAGGACCAGCCTTTTGCTTGGGTGCAGGGTTTGGCTTAGGGATCGTATCCTTAGCCTTGCCCTTCTTCTTCTGCCAAGAAGTGCCCTTTTTCTTGAAGCTAGGCTTGTTCTGCACAGCCATCACATGGCTATGCCCTGCACACTTCTTAATGTCACATTCTGCTGTTTTTAGCATCCCACATAATTCATTAAGGCCCCTCTCCACCCCATGCATATGGTAGTTCGAAATGAAATGCCCATAGCTAGATGGAAGAGATGCCAAAATGAAGTCAGTGGCCAACTCTTGGCCTAATGGAAAACCAAGCTTTTCCAAAGTCTGACTGTAACCAACCATTTTGATCACATGGGGGCCTACAGCTGCTCCCTCTGCCAGCTTGCATTCCACAAAGGACTTAGCGACATTGTACCTCTCAGTCCTAGCCTGAGTCTGGAACATGTCCTTAAGCGCAACGATCATATCGTACGCTTCCTGATCCTCAAACTGTTTTTGAAGATCAGGTTCCATGCATGCAAGCATAAGACAACTGACCTCAAGAGATTCATCACATGCTTTCTTGTAGGCATTCTTAAGGGTAGCAGTTGCATTATCAGCAGGTTCATCCGGGATTGGGGTATCCAGAACAGTTTCCTTTTTCTCAGCCCTGAGAACAATTCTCAGGTTACGGACCCAGTCCGAATAGTTTGTTCCATTTAGTTTATCCTTTTCAAGAATCGAACGCAAAGCAAAAGGTGATGAATTGTTCGGTGCCATTGATCTACAACAAAAAATATGCAAAATACTAAGCCATGTAACCATGAAAGAGTAAAACATATTAAACAATTTAATAGCATATACTCCCACTTAAATCAACATCCCTCTATTGATACTAAGTGATTCAAGATCCACAATTAACAAGTCGACTAGTGAGCTTTAGCATCACTGCTAGAAGACAAGGTAAATCGGTAAGCAACCTTTGCTAATCATATCACATATGACTCTTGTTGTTGGGTGACATCTCTATGTCAAACCTAGGCGCCCAACCTTTATGCCCCAAGGTCCTTAACTGTTAAGATGACCTTGTTAAGCTCACCAACCCTTATGCGTGTAGGTATCCGATACAAACCCATCCAGCCAAGGAAAACCGTGGCACCCTAATTTCATAGACCCACCAACGATTGTACAGGCCATAGGATGGTGCAAGGTTTGGTTGGGAGGGCATGGTTTAACTTAAACTTTGTGAGGGATCGTTCTACTTCTATCATCTAAGCATGCATAGTAGTAAAACGTATAAGAACAGCATTCACATAGATGTGATACAGTATGGCCCATTTTCTCATGGTGAACTCCATCGCCATAGAACCTGTCCACCATGATGATCTCCATCTTCATGCTCTATGCGAGCCATCCTCCAAGTGATGAGTTCTCCAAGAACTAATACAAGCTATTACTCCTAACATCTAGTAATCAAAATTACATGGTATTGGGATCATCACAAGTTGGCACGCAGGCCATTACAATAATTGACAACACATATGGCTCCAGCCGTGTTGCCCAACTCACGACACGCAGGTCATGAAAAAATACATACATGCATCACATACATTTTTGGGCCATACTGATCACATAAATCCTGCAAAAACAAGTTGTGCATAGAATCGCATTCTACCGGATCATGTGAAATCGTACCACCTAGGAACCTTAACGAGATACAAAAAAAAAGGGGGGCTACGACTAAGGGGGGTCTAGGGGGTCTCCCCCTGCGGGGTTCGAAGGGGCAGCTCCCCTCGCGGTACCTTTTCTTTAAGGATTTTGATCGGCAAATCTATACAATTTTCTTTAAGGATTTTGATCGGCAAATCCAATTTACCATAAACCGACCATAGTTCCGATTTGACCAAACTCCTTTGATCACGGTACGTCGATTCAGATCTAATTCCCGATTCGATCAATCATATTGATCTTCGCGTGATTCAGAAGGATTTATGTGTCACTGTCTACCCCGATGGCGGAAACCGACCGGTAGGGGTAAGTCGTTCGACGACCTTAGAATCACGATCACGGAAATTAAGATCATAGATCAATCCAGAAACACCGCCATACAAACGATCATATCAATCTACATATCACCATATGCAAACTTCCCGAACCTATGACTGAATAGCATCGGCTCTGATACCACTGAAGGGTAACGGGTAGGCTACACTAGCGTAAAATCAAAAATTTCTACCGCGTCAACCAGGAATACTATTGTCATAGATCACGGGATTACCGCTAGACGCGCAGGTGCGGAACTCGATGAAGCACGTTGCGGCAGTGTAGATGTTCTACGTCTCCTCCTCGTCCTCGTCCCACGAGCAGCTCCCCTTTGCGCGGCTCGTCCAAGTGCTACAGATGCAGCACCTCCGAGGTATCCACACGTCCGGAGTGGAAGTCGTCACACGCCAGACTGCTAGGTCTGCGCGTGCAACACAGGCGGAAGAGGAGTGGCGGCTGGGTGGAATGCTCTCTCCTTTTCAGCTCGCCTTACTCCCTCTTATATAGGCATCCCTGGTGGGCTTCTACATTAGCAGCCCATTAGCAGCCTAAGCCTGGTCTAATTCGGATCCAATCCTCATTAGGCTTCCAGCCCCTAAAGTGTGTGACCCTATAGGTTCATACACGTATAGACATGACGCGAGTACACTTACTCCGTCAATAGTTGGTAGCGGCCTCTAGCAAGACGTGCCAACTCCTAAACGCATATAAAGATCATTCGGACGAACCATCACAAGGTTGAGTACATGTCTTTCCCTTTGCCTCACGATATTTGGTCTAGCTCTAAGCTGACCTCTCTTTCTCGATACTGTGATTCAGAATCCCTTTACTAGGTTAACTCTTAACCATATGTAGCACGGCCATGCATTTCTGGATCCGATCACTCGAGGGGCCCAGAGATATCTCTCTCAAGTAGAGAGGGGCAAATCCCATCTTGATTGACCGATGCCTTGCAGCATGTATCAGGACAAACCCGAAAGCTACCTTTATAACTACCCAGTTACGGAGTAGTGTTTGATAGCCCCAAAGTAGGTCGATCCACATCTCAAGTACATGCGACAATCTCAGGTCTAAGGACAAAACGTACACGATGTGTAGAGAGAGCTGCAAGTATTATTGCTAGTCTCATGTTGGGTCAGTCCAACCCCATGTTCATAACATGTGTCCACATCATTGGTTTGACATCTCCATGTCAATGACTTGCGAAACATAGTCATTAACCAATCGATGTGCTAGTCTAATATTCACGTGTGTCCTCGCATGAACTCCGACTAGGGACAATTATTAGATAACCATACAAGTAAAGAGTTTCACAAACAATTCACATAATTGCCAATCAATACAAGTTGCCTGGTATATGGATATTCAAGGAACATTATAATAACTCATGGATACACATGAAATACAATCATCTCTATGATTGCCTCTAGGGCATATTTCCTTCAGATCTCCCCTTCGGTGGCGGCGGCGCTGTGGAACTTTTCGTGGCTGGAGGCTGGATTTTTTTGGGTTTTCTCATCGGGAGGCTTCTTATAGGCGAAGGGGCGATGTCAGAGGGTGGACCAGGGGCCCACACCACCTACTGGCACGGCCAGGGGGACCCGCGCCACCACATGGTGTGGCCAGCACCTGGCCCCTCTCCGTCTCGTCTTCTGGCTCCGTGAGTCTTCCGGTAAAATATCGACTTTGGCTTTTGTCCAGTCCAATTCCAAGAATATTCATTTTTTGGCTTTTTTGGAACCAAAAACAGAAGAAAACAGGCAAATGCCACTATGGCATCTTGTTAATAGGTTAGTTCCAGAAAATGTGTAAGAGTACTCCAAAGTGTGGACAAAACATAAGAAAGTAGATATAAAACAAGCATGGAACATCAAAAATTATAGATACGTTTGCAATGTATCACATCGTTGTGAAGAAACTAATCTTGTTCTAAACTGGGAGAAATGCCATTTTATGGTCAAAGAAGGTATAGTCCTTGGACACAAGGTATCAGGTAAGGGAATTGAAGTTGATAGAGCTAAGGTTGAGGCAATAGAGAGAATGCCACAATCTTGGGATATTAAAGGTATAAGAACTTTCCTTGGTCATGTGGGTTTTTATAGAAGGTTCATTAGAAATTTCTCTGGAATATCTAAACCTTTGACTCAAAAGGGAGTAAGATTTAATTTTGATGATAAATGTCTTGAAGCCTTTGATAAATTCAAAAATGATTTATCTCGTGCTCCCATCATTAAACCACCTATCTGGGATACAACATTTGACATAATATGTGAAGCTAGTGATGATGTTGTAGGAGTAACTCTAAGACAACATATTGGTCGCAGATTTAATATTATACATCATGCTAGTAGAACTCCAAATGGTGCTCAGAAGAATTACCCTAAGGAAGAAAGGGAAGTTTTTTCTGTATTTTTCTCTTGTGATAAATTTCATCCTTACATAGTTGATGCAAAGGTAAGAGTTCATACGGATCGTGATGGTTTAAAAGAACTCCTTGAGAGGAAAGACCATAAGCCAAGACTGATCCGTTGGATTGTTTCACTTCAAGAATTTGAGTTGTAGATTATGCAAAGGCAAGAAATAAAGATGTTAGATGCAGTGTCCATGATTACCTAGCAAGACACCAATCTTGTTGATAGGAACCTTAGTCCTGGAGATTTTCGTTTACAAGAATTACTCAATGAACTAAGGTCAATTCCTCCAAGAGAGAAGAAGTCTTTGATGTTGGAGGAACTTTTCATCCCCGAATAAGCAAATGGTAAGTGCCAAGGTAAGTGTTCTTACCCAAATAAGTGATTTGTTTTCACAGTTTCTACATTTGAATTTTTTTCCTTTGAATTCCTTGTGTTTTTCTAAAGTTTTAGAGGGTTTTACCAACTATACGGGAGGAACTATACAACCGGAGAGGAAGCTCCCGCTGTATAGTTGGTCATTAAACTCTCTGTACCATCTTTGTCAAATAGTTTTCGATATCTGAGCCTATACGGTCGCAACTATACGACTGGAGCCAAAATTCTGATCGTATAGTTGGTCGTTAAACTCTCAGATACTTTTGATTTTCGGTGTTTGTATCTATACGGTCGCAACTATACAACCGGAGCCAAAATTCCGGCTGTATAGTTGGTCGTTAAACTCTCAGACACTTTTCATTTGTCTTTTCATTTATTCATCTAAAAAACATTATTGTCAGTTCCGAGTCGTGATTTAATCGACCTGGACTCAAGATATTTGGAAATATCTGCTCGGAACCAACTATATGGCCGGAGCTATACGGGCCGCGCCCGTATAGTTGGTCATTACGCGGTAGGACTCTTCCAAATCCGTGATTTCTTTCCCTGTTTCGTTAAGATTCTTTTCTTGGACGATAATTTGGTATTTCTCACAAGTTTTACCGACATCTGACCCCCCTATATACTATCATTGTCTCTCTCTCTAATCATAATCTCTCTAGAAACCAATCTACCTCTTATTCACACGTGAGGGCTCTCAACCAAGGGATAGAAGTCAAAAAGAAAATCTCCTATGGAGATCGGGAGCAATAGCGAGCAAGGCAAGGAGATCAAAACCATCCCTATAGAGTTCCTCAATGCCGACCATGGGTGTCGGAAGAGGGATTTGAAGGCTCTGGAGCTGAAGATTGAAGATTTGGACAAGGAGAAGCCAGGGACACCCAAACACCTTCGATTGTTGCAACTTTATCTTGATAAACTTGATGAAGATATCAAGCGAACAACCGAAGCAGGTTTCTCTATGAGTCTTAAGGTGCTACAAACACTTCATGATAACAATGAGTTCATTAAAGAACAAGTGAAAGTGTTGGGGAGGAACAATCTTTTGTACAAGCAGCGTGTTAAAGAATTAGAAGCTGCCAATCAATCCCTCCACCTCAGGCTGGCCCGTGAGGAGAAGATACCACGTGCCATGGCACCACAATGATCTACAACAATCACGGTACCAAATAATCGCAAGGGATTATTTGATATCGCCTGGATTGATTCCAAGGTTGGGGAGATATTTAAGACCTTGTAATCTATCCTATAAGTTTTTATTACTATTTTTGCATTAAGTCAAACTAGCAATAAAGTTAGCATCATTAGAATTCCCTTCAAGAATAGTCGATCTCTTTAATGAAATTCCGAGTTTATTGATACATTGAAAATGTATCTATAATTTTTGATGTTCCATGCTTGGTTTTATCCACTTTCTTGGGTTTTGTTCCAACTTTGGAGTACTTTTCATATGATTTCTTGGACTAACCTATTAACAAGAGCCATAGTGCCAGCTGCCTGTTTTCTGCTGTTTTTGGTTCCAGGAAAGTCAGAAAATGAATATTCTCGGAATTGGACGGGACAAAAGCCAAAGTGCCTATTTTTACGGAAGTCATCAAGTGCCAGAATACGAGACGGAGAAGGGCCAGAGGCCGGCCACACCACCTGGCCGTGCGGCCAGGCCTGGCCTGCGCCAGGGGGTGGTGTGGCCGCTCCCGGCACCCCCTCGGCCTCCCCTTCCGACTATAAGATGCCCTCGGGACGTAAACCCTAAGGGCCCGACCAAAAATCCATGAAAGAGTCTGTAGACGCCGTCATCTCCATCCCTAGATCGGGAGGGATCTGAAGCTCTTCCCAGCACCTTGCCGGAGAGGGGAATTCACCCTGGAGGCCTTCTTCATCACCATGCAAGCCTCCGGTGTGATGCGTGAGTAGTTCATCCTTGGACTACGGATCCATGTAGTAGCTAGATGGCTGGTTCTCCTCCTTTGTGCTTTCATGTCTAGATCTTGTGAGCTCTGTTCATGATCAAGATCATCTATTTGTAATTCTGCATGTTGTGTTTGCGGGGATCCGATGGATATTGAGATGCTATTTTAGATTGATTATTGATTCTACCATGTCTTTGTTATTTGTGATCTTGCATGCTTTTCGTTGTTAGTAGCTATCTTGGCCAAGTAGATGCTAGCAACTCCAAGAGTTAGTATTTATGCTCGATAGTGGGTTCATGCCTCTGGTAATCTGGGGAAGTGATAGAAATCTCTAAGGTACTAGATGTGTTGTTGCTACTAGGGAGAAAACAACAATCCTTTGTTCATAGAACAATCATATCGTTTACTTTACACGCAGTTCGTAAAGCAATAATCTGTTGCTTGCAACTTAATACTGGAGGGGGTTCGGATGATAACCTGAAGGTGGATTATTAGTCATAGATGCAGTTGGATGGCGGTCTATGTATAATGTTGTAATGACCAATCGAATCTCGAAGGAGTCAAGATGATTAGTACATGCATGTATTGCTTTCTCGATCTTTGTCAATTGCCCCGCTGTAATTTGTTCACCCAGTAGGTTATTTATCTAAGAAGAGCCACCTCTAGTGAACTATGGATCCCGGTCCTTGTCTTTTACATACAATCTACAAACTGTTTACTTATTTGTGTTTACTTTCTGCAAACTTTTACTTCTTTCCATTCGATACGTTTAATCCTTTGTTTTCCGCAAAACACGGTGAGATTGACAACCTCATCGCAAGTTGGGGACAAAGTTATGTGGTTGTGTTGTGCAGGTCTCCACGTTGCTACTAGCACCGGTAGTGCGCCCTGCCAAAGCTCAGCTACTAACACCTTTGGGGTGTTTCCTTGCTCCGACTGGTTCGATTAAACCTTGGTTTCATAACTGAGGGAAACTTGCTGGTGTGCTCATCATACCTTCCTCTTGGGGTTACCAACGAGCTCTGCATCAACCACGCACCAGCACTTTTCTGGGCGCCATGCATTGAGCCATCAAGCATTTTTCTGGCGCCGTTGCCGGGGAGTCAAGGACATCTTCACAAGGGGAGTCCCTCATAACCAATCTCTTTACTTTGTTTTTTTTTGCTTACTTTCTTTTGCTTTGTTTGTTTGTTTTGTTATCAAAACAAAATTAGTTTTACTAGTTTGCTTCCTTATTCAAAAACACACAAAAATGACTACTCTTGAAAACACTAAGTTGTGTGACTTCACTAGCACCAACAACAATGATTTTATGAGCACACCTATTGCTCCACTTGTGCCTGCAGATACTTTCTTTGAGATAAAACCTGCTTTGCTCAATCTTGTTATGAGAGAACAATTTTCCGGTATTGGTAATGAAGATGCTGCTTCCCATCTAAATAATTTTGTTTAACTTTGTGAGATGCAAAAGCATAGGGATATAGATGGTGATATTATTAAGCTGAAAATTGTTTCCTTTCTCTTTGAGAGGAAAAGCTAAAGAATGGTTGAATTCCTTAACTAGGAATAGTATTGATTCTTGGACTAAATGCAAAGATGCTTTTATTGGAAAATACTATCCTCCTGCTAAGATTATATCCATGAGAAGTGAAATAATGAAGTTTAAACAACTTGATAATGAGCATGTTGCTCAAGCTTGGGAAAGAATGAAATCTTTGGTAAAGAATTGTCCCACTCATGGACTGACTGCTTGGATGATCATCCAAACTTTTTATGTAGGATTGAACTATTCTTCAAGGAACCTATTGGATTCTGCTGCTGGAGGTACCTTTATGACCATCACTTCTGGTGTTGCGACAAAACTTCTAGACAATATGATGGTTAATTATTGTGAATGGCATACTGAGAGAGCTCCACAAGGTAGGAAGGTAAATTCTGTTGAGGAAACTTCCTCCTTGAGTGATAAGATTGATATTATTATGTCTATGCTTGTTAATGGGAAAGCCCATATTGATCCAAATAATGTTTCTTTAGCCTCTTTGGTTGCTCAAGAAGAGCAAGTTGATGTGAACTTCATAAGAAATAACAATTTTGGCAACAATGCTTATGGTAATAATGCTTATAGGAACAATTTTGGTAACAATAATTATAATCCATATCCTCCCAACAATGGTAATGCTTATGGAAATTCTTACAACAATAATAGGAGTGCTAACTCTGAACTTGAAGTTATGCTTAAAGACTTTATTAGTAAGCAAACCGCTTTCAATAAAACTATTGAGGAAAAACTCTCTAATGCTGAAAGAAATATATCATCTTTGGCTGAAGCTCAATCTACTTTGAATAAAATGGCTGCTAAACATGAAACTAATGAGAATCCCTTTGCAGCTACTAATGCTATACAAGTAAGAATTGATGAAAATGTTAGACTATTAGCTGAACTACATGCTAAGTGGGAAAGAGAAGATGAAATTGCTAGAAACATTAGTGTTTCTACTATTACCACCACTAGTGTTGAGGCTAGTAATAGTTCTACTAATCTAGATGATAAATTTGATTTTGATCTTGATGGTTGCAACATCTCTAAAGTTATTAAGTTCCTACAAAAGCTTGCTAAAAGTCCTAATGTTAGTGCTATGAACATGGCTTTTACAAAACACATTACTGATGCTCTCATATAGATTAAAGAAGAAAAGATGAAACATAAAGCTTCTATTCCTATAAAACAAGAAGATGGTTGGGAACCCATCATTAATATGAAAGTGAATGACTTTGATTTCAAAGCTTTATGTGATCTTGATAGTCGTGTTTCTATTATGCCTAGAAGGATTTATGATATGCTTGATTTGCCTCCTCTTGAAGATTGTTATTTGAATGTCCCATTTGATGATAATGCTAAAAAGAAACTCATGGGGAGTCTTAATGATGTTCTTATTATGGTTAACAATGCCTATGTCCCTGTTGATTTCTATGTTTTGTATGTTGAATGCAATGCTTCTTGTCCTATTACTTTGGGAAGACCTTTTCTTAGAACTGTTGGTGCCATCATTGATATAAAAGAAGGCACCATTAAATATCAACTCCCACTCAAGAAAGGTATAGAATAATTCCCTAAACAGAGAGAAAAGATTTCTTTTGATTCTCCTATGAAAACAAAATTTGGTCTTAATGCTTCTTCATTTGAGAACACTTGATTCTTTTTCTTGCTCCTTATGCCTAACTTAAAGGCGTTAAAGAAAACTACTTATTGGGAGATAACCCAAAAGTTTTAGATGAGTCTTGGAAGTTATTACTTCAGTAATAACCGCTCCTTATCCTTTTTATTTGCTTTTTGTGCCAAGAGTAACCTCTAATGAGAGAGAAGTAATGATTGGGAAAGTTGTTGTCCCGAAACAGATTTTTGTGCTTCACCGTAAATATTCGTGTAAAATCTCTGAACGTCTTTTTGAGGCGTGAAATTTTGTGCTTCTGCCCCAGGTTGTTATCTAACTTTCGTTAGTTCAACACATTTTAATTTGAGCAACAGAAGGTCTTCGAAAAAATTCGTCTTTACCTGCTGGTCTGTTTTGACAGATTTCTGCCATTTTCTGCATTTGCTTCTTGTTGGTTCCTTTTTGAGTTATTTTGGGGAATTGATATTTTTGAGGGAAATGCTACAGTAGCTAGTGTTCTAATGGAAGTTTATTTGGTGTTAGAACTGAACCTTAAGACCTTTTATCTTGAGTGCACTAATGTTGCTAATAAAGATTGTATGAAGTTTTGTATTAAGGAAAAATTCCGGGTGTATGGAAGGAATGAGTAATGAGATGAAGGATGGACTAAAGCTCAATCTTGGGGATGCCACGCGTGTTACCCCAAGAAATATCCAAGAAGTAAAAGTGTCAAATGTCGGGAATGCCCAAGGCATCCCCTTCTTCATCAATAAAAATCCTAGGTTTCTTCCAAACGCTTCATTTTTATTGTTTCATGCACAGTTGTGTTGTTCTTGGAGCGTCTTTTTTTTCGTTTTTGTTTTGGTTTTTCGTTTTCTTGGTTTGCTTAGTTTTCTGAATAAATTGGTTGGACCCCCTCTTTCATACATTGGTTTGCAAATAGTTTGGTTTGGTTTGGAAAAGAGTAGGAAAGTTCATGCTTATGTGGTAAAAAGAGCTCGTTTCTGACTGTGGCCTATGCTTTGTCATTCCATGCTTGATATTGTTTTGGCTTTATGCTTAGTATTATTTGCTGTAGCATGACTTGTTATAAACAATTGAGATTGCTTAATGTGCCTTGGATGAATCATGCGTTGTTTTAGCATATTAAAGCATAGTATAGTGGTATTCTCCTTTGATGCTTTATTTGGGTTGACTTGGCGCATGCTCACACCATGTTATGACTATATCAAGTCACCATAGCCTTTATGATCCCTCGGCCTCCCCTTCCGACTACAAGATGCCCTCGGGACGTAAACCCTAAGGGCCCGATGAAAAATCCATGAAAGAGTCTATAGCCGCCGTCATCTCCATCCCTAGATCGGGAGGGATCTGAAGCTCTTCCTAGCACCCTGCCGGAGAGGGGAATTCACCCTGGAGGCCTTCTTCATCACCATGCAAGCCTCCGGTGTGATGCGTGAGTAGTTTATCCTTGGACTACGGATCCATGTAGTAGCTAGATGGCTGGTTCTCCTCCTTTGTGCTTTCATGTCTAGATCTTGTGAGCTCCGTTCATGATCAAGATCATCTATTTGTAATTCTGCATGTTGTGTTTGCCGGGATTCGATGGATATTGAGATGCTATTTCAGATTGATTATTGATTCTATCATGTCTTTGTTATTTGTGATCTTGCATGCTTTCCGTTGTTAGTAGCTATCTTGGCCAAGTAGATGCTAGCAACTCCAAGAGCTAGTATTTATGCTCGATAGTGGGTTCATGCCTCTGGTAATCTGGGGAAGTGACAGAAATCTCTAAGGTACTAGATGTGATGTTGCTACTAGGGAGAAAACAACAATCCTTTGTTCATAGAACAATCGTATCGTTTACTTTACACGCAGTTCGTAAACCAATAATCTATTGCTTGCAACTTAATACTGGAGGGGGTTCGGATGATAACCTGAAGGTGGATTATTAGTCATAGATGCAGTTGGATGGCGGTCTATGTATAATGTTGTAATGACCAATCGAATCTCGAAGGAGTCAAGATGATTAGTACATGCATGTATTGCTTTCTCGATCTTTGTCAATTGCCTCGATGTAATTTGTTCACCCAGCAGGTTATTTATCTAAGAAGAGCCACCTCTAGTGAACTATGGATCCCGGTCCTTGTCTTTTACATACAATCTACAAACTGTTTACTTCTTTGTGTTTACTTTCTACAAACTTTTACTTCTTTCCATTCGATACATTTAATCCTTTGTTTTCCGCAAAACACGGTGAGATTGACAACCTAATCGCAAGTTGGGGACAAAGTTATGTGGTTGTGTTGTGCAGGTCTCCACGTTGCTACTAGCACCGGTAGTGCGCCCTGCCAAAGCTCAGCTACTAACACCTTTGGCGTATTTCCTTGCTCCTACTGGTTTGATTAAACCTTGGTTTCATAACTAAGGGAAACTTGTTGCTGTGCTCATCATACCTTCCTCTTGGGGTTCCCAACGAGCTCTACATCAACCATGCACCTGCACTTTTCTAGGCACCGTGCATTGAGCCATCATTTATTATGTATGGAGCACTATTGAGTTTGTGTTTGCTTTAATGATATATGAATGGCTTGAGTATAATTTTAGTTGCACTTGATGATTGCAATAGGAGTATTCCACACCATTGGTATTAATGGAACACATAAAGATAATTTGGTCAATATGTTGTAAGTCTACGGTTTGATTTACAAAGAAATATTATCTATACTGTTAAATTGAAAAAGAAACCTTGAACAAAGGAAAGTGATAGTGCTATCAAAATAGAGTGAGAACAAGTAGAGGTAGAATCTCCAAGTCATAAGAATGCTTCATATACAGTTGGAATTTGATAATTGAGATCGTTAAACTTTGAATTCCTACACAAGGTGGAATATATGGCTAGCTCCTTTGCACAACACTTAAACAAAAGTGTGAGCATGTATACAAAAGAAAAGAAAAGAAAGAAGAAAAAGAGCGAGTGTGCAAAGAGCAAATAGGCATATACCATTGTATTGTAGTATGACAAAGAGACACTTTTGAGATTTTGAATCCCAAGTGAATACATTTGATCCTAAAACACTTGGGACTACCTCGCTAACTCATTCGGTTGAACCAGATACTTTTACATTATGTTGAGATTCATCTTTTATGAACTGTTGATCACTAAGGTGTGGAAGCCTGCTAATACTATTTAGATGGTTCAGTGAGGTACTATTCATGAACTTATTCCTATGTATCGTATATGATAAACACATGCTGCAACTGCTTCATTTATTTTAATTGACTCAGCTTCATGAATATGAGGATCACATCCATTAAGCTAAAACTTGCTCGGGACGAGCAAGAGTCTAAGATTGGGGAAGTTGATGAGTGCATATTTGCATCATGTTTTACATTATTACTTTGCATTGTAGATGTAGGATCTTGGTGTTTTACGGCGCTCGCACACACATTTTATGTCTGTTTTCACCAGGATCAGGACAAATGATGGATCCAATGGATATAATTCTTGGAGCAGTTGTACTGAGAAGAAAAGGAGTCAAAAACAACGTAAATCGCTTATTTGGAAAATATTAATGACACCAGAAGAAAACAAGAAGCAAACAGAGGAGGTAGAAGGTTCAACGACCAACTATACGACCGGAGAAAATTTTCCGGCCGTATAGTTGGCGTCGCCTCCGCGTCCTCAAATAGTTTCACCTTGTGCAAATGGTTCGGAGAGACGACATACAGAACACCTAGAAATCGCAGAAATCTGAGCTTCAAAAGGCATCTGGAGGGGGAACTCATCCACCAGGGATCCATCTTCGCCCTGCACAGATCTGAGAGGCTAAGGCATCGATCTTCATCATCCACCGCTGCATCACCACCATATCCATCCATCCCATCTACATCTTGTCTAGATATTATTGTAATTTCCGTACTCGTTGTGATTTATACAAGTACTATTCATCTATGATAGATTCCTTTGTTATTGCCATGATGTTGATTGCCTCCATGTTTGAGTAGATCATTAGTTCTTGGGGAGATGGAGAAACCCTAGTATGAGATTGAAATAAGATAAATTCTATTATGATATTCATTGTTGTGACCATGTGTTAGATTTTCTACATCTTGATGTTGAGAGAAGTCGACCTCTCAATATTTGCCTCTCATGGGGACTTGATGGAGGGAACTACTTGTTGGTAGACGGAGGCGTGCTAGCACTTGCATTGACTATAAAGTTGTTGGCACCCCTTATGTATCAACTTGGGAAACCGAGGAAACTCATGGAACACTATTCATACCATGGGATACGTCCTACGGGACTACGTCCCTTAATAGCGCAGTAAATCGATTGATGTCGATTGCTGACTGTTGTGGTTATGAGGATGATGTGAGCAGCGATTGCTGCCTATTTGTCCAAATACGGAGTTCCTCCCACACATACATAGTTGAGAATGTTCATGATGATAATCTTTAGTTTAGCTCCTTATAATAGTAAAGGTGTATCCGCTACTCCCTGAGAACGCTTTTTTTCCTATTGCAGTTCCAATCTCTATTACATACGCCATACTTACTTTTTGTATTCAGTTATTTTACTTTACTTTATTGTTGCTTTTATACCTAAAATCCAAAAACACCTTTTTACACAGTACTCGCATTTTATCTTGTCACTTAAAACTTTATCTAGCATTTTTATCGTAATATTTATTTCAAGAGTTATTAGACTTCAGACTCCGGCTCCCTCTGGGATTGATATCTTTATTTGGAAACTACCTACAAACGATTTATGCACTTGCAGTCATCAGGAACCCAAACACAAATAGTTGATTAAACACATGCAGCATCCATAAAAATCACGAAAGAGCTAAAAATTGAGAAAATTCCAAAGCCATCATGTATATAGGATAGTATAGATAGGAGGATAGTACACCACTTGGTCTAAGACTATTATATTTGTTGCAAATGGGTAGAATAACGAGCTTCTATTTCATTATCTCATAGACGTTAGAAAAGAATATAGATTTACTAAAAAAACAGAAAACACAGAGATAGAAATTGCTGAGGTGGATAGGCTGCATGTTTAAAGAAATAGTTAGTGAGACTGACATTTTTAGTTTTTTCAGGGGAAATTGACCTTTTTAGTTAGTATTATATAGATTATAGATTTATCCAAAAATAAATAGATTATAGACTTGGTGAAAAAAGAAAAAGGAAAAAGACAGAGTCTTTGATCCTCTTATTTATGAATCCAACTAAACCATTTTGAGTATGGATGTATGTGATAGAGTGTTGAACTTCAATCTCTAGGGCCATGCAATAATCATTGAAGGCTCGCGAGGAAAACTCAGTAGCGTTGTCCATTCGAATTGAATTTATTCAATTCTCGGGATAATGGGCTTGTAATTTAATAACTTGTCTCATTATTTTGGCAGATGCATGGTTTTGTGTGGATATAAGACACACGTGTGACCATCATGTAGATGCGTCAATTAATGCCATGAAAATACCGAATATATATGGTCCACACAATGGTTGGAAGAACACAAATGTCTCTCTAGATGAGTTTAAGGAAGCGAAGTGGTTCAACTTGTATTTCGAGATGCGAGAGCCTCAAAATTAGCTTCCCTATAGTGGTGCACGAGGTGCACATAAAGTCTAGCGAGGGAATTTGAACTTGAGTAAGTTGTGACCAATGGAATTGCTTTATATGCAACATGTTTTACGGGTTGGATGCACATGTAGTACAATCCAAACGATGGAAGGAGTACTTTTTCAAATACTTGTTCCCGATTCAACGGATTGCTTCCCATAGAAATCTATATATCGAGTAAAAGAATATTCACGATTGATATCTTTCTCAGATATATAGAGCGCATACAATCTTATTTATATCAGAGTTGATACAATATATATGCTATATTACCACAACACTAATGGACATGAATAAATCACGCACTAAGGAGATAGCGGGACAAGTTAAAGTCTCCAAACATGCCGATTAAGGCATACTTAACTATACTGTTCTCCGTTATCCAAGGGATCCTATGACTTGTGGAGTGTTGTGGTGTCAACACCCGGATTTTTAATCCTAGATGCCTGTTATGCCATACATCGCAATCCCAGGATTACCATTTTTGCGAGACATAACAGATTGGATATCACAGTACATCATCCATTACAAACCATAATAAAGTCTTACACGAATAAAGGATCTCATGATCCAGTCTTAATACAACAAGCAGCAGAATAAATAATAAGCGTAGCGATGGGATCCATCTTCAGAGTCACAGGTAATGCTGACGATGGGAGATGATCCTAGTTGTCATAGCCATCCCGCTGTCCTCCTTCAGGGTAGTCCTTCTCATAGTCTGGCCACGGGAATAGCCAGGGACAAAAGCCATGAGTACTCTTTAAGTACTCGCAAACTATCACTAATAGGTAAGGTAGTTCTAGTAGGAAAGCTAAATTCTAAGTTTATTTGTAAATCTAAGTTTGAAACCTAAGCTGAGTTCCGAAACAAAGAAAGATAAAATAAAGTTTGAAAACACCTAAGTGGGAACTTAGTTATCATAGTCACAACTCTGTTGTGATCAAGTCATGTCACAATTCATTTCATAAGTTGTTTTCAAAACATCTGACAAGGGCCACTCCAACTATCCATAACCGCGGACGCGGCTATTCGAATAGTTTGACACTCTACAGAGGTGGTACACTTTCACCACAAGATTCGATACATCTGTCAGGGATAACCCTGAATCATCATACTTAGTATGCAGATAATCAAACATAACCTTTCCTTTACACACTCTAGTATAAGCACCTCTCCTATGAGTATGGCCTCCCAACCATGACCATTTGTCATCCTGGGCACTGCATAGGTGGACAACATTGAGAGGTAGCCTCAGCTCAAACCTCTCCCATGAGGGAACTAATACTAATGCATATAAACTTCCGGCTAAGCCTTACCCAATTCAGGTATTGTGGTTGTACGGTAAAATTGGAATGGTATCGCATCCGAACCCAACCATCAGTTTTTTATAAAAGGGCTAAGACTCATGCCTCAACATTTTCATCATCATAAACCATTTGTGTTTCTCAACACATGTCAAAACATCTCAATAGAATGACTCATCATTCCAAGGTTTTCACAAGTCATTTTCACCAAGTATTCCCATCTAAAGTGATCAAGTTTTTGGTTTGGATCCAAACTACTAAGTTAAGAGTGTTCACTAATGTGGGGTGCTAAGATCAATCTCATGCCATATAATGGCATCTACTTCTAACTAGATAGGTCAAGTTTTATACTCTTTATGCTATCTTCAAACAAAGTAAGAAACTTTGGTAAAGTAAAAGGAAGTCAAGCTTGTAAATAAAACTTGGGGGGTTATAAATAAAAAGGTATAACCAGAGCATGCCTAAAGCATTTGCTCAAGTTAAGGGGGCAAGTGTTACCTTTCTTAGTTCTATCTTGCTAACAATATCTTGCATTGTTAATGATGGCTTGCCTTGTGTAGTGCAGTGGTTGAAATTCTCTTCCTCTTCCTCTTGGTAGAACTCCTCCTCCTCGTAAGCTTGGTCGATACTATCGTCTATAAATACATACGGAATACACAATCACTAAACAATAGTTAACTAGTCTACTTAGCACACTAAGGCACACATTTGATGATCTAGTATCATCACAAACATCACAAGGTTTAATGAACTAGTTTGATTTATTTTATTTGAGAAAAATGTAGTTTCTACTCATTGAAAATAACTAAGATTTAATATTCTCCAATTAAAATATGGGATCATGTGGACACATGGCATCACCACATATTCTAATACATGGGAATATGATTTAAAGGTTGGATCACATTTTAATAAGTTTAATATTTAATGATTTAAAGTGACTAGAAATGCCTAAATAGCATTATTTTGGTACTAGTCCAAAGTCACTGCATGCAGACCTTAATATTATTACATATTAAGATAGGTATGGTTAAATGTGATTTTTGAGAGTTGGAATCAACTCAAAAGCTATTATGGTTGATTTTATAAAAATGTTTGAATGTGAAAAAGCTTCTATCTTGTTATTTTTACTAGGAGAGATCTCTACCTCTAAATGATTTAAATACAACGGTCTTGGATAAAGATTTTAATTAGCTTTCCAACAAAATTTGAATCACTCAATTTGGATTTGTAAAACTCTCTGAATTGATTTTTAAACTAGGGGACAAAATTAAGTTTTAGCTAAAATAGAAAAGCATATTTTTGAATCAAATGGGTCATGCGGGAAACTAATTGGGCCGGCCCATGTACACTCCACGGCGCTGAGGGCTGCTGACAGGAGGGTCCGCCTGTCAGTGACTCATTACATGCGAAGCGGTACAGGGCGAGATGGACCGTAGGATTAGAACTAGATCTAACGGCTCACGGTCGTCATCGACGACGAACTCGTCGCCGAAGAGATTGAACCCTAGCGGCTCGGTTGGGGTGCAGTGGGGACATACCGGGGCTTCAGCGAGTGCGTCGAGGCAGGCAAACAAACGAGTCAACGATGGCGGGCTCAGGCAAAGTCGCGGCAGGGGCTGAGGTGGACGAAATCAATGGCAACGTCTCCTCCTCTGCTACGGCTACCTCCGGTGAAATTCCGGCGGTCTGCTGCTCAAGCTGCTCCGGGGAGAGGTGGGGAAGGACTGGTGGAGAGAGGCGAGTCGAATGGTGTGGTGATTGAGGCTAGGGAAGGCCTCGTTATATAGGCTCGAGGAGGGGACCGAATGGGCGACGACGAGCTCATCGGTGACGACGATACAGGGTGCTATCGGCATGGGCGGCGTAGGCGGATGGTGGACTGCCTCCTGGCGGTCCTCTATGGCTTTATGGCGCAGCTAGGGGCGGTGGCAATCGGTCGGGAGCGTCGTGCGCTCTGGGAGACAGGGGGTGGTGCTCGACGCGGTTCCAAGCGACTATGGGTCGCGCGGCGGTGCACGGCCGTGTCTGGCAGGGTGAGGTGGTCAAGGCGGATCGGTGCGCGTGGTCTGCGGTCAAGGCGTGGTCTGTGGCATGCTGGCGGTGAAGGTGCTCTGGCGTGCTCTAGCGCGGCGCAGAGACTTAGTGTGACGCGGCTCTGGGGTGGTCCAGTGGCTAGCAGGGGCCGTGGGGTGGACCGTGGGCGGCGGTGAGGTCATGCCTCACTCCCTGGAGCGGCGGAGAGGGGCTGGCAGCCTGCTGTGGCTTGTGCATGTTTGGCCGGCGAGCATGGCCACGGGGTGGCAGTGAACTGTTGCCCTAGGCCATTGGGTAGGTCCTTGATGGACTGGTTGGGCTTAGGGGAGACAAGGGCATTGATTTGAGTTCAAATGGCTCGACAAAATTTGATAAAAAACAATGATAGTTAGGCCAGTTTGATTCTCCGCACAAGGTGCTCGACACAATGGCCGCATGACGGAAACTTTTGAATTTTTGAAATATTTTCGGTGGAGTGGTTTGTCACATGCTTAAGCATCTGTGGTTGTTTGGGATTTTGAAATGGAGTTCATTTGGATGGTTTTTGAAAAAGTGTGATCTAGACATATGAACTAGATTCCATTTTCACTTGTCATTTTGGAGATCACAAAGTGGGCCTTGGCACATCACTACTTGTACTAGCAAGGGGTGCAAAGAACCACCATTGTCTCTGTTGGGAATTGAGTGCTAGGAACACCCAAAGTGGGCTGGTTGATTAAAATGGCAAAAGTGACCATTTCCTTATTTAATTCTTTTTGATTTCTTTTTCTTTGGGATTTGCTTGGAGATGATCTAGATGGTGTTTAATTCACCTTAGAGTCATTTTACAACCATTAGAACAATCAATCATGGCATTTCAAAACAACTCCTATTTAATGCAACACACACATGCATGCTTAAATATTTTAAATGGGAAAAAGGTTTTGTTAACCCTAAATTGGGTGATTTGGATCTTGATAACTTGGATTAAAGATTTGGGATGTTACAAACCTTCCCTCCTTAAACAAAATCTCTCCCGAGATTTAAGAAAGAAAACTAGGAACTAAAGAGATTTGGGAACTCAGTCCTAATGTAATCTTCTCGCTCCCAAGTGGCTTCTTCTTTGGTATGGTTGCTCCATTGGATCTTGAGAAATTTGATACTCCAGGTCCTGGTGGTTCTGTAAGCTTCCTCCAAGATACGGATGGGCACTTCACGGTACGTTAGATCCTTGTTGATATCAATAGCTCGGTGATCGATGTTCTTGAAAACTTTGGTCTTCTCCGGCACTTCTAAGCATTTGCGAAGTAACGAGATATGGAACACATTGTGGATGGCTGACATCTCTACTGGCACTTCCAGTTGATACGATACTTCTCCTCGACGATTCAGAATCTTGAAGGGTCCAATATATCTGGGGGCTAACTTTCCTTTCAAACTAAAACGTTGGGTTCCCTTCAATGGCGAAACTTTGAGATACACAAAATCCCGACATTGAAGGTCAGGTCCCTCCTTCTCTTGTTAGCGTAACTCTTCTGTCTGGATTGGGCGGTCTTGAGGTGCTCACGGACTTTGTCAACCTTCTCTTCAGCTTCTCGAAGAATGTCGGGTCCAAAAATCTGACTCTCTCCTACTTGCGACCAATTCAAAGGGGTACAACACTTCCTTCCGTATAGGAACTCAAATGGTGCCATTTGCAAACTGGCTTAATAACTGTTGTTGTATGAGAATTCAGCGAAAGGCAGACAATCTTCCCATTTGGATCCGTACTCTAACACACAAGCTCTCAACATATACTCTAGTATTTG
Organism: Avena eriantha; assembly: GCA_910589775.1. Taxonomy (NCBI): domain Eukaryota; kingdom Viridiplantae; phylum Streptophyta; class Magnoliopsida; order Poales; family Poaceae; genus Avena; species Avena eriantha. The sequence continues at coordinate 6,383,653 of OU342741.1, read as the reverse complement.
GTTGACTCTTTCAGTCTGTCCATCGGTTTGCGGGTGATAAGTTGTGCTGAAATTCAACTTGGTTCCTAATCCTTCTTGGACTTTCTGCCAAAATCTCGAGGTAAATTGGGTTCCTCGATCTGACACTATGGTCTTGGGGGTTCCATGCAGACTAACAATTCTAGCAATGTACAACTCCGCTAGCTTCGAACTCTGGTAGGTTGTCTTGAAAGGTATAAAATGAGCTACTTTGGACAGTCTAGCAATGATGACCCAGATGGAGTCATTTCCCCTACTAGAAGTAGGCAGACCAGTGATAAAGTCCATTCCGACAGAATCCCATTTCTATTTCGGAATCTGCAATGGTTGCAACAGTCCTGCGGGCCTCTGATGTTCCGCTTTGACTCTCTGACAAATATCACACTTGGCGATGTAGCTTCCGATCTCTCTCTTCATCTCGTGCCACCAAAATTGCTCTTTCAAATCTTGATACATCTTTGTTCCCCCGGGGTGGATAGAATAAAGAGTATCATGAGCTTCTTGCATGATCACTTGCTTCAGCTCCAAATCTGCTAGCACACATATACGTCCTTTGTACCACAAAACTCCTTCTTCATCTTCGGTGAATCTAGCTACCTTTCCTGTACTAATACGGCGTTTGATTCTGTCGATACTTGCATTTCCCTTCTGGGCTTCCTTGATTTGACTAATCAATGTGGGTTGAAGTTCAATGATAGCTAAGAATCCTTTGCCAACTAGCTCAGTTCTAAACTGCTCTAACTCCTCATACAAACTTGGTTACTTCTCCTTGATCATGGTGTTTAACCTACACGACAATCTCCTAAGAGCATCTGCTACCACATTGGCTTTACCGGGGTGATAGTGAATGTCAAGGTCATAATCCATGATTAACTCTATCCATCTCCTTTGCCTCATATTCAGCTCCTTCTGAGTGAAAATATACTTCAAGCTTTTGTGGTCTGAGTAAGTCTCACAACGATTACCCATAAGGTAATGACGCCATGTCTTCAACGCTAAAACTACGGCTGCTAACTCAAGATCATGGGTAGGATAGTTCTGCTCATGCCGCTTCAGTTGTCGAGATAGATATGCGATGACCTTGCCTTCTTGCATCAATACACATTCGAGACCAATCTTGGATGCATCACAATACACATCAAACGGCTTCTTGATATCTAGCATGATCAAAATTGGTGCTGAAATCAATCTCTTCTTGAGCTCTTGGAAACTTGCTTCGCATTTGTCAGTCCATTCAAACTTCTTGTCCTTCTTCAGCAATTGGGTCATGGGTCTTGCCATGCTTGAAAATCCTTCGACGAACTTGTGGTAGTATCCCGCTAATTCGAGAAATGCACAGACTTGGGTTTGAGTGGTTGGGGCTTCCCATGCTCCAACATCTCTGATCTTGGCGGGATCAACAGCGACTCCTCCTATAGACATAATATGTCCGAGGAATCCTACTTCTTTCAGCCAAAACTCACATTTGCTGAACTTGGTATATAATCGATGCTCTCTAAGGGTTTCCAGGATGATTCTCAGATGTTGCTCATGCTCTTCTTCTGACTTGGAGTAGATAAGGATATCGTCGATAAGCACAACGACAAACTTATCTAGGAAATTCATAAAGATCTTATTCATGAGATTCATGAAATAAGCAGGGGCATTGGTTAATCCAAAATACATGACCGTATACTCGTACAATCCATAACAAGTAGTAAAGGCGGTCTTTGGAATATCCGTTGCACGAATCTTAAGTTGGTGATAACCACTCCTAAGATCGATCTTTGAGAACACTTGGGCACCAGTCAACTGATCAAACATATCCTCTATCTTTGGCAATGGGTACTTGTTTTTGATGGTGACGTCATTCAGCTTTCTGTAATCTGTGCACAAACGGTTGTCTCCATCCTTCTTGTCGACGAATAACACTGGTAATCTCCATGGCGATGCGCTTGGTTGAATCAAGCTTGTTGCCAACATAGCATCCAGCTGCTTCTTCAGTTCCACTAACTCTGAGGGGTTCATGCTATAGGGTCTCTGGGCTATTGGTTCGGTTCCGGGGATTAGTTCAATAATGAACTCAATATCCCTATCCAAGGGCATACCGGGCAATTAATCTGGGAATACATCGGGGTATTCACAGACTACTCTGACTTGGTCTATGGTGGGTAGGGCTAGACTCTTGTTGCACTTGAATTGACGGGGCAAGGTTTCAGATATATGCTCTACTGAGACTTCAGAGCTACTGGTCATGGTGATGGCTTTCTTAGGACAGTCTATCAGTCCTTTATGCTTTGACATCCAATCCATTCTTAGTACTACTTCCAACCTTTGGTTCCAAGTACTATTAGATTAGCATAAAAATCTATCCCATGTATTCTGATAGGTACTGCTTTGCAAATTTTTCTAGCTTTTATAGTTGAACCAGGGATTTGAACTATCATGACATGCTTCAAGTTGGTTGGGTGAATCTTACTAGTGCATGAAAATTCTTCGGTGAAAAATGAGTGCGATGCTCCAGAATCAAACAACACTCTTGCTAAAACTGAGTTGACAGAAAACATACCCAACACTACATTTGGCGCTTCTTGGGCTTCTTCGGCGTTCATGTGGAAGAGATGGCCGTTGCGGTTGTGAGGGTTCCCTGGGGAAAATCTTCTTCCGGGTTGAACACGACGCTGTTGTTGAGCTGGGGCATTCACATTGGCAGTGGTGGCAATCTTCTTGGGACACTCATTGGAGTAGTGACCCTTCACTCCACACTCGAAACAAGTGATCTGAGACTTGTCTTTTGCTGCCACCGGTACAACATTGCTTCCAGTTCTGGGTTCGGCGTTGTTGTTATTGTGGTTCTTGGGAGGGGCACGGTTGAAATTGCTGGAGTTGTCGGGGTGATTGTTGTTTCCTCCAGACTTCACATTTCCTCCGCTACGGTTGGGGAAACTTGGGAGAGACATTGGGGGTCGATTGTTCCTCGGTGCATATCCTACAGACGGGTTGGGACGGTACTTCTGGTGACTGTTGGATCCAGCTTGGTGCATCATACGATGTTTGCGGTTGTCGTTTGCTTGATTAATCTTCCCTTCCCTCTGAATGGCAGAGTCGACTAGCTCTTTGAGATCCTCGAAATGGATGTTGACGAGAACAGTCTGCATCTCATCATGCAGTCCATTCAGGAATCTCTCCTTCTTCTTGGCCTCCATGTTGATCTCATCAGGTGCATACCTGGCTAGGGACAAGAATCTATCATGGTACTCCACTACAGTCATTCTGCCTTGCTTTAACTCTCTGAATTCATCTCTCATTCTGATGACTAGACCCTGCGGCATGTGGGTGCGACTGAACTTGATTTTGAAGGCTTCCCATGTCATCACTTGACCATGGTTCATCGTGCGGGTGCTGTTCCACCATGATCTTGCATCTCCTGCCAAATAGTGGGTGGCAAAAAGAACTTTCTCGTTGTCATCCACTCTGGCGACTTCTAAGTTGTTCTCCATTGTCTGCAACCAGTCATCAGCATCTAGTGGGTTCTCTGAAGTACTAAAGATTGGGGGATTGGTATTCTGGAAGTTTTTTAGTTTGGATCCATGATGATCCTGATTTCCATGGTTCTGGTCGTTGTGAGCCATCTGGGCAATCTGCTGCAGTGTTGCTAGATTAGCTTAGCGCTCTTTCCTACTAGCTTCACGGTCTACAATGAGCGTTTGCAGAATCTACAGCATTGGGTCCTGTGATGAGCTACTCCCTCCTTGGTTTCCACGAGTCATCTGAAGATTGAGATAGATAAAGGGGTAAGAGGGAAAGTTCTAAGGTTCATGGTTTTGGTTTCAAAGTTAAAACTTTGAGTTTGACTCAGGTTTTTCAACTAACTTCTTTTCATTCATTCAAGCAAAGCACACGATACAAACTCACACACACCACAACAAAAGGAAAACAAATGGTTTTAAGAACCATTCTGCAAGCTAACATACAATAGGACCGATACTCCTTACTCCTATGATAGTGCTCTAGTGCATCTACTCATCATCGATGAAGTCGGAGTCATCATCGTCGGTGTAGAAGTCTATGGCATCATCCTCCAGATAGTCATCATCATTGCTGAGGTAGGAGTCAATATCTCCCTGGATGTCTTCACCTTCCTCTTCTTCTTCCTTTGCTGCAAGCTGAGCTTCTTGTTCCTTGATGGTCTTCTCTTGGTCGGCCACCTTCTTGCAAAGACGGTCGATGGTGCAATCCTTCTTTGCACGTTGACGGCAAAGTGATTGACGATCCTTGATGAGCAGGGCGAAAGTCTGGGCCTTCTGGGCGGCAATCGCGAGGTTGTGGTTGGCGAACTCCCGGGCATTGTCCAACTCCTTCTGTTTGTCGTACAACAGGAAGTCAAGGTTCTCCACTTGACGCTTCAACTCCGGGTGACTTGGCATCTCCATGGGCATTCCCATGAAATCACACCTTGCATAGTGAGCAAAGCGAGTTCCTTGGATCAAGTTAACATTCTATGCGCAAAGGCAAGCGATAGCTTCATGCATTGCCCTAGCTAATCCATCAAGCCAGTTGTTCTCTCTCACAAAGAACTGAATCCTTCTGGACGTTGGTGCTTCTATCTTGCCTCTAAGATCAGCAGTCACTAGCCATTGCAAATCTCCTCCTAGGGGTCTAGGAAGTTGAGCTCCAAGAAATTCCGGATGAGGACGCTCCAAGTACTCTGATAGTGCATCAAGATCCCTCTCGAAGATCAGCTGGCCTCCGTTGCCCAACTGGTAGAACTTGCTGAACTGAGTTTCCATCTATAAGAATTGAGGATGATAAAGTTAGTGAAGTGATCAAGTGTGTCAAATTTTATGTAGTAATGTAAGAATTTGGAGGAACATGTATTTTTTTGAGAGAAAGAATCCCAAGGGTAAGATAGGAAATAGTTTTCATAAATACTCACTTTGGTTTTGAAACTAAGTTTTTGTTCGGACGTCCATTCTAACTAGGGTCTCCTATGGTCAGGATGGCTCTGATACCAACTTGTCAACACCTGGATTTTTAATCCTAGATGCCTATTATGCCATACATCACAATCCTAGGATTAGCTTTTTTGCGAGACATAACAGATTGGATATCACAGTACATCATCCATTACAAACCATAATAAAGTCTTACACGAATAAAGGATCTCATGATCCAGTCTTAATACAACAAGCAGCAGAATAAATAATAAGCGTAGCGATGGGATCCATCTTCAGAGTCACAGGTAATGCTGACGATGGGAGATGATCCTAGTTGTCATAGCCATCCCGCTGTCCTCCTTCAGGGTAGTCCTTCTCATAGTCTGGCCACGGGAATAGCCAGGGACAAAAGCCATGAGTACTCTTTAAGTACTCGCAAACTATCACTAATAGGTAAGGTAGTTCTAGTAGGAAAGCTAAATTCTAAGTTTATTTGTAAATCTAAGTTTGAAACCTAAGCTGAGTTCAGAAACAAAGAAATATAAAATAAAGTTTGAAAACACCTAAGTGGGAACTTAGTTATCATAGTCACAACTCTGTTGTGATCAAGTCATGTCACAATTCATTTCATAAGTTGTTTTCAAAACATCTGACAAGGGCCACTCCAACTATCCATAACCGCGGACGCGGCTATTCGAATAGTTTGACACTCTACAGAGGTGGTACACTTTCACCACAAGATTCGATACATCTGTTAGGGATAACCCTGAATCATCATACTTAGTATGCAGATAATCAAACATAACCTTTCCTTTACACACTCTAGTATAAGCACCTCTCCTATGAGTATGGCCTCCCAACCATGACCATTTGTCATCCTGGGCACTGCATAGGTGGACAACATTGAGAGGTAGCCTCAGCTCAAACCTCTCCCATGAGGGAACTAATACTAATGCATATAAACTTCCGACTAAGCCTTACCCAATTCAGGTATTATGGTTGTACGGTAAAATTGGAATGGTATCGCATCCGAACCCAACCATCAGTTTTTTATAAAAGGGCTAAGACTCATGCCTCAACATTTTCATCATCATAAACCATTTGTGTTTCTCAACACATGTCAAAACATCTCAATAGAATGACTCATCATTCCAAGGTTTTCACAAGTCATTTTCACCAAGTATTCCCATCTAAAGTGATCAAGTTTTTGGTTTGGATCCAAACTACTAAGTTAAGAGTGTTCACTAATGTGGGGTGCTAAGATCAATCTCATGCCATATAATGGCATCTACTTCTAACTAGATAGGTCAAGTTTTATACTCTTTATGCTATCTTCAAACAAAGTAAGAAACTTTGGTAAAGTAAAAGGAAGTCAAGCTTGTAAATAAAACTTGGGGGGTTATAAATAAAAAGGTATAACCAGAGCATGCCTAAAGCATTTGCTCAAGTTAAGGGGGCAAGTGTTAACTTGCTTAGTTCTATCTTGCTAACAATATCTTGCATTGTTAATGATGGCTTGCCTTGTGTAGTGCAGTGGTTGAAATTCTCTTCCTCCTCCTCTTGGTAGAACTCCTCCTCCTCGTAAGCTCGGTCGGTACTATCATCTATAAATACATACGGAATACACAATCACTAAACAATAGTTAACTAGTCTACTTAGCACACTAAGGCACACATTTGATGATCTAGTATCATCACAAACATCACAAGGTTTAATGAACTAGTTTCATTTATTTTATTTGAGAAAAATGTAGTTTCTACTCATTGAAAATAACTAAGATTTAATATTGTCCAATTAAAATATGGGATCATGTGGACACATGGCATCACCACATATTCTAATACATGGGAATATGATTTAAAGGTTGGATCACATTTTAATAAGTTTAAGTTTAATATTTAATGATTTAAAGTGACTGGAAATGCCTAAATAGCATTATTTTGGTACTAGTCCAAAGTCACTACATGCAAACCTTAATATTATTACATATTAAGATAGGTATGGTTAAATGTGATTTTTAAGAGTTTGAATGTGAAAAAGCTTCTGTCTTGTTATTTTTACTAGGAGAGATCTCTAACTCTAAATGATTTAAATCCAATGGGCTTGTATAAATATTTTAATTAGCTTTCCAACAAAATTGGAATCTCTCAATTTGGATTTGTAAAACTCCCTGAATTGATTTTTAAACTAGGGGGCAGAATTAAGTTTCAGCTAAACTAGAAAAGGATATTTTTGAATCAAATGGGCCACGGGGGAAACTAATTGGGCCGGCCCATGTACACTCTGCAGCGCTGAGGGCTGCTGACAGGGGGGGCGCCTGTCAGTGACTCATTACACGCGAAGCGGTACGAGGCGAGATGGACCGTAGGATTAGAACTAGATCTAACGGCTCACGGTCGCCGTCGACGACGGACTCGTCGCCAGCGAGATTGAACCCTAGCGGCTCGGTGGGGGTGAAGTGGGAACGTACCGGGGCTTCAGCGAGTGCGGCAAGGCAGGCAAACGAACGAGTCAATGACGACGGGCTCAGGCGAAGTCGCGGTAGGGGTTGAGGTGGACGAAATCAATGGCAACGTCTCCTCCTCTGCTGTGGCTACTTCCGGTGAAATTCCGGCGGCCTGCTGCTCGAGCTGCTCCGGTGAGATGTGGGCAAGGACTGGTGGAGAGAGGGGAGTCGAATGGTGTGGCGATTGAGGCTGGGGAAGGCCTCCTTATATAGGCTCGAGGAGGGGACCGAAGGGGCGACGGCGAGCTCGTCGGTGACGATGATACAGGGTGCTATCGGCATGGGCGGCGTAGGCGGATGGTGGCCTGCCTCCTGGCGGTCCTCTATGGCTTTATGGCGCATCTAGTGACGGTGGCAATAGGTCGGGAGTGTCGTGCGCTCTGGGAGACAGGGTGGTGCTCGACGCGGTTCCTGGCGACTATGGGTCGCGCGGCGGTGCATGGTCATGTCTGGCAGGGTGAGGTGGTCAAGGCGGAGCGGTGCGCGCGGTCTACGGTCGAGGCGCGGTCTGTGGCGTGCTGGCAGTGAAGGCGCTCTGGCGTGCTCTAGCGCGGCGCAGAGACTTAGTGCGGCGCGGCTCTAGGGTGGTCCATTGGCTAGTAGGGGCCATGGTGTGGACCGTGGGCGGGGGTGAGGTCATGCCTCACTCCTTGGAGCGGCGGAGAGGGGCTGGCGGTCTGCTACGGCTTGTGCATGTTTGGCCGGCGAGCATGGCCTCGGGGTGGCGGCAAACTATTGCCCTAGGCCATTGGGTAGGTCCTTGATGGACTGGTTGGGCTTAGGGGAGACAAGGGCATTGATTTGAGTTCAAATGGCTCGACAAAATTTGATGAAAAAGAATGATAGTTAGGCCAGTTTGATTCTGCTCACAAGGTGCTCGACATAATGGCCGCATGAAGGAAACTTTTGAATTTTTGAAAGATTTTTGGTGGAGTGGTTTGTCACATGCTTAAGCATCTGTGGTTGCTTGGGATTTGAAATGGAGTTCATTTGGATGGTTTTTGAAAAAGTGTGATCTAGACATATGAACTAGATTCCATTTTCACTTGTCATTTTAGGAGATCACAAAGTGGGCCTTGGCACATCACTACTTGTACTAGCAAGGGGTGCAAAGAACCACCATTGTCTCTGTTGGGAATTGAGTGCTAGGAACACCCAAAGTGGGCTAGTTGATTAAAATGGCAAAAGTGACCATTTCCTTATTTAATTCTTTTTTATTTCTTTTTCTTTGGGATTTGCTTGGAGATGATCTAGATGATGTGTAATTCACCTAAGAGTCATTTTACAACCATTAGAACAATCAATCATGGCATTTCAAAACAACTCCTATTTAATGCAACACACATATGCATGCTTAAATATTTTAAATGGGAAAAAGGTTTTGTTAACCCTAAATTGGGTGATTTGGATCTTGATAACTTGGATTAAAGATTTGAGATGTTACATGTGGCGTTGCTAGGTCCAATAGGAACGTCTTGCAAACCAACTCCATTGGTGTCATCTGGATGAAGGTTGAAGTTGGATTCAAACTTTTCCCCTTGAGGTGCTTTGCATGTCTCGGATTGCTGGTAGAGAACAACCAGAAGTTTTCGATCTTGCGCTTGTCATTGGGATGCGTGCAGCATCCATATTTGTCACTAAGCTTAGTTTTGACAAACATTTGCTTTGCGATGCATTTCCCATAGTCCGAGTTTCATAGCTTGAGGGTGTGAAACAAAGTAAATGGAGATTCATCCTCTAAATACTCAGACTTAAGATCTGGGTGAACATTTCTGCTCATCTCTCAGCTGCATGACTCCAATCGGAAGGGAGTCCTTCGGATTCTGGATTGCACACACTAATCCATGGGACACAAGAGCAATCTTGATGTCCATGGCCCACGTAGGGTAGTTGTGGCCATTGAGGTCAAGTGAATCAAACTCTCTTTTTCGGCCATCGATTACCATCATGGGTAACCGAAAGATTATAAATCAAAAATCATCATGGTTTTGTTGTAATAAACGATGAAAAATTAATGTTAGTTTCAAATTTTAGCTTGAAATCATTAGTGTGAACTTCAAATTGCTAAGCACACACATTGTAGATACTCCCCTAAAAGGAATTTCGGGGTCCATCTCTCAGCACTAGAGAGTATAATCTGATGAAATCAGTAGATACTCATGTTTCTCGTACCTTATGTCATAACTTAATAAAATATATGGGAGATCACTTGTTAAGTAATCATGGTAGCGGATATAATCTGCAATGCAGTAGATCCATGCACTACCCTTGATCCCAAAACATCAATTTGAAAAAATCACTTTGAATTTTGCATATCAAATCTTACTCGTATTGAATCAGAAGTGGCTCAATTAAGATGAATCGATTTTTATTTACAAGAAATTATAAATCTTAATTGCAAATATGTAATTATCTCAACATGTCGAAAAACATAGAAATATATTACATCCGACATATATTCTGGAATACAATGTACTCAACAGAAATACAGTACTTAATAGATGTACTAAATTTAACAGGGTCTAAAATAGAAGTTAATCTACTACTAAAACTGCTATTAAGATATAGATTTGCCAAGAAGCTGAAATATTATACTCAACCGCATGGCACATGGGCCACTTTGGGCAGCCATCTAGAACCAGCCTGTACATATACGATACTAGAGGATAAGAGAACGAGCGGATATTCACCGCATTGTCTATCCCCAATTCCCAATCCCTAATCCCGTCCATGGCGGTCAACGCATTCACCCCCACGCGCCTCTGCTTCCGCATCGGTGCCCTTCACCGTCGGCTGGAGCCGTTGCCAACCAAGGTCGTCCTCGTCGGAGAATTCGCTGGGGAGGCAGGTGTTAGGCGAGGTGCCATTGGCGAGCCCCAGCATGGGCGGGCTCCATGTGTCGGCACGACGCCCACGACCGCTCGATGGCGGGCTGGGGACCAGGAGGCCGAGGGCCACGAGGCTGCGGCGAGCGCCGGAGCGCGGTGAAGGCGGAAGAGTGGTGGGCGTCGGGGATGGCAGGCGCTGCTGAGGCGGAGGTGGTGCGGGCATCGGGGACGCCAGGCTCGACGGCGCGACGACGTCGACAACTTCAACGCTCGTGAAGTTGCTCAGGCCTGAGCCGAAGGAGAAGGCGGAGGCTCCGGTCGGCGTCGAAACGAAGGCGAGCGCGTCGCTCTCACGCACCTGTACGCGAGGCACGTCCGTGGGTACATCAGGAGCAGCGCGCCGACTCCGGCTTCAACAACCGCAGGGATCGGAGATGGGAGCGTGGTCTCGTCCTCTTCATCGCCTACGACGATGATGGCATCCTCCGAAGGCGGGGCAGCGTCGACCAGGGTGATGGCCATAGGTGCGCGAGAGGAACATGTGAAGAATTTGCCAGTAAAATTTTCTTCCGTCGATGTTTCTTCTTGTTCTTCGCACAATCGCTCGTATGATGAGAGCATGCTGATAACGTGTTGAAAGAAATCGAGACAGAATGAGAGACAAATAACAAATAATTCAACTGTGTTTATTCCACGATCAACATATTTATACCCAAATACAAACAATTGAGTAGACACATGTCGTATCCATAAAAATCACGAAAGAGCTAATTTTTTTGAGAAAATTGTGAAGCGGTCATGTATATAGGATAGTATAGATAGGAGGACAGTACATCACTTGGTCTAAGACTATTATATTTGTTGCAAATGGGTAGAAGAACGAGCTTCTATTACATTATCTCATAGACGTTAGAAAAGAATATAGATTTACTAAAAAAACAATAGAAATGTAAGATCTCACCATAATAAGGTAAAGATCCCTGTGATTGTAGTGCTAGTCCCTGGATCGAAATGCTAGCACCCATAGTTTAATATAAAGTACACAAGGTCATTATTACATCGCATATCTAGGAATATAATAGTTCTTACAACTCACTTAGCTCAATGCTAACATTATTCAAGTTCACGAGACAATAGCATAATAATAGATCCTTTTGTCTTCATGTGCCACAGGCAAGCATGTCGAGTGTAGACTCGCAGCCCTACTCATCATCAGAGTATCCTGCAACATAATAAGTTACAACCACAAATGGTCAATACATTTCGAATTATATTGGCAAGTGATACCATAGATACTTAGTAAAATCCAACAACTACATGAATATATGGCTAAGTGTGGTTTTGGCTGACTTTGCTAAAAGCAAGGGTTTATCTCATAGTTTTGGAAAAGTAGGTTTTCCCTTTCAAAATACTAAGTTACCATTGATAGACATCAACGAACCTCTACCCTTGTTCACCCACAAGTTTTAACTTAGAGAAATTTGGATTAGAAGATTTTTGAACTGCTTCCATGTCTTGACGCTTAGAAATTGTCCATAACTGGGGATACGGCTAAGTACTTAGTTTTACCCTCTCGAGAGGTGGTGCACTTTCCCCACAAGACTCGACATGCATCGAGACGAGACTTTTCATAAGCAATCCCTCAGACCACCACATACGTGTTCCATCATATCATAGCTACCACCCTCTGTCCGTCTGGCCGAGTTCTTGCAACTTAGTCGGTCAAGGCAGAGCCCATATGCCATGTGGCTGCACTAGAAGCTTCGCGAAAAGAATGTCTCCAATCTCTTTGTTCCCGGGTGGCCGTCCACAAGTGCGATACACCAGGGTAAACCATAGAAATAGGCCCTGAGTAACCACTCAACATAATCCATACAAGTCTCATTTCCACCCAGGTGTTTCATTATCATTAGTTGTTTTCTTAGTCAAAGAAAATATACTTCCATACTATCTTCATGTGAATTTCCACCCACGAATTCTAATAGCATGACTAAGCACTCTAGCATACGATGTCTTCCAACTAGGAAATACTACCAAGATATAATCTATAGGATAGCCATAGCATAGTAACACATATAAATAATCCTACCATGCTAAGATCTACAAAAATAGCACTAGTGCAATAGTAAAAATAATAGGACATAAGATGAATTATCACTTGCCTTGGTAGCTAGGGGAGTAGGTACGATCCTCACAGCAACAAACTTCACAATCCACACAATCTACACAAAGAACAATCTAACAACAATAATACAATCAATATAGCACCACAAAAATAGGAATGCATGCAAATGCAATGAGATGAACAACACTCTTAAATAAATAGTGTCTATAGCACAGAGGTTAAAATACTCTATCTAAAGGCATAAGGATTACTTAAAAACAATTTATGAAGTAATTTTTATGGGTAAATACTCCTAAAGAGGTTCTGCCTATAACTCCAATTTTTCAGAAGCTAAAGGGTGAAATAAGGCCTCAACAATAAAGGTATCATTTTTCTGAATCCATGGACACCAAATTTGTATTTTTCTGAATTGTGGATCAAAAGTTATTGAATTTCTAAGTTAATCATAATTTCTGCCTATTTTCTAAATTTAATAAACGCACAGGCTGACGTGGCGTAATTCTATTGGCCCGTACCGATTCGTTCGGATCGATCGATGTGGGCCGTTGGATTTAAGTGGCAACAGGCGAACCAGATCAACCGATACCGCTTCGATTAATGATCCAATCCTAGCCACTGGTTACAGATCCAACGGATCCTAGCGCTTGGCCAGGAACTGGCGGCGCTGGTTCTCTACGCGCGGCGGTGGCGCGTCAGACGGGTGGTGTTCCGGCGATTTTAAAGGGGTAGGGGGACCGACTGATACCAGAGGTTGCAGCGGTCGAGGTGGTCTCGGTGATGGTCGCGGCTGCGGGAGGGGCGCTCTGCTTCGTCCAAAATTCCTCGCCGGAGTTCCTGCCGACGTTGGGGTTCACGTCTTCGAGACGGTGGCGTCGTTCTGGGGCTCGAGCAGACAAAGAAAGGGGTCAGCGACGCGTGCCAGGTCCAGCGCAAGCTAGTGGTGGCCAAAAAGGGGCCGCGGGAACCCGTGCCTTACCGGAATCATCGACGAACGACGACGGTAGAGGGAGATGCCGGTGGTGACCGTGGCGACAACCTGGGGCATATAAAAAAGTGTGGACAGAGTCAGTAGGTGTGACAGAGCATGGCGAAGAGGATAGAATAAAAGGTAGGGCGAGGGGAGGTCGGTCTTCACCGGAATCGTCGCCGGAGTCGTCGGTGGCTGCGGTGGTACGAGGTCGAATTCGGAGAGCCTGGGGGCTCTCTAGTAGCGGTGTATGAGGGGAAACCAGAGAGGAAGGAGTTGGGTTTAAGGGGCGGGGGTCGTAGTGGGTTTTAATCACGCAGTTGTGCGAATTTACTCGAAATCAATCGAGAGAGAAACCGTAGGGGAGGGGAACGAGCTGCTCGTCTCGTGGTGGAAGAAGGTGAGGTGGAGGGTGACGTGGAAGTGGGGCTAGGCGTTAGTGAGAGGGGGTCTGAAGGGGGACGGTGAGAAACAGAGCGGGAGAGGGGTAAGCCGGGTGGGCTGCTTTTTGGGTTAGGGTTGGGCCGAGCAGGCCAAATGCTGCTGCTGTTTTTTTCTCCTTCTTGCTTTTCTTTTTAGTTTTTCTTTTCCAAAGTTTTGAATTAGAAAGGGTTCTAAATTGACTCAAAATTTCACCAATTTTTTGGGGGATAAACTAAATGCAATGCAACACATGCCATGATGATATGAGTGCAACGATGATGGTTTTCAGAAGAAAATTTTGGGATGTTACAAGAAAACATAGAGAGAGAAATTGCTGAGTTGGATAATCTGCATGTTTAAAGGAATAGTTAGTGAGAATGACCTTTTTATTTTTTTCATGGGAAAATGACCTTTTTAGTTAGTATTATATAGATTATAGATTTATCCTGAGTGAAAACGGGTCTGTTGTCAGAAAAAACGGGTCTGTTGTCAGAAAAAAGTGTAATACTGAGTGCGTTTAGTCCATCAACAGTTTAGCTTGATGGACATTTCTTTAGAAATGAGATACCAAAACAAGCGGATTTTTTTTTTTGAGAAGATACTAAAAAGAGTGATCTAAAAAAGAACCAAGAGAATAATAAGAATTTTTTACAAATTCACTAAAAACCAAATTTATGATGTTTTTAATTGATTTTTTTGTTTGCTCAATTTCCCTCGGATATTCAAACTTAAGGATTTATTATGAGTAATGTACACCCAAAAATGTACATTTGTCTTATACCGGTAGTTACTTCATTGTAGTAACTAACACCAAATAACAAAGGCAATGTGATAGAAGTGCATCACTTTAGATTGAACTGATAGAGCAGAGAGAGTATGCCATGTATATTGGGTAACCCAAATTTCATGTTTTTCCCTTGGATGACTCGTTCACCTACTCCATACCAAAGGAAATTTGCATGTACATTGTTTTTACACGTTCGGAGAGAAAAAGGTCGAGAAACCGTTGCAAAACACGGGCATTCAACTAGTACGATACTAGAGGATAAGAGAACGAGCGGACATTGACCGCATTGTCTATCCCCAATTCCCAATCCTTAATCCCGTCCATGGCGGTCAACGCATTCACCCCCACGCGCCTCTGCTACCGCATCGGTGCCCTTCACCGTCGGCTAGAGCCGCTGCCAACCAAGGTCGTCCTCGTCGGAGAATTCGTTGGGGAGACAGGTGCTGGGCGAGGTGCCATTAGCGAGCCCCAGCATGGCTGGGCTCCATGTGTCGGCGCGGCGCCCACGACCGCTCGATGGCGGGCTGGGGACCGGGAGGCCGAGGGCCACGAGGCTGCGGCGAGCGCATACTACAGAGAAAGCAACAACATATTTTAGGAATTTATTTAGTGTTCAGAATAATTACTTAATAGTTGTGTCACGTGGTTGAGAAAGCTGACAAGACATATATCAAAACAATACAAATAGAGGTTACATCTTTTTTAACCCAAGATACATCTTACTTTTGATCATTGTCCAAGCTTCAGAAACAAAAGTCTAACAACAACCACGTTATGTGTCCAATTTTTGAAAACAAACGTCTAACTCAAATGATAACACCAATCCGGCTACTTTCCGAGACTACCGTCTTGAAGGATTTTGGTAAATAACAGAATGTAGCTAGGTAGTGACATTCATGGTACAACCTGGGCGTGCTTTGCAATGGGTCAATGAGCAAGGACATATCATTTTACGGAACGTCTATGTCCTATAGGACCACTTTCCTGGCTCGCATGCTCTGAGCAAAGCTTGTGGTAATGAAAATTAACGAATGGAATAATTAAATTGCCGAAAAACTGTAGAGCTAAGGTTGGGGCTAAAATTGTACAGTGATTTTTGAATTTTTTTTGGATAGAAGAACAATTCATGGAGGATTTTGCATATACAAACGGGTAGCCTAATTTAAGCCCCATCCACCCTAGGCGTCCACCAAGCTCAGAAATTGACGAAGAGTCTCTGCTGAACTCCTACACCAGCCATCGTGTTGTGCTATATGGACAGGAATGACTCGATTAAACTTGCAGTTAGTCTAGGAACAATAATGAAACCAGAATTTTTTGGATTCGCTGTAGTTTGATTGAAATCTTCCCGTATCACTCTTATTTCAGTTTTCATTTCCCCGTAGTATTGGATTATAGAAACAATTCACATATCTAAATTTGGCATATCTTTATTTGTGCCATATAAGATCCTTTCATAAGACCACAATTCTCCATTCAATCATGTCCTACTCGTCCAATTTAACTTTGCTAAAGAAACCCTAAGAACATCAGTTTCCCTCTTCTGGTAACAACAGAATGGACACATCTGCACTGCCTGATCAATGTGGTGTTTACGAGGGAATCCAGGGCTGTTGCCAGGGTGAACGCGTCAGGTTTGTTGATACAGTTACTTCTGAACAAGTTGAAAAGGAAAAGAACCTCATCGTTTAGGCCATTATCGGGTAACGAAGAGATGATGGCTTGTCGTATCCATAAAAATCACGAAAGAGCAATTTTTTTTGAGAAAATTGCGAAGCGGTCATGTATATAGGATAGTATAGATAGGAGGACAGTACACCACTTGGTCTAAGACTATTATATTTGTTGCAAATGGGTAGAAGAGTGAGCTTCTATTACATTATCTCATAGACGTCAGAAAAGAATATAGATTTACTAAAAAAACAATAGAAAACACAGAGATAGAAATTGCTGAGGTGGATAATCTGCATGTTTAAAGGAATAGTTAGTGAGAATGACCTTTTTATTTTTTTCAGGGGAAAATGACCTTTTTAGTTAGTATTATATAGATTATAGATTTATCCGAAAAATAAATAGATTATAGACTTGGTGAAAAAAGAAAAAGGAAAAAAAGACAGAGTCTTTGATGGGCTCAGGCCCTTGATAATTCAACAGTGGCTGGGCTGGGCTGGGCCACGGACCATGGTCGAAAAGAATCATTGCACCTGGCCACATCCATATATAATACTAACAAGGAGTGAGCAGAGCGGCTAGACCTAGATCTCCAAGTCGAGCCCTTATCGCCGCCGCCATCTCCCTCCGCCTCCGCTTCCCCTCCTGAATCCTGATCAGCCGCATCTCCACTTGAAGGTCTTCGTATATCTTCGATCCGAAGGTAAGCCTGGATCCAATCTGCATGTCTGCTATAGGTTAAATTTGTGGATTGAACTGAAAAATCTGATCTTTTTCTTTTGTGCTTTGGAATGTTGAAGTAGGAGATGATTCCCCGCCGGTTCATCAACCTGATGATGAAGGACTTGCGCGTTGGCGGCTCGTACTGGCTGAGCCGCCTCAGGCCCGAGGAGAACCTCTTCTACTCCTCCGCCAAGGAAGCAGTGGCGGCAGAAATGCAAGCCAGGCGGGACAAACGTAAGCCCAAGCGCGAGAGCACCAGGGCGCTGCCCTCGCCGGATTTTAGGTTCCAATCATCCCGCTCGTTGGACTCGACGCTCGGTTTCATGCCTTTCTACGATATGGGTGGCGGCCCCAAAGAGGGCAGGATCATCGTGTCCGACTCGGCCGGGCACACCCACCTGTACGACGCCGAGGAGGTCTCGGGTGAGATGCTGCCCCCCACCAGGGAGAAATCCAACTGGCATAGTCCAATATCCGTGTGCATCGCCAAGAACTCCATTCACGCCGACGCCTTGTACGCCATCAACGCGTCTAACTCGACCAACTTCAAGACTCTAGCTTACTGCAACGGTGATATAATGTCCTGGAACTGGATCGACCTGCCGCTGCCGCCCTACATCTTAGGCAAAGAAGATCGAACGATCCAGTCCTACACCCTGCTCGAGGACAACAAGACCATCTGCTTCTCCTCGTCCAGTGATGGTGGCTTCGGCACATACTGCTTTGACACGGCCAATCTGGAGTGGACCAAGGCTGGCAGCTGGACGCTGCCCTTCACCGGACGTGCTTTGCGTGTCCCTCAGCTCTACAACCTCCATTTTGGCTTCCATGACAGCAACCATGAAAACCTTGTTGCTCTTGAGCTCCCGTCTCCTCTTGATGGCGATGCGCCGCCCAAGGTGCTCCACCAGTGGCGAGGCTTCGGCCACCCCAACCACCTGGGTCAGTGGTCCTTGATGGACAGCAACCTGCTTTACCTGGGGAACCACAGGTTCTGCGCTGCCAAATTCTTTGGCATTTTTGATGGATCTGAGGAGTTTAGTGACAACCTTGTTGACACGGCTGCTGTCCTCACTGGTTTGGAGATTGTCAACGGACAGGCAAATAAAGCCAAGCTAAGGATGATCAAGCACAAGACAAGAACTTACATCTTTGAAGGCTCTAGCATTGAGTCTGTGTTCTAACCGCCTGTCTCTTGAATCTCTCAAGACTCAAGTTATGTTCTTTGGTTGCAGCAGCTTCAGAGCAGCATTCTTCCCAGCTATACCGACACCATCCATCTACTTGTTGTTCTGACAGATCAGAGAAAGTTCCAGCTTCAACAATGTAATTTGAAACTTCCTCCTTCTGTTACCTCTGTTCTGAAATATAAGACAACTTGGTGGTAACACATCTTATTTTTAGGAATGGAGGTAGTATTTATCATGAGTAGCCTTTCCAGATTCATCATGATGTAATATGTTATTTGCAAGTTTGTTCGGTGTACAGAGTCACTCTAATTAACAGTCGCTAGTACTAGCATGTATTTGTGGTCTTCGTTTAACTGGAAAATTCTGCAGTGTATTGACCATGTATTATCATATATCAGCTAGATTGTTACTGAGAAGTTCTGCAGTCGCTCTAAATTATTGGTGCTTGTACACTCTTGGCTGATTTTGTATCGAGACTAAAATGAGTTCGCACCCTTCACTGAACTGGGGTACAACTGCAACGAGTCTCTTGACCGTATTTTGTCATTTATAAATCTCTGGTAACTATTTTGTTCGTTGGGGAGAAATTTGTTTGAGTATGGTACATAGCTTTGCCTGTGGCAAGATTGAAATGAGCTCAACTATCTGCCCTATCAAGTATACAGCTTGCAAGCATATGAATCCTATGCTGCACAGTTGACACAGCTCTCATTGTTTTTATTGGTTTTCTTCTCTTTATCACTCTGTTCATTTAGAGGAAAGGCCATGAAAGCCCAGCACTAAGAAAGCTGTGAGTGTAGATGCTGCTCTTTATATGATTTTAGCTGCAGTCTTTGGTTTTGTAGTTTGTTTTATTAGTAGTAGAGCTTGTCTTTGTTGTCCTGGGATACTGTTGCTGCTGAGCTTGTTTTACTCAGTGTTGGCTGTCTTGTGTCAGTGTTACCAGCTACTGAGGAATCATCAGATCTTATCCGTTGAGTCAACAGAGATTTTCTTTTAACTACTTGCCCCCGCAAACTGTAAATGTATCAGTGGTTGGCAGAATGTTCTAGAGTAATATTCTTTTGGATAAAATGGACCAGCGATGCCACGCTCTTTGAGCCCTCATATTTTCAAGGCTCTTTTTCAACCTGATAGTTTGCTTGTAGTTTATTTTGTCGTTCGTCGTCGACATCATGTCAGGATTAGAAGATATACTATCATTCAGGATGAAAGAAATGTCTAATTGTTTTTGAAAGGCTGAAGGTAAACTGGGAATGGGTTCTGATGGCTTCTTGAGCTTTTTTCATCTGGTTATTTTCTTTTGATTTTGTAGGATTGTTGCTTCACACCATCAATAATTTCTTATGGGTGCCTTATCAATTTGTATGCCAAGGTAAAATTCTAACTTATGACGTTCTAGTTTGTCCATTTTTGCGCTGGTCGCTGCCTGATAGCCCTGCAGAACAGCTTTTACTTTCTTCTTTTTTTGTCAAAGGTTTAAAACAAGCTGATTTAGGGTTCTCTTTTGCTCTTTATTTGTTATACTCTCTCCGTCCCAAAATAAGTGATTGCATTTGTCTAGATTCGGATGTATCTCAAACTAAAACAAGTCTAGATACATACAAATCTAGACAAACTCAAGTCACTTATTTTGGGACGGAGGGAGTACTAGTATCTGACCATTTTAATGGAAGAAAGATTTCTTATATAAGAGATTTGAAGTGTAACTGTTGTTTAGATAATGTGCAAATGATGGTATCTGAGGAACTGCCCCACCGTGGATCCATAAAGCTATTGGATGCTTGATTATAGTTGATGAACTTATCTTCATCCAGTACCCCCTACCATGCCCACAAATCATACTTGTAAGTAGGAATAAGAAAAAAAATGTTGGAGTATAGAAAGAGAACAAATATATAGCCTACCAGCTCAGAGCAACAATAAATTGTGCAAGTACTGTTTTTCTACATGTTGCATTCTATGAACAACTATCCCTGATGCTGCTTTGGTATGTTTTCTTACATATTGGTAAGGTCGCACTGTTAGCAAAGAAATGTAGTCATATGGTATCAACCATAACAGCAAAACTTAATCTATGCTGATCACTGGATTTATCCATCTACATGACTACACAAACTCTTTCAGCATATTTGAGGAAATGATAAATTCCAGTCTTCAGCCTGACTGCCACATACAATTTGTTGATAGAAGCATTTTCTAAGAGAAAATATGGACTGAGCTATTTGCATTCTGGAAAAGATGCAGGAGGAGCGAACATGACCATCAAATAGAGCATTTATTTGTATCTTAGAGGGGTATGTGGTTACTGGGGATATGAAAAGGGTATGTATATTCTTGATCTGATGCTACGAAGTGGTTGTGCTCCCACTGTAATGACCTACAATGCTCTTATCCATGGGCGAATTACAAAGAACCAGCTATCTTTTCAAACACATTGCTAGCTCTCCATGCACTGTTGTAATTTTCCTTTATCTATGTCTTTGTAGGCTGTTCTGTGCTTAACAAGATGTCCATACCTGGCATTAATCGAACGAACATGCGTACACATTCATCATGAGAGGTTATGCTGCCAATGGAGATATTGGAAAGGCCGTTGAATATTTTATGAAAACCAGAGAGTGGTCTAAACAATGCCTACATGTAAGAGATGCTGCTACGGGCCTGCTGCAAATCAGGGAGAATGCTTAGTGCTTTAGTAGGTACTCTAGAAACCTATTTAACAAATTTCAATTAACTTTTTTCCTCTTAATTTCTGCTAGGTCTTTTTTAGCTGGCTCAGTAACGTTGAGACGCCTGTATTCATTTCATGACTAGTGGAGTGCATAGAACTAGTTCTATGCTATAACGATACATCTACGCTATTTTTGACAGCACATACTGCAACATATTAATGTTTTATTTCATGAAATATACTACTAAAATTTTCCTTTTGCTTGTCTAATCACTGATCTTTTGTCTAGTTGGGCGATGTTTTGGAGGCAGCAGACTTGATGAAGCAAATGAAAGAACATGAGTCCCTCCTAACATTCATACATATACAATATACCTTCTACATAAATGCATGCTGCAAAAGCAGGAGACATGCAGGTATGAAAATGCTGCATTGCTTGCTTAATCTGTACTAGCTTATTGTATGCTGGAGACAAACTGACAAGGATATTACAATTCCAGCTGATAATCCTTGTTACGCATTTTCATGCGTGATGAGAAGGGCTCTGGATATTCTTGATCTGATGTGAGCAAGTGGTTGCGCTCCGACTGTAACGACTTACAATGCTCTTATCCATGGTCTAATTACAAAGAACCAGGTGTTTTTTCCAACACATGCTAGCTCTTCAAACTCAATCTGTGCACGGTTGCCATTTTCCTTTATCTATGTCTTTGCGGGTTAAATGGGCGGTTTCTGTGCTTAACAAGATGTCCATTGCTGGCATTACACCAAACAAACATACATACACGATCGTTAATATTGGAAAGGCCTTTTTACTATTCCACGAAAATCAAAGAGGGTGGTCTAAAACTTGATGTCTACATCTATAAGGCGCTGCTCAGGGCCTGTTGCAAATCATGGAGAATGCAGAGTGCTTTAGCAGTCACCTGCGAGATGAGCTCTCAGAAGATTTCAAGGAATACATTTGTATATAATATTTTGATTGATGGGTGAGTGTTCTAGAAATCAATTTAATCAATGTCTGTTAACCTTATATTCTTCTAAAGTTCCGCTAGGTCATTTGTTAGCTGGCTCAGTAACTCGGGGATGCCTGTATTCATTTCATGACTAGTGGAGTGTATAGAAATAGTTGGCCAACTGCAAACTCAATGAGATTAAGAAACTATCATGATAGTTCCTTATTGGACTAGTTCTACACTATCTTTGACAGTGCACACTGCAAAATATTATGTTTTATTTCATAAACTACACTAGCAATTTCCTTTTGCTTTTATAATCACTGATATTTTGCCTAGGTGGGTTCGGAGGGGAGTTGTTTTGGAGGCAGCAGACTTAATGGAGCAAATGAAAGGAGTCCATCCTAACATTCATGCAATGCATATACATCCTACATAAATGTATGCTGCAGAGGAGACATGCAGGTATGAAAACCTTGCTTTACTTATTTAATTTGTAGCTTATTATGACTGCATGCTGGAGACAGACCAAAAGGATAGTACAGTTGCATCTGATAATCCCAAGTAGACATTTTCATGCGCAATGAACATTGTCCCACGTGGCTTATTCTCGTTATAATTTGAAATTTACGACCGTAGAGGTATTTCTCTTGGCTCATTATTTGCACACTATCCGTTGATTTATCTCAATTAAATTATTTATTTGTAGAGAGCACAAAAAGTGATAGAAGAAATGGCAGATGTTGGACAAAAAGTGATATTAGAATGAAACTTAATCTCAAGACGTTGGTTGGCTCCGTGTTCGTTGGCTCTGGCTGCAGAAAATTGAGGGTCGGGTACTGGGCATTCCTCCCTTGCGCGTTGTCGTTGAAGATGGCTGTATGGCGCTGTATGACCTTTTTGTTGTGATAGATGTGCGGAGCCAGTGCACAAAGGCGGTGCCTGAGGCGCTCGCAAGACTGACGTTGGATACAACATTTTTTTTCGACAACCTGCAGGAGAGCTGCTCATCTTGTATGTTAAGTTGATGAAAAGAGAAACAAATGTCTAGCACAATCACCGACCTCGAAGGCGTGGGGAAGAGATGCAGAGCACTGAGACTGCGTCACAACTCAAGCGTACATCCCATCCATAGTGCCTTAGAAGAGTTGGCAAGGGAACGATAGGACATCACCAGACAATTGGCCTCCAAGGAGGGTACAACATCGTAGCCCCACCACTGTCTGAACCAGCAAAGTGGATATAGGGTTTCGCCGACGCCTGCAAGAAGGTTACGACGCCCTTGGATGTTGTCGTCGACCTGCAATAGCATAGGGATTTCTCCCTGACCATCCATCAACCGTCCACTGTGAGGCGATAGGCAAAAGCGGTCGATATGAAAGTCAACAGACTCCTCGACGCTAACTTCATACGCGAGATCAAGGAAAGCACCTGGTTGCAAACCCCGAGATCAAGGAAAGCACCTGGTTGCAAACCCTGTGCTCGTTCCTATCCAAAGGATCACTTTCCATTGCCGCGGGATTGACCAGATAATCGACTCCATCGTGGGATACAAGCACTTCTTCTTCCTCGACGCCTACTCAGGCTACCACCAGATTCAAATGAAGGAGGAAGACCAGGAGAAAACGACCTTCATCATGCCCTTTGGCGTCTTCTGCTACACAATGATGCCCTTTGAGGGCTGAAAAATGTAGGGGCCACCTATCAGCGGTGTATGCAACACTGCCTCAAGAGCCAGCTTGGTCGTAACATTCAAGTCTACGTCGTCAAAACTAAGGAGGAAGCCTTGTTACTTGATGATCTCCACGAGACTTTTGATAACCTCGACCACTACCGGATCAAGCTGAATCCGGACAAATGCGCCTTCGGCGTACCATCTGAGCAACTGCTCGGGTACCTCATCTCCGCGAGAGAGATCGAGGCCAACCCGAAGAAAATAAAGGCCATACTGGCCATGGAGAAGCCGAAGAATGTAAAAGGTGTCCAACAGCTAGCTGGGCGAATCGCGGTGCTCAGTCGATTCATCAGTCGAATAGGCGAGAAGGCGCTGCCTTTCTGCCAGCTCCTTCGCAAGGCTGATAAATTCGAGTGGATAGAAGAAGCACAAGAAGCAGTCGAAGACCTCAAGCATTGACTATCCACTTCGCCGGTGTTGGTAACACCTCAAAAAAAAGGAGCCCCTGTTGCTATACATCTCCACCACCAACCAGGTGGTTAGCACCGTGCTCGTAGTAGAACGAACCGAAGAAAATAAAGTCCACGGAGTACAACGCCCAGTCTACTACCTCAGCGAGGTACTCACGCCGACAAAACAACGGTACCTGCATTCTCAGAAGCTGGCATACGACGTCTTCATGACAGCCCAACGATTGCGCCACTATTTCCAAGAGCACCCCATCATTGTGGTGAACGACGCTCCACTAGGCCACATCCTCAACAACCCCGACGCCATCGGATGAGTCGCGCTTTGGGGGATAGAATTGTCTCCACGAGACATCACATACAAGAAGCGAGACGCGATCAAGTTGCAAGTACTCTCGGACTTCCTCGTCCATTGGATGGAGAACCAGCTCCTCGACACGCCAGACATGTCCTGTTTATGGACAATGCACTTCGACGGATCAAAATGTCGAGAGGGAGCTGGATATGAGGCTTCAGGGTGACAAGATGAGGTATGTTCTGCGATTGCAGTTTCACGCCTCCAACATTGAAGCAGAATATGAGGCCTTGCTTCATGGTATGCGAATGGCCAAAGCTTGTGGCGCAACATGACTCGTCATCTACGGCGACTCTAAGCTGGTGGTGGATCAAACCATGAACCAGTGCGATGTCCTGAGCGACAACATGATCGCCTAGCGCAACCTCTATGACGCACTCGAAGAAGACTTCGATGGCTGCGAATTGCGGCACGTTGGCCGTGAGAGCAACGAAGAGGCGGACACACTCGCCAACATTGGCTCCACCTGTGCCTCGGTGCCACCTGGAGTTTTACTAGAGCAAATCTGTGAACGCTCCATCAAGCCAAAGGCTCAAGATCAACAAGCCAGCACGTCAATGGACTCGGGGGCCGCGCCACCCGACGAACTCAAAGCACTTGATGATAAGGAGCAAGAAACATGACTCGAAGGCCCCATCGAGGTCATGATGATCGAGCCATCATGGATGCAACCATACATCACATACCTGCTCAGCAAAAAGTTGCTAGATGTCCCAACATATGCGTGTCATATATCGCGAAGATCCAAGGCTTTTGCCCTCATCAACGGCGAATTGTATAAACGCAACATCATAGGAGTACTTCAACGATGCCTTTCCAACGGAGATGGAAGAGCCATCCTCGAAATACACGAAGGCACTTGCGGCCATCACGCCGGAAGTCGTGCCCTCGTTGCCAAAGCTCTACGAGCTGGATTCTACTGGCCAACGACAATGCGCGACGCCAAAGATATCGTCCAGAAGTGCAATGCTTGCCAACGATTTGTGGACAAACCACACGCACCTAGCGTAGAGCTCATGCTAATACCCGTGGCTTGGCCCTTCGCGCAATGGGGACTCGACATGGTCGACAAGCTGCAATTTTTTTCACCTGGAGGGTACGTCTATCTCCTCGTCGCAGTCGACAAATTCACCAAGTGGATTGATGCCATGCTGGTGACAAACCAATCAGGGGCCA
Source organism: Avena eriantha (assembly GCA_910589775.1). Classification (NCBI taxonomy): domain Eukaryota; kingdom Viridiplantae; phylum Streptophyta; class Magnoliopsida; order Poales; family Poaceae; genus Avena; species Avena eriantha. Next base: position 6,358,195 of record OU342741.1, on the reverse strand, counting down.
CTACCGTCAAATTCTTTGAGTCCATCGTCTTCCGATTCGGGGTGTCGCATAGCATCATCACGGACAACGGAACGAACTTCACCTCGAATGAGTTCCAGGATTTCTGCGAAAACCTGGGAATCAACATCAGCTACGCCTCGGGGGCGCACCCTCATACCAACGGTCAAGTCGAAAAGGCCAACGGCCTCGTCTGCAGCGGCATCAAGAAAAGGCTCCTTAGGCCACTTGAAAGAGCTGCTGGGTGCTGGCTGAGGAGCTACCGTCAGTACTATGGAGCCTGCACACAACTCCAAACAGCGCCACAGGCTATACTTCGTTCTTCATGGTACACGACGCTGAGGTAGTACTACCTGCAAAAGTACACTACAAAGACCCACATGTCGTAGGATATAGTGAGGCGTAATCGACTCTTGCACTTGAAGACTCTATCGACCTCCTCAACGAAGCACGCGAGATAGAAGCGAAGCGATCCACGATATACCAACAAAACCTCCGCAACTATCACGGTAGAAGGCTACGCCCGAAGTCCTTTGTCGAAGAAGACCTGGTCCTACGACTGAAGCAGTAAGGGCACCTCAAGCTCTGAGTCCCCTTGGGAGGGACCTTATGTTATTACCGAAGTAATCCCAGGTGGTGCCTACCGCCTTAAAGACGTAGAAAGTTTAGTCGCATATTCCAACCCCTGGAACGTCGCGTAGCTACGTCGTTTCTACCCTTAGATGTTTTTATTTTACAAATAAGGCTATTCAGCGAGGCTACTTAGCCACCCATTGTATCTCTGGATATTCTGCGAATAAATAAAGCTAAATGCCTCCAACCTTGTGTTTCTTTCTTTTTACTTGGAACTACATCACTTGGGGGCTGCGCCACCCTTTCCACCTCGTTACACGAATAATGCAGTAGTCTGAGTAGCTAACGTACTATTAATCGAACCCTTGGTAAAATCAACCTATCAACCTAGCTGCAACGCACCTGACATGTTGACAAGGTGCTAAGATAAGTATGTGTCAGGCTAACGAAAAGTAACTACAGTGTACAAGCTACTCGAAAAATATACAAGCTAGCAAGCTTTTCCATAAAAAAGGGTAACAAAAACACCCGACCCACATATACGAACTTTACAACACTATACATCTCTGTGTAGGTCCAAAACTACTCTACTGGCGTAAAAGGAGAACATTGGTACGTTCTTCAAACAACTTGACGATATCTTCGGCTGGCTGGTCAACCGCTCGATAATGGGGCACCATGTTCCACGCCATCCCCTCTAGTGGGGGCGGCGGCCCAGCAGCAACAGCTGCAAGATCCATATCAGGTCGATGCAGGCGAACAAGTGCCAGTGCAGCCTTGGCACCCACGACTAACTGCTGGCGCACGCACTCGCGAACTGTGTTGGCATCCTGGAACTTCTTTAGTAAAGCTAACAAGCTTAAAGGTACCGCATCCAAGGGGAACATTGCCCGAAAGATATGCTTCAAGCACGACTGGGCCTTCTTCAAGTGCAGCAGCACCTGCACCACACAATCCTGCAACGTCGCCAACGCGACTGCGCGGTCCCGGTCAACCCAAAAGCACCCGCTAGCTTCCAGTTGCTCCTGGGTCAAGTTGTTTAGCTGAATGACGACTCGGTCCCTCTGCTCTGTGGACGACGAGTACTAACAACTGCAAAGGGCAGCAAAAATCATAAGGGCGAATCACTGCCACAAGTGTCTAGGAAAGAAGAAGAAGCTAAGGAAACTAACACTCCAATTGCTCATTCAGCTGAGCCACCTCGCCCAGAAGATATTTCTCCCGTTCACTGGCTTTTTCGGCTTTCGACTTCCACACATCAGCGCTACCATGGATCATGGGCATTTCTCGCTCCAAGTGCTTTATACGATCGCGCAATCGAGAGACCAGTGACAATTCCCCCACCTTTGAAGCTAGAATATTACAAAAAGACGACAAAGAGACAGCCTACAGCTACGCATTGGCACTCGGGGGCTTCCTTGAGTCAGTGGCAGCCTCCGACACCACGGCCTTCTCGGTTACAGCCTCTGGTGCTGTGGCTTTTGCCGTCTTCGACCGCCTCAGCTCTGCTAAGTACTTTGCGAGTGTCCCAATGAGCCGAGGCACATATTTATGATAGCAAGTAGCAAAGGGAGCAAATACCATCTGTTGGCCATCCGTACTGACCGGCATTGCCTTGGAGACCTCGCTGGGGTTCAGCTCAACACCATTAGCCCGCGCCATCGCAAGTACCATGGTAGCTCTGACTCTCCTCTGAGCATTCTTGAAGTCCATGGGCACGCCCTCAGCAAAGGACTCCACGAGGCCATCAAGATCTCCGATAAGCTTGGCCTTGGGGACCATCTCCTCTCGAAGACGCCTAAGCACACCCTTGGCCTTCTCAAGGAAATCCTTGACGGAGACGCTGCGGTCTTCGACTGCAGCTACATAACCGACAAAGGCATCTGGGCGGGCCAAAGCTTGAGCGTTGAAGTCCACACCAACAACAAATGCAGAAGATACATACGAGCACAACCAAATACAGGCAAGTGCAGAGCAAACAAAATGACGGTAGCATCGCCTGAGAGTGCCTTAGCAATAGAGAAAACCTGTTCCATGAACACTTTCTCCCTGTCAGCCACAGCGGAACGCAGGTCCTCCTCGCGCTTCTTCGACTCCTGGACGGAGCGCTCAAGAGCTTCGAGCGCCTCGTCACGTTTCTTCTCCGTTGCGGCAAGACCCTTCTCAAGGGAGCTAACGCTATAGAGGAGCTCATTGTTCTCACCTGCAAAGAATGATAGCAAAAACTTAAGATCGGCGATTTTTTGCACCAACATCACTAAGATAAAAAGTCCAAGCTCACCCTAGAATGCTCGATGTTGGGTCTCCAACAAGGCATGCTGACGGCCCATCGCTGTAATCTGTTCGGCGAGGCGAATAGATTCCTTCACAACAGGCTCCAAGAAGAGATGCATCAGCATCAACCTAATTTCGACTGACTTAGTCAGGAAAACTTACATGCTCCTCCAGGGACTCCGGAGTTTCCTTCTGCATAGGTGTCCGGGCAACCATTTGGTGCCCCCCAATATGGGAAGAACTCGAAGAATTGGCACAGGAGGTGGCCACCACCTGGGGAGAATGCGTCTGTTCTGCCACATCCTTTTCTTTGGAGTTCGTGGCTCCAAACTCCTTCACAAAGCATTAGACGATGATGATGCGGTTTTGCTACAAGAAAAACATACAAGAACAACTTCAGAAAAAGAGATTTCAGGACATAAGGACAAATCAGCAGAGGCACATACTTACCAGTCGAAGTCATCGAGGTCGAAGAAGTTCTTAGACACCTCCTTCGGTGTCCTCAGCTTCTTCCATGGCGGAGGAGCCACAGCGCGCACATGCACAACAGGAATTGGCTCCTCTACCTCAGTCGAAGGACCCTCCGGCGTTGTCGGCGAAGATGCATCCGAGTCCTCGCTTCGGGAGCGCTTGCGAGTCCTGTTCCCCGCTGGACTCAGGGGATTCCTGCTCTTCCGCAATGGGGATGGTGGAGCCCGTCTCATCCTCCTCTTCCGCTTCGCGAGGGATCACTCTGTCTAGCTGAGGAGGCAGCACAGTGGTCACCTTCCAGTCCTGGAACAAGAGGCATAGTCAGTATAAAGGAAAACCTAGCACGCAATCGAAAAACAAGAAGAGATAACAAGACATCCACCTCAAGCGGAGGGCGACTCGCGCAGAACGGAGGCACGACTGAGTCACCAGGGAGTTTCTCCTTGACTATGTACTTGGTCAACATGCAAAACCTCCTGTCTACTTCACCTGAAGAAATATTTTCTCGGGAGACGCGGGTGACGTTGTCAACACCAGTCCATCAGCTCATCGGATGCGCCCTAGCCTGCAACGACTGCACTCGACGACGCATCCAGGTGCGAATGAGGTCTACACCGCCCACTTCCTTCCCCAGGCGAAGTTCAAGGTCGTAGACACGCTTGTACAGAACTTCAGTTTTTTCGGCTTCACCGGGCATCACCGTGTTCTTCCATGACCTCCTCCTCTTGCACTCTGCCTTTGAATCAAAAGGTGAGAGTTCGAAGTGTTCGTCGTCGGCCTTCTGGTCGCAGATATAGAACCATTTCTCCCTCCACCCTTGGACAGATGCATTGAATTTGATGGAGAAATATTCGACATTGGGGTCTACATGGATCCCGCAGCCTCCTATCGTAGACCATCGTCCAAGAACCCGACTGGCGCTTCAATTTGAAGAGGTTTTTGAAAAGGCCAAAGTGTGGCTCGATTTCGAGCCAGCACTCACAAAGGGTGATGTAGCAAGCAATGTGGAGAATGGAGTTGGGGGTCAGCTGATGGAGCTGGAGCCCATAGAAGCAGAGTAACCCTCGCACAAACTTCTGGAGGAGGGGAGAGAGAGGCCACGGATGACAAATGCGAGAAACATCACCCGAAATCCGGCAGGGGGATCAGGGATTACCTCGTCGTAGGGCATCCAACAGCCATCTTCAGTAGCAGGGAGAGCGCCATCCTGGTGCTAGTTGAAGAGCTTCGTCTCCTTGATGGCGCTCTACCGCCACGATCCATTCGTGACGCGCGTGCTCGCGCCTTTCTTCTTGGCAGCTGCAACAGCAGTACCGGCGCCCGCAGCGCCGACGCCCTTCTTCTTAGCCCCAACGGTGGTGGTCGTAGATCCAGCAGCGGAGGCGGCCTTCTTCTTCCCCATCTTGCGAGTGTGGTGTGAGCGCAGAAAGTAGCTCGGGAAGGTATTGAGGCTGTCTAGCGCGACAATGGAGGCGCGAGCAATGGAACAGCAGAGAGCAGCAATGGAGGCAGAGCGCGAGGGAGAAGATGAGTTGTGGGGGAGAGGGAATTACAGCACGGGAAATCCCTACTTAACCTCAGCACAAGTGCAATCCAACGGCTAGAAGTGTAGTAATCAGACGCGTGGCGCAAATCAAGATGGACACATGGCGAGGCAAGCAGTGAACCGTCGCCCCACTTTTCCCATTACACGCGAGAATCGAGGAGATGCAGTTAAAACCGAAGATTACGCACGCCTAGTCAAATCCAAGTTAGAAATGGGGCCCTACTTTCATCACGTCCCGTCAAAACCGCTCACACGGGCAACCGAGGTCATCTCATCGTCAGCACTGACGTCATCCACTACAGCAGGAACATCTTCTGACTAATTTAGTCCTGACTCGACTCTTCGACTCGACCAAGCACTCGGGGGATACTCCTAACAGGAGCGCTGACCACACACCCGAAAATATACACGGACGTAGAAACTTTTTGACAAAACAACTATACTTAAAAACCCCTCACTCGAATCAACGATTCAATTGCGGACTCGGGGTTACTCCCATAGGGAGCGCTGGAAGCACATTCGACTGAAATAAGCAAAAGACGACAGCTATCGAAATCATTCATAGTCCCCACTCGAGTCGACGTCTCGAATAGGCACTCGAGTGCTACTCCCATAGGAAGCGCTGGCCACACACCCTATAATTTTTCTTTTTCTAAATGTGTGTTGACTGCGTCAACACTCGCAAGCGCTGGTGACTGCGTCCACACTCATATTTTCCCTACAAGGAGACTGCGTCTCCTATGTCACCCAAATCATCCTCGCGATGACAAAATTCGGATGCCACGCTTGCAGCATGAAGATAAGACCTAAAAAGGCCTGATAACGCACCTGCTACGCTCTACCAGAAGTAACCCGTACCTGCAGGTACGATGAAATAAAGCCTCGACGGACGCGTCGAGTGCTCACACTTATATACTGGGATTCGATTCTGTAAGACCTCCGCGACATGAGTCGAATTACGCCAGCACTTCTCCGAATTCGAGTCCGAGGACTCGAGTTTGGGTAGATTGCGCAGTTTTGCCCGAAGGCAGTTAACTGATCCCGATACACCGAATGAATCAGACACGCATACAGACAATCCCTATGATACAAATTAGAGCACTCGAAAACATGCTCGATTATACACTCGAAGGCTTCATAAGTCTCCACTCGAATCTGTGATTCGACTGGACACTCGGGGGCTATTGAAATGGGCATATTCTATAGGTACTTGAGATCAGCATATACGGTCCAGCCCAAAAGAAGCCCACGACGTCGCTAAGGCTCAGTCGAGATTCGGATGACCTGGGAGACTTCGACTCCTTACAGAACACAACAAATACAAGATAGAAGTCTAAATGGGAAACCCTAATATGTAACCGACTCGACCTTTTATCTCGAGACCTAGCCTATCTATATAAAGGCTAGGAGGGGGCGGCGAGGAGGATATCCGCAACCCTAGTTTCTACACTATCGCCAGATTGCATCTACGCATCCCTATAACTTTTGACTCCTTGATAATTCCAATAGCAGACAAGCAGGAGTAGGGACCTCTGCGAGGCCTGAACCTGGATAAAACTCGTGTCACCTGTGTGCTTGTTTGCTAACCGATCGATGCCTCTAGTGCTCCCTACTTCCTCGAACCTAAGCCCATCTACGATGGGCATTGATGAGTTAATCCCTTGTCACCATCTTTCCAAGAGCACATACTGAAAGTAAATTATAGGCAAGAGTCTCAACAAGCTTGATGTCCATGAGAGTAACATCGTGTGCAACCACAACTTTGCCAAGACCCATTACCTGAGATTTTGACTTATCGGCATATGTGACGGTTATATGATATTGATTTGCCTTTATCTCCATCATGATTGTCTTACTTCCGGTCATATGACTTGTGCAACCACTATCAAGCACCCACTTTGACCCACCGGAAGCATAATTCTACAAAAGATCAAACTAGTTTTTAGGTACCCATTTTTCAATGGGTCTTCTTTTGTTAGTGAAAAGGGTCTTTGGAATCCAAATAGACCAAGTAATATAACCATCAAATGGACCAACATATTGTGCATAAACATCACCAGAAGAATTACGCATTAAGACATAGTGAGGGTTTGCACTTCCTGCAAAGTAATCTTGTGACATATTTTTGCCACTTGTGGTATTACTATCCATAATGGTCTTGTCTTTTGCTAGTGGAGGCTTGGCCTTCTTGTTGTTGTTGTTGTTCTTCTTGGCTTTGGACACATAGCCAAGACCCGTTTTCTCATTATTTGACCTTTGCTTACTTAAAAGGTCATCAAGAGACTTTACCTTGGGGAAAGGTGGCCTTTGCAAGCTCCCCCTTCAACCTAGCATTTTCTTCAAGGATGTTGGTACTACTAGAGGGAATGAAAATACTAGGTGAAGCAACATTAGTCAATTGAGTTTGAAGTTGTTCACGAGACTTTGTGAGAGTCAAGAGTTCACCTTCCAAGACCTTGTGAGTCTCGTAAGCGTCTCAAAATCCTCGGCAAGTTTTTCATGAACAACACCAAACTCAATCTTGTCCTTTTTAGCCTTTTTATACTTAGCAATGGCATGATCACGTTCCTTAATGACTTTAGCAATAATTCGATCATTTGCCTCATCAAGGCCTTCAAGTTTTTCTTTAAGAGACACCCTAGTCTCTTGCTCTTCTTCTAGGGCATTAGTAAGGGCATCCATCTCAAGCATGTGCTCTCTCCCAAGTTTGCATCTCTCATCAAGAAGTTCTTGTGTGTGAGCAAGTTGATTCAAGAGATTCACAAAATGTTTCTTGTGTTCCCCTTGCAAGTTAGTCATGACAGCATCAAAAGAAACTAATTTCTCCTTCACCTCAAGAGTTATATCATCATTTAATTCATCATTGATACTAGAGGTGGAGAGAGGGGATGACGATACCTACGAAGATCTTGCCTTACAAGTGACATTCTTGTTTGAGATATTCTCATTTGGTGAATCGAAGAGTGAGAAAGTGGATGTAGAGGTGGTGGCGATGGCAGCCACACCATTCTTTGTTTTTTCTTCTTCCTCATTTTCATCATCGGAAGAGAACTCTTCATGTGCTATCAATGCAATGTCACCGAACTTCTTGTTGGTGGCATTCTTCTTGTTGAAAGGCTCTTGGAAAGAGGCCTTTGATTTTTCTTCAATATGAGTGCACCACCATTATCTTCTCTCTTCTCAGATGGACATCCGACAGAAAAATGATAGCGATCACCACAGTTGAAGCAATTTCTCAATCGTGAACCATTCTCTTTTCTTCCACTTGGGTTGCTTCTTCGTTGCATCTCTGTCGTGGTATTGCCGATGAGTACACCATGGAGGGGTCCTCACAATGCGTGTTTAGAGACATGGGGTAAGGCGGAGAGTTGGCGGGTACGAGGTAACATAGCTTACCCAGGTTCAAGTCCCACAACGGTGGCGGAACTCTACTCCTGCTATAAATCACTATAATGGCAATAAGCTGAGTTACAGAGATAGTTTCGCTGTGCGAGGTGTTGCACGTTGTACATAGCAATCTAAGAGGTTGTGCCCTAAAGGGTCCCACAGGTCCGGCTTATAAAGGCACCAAAACCTAGGGTTTACAAGGGAAGATCCTTGCCGGACAAGGTAAAGAGTCCTACACTAATACGAACTAGTCTTTCGTGTCTTGCACTCTAAGGCTCTGAGTATGTCGGTGACTCCTGCGTAGCCCTCCATTATCCGGCATGGGCCTCCCTTCTAGATCCGTCTAACTGGGCCGCTCAGTAGGCCATAGGCCTTGCTTCCAACTATGGGCCGCCCGGGTTAGCCGGATTGGTGACATGCTATGAGGATACCCATTTAGCATATCCCCAATAGTAGCCCCTAGAGGACTTTGAAATCTTGTGCCGTCTTGCCCATTGATCTTTGAATACTCCGTGTAGGTGATGCCGGAAATTCGTCAACCAATATCTCAAAGGTCTCCCAAAGAACCCTGTAATCCTCTCCGGCTTTGCAATGTAGCCGGAGATTCCTTGAGTCTTCGTTTTCAGAGCCGGGTAATTTCCTCCTTCGTTGGTATCTTCAGACATGACACTTCACAGCAACTGTCAGGAGGATGATGTAGGGTACAACCTACGCTACCTCGAAACTCATGGAAGACAGAGAATTAATCATCAGCTATTTTCACGCGCACAAAATCCAAAACGGCAAAGACGGAGGACGTGGTGAAATTACCGCGCACGTTCGTCTCCATGTCGGCAACGCTCCATCCATTAGATCCCTTAGCACGAATATTGATGCGGGGTCTATATATTTTCACCCCAGTTAGTTTATTTTCTTTTTACCCGCATTCGCTTCCTCGTCTTCGTCTTCTTCCAGCCGCGCGCCTGTTCGAGCTCCTCTTCGGAAAACCCTAGTGACATGGGTATATCCTACAGGTACTCGAGCTTGGTATATACGGCCTGAATACATGGAGGCCCACTGTGTCGTCAGGGCCCAAATGAAGAACTCGAGTAACCTACGGACTCTCGATTGCTTGAAGAACAAGAAGAAACTAAAGATAGAAAGTTTAAAGGGAAAAACCCTAACCTGTAACCGACTCAACTGGCTACCTGGGACCTAGCCTATCTATATAAAGGCTAGGAGAGGGCGACGAGGAGGACACACGCAACCCTAGTTTCCACAACCCTCGCCAGATTGCATCTGCGCACCATTGTAATCCTCGATTCCTTTGATAATTCCACGAGCAGACAAGCAGGAGTAGGGACCTCTACGAGGCCTGAACCTGGGTAAATCTTCGAGTCCCCTATGTGCTTGTTTGCTAGCCGATAGATGTCTCCAGCGCTCCCTCCTTCTCCAAAACCCAAGTCCATAAGAATGGGAATTGATGAGTTAAACCCTCGTCAATTGGCGCCGTCTGTGGGAACTGGGAGTGCTGATGTTGCGGCTTCTTCGGCCCCATCAACCACAATCTACAACACCGCAACAGCGGAGATTCGGCAGCTCTTCGTCGCGTTCAACTTCACCGTCCACACGCCGACCACTCTCCCGGCTTTCGAGTCCGTGGGCGATGGGATCAGCCTGGCGATAGGGAGCTTACGCTTCCAAGTTGGTCAGATGGGCACGCTTCGCATGCCTGATCAGCCGATGGCGCCGGCGATTGCCCTAGCATCATGGTTTCCTCCATCGATCGGCACCCTCAGTGAGCTCAACACCCCGACAACAGTCGAGAACACGGTCAGCGACAACAGTCGCGACTCCGATCTGAGCGATCTGGCCACTAAAGATGAAGCCTACGGTTCCGAATCTGAGAGTTGTGGAAGCAGCAGCTTCCCCAATCACTTCATGTGTGTCGTCATCAACGCAGGCGGCACCTCCGCCAACCGCGACATCACTGGTAATCACGGTAACGGAACTGACCCACCTAATGGCGGCAACGGTGGCAACGGCGGCAACGGTGGAAATCGCACCCCCGTCGATCCTCCTCGCTGCCCCTCCTAGCCTTTCTATAGGTAGGATATGTCTCGGCATAGTAGACCGAGTCGGTTACATATTTGGGTTTCCCCTTCAAATTCTTATCTTGTTCTTTGTCGTGGTTTTCAAGGAGCCAAAAACTCTTGGGCCATCCGAATCTCAACTGGGCCTTAGTAGCGTCGTGGGCTTCTGCTGTCTGAAACATATATGTTGATCGCGAGTACCAGTAGGGTTTTCCCATGTCATACTCCGTACTTAAAACCATGTAATCATGCCATATAAACTGTAGGCGATAGAGACCCGGTGGGCTTGACTTGTCCAGCTTTAGACAATTTGGGTATTGTTAACACCCGGATTTTTAAGTGTAGATGTCTGTTATGCCGTACATCGCAATCCCATGATTACCATTTTTGCGAGACATAAAAGAAGTGGTACCACAGTACATCATCCATTACAAGCCATAATAAAGGTCTTAAAAATAAAGGATCTCATGATCCAGTCTTAATACAATCAATGCAACAGAAACTAAACGTAGTAGACACCATCTTCAGGGTCATAGACCTCCTGCTGTCCATCTTCCGGGTAATCCTCCTCATAGTCTGGCCATGGGAATAGCCAGGGACAAAGCCATGAGTACTCTTTAAGTACTCGCAAACTAACACTAGAATAAGTAAGGTAAAGACTAGTAGGAATCTTGCATTTTGGTTCAGTATATCTCTTTGAATTTAATTTTGAATCTACTGACATAATATAGTTTTAACTAAATTGGCAAAATCTTATTTGAATCACTGGGCTCTGCGTGGGAAATGAAATGGGCCGGCCCAACTGCACTGCGCTGGCATAGCGGGCTGTTGACAAAACGGTCCCATGCGCCAGCGACTTAACTAAGATGTAACAATATCTTTTAATCTTAGCCCTACGATTAGACTAGGATCCAACGATTGGGGTACGTCATCTCCGTCGAACTGCTCCGGCGAGAAACGAACCCTAACGCGACAGTGGGGGTCGCTGGGGACTTACCGGGGCTCCAGCTAAGGTCGGCGATGGGGGCGAATGGGGTTGTCGTCGACGGCGGTTCGAGGCATGGTCACGGCGGCTCCTAGGGTGGCCACAATCAACGGCTTCCTTCCTCGACTGTAGCGGCGGACTCCGGTCAAATTCCGGCGTCGTGGTGCTCGCCTTGCTCTAGGGATGGGTCGGTGAGGTTTCTGGGTGAGTGGGGAGTAGAATGGTGTGGAGACTGAGGTCTAGGGTGTCCTCTATTTATACACCAAGGGTGGAGGTAGGGTCGCATGGTCTGGCTCCTCCAGCGATGTTGCTATAGGTCATGTTCGTCACGGCGGAGGGCATGGGTCAGTGCGGTGGACTATGGTGATCGTCACGCGAGTGATGGCACGGAAAGGGGCGGTCTCTGTTGGTCAGTGCCGTCGGTGCTCTGTTCTAGTCCGTGGGCGTTCTTCATGAAGTATGGTGGTCACGGGGCGCGCGACATGCAACGAGTGGTTCGTGCTCGACCGGCATGGCCGGCTCGGTATGATCATGCCACTAGTCAATGTGGCTAGTGATGCCTCTCCTTTGCACGACCAAGTACCAAGGATGATCATGGACAATTGAATGGGTTGATTGCAGTACAAGATATGAGCAATTGATAGCTCAAAACAGTGTATAGTTGTTGGGGTTGTACTGTGCCTGCTAGGTGTTTGACCAAATGGCCGCATGAATTCATCTTTCAAATTTTTGAATGATTTTTGGTGAGTGCTCTAAGTACTTTATTAGTAGTCTTTGGTTGATGGGATATGTCAAGGGGAATTGATTTAAGTGGTTTTTGAAAAGTGGTGATCTATGCATATGAACTTGATTCAATTTTGCAATGTCTCTTAAATAGATTTGAAAATAGTTTTTGTCCTTTTGTAAAGCTTGCTTGGATTCACTTTTACTTGGTCTAGCAAGGGGTGGAAAGAATGGGAATTGTTTCTGTTAGAAATCCTTTACTAGAAACACCCAAAGTGGTCTAGTGGATAAGTTTGGCCAAAATGACCATTTGATCATATGATCTATATTTGATTTTCTTTTCATTTGATTTTGTTTGTAATTGACCTAGATGATGTTGTAAACCTTTTTAAACTAAACCTTATCCTTTGTAACAATCAAACATGGAAATTTCAAGCATTCACACAATAATGCAATTAACACATACACTCATATTAAGTTTAATAATAAAAGTTTTTGTTAACCCTAAACATGGGTGATTAGAGCTTGATAAGCTTGATTAATATTTTTGGGATGCTACAAACCTTCCCTCCTTAAATAGAATCTCGTCCCGAGATTCAGGAAAAACTAGGAACTAAAGAGATTGGCATACTCCGTCCTAATGTAATCTTCTCGTTCCCAGGTGGCTTCTTCTTCGGTATGGTTACTCCACTAGATCTTGAAAAACTTGGTACTTCTAGTTCGGGTGGTTCTGATTGCTTCTTCCAAAATACGGATTGGCACTTCATGGTAGGTTAGATCCTTATTGATATCTATGGCTCTGTGATCGATGTTTTTGAACACTTCGGTCTTCTCCGGAACTTCTAGGCATTTGCGAAGTAACGAGATGGAACACATTATGCATGGCTGACATCTCCTCAGGCAGTTCCAGTTGACATGATACTTCTCCTCGGCGATTCAAAATCTTAAAGGGTCCAATATATCTAGGGGCAAGCTTCCCTTTCAGTTGAAAACGTTGCATTCCCTTCAAGGGTGATACTTTGAGATACACAAACTCTCCAATATTGAAAGTTATGTCGTGACATGTTTTATCTGCATAACTCTTCTGTCTGAGCGGTCTTGAGATGCTCATGGACTTTGTGAACCTTTTCTTCAGCTTCTCATGGAATGCCGGGTCCGAAGATCTGACTCTCTCCTACTTGCAACCAATTAAATGGGGTACGACACTTCCTTCCATACAAAAATTCAAAGGGGGCCATTTTTGAACTGGCTTGATAACTATTGTTGTATGAGAATTCCGCGAAAGGCAGACAATCTTCCCATTTAGATCCATATTCTAGCACACAAACTCTCAACATATCTTCTAAGATATGTTTGACTCTTTCAGTTTGTCCGTTGGTTTGCGGGTGACAAGCTGTGCTGAAATTCAGTTTGGTTCCTAATCCTTCTTGGACTTTCTGCCAAAATCTTGAGGTAAACTGGGTTCCTCGATCCGATACTATGGTCTTGGGGGTTCCATGCAAATTAACTATTCTTGCAATGTACAACTCTGCTAGCTTCGAGCTCTGGTAGGTTGTCTTGACGGGTATGAAATGGGCTACCTTGGATAGTCTATCAACTATGACCCAAATAGAGTCATTTCCCCTACTAGATGTAGCCAAACTGGTGATGAAATCCATTCCGACAGAATCCCATTTCCATTCGGGAATCTGCAATGGTTGCAAAAGTCCTGCGGGTCACTGATGTTCCGCTTTGACTCTCTGATATATATCACACTTGGCTATGTAGCTTCCGACTTCTCTCTTCATTTTGTGCCACCAAAATTGCTCTTTCAAATCCTGATACATCTTCGTTCCACCCAGGTGGATAGAATAAAGAGTATCATGGGCTTCATGCATAATGACTTGTTTCAACTCTGAATCTGCTGGAACACAGATACGTCCTTTGTACCACAAAACTCCGTCTTCATCTTCGGTGAATCCGGGTACCTTCTCTGTTCCGATACGACGCTTGATTCCATCGATACTTGCGTTTCCTTTCTAAGCCTATTTTATCTGACTAATCAAAGTGGGTTGGAGTTCTATGCTAGCTAAGAATCCTTCGCTAACGAGCTCTACTCTGAAATTCTCCATCTCCTCATGCAGACTTGGCCGGGCTTCCTTTATCATGGTGTTTAATCAACACGGCAATCTGCTAAGAGCATCCGCTACCACATTGGCTTTGCTAGGGTGATAGTGAATGTCAAGGTCATAATCCTTGATTAACTCAATCCATCTCCTTTGCCTCATATTCAACTACTTCTGGGTGAAAGTATACTTTAGACTCTTGTGACCCGAATAAATCTCAGAGGGATTACCCATGAGGTAATGACGCCAAGTCTTCAAGGCTAAAACTACGGCTGCTAGCTCAAGGTCATGGGTAGGGTAGTTCTGTTCATGCTGCTTTAGTTGTGTGGACAGATAGGATATGACTTTGCCTTCGTACATCAACACACATCCGAGACCAATCTTGGATGCGTCATAATACACATCAAAAGGCTTCTTGATATCCGACATGATCAAAATTGGGGCTGAAATCAATCTCTTCTTAAGATCTTGAAAACTTGCTTCACATTTGTCAGTCCATTCAAACTTCTTATGTTTCTTCAACAGCTAGGTCATCGGTCTTGCGATGCTCGAAAATCCTTCAACAAACTTGCGGTAGTATCCGGCTAATCCAAGAAATGCGCGGACTTCAGTTTGGGTGGTTGGGCTTTCCATCCTTCGTCATCTTTAATATTGGCGGGATCGACAGCGACTCCTCCAGCCGACAGGATATGGCCTAGGAATGCTACTTGTTTTAACCAAAATTCACACTTGCTGAACTTGGCATACAACTGATGCTCCCTAAGGGTTTCAAGGATGGTTCTTAGGTGTTGCTCATGGTCTTCTTCTGACTTGGAGTAGATCATAATGTCATCGATAAAAACAACAACAAACTTATCCAAGAGGTTCATAAAAATCTTATTCATGAGGTTCATGAAGTAAGCGGGGGCATTGGTTAATCCAAAATACATGATATTGTACTCATACAATCCATATCTGGTGGTGAAGGCAGTCTTTGGGATATCTGTTGCACGAATCTTCAGTTGGTGATAACCAGTTCTAAGATCAATCTTAGAAAACACACTGGCACCAGTCAGTTTATCAAACAAATCTTCTATCTTTGGCAAAGGGTATTTGTTCTTGATGGTGACGTCATTCAGCTTCCGATAATCCGTACAAAGATGGTTGGCACCATCCTTCTTATCAACAAACAAAACAGGTGATCTCCATGGCGATGCACTTGGTTGAATCAGTCCTTTTCCCATCATATCATCAACTTGGTTCTTCAGCTCCACTAGTTCAGATGGGTTCATACTATAGGGTCTCTGAGCTATGGGTTCGGTTCCACGGATTAGTTCAATGATACACTCGATATCCCGATCTGGGGGCATACCGGGAAATTCATCTAGGAACACATCGGGGTATTCACAGACTACTCTTACTTGGTCAATGGTGGCCTTGGCTAGACTCTTGTTGCACTTGAATTGACGGGGCAAGGTCTCAAATACATGTTCTACTGATACTCCGCTGCTAATGGTCATGGTTATGGCTTTCTTAGCATAGTCGATTAATCCTTGATGTTTCGACATCCAATCCATCCCTAGTACTACTTCCAAACCTTTGGTTTCGAGTACTATTAGATTGGCATAAAAATCTATCCCATGGATCCTGATAGGTACGGACTTGCAATTTTTTCTAGCTTTGGTGGTTGAACCAGGGATTTGAACTATCATAACATGCTTTAGATTTGTTGGTTGAATCTTACTAGTGCATGCAAATTCTTCTGTAACAAACAAGTGCGATGCTCCAGAATCAAACAACACTCTTGTTAATACTGAGTTAACAGAAAACATATCCAGCACGACATCTGGCGCTTCCTGGGCTTCCTCAGCATTCATGTGGAATAGATGGCCATTACGGTTGTGCGGGTTTCCTGGGGCGAATCTCTTTCTAGGCTGGACACGGTGTTGCTATTGGGAAGGTGCATTAACTTTGGTTGCTGCGACAAGCTTCTTGGGGCACTCGTTGGAGTAGTGACTCGTGACTCCGCATTCAAAGCAAGTGATCATTGACTTGTCTTTCCTAGCGACATGCACACCATTGCTTCCAGTCCTTGGGGCAGTATTGTTGTTGTTGTTGGACTTGGGCGGTGCACGATTGAAGTTATTGGAGTTGCCGGGGTTGTTGTTGTGGTTTCCTCCGGGCCTTGAGTTTCCTCCTTCATGATTGGGGTAGTTTGGATGGTTCATTGGGGGTCTGATGTTTCTGCGTGCATATCCTGCAGACGGATTGGGGCGATACTTTGGGGTATGGTGGGGTCCTGGTTGGTGCATCATTCGATGCTTACGGTTCTCACTGTCCTGGTTGATCTTGCCTTCCATATGGATTGCAGAATCCACTAAGGGTTCGAGGTCATCAAAGGGGATGTTGACTAGTACTATTTGCATCTCATCATGCAGACTGTTCAGGAATCTTTCCTTCTTCTTGGATTTATTGTTAATCTCATCAGGTGCATACCTAGCTAGTGATAGAAATTTGTCACGGTACTCAACTACAGTCATCCTTCCTTGCTTCAAGTCTTAGAATTCATCCCTCATCCTCTTGATCAAACCCGGGGCACATGGGTCCAGCTGAACTTGAGTTTGAACTCCTCCCAAGTCATCATCTAACCTTTGTTCATCGTACGCGTACTATTCCACCATGATCTGGCGTAGCCGGACAGATAGTGGGTGGCAAACAATACCTTCTCATTGGCCTCAACTCCTGCGACTTCTAGATTGTCTTCCATGGTTTGCATCCAATCATCAGCATCTAAAGGTTCCTCAGACTTGCTAAACATGGTTGGGTTGGTATTCTGAATGTTCTTAAGTTTGGATCCATGGTGATCTTGGTTTCCATGGCCCTGATTATTGTGGGCCATCTGGGCTATCCGTTGAAGAGTGGCTAAGTTGGCTTGACGTTCAGCTCTACCAGCTTCACGATCAGAAACTAGCATTTGCAAAATCTGCAGCATTGTGTCCTGAGATGAACTGCTTCCGATAGGATTTCCGCGAGTCATCTGAAGATTGAGATAGATAGTGAGACAAGAGGGAAATTTCTAGGGTTCATGGGTTTGTTTCAAAAAGCTTTAAACTTTGATTATGACTCAGATTTGGAAAACTAAGAACTTCTTTTCATTCATTCGTTCATAGCACACAATACAAACACATGCCACAACTAGGAAAACAGATGGTTTTAAGAACCATTCTGTGAAGCTACGATATAGTGGGACCGGGTACAACTCAGACCTAGAATAGTGCTCCGGTGCGACTAATCATCATCAATGAAGTCATCATCATCCTCACCAGTGTTGTCCTCCATGGCTTCGTCTTCCAGGTAGTCATTGTCATCACTGAGGTAAGAGTGAATATCCCCACGGGTGTCTTCACCTTCGTCCTCTTGCTGCTCCTCCAGCTGGATCTCCTGGTCATGGATGGTCTCCTCCAAGGTGGCTATCTTCTGACAAAGACGGGCGATGATAGGATCCTTTTTGTCACGTTGGTGACAAAGTGACTTGCTTTCCTTGGCAAGGATGGCGATGGTTTGCTTCCTCTCAACAGCTTCATCATTGCTCTGGTTGGCGTGATCACAGGCATTGTCCAATTCTTTCCGCGTCTCATGTAGCATGAAGTCCATGTGGTCCATGTAGTGCTTCAACTCCAGATGGGCTGGCATGGATAGCGGCTATCCTGTAGAGTTACGTCTTGCATAGTGAGAAAAACGGGTGCCAATGATCTGGTTGATGTTTTGAGCACACAAGCGAGCAAGAGCTTCTTGCATAGCCCTGACTAATCCGTCTAGCCAGTTGTTCTCCCGAACGCTGAACTAAATCTTGTCAGTAAGAGGTGGCTCCATTTTGCCTCTTAGGTCAGCAACAATCAGCCACTGTAGCTCCCCTCCAACGTGGTCGTTGAGCTGTGCTCCGAAGAACTCCGGGTGCGGGCGTCCAAGATACTCTGATAGCGAATCCAGACCCCTCTCAAAGATAAGCTGTCCTCCGTTGACCAAATGGTAAAACTTGGTGTATCTGACATCCACCTATAAGAATTTAGGATGAGTAAGTTAGTGAGGTGATCAAGTGTGTCAAGTTTTAGGTAAAATGGTAAGAGTTTTGAGTAACAAGTGATCTCTTTTTGAAAGAATCTCAAGGATAAGAATGAGAATAGGTTTTTGTAAATACTCACTTTCTTTGTTTTGAAACTAAGTTTTTCAGGCATCCATTCTAACTAGGGTATCCTATGGTCAGGATGGCTCTGATACCAACTTGTCAACACTCAGAATTTTAAGTCCACATGCCTGTTATGCTGTACATCGCAATCCCAGGATTACCATTTTTGCGAGACATAACAGAAGTGGTACCACAATACATCATCCATTACAAACCATAATAAAGGTCTTACAAATAAAGGATCTCATGATCCAGTCTTAATACAATCAAAGCAGTAGAAAGTAACCGTAGTAGACTCCATCTTCAGGGTCACAGGCAATGCTGACGATGGGAGATTATCCTAGTTGTCATAGACCTCCTGTTGTCCATCTTCCGAGTAATCCTTCTCATAGTCTGGCCATGGGAATAGCCAGGGACAAAGCCATGAGTACTGTTTAAGTACTTGCAAACTAACACTAGCATAGTAAGGTAAAGACTAGTAGGAATCTTAAGCTCTAGGTTTGTTTGCAAAAAGCCAGGTTTACTTCATAAAGATTCAAGGACCTAATTTAGTTCTCTACATAACTTAAGGGGGGAAACTAGTTTTCATGCTCACAACTCTGTTGTGGTCAAGTCAAAGTCGTCTTTCAAGTCATAAATCATTTTGAAAACATCTGATAATGGAACAGTATGGCCACTCCAACTGTCCATAACCGTGCACGCGGCTATTCGAATAGTTTGACACTCTGCAGAGGTGGTACACTTTCACCACAAAATTTGATACATCCGTCAGGTACAACCCTAAATCATCATACTTGGTATGCGGATAATCAATCTTAACCTTTCAATTACACACCCTAGTATAGGCACCTCCCCTATGAGCTTGGCCTCCCAGCCATGACCATCTGTTATCCTGGGCACTGCATAGGTGGACATTCATCACGAGGTAGCCTCAACTCGACCTCTTCCGCAAGGGAACCCATACTAAGACATATAAACTTCCAGTCAAGCCCTACCCAACTCAGGTATTGTGGTTGTATGGTAAAATTGGAATGGTATCGCATGCGAACCCAACCATCAGTTTTTATCAAAGTCAAGGCTCATGCCTCATCAGTTTCATCATCAAATCGTTGTGTTTCACAACACGTGTCAAGACATTTCAATAGAATGAGTCTTTATTCCAAGGTTTTCATAATCATTTTTACCAAGTATTCCCATCTAAAGTAATCAAGTTTTAGCTTATCACTAGCCACTAGTATTGAGGGTAATCACTATTTGAGGGTGCTAATCCAGTATAAGTATCCAAGACTAATCCTATGATCTTGATAGGATCCATTCTATTTTCCACTAATCATAATTCATTAACTCAGTAAGAACTATAATAAAGGGGAAAGTAAAGCTTGGAGTAAAACTGGGAATTGGTAAAGTTGCATAACCAAGCATGCCTAGTGAATCTGGTATAAGGGGCTTGCATAGATAACATGCATAGTTCTAGCTTTCCTTGAGCAGAGCCGTTGTTGCATTCGTTGAAGTTTTCCTCCTCCTCCTCGAAGTACTCCTCCTCGTTGTATCCCGGATCGGTACTAGCGTCTATAAATACATTCAATGTACACAATCACCAAACAACACTTAACTACTTCTATTTATTACACAAGGGCTCCTACTAGATTATCTAGCATCATCTCAATCATCATATGGAATATCCACATTTTCTTATTCTTCTTATTTTAGAAAAATAATTTCTACTCATTGAAACTATTTAAGATTTAATATTCACCAATTAAAATAGTGGATCATGTTGACACATGTCATCACCACATATTCCAATACTTGGGAATGTGATTTAATATGATGGTCAAGCATTACAAGATTTAATATGACTATTTAATAATATTTAAGTGACTAGAAAAGCCTATATATCACTCTTATAATACTAGTCCATGTTTAATATCTGTAAAACCAAATGTTTTTACATATTCATGTAGAGCATGGCAAATGTGATTTTTGAGATTTGTAATCAACTCAAAAGCATTTAAAGTTTATTTTAGAAAAATGTTTAAAGTGACAAAAGTCTTTGTCTTGTTATTTTTGGTATAGGTGATCTATAATTTCAATTGGTTTGAATCCAACAGGAGTGATTAGATAATTTCAATACCTTTCCAACAAAATTGGAATCATGCATTTTGGTTCAGTATATCTTTTGGAATTTAATTTTGAATCTTCTGACAAAATATGGTTTTAACTAAATTGGCAAAATCTTATTTGAATCACTAGGCTCTGCGTGAGAAATGAAATGGGCCGGCCCAACTGCACTGCGCTGGCGCAGCGGGCTGTTGACATAATGGTCCCACGCGTCAGCGACTTAACTAAGATGAAACATTATCTTTTAATCTTAGCCCTACGATTAGACTAGAATCTAAAAATTGGGGTTCATCGTCTCTGTCGAACTGCTCTAGCGAGAAACAAACCCTAACGCGGCAGTGGGGGTCGCTGGGGACTTACCGGGGCTCCAGCTAAGGTCGGTGATGGGGCCGAATGGGGTTGTCATCGACGGCGGTTCGAGGCGCGGTCACGTCGGCTCCTGGGGTGGCCACAATCAACGGCTTACTTCCTCGACTGCAGCGGCGGACTCCGGTCAAATTCTGGCGTCGTGGTGCTCGCCTTGCTCTAGGGAAGGGTCGGTGAGGTTCCTGGGTGAGTGGGGAGTAGAATGGTGTGGAGATTGAGGTCTGGGGTGTCCTCTATTTATACACCAAGGGTGGAGGTAGGGTGGCATGGTCTGGCTCCTCCGGCGATGTTGCTACAGGTCATGTGCGTCATGGCGGAGGGCATGGGTTAGTGCGGTGGACTATGGTGATCGTCACGCGAGTGATGGCACGGAAAGGGGCGGTCTTTGTTGGTCAGCAACGTCGGCGCTCTGTTCTAGTACGTGGGCGTTCGTCATGAAGTATGGTGGTCACGGGGCATGCGGCGTGCAACGAGTGGTTCGTGCTCGACCGGCATGCCCGGCTCCATATGATCATGCCATTGGTCAATGTGGCTAGTGATGCCTCTCCTTTGCACGACCAAGTACCAAGGATGATCATGGACAATTGAATGGGTTGATTGCAGTACAAGATATGAGCAATTGATAGCTCAAAACAGTGTATAGTTGTTGGGTTGTACTGTGCCTGCCAGGTGTTTGACCAAATGGCCACATGAATTCATCTTTCAAATTTTTGAATGATTTTTGGTGAGTGCTCGGAGTACTTGCTTAGTAGTCTATGGTTGCTGGGATATGTCAAGGGGAATTGATTTAAGTGGGTTTTGAAAAGTGGTGATCTATGCATATGAAGTTGATTCAATTTTGCAATGTCTCTTAAATATATTTGAAAATAGTTTATGTCCTTTTGTAAAGCTTGCTTGGATTCACTTTTACTTGGTCTAGCAAGGGGTGAAAATAATGGGAATTGTTTCTGTTAGAAATCCTTTACTAGAAACACCCAAAGTGGTCTAGTGGATAAGTTTGGCCAAAATGACCATTTGATCATATGATCTATATTTGATTTTCTTTTCATTTGATTCTGTTTGTAATTGACCTAGATGATGTTCTAAACCTTTTTAAACTAAATCTTATCCTTTGTAACAATCAAACATGGCCATTTCAAGCATTTACACAATAATGCAATTCACACATACACTCATATTAAGTTTAATAATAAAAGTTTTTGTTAACCCTAAACTTGGGTGATTAGAGCTTGATAAGCTTGATTAATATTTTTGGATGTTACAGGTAAGCACCAGCTTATGCTGATCACTTGAAGTTTTATGCTTCAGTACAACCAAATTAATACATGCCACAATTAGTGCCAACATGTGGCATTGTCATCATGCAAAAGACTCAGAATTCACATATTTAGTTCACAGTTTCAAACACAATACAACCAGTTTGTACACTAGCACATCAAAGTACATTGTTAGCACATCAGAGGATGACTTGTTCATTTCGCATACAATAGAGCAGATTTAGTACCAAATGCATTACCTAAAATTATGCAGAATCAGACCCCTTGACCGACCCATTGAGTCATAGAAGTTGTGGCCACCATCACGAATAGGAGGTTGCCTTGTGTTGTCCACCCTTTCGAGCGACATAGGGAAGATGTCAGGAAAAAGAGCATATCTATTACCATTGTGAGTATTGTTGAACATGTTGAACATGCACGAGCACGTGACACTTTAACATAGGTTGTGCCCTCTCAAATGGCGACTTCAGAGCGCCATCGGCCATTATCGATTCATGCACCGACAACTGAATAAATAGGACCTTTAGCACATGTGAAGGTTCCTTCAACCATGTAACCATCAATATACACTAGCTATCTCTTGGAGGATAGATCTACACAAGCTCACAATCAAGGCCGTTTAGGGCAACTCTTTCACTAAGTCGGGGCCCCAAGCCCATTGCGACAGGTCCTCGAAGGTTAGCTTCGTCAAAAAGGTAACTCAGAGGTCAACGAGGTGCTCCAATCTAGGTGCCACCGTGTGAAGCTAACCCGCACCCACATGTAGAGAACATGGGATTCCTTGAGCACAAGTCATCATTCGGCATCCCTCCAGAATGTAACCATAAAATCTGTCAGGGGCGCACACACTTCAACGAGCAAGTCATGGGATCAGATGCTATGGATAGCCTCTAAAGCTTTCACTAGGTCATCTGGCGACCTCGTAGGACGAGGCCCTTCCACGGTAGCCATGAGGGCTATCCTGCCATACTCATAGTCTCATGTCGATAGGTCGGTGTTCATCAATAGAATGGCAGTGATGGCCCGCTTGGTACTGGGGATTGTACATGGGTGGGGGAGTGGGCGGGCAGGTGAAAGTGTAATTGCCCATATGTGTGGTTTTGGTGATTAATGACAATCCCTATGTACTAATGTTTTCATTGAGTTTTATATGAAGGAATATTCCGTAGGTCATGCTTGTAGTCCATGTGTTGGATTCAAGTATGGATGCCATGAGGATAAAGATATACCTTGAGTATTGGCATCAAGATCATCGAGTTGAAGAGAAGAATATGATATGATCAAGATCTTGACAATGTGATCTCAATAGAAGAATTCAAGATGTGGCTCTAAGTTGGTGTCATGATAGGCTCATTAATTGAGATATGGTTGACTAAGATTTATAGCATGTAATCAAATGAAGAGTTCCTTATGTACCTCAAGATATTGAGATGCGGAATGAGAAGATACTTGGTTGACCAATACAAAGAGTGAAGAGTGAGTCAAGTTGGTCAACACATGAAGCATAAAGAATGTACGACATGGATCTTGTGGTATGTAAGCCTTGTCAATTATGCATCATGAACTAACCCATTATATATGTGTCGTTGTATTTTCTATATGGGATAGGTATCTTTCAATGGGCATACTTCAAAAGTGAAGATCTCATATAGCCCATGAGAGGATGACATCAAGTGTGATCGTCATCAAGGTTGAGAAGGGCAAGTTCAAGATAAGCATCTCGAGAAGATCATTTTCTTGAATCTTGCCATCCATATTGGTTATAATGGACATGTGAATACGTGTCTTAATGAAGCTATCCCATAGTGGTGTATGGGGGAGCAAATTACGAGTCTTGACGAACAACAATGATACGGTGGTGCATTCTGGCTTGGATGGAGCTTGAAGCATTGTCATCGAGATTAAGCGGGATGCGCAAGGAAAAGTTATGGCCTTGCTAGGTTTTCCTTTACCGGTCTCAAGGTGGTTGTTGGGAGACTGGTTTATCGGATAGGTTGCCATGCTATCAAGATGGGCTTTCGGTTGGGTAACTTGATCACATCATCTTAGGGAGCTCAATGATTTTCATACTTTTTCATATTCCAATTTTGTTGATTATTGGTGTTTCTCCGTGTGAGGTTCTTGAGCTTGTTGCTAGCTCTTCAACAAGTCCAAGTTCAACAGAAATGGAATTCGTATGCATCTTCTATGGCGTTTTCGAGTTTCAAGGTTTTACCGGTTCTTCTTATAGGGAAGCTTCATACCGTTATTCATTTGGTTCTATCCTACTTTGTTGGACTATGATGTTTCTCTACACTATCTTGTAGAGCTTGTTGTACTCGTCAAAACAAGCCCAAGATCATCGAAATTGGAGTCTGGATGCCACCGAACGATCCGGTTCCACCATCTGTAGACCGGCTCGTAGACCGGATTTCCTGGTTTCACAACCAAGTCTATTCTGGGTCGCAACCGAGTCTATTCTGAGATGGGGTACTGAACTATTCTGGTCTGTGAGCCGGTCAACCGAACTTGAACCGGGACGTCCGGTCTTTGAGCCGGTTCAACCGAGCTTGAAACTGGGTTTTCGCAGATTTCTCCCAACGGCCATATTTGCTTTACCCTGTAAAAGGGGTTCTTCCCCAACATGTTTTTAAGGTTTGTGATCTCTAAATTGACCTCCTTTCTTGAATCTCTTGAGCTTGCTTCCTCCCCCTTCCCTCCTATTATTCTTGCATCTTTTGAGCGCTTTGGAAGAGGAGATCTAGATCTATAATCCCCACTAATCTATTCCTCCCCTAAGTGAGGGGAACCCATTGGATCTAGATCGTGAAGTCATTTTTTGATTTCCACCATTGTTGTTCCTCTCTAATTCCTCCCTAGCACCTGTTGATTTTGTGGGATTTGAGAGTGAGGGATTTGAACACCCTTGGTGTTCTTGCTTTGCATTCTTGCATAAGTGCTAAGATCTCCACTACGATTTGTTTGTGTGAGATACCATGAGCTTGTTACTCTTGGAGGGTGACCTCCTAGTTGTCTTGGCGGTTGGTGATGCGGTGTCCTCTTCGTGGAAGATTGTGAAGAGACCCGGGCTTCTCCTTCGTGGATCTTGTGAAGTGGTTGTGGAGCTTGCCATCTCCGGAGTGGAGGAAAATCTAGCCATATGGAAGGGCCTATTCCTTCGTGGGATAGACTCGGAGAACAAGGTTAGCCTTCGTGGCGTTAGGAAATCCTTCGTGGAATCCCACACCTCTCCAACGTGACATACCTTCTTGTAAGGGACCACAGGAATACATCTTCGTCTCTGCGTGCCTCAGTTATCTCTCTATACCCGAGCTTACTTTCCTTGTGATAGCCATCATGCTTGAAGTACTTATATCTTTATTAGCTTAACTTGTTGTTGGTGCACTTAGTTGAGCCTAGTGTATTTAGATTTTGTGCTTGTAAAATACACATTAGTTTAATTCCGCATTGTATCAAGCTAAAACCGTATTAGTTCTAAAATTACCTATTCAACCCCTCTAGGCGACATCTCTATCCTTTCAGCAGGGGATTTGGGGGTTACTCGGGTGGGGTGGTAGACTATGGAAGAATGAGGATACATATTCAAGAAGTAAAATCATGGTAGGGCCAAAAGGTTTCAGCCCCGCTCCAAAAGTATGCCATGTATAAGTCATATGGGGTCTACATAAACATTTGCAGATATCATCCTGGAGCGACTCGACCTACTTTGGCATACCGAGCCTCGATCAATTAAGGCCTAGTTAAGGCTTGTTTCGTGGCCTTATAAGACGTGGGGACATACTTTCCGTTTTCACTAATTGTTTTTGGACATAAACTTTCATATAGCTACTGAATTTGTAGAATTTAGTGTTGATTTTTGCCCTTAGATATGTAATAAGCCTGCTCATGTGTTACTAGCTTTGGGTATGGGTATGTATCATAACAATCACACTTGTGTTTGTTAGAATATCTAAATGATGGACGTGTATTGTGGCCGGTGATATTGCCGTGTCTTAATGGAATGCATGTGTTACCGTAAAAAAAGAGGAAAGAAGGAACGTTCTTCTCAAAACACAAAACTATAGGAGGTGTGTATGTATAAAGCTAGTAACAGTACTAATAACTATAGTACAGAAATGACCCTACGAAATAAGCACCGCTATATATGGATTATAACGTGAAAGGCAATACTAATTACAAAATCATGGTAGGGCTCATATAAAGTGATTCTAGCTAGCCACTAAAACCAGCGTACTAACACTTAAATGTTGAACCACGATGCAAAAAAAGATGGAACCACAATACCCCAGAAAGATCCATGAGTCAATCAAGGGATGTAACAACGAGCCTATCACACCTAAACTAGGCCTAAACCAAATCGACACATGTCGCACACTATCCCAACCATCTTCGGGAAGGCTGATAAGTCCCACAGTCTCACCTTCATTTGGATGCAGGTTGCAACGCTTAATCTAAGGGTATTGTGTTCCGTGAAACAACGGGTATGATGTTTACACATAGTTTTTCCTCATGAATGGGAACAATGTGCTATCAGGAGCCTTGCATCCGCGTTTATTCATCAGCTTGTTAATGATCATATAATTGAGACCGACAAATAGAGAGTTGTCACCGAGGCTGTTAATCGGCCTCTCAATGATGACCCCTAGAGGTCCAGCAGAGCTACAATCGTGTTAAAAACGTAGACTCGAGTGATAGAATATAGGCATAGGTTAGTCCCATTTTGAGCGTAGCGAATGACTTCAGGCTCTTCACCATGGGAAACCCCATGCCATACATCGTAATTATGATCATCAAGCATTCACTATCAGCCGATCGAGCAAGGAACCACATGCCTGACTGATGATTCAAGAAAGGTGTTGGGATTAAAAATGCCAACTCCTTGTTTCCTGCAACATCCGAATTGGAGACAAAAAGTTTGTT
This sequence comes from Avena eriantha, assembly GCA_910589775.1. Classification (NCBI taxonomy): domain Eukaryota; kingdom Viridiplantae; phylum Streptophyta; class Magnoliopsida; order Poales; family Poaceae; genus Avena; species Avena eriantha. Next base: position 6,331,213 of record OU342741.1, on the reverse strand, counting down.
AGTGGCATACATATTATAATACCAGAATTCTTCATTGTTCATGCTCATGGTCTGAATAGGAAAATACTGACAATAATATTACTCAATAAATTAACAATTTTATTAATTGCATTTCTTATTCCACTATTCTAAATATTTGGATTCCTTACTTATCTTACTTTCCTAGTTGTTCCAAGTTTCGAAAGAGGGACCAATCATTCAGTTATATGAAAAAATGAGGAACTCTTTCGATCATAGGAACACATGAATGAGAAAAAAATAGAGGAATGTGGCAGGTTTGCATGTGCAAATCAGAGGATTCTAAAACACATAAAAAGTGCAGAAATAGTCATATGGATGGAAGACATGAAAAACAAAATAAACATTCCTCGACCCTAGGGGATTTTGTCTTAAAAAGAGGTTGGAATGGATGTTCAAATCCTGTGGGATTGAGGCATAGGAATGTGGCATTGCCTATTTGGATTCAAGAATTTTCAAAGGAATTTTGGAGAAATTTAACCATAGGATTTTTTCCTAAGGAATCCCTTTGGATCAAAGGAATAATACCTCCAAAATTCATATGGACTGCACTCGTACACCCCAATCCCATAGGAATTTCAACATCCACTTCAACTTCTTTTTTACACTCATTCACTTAGGATCGAGACACTTTTCCTGTGTTTCATCCAAATGACTAAGGCTCGTTTGATTTAAAGGATTTTTTAGGGATTTGTAATTAATGTGTAGATTTCCTCTATTCTGCAATCTTATGTTTTGTACCTACAACCCTGTCAAATTCATGTGTCAGCATTGGAGTGGCATACCCACTTTTTTTGACAAAAATGTTGGCAACACCACTTTTTATTGATATAGAGGCATGCACACTTGAATTATATAGGATTAGATATCTACATGATTTTGGATTGAGTTTAGTGTTTAATTGCACATGAATGATAACAAAAACTTAAGATCGACCATTTTCTACACCAACATCACTGAGATAAAAAGTCCAAGCTCACCGTAGAATGCTCGATGCTGGGTCTCCAACAAGGCATGCTGACGGCCCATCACTGTAATCTGTTCAGCGAGGTGAATATATTCCTTCACAACAGGCTGCAAGAAGAGATGCATCAACATCAACCTAATTTCGACTGACTTAGTCAGGATAACTTACATGCTCCTCCAGGGACTCCTAATTTTCCTTCTGCATAGGTGTCTGGGCAACCATTTGGTGCCCCCAGTATGGGAAGAACTCGAAGAATTGGCACAGGAGGTGGCCACCACCTGGGGAGAATGAGACTGTTCTGCCACATCCTTTTCTTTGGAGTCCACGACTCCAGACTCCTTCACAAAGCGGCAGTCATTAGATGACGATGATGCGGTTTTGCTAAAACATAAACATACAAGAACAACTTCAGAAAAAGAGATTTCAGGACATAAGGACAAATCAGCAGAGGCACATACTTACCAGTCGAAGTCATCAAGGTCGAAGAAGTTCTTAGAAACCTCCTTCGGTGTCCTCAGCTTCTTCCATGGCGGAGGAGCCACGGCGCGCACATGCACAACTGGAATTGGCCCCTCTACCTCAGTCAAAGGACCCTCCGGCGCTGTCGGCGAAGATGCATCCGAGTCCTCGCTTCGGGAGCGCTTGCGAGTCCCGTTCCCCGCTGAACTCAGGGGATTCCTGCTCTTCTGCAATGGGGATGGTGGAGCCCGTCTCATCCTCCTCTTCCTCTTCGCGAGGGATCACTCTGTCTGGCTGAGGAGGCAGCACAGTGGTCACCTTCTAGTCCTGGAACAAGAGGCAGCTCCATAATAAAGGAAAATCTAGCACGCAATCAAAAAACAAGAAGAGATAACAAGACAGCCACCTTAGGCAGAGGGTGACTCGCGCAGAACGGAGGTACGACTGAGTCACCATGGAGTTTCTCCTTGACTATGTACTTGGTCAACATGCAAAACCTCCTGTCTACTTCACCTGAAGAAATATTTTCTCGGGAGACACGGGTGACGTTGTCAACACTAGTCCAGTAGCACATCGGATGCGCCCTATCCTGCAACGGCTGCACTCGATAACGCATCCAGGTGCGAATGAGTTTAAGGTCGTAGACACGCTTGTACAGAACTTCAATTTCTTCGGCTTCGCCGAGCATCACCGTGTTCTTCCATGACCTCCTCCTCTTGCACTCCGCCTTTGAATCAAAAGGTGAGAGTCCGAAGTGTTCATCGTCGGCCTTCTGGTCGCGGATATAGAACCATTTCTCCCTCCACCCTTGGACATATGCATTGAACTTGATGGAGAAATATTCGACATTGGGGTCTACATGGATGCCACAGCCTTCTATATCGTAGACTATCGACCAAGAGCCCGACTGGCGCTTCAATTTGAAGAGGTTTTTGAAAAGGCCAAAGTGTGGCTCGATTCCGAGCCAGCACTCGCAAATGGTGATGTAGCAAGCAATGTGGAGAATGGAGTTGGGGGTGAGCTGATGGAGCTGGAGCCCGTAGAAGCAGAGTAACCCTTGCACAAACTTGTGGAGGGGGAGAGAGAGGCCACGGATGACAAATGCAAGAAACATCACTCGAAATCCGGTAGGGGGATCAGGGATTACCTCGTCGTCGGGCATCCAGCAGCCATCTTCAGTAGCAGGGAGAGCGCCATCCTGGCGCTAGTTGAAGAGCTCGTCTCCTTGATGGTGGTCCGCTGCCACGATCCATTCGTGACGCGCGTGCCCGCGCCTGTCTTCTTGGCAGCAGCAACAGTAGTACCAGAGCCCGTAGTGGCGACGCCCTTCTTCTTGGCCGCAACGGTGGCAGTCGTAGATCCAGCAGCAGAGGCAACCTTCTTCTTCCCCATCTTGCGAGTCCGGTGTGAGCGCAGAAAGTAGCTCGGGAAGGTATTGAGGCTGTCCAGCGCGACAATGGAGGCGCGAGCAATGGAACAACAGAGAGCAGCAATGGAGGAAGAGCGCGAGGGAGAAGATGAGTTGTGGGGGGGGGGATCACATCATGAGGATTCCCCACTTAACCTCAGCACAAATGCAATCCAACGGCCAGAAGTGTAGTAATCAGATGCGTGGCGCAAATCAAGATGGACACGTGGCGAGGCAAGCAGTGAACCGTCGCCCCACTTTTCCCATTACACGCGAGAATCGAGGAGATGCAGTTAAAACCGAAGATTACGCATGCCTGGTCAAATCCAAGTCAGAAATGGAGAGAATATCATTTCGCGGCCCGAAAGTTGGCGTGGCTAGGCAACGCGGTACCCGAGTTCCCTGATATCAGCCTTGATGACTACAGTTGGCGTGCCAAATAGTCATAGGGTGTTTTTCGGCACGAATTCAACTTTACGTTTCAATACAAAAAATCAGGCTAACGTCTGTCAAGTTGGCCCCTCCCTATCAGCTTTTGCCGTTATGTCGCTGCCGTCGTCGCTGCCATGTGGGCTGCCATGTAGGCTTGCAGCGTTGGCGCATGCTTCCTTTACGCGTCTTCTTCTTCCTCTAGGGCGGCAATCTGTGGTCGCGGCCATGGCACGGAGCTAGGACTTGGACAGATCTGCTCGGCCCGTTCTCCTCCCCATCCCGAATCGGATCTCGCCCTCACCATGATCGCACCATTGGCACGACACGGGGACGGGAATTCATTCCCGGGTGAGATCTGTCACCATGCCGACTATGCTCGGTCCTGTTGGTCTCCTCTAGAATCCGAGCTCGCCATCGCCGTGGTCGCACACGCACCAGCCATAGCGCCTTCCTCTCCGAACCCCAAAGCCACATCCACCCAGTTCGGCACAATGCCAAATGGGTGAAAATGCATCAAGTTTTCTTCTTGTGATTGTAGAAAAACATGTATGTACCATGGCCGTAGCATACTCTAACAATGTACACATATATTGTTTACTAGATTTTCATTTGAAATTAGTAGCTCTATGATGACGAAACATAGAGAACCTAAATGGAATGATGATGATGACCATGTTCTGTACTTTGCATTGCATCAACAAGTGCTCGCTGACGAAGCAAGTTATCAAGAGAATGGAGTTCATCAGCCATTGCCAAAAAATATGTGAACAAATCAATGAGCGATTCAATGCAAATAAGCGCAGAAAAGCTAGATCCATGTCATCAATCATCAATAGGTGGCACATTCTAGTGATGCGTTCAAATGCGTACACGATGTATCATTTGCTTGAAGTGGTTGTTATCCTGAGCAAAAATGCCTGGTATGCACATTACATTTGTATGTTCTATGCTGCAATTCTGTTGTTATGGGCGTGGAAAGAAAAGCTGGGCTTCACTGAATATTACGCAGTTAGGCCTAACTTAGTCTTACACAAATTAAATAAGCACAACTTAGTCTTTACACACATAAGCGTAACTAATGATAAAGATAAAGAAAAATGGTTCATCGGATTTGCCATTATGAGCACTAGGTCCCTAGAGCTGGTGGTATTGTCGGAACGAACCAGAATGCTACGTTTGGCCGTCTTTCATTCTCCTTCAAATAGTACGACCCCACTGATGAGCCAATTGTAGGCCCCCTCCCCCCGACGTGGATTCGGCTCTAGGTCAGATCTGGAGTGTCAACATGATACGCGCGTGAGTGTGCAGCAAACACACAGTCTGCTATCAGCATTGGAAGTGCTGGCACCTCAACAACAACACCAACATGGTCTTCCTGGACTCCGGTAGCAGCCTCAGCAGATATTTTGTCAGCTTCACCAGCAGCATCACCAAGTATTTCGTCAGCTTCACCAGGAGCAACAGCAGCTAGTTCTTCGTCAGCTCCACCACCATCACCACCAACACCACCACCACCACCAGCATCAGGGGCTAGGGCTGCCTGAGCAATTACAGGTTCAACAGCTCCAGGGGCTCTGACAAAGAAAGGGTAGTTGATCCCAAGAAACACAGATTGTCCCTTCAGATTGTTTACTCTGCTCCAGACTTGCTCTACTGGGTCTTCGGATGGGCATGCGGACCTCGAGAAAACGTGACACCGCAGCGATGGGTATGAAGATAGTTGGGTCCCCATATGTTCTATTGTATCACCAACACTGTTTAGTGCTCCCCTGATATGAATCCACAAGAGTTCATCATCCTGTTCCGTGTTATCTCTGAGAGGTGCCAGGAACCAGCGCCGTGTCCCAAGTTCAACATCTGCTACTGCATCTTCGATGACCGGAGTTGGAATGATGCACGAGGCTGCGTGGGTACCTGTGTCTTACTAACAGTCAGTAAGCAGAATTTTGAATGGAATTTTACATGCTATATGACACCATGACTCACCCCAAATGGATGGCTCCCAAACACGCACGTCGCCGCTAGGTTCAGTGACCGCATAAATGCATTGCGGTCTGTATGAAGAGTAGTCGTAGGTGAAGACGGCGTCGACATACTTCTCCGGCCGCAGGAAGTCGTCGCACAAGACTGTCCATTCCTTGTCTTCTTGGCATCTAATGAATGTAATTTCCTTGTCGAATACCGCTAAGAGGTCGTACTCCCAGTTCTTCCACGCCCCCTCCCGGGGTCTACATGGGAGCTGTACCTTCACGAGGTCAAGTTCTGCCATGTTGAACCTGTAAGCGAATTCAGAAGTGGGCGGCGACCACCCGCTGTTGAATGCAGTAATGCCGACATCCTCCAAAGATGGCACTGCAAGTCTCTTCGATCTGTAGCCATTTTTTAGAGTCCAGGTACTGCCATCCTGTGATAAAAGGACCAGCCACTCGCCGTTGCCACCCACCTAGTTCCTGTCATCTTCCATTTCCGTCTCTTCTTCTTCCTTGATATTCACCACTACTGATTCAGACCACTTATCCAGAAGCATCAGTTTTGCATGAATATTCTGCAGAGTTTGTTGTCAGTTGGTACAATAAACTAGCATGGATTCCATTGCAGATACAATTTGACAACCGGGCCTTCAGATTAAAGTACACAAAATATCGCCTAAATGCGAGTGTCTTCTCAGATATCGCCTAAATTGTGCCTGTGTCACTACGAAGATACTCAATATATGGAGTAGTAGCAGAGCCCCCAGAACAAACTCCTGACGATGATCATAATTAAACAGCTCGAGGCATAACAGCCTTAAATCGTCTAATCTATTTGTTTTTATTTTAGGAAACATAATATCACCTAGCAGGCATTCCATTGCAAAATCGAAATTGACAACTCGTCTATCACCTAAAGTAAGACTGTGTCACTATGAAAATACCAGAATATCAGGTACGGGCAGAGCTTCCGCTATACAAAATAGTCTTAAATGGTTCAATTTGTTCAAACCGCGCGTGCACACAACACATTCGACGAAAGGAACATAGGATTCAGATGAGAGTTCAGCACATATGAATCAACGACATGAATGAACGAATGAGCTAGATACTAGAACTTACGTGGCCATCGCAGTCGTCTGGCCATTTGCTGTTATCGTGGTAAAGAAGGCCTGGCGTGCCGAACGGTTGTTCTTCCATGTTCCACATCGTCACGCGGTAGCCAGGGATGCAACGAGCGAGGCGGCCGGCTGAGATGATGTCCAACTCCGAGGCGATCCTGTGCACGTTCACGACGCTGAGGTTCGGCCATCCCCAATCCTTGCAGTAGCGATCACCCTCGCCATCCGCGTCGTCGTCGCATGCCTTTCGCTTCAGCCTGCTGCTACCCCAAGCTCTACCCATAGCGGCAAATGGAGTCTAGAATCTGGTAGATTAATGGAGGTGTTGTGATAAGGAGGCAGATGGATTCGAGAGGGGTTGGAATCAGGGATGGGGGCAGTTGTTCGAGTGGGGAGTGAATCTGCAAGGAACCGCCGCCGCCGCCGGTTCTCGTCCGCGTGGAAGACAAGAAGGGGGGGGGGGTAATTATTGAGGGCGGGCACCAGAACCGTCTAGAGGAAGTGAAAAAATAAATCGTAAAAGGGAAATGTGTGGCCCGCCTGTCAGTGAGTGAAGGTCGGCATACGCAAACGTGCCTACGTTTGAATTGATTCCACCGCATGCAAGTGGCGCAGAACAAATTTTAGGAAGTGCTAGCGTCGATGTGTAAAACCATCGTTTTTCGCCACCTTCACCCTACTACGAACGGTCGTGCACCATTCCAGATATTGGTAAGGGCGGTTCCAATCTTTCACTTCTCCATCTCATTTCCTCCTCCACGGCCTCATCGTCTTTCTCCTCCACGGCCTCATCCATTTCCTCCACCACTGCATCACCCTCTTCCTCCGTATCCTTTCCCTCTTGCCTGTAGTGATGGACGTTCCGGACGTCCGAAACGACGGCAGGTAAGAAACTGCGCACTTTGACATCGAAGTACATGGCAGGAAGAAGATCGATGTCATCTACACCACCGACCCTTGGACGATGAGGAACACTCTGAATAATTACACGAGTTGGCTACAGTTCAAAGAAAACAGGTTCGTACGTCTCGACCTCGAGTACAGCCGCGATCACCGTAGGATCGCCGTGGTGCAACTCTCCATGAAGGGGCACGTCCTCGTATACTAGCCTTTTTGCGAGAAGGGGGCTGACGGGATCTGGTAGACTTTGTTGCCTTTTTATTCCTGAACCGCCTGTTTGCAAAAGTTATTGCTATATTATTTGTCTGAATTCATTTTCATGCAGGTGGGGCAAAAGCATTTGGGATCTGTTTCATGACTTTCTCGTGAACCAGCACATAACATTTACTAGTGTTGAGATCACGAATGACAGTAAACTGCTTGAAATCCCGACTATCAATATTAGAATCCCAAAGGAGTGCAGAGTGGACATCCAGGAAATTTACTCTATCCTAGGGACGAAGGGCGGCAAGACCGGGATGGCCGCTCTTGCCTCCGAACTCATCGACCCGTGGTACGCTGACATGAAGGACAGATTGTCGAGATGTTCGTGGAGGCGTTTAGGGCACGATTACTGGGAGGATAAGCCACTTTCTGAACCTAATCTGAAGTACGCTGCAATTGACGGGTATGTTAGCCACGAGCTGTACCGCCAGATTGTAAAATCTCGTTCTAGGCATCGCATCATTGAACCACCACCAAGACAGGTTGTTTGTCCCAGATGCTGGAGTGTAGATGAATCTACAAACCGGGGCAAGCGACCGAAGGCATCCTAGGATCGGTTGCCTTCTCCAACAAGCTATGATGTAGACTATTAGTGCATGATTGTTGTGTTTATGAAAACATGTTATTTCATAAGTACACTATGTGAGCAATTACGAACTGCTATGTATTACCTTTGTCAAACTATAATCTGGTTTATGACTGTATCCTTCTCTATAATCTGGGTTTGTTTATGACTTATGACTTATGACTTTCTCACACCTTATGCATGTCAGTCCTGGATTCTGCCGCATGCAAATGGCACAGACAGAATTTGTAAGAATGAATGTCGAGCACACAAAAGGGGGAATGTAATTCATACAGGTTAAGTAGCTAATAGCACAGTGATCATACGAGCTTGGTTCTTACACACAGAATGCTTAGAAAATACATGCGAGATAAAACTAGGAACGAAATGCGAAACTAGTAGTGGTAAACAACACACTCACCCACCCGCTAGATCCGATTGAGCATCTCGTAGCAGAAATACGCGTCCCTGGCTGCGTACTTGGTCGCATCGTAATCCAGGTGCCGCCACTCCCATCGCTCGTGCAGGTGCTTCGGGAACTCGATTTTCATGCCGGCGTACTCACGGTCGATGATGTCGGAAGCGAGTCTAGCCATGCCGGCTTTCCCTGTACCACCATCTGGGTACCTCCACAAACGTTGGAGATCGACGTGATTGACGACATGAACGAGGAGATCCCGTTCTAGCTTCGGAGTGTCGTTCTTGATGTCGATGCTGGCAAGGTAGATCTCCCTCCTGTGTAGGAACTCGCGAAGCTCTGGGCATACAGATTTGGCCCTACATATGTGATATAGTAGGGAGTAGTTGCGCATGGACAGCTGCAAAAGCGCCGCCCTCTTCCTATCTCTGGTATACTCGAGGTCAAGGCCGACGATCTTGTACCTGTCCATCGGCTCCTATAGCCACCGCTTGTACATTCCGATGACCTTGGCCACCTCCGCTTACGCATTTGTGTGGATGACTGTCAGCTTGGTGGTGCCATGGGCGGTGACGGTGTACTCGTCGGTGTAGTCGCTCCCGTCGCCGAACACGCTGTACTCTGCGTCCATGGAAGCAGCTAATGCGGCGGAGGTGGAGTGATCTGTTGCGGTGGCTGGGACTGGGCGTGGAGGTGGAGTGATCTGTTGCAGTGGTATGGCCAGGCGGAGGCGGTGCCTGCGGCAGCGTGGATGGTTCTTGCGGTGGCGGCGCCGGCGGAAGGAATGAGTTGGGGATTTTTGCACAGTGATGTGCTGAGGAGAAAAAAGGTGATGCTTAAATTCCGTTTACCAATATTCCGGTCATACCCATGCGGAAGCAAGTTTGACCGGGCAAGCATCGATGGTTTCCAATCCTAGCGATTAAATTCAGCGTCCATCCCGGTAGGCGATGGTACGGGTGTGCGACGTGGCCTTGGCGTGGCAGAGATCGGTCACGTAGACCACCGTCCCGTTGCCGATCCGTAGCGGGTGCGTGGTGCTGACATGACGTAATGTGACAGGACAGAAGGAAGTGTACAGTTATTATTAATTCCTAACACGTTTAAGAAGTGTAAGCATAGACATGGACCTAGCACCCTGCACCTCGGGGCAGCCGCCCAGTCGATCAGGCCTGCCGATTGTGCAAAGCTTGTCCCGAAATTGCCAAAATGAAGCTCGTTTGCCCATGCTTCTATAAGTTTCTCTGTAGGCCACTTGTGTAAGCATGCACGATCAAGCAACTTTGCAACACACGTGTCTGTGGAAAAGCATTAGGTTTCAACGCACCACATAGTTTAGGGATTTAGAATAGCTACATTGTGGAGCTCTAGCCAAATTGCATGGTAAAGCCAAATTCAGCTTTTTGTCAGATTTAGCTATAGCAACATTGTGTCTCGTTTGTCCTCACTTTTGCCCTCCCGATATTCCGAAGCCCTCACATGCGCTCGGAGGGGGGTGCCGTCTGGTCAAAGGCTTGGCCGTTACGTGCGCCATGATGCCTAAAGTGGAAGTTTTTTTGTTATTTGGCCTTTTTAAGAGTGCCTGTTCCCCTCTCTCTCTAACAGTTGTGTTTTTTTTGCCCAAAAAGGTAGGGAATCTAGAGCAGCTTCTCTCTTTATTCATTGTTCCTTTTGCAATCGTTTTTACCCAATCTGGTAGCAAATCTAGAGCAACAAAACAAACCAGCACCATAAATAAATTCAGTAAACAGAGAAGATGTAGATAAATCAGCTAATATCGGTTATATAGTATGGTACTTAACGAGGTTCGACAATTAGGCTGCTCAGCAGCAGCAGCAGCGGACTGCTTCAACACAGACAAGACAAAAGAAGCTGCTTTACAGCAGCAGCAGCTGATGAGTGGCCCCTCGTGGCCTCTGCCAGGAGGGCATCCGCCTCCTCCCTCTGGCGCCTCCTCCACTTCTTGCTGCCCAGCCCCTTGACCTTGGGCACCTTCGGTCTGATCGGGGGCATGCGACCCTCCTCGATAGCCACCTTCTGGAGGTTGCGGAGGTGAAGACCGAGCGCCTGGTGCTTGGCCCTGAAGCCGTGGACATTCATGGACTCACCGCAGGTCCTCACGTCCTCGGCATGCTTCACGAGGGAGTTGAAGTCCGTGCCGCGGAGCCTCCTGGTGGGGCAGAAGAGGCACCTGTACACGTCGCCGGCGAAGAAGTTGTTGTACTGACCGGACTTTAGCCTCCTCAGCACATGACGAGTCTTGGTGTCCTTGGACTCGTCGTTGCTGCGGAGGTCGCTGCTATCCTCCTGTTGGAAAAAAACAGTAGAGTGAAATAAGGACATGATTGAGATACTTTGATTATCGGGATTGATTTTTTGCATAAATTAACCAAATGAGATCTCCCGATTATTCCCCAAATCTCAAACCAAATCAAATACTGATCCCAACTACGAACAGGGGGATTCATCAAAAATCGAGATCTAACACAATAGGATTAGCTACTGTAAAAAATATGAACAGCCGAGCCCTAATAACATACGATCTAGCATCCAACGATGGGAACGGGGGAAGAACAAGGGAAGGAGAGAAAACCCTGGTTACCTCAGACCACGGGTTGGCGATGCTGGTGTCGTAGGGGTTCTCCAGCCTTATGTAGACAACCTCCTCGTAGGTGTCCCAGCCGAGTGGGATCTGTCCGAGACTGGTGGGGGCCTCCTCGCCGGCGGCTACAGCGGATGCGGGGACGGGGACGGGGGGCTCCTCACCGGCAGCCCTGGAGGCACCGATGGCCACCGCGCCGATCTTCTCCATCGCCGGCGTGGTTGGGGTTTTGTTGGGCGTTTGCAGAAGGTGATGGGACAGTGGAGACGGTTGAGTGAGCGAGTGCATGATTAGTGGGAGTGGGGAGGCCTCTATTAAAGGAGAAGGGAAGCGACGTTTTGTTGCACTACTGTGCACCGTGTAAGCTAATGCACCGTGCACGACCACACGTGTCCGCTACCGCCCCGTGCACCGCACACGCGTACCATGAGTCACGTTTTTTCCCTCGTGTCTAACCATGGCGATTCAGTTGTACTCAGTTTTGCCCACCAACCTTTGATCCTCTGTGATCTAGCGGACATGATAACCCTTATATCTGTCGGGGACACCCCTCTATCCATGCAAAATAATGAGTATGCCACCAGAACTTTAACAACATAAACAGATGAACTTAAATATATTTTGAAGGGTACGAAAATAGAAATCCCCATAGTTTAAGGGTCTAGATACGGTAAGAGAACTAAATATTATTAGTGGCCGGGCCAGCACAGTGACGGGGTTGGTCGGCTAGAAGTTGCTGATTCCTAAGTAAGGGGACACTAGGCCGGTCTTGACATACTCCCTCAGGAACTTGCCATAAGTAGCGTGCTTAGCCTTGGTCGCCGACTTGTGTTTACTAGCCGGGCTTTTACCGATGCCAATTGCATGCGGAATCAAGCTGGCAATCCTCGGGTTGACTCCTTTCTTACAAAAAGGGCACCTGAGCTCCCCAAGTTGAGTGCGGAAAGGGATTATCCCGCTCTTGAGCTTCTTCATGACATGGCCGCTCTTGTTGTCCCTGGTCTCCTTGTCAGAGTCCATCTCACTTGAATACACCTGTAATGTATGGAATACATACCGAAATGAGAAAAATAATAAATATATATTCCTTCCACCATTCCAAGTTACTTTCGATGCAATAACATGTCTATACAGGTTCAGCAGTTCATTACGGCTGTCTCCCCAGCTCGCTCCTAAATTAATGTGGTTTGTGTTCTTGGTAACTTATTAATAAATAAATAATATGGATTCATTCAGAACAGACTAGATCTCTCCATGTACAGGTTCGTACGTTGCATCTAATCATTAGGACTAGATTTTTTTATGACACCAGGATAGATTAAGCTCGAGCAGAAAATACGAAACATGTAGAAATAGATGTACCTCCGGGTACACAAGCGGAGCGTGTTCGTCGAACTCCATGCCCTCATCGGCGCCTCCGAAGTCGTCAGCACCGGCGTGCACATGGTCCCCTACGGGGTTGAACTGCACGTCCTCCTCGGCCTGTGCTGCGTGATGCTCCTCCAGATCTGCCGCGTGAAGCACCACCCTGGCGGCGATGCCCGGACACTCACCCCCACGCACTGGTTTCACGGAGAAGGTTCGTGCAAGTACTTTCAAGATTGTTGGGTTTTGCTTAGGGAAGAGAGAGTAGTAGATGAGTTCGAATGGAGGACCCGATAGGCTAGGTTTTTAATGCAGGGACGTTTAGGCCTCCTCGAGGGCCCCGGTTGGCAGCTCTTCCGGTTGCGGCTGCCGCATGGAAGGTTCGTGTGCTGGGGGCCTGACGGGAGTGAGAGTGTAGGCGTGCTGCATAGTAAAAATGGTATAGCCGGTGGTCCGTGGATGACCAGTTGCCATGCAGTAGACTTGTAGCCTTTGCAGACTAGATTAAACATGACATGACCACTCGACGACTTTTTCCATGGACGGCATCGTGTTCCTTCTTGTAGAAGTCTCGTTGAGGGAGACGTCCGTGCTATCTCGCACTATCCTGTGAAGGGTACAACGTGTGCAATGAGCCTTGTTGGATCACACAGGATCAACGGTTGGTGTGCACGATCCACCTGACAACTGTGACAACCAATCAGGGCGTAGCAGACAGAGTGGGCACAGGTTTGGGCTTCTACAAAAGAGAGAGATGGGGGGGGGGCAAAACTGGGAAGTATCAAAAAACCAAGGGCAAAGCTGAGTAGTATAAAAATGGAAAGTGGGTGTCTTTTACAATGAAATGCATCGTGGCATACATCAAATTATGCCAAGATAGATCCACTAGAGTACATTGCATGTGTGTTCTTTCCACAAACCACATATGTATCCACAAGAGTTATTGCATGTGTGTTCCTGTCATGAACCACATTTGGATCAACCAGTGTCATTGCATGTGTGTTCCTTCCACAAACCACATATGGATCAACCAATGGCATTGCATGTGTGTTCTTTTCACAAACCACACATGGATCAACTAGTGTTCACTACATGTGTGTTCTTTCCACCAACCACTTATGGATCAATCAGTGGTCATTGCATGTGTGTTCTTTTCCACAAACCACATATGGATCCATTTGTGTTCTTAAACTAAAACCAATATTAGAGTCACTGCATGTGTGTTCTTTCCACAAACCACTTATGGATCCACCAGTGTTCATTACATGTGTGTTCTTTTCCACAAACCACATATGGATCAACTAGTGATCATTGCATGTGTGTTCTTTTCACAAACCACATGTGGACCCACTAGAGCCATTGCATGTGTGTTATTATACTAAAACCAACACTAGACTCATTGCGTGTGTGTTCTTTTCCACAAACCACACATGGATCCACCAGTGTTCATTGCATGCGTGTTCTTTTCCACAAACAACACATGGATCAACAGTGGCATTGCATGTGTGTTCTTTTCACAAACCACACATGGATCAACCAGTGTCATTGCATGTGTGTTCTTTCCACAAACCACATATGGATCAACCAGTGGTCATTGCATATGTGTTCTTTTCCACAAACCACTTATGGATCCATTAGAGTCATTGCATGTGTGTTATTTCCACAAACCACACATGGATCAATCACTAGAGTCATTGCATGTGTGTTATTTTCACAAACCACACATGGATCAACCACTAGAGTCATTGCATGTGTGTTCTTTTCCACAAACCACACATGGATCAAGCAGTATCATTGCATGTGTGTTCTTTCCACAAACCACATATGGATCAACCAGTGGTCATTGCATGTGTGTTCTTTTCACAACCACTTGTGAACCCACTAGAGTCATTGCATGTGTGTTCTTATACTAAAACCAACACTAGAGTCATTGCTTGTGTGCTCTTTTCACAAACCACACATGGATCCACCACTGTCATTGCATGTGTGTTCTTTCCACAAACCACACATGGATCAACAAGTGGTCATTGCATGTGTGTTATTTTCACAAACCACATATGGATCCATTAGAGTCATTGCATGTGCGTTCTTATACTAAAACTAGCACTAGAGTCATTGCATGTGTGTTCTTTCCACAAACCACTTAAGGATCCACCAGTGTTCATTGCATCTGTGTTCTTTTCACAAACAACATATGGATCTACCAGTGGTCACTGCATGTGTGTTCTTTCCACAAACCACTTATGGATCAACTAGTGGTCATTGCATCTATGTTCTTTCCACAAACCACCTATGGATCAACAAGTGGCCATTGCATGTGTGTTCTTTCCACAAACCACTTATGGATCATCCAGTGGCATTGCATGTGTGTTCTTTTCACAAACCACATGTGCACCCACTAGAGTCACTGTATATGTGTTCTTATACTAAAACCAGCACTAGACTCATTGCATGTGTGTTCTTTTCCACAAACCACACATGGATCCACCAGTGTTCATTGCATGCGTGTTCTTTTCCACAAACAACACATGGATCAACCAGTGGCATCGCATGTGTGTTCTTTTCACAAACCACACATGGATCAACCAGTGTCATTGCATGTGTGTTCTTTCCACAAACCACATATGGATCAACCAGTGGTCATTGCATATGTGTTCTTTTCCACAAACCACTTATGGATCCATTAGAGTCATTGCATATGTGTTATTTCCACAAACCACACATGGATCAATCACTAGAGTCATTGCATGTGTGTTATTTTCACAAACCACACATGGATCAACCACTAGAGTCATTGCATGTGTGTTCTTTTCCACAAACCACACATGGATCAAGCAGTATCATTGCATGTGTGTTCTTTCCACAAACCACATATGGATCAACCAGTGGTCATTGCATGTGTGTTCTTTTCACAACCACTTGTGAACCCACTAGAGTCATTGCATGTGTGTTCTTATACTAAAACCAACACTAGAGTCATTGCATGTGTGCTCTTTTCACAAACCACACATGGATCCACCACTGTCATTGCATGTGTGTTCTTTCCACAAACCACACATGGATCAACAAGTGGTCATTGCATGTGTGTTATTTTCACAAACCACATATGGATCCATTAGAGTCATTGCATGTGCGTTCTTATACTAAAACTAGCACTAGAGTCATTGCATGTGTGTTCTTTCCACAAACCACTTAAGGATCCACCAGTGTTCATTGCATCTGTGTTCTTTTCACAAACAACATATGGATCTACCAGTGGTCACTGCATGTGTGTTCTTTCCACAAACCACTTATGGATCAACTAGTGGTCATTGCATCTATGTTCTTTCCACAAACCACCTATGGATCAACAAGTGGCCATTGCATGTGTGTTCTTTCCACAAACCACTTATGGATCATCCAGTGGCATTGCATGTGTGTTCTTTTCAGAAACCACATGTGCACCCACTAGAGTCACTGTATATGTGTTCTTATACTAAAACCAGCACTAGACTCATTGCATGTGTGTTCTTTTCCACAAACCACACATGGATCCACCAGTGTTCATTGCATGCGTGTTCTTTTCCACAAACAACACATGGATCAACCAGTGGCATTGCATGTGTGTTCTTTTCACAAACCACACATGGATCAACCAGTGTCATTGCATGTGTGTTCTTTCCACAAACCACATATGGATCAACCAGTGGTCATTGCATATGTGTTCTTTTCCACAAACCACTTATGGATCCATTAGAGTCATTGCATATGTGTTATTTCCACAAACCACACATGGATCAATCACTAGAGTCATTGCATGTGTGTTATTTTCACAAACCACACATGGATCAACCCCTAGAGTCATTGCATGTGTGTTCTTTTCCACAAACCACACATGGATCAAGCAGTATCATTGCATGTGTGTTCTTTCCACAAACCACATATGGATCAACCAGTGGTCATTGCATGTGTGTTCTTTTCACAACCACTTGTGAACCCACTAGAGTCATTGCATGTGTGTTCTTATACTAAAACCAACACTAGAGTCATTGCATTTGTGCTCTTTTCACAAACCACACATGGATCCACCACTGTCATTGCATGTGTGTTCTTTCCAGAAACCACACATGGATCAACAAGTGGTCATTGCATGTGTGTTATTTTCACAAACCACATATGGATCCATTAGAGTCATTGCATGTGCGTTCTTATACTAAAACTAGCACTAGAGTCATTGCATGTGTGTTCTTTCCACAAACCACTTAAGGATCCACCGGTGTTCATTGCATCTGTGTTCTTTTCACAAACATATGGATCTACCAGTGGTCACTGCATGTGTGTTCTTTCCACAAACCACTTATGGATCAACTAGTGGTCATTGCATCTATGTTCTTTCCACAAACCACTTATGGATCAACAAGTGGCCATTGCATGTGTGTTCTTTCCACAAACCACTTATGGATCATCCAGTGGCATTGCATGTGTGTTCTTTTCACGAACCACATGTGCACCCACTAGAGTCACTGTATATGTGTTCTTATACTAAAACCAGCACTAGACTCATTGCATGTGTGTTCTTTTCCACAAACCACACATGGATCCACCAGTGTTCATTGCATGCGTGTTCTTTTCCACAAACAACACATGGATCAACCAGTGGCATCGCATGTGTGTTGTTTTCACAAACCACACATGGATCAACCAGTGTCATTGCATGTGTGTTCTTTCCACAAACCACATATGGATCAACCAGTGGTCATTGCATATGTGTTCTTTTCCACAAACCACTTATGGATCCATTAGAGTCATTGCATGTGTGTTATTTCCACAAACCACACATGGATCAATCACTAGAGTCAATGCATGTGTGTTATTTTCACAAACCACACATGGATCAACCACTAGAGTCATTGCATGTGTGTTCGTTTCCACAAACCACACATGGATCAAGCAGTATCATTGCATGTGTGTTCTTTCCACAAACCACATATGGATCAACCAGTGGTCATTGCATGTGTGTTCTTTTCACAACCACTTGTGAACCCACTAGAGTCATTGCATGTGTGTTCTTATACTAAAACCAACACTAGAGTCATTGCATGTGTGCTCTTTTCACAAACCACACATGGATCCACCACTGTCATTGCATGTGTGTTCTTTCCACAAACCACACATGGATCAACAAGTGGTCATTGCATGTGTGTTATTTTCACAAACCACATATGGATCCATTAGAGTCATTGCATGTGCGTTCTTATACTAAAACTAGCACTAGAGTCATTGCATGTGTGTTCTTTCCACAAACCACTTAAGGATCCACCAGTGTTCATTGCATCTGTGTTCTTTTCACAAACAACATATGGATCTACCAGTGGTCACTGCATGTGTGTTCTTTCCACAAACCACTTATGGATCAACTAGTGGTCATTGCATCTGTGTTCTTTCCACAAACCACTTATGGATCAACAAGTGGCCATTGCATGTGTGTTCTTTCCACAAACCACTTATGGATCATCCAGTGGCATTGCATGTGTGTTCTTTTCACAAACCACATGTGCACCCACTAGAGTCACTGTATATGTGTTCTTATACTAAAACCAGCACTAGACTCATTGCATGTGTGTTCTTTTCCACAAACCACACATGGATCCACTGGACTGATTGCATGTGTGTTCTTTTCCACAAACAATTTATCGATCAACCAGTTGTCATTGTATGTGTGTTCTTTTCACAAACTACATGTGGACCCACTAGAGTCATTGTATGTGTGTTCTTATACTAAAACTATCACTAGAGTCATTGCATGTGTGTTCTATCCACAAACCACACATGGATCAACCAGTGGCATTGCATGTGTGTTCTTTTCAGAAACCACACATGGATCAACCAATGTCATTGCATGTGTGTTTTTCCACAAACCACATATGGATCAACCTGTGGTCATTGCATGTGTGTTCTTTTCCATGAACCACTTATGGATGAACTAGTGGCCATTGCATGTGTGTTCTTTCCACCAACCACTTATGGATCCATTAGAGTCATTGCATGTGTGTTATTTCCACAAACCACACATGGATCAACCACTAGAGTCATTGCATGTGTGCCACAAACCACAGATGGATGAACCACTAGAGTCACTGCATGTGTGTTCTTTCCACAAACCACACATGGATCAACCAGTGGTCATTGCATGTGTGTTCTTTTCCACAAACCACACATGGATCAAGTAGTTTCATTGCATGTGTGTTATTTTCACAAACCACACATGGATCAACCAGTGGTCATTGCATGTGTGTTCTTTTCCACAAACCACACATGGATCAAGCAGTGTCATTGCATGTGTGTTATTTTCACAAACCACACATGGATCAACCAATGGTCATTGCATGTATGTTCTTTTCCACAAACCACACATGGATCAACCAGTGGCATGTGTGTTCATTTCACAAACCACACATGGATCAACCAGTGTCATTGCATGCGTGTTCTTTCCACAAACCACATATGGATCAACCAGTGGTCATTGCATGTGTGTTCTTTTCCACAAACCACTTATGGATCAACCAGTGGCATTGCATGTGTGTTCTTTTCACAAAGTACATGTGGACCCACTAGATTCATTACATGTGTGTTCTTATACTAAAACCAGCACTAGAGTCATTGCATGTGTGTTCTTTTCACAAACAACATATGGATCAACCAGTGTTCACTTCATGTGTGTTCTTTCCACAAACCACATATGGATCAACTAGTGGTCATTGCATGTGTGTTCTTTTCCACAAACCACTTATGGATCCATTAGAGTCATTGCATGTGTGTTATTTCCACAAACCACACATGGATCAACCACTAGAGTCATTGCATGTGTGTTATTTCCACAAACCACACATGGATCAACCACTAGAGTCATTGCATGTGTGTTCTTTCCACAAACCACACATGGATCAACCACTAGAGTCATTGCATGTGTGTTCTTTTCCACAAACCACACATGGATCAAGTAGTGTCATTGCATGTGTGTTCTTTCCACAAACCACATATGGATCAATGAGTGGTCATTGCATGTGTGTTATTTTCATAAACCACATGTGAACCCACTAGAGTCATTGCATGTGTGTTCTTATACTAAAACCAACACTAGAGTCATTGCATGTGTGTTCTTTTGAGAAACCACACATGGATCCACCACTGTCATTACATGTGTTTTCTTTCCACAACCACACATGGATCAACAAGTGGTCATTGCATGTGTGTTATTTTCACAAACCACATATGGATCCATTAGAGTCATTGCATGTGTGTTCTTATTCTAAAACTAGCACTAGAGTCATTGCATGTGTGTTCTTTCCACAAAACACTTATGGATCTACCAGTGTTCATTGCATGTGTGTTCTTTTCACAAATAACATATGGATCCACCAGTGGTCACTGCATGTGTGCTCTTTTCACAAACCACTTATGGATCAACTAGTGGTCATTACATGTGTGTTCTTTCCACAAACCACTTATGGATCAACAAGTGGCCATTGCATGTGTGTTCTTTCCACAAACCACTTATGGATCAACCAGTGGCATTGCATGTGTGTTCTTTTCAAAAACTACATGTGGACCCACTAGAGTCATTGCATGTGTGTTGTTTCCACAAACCACACATGGATCAACCAGTGTCATTGCATGTGTGTTCATTCCACAAACCACATACGGATCCATTTGAGTCATTTCATGTTTGTTCTTATACTAAAACTAGCACTGCCCCCAATGGATCCACCGTTAGACCGGGTCTTCTAGAAGGCACGCCATAACACAGTTGTTCTGCTTGACGATTGTTACATACTATTCGATTGGGGCACTTGGACGATTGGGATGGTCTTCGCGAGAGAGATCCTCGAGTAGGCTGTTCTGCAGCATGATTGGCCATCCTTGCTCTAGACAAACTGGCATGTTGCGAGTGTTATGACTCACGAGTTAAGTGGGCCATATCCCAGTGTCACGTCCCCGATACTTCTTTTCCTCCCCGTACTTCTCTTCCTTCCCCTCGAAGCCAGTTTACCCACTTCACTTCCATCCTGCCATAGCCGCAAGCCGACAACATCCGCCAATTCTCCGGTCACTACCTTCATGGTAAGAAATCATTTTACAATCTTTTGAACTTATCCTACATATTCCTGCTATTTGCCAATCTAACTGCTGATCTTTTTTCCGATTTCTCGACGAACTTCAGATGTGGCAGATGTTGCAGCCTAAGAATCTGGAGATCCTCGCGCGCAACTTCGCAACGGCGTTCCCGCTCGTGTGCTCTGACCCAGGATGCTTTCGCCTTTACTCCTACCACGAGCTCTCGCTCCACGAGCTCGCGTGCCCACACGGCGCGTGCTCCTGCACGGAGCCGGGCTGCAACTACCGCGGCCCTCCGACAGAGCTCGTCGTGCACTTTGTAGAGGGGCACTTGATCGAAGTGATTAGGATCTCATACGGGAAAGCCGAACTTCTGCAAGAGCAGGTGCCGTTCACTGACCCGGCACGCCGCCTGCTAATTTTCCAGGGGGGACGGCTCTATTTTCGTCCTGACCATCACCGCCGGTGTTCCGGGAACCAGAGCCAGGCCCACCGTCATGGGTGCCGTATGTGTCAGGTCGGTATCGTGCGCCTAGCCCGTATACACGGTGCGCATGTGGGAGAATGCCCAGCCGCCGTCGTCGGATAGCATTCTTGTGCTAGCCGAGGCGCTGAGCTGCCCGACGCCGCGGGAGGTGGAGTATGTGGACCTAAGGTCGATCCTATGCGTGCCATCTCAGTACCTTTTCGGTGCTGGACCGAACAGGCAGATGCTTTCTACATTTGTATCGAGAAGTCCGACAAGCAAATGTAGTACTTGTGATGTCGTTACTGTTAGACTTAAGCGATGCTTCTCAGGTGCTTAGAGCATACGTGTTGTGCGAATGTACCCCAGTTGTAGTTTTTAGTACTCCTTAATACTTCGACGAGTTATTATATTGGTCCAATCAGCTTGTTGTTGTCACGTTGCAAAGTCCGCTTGCTCTGGATAGACCGGCCATACTGTGTGCTCCCGCTCCCGTATGTCAGTGTCACATGTTCCGAGGGCCCACCTGCCAGTATCATGCCCCCTCCTCTTCCTTCCCCTCGAAGCCACTGTCCCAACTTCTCTTCCATCCTACCACTCCCGGTCGATGGTTGTAATCTGATGATTTTCGTTGGATTGTTTATAAGTAATCTACGTTGATAACTCAACATGCAAATGGCACATACACAATTTCTAAAGTGGAAGCACTCACACGCTGCTATTGTACATATTTCTCAATATAGCTCGACAAACCCATAACAATAATTGTACTCGCATTAAACACAACCGAAATTGCAACCATCCTAAACAACATCTAAACCCACATCACACCGCTGTCGTCGGAGTCCACCTCGATTGGTGACACCGCCGTGCCCTTCCCGGCGACATCCACTCCCTCCCATGGCTTGCCCTTCGCCAAGGAGGCAACAATGGCGTTCTGCACAGCTTCGTCCCTGTTGTCGTCCACATCGGAATCGACAATGACGAAGGTGACAGGGTTGGCATGGATCGAGCGCCATCGCACCTGGCAGCTCCTGCCCGAGCTCGACGCCGCATCAGTCCTTCTATAGGTAGGAGGGGCCGCGCTCGCATACGTAGCGTCATCGCTCCTCTCAAGAAACCATGGCCATTTGATACTGCGACGGTAGGATCTTGGGGTGGATCCGCTGCGGCGAGCCCTACCGGAAGCGGTGGAGCGGATGGATCTGCCGGCGCGAGCCATGACAAGTTCCTAGGAGGGAGTAAGATTGTGGGCCAGGTGTGTCTGGTTCCTAAGCAAGGCCTCCCAGTGATATGTACACGGGCAAGGTACCAAAAATTTCGTCCAATGCGCGTGCGAGAGGGCTTTTGAACCACGAAGGCACGAGTTTTTATTTTGACAAGTCCACACGCTAGGTCCCCCACCTGTTAGCCGAATGTGGACGGTAGGATTCTGCCCGAGTTATTAAGTAGGGATAAATCACGCTTCACCACTACCCTGACATCCAAAGGCTCGTCTTTCCTCTGCCCTCGCTCCCCTCGCTCATGGCTCGCAGCTCGTGCAGTCTGTCTCGAGCGGAATCAGGGTCGGCTCAACGCCGTCAGGCGGGTGCCCCCATCAGGTACCAGAGGGCGCCCTACGATTACTACCCCGATATGCTGTGTTTGTGCGGTGAAAAGATGCCGAGATGGATTTCATGGACCGACGAAAATACTGCAGGAAAATTCAGCAACTGCTACATCAGAGCGGTAAGTTCCTACTGTAGGTACAATGGTAACCCGGATCCGGAAAGCGTAATGTAATTCTTTTTTTTGTTTCCTTCGATCTACTATGTAGGAAGGGAGGGGGACTGGCTGTGACAAGTTTGTGTGGATCGAAAAGCCACTGACAGGTTTTCACAAGGAGCTTGTTCGGGATCTGCATGATGCTGTGTGGGACAAGAAAGAGGAGATTCGTGCGATGGACCGAGATATCCGGGAGCTTCGCTAGGTGTAGGGGAGGCAGGGGCAGGGAGGTGGTGAGACAGACGGGCTCAAGATTAGGCCAGATAGTGGACACAATTTCCTCATTATCTAGGCATTATCTGTTGCATTTGCAGTTTATGTTGCCATGTCGTTGTCCAGCACTGAAATAAGTTGCTGCTTCGTGGAGTGTAGCAGCCAGATTAAGAAATTGTTTTCCAGCCCAGAAACTTATCATAAGTGTAATGCCAACAATAGGGATTTATTAAGCGCCTATAAATAAATCATGTATGTGCCACGAACAGCCATCGATCTTGGAGAGGATTTAACCGCTCAGCTATCGCGATTGTTCAGATAGTAGTGGCACAGTCACAGTTTTGGATTCAACTAGTGGCCTCGGCCATATCAAATCCTAAAGTCGCGATACATTTTACTCCGAGTACGGGAGGCATATTGTTTCGCCCGACAAGTTCCACGCACACAGCTCCAGAGTTTAACCGAACTACATATATAGGTTCAAGTTTAATACATCATTAGGCTGCTACACTGCTAGCCCTCTTTCTCTGCTTGGGTGCCAACTTTCTTCCTCTTTCCTTCACGTCCACTGGCTTCTTCATCTCCTGCCTTCTTCCTCTTCCTGGGTGCCAATTTTCTTACCTTCACGTACCCTGCATCTCCGGGCCGAGGGAAGTCAGGCCAATCAGCACCAGAATCTTGTCCAGCATCATCACTCCACTCGTTTTGGTTTTCTTCCCGCAGCAAAATCACTGAGTCGGCTGTCTTTTTTCTTACCTTGCGCTTCCTGTAAAAAACAGTACATGGATTACTACCTTATATCTGTAGACTATAAACAATTTTTTTGTGTGAATGTACCATCTCATACCTAGGTTTGGGAGCATTAAGGGGACATCCAGATGCTCTATGGCCTGTAAGATGGTAGGTCTTGCATCTGTTTTTGCCCTTCTTCGTAGCACAGAAAGCCAAATCCTTCTTCTCGAGAAAATTCTTAAACCTATTCACCTAGGGTCTTCCTCTGCCCCTTTTTTTAACTAGCTGGCAAAGCTCGAAAGACAGTTGGACTTGAGGCCACTGAGATGGGTCTGTACATGGCTCAACGGATCCAGCGTACGCAGCTCTAAACTTTTCCATAGAGTAGTAGTCTGACAAATACTGATCCAAATGTGGTAGAGTTCTTTTCTTCACCAAGAAGGCCAAGGCGTGGTTGCAAGGTTTTCCGATATGCTGCCACTCTAAGCAAGTGCATTCTCGCAGCTGGATGTTCACAACATCCCTTTTGCCACTCTTGGACATATCGACCACCTCACAGCTTCTGCTGGTTGATGGGAGAATGTTAAGATGAGCAAGTCCTCGGCTTCTCTTGTGCAGTTGCTGTACAACTGGCGGTAGCATATGTCCTCTAAGTCTCCTACCGATCTCTCTCCTTATATTTAACAACTTCATGATCATACCACGTATGCTGTCCATCAAGATATGAACATGACGCACTTTTATGTCCTTCACCCAGTTATTCGGGCATTCTGCAAGGTTGTTGTTTATGTAATCAACTTTGATGTCAGGGTTGAATTGACTCCTATTCCATAGCTTCGAATGATGGATGGCTAAGTACTCTGGAAGTTCAGGGGCTTCGGCAAAAATCTTGCTCATGAAATAATCACTGCTACTAGGTTTGTAAACTCTAGCAGCAGGAAACATGTA
The DNA here is from genome assembly GCA_910589775.1 of Avena eriantha. NCBI lineage: Eukaryota > Viridiplantae > Streptophyta > Magnoliopsida > Poales > Poaceae > Avena > Avena eriantha. The sequence goes on along the minus strand of OU342741.1, from coordinate 6,306,507 downwards.
ACGAAATACGCTGCCTGCGTAGTGTGAGTACAAGTTGAGCATCATATGGGCATGGCATTCTCTACCTTCAGCTCGCGGGAACACCTCCTTCACTGCATTCGTCAGCCCTTTTCATGCATCCGTGGATATAGCCAATGGATCAATGTGGCCTATTGATCTCCTGAGCTGCCTCATAAACTAGATCTAGTTTTCCTCCGTTTCTGTTTCAAACAGCCTGAATGCCACTAGGAACATCCAGTTGTGACCATCAAGTGCTGTGGCAGATGGCAGGCAGCCTTTCCATTTGCTAGTTAGGACAGTGCTGTCTACACTCAGATACGGCCTACAACCATGGACAATGTACCTTGGCCCGTCCATTCATCCACGTTAACTTGCAAACGGCCTCATACCTCTCGGGAGAGTTCTTCAGTTGATAAACGTTGAACTCCCCCTTGATACAAAAATGCCGGAACGACATCCTGAACTCATGCATGCTCCTGAACTCGGTGCCGACCGAAATTATAGGATACTCATGGTCATGTTTCATTTCTTCTACTTCAACACCCAAATCATCGACTGGAATACCAGCCTCATCGTTAAGTTCCTTGTCTATTTCATCATCACTAGATTCTTGATCCTCTACAGTTCCTACTTCTTCATCTGATTCAGAATCTTCACCATCGTCTCTAATGCCTAGTACTGCACACATCATATTGACTCCCATGGGTGGGGCTGCACCATCGTCTCCACCCGGATGGACAGGAACATTGCCCCAGTCCACCTCACCGGCAACTCTGTTTTCTCCAAGACACTTGGTTGGTTCTGCTGCAACCACATGGGGTGCTCTTACGTTTGCACGCATCCCAGGTACATCAGTGGACAAACAGTAGCCAGAATCAATTTCATCTTGAGTGTACAAAACCCTCTTGCTCTTCCTATGTACATCCTCCTTCCTGATGTAATCTTTCTTGATGGTATCAGTAGGGCTTGACATCTGCGTTCCATTCCCCATCGAACTAGGCTTTTTGCTGCCGCTCTTGGGTGCGATCTCCTTACTGCCTCCCCACACGGGTGTTGGCTCCAGGGTGCTGGCATTATTGCCCGACCTCTACGGCGTGTTCTTCTTTGAATTAGCCCGTTTGCTGCTACTATTGGGCGTGTTCTCCTTCATGCTAGCATTATTGCCTGACCCCAGCGGCGTGTTCCGCTCCAAATTAGGCCTTTTGCTGCAACTATTGGGCGTCTTCTCCTTCGTGCTGGAATTATTGCCTGACCTCAGCGGCGTGTTCCGCTCCAAATTAGCCCTTTTGCTGCTACTATTGGGCGTGTTCTCCTTCGTGTTGGCATAATTCCCTGACAGCAGCGTGTTCCGCTCCAAATTAGTGTTTTTTTCTGCTCCCACTGGGTGTGGTAGCCTCCGTGCTGGCCATCTTCGCCTCTTTGCTACCACTCCCGGGAGTGTTCACCACCGTGCTAGTCCTCTTAGCGTTTTTGCTGCTACCGTTCGGTGTGGAATTTTGACTGGATATCAGGGGTGTACTCTGCGGCGTGGTGATTTTGTCGTGCGACTCTTGGGCGTCCTCTTCTCTGGCGTGGTCTCCTTGGTGACGTTCTTCTTCAGGGTGCCCTTTCTGGGGATGCTCTTCCTGCTCCTCTTTATGGCCCTCCTCTGTAAGACTCTCCTCTGTTCGAAGCCACCCTCAGTCGCACTAGCCCTAGTGATGCCATGGATCAGGTCATGCATGCCTTCTAAAAGTCCATCATCTCTATTGTCAAGTTCCAATTCCTCTCCAACCGTGAGCACTACCAAGTGGAAGTAAACTTCACCTCTATAATGTTTCCTTGTAAACGGTACGACTAAATCCCTGGTATCTTTCACTTCGATAGCCTTTTTGCTCCTGTAACCATAATATAAGAAACGTGCTTCCTGGGAGGACCCCCACAACACCTTCACACGTAACGATGCCATCAGGTCAGATAATTCTACCACTTCAGGGTCGTATCTGCCAAGGATTACATCAAACTCGTCATAGAATTTTTCTGTGCCATCATCTAATTTTGCAGTATAATCCGCGACACCGATACGAACAATTACTTTGCCATCATCTTGTTCTTCAGGATAGAAACCTCCGAGAGGTTCGAGAGATTGAGCGACACCATTAGACCCAACCCCAATGCCACCGCCGCCATCACCAGTGTCATCGTTAGCTATATCAACCTCAGTGGAAGTACCAGGACCAGGAGCAAGGCAGGTCCCTTAGAAGCGGGAGCTATATTATATGCTAGACAGGTAGGGCCCCTTTTAACGGCAGCCACAATAGGATCAGCTGCTGCCATGCCACCTCGATGATCAGGAGCAGTTCCCACAACATCAGTGTTTCGAGTGCTAGCAGAGTCCAGACCATGAGCTGGCTTCAGACCAGCAGCTCGCTGAACCCGAGCACGGGTTCGAGGAGGAGACAAGGCATCAGTCTTTGCAACAACAGTGGGGCAGCCTCCGAAAGCCTTAGTTTTCTCAACAGCGGCAGGGATTGGGTCAACAGCGTGCAAATCAACAACAACACGAGGACAACCAGTACCAGCAGATTCCAGAGCACGGGTTCGCACAACTTGAGGACAGTTTCAAGGAGGAGCAGCACACAAGGCGGCGGTCTTGGCAACAACAGCGGGGCAGCCTCCGGACGCCTTAGTTTGCTCAACATCGGCATGGATTGGGTGAGCAGCAGCCGCAGCAACACGGGCACGGGGATGGGGACGACCAGTACCAGCAGATTCCAGAGCAGATTTTTCCACAACGGCAATACGGGGACTCCTACAAGGAGGTTGCCTGACAGAAGCATGTCGCCGACGAGGAACCACATTTTTCTCAACAACAGCAGGGGTTCGAGTTAGACCTCCCTATCCAATAATAGCTGGGCGACTCCCAGTAGCAGGAGCTTCCTCATCCACTATATTACACACCAGCATAACCACGTGAAGCCTAACATGCTGTTTCATCAACCCAATTAGCTGACTGTCACATGCTATAGGAACCTTGAAGCCTCGTTCATCAACGATGCTGAACCGTGCAGTCTGCTCTGGCCTAATTTCAGCAAGTTCACGCACAGTAGCAACCAAACCAGGGACAGTGCATGACTACACAGACGCTACTTCCATCTTCAGATTCTGAGCCTGTTTCCACGTGCTCTTCCCATGTGCTAATTTAATGAGGTAGCCGTAGATGGTCACCAGAACCGTGTATTTGGGTTCAGCGGAGATCCTAGTTGACAGAAAATTGGAGACAAAAGATGAGAATTGTTTGTCAGCGTCGTGCTAGCAAACAACTCTATGTTCGATATATCTCTATAATGCCAATAGCCAGCTAGCAGTTATAGGTAGTGCGAATAGCAAAGAGAAGAGTAGCTCACCCGAAATTAGCCAAAAGTACTTCTTCCTCAGCAATTGGATCTGCCATACTTCGCGCTGCTCAGCTCGTCGGCGGTAGAGGCGGGCTAGATCATCGCAACGGCTGGCACGACATTCGGCATTAGAGCTCCGTAGCCGCGAGTAGGTGCAGCAACTTGGCGCCGGAAGTCAAATGCCCAAAGAGACAATTCTGGTTGGAGAGGGGATTTCGACGCCGCCGGTGCTAGGGTTCATGCGAAAGGAGGGAGGGAGTGGATTTGTGAATTTGGTCAACGCACGATGCTCCTTTAGTATCTCGTTTCGCCTACGTGGTTGCTGCGTTGGCGCTCGCATCATAGAAATATTACTGCCATGAGGGTCCCGACCGTCTACTTCACGGGGCAGTTTCACGGCATGTTTGGATTTTGTAGGGGTGAGACGAGTTTGCCTCGAAATGGCCCCTCTCGGTAGTTGGCGGCCCAACTTTTCGAAACGCGGTAATTTCAGGCAACTTAGGTACCGCCATGCGCTGGCCTGCCAACTTTGGTACCACAGACAAACAAGCCCAGAAATGGGGCCCTACTTTCATCACGTCCCATCAAAACCGCTCACGCGGGCAACTGAGGTCATCTCATCGTCAGCACTGACGTCATCCACTACAGCAGGAGCATCTTCTGACTAATCTAGTCCTCACTCCATTCTTCGACTCGACCAAGCACTCAGGGGATACTCCTAAGAGGAGCACTGGCCATGCACCCAAAAATTTACACGGACGTAGAAACTTTTCGACAAAACAACTATACTTAAAAACCCCTCACTCGAATCAACGATTCAATTGCGGATTTGGGGTTACTCCCATAGGGAGCACTGGAAGCACATTCGACTGAAACAAGCAAAAGACGACAGCTGTAGAAATCATTCATAGTAACCACTCGAGTCGACGTCTCGAATAGGCACTCGAGTGCTACTCCCATAGGGAGCGCTGGCCGCACACCCTATGATTTTTCTTTTTCAAAATGTGTGTTGATCGCGTCCACACTCGCAAGCGCTGGTAACTCCGCATAATATTTTCCCTACAAGGATACTACGTCTCCTATGTCACCCAAATCATCTCCGTGATGAAAAAATTCGGATGCCACTCTTGTAGCATGAAGATAAGACCTTAAAAAGGCCTGATAACGCACCTGCTACGCTCTAACAGAAGTAATCCGTACCTGCAGGTGCGATGAAATAAAGCCTTGATGGACGCGTGATGACCCACAAGTATATGGGGTGTATCACAGTATTTTCGATATGTAAGAGTGTCAAACCCAACGAGGAGCAGAAGGTGCTGGCTAGTGGTATGGATCAGGAATTCTCTACAAATACTTAGCAAACGGATTTTTAGGGGTTTTCGATAAAGCAAGTAAACAAAGTACGAGTAAATAAAAGACCGTAGGAATAAATGCAGCAAGTGGCCCAATCCTTTATGCAGCAAAGGACAAGCCGGTTGTATTACTTAAGATGACAAAACGTTCTCGAGGACACATGGGAAGACTGTCAAGTGCTTTCGCTTCATATAGTTGATTAATCTTCTCTAGTTTGCTAAGTGTTGTGTGGGTGAACCTGTGCTAATGTACCGCCCCATCCAAGACTAATACATACTTGTGATTATACCCCTTGCAAACATCCGTAAGTACAAGAAAGTAATTAAGGTAGAAACATAACCACAACGTTAAATTCTAAGACCCTTACGTCCCTTGTGCAATGGTTTTCTAACGGGCGTTCAGGTGTCTGTCACTCCAGCAACCCCTACGATTAGTAGCCAAATACACAAAGCATTCCCCTAGGCCCATATAGGTGAAGTTTCATGTAGTCGACGTTCACATGACACCACTAGAAGAAGTACACCACAACTTAAATAACAATCTATTGAATCTTTCTCAACACAACTCCACTACTAACAACAAGACTTCTCCCATGTCCTCAAGAACAAAACGAACTACTCACAAGACATCATATGGATCATGATCAGAGATGGAATAATGATGTATAAAAATCTGAACATACACAATAATTCAATGGTTCACTCAATAGCATCAACTACAAAGAGTAATCAACACCGGGAAAATTTCCCCTATGAACTAATGCAAGATTCAACGCAACTGTTACAACAATATGGAGATGGTGATGAGGGTGCTGATGGTGATGATGGTGGTGATGATGATGATCCCGATGAAGTCCAGCTTGATGGTGGTGTTGATGGCGACGATCTCCCCTCTCCAGGAAGGAATTCCCCCGGTAGAAATCTGTCTACCGGAGAGATCTTTATCTCTCGGTGTTTTCCGCCCCACAGAGGTGGCGGAATCTTTCTGTGGTCACTCCCTGAGTCTTAGGGTTTCGGGAGGATGATATACGCCAGAGGGGAGAGGCTGGAGTGGGCCAGGGTGGCCACACCACCTCCAGGCGTGGCCTAGGGCTACCCGCGCCAGGGGGTGGTGTGGGCCCCCTGTGGCCCATCCCACTCCGTCTTCTGGCATCCTTAGTCTTCTGGAAAAATAGGATTTTCCGTATATTTTACCGGATTTTCTGATCTTTGCGAATTTTTCCTCCAAACAGCACCTTTTCCATCAGAATCCTGACTGCAGCGATCCATGCTCAATAAGTCATCAACCATGCAAAAATAGATGAAATAACATAATTATCACCTCTCAATACGAAATATATCAATGAATAATAGTTAATTAAGACATAGAATAGTGATGCAAAATGGACGTATCAACGCGTCAAGTGCTCACACTTATATACTGGGATTCGATTCTGTAAGACCTCCGTGGCACGAGTCGAATTATGCCAGCACTTTTCCGAATTCAAGTCCGAGGAATCGAGTTTGAGTAGATTGCGCAGTTTTGCCCGAAGGCAGTTAACTGATCCCGATACACCGGATGAATCAGGCACGTATACCGACAATACCTATGATATAAATTAGAGCACTCGAAAACATGCTCGATTATACACTCGAAGGCTTCATAAGTCTCCACTCGAATCTGTGATTCGACTGGACACTCGGGGCTACTGACATGGGAATATTCTATAGGTACCTGAGATCAACATATATGGTCCATCCCAGAATAAGCCCACGATGTCGCTGAGGCACAGTCGATATTCGAGTGACCTAGGAGACTTCGACTCCTTACAGAACACAACAAATACAAGATAGAAGTTTAAAGGGGAGACCCTAATATGTAACCGACACGACCTTTTATCCCGAGACCTAGCCTATCTATATAACGGCTAGGAGGGGGCGGTGAGGAGGATATACGCAACCCTAGTTTCCACACTATCGCCAGATTGCATCTGCGCATCCCTTTAAGTTTTGACACCTCGATAATTCCAATAGCAGACAAGCAGGAGTAGGGACCTCTGCGAGGCCTGAACCTGGATAAACCTCGTGTCACCTGTGTGCTTGTTTGCTAGCTGATCGATGCCTCCAGTGCTCCCCACTTCCTCGAACCTAAGCCCATCTAAGATGGGCATTGATGAGCTAATCCCTCGTCACCATCTTTCCAAGAGCGCAGACTGAAAGTAAATTATAGGCAAGAGTCTCAACAACCATGATGTCCATGAGAGTAACATCGTGTGCAACCACAACTTTGCCAAGACCCATTACCTGAGATTTTGACTTATCGGCATATGTGACAGTTATATGATATTGATTTGCCTTTATCTCCATCATAATTGTCTTTCTTCCGGTCATATGACTTTTGCAACCACTATCCAGCACCCACTTTGACCCACCAGAAGCATAGTTCTACAAAAGATCAAACTTGTTTTTAGGTACCCATTTTTCAACGGGTCCTCTTTTGTTATTGAAAAGGGTCTTTGGAATCCAAATAGACCAAGCAATATAACCATCAAATGGACCAACATATTGTGCATAAACATCACCAGAAGAATTACGCATTAAGACATAGTGAGGGTTTGCACTTCCTACAAAGTCATCTTGTGACATAGTTTTGCCACTTGTGGTATTACAATCCATAATGGTCTTGTCTTTTTCTAGTGGAGGCTTGGCCTTCTTCTTATTGTTGTTCTTCTTCTTGGCTTTGGACACATAGCCAAGACCTCTTTTCTCATTATTTGACCTTTGCTTACTTAAAAGGTCATCAAGAGACTTTACCTTGGGGAAAGGTGGCCTTTGCAAGCTCCCCCTTCAACCTAGCATTTTCTTCAAGGATGTTGGTACTACTAGAGGGAATGAAAATACTTGGTGAAGCAACATTAGTCAATTGAGTTTGAATTTGTTCACGAGACTTTGTGAGAGTCAAGAGTTCAGCTTCCAAGACCATGTGAGTCTCGTAAGCTTCTCAAAATCCTCAACAAGTTTTTCATGAACAACACCAAACTCAATCTTGTCCTTTTTATACTTAGCAATGGCATGATGATGTTCCTTAATGAGTTTAGCAATAATTCGATCATTTGCCTCATCAAGGCCTTCAAGTTTTTCTTTAAGTGACACCCTAGTCTCTTGCTCTTTTTCTAGGGCATTAGTAAGAGCATCCATCTCAAGCATGTGCTATCTCCCAAGTTTGCATCTCTCATCAAGAAGTTCTTGTTTGTGAGCAAGTTGATTCAAGAGATTCACAAAATGTTTCTTGTGTTCCCCTTGCAAGTTAGTCATGAAAGCATCAAAAGAAACTAATTCCTCCTTCACCTCAAGAGTTATATCAGCATTTAATTCATCATTGATACTAGAGGTGGAGAGATGGGATGGCGATACCAACGCAGATCTTGCCTTACAAGTGACGTTCTTGTTTGAGATATTCCCATATGGTTAATCGAAGAGTGAGAAAGTGGATGTAGAAGTGGTGGTGATGGCAGCCACACCATTCGTTGTTTTTTCTTCTTCCTCATTTTCATCATCGGAAGAGAACTCTTGATGTGATATCAATGCAATGTCACCGAACTTCTTGTTGGTGGCATTTTTCTTGTTGAAAGGCTCCTTGAAAGAGGCCTTTGATTTTTCTTCAATATGAGTGCGCCACCATTATCTTCTCTCTTCTCATATGGACATCCGACAGAAAAATGATAGCGGTCACCACAGTTGAAGCAAGTTCTCAATCGTGAACCATTCTCTTTTCTTCCACTTGGGTTGCTTCTTCATTGCATCTCTGTCGTGGTATTGCCGACGAGTACGCCATGGAGGGGTCCTCACAATGCGTGTTTAGAGACATGGGGTAAGGCGGAGAGTTGGCGAGTACGAGGTAACATAGCTTACCCAGAAGGTTCAAGTCCCACAACGGTGGCAGAACTCTACTCCTGCTATAAATCACTATAATGGCAATACGCCGAGTTACAGAGATAGGTTCGCTGTGCAAGGTGTTGCACGTTGTACGTAGCAATCTAAGAGGTTGTGCCCTAAAGGCTCCCACAGGTCCGGCTTATAAAGGCACTAGAACCTAGGGTTTATAGGGAAAGGTCCTTGCCGGACAAGGTAAAGAGTCCTACACTAATACGAACTAGTCTTTCATGTCGTGCACTCCAAGGCTCTGAGTATGTCAGTGACTCCTGCGTAGCCCTCCTTTATACGGCATGGGCCTCCCTTCTGGATCCGTCTAAATGGGCCGCCTAGTAGGCCATAGGCCTTGCTTCCAACTATGGGCCACTAGGGTTAGCCGGATTGGTGACATGCTATGAGGATACCCATTTAGCATATCCCCAATAGTAGCCCCTGAAGGACTTTGAAATCTTGTGCTGTCTTGCCCATTGATCTTTGAATACTCCGTGTAGGTGATGCCGGAAATTCGTCAAGCAATATCTCAAGGGTCTCCCAAAGAACCCTGCAATCCTCTCCGGCTTTGCAATGTAGCCAGAGATTCCTTGAGTCTTCGTTTTTAGAGCTGGGTAATTTCCTCCTTCGATGGTATCTTCAGACATGATACTTCGCTGCAATTGTCAGGAGGATGACGTAGGGTATATCCTATGCTACCTCGAAACTCACGGAAGACAGAGAGTTAATCATCAGCTATTTTCACGCGCACGAAATCCAAAATGGCAAAGCGGCAAAGATGGAGGACGTGGCGAAATTACCGCGCACGTTCGTCTCCACATCGGCAACACTCCATCCATTAGATCCCTTAGCACGAATCTTGATGCAGGGTCTATATATTTTCACCACGGTTAGTTTATTTTCTTTTTACCCGCATTCACTTCCTCGTCTTCATCTTCCTCCAGCCGCGCGCCCGTTCGAGCTCCTCTTCGGAAAATCCTAGCCAGAGCCCTTTTCTTCTCCTCCACTCCCTCATCACAATGGCCTCCAACAGCTCCATTCCATCGACGGCGGCGACCCCCGAGGCTATTCTAGAGCCATCCTAGGGAGTAATTGTCCCGCCGGAGGGGGTGGTTGTCCTTGTCATCGCCGTGGTGGAAACCACCGGCGACAACCAAGAAAGAGCGGCGCCAGAAGCTGCTGAAGAAGACAACGACTCCCACAAGGGGGTGTGTAGGGGCTCTAACCTCACCGCCAAAGATCTGCAAGAACTAGTCACCGAGGGGTATCTCCCCGCGGTGAAGGATTTTGTCTGGAAGATGACGCCGGCCGGCGAGGTGGTTCCTTCTCCCAAGCCGGCGAGAAGGTGTACCTCAAGACCCAGCTGGTACGAGGCATAAGCCTGCCAGTCTCCGACTTCTTCTTGGACGTTCTCTGGCACTTCTGGGTACTTCCCCACAATCTCTCTCCCAACAGTATCTTAGTCCTTAACAACTTTGTAGCTCTGTGCGAAGGATTCCTAGGCATCAAACCTAGTTTAGATCTGTTCGTGTACTTTTTTACCGTCAATAGAGAGTCCGTAGAGTCCGAGGACGAATTGCGGATTTGCGGAACCATTAACTTCAAGATCCATCCTAGCCGGCGCTTCCCCGACATCTTAGGGCATGAGTCATGCAAAAACTGGCAGCGCATGTACTTCTACGGCCCAGATATTCCTTTGCCTGATCGTCTTGAGACATATCCTGACTTTGTCGACTAAGCCGCCGCCGAGGTGCCCGCGTGGCGGACCCCAGCCTCCCTTCCCTTCGACAACGAGGCCAATTGCACCATAAGGCGGATTGAATGGCTCGTGGATGCAGGTATGGCGGACTTGGAACTAGCGATGTGCTGGTTTGTTAGGTGGATCCAACCTCTGTAGCATCACGCTGAGTTGATGTGCAAGTACACTCAAGACAAGAGGGATCCCATGCGAATTTCGCGGGATAACTTCTCCACTGACTCCGTCAAAGTCCGGCTTAAGGAGATCGTTAAGGTGAAGGACAGGAAGCACGGCTTCATGATCACCTATGACATGTTCGATTGCAACACATGCCCAGAGGTAGGTTCTGTTTCCTTTGTTGCTTGTTATATACTCTAAGATTTTTCCGACCTGAAGTTATCAGTCTAACACTTGCATGTATCTCGCGGCTACCGAGGCCAAGAACAAGAAGATATCGGAGAGTGGAGTCTCCAGACGATCCACCGCCACCTTAGAGGCGGAGAAGAAGAAGTCCACCGACATTCCCCTCACCAAGGCTCCTGGCGTGGAGTAAGTGTTTTCATTCTCCGGCTTGTACTTTTTAGCTCATACCATTTTTCAACTCTTGTACTTATACTTCGTACATTTCAGGAGGAAAGCCGGTGTTAGTTTTAAGCGATCCTCCGGAGATACTGGAGGGTCAAAAACATTCAGGACATGCTGACCAGAGATGTGGCTGCCAAGCCCTCTCCCGCTACTACTCCCCCTACTCCTGCCGCCAAGCCATCTGCTGGCCCCACTGGGCCTTCGTCCCCCGTCATCCCTGAGGTCTCCGTCATGGAGACAGATGTCAATCCAATCCTTGATATCTCAGGCTCTATGAAGGCAGACGTTGCTCCCAGCGGCCAAGCAACGCAGGAGAGCACTTCCTCCAAAGTGGCTGAAGCTCCAGCTAAGGATGCCACTGAGAAATGGAAGCAAGTGATGGAAGAGGCGTAGGTGGAAGCAACGGTCAAGGCAGGGGCCTCTGAGCCATCATCTGTTCTGAAAACTCAACAGGCGGCTAGGGCATCATCCATGCCTCCAGCTCCAACATCTCCTTTGGTTGCGACTGTGTTTTGTCGGGAAAGTGGGTCATGAAGTGACTGAAGTTGTGAGTTAAGGCACTCACATCTTCATTCACTCCTTGAAGAGTGTGGTCAATCTCCTAAACGCGCTGGTTGAGCTACTGGAATTCTTGATAGGGGACGTAGTTGTACCCCTGCTGCGGCTAGTTGGGCCACGAGTCCCGGGCTCCCCCTTTCTACTGCTGCTGTTCCTCCCAAGCAGGGTTGTATCCTTGCTCATCCTCATGCTCCTGCTCATCCTCATCCTGTTGCTCTCGTTCTTCATCTTCCTCTTGATCAGGCTGGCGTTCAGCCATGATCTCCATCACTTGGTCCTTGGTGAGGATCCAAGTGTCCTTCTCCACAATCGAGAAGGCTTGGGGACAGGGCAACAGAACCTGCTCACCTTGTGCATCACCAAGATAACCAAATTGATATGCTCGGAGCCTCCGGTTAGCTTGGTATACACCAAGGAAGCCACAAGCAGTCAAGTACTTGACGTCCATAAGTTTGGAACCGTCAACAAATTGCATAATAGGTCGTATAATATTTAATGCATGGGCAAGGTGGGTTACCAATCCACCAATGCGAATATCACCTTTCGTCTTGTTACTTTGGTGGCGAAAGTGCTGGATGAGTAGAGTTGTAGGATTGGGGCTTTGCGGTGTAGTGGGAAAGAGAGTCTTGGTGATCATTGCCATGTCCGCATTGGCCATGGAACCGGTATCACCTATTCCCAATAGTGTGTTGGCGAGGAATAAGGCGTAGTAGAGAATTGTTGGGTTCTGAATGGTGGACATCTTCTTCTGGTAGAATTCGGTGCAACCATTAACAGAAATAGCCTCCCTAGTTTCTCCACTTATGAGGCTATAGAGGTTAGTAACAGTTGACTCCCCAACATGAGGGAAGCTGAAAGCATCACAAAATTGTTCAACATTTATTTCATAGTGATGCTGGTTCATGGTGAAGCTTACCGTGCACGCATTACCTTTCTCCCTATGGTCGTCATAGAATGAGGCAAGAAACTCATGGGTAAGCTCAGCGTAGGTGTCGTGGCTTGTGAAGCCGAGAACTATCAGCTCGGCCTTGTTACACATGAGGTCGAAGTCCGCCTTTAACCCCACCGCGATGAGAAAGCTATGGTCGGCCCAATGTGTGGGGAGCACCCTCGATGAAACTGTGGACAACTTGGGGTTGCGCTCGGCTTGGGCCCCGAGATCTCACCACATTGGCACTTGCCCTTGCGAAAAATATTACCGATTTTTTTCATCTTGATGCCCTGAAAAATTTCACCATAAAACCTTATGCATATAGTTTCTACATGATATACAAACGACCCTATGTGGAAAACATTAATCCTAACGTGAGAAATCAATAGGAAAAGCTAAACAAGCTTGAGTTCATTTACTAAATCAATATGACAGTTTCAACCATGGAAATCTGAAAATAAAGCATGGATAGGGAGAGAAACATACCGATCTGTTGATTTTCCACTCAAACGAACGAAATCCGCGAAAAATCAAAAGTTCTAGGCGGGTTTTGAGAGGTTTGGAGAGAGAATATGAGAGAAATAATGAGAAATGAGAAGAAACCTAGCCGCCCCGGCCCGATTTTGTGGTCATGCCAAACTATACGGGCGGGATATGTTGTTCCGCCCGTATAGTTGCAGCGACACCGCCAACTAGGGTTTCTTTGTGCAGAATACAGCTATACGGATGCAACTATATGACCGGATCATAATGATCCTGCCGTATAGTTGGTCGTTAAACCGTCTGTACCCTCGAGATAAATTCTCAAAAGCAGGCATCGATATCTATAGAACCGAAACTATACAGCCGGAATTTTTATTCTCGCCGTATAGTTGGTCGTTAAATAGCCAATACCTTTGAGAAGAAATTCTCAAAAACAGGCATCGATATCTATACGACTGGAACTATATATGGCCGGAATTTTAATTCCCGCCGTATAGTTTGTTGTTAAACAGTCAGTACCTTTGAGAAGAAATTATACGAAGGCATCGATATCTATATGAGCTGAGATATAGAGCCGGAATTTTTATTCTCGCCGTATAGTTGGTCGTTAAATTCTCTGTTCCTTCGAAAGAAAATTTGTTGATAGCAAAGATATCCATACGGCCAAACTATATAGCCAAATTTTTTATTTCCACTGTATAGTTGGTCGTTAAACCATCAGTAGTCATAAATTTTTTCTATTTATTCGAGAATACCTTCTTAGCCTGATACTTAACGAAATACCTTATTTTTGACAGAAAAATGAGCATGTAAAGAGCAGAATTTTAACAATTGTAGATAAAACTCAAACTTTTATTTTTATACTTATTCTACATTCGTTCAATCAATGTTTCTACTACTTTTTGACAGCTGCATCTTCATGGGCCCGCTTCCGCAAGAATGTGTGTAAAAGTTGTAGGAATGTGATGAACTTTTTATTCTTTAGTTTATTTTATTGATGTTATGGGTTGACTCCCATTAAGCATTTTATTAAGAATGGTTGAATAACTCAACCCCTTCCTTGTTCTCAAATTCTTACCTTGGGTTGCCCCTTATCAAAGGCACTTACCTCATGAACTCGTTTTGCCGGTGGAATATATCTTTCTCCTGCTTCTAGCTTTTTTGGAAAATACCAGATGATTTTAGCATCACAGACATTGAAGATTATTTTTCCCTCAGCACAATCAACTGATGCCCTGCAGTACTAAGGAAAGGTCTTCCAAGTATTATGGATAATTTTTCATCTGTTAGCATCTCAAGAATAATAAAATCAGTGGAAATAACATGCTCATCTATTCTAAGTAAAACATTCTCAATTATACCAATGGGTTGTTTAGTGGACTTGTCACCCATCTGTAGAGTGATAGTAGTAGGGGAATACTCCCCTAATCCTAACCTTTTTATAGAGGGAGTATGGCATTACACTAACTCCAACACCTAAATCACACAAGGCATTATGAACATTAGTCTTGCCTATCGAGCATGAAATAGTTGGTATTCCGAGATCTCCTGATTTAGATAATAGCTTCCCATTAGAAGGATAAATAGTCACCATGGCAACGTTTTCAGTTATTTCTTTCTTTCTACTAAGTATATCATGGAGGAATTTAGAATAGGTAGGAACTTTGATGGCATCCGCAAATGGAATTTGTAAACGATGGTCACCAAGTGCCTTTGTAAAAGAATCATAGATTACCTGATCTGGTGCTTTCTTTTTTTGATATAGATAAGGAAGCTTTTTCTCACCTTTCTTATTCTTGTCTTTTACCCTTTGTGGGGGGTTAGGCTCTTTTATGGATTTGTTTTGTTGTTGCTTATCGCTTTTCTTCTTTTCTACTACAACTTCATCTTTATTGCTTATTTCTTTTTCTTCTTTTGGATCAACCGTCTCTGCACCAGTCATAACGGTCATCCTGTGCATCATCTTGGCCCTCCTTGGTTTGATATTGTGTTTCTTGAGCAGTTTCATCTTGAGGATCCACCAGTGTATCATCTTCTTGGCTTGCTTCAAGCAAGTATTTTTCCTTTCACTCTTTTTCAGATTCATATTCTGGTGGTCCTAATGGTCCTGTAACAACTGCACCTCTTCTTGTAATAATAGTAGTAGAAACAGGAATATCTATATCATCTTGAAGAAAAATTTGATAACTAGATGCTATTTGTTCACACTGGGTTTCAATCATACTAAGATACTTGTGAAATAATTTTATTTCTTGACTGATCTCATCATAATTTTCCGTAAGTTCCACCAAAATCTTTTTATATTTTTGAAAGTGCTTATGCAGGTTATTATGAGATTTTTCTTGTCAATGTTTTAATTCTTGAAAAACTTTCCTAGTTTCATCTTCTTTAGTTAAAACTTGTAACAAGCCTACTTTGTTTTTGTTAACAAGTTTGGAAGGTATACCTTTTTCTTTCATTGTTTTGCGTATTTCAGGCATAAGATCAAGAGTTATCCAAAGTATCCCTTTTTCCAGCTTAGTGCCGAAATCAGGATTATATAAATCATTATTAGCCCTCGTAGACATCAATTCCAAACATTATTTAATAGTTAAGGTATTTATCGATCCTCCTGGTGAGAAGTCAAGAAATTCTGTCAATTGAGTATTAAGACCATGGTAAAATAAATGGAAAATAGTTGATTCAGAATAGTCATGATTAGGAATACTATTGATCATTCCAAAGAATCTATCCCAGGCTTGTGGGTAGTTTTCTCCTACGTTCTGACTAAAGTTGCCTATATACTTTTTGACATGGGTATACCCTACAGGTACTGGAGCTTGGTATATACGGCCTGAATACATAGAGGCCCACGGTGTCGCCAAGGCCCAATTGAAGAACTCGAGTAACCTACGGACTCTCGATTGCTTGAAGAACAAAAAGAAGCTAGAGATAGAAAGTTCAACGGGGAAAACCCTAACCTGTAACCGACTCGACCTGCTACTCGAGACCTGGCCTATCGATATAAAGGCTAGGAGGGGCGACGAGGAGGACACACGCAACCCTAGTTTCCGCAACCCTCGCCAGATTGCATCTGCGCACCATTGTAATCCTCGATTCCTTTGATAATTCCACGAGCAGACAAGCAGGAGTAGGGACCTCTACGAGGCCTGAACCTGGGTAAATCTTCGAGTCCCCTGTGTGCTTGTTTGCTAGCCGATAGATGTCTCCAGCGCTCCCTCCTTCTCCAAAACCCAAGTCCATAACAATGGGCATTGATGAGTTAAACCCTCGTCAATTGGCGGCGTCTGTGGGTATTGGGAGTGCTGATGTTGCGGCTTCTTCGACCCCATCAACCGCGATCTACAACTCCGCAACAGCGGAGATTCGCGAGCTCTTCGGCATGTTCGACTTCACCGTCCACACGCGAGCCACTCGCCCGACTTTCAAGTCCATAGGCGACGGAATCAGCCTGGCGACCGGGAGCTTCCGCTTCCAAGTTGGTCAGATGGGGACGCTTTGCATGCTTGACCAGCCGACGGTACCATCGATTGCTCTAGCATCGTGGTTCCCTCCATCAACCGGCACCCTTAGCGAGCTCAATGCCTCGACAACAGTCGAGAACACGGTCAGCGACAACAGTCGCGACTCTGATCTGAGCGATCTGGCAACTGAAGATGGAGCCTACGGCTCCGGATCTGAAAGTTGCGGGAGCAGCAGCTTCCCCAACCACTTCATGTGTGCCGTCATCAACGCGGGCGACATCTCCGCCAATCGCGACAACACGGGCAACCGTGGCAACGAAACCGACCTGCCTAACGGTGGCATACCCAATGGCGGACTACCGCCCAACGGAGGCAACGGCGCCCCCGTCAACAATGGAGGAGCAATCGAACCTCCAACCATGATAAACGAGCAAACTGGCGAACGCGTCGTGATCAGGCTCAATGATCTCGAGTGGGCCCGTTGCCGCGAAGCCCTACGAGGCCATCCTCTACCTTTTAGTTCCCCGCAAGAACTGCTGGTGGGCTACCACTGGCTCTTGAAGGAGGAATACAAGCGCCAACTATAGACAATCGCGCAACTCGAGGCACAAAAAGAGGCGGCTGATGAATCAAGCCTCCGACAAGCCGGGCTCTCCTCCCACGGAGGATCCTCCTCAAAGGGCAATGAGTACATCGCAAACAAGAGGCGATCTCACATGGCCCATCTCACCGAGCAAGAGCGCATAGAAGCTACAAAAGTCCTCGACTTGAGCTCTATGACAGTCGATACACGGGGCAATGTGGTCCCCAAGACGCCGTAGGCTGCGGTGACAGCAGCCACCATGTACCTCCTCAACAACCAGCCGCCAGCTGGAGATCCCCGAGCTGCCATGCACCGATCCACGATCGCGGGATTGGGAATAATCGAGGCCGCCCTCGACAAGGAGCCAACACCGGAGCCGAAAAAAGGCAAAGCGCTAGCAAAGCGCTACTCCTCGCTCTCATCCAGCGACGACAGTCACGGCCTGTCTTGACGCCGCTACTCACGGCGACACGACCATGACTATGATGCACGCAACGACCTCACATAGTGCAAGATCGACAAATCAAGGTAGCGACGTGCTCGGTCGACTGACTCAGAAGTCGAAGATGTGGAGCTCTGTGGCGCTAGATGCTTCAGCAGGGCCATCAGGCAAAAGCAAATGCCCAAGGGGTTTAAACTACCATCGGAGAACCCAAAGTTTGACGGCCTACAGGACCCGAAGATCTGGTTGGAGGACCACATCTCATCCGTCAGGCTTCACGGCGGAACTCGAATTACGGCCATGCAATGCTTGTAGCTATAGCTGCAGGGCGCCGCCCGCACCTGGCTTAACAACCTCCCATGTAGATCCATTCGCAATTGGGAAGAGCTGGTATACAGCTTCGTGCACAGATTCAAGGGCACATACAAATGGCCCGCATCAATCGAAGAGCTGAGATGCTGTCAGCAAAGATCGGGCGAATCGCTACCTCCTACATCCAGAGGTGGTCCATCATCAAGAACTCCGCAGAGAACATCTCGGAGGATCGCGCGATTGACGCATTCCACGACGACGTATGCCACATAGAGCTCAGGGAGGAGCTGGGTCACTCGAAGCCCAAAACCATCAACCACCTGATGGAGATCGCGAATCGCTGGGCAGATGGAGAGGATTCGGTGAAGAATTGCGTTCACTCCGATGACGAGGTAGAACTCGAACACAGACGTGACCGCCGAAGCAAACGCCGCATGCGCATCTACGATGACCGCGGCGACGTCAACATGGTTGCAGCCGGCTACATCGACAAACGCGACGACAACAGCAATAGTGGCTACCGCAGCGGTGGATACCGCCACTCCGGAAAGGCCACACAAGTGTGGCAACGCCGCAATCGCGATGAGGCACCCGCAACATCCATTGAAGACAAGCTGTCCGGGCCATCCACCGTGCACTTCTACATCGACAAGCATGATGGAAAGAAGAAGTCCAGCCACCTCCTCAAGGACTGCCGCGAGTTCCTCAAGCTACATGAGGGACTAGTTCGGATGAATCGCAATGCAGTCGAAAGGGGCTACGGAGCCGCTCCAGGTGCCGTGGCACATGGCGCTTCGCCACCACCACCTGGACTACCCCCGAATGCAGCTGCGCCAGACCAGCACCAGGGAGGCGAACCATACCCACGGGCCATGGGTACCATGATGATCCAAAAGGGACGCCCCTCGAATAGGGTGCAGAAGGCCATCACTCCCAAGTCAACTTGGCCACAAACTCGCCACCATCTACCACTGAGTACCTCAGCGGAAGCGAGTCCTGTATCATCTTCGACAAGCGCGACCATCCGCCCCAAGTACCTTGTCTAGGCCATTGTCCCCTCGTACTCGAGGCGTAAATCGGATGTTTCAACATGAGCCACGTCTTCATGGACGGCGGAAGCGGCATCAACCTTATATTCGCAAGTACCTTGCGAGCAATGAGGATCCCTCTGACTTGCTTAGAGGCCTCAGACACAACATTCCACGGCATCGTCCCAGGCAAGGGCGTGTATCCCCTTGGCAAAATCAACCTCGACGTCATCTTAGGCACGCCGAAAAACTTTCGGCGCGAGCGCATCGACTTTGAGGTCGTCGACTGGCCCTCACAATACCACTGCATCCTTGGACGTGTCGCGTTCGCTAGGTTCATGGCAGTGCCACACTACCCCTATCTACAGATGAAGATGTCAGGCGCTAATGGCGTCATCACAATCAACGGGAGCTTCGAGAGATCCGATAGTTGTGACAGGGAATTCAACAGAATCTCCAAGTCCTTCGGCATGCAGGAAGAACTGGCGAGACTAAAGGAGTCGACAGACAACAGTCTGCCTCCCCTAAGCCGGCCAAGTTCTCCCGATCTATCTTTCGACTCATCGGTGCACACAAAGAAAGTTCAGGTCCACCCATCGGATCCCGCCAAGACGTCCGTCATCACCAACAACTTGAGTCCCGCATAGGAACTCGCGCTCGTCGAATTCCTCCGTGAGCACTGGGAAATTTTCGCCTGGTGTCCAGCGGACATGCCAGGGGTTCCCAGGGAATTCGCAGAGCACACACTCAACGTCAACCCAGACGCAAGGCCAGTCAAGCAAACAATCCGGCGATTATCTGAGCCAAGAGCAAAGGCAGTCGGAATGGAGATCAACAGACTCCTCGACGCCAAATTCATACGCGAGATCAAGGAAAGCACTTGGCTCGCCAACATGGTGCTAGTGCCAAAAAAGGACACGGACATTCTGCGAATGTGCATGGACTTCACTTCTTTGAATAAGCATTGTCCGAAGGACCACTTCCCACTACCACGAATCGACCAGATCATCGACTCCATCGCGGGGTGCGAGCTACTCTGCTTCCTCGACGCCAACTCAGGCTATAACCTGATTCGAATGAAGGAAGAATATCAAGAAAAAACAGCGTTTACAACGCCTTTTGGTGTGTTCTGCTACAACATAATACCCTTCGGGCTAAAGAACGCAGGAGCCACCTACCAGCGGTGCATGCAGGCTTGCCTCAAGAACTAACTCGGTCGCAATATTCAAGTCTATGTCGACAACATAGTAATCAAGACCAAAGAGGAAGCCTCACTAATCGATGATTTGTGCGAAACCTTCGCCAATCTCGATCGCTACCGGATCAAGTTGAATCCGGACAAGTGCGCCTTCGGCGTACCATCTAGGCAACTACTTGCGTATCTTATCTCCGCGAGAGGGATCGAGGCGAACCCGAAGAAAATAAAAGCCATACTAGCCATGGAGAAGCCAAAAAACATAAGGGGCATCCAGCAACTAGCTGGGCGGATCGCGGCTCTCAGTCGATTTATTAGTCGGATGGGTGAAAAGGCACTGCCCTTCTACCAACTCCTCCGCAAAGCTGACAAGTTCGAGTGGGCAAATGAGGCGCAAGAAGCATTCGAAGACCTCAAGCGCCTGCTATCCACCTCGCCAGTACTGCTATACATCTCCGCCACCAACCAGGTGGTCAACACAGTGCTCGTAGTCGAACAAGCCGAAGAAAACAAGGTCCACGGGGTACAGCGACCAGTCTACTACCTCAGCGAGGTACTCACGCCAACAAAGCAGCGGTACCCGCACTACCAGAAATTGGCGTACGGCGTCTTCATGACGGCTCGGCGACTGCGCCACTACTTCAAGGAACACCCAATCGTAGTAGTCAATGCTGCCCCGCTTGGGCACATCCTCAACAATCCCGACGCCACCGGACGAGTCGCACTTTGGGGAATCGAACTGTCTCCACGAGACATCACATATGAAAAATGTGACGCAATCAAGTCGCAAGTTCTCCCTGACTTCCTCGTGCACTGGATGGAGAACCAGCTCCCAGAAAAACCGGATATGTCCTACCTCTGGACAATGCACTTCGATGGATCCAAGCGGAAGGACGGAGCTGGTGCAGGTGTCATACTGACATCGCCCCAGGGGGACAAGCTGAAATATATCCTGCGAATGCAGTTCACCGCCTCCAGCAACGAAGCTGAATATGAGGCCCTCCTACACGGGATGAGGATGGCAAAAGCCTACGGCGCCAAAAGGCTCATAATATATGGCGACTCCAAGCTGGTCGTCAACCAGACAATGCACAAGTGCGACGCACTGAACGACAACTTGATCGCCTACCGCGACCTCTACGACACACTCGAAGGGGAATTCGACGGCTACGAGCTGCGGCACATAGGTCGCGAAAGCAACGAAGAGGCGGATGCACTCGCCAACATAGGCTCTACCTGCGCCCCCATACCACCTAGGATATTTCTCGAGCGCATCTACGAACGCTGCATCAAGCAAAAGGCCGCAGAGAAGAAAACAAGCGCAACAACGGACTCGGGGGCTACGCCGCCCAATGAGACAATGGCACTCGATGACTTGGAGCTGGACACATGACTCGAAGGACCAATGAGCGTCATGATGATCGAGCAATCCTGGACTCAACCGTACATCACGTACCTTCTCAGCAAGAGGCTACCGAACGATCCGACTGATGCACGGCACATCGCGCGGCAATCCAAGGCATTTGCTGTTATCAACGGTGAACTATACAAGAGCAGCATCACATGAGTACTCCAACGATGCGTCTCCACGACCGATGGAAGAGCTGTCCTCCTCGACATCCATGAGGGGACTTGCGGGCATCATGCCGGCAGTCGCGTCCTCGTTGCCAAAGCTCTACGAGCTGGATTTTACTGGCCTACCGCCATGCGCGACGCCAAGGCATCATCCAGAAATGCAAGGTGTGCTAGAGATTCACGGACAAGCCGCACACACCTGGCGCAGAGTTTCGGCCAATTCCATTGGCCTGACCCTTTGCGCAATGGGGACTCGACATGGTCAGCAAACTCCCAAGGTCCTCACAAGGAGGATACGTCTACCTCTTGGTCGCAGTCGACAAATTCACCAAGTGGATAGAGGCCATGCCGGTGACTAACCAGTCAGGAGCAAACGCAGTCAAATTCTTCGAGTCCATCGTCTACCGCTTCGGAGTGCCACACAGCATCATCACGGGCAACAGGACAAACTTCACATCCAAAGAGTTCCAAGAATTTTGTGAGAATCTGGGAATCAACGTTAGCTATGCCTCTGTGGCACATCCTCAGACCAACGGTCAAGTCGAAAAAGCTAACGGGCTCGTCTGCGGCGGCATCAAGAAGCGACTCCAAAGGCCACTCGAACATGCCGTGGGTTGCTGGCCAGACGAGCTACAATCCGTACTCTAGAGCCTGCGCACAACTCCAAACAGCGCCATAGGATATACCCCATTCTTCATGGTGCACAGGGCTGAAGCGGTGCTACCCGCCGAAGTACGATACAAAGCACCATGTGTGGTCGCTTAAAGCGAGCAGGAGTCAGCCATGGCACACAAAGACTCCGTCGACCTCCTTGACGAGGCAAGGGAAATCGCCGCGGAAAGATCAACGATCTACTAGCAGAACCTGCGCAACTACCACAGTAGGAGGCTACGCCCCAGATCCTTCGTCGAAGGTGACCTGGTCCTGCGACTGAGCAAGGACATCTCAAGCTCGAGTCCCCCTGGGAGGGACCATATGTGATTACAGAAGTAATCCCAGGTGGCGCCTATCGCCTTCAAGATTTAGAGACAGGAGTCGCATACTCCAACCCCTGGAACATCGCGCAGCTACGACGCTTCTACCCCTAGTCGTTTTTACTTTTACATTGCAAATAAAGCTACTCAGCCAAGGCTACTTAGCGACACATTGTACTTCGTACTATCCCGTGAATAAATAAAGCTAAGTGCCCCAAAACTCTGTGTTTTCCTTTATTTTTTCGCAACTTATCCATTTGGGGGCTGCGCCACCCTATACACATATGTTCTACGAACTACAACGCGATATCCCGAGTAGCTGGCACACCAATCGAAACCCTTGACAAAACATCAACCCAGTTGCAGCGCACCTGACAGGTTGACAAGGGACGGAGATAAACACATTGTCAGGCTAATGAAAAGGAGTCGCATAGTGCAACTCACTCACAAAAAATACACGCTGAGAAGCTCTTTATACATCATCGACAATCAATTATACACAACATATCTATGAACTTTACAACATTGGTACACTTATGTGCAGGATACAAACTAAGCTACTATTGCAACAAGATAATGTTGGTTTGCTCCTCGAAGAAGCCGACAATCTCCTCTGCTGGGCGATCCACCGCCTGATAATGCGGCACCATATTCCAAGCAGAGCCCGCTGGTGGCGTAGGTGGTCTAGCCGCAATTGCCACAACGTCTACATCAGGCCTATGTAGTCGCACCAGCGACAGAGCGGCCTTGGCACCAGCCACCGACTACTGTCTTATACACTCGCGAACCGCAATCAGGTCTTGGAACTTGGCAAGGAGGGCCACCAGGCTCGATGGCACAACATCCAGCGGAAACATCGTCCGATAAATGTTCTTCAAGCACGATTGCGACTTCTTCAGGAAGTGCAGCACTCGCGACGCACGATCCTGCAGGGTTGCCAATGCGATTGCACGATCATGATCCACCCAGAAATATCCTCTCTCTTGAAGCTGCTCTTGGGTCAGATCGTTCATGCGAATATCAATCCTATCCTTCTCATCCTGTGGATGGCGCGCGGTGACAAGTATACAAGGCAAAAGCGGAAGTATGAGGACAGCACACCATTGTGAGTGACTACAAGTAAACGATAAGAGTAAGAAAGCTAACATTTAAATTGGTCGCCCAACTGCGTCACCTCCCCCAACAGATATTGTTCTTGGGTGGTGGCATTCTCTGCCTTCGATTTCCATACATCCGCATTACTGCGGAGTATAGGCAATTCACGCTCCAACTACTTCACGCGATCACGGAGTCGCGAGATCAGAGACAGCTCATCCACCCTTGAGCGCGGTGGTGCCAAAGTGTCATCAAGGGGTGGCGAATCTTGAGGTTCCCTCAAAGGATCACTTGATGTGCCCTATCACAAGCCAATCAAGAAGCAATAAGAAGACCAAATCGATCCGCAGATAAAAGATTCGAGTGCATTCAAGATTATCAAAAGTATCAGCAGATACGCTTGCCAAAAGGCATGTTTTCGACAAAAGACATAATATATCTAACTATTACAAAGCTACTGAGGAGAAACAGGTTTCTTCAACTTGGACTTTGGCTTTGGGGGCCTCATCGAGTCCGTGGCAGTATCATATGCCACTGACTTTCCGCCGGCCCCTGAGGCCGCGGCCTTTGCTGCTTTCTTGGCTCGCTGTAGCTCCTTAGAGTACTTTGCAACGGTGTTGATCAGCTGTGGCCCATATTTGCCACAAGAAGGTGCAAAAGGAGCAAAGACCACCTGCTGGCCGTCCGTGCTGATGGGCA
Source organism: Avena eriantha (assembly GCA_910589775.1). NCBI lineage: Eukaryota > Viridiplantae > Streptophyta > Magnoliopsida > Poales > Poaceae > Avena > Avena eriantha. The sequence goes on along the minus strand of OU342741.1, from coordinate 6,282,213 downwards.
TCGCCCTTGAGACTGCTGTAGGATCAACTTCGACTCCGTGGGCTTGCACCACCGCGAGTGACATTGATGCACCAGCCGAACGAAGCGAGTTCTTGAAGCCCGTAGGAACGCCTCCGACAAGTGACTCCACCAGCTCATCAAGATTTTCAATCAACTCAGCCTTGGGTGTCATCTCCTCCCGAAAACAGCTGAGCACGCCTTTAGCCTTGGCGAGCATACCCTGCATAGCAGCGCTGCGGTCTTCGACTACCGAGACAGCACCCACCAATGCATCATCACGACGAAGCGCCTCTTCATCAAAGCTCAGACCACTGGCATCTACACAAGAATCAAGCATTGGCACGACGTTAGCAGCAAATAGCAACATCGAAGGCAAATGAAAAATAGGCAGTTAGTCACAAGGCAGACCAACAAAATACCTGAGAGAGCCTTGGCAATCGAAGAAAGCTGTTCTTTGAACATCTTCTCCCTAGATGCAACGGTGGCACGCAGACCCTCTTCGCGCTTTTACGCCTAGTCACGCGCCGCGATTGCCTCATCGCGACTCTTCATAGCCACGGCGAGCGTCTTTTCCATGGTGGCGGCGTCGCGAAGAAGGGCATTATGTTCAGCTACAAAATAAAACAAAAAGATAGACTATCAGTCGACTACATAACAACGACGCAGAAGAAGAAGAAGTAACAGGCACTTACTTTCCACCATGCGATGGCGCGTATCCAGCATTGCATGCTGGCGACCCATCGCAAGCACCTGCTCCGCCAGGTGAGCAGCTTCCTTCACAAGGAGCTATCGAAAAAAGAAAAAAAACAACGGATCAGCAGATGACATAGATAAAAATCGACTGCAACACCAGAAAATAGAGATACTACACTTACATGATCCTCCAATGACTCCGAAGTCGATTAATGAGCAGTCATCCGAGCAACCATCCGATGCTCCCCATCGTGTGGAGAGCTTGATGAGTTATGCTCGGAGTGGGCCGCCAATGGAGGAGAAGGAGCACGCTCAACTTCTTTCTTGGCCTTGGAGGTCGTGAGTCCAAATTCATTCAAAAATTGGACATCGCTAGAAGATGACGACGCCTGCTGACTGCAAGACCAAACCAGCAGCAAGAAGAGACAACTCCAAAAGAAGGACCACAAAGGAAGACTCGAATACTTACCAATCAAACTTATCAAAGTCAAAGGTTTGATTCCCCGACTCTGACGACGATTCCTTCGGTAGCCGCATCTTCTTGCGAGAGGACGGCACCACAGAACTCATAGGAACGGCAAGGATTAGCGACTCCGCGCCAATGCCTGCACCTTCTGGAGTCGAAGGAGACAATGCATCCGAATCTTTGCTGGGCGAACGCTTGCGAGTATGCGGACTACTCGACTCGGGGGCTTCCTCCTCCACATCAGATGGGACTGTCGACTCCGACTCGTCCTCTTCCAAAGCTTCACGAGGAATAATCCCCTCGGGAAGAGGGGAATATAGGGGATACCGCCCAATCCTGCATATAGGAAACAAATTTAACACAAAGTCAAGCAAAGGCAAATGAGCAATCGACAAACAAATCTACTACGTAGCACAACCGTACCTCAGGAGGAGGGTTAGAAGCATCGAACAAAGGAACGACTGGCTCACTGGGGAGCACATCCTTGACGGTGTACTTGGTGACCAGTAGAACCCTTTTGTCTACCTCACTCGTGGACATGCCATCGGCAGACACGCGAGTGACATCGTCCACGCTAGCCCACTAGAACATGGGGTGGACTCCGGCCTACAGAGGCTGGACGCGATGGCGCAGCCATGTGCGAATGAGGGCGCAACCTCCTTCCCCTTTTCCCATGCGACTCTCGAGGTCGCAGACGTGCTCGTACAGCACATCTGTCTTCGTGGACTCGCCGGGCATGATCACATTCTTCCAGGAGCGCCTCCTCTTGCACGGCGTCGCGGGGTCGAAGGGCGCGAGTCCGAAGTGGTCCCCGTTGGCCTTCTGGTCGCGGATGTAGAACCACTTGTCCCAACACCCTTGGACGGACATCATCAGCTTGATGTCGAAGTAAGTGGAGGATGGATCGATGTGGATTCCGCAGCCACCTACATTGTAGACTACGAAGCCAGTCGCCGATTGGCACTTCAACTTGAAGAGGCGCTTGAAGAGGCCAAAATGCGGCTCGATTCCGAGCCAGCACTCACAGAGGGTAATGTAGTAAGCTACATGGAGGATGGAATTGGGGGACAGCTGATGGAGCTGGAGCCTGTAAAAACAAAGAAGGCCCCTGAAGAAAGGATGCAGGGGCAACGAGAGGCAGCGGATGATGAATGCTAGGAACATCACCCGAAAACTGGCAGGAGGATAGGGGATTACCTCGCCGCCAGGGACGCACGCGTCGGCCACTGCGGAGGACAAAACTCCGTCTTGGCGAAGAAGACGAAGTTCTGAGGACTTGATCACAGAGAGACGCCACGCGCCATTTATGACGCGAGTGCCCACGCCCTTCTTCTTTCCGCTGTCAGCGGAGCTCGTGCCTGCAGCGGCGGAGCCGCCCTTCTTCTTCATCGCAGCAGTGGCAGTAGCAGAATCGGCGGCAGCACCTCCCTTTTTCTTCCCCATTCCGCGGCAGCGATGTGACCGGAGGAAGTAGCTGGGAAATACGCGGAGCTAGTCCAGCGCCGCGAAGGAAAAGGAGCGCAAAGAAGCAGAGGAGCAGCGGCAATGGCGATGGAAGCAAAGGATGAAAAGAAGTAGATGTGAATTTTACCGTCGCCGCATTGCTACTTAACCCCCTGGATGATGCAATCCAACGGCTCAGAAAAACCGTACTAGACATGTGGCGTTCATCGCGCTTGACCCGTGGAGGAGCTGAAGCGCGAACCATCCCCCACTACTCCCATTACGCGCAAAAATCGAGGAGGAGCAGTTAAAATAAAGATTACACACGCCCGGTCAAATCAGAGTCAGGGAATGGGACCCACCGCTCGTCACGTCTCGTCAAACTCGCTCACGCGGGCAAGTGAGGTCATGAAATCGTCAGCACTGACGTCATCAAAACTACGCAGCAGAAGACTTCGACTAATTTAGTCCTTTCTCGAGTCTTCGACTGCACCAAGCACTCGGGGGTTACTCCCATAGGGAGCGCTAGTCGTGCACCCTACGATTTTTTCTTCTTTTGCAGGAACATGGACAATCAAAACAAACCCAACCACTCGAAACACGGTTCGACTATGGACATGGGTTACTACCATAGGGAGTGCCGGAAGCAAATTCGACTGAAACAAGCAAGCAAAAGATGACAGCAGTCGCAAAAGTTCTTTAGTCCCTGCCTGAGTCTTCGACTCAACCAGGCACTCGGGGGCTACTCCCATACGGAGCGCTGGTCGCGCACCCTATGATTATTTGTACAAAGTACTGTGTGTTGATAACATCTACACTCGAATCTTATGGCGACACCGCCTCATGACTTTTCCCTACAAAGAGACTAAGTCTCCTGGTTCACCCGAATCGTCTCCGCGATGATAAAATTTTGGATGCCGCGCTTACAGCGTGAAGATAAGACCTGAATAAGGCCTGGCAACGCATTAGCTGCACATTACCAGAAATATATCCGTGCCTACAGGTACGATGAACATGCCTTGACGGACGCGTCGGGTGCTCGCACCCATATACTGGAATTCGACTCCTATAAGACCTCCGCGGCTTGAGTCGAATTACACCAGCACTTTTCCAGATTCGAGTCCGGGGACTCGAGTTCGAGTAGATGGTGTTGTTTTACCCTAAGGTAGTTAACTGATACTGATACATCGGTTAAATCAGGCACGCACATCAACAATCCCTATGACATAAACAGAGCAGTCGAAAAACATACTCAGCCATGCACTCGAAAGGCTTCATAAAGTCTCCAGTCAAATCTATGATTCTACTGGACACTCGGGGGCTACTGACATGGGTATACCCTACAGGTACTCGATCTTGGTATATATGGCCTGAATACATAGAGGCCCACGGTGTCGCCAAGGCCCAATTGAAGAACTCGAGTAACCTACGGACTCTCGATTGCTTGAAGAACAAGAAGAAGCTAGAGATAGAAAGTTCAAAGGGGAAAACCCTAACATGTAACTGACTCGACCTGCTACCCGAGACCTGGCCTATCTATATAAAGGCTAGGAGGGGGCAACGAGGAGGACACGCGCAACCCTAGTTTCCACTACCCTCGCCAGATTGCATCTGTGCACCATTGTAATCCTCGATTCCTTTGATAATTCCACGAGCAGACAAGCAGGAGTAGGGACCTCTACGAGGCCTGAACCTGGGTAAATCTTCGAGTCCCCTGTGTACTTTTTTGCTAGCCGATAGATGTCTCCAGCGCTCCCTCCTTCTCAAAAACCCAAGTCCATAACAATGGGCATTGATGAGTTAAACCCTCGCCAATATTCAAGAAGTAAATTCATGGTAGCACCAAAAGGTTTCAGCCCCGCTCCAAAAGTATGCCATTTATAAGTCATATGGGGTCTACATAAACATTTGCAGCTATCATCCTGGAGCGACTCAGCCTACTTTGGCATACCGAGCCTCGATCAATTAAGGCCCAGTTAAGGCTTGTTTCGTGGCCTTATAAGACGTGGGGACATACTTTCCCTTTTCACTAATTGTTTTTGGACATAAACTTTCATATAGCTACTAAATTTATAGAATTGAGTGTTGATTTTTGCCCTTAGATATGTAATAAGCCTGCCCATGTGTTACTAGCTTTGGGTATGGGTATGTATCATAACAATCACACTTTGTGTTTGTCAGAATATCCAAATGATGGAACGTGTATTGTGGCCGGTGATATTGCCGTGTCTTAATGGAATGCATGTGTTACGGTAAAAAAAGAGGAAAGAAGGAACATTCTTCTCAAAACACAAAGCTATAGGAGGTGTGTATGTATAAAGATAGTAACAGTACTAATAACTATAGTACATAAATGATGCTACGAAATAAGCGCCGCTACATATGGATTATAACGTGAAAGCCAATACTAATTAAAAAATCATGGTAGGGCTCATATAAAGTGATTCTAGCTAGCCACTAAAACCAGCGTACTAACACTTAAATGTTGAACCACGATGCAAAAAAAATGGAATGACAATACCCCAGAAAGATCCATGAGTCAATCAAGGGACATAACAATGAGCCTATCACACCTAAACTAGGCCTAAACCAAATCGACACATGTCGCACACTATCCCAACCATCTTTGGGAAGGCTGATAAGTCCCACAGTCTCACCTTCATTTGGATGCAGGTTGCAACGCTTAATCTAAGGGTATTATGTTCCGTGAAACAACCGGTATGATGTTTACACATAGTTTTTCCTCATGAATGGGAACAATGTGCCATCATGAGCCATGCATCCGTGTTTATTCATCAGCTTGTCAATGATCAGATATTTGAGACCGAGAAATAGAGAGTTGTCACCCAGGCTGTTAATCGGCCTCTAAATGACGACCCCTGGAGGTCCAGCAGAGCTACAATCGTGTTAAAAATGTAGACTCGAGTGATAGAATATAGGCGTAGGTTAGTCCCATTTTGAGCGTAGCGAATGACTTCAGGCTCTTCGCCATGGGAAACCCCATGCCATACATCGTAATTATGATCATCAAGCATTTGCTATCAGCCGATCGAGCAAGGAACCACATGCCTGACTGATGATTCAAGAAAGGTGTTGGGATTACAAACAAAAACTCCTTGTTTCCCGCACCATCCGAATTGGAGACAAAGAGTTTGTTAGTGGCATACATATTATAATACCAGAATTCTTCATTGTTCATGCTCATGGTCAGAATAGGAAAATACTGACAATAATATTACTCAATAAATTAACAATATTATTAATTGCATTTCTTATTCCACCATTCTAGATATTTGGATTTCTTGCTTATCTTACTTTCCTAGTTGTTCCAAGTTTCGAAAGAGGGACCAATCATTCAGTTATATGAAAAAAATGAGGAACTCTTTGGATCATAGGAACACATGAATGAGAAAAAAATAGAGGAATGTGGTAGGTTTGCAGGTGCAAATCAGAGGATTCTAAAACACATAAAAAGTGCAGGAATAGTCATATGGATGGAAGACATGAAAAACAAAATAAACATTCCGCGACCCTAGGGGATTTTGTCTTAAAAAGAGCTTGGAATGGATGTTCAAATCCTGTGGGATTGAGGCATAGGAATGTGGCATTGCCTATTTGGATTCAAGGATTTTCAAAGGAATTTTGGAGAAATTTAACCATAGGTTTTTTCCTAAGGAATCCCATTGGATCAAAGGAATAATACCTCCAAAATTCATATGGATTCCACTCGTACACTCCAACCCCATAGGAATTTCAACATACACTTTTTTTGACAAAAATGTTGGCATTCACACTTTTTTTGACAAAAATGTTGGCAACACCACTTTTTATTGATATAGAGGCATGCACACTTGAATCATATAGGATTAGATATCTACATGATTTTGGATTGAGTTTAGTGTTTGATTGCACATGAATGATAGCAAAAACTTAAGATCGGCGATTTTTGTGCACCAACATCACTGAGATAAAAAGTCCAAGCTCACCCTAGAATGCTCGATGCTGGGTCTCCAACAAGGCATGTTGATGGCCCATCACTGTAATCTGTTCGACGAGGCGAATAGATTCCTTCACAATAGGCTGCAAGAAGATATGCATCAACATCAACCTAATTTCGACTGACTTAGTCAGGAAAACTTACATGATCCTCCAGGGACTCCGAAGTTTCCTTCTACATAGGTGTCCGGGCAACCATTTGGTGCCCCCAGTATGGGAAGAACTCGAAGAATTGGCACAGGAGGTGGCCACCACCTGGGGACAATGCGACTGTTTTGCCACATCCTTTTCTTTGGAGTCCACGGCTCCAAACTCCTTCACAAAGCGGCAGTCATTAGACGACGATGATGCGGTTTTGCTACAACATAAACATACAAGAAAAACTTCAGAAAAAGAGATTTCAGGACATAAGGACAAATCAACAGAGGAACATACTTACCAGTCGAAGTCATCGAGGTCGAAGAAGTCCTTAGACACCTCCTTCGGTGTCCTCAGCTTCTTCCATGGTGGAGGAGCCACGGCGCGCACAGGCACAACGGGAATTGGCTCCTCTACCTCAGTCGAAGGACCCTCCGGCGCCGTCGGCGAATATGCATCTGAGTCCTCGCTTCGGGAGCGCTTGCGAGTCTAGTTCCCCGCTGGACTCAGGGGATTCCTGCTCTTCCACCATGGGAATGGTGGAGCCCGTCTCATCCTCCTCTTCCGCTTTGCAAGGGATCACTCTGTCTAGCTGAGGAGGCAGCACAATGGTCACCTTCCAGTCCTGGAACAAGAGGTAGCTCCAGCATAAAGGAAAATCTAGCATGCAATCGAAAAACAAGAAGAGATAACAAGACAGCCACCTCAGGCGGAGGGCGACTCGTGCAGAACGGAGGCACGACTGAGTCACGAGGGAGTTTCTCCTTGACTATGTACTTGGTCAACATGCAAAACCTCCTGTCTACTTCACCTGAAGAAATATTTCTCGGGAGACGCGGGTGACATCATTAACACCAGTCCAGCAGTACATCGGATGCGCCCTAGCCTGCAACGGCTGCACTCGACGACGCATCTAGGTGCGAATGAGGTCAACATCGCCCATTTCCTTCCCCAGGCGCAGTTCAAGGTCACAGACACGCTTGTACAGAACTTCAGTTTATTCGGCTTCACCGGGCATCACCGTGTTCTTCCATGACCTCCTCCTCTTGCACTCCGCCTTTGAATCAAAAGATGAGAGTCCGAAGTGTTCGTCGTCGGCCTTCTGGTCACGGATATAGAACCATTTCTCCTCCACCCTTGGACAGATGCATTGAACTTCATGGAGAAATATTCGACATTGAGGTCTACATGGATCCCGCAGCCTCCTATATTATAGACTATCAACCAAGAGCCCAACTAGCGCTTCAATTTGAAGAGGTTTTTGAAAAGGCCAAAGTGTGGATTGATTCCGAGCCAACACTCGCAAAGGGTGATGTAGAAAGCAATGTGGAGAATGGAGTTGGGGGTCAGCTGATGGAGCTGGAGCCCGTAGAAGCAGAGTAACCCTCGCACAAACTTGTGGAGGGGGAGAGAGAGGCCACGGATGACAAATGCGAGAAACATTACCCGAAATCCAGCAGGGGGATCGGGGATTACCTCGTCGTCGGGCATCCAGCAGCCATCTTTAGTAGCAGGGAGAGCGCCATCCTGGCACTAGTTGAAGAGCTCCGTCTCCTTGATGGCGGTCTGCTGCCACGATCCATTCGTGACGTGCGTGCCCGCGTCTTTCTTCTTGGCAGCAGCAGCAGTACCGGCGCCCGTAGTGGCAACACCCTTCTTTTTGGCTGCAATGGTGGCGGTCGTAGATCCAACAGCGGAGGCGGCCTTCTTCTTCCCTATCTTGCGAGTGCGGTGTGAGCGCAGAAAGTAGCTCAGGAAGGTATTGAGGTTGTCCAGCGCGGCAATGGAGGCGCGAGCAATGGAACAGCAGAGAGCAGCAATGGAGGCAGAGCGCGAGGGAGAAGATGAGTTGTGGGGGGGGGGGGGGGGAAATTACAGCACGGGAAATCCCTACTTAACCTCAACACAGATGCAATCCAACGGCCAGAAGTGTAGTAATCAGACGTGTGGCACAAATCAAGATGGACACGTGGTGAGGCAAGCAGTGAACCGTTGCCCCACTTTTCCCATTACACGCGAGAATCAAGGAGATGCAGTTAAAACCGAAGATTACGCACGCCTGGTCAAATCCAAGTCAGAAATGGGGCCCTACTTTCATCACGTCCCGTCAAAACCTCTCACGCGGGCAACTGAGGTCATCTCATCGTCAGCACTGACGTCATCCACTACAGCAGGAGCATCTTCTGACTAATCTAGTCCTCACTCGACTCTTCGACTCGACCAAGCACTTGGGGGATACTCCTAACAAGAGCGCTGGCCACGCACCCAAAAATTTACACGGACGTAGAAACTTTTCGACAAAACAACTATACTTGAAAACCCCTCACTCGAATCAACAATTGAATTGCGGACTCGGGGTTACTCCCATAGGGAGCGCTGGAAGCACATTCAACTGAAACAAGAAAAATACGACAGCTGTCGAAATCATTCATAGTCCCTACTTGATTCGATGTCTCGAATAGGCACTCGGGTGCTACTCCCATAGGGAGCGCTGGCCGCACACCCTATGATTTTTCTTTTTCTACATGTGTGTTAACCGCGTCCACACTCGCAAGCGCTGGTGACTCCGCCTCATATTTTCCCTACAAGGAGACTGTGTCTCCTATGTCACCCAAATCGTCTCCGCGATGACAAAATTCGGATGCCACGCTTGCAGCGTGAAGATAGGACCTAAAAAGGCCTGATAATGCAAATGGTACGCTCTACCAGAAGTAATCCGTACCTACAGGTACGATGAAATAAAGCCTAGATGGACGCGTCGAGTGCTCACACTTATATACTAAGATTCGATTATGTAAGACCTTCGTTGCATGAGTCGAATTATGCCATCACTTTTCCGAATTCGAGTCCGAGGACTCGAGTTTGAGTAGATTGCGCAGTTTTGCCCGAAGGCAGTTAACTAATCCCGATACACCGGATGAATCAGGCACGTATACCGACAATACCTACGATACAAATTAGAGCACTCGAAAACATGCTCGATTATACACTCGAAGGCTTCATAAGTCTCCACTCGAATATGTGATTCAACTGGACACTCGGGGGCTACTGACATGGGCGTATTCTATAGGTACCTAAGATCAGCATATACGGTCCAGCCCAGAAGAAGCCCACGATGTCATTAAGGCTCAGTCGAAATTCGAGTGACCTGGGAGACTTCGACTCCTTACAGAACACAACAAATACAAGATAGAAGTTTAAAGGGGAAACCCTAATATGTAACCGACTCGGCCTTTTATCACGAGACCTAGCCTATCTATATAAAGGCTAGGAGGGGGCGGCGAGGAGGATATCCGCAACCCTAGTTTCCACACTATCGCCAGATTGCATCTGCGCATCCCTATAACTTTTGACTCCTCGATAATTCCAATAGCAGACAAGCAGGAGTAGGGACCTCTACGAGGCCTGAACCTGGATAAACCCTGTGTCACCTGTGTGCTTGTTTGCTAGCCGATCGATGCCTCCAGTGCTCCCCACTTCCTCGAACCTAAGCCCATCTACGATGGGCATTGATGAGTTAATCCCTCGCCACTATCTTTCCAAGAGCACAGACTGAAAGTAAATTATAGCCAAGAGTCTCAACAAGCATGATGTCCATGAGAGTAACATCGTGTGCAACCACAACTTTGCCAAGACCCATTACCTGAGATTTTGAATATCGACATATGTGACGGTTATATGATATTGATTTGCCTTTATCTCCATCATAATTGTGTTGCTTCCGGTCATATGACTTGTGCAACCACTATCTAGCACCCACTTTCACCCACCGGAAGCATAGTTCTACAAAAGATCAAACTAGTTTTTAGGTACCCATTTTTCAATGGTTCCCCTTTTGTTAGTGAAAAGGGTCTTTGGAATCCAAATAGACCAAGCAATATAACCATCAAATGGACCAACATATTGTGCATAAACATCACCAGAAGAATTATGCATTAAGACATAGTGAGGGTTTACACTTCCTGCAAAGTCATCTTGTGACATAGTTTTTCCACTTGTGGTATTACTATCCATAATGGTCTTGTCTTTTGCTAGTCGAGGCTTGGCCTTCTTCTTGTTGTTGTTCTTCTTATGGGCTTTGGACACATAGCCAAGACCTCTTTTCTCATTATTTGACCTTTGCTTACTAAAAGGTCATCAAGAGACTTTACCTTGGGGAAAGGTGGCCTTTGCAAGCTCCCCCTTCAACCTAGCATTTTCTTCAAGGATGTTGGTACTACTAGAGGGAATGAAAATACTAGGTGAAGCAACATTAGTCAATTGAGTTTGAATTTGTTCACGAGACTTTGTGAGAGTCAAGAGTTTAGCTTCCAAGACCTTGTGAGTCTCGTAAGCTTCTAAAAATCCCCAGCAAGTTTTTCATGAACAACACCAAACTCAATCTTGTCCTTTTTAGCCTTTTTATACTTAGCAATGGCATGAACATGTTCCTTAATGATTTTAGCAATAATTCGATCATTTGCCTCATTAAGGCCTTCAAGTTTTTCTTTAAGAGACACCCTAATCTCTTGCTCTTTTTCTAGGGCATTAGTAAGAGCATCCATCTCAAGCATGTGCTCTCTCCCAAGTTTGCACCTCTCATCAAGAAGTTCTTGTGTGTGAGCAAGTTGATTCAAGAGATTCACAAAATGTTTCTTGTGTTCCCCTTGCAAGTTAGTCATGAAAGCATCAAAAGCAACTAATTCCTCCTTCACCTCAAGAGTTATATCATCTTTTAATTTATCATTGATACTAGAGGTGGAGAGAGGGGATGATGATACCTACGCAGATCTTGCCTTACTAGTGACGTTCTTGTTTGAGATAGTCTCATTTGGTGAATCGAAGAGTGAGAAAGTGGATGCAGAAGTGGTGGCGATGGCAGCCACACCATTCGTTGTTTTTTCTTCTTCCTCATTTTCATCATCGGAAGAGAATTCTTCATGTGATATCAATGAAATGTCACCGAACTTCTTATTGGTGGCATTCTTCTTGTTGAAAAGCTCCTTGAAAGAGGCCTTTGATTTTTCTTCAATATGAGTGCACCACCATTATCTTCTCTCTTCTCATATGGACATCCGACAGAAAAATAATAGTTGTCACCACAGTTGAAGCAAGTTCTCAATCGTGAACTATTCTCTTTTCTTCCACCATGGAGGGGTCCTCACAGTGCGTGTTTAGAGACATGGGGTAAGGCGGAGAGTTGGCGGGTACGAGGTAACATAGCTTACCCAGGTTCAAGTCCCACAATGGTGGCGGAACTCTACTCCTGCTATAAATCACTATAATGGCAATACGCCGAGTTACAGAGATAGGTTCGCTGTGCGAGGTGTTGCATGTTGTACGTAGCAATCTAATACCCCTTGTACACCCTGACGAGGCTGCTGGTCGTCGAGAAGTCCCGGCTGAGCGGACCCATGCTACTTCAACTCCAACTACAACAACGCCATCAAGACCGACAAGGCACGATGGCAAGGGCAGGCGTGGCCGGAGCAAAGGCCACGCTACTCGCATCGCGTGTACAGACGAGGACACGGGCTCTGCTGCCACCCACGCACACACACCACCACCACATCATGCATGGAGAACTCGAAGCAAAGACGACGAAGAAGACCACACAGCTTAATCGGAGGTGTCTCGTGGTGCAACCCGCGGGAGTAATTAACCGGGTGCCTTCCGAGTTCCCGGGAACCAAGAGATCGCAATCGCCACAGTCAGCCTGGCAGCGCTAGCAGGCCACGGAGTGCATTTTATTTTGAAGTTTCAGGAACCCTTCAAGATTCTGCAAGCCGAAGATCAAGCTAGACGATGATGAATCCAACTTTGGATCTTGGAGGCCTCCGGTGGATCCATCCAAAGCTCCTTGTAACCCATATTCTAGCTCTGCCGTATTACTGGATTGCTAGTAGGAGTAGGATCCATCCAAAGCCGGTGGATTCGAACCTGGGTAAACTTGTGTGCTCACCATCCCGGAATCCCGTATGACTCACAGCCCTCTCTTCCACACGCCTCGAGGACCCCCTCATGGCGTACTTGTCATCAATACGACGACACACACTGTAACATAGTTGAACTTGATGTAGAGACTTCCATATTGGTTGAAGGTAAAACAAAGGTAAAAGATGTGGGTAAGCCTATTCTTCCCTACATATTCAAAGAAACCTCTCATTATGGTTTATGTGATCTTGGCACCGAAGTTAATGTTATATCTTATGATTTCTACCTAGAAATAAAAGAAGAAATAGAACAGGCTACAATTGAGAATACTGATATATCAATTATGTTAGCCAATAAAAATCTTAGAATTCCAATAGGAGTAGTTGACAATGCAACTGTCACAATTGGCAACAAAAATGTTCCTATCAATTTTGTAGTTGTTGATATGCCAGCTTACACTTTTTGTCCTATTATATTTGGAAGAACCTTTTTGCGTGATATAGTTGCCTATGTCAACTTCAAGAAGGAGATTGTGACTCTTAAGCTTGGGGGAATGGAAAATAAATTCCTCTTTTACAAATTTAAAGACAAGCCTCCACAAGCACAAGAAGAATAGGAAGAGATAACCATTTAGGAAATGGAAGCTCTTTTCTTTGGTAATGGAGAAGAAGAAATAAATGAAGATCCAAATTATGAAGAAATAGTTATGGAGAACAAGTCCTTAGAAGAACTAGAAGATGAATTTGATTCACTTCCTATTTTGGGACCTCCAACTGATGAGGCTTTTGAAGAGCCAGAAAAGAGAGGGGATGAGGAACTACCATCTGTCATTGGATTGAGGACAAGTACGCCATGAGGGGGTCCTCGAGGCGTGCGGAAGAGAGGGGTGTGAGACGTACGGTGTTCCAGGACGGTGAGCACACAAGTTTACCCAGGTTCGAATCCGCCGGCTTTGGACGGATCCTACTCCTGCTAGCAATCCAGTAATACGGCAGAGCCGGAATATGGGTTACAATGGTTTCGCCTGTGCGAGTTGACGGTCTAAAGTATTGGGTTGTGCCCTAAAGGCTCTCCCTAGGACGGCTTATATAGATATCCGGCCTAGGGTTTACAGGAGAGATTTATCCGGCTACGACTAAGAGTCGGTTACAGAGTACATCTTGAACTACAAGTAACATTATGGGCCTAAGTCGGTAAGTCTTCTGGGCCTTCGCGTAGCCGGATTGGACTCCGTCTTTCTCCCTGACTGGGTCGCCCGTGAAGCAAAGCTCTAACCCGAAGTGGGCCACCCTGGTCAGTGAGGAACTGTGAGGATACCCGGAAAGTATATCCCCAATAGCAGCCCCCGGAGGCCTCCAAGATCCAAAGTCGGATTTATCATCGTCTAGCTTGATATTCGGCTTGCAGAATCTTGAAGGATTCCTGGAACTTCATAACAAAAAATACGATCCGGGTCTTAAAAATAAGTCGGACCTATCAAAAGGTTACTCGGATTTTCCAGCTTGATTTCAAACTAAGCCGGAACTTGGTTTCTAATGCCACCTAACACAAGTCATGGTCAAGTCACGTCAGCTGACAGACATGCCGTCAGCACGACCGTTGGTGGGTCCGCGGTTCGTGGAACCGAGGCGCCATTTCAATGCGTGTGTGGAGATCGAGGCGACGCAATCATCGCGTGGGTCCTTCCTAGTTCCTTCCACGACACGTGGCGGTTACACTGTAGCATTTGCACGAATCTTGGCGCAGTTAGGTGGATATAAGGGGTTAGGATTTTCTCCTTCTCCTTCCACCATTCTTTGCCTTTTCCTCTCCTTCCCATCTCCCTGCGCGCACAGAGCTCCCCGTTCCTCCCCCACAGAACTCCCAGCGTCGCACCTTTTAGGTCATCTTCTCGCCGGAGAAATGGCTTCATCTTCTTCCTCTGGCTTGGTGGCAGCGGCGGCAGCGGAAGTGGTGGCAGAGAAAGAGAGCTTCCGCGGGATCTGGATTCCCTGCGCACTCAACGAGGAGGGCCTCAAGAACGTGGAGAAGGAGGGGCTTCTCGCCGCCGGCAACTGGCGGAGCGGCTTCGAGGAAACCGTCCTCAACCCGCATGACGGCGAGCGGGTCCACTTCGGCACCCACCTCAATAGAGGTTTGTCGTTTCCTCCCTCGGAGTTCTTCTCCGAGGTGATTGATCATTACGGAGTTCAACTCCATAACCTTTCTCCCAACTCTCCTCTTAGAGATGAGCACATATGCTTTGTTGTGTGAGGGCTTTCTCGGCATTAGGCCGAGTTTGACTGTTTTCCGGTACTATTTTCATGTCCGGAGAAACTCCATCACCGCCGGTGTTCCTTACATCACCGGCACTATTAGTTTTTCGCTTAGACGCGAGCGCGCATATCCCAAAATTCTAGCTAGTGACTCGGTCAAACAATGGCCAGCCACGTTTTTCTATCATAAGGATATTCCGGCTGTCGGCAAAGCCACTGCTTTGCCAGCTTTTGTTGACGGAGCTGCCATAGCCCAACCTTCTTGGGACGAGGTTGCTCCGGCTCTTTCCGACGATCTAATCCTCGCTAAGAGGCGGATCGAATATTTGATCAAACACAAGGGTCTAAAGGGATTCGACTTGGTCCAATGCTAGGTATCATGTCGGATCCAGCCCCTTCAGTACCATGGGGATCGACTGATGCATTCCATCACGTCATCCAAAAAGATTCCCTCCGCATCAGTCCCAAAGCCTACACCACACAGGGCTATATAAGCCAGATCAAGTGGCTGATCAAGGAGCGGATCGAGAGGAGAATCCCGGATGTTTCTCTGGATATGCACACGGAGGAAAACCCCGTGGTGCCGGTAAGTTTCTACAGTACACCTTTTATGTGTTTCAATCTTTGAGTTACATTGCAATGCTGATATGTTTTCTTATTTTCAGCTCGCTGACCTCCCCGAGTTGGAATTTGCTCCGCTCGAAGGATATCCTCCTGAGTTCTCTAAGGAGACAGAGGTGGTCCCATTGCCGGACCTTGCGCTAAAGAAGCGCAAAGCCCCGATAGTGGCCGTCGGCACAAAGGAGATGCCTGTTGTGAAGAGGTAACTTTCAATCACAATTTCCTCCTTTTGACTTTACTCGAATTTCTTTCCGAGATGTAATGTTTCCTACTTTATTACATTATCAGAGCAAAGCCGCTCGTCAAGGGCAAAGGGAAAGGGATTCCTTCGAAGCCGCTGCGGCAAACGAAGCTTACCATAGCTTCTCCTCCCGTGGCTCCTCCGACTCCAGCCCCTCAACCTTCCACAACACCGGTGATCTCCCCGGTCGCCGCAGAAGATCCGGCTCCTTCATCGGAGCCTGCGAACCTTGAGTTGAAAGGTGACGTCACCATGGGTGAGTCATATTTAGATAAGGGTGAACACTCTTTGGGTAATGATCCCTCGGCAGAAACCTTCGCCGAAAACCTTCTCAACAATCTGGGACTTGCCAAGTTTGGCTTATCCTAGAAATCTGCAGAAGAGATCCAGTGGCTAGCCAGGCAGTGCCTGGAGAAGAGAAATTTATCTGCCGAAGAAGAAGCACAAGAGGCAGAGGACGTCAAGTTCTCTGACCTTCTTGCCCAGGTGCGCCTCCACGACGAGAGGATAAGGACTGGTGAGCTTCCAACAGCACCAGTGATTCCTCTAACTATCACCGAGAAGGTGGCTGCTGAAGTGAACGCGGGTTTGGATAAACTCACCCGCAAACAATATGTAAGTCGGAATTCCAACTCCCGTTTTCTCCTTTATTTTATATCATATCCTCTAGCCCCCAAGCATAAAGTAGGGGATATAATCCGGGTTTATGCTTTATTAGGATGCCAAAGAACGAACTAGTGTAGCCCCCAAGGCTCGTGCTGATATTAGCAAAAATATTAGCCCGAGTCTTAAGTAGCTTTCTAACTTTGGGTATTCTGACTTACAGAAAGTATGTTCCTATAACCAGGATTTATTGAAGAATGTTTGCGATAAGCGGAGAGAGATCAAAGCTCTCCGGCTTAAAAATGCTGAGCTAAAAGTAGCCAAGGATGAAGCCGAAGGTAAACATTCCGAGATTCAAACCTTGCCTTTGTATTTCAATGTCGAATTTTTCTGAACTATTGTTCTTTTTGGCTTACAGCGCTGGTGAAACAATCCTGCACCATGATTGAAGAGGCCGAGAACCTCAAGACCTTGGTGGTGGAGAACAAGGAGCTTCGCCAAGAGCTGAACCAGCTCAAGGCAGATCATGAAAAGAGCATAGCTCAAGTCCTTGTATCCTCCTCCATGGCTACCGAAGAGCGTGATCGCAAGATCGCTGCTCAAGTTAAAATAATCTTGGACCTTAAGAATGAGCTTAGCAGAGAGAGGGACCTTTCCCAGGTGCTTTGGGATGAACTCCAAAGTCTCCGGGAGGAGAAGACCAAAATTGACGACGTCATTTTCGGTACGTTCCATCTGTCCGACTTATCTTTTATTCAACTTTCTTCAATGTCGGATATTTCTTAACTTATTTTGTATATAGGTCCTCTGAACTTGATGGACTCCACCTCTGCTGAGCCCCACACCCACCGGCTTACCCAAGTTGGTGACCTGCTTCATGACTTCTGCCAATCCCTTGAGGACATCGGCGAAGCTCTCACGATTCCGGACATGCATCGCATGTTGGATTTTCAGGTGCGGGACAAGGCAAAGGAGATGTCATAGCTCGTCCAGGATTGAAACATGTCCTATGCGCGATTAGCAGCGCAGAACGCTCACCATGGTCATGAGCCACCATGGAAACATGGAGATATGGCAAGTGACCAGAGGGTATTCTACAGTGGACGAAGATGGCCAGGAGCAGGACATCAAGGCCATTATGGACTCCTGTGCCGGATATGGGTGTCATGTAGCTGACTTGACCAGCTGCGATACTCCATTCTTCAACCGCGTGGACACTCCGCCTCCGCCTCCAGAAGAAACAACAGAAATTTCTGACGATGAACGCACCACCTCGGATGTGGACATCTCGGAAAGATATCAAGGCGACGTATCCAACGAGCCGGCAGCTCCTGCATCTCCTCCTGCATCATAGATCAGAAATTTTTGTATTATTTCGGAAAAACATGATGTCTCTATAAATATGCAATACTTTAACTTTGCTAGTGCTAAGCTTTTGATCTATTCAGCACTTTTTGGCTTTGATTTTTTTTGTGTGCCTGAAATGTTTACATAAGCACTTGTATTTTTTCGTCTCTACTTATTGTTTATCTGGCTTTCTGCCTCGTCCCTTTCGTGAGCCGGCTAAACCTTCCGCCGGAAACTTTGCCGAGCAACGGAGCTCAATTGCTAAACCAGTTTAAACTTGGAAACAAAGCCGACTTCCAGTACCAACAATTCACTACTCAGAAAATGCCCGCATACAGCAATCAAACAAATAACCAAAGTAAAGACTAGAAATTTTAGAGTTATACCTGAAGGTAGCAATTTTAGAATCGGAAATCTAGACCAGAACGAACATGAGCATAAAGTACTTTCAAGCATTCTGGGATTTTCGACTATGACATGATCATTTGGAAATAAGATGGTAAAAACTTCTCAGAAAAACTTGAGGCAACCAAAACTTTTATTTCTCAGAGAACATGTACATATGTATGATTACAAAGAAGGATAAACTAAGAATAAAAGGGACGTAGCTGAGAAATATTCCACGGTCTGTCTAATTCATCCGGATTTGTACTGCCTCCAGCTCTCTTTCTCTTCTTAGTAGCAGGTCTTTCTTTGACTGGCCTCATGTCAGTTAAGTAGTACGATCCATTGTGCAGTACTCGACTAACTAAAAAGGGCCCTTCCCATACCGAGGAAAGTTTGTGCTTTATTTGCTGCACAAGCCGGAGAACCAAATCACCTTTATTGAAAGATCTATTTCGGACTCTCTGGCTTTGATACTTGCGTAACTTCTGCTGATAGGCTGTAGATCTCATTTCAGCAACGACGTGAATTTCTTCGACTAAGTCGAGATCATTTTGTCAAGAAATATCGGCATCATCTTCAATATACGCGGCCACTCTAAGGGAAGTATGAATCAAATCACTAGGAAGAACTGCTTCTGTGCCATAGACCAAGAAGAAAGGTGTGTATCCTATTGACCTGTTTGGAGTTGTTCGTAAACTCCAAATTACAGAGGGTAATTCCTCTGCCCAAGCCCCCGTAGCACGCCGTAGTGGTGCTACGAGTCTTGGTTTTAGACATTGTAGGATTAAAACATTTGCTCTTTCGACTTGTCCGTTAGCCTGTGGATGTGCGACTGACGCAATGTCAAGCCGGATATTTTGCTCGTTGCAGAATTCAGCCAATTCTCCCATAGAAAAGTTACTCCTGTTGTCCGTGATAATGCTATGCGGATGACCATACTGGATTATAACATCCTCGACAAATCTTTTGGCTGTTGCTCCATGACAACTAGTGATGGGTTTTGCCTCAGTCCATTTGGTGAATTTATCCACCATTACCAGGAGGTGAGTAAATCCACTTGGAGCTCGTTTAAATGGTCCTACCATATCAAGCCCCCAGACCGCAAAGGGCCATGTTTTGGGTATTGTTCGCAATTGATTAGCCGGAACATGAGCTTGCTTGGCGTACTTTTGGCAGTCTTTGCACGTCTTGACTAATCGTTCGGCATCTGCCTGAGCTATAAGCCAGAAAAATCCATGTCTAAAAGCTTTTGCCACTAAAGATTTGGCTGCAGCGTGGTGACCACACTCTCCTTCGTGGATTTCTCTTAAGATTTCCACTCCTTCTTCTGGAGATACACAACGCTGAAAAACCCCAGAAACACTCCGTTTATGGAGCTCACCTTTAACAATAGTATAGGATTTTTTCTCGTCGGATAATCTGCCGGCTCAGCACCTCGTCTTCGGGTAATTTGCCATCTACCAAATAATCGAGGTAGGGTTGAGTCCAGCTGGGAATGACAGTCAGAACTGCTATCAAAGGTGAGTCAGATTTGGCTAGATATTCCTCATCTACTCCCTTTATTGAGGAACTTTGAGGTGCTCTAAAAAAGCGCCATCCGGGACCTCTTTCCGTGCAGAACCTATCCAAGATAGTGCGTCTGCTTCCTCATTTTCTTCTCGAGGGATGTGTTGAACTTCAAACCCTTCGAACGATTTAGATAGATCATCCACGACAGCTTTATATGCTGCCATGTGTTTATTTGCATTACAAATATCTGACACTTGTTGAGCAACAAGATCCGAATCTCCATAACACATCAAACGTCGGATGCCAATATCCTTAGCAATTCGGATTCCATGTAGCAGTGCTTCATACTCGGCAATATTGTTTGTCGCTATCAAGTGGATCTGCAACACGTATAAAAGTTTATCTCCTTGGGGTGATTTGAGCACCACGCCAGCCCCCGAGCCCCCTCGAGCCTTAGACCCATCGAAAAGAGGGTCCAATATTCCGACTCAGGGAGGATCATGTTCTCCTTCGTCTCTGTCCAATCAGTGATAAAGTCAGCAAGAATCTGGGATTTGATTGCTGTCCGGGGTTTATACTCAATATCAAAAGCTGAAAGCTCGATGCCCCATTTGGCAACGCGTCTAGTGGCGTCACTATTTTTGATTATATCTCTCATGGGAGATTTGCTCACCACGGTAATTGGATGCTCCTGAAAATAGTGTCGTAGCTTACGAGATGCTAGAAAAACACCGTAAGCCAACTTTTGATAATGCGGATACCGCTGTTTTGACTCTATCAGGACCTCGCTGACAAAGTAAGTCGGACGCTGCACCAGGTGTTCCTGATTTTCCTCTGATCTCTCCACTACCATGACGATACTGACGACCTTATTTGTCGCAGCAATGTAAAGCAACATCGGTTCCTGAGGTTCTGGCGCTGCAAGGATAGGAGCAGATGAGAGTACTCTCTTCAGATCTTGTAGTGCAGCTTCAGCTTCGTCAGTCTAGACAAAATCCTTAGTCTGTGTCAGGAGTTTGTATAATGGTGCGGCTCTTTCACAAGGCCGACTTACAAATCGACTGACCACAGCAATGCAACCAGTTAATCTCTGTACGTCCTTCAGGCGAGTTGGCCTGGAAATATTGAGTATAGCCTTGATTTTGTCTCGGTTCACCTCTATGCCTCTTGGAGACACGATGAAACCTAACAATTTTCCGGCTGGTATTCCAAAGAAGCATTTCTTCAGGTTAAGCATGATGTTGTATTTTCATAGATTGGCGAACGTCTCCTCCAAGTCGGAAATCAGTGTTTCCTTCTTTTTGGACATCACCGCGATATCATCCACGTATGCATGCACATTGCGTCCGAGTTGGTCATGGAGGCAACGCTGCATCGGGCGCTGGTACGTAGCTCCTGCGTTCTTCAGCCCAAAGGGCATCGTAACAAAACAGAAGGTTCCGAAAGGGGTTATGAATGAAGTTTTGACTTTGTCAGATTCCTTCATCCGGATTTGGTGATAGCCGGAATATGCGTCGAGAAAATAGAGGAGTTCCGAGCCTGCCGTAGAATCGATAACTTGATCAATTCTAGGCAGAGCGAACGGATCTTTTGGACAAGCCTTGTTCAAGGCAGTATCAACACACATCCTTAAATCAGTGGTGTCCTTTTTAGGGACCATTACAGGATAGGCCGACCACTCAGTGTGGATGACCTCTTCTATGAATCCGGCTAACTCGAGCCGTGCTAGTTCCTTAGCTATTGCCTTACGCTTTTCATTGCCAAACCGTCGTAGGGACTGTTTGACGGGTTTAGCGTTCGGGTTTACATTTAGAGAGTGCTCAGCAAGTTCCCTAGGTACTCCGGTCATGTCAGATGGCTGCCATGTGAAGATAACTTGATTTGCTTGGAGGAACTTGACGAGCGCGCTTTCCTATGCGCTACTTAGGCCTACGCCTATCTGGGTCACCTTGGAGGGGTCATCATCCTTCAACGGCGCTTTCTTCGTCTCTTCCGATGCCTTGAACTCCGGATTTGGCTTTGTCACCTCCTTCTTCGTTGCGGGCATCTCGGACGGATCTATGCTCTTCTTGATCTCCTGGTACTCCTGGGCGTGCAGCACGGCTTGGCAAAGGTGGCATTTCCATCCTCGCACTATAGTGCTTTCTTCGGGTCTCCCCTGATGGTGATCACGCCATTGGGACCTGGAATTTTCATCATATTGTAAATGTAACACGGACGAGCCATAAAAGCCCAGTAAGCCGGACGTCCGAATATAGCGTGGTATGCGCTCTTGAACGGGACCACTTTGAAGGAAAGTGCCTCCGTCTGATAATTTTGTGGAGTTCCAAAGGTAACATCCAAAGTAATCTCTCCCAGGGAATTAGCTTGTCTTCCTAGGAAAACTCCGTGAAAGATCACAGAGCTATGGTTCAGCTGGGTTTCCGAGATCTTCATCCGGCGTAGCGTTTCGACATAGAGACTATTGATGCTGCTACCACCGTCCATGAGGGTCTTGGAGAAACCATAACCGTCAATAAGTGGGTTGACGATTAAGGCGTATTTTTCTCGCCTGTGCAACTTAGGCGGATGATCAGCGCGGTCGAATGTGATTGCCACTTCCGACCAGTCCAGATATTGAGTGACAGCCGGAACTGTTGCATTGAGCTCGTGGAGAACTCCTTTCTTAACCTTTGCTGGTTGAGATCCAAGGAAGGTGACGTAAGTGTCCTTCTTGGTGGGAAAAGTCTTCTTCCCTTCCGTCTTGGGATTTGAAGCATCAGCTTCCTCCATGTCAGAATCTTCCTTGGTCTCTTTGTCCTTTTCGGGATTTTTCTTTCCCTTCTTCTGCTTAGCTTTGTAGCCCGCGGTATCATCTCTCTTGATGTCGTCATTGAAACAACATTCAGCGTTGGTGTGGGACGAACCCCCATTGGCGTCTAGGTGATGAACACATGGGTTATTGGCAATGTCGGCCCAAGAGTAGGTTTTGCCTGATTGCTGTTCTCCTCTACCTTGGACCCTTCAAGTCCCACGGCCACACCCGCGGCCTCCGCCACGTCCTCCAGACCCAGAAACAGTAGTAACCACCACTGTTTCCGCACTGGGTTTTTCTTCCGAGATATTTTTGCGCTTCTAAGCTTGTTGCTTTGGTTGTCTTGCCGACTGAGGCACAGCCAGAACGTTGAGTAATCCTTCTGCATCGTCATCAGCATCTGGATACTTGCTCACTGTTTCTATCATCTCTCCTAAATCAGTGACCTTGTCACACTTCAAGCGATGACGTAGTAGACCAATTGGGAGCCCTGCAATGAAAGCTTCAATCATGGTTTGATCGTTTACTCCTTCACATGAGTTCTTGGTGTCGATCCATCGTCCGAGGTAATCTCGGCAAGTTTCTCCGGCTTTCTGGGTGCAACGCTATAGGTCTCCGACCACACAGGGCCTCCAATATGTGCCTTCGAAATTCCGAAAGAACGCACTTTGCATGTCATACCAGTTATGGATGGTGTTCTCCGGAAGTTCATTGAGCCATGATCGCGCCGTCTTCCGCAATATAAGTGGGAGATATCGGGTTGCGACTAGGCTGTTTCCGCCTTTGGCGATGCAGCAAGCTTGGAAAAAATCCTGTAGCCAAGTATCTGGCCGTGCAATGCCGTCGTAGGCTTGGATATGTCTTGAGATAGCAAATACTTCCAGGAATCTTGTAGCTCTGATGCGTGGTCCGAAGCACTTTGGGCCCACGTAGATATCATCGTTTTCGTAGTGCCGCGCCTCTATGTTGGAATTGATCATGTGCCTTGCGTCTTTCGGGGATAGAGACGTCCCGAATGCCGGCTGTGGCTGCGGTGCCTTGGAGCCGGACTTCGGCGGCTGCCACCACCTCCTCCGCCTCGTCGTCCTGCTTGCCCTCCTTAGGATCCGTTGTGATGACTGCTTAGTGGAGAGGGTGGGGTAGCTGAATTGTTTCCGGCTGATCGCCGGCCTCCGTCCGGAGCGTCATTATTCTAGTTGCGGGGAGGATCTTGACTACGACGAGCCCCCCTGCCGGCTTGTCCCAGCATGGTTTCCGTCGTTCCTTCGTCCATCGTTCCCACCATGGTGAGGCTCAGCCGGACGGCTTGCATGCTTAGGAGGTGGCATTTTTTGACGATCCTCCTCCCGACGTTTCTCTTTATCTTCTCCCCTTCGATCGTTAGACTCTCGTTGGGGAGGGTTCCTTGGATTCAGTGTAGCGATGGCTTCTTTCTCGGCCGCTGGAACGACGTTTCTCCAGTTACGCGTAATTCTGTGATGCTGTCCTGATGATCCGGTTCTTGAATAATTGTCTTCCCGTCGTTCGGGGTTATGATACTGCGCACGAACGTAATGGGATCTTACGCCAGCCCATGCTGGATCTGTGCGACATTAGTCAGAATCCGAGACCAGTTTTTGACTTCCGGACAGGGTGACCTTTTGCTGCTCCAATCCCTTGTTGAGTAGTTTAATACCCAAACGGATCTCCTCCGGTCCTGGATTAGCCGATAGAATTTCTCAGGCCGCCACGGTATTCTGTACTGGGGTTGGGTAAACCCAATCTCCATTGCTATCTTTCCGTGGCTTCCCCATCTCATCTCTAAAAAGGACGGCATGGACACGTGGGAATTGGTCGTCATTGGTGTGATGCTTCCATGTCTTCTGATGCAACCGAGACATGTAGTCCTTATTTGACATGCGTTTCTTCTCCACCTCGATGTTTTTGGCTTCATCTAGGAGTTGTTGCCGACGCGCTTCTAGGGCTTGCGCCCTTTCGTCCAGCTCATCCGCAGTAAGTTCTACAGCTATAGGGATAGGTGTGGTTAATGCGGCATCGATGAGTTTACGCGCACCTTGGGTGATCACATGTCCATCCACCGATGCTTCTTTTTTCGGCTCTTCTGGGATGAGTGCTCCATCCGAGTCTTCATCGTATTCCTCGGCAATCACCTCCTCTGTCAGCGGGTCTTTTGCCGGGGTCTTGTTCTTCTTGTTCTTCTTCTTTGCCTTCTTGGCAGTGCTAGTAGCAAACACGGCTTTGGGTCCGTTTCCCGGAGTCAAGCTCTGATCGGTACTTTCGGACATATGGACTTCGGGATTATCTCCGACGTCCATGTCATCCTGCGCTTTGGGAGAGTGTTCCCCGGATCCTTCATCCATGGCTTCTCCTTCTTCTGCATCTTTGTAGTTGTACTCCTCTCCATATTCCGCGGAGAACTTTCGAAAATCTTCTGACGTCATAGATTCATCCGAGGATGTGGGAACGTCGGTGTTTGTTCCAATTGCCTCCAGCACAGAGTCGGTGTTTTCTCCAGCATCGGCAGAACCGGATCCGGATCCCACGTATCCGACGAAGTGCGACGCGTGCCTCCTGAGGTACCTGCGGCTTTCACGATCAGCTATGTCAAAACTTTTGATGGTCTCGAGGATTGCATCTGTGCTTTCGCCTTGCAGTATCATACGTCTCAGTGTGTACTTCAGGAAAGGCCTGTCTGTCCCGGCGTCGTCAGAGCCGGAATCAGTGTCATTGTTATGCTCCTCCTGAATTTCGACTTCCACGGGTGGGTCGATCTGGGATCCGGCTTCTCCAGGGAGATCCACTCCAGATTCGACTTGGGCCACTAGGTTTTCTTCAGGCTTGGATTTCTCCACTATCTCCGCAACTGGTATGGGCTGGGTGGGATTAGTGTTTTCTGAGATCCGGAATTCTGCCGCCTCCGCGGACAAAGGGGACCCAGAAAATTCGTCTGTCTCTATCATCACTGCTGGGGTGGGTTGGCAGGTTCAGCAAAACCGATGTAAACATCGATCTCGCCAAAAGACATGATTGTGTAGGAAGTCATGGCCTCCCTAGCTGGAAGCCAAGTCTCGTCGAGAACGATGAGAGGGACATCGCTGGCATAGATGATGTGACCGATGGCGATAGTCTCGCCGATTGTCATTCTTGCAGATTCCGCTCGGAACACAGATCCGAAGCTCACTTGCCCCACGGTGGGCGCCAACTGTCATCGGATTGAGGACAAGTACGCCATGAGGGGGTCCTCGAGGCGTGCGGAAGAGAGGGGTGTGAGACGTACGGTGTTCCGGACGGTGAGCACACAAGTTTACCCAAGTTCGAATCCGTTGGCTTTGGACGGATCCTACTCCTGCTAGCAATCTAGTAATACGGCAGAGCCGGAATATGGGTTACAATGGTTTCGCCTGTGCGAGAGTAGGGTCTAAAGTATTGGGTTGTGCCCTAAAGGCTCTCCCTAGGACGGCTTATATAGATATCCGGCCTAGGGTTTACAGGAGAGATTTATCTGGCTACGACTAAGAGTCAGTTACAGAGTACATCTTGAACTACAAGTAACATTATGGGCCTAAGTCGGTAAGTCTTCTGGGCCTTCCCGTAGCCGGATTGGACTCCGTCTTTCTCCCTGACTGGGCCGCCCGTGAAGCAAAGCTCTAACCCGAAGTGGGCCACCCTGGTCAGTGAGGAACTGTGAGGATACCCGGAAAGTATATCCCCAACACGACCCCCAGAGTTGAAGACTCTACCAGATAATCTCAAATATAGGTTTTTTGATGATACCAATAAATTTCCTGTTATTATTAGTGCTAAACTTTCAGGAGAATAAGAAGAAGAACTCATGAGGATACTTAAGGAGCATCGCCAAGCCTTTGGGTACTCAATGGATGACTTGAAGGGTATTAGTCCCATGATAGCCGTCCATCGAATATTTATGGAAGAAGGTGCTAAACCTGTTGCAGAATTTAATAGAAGATTGAAGCCTGAAATGAAAGAGGTGGTAAGAAAAGAAATTGTACGCCTACTGGATGTAGGTATAATTTATCCTGTTAAAGGGAGTGATTGGGTAAGTCCAGTTCACTGTGTTCCTAAGAAAGGCGGTTTTACTGTTGTTCCTAATGAAAGCAATGAACTAATACCTACTAGAATTATTGTTGGGCATAGGATGTGCATAGATTTCAGGAAATTGAATAAAGAAACTAGGAAATATTACTATCTGTTACCGTTCAAAAATCAAACTTTAGAAAGGTTAGCAAACCATACTCATTTTTGTTACTTGGATGCATATTCTGGTTTCTCTCAAATAGCTGTTCATCCGAATGACCAACTTAAAACAACTTTCATAAGTCCTTACGGTTTACATGCTTACCGACGTATGCCTTTTTGTCTATGTAATGCCCCAGCTACTTTTCAACGATGTATGACTACTATTTTTGTTGATTTCATAGAACTTATAGTGGAAGAATTTATGGATGACTTTTCTATCTATGGAACTTCATTTACAAGTTGCTTGGATAATCTCAAGAAAGTTTTGCAGCATTGTGAAGAAACTAATCTTGTTCTAAACTGGGATAAGTGCCACTTTATGGTCAAAGAAGGTATAGTCCTTGGACAAAAAATATCAGGTAAGGGAATTGAAGTGGATAGAGCTAAGGTTGAAGCAATAGAGAGAATGCCACCACCTAGGGATATTCAAGGTATAAGAAGTTTTCTTGGTCATGTGGGTTTTTAAAGAAGGTTCATTAGAAATTTTCAGGGATATCCAAACCTTTGACTAACCTCTTGCAAAAGGGAATGAGATTCAATTTTGATGATAAGTGTCTTGAAGCTTTTGATAAACTTAAAAATGCTTTTACTCGCCCACTATAAAACCACCTATCTGGGATACAACCTTTGACTTAATATGTGAAGCTAGCGATGATGTTGTAGGAGTAACTCTTGGACAACATATTGGTCGAAGATTTAATATTATACAACATGCTAGTAGAACTCTCAATGGTGCCCAAAAGAATTACCCTAAGGAAGAAAAGGAATTGTTTGCTGTATCTTGTGATAAATTGCGTTCTTATATAGTCGATGCAAAGGTGAGAGTTCATACGGATCGTGATGGCCTAAAAGAACTCCTAGAGAGGAAACACCATAAGCCAAGACTGATCTGTTGGATTCTTTCACTTCAAGAATTTGAGTTGCAGATTATGCAGAGGCAAGAATAAAGATGTTAGATGCAGTGTCCATGCTTGCCTAGGAGGACACTAATCTTATTGAGAGGAACTTTAGTCCTAGTGATTTTCATTTACAAGAATTATTTGATGAACTAAAGTCAATTCCTCAAAGAGAGAAGGAGTCCTTGCTCTGGAAG
This sequence comes from Avena eriantha, assembly GCA_910589775.1. Taxonomy (NCBI): domain Eukaryota; kingdom Viridiplantae; phylum Streptophyta; class Magnoliopsida; order Poales; family Poaceae; genus Avena; species Avena eriantha. Next base: position 6,254,457 of record OU342741.1, on the reverse strand, counting down.
GAATTTTTCATCCCCGATAAAGTAAGTGGTAAGTGCAAGGTAAGTGTTCTTACCCAAATAAGTGATTTATTTTCACCATTTTACTCTTGTAATTTCTATTTTCGAATTCCTTGTGTTTTTCTGAAGTTTTAGAGGGGTTTTACCAACTATATGGGTGGAGCTATACGAATGGAGTGGGAGCTCCCGCCGCATAGTTGGTCGTTAAACTCTCTGTATCATCTTCGTGAAATTATTTTCAATATCTGAGCCTGTATGGTCGCAGCTATCCGACCAGAGAAAAAAATTCCGGTCGTATAGTTGGTCATTAAACTCTCAGATGGTTTTGCTTTTTGGTTTTGATATCTATACGGTCGCAACTATATGACCAGAACAAAAATTCTGGCCGTATAGTTGGTCGTTAAACTCCCAGGCACTTTTGATTTTCGGTGTTTGAAACTATACGGTCGTAACTATACAACGGGATCAAAAATTCCGGCCGTATAGTTGGTCGTTAAACTCTCAGACACTTTTCGTTCGATCTTTCTTTTATTAAAAAAAGTTATTTTTGGTTCTGAGTCGTGATTTAATCAACCTGAACTCGAGATAGTTGGAAACATCTGCCTAGAACCAACTATACGGTCGGACCTATATGGGTCGCGCCTGCATAGTTGGTCGTTACGCGGCAGGTTACTTCCAAATTCGTGATTTCTTTTTCTGTTCCCTTTGGATTCTTTTATTGGACGACAATTTGGTGTTTCTCGCGAGTTTACCGACCTCTGACCCCTCTTATATACTGCCATTGCCTATCTCTCTAATCGCAATCTACAGAAACCAATCTAGCAATGCACTATCCCACCCCCGACCATGGTAAACCCATGGGGCTCATTACTCCTTCTAGGGACCGCTCTAGCAGCCCGTCTGTGGAGGATGATGACGAGGAGGTGGAGAGGTTTAGCCTGAAGTACAAGGAGTACGTCGAGCCAAGCTACTTCAATAATGATTCCGATGGCGATGATGACGTAGTTGACGTCTACATCCGCCGTGACATCTGTGATCCACCGGAGATCAATTGGGTGGCGATGAAGAAATCTCAACAAGAGAGAGAAGATCGCAAGCCACATGGAAAAGGGCGTGTGGAGACGGTCAAGTTCGTCACCACAGATTCAAGGCAACACAAGCGAAAGGAATTATCTAATATTGGTGCAGGTGCTTGCAAGGAATGGGAGGTTCCACTCCCGAGGCCAGCCATTGGCACTCGTATGAAGATTAAACCTCAAGAGGAGTGGAGGTACGGTTTCCACTTCCCCAATCCATCAATTATGGATGAGGAAGAAGAAGCTGTCCCTAGGACCTAGGATCGCGTGCGGGCACTAGAAATATATTAGAAGAAGGAGCTACTCCATCACGTCGAAGTCGTCACCGTCTCAATGAGATGGAGAAGAAGGAAGACCTCCTTCCATTGGTCACCAAGCTCGCTGATAGAGTGGATACTCTGCAATCTGATCTACGCAGGTGCTACAACCGCATAACTTCTCTAGAGGAGACCAACAAGAGGCTATGCACCGTGGTGTTGCATGCCACGGAGCCCCAGTGATCTACAACAATCACGGTATCAAATAATCGCAAGGGATTATTTGATCCCGCCTGGCTTGATTCCAAGCTTGGGGAGATATTTAAGACCTTGTAATCTATCTTATAAGTTTTTATTATTCCTGCATTAGTTCAAACTAGAAAAAAAGTTTGCATCATTAGAATTCCCTTCAGGAATAGTCGATCCCTCTTATGAAATTCCGAGTTTATTATTATATATGGAGCAATATTGAGTTTGTGTTTTCTTTATGGATATATGAATGGCTTGAGTATGATTTTACTTGCACTTGATGATAGCAATAGGAGTCTTCCACACCATTGGTATTAATGGCACACATAAAGATAATTTGGTCAATATGCTATAAGTTCACGGTTTGATTCACAAAGAAAAATTATCTATGCAAATAAGTTGAGAAAGAAAAACCTTGAACAAAGGAAAATGAAGTGCTATCTAAATAGAGTGAGAACAAGTCGTGGTAGAATCTCAAGTCATAAGAATGCTTCATATACAGTTGGAATTTGACAATTCAGATCGTTGAACTTTGAATTTCCACATGAAGTGGAATATATGGCTAGCTCCTTTGCACAACACTTAAAACAAAAGTGTGAGCATATATGCAAAAGGAGAAAAAGAAAAGAAGAAAAGGTCGAATGTGTAAAGAGCAAATAGGCATATGCCACTGTATTGTAGTATGACAAAGAGACACTTTTGAGATTTTGTATCCTAAGTGAATATGTTGATCCTAAAACACTTGGGACTACCTCGTTATCTCATTCGGTTGAACCAGATCCTTTTACATTATGTTGAGATTCATCTTTTATGAACTATTGATAACTAACGTGTGGAAGCCTTCCAATACTATTCAGATGGTTCGATTAAGGTACTATTCACAAACTTATTCCCTAGTATCGTACATGATAAACACATGCTGCAATTACCTCATTTATTTTATCGACTCGGCTTCATGAATATGAGGATCACATCCATTAAGCTAAAATCTTTCTTAGGACGAGCAAGAGTCTAAGCTTGGGGAAGTTGATGAGTGCATAATTACATCATGGTTACATTATTATTTTGCATTGTAGATGTAGGATTTTGGTATTTTATGGTGTTCGCGCGCATATTTTATGTCTGTTTTCACGAGGATCAGGACAAATGATGGATCCAATGGATACAATTATTGAAGCAGTTCTACTATGGAGAAAAGGAGTCAAAAACAACGTAAATCGCTTAACGACCAACTATACGGCGGGAGAATTTTCTCCGCCCGTATAGCTCCGGCCGTATAGCTGGTGCCGCCACCGCCTCATCAAATAGTTTCACCCCGTGCAATTGGTTCGCGGAGATGACATACAGAACACCCAGAAATCACAGAAATCCTCACCTCTGGAAGGCATCTGGAGGGAGAACTCATCCGCCAGGGATCCATCTTCACCCTGTGCAAATCCGGGAGGCTAAGGCATCGGTCTTCATCATCCACTGCCGCATGACCACCATCTTCATCCATCCCATCTACATCTTGTCTAGATCTTGTTGTAATTCCTATACTCATTGTGGATTTATACAAGTATTATTCATCTATGATTGTTTCTATTATCATTGCCATGATGTTGATTGCCTCCATGTCTGAGTGGATCATTAGTTCTTGGGGAGATGGAGAAACCCTAGTATGAGATTGAAATAAGATAAAGTCTATTATGATATTCATCGTTGTGACCATGTTTTAGATTCTCCACATATTGATGTTGAGAGAAGTCGACCTCTCAATATTTGCCTCTCATGGGGACTTGATGGAGGGAAGTACTTGTTGGTAGACGGAGGCATGCTAGCACTTACAGTGACTATAAAGCTGTTAGAAATCCTTACGTATCAACTTGGGAAATCGAGGAAACTCACGGAACACTATCCATGCCATGGGATACATCCTACGGGATTACGTCCCTTAATAGCGCAGTAATTGGATTGATGTCGATTGATGACTCTTGTGGTTATGAGGATGATGTGAGCAACAGTAATTGCCTATTCGTCCACATTCGGAGTTCCTCCCACACATACATAGTTGAGAATGTTCATGATGATAATCTTTATCTTAGATCTTTACAATACTAGTGGTGTATCCGCTACTCCCTGAGAACACTTTTCCCTACTGTAGTTCCAATCTTTCTTTACATACACGATACTTACTTTCTGTATGATGTTACTTTGCTTTACTTTAGTATTGCTCTTATATCGAAAACCCAAAAACACCTTTTTACACATTACTCGCATTTTATCTTGTTACTTAGAACTCTATCTAGCATTTCTATCGCAATATTTATTTCAAGAATCATTAGACTTCAGACTACTGCACCCTGTGGGATCGATATCTTTATTTCGAAACTAGCTACAAATGGTATGTGCACTTGCAGTCATCATCCTGCAGGGCAAAAACCCCCGTTTTCAATGTTTTTTGATGTTTCAGGACCTAAACAAAGTCAAATGGGCATGTACTTTTGGGAATCACAATATTTATCCAAAAGAAGCATCTAAAGCACATGAATGCCACTAGGAGTGCCAAAAGAGCCTAGGTGGCACACCTAGGCCTAGTGGGTGCGCCACCTAGAGTCTTTCCCTCCTCGGTCGTCTGATCGCCTTGATTCTTTCGCCCATGAAGTTCTCTTGACGTAAAAACCCCTATATAAGGACCCCCGGGGCATCCTCGGAAAAAGAGCCACTGGAGACGAAAACACCACCAAACAGAGTCAGATCCAGCGAAGATTGGAGGGAAAAACTCCTCTGGAGCCATCTCCGGGGAGATCTCCACCCTCTCCAACATCTCGAGCTTCATCACCATGATGAAGAGGGAGTAGTCCACCTCCGGGCTATGGGTTTGTGGCAATAGCTTGATCTATTTCTCTCTTGTTCTTCATAGATCTAGTACCATATAAGCTGCCTAACATGATTATGGTCACATTTGTAATTCCTATGTGGTGGATCTTTGTTCTATGATTTGATATTTGAGATTGGAATCTATTTTGTGTAAGATGTTTTAATAGATGCATATCATGCACCCTGTTCTTCATTGCTTGTTTTGATCCAACTTGTATGCAAGAACTTATTTGGGGAGAAGTGTGTGTTACATGGAGTAGCATAGGGGTAGAGATTGAATTGTGACATCATATTCAAGATCTACTTTGGTTTATACCTTTATTTTGCTGCTTCACTAGGGGTAAAGTGAAATCATGTGCTACAGTTATCATGTGATAGTGTGATGACCTTGTTAAATCAAGATAGCATATTTTATATTTCAAACATCATATAATATTTCTTAAAGCTATACTCTGATTTGTTCTTAAATCAAGATTGCATGGAGATTTCCCTTTCTTGAGGAGTATAAGAGAGAGATGTATTCCATCTCAATATTAGAATTTCCATGAATCTTTATCATTGATGAATTGTTTTGTGATCACTACAACTTAAAAAGAGAGTGGACAAGTGAACCCATGAACTCTGGTCCGATTTTATCATAAGAAACACCTTTCCATTGCATCTGCTATCCTTTACAATTTCTGCAATTTATTATTTCGAAAATACAAAAATACTTTCTCTACTTGCAATCTGCGGTGACGCAGCATACAATTGCATGATGTAGTACACTATAGTCGTTGACATAACACCAACGAAACACCGTTCACTAGTATTACATCCCTCAGAGCGGTACAATAGAAACACAGCAGGTCCAAGACATGACTATAGATTACAACTCGACTCTTTACAAAAGATCCAGAGAACACTCTAGGTTAAAGAGAGAGAAAGAAACTTCTTACAAAGAAGAACCAGAAGTAATAACTCAGAACTATCTACCTAATATGACTAGCATCTAAACTATCTGGCTTGCAATTGCTGCTAATGCAATGCTCTATAGAAGTAGGTTTTATGGCTAGAGTATCTACTCCTAGCTAATCTAGAACTTCGTCTTTACTTCAGTTAATGTATATGTTGACTTCATTGACTTTATTGAAGAACTTGAGTTGTTGATGATGGTTTCTTGAGCAGAAATTGATGTTGACGTCGTCTTCAACGGCTTAGAACCTAGCAAGGGTTAAGAAGGTACGGTTGAGTACAAGCGGACTTAGCAAGTTCACTAAAAAGGAGTGTATGATGCACTATCTCTACAGCCAAAGACCAAAGGTCGTAGGCAATGCAGGTTTTCATAAACATTTCTTCAAAGGTTGTTTTTATTCTGAAATCTATGTCTGACAGCCTTCATAGGTTGACCAGAACTTTCATGGAGTTTCTTTCTTGCCGCATTCGTAGCACCTTCCCGGAACAGGGAGTAACATGTCACAATTCTTACACTCTACGGAGGTGCGTTGCTTTACCAATGAGAGTCCTTAGCTCTATTGCACATCCGAGTTATAGGCTCGTTCACAGTTCATTGGTATGAGGCCCAGTTTAAGATCCAAGCCAATCACTTCCCTTCTCCGCGACCCTGCATGAAGACATGATCCCCCAAGAAGGTCTACCTATAGTCTGGGTAGCCTATCGAAGACTCTATAAGCAGATCTCCCTGGCAGCCACCATTAGCTATGGTGAACCTCCACCAAGACAGCTATGCACAGATAATCTAGACACCTAAATCGCGGGGCACTGAGGGGTCCCACCCATGTGCTGGATTCTCCATGAGAAATCTACAGCTTCATGATAAGGTCATCCGTCCATGCGAAAGGAAGAAGATCCAGCTGACTTCTCCGTCCCATTCCAAATCTCATGGTTAACGCGTAATATATGGCGCTAGAATCACTAGCGACATTGGATGTTAAGTCCTAGATATTATGTTCCTTTACCACTGGAACTGCATCAATAGATTATTACCATTTGGTAAATAATCCATAATCATATTATTATGAAAATAATATTTTCTGACCTTTTTGAAATGCAGGTGATGACAACATTTGAGTTACAAGCATTTGATAGAAAATAATCAAAGGACATGAGCAAGTTGTGAACTTGCCTTGTGTGATTGCAAGATTATGCACTCACGATCTTCAGGATAATAGAAGATCCAAATTCTATAAATAGCATCATTGGTCCGATAAGGACTAATGTTAAAGAAGCAATATGGTGATGCATAAGTAATGTAATGCATTCTGTAAAATCCCGATATAATTCCCCAATAACATGAATGAGTTAAACTTAGGTGATTTCTTTAATATTTGGTTTATCTTCAAGTTTACTTCACAAGCAAATATATATAAGAAGTTTAAGACTAACATGTATGATACAAAAGTAAGCATAACAACAATGCATGATTGGGGTTAATTGATATCATGTAATTATTATGAAAGTCCAAGTTTTAGGTTGATAAGAGTTGAAGAAATTACTATGAGATTGTTGTTTGAAGTGGCAAAATGAATAACTTTTGAAGGAAAGATTTCTTTGATAAATTTTACGCAATGTTAATGGTTAACAGAATGTGATTGATGGCGTTTGTGTTTGTTTGATAAGTTTGGAGTTGATATGCCTTATGACTTAATTGGAACAGACTAAAGTTAACTATAAAAACATAAATATACTTTAGACATTATGCATTTGTAATTTTGTGGACTAAAGTTAACTTTAGTAACATTAATAGATTTAAGTGTGTTGGGTATAGAATATTATCAAGTTTTTAGGGTTATGGTACGTATGATCGCGAGTGTGAGATCATTCAAAGTGAGTGATGAGTTTAAATGTGATTTCCTATTATGAAGATAATTTAACTTATTAAGGAAAACAAATTTGGATGATCTTAATAATCTATTAGAGTTTGAAATCATCTTTAAGAATGGTTAAGAGATAAATAACATTCACTTTTATTATAAGTGAATGATGCTTAAAATTTACTCAAAATTGTTCATTTAATTTGGAATTTATGGTTTTAAAAGAGTTTTACAAAGTTAATAAGTTATTCTTAAGTTTTATTATAGATCTAAGTTATGACTTTGGAATTACTATCTAAATGTAAAGGACTTAAGGTTTTATGAAGGAATATGATTATTGCTTACTTGAGAAATGTTTTTGAAGAATTTACAAAATAGGTATTTTATAGAATAGATAAGGATTATTAATTTTAAATCATAAAAACCTTTGGAATAATAGATTTATTATTTTTATAGTAAACTATATTTATTCAAAATCTTAAAAATGATTTTTATTTATCTTTATGTATTATTCTTATTTCTATAAAAATCCACAAAGGATTATATGTCTTTAAATATTAGCTTCAAATTTTATTTATAAATAAATTAAGCTAGTATTTTTATAAAATAGTAGACTCATTTTTATATGTAAAAATGATTTTTATTCAATTTTAAGTCTTTGTCTTATTTTATGAAATTTCTTTTAGGTCTTAATTATTTTAAGATTTTTTTGCATTTTGTTTAACTCAAACAAGTCATGTTATATTTTTCCTATGTATATATTATTTTTCTGATCATTTTGATATATTATATATATTTTTAGGATTTTTCTATATTTTCTAGGATGGAAATAAGCTTAGGGGTATTTTGGTAATTTGTATTTTATTTCTTACTTTATTTTTTTAACTAGCTTGTTTGGTTGGGCACATGGGCTGGCCTGGCCCAACTGGTCTTGCTAGACCAAATTGGCCCAATAGAGCCCACTCTAGTTGGGTCAATACGACCCAACCCTCTCCACTTACGTACAAGCACTCAGCGAGACTTGGTCTCGTCCCCCTCTCGCAGCCCCAGGGCACCACCATGACCTTACTCACCTCTGGCCACCGATTCCAGTGTAGCCCGACCTACTGCCACCGCTGTTGGTCGCTAAAGCACCACCTTTTTTCCGGCCTACAACCTAGACCTCTCTGATTTAACCGTTGCCTCTTCTTCTGGCCGCGCAGACCCCCTCACTGGAGCTAGGGTTTTGCCGCCTCGACCCTACCATACGTCGGTGATGCCATCATCTCCTCCTAGTGCTGGTGATAGGTCTACGACGCGCTACTCGAGCTCATGTGGCTTGGCGCGGGTAGCAGCGCTTCGGCGCTCCCCATGTTGCCATGCCACTATAGCTTGCCGTCAATGTCGTCCTCGGGCTCACGCCATTGTGGCTGCGCGGGCACTGTCTCACCCCACCACTGCGGTGCTCCTGAGCTCGAGGTACACACACTTCCTCTTCCTCTCCCTCTCTCCTCTCTGATCTTCCTTTGCACCTCTTTGTCACGCATGATTAGCTATGTAAACTACCACGGCGATGTTTATGATTGGAACTTGGTGTTGATTCTGCTACTAGTAACTAGATGATCTATGTGTGTTGAGATGCTACTAAGTCCAGCCTCTCCACCTGGATGATTTACTCATCCCTGATGTCTTTGGCTTAAGTTAGTCATACTGTAGTTTAATTGATATACATGTATGTTGCTTGATTTCCATTTATGAAGGATGGATTTATTTGCTTGTATCACATACAGACATTGTTGTGTAACAATAAAGAACTTGATTCATAGTTCTCTGATGGGCTTATATGCAGACTTGCTGATGCAGCTACTACTGACTCTATATGATTTGTTGCTAGTTGCATTCATGAGAGAGATAGGCTTGATGTGATGAACCTTTGGTTTAGTTATGATCTTGGTTAGTGAATATAGTGGCTTCTGCTAGATTCTCTTGCTGCTGTGGTGCCTCATTTTGGAGTGTGCACATCAGTAGAGTCATTTAAGCATGACATGTTGTGATTGATTTGGCTAGGCTTGATGATATTATTATTATAAATGATGAGACATGGAAATCAAACTATTACAGTCCATGCCCATGATATCTATGTTGAGGCTTTAGCTTTGTAAGAACATATATGATTGATGCTTTGTTGGGGGTTTTAATAAAGAATTTGTCTTCCTGTAAGTTTGTATAGGGAAGTAACCTATATACTTGATTCCTAAAATACTTGCTAGAAAAATGATATGTTTTGATTAGATTGTCAATGTTGCATAAATAAATGGCTTCTGTAATATGACTATGTTGTTGTGGAACCTCCCTGAGAGTGAGCACAACAGGATATATCATTTACATGATCTGCTATATTATTACTTAACCAGATGTTGATTCATGTGCTTGCCAATGATGTCAAGTCTGAGGGCAAGAAGTGTATGCTAGCTTGTGTAATAAGGAGATCTTACAAATGATTCCTAGTCTACTTGATTAGGAAGATGATTGAATATTTGGTGTTGGGATTTATGGTTTATATATTTGACTCAAGTATGTGTTGACCCTAGTGGCATCTGATGCACTAAGTTACTGCTGTGGTGCCTCCATTTCCTGGAGTGTGCACACCAGTAGCTAGTCAGCATGACCTAGTACTATGTTGTTTCTACTTGTGATGCTGCCCCAAGCTAGTGATGTTAAAACTGAGGCCAAACTCTAAATAAGAACAGATACTATTTGATGGTTGATTCAATTCTCTATGATGAATCTTGCATGGCATTTCCATGTAAAACTGAGAGATAATATCCTCTTATCTTCCTAGACATGTTCTAGTTGAGGGGTACTTGGAGTTGGAGGGATTTGTAACTTAACCATTCTTTTCCTTGGTTAGGATGATGTGATTTAACAATAATAGATGTTATATGATCTTAATTAATATTCCTCATGGATTCCTTTTACCTATTGTTGGTGGCATGTTGTTGTACTAATGCTGATCTTGATCAGCCACTTCTATGCTACTGATTTATTCATGTGATGCTCCTGATCTTGCTCTCCTCTTGGTACTACTAGCCTGCTCTTCCTTGAGCTTTTACTGGACTTCTTCTCCTTGATCTGCTTCAAATAACTTGATTTGCTCCTGGTCTCTTGAGTTACCTCCAGGATCCTGCTGTAGAGGTTTGCCTTCTCCTAGCTCCTATATTTGACTTGTCCTGGATCTACTCCTAGATCTCCTCACTGTCCTAGCTATTGGATGGCTCCACTGAGCAACCATAGGCTGATGATATGGTGGATCTGATCTATGTGATTATTTGGGTGCTAGGCAGGATAATTCCTGGGGGTGTGCTAAGAGTAGTGCTCCTGACTAAGTGTGGTGGAAATGAATGTGGTGTTACTGTGGAGATGAGAATGGTGTGCTAGCTACCGCTGGTTCACTCCCATTTGTGTACAGGAGTTTCCTCCTTCTTGTTTACTTCCTGGTGTTGATAGCACACTAGCATGCAGCAGTGTGTGAGCTGCATGCCCATTCCAAGTGCTTTGTCTCACTGGAAGATATTTTCTTAGCCTGGGAGCTATTCCATTGTGGATGTGCTCGGCTGGTTTGGTTATTATCTTGGACTGGCCTTTATTTTTGGTTATCAAAAGTTAATTTTCCTCTCTAGCTAATGATGCATAGGCTAAAGCAACTTTGCTAACAACAGATCCTACATTTGGCCCTTATTTTTAATACTCGGTGATGAATTTGGCATATCACTTGTATGCCCAATCTGAGAGTAATCTAACACCAAAATTAACCCTTTATTTTATCAAATGTTTGTCTATTACTTTGGTTTTGTGTTACATGGATCAAAGTGAAGAGGAAAAGATCAGGAAGATAAAAGATGTAGATAGGAGATTTAGTCATTCTTTTATTTTGTGTACTTGCAATTGTCTTTATCCCTTATGTAAACTCCGTATTATTCTCATTGTAATTTACTTATTCATTATTATCTGTAAAGACAATGTAACATTGTTTGTTTTAAATAATAAAGTTAATGTTTTCCTTCAATTGCAAATTTTCACATTGTAATCTTTACTACATGTTGTAAAACATTCTTTTGTGAATAAGTACTAGTGATATTTAATCCTTATGGTGGGGTTTCTCATATATTAGTATTATTATTATTATGGATATCATTTCTTTTTGTCCAATTGATTCAATTTGTGGATTTTCTAAATTCATTTGAAGTCAAATCTGAAATTCAAATACATGTTTGAATTATTTCCCCCTTCAAAACACAAAGGTTCAATAGAGGTCATGTCAAAATCTGTCACACATGTACTAATGTTTCCACCAGAACAAAGAGAGACCTCGATCACTCTGTAGCCCTTTAGTTTTGCATGAAAATTCTCCGGTATGCATGAATGCAATGCACACACCTTATTTCAGTTTATTTCTAAGCTCTAATGCTGGGATGTTACAGACTCTCCCCCTTAAAATAAACTACGTCCCCGAAGTTTGCACTCTCTTATGTTTCAGAATGAGAAAGTGACTTGTGTTGGTCATGACATTTCTCAACTCCATGGTAATTTCAAATGGGAATAATTGTAGTATCCCATATCCAGATCTTTTCCATGAGCTCTCATCATACTTGGAAATCTCCAACTTGTTGTCTCCAATACCCTAAAGTTCCTTTTACTATCATCCCTTAAGGATATGTCCTTATTATAAAATCCTTAAATTGGGGTCTCTGCTTTAGTTCATTTCCCTGATTAGGTATTCTAGTCCAAATCCTTTACTTGATCGTCGAACTTCCTTATTATACTATCTAAGGTCTAGGAAGTCTTGCTAAAATAGAGTTTTAAATTCTATTAGACAATAGTTGTGGTCAAAAGACTAATTTTTTTCTTTATCATGGTATGGTTTATACTGGTAGTCTTTCTGAAGACTAGTTTTGAATACATTTAGTCCATACTCATCGGAGTTTCTTGTTCCTCTACATATATACAGATGGATGTGCTTTATTCCTTCTTAAGGACCACTTAAGAGTTGTGTCCTTTAGAATTAGTCATTAGGATTAATATATTTTTTTCACCTTCATGCTTTTACCTTATCAAGCCTTAGATAATATTTTGTTATCACCTTAAGCACTTCTTCAACTTCCATTATTTAATTGCCTTAAGGTTTGAGCACTACTATCTTGAAATAAACTTCGGTCTTTCATCCTGACATACTATTGGGAGTACTTTTATAATGATGATTTATTATAACCTTACAAGACTAAGGCATAACATCATCATAATCTAATACTTCTTTTCCATCCTGTATTTAGAGAGTTGAATAACAATACCTCCCTTTTACTGTTTACTCAAAGAAATAGGTAACAACACTTTAGTGTTTATTGTTTACGCTCCCCCTTGGGGTCTTCTAACGTCTCTAAACTATATGTATAATACCTATTAACTCAATAGTAAGGATATTGGTCTATATCTAGCTTATACTTCACCTCTGGAAGGTTTCACGAAAGAATCAGCGATATACCCACACAATTGTGGATCTCCAAAACGAATCTACCAACATTACTTGTCTTACTTTTATCTCCTTAGACATTATTCCTCACTATTAAACCCAATTCCGTGGAACGTCTCGTAAAATGATCGCCTTCATTTCATGCTTCCTTAGGTCTAACTTAACTTAGGGCAAGTTTTATGCTCTTTAAATCATACAAAGATTACCTAATTAGCTAAAGTGCTAGGATACCAGCTACGGATACCAGCTGCTGATCCTCGTAGGTGTCAGAGCTTGAAATACAATTTTTGTTCCAAGACTTATTCTTTGCTCCATTTCATTTTACTTCCATGAATTGGGTATAACTACTTCATTAGCTTCCGAGCAACATCACCCGCTTTGAGTGAACTTAGATTCATCCTTTAAGGTTGCTCCACACCCTTTTTCAACACTAATATTCCTTCTTATTGCCAACTAAGCATAAGTTGGGATTGATCTATCCTTCAAAACAGTGTTGATACTACTTATATTTGGCTTCATTCTTCATGAAAGTCTTCATCTTGATCTTTGGAACTCGTCACTCCCTTACACGAATTCCCTTTTCTATCTAGGTCTGTAACATCAAGTAATAACTGAGTGGTGCAACATGCATTTTCACACCAAGTCAAACTTCATGTACAGATCTAGCCAATCAAAAAGATCCAAGAAAAAACCAAGAAATCCAAATGTGGTACATATAACACACATTATTCTAAGCCTAGGATATAGTAGTTGAGTAAAACATCTAAAAAATGCAGCCTTAGCTATGTAGTATATGACACCTCCTAGTATAGGTTTACCTTGTGATACTTAGCACATATTGGCATTCTACTCTTTGCCTCAATATTTACCCAAATTGCCCAGTTGCAACCAGATAAGTTTGAGCAAAGTGGTCTCACTTTGGTTCTAACTAACCTCTTACCTTTCTTTCGAAACTACTAAACACTATCAATTGTATATTCTATCATAAACTACCCTCACATAATCTCTCAAAACTACTAACAAAATGATAGTAACTACCTTAATCCAAGAATTATCATAATATTATGGCACCTATGACTCCTATCATAAACCTACACTATTCTTTTCTTATTGTTGTTACAGGATTATTAGCTAAGTACTAGTCCTAATTACACACTTATCATGGTCTTGGAGATATTATCACCATGAACTTGTTAATATTTACCTAATCATCATGATTGAAGAGCCAATCTCGCCATGATGACTCTTCTTTGTAGCTTACTATTAATGATTCTTCACAAAATTCCACTCCATCACATGGAATTCTCAAGTGAATGCCACATGATTTACTTCCAATTGTATCTATACATACTCTAATTGTCTAGCCTATGTGGTATAGCGATATCAACTAGTGATAGGGTTCTTCTAATCTATAGGAATTCTAAATATAGACTCCATCACTAATACTACTCCACATGATATCCTGATCTTAACCATAATCTTCTTTGATATTTTAACTTACCTAAGATATCTGAGTGGCGTTATACCTATTTAGAGCTATGCTAAATGGCTTTTCTATAGAGAAGATGGATAACTAATCCTTGAGAAAGATGATAAGAACATCCAACTTAAGTATGACAAGGTTTATCCTCAACTGGATATTTATCACAAGTCTTGGTTTAGACAAGATGGCTCCTATAGTCACTATCCAACCTACAGATCTTCCTAGAAGGGTTTTAATCCTAAGGTCAAAGCATATGCTCTGATACCAGCTATGGTGACCCAACATACCACTGCATGATGTAGTACACTATAGTCATTGACATAACACCAATGAAACACCATTCACTAGTATTACATCCCTCAGAGTGATACAACAGAAACACAGTAGGTCCAAGACATGACTATAGATTACAACTCGAATCTTTACAAAAGACCCAGAGAACACTCTAGGTTAAAGAGAGAGAAAGAAACTTCTTACTAAGAAGAACCAGAAGTAATAACTCAGAACTATCTGGCTAATAAGACTAGCATCTAAACTATCTGGCTTGCAATTGCTGCTAATGCAATGCTCTACAGAAGTAGGGTTTATGGCTAGAGTATCTACTCCTAGCTAATCTGGAACTTCGTATTTACTTTAGTTAATGTATATGTTGACTTCATTGACTTTATTGAAGAACTTGAGTTGCCGATGATGGTTTCTTGAGTAGAAATTGATGTTGATGTCGTCTTCAACGGCTTATAACCTAGCAAGGGTTAAGAAGGTACGGTTGAGTACGAGCATACTCATCAAGTTCACTAAAAAGGAGTGTATGATGCACTATCTCTATAGCCACAGACCAAAGGTCGTAGGCAATGCAGGTTTTTGTAAACATTTCTTCAAAGGTTGTTTTTATTCTAAAAACTATGTCTAATAGCCTTCACAGGTCGACCAGAACTTTCATGGAGTTCCTTTCCTGCCACATCTGTAGCTCCTTCCCAGAACAGGGAGTAACATGTCATAGTTCTTACACTCTGCAGATGTGCGTTGCTTTACCCATGAGAGACCTTAGCTTTCTTGCACATCTGAGTTATAGGCTCGTTCACACTTCCTTGGTATGAGGCCTAGTCTAAGATCCAAGCCAATCACTGCCCTTCTCCGCAACCCCGCATGAAGACATGATCCCCCAAGAAGGTCTACCACGAGTACAGTCTAGGTAGCCTCTCGAAGACTCTGTAAGCAGCTCTGCCTGGCAGCCACCATGAGCTATGGTGAACCTCCACCAAGACAGCTATGCACAGATAATCTAGACTCCTAAATCGCGGGGCACTGAGGGGTCCCACCCATGTGCTGGATTCTCTAGATTCTCCACGAGAAATCTGCATTTTCACGATAAGGTCATCTGTCCATGCGAAAGGAAGAAGATCTAGCTGACTTCTCTGTTCCATTCCAAATCTCATGGTTAACGCATAATATATGGCGCTAGAATCTTTGACGACATTGGTTGTTAAGTATATGTGTAGGCGAGCAAGCCATAATTAGCCGAAACTCCTCTTTGGTAGATTTAATCCCAACTTCAATAATCCTACTAGCCTATTACCAAAACCATGGTCATTCACTAGACGATTAAGACCCTTCAGGTTGCTTAGCAATTAAGCTCCTTGGATCGGACTAATGCAATAAGCACAGTGGTTCCTCATTATCCTCGAGTCAACTAGTTTTCCATTGATATCCCCGTCTCACTCGGGGGTCGCCGGTCTACTAGAGAATAAGATCCTATCTATGCAGAACAAAGTATTATGTTGTCGGGGCCCTTAATTGGACAATAAGCATTAGTCATCCCACACATGGTCAAGCACACATAATATAGTAATTAAAATCAATCACAAACTAATGGAAAATATATGGAGGCACATCACATCTCACCAATCCCTTACATCTCACATGCCCAAGGAACTTACTCACACATGAGAGAAGAAAGCATCATCGATATAATTAAATAAAGGGAGTTCTTCTCGATATTACCGTGGAGATCCACAATAAGAATAGAAAAGTAACCCAACACAATTCAAGATAGGAAGGAACAATGTCAAACCCTAATCTTGCAAGGTGAAGATCTCTCTTTGTCTCTGTCAGGTACAAGTAATGGCTATGAGGGTGTGATGGCTAGGAGGTCGAAGATCGTGGAGCAAGATGAAGAACGTCTTCCCCTTCTTCTCCGGATCTCTTCTTTCTCCTTTCTAGATGGGATGGCGGGTGATGTGTTATGATTTCGCGTCTGGCCTCTTCATAGAAGTTGTCCCTTTTGACAAGACGGAGGCGGCGACAGCTATACGTCCGAAAAAATATTCTCGCCGTCTAGTTGCTCGTTAAAGCCTCTGTATGCTTCCCTTGATTTCGTCCAAAAAGGGACTTGCTAATATTGTGTTTCGCTTGTTAAAAACTTATGTTGACATTTAGAACCTGAAACACACATTAAAAACCAAGTTTTCTTCGCTACCGAAGTATTAGCGTTAGGTAAAGCTAGAAAACGATCAAATCCAGGAGAAACCCATCAATAAAAAACATCAAAAATTTGTCGAATCTCACAGCTATTAACTCCCCTAAGCTTAGATGTTGCTTGTACTCGAGTGACAAGAAAATAAGGAAGAATAGCGGAGATTTGAGACTTAAATAAAAGAACTTATAAGCTCGAATTGGTGTCAAATTCTTTTCTTCACAATTCCTGTACTCTTAAACATGATAAGACAAGTATTCACAAGATTTCACTAAGTCCACTTCCTAAGAACGTATATCTTGCTAGCAAATAAATCATATGCCCGAGCAAGTTTCAAAAGTTTGGATAGGAAAGTGAAACAAATTCTTTTGGTGTCTCTCTTTGTTGAGAGATGAAAACTTTTTGCTTTTATTTCTTTAATAAATTAAGAGTACTCAAGTTGGCACCAAAAACATTCAATTTCAAGACTCTCAAAGCACCTTTTTCCTTTCCTTTCTTTTCAAAAACTTCTACTCTTTCATAGAGAAATCATGCCACTATTTTTATCATGTTAATTGGGACTGTGTTGTGTACTCGTGACCATGACAATAAACAATTGTTGAGCAATAGTGGGTTAGAGGAGTACTACAACTTCACTTGGAATGTGAAACCATGAGGAGACTAAACTTTTACCCATCATCGCATTGCTGCTACAGACGTTTACATAACTCACAAGCTAAAATCAAGTGGTTTCCACATTTAGATCATTTTCGAGGGAAGTGAAACCCGATATATTGATTCGACACAAGGGGAGCCAAAGAATATTTATAAGCCTTAACAACTGAGTTGTCAATTCAGCTGCACCTAGAAACAATCTTGCTCACAGCAGTTTATCAGTAGCAACAGTTTTGTAGTAGGAATAGTAAAGTAACAGCAGTAGTAAAGCAACGACAGTAGTAACAAAAGCAGTAAACAGTGGGATTCGAGTGCGGTAGGCATAGGGATGGATGGACAGGCGTTGCATGGACAAGACAATTCAAATAGCAATCAGAACATAGGGAAATTGCAGATAAATAAGATAAAGCATCCAAGTACTAGACAATCCTAGGCATGTGTTCCATATATAGTCATACGTGCTCGCAATGAGAACTTGCACAACATGTTTTGTCCTACCAGCCCATTTGTAGCGGGGCCTCTAGGGAACTACTGGCAATTAAGGTGCTCCTTTTAATAGAGCACCGGAGCAAAGCATTAACACTCCGTGAACACATGTGATCCTCACATCAAAGCCATTCCCTCCGCTTATCCCAATTTATGTCACTTGGGGGCCATTGGTTCCGGACAACAACGTATGTATACAACTTGCAGATAAGACCAAAAACAATACTATCGTAATGAATCAATAACATGTTTAGATCTGAAATCATGGCACTCGGGCCCTAGTGACAAGCATTAAGCACAACAAGTTGCAACAAAGTCATAAAGCACCAATAAAAGATACTAGGCACCATGCCCTAACAATCTGATGCCATTACATGAACGATCTCATCCAATCCCTACCATCCCCATAGCCTACAGCGGGGGATTACTCACTCATAGATGGGGGAAACATGGATGGTCGATGGAGAAGCGATGGTGATGATGATGGCGATGATCTCCTCCAATTCCCCGTCCCGGCAGGGTGCCAGAACGGAGTGTCTGGTGCTGTTTCGTGGAATCTGGTGGTGGCGGCGGAGCGGAACTCCTTCTGGAAAAACATCGAACTCCCCGAAGTTTTTAGGTCAGAAGGCTCCTTATAGGCGCAGAGAGAGGCCGAGGGGGTGCCTGGGGGGCCCACACCACCCCATGGCGGGGCCTGTCCTGGCCCGCGCCAGCAGGTGCTGTGGCCACCCCCTGGCTCTTCTCCGTCTCGTATTCTGGCTCCTGGAGTCTTTAGGTGAAATAGGATTTTTGGCATATTTTCCGGGATTTTTCCTGATAGTTGATTTTCTGCACAAAAAGTAGACACCAAGGCAATTCTGCTGAAAATAGCGTCAGTCCGCATTAGTTGTATCTAAATCACACAAGTATAGAGGAGAAACAATAGCAAAAGTGTCCGGGAAAGTAGATACGTTTTGGACATATCAGTGCTATCGAGTCTATTTACATTAAGCTCAGATGGGATGGAGTAGTTCTAAAATGAAATCCTTTAGGCTAAGCATGAACTCAAGTCATCTTTTGGATGCTTTTTCTTGTTGTAAAAATGTAGGAAATATTTTTAACCAAGTTCACTACTCATTGTTTCAAAGCTAAAAGAGGACACTAGCAAAGGAATAGAATTTATAGGATAACAAGCTAAGTGGGGAGTGACTCCAGTGCAAGTGAGTAAATAATTGTAGGATCAATTTAAAGTTGCAGAAAAGGTGATGAAAGGAATGTGATACCTCCTCTTTCTTTCTTCGTTCTCGTACTTGAGTCAAACCCCCTCTATATTTCCCTATTGCCAAGTCACCTGAAATTGAGCAATCTCCGAGAGAAACAAAGAAACGAATTTGCAATAAAAGTTGCAACTAATTTTTTTATATTTTTGTTTTGGAATGCAAACTGAAAGTAAACATGCAATTTTGAAGAAGTAAAATAAATAAAAAGAAGAAATAAAATATGAATGCAAGGTTTGGAGTTTTTCAAACCTCCCCCAAGCTTAGGCTATTGTCAGGCTCAGTTGTTGCCATCATTCGGTGGCTGGTGCGGATACTACTGGTAGTAGTTGGGGAAGTTGGTCATGAAGTGACTGAAGTTTTGAGTTAAGGCACTCACATCTTCATTCACTCCTTGTAGAGTGTGGTCAATCTCCCCAACGTGCTGGTTTAGCTACTAAAATTCTTGATAGGGGACGTAGTTGAACCCCTGCTGCGGCTGATTGGGCCATGGGTCCCAGGACCCCCATAATGCTACTGCTGTCCCTCCGAAGCATGGTTGTATTCCTGCTCCTGCTCCTGCTTATCCTCATTCTGCTGCTCTCCTTCTTCATCTTCCTCTTAATCAGGCTGGAGTTCAGCCACGATCTCCACCACTTGATCCTTGGTGAGGATCCAGGTGTCCTTCTCCACAATCGAGAAGGCTTGGGGATAGGGAAATGGAACCTGCTTAACCTGTGCATCACTAGAATAACCAAACTGATATGCTCGGAGCCTCTTGTTAGCTCGGTAAACACCGAGGAAACCACAAGCAGTCAAATATTTGACATCCATAAGTTTGGAGCCATCAACATGTTGCATCATAGGTAATATAATGTTTAATGCATGAGCAAGGTGGGTTACCAATCCACCAATGTGAATGTAACCTTTCATCTTGTTGCTCTGGTGAAGAAACTGCTAGATGAGTAGAGCTCCGGGATTGGGACTTTGCGGTGCATTGGGGAAGAGTTCCTTAGTGTTCATTGCCATGTCCGCATTGGCCATGGAACCGGTATCTCCTCTTCCCAGCAGTGTGTTGGCAAGGAACAAGGCGTAATAGCAAATTGTTGGGTTCTGAATGGTGGAGATCTTCTTCTGGTAGAAGTCCCTGCCACTGTTAACAGAAACAACCTCCCAAGTTTCTCCACTTGTGACGCTATATAGATTAGTAACAGTTGAATCCCCATCGTGAGGGAAGCCAAAAGCATCACAAAATTGATCAAAAGTTATTTCATAGTGTCGATGGTTCATGGTGAAGCTTACCGTGCACGCATTACCTTTCTCTAAGTGGTCATCGTAGAAGGAGGCAAGCAACTCATATGTGAGTTCAGCATAGGTATTGTGGCTTGCATAGGCGAGTAGTGAAAGCCTTGAATTTACACACATGAGGTCGAATTCCGCCCTCAACCCTGCCATGGCGAGAAAGCTATCACCAGCCCAACGTGTGGGCATCCTCCTCCTTGATGAAACTATGGAAAGCTTGGGGTTGAGCTCGGCCCGATGCCCCGAACTCTCGCCACGTTGGCGCTTGCCCTTGCAAAAAATGCTACCAATTTTGTTCATCTTGATGCACGATCTGTTGATTCCCCCACTCAAATGAATGAAATCCGCGAAGAATCAAGAGTTCTAGGTGGGTTTTGAGAGGTTTGGCGAGAGAATATGAGATAAAAAGTGAGGAGGGAGAAGAAACCTAGCCGCCCTGGTGCGATTAAGAGGTCGCACCGAACTATATGGCCACAACTATATGAGCTGGATATGTAGTTCCTACCGTATAGTTGCGGCGGCACCGCCAATTAGGGTTTCTTTATGCAGAACACAACTATACGGGCGCAACTATATAGCTGGATCATAATGGTCCCGCCGTATAGTTGGTCATCAAAACGTCTGTTTCCTCGAGATAAATTTTCTAAAACAGGCATCGATATCTAGACGACCGGAACTATATGGCCCGAATTTTTATTCCCGCCGTACAGTTGGTCGTTAAACCATCAGTACCTTTGAGAAGAAATTGTACGAAGGCATCGATATATATATACGACAGGAACTATACGGCCGGAATTTTTATTCCCGCCATATAGTTGGTGGTTAAATCCTTTGTGCCTACCAAAGAAAATTTGTTAATGGCAAAGATATCTATACGGCCAAACTATACTGCCGGAATTTTTATTCCCGCCATATAGGTGGTCGTTAAACCTTCAGTACTCATCAAAAAATTCTATTTCTTTGAGAATACCTTCTTATCCTGAAACTTGGCGAAACACCTTATTTTTTATAGAAAAATGACAATAAAAATTCTCGACCAAAAATAGCATGAATAGAGCAGGATTTCTAGTACTGCCTAACTTCTTCTCCTCAACTGGAGGTTCACTTTTTAATCTGGACAAAATGATTAAGCTAGTATTTGGTAGATAAACTCAAACTTTTATCTTTATAATTATTCTACACTTGTTCAATCAATATTTCTACTACTTTTTGACAGCTGCATCTTCACGGGCGCGCTTCTGCAAGAATGTCTGTGAAAAAGTTGTAAGAACACGATGAACATTTTATTCTTTAGTTTATTTTATTAATGTGATGGGTTGACTCCCATTAAGCATTTTATTAAGAATGGTTGAATAACTCAACCCCTTCTCTGTTCTCAAATTCTTACCTTGGGTTGCCCCTTATCAAAGGCACTTACCACATGAACTCGTTTTGCCAGTGGAATATATTTTTCTCCTACTTCTAGCTTCTTTGGAAAATACCACATGATTTCAGCATCATAAACATTGAAGATTATTTTTCCCTCAGCACAATCAACTGATGCTCCTGCAGTATTAAGGAAAGGCCCTCCAAGTATTATGGATAATTTTTCATCCTCTAGCATTTCAAGAATAATAAAATCAGTGGGAATAACATGCTCATCTATTCTAAGTATAACATCCTCAATCATACCAATGGGTTGTTTAGTGGACTTATCATCCATCTGTAAAGTGATAGTAGTAGGGGAATACTCCCCTAATCCTAACCTTTTATAGAGGAAATATGGCATTACACTAACTCCTGAACCTAAATCACACAAGGCATTGTGAATATCAGTTTTGCCAATTGAGCATGAAATAGTTGGTATTCCGGGATCTCCCTGATTTAGACAATAGCTTCCCATTAGTAGGATAACTAGGTACCATGGCAACGGTTTCAGTTATTTCTTTCTTTCTACGAAGAATATCACAGAGGAATTTAGAATAGGTGGGAACTTTTATTCCATCCGCAAATGGAATTTCTAGACAAAGATCACCAAGTGCCTTTTTGAAAGAATCATAGATTACTTGATCTAGTGCTTTGTTTTTTCGATCTGGATAAGGAAGCTTTTGCTCACCTTTCTTATTCTTGTCTTTTACCTTTTGTGGGGGATCAGTCTCTTTTGTTGCTTTCTTTTGTTGTTGCTTATCACTTTTCTTTTCTACTACAACAACTTCATCTTCATTGCTTATCTCTTTTTCTTCTCTTGGATCAACCGTCTCTTCATCAGAGTCATAACGGTCATCCTGTGCATCATTTCGTCCTCCTTGGTTTGATCTTGTGTTTCTTGAGCAGTTTCATCTTGAGGATCCACCAGTGTATCATCTTATTGGCTTGCTTTGAGCAAGGCTTTTTTCCTTTCGCTCTTTTTCAGGTTCAAATTTTGGTGGTCCTAATGGTCCTGTAACAACTGCACCTCTTCTTGTAACAACATTAGTAGAAACAGGAATATCAATATCATCTCGAAGAAAATTTTGATAACCAGATGCTATTTGTTCGCATTGGGTTTCAATCATACTAAGGTACTTGTGAAATAATTTTATTTCTTGGCCAATCTCATCATAATTTTCCGCGAGTTCCGCCAAAATCTTTTTATGTTTTTGAAAATGCTTATGCATGTTCTTATGAGATTTTGCTTGTCGATGTTTTAATTCTTGAAAAACTTTTCTAGTTTCATCTTCTTTAGTAAAAACTTGTAACAAGTGTACTTTGTTTTCCTTAAAAAGTTCAGAAGGTATCCCTTTTTCTTTTATTGTTTTGCGTACTTCAGGCATAAGATCAGGATTTATACGAAACATCCCTTTTTCCAGCTTACTGTCGAAATCAGGATTGTATGTAGAATCATTCTTAGCCCTAGTAGACATTAATTCCAAACATGCTTTAGTAGTTAAAGTATTAGTCGATCCTCCTGCTGATAAGTCGAGCAACTCTCTGCTTTGTGTATTAAGACCGTGGTAAAATAAATCGCAAATAGTTGATTCAGAATAGCCATGATTAGGAATTCTATTGATCATTCCAAAGAATCTATCCCAGGCTTGTGGGTAGTTTTCTCCCACATTCTGACTAAAGTTGCCTATATTCTTTCTACTTTCAGTTACCTTTTTAAAAGGATTAAACCAATTTATGAATTTGACAATATAGTTTTCCCAACATATAATGTAATGATGATGGAGAGAATATAACCAGCCTAGAGCTTTACATTTAAGAGACCAACAAAAAATTTAGACGAGAGAAGTCTCTTCGCAAACCTTTTGGTCCAAGTGTTATCATCAAATCGTCAAACTCTCTAATATGTCTTCCTAGGCCTTCATCTTCCCTTCCACTCAAAGCTTTTTCCTGCAAAATTTTAATAATTCCACCATCAAATCGATATTCTCTAACTCCAGGGTTAGGAAATTCTATTGGTAGTTTAAGGAAAGCAGAGTTTGGAGCACTTTATTCTCTAAGAGTTTTCTCAAGTTTCTTGGGAGTTGTCCTGTAAATGGACATGATTTCCATAAAATCACTCAGGTTTTCAACTTCATCCTTGTTTGATCTTAAAAGTTTTTACATAATTTCTTCGCTCCTCTGAATAGCCACGCGCTCAAAATAATCTGGTAAATAGGTCCTACCAGAGTGTATAGACCCTTTGTCTCCTAGGGAGACCATTTTGTAGTAGTAACACCTGAAATGTCAAGAGAAAAACACTTAGCGCTTAGCTCCCTGACAACAGCGCCAGAAAATAGATTGATGTCTGCAAGTCTATAGATCGTTTGTAGATAGTTTGGAAGTATAGATATCGATCCCATAGGGAGCCCAACGGTAAGTGTTTATGAGTGAAGTCTCTATCACACTCAAAGTTGTCACTGGTATTCAAGTGAATTGACTGCAAGTGTGGAAATAAGAATGAAATTTGGATTAAACTGGATGTATTTAAATAAAACTAAAATGTAAACTTCAGGAAGAAAAAGCATAAAAGTAAAGAACAGTTCGATTGTTTGTTGTTTTCTATAGATGACGAAGAAGGCACGGGGAGATACAGTTCATGGTGATAGTGATTGTGCCAGGTGGACGAGTGATAAGCGTAACAAATTTAGTCTTATAAGTATATGTGTAGGCGAGCAACCCATAATTAGCTAGAACTCCTCTTTGGTAGATTTCATCCCAGCTTCAATAATCCTACTAGCCTGTTACCAAAACCATGGTCAGTCACTAGACGATTAAGACCCTTCAGGTTGCTTAGAAATTAAGCTCCTTGGATCGGACTAATGGAATAAGCAAAATGGTTCCTCGTTATCCTCGAGTAAATTAGTTTTCCATTGATATCCCCGTGTCACTCGGGGGTCGCCGTCTGCTAGCGAACAAGATCGTATCTATGTAGAACAAAGCATCATGTTGTCTAGGCCCTTAATTGGACAACAAGCATTAGGCATCCCACAGATAGTCAAGAACACATAATATAGTAATTAAAATCAATCACAAACTAATGGGAAATATATGGAGGCACAGCACATCTCACCAATCCCTTACATCTCCCACGCCCAAGGAACTTACTCACACATGAGAGAAGAAAGCATCATCTTCAGAGCGCCATCGGCCATTATCGATTCATGCACCGGCAACTCAATAAAGAGGACCATCAGCATGTGCGAAGGTTCACTCCCTCAATACCAGGCGGGACGAGCAGCCCTATACCACGCGTAGCCCGTCTGTCCTTTTCTACTTAGTTGAACAGATCACTTCAGAAAATCGTATAGAAATCAAGCAAGAAAACGGATGCGCTAACGCGCAACGGCTTTCGCGCTAGTTGCTTGCTTCTCTTCTGTCTTGGAAAAGTGAGGAAGAGAGGTGGAAAGTGTCTAGCTATCTCTCGGAGGATAGATCTACACAAGCTCACAATCAAGGCCGTTTAGGGCAGCTCCTTCACTAAGTCAGGGCCCCAAGCCCATCGCGACAGGTCCTCGAAGGTTAGCTTTGTCAAAAAGGTAACTCAGAGGACAACGAGGTGCCCCAACCTAGGTGCCACCATGTGAAGCTAAGCCGCACCCACATGTAGAGAACATGGGATTCCTTGAGCACAAGACATCATTCGGTATCCCTTCAGAATGTAACCATAAAATCTGTCAGGGGCGCACACACTTCAACGAGCAAGCCATACTCATAGTCTCGTGCCGATAGGTCGGTGTTCATCCACATAATGGCAGTGATGGCCTGCTTGGTACTAGGGATTGTACAGGGGTGGGGGAGTGGGCAGGCAGGTGAAAGTGTAATTGCCCATATGTGTGGTTTTGGTGATTAATGACAATACCTATGTACTAATGTTTTCATTGAGTTTTATATGAAGGAATATTTCGTAGGTCATGCTTGTAGTCCATGTGTTGGATTGAAGTATGGATGCCATCAGGATAAAGATATACCTTGAGTATTGGCATCAAGATCATCGAGTTGAAGAGAATAATATGATATGAGCAAGATACTGAGAGTGTTCTCTCAATAGAAGAATTCAAGATGTGGCTCTAAGTTGGTGTCATGATAGCCTCATTAGTTTAGCTATGGTTGACTAAGATTTAGAGCATGTAATCAAATGAAGAGTTCCTTATGTACCTCAAGATATTGATATGGAGAATGAGAAGATACTTGGTTGATCAATACGAAGAGTGAAGAGTGAGTCAAGTTGGTCAACACATGAAGCATAAAGAATGTACCACATGGATCTTGTGGTATGTTAACCCTTGTCAATTATGCATCATGAACTAACCCATTATATATGTGACGTTGTATTTTCTATATGGGATAGGTATCTTTCAATGGGCATGCTTCAAAAGTGAAGATCTCATATAGCCCATGAGAGGATGACATCAAGTGTGATCGTCATCAAGGTTGAGAAGGGAAAGTTCAAGATAAGCATCTCGAGAAGATCATTTGCTTGAAGCTTGCCATCCATATTGGTTATAATGGACATGTGAAGACGTGTCTTAATGAAGCTATCCCATAGTGGTGTATGGGGGAGAAAATTATGAGTCTTGACGAAGCAACAATGATCAAGTGGTGCATTCTGGCTTGGATGGAGGTTGAAGCGTTGTCATCAAGATCAAGCGGGATTCGCAAGGAAAAGTTATGGCCTTGCTATGTTTTCCATTTACCGGTCTCAAGGTGGTTGTTGGGAGATTGGTTTATCGGATAGGTAGCCGCACTATCAAGAGGGGCTTTCGGTTGGGTGACTCACATCTTCTTAGGGAGCTCAATGCTTTTCATACGTTTCATATTCCTAATTTTTTGCTTATTGGTGTTTCTCCAAGTGAGGTTCTTGAGCTTGTTGCTAGCTCTCCAACAAGTCCAAGTTCATCGAAAATGGAATTCGTATGCATCTTCTATGGTGTTTTTGAGTTTCAAGGTTTTACCGGTTCTTCTTATAGGGAAGCTTCATACCTTTATTCATTTGGTTCTATCCTCCTTTGTTGGACTATGATGTTTCTATCCACTATCTTGTAGATCTTGATGTCCTCATCAAAACAAGCCCAGGATCATCGAAATTGGAGTCTGGATGCAAAAGTTATTGTATTTTTCGTGAAGTCTATTGGATCCCGGTTGTGGATCCGATTCAACCGGTTGCCACACTGAACGGTCCGGTTCCAGCATCAGTAGACCGGCTCGTAGACAGGATTTCCTGGTTTCACAACCGAGTCTATTCTGAGATGGGGTACTAAACTGCTCCGATCTGTGAGCGGGTCAACCGAACTTGAACCGGGACGTCCAGTCTTTGAGCCGGTTCAACCGAGCTTGAAACCGGGTTTTCGCAGATTTCTCCCAACGGCCATATTTGCTTTACCCTATAAAAGGGGGTTCTTCCCCAACGTATTTTTAAGGTTTATGATCTCAAAATTGACCTCCTTTGTTGAATCTCTTGAGCTTGCTTCCTCCCCCTTCCCTCCTATTATTCTTGCATCTTTTGAGGGCTTTGGAAGAGGCGATCAAGATCTATAATCCCCACTAATCAATTCCTCCCCTAAGTGAGGGGAACCCATTGGATCTAGATCGTGAAGTAATTTTTTGATTTCCACCATTGTTGTTCCTCTCTAATTCCTCCCTAGCACTTGTTTCTTTTGTGGGATTTGAGTGTGAGGGATTTGAACACCCTTGGTGTTCTTGCTTTGCATTCTTGCATAAGTGCTGAGATCTCTACTACGGTTTGTTTGTGTGAGATACCATGAGCTTGTTACTCTTTGAGGGTGACCTCCTAGTTGTCTTGGCGGTTGGTGACGCGGTGTCCTCTTCGTGGAAGATTGTGAAGAGACCCAGGCTTCTCCTTCGTGGATCTTGTGAAGTGGTTGTGGAGCTTGCCATCTCTGGAGTGGAGGAAAATCTAGCCATATGGAAGGGACTATTCCTTCATGGGATAGACTCGGAGAATAAGGTTAGCCTTCGTGGCGTTAGGAAATATTTCGTGGGATCCCACACCTCTCCAACGTGACATACCTTCTTGTAAGGGACCACGGGAATACATCTTCGTCTCCGCGTGCCTCGGTTATCTCTCTATACCCGAGCTTACTTTCCTTCTAATAGCCATCATGCTTGAATTACTTATATCTTTCTTAGCTTAACTTGTTGTTGGTGCACTTAGTTGAGGCTAGTGTATTTAGGTTTTGTGCTTGTAAAATAAACATTAGTTTAATTCCACATTGTATCAAGCCAAAACCGTATTAGTTTTGAAATTACCTATTCACCCCCTCTAGGCGACATCTCTATCCTTTCAGCAGGGGATTTGGGGGTTACTCGGGTGGGGTTGTGGACTATGGAAGAATGAGGATACATATTTGACATGGGTATACCCTACAGGTACTCGAGCTTGGTATATACGGCCTGAATACATAGAGGCCCACGGTATTGACCTGCCGCGCGTGGTAGCGAGGCTTCTGCTGTCCGGCCTGGCGGTCCCCATGGAACCGGTTGTCGTTGCCGTGGCATCTGGAGGATCCGGCTTCTGCAGCCAGATTGCCTGGTCGGTCACGAGCCGGCTCCGTGGGAGTCGGATGCCCGTCCGCGTTTCCTCGGAGGGGCTTCTTCATGGCGGCGTCCGCCGTGGCGTACTGGTCCGCAACCGTCATGAGTTCCGCCATGGTTTTCGGCTCGTCACACAGTAGCCGGTGGCGAAGCATGGTGCCCTCTCGACAACCTTCGATGAAGAAGCTGATGGCTCGGCTCTCCAGGATGCCCTCGCAAGTATTGTGCAGCTCCGTCCACTTGGCGAGGTACTCGCTGTCGGTCTCGCGGTTGCCCTGCACGCACAAGGCCAGGTCGCGCGGGCGCCCTGGACGCTTGTACGTGCCGTTGAAGTTGCGGACGAACACCTTCTCGAAGTCAGGCCAGGCATTGATGCTGTTGGGCGCAAGGCTATTGAGCCAGGTCCTTGCCAACCCGGTTAGCTTGAGGGGGACGTAGCGCACGGTTGTGCGCTTGTTCCCGTGGGCGATGCCGACTGCCGTAGCATAGTCGGTCAACCAGTCTTTCGGCTTCATGGTGTTGTCGTACTTGGGGTTGTCCCTGGGCAGGGAGAATTTATCCGGAAACGGCTCGTTTCGGATGCAGGGTCCGAAACAAACCGGGCTGGTCGAATCTTCCTCCTCCGTGACGCGCGCTTGAGCGAGGAGCTCGATGCGGTAACGGGCATCCGGACAATCCGGGTTGGGCGCTCCCACCTGGCCTGAGAGACGGCAACCGGCTGGTCTGAGCGCCGCGGCTGGCGGGGGGGAGGTGGCGGGTTGCTGTTCACCATCTGCTCCTGGCGCGGCTGGCCCCTGTTGCCAGAGCTGCGACGCCTGCTGCGGGCCCTGGACGGCTGAGGGGAGGACGCCTGATGGGTGTCGTGCGGCGCACCCCTGCTGTTGGCAGGTAGCTTGCTCCCCCTGGAGTAGCTAAGGTATTCCTGCATCTGCCGGTTGACACCGGCCTACTCGTCCGCGACGCGGAGGAGCTCCTGCACGTGAGCGTGCTGGCGGGCTCGCTCCTCGCCCTCCAGGCTGGGTAGTTCCTCTACTGCGGCTCGCGCCGCGTGCAGGTTCTTGATGGGCGTGCTGTAGGTGGGCCGTGTGAGGGTAGGCACGAGATCCGGTTCGCCGTCCTTTTCCATCCTACCGCCCAGCTCGCCGCCCCGACGCCATACCTGGCCGCGCCGGCTCGGCTCCGTGGTAGCCGGAGTAAGGCCGTGTGCATGGTTGTACTCGCGCCGGTTGATCTCGAGTTGCTTGCGGGCTGCTGCCAGCTCCATGGCCTCCTGGAGGAGGATCTGTCTCTCCATGGTGAAGTTGGCCTCTGCCTCCTCCGGGTTGTCCCCGAGGTTAAGCAGCATCAGGAGCCGATCAATGGCATCCTCCACCGGGTTCCGAGGCTGCGGGGGAGCGGAAGTTTCGACCTTGTCCGCGCCTCGCTCCTGCGGCTGGCAGGGATGGGAAATGGAACCAGCCATAATGACCTCCACGCCGCGGGATGCGGCGGAGGCGCTGCCGCCTGAGCGCGGCAGCTCCGCGACAGAGACGATTTCCCTAGGGAAACGCTCTAGGACGGTGACGACGTAGACGGGGAGATCACCGGATAGTAGGACGGTGCCGTTCGCCAGGAAGGAGGTTACGGCGAAGCAGGAGGCATTGTCGATGACGCAGTCGAACTTGCCAAGCGTGAGCACCAGGCCGGAGGCCACGCGCTCACTGACTGAAGTGCGAGGTCCTGTGCGGAACGTGACTCCGGTCGAAGCCATCTTGCCCCATGGTGGGCGCCAACTATCGTTGCATTGGGAACGGCAGTACCTGAGGAGGTTAGATAGAGGTGTGGGCACTAGCAGGGAAGCTATCGACGGCGTCCGCAGGCGAGATTGGATACAAGCGAGCATAGCGGGACACAAGAAGTACCCAGGTTCGAGGCCCTCATGGTGAGGTAAAGCCCCTACTCCTGCCGGATCTGACTATGCGGAATACACGAACTACAAGTGCTCCTCGAGTTGTATGTGCTAGCTACTGCCTTAAATGCTATATGACCAACCCTTTCTACTGAGGCCTTGCCTCTCCTTATATAGGCAGAGAGTCAAGGGTCTCACTGGCTAGTCCGACTGGCGGGCCCAAAGGCGGGTCCTAGCCGGCTAGTCATCTACAGTATCCAGTATGGCATGTCTTGTCGGAGTACGAGCGGTATGGCTGTCGTAGGCACAGTGGACGCCGTGAGAGCCCATCATCAGCACATGCCAATGTTCCTGCGTCACCCACGCAAAGTCTTCGGTATGGTCGGGTGGTTGCCCGTCTTGTCATCGTACAGGGTGTACCGTGTACTGATACACACGTCGTCTTGTCTCACTGATTGGATCCGGCTACGTCGCCGTATCCGGCTGTCTCTTGTTGATCCGGCTACCGGGTGATAGCCGGCCTGTCCTGCCCTGTCCGGCTGCATCTGGTCAGCCGGACGCGATCCGACTATCTTGTTTCTTATCCGGCTGGGGTACCTGGGGATCATCCTCCCGACACTAGCCCCCGAGCGCGTGTGGATTCCGCCCTTAGGCGAAATGTGCGGGCGCTCCTTCTTGCTTTTGAATTTGTGCCCGGCTGAGCTTGGCGGTTGCGCTACCCGTGATGTCAGTGCTAACGCCGGCCACGCACACACGTGCCATCATTGCTCTGCGGCGATCAGCGTAACGTCCTGTCACACGTCGCCTCGGGAAACCGCTGCCCGGCGCTTTGGTTCTCGCTCCGGGATCTTCAGCGCATCCTGCCCTAGCACATGGGATCTAGGCGGCGGTTGGGGTGTGGGTTGCCTGGATGCGTGCCACGTGGCCCCGTCGACGGTTGCCCTTCCGGTCCTTTAAAGGGACGCCGCGGGGGAGGTAGTTCCTTTCCTTCGCTCCCCCGCTGCAGTCTCCTTCTCCCTCGCGTGTTCCTGCTTTTGCGCTCTTGCCTTCTGCGCCGCCCGCTCGCCGTCGTCGATGCTACGGGCCACCGCCACTCTTCCGTCGCCGCTCCTCTCCACCAGCCGGAAATGGCCGCTGGCCGCAGGGCTTGGTGCGGCTCCTCCTTCACCGAAGACCAGATCGCGAAGTACCGCGCCACCCGCGTTCTCCCGCTGGCGGAGGAGGTGGCGGTGCAGTTGGCACCGACGGGGGAGGTGTCGCCGCCCTCGGTGGAGGAGGAGCGCGTCATCTTCCTGTCCTATCTGGCGTGCGGGTTCGCCCTTCCGGTGAACCCCTTCCTCCTGACCTTTCTCGCCTTCTTCGACCTCCGTCTTCACCACCTCGGCGCCAATGCCATCGGGACACTGGCGCACTTCATGGCGTTCTACGAGAGCTATCTCGGGATCCAACCGGATCTCGGGCTCTTTTGCCGGCTCTTCTTAGTCCGGCCGCAGGTGCAGTACACGAAGGGGCCGCTAGTCATCTGCGGCGGCGCCTCCATCTACTCCCGCTCCCAATCCGGCTACTCCAAGTTCTTGCTCCAGGACACGGTACGGCTGTGGCAGCAGTCGTACTTCTACGTCAAGAACGTCACCAACGTCGACCGGATAAATCTTCCGGCCTTCCAGGATGTCGAGTCCAGCCGAAAGAACTGGGACTTGAAGTTCCACGACGACAAGGCAAAGACGGACGCGATGCTGCAACGCATGCGCTCCCTCGTCACCTACCGGCTAACCGGCCGAGACATCACTCTTAGCTGGATGTCCCGGCTGCTGATGCCGATGCAGCAGCGGGCGCACAAGATGTGCTATTATTCCGGCTGGCTGGACCCGACCCGGCTGTCGTGTCGCGATCCCCGCTACCACAACTTGAAGGAGTGGTTGTGGACGATCAGCAAGGAGCGGCTGCCGGAGAACTGGACGTTCAGCGTGGCACCGTATAGCCGGGAGAACCGCGCGCCCCGGGTAAGCTCTTATAGCCGGAAACATTATTTGCTCTTTCTGTGTTATTTCCTTGTTCTGTCTGACTGGTTTCTTGTATTCGTCAAATCTTCGCCTGCATCCTTCGCGAGGAGGGCGAGGCTCCCCTCGAGGTATTCACGCCTGACTTGCCCGAGCCGCACGCTCGGCGGTCCGGCGAGGAATCGGACAGGGATGGCGACGCCTTTCCCAGCCGGAATGACGAGCCGGCTGCCGACCCGCACACGGAGGTGCACGAGGAGGAGGAGGCCACGCCGACCGCGGATTCGGCGCCACGATCCGCGACGGACGGCGAGGCAGGTGGTAGCGGCTCCAACCGTTCTGGCTCCCGCCAGGCTGCGACGGAGGAGCTGGCTCCCAAGAGGAGCCGGTCCGGCGCCTTGCCGCTAAGCCATCTTGGCCGGAAGAAGGGGCCACCCCCAGTTATGTCGGGGTACGTTCCTTCTCCCCCCTTTTTTCTTTCTGCCTGCTTTCTGTCTGCTTGCCCTTTGTCTTCTTTTTCTGACTTTGGTTTATTTTGCCTTTGGCTTCTCCTCTTTCTCTTTAGCACACTGGTTTCCTTCGGAGGCGCGAGCTCCGGCCGGGTCGCTGCCCCGTGCCCCAACAACGCCAACTGGCACCCCTCCTTCTTCTGAGGCACAGCCTTCGCCTCCCCCTTGAGTTGAGCCGACCACCTCGGCCTAGCCGGATGGCCCCCAGCTGGAAGCGGAGTCCTCCCAGCCGGAAGGTTCCTCCGCGGGCGCGCAGGGGGCTACCGGCAAGGAGCTCGTCGTCGTTGGCGACGACAACTCCGACGAGGATCCCGGGGAGGAATGGCGAACAGTGGTGGTTGCAGCAAAGGAGTCCTTGGCCGTCAACGCCGTGGACGCAACGCTTCCTCCGCCGCCTCGCTGTCGGACCTTGCCGCAACCGGCGGGAACCGGATGTTGGAGCAGAAGCTTGCTACCGCCAACGGGACTTCCCAGAGTAAGCTCGCTTCACCCGGCTTGCTTTTTTTTACTGATAGCCGGTTTTGTTGCAGCCATCCTCGTGTGCGCTCAGCGCGAGATCGATCGCTTGAAGAAAGCGAACGACCGGCTGAGCAAGTCCAATTCTACTCTGCGGCTGCAGAACAAGGATTGGCACGCGAGGGTGGACGGTCTGGAGGCCACCATCAAGGAGCGCGACGCCTCGCTCGCTAGCCGGGCCGAAGCCTTCACCCTTCTCGAGGCCCAGAACAAGGACCAAGAGCAGGAGATCAAACGGCTAGCGATCAAGGAGAAGGCGCTGGTGGAGGAGCTGATGCAGGTCGGCCACACTGCCAAGGGTGAGTCCTTTTCCCGTCTTCCTTTCCTTCTGGATCTGGTAGCCGGATCTGACTCCTCTTTCCTGACAGCCTTTTACCCCGGCATAGACCTGCTGGCCTACAACCGGCTGCAGGAGAACTAGCCGGGAGCGCAGCCGACGGCCCAGGAGCTCGTCGTCCTTCTTGGCGAGGAAGCTGCCAAGCTTCGTCAGGCGGCACGGGACGTCTTCTCCTTCGTGTGGCCGGAGGCTCCGGTTCCGGAGACGATGGCGCAGCTGGCTGCGAAGGTGGGAGAGGTGCCGGCTACGGTGGACCAGCTGCGGGACTTGGCGGCGCGGGCCAGAGCGGAGATGGCTCTAGCCCTCATGCTCTCCTTGTACAAGGACGCCCGCGTCGAGAAGATTGACGGTGGCTTCCGTGCCGGAGCCGATCTTGCCGCCATCCGCCAAGCCCATCCGGAGCTCCGCGGATCCGCCATCAAGATCGCCGACTATGTGGATCCCGACAAGGTGCTCACCGACTCGGAGTCCGTCAGCACTCCTGACGTGGAGGGCCCGATGCCGCCACCCGCAGGCGCTGGAACCGGATCAAGCTCCGCACCTCCTCCGCCGCCCGAAGCTTCTGTCGACCAAGAACTCCCCCAAGGCAAGGGTCCTGCCGTTTAGCTATTGCCCCGGGATGCTGGGTGTATTTGTCTTGTCTTAGATGTCCATGAGCCTTGTCTGTCTGTACCGGTTGTCTTTGATGCCGGGTAACTTATGGGAGCTTCGCCTCCCTTTTGTTTGTTAATCGTTGAAATTCTTGAATCTCCCTTAACTTGCGTGTTGAGTTTCCTTTTTCATATTTTGCCGGCTTGCTCCGCCCGGCTACACACTCTTAGCCAGACAAACTACACCACCAGTGGGGGGCGCGCTAGCGCACCCACTGGGTGTAGCCCCCGAGATTCGGAGTAGCTGGCGTAGCCAGGTGCTTCGAATCTTCCTTTTTTTCCCAAGTCTTCTAGCTTTATCAGACTGGCCTCGTTCCAGTCGGCTACTTTCGCTGGCTGAACGCCTTCAGCCGGGGGAACTAACATTCCAGTGGGGGTGCGCGAGCGCACCCACTAGGTGTAGCCCCCGAGATTCGGAGTAGCTGGCGTAGCCAGGTGCTTCGAATCTTCCTTGTGTTCTCTTGCTCCAGCCCTTGCCCTCACCTGGGCTCCGAACGGCTGGCTAAACGCCTTTAGCCGGTCAGGAACCACAAGAATCCACTGGGGGCGCGCGAGCGCACGCAGTGGGTGTAGCCCCCGAGATTCGGAGCGCTTGATGAAGGCAAGGACTTCGAATCTTCTTTCCTTCTCCTGAATTCCAACTCGAGGTAGTCGGACAAGAATGTACATACACATACACACATGTCCACATAGGTTAGTAGGTTAGTCTACCAAATTGTAGCCGGAAAATGGCTTGTTTTTTCGAAAACTAGCTTGTCCCTTTCTAGACACTTAGTTGCTTTCATGTGTGCTCTACTGTTTTCACTGCGTCCTTGCCGGGCAGCCGGGTTGCGGTCTGCAGCCGGAATCGAAGGGAGCTGACAATACATTACGCACGGTACTTAACAGCTTAGCAACTGGACTGGTTCGAGCTAGTTGTAGGGCCGGGACGCCCGATCTGTCGCGTCTCCTCCCTGTTTTTTTGTGTGGGATGCCTCGGGCTTTTGCTCTTGCTAGCCGGACAGGCGGGGTGCGGTCTGTAGCTGAGACGAAGAGTGGGCCTCTAACATCGTCACACACTACTCAGCCGGTTTGTTGACTTAGCAGGCCAGGCCAGCCGACGAGCCCCCGGGTAGGGGTTGCCGGAGCCGGAAAATTTGACCCGAAAAACAGGTGTACACACATTTCTAGCAAGGAGCCCCCGAGATTCTCGTGGGGGTCCGCATTTTCATTTATAGGGTTTTCGGGATACATACACTGCCTGGCGACTAGGTGTAAAACGGGCGCAGCAGGGCCGCGTTCCAGGGACGCTCGGTCTCCTCGTCTGACTTGTCCATCTTGTCCATCTTGTTCTTGCGCGGCTGCTGCGCGTCGATGAGGTAGTAGGAGTCGTTGGGCAGCGCCCGGCTGATGATGAAGGGGCCCTCCCAGGGTGGTGATAGCTTGTGCATGCCCTTCGTGTCTTGCACCAGCCGGAGGATCAGGTCGCCTTCGCGGAATGCGACTGGGCGGATCCGGCTGGAATGGTTGCGACATAGTCGCTGCTGGTACAGGGCTGATCTGGATAGGGCCAGCTCGCGAGCCTCCTCCAAGAGGTCCACCCTATCCTCCCGCGCCTCCCTGTTGGCTTTTTTGTCGTAGAGGAGCTTGCGAGGGGAGTCGAACTCGATGTCGGCGGAGAGGACGGCTTCCGATCCGTAGACCAGGAAGAATGGCGTGTAGCCGGTTGACCTATTCGGCGTGGTGTGGAGGATCCACAGCACAGCCGGAAGTTCTTCGATCCAACATCTGGGTGACCGCTCCAACGGCTCGATGAGACGTGGCTTGATGCCGGCTAGTACTAAGCCGTTTGCTCTTTTGACTTGCCCGTTGGATTGCGGGTGCGCGACGGAGGCAAGGTCCAGTCGGATGCCCTTGTTGCTGCAAAACCGGGCGAAGGCCCCCTTGGCGAAGTTCGTGCCGTTGTCGGTGATGATGCTGTTGGGGTAGCCGAAGCGGTTGATGATGTCAGTAAAGAAGGTAACGACCGTCGCTCCATCTAGCTTCCGGATAGGCTTGGCCTCGATCCACTTTGTGAACTTGTCCACCGCTACCAGTAGGTGGGTCATGCCCGCGCGTGCTCGCTTGAAAGTCCCGACCATGTCGAGGCCCCAGACCGCGAAGGGCCAGGTGATCGGTATGGTCTTGAGTACCGAAGTTGGCATGTGCCTGAGCTGCCCGAAGCGCTGACACCCATTGCATGTGCGGACCAGCTGCTCAGCGTCCTCGAGGGCGGTGGGCCAATAGAAACCATGGCGGAATGCCTTGGCGACTATCGCCCTTGACGAAGCGTGGTGCCTGCACTCGCCCTAGTGGATATACTTGAGTAGCCGGTAGCCCGTGTCCACATCAACACATCTTTGGAAGATACCGGATACGTTGCGCTTGTACAGCTCACCGTTTATGATGGTGTATGTGTGCGCGCGGTGCCGGATTTGCCTGGCCTCCACCTCGTCGTCCGGGAGTTCTCCATTGGCGATGTAGCTCATGAAGGGCTGTGCCCAGGATGGCACTTCCCAGATGACGAGGACGCTCCTGTCCTCTGGCTGACGGATGTCGGGGGGTCATCCAGGTGGCATACCCGGGACGGCAGCCCTCGAACCGCCAGGCGAGCCGATAGCCCCCGGGTCTTGCGAGCCGGAAGGCACTGCCTGGCCGGAATTGGTGCGGGTCTTCTTCTTCGGTGGTTCTGCCGGCTCTGCTTCTGCCGTTCCGTCAGCCGGAACGCTTCCTACCCAGACGATGGATTCTGATTCTGGTGATGGGTTGATGGATGGCTTGAGCAGGTGCTCCAAGGAGACCCCTGGTGGGATGGCCTGCCTAGTGGATCCGATCTTGGAGAGTGCATCGGCTAACTCGTTGTTGGTGCGGGGGACATGGTGAAATTTGCACCCGTCGAAGGAGGCGCTGAGCTTCTAGATGTGGAATCGGTAGAGAGCCATGTTTGCATCTCTGGTGTCCCATTCCCCGGACACCTGCTGCACCACCAAGTCCGAATCACCGAAGCACAGGATCTGGTTGACACCGATCTCCTTGGCCAGCCGGAGCCCGTGCGCCAGTGCCTCGTATTCAGCTACGTTGTTGGAGGCCTTGAAGTGGATCTGCAGCAAGTACTCCAGCCGGTCTCCTTTGGGCGAGGTGAGCACGATGCCGGCTCCCAAGCCCCCGAGCATCTTCGACCCGTCGAAGTGCATCCGCTAGTGGTCTGAATCCGGAACCGGTGGGAGATACTGGGTCTCGGCCCAGTCGACGAGGAAGTCCGCCAACGCCTGCGACTTGATCATGAGCCGGGGGTCGTACTAGATGGAGTAGGCGGCGAGCTCGATGGCCCATTTGGCGACTCGGCCGGTGGCGTCCTTGTTGCCGATGATTTCTGAAAGGGGTGCAGTGCACACGACCTTAATCAGGTGCTCCTGGAAGTAGTGCTTGAGCTTCTTGCATGCCAGGTACACGCCGTAGCACATCTTCTGGTAGTGGGGGTAGTTCTGCTTGGAGAGGGAGAGAACCTCGCTGAGGTAGTAGACGGGTCTCTGAACCGGCTGAGACTTGCCTTCCTCAGGGCGCTCCACCACCAGGACGATGCTGACGACTCGGCTGGTGGCTGCTATATAGAGCAACATCGGTTCCTTGCTAGCCGGCGTGGCTAGAACCGGTGCTGTGGATAGCATGTGCTTGAGGTCGTGAAACGCGGTGTCGGCTTGCGAAGTCCAGGAGAACTTGTCCGTCTTCTTCATCAGCTGGTACAACGGGAGTGGCTTCTCCCCCAGCCGGCTGACGAAGCGACTGAAGGAAGCGAGGCATCCGGTGATCTTCTGGACCCCAAGCAGGTTCCTAGGCGGCTGCATCCTCTCGATGGCCGCGATCTTCTCGGGATTCGCCTCGATACCTCGTTGTGATACGAGGAAACCGAGTAGCTGACCGGACGGTACTCCGAAGACGCACTTCTCTGGGTTCAGCTTCATCTGGTACTGGCGGAGGTTGTCGAATGTTTCTCCCAGATCCTCGAGGAGGGTGCGCTTCTCCTTGGTCTTGATGACCACGTCATCCACGTAAGCGTGCACGTTTCGGCCTATCTGCGAGTGCAAGAATTTCTGCATACATCGCTGATAGGTGGCGCCTGCGTTCTTTAGGCCGAAAGGCATGGTTACATAGCAGAAAGCCCCGTAGGGGGTGATAAATGATGTCTTAATCTGATCAGCCGGGTTTAGCCGGATCTGATTGTACCCAGAATAACAATCTAGAAAAGACAACAAATCACAGCTAGCCGTGGAATCGATGACTTGATCGATACGGGGCAAGGCGAAGGGGTCCTTTGGGCACGCCTTGTTCAGGGTGGTGTAGTCGATACACATGCGCCAGGTCTTGTTCTTCTTCAGCACCAGGACTGGGTTTGCCAACCAGTCCGGGTGGTACACTTCCATGATGAACCCGGCTGCAAGGAGCCAGGTGATCTCGTCATCGATTATCTTTCTCTTCTCCTCCGCAAACCGGCGTAGAGGTTGCTTGACTGGCTTGGCATCCGGACGCACATGAAGTGAGTGCTCGGCAAACTCCCTCGGCACACCCGGCATGTCCTTGGGGGACCATGTGAAGATGTCCCGATTCTCACGGAGGAAGTCGACGAGCGTGCCTTCCTATTTGCTGTCCAAGCCGGCACCAACGGTGACAAACTTAGTCGGGTCGGAGGGGTCGACAAGGATCCTCTTCATCTCTTTCGCCTGCTGGAAAGCTCCTTCTCCAGCCGGTTTGCTGCTAGCCGGAATGTCCTGCTAGGCCATGGCCACATTGCGCATGATCACGCGCTTCTCCTCGGCTATGATGAGGGCCTCTGCCAGTTTGGAACCGGCTGAGGCGCACTCCATTGACCGCCGAAGCAGCCGGCGACGGTGATCACGCCGTAAGGTCCCGGCATCTTCGTCTTAAGGTATGCGTAGTGGGGGATGGCCATGAACTTGGCGAGGGCGGGGCACCCGAGGAGAGCATGGTAGGAGCTCGTCAGATTTACCACCTCGAACCAGATTGGTTCACGGTGGAAGTTCTCCTCGGTCCCGAAGATGACGTCCAGCTGGATTTTCCCTAGCGGGGCACAGGCTGGCCCCGGCAGTACGCCGTGGAACGCCGTGGTAGTCGGGCGTAGGTCGCTTTCGCGAATGCCTAGCTTCTCCAGCGAGGACTGGTAGAGGAGGTTGAGGCTGCTACCTCCGTCGATGAGGACGCACGAGAATCGGTAGGTGCGCGCGTTGGAGACGCTGAGGGGGGCGAGCACCATGGCGTAGCCCCCGGGAGTCGGTAGATGCTCGGGCTGATCCGGCCGGCTCTAGGTGATGGGGGTTTCCGACCAGTTCAGGTACTAGGGGACCGGAGAGACGACGGTATTGACCTCCTTCGAGCGTCGCCTGTGGCTGTGCTTGTCGTCCTGCTCCGTCTCGAAGATGTGGTAGGCGGCGTGTGGCTGGGGGTAGCCGTTGTTGTTGTTGTTGCCGCTGTTGCTGCCGTTACCATCATTGCCGGCTCCCCTAGCCGGTGGTGGAGGTCCGCCCGGTGGGGGAGGGGGAAGATGAGGTTGGTTTCCCTGGTCCTTTAGTTGGCCGGTCCAGCTGCAGTTCCGGGTGGTGTGCGTAGCCAGCTTGAAGGGACCGCTATGCCACTTGCATGGGCCGTCAAACATCTGGTCGAAGGTGAGCCGTGGCTTCTGCCTTCTTGCCTCATTAGTCGGTGCGTCGGGCGCACCCTCCACAGCATTGACCTGCCGCGCGTGGTAGCGAGGCTTCTTCTGTCCGGCCTGGCAGTCCCCATGGAACCGGTTGTCGTTGCCGTGGCGTCTGGAGGATCCGGCTTCTCCAGCCGGATTGCTTGGTCGGTCACGAGCCGGCTCCGTGGGAGTCGGACGCCTGTCCGCGTTTACTCGGAGGGGCTTCTTCATGGCGGCGTCCGCCGTGGCGTACTGGTCCGCAACCGTCATGAGTTCCGCCATGGTTTTCGGCTCGTCACACAGTAGCCGGTGGCGAAGCATGGTGCCCTCTCGGCAACCTTCGATGAAGAAGCTCATGGCTTGGCTCTCCAGGATGCCCTCGTAAGTATTGCAGCTCCGTCCACTTGCGAGGTACTCGCGGTCGGTCTCGCGGTCGCCCTGGATGCACAAGGCCAGGTTGCGCAGGCGCCCTGGATGCTTGTACGTGCCGTGGAAGTTGTGCATGAACACCTTCTCGAAGTCAGGCCAGGCGTTGATGTTGTTGGGCGCAAGGCTATTGAGCCATGTCCTTGCCGACCCGGTTAGCATGAGGGGGACGTAGCGCACGGCTATGCGCTTGTTCCCATGGGCGATGCCGACTGCCGTAGCGTAGTCGGTCAACCAGTCTTCCGACTTCATGCTGCTGTCGTACTTGGGGGTGTCCCTGGGCAAGGAGAATTTATCCGGAAACGGCTCGTTCCGGATGCAGGGTCCGAAACAAACCGGGCCGGTCGAATCTTCCTCCTCCGTGACACGCGCTTGAGCGAGGAGCTCGATGCGGTCGTGGGCATCCGGACAATCCGGGTTGGGCGCTCCCACCCGGCCCGAGAGACAGGAACCGGCTGGTCTAGGCGCCGTGGCTGGCGGGGGGGGGGAGGTGGCGGGTTGCTGTTCACCGTCTGCTCCTGGTGCGGCTGGCCCCTGTTGCCAGAGCTGCGACGCCTGCTGCGGGCCCTGGGCGGCTGAGGGGAGGACACCTGCTGGGTGTCGTGCGGCGCGCCCCTGCTGTTGGCAGGTACCTTGCTCCCCTGGAGTAGCTAAGGTCTTCCTGCATCTGCCGGTTGGCACCGGCCTGCTCGTCCGCGACGCGGAGGAGCTCCTGCATGCGAGCGTGCTGGCGGGCTCGCTCCTCGCCCTCCACGCTGGGTAGTTCCTGTGCTGCGGCTCGCGCCGCGCGCAGGTTCTTGACGGGCGTGCTGTAGGTGGGCCATGTGAGGGCAGGCGCGGGATCCGGTTCCCCGTCCTTGCCGCGCCGGCTCGGCTCCGCGGTAGCCGGAGTAAGGCCGTGTCCGCGGTCGTACTCGCGCCGGGTGATCTCGAGTTGCTTGCGGGCTGCTGCCAGCTCCATGGCCTCCTGGAGGAGGATCTGTCTCTCCATGGTGAAGTTGGCCTCCGCCTCCTCCGGGTTGTCCCCGAGGTTAACCGGCGTCAGGAGCCGATCAATGGCATCCTCCACCGGGTTCCTAGGCTGCGGGGGAGCGGAAGTTCCGACCTTGTCCGTGCCTCGCTACCGCGGCTGGTGGGGATGGGAACTGGAACCAGCCATCATGACCTCCACGCCGCGGGATGCGGCGGAGGCGCTGCCGCCTGAGCGTGGCAGCTCCGCGACAGAGACGATTTCCCTAGGGAAACGCTCCGGGACGATGGTGACGTAGACGGGGAGATCGCCGAATAGCAGGACGGTGCCGTTCGCCGGGAAGGACGTTCCGGCAAAGCAAGAGGCGTTGTCGATGACGCAGTCGAACTTGCCAAGCATGAGCACCAGGCCGGAGGCCACGCGCTCACCGGCTGAAGTGCGGGGTCCCGTGCGGAACGTGACTCCGGTCAAAGCCATCTTGCCCCACAGTGGGCACCAACTGTCGTTGTATTGGGAACGGCAGTACCTAAGGTGGTTAGATAGAGGTGTGGGGACTAGCAGGGAAGCTATCGACGGCGTCCGCAGGCGAGATTGGATACAAGCGAGCGTAGCGGGATGCAAGAAGTACCCAGGTTCGGGGCCCTCGTGGTGAGGTAAAGCCCCTACTCCTGCCGGATCTGACTATGCGGAATACACGAACTACAAGTGCTCCTCGAGCTGTATGTGCTAGCTATTGCCTTAAATGCTGTATGACCAACCCTTTCTACTGAGGCCTTGCCTCTCCTTATATAGGCAGAGAGGCAAGGGTATCACTGGCTAGTCCGACTGGCAGGTCCCACAGGCGGGTCCCAACCAGCTAGTCATCTACAGTATCGAGTATGGCATGTCTTGTCAGAATACGAGCGGTATGGCTGTCGTAGGCATAGTGGATGCCGTGCGAGCCCGTCGTCAGCACAAGCCACTGTTCCTGCGTCACCCACGCAAAGTCTTCGGTATGGCCAGGTGGTTGCCCGTCTTGTCATCGTACAGGGCGGACCGTGCACTGATACGCACGTCGTCATGTCTCAGTGATTGGGTTCGGCTACGTCGCCGTATCCGGCTGTCTCTTGCTGATCCGGCTACCGGGTGATAGCCGGCTTGTCCTGCCCTGTCCGGCTGCATCTGGTCAGCTGGACGTGATCCGACTGTCTTGTTTCTTATCCAGTTGGGGTACCTGGGGATCATCCCCCCAACATCGACTGGCCCTCACAATACCACTGCATCCTTGGACGTGTCGCATTCGCTAGGTTCATGGCAGTGCCATACTACGCCTATCTGCAGATGAAGATGCCAGACCCTAATGGCATCATCACAATCGACGGGAGCTTCGAGAGATCCGACAGTTGCGACAGGGAATTCAACAGAATCTCCCAGTCCTTCGGCATGCAGGAAGAACTGGCGAGACTAAAGGAGTTGACAGACAACAGTCTGCCTCCCCTAAGCCGGCCAAGTTCGCCCGATCTATCTTTCGACTCACCGGTGCACACTAAGAAAGTTCAGGTCCACCCATCGGATCCCGCCAAGACGGCCCTCATCGCCAACAACTTGAGTCCCGCATAGGAACTCGCGCTCGTTGAATTCCTCCGTGAGCACTGGGAAATTTTCGCCTGGTGTCCAGCGGACATGCCAGGGGTTCCCAGGGAATTTGGAGAGCACACACTCAACGTCAACCCAGACGCAAGGCCAGTCAAGCAAACAATCCGGCGATTATCTGAGCCAAGAGCAAAGGCAGTCGGAATGGAGATCAACAGACTCCTCGACGCCAAATTCATACGCGAGATCAAGGAAAGCACTTGGCTCGCCAACATGGTGCTAGTGCCAAAAAAGGACACAGATATCCTGCGAATGTGCATGGACTTCACTTCTTTGAATAAGCATTGTCCGAAGGACCACTTCCCGCTACCGCGAATCGACTAGATCATCGACTCCACCGCGGGGTGCGAGCGCCTCTCCTTCCTTGACGCCTACTCAGGCTATAACCAGATTCGAATGAAGGAAGAAGATCAAGAAAAAACAGTGTTTACAACGCCTTTTGGTGTGTTCTGCTACAACACAATGCCCTTCGGGCTAAAGAACGCAGGAGCCACCTACCAACGGTGCATGCAGGCTTGCCTCAAGAACCAACTCGGTCGCAACATTCAAGTCTATGTCGACGGCATAGTAATCAAGACCAAAGAGGAAGCCTCACTAATCGACGATTTGCGGAAACCTTCGCCAATCTCGATTGCTACCGGATCAAGCTGAATCCGGACAAGTGCGCCTTCGGCGTACCATCTGGGCAACTACTCGGGTATCTTATCTCTGCGAGAGGGATCGAGGCGAACCTGAAGAAAATAAAAGCCATACTAGCCATGGAGAAGCCAAA
This sequence comes from Avena eriantha, assembly GCA_910589775.1. Classification (NCBI taxonomy): domain Eukaryota; kingdom Viridiplantae; phylum Streptophyta; class Magnoliopsida; order Poales; family Poaceae; genus Avena; species Avena eriantha. The sequence continues at coordinate 6,210,659 of OU342741.1, read as the reverse complement.
AAACATAAGGGGCGTCCAGCAACTGGCTGGTCGGATCGCGGCTCTCAGTAGATTTATCAGTCGTATGGGTGAAAAGGCACTGCCCTTCTACCAACTCCTCCGCAAAGCTGACAAGTTCGAGTGGACCAATGAGGCGCAAGAAGCATTCGAAGACCTCAAGTGCCTGCTATCCACCTCGCCAGTACTGGTGACCCCACGAGAAAGGGAACCGTTGTTGCTATACATCTCCGCCACCAACCAGGTGGTCAACACAGTGCTCGTAGTCGAACGAGCCGAAGAAAACAAGGTCCATGGGGTACAGTGACCAGTCTACTACCTTAGCGAGGTACTCATGCCAACAAAGCAGCGGTACCCGCACTACCAGAAACTGGTGTACGACGTCTTCATGATGGCTCGGCGACTGCGCCACTACTTCCAGGAACACCCAATCGTGGTAGTCAACAATGCCCCGCTTGGGCACATCCTCAACAATCCTGACGCCACCGGACGAGTCGCACTTTGGGGAATCGAACTGTCTCCACGAGACATCACATCTGAAAAACGTGACGCAATCAAGTCGCAAGTTCTCCCTAACTTCCTCGTGAACTGGATGGAGAACCAGCTCCCCAAAAAACCGGATATGTCCTACCTCTGGAAAATGCACTTCGATGGATCCAAGCGGAAGGACGGAGCTGGTGCAGGTGTCATACTGATATTGCCCTAGGGGACAAGCTGAAATATATCCTGCGAATGCAATTCACCGCCTCCAACAACGAAGCTGAATATGAGGCCCTGCTACACGGGATGAGGATGGCAAAAGCCTGCAGCGCCAAAAGGCTCATAATATATGGCGACTCCAAGCTGGTCGTCAACCAGACAAAGCACGAGTGCGACACACTGAACGACAACATGATCGCCTACCGCGACCTCTACGACACACTCGAAGGGGAATTCGATGGCTACGAGCTGCGGCACATAGGTCGCGAAAGCAACGAAGAGGTGGATGCACTCACCAACATAGGCTCTACCTGTGCCCCCATACCACCTGGGATATTTCTCGAGCACATCTGCGAAGGCTCCATCAAGCCAAAGGCCGCAGAGAAGAAAACATGCACAATAATGGACTCGGGGGCTACGCGGCCCAATGAGACAATGGCACTCGATGACTTGGAGCTGGACACAGGACTCGAAGGACCAATGAGCGTCATGATGATCGAGCAATCCTGGACTCAACCGTACATCACGTACCTTCTCAGCAAGAGGCTACCGGACGATCCGACTGATGCACGGCACATCGCGCGGCGATCCAAGGCATTCGTTGTTATCAACGGTGAACTATACAAGCACAACATCATAGGAGTACTCCAACGATGCGTCTCCACGGCCGATGGAAGAGCTGTCCTCCTTGACATCCATGAGGGGACTTGCGGGCATCATGCCGGCAGTCGCGCCCTCGTTGCCAAAGCTCTACGAGCTGGATTTTGCTGGCCTATCGCCATGCACGACGCCAAGGACATCGTCCAGAAATGCAACACGTGCTAGCGATTCGCGGACAAGCCGCACGCACCTAGCGCAGAGCTTCGGCCAATTCCATTGGCCTGGCCCTTTGCGCAATGGGGACTCGACATGGTCGGCAAACTCCCAAGGTCCTCACGAGGAGGCTATGTCTACCTCTTGGTCACAGTCGACAAATTCACCAAGTGGATAGAGCCCATGCTGGTGACTAACCAGTTAGGAGCCAGCGCAGTCAAATTCTTCGAGTCCATCGTCTACCGCTTCGGAGTACCACACAGCATCATCACGGACAACAGAACCAACTTCACATCCAAAGAGTTCCAAGAATTCTGTGAGAATCTGGGAATCAATGTTAGCTATGCCTCCGTGGCACATCCTCAGACCAACGGTCAAGTCGAAAAAGCTAACAGGCTCGTCTGCGGCGGCATCAAGAAGCGACTCCTTAGGCCACTCAAACAGGCCGTGGGTTGCTGGCCAGACGATCTGCAATCCGTACTCTAGAGCCTGCGCACAACTCCAAATAGCGCCATAGGATACACCCCATTCTTCATGGTGCACGGGGCTGAAGCGATGCTACCCGCTGAAGTACGATACAAAGCACCACGTGTGGTCGCTTACAACGAGCAGGAGTCAACCATGGCACTCGAAGACTTCGTCGACCTCCTTGACGAGGCAAGGGAAATCGCCACGGAAAGATCAACGATCTACCAGCAGAACCTGCGCAACTACCACAGTAGGAGGCTACGCCCCATATCCTTCATCGAAGGCGACCTGGTCCTGCGACTGAAGCAGCAAGGACATCTCAAGCTCGAGTCCCCCTGGGAGGGACCATACGTGATTACAGAAGTAATCCCAGGTGGAGCTTATCGCCTTCAAGATTTAGAGACAGGAGTTGCATACTCCAAGCCCTGGAACGTCGCGCAGCTGCGACGCTTCTACCCCTAGTCGTTTTTACTTTTACATTGCAAATAAGGCTACTCAGCCAAGGCTACTTAGACACACATTGTACTTCGTACTATCCCGCGAATAAATAAAGCTAAGTTCCCCAAAAATCTGTGTTTTTCTTTATGTTTTGCAACTTATCCACTCGGGGGCTGCGCCACCCTATACACATCTGTTCTACGAACTACAACGCGATATCCCGAGTAGTTGGCACAACAATCGAAACCCTTGAAAAAACATCAACCCAGTTGCAGCGCACCTGACAGGTTGACAAGGTACTGAGATAAACACATTGCCAGGCTAACGAAAAGGAGTCACATAGTGCAACGCACTCACAAAAAATACATGCTGAGAAGCTCTTTATACATCATCGACAATCAATTATACACAGCATATCTACGAACTTTACAACATTGGTACACTTATGTGCAGGATACAAACTAAGCTACTATTGCAACAAGAGAACGTTGGTTTGCTCCTCGAAGAAGCCGACGATCTCCTCTGCTGGGCGATCCACCGCCTGATAATGCGGCACCATATTCCAAGCAGAGCCCGCTGGTGGCGTAGGTGGTCCAGCCGCAATTGCCGCAACGTCTACATCAGGCCTATGTAGTCGCACCAGCGATAGAGTGGCCTTGGCACCAGCCACCAACTGCTGTCTTACACACTCGCGAACCACAGTCAGGTCTTGGAACTTGGCAAGGAGGGCTAGTAGGCTCGATGGCACAACATCCAGTGGAAACATCGTCCGATAAATGTTCTTCAAGCACGATTGCGACTTCTTCAGGAAGTGCAGCACTCGCGACACATGATCCTGCAGGGTTGCGAATGCGATTGCACGATCATGATCCACCCAGAAATATCCACTCTCTTGAAGCTGCTCTTGGGTCAGATCATTCATGCGAATAGCAATCCTATCCTTTTCATCCTGCGGATGGCGCGCGCTGACAAGTATACAAGGCAAAAGCGGAAGTATGAGGACAGCACACCATCACGAGTGACTACAAGGAAAAGATAAGAGTAAGAAAGCAAACATTTAAATTGGTCACCCAACTGCGTCACCTCCCCCAACAGATATTGTTCTCAGGCGGTGGCCTTCTCTGCCTTTGATTTCCATACATCCGCATTACCGCGGAGTATAGGCAATTCACGCTCCAACTACTTCACGCGATCACGGATTCGTGAGAGCAGAGACAACTCATCCACCCTTGAGCGCGGTGGTGCCAAAGTGTCATCAAGGGGTGGCGAATCCTGAGGTTCCCTCAAAGGATCACTTGATGTGCCCTATCACAAGCCAATCAAGAAGCAATAAGAAGACCAAATCGATCCGCAAAAAAAATATTCGAGTGCCTTCAAGATTAGCAAAAGTATCAGCAGATACACTCGCCAAAAGGCATGTTTTCGACAAAAGACATAATATATCTAACTATTACAAAGCTACTGAGGAGCAACAGGTTTCTTCGACTTGGACTTTGGCCTTGGGGGCCTCATCGAGTCCGTGGCAGTATCAGATGCCATTGACTTTCCGCTGGCCCCTGACGCCGCGGCCTTCGCAGCTTTCTTGGCTCGCTGCAGCTCCTCAGAGTACTTTGCAACGGTGTTGATCAGTTGTGGCCCATATTTGCCACAAGCTGTCGCAAAAGGAGCAAAGACCACCTGCTGGCCGTCCGCGCTGACGGGCATCGCCCTTGAGACTGCTGCAGGATCAACTTCGACTCCGTGGGCTTGCACCATCGCGAGTGACATTGATGCACCAGCCGAACGGAGCGAGTTCTTGAAGCCCCCAGGAACGCCTCCGACAAGTGACTCCACCAGCTCATCAAGATTTTCAATCAACTCAGCCTTGGGTGTCATCTCCTCCCGAAAACGGCTGAGCACTCCTTTAGCCTTGGTGAGCGTACCCTGCATAGCAGCGCTATGGTCTTCGACTACCGAGATAGCACCCGCCAATGCGTCATCACGACGAAGCGCCTCTTCATCAAAGCTCATACCACTGGCATCTACACAAGAATCAAGCATTGGCACGACGTCAGCAGCAAATAGCAACATCGAAGGAAAACGAAAAATAGGCAGTTAGTCAGAAGGCAGACCAACAAAATACCTGAGAGAGCCTTGGCAATCGAAGAAAGCTGTTCTTCGAATATCTTTTCCCTAGCTGCAACGGTGGCACGCAGACCCTCTTCGTGCTTTTGCGCCTTGTCACGCGCCGAGATTGCCTCATCGCGACTCTTCACAGCCGCGGCGAGCGTCTTTTCCATTGTGGCAGCGTCCCGAAGAAGGGCATTATTTTCAGCTACAAAATAAAACAAAAAGATAGACTATCAGTCGACTACATAACAACGATGCAGAAGAAGAAGTAACAGGCACTTACTTTCCACCATGCGATGGCGCGTATCCAGCATTGCATGCTGGCGACCCATCGCAAGCACCTGCTCCGCCAGGTGAGCAGCTTCCTTCACAAGGAGCTATCGAAAAAAGAAAAACAACAATGGATCAGCAAATGACATAGATAAAAATCGACTACAACACCAGAAAACAGAGATACTACACTTACATGATCCTCCAATGACTCCGAAGTCGATTGATGAGCAGTCATCCGAGCAACCATCCGATGCTCCCCATCATGTGAAGAGCTTGATGAGTTATGCTCGGAGTGGGCCGCCAATGGAGGAGAAGGAGCACGCTCAACTTCTTTCTTGGCCTTGGAGGTCGCGACTCCGGATTCTTTCAAAAATTGGACATCGCCAGAAGATGACAACGCCTGCTGACTGCAAGACCAAACCAGCATCAAGAAAAGACAACTCCAAAAGAAGGACCACAAAGGAAGACTCAAATACTTACCAATCAAACTTATCAAAGTCAAAGGTTTGATTCCCTGACTCTGACGACGATTCCTTCGGCAACCGCATCTTCTTGTGAGAGGAGGGCACCATAGAACTCATAGGAACGGCAAGGATTAGTGACTCCGCGCCAACGCCTGCACCTTCTGGAGTCGAAGGAGATAATGCATCCAAATCTTTGTTGCGCGAATGCTTGCGAGTATCCGGACTACTCGACTCGAAGGCTTCCTCCTCCACATCAGATGGGACGGTCGACTCTGACTCGTCCTCTTCCGAAGCTTCACGAGGAATAACCCCCTCGGGAAGAGGGGGAATATAGGGCGATACCGCCCAATCCGGCATATAGGAAACAAATTTAACACAAAGTCAAGCAACGGCAAATAAGCAATCGACAAACAAAGCTACTACGTAGCACAACTGTACCTCAGGAGGAGGGTTAGAAGCATCGAACAGAGGAACGACTGGCTCACTGGGGAGCACATCCTTGATGGTGTACTTGGTGACCAGTAGAACCCTTTTGTCTACCTCACTCGTGGACATGCCATCGGCAGACACGCGAGTGACATCGTCCGCGCCAGCCCACTGGAACATGGGCTGGACTCTGGCCTGCAGAGCCATGTGCGAATGAGGGCGCAGCCTCCTTCCTCTTTGCCCATGCGACTCTCGAGGTCACAGACGTGCTCGTACAGCACATCTGTCTCCATGGACTCGCCGGGCATGATCACATTCTTCCAGGAGCGCCTCCTCTTTCACGGCGTCGCGGGGTCGAAGGGCGCGAGTCTGAAGTGGTCTCCGTCGGCCTTCTGGTCGCGGATGTAGAACCACTTATCCCTACACCCTTGGACAGACATCATCATCTTGATGTCGAAGTAAGTGGCGGATGGATCGATGTGGATTCTGCGGCCTCCTACATCATAGACTACGGAGCCAGACACCGATTGGCGCTTCAACTTGAAGAGGCGCTTGAAGAGGCCAAAATGCGGCTCGATTCCGAGATAGCACTCACAGAGGGTAATGTAGCAAGCTACATGGAGGATGGAATTGGGGGATAGCTGATGGAGCCGGAGCCTGTAAAAACAAAGAAGGCCCCTGAAGAAAGGATGCATGGGCAACGAGAGGCCGCGGATGATGAATGCTAGGAACATCACCTGAAAACCGGCAGGAGGAGAGGGGATTACCTCACCGCCAGGGACGCGCGCGTCGGCGACTGCGGAGGACAAAACTCTGACTTGGCGAAGAAGACGAAGTTCTGAGGACTTGATCATAGAGAGACGCCACGCGCCATTTGTGACGCGAGTGCCCACGCCCTTCTTCTTTCCGGCTGCGGCGGCGTTGGTGCCTGCAGCTGCGGAGCCGCCCTTCTTCTTCATCGTAGCAGTGGCAGTAACAGAATCGGCCGCAGCACCTCCCTTTTTCTTCCCCATTCTGCGGCGGCGATGTGACCGGAGGAAGTAGCTAGGAAATATGCGGAGCTGGTCTAGCGCCGCGAAGGAAAAGGACCGCAAAGAAGTAGAGGAGCAGCGGCAATGGCGATGGAAGCAAAGGATGAAAAGAAGTACATGTGAATTTTACCGTCGACGCATCGCTACTTAACCCCCTGGATGATGCAATCCAACGGCTCAGAAAAACCCTACTAGACGCGTGGCGTTCATCGCTGTGGCGCCCCGCTAAAACCACTACTAGAAAATCGCTGTGTTTTTGTGCATTGCATCATCATGACCGCATGCTCATGTCATCATTCCACATTGCATTTGAGCATCGTCATCATCATGCATCTGTTTGTCTAAAACTATTTTCTAAAAGCCTACTTTGATTTCTAAATATTCCCCCGACTTAATTTCAAATCAAAACCCCTGTCTCTCGCACGGGTCTTTTGTTTGCCTAAAATTATTTGAAAAAGTATTTTTTAAATAAAAATTAAATAAAAATGTTTTACCGGGGAGGCCGCCAGCCTGCCAGGCCAAAAGCCCAGCAAGCCAGCAGCCTACTACCCTGGCCCAACCCAAAACCGAGCTAACCCTAACAACCTACCTGACCACCCCCCCGCACACACGCACGCTGCCACAGCAAATCCCCCCGATCGCCATGCCTCCCCACCTGCACCCATCCCTACACCGGGCCCCACCTCCTTTTCCCGCCCACTCCCCATCACCACCGCCACCCTGGCACCCCTCCACCTCACTCTGTCCTATCCCAGGCCGCCACCTCAACCCACCTACCGCACTCCCACGTTGCCTGGCCCCAGTCCCGCGCGACCCAGCCAGCAAACCGCCCACGCTCCCCCTGTCGCCTCCCTCGACCCGCGTCACCCCGACCGCACCACCTCACTCGCCCGCGACGCATGCGTCGGCCCCAACCCCGCCTCGTCCGCCTCCGCTCACCATCGCCGACCCAGGCGCGCCCTCCCCCGAGCCCGGGTCGCCATACCCTCTTCCCTGTGGCCGCCGCCCTCCGCCGCTTTCTCTCCCAGCTCCGGTCGACCCCGCAGCCATCACTCTACGTCGCTACCCTCTCTCTGCCACCAGCGAGGCCTCTGCGCCCCGCAAGCTCCGTCACTGAGCCGGTCAGATCTCGCCGCGCCGCTATCTAGACCACCTCCCCGTGACCCTCGCCGTGCTCCTCGCCGATCTACACTGTCGCGTGGCGCAGTGGCCCTCTACTCCACCTCCCCGCGGCCCATGCTGCCTCCGCGTCGCCCTGGTGCCCCTACATATCCTCGACCGCGCGCTGCCGCCGGCCTCTGCCTCATCGTCCCCGGCCCGCAAGCCCCTGTAACGCATCGTCGACGTCGGCTCTGCCTCCTCTTCATCACGGTGTCATCGCCACCGCGGCCGCCCGCTTGATCTCCACCCGAGCTACACCGGCTGCGGCCCCCGTCGACCTCGGCCTCCCGAGCTCGCCGTAGTAAGCTCAGCCTCACCCGCCGGAGCTCCTCTCTATGTTTCTGCCTCTGCACCACCCGCAGGTGACCTCCACGTCCTCAACCGAGCGGGATTGAGAACCTCTGTCTGTCTTCTGCGGGTTTGTTAACTCCTCTCATCTCCATGTGTCGTGAGCCCTCCCAGGTGGTCACCTCGCAAAGCCAGCACCGTGTGTGTCTGCTGTTGTAACAATCTCGGACCCTACGCTCTAAGTTCAAGCCTGGAAGAACCAAAAGTGGTCTAAGTAGTACAGCAGGGGCCCAAGGCCACCCACGTGTAGGCCCGTCGGCTGACCTAACCACTTCCAAGAACATCGGGGCAAGAGCGAGCGGCGTAGCTAACAGGCGAAGAGATCAAATACATACACAAGTGAGTATGTATGCAAGATACCTTACAACAGTTCTTAGAGCCACACCATCTTAAAGAAATAAAAATATTGCAACGCCATACGGCAAGATCCAAATATCCTAGATAGAGATAATAGTATAGGATAGCTCCTCATACATCATTCAACAGAGTATCAAGCGGAAGCAGGAAACAAGATCTGAGTATGGATAAGAAGAAAATAGGCATAAGATGCCACATAAATAAGCACGTCCCGCCCACAGATCTCACGGATCCCCATCCCTGAAATCTCTACACCGAGTGATCGTTGCCAACATCATCCGTCTCCTCCACCTAGTATCCATCTTGCGAATACACCTGTTCATCTGAATCAAACAATTTATCGTGTGAGACCCTAGGGGTACTCAGCAAGTTTTTATGCCTCTAAAGGGGACATAACCTGGGGTGACGCAATTGCAGCAAAAGATAATAACTTACAAGTCTATAGATACTCGCTAACCATCCGCCTAACCAAAGATAGACGGATGTCCGTTAATTAGTAACAACAGTTATAACAGTATAAAGTAACAGATCCATCCTCCTTCTCGCTTACCAACGAGAAAGCGGATGAACACCACATCCGTTGGCAGTTTTATTAACCATTCCATGAGTATTGCACTATTTACTACTCAGGTATTTAGTCAAGTTAAAAGCGGTACTTTAGTTATACTTGTCTATGATCGAGAAACTGTGCTCCAAGTCGTCCATAACCACGGACATGGCTTTCGGAAAGATTTACCCTGCAGGAGTGCACAAATAGCAACACACACACGATCAACCTCGGAAAAACCAAATCAAAACCCAACGAGGCTTTCACGACAAAGCATTCACAGGATTCATAAAATATTTCAGGGGGCCACCCCATTAAGCTACCTGCAACGAAGTTGGTCGGCTCTGAGACGGACCCAAGGTTTGTGTCAATGGCTGTAAACGACTGGTAACCCGAAAGTGTGACTGGGCTTGTCGATACCGTGAAAACATTCCACCATCCAAAACAGTACAGGTGCTCCACGCACAATCTTAAATAAAGCAGTAAAACATGGCATAGGTACAGGATAGTAATAAAGCCCCAAACTACTTTGTGGCCCCAAGAAATAAAGTACAAATCAAGCTCATGCGAAGGGGGATTCATAGAGTCTCCCGTATGTGGATAGTGCGAATAGTCAAGGAACAAGAATCAAGTACTCGGGGTCCTACGGGACACAAATGAGCATGAAAAACCAAATAGCGGATATTGCTCACCGGTGCCTCTTTCATTAGTTAGCCCATTACTACTTAGGTTAAGTTGTTTAGGTACTTCGTTATCCATCAGACACTCACAAACCATACACATGCAATTCTACGACTCGCAAGGCTCAAGCAACTCCTGTAGTAATGGCTCATAGGATGGAGGAACAAGCTTCGGTGGGGTTTAAAAGTAAAGGCCATGCAATACTTGGGATTTAGTTTAATGCAATCGCGACTATATGATGCAAGAATAAGATAGAAGCAATATGTACTATATGTATGCAAGCATGTGGTAGTGCTTGCCTGGCAGCTCAGTTGAAGCGAGAGATGGATCTGGGTAGTACTCCTGGAATTCCTGATATTTCCCCTGCTCGGCGTCTATTCAAAAGAAGAATCAAACAAACAAGGGCCAACATAAATAAAGTGCACAAGCATATAAATAAAATGCGACAAGCAAACAAGCATGCCATGATGAATGATGCACAATTCACATGGCAATAATGTAGCATGGCAAGGGTGAGGTGTGGGGACAAGAATAAATCATTTTATTAATTATTTGGTCAAGTTTTATTGCCATAAACAGTTCTGATTTTTAATAATGACATGATGCATGCTTCAATTCATATCATGGAATGCATAAACAGAACGGGCTCGTCGCGCTGATCGATTTAGACATATTATTTGTCAAATTTGGAGTAACAGAATTAAAGTTATTAATTAATTAAGAAAAGGCATTTTTACTGCAATTAAACAATTTCGAAAATTTTAATTAGTCAAAAATTATTTTGAATGGCATATTTGAATTCTTCACATTTTTCTGATTCAAAAACATATATTATTTGTATTATTTGGAAATGTCAATAAAAATTTATTAATTTCTGGATATTAAAAACATATTTGCATTTTCTAGAATTATTTTTATTTGGAAAAGGCTCACAGAAAGTTTTTGTACTCAGGTGGGTCTAGCCCGAGTCACTGACGCGCGGGGTCAGCGCTGAGTCAGCGCCAGCTGGCACAGTAGACGCGGGAGGGATTTTTCTCACCGCGGATGTGCTTACCCCCAGGGAATGACAGGTGGGACCGGACGTTTTGCGGGGCCACGCGCGGGCGGGCGAGAGAAGCAGCGACACGTGGCCGATCCGTGGCTGCGGGGAAACTTCGGAAAAGATGGGGAGCCTTTTTGCAAATATGTCCCGTCGCTGTGGCTGACTAGTGGGCGAGGAACGTATCACGGTTAGAAAAAGCATAAATGCCAGGGGGCACTGCAAAATCTGTCGGCTGCTGCTCTCTCTGAAAAAAATCTGTCGAACTGGGACTGCTCGTGAAAAATAGCTAGCTGAAGCCAATTTCGGAGGAAGATGGCGACGAATCTAGCGATATTTTGGAGATGATGTAAAAACAAAAAGTGTAGATCTCACTTCGTTCTGCAATGTTCGTGTACAAAGTTTCCTCGACAGATGCCTGTACGCGCCGGAAATTTGATAGATTTAGAGCCTAATCGAGTGCAGCTCAAACTGAATTTCGACGACAGTCGTTCCGAGATTTTTCCTAATCTTTCGAGGAAGATGGCGATGGATACAATGCATAAATGACGACAATGTAAAAACGAAAGATGGAGGGGAATTCTAGGTCTTCAACTTTTGTTTAAAAAGTTTTTCTAGAGGGTGATTATGGTGGTTGGGATTCTACTAGGAAGAGAGAGGGACTGGGTTTTGCGGGGGTCTGCTGCGACGTAGTGCACGCGTGGGCGGCGCGGCGAGCGGCAGAGCGTGTGAGGTGCAACGGGAAGGCAACGCCGGTTGTGGAGAGGACCGAGGCTGGTGCTGGAGGTCAGGTAGGTCGAGGCGAACCTTGCTGACATGGTGGCGTCGCTTGGCGTGGACCACGTCGACGGCGAGCAGCGCAAGACGGCGACAGACATGAGTTGAGCTGATGCGTTCATGGCCATGGGAGGAAACAACAACAACAAAATAGGGAGAGGGCACATGGAGAACGAGCAGCTCATCGAGATGGTTCAAAGGACGTCGGTGGAGCTCGAGAGCGACGGAGACGTCCAAAAGAGGCAGGAGATGGCGGCGGTGACCACGGCGGCACGGCGGCGGCGAGCGCGGCGGCCACGTCGTTCAAGAGCTCTCGCTACTGTGCTGCTACCGCACCTTGACCTGGTGCTCTCCCAGCTACAGTGGACTCCCTAGTGGCAGCGAGGTAGGGCGGTGGCCACAGCCATGGCTAGGGTTTTTGCTGTCAAAGATGAAGAAGAGGAGGGGATGGCGATCTGGATCGGTTTTGGTGGAGTAGGTAGAGAGAAGAGGGGGAGGAGGAATATGCTTGCCGCTGGTTGCTTTATGCCAAAACAAAGAGGGAGGCCACGCGCGGGTGGGCGATCACGTGCCAGGGAAGGAAGAGGAACATGAGGGAAAGAAAGAGGCGTGCAGCGGCGTCGTGTTCAGGCTGGGAGGGGGCACGCTGTAGCTGCGCGGGAGCTGCTTCGCCTACTGGTGCCAACGGACCCGACCTGGCAGAGGCGCGCTGCGGCAGGGAGGTCCAGGACCATGCTTACAGTTCGACACAGGGAAAAAAAGAGGGAGGGCTCGGTCTAGAATAGAAGGGAAAGGGGAGGTGAGAGTAGCTAGGGTTTTTGCTAGGTGTAGGGAGAGAGAGAGATAGCTAGCTAGTATATGTATGTAAGCATGTGGGGTTTAGGTGGAGTAGATGGTTAGTGATATGCTAGAGATAGGACTCCCTCTTTATGTTTGTTTGGTTTTGAATTTATTCCCCAAACCTTTTTTGAAACACATACAAAAAGGCAACAAGATCCCAAAACGAATTTTAGAAAAGCCAAATGTTAAAAGGGTCTAATATTTCATGTGACTAGATTAGGTGGTTTTCTATTGCATGTACATGCAATAATGCACAATTGCATGCATGTGAGACAAATGCATGCATGTGGTGGTGTAAGAAAAGAGAAAACAAAACAAGATTTGAGGTGAACAAAAACAAGGATATATTGGTGGATCCATACACTATACATGGATGGGCATGAATTAAATACCAAGAACAAAATGTTAGGGCCCACATATACATGTATGGTGGTATTAGAATGGAATCCAAAGAGAGATGAAATTGACAATTTAATAGGTGGAAATAATTAAAGAGATATGCCCTCAACTCAACTTGGGCATGAAGCAATTTATCAAGACCCAAATACAATATATCAAGAGGCAAATACAATTAATAAATGCATATGAGACAAGATCCAAAAGAAGAGGGTTTTATATGATGCTCAAATGCAAGGTGGCATGATGACATGAGCATGATATAATTATGATGCAACAATTATATGTAGGAAGTACCATTTTATTATTAGACCATGTAGCATTACAGATGTTAGACAGATGGGATGCTACAACTCTCCCCCACTAAACAGGAATCTCGCCCCGAGATTGTAGGAAGAAGAAGAAGACACGAAGAGGGTAGGATACTTGGCACGGAGCTCATCCTCGCGTTCCCAAGTGGCTTCATCAATGGAATGGTGCGACCACTGCACCTTGCAGAACTTGATAGACTTGATGCGAGTCTTTCTTTCTGCGACTTCTAGGATTTTTGTGGGGTGTTCTTGATAAGACAGATCTTCTTGGAGATTGATGAGCTCATGGTCCACGGTCCTGCTGGGATCCTTGAAGCACTTCTTGAGTTGAGAAATATGGAAAACATCATGGACCTTGAGTTTTTCAGGGAGCTCAAGAGCATAAGCAACTTCTCCTCTTCTTCCACGAACTTTGAAAGGACCGATGTATCTAGGAGCTAGCTTCCCTTTGATACCAAACCGGTGCGTGCCTCTCATGGGAGTGACACGAAGGTAAACGAGATCACCAGGGACATACTCCATGTCCGTGTGCTTTCTGTCATAGTTGCTCTTCTGGCGACTTTGAGCAACCTTCAGGTTTTCAAGAATGATGTGAACCTTCTCCTCCGCTTGAGTTACGATGTCGGGGCCAAACAATGTTCTTTCCCCTACGCTCGACCAACCAATCGGAGTTCTGCATTTGCGTCCATAGAGAACCTCAAATCGTTCCATCTTTAGACTCTTCTGGAAGCTGTTATTGTAAGAGAATTTCGCATAAGGAAGGCATTCTTCCCACTTCATGCCGAAAGAGATGATGCAAGCACGGAGCATATCTTCCAGAATCTGATTGATCCTTTTAACTTGTCCTTGCGACTGAGGGTGATAGGCAGTGTTTAAGTTCAACTTTGTTCCCAAAGCATTTTGGAAACTTCCCCAGAACTTGGAAGTGAAGATTCTTCCACAGTCTGAGCTGATCTCAAGAGGAACCCCATACAGAGAGACAATTTTGTTGATATAGAGCTCAGCCAACTGAATTGCAGAAATTGTTTCCTTGACGGGAAAGAAGTGAGCCACTTTAGAAAGCCTGTCGATGACAACAAAGATTGCATTGTTGCCCTTCTATGACCTTGGAAAACCAGTTATGAAGTCCATCTCTACTTTCTCCCATTTCCATTCTGGGGGCTTCAATGGCTGTAGAAGACCGAAAGGTTTCTGATGGATAGCTTTAACTCTACGGCAGACATCACACTTTGAGACATACTTGGCACAATATCGTTTCAACCCAGGCCACCAATACTGTGTTTTCAAGTCCATGTACATCTTTGTGCTGCCAGGATGGATAGAAAGAGCAGAATCATGCGCCTCCTTAAGAACTTGCTCTCTCAAACCCGGATACTTCGGAACGAACATCCGGTGCTCAAAGAATAGCGTGCCTTGGTCATCGACATGGAAGGACTCATACTTCGGCAACTGAATGTTGGAGATGATCTTTTTGGTGTAACGGTCACCAAGTTGAATGGAGCGAACTTTTTCTTCCAAGAGAGGGGTTGCCAGAAGATTCAGAAGATACCCTTGATCCACAATTTCAAGGTTGAGCTGGCGGAATTCCTCGCACAAGAGAGGTTGTTGTTCTTCCACCATGAGGTTGTTGACATAAGCTTTTTGGCTGAGAGCACCGGCCATGACATTAGCTTTGCCCGGAGTGTAGTTGATGGTTAGATCGAAATCATTAATTGCTTCAATCCACCTCCTCTGATGAATGTTGAGATTAGGTTGTGTGAAGATATACTTCAGACTCTTGTGATCAGAAAAGATCTCACAACGGTTGCCAAGTAAGTAGTGCCTCCATACTTTCAAAGCAAAGGCAACTGCTGCGAGTTCGAGGTCATGTGTTGGGTAGTTGAACTCATGAGTTTTCAACTGACGGGAAGCATAAGCAACGACTTGCTTTTCTTGCATGAGGACCGCACCCAATCCTTGCAAGGAGGCGTCACAGAATATCTGGAAAGGCTTTGATGTATCTAGAGGAACCAATACTGGAGTGGAAGTGAGCTTCTCTTTGAGGGTTTCAAAGCTTGCTTGACATGTAGGAGACCAAAAGTATTTCTTGCCTTTCTTGAGGAGATCGGTAAGAGGCTTCGCAATCTTCAAGAAGTTCTGAACGAAGCGACGGTAGTAACTAGCCAAACCAAGGAAACTCTGGCCTTCTTTGACATTTTGGGGTGGAAGCCACTCAACAATTGTCCGAACAGTTTCTAGGTTGACAGCAATGCCCTTAGTAGAGATGACGTGCCCCAGATAGGTGACTTCAGGCAGCCAGAACTCGCACTTGGAGAACTTTGCATACAGGCGGTTCTCACGAAGCTTGTTTAGGACACACCAAAGGTGTTCTTCATGTTCTTCCTTTGACTTAGAATAGACTAGAATGCCATCCAGATAGACCATAACGAAATTATCAAGATACTCCATTAAAACCGAGTTCATAAGCCTCGAGAAGGTGGCAGGTGCGTTGGTGAGACCGAAAGACAAGACCGTGTACTCATACAGGCCATAGTGGGTGGTGAAAGCTGTTTTAGGAACATCTTCCTTACGAATCTTGATTTGATGATATCCACTTATCAAGTCAAGCTTAGAGAATACCACAGCTCCAGCTAGCTGATCGAAGAGATCATTAATCCACGGAAGGGGATATTTATTCTTGATGGTTTTAGCATTGAGAGCCCGGTAGTCAACACAAAGTCTATCAGTCCGGTCTCGCTTCTTCACAAAGATGGTTGGGCTACCCCAAGAAGAAGTGATGTGCTGAATGAAACCCAACTTCTCTTTTTCATCAAGCTGACGTTTGAATTCAGCCAACTCAGTAGGACCCATTTTATAAGGCCGCTTGGAGATAGGAGCGGTTCCAGGTTCAAGCTCAATCACAAACTCGACCTCTCGGTCAGGAGGCATACCTGGTAACTCTTCGGAAAAACATCTGGGAACTCATAGACCACCGGAACACTCTGAATAGCCTCCATAGCATCCTCATTCAGAGCAGACAAAGAGAACAGCTGAATTGCAGGAGTCAGACTTGGAGAATAGACTATATGGCCTTCAGGAATTTTCAGAGAAACCGAGCGTTCAACACAATCAATCACAGCTGCATTTGCCATTAACCAATCCATGCCCAAGATGACATCAATGTCAGAGTTGCCGAGAATGATTAAGGAAGCCAGAAATGAAGAACCACCAATTAGAATTTGATTTCCATGACTGATCTTGGTAGATAGCATTCTTGCCCCGGGATAAAGAACCATTAACTTTTTATCCAGTTGGTCTATAGTTAGCTCATGCTCATTTGCAAACTTGTGAGACACAAATGAATGCGATGCACCAGAATCAAACAAAACTCGTGCAGGGACTGAGTTAACGGGAAGCATACCCATCACAACTCGAGGTGCATGTTCAGCTTGAGCGACGTTGACACAGTTGGCACGAACAACAGTGGACCCGGGCTTGGTGTTGATGTTGAGAGCCCGAGGTGGAGGTGCACGAACCATAGAAGAACTTGCTGCAGGTCTTGGAGGTGGTGGAGGAAGAGCTTTGTTGTTCATGGGACAACTCTAGTGTTGATGTCCAGTGTTCCCACAAGTGTAACAGGCACCAGGTGGACGTGGAGCAGCGTAGCCAGGGACTCCGCCAGGCGCTCCAGGGTAGTTGTGGTTGTAGCCCCTAGAGGCAGCGGTGAAGGAGGTTGGTGGCCTTGTCGCGTAGCTTGAAGGTCTTGGTGGAGCCGGGAGCGACGGTGGGGTGTTAGGAACCCACACACGGCGCTTAGAAGGAGCTGTCATAGCTGAAGAGCTTGCTGTGTCACGGCTGTGTTTCTTGGACTCCTCAAACACTTGCCTACTGGCTTCTTCCTATAGAGCTGTATGTTGGAGTTCTAGAAAAGACCCCGGCCTTGCATGAGTGATTGCATATTTGATAAATGAATTGAGCCCTTGCCTGAACCTCTTTTGCTTCTTCTTGTCATTAGAGATCTCATCGCCACCATACCGAGAAAGATTCATGAAGTTTCTGATATAGGTATTAACATTGTCATTGCCCTGCTTGAGGTTGAGAAACACTTCCTTCATCCTTTCCATGAAAATTTCTGACAGATATTGCTCTTTGAAAGCCCCAGTGAACTGCTCCCAAGTAGGCTGAAAACCAGAGTGGTTTGCCTTCAGGTAATTCTCCCACCATAGAGTTGCGTCTCCCTTCAGAAGGTGAGTGGCACATTTTACCCATTCTTGTTCAGGAACATCAGCAGTCATCAGCAACCTTGACATCTCACGCAGCCAATCAGCAGCGTCCAGTGGCTGATCAAACACCTCAAACTGGCGCGGGTTGAACTTCAGAAAACCCTTGATGTCTCCTCGCTTGGGAGGTGGAGGTAGCAGAACAAACTCATTCCTCCTGACACTTTCTTCAAAGCGTTGCTGGTTCTGTTGCATTGCTCCCAAGGCATTAGCAATACTTGCCAACGCAGCCCCCAGTTCAGGTGGTATGTCCTCCTCAGTGCGGCGTGGTGGTGCCATCCTAGGATTAATATAAAACTCAAGTCAGTACCATAATGGAAAATAATAATAATCCAAAATAGGACCAAAATGGAATTAACCAAGATTAAGGATATAAATTACTAAGATGATATTAAAATATCAACAAAGTTCAAAGCACCTAGAAGATAGTCAGCATATAGCACATGACTGAACAAGGAGTGTGGTACACACAGCTATCAAAGAAAAAAATTCCGCAATTTCGGCATTAAAATACCACTATATGCGCAAAACCACTTAACGAATCAAGATTAGTAACTCTACCAATTCAATATAACAGAGCGAATGATAAAAGCAGTGGTATGGTCGCGACTCCATCCCGCACTCAAATCATTACTCCGCACATGAATAAGTAAAACACATATCCCAGCTCCCTTCCTTCTTAAGATGAACCTAAAGATTAGCAACTACGAAAACAAACACCCCAAACAAGATAGCGTCGGATAACAAAGAGCAAGACAGATCGCGTCGGTTTACCAAAGCCTATCAGTATGGAATATACCAACAGTTGATAACCAAAAGGCAGATAGCGACAACAAGTTGGATGCAACAGATAGACAAGGAATTACACACACACACACACACACACTCACACAACCTATGGTACTACAGAACCAGAACACGTGAATCCTAGTTTGAATTTTAGAAGAGGATTGAAAACGTTACACTTCCTTACCAGAAAAGGGTGGGTGGGTGGGTAAGAAGAAAAGTGGAAGCAGTCCTACTCTCACGTTTTGTTTTTCCCTAGTATACATAGCTACCAAAATATTTGCTAGACTGACAACGAACATTTGGCTGAGACCCTGAAGGGCGGGATGGCTCTGATACCAATTGTAGCAATCTCAGACCCTACGCTCTAAGTTCAAGCCTGGATGAATCAAAAGTGGTCAAAGTAGTACAACGGGGGCTCAGGGCCACCCACGTGTAGGCCCGTCGGCCGCCCTAACCACTTCCAAGAACATCAGGACAAGAGCGAGCAGCGTAGGCAACAGGCGAAGAGATCAAATACATACACAAGTGAGTATGTATACAAGCTACATTACAACAGTTCTCAGAGCCACACCATCTAAAAGAAATAAAAATATTGCAATGCCATACAGCAAGGTCCAAATATCCTAGATAGAGATAATAGTATAGGATAGTTCCTCATACATCATTCAACAGAGTATCAAGCGGAAGCGGGAAACAAGATCCGAGTATGGATAAGAAGCAAATCGGCATAAGATGCCTCATAAATAAGCACGTCCCGCCCACAGATCTCACGGATCCCCATCCCCGGAAACTCTACACCGAGTGATTGTTGCCAACATCATCCGTCTCCTCCACCTAGTATCCATCTTGCGAATACACATGTTCATCTGAATGAAACAATTTATCGTGTGAGACCCTAGGGGTACTCAGCAGGTCTTTATGCCTCTAAAGGGGACATAACCTGGGGTGACGCAATTGCAGCAAAAGATAATAACTAACAAGTCTATAGATACTCGCTAACCATCCACCTAACCAAAGATAGACGGATGTCCGTTAATTAGTAACAACAGTTATATCAGTATAAAGTAACAGATCCATCCTCCTTCTCGCTTACGAACGAGAAAGCGGACGAACATCCCATCTGTTGGTAGTTTTATTAACCATTCCATGAGTATTGCACTATTTACTAGTCAGGTATTTAGTCAAGTTAAAAGCGGTACTTTAGTTATACTTGTCTATGATCGAGAAACTGTGCTCCAAGTCGTCCATAACCGCGGACATCGATTTCAGAAAGATTTACCCTGCAGGGGTGCACAAATAGCAACACACACAAGATCGACCTCGGAAAAACCAAATCAAAACCCAACGAGGCTTTCACGAAAAAGCATTCACAGGATTCATAAAATATTTCAGGGCACCACCCCATTAAGCTACCCGCAACGAAGTTGGCCGGCTCCGAGACGGGCCCAAGGTTTGTGTCAATGGTTGTAAACGACTAGGAACCCGAAAGTGTGACTGGGCTTGTCGATACTGCGAAAACATTCCACGATCCAAAACAGTACAGGTGCTCCACGCACAATCTTAAATAAAGTAGCAAAACATGGCATAGGTACAGGATAGTAATAAAGCCCCAAACTATTTTGTGGCCCCAAGAAATAAAGTACAAATCAAGCTCATGCCAAGGGGGATTCATAGAGTCTCCCGTATGTGGATAATGCGAATAGTCAAGGAATAGGAATCAAGTACTCGGGGTCCTACGGGACACAAATGAGCATGAAAAACCAAATAGCAGATATTGCTCACCGGTGCCTCTTTCATTAGTTAGCCCATTTCTACTCAGGTTAAGTTGTTTAGGTACCTTGTTATCCATCAGACACTCACAAACCCTACACATACAATTCTACGACTTGCAAGGCTCAAGCAACTCCTGTAGTAATGGCTCATAGGATGGAGCAACAAGCTTCGGTGGGGTTTAAAAGTGAAGGCCATGCAATACTTTGGATTCAGTTTAATGCAATCGCGACTCAATGATGCAAGAATAAGATAGAAGCAATAGGTACTATATGTATGCAAGCATGTGGTAGTGCTTGCCTGGCAGCTCAGTTGAAGCGAGAGATGGATCTGGGTAGTACTCCTGGGATTCCTGATATTTCCCCTGCTCGGCGTCTATTCGAAAGAAGAACCAAACAAACAAGGGCCAACATAAATAAAGTGCACAAGCATATAAATAAAATGCGACAAGCAAACAAGCATGCCATGATGAATGATGCACAATTTACATGGCAATAATGTAGCATGGCAAGGGTGAGGTGTGGGGACAAGAATAAATCATTTTATTAATTATTTGGTCAAGTTTTATTGCCATAAACAGTTCTGATTTTTAATAATGACATGATGCATTCTTCAATTCATATCATGGAATGCATAAACAGAACGGGCTCGTCGCGCTGATCGATTTAGACATATTATTTGTCAAATTTGGAGTAACAGAATTAAAGTTACTAATTAATTAAAAAAGGCATTTTTATTGCAATTAAACAATTTTGAAAATTTAAATTAGTCAAACATTATTTTGAATGGCATATTTGAATTCGTCACATTTTTCTGATTCAAAAACATATATTATTTGTATTATTTGGAAATGTCAATAAAAAGTTATTAATTTCTGGATATTAAAAACATATTTGCATTTTCTAGAATTATTTTTATTTGGAAAAGGCTCACAGAAACTTTTTGTACTCAGGTGGGTCTAGCCCGAGTCACTAACGCGCGGGGTCAGCGCTGAGTCAGCGCCAGCTAGCGCAGTAGACACGGGAGGGATTTTTCTCACTGCGGACGTGCTTACCCCCAGGCAATGACAGGTGGGACCGGACGTTTTGCGAGGCCACGCGCGGGCGGGCGAGAGAAGCAGTGACACGTGGCCGATCCGTGGCTGCGGGGGAAACTTCGGAAAAGATGGGGAGCCTTTTTGCAAAAATTTCCCGCCGCTGTGGGTGACCAGTGGGCGAGGAACGTATCACGGTTAGAAAAAGCATAAACACCAGGGGGGCACTGCAAAATCTGTCGGTTGCTGCTCTCTCTGAAAAAAATCTGTCGAACTGAGACTGCTCGCGAAAAATAGGAAGCTGAAGCCAATTTCGGAGGAAGATGGTGACGAATCTAGCGATATTTTGGAGATGATGTAAAAAACGAAAAGTGTAGATCTCACTTCGCTCTGCAATGTTCGTGTACAAAGTTTCCTCGACAAATGCCTGTACGCGCCGGAAATTAGATAGATTCAGAGCCTAATCGAGTGCAGCTCAAACTGAATTTCGACGACAGTCGTTCCGAGATTTTTCCTGATCTTTCGAGGAAGATGGCGATGGATACAATGCGCAAATGACGACAATGTAAAAACGAAAGATGGAGGGGAATTCTAGGTCTTCAACTTTCATTTAAGAAGTTTTTCTAGAGGGTGACTGTGGTGGTTGGGATCTTGCTAGGAAGAGAGAGGGACTGGGTGCTGTGGGTGTCTGCTGCGACGTAGTGCACGCGTGGGCAGCGTGGCGAGCGGCAGAGCGTGCGAGGTGCAACGGGAAGGCAACGCCGGTTGTGGAAAGGACTGAGGCTGGTGCTGGAGGTCAGGTAGGTCGAGGCGAACCTTGCTGACATGGTGCCGTCGCTTGGCGTGGACCACATCGATGCCGAGCGGCGCAAGACGGTGACGGACATGAGTTGAGCTGATGTGTTCATGGCCATGGGAGGAAAGAACAACAAAAAAACAGGGGGAGGGCACATGGAGAACTAGGAGCTCACCGAGATGGTTCAGAGGATGTCGGTGTAGCTCGAGAGCAACGGAGACGTCCAAAAGAGGCAGGAGATGGCGGCGGTGACCATGGCGGCACGACGGCAACGTCATTTGAGAGCTCCTCCTCCTCGTTCCCGCTACTGTGCTGCTACCGCACCTTGACCTGGTGCTCTCCCAGCTACGGTGGACTCCCTAGTGGCGGCGAGCAAGGGCGGTGGCCACGGCCATGGCTAGGGTTTTTGCTGTCAAAGATGAAGAAGAGGAGGGGATGGCGATCTGGATCGGTTTTGGTGGAGTAGGTAGAGAGAAGAGGGGGAGGAGGAATATGCTTGCCGCTGGTTGCTTTATGCCAAAACAAAGAGGGAGGCCACGCGCGGGCGGGCGATCACGTGCCAGGGAAGGAAGAGGAACATGAGGGAAAGAAAGAGGCGTGCAGCGGCGTCGTGTTCAGGCTGGGAGGGGGCGCGTTGTAGCTGCGCGGGAGCTGCTTCGCCTGCTGGTGCCAACGGACCAGACCTGGTAGAGGCGCGCTGCGGCAGGGAGGTCCAGGAGCATGCTTACGGTTCGACACAGGGAAAAAACGAGGGAGGGCTCGGTCTAGAATAGAAGGGAAAGGGGAGGTGAGAGTAGCTAGGGTTTTTGCTAGGTGTAGAGAAAGAGATAGCTAGTATATGTATGTAAGCATGTGGGGTTTAGGTGGAGTAGATGGTTAGTGATATGCTAGAGATAGGACTCCCTCTTTATGTTTGTTTGGTTTTGAATTTATTCCCCAAACCTTGTTTGAAACACATACAAAAAGCCAACAAGATCCCAAAACGAATTTTAGAAAAGCCAAATGTTAAAAGGGTCTAATATTTCATGTAACTAGATTAGGTGGTTTTATATTGCATGTACATGCAATAATCCACAATTGCATGCATGTGAGACAAATGCATGCATGTGGTGGTGTAAGAAAAGAGAAAACGAAACAATATTTGAGGTGAACAAAAACAAGGATAATATTGGTGGATCCATAGACTATACATGGATGGGCATGAATTAAATACTAAGAACAAAATGTTAGGGCCCACATATACATGTATGGTGGTATTAGAATGGAATCCAAAGAGAGATGAAATTGTCAAGTTAATAGGTGGAAATAATTAAAGAGATATGCCCTCAACTCAACTTGGGCATGAAGCAATTTATCAAGAACCAAATACAATATATCAAGAGGCAAATACAATTAATAACTGCATATGAGACAATATCCAAAAGAAGAGGGTTTTATATGATGCTCAAATGCAAGGTGGCATGATGACATGAGCATGATATAATTATGATGCAACAATTATATGTAGGAAGTAGCATTTTATTATTAGACCATGTAGCATTACAGATGTTAGACAGATGGGATGCTACAGTTGTTGAGCTGTTTTATCTCAGATCCTAGATCGTGGTGTCCCCAACTTGTGGCGTGAAGATGTGGAGTGTGGTGCTCTATGTGTTCAAGTGGGTACTACTTGCTACTGCTGGGTCGGCTCCCGTGGTACAGCGAGATGTAACAAAGACACGGGCTACCTCTCGAAGGACAAAGCTGGACAAGAGCCTCAGTGTTGCACGAACAACTACCCCCACGACCAACATACGATAAGATCTCCGTCAAGAAATCGCAAGATCTCCTACATGGATACGAAGGCCTCGATCCCTGACCCGAGATAATGAAGGTGGCTATTTCCCGAAGTCTGAAGACCGAACCCCGGCGCGTCAAGTACTCCTTCCCGGATGCGAGACCCGGATCAAAAGACCGCCAAGATTGCCACGGAACGCCAAGTTCTTCATCCCGGATGCCAAGACCGTCTACACGGACCCGAAGACCACCGGTACCCAATCCATTTAAGTTCGCCATCGACGACAAGGTCGACCGCTTGGAACCCAAGTTCTCCATCTTGTATCCGGACCTCGCCGTTCCCGTCAACACTGAGACCGGACCCCCGAACCCAAGATCTTCCGAATCCAGATGTGTGACCCTAAGCCCTTATTTTATAATATGACATTATAAACTGTCGCATATTAAATTGTTCATGCATGCATATCTGTCTGTGGTTTGGGGGCATTATGCCGATTCACCTTCTAATTAAATATGCAGTCTATATGCGGGATATTGTTGTCTTATTCCGGACTCCATTTAAATTGCGTAGCGAACCGATGCCATGTTTCGCCCTGTTAATACAACAGTTATTTTGCGGGGTAGATAAATAACTTGAACCATATAATTAATTGTCGGGACCCCAGTTCCACTTAATACTGCCTAATTGCACCACATCTGTGCCATGCCATGCATCATATCATAAGCATGCCAGATCTTCTGCAGTAGTATTAAATATTGCATCCGGTGTTTCTTTTAGTGTTTGCTTCTTCGCAGATTAGGCCGATGAGTTGATGCGAGTATCGACAAGTTCTCCGGATATGAACCTTCGGCAGTGTTTCCCAGGCGAGCATTCTCCCCTTTCTACCTATTTTGCATTTATAGTCTTTACCTCCTTCTGTTGATCTATTGCTACCCGTATTGCGATGCTTTAGTTTTCATGCACCATTCATATTCCTTGCAGCCCTATATTGCCTTGGACACCTCCTATTACCTGTGTTCGGTAGATAGCTGGCCTTGCGAGTCGTAGTTGCTTGCTCAGGTGCGAACTCGTGTTGTCGAGTACCACAGTTGTTGGAATGCTGGCAGATGTTTAAGGTGGAGATGCTTATTGGTGGAGAGGATCATTACTTTAAATACAACTATTAAAATGCTAGTTATAACTAATGCAGAGGCATCGGTGGGCAATAGATGTTATTTTGTTCTTCCATGCTCACTTGTGTCCCGTAGGACCCCGAGTACTTGATACCTGTTCCTTGACTATTCGCACAATCCACATACGGGAGAGTCTATGAATCCCCCTTAGCCAGAGCTTGATTCATTTCTTATTTCTTGGGGCCAAAAAGTAGTTTGGGGCTTTATTACTATCCTGTACCTATGCCATGTTTTACTGCTTTATTTACGATTGTGCGTGGAGCACCTGTACTGTTTTGGAACGTGGAATGTTTTCGCGGTATCGACAAGCCCAGTCACACTTTCGGGTTCCCAGTCGTTTACAGCCATTGTCACAAACCCTGGGTCCGTTCCGGAGCCGGCCAACTTCGTTGTGGGTAGCTTAGTGGGGTGGCCCCCTGAAATATTTTATGAATCCTGTGATTGCTCTGTCGTGAAAGCCTCGTTGGGTTTTGATTTGGTTTTTCCGAGGTCGGTCGTGTGTGTGTTGCTATTTGTGCACCCCTGCAGGGTAAATCTTTCTAAAAGACGTGTCCGCGGTTATGGACGACTTGGAGCACAGTATCTTGATCATAGACAAGCATAACTAAAGTAGTGCTGTAAATTTGACTTAATATGTGACTAGTAATCAGATTCAAATACAACGGAATGGATATTAAAAATGCCAACAACTGGTGGAGCTAGGGTTCCTTGTGTCTTGTTATATTTGCCTAGTAAGTATTGCAACTCCAATGGAATGTGATAGAAGTGCCAACAACTGCTGGGTTTTGGGATTCCTCAGGACAATTATATCTGACTAGTAAATGTTCCAACTACAATGGAAAGGTAATTAAAACGGCCCACTACCTAAGCTTCAGAACAACTCATGCTATTTATATCTGACTAGTAAGTGCTTCAACTATAATGGAATGGATAAAACTGCCAACTGTGTGAGTTCCTCGGTTTGACTTCCTCGTTTGGTCTCGAGGGGGAATACCAGGATGGGTATGTTTGGTGTTACTATCAGGTTGGATCCGGTTAGGTGTTTCTTATCCCTCTCTAATAGCCGCCAGTTTTACTGAGTCTCTATAGGTTGTTTAGTGCTGCTGGGCTGCCGCTTTAGTCCACCATACCTATGTAGGCGAGAGCCGCTGAATTCTAGCCTCGCCATGTACTGGCCTCAGTACTGACGCTCCTCTTTTTCCTTTGCCCTTTGTCGGCACCCCTTTTGTTTTAGCAGGTTTGAGATCGACGTCGTTAGCAGGGTTACCCTTCCGGCTTGGTCTGGGCAGGGTTATGGACGCCATTGGTTATTCTTCAGGGCTCTTAGCCCCATTTGCATCTTGTCCGTACTCGGACGCTGTATCGTTTTCAAGGTGATTTGGATCTTTGTATTGTATATCTGTACTCTTGACTCTTGGAGTCGTGTTGTATATATATATCGGTTCTGTGTGTCCCATCGAGGACTGTTGTGTAATGGTATTACTTCGTTTTCCACCCGCACAAAAGTGCCTGGTGGGCGTCCTTGAATCTTTTCTATGCGGGTTTGGCGGAAAGGGCTAAAACTTGCATAGGGCCGATTCGAGGGTGTTACAGAGTGGTATCAGAGCTCAGCAGTTGCGATACCCCACAAGTCCAGCCTGTAGGATAACCTAGCTAACGGCCGAAGTAGAATGTCAAAACTATTTTTGCAAAATCGGTTGGATAGATCTGATTAGGTCTGATTTTACTCCTTAATCTGCTCTCTTATCTTTTCTTCGAGTCTAGGGATTCTCGTGGTTGGGTTTCCGTCGTACCTTCAGGGTTTCGCTTCCTCCTTTGGTAACAGTGCTTCCACATGCGGTCTTCATGCTATCTGAGGAATCCTTCATCTGTTGGTCTTCTCGTTGTTCCTTATTTGTGCCTTCCGGAGTTTCCAAGACGACGTCATCAGCTACGCCAGATCTGATGCATAGTCTGCATTCCACCTTTGTTTCCGAGCCTCGATTGTCGAGACCTTCAGTCTAATTCTGAGAGTTTGTTGCATAATTCACCTATTCGTGTGCAGAGTAATGGTTTGGGTGCGCGATGGACTGATCAGCATCCGACTACTCTTATCATTCGCTTTTGTATATTGAATCGGTGGATCCAGCAATTTTACTCCGTCCCCGGAAGTTAGAGGTGGCTTTCTCTTCTGATACCTCTACCTTCGCCCTTTGTTCCCGGAGTGTTCTCTCGACGATCACGGACAGCGACCTCTTGTTAGAGGTGTCGCGAGGATCCACACGAAGCGAGAAGAATCCGATCATCAGCCTTCTCCCCGGTACCATGAGGCGGATCTCGAGGGCGAGATCCATTGTTAGTGGTGTCGAATTGTGGCGCCCCGCTAAAACCACTACTAGAAAATCAATGTGTTTTTGTGCATTGCATCATCATGACCGCATGCTCATGTCATCATGCCACATTGCATTTGAGCATCGTCATCATCATGCATCTGTTTGTCTAAAACTATTTTCTAAAAGCCTACTTTGATTTCTAAATATTCCCCCGTCTTAATTTCAAATCAAAACCCCTGTCTCTTGCCCAGGTCTTTTGTTTGCCTAAAAATTATTTGCAAAAGTATTTTTTAAATAAAAATGTTTTACCGGGGAGGCCGCCAGCCTGTCAGGCCAAAAGCCCAGCAAGCCAGCAGCCTACTACCCTGGCCCAACCCAAAACCGAGCTAACCCTAACCACCTACCTCACCACACCCCCGCACACACGCACGCCGCCGCAGCAAATCCCCCTGATCGCCACGCCTCCCCACCTACACCCATCCCCACACTGGGCCCCACCTCCTTTTCCCGCCCACTCCCCATCACCGCCGCCACCCTGGAACCCCTCCACCTCACTCCGGCCTATCCCAGGCCGCCACCTCAACCCACCTGCCGCACTCCCACATCGCCTAGCCCCAGTCTAGTGCGACCCAGCCCGCAAACCGCCCACGCTCCCCCTGTCGCCTCCCTCGACCCGCGTGACCCCGACCCCACCACCTCACTCGCCCGCGATGCACGCGTCGGCCCCAACCCTGCCTCGTCCGCCTCTGCTCGCCATCGCAGACCCAGGCGCGCCCTCCCCCAAGCCTGGGCCGCCATACCCTCTTCCATGCGGCCGCCGCCCTCCGCCGCTTTCTCTCCCGGCTCCGGTCGACCCCGCCGCCATCTCTCTATGCCGCCGCCCTCTCTCCGCCACCAGCGAGGCCTCCGCGCCCCGCAAGCTCCATCACCGAGCCGGTCAGATCCCGTCGCGCCGCTATCTGGACCACCTCCCAGCGACCCTCGCCGTGCTCCTCGTCGATCTGCACCCTCGCGCGGCGCGGTGGCCCTCTGCTCCACCTTCCCGCGGCCCGTGCTGCCTCCGCGTCGCCCTGGTGCCCCTGCACTTCCTCGACCACGCACTGCCACCGGCCTCTGCCTCACCGTCCCCGGCCCGCAAGCTCCTGTAACGCGTCGTCAACGTCGGCTCCGCCTCCACTGCATCACGGTGTCATCGCCACCGCGGCCGCCCGCCTGATCTCCACCTGAGCTGCACCGGCTGCGGTCCCCCATCGACCTCGGCCTCTCAAGCTCGCCGTAGTAAGCTCAGCCCCACCCGCCGGAGCTCCTCTATATGTTGCCGCCTCTGTGCCACCCGCAGGTGACCTCCACGTCCTCGACCGAGCGGGATTGAGACCCTCTGTCTGTCTTCTACGGGTTTGTTAACGCCCCTCGTCTCCATGTGTCGCGAGCCCTCCCAGGTGGTCACCTCGCGAAGCCAGCACCGCGCGTGTCTGCTGTTGAGCTGTTTTATCTCAGATCCTAGATTGTGGTGTCCCCAACTTGTGGCGTGAAGATGTGGAGTGTGGTGCTCTATGTGTTTGAGTGGGTACTACTTGCTACTGCTGGGTCGGCTCCCGTGGTACAGCGAGATGTAACGAAGACACGGGCTACCTCTCGAAGGACAAAGCTGGACAAGAGCCTCAGTGTTGCACGAACAACTACCCCCACGACCAACATACGACAAGATCTCCGTCAAGAAATCGCAAGATCTCCTACATGGATACGAAGGCCTCGATCCCTGACCCGGGATACTGAAGGTGGCTATTTCCCGAAGTCTGAAGACCGAACCCCGGCGCGTCAAGTACTCCTTCCTGGATGCGAGACCCGGATCCAAAGACCGCCAAGATCGCCACTGAACGCCAAGTTCTTCATCCCGGATCCATTCAAGTTCGCCATCGACGACAAGGTTGACCACTTGGAACCCAAGTTCTCCATCTTGTATCCGGACCACACCGTTCCCGTCAACCCTGAGACCGGACCCCCGGAACCCAAGATCTTCCGAATCTAGATGTGTGACCCTAAGCCCTTATTTTATAATATGACATTATAAACTGTCGCATATTAAATTGTTCATGCATGCATATCTGTCTATGGTTTGGGGGCATTATGCCGATTCACCTTCTAATTAAATATGGAGTCTATATGCAGGATATTGTTGTCTTATTCCGGACTCCATTTAAATTGCGTAGCGAACCGATGCCATGTTTCGCCCTGTTAATACAACATTTATTTTGTGGGGTAGATAAATAACTTGAACCATATAATTAATTGCCGGGACCCCGGTTCAGCTTAATACTGCCTAATTGCACCACATCTGTGCCATGCCATGCATCATATCATAAGCATGCCAGATCTTCTGCAGTAGTATTAAATATTGCATCCGGTGTTTCTTTTAGTGTTTGCTTCTTCGCAGATTAGGCCGATGAGTTGATGCGAGTATCGACAAGTTCTCCGGATATGAACCTTCGGCAGTGTTTCCCAGGCGAGCATTCTCCCCTTTCTACCTATTTTGCATTTATAGTCTTTACCTCCTTCTGTTGATCTATTGCTACCCGTATTGCGATGCTTTAGTTTTCATGCACCATTCATATTCCTTGCAGCCCTATATTGCCTTGGACACCTCCTATTACCTGTGTTTGGTAGATAGCTGGCCTTGCGAGTCGTAGTTGCTTGCTCAGGTGCGAACTCGTGTTGTCGAGTACCACAGTTGTTGGAATGCTGGCAGATGTTTATGGTGGAGATGCTTACTGGTGGAGAGGATCCTTACTTTAAATACAACTATTAAAATGCTAGTTATAACTAATGCAGAGGCATCGGTGGGCAATAGATGTTATTTTGTTCTTCCACGCTCACTTGTGTCCCGTAGGACCCCGAGTACTTGATACCTGTTCCTTGACTATTCGCACTATCCACATACGGGAGAGTCTATGAATCCCCCTTAGCCAGAGCTTGATTCATTTCTTATTTCTTGGGGCCACAAAGTAGTTTGGGGCTTTATTACTATCCTGTACCTACGCCATGTTTTACTGCTTTATTTATGATTGTGCGTGGAGCACCTGTACTGTTTTGGAACGTGGAATGTTTTCGCGGTATCGACAAGCCCAGTCACACTTTCGGGTTCCCAGTCGTTTCCGGCCATTGTCACAAACCCTGGGTCCGTTCCAGAGCCGGCCAACTTCGTTTGGGGGTAGCTTAGTGGGGTGGCCCCCTAAAATATTTTATGAATCCTGTGATTGCTTTGTCGTGAAAGCCTCGTTGGGTTTTGATTTGGTTTTTCCGAGGTCGATCGTGTGTGTGTTGCTATTTGTGCACCCCTGCAGGGTAAATCTTTCTGAAAGCCGTGTCCGCGGTTATGGATGACTTGGAGGACAGTATCTTGATCATAGACAAGCATAACTAAAGTAGTGCTATAAATTTGACTTAATATGTGACTAGTAATCAGATTCAAATACAACGGAATGGATATTAAAAATGCCAACAACTGGTGGAGCTAGGGTTCCTTGTGTCTTGTTATATCTGCCTAGTAAGTATTGCAACTCCAATGGAATGTGATAAAAGTGCCAACAACTGCTGGGTTTTGGGATTCCTCAGGACAATTATATCTGACTAGTAAATGTTCCAACTACAATGGAAAGGTAATTAAAACGGCCCACTACCTATGCTTCAGAACGACTGATGCTATTTATATCTGACTAGTAAGTGCTTCAACTAAAATGGAATGGATAAAACTACCAACTGTGTGAGTTCCTCGGTTTGACTTCCTCGTTTGGTCTCGAGGGGGAATACCATGATGGGTATGCTTGGTGTTACTATCAGGTTGGATCCGGTTAGGTGTTTCTTATCCCTCTCTAATAGCCGCCAGTTTTACTGAGTCTCTATAGGTTGTTTAGTGCTACTGGGCTGCCGCTTTAGTCCACCATACCTATGTAGGCGAGAGCCGCCAAAATCTAGCCTCGCCGTGTACTGGCCTCAGTACTGACACTCCTCTTTTTCCTTTGCCCTTTGTTGGCACCCCTTTTGTTTTAGTAGGTTTGAGATCGACGTCGTTAGCAGGGCTACCCTCCGGCTTGGTCTGGGCAGGGTTATGGACGCCATTGGTTATTCTTCAGGGCTCTTAGCCCCATTTGCATCTTGTCCGTACTCGGACGCTGTATCGTTTTCAAGGTGATTTGGATCTTTGTATTGTATATCTATACTCTTGACTCTTGGAGTCGTGTTGTATACATATCTGTTATGTGGGTCCCATCGAGGACTATTGTCTAATGGTATTACTTCGTTTTCCACCTGCAGGAAAGTGCCTGGTGGGCATCCTTGAATCGTTTCTATGCGGGTTTGGCGGAAAGGGCTAAAACTTGCATAGGGCCGATTCGAGGGTGTTACAATCGCGCTCGACACGTGGAGAAGCTGAAGCGCGAACCGTCCCCCACTACTCTCATTACGCACGGAAATCAAGGAGGAGCAGTTAAAATAAAGATTACGCACGCTCGGTCAAATTAGAGTCAGGGAATGGGACCCACCGCTCGTCACGTCCCGTCAAACTCGCTCACATGGGCAACTGAGGTCATGAAATCATCAGCACTGATGTTATCAAAACTACGCAGCAGAAGACTTAGACTACTTTAGTCCTTGATCGAGTCTTCGACTCCACCAAGCACTCAGGGGCTACTCCCATAGGGAGCGCTGGTCGCGCACCCTATGATTTTTTCTTCTTTTGCAAGAACATGGACAATCAAAGCAAACCCAACCACTCGAAACACGGTTCGACTATGGACATGGGTTACTCCCATAGGGAGCGCTGGAAGCAAATTCGACTGAAACAAGCAAGCAAAAGACGACAGCAGTCGCAAAACTTCTTTAGTCCCTACCTGAGTTTTCGACTCAACCAGGCACTCGGGGGCTACTACCATAGGGAGCGATGGTCGCGCACCCTATGATTATTTGTACAAAGTACTGTGTGTTGATAACATCTCCACTCGAAGCTTATAGCGACACCGCCTCATGACTTTTCCCTACAAAGAGACTGCGTCTCCTGGGTCACCCGAATCATCTCCGCGATGATAAAATTTCGGATGCCGCGCTTACAGCGTGAAGATAAGACCTGAATAAGGCCTGGCAACGCATTAGCTGCGCATTACCAGAAATATATCCGTGCCTACAGGTATGATGAACATGCCTTGATGGACGCGTCGAGTGCTCACACCCATATACTGGAATTCGACTCCTATAAGACCTTCGCGGCTTGAGTCGAATTACACCAGCACTTTTCTGGATTCGAGTCCGAGGACTCGAGTTCGAGTAGATGGTGTTGTTTTACCCTAAGGTAGCTACCTGATACCGATACATCTGTTAAATCAGGCACGCACATCAACAATCCCTATGACATAAACAGAGTAGTCGAAAAACATACTCAGTCATGCACTCGAAAGGCTTCATAAAGTCTCCAGTCGAATCTATGATTCCACTGGACACTTGGGGGCTACTGACATGGGTATACCCTACAGGTACTCGATCTTGGTATATACGGCCTGAGTACATAGAGGCCCACGGTGTCGCCAAGGCCCAATTGAAGAAATCGAGTAACCTACGGACTCTCGATTGCTTGAAGAACAAGAAGAAGCTAGAGATAGAAAGTTCAAAGGGGAAAACCCTAACCTGTAACCGACTCGACCTGCTACCCGAGACCTGGCCTATATATATAAAGGCTACGAGGGGGGGGCGAGGAGGACACACGCAACCCTAGTTTCAACAACCCTTGCCACAATCCTCGATTCCTTTGATAATTCCACAAGCAGACAAGCAGGAGTAGGGACCTCTACGCGGCCTGAACCTGGGTAAATCTTCGAGTCCCCTGTGTGCTTGTTTGCTAGCCGATAGATGTCTCCAGCGCTCCCTCCTTCTCCAAAACCCAAGTCCATAACAATGGGCATTGATGAGTTAAACCCTCGTCAATATTCAAGAAGTAAAATCATGGTAGCACCAAAAGGTTTCAGCCCCGCTCCAAAAGTATGCCATGTATAAGTCATATGGGGTCTACATAAACATTTGCAGCTATCATCCTGGAGCGACTCAGCCTACTTTGGCATACCGAGCCTCGATCCATTAAGGCCCAGTTAAGGCTTGTTTCGTGGCCTTATAAGAAGTGGGGACATACTTTCCCTTTTCACTAATTGTTTTTGGACATAAACTTTCATATAGCTACTAAATTTATAGAATTGAGTGTTGATTTTTGCCCTTAGATATGTAATAAGCATGCCCATGTGTTACTAGCTTTGGGTATGGGTATGTATCATAACAATCACACTTTGTGTTTGTCAGAATATCCAAATGATGGAATGTGTATTGTGGCCGGTGATATTGCCGTGTCTTAATGGAATGCATGTGTTACGGTAAAAAAAAGAGGAAAGAAGGAACATTCTTCTCAAAACACAAAGTTATAGGAGGTGTGTATGTATAAAGCTAGTAACAGTACTAATAACTATAGTACATAAATGATGCTACGAAGTAAGCACCGCTACATATGGATTATAACGTGAAAGGCAATACTAATTAAAAAAATCATGGTAGGGCTCATATAAAGTGATTCTAGCTAGCCACTAAAACCAGCGTACTAACACTTAAATGTTGATCCACGATGCAAAAAAATATGGAATGACAATACCCTAGAAAGATCCATGAGTCAATCAAGGGACATAACAATGAGCCTATCACACCTAAACTAGGCCTAAACCAAATCGACACATGTCACACACTATCCCAACCATCTTTGGGAAGGCTGACAAGTCCCACAGTCTCACCTTCATTTGGATGCAGGTTGCAACGCTTAATCTAAGGGTATTGTGTTCCGTGAAACAACCGGTATGATGTTTACACATAGTTTTTCCTCATGAATGGGAACAATGTGCCATCAGGAGACTTGCATCCGCGTTTATTCATCAGCTTGTCAATGATCAGATAATTGAGACCGAGAAATAGAGAGTTGTCACCCAGGCTGTTAATCGGCCTCTAAATGATGACCCCTGGAGGTCCAGCAGATCTACATTCGTGTTAAAAATGTAGACTCGAGTGATAGAATATAGGCATAGGTTAGTCCCATTTTGAGCGTAGAGAATGACTTCAGGCTCTTCGCCATGGGAAACCCCATGCCATACATCGTAATTATGATCATCAAGCATTTGCTATCAGCCGATCGAGCAAGGAACCACATGCCTGACTGATGATTCAAGAAAGGTGTTGGGATTACAAACGAAAACTCCTTGTTTCCTGCAACATCCGAATTGGAGACAAAAATTTTGTTAGTGGCATACATATTATAATACCAGAATTCTTCATTGTTCATGCTCATGGTCAGAATAGGAAAATACTGACAATAATATTACTCAATAAATTAACAATATTATTAATTGCATTTCTTATTCCACCATTCTAAATATTTGGATTTCTTGCTTATCTTACTTTCCTAGTTGTTCCAAGTTTCGAAGAGGGACCAATCATTCAGTTATATGAAAAAAATGAGGAACTCTTTGGATCATAGGAACACATGAATGAGAAAAAAATAGAGGAATGTGGTAGGTTTGTAGGTGCAAATCAGAGGATTCTAAAACACATAAAAAGTGCAGGAATAGTCATATGGATGGAAGACATGAAAAACAAAATAAACATTCCTCGACCCTAGGGGATTTTGTCTTAAAAAGAGCTTGGAATGGATGTTCAAATCCTGTGGGATTGAGGCATAGGAATGTCACATTGCCTATTTGGATTCAAGGTTTTTCAAAGGAATTTTGGGGAAATTTAACCATAGGATTTTTTCCTAAGGAATCACATTGGATCAAAGGAATAATACCTCCAAAATTCATATGGATTGCACTCGTACACCCCAACCCCATAGAAATTTCAACATACACTTTTTTTGACAAAAATGTTGGCAAAACCAATTTTATTGATATAGAGGCATGCACACTTGAATCATATAGGATTAGATATCTACATGATTTTGGATTGAGTTTAGTGTTTGATTGCACATGAATGATAGCAAAAACTTAAGATCGGCCATTTTCTGCACCAACATCACTAGATAAAAAGTCCAAGCTCACCCTAGAATGCTCGATGCTGGGTCTCCAACAAGGCATGCTGACAGCCCATCGCTGTAATCTATTCGGCCGGGCGAATAGATTCCTTCACAATAGGCTGCAAGAAGATATGCATCAACATCAACCTAATTTCGACTGACTTAGTCAGGAAAACTTACATGCTCCTCCAGGGACTCCGAAGTTTCCTTCTACATAGGTGTCCGGGCAACCATTTGGTGCCCCCCAGTATGGGAGAACTCGAAGAATTGCCATAGGAGGTGGCCACCACCTGGGGACAATGCGAATGTTCTGTCACATCCTTTTCTTAGGAGTCCATGGCACTAGACTCCTTCACAAAGCGACAGTCATTAGACGACGATGATGCGGTTTTGCTACAACATAAACATACAAGAAAAACTTCAGAAAAAGAGATTTCAGGACATAAGGACAAATCAGCAGAGGCACATACTTACCAGTCGAAGTCATCGAGGTCGAAGAAGTTCTTAGACACCTCCTTCGGTGTCCTCAGCTTCTTCCATGGTGGAGGAGCCACGGCGCGCACAGGCACAACGGGAATTGGCAACTCTACCTCAGTCGAAGGACCCTCCGACACCGTCGGCGAATATGCATCCGAGTCCTCGCTTCGGGAGCGCTTGCGAGTCTCGTTCCCCGCTGGACTCGGGGGATTCCTGCTCTTCCACAATGGGGATGGTGGAGCCCGTCTCATCCTCCTCTTCCACTTCTGGCTGAGGAGGGAGCACAGTGGCCACCTTCCAGTCCTGGAACAAGAGGCAGCTCCAGCATAAAGGAAAATCTAGCATGCAATCGAAAAACAAGAAGAGATAACAAGATAGCCACCTCAGGTGGAGGGCGACTCACACAGAACGGAGGCACGACTGAGTCACGAGGGAGTTTCTCCTTGACTATGTACTTGGTCAACATGCAAAACCTCCTGTCTACTTGACCTGAAGAAATATTTTCTCGGGAGACGTGGGTGACATCATTAACACCAGTCCAGCAGTACATCGGATGCGCCCTAGCCTGCAACGGCTGCACTCGACGACGCATCTAGGTGCGAATGAGGTCAATACCGCCCACTTACTTCCCTAGGCGGAGTTCAAGGTCATAAACACGCTTGTACAGAACTTCCGTTTCTTCGGCTTCGCCGAGCATCACCGTGTTCTTCCATGACCTCCTCCTCTTGCACTCCGCCTTTGAATCAAAAGGTGAGAGTCCAAAGTGTTCGTCGTCGGCCTTCTAGTCACGGATATAGAACCATTTCTCCTCCACCCTTGGATATATGCATTGAACTTGATGGAGAAATATTCGACATTGGGGTCTACATGGATCCCGCAGCCTCCTATATCGTAGACTATCGACCAAGAGCCTGACTGGTGCTTCAATTTGAAGAGGTTTTTGAAAAGTCCAAAGTGCGGCTCGATTCCGAGCCAGCACTCGCAAAGGGTGATATAGCAAGCAATGTGGAGAATGGAGTTGGGGGTCAGCTGATGGAGCTGGAGCCCGTAGAAGCAGAGTAACCCTCGCACAAACTTGTGGAGGGGGAGAGAGAGGCCACGGATGACAAATGCGAGAAACATCACCCGAAATCCGTCAGGGGGATCGGGGATTACCTCGTCATCGGGCATCCAGCAGCCATCTTTAGTAGCAGGGAGAGCGCCATCCTAGCACTAGTTGAAGAGCTTCGTCTCCTTGATGGCGGTCTGCCGCCACGATCCATTCGTGACGTGCGTGCCCGCGCCTTTCTTCTTGGCAGCAGCAGAAGTACCGGCGCCCGTAGTGGCAACGCCCTTCTTCTTGGCTACAATGGTGGTGGTCGTAGATCCAACAGTGGAAGCGGCCTTCTTCTTCCCCATCTTGCGAGTGCGGTGTGAGCGTAGAAAGTAGCTCGGGAAGGTATTGAGGTTATCCAGCGCAGCAATGGAGGCGCGAGCAATGGAACAACAGAGAGCAGCAATGGAGGCAGAGCGCGAGGGAGAAGATGAGTTGTGGGGGCGAAATTACAGCATGGGAAATCCCTACTTAACCTCAGCACAGATGCAATCCCACAGCCAGAAGTGTAGTAATCAGACGCGTGGCGCAAATCAAGATGGACACTTGGCGAGGCAAGCAGTGAACCGTCGCCCAACTTTTCCCATTACACGCGAGAATCAAGGAGATGCAGTTAAAACCAAAGATTATGCAGGCCTGGTCAAATCCAAGTCAGAAATGGGGCCCTACTTTCATCACGTCCCGTCAAAACCTCTCACGCGGGCAACTGAGGTCATCTCATCGTCAGCACTGGCGTCATCCACTACAGCAGGAGCATCTTCTGACTAATCTAGTCCTCACTTGACTCTTCGACTCGACCAAGCACTCGGGAGATACTCCTAACAAGAGCGTTGGCCACGCACCCGAAAATTTACACAGACGTAGAAACTTTTCGACAAAACAACTATACTTAAAAACCCCTCACTCAAATCAACGATTCAATTGCTGACTAGGGGTTACTCCCATAGGGAGCGCTGGAAGCACATTCGACTGAAACAAGCAAAAGACGACAGCTGTCGAAATCATTCATAGTCCCCACTCGATTTGATGTCTCGAATAGGCACTCGGGTGCTACTCCCATAGAGAGCGCTGGCCGCACACCCTATGATTTTTCTTTTTCTAAATGTGTGTTGACCGCGTCCACACTCGCAAGCGCTGGTGACTCTGCCTCATATTTTCCCTACAAGGAGACCGTGTCTCCTATGTCACCCAAATCATCTCCGCGATGACAAAATTCGGATGCCACGCTTGCAGCATGAAGAAAAGACCTAAAAAAGGCCTGATAACGCACATGGTACGCTCTACCAGAAGTAATCCGTACCTACAGGTACGATGAAATAAAGCCTAGATGGACACATCAAGTGCTCACACTTATATACTGGGATTCAATTCTGTAAGACCTCCGTGGCATGAGTCGAATTATGCCATCACTTTTCCGAATCGAGTCCAAGGACTCGAGTTTGAGTAGATTGCGCAGTTTTGCCCGAAGGTAGTTAACTAATCCCGATACACCGGATGAATCAGGCACGTATACCGACAATACCTATGATACAAATTAGAGCACTCGAAAATATGCTCGATTATACACTCGAAGGCTTCATAAGTCTCCACTTGAATCTGTGATTCAACTGGACACTCGGGGGCTACTGACATGGGCATATTCTATAGGTACTTGAGATTAGCATATACGGTCCAGCCCAAAAGAAGCCCGCAACGTCACTAAGGCTCAGTCGAGATTCGAGTGACCTGGGAGACTTCGACTCCTTACAGAACACAACAAATACAAGATAGAAGTTTAAAGGGGAAACCCTAATATGTAACTGACTCGGCCTTTTATCCCGAGACCTAGCCTATCTATATAAAGGCTAGGAGGGGGCGGCGAGGAGGATATCCGCAACCCTAGTTTCCACACTATCGCCAGATTGCATCTACGCATCCCTATAACTTTTGACTCCTCGATAATTCCAATAGCAGACAAGCAGGAGTAGGGACCTCTGCGAGGCCTGAACCTGGATAAACCTCGTGTCACTGGTGTGCTTGTTTGCTAGCCGATCGATGCCTCCAGTGCTCCCCACTTCCTCCAACCTAAGCCCATCTACGATGGGCATTGATGAGTTAATCCCTTGTCACTATCTTTCCAAGAGCACAGACTGAAAGTAAATTATAGGCAAGAGTCTCAACAAGCATGATGTCCATGAGAGTAACATCGTGTGCAACCACAACTTTGCCAAGACTCATTACCTGAGATTTTGACTTATCGGCATATGTGACGGTTATATGATATTGATTTGCCTTTATCTCCATCATAATTGTCTTGCTTCCGGTCATATGACTTATGCAACCACTATCCAGCACCCACTTTGACCCACCGGAAGCATAGTTCTACAAAAACATCAAACTAGTTTTTAGGTAACCATTTTTCGATGGGTCCTATTTTGTTATTGAAAAGGGTCTTTGGAATCCAAATATACCAAGAAATATAACCATCAAATGGACCAACATATTGTGCATAAACATCACCAGAAGAATTATGCATTAAGACATAGTGAGGGTTTGCACTTCCTGCAAAGTCATCTTGTGACATAGTTTTTCCACTTGTGGTATTACTATCCATAATGGTCTTGTCTTTTGCTAGTGGAGGCTTGGCCTTCTTGTTGTTGTTGTTCTTCTTCTTGGCTTTGGACACATAGCCAAGACCTCTTTTCTCATTATTTGACCTTTGCTTACTTAAAAGGTCATCAAGAGACTTTACCTTGGGGAAAGGTGGCCTTTGCAAGCTCCCCCTTCAACCTAGCATTTTCTTCAAGGATGTTGGTACTACTAGAGGGAATGAACATACTAGGTTAAGCAACATTAGTCAATTGAGTTTGAATTTGTTCACGAGACTTTGTGAGAGTCAAGAGTTTAGCTTCCAAGACCTTGTGAGTCTCGTAAGCTTCTCAAAATTCTCGGCAAGTTTTTCATGAACAACACCAAACTCAATCTTGTCCATTTTAGCCTTTTATACTTAGCGATGGCATGATCATGTTCCTTAATGAGTTTAGCAATAATTCGATCATTTGCCTCATCAAGGCCTTCAAGTTTTTCTTTAAGAGACACCCTAGTCTCTTGCTCTTTTTCTAGGGCATTAGTAAGAGCATCCATCTCAAGCATGTGCTCTCTCCCAAGTTTGCATCTCTCATCAAGAAGTTCTTGTGTGTGAGCAAGTTGATTCAAGAGATTCACAAAATGTTTCTTGTGTTCCCCTTGCAAGTTAGTCATGAAAGCATCAAAAGCAACTAATTCCTCCTTCACCTCAAGAGTTATATCATCATTCAATTCATCATTGATACTAGAGGTGGAGAGAGGGGATGATGATACATACGCAGATCTTGCCTTACTAGTGACGTTCTTGTTTGATATATTCTCATTTGGTGAATCGAAGATTGAGAAAGTGGATGTAGAAGTGGTGGCGATGGCAGCCACACCATTCATTGTTTTTCTTCTTCCTCATTTTCATCATCGGAAGAGAACTCTTCATGTGATATCAATGCAATGTCACCGAACTTCTTGTTGGTGGCATTCTTCTTGTTGAAAGGCTCCTTGAAAGAGGCCTTTGATTTTTCTTCAATATGAGTGCACCACCATTATCTTCTCTCTTCTCATATGGGCATCCGACAGAAAATGGATAGTGGTCACCACAGTTGAAGCAAGTTCTCAATCGTGAACCATTCTCTTTTCTTCCACCATGGAGGGGTCCTCACAGTGCATGTTTAGAGAGATGGGGTAAGGCGGAGAGTTGGCGGGTACGAGGTAACATAGCTTACCTAGGTTCAAGTCCCACGACGGTGGGGGAACTCTACTCCTGCTATAAATCCCTATAATGGCAATACGCCGAGTTACAGAGATAGGTTCGCTGTGCGAGGTGTTGCATGTTGTACGTAGGAATCTAATACCCCTTGTACACCCCGACGAGGCTGCTGGTCGTCGAGAAGTCCCAGCTGAGCGGACCCATGCTACTCCAACTCCAACTACAACAATGCCATCAAGACCGACGAGGCACAATGGCAAGGGCAGGCGTGGCCGGAGCAAAGGCCACGCTACTCGCATCGCGTGTACAGACGAGGACATGGGCTCTGCTGTCTCCCATGCACACACACCACCACCACATCATGCATGGAGAACTCGAAGCCAAGATGACGCAGAAGACCACACAGCTTAATCGGAGGTGTCTCGCGGCGTAACCCGCGGGAGTAATTAACCGGGTGCCTTTCGAGGCCCCGGGAACCAGGAGATCGCAATCGCCACAGTCATCCTGGCCATGCTAGCAGGCCACAGAGTGCATTTTATTAGGGACCGTATACTTTGTTTCTCCAATAGAGATTAATGAAATGCATCTTCCCTACCTTTTCTTTTGTGTACTATGGTACACTGGCACGCCCGCACTTCTTTTTCTTTACCCCAGCGCATGAGAAAAACACGCTACTATATTCTTACCCAAAGTAGCACCCTTCTACTCCCTAGTCGTTTTTCTCGTGTCAAACATTTTTCACAAGCGAGCTTGTTTAAACTCGCATTCACTTTGGTGGTAACCTTCTCGGCAAGGGTTAGGGGGACAACTGGCGTAGTTGGAAGCTCGCCGGTCCTTAGCTTCTCATTGCGAAGACAGACTTGTTCAAGAAGATCAGAGTTCTTGACGTCCTCTGCTTCGTGTGCTTCTTCTTTGGCAGAGATGGTCCGGCTTTCTAGGCATTGCCTGGCCAGCCGTTGGATCTCCTCCGCAGATTTCTGAGATAAGACAAATTTGGCAAGTCCCGGATTGCTCAGGAGATTGTCGGTGAAAACCTCTGTCGAGGGATCATTACCCGAAGAGGGTTCACCCTTATCAAGACCTGAGTCACCCATGGTGATGTTAGTTTGCGATTCAAGGATC
The DNA here is from genome assembly GCA_910589775.1 of Avena eriantha. NCBI lineage: Eukaryota > Viridiplantae > Streptophyta > Magnoliopsida > Poales > Poaceae > Avena > Avena eriantha. Next base: position 6,169,029 of record OU342741.1, on the reverse strand, counting down.
GCTGGCTCTGCTGGAGGAGCCAGATCATCTACAACGATCGGAGATGGAGTAATCTCTGGCGCTGCAGAAGGCTGAGGGGCAGGAGTTAGAGGAGCCACGGCGGGAGGAGCCAAAGTTAGCTTCGACTGACGCATGGGCTTAGAAGTAACTCCCTTCCCCTTACCCTTGATGAGATGTTTAGCTCTGAGAAGGTAATAGAACAAAGAACATTACATCTGATAAATAATTACAAATGGAGTACAAAGGCGGAAGTTGTGAGGAAAGTTACCTCTTCACAAAGGGCACCACCTTTGTGCCGATAGCCACTGTCGAAGCTTTACGCTTTCGAGGGACAACGTCCAGCAGTGGAACCAATTCCTCCTCCTGAGAAAACTCGGGAGGATATCCCTCGATAGCAGCAAATTTTGACTCGGGGAGGTCGACAAGCTGACAAAGAAGATAGTATCTCAGTATTGCGAAATAACTTAAAGATGAGCACATAAAAAGGGTTGATGCTGAACCTTACCAGCACAACGGGATCTTCCGCTGTATGCACGTCCAGGGACAGCTCCGAAATCTTCCTCTCGATCCGCTCCCTTATCAGCCACTTGATACGGCTTACATAATCTTTTTCCGTGTAAGCTTTGGGGCTGATGCGGAGGGAATCCTTCTTCGACGACGTGATGGAGTGCATCAGTCGATCTCCATGATGTTGGAGAGGTTGAATCCGGCGTTCTACCCAGCTTTGGACTAAGTCGGACCCTCTAAGGCCCTTGTGTTTCATCAAGTACTCGATCCGCCTCTTGGCGAGAAGCAGATCATCACTAAGAGCCAGAGCAACCTCATCCCACGATTCTTGAGGCATGGCGGCTCCATCGACGAAAGATGGCAGAGCAGTAGCTTTGTTGGGAGAAGGAATATCCTTATGATAGAAAAAGGTGGCCGGTCATTGCTTGACTGACTCACTAGCCAAGATTCGAGGATAGACGCGCTCTCGCCTAACAGAAAAACTAATAGTACCGGTAATATAAGGATTACCGGCAGTAATGGAATTTCTCTGGACATGAAAATAGTACCGGAAAAGTGTAAGGCTCGGCCAAATGCCGAGATACCCCTCACACAAAGATGCGTACGCACTCATCTCTAAGATGGAGTTCAGGGGGAGATGGTGGAGTTGAACTCCATAGTGATCAATAACCTCAGAAAAGAAATCTGAGGGAGGAAAACTCAGCTGTCAAGGTGAGTGCCGAAGTGCACTCGCTCACCGTCGCGAGGGTTGGGGATGGTTTTGCCGAAGCCGCTCCGCCAGTCACCGGCACGGAGGTGCCCTTCTTCTTCTACATCGTGGAGCTTGGAGACGTCGAGGATGCACGGGATCCAAACCCCGCGATTGCTCTCCTTCTCCACTGCCGCTGTCGTCGCCGTTGCACCGGAAGATGATGTCTAAGCCATTTTTCTGGTGCGCCGGTGACCTTGGATGGGCGACACTAGGAATTTCTGGGGGTAGAGAAGCTCTGGGTGCGTGGAAGGAGTAGAGGAGAAGTAACGGCGCAAGGAACTGGTGAAGGAGATGGGGAAAAGAAATCCTCACCAGTTATAACCACCGGCCGCGTCAAGATTCGTGCAAATACTACAGTAAACGTGCCACGTGTCGTGGAAAGGACCGGAAAGCCCCCACGCGATGATTACGTCGCCTCGATCTACACACACGCATTGAAACGGTGCGTCGGTTCCGCAAAATGCGGACCCACCAATGGTCATGCTGACAGGAAATATCTGTTAGTGACGTGACTTGACCATGACTGGTGTTAGATGACGTTAGAGACCAAGTTCTGGATTTGTTTGAATTTCGAGCTGGAAATCCGAATAACGTATTTATAGGTCCAACTCATTTTTGAGACCCGGATCGTATTTTTTCTTTTGAAGTTTCAGGAACCCTTCAAGATTCTGCAAGCCGAAGATCAAGCTAGACGATGATGAATCCGATTTTGGATCTTGGAGGCCTCCGGGGGCTGTTGTTGGGGATATACTTTCCGGGTATCCTCACTGTACCTCGCTGACCAGGGTGGCCTACTTCGGGTTAGAGCTTTGCTTCACGGGCGGCCCAGTGAGGGAGAAGAGACGGAGTCCAATCCGGCTACGGGAAGGCCCAGAAGACTTACCGACATAGGCCCATAGTGTTACTTGTAGTTCAACATGTACTCTATAACCGACTCTTAGTTGTAGCTGGATAGATCTCTCCTGTAAACCCTAGGACGGATATCTATATAAGCCGCCCTAGGGAGAGCCTTTAGGGCACCAGACAATACCCTCACAATAGTCTACAATCTCAACTCGCACCGTGCGAAACCCTTGTAACCCATATTCTAGCTCTGTCGTATTACTGGATTGCTAGTAGGAGTAGGATCCATCCAAAGCCGGTGGATTCGAACCTAGGTAAACTTGTGTGCTCACCATCCCGGAATCCCGTATGACTCACACCCCTCTGTTCCACATGCCTCGAGGACCCCCTCATGGCGTACTTGTCATCAATACGATGACACACACTGTAACATAGTTGAACTTGATGTAGAGACTTCCATATTGGTTGAAGGTAAAACAAAGGTAAAAGATGTGGGTAAGCCTATTCTTCCCTACATATTCAAAGAAACCTCTCATTATGGTTTATGTGATCTTCGCACCGAAGTTAATGATATATCTTATGATTTCTACCTAGAAATAAAAGAAGAAATAGAACCGGCTACAATTGAGAATACTGATATAACAATTATGTTAGCCAATAAAAATCTTAGAATTCCAATAGGAGTAGTTGACAATGCAACTGTCACAATTGGCAACAAAAAATTTCCTATCAATTTTGTAGTTGCTGATATGCCAGCTAACACTTTTTTCCTATTATATTTGGAAGAACCTTTTTGCGTGATATAGGTGCCTATGTTAAATTCAAGAAGGAGATTGTGACTCTTAAGCTTGGGGGAACGGAAAATAATTCCTTTTTTACAAATTTAAAGACAAGCCTCGACAAGCACAAGAAGAATAGGAAGAGATAACCATTGAGGAAATGGAAGCTCTTTTCTTTGGTAATGGAGAAGAAGAAATAAATGAAGATCCAAATTATGAAGAAATAGTTATGGAGGACAAGTCCTTAGAAGAACTAGAAGATGAATTTCATTCACTTCCTATTTTGGGACCTCCAACTGATGAGGCCTTTGAAGAGCCAGAAAAGAGAGGGGGTGAGGAACTACCACCCCCAGAGTTGAAAACTCTACCAGATAATCTCAAATATAGGTTTTTAGATGATACCAATAAATTTCCTGTTATTATTAGTGCTAAACTTTCAGGAGAAGAAGAAGAAGAACTCATGAGGATACTTAAGGAGCATCGCCAAGCCTTTTGGTACTAAATGGATGACTTGAAGGGTATTAGTCCCATGATAGCCGTCCAGTGAATATTTATGGAAGAAGGTGCTAAACCAGTTGCAGAATTTAATAGAAGATTGAAGCCTGAAATGAAAGAGGTGGTAAAAAACAAATTGTACGCCTACTAGACACAGGTATAATTTATCATGTTAAAGAGAGTGATTGGGTAAGTCCAGTTCACTGTGTTCCTAAGAAAGGCAGTTTTACTGTTGTTCCTAATGAAAACAATGAACTAATACCTACTAGAATTGTTGTTTGGCATAGGATGTGCATAGATTTCAAGAAATTGAATAAAGAAACTAGGAAAGATCACTATCTGTTACCATTCATAAATCAAACTTTAGAAAGGTTAGCAAACCATACTCATTTTTGTTACTTGGACGCATATTCTAGTTTCTCTCAAATAGCTGTTCATCTGGATGACCAACTTAAAACAACTTTCATAAGTCCTTACGGTTTACATGCTTACCGACGTATGCCTTTTCGTCTATGTAATGCCCCAGCTACTTTTCAACGATGTATGACTGCTATTTTTGCTAATTTCATAGAACTTATAATGGAAGAATTTATGGATGACTTTTCTATCTATGGAACTTCATTTACAAGTTGCTTGGATAATCTCAAGAAAGTTTTGCAGCATTGTGAAGAAACTAATCTTGTTCTAAACTGGGAGAAGTGCCACTTTATGGTCAAAGAAGGTATAGTCCTTGGACACAAAGTATTAGGTAAGGGAATTGAAGTGGATAGAGCTAAGGTTGAAGCAATAGAGAGAATGCCACCACCTAGGGATATTCAAAGTATAAGAAGTTTTCTTGGTCATGTGGGTTTTTACAGAAGGTTCCTTTGAAATTTTCAGGGATATCTAAACCTTTGACTAACCTCTTGCAAAAGGGAATGAGATTCAATTTTGATGATAAGTGTCTTGAAGCTTTTGATAAACTTAAAAATGCTTTTACTCGCCCACCATAAAACCACCTATCTGGGATACAACCTTTGACTTAATATGTGAAGCTAGCGATGATGTTGTAGGAGTAACTCTTGGACAACATATTGGTCGAAGATTTAATATTATACATCATGCTAGTAGAACTCTCAATGGTGCCCAAAAGAATTACCCTAAGGAAGAAAAGGAATTGTTTGCTGTATCTTGTGATAAATTTCGTTCTTATATAGTCGATGCAAATGTGAGAGTTCATACGGATCGTGATGGCTTAAAAGAACTCCTTGAGAGGAAACACCATAAGCCAAGACTGATCTGTTGGATTCTTTCACTTCAAGAATTTGAGTTGCAGATTATGCAGAGGCAAGAATAAAGATGTTAGATGCAGTGTCCATGCTTTCCCAAGAGGACACTAATCTTATTGAGAGGAACTTTAGTCCTAGTGATTTTCATTTACGAGAATTATTTGATGAACTAAAGTCAATTCCTCAAAGAGAGAAGGAGTCCTTGCTGTGGGAGGAACTTTTCATCCCCGATTAAGTAAGTGGTAAGTGCAAGGTAAGTGTTCTTACCCCAATAAGTGATTTATTTTCACAATTTTACTCTTGTAATTTCTATTTTCGAATTCCTTCTGTTTTTCTGAAGTTTTAGAGGGGTTTTACCAACTATATGGGTGGATCTATACGAATGGAGCGGGAGCTCCCGCCGCATAATTGGTCGTTAAACTCTCTGTATCATCTTCATGAAATTATTTTCGATATCTGAGCCTATAAGGTCGCAGCTATACGACCAGAGAAAACAATTCCGGTCATATAGTTGGTCATTAATTCTCAGATGGTTTTGCTTTTTGGTGCTGATATCTATACGGTCGCAACTATATGACCGGAACAAAAATTCTGGCCGTATAGTTGGTCGTTAAACTCCCAGGCACTTTTGATTTTCGGTGTTTGAAACTATATGGTCGCAACTATACAACCGGATCAAAAATTCCGGCCGTATAGTTGGTCGTTAAACTCTCAGACACTTTTCGTTCGATCTTTCTTTTATTAAAAAAACGTTATTTTTGGTTCCGAGTCGTGATTTAATCAACCTGAACTCGAGATAGTTGGAAACATCTACCTAGAACCAACTATACGGCCGGACCTATACGGGTCGCGCCCGCATAGTTGGTCGTTACGCAGCAGGTTAATTCCAAGTTCGTGATTTCTTTTTCTATTCCATTTGGATTCTTTTATTGGATGACAATTTGGTGTTTCTCGCGAGTTTACCAACCTCTGACCCCTCTTATATACTGTCATTGTCTATCTCTCTAATCGCAATCTACAGAAACCAATCTAGCGATGCACTATCCCACCCCCGGCCATGGTAAACCCATGGGGCTCATTTCTCCTTCTAGGGACCGCTCTAGCAACCCGTCCGTGGAGGACGATGACGAGGAGGTGGAGAGGTTGAGCCTGAAGTACAAGGAGTACATCGAGCCAAGCTACTTCAATAATGATTCCGATGGCGATGATGACGTAGTTGACGTCTACATCCGCCACGACATCTGTGATCCATCGGAGATCAATTGGGTGGCGATGAAGAAATCTCAATAAGAGAGAGAAGATCGCAAGCCACATGGAAAAGGGCGTGTGGAGACGGTCAAGTTCGTCACCACAGATTCAAGGCCACACAAGCGAAAGGAATTATCTAATATTGGTGCAGGTGCTTGCAAGGAAGGGGAGGTTCCACTCCCGATGCCAACCATTGGCGCTCGTATGAAGATTAAACCTCAAGAGGAGTGGAGGTACGGTTTCCACTTCCCCAATCCATCAATTATGGATGAGGAAGAAGAAGCTATCCCTAGGACCAAGGATCGCGTGCGGGCACTAGAGATATATTAAAAGAAGGAGTTACTCCATCATGTCGAAGTCCGTCACCGTCTCAATGGGATGGAGAAGAAGGAAGACCTCCTTCCATTGGTGACCAAGCTCGCTGATAGAGTGGATACTCTGCAATCTGATCTACGCAGGTGCTACAACCGCATAACTTCTCTGGAGGAGACCAACAAGAAGCTACACACCGTGGTGTTGCATGCCACGGAGCCCCAGTGATCTACAACAATCACGGTATCAAATAATCACAAGGGATTATTTGATCCCGCCTGGCTTGATTCCAAGCTTGGGGAGATCTTTAAGACCTTGTAATCTATCTTATAAGTTTTTATTATTCCTGCATTAGTTCAAACTAGAAAAAAGTTTGCATCATTAGAATTCCCTTCAGGAATAGTCGATCCCTTTTATGAAATTCCGAGTTTATTATTATATATGGAGTAATATTGAGTTTGTGTTTGCTTTATGGATATATGAATGGCTTGAGTATGATTTTACTTGCACTTGATGAGAGCAATAGGAGTCTTCCACACCATTGGTATTAATGGAACACATAAAGATAATTTGGTCAATATGCTGTAAGTTCACGGTTTGATTCACAAAGAAAAATTATCTATACAATTAAGTTGAGAAAGAAAAACCTTGAACAAAGGAAAATGAAGTGCTATCTAAATAGAGTGAGAACAAGTCATGGTAGAATCTCAAGTCATAAGAATGCTTCATATACAGTTGGAATTTGAAAATTGAGATCGTTGAACTTTGAATTTCTACATGAAGTGGAATATATGGCTAGCTCCTTTGCACAACACTTAAAACAAAAGTGTGAGCATATATGCAAAAGGAGAAAAAAGAAAAGAAGAAAAGGATCGAATGTGCAAATCGCAAATAGGCATATGCCACTGTATTGTAGTATGACAAAGAGACACTTTTGATATTTTGAATCCTAAGTGAATATGTTGATCCTAAAACACTTGGGACTACCTCGTTATCTCATTCAGTTGAACCGGATCCTTTTACATTATGTTGAGATTCATCTTTTATGAACTATTGATAACTAAGGTGTGGAAGCCTTCCAATACTACATATGGTTCTAGTAAGGTACTATTCATGAACTTATTCCCTAGTAGCGTACATGATAAACACATGCTGCAATTGCCTCATTTATTTTATCGACTCGGCTTCATGAATTTGAGGATCACATCCATTAAGCTAAAATCTTGCTTAGGACGAGCAAGAGTCTAAGCTTGGGGAAGTTGATGTGTGCATAATTACATCATGGTTTACATTATTATTTTGCATTGTAGATGTAGGATTTTGGTATTTTATGGCGTTCGCGCGCATATTTTATGTCTGTTTTCACTAGGATCGGGACAGATGATGGATCCAATGGATACAATTATTGAAGCAGTTGTACTATGGAGAAAAGGAGTCAAAAACAACATAAATCGCTTAACGACCAACTATACGGCGGGAGAATTTTCTCCGCCCGTATAGCTCCGGCCGTAAAGCTGGCGCCGCCACCGCCTCATCAAATAGTTTCACCCCATGCAATTGGTTCGAGGAGATGACATACAGAACACCCAGAAATCACAGAAACCTCACCTCTGGAAGGCATCTGGAGGGAGAACTCATCCGCCAGGGATCCATCTTCATCCTGTGCAAATCTGGGAGGCTAAGGCATCGATCTTCATCATCCACTGCCGCATGACCACCATCTTCATCCATCCCATCTACATCTTGTCTAGATCTTGTTGTAATTCCTATACTCGTTGTGGATTTATACAAGTACTATTCATCTATGATTGTTTCTATTATCATTACCATTATGTTGATTGCCTCCATGTCTGAGTAGATCATTAGTTCTTGGGGAGATGGAGAAACCCTAGTATGAGATTGAAATAAGATAAAGTCTATTATGATATTCATCGTTGTGACCATGTGTTAGATTCCCCACATATTGATGTTGAGAGAAGTCGACCTCTCAATATTTGCCTCTCGTGGGGACTTGATGGAGGGAACTACTTGTTGGTAGACAGAGGCATGCTAGCACTTACAGTGACTATAAAGCTGTTGGCAATCCTTACATATCAACTTGGGAAATTGAGGAAACTCACGGAACACTATCCATGCCATGGGATACATCCTACAGGATTACGTCCCTTAATAGCGCAGTAATTTGATTGATGTCAATTGCTGGCTCTTGTGGTTATGAGGATGATGTGAGCAGCAGTAATTGCCTATCCGTCCACATTCGGAGTTCCTCCCACACATACATAGTTGAGAATGTTCATGATGATAATCTTTATCTTAGATCTTCTTATATCTTTACAATACTAGTAGTGTATCCGCTACTCCCTGAGAACACTTTTCCCTACTATAGTTCCAATCTTTCTTTACATACACGATACTTACTTTCTGTATTAAGTTACTTTGCTTTACTTTAGTATCACTCTTATACCGAAAACCCAAAAACACCTTTTTACACATTACTCGCATTTTATCTTGGTACTTAGAACTCTATCTAGCATTTCTATCGCAATATTTATTTCAAGAATCATTAGACTTCAGACTCCTGCTCCCTGTGGGATTGATATCTTTATTTCAAAACTAGCTACAAACGGTCTGTGCACTTGCAGTCATCATCCTACAGGGCAAAAATCCCCGTTTTTAATGTTTTTGATGTTTCAGGACCTAAACAAAGTCAAATGGACATATACTTTTGGGAATGACAATATTTATCCACAAGAAGCATCTAAAGCACATGAATGTCACTAGGAGTGCCAAAAGAGCCTAGGTGGCACACCCAGGCCTGGTGGGTGCGCCACCCAGGGTCTTTCCCTCCTCTGTCATCCGATCGCCTTGATTCTTTCGCCCATGAAGTTCTCTTGACCTAAAAACCCCTATATAAGGACCCCCGGGGCATCCTCGAAAAAAGAGCCACTAGAGACGAGAACACCACCAAATAGAGTCAGATCCAGCGAAGATTGGAGGGAAAAACTCCTCTGGAGCCATCTTCGGGGAGATCTCCACCCTCTCCAGCATCTCGAGCTTCATCACCATGATGAAGAGGCAGTAGTCCACCTCCGGGCTATGGGTTTGTGGCAATAGCTTGATCTATTTCTCTCTTGTTCTTCATAGATCTAGTACCATATGAGCTGCCTAACATGATTATGGTCATATTTGTAATTCCTATGTGGTGGATCTTTGTTCTATGATTTGATATTTGAGATTGGAATCTATTTTGTGTAAGATGTTTTAATAGATGCATATCATGCACCCTTTTCTTCATTGCTTGTTTTGATCCAACTTGTATGCAAGAACTTATTTGGGGAGAAGTGTGTGTTACATGGAATAGCATAGGGGTAGAGATTGAATTGTGACATCATATTCAAGATCTACTTTGGTTTATACCTTTCTTTTGCTGCTTCACTAGGGGTAAAGTGAAATCATGTGCTACAGTTATCATGTGACAGTGTGATGACCTTGTTAAATCAAGATAGCATATTTTGTATTTCAAACATCATATAATATTTCTTAAAGCTATACTCTGATTTGTTCTTAAATCAAGATTGCATGGATATTTCCCTTTCTTGAGGAGTATAAGAGAAAGATGTATTCCATCTCAATATTAGAATGTTATGCCCATATTAATTCCTTTTATCAAGCACTTATAGAATTTCCATGAATCTTTATCATTGATGAATTGTTTTGTGATCACTACAACTTAAAAAGAGAGTAGACAAGTGAACCCATGAACCCTGGTCCGATTTTTATCATAAGAAACACATTTCCATTGCATCTGCTATCCTTTACAATTTCTGCAATTTATTATTTCGAAAATACAAAAATACTTTCTCTACTTGCAATCTGCGGTGACGCAGCATACAATTGCATGATGTAGTACACTATAGTCGTTGACATAACACCAACGAAACACCGTTCACTAGTATTACATCCCTCAGAGCGGTACAATAGAAACACAGCAGGTCCAAGACATGACTATAGATTACAACTCGACTCTTTACAAAAGATCCAGAGAACACTCTAGGTTAAAGAGAGAGAAAGAAACTTCTTACAAAGAAGAACTAGAAGTAATAACTCAGAACTATCTAGCTAATATGACTAGCATCTAAACTATCTGGCTTGCAATTTCTGCTAATGCAATGCTCTACAGAAGTAGGTTTTATGGCTAGAGTATCTACTCCTAGCTAATCTGGAACTTCGTCTTTACTTCAGTTAATGTATATGTTGACTTCATTGACTTTATTGAAGAACTTGAGTTGTTGATGATGGTTTCTTGAGCAGAAATTGATGTTGACGTCGTCTTCAACGGCTTAGAACCTAGCAAGGGTTAAGAAGGTACGGTTGAGTACAAGCGTACTCAGCAAGTTCACTAAAAATGAGTGTATGATGCACTATCTCTACAGCCATAGACCAAAGGTCGTAGGCAATGCAGGTTTTCATAAACATTTCTTCAAAGGTTGTTTTTATTCTGAAAACTATGTCCGACAGCCTTCATAGGTTGACCCGAACTTTCATGGAGTTTCTTTCTTGCCGCATTCGTAGCTCCTTCCCGGAACAGGGAGTTACATGTCACAATTCTTACACTCTGCAGAGGTGCGTTTCTTTACCCATGAGAGTCCTTAGCTTTATTGCACATCCGAGTTATAGGCTCGTTCATAGTTCCTTGGTATGAGGCCCAGTTTAAGATCCAAGCCAATCAGTTCCCTTCTCCACGACCCCGCATGAAGACATGATCCCCCAAAAAGGTCTACCTACAGTGTGGGTAGCCTATCGAAGACTATGTAAGCAGCTCTCCCTGGCAGCCACCATTAGCGATGGTGAACCTCCACCAAGACAGCTATGCACAGATAATCTGGACACCTAAATCGCGGGGCATTGAGGGGTCCCACCCATGTGCTGGATTCTCCATGAGAAATCTATAGCTTCACGATAAGGTCATCCGTCCATGCGAAAGGAAGAAGATCCAGTTGACTTCTCCGTCCCATTCCAAATCTCATGGTTAACGCGTAATATATGGCGCTAGAATCACTGGCGACATTTGTTGTTAAGTCCTAGATATTATGTTCCTTTACCACTGGAACTGTACCAATATATTATTACCATTTGGTAAATAATCCATAATCATATTATTATGAAAATAATGTTTTCTCACCTTTTTGAAATGCAGGTGATGACAACATTTGAGTTACAAGCATTTGATAGAAAATAATCAAAGGACATAAGCAAGTTGTGAATTTGCCTTGTGTGATTGCAAGATTATGCACTCACGATCTTCAAGATAATAGAAGATCCAAATTCTATAAATAGCATCATTGGTCCGATAAGGACTTATGTTTAAAGAAGCAATATGGTGATGCATAAGTAATGTAATGCATTTTGTAAATCCCGAGATAATTCCCCAATAACATGAATGATTTAAACTTAGGTGATTTCTTTAAGATTTGGTTTATCTTCATGTTTACTTCACAAGCAAATATATATAAGAAGTTTAAGACTAACATGTATGATACAAAAGTAAGCATAACAACAATGCATGATTGGGGTTAATTGATATCATGTAATTATTATGAAAGTCCATGTTTTAGGTTGATAAGAGTTGAAGAACTTATTAAGAGATTGTTGTTTGAAGTGGCAAAATGAATAACTTTTGAAGGAAAGATTTCTTTGATAAATTTTACACAATGTTGATGGTTAACAGAATGTGATTGATGTCGTTTGTTTTTGTTTGATAAGTTTGGAGTTGAGATGCCTTACGACTTAATTTGAACAGACTAAAGTTAACTATAAAAACATAAATATACTTTAGACATTATGCATTTGTAATTTTGTGGACTAAAGTTAACTTTAGTAACATAAATAGATTTAAGTGTGTTGGGTATAGAACATTATCAAGTTTTTAGGGTTATGGTACGTATGATCAAGAGTGTGAGATCATTCAAAGTGAATGATGAGTTTAAATGTGATTTCCTATTATGAAGATAATTTAACTTATTAAGGAAAAGAAATTTGGATGATCTTAATAATCTATTAGAGTTTGAAATCATGTTTAAGAATGGTTAAGAGATAAATAACATTCACTTTTATTATAAGTGAATGATGCTTAAAATTTACTCAAAATTGTTGATTTAATTTGGAATTTATGGTTTTAAAAGAGTTTTACAAAGTTAATAAGTTATTCTTAAGTTTTATTATAGATCTAAGTTATGACTTTGGAATTACTATCTAAATGCAAAGGACTTAAGGTTTTATGAAGGAATATGATTATTGCTTACTTGAGAAATGTTTTTAAAGAATTTACAAAATAGGTATTTTATAGAATAGATAAGGATTATTAATTTTAAATCATAAAAACCTTTGGAATAATAGATTTATTATTTTATAGTAAACTATATTTATTCAAAATCTTAAAAATGATTTTTATTTAACTTTATGTATTATTCTTATTTCTATAAAAATCCACAAAGGATTATATGTCTTTAAAAATTAGCTTCAAGTTTTATTTTAAAAAAAATTAAGCTAGTATTTTTATAAAATAGTAGACTCGTTTTTATATGTAAAAATGATTTTTATTCAATTTTAAGTCTTTGTCTTATTTTATGAAATTTCTTTTAGGTCTTAATTGTTTTAAGATTTTTTTGCATTTTATTTAACTCAAACAAGTCATGTTATATTTTCCTATGTATATATTATTTTTGTGATCATTTTGATATATTATATATATTTTTAGGATTTTTCTATATTTTCTAGGATGGAAATAAGCTTAGGGGTATTTTGGTAATTTGTATTTTATTTCTTACTTTATTTTTTTTAACTAGCTTGTTTTGTTGGGCACATGGGCTGGCCTGGCCCAGCTGGTCTTGCTAGACCAAATTGGCCCAATAGAGCCCACTCTGGTTGGGTCAATACGACCCAACCCTCTCCACTTACGTACAAGCACTCAGCGAGACTTGGTCTCGTCCCCCTCTCGCGACCCCAGGGCACCACCGTGACACTGCTCACCTCTGGCCACCGATTCTAGTGTAGCCAGACCTACTGCCACCGCTGTCGGTCGCTAAAGCACCACCTTGTTTCCGGCCTACAACCTAGACCTCTTCGATTTAACCGCTGCCTCTTCTTCTGGCCGCGCTGACCCCCTCACTTGAGCTAGGGTTTTGCTGCCTCGACACTACCGTGCGTCGGTGATGCCCTCATCTCCTCCTAGTGCTGGTGATAGGTCTACGACGCGCTACTCGAGCTGATGTGGCTTGGCGCGGGTAGCAGCGCTTCGGCGCTCCCCATGTTGCCATGCCACTACGGCTTGCCGTCGATGTCGTCCTCGGGCTCACGCCATTGTGGCTGCGCGGGCACTGTCTCACCACACCACTGCGGTGCTCTCGAGCTCCAGGTACACACACTTCCTCTTCCTCTCCCTCTCTCCTCTCTGATCTTCCTTTGCACCTCTTTGTCATGCATGATTAGCTATGTAAACTACCACGGCGATGTTTATGATTGGAACTTGGTGTTGATTCTGCTACTAGTAACTAGATGATCTGTGTGTGTTGAGATGCTACTAAGTCCAGCCTCTCCACCTAGATGATTTACTCATCCCTGATGTCTTTGGCTTAAGTTAGTCATACTGTAGTTTAATTGATATACATGTATGTTGCTTGATTTCCATTTATGTAGGATGGATTTATTTGCTTGTATCACATACAGACATTGTTGTGTAACAAGAAAGAACTTGATTCATAGTTCTCTGATGGGCTTATATGCAGGCTTGCTGATGCGGCTACTACTGACTCTATATGATTTGTTGCTAGTTGCATTCATGAGTGAGATAGGCTTGATGTGCTGAACCTTTGGTTTAGTTATGATCTTGGTTAGTGAATATAGTGGCTTGTGCTAGATTCTCTTGCTGCTGTGGTGCCTCATTTTGGAGTGTGCACATCAGCAGAGTCATTTAAGCATGACATGTTGTGATTGATTTTGCTAGGCTTGATGAGATTATTATTATAAATGATGAGACATGGAAATAAAACTATTACAGTCCATGCCCATGATATCTATGTTGAGGCTTTAGCTTTGTAAGAACATATATGATTGATGCTTTGTTGGGGGTTTTAATAAAGAATTTTTCTTCCTGCAAGTTTGTCTAGGGAAGTAACCTATATACTTGATTCCTAGCACACTTGCTAGAAAAATGATATGTTTTGATTAGATTGTCAATGTTGCATTAATAAATGGCTTCTTTAATATGACTATGTTGTTGTGGAACCTCCCTGAGAGTGAGCACAACAGGATATATCATTTACATGATCTGCTATATTATTACTTAACCAGATGTTGATTCATGTGCTTGCCAATGATGTCAAGTCTGAGGGCAAGAAGTGTATGCTAGCTTGTGTAATAAGGAGATCTTACAGATGATTCCTAGTCTACTTGATTAGGAAGATGATTGAATATTTGGTGTTGGGATTTATGGTTTATATATTTGACTCAAGTATGTGTTGACCCTAGTGGCATCTGATGCACTAAGTTACTGATGTGGTGCCTCCATTTCCTAGAGTGTGCACACCAGTAGCTAGTCAGCATGACCTAGTACTATGTTGTTTCTACTTGTGATGCTGCCCCACGCTAGTGATGTGAAAACTGAGGCCAAACTCTAAATAAGAACAGATAATATTTGATGGTTGATTCAATTCTCTATGATGAATCTTGCATGGCATTTCCATGTAAAACTGAGAGATAATATCCTCTTATCTTCCTAGACATGTTCTAGTTGAGGGGTACTTAGAGTTGGAGGGATTTGTAACTTAACCATTCTTTTCCTTGGTTATGATGATGTGAGTTAACAATAATAGATGTTATATGATCTTAATTAATATTCCTCATGGATTCCTTTTACCTATTGTTGGTGGCCTGTTGTTGTACTGATGCTGATCTTGATCAGCCACTTCTATGCTACTGATTTATTCATGTGATGCTCCTGATCTTGCTCTCCTCTTGGTACTACTAGCATGCTCTTCCTTGAGCTTTTACTGGACTTCTTCTCCTTGATCTGCTTCAAATAACTTGATTTGCTCCTGGTCTCTTGAGTTACCTCCAGGATCCTGTTGTAGAGGTTTGCCTTCTCCTAGCTCCTATATTTGACTTGTGCTGGATCTACTCCTAGATCTCCTCCCTGTCCTAGCTATTGGATGGCTCCACTGAGCAACCATAGGCTGATGATATGGTGGATCTGATCTATGTGATTATTTGGGTGCTAGGCAGGATAATTCCTGGGGGTGTGCTAAGAGTAGTGCTCCTGACTAAGTGTGGTGGAAATGAATGTGGTGTTACTGTGGAGATGAGAATGGTGTGCTAGCTACCGCTGGTTCACTCCCTTTTGTGTACAGGAGTTTCCTCCTTCTTTTTTACTTCCTGGTGTTCATAGCACACTAGCATGCAGCGGTGTGTGAGCTGCATGCCCATTCCAAGTGCTTTGTCTCATTGGAAGATATTTTCTTAGCATGGGAGCTATTCCATAGTGGATGTGCTCGGCTGGTTTGGTTATTATCTTGGATTGGCCTTTATTTTTGGTTATCAAAAGTTAATTTGCCTCTCTAGCTAATGATGCATAGGCTGAAGCAACTTTGCTAAGAACAAATCCTACATTTGGCCCTTATTTTTAATACTCGGTGATGAATTTGGCATATCACTTGTATGCCCAATCTGAGAGTAATCTAACCCCAAAATTAACCCTTTATTTTATCATATGTTTGTCTATTTCTTTGGTTTTGTGTTACATGGATCAAAGTGAAGAGGAAAAGATCAGGAAGATAAAAGATGTAGATAGGAAATTTAGTCATTCTTTTATTCTGTGTACTTGTAATTGTCTTTATCCCTTATGTAAACTCTGTATTATTCTCATTGTAATTTACTTATTCATTACTATCTGTAAAGACAATGTAACATTGTTTGTTTTAAATAATAAAGTTAATGTTTTCCTTCAATTACAAATTTTGCACATTGTAATCTTTACTAGATGTTGTAAAACATTCTTTTGTGAATAAGTACTAGTGATATTTAATCCTTATGGTGGGGTTTCTCATATATTAGTATTATTATTATGGATATCATTTCTTTTTGTCCAATTGATTCAATTTGTGGATTTTCTAAATTCATTTGAAGTCAAATCTGAAATTCAAATACATGTTTGAATTATTTCCCCCTTCAAAACACAAAGGTTCAATAGAGGTCATGTGAAAATCTGTCACACATGTACTAATGTTTCCACCAGAACAAAGAGAGACCTCGATCACTCTATAGCCCTTTAGTTTTGCATGAAAATTCTCCCGATTTTCTTATGCATGAATGCAATGCACACACCTTATCTCGGCTTATTTCTAAGCTCTAATGCTGGGATGTTACAGACTCCCCCCCTTAAAATAAACTTCGTCCCCGAAGTTTGCACTCTCTTATGTTTTGGAATGAGAAAGTGACTTGTGTTGGTCATGACATTTCTCAACTCCATGGTAATTTCAAATGGGAATAATTGTAATATCCCATATCCAGATCTTTTCCATGAGCTCTCATCATACTTGGAAATCTTCAACTTGTTGTCTCCAATACCCTAAAGTTCCTTTTACTATCATCCCTTAGGGATATGTCCTTATTATAAAATCCTTAAATTGGGGTCTCTTCTTTAGTTCATTTCCCTGATTAGGTATTCTAGTCCAAATCCTTTACTTGATCATCGAACTTCCTTATTATACTATCTAAGGTCTAGGAAGTCTTGCTAAAATAGAGTTTTAAATTCTATTAGACAATAGTTGTGGTTAAAAGACTAATTTTTTTTCTTTATCATGGTATGGTTTATACTAGTAGTCTTTCTGAAGATTAGTTTTGAATACATTTAGTCCATACTTATCAGAGTTTCTTGTTCCTCTACATATATACAATTGGATGTGCTTTATTCCTTCTTAAGGACCACTTAAGAGTTGTGTCCTTTAGAATTAGTCTATTAGGATTAATCTATTTTTTTCACCTTCAAGCTTTTACCTTATCAAGCCTTAAATAATATTTTGTTATCACCTTAAGTACTTCTTCAACTTCCATTATTCAATTGCCTTAAGGTTTGAGCACTACTATCTTGAAATAAACTTCGGTCTTTCATCCTGACATACTATTGGGAGTACTTTTATAATGATGATTTATTATAAACCTATAAGAATAAGGCTTAACATCATCATAATCTAATACTTCTTTTCCATCCTGTATTTGGAGAGTTGAATAACAATACCTCCCTTTTACTGTTTACTCAAAGAAATAGGTAACAACACTTTAGTGTTTATTGTTTACGCTCCCCCTTGGGGTCTTCTAACGTCTCTAAACTATATGTATAATACCTATCAAATCAATAGTAAGGATATTGGTCTATATCTAGCTTATACTTTACCTCTAGAAGGTTTCACGAAAGAATCAGCGATATACCCACACAATTGTGGATCTCCGAAACGAATCTACCAACATTACTTGTCTTACTTTTATCTCCTTAGACATTATTCCTCACTATTAAACCCAATTCCATGGAACGTCTTGTAAAATGATCGCCTTCATTTCATGCTTCCTTAGGTCTAACTTAACTTAGGGCAAGTTTTATGCTCTTTAAATCATACAAAGATTACCTAATTAGCTAAAGTGCTAGGATACCAGCTACGGATACCAGCTGCTGATCCTCGTAGGTGTATGAATTACCCTATGGGTTTTCGATATCTTACTGGCATTCTCTCTGAGTTGTCAGAGCTTGAATACCATTTTTGTTCCAAGACTTATTATTTGCTCCATTTCATGTTACTTCCATGGACTGGGTATAACTACTTCATTAGCTTCTGAGCAACATCACCCGCTTTGAGTGAACTTAGATTCATCCTTTAAGGTTGCTCCACACCCTTTTTCAACACTAATATTCCTTCTTATTGCCAACTAAGCATAAGTTGGGATTGATCTATCCTTCAAAACAGTGTTGATACTACTTATATTTGGCTTCATTCTTCATGCAAGTCTTCATCTTGATCTTCAGAACTCGTCACTCCCTTACACGAATTCCCTTTTCTATCTAGGTCTGTAACATCAAGTAATAACTGAGTTGTGCAACATGCATTTTCACACCAAGTCAAACTTCACGTACAGATCTAGCCAATCAAAAATATCCAAGAAAAACCAAGAAATCCAAATGTGGTACATATAACACACATTATTCTAAGCCTAGGATATAGTAGTTGAGTAAAACATCTCGAAAATGCAGCCTTAGCTATGTAGTATATGACACCTCCTAGTATAGGTTTACCTTGTGATACTTAGCACATATTGGCATTCTACTCTTTGCCTCAATATTTACCCAAATTGCTCAGTTGCAACTAGATAATTTTGAGCAAAGTGATCTCACTTTGGTTATAACTAACCTCTTACCTTTCTTTTGAAACTACTAAACACTACCAATTGTATATTCTATCATAAACTACCCTCACATAATCTCTCAAAACTACTAACAAAATGATAGTAACTACCTTAATCCAAGAATTATCGTAATATTATGGCACCTATGACTCCTATCATAAACCTACACTGTTCTTTTCTTATTGTTGTTACAGGATTATTAGCTAAGTACTAGTCCTAATTACACACTTATCATGGTCTTGGATCTATTATCACCATGAACTTGTTAATATTTACCTAATCATCATGATTGAAGAGCCAATCTCACCATGACGACTCTTCTTTGTAGCTTACTATTAATGATTCTTCACAAATTCCACTCCATCACATGGAATTCTCAAGTGAATGCCACATGATTTACTTCCAATTGTATCTATACATACTCTAATGGTCTAGCCTATGTGGTATAGTGATATCAACTAGTGATAAGGTTTTTCTAATCTATAGGAATTCTAAATATAGACTCCATCACTAATACTACACATGATATCCTGATCTTAACCATAATCTTCTTTGATATTTTAACTTACCTAAGATATCTGAGTGGCGTTATACCTATTTAGAGCTATGCTAAATGGCTTTTCTCTAGAGAAGATGGATAACTAATCCTTAAGAAAGATGATAAGAACATCCAACTTAAGTATGACAAGCTTTATCCTCAACTGGATATTTATCACAAGTCTTGGTTTACACAAGATGGCTCCTATAGTCACTATCCAACCTACAGATCTTCCTAGAAGGGTTTTAATCCTAAGGTCAAAGCATATGCTCTGATACCAGCTGTGGTGACCCAACATACCACTGCATGATGTAGTACACTATAGTCATTGACATAACACCAATGAAACACTGTTCACTAGTATTACATCCCTCAGAGTGGTACAACAGAAACACAGCAGGTCCAAGACAAGACTATAGATTACAACTCGAATCTTTACAAAAGACCCAGAGAACACTCTAGGTTAAAGAGAGAGAAAGAAACTTCTTACTAAGAAGAACCAGAAGTAATAACTGAGAACTATCTGGCTAATAAGACTAGCATCTATACTATTTGGCTTGCAATTGCTGCTAATGCAATGCTCTATAGAAGTAGGTTTTATGGCTAAAGTATCTACTCCTAGCTAATCTGGAACTTCGTCTTTACTTTAGTTAATGTATATGTTGACTTCATTGACTTTATTGAAGAACTTGAGTTGCCGATGATGGTTTCTTGAGTAGAAATTGATGTTGATGTCGTCTTCAACGGCTTATAACCTAGCAAGGGTTAAGAAGGTACGGTTGAGTACGAGCATACTCATCAAGTTCACTAAAAAGGAGTGTATGATGCACTATCTCTCTAACCACAGACCAAAGGTCGTAGGCAATGCAGGTTTTTGTAAACATTTCTTCAAAGGTTGTTTTTATTCTGAAAACTATGTCTGACAGCCTTCATAGGTCGACCAGAACTTTCATGGAGTTCCTTTCCTGCCACGTTTGTAGCTCCTTCCCGGAACAGGACATGTCATAGTTCTTACACTCTACAGAGGTGCGTTGCTTTACCCATGAGAGACCTTAGCTTTGTTGCACATCCGAGTTATAGGCTCGTTCACACTTCTTGGTATGAGGCCTAGTCTAAGATCCAAGCCAATCACTGCCCTTCTCCACAACCCCGCATGAAGACATGATCCCCCAAGAAGGTCTACCACAAGTACAGTCTGGGTAGCCTCTCGAAGACTCTGTAAGCAGCTCTTCCTGGCAGCCACCATCAGCTATGGTGAACCTCCATCAAGACAGCTATGCATAGATAATCTAGACAACTAAATCGCGGGGCACTGAGGGGTCCCACCCATGTGCTGGATTCTCTGGATTCTCCACGAGAAATTTGCATTTTCACGATAAGGTCATCTGTCCATGCGAAAGGAAGAAGATCTAGCTGACTTCTCTGTTCCATTCCAAATTTCATGGTTAACGCATAATATATGGCGCTAGAATCACAGACGACATTGGTTGTTAAGTATATGTGTAAGCGGGCAAGCCATAATTAGCCAGAACTCCTCTTTGGTAGATTTAATCCCAACTTCAATAATCCTACTAGCCTGTTACCAAAACCATGGTCAGTCACTAGATGATTAAGACCCTTCAGGTTGCTTAGCAATTAAGCTCCTTGGATCAGACGAATGCAATAAGTACAGTGGTTCATCATTATCCTCGAGTTAACTAGTTTTCCATTGATATCCCCGTGTCACTCGGGGGTCGTCGGTCTGCTAGCGAATAAGATCCTATGTATGTAGAACAAAGTATTATGTTGTCGGGGCCCTTAATTGGACAACAAGCATTAGGCATCCCACACATGGTCAAGCACACATAATATAGTAAGTAAAATCAATCACAAACTAATGGAAAATATATGGAGGCATATCACATCTCACCAATCCCTTACATCTCACATGCCCAAGGAACTTACTCACACATGAGAGAAGAAAGCATCATCGATATAATTAAATAAAGGGAGTTCTTCTCGATATTACCGTGGAGATCCACAATAAGAATAGAAAAGTAATCCAACACAATTCAAGATAGGAAGGAACAATCTCACCCTAATCTTGCAAGGTGAAGATATCTCTCTATCTCTCTTAGGTACAAGTAATGGCTATGAGGGTGTGATGGCTAGGGGTCGAAGATCGTGGAGCAAGATGAACAACGTCTTCCCCTTCTTCTCCGGATCTCTTATTTCTCCTTTCTAGATGGGATGGCGGGTGATGTGTTATGATTTCGCGTCTGGCCTCTTCACAGAAGTTGTCCCTTTTGACAAGACGGAGGCGGCGGCAGCTATATGGCCGAAAAAATATTCTCGTTAAAGCCTTTGTATGCTTCCCTCGATTTCGTCCAAAAAGGGACTTGCTTGTTTTTGCTTGAATATTGTGTTTGTCTTGTTAAAACCTTCTGTTGATATTTAGAACCTGAAACACACATTAAAAACCAAGTTTTATTTGCTACCAAAGTATTAGCGCTAGGTAAAGCTAGAAAACGATCAAATCCAGGAGAAACACATCAATAAAAAACATCAAAAATTTGTCGAATCTCACAGCTATCAACTCCCCCAAGTTTAGATGTTGCTCATACTCGAGTGACAAGAAAATAAGGAAGAATAGCGAAGATTCGTGACTTAAATAAAAGAACTTACAAGCTCGAATTGGTGTCAAATTCTTTCCTCACAATTCCTGTAGTCTTAAACATGATAATACAAGTATTCACAAGATTTCACCGAGTCCACTTCCTAACAACGTATATCTTGCTAGCAAATAAATCATATGCCCGAGCAAGTTTCAAAAGTTTGGATAGGAAAGTGAAAGTGTCTCTCTTTGTTGAGAAATGAAAATTTTTTGCTTTTATTTCATTAATCAATTAAGAGTACTCAAGTTGGCACCAAAAACATTCAATTTCAAGACTCTCAAAGCACCTTTTTCCTTTCCTTTCTTTTCAAAAACTTCTGCTCTTTCATAGAGAAATCATGCCACGGCGCCAGAAAATAGTCTTGATGACCCACAAGTATAGGGGGTGTATCGCAGTATTTTCGAGGGAAGTGAAACCCAATTTATTGATTCGACACAAGGGGAGCCAAAGAATATTTATAAGCCTTAACAACTGAGTTGTCAATTCAGCTGCACCTGGAAACAATCTTGCTCATAGCAGTTTATCAGTAGCAACAGTTTTGTAGTAGGAATAGTAAAGTAACAGCAGTAGTAAAGCAAATACAGTAGTAACAAAAGCAATAAATAGTGGGATTCGAGTGCGGTAGGCATAGGGATGGATGGACAGGCGTTGCATGGACAAGACAATTCAAATAGCAATCAGAACATAGGGAAATTGCAGATAAATAAGATAAAGCATCCAAGTACTAGACAATCCTAGGCATGTGTTCCATATATAGTCATACGTGCTCGTAATGAGAACTTGCACAACATCTTTTGTCCTGCCAGCCCGTTTGCAGCGGGGCCTCTAGGGAACTACTGGCAATTAAAGTGCTCCTTTTAATAGAGCACCGGAGCAAAGCATTAACACTCCGTGAACACATGTGATCCTCACATCAAAGCCATTCCCTCCGGTTATACCGATTTCTGTCACTTCGGGGCCATTGGTGTTGGGCCACGCAGAGAAAAACAAAACTTTTTCCTATGCGGTGATCCCAAGATCTAGCTGAGGTAGTAGGCCACGAGAATTACCACTAGACGCGCGGTTGCAAAATCGATGAAGCACGTCGCTTGATGCAGTGCAGTCCTCACGATCCGTTCCGATCCACGATCGTCGAAGTGCTGAACGTACAGCACCTCTGTCAGTATCCACACGTACGAGGAGGAGCGCCGACGATGGACTGCTAGGTCCGGTACGGCGGCGACAGGACTGGAGCTAGGGTTTCCAACACATGGAGTGACCTAACCGTGTGCTCTAAGCACCTCCGCCCCAGCTTATATAGGGAGTGAAAGTGGGCTCCACTCACTTGTGGCCCATTCACTAAAAGGCCTATATTAGTCACTGCGAGTCCAACTCACTGACTCTGTCCGTTTCCTTTTTGGGTCCAACCCAAATATGCTCCTGCTCTTAAGTGTGTGACCCGACAGGCTCATGGTGACCCGGACACGATCCGAGTCTCACTCGTGACCGATTAGTTGGTAGCGGCTCCTAGCAGAACATGCCAACTCCCAAGTACCAAAGAGTCATGACGACATACCTTCCAATGCGACTTTCGTCCGAGTCCCTTTTGCCTCACGATATACCTTGTCGGACTATAGGCGAATGATCGTCATCCCTTAAATAATCCGAGATAAGTGATTCATCCGACTAACTCTTAGTCGGTTGCCTCGGTTAACACTTAACCGAGTCATGCATGGCCATGCTTTCCGAATCATATCTTTCGGGAGGGCCCGGAGAATATCTCTCTAGATGGAGGGGCAAAATCCCGTCTTGGTTATTCACATCACGCAGCTTGATTCTCAGTCGACCCGAACTCCGCCTTTATAACTCCCCAGTGACGGAACAGCGTTTGACAGAACCTAAGCCGATGATCCTCAACTCGGACTATGCAATAACCTCGGGTCTAAGGATTACATTGATTGAGACATGCAAATGACGACTTGTTCGTTGCATCTCAATATGGGTCAGTCCGACTCACTAACCTCTTTAGTCGAATCCGTGTAAGTCGGAATAGCATCTCCATGCCCATGACAAGTGGAACCGAGTCATCTGCCGACTTTCACATTGGTTTAAGTTGTGTGTCCAACACAACCTCAACGACCAAGGACAATTAGTATAAATAACATGAATATATAGTTCCACAATCGAATCACATATTCAGTGATATATATCAGTAGTTCATACATGGACAATAACTATATGAATACATTGGAAATAACATCATACATGATTGCCTCTAGGGCATATTCCCAACAATTGGTTCCAGACAACAACGTGTGTATACAACTTGCAGATAAGACCAAAAACAATACTATCATAATGAATCAATAACATGTTCAGATCTGAAATCATGGCACTCGGGCCCTAGTGACAAGCATTAAGCACAACAAGTCGCAACAAAGTCATAAAGCACTAATAAAAGATACTAGGCACCATGCCCTAACAATCTGATGCCATTACATGAACGATCTCATCCAATCCCTACCATCCCCATAGCCTACAGCGGGGGATTACTCACTCATAGATGAGGGAAACATGGATGGTCGATGGAGAAGCGATGGTGATGATGATGGCGATGATCTCCTCCAATTCCCCGTCCCGGCAAGGTGCCAGAACGGAGTTTCTGGTGCTGTTTCGTGGAATCTGGTGGTGGCGGCGGAGCGGAACTCCTTCTAGAAAAACGTCGAACCCCCCAAAGTTTTTAGGTCAAAAGGCTCCTTATAGGCCAAGAGAGAGGCCGAGGGTGTGCCTGGGGGGCCCACACCACCCCCTGGCGCGGCCTGGCCTGGCCCGCGCCAGCAGGTGGTGTGACCACCCCCTAGCTCTTCTCCGTCTCGTATTCTAGCTCCTGGAGTCTTCGGGTGAAATAGGATTTTTGGCATATTTTCCGGGATTTTTCCTAATAGTTGATTTTCTGCACAAAAAGTAGACACCAAGGCAATTCTGATGAAAACAGCATTAGTCCACATTAGTTGTATCCAAATCACACAAGTATAGAGGAGAAACAATAGCAAATGTGTTCGAGAAAGTAGATACGTTTTGGACGTATCAACTCCCCCCAAGCTTAGCTTATTGCTTGTCCTCAAGCAATTCAGTTGAAAACTGAGTGCGATAAAAGAACTTTCACGAACACATTTGCTTCATAAGATGTAAATATTCTCAGCAATGCGATCAACTACTTAATCAGTTCATAATAAAGAGTATGCAACTGAGCCTACTTAATAGTCATTGCAAGCTATGAAGAGATTCCAACTCAAGAATAATAAGTAGAATGAGGCACAAACATAAGCAACATTATAATGCTCATAGAAAGGTATGATAGAGTGGTATCTCGCTTGCCTTTGATTATGAATATCAAGGCACCTCTGAAGTTCAAGTGATGACTAGAAGTAAAGATATCAAGGATACAAGCATCAAAGTCATAACACAAATAATCAAGTAATGGAACAAACACAAAGAATGACAACTATGCTCTCAAGATGGTGCTCAAAAATAAATGGAGACTCAAAAAGTAAAGAAAAAGGTTTTGAATAATTTTGAAAAGCTTCCAAATGCTGAAAGTATGGTACTCATTAGCTTTGAGATCTCATTTCCCCTATCATAAGAATCTTTAAATGGTTAAGGTTAAAGTGACACAACTAAGAGGATATGCTTGACAAGTTATAAATCTAAGTCTCATGCCCCTTACTTATGAAGACCGATCCTCATGCTACTCAACTTCAGTCACAAGTAAGCTCTTATCATAGAGAACCGCCAACGGGGTACCCCTTGCACATGACATAGGAGCTATCCCATAATCAAAATAACAAGGCAAGCAGACAATGAGCATCTTGGCGATCTTTTTATTTACTATGTGCATAGATTTTTATTGAGGAAGCTTCATAGAATGCTCATTATGGTTATGCTGCAAGTTTCTACCATGATTAGGCATGGCTTAGGCTAGCGGCCCAGGCGTTTCTCTAACATACATACAAACTCACTGATCTTACAAGTTCCACTTTTATTTCACACCGCCGGGATCCATAAGTAAAAGAACATGATATCAACTAGGTACAAAGTACCTATGAAGCGTTGAAAGCGGTCCCCATGATACATGGTTCTACTAACTTCAACTCATAAATTGCAAGCATATGCGCAACAAAGAAGGACGCAATGGTTCAGGTTTATTAAGTGCAAGAAAATAAAGTGTGCCATCAAGTTCGTGAGAGCTTTACTAACTAACTTTATCATAACAAGCAAACATTTTATTCGGAAGAAAACAAGTCATATTGAATATGCACGGAGGTAGCAAATGATGCTAATGGGTAGGTATGGTGGAAACTTTGGAAATATTTGGTTTAGGGAGTTGGGAACTTGAGTAAAACATACTTAGTGAAAGTGAAGGCTAGCAATAGTAAGGGAGCGACAAATGAGAGAGCAATAGCTGTCATTATCATGCTTGCAACAAAACAGGACTACTCATGGCATGAAAGTGATTCAAGATCCTCAAGGCAAAATAATTCATCAAGGCTTAACTGATTATCACAGTCATGTGCATGCGTGAGCATGTGCCAAGTCAATTCAAATGAAACATTCAGAGGAGGATACCGCGGTGTCATACCAATTTATGAATAGAGCAATGCAAGCAAACATTCATAAGACATGCTACAAACTATTAGCGAGATGGAGCTAATCATAAGAAAGCAAGAACTACTAAGCATCCAAAGATAACATACACCCTACTTGAACGGACTAAGCAAGCTCACAATGATGAGTATATGTACAAAATGAAAACAAATAGAGTTTGTTACCAGCCTCTTACCACGCCTCAAGTTGTCATTGATCCTCATTATTGCTCTTCACTTGTGTGGCTTGAATAATAATATGAAACCAATATCCACTGAGGACTGCCGAACCCTGTAGAAAACTCACAAAAACCAAAGAAGACCGACAAATATTTTTGGTGTTTTCGATTTTTAAACAAGAACCAAAAGGGAAAAACAAAGCAAAGCAAAATCTTTTTGGGTTTTTCGGAAAGTTCAAACAAAGCAGGCAAAAAGAAGAAGCAAACCAAAGAGAAACAACAGAAATATTTTTGGTCTTTTTGTGTTTTAAGAAAGCAAAAGCAAAGAAGAACGAAAACTAAAAATAGAACGAAAACATGAATATACAAAGTACCGATGCAACATGATATGGAGATGAGTGCGGTGTCGGCGTACCTCCCCCCAAGCTTAGGCTTTTGGCCTAAGTGGGTATCAATCCATGTACGGATAGGGGTTCCAAGCGGGCGGATCTTGGTAAGAATGGTCGTAGCTAGGCCCCTGAGAAGAAGAAGAAGAAGCTCCCCAATCATAAGCGAGCTGCTGATATGAAGACTCTCCCTCTTTTGAGTGCTGGAGCGAATCATCCGTAACCTCCCTTCTTGTGTCCTGCTCCTGTTGGGAGAGCTCTCCAAAGTACGTGTCAAATCCTCCTCACTGAGGGACCATCCTTCCCTGTTATCAAGGTTACACAAAACAGGTGCAGGCAAAAGAACAACACGCTCGGACTTGCTCTTTCTCCAACCAGCTTTGAGAAAGGTTATTTCATATGATAACTCACTCATACTAGCCCACGAGGAAACCAATTTATGTTGTATCAGGGAATTAAGATCAAGCCTTTGTATGGGAAACTGTAGGTCTAGATGATGAGGCACTAAACCATGCAATGCTAGTACACGAGAAGCAATGAGGCCTCCACAAATTACACCTTTCTCACGGTTAGCAGCAAGACTGAAAGCTATCAAAGCACCTAAGTTGTAAGACCTATCTCGTTTAAGAGGAGCAGAGATAAATGCTAGATCAAACGAAGATAACTTATTGGCAGTTTTCCTAGCAAGAACACACTTGGCAATAAAGTAGGCAAAGTAGCGAATGGAGGGAAAATGAATGTTACGGATTTTTCCACTCTCCTTCAAGAAGCTACTCCCTTGGCAAATTTCTGTGTATAAATCCATGAGTGGTTCAGGTCTCTACTTAATCTTTCTACATGATCCCCATTGAGGTACCTTAATAGCTGCACAAAAATCATCAAGAGAAAGGTCGACAACTATATTGTAAATTTTGTAATGGACCATGGGGTTAGGCAAAGAGTGACTAAATTGGAAGTCCTGCACCACAGACATGGTTAGCTTCACAAATTGACAAGGTTCATCTTCCAAAAAGTGCTCTAACCCTGCATTAGAAACCAAAGTGTGGAAATCTTGTAAAATTACTGCAGCTCTCATGAACTTAGAGCATGGATAAATGGAGGGAAAAACTTCCTCCTCCCGGTGGACCTTCATGACCTCAGGCACCCAAAGCTCATGTTGGTTTAGGTGGTGTTCACTCATCTTCTATTCTGCAATTTAAACACCTATTAAACAAGTGATTGCAAAGTAAATATAATGAAGGATTCTACTCATAGGGACTTGCAAGAGGCCTAAACATGCATCAAAACTATATCTCTAAGCATCAACCAAGCTTACAAGCTCTCATAACCACTCACCTACAGCAGCAAAATACTCAACATATAATCCACTAAACACAAATCAACTTGGACAAGGGGAGGAGTCACATACCAGGGAACAAATGCTCCAAATTTCAGCAAGAAAGATGGGTTGAACAAGGAGATCGAAAAAATCGAGAGAAAGCATAGCAAGACCGCGATTTTGAGATATGAACTGGAGCTTACTCGAGAGAGAGAAGAAAGTGGCAGGTGAGAGAGTTAGTGAGGGGCCAGGGGTGGCCCACACCAGGGCATGGCGCCACCCAAGGCTGGCCACGCCACCATGTGGTGTGCCTGCTTGGTGGGCCCCCTGGTACCTCCTAGGTACCCCTCAGCCCCTTTTTTCACATAAAAATTTAATATGAATTTTCTGGAATTTTTCGAGACACTTTATTTTTGGGCAATTTTCAGAAATAGAAGAATGATTTTTCTGACAGACAGAATTTTTTCTTTTGGAAACATGATGCAAGGACAAAACAAGGCTAGAACTACAGAAGTTCTAACATGCAAGCAACTAACAACAAAAAGAAAACTAAACGAAAGCAAAAACTAAAATGCAAAGGATAGAAATAAACAGAGATAATCATAATGAAAACATTGTTTTGTTCAATGGAATCCTTTTGTTAACAAGGTTGATCAAGTCTTGCTACCAAAACAATTGCATATGAGACAAAACTTTGTACTCCACTAATGATTATGTTACCTCAACCTTGATAGCAATGGTCCCAATCATAATAGTTTCAAATTTTTCTCTTGGTATGGGACAATATATTTCTCCAACTTGAATGCCTTCAACATGTTCAATTGAATTCAAACCATAAGTCCTTTCAATCTTCTTGGGGAAATAGACAGTATGTTCCTTGTCATTAACATTGAAGGTCACCTTTCCTTGATTACAATTAATAACAGCTCCTACAGTATTAAGAAAAGGTCTCCCAAGAATAATAGACATATTATCATCTTCGAGCATTTCAAGCACAACAAAATCAGTTAATATCAAGCAATTGTGAGCCACTTTAATAGGTACATCCTCACATATACCCATAGGAATAGTGGTAGATTTATTAGCCATTTGCAAAGATATATTAGTTGGTATTAATTTTTCAAGTTGAAGCCTCTTATAGAGAGAGAAAGGCATAACACTAACTCTAGCTCCCAAATCACACAAAGCAGTTCTAACATAACTGTTCTTAATAGAGCAAGGGATAGTTGGAATCCCTGGGTCTCCAAGTTTCTTAGGAACCTTACCATTGAAGGAATAATTAGCAAGCAAAGTAGAAATTTCTTCATTAGGGGTCTTCCTTTTATTCGAGACAATGTCCTTCATATACTTTGAGTAAGGAGGCAATTGAATAGCATCAGTCAAAGGAATTTGCAAGAATAAAGGCTTCATCCACTCACAAAACTTATTATAGTGTTCATCTTCCTTTGACTTGTGTTTCTTATCAGGGAAAGGCATAGGTTTTTGGACCCAAGATTCTCTTTCACCACCATGTTTCTTAGCAATAAAATCCTCTTTGGTGTATTTAGTATTCTTAGTGTGGTTTTCAGGTTCTTCTTCAACTTTTTCTTCATTAGGAACAACATTTTCTTCATCACCACTTTCAGTTTCAGCATCAGAGATAGATATACTATTAGGATCTATAGCAGGTTTAGAGGGTTCTACAATAGTTTTATGTTTCTTTTTCCTTTTCTTATGGGTAGAACCACTATTTTCAGCTTGTTGAGAATCCTGCTCAATTCTTTTGGGATGCCCCTCAGGATATAGAGGATCCTGGGTAGCAGCACCACTTCTAGTTCTAATTTCATAAGCATGTTTTTCTTTAGCAGCATTAACTAGCAAGTCGTTTTGCACTTTAACGAGTTGATCTATTTGAGTTTGAACCATTTGAAAGTGTTTAACAATCATTTTAACATCATTAGAGGTTCTTTCCACAATATCTTTCAACTCAACAATAGCTCTAGTGTTTTCCATTAGATGATTTTGCACCCTTTTATTAAAGTTATCTTGCTTAACAATAAAGATATCAAATTCTTCTAAGCATTGATCAGGAGGTTTAGAGTAAGGGATATCACCTTGATCAAAGTGTTGGAGAGAGTGTACCTCAATAGTGGATGAGTAGGGAATAGGCTTACATAATTCTTCTATAGGAGGAAAAGTCTTGACATCTGCAGCTTTAATTCCCTTCTCCTTAAGACATTTCTTAGCTTCCTTCATCACTTCATCATTTAATTCAATAACTCCCCTCTTATTTGATGTTGGAATAGGCACCGGAATAGATGGTTCAGGTACAATTACTTCAGGTATATCTTGTTTAGGAGGAGTCCAATCTTCATAATTCTTGCTTATTTTAGCCATTAATTCCTCAGCTTCCTTAGGAGTCCTATTCCTGAAAACACAATCAGCACAACTATCTAGGTATGTCCTAGATTCTTCGGTTAGTCCATTATAAAATATATCAAGAAGCTCATTCTTAGGTAATGGACTTCCAGCCTATGCATGAATCAAAGCACAAAACCTTGCCCAAGATTCGGGCAATACCTCTTTTTCTCCCTGTTTAAAATCAAAAAGTTCCTACAAAATAGCATGTCTAGCACTGGGAGGAAAATATTTCTGAATGAAAGTACTAATCAAGCACTCAGGGCTATCAATAGATCCAGGAGATAAATTACTAAACCAAGTTTTGGATTCTCCTTTCAGTGAAAAGGGAAAAATCTTAGCAACAAAGTAAGTACGCATCTTAATATCATCAGAAAACAAGCCACTCATGGTAGAAAGTTCATGCATATGTGCTACTGCACTTTCATTCTTAGTCCCACAAAAAGGTTCTTTCTCGACAATAGCTATGTAAGATAGATCGAGAGAGAAATCATAATCTTCATCTATAATGTTTATGGGAGAAGCAGCAAACTTAGCATCGGGAGACAATTTGGGTCTAATAGTACGCCTCTCAAGGAGACTCTTAGTAGCGCTCCTATCATGGGTGTTTTTACATTCTTTAATAAATTCATCGGTCATATCAACATAACCATCTTCAATATCATAACAGGTGTGGTAGTGTCTTCATTAGGAGTTTCGGTATTTCCAGCTATAGTTCTAGTAATCATAGCATCTAGGAAAGGACCTAATGAACCACTCTTATCAAGCACAGTAGAAGCAGCATCATAACCATCAGAAGTTTCAGATTCAGCAGTAGTAGCAGTGTGTGTAGCATGTGTATGTTGTGGTGTAAGGAACTTGCTCATAACAAACAGTGAATCAAGAGCAGCAGAGGTGTTTAGAACCGTACCTCTTCTTGTAGTGGATGGTAAAATAGGAACCTTGCCATCACGAGACTTACCCATGATGGATGGATAGCAGCGAACAATAGAGAATCCAAGTGATCTTGATAAATAAAGCTATGCTCCCCGGCAACGGCGCCAGAAAAGAGTCTTGATGACCCACAAGTATAGGGGGTGTATCGCAGTATTTTCGAGGAAAGTGAAACCCAAGTTATTGATTCGACACAAGGGGAGCCAAAGAATATTTATAAGCCTTAAAAACTGAGTTGTCAATTCAGCTGCACCTAGAAACAATCTTGCTCACAGCAGTTTATCAGTAGCAACAGTTTTGTAGTAGGAATAGTAAAGTAACAGTAGTAGTAAAGCAAAGACAGCAGTAACAAAAGTAGTAAACAGTGGGATTCGAGTGCGGTAGGCATATGGATGGATGGACGGGCATTGCATGGACAAGACAATTCAAATAGCAATCAGAACATATGGCAATTACAGGTAAATAAGATAAAGCATCCAAGTACTAGACAATCATAGGCATGTGTTCCATATATAGTCATACGTGCTCGCAATGAGAACTTGCACAACATCTTTTGTCCTGCCAGCCTGTTTGCAGCGGGGCCTCTAGGGAACTACTAGCAATTAAGGTGCTACTTTTAATAGAGCACCGGAGCAAAGCATTAACACTCCGTGAACACATGAGATCCTCACATCAAAGCCACTCCCTCCGGTTATCCCGATTTCTATCACTTCAGGGCCATTGGTTCTGGACAACAACATGTGTATACAACTTGCAGATAAGACCAAAAACAATACTATCATAATGAATCAATAACATGTTCAGATCTGAAATCATGGCACTCGGGCCCTAGTGACAAGCATTAAGCACAACAAGTCGCAACAAAGTCATAAAGCACTAATAAAATATACTAGGCACCATGCCCTAACAATATGATGCCATTACATGAACGATCTCATCCAATCCCTACCATCCCCATAGCCTACAGCGGGGGATTACTCACTCATAGATGGGGGAAACATGGATGGTCGATGGAGAAGCGATGGTGATGATGATGGCGATGATCTCCTCCAATTCCCTATCCCAGCAGGGTGCCAGAACGGAGTTTCTGGTGCTGTTTCGTGGAATCTGGTGGTGGCGGCAGAGCGGAACTCCTTCTAGAAAAATGTCGAACCCCCCGAAGTTTTTAGGTCAGAAGGCTCCTTATAGGCGAAGAGAGAGGCCGAGGGGGTGCCTGGGGGGCCCACACCACCCCCTGGCGCGGCCTGGCCTGGCCCGCGCTAGCGGGTGGTGTGGCCACCCCTGGCTCTTCTCCGTCTCGTATTCTGGCTCCTGGAGTCTTCGGGTGAAATAGGATTTTTGGCATATTTTCCGGGATTTTTCTTGATAGTTTATTTTCTACACAAAAAGTAGACACCAAGGCAATTCTGCTGAAAACAGCATCACTCCGCATGAGTTGTATCCAAATCACACAAGTATAGAGGAGAAATGATAGCAAAAGTGTTTGGGAAAGTACATACGTTTTGGACGTATCAGTGCTATCGAGTCTATTTACATTAAGCTCAAATGGGATGGAGTAGTTCTAAAATCAAATCCTTTGGGCTAAGCATGGACTCAAGTCATCTTTTGGATGCTTTTTCTTGTTGTAAAAATGTAAGAACTATTTTTAACCAAGTTCACTACTCATTGTTTCAAAGCTAAAAAGGGACACTAGCAAAGGAATAGAATTTATAGGATAACAAGCTAAGTGGGGAGTGACTCCAGTGCAAGTGAGTAAATAATTGTAGGATCAATTTAAAGTTGCAGAAAAGGTGATGAAAGGAATGTGATACCTCCTCTTTCTTGCTTCGTTCTCGTACTTGAGTCAAACCCCCTCTATATTTCCCTATTGCCAAGTCACCTGAAATTGAGCAATCTCCGAGAGAAACAAAGAAACGAATTTGCAATAAAAGTTGCAACTATTTTTTTTATTTTTTTGTTTAGGAATGCAAATTGAAAGTAAACATGCAATTTTGAAGAAGTAAAATAAATCAAAAGAAGAAATAAAATATGAATGCAAGGTTTGGAGTTTTTCAAACCTCCCCCAAGCTTAGGCTATTGTCAGGCTCAATTGTTGCCATCAGTCGGTGGCTGGTGCGGATACTACTGGTAGTAGTTGGGGAAGTTGGTCATGAAGTGACTGAAGTTTTGAGTTAAGGCACTCACATCTTCATTCACTCCTTGTAGAGTGTGGTCAATCTCCCCAACGTGCTGGTTTAGCTGCTAAAATTCTTGATAGGGGACGTAGTTGAACCCCTGCTGCGGCTGATTGGGCCATGGGTCCCAGGACCCCCGTAATGCTACTGCTGTCCCTCCGAAGCATGGTTGTATTCCTGCTCCTGCTCCTGCTTATCCTCATTCTGCTGCTCTCCTTCTTCATCTTCCTCTTAATCAGGCTGGAGTTCAGCCACGATCTCCACCACTTGATCCTTGGTGAGGATCCAGGTGTCCTTCTCCACAATCGAGAAGGCTTGGGGATAGGGAAATGGAACCTGCTTAACCTGTGCATCACCAGAATAACCAAACTAATATGCTCGGAGCCTCTTGTTAGCTCGGTAAACACCGAGGAAACCACAAGCAGTCAAATATTTGACATCCATAAGTTTGGAGCCATCAACATGTTGCATCATAGGTAATATAATGTTTAATGCATGAGCAAGGTGGGTTACCAATCCACCAATGTGAATGTAACCTTTCATCTTGTTGCTCTGGTGAAGAAACTGCTAGATGAGTAGAGCTCCGGGATTGGGACTTTGCGGTGCATTGGGGAAGAGTTCCTTAGTGTTCATTGCCATGTCCGCATTGGCCATGGAACCGGTATCTCCTCTTCCCAGCAGTGTGTTGGCAAGGAACAAGGCGTAATAGCAAATTGTTGGGTTCTGAATGGTGGAGATCTTCTTCTGGTAGAAGTCCCTGCCACTGTTAACAGAAACAACCTCCCAAGTTTCTCCACTTGTGACGCTATATAGATTAGTAACAGTTGAATCCCCATCGTGAGGGAAGCCAAAAGCATCACAAAATTGATCAAAAGTTATTTCATAGTGTCGATGGTTCATGGTGAAGCTTACCGTGCACGCATTATCTTTCTCTCGGTGGTCATCGTAGAAGGAGGCAAGCAACTCATAGGTCAGCTCAGCATAGGTATTGTGGCTTGCATAAGCGAGTAGTGAAAGCCTTGAATTTGCACACATGAGCTCGAATTCCGCCCTCTGTAACACCCTCGAATCGGCCCTATGCAAGTTTTAGCCCTTTTCGCCAAACCCGCATAGAAACGATTCAAGGACGCCCACCAGGCACTTTCGTGCGGGTGGAAAACGAAGTAATACCATTACATAACAGTCCTCGATGGGACCCACAGAACAGACATTTATACAATACGACTCCACGAGTCAAGAATACAGATATACAATACAAAGATCCAAATCACCTTGAAATCAATAGGGCGTCCGACTACGGACAAGATGCAAATGGGGCTAAGAGCCCTGAAGAATAACCAATGGCGTCCATAACCCTGCCCAGGCCAAGCCGGAAGGGTAACCCTGCTAACGACGTTGATCTCAAACCTGCAAAAACAAAAGGGGTGCCGACAAAGGGCAAAGGAAAAAGAGGAGCGTCAGTACTGAGGCCAGTACACGGCGAGGCTAGAATTCGGTGGCTCTCGCCAACATAGGTATGGTGGACTGAAGCGGCATTGTAGTGGCACTAACAGCCTATAGAGACTCGGTTCAACTGGCGGTTATTAGAGAGGGATAAGAAAGACCTATTCGGATCCTACCTGAGACTAACATCATACATACCCATCCTGGTATTTCCCTCTCGAGACCAAACGAGGAAGTCAGACCGAGGAACTCACACAGTTGGCAATTTTATTCATTCGATTATAGTTGAGGCACTTACTAGTCAGATATAGATAGTGTGGGCTGTCCTGATAGCATAAGTAGTGGGCAGTTTTAATCACCCTTCCGTTGTAGTTGGAACACTTACTAGTCAGATAATGATAGCGTGGGCCGTCCTGATAGCACAAGTAGTGGGTAGTTTTAATCACCATTCCACTGTAGTTGGAACACTTACTAGTCAGATATAATTGTCCTGAGGAATCCCAAAACCCAGCAATTGTTGGCACTTTTATCACATTCCATTGGAGTTGCAATATTTACTAGGCAGCTATAGTATGACACAGATCCACCAGTTGTTGGCATTTTTAATATCCATTCCGCTGTATTTTAATCTGATTACTAGTCACATATTAAGTCAAATTTATAGCACTACTTTAGTTATGCTTGTCTATGATCGAGATACTGTGCTCCAAGTCGTCCATAACCGCGGACAAGGCTTTCAAAAAGTTTTACCCTGCAGGGGTGCACAAATAGCAACACACACTCGATCAACCTCGGAAAAACCAACTCAAAACCCAACGAGGCTTTCACGACAAAGCAATCACAGGATTCATAAATATTTCAGGGGGCCACCCCATTAAGCTACCCGCAACGAAGTTGGCCGGCTCCGAGATGGACCCAAGGTTTGCGCCAATGGCTGTAAACGACTGGGAACCCGAAAGTGTGACTGGGCTTGTCGATACCGCGAAAACACTCCGCAATTCCTAAACAGTATAGGTGCTCCACGCACAATCTTAAATAAAGCAGTAAAGCATGGCATAAATACAGGATAGTAATAAAACCCCAAACTAGTTTGTGGCCCAAGAAATAGAAATAAATCAAGCTCTGGCTCAGGGGGGTCCATAAGGCCTCCCGGATGTGGATAGTGCGAATAGTCAAGGAACAGGTATCAAGTACTCGGGGTCCTACAGGACACAAGTGAGCGTGGAAGAAGCAAATAAAATCTATTGCCCACCGATGCCTCTACATTAGTTATATCTAGCATTTTAATAGTTGTATTTAAAGTCATGATCATCTCCACCAATAAGCATCTCCACCAATAACAATCTGCCAGCATTCCAACAACTGTGGTACTCGACAACACGAGATCGCACCTGAGCAAGCAACTACGACTCGCAAGGCCAGCTATCTACA
This sequence comes from Avena eriantha, assembly GCA_910589775.1. Taxonomy (NCBI): domain Eukaryota; kingdom Viridiplantae; phylum Streptophyta; class Magnoliopsida; order Poales; family Poaceae; genus Avena; species Avena eriantha. The sequence goes on along the minus strand of OU342741.1, from coordinate 6,132,304 downwards.
AAACAACAGGTAATAGGAGGTGTCCAAGGCAATATAGAGGCTGCACGGGATATAACTGGTGTGCGGAAAACTAAAGCATCGCGACACGGATAGCAATAGATCAACAGGAGGAAATAAAGACTATAAATGCAAAATAGGTAGAAGGGGAAGAGATGCTCGCCTGGGAAACACTGCCGGAGATTCATATCCGAAGAACTTGTCGATACTCGTATCCACTCATCGGCCTAATCCGCGAAGAAGCAAACACTAGAAGAAACACCGGATGCAATATTTAATACTACGGCAGAAGATCCGGCATGATTATGATATGATGCATGGCATGGCGAGATGCGGTGCAACTAGGCAGTATTAAGCGGAACCGGGTCCCGACGATTAATTATATGTTCCAGTTATTTAGATACCCCGCAATTTAAATGTTTATTTATCAATGCAAAGCATGTCATTGGTTCTCTACACAGATTTAAATGGAGTCCGGAATAAGACAAAAATATCCCGCATATAGACTCCATACTTATTTATTAGGTGAATCAATAAAATAACCCGTACCCACAAAATATGTATGCATGTGTGAACAATTTAATATGCAATAGATTAATGTCATATTTTATAAGAATAAGGGGGTCACACATGGGTATCGGTGATCTTGGTTCGATGTGGTTCCGGTTCGGTCTCGCCGGGATCGGTCTTCAGGGTTTGGTCTTCGAATCTGCGGATACGGGGTCTCGGAACCATGTAGAAGATCTTTGATCATCGGATCCGTGTCTGCGCACCCAGGGTCTTCGGGTCCGAGAAGGGGTCTTGTCGCATCTGTGACGAGGATGTTCGGGTATCGGCTTTGGTGGTCGATGACGGACTTGGTTTGGCGTCGGTGGTTCATTAGATTCTTCCAAATCGGTGTCGATCATCACCGAATAGTCAAATCCCAACGGTACTACACCATCTGCACACCCCTGTACACCACCATCATACATGCCATCTTCTATAAACCTCACATCACCCACATCAAAACACCATCGCGACCCTTGCAAATTGCTAGGAGCACGGGCACGTTCTTCGTGGAGGTAGGCCACCGGGACAGGAACACGTCGATGAGGCTGACCCCGAGCCAGGGCGAGGTCGAACTCGGGAGGCATGACTACCACTGCGGTGCGGCTCTGCTGCTGCTTAGACTTCGGGGTCTTGGTCGAGACGGCCAGGCAGGCCCGTGGTTGGCGAGGTCGATGGGCTTCAGCCACGGAAGAAGCAAGGTGACGTCGAGGAAGCAACCAGGGGTGGAGGCAAACAGGGTCGCTGGCCGACGCATAGAGGAGCGACGCCGGGGCCGAGGAAGGAGGCCGGAGGCGAGACACGGAAGGACGAGCTCGGGAGCGAAGAGGTCGTCCGTGGTCGCGCGTGACGAGGTGGACCCGGGGCGGCGAGACCGGGGCGGAGGACGACGGAGACGGAGGCCGCGACGCAGAGAACACCGGTGGCGACGAGCGAGCTCGGGGCGCTCATGCACGGAAGGCCGAGAGGGTCGGGCTAGCAGGGAGGCTCACGTGGTGGTGCTTCTCGGTCGAGGTTGAGGTCGCCCGCGAAGTAGGGGCAGGGCGAGCACTAGTGGGGATCTGGGCAAGGAGGCGGCGGCGGGTGAGACGAGGTGGAGGGAGCGGCGGGGAGACAGCCGCGGGAGAGGAGAGCGGGGCACCCGCGTGGGGGGTAGGTGGGAGAAGGAAACGCGGGACGCGGAGCGTGCGGGGCCAGCGCGTGAGGACGTGGGCGAGGCGCGTGGGGGGCGTGCGGGGTGGGCCAGGCTGGTGTCGTGCGGGAGGGGGCGGCTCAGCAGCTGCGAGGCGATCGAGACGGTAGGGAGTAGGTGGGGCGACCAGGTGGGCGGGAGCGACGCGGACAGGTGCAGGGTAGCGTGCAGGTGTGGGAGGGAGTGTGTCGTGTTGGGGTCGGTGTGTGGGGTGGTGTGCGGTGCACCGCGTGTGCGCGTGTGTGCGTGGCAGGCGGGTGGCCAGGAGGTGAGGAGGTGGCGCGCAGGGAGTGGAGGAAGTGAGGTGGCGGCTGGGCCAGGTGCCGGGCCAGGTGGTGAAGTGGACAGGCAGGTGGGAGTAAGAGAGAGAGAGAGAGAGAGTGGCGGCGGGGTGGGGATATGGTGAGGCTGGGGTAGGTAGGATAGCATAGGATTAGGACTAGATATTTTTAGACTAGGGTTTGGAGGTGGCCGGCCGGGCTTTCGAGCCTAGCGGGCTGCCTCCCAAAAATAAATTAAATATTTTTACTTGTTTAAAACGGGGCGTTTGAAATCTGTTTGTGGACAAAACAAATATTCCGGAGACCCGGATTTTTAATTTGAAATAAAGATGGGGCATTTAGAAAACAAAACTAGGATTTTCGAAAAATAGTTTTTAAACAAACCATGCAAGATGATGACGATGCTCAAATGCAATGTGGCATGATGACATGAGCATGCGGTCATGACGATGCAATGCACTAAAACAACGCTATTTTCTAGTAGTGGTTTTAGCGGGATGCCACAATTCGACACCACTAACAAGGGATCTCGCCCTCGAGATCCGCCTCATGGTACCGGGAAGAAGGTCGGCGATCTGAATCTTCTCGCTTCGTGTAGATCCCCGTGACACCACTAACAAGGGGTCCTTGTTCGTGATCGTCGAGAGAACACTCCGGGAACAAAAGGCGAAGATAGAGGTATCCACAAATAAAGCCACCTCTAGCTTCCGTGGATGGAGTAAATTGCTGGATCCACCGATTCAATATACAAAAGCGAATGATAAGAGTAGTCGGATGGTGATCAGTCCATCACGCACCCAAACCGTTACTCTGCACACGAATAGGTGAATTATGCAACCAACTCTCTGAATCAGACTGAATATCTCGACAAGCGAGGTTCGGAAACAAAAGAGTGATGCAGACTCTGTATCAGAACTGGCGTAGCTGATGATGACATCGCGTCGGAAAACACCGGAAGGCACAAACAAGGAACAAAGAATGGTACCACGGATAAAGGAGCACTCAGATAGCATGAAGACCGGATGTAGAAACATCGTTACCAAAGGAGGAAGCGAAACCCTGAAGGTACGACGGAAACCCAACCACGAGAATTCCTGGACTCGAAGAAAGGGAAGAGAGCAGATTCAAAACATGCAGAGGTAAGAGGAGAATAGCATAGGGGTAAGGAGTAAAATCAGACCTAATCAGATCTATCCAACCATTTTTACAAAATAGTTTTGACACTCTACTTTGGCCGTTAGCTAGGTTATCCTACAAGCTGGACTTGTGGGGTATCGCAACTGCTGAGCTCTGATACCACTCTGTAACACCCTCGAATCGGCCCTATGCAAGTTTTAGCCCTTTCCGCCAAACCCGCATAGAAACGATTCAAGGATGCCCACCAGGCACTTTCGTGCGGGTGGAAAGCAAAGTAATACCATTACATAACAGTCCTCGATGGGACCCACAGAACAGACATTTATACAATACGACTCCACGAGTCAAGAATACAGATATACAATACAAAGATCCAAATCACCTTGAAATCAATAGGGCGTCCGACTACGGACAAGATGCAAATGGGGCTAAGAGCCCTGAAGAATAACCAATGGCGTCCATAACCCTGCCCAGGCCAAGCCGCAAGGGTAACCCTGCTAACAACGTCGATCTCAAACCTGCTAAAACAAAAGGGGTGCCGACAAAGGGCAAATGAAAAAGAGGAGCGTCAGTACTGAGGCCAGTACACGGCGAGGCTAGAATTCGGCGGCTCTCGCCTACATAGGTATGGTGGACTGAAGCGGCAGCGCAGCGGCACTAACAACCTATAGAGACCCGGTTCAACTAGCGGCTATTAGAGAGGGATAAGAAAGACCTATTCGGATCCTACCTGAGACTAACACCATACATACCCATCCTGGTATTTCCCCCTCGAGACCAAACGAGGAAGTCAGACCGAGGAACTCACAGAGTTGGCAGTTTTATTCATTCGATTATAGTTGAAGCACTTACTAGTCAGATATGGATAGCATGGGCCGTCCTGATAGCATAAGTAGTGGGCAATTTTAATCACCATTCCGTTGTAGTTGGAACACTTACTAGTCAGATATAGATAGCGTGGGCCGTCCTAATAGCATAAGTAGTGGGCAGTTTTAATCACCATTCCGTTGTAGTTGGAACACTTACTAGTCAGATATAATTGTCCTGAGGAATCCCAAAACCCAGCAATTGTTGGCACTTTTATCACATTCCATTGGAGTTGCAATATTTACTAGGCAGCTATAGTATGACACAGATCACCACAGATCCACCAGTTGTTGGCATTTTTAATATCCATTCCGTTGTATTTGAATCTGATTACTAGTCACATACTAAGTCAAACTTATAGCACTACTTTAGTTATGCTTGTCTATGATCGAGATACTGTGCTCCATAACCGCGGACACGGCTTTCAAAAAGTTTTACCCTGCAGGGGTGCACAAATAGCAACACACACTCGATCAACCTCGGAAAAACCAACTCAAAACCCAACGAGGCTTTCACGACAAAGCAATCACAGGATTCATAAATATTTCAGGGGGCCACCCCATTAAGCTACCCGCAATGAAGTTGGCCAGCTCCGAGACGGACCCAAGGTTTGCGCCAATGGCTGTAAACGACTGGGAACCCGAAAGTGTGACTGGGCTTCTTGATACCGCGAAAACACTCCGCAATTCCTAAACAGTACAGGTGCTCCACGCACAATCTTAAATAAAGCAGTAAAGCATGGCATAAATACAGGATAGTAATCAAATCCCAAACTAGTTTGTGGCCCCAAGAAATAGAAATGAATCAAGCTCTGGCTCAGGGGGGTCCATAAGGCCTCCCGGATGTGGATAGTGCGAATAGTCAAGGAACAGGTATCAAGTACTCGGGGTCCTACGGGACACAAGTGAGCGTGGAAGAACCAAATAACATCTATTGCCCACCGATGCCTCTGCATTAGTTATATCTAGCATTTTAATAGTTGTATTTAAAGTCATGATCATCTCCACCATTAAGCATCTCCACCAATAACAATCTGCCAGCATTCCAACAACTGTGGTACTCGACAACACGAGATCGCACCTGAGCAAGCAACTACGACTCGCAAGGCCAGCTATCTACCAAACAACAGGTAATAGGAGGTGTCCAAGGCAATATAGAGGTTGCACGGGATATAACTGGTGTGCGGAAAACTAAAGCATCGCGACACGGATAGCAATAGATCAACAGGACGAAATAAAGACTATAAATGCAAAATAGGTAGAAGGGGAAGAGATGCTCGCCTGGGAAACACTGCCGGAGATTCATATCCGAAGAACTTGTCGATACTCGTATCCACTCATCGGCCTAATCCACGAAGAAGCAAACAATAGAAGAAATACTGGATGCAATATTTAATACTACGGCAGAAGATCCGGCATGATTATGATATGATGCATGGCATGGCGAGATGCGGTGCAATTAGGCAGTATTAAGCGGAACCGGGTCCCGATGATTAATTATATGTTCCAGGTATTTAGATACCCCGCAATTTAAATGTTGATTTATCAATTCAAAGCATGTCATTGGTTCGCTACACAAATTTAAATAGAGTCCGGAATAAAAAAATATCCCGCATATAGACTCCATACTTATTTATTAGGTGAATCGATAAAATAACCCGTACCCACAAAATATGTATGCATGTGTGAACAATTTAATATGCAATATATGAATGTCATATTTTATAAGAATAAGGGGGTCACACATGGGTATCGGCGATCTTGGTTCGATGTGGTTCCGGTTCGGTCTCGCCGGGATCGGTCTTCAGGGTTTGGTCTTCGGATCTGCGGGTACGGGGTCTCGGTACCGTGTAGAAGATCTTTGATCATCGGATCCGTGTCTGCGCACCCGGGGTCTTCGGGTCCGAGAAGGGGTATTGTCGCATCCATGACGAGGATGTTCGGCTATCGGCTTCGGTGGTCGATGACAGACTTGGTTTGGCATCGGTGGTTCATTAGATTCTTCCAAATCGGTGTCGAACATCACCGAATAGTCAAATCCCAATGGTACTACACCATCTGCACACCCCTGTACACCACCATCAAACATGCCATCTTCTATAAACCTCACAGCAGCCACATCAAAACACCATCGTGACCCTTGCAAATCGCTAGGAGCACGGGCACGTTCTTCGTGGAGGTAGGCCACTGGGATAGGAACACGTCGATGAGGCTGACCTCGAGCTAGGGCGAGGTCGAACTCGGGAGGCATGACCACCACTGCGGTGCGGCTCTGCTGCTGCTTACACTTCGGGGTCTCGGTCGAGACGTCTAGGCAGGCCCGTGGTCAGGGAGGTCGACGGGCTTCAGCCACGGAAGAAGCCAGGCGACATCGAGGAAGCAACCAGGGGTGGAGGCAAACAGGGTCGCTGGCCGGCGCATAGAGGAACGACGCTGGGGCCGAGGAAGGATGCCGGAGGCGAGACGTGGGAGGACGAGCTCGGGAGCGAGGAGGCCATTCGTGGCGGCGCGGGACGAGGTGGACCCGGGGCGGCAAGACCGGGGCGGAGGACGACGGAGACGGAGGCCGCGGAGCAGAGAATGCCGGTGGCGACGAGCGAGCTCGGCGGCGCTCATGCGCGGAAGGCCGAGAGGGTCGGGCTAGCGGGGAGGCTCACGTGGAGGTGCTTGTCGGTCGAGGTTGAGGCCGCCGGCGAAGTAGGGGCAGGGCGAGCACCAGTGGGGATCTGGGCAAGGAGGCGGCGGCGGGTGAGCCAAGGTGGAGGGAGCGGCGGGGACACGGCCGCGGGAGAGGAGAGCGGGGCACCCGCGTGGGGGGTAGGTGGGAGAAGGAAATGGGGGACGCGGAGCGTGCGGGGCCAGTGCGTGAGGAGGTGGGTGAGGCGCGTGGGGGGCGTGCGGGGTGGGCCAGGCTGGTGTCGTGCGGGAGCGGGCGGCTTAGTGGCTGCGAGGCGATCGAGACGGTAGGGAGTAGGTGGGGCGACCAGGTGGGCGGGAGCGACGCGGATAGGTGCGGGGTAGCGTGCAGGTGTGGGCGGGAGTGTGTCGTGTTGGTGTCGGTGTGTGGGGTGGTGTGCAGTGCACCGCGTGTGTGCGTGTGTGCATGGCAGGCGGGTGGCCAGGAGGTGAGGAGGTAGCGCAGGGAGTGGAGGAAGTGAGGTGGCGGCTGGGCCAGGTGGTGAAGTGGACAAGCGGGTGGGAGTAAGAGAGACAGAGAGAGTGGCGGCGGGGTGGGGATATGGTGAGGCTGGGGTAGGTCGGATAGGATAGGATTAGGACTAGATATTTTAGAGTAGGGTTTGGAGGTGGCCGGCCAGGCTTTCGGGCCTACCGGGCTGCCTCCCAAAAATAAAATAAATATTTTTACTTGTTTAAAACGGGGCGTTTGAAATCTGTTTGTGGACAAAACAAAATATTCCAGAGACCCGAGTTTTTAATTTGAAATAAAGACGGGGCGTTTAGAAAACAAAACCAGGCTTTTCAAAAAATAGTTTTTAAACAAACCATGCAAGATGATGACGATGCTCAAATGCAATGTGGCATGATGACATGAGCATGCGGTCATGACGATGCAATGCACAAAAACAACGCGATTTTCTAGTAGTGGTTTTAGCGGGATGCCACACCCTTAACCCTGCCATGGAGAGAAAGCTATCACCAGCCCAACGTGTGGGCATCCTCCTCCTTGATGAAACTATGGCAAGCTTGGGGTTGAGCTCGGCCCGATGCCCCGAAATCTCGCCACGTTGGCGCTTGCCCTTGCGAAAAATGCTACCAATTTTATTCATCTTGATGCACGATCTGTTGATTCACCCACTCAAACGAACGAAATTCGCGAAGAATCAAGAGTTCTAGGTGGGTTTTGAGAGGTTTGGAGAGATAATATGAGAGAAAAGTGAGGAGGGAGAAGAAACCTAGCCGCCTTGGTGCGATTAAGAGGTCGCACCGAACTATACGGCCACAATTATATGAGCGGGATATGTAGTTCCCACCGTATAGTTGTGGCGGCACCGCCAATTAGGGTTTCTTTATGCAGAACACAACTATACGGGCACAACTATATAGTCGGATCATAATGGTCCCGTCGTATAGTTGGTCATCAAAACGTCTATTTCCTCGAGATAAATTTTCTAAAACAAGCATCGATATCTAGACGACCGGAACTATATGGCCCGAATTTTTATTCCCGCCGTACAGTTGGTCGTTAAACCATCAGTACCTTTGAGAACAAATTGTACGAAGGCATCGATATATATATACGACAGGAACTATACGGCCGGATTTTTTATTCCCGCCGTATAGTTGGTGGTTAAATCCTTTGTGCCTACCAAAGAAAATTTGTTGATGGCAAAGATATCTATACGGCCAAACTATACTGCCGGAATTTTTATTCCTGCCGTATAGGTGGTCGTTAAACCTTCAGTACTCATCAAAAAAATTCTATTTCTTCGAGAATACCTTCTTATCCTGAAACTTGGCGAAACACCTTATTTTTTATAGAAAAAGGACAATAAAAATTGTCGACCAAAAATAGCATGTATAGAGCAGGATTTCTAGTACTGCCTAACTTCTTCTCCTCTACTGGAGGTTCACTTTTTAATCTGGACAAAATGATTAAGCTAGTATTTGGTAGATAAACTCAAACTTTTATCTTTATAATTATTCTACACTTGTTCAATCAATATTTCTAATACTTTTTTACAGCTGCATCTTCACGGGCGTGCTTTTGCAAGAATGTCTGTGAAAAAGTTGTAAGAACACGATGAACATTTTATTCTTTAGTTTATTTTATTAATGTGATGGGTTGACCCCCATTAAGCATTTTATTAAGAATGGTTGAATAACTCAACCCCTTCTCTGTTCTCAAATTCTTACCTTGGGTTGCCCCTTATCAAAGGCACTTACCACATGAACTCGTTTTGCCAGTGGAATATATCATTCTCCTACTTCTAGCTTCTTTGGAAAATACCAGATGATTTCAGCATCATAAACATTGAAGATTATTTTTCCCTCAGCACAATCAACTGATGCTCCTGCAGTATTAAGGAAAGGCCCTCCAAGTATTATGGATAAATTTTCATCCTCTACCATTTCAAGAATAATAAAATCAGTGGGAATAACATGCTCATCTATTCTAAGTATAACATCCTCAATCATACCAATGGGTTGTTTAGTGGACTTATAATCCATCTGTAAAGTGATAGTAGTCGGGGAATACTCCCCTAATCCTAACCTTTTATAGAGGAAATATGGCATTACACTAACTCCTGAACCTAAATCACACAAGTCAATGTGAATATCAGTTTTGCCAATTGAGCATGAAATAGTTGGTATTCCGGGATCTCCCCGATTTAGACAATAGCTTCCCATTAGTAGGATAACTAGGTACCATGGCAACGGTTTCAGTTATTTCTTTCTTTCTACGAAGAATATCATAGAGGAATTTAGAATAGGTGGGAACTTTTATTCCATCCGCAAATGGAATTTCTAGACAAAGATCACCAAGTGCCTTTTTGAAACAATCATAGATTACTTGATCTGGTGCTTTCCTTTTTCGATCTGGATAAGGAAGCTTTTGCTCACCTTTCTTATTCTTGTCGTTTACCTTTTGTGGGGGGGGTCAGTCTCTTTTGCTGCTTTCTTTTGTTGTTGCTTATCACTTTTCTTATTTTCTACTACAACAACTTCATCTTCATTGCTTATCTCTTTTTATTCTCTTGGATCAACCGTCTCTTCATCAGAGTCATAACGGTCATCCTGTGCATCATTTCGTCCTCCTTGGTTTGATCCTGTGTTTCTTGAGCAGTTTCATCTTGAGGATCCACCAGTGTATCATCTTCTTGGCTTGCTTTGAGCAAGGCTTTTTCCTTTCGCTCTTTTTCAGGTTCATATTCTGGTGGTCCTAATGGTCCTATAACAACTGCACCTCTTCTTGTAACAACATTAGTAGAAACAGGAATATCTATATCATCTCGAAGAAAAATGTGATAACCATATGCTATTTGTTCGCATTGGGTTTCAATCATACTAAGGTACTTGTGAAATAATTTTATTTCTTGGCCAATCTCATCATAATTTTCCACGAGTTCCTCCAAAATCTTTTTATGTTTTTGAAAATGCTTATGCAGGTTATTATGAGATTTTGCTTGTCGATGTTTTAATTCTTGAAAAACTTTTTTAGTTTCATATTCTTTAGTAAAAACTTGTAACAAGTGTACTTTGTTTTCCTTAACAAGTTCAGAAGGTATCCCTTTTTCTTTTATTGTTTTGCGTACTTCAGGCATAAGATCAGGATTTATACGAAACATCCCTTTTTCCAGCTTACTGCCGAAATCAGGATTGTATGTAGAATCATTCTTAGCCCTAGTAGACATTAATTCCAAACATGCTTTAGTAGTTAAAGTATTAGTCGATCCTCGTGCTGATAAGTCGAGCAACTCTCTGCTTTGAGTATTAAGACCGTGGTAAAATAAATCGCAAATAGTTGATTCGGAATAGCCATGATTAGGAATTCTATTGATCATTCCAAAAAATCTATCCCAGGCTTGTGGGTAGTTTTCTCCCACATTCTGACTAAAGTTGCCTATATTCTTTCTAGTTTCAGTTACCTTTTTAAAGGATTAAACCAATTTATGAATTTGACAATATAGTTTTCCCAACATATAATGTAATGATGAGGGAGAGAATATAACCAGCCTAGAGCTTTACCTTTAAGAGACCAACAAAAAATTTAGACGAGAGAAGTCTCTTCGCAAACCTTTTGGTCCAAGTGTTATCGTCAAATCGTCAAACTCTCTAATATGTCTTCCTGGGTCTTCATCTTCCCTTCCATTGAAAGCTTTTTCCTGCAAAATTTTAATAATTCCACCATCAAATCGATATTCTCTAACTCTAGGGTTAGGAAATTATATTGGTAGTTTAAGGAAAGCAGAGTTTAGAGCACTTTATTCCCTAAGAGTTTTCTTAGGTTTCTTGGGAGTTGTCCTGTAAATGGACATGATTTCCATAAAATCACTCAGGTTTTCAACTTCATCCTTGTCTGATCTTAGAAGTTATTACATAATTTCTTTGCTCCTCTGAATAGCCACGCGCTCAAAATAATCTGGTAAATAGGTCCTACCAGAGTGTATAGACCCTTTGTCTCCTAGGGAGACCATTTTGTAGTAGTAACACCTGAAATGTCAAGAGAAAAACACTTAGCGCTTAGCTCCCTGACAATAGTGCCAGAAAATAGCTTGATGCCTACAAGTCTATAGATCGTTTGTAGCTAGTTTGGAAGTATAGATATTGATCCCATAGGGAGCCCAAAGGTAAGTGTTTATGAGTGAAGTCTCTATCACACTCAAAGTTGTCACTGGTCTTCAAGTGAATTGACTGCAAGTGTGCAAATAAGAATGAAATTTGGATTAAACAAGATGTATTTAAATAAAACTAAAATGTAAACTTCAGGAATAAAAAGCATAAAAGTAAAGAACAATTCCATTGTTTGTTGTTTTCTGTAGATGACGAAGAAGGCACGGGGAGATATAGTTCATGGTGATAGTGACTGTGCCAGGTGGACGAGTGATAAGCGTAACAATTTTAATCTTATAAGTATATGTGTAGGCGAGCAACCCATAATTAGCCAAAACTCCTCTTTGGTAGATTTCATCCCAACTTCAATAATCCTACTAGCCTATTACCAAAACCATGGTCAGTCACTAGACGATTAAGACCCTTCAGGTTGCTTAGCAATTAATCTCCTTGGATCGGACTAATGCAATAAGAAAAATGGTTCCTCGTTATCCTCGAGTCAATTAGTTTTCCATTGATATCCCCGTGTCACTCGGGGGTCGCCGTCTGCTAGCGAACAAGATCGTATCTATGTAGAACAAAGCATCATGTTGTCTAGGCCCTTAATTGGACAACAAGCATTAGGCATCCCACAGATAGTCAAGCACACATAATATAGTAATTAAAATCAATCACAAACTAATGGGAAATATATGGAGGCACATCACATCTCACCAATCCCTTACATCTCCCATGCCCAAGGAACTTACTCACACATGAGAGAAGAAAGCATCATCGATATAATTAAATAAAGGGAGTTCTTCTCGATATCACTGTGGAGATCCACAATAAGAATAGAAAAGTAATCCAACACATTTCAAGATAGGAAGAAAGAATCTCAAACCCTAATCTTGCAAGGTGAAGATCTCTCTCTCTCTCTCTCTCTCTCTCTCTCTCTCTCTCAAGTACAAGGAATGGGTATGAGGGTGTGATGGCTAGGAGGTCGAAGATCATGGAGTGAGATGAAGAATGTCTTCCCCTTCTTCTCTGGATCTCTTCTTTCTCCTTTCTGGATGGGATGGCGACTGATGTATTATGATTTCTCGTCTGGCCTCTTCATAGAAGTTGTCCCTTTTGACAAGACAGAGGTGGCGACAGCTATGCGACGGGAAATATACGGCCAGAAAAATATGCACGCCGTATAGTTGCTCATTAAAGCCTCTGTATGCCTCCCTCGATTGCTTCGAAAAAGATACTTGCTTGTTTTCGCTTGAATATTGTGTTTCTCTTGTTAAAACCTTTTATTGACGTTCGGAACCTGAAACACTTATTAAAACCAAGTTTTCTTTGCTACCAAAGTATTAGTGTTAGGTAAAGCTAGCGATCAAATCTAGGAGAAAACCATCAATAAAAACCATCAAATATGTGTCGAATCTCATAGCTATCAAAAGTCTGTATCACACTCAAAGTTGTCACAGGTTTTCGAGTGAATTGACTGCAAGTGTGGAAATAAGAATGAAATTTGGATTAAACTGAATGTATTTAAATAAAACTAAAATATAAACTTCAGGAATAAAAAACATAAAAGTAAAGAATGATTCGATTGTTTGTGGTTTTCTATAGATGACGAAGAAAGCACAGGGAGATATAGTTCATGGTGATAGTGACTATGCCAGGTGGACGAATGATAAGTGTAACAATTATAATCTTGTAAAAATATGTGTAGGCGAGTAACCCATAATTAGCAGGAACACCTCTTGGTACATTTCATCCCAACTTCAATAATCCTACTAGCCTATTACCAAAACCATGGTCAGTCACTAGGCAATTAAGATCCTTCAGGTTGCTTAGCAATTAAGCTCCTTGGATCGGACTAATGCAATAAGCACAGTGGTTCCTCGTTATCCTCGAGTCAAACTAGTTTCCCATTGATATCCCCGTGTCACTCGGGGGTCGCTGGTTTGCTAGCGAACAAAATCCTATCTATGTAGAACAAATCATCATGTTGTTTGGGCCCTTAATTGGACAACAAGCATTAGGCATCCCACAGATAGTCAAGCACACATAATATATTAATTAAAATCAATCACAGACTAATGAAAAATATATGGAGGCACGTCACATCTCACCAATCCCTTAGATCTCCCACGCCCAAGGAACTTACTCACACATGTGAGTAGAAAGCATCATTGATATAATTAAATAAAGGGAGTTCTTCTTGATATTACCGTGGAGATCCACAGTAACAATTGAAAAATAATGTAACACAATTCAAGATAGGAAGAAACAATCTCAAACCCTAATCTTGCAAGGTGAGGATCTCTCTCTCTCTCAAGTATAAGTAATGGCTATGAGGGTGTGATGGTTGGGAGGTCGAAGATCGTGGAGCGAGATGAAGAACGTCTTCCCCTTCTTCTCCGGACTCTTCTTTCTCCTTTCTGGATGGGATGGCGGCTGTTGTGTTATGATTTCACGTCTGGCCTCTTCATGCAAGTTGTCCCTTTTGACAAGACAGAGGCAGCGGCAGCTATACGGTGGGACCTATACGGCTAGAAAAATATTCCGCCGTACAGTTGCTCGTTAAAGCTTCTGTATGCCTCCCTCGATTGCTTCCAAAGAGAGACTTGCTTGTTTTCGCCTAAATATTGTTATTCTCTTGTTAAAACCTTCTATTGACGTTCAAAACCTGAAACACACATTAAAACCAAGTTTCCTTCGCTACTGAAGTATTAGCGTTAGGTAAAGCTAGAAAACAATCAAATCCAGAATAAAACTATCACTAAAACCATCAAAAATATGTCGAATCTCACAGCTATAAACTTCCCCAAGCTTAGATGTTGCTCGCCCTCGAGTGACAAGAAAATAAGGAAGAATAGCGGAGATTCGAGACTGAAATAAAAGAACTTACAAGATCGAATTGGTGTCAAATTCTTTTCTTCAAAATTCCTGCAATCTTAAACATGATCATACAAGTATTCACAAGATTGCACTTAGTCCACTTCCAAACCACGTATATATTTCTAGCAAATAAATCATATGCCCGAGCAAGTGTCAAAAGTTTAGCTAGGAAAGTGAAACAAATTCTTTTGGTGTCTCTCTTTATTGAGAGATGAAAAAAATTCTCTTGTTTCTTTAATCAATTTAGGGTACTCTAGTTGGCACCAAAAACATTCAATTCAAGAACAACACATATATTCCCACGTCAATATTTCAAGACTCTCAAAGCACCACTCTGTTGTGCACTCGATACCATGCCAACAAATATTATTGAGGAATAGTGGGTCGGAGGAGTACAACAAATTCACTTAGAACGTGAAACCACGAGGAGACTAAAATTTAACCTTCATAGCATTGTTGCTACAGACATTTACATAACTCAATAGCTGAAAACAAGTGGTTTCCCACATTTAGATTGTTCATTGGCCAGTGGAGTTAATAGTTCCCCATGGAGCACGATAGTGTTGTAATGACACGCGTAAAGCAATATCTTACGGTAATTATTAGAAAAAGCAGTGGCATAATCTCTACTACTTCGAAGCATCCATTTTATTAGACAATTTCATTCAAGGGTGCTATCGAGTCTATTTACATTAAGCTCAAATGGGATGGAGTAGTTCTAAAATAAAATCCTTTGGGCTGAACATGGACTCAAGTCATCGTTTCGATGCTCTTTCTTGTCATAAAAATGTAGCAAATATTTTCAACCAAGTTCATTGCTCATTTTTTCAAAGCTAAAAAGAAGACACTGGCAAATGAATAGAATTTATTGGATAGCAAGCTAAGTGGGGAGTGACTGCAGTGCAAGCGAGTAAATAATTGTAGGATCAATTTAAAGTTGCAGAAAGGTGATGAAAGGAATGTGTGTCAACACCCAGATTTTTAATCCCAGATGCCTGTTATGCCATACCTCGTAGTCCCAGGATTTTGCGAGACATAACAGAATTGGTACCACAGTACATCATCCATTACAAACCATAATAAAAGTCTTACAAATAAAGGATCGCATGATCCAGTCTTAATACAATCTAAGCAGCGGAAAGTAAACATAGTAGGGGCTCCATCTTTAGGGTCACAGGCAATGCTGACGATGGGAGATGATCCTAGTTGTCATAGACCTCCTGTTGTCCATCTTCCTAGTAGTCCTCCTCATAGTCTGGCCACGGGAATAGCCAGGGACAAATCCATGAGTACTCTTTAAGTACTCGCAAACTATCACTAACAAGTAAGGTAATTCTAGTAGGAATCGTAAGCTCTAGGTTTATTTGCAAAAAGCCAGGTTTATTTCATAATAAGTTAAGAAGTAAAGAAAACTAAGTAAATGTTCTACATCACCTAAGTGGGAACTTAGTTTTCATGTTCACAACCCTGTTGTGGTCAAGTCAAAGTCATAGTTCAATTCACAAGTCATTTTGAAAACATCTGACAATGGAACAGTATGGCCACTCCAAATATCCATGACCGCGGACGCGGCTATTCGAATAGTTTGACACTCTGCAGAGGTGGTACACTTTCACCACAAAATTCGATACATCCGTCAGGGATAACCCTGAATCATCATACTTAGTATGCGGATAATCAATCCTAACCTTTCAATTACACACTCTAGTATAGGCACCTCCCCTATGAGCTTGGCCTCCCAGCCATGGCCATCTGCCATCCTGGGCCCTGCATAGGTGGACATTCACACTCACGAGGTAGCCTCAGCTCAACTTCTTTCCGCGAGGGAACCCATACTAAGGCATATAAACTTCCAGTTAAGCCCTACCCAATTCACGTATTGTGGTTGTACGGCAAAATTGGAATGGTATCGCATCCGAACCCAACCATCAGTTTTTATAAAGGGCTAAGGCTCATGCCTCAACATTTTCATCATCAAATCATTTTGTGTCTATAACACATGTCAAAACATTTCAATAGAATGAACCATCATTCCAAGGTTTTCATAATCATTTTCACCAAGTATTCCCATCTAAAGTGATCAACTTTTATGCTTATCACTAGCCACTAAAGTTGAGGGTATTCACTAATGAGGGGTACTAATCAAGTGTAACTATCCAACTCTAGTTTGATGCCCTTTTGATGACATCTAAGTATAACTACTTAAGCCTAGTTTTATACTCTTTATGGTATCTATACTATTTTTCCAATACTCACAAAGCACTAACTAGAAGTAAAGAACTTTGGTAAAAGTAAAAGAATAAAGCTTGCAAGTAAAACTTGGGATTGGTATAATCAAAGTTGTATAACCAAAGCATGCCTAATGCATCTTGCATAGGTTATCAAGTTTGCAAGTATTAGCTTGCATGGTTCTAGCTTGCAATTAGTGATGGCTTGCCTTGAGTAGTGTTGTGGTTGAAGTTCTCTTCTTCTTCTTCTTGGTAGTATTCCTCCTCCTCGTATCTCGGGTCGGTACTATTGTCTATAAATTAATACGAGGTACACAATCACCAAACAATACTTAACTACTTCTATTTAGCACACAAAGGCTCACACTAGATGATCTAGCATCATCACAATCATCACATGAAATAACGACCTAGTTTTATTTATCTTATTTTGGAAATGTAATTTCTACTCGTTGAAAAATACTTAAGATTTAATATTCTCCAATTAAAATATGGGATCATGTTGACACATGTCTTCACCACATATTCTAATACTTGGGAATGTGATTTAAAGTGTTGGTCATATTTTATAAAGTTTAATATTACTATTTAATGTAATTAAAGTGACTAGAAATGCCTAAATAGCATTATTTTATTACTAGTCCAATGTCACTGTAGGTAAACCTAAATATTTTTACATATTCAGATAGATCTTGACAAATGTGATTTTTGAGAGTTGGAATCAACTCAAAATCATTTATGGTTGATTTTTGAAAAATGTTTGACGGTGGAAAAGTCTCTGTCTTGTTATTTTTACTATAGGTGATCTATAATTTCAAATGGTTCGAATCCAAAGGGCTTGGATAGATAATTTGAATACCTCTCTAACAATATTGGAATCATGCAATTTGGTTTAGTGAATCTCTTTGAATTGATTTTTGAATCTACTGACAGAATCTAGTTTTAACTAAATGGAAAAAGATTATTTGAATCGACGGGCTCTGCGCGGGAAACAAAATGGGCCGGCCCAGTTGCACTGCGCGGGCATAGCGGGCTGCTGACAGGGGGTCCCACTAGTTAGTGGCTCATCTAACCCGAAATGGTATGTTTCAATCTAGGTCGTGCGATTAGACTAGGATCTAACGGCTAACATGCATCGTCTACGACGAACAGCTAAGGTCCAGCTAAGGTCGGCGATGGGGGAAAATGATGTTGTAGACGACGGCGGTTCGAATGGTGGTCGCAGCGGCTCCTAGGGTGGCTCCAATGAACGGCTCCCTTCTTCCTCTGCAGCGGCAGACTCCGACTAAATTCCGGCGGGCTGGTACTCGCCTTGCTCTGGGGAGAGATGTGGGAGGTTTTATGGGGAGTGGAATGGTGTGTCGAATTGAGGCTGGGGTGGCCTCTATTTATACACCGGCGAGAGGGACTGAGTGGGATGGCTCGGGCTCGTCGGTGACGGCGATACAGGGGGCTAGCGACATGGATGAGGGTAGGGGCGACGCGGTGCTTTAGGGCGGTTGTAGTGCGAGTAAGGGTGCGGCACGGGGCGGTCGAGATTGGTCGGGAACGGTCGATGCTCTGCGCAGGAGCGACGGTGTTCGAGACGGCGTGTAGGGGCTACGGGTCACACGATGGCGAACGGGCATGTCTGGGAGGTAGCTAGGGTCACGGCAAGTGTGGGAACGCGTGGAGAGGGCAAGGTGCGGCGTGTGTGCGCGTGTCGGCTGCGGAGCTCTAGCGCACTTTTGGCATGGCAGATAGGGAGGTGGGCACGGCTAATGCGGCTGGTCCAGGGCTTGCCTGCGATCGAGGGATGGACAGAGGGTGGCGGTGGACGGTCGCCTATCTCCTGGACATCGTGGGAGAGGGCGGCGTTGGCTGCTGCGAGTTGTCCATGGTCGACCAGCGCGGCGGCTTCAGGCGGTGCTACACTGGCGGAACGGCAAAGGGGGAAGCGTGTTCTACACTACTAGGCACTTGGGTGAGTGAGTGGGATGAAGAGGGGACAAATGGGGTGATCAATTACTCCTCAAACAGTAGAATTTAGGCAAGGTTTAATCTATGTCTGCCAGGTGCTCGACAAAATGGCCGCATGAGATAAAGATTTGAATTTTTGGCTAACTTTTGGTGAGTGTGTTGGTCACATGCTTGAGTGTCTATGGTTGCTTGGAAAAGTCAAGTGGAATTGATTAGAGTGGTTTTTAAAAATGGTGATCTATGCATATGAACTTGATTCAATTTTGAATTGTCCTTTAAATAGATTTGGAATTTGTTTCTCTTTGTTTGTAAAGTGTGCTTGGGTTCACTTTTACTTGGTCTAGCCAGGGGTGAAAAGAATTGAGAAAGTTTCTATTAGAAATATTTTACGAGAAACACCCAAAGTGGTCTCTAGTTAATTTTTGTCAAAATGATCATTTGATCATTGATTCATATTTGAATTTATTTTCTTTTGAATTTGTTTGTAATTGGCCTAGATGATGTAGTATTCATCTTTAAACCATTCTCTATCATTTTTACCAATCAAACATGGCAATTGCACTCATTCATACACTAATACATTTCACACATACACTCATACTAGATTTAATAATAAAAGTTTTTGTTAACCCTAAACTTGGGTGATTAGAACTAGATAATCTTGATTAATATTTTTCGGGTGTTACAAACCTTCCCTCCTTAAACAAAATCTTGTCCCGAGATTTAAGAAAAACTGGGAACTAAAGAGATTTGGAAACTCAGTCCTAATGTAATCTTCTCGCTCCCAAGTAGCTTCTTCTTCGGTATGGTTGCTCCACTGGATCTTGAGAAATTTGATACTCCAGGTCCTGGTGGTTTTGAAGGCTTCTTCCAAACTATGAATGGGTACTTCACGATAGGTTAGGTCCTTGTTGATATCTATGGCTCTATGATCGATGTTCTTGAACACTTCGGTCTTCCCCGGAACTTCTAGGCATTTGCGAAGTAAAGAGATATGGAACACATCATGTATGGCTAACATCTCCTCTGGCAGTTCCAGTTGATACGATACTTCTCCTCGGCGATTCAAAATCTTGTAGGGTCCAATATATCTAGGGGCTAACTTCCCTTTTAGTTGAAAATGTTGCATTCCTTTCAAGGGTGATACTTTCAGATACACAAAATCTCCGACATTGAAGGTCAGGTCTCGACGTCTTTTGTCAGTGATGACCCACAAGTATAGGGGGTGTATCGTAGTATTTTCGAGGGAAGTGAAACCCAATTTATTGATTCGACACAAGGGGAGCCAAAGAATATTTATAAGCCTTAACAACTGAGTTGTCAATTCAGCTGCACCTGGAAACAATCTTGCTCACGGCAGTTTATCAGTAGCAACAGTTTTGTAGTAGGAATAGTAAAGTAACAGCAGTAGCAAAGCAAAGACAGTAGTAACAAAAGCAGTAAAGAGTGGGATTCGAGTGCGGTAGGCATAGGGATGGATGGACGGGCGTTGCATGGACAAGACAATTCACATAGCAATCAGAACATAGGGCAATTGCAGATAAATAAGATAAAGCACCCAAGTACTAGACAATCCTAGGCATGTGTTCCATATATAGTCATACGTGCTCGCAATGAGAACTTGCACAACATCTTTTGTCCTGCCAGCCCGTTTGCAGCGGGGCCTCTAGGGAACTACTGGCAATTAAGGTGCTCCTTTTAATAAAGCACCGGAGCAAAGCATTAACACTCCGTGAACACATGTGATCCTCACATCAAAGCCTTTCCCTTCCGGCTACCCCGATTTCTGTCACTTCGGGACCATAGGTTCCGGACAACGACGTGTGTATACAACTTGTAGATAAGACCCAGAAAAATACTATCATGATGAATCAATAATAAGTTCAGATCTGAAATCATGGCACTCGGGCCCTAGTGACAAGCATTAAGCACAAGTCGCAACAAAGTCATAAAGCACTAATAGAGATACTAGGCACTATGCCCTAACAATCTGATGTCATTACATGAATGATCTCATCCAATCCCTACCATCCCCATAGCCTACAGCGGGGGATTACTCACTCATAGATGGAAGAAACATGGATGGTCGATGAAGATGATGATGGGGATCGATGGAGATGGCTCCGGGGGCACTTCCCCGTCCCGGCGGGGTGCCGGAACAGAGACTTTCTGTCCCCCGAATCTCCCCTTCGGTGGTGGCAGCGCAGCGGAACTTTTCATGGAAAAACGTCGAACCCCCCGAAGTTTTTAGGTCAAAAGGCTTCTTATAGGCGAAGAGGGAGACCGAGGGGGTGCCTAGGTCCACCACACCAGGCCCTGGCGCGGCCAAGCCTAGCCCACGCCTGGGGGTGGTGTGGCCAGCCCCTGGCCCTCCTCCGTCTCGTATTCTGGCTCCTGGAGTCTTCTGGAAAAATAGGCACTTTGGCTTTTGTCCCGTCCAATTCCGAGAATATTCATTTTCTGACTTTCCTGGAACCAAAAACAGCAGAAAACAGGCAGCTGGCACTGTGGCTCTTGTTAATAGGTTAGTCCAAGAAATCATATGAAAAGTACTCCAAAGTTGGAACAAAACACAAGAAAGTGGATAAAAACAAGCATGGAGCATCAAAAATTATAGATACATTTGCAATGTATCAGTCAGCATAACTCTTCTGTCTAGATTGGACGGTCTTGAGGTGTTCACGGACTTTGTGAACATTCTCTTTGGCTTCTCGTAGGATGTCGGGCCCGAAAAACTGACTCTCTCCTACTTGCAACCAATTCAAGGGGGTAGGACACTTCCTTCCATACAGAAATTCAAATGGGGCCATTTGCAAACTGGCTTGATAACTGTTGTTGTATGAGAATTCTGCGAAAGGCATACAATCTTCCCATTTTGA
Organism: Avena eriantha; assembly: GCA_910589775.1. Classification (NCBI taxonomy): domain Eukaryota; kingdom Viridiplantae; phylum Streptophyta; class Magnoliopsida; order Poales; family Poaceae; genus Avena; species Avena eriantha. The sequence goes on along the minus strand of OU342741.1, from coordinate 6,111,046 downwards.
TCCGTATTCTAGCACACAAGCTCTCAACATATCTTCTAAGATTTGTTTCACTCTTTCAGTTTGTCCATCGGTCTGCGGGTGCTAAGTTGTGCTGAAGTTCAGCTTGGTTCCTAATCCTTCTTGGACTTTCTGCCAAAATCTTGAGGTAAACAGAGTTCCTCGATCCGATACTATGGTCTTAGGGGTTCCATGCAAACTGACGATTCTAACAATGTACAGCTCTTCTATCTTCAAACTCTGGTAGGTGGTCTTGATAGGTATAAAATGGGCTACCTTAGATAGTCTATCAACTATGACCCAAATAGAGTCATTTCCCCTACTAGATGTAGGCAAGCCGGTGATGAGATCCATTCCGATAGAATCCCATTTCCATTCCAGAATCTGTAATGGTTGCAAAAGTCCTGCGGGTCTCTGATGTTCCGCTTTGACTCTCAAACAGATATCACACTTGGCTATGTACCTTCCGATTTCTCTCTTCATCTTGTGCCACCAAAATTGCTCCTTCAAATCCTGATACATCTTCGTTCCTCCGGGGTGGATAGAATAAAGAGTATCATGAGCTTCCTGCATAATGACTTGCTTCAACTCAGAATCTGCTGGTACACAGATACGTCGTTTGTACCACAAAACTCCTTCTTCATCTTCGATGAATCCAGGTACCTTCCCTGTACCGATACGACGCTTGATTCCGTCGATATTTGCATTTCCTTTCTGCGCCTCCTTGATCTGACTGATCAAAGTGGGTTGAAGTTCAATGCTAGCTAAAAATCCTTCGCTAACTCGCTCCGTTCTAAACTGCTCCAACTCGTCATGCAAACTTGGCTGGGCTTCTTTTATCATGGTGTTTAATCTACACGGCAATCTGCTAAGAGCATCCGCTACCACATTGGTCTTGCTGGGGTGATAGTGAATGTCAAGTTCATAATCCTTGATTAACTATATCCATCTTCTTTGCCTCATATTCAGCTCCTTCTAGGTGAAAATATACTTCAGACTCTTGTGATCCGAATAAATCTCACAGCGGTTACCCATCAGGTAATGACGCCATGTCTTCAAAGCTAAGACCACGGCTGCTAGTTCTAAGTCAAGGGTGGGGTAGTTTTGCTCATGTTGCTTCAGTTGCCGGTACAAATATGATATAATTGTGCCTTCTTGCATCAACACACATCCGAGACCAATCTTGGATGCATCACAATACACATCAAAAGGCTTCTTGATATCTGGCATAATCAAAATTGGGGCTAAAATCAATCTTTTCTAGAGCTCTTGAAAACTTCCTTCACATTTGTCCGTCCATTCAAACTTCTTATCTTTCTTCAATAGTTGGGTCATTGGTTTTTTTATGCTTGAAAATCCTTCTACGAACTTGCGGTAATATCCCGCTAATCCGAGAAATGCACGGACTTGGGTTTGAGTGGTTGGGGCTTTCCATTCTTCAACATCTTTAATTTTGGCGGGATCAACAACAACTCCTCCTGCCGACACAAGATGTCCTAGGAATCCTACTTCCTTCAACTAGAACTCACATTTGCTAAACTTGGCATACAACTGATGTTCTCTAAGGGTTTCAAGGATGGTTCTCAGGTGTAGCTCATGGTCTTCTTCTGACTTGGAATAGATCAGAATATCGTCAATAAAAACAACGGCAAACTTATCTAGGAAGTTCATAAAAATCTTATTCATGAGATTCATGAAATAAGCAGGGGCATTGGTTAATCCAAAAGACATGACAGTATACTCATACAATCCATATCTGGTGGTAAAGGCAGTCTTTGGAATATTTGTTGCATGAATCTTGAGTTGATGATAACCAGTTCTAAGATCAATCTTAGAAAACACTCTAGCACCAGTCAACTGGTCAAACAGATCCTCTATCTTTGGCAGTGGGTACTTGTTCTTGATGGTGACATCATTCAGCTTCCGGTAATCCGTGCACAAACGGTTACCGCCATCTTTCTTATCCACAAACAAAACAGGCGATCTCCATGGTGATGCGCTTGGTTGAATCAAACCTTTCTCCAGCATAGCATCAAGTTGCTTCTTCAGCTCCACTAATTCAGATGGGTGCATACTATAAGTTCTCTGAGCTATGGGTCCAGTTCCAGGAACTAGTTCAATGATGAACTCGATATCCCGATCTAGGGGCATACCGGGCAATTCATCTGGGAACACGTCGGGGTATTCACAGACTACTCTAACTTGGTCTAGGGTTGGTTGGGCTAGACTCTTGTTGCATTTGAATTGACGGGGAAATGTCTCAGATACATGCTCTACTGATACTCCAGTGTTACTGGTCATGGTTATGGCTTTCTTGGCACAGTCGATTAATCATTTATGTTTTGACATCCAATCCATTCCTAGTACTACTTCCAAACCTTTGGTTCCAAGTACTATTAGATTAGCATAAAAATCTATTCCATGGATTCTGATAGGTACAACCTTGCAAATTTGTCTAGCTTTGGTGGTTGAACCAGGTATTTGAACTATCATAACATGCTTCAATTTTGTTGGTTGAATCTTACTAGTGCATGCAAATTCTTCTATAAAAAACAAGTGTGATGCTCCAGAATGAAACAACAGTCTTGCAAGTACTGAGTTAACAGAAAACATACCCAGCACGACATGTGGCGCTTCCTGAGCTTCTTTAGCATTCATGTGGAACAGATGGCCGTTGCGGTTGAGCGAGTTCCCTGGGGCAAATCTCCTTCCAGGTTGAACACGGCGTTGCTGCTGAGCGGGTGCATTCACATTGGTGGCTGATGCAAGCTTCTTGGGGCACTCGTTGGAGTAGTGACCCTTGTCTCCACATTCAAAGCAAGTAATCTGGGACTTGTCTTTTCCTGCGATAGGCACAACATTGCTTCCAGTCCTTGGGGTAGTATTATTGTTGTTTGTGTTGTTGGTGTTGTTGTTGTTGGACTTGGGTGGTGCACGGTTGAAGTTATTGGAGTTGTCGGGGTTATTGTTGTGGTTTCCTGCAGACCTTGGGTTTCCTCCTCCATGGTTGGGATAGCTTGGATGGGACATAGGGGGTATGTTGTTTCTTGGGGCATATCCTGCAGACGGGTTGGGGCGATACTTCTGAATATTATGGGATCTAGGCTGGTGCATCATCATGCGCTTGTGATTGTCATTGGCTTGGTTGGTCTTCCCTTCTATCTGGATGGCAGAGTCCACTAAAGCTTCAATATCATCAAAGGGAATGTTGACTAGCACGTTTTGCATCTCATCATGCAGTCTGTTCAGGAATCTCTCTTTCTTCTTTGCTTCGGTGTCGATCTCATCAGGGGCATATCTAGCTAGTGACAGAAATTTGTCACGGTACTCAACCACAATCATCCTTCCTTGTTTCAATTTTCTGAACTCATCCCACAATCAATTTTCTGAAATTTGAGTGAATATATCTGTATATTTACTTAATAAGGAGGAAGTATGAAAACATTTGAAAGTTGTTCAAAGACTTTCAAGATGAAGTTGAAAATCATTGTAACAAGAAATAAAGAGTTTATGATTCGATCATAAAGGAAGATATTTGAGTTACATGTTTAGCAAAAACACCTAAGACTTGAGGAATTATTCCATGATTTGTGTTTCCCGATAAACCATAGGAGTATGGCATATTCGAGAGATGAAATCAAACCATGTTTGAGATGGTAAGATCAAGGGTGTCATTTATAAAAATGCCATTATGTTTTAAAGATTAAATCTTTAGTGACTACCGCTTTTACACTGAAAAGAGCTCCATCGTGATCCGTTGAAATGACACCATATAAGTCATGGTTTGGGATAAAACCCAGGTTGTCCTTTCTTAAATTTTTGGTATGTTATGCATGAGTAAAATGTTTACAACCAAAGTCGGATAAGCACGTCTTTGTAGGTTATCCCAAAGAATTTGTTGGGAATTTCTCCATAACACCGAGGACAAAAGAGTTTGTTACTTGGAACGTCAAGTTTCTTGAGAAGGAATTTTTCGTGAAAAGTTAAGTGGGAGGACAATAGAACTTTGATAAGGTTGTTGAACCTTAGCTATATGTGCTAAGTAGCGCAGCGCCGGAAAGTGTCCCGGTGACGGCCACAATGCTCATGGCTCTCGTGATTACAAAAGGTGTGATCTCGGAGATTAGAGTTCCTATAGAACCGTGTGGGTCGGTAAGAATCAAATAGTAAGATTTGATAAGCAAGTCGTTATTGTTTTGACAATGATGAACCGACTACATGCAAAGAAGCGATGATGGGCCCTGACTCCATAAAATGACTAGAAGTCATAGAATCCGTGATAGTATCCATACACGAGAAATCAAGTTTCTGAACTTGGAAGACCCTCCGGAAAGGCGTGAAGCCTATTGGTCGTGTTTGGATTTATAAAGAAATAAGACATGGATGTTTAACATCTATGAAATAGTTGACATGTCAGAAAGAAGTTTACGACAATGTTCAAGGAGTTGACTATGATAAGATTTGATCTTTCATAGCGATATTTAGTCTGGACGGATTAATATAGCAACCACTACATATAATTTGGTATATGGTAGTTGAATAAACAAAACAAGGTTCTTCTAATAGAACGGTAACCTAGGACATGTACATGACATGGTCCGAAGGGTTTTGTTAATTCAAAGGGTGCTAAAAGGGCATGTAAACTTCAATAGTTGAAGTAAGCATAGCGGAGTTGGAATCTTCACCATGATGAAACTGTTAAAAGAGTTTAAATTCATCGGAGATGATGAAGATGCTTGCATTTGCAAGAAATTAAGTGGGAGCGCTAAGACATATTTCTAATACATTATGTGAAAGACATATTGTTGAGTAGAAATAATGTATCTTTTATTGACACAGGTTAAGAATTTCATTTCGATGAAAGACTTAGGCATAACTCAAGAATTAGGCATCAATGTCTATATGGATAGATTGAGGCGCTAATATGATTTTGCCAAATGTACATAGATAAGATGTTGAATGAGTTCAATATGGAAATAACAAGAAAGGTTCTTGACGCACAGAAAGGACTAAATCAAGATTCAAGTGTGTTGACACGAGATTCAAGTGTTTTGACACTTGGTGAAATCACAAGAATATTTTGATCAATCATTCTTTGAGATGTACACATCCAGATATGTCCTATGCTCTAAATGTTATGAGCATATACCAGAATGGTTCATAAGATGATCATTGGACAATAGTAAAGATATTCTTATGAGCTTTGGAAGAACTAAGAATATATCATGTATAAGTGACAAATAGTTAAAGATAGTTCATTGTAAAGTGTTACATTGATACTAGTTCTGTCACAAGATACAAATTGAATTTATCTCAATTTAGACTATGGGTGGCACAATATAATGGAAAGGGTGTTCCATGATGTATTTGGATGAGTTCCAAAGTTGAGATATTGTGACGGATACTACAACAAAAGGCCTCTTAATCAGACCCGGGGGCACATGAGTCCTGCTAAACTTGAGTTTGAACTCATCCCAAGTCATCATCTGACCTCCATTCATGGTACGGATGCTATTCCACCTGGCTCTTGCATCACCTGCCAGATAATGGGTGGCAAATAGTACTTTCTCATTGGCCTCAACTCCTGTGACCTCTAAGTTGTTCTCCATGGTTTGCAGCCAGTCATCAACATCTAAGGGCTCTTCAGACTTACTAAAGATAGGTGGGTTGGTATTCTGAAAGTTCTTGAGCTTGGATCCATGGTTATCCTGGTTTCCGTGGCCTTGATTATTGTGGGCTATTTGAGCTATCTGTTGAAGAGTGGCTAGGTTGGCTTGACGTTCGGCTCTACTAGCTTCACGATCAGAAACTAGCATTTGCAGAATCTGCAGCATTGGGTCCTGAGATGAACTGCTTCCTCCGGGATTTCCACGAGTCATCTGAAGATTGAGATAGATAGTGAGATAAGTGTTGGAGATATGCCCAAGAGGCAATAATAAAGTAGTTATTATTATATCTTTATGTTTATGATAAATGTTTACATCCCATGCTATAATTGTATTAACCGGAAACATTAATACTTGTGTGTTTTGTAAACATAAAAGAGTCCCTAGTAAGCCTCTTGTTGAACTAGCTTGTTGATTAATTGATGATCATGGTTTCCTGATCATGGACATTGGATGTCATTAATAACAAGATCATATCATTAGGAGAATGATGTGATGGACACACACCCATAGTAAGCGTAGCATAAGATCAAGTCATTTAGTTCGTATTGCTATAAGCTTTCAAATGCATAGTAACCTAATCCTTCGACCATGAGGTTATGTTAATCACCATCAGCGGATGGATACTTTGATGACATCAAACACCGCTTCGTAACTGGGTGGTTATAAAGGTGTCATTGGGTATTCTGAAAGTATGTGTTGAAGCGCATGAACCAAGATTGGGATTTGTCCATCCATATGACGGATAGATATGCTCTGGGCCCTCTCGGTGGAATGTCATCTAGTTAGCTTGCAAGCATGTGACTAGGTCACAAGGGATGACATATCACGGAACGAGTAAAGAGTACTTATCAGTAACGAGGTAGAACTAGGTATAGAGATACCGACGATCAAACCTCGGATAAGTATAGTATCGCGTGACAAAGGGAATTGGTGTCGTATGCTAATGGTTCTATCGATCACGAAGTCATCGTTGAGTATGTGGGAGCCGTTACGGATCTCCAGGTCCCGCTGATGGTTATTGATCAGAGATGTGTCTCCATCATGTCTACATATTCACGAACCGTAGGGTGACACACTTAAGGTTCGAAGTTGTTTTAAGTAGATATGGAATGTGCGTTGGAGACCGAATGTTGTTCGGAGTCTTGGATTGGATCTGGGACATCACGAGGAGCTCCGAAATTGTCCGGGGAGTAAGATTCATATAATGGGGATCTTTTTCTAAGGTAGGAAATGTTCCAGAGTATTTGTATGGGGATTCTAGAAGGTTTCGGAATGTTCTGGAAGGTTCTAGATGATTTCTTGGAGTTTGCTTGAAAAACCAAGAAAGAATCAAGGAATCCTTGTGGGGCAAGACAAGGAGTCGTGGGGGAGGAGGAATCCTCCCCCCTCCCAATCCGCCAGCCAAGGAGGGAGGGGAGTCCTACTAGGACTCCCCCTCCCATGGCGCCTCCCTTCTTTAAATAGAGGGGTGGAGGCGCCACCCCCCTTTGCCCCTTCTATTCTCTAGATCCCAAGTCGCCTCCTCCCCCTCCTTTCTTCTGCTAAGGCTTAGGCGAAGCCCTGCAGAATTCTCTACTACACCACCACCACCACGCCGCCGTGCTGCTAGGATTCCGTGGAGAAGATCTACTACGTCCGCTGCTCGCTGGAACGGGGAGAGGAAGGTCTGCTTCGACTCCGCCTGTGTGACCGACTGCGGAAGCGCTGCCGGAACGCGGCGCCGGAAGGATCGTCCACTCGATCTTGAGATCGGCAAGTGATCGACTACATCAACCACGAGATCCAATCTCGTAACGCTTTCGGGTCTACAAGGGTTAGTACAGATCTATCTCGTTGCACATGTCTAATAGATTAGATCTTGGCTTTTATCTAGATTAGATCTGGGTTTTGTTCGTTCTTGCGGTAGAAATTTTTTGTTTTCCATGCTACGAACCCATCAATAAGAGGGAAATTTCTAAGGTTCATGGTTTTGTTTCAAAAGCTTTAAACTTTGAGTTTGACTTAGGTTTTTCAAACTAACAACTTCCTCTCATTTATTCATTCATTCATAGCACACAATACAAACACACACCACAATACAAACACACACCACAACACAAATAGAAAACATATGGTTTTAAGAACCATTCTTCGAAACTACGATACAGTGGGACCGGGTACAACTCATTCCTGCGGTAGTGCTCAAGTGCATCTAATCATCATAAATGAACTCGGAATCATCATCATTAGTGTGGAACTCCATGGCATCGTCTTCCAGGTAGTCATCATCATCACTGAGGTAAGAGTAGAGATCTCCACGGATATCTTCACCTTCCTCCTTCTTCGCTTCAAGCTGGACCTCCTGCTCACTGATGGTCTTCTCGAGAGTGGCCACCTACTTGCGAAGATGATCGATGATGCGATCCTTCTTGTCACACTGACAACGAAGTGATTGGCTCTCCCTAGCAAGGATGGCGAGGGTTTGGTCCTTCTTGACTACAATGCATTGGTTGTGGTTGGCGTAGGCACGAGCATTGTCCAACTCCTGATGTCTATCATACAACATGAAGTCGAGATTACACTTCAGCTCCTAGTGTCCTTGCATCTCCAAAGGCATTCCCATAGAATCATGCCTTGCGTAGTGAGGAAAGCGAGTTCCCTGGATCTGGTTGATGTTTTGCCCACACAGACGGGCAAGAGATTCTTACATAGCCCTGGCTAATCCATCTAGCCAGTTGTTCTCCCAAATGCTAAATTGGATCTTCTCCGAAGTGGGTGCTTCCATCTTGCCTCTGAGATCTGCAATTTTCAGCCACGATAGCTCTCCTCCTTGCTGATCATTGAGTTGCGCACTGAAGAATTCCGGGTGCGGGCGCTCAAGATACTCTGCGAGTGCATCGAGATCCCTCTCAAAGATCGGGTGGCCTCCGTTGCCTAGATGGTAGAACTTGCTATACTTTACCTCCATCTATAAGAATTTAGGGTGAGCAAGTTAGTGGGGTGATCAAGTGTGTCAACTTTTATGTATGATTCTAAGAATTTTTTAGGAACATGAATTTTTTGAAAGAATCTCAAGAATTAGAGTGGGAATAGGTTTTCATAAATACTCACTTCTTTTGTTTTGAAAGTAAGTTTTTGTTTCACACGTCCATTCTAACTAGGGTCTCCTATGGTCAGGATGACTCTGATACCAACTTGTCAACACCCGGATTTTTAATCCCAGATGACTGTTATGCCATACCTCGCAATCCCAGGATTACCATTTTTGCGAGACATAACAGAATTAGTACCACGGTACATGATCCATTACAAACCATAATAAAGGTCTTACAAATAAAGCATCTCATCATCCAGTCTTAATACAATCAAAGCAGCGGAAAGTAAACGTAGTAGGGGCTCCATCTTTAGGGTCATAGGCAATGCTGATGATGGGAGATGATCCTAGTTGTCATAGACCTCCTGTTGTCCATCTTCCTGGTACTCCTCCTCATAGTCTGGCCACGGGAATAGCCAGGGACAAAGCCATGAGTACTCTTTAAGTACTCGCAAGCTATCACTAACAAGTAAGTTAGATCTAGTAGGAATCTTAAGCTCTAGGTTTATTTGCAAAAAGCTAGGTTTATTTCATACTGAGTTAAGAAGTAAAGAAAACTAATTTAATGTTCTACATCACCTAAGTGGGAACTTCGTTTTCATGTTCACAACCCTGTTGTGGTCAAGTCAAAGTCATAGTTCAATTCACAAGTCATTTTGAAAACATCTGACAATGGAACAGTATGGCCACTCCAACTATGCATGACCATGGACGCGGCTATTCGAATAGTTTGACACTTTGCAGAGGTGGTACACTTTCACCACAAAATTCGATACATTCGTCAGGGATAACCCTGAATCATCATACTTAGTATGCGGATAATCAATCCTAACCTTTCAATTACACACTCTAGTATAGGCACCTCCCCTATGAGCTTGGCCTCCCAGTCATGGCCATGTGCCATCCTAGGCATTGCATAGGTGGACATTCACACTCACGAGGTAACCTCAGCTAAACTTCTTTCCACGATGGAACCCATACTAAGCCATATAAACTTCCAGTTATGCCCTACCCAATTCAGGTATTGTGGTTGTACGGTAAAATTGGAATGGTATCGCATCCGAACCCAACCATTAGTTTTTATAAAGGGCTAAGGCTCATGCCTCAACATTTTCATCATCAACCATTGTGTTTCTCAACACATGTCAAAACATTTCAAGAGAATGAATCATCATTCCAAGGTTTTCATAATCATTTTCACCAAGTATTCCCATCTAAAGTGATCAACTTTTATGCTTAGCACTAGCCACTAAAGTTGAGGGTATTCACTAATGAGGGGTGCTAATCAAGTGTAACTATCCAACTCTAGTTTGATGCCCTTTTAATGACATCTAAGTATAACTACTTAGGCCTAGTTTTATACTCTTTATGGTATCTATATTATTTTTCCAATACTCACAAAGCACTAACTAAAAGTAAAGAACTTTGGTAAAAGTAAAAGAATAAAGCTTGCAAGTAAAACTTGGGATTGGTATAATCAAAGTTGTATAACCAAAGCATGCCTAATGCATCTTGCATAGGTTATCAAGTTTGCAAGTATTAGCTTGCATGGTTCTAGCTTGCAATTAGTGATGGCTTGCCTTGAGTAGTGTTGTGGTTGAAGTTCTCTTCTTCTTCTTCTTGGTAGTATTCCTCCTCCTCGTATCTCGGGTCGGTACTATCGTCTATAAATGAATACGAGGTACACAATCACCAAACAATATGTAACTACTTCTATTTAGCACACAAAGGCTCACACTAGATGATCTAGCATCATCACAATCATCACATGACATAAAGACCTAGTTTTATTTATCTTATTTTGGAAAAGTAATTTCTACTCATTGAAAAATACTTAAGATTTAATATTCTCCAATTAAAATATGTGATCATGTTGACACATGTCATCAACAGATATTCTAGTACTTGAGAATGTGATTTAAAGTGTTGGTCATATTTTATAAAGTTTAATATTACTATTTAATATAATTAAAGTGACTAGAAATGCCTAAATTGTAAGTGCTAAGTTGGCGGCACGTGTCTAGGAGGAGCTGAGGTGGAAGTGGGGCCCACCTGTCAGCCATATATTATGTTATTTTTTATTTTTCTCTCCTATTTTTTACTATTTACCGCAGTGGGTCCTACCCGTCAGCCTCCTTATATCCTCCACCCACCTTCTTCTTCCTCCATCCCCAATACCCATCACGCCTTCCTCTGAGCACCACCACCGACCTCGACCGCCGTTGCCTCGCCTCCCGCCTGCAAGCTCCATGCCATCTCTGCAACGTGTGGCTGCCGCCGGCCCATGACGCCGCTTTGATTGTCGCTTGCGCCCTCGCCGCCCCAGGCCCTCACCGCCCCGTGCGCTAGCCACCCTGCGCCCTCGTCGCCCCGGACCCTCGCCGGCACACTCGACGGTGCCGCGCCATCACCGGCCACCGCGTCCTTGCCGGCCCCGTGCCCTCGCCGGCCCGCACGCGCGCCCCTGCTCAAATGGTGCCCGGAGTTGTCCCCACCGCATGCCGCCAGCGTGGCCGACTACACGTCGGTGGCCACCACCACCACGACGGTGCGGCGTCATGTGTGTGCCTAGCCGCAAGGACCTCCTCCTCGCCATCCCTAGGCTGGAGGCCGTCGTGTGGCGGCGGTCGCCCGGGCGCCGCTCTTCACTATCGCGGTCTGAGCATACCGACCGCATCTCGTCTTACGAGCTAGGGCACCACGGCCACCGGCGGTCTCGCCGCGAACGACGTGGCTCGTGGCCCTGCTCTGCGCCAGTGCCGACTCCCGCGCACGCGCTAGAGCTTGTCCTCTGCGTCGCCTACTACGGCGGCAGACAGATTGGAAGAGGAAGGCCGATGGAGGAAGAAGAAGGTGGGTGGGGAAAAATAGGGAGGCTGACAGGTGGGACCCAAGGAAGGTAAATAGTAAAATAGGAGAGAAAAATAAAAAATAACATAAGATATGGCTGACGGGCAGGTCCACTTCCACCTCAGCTCCTCTCAGACACGTGGCGCCAACTCAGCACTGACAGCTGAGCCCCAGCCATCAGAAAGCGTGTTAAAATATTGTTAGATGAAATTTAGTGTAGTTTACAACGCTATGACTCGGAACTGGTACGGACTCGCAAAAATTACCGAAAGTGGTACTGACTCGTCCCGATAGCCCCAATTGTGGTAGTTTTATCCAATTAACTCCCACGAGGCAGGAGCGGAGCTCCAGTACAAGCGTTGGGTGTGGCTGACCCCAACAAAAATCTCAAGTAACGATGAGGACGTCAAGCTGGATTTGACACCGACACCTGCCCCCAACCCCCCCCCCCCTCTCGAAGCCTTTGACCAATCCCTTTCGAGAGTCGGTTCCATCTAATCGGATCCGGTCCCTCTCCCCGCCGGCCGCCGTAACTACAGGGATGAATCCATGCGCCGACGGCCGGCTCCTGTCGGCATAGTGCCATTTTGCCGTCGGCACAGGCTGTGCTAACGGTGGCCGTCGACGTAGTCCCCTCTGTGTAGCTGCTGGTCGGCACAGCTACTCGACCGTCGGCGTACAGGACCCCCCTCGGCATAGCGTCTGCAGCGGGGCCCATGATGTCAGGCGACGGCCGTCTGATAACAGCCCAGCCCTGAAGCTATGCCGACGGCTAGGCCGCTGGCACAGGTCCAGCCCAGGAGTACCCAGAGCCCCCCCATGTCTCCCTCTTCAACGAGAGCCTAGTCGTCGGCACAGGCCCAACCTAGGAGCACCACGGGCCCGCCACGCCACCCTTCTGCGCCGAGAGCCCGGCCGTCGGCACAGGCCAGCAGCTACGCTGACAGCCGTGCCATATGGTTTCGCTAGAAAAGAACCACCGGAGCTCCGGAATCCCACTAGAACTTGCAGGTGGACCTAGTATATGTGTCCAAGTGTGGTGGAAGGTCCATGGATGCAATGTCTAGCTCCCCGGTGTGACCTTTTTCACATGCGTGCGATAACACTTAGTAGATTCATGGATGTGTAGGCGTAACAGTCTCGCTGCGAGTATACTAGGGGCTAGAATATGCTATAAGCTTTCAACCTTTGTTTTCCATGTAGATATGATCTAAAAAAAGCTAAACCAACAAAAAAGCACATTGTTGGAACCTCATACAAAGAAAACTATAGGGGTAGACCCGCGGGCCCCACTTCCTAGGGTTTCGCTGGAAAAGGACCGTCGGAGCTTCAAAATCCCACTAGAACTTGCATGTGGACCTAGTATATGTGTCCAAGTGTGGTGGAAGGTCCATGGATGCAATATCTAGATCCCCGGTGTGACCTTTGATATCTATAATTTTTGATGTTCCATACTTGGTTTATCTACTTTCTTGTGTTTTGTCCACACTTTGGAGTAATTTTCTTATGATTTCTTGGACTAACCTATTAACAAGAGCCACAGTGCCAGCTGCCTGTTTTCTGCTGCTTTTGGTTCCAGGAAAGTCAGAAAATAAATATTCTTGGAATTGGACGGGACAAAAGCCAAAGTGCCTATTTTTTTGGAACACATCTGATGCCAGAATACGAGACGGTGAAGGGCTGGGGCCGGACACACCACCTGGCCGCACGGCTAGGCCTGGCCCATGCTAGGGGGTGGTCTGGCCGACCCCAGCACCCTGTCGGCCTCTCCTTCTGCCTATAAGATGCCCTCTGGACGAAAACCCTAAGTACCCGATCAAATATCCACGAAAGAGTCTGTAGCCACCGTCGTCTCCATCCCTAGATCGGGAGGGATCTGAAACTCTTCCTGGCACCCTGTCAGAGAGGGGAATTCGCCGTGGAGGCCTTCTTCATCATCATGCAAGCCTCCGGTGTGATGCGTGAGTAGTTCATCTCTGGACTACGGGTCCATGTAGTAGCTAGATGGCTGGTTCTCGTCCTTTGTGCTTTCATGTCTAGATCTTGTGAGCTCCGTTCATGATCAAGATCATCTATTTGTAATTTTGCATGTTGTGTTTGCAGGGATCCGATGGATATTGAGATGTTATTTCAGATTGATTATTGATTCTATCATGTCTTTGTTATTTGTGATCTTGCATGCTTTCCGTTGTTAGTAGCTATCTTGGCCAAGTAGATGCTAGCAACTCCAAGAGTTAGTATTTATGCTCGATAGTGGGTTCATGCCTCTGGTAATCTGGGAAAGTGACAGAAATCTCTAAGGTACTAGATGTGATGTTGCTACTAGGGAGCAAACAACAATCCTTTGTTCATAGAACAATCATATTGTTTACTTTACATGCAATTCGTAAAGCAATAATCTGTTGCTTGCAACTTAATACTGGAGGGGGTTCGGATGATAACCTGAAGGTGGATTATTAGTCACAGATGCAGTTGGATGACGGTCTATGTATAATGTTGTAATGTCCAATCAAGTTTCAAAAGAGTCAAGATGATTAGTATATGCATGTATTGCTTTCTCGATGTTTGTCAATTGCCCCACTGTAATTTGTTCACCCAGCATGTTATCAATCTTAAGGAGAGGCACCTCTAGTGAACTATGGATTCCGGTCCTTTCTTTTACATACAATCTACAAACTGTTTACTGCTTTGTGTTTACTTTCTGCAAACTATTACTTCCTTCCATTCGATATGTTTAATCCTTTGTTTTCAGCAAAACCGGTGAGATTGACAACCTCATCGCAAGTTGGAGGCAAAGTTCTGTGGTTGTGATGTGCAGGTCTCCACGTTGCTGCTGGCACCGGTAGTGCGCCCTGCCAATGTTCAGCTAGCAACACCTTTGGGGTGTTTCCTTGCTCCTACTGGATTGATAACCTTGGTTTCTTACTGAGGGAAAACTTGCTGCTGTGGTCATCATACCTTCCTCTTGGAGTTCCCCAACGAGCTCGATATATTTGGGCCAACAACAACTGATTTTCTGGCGCCGTTGTCGGGGAGTCAAGGACATCTTCACAAGGGGAGTCCCTCATAACCAATCTCTTTGCTTTGTTATTTTTGTTTTGCTTAGTTTCTTTTTGCTTTGTTTGCTTGTTTTGTTATCAAAAACGCAAAAAAATTAGTTTTACTAGTTTGCTTTCTTTATCAAAAACACACAAAAATTAGTTTTACTAGTTTGCTTTCTTTATCGAAAACACACAAAAATTAAGTCTCCTTTAGTTGTTGCCTCCTCCTTAGCTCACCATGTTGATCCCTAAATTCACCCTGAAAAATCTTTCAGTTGGTAGTGGTTCTATAATTGGGAAGGATAATATTAAAGAATTCTTTAATCATGTTAGTAGTAAGCATGAAGATATTGAGGATAGATCCCTTGCAGAACTTGCTCCAAGAGATTGCTGCAGCTTCTTTAATTCACATGTTAGAAGCTAGGTTTGTTAACCTCAACCCCTTAATGCAAGTAATGTTTCTTAAGCTTAAAGAAATTGAGGACCCTGAAAAGAGGGATTTATCCTAGAAACTTTGTTTAAGGAATTGTATGATGTTGCCAAGGAAGGTAGAAAAGTCTTTGAACGTTTCAATATGCTAGGCTCATGTGTAGATGTTGTTGGTACACGAGAAAATATGAACAAAACCGAACCTAATAGGGAGGAACCTAAGATAACAATACCCTTTAAAATAGTAGCAATACATGAAGCCATAGAAAATAATCTTGATTGGATCGTTCCTGAAAACCCTTTTGATGAAAATAGTGAACCTAAGAGCATTGAGAGAGGATCCTCTAGAACTTATTTGGATGATATACCTTGCCTTGTTGAAGATATTTCTAGTATTAATCTTAATGCTTCTTCATTTGAGAACACTTTATTTTCTCTTGCTTCTTATGCCTAACTTAAAGGCCTTAATGAAAAGTACTTACTGGGAGATAACCCAAAAGTTTTAGATGAGTCTTGGAATATATTACTTCAGTAATAACCGCTCCTTATCTTTTTTATTTGCTTTTTGTGCCAAGAGTAACCTCTACTGAGAGAGAAGTAATGATTGGGAAAGTTGCTGTCCCAAAACAGATTTCTGTGCTTCACCGTAAAAATTCATGTAAAATCTCTGTATATCCTTTTGAGGCGTGAATTTTTGTGCTTCTGCCCCAGGTTGTTATCTAACTTTTGTTAGTTCAACACTTTTTTATTTTAGCAATATAAAATCTTCGAAAAAATTCTTCTTTACATGCTGCTCTGTTTTGACAGATTTCTGCCATTTTCTGCATTTGCTTCTTGTTGGTTCCTTTTTGAGTTCTTTTGGGGAATTGAGCTTTTTGAGGGAATTGCTACAGTAGCTAGTGTTCTAACGGAAGTTTATTTGGTGTTAAAACTGAACCTTAAGACTTATTATCTTGAGTGCACTAATGTTGCTAATAAAGATTGTGTGAAGTTTTGTATGAAGGAAAAATTCCAGGTGCATGGAAGGAATGAGTAATGAGATGAAGGATGGACTAAAGCTCAAGATTAGGGATGCCATGTGTGTCACCCCAAGAATAATCCAAGAAGTACAAGTGTCAAAGCTTGGGGATGCCCAAGGCATCCCCTTCTTCATCAATAAAAATCCTTGGTTTCTTCCAAATGCTTCATTTTTATTGTTTTATGCATAGTTGTGTTGTTCTTGGAGTGTCCTATTTTTCGTTTTGGTTTTTGGTTTTTGGTTTTCTTTTGTTTTCTTAGTTTGCTGAATAAATTGGTTGGACCCCCTCTTTCATACATTGGTTTTCAAATAGTTTGGTTTGGGTTGGAAAAGAGTAGGAAAGTTCATGCTTAAGTGGTAAAGAGAGCTTGTTTTTGACTGTGGCATATGCTTTGTCATGCCATTCTTGATATTGTTTTGGCTTTATGCTTAGTATTCTTTTCTTTATCATGGCTTGTTATAAACAATTGAGATTGCTTAATGTGCCTTCGATGAATCATGCGTTGTTTAGCATATTAAAGCATAGTATAGTGGTATTCTCCTTTGATGCTCTATTTGGGTTGACTTGGCGCATGCTCACACCATGTTATGACTATCCAAATTCACCATAGCCTTTATGATCCTTTAGTTTTCAACTTGTAGTATCACTTTATGCTTTGATCAATGATGTTTTGTCGCTCTGCATGATTATGGCCATTATTGCTCTCTTAGTTTGTCGCCCCCAGTCTTTTGCTAGCCTCCACAACCAAGTATGAGTTCCACTCATGCATCCAACTCCTTAAACCAAGTTATTCCAAAGAGTCCACCATACCTACCTACTAGCTTATGCTATTCCAAGTATATTCATGTTTTATCTACCTTCCAAATTAAACTTGTTATGAGAAAACTAGTGATTAAAGCTCTCACGAACTTGATGGCACACTTTACTTTTCTTGCATTTAATAAACTTGAACCATTGGTTCCTTCTTTGTTGCGTATATGCTTGCGCTTTATAAGTTGAAGTTAGCAGAACCATATATCATGGGGAACGCTTTCAACATTGCATGTGTACTTTGTACCTCGTTGATATCATGTTCTTTTGCTTATGGATCCCGGCGGTGTGAAATAAAAGTGGAACTTGTAAGATTATGGAGTTTGCATTTGTGTTAGAGAAACGCCTAGGCCGCTAGCCTAAGCCATGCCTAATCATGGTGGAAACTTTCAGCATCACCATAATGAGCATTCTATGAAGCATCCTCAATAAAAACCTATGCAAATAGCAAATAAAAAGATTGCTGAGATGCTCATTGTCTGCTTGCCTTGTCATTTTGATTATGGGATAGCTCCTGTATCATGTGCAAGGGGTACCCCGTTGGCGGTTCTTAATGATAGACATGTACTTACAATGACAAGAGCTTACTCATGACTAAAGTTGAGTAGCATGAGGTTCTGTCTTCGTAAGTAAGGGGCATGAGATTTTAGCTTATAACTTGTCAAGCATATCCTCTTAGTTGTGTCACTTTAACCTTAATCACCTTAAAGATGCTTATGATAGGGGCAATGAGAGCTGAAAGCTATAAGTACCATAATGTTTGGAAGCTCTTCATGAAAGTTGAATCTCTGCTTCCTTCTATGAAGGCCTTTCTTCCACCATTATATTGAGTCTCCACCTTCTACCTTTATGCACCTACTTTAAGAGCATAGTAGCCATTCTTAGTTCTATGTGCATTGTCCCAATACTAGTTGATTGATGCATATCTTGATATTGCTTGTTTTAAACTATTTGTATCTAGTCACTCTTATAAACTTTGAAGGTTTCCTATGCAATTATATTTGCTACTCTATGAAGGACAAGCTGAATGTTATTATGCTATGTTTTCTTTATGTGAAACAAACAAACGTCTTGCAAAGCATTGTTATTCATGAATCTTTTGTTTGTGCCTTTTCATGTTGCATCATAGTTTCTTTGTCTTATTGCTAGAACTTTGTCTTTCATGTTATGATAGAAGTACTATGATCCCAGCTTTGAATGTTTTACAAATACTTTGATCAAGTCTTTGATGGTGCATGTCACCTCAAAGTTTATTCTTTCTTTTTATCACTTACCTACTCGAGGAAGAGCAGGAGTTAAGCTTGGGGATGTTGATACATTGCAAATGTATCTATAATTTTTGATGTTCCATGCTTGGTTTTATCTACTTTTTTGTGTTTTGTCCACACTTTGGAGTACTTTTCTTATGATTTCTTGGACTAACCTATTAACAAGAGCCACAGTGCCAGCTGCCTGTTTTCTGCTATTTTTGGTACCAGGAAAGTCAGAAAATGAATATTCTCAGAATTGGACCGGACAAAAGCCAAAGTGCCTATTTTTCCGGAAGACATCTGATGCCAGAATACGAGACGGAGAAGGGCTGGGGGTCGGCCACACCACCTAGCCGCGTGGCCAGGCCTGGCCCGCGCCAGGGGGTGGTCTGGCCGACCCCAGCACCCCCTCGGCCTCTCCTTCCGCCTATAAGATGCCCTCGAGACGAAAACCCTAAGTACCCGATCAAAAATCCACGAAAGAGTCTGTAGCCATCGTCGTCTCCATCCCTAGATAGGGAGGGATCTGAAGCTCTTCCCGGCACCCTGCCGGAGAGGGGAATTCACCCTGGAGGCCTTCTTCATCATCATGCAAGCCTCCGGTGTGATGCGTGAGTAGTTCATCTCTGGACTACGGGTCCATGTAGTAGCTAGATGGTTGGTTCTCCTCATTTGTGCTTTCATGTCCAGATCTTGTGAGCTCCGTTCATGATCAAGATCATCTATTTGTAATTCTGCATGTTGTGTTTGCGGGGATCCGATGGATATTGAAATGCTATTCCAGATTGATTATTGATTCTATCATGTCTTTGTTATTTGTGATCTTGCATGCTTTCCGTTGTTAGTAGCTATCTTGGCCAATTAGATGCTAGCAACTCCAAGAGTTAGTATTTATGCTCGATAGTGGGTTCATGCCTCTAGTAATCTAGGGAAGTGACAGAAATCTCTAAGATAGTAGATGTGTTGTTGCTATTAGGGAGAAAACAACAATCCTTTGTTCATAGAACAATCGTATTGTTTACTTTACACGCAATTCGTAAAGCAATAATCTGTTGCTTGCAACTTAATACTGGAGGGGGTTCGGATGATAACTTGAAGGTGGATTATTAGTTATAGATGCAGTTGGATGACGATCTATGTATAATGTTGTAATGCCAATCAAGTTTCAAAGGAGGTAGTATATGCATGTATTGCTTTCTCGATGTTTGTCAATTGCCCCGCTGTAATTTGTTCACCCAGCATGTTATCTATCTTAAGGAGAGCCACCTCTAGTGAACTATGGGTCCCGGTCCTTTCTTTTACATACAATCTACAAACTGTTTACTGCTTTGTGTTTACTTTCTGCAAACTATTACTTCCTTCCATTCGATACGTTTAATCCTTTGTTTTCAGCAAAACCGGTGAGATTGACAACCTCATCGCAAGTTGGAGGCAGAGTTCTGTGGTTATGTTGTGCAGGTCTCCACGTTGCTGCTGGCACCGGTAGTGCGCCCTGCCAACGTTCAGCTAGCAACAGCTTTGGGGTGTTTCCTTGCTCCTACTGGATTGATAACCTTGGTTTCTTACTGAGGGAAAACTTACTGCTGTGCTCATCATACCTTCCTCTTGGGGTTCTCCAACGAGCTCGATATATTTGGGCCAACAACAACCTTCTTCACATGCGTGCGATAACACTTAGTAGATTTCTGGACGTGTAGGGGTAATAGTCCCGCTGCATACCAGGGAGCTAGAATGTGGTATAAGGTCCCAACCTTTGTTTTCCATATAGATATGACCTAAACAAAGCTAACCAACAAAAAAGCACATTGTTGGAACCTCGTACAAAGAAAGTTATAGGGGTTGGCCTGGCAGGGGCAACTTCCTAGGGTTTCGCTGGAAAAGGACCGCCAGAGCTCTGGAATCCCACTAGAACTTGCACGTGGACCTAATATATGTGTCCAAGTGTGGTGGAAGTTCCATGGATGCAATGTCTAGCTCCTCTGTCTGACCTTCTTCACAGTTTGAGTTGTTTTCGAAGTGTTATCGCATGCGCGTGAACCGTCTTTCACCCCACTTGTTCAGGTATTTTAGGGTAACACACAAGTTTTTGTGGGATTCGCGCAATCACGTGGCCATTTTCGAGCGACAAGAATCACGACGATAGAGACTACTATTCGAACGGTACAAATGCCTACAATCGGAGTAATAAATAAATTAGTATAAAATATATGGCTAAAACTGAATGGAAAAAAATCTGGAGGTCTACGCCGACGGTTAAGCCGTCGGCACAGACCAGCTAATTCCACCCAGACAGCCTAACTAAAAATCTGGAGGCCTACGCTGACAGCCTGGCCGTCAGCACAGTCTGGCTACCTAACGCCATTTTCATCGCCGTGTCTGAACCGGGGCTACGCCGAGGGCGGGACGTATGCCGAGGGCCATCGTCGGCACAACCCTCTCTGCTACGCCGATGGCCGCGCTACGCCGAGGGCTAAGCTCGGCACCTTCGTCTACGCCGACGACCGGGCTGGGCAGCTGGCCGAGGGAGGCCGCTACGCCGATGGCCCCGACAATTGGCCGTTGGCGTAGCCGTCCGGCCGTCGGCGTCTCCAGTTTCTCCTGTAGTGCGTGCTGGTTGGTGTAGAGCCTTGGATGCCGGCGTCCTATGTATAGTAAGTAGTTGTAGGGTTAGGTCTAGTTTTGGGCATCGTCGTCCCGTGTTTTCCCTCGTGGAGGGTGCCATGCCGTCGGGGAGATTGGAAACTGCATCTCTCCCTCCCCTTCAATAAAGCTTGCGACCTGTTCTGATCGTCTACGGGATTTGGTCACTCCGCCATCGATGTATAACCATCATGGTGGTGGCGTCGTGGAAGGTGAAGGGATCTTGCCCATCCCTAGTTCAGTGCAGCGAGCAATGTGTGCTGTTTGTAGAAGATCTGAAGGAGACCGGGCGAGGCTTTATCTTAATCTGGCATTCTTGGCTGCTCTTAGACAAGATGTGAAGCTGGGTGCTCTGCTGATGGAAGTAGATCGAGTTGTGCTGCGCGCTGCTCCTGCTGGAGTTCAGATTCATGCCTGCTTTTCGATGTATATATTGCACTCATCAAGATTCAAAAGAACAAGTTCCACATTAGTTTGAGTTCCAACTTCCAAGTCATGTGAGTTCTGTTCTGAGTCTTTCAATCTGAATTTCTACTCTGGTTGCTGTAAGTGCCACGCCTCCTTTGTGATAACTGAGGTTTATTACAAGAAAAATTGTGACGAGGCTGGATGTGGGATGGGTATGATGTTGGCACCCAAATGCTTGCGGTACTGGAGGTTTTTATGAAAGGTTTCGTCAGCACTATCTGTGAAATCATGAAGTTTGCTTCAGGGTCCTTTCAGCATGATGCCTAGATCTTGAGTTGTTTAATTTGGAATCATCAATTATGTGTGATCCCATGGATACAAGGTAAAATTGATATGTTTCAGACATATTTTTTGACAGTTAAGGGCAGAACTACTGATCCTCTTGATACCATCATTGGAGAAGTCTTGATTGCTGAATCAAAGTCTACATAATCTACATATGGCCCTGATGCATATCGTTATCACTGTTTTATATGCAAATAAGAAAGGTCTACTTTCAAAGTTTAGCTGCACATTGCTATCTTGGATTGATGGTAAACATGGTGGTGACACTCTCCCCGTTGTTTGGGTTGATCCTCCGGTAGTGGACAACAACGTTGTCGCTGAGGTTCCTCAGATTCAACAACGGGAACCCTTGAGTTCGAGCTCGGTGTTGGATAATCAGTATCTACAGCTCAGTACTCCCCTTCCTCATATGCAGATGCCAGATAGACTGTTGGGAGAACCACTCGTAGGACATTAACTGGTTTGCGTCATTGAGGCCTTTGAAGACTGCAATTGCAGCATTTTCAGATCCGACTTGTCGACGGATGGGCGATGTCCGTTTGGTTTCTTCGGTAGTCTTCGGTGTCAATACCTTGTGGTATCATTAGCTATTTATAGGTTATGCATGTCCGTTAATATTATTATATCTTTCTGTTACAAAAAAAAAGAGGACGTCAATATCTGACCCCATCCCAAAAACTAGTCCGACCTCATCCAAATTTGCGGATTGAGAAAAGGAGAAATGTAATTTAGAGTAAGGGCCATGACCCATGCTCAGGCCTGCTAACTTGTGTGTATGAGACTAATTAAGGCTGATTTGGTCGTTTGCTTCGCGTATGTTACCACCAGACCACGCAGAGGACGGCCAGAATTCTCCTCTTCTTTCTCGGTTCTCGGAGCATCCAGTGGCGGGGCCGCATTTACACGGTTCAGGTCCGAATCAGTGTCCACATCAGGGGCGCAAACGGCCCGCAGGTCCCGGACCGGCGCAGAATTATGGGGTGCGTTTGCGCTCGTGCGTGTCCACGACGGATCGATTCACGTCCACATTTTTTTCTTCCTCGCCCACACATCAGCGCCAACTCCCCGCTCCTCCCCGCATGCAACCCCTAGGTTGACACCTCTCTCGCACCGCCGCCACCACTCGTACCAGTTTTTGGCCACCCATCTTCCTCCTACTGGCATCCGGCTGGCCGTTCGACCCGAATCCCTTCTCTAAAGCTCTGATACCAAGATGATACGGATTGTTTGCCCGATCTTTCACGATGCACCTCCTAATCCAATGGATCTGATAGATCTCTCAATCACATGAGTGGAACACGTAACCTGGCGATTGTGGAACGCTAATCCTACGAGAAATTCAACGACGAACGGCCAACCTCACGCCGGGATAGACACACCAAAACTCGACAACCCTCGACAATTCGAGGACGCACACACGATCACTCTTGACAATTCAAGAACTCTCTCATCTTTATTCATGGAAAACTAGACGAATGTCGGAGACGCTCTCAGCACGCCGATCCCAGAGGGATGGTGATAATATGAACCTCAAGTTCTATACTATTCTGCATAAACTCAAAAGCTCACCTTAAACCCTTGCCGACTGACTCCTTTATATAAGAAACCTGAACCTAGTCGGTTGGACAGGCCCAAAACAACATCTAAACTAATTGGACTCTAAACAGGATACATCTGGTTCGGACTGATCTGAACAAGGCCAGACACTCCGGTCGGCACATGACAGACTATCCGGGACATCCAGATATTCCAGGGTGATTAGGAGGGATACTCCGGTCTTGGTCCCTCGTCCACTATTAGGAAACAACATGTTCCTGGCGCACCAATTTTCGTCATCCGTGGCGCACATGGGGTGCGCCACTAAACACGTGTCACGACTAACTTTTAGTTGTGGCGCACTAGGTGGTGCGCCACGAGTACGAAAAGTTAGCCATGGCGCACTAGGTGGTGCGCCACGGTAGGGGTATGATGTGCGCCACAGGTAAAAATTTCGAATAAAAAAAAGCGGGAGATCCGGATCTCGCTGCTGCTATCGTCGTTGTCACTGCTGTCATAAAAGGGTAGCCGACGCCCCTCGTCGGAGCGTTCATCGTCACACTGGTCGTTTTCGCCTCGTCGGAGAGGCCACCATCACCGCCCTGGTCATCACCGTGGTCACCGCTGAAGGAGGAAGCCGGAGAGAGGAGAAGGAGAAGGGAAGATAGGAGAAGAAGAAGGAGAAGAGGAGGAGAAGAAGAAGAAGAAGGAGAAAAGGAGGAGGAGCAGAAGAAGGAGAAGAGGAGGAGAAGGATAAGGAGAAGAGGAGGAGAAGAAGAAGGAGAAGGAGAGAAGAGGAGAAGGAAGAGAATGGGAGGGGAAGGTGGATGGGAGGGGAAGGAAAATGGAAAGGAGGTGGTAGGTGGCCAGGTCGGTTCGAATTTCGAATCCCGTCATCACTTAGCCGTGGCGCACCACCATGAGGTGCGCCACGGGAAAGTCGTCAAGTTTTTTTAAGGGAAAAATATTATTTTTCAAATATCTTTTTATTCTTTTCGAATTTTGAGATTATAAAAAAGGGTAAACGATCTCCGACGGTTGCCATTGGATAGGAAATTTCATGCTCATCATTTTGATATATTATAGATTTTTTCGACATCGTATGCAAAAGTTATGGCCATTTTAGTGTGTCATAACCTTTTTTTGCAAAAAAGTCAAAATTCATATTGATAATTTTCATACAAACTAGATCACATAACCTACCTATATCTGAAAGGATTTTAATTTTTGAAGTGTTTACCATTTTTTATTTTTTGTAAAACTAAAAAGGCGATCCCGGAGGTGGAGTTGAAATTTCCCACACTTAGCCCCACATGGTGGTGCGCCACGGGTAGAGAACTTATATGTGGCGCATCACATCACGGCTAAGTGGGTGTTGCCCTTGGCTGGATGGCTCACACTTAGTTGTGGCGCACCTCGGAGCCCATGCACCACGGCTAAGTGACATACCCGTGGGGCACCACCTAGTATGTGCGCCACGAGTATGCGAATTAACTATAGCTGTTTTCCTAGTAGTGGTCACTCCCCCCACCCCCGGACCGCTGCCACCAGCGGGCTTGGTGTGTTTGCCAACCACTTTTTTAAGCAAACCGGCAACATTGTAGATGATCCTAGTTGTGACCATGGCCTATTCGACATGTAGATCACCATGGATAGCTCGGATGAGTTATTTTACAAGCATTTAATCGATACAAAGGATGATTCATCCTCCGATGATGATACCAAGATCATCGTGGCGATGGCCCCAGTCATTGGGTAGATCCAAGACGATGCGGTGCCACAGTACAGGGGCTCTGTGAAGGGTCGGGCGCCCGCGTTGGACCGGAGACGGGACACTGACCACGTCTAGTTGTAAAACGACTACTTACACCACACCAATGCGCTGTACACTCCGACTCAGTTTCGGAGGCGGTTTCGGATGAGGAGGCAAGTTTTCATGAGGATTCTTCAAGGAGTGAGGCATCATGCGACTATTTCAAGTTGAAGAAAGATGCAACTGGTAAGCTTGGCTTTACTTCCTACCAAAAATACACATCTGCAATTAGGATGCTAGCCTATGGAGTTTCCGGTGATCTTGTTGACAAGTACATGTGCATGAGAGATGCCACATCCCTCGAGCCCATGTATAGGTTTTGACGCGCAATTGTTGTTGTGTTTGGCGATGTGTACTTGAGGCAGCCAACAATGGCGGACACTGCCTGTCTCTTGTATATCAACGAGGTAAGAGTGTTTCCTAGCATGCTTGGTAGCATAGATTGCATGCACTGGGAGTGGAAGAATTGTCCAGTTGGTTGGCAGGGACAATTCAAAGGTCATTCTACCGGGTGCATGGTCATACTTGAGGCAGTTGCATGAAAGGATCTTTGAATTTGGCACTTTTTTTGGCATGGCTGGTTCTGCCAACGATATCAATGTGTTCCATCACTCTCCAGTGTTTTCTAGGCTTGCAGAAGGCAATGCTCCTGAGGTCCACTTTCTAGCAAACAACCAAAACTACAATAAGGTATCTAGCCGATAGTATCTATCCTGAGTGGTCCACATTTTGAAGACAATCCGCTAACCCGAGAACGAGGCTAAGCGCGGGTTTGCCAAAGAATAGGAGGCATGTAGGAAGGATGTGGCGAGTATTTGGAGTGTTGCAAGCTCACTGGGCCATTGTTCGGTACCCTACAAAAACATGGAGTGGGAAGAGGATGAACGAGGTGACGATTGCTTGCGTGATCATGCACAATATGATTGTGGAGGATAAGCGCAATGATATGCTTTTTTGATCTAGACTGGGAGTTCCGTGGAGAGTTGGTTGAACCGTACCCTGGGCCGACAGCATTCCAACAATTTCTCCATACCCACAATGAAATTCGTGATCGAGCAACCCACAATGCACTCCAAGAAGATCTCCTCAAGCACATCTGGATGCATCTAGGACACCAATAGTTTTATTGTTGTTGTGTTGGATTACTCAATATGTACAATTATTTTTATTGTGACAATTCTTGCGTGGACAACTTTATATTATGTAAGAACTTTGTGTTAATTGTTTTTTTTTCTTTTAAAAATGGTCGTCTTCGAGGAAAAAACTATGAAAATGGCCTCAAAACTGTGTAAAATGGCCTCTGCGACCACGCACGTGCAGATCCCAGGCCGAGTTGGCGGGAGTGACCGATTTGGCGGGAGAAATGCTCCTCCGTTGGGCGCACACGTGGACATGGCCATACACTGCGCCTACGGACTGGCCCAAACGGACCGAATTGGGCCGATTCGATGTCCAATTTGCGGCCTGCTGCTAGGATGCTCTTAGGCTCTCACCTAGGATCGATCAAGCGGCGGACAGCTAGTCTAGTACTCAACAATTTGACTCCATGTGAAGGGAAGGAAGTCGCGGGCTGAGAAATCAGTCGGTGGCTGTTGTTTTGCACAGGTAAAGGCCTCAAAGGACATAGAGTCAGCATTTAAACGACAGTGGGTGAACAATTACAAAAAAGACCTCCTAAATATAGAAAAAACAACTAGGTCCTTAACTTTTACATAGAATACCCCAAAGAAGATCACACAAATGTGATTGAGACCAACTTCGGCGCCGACGAACGGAGACCTCTAGGCGCGGCCACCACTGCTTCCACCAGGGACACAACCACTTTGGGAAGCAGCAACGATGATCGTCTCGCCAAGATCCAGGATGATCCTACAGTCAAGGAGGAAGAATAGGCTCGGGCTACACAAGCCGAGCACAGCAGGGCCACTCCTCTGGCCACGCGCACCATCGTCGTCGTTGAGAAACTGCTACAGATGGCGCATACCCTAGAGACCCTCGGCGCCACCTCCAGGAACCAGCAGCCACGCGGCGGCCGTCCTCCTCTTCCTCGCCACCATGGTCGGCTCCGGCTCCGGCCATCGAAGCTCAGGAACAGCGTGGTGAGACCCTAGTCCCTAGATCTGGCTGCAAAGATCTGGGGGAAGACCAGCCCACGCGCAAGACACCCACAACTAGAAAACAAGCCAAAAACTAACCCTATCTACCCCGGCGCCACTCCCTATCCAACTCCGGCCGGCTACTCTGATGGAGAGGACCAGGGGGAGGCCTGACACGGAGGCACCCTCTCAGGAACTCTAGCGGAGCGAGAGCGGGAAGGGGGAAATGAGAGCCTCATGTTACCTCGGCGGCTGCAGGAAAATTGGCAACAGGAGGCGAGCAGAGCGGACGAAGGTTTTTTCTCTTTTTCAAATGTCACCTAGGGTAAAGATTGGCTATGGTTTTTGAAAGAAATATTAACATCTACGATGCCAAACAAATATCGTGAGGTACATCATGAGTTATGTTGTTATATGAATATCTATATATAGCACTGTAGTGGTTTGCAGTTTTTTGTTTCTGGTAAAAGCTTGGAATTTTTCTGACTTGTAGGCCTCGTTCTGATGAACGGAGGGATTGCTGAGAAACTTCCTCCTCGAATCTTGTGTTTGGATGTACCTTTCCGTGTGTTAGTTTGTATATGCAGGAAAGAAACGAATGTACTAGTAGTACATAGTAACACTGAGACCAAGTACAATAAGATGACGTAAGCATGTTATAGGAGATTAAATAAAATAAACTTGCTTAGTTGGAGGAGAGATGAAGAGAGAAGCGAAGTGGGCTTTTGGCTGAGGCCGCTACATCATGTGCTCTTAGGCATTATATGAGAGTAAAAGGTGAGTCGTATATTAGTTAACGTAATATTTAAAAAAAAACTGGTGAAATTTCATTTAAATGGAGGAAAGGTTCTTATTACAATCCAACAAAGACAGCTACAACGCGGGCGGGGGGGCAGTACCTTGTAAAACACCAACACTACACTCAACACGACAAAGTCTAGCTAACTCATGAGCCGGTCGGTTGTCTTCTCTTGAAATTTTTCGAAAGCGAAAACTTGGAAAATAAGCGACGAGGCTAGGAACGATCCATCTCAGCCGCGCAGACCTTTTTTTATCAAATTTGCACAGTCACTTTCAATGATTATGCCACTAGCCAGCAAAGGAATATAAAATTTGATGCCCTTCAAACATGCCATCGCTTCAGCCATTTCAGCAGTTGCACATTTCGAAACCATACCCCAGGAAGAGCAATGGACTTGTCTATTATGGTCACGGATGAGAGCGCCCTAGGAAGCAACATTAGTTTCTTTGATGTAACTTGCATCTACGCTTAAACATAGCCAATTAGCATCAGGAGGTTTCCATTGAGAGCCCTTTGCAGGACTTGGGCTATCACTCTGAATCTCTTGTAATTCAACAATTGGTCTCTTACCTTTGACATCAACAGGTAAGATTCCTTCTTTTATATTTGACAAAGAACTTAAGTAATTATTCAGAAACTGGGATGAGTGAGCAATACCCGCTTTGCCATCTCCAAAAATGATATTGTTTCTTAGATGCCACGCCCGCGACCAGAGCATCATCAGTTTCGCTCTCATTTCTGAATTAACGTTGTTCAGAATTCTTAATGTCCATTCTTCTCCTGAATCCTGAAGTTCCTTTTCACCTGGTATATCCCAAACATTCCTTAAGTTTTGTCGCAGCGCTACTGATTTAGTGCAGCGTATGGTTGCATGATATCCATCTTCAGGTTCTCTCCCACAAATAGAACAAGTCGGATCCAGTGTCATGTTTCAAGTCGGATCCAGTGTCATGTTTCTACAATGTTTCTGCAACATCTGCTTTTCTGTACTGCCAGTGCTTCCGTAGCTAATCTCCAAGTGAAAATTCTAATTTTTTGTGGGACTTTCGTCTTCCAGATCACATCCCAGATTGGCCGATCACCATCAGGCTTGTTGCTTTGTTGCCCAAAACAGAGATTTGTAGCGTTTTGGAGAAGAGCCAGTCTGTATGCACTACGAACACTGAAAATTCCTATCGTTTCGTAGTGCCATGCTATGTAGTCTTCACCATTTGATTGAGGTATACGGATACGAAGTATTTCTCCAGTGTCATAATGAGGGAACATGGATCTGATTAACTCCTCTCTCCACTGTCTTGTGCTTGGGTCAATTAAGTCTGACACCCACCTGTGGCGTCCAGCATGAGCCCTGGTGTTAGCTTTCAGGTTACCTCTAGGGATCCAGTTGTCACGTCAAATTCTGATTTTGGCCCATTTTGTACTCTCCAGATAACCCCACTTTTTAGTAATTCAAGTACAAAGCAAATTCCTTGACAACCTAGTGAAGAATTTTGAGGAAAGGACATGTCAGTAAGTTCTCCTTGGGGATAATATCTTGCCTTAAGCAGACGGGCACACAGGCTGTTTGGAAAAGCCAACAAACGCAAGGCTTGTCTAGCTAAGAGGGCTTGGTTGAACAGTCTAAGATTTTTAAAACCCATTCCCCCATAGTGTTTTGGGATTGTAATTTTATCCCAAGCCCTCCAATGGGTTTTTTGACGATCCAGTTCATCCCCCCACCATAAGTTGTGTATGATTTGCTCTAACTCATCACACAAGCCAACAGAGAATTTGAAGACGCTAATTGCATAGGAGGGAATTGCCTATATCAAAGATTTGAAAAACTCTTCCTTTGCGCCCGAGGACATATACTTTTCTTCCCAGTCGTTCATTCCTTTGGACGCTCTATCTTTTGTCGGCTGGAATTGGCCATTCTTCATTCTGCCTCCTGGAATCAGAAGCCCCAAATACTTTTCTTCAAAATCAGCCTTAGCAATATTCAGTATAGCCATTGTTGTTGCCCCATCATCTTCTGTAACTTTATTTCCAAGAAGGATAGAGCATTTTGTAGGACTAAGTTGTTGGCTAGTGCATTTTTTATAGTTCTCCAGAATACCTTTCACTCTGGAGGCTTGATCCTGGTTTGCTTCGAAGAATAAGAGGCTATCGTCGGCAAACAAGAGGTGGGATATACCAGGAGCTCTTCTGCAAATTTTCAGGTCCCTTAAACTGTTATCCTCAATCTCCTTTTTTATCAATGATGACAGACCATCTCCAACAAGTAGAAAGAGATATGGCGATAAGGGGTTGCCTTGCCTTAGACCCCTAGTGGGGGTAAAGCTTTCCAATATCTCACCATTTAATCGGACGGAGTATTTTACAGAGGTCACACATTTCATTATCCACCGGATCCAAACTTTAGCGAAACCAAGATTTCACATCGCACCTTCAAGAAAGACCCAATCAACACGGTCGTATGCTTTTGCTAGGTCAAGTTTATAGGCACAAAACTTTCCCCTTCTATTGGCATTCTTCTGAATAGTGTCGATACACTCAAACACAATAAGTGCGTTATCCATAATCATCCTTCCCGGGATAAACCACTTTGCGTAGGAGAGATAATGTCATCAAGAAGTGGCCTTAGTCTGTTGGCAATGCATTTAGATATAATCTTATTGATAACATTGCAAAGGCTTATGGGCCCATAATCTTCTAAGCTATAAGCCTCTTTTGTTTTCGGGATAAGGACGATTGCTGTGTCATTTATACCATCACGCATTTCTCCGGTTTGAAAGAAAACTCTGACTGCACAAATGATTTCTTCTTTTAGGAGTCCCCAATTTCTTTGGAAGAAGTGTGCAGGGTAACCATTAGGACCAGGAGCTTTCATCGGGCCAATCTGAAAAAGTGCATTACCAATTTCTTCTTCTGTAAACTCACTACAGAGCTTTTCATTTGTTTCTGTATTGATCCTATTTTGTAACAGGTTTAGAATTTCCCCAGGCTCAACTAAATCATCTTTGCTCTACAAATTCTTAAAGTATTCTATTGTCATTTCCTTTATCTCCCATGTGTCTTGAGTCACAACACCAATGGGCTTTGTTAGCTTGATAATATTGTTTTTCTTTGCTCGCCAAGTTGCTTTTCTATGAAAATAACTCGTGTTCTGGTCCCCAGATTTCAGCCAATCAACACGGGATCTTTGTTTCCACATTAGTTCCTCTTTTGCTAGCATTTCATCAATTTCACGAGATAATCTCTTCTTCTCCCTCATGCTGGAATCATCTTGGTACATAGAAACAGCCCCAAGTTTCTTGCACAGTTTCTGAATTTTCCTGGACACTGACCCAATAGTTCTTTTGCTCTAGCCTTGGAGTGTATCCATGATGCCATCAAGCTTCTTTCCCACATCTTCAAGGTTACGAGCTTTCTGTTGGCCTTTCCAAGCACTTTCAATTTCCTCTCCCAACGAGATCTCCCTTTCCTAGTACATCCCGTATTTCCTGCATCGATTTGGAAAATTTACAGCAGTATCTTGCGCATACTACTATTATGTTGACTATATATGACATTGGCATGACTTATAGCCAGCGGCATGCTCTTCTATTGTTCTTGCTCTGACAGAATCCTAGGGAATCTCTAGCAGGCTGACCCAAAAGGTCATGTCGTGTTCGAACCGGTCTGCGAGGATGGGCTGCAGCATGGCCCAATGGGGTGACCCAAACATACCGACTCGCGCGGACCGACCCATCCATGCACCAAATTTGGATCATTGTTGCATCGCTTCAGACAACACGTGCATCATCACTTTCACCTTGGTGACCCCTCCCGCTAGTGGCACACAAACCACCTCCTTCCCCCTCCAAAAAACCTCTCCCAAAATTTGGCTGGTGGGAGCGGAAGCGGAAGTGATGGATCCCGCCGCCACGACCGTTGTTGCGCCTGCCGCCGGCCACGTCGCCAAGAAGCAGGCCAAGCCGAAGAAGATGGCGAAGGATATGATGGCAGAGGAGCAGCGGGTCGAGTCAGATAAGCGTGCAAACCGAAGAGAAGCCGCCAAAAATCGCTTGCCCGCTGCCCAGCTCGATGTGGAGCGGTGGAAAGAGAACGACCACATCCTCGCTGTGCAGGCCACGGCCAACACCGAGGCTTTGGCCGACAAATCTTCCAAGTGCGTCATCGTGATGTTGAAGCATGAGGCGCTCAACGTCGCGTTCGGCGCTGATGTTGCCCTATCTGGCCAGGCCATGGCCAGCACGTTGTCGACCATCTCGGTCACGTCGACACCGATAAGTTGGTCACCTCTTCAACCTAGGAAACCAGGACCACAAACGTCGTCGCCAGGCAACCACGCAAGAAATGGCGGCGCGCTCTCCCGGATCATCGATCCCTGGTCGATGTCGAAAAACAGAGACAAATGGTTATGTCATCAACCTCAACCGAATGATGGCTCAGTGTTGATGTACAGCTCGTTGGGAACCCCAAGAGGAAGGTATGATGAGCACAGCAGCAAGTTTCTCTCAGTTATGAAACCAAGGTTTAATCGAACCAGTAGGAGCAAGGAAACACCCCAAAGGTGTTGCTAGCTGAGCCTTGGCAGGGTGCACTACCAGTGCTAGTAGCAACGTAGAGACCTGCACAACACAACCACAGAACTCTGTCCCCAACTTGCGATGAGGTTGTCAATCTCACCGTGTTTTGCTGAAAACAAAGGATTAAACGTATCGAATGGAAGGAAGTAATAGTTTGCAGAAAGTAAACACAAAGCAGTAAATAGTTTATAGATTGTACGTAAATAAAAGGACCGGGATCCATAGTTCACTAGAGGTGGCTCTCCTTAAGATAGATAACATGCTAGGTGAACAAATTACAACGGGGCAATTGACAAACATCGAGAAAGCAATACATGCATATACTAATCATCTTGACTCCTTTGAGACTTGATTGGGCATTACAATATTATACATAGACCGCCATCCAACTGCATCTATGACTAATAATCCACCTTCAGGTTATCATCCGAACCCCCTCCAGTATTAAGTTGCAAGCAATAGATTATTGCTTTATGAATTGCATGTAAAGTAAACAATATGAATGTTCTATGAACAAAGGATTGTTGTTTTCTCCCTAGTAGCAACAGCACATCTAGTACCTTAGAGATTTCTGTCACTTCCATAGATTACCAGAGGCATGAACCCACTATCGAGCATAAATACTAACTCCTGGAGTTGCTAGCATATACTTGGCCAAAATAGCTACTAACAACGGAAAGCATGCAAGATCACAAATAACGAAGACATGATAGAATCAATAATCAATCTGAAATGGCATCTCAATATCCATCGGATCCCCGCAAACACAACATGCAGAATTACAAATAGATGATCTTGATCATGAACGGAGCTCACAAGATCTAAACATGAAAGCACAAAGGAGGAGAACCAGCCATCTAGCTACTACATGGATCTGTAGTCCAAGGATGAACTACTCAAGCATCACACCGGAGGCTTGCATGGTGATAAAGAAGACCTCCAGGGTGAATTCCCATCTCTGGCAGGGTGCCGAGAAGAGCTTCAGATCTCTCCCGATCTAGGGATGGAGATGACGGCGGCTACAGACTCTTTCGTGGATTTTTGATCGGGTACTTAGGGTTTTCATCCCGTGGGCATCTTATAGGCGGAAGGAGAGGCCGAGGGGGTGCCTGGGCTGGCCGCACCACCCCCTAGTGCGGCCAGGTGGTGTGGTGGCCCCCTGGCTCCTCTCCGTCTCGTATTCTGGCATCTGATGACTTCCGGAAAAATACGCACTTTGACTTTTGTCCCGTCCAATTCCGAGAATATTCATTTTCTGACTTTTCTGGAACCAAAAATAGCAGAAAACAGGCAGCTGGCACTGTGGCTCTTGTTAATAGGTTAGTCCAAGAAATTATACGAAAAGTACTCCAAAGTGTGGGCAAAACACAAGAAAGTGGATAAAACCAAGCATGGAACATCAAAAATTATAGATACATTTGCAATGTATCACCGAACTCCCAAGGCCACAGACACAACACTGGTGGCACCGAAGAAGCGATGACACAACCCCGGTGGTGCTGAAGAAGTTGTTGGCATTGCCTCTGATGCACCCATGAGGTTGGGGGCGAGCTGCCGGATCGAGCTGTGGGAATCGCCTCGGGCGCATCCAGGAGGTTGGGGAAAGCTAGTGGACGTGCCGACGTTTCCATAGAGCTGATATCTGGCTCTCCTCAACTTGCGTAGCCATAGTGGCCCAAGTGGATACGATGATGCTAGCGATGTCATGGGGAGTGGCCTGGCCCGACAACATGACATGGATTGGTTCCGGTGTGCTCGACAGTTGGCGGATATACTGGTGACGCATGCAGATGGATCTCCTGTATAACTATGCATGTGTCGACAGATGGACCTGTACAAGTGTACGCGTGCGAATTTCCAATCATTGTCACTTTAAATATGTAAAATGTGGATCTAGCAGCGAGCTCCTACTTAATTAATATAATAGGAAAGTATGGGCGGAAGACGACAGTTTTTTTAAATGCTAAGCAACATACCCGTCGGCGCACAGCTGGTTCGTAGAGGTATAGCTAGCGTCGGCGCACATATGCTCTTCGTTGGTGCTAAATAGGGTTGTGCGCTAGCGGTGATGCTTTACCACTGGTGGGGTGATCGGCCGCGCGCAGCCACGTGCACTGGCGGTAGCCTGTTTCCTAGTAGTGGGAGACCCAACAAGATGCCTGCGACTGCGGATGAGCCATCGTGTGAAAAAATGTACCATCCATGAGGGGGGTCACGGCCGTGGCATTAGCCGCATCACTTGCCTCGTCAATTGTCGAGGGCAAGAAGATGAGCCAAAGGACCACGAGCTACACCTTGAAAGAAGACAAGATCCTATACCAAGCTTGGATGGAGATTTCACAAGATCTCCTATGCTGTACCAGGATGAGGGGATATGTCTTTTGGGGAAAAAGTAGGCAATTTCTTCCATGAGCATAGGAAGTTCGCGTCAAGCCCCTTCTTGAGCGATCAAAATGATCTCTCCATTTCCAAGAGATGGGGTAGTATCCATGCCAAGTGTAGCAAGTTTCAAGGTTCATTCGAGATGGTGAAGGAAAGGGCAATAAGCGGGTTCACGACGGTTGACATGGTAAAACTTCTTCCTCTCTTGTCGACTTACCTTGCATATGCATCAAGCCATTGTTGTCATCCATATGTATATGTTATTAAATCATTGGAACACTTCAAAGTGGCCAATGACAACAAGGATTCACATTGAGCCATTGGTCGATGTTGACCAAGGACACAAAAATTGGAAAGTTAGCTATGCCCTTTGGCGAGAACTTCATGCGAAGAAGAAGCGCAATGGAAAGGGCAATGCGTCAACGTACGGTGTCATCGACCTTAATGAAAATGGTGAATGCCTTGGCAACCCAGCAGGCGACGGCCTGGCATATGATGTCTGTGCTCACTAGCCTGCAGGACACAAGGCTAACATCGCCCGTCAAGTTGGTGCGTTGGCATTCCAAGAGACCATCAGGAAATTCCTGGGTAAGAAGGAATAGATGCGGCACAAAGAGAAAGAGGCCACCGCTACGAACTTTATTGATCTCCAAATGAGATCTATTGTGGTGGATAAGGCCAATGCCAAGGCTAGCCTCATGGAGGACGATGCCAAGATCAAACTCTTGGAGGCCAAAGCCAAGGTGATGGATGAGAAGAACAAGATCATGCTCAGCGACTTGTACAACATCTCCGACCCTAACCAAGGGGCTTGGATCGAGAAGAAACAAGAGAGCATCCGGTCTCGCGATGCTCGAAAGGCAATAATGGCATAGATGATTGCCATTTGGGAGAAACTTGCTACTACTTTATAGCGAAATTGTACGATATTTGTTATCTTTTGGACATAAAGGATAAACTGGCCACTTGTTGGCGATGTCCGGAGGGTAATGGCAGATGTTTGTCACTTTATTTGCTTGCCACTTTATATGTTTGTCTATGCCTACATGTAGAAAAATTGGCCAAATGGGCCGCGCTAGTCAAAATAGCAACTGCAAACCGGATGGGTCTCGGCGCTAGGCATTACTAGTCAGGTAGGTCGGACCGCGAACCAAATTCTACGGGTTAAACCATCCGGACCGAATCTGTCATCGATTTGGGTCGGGCCGCTGATGGATCGAAAATACATTAACCAGAGATTGCAAGCGATATGATGGAGAAAGGCCATGCCGGCGTCCAATGTGTGGGTTCAGCCTGGACCAGCCAGCTAGCAGGCAGTGGGAGTGTGTTAGGAGGATAAGTGGCGGACGTGCGCGCGCTCATGCAGCAAAGCGTGTGAGCGCGGGTGTGGATAAGGCTGGCCGCCATGAAGATGCTGCCGGTAAGGGTAACGTCCAACGGCGGCGACCACACGCTGACGATCCAACTAGGCGAAAGCGACGGCCCTCGTTTCGTTATCAATCCCAATCCGATCGAACCACAGATCCCAGTCGACTCGCCCACCTTTTTTTTCATTGTTTTTTTTAGCGGACCTCTTTTTCATTGACGATGATGAGGAGGAGACTTAGAAGTTGTAGGGATCATATATAGGCCCAACACCCACGAGGCCGGCCTACACTCTGTGCTGCGTTTGCTTGCCGGCCCTGAGGACTCGGGACGACGTGGGCCAGCCCAGGTTCATTTTTCAATCTTTTACGATAATAATAATAAATAAACCAAAGTAAAATAAGTAGTAAGGTTCCTTCGTTTTAATTTGATTGAGCAACATAAATATAAATTCGTGCGCCTAGTACTAGTAACAATGCTCCCGGTATGATCGTCACTACACACGATGCTTAACTTAATTTCAGCATGCACGATCCCTCTACAATATGCATGCACGGCACGGCCATGCCAATCGAGGACTCTTAAGTTTTTTTTTGAAACGAATGTATGTAAATCACTTTTGGTGTGTAGTACATGCAGTTTTTTTGCACTGGCGGAACGCCTTCTGTTTTCTAGTGTCAGTCAAGCACATACTATGAGATTGACACTAGAAAACAGAAGGCGTTCCGCTCATAGTATGTGCTTGATTGGCACTAGAAAACAGAAGGCGTTCCGCCAGTGCAGGGCTACCACACTGGCTCTCCTTTCCCCACCCCCCTCACGCGTCCCCTAACTCCCGCTTGAGAGTCGTCCCCGTCGCCCCGGGCCAATCCGAAGCTCCTCTCGGCGGCGATGCCGGCCGGAGGATGCCAAGGAGCGGCGCCGGATCTAGTAGTTTAGGTCTTAGGATTAGTTTTAGCAGTTGTTGTCCCTCAGTGGCGTTTTGGTGTAGGTTGCTGGATCCCATCGGCCGGATCTGGCGTGCCCGATGCTTCTTCTCCCTCGAGGCGCTGCTCCGGTGGCAAGGGCAGCGGCAAGATCGGAGTCTGAAGCTCGGCATCTCCAGGAATAAGGCTGTTCCCTGGAGGTCCTTCGCTCTGACGCTTCTCCACGGCGTCAGATGGTCGCCGGTGACCCTGTCCGTCGAGTCTCCATGGTGGAGTCTAGGCAACTACAGTGAATCCGGTGAGGCCTTCTTCAATAAGTGGATCGTGGAGGCTCCAGCTCGTCAATACCGCTATCTTCTTCGCCCACCTCCCCGAGTCCGTGGCAGGTTCTCTGGGTCTGACGGTGAGGCGTTTCTCTCCGTGTGGTGTTGGCAAGTTGTTTCTGCTCTGGCTTTATCTTCCTCTCTGTCTTCCCTCTTCGCCTCGAGTTCCATGGTGGAGATCGAGGAAGTGATTCACCGAGATGAAGCCCAGCTGGAGTGGATTTGGGGTCAAAGAACCTTTTTATCTGAGAGCTCATCTTCTGCGCTCAAGAAAGCGCCGAAATCCTTGGCCAAGATGGCCTCATCAACGTCGGTGTGCTCCGACAACCTATCAACCTCCATCGGGAGGCCCTTTTCGAGCCCTGTTGCTGAGAGCTTCGCCGGGCCGGAGGCATCATCCCCGTCTTCGTCCATGGCTGCAGAGTCAGAGCTCGTTGCTCCACAGTGAGGAAGAGAAAAGACTAGATTGTAATTCAAAATCCTTTAGCAAGGTCCTTTCTACAAATGCCAGGGGTCTATATGTTATTTTCCGATTCCATGGGACCCTTTGTAATAATCGTGTAACCCCACTGTTGTATTAATGAAAGGTTCTAGCCTCTTCTGGGGCGCTCCGCGTTTTAAAAAAAAAGATTATTCAATAGCTATGCGATGGGATGGGTCTGCCCCAGGCAGCGCCAAAATCATACTACCAGTAGGTTAGTTTTCCGATTTACCTTGGGGCTTGGGCCATCGACTGAATCTTGATGTGTTCTCTTGCTAGCCATCGGCTAGCTCTTCTTTTTATTACAAATAGACTACATACAAGTTCCTTAGTTTGTGAAATCAGGAAATCGCCACTGGCCATCGTTAGATCTTGCCAAAAAAAAAAATACAGACTTATATAGCAGTCCAAACAGTTTGCAGCGCGCCATATGGCAGTCCAAAAAATTAGTTTTCCCCTCTTGCTATGTAAATTCCTGTGTAAATAAAGAAATATGTTTTCAACCTTGCTATGTAAATTCCTGTGTAAATAAAGACTTATATAGCAATCCAAACAGTTTGCAGCCTCGTCGTCAACAAAGGGATGCACTTTCATCACCCGAGGTCATCATCGCCGACAACCATCTGCACCAACAACATCGCCACATCGTCGCCACTACCACCGATTGTGGTCATCGTCAATGCCAACAAGTTCTTCTCCACAAGCGACGCCGCGCTCATACAAGCGAAAAATACGGGTTTAATCCCCGAAATTGACTACCAATATAATTCAATCGCCATCGACAACTACCACTATCGTCTTCGTCCACCACGACCTTGCCGCCAGAGTCGCAGTCTAATTTTTATTTGCACAAGTTTGTGCTCAATTTTTCTTCTTACAGCCACTTTGTCTACTCCGACACGGCGAACAACTTCTACACCGACCGTTTATGGAAAAATTTCTTTGCTCCTCAATCCAGCTCTGGCACGCATGGCTCATGATGGTCCCTGTCTTTGCACGTCCGATATTGGCAACACCGACGCGTGCCTTAATCCCCGACACGCTCCCGAGTCTAGCAAGCTCAACATTACGGGTCGAGCTACTTCGACCCAAACTACGTCTACCTCAATTACTACGGCGAATTCTCCAGGCTCAACGCTGACATCAACCACAACACAACAACGTCATCGACTTCATCAACGGCGACAACTTTCACAATGGCACCATCGACCACAACTACAGCGCCCTCACTCCCGGCTACATCGAGATCGGCTTATTCTCTAGACAGACCGTCCGCGTCACTACCGATCCGACTGCGGGGGGGTGTTGGAGTATGTTACGGCTAGACATATTTGATAGTTTAAGATTGTAATCTAAGTCTATCTCTATTAGTCTTCTTGTCCCCCAAGTCTTCTAGTACTATGTAAATAGCCTAAGGGCTCACGATGTAATTACCTCTTGCAATATCAATATA
Source organism: Avena eriantha (assembly GCA_910589775.1). Classification (NCBI taxonomy): domain Eukaryota; kingdom Viridiplantae; phylum Streptophyta; class Magnoliopsida; order Poales; family Poaceae; genus Avena; species Avena eriantha. Next base: position 6,071,767 of record OU342741.1, on the reverse strand, counting down.
ATCTATACTTCTGCAATCTATCAAACTCCACCAGCCCCGCCGCCTCAGATCCACCGGCATCGGCCCTGGCCGCCGCTGCCCTGCCATCACCGCTCGGGATCTAAGGGCAGGCCGCCGCCGCCCATCGATCCTAGTCGCCGCCGCAATCTGGTAGCACGTGGGGGCGCGAGGACGGAGACCGCCACCACCACGCCGCAGGGGCTTTGCCCAACGGCGTGAGCCGGCGGAGGCGGAAGGAGATGAGCTCGAGGGAGGGAGCTGGGAGACGGCGGCGTGGTTGCTGCCTGGTGTGGCCCGGCGGCTTCCGCACGGGGTCGAGGGTGTTTTTTCTTTGTAGGTTCTTCCTGCGAGGTGGATATTCAGCCACTCAGCTACCCATAAAGACATCAAGATCACCAAATCTTTTTCCTCCTCCGCAAGTTTATACCACCACTTAAGGAAAATGGGCAGACGAAGGCAATAACCTTGCTCACAAAAGCTCAAAGGTGCGGTTGTTGAAGAAGATGGCACTGCCGCCGACGATGTTGAAGCTATGCGGATGTACAGAAATAAGAACCAACCCATCGTTTCGTGCAGACTGGTGAGAAAATAATTCACAACGCTCCTTAATAAGTAGTGCCAGTCCAAGTGGCTCCAAGACGGGACCGAAGTCGGAGAACATTTATTCGAGATAGCCACTGCCATCACCGAGTCGCAACACCAATTTCTAACCACGGAGATCTTCATACATATTGGACGAGAGATGGGTAATTTACAAGCATATATATGTTCGATAAGTATCTAGATGCATATCTTTGTTCTTCAAATTTTTTATAAGAGAATATATTAATATCGCGGAGATACCAATTAAATCGGACCACTCCAACAACAAAACATCATAAAAACACTATGGATGCACACAACCAAAAAAATGAAAAGAAGAAGGAAATAAATTGAAATATCCTGCTATAGCTGCAGCACAAACCACCGCCAAGACAACACCCAAGGTTCAACTTTCCCAAACGATGCCTCAAAAAAGGAAAATGGTGCACAAGGATCGTCATCACTTGATCATAGATCTTAGGTATTCACCATGCATAAAGTATGCACTCTCAAACAATACATGCAACAAAGTCATTGTCAGACACGACCAGCTGAGGTTAGACCTTGCGTTTACACCCTGAAAAATAAGATTCTATACTCCTCTTGTACTATCGTCTCCACTTGCCGATACTGCTGCTATGAGTCATGAATCACCAAGCATAGTCCCAATACTCGGTTCACAATTACTAGAGCTCATACCTCAGCCATCATGACATTCTCCGCCACTGTCTTCACCATGGAAATTGAAAACCAACAAATCCAATAATGTCAACGGGCAACGAAGCTTCATGTCATCCCCTCCTAGAGCCGTTCAGGCTGAAATAGAGACGCACACTGCCAAATTCCGTGCGATCCAGCAATCAACAGGCATCAATCTCCCAATGGAGATCTCCGACGGAGCTTTATGGAACTCGCCAACGACCAACTCAATGAGAGAAGGCATAAAGTAGAACCCCGTTTTGCGTGGGAAGACCCTAGTGTCCCCTCCTTTATTCAGGTCAAGCCAGCAGCCCTCATGCCACACAACTGATAGCCATGCCCGCATGAGTGTGTTGGCGAGCGGTGAGAAAGGGTGCCCGATGCCATTAACGATGAGACACACCTCTCACATGAGCGACACCACCTGTCATTTATAGACTCAGCAGTACAACATCTATCAGCGCTCCAGCCATGCTCACTCACAGAATCGTCGTCGACGATAGCTTCCTCGATACCAGGAGCCATTTAAGGCCATGCCTGGTGCTGAGTGCTCCCAACTGCTCTGAACCGATCGTTGAGAGCTGGTTGAGGTTTGGAGATCGCCTCTCGTGTCTCGTGTCTCCCAGTGGACACGCAGGGGCAGTTTTCAGTTTCCTTTCCATCTAAATGGGCACTTAATGCATGATGATTTGAATATGATAAAAAAATACATCCAAAACCCATCAACACTACATGAACAACTAAACATGACCTTGAGAATGCACAAAACAAAAAATTATTGCAAAACATAGATAGGAAAACGTGTTAGCCAATACACAAATAACGATCTTCAACTTCTTAACAACATTTAGACGGCGAGCTTGTCCTCTAAAGCAACATATGTGCACCAACATAATCGCCGAACCGAGGCACTGAAGTCGAGATCATGGGTTTTCACTAGAAACTGCATGTGTACTAATCAACTACAAACAAGTGGCCTCATCGGGCGGAAATTCAGTTCAATTCACGCGTGCATATGAACCCATTGTTAGAAAGGACATTTCAAAATGTCAAAATATTAGAAAAAATATATGCATGTACATCTAGATATTATATTTTCGTACGCAATTTTTCGCGGAAAAAAACAAAAAAATTGTGTCCATATAAAAAAGATAAATTTTGGTGCTTCAACATGACTATTCATGGATTTTTTTTTTTAGACAAGCTACATAAAATCTTCATTTTTTTCCTAAAAAACTTGTGAATGAACATAGAATGTTTAGATGTACACATGCGGAATTTTCGGTTTTTTTTACATTCAAGATTTTTTTTATGCATTATTTGTAATATATTCATCCGCACCCGTGAGCCAAAATACCACCTCTCCTCATCGGGCAGAAACTAAATTAAGAAAAGAAAGAAAAGAATATGCAATGAAGCGATCATTATCCTTTTGCATAAAGTTTATGCAAACCCAAGATGCTCCTTTATCCTTTAATTTGTTATCATCTACTCCAAAACATCACCTCGCTTTATCCACACACAAAAAAGTTAAACCAGAAATTAACAGTGATGCTAATTTCATAGAAGCTTTGCAAGCATATACTCTAGCTATTGTGGTACTTTTTTAGAACGTCCATAAGCAAGTATATGTATAGTCGAAAATAGAGCATGTATTTCTTCATATCTTTCTATTCTTAGGTAGCCACTTTTGGTTTACTAGACATATACTCCCTCCGTTTCAAAATATGGATGTTTTAGCTTTGTGAAAGAAGTGTATTTAGACACTTTTTAGTGAGTAGCTAGGTTCATCTAAACTTGGAGTGAACCTACACACTAAAAGTGGTCTAGATACACTTGTTTCGCATAGCTAAAACATCTTATATTTTAAAAAGGAGGGAGTACGTGTGGATGCTCTACATGTTTGAAATAAATTTTCTAGAATCAATTGTAATAGCTGGGGTGGGAAAAAAAAAGAAACGCAAAGGCAGAAGGCTGATGATGAAATCATCTTCGCAAGGATCTTTGTACACCCACCGTCAGCAGCTCATAATTCAGGCCGAAAGCTTTCATGCAAAAATACCATCGGTCTCTCCCATATTAAGGACCGACCAAACTAACCCTTTCGAAACTGGGAAGCCCGGCCGTACAATAACATGTAATTAAGCTAATTTCTCGTACGCACCTGTACCTCGTGACTTATTTATTCCATGCTTCTAGTTCCGTTGGATTACCTACCTCCTGGTGGATCCATGGCATGGCAGCTTGAGCTCGAAGAAGAGAGATCGGGGGAGGCGCGCGAGCGGAGGATTCCAAAGGGATTGCACTGATATCTTGCACATATATACGGCGCATGGATCGATCCGTGGACGCACGCACGCGTACCTGGAGCTAGCAGCGGCGCTCGATTGGAGAAGAGATCAATGGGATCCCTTTGGAATTTCCCACTAGCTTCCCGGTATAGGTGGTAATCACTGATCGACATGGTCGAATTGCTCGTGTGGCTCGCCGATATTGCGCTCGCAATCTTCCATGGCAACTATCTATACTAGTAGGCTACCACAAACACGAGTGGAGAAGAGGTTTATAGTAATACCGTGGCAAATTGATACTATGTAGAGGAAGATTGAGAGGAAGAGGGAGAGAGAGTTGAAGAGGAGGGAGAAAACTAAAGAGAAAGGGGAAGATGTGCGTTGAAGTTGAGAGCTACAGGGCAGGAGATTGCTTTGTAGTAGCTGCTAGCCAGCGCAAGCAGCATCGTACGCCGGCCATAATTAGCTAGGCAGCGTCTCACCTCTCGCTCACTCACTGGCGACCGGCAAGCTCACACTTTGTACGTAAGGGGGACAGGGGTGGCCCCCCGGGGGGGGACATGGAGGGCCCACCACGGAGGATGCTAGTGTGCTAGTGTCGCGCTGGCCCGCCGCGAAATTACACATACGTCCTCCCGTAACAGTCTTGTACCGGTACACGGTCACGTGCTTGGTAGCCTGCAGCACTCCGGACGGTTGCGTTTTCGACGAAATTCAGCAAAGTAGCTTAGCTTGATTCTTCTCACTTAGCTTCATCCTGTCATGCATGGGGTACTGATTTGAAATGCTACTGTGCTTTATGTGCACGTCCATTCCACCGTGAAATTAATTGTCGTTAAATCGGATGTATCTAGACATGTTTTAGCGCTAGATACATTCGATTTAGTGACGATTAATATGTATTGGAGGGAGTAGTAGTTAATTTGACTATACAACATGCTAGCTAAGAGCATCTCCAGCCGCGCTCCCCAAGTAGGGTCCGGCAGTAGTGCCGGATCGCTCGCTTGGGGAGTGCCGGCACGAACCGACGGCTTTAGTGAGCAGCGCTCCCTAGCCGCGCTTTCTAAAGGTTCTAATAAACACCTATAGGAAACAGCCTATAGATAGATAAGATATTCAGTGGCGTATATGTGAAACCATGCGCCACAGATAAATATCAGTGGCGTACTAGAAAATATGCGCCACAGTAACCTGAAAATTTTGTGGCGCATTCTCTACAATATGCGCCACAGAAGATTGGTGGGACCCGCCAGCCGGGGTGGGTTGATCCAAGTTCTGTGACGCATAGCGAGATATGCGCCACAGAAGTTGCCTCTTCTATGGCGTATATTTTATTATGCGCCACAGAACATGGAGGAGGGCCCCACCATGGAATCTAATTTACCCAAGATCTGTGGCGCATTTTCTGATATGCGTCACAGATGTGTTTCACTTCTGTGGCGCATATCCCCACATGCGCCACAGAACATAGAGGAGGGCCCCACACAGGAAATCTAATTCACCCACTTCTGTGGCGCATATGGACTTATGCGCCACAGAAGATTCAGCATCTGTGGCGCATTTCCTCCATATGCGCCATAGATGAGGGCGTCCAGATCCATGTTAAAAAGGTGACAAAAGCTCTTATCTATCCACCACCACCCATTTCACATCTCTTCCTTTCTACCTCCTCCCAACTCGTTTTCCTCCTCCCTCACACCCCATTTTGCCCATAGTTTCTCCATTTTCTTGTAACTGAACCTACTTTAATCCATAGATTGGTAAGTGGAAGCTTCCCTTCAACTTCTAGATCTAAAAGTTCCTTACTTTTCTCTCTCACATCTCTATTTGTTTACTAATTTCCTCTCCACCAACTTGTAGATCTATTTGTCCACACTCTCTCATCGCGCGGTCTCGTCTCGCTATTATTGTGTCTACTAGGTGAGTACTTGGCCATGAACATGTAGTTGAAGCTTGTCGCACGGGCGGTGTGTGTGTGTGTGCGATCCATGGCGAGACGATGCTTGTGTGGTGCATGAATGTTTGCAATGGGAGGAAGTTTTTTGTTGCTTGCTTGTTGTTGTCCCGGCCGGTGTGGTTGCATGGATGTTTGCCGAAATGTTGATTCATTTCCATTTCGGCAAATTTTTGCACTACCCATATGTCCTAATTTTAGGAAAGGTCATGCCGAATTTTTTCCGGCTAGCATTCATGCATGTGTGTGTTCATATGGTGTGGTTCTCACCTATACTCTTTGTTTTGACCGCTCAGGCAACCATGGTCCTCACGATGAGCGAAGGTCGAATTGCTAGGTACAAGAAAGGCGCGAAAGAGGACATGATTCTGAACAACAAGACCATGATAAGATGTCCATGTCGAACATGCAAACTGCAGCGTTAGATCGACCCTGAATCTGGAAAATTGGAGGGTCACCTGCTCAGGCGCGGTTTCATGCGCGACCTCAATGAGGCGCCGGCAGGACATGGTGGCGGTCACGAAGACGTGGGCGGGCGAGAAGACAAAGAGTCTACCGGGCATGATCATCATGACAAAGGAGATGCCGGCGGGCATGATCAGCATGGAGAAGGAGATGGCGACGGGCATGATCATCATGAAGAAGGAGAAGACGCGAACACACAGACGCTGCTAACTTCGGTCTTGTAGGACCCTCATGTTCAAGAACTGCTCCTCAAGGAGACGAGCAACGACAAAGCTGCAGCCAGAGAGAAAGCCAAGCTAGCCCAAATGAAGGTAGACGGGATGACTCCATTGTATCCTGGGTGTCGCTCCGAGGATACACGTTTGAGTGTAACGCTCAAGGCTCTGGAGATGAAGGCCGAACACAAATGGACCGATGTGAGCTTCAACGCGAACATGGAATACTGGCACGACTGACTTCCTAAGGGGAACACATTGCCAACAAGTATCGAGGAGGCCAAGAAAATCGTGTGCCCTCTCGACCTACCACACATTAAATACCACGCATGCATCAATGATTACACACTTTATCAGATCGAGTACGCGGATAGAACCACATGTCCGGTGTGTGGCCAAGGATGGTACAAGAGAGGGAACAAGAAAGTTCCTCGAAAAGTGGTATGGTACTTTCCTATCACCCCTCGTCTGCAGCAATATTTCGTAGATCCTAAGGAAGCAAAGCTCATGCAATGGCACGCGGAAAGAGAGAAACCCGAAGATGATCCAGAGATGGGCAAGATCCTGCCACACCCTTCAGACGCTAGCCAGTGGAATGCATTAGACATCGAGTTCGAAGAGTTCGGGGGCGATGCAAGGAACGTCATGCTGGGTATGAGCACCGATGGACTCAATCCTTTTGGAAACCATAGTAGCACGCATAGCACCTGGCCCGTGTTTGTATGGCCGTACAACCTCCCCCCATGGCTATGCACGAAGCAAAGGTATGTACACATGAGCATTCTTATTCAGGGGCCGAAACAACCAGGTATCGATATGCATCTGTATCTCGGGCTATTGAGAGAGGAGTTAGCCAGCTTGTGGGAGACGCCGGCCCGTACGTGGGACGCCTACACTAAAGAATATTTCTATCTGAGAGCCGCATTGCTCACGACCGTGCAGGACTATCCTGGTTATGCATATGTATCGACCGAGGTGAACCACGGACACAATGCATGCGTCAAGTGCATGGATGAGACACCGCATCTCCAGCTACCAAGGGATCCCGGGTCTTCGAAAACCGTGTTCCAAGGTACTCGAAAGTGGCTCCGCATGGATCACCCGTGGAGAAAACGTGGTGACCTGTTCAATGGTAAGGACGAGCTCGAAAGAGCCCCGCGTCCGAGGAGCGGCGAAGAAATCGAGGAGCTTTTGAATAATTGGGTAGATTGCCCTACGCCTAGAAAAAAAACGACCGGGGACAAAGCCGCTGCTGGGTGTATGGAAAGCAAGGTCTGTTTTTCGGGACCTACCGTATTGGAAGGTCCTTCACACTCCCCATAGCCTCGATGTAACGCACATCACGAAGAACGTTACCGAGAGTCTGCTTGGCACTCTACTGAACATGCCAGAGAGGACCAAGGATAGGCCAAAAGCAAGAAAGGACCTTAAATTGCTTGGCATCAAGAAAGATCTTTCAGTACCCTGATAGTGATGATGCTGATGATGATGATGATCAGATGGAAGGGACTCAAGGTCGCCGCAAAAGAGTTAAGAAGAATGAGGTGGTGCTTCGCGCTGTCTGCTTCACTCTAAGTCTGGAGGAGCTCGAGCAGTTTTTCAGGTGCCTCTTAGGAGTGAAAGTTTCTCATGGTTACTCAGGGAAGATAAGCAGATATCTTTTCCGGGACGTGGCGAAGAAGAGGTTCAGCGGTATGAAGTTTCACGACGGTCACGTGCTGATGATGCAGATACTCCTTGTTGCGATCCGTGGGATAATGGACAAGCATGTCCGTGAGACGTTGTTTGGCCTCTGTAACTTTTTCGACGTCATATCTAGGAAGTCGATCGGTGTGAAGCAACTCGACAGGCTACAGGAAGAGATCGTGATGATACTATGCGAGCTTGAGATTTACTTCCCGCCCGCATTCTTCGACATCATGGTGCATCTGCTTGTACATGTCGTGGACGACATCATCCAGCTCGGGCCGACATTCCTGCATAACATGATGTTGTTTGAAAGGCTAAACGGTGTCATCAAAGGATTCATTCGCAACAGGTCTCGTCCAGATGGAAGCATAGCCAAGGGCTTTCTGATCTACGAGTGCATCTCCTTCTGCCAGAATTATCTAACCACCGAGAATGAGGATGTTGGAATACCCACAAAGAAGCACCTCGGCAGGCTCGGTGGATATGGTCACCGCGAGGGCTGCCGCTCACTGCATGTCGGCATTGATGGTCGACACACTGATTTTGAAAGGGCACATCGAGTCGCGCAACAACACATTGAAGTGGTCGGCCCTTGGGTCGAAGAGCACAGAAGCTTAATTGGGCAGGAGTACGTCGACCAGGGCCGACCGAGGAAGAAGGGAGACGTAACCAGAGAGCACAACTCCAGCTTCACGGGTTGGTTCAAGAAAAGGCAACTGGACAATCCCCCACAGACGCCTTCTACGGAAGATCAAAAACTCATATTCTCCTTGTCGCAGGGCCCAGGGAACAACCTAAGGACCTATCAGTCATACGACATAAACGGTTACAGATGCTACACTGAGGAAAAGGACAGGAATAGCGAATATCAAAACTCAGGAGTAACTATGTTATCCTTTGCTGATGACGAGACTACCGTGATGGAAAGATTCTATGGAAGGATCGAGGAGATATGGGAGCTCGACTACTGTGGAGAGATCGTACCGATGTTCCGTGTTAGATGGGCCAAGAACGTGGAAAAATAAGGACGGTATTTCACCACAATGGTTATACCAGATGCCAAATCGACGAAGAATGCCTCCGCAAAAAATGAGCCTTGGGTACTCGCTAGCCAAGTTCATCAATGTTTTTTATTACCGACCCGTCAAAGCCCAACCGTGTTGTATTTAGGAGGGGCAAGAGGAGCATCATCAGAATGGAAGGAGCCGCCAACGAGCAAAACTTTGACAAAAACGGCGACTCGAAGATCGAAGAGGAATTCGACAAGTACTTCGACATGCCTACTACTACTAAAGTAAGAAGGAAGACCACACTACCTACTAAAGGTTGTCCATTCACAACAAGAAATCTCAAAGTGCACTGGCTAAAGTATTCAACCGCGACGAAAAAGGGCAAGAAGATTGTAAAGAGACACTAGCAATTATGTGAACTTTTGGTGTATTAATTCACATGTGTGCTCGCAAATACATATTAGTTAGAGACTAAAGAATACACGAGATATTCGTGTGGGTATACAAATTCACATTTGTGTGTGACAAGCACACATATATATATATATGATTCATGAGGTTTTTTTATAAGTATGCATGTGTATATGTTCTTTCTTTTTTTAATAAATATGCATATGTGTGTATATGTTCTTGCTTTTTTTTGAATAAATAAAATATTTTTTTAAAAAGGAAAAATAGTCTGAGACAGCCAGGATACGAACCTGGCTGCCCTAGGTGAAAGCTAGCGAATGAGACCACTAGGACATGTAGCTGATCTTGTCAAACTACGACGCCGCTTTGTTTTGGACTATGCCCAAAAGTTCTGTGGCACATATCATAGTAATGCGCCACAGAAGTTGTAAATTCAGTGGCGCATTTTAGAGGAATGCGCCAAAGAACTTTCACACTTAGCCAAATAAACGGTTTGGCCTCCCTTGCTACCTTCTCCATTTCTTTCCCTCATCTCGCCCGCGTGCAAACCCTAGCTAATCGCCCTTGCCGCCGGAGCCGCCGTGGAGGAGAGCCCCATCACCGCCGCGCCGGAGCCCATGGAGGAGGAGGCCCGCCCCGCCCCGCCTGCGACCTAGGAGGAGGAGGCCCGCCACCGCCGCTCCAGAGCCCGTGGAGGAGGAGGCCTGCAACTCCGCAGCAGGAGCATCGCCGCCACCCTCGTCGACGACCACCTCCCCATCCGTAGGTACAATTCCCGCTCTCTTCTTTTCCCCCTCTCTGCAAGAATGCTCTGCTCAATTTTACCACAGAGGGGCTCAACAGCCAAGCCAGATTGCTTTCACAGAGGTCTGGCTTTGTCTTAACAGCTAATTTCTTGTATGGTGATTAATTGATATTTATGAACCTAAATTAAGTCATGGTAACCTAAAAATAGTAAGGTCGTGGTATTATTTTTCTGCCTAATGACTTTTGTCATAAAATCGCAGTTTGACTGCCTCAACTCCTTCAAATTAGCTCCATTGTAATGTTTAACATTGAGAACAGAGGGTTGCTCTGTTGGCAAGCTATGCGGGTGTGCAAGCAGCCTCCAAGTTCGAATCCCGAACTTAGCAGGTGCTTAGGGTTTTTCCTTCTATAGCTTAGGGTGTTTCCTTTCTACTGTATATAAAACTGAGAAGGGTGCTTAGGGTTTTTTCTTCTACAGCTTAGGGCATTTTCTTCTATATAAAAGTATGCCACCAAGGGCTACCTGACAGGTCTCATTTGTTTTAATGTTCAACATTTGATTATTAGTACTTTTGCTAAAAGGAATAAAAAATCAATAGTTGGAGGATTATACAGAAGATCTTAGACACGAAATGGAATTAGAGCCCCCGGATATGTGCTAATTTAATGAGTATTTGATATTAAAGAAAATGCAGAATTCATACTGCAAGCTAGTTCAGCTCATGTCTTTGTCTCCTCATAAACTCTCGTTGCTATCAACACCCCACACGCTGCTAACGAGTGTGCTGCTAAATTACAGACCCGGGAACACGATACAACACTAATATAAGTAAAGCCCATATGCAATTGAGATTTAATATCTCTGAATATAGCCCCTAATGACACTAGATCATAATCTTCTGTAGTCACGGCAATCTTTAGTTCTGCAGAATCAGTTTCAAACAGTACCGGTTACATCCCATTTGCATCACTGTGTTTATGGCATAAAGCATTGCCAAATCTTCAGAGTGTAGTGCATCAGCGATTCGCTCCAACTTGCGTGCATGTACAACCATAGTTTTAAAATGTAGCCCTTTAAGGACTTGGTTTGCCCATATCCTGAAACTTGAGACATGCTCCATTCCATAGGAGTAAGAAAGATGTCTTCATTGAGTATCGCTAGTGAATTTGCAAGAAGCAAAAATCCCTCCAGCAGCATCCACAAGTCCATCTCTGCATATGAACAAAATGACTCAATTAGTTGAAAATTTTGCCACTGTCACGAAGATTAGAAACTGATAATGCTAGTTGAAAAAGAACAACTTGGAACTAAGCAGACCAAATGAGATAAACAAGTACCTAATCTAGAACTTATTCTCAAAATATTTATTCATAATATCAGTCTGTTTATTGCAAACAACCCTTCACAGCTCGCGACGACCATCAACCTGGTCGGCCCAATACATGCACGCAGCGCCTGGTCTTCCATGGTCTTTCTCAAGAGACGCCTTCGGCTGCCGATCCACCACAAGAGAAACCGGGATTAGTTTTCAGCCCCAACACACTCCGAAAGGCGGCTGATAAGCAGATGGCAGTGGCTGACACTATTGTGAAGAAGAAGCACTACAGGAAGAGAGGTAATAATAAGAATAAGAAGGGTGCGAGCCAGCCTCTTTTGAAGAGGATCCGGGGTCAGGACGCCATCGTCGTACCATCCACACAATATGGCTTGCCCCGAGTGCATATAGCTGGTGATCCGATATTGACTCCGGATATGATACACATTGCGGTTGGAGCCATGTTAACTTTGCACGAGGGTGTCAAGACACTAGAGGGCCTCCTTCTTAAAGACGAAGATCCAAATTACCCAGTTTTCACGGCCAAGGTGCCATTGGACGTGGGCTTCGTCGATGAACCCCCCGCGGATATATTCTTCATAGCTTTCGAGGACATATTCAAGCTATTTCTCACGAAACGGCTGGACTATAACTTGGTTTGCCTATACGCGCTCAATCTGGCGATCACGATCAAGAGAGAAAGTACCCCGGAAATCGCGATAGTGGATCCCTACTACATGCGGGACAGCCAGTTGGTCGAAGGATCAGAGACACGGAGCAAGGCGAGGGCGTACCTCGAGAAGTTCATGGTGGACAACAAGAGGAAGGGCACACTTCTTTTGCCTTTCTTTCTCGAGTAAGTACACACACTCGCTCATCTCCACCGTAACTTATGTATTTCTTATAGATTTCTTCCTTTTCTCTTTTTCCAACATTCCGTTCCAATTGTGTTGTGCAGAGACAAATACTGCACACTCATCGTCCTTGCCCCGAGGTATTCGCTAGCCATGTATTTCGACTCGGGGAGTTTGACGAAGAAGAAAGACTATACCAGAATAAGGGGTGTTCTCAATGAGGCTCTCGAGGGCTACCCCAAGAAGGGATGCACCTTCGTAGATAAGGGGGAATGTATCAAGGATGACAAACACGTGTTCAAGCATGTGCTCGAGTTCCCCTGTGTCAAGCAGTCGACAACTGGTGCCAAGGAGGCCTTCTACGTCCTCCATCACCTTAAAGGCTATGTTCGGGATTGCCAGAACCTAACGTTGCCATCTAGTCTCCGAGGATGGGCTGAAACTTTGGCGCGAATCGACGATGCTGATCTTAGAGAATACTTCCATCGCAATCAGATGAAGTTGTCGCAAATCATCATTGAAGATGTCAACACAAGGGGGGTGCCCTATAACAAGCCAGAGGGTTGAGTAAGAGGGAGATCGAAGAACGCCTCCGTAAGCAGGGTGACACAAGGACGTGGATGACGAAAGAGGGCTATCTACCATTCCCAAAGCCGAGTGAGAAGAGGAAGTCTTCATCATGATCGATGTGTGCCTCTAGCATGATCCAGTGTGTGTTTATTCTTGATGGACGCCTGCTGTATTAGTGTGTGTGTCATAAACTTTACTATCTCGTGGTCGAAATGGTCATTGTTGTTAGACTTAAACTACCTTGTGGTCGTTGTCGTTGAACTTATTGCTTCTATGATGATCTATCTTTTAGGTTTATGGATCCTTTGTTTTATATTCTGTGAACATATATATATATGGATGTGAACCCTTTATTAATTCTTTTCGTTGTATTTTTACTAATATGCCTTGTCGTCTATAGAGATGGCGACGAGGTGGTATGTGGTGTACATGGGTAGGGTTCCAGGAGTCTACGAGGAGTGGGAGGATTGTCACAAACAAGTGAACAAGTTCAGCGGCAACATCTACAAAGGATACGCGACTAGAAAGGAGGCGATAGCCAAGTGGAGGAACCACTTGTGGAAGAAGAACTGGATGAAGATATTGGTCGGGCTAATGCTCTTGCTCACCATTATCACAGTTGTATTCTATTTGATCCTAGTGTAGGCGGCGGTGGCCACTTTATATTTGTAATGTGAGATGATATGAACTTTGTATTCGGCGCTTGTGTAAAAATTCGGCACTTGACACTATATATGTATCTCGATCAGGCTCTAAGTGTGATGATATTATACTTGTGTTTGTATTATATGTCGGTTTTCATCTACTACATGTGCAATGTACTGTTTATACTGATCTGGATAAATACTATATAAATCATGTATAAATACTTGATTATACACCAGGAATGTATTTTATTCTGAATACATGTAATATACTCAGTGGCGCATATAGAAACGGTGTCTGTGGCGCATATAGACTCTGTGGCGCATTGGACTGTATGCGCCACTGATATCTGCTTCCTGTGGCGTATATAGGAATGCGCCACAGAAGGACCTCAGAAGCAGATATCAGTGGCGCAGTAACAGTGGCGACAGGGATATGCGCCACAGAAGATGGAATCCCATGCGCCACAGAAGAGATGTTTCCTAATAGTGAAAATTCGATGAAATTCATATTTTATTCAAACCTTAAGGAAATTTACAAACTTTGTATGTAATTTAACTGGACTTAAATAAAATAAACTAAAAAACAGCGTCGTTGCTGCTCCTTCGCCCTTCTCCAGTGCCGCCGTTGTTGCTCCTTCGTTGGCGCCGCCGCTGCTGCTAGGTCACAGCTCTGCCGTGCCAAGACCTCACTCCTCTGATAGAGCGTGGAATGCCTCCTTATGCGTCCACGCTTCCGTAGCTTGGTCGAGGCGGGCACGCGCCGCCACGTCGTTGGGTTTGGTGCGCACCGCTAGGAGGCACTCCAAACGAGCCTCGTCGAGTTCTTGTCGTCGGGGGTGTTGCGGCAACATGACATCGCGGAGGATGTCCCACCCGAAAGGTTCGTCGGTGGTCCAGTTATGATATGGCAGCGCCAGACCGAATGTGCCTTTGGGATTCGAGACTGGGCATGCCAACGCGTTCGGCGCGCCAAATAGCCCTTTAGGGCGCCGCTTGGGGAGCACGGCTAGAGATGCTCTTAGCATACAGAGAGCTCGGCATGGGTAACCAGCTACATTGTGCGTCAGTTGTCATCTCAACTTAGGCACTACTAGCTACTCTCTCCATTTGTGACTTGGATATGTCTAAATTCGTATGATCCAAGTCACTTCCTAACCTAGGACTGACTATACGTGAGGCCCATGATTTCTGGATCTGATTTCCATCCCCGGTCTGCACGGCGACACCTACCTGAAGAAAATGCATGGGATGGATCATCTAAAGTTATAATTGGTGCACCCTCAAGACGTCACCACAGCCGATTAGCACTCCTGGCCGTCAGATGGAGCTCTCACAGTGCATCTAGGCCATTAGTTTGCGATAAGTCGTTTTTACCCTGTGAGCAGTGTTTTGCTATTTTGCACCGGACACCCACTGTTTCTTCCCATACGTCCGCGTCTCTCGGCCAAAGCTGAGTTCGTTTGCTGGGAGCTTTTGCGCCCACGTGTCAGTCTCGCATGAATTGGTTTTGCTGGGCATTAATGGGGTACAGGATGAATCGGGGGGCAAGCAAAAAAATCCTGGTAGAAAACCTAGAGCAATCTCCCTCAACCGCCGCCACCCACCAATCGGCCTCCTCCCTGAACCAGCCCCACGTTCATCTCCCCAATCACCATCGCCTCCCACTTCCCAATCCCCTCACATCCGCTTCGTCTCCTCCTCTCTTGCCCCACTAGAACCACCGCCACGAGCCAGTTGAAGGGCGCGGAGACGGGAGCCGGTGGCCGGCCGGAGGTTGGGACGGCAGCGGCAGGGGCGAAGACCGCCGGCATGGAGGAAGTAGGCTAGAGCACGGAGGGCCAGCGATGGGGATTAAAGTGTGCACGGCGGCAGAGCACATGTGGGTCGGCGGCGGCCTCGAGCGGCACGGGAACTGCAGAAATCGAAGTGCCGGTGCTAGGTGGAGCAGCACGTGTGTGTGTGCGAGACTGGCAGACAACCGAAGGTCCAACAGAGTCCCCTCCCTTATCTCTGCTTCTCCCTCCCCATTGCTGACCTAGTGTTGCTGCTCTTCTCACTCCTAGGTGATGAACAGGAGAAGCATGGGCCACCGCTGCAGTCCGTCACGACCTTGGTTCCACCTAACTCGCCGGATTTTTCACCACTCATGTACCCAAACGCCTCTCTCCTTCCTGGTTTCATACATATAACTTTTTTTTGATTTCATACATATAGCTTATCTTTCTTGCCTTCGCAGATTAATTTTTAATCTATGCCTATGAGGTGTTTGATGAAACTACAAGAAGGTGTTTATGCCCAGCATTTTGTTTTCTTCTGCATTTTTCTCACTTCAACAATGAAGAACTCACTCGGAAGGTCAATAGAATGATGGATCTGTTGTTTTGCAAACACCATGATGGTTATTAGTTTGATTTATGCAATGTACCATTAAGTAATAATTGGATGAAGCGATTGTGGATCCTGGAAAATATATGTCACGTCATTTTATTGCTGGACTATTTGTATCTACTTTGTACTATTGTTGGAAGCTTCTGGATTTTCAGAGAGGTCTTCATAGATTTTTACATGTCATTGTACCTTTGCAAACGATTCTGTTAAAAAACATATTTATCTTGTGTTACATTATAACAACGGAAAACATGGAGTGTCACACTAGTTATATTTCTGCACTTATTATCTGTGGACAATTTCTGAATCTTAATATTTTCACAGCTTATAGTCTTCAAATAACGATGCCGCAACCTAGGTTATCAAGTATATGGAGTGAACTGAATATAATATACTGAAGATTCGGAGAGCTTGATATGAAAAATGGACAAGGATATCTATTCAAAGGTTCTCAAATATTGGTTGGTTTCCTTGTTTTCTTTCAGCTGCAAAGACCCTGCTTAACCATTGATTCTTGAAAAGATCGCATATCGCAGATCGCTGTCATTTTAACATGCTTTCTTTCTTATGTTTGCCATTTCTTAACTTGTGCACACTTTAAATTAGATTGGGATGATATGCAAAATTATCCAGCACATAGCAGCAAACGGCAGAGCGCTTATAGTTGAAGGCAGCTGTGTTTCTCCTCAAAGCGTCAAGGTTTATCTTGGAGAATGCAATGTAGACAACCTATGATTGCCAAATAGATCTTTGGGTTTGGATATGTGTAAAATTAGGTGGTCTCCTGAAATAGAAGGAATAAGACTAGTGGCTGGTCATGCATGTTTCAGATGTTCCATTAGTTTCTTATTCCATTGTGATGGCAAAGTTGCTGCCAAGTATTGGCGTAAGTATTATAACTTATCTTGATTCTGTATCTAAATAGAGTTGTCCATTTTTAATAATTATCATGCAAACTATGTAAGTTACGATGTCAGGGTTTTGATTTGAGTTTCCCCAAATTTTAAATGCTAGGAACAACATTGTACTGGAAGGGATATTAAAAATATGCATGTCAAAGATCATAGAAACATGTGTTTTGTTTTGCTATAGTTTCTACAATTTCCTTTAAGAAGTTGGTCCTATAATTTTCTCGACGCGAATTTATCTATGAAACAAAGCACATTGCGACTTCAGCAACTTTCTTTGTCGTAATTACTTTCAATTATTTTTTAATGAAAAGAGTTTAGGAAATAGTTTAAAGAGAGCGCAACATGACTTCAGCGGCTTTCTTTGTTGTAATTTGTTTGAATTACATTTTGTGGAAAGAGTTAATAAAATAGGTTATTGATAGTACCTTAGCATGAACCAATCAATCCCATGCTCTGCATCTGGAAAAATTGATGAATGTTGGAATTTTATGATGTAGTACCCTCTTTTGTCGGCAAATCTATGCATGGATTTTTCTTCTTTGTCAATGCACGAGGCATCGGCTGTGTTCTGTGCTCCCAACATTTGCGCCCTAATCCACCTGCTGCAAGCGTCGACCTCCTCTGCTGCTTGAAAAATGCAGTCCGTAGAGTTCATCTTCCTGATTTGGGTTATTCACATACAGAGGTAGGTCTCATTAGGTGAGTGTTTGTCTCAAAGCTCTTTTCTCTCAATATTTTTTCCGTGCCTTGCTTTGTCTGTTTGTGATTTCAACATGGGGATTAATTGTTTGTCAAATCATAGTTATACCAGACAAGAAGAAACTAGAGTTTCTCTGTCACCTCGCCGCCCGAGCGGCAATACAGAGCTGCAACTGTTGGAAATGGTGATGGTATTGTAAGGATCCCATGTTTATCTCTCTCCCTCTCTCCTAGAGTTCTGATAATATTTTTTCGAATCATTCATTGTTGTCAAACAATTAACTAACGTTTTCCTTGGTTGGTACTGTGTAGTGACGGGTTGCTATGGAGAATAGGAACCCTTACTGATGAGGAGTTAGATGTGTTGGGTCAGATTGACTATAATTGGAGGGAATTAGTTTTGAGGTTAATTGGTTTTGGTTAGAGAATATTGTCAAATGACCAGTTCCGATATTGGTATGGATAACTATGTAAGAAAAGAAGTCCTGATTTTCCTAAAAATAGTATTGCGCCACCAGTAGCAACATGAAAGAACTGTAAGCAGCAATCAGGGGCTGCTTCATGGACGTGAAACAAATATTTTCTTACCCTCATGTTTTCGCTCGATATGTAGGGGTTTACTGTTGTTTATGTTTTCAGACCACTTTGATCTAGCCAAGCTTATTACAGCTATTTGAGGTTATCATGCGTATCAACTGCAATCCGGTGAGATTATGTGCCTATGTGTTTTAAATCACAGATAACCAAAATATTTAAATTGATTACAATAATCTTATTATCTACATGCAATTTTGAGTGCTATTGGCTACTTTTATTTTTGTGTTCACCACAGGGTGTTTCTAATTTTTCTTTGTTTCAGTGACATTGGATCGAGACAAGGTAGGACACACCGGTTATAGGTACGACGTGCTTTGAGATATGCATGACATGCATTGGTTATGATTTTTTTCATGCTTTAATTGTGTGGTGCGAATCTGTGGTGTGCAACTTCACATTCATGGTTTCTTGAATAAATCTAGCTATAGGCTCATGCTCTGCATCTAGAAAAAAATCAATGAATGTTGGATTTTATATGTTAGAAATTTCTTTATGAATGCAGTGTCCACTTTTGCAAGCATATCACTGCATGGAATTTTTTCTTTGAGAATGCACGAGGTGTCGGCCATGGTCTCTACTCCCGGCATTTTCACCCTAATCCACCTGAAGCAAGTGTCTTTCTCTGCTGCATCCGTTTATTTTAAGACCAAATAAATATAACCTTTGAGTTTGCATGTGGATTTCTCGAATAATGCAATCAGTTGGGTTCATCTTCCAGATTTCGGTTATATCCCCTACAAAGGTAGGTCTCATCACCTCATTCTATAGTCCATCACACCTTCATTGTCAACTGCACATCATCTTCTTGATAAATTTTTAAAAGAATTTTTTGTTTTGTAGGTATGTGTGATTCAAAATTTTATTGGCTTAGGAAAGGGTGTGATTGATTATTGTTGCCTCTTTCCCTTTTGAAATGCGCTATTTCTTTGGTCTTGGAAGGTATGGGTGCGTTGGGTTCATCTTCCAGATTTCGGTTATATCACCTACAGAGGTAGGTCTCATCACCTCATTCTATAGTCCATCACACCTTCATTGTCAGCAGCACATCATCTTCTTGATAAATTTTTAAAAGAATTTTGTTGTTTTGTAGGTATGTGTGACTCAAAAGTTTATTGGCTGAGGAAAGGGTGTGATTGATTATTGTTGCCTCTTTCCCTTGCGCTATTTCTTTGGTCTTGGAATGTACGTGTGTATGCTATGAAATTTTTATTGTGCTCTTCCCTTCGTGTTATGGGGAATTGGAAACTGCTATACCTATCAAGCTTTTGCTTAATCTTTTTTTCCAGTTCAGCTATTTTCATTCTCTTGCTTTATTGTTATCTGTTGGGAGAATTGTTAACTCAGTCTTCAACCTGCACTAAATATACCGATTATTAGTTTTTTGTTCATGACATCATTGTGCTTTCAATGGCTCAAACTTTGGACTACTTTCCATATTTGATACTTAGATGGATGGCATCCTACCTAAGTATATAGTGCAGCTTAATTAATTTTCAAACCTGCTACACTTTATCTTTCTAGATAACTATAGTTATTGCTCATTTTGCAGTCAACAACGTCGGTATCTGCTGGACATATGTTATCATCTGCTCTAAGGTTTTTCCGGAATCAATGACCCCATGTGATAGCTCACTTGGTCAATATTTAATCCATGTTTAGGGTGAAAAAAGGTTCAGCTACTTTCTGCAGGTACTTTTAGTTCTTCCATGCATATCGCAAGTTTTTTCCTTGCATAGAGGAATTTTACGACCTACATTGCAAAAGAGTATTTCCCAGGAAAAAAAGTTGTTTACTCCTCCAGGAATAGCTAATCTCGCCTTTGCCATGCATGTAGCAAAAATATATCATTAGGTTTTCTAAAGAAGATCCTCAGCAAAAACACCGCTGCTAGCCTAAGGCTCGGAGTACTCCACGGTTTTTTGTCCATATGTTTTAAAATTTTCTACACATACAGCATCATTTTTCTTTATCTACATCAATTTCATGCCTAGAGAATAATTTGCGATGTCCATCGTCATTTGCATTGTTTACCTCTGCTATGTTTGCATTATCTAATCTTTTACAACCTACCATGTTGTTTGCTAATCCAAGAAACTGAATGCAAATAACTTGTTTGTCTATACTTCTTGGTTAGAAAAAAAATTCCATTCAAATGAAGAATTGGTTATACATACCTTTATAACCGTTGCCATGTCTACATTGCCGAAAAGATATGGCATGCTTGTATTAAGCTAAATGTTGCAAATATGTGTGCCAGCCAAGTTGAGCAACTAAACACTGTGTCGACCATGCCTATTTTTGAACTTGTGACGCCTGTTGGACATGCCTCAAAGAAACAGGGTCCAATGAATCTTAAGAGGAAAAGACCTGAATCACCAAACAGGTAACACACCTTGCAATACTTCAGTCTTACCATTCATTTCTTCAATCTTCTTTGGCGTAGAGTGGATCTTCTTTTTCTTCTCGGTGGCAGCAGTTTTGCTGAAAATACTTCCCTGAACTCTCTGAGTATTAGGGATGTCTCTGGCATGACTGAGCAGCCGCTTCTACTTTACATTGTTTCTGTACCTCACCATTCCTGTCTGACTCCCTTTCTAACATACATTGCATTTCTTATGTTGCCTATAACACTCTGAACAAGCCTTTTCACGACAATCCGGGGCATGATTTTTTCACTGTTCATATGAATGAAGTGTGTGTCACTTTCCTCTTAGACAAGTTTGTTTTCAGCAGTTTCATCCCTTTTCAAAGCACTGAATGATTAGCTCCTAACCATCTGACATTATCTTTACAATACAGGAATCGGCAACAAGCCAAGCCAGTCATCTGCATGGAGTATTATGTCTCTCTATCACAAAAGTAAGAATTGACACGTGCTCCATCCACTTCCCGCTGGTGGCGAAACACTGCAGCGCTGGCAAAATAGACAGAGTTTGCCACTGTTGGTGAAAGCAATGCAGTTCGTGCTTTGCGAAAGTGGAATGATTAACATCCATGTGTCTTCAGACGAAGAAACAATCTTCTCGATCACAGATGAATGGAATGCTTATCTTACATATGATATATTGACAGCTGGTGAGCATGCCACGGTGGTAGGAAACAAAATAAACTTTAATCAGTGGGAGCCAACATATGAGTTTGGATTTGACGTCGCCGAGCAGCGTGTATATGTCTCCATAGGCAGCCTACCGCTTCAGCTATGGTCACCGGGAGCTGTTGAACATATCCTCATCCCATACTGTGCACTTGAGTTTGTGTCAGGCAGCACTCAGCATCGCACAGACCTTCAGAGCTACATATGTATTGCTTGGGAGAAGTGCAAGATTCCAATTCCAATTTCCGTACTTGTGTGCATCCCTGTAACCACACCTGACGCGGGGCAGCTCATGGAAACGCAGCCTTACAGCAGAGTGCTAACCTATCGGATCAGGCTGGATCTTCAACACTACATCCACGGAGCCATGGAAGGCATAAGATACCTGCCAGTGGCACATGTCCCATGGTATGAGCAACACCACCAGCAATGCCATCTGCTACATGTCGCCACATATGGTTGATAAAGAGTTCATGGAACAACTTCAAACTCCATTATTTCAACCTGTATCCGTGGACGCATGCAAAACATGTGTGAGGAGCTCTGTCTGCTTTACCCAGCCATAGCTATCGATGTTAAGCCTGTCAGCCAGACCCAACAGATTATTCTTCTACCATCCAGAAAAGTAGGAAGTTTGATGCAGCAAAAAATCGTATGAGCATCCATTTCGAGTATATATGAGATTCAGCCATAGTCAGCTGCTGCTGGGTCCACAGCAAATCCATGTGTGTGCTCGTGTTACTATTCGTAGGATACCAGCGCACTTCTGCACCAACAGGCTGATGCATCTATTCCTCGGAGGATACGCCTACATGGACATGGAAATATCGGACAGCAACGCAGAGACTCATAACATGTGAGACGTATTGCTACATTGTCCAAGCATCTCACCAGACATTGCTTCTACTCTTCTTCTCCATGCTGATCCAGATGTCACGTTGAGAACCAGCAAAATGCAGATTGAGAATGAGCACACAACATCGTCCATCCAGGCAATGCTAGACATGTGAAACAACGACCATAAGAAACTTCATTCGTTTCCAGTTAGAGCACAAGCTACATGATATACATCTTACATGCTATCATTTTCACAGCAACATCTAATGCATCGTGTTTGCCTCTGTCATCTACTCCCTTCCTTCGGAAATATAAGGCATTCTAGCTTTGTGAAACGAATGGATCTAGACATGTTTTAGTGTATAGGTTCACTCCGAACCTCTACGGACCTATACAATAAAAGACGTCTAGATACATTCGATCCACAAAGCTAAAACGTCTTATATTTCCAAACGGAGGGAGTACATACGAACACGTCAGCGCTTGAGTTTGACAGCCGCAACTTTTGCCAGGAAAGACGTGACTAGGACAATCATCGTCTTCTCTATGTAAAAATGTAGCAAATACTGTGTGGATGATACAGCGTATGCTGGCTCCGTTAGTTACATCAGGATTGTTTATATTTCTACTCTACCCTGCTACTTTAGTATTAGAATTATGTGTGACTTTACCTACAGCTTTAAGGATTTGGACAATACTATCCGTATTTCTTTATAGTACCATTAGCTTATAAACTGATTGCATGCCCCTGGTTGCATGACTCCAAATCTATTATTCTTATCGCTAAAGCAATTAAGAAGACTACATTCTGAAAATAACAGGGATCATTCGAGACAAGACAACACCTCAGAAGTATTTAAATTTAATACTGGAATGATATAGGGAACTTTACAGATCATCAAAGTGTGGAGATTATGAAATGCTTGTTTCGTCTTCCAAAGTAATTGCCTTGGGCTTCCTTTCTAAGCATAAATTGATCCAAATAGGTGATGCTGCTTACGAGCAGTCTCGAAGAGGCAACAGTCGGCCAGATCGAAGATTTCACGTGGCGGCGCCTCTGGCCGGCGCATTTACTTGTTTGCCGCCTCACCATTAAACGGCCATGATCACGACTCTACGCCCGTGGCGCAGCTAAGGCTGGACGCTTGGGGGCAAGCTTTTGGCTCGGCCTGGTCCAGGAGCAGCTCGGTCCGAGATGGGCACGGACCGAGTCGAGCCCCAAAAAAAACTGGACCGCGACGAGCTTTTGGCTCGGGCTGGCCCGTTGGCTCGCGTATTTTTTTCTTCAGGGAAGGCGATGGACAGTAGCATGTTAGCAGATCATCAGCGAGTGGAGGGCAAGATCCGCTCGGACTGGTTCGTCTCTGTGGCATCGACCACTCCCCCCCATAACTCCCAGTAGATAGTGCAAAAGCTTCAAAACCTCAGTTTGATGTGTAAAAGTTCAAAACCTCCCTTCCAGTGCCTATATGTTCTGCCACTTTTTGCATATATTCTATTAACATGCATTGTTGGTTCTTTTCATTAAAATGGGTTCGGTCATAGTTGAATTGTTACACTGCAAATTTTTATGGCCAAATTTGAACATATGCTTGCTGAATTTGAGTGGACAAATGCACCTGAAGAGAGGCAGGTTGTCCTCATTACATGTCCTGTTACACTGAAAATACAGGTGACATTTTTAGATTCTTAATTGTTGATTATTTTCATTGGAATGGATTCATACATTATTTAATTATTACTCTGTGAATTGTTATGAAATAATTTGAATGTTTGCTTGCTCAATTTTGTTGGACAAATTTGAACTGGAGAGTTCGTGTGTCACGGGCTAGCTCGGTATGGACCGAGTTTACACCCAACTCGGGCCAAGCCAGTTTTGTTGGACCGAAGACCCAACAAGCCAGCCCAAGCCGAGCCAATTTATCTCGGGCCAAAAGGCAGCTCGGACCGAGCCTAGCCCGAGCTGGCTCGTGTCCAGCCTTAGGCGCAGCCTCCATGGCGACGGGTTGGAATAGAGATGGCCCCATAATAGCTTCATTTGATTCCACCCGAAGTACCTCGCGCATAACCGTCACGAGCATGCTAGGATACTTGGGATTATTTGGGCCGCAAGCAGGTTAGGACCTCAACTATTGGACCCAACCTGCAAAAGAAATGTATTTACCCTTTTTTTAATCTATATACCACTCAAAGATTTAGCCTATAGCCTTCAAAAGGATTTATTCATCGGAACACACAATATAAATTACCACGACACAAAGGTTTAGACTATAACCTAAAAAGGATTTATCCTATTTTATTTATCATTGCAACGCACATGTAAATTACCATAAAGATCACGGGGTCATACGCCAACGTGCACCCTTGGCGCACCCTACATCTAAGTGGTGTCCTTTGTCACAACTTAGGGTTTAGGTTTTCACATTGTTCCTCACAAATTTGTGATCTTTTCCTTGGTGATTGTATAGTAAATGTTTTTTCCGTGCTTGGTATTTACCAACGTAACACACAATATAAATTAGCACGGAGATCACGGGGTCGTGCGCCAAGGCGCACCCCCTAAATCTAGTTAGTTTAGAGACCCACACTGAAGGAAGAATTCAAGCATCCCTATCGTACGTACGGCCTCACATGCGAGTGCGGACCACAGAATGTATGTGCAGTGCATGCATGCGCCCATGTCATTAGCTACCTACTCCCTCCGTCCCACGGAAAAGGGCGTAATTATTTTTTCAAAATTTCCCACGGATTAAGGCGCAGGGTGTTGATTTACCTTGTTTCTCCCAAAATTACCCCTGCCAAACCTTGTGCATGAACCTAAAATTTAGGGGAGCAGCAGTTATTATGGACCATCTATTGGCTGTGCATGGCGCATATGGCGCGAGGAGTAGAAAAATTGGGAAAGGAAGATTTATTGTTGTTCTGTCATTGGCCTTGCATGCATTGAGGGCCTATAAAAATAAATGCGCAGCTATGCGGGAGAGATAAGAGGATTTTGCACAACCATTGAAGAGAAAATTAAGGAGGAGTTAATTGTGTGCATGTAGGGGCAAGATAGAAAGTTTTTCGCTGCAGAACAATGCCTAAATAACTGCGCTAAAAATTTGTGCCGTATGCCCTGGGACGGAGGGAGTAGCTAGCAGCTACACCGCCGCAGGGCCGGCTCTATATTTTGCAGGGCCTTGGACGAAGTTGATGGCATACCCCTAAGGCTAATGTATATACGTATTTCTAGAAATATAAACACATATCTATCCATTTTTATTTCCACAATGTTAAAAGTTAACATCCGACCACACATTTTTGTCTAAAGTGTCTATAAATAATTATTAACAATTTAAGCAGTGTCATATTACAACAAAAAGACTAAAAGAGTAGCAAAATATAACAAGTAGTATTCTCTAATAGTTTGATTACCTCAAATAAGAAATAATTCCAACGAGTACACTCACTTCGGTGCTTCAAAAAAGACTTCTTCAAACATTTCTTGGTGTAAAATCATTGAGTGCGTCCTCGAGATCAATATTCTCCAAGATATCCTTCTCAATACAACATGTAGCCAAGTCATTCAATCTATTTTGTAGCATAGTTGTTCCTTAATAATTTTAAATAGATCCAATTTAGATTAGCTTCTTTCAGCTGAGGCTAAGTCACAGGTATAGTTAAGCACCTAAAATATAACACATGACGTTCCCATGGTAGCATCTAAAAGTACGAAGGAATTAAATATATTAAAAAAGAATTAAATATAGAACCTTAAATTAATATGTAGCCTGACTTTTCGATTAATGATTGGCTAAGAGCAATGGACATATCAGGTGCCCGCAGCGGACACGTGATCAGTTGATTCAATTCTCAAATTGCCAATTCCCGTCAATCCCGTGCGTGGATACCGCTCGACGTAGTAGGAATGCTTCCGGGGGGCGTATGGCTGGGCTTGGTTTTTTTGCAATATTTTCTTTACGCAGCAGTGCAAGGTATATAACATAGATGAGTATGTGGTCATGGGCCCTGGGCAAGGCTGCCATGGGTTAGAGCCGGGCCTGCCCCGCCGCAAATAAACGAGCCAATGAATCAAGCTACAGCACGTACCAATGAATCAAGTAATGCAGTGCAGGCAGGAGGAGAAAATGGAGTTAGTAAAACCCAACAATAATGATAACAGAGGGCACCGTATTGTTAACCCACTTGCCCGGCATTCCCTAGAACTAATTTTATGAACACAATACTGTATGAATTCCATTGTAACTTAGGGAGAAAAAACATAGCAATAAGTTTATAAATAAAATTGTACCGATAATCCAAGCATGGCGAGGATGGGTACATGGATGCACCTGTACGCAATTCGGGGGAAGTTCTAATGTTTACGAGGTGGAGATAAATCACATGTTAGGTTATTATGAGTAAATGGCACTGGGGGTCATATAACTTGTTTTGTATGTGCCGATAAGTCAAACATCTTGTAAAATAGATAAACCGGTCACACTGCTTGTCAAACGCGTGCACCACGGGTCACAAACAGGTCAACCGGCATGTTTTTGACAAAAAACAGCACTTGCGTCTCTCACGTGAGCATCTTAGGGCAGTCAATATCTTACGGAAAACCCCCTAGTATTGCCAAATTTAGAAATTGCAAAGCTTCCAACAAGTTCCCCACATCTTTTGCATGCACAACCAAGGATCAATCAGAATAGCGCCTCACTGATATTTGAGGCTGCAAGAGTACCTCGGCCACGCTTAAAAAAAAATTTTCTGAAAGGGTAGATTTTTCTGCCAAAATATCTTTGGAAGAGTTTTAAAAGGGAAAGAGTAAAACAATGGTTGCAATGTACTAAGGGGGCATTGTGGTCATTTCAGGTACGTGTGGGCAGTGGGCACGCGTGCACGCAGCCAGCAGCAACTATCGCACGCACGCACAGGGGAGAAGGACGGTGGCGTGGTGGTCCATGGAAGAGGAGAAGAGGGGGCAAGGTGTGAGTGTGGGTCGTCGTCCTTGTCTCTCTCACCAACTGTTGGATTCCCTCTCCCTGCCACCGCTACGTACCGGAGAAGAAAGCACAAAAAGCAACATACCTACATCACACGTATACATATGCCTGAAAACAAAAGGCTTGCTATAAGCACCTGAATTATGGCGCACCGATAGATCATCAGGTCCAGATGCGACGAGGGGATACATGCATGTCCAGGTCCTGATCATCCTCTTGCTACTACTACTACTGTTTGTCCTTGCACTAATTGATCGATCACCAGCCACCAATATAAATCCTTACCCCGCAAGAAATAGGCCACCAATATAATCCTGGCATTTACTCTTGGCTTGTCTTAACACTGACTGTGGGGTATATGCATGCATGCATCGATATCCTTTCCGCTAATTATACGGACCATAACATGCACGATTAATTCTAAGAGTACCTCCAAAAAACACCATGGCTTACTTTTTACTACTCTTTCCGTATCAAATAGATGTCACAGATTTGTTAAAAACAACAAAGGTATTTAGACACTGTTTGGGGTATGTAGGTACATCCGAATTTATACAAATTTCCGAAATCGATCTATTTTGAGACGGAGTGGTAGTAGTAGTGAGTAGTAGATGGTATCATGAGAGAGGTAACTTTGTTCCTCGTTTGCGTAGCAAGTAGAAATGGAGTCTTAGCCATAAAGTAAAGAGAAAGTTTCGCTTCACTTGATGAAATGTTCAGGTCATCAAGAAACTGATCGAACCGAATCCTACTCGACGGACGCGCTGCCATGCCCCACCACGCTGCTGTTCCCGGACAAGCCTCGTGTGAAAAGCCTGCCTTGGCCCACAATCGCGACAGATCCGAGCCCGCGTGCTGCGAGCTCGCGTCCTCCTGCGCCCCTTGCGCTAGGTCGCCTGGGCCTCACCTTCGGGCCCGTCTGCGCTTTCAAGTCCTTCCCCGCCATCATGCTGTTTCGCTGCTCCGCTCCTCGTCTTCCTTTTATAACGCCGCCTCCAAATGCATAATAATAAAGGGTGCTGAAATGGCTTCAAAGATTTATCTCACACAAGTAAACTGACATCATCTCGTACATAAATCACTTCCATGGAACAGGATTATCAGATGTTTCTACAATATACGCTATATAACATACTGCTAGTTGCGAAATTCTACTGCTCGACTAGCTTGTTCTTCCAAAAGAAAAAAGAACAAATAACCAACAGTCCGAGTTCTCGGTCTAGGAAGGTGAAAGAACCAAGTCCCAACAAGGGCTTATTACGTGGTTCTTCCAGGGAATCCAAGATCGACACCGTCCGCCTTTTGATGGGCATGATATGGTGCTCGAATTCAGGTTTGCGCTGTCTTTCCGTCTGTTGGTCTCCCTCCTATATATTCATCTGTTCTCCAAGTCATGCAATGGTTCCGAGAATCAACCGGTAAGGTATCGACGTATCGTTCCGCATATCTGTTATTTGCTAGAACACAGTCATGCCCATGCATCACTTTATAACAACAGGAGATCGGAGTACATATTCCGGACTGCCTAGATATTTTCTGGGTACAAAGACCTAGCTACGCAAGCTATCTCCTCTAGCTATTTTTTCGCACGTGAACTTGGCCTAAAAAATCCACCCATGTCCGCTAGTTCATGCGTGAAGCGCCACAATTTAGACAACTCATAGAGTAGGACATATCAGTCACCTTTAAGAAGCGATAATGACATGATTGTGTTAGAATACATATGCGTGTAGGATTTAGAGATAGACTAGGACTCTACATCTTGTACTCCAAGTCTCCACCTACCTCGTGTAATTCTATATAAACCCACAAAGGTCAATGCAATACAATACAATATTCTAGGGTTCAATATTTTCTACATGATATCAGAGCGGTTTGGCTCACGGCGCCGATCCAAGGTTCTTCCACCACTTCCGCAACGCGCCGCCCCCGGGGAGATTACTCTTCAGGGGCGCGGCACCCGGTCTCGATCAAAGATCGGATCGGTTCTTAGACTAGATTAGATCCAATTTCAATTCCTAGTTCGTAGTTTAGATTCAATTTAGCCAAATAAATCCCTAATTACGACCCTTGTGTTCGGTGAGAAATCCAGATCAGCTTGGCATCGTGGCGCAACAATTTTACGGCGAGTCCCTGCTCGCACTCGCGGCGACAGGTTTTCCTCGCCTCTACGTCAATCTGGTGCAGGAGCACCTACGTCACGACGCCGTCCACAAACTGGCCGAGTTGCTGCACCAGTCGTTGCCCTCCACCAGAACACCCGCTCGGGCTAAATCATCACGGTGTCCAGGAGCGGAACGAGCTGTCACCAGGGCTGGATCCACCTACGCCTGCAGCTGCATTAACATGCATGCATACGGCAGTACCAACAACACGCTAAGGCACACGAGATCTCAAGCACCTGGCGGCTCACGGAGGGCACCTGACACAAGATTCCGCGCGCGCTACTACAGGATCTACGTTGCTTCGGACTACATGATCTATGCTGCTTCGAGACACGACTACACCGATACCAAGATCTGCACTGCTTCGAGACAAGACTACACCGACGCTAAAATCTGCACTACACCGAGCTGAACTACATCGACCCGAACATCAACATCAAGTTGTACAACTACACCAAGATCTTCGTCGAGCACATCCACATAGAAGCGACATCAACATCATCCACACGCCAGGCCGGTGTGGGACACGACTTCGACGACTTCTCACGTGCAGGACGGCATCGACACCATCGTCGCTACAAGGGACGCCTTCAAGCGACGCTCTACATCATGCCTACTGCGACATCGCCAACAATATCATCGCCAAGGTCTACATCAACGTGGTCTTCATGAACATCTTCGTCAACACACACCGCCGCCGCCGCTACATCGTCCACACGATGGACATACAACTACGACGCCATCTGACAGTACACGTACTGCAAGGCACGACGACGGCATGGCCGCGTCCACGACCCCGACGACGGTATCAATCGAGTCCACGACATCGACGACTGCATCAACAAATCGGCATCACTAATGCCCATACGACCGCGCATACGGTTCTGGCAAAACCGTGTGTACTTGGTGGATTCCTCTAGTCCTGGCAAAACTGGTGGTCTCACCTACGACCACGTCCACGAGACGCCCTCGACGGTACCTTTACAAGGTGCAAAACGTCTACAACTGTGCAAAACGTCTACTTGGAGGGAAGAGAGGCACCAGAAGGGGACGCAGTCACCGCCCCTAGGTGCCAGCCATGATCATGTCCACGCAGGTGATGATGCAAAGGAAGTGAAGACGACGAAAGCGCAAGACTTCAACTCCAGCCGCAAGCGTTCGTTCCACTCCCGCTACGACTGAGGAGGGATGTTAGAATACATATACGTGTAGGATTTAGAGATAGACTAAGACTCTACATCTTGTACTCCAAGTCTCCACCTACCCCGTGTAATTCTATATAAACCCCACAAGGGTCCATGCAATACAATACAATATTTAGGGTTCAATATTTTCTACAGATTGGAATCAAACCCAACATTTCTAGAACACCATTCGAGAAAACTCCCATGTCGACTTCTCCTCTCGCCAGCGACGCTCCGGTCCGAGACGTTGTCTCCCTCGAATGCCCATAATGTTGCATAAAGATGAGGCAAGATTTCTAGGCATCCCTCCTTGTCTCAATGAGAAAAAAACAAGCTTATGGTCAAGGAAGTCACCATCACATAGGACATACGGCAAAAATAGTGGTGACACGATTCCGCCTTTAGAAATGCTCCACTTCGTTAGGTGTTTGGAAGTCACTAATAAGAACTGCTCCGTGTTGCCACTTTGAGGGAACGCACTTGTTGCGAAACAGATCACCATAGAAATGATGAGCAGACACAACAGTTAGTCATGGCAAAAAAATCATGTTGGCTGTGTCGGTAAAGACACTTTCAACAATTCCTCTAAAGCGATGACAAAGTTGATAAAAGGCTGATGGGAGAAGTAGAGGGCCTAAGATAAGATATTTAATCGGAACAATGCTATACTACTGTCTTTTCCTTAAACCAGAAATGTGTACGTACGTACTTGATTATTATCTTTTGACGAAAAGACAACTTCATGTACACTCTGTACGTGGGCAAAAACAAATGATTTTGGATCTTTACTCAAAAGTATTGTTGACTCCAGTTTGTACTGTGATTCCCCATATATTTCTATTCACATGACTTGAGCGGGCGATACACTCTTTTCTTCCTAGCAGAAAATTCAAAGTGTCTGATTGAACAGTAAGGACAGGCACCACCTACTGATGGCATGAACATGCTTGACAGGCGGACTGCAGGCCTACACCGGCCCTGACAAGATATGGTGCTCGATTTTAGGTTTGCTCTGTTTTCTGTCCAATGGTCTCCCTCCTGTTTATTTTTCTATCCTTCAATGGCTCGGAAAATAAATGGTACATGTCGCCCCACATTTCTGATATTGCAAGAACACATTCATGCCCATACATCATTTTTTAACAACTGGAGACTTGGTATATTCTAGGTTTTTAGATATTTTCCAGCGCACCAGGCTAGCTATCTCCTTTGGTTTTTCTCATATGTGAACTTGATCTGAAAAATCCATGTTTGCTGATTCGAACACGAAGCAGCACAACTGAGACAACTCATCAGTTTGGACCCATCACTCACCTTTAAGAAAAGAGGACGACAAGATTGGAGTCAATTCCAACATTTCTCGAACCCATTCAAGAAAAATACAATGTCGACTTCTCCTTCGGCCAATGCTCTGATCCGAGACATCGTTCCCATCGAATGACCATCTTGTTGCATAAAGATGAGGCAAGATTTCTAGACATGTCTCCTTTTCCCAATGGGAGAAAAAAGGAATAGGCTTATGGCGCAAGTAAGTCGCCGTCGCATAGGACTGGCACACAAGAAAAATGGTGGTGACATGATTGCGGCTTTAGAAATGCTCCACTTCTTGGCCAATTACGTGTGTGGCCAGTGGGAAATGCAGTGTTCTCGGAAGTCACTACGTGTACTAGCTTGTTGCGAAA
Source organism: Avena eriantha (assembly GCA_910589775.1). Classification (NCBI taxonomy): domain Eukaryota; kingdom Viridiplantae; phylum Streptophyta; class Magnoliopsida; order Poales; family Poaceae; genus Avena; species Avena eriantha. The sequence goes on along the minus strand of OU342741.1, from coordinate 6,039,772 downwards.
TAGATCCCCTGTCATAGAAGTGATGAGCCGACACAACACTTAGTCATGGTAAATAGATCATGCTGGCTGTGTCTGAAAAGCCATTTCAACAGTTTCTCTAAAGTGATGGTAAAGGTGATAAAAGGATGATGGAAGAAGCAGAGGGCCAAAGATAAGATATTGAATTACAATATCAGGTTACAACATTTATATTGTTGTGGTAATCAAACCTTGTAAAGCTGCAAACAGTATTACTCCACAACATTTCAAAAGGGGAACATTAAAATAAACAGTGCTACTACAGTACTTGCCATAAACCAGAAATGAGCCAAGTACTTGATTATTATCTTTTGACCAAAAGACAACTTCCTCATAGATTCTGTAATAATTGATTTTGGTCTGCTTGGATTTACTCAAAGATGTTGTTGACTCCAGTTTGTATTTTGATTCCCCATATATTTCTATTCACATGACTTCAGCAGGCCACACACTCTTTTCTTCCAAACTGAAATTTCCAAAGAAGTGTCTTATTTAACAATAACGACTGGCACCAACCGAAGAACAGTAACTGCGAGAACAATGTTTCTTCTCTGAAGAGGACAGCATTTCTCTGTGGGGGAGAAGTGGGCCGGCTATTCGCACCCCAAAAATTACTGCAAAACCAGTACATGGAAAAAGATTGGGGTGTTCCCTGTAAGGACTAGTGATGCACGGTCATTGTTGAACAGCGTCCCATTGCCGTCACAGCTACGAAAATGTGCGAAGAAGCCAAGACAGACATATCTGGCGGGATTTCGACACGAAGAGAAAAGGGCGGTTGAATTACCGGACAATCGAATAGATCAAACAAGGAATGATTTAGTTTCCTGCATTTTCATGTGTCGCACAGCTTGACTGCAAATGTATAAAGGGTACTAAAATATATTCTTGAAGCTTATCTCACATATATAGGTAACATAGAAATGGTCAGTAAAACAACAAAGTAAATTTCTTGAACAGTAAGAGATATGTGCTAACATGCCTACGAGCGGGTGCGCCGGCGAGCACATGCCTACGAGCGCCCGGCAACGAGCGGGTGCGCCGACGCACATGGCAGCGAGCGCGCGGCGACGAGCGGGCACGCCGGCGAGCACATGGCAGCAAGCGCGCGGCGACGAGCGGGCGCGGCGACGAGCTGGCGTGCCGATGAGTACATGGCAGCGAGCGCGCAGCGACTAGCAGCCGCGCCAGCAAGCACGCGGCGACCAGCGAGCGCGCGGCGGCGAGCATGCATGGGCACGGTCGCCGTCTCTCCCGTGGCGGGGGCGGCGTCTCACCAGCTACGTGCGCAGCTCGCAAGTGGCGAGCGACGCCATTTTTTTTGTTTTACTAGACCTCTTTGCCGTGTGTCTAGATAAAACACGCGTCAAACTGCCGAGATACTTCGCCGTTATCAGTGCTAGCGTCGTTAACAACTTTACTGTGTCGCGGTCCACCGAAAACCCACAGCAAAGACCTTTGCCGTGTGAATTTTCCAAAACGCGGCAAAGCCGCTTTGCCGTCACCCGCGTTGCCGTGTCTTCTTTGCCGTGGGTCGTTGGACGGCAACGGCTTTGCCAAGCGTGTTTGATCCTTTGCCGTGTGTTTCTGGTACACGGCAAAGCAGTGAAATCCGGTAGTGAATATAGCATGCGTATATTCACAAAATTATACGTTATCAAGATTGTTCTTCAGAAAGAAAAGAAAAAGACACTTTTGACATCTGATCTCACAGTCTAGGAAGGTGGAAGCAACAAGAGTCCCAAGTGCTTATTACGTGGTAGTTCCAGGGAATTCAACACTGGCATGGCAACACCTTCTGATCGCATGAACATGCTGGAGAGGCACACCGCGGCCTACACTGTGAGATGATATGGTGCTCGAGTTTATGTCTGCTCTGTCTTTCTGTCCGTTGGTCTCCCTTCTATATCTTTTTAATCCAACGATGGCTTGGAAAATCAACGGTACATATCGCCTCATACATCACTTCTTAGGAGCAAAATATCAGAGTATTTATTCCGGATTGGATAGATATTTCCTGGCATCTACTACCTCTGTTCGTATGTGAACTTAACCTGAAAAATCCCTGGCTGCTGCTCATTGGAGTGAAGTCCAGCATTTCTAGAACCACATTCGAGAAAAAATCACATGTCGGCTTCTGCTCTCGCCAGCGACGCTCCGATCCGAGACATCATTTCTCCCAAATTCACATGCTGTTGCATAAGGATGAGGCATGATTTTTAGATATGTCTCCTTTCCCTGAGGAGAGAAAACATAAACAAGCTTATGGTTCGCCTATGACAGACAGGAAAAATAGAGGTGACACGATTCCGCCTTTAGAAATGTTCCACTTCCTGGCCAATTACGTGTGTGCCTGGTGGAAATATCGAGTTCTTGGAGGTCACTACTACGAGCCGCTTTGTGCATCCACTTTGAGCGAGCGCACTTGTTTCAAAACAGATCATGCTTGCTGTGGCTGAAAAGCCATTTTCAACAGCTTCCCTAAAATGATGGCAAAGGTGAGAAAAGCCTGATGGAAGAAGCAGAGGGCCTAAGATAAGATATTTACTTGCAACATCAAGAAACAAACTTTTATACTGTTGTGGTAATCAAACCATGTATAGTTGCAAACAGTGATACAACACTTCAAAAGGGGAACATGAAAATAAGCACTCCAACTACAGTCCTTGCCTTAAACCATCTTTTGACGAAAAGACAACTTCCTGATACATTCTGTACGTGGTCAAAAGTAATTGATTTTGGTCTGCTTGGACTTACTCGAAGATGGTGCGGACTCCAGAGTGTATTGTTATTCCCCTGTAGATTTTTCATTTGCATCGAGTGGATCATTTCTTCCACGTTCAGAGCGGAGCGGACGATGGATGGCATGGAGCCGGTGTCCGGGTCCGGCACACCGACCACAAGGAAACGGCCGTACCAGACAACAGCCAAGGGAGGTCACAAAGCAAGTGGTCAATCAAAATTTGGCATGATGCGTTGTATCGTGTGCCTGCCGGCGTTTAGCGAGGACATGTGTGGCCGATCGGCACCACCGCCCGGCCGGCATTTCGCCGAACAACTGGTGGGCAGCGCGGGGACAGAGTGCGCTGTGGAAAGGGAAACCGCACCGTGGTGCCGGCGGAGGCTTTGAACATCGGATACCACTGACTGCAGTGCAGCATGCCATGGCCGACCGTCAAGCAGGAAACTTGTGGCCATCCCGGGTTCAAGATGAGCTGCGTCTGTGCCATGGAATCTTGGGGTTGGGGGGCATTGTTACAGCTGGGCCACGATCCTCGTGCGCACGCAGGGTTTGGTTTTCCAGAGAGTCCAACCCGTGGGTTTACTCTTGTGTGTATATATCTCTTTCTCTTAACAAAAATTACAAATTGCCCAGAAAATAAATACTCCCTCTGTCCAGAAAAAACTGAGTTAGGTTTGTCTAGATTTTGAATGTATATATACATTCGAATCTAGACAACTCAAGTCAGTTATTTATGGAGCGAGTACAACATGATCAAAGCTGTAGCGCCATTAAGTTTTGTTTGGATGGCGAAAATGTGAGAGATTTGTAATGAATGGACTACACCGCCAGCATTCAACGTTACATCATTGGTGTGCTCCAATGGTTCTGACAAGTTACACTAATGTCGTTTAGGCCGTAAGCTATGCTATGCCCCCATAATCATGATTACATTTCATTCAAACTCAATTCGAGCTCCTCCTTAAAGAGTTCAATCAAACTTCCATAGCAACCGTTCTTACAAACCAGGGTATATATTTCTCTTCTCAACAACAACAAAAAGGTACAAATATCCCAGGAAAAACCACTACCATCAAAACTGGGGTGCCGATGAAGTAAACACAGCAAACCACCATTAATCCTCCTCCATAGGTACTTCTGGAATATCCCACCTGTCCTCTTCAATCGGCTTGGTGATCACCGAGACAGGTGAACGTGCGAACAAAGTTAAGGACATATACATGCTATAGAACAGTAAAAAAAAAGCTTGACTGCACAAGAATATATCTTTTTTTTGCTATACCAAACATTAACATGCAAAAGGAAAAATATTGGAAATGAATGATGTGGACTGTTAAGGATATAGATCGACATGTCGGTCGCCTTTTCACCCCTGTTTGTGCTACTCCGAAGTTCCCTGCGGATTTCTGGAGTAACCTGTAGATACAGAGACAGCAGCAAGCTTACTACAGTTGCAAAGAAAGCATTTCAAAATTCATGCAGACATGTGGATGATGGAAATGAGAGGATCGTACCAAATAATGTTTCTGATGATCCAACAAGCGTGCAAGTTTCTCCTTATCTTTCTTCTCCAGCTCATTCTTGTATCTGTAAAAAAAAATTAGCAACAGGTGAATGAACAAGTTAAAACTTTGCAAGGACATTACAAGGAAACACTTATAAGGACATTATAAGTGAAAAATATATATATATATATATATATATATATCATTCTACCATCAGAGATCAGACCTCTGAAACACAAATAGGAAAGAAGCTGGTTACTGCTCATCAGATTGTATAACGTAACACTTTCCATATTTCAGGTTTAATACTTTGTATCGGTAATGAAAAAGGTTTACCAGAAAAAAACCAGGTAAAGACTACTTGCTATATACTACTCCCTCTGTCCTGAATTAGATTCGCAGATTTGTATAGATTCACATGTATATATAAACTAAAACGCTTCTAGATACATGCTTATCTAGACAAATCTGCGACATCCTTTTCTGGACAGAGGGACGACAAGCAGTCAAGCATAGTGCTTGTTTTGCTGCATTAAGAGCAATGCCTTTCAGATTAACCAAAATATGCTTTCGAACTTTATACATCCATCACTGACCTTTCCACAAAGGCGAGCAGCGACTGGTGCCATATAACAGGCATGCTCCTCTCATCGTCAAGAAACCGCATGAAATGGGCAAAAACTGCATCAAGTACACGGTACGGCAAAGCATATTTCTTATCCAGAAATATCTTGATAAAGTAACTGCAAGAGAGATATTAGGTTAGAGCATGTTCAAGGTAATAAGAAACTATTAAACGAATTGCAGGTACATGCCACAACAATATAGGGAAAAAAGATAGCAGTTCACCCACACTACAAGACACCATAGCTACACATGCAATACAGTTGCCATCTAAACATCTCTCGAACTATGCTCTTAGGAAACAATATAACATTTCACTCCATCCTATTGCATGACAGGAGGACTTGGCTACATAACTGAAATCTGAACACTGCCACAACAATGATGACTCCATCCCATGGCATATACTCATCAAGATAGCTACAACAAGGATTCGACAGCAAAATATACAATATACAAGTATAAAACAACTCCTAAATTTAAGAGCACAATGGATCAAAATTATGTGGCATGGTGGCCTCTATTTGGGAAAATGTCAGCACTAGCTTATGCAAACCTTTTGGCCAAAATCGTTGTATAAAACTATATATTGGCAGGCAGACACAAGCAAAAGGAGGTACAGGAAAGCAAATGCTGGTTTCTGCTTGGGAGTAACAACAATGATGACTCCCTCACATGGCATATACTCGAGAAGCTAGAATGCTCATCCAGATAGTTACAACAAGGATTCGACCGCAGAATATACAATATACAAGTATACAACAACTCCTAAATTTAAGAGCACAATGGATGAAAATTCTGTGGCATGGTGGCCAGTGGCGAACCTAGATAAATAAATTAGTAGGGGCAATTCAAGTGAGCAGGGGCATTTCAAGCACGAATTTGATTTTTTTTGTAACTTTTCGCTTCAAATATGATAGAACTGCACTCAAATTTTCAAATTTGAGTGGGGGCCACTGCCCGCCCCCACTCAGCTCTACATAGGTCCGCCCCTGATGGTGGCCTCTGTTTAGGAAAATGTCAGCACCAGCTTATGCAAACCCTTTGGCAAAAGTTGTTCTATAAATCTATAAATTGGCAACCAGACACAAGCAAAAGGAGAGGTACAGGAAAAGTAATGCTGCTTTCTGCATCGAGTAATGCTGGTTTCTCCATCGAGTAACTATAATCTTTGTTACTACAGCAATATTTTATATACATACCAAGAAATGTTATTTAATTAGTAATGTTAACTAATGGAACTTATAAAGCTTATTCAACGAAGTATAAAGTTCACTGGGAAAAATTGCTGAAGCTCTTATGCTATGGGCACAAAAAACTCTTGTGTCACACTTTACCTAGTTGTGCCGCAGTACTCCATATCTGCCAGTTTCATTAATGCCGCACTGCAAAAAATGCCAAGTAGAGAAAAGATATCAACTTCGCAACCATCTTAGACAAGAATGTTATACTATATTTAGCTAACCTCGCATGGAGTGGAGGAATGGTACACTTCTCGAGAATACTACCAACAATTACTGCTTCACGCAGAGTGCAATCCCCTTCCTGCAGCCATAACATTTGGCGCTTATATTATAGTGGAGAGAAAATGAAACAATACACAACTAATGCATATACAAGTCTACACCTAGCATTAAATGTGGCATATGGTTGGATGATCAACAATATTGCTCCTCTGAATCACATATTCAGATATACTAATGAACTCGCCATGCATTCTAGGAAATTTTCTTTTCGACAGAACTACCTGACAGAGTGGCAGCAAAATTCCCTTGAAAAAGGCAGCAGGCTTGTAGAGGGATTTCTTCATAGCCTGATAAAGCGCAAAATGGAGCCTCTTGTTGTGCTTTATGTCATTGCGGATACGCGGGAGCAGAATAGCTTCGTAGAATCTCACGGCGTTCTTCGCACTCATGTTTGAAGAGAAGAGCCGCGTTGCTTGGTACACCGCGTTAGGAGACCAATGCTCAGGCTGGGTTAACTGCAGCACATCTGCCCAGCATTCTAGCGATGGGATACGCTTGAGTGCTTTGGGAATTTTCCCACTAGTGTATCGCCTCAAGAGCTGGCCAACCCTGCATATGGCAAATTCGACAATGAGCGTTGCATATATAAGACAATGCAAATATGCTTCTCGCTCCAAAGGAAATGGGCAAGGACAAGGCACGTACTCTTTATAGAGTTCGATAATTCTGGTGTCCAACTTGACAGCAGGCCGTCCTTCTGCACAAACATACAAGACCCAGTAATCCCATAATCAACTTGGCTCTAATTTTTCGATTGACTAATGCATTTAGTAGACGTGCAACACGACGTTATACTGAATTCAAGAGAGTTCATCGCTGGCACAATGGTCCACTGCCCCCAAGTGTCGGATAAGAACTGAGTTAAGAACGGATGCTCACCTGTTGAGACAGTGGCGTCCTTCTCTCTGATCTTCTGGAGAATGATATCGCCAAGAGACTGCTTGGAAGAGGTGTCTTTCGACATGAAGGCCGCGAGGGCCTTCTCGTCCTCCTCATTGATCTCCGGCTAAGAAAATACCAGCAAATTCGCATCAGCCACACACTCAAAGTAAGTAAGCTCCATTTTACTGCGGTGAAGCAACAGCACGCACCACGCCGCCGTCGTACTCGCTCTGCGCGTCAAAGCCGTCGAACTCGTCAACGTCCTCCTCTTCATCGTCGCCTTCGTCGGCGGGGACGGGGAAGACGGACGACGTGGACGAGGCTGCGGCTGCGGCGGCGGCTGATGGGGCGTCGGAGGGGAGCTGCTCGCGGGACTCGGCGAGGCCCTCCTCCTGCTGCTGCTTGAGCGCCTCGCGGAGGATCTTGGCGCTGATGGAGGAGGGCACGGAGGCCTCCTCCTCCGCCTGGTGCCGCTTGGAAGAGCCCGAGCGGCGGCGCTTCCCGGCGTCGGCCACCGCGTCCGCGTCGGCGCCGAGAGGGAGGCGGCTGCCCTTGGGCGGCTTCTCCGACGACTTGCGCTTCTTCCCGGCCATGGCGTCGCCGAGGGGGCTGCTGGGTCAGAGGCGAGGAGAGGGCGGGGCGGAGGAGGGGGGGAGGAGGCGGCTGTGAGGTAAACCCTAGCGGAGGTTTTGTTTTCTGGTCCGATCCGAGCCTACTGTCGTCTCGTGTCGTGTGGTGGGCTGAGTGATCGTTGCTGGGCCAGACAAATTGTGCCCCGTCTGGTTCTGCATCTTCTACTTGCTTACGACGGCCTTAGGTTGAGCTACTTTTCATTATTATCGGCCATATTTTTTTAATCTCACAGAGAAATATATTTTTATCCAAGTTACACAAAAAAATATATATATATATATCCCAACAATACGAGATAACTTGAGAAGACAACACTACATAAAAGGTTGATTCACTCAACATAAAAATACTATTTTGTATAGCCTTTGTCTTGTATCCCAGCTTCAGGAAATAAGGACAGACAAAACTAAAACTAGGCCAACTAAGATTGTATACCACTATACAATTACACTTGACTGAAACTCTTGAGTTCAAGTGATTTCAACATCTACATGCGCTTTCTGCAAATAAATCTTGCTCAAGACTTGTCTCCTCAACAAGAATGTAGCTTTCTTCTCTCCGAATGGTCGTTTTCCTTGGATTGAGATGGCAGAAAAGATCTGTGGTTTTATTCACTTTGCAAGAAGAGGAACTCTGGCATTTCTTGGTGGAACTCTCATCACACTATCTATATCATCCTTTTCGCGTCCTCCCACAGCAAGAACCCATTATCCCTTGCATGTCTGCAGTATTGTTCAAACATGTCATGTGCAAAGAAACGGCAACTAGATTAGTGTTTTCACACTAAAGCAAGCCGCAGGGACATGATAAGCAAAGTACAAAAATTCAAACTTGCCAAAGCACCATCCGCAAGGAACTGCCTGGGTTTGGTGGGTGAAGGGTTTACCTTGCTCGACAAATATGCATATACATGTAATGGACAATTGGTGATCTTCTATTTTACTATCTTTTGAATGTGGGATATGTTGCTACTTACCTGATCTATACATTCTCCAGGACTATGTATTTAGTCGGCAACACGAGGGTGGGCATCGCATTTTGGTGAAGGAACGCAACTATCTAACAATAAACAACAACAAAAGCATAATTATGTGTCTCTATATTATGAATCCGGTAGAAAGAAATGTATAATTCAGATGATACTTGTTCCACGGTGACCCCTTTGTGAAAAGAAATGTATAATCCTTTTCCTAACAGAGACTCACATACAACAAAAAAGAAAAAAGAAAAGACAGGTAAGCACAAGGCGGATAAGCATGGCGAACAAGTAAGCGAGACCGTCCGCGGAACAATAGTATGCGGCGAAACGGGCGTGGGATCGCGAAACTTGGTCAAAGATAGCTACGTTTGAAATCGCAAAACCTAACACGTATACATCTTACTAATTACAAGGGCATGTCTAAAGCAAGGTTCTTAGGTAGGTGCTTATATATGAAATAAACTGAATTTTTCATTAACAAACTGCTACTGCTGCTTATTTCTATTATACATATAGGACAGATGCCTAACTAGACTCCTATGGTGTGAAAATAAGCATTGATCTTTAAGGATAAGGTTTTATCCTACAATAGTGTAGTAGGTGACGTCGACAAGAAGGAAGTGAGTGAGTTGGGCGAGAGTTGAAAGCTGACGCCCATGAGGTGAGAAAAACCGGCGTCGATGTGGAAATGTAGGCACAAGAGTTGGGCGCCGGCCGGCCAGAGGGTCAAGGGACAGGCGTCACGTCAATTAGCCAGCATCATCCATCCGCAAATTTAATTAGTTCAGAGGTTGGGGTCTGCCGATATTGTATAGTAGTATGCATCGTACCCTATGATTTAGCGTTCCCTATCCCGATTAACCAGTACTACTACTCCTATCCAAATTAATGGATTCGGATTATCTAGATTTGAATGTATTCAAGATAGTAGTAGCAGTTGATTTGATTTGAGATGAAAGGCTTTGACTAAGCAAATGTAGCTTATCTCTATAGCACTATATAACTGTCCCATTATATTATTTCACCTTGATCAACTAATTGATCTCCTCATCCTTAGTTTTCGCCCGGCCAGCACAACAGGCATGCTTTAGGGATTTCTTTGTTTGCTACTAGTTATGTTCCAAAATACAAGCCTTCTAGCAGAACAGGAACGGCGGTACCCACTTCTATCCAAATTAGTTGACTCATATTTGTATAGATTCGAATGTATCTAGACTTTTTTTTTGCGAAAATTCGTACAGGAAAGGCGGTAAACTAGCACGAGCCGAAGGCGCGCCGCCGTCCTCGCCCCTACATCACCGGAGCCAGGCAAAGCTTGTCGTAGTAGAGCTTGTTGTAGTAGACAGACGGAAAGTCGTCGTGCTAAGGTCCCAAAGAACCAGCGCACTAAAGCAGTAACCATCGCCAATGATGATATCAGTAGATTGGAAGAGACTGACCTGAAATTAACACGAAAACGACTAGATCCCAGGAGATCAGCCGGACACACGACTCCACGCGCCCTCGTCAGTGCTAGGCGCACCACCAGAGCGAGGATAGAATGAAGATGACTTTATTCTGACTTCAGGATGTAGCCATTGCCTCAACATCCCCAAAAAGGCACGGGAAAAAGGTCTAAGTGAAGAACCAAAAACCGCCGGTGTGAGGCCGTGGTCCCTCACACCATCAAGGCCCTAAGACCATCGGAGGCGGAACGGACTGACGGCATCACCGACGAAGGGAAGGAACCTTAGATGGGTTTTTCAGCCGCCGCCTCTCGCCTTCTCCAGGGAGCAGCGCACATACCGGTTCGCGTCTAATTTGAGATCTAGACTTGTTTTAATGCTAGATATATCCGAATTTAGACAAAACCAAGTCAACTAATTTGGATCGGAGGGAGTAGTAATTTATAGAGAGAATTGTACTCTAGGTGGCAATAAACTGGTTTTTTTTCTTGCATGTCTGGAAGTTGCATTGCATTGCATGTACTAGGGAGGGTCTAAGCACGGACGGATATACTATATAGTACTACCTTAGGAGTTAGGACTAATTAATTAAGCCTTTGAGGAGATGAAGAGTGGCGCGCACGATCGATCGGAGTGACATGCACGAAAGGCATTTCCCAGCTAGTAGTTGTCATTTCTAACCTGCTGCTCCTTGCGACTGCTGAAAACACGTATGAACGCGCACGCGCATAATAACGCGCATTATCCAACTTGCAGAATATTACTATGTCTAAGTGGTGGGCCCCACAGGACGTCCAATCGGCACGGCCACCAGGTAGCCATACTAGCCCACGGCACGGCACGCCCCGCTAAGAACTTAACGTGCCTGGCACGCTAAGCTAACGGGTCGTGCCGTGCCGGTCCGTGGGCTTCACCTCGAGGTCCAGGCACGGCATGTTAGCTAAACGGGCCTAACGGGCCAGCCCGTTAAGACCTTTTATATTATATTTATCAAAATTAATATAAAAACTATACATATAATGGTATAAAAATAAAAATAAACTCTTAACAGACCGTGCCGTACCGGCACGTGGGCTTGGGATAGGAGCCCAGGCACGGCCCCAGACGGGCCGCGGCCCGTTAAGTGGCATGTCGGGTGGCCCGGGACGTGCCAAAGCACGCGTGCCCACGTGCCGGCCCATGAGGGCACGGCCCAATGGCCAGATGGAGCTGCATAGGTGTACATGCCCGATAATGATGGGTTCGTAGCATGTAAAACAAAAAAATTCTATCGCAAGAACGAACAAAACCCAGATCTAATCTAGATAAAAACTAAGATCTAATCTATTAGACATGTGCAACGAGATAGATCTGTACTAACCCTCGTAGATCCGAAAGCGTTAACGAGATTGGATCTCGTGGTTGATATAGTCGATCACTTGCCGATCTCAAGATCGTGTGGACGATCCTTACGGCGCCGCGTTCCGGCAGCGCTTCCGCAGTCGGTCACACATGCGGAGTCGAAGCAGACCTTCTCCTCCTCGTTCCAGCGAGCAGCGGAGGTAGTAGATCTTCTCCACGGAATCCCAGCAGCACGACGGTGTGGTGGTGGTGGTGGAGTAGAGAATTCTGCAGGGCTTCGCCTATGCCTGTGCAGAAGAAAGGAGGAGGAGAGAGGCGGCGGAGATTTGGAGTTGTGTAGGAGGGCTTGGAGGTGGCGCCCCCACCCCTCTATTTAAAGGGGGAGGCGCCATGGGAGGACTCCCCTTCCTCCTAGGGCCGGCGGATTGGGGTGGGGGGAGGATTCCTCCTCCCCCACGACTCCTTGTCTTGACCCACCAGGACTCCTTGATCCCTTCCTTGGTTTTCAAGCAAACTCCAAGAAACCTTCCAGAACCTTCCGGAACATTCCGAAACCTTCTAGAATCCTCATACAAATACTCCGGAACATTTCCTAACTCAAAAAATGATCTCCAATATATGAATCTTATTCTCCGGACAATTCCGGATCTCCTCGTGATGTCCCGGATCCATTCCGAGACTCCGAACAACATTCGGTTTCCAACGCACATTCCATATCTACTTAAAACAACTTCGAACCTTAAGTGTGTCACCCTACGGTTCGTGAATATGTAGACATGATGGAGACACATCTCCGATCAATAACCATCAGCGGGACCTGGAGATCCGTAACGGTTCCCACATACTCAACGATGACTTCGTGATCGATAGAACCATTAGCATACGAAACCAATTCCCTTTGTCACGCGATACTATACTTATCCGAGGTTTGATCGTCGGTATCTCTATACCTAGTTCTACCTCGTTACTGATAAGTACTCTTTACTCGTTCCGTGATATGTCATCCCTTGTGACCTAGTCACATGCTTGCAAGCTAACTAGATGACATTCCACCGAGAGGGCCTAGAACATATCTATCCGTCATATGGATGGACAAATCCCAATCTTGGTTCATGCGCTTCAACACATACTTTCAGAATACCCAATGACACCTTTATAACCACTCAGTTACGAAGCGGTGTTTGATGTCATCAAAGTATCCATCCGGTGATGGTGATTAACATAACCTCATGGTCGAAGGATTAGGTTACTATGCATTTGAAAGCTTATAGCAATACGAACTAAATGACTTGATCTTATGCTACGCTTACTATGGGTGTGTGTCCATCACATCATTCTCCTAATGATATGATCTTGTTATTAATGACATCCAATGTCCATGATCAGGAAACCATGATCATCAATTAATCAACAAGCTAGTTCAACAAGAGGCTTACTAGGGACTCTTTTATGTTTACAAAACACACAAGTATTAATGTTTCCGGTTAATACAATTATAGCATGGGATGTAAACATTTATCATAAACATAAAGATATAATAATAACCACTTTATTATTGCCTCTTGGGCATATCTCCAACAGTCTCCCACTTGCACTAGAGTCAATAATCTAGTTAAAAACTTGTGAATTCAACACCTATGGCTTTCTGGTGTTGTATAGACACTATTGCTAGTGGTAAACATAATCTTCGGATCTGACACTTCCAGGTCCGTGTGTATTTGCATGTCCTTGCGTCTCTACGCATTACTCATTCTCCAATGAGATGGCATTGTATAAATTTGGTCCTTTGGTGAGACCTTTAGTTCATTGGGATTAAATCATGTTGATACAATTGCCATACAATGTATCTTCATAGTATTATCCTGCTATGAACCACACCTAGTTTGATAACAAACTACTTGACGCAAATGCCCTCATTTGCTGCTACAATAGCAGTCATATACTCAGCCCTTTGTTGTAGTATCTGTCACAATGTTTTAACTTTGGTACTCAACCAAATCCGTTATGGAACTTCCTTTCCATTACATTGTGCCACCCATAGTTTAAATTGAGATAATCTTAATTTCTGACAAAACTAGTATCAATGTAACAATTTACAATGAACTATCTGTCACCACTATATAAATAATATATTCTTAGTTCTTCCAAAGATCATAGGAATATCCCTACTATTTGTCCAATGATCATCTTATGAGTCATTCTGGTATATGCTCATAACATTTAGAGCATAGGACATATCTGGATGTGTACATCTCAAAGAATGATTGATCAAAATATTCTTGTGATTTCACCAAGTGTCAAAACACTTGAATCTCGTGTCAACACACTCGAATCTTGATTCAGTCCTTTCCATGCGTCAAGAACCTTTCTTGTTGTTTCCATATTGAACTCATTCAACATCTTATCTATGTACATTTGGCAAAACCATATTAGCGCCTCAATCTATTCATATAGACATTGATGCCTAATTCTCGAGTTATGCCTAAGTCTTTCATCAGAATGAAATTCTTAACCTGTGTCAATACAAGATACATCATTTTCAATCAACAATATGTCCTCTACATAATGTATTAGAAATATGCCTCAGTGCTCCCACTTAATTTCTTGCAAATGCAAGCATCTTCATCATCTCCGATGAATTTAAACCTTTTTAACAGTTTCATCATGGCGAAGATTCCAACTCCGCTATGCTTACTTTAACCATTGAAGTTTTGCATACTCTTTTAGCATCCTTTGAATTAACAAAACCCTTTGGATCGTGTCATGTACACGTCCTAGGTAACCATTCTATTAGAAGAACTTGTTTTTGTTTGTTCAGCTACCATATACCAAAATATATGTAGTGGTTGCTACATTAATCGGTCCAGACTAAATATCGCTATGAAAGATCAAATCTTATCATAGTCAATTCCTTGAACATTGTCGTAAACTCTTTCCGACATGTCGACTATTTCATAGATGTGAAACATCCATGTCTATTTATAGATCCATATACGACTTTAAGGTCTTGCACCTTTCCAGAGGGTCTTTCAAATTCAAAGCTTGATTTCTCGTGTATGGAATTATCACGGATTTTATGGCTTCAAGCCACTTAACGAAGTCAGGGCCCAGCATTGATTATTTGCATGTAGTCGGTTCATCATTGTCAAACAACAATGATTTAACTCTCAAATCTTGGCATTTGATTACTTACCCGACGTACTTGGTTCAATAGGAACTCTAATCTCCGAGATCACACCTTTTGTAATCACGAGAGCCATGAGCATTGTGGCCGTCACCGGAACACTTTCCGGCGCTGCGCTACTTAGCACATATAGCTAAGGTTCAACAACCTTATCAAATCTTATCATAGTAAATTCCTTGAACATTGTCGTAAACTCTTTCTGACATGTCAACTATTTCATAGATGTGAAACATCCATGTCTATTTATAGATCCATATACGACTGTAAGGTCTTGCACCTTTCCAGAGGGTCTTTTAAGTTCAGAAACTTGATTTCTCGTGTATGGATACTATCACGGATTCTATGACTTCTAGTCATTTTATGGAGTCAGGGCCCATCATCGCTTCTTTGCATGTAGTCGGTTCATCATTGTCAAAACAATAACGACTTACTTATCAAATCTTACTATTTGATTCTTACCGACCCACACGGTTATATAGGAACTCTAATCTCTGAGATCACACCTTTTGTAATCACGAGAGCCATGAGCATTGTGGCCGTCATCGGGACACTTTCCGGCGCTGCGCTACTTAGCACATATAGCTAAGGTTCAACAACCTTATCAAAGTTCTATTGTCCTCCAACTTAACTTTTCACGAAAAATTCCTTCTCAAGAAACTTGACGTTCCAAGTAACAAACTCTTTTATTCTCGGTGTTATGGAGAAATTCCCAACAAATTCTTTGGGATAACCTTCAAAGACGTGCTTATCCGACTTTGGTTGTAAACATTTTACTTATGCATAACATACCAAAATTTAAGAAAAGATAATTCGGGTTTTATCCCAAACCATGACTTATATGGTGTCATTTTAACGGTTCACGATGGAGCTCTTTTCAGTGTAAAAGCGGTAGTCACTAAAGCTTTAATCTTTAATATATAATGGCAATTTTATAAATGACACCTTTGATCTTACCATCTCAAACATGGTTTGATTTCATCTCTCGAATATGCCATACTCCTATGGTTTATCGGGAAACACAAATCATGGAACAATTCAAGTCTTAGGTGTTTTTGCTAAACATGTAACTCAAATATCTTCTTTTATGATCGAATTATAAACTCTTTATTTTCTTGTTACAATGATTTTCAACTTCATCTTGAAAGTCTTTGAACAACTTTCAAATGTTTCCTACTTCCTCCTTATTAAGTAAATATACAGATATATTCACTCAAATTTTCGGAGAAAGCATATGAAGCAAAAAGATCCATCGCATATGGCTACACATAATGGACTATGCACATCAGCATGCACAATTTCCAATAAGCTAGTCATCCGTTCCTCTCTGGCCTATGGACGGAGTTTCAATTATCTCGAGGAAAGTCTCACATGCGTCAATTGATCAAAATCAAAGACTCCAAAATTCCATCAACATGGAGTTTCTTCATGTTTTCTTTCAAATACAATTTAAACAGCGATGTCACTTCATAAGTGATCTTTCAATCATTTGTCTTGCGACATTTTAGCAATAGTGTTTATGGATGTGATTTCTCCCACTAGACTTGTAAAAGTTCATCCATCCTTTATGGAATACGGTTATTATTTGAACAACCATTGTTCTCGTAATACCGGAACAAAATAACAATTATTAAAACAAATCTTGAAGGCTAGGTTTGATGACAACGAAAAACACAATAACACTTTATTTGTTTTCGATGAACATCATCACTCATTCTCTTGCTAGTTACTTAGGCCATTGTAGTTCATGAATTGCGTTGTTCTGTATGACACTTCATACCAACCAATTCGGTATCCAATACCTAAGAGCCACATTGTTTAACAAGCAAGGAATACAACCATAAAATGTATATCTTCTATATACCCAAGTTGGATATCTCCAACCTTATAATTTCTGCCAAATATTTTATAGATTCTCTTTCAGCAATTCCTTTTTCTTTTAAAAGAATCTATCAACATCAATAGTGGTGTCATTCACATGACACATAGTACAAAGCGTATACAGTCAAATACTAATACCTTTGGACTTGCACTTTGAAGTGGATCACCATCATCAAATGTTTGGCATTCTTTCAAAAATCCATTCTTTAGTAATCTATTAGTGTAGTAAACATTTTACTTACATCTTCTATTCATCCTTATCATGACAACTTTCATGATCAAGCTGCTATAGCTTATAAAGGTGAATTGCGAGTATAATGTTTCTTTTTCAAAACCTTTTGGAGGATTAGGACGACCAATGTCTCCAACCTTCACAAATTCTCATCCAATATGAGGACGTATACTCTATCATGTTGTAACCAACACATTGTTTTCGATAGCGTAATACCTTTCACATATGATGGTTTCTGAAACATTGCTTTCAGCTCTTAGACAAACTTGATATTAAAAACAATCTTTTGAGTATCAAGAATCATGGAGGCAAACATGATACATTAGATACTAACACTGGAATTGTTACTCTTGATTTAATACTATTTATTAAACATCACAGAGTAAACGGAGTTTGCTGAAAGTTTGCAACAGGACTTTTAAACTTTAGATTGACACTCAAAACAATACGATACCAGTTCGTAAAGCAAATATCCAGAATTTCTATAGTTCCACTATCTCAACTATAACTAAGCGTAAGGTGGTGAACGGATGCCAATGACTACAACAAACTATGCAAATTCACTTTGATTGTGTTTATGATAAATTGAGTTCGACTAATCCAAATTACAAATAAACTCCCACTCAAAACAACATCCCTCGAGTTGTTTTAGTGATTACATGAACCAAATCCACTACACCAAGTCCGATCATCACGTGAGATGATGTAGCTTTAAAGGCGAACAATCAACATGTTCATCATATCATCCATATGACTCATGCTTTACCTTTTGGTATTCCGTGTTCCGAGACCATGTCTGTACATGCTAGGCTCATCAAGGTTAACCTTAGTTTCCGCATGTGCAAATCTGGCTTGCACCCGTTGTATGCACACGTAGAGTCTATCACACCCGATCATCACGAGATGCTTCGAAACAACGAGTCTTAGCAACGGTGCCAACTAAGGACGAACACTTTATTACTTGATATTTAGTGAGAGGGATCATCTTATAATGCTACCGTCGCGATCTAAGCAAATACAAGATGCATAAAGGATTAACATCACAAGCAATTCATAATATGTGATATGATATGGCATTTCTTCTTGTGCCTTTGATCTCCATCTCCAAAGCATGGACACGATCTCCATCATCACCAGCGTGGCGTCAAGGTCCGTGGCGCCGCTTCATGGTTGTCCATCACCAACAGCAACTATTACAACTACTTGGAATAAAGCTATTACATGATGAATAGACACGCAGGTCTTAAACAAAATTTAAAGACAACCATTAGGCTCCTGCCGGTTGCCATATTACAATAAGGATCATTGCATACATCAAATATAATCACAATCACATAATGGCCATATCACATCACAAAACCCCTGCAAAAACGAGTTAGACGCCTCTAATTTTCTTTGCAAGTTTTACGTGGTTTGGGGCTTTCGAATAAGAACGGATCTTACCTATGAACATGAACCACAACGTTGATACAAGTGCTATCAAGTGCAAAGTGTAGATTGGATCTATACTATGGTGGGAGAGACAGACACCCGCAAAGCCACTTGTGCAAAGCAAGTTACACGTCAAGCGTGGAGCAAGTCTCATGTGTGATGACATGTAAGGTTAGCCCGAGCCGCTTCATCCCACCATACCGCAAGATGCAAAGTACACAAAGCAAAAGACGGCACGAGCACCAACGCCCACAACACCATTGTGTTCTACTCGTGCAACAGATCTACGCATAGACCTGGCTCTGATACCACTGATGGGTTCGTAGCATGGAAAACAAAAAATTTCTACCGCAAGAACGAACAAAACCCAGATCTAATCTAGATAAAAGCCAAGATCTAATCTATTAGACATGTGCAACGAGATAGATGGGAACTAACCCTCGTAGATCCGAAAGCGTTAACGAGATTAGATCTCGTGGTTGATGTAGTCGATCACTTGCCGATCTCAAGATCATGTGGACGATCCTTCCGGCGCCGCGTTCTGGCAGCGCTTCCGCAGTCGGTCACACGTGCGGAGTCGAAGCAGACCTTCCTCTCCTCGTTCCAGCGAGCAGCGGACGTAGTAGATCTTCTCCACGGAATCCCAGCAGCAAGACGGCGTGGTGGTGGTGGAGTAGAGAATTCTGCAGGGCTTCGCCTATGCCTGTGCAGAAGAAGGAGGAGGCGAGAGGCGGCAGAGATTGGGTGTTATGTGTAGAGCTAGGAGGGGGCGCCCCTCCCTTCTATTTAAAGGAGGGAGGCGCGCCTGGGGAGGGGGAGTCCTAGTAGGACTCCCCTCCTATGGCCGGCGGTGGGAAGGGGGAGGAGTCCTCCTCTCCCACGAATCCGTGTCTTGCCCCACTAGGTTTCCTTTGACCCTTTCTTGGTTTTCAAGCAAACTCCAAGAAATCCTCTAGAACCTTCCAGAACATTCTGAAACCTTCTAGAATCTCCATACAAACACTCCGGAACATTTCCTAACTCAGAAAACAATCCCCAATATATGAATCTTATTCTCCGGACCATTCCGGATCTCCTCGTGATGTCCCGAATCCATTCCGAGACTCCGAACAACATTCGGTCTCCAACGCACATTCCATATCTACTTAAAACAACTTCGAACCTTAAGTGTGTCACCCTACGGTTCATGAATATGTAGACATGACAGAGACACGTCTCCTATCAATAACCATCAGCGGGACCTGGAGATCCATAATGGCTCCCACGTACTCAACGATGACTTCGTGATCGATAGAACCATTTACATACGAGACCAATTCCCTTTGTCACGCGATACTTTACTTATCGGAGGTTTGATCGTCGGTATCTCTATACCTAGTTCTACCTCGTTACTGATAAGTGCTCTTTACTCGTTCTGTGATATGTCATCCCTTGTGACCTAGTCACATGCTTGCAAGCTAACTAGATGACATTCCACCGAGAGGGCCCAGAGCATATCTATCCGTCATATGGATGGACAAATCCCAATCTTGGTCCATGCGCTTCAACACATACTTTCAGAATACCCAATGACACCTTTATGACCACCCAGTTACGAAGCAGTGTTTGATGTCATCAAAGTACCCATCCGGTGATGTTGATTAACATAACCTCATGGTCGAAGGGTTAGGTTACTATGCATTTGAAAGCTTATAGCAATAAGAACTTAATGACTTGATCTTATGCTACGCTTACTATGGGTGTGTGTCCATCACATCATTCTCCTAATGATATAACCTTGTTATTAATCACATCCAATGTCCATGATCAGGAAACCATGATCATCAATTAATCAACAAGCTAGTTCAACAAGAGGCTTTCTAGGGACTCTTTTATGTTTACAAAACACACATGTATTAGTGTTTCCTAATAATACAATTATAGCATGGGATGTAAAAATTTATCATAAACATAAAGATATAATAATAACCACTTTATTATTGCCTCTTGGGCATATCTCCAACACCATTACTAGAAACGTGTGCTCTGCTTATAATGTTACTTATTGTTGTGATGAATCTCGTTGCAGAAAGAGGTATAAACACCTCCCTTTTCAATGTGAGTATAGTGATAATGATACCATATCTTCCTATGCTAAAGGAATTTATGACTTTTATGATGCGGAACAAATTGAAGAATTTATTGCTTGGAAGGGTGCTTTTGAACTTGCTAGTTTGCTTGAAAATATTGATGATTCACCTTACAAATATGAGGTTTATGGTATACTTAAATTCTGCTTTGATAATTATAAGGATGAAAATGGCTATATCCTTGAATATTTTAATAGATGCTTTCCACAAATGGAAGAGAGTAATGCCTTGCAGGATCCTATGGAAGAAGAAATTGATGAACCTGAAATCTCATTAGATGAAAAAGAGGAGGAGAGTGATGAACAAAAGGAGGAAGAATGGATTAGCTACCCATGCCTACATTCTAATGAGAGTAACTCCTTATCTCTTACATTATTTGATTGTCCTCCATGCTTACTAGAGGAGGATGAATCTTATGTTCCTGAGGATTCTTTTGAAAATGTTTATAATAAAGCTCTAGTGCTTGTAGATCATGAAAAGCATGCTTTATGTGATAGTTATATTGTTGAGTTTATTCATGAGGCTACTGAAAATTATTATGAGAGAGGAAAATATGGTTGTAGAAGTTTTCATGGCATTGAAACACCTCTCTATATGCTGAAAGTTTTGAAGTTACTCTTGTTTTATCTTTCTATGCTTGTCACTTTGTTCTTTGTGAATTTATTTGCATACATGATTCCTATGCATAGGAAGTGGGTTAGACTTAAATGTGTTTTGGATTTGCTTCTTGATGCTCTCTTTTACGTCACTTCATATTTCTTATGTGAGCATCCTCTCAAACTTTTATGCCTGAAGATGATAATATGTCTATTATTCTTGGGAGACCTTTTCTTAAATATTGTAGGCTGTTATTAATTGTAATCAAGGGAAGGTGACCTTCAATGTTAATGACAAGGAACACGATGTCTATTTCCCCAAGAAGATTGAAAGGATTTATGGTTTGAATTCAATTGAACATGTTGAGGGCATTCAAGTTGGAGACATATATTGTCCCATACCAAGAGAAAAATTTGAAACTATTATGATTGGAACCATTGCTATCAAGGTTGAGGTAACATAATCATTAGTGGAATACAAAGTTTTGTCTCATATGAAATTGTTTTGGTAACAATACCTGATCAACCTTGTTAACAAAAGGATTTCATTTAACAAAACAATGTTTTCACCATGATTATCTCCGCTTACTTCTATTCTATCCATTTTAGTTTTTCCTTATGCCTAACTTAAAGACGTTAAAGAAAAGTACTTATTGGGAGATAACCCAAAAGTTTTAGATGAGTCTTGGAAATTATCATCTCTGTAATAACCGCTCCTTATCCTTTTTATTTGCTTTTTGTGCCAAGGGTAACCTCTAATGAGAGAGAAGTAATGATTGAGAAAGTTGCTGTCCCGAAACACATTTATGTGCTTCACCGTAAAAATTCGTGTAAAATCTCTGAATGTCCTTTTGAGGCGTGATTTTTGTTGCTTCTGCCCCAGGTTATTATCTAACTTTCGTTAGTTCAACACTTTTTGATTTGAGCAACATAAGGTCTTCAAAAAAATTCGTCTTTATCTGCTGGTATGTTTTGACAGATTTCTGCCATTTTCTGCATTTGCTTCTTGTTGGTTCATTTTTTAGTTCTTTTGGGGAATTGAGCTTTTTGAGGGAAGTGCTACAGTAGCTAGTGTTCTAATGGGAGTTTATTTGGTGTTAGAACTGAACCTTAAAACTTATTTATCTTGAGTGTACTAATGTTGCTAATAAAGATTGTGTGAAGTTTTGTATGAAGGAAAATTTTCGGGTGTATGGAAGGAATGAGTAATAAGATGAAGGATTGATTAAAGATCAAGCTTAGGGATTCCATGCGTGTCACCCCAAGAAAATATCCAAGAATTACAAGCGTCAAAGCTTGGGGATGCCCAAGACATCCCCTTCTTCATCAATAAAAATCTTAGGTTTCTTCCAAACGCTTCATTTTTATTGTTTCATGCACAGTTGTGTTGTTCTTGGAGCGTCTTCTTTTTCGTTTTTGTTTTTGGTTTTCGTTTTTTTTTGCTTAGTTTTCTGAATAAATTAGTTGGACCCCCTCTTTCATGCATTGGTGTTCAAATAGTCTGGTTTGGATTGGAAAAGAGTAGGAAAGCTCATGCTTAAGTGGTAAAGAGAGCTTGTTTTTGACTGTGGCCTATGCTTTGTCATGCCATGCTTGATATTGTTTTGGCTTTATGCTTAGTATTCTTTGTTGTAGCATGACTTGTTATAAACAATTGAGATTGCTTAATGTGCCTTGGATGAATCATGCGTTTTTTTTAGCATATTAAAGCATAGTATTGTGGTATTCTCCTTTGATGCTTTATTTGGGTTGACTTGGCACATGCTCATACCATGTTATGACTATCTCAAGTCACCATAAGCCTTTATGATCCTTCAGTTTTCAACTTGTAGTATCACTTTATGCTTTGATCAATGATGTTTTGTCGCTTTGCATGATTATGGCCATTATTGCTTTCTCGTTTGTCGCTCCCTTACTATTGCTAGCCTTCACTTCCACTGAGTGTTTTACTCATGTTTCCAACTCCCTTAAACCAAATATTGCCAAAGTGTCCACCATACCTACCTATTAGCATCATTTGCTACTTCTGTGCATATTCAATATGCCTTGTTTTCTTCCGAATAAAATGTTTGCTTATTATGAGAAAGTTAGTTAGTAAAGCTCTCACGAACTTGATGGCACACTTTATTTCCTGCACTTAATAAACTTGAACCATTGTGAACTCTCCATGAAATTTATATGCTTACAAATTATAGGCTGGGGATTAGCAGAACCGTGCTGTCACGGGGAACGCTTTCAACACTTGTAAATATATACCCAGTTGATACCTTGCTCTTTTGTTTGCGGATGTCGTCGGTGTGAAATAAAAGGGGAGCTTATAAGTCCATGGAGTTATGTATGTGTGTTAGAGAAACGCCTGGGCTGCTGGTCTAATCCATGCTGACATGGTGGAAACCTGCAGCGTAACCATAATGATATCTATGAAACATTCTTCTTATAAAAAAAGAGATAGCTATTGAGAACAAAAAGAGATTGATGAAAAGAGGAAAGAGAGAAAAAAGCACCATTTTCCCATGGTAAATAAGAAGATTGCTGAGATACTCATTGTCTGCTTGCCTTGTCATTTTGATATGGGGATTCTTCCATATCATCGGGCAAGGGGTACCCCATTGGCGGTTCTCAATGATACGCACATACTTACGATGACAAGAACTTACCGGTAAATAAAGTTCAGTAGCATGAGGAGCGGCCCTCGTACTCAAGGGACTTGGGATTTTCAGTTTATAGTCTGTCAAGCATATAACTCAGATTGGATCTCACTTTCACCTTAACCACATTAAAGATGCTTATGACAGGGGCAATGAGAGCTCAAAGCTAATGAGTACCATACTTTCAGCATTTGGAAGCCTTTCAAACTTTTCAAAACCTTTTTCATTTCCTTGTTGAGTCTCCACACATTCTATGAGCACTTTCTTGAGAGTATAGTGGTCATTCTTAGTTCTATGTGCATTGTCCCAAGACTTGTTGATTGATGCATACCTTGATATTGCTTGTTTTAAACTGTTTGTATCTAGTCACTCTTGTAAACCTTGAAGGTGTCCTATGCATTTACGTTTGCTACTCTATGAGGGACAAGCTGAATGCCACTATGCTATGTTTTCTTTATGTGAAACAAACAAACGTCTTGCAAAGCATTGTTATTCATGAATCTTTTGTTTGTGCCTTTTCATGTTGCATCATAGTTTCTTTGTCCTATTGTAAGAACTTTGTATTTCATGTTATGATTGAAGTACTATGATCCCAGCTTTGAATGTTTTATAAGTACTTTGATCAAGTATTTGATGGTGCATGTCACCTCAAAAATTATTCTTTCTTTTTATCACTTACCTACTCGAGGACGAGCAGGAGTTAAGCTTGGGGATGTTGATACATTGCAAATGTATCTATAATTTTTGATGCTCTATGCTTGGTTTTATCCACTTTCTTGTGTTTTATCCACACTTTGGAGTACTTTTCAGATTTCTTGGACTAACCTATTAATAAGAGCCACAGTGTCAGCTGCCTGTTTTCTGCTGTTTTTGTTCCAGGAAAGTCAAAAAATGAATATTCTCGGAATTGGACGGGACAAAAGCCAAAGTGCCTATTTTTCCAAAAGACTCCAGGAGCCAGAATACGAGACGGAGGAGGGCCAGGGGCTGGCCACACCCCCCAGGCGCGGGCTGGGCCTGGCCGTGCCAGGGCATGGTGTGGTGGCCCCAGGCACCCCCTCGGTCTCCCTCTTCGCCTATAAGAAGCCTTCTGACCTAAAAACTTCGGGGGGTTCGACGTTTTTCCACAAGAGGTTCCGCAGCGCCGCCACCACCGAAGGGGAGATTCGGGGGACAAAAAGTCTCCATTCCGGCACCCTGCCGGGACGGGGAAGTGCCCCCTGAGCCATCTCCATCGATCTCCACCATCATCTCCATCGACCATCCATGTTTTCCCCATCTATGAGTGAGTAATCCCTCGCTGTAGGCTATGGGGATGGTAGGGATTGGATGAGATCGTTCATGTAATGGCATCAGATTGTTAGGACATGGTGCCTGGTATCTTTTATTAGTGATTTATGACTTTGTTGCGACTTGTTGTGCTTAATGCTTGTCACTAGGGCCCGAGTGCCATGATTTCAGATCTGAACATGTTATTGATTCATTATGATAGTATTGTTTTTGGTCTTATCTGCAAGTTGTTTACACAAGTTGTTGTCCGGAACCTATGGCCCCGAAGTGACAGAAATCGAAATAACCGGAAGGGAACTTTGATGTGAGGATCACATGTGTTCACGGAGTGTTAATGCTTTGCTCCGGTGCTCTATTAAAAGGAGCACCTTAATTGCCAGTAGTTCTCTAGAGGCCCTGCTGCAAACGGGCTGGCAGGACAAAAGATGTTGTGCAAGTTCTCATTGCGAGCACGTATGACTATATATGGAACACATGCCTAGGATTGTCTAGTACTTGGATGCTTTATCTTATTTATCTGCAATTGCCCTATGTTCTGATTGCTATGTGAATTGTCTTGTCCATGCAACGCCCATCCATCCATCACTATGCCTACCGTACTCGAATCCCATTGTTTACTGCTTTTGTTACTACTGTCTTTACTTTACTACTGCTGTTACTTTACTATTCCTACTACAAAACTGTTGCTACTGATAAACTGCTATGAGCAAGATTGTTTTCGGGTGCAGCTGAATTGACAACTTAGTTGTTAAGGCTTATAAATATTCTTTGGCTCCCCTTGTGTCGAATCAATAAATTGGGTTTCACTTCTCTCAAAAATACTGCGATACACCCCCTATACTTGTGGGTCATCAGCCTCGTTGATCGCCACCATGATTCGTCAACCTTTCTCTCCGATCACCGCTGCTTTCGACAAGGGGAAAAAAGGACCGTGATGAAGCTTTGCAGCGATCATATCGACCATTCCATCCATATCCTCGTATCGTACGTGTTGTCTTATCATGTTGAACCCGTGACAAGAAGCCGACCAGCCAGGAGTAGTTTATAATGTGTCGAAGTATGTTTTGGTGACAAACCGAGACTTTTATTTTCTAGTGTTTATAATGACGATAGTCGATCAGTTGAAAATGGATGTCATGTGAACTCTGGAAACGACTCGGTAGAAATCAAACTTCTTTAGCCAAACTACTATGTATCTATCCGGTACGAAGTGGTACATACACATTGTTTAGGATTCTCGTGTAGTAGCTGTTGATTTGATTTGACAATGCTGGATTGGCTACGTGCTAGCTAAACAGATACTACTCCCATTATGTGAGTCGAGCACCTGACAGACTCACATGTATTGGGAAATCACAAAGAGTCATCATGGGTGGATGCGATTTCCTCCAACTATATCGATCCTAGAGAATCATATAACAAAAGCCTACACCTGTCGACAAATATTTCTCTTGTATGATTGCCAATAACCTTTACAATGATTCAGAACCAAATACCATGGCCATGGAAGAGTGTAAACCACTCGCTCAGACTAAAACAATCGAAGGGTGCAATCCAAGCAGAAAATAGCCTTGCTATTCCAAATGAATTCCCTACATGGGATTCAATACGTTTTCTTCCATAAATGGAATGAGAACAAAAAGGTGGTGAGAAAGCAAGGCTTGTAGCACAAGGTCGGATTTCTGCAGAGATCCGAGACCTACTCTCTAGACATGATTGGAAGCCTCAAAATTTTCTGATAATTATATCACTGGCAGTGCAAAATCATCTATCTATGCAGTTGATAGATGTAGTGACTACATTTCGTGTGGATCACTAGATTTGGACATGTATGGTTCCCGATGGAATCTCTATCCGAATCGAAATGTAAATGCAACATGCATTGTGTAAAATTATTAAGTCATTACATGGCTTATTGTTGTCGGTATATTTTGGTACAACCGACGTAGTGAGTTCCTTATACACAAGGATTACTCTTACAATGATAATTACCCATACGTGTTTGTCATACACAAGGACTACTCCTGCAATGACGGAGCACGTGATCATCTAAAAGACGGAATTTGAGATGAAGGATTTGGTTAAACCCAAACAATGCTTGATACTACAAGTCGGGCTACCCTCCTCAAATTTTATGGTACACCAAGTTGCCTATATTATAAATATTGGAGAAATCTAAAATGGACAAGTCATATCCATCTCCCATGCCGGTTATTCGATCTCTAGACGTAGAGAAAGATTCACTCAAACCACGGGATGATGTAGAAGGATGTTGGGACTTGAAGTTCCATATGCTAGTGCCATTGGACCCACCAAGACAGTTGGTTAGTTATCAAGAATATCTTTCGATATCTCCAAGGTACCACACATTATTTGACATGTTCTTGTAATTTCAGAGAAATCTGAACTCCAATATCATCAGAATACACTGATGTTGGGTACTTGAGTGATCCCCATAATGTGTACCTACATGGTAGAAGTGTCACTCCGTTGATGTCTTCGAAATAGACTTCGATGACTACACCTACCAATCATTCTAAAATACAAAGCCACATTGACACGTGTAGCTTTACAGAATGATAAACCACATACATGAGTCATGTGGTATTGGTTCTCTTGAATCATCGACCATTATCTACACAGATAATGTTGCTTGTGTTGCATAGATGCAAATAGGATATATCGAGAGCAATGTCATCAATCATATTGCCTCTAAATTGTTTTATCTTCATGAACTCCAGAAGAGTCGGGGAATAAACATCTTGGAAGTCAAATCATGCGATAACCTCGTTGATGAAGGATTTGGTTAAACCCAAACAATGCTTGAACTCCATGAAGTCTCTACTAGCTTTAACATTCCATAAATATTTTCATGGAATTGGTATTCGACGGCTTCAGGATTTGCAAGAATCAGGGGGAGTATCTCCCTAGACTACTCCTGTTCAAAGCATCATATTACACTCTTCCTTTATGAGTTTACTATCGAGGTTCTCATCAAGGTTTTTAATGAGGTAATATCAACATAAGAGCATATGTCATACTTCCTGTTTTCCCCACCAGGGTTTTTAGGAAAGTATACACGACATATATATTGCTCTCTAAACTCTATGAGGTTTTTACCTTTGACAAGGTTTTTCTCATATGGAGTTAAGAAAGAGGCAATAACAATAATATGTTGTATCATTTTCTCCTTATTTTCTCACCGGGTTTGAAGGAGTTTTAACAGCATATCCAACCATTATATGTTGCACCATTTTCTCCTTATTCTCCCACTGGGTTTAAAGGAGTTTTAGCAACATATCATACACAACTCTCCTCATCTTTTTTCCACAGGGTTTTTGGAGGAGATGATTCCAAAGATGATCATCGCAAGGATATGGAAGGATTAGGGGGAGTGTTAGGATTTAATTAATAGATTAGATTAATTAAAGGAATAATCCTCCCATGTAATTTTTCTATGTCGGTTGTTTGTCCAACCGACTTTCCTCACACCCCGTCGAACGGACGTGACCCATATTCACGTCGGTTCCTCCTTGTATAAATATGCTGATCATCAATAGAATAAAGATAGTTGAATCATTTGTTCTGTTGTCTCTCGCTCTCTGGCTTTTACTCGTTAACAATAAGGACGTGCCGGATATATATCACACACGGTAGTACAGTCTCAGTAGGCTGGATAGTATATATTTTCGCAGGATCGTGCCACAGGACGGCCGCCAGATCAGCCTCGACGTGCAACACCTGGGTGTCTGTGCCCGTATGGATCATGATTAGCAAGGCGATGGAGTGACCAATCAGAAATACGTGCTGCTACTTGTCTGTCTCCACTTGGTTTTCCGTATCTCGTATCCCGTTGTCGTCATTGCCTGCCTGTCCTCGTGTGTCTCATCCTGCCATGCTGTCCTAGGTATCGTGCTGAAAATGACAAGGTTGGTCACCCCCGACCCATCCATCTCCTCAAGTTGTCATCATGTTAACTCGCCAGAAGGTGAAACTGGATAAAAATAAACCCTCAATAGAAAAGAAAAAAAACCATCAACAAAAGTATTTCACGCCATTAACCCTTTTGCATAATGTCCGGTCCGAGGGCGCCGTGCCGGAAAGAACAACACCCGAGTCCACGTCAGACCGCTAGGTGCCACGCTTAGACGACACACGACCCTTGGTAGAGGTCGCCATGTGACGAGGCATAACACCCCAAGCTAGGGCACCGTGTTGCAGGGTTTGAAGAAACGGCTAGCACCCCTACTCTCTCCCCGTTCTATTACATCACAATGTGGTCGCCACGCGAAGACCCTAGTCACTGATGTCCCCCTCTCTTCCTATTCTCTGATGCCGCCGCCACACTAGCTCCACAGTCCTCGACTACGCCACCACACCCTCCTTTATCCCCGTCGGCATCGGCTCCTCCCCTCTCCTCCGCCATGGAGGTTGTCCCCACGAGGTCCCTTTCGTGTTGAAGGTAGCTCATAATCAGCTTGTGCCAACAACGCCGCATCTTTACTTTCCATAGGTAAAACCTTATGCCACGATCTAATAGCCGAAGATCATACTTCATGGTTGCCATGAGCAGATAAATCTGTGAGCACAAAGTACTGCAAAAAGGAGAAAAATTCTACAAATTTGGTTAGCTGGTAGTGATATGTTCTTTTCTTCTTTGAGCTAGCCAATTTGATACGTCTTATGTGAGGTGCACTAGTAATAGTATTTTATACGTGCTTTTCATTACTTGTTCCACCTAAATATACTAGCGGAATGTGTAAATTAAATAGTTAAATTTTAGAGAGAATAAGAAATTTTAGTCTATAATAACATGTGTCACATTTGTCATTGACTAGACAAAAAGGGTGTCCGGCTAGATCCAGCCACACCCAAACGGACAAGGACCAGACAGTAAACCCCGTTTGTGTCAGCCGGTGACCCAAATTGACATTTTTATGCTGAAATGGGTCACCGGTGTGAGTTGCCCTAATTGAATAGTAGAACAAGTGCCTCTAATCTAAAAATGTATGGAATCTAAATTTCTTTAAATATCCGTGGAATCGAAGAGACCCTTTTTGACAGACCTGAAACTCAGCCGCGCTCGAACAGAGTTGAACTTTTTTTCAGGTAAAAAGGATCTTTATTAAGCAGCTGGGATTACAACCGCCTCTAATTCGAGTACCTGATGAACAACGTCAGGACCCGAACCGAGCCAAGTCACAGTACTACGCTCTTTTCTTTTGAAATTCGCAAGACAGTGAGTCACCCATGATATGAAGGCTGAAGCTGTCAAACAGAGTTTAAACAGTATCCCATTTCTACATGGCTACTTGGAAAAACGAGGCGCAAAAGTTGGGCGACGACCTAGGGACCGGAACAGGCGTCACGTCAAGTAGCGCACCAAGGTCAACAACCGATTAATTCTCTGATGAGATAATCACAGGACTAGCTACAAGTACTAGCATTGTTTGCTAATTAATCAAGTGAGGAGGGTCGGCTGAGATGGCAGGCCCCACGTTCTGCTTTTCCTATCCTGCCCAAATAGTATAGTTATTAGTTACTACTACTACTATATAGCTGTTGATTTGGTTTGATTTGATTTGACAGGGCTGGGTTACGTGCTAGGAAGTTGGCAGATACTAGCATCTCCCACTAGATCTAGCCCATCGTTCCAGCTCCATCATCGACCAATAAGCTTCTTCAGTTTTGCAAGGCGAAAATTTGTTCAGCGCAACACTGTGACAATCGTGTTTGGGATACCAAACACGCTACCATCCACAAGCACTATCATAAACCCATTTCAATGGGAGTTTTGAAGCAAAGTACTGTTGTTGCCAACGAAGGCAACTTCTCTGACGAAACTGAATTTTAGACAGAGACGGTGTATTTTTGGTGCGGTGTTCAACTGAACCACATTTTCTGTTTCTCTTCCATTTATTGATCCGTTACACACTACCTCGAGATTATTCTGGAGGTTGGACCGAGTTTAACGGCTGCGCCATCCCACAACCACTCATGTCTAACTAATCCATGCAGCTTTGACCACTAACAACGTGCCATCCCACGTTCTGATCTTAGCTACCTACAACTACTGCAACACCCTGAAAAACTAACAGTGTCATACAGACACACTAACAGGACTGTTATTTCTAACTGAAAATAAACTACTAGCTAAATGATGCGACAGGATTAAATGGACAACAAGTACACTACCCATTTCAATCGTGTACGAGAATCCTGAACACGAGGCTGAAGGATACCATTAGGCAGATCACGGACTACAGATTACAGATTAACGAATCCACTAATAATACAGAGGACGTGAAAAGGTTGTGGTGCGCATGATTGGAGTGACCGGCCTTCCAAATTTGCCAATTTTTCTAGGGCGCCCCGTACATATCTTTTTTTATATATAACAAAAAAAAGGGCGCTCCTCCCACTGGGCGGTGGGGCTCACCGCACGGACGGCCACTTGGCACGGCCGCCAGATCATCCGCTGCGTAGCAGTACGACCTGTCCGAGCGAGCGAGCGAGCTGCCAGGGCAGACATGGATTATGAGTCCCCTGCCGTGCCATGATGCCGATCTCTCTGTTTCGTTCTCCGTATCCCGCTGTCACCGTCGTCGGTGTGTCTAATCCTGCCATGATGTTGTACTATACTACTAGTACTAGTATTGTACGTGCAGGCCCCATGTACGTGTAATCGGTCGGTATAATCATCCATCATGCGTACGTGCGTCTTGGAACGTTTTCCAGCGAGCGCTACTTCCGAGAAAGAAAAAAAGAGGTAGACCTTCGGCCCGATACATCTCCTCAGCCTCAAGTTGTCATCATGTTGAACTCGTGCAAAGGTAGGTACCTGAGCAGCAGCACTGAATCTTCAGGAGCACCAACGGATTTGACCACTGATGGCAGTATCACAGCAGTATGTCTCAGGTGCGTGGAGCTGTAGCCTTTAATGGCGGCTGTATCAGCCATCGGTCCTAGTACTATGATTGATTCGTCGTCTAGGATATATGCTTCAAAAAAAAAATAGAATCAAGGTTTACTTCAAAAAAAATTAGGCCGAATAGAACTACATGAACATATACATGGCTAGATATATGTTTGGGCGGGTCAAAAGAAAACTGTCCGATGCAAACCTAAATTCGTGGGTGGGATGGGGGGGGGGAGTACGAAAGCACACATGCAAGGTTTATAGAAATGTGATGAAGGTTGTTGCTGCTGACCAAGCTACACTGCAAATTCGCAAGTTGCGGCGACGAGACAGTGTATCCAGACCGCTTAGGATTTCCACGAAATTGTTAGAGCATCTCCAGTCGCGTCTCCGAAAATACGCCCCAAAGGCCTTTGGGGCACGCTAGGCAAAAAACCACGCCCAACGGCGTGTCCCAAAGCAATTTCCAGCCCGGGGCGGCCCAATACAGTGCATGGCGCCCCGAGGCATCACAACATCACAAGGGACGTGCTCGGTGCCCCAAATACAATTTGTTGGCGATCGTGGCATTTAGCGGGCCAGCCTTGTCATTGGCAAGGTTGTTCAACGTTATTTATTATGTTGTCGCCAATCTTCCTGCGGCCACTTAGTGGCGACAGCGTTCCTCAGGCGTGCGTAGCGCAGGAGGCGTCATGTCGTTGCAGTGACGTGTGGCCGGCCTAGAGATGCGTCTCGTCGGTGCACCGCCGCATGACCGGTGTAAAGAGTGGAACCTGTCTAGTCCCATCTCCTTCTGCGGCGGCGTAAATGACAACCAGTGACCGCGCTCGGCTGCTCCAGCATTATAAATACGGCCTCAGACGCCTCTCCTGTATCCACCCACAATGCATTTCCTTGCCTACTCTTTCCTTCTATCCGCCAAGCCTTTCCTCCTAGTAGTCGGCGGCTACACGTCGTGCCATGCCGCCTATCTACTAGTTGGGCCAATCTCCCCATGCCAGCGTCGCCGAAGAGAGTCCTGCCGCTGGAAGCAACTTCTCTGACCTCCTCCCCATGCCATCCTACGTTGCACGGATACGGCCGGAAACCCAGGGGTTGGATACGTGGGGATACGGCGGGATACGTATCCCGGACGTATCTGGCGATTTTTCTTTTTATTTTTTTTAAAATAAATCCAGATACGGGAAGGATACCTCTAGGATACGTTTTAGATATGAAATTACCCTAATCCTCTGCTAATCCCTAGGGTATATAAACTACCGATCCAGCCTTTTGTCTTTTCACCTCCTGGTAACCGTACCCGGGTGTCGCACGCCGCCACACCAAGAGATCGCCGGTGGCCGGCCTGCTACTGCGCCGCCTCGCCGAAGAAACGATCCAGCCGTCAAGAAGCCCGCTCTGCCGGCCGTCGCCTGCCGCCGGACTGTGCAGGTTAGTTTCCCTCGTTCCCAACCGCCGTCAAGAAGCTCACTAGATGATCCGGAGCTACAGGTGCCCCTAGATGATCGGAGAATATAGTTGTTGAACAATTACCTAGAGCTCAAACTTGCGAAGTTGTGATTGATGTGGTGTTATTTTGTCGTGTCGTCTGTCGCCTAAATTTGCACTCTTTATTTATTAGTACTTTATTGGATGCACTATTGGTCTATTGCACTGTTGGGAATTATTTGCTGAATTATTAATATTTATTATATATATACAAACGTATCCATGTATCCGTGTTTTCGAAAAATTGCCGTATCGCCGTATCGCGGTATCAATATCCGTATCCGTATCGCCGTATCCGTGCAACGTTTTGCCATCTCTATAACACAAGGCATACCCAGATAAAGTTTAGATGAAATTAGGTAGGCGGCTGTAGCATCATTATGCTGGATATTCTTGCAGGCTAAAGTGCGTGTTCCTGCCGCGTACGGGGCGGCCACTTGGCACGGCCGCCAGATCAGCCTGCCACGTACAGGGCGGACACTTGGCACCGCTGCCAGATCAGCCGAGGCGTACAACATACTTGCCTGTGTGTTCCGAACGAGCTGGTGGGATGGACGATGATGATTAGCTAGGCGATGCAGCGGTTAATTAGATGTTGGTTGCTCTTTTCCAAAATAAGAAGATGCGTAGAGCTTTTGGTTAAAGTGAAACGTTTGAAAAAACGACCAAATATATCATGGCAAGCATCTGCAATGCTAGATGAAGACAATATGAAATATTTCGTGTTGGTTGTAATAATATTGATGTACAACTATAAATATTTACAGTTTTCTCTACTCACTTGTAAGGAAATGAAAAGGTAGGTCTTGGTCGCCCAGCTGGATGGATACGGTCCGGGCCGCGCGCACGTCGCTCAGGTGGAGACGCGGGGGATGATGTGGACTTGGAGCTAGGTGGAGCAGTGTGCAACCGACCGCCCCGAGAAAGAAACTTTAGCAGGAAAACAAGAGGAAAAACGTCAATCCTGACCACGTCACGTACGTCGGCTGGAATCCCAACACCAAAAGGAAGCGCGAGTTCCAAACGTCTTTCCAATCTTTGTGCGTCCACCGTTCCCGTTCACGAGGAAATCAAGCGCAGCGGCACCTGCCTACTGCGCACGAAACGACCGTGCCTAGCTGCTGGGCTCAAATTAGGCGCTGTCGTGCCAAAACGAAGACCAGCATGCATGGCATGGCCACATCTCGTTTAGGCTAGTCACGGTGAGAGTAATTTGGGCAGTAAGAGCAACTCCAACAGACACGCTAAAACTTGGCTAGCCGATATAGCGTGCGGCGCACTTTTTCGTCCTCCAGTAGACGTGAGGAAATCCAGCGCGCACTAAAAAAGTTCGGGCGCGCGTCAATTTGCCCACCCGTGCGCCCCAAATTTGGTGCCCGTCGCCGCACTGCCCTAGGCCACCATGTCCTCCTCAAGCCGGGAAGCTACTTGGCGCACGCTTTTTCGCCGCCGCAAGGTATGTTTCGCCGTCGCCGCTACTCCCAATTTTTTAATTTCGGTAGAGGAAGTGAGCGTATATTCGTGCTTGTAGAGGATATCGTATGATTCATCCGACGAGGAACTAGAGCTCGAGGAAGATGAGAACATATCGATGCTATTAGCTTGACGCGAGATGAAAGAACCGAAGCGCGATGGCTCGGTTTTTGGTAGGCGCAAGTTGTGGAGGGAAACGATTGAAGGGCACGAGAGGTTGATGAGGATGTATTTCAGCGACAATGCGACCTTTCTAGAGGAGTATTTTCGTCGGCGTTTTAGGATGAGCTCCGGTTTGTTCAAGCGCATTTGTGAAGAGGTGACCAAATTTGATCGGTTCTTTGAGCGAAGAAGGAATGCTGTCGGAGAGCTTGGACATAGCACCTACCAGAAGGTGACCGCTGTCTTACGTATGATGGCATATGGTATTCCGGCGGACCTTGTTGACGACCATTTGGCAATGAGTGAGAGTCAAACCATTGAGTGTGTCAAGCGCTTTGCCGTCGCAATTGTGCGCGTATTTGGCATTGTCTACTTGAGAGCTTCCAGTGCCGAAGACACGACTAGGCTTTTGGAGGAGAACAAGGCTCGAGGGTTCCCTGGAATGCTTGGCTCTATTGAGTGTATGCATTGGAGTTGGAAGAATTGTCCTGCGGCATGGCATGGACAATTCAAAGGCCATAAGAAGGATTGCACAATCATCCTTGAAGCTGTGACAAATTATGAGACTTGGATTTGGCATGCTTTTTTTGGAATGCTCGGTGATACGTCGTACACGTATCTATAATTTTTGATGTTCCATGCTTGTTTTATATTTACTTTCTTATGTGTTGTTCACACTTTGAGATATTTTTATATATTTTCTGGAACTAATCTATTAATAAGATGTCGCACTTCCAGTTGCCTGTTTTCTGCTGTTTTTGGTTTCAGAAAAGCCAGAAAAGAAATATTCTCGGAATTGGATGAAACAAAGCATGAAGTTCCTATTTTTCCCGACACGAGACGGAGTCCAAAGCAGAGACGGAGGAGGGCCAGGGGCTGGCCACACCATAGGGTGGCACGGGTCCCCCTGGCCACGCCACCAGGTGGTGTGGGCCCCTCAGGCCTCCACCGACCTTGCCCTTTCGCCTATAAAAGTCTCTCAAGACGAAAACCCTAAATACACGATCAAAATTCCACGTAAAGTTCCGCAGCGCCGCCGCCACCGAAGAGGAGATTCGGAGGGACAGAAGTCTCTGTTCTGGCACCCTGCCGGGAGGGGGAAGTGCCCCTGGATCCATCTCCATCGATTCCACCACCATCTCCATCGCCGTTGCTGACTCCCATGATGAGGAGGGAGTAGTTCTCTCTCGAGGTTGAGGGCTCCACAAGTAGCTATGTGTTCATCTCTCTCTATGCGTGATCTTATTGAGATCATGAGCTTTGTAATCTAGATCTATTCTGCTACTCAAGTGCTTTAATGAATATCTGCTTATCCCTACGTGTGTGAAGTTGACAGTGTGCACATCGTGAGGCACTTTGGCTAAGATTACATAAATACTTGTCATGAGTATAATTTGAGTTGGATGTCTCTATGAGATTGTGGTGCTTGTTGGAACCATCTAGCGCTCAAGGTGACAGTGAGGGGTTATCTAGATGGGGAATGCGAACTTTAAGGTGTGTTGTTATAGCCCTACATCGTTCAACCAGAGAGTAGTTCAGGGTAGCATAATGAAGAGAAGATATTTACATGAGAGTGTCCACTAGTGAGAGTATGATCCTTAGGCCTTGTTTTTAAGCATTAAAACACCGTTTACAATCAGTCTTGTTACATGTTTGCTTGCTACCACTCTTATTTCAGATTGCAATTACCACTTATAATCATCCATATTACTTGTATTTCACTATCTCTTCGCCGAACTGGTGCACCTATACACCTGACAAGTGTATTGGGTATGTTGGGGACACAAGAGACTTCTTGTATCTTGATTGCAGGGTTACTTGAGAGGGATACCTTTTATCACTTCCTCCCTGAGTTTGATAAACCTTGGGTGATCCACTTAAGGAAAACTTGCAGCTGTTCTACAAACCTCTGCAATTGGAGGCCCAGCACTGTCTACAAGAATAGAAGCGTGCATAGACATCAAGCTATTTTCTAGCTCCATTGTCGGGGAGGTAAGGTAAAAGGTACTCACATCCTCTGGCTACTAAGCTATCTTCTAGTAATGTTGCTGGTGTGTGAGTGCTCGAAGTTATTTTCTTTAGATTCTGCAATTATATCTTTTTGTTTCTTGTTTTTATTTTCACTAGTTAGGCTTAATGGAAAAGAACAAAAAAAAATTAGAGAGCTTTATAGTATTTATCTTGAGTTAGGACATGAAGTGTTTGAAGAGAAAATAAAAAAACATATGGAAATTTATTTGCATGCTAATAGCAATGTTATTAGTATGAATTCTTTGAATACCATTATTGCTAATGCTATGGAAAAGTTTAAGCTTGGGGAAGCTAGTTTGATGAGCATGATATTTTTAGTCCCCCAAGCACGGAGGAGAAAATTTACTTTGATGATACTATACCTCCAATATATGATGATTACGATGATAAATATGATATTTTCAGTCCACCTACTATTGAGGAGAAAATTAATTACGATTACAATATGCCTCCTATATTTTATGATTATGGTGATGAGAATAATAATGATAGCTATTTTGTTGAATTTTCTCCCACTACAATTAATAAGAATAGCTATGTTTATATGGAGAGTATTAATTCTTTTATGCATGTGGCTCATGATCAGAATGTTTTATATGATAGTTATATTATTAATTTTTATTCATGATGCTACTGAAAGTTATTATGAGAGAGGGAAACATGGTTTTATGTGTCTTAACAATATTAAGTTTCCCCTCTTTATGTTATTTTTTTTGAAGTTGCACTTGTTTTGCTTTCCTATGCTTGTTGCTTTGTGCTTTCATGACTTGTTTCTTTACAAGATTATTTTTCATAGGAAGTGGGTTAGACTTAAATTTGTTCCATATTTGCTTCTTGATGCTCTCTTTTACTTCAACTCATATTTCTTATGTGAGCATCATCAAAATTATCATGTCTATCTTAATGGCTATAAAGAAAGAGCTTATGGGAGACAGCCCATTATATTTTTACTTTCAGTTTATTTTTGTTTTGTTGAGTCTTGGAAGTTATTGCCTCAGTAATAACCTCTCCTTGTCCTTTTTGTGTGGTTTTTGTGCCAAGAATAACCTCTAATGAGAGAGAAATAAGACTTGGAAAAGTTGCTGTCCCGAAACAGATTTTTGTGCTTCGCTGTAAAAATTCGTAAAAAATCTCTGTACATCGGATTGAGCTATAATTTTTTTTTGCTTCTGCTCTAGGTTGTTATCTAACTTTAGTTAGTTACACTTTTCGATTTGAGCAACAGAAGATCTTCGGAAAAACCGGTTTTTACCTGCTGCTCTGTTTTGACAGATTTCTGCCATTATTTGCATTTGCCTCTTAATCTCTTTCTCTTTGAGTTCTTCTTGATCATTTGAACTTTTAAAAGGAATTGCTACAGTATCTTGTGTTTTAATGTAAGGTTTACTTGTGTTGAAATTGAACCTAAAGACTTATTATCTTGAATACACTAATGTTGCTAATAAAGATTATGTGAAGTTTTATATGAAGGAAATTTTAAAGTGTAGGAAAGAACAATGTGATAAGATGAAGTATGGACAAACACTCAAGCTTTGGGATGCCACCCGTGTCACCCCAAGAAATATTCAAAAAGTACAAGTGTCAAAGCTTGGGGATGCCCAAGGCATCCCCTTCTTCATCAATAAAAATATCAGGTTTCTTCCAAACAATTCATAATTGTTTCATGCACAATTGTGTTGTTCTTGGAGCGTCATCATTTTTTTTTAATTTTTTTTGCTTAGTTTGCTTAAATAAATTGGTTGGACCCCCGCATTCATACATAGTTTCGAATAAGTTTATTTGGATTGAAAAAGAGTAGGAAAGTTCATGCTTATGAATGGTACAAAAGAGAGCTTGTTTTGACTGTGGCCTAGACTTTATCGTGTCATGTTTGATATTGCTATGACTTTCTGCTTAGTGATTATTGTTGTAGCATGACTTGTTACAAACAATTGAGATTGCTTAATGTGCCTTGAAAGAATCATGCGTTGTTTTAGCATATAAAAGCATAATATTGTGGTATTCTCCTTTGATGCTTTATTTGGGTTGACTTGGTGCATGCTCACACCATGTTAAGACTATACCAAGTCACCATAGCCGCTATGACCATTTAGTTTTCGACTTGTAATATCACTTTATGCTTTAATTAATAATGTTTTGTCACTTTGCATGATTATGGCCATTATTGCTCTCTTAGTTGGTTGCTCCCAGTCTTTTGCTAGCCTCCACATGTACCAAGTATGAGTTCCACTCATGCATACAACTCCAAGTAAAAACAAGTTATTTCAAAGAGTCCACCATACCTACCTAATAACATTATTGCTATCCCAAGTATATTCATGTTTTATCTACCTTCCGAATTAAACTTGTTATGTGAAAATTAGTGATTAAAGCTCTCACAAACTTGATGGCACACTTTACATTCTTGCACTTACTAAACTTGATCCATTGTGCCCATCTATGTTGTGTATATGCTTGCGCTTTGTAAGTTGTGAATTAGCAGAACCATGTTATCATGGGGAACGCTTTCAATATTGCACTTTATTTAGTTGATATCATGTTCTTTTGCTTATGGATCCCGGCGGTGTGAAATAAAAGGGGAGCTTGTAAGCTCATGGAGTTTGTATATGTGTTATAGAAACGCCTGGGCGGCTAGCCTAAGCCATGCCTAATCATGGTGGAAACTTGCAGCATAACCATAGTGAGCAGTCTGTGAAGCATCCTAAAAAAAACGTATGCAAATAGCAAATAAAAAGATCGCTGAGATGCTCATTGTCTGTTGCCTTGTCATTTTGATATGGAAAGCTCATGTATCATGGGGTAAGGGGTACCCCGTTGGTGGTTCTCTATAATACACATGTACTTACAATGACAAGAACTTACTCGTGACTAAAGTTGAGTAGCATGAGGTTCGGTACTCGTAAGCAAGGGGCATGAGATTTTCAACTTATAACTTGTCAAGCATATCATCATATTTGTTCACTTTAACCTTAATAACCTAAAGATGCTTATGATATGGGTAATGAGAGCTGAAAGCTAATAAGTACCATAATTTTTGGAAGCTCTTTATGAGACTTGAATCCTTGCTTCCTTCTATGAAGGGCCTTTTTTACTTTTATGTTGAGTCTCCATCTTCTATCTTTATGCACCTATTGAGAGAGCATAGTGGTCATTCTTAGTTTAATGTGCATTGTCCCAAAACTTGTTGATTGATTCATAAATTTGATATTGCTTGTTCTTAAACTATTTGTATCTAGTCACCCTTATGAACTTTGAAGGTGTCATATGCATTTATGTTTTGCTACACCATGAGGGACAAGCTGAATACCATTCTCATTATGTTTTCTATATGTGAAACAAACAAACATCTTTCAAAGCATTGTTATTCATGAATCTTTTGTTTGTACCTCTTCATGTTACATCATAGTTGCTATGTCTTATTGTTAGAACTATATCTTTCATGTCTATGTTAGAGTACTATGATCCTAGCTATCAATGTTTTACAAATACCTTGATCAAGATTGTGATGGTGCATGTCACCTCAAAAATTATTCTTTTTTATCACTTACCTACTCGAGGACGGGTAGGAGTTAAGCTTGGGATGTTGATACATCATAAACGTATCTATAATTTTTGATGTTCCATGCTTGTTTTATATCTATTTTCTTATGTTTTGTTCACACTTTGAGGTATTTTTATACATTTTCTGGAACTAACCTATTAACAAGATGTCGTAGTGCCAGTTGCATGTTTTCTGCTATTTTTGGTTTCAGAAAAGCCAGAAAAGAAATATTCTCGGAATTGGACGAAACAAAGCCTGAAGTTCCTATTTTTCCAACACGAGATGGAGTCCAAAGCAGAGAAGGAGGAGGGCCAGGGGCTGGCCACACCATAGGGTGGTACTGGTCCCCCTGGCCATGCCACCAGGTGGTGTGGGCCCCTCAGGCCTCCACCGACCTTGCCCTTTCGCCTAAAAAAGCCCCTCGGGACGAAAACCCTAAATACAAGATCAGAATTCCACGAAAAGTTCTACAGCGCCGCCGTGATACATTGCCAATGTATCTATAATTTTTGATGTTCCATGCTTGGTTTTATCCACTTTCTTGTGTTTTGTTCCAACTTTGGAGTACTTTTCATATGATTTCTTGGACTAACCTATTAACAAGAGCCACAGTGCCAGCTGCCTGTTTTCTGCTGTTTTTGGTTCCAGGAAAGTTAGAAAATGAATATTCTCGGAATTGGACGGGACAAAAGCCAAAGTGCCTATTTTTCCGGAAGTCATCAAGTGCCAGAATACGAGATGGAGAGGGGCCAGAGGGCAGCCACATCACCTGGCCGCGCGGCCAGGCCTGGCCCGCGCCAAGGGGTGGTGTGGCCAGCCCAGGGACCCCCTCGGCCTCCCCTTCTGACTATAAGATGCCCTCGAGACGAAAACCCTAAGTGCCCGATCAAAAATCCACGAAAGAGTCTGTAGCCGCCGTCATCTCCATCCCTAGATCGGGAGGGATCTGAAGCTCTTCCAGGCACCGTGCCGGAGAGGGGAATTCACCCTGGAGGCCTTCTTCATCACCATGCAAGCCTCCAGTGTGATGCGTGAGTAGTTCATCCTTGGACTACGGATCCATGTAGTAGCTAGATGGCTGGTTCTCCTCCTTTGTGCTTTCATGTCTAGATCTTGTGAGCTCCATTCATGATCAAGATCATCTATTTGTAATTCTGCATGTTGTGTCTGCGGGGATCCGATGGATATTGAGATGCTATTTCAGATTGATTATTGATTCTATCATGTCTTTGTTATTTGTGATTTTGCATGCTTTCCGTTGTTAGTAGCTATCTTGGCCAAGTAGATGCTAGCAACTCCAAGAGTTAGTATTTATGCTCGATAGTGGGTTCATGCCTCTGGTAATCTGGGGAAGTGATAGAAATCTCTAAGGTACTAGATGTGCAGTTGCTACTAGGGAGAAAACAACAATCCTTTGTTCATAGAACAATCGTATTGTTTACTTTACACGCAGTTCGTAAAGCAATAATCTGTTGCTTGCAAACTAAATACTGGAGGGGGTTCGGACGATAACCTGAAGGTGGATTATTAGTCATAGATGCAGTTGGATGGCGGTCTATGTATAATGTTGTAATGCCCAATCAAGTCTCAAAGGAGTCAAGATGATTAGTATATGCATGTATTGCTTTCTTGGTGTTTGTCAATTGTGTTGGGTCCACAACATCGAAAACAAAAAATTTCCTATGGTGTGAACTACACACCAAGATCTATCTACTAGGTACAAAGCAACGAGTGGACATACATCCAACGAGAACTTACCCTCGTAGACAACGAGCTTTGTTAACGAGTAGGAACTCGTGGTTGATGTAGTCGTACACTTGCCGATCTCAAGATCGTGAGGAAGTCCGAGCGCCGCAACTCAGCAGCGCATCCGCACTCGCACACACGTTCAAGCCACCGGACAACCTCCACCTCCTCGCTCCAGCGATCGATCAGAAGCAGCAACTCCTTCCAGATGAAATGCCACCGAGAACATGTATCTCGCTAATCCGAGACCATGGGGGAATAATTCTAGAGGGGGAGAGAGATCCTTCACAAGGAGGTGTGTGGATGAAGGAGGGAATGGGTGGCCTTTTATAGGAGGAGGGGGTGCCCCCTCTCTCCATGGCCGGCGCATGGGGGGGTGACCCCTCACCTCCCCCATTCATGTGGTGGTAACCCCTCCACATTAAAATGCCTCTTCACATTCCCTATTAAAGTCTCCACTTTAAATGCATTAAATTTCTCCAAATTTAATGCTCTCTCATTCAATAAAACTCTTTTTATTAAATTTATTCAGAATTTTGTTAATTACTTTAATTAACAAACATTCACATATAGCCCCTTGCAATATTTCAACATCACATGCAGAACCACCTTCTACAATTTCACCCAAAACAATTTCCGGTTTCTATTGAAACAATTCCTGCGCTTTGCAATTCTTTTGTCTGAAACATATGTGCTCCAAAATGGTGTCCGGTAACTCTTAAGTGTGCCACCCTACAGTTCGTGAATAATGCAGACATGATCGAGACCCTTCTCCGATCAATAATCAGCAGCGGGACCTGGAGATCCGTACTGACTCCTACACATTCAACGATGACTTCTGTGATCGTGAGAACCTTTAACGCTTGTAACTAAATCCCTTTGTCTCTCGATATATTACATGTCCGAGATTCGATCATCGGTATCTCCATACCTAGTTTGATCTCGTTACCGACATGCACTCTTTTCTCGTTCCCGTGATATAACATTCTAGTGATCATATCACTTGCTTGTAAGCTATCTCAATGTGATATCACCGAGAGGGCCCAGAGTATATCTATCCGTCATCTGGATTGACAAATTCCACTCTTGATCCATGAGCCTCAGCATAACACCTTCGTAGTACTGAACCCATCTTTATAGTCACCCTGTTATGGTGTGACGTTTGATGTTATCAAGATACTCTTTCGGTGTTAGCAATTAACATGATCTCATGGTCTAAGGATAAAGATTACTTCGTATGATGTTATAGAAATATAAACATAATGACTTGATCGTAATGCTATACTTCGGATGAATGTTCATCACATCATTCCACCAATGGTGTGACCTTGTTATTAACAACATCCAATGTCCATGATCAGGAAACCGTGATCACCTTGTTAATCAACAAGCTAGTCTATAAGAGAGGCATAACTAGGAACCCTTTTTGTTTATTAAACACACATGTATTGATGTTTCCGATCAATACAATTCTAGCATGTAAAATAAACATTTAGCATATATAAGGAATATATAATAACAACTTTATTATTGCCTCTCAAGGCATATTTCCTTCAAATTGCCCCACTGTAATTTGTTCACCCAGAATGTTATCTATCTAAGGAGATCCACCTCTAGTGAACTATGGATCCCGGTCCTCTTTCTTTACATACAATCCACACTGTTTACTGCTTTGTGTTTACTTTCTACAAACTTTTACTTCTTTCCATTCGATACGTTTAATCCTTTGTTTTCCGCAAAGCACGGTGAGATTGACAACCTCATCGCAAGTTGGGGACAGAGTTCTGTGGTTGTGTTGTGCAGGTCTCCACATTGCTACTAGCACCGGTAGCGCGCCCTGCCAAAGCTCAGCTAGTAACACCTTTGGGGTGTTTCCTTGCTCCTACTGGTTCGATTTAAACCTTGGTTTCATAACTGAGGGAAACTTACTGCTGTGCTCATCATACCTTCCTCTTGGGGTTCCCAACAAGCTCTACATCAACACCGCCATCAAGCATTTTTCTGGGCGCCGTGCATTGAGCCATCAAGCGATTTTATGGCACCGTTGTCGGGGAGTGATGTGTACACACTTCTATTCTTGTAGACAGTTGTTGGGCCTCCAAGTGCAGAGGTTTGTAGAACAGGAGCAAGTTTTCCCTTAAGTGGATCACCCAAGGTTTATCGAACTCAGGGAGGAAGTGGTCAAAGGTATCCCCTCTCAAGAAACCTTGCAATCAAGATACAAGAAGTCTCTTGTGTCCCCAACACACCCAGTACACTTGTGAGGTGTATAGGTGCACTAGTTCGGCGAAGAGATAGTGAAATACAAGTGGTATGGATAATTATAAGTGGTAATGGTGATAGAAAATAGCTTGATGGCGTGTGGTTGATGTGGGAAAAGACTAAAGGAAAACTGAAATAAAGATGGAAGCAAGCAAACATGTAACAGATTTAATTGCAAACGGTGTTTCAATGCTTAGAAACAAGGCCTAGGGATCATACTTTCACTAGTGAACACTCTCATATAAATATCTTCTCTTTATGATACTACTCTTAACTACTCTGCG
This sequence comes from Avena eriantha, assembly GCA_910589775.1. Classification (NCBI taxonomy): domain Eukaryota; kingdom Viridiplantae; phylum Streptophyta; class Magnoliopsida; order Poales; family Poaceae; genus Avena; species Avena eriantha. The sequence goes on along the minus strand of OU342741.1, from coordinate 5,994,782 downwards.
GTTGGACACTCTAATCGATGGTAGGGCTATAACAACACACCTCAAAGTAAGCCTTTCCCATCTAGAAAACCCACACTATCACCTTGAGTACTAGATGAGTCCAACAAACACCACAATTTCATAAAGACATCCAACTCCAAATATAACTCATAACAAGTATTTGTAATCTCTAGCCTAAGTGCCACCATGGTGTGCACACTGTCAAGTTCACACACATGGGGAGAGCAGAGATCTATTAAAGCACTTGAGTAGCAAGGTAGATCTATAGATTACAAGCTCATGATCTCATGGTCTAAGGATAAAGATTACTTCGTATGATGTTATAGAAATATAAACATAATGACTTGATCGTAATGCTATACTTCGGATGAATGTTCATCACATCATTCCACCAATGGTGTGACCTTGTTATTAACAACATCCAATGTCCATGATCAGGAAACCGTGATCATCTTGTTAATCAACAAGCTAGTCTATAAGAGAGGCATAACTAGGAACCCTTTTTGTTTATTAAACACACATGTATTGATGTTTCCGATCAATACAATTCTAGCATGTAAAATAAACAGCTATCATATATAAGGAATATATAATAACAACTTTATTATTGCCTCCCAGGGCATATTTCCTTCAGTCTCCCACTTGCACTAGAGACAATAATCTAGTTCACATAGTGATAAATCTAACACCCATGGAGTTCTGGTGTTGATCATGTTTTGCCCTAGGGAGAACTTTAGTCAACGGATCTGCTACATTTAGGTTCATGTGTACTTTACAAATCTTTATATCTCCATCCTTGACATGCTCGCGGATGGAGTGAAACTGGCGCTTAATATGCTTGGAATTCTTGTGAGACCTCGGTTCCTTTGCGTTGACTATGGCTCCATTGTTGTCACAATAGATCACCATCGGGTCCAACGCACTGGTAACCACACCCAGTTCCGTAATGAACTCTTTCATCCAAACTGCTTCCTGCGCCTCTTCTGAAGCAGCAACATATTCCGCCTCCGTTGTTGATCCAGCCACCACAGGTTGTTTGGAACTCCTCCAACTAACTGTTGCTCCGTTCAAGAGAAATACGTATCCAGATTCAGACTTAGAGTCATCCGGATTGGTGTCAAAGCTAGCATCGACATAACACTTAGCGACTAGCTCTTCTTCACCTCCGTATATAAGAAACATATCCTTAGTTCTTCTCAAGTACTTGAGGATGTTCTTTACCGCTATCCAGTGTTCCGAACCTGGATCAGATTGGTACCTACTAGTCAAACTAATAACATGTGCCACATCCGGTCTTGTACATAGCATGGCATACATAATAGAGCCTATGGACGAGGCATAGGGGATCTCATCCATCATCTCTCTTTCTTCCGCCGTAGCCGGACTTTGAGTCTTACTCAATGTCTTGCCTTGCAACATAGGTAAGAACCCCTTCTTACTTTCGTCCATATTAAACTTCTTTAATATCTTATCAAGGTATGTACTCTGCGATAGCCCAATTAGGCGCATTGATCTATCTCTATAGATTTTAATGCCTAATATATATGACACTTCACCAAGGTCTTTCATCAAAAATTTGCTGTTTAGATAACTTTTAACACTGTTTAAAAGATCTAAATCATTTCCAATCAATAATATGTCATCCACATATAATATCAGAAATGCCACATTGCTCCCACTCACTTTCTTGTAAATACAAGCCTCTCCATAAGTTTGGACAAATCCAAACTCTTTGATCACCTCATCAAAGCGGAGATTCCAACTCCGGGATGCTTGCTTCAGTCCATCGATGGATCGCTGAAGTTTGCATACCTTATTAGCATCCTTAGGATCGACAAAACCCTTAGGTTGTATCATATACAACTCTTCTTCAATCTTACCATTGAGGAACGCAGTTTTGACATCCATCTGCCATATTTCATAATCGAAATATGCAGCAATTGCTAACATAATCCTAACCGATTTAAGCATCGCTACGGGAGAGAATATCTCATCGTAGTCAATTCCTTGAATTTGTCGAAACCCCTTTGCGACAAGTCGAGCCTTATAGATGGTCACATTACCATCAGCATCAGTTTTTCTTTTGAAAATCCATTTATTCTCAACGGCCTTTCGGTCGTGAGGTAAGTCCACCAAGTTCCAAACTTGGTTCTCGTACATGGATTCCATCTCGGATTTCATGGCTTCTAGCCATTTGTTGGAATCCAGGCTCATCATCGCTTCTTCATACGTCACAGGGTCATTCATTTCATCAACCATGAAATTCACAACAGGATTGCCGTACAGTTTAGGAGCTGCACGTGTCCTGCTTGACCTGCGAGGTTCGGTAGTGTCCTCTTTCGGAGTTTCATGATCATTATCATTAGCTCTCTCTTCATCAGGTGAAGTCAACTCCGAAACAACTTCCGGTGCTGCGCCACTCGCCATTCCATGAAGAGAAGGTTCAATAACCTCTTCGAGTTCTACCTTTCGACTACTCACGCCTTTCGCGAGAAACTCCTTCTCAAGAAAGGATCCATTCTTGGCAACAAAAACCTTGTCCTCGGATCTGTGATAGAAGGTATACCCAATTGTTTCCTTAGGGTATCCTATGAAGACGCATTTTTCCACTTTGGGTTCGAGTTTATCCGGTTGAAGTTTCTTCACATAAACATCGCATCCCCAAACCTTAAGAAATGACAGCTTAGGTTTGTTTCCAAACCATAATTCATACGGTGTCGTTTCAATGGATTTAGATGGTGCCCGATTTAAAGTGAATGCAGCTGTTTCCAGTGCATAACCCCAAAATGACGGAGGTAAGTCAGTCAGAGACATCATAGATCGAACCATATCCAATAAGGTACGATTACGATGTTCCGACACATCATTACGTTGTGGTGTTCCGGCAGGCGTGAGTTGTGAAACTATTCCACACTCTTTCATGTGTGTGCTAAACTTGTAACTTAGATACTCTCCTCCATGGTCAGACCGTAGAAATTTGATCTTTCTATTACGATGATTTTCCACTTCATTCTGAAATTCCTTGAACTTTTCAAAAGTTTCAGACTTGTGTTTCATCAAATAGATATACCCGTATTTACTCAAATCATCCGTGAAAGTAACAAAATAACGATATCCACCTCGCGCCGACACACTCATTGGTCCACACACATCAGTATGTATGATCTCCAATAGATCTGTCGCCCGTTCCATTGAACCAGAAAACGGCGTTCTAGTCATCTTGCCCATAAGGCATGGCTCACATGTATCAAATGATTCAAAATCAAGTGATTCCAAAAGTCCATCAGAATGGAGTTTCTTCATGCGTTTAACGCCAATATGACCTAGACGGCAGTGCCACATATATGTAGATATATCATCATCAAGTTTAATCTTTTTAGCATTAACATTATGAATGTGCGTAATATTACTATCGAGATCCAACAGAAATAAACCATTCAACATAGGTGCATGACCATAAAAGATATCATTCTTATAAATCGAACAACCATTGTTCTCAGATTTAAAGGAATGACCACTTTGCATCAAACACAATCCAGATACAATGGTCATGCTCAGTGTAGGCACCAAATAACAATTATTTAGGTTTATAACTAATCCCGATGGCAAATGGAGAGGTAGCGTCCCGACGGCGATCACATCAACTCTTGATCCATTGCCGACCCGCATCCTGACCTCATCCCTTGCTAGTTGTCGCTTGTTCCGTAGCCCCTGAACCGAGTTACATATATTAGCAACCGATCCGGTATCAAATACCCAGGTGCTACTGCGAGTACTAGTCAAGTACACATCAATAACATGTATATCACATATACCTTTGTTTGCCTTGTTGGACTTCCTGTCTGCCAAATACTTGGGGCAGTTGCGCTTCCAATGGCTAGTCCCCTTGCAATAGTAGCACTCGGTATCCGACTTAGGGCCAGCCCGGGGTTTCTTTTCAGGCGTGGCAACAGACTTGCCACCCTTCTTTCCCTTGTGCTTACCTTTCTTGTCCTTCTTGAAACCGGTGGTCCTATTGATCATCGAAACTTGATGTTCTTTCCTAATCTCCACTTCTGCAGTCTTAAGCATTGACAGAAGATCGGGAAGAGACTTCTTCATGCCCTGCATATTATAGTTCATCACGAAGCTCTTGTAGCTAGGTGGTAGAGATTGGAGAACATGATGTATGCCTAAGTCAACGGGAATCGTTATTCCCAAGGACACAAGCTTATCGGCGTACCCAGAGATTTTGAGTACGTGCTCACTAACGGAGCTGTTTTCCTCCATCATGCAGCTAAAGAACTTTTCTGTAGCATTATAACTCTCTATGGTAGCATGGGTATCGAAAATCATTTTCAATTCTCCCATGGTATCAAAGGCATTGCCATTTTCAAAACGCTTTCGAAGTTCTGGCTCTAGCCCATACAGTATGCCGCAATGAACTAAGTTGTGGTCCTCCTGACGAGTCACATAGACATTCTTTTCCTCGTCAGGGGCACCAGGAGCTGGTGGGGGGCCTAGCGGCGCATCTAGCACATATTGCTTTTGTGCAGCAGTGAGTAGAATCCTCAAATTCATAGCCCAGTTGGTGAAGTTGCTACCATTCACAGCAAGTTTCTCTTTCTCCATGAACACATTGAAATTAAAAGCAGGTGGTGCCATCTACAACAGAATTTGTAAAGTTTATTTAGACTAAGTTTATGATAGATTGAGTTCAACTAATCCAAATTACTAATGAACCCCCACTCAAAAACGACATCCCTCGTGTCCTTTTGGTGATTACATGAACCAAATCCACTACACCAAGTCCGATCTATTGGAGATATGCCCAAGAGGCAATAATAAAGTGGTTATTATTATATCTTTATGTTTATGATAAATGTTTACATCCCATGCTATAATTGTATTATAAGGAAACACTAATACATGTGTGTTTTGTAAACATAAAAGAGTCCCTAGTAAGACTCTTGTTAAACTAGCTTGTTGATTAATGGATGATCATGGTTTCCTGATCATGGACATTGGATGTCATTAATAACAAGGTTATATCATTAGGAGAATGATGTAATGGACACACACCCATAGTAAGCATAGCATAAGATCAAGTCATTAAGTTCGTTTGTTGTAAGCTTTAAAATACATAGTAACCTAATCCTTCGACCATGAGGTTATGTTAATCACCATCACCGGATGGGTACTTCGATGACATCAAACATCGCTTCGTAACTGGGTGGTTATCAAGGTGTCATTGGGTATTCTGAAAGTATGTGTTGAAGCGCATGGACCAAGATTGGGATTTGTCCATCCATATGACGGATAGATATGCTCTGGGCCCTCTCAGTGGAATGTCATCTAGTTAGCTTGCAAGCATGTGACTAGGTCACAAGGGATGACATATCACGGAACGAGTAAAGAGTGCTTATCAGTAACGAGGTAGAACTAGGTATAGAGATACCGACGATCAAACCTCGGATAAGTATAGTATCGCGTGACAAAGGGAATTGGTCTCGTATGTAAATGGTTCTATCGATCACGAAGTCATCGTTGAGTATGTGGGAGCCATTACGGATCTCCAGGTCCCGCTGATGGTTATTGATCGGAGATGTGTCTCCATCATGTCTACATATTCACGAACCGTAGGGTGACACACTTAAGGTTCGAAGTTGTTTTAAGTAGATATGGAATATGCGTTGGAGACCGAATGTTGTTCGGAGTCTCGGATTGGATCCGGGACATCACGAGGAGATCCAGAATTGTCCGGAGAATAAGATTCATATATTGGGGATCATTTTCTGAGTTAGGAAATGTTCCGGAGTATTTGTATGAGGATTCTAGAAGGTTTCGGAATGTTCCGGAAGGTTCTGGAAGATTTCTTGGAGTTTGCTTGAAAACCAAGAAAGGATCAAGGAATCCTTGTGGGGCAATACAAGGAGTCGTGGGGGAGGAGGACTCCTCCCCCCTTCCCAATCCGCCGGCCAAGGAGGGAGGGGAGTCCTACAAGGACTCCACCTCCCCTTGGCGCCTCCCTCCTTTAAATAGAGGGGTGGAGGCGCCACCCCTGGCCTCCTCCACTACTCCAAACCCTAGCCGCCTCTCTCCTCCTCCTTTCTTCTGCTCAGGCTTAGGCGAAGCCCTGCAGAATTCTCTACTCCACCACCACCACCATGCCATCGTGCTGCTGGGATTCCGTGGAGAAGATCTACTACCTCCGCTGCTCGCTGGAACGGGGAGAGGAAGGTTTGCTTCGACTCCGCACGTGTGACCGACTGTGGAAGCGCTGCCGGAACGCGGCGCCGGAAGGATCGTCCACTCGATCTTGAGATCGGCAAGTGATCGACTACATCAACCACGAGATCCAATCTCGTAACGCTTTCGGACCTACAAGGGTTAGTATAGATTCATCTCGTTGCACATGTCTAATAGATTAGATCTTGGCTTTTATCTAGATTAGATCTGGGTTTTGTTCATTCTTGCGGTAGAATTTTTTTGTTTTCCATGCTACGAACCCATCAGTGGTATCAGAGCCGTGTCTATGCGTAGATCTGTTGCACGAGTAGAACACAATGGTTTTGTGGGCGTTGGTGCTCGTGCCGTCTTTTGCTTTGTGTACTTTGCATCTTGCGGTATGGTGGGATGAAGCGGCTCGGGCTAACCTTACATGTCATCGCACATGAGACTTGCTCCACGCTTGACGTGTAACTTGCTTTGCACAAGTGGCTTTGTGGGTGTCTGTCTCTCCCACCATAGTATAGATCCAATCTACACTTTGCACTTGATAGCACTTGTATCAACGTTGTGGTTCATGTTCGTAGGTAAGATCCGTTCTTATTCGAAAGCCCCAAACCACGTAAAACTTGCAAAGAAAATTAGAGGCGTCTAACTTGTTTTTGCAGGGGTTTTGTTATGTGATATGGCCATCATGTGATTATGATTGTATTTGATGTATGCAATGATCCTTGTTGTAATATGGCAACCGGCAGGAGCCTAATGGTTGTCTTTAATTCTGTTAAGACTTGTGTGTCTATTCATCTTGTAATAGCTTTATTCCAAGTAGTTGTAATAGTTGCTAGTGATGATGGACAACCATGAAGCGGCGCCACGGACCTTGACGCCACGCTGGTGATGATGGAGATCATGTCCATGCTTTGGAGATGGAGATCAAAGGCACAAGAAGAAATGCCATATCATATCACATACTATGAATTGTCTGTGATGTTAATCCTTTATGCATCTTGTATTGCTTAGATCGCGATGGTAGCATTATAAGATGATCCCTCTCACTAAATATCAAGTAATAAAGTGTTCGTCCTTAGTTGGCACCATTGCTAAGACTCGTCGTTTTGAAGCATCTCGTGATGATCGGATGTGATAGATTCTACGTGTGCATACAACGGGTGCAAGCCAGATTTGCACATGCGGAAACTAAGGTTAACCTTGACGAGCCTAGCATGTACAGACATGGTCTCGGAACACGGAATACCGAAAGGTAAAGCATGAGTCATATGGATGATATGATGAACATGTTGATTGTTCGCCTTTAAAGCTACATCATCTCACGTGATGATCGGACTTGGTGTAGTGGATTTGGTTCGTGTAATCACTAAAACAACTCGAGGGATGTTGTTTTGAGTGGGAGTTCATTTGTAATTTGGATTAGTCGAACTCAATTTATCATAAACACAATCAAAGTGAATTTGCATAGTTTGTTGTAGTCATTGGCATCCGTTCACCACCTTACGCTTAGTTATAGTTGAGATAGTGGAACTATAGAAATTCTGGATATTTGCTTTACGAACTGGTATCGTATTGTTTTGAGTGTCAATCTAAAGTTTAAAAGTCCCGTACCAAACTTTTAGCAAACTCCGTTTACTCTGTGATGTTTAATAAATAGTATTAAATCAAGAGTAACAATTCCAGTGTTAGTATCTAATGTATCATGTTTTCCTCCATGATTCTTGATACTCAAAAGATTGTTTTTAATATCAAGTTTATCTAAGAGCTGAAAGCAATGTTTCAGAAACCATCATATGTGAAAGGTATTGCGATATCTAAAACAATGTGTTGGTTACAACATGATAGAGTATACGTCCTCATATTTGATGAGAATTTGTGAAGGTTGGAGACGCTAGTCGTCCTAATCCTCCAAAAGGTTTTGAAAAAGAAACATTATACTCGCAATTCACCTTTATAAGCTATAGCAGCTTGATCATGAAAGTTGTCATGATAAGGATGAATAGAAGATGTAAGTAAAATGTTTACTACACTAAAAGATTACTAAAGAATGGAATTTTGAAAGAATGCCAAACATTTGATGAAGGTGATCCACTTCAAAGTGCAAGTCCAAAGGTATTGGTATTTGACTATACACACTTTGTACTATGTGTCATGTGAATGACACCACTATTGATGTTGATAGATTCTTTTAAAAGAAAAGGAATTGTTGAAAGAGAATCTATAAAATATTTGGCAGAAAAGAAAAGATTGGAGATGTCCAACTTAGGTATATAGAAGATACATGTTATGGATGTATTCCTTGGTTGTTAAACAATGTGGTTCTGCGGTATTGGATACCGAATTGGTTGGTATGAAGTGTCATACAGGACAACACAATTCATGAACTGCAATGTCCTAAGTAACTAGCAAGATAATATGTGATGATGTTCATCGAAAACAAACAAAGGGTTGTTGTGTTGCTCGTTAACATCAAAGCTTGCCTTCAAGATTTGTTTCAATAATTGTTATTTTGATCAGGTATTATGACGACAAAAGGTTGTTCAAATAATTACCGTATTCCATAATAGATGGATGATTTACAAGTCTGGTTGGAGAAATAACGACCATAAAACTAATGCTAAAATGTCGCAAGACAAATGATTGAAAGATCACTTGCAAAGTGACATCGCCGTTTAAATTATATTGAAAGGGATACATGAAGAAACTCCATGTTGATGGATTTTTTGGAGTCTTTGATTTTGATCAAATGACGCTTGTGATACTTTCCTGGAGATAATTAAAACTCCGTTCGTAGGCCAAAAGAATAACGGACGACTAACTGATTGGAATTTGTACATATTGATGTATATAGTCCATTATGTGTAGTCGTGGGCGATGGATTTCAACTTCATATGCTTTCTCCCAAGATTTGAGTGAGTATATGTATATACTTACTCAATATGGAAGAAGTATGAAACATTTGAAAATGTTCAAAAAAACTTTCAAGATGAAGTGGAAAATTATTGTAACAAGAAAATAAAAAAGTTTATGATTGGATCATAAAGAAAGATGTTTGAGTTACAAGTTTAGCAAAACACCTAAGATTTGAGGAATCGTTCCATGGATTTGCATTTCCCAAAACACCATAGGAGTATGGAGTGTTCAAGATATGTAATGAAACCTTGTTTGACATGGTAAGATCAAAGGTGTCATTTATAAAACCGCCATTATATATTAAAGATTAAAGCTTTAGTGACTACCGCTTTTACACTGAAAAGAGCTCCATCGTGATCCGTTGAAATGACACCATATAAGTCATGGTTTGGGATAAAACCCAGGTTGTCCTTTCTTAAATTTTTGGTATGCTAGGCATAAGTAAAATGTTTACAACCAAAATCGAATAAGCACGTCTTTGTAGGTTATCCCAAAGAATTTGTTGGGAATTTCTCCATAACACCAAGGACAAAAGAGTTTGTTACTTGGAACGTCAAGTTTCTTGAGAAGGAATTTTTCGTGAAAAGATAAGTGGGAGGACAATAGAACTTTGATAAGGTTGTTGAACCTTAGCTATATGTGCTAAGTAGCGCAGCGCCGGAAAGTGTCCCGGTGACGGCCACAATGCTCATGGCTCTCGTGATTACAAAAGGTGTGATCTCGGAGATTAGAGTTCCTATTGAACCAAGTACGTCGGGTAAGTAATCAAATGCCAAGATTTGAGAGTTAAATCATTGTTGTTTGACAATGATGAACCGACTACATGCAAATAATCAATGATGGGCCCTGACTTCGTTAAGTGGCTTGAAGCCATAAAATCCGTGATAATTCCATACACGAGAAATCAAGCTTTGAATTTGAAAGACCCTCTGGAAAGGTGCAAGACCTTAAAGTCGTATATGGATCTATAAATAGACATGGATGTTTCACATCTATGAAATAGTCGACATGTCGGAAAGAGTTTACGACAATGTTCAAGGAATTGACTATGATAAGATTTGATCTTTCATAGCGATATTTAGTCTGGACGGATTAATGTAGCAACCACTACATATATTTTGGTATATGGTAGTTGAACAAACAAAACAAGTTCTTCTAATAGAATGGTTACCTAGGACGTGTACATGACACGATCCAAAGGGTTTTGTTAAATTAAAAGGATGCTAAAAGAGTATGCAAAACTTCAATGGTTGAAGTGAGCATCGCGGAGTTGGAATCTTCACCGTGATGAAACCGTTAAAAGGTTTAATTTCATCAGAGACGATGAAGATGTTTGCATTTTGCAAGAAATTAAGTGGGAGCGCTAAGACATATTTCTAATACATTATGTGAAAGACATATTGTTGATTAGAAATGATGTATGTTTTATTGACACAGGTTAATAATTTCATTTTGATGAAAGACTTAGGCATAACCCAAGAATTAGGCATCAATGTCTATATGAATAGATTGAGGCGCTAATATGGTTTTGCCAAATGTACATAGATAAGATGTTGAATGAGTTCAATATGGAAACAACAAGAAAGGTTCTTGACGCACGGAAAGGACTGAATCAAGATTCAAGTGTGTTGACACGAGATTCAAGTGTTTTGACACTTGGTGAAATCACAAGAATATTTTGATCAATCATTCTTTGAGATGTACACATCCAGATATGTCCTATGCTCTAAATGTTATGAGCATATACCAGAATGACTCATAAGATGATCATTGGACAATAGTAGGGATATTCCTATGATCTTTGGAAGAGCTAAGAATATATTATTTATATAGTGGTGACAAATAGTTCATTGTAAATTGTTACATTGATACTAGTTTTGTCACAAATTAAGTTTATCTCAATTTAAACTATGGGTGGCACAATGTAATGGAAAGGAAGTTCCATAACTGATTTGGTTGAGTACCAAAGTTAAAACATTGTGACAGATACTACAACAAAAGGCTAAGTATATAACTGCTATTATAGCAGCAAATGAGGGCATTTGCGTCAAGTAATTTGTTATCAAACTAGGTGTGGTTCATAGCGGGATAATACTATGAAGATACATTGTATGACAATTGTATCAACATGATTTAATCCCAAGGAACTAAAGGTCTCACCAATGGACCAAATTTATACAATGCCATCTCATTGGAGAATGAGTAATGCGTAGAGACGCAAGGACATGTAAATACACACGGACCTAGAAATGTCAGATCCGAAGATTATGTTTACCACTAGCAATAGTGTCTATACAACACCAGAAAGCCATAGGTGTTGAATGCACAAGTTTTTAACTAGATTATTGACTCTAGTGCAAGTGGGAGACTGTTGGAGATATGCCCAAGAGGCAATAATAAAGTGGTTATTATTATATCTTTATGTTTATGATAAATGTTTACATCCCATGCTATAATTGTATTATAACGAAACACCAATACATGTGTGTTTTGTAAACATAAAAGAGTCCCTAGTAAGCCTCTTGTTAAACTAGCTTGTTGATTAATGGATGATCATGGTTTCCTGATCATGGACATTGGATGTCATTAATAACAAGGTTATATCATTAGGAGAATGATGTAATGGACACACACCCATAGTAAGCATAGCATAAGATCAAGTCATTAAGTTCGTTTGCTGTAAGCTTTAAAATACATAGTAACCTAATCCTTCGACCATGAGGTTATGTTAATCACCATCACCGGATGGGTACTTTGATGACCTCAAACATCGCTTCGTAACTGGGTGGTTATCAAGGTGTCATTGGGTATTCTGAAAGTATGTGTTGAAGCGCATGGACCAAGATTGGGATTTGTCCATCCATATGACGGATAGATATGCTCTGGGCCCTCTCAGTGGAATGTCATCTAGTTAGCTTGCAAGCATGTGACTAGGTCACAAGGGATGACATATCACGGAACGAGTAAAGAGTGCTTATCAGTAACGAGGTAGAACTAGGTATAGAGATACCGACGATCAAACCTCGGATAAGTATAGTATCGCGTGACAAAGGGAATTGGTTTCGTATGTAAATGGTTCTATCGATCACGAAGTCATCGTTGAGTATGTGGGAGCCATTACGGATCTCCAGGTCCAGCTGATGGTTATTGATCGGAGATGTGTCTCCATCATGTCTACATATTCACGAACCGTAGGGTGACACACTTAAGGTTCGAAGTTGTTTTAAGTAGATATGGAATATGCGTTGGAGACCGAATGTTGTTCGGAGTCTCGGATTGGATCCGGGACATCACGAGGAGATCCAGAATCCGGAGAATAAGATTCATATATTGGGGATCATTTTCTGAGTTAGGAAATGTTCCGGAGTATTTGTATGAGGATTCTAGAAGGTTTTGGAATGATCTGGAAGGTTCTAGAAGATTTCTTGGAGTTTCCTTGAAAACCAAGAAAGGATCAAGGAATCCTTGTGGGGCAAGACAAGGAGTCGTGGGGGAGGAGGACTCCTCCCCCCTTCCCAATCCGTCGGCCAAGGAAGGGAGGGGAGTCCTACTAGGACCCCCCCTCCCATGGCGCCTCCCTCCTTTAAATAGAGGGGTGGAGGCGCCAACCCCTGGCCCTCTTCCACTACTCCAAACCCTAGCCGCCTCTCTCCTCCTCCTTTCTTCTGCTCAGGCTTAGGCGAAGCCCTGCAGAATTCTCTACTCCACCACCACCACCACGCCGTCGTGCTGCTGGGATTCCGTGGAGAAGATCTACTACCTCCGCTGCTCGCTGGAACGGGGAGAGGAAGGTCTGCTTCGACTCCACACGTGTGACCGACTGCGGAAGCGCTGCCGGAACGCGGCGCCGGAAGGATCGTCCACTCGATCTTGAGATCGGCAAGTGATCGACTACATCAACCACGAGATCCAATCTCGTAACGCTTTCGGACCTACAAGGGTTAGTACAGATCTATCTCGTTGCACATGTCTAATAGATTAGATCTTGGCTTTTATCTAGATTAGATCTAGGTTTTGTTCGTTCTTGCGGTAGAATTTTTTTGTTTTCCATGCTACGAACCCATCACGATCATCACGTGAGTTGATATAGCTTCAAAGGCGAGCATCTATATGGGCATCATATCAACCATATGACTCATGCTTAACCTTTCGGTCCGTGTTCCGAGGCCATGTCTGTACATGCTAGGTTCGCCAAGTAAGAACCTTAGTATTCGCGTGTGTAAAACTGTCTTACACCTGTTCCTATGAAAGCGTATATTCGAGTACACCCGATCATCACGTGATGTCTCGAAACACGATCCATAGAACGGTGCATACTCAAGGAAGAACACATGTTTATCTTGATATCTAAATGAGGGATCATCTTATAATGCTACCAAACGCGCCAAACTAGCAGTATAAGATGCTAACATCTAATGTGTAAAGTGAGATGATATGGTCCATGCATTTGATCTCTATCACTTGCATCGTGGTATGATCTCTATCATTCCTTTGTGTGTAAGGCCAAGGTCTATGGAACTTACACGTTGACTGTGTTGTAAGAGTATCTACCATATATCTACTTACAACAATACCATATCAATACACTAGCTCATCAACGATCTAAACTAGACGCCTCTAATTTATCAATTGCAAGTTTTACGTGGCTTAGGGCTTTCGGAGATAGAACCGTTCTCACCTACGAACATGAACCACAACGAGGATAACTAAGTTATTAGCAACTCGTTGTAAATCAGATATTGACTATAGTAGGAGAGACAGACACCCGCCAGCCACTTCTGCAAAACAAGTTGCATGTCAGTCGTGGAACCGGTCTCATGTACGATGACATGTAAGGTTGGTCCGAGCCGCTTCATCCCACTATGCCACCAATATCCAATATACATAGAAGATGCAATAACATGATCATCATCGCCCACATATCAATATATGTGTACTACCCGTGCTAAGCACCTACGCATAGATAAGGCTCTGATACCACTGTTGGGTCCGCAACATAGAAAACAAAAAATTTCCTACGGTGTGAACTACATGCCAAGATCTATCTACTAGGTACAAAGCAACGGGTGGACATACATCCAACGAGAACTTACCCTCATAGACAACGAGCTTTGTTAACGAGTAGGAACTCATGGTTGATGTAGTCGTACACTTGCCGATCTCAAGATCGTGAGGAAGTCCGAGCGTCGCAACTCAGCAGCGCATCCGCACTCGCACACACGTTCAAGCCACCGGACAACCTCCACCTCCTCTCTCCAGCGATCCAGCGGAAGCATCAACTTCTTTCAGACGAAATGCCACAGGGAACATGTATCTCGCTAATCCGAGACCATGGGGGAATAATTCTAGAGGGGGAGAGAGATCCTTCACAAGGAGGTGTGTGGATGAAGGAGGGAATGGGTGGCCTTTTATAGGAGGAGGGGGGGTGCCCCCTCTCTCCATGGCTGGCGCATGGGGGGTGACCCCTCACCTCCCCCATTCATGTGGTGGTAACCCCTCCACATTAAAATGCCTCTTCACATTCCCTTTTAAAGTCTCCACTTTAAATGCATTAAATTTCTCCAAATTTAATGCTCTCTCATTTAATAAAACTCTTTTTATTAAATTTATTCAGAATTTTGTTAATTACTTTAATTAAAAAACATTCACGTATAGCCCCTTGCAATATTTCAATATCACATGCATAACCACCTTCTGCAATTTCACCCAAAACAATTTCCGGTTTCTATTGAAACAATTCCTGCGCTTTGCAATTCTTTCGTCTGAAACATATGTGCTCCAAAATGGTGTCCGGTAACTCTTAAGTGTGCCACCCTACGGTTCACGAATAATGCAGACATGATCGAGACCCTTCTCCGATCAATAATCAGCAGCGGGACCTGGAGATCCGTACTGACTCCTACACATTCAACGATGACTTCTGTGATCGTGAGAACCTTTAACGCTTGTAACTAAATCCCTTTGCCTCTCGATATATTACATGTCCGAGATTCGATCATCGGTATCTCCATACCTAGTTTGATCTCGTTACCGACATGCACTCTTTTCTCGTTCCCGTGATATAACATTCTAGTGATCATATCACTTGCTTGCAAGCTATCTCAATGTGATATCACCGAGAGGGCCCAGAGTATATCTATCCATCATCTGGATTGACAAATTCCACTATTGATCCATGAGCCTCAACATAACACCTTCGTAGTACTGAACCCATCTTTATAGTCACCCTGTTACGGTGTGACGTTTGATGTTATCAAGATACTCTTCCGGTGTTAGCAATTAACATGATCTCATGGTCTAAGGATAAAGATTACTTCGTATGATGTTATAGAAATATAAACATAATGACTTGATCGTAATGCTATACTTCGGATGAATGTTCATCACATCATTCCACCAATGGTGTGACCTTGTTATTAACAACATCCAATGTCCATGATCAGGAAACCGTGATCACCTTGTTAATCAACAAGCTAGTCTATAAGAGAGGCATAACTAGGAACCCTTTTTGTTTATTAAACACACATGTATTGATGTTTCCGATCAATACAATTCTAGCATGTAAAATAAACATTTAGCATATATAAGGAATATATAATAACAACTTTATTATTGCCTCTCAAGGAATATTTCCTTCAAATTGCCCCACTGTAATTTGTTCACCCAGAATGTTATCTATCTAAGGAGATCCACCTCTAGTGAACTATGGATCCCGGTCCTCTTTCTTTACATACAATCCACACTGTTTACTGCTTTGCGATTTTCTGGCGCCCTTACCGGGGAGTGATGTCTACGCACTTCTATTCTTGTAGATAGTTGTTGGGCCTCCAAGTGCAGAGGTTTGTAGAACAGGAGCAAGTTTTCCCTTAAGTGGATCACCCAAGGTTTATCGAACTTAGGGAGGAAGTGGTCAAAGGTATCCCCTCTCAAGCAACCCTGCAATCAAGATACAAGAAGTCTCTTGTGTCCCCAACACACCCAATACACTTGTTAGGTGTATAGGTGCACTAGTTCGGAAGAGATAGTGAAATACAAGTGGTATGGATAATTATAAGTGGTAATGGTGATAGAAAATAGCTTGATGGCGTGTGGTTGATGTGGGAAAAGACTAAAGGAAAAGTGAAATAAAGATGGAAGCAAGCAAACATGTAACATATCTAATTGCAAACGGTGTTTCAATGCTTAGAAACAAGGCCTAGGGATCATACTTTCACTAGTGAACACTCTCATATAAATATCTTCTCTTTATGATACTACTCTTAACTACTCTGCGGTTGGACACTCTAATCGATGGTAGGGCTATAACAGCACACCTCAAAGTAAGCCTTTCCCATCTAGAAAACCACACACTATCACCTTGAGTACTAGATGAGTCCAACAAACACCACAATTTCATATAGACATCCAACGTCAAATATAACTCATAACAAGTAATTGTAATCTCTAGCCTAAGTGCCACCATGGTGTGCACACTGTCAAGTTCACACACATGGGGAGAGCAGAGATCTATTAAAGCACTTGAGTAGCAAGGTAGATCTATAGATTACAAGCTCATGATCTCAATAAGATCATGCATAGAGAGAGAGATGAACACATAGCTACCGGTAGAACCCTTAGCCTCGAGAGAGAACTACTCCCTCCTCATCATGGGAATCAGCAATGGTGATGGAGATGGCGGTGGAGATCGATGGAGATGGCTCCGGGGCACTTCCTCATCCCTGCAGGGTGCCGGAACAGAGACTTTCTGTCCCCCGAATCTCCCCTTCGGTGGTGGCGGCACTGCGGAACTTTTCGTGGATTTCTGATTGATGATCTAGGGTTTTGGTATCGGGAGGCTCTTATAGGCGAAGGAGGCAAGGTCGGTGGCCAGCCAGGGGGCCCACACCATGCCCTGGCGCGGCCTGGGGGCACCCGCGCCATGGGGTGGTGTGGCCACCCTGTGGCCCCTCTCCGACTCTCCTTCTGGCTCCATGAGTCTTCCGGTAAAATAGGAACTTTGGCTTTTGTCCTGTCCAATTCCGAGAATATTGATTTTCTGACTTTCCTGGAACCAAAAACTGCAGAAAACAGGCAACTGGCACCGTGGCTCTTGTTAATAGGTTAGTCCAAGAAATCATATGAAAAGTACTCCAAAGTGTGGACAAAACATAAGAAAGTAGATAAAACCCAAGCATGGAGCATCAAAAATTATAGATACATTTGCAATGTATCAACATCCCCAAGCTTAACTCCTGCTTGTCCTCGAGTAGGTAAGTGATAAAAAGAAAGAATAATTTTTGAGGTGACATGCACCATCAAAGACTTGATCAAAGTATTTGTAAAACATTCAAAGCAGGGATCATAGTACTTCAATCATAACATGAAAGACAAAGTTCTAGCAATAAGCAAAGAAACTATGATGCAACATGAAAAGGCACAAACAAAAGATTCATGAAGAACGATGCTTTGCAAGACGTTTGTTTGTTTCACATAAAGAAAACATAGCATAATAGTATTCATATTGTCCCTCATAGAGTGGCAAATATAAATGCATAGGACACCTTCAAAGTTTATAAGAGTGACTAGATACAATAGTTTAAAACAAGCAATATCAAGTTATGCATCAATCAACAAGTCTTGGGACAATGCACATAGAACTAAGAATGGCCACTATGCTCTCAAAGTAGGTGCATAAAGATAAAAGGTGGAGACTCAATATATAAGTGGAAGAAAGGCCTTCATGGAAGGAAGTAGGGATTCAAGTCTCATAAAGAGCTTCCAAAATTTATGGTACTTATAGCTTTCATCTCTCATTGCCCCTATCATAAGCATCTTGAAGTGATTAAGGTTAAAGTGAACAAACTATGGTGTATATGCTTGACGAAGTATAAGTTGGAAATCTCATGTCCCTTGAATACGAGGGCCGCTCCTCATGCTACTAAAGTTTAGTCACCGGTAAGTTCTTTTCATCGTAAGTACATGTGTATCATAGAGAACCGCCAACGGGGTACCCCTTGCCCGATGATACAGAAGAATCCCCATATCAAAATGACAAGGCGAGCAGGCAACGAGCATCTCAGCAATCTTCTTATTTACCAGGCGAATATGGTGCTTTTTTCTCTCTTTCCTCTTTTCATAATCTCTTTTTTTCTCTTTCTATTTTTTCAATATAGGACTCTTTTTTATAAGAAGAATGCTTCATAGACAGCTCATTATGGTTACGCTGCAGGTTTCCACCATGTCAGCATGGATTAGACCAGCGGCCCAGGCGTTTCTCTAACACATATAGATAACTCCATGGACTTACAAGCTCCCCTTTCATTTCACACCGACGACATCCATATACAAAAGAGCATGATATCAACTAGGTACAAGTACCAAGTGCAATGTTGAAAGCGTTCCCCATGAAAACATGGTTCTGCTAATCTCCAACAAATAAGTGCAAGCATATACAACATAGACGACACAATGGTTCAAGTTTATTAAGGGCAAGAAAAGTAAAGTGTGCCATCAAGTTCGTGAGAGCTTTAATCACTAGTTTTCTCATAACAAGTTTAATTTGCAAGATAAACAAAAGCATGAATATACTTCGAATAGCATAAGCTAGTAGGTAGGTATGGTGGACTCTTTGGAATAACTTGGTTCAGGGAGTTGGATGCATGAGTGGAACTCATACTTGGTTGTGGAGGCTAGCAAAAGACTGGGAGCGACAAACTAAGAGAGCAATAATGGCCATAATCATGCAGAGCGACAAAACATCATTGATCAAAGCATAAAGTGATACTAAAAGTTGAAAACTAAAGGATCATAAAGGCTTAGCTGACTTGATATAGTCATAACATGGTGTGAGGATGCGCCAAGTCAACCGAAATAAAGCATCAAAGGAGAATACCACTAAACTATGCTTTAATATGCTAAAACAACGCATGATTCATCCAAGGCACATTAAGCAATCTCAATTGTTTATAACAAGTCATGCTACAGTAAAGAATACTAAGCATAAAGCCAAAACAATATCAAGCATGGCATGACAAAGCATAGGCCACAATCAAAAACAAGCTCTTTTTACCACATAAGCATGAACTTTCCTACTCTTTTCCAAACCAAACCAAACTATTTGCAAACCAATGTATGAAAGAGGGGGTCCAAACAATTTATTAAGAAAACTAAGAAAACCAAGCAAACAAAAAACCAAAACGAAAACGAAAAAGAAGACGCTCCAAGAACAACACAACTGTGCATGAAATAATAAAAATGAAGCGTTTGGAAGAAACCTGGGATTTTTATTGATGAAGAAGGGGATGCCTTGGGCATCCCCAAGATTTGACGCTTGTACTTCTTGGATATTTCTTGGGGTGACATGTGTGGCATCCCCAAGCTTGAGCTTTAGTCCATCCTTCATCTCATTACTCATTCCTTCCATACACCTGAAATTTTTCCTTCATACAAAACTTCACACAATCTTTATTAGCAACATTAGTGCACTCAAGATAATAAGTCTTAAGGTTTAGTTTTAACACCAAAAAAACTTCCTTTAGAATACTAGCTACTGAAGCACTTCCTTCAAAAAGCTCAATTCCCCAAAAGAACTCAAAAAGGAACCAACAAGAAGCAAATGCAAATAATGGCAGAAATATGTCAAAACAGACCAGCAGGTAAAGACGTATTTTTTCGAAGACCTTGAACTAACGAAAGTTAGATAACAACCTGGGGCAGAAGCACAAAAATTCACGCCTCAAAAATACGTTCAGAGATTTTACACGAATTTTTACGGTGAAGCACAGAAATCTGTTTCGGGACAGCAACTTTTCCAATCATTACTTCTCTCTCATTAGAGGTTACTCTTGGCACAAAAAGCAAATAAAAAGGATAAGGAGTGGTTATTACTGAGGTAATAACTTCCAAGACTCATCTAAAACTTTTGGGTTATCTCCCAATAAGTACTTTTCTTTAACGCCTTTAAGTTAGGCATGATAGTTTGAGAAGATGCTCACATAAGAAATATGAATTGAAGTAAAAGAGAGCATCAAGAAGCAAATTCAAAGCACATTTAAGTATAACCCACTTCTTATGCATAGGAATTTTGTAAAGAAACAAGTCATGAAAGCACAAAGCAATAATCATAGTAAAGCAAAACAAGTGCAACTTCAAGATTTTCAACATAAAGAGGGGAAACTTAATATTATTTTGTTGCATAAAACCATGTTTCCCTATCTCATAATAACTTTCAGTAGCATCATGAATAAAATTAACAATATAACTATCACATGAAACATTGTTATCATGAGCCACATGCATATAATAATTATTACTCTCCACATAAGCATAGTCATTCTTATTAATCGTAATGGGAGCAAATTTAAAAAAAATAGCTATCATTATTATTCTCGTCACCATAATCATCAAATATAGGAGGCATATTGTAATCATAATTAATTTCCTCCTCAATAGTAGGTGTACTGAAAATATCATATTCATCATTGTAATCATCATAAATTGGAGGTATAGTATCATCATAAGCAATAGAATAGTTATCCTCCAAAGTGTGTTCATTTGTAAACCTATCATCATTGGAAGGATCATGGATAGCACTAATAGTATAGCAATTATTAATATCATCATTTTCAGAATTGGTGCCGAAGAGATTATCAATATCAAAAGTAGTGTGCTTTTCCCAATCATGATCACTACTATAGGTAATAGGCATAGGAACATCATCGAGTTTAGACTCATCAAAAACTATAATAAGAGCAACATGCTTAGGGGAAAATACCGTTTCCTCTCTCCTTTTACTCCTCCTTTTCTTATTTTTCTTCTTCTCTTTAGGAGGGAGAGACTTGAAAGGAAGATTCTCCATATACCCTGGTTCATTGTTAGAGACAATAGAAGAAACTTTGGAGGATTCCTCCTTTTTATTAATAGGACCAAAACACATATTAGTCATGTCATATTTTGGTAAGATCTCATCTTTCATAATATTTTGTATGTAAGTATTTGTGTGGCAATTATCAACACAATAAATATGACAACCATGCATGACACTATTCAAATCAAAAGCACCCATATCTACCAAAGAGGTTTTTCTTGATAACTCTTCACACCCCAAAAATAAAGTAAGTTCATCATGCTGATTAGGAGTGATCATGTCATCACAATACAAACTTGCAGTACTCATTGGATTAGAAGGGCTATTATTATGGCCTGAGCATTGAAAATTGAAATGACCCACTTCAAAGCAAAGTTCACAAATAAAAGGATAGAGGGCACAAACTTTTTTACCAAGATCATTTAGAGCCCTATACCACATTCTAGTTTTTTCATTCCTGTGGGTGATACAATATTATTCTTCAATTTGATTATTCTCACAAGGTCTATGTATTCCACAAAAATTAACATGCTTATAAGAAATAGTACTTTCAGAGGTTTGAGCATGTTTATTGCTATCATTAACAACAATTTCATTTTCCATGCAAGTGTCTTTAAAAGGCTCATGATACATGTCCCAATTTTCTTTAGGAGCATTAATATGAGAAGCAAAGGTTTTAAAACAATCAATAAGAATTTGAGGATCAAGACCATATTTAGCACTAAGCTCTTGAAAATCAGCAGTTTCAGCGAAAGACTTAATGCAATCATACTCATAGTTTATACCTGGTTCTTTGCCTTTGTTGTTATCCCAATATTCGGTATTGCTTTGAATTGTTTCAAGAAGATCCCACTTAGCTTTGACCTCCTTACTCATGAAGGATTCCTCTAAACAAGTATTTAGATAGTCCTTGTAATGTCCTGAAAGCCTTGCATAGAAATTATTAATAACAATATTCCTGGGGAGCTCATGAATGGGACATTTGAGCATTAGTGACTTCAATCTCCCCCATGCTTGGGCAATACTTTCTCCACCATGAGGATGAAAATTATAAATATAATTCCATGAGGAGGATAAAATTTAGAGTAAAAGAGAGATTCAAGTTCCTTCCACACCAAATGATGAGGATCATCCAGTAGCTCATACCACTCCCTTGCTTTGCCCTTAAGTGATAAAGAGAATAACTTCTTCTTGACGTGATCTATTGTAATACCTGCACACTTGAACAACCCGCATAATTCGTGTATAAAGAGCAAATGATCACCGGGATGGACAGTTCCATCTCCAAAATAGTAGTTATCCATAACACGATCAATAATTTTTATAGGTATTTTAAAAGGGTGCTTTTAGTAGGTGGATTTAAAATATCACAAGTATCATTAGAATTACCACATATGGGAGATAAAGTATCATCAGAGCAAATTTTCTTCCTTAAAACTAGGGAACTAAAGAGATCATTTTCATAAGAACCAACTTCCCCAAGCTTAGACGTTTCCATAGCATTAGTAACAAAGGTGTTCAAAAGATTCATACTAATAACATTGCTATTAGCATGCAAAGAAAGTTCCATGGGTTTTTTAATTTTCTTTTCAGACAATTCAAGTTCTAACTTAGGAAAAATACTATAAAGCTCTCTAATTTTGTTGTTGTTTTCCATTAAGCCTAACTAGTGAAAACAAGAAACAAAAAGACAAAATTGCAGAATCTAAAGGAAATAACTTCGAGCACTCACACCGGAGGATGTGAGTACCTTTTACCTTACCTCCCCGGCAACGGCGCTAGAAAATAGTTTGATGTCTACGCACTTATATTCTTGTAGACAGGTGTTGGGCCTCCAAGTGCAGAGGTTTGTAGAACAGCAGCAAGTTTTCCCTTAAGTGGATCACCCAAGGTTTATCGAACTCAGGGAGGAAGTGGTCAAAGGTATCCCCTCTCAAGCGACCCTGCAATCAAGATACAAGAAGTCTCTTGTGTCCCCAACACACCCAATACACTTGTCAGGTGTATAGGTGCACTAGTTCGGCGAAGAGATAGTGAAATACAAGTGGTATGGATAATTATAAGTGGTAATGGTGATAGAAAATAGCTTGATGGCGTGTGGTTGATGTGGGAAAAGACTAAAGGAAAACTGAAATAAAGATGGAAGCAAGCAAACATGTAACATATCTAATTGCAAACGATGTTTCAATGATTAGAAACAAGGCCTAGGGATCATACTTTCACTAGTGAACACTCTCATATAAATATCTTCTCTTTATGATACTACTCTTAACTACTCTTCGGTTGGACACTCTAATCGATGGTAGGTCTATAACAGCACATCTCAAAGTAAGCCTTTCCCATCTAGAAAACCCCACACTATCACCTTGAGTACTAGATGAGTCCAACAAACACCACAATTTCATAAAGACATCCAACTCCAAATATAACTCATAACAAGTATTTGTAATCTCTAGCCTAAGTGCCACCTTGGTGTGCACACTGTCAACTTCACACACATGGGGAGAGCAGAGATCTATTAAAGCACTTGAGTAGCAAGGTAGATCTATAGATTACAAGCTCATGATCTCAATAAGATCATGCATAGAGAGAGAGATGAACACATAGCTACCGGTAGAACCCTTAGCCTCGAGAGAGAACTACTCCCTCCTCATCATGGGAATCAGCAATGGTGATGGAGATGGCGGTGGAGATCGATGGAGATGGCTCCGGGGCACTTCCTCGTCCCTGTAGGGTGCCGGAACAGAGACTTTCTGTCCCCCGAATCTCCCCTTCGGTGGTGGCGGCGCTGCGGAACTTTTCGTGGATTTCTGATTGATGATCTAGGGTTTTGGTATCGGGAGGCTCTTATAGGCGAAGGAGGCAAGGTCGGTGGCCAGCCAGGGGGCCCACACCATGCCCTGGCGCGGCCTGGGGTGACCCGCGCCATGGGGTGGTGTGGCCACCCTGTGGCCCCTCTCCGACTCTCCTTCTGGCTCCATGAGTCTTCCGGTAAAATAGGAACTTTGGCTTTTGTCCTGTCCAATTCCGAGAATATTGATTTTCTGACTTTCCTGGAACCAAAAACTGCAGAAAACAAGCAACTGGCACCGTGGCTCTTGTTAATAGGTTAGTCCAAGAAATCATATGAAAAGTACTCCAAAGTGTGGACAAAACATAAGAAAGTAGATAAAACCCAAGCATGGAGCATCAAAAATTATAGATACATTTGCAATGTATCAGGGAGTCAAGGACATCTTCACAAGGGGAGTCCCTCATAACCAATCTCTTTACTTTGTTGTTTTTGTTTTGCTTAGTTTCTTTTTGCTTTGTTTGCTTGTTTTGTTCTTCAAAAAACACACAAAAATTAGGTTTACTAGTTTGCTTTCTTATTTGAAAACCCAAAAAAATGACTACTCTTGAAAACACTAAGTTGTGTGACTTCACTAGCACCAATAACAATGATTTTATGAGCACACCTATTGCTCCACTTGTGCCCGAAGATACTTTCTTTGAGATAAAACCTGATATTTTCAGTCCACCTACTATTGAGGAGGCAATTAATTATGATTACAACATGCCTCCTATATTTGATGATTATGGTGATGAGAATAATAATGATAGCTATTTTGTTGAATTTGCTCCCACCACAATTAATAAGTATGACTATGCTTATGTGGAGAGTAATAATCATTTTATGCATGTGTCTCATGATAAGAATGTTTTATGCGATAGTTATATTGTTAATTTTATTCATGTTGCTACTGAAAGTTATTATGAGAGAGGGAAACATGGCCTTATGTATCTCAACAGTATTAAGTTTCCCCCTCTTTATGTTGAAAGTCTTGAAGTTGCAATTGTTTTGCTTTACTATGCTTGTTGCTTTGTGCTTTCATGACTTGTTTATTTACAAGATTCCTATGCATAGGAAGTGGGTTAGACTTAAATGTGTTTTGAATTTGCTTCTTGATGCTCTCTTTTACTTCAATTCATATTTCCTATGTGAGCATCTTCTCAAACTATCAAGCCTAACTTAAAGGCATTAAAGAAAAGTACTTATTGGAAGATAACCCAAAAGTTTTAGATGAGTCTTAGAAGTTATTACCTCTGTAATAATCTCTCCTTATCCTTTTTATTTTCTTTTTGTGCCAAGAGTAACCTCTAATGAGAGAGAAGTAATGATTGGGAAAGTTGCTGTCCCGAAACAAATTTCTGTGCTTCACCGTAAAACTTCCTGAGAGAGCTCTGTACGTCGGAATGAGCTGTAATTGTTTGTGCTTCTGCCCCAGGTTGTTATCTAACTTTCGTTAGTTCAACACGTTTTGATTTGAGCAACAGAAGATCTCCGAAAAAATTCGTCTTTACCTGCTGATCTGTTTTGACAGATTTCTGCCATTTTCTGCATTTGCTTCTTGTTAGTTCCTTCTTGAGTTCCTTTGGGGAATTGAGCTTTTTGAGTGAAGTGCTTCAGTAGCTAGTGTTCTAATGAAAGTTTATTTGGTGTTAGAACTGAACCTTAAGACTTATTTATCTTGAGTGCACTAATGTTGCTAATAAAGATTGTGTGAAGTTTTGTATGAAGGAAAAAATTTAGGTGTATGGAAGAAATGAGTAATGAGATGAAGGATGGACTAAAGCTCAAGCTTGGGGATGCCACGCGTGTCACCCCAAGAAATATCCAAAAATTATAAGCGTCAAAGCTTGGGGATGCCCAAGGCATACCCTTCTTCATCAATAAAAATCCCAGGTTTCTTCCAAACGCTTCATTTTTATTGTTTCATGCACAGTTGTGTCGTTCTTGGAGCGTCTTCTTTTTCGTTTTCGTTTTGATTTTTCGTTTGCTTTTGTTTTCTTAGTTTGCTGAATAAATTGGTTGGACCCCCTCTTTCATACATTGGTTTGCAAATAGTTTGGTTTGGTTTGGAAAAGAGTAGGAAAGTTCATGCTTATATGGTAAAAAGAGCTTGTTTTTGACTGTGGCCTATGCTTTATCATGCCATGCTTGATATTGTTTTGGATTTATGCTTAGTATTCTTTACTGTAGCATGACTTGTTATAAACAATTGAGATTGCTTAATGTGCCTTGGATGAATCATGCGTTGTTTTAGCATATTAAAGCATCGTATAGTGGTATTCTCCTTTGATGCTTTATTTGGGTTGACTTGGCACATGCTCACACCATGTTATGACTATCTCAAGTCACCATAGCTTTTATGATCCTTTAGTTTTCAACTTTTAGTATCACTTTATGCTTCGATCAATGATGTTTTATCGCTCTGCATGATTATGGCCATTATTGCTCTCTTAGTTTGTCGCTCCCAGTCTTTTGCTAGCCTCCACAACAAAGTATGAGTTCCACTCATGCATCCAACTCCCTAAACCAAGTTATTCCAAAGAGTCCACCATACCTACCTATTAGCTTATGCTATTCCAAGTATATTCGTGCTTTTGTTTATCTTCCAAATTAAACTTGTTATAAGAAAACTAGTGATTAAAGCTCTCACAAACTTGATGGCACACTTTACTTTTTTTGCCCTTAATAAACTTGAACCATTGTGTCGTCTATGTTGTATATGCTTGCACTTATTTATTGGGAATTAGCAGAACCATGCTTTCAAGGGGAACCCTTTCAACATTGCACTTGGTACTTGTACCTAGTTGATATCATGCTCTTTTGTATATGGATGTCGTCGGTGTGAAATGAAAGGGGAGCTTGTAAGTCCATGGAGTTATGTATATGTGTTAGAGAAAGCCTGGGCCGTTGGTCTAATCCATGCTGACATGGTGGAAACCTGCAGCGTAACCATAATGAGTTGTCTATGAAGCATTCTTCTTATAAAAAAAGAGTCCTATATTGAGAAAGGAAAAAAAAGAGAAAAGAAAAAAAAAGATACTATGATAAGAGGAAAGAGAGAAAAAAGCACCATATTCCCATGGTAAATAAGAAGAATATTGAGATGCTCGTTGTCTGCTTGCCTTGTCATTTTGATATGGGGATTCTTTCGTATCATCGGGCAAGGGGTACCTCGTTGGCGGTTCTCTATGATACACATATACTTACAATGACAAGAACTTACCGGTGACTAAACTTGAGTAGCATGAGGAGCGGCCCTCATATACAAGGGACATGAGATTTCTGACTTATACTTCGTCAAGCATGTACACCATAGTTTGTTCACTTTAACCTTAATCACTTCAAGATGCTTATGACAGGGGCAATGAGAGCTGAAAGCTATAAGTACCGTAATTTTTGGAAGCTCTTTATGAGACTTGAATCCCTACTTCCTTTTACAAAAGGCCTTTCTTCCACCATTATTTTGAGTCTCCACCTTCTATATTTATGCACCTACTCTGAGAGCATAGTGGCCATTCTTAGTTCTATGTGCATTGTCCCAAGACTAGTTGCTTGATGCATACTTTGATATTGCTTGTTTTAAACTATTGTATCTAGTCACTCTTATTAACTTTGAAGGTGTCCTATGCATTTATATTTGCTACTCTATTGAGGGACAAGCTGAATACTATTATGCTATGTTTTCTTTATGTGAAACAAACAAACGTCTTGCAAAGCATGTTATTCATGAATCTTTTGTTTGTGCCTTTTCATGTTGCGTCATAGTTTCTTTGCTTATTGCTAGAACTTTGTCTTTCATGTTATGATTGAAGTACTATGATCCCAGCTTTGAATGTTTTGCAAATACTTTGATCAAGTCTTTGATGGTGCATGTCACCTCAAAAATTATTCTTTCTTTTTATCACTTACCTACTCGAGGACGAGCAGGATTTAAGCTTGGGGATGTTGATACATTGCAAATGTATCTATAATTTTTGATGTTCCATGCTTGGTTTTATCCACTTTCTTGTGTTTTGTTCCAACTTTGGAGTACTTTTCATATGATTTCTTGGACTAACCTATTAACAAGAGCCACAGTGCCAGCTACCTGTTTTTTGCTGTTTTTGGTTCCAGGAAAGTCAGAAAATGAATATTCTCGGAATTGGACGAGACAAAAGCCAAAGTGCCTATTTTCCGAAAGTCATCAAGTGCCAGAATACGAGATGGAGAGGGGCCAGAGGGCGGCCACACCACCTGGCCGCACGGCCAGGCCTGGCCCGCGCCAGGGGGTGGTGTGGCCAGCCCAGGCACCCCCTCGGCCTCCCCTTCCGACTATAAGATGCCCTCGGGACGAAAACCCTAAGTGCCCCATCAAAAATCCACGAAAGAGTCTGTAGCCGTCGTCATCTCCATCCCTAGATCGGGAGGGATTTGCAGCTCTTCCTGGCACCCTGCTGGAGAGGGGAATTCACCCTGGAGGCCTTCTTCATCACCATGCAAGCCTCCGGTGTGATGCGTGAGTAGTTCATCCTTGGACTACGGATCCATGTAGTAGCTAGATGGCTGGTTCTCCTCCTTTGTGCTTTCATGTCTAGATCTTGTGAGCTCCGTTCATGATCAAGATCATCTATTTGTAATTCTGCATGTTGTGTTTGCGGGGATCCGATGGATATTGAGATGCTATTTCAGATTGATTATTGATTCTATCATGTCTTTGTTATTTCTGATTTTGCATGCTTTCCGTTGTTAGTAGCTATCTTGGCCAAGTAGATGCTAGCAACTCCAAGAGTTAGTATTTATGCTCGATAGTGGGTTCATGCCTCTGGTAATCTGGGGAAGTGACATAAATCTCTAAGGTACCAGATGTGCTGTAGCTACTAGGGAGAAAACAACAATCCTTTGTTCATAGAACAATCGTATTGTTTACTTTACACGCAGTTCGTAAAGCAATAATCTTTTGCTTGCAACTTAATATTGGAGGGGGTTCGGATGATAACCTGAAGGTGGATTATTAGTCATAGATGTAGTTGGATGGCGGTCTATGTATAATGTTGTAATGCCCAATCAAGTCTCAAAGGAGTCAAGATGATTAGTATATGCATGTATTGCTTTCTCGGTGTTTGTCAGTTGCCCCACATTAATTTGTTCACCCAACATGTTATCTATCTAAGGAGAGCCACCTCTAGTGAACTATGGATCCCGGTCCTCTTTCTTTACATACAATCCACACTATTTACTGCTTTGTGTTTACTTTCTACAAACTTCTACTTCTTTCCATTCGATACGTTTAATCCTTGTTTTCCGCAAAACACGGTGAGATTGACAACCTCATCGCAAGTTGGGGACAGAGTTCTGTGGTTGTGTTGTGCAGGTCTCCACGTTGCTACTAGCACCGGTAGTGCGCCCTGCCAAAGCTCAGCTAGTAACACCTTTGGGGTGTTTCCTTGCTCCTACTGGTTCGATTTAAACCTTGGTTTCATAACTGAGGGAAACTTGTTGATGTGCTCATGATACCTTCCTCTTGGGGTTCCCAACGAGCTCTACATCAACACCGCCATTAAGCATTTTTCTGGGCGCCGTGCATTGATCCATCACGCCGCCACCGAAGGAGAGTCGAGGGACAGAAGTCTCTATTCCGGCACCCTGCCGGGACGGGGAAGTGCCCCCGGATCCATCTCCATCGACTCCACCGCCATCTCCATCGTGGTTGCTGACTCCCATGATTAGGAGGGAGTAGTTCTCTCTCAAGGCTGAGGGCTCTATGATGACCCACAAGTATAGGGGGTGTATCGTAGTATTTTCGATAAGTAAGAGTGTCGAACCCAACGAGGAGCAGAAGGTGCTGGCTAGTGGTATGGATCAGGAATTCTCTGCAAATACTTAGCAAACGGATTTTGAGGAGTTTTCTATAAAGCAAGTAAACAAAGTATGAGTAAACAAAATACAGTAGGAATAAATGCAGCAAGTGGCCCAATCCTTTATGCAGCAAAGGACAAGCCGGTTGTATTTGTATAGATGACCAAACGTTCTCGAGGACACATGGGAAGACTGTCAAGTGCTTTCGCTTCATATAGTCGATTAATCTTCTTTAGCTTGCTAAGTGTTGTGTGGGTGAACCTGTGCTAATGTACCGCCCCATCCAAGACTAATACATACTTGTGATTATACCCCTTGCAAACATCCGTAAGTACAAGAAAGTAATTAAGGTAGAAACCTAACCACAACTTTAAACTCTAAGACCCTTACGTCCCTTGTGCAATGGTTTCCTAACGGGGGTTCAGGTTTCTGTCACTCCGGCAACCCCTACCATTAGTAGCCAAATACACAATGCATTCCCCTAGGCCCATATAGGTGAAGTGTCATTAGTCGACGTTCACGTGACACCACTAGAAGAAGTACACCACAACTTAAATAACAATCTATTGAATCTTTCTCAACGCAACTCCACTACTAACAACAAGACTTCTCCCATGTCCTCAAGAACAAAACGAACTACTCACAAGACATCATATGGATCATGATCAGAGATGGAATAATGATGTATAACAATCTGAACATAAACAATAATTCAATGGTTCACTCAATAGCATCAACTACAAAGAGTAATCAACACCGGGAAAGTTTCCCCTATGAACTATGCAAGATTCAACGCAATCGTTACAGCAATATGGAGATGGTGATGAGGGTGCTGATGGTGATGATGGTGGTGATGATGATGATGATGATCCCGATGAAGTCCAGCTTGATGGTGGTGTTGATGGCGACGATCTCCCCTCTCCGGGAAGGAATTCCCCCGGCAGAAATCTGTCTGCCGGAGAGATGTTTCTCTCTCGGTGTTTTCCGCCCCGCAGAGGTGGCGAAATCTTTCTATGGTCGCTCCCCGAGTCTTAGGGTTTCGTGGGGATGATATATGCCAGAGGGGAGAGGCTGGAGTGGGCCAGGGTAGCCACACCACTCCTAGGCGTGGCCTAGGCCTGCCCGCGCCATGGGGTGGTGTGGGCCCCCTGTGGCCCACCTCCACTCCATCTTCTGGCATCCTGAGTCTTTTGGAAAAATAGAATTTTCCGTATATTTTCCCGGATTTTCTGATCTTCGCGAATTTTGCCTCTAAACAACACCTTTTCCATCAGAATCCTGACTGCAGCGGTCCATGCTCCAAAAGTCATCAACCATGCAAAAGTAGATGAAATAACATAAGTATCACCTCTCAATACGAAATATATCAATGAAAAATATTGAATTGAGACATAGAATAGTGATGCAAAATGGACGTATCACTCTACAAGTAGCTATGTGTTCATCTCTATCTCTATGCGTGATCTTATTGAGATCATGAGCTTTGTAACCTAGATCTATTCTGGTACTCAAGTGCTTTAATGAATCTCTGCTTATCCCCACGTGTGTGAAGTTGACAGTGTGCACACCGTGAGGCACTTTGGCTAAGATTACATAAATATTTGTCATGAGTATAATTTGAGTTGGATGTCTCTATGAGATTGTGGTGTTTGTTGGAACCATCTAGCGCTCAAGGTGACAGTGAGGGGTTATCTAGATGGGGAATGCGAACTTTAAGGTGTGCAGTTAGAGCCCTACATCGTCCAACCGGAGAGTAGTCTAGGGTAGCATAATGAAGAGAAGATATTTATATGAGAGTGTCCACTAGTGAAAGTATGATCCTTAGGCCTTGTTTCTAAGCATTGAAACACCGTTTACAATTAGTCCTATTACATGTTTGCTTGCTACCACTCTTATTTCAGATTGCAATTACCACTTATAATCATCCATATTACTTGTATTTCACTATCTCTACGCCGAACTAGTGCACCTATACACCTGACAAGTGTATTGGGTGTGTTGGAGACACAAGAGACTTCTTCTATCTTGATTGCAGGGTTGCTTGAGAGGGATACCTTTGACCACTTCCTCCCTGAGTTCGATAAACCTTGGGTGATCCACTTAAGGGAAACTTGATGCTATTCTACAAACCTCTGCACTTGGAGGCCCAACACTGTCTACAAGAATATAACGTGCGTAGACATCACCTAGGTCCTGCAATGACATCAATGTTGTTCGGCGGTCTGCTCTTATATCAAGGATTACATTGCGTGAAGGTCCACAAGTAGGGTTTGAAGCAAATGGCCACACATACAACTATGGCTATTATCTTGCAGATGGCATCTACCAAAGGTGGCAAACTTTTGTGAAGTCGGTTTACAAACCCAAAGATAAGAAAGAAAAGGATTTTCATACCGCACAAGCGGTGGCTAGGAAAGTTGTGGAGTGAACCTTTGGGATTTTTCAAGCCCAATTTGCTATTATGCAAGGACCGGCTAGATTTTGGGACCAAGAATGTCTTTGGTACATCATGACCGCTTGTGTGATCATGCATAACATGATCATAGAGGATGATCATGGCAAAGATATAGATCACAGCCACCACTATGACTTGATGGGGATTTCCGTGCAAGTGCATAGGAGAGAGAATAGGGTGGTGCGTTTCATTGCCTCATATCATGCCATTCGCGACAACGAGATCCATGATAATCTTCAAAAAGATCTCATTGAGGAGTGGTGGAAATGGTTTGGAGCATAACATTGAGCCCTCCTTTTATTTGTTGTTTGTTGTATTGTTGGAAAACTTGTTGTATTTGTTCTAGTGTTTCATGTAAACTTGTTGTATTTGTTCATGAAAAATTCCTATATTTGTTGTAATATTCATGTACCATTTGGTTGTGTTGTAATAATAACTAGACAATTTTTTGTTGAATTTATTTGGGTTTGTTTGATCTTCTTGAACATATAATTTGTTGTGAAACCTATTTGCACCGGCGCCTGCGCGCTGTATTTTTGTGCATCTGCTGAGGGTCCTTTTTGTGCTCTATTTTCGCGCGGCGCATTTAGCGCGTCCGCCGGTGGAGAAATGCCGCGTGCGCGCTAAAACTGGATCGCGCTTGCTGCATAGCAATTTTACAACACCGGAGTTTAGCGCGTCTGTTGGAGTTGATCTAAGAGCATATCCACTCGGGTTCCCAGGACGCCGTTCCCAGGGCGTTTTTTTCGTCCGGGCGGTGATTTTTCGCCCAGTCGCATTCCTAGGACGCCGGTTTCGTCCGGATTTGGCCAAAATTTTGTCCGGAGTTCCCAGGCCGATCCCGGGGCGTCGGGAACGCCCTGGAAATGCCAGATAAAGTTAAAACGAGGGTGGGCTAGCCCTGTCGGCGATACATCCCATTTCCCCCACCAGTCACCTCTCTAGCGGTGAAGGATCCCCGTCTAGTTGCTCTGTCGCCATGCTTGCGCTGGCGACGTTCCGCCGATTTAAGCCGAAGTTGCGCGTGTAGATAGGTCCGCTGCCACCGCCGCACCTTCCCCCTGCAGCCTTGGCCACCTTTCTCCGCCCCTCCTTCGCCGTAGCTCAGCCACGCTTCGATCTCTCGCCACCTCGCTGTAACACCCCAAAAATATTAATCAAGATTATCAAGTTCTAATCACCTAAGTTTAGGGTTAACAAAAACTTTTATTATTAAATTTAATATGAGTGTATGGGTGAATTGCATTAGTGTATGAATGAGTGCAAATTGCCATGTTTGATTTCTACAAATGATAAGAAATGGTTTAAAGATGAATACTACATCATCTAGGCCAATATCAAACAAAATCAAAAGAAAGGAAAATCAAATATGAATCATATGATCAAATGGTCATTTTGACCAAAATTAACCACTAGACCACTTTGAGTGTTTCTAGTCAAAGATTTCTAATAGAAACTTTCTCAATTCTTTTCACCCCTTGCTAGACCAAGTAAAAGTGAACCCAAGCCCACTTTACAAACAAACAAAAACAAATTCCAAATCTATTTAAAGGACATTATAAAATTGAATCAAGTTCATATGCATAGATCACCACTTTTAAAAAACCACTCAAATCAATTCACCTTGACTTTTCCAAGCAACCATAGACTACCAAGCAAGTACTCAGAACACTCACCAAAATTCATCCAAAAATTCAAAACTTAAATTCATGCGGCCATTTGGTCGAGCACCTGGTAGACACAAATCAACAATGCCTAACTTCTACTGTTCTAAGTAGTGATCAATCGCCACTAGTCCCTTAATTCTCTCCCCTGGTCTCCCTTAGCACCTAGCAACACAGTGGACACAATCCCCCTTTGCTGTTTGCACCAGTGCCGCGCCACTCGAGCTCACCGCACCGGTCGACCACGCCCCACTCGCCACAGCCAGCACCACCCTCTCCCACGATGTCTAGAAGACAGGCGCCACACCACCGCCACCCTCTGTCCACCCCTCGACCGCAGGCAAGCTGTGGACCAGCCGTGATCGACGCGCCCACCTCTCTGTCTGCCATGCCGAGAGAGTGCCAGAGCGCCGCAGCCGACACACGCACACACATCGCGCCTCGCCCTCTCCGCACGTGCCCGCACACACCGTGACCCTAGCTACCCCCCAGACACGCCCGTTTGCCGCCGCGTGGACCGTAGCCACTGTGCACCGTCTTGAACGCCGTCGTTCCCGCATAGAGCACGAACCGTTCCCGGCCGTTCTCGACCGCCCCTTATCGCGCAATCAATCGCATGACAACCGCCCTGAAGCACCGTGTCGACCCCTACCCTCAGCCATGCCATTAGCCCCCTGTATCGACGTCGCTGACGAGCCCGAGCCATCCTGCTCTGTCCCTCTCACCGGTGTATAAATAGAGGCCACCCCAGCCCTCATTCGCCACAGAATCTGACTCCCCTCTCTCTCAGAAACCTCCCACACCTCTCCCCGGAGCAAGGCGAGCACCACATCGCCAGAATTTCACCGGAGCCCACCGCTGTAGAGGAGAAGAGGAACTGGAGCTAGGAGCCACCCCAAGAGCCGCCGCGACCACCATTCGACTCGCCGTTGACGACAACCTCATTCGCCCCCATCGCCGACCTTAGCTAGAGCCTAGGTGATCCCCCACGTACCCCACCGTTCGCGTTAGGGTTCAATCTCGCCGGAGCTATGCGACGGAGACAACGAGGCTCAGCCGTCGATCGCGCTCTAATCGCACGACCCAGATTGAAACTTACCGCTTCGCGTTAGATGAGCCACTAACCAGTGGGACCGTCATGTTAGCAGCCTGTTGCGCCAGCGCAATGCAGCTGGGCCGGTTCATTTAGTTTCCTGCGTAGAGCCCGTCGATTCAAATAGATTTTTCCCATTTTAGTTAATACTAGATTCTGTTGGTAGATTCAAAAATCAATTCAAAGAGATTCACCGAACCAAATTGTATGATTCCAATTTTGTTAGAAAGGTATTCAAAATATCTATCCAAGCCCGTTGGATTCAAACCATTTGAAATTATAGATCACCTACAGTAAAAATAACAAGACAGAGACTTTTCCACATTCAAACATTTTTCAAAAATCAACCATAAATGCTTTTGAGTTGATTCCAACTCTAAAAAGTCACATTTGACAAGATCTATCTGAATATGTAAAAATATTGAGGTTTACATGTAGTGATCTTGGACTAGTACCAAAAGAAGGCTATATAGGCATTTCTAGTCACTTTAATTGTATTAAATAGTAATCTTAAACTTTATAAAACATGACCAGCACTTTAAATCACATTCCCAAGTATTAGAATATGTGGTGATGACATGTGTCAAAATGATCCCATATTTTATTTGGAGAATATTAAATCTTAAGTATTTTCAACGAGTAGAAATTACTTTTCTAAAAATAAGATAAATAAAACTAGGTCTTTATTTCATGTGATGATTATGATGATGCTAGATCATCTAGTGTGAGCCTTTGTGTGCTAAATAGAAGTAGTTAAGTATTGTTTGGTGATTGTGTACCTCGTATTCATTTATAGACGATAGTACCGGCCCGGGATACGAGGAGGAGGAGTACTCCTAAGAAGAAGAAGAAGAGAACTTCAACCACTACAGTACTCAAGGCAAGCTAGAACTATGCAAGCTAACACTTGCAAACTTGATAACCTATGCAAGATGCATTATGCATGCTTTGGTTATGCAACCTTGATTATACCAATCCCAAGTTTTACTTGCAAGTTTTATTCTTTTACTTTTTACCAAAGTTCTTTACTTTTAGTTAGTGTTTTGTGAGTATTGAAAAAATAGGATATATACCATAAAGAGTATAAAACTAGGCCTAAGTAGTTATAATTAGATGCCATCAAAAGGCATAAAACTAGATTTGGATAGTTACACTGGATTAGCACCCTCATTAGTGAATACCCTCAACTTTAGTGGCTAGTGCTAAGCATAAAAGTTGATCACTTTAGATGGGAATACTTGGTGAAAATGATTATGAAAACCTTGGAATGATGATTCATTCTCTTGAAATGTTTTGACATGTGTTGAGAAACACAATGGTTGATGATGAAAATGTTGAGGCATGAGCCTTAACCCTTTATAAAAACTAATGGTTGGGTTCGGATGCGATACCATTCCAATTTTACCGTACAACCACAATACCTGAATTGGGTAGGGATTAACTAGAAGTTTATATGCCTTAGTATGGGTTCCCTCGCGGAAAGAGGTTGAGCTGAGGCTACCTCGTGAATGTGAATGTCCACCTATGCAGTGTCCAGGATGGCAGATGGCCATGGCTGGGAGGCCAAGCTCATAGGGGAGGTGCCTATACTAGAGTGTGTAATTTAAAGGTTATGATTGATTATCCACATACTAAGTATGATGATTTAGGGTTATCCCTGACGGATGTATCGAATTTTGTGGTGAAAGTGTACCACCTCTGCAGAGTGTCAAACTATTCGAATAGCCGCGTCCGCGGTCATGGACAGTTGGTGTGGCCATACTGTTCCGTTGTCAGATGTTTTCAAAATGACCTGTGAATTGAACTATGACCTTGACTTGACCACAACAGGGTTGTGGATATGAAAACTAGGTTCCCACTTAAGTGATTAAATTAGATTCTTTACTTTTGAACTCTTATGAAATAAATCTGGCTTTTTGCAAATAAACCTAGAGCTTAAGATTCTTACTAGAACTACCTTACTTGTTAGTGATAGTTTGCGAGTACTTAAATAGTACTCATGGCTTTGTCCCTGGCTATTCCCGTGGCCAGACTATGAGGAGGACTACAAGCAAGATGGACAGCAGGAGGTCTATGACAACTAGGATCATCTCCCATCATCAGCATTGCCTATGACTCTGAAGATGGAGCCCCTACTACGTTTACTTTCCGCTGTGTTGATTGTATTAAGACTAGATCATGAGATCCTTTATTTGTAAGACCTTTATTATGGTTTGTAATGGATGATGTACTGTGGTACCAATTCTGTTATGTCTCGCAAAAATGGTAATCCTGGGATTACGATGCATGGCATAACAAGCATGTGGGATTAAAAATCCGGGTGTTGACACTCGCCCGCCAAGTGTTTGGCGTTTTGCCCCTTCGACCATGGACTCTGACGATGAGGAGTTGTTCGCCGTGTTGTTGGAGGAAGAGAACACCACAGCCGCCGAAGATGTAGAGCACATGCAAATCCTCGCCTCTCTGGCATGGTTGTACATGCAAACTACAGCGCCGAAGCGTGGAGGCTCAGCAAAGGGTCGCTGGAAGTGCAAAGCAGGGCATAGGATGGAGGACTAATGCATGTTGTACGCCGACTACTTTTCCGACGAGCCGCTGTACGAAGAGGCCGTGTTTCGGCGCCATTTCAGGATGAGCCGAAAGCTCTTCCTCGAGATCGTGCATGCCATCCGGGAGTTTGACCCCTATTTCGTGTGCAATAAGGACTGCACAGGCATGGTTGGGTGTTCCTCACTGCAGAAGTGCACAATGGCGATGAGGTTGCTTGCGTACGTAGCGCCGGGTGACAGTGTTGATGACTATCTTCGCATGGGTGAGTTAACCGCCATCGATTGCTTGTACATGTTCTGTAGGGCAGTGATTGCAATGTTTGGGCCACTGCTGAAGACACTACTCGGATCCTCGCAGTTAATGAAAGTAGAGGAATCCCTGGGATGCTTGGAAGCATAGACTACATGCATTGGCACTGGAAGAATTGTCCATTTGCATTGCAGGGGGATGCGCAAAGGCCACAAAGGAGATTGCACTCTGATACTCGCGGCAGCTGCTACACATGATCTTTGGATCAGGCACTCCTTCTTTTGCATGTCAGGATCGAATAACGATATCAACATTCTCAACTCCTTAAATGTCTTTGCCAAGCTTGTTGACGGTCATGCTTCCCCCGTGGACTTTGAGATCAATGGGCACTACTACAACAAGGGATACTATCTTGTAGATGGCATCTATCCAAGATGGCCAACATTTGTGAAGACTATCTCAAACCCGATACTCTCCAAGCATGCTCAGTATGCCAAGGAATAAGAAGCTTGCAGGAAGGACATGGAGCGGACATTTGGTGTGCTCCAACAGAGGTTCGCAGTTGTCCAGTTTCCTGCTATGACCTGGTCGAAATATCAAATGTGGAAAGTGATGAATTGTTGTGTGACCTTGCACAACATGATCATTGAGGATGAGAGAAAGGACCTGGAGAGTTTGGTGGAGCAGAACAAGCCAGACTACAGACAATGACATCTTGCAAAACTTGATCACCAGGTGCCGCCAACCTAGGCTGCCTTCATCGCCATGCGTTAGGAGATCCAAGGCCCGGTAGTGCATCAACAGCTGCAGGATGATCTGGTTGAGCACTTATGGACACGCAGGGCAACACATAGATGCCTAGCATGAACTGACCAAATTAGGCCGAAATATGTTTTATTTTCATTGTTCGTCGGACTATTTTTAATTTTATACCAAACTATGGTTAACTTCATGCAGAACTATGCCGAACATTTCTCTGTATTCATATTATGTCAAAATATGCCGAAAACTGAAGTGGAGATGCTTTAACATAGTCCTACATGTATTGCCAACTAAGTAGGGATGGATACTCATATAGTAATTGCCTAAGCCTCCCGTGATGTCTGTGCGCAATTTTCTTGTAATAACTCGGAAAATAAAACTAACTAAAACCATTTGAGTTTCTTGGCTTTGTTCGGTTCACCCCAACCCGGCCGAGATCGGGGCAATATCCCCGTGTGTCAGCCGGGATCAGATACACATGGTTTTAATCCCAGCCTTTTTATTCGACGTGTTCGGTTAGTCCCGTCCGGCAATCCACCCCGACTCCCTTGGTTTAAGAGGGGAAACAAAACACAACACTCGGCCCGTGGAACAAATCCCCCACTTCTTCGTCTCTCGCCTCTTTCTTTCTCACAATTTGGAGGGCCGACAGCGGCTGGGGCGGAGGGACATTGGCGGCTGGGGGCGGAGGGATGGCGGCGGCGCAAAGAATCCATACCAAAGACGCGTGTCCTCTCCCCTTTCCAATCGGCGACGCGAGTTTGTCCCGGAGATCTCACCCCGTGTGAGATCGGCGGCACCCTTGACAAGTCAGCTCCAACGTCCTCTCCACTTCCATCTGTTTCGTGATGGTAAGCGCCTACCCTTCCTCTTCATCCTCTCACAGTTTCTGGGGTTTCTGCATGTCCTATAACAATTTCTAGGGTTCTTGGCGTGGTCGGTAGTGGTAGGTTCTTGCCATGTTTCTACTTCACAGATTGCCTTTTCTTGGTTTTTTGCGAAATATGTTGTTAGTTTTGATCGCTAGGCCACTTGCCTCGCTCTGAACCAGTGAGTCTAGACGTAGTACTATTCAAATAGATTATGTGCAGCAGTGGACTTGCCTCTGCTCTGACTGCCTGAGGTGCTCCTAATATTAAACCTTCTATCCAGCCTGAGGTGCTCCTAATATTAAACCTTCTATCCGGCCTAAGGTGCCTCTGCTCTCACTCTGAACCAGTGAGTCTAGTAGCAGTAGAAGACTAGCACTATCAGATATGCTGGCTGCTTTATACGTTCTTCTAGCATGGAGAGAAGGTTTTAAAATTCAGAACTATATATGTAGGCGTTGCATACTATCTTACTGGATAAGTAGATCTCTGCAGCTCAATCTCACTTGCTACTTTTTCTAGAAATAAATACTAGTAAATCTTTTATATGGTGATGGTACTCATAATTGAATACTAGATCCGCTACAATTGTGTGTAGTAGTATCTTTGCTGCTAAAAGAGTAAAATTCATACGTAGACAATGATAGCTCCTGAATCCTGATTTCTACAATGAAGCTACAATTGCTTCATACTGCTGCTAACGTGTCTAGTTTTCTACGTAGTAGATCTACAAAGATCAAGCTTTGATTACTTATCATTTTGGCTTTCTCCTTATATATATAATACAAACTGCACGCTTAGGCGCATGTTGGACGAAACGTAATTGTTGCTTCACATAATCAACAAATCCTTCATTTTAAAAGATGCATTTGTAGTTAGATATATGAAAACTCACTTTCCCTTCTGCTTCTTTTGTGTGTCATGATCTTTTCTTCGAAAATAGGAAAGCCCCGGCTTCGGCACCAATTGAGTACAGTCAAAAGATTACCACTTGGAATAGATGTGACGCCCCACAAGGAATGACTTCAGAATAAAAAACTAGTGATGATGAAATAGGTGATCCATTATTACTACATAGTAACATGGCTGAAGGATGTCGCATGCATGCTATCATGGCTGGTGTTTAATGTGTGCTAAACATGGTGTCATGATCGTGCAATGTCGTCTCTTTCAGGTTAGGAACTGACGAGAGGGCGGTTGCCTGCCTTTGATAGACAAATGGTGGCCAATTGTCAAACGCAAATTTTAAAGGCATCGCCGTTAGCTACCTTTTCTTTTCGGATCATCAATAGTGCTAGTGATGCTACATTCAAATTCCCAATTATTTCCACATGTTTCCATCAGAAACATACATTTGTTGTTTTGGCATGATTTGGATATGTGTGCATGTGTGTCCGTGTCATTTTGTTTTTTTAAGCGCGGAGTGCTCCAGAAGGGGCTAGAACCTTCATAGAGCATGCATTCTGAAAGGAACCATATACAGCAGAGCAAAGCCATTTTCACTGATCCTAGCCTAGGGACACACATCATATGTACGTGTTAGACTTTAGCAGATGTCGTTTTCATCTATAAATCATCCATCACTTGTTAGACTTGTTTCAGTAACTAACTTGCAGTCGATAGGTAATATTCTGATTTTCCTTCATCAATATTTGGTGGCAACTTTGTGATTTTCGCAGCAGGTCAATGAGGGTGCCAGTCCAATCTGTATTTTAATATACTTAGATACAACCAGCAGGTCAATGCATGCGGAATGCTTTCATTTTGTATTGACCAACCTGTCCAAAATTAATCCAAGACATGTTTTTGCTTAGTCAGTTTTATTTTGGTCCAGATATCTGATTGCTACTTTAATTAGGCCAATATGATGATACTGTCCAATTTTGTATTTATGAAATCTTCCATGTTGACCAACTATCTTAGGTACAAGTAAATAATTTGGTTGCTCTTAGTGTAACTCTTAGACAGATAAAAACAAGTTTTGCACTCTCTCTTCTAGAGCTTATCAGAGTAATTGTTCAACACATATTATAGGTAATATCATGTAGTATTACATGTTCAGTGCTGCCGCTACATTGTCCCTTCTTACTTTGTTTCTTTCTCACATGGTCCGTTCCTTGTGAGTAGAACTCCACGTTCTCTCCAAGATAAATCTTTCATCTAGGACCTAGGAAGGTTTGGTACTGTAGTTGTTTGAATAATATATGGTATCAGATTCTGTTCTTGTTTGTTTCAGCATAGCATCTGTGCTTGCTGGTAATATTTCTTGTTCTTGTTTATTTTTCTTCTGGTAACTAGTGTCCTATTTGTTTTTTAGTCTTTGCATGGATTTGAGAATGAGGTATCGTATTAGAAAGAGGCAAGAGGAGGAGGAGGATGATGACGATATGATGCTTTTCCTTTTACCTGCACTACATCTATTGGGTGGCAGTGAACCAAAAAAGCCCCGCCATACGTCGATTCTAAGGGGTGATGAGGTTGTAAGGGACTTGCTTGAAGGGCACGTCAAAAATTGTCAAGAAGCATTTAGGATGGAGCCTCATATCTTCAAGGCTTTGGCTAGTTTCCTTCGACGGGAGAAGTTGGTACGTGATACCAGACTTACTGTCGAAGAGAAACTAGCAGCCTTTCTGTGGATGTTGTCCCACAACTCCTCCTTCCAGGCCCTCCAGGTCCAATTCAAGCGCAGTGGTGACACTTTTCATTGGCACATGAAGAATTTCTTCAACATAATCCCTACTTTGTCAAAGTATTTTCTCAAGGCTCCAAATCCTACTCAAGTACATCCAAAGATCCAGTCTAACCTGAGATTCTTCCCCTATTTTCAGGTTTTTGCTAAATCACATTCCCATGATAATGTATTCCTTTCCACAAACCAAAATAATTTCTTATTATTTTCTTATCATTTTCATTTCAGAACTGTATTGGAGCCATTGACGAGACTCATATTCCCATGACCATTCCGGGTGACAAAGCTGCTCCCTTTAGAAACAGGAAGGGGACACTCAGCCAGAATGTTATGGTCACATGTGACTTTGATCTAAATTTCACATTCATCTCTTGTGGATGGGAGGGATCTGCGACTGATGCTAGGGTTCTTAGATCCGCACTTCTCAAAGGATTTAAAGTACCTCAGGGCAAGTTCTATCTCGTAGATGGTGGTTATGCAAACACTCCATTCTTTCTTGCACCATACCGTGGTGTTCGATACCATTTGAAGGAGTTTGGGCATGATCACCGTGCACCCCAAAACTACAAGGAGCTATTCAATCACCCCCACGCCGTACTACGGAATCATATTGAACGTGCATTGGGAGTCCTGAAGAAACGCTTCCCCATTCTCAAAGTGGGAACCCATCACACATTAGAGAATCAAGTGAAGTTACCGGCGGCTGCTGCAATATTGCATAACATCATCCGTTTGCATAAGGGATATGAGAGCTGGCTAGATAACCAAACAAACAACATACCTCCAGAAAATTATGTGGACCTTCCTGATGGTGATCTTCCTCAAAACCATCAAGTCAACAATGAAGGCAACAATCTTAGAGATATGATTGCGCATCAAATGTGGGCGGATTACCGTCAACAGTAAAGTCAAGTGTGATGTAATAAAGTAGTGACATTTGAGCTTCTTTTGTTTCTTATGTGATGTAACAAAGTAATGACATTTGAGCTTCTTTAATTCTTATATGAGGATAAATGTCTTGCTGCTTGTATCGTGAATATTGTTCTAGGGGTCATGATGATGCCTAGAAGAGGATCTCCAAGGGTTAATCTCATGCAAACTAAAGTTGCCCAGAAAAATCTCTCACCAAAAGGCGGGGTAACAAAAAAGCGGTCTAAAGGTAGAGACTTCAATTCTTAAACCCCAATAGCTTATTACACATGCTTGTTTTTTGGCTAACTTGAAATATTTCTCAAACAGATAGAGCCTATTGGAATGCTGAACTAGAAAAGACCCTTGTGGATTTGCTGCATGAGCACAATACCCCTCAATATAAGGGTCAGAATGGGTGGTCCTCCGACGCCTGGAATAAGATTGTCAAGAGATTCCAAGCAAGCCATCCGTATGTGTCTTACACAAAGGGACAAATCCAAGATAAGGAGAAGGAGCTAAAAAGGTATATAAGATGCTCAAAGAAGCTAGGCAACAAAGCGGAGTATCCTGCAATGACAAGCGTTCAATGATTGAAGCTGAGCAAGCGCTATGGGATAACCTTATCATCGTAAGATAGTCTTAGCTCCTTACATGCATATGATCATTTCCTTATTATCGTAATATATTACTTATTATGGTATATCACTCGTCTTATTTTCTATTGTGCAGTCATTTCCTAAGATAGGGAAGTTCCATACTAAGGCTTTTCCACTTTTTTATGCCTTGGGAGAGTTGTATGATGGACAGACAGCTGAGGTAACCTATAACTTTACCTCCACTCAGTAATCCCAACAACCAATCCTTAGAGAAGTGGAGTTCGATACTGAGGTTGGTTCTGTAGAGGTCATACAACCCCATATTGGAGAGACCACGGTGGATGTTGAGGTTGATACACAAGGAGGCATGCAAGAGGCCAGTTTTCAAGCTAACCCAACAGTGGCTGCTACACCATCAACAAGCA
Organism: Avena eriantha; assembly: GCA_910589775.1. NCBI lineage: Eukaryota > Viridiplantae > Streptophyta > Magnoliopsida > Poales > Poaceae > Avena > Avena eriantha. The sequence goes on along the minus strand of OU342741.1, from coordinate 5,950,876 downwards.
CTGATATCGAACCCAAAAGGCGCCGATCAAATGCAGATGTAGCTGCAATGATGGAAAAATATATTGAGATGAAGACAAAGCAAATTGAGGATACTAAAGCTGATTCAAGGAATGTGGATGAGTTCTCAATCAAGAACTGCATTGCTCGCCTAAGCACAATGAAATTCTCGCAAGAGGAGAAGGTGAAAGCTCTACGAGTCTTTAAAAGTGCAGACAACCGCGAGCTCTTCATCTGCACTGACCTTGAGACTGCTGCTATGTGGCTGCGGATCGAAATGACCTAGCAAAGGTGAAATCTTCTCTTCTTTCTTATTGATGTCCAAGTTGCATCACTGCTACTATTGTCTTCCTTTGCTCAAGTGACCTAGCAAAGGTGAAAAAATAATCTTACTAGGGCCTGGTAGGATGCTACTTTGTTTTCAGTTGTAAAAATGATTTTACTTGGGCCTGATAGAATGCTATTTTGTTTTCAGTTGAAAAAATGATCTTACTAGGGCATGTTAGGATGCTATTTTAACTAGTGATTTGGGAGCAATCTATTTCAGTAAATGAAAACTCAACTAGTAATAGCTTGTAATCAAAATGACTCTTGCTTGGATGTACATAGGTTTTATGGTCACTGTCTTCCTTTGCTCAAGTGACATTTCAAAATTTTCATTGCAGCCGTGTAGTAGCTAGGATAGCAGCCAAGAAGTGCTAGCTTAAGCCTTGCATATACCAATGTCATTTGTCGAGTTTTCTGATTGAAAAAGTAACATGGAAATTATTCCATCATTAGTTTCTTTCTATTGGTGAAGCTAGTTAAATTATCTTGAGAAAATAGAGCATAATGTTCATTCAAATGGATGACATCCTTGCCTGGTTAGATTTTGTATCTTGTTTAAAGTTGTTCTTGCTCCATAGTGATCTAGTGATATGTCCCTCAGATTTCTTGCACCTATTTCATCTTTAGATCTAGGGATATGTTGGCGAAGATACACATGTTCTTTTTTTTGCACCTACACACATGTTTTTTTTGCGAAAGACAATTTAGCCATAGACAATTTGAAGTGTAGTATGCTCTCTGTGTTCTACAATTTGAAGTGTAGTATGCTCTATGCGTTCTACAATTCGAGAAATAATATATGGTATCTGATAGTTTTGTATTGGGGAGAAATAATATATGGTATCAAATTATGTTCTTATTTGTTTGAATATAGCATATGTGCTTGCTTGTACCGTTAAATCATGAGATCACTTGTGTAGTTTGAATAATATATGGTATCATATTCTGTTCTTTTCCCCTATATATCTTTCATTAGCTAGAAACTCTATAGTTCATCACAAAACATTGTCCTGTCCAACATTCTTTCATGTGGTTTTTTCTTTAGTTAAACTGAACAAATTCTAATATTGATCTTTTCTTATTGCTATACATGGCCAGGTGCAAAGACTTGGAGTTCTACATGAGGAAGCTTCATAAGAAGAAGAAAGGCAAGGGTGCTGTGACGATAAAATTTGTGTGTGTTTTAGTTGAAAGTCTGCATATAAATCACTATATTTTATTACCGTGTCACTATTTTCCCGAACTAATTAACTGTACCGTGAAATAATCAAGATTTTCAGCTTTTCAAAGCTGATGACAAAAAGATAATATTTGGATTCAAAGGTGTTGTCTTTTTTTCTGTTTGTATGTTGATGCTTGCTTTGCTACATGTCGTCGCGTGCTGCTTTCTGCCGCCTGCCGGATGTGCGGGGATTAAACGAACGGCAATAAACAACATGGTTTATTAGGGGATATGGGAGTGGGATGGTGGGGATTTGGGTGACAAATGGGGATCACCCAATCCCTGCAGGGGTTATATCCTAGTGGAATTAACCCCATAGAACCGAACAAAGCCTTAGGACACCTACAACGCAGTCGCAAAATACGGACGCTAGCCGAAATTTCGTAGCAGTTCGGTCCGAATTTCAGCTGACCCAGGAATTTCCCCTCGCGTCGACGGCTAATGATGCGTCCAACGCTTAGCTATTTTTTCTGCCGCACTAGCCGCGTTTTCAGTTAAGCTTAGCGAACCAGATAAGAGCTGTGCGTAGGGGGCGCAGACGCTTAGGAGATTATCCAATTAATAGTATTTATTTTTTTGTTAACTAAGCGTCTATCTAAGCAGCTGCCGCCGGTACGTGCCCTTAGAGAATTGTTGGACTGAATTGACTCTTGGCTAGGAAGAGACGTGGTGATCACCAACGGCCGTTTTCGGCGGCGTTTATTTACTCCCAACTGGTCGTCCTCTCCATCATTTGTTAGTTACTCCAGTTATTAATAACTCTCCCCGACTAAATCAAGCACGTATTTATACACCTGTACCAAAAAGTTACCGCATGGGATTAAATTAAACTGGTGATGATCTCTCGCTCGCGCACCGCGGCACAGTACAGGCATGTCGGTATTAAAAAAAATCATTAGCGAATAATACTGCCACCGGCTCCCACCCCCCAACTCCAACTCCAACACAGCAACACAGCAAGGTGGTGGTGAGAGAGGAGGAGAGACGAGCGAGGGAGCGAGGGAGCGCGAGAGAGATCCAATCCGCTCCAATCCAGCCCCGAGCCGCCCCCGCCTCTTCCTCCTCCGCCGCGCTCGCTTCGCTCCGGTTCGCCTTCTCCCGGCTTGCTTGCTCAGGCGAGGCGAGGCGAGGTAGGTTTGGGGGCCTCGTTTGCCGTTGCTTCGATTCGGCTCCCTCCCGGGCTCGGTTCCGCGCCCAGATCCGCGCGCGCTCGAATTTTCCAGCGGCCTCCCTCCCCGCTTCTCACGTCGGGTGCCGCGTTTGCTCGGTGCGTGCAGGTTTGGTTGGCGGCGAGGGAGGGGGATCGGAATGGGCGCAAGGGTCTCCAAGGCCACCTCCTGCTGCTGCCTCCGCGGCCAGCTCCCCGGGAGCACGCGCCTCGACAACGCCGATGCCGGTGCGTATCCGCCTACGAATCCTATGCTCCCTAGTCCCTACTAGTAATGCTTCCTGCCTGCTTTGCTCGCTCGCCTGCCTGCCTGTGCTCGCTCGCCCGCGTCTCTGTATTTTCCTCCTGCTACCTCTGCCGCTTCGCATCCACCTTCTCGAGAGACTTGTCCGTCGGCTTCCTGCGCGAGTTTCCGCTGTTTATCTCCTCTATACTTGCCGCCCCCCGCCGAGATCGTCGGTAGGGGTGGGATTTGGGGTGCTTTTTCCGACTCCGCATTTGAGTCCAAGGGTCATTCGCTCGTTAGGCCTGCGCATTGACCATACTACTGCCAGATTGGCTTTATCCGTGTGATGGAAATCAGAGCAATCTGACTGGAGCAACCTTTTTTCTTCTCCGTGTTCGCCGCGCAGTGGACGAGGACCAGGGGGAGGCCTACGAGCTGCCGCCCTTCCAGGAGTACTCCTTCGACCAGCTGCGGCTCGCCACCGCGGGCTTCGCCGTCGACAACATCGTCTCCGAGCACGGCGAGAAGGCGCCCAACGTCGTATACAAGGGGAAGCTCGACGCGCAGCGACGCATCGCAGTCAAGCGCTTCAACCGCTCCGCATGGCCCGACGCGCGGCAGTTCCTGGTATATGCCTGTCCGACGCCCTTCGCCTATCATCCTTTCTAGTTTCTACCAACAATGTGCGTTTGGTGGGGTGTTAATGGCAGTTAGTTACCTGGTTACTCGCGGTGTTTGGTAGATTATTTGCAGTTTTTGGCTCCATTGAGAATGATGTATCCTGTCATTGAGGTCGTTGATTTCTACCTGTTCCTGTGGTGGGTGATACGCATGCTTGTTAAGTTGCCTACTCATTCTGCTTCTGGATGGATTCTGTGCTGGCTGGCAACCAGATGAGAGGGTGTCATCTGCCAACTGTCTGCGCAACATATTGTTTTCTTTTTCTAGTATGATTATTAGATTCCAATGCCAAACCAGTGTGAGACAGCAATCATTACCAGCCACTACTTAGTCCCATACTCCCATCATTGTGCTCCTCTAATGCTATTGGCAAATCAATAATTCTTCATTTTTACCATCTCTATTACGTTCTTATCATAATTAGCATCGCTTGTTATTCTATTTATTATCATGGTCACGTTTTTTTCTTACTGTACCAGGACTACTACTTGCTCTGGTGCTTTATATCACCATTTGCTATATGTTACTCCCTCAGTTCCATAATGTAAAATGTTATTACAACCAATATGCTCATATATTGGTTGTAATAACATCTTATATTATGGGATGGAGGGAGTAGTATGTTACCTCATTGATTATCTTTGTCTTTTAGGGAGGTTATTATTACTTTTAATTACATGTCCAGGAATATGTAGAGGATTTTAACCAATCTATGGCAGTGCCTCCTGCCCTCCTCTATGTGAATGACATTTTGTTGCATTTAAAACATCTTTTCGTTTGTTGATACATTTTGTTTTGCTTGACCTGTTATACAGTTCCAGTATTTTTTCTAAAATTTGCCCATGTCTGTTGGGGAAATAATTATGTTTCAGGATGAAGCTAAATCTGTTGGTCAGCTCCGGAGCAAAAGGTTAGCAAATCTGCTTGGCTGTTGCTGCGAAGGTGACGAGAGATTGCTTGTTGCGGAGTACATGCCTAACGACACACTAGCAAAACATCTTTTCCACTGTGAGTTACCCTGCATTTTCCAGTTATAATTATGTTTAGCTCTGCCTGCTATTGTTATTTGTTCTCGTTGTCAACCAAAACCTGAGTACTTATAAGTTGATGGCTTCACATCTTTAATGATTGGTTTATGTCTATATTTTGCGTCATAATCGGTTTAAATTGTCTGGATCATCCCTATTCAAAACATTGTCGCAATGACTGTTGGTACTTGTTACATAATGCAGAAGAGTAATAAGATACCTGTTCTAGACACATTAGGTCATGCAACTCAAATAACTAATTGTGTGGTATACGGAGTCCTTAATGCTTTAAGATCAGTGATGTAATGATTCCACATTATTTTATGCATTTCACAGGGGAAACCCAAGCAATGAAGTGGCCCATGAGACTAAGGGTTGTTCTCTATCTTTCTGAGGCTTTAGAATATTGCACAAGCAAAGGGCGTGCTCTCTACCATGATCTTAATGCCTACAGAGTTCTGTTTGATGATGTTAGTATCATGCAATTTGTTTTTCCAGCATGGTTAACTTTTGTTTGTATGTGCTTTTTGTAAAATCTGTACATTGTTTACATGCTGCAGGATTGTAACCCTAGACTTTCATGCTTTGGCCTTATGAAGAACAGTCGGGATGGCAAAAGTTACAGTACCAATTTGGCATTCACTCCCCCTGAATACATGAGGACTGGTTGGTGCCTTCTTATGTTGCTAGCACCCTATAACTTCCTTTTATGCAGCACTCACTGGATGATGTTGGTAGAGTCTCTTGTCAGGCTCAGGCTACATTGTTACTGGGCTTTCTTGCAAAGCTGCTATGTTCTACTAATGATGTCGTTGTATAGTTTGAGTTTATACCTTGAGTTTGTTTCTGTGTGTGGAGCATCCTTAACCTTTGTTAAGTGGGGTGGGTTCAGCTTCCTTAATATCATGTTGTGTCATAATATAGCACCCACTTTCATAATATGGTACATTATGTTCTCAGAATTTTTTTGCACCCTAATGATTTGGTTTGTCAAGTAAAATATTCCCAGTGTCTTATAGATTAGCTTGAACTGGTTGAAGATTAGAGTGTTCCATTTATGTTCTTTGTACTAGTCTGTCTAGGCGATAAATCCATCTTTTCTTTCACTATGCATAGGTTATAACGCTTGACTGCTCTTAAGTTAGTGTTGTCATTTTTACACCACAGTTCACCTCTAACATCACCCTGTCACTTCTCTATTTACTCTGTTTAACTTGGCAGGACGTATCACACCTGAAAGTGTTATATACAGCTTTGGGACCTTGCTACTGGATGTTCTTAGTGGGAAGCATATTCCTCCGAGCCATGTAACAACTTCAAGCTTTAGTTCTTTCACATCATTTTCTATCTTACTCTGTTTGCTTCTTAGGTATCATTATACAGTTATGGCTATCATATGTCAGAATTGATCTTATGTCGATCTAGCTGTCTGATAGGTAGTTTGACCTGGGAGTTACTTGATCTTTTAGTTTTTTTTCCAACTGGCTTTGGGTTTTCATGCCTGTGGGGCAATGTGAAACTATTCTCCGTACATGATATTGTTCTTCACTGTCAGTGTAAATATAAGACCTTATCTCCATCAACTTGCATGCTAGCAAACCAACACTTTTGATAATGGATAAATAATTTGGTAGAACAATACTGGCACTTGACTTTGAACCAGTTGACATTTAATACCTTTATCTTTAGAATACTAACTGAGACTAGTAATATCTGCAGGCCCTTGACCTGATTCGAGATCGGAACTTTAACATGCTTACAGACTCCTGTTTAGTGGGTCAGTTTTCAAATGAGGAAGGAACAGAACTCGTGCGATTAGCTTCAAGGTGCCTGCACTATGAACCCCGTGAACGGCCTAATGTAAGATCTATGGTTCAAGCATTGGCTCCTCTTCAGAAGGATGTTGAGGTGAATTCATTTCCTTGCTCTCTCTAGAACAATTGAATTCATGCTACTTCCTGTAAAATTTGGTTGGAAAATGGCACCAGGGGTTTTGATACGTGTAATGCACCATTCAGTCCTTGTCTTCAAATAAATCATTCCCATCTCTAAGCCTTGCACATACTACTGTAGTCTTTCCTGGCAGTTTTCTTAGCCTGACAGTATAATTGAGCATGTCAAGGATCAATAAACTGGTAGACCATTTTAAATTTCAATGTGAAAAATGTTCATATGTCGAACAGTCTTAACTAATTATTGATTTGACTTCAGGTCAACAGTGGACATGAGTATAGTGTTATATAACTGCCGTGGTGTCAAATTGTTTTGCAGGCTCCATCTTACGAGCTGATGGATATGCCTCAAGGTGGTACATCATCTGTCCAATCGTTGCCTCTTTCTCCTCTTGCCGAAGCTTGTTCTAGAAAGGATTTGACAGCAATACATGAAATTCTAGAAAAGACGGGGTACAAGGATGATGAGGGAACAGCAAATGAGGTACCTTAGGTTCTGTTTCTCATTAATTTTCCATTGAGGTATAACGACATTGTCTTTTGATTTGTACAAACATTTGATATGAAACTTTGTTTCTGTGTGTTATACCTTGGCACAAGATTATCAGGAACTAACAAGCAGGCAAAACATCTCTGATGTGTTGAACAAGTACAACTAACATAATCATCAGTTCATTTAGGTGGTGTGATTTTTATTTTGACCCAACATATATCATCACATATCTTTTCATGGCATGCGAAATGCATTTTTGGTTGATTGGAATACAGATATCACATATCTTTCAGGGAAAAGTTTTAGTGCAAGATCTCTTTGCATGATCATTATTTTATCCTAGAGCAACCCAGGTTAATGTTAGTTTGATTTTTTTCGATAAGACAATATTAGTTTGATGTTCCAAACAGATTTCCCTTTGGACTTCTTGATTGCGGTGTGTTGGTGATCATAGTCTATCAAGTAGTTAGGCAATCAAAGATTTTATTCCTCCAAGTTGTTTTTGTGTCCTATTCTGTTCTTATTACCGAGTGGTCTGGTTAATATGTCTGAATACCAGAGATAGGTACTCATGGAACGGAGCCTTTCAGTTTCTTCTGAAACATTTTGCAAGAGTTTGCACTACATTAAAACATAAAACTAGACTGATACTATCAATAGCTATTTCAGAGCTGAAACTATGTCCTGTAACATTATCTTGAATAATCTTTGGATTTCTACATTCCGATGCGGAGAATTGCCAAAGTCTTCAAACATATCCCCTCTTTCTCTCTGTTCTTGGAAGGCCTGTTTTAAGAACAATCATAGATTTGGGCAGAGTCTAAGATTCCCCTCCAATCTTTTGATAGCTTCTCTAGCCTAATGTTGTAAATTTAGTATTTTCTTGGGCTACGCTTGTATATATTGTCTTTTACTTCTAGTAAAATTTACTATCGGGCTTCCTTATAGTTCTCTGAAAAGATAACTTTGGATTTGTAATGCAACATTGGTACACCACTTGTTTTACTGAAACTACTACAATTGTTTTGTTTGTTGTTACCTGATATTTTTGTCCTCTTCTTTGCTGCAGCTCTCATTTCAGATGTGGACCAATCAAATGCAAGACACATTAACCTCAAAGAAGAAGGGTGACAGTGCTTTTCGGCAAAAGGATTTTACTACAGCTATTGATTGTTACTCCCAGGTCGCATCACTTCTCAGTTACTTATGTTCTTCTATACAAGTTGACATGTTACTGGAATCTCATACTGAAATGTCACTAGTGTCCTGCCTAGAATAACCACCTTTAAGCCAATGTTGACCTTGTTCATTCTGCTTATCTGTGACATGCAGTTCATTGATGTCGGTACGATGGTTTCCCCAACCATTTATGCTCGGCGTTGCCTGTCATATCTGATGAATGACATGGCAGAACAAGCTGTCAGCGATGCAATGCAGGCGCTAGTAATATCTCCGACGTGGCCGACTGCATTTTACCTTCAGGCTGCAGCATTACTTTCTTTAGGGATGGAGAACGAAGCTCAAGAAGCGCTCAAGGATGGTTCTGCCCAAGAGACGAGCAGCAGCAGTGGACGCTGAATATGAACTGATTTCTTGTCCAGAAAATGCACATAATTTGAGGTACTTTCTTTTACTAAATCTTGACACTGTAGATTTGTAGCACCTCGCTTAATTTGAGAGTCTAGGGAATTAACCAGGTACTCAGGGGGTCATGACTAATATGTCAGTTTTGCTTAGCTGGAGTTAACCCATGGATTTCTGAAAATGTTTCTGCAATATGCAGTTACATTGTGGATCATGCAAGTCAAATACAAAATACAACTTAAATTGTACACTATTTTGTTTTGTTGTAAATGGCATTAGCTGCTAATGTGTTTCAAATAGCATTGTTGTCACTTGGAAGTCAGAAAAATTGTACGCAATCAGGAAATTTTGGTTGCTCAAGATATTCTATGAGCAAAGAGATAATGCACTACTATGAATACAGACAATAAAATGACTTGAGATAATCTATGAACAACAGATGCTGTACTGACTAGAATTTTGGTTGCTCAAGTTTTCCTCATTATTCTACTTGTGCCCCAGGTGCTCGCTCGAACAAAATCATTGGGTACGGAAGCAGCTGTTGTTCATCTGTCAACTTGGCTAAGTGTTCTTTGAGCTGTGTGCGAAACATCCGTATGTAAATATGGAACAAAGCGACAACAGAGATCAGGAAAGAGATGCGCCAAATACATTGAAGGATGAATAAGTCCAGTAGACAGGAAATTTTTTGTGGAAAAGGAAAAATCTGTATCGGTTCCTCCCACCGAAAAAAGGGTGGAAAAAAAAAGGATTGGTGTTGTACATCTTGCTAGATGTTTGAACTTGTACAGTTTTTCCTTTCTAGGGCAGCAACGTCTTTGGCCGAATGGTTGCTGAATATCCTCAATTTCTATCGCCATGGTTTCGACGATTGCAGTACATTTTTTCTTTGATGCGAAAGGTTGGAAAAATATTGCATTTGGTGATAAAAACTACCAAGACTAATATGTTCAGGAAAAATTCCATAGTTTCCCATTTTACCCCCGCATGTTCTGCTTGCGTGTTGTCTCGTCACACCGCTCATTCCTGCACAGCTCTCCTCTTGTCTTGCATCGCTTGTGTTGCTGCCGCTGCCCTTCCCTCCATCTCCATCGGCATGTTCCTCTCACTCCCCATCGCCGCCATGCTCACTGCCTGTGCCAGCGACTTTTAAGCTGGCGTTTTATGCGCTCAGTGATGAATGACGTGACACTGCAGAACAAGTTCGGCGTTTTTATGCGCTCAGTGATGAATGACATGAGATTGCAGAACAAGATCTCAGTGATGCAATGCAGGCGCTAGTAATATCTCCGACGTGGCCGACTGCATTTTACATTCAAGGTGCAACAAGGATGGTTCTGCCCGAGTCCCGAGAGACAAGCAACAACAGTGGACGCTGAATATGAACTGTTTTCTTGTCTAGAAAATGCACATAAGAGGTATTGTCTTTTACCAAATCTTGACATTACAGATTTGTACTCCCTTAATGTTAGAATCTGGGGAATCAACTAGGTACTGCATTAGGTCATGACTATTATGTCAGTCTTGCTAGGCTGAGGTTAGAGCATCTCCACTCGGGTTTTCAGGAAGGCGTTCCCAGGACGCCGAATTCGTCCGGATTTGGCCCAACTTTCATCTGGCGTTCCCAGGCTGAACCCAGGACGCTGGAAACCGTCTGGCAACGCCGGACGCAGCGAAAAACGGGTGGGCCAACCCTATCGGCGAGACAACCCCATTCTCCACCCTGACTCGGCTCTCCCGCTAAATATATTGAAGGATGAATAAGTCTAGTAGACAGGAAATTTTTTGTGGAAAAGGAAAAATCTGTATCGGTTCCTCCCACCGAAAAAAGGGAGGGAAAAAAAAAGATCGGTGTTGTACATCTTGCTAGATGTTTGAACTTGTACAGTTTTTCCTTTCTAGGGTAGCAATCGTCTTTGGCCGAATGGTTGCTCAATATCCTCAATTTCTATCGCCACGGTTTCGACGATTGCATTACATTTTGTCTTTGATGTGAGAGGTTAGAAGTATTTATCACCAAATGTAATATTTTTCTAACCTCTCACATCAATTAATGCTTATGTGTGACATCAACTACCGAGGCAAAAATAGTTACCCCACTTCAACTACCGAGGCAAATGCTTATATGTCACATCAATTAATGATGAAAAAGATTGTGTTGGTATTATAGCACTGTGTTGGTATCATAGCATGTAAAAAACTATAAAAAACTATTTTCAAATAAATCTTGTACTCCCTCCGACCCAAATTAGTTGACTTGGTTTTAGCCACGGCCTCCGTGTTGTCCACCCCAGCCATTGGCCTCCGTTCTGCCTTCCCAGCGATTTTGAGCTGCTGCCGTTTGATGGGCATCGTTCGAACGAGAATCCACCACGTCTCTACAGTACTTGCAAAGATCCCGTCCCCAACTCGCGTGCTCCCCATTCCCCTAAAACAGAAAAAGAAAAAATTTACTCCCCACATTTCCTCTCCTTTCTCCTCGAGCGCGACGACGCCGTCGAGGGGTGCCGAACCCTAACCCTAGCCTACATTGGCACCCCCGCCGCCCCCGCCCCCGCCCACTCAACCAATGCGCGGCGAATCTCTCGCGAAGCTTCATCGGCGGCCAAGAGGAACGGCTTGGGCCTCCCTGGGTCGCCATGCTCCGGCAGCTCGGCTGCGGCCCGAGCCCGGCGGCTCCACGGCGATCCGTCGCCGGCTGCAGGCAGATCCGGGGTTCCGTTCCTGAGGGCCTTCTCGACGGGATCCAGCATCTCCCAAAGGCGCTGCGTGGCCAACATATGTACCACCATCGGGTGCCGATGGATGGCTGCTTCGCCATCTACACGAGACACTGGATCAGATGAAGCTGAAAAGAAAGACTATATGATCTCTGGGACAACAGTAGATAGCAACAGGTGAGGTTTTTCCCCCTCTTCCAATGCGTGTGTACTTCCTGCATCAAAGAGAAAACCTCTTCGGATGCATTCTGTTAGCATATTCTGTTTCATCATTTAGGTGAGAATTGTGGAACACCTTGTGTTCAACTTGGCCTTAGTTCTGCTAATATGAAGAGAACCGCATTGTGTTCAACTTTGGCCTTAGTTCTGCTAAAATGAAAAAGATAACTACTCTCTCTGTTTCAAAAATATAAGATGTTTAAGTTTTTGTGAAACGAATTTATCTAGACCCCTTTTTGATTGCTGGGAATTAAGTTGAGGCTGCAAGGCATCTTCACTATATTCTCTTTTTTTTTTTTTTTTTGCATTGCAGCTATGTGATCATTCTTTCTAAAGGCATAAGCAGCACCATCTACTAGTTTCTTTAGATCACCTCCCCTAAAACCAGCTAACTGGAAGTTTGCCAATATGTGCCTAAGGCAAAATCTTTGCTCACATTCAGAAAGTATTTGAGAAACTGCATTTAGGAGGCCTTTTTGACGATCTGACAAGATTGTGGAAGGACCATATTTACCAGTTCCACCACCTAGAGCATATCTTAGTTGCATTACAAACCAGCACCATGTTGACGTTTCCTCTTTTCCAACAACTCCAAAGGCTAGTGGGTACAAGTTGCTATTACCGTCCCTTGCTGTGGCTGCTAATATCTGAGCACCATTTGTATGACAATTATTAGGGATGCACTAGCAGCAAAAATAACATAGAAGAGAGACACCAAAGGTATTTACCTATGAAAGGCCTGCAACCTTGTAGAAATCCTTGGACTTGAGCATGGAGGCAGAAAAATAGACCATGGAACCTGGGGTTCTGTGGATCATTATTGGTCATTGTTTGCACAACGCATCTGCTCCCTGGGTTGCAGTCTATCACAGTCTGAAGATAGTCCCTGATACGAAGATATTGACTTTTGTGCAGCCCCTCCACTTTCTCCAATGCCTTGTTTTTGGCCCTGTAGGCCATGTGTTTGGACACCTCAACTCCATAGTATCTCTTTACCATATATGAGAGCTTGTACCTTCATATCTGGATCACTTCTGATGTTTCCTTCATAGGTTTTGCAATGAGTTTTCTCACCTTTGCTAATTGTTTTTGTCATGGTGAATGCACATGTACCATCCGACTTGCAACAGGCTACAGTTAGACTGAATAATGTAGTACATATAAAACTGAATAAGATCAGCACACAGTTAGATACTGTAATTTCTGTTTCAGAAACATTTGAGTTCAGTTTTTCAGTGTTAATATGTTTGTGCTTTTGATTTGCAGGTCCAAGCCACTGGAAAAGAATAAAGCAAAGCTGGTTGACCCAAATCTCTACTTCAAAGAGCATCCTATACTAGTTGACCTCGAGAATGAGTTCGTTACAGATTTGGGGGGGCAAACCAGAAAGAAGGTGCCAGATGAGATTTGTGGAACATTCTATTCTCTGTTGGATTTGATCGTAGAGCGTCACTTGGATGGCAAAGCATTAGTTGATGCACTTGATGAGGGGAACATCCTGATCAATACCGAGACGGGTGCGTTTGTGCTTAAGGAGATCAAGCAGGACCTGCTGAGTCCGGAAAGAGAATCAGACGATTTTGCAAAACTGCATGAGCGCATTGTCATGTACGTGGAGCGACGGCATGGAGAAGGGTCAGCCGAGTTGCTTCCCCTTGATTTCAAAGACTTCTTGAAGAAGCTAAAGGAAGAATGCTTAAACGTGAAGCTGATCTACACGCATCCAGTGTTCCTCACTTGGTTGGACCGAATTCTGTTCCGAACTCTGAGTGACATTTGTGTTAGGATGCCTGCATCCTACCTCAGGAAGACCGAGAGCATCGAGGACCTGAAAATGAAGCTGCTGAAGATCATTGGTTCATTACCATATGTCAGCAAAGATAGGAGTGGAGAAGACAGCAGTAACTCATTGGCGTCTATTGTAGAAAATAACTTGGTGCTGAAGGATGTTAATACATTCAGGGAGATGGATAAGAAGCAAAAGGGGGAAGAAAAGATCAAGGCATGTGAGAGGAAGAAGCAAGCTAAACAAGCAAAGAAGGCCAATAAAGCAAACCTAGCAGCAGCAGCAAAGGGAACTCATAGTGCACCATCATCTGGCGGAGGAGGTGGAAAGTCATCAGGTCGAGGAGGTGGAAGAGGAGGAGGAGGGCAGTTTGGAAAGTCATCAGGTCGAGGAGGTGGAAGAGGAGGAGGAGGGCAGTTTGGAAAGTCATCAGGTTGAGGAGGTGGAAGAGGAGGAGGAGGCGGCGGTCAAGGAAGAAACAATAGAAGATTTGCAACAGAATGTTCTGGAGAAGGAGCCACGGCAACAGAAGCTGCGTCAGGAGTTGATGGAGCATCAGGAACTGTACCAAATCCCAAGTTGGATGCGGACAAGGTCCGAAATGGGTTTAGGCTGATTGCTTTGAACCGTGACGTGTTTAACCACCTTCTCCAAATAGGAAAGAGGATCAAGAAGGAGATATCTAAGGAGAAGATGGTCGAAATGCTGCACTGTCTATTTCCAGAATTTGAGTTCAGGCTACTGGATCTTCTGGAAAAAGGATCTGTATGGAGCAATATACACATGGATAAGATCCTAAAGATCAGTCCCAAGAAGCTGCAGGCCATCATCGACATGGATAGCAAACGTCTTGCTGTGCACAAGGAGAAGGTGCGCAAAAATGCTGGGCTGCGGCATGTCTAGTGCCGATGTCAATCTGTAGCTCTGTTAGTTTGGGGTAGCTATGTTAGTGTGGGGTAGCTATGTTAATCTGGGGTATGCAAACTGTGGAGAAGGAGAAGGTCTCAGTAGCGGGACAGGAGGTAATTAGCATGTAGGCAATAGTAGCTCTGTAGTCTGTGGTAGGCAAACTATGGAGAAGGAGAAGGTGGCATGTCTCAGTAGCTGGACATGGAGTAATTAGCATGTAGGCAAACTCTGGGGCAGGAGAAGCTGAGCTGATCGTCCGACTGTTGGAAGTGGAAAAGGAGAGGTGCGCAGCTGATGATATGTTTCGCTTGTTTTTGAGAGAGAGAGAGAGAGAGAGAGAGAGAGAGAGAGAGGGTTGGACAGCTGATGATGATGTTTCGCTCTGGAAGTTTAGATGATCTGATTTTCCTTTTCTCTTTGTATAGTATGAAAGCCTCAATTGGTTCGTGGGATGTTGCTGAGATGCTGTTTCTTCATGTTTGTTCCTAGTTGATGGAAATGGGTTTATTTTTCGTCTTCCAGTTGTTTCAACAAGGCTCTGGTGGAATATGCAAAACACAGTACACTGTATACAGCAGTACTACTTTTATTAGCGGTCGGGAAGGGAGAAACATCCTTGTTTCTTTCTGTTTGCTGCTTCTCCCTAGTTGTGTTCATGCAACGGAAGAGAAAGCAAGATGCTGTAGAGGGCTTCAGTGAGGCACTGCAGAAACCGAGAAAGCAAGATGTCGATGTCGATGTCGAGGGTGATCACCATTATTAGCCTTAGCCTTGGATCAGGAATCAGGCACGAGAGCGAGCGTGGCGCTCGGCAGCTCAATACGCGGCAGCCTTAGCCTAATACCGTGTTTTGGTTGGGTGGAATTGGAAAGAGGGATTGGGAGTTTGAGGCAGAGAGTTCTACTCCTTTGTTTATTTAGGCCTTGTTTACTTCTCTCGTATTCACTAGTGTATTTGCGGGGAATAGAGGGGATTATTCCAATTCTCGTACTCCGTTTACTACTCCTGATTTGGTCGGGATAATCCCGCAAATCTCGGGATATCCTCGCAAATCCTTCTTACTTTTGCCTAGATTAAAAACTCTCCTACATGTTTGTGGGGATTGGTGAGTATTGGGTGAACACCAAATTTCCTCATAACTCTAGTGAATAAAAATACGAGAGAAGTAAATAAGACTTTAAGTGGAACGGAAATTCAGCCGGAAAGTGGAAGGGAAATTCACGTAACTCCCTAAAATCTCTTACCTAGGATAGAGCTGGGCTGGTAGTTGAGAAGGAGAAAGGGAATTAGACTTAAACTCCCAGTCCCCTTCCCTACGATTGCCAAACAAGCTGTAAGGGAAAATATGAAGCTGACGTTGCGGCCCCGGGCGGGACCAACTTCTCGCATGGGCGCTTCTGGCCCAACTCCGTTCTTCTCTTCTTATTCCAATTCAAAATGCTAGTACTCCCTCCGTTTAAAAGAAATATAAAATATTTTATCTTTGTGAAATGAGTGTATCTAGACTCCTTTTAGTATATAGGTTCACTCCAAACATCTACGAACCTATATACTAAAAGATGTCTAGATACATTCGATTCACAAAGCTAAAACATCTTATATTTCTAAACGGAGGGAATATTTTTTTTCATTGTTTGACCATTCAAAACTCAGAAAAATGAACTTTCTTTTTCTTTCTTTTGCTCCCCATGATTTTATTTCGACCTGGAATTTAAAATCCCATGATACTATCCGGTTGAACGACCGACCCCTGAATTAATTAAGGAATTAGCCGATAATGCTAGTACTAGCTCTCCTGTGATTAGCTCAGAGAATTGATTTGGTTGACACTGGTGCACTACTTGACGTGACGCGTGCAGTTCCTTCACCCTCTCGGCTCCCAACTCTTGTACGTTCCCACTTTCCACGTCCACGTCCACGTCCACGTCGATTTCTCACCTCGCGGGGGCACGGGCGTCAGGTTTCAACTCTGCTCGAACTAACTCACTTCTTCTTTGTCCATGTCATCGTACGCTTATATTCCCTCCGTTTCAGAAATATAAGACATTTTAGCTTTATGCTATGAGTGTAGCTAGACACTTTCTAATGTAAGGTTCACTCTGAACGAACCTATACACTAAAAGATGTCGATATATTTGATTCACAAAGTTAAAACGTTTTATATTTCCGAACGGAGGGAGTATACACCAATTGAGTGTCCGTGGCAACGCACGACTCATTTTTTTTCTCTCGCCACGTATGAAAAAGATAGTTACAACAAAGTGTAGATAGTTAGACAAAGTGTTTATAAATGTCCGAAAAGATCAGAAATATTACCTATATTTTATTGATTTCTTATACCGAATCACTCTCAGGCACAACATGTATACAAGCGAATTTAATTTAGCTGATTTAGAAATCCATGTAGAATCTGCTGCCTGCCTCTGCACGCCCAACACAAACATTTCACCACAGATCAGCTTATTCAAACAGATATTAATTTAAAAATAAACCAACAGTGAATGTACACAGCTAGTCGTGTGAATAAATTTGGCAATCCGGACCAAGTATTTCGAATTGCCTTCTATATATAGATTAGATAAATGTTGCCATATCGTTTCATGGAAAACCCCGGATAGAATGGCACCATGTGTATATATATGTACACACACCAAATGGAGCATGAGTTCTCTTACTCTACGGAATACATATAGGAAACATCAAATTCGTTTATCTCTATACAATATGCACGTCTGTAGCCAACCTGGGATGTAGTATGTTCACACATGCAGGCCCGCTCGAAGAAGTACTCCGATGCATTGAACATTTTAACAAACACAAACCATGCACTGCCCAAAAGCTCCTCTGCTCCCATGTCTGCACCAGAGCAAATGAATCCTGTAGAGGGCCGCAGCTCAGGCTCCTTGATCTCTATGATGACCGCTTTTGGTGTAAGAAACTTCTTGACCACCATGCTGCATGCTCCAAGCAACATCTCACCACTTGTATGTACATACAGTTTAGTGTCAGCTTACAGGCGGGGAAAAGTGTGAGGAACCAAATCATATTGCCAACAACATGCAAGGCTACTAAGAATAACCGATCTTCTCTTCCCACCATTGTTGATTTATTTATCTTTTCCTTTTGCAGCGCCCAAGTTTTTTTGCACTTCATTGCTTTTGAAGCTATCAAAGGTTCTGTTTTAATCATTCTCAATTTATGAAGTGAGGGAAGAGACCTGTAACCACAGGGAAAACTGCATTCCCCGATGGATATGCTCTTAAGGAAATCTAATAATGAGCCAAGTATTATATATGCTTGCTTGATGTCCACAGAAAATTTAAGAGAAAGGAAACATTAGGAAATGAATCAAACTGCATACTGCATGCCAAGATATTTTCTATACACTCTAATAGAGCGTTCATAGAAAGATGCAAGTATCAATTAGTTTTGGTTATATTTGAAAGTCCCTTGCCTTTTCTTTTGATCCCCATCTTAGTCTTACCCCTTCTCCTAATTGTTCTAGGCATGTATCTTCACCTCTCACACTTGTATCAGAATTAATTCACCATAAACATGACAGAAACAGAGTAAGCTAATTGAATGATGTACAGGAAAATCTGATCGCACCTTGGCATGAACTTGGTCTGGTCATCCTCGTCCCAGGCCTGGACGCATCGAGATTGGCCCACCCGCTTTGTAGGGATGAAACAGCGGCAGATCAGTCGCTTCAACCATGGGAAAATCTCCTCTAGCCGATGAAGTCTCAGATCCATGGAGCACACATCTGATCTGAGCTCAAAGGCCCCTCCCACTTCTTCAATCCCAGGCAGCCCCGCCGCCTCTGCCTCAAGCACTGCCCGTCAACAATTAAGTAGTAAATAATCAACACAAACACCCAACAGTCATTAGCAAATATATTACCAACTTTTCTCTAGTCAGTACATGCAAAGTCACAAAGAAATGTATCAAGTCTCTCTTTTTCTATCCCAAATCAGTTGACACAATCAATTAGCATTAATCGGTAGCAAATTGGTAGAAATCATCCAAAGTTTGGGTTCACCAAAGAAGTGATTCATAAGCATTTTATGTCCAGGAGGTTGTTCCTCCTTTTGAGAAGTTCCAAAGTCGTGACATTCTTCTTGGATCAGAAATTCACAGCATAGAGAGGTCATGGCTCATGGGCATTGGCCATGAGTTTTCTGGTGCTTTTGCGAAGGCCTAGATTGCTGCTGGACAGAAGCTCCTCGTAAGTGGCGCTGTGTTCCTTATCCTCAATGACCTGACAAAACAATCTCCTCTGATTTATGAAGAGAGTCAAGAGATACATCACTCTCATATCTCATCACAGGAGCAAGGGCACAATAGTATCTGATGAACCTAGATGTAATTGGGCCTAGAGCCAAGCCAATAGTCGGTTGCAGACTTTGGTATTCAGCTGTACGCATGCACGAAATTAGCAGTTAGCACGCAAATCAGATCGATCTACGACCGATGGATTCATGTACCTGTCTGCGCTTCCCCTCTGCTCCTGGCCTCCTTCGTCGTCTGTGGCCAGTCCAGGGAGATGATCCATGGACCACGCACGCAGACGCCATCGGGATCGGACAAAGGCCAGCGAGCAATCCGCCGCCGCCTTGAAGGATCCCGCGTCGCCCGGGACCCCACTTGCACACTCGAGCTCCGCCACTTACAGCCCCCATATGCCCCCGAATCCGGCCAGGCCCCCACCGCCGCTCGCCTTCCACCAGCCATCTTCATCTGCTCCTAAGATTTCGCCGACGAAGCTCAGGGCGTCGATGGCGCCGCGCCCGCCCTGCTTGCGAAGTGCGTCGTGCCGCTGATTCATCTAAACAGTTTGATGAAGTTTGCCTTCAGTCAACAAATTTCAATAAAAGTCACCATAACATTAATTTAAATATATCTCCGATATATTGAAGCTTTTAATGGCTTCCAACACCACATCGACAGTCACGGACACCACGTGAATCTGCGTGATGAGCAGAAAAATTGGGGACAGAGGGATCCCCATCCTCATGTGCAGGTCAGGCTACACCACCACAAAATCTCTATGCTTGTGAGTTCCGACACAACGGCCAGCTTCACAGCTAATGCAATTGGGACTCCATCGTCTAGCTAATCCTGGCCATCAAAAATATAAATCAACCGAGCACATGACAGATGGTAACACCCGGAAGAAATGTTCAAGCTACAACACCATGGTGCCAAAATACAGACACAAAAAACTCCTGTTAAAATCAACAGTTGCAAGTAGTACAGCTCATCTTCATCCAGCATCGAAGACGTTCACTTGATGACTTGCATGCTCTATCACGTCACACTAAAACAGTCACCATAATAAAAAATCACTTGTTACAGCACAGAACAGTACCAAGGCCAAAATGTATGATACTTGCATACAGCAGCAAACAAATATTTATGGAACACTATTGTAATCCTAAGTTTTATTTCTGTAACAATATAAGCTAATGTTAATAAATTAGAGGTTGTCCAAATAGTTTCCTGACAACATGTACTGGCACAAACAAGCAAATGGTGTATGCATATGCCTAAGACTGAAGGGAATCATGTAGAGCACTATTGTTACAATTCACCAGATCTTACAGTCAAAAGAAGTACCTGAACACAGACTTGTGCAATTGAAGCATAACCAACATGCTCAACTTTAAAGAAATCAAATATCTCATCAAAACGTCTCTCCACGACGACAGAGGGATCCCCGTCCTCATGTGCAGGTCCTGCGGCAAAGGACCCATTGAGCTATTGGGTAACCAAGGAAATACAAACTCAGTCTTTCTTAGCAATCAATGCAGGTTTCGGGGGTAAAAATGACTATTTCGAATTCAATCTAGCTGGATATTTGCTGAGCATTCTTTGTAATCCGTATGAATTTTCTGAGAACACTGTGCATGCTAATTTACAACATAGGAACACTACCAACAAGCACATTATTCAGAGGGGGTTGCATGAAGTGGGAACTCACCTGCGAACGTGATGTAGCTGCCATGCTTACTTGGGCTAAGGGAAACGAAATGGAGAATATCTAACAGATATATGATTTAAGATTTCAAAGTATTTTCTATGTAGTGTAGATAGAACATAATAGTGAATTTCAAAATATTTGAGCTATATGTTGGCTCCGGTGACCACTGAACCTGAAATTGCATGGGACAAAACAAAGATACCGGTTGTTTTCTTCCATTCTTCATTGTATGATAGTGTAATTTAGGCTGTGGGTCTGTATGAATTTGACATAAAAAATAAAAGGGCAAAATAAAATCAGTCGAGGCAAAGGAAAATGATGCAAGAACTGCATGAAAGGTTCTGCTACTTGTACCTTCATGTAATTCTCCTGGTGGTTGCTGTCCATACTGTTGCAGTGTCAATCAGTGTTTGTCCCAATTAAATTTCCTTAGGTTGCTTGTTTTGCCTGTGGTGATGTTAAAAAGTTTTAACCCATGAACAGTCTGGTCAGTAACAGTTAAAGGATGTGAGGATACATTGGTTTCGAAAAGAAGCTGCATTCTATCCATTCGATTAAGATATTTAGTAGCTCTTCTACACCAGGAAATACTCAGTAGATCAATATAACATTCATTCATTGTTGAACCGAGAAACCGCATTCATTCACTGGATAACTGTAGCAAGGAGGCTTAAAAGACACCCAAGATGAACTAAAATATTAGATTTGGTTTTCAGTCAGACAATTGAATATCATCCACTCGTCTTTGTCCTAGATGCAGAAAATTAAATGCGGTCCTGGTCTCTTGGATATAATGCAGACCACAATTTTTTTTTGTAAATCTCCTTTAGAAATACTTCTAGATTCTAGATATGCAAGAATCATATAGTACCTAAATTTTCTCATCGACCCTGGATGAACAGGCCTTTGGACAGCTACCACCGCCTGCTCATGCTCCTACACCTCTCTCCCACGGCAATTACCAGCACCATTGACTGCTCCTTCCCCTGCTTCGTTTCCGCCAGTATGTTCCAGATGGGCAGGGGCCTCACGTCAGCTTCAAGGTAAACCGGATGGGACAACGTCGCTCGCGTGGGTTCTACCTTCCCTGATATTGCGGTACGCAGCTGCGTCAAGTATGCCCATGGACAGGGTCCGGGAGGTCAGCACGACCTAGCACAAATCGAAGATGAGAAGGGACTTACCATTCCAACATCGGCAGAGAAGCACGCCGGCGAAAGGGTCGTTGTGGTCGTAGCTCCTAGACACCGCGTGGAAGGGAGAAGGCGAGCTCCAGATCCCCTCCTCTGCCGCGGCAAGGGGGTGGCCGTCCTGCGCCGCTGGATGTGATTCCGCGCTGGCTTCCTCCTCCCCTCCCCTCTGTTCGTCGGCGGCGACACATGTCAAACGAAAGGGGCGCCGCTAGGGTTGTCCGACGACATGCTGCTTGGTCGGTTACCTCCGGGGCGGCGCGCTTGAGCTGCGTGTACGTGGAGAGGAGTCTGTGATTGGAGGCCGTGCTGGACGCATCGGCGGTGCCATCCTGGTGGTCACAGGATGCCGGGGAGGCGGGGAGGTCACGGGAGAGAAGAGCGGTGGGGGTGGTCACGGAACGGATTGAGGAGCCACCGCATCGGGGATAAGGTCGTGTGCAGGAAGCCGCGGAGAGAGAAAACGAACCGGTATTTTTGCGGTGGCACTGCACGTAATAGTTTCGAACCTGTAGGGGTAAAAACGTGAAACAAGGCAGACGGAAAATCAGGTTATATATCTATCTATCTATCTATCTACACCACCAAAATCCAGATTTTTCCGTCTACCCCTTTTTAGACTCTTTTGCCCCTCGTTGTTTGGAGTTTTTACCAGTAGTGCCACCGCCAAGTCAACCAACGTCGATGCCCCGAGGCCCGAGCCCTCATCCCGCGACCGCGATCCCTTTCTGCCTCCTGTCCACCGCCGTCCTCTGCTAGCGCGTGTCGCCGCCATGTCCTTGTCGCCAAGCTCTGCCGCCAGCAGCTCTCCCCGCGTGCCCCGGACCAACGCGCCTCCACCTTCTGTTCTTTGCGGCCACCATCGATCGTCCCTAGGCCTAGGCCCTTCCCCCTCTCCCCGGTGACCCCTCCCACTCGCCTCGTCTTACCGCTGCCGGCAGGATTGCAGCGCACCTTGCCGCTGGTTCTGCCCTGACTACCACCCATGATTCGGTCTCCGGCCCCAGATTGCAGCGCCATCGTGCCGCCGGTTGCCTGGGTTACCAAGAAGCGCAAGGTCAAAGCCGAAGCGGAGGGGACGATTCAGCCGTCGGCGGACATGCCTAGCAGATGCTCGCCATCTACGTGCTCGACGCACAACCGGCGTGGAGAGGGAGGCGCTGGAGCGTGACCTAACCAGCAGCGCGGCGGCGTACCTCGCTCCACAGGACCTCCTATTCCCCTCGCGGCCTGACCAGCAGCGTGGCAGCGTAGGTACTACGGCCGCCTTCCTCCTCTCCGGCTAGGCCAGGCGCCGCTATACCCCTCCCCGCCCCTCTACCCTCCCTCTAGCATGGACAACCCGAAGAATTCAAGTTCAACGTGGTATGCCCCTGATCCCTTTTTCCTGATTTTTGTTCGTGGATCTACCCTAATTTCTGCACCTGCAACGGTACAACTCTCAAGGTATGACTATTACCAGCGTCCATCTGTCCATGCTATGTAAAATTTTTCTATTTCTATCTCATAGTGCTTACAAAGTCACAGGACAATAGTTCTAGGAAGATCAGGGGACAAAGATTTTAGGAAAAGTTTCAGTTTTTCGTCAGAGTCGTTTATGTGAATCTATGTCAAGTAAAAACCATCAAAAATAGGATAGCGACTTCTATTAGTCTAAATTGATTTAACTTCCATGTGTTTCTAGCTATCTGAACAGTGCCAGAAAATTTTATAATTTTTTTTGTCAAATCCATGGTTCTATAGAAATCATATGATGTTACTAGATCACGTAGGCGCGCGTTGCCACGCCCGTCCATTAGAACAATAGAATATTAGAAATACATAATAATATATTCTGATGCATTTGAGAAGTTATTATATTTAAAGTAGGTAACAATGTGAAGTTGTACATACACGATATGGAAAGTAACATCTGCTGCAAAGTTGTCAATCCCAATAATACTATAATTCACCGAATCTCTCACAGCTAAACTGATAGCAAAGTCAATCATATGATAATAAATTTCAAATTCTGCGGTAACTTATGATGCATTGATACATAGTGTTTAGAATTCAAAAACTTTATAACATACTGTGAGGTCGTTTGAACTTTAAGTGAAGTTCAGTTCAGTTCAAAAATCTAGGCAAGAAAGGAGAAAATTAAACAAGAAACAAGCTTCCCGGTTCCATTAAAAGCCACCAATACCAATAGTACTATATTCAGACTTTTCCACGATTAAAGTAATAACTAAATCTTTTGTACAGGTCGGGAAAAATGTTGCATCGAATTTTGCTTCCAGCTAGGCGATGTTGAACATCAAGGTCAACAACTCACAGCTCATGTCTTCAAACTCTTGACGAGCTTCCGGCAGGCGAGGAGCCTAGCAAAACTGGCAACATCAGCGCGGATGGTGATGGGGATCCGATGAGGAACGTGGCTTTGTTGCGAACGAGGGCAAGCGTGGGCATGCCGCGGCTCATTTAGCAAGGTGTTCAAGAAAAGGATTATAGCTCACACATATTTAGAATTTTGGATTTTACCCTCTTTCCTGAGTAGAATAAGACAATTATATTTTTCAAAACCTGCAATATATCATATAAAAGGTGTCGGATAAGTTTCTTTTAAGCATTGGTAACTTTAACTTCAGAATTAAACGTGCATTGGAAAGAAATAATAAACTATAAGCAGCTCAACTATAATTATCAATCGTCATCATGAGACAAAAATATCTAACACTGTGACCTTTATTTTCCCTTTTGTATAGATAAATGAATGAACGGTTATACTATGATGATCGTAAAGAACATACTTTTTTTTCTTCGTGTGGAATAATATCAAGCTGTAACCCAAATGGATATTGATAGCTATACCTTTAGATTCGAATATATATATATATAGCTATTTCGAACTCCAGCAGCTTGTTGAGGTCCGTTGTAACTTTTCAGCAACTTCTCATCATTTGCATCAACGCAAATTAGTTCAGCTCCATATCATCAAAAAATCTAGATTAGTTTCGACTGATTGCATGAAAATCGAGAACGCATGATCCTACCAACCAGGCATGAACTCACATCAGAACATCGGCTACCAGCCAGATCCTCTACACAAACCGGAAAGATATCTGTAATAAAATATACGCCAGGAACATACAGGCTGACAGGGGTCTTACGTCTTTTAACTGGAGGAGTCCCAGGTCACCGAGAGTTAAGACGGCGAAGTGTGTGGACTCGATGGTGATGATGACCTTCATAACCAGCATCTCATCCGGCTGCATCAGATCCATCTAGGGCAAGCAGACGCACCAACATCCATTACAACGACGCATCAGCTGCGGAGGCGTGCTCACTGCCAAATAGGAGACTGATGCCCCCTCAATCGACTGGCCTGCGTCCGATCGGAGGCACGAGCGGATGGTGTCGGGCGCCCGGCCGCATCGTGTGGGGTGTGCGGTGTGCCGCTCGTAGTATCCGGGGCTTCACCTCCCCTGTCGCTTCGTGTCGCCCCAGTCCTTTCCTTCCTCTCTTCTCTTGTTTTTTCTCTCAATCGTATTGGGTGTTGCATTCAGCTGCCCAGCGAGACTTTCAGCTCGGTCCAGTATCCGAGTACATGGGCCCTAGCGTGTGTTCCCAGTCCAAGTCACCATAGTAGGCCAATTTGATGCAGACAATAGCATCCCCTAGGGACAACTGGGCCAGTGCACAAGCTAATGAAAATCGGACGGCCGAAAACATCCAGCCGCGAGATCGGATGGCCAACAATGTCAAGTTCGTGAGGATGCTCCTCTTTGTTTCGGTTTTAATATCCCTAATTTTTTCTCTCAATCGTATTGGGTGTTGCATTCAGCTGCCCAGCGAGACTTTCAGCTCGGTCCAGTATCCGAGTACATGGGCCCTAGCGTGTGTTCCCAGTCCAAGTCACCATAGTAGGCCAATTTGATGCAGACAGTAGCATCCCCTAGGGACAACTGGGCTAGTGCACAAGCTAATGAAAATCGGACGGCCGAAAACATCCTGCCGCGAGATCGGATGGCCAACAATGTCAAGTTCGTGAGGATGCTCCTCTTTGTTTTGATTTTAATATCCCTAATATAAGCTTTTGTACTGATTATCCCATTGTTTTCTTACTCTCACTAGAACTGAAGGTTTAGCATTGCATTGACGACAAAGTATATAACATATAGCTGGTCATGTCTCAAAAGATAATTTAACCACCTGAACTTAGCATATTTGCTATTTTACTAATTTGAAACATTGTAGCCATGTTGTAAGAATAATATTTCCAATTTTATAGCTTAGCAGAACATGTTCCTCAGATTATATCAATTCATTACCATATAAGTTACAGACTGACTCCCTTCAAATATAATCCAACGTAATAAGAATAAAATAAATACTAGATATCCATCTTCAAAGGTCCAAGCCGTAAGGTCCAACTGATTCGTATTGCGAAGAAGTCGAGGACAACATCAACGTCAAGATGCGGGAAGTCGAGGATAATGTCAAAGCAAAAAGCGTCGAGGAGGAAGACATCCAGCCAGACGACAGCAGCGCTGGCACACCATCATCTGTCATGCTTCTACGGTTGGAGCAGAGGTACTAACACTTTCTGCAAGAGTTTTTGTCAGTCTATTTTGTGAGTACGATCTTTCTGAATTTTCTTGATCAACTAGAGATGTGGAGCTTCTGTAGCTTGATGTGGAGCTTCTGTAGCTTGTTGTTCTTCATAGAGTATGTTTGTGGGTGCGTCACTTTCCGCAAAGCACCAAATCATATATATATGTGTCAATTGATTACCAGGTTGTGTGTTTTTATAGGTTCTCGGACAGTATTTTCTAAGGTACCAAGCCTGATTAATTAGCAAAAGAGGTCCCACATGTATACGTATATGTGAATAATTCCAAAGTTCTGTAATCATGGACTATAACTCGGATCATCCCACCGTAGCCTTCATCTCAGCACGTTCTTGAGATCACAGGTCACGCACAATGAGCCGAACTGCTGCCTGGTCATTGTTCATGCTGCAGATTCCATTGAGAGATACTACTAGGATGCAGTTTCCCATAACATTCAGGCTGGAGGGCATGTACAACAGTTTATACAACCATGTTTGTAGTGTCCCACCACGTCACCTACAGAACACTATAAATTTCTTCCAAAATAGGATTTAGTATCTGCAGTCTGGGACATGGTTACGGGCAGGTCCCATTGATACATGCAAGATCGATGTGGATTGTGGACATACAACATCGCAGCCAGGGCACCGCGTGTAAGAGAACAACAAGAGCTCGAGAATTTATACATAGCTACTCAGCTGCAGGAGCGCAATAGCTGAGATTAGTAGTCCTTTCTGAGTTTCGGATGGCGTTCGGCGCTAAAAAAAAGTACACAACAATAAGATTGCATTGAATCTTTATACACTCCTGATGCATTTGTTATGAATCGGCCATGATACACCTCTATTAACGCCTTCATAATGGCAGGTTTGAAAGTACTTCAAATATTTTTTTAAATGTTGAGGTTTGATCTTCATGTGAATTATGTTGTTCTAAGTACTACTAAGAGCATAAATTTGATCAATCTGAAATGCATCTCTCTACATTTAATCTATTTGACTAAATGCCTAATCTGGACCGTATCAAATTGTGATAGAGATTATTCATATTTCAAAGACTAGAACAACGAAACGAAATAGGAGGCATGATGATGAGGATAAATTATAAAGATATGGCTCCTATGGAACGGTGGTTCTTGCAAGGTGAGGATAAAAAAGATCGCATGTAGTGAAATCTTTGTCTATATTTATAGATCCGTGGCAACACACGGGCATTCAGCTAGTATATATATTATTTTTGGAGGGAATAAGCTTATATATTTCAGCTATTCAGGAATTATATATTTCAACTATTCAGAAACCAGCCCTTGTTACCTGTTACCTTTCACCAGGAACCCTTTGTTAACATTCACGTGAACACGAGTTAACTTTATTTTCTTTTAAAGTTAACTTTCAGTCTGTAGTAGTAATAATGAATGTTAACTTTTATCTGTGCAAATTAACTTATGCAACCCTTCTTAACTTCCTCATGTGTACAAGTTCACTCCCTCTTCTATGCTAGTTAACTTTCTGACGGAGCATCGTTTTTTGTGTGTTTTTCACGGATTGTGCAACTTAATTTTCGCTTGTGCAACTTAACTTCCGCGATCCTTATTAACTCCCCTTGTGTGTAAGTTAACTTCCGTCCGAAGCACTTCTTAAATTTTGAAAAGTACTAAGAAATAATGAATATTTACTTCCACCTATGCAAATTAACTCTCGCGACCCTTCTTTAACTCCACGTGCATGCAAGTTAACTTCTGCCTGATGCATTTCTTAACTTTTCAAAAAGTACTCAGAAAAAATGAATGTTAACTTCTGCTTGTGCAACTTAACTTTCGCGATCCTAATTAACTTCTATATGTGTGCAGGTTAACTTCCGCCCGATGCACTTCTTAGCTTTCGCGACCCTTATTAATTTTCCCGTGTATGCAAGTTAACTTCCGCCCGATGCAGGAGGCACGCACTGTTGGGTCCGCAGCATAGAAAACAAATTTTTTCCTACGATGTGAACTACACGCCAAGATATATCTACTAGGTACAAAGCAACGGGTGGACATACATCCAACGAGAACTTACCCTCGAAGACAACGAGTTTTGTTAACGAGTAGGAACTCGTGGTTGATATAGTCGTACACTTGCCGATCTCAAGATCGTGAGAAAGTCGAGCAGGTCCGGCTCTAGCACGTCCATCAGATCCAGCTCCAGCAGCACCAAGTCCAGCACCGCAAAGCAGCGGCGCATCCGTGATCGCACACACGTCCGGTACCCCGACAACCTCCGTCCCTCGCTCCAGCAAAGCAGCGGAAGCAGCAACTCCTTTCCAGATCAAGTCACCGGGAACATGTATCTCGCTAATCCGAGACCATGGGGGAATAATACTAGAGGGGGATAGAGATCCTTCACAAGGAGATGTGTATGAGAAGTGAGGAGAGGGTGGCCTTTTATAGGAGGAGGGGGGTGCCCCTCCTTCATGGCCGGCGCATGGAGGAGGTGACCGTTCACCTCCTCCATTCATGTGGTGGTAACCCCTCCACATTAAAATGCCCCTTCACATTCTCTTTTAAAGTCTCCACTTTAAATGCATTAAATTTCTCCAAATTTAATGCTCTCTCATTTAATAAAACTCTTTTATTATTTTTATTCAGAATTTTGTTAATTACTTTAATTAACAAATATTCACATAAAACCCCCTGCAATATTTCAATATTACATGCAGAACCAATTTCAGCAATTTCACCCGAAACAGTTTCGGTGTCTATTGAAATAATTCCAGCGCTTTCTTAAATCTTTATCTGAAACATATTTGCTCCAAATGGTGTCGGTATCCCTTAAGTGTGTCACCCTACGGTTCGCGAATAATGCAGACATGATCGAGACCCCTCTCAGATCAATAATCAGAAGCGGGACCTGGAGATCCATACTGACTCCTACACATTCAACGATGACTTCTCTGATCGTGAGAACCTTTAACGCTAGTAACTAAATCCCTTTGTCTCGCGATATATTACATGTCCGAGATTCGATCATCGGTATCTCCATACCTAGTTTGATCTCGTTACCAACATGCACTCTTTTCTCGTTCCCGTGATATAACATTCTAGTGATCACATCACTTGGTTGCAAGCTATCTTAATGTGATATCACCGAGAGGGCCCAGAGTATATCTATCCGTCATCGGGATTGACAAATTCCACTCTTGATCCATGAGCCTCAACATAACACCTTCGTAGCACTGAACCCACCTTTATAGTCACCCTGTTACGGTGTGACGTTTGATGTTATCAAGATACTCTTCCGGTGTTAGCAATTAACATGATCTCATGGTCTAAGGACTAAGATTACTTCGTATGATGTTATAACAATATAAACATAATGACTTGATCGTAATGCTATACTTCGGATGAATGTTCATCACATCATTCCACCAATGGTGTGACCTTGTTATTAACAACATCCAATGTCCATGATCAGGAAACCTTGATCATCTTGTTAATCAACAAGCTAGTCTATAAGAGAGGCATAACTAGGAACCCTTTTTGTTTATTAAACACACATGTATTGATGTTTCCGATCAATACAATTCTAGCATGCAAAATAAACATTTATCATAAACATGGAATAAGATAATAACCACTTTATTATTGTCTCTCGGGCATATTCCCTTCAGTCTCCCACTTGCACTAGAGTCAATAATCTAGTTTGAAAAACTTTGCGTATTGAACAGTTATGGCTTTCTTGTGTTGCATATACGCTATTGCTAGTGGTTAACATAATATCCAGATCTGACAGTTTCAGGTCCGTGTGTATTTGATGTCTTTGCGTCTCTACGCATCACTCATTCTCAAATGAGATGGCATTGTATAAATTTGGTCCTTTGGTGAGACCTTTAGTTCGTTCAGCTCAAAATATGTTGATATTATTGTCACACAATATATCTTCATAGTATTAGCCCACTTTGAACCACACCCAGTTTGATAACAAACTACTTAACACAAATGCCCTCCTTTGCTGCTACTATAGCAGTTATGTACTTAGCCTTTTGTTGTAGTATCCGTCACAATGTCTCAACTTTAGAACTCATCCAAATCCATCATGGAACATCCTTTCCATTACATTATGCCACCCATAGTCTAAATTGAGATAAATGTAATTTGTATCTTGTGACAAAACTAGTATCAATGTAACACTTTACAATGAACTACCTTTAACTATTTGTCACTTATACATTATATATTCTTAGTTCTTCCAAAGCTCATAAGAATATCTTTACTATTGTCCAATGATCATCTTATGAATCATTCTGGTATATGCTCATAACATTTAGAGCATTGGACATTCTAGATATATACATATCATGGTATAATCGATCAAAATCTTCATGTGATTTTACTCACGAAGTGTTGAAACACTTGAATTTTGATACAATCCTTTCCATGTAGCAATAACCTTTCTTGTTGTTTCCATATTGAACCCTTTCAATATCTCATATATGTATGTATGGCACAACCATATTTGCGCCTTAATCTATCCATATAGATATTGATGCCAAATATTCTGGGTTTTCCCCAGTCTTTCATCGAAATCTTATTTTAATGAAATTCTTAACTTGTGTCAATACAAGATACATCATTTCCAATCAACAATATGTCCTCTACATAATGTATTAGAAATATGTCTCAGCGCTCCCTCTTAATTTCTTGCAAATGCAAGCATCTTCATCATCTCCGATGAATTTAAACTCTTTTAACAGTTTCATCATGGTGAAGATTCCAACTCCGCTATGCTTACTTCAACTATTGAAGTTTACATGCCCTTTTAGCACCCTTTGAATTAACAAAACCCTTCAGACCATGTCATGTACATGTCCTAGGTTACCGTTCTATTAGAAGAACCTTGTTTTGTTTATTCAACTACCATATACCAAATTATATGTAGTGGTTGCTACATTAATCCGTCAAGACTATATATCGCTATGAAAGATCAAATCTTTTCATAGTCAACTCCTTGAACATTGTCGTAAACTTATTTCCGACATGTCGACTATTTCATAGATGTTAAACATCCACGTCTTATTTATTTATAGATCCAAACACGACCGATAGGCTTCACGCCTTCCCGGAGGGTCTTCCAAGTTCAGAAACTTGATTTCTCGTGTATGGATACTATCACGGATTCTATGACTTCTAGTCATTTTATGGAGTCAGGGCCCATCATCGCTTCTTTGCATGTAGTCGGTTCATCATTGTCAAAACAATAACGACTTGCTTATAAAATCTTACTTTTTGATTCTTACCGACCCACACGGTTCTATAGGAACTCTAATCTTCGAGATCACACCTTTTGTAATCACAAGAGCCATGAGAATTGTGGCCGCCACCGGGACACTTTCCAGCGCTGCGCTACTTAGCACATATAGCTAAGGTTCAACAACCTTATCAAAGTTCTATTGTCCTCCCACTTAACTTTTCGCGAAAAATTCCTTCTCAAGAAACTTGACGTTCCAAGTAACAAACTCTTTTGTCCTCCGTGTTATGGAGAAATTCCCAACAAATTCTTTGGGATAACCTACAAAGACGTGTTTATCCAACTTTGGTTGTAAACATTTTACTTATGCATAGCATACCAAAATTTAAGAAAAGACAATTCGGATTTTATCCCAAACCATAACTTATATGGTGTCATTTCAACGGATCACGATGGTGCTCTTTTCAGTGTAAAAGCGGTAGTCTCTAAAGCTTCAATCTTTAAAACATAATGGCATTTTTATAAATGACACATTTGATCTTACCATGTCAAACATGGTTTGATTTCATCTCTCGAATATGCCATACTCCTATGGTTTACCGGGAAATCCAAATTCATGGAACAATTCCTCAAATCTTAGGTGTTTTGCTAAACATGTAACTCAAATATCTTCCTTTATGATCGAATTATAAACTCTTTATTTTCTTGTTACAATGATTTTTCACTTCACCTTGAAAGTCTTTGAACAACTTTCAAATGTTTCATACTTCTTCCTTATTAAGTAAATATACAGATATATTCACTCAAATTTTCGAAGAAAGCATATGAAGTAAAAAGATCCATCGCATATGGCTACACATAATGGACTATGCACATCAGCATGCACAATTTCCAATAAGCTAGTCATCCGTTCCTCTCTGGCCTATGGACGGAGTTTCAATTATCTCGAGGAAAGTCTCACATGCGTCAATTGATCAAAATCAAAGACTCCAAAAATCCATCAACATGGAGTTTCTTCATGTTTTCTTTCAAATATAATTTAAACAGCGATGTCACTTCATAAGTGATCTTTCAATCATTTGTATTGCGACATTTTAGCAATAGTGTTTATGGATGTGATTTCTCCAACTAAACTTGTAAAAGTTCATCCATCCTTTATGGAATACGGTAATTATTTGAACATCCATTGTTCTCATAATACCGGAACAAAATAACAATTATTTAAACAAATCTTGAAGGCTAGGTTTGATGACAACGAAAAACACAATAACACTTTATTTGTTTTCGATGAACATCATCACTTATTCTCTTGCTAGTTATAGAGGCCATTGCAGTTCATGAATTGCGTTGTCCTGTATGACACTGCATACCAACCAATTCGGTATCCTATACCAGTATCCAATACCTAAGAACCACATTGTTTAACAAGCAAGGAATACAACCATAACATGTATATCTTCTATATACCCAAGCTGGACATTTCCAACTTTTCCTTTTCTGCCAAATATTTTATAGATTCTCTTTCAGCAATTCCTTTTCCTTTTAAAAGAATCTATCAACATCAATTGTGGTGTCATTCACATGACACATAGTACAAAGCGTATATAGTCAAATACTAATACCTTTGGACTTGCACTTTGAAGTGGATACCATCATCAAATGTTTGGTGTTCTTTCAAAAATCCATTCTTTAGTAATCTATTAGTGTAGTAAACATTTTACTTACATCTTCTATTCATCCTTATCATGACAACTTTCATGATCAAGATACTATAGCCTATAAGGAAGAATCGCGAGTATAATATCAGTTCCCAAAACCTTTTTGGTAGATTCGGATGCCTAGCATCTCCATCCTTCACAAATTCTCATACATTATGAGAACATGTATTTTTTCTAAATTATACTCTATCATAATGCAACCAAAAACATTGTTTCAGATATCACAATACCTTTCACACATGATGGTTTCTGAATCAATTTTCAGCTCCAATATAATCTTGATATTAAAACAACCTTTTAAATATCAATAATCATGGAGGCAAACATGATACTTTAGATACTAACATTGGAATTCTTACTCTTGATTTAATACTGCTTATTAAACTTCATGGAGTAAATAGAGTTTGCTGAAAGTTTGCAATAGGACTTATAAACTTTAAATTGACATTCAAAACAATACGATACCAGTTCGTAAAGTAAATATCCAGAATTCTATAGTTCTATTATCTCAAATAAAAACTAAGCATAAGGTAGAAAATGAATGCAAATGACTACAACAAACTATGCAAATTCACTTTGATTTAATTTATGACAAATTTGGTTCGACTAATCCAAATTAGAAATGAACTCCCACTCAAAAACGACATCCCTCGTGCCTTTTTGGTGATTACATGAACCAAATCCACTACACCAAGTCCGATCATCACGTGAGTTGATGTAGCTTCAAAGGCGAGCATCTATATGGGCATCATATCAACTATATGACTCATGCTTAACCTTTCGGTCTGTGTTCCGAGGCCATGTCTGTACATGCTAGGCTCGCCAAGTAAGAACCTTAGTACTCGCATGTGTAAAACTGTCTTACACCCGTTTGTATGAAAGCGTAGAGTCGAGTACACCCGATCATCACGTGATGTCTCGAAACACGATCCATAAAACGGTGCATACTTAAGGAAGAACACATTTTATCTTGATATTTAAATGAGGGATCATCTTATAATGCTACCAAAAGCGCCAAACTAGCAGTATAAGATGCTAACATCTAATGTGTAAAGTGAGATGATATGGTCCATGCATTTGATCTCTATCACTTGCATCATGGTATGATCTCTATCATTCCTTTGTGTGTAAGGCCAAGGTCTATGGAACTTACACGTTGAGTGTGTTGTAAGAGTATCTATCATACATCTACTTACAGCAATACCATATCAATACACTAGCCCAACAACGATCTAAACTAGACGCCTCTAATTTATCAATTACAAGTTTTATGTGGCTTAGGGCTTTCAGAGAAAGAACCGTTCTTACCTACGAACATGAACCACAACGAGGATAACCAAGTTATTAGCAACTCGTTGTAAATCAGATAGTGACTATAGTAGGAGAGACAGACACCCGCCAGCCACTTATGCAAAACTAGTTGCATGTCAGTCGTGGAACCGATCTCATGTACGATGACATGTAAGGTTGGTCCGGGCCGCTTCATCCCACTATGCCACCAATATCCAAAATACATAGAAGATGCAATAACATGATCATCATCGCCCACATATAAACATATGTGTACTACCCGTGCAAAGCACCTACGCATAGATCAGGCTCTGATACCACTGTTGGGTCCGTAGCATAGAAAACAAATTTTTTCCTATGATGTGAACTACACGCCAAGATCTATCTACTAGGTACAAAGCAACGGGTAGAAATACATCCAACGAGAACTTACCCTCGAAGACAACGAGTTTTGTTAACGAGTAGGAACTCGTGGTTGATGTAGTTGTACACTTGCCGATCTCAAGATCGTGAGGAAGTCGAGCAGGTCCGACTCCAGCACGTCCATCAGATCCAGCTCCAGCAGCACCAAGTCCAGCACCGCAAAGCAGCGGTGCATCCGTGATCGCACACACGTCCGGTACCCCGACAACCTCCGTCCCTCGCTCCAGCAAAGCAGCGGAAGTAGCAACTCCTTTCCAGATAAAGTCACCGGGAACATGTATCTCGCTAATCCGAGACCATGGGGGAATAATACTAGAGGGGGATAGAGATCCTTCACAAGGAGATGTGTATGAGAAGTGAGGAGAGGGTGGCCTTTTATAGGAGGAGGGGGGTGCCCCTCCTTCATGGCCGGCGCATGGAGGAGGTGACCGTTCACCTCCTCAATTCATGTGGTGGTAACCCCTCCACATTAAAATGCCCCTTCACATTCTCTTTTAAAGTCTCCACTTTAAATGCATTAAATTTCTCCAAATTTAATGCTCTCTCATTTAATAAAACTCTTTTATTATTTTTATTCAGAATTTTGTTAATTACTTTAATTAACAAACATTCACATAAAACCCCCTGCAACATTTCAATATTACATGCAGAACCAATTTCAGCAATTTCACCCGAAACAGTTTCGGTGTCTATTGAAATAATTCTAGCGCTTTCTTAAATCTTTATCTGAAACATATTTGCTCCAAATGGTGTCAGTATCCCTTAAGTGTGTCACCCTACGGTTCGCGAATAATGCAGACATGATCGAGACCCCTCTCAGATCAATAATCAGAAGCGGGACCTGGAGATCCATACCGACTCCTACACATTCAACGATGACTTCTGTGATCGTGAGAACCTTTAACGCTAGTAACTAAATCCCTTTGTCTCGCGATATATTACATGTTCGAGATTCGATCATCGGTATCTCCATAGCTAGTTTGATCTCGTTACCGACATGCACTCTTTTCTTGTTCCCGTGATATAACATTCTAGTGATCACGTCACTTGCTTGCAAGCTATCTTAATGTGATATCACCGAGAGGGCCCAGAGTATATCTATCCGTCATCGGGATTGACAAATTCCACTCTTGATCCATGAGCCTCAACATAACACCTTCTTAGCACTAAACCCACCTTTATAGTCACCATGTTACGGTGTGACGTTTGATGTTATCAAGATACTCTTCCGGTGTTAGCAATTAACATGATCTCATGGTCTAAGGACTAAGATTACTTCGTATGATGTTATATCAATATAAACATAATGACTTGATCGTAATGCTATACTTCGGATGAATGTTCATCACATCATTCCACCAATGGTGTGACCTTGTTATTAACAACATCCAATGTCCATGATTAGGAAACCTTGATCATCTTGTTAATCAACAAGCTAGTCTATAAGAGAGGCATAACTAGGAACCCTTTTTGTTTATTAAACACACATGTATTGATGTTTCCGATCAATACAATTCTAGCATGCAAAATAAACATTTATCATAAACATGGAATAAGATAATAACCACTTTATTATTGTCTCTTGGGCATATTCCCTTCACGCACCTGGGAGGTGATTGCGCCATCAGGGCATGGTGGGGGTGGGGGAAGCCAGTGGCATACGCGCGCGAGGCGGGGGGTTGCCGGCGACAGCCGCGCACGGGGGCCGAGTAGAAGCTGGCGGCGTATGGGCGAAGGTGGCCGACGGCGCACAGGGCGAAGAGGTTGCAGGCGACACGCAAGGGTAGGAGATGTGGACAGTGGCGCGTGGGGGAGGAGAGGTGGCCACCGACGCGCGGGGAGAAGGAGAGTCGGTGGGACGCGGGGGAGGAGGAGGGCATGACGACGTGCGTGGCTGGATATGACGAGGAATAAGTTAGTTATTAGTTAGGTGGGGGTTCCTGTATAAGATATATAGAAATCTTTTAGGGGGTTCTTGAATAGTTCTTGAATAGAGAGAGAGAGAGAGAGAGAGTACTTCTCCCTAAATTATACTACTCCCTATCTGTCTCAAAATATATATTGTAATTTTTTCTAAATTTAGATGTAGCAGGGAGTACTGTACAAAGTTAAAGGTTTATGCTTACAAGAATACTACTCGCCAATTCAGAAATAAAATATACTTTTATGTTTTGTTCTAACGCAAACGCTCATAATTTTGATCCACTTTATATAAAACTATAGCAATATTTATGGCATTAATTAGTACTCTCATTTCTATTTACCTCGCGTTCTGAAGTTTAGTCAAAGCTAAACTTTCTAAAGACATTCATAATACCAATTGCACATAATATAAAATGACGCCTCTAGGCCGTAGGACGTCACTAGTACAAACGTGTGACTTAGAGATGTCAATTTTTCTTGGGCCTTAGCCGGTTTCTCGTTCCGGCTCAAACGCATAGCTTCCAAGAGCAAACCACATGAGTCGGATTTTCTTTGCGGCTCTCAGATACGAGACCTCAGACGGTGAAAAAAGAGAAATGCCTCTAACATGTACGAGATCGAGACGGCCCATATTTTTGACCGCTTGCAAGATCTCCTCAACCTCGGACGGCCTATACTAGGGACCGTCTCCAATAGCAGGCGACCTAAGGCGGCCTAAGTCGGATTATAACAAAGTCCGTCTCCAGAACTAGAGTACCTCGAAGCGGCTTTTAAAATGATAGTCTCCAGTGTATGTAAACCATTTTAAATAATAGCATGCTAATTCGAACTCGATCATAGCTGACATGACACATAATCATGACTCAATAGACAGGTAGACACATTAACTAAAGAACTTATAGCAGCTAGATCACTGTAACATTAGCCAGATAGTTGAGGAAATCCATATAAATTTAGCCATTACACGTTATGGCAGTATATATATACAAAGTGTAGTCCATAAATCAATCAACTAGCATAATTAGTACGCCCTAACAAACTAGGATTACAATTATAATCGGTCGCCCGGTGGAATTTGCAAAACCAGAATTTGTATCTCTCCATTATCTTTTTCATCAAAGCAAAAAAGGACAATGCTATCCCGCTTTAGGTTGAAGCTTCTCACAACCTTCTCCCATCCGGTCATCAAGATTGCATTTGACCCAACTCCCATCTTCATCCTAATCATCTTTGCCTTTTTGCTCTTCATTTACCAAACATGGACATGATGGCCCAAAATATATCGAGCTCGTTGGGGAACCCCAAGAGGAAGGTATGATGAGCACAGCAGCAAGTTTTCCCTCAGTACGAAATCAAGGTTATCAATTCAGTAGGAGCAAGGAAACACCCCAAAGGTGTTGCTAGCTGAGCCTTGGCAGGATGCACTACCGGTGCTAGTAGCAACGTGGAGACCTGACAACATAACCACATAACTTTGCCCCCAACTTGCGATGAGGTTGTCAATCTCATCAGTTTTGCTGAAAACAAAGGATTAAACGTATCGAATGGAAGAAAGTAATAGTTTGCAAAAAGTAAACACAAAGCAGTAAACAGTTTGATTGTAGATTGAATGTAAAAGAAAGGACCGGGGTCCATAGTTCACTAGAGGTGGCTCTCCTTAAGATAGATAACATGTTGAGTGAACAAATTATAGCGAGGCATTTGACAAACATCGAGAAAGAATACAATCATATACTACTCATCTTGACTCCTTTGAGATTCGATTGGGCATTACAACATTATACATAGACCGCCATCCAACTGCATCTATGACTAATAATCCACCTTCAGGTTATCATCCGAACCCCCTCCAGTATTAAGTTGCAAGCAACAGATTATTGCATTACGAACTGCGTGTAAAGTAAACAATACAATTGTTCTATGAACAAAGGATTGTTCTTTTTTCCCTAGTAGCAACAACACATCTAGTACCTTAGAGATTTCTGTCACTTCCCGAGATTACCAGAGGCATGAACCCACTATCGAGCATAAATACTAACTCTTGGAGTTGCTAGCATCTACTTGGCCAAGATAGCTACTAGCAACGGAAAGCATGCAAGATCACAAATAACAAAGACATGATAGAATCAATAATCAATCTGAAATAGCATCTCAATATCCATCGGATCCCCGTAAACACAACATGCAGAATTACAAATAGATGATCTTGATCATGAACGGAGCTCACAAGATCTAAACATGAAAGCACAAAGGAGGAGAACCAGCCATCTAGCTACTACATGGACCCGTAGTCCAGAGATGAACTACTCACACATCACACCGGAGGCTTGCATCGTGATGAAGAAGGCCTCCAGGGTGAATTCCCCTCTCCGGCAGGGTGCCGGGAAGAGCTTCAGATCCCTCCCGATCTAGGGACTGAGACGACAACGGCTACATACTCTTTCGTGGATTTTTGATCGGGTACTTAGGGTTTCCGTATCAGAGGCAATATATAGGCGGAAGGAGAGGTCGAGGGGGTGCCTGGGGCGGCCAGACCACCCCTTGGAGCGGGCCAGGCCTGGCCGCATGGCCAGGTGGTGTGGCCAGGCCGTAGCCCCTCTCCGTCTCGTATTCTGGCTCCAGGTGTCCCCCGGTGAAATAATAACTTTGGATTTTGTCCCGTCCAATTCCGAGAATATTCATTTTCTGACTTCCTGGAACCAAAAAAGCAGAAAACGGGCAGCTGACACTGTGGCTCTTGTTAATAGGTTACTCCAAGAAATCATATGAAAAGTACTCCAAAGTGTGGACAAAACATAAGAAAGTAGATAAAACCAAGCATGAAACATCAAAAATTATAGATACATTTGCAATGTATCAGGACATCAATAGGTTCATCAAGGCAATGTAGGGGTTCGCGTATGAAAACAATAATTTTTTACCTTATGCCCCTGAACCCCTGATGCTGCCAGGAGCTATCTATTAGTAATACAGTAACGGGAGGGGCTTTTCACAAACTTACCCTTGAAGACCGAAAATTGTTGTCAACGCCGAGGAGAGCGTGGTTGATGTAGACGAGCCGAAGGCGACCTCAAGGTCATGTTGAAGTCCTTGCGCTCCTGCGGCTCGAACGACCTCTAGTGCCTCAAGTGTGACACCTTGCGGGGAGTTACATGCATCTGGTGCCTGGCGATGACTCCTGCTTC
This sequence comes from Avena eriantha, assembly GCA_910589775.1. Classification (NCBI taxonomy): domain Eukaryota; kingdom Viridiplantae; phylum Streptophyta; class Magnoliopsida; order Poales; family Poaceae; genus Avena; species Avena eriantha. The sequence continues at coordinate 5,911,034 of OU342741.1, read as the reverse complement.
CCCGATCTAGCAATAGTTGCGGAAGTAGAGCTCCTGGATGCGAATCCCGCTCCGCGATGGCGCTCCGCGATGAAGATGTCTCTGGTTCGTGCATTCCGAACTTGGGACCACGATCACGGGAGAGAGAGAAATATCAATTGGAGGTCTTCCCAAAAGTGAGGAAACCTTTATTGAATATTGTGTGTCTTTTCTGGTCAAACCCCCCACTATATATAGGGGGAAGGGGAGGTACACCCTCCCTCAAAGTCCCGGGGTGGGACTAAAGTCAGAGGAGGTGCCACCAGCTAGCCCCCACCATGGGCCCCACATGGGGGAGGCCCACTAGGGCCGACCACTCTCCTTGGCCCTCCTAGGGGTGCGGCCCCTCTTGGGCCCTTTCCCCTCCAGGATTTGGCCCATTAAGCCTTTTTGACCTTTAATTGATTTTCTCTTTATTAAATAATTATGAATAAATGGTTAAATACATATTTAACATTCATTCACATATTATTCAATATTTGTGACTATGGAATACCTTCCACCTCCACTCCGGACATCCTCCGGACTTACCGAAACCCTTCCAGTTTTCTCTCTTCTCTTCTTTGGTGATTCTACCGATCCTATAAATACTCTCTAAGCATCACCAAGCCCTTAAGCGTGATACCCCATGGTTCGGGAACACTCCAGACATGGTCGGGACACTCCCGGACCAATGATTGATAGAGGAACCTGGATGGCCATGTGAACCCTGTGCATTCCACGAAGATCTTTCGTCGTTTGAACCGTGACTGTCGCGTCTTATTCCTTTTTTATCTTGATACCTACATTGTCCGAGATCTAATCAATGACAGTACCATGTTGTGTTCAATCTCGTTACCGACAAATGCTACTTGACTCGTTTCGACAAGTGATATCCCTGTGATCAAATCACACGTTGCGCAGCTATTGGATATAACTTCTTCGAGTGGGCCCTCGAGTATTTTTCCATCACGCGGATGGACAAATCCCGCTCTCGACATATATTGCCTCAAAATTTCCTCCGAATACCTGAACACACCTTTATGATCACTATATTACCAAGTGACGTTTGATGATATCAAAGAACCCTCGGGAGACAGTGACTGATATAGCCTCACGGTCTAAGGAATAGTCTACTAGGTATATTCTAATCATCATAACTTGAACTTTGTGACATGATCAGGTCATTATGTTTAGGTTGGGTATTGGTTCATCATCTCATTCTCAGAACGGGATGACTCCATTTCCAACTGGCATAAATGCCACAGGAAACCTTGATCATCTATTGACTAATGAACCAGTGACTAGAGTTTCACCGGGAACCCCTGGTTGTTTATATATCACACGTGTATTGACGTTTCCTTTCAATACAATTATAGCATGATATAACACTCAATCATAAACTTTATGAAATATGATAATAGCCCTTGTTACTATTTGTCTCTAGGGCATATTTCCAATAGTCTCCCACTTGCACTAGAGTACAAATAAACTAGCTGCATTTGTTCTTAAACATTGGCACCATATATCCCGGTACCTTGAACATGCTTGCTCATGGAAGAGGTTGAGTCTTGGGCATGTACTTTACAGTCCCAAATCCTTTGCAACATACTAATGTCACCTTGATTGACATTAATACTTTATCATCACATGATAACATCTTTGTGTATGCATCGTCGCTATGGCAGCAGAACGAGGCCAGTTTCCAAGAGCCTACAGTGACTTTAGATCAACCTCATGGGCGTTTTCATGGGCACTGTGCCCTAGGACACCTAATTCTACGTTAAAAGCGAACTAGCCCCGCCATAACATTATACATCACTTTAGATGGTACCCTTATCTATTATTATAAATGTAATCATCGGAATACTAGTGCATCCCGTGCAACTTTTTTCAATGTTTTTTCACCTTGCTTCCTACTTGACCTTATTCAGTACTATCGATATAGGAGTTTGCAATATGTTCCCTTATAACATAACCCTTTATGCTTTAAGATATGCCATCCTTTATGGATCTAGAAAGCAAGTCTACAATTCACTATTAGACACTGCGGACAAACTTAGGTCAATGTTCCGTGATTCGAACTTAATCACTTTTCAAACTTTCCTTCTTGGATCATATATTATGTTAAGTTATCATCATGATTTTCTAAGATAGAACCTATGTCTCAACATAGTGGATGATGATCATCCTTTTCTTTATTTCAACCATCGATGTTAAACTTAATACGATTCCTAATTTGAGTTATCAAGGACCAGTTCCTTATTAACTTCTATTCCGAAACTCTTTTCAGAATCCCTTTTAGGAATACTACATAATATCGTAATATTCTTACTATCAACTTCTACTCCCTATAAATCTTTATTTATCGGTACTTGCGCTTTTATTCTTAATGTGTCGTATACACATTTAAGAATCACTCCTTAGGCTCCCACTCAAAATATGTTCCCAACATATTTGAGCATGAATCATTACTCCTACTCAAAATGCGTTCCTACATATTTGAATCTGAGACTTATTTTGCTCCCACTCAAAATATGTGATTCACATATTGTTTTAGGAAGACTTTCATAGATCCCACTCAATTTCATGCAAATTGCATATCCACTCACTATTTTGAACAACTTCAAAATCCTTTGATAAAATATCAAACTAAGAGATTTACTATGAGATACTAGTACCTTACCAGTATTAAATCCACTAGGCTTTTAGCACACTTGAATCAAATTCATTTGAATTTGTCCAATACATTATTCATGATAAATTGTGCTTCTGTCATTCACCCTTTCCTTTATAACTTTGCAGTCATTTAGAAAGTTCAAGTAACCCCTTTACTTGTTATGATTCAGCAAACGAATTGCTTTCTAAACTTTGTGAATTTTGCTTTAGGATTTCTCATAATTTTAGTTTACCATTATTTCCTTAGTAGTTCGTAGGTATGTCATATTCCAGTAATCATGACAAATGATTCACAAATATCTCCATACAAGATGTGGAGTACATTTTGGATCCTACTTTGTGTAGTGAAAACACCAGCGGGGAAAACACAATGTTCTTGCATTATCAATTAGTTTGAAAACCAGGATAATTCACACAGAATTGAAAAGATATGAACACGAATAGATATCATTCATAAAAGTAGAACAACTGTTTGTTACAAACTCATATGAATAACCATCTCATGAAGTGTGAGACACACTAAATAAGTTCATCATCTATCGATTACAATAATCATCCTAAAAAACTAAGTGTTAAATGTCAAGGGAGAGTGTCGTTGGCCATCATCATCATGCTCGCCATCAACATGCAATGTCACCTCCTCTCCAGCAAGCAACTCTCATGCGGAAGGACCCATTTTCAGCAAAACAGAACAAGTATCAAATATACTTAACACTGCAATATGTGTTTCCAAGATTATAACATTTATAAAACTGTATATCAAATATATACCTTTGTCATCGATGACCTCTCCGACAACAGGTTCAACCTTCACATTCTTGAAATGTGATATGAACCCATGGAAATCCTGTCTTTTCGCGTCGCCTCTCATAATGCAAATCCTGGCATGTGCTTGGTAGCTTGGTGGTAGCGACCGCAGCAACACGCCTATTGCAAAAGAGCTTGCGAACTAGTTGTCTAGGAAGTATGCAAGACTCATGCATCATATATGCGTACCAAGTGATCGTCAAGTGAAGAGTTCTCCTCCATCTTTATGGAGAGGAAATCTTCCATCAGCTCATACTCCCATATGTGCACTTCTTCCATGAAATGTGATCTAAGCTGTGCCATAACCGTTCAGGGATTAAGACTTCCCACAATCGTCCATAGCCCATCATCCATCCCGAGGCGCATTGTCACTGATATGAATGTGGCCATCACACGACAACAGCAGCGGTGATCCCGCTGCTCCTAGGTCTCATGAAAATAGGGCAGATCCAAGTACATCTCGTAGATCATGTAGTCGGCCACGTCTTTCTCGCTAAGGAGATCATGGAGACGCATGACCCACATAGAAAAGTTGGATCCATCTAACTTGAGCTTTTCTCCTTTTAACCAATCGTCAATAGGGAAGGTAATCTCAAGGAGAACCATTTTCTACATTTATAATTGCAAAAAGGAATTTAGATTAAGTTTATAATTAAATGAGTTAATATAATAACTCCACTAAAAACACCTATCCCTTGAAGGGTTCTAGCAATTACAGGACCCCTTTTCCCACATTGATGACCCACAAGTATAGGGGGTGTATCGTAGTATTTTCGATAAGTAAGAGTGTCGAACCCAACGAGGAGCAGAAGGTGCTGGCTAGTGGTATGGATCAGGAATTCTCTGCAAATACTTAGCAAACGGATTTTAAGGGGTTTTTGATAATGCAGGTAAATAAAGTACGAGTAAGTAAAATACAATAAGAATAAATGCAGCGAGTGGCTGATACGTCCATTTTGCATCACTATTCTATGTCATAATTTATTGTTATTCATCGATATATTTCATATTAAGAGATGGCACTTATGTCATTTCATCTGTTTTTGCATGGTTGATGACTTTTGGAGCATGGACCGCTGCAGTCAGGATTCTGATGGAAAAGGGGATGTTTGGAGGCGAAATTCGTGAAGATCAGAAAATCCGGGAAAATACATGGAAAATACTATTTTTCCAAAAGACGAAGATAGCTAGAAGGAGGAGTAGAGATGGGCCACAGGGGGCCCACACCACCCCCTGGCGCGGGCCACCCTGGGCCGCGCCACCAAGTGGTGTGGCCGCCCTGGCCCACCTCTGGCTCTCCCCTCTGGCGTATATAATCCTCCCAAAACCCTAATACTTGGGGAGCAACCATAGAAAGATTCCACCGCCTCTTCGGGGTGAAAAACACCGAGAGAGAAAGATCTCTCCGGTAGACAGATTTCTGTCAGGGGAATTCCTTCCCGGAGAGGGGAGATCGTCGTCATCAAAACCACCATCAAGCTGGACTTCATCGGGATCATCATCATCATCATCACCACCACCATCATCATCATCATCATCATCATCATCATTATCACCATCATCACCATCTCCATACCGCTGTAACAATTGAGTTGAATCTTGCATAGTTCTTAGGGGAAACTTTCTCGGTGTTGATTACTCTTTGTAGTTGATGCTATTGAGTGGAACCATTGAATTATTGTTTATGTTCAGATTTTTATACATCATTATTCCATCTCTGATCATGATCCATATGATGTCTTGTGAGTATTTCGTTTTGTTCTTGAGGACATGGGAGAAGTCATGTTGTTAGTAGTGGAGTTGTGTTGAGAAAGATTCAATGGTTTGATATTTAAGTTGTGGTGTACTTCTTCTAGTGGTGTCATGTGAACGTCGACTACATGACACTTCACCTATATGGGCCTAGGGGAATGCATTGTGTATTTGGCTACTAATCGTAGGGGTTGCCGAAGTGACAAAAACCTGAACCCCCGTTAGGAAACCATTGCACAAGGGACGTAAGGGTCTTAGAGTTTAAAGCTGTTGTTAGGTTTCTACCTTAATTACTTTCTTGTACTTACGGATGTTTGCAAGGGGTATAATCAGAAGTATGTATTAGTCCTAGGAAGGTTGGTACATTAGCACAGGTTCACCCACACAACACTTAGCAAGCTAAAGAAGATTAATCAACTATATGAAGCGAAAGCACTTGACAGTCTTCCCATGTGTCCTCGAGAATGTTTGGTCATCTTAAGTAATACAACCGGCTTTTCCTTTGCTGCATAAAGGATTGGGCCACTTGCTGCATTTATTCCTACTGTCTTTTATTTACTCATACTTTATTTACTTGCATTATCAAAAACCCCTAAAAATCCGTTTGCTAAGTATTTGCAGAGAATTCCTGATCCATACCACTAGCCAGCACCTTCTGCTCCTCGTTGGGTTCGACACTCTTACTTATCGAAAATACTACGATACACCCCCTATACTTGTGGGTCATCAAGACTATTTTCTGGCACCATTGCCGGGGAGTGAAGCGCTATTGGAGAGTGGAACTGGTAAAGGAAACTTCTACTGTGAGTATTGTTTACTTCTGTTAGTTGCTTTATTTTCGATATGGATAATTCGCTGAGTTTCTTATTTGGTAATGCTACTACCACTGCTAAGGTGGTAGATGAACCACCACCTGCTGAGAATGATACCTTTAAAATACCTACGAGAATTATTGATCGTGTTATGGATAACTACTATGTTGGGGATGGAACTGTCCATCCCGGTGATCATTTTCCCTTTATACACGAATTATGCGGGTTGTTCAAGTGTGCATGTATTACTATAGATCAAGTTAAGAAGAAGTTATTCTCATTATCGCTGAAAGGAAGAGCTGAGGAATGGTATAAGCTGCTGAAGAATGGTCAAGCTCTTGAATGGGAGGAAATAGCACCTCTCTTTTATTCAAAGTTTTATCCTCCTAGTGAGATTCATAAAGATCGGAATCAAATATACAACTTTCGGCCTCTTGATGGAGAGAGTACATCTCAAGCTTGGGGGAGATTGAAGTTACTAATGCTCAAATGTCCCATTCATGAGCTCCCCAACAATATTATTATCTATAACTTTTATGCAAGGCTCCCTCTACATGACAAGGATTTATTGGATGCTTCTTGTACTGGATCATTCACTCGCATGGAAGAAGAAGCCAACTGGGATCTTCTGGACCGTATTCAAGACAATGCTGAAGCTTGGGAGAATGACAAAGGAATAAAGTTAGGTATAAATTATGATTATGAATGCATTGAATCTTTTATGGGAACCGATGACTTTCAAAATATTAAAAATGCTTATGGTCTAGACTCTCAAGCTATTGCTTCTTATTTTAAGGCTTTTGCTTCTTATATTGAAGTGTCTAAAAAGAAGTGGAATAAGTATCACGAACCTTATAAACATGTTGCTAAGTGTGTTCCTGTATGAAATACTGAAGTTTATACTGCTAATCATGCTTTACCCGAACCTTACATTGAGAAAATGCCTTTCCTAGTTAAGATAAAGGAACATTCTATGATAGCTAGTATGGTCAATGAAAGTACAAATAAAGCTGTTGAACCTGATAAACAAATGGATGATGAGCCTATAATAGAAAATGTGAAAGACTTTGTCACTAAATATGTAGAAGAGGGACACACTATCCTTTGTAAGGATACCTCTAATATTGTTTCACAAAGTAGTGTTATGAGAGCTAGTGTTGCTGTGTTTTCTGTTAGAATAAGTGATCATTACTACAACTATTGTTATGATAGTTATATTGTTAAGTTTATGCATGATACTGAAAGTTATTATGAAAGAGGAAAAAGTGTTCTTATGCATCTCAATAATATCAAGTTTCCTCATTTTATGCTTAAAGTCTTTATGTTGCACTTGTTTTGCCTTCCTATGCTTGTAGCCTCTGGTTTCAACAACTTGTTTGTTTACAAAATTCCCTTGTATAGGAAGTGGGTTAGACTTAAACATGTGCATTTTTTCTTCTTACTGCTCTCTTTCACTTCAATTCATATTCTTATGTGAGCATCATCAAAATTATCATGTCCATCTTAATGGCTATAAAGAAAGAGCTTTTTGGGAGACAACCCATTATATTTCCTTTGCTTTTAGTTTTTGTTTCTTTGAGTCTTGGAAGTTATTACTTTGGCAATAACCTCTCCTTATCCATTTTGTTTGGTTTTTGTGTAAAGATTCAACGTCTAATGAGAGAGAAGTAATATTTGGGAAAGTTGCTTTCCCAAAACATATTTTTGTGCTTCACCGTAAAAATTCGTGAGAGATCTCTGTATGTCGGTTTGAGCTGTAATTATTTGTGCTTCTGCCCCAGGTTGTTATTTAACTTTCGTTAGTTTAGCACTTTTTGATTTGAGCAACAAAAGATTTTCGAAAAAATTGGTCTTTACCTGCTGGTCTGTTTTGACAGATTTTACCACTCTTGCATTTGCTTCTCTATTCGATTTCCTTTTTGGATTCTTTTTGGGTTTTCATAAAGAGTTGCTACAGTAGCTTATGATTTGATGGTTTTCAGTTGAAATTGAACGCAAAAAGGTTTATTACCTCGTATGCACTAATGTTGCTAATGAGAACTGTGTGAAGTTTTGTGTGAATGAAATTTCCAGGTTAGTGGAGAAAATGGTGTCAAAAGAAAGAGAAATGTTTCATGACTCAAGTAATATGTGTATGAAGATGAAGATAATGATATTATTCAAGTGGTGACTCCGGAAGAATCTACTAAATGCCAAACTCGGAGACCTGCAGAGTCCGTTTTCGAATAGGTAACAATTATGGTAAGAAAAGTTCCGCGAAAGATCTGTCCAGTTATATTTTTGCAGTTTTTATCCAATAAGGAAAGCAACGAAGCAAAAGAGGGACGGAAACAGAGCCAGGTTGGCTCACACCACCCTGTGGTGCGGGCCCTCCCCTGGTCGCGCCACTAGGTGGTGTGGCCACTCCGGACTCCGTCCCCGACCCATTTTCTCCCAGTACCTTCCTTTTGTTATGAAACTTCATAATATATAATCCCCTAGATCTCCCGAGGTTTGTATATCGTGTTTTCGTCATGTTTTTGTTTCAATCTATTTCTACCAGGAATTATTCTTGAAAGTTTAGAAGCACAATGGTGTCCGCCAAGGATAAGAGAAAGGAGCCTATGGAGGAGGATCTCCAAGACCCCGGGCAGGAGAAGGAGATCAAGAGCGAAGAAGAAGAACTGCACGGATGCACACTGGAGGGAAAACTCCTCATCACTGTTTGGCTCCACGGTCGCTTCCTCCATGCACCAAGAATCCTTTCCATACCCTTATCCATGAGCATCAATACTAGAATATACCCAAGGAGAAACTACCCTCCAATTGGGATTTGCCTTGTTCTAGCCATGCAGGAAAAGAAGACTTCAAGGAGGTAGAGTGGGGGAAAAATCGCAGCTGGGAGCCGGAGCCTGTCACGATCATGAGCCGCATCGAAGAAAATTCAAGGTTGATTCGCACTCTCACCTTCGAGATTGAGGACTTGGGGAAATTGATCAAAGAGCTCATCAAGAGAACACCACCACCACCACCGAAGGAGTAATTCGTCATCAGGTTTGGCATCCCCTTGGTTTGTTCCAAGCTTGGGGGAGTGTCGCGATATCATATCACTATCTTCTTTCTTTTTACCGTTTTAGTAGAGTCATATCATGAATAGAGAAGTTATCATGTAGGATGGTTTGAATTATGGAAGTGTCCCCTCTCTTGTTAGATATCTATGTATCCCTTGGTGTGAGTTGCCGTTATGGAATATTAATGAGAAGTTCTATCATTTAATCTTTTGCATATCTTATATTAGTTTTCAATTCGTGGTTATATGATTGATCTTGTTGTTAGTATTGGTATCACTTTGGGATCATTGAGTTAATTTAGTTGGTTTTGGCAAACCTGGCTCGGTCAGTAGCAACACTATTTTTAAGAGTTGAATAAAAAAGATAAAAGTACTCTAAAGAAATATAATTTCATCATCTTTCTTTCTTGATTTGCTCATAAGTTTAGTATTCTCTTGTTAAGATGTTTTGTGCTTCCAAGGAATATTACATGTTTGTTTATATCGCTTGTATGTTTGTTTGTTTCCTTCAACTCTTATACTTGCTACCTAGGCTTGCTAGCCAAAACCTGTACTGAGAGGGAATTCTTCTCGTGCATCCAATCCTTAAACCAAAACCTATGCCATTTGTGTCCACAATACCTACCTATTAGCACTGTTGCTATTCCAAGTAAATTCATGTTTTTATCTACCTTCCAATTTAAACTTGTTATGTGAAAATTAGTGATTAAAGCTCTCATGAACTTGATGGCACACTTTACTTTCTTGCATTTAATAAACTTGAACCATTGTGTCCTTCTTTGTTGCGTATATGCTTGCGCTTTATGAGTTGAAGTTAGCAGAACCATGTATCATGGGGAACGCTTTCAATATTGCACTGGTACTTTGTACCTCGTTGATATCATGATTCTTTTACCTATGGATCCCGACGGTGTGAAATAAAAGGGGAACTTGTAAGATCATGGAGTTTATATGTGTGTTAGAGAAATGCCTGGGCCGCTAGCCTAAGCCATGCCTAACCATGGTGGAAACTTGTAGCATAACCATAATGAGCATTCTATGAAGCATCCTCAATAAAAACCTATGCAAATAGCAAATAAAAAGATCGCTGAGATGCTCATTGTCTGCTTGCCTTGTCATTTTGATTATGGGATAGCTCATGTGTCATGTGCAAGGGGTACCCTGTTGGTGGTTCTCTATGATACATATGTATTTACAATGACAAGAGCTTACTCGTGACTGAAGTTGAGTAGCATGAGGTTCGGTCTTTGTAAGTAAGGGGAATGGGACTTCAATTTATAACTTGTCAAGCATATCCTCTTAGTTGTGTCACTTTAAATTTAATCACCCAAAATATGCCTATGAGAGGGGCAATGAGAGCTGAAAGCTAATAAGTACCATAATTTTTAGGAGCTGTTTATGAAACTTGAAATCCCTGCTTCCCTCTACGAAGGGCCTTTCTTTTACTTTTTAGTTGAGTCAGTAAACCTATTCCTCTCTATCTCAGCAAGTATTTTGTGTTGTTGTGTTTCATTCATTCATATGATGATTTATTCAATCATGTTTCTTATGTTCCTTGTTTTGCACATTGCTCTTATCTTGGTCTCTACTACTTTGAAAGCTATCATTGAAAATCAGTTATTTGTGAACTCCAGCAAATTGTCAACTATTCTTCGACCAAGAGCTAAGTTTGTCATTACCAATTATGATTTACTTTATGTATCTTTATTGTGTTTCCTTTACCTATTGCAAGTTAAGTTATATAATGGTGAGTTGTCTGCTATTATGATCTATGTATTGATGAATGTGAAGCTTCTTGTCCGTATTCTTTTATCGACTCTTCACTCCAGAAACCCGAGGCCATGTTTATTGAGCTCAATTTCTCTTGGGGACAAGCGAAGTCTAAGCTTGGGGGGAGTTGATACGTCCATTTTGCATCACTATTCTATGTCATAATTTACTGTTATTCATTGATATATTTCCTATTAAGAGATGATACTTATGTTATTTCATCTGTTTTTGCATGGTTGATGACTTTTGGAGCATGGACCATTGCAGTCAGGATTCTGATGGAAAAGGGGCTGTTTGGAGGCGAAATTCGTGAAGATCAGAAAATCCTGGAAAATACATGGAAAATCCTATTTTTCCAGAAGACGAAGATAGCCAGAAGGAGGAGTGGAGATGGGCCACAGGGGGCCCACACCACCCCCTGGCGCGGGCCACCCTAGGTCGCGCCACCAGGTGGTGTGGCCGCCCTGGCGCACCTCTGGCTCTCCCCTCTAGCGTATATAATCCTCCTGAAACCCTAATACTCGGGGAGCAACCACAGAAAGATTCCACCGCCTCTGTGATATCTATGCACTTCTATTCTTAAAGACAGTTGTTGGGCCTCCAAGTGCAGATGTTTGTAGAACAGCAGCAAGTTTTTCCTTAAGTGGACCACCCAAGGTTTATCGAACTCAGGGAGGAAGTGGTCAAAGGTATCCCCTCTCAAGCAACCCTACAATCAAGATACAAGAAGTCTCTTGTGTCCCCAACACACCCAATACACTTGTCAGGTGTATAGGTGCACTAGTTCGGCGAAGAGATAGTAAAATACAAGTGGCATGGATATAAGACAACGGTGCTAGAAAATAGCTTGATGGCGTGGAAGAGACTAAAAGCAAACTGAAATAAAGATGGAAGCAAGCAAACATGTAACAGATCTAATTGCAAACGGTGTATCGATGTTTAGAAACAAGGCCTAGGGATCATACTTTTACTAGTGAACACTCTCATTAAATATATTCTCTTTATGATACTACTTTTAACTACTCTCCGGTTGAACACTCTAATCGATGGTAGGGCTATAACAACACACCTCAAAGTTCATCTTTCCCATCTAGAAAACCCCACACTGTCACCTTGAGCACTAGATGGTTCCAACGAACACCACAATTTCATAAAGACGTCCAACTCCAAATATAACTCATAACAAGTATTTGTAATCTCTAGCCTAAGTGCCACCATGGTGCGCACGCTGTCACTTTCACACACATGGGGAGAGCAGAGATCTATTAAAGCACTTGAGTAGCAAGGTAGATCTATAGATTACAAGCTCATGATCACAATATGATCATGCATAGAGAGAGATATGAGCACATAGCGACCGGTAGAACCCTTAGCCTCGAGAGAGAACTACTCCCTCATCATCATGGGAATCAGCAACGGTGATGGAGATGGTGGTGGAGATCGATGGAGATGGCTCCGGGGGCACTTCCCCGTCCCGGCAGGGTGCCGGAACAGAGACTTTCTGTCCCCCGAATCTCCCCTTCGGTGGCAGCGGCGCTGCGGAACTTTTCGTGGCTGGAGGCTTGATTCCTTAGGGTTTATGCATCAGGAGGCTTCTTATAGGCCAGAGGGCAAGGTCGGTCGGCGGCCAGGGGGCCCACACCATGCCCTGGCGTGGCCTGGGAAGACCCGTGCAATGGGGTGGTGTGGCCACCCTGTGGCCCCTATCCGTCTCGTCTTCTGGCTCCGTGAGTCTTCTGGGAAAATATCAACTTTGGCTTTTGTCCCGTCCAATTCCAAGAATATTCATTTTCTGACTTCTTGGAACCAAAAATAGCAGAAAACAGGCAGCTGGCACTGTGGCATCTTGTTAATAGGTTAGTCCAAGAAAGTGTATGAAAAGTACTCCAAAGTGTGGACAAAACATAAGAAAGTAGATAAAACCAAGCATGGAACATCAAAAATTATAGATACATTTGCAATGTATCACTCATTGGTGTGCTAGTATTAGATACTCATTGGTAGCCTAATAAGATGATCCCTATTAAAAATACCAATGATTGTGTTCTCCCTTAGTGTGCTACATTGCAAATGTATCTATAATTTTTGATGCTCCATGCTTGGTGTTACCCACTTTCTTGTGTTTTGTTCCATCTTTGGAGTACTTTTATTATGATTTCTTGGACTAACCTATTAACAAGAGCCACAGTGCCAGCTGCCTGTTTTCTGTTGTGTTTGGTTCCAGAAAAGTCAAAAAATGAATATTCTCGGAATTGGATGGGACAAAAGCCAAAGTGCCTATTTTTCCGGAAGGGATCAAGTGCCAAAATACGAGACGGAGAAGGTCTGGGGCCCGACCACACCACCTGGCCGCGCGGCCAGGCCTGGCCCACGCCAGGGGGTGGTCTGGTCGCCCCCAGCACCCCCATGGCCTCTCCTTCCGCTTATAAGTTGCCCTCGGGATGAAAACCCTAGGGACCCGATCAAAAAATCCACGAAAGAGTCTGTAGCCGCCATTGTCTCTGTCCCTAGATCGGGGGGGGGGGATCTGAAGCTCTTCCCGGCACCCTGCCGGAGAGGGGAATTCACCCTGGAGGCCTTCTTCATCACCATGCAAGCCTCCGGTGTGATGCGTGAGTAGTTCATCCTTGGACTACGGATCCATGTAGTAGCTAGATGGCTGGTTTCTCCTCCTTTGTGCTTTCATGTTTAGATCTTGTGAGCTCCGTTCATGATCATGATCATCTATTTGTAATTCTGCATGTTGTGTTTGCGGGGATCCGATGGATATTGAGATGCTTTTTCAGATTGATTATTGATTCTATCATGTCTTTGTTATTTGTGATCTTGCATGCTTTCCGTTGTTAGTAGCTATCTTGGCCAAGTAGATGCTAGCAACTCCAAGAGTTAGTATTTATGCTCGATAGTGGGTTCATGCCTCTGGTAATCTGGGGAAGTGACAGAAATCTCTAAGGTACTAGATGTGCTGTTGCTACTAGGGAGAAAACAACCATCCTTTGTTCATAGAACAATTGTATTGTTTGCTTTACACGCAGTTCGTAAAGCAATAATCTGTTGCTTGCAACTTAATACTGGAGGGGGCTCGGATGATAACCTGAAGGTGGATTATTAGTCATAGATGCAGTTGGATGGCGGTCTATGTATTATGTTGTAATGCCCAATCAAGTCTCAAAGGAGTCAAGATGATTAGTATATGCATGTATTGCTTTCTCGGTGTTTGTCAATTGCCCCGCTATAATTTGTTCACCCAGCATGTTATCTATCTAAGGAGAGCCACCTCTAGTGAACTATGGATCCCGGTCCTTTTTCTTTACATACAATCTACAATCTTTTACTGCTTTGTGTTTACTTTCTGCAAACTTTTACTTCTTTCCATTCGATACGTTTAATCCTTTGTTTTCCGCAAAACACGGTGAGATTGACAACCTCATCGCAAGTTGGGGACAAAGTTCTGTGGTTGTGTTGTGCAGGTCTCCACGTTGCTACTAGCACCGGTAGTGTGCCCTGCCAAAGCTCAGCTAGTAACACCTTTGAGGTGTTTCCTTGCTCCTACTGGTTCGATTAAACCTTGGTTTCATAACTGAGGGAAACTTGCTGCTGTGCTCATCATACCTTCCTCTTGGGGTTCCCAACGAGCTCTACATCAACACCACGCAGCAAGCACTTTTCTGGGCGCCGTGTATTGAGCCATCAAGCGATTTTCTAGCGCCGTTGCCGGGGAACGAAGAAGAAGAAACTCCCACGTCAACTATACGCCATTAAAGATTTTCTGGCGCCGTTGCCGGGGAGTCAAGGACATCTTCACAAGGGGAGTCCCTCATAACCAATCTTTTTACTTTGTTGTTTTTGTTTTGCTTAGTTTCTTTTTTGCTTTGTTTGCTTGTTTTTTTCTTCAAAAAACACAAAAAAATTAGTTTTACTTGTTTGCTTTCTTATTTGAAAACCCCAAAAAAATGACTACTCTTGAAAACACCAAGTTGTGTGACTTCACTAGCACCAACAACAATGATTTTATGAGCACTCCTATTGCTCCACCTATGGCTGAAAATACTTTCTTTGAGATAAAACCTGCTTTGCTCAATCTTGTTATGAGAGAACAATTTTCTGGTATTGGTAATGAAGATGCTGCTTCCCATCTAAATAACTTTGTTGAACTTTGTTAGATGCAAAAGCATAAGGATATAGATGGTGATATTATTAAACCAAAATTGTTTCCTTTCTCTTTGAGAGGAAAAGCTAAAGAATGGTTGAATTCCTTAACTAGGAATAGTATTGATTCTTGGACTAAGTGCAAAGATGCTTTTATTGGAAAATACTATCCTCCTGCTAAGATTATATCCATGAGAAGTGAAATAATGAAGTTTAAACAACTTGATAATGAGCATGTTGCTCAATCTTGGGAAAGAATGAAATCTTTGGTAAAGAATTGTCCCACTCATGGACTGACTGCTTGGATGATCATCTAAACTTTTTATGCGGGATTGAACTATTCTTCAAGGAACCTATTGGATTCAGCTGCCGGAGGTACCTTTATGACCATCACTTTGGGTGCTGCAACAAAACTATTGGATAATATGATGGTTAATTATTCTAAATGGCATACTGAGAGAGCTCCACAAGGTAAGAAGGTAAATTCTGTTGAAGAAACCTCCTCCTTGAGTGATAAGATTGATATTATTATGTCTATGCTTGTTAATGGGAAAGCCCATATTGATCCAAATAATGTTCCTCTTGCTTCTTTGGTTGCTCAAGAAGAGCAAGTTGATGTGAACTTCATAAGAAATAACAACTTTGGCAACAATGCTTATGGCAATAATGCTTATAGGAACAATTTTGGTAACAACAATTATAAGCCATATCCTCCCAACAATGGTAAATCTGAATTACATAGTGAAGGTAGAATTTTGGAAGTTGAAAGAGCCACTAAAAACTTTATGCAAATGCAATATGAGCAAAATAGACTATTTACTAAAACAATGGAGGAGCAATCTATCATTTTGAAGAACATTAGCCATCAACTTGAGAGACTAAATAGAGAAATTCCTAGTTTACAATTGAAACTCTCTAATGCTGAAAGAAATATATCATCTTTGTCTGAAGCTCAATCTTCATTGATTAATAAAATGGCTGCTAAACCTGAAACTAATGAGAATCCCTTTGCAGCTACTAATGCCATACAAGTAAGAATTGATGAAAATGTTAGACTATTAGCTGAATTACATGCTAAGTGGGAAAGAGAAGATGAAATTGCTAGAAACATTAGTGTTTCTATTATTACCACCACTAGTGTTGAGGCTAGTAATAGTTCTACTACTTTAGATCATAAAGTTGATTTTGATCTTGATGGTTGCAACATCTCTGAAGTTATTAAGTTCCTACAAAAGCTTGCTAAAAGTCCTAATGCTAGTGCTATGAACATGGCTTTTACAAAACACATTACCGATGCTCTCATAAAGATTAAAGAAGAAAAGATGAAACATAAAGCTTCTATTCCTATAAAACAAGAAGATGGTTGGGAACCCATCATTAATATTAAAGTGAACGACTTTGATTTCAAAGCTTTGTGTGATCTTGATAGTAGTGTTTCTATTATGCCTAGAAGGATTTATGATATGCTTGATTTGACTCCTCTTGAAGATTGTTATTTGAATGTCCCACTTGATGCTAATGCTAAAAAGAAACTCATGGGGAGTCTTAATGATGTTCTTATTATGGTTAATGATTCCTATGTCCCCGTTGATTTCTATGTTTTGGATGTTGAATACAATGCTTCTTGTCCTATTACTTTGGGAAGACCTTTTCTTAGAAATGTTGGTGCCATCATTGATATGAAAGAAGGCACCATTAAATATCAACTCCCTCTCAAGAAAGGTATAGAACACTTCCCTAAAAATATAGAAAATATTTCTTTTGCTTCTCCTATGAAAACAAAATTTGGTCTTAATGCTTTTTCATTCGAGAACAGTTGATTCTTTCTTTGGTTCTTATGCCTAACTTAAAGGCGTTAAAGAAAAGTACTTGTTGGGAGATAACCCAAGGGTTTTAGTTGAGTCTTAGAAGTTATTACCTCTGTAATAATCTCTCCTTATCCTTTTTATTTGCTTTTTGTGCCAAGAGTTACCTCTAATGAGAGTGAAGTAATGAATGGGAAAGTTGCTGTCCCGAAATAGATTTCTGTGCTTCACCGTAAACATTCTGAGAGAGCTGTGTACGTCGGATTGAGCTGTAATTTTTTGTGCTTCTTCCCCAGGTTGTTATCTAACTTTCGTTAGTTCAATACTTTTTGATTTGAGCAACAGAAGGTCTTCGAAAAAATACGTCTTTACCTGCTGGTCTGTTTTGACAGATTTCTGCCATTTTCTGCATTTGCTTCTTGTTAGTTCCTTCTTGAGTTCCTTTGGAGAATTGAGCTTTTTTAGGGAAGTGCTACAGTAGCTAGTGTTCTAATGGAAGTTTATTTGGTGTTAGAACTGAACCTTGAGACTTATTTATCTTAAGTGCACTAATGTTGCTAATGAGATTGTGTGAAGTTTTGTATGAAGGAAAATTTTCTGGTGTATGGAAGGAATGAGTAATGAGATGAAGGATGGACTAAAGCTCAAGCTTGGAGATGCCACACGTGTCACCCCAAGAAATATCCAAGAAGTACAAGCGTCAAAGCTTGGGGATGCCCAAGGCATCCCCTTCTTCATCAATAAAAATCCCAGGTTTCTTCTAAACGCTTCATTTTTATTGTTTCGTGCACAGTTGTGTTTCTCTTGGAGCGTCTTCTTTTTGTTTTCATTTTGGTTTTTAGTTTGCTTGGTTTGCTTAGTTTTCTGAATAAGTTGGTTGGACCCCCTCTTTCACACTTTGGTTTGCAAATAGTTTGGTTTGGTTTTGGAAAAGAGTAGGAAAGTTCATGCTTATGTGGTAAAAAGAGCTCGTTTTTGACTGTGGCCTATGCTTTGTCATGCCATGCTTGATATTGTTTTGGCTTTATGCTTAGTATTCTCTGCTGTAGCATGACTTGTTATAAACAATTGAGATTGCTTAATGTGCCTTGGATGAATCATGCGTTGTTTTAGCATATTAAAGCATAGTATAGTGGTATTCTCCTTTGATGCTTTATTTGGGTTGACTTGGCGCATGCTCACACCATGTTATGACTATCTCAAGTCACCATAGCCTTTATGATCCTTTAGTTTTCAACTTGTAGTATCACTTTATGCTTTGATCAATGATGTTTTGTCGCTCTGCATGATTATGACCATTATTGCTCTCTTAGTTTGTCGCTCCCAGTCTTTTGCTAGCCTCCACAACAAAGTATGAGTTCCACTCATGCATCCAACTCCCTAAACCAAGTTATTCCAAAGAGTCCACCATACCTACCTACTAGCTTATGCTATTCCAAGTATATTCATGCTTTTGTTTACCTTCCACTTGTTATGAGAAAACTAGTGATTAAAGCTCTCACGAACTTGATGGCACACTTTACTTTATTGCCTCTAATAAACTTGAATCATTGGGTCCTTCTTTGTTGCGTATATGCTTGCGCTTTATAAGTTGAAATTAGCAGAACCATGTTTCATGGGGAACGCTTTCAACATTGCACTTGTACTTTGTACCCCGTTGATATTATGTCCTTTTTCTTACGGATCCCGGGGGTGTGAAATAAATGTGGAACTTGTAAGATCATGGAGTTTGTATGTGTGTTAGAGAAACGCCTGGGCCGTTACCCTAAGCCATGCCTAATCATGGTGGAAACTTGCAGCATCACCATAATGAGCACTCTATGAAGCATCCTCAATAAAAACCTATGCAAATAGCAAATAAAAAGATCGCTGAGATGCTCATTGTCTGCTTGCCTTGTCATTTTGATTATGGGAAAGCTCCCGTATCATGTGCAAGGGGTACCCCGTTTGCGGTTCTTAATGATACACATATATTTACAATGACAAGAGCTTACTCGTGACTGAAGTTGAGTAGCATGAGGATCGGTCTTCGTAAGTAAGGGGCATGAGATTTCAGTTTATAACTTGTCAAGCATATCCTCTTAGTTGTGTCACTTTAACCTTAATCACCTTCAAGATGCTTATGATAGGGGCAATGAGAGCTGAAAGCTATAAGTACCATAATTTTTGGAAGCTCTTTATGAGACTTGAATCCCTACTTCCTTTTACAAAAGGCCTTTCTTCCACCATTATATTGAGTCTCCACCTTCTATCTTTATGCACCTACTTTGAGAGCATAGTGGCCATTCTTAGTTCTATGTGCATTGTCCCAAGACTAGTTGATTGATGCATAACTTGTTATTGCTTGTTTGAAACTATTGTATCTAGTCACTCTTATGAACTTTGAAGGTGTCCTATGCATTTATATTTGCTACTCTATTGAGGGACAAGCTGAATACTTTTATGCTATGTTTTATTTATGTGAAACAAACAAACGTCTTGCAAATCATGCTATTCATGAATCTTTTGTTTGTGCCTTTTCATGTTGCATCATAGTTTCTTTGCTTATTACTAGAACTTTGTCTTTCATGTTATGATTGAAGTACTATGATCCCAGCCTTGAATGTTTTGCAAATACTTGGATCAAGTCTTTGATGGTGCATGTCACCTCAAAAAATATTTCTTTTTATCACTTACCTACTCGAGGACGAGCAGGAGTTAAGCTTGGGGATGTTGATACATTGCAAATGTATCTATAATTTTTGATGCTCCATGCTTGGTTTTACCCACTTTCTTGTGTTTTGTTCCAACTTTGGAGTACTTTTATTATGATTTCTTGCACTAACCTATTAACAAGAGCCATAGTGCCAACTGCCTGTTTTCTGTTGTTTTTGGTTCCAGAAAAGTCAGAAAATGAATATTCTCTAAATTGGACGGGACAAAAGCCAAAGTGCCTATTTTTTCGGAAGGGATCATGTGCCAGAATACGAGACGGAGAAGGTCTGGGGCCCGGCCACACCACCTGGCCGCGCGGCCAGGCCTAGCCCGCGCCAGGGGGTGGTTTGGCCGCCCCTAGCACCCCCTCGGTCTCTCCTTCCGCATATAAGTTGCCATCAGGACGAAAACCCTAGGGACCCGATCAAAAAATCCACGAAAGAGTCTGTAGCCGCCGTCGTCTCTGTCCCTAGATTGGGGGGGGGATCTGAAGCTCTTCCCCGCACCCTGCCGGAGAGGGGAATTCACCCTGGAGGCCTTCTTCATCACCATGCAAGCCTCCGATGTGATGCGTGAGTAGTTCATCCTTGGACTACGGATCCATGTAGTAGCTAGATGGCTGGTTTCTCCTCCTTTGTGCTTTCATGTTTAGATCTTGTGAGCTCCGTTCATGATCAAGATCATCTATTTGTAATTCATACATGTTGTGTTTGCGGGGATCCGATGGATATTGAGATGCGTTTTCAGATTGATTATTGATTCTATCATGTCTTTGTTATTTGTGATCTTGCATGCTTTCCGTTGTTAGTAGCTATCTTGGCCAAGTAGATGCTAGCAACTCCAAGAGTTAGTATTTATGCTCGATAGTGGGTTCATCCCTCTGGTAATCTGGGGAAGTGACAGAAATCTCTAAGGTACTAGATGCGCTGTTGCTACTAGGGAGAAAACAACCATCCTTTGTTCATAGAACAATTGTATTGTTTGCTTTACACGCAGTTCGTAAAGCAATAATCTGTTGCTTGCAACTTAATACTGGAGGGGGCTCGGATGATAACCTGAAGGTGGATTATTAGTCATAGATGCAGTTGGATGGCGGTCTATGTATTATGTTGTAATGCCCAATCAAGTCTCAAAGGAGTCAAGATGATTAGTATATGCATGTATTGCTTTCTCGGTGTTTGTTAATTGCCACGCTGTAATTTGTTCACCCAACATGTTATCTATCTAAGGAGAGCCACCTCTAGAGAACTATGGATCCCGGTACTTTTTCTTTACATACAATCTACAATCTTTTACTGCTTTGTGTTTACTTTCTGCAAACTTTTACTTCTTTCCATTCAATACGTTTAATCCTTTGTTTTCCGCAAAACACGGTGAGATTGACAACCTCATCGCAAGTTGGGGACAAAGTTCCGTGGTTGTGTTGTGCAGGTCTCCACGTTGCTACTAGCACCGGTAGTGCGCCCTGCCAAAGCTCAGCTAGTAACACCTTTGAGGTGTTTCCTTGCTCCTACTGGTTCGATTAAACCTTGGTTTCATAACTGAGGGAAACTTGCTGCTGTTCTCATCATACCTTCCTCTTGGGGTTCCCAACGAGCTCTACATCAACACCACGCACCAAGCAATTTTCTGGGTGCCGTGTATTGAGCCGTCAAGCGATTTTCTGGCGCCGTTGCCGGGGAACGAAGAAGAAGAAACTCCCACGTCAACTACACGCCATTACCCCCACCATGGGCCCCACATGGGGCAGGCCCACTAGGGCCGTCAGCCACTCCCCTTGGCCCCTCCCAGGGGTGCGGCGCCTCTTGGGCCCTTCCCCTCCGGGATTTGGCCTATTAAGCCTTTTTTGACCTTTAATTGATTTTCTCTTTATTAAATAGTTATGAACAAATGGTTAAATCAATATTTAACATTCATTCACATATTATTCAATCTCCGTGGCTATGGAACACCTTCCACCTCCACTCCGGACATGCTCCGGACTTATCGAAACCCTTCCGGTTCTCTGTCTTCTCTTCTTCGGTGATTCTACCGATCCTATAAACACTCTCTAAGCATCACCAAGCCCTTAAGAATGATACCCCATGATTTAGGAACACTCCAGACATGGTCAGGACACTCCCGGACCAATGATCGACAGAGGGACATGGATGGCCATGTGACCCCTATGCATTCCATGAAGATCTTTCATCGTTTGAATCGTGACTATCACGTCTTACTCCTTTTGTCTCTCGATACCTGCATTGTACGAGATCTGATCAATGACATCACCATGTCGTGTTCAATCTCGTTACCGACAAATGCTACTTGACTTGTTTCGACAAGTGATATCCCTGTGATCGAATCACACGCTGCGCAACTATTGGATATAACTTCTCTGAGTGGGCCCTCGAGTATCTTTCCGCACGCGGATGTAAAAATCTCGCTCTCGACATATATTGCCTCAAAAGTTCCTCCGAATACCTGAACACACGTTTATGATCACTGTATTACCAAGTGACGTTAGATGCTATCAAAGCATCCTCGAGAGACAATGATTGATATAGCCTCACGGTCTAAGGAATAGTCTACTAGGTCTATTCTAATCATCGTAACTTGAACTTCATGACATGACCGGGTCATGATGTTTAGGTTGGGTATTGGTTCATCATCTCATTCTCAGAACGAGATGACTCCATTTCCAATTGGAATAAATGCCACATGATCAGGAAACCTTGATCATCTGTTGACTAATGAACTAGTGACTAGAGTTTCACCGGGAACCCCTGGTTGTTTATATATCACACATGTATTGACGTTTTCTTTAAATACAGTTTTATAGCATGATATAAAACTTAATCATAAACTTTATGAAATATGACAATAGTCTTTATTACTATTTGTCTCTAAGGCATATTTCCAACAGGCAATTCTTTAGGTATTTTCTTGTGAACTCAGTCCCAAATGTTTGGGCAAGTACAGAGAATTGAAAAATTGGCATGCTTGTGATTACTATAAGTATTTAAATATCACTGGGTAGCTTGTTGATAAATAACATCTTACCAGCTTGCACTTGTTTTTCATGACAGATGAATAGGGTAGCCTGTAGACGTAGTACTTGATTTTTGGTGAAAATTCGGGTTCACACGAGTCTAAGAGGAAGCCTACATGAACTTTTTTCAGATACATGTCGTTTCCAAAAAGTCTCTGCTTATAAAAATCAGTGTCCCCCTTGTGTTGAGGCCCTGATGCAACAACACATAAAAATTTCAATGCAGTGGAATATTAATGTCTACCGTCTAAACGTATACAAAACTGATGACTGCAATTTTGATGATATATTGATACCTCTAAACTCAATCCTCTCAGTGGACTCTTCATTTGTTGACTGGAGTTCAAAACCACCGAAGTTAATGCGAAAACTGTCATCGCTAGAGAGCGTGACTGCATCGTCACTGTAGGTTCCCATCTGTTATATAGATATAGACAGAGAGTATCTTAATACAATCAAGATGCAAGTAAACTACTAAAGTGACAATTAAAATAGACCAATGAAGTGACAATTAAGCCTCTATTGCTGGAAGTGACAATTAAATCTTTATTGCTGTAACTGACAATTGCAGATTTTGAGATTTATACAAGGAGAAAAGAGT
The DNA here is from genome assembly GCA_910589775.1 of Avena eriantha. Classification (NCBI taxonomy): domain Eukaryota; kingdom Viridiplantae; phylum Streptophyta; class Magnoliopsida; order Poales; family Poaceae; genus Avena; species Avena eriantha. The sequence goes on along the minus strand of OU342741.1, from coordinate 5,887,888 downwards.
TGGGATAGATGCAGGATGGCTGGGGGAGGCTCTCCCGACGGCGCCGTCGGGTCTTTGCTGCTCGGTAACCCTAAAACTTAAGTTCGAGAAGCAAAATGGCAAAATTCCTAAATTGAAGCTGCTGATTTAGGGTTTTGGGGGTTTGGTTTTCACGCATACCTACCTGGGTAACGAAGGGGTCCTCGGAGGCGAGGGAGAGCGCCCGCACCGCAGGGGACCGGAGGCGGCGGTGGTGGAGAGGTAGGGGACCGTAGGCGGCGGTGGATAGTGGTATGGGCGGGCAGGGAAGAACAAAAGTGGCATATATCTGAAATTTTTGTCCAAATATTTTCAGATATTTGGCGCCAAGTACTAGCCTCAGACGGCTGCAAGTGTAAAAAGTTTCTAATAATGTCCGTTCTTCGAATACTTCACATTTTACCGCCAAGTACTTGACAAATAGTAATTTGAAAACTCTGGAGATATTGAGAACTCCGGAGATATTCAGAACTCTGGTGTTTGGTTATCCTAAAATTTGAGAATTATTCATAATTTAAAGAAAAGAAAGGTGTGTATATATGCTTGCTAGAGTGAAATTGAGTCCCCTAAGACAAAACAAGGTTCATAAATTTAATAAAATAATTGGCGTAGTACAAACCTTGGATCTTTACCCTGAAAGGCATATAGTGACATGGGTACGATTTCTCGGGTGCTTATGTTTTGTTACGCTGGCTGCATAAAGACTCACGGCCCATGAAGATTCAAGATGATGGCCCAAGACACATCCGCTGAAAGCCTTAGTTGTACCAGGAAAGGAAATATGAACCGACATTATGTTGGTGTTGTAATCATACATATGTAACCTATTCGTATACGACTTTGAGACCCGGCCTATTCTATATAGGACAGGAGAAGCCTACGAGGAAGCACCGAAAAATCCCCAAGCGATTTGTAATAGAGCTGTTCATCAAGTAATCCGACGACTTCAACTCCCTTGTTTGCGTGACATCCGACGAAATCCCCAGCGTTCTCTTTTCTGCAAAACCTTAAGTCCATCACCATGGGCATTGCCGAGGTTACCCCTCATCAACTAGTGTTCATGCGCTTTGCTGTAGAGAAATAAGGTGCAAGTGTTTTGAATTTGACTAATTCAAATGTTTAATCACGAAGTGAGATCATTTGGTTACTTAATTATGAAATTTTCACCAATATAACCTTTTTTCATGTATTCTTTGAAGGAAATCTCATTGAGTGAATATTCAGACATCCAGATATATGCATAACTCTGAATTTTATTAATCCTAAATTATGAGAGAAATAAGGTGCAACTATTTTGAATTTGACTAATTCAAATGAGGTTCATACCATGCTGCAGAGCAATAAGGTGCAACTGTTTTGAATATGACTAATTGAAATGTTTAATGCCAATGTAAGATCATTTAGTTACTTCAATACGAATTTTCCAACAATCCAAAATCTTGTTGATGTATTCCTTGACAATTATAATATAATCGAGCACTAGAAATATTTGGTAGTGTGCATGAGCATGATCAGTAATATAATTAAACACTAGAAATTTTAAGAAACTCCATATAAAGGAGTAGATTAATATATATATATATATATAGAAAGGTTCACAAAAGACACCACGTATATGTTGTGTTACATGGAACCATGTAATAATTAACTTAAACAAAATAAAAGCAGGGGCAATAGCAGGAGTCCGGGACATGGAGACACCTAGCAGGTGCAGCAGCAAGAGGCCGGGACATCCTACTCGAGCGGATACAAGCCAGTCCTTACATATTCCTAGAGGAATTTCCTGAAGGGTGCATGCCGCGCCAAGGTCTTCGGCTGATGCCTTCGGCTTCGCCTTTTTCCAACGTCCACCGCATACTGGATCATGTTGTCGAAGCCTGTGTCGATGGCTTTGCCACAGAATGGGCAAAACAGTTTCCCCCTACGGTAGAAAGGGATTTTCCCACACCGTAGCCGTCTCAGCATGTAGCGTCCCTTGTTGTCCCTGGAGTACTTGCTCGAGTCCAAGTCATCAGCATCCTCCTATTGATTTTTTAAAACATAACTTAGAACTCATACATATGATTGAATTATATTACAACACATATCAAAGAGAATGCATCTCAGTAATATATAGTTTGATCACTTCATATTCATCTCAACAAAATGACAATTAATTGGACCAGAGTATATGTAGAATAAATCTGGGGGCCTCATAAGTTTATTCAGGGATAGTGTAAGCGAACCAAGTACCAATTGCACAACATATTGTTCTTGTACATTGCCCCGAGTCCGCTAACTCATCCCTTGAAAAAATCCGACACCAATGTGTCTGCCTCTCTTTTGGGGCAAATTTTAATCATTGGCCATAATAAGAAATTAAAATGTAATCCTATGAAACAATATTCAGTGATATACATATTCAAGTATAAAAACAATCCTAAATAACAAAAACCAAACAATCTTAAGGTACATGTAGAAACAACTTATGATTAAAACCATGCATATACATATGCATCGTACGAATCTTTCAAAGATCGGAAACAATTCATAGAACATAAATATAGTTTCATATGAGAATAAATCAAGGACCTCATATTTTTCTCCAAAGATGGAGTTAGCGGACCAAAGTACCAACAACACAACCTATATTGTTTGTGTACATTGCCGCCTCAGGTTCACCAACCCATCCCTAAAAAAACGACACTAACAAATGTGTCACCACTGCACTCTTTTGGGGAAAATTTCAATGATCGGCCTCACTGAGAAACTGAAATGTAATACTTATACACTATGAATGCATGCAATAACAATTCAAAGATCATAGTTCTATGAATGTAGAATAAATCTGGGGGCCTCATAAATTTTTTTAGGGATGGCATTAGTGAACCAAGTACCAATTGCACAACCTATTGTTCTTGTACATTGTCTCGGGTTCGCTAACTCATCCCTGAAAAATCTGACACTAATGTGTCTGCCTCTCAGTTGGGGCAAATCTGAAGCATTGGCCATAATAAGAAATTGAAATGTAACAAAAACAATCCTAAATATTATAAGTATAAATAACAAAAAATCAAACCTATAGGTACATGTAGAAACAACTTATTATCAAAACCATGCGTATACATATGCATCATATGAATCACTCAAAGATCAGAAACAATTCAAAGATCATATATATAGTTCCATATGAGAATAAATCAAGGGCCTCATATTTTTTCAGAGATGGAGTTGGAGAACCAAAGTACCAACAACAACCTATATTGTTTGTGTACATTGCTGCGTCAGGTTTACCTACCCATCCCTAAGGAAAATGGCAGCATCATATGTGTCTCCCCTTGCACTCTTTTGGGGCAAATTTTAATCAACGACCTCAATGAGAAACAATTTAAAGATCATAGTTCATATGTGTAGAATAAATATGGGGCCTCATAATTTTTTAGTGATGGAGTTAGCGAACCAAAGTACCAATTGCACAACTTATATTGTTATACATTGCCTCAGGTTCACTATCCATCCCTAAAAAAATCTGACACCATCATATGTGTCTCCCTTGCACTCTTTGTTGGAAATATGCCCTAGAGACAAATAGTAATAAGGACTATTATCATATTTCATAAAGTTTATGATTAAGTTTTATATCATGCTATAACTGTATTTAAAGGAAACATCAATACACGTGTGATATATAAACAACCAGGGGTTCTCGATGAAACTCTAGTCACTGGTTCATTGGTCAACAAATGATCAAGGTTTCCTGATCATGTGGCATTTATGACAGTTGGAAATGGAGTCATCTCATTCCGAGAATGAGATGATGAACCAATACCCAACCTAGACATCATGACCAGATCATGTCACGAAGTTCAAGTTACGATGATTAGAATAGACCTAGTAGACTATTCCTTAGACCGTGAGGCTATCACTACTAGGAATCGGCCTATAGATAGACAAGATGTTCAGTGGCGCATATGCGAAAGCATGTGCCACAGGAAAACATCAGTGGCGCACCAGAAAGCATGCGCCACAGAAGATTTCCTCGCAACATCTGTGGTGCATATTTCCTCATGCGCCACAGAACATGGAGGGGGGCCCCACCACGGAATCTAATTCACCCAAGTTCTGTGGCGCATGTTGGCATATGCGCCACATATGTGTTTCACTTCTGTGGCGCATAAGTCCAACATGCGCCACAGAACTTGGAGGTGGGCCCCACACAGGGAATCTTATTCACCCACTTCTGTGGCGCATATGGACTTATGCGCCACAGAAGTTTCAGCATCTGTGGCGCATTTCCTCCATATGCGCCACAAATGAGGGCGTCCAGATCCATGTTAAAAAGGTGACAAGAGCTAGATTTCTTATCTATCTATCCACCACCAACCATTTCACATCTCTACCTCCTCCCAACTCGTCTTCCTCCTCCCTCACACCCCATCTTGCCCATAGTTTCTCCATTTTCTTGTAACTAAACCTACTTTAATCCATAGATTGGTAAGTGGAAGCTTCGCTCCAACTTCTAGATCTAAAAGTTCCTTACTTTTCTCTGTCACATCTCTATTTGTTTACTAATTTCCTCTCCACCAACTTGCATTGTAGATATATTTGTCCACACTCTCTCATCGCGCGGTCTCGTCTCGCTATTATTGTGTCTACTATAGGTGAGTACTTGGACATCATGAACATGTAGGTGAAGCTTGTCGCGCGGGCGGTGTGTGTGTGCGATCCATGGCGAGACGATGCTTGTGTGGTGCATGAATGTTTGCAATGGGAGGAAGTTTTTTGTTGGTTGCTTGTTGTTGTCGGGCCCGGCTGGTGTAGTTGCATGGATGTTTGCCGAAATGTTGATTCATTTCCATTTTGGCAAATTTTTGCACTACCCGTATGTCCTAATTTTAGGAAAGGTCATGCCGAATTTTTTCGGCTAGCATTCATGCATGTGTGTGTTCATATGGTGTGGTTATCACCTATACTCTCTGTTTTGACCGCTCAGGCAACCATGGTCCTCACGATGAGCGAAGGTCAAATTGCTAGGTACAAGAAAGGCGCAAAGGAGGACATGATTCTGAACAACAAGACCATGATAAGATGTCCATGTCGAACATGCAAACTGCAGCGCTGGATCGACCCTGAATCTGGATAATTGGAGGGTCACCTGCTCAGGCGCGGTTTCATGCGTGACCTCAATGAGGCACCGGCAGGAAATGGTGGTGGTCACGAAGACGTGGGCGGGCAAGAAGACAAAGAGTCTACCGGGCATGATCATCATGACGAAGGAGATGCTAGCGGGCATGATCATCATGACAGAGGAGATGCCAGCGGGCATGATCAGCATGGAGAAGGAGATGGCGACGGTCATGATCATGATCATGAAGAAGGAGAAGACACGAACACACAGACGCTGCTAACTTCGGTCTTGCAGGACCCTCATGTTCAAGAAATGCTCCTCAAGGAGACGAGCAATGACAAAGCTGCAGCCTGAGAGAAAGCCAAGCTGGCCCAATGGAGGTAGACAGGATGACTCCATTGTATCCTGGGTGTCGTCCCGAGGATACACGTTTGAGTGTAACGCTCAAGGCTCTAGATATGAAGGCCGAACACAAATGGACCGATGTGAGCTTCAACACGAACATGGAATACTGGCACGACCGACTTCCTAAGGGGAACACATTGCCAACAAGTATCGAGGAGGCCAAGAAAATCGTGTGCCCTCTCGACCTACCACACATTAAATACCACGCATGCATCAATGATTGCGCACTTTATCGGAAGGAGTACGCGGATAAAACCACGAGTACCGGGAAATCCAAATTCATGGAACAATTCCTCAAATCTTAGGTGTTTTTCTAAACATGTAACTCAAATATCTTCCTTTATGATCGAATCATAAACTCTTTATTTTCTTGTTACAATGATTTTTCACTTCATCTTGAAAGTCTTTGAACAATTTTCAAATGTTTCATACTTCTTCCTTATAAAGTAAATATACAGATATATTCACTCAAATTTTCGAAGAAAGCATATGAAGTAAAAAGATCCATCGCATATGGCTACACGTAATGGACTATGCACATCAGCATGCACAATTTCCAATAAGCTAGTCATCCGTTCCTCTCTGGCCTATGGACGGAGTTTCAATTATCTCTAGGAAAGTCTCACTTGCATCAATTGATCAAAATCAAAGACTGCAAAAATCCATCAACATGGAGTTTCTTCATGTTTTCTTTCAAACATAATTTAAAGAACGATGTCACTTCATAAGTGATCTTTCAATCATTTGGCTTGCGAAATTTTAGCAATAGTGTTTATGGATGTGATTTCTCCAACTAGACTTGTAAAAGTTCATCCATCCTTTATGGAATACGGTAATTATTTAAACATCCATTGTTCTCATAATACCGGAACAAAATACAATTATTTAAACAAATCTTGAAGGCTAGGTTTGATGACAACGAAAAGCACAATAACACTTTATTTGTTTTCGATGAACATCATCACTTATTCTCTTGCTAGTTACAGAGGCCATTGCAGTTCATGAATTGCGTTGTCCTGTATGACACTTCATACCAACCAATTCGGTATCCTATACCGGTATCCAATACTTAAGAACCACATTGTTTAACAAGCAAGGAATACAACCATAACATGTATATCTTCCATATACCCAAGCTGGACATTTCCAACTTTTCCTTTTCTGCCAAATATTTTATAGATTCTCTTTCAGCAATTCCTTTTCCTTTTAAAAGAATCTATCAACATCAATTGTGGTGTCATTCACATGACACATAGTACAAAGCGTATATAGTCAAATACTAATACCTTTGGACTTGCACTTTGAAGTGGATCACCATCATCAAATGTTTGGTGTTCTTTCAAAAATCCATTCTTTAGTAATCTATTAGTGTAGTAAACATTTTACTTACATCTTCTATTCATCCTTATCATGACAACTTTCATGATCAAGCTACTATAGCCTATAAGGAAGAATCGCGAGTATAATATCAGTTCCCAACACCTTTTTGGTAGATTCGGATGCCTAGCATCTCCATCCTTCACAAATTCTCATACAATATGAGAACATGTATTTTTTCTAAATTATACTCTATCATAATGCAACCAAAAACATTGTTTCAGATATCACAATACCTTTCACACATGATGGTTTCTGAATCAATTTTCAGCTCCAATATAATCTTGATATTAAAACAACCTTTTAAATATCAATAATCATGGATGCAAATATGATACTTTAGATACTAACATTGGAATTCTTACTCTTGATTTAATACTGCTTATTAAACTTCATGGAGTAAATAGAGTTTGCTAAAAGTTTGCAATAGGACTTATAAACTTTAAATTGACATTCAAAACAATACGATACCAGTTCGTAAAGTAAATATCCAAAATTCTATAGTTCTATTATCTCAAATAAAAACTAAGCATAAGGTAGAAAACGAATGCCAATGACTACAACAAACTATGCAAATTCACTTGGATTTAATTTATGACAAATTTGGTTCGACTAATCCAAATTAGAAATGAACTCCCACTCAAAAACGACATCCCTCGTGCCTTTTTGGTGATTACATGAACCAAATCCACTACACCAAGTCCGATCATCACGTGAGTTGATGTAGCTTCAAAGGCGAGCATCTATATGGGCATCATATCAACTATATGACTCATGCTTAACATTTCGGTCCGTGTTCCGAGGCCATGTCTGTACATGCTAGGCTCGCCAAGTAAGAACCTTAGTACTCGCATGTGTAAAACTGTCTTACACCCGTTTGTATGAAAGCGTAGAGTCGAGTACACCCTATCATCACGTGATGTCTCGAAACACGATCCATAAAACGGTGCATACTTAAGGAAGAACACATTTTATCTTGATATTTAAATGAGGGATCATCTTATAATGCTACCAAAAGCGCCAAACTAGCAGTATAAGATGCTAACATCTAATGTGTAAAGTGAGATGATATGGTCCATGCATTTGATCTCTATCACTTGCATCATGGTATGATCTCTATCATTCCTTTGTGTGTAAGGCCAAGGTCTATAACTTACACGTTGAGTGTGTTGTAAGAGTATCTATCATACATCTACTTACAACAATACCATATCAATACACTAGCCCAACAACGATCTAAACTTGACGCCTCTAATTTATCAATTGCAAGTTTTACGTGGCTTAGGGCTTTCGGAGAAAGAACCGTTCTTACCTACGAACATGAAAGACAACAAGGATAACCAAGTTATTAGCAACTCGTTGTAAATCAGATATTGACTATAGTAGGAGAGACAGACACCCGCCAGCCACTTATGCAAAACTAGTTGCATGTCAGTCGTGGAACCGGCCTCATGTACGATGACATGTAAGGTTGGCCCGGGTCGCTTCATCCCACTATGCCACCAATATCCAAACACTACAACAGATCCTAGAATCGGTGACGAATTGCCTGGTGAAAAAATTTAGAACCGTCACCGAAAGTAACCATAGGTGACGGATTAGTTTTGGGCGTCACGTATGCTTGATAATGAGTGACGGTCGCGTTTCGCGTCACAGGAAACCGTCGCCGATTATCCGCACGACGGATTTTAGAGCGTCGTAGATTAAGCCGTCACCGATTGTTCGCGGGACCAACGAGTTAGAAATTGTGTTAAAAACGATAAAAGGGCAAGGATGGGTTTCGAACCGAGGACCTAGTACAAAGTAAAACGTTTCATTACCGCTGGGCTACCGTTCGGTTTTTGAATTGTTTGATTGGCCTACCATTTTGTAAACTCTATGTGCAGTACGTGGCATGTACAAACATGGATCGTTATAGTTAGGACTTGTGCGATCTTCCAAACAGTTTTCTTCTCTGTTCTTGCGAACGAGCGCCGTCAAGGGTATCCCTTGTCCAGGCGATCACGACATTCGCCGGCCCTTCATCTACAAGTCCCGGGGACTTGAGCCTACGCGATCACGACGATCGATCACGATCCCAGCTAGCGAGGCTTCGCGGCAGGCCGGCGCACGGCGATAGGAAGCACATGTGAGTTCCTTTGAGATCTGTTATGAAATTGATTTGGATTGGTGTTTATGTTACACATTGTGATTTATTTGGACTTTGGTAAACAATTTTCACATCGATTAGTACAAATTGAATGGCATCATGACTCGAGTGGAACACATTATATATATTATTGTAGGTGATGGATTGACAGTGGATTACTCATGGGCGCAAGTTCACCCCTTTTTACATACAAGGTGTCCGCGAGTTTATGGAGTTTGCATGCGCAAACTGCAACGAAGGTGCATCAATATTGTGCCCATGCCAAAAATGCCTTAATATTATGCAGCAGACTCAGGACATTGTTGAGTATCACTTACACGTCAATGGTATGGCCGTTTCGTACACAAAGTGGAGTAGTCATGGAGAAGATGATGGTCCTGATGAAAACTATGATCATAGTTTGTATCAAAGCGATGACGATGATGATTATGATGATGGAAATGAGAATCATAATGATCATGTTGACAAGATGTTAGATGAGCTGCATGATTCTGGTGACAGAGGCCCAAGTGACACTAATTTCTATGTGAACCTCATCGAAGAAGCTAAGAAAGAGCTTCACGAGGGATGCACCACTGAGAGAGGTTGTCATTCATTATGAAGATGCTTTACGTGAAATCATACAACCGGGTCACAAATAGATCTTTTGATCAATTTATGGCTGTCTTTTGTGCTGGTTTGCCAAAAGTGAATTTTCCCAAGTCCTATGCTAAAGCTAAGAGTGTTCTTTCTGAGGTTGGGCTTGGTTATGACACAATTCATGTTTGCAAGTATGACTGTGCTCTGTTTTGGGGAGACCATGCCAAAAAAACTCATTGTCCCGAGTGTGGATTTTCAAGGTGGAAAGACTCGGAAGCAAAGAGAAAGATTCCCCACAAGGTGCTTCGATACTTTCCTATAATCCCAAGGTTACAGAGATTTTTTGTTTCCAAGGAAGCGTCGATGAACACCAAGTGGCACAAGGTGAAGAGGGTTGCACAACCGGGTATTTTGAGGCACCCAGCTGATCATGAAGCATGGAAGCACTTTGACAAGGAGTTTGGATGGTTTGCTTCAGATGCCCGTAATATAAGGCTTGGTATTGTGACAGATGGATTCAACCCATACGGAAACATGAGTAGTTCATACAGTATGTGGCCAGTTTTTGTCATTCCATACAACTTCCCACCGTGGATGTGCGTGGATCAATCCAACTTCATGATGTCATTGCTAATCCCTGGAAAAATTCACCAGGAAAGGATTTTCATGTATTTATGCAGCCATTGATAAAAGATATGATGAAGCTATGGAGTGGCGTGGGCACATATGATGCGTGCACAGGTAGAGAGGTTCTGTTGCATGCTACATTTCTTTGGTCGATTCATGACTATCCTGGATATGCCACGATGTCTGGCCGTAGCACAAGAGGGTTTTTCGCATGTGCACACTGTGATAAGGATCCTTGCTACGAGTCTTTGCATAATAAAATTGGTTATATTGGTCATCGTCGATTTCTGCCTCACGATCACAAGTGGAGGAGTAGCAGAGCCTTCAATGGAAAACCTGAACCTAAGGATGCACCAACAAGTTTCACACTTGCAGAAAGAGAGGCGAGGGTACAGAGAGTTCAGGATTACGGGCCAGGGAAAAATCCATCAACTAGGAAGAGAAAGCGTGGCATGACTGGTGAGCCAACCTGGCACCTCAAGATCAACTTATATGATCTGCCATACTGGTCAAGATTGAAGTTTGTTCACAACCTAGATGTGATGCACATTGAGAAGAACATATTGGACAATATCCTTGGTACCCTTCTTGAGCTTGATGGAAAGAACAAGGACACTGTTGGTGGTAGAATGGATTTGGAGAAATTTAATGTCAGGAAGAAGTTCTGGATGAAACCTGAGGCCAAGGGTTTTTCAAAGGAGAAAGCACCGTGGATGCTTCAAAAGGAAGGCAAACAAAAATTGTGCAAGTACTTGGCCAACACTAGGTTCACAGATGGTTTTGCTGGAAACTTAGCAAGATGTGTGGACATCCCGGGGGGTAAAGTGTACGGTCTGAAGACACATGACTGCCACATACTTATGTAGCATGTGTTGCCAGCTGGTCTGAGAGGGATTGCATCAAAGGCGATGTATGAGACCATTGCTGAACTGGGAAACTTTTTCAGGGAGTTGTGTGCCAAAACTCTAAGAGCATCTGTGCTGCGTCGAATGAAGGTTGAAATTGTCATAATTCTCTGCAAGCTTGAGCTGCTATTTCCCCCATCATTCTTTGATGTGATGGTGCACCTGGCTATTCATCTACCTGATGAGGCACTTCAGAGGGGGCCTGTTCAATATGGTTGGATGTATCCAGTTGAAAGAAGGCTCGGGTACCTGGAATCAACTGTGCGTAGCAAATCAAGGCCTGAAGGTTCAATTGCTGAGGGATATATCATGGATGAGTGCTTGCATCATTGCTCTAAATTTTTTGGCGATGTCATAGAAACCAGACATAACAAGCCTGAGAGGAACCAAGATAAGAAACAAAGAGTTGATCCGCTAGAGTTTGATATTTTTTCAGATGGAGCTAGAGGTTTAGGACTATCCAAGTTGAAGTATTTTCCCAAAGAATTTGACAGTATGGTTTGGTATGTACTTCAGAACTGTGATGAGGCACAAAATTATATTCGGTAGGTCTATTTACCTTTTTATTAATCATTCAAAATTTTCAGTAGTATTTTGTGTTATAGCAGTACCATTAATAATTTGTTTTTGATTTTTAGGAATTTCCGACAACAACTACAGAACAGGGGTGTGAACAACATTGAGGCGGAACTAGAGAAAGAATTCCCTGCATGGTTTAAAAAACATGTCAGTAATTTGGATAATGCTCCAGAAGATTTAAAATCACTAGCACTTGGTCCAGATGCTCGTGTAGTTGTACACCCTATGTGCAATGTAAATGGCGCTAGGTTCCATTCTGTCAAGCGTGAGAAGAACATGAGGACTCAAAACTCAGGCATAATGACAAGGGGATCCGTTTTTGACGAACAAGATCAAGAATACTACGGTGTGATGAAGGAGGTTCTTGAGTTATAGTACCCGAGAAACAAGCACGGCGACAGATCCGTGTTCTTGTTCCGCTGTGATTGGTTTGATCTTGGAAGTAGGAAAACCACGGAGATGAAGGGTGATGGATACTTTAAAAGCATCAATACGTTTGTATTGTGGTACAAGAACGCCCCTTTCATATTAGCTCACCAAGCAGAAACTTGTTTTTACTTGGAAGACACAAAATTTGGTGATCCTTGGAAGGTGGTGCAAACTTTGAAGCACAGGAATGTATACGATGTTCCAGAAAAAGATGATGAAGGCAATGCAGGTGCATACCAGGAAGACCTAGGCTCGGAAGATCCCATTGTTCACCAAATTGAGGACGAGAAGATGAATATGTTGATGATCATGAAGACGACATGGCTAATCGCTCTGATGATGTGATATTTGTTGACTCTCAGACTGTTAGACAACTAGCAGGGAAAAATGGTGTAAACAATGATATGGACCTGAGCGACGAAGAACAAGAAGACTTCGAACCGGTTGTCGATGACTTTGGGAGGAGCATTTCAGATGTTGATAGTGATATTGACTAGTACCTTGTGAAAATGCGTTACTAAAATACTAGCACGCAGTTGTACTGTTTGATACTAGTTATGGGGACTATTGCATTCAATTCCCAGTAACCATGTTATACACAAAATTATTAATTACAATGATATATATGGTCGTACCTAAATGTTTTTGCTTGTTTTTGTCATACTTACTTCGAGCAGCCAAATAGATTTACTGGAGATAGATACTTCTTTACGTGACACAACCTACGCGACAGACATGTCCGTCTAGTAAGTTGTGCACGCATAAAATTTGTAGCTCATAAAATATTCATAGATACCGATGAAATGAACTCAATTAACACGATTTCACTATAATTGGTAGCAACGACATGCATAATATATTTCAGCTCATAAAAAATTTAATAGTACCATTACACTTAACCATGTCTTCAGACATACTAATGCCACATAATGAAAGGACCGTAAAATATTGTCTTAACATCTCATATTAGTAGGTCGACAAATGACCCATGACCATCATAGTAAAAATGATCAAGGCTACTAAAGTTCCACATTTGGAACATAGAAGACAAATAGGAAAGCCCCCTTACGTCCCACGTACATCATGAAAAACATCTTGTCTGCAATTCGCCGAAAATCCTCCTCCTGTGACATCACTTCCCTCCACCCAGCGCAGCATACTCGGCCATCCTCAGGAGAAATTGAGTACGACCCTTTGACCTTTGTGTATTTATCACACACAATTGTGATATCACCATATTCAGCCATGTCTTCAGGGGCAAGGCGTCGCGGGAGTTTCTGTTCTTGGTCCACATGCACAATGTGAACATTTGTTAATCAGAAATTACAGGCACAAGAAAGTAGATCACTCATACTTACCAGCTCTTTCTTCACGCAATTTGTCCAGCTTAATGTGTGGATCAGAGACTCATATTTTCCAACTTGATAAGGCCCAGCTCCATGTTCATCAACCAGCGTGTCAATGATGTCAACATTGCTGACCACTGACTCCATCATTCTCCAGTTAATTATGGTTCCTTCAGTGGCATGCATAGCGTCAAGTATGCCTTTCTTATCCTAGGTCAAATTGTAATATGCTGTACAAGTTCAAATACTTAATTAAATGAATATTACTGAATCAAAATTAAGATTAATGCATGGTAGGTACGTCAACATTGAGATTGTTTAGGAACAAGGAAAAAATATCGTGCTAAACACAAAGCAACTACTTCTTTTTTCATAAGGAAAAAACTAGAGACAATTCCATCGGTGACATTCTACACATTACAAAGTAGACTAGAAACCGAGCAAAATGGGTGAACCTAAATATTTTAGTGGATCTACATATATACATCCATTTTATACAAACTCGTAAACATTGTATATTTGTAAATGGAGGGAGTACTTCAAATAAGCAGTTACTTACATGGGTGGGTGATCGGTAGGTTGATCGACGTCACAGGGGTAGATGGACCTTGTGTGTCGGTAGAGAAGGCAAGCTCCGTTCCAACATCCAGATTGTAGACTCTAGCAAATTCTCTCCAATATTGGCCTTCAAGATATGTTCTGCCATCCTTGTTGATACAATCAACGTTGAATTCGAACCCTTCTTCCGTAACCACCTCGACCATAAAATCATTCTCGTGGTCGACAGAGTCGATGGCAAACTTCTTAAGGAAATTCGCTCTAGCATAGCAGGGTATTAACTGAAGAAAAATGGAACATGTTTACTACATGACAAACTAACAGATGCTATAATTCATGAAAAAAGGGTGGAACAGGAAAGACTGATGATAATACAAAAAATAAAACCAGTACCGTCATTTCTTCAAAATTCTCTACAAGGGTGAGAACGAAAAAGGACTTGATCTTGTCGCCCAGGCCGCACAGACCCTTGGTGTCAAAACACCAAGGACACTACGAATCAAAAAAAGAAAATTTAAAGATCATTGGCCGTACATTTTTGTCCAAATAGATCCAGTACATGCAAACTAGATAGGTTAGATTTTTACCGCAACGATCTTGCCCTTCGCCATCCCTCTCTCTCGACAGATCTGCGGCCTAGGCAAAGGTGGTTTAGATGGCGGCGCTGACTCCAACTATGCCTTTAGGGTTTGTTGGAGGGAGAGCGTATATTTATATATATACATATATATATATATATATATATATATATATATATATATATATATATGGTCCGACTATGCTTGCATGCCGGGCCTGGACCTAGTTGTAAGCTTAATTTATGGGCTCGACGTGATTAACTTTAGCCATTAGGCAAAACAAGGAAATATATTGATTACATTTAGTGCGCAGAGCAAGGAAATTGATTTGGTTTTATTGCTCTGACTTAGTCATCATAGTTAGGTCCTGTAAGATCCTCTAAAATAGAATCTTGAGACTAACAAGGAAATAATTAGCTATATTAATTAAATCCTTTACTTAGAATATTTTGCAAATTTTATGAAAAGTATTGAAAATAAGGAGTTTGCCTTTCATGTTTGTGGTTGTTTTTAGACATTCTGAAGGATCATCAGTATGTAAAGTACATAAGTTTCTGGTTTGAGATTGGTTTCAAAAACTGTTTGTAGTCCAAACTTACTTCAAACTTTCTTAGCTACAAAATAAAGCATCAAACCATCTAATTTAGTAAACAAATGCAGTGTGCATCAACATGAGAATTCAGATAACAAGTGCACCAGTAACGCAACAGAAAACTCCATACACATTAACATAGTCTTAAACAACTGGGTATGATTGCCCAGCTTCCACCATACATAATAAAAACTTAGTCTTCAAACAGCACGCAGTTTCTCTTCATCTCTAGGGGGACAACACAAACATAAACTAAACTTGTGGAAACAGAACATGAGGGCCAACAGTAGGACCGATAACCGGGATGAGGCCACCCTTGACGTACTTGTCGAGGAATCTGCCAAAGGCGGCATGCTTTGCCATGGTGTGGCCCTTGTGCTTCTGCCTGCTGCCTATGCCAACGCCATCCACGTGCTGGATCATGCTCTCTAAGTTCTTGGTGACGACCCTGCTGTAGAATGGGCAAGATAGCTCCCCGCAGCCGCGGAAAGGTATCTGGCCACTCACTAGCCGCTTAAGAACAAAGCGGCTCTTGCGGTCCCTGTCGTCCTTGTCGTGGCCCACGTCGTCAGAGTCTTCCTGTGAATTTTGAAATACGTAAGAAGTGAGATAAATAGGAGCACAACAATGATCAAACGAAATAAGGTGTAAAAAATTAACAATGCTGCCAAAATTATTCTAAATTGATGCGGTGATAGTACTAACATTTGATGAATCAAGGACAGTTTTGTGTTGCGGTGATAGTACTAACATTTGATGAATCGAGGATTGTGTGACCAATATTTGATGAATCGAGGATAGTTTTGTCTTATCATGTCTAGTGAGCGCTGAAACGCCTGAGCGTTCATTTCTATCTGCTTCAAAGTCCATAATGGATAATTTATTAAAGAACAATATTCTTTGGGGACATAATTCAAGGCATGTGAACTTTAGTGGCAAATAACCAATTTTGCCTAAATAAATTCTTGCAATCATAATCACTAGAATGAAAGAAGACTCGGATGAATTTAAGTTTCAAACGCATTGATCATTACACATTAAATTCCATTCATCAGATCAATCATTTCTTCCCAAATAAAATTCTTGTTATCATAATCTCTACAATCAAATTAGACTCAGATGAATTTAAGGCACTTAATGATGAATCATTTACAAGTTAACTACCTTAACACATTCAGAAAGTTATCTGATAACTATGAACCAATAGATATCATATGAGCAATCATAATAAGTAGAATTAAAGAAGGCTTGGATGAATTTAAGTTTTAAACGCATTGATCGTTACACTAAACAGGATACTGATTCAAACACACTATGGAATCATCACATTAATAAGCAGCAAATTTAGATAATGGTAATTATGAATTCCATGCATCAGATCAATCCTTTATTCCCAAACAAAATTCTTGCTATCATAATCTCTACAATCAAATTAGACTCAAATAAATTTAAGTCGCTTGTGTTGATCAATCATGTGCAAGGTAACTACCTTAACACATTCAGAATGTAATCTGATAACTATTAACTGATAGATATCATATGAGCAATCATAATCACTAGAATGAAATAAGACTTGGATGAATTTAAGTTTCAAACGCATTGATCATTTACACTTAACAGGATACTAATTGATACACACTATGGAATCAACACATTAATAAGCAGCACATTAAGAAAATGGCAAATTAAGAATACTATATGGCAGATCAAATCAAAGTCAACTACAAAGGAACCGTACGAACCCTAGAATCAAGAATATCTAGAAGACCACCTAGACAGCACAAATCAATCTACTCTATGAATAAACCCTATGTGAACAGTAAGATGAAAAGAGGAGATCGAATAGAACAGCTCAGAACCTCGGTGCCGTCGTCGGAGGCCTCCTCCTTGAACGGTACATCTTCTTTGTGGGCTTGTTCATAGAGGTACTCGATGGAGTCAGGGTCTTCGCCGTCGTAGTACTCATCGTCCGGCACGACGATGACCTGGCGGCCTGCATGCGGGTTCTATAGATCTGCCGTGGGAGCCACGACGTCCTCCTTCTCATCATCGACGGTGACCACGACCGATATGGCGGAGTCTGCAACGGTCACGGCGCGCGGACGAGCGGCTGGTGCTCCCGAAGAAGACTCCTCGCCCGCCACCGCGGCGACGACCGCGGGAGCATTGCCAGAGCCGCCGACCGCCTTTGACTCTGGCTCGTCTTCGCGAGGGCGCTGCATCTTGCAGATTCACTAAGGGATGAGATTGGTGGTGCGGTGGTGGGAGCGGATTGGGGTTTTTGGCAGATTGGGGAAGAAGTGGACGATGGTGGGAGAGACGATGAGACCAATGTGTTATATAGATGCTGGCGGTTTGGTTTCCTCTGGTGCACGCGTGGGTGTGGAATCGTGTAGGCCTGCATGTAGTCCACTTTCCCATTGCTTTCACATTGGACCCACGCATGACATTTGGGAGAGTGGCGCGTTGCAGCGGAAATCTCTACAAATTCTATATTATATAAATTGTTAAAAAAATCTATATTATATAAGTAAAAAAAGTATACTGTGTATAAAACAATAAGTTTTCTAAAAGATTTTATAGATATATATTGAATTTGTTCAAATTAGTTAAAATCCTAAATTAAATTGGAACCAATCTCGGTCAAACTGGAACACACAGATGCCAATGGGTCATGAGTGTAACTGGACCCACATGTGTCATCAGGGTTAACTTTTGCCCAATCTTAGTCAACATAGAACCCACAGACGCCATTGGGCCCACTTGCACCAATGCTAGTGTAAGTGGACCCACGTGTGTCATCAGGTCAAATTTTGTCCAATCTCAGTCAAACTGGACCCACAGTTGCCATTGGTACCCGCATGCACCGATGCTAGTGTAACTGGACCCACATGTGTCATCAGGTCAACTTAAGCCCAATCTTAGTCAAACTGGACCCACAGATGCTATTGGGAACACTTGCACCAATGCCGGTGTTAGTGGACCCATGTGTATCATCAGGGTCAACTTAAGCCCAACCTTAGTCAAACTGGACCCACAGATGCCATAGGGTCCCACATGCACCGCTGCTAGCTATGTGAGCCCACATGTGTCATCAGGGTCAACTTAAGCCCAATCTTAGTCAAACTGGACCCACAGATGCCATAGGGTCCCACATCCACCGTTACTAGCTATGTGGGCCCACATGTGTCATCAGGGTCAGCTTAAGCCCAATCTTAGTCAAACTGGACCCACATATGCCATTGGGCCCACATGCACCAATGCTAGTGTATGTGGACCCACGTGTGTCATCAGGGTCAACTTAAGCCCAATCTTAGTCAAACTGGACCCACGTGTGTCATCAGGGTCAACTTAAGCCCAATATTAGTCAAAGTGGACCCACAGATGCCATAGGGTCCCACATGCACCGCCGCTAGCTATGTGGGCCCACATTTGTCATCAGGGTCAACTTAAGCCCAATCTTAGTCAAACTGGACCCACACATGCCATAGGGTCCCACATGCACCGATGCTAGCTATGTGGGCCCACATGTGTCATCAGGGTCAACTTAAGCCCAATCTTAGTCAAACTGGACCCACAGGTGCCATAGGGTCCCACATGCACCAATGTTAGCTAAGTGGACCCACATGTGTCATCAAGGTCAACTTTTGCGGCGATATGAGTCAACATAGAACCCATAGATGCCATTGGGCCCACATGCACCAATGCTAGTGTATGTGGACCCATTTGTGTCATCAGGGTCAAGTTAAGCCCAATCTTAGTCAAATTGGGCCCACGTGTGTCATCAGGGTCAACTTAAGCCCAATCTTAGTCAAACTGGACCCACAGATGCCATAGGGTCCCACATGCACCGCTGCTAGCTATGTGGGCCCACATGTGTCATCAGGGTCAACTTAAGCCCAACCTTAGTCAAACTGGACCCACAGATGCCATAGGGTCCCACATGCACCGCTGCTAGCTATGCGGGCCCACATGTGTCATCAGGGTCAACTTAAGCCCAATCTTAGTCAAACTGGACCCACAGATGCCATAGGGTCCCACATGCACCGCTGCTAGCTATGTGGGCCCACATGTGTCATCAGGGTCAACTTAAGCCCAATCTTAGTCAAACTGGACCGACATATGCTATTGGGCCCACTTGCACCAATGCTTATGTATGTGGACCCACGTGAGTCATGGTACATTCTATGTGGAAGCTCATATGCGGGATTGTTATTTTGATGAGAATGAAATGTTTCAAGTTTAAAATTTTTCTTGTCAACTAGTTCACGTAAAATTTATCAGTGTGTAGGTTTTCAATTTTTATGAGATATTTTGAATTAGTTATGCACTGTACAAGCTTTGGTCAAACTTGAGTTGAAAGTTGTAGGAAAGCCGTGGGTTCAATTTTTGAAATTAAGTTGCAACCACGACCAGAGGATTGGTGAAAGCCCCGTGCGTTCAATTGTTGAAAGTTTGCAGCCACGACTGGACCACACCACACCTACACGCGTCGCATCGTAACAAAACTGATCCCACTGCTGCACCGCAATAACCGCATCGCATGCACCACACCTAAACACGTCGCACCGTAACAAATTAAAACTTACCCCACTGCACCGCAATAACCGCATCGCACCACTCCTAAATGCATCGCACCGTAACAAAACTGACCGCACTGCACCGCACTAACCGCATCGCACCGTAACGGGTCGACTACATCGATGTACGGGCCCTCCGCCTCGACTCCACCGCCGCCGTAACACCACAATAACCGCAACGCGTCCGCTTCTCGTCTGTTCTTCTTCCTCTCGCGTCTTCCTCCTCCACACGACAGGGAACTCCGCATCCATGGATCCCTATGGAGACATCCTCGATGATGGGAAAACCACGGTTGACATCTAGCCCATCTGTGCCTATGGCACGAAGATTATGGAGGTGGTGTACACCAACGATGTGAACTACTTGAATCACATGCTGGAGAAGTTCGAGCAATTGCTCGAGAAAGAGACTTACAAGTTCCTCGGACTCGACCTCGAGTACACAAGGAATAGGCAGGACGAAGCTCCGTCACAAAAGCTCGCCGTCGTCCAGATCGCCCTGAAGGAGACTGTCCTCGTGTTCCACTACTGCAGGTAATATACGTACTAAGGATGGGCATTTCTATTTCAGGCCTCCTTTGATTCAAATGATTTCCTATGGGTTTGTACATGATTCAATCCCTATGTTTTTTCCATCAGCACATGTTTGTTTCATAGGATTGTACCCTGTACGAACGTTTTCACACCAGGCCTCCTTTGATGCAGGGCTTGTTTGATTCAAAGGAATCTCATATGAATTTTGGAGGATTTTGATCCTTAGAAATTTTTCCTATGTGCATTGTTTAATTCCTATAGGTTTAAGTCCTTGTGGATTTTGTTAGATCAAGTATTATGCATGATCTATGGGCGTTGTACGTGGCCTAATAGCACGGTTTCGCAATTTTCTTGGTCAACGTTTTCATCAAATAATTGTACACCATCCAAATTATTGTCATGTCCTAGTTTGCATCTATACTGCAGGAGAAGGGAGCCTTGTCCAAAACTGGTTATGTGCATATTTTTATTTTCCATTTGAGATCATGTATAATTAGCCAATGCAAATACATTGCTTGCACTCGTTTATTTCAAATACTTAGACATGTTAGTTCAAGTATTATGCATGATCTGTGGGTGTTGTACATGGCCTAATGGTACGGTTATGCAAATTACCTTGTTTAACATTATCATCAAATAATTGTACATCATCCAAATTATTTTCATGTCTTAATTTGCATTTATACTGCAGGAGAAGGGAGCCTTGTCCGAAACTGGCAGAGTTCCTTCAGGAAAAGGGGATCACTTTCGCTAGGGTGGACATCAGGAGTGATAAAGAGAAGCTTGCACATGAGGATATCACCATTCCAGAACAGTACCACATCGACATCCAAGACATGTTTAAGACCAAAGAATGGTTCCATTGGAATCAGCCATATGACAGGGACGGGATGTTATCTCTAGTAGTGATCATCATTGACAGAGATCTCGGGAATTGCAAGGCACTCCCGGACGATGGCCACGAAGTATGGGAGAACAAGCCACTTTCCGCGATGAACCTAGAGTATGCAGCAAGAGACGGGTATGTTGCCTACGAGCTATATCGTAGGCTCATTACCACAAGGGACGGGCTAGACCGGGGGACTTGCAAGGCTGCAATTAATGCAGCAGAAAAGGCGGCAGCAGCTAAGGCCGAGGCGGCAAAAGCTGCGGCCGAGGCGACAGCTGCTGCAGACTAGAGTGATGCAGATGACGAGCAGGATGATGCAACGCAGCAGGCTGAAAGGGAACATGCGAGGGCGATCTGGGAAGTGCAGCAGGCGGTCTGGGGAGCGGAAGAGGCAGATGGAGAGGTGGTGCATGTCACCAAACGCTCACGGGAAGCGGGCGAAGATGACTAGGACGGCGATCAGAACGACACCACTGGCTGGGGCAACACCACCACCGCTGGCTGGGGCGACACCACCACCACTGCCTGGGGCGACAAAGCCACCGACCCCACCGCCTCCAACGCCATCGGCTGGAATTAATGCACGTTACTAGACTATAGCCAGTTATATTCGTGATGTTGTATGTTGTTTATGTAGTACAAATCGCTAAATGGGCATAGCGCGCTATAGCTCCGCTATAGCTTTTGATAGCTTTTAAAATCGGCGCCGCTAAATCAAATAGCCCGCTATTTTAAACATTGATAAGTGGGTCCCACATGCACCAATGTTAGTATAAGTGTGTCCAACATGCACCAATGTTAGTACAAATAATAGTTTACCTAATTGGGGAAAAAATCTATCCCTGCAGATATCCTAGCCCCTTCTCGTACTTTCCCCAAACTGCTCCTCTCCATCCGCATCTTCGCATCGCCGCCGCATCTCCGCACCGCCGTGGCCGTCTGCATCGCCTCCGTCAGGATCGTCCAGCCACCGACGACCGTATTTCTGCAACCCCGCCACCGCGCTTCTCCACAGCCACGCCGCCACGCATCTCCGCAACGCATCCGCCGCCCGTAATGACGTGCACGTCCACATTGACTCCAGCCACACCTCCGCGACGCCGGCCCGTGGGCGTTGACCGCATGTCCGCAACCTTGCTGCGCGCTGAAGGTGAGCCCAATCATGTTGGATTTACTTGTGCTGCCCACTGAAATCATGTCTGCATTGTTTGTCCAGTAGGGTTTTCCACGAGCTATGTGCTGAAGCTAGATTTCCCATGAAAATACACTAGTGTACCTACTGGAATAATTACTGCACATTACAATCCCATGAATCAAACACTACTGGAAGGAAACATTGCATAAGGTCTGAACTCTACAATGCATGTGTAGGAAAATATATTAGGGCTCGTTTGGCTCCTATGCATTCATTTCATTTGGTTGAAATGAAATGAAATCCCCATGTCACTTCATTTGGATGGAATTTAAATTCCTTAATGAATTTTTATGTTTGGCTGCCACCTGGAATTCTGAAATGAAATGATTTACAACTTCTGTTTGGCTGCCATTTTAAGCCAATTATGAAATCAACAACACATTTGGCTTCAAAATTCAATTACATAATGTAAATAAAATATGATATTTTCAAAATAAAAATCAACTACAACATGAATAAAGATCAATGTATCCACAAATACACTTGTCTGCTCATTATATCAACACAGCTTGATCAATGATGTTGTCATTGTTAGCGTTCTCGTCCGCCATTTCCGCACGGCTTTCAGCTGCAGTCCTAGCTCCCGCTCAGTAGCTCGACCCCTTGAGTAAAGTGTGCTAATTATATCCCAATACTTGATAACCTTGTACTTATAGGAAGTTGCATCGTTGTGTGCCTACAAATAAGAGAAACTTGAACATGTTAGAACATGTGCCACTTCTTGAAAATCTTAGCCAAGGGTGAGCAACAGATAACACTTGTGAATAAATGTTTTCATAATAGGTAGGAATACACTATAGCTATAACTTAGCACATCAGGCATGAAAAAGTAAATCTAATGTACAATACTGACAAGCCAGAGATTCAAAGTGAAGTTTGGTGGTGGTCCATTTCCTTGGTGCACAATAATGCATCATTCTGCCATGACCAAGATGACCAGATCACATTCATTCTCTCCATCAAACATAACAAGTTTAGCTAGCTACATCTTGATATGAAAAATGGAACTTGTTTGGACACACACATATATAGATGATAAATTATTTAGGCATGACATGTCTTAAGAAATTGTCGATGCCGGAATTATGGATGGATGTTCATGTGTAGAAAATACCACCTGGCTGTTTTCCTTATTGCAAGGAAACAACTCGCAGTAAGCAAGGTACAGAGCATGAATGACAATGAACTAGAAACACATGCCTAGAAAGTACAACCACATGATGCATAGAGGGACAGTTTTGGGGTCGGCTGTACCACATGCAACCACAACATCGAAAATGGAAGAACCTACACTAACTTGCCATCTCTGATGTGCTAAATCGCTGAAGCATTATATTCTCGTGACTAAAACAGAACATAATTACTAGCTATGATCTGTTTCTATAAGAAATAGGCCTAAACTTCCTAGTCTCCCAAAAAAGACCGGCCATCTAGCTACTATATATGGGAAGAACTAATGTAGTACTTACGATGTTTCTAAAATCCAACACAGCAAAGGTAGTTCTTAGAGAACTTATATCTGACAGAATAGGAGTCTGGAGCTTTCCTATGCTATGACTAGTGCTTGTAGCATTGAAATAACTTGCAAGTAGTTGCAGAAACAATATTTGTATTGTTGTGATGAAATACGTTGTTGTGACGCTGTAATACCTATAATGTGTTTCCTACACTTTTACCATTTGTTAATGTGTGCTAAATTTGTATGCGCAGCCCATTCTTTAACATGGCAGGAGCATCTTCGCAGAAGCGTGATCTCGGACCACTCATCGCCCAAAGATGCCGGGTTACTGAGAGTGAGCAAGAGCATCTGCTGGAACTTCAATCGAACATGGGCAAAATTGTCGGGTTGCCATTCGTAACCCGCTTGACCAAAATGAATCTTAAGCTGTACCACATGGTACATTCATATAACTTTCTGTTAATTCTTTTTTGTTGCCATGCGTGTATGCAATTTGTCTATGTGGTTTATGACATCGACTTACTAACTTATATATCTTGTTTTGTATTGATCACAAATTGCCTAAGAAGGTTGTTAATGCTCTACAAATCTGTGAGGGAGGCTCAACTGGAGTGTGTCTTCCTAAAGAGGAGATCACCCCCATCGACTTCAAGATAGAAAAGGATGATCACCTCTTCTTCGATCTAGATGGGTGGAAGTGTTTCGTACAGAGCACAGATCTAGAAGAGGGACAAGCTGTTCTCATATACTCGAAGAAAGCGCATTGAGAAGGGTGGCGTAACCGAGAGTCGTTTCTTCTTGCTATTTAGAAGAATAAATGATTTGTCGCCTACGCCGGTGTCCATGCTCAGGGGTGCCAAGGCGACGGCGGGCAGGGGACGTGAAGGACAGACGCGTACGCTGGCAACGTGCGTTGTCAAGAAGAGGCGCCGTCGTATGGGCAGGGGCAGCGGCAAGGGCAGGGCCACTTCTCTGTCGCCATCACCATCGCCGTCGCCGTCGCCGTCACTGTCGCCGTCGCCGTCACTGTCACCGTCGCCGTCATTGTCTCCACCACCCCATCTGCCGCTGTATCCGAACCCCGACTTTATGTTCATCCGCATCCTTCACGAGGACAAGTGGGATAAGCTCTCCCTCTGCCATGCTTTCAAAGATTACATCAGCGGCGACCAACCCAACACTATGCGCGTCCGGGAGCGTAACAACAGGCTAATCTTCGATGTGGAGATGTATTTCGATCATCGAGACGGCCGCTTGTACCTTCGCAGGGGCTGGCCCAAGTTCGTCAAGTGCTACACTATTTCACTAGCCAACATCCTGGCGTTCGACTACTATGCTGGCAACAGGGAGCTGGTCGTCACAATCTACGGCGGTAGGCTCTCCCGCCGGGAGTATGCCACCAGCAGCGATGATGACAACGACGATGATGGTAGTGGCGATGACAGGGACACACAGACCATGCCCGTCAAGGAGGAGGAGATGTCAGAGGGCTAGTACGGACGTCCAGACCGTGTCCTGACCCTGTCAGATTTCCATGTCTGCCTCTTCCTAGACTAGGAAGAGGATCTAGGATTAAACTTACCCTGATGCACTCTGTTTAAGTTTTCCTGATACACTATGCTTAAGTCTAATATGTAAGACTGAAAATGCTTTTTCTACCCTATTGCATGTGCATCAGGGTGTGACCAAGCAGATCCGCCCCTGTTCCTAGTTGCAAAACTATTTGCTGAGTTTCTAGGTGTAAAGTCTAATGAGATCACCTACCTTTTGGTGGATGTTAGAAAACTTTGCTGGCTACATATCTAATATGTGAAATAATTCTGCTCTTCTGTTTGTTTTTCGAATCAATGAGGTGTACTTGTTTAAGTGATATTGTGCTTCAGCTTTGAAGTTGGAGTTGTGGAATGAAGGAAACTAATGGTATTGTTTGCTCAGTAATCCAACTGTTGTACGTGAATGAACATATTTTGTTTTCCTTTTCATATATAAACAAATGACTTATTCAAATAATTTAATATGGTTCATGTCCAAATAAATTTATAGTACAATGAATTAGAGATAATCCTGGCTTGTAAACCATATTACAAATTCCGCACGGGAGGTCTAAGTAGTGGCAAAACCTAAACCGTTGCATGTGTTACAATTTATTTAATTACAATATGTAATTAGAGATAATCCCCGCTTGTAAACCTCCTGTTCCATTCCCTCTGTTTTTTCCAATCAAATTTACAATGAATGGTTTTCGTTCCCTCCACTTGTGTACCGAAAAATTTCGTTCCCACCTCTTTTGTTTTCCACCCGCCCGCCCATTTTGGTGCTAACAATTTGCCGCCCCCACGACACTTTAAAAACGGCATGTCCCCACCTCCCGCATACCCATCCCCTAATTCCGTTCCTTGTTCACCGCCCACCTAGAACCCCATCGCCACTTTCCTCGACCCCAGATCCGTCAAGCAAGGCGTTGGTTGCCGGCGGATTTCCCCTCTGCGGCGGGCGACATGTCCGGCAGTCTTCGAAGCGGCACACCACGCTGGAATGTGCTACCACCGATGCCGAAGCAAAAGCGTAAACGCCCAGGTCATTTTTCTGCCGCCCTAGGTCTATGCCTCTTTCTAGATCAGTCAAGCATGAGTTCTAGTAGATCAACATGTGTAGATCGTTGTTCAAGATGCTGCAGCTTATGTGCAAGATCTAGGTTTTAGATCATAGACATGGTTCGAGATGCCTAGCACGTATTGAATGTGACACCCTATGATCCGAATCCTTCGACAATGTGCTTGTCTTGGGTTTTAATTTCATAGATCATGGTTCCAGATGCCATGAATGTGTTGAGCATGACACCCTATGATCCGATCTTATAAGTATGTGTTAGATTTAGGTTTCTGTTCCTACATAATGGTTCAGGTAATAGGGCACAACTTGTTGGATAAACCCTGTTGCTTGGCGTCTTAACTGACGCAACTGAACAACTTGATACCTAATACACTGAACCTGACACTTAACTAAACTTGTTGAAAGTAGGGTTTAGACAGTTAACTGAATGATGATACGAGATTTGGAGGCAATAGAATAATGTTTTGTGAGCATGCTAATTTTATAGTATGGATCACATAATTTTTGCTTTAATGATCTTCTCTACTCTGTTTGTACTAATGAGTATGATCATGACTTGCCTTTGCTTGATTGTTTTCAGTTACTCAAGTCAAAACAGCAGACGCATATCAAAATGTTAGGAAACAAGTGATGGAGGAGAACGTGTCTCGTATGTCTGAAGCACTGAAGCAGAATGCTATTGAACATGGCAAGCCAATGGAGGATTTCACGGCGATGGCGCGTGAATTTGTGTTTGGTACTGCTAAGAAACTGGTGGCAGTGACAACACGGAAAGAGGCACAGCCGCAGGAGAAGGATATCACCGAGGACCCTAATTATGAACCTGATCCTACCGACGAGCCCACTGATGATGATGTGTTTGTTCCGGATGAAGAGGACCATGATGTTGTTAAATCTTCCTCTAAGGTGAAGAAATGCAGCATTCTCCTGCCTTCACATGTAGGATATGTACAGATTGCTTTAATATTTATGGCTTGATCTATTAAAATGCAGGTAACAAAAGGTTCTACAAAAGAAAAGAAGCAGAAGCGCTCAAAAACCTTTGTGCCTCCAAATGTTGTAACAAGGTCAGCAGCAAATGCAGAGACTCAAGATGATGGTGAAACAGAGACCCCTACCTAGAAAGCAGGGGAAGGGGGTACTAATGGAAATGAATCCTCGCCCATGCTAATTCAAACCTCTAGAGGCAGCAACTCACCTAAGGAGAATGTACTTGTCCGTAGCGAACGGGGAGGTATTGACAGCACGTCTTACAAATTATGCACTGGTTTAGTTGCAAAATTTTCAATTGAAGTCTTGACTCTCGTTTTGTCACTGGTTTCAGTTGCAATTGTAGACACAGGTGCTCTAAAGGAAAAGCGTAATGTACGCAAACCTACTATGGGGCATGGGGTACACGAGTGGTCTAGAAGGAATGGAGGGGCTAAGATGCAGATCAACTTCACTCCTGGCATGAGGAGACCCACTGATCCTGTGCAAGAAGCAAAACTGAGTTCAGAGTGTGGCATTCACATACGCAGCAAGGTGCCACTGGCAACCCACTAGAAGCAGTATGGTGACAAGGAAGGTCGTCTGAAAGATACTATTCCGGAAACCATTAAGTCTATAACTGTAAGTCCGTTAACCTCTTATTCATTTTCCATATAAAATGTCTCATTGGTGGATGATTTTTTAACAATTTTGTCATTCGATGCTGATATGAATTTGTGTTCCATGTTATCTGCAGGGAAAATTTGCAATGGACAACAATGGTGACCTTGGCAAAGACATTTGCACCGACATTTTACAGAAAGGTATTCGCCAACAACGTTGGAGGCTGAAAAAGGTCTATTGGAAAGATGTTAAAGATCTAACCCGCGAGCAAGCTTTATTGTTGAAACCAAAAGAGGTAGACGAGGAAAGCTGGGCAGAGCTTCTTGATATATGGCATGATGAACACTACAAGGTACACGATTTCTGTTGTTTCAGCTACATCTATCGCATACATACTACTATACTGTGGAATACTAAATTCATGCATCTGTACATAGGCAATCTGCGAGAGTAACAAGAAGAACAGAGATTGTGTGACGAAGAAGCACACCACTGGCTCAAGAAGCTTTGTTGCACATTACCATGCACTTGTGAGTATTCGAACTCTTCAGATGCAACACTACTTTTTGTGAACATGCCATACACACTTATAATTCATCGTGTCATAATTCTTGTAGAAATCTCAGAAGATCGAGGACGTCGATACCTCCCCGATTGCTTTCTTTAAAGCAAGCCACACTAATAAGGATGGTATGATGTCCCAGAAATCAGCAGAAGCTTATGTAAGTAAATTATTTTATGTGCTACGCATTTCTCATTAGTTTGTCTAATTATTTGATTTCTTCTAACTCTGGACTTGGTATTTTTTTATCCTATTGTAGACTAAGATGGTGCTTCAGAAAATGGGACCACACCCAGAAGATTGGATTCCCAAAACTGATCTGGAGATTGTTGAAGAAGTCTTGAGAGACTAGAACAATTCAAGATCAATTACTTTCCTTTCCCGCATCGGAGTTTCATCTGCTTCCAAGAGGTCTAGCGTCTCAGCTGGGCGCATCCGTGATTTAGAAGAAAAGTTATCAAGTCAGGAGCAAGATTCGTTGAATGCAGCTGAAAGGGTTCAACGCGAGATGGAGGAACGGATGCAAGAGCAGGAAAGGAGATTTGAAGAGATGAGAAAGAAGTAGGATGATGAACTTGAAGCAGTGAAAAAGTCCAGCGAAGCGAATCGTCTGGCATTTGAGAAGAGGCAGAAGGAAATGGATGGCATGCTTAGTTACCTGTTGAGGATGTCGCAGAACTCCCAATCCCAGTCCCCGTGACTTGGGCCAAAAATCTCTGCGCGCTAATGGGCCGGGTGGGCCGAAACATTGTTTTTTATTCCTTTAGTCACTCGAGTTTGATACAGCAGTTTCAGTCTACCAGAATTTTAAAGTTTGCGTGTGATACAATTCATATTTATAAATTTTCTGCCATTTCAAATATTTGCTTCCATTTAATTTTGTTTTGTAATTTGCGTGGAATTTCAATTTTTAATCAAATTTTGTCCGTGCAAAAAAATTGGTGACGGCGTCACATTCCTCCCGGCCCACAAGGCAGTTCCGAATGGGCCGGCCCAAAAAATGACACGTCATCATCATGGGCCCCACATGCAGACGCCACGTCATCGTTGACGGCCCCACCTACATGCTGCCACGTCATCGTCGATGGACCCACCTGCCAGCTGCCACGTCATATCCGCGGGCCCCACACGAAGGTGACACGTCATCACATTGGCCCCACCTGTCAGATGCCACGTCATCGTGGTGGGACCCACCTGCCAGCTGCCACGTCATCATCATCGGACCCACCTGCCAGCTGCCACGTCAGCATCGTCGGACCCACCTGCTAGCTTCCACGTCAACATCGTTAGACCCACCTGCCAGCTGCCGCGTCATCATCGTTAGACCCACGTGCCAGCTGCCACGTCCGCATCGTCAGACCCACCTGTCAGATGCCACGTCATCGTGGTGGGACCCCCGTGCCAGCTGCCACGTCAGCATTGCAGGTCCCACCTGCCAGAATCCTCGTGACGCCATAAATCTTCCGTGACGGCATATTTCGTCAACGAATATGCTAAACGGTGACAGATTTTCCTATTTTAGGTGACGTAGAAGGTCCGTCATG
Source organism: Avena eriantha (assembly GCA_910589775.1). NCBI lineage: Eukaryota > Viridiplantae > Streptophyta > Magnoliopsida > Poales > Poaceae > Avena > Avena eriantha. The sequence continues at coordinate 5,857,670 of OU342741.1, read as the reverse complement.
GATAACCTATCTTAGGTGACGCCGTAAGGACCGTCACCGAAGCTCAATCTTGCGTGACGAAAATTTGTATTCCGTCACTATAAAAGAATCTGTGACGGAGCTTCCGTGACGACCCTGGTGACGCCACGTTTTCGTCTCGAGGGAGTACTTAGTGACAGAAATGGCATTTTCGGTGACGAAAGTGATTTGTCACAAAAACTCTTTTCTCTTGTAGTGAAAATACATAGAAGATGCAATAACATGATCATCATCGCCCACATATAAACATATGTGTACTACCCGTGCAAAACACCTACGCATAGATCAGGCTCTGATACCACAGTTGGGTCCGCAACATAGAAAACAAAAAATTTCCTACGATGTGAACTACACGCCAAGATCTATCTACTAGGTACAAAGCAACGGGTGGACATACATCCAACGAGAACTTACCCTCAAAGACAACGAGTTTTGTAAAGAGTAGGAACTCGTGGTTGATGTAGTCGTACACTTGCCGATCTCAAGATCGTGAGGAAGTCCAGCAGGTCCGGCTCCAGCACGTCCATCAGATCCAGCAGCACCAAGTCCAACACCGCAAAGCAGCGGTGCATTCGTGATCGCACACACATCCGGTACCCCGACAACCTCCGTCCCTCGCTCCAGCAAAGCAACGGAGGCAGCAATTCCTTTCCAGATAAAGCCACCGGGAACATGTATCTCGCTAATCCGAGACCATGGGGGAATAATACTAAGGGGGAGAGAGATCCTTCACAAGGAGGTGTGTATGAGAAGTGAGGAGAGGGTGGCCTTTTATAGGAGGAGGAGGGTGCCCCTCCTTCATGGCCGGCGCATGGAGGAGGTGACCGTTCACCTCCTCAATTCATGTGGTGGTAACTCCTCCACATTAAAATGCCCCTTCACATTCTCTTTTAAAGTCTCCACTTTAAATGCATTAAATTTCTCCAAATTTAATGCTCTCTCATTTAATAAAACTCTTTTATTATTTTTATTCAGAATTTTGTTAATTACTTTAGTTAACAAACATTCACATAAAACCCCCTGCAACATTTCAATATTACATGTAGAACCAATTTCAGCAATTTCACCCGAAATAATTTTGGTGTCTATTGAAATAATTCCAGCGCTTTCTTAAATCTTTATCTGAAACATATTTGCTCCAAATGGTGTCGGTATCCCTTAAGTGTGTCACCCTACGGTTCGCGAATAATGCAGACATGATCGAGACCCCTCTTAGATCAATAATCAGAAGCGGGACCTGGAGATCCATACTGACTCCTACACATTCAACGATGACTTCTGTGATCGTGAGAACCTTTAACGCTAGTAACTAAATCCCTTTGTCTCGCGATATATTACATGTCTGAGATTCTATCATTGGTATCTCCATACCTAGTTTGATCTCGTTACCAACATGCACTCTTTTCTCGTTCCCGTGATATAACATTCTAGTGAGCACATCACTTGCTTGCAAGCTATCTTAATGTGATATCACCGAGAGGGCCCAGAGTATATCTATCCGTCATCGAGATTGACAAATTCCACTCTTGATCCATGAGCCTAAACATAACACCTTCGTAGCACTGAACCCACCTTTATAGTCACCCTGTTACGGTGTGACGTTTGATGTTATCAAGATACTCTTCCGGTGTTAGCAATTAACATGATCTCATGGTCTAAGGACTAAGATTACTTCGTATGATGTTATAGCAATATAAACATAATGACTTGATCGTAATGCTATACTTCGGATGAATGTTCATCACATCATTCCACCAATGGTGTGACCTTGTTATTAACAACATCCAATGTCCATGATCAGGAAACCTTGATCATCTTGTTAATCAACAAGCTAGTCTATAAGAAAGGCATAACTAGGAACCCTTTTTGTTTATTAAACACACATGTATTGATGTTTCTGATCAATACAATTCTAGCATGCAAAATAAAGATTTATCATAAACATGGAATAAGATAATAACCACTTTATTATTGTCTCTCGGGCATATTCCCTTCATGCACTTGGGAGGTGATTGCGCCATCGGGGTGGGGTGGGGGTGGGGGAAGCAAGCGGCATCCGCGCGCAAGGCAGGGGGTTGCCGGCGACAGCCGCGCGCGGGGGCGGAGTAGAAGCTGGTGGCGCAGGGGCGGAGATGGCCGATGACGCACGGGGCGAAGAGGTTGCAGGCGACACACAGGGGTAGGAGATGTGGACAGTGGCGCGTGGGGGAGGAGAGGTGGCCACCGATGCACGGGGAGAAGGTGAGTCGGTGGGACGCGGGGGAGGAGGAGGGCATGACGACGTGCGGGGCTGGATATGACGAGGAATAAGTTAGTTATTAGTTAGGTGGGGGTTCCTGTATAAGATATATAGAAATCTTTTAGGGGGTTCTTGAATAGTTCTTGAATAGAGAGAGAGAGAGAGTACTTCTCCCTAAATTATACTACTCCCTATCTGTCTCAAAATATATATTGTAATTTTTTCTAAATGTAGATGTAGCAGGGAGTACTTCTTATCATTCTTAAACATTTACTGTACAAAGTTAAAGGTTTATGCTTACAAGAATACTACTCGCAAATTCACAAATAAAATATACTTTTATGTTTTGTTCTAACGCAAATGCTCATAATTTTGATCCACTTTATAAAAAACTATAGCAATATTTATGGTATTAATTAGTACTCTCATTTCTATTTACCTCGCGTTCTAAAGTTTAGTCAAAGCTAAACTTTCTAAAGACATTCATAATACCAATTGCACATAATATAAAATGACGCCTCTAGGCCGTAGGATGTCACTAGTACAAACGTGTGACTTAGAGATGTCAATTTTTCATGGGCCTTAGCCGGTTTCTCGTTCCGGCTCAAGCGCATAGCTTCCAAGAGCAAACCACATGAGTCGGATTTTCTTTGCGGCTCTCAGATACGAGACCTCAGACGGTGAAAAAAGAGGAATGCCTCTAACATGTACGAGATCGAGATGGCCCGTATTTTTGACCGCTTGCAAGATCTCCTCAACCTCAGACAGCCTATACTAGGGACCGTCTCCAATAGCAGGCGACCTAAGTCGGATTATAACAAAGTCCGTCTCAAGAACTAGAGTACCTCGAAGCGGCTTTTAAAATGATAGTCTCCAGTGTATGTAAACCATTTTAAATAATAGCATGCTAATTCAAACTCGATCATAGCTGACATGACACATAATCATGACTCAATAGACATGTAGACACATTAACTAAAGAACTTATAGCATCTGGATCACGGTAACATTAGCCAGATAGTTGAGGAAATCCATACAAATTTAGCCGTTACACGTTATGGCAGTATATATATACAAAGTGTAGTCCATAAATCAATCAACTAGCATAATTAGTACTCCCTAACAAACTAGGATTACATTTATAATCGGTCGCCCGGTGGAATTTGCAAAACCAGAATTTGTATCTCTCCATTATCTTTTTCATCAAAGCAAAAAAGGACAATGCTATCCCGCTTTAGGTTGAAGCTTCTCACAACCTTCTCCCATCCGGTCATCAAGATTGCATTTGACCCAACTCCCATCTTCATCCTAATCATCTTTGCCTTTTTGCTCTTCATTTACCAAACATGGACATGATGGCCCAAAATATATCGAGCTCGTTGGGGAACCCCAAGAGGAAGGTATGATGAGCACAGCAACAAGTTTTCCCTTAGTACGAAACCAAGGTTATCAATTCAGTAGGAGCAAGTTGCTAGCTGAGCCTTGGCAGGACGCACTACCGGTGCTAGTAGCAACGTGGAGACCTGACAACATAACCACATAACTTTGCCCCCAACTTGCGATGAGGTTGTCAATCTCACCAGTATTAAACGTATCGAATGGAAGAAAGTAATAGTTTGCAAAAAGTAAACACAAAGCAGTAAACAGTTTGATTGTAGATTGAATGTAAAAGAAAGGACCGGGGTCCATAGTTCACTAGAGGTGGCTCTCCTTATGATAGATAACATGTTGGGTGAACAAATTACAGCGAGGCAATTGACAAACATCGAGAAAGAATACAAGCATATACTACTCATCTTGACTCCTTTGAGATTCGATTGGGCATTACAACATTATACATAGACCGCCATCCAACTGCATCTATGACTAATAATCCACCTTCAGGTTATCATCCGAACCCCCTCTAGTATTAAGTTAAACGCAACAGATTATTGCATTACGAATTGCGTGTAAAGTAAACAATACAATTGTTCTATGAACAAAGGATTTTTGATTTCTCCCTAGTAGCAACAACACATCTAGTACCTTAGAGATTTCTGTCACTTCCCCAGATTACCAGAGGCATGAACCCACTATCGAGCATAAATACTAACTCTTGGAGTTGCTAGCATCTACTTGGCCAAGATAGCTACTAACAACGGAAAGCATGCAAGATCACAAATAACAAAGACATGATAGAATCAATAATCAATCTGAAATAGCATCTCAATATCCATCGGATCCCCACAAACACAACATGCAGAATTACAAATAGATGATCTTGATCATGAACGGAGATCACAAGATCTAAACATGAAAGCACAAAGGAGGAGAACCAGCCATCTAGCTACTACATGGACCCGTAGTCTAGAGATGAACTACTCACACATCACACCGGAGGCTTGCATCGTGATGAAGAAGGCCTCCAGGGTGAATTCCCCTCTCCGGCAGGGTGCCGAGAAGAGCTTCAGATTCCTCCCGATCTAGGGACAGAGACGACGGTGGCTACATACTCTTTCGTGGATTTTTGATCGGGTACTTAGGGTTTCCGTATCAGAGGCAATATATAGGCGGAAGGAGAGGTCGAGGGGGTGCCTGGGGCGGCCAGACCACCCCTTGGAGCGGGCCAGGCCTGGCCGCATGGCCAGGTGGTGTGGCCAGGCCGTAGCCCCTCTCCGTCTCGTATTCTGGCTCCAGGTGTCCCCCGGTGAAATAATAACTTTGGATTTTGTCCCGTCCAATTCTGAGAATATTCATTTTCTGACTTCCTGGAACCAAAAAAGCAGAAAACAGGCAGCTGACACTGTGGCTCTTGTTAATAGGTTACTCCAAGAAATCATATGAAAAGTACTCCAAAGTGTGGACAAAACATAAGAAAGTAGATAAAACCAAGCATGAAACATCAAAAATTATAGATACATTTGCAATGTATCAGGACATCAATAGGTTCATCAAGGCAATGTAGGGGTTCGCGTATGAAAACAATAATTTTTTACCTTATGCCCCTGAACCCCTGATGCTGCTAGGAGCTATCTATTAGTAATACAGTAACGGGAGGGGCTTTTCACAAACTTACCCTTGAAGACCGAAAATTGTTGTCAACGCCGAGGAGAGCGTGGTTGATGTAGACGAGCCGAAGGCGACCTCAAGGTCATGTTGAAGTCCTTGCGCTCCTGCGGCTCGAACGACCTCTAGTGCCTCAAGTGTGACACCTTGCGGGGAGTTACATGCATCTGGTGCCTGGCGATGACTCCTGCTTCCCCGATCTAGCAATAGTTGCGGAAGTAGAGCTCCTGGATGCGAATCCCGCTCCGCGATGGCGCTCCGCGATGAAGATGTCTCTGGTTCGTGCATTCCGAACTTGGGACCACGGTCACGGGAGAGAGAGAAATATCAATTGGAGGTCTTCCCAAAAGTGAGGAAACCTTTATTGAATATTGTGTGTCTTTTCTGGTCAAACCCCCCACTATATATAGGGGGAAGGGGAGGTACACCCTCCCTCAAAGTCCCGGGGTGGGACTAAAGGCAGAGGAGGTGGGGGGGGGGGGGGGAGGTGCCGCCGGCCAGCCCCCACCATGGGCCCCACATGGGGCAGGCCTAGTAGGGCCGACCACTCTCCTTGGCCCCTCCTAGGGGTGCGACCCCTCTTGGGCCCTTTCCCCTCCAGGATTTGGCCCATTAAGCCTTTTTTCCTTTAATTGATTTTCTCTTTATTAAATAATTATGAATAAATGGTTAAATACATATTTAACATTCATTCACATATTATTCAATATTTGTGACTATGGAACACCTTCCACCTCCACTCCGGACATCCTCCGGACTTATCGAAACCCTTCCAGTTTTCTCTCTTCTCTTCTTTGGTGATTCTACCGATCCTATAAATACTCTCTAAGCATCACCAAGCCCTTAAGCGTGATACCCCATGGTTCGGGCTCACTCCAGACATGGTCGGGACACTCCCGGACCAATGATCGATAGAGGAACCTGGATGGCCATGTGAACCCTATGCATTCCACGAAGATCTTTCGTTGTTTGAACCGTGACTGTCGCGTCTTATTCCTTTTTTATCTTGATACCTACATTGTCCGAGATCTAATCAATGATAGTACCATGTTGTGTTCAATCTTGTTACCGACAAATGCTACTTGACTCGTTTCGACAAGTGATATCCTTGTGATCAAATCACACGTTGCGCAGCTATTGGATATAACTTCTTCGAGTGGGCCCTTGAGTATTTTTCCATCACGCGGATGGACAAATCCCGCTCTCGACATATATTGCCTCAAAATTTCCTCCGAATACCTGAACACACCTTTATGATCACTATATTACCAAGTGACGTTTGATGATATCAAAGAACCCTCGGGAGACAGTGATTGATATAGCCTCACGGTCTAAGGAATAGTCTACTAGGTATATTCGAATCATCATAACTTGAACTTTGTGACATGATCAGGTCATGATGTTTAGGTTGGGTATTGGTTCATTATCTCATTCTCAGAACGGGATGACTCCATTTCCAACTAGCATAAATGCCACATGATCAGGAAACCTTGATCATCTATTGACTAATGAACCAATGACTAGAGTTTCACCGGGAACCCGTGGTTGTTTATATATCACACGTGTATTGACGTTTCCTTTCAATACAATTATAGCATGATATAAAACTCAATCATAAACTTTATGAAATATGATAATAGTCCTTGTTACTATTTGTCTCTAGGGCATATTTCCAATAGTCTCCCACTTGCACTAGAGTACAAATAAACTAGCTGCATTTGTTCTTAAACATTGGCACCATATATCCCAGTACCTTGAACATGCTTGATCATGGAAGAGGTCGAGTCTTGGGCATGTACTTTACAGTCCCAAATCCTTTGCAACATACTAATGTCACCTTGATGGACATTAATACTTTATCATCACATGATAACATCTTTGTGTATGCATCGTCGCTATGGCAGCAGAACGAGGCCAGTTTCCAAGAGCCTACAGTGACTTTAGATCAACCTCATGGGCATTTTCATGGGCACTGTGCCCTAGGACACCTAATTCTACGTTAAAAGCGAACTAGCCCCGCCATAACATTATACATCACTTTATATGGTACCCTTATCTATTATTATAAATGTAATCATCGGAATACTAGTGCATCCCGTGCAACTTTTTTCAATGTTTTTTCACCTTGCTTCCTACTTGACCTTATTCAGTATTATCGATATAGGAGTTTGCAATATGTTCCCTTATAACATGACCCTTTATGCTTTAAGATATGCCATTCTTTTTGGATCTGGAAAGCAAGTCTACAATTCACTATTAGACATTGCGGACAAACTTAGGTCAATGTTCCGTGATTCGAACTTAATCACTTTTCAAACTTCCTTCTTGGATCATATATTATGTTAAGTTATCATCATGATTTTCTAAGATAGAACCTATGTCTCAGCATAGTGGATGATGATCATCCTTTTCTTTATTTCAACCATCGATGTTAAACTTAATACGATTCCTAATTTGAGTTATCAAGGACTAGTTCCTTATTAACTTCTATTCCGAAACTCTTTTCAGAATCCCTTTTAGGAATACTACATAATATCGTAATATTCTTACTATCAACTTCTACTCCTTATAAATCTTTATTTATCGGTACTTGCGCTTTTATTCTTAATGTGTCGTATACACATTTAAGAATCACTCCTTAAGCTCCCACTCAAAATATGTTCCCAACATATTTGAGCATGAATCATTACTCCTACTCAAAATGCGTTCCTACATATTTGAATCTGAGACTTATTTTGCTCCCACTCAAAATATGTGATTCACATATTGTTTTAGGAAGACTTTCATAGATCCCACTCAATTTCATGCAAATTGCATATCCACTCACTATTTTGAACAACTTCAAAATCTTTTGATAAAATATCAAACTAAGAGATTTACTATGAGATACTAGTACCTTACCAGTATTAAATCCACTAGGCTTTTAGCACACTTGAATCAAATTCATTTGAATTTGTCCAATACATTATTCATGATAAATTGTGCTTCTGTCATTCACCCTTTCCTTTATGACTTTGCAGTCATTTAGAAAGTTCAAGTAACCCCTTTACTTGTTATGATTCAGCAAACGAATTGCTTTCTAAACTTTGTGAATTTTTCTTTAGGATTTCTCATAATTTTAGTTTACCATTATTTCCTTAGTAGTTCGTAGGTATGTCATATTCCAGTAATCATGACAAATGATTCACAAATATCTGCATACAAGATGTGGAGTACATTTTGGATCCTACTTTGTGTAGTGAAAACACCAGCGGGGAAAACACAATGACCATTATCATTGATTCTTTCCTTTGTGAATTGAATTGTTCAGGAATGTTCTCCGTTGCGCTTCTCAACACTCTGATGCAGGGGTTTGAATCCTCGTCGTGTTTTTCACTATCTTCCAAAAGCTTCATAATCAAGAAATACCACTAAATATAAACTCTCTCAAGAATGCACCAAAATCCAAGCAATACTAGTTTTTCTTTCCTTTTGGTTCTAGCCATGGATTTTGCATTCAAAGTTCCCAATGGATACTCTACAAGGACTTATTCGCTATTGTTTTGGTTATATCTAATAACCCCAAAACTTTCACGATGATCCATACAATATATGGTGCCGAGCTCATGAATTATATGGTTCACTATATATTCTAATTGAGTGCTAACTATTTCTAACTAAGGGTCTTTACATCTATACTACAACGATTTATTTGGCGCCATCTATTCACCCACTTGATATCCAATATCATATTGTGATGCTTTTCATTTTGACATTTCAAACGCATTGCATTTCACAATTTTGTAAATGCCACTCTTATAAAGTTGAATTTCATTACTATTGATCAAATCATAGTAATTAGATTCCTTTTTATCTTTATACCCTTCAAATGCTGAAATTATTTGATCATATCAAATAGTTTCATGCTTATGTTTCCTTTGGTAAACTTCTTTACACATTTTAAACAATCATATAATGATAATTACCATTTTGTTAAAATACAATACATCGAATATGTAGTTTCTTTCAACCATTCACCAAACACTTTGTATTCATGCAATACATAGTGTTTGCCGTACTTAGGCATGATTCATATGTGACAAGAAATCAAATGTCTTTCACATATTATCAATATAATTATAATTTAAACAATGGCTTCATTCAGTAATGAATATATCATTAATTTGGGTATTTTCAAGGCATTTCAATATTTTACAAATGTTCTTGCATTATCAATTAGTTTGAAAACCAGGATAATTCACACAGAATCGAAAAGGTATGAACACGAATAGAAATCATTCATAAAAGTAGAACAACTATTTGTTACAAACTCATATGAATAACCGTCTCATGAAGTGTGAGACACACTAAATAAGTTCATCATCTATCGATTACAATAATCATCCTAAAAAAATAAGTGATAAATGTCAAGGGAGAGTGTCGTTGGCCATCATCATCATGCTCGCCATCAACACGCAATGTCACCTCCTCTCCAGCAAGTAACTCTCATGCAGAAGGACCCATTTTCAGCAAAACAGAACAAGTATCAAATATACTTAACACTGCAATATGTGTTTCCAAGATTATAACATTTATAAAACTGTATATCAAATATATACCTTTGTCATCGATGACCTCTCCGACAACAGGTTTAACCTTCACATTCTTGAAATGTGATATGAACCCATGGAAATCCTGTCTTTTCGCGTCGCCTCTCACAATGCAAATCCTGGCATGTGCTTGGTAGCTTGGTGGTAGCGACCGCAGCAACACGCCTATTGCAAAAGAGCTTGCGAACTAGTTGTCTAGGAAGTATGCAAGACTCATGCATCATATATGCGTACCAAGTGATCGTCAAGTGAAGAGTTCTCCTCCATCTTTATGGAGAGGAAATCTTCCATCAGCTCATACTCCCATATGTGCACTTCTTCCATGAAATGTGATCTAAGCTGTGCCATAACCGTTCAGGGATTAAGACTTCCCACAATCGTCCATAGCCCATCATCCATCCCGAGGCGCATTGTCACTGATATGAATGTGGCCATCACACGACAAAAGCAGCGGTGATCCCGCTGCTCCTAGGTCTCATGAAAATAGGGCAGATCCAAGTACATCTCGTAGATCATGTAGTCGGCCACGTCTTTCTCGCTAAGGAGATCATGGAGACGCATGACCCACATAGAAAAGTTGGATCCATCTAACTTGAGCTTTTCTCCTTTTAACCAATCGTCAATAGGGAAGGTAATCTCAAGGAGAACCATTTTCTACATTTATAATTGCAAAAAGGAATTTAGATTAAGTTTATAATTAAATGAGTTAATATAATAACTCCACTAAAAACACCTATCCCTTGAAGGGTTCTAGCAATTACAGGACCCCTTTTCCCACATTGATGACCCACAAGTATAGGGGGTGTATCACAGTATTTTCGATAAGTAAGAGTGTCGAACCCAACGAGGAGCAGAAGGTGCTGGCTAGTGGTATGGATCAGGAATTCTTTGCAAATACTTAGCAAACGGATTTTTAGGGTTTTTTGATAATGCTGGTAAATAAAGTACGAGTAAGTAAAATACAATAAGAATAAATGCAGCGAGTGGCTGATACGTCCATTTTGCATCACTATTCTATGTCATAATTAATTGTTATTCATCGATATATTTCATATTAAGAGATGATACTTATGTCATTTCATCTGTTTTTGCATGGTTGATGACTTTTGGAGCATGGACCGCTGCAGTCAGGATTCTGATGGAAAAGGGGATTTTTGGAGGCGAAATTTGTGAAGATCATAAAATCTGGGAAAATACATGGAAAATACTATTTTTCCAAAAGACGAAGATATCCAGAAGGAGGAGTGGAGATGGGCCACAGGGGGCCCACACCACCCCCTGGCGCGGGCCACCCTAGGCCGCGCCACCAAGTGGTGTGGCCGCCTGGCCCACCTCTGGCTCTCCCCTCTGGCGTATATAATCCTCCCGAAACCCTAATACTCGGGGAGCAACCACAGAAAGATTACACCGCCTCTTCGGGGTAAAAAACACCGAGAGAGAAAGATCTCTCCGGTAGACAGATTTCTGTCGGGGGAATTCCTTCCCAGAGAGGAGAGATCGTCGTCATCAACACCACCATCAAGCTGGACTTCATCGGGATCAGCATCATCATCATCACCACCATCATCATCATCAGCACCATCATCACCATCTCCATACCGCTGTAACAATTGAGTTGAATCTTGCATAGTTCTTAGGGGAAACTTTCTCGGTGTTGATTACTCTTTGTAGTTGATGCTATTGAGTGGAACCATTGAATTATTGTTTATGTTCAGATTGTTATACATCATTATTCCATCTCTGATCATGATCCATATGATGTCTTGTGAGTAGTTCGTTTTGTTCTTGAGGACATGGGAGAAGTCATGTTGTTAGTAGTAGAGTTGTGTTGAGAAAGATTCAATGGTTTGATATTTAAGTTGTGGTGTACTTCTTCTAGTGGTGTCATGTGAACGTCGACTACATGACACTTCACCTATATGGGCCTAGGGGACTGCATTGTGTATTTGGCTACTAATCGTAGGGGTTGCCGAAGTGACAGAAACCTGAACCCCCGTTAGGAAACCATTGCACAAGGGACGTAAGGGTCTTAGAGTTTAAAGGTGTTGTTAGGTTTCTACCTTAATTACTTTCTTGTACTTACGGATGTTTGCAAGGGGTATAATCACAAGTATGTATTAGTCCTAGGAAGATTGGTACATTAGCACAGGTTCACCCACACAACACTTAGCAAGCTAAAGAAGATTAATCAACTATACGAAGCGAAAGCACTTGACAGTCTTCCCATGTGTCCTCGAGAATGTTTGGTCATCTTAAGTAATACAACCGGCTTTTCCTTTGCTGCATAAAGGATTGGGCCACTTGCTGCATTTATTCCTACTGTCTTTTATTTACTCGTACTTTATTTACTTGCATTATCAAAAACCCCTAAAAATCCGTTTGCTAAGTATTTGCAGAGAATTCCTGATCCATACCACTAGCCAGCACCTTCTGCTCCTTGTTGGGTTCGACACTCTTACTTATCGAAAATACTACGATACACCCCCTATACTTGTGGGTCATCAAGACTATTTTCTGGCACTGTTGCCGGGGAGTGAAGCGCTATTGGAGAGTGGAACTAGTAAAGGAAACTTCTACGGTGAGTATTGTTTACTTCTGTTAGTTGCTTTATTTTCGATATGGATAATTCGCTGAGTTTTTTATTTGGTAATGCTACTACCACTGCTAAGGTGGTAGATGAACCACCACCTGCTGAGAATGATACCTTTAAAATACCTACGAGAATTATTTATCGTGTTATGGATAACTACTATGTTGGTGATGGAACTGTCCATCCCGGTGATCATTTTCCCTTTATACACGAATTATGCGGGTTGTTCAAGTGTGCATGTATTACTATAGATCAAGTTAAGAAGAAGTTATTCTCATTATCGCTGAAAGGAAGAGCTGAGGAATGGTATAAGCTGCTGAAGAATGGTCAAGCTCTTGAATGGGAGGAAATAGCACCTCTCTTTTATTCAAAGTTTTATCCTCCTAGTGAGATTCATAAAGATCGGAATCAAATATACAACTTTTGGCCTCTTGATGGAGAGAGTACAGCTCAAGCTTGGGGGAGATTGAAGTTACTAATGCTCAAATGTCCCATTCATGAGCTCCCCAACAATATTATTATCAATAACTTTTATGCAAGGCTCCCTCTACATGACAAGGATTTATTGGATGCTTCTTGTACTGGATCATTCACTCGCATGGAAGAAGAAGCCAACTGGGATCTTCTGGACCATATTCAAGACAATGCTGAAGCTTGGGAGAATGACAAAGGAAGAAAGTAAGGTATAAATTATGATTATGAATGCATTGAATCTTTTATGGGAACTGATGACTTTCAAAATATTAAAAACGCTTATGGTCTAGACTCTCAAGCTATTGCTTATTATTTTAAGGCTTTTGCTTCTTATATTGAAGTGTCTAAAAAGAAGTGGAATAAGTATCACGAACCTTATACAGATGTTGCTAAGTGTGTTCCTGTAAGAAATACTGAAGTTTATACTTCTAATCATGCTTTACCCGAACCTTACATTGAGAAAATGCCTTTCCCAGTTAAGATAAAGGAACATTCTATGATAGCTAGTATGGTCAATGAAAGTACAAATAAAGCTGTTGAACCTGATAAACAAATGGATGATGAGCCTATAATAGCAAATGTGAAAGACTTTTTCACTAAATATGTCGAAGAGGGACACACTATCCTTTGTAAGGATACCTCTAATATTGTTTCACAAAGTAGTGTTATGAGAGCTAGTGTTGTTGTGTTTTCTGTTAGAATAAGTGATCATTGCTACAACTATTCTTATGATAGTTATATTTTTAAGTTTATGCATGATACTGAAAGTTATTATGAAAGAGGAAAAAGTGTTCTTATGCATCTCAATAATATCAAGTTTCCTCGTTTTATGCTTAAAGTCTTTATGTTGCACTTGTTTTGCCTTCCTACTTGCAGCCTCTCGTTTCAACAACTTGTTTGTTTACAAAATTCCCTTGCATAGGAAGTGGGTTAGACTTAAACATGTGCATTTTTCTTCTTACTGCTCTCTTTCACTTCAATTCATATTCTTATGTGAGCATCATCAAAATTATCATGCCCATCTTAATGGCTATAAAGAAAGAGCTTTTTGGGAGACAACCCATTATATTTCCTTTGCTTTTAGTTTTTGTTTCTTTGAGTCTTGGAAGTTATTACTTTGGCAATAACCTCTCCTTATCCATTTTGTTTGGTTTTTGTGTAAAGATTCAACCTCTAATGAGAGAGAAGTAATATTTCGGAAAGTTGCTTTCCTGAAACAGATTTTTGTGCTTCACCGTAAAAATTCGTGAGAGATCTCTGTATGTCAGTTTGAGCTGTAATTGTTTGTGCTTCTGCCCCAGGTTGTTATTTAACTTTCGTTAGTTTAGCACTTTTTGATTTGAGCAACAGAAGATTTTCGAAAAAATTGATCTTTACCTGCTGGTCTGTTTTGACAGATTTTACCACTCTTGCATTTGCTTCTCTATTCGATTTCCTTTTTGGATTCTTTTTGGGTTTTCAGAAAGAGTTGCTACAGTAGCTTATGTTTTTATGGTTTTCAGTTGAAATTGAACGCAAAAAGGTTTATTACCTCGTATGCACTAATGTTGCTAATGAGAACTGTGTGAAGTTTTGTGTGAATGAAATTTCCAGGTTAGTGGAGAAAATGGTGTCAATAGAAAGAGAAATGTTTCATGACTCAAGTAATATGTGTATGAAGATGAAGATAATGATGTTATTCAAGTGGTAACTCCGGAAGAATCTACTAAATGCCAAACTCAGAGACCCGCAGAGTCTGTTTTCGAATAGGTAACAATTCTGGTAAGAAAAGTTTCGCGAAAGATTTGTCCAGTTATATTTTTGCAGTTTTTATCCAATAAGGAAAGCAACGAAGCAAAAGAGGGACGGAAACAGAGCCAGGTTGGCTCACACCAGCCTGTGGTGCGGGCCCTCCCCTGGTCGCGCCACTAGGTAGTGTGGCCACTCCGGACTCCGTCCCCGACCCGTTTTCTCCCAGTACCTTCCTTTTGTTATGAAACTTCATAATATATAATCCCCTGGATCTCCCGAGGTTTGTATATCGTGTTTTCGTCGTGTTTTTGTTTCAATCTATTTCTACCAGGAACTATTCTTGAAAGTTTAGAAGCACAATGGTGTCCGCCAAGGATAAGGGAAAGGATCCTATGGAGGAGGATCTCCAAGACCCCGGGCAGGAGAAGGAGATCAAGAGCGAAGAAGAAGAAATGCACGGATGCACACTAGAGGGAAAACTTTTCATCACTGTTTGGCTCCACGGTCACTTCCTCCACGCACCAAGAATCCTTTCCATACCCTTATCCATGAGCATCAATACCAGAATATACCCAAGGAGAAACTACCCTCCAATTGGGATTTGCCTTGTTCTAGCCATGCAGGAAAAGAAGACTTCAAGGAGGTAGAGTGGGGGAAAAATCGCAGCTGGGAGCCGGAGCCCGACACGATCATGAGCCGCATCGAAGAAAATTCAAGGTTGATTCGCAGTCTCACCTTCGAGATTGAGGACTTGGGGAAATTGATCAAAGAGCTCATCAAGAGAACACCACCACCACCACCGAGGAGTAATTCGTCATCAGGTTTGGCATCCCCTTGGTTTGTTCCAAGCTTGGGGGAGTGTCGCGATATCATATCACTATCTTCTTTCTTTTTACCGTGTTAGTAGAGTCATATCATGAATAGAGAAGTTATCATGTAGGATGGTTTGAATTATGGAAGTGTCCCCTCTCTTGTTAGATATCTATGTATCCCTTGGTGTGAGTTGCCGTTATGGAATATTAATGAGAAGTTCTATCATTTAATCTTTTGCATATCTTATATTAGTTTTCAATTCGTGGTTATATGATTGATCTTGTTGTTAGTATTGGTATCACTTTGGGATCATTGAGTTAATTTAGTTGGTTTTGGCAAACCTGGCTCGGTCAGTAGCAACACTATTTTTAAGAGTTGAATGAAAAAAGATAAAAGTACTCTAAAGAAATATAATTTCATCATCTTTCTTTCTTGATTTGCTCATAAGTTTAGTATTCTCTTGTTAAGATGTTTTGTGCTTCCAAGGAAGATTACATGTTTGTTTATATCGCTTGTATGTTTGTTTGTTTGCTTCAACTCTTATACTTGCTACCCAGGCTTGCTAGCCAAAACCTGTACTGAGAGGGAATTCTTCTCGTGCATCCAATCCTTAAACCAAAACCTATGCCATTTGTGTCCACAATACCTACCTATTAGCACTGTTGCTATTCCAAGTAAATTCATGTTTTTATCTACCTTCCAATTTAAACTTGTTATGTGAAAATTAGTGATTAAAGCTCTCATGAACTTGATGGCACACTTTACTTTCTTGCATTTAATAAACTTGAACCATTGTGTCCTTCTTTGTTGCGTATATGCTTGCGCTTTATGAGTTGAAGTTAGCAGAACCATGTATCATGGGGAACGCTTTCAATATTGCACTGGTACTTTGTACCTCGTTGATATCATGATTCTTTTACCTATGGATCCCGACGGTGTGAAATAAAAGGGGAACTTGTAAGATCATATAGTTTATATGTGTGTTAGAGAAACGCCTGGGCCGCTAGCCTAAGCCATGCCTAATCATGGTGGAAACTTGCAGCATAACCATAATGAGCATTCTATGAAGCATCCTCAATAAAAACCTATGCAAATAGCAAATAAAAAGATCGCTGAGATGCTCATTGTCTGCTTTCCTTGTCATTTTGATTATGGGATAGCTCATGTGTCATGTGCAAGGGGTACCCTGTTGGTGGTTCTCTATGATACATATGTATTTACAATGACAAGAGCTTACTCGTGACTGAAGTTGAGTAGCATGAGGTTCGGTCTTCGTAAGTAAGGGGAATGGGACTTCAATTTATAACTTGTCAAGCATATCCTCTTAGTTGTGTCACTTTAACTTTAATCACCCAAAATATGCCTATGAGAGGGGCAATGAGAGCTGAAAGCTAATAAGTACCCAATTTTTAGGAGCTCTTTATGAAACTTGAAATCCCTTCTTCCCTCCATGAAGGGCCTTTCTTTTACTTTTTAGTTGAGTCAGTAAACCTATTCCTCTCTATCTCAGCAAGTATTTTGAGTTGTTGTGTTTCATTCATTCATATGATGATTTATTCAATCATGTTTCTTATGTTCCTTGTTTTGCACATTGCTCTTATCTTGGTGTCTACTACTTTGAAAGCTATCATTGAAAATCAGTTATTTGTGAACTCCAGCAAATTGTCAACTATTCTTCGACCAAGAGCTAAGTTTTCCATTACCAATTATGATTTACTTTATGTATCTTTATTGTGTTTCCTTTACCTATTGCAGTTAAGTTATATAATGGTGAGTTGTCTGCTATTATGATCTATGTATTGATGAATGTGAAGCTTCTTGTCCATATTCTTTTATCGACTCTTCACTCTAGAAACCTGAGGCCATGTTTATTGAGCTCAATTTCTCTTGGGGACAAGCGAAGTCTAAGCTTGGGGGGAGTTGATACGTCCATTTTGCATCACTATTCCATGTCATAATTTACTGTTATTCATCGATATATTTCATATTAAGAGATGATACTTATATTATTTCATCTGTTTTTGCATGGTTGATGACTTTTGGAGTATGGACCGTTGCAGTCAGGATTCTGATGGAAAAGGGGCTGTTTGGAGGCGAAATTCGTGAAGATCAGAAAATCCTGGAAAATACATGGAAAATCCTATTTTTCCAGAAGACGAAGATAGCCAGAAGGAGGAGTGGCGATGGGCCGCAGGGGGCCCACACCAACCCCTGGCGCGGGCCACCCTGGGCCGCGCCACCAGGTGGTGTGGACGACCTGGCCCACCTCTGGCTCTCCCTCTGGTGTATATAATCCTCCTGAAACCCTAATACTCGGGGAGCAACCACAGAAAGATTCCGCCGCCTCTGTGATATCTATGCACTTCTATTCTTGTAGACAGTTGTTGGGCCTCCAAGTGCAGAGGTTTGTAGAACAACAGCAAGTTTTCCCTTAAGTGGACCACCCAAGGTTTATCGAACTCAGGGAGGAAGTGGTCAAAGGTATCCCCTCTCAAGCAACCTTGCAATCAAGATACAAGAAGTCTCTTGTGTCCCCAACACACCCAATACACTTGTCAGGTGTATAGGTGCACTAGTTCGGCGAAGAGATAGTAAAATACAAGTGGCATGGATATAAGATAACGGTGCTAGAAAATAGCTTGATGGCGTGGAAGAGACTAAAAGCAAACTGAAATAAAGATGGAAGCAAGCAAACATGTAACAGATCTAATTGCAAACGGTGTATCGATGTTTAGAAACAAGGCCTAGGGATCATACTTTCACTAGTGAACACTCTCATTAAATATATTCTCTTTATGATACTACTTTTAACTACTCTCTGGTTGAACACTCTAATCGATGGTAGGGCTATAACAGCACACCTCAAAGTTCATCTTTCCCATCTAGAAAACCCCACACTGTCACCTTGAGCACTAGATGGTTCCAACGAACACCACAATTTCATAAAGACGTCCAACTCCAAATATAACTCATAACAAGTATTTGTAATCTCTAGCCTAAGTGCCACCATGGTGCGCACGCTGTCACTTTCACACACATGGGGAGAGTAGAGATCTATTAAAGCACTTGAGTAGCAAGGTAGATCTATAGATTACAAGCTCATGATCACAATATGATCATGCATAGAGAGAGAGAGAGAGATGAACACATAGCTACCGGTAAAACCCTTAGCCTCGAGAGAGAACTACTCCCTCATCATCATGGGAATCAGCAACGGTGATGGAGATGGTGGTGGAGATCGATGGAGATGCCTCCGGGGGCACTTCCCTGTCCAGGCAGGGTGCCGGAACAGGGACTTTCTGTCCCCCGAATCTCCCCTTCGGTGGCAGCGGGACGGCGGAACTTTTCATGGCTGGAGGCTTGATTCCTTAGGGTTTATGCATCAAGAGGCTTCTTATAGGCCAGAGGGCAAGGTCGGTCGGCAGCAAGGGGGCCCACACCATGCCTTGGCACGGCCTGGGGGGACCCGCGCAATGGGGTGGTGGGCCTGTAGCCACAATCCGTTTCGTCTTCTGGCTCCGTGAGTCTTCCGGGAAAATATCAACTTTGGCTTTTGTCCCGTCCAATTCCAAGAATATTCATTTTCTAACTTCCTGGAACAAAAAACAGCAGAAAACAGGCAGCTGGCACTGTGGAAGTGTATGAAAACTACTCCAAAGTGTGGACAAAATATAAGAAAGTAGATAAAACCAAGCATGGAACATCAAAAATTATAGATACATTTGCAATGTATCACTCATTGGTGTGCTAGTATTAGATACTCATCGGTAGCCTAATAAGATGATCCCTATTAAAAATACCAATGATTTTGTTCTCCCTTAGTGTGCTACATTGCAAATGTATCTATAATTTTTGATGCTCCATGCTTGGTTTTACCCACTTTCTTGTGTTTTGTTCCAACTTTGGAGTACTTTTATTATGATTTCTTGGACTAACCTATTAACAAGAGCCATAGTGCCAGCTGCCTATTTTCTGTTGTTTTTGGTTCTAGAAAAGTCAGAAAATGAATATTCTCGGAATTGGACGGGACAAAAGCCAAAGTGCCTATTTTTCCGGAAGGGATCAAGTGCCAGAATACGAGACGGAGAAGGTCTGGGGCCCGGCCACACCACCTGGCCCACACGGGCAGGCCTGGCCCGCACTAGGGGGTGGTCTGGCCGCCCCCAGCACCCCCTCGGCCTCTCCTTCCGCCTATAAGTTGCCCTCGGGACGAAAACCCTAGGGACCCGATCAAAAAATCCACGAGAGAGTCTGTAGCCGCCATCGTCTCTGTCCCTAGATTGGGGGCGGGGGATCTGATATTCTTCTTTAAGATACTACGTGATGGGTTCGTAGCATGGAAAACAAAAAATTTCTACCGCAAGAACGAATAAAACCCAGATCTAATCTAGATAAAAGCCAAGATCTAATATATTAGACATGTGCAACGAGATAGATCTGTACTAACCCTTGTAGATCCAAAAGCGTTACGAGATTGGATCTCGTGGTTGATGTAGTCGATCACTTGCCGATCTCAAGATCGTGTGGACGATCCTTCCGGCGCCGCGTTCCGCCAGCGGTTCCGCAGTCGGTCACACGTGCGGAGTCGAAGCAGACCTTCCTCTCCTCGTTCCAGCGAGCAGCGGAGGTAGTAGATCTTCTCCACGGAATCCCAGCAGCACGACGGTGTGGTGGTGGTGGTGGAGTAGAGAATTCTGCAGGGCTTCGCCTAAGCCTGAGCAGAAGAAAGGAGGAGGAGAGAGGCGGCTAGGATTGGAGTAGTGGAAGAGGGCCAGGGGTTGGCGCCTCCACCCCTCTATTTAAAGGAGGGAGGCGCCATGGGAGGGGGAGTCCTAGTAGGACTCCCCTCCCTTCCTTGGCCGGCGGATTGGGAAGGGGGGAGGAGTCCTCCTCCCCCACGCCTCCTTGTCTTGCCCCACAAGGACTCCTTGATCGTTTCTTGGTTTTCAAGCAAACTCCAAGAAATCTTCCAGAACCTTCCGGAACATTCCGAAACCTTCTAGAATCCCCATACAAATACTCCGGAACATTTCCTAACTCAGAAAATGATCCCCAATATATGAATCTTATTCTCCGGACCATTCCGGATCTCCTCGTGATGTCTCGAATCCAATCCGAGACTCCGAACAACATTCGGTCTCCCACACACATTCCATATCCACTTAAAACAACTTCGAACCTTAAGTGTGTCACCCTATGGTTCGTGAATATGTAGACATGACAGAGACACATCTCCTATCAATAACCATCAGCGGGACCTAGAGATCCATAATGGCTCCCACATACTCAACGATGACTTTGTGATCGATAGAACCATTAACATACGAAACCAATTCCCTTTGTCACGCGATACTATACTTATCCGAGGTTTGATCGTCGGTATCTTCATACCTAGTTCTACCTCGTTACTGATAAGTACTCTTTACTCGTTCCATGTTATGTCATCCCTTGTGACCCAGTCACATGCTTGCAAGCTAATTAGATGACATTCCACCGAGAGGGCCCAGAGCATATCTATCCGTCATATGGATGGACAAATCCCAATCTTGGTCCATGCGCTTCAACACATACTTTCAGAATACCCAATGACACCTTTATGACCACCCAGTTACGAAGCGGTGTTTGATGTCATCAAAGTACCCATCCGGTGATGGTGATTAACATAACCTCATGGTCGAAGGATTAGGTTACTATGTATTTTAAAGCTTATAGCAAACGAACTTAATGACTTGATCTTATGCTATGCTTACTACGGGTGTGTGTCCATCACATCATTCTCCTAATGATGATCTTGTCATTAACGACATCCAATGTCCATGATCAGGAAACCATGATCATCCATTAATCAACAAGCTAGTTTAACAAGAGGCTTACTAGGGACTCTTTTATGTTTACAGAACACACAAGTATTAATGTTTCCGGTTAATACAATTATAGCATGGGATGTAAACATTTATCATAAACATAAAGATATAATAATAACCACTTTATTATTGCCTCTTGGGCATATCTCCAACAGTCTCCCACTTGCACTAGAGTTAATAATCTAGTTAAAAACTTGTGCATTCAACACCTATGGCTTTCTGGTGTTGTATAGACACTATTGCTACTGGTAAACATAATCTTCGGATCTGACACTTCCAGGTCCGTGTGTATTTGCATGTCCTTGCGTCTCTACGCATTACTCATTCTCCAATGAGATGGCATTGTATAAATTTGGTCCTTTGGTGAGACCTTTAGTTCCTTGGGATTAAATTATGTTGATACAATTGTCATACAATGTATCTTCATAGTGTTATCCCGCTATGAACCACACCTAGTTTGATAACAAACTACTTAACACAAATGCCCTCCTTTACTGCTACTATAGCAGTTATATACTTAGCCTTTTGTTGTAGTATCCGTCACAATATCTCAACTTTGGAACTCATCCAAATCCATCATGGAACATCCTTTCCATTATATTGTGCCACCCATAGTCTAAACTGAGATAAATTTAATTTGTATCTTGTGACAAAGCTAGTATCAATGTAACCCTTTACAATGAACTATCCATCTATTTGTCAATTCTACATAACAAATATATTCTTTATTTCTTCCAAAGATCATAGGAATATCCTTACTATCGTCTAATGATCATCTTATGAGTCATTCTGGTATATGCTCATAACATTTAGAGCATAGGACATATTTGGATGTGTACATCTCAAAGAATGATTGATCAAAATATTCTTGTGAGTTCACCAAGTGTCAAAATACTTGAATCTCCTGTCAACACACTTGAATCTTGATTTAGTCCTTTCCGTGCGTCAAGAACCTTTCTTGTTGTTTCCATATTGAACTCATTCAACATCTTATCTATGTACATTTGGCAAAATCATATTAGCGCCTCAATCTGTCCATATAGACATTGATGCCTAATTCTTGAGTTATGCCTAAGTCTTTCATCGAAATGAAATTCTTAACCTGTGTCAATAAAACATACATTATTTCTAATCAACAATATGTCTTTCACATAATGTATTAGAAATATGTCTTAGCGCTCCCACTTAATTTCTTGCAAAATGCAAACATCTTCATCGTCTCTGAAGATTCCAACTCCGTGATGCTCACTTCAACCATTGAAGTTTTGCATACTCTTTTAGCATCCTTTGAATTAACAAAACCCTTTGGATCGTGTCATGTACACGTCCTAGGTAACCATTCTATTAGAAGAACTTGTTTTGTTTGTTCAACTACCATATACCAAAATATATGTAGTGGTTGCTACATTAATCCGTCCAGACTAAATATCGCTATGAAATATCAAATCTTATCATAGTCAATTCCTTGAACATTGTCGTAAACTCTTTCCGACATGTCGACTATTTCATAGATTTGAAACATCATGTCTATTTCTTTATAGATCCAAACAGGACCGATAGGCTTCACGCCTTTCCGGAGGGTCTTCTAAGTTCAGAAACTTGATTTCTCGTGTATGGATACTATCACGTATTCCATGACTTCTAGTCATTTTATGGAGTCAGGGCCCATCATCGCTTCTTTTCATGTAGTCGGTTCATCATTGTCAAAACAATAACGACTTGCTTATCAAATCTTACTATTTGATTCTTACCGACCCACACGGTTCTATAGGAACTCTAATCTCCGAGATCACACCTTTTGTAATCACGAGAGCCATGAGCATTGTGGCCGCCACCGGGACACTTTCCGGCGTTGTGCTACTTAGCACATATAGCTAAGGTTCAACAACCATATCAAAGTTCTATTGTCCTCCCACTTAACTTTTCACGAAAAATTCCTTCTCAAGAAACTTGACGTTCCAAGCGACAAACTCTTTTGTCCTCGGCGTTATGGAGAAATTCCCAACAAATTCTTTGGAATAACCTACAAAGACGTGCTTATCCGACTTTGGTTGTAAACATTTTACTTATGCCTAGCATACGAAAAATTTAAGAAAGGACAACCTGGGTTTTATCCCAAACCATGACTTATATGGTGTCATTTCAACGGATCACGATGGAGATCTTTTCAGTGTAAAAGCGGTAGTCACTAAAGCTTTAATCTTTAATATATAATGGCAGTTTTATAAATGACACCTTTGATCTTACCATGTCAAACAAGGTTTCATTACATATCTTGAACACTCCATACTCCTATGGTGTTTTGGGAAATGAAAATCCATGGAATGATTCCTCAAATCTTAGGTGTTTTGCTAAACTTGTAACTCAAACATCTTTCTTTATGATCCAATCATAAACTCTTTTATTTTCTTGTTACAATGATTTTCCACTTCATCTTGAAAGTCTTTGAACATTTTTCAAATGTTTCATACTTCTTCCTTATTGAGTAAGTATATACATATACTCACTCAAATCTTCGGAGAAAGCATATGAAGTTGAAATCCATCGCCCACGACTACACATAATGGACTATATACATCAATATGTACAAATTCCAATCAGTTAGTCGTCCGTTCCTCTTTTGGCCTACGAACGGAGTTTTAGTTATCTCTAGGAAAGTATCACAAGCGTCATTTGATCCAAATCAAAGACTCCAAAAATCCATCAATATGGAGTTTCTTCATGTATCCCTTTCAATATAATTTAAACGACGATGTCACTTCGCAAGTGATCTTTCAATCATTTGTCTTGCGACATTTTAGCATTAGTTTTATGGTCATTATTTCTCCTACTAGACTTGTATATTATCCATCTATTATGGAATACGGTAATTATTTGAACAACCTTTTGTCGTCATAATACCTGATCAAAATAACAATTATTAAAACAAATCTTGAAGGCAAGCTTTTGATGTTAACGAGCAACACAACAACCCTTTGTTTGTTTTCGATGAACATCATCACATTTTCTCTTGCTAGTTACTTAGGCCATTGCAGTTCATGAATTGTGTTGTCCTGTATGACACTTCATACCAACCAATTCGGTATCCAATACAGGAAAACCACATTGTTTAACAAGCAAGGAATACAACCATAACATGTATATCTTCTATATGCCTAAGTTGGACATCTCCAACTTTTTATTTTCTGCCAAATATTTTATAGATTCTTTTTCAGCAATTCCTTTTCTTTTAAAAGAATCTATCAACATCAATAGTGGTGTCATCAACATGACACATGGTACAAAGCGTATATAGTCAACTACTAATACCTTTGGACTTGCACTTTGAGGTGGATCACCATCATCAAATGTTTGGCATTCTTTCAAAATTCTATTCTTTAGTAATCTTTTAGTGTAGTAAACATTTTACGTACATCTTCTATTCATCCTTATCATGAAAACTTTCATGATCAAGCTGCTATAGCTTATAAAGGTGAATTGCGAGTATAATGTTTCTTTTTCAAAACCTTTTGGAGGATTAGGACGACTAGCGTCTCCAACCTTCACAAATTTTCATCAAATATGAGGACGTATACTCTATCATGTTGTAACCAACACATTGTTTTAGATATCGCAATACCTTTCACATATGATGGTTTCTGAAATATTGCTTTCAGCTCTTAGAAAAACTTGATATTAAAAACAATCTTTTGAGTATCAAGAATCATGGAGGAAAACATGATACATTAGATACTAACACTGGAATTGTTACTCTTGATTTAATACTATTTATTAAACTTCATGGAGTAAATAGAGTTTGCTGAAAGTTTGCAATAGGACTTATAAACTTTAAATTGACATTCACAAACAATACGATACCAGTTCGTAAAGTAAATATCCAGAATTTCTATAGTTCCACTATCTCAACTATAACTAAGCGTAAGGTGGTGAACGGATGCCAATGACTACAACAAACTATGCAAATTCACTTTGATTGTGTTTATGATAAATTGAGTTCGACTAATCCAAATTACAAATGAACTCCCACTCAAAACAACATCCCTCGAGTTGTTTT
Source organism: Avena eriantha (assembly GCA_910589775.1). Taxonomy (NCBI): domain Eukaryota; kingdom Viridiplantae; phylum Streptophyta; class Magnoliopsida; order Poales; family Poaceae; genus Avena; species Avena eriantha. Next base: position 5,832,253 of record OU342741.1, on the reverse strand, counting down.
AGTGATTACACGAACCAAATCCACTACACCAAGTCCGATCATCACGTGAGATGATGTAGCTTTAAAGGCGAACAATCAACATGTTCATCATATCATCCAGATGACTCATGCTTTACCTTTCGGTATTCCGTGTTCCGAGACCATGTCTGTACATGCTAGGCTCGTCAAGGTTAACCTTAGTTTCCGCATGTGCAAATCTGGCTTGCACCCGTTGTATGCACACGTAGAGTCTATCACACCCGATCATCACGAGATGCTTCGAAATGACGAGTCTTAGCAACGGTGCCAACTAAGGACGAACACTTTATTACTTGATATTTAGTGAGAGGGATCATCTTATAATGCTACCGTCGCGATCTAAGCAATACAAGATGCATAAAGGATTAACATCACAGGCAATTCATAATTAGTGTGATATGATATGGCCCTTTCTTCTTGCGCCTTTGATCTCCATCTCCAAGGCACGGATATAATCTCCATTATCACCAGCATTGCGTCAAGGTCCGTGGCGCCGCTTCATGGTTGTCCATCACCAACAGTAACTATTACAACTACTTGGAATAAAGCTATTACATGATGAATAGACACGCAGGTCTTAAACAAAATTTAAAGACAACCATTAGGCTCCTACCGGTTGCCATATTACAATAAGGATCATTGCATGCATCAAATATAATCACAATCACATAATGGCCATATCACATCACAAAACCCCTGCAAAAACAAGTTAGACGCCTCTAATTTTCTTTGCATGATTTACGTGGTTTGGGGCTTTCGCATAAGACCGATCTTACCTACGAACAAGAACCACAACGTTGATACAAGTGTTGTCACATGCTCATTGTAAATTGAATCTTAACTATGGTGGAAGAGATAGACACCCGCAAAGCCACTTGTGCAAAGCAAGTTGCACGTCAAGCGTGGAGCAAGTCTCATGTGCGATGACATGTAAGGTTAGCCCGAGCCGCTTCATCCCACCATACCGCAAGATGCAAAGTACACAAAGCAAAAGACGGCACGAGCACCAACGCCCACAAAACCATTGTGTTCTACTCATGCAATAGATCTACGCATAGATACGGCTCTTATACCACTGATGGGTTCGTAGCATGGAAAACAAAAAATTTCTACCGCAAGAACGAACAAAACCCAGATCTAATCTAGATAAAAGCCAAGATCTAATCTATTAGACATGTGCAACGAGATAGATCTGTACTAACCCTTGTAGATCCGAAAGCGTTACGAGATTGGATCTCGTGGTTGATGTAGTCGATCACTTGCCGATCTCAAGATCGTGTGGACGATCCTTCCGGCGCCGCGTTCCGGCAGCGCTTCCGCAGTTGGTCACACGTGCGGAGTCGAAGCAGACCTTCCTCTCCTCGTTCCAGCGAGCAGCGGAGGTAGTAGATCTTCTCCACGGAATCCCAGCAGCACGACGGCGTGGTGGTGGTGGTGGAGTAGAGAATTCTGCAGGGCTTCGCCTAAGCCTGAGCAGAAGAAAGGAGGAGGAGAGAGGCGGCTAGGATTGGAGTAGTGGAAGAGGGCCAGGGGTTGGCGCCTCCACCCCTCTATTTAAAGGAGGGAGGCGCCATGGGAGGGGGAGTCCTAGTAGGACTCCCCTCCCTTCCTTGGCCGGCGGATTGGGAAGGGGGGAGGAGTCCTCCTCCCCCACGACTCCTTGTCTTGCCCCACAAGGACTCCTTGATCCTTTCTTGGTTTTCAAGCAAACTCAAAGAAATCTTCCAGAACCTTCCGGAACATTCCGAAACCTTCTAGAATCCCCATACAAATACTCCGGAACATTTCCTAACTCAGAAAATGATCCCCAATATATGAATCTTATTCTCCGGACCATTCCGGATCTCCTCGTGATGTCCCGAATCCAATCCGAGACTCCGAACAACATTCGGTCTCCAACACACATTCCATATCCACTTAAAACAACTTCGAACCTTAAGTGTGTCACCCTATGGTTCGTGAATATGTAGACATGACAGAGACACATCTCCTATCAATAACCATCAGCGGGACCTGGAGATCCATAATGGCTCCCACATACTCAACGATGACTTTGTGATCGATAGAACCATTAACATACGAAACCAATTCCCTTTGTCACGCGATACTATACTTATCCGAGGTTTGATCGTCGGTATCTTCATACCTAGTTCTACCTCGTTACTGATAAGTACTCTTTACTCGTTCCATGTTATGTCATCCCTTGTGACCCAGTCACATGCTTGCAAGCTAATTAGATGACATTCCACCGAGAGGGCCCAGAGCATATCTATCCGTCATATGGATGGACAAATCCCAATCTTGGTCCATGCGCTTCAACACATACTTTCAGAATACCCAATGACACCTTTATGACCACCCAGTTATGAAGCGGTGTTTGATGTCATCAAAGTACCCATCCGGTGATGGTGATTAACATAACCTCATGGTCGAAGGATTAGGTTACTATGTATTTTAAAGCTTATAGAAAACGCACTTAATGACTTGATCTTTTGCTATGCTTACTACGGGTGTGTGTCCATCACATCATTCTCCTAATGATATGATCTTGTCATTAACGACATCCAATGTCCATGATCAGGAAACCATGATCATCCATTAATCAACAAGCTAGTTTAACAAGAGGCTTACTAGGGACTCTTTTATGTTTACAAAACACACAAGTATTAATGTTTCCGGTTAATACAATTATAGCATGGGATGTAAACATTTATCATAAACATAAAGATATAATAATAACCACTTTATTATTGCCTCTTGGGCATATCTCCAACACTACGCTGAACTACTCTCCGCTTGGACACTCTAATCCATGGTAGGGCTATAACAGCACACCTCAAAGTAAGCCTTTCCCATCTAGAAAACCCCACACTATCACCTTGAGCACTAGATGAGTCCAACAAACACCACAATTTCATGAAGACATCCAACTCCAAATATAACTCATAACAAGTATTTATAATCTCTAGCCTAAGTGCCACCATGGTGAGCACGCTGTCACTTTCACACACATGGGGAGAGCAGAGATCTAATAAAGCACTTGAGTAGCAAGGTAGATCTACTTGATTACAAAGCTCATGACCACAACAAGATCATGCATAGATAGAGAGATGAACACATAGCTACCGGTAGAACCCTTAGCCTCGAGAGAGAACTACTCCCTCCTCATCATGGGAATCAGCAACAGTGATGAAGATGGCGGTGGAGATCGATGGAGATGGCTCCAGGGGCACTTCCGCGTCCCGGCAGGGTGCCGAAACAAAGACTTTCTGTCCCCCAAATCTCCCCTTCGGTGGTGGCGGCGCTGCGGAACTTTTCGTGGCTAGAGGCTTGATTATTTAGGGTTTTGGTATCGGGAGGCTCTTATAGGCGAAGGATGCAAGGTCGGTGGAGTGCCAGGGGGACCACACCACCTGGTGGCATGGCCAGGGCTAGCCCGCGCCACCATATAGTGTGGCCAGGCCCTAGCCCTCCTCCGTCTCTGCTTCTGGCTCCATGAGTCTTCCGGTAAAATAGGAACTTTGGCTTTTGTCCCGTCCAATTCCGAGAATATTGATTTTCTGACTTTCTGGAAGCAAAAACAACAGAAAACAGGCAGCTGGCACTGTGGCTCTTTGTTAATAGGTTAGTCGAAGAAATCATATGAAAAGTACTCCAAAGTCTGGGCAAAACATAAGAAAGTAGATAAAACTAAGCATGGAACATCAAAAATTACAGATACATTTGCAATGTATCAACATCCCCAAGCTTAACTCCTGCTCGTCCTCGAGTAGGTAAGTGATAAAAAGAAAGAATAATTTTTGAGGTGACATGCACCATCAAAGACTTGATCAAAGTATTTGTAAAACATTCAAAGCTGGGATCATAGTACTTCAATCATAACATGAAAGACAAAGTTTTAGCAATAAGACAAAGAAACTATGTTGCAAAATGAAAAGGCTCAAACAAAAGATTCATGAATAACAATGCTTTGCAAGACGTTTGTTTGTTTCACATAAAGAAAACATAGCATAGTAGCATTCAGCTTGTCCCTCAATAGAGTAGCAAATATAAATGCATAGGACACCTTCAAAGTTCATAAGAGTGACTAGATACAATAGTTTAAAACAAGCAATATCAAAGTATGCATCAATCAACTAGTCTTGGGACAATGCACATAGAACTAAGAATGGCCACTATGCTCTCAAAGTAAATGCATAAAGATAGAAGGTGGAGACTCAATATAATGGTGGAAGAAAGGCCTTTTGTAAAAGGAAGTAGGGATTCAAGTCTCATAAAGAGCTTCCAAAAATTATGGTACTTATAGCTTTCAGCTCTCATTGCCCCTATCATAAGCATCTTGAAGTGATTAAGGTTAAAGTGAACAAACTATGGTGTACATGCTTGACGAAGTATAAGTCAGAAATCTCATGTCCCTTGTATACGAGGGCCGCTCCTCATGCTACTCAAGTTTAGTCACCGGTAAGTTCTTGTCATTGTAAGTATATGTGTATCATAGAGAACGCCAATGGGGTACCCCTTGCCCGATGATACGGAAGAATCCCCATATCAAAATGACAAGGCAAGCAGACAACGAGCATCTCAGCATTCTTCTTATTTACCATGGGAATATGGTGCTTTTTTATCTCTTTCCTCTTTTCATAGTATCTATTTTTTCTTTTCTCTTTTTTCTCAATATAGGACTCTTTTTTTATAAGAAGAATGCTTCATAGACAGCTCATAATGGTTCCGCTACAGGTTTCCACCATGTCAGCATGGATTAGACCAGCGGCCTAGGCGTTTCTCCAACACATATACATAACTCCATGGACTTACAAGCTCCCCTTTCATTTCACACCGACGACATCCATATACAAAAGAGCATGATATCAACTAGTCTCCGAGGATTGCCATAACCTAACACTGCCATCTAGTCTCCGAGGATGGGCCGAAACTTTGGCGAAAATCGACGATGCTGATCTTAGAGAAGACTTCCATCGCATTCAGATGAAGTTGTCGCAAATCATCATTGAAGATGTCAACACATGGGGCGGTGCCCTACAACAAGCCAGAGGGTTGAGTAAGAGGGAGATCGAAGAACGCCTCCGTAAGCAGGGTGACACAAGGACGTGGATGACGAAAGAGGGCTATCTACCGTTCCCGAAGCCGAGCGAGAAGAGGAAGTCTTCATCATGATCGATGTGTGCCTCTAGCATGATCCAGTGTGTGTATATTCTTGATGGACGCCTACTATATTAGTGTGTGTGTGTCATAAACTTTACTATCTCGTGGTTGAAATGGTCATTGTTGTTAGACTTAAACTACCTTGTGGTCGTGTTGTCGTTGAACTTATTGCTTCTATGATGATCTAACTTTTAGGTTTATGGATCCTTTGTTTTATATTCTATGAACATATATATATATATATATGGATGTGAACCCTTTATTCATTCTTTTTGTTGTATTTTTACTAATATGCCTTGTCGTCTATAGAGATGGCGACGAGGTGGTATGTGGTGTACATGGGTAGGGTTCCAGGAGTCTACGAGGAGTGGGAGGATTGCCACAAACAAGTGAACAAGTTCAACGGCAACATCTACATAGTATACGCGACTAGAGAGGAGGCGATAGCCAAGTGGAGGAACCACTTGTGGAAGAAGAACCGAATGAAGATATTGGTCGGGGATGCTCTTGCTCACCATTATCACAGCTGTATTCTATTTGATCCTAGTGTAGGCGGCGGTGGCCACTTCATATTTGTAATGTGAGATGATATGAACTTTGTATTCGGAGCTTGTGTAAAAATTTGGCACTTGACACTATATATGTATCTCGATCGGGCTCTAAGTGTTTGTATTATATATATGTCGGTTTTCATACATCTACTACTTGTGCAATGTATTTTATACTCATCTGGATAAATACTGTATAAATCATGTATAAATACCTGATTATACACCAGGAAAGTATTTTACTTTGAATATGTGTTACGGAATCAGTGGCGCATATAATTATATAGTCAGTGGCGCATGGCATTTCTGTGGCGCATACACGTAAATGCGCCACAAAAGTTCTTCCTGTGGCGCATATGAAGAAATGCGCCACAGAAGTCTGGAACTTCTGATGGCGCATATCCATATGCGCCACAGGAAGAAGATATCAGTGGCGAGATAACAGTGGCGACTAGGATATGCGCCACAGAAGATGTATTTTCATGCGCCACAGAAGAGCTGTTTCTAGTAGTGTATATCAATCACTGTCTCCTGAGGGTGCTTTGATAGCATCAAACGTCACTTGGTAATAAAGTGATCATAAAGGTGTTCATGTATTCAGAGAAACTTTTGAGGAAATCTATGTCAAGAGCTGGATTTGTCCATCCGCGTGACGGAAAGATACTCGAGGGCCCAGTTGGAGAAGTTATATCCAATAGCTACGCATCGTGTGATTTGATCACAGGGATATCACTTGTCAAAACGAGTCAAGTAGGATTTATCGGTAACGATATTTAACATGACATGGTGATGTCATTGATCAGATCTCGGACAATGCAAGTAACGAGATACAAAAGGAATAATATATGACAGTCACAGTTCAAACGATGAAAGATCTTCATGGAATGCACAGTGGTCACATGGCCATCCAGGTCCCTCCGTCGATCATTGGTCCAGGAGTGTCCCGACCATGTGTGGAATGTTCCCGAACCATGGGGTATCATGCTTAAGGGATTGGTGATGCTTAGAGAGTGTTTACAGGATCGGTAGAATCGCTGAAGAATAGAAAGAGAGAAAACCGGAAGGGTTTCAGTAAGTCCGGAGGTTGTCCGGAGTGGAGGTGGAAGGCGTTCCATAGCGATGGAGATTGAATAATATGTGAATGAATGTTAAATATTGATATAAACATTTATTCATAATTATTTAATAAAAGAGAAAATCAATTAAATGGTCAAAAGGCTTAATGGGCCAAATCCCAGAGGGGAAAGGGCCCAAGAGGGGGCGAACCCCTAGGAGGGGTCAAGGGGGTTGGCCGGCGGCCCTAGTGGGCCTCCCCACGTGGGGCCCATGGTGGGGGCTGGCCGGTGGCACCTCCTCCCTTGTTTAGTCCACCCCGGGACTTTGAGGGAGGGAGTACCTCCCCTTCCCCTATATATAGTGGGGTATTTTGACCAAATAATACACACAATATTCAATAAAGGTTTCCTCACTTTTGGGGAGACCTCCAATTGATATTTCTCTCTCTCTCTCTGTCTGTCTCCCTCTCTCTCTCCCTCCCTCCCTCTCTCCCGTGACCGTGGTCCCAAGTTTGGACTACACGAACGAGAGACATCTTCACCGCGGAGCGCCATTGCGCTGCGGGATTCAGATCCAGGAGCTCTACTTCCGCAACTGCAGCTGGATCAAGGAAGTGGGAGTCATCGCCAGGAACTGGATGCATGTAACTCCCCTCGAGGTGTCACACTTGAGGCACTAGAAGTTGTTGGAGCCGCACGAGCGCAAGGACTTCAACACAACCTTCAGGTCAGCTTCAACTCGTCTACATCAACCACGCCTTTTGGTCTTCAAGGGTAAGTTTGCGAAAATCCCCTCGCGTTACTGCATTACTAATATATAGGTCCTGGCAGCATTAGGGGTTCAGGGGTGTAGGGTAATTTTTTATTGTTTTCATACGCGAACCCCTACAGTGGTATCAGAGCTAGGTCTATGCGTAGTATTGCTAGTACGGGTAGAACACACGAGATGTAGTGTGTGGGCGTTGATGTTTTAGTTGTTACCCTCCCACGTGTACTTTTGTATACCGTAGAAATGCTTGATGAAGCGGCCCCCAACCGTCTTTACATGTTTATTTGTGAGACTGGTCCACGCTTGACATACGGCTTGTACCATATAAAGTGGCTTAGGGGGGGGGGTGTCTGTCTCTCTCGCATTAGTTGGTATACCATTTGAAATGTAGGGCCTCGAAAGGGGTGTAGTATAGACAACTACTTGATCAGCGTTATGGTGAAAGTTCATAGGTAAGAACTATTCTTGCGTGAAAGCCCATTCAACCATGTAAAACATGCAAACATAAAGTAGAGGCGTCTAACTTTGTTTTGTAGGGGGCGTTGCTTTGTGATATGGTTGTGGCAAAGGTAAAGTGCTTACCTTATGTTACGAAGTAGTAGTAGATAGTCACGGAGGTGATAGACTACCACACCGGAAAGGCACCGGTACCCTAGTCTCTACGACACCGGAACCCCGGCGTCGGAATCCGGTGAGGCCGGATGGAGATCACAACGTGAAGGACCATATCACATCGTATTTACATTCAATGTTATTGTTTGTATATCTTATTGTGTGCTAGTATTAGATACTCGACGGTAGCCTAATAAGATGATCCCTATTAAAAATACCAATGATTGTGTTCTCCCTTAGTGTGCAGCACCAAGAAAGTTCTTTGGTATGAGGCAGTGCCGTGATTATCAGGTGTCAGACATAACTACGTTTGCATATAGTGGGTGTAAGCCATGTTGCACAGCGAATACACTAAGGTTGAGTTGACAAGCCTAGCATGTGTAGACATGGCCTCGGAACACGGATGGTCAAAAGATCGAGCACGAGTCGCATGAATGATGTGACCGACATTTAGCGTCCACCCTAGCACCCACATTGATGTCCGTGATGATCGGGGAAGATGTGGGGAAAAGGGGCCATGTTATCACTAGAACCCTTCAGGGGATATGTGTTTTTAGTGGATTTATTATATTAACTCATTTAATTATAAACTTAGTCTAAATTCCTTGTTGCAATTTTAAATGTAGAAAATGGTTCTCCCTGATGCTACCTTCTCCGTTGACGATTGGTTAGATGGAGAGAAGCTCAGGCTAGACGGATCAAACTTCCCTATGTGGGTTGCGCGTCTCTATGTTCTCCTTAGCGAGAATGACGTGGTCGACTATATACTCAACAATATGGATTTGGAGCAGCCTAGTATCTTAGAGACCCTAGAGCAGCCGGAACACCACCATTACCGTCATGAGATGTCCACCTTCATATCAGTTACGGTGCATTTTGGGATGGTGGATGAGTTGTGGCCCGTCGTGGGTAATCTTGACCCTCGTACGGTAATGGTACAACTTAGGACACATTTCTTGGAACAAGCATGCATATGGGAGCATGAGCTAATGGGAGATTTCTTCTCCATTAAGATGGAAGAGAACTCTTCACTTGAAGACCACTTGGAGCACATGCATGATGCGTACATGAGGCCTGCATACATCCTGGATAGCTGGATGCCGAGCTCTTTTGCAAATGGCGTTGTGTTGCGGTCGCCGCTACCAAGAACCAAGCACATGTCAGGATTTGCATCATGAGAGGTGATGCAGAAACACATGATTTCCACAGGTTCATATCACAACTCAGGAATGTGAAGGTTGAACCCATTGCGGGTGAGGTCATCGATGACAAAGGTATATATTTTATATACAATTTTCTAAATGTTATAATCTTGCAAACACATCTTGCAGCATTAAGTATATTTGGTACTTGTTCCATTTTGCTAAAAACAGATCCTTTTGCATGAGAGGTGCTTGCTGGAGAGGAGGTGACATTGCGTGTTGATGGTGAGCATGATGATGATGGCCAACGATACTTTCCCTCGATGTTTATCACTTAGTTTATTGTTTTTGGATAGTTATTATAATCGATAGATTATGAAATTCTTTAGTGTGTCTCACATTTTGTTAGACAGTTATTCATATGAGTTGTTAACAAACATTTGTTCTTCTTTTATGAATGATTTATATTCGTGTTCATATTTTGTTTGATTATGTGTGAATTATCCTTGTTTTTAAACTAGTTGATAATACATGAACATTTGTAAAATATTGAAAATGCCTTGAAATTACCCAACTTAGTGATATATTCATTTTGAATGAAACCATTGTTTGAATTCAAAGTTATATTGATAATATGGGAAAGACACTTGTATTCTTGTCACATATGAATCATGCCTAAGTTCGGCAAAATAACTTGAACATCGTGTATTGCATGAATACTAAGTGTTTTGATGAATTGTTGAAAGTGAATGCATATTCGATCTATCATATTTCAACAAAATGGTAATTATCATTATATGATTGTTTAAATTGTGTAAAGAGTTTACGTAAATGAAACATGAGTATGAAACTATTTGATATGATCAAAGAATTTCAGCATATGAAGGGTATACAGATAAAAGAGAATCTAATTACTACGATTTGATCAATAGTAATGAAATTAGTCTTTATAAGATTGGCATAAGAAATTGTGAAATGCAATGCGTTTGAAATGTCAAAATGCAAAGCATCACAATGTGATATTAGATATCAAAGTGGATAAATAGATGGCGCCAAATAAATCGATGTAGTGTAAGCGTAAAGACCATTAGTTAAAAATAGTTAGCACTCAATTAGAATATATAGTGAACCATTTGAATTCGTGGGATCGGTGCCATATATTGTATGGATCATTGTGGAAGTTTTGGGGTTATTTGATATAACCAAAACAATAGCGAATAAGTCCTTGTAGAGTATTCATTGGAAACTTTGATTACGAAATCCACGACTAGAACCAAAAGGGAGCACAACTAGTATTGCTTGGATTTTGGTGCATTCTCGAGAAAGTTTACATTTAGTGGTATTTCTTGATTATGAAGCTTTTGGAAGATAGTGAAAAACACAGTGAGGATTCAAAACCCTGCATCAGAGTGTTGAGAAGCACAACAGAAAGCGTTCCTGAACGATTCTCTTCATAAAGGAAAGAATCAATGATAATGATCATTGTGTTTTCCCTACTAGTGTTTTCACTACATGAAGTAGGATTCAAAATGTAGGCCATATCTTGTATGGAGAAATTTGTGAATCAGTTGTCATGATTATCGGAATATTACATACCTACAAGCTACTAAGGAATAATGGTGAACTAAAATTATGAGAAATCCTAAAGCAAAATTCACTTAAGATTAGAAAGCAACTTGTTGCTGAATCTTAACAAGTAAAGGGGTTACTTGAATTTTCCAAACGACTGCAAAGTTATCAAGTAAAAGGTGAATGATAAAGGCACACTTTGTCATGAATAATGTATTGGACAAATTCAAATGAATTTGATTCAGAAGTGCTGAAAGTCTGAATGGATTTAATTGTTGGGGATATACTTTCCGGGTATCTTCACAGATCCTCACTGACCAGGGTGGCCCACTTCGGGTTAGAGCTTTGCTTCACGGGTGGCCCCGTTAGGGAGAGAAGACGGAGTCCAATCCGACTACGGGAAGGTCCAGAAGACTTACCGACTTAGGCCCATAATGTTACTTGTAGTTCAAGATGTACTCTGTAACCAACTCTTAGTCGTAGCCAGATTGATCTCTCCTGTAAACCCTAGGTCGGATATCTATATAAGCCGTCCTAGGGAGAGCCTTTAGGGCATAACCAATAGTCTATAATCTCAACTCGCACAGGCGAAACCCTTGTAACCCATATTCCGGCTCTGCCGTATTACGGGATTGCTAGCAGGAGTAGGGTCCGTCCAAAGCCGGCGGATTCGAACCTAGGTAAAATTGTGTGCTCACCGTCCTGAAACACCGTACGTCTCACACCCCTCTCTTCCGCACGCCTCGAGGACCCCCTCATGGCGTACTTGTCCTCAAACCGACGACAGTTGGCGCCCACTGTGGGGCAAGTGAGCTTCGGATCTACGTTCCGAGCAGAATCTTCAAGAATCGGAATCGGCGAGACCATCGCCGTCGGTCGCATCCTCTACGCCAGCAACGTCCCTCTCATCGTCCTCGACAAGACTTGGATTCTGGCTAGGGAGGCTGTGACTGCCTACACAATCATGTCTTTTGGCGAGATCGATGTTTACATCGGTTTCGCTGAACCTGCCCGACCCACCCCAGCGGTGATGATAGAGGCAGAAGAATTTTCTGGGTCCGCTTTGTCCGTGGAGGCGGCAGAGTTCCGGATCTCAAAAAACCCTAATCCCACCCAGCCCACACCAGTTGCGGAGATAGTGGAGAAATCCGAGCCTGAAGAAGACCTCACGGTCCAAGTCGAATCTGGAGTGGATCTCCCTGGAGAAGCCGGATCCCAGATCGACCCACCCGTGGAAGTCGAAATCCAGGAGAAGCACATCAGCGACACTAATTCCGACTCTGATGATGTCGGGATAGACATGCCTTTCCTCAGGTACACACTAAGATGTATGATACTGCAAGGCGCTAGCACAGAAGCAATCCTCGAAACCATTAAAAGTTTCGATATGGCTGATCGCGAAAGCCGCAGGTACCTCAGGAAGCACGCATCGCACTTCGTCGGATATGTTGGATCCGGATCCGGCTCTGCCGATGCTGGAGAAAACACCGACTCTATGCTGGAGGCAATTGGATCAAACGCCGACGTTCCTGCATCCTCGGATGCATCCATGACGTCCGCAGATTTCCAAAAGTTCTCCGCAGAATATGACAAGGAGTACAACTCCAAAGCTGCAGAAGATGGAGAAGCCATGGACGAAGGATCCGGGGAACACTCTCCCAAAGCGCAGGATGATATGGAAGTCGGAGACAATCCCGAACTCCAGATGTCCGAAAGTACCGATCAGAGCTTGACTCCGGGAAACAGACCCAAAGCCATCTTTGCTACCGGCGCTGCCAAGAAGGAAAAGAAGAAGAACAAGACCCCGGCAAAAGACCCTCTAGCAGAGGAGGTGATTGCCGAGGAATACGAGGAAGACTCGGATGGAGCACTTATCCCAAAGGAGCCGAAAAAAGAAGCATCGGTGGATGGACACGTGATCACTGAAGGTGCGCGTAAACTCATCGATGCCGCATTAACCACACCTATCCCTACAACTGCAGAACTTACCGCAGATGAGCTGGACGAAAGGGCCCAAGCCCTAGAAGCGCGTCGTCAACAACTCCTTGATGAAGCCAAAAACATCGAGGTGGAGAAGAAGCGCATGTCAAACAAGGAGTACATGTCCCGTCTACATCAGAAGACACAGAAGCGTCACGTAGATGACAACCAATTCCCACGTGTCCGTGCCGTCCTTTTTGGAGATGAGATGGGAAAGCCACGGAAGGACAGCAATGGAGATTGGGTTTACCCAACACCTGTGCAAAATACTGTGGCAGCTCGCAAAATTCTATCAGCTAATCCAGGATCAGAAGAGATATGTTTGGGTATCAAGCTACTCAATAAGGGTCTGGAGCAGCAAAAGGTCGCCATGTCTAGAAGCCAAAATCTGGTCTCGGATTCCGACCAATGTTGCACAGAACCGGCATGGGATGGCGTAAGATCCCATTACGTTTGGGCACAGTATCATAACCCCGAATGCAGGGAAGACAATTATTCAAGAACCGGGTCGTCGGGGCAGCACCGCAGAGCTACACATAACTGGAGCAACGTCGCTCTAGTAGCCGAGAAAGACGCGATCGCTGCACTGAATCCGAGGAATCCTTCTCGAAAGGGAGAAGACAAAGAGAAATGTCGGGAGGAGGATCGTCAGAAAATGCCACCTCCTAGACATGAAAACTGTCTGGCTGAGCCTCACCATGGTGGGAACGACAGACGAAGGAACGACGGAAACCATGCTGGTACAAGCCGGCAGGGGGCTCGTCACAGTCAAGAACCTCCCCGGAACCGGAATAATGACGCTTCGGACGGAGGCCGGCGATCTGCCAGAAACAACCCAGCTGCATCACCCTCTCCACAGCACAATTATCACAACGGCCCCCAAGGTGGTCAACGAGGACGACATGGCAGAGGAGGTGGTGGCAAAAGCCGAAGTCCAGCTCCAAGGCACCGCAGCCACAGCCGATATTCGGGACGATCCCTATCCCCGAACGACGCAAGGCACAGAATAAACTCCAACATAGAGGCTCGGCGCTACAAAAACGATGACGTGTACGTGGGCCCAAAATGCTTCAGACCATGCATCATAGCTACAAAATTCCCAGAAGGATTTGCTATCTCAAGACATATTCAAGCCTACGACGGCATTGCTCGGCCAGACACCTGGTTACAGGACTTCTTCCAAGCTTGCTGCATCGCCAAAGGCGGAAACAGCCTGGTCGCAACCCGATATCTCCCACTTATGTCGCGGAAGACGGCACGATCATGGCTCAATGAACTTCCGGCAAACACCATCCACAACTGGTATGACTTACAAAGTGCGTTCTTTCGGAATTTCGAAGGCACATATCGGAGGCCCTGTACGGTTGGAGACCTATAGCGTAGCACCCAGAAAGTCGGAGAAACATGCCGAGATTATCTCGGATGATGGATTGACACCAAGAACTCCTGCGAGGGAGTAAATGATCAAACTGCAATTGAAGCTTTCATTTCAGGTCTCCCAATTGGTTTACTGCGCCATCGCTTGAAGTGTGACAAGGTTACTGATCTGGGAGAGATGATAGAAACAGCGAGCAAGTATGCAGATGCTGACGACGATGCAGAGGGATTACTCAACGTCCTGGCTGTACCTCAGTCAGCAAAGACAAAGCAACAGGCTCAGAAGCGCAAAAACACCTCGGAAGAGAAACCCAACACGGAGACGGCAGTAGTCACTACTGTTTTCGGGTCTGGAGGACGAGGAGGGCGCGGCGGAGGCCGCGGGCGTGGCCGTGGGACATCAAGGGTCCAAGGTAGAGGAGAGCAACAACCAGGCAAAACCTACACTTGGGCCGACATTGCCAATAACCCATGTGTGCATCACTTAGACGCCAATGGAGGCTCGTCCCACACCAACGCTGAGTGTCTTTTTAACGACGACATCAAGAGAGATGATACCGCGGGCTACAAAGCTAAGCGGAAGAAGAGAAAGAAAAATCCCGAAAAAGAGAAGGAGACCAAGGAAGATTCTGACATGGAGGAAGCCGACGCTTCAAATCCCAGGTCGGAAGGGAAGAAAAATTTTCCTACCAAGAAGGACACTTACGTCACCTTCCTCGGATCTCAACCAGCAAAGGTCAAGAAAGCAGTTCTCCATGAGCTCAACGCAATAGTTCCGGCTGTCCCTCAATATCTGGACTGGTCGGAAGTGGCAATAACGTTTGACCGCGCTGATCATCCGCCTAAGTTACATAGGCGAGGAAAATACACCTTAATCGTCAATCCACTTATTGACGGTTATGGTTTCTCCAAAACCCTCATGGACGATGGTAGCAGCATCAATATTCTCTATGTAGAAACGCTACGCTGGATGAAGATCTCGGAAACACAGCTTAACCATAGCTCTGTGATTTTTCACGGGGTTGTCCCAGGAAGACAAGCTAATTCCCTGGGAGAAATCACTTTGGATGTTACTTTTGGAACACCAAAAAATTATGGAACGGAGGCACTTTCCTTTGAAGTGGTCCCGTTCAAGAGCGCATACCACGCTATATTCGGACGTCTGGCTTACTGGGCTTTTATGGCTCGTCCGTGTTACATTTACAATATGATGAAAATTCCAGGTCCCAACGGCGTGATGACCATCAGGGGAGACCCGAAGAAAGCGCGAGAGTGCGAGGATGGAAATGCCGCCTTTGCCGAAGCCGTGCTGCACCCCCAGGAGTAGCGGGAGATCAAGAAGAGCATAGATCCGTCCGAGATGCCCGCGACGAAGAAGGAGGTGACAAAACCAAATCCGGAGTTCAAGGCATCAAAAGAGACGAAGACGACACCATTGAAGGATGATGACCCCTCCAAGGTAACCCAGATAGGCATAGGCCTAAGTAGCGCATAGGAAGGCGCGCTCGTCAAGTTCCTCTAAGCAAATCAAGATATCTTCGCATGGCAACCATCTGACATGACCGGAGTACCTAGGGAACTTGCCGAGCACTCTCTAAATGTAAACCCGAACGCTAAACCCGTCAAACAGTCCTTACGACGGTTGGTGATGAAAAGCGTAAGGTACTAGCTAAGGAACTAGCACGACTCGAGTTAGCCGGATTCATAGAAGAGGTCATCCATACTGATTGGTCGGCCAACCCTGTAATGGTCCCTAAAAAGGACACCACTGATTTAAGGATGTGTGTTGATTATAGTGCCTTGAACAAGGCTTGTCCAAAAGATCTGTTCGCTCTGCCTAGAATTGATCAAGTTATCGATTCTACGGCAGGCTCGGAACTCCTCTATTTTCTCGACGCATATTCCGGTTATCACCAAATCCGGATGAAGGAATCTGACAAAATCAAGACTTCATTCATAACCCCTTTCGGAACCTTCTGTTATGTTACGATGCCCTTTGGGCTGAAGAACACATGAGCTACGTACCAGCGACGATGGAGCGTTGCCTCCATGATCAACTCGGACGCAATGTACATGCATACGTGGATGATATCGCGGTCATGTCCAAAAAGAAGGAAACATTGATTTCTGACTTAGAGGAGATGTTCGCCAATTTACGAAAATACAACATCATGCTTAACCCGAAGAAATGCTTCTTTGGAATACCAGCTGGAAAATTGTTAGGTTTTATTGTGTCTCAACGAGGCATAGAGGTGAACCGTGACAAGATCAAGGCTATTCTCAATATTTCCAGGCCAACTCGCCTGAAGGACGTACAAAGATTAACCGGTTGCATTGCTGCGGTCAGTCGATTTGTAAGCCGGCTTGGTGAAAGAGCCGCACCCTTATACAAACTCCTGAAAAAAACCAAGGTTTTTGTCTGGACTGACGAAGCGGAAGCTGCACTACAAGACCTGAAGAAAGTGCTCTCATCTGCTCCTATCCTAGCAGCGCCGGAACCTCAGGAACCGATGTTGCTTTACATTGCTGCGACAAATAGGGTTGTCAGTATAGTTATGGTGGTGGAGAGACCAGAAGAAAATCAGGAACACCTGGTGCAGCGTCCGACATACTTCGTCAGCGAGGTCCTGATAGAATCAAAACAGCGATATCCGCACTATCAAAAGTTGGCTTACGGTGTTTTTCTAGCATCTCGTAAGTTACGACACTATTTTTAGGAGCATCCAATTACCGTGGTGAGCAAAGCTCCCATGAGAGATATAATCAACAATAGCGATGCCACAGGACGCGTCGCCAAATGGGGTATAGAGCTTGCAGCTTTCGATATTGAGTACAAACCCCGGACAGCAATCAAATCCCAGATCCTTGCCGACTTTGTCGCTGATTGGACAGAGACCAAGGAGAACATGGTCCTCCCTGAGTCAGAATATTGGACCCTCTTTTTCGATGGATCCAAGGCTAGGGGGGCTCGGGGGATGGCGTGGTGCTCAAATCACCTCAAGGAGATAAACTTTTATACGTGTTGCAGATCCACTTCATAGCGACAAACAACATTGCCAAGTATGAAGCACTGCTGCATGGAATATGTATTGCTAAGGATATTGGCATCCGACGTTTGATGTGTTACGGAGATTCGGATCTTGTTGCTCAGCAAGTCTCGGATATTTGTAATGCAAATAAGCACATGGCAGCGTATAAAGCTGTCGTGGATGATCTATCTAAATCGTTCGAAGGGTTTGAAGTTCAACACATCCCTCGAGCAGAAAACGAAGAAGAAGATGCACTATCTCGGATAGGCTCTGCGCGGAAAGAGGTTCCGGATGGCGCATTTTTAGAGCACCTCAAAGTTCCCTCGATAAAGGGAGTAGATGAGGAATATCCGACCAAATCCGACTCACCTTTAATAGCAGTTCTGGCTGTAATTCCCAGCTGGACTCAACCCTACCTTGATTACTTGGTAGATGGCAAATTACCCAAAGACGAGGTGCTGGGCCAGCAGATTATCTGACGAGCAAAAGCCTATACTATTGTTAAAGGTGAGCTCCATAAACGGAGTGTTTCTGGGGTTTTTCAGTGTTGTGTATCTCCGGAAGAAGGAGTGGAAATCTTAAGAGAAATCCACGAAGGCGAGTGTGGTCACCACACTGCAGCCAAATCTTTAGTGGCAAAAGCTTTTCGACATGGTTTTTTCTGGCTTACAGCTCAGGCAGATGCCGAACGATTAGTCAAGACATGCAAAGGCTACCAAAAGTACGCCAAGCAAGCTCATGTTCCGGCTGATCAGCTGCGAACAATACCTATAACATGGCCTTTTGCGGTCTGGGGGCTTGATATTGTAGGACCTTTTAAACGAGCTCCAAGTGGATTTACTCACCTCTTAGTGATGGTGGATAAATTCACGAAATGGATCGAGGCTAAACATGTCGCTAGTTGTGATGGAGCAACAACCAAAAGATTTGTCAAGAATGTTATAATCCGGTATGGTTATCCACATAGCATTATCAAGGACAACGGGAGTAACTTTTCCATGGGAGAGTTGGCTGAATTCTGCGACGAGCAAAATATCCGGCTTGACATTGCATCCGTCTCACATCCATAGGCTAACGGACAAGTCGAAAGAGCAAATGGTTTAATTCTACAAGGCTTGAAACCAACACTCGAAGCACCACTGAAACGTGCTGCGGGGGCTTGGGCAGAGGAACTACCCTCTGTAATTTGGAGTTTGCGAACAACTCCGAATAGGTCAACAGGATATACACCTTTCTTCTTGGTCTATGGCGCAGAAGCAGTTCTTCCTAGTGATTTGATTCATACTTCTCCTAGGGTGGCCACGTATATTGAAGAGGATGCCGAGAATTCTCGACAAAATGATCTTGACTTAGTCGAAGAAGTTCGCGTCGTTGCTGAAATGAGATCTATAGCCTATCAACAGAAGTTACGCAAGTATCACAGCCAGAGAGTCCGAACTAGATCTTTCAATAAAGGTGATTTGGTTCTCCGGCTTGTGCAACAAAGAAACCATAAACTTTCCCCAATATGGGAAGGGCCCTTTTTAGTTAGTCGAGTATTGCATAATGGGTCGTACTACTTAACTGACATGAGGCCAGTCCAAGAAAGACCCGCTACTAAGAAGAGAAAGAGAGATAGAGGCAGTACAAATCCGAATGAGTTAGACAAACCGTGGAATATTGCTCAGCTACGTCCCTTTTATTCTTAGTTTATCCTTCTTTCTAATCATATATGTGTACATGTTCTATGAGAAATAAAAGTTTTGGTTGCCTCAAAGTTTTTCTGAGAAGTTTGTACCATCTTATTTCCTAATGATCATGTCATAGTCGAAAATCCTAGAATGCTTGACAGTACTTTATGCTCATGTTCGTTCTGGTTTAGATTTCCGATTCTAAAACTGCTACCTTCGGGTATAACTCTAAAAATTATAGTCTTTACTTTGGTTATTTGTCTGATTGCTGTATGCGGGTATTTTCCGAGTAGTGAATTGTTGGTACTGGAAGCCGGCTTTGTTTCCGAGTTTAAACTGGTTTAGCAATTGAGCTCCGTTGCTCGGCAAAGTTTCCGGCTGAAGGTTTAGCCGACTCACGAAAGGGACGAGGCGGAAAGCCAGATAAACGATAAGTAGAGACAGAAAATTTCAACTGCTTATGCAAACATTTCAGGCACACAAATAATCTAAGACAAAAGTGCTGAATAGATAAAAAACTTAGCACTAGCAAAAGTCATAGTACTTAATATTTACATTCGCATCAGGTTTTTTCCGGAATAATACATAGTTTTCTGGTCTATGATGCAGGAGGAGATGAAGGATCTGCTAGCTCGTTGGCTACTCCGCCTTGATATCTCGCCGAGATGTCCGGATCCGAGGTGGTCCGTTCATCGTCGGAAACTTCTTCGGCGTCTTTTGGAGGATGTGGCGGAGTATCCACGCGGGTGAAGAAGGGCGTCTTGTAGCTGGTCAGATCAGCTATGTGACACCCATATCCGACGCAGGAGTGCATGATGGCTTGAAGGTCTTGCTCCTGGCCGTCTTCGTCTACTTTGCAGTACCCTCTGGTCACTTGCCATATCTCCATGTTTCCATGGTGGCTCATGACCATGGTAAGAGCGTCCTGCGCAGCGGTCCGCGCGTAGGACATGTTCCTGTCCCGAACAAGCCGCGGCATCTCCTTGGCCTTCTCCCGCACCTGGAAGTCCGACATGCTTGGCATGTTCGGAATCCTGAGAGATTCGCCAATGTCCTTAAGGGACTGGCGGTAGTCATGAATAAGATCACCGACTTGGGTAAGCCGGTGAGTGCGGGGTTCGGACGAGGAGGAGTCCGTCAAGTTCAGAGGACCTATACACAAAACAAGTCAATGAAAATCCGACATTGATGAAAGTCAAAGAAATGAAAAGTCAGATAGATGGAACATACCAAGAATGACGCCGTCAATCTTGGCTTTCTCCTCCTGAAGACTTTGGAGTTCAGCCCGGAGCACCTGGGAGATATCCTTCTCTCTGCCAACCTCATTTTTGAGGTCTGAGATAACCTTATCTTGAGCGGCAATCTTGAGATCGCGCTCTTCAGTGGCCATGGAGGAGGACTCGAGGACTTGAGCTATGCTCCTTTCATGATCCGCCTTGAGCTTATCCAGCTCTTGGCAAAGTCCCTTGTTCTCCACCACTAAGGTTTTGAGGTTCTCGGCCTCTTCAATCATAGCGATGGATTGTTTCACCAACGCTGTAAGTCAAAAAGAACAACAGTTCAGAAAAATTCGACATTGAAAAAAGTAAAAGACAAGGTTTGAATCTCGAAATGTTACCTTCGGCTTCATCTTTGGCTAACTTAATCTCCGCTTATCACAGACATTTTTTAACTATTCCTGGTTATAGGAACATACTTTCTGTAAGTCAGAATACCCATAGTCAGAAAGCTACTTAAGACTCGGGCTAATATTTTTTGCTAAATATCAGCACGAGCCTTGTGGGCTACACTAGTTCGTTCTTTGGCATCCTAATGAAAGCATAAACCCGGATTTCTATATCCTACTTCATGCTTGGGGCTAGAGGATATGATATAACATAAGGTAAAAAACAAGGGTTGGAATTCCGACTTACATATTGCTCGCGGGTGAGTTTGTCTAACCCCGCGTTCACCTCAGCTGCCACCTTCTCGGCGAGAGTAAGAGGAATTGCTGGGGCTATTGGAAGCTCGCTAGTCCTGATCCTCTCGTTGCGAAGGCGGACTTGGGCAAGAAGGTCAGAGAACTTGACGTCCTCTGCTTCTTGCGCTTCCTCTTCGGGAGATAGATGTCTTTTTTCTAGGACTTGCCTGGCCAGCCGCCGGATCTCCTCTGCAGATTTCTGGGATAAGCCAAATTTGGCAAGTCCGGGGTTGCTGAGGAGGTTGTCGGCGAAGACTTCAACCGAGGGATCATTACCCGAAGAGGGTTCACCCTTATCTTGAGCTGACGCACCCACGGTGACATCAGTGTGCGATCCAAGGATCATAGGCACCGTTGGAGGAGCCAGATCTTCTGCAACAACCGGAGAAGGAGTAATCGCCGGTGTTGCAGAAGGTTGAGGGGCAGGAGTCGAAGGAGCCGTGGCAGGGGAAGCTATGGTAAGCTTCGCCTATCACAGGGGCTTTGCAGGAATCCCCTTCCCCTTACCCTTGATGAGAGGCTTTGCTCTGAGAATGTAGTAATGTCGGAAATATTACATCCCAGAAAGAAATTCGAGAAAGGTATAGAGGCGGAAATTGTGAATGAAAGTTACCTCTTCACAACAGGCACCTCCTTTGTGCCAACAGCCACTGTCGGAGCTTTGCGCTTCTTGACCGCAAGGTCCGGCAATGGGACCACTTCAGCTTCCTGAGAAAACTCAGGAGGATATCCTTCGAATGGAGCAAGCTCCGACTCGGGGAGTTCGGCAAGCTGAAAACAAGAAAACATATCAGCATTGCAATGTATGACTTAAAATATTGAAACACGTAAAAGGTGTACTAATGGAAGCTTACCACTACCACGGGGTTTTCGATCCGCCTCTTAGCGAGGATCAGATCGTCGGTGAGAGCCAGACCAGCCTCGTCCCAGGAAGGCTGGGCCGTGGTGGCTCCGTCGACAAAAGCCGGCAAAGCAGTAGCTTTGCCGAGAGCCGGAATATCCCTATGATAGAAAAAAGTGGCTGGCCATTGTTTGACCGAGTCACTAGCAGAAATTTTGGGATATGCCCGGTCTCGTCTAACAGAAAAACTAATAGTACGGGTGATATAAGGAACACTGGCAGTAATGGAATTTCTCCGGACATGGAAATAGTACCAGAAAAGAAGAAAACTCGGCCTAATGCCGAGAAAGCCCTCGCAAAGCGCAACATATGCGCTCATCTCTAGAAGAGAATTGGGAGGAAGATTATGGAGTTGAACTCCATAGCGGTCAATCACCTCGGAGAAGAACTCCGAGGGAGGAAAGGACAAACCTTGGTCCAGATGGGTGCCAAAGTGGACGCGCTCGCCCTCACGTGGATTGGGGACGGTTTTGCCGAAACCGCTCCGCCAGTCGATGGCGGCGAGAAGCCCCTCCTTCTCCATGTTTTTGAGGCCGTCGTCGTCAAGGGCGCAGGGGATCCAGATTCCCCGGAAGCTCTCTTTTTCACAGCCGCTTCCGCCGCCGCCGCCGCCGCTGCCAGAGAGGAAGAAGAAGATGAAGCCATTTTTCTCTCCGGTAGAAAAGGGTGACCTTAAAGTGGCGGCGCTAGGAGCTCTATGGGAGGAGGACGAAAAGGCTCTGGGCGCGCTGGAGGATTGGGAGGAAACGAACGGCGAAGGACTGGTGAAGAGGAGAAGAAGAAATCTAAACCCCTTATATCCACCTACCTGCGCCAAGATTCATGCAAACGCTACAGTGTAACTACCACGCGTCATGGAAAGAACTGGGAAGGGCCCGCGCGATGATTGCGTCGCCTCTATCTCCATGCATGCATTGAAACGGCGCCTCGGTTCCGCGAACTATGGACCCACCAACGGTCGTTCTGATGGAACGTCTATTAGATGACGTGACTGGACCATGCTTTTGTCAGGTGACATTAGGAACCAAGTTCCGGCTTAGTTTAAAAGCGAGCTGGAAAATCCGAATAACTAATTGAAAGGTCCAACTTACTTTTAAGACCCGGATCATATTTTTTGTTGTGAAGTTTCGGGAACCCTTCAAGATTCTGCAAGCCGAAGATCAAGCTAGACGATGATAAAATCTGACTTTGGATCTTGGAGGCCTCCGGGGGCTACTGTTGGGGATATACTTTCCGGGTATCTTCACAGATCCTCACTGACCAGGGTGGCCCACTTCGGGTTAGAGCTTTGCTTCACGGGCAGCCTAGTTAGGGAGAGTAGACGGAGTCCAATCCGACTACGGGAAGGCCCGGAAGACTTACCGACTTAGGCCCATAATGTTACTTCTAGTTCAAGATGTACTCTGTAACCAACTCTTAGTCGTAGCCAGATTGATCTCTCCTGTAAACCCTAGGCCGGATATCTATATAAGCCGTCCTAGGGAGAGCCTTAGGGCATAACCAATAGTCTATAATCTCAACTCGCACAGGCGAAACCCTTATAACCCATATTCCGGCTCTGCCGTATTACGGGATTGCTATTAGGAGTAGGGTCCGTCCAAAGCCGGCGGATTCGAACCTGGGTAAACTTGTGTGCTCACCGTCCCGGAACACCATACGTCTCACACCCCTCTCTTCCGCACGCCTCGAGGACCCCCTCATGGTGTACTTGTCCTCAAACCGATGACATTAATACTAGTAAAGTACTAGCATCTCATAATAAATCTCTTAGTTTGATAATTTATCAAAGGATTTTGAAGTTGTTCAAAATAGTGAGTGGATATGCAATTTGCATGAAATTGAGTGGGATCTATGAAAGTCTTTCTAAAACAATATGTGATTGACATATTTTTGAGTGGGAGCAATGTAAGTCTCAGATTCAAATATGTAGGAATGTATTTTGAGTAGGAGTAATGATTCATGCTCAAATATGTTGAGAACATATTTTGAGTGGGAGATTAAGGAGTGATTCTTAAGTGTGTATATGACACATTAAGAATAAAAGCACAAGTACCGATAAATAAAAGATTTATAGGGAGTAGAAGTTGATAGTAAGAATATTACGATATTATGTAGTATTCCTAAAAGGGTAAAAGAGTTTTGGAATAGAAGTTAATAAAGGAACTGGTCCTTGATAACTCAAATTAGGAATCGTATTAAGTTTAACATCGATGGTTGAAATAAAGAAAAGGATGATCATCATCCACTATTTTGAGACATAGGTTCTATCTTAGAAAACCATGATGATAACTTAACATAATATATGATCTAAGAAGGAACGTTTGAAAAGTGATTAAGTTGAAATCACATAACGTTGACCTAAGTTTGTCCACAGTCTCTAATAGTGAACTATAGACTTGCTTTCCAAATCCATAAATGATGGCATATCTTAAAGCATAAAGGGTTATTTTATAAGGGAATATGTTGGAAACTCCTGTATCGATAATACCGACTAAAGTCAAATAGGAAGCAACGTGAACAAAACATCGAAAGGTGCATATGGTGCACTGGTGTTTCTATGATTATATTTATAATAATAGATAAGGGTACCATCTAAAGTGATGTATAATGTTATGGCGGGGCTAGTTTACTTTTAACGTAGAATGATGTGTCCCAGGGCACAGTGTGATACGTCGTAAACATATCTATAATTTTTAGTGCTCCATGATTGTGTTATATCAACTTTCTTATGTTATGTTCACACTTTGAGGTATTTTTATACATTTTCTGGAACTAACCTATTAATAAGATGCCACAGTGCCCGTTACCTGTTTTCTGCTATTTTTGGTTTCAGAAAAGCTAGTAAGGAAATATTCTCGGAATTAGACCAGACAAAAGCTAAAGTCAATATTTTACCAGAAGGAACACGGAGTCCAGAGGGGAGACGAAGTGGCGCACCAGGGAGGCCACACCTGGTGGCGACGCGGCTAGGGTGGCGCGCCACCAGGTGGGGTGGGCCCCTCAGGCCTCCACCGACCTTGTCCCTTTGCCTATATATTCCCTCGAGACGAAAACTCTAAGAACGAGATCAGAATTCGACGAAAAGTTCTGAAGCACCGCCACCACTGAAGAGGAGATTCGAGGGACAAAAGTCTCTGTCCCGGCATCCTGCCGGGACGGGGAAGTGCCCCGGAGCCATCTCCATCGACTCCACCGCCATCTCCATCACTGTTGCTGACTCCCATGATGAGGAGGGAGTAGTTCTCTCTCGAGGCTAAGGGCTCTACCGGTAGCTATGTGTTCATCTCCCTATATATGCGTGATCTTATGAGATCATGTGCTTTGTAATCTATAGATCTATTCTGCTACTCAAGTGCTTTAATTAATCTTTGCTTATCCCCACGTGTGTGAAGTTGACAGTGTGCACACCGTGTGGCACTTTGGCTAAGGTTACATAAATACTTATCATGAGTATAATTTGAGTTGGATGTCTCTATGAGATTGTGGTGTTTGTTGGAACCATCTAGCGCTCAAGGTGACAGTGAGGGGTTATCTAGATGGGGAATGCGAACTTTAAGGTGTGCTGTTATAGCCCTACATCGTCCAACCGGAGAGTAGTTTAGGGTAGCATAATGAAGAGAAGATATTTATATGAGAGTGTCCACTAGTGAAAGTATGATCCATAGGCCTTGTTTCTAAGCATTGAAACACCATTTACAAATCAGTCCTGTGACATGTTTGCTTGCTACAACTCTTATTTCAGATTGCAATTACCACTTATAATCATCCATATTACTTGTATTTCACTATATCTTCGCTGAACTAGTGCACCTATAGACCTAATAAGTGTATTGGGTGTGTTGGGGACGCAAGAGACTTCTTGTATCTTGATTGCAGGGTTGCATGAGAGGGATACCTTTGACCACTTCCTACGTGAGTTCGATAAACCTTGGGTGATCCACTTAAGGGAAACTTGTTGTTCTACAAACCTCTGCACTTGGAGGCCCAACACTGTCTACAAGAATAGAAGCGTGCGTAGACATCAAGCTATTTTCTGGCGCTGTTGCTGGGGAGGTAAGGTAAAAGTTACTCACATCCTCTAGCTACTAAGCTATCTTCTAATACTGTTGCTGGTGTGTGAGTGCTCGAAGTTATTTCCTTTAGATTCTGCAATTATATCTTTTTGCTTCTTTTTTTTTATTTTCACTAGTTAGGCTTAATGGAAAACAACAACAAAAATTAGAGAGTTTTTTAGTATTTTTTCTGAGGTAGAACATAAATGGTTTGAAAAGAAAATTAAAAAACCCATGGAACTTTCTTTGCATGCTAATATCAATGTTATTAGTATGAAGTTTTTGAACACCTTTGTTACTAAAGCTATGGAAACGTCTAAGCTTGGGGAAGCTAGTTTATATGAAAATGATCTTTTTTAGTTTCCCAGTTTTAGAGGAGAAAATTTGCTCTCTTGATACTTTATCTCCCATATGTGGTAATTGTAATGATACTTGTGATATTTTAAATCCACATACTGAAAGCATCCCTTTTAAAATACCTATGGAATTTGTTCAACGTGTTATTGAATAATTGTTATTTTGGAGATGGAACTGTCCATCCTGGTGATCATTTACTCTTTATACATGAATTATGCAAGTTTTTTAAGTGTGCAGTTATTTCAATGAACCAAGTTAAGAGGAAGCTATTCTATTTATTACTTAAGGGCAAAGCAAGGGAGTGGTATGAGCTACTAGAACATCCTCATCATTTGGAGTGGAAGGAACTTGAATCTCTCTTTTACTCTAAATTTTATCCTCCTCATGAAATTCATAAAGATAGGAATTATATTTATAATTTTCATCCTCATGATGGAGAAAGTATTGCCCAAGCATGGGGGAGATTGAAGTCACTAATGCTCAAGTGTCCCATTCATGAGCTCCCCAGTAATATTGTTATTAATAATTTTTATGCAAGGCTTTTAGGACATTACAAGGACTACCTAGATACCTGTTTAGAGGGATCCTTCACAAGTAAGGAGGTCAAAGCTAAGTGGGATCTTCTTTAAACAATTCAAAGCAATACCGAAGATTAGGATAATGACAAAGGTAAAGAACCAGGTATAAACTATACGTATGATTGCATTAAGTCTTTCACTAAAACTGCTGATTTTCAAGAGCTTAGTGCTAAATATGGTCTTGATCCTCAAATTCTTGTTGATTGTTGTAGAGCCTTTGCTTCTCATATTAATGCTCCTAAATAAAAATGGGACATGTATCATGAGCCTTTTAAAGACACTTGCATGAAAAATTAAATTGTTATAGCAATAAACATGCTCAAACATCTGCAAGCACTATTTGTTATAAGCATGTTAATTTTTGTGGAGTACATAGACCTTGTTAAAAGAATCAAATTGAAGAAGAATATTGTATCACCCAAAGGAATGAAAAAACTAGAACGTGGTATATGGCTCTAAATGATCTTAGTAAAAAAGTTTGTGCCCTCTATCCATTTCTTTGTGAACTTTGCTTTGCAGTGTGTCATTTCAATTTTCAATGCTCAGGCCATAATAATAGCCCTTCTAATCCAATGAGTACTGGAAGTTTGTATTGTGATAACATGATCACTCCTAATCCGCATGATGAACTTACATTATTTTTGGGGTGTGAAGAATTATCAAGAAAAACTTGTTTGGTAGATATGGGTGCTTTTGATATGAATAACATCCTGCATGGTTCTCATCATTATTGTGTTGATAATTGCCAACAAATACTTACATACAAAATATTATAAAAGATGAGATTTAACCAAAATATGACAGGACTAATATGTGTTTTGTTCTTATTAATGAAAAGGAGGAATCCTCCAAAGTTTCTTCTATTGTCTCTAACAATAAACTAGGGTATATGGAGAAGCTTCCTTTCAAGCCTCTCCATCCTAAAGAGAAGAAGAAAAATAAGAAGAGGAGGAGTAAAAGGAGGGAGGAAATGGTATTTTCCCCTAAGCACGTTGCTCCTATTATAGTTTTTGATGAATCTGAACTCGATGCTGTTCTTATGCATGTTACCTATAGTAGTGAGCATGATTGGGAAAAGCATACTACTTTTGATATTGAAAATCTCTTTGGTACCAATTCTGAAAATGATAATATTAATAATTGCTGTACTATTAGTGCTATCCATGTTCCTTCGAATGATGATATGTTTACAAACGAACACACTTTGGAAGATAGATATTCTATTACTTATAATGATTACAATATGCCTCCTATAATTGATGATTATGGTGATGAGAATAATAATGATAGCTATTTTGTTGAATTTTCTCCCACTACAATTAATGAAAATAACTATGCTTATGTGGAGAGTAATAATGATTATATGCAGGTGGCTCATGATAAGAATGTTTTATATGATAGTTATATTGTTAATTTTATTCATGATGCTACTGGAAGTTATTATGAGAGAGGTAAACATGGTTTTATGTATCTCAACAATATTAAGTTTCCCCTCTTTATGTTGAAATTTTTTAAGTTGCACTTGTTTTGCTTTCCTAGGCTTGTTGCTTTGTGCTTTCATGACTTGTTTCTTTACAAGATTATCTTTCATATGAAATGGGTTATACTTAAATTTGTTCCATATTTGCTTCTTGATGCTCTCTTTTACTTCAATTCATATTTCTTATGTGAGCATCATTGAAATTATCATGCCTATCGTAATGGCTATAAAGAAAGAGCCTTTAGGAGACAACCCATTATATTTTTACTTTCAGTTTATTTTTGTTTTGTTGAGTCTTGGAAGTTATTTCCTCTGTAATAACCTCTCCTTATCCTTTTTGTTTGGTTTTCGTGCCAAGAATAACCTCTAATGAGAGAGAAGTAAGACTTGGGAAAGTTGCTGTCCCGAAACAGATTTTTGTGCTTCACTGTAAAAAATCGTGAAAATCCCTGTACGTCGGATTGAGCTGTAATTTGTTGTTCTTATGCCCCAGGCTGTTCTCTAACTTTAGTTAGTTTATCACTTTTCGATTTGAGCAACAAAAGGTCTTCAAAAAAATTGGTTTTTACCTGCTGGTCTGTTTTGACAGATTTCTGCCATTATTTGCATTTGCCTCTTAATCTCTTTCTCTTTGAGTTCTCTTTGATCACTTGAGATTTTAGAAGGAATTGCTACAGTAACTTGTGTTTTAATGGAAGTTTTACTTGTGTTGAAACTAAACCCAAAGACTTATTATCTTGAATACACTAATGTTGCTAATGAAGATTGTGTGAAGTTTTGTATGAAGGAAATTTTCAAGTGTAGGGAAGAATAATGTGATGAGATGAAGAATGGACAAAAGCTCAAGCTTGGGGATGCCACCCGTGTCGCCCCAAGAAATATTCAAGAAGTACATGCGTCAAAGCTTGGGGATTCCCAAGGCATCCCCTTCTTCATCAATAAAAATCTCAGGCTTTCTTCCAAAACACTTCATTTTTATTGTTTCATGCACAACTGTGTTGTTGTTGGAGTGTCTTTGTTTTTGTTTTTAGTTTTCTTTTGTTAGGTTTGCTTAAATAAATTGGTTGGACCCCCGCATTCATACATTGTTTCAAATAAGTTGATTGGTGTTGGAAAAGAGTAGGAAGTTTCATGCTTATAAGTGGTACAAAAGGAGCTTGTTTTGACTATGGCCTAGACTTTATCACGTCATGTTTGATATTACTTTGACTTTATGCTTAGTGATTATTGCTGTAGCATGACTTGTTCCAAACAATTGAGATTGCATAATTTTCCTTGAAAGAATCATGTGCTGTTTAGCATACAAAAGCATAATATTGTGGTATTCTCCTTTGATGCTTTATTTGGATTGACTTGGCACATGCTTACACCATGTTAAGACTACGAACCAGTCACCATAGCCTCCATGATCATTTAGTTTTTGACTTGTAATATCACTTTATGCTTTAATTAGTAATGTTTTGTCGCTTTGCATGATTATGGCCATCATTGTTCTCTTAGTTGGTCGCTCCTAGTCTTTTGCTAGCCTCCACATGTACCAAGTATGAGTTCCACTCATGCATCCAACCCCTAAGAAAACCAAGTTATTCCAAAGAGTCCACTATAAATTCCAATGCATGGTGTGTTACATCATTCCAAGTATATTCATGTTTTATCTACCTTCCAAATTAAACTTGTCATGTGAAAATTAGTGATTAAAGCTCTCACAAACTTGATGGCACACTTTACTTTCTTGCACTTAATAAACTTGAACCATTGTGTCCATCTATGTTGCTTATATGCTTGCGCTTTATAAGTTGTGAATTAGCAGAACCATGTACCATGGGGAACGCTTTCAACATTGCACTTATTATTCAGTTGAGATCATGTTCTTTTGTTTATGGATCCCGGCGGTGTGAAATAAAAGGGGATCTTGTAAGCTCATGGAGTTTGTATGTGTGTTAGAGAAACGCTTGGGCGGCTAGCCTAAGCCATGCCTAATCATGGTGGAAACTTGCAGCATAACGATAGTGAGCATTCTGTGAAGCATCCTCAATAAAAACCTGTGCAAATACCAAATAAAAAGATCACTGAGATGCTCATTTTTTGTTGCCTTATCATTTTGATATGGGATAGCTCCTGTATCATGGGGCAAGGGGTACCCCATTGGCGGTTCTCCATGATACACATGTACTTACAATGACAAGAACTTACTCGTGATTAAAGTTGAGTAGCATGAGGTTCGGTACTCGTAAGCAAGGGGCATGAGATTTTCAACTTATAACTTGTCAAGCATATCCTCATATTTGTGTCACTTTAACCTTAATCACCGAAATATGCTTATGGCGTTACCTAACTCATTGAAAGTATCTCCAAATTTGATCTATAAGTGCATGATACCTGATCTGTTAGGGTTTATGGGTTGAGGGTTTGGGGGTTTAGGTTTTATTAGGGGTTGTTTAGGGTTTAAGGTATTTTCGATAATGCTCAAGATTTATGCTTATATTCATCGAATAGAATGGAGTTACCAGTTTAATGAAAATATATTAATTTTGATCGATAAGTGTATGCTACGTGTTTGGTAAGCATTTAGGGTTTAGTGTTTAGATTTTAGAATTTCAGGAATTTTAAATAATGTTCAAGCTTTATGCTTATATTCGTGGAATAGAATGGAGTTACTGCAATTTAATGAAAGTATCTCAAATTTTGATATATAAGTGCACGATACCTGCTTAATTAGGGTTTATGGGTCGAGGGTTTAGGGTTTTACAGTTTAGTTTTATTAGTTGTTTCTGGTTTAGGGTTCAGAGAATTTTTGGTAATGCTCGGGATTTAAGCTTATATTCGTCTAATAGAATGGTGTTACCTTATTTAACGAAAGTATCTCAATTTTTGATCTATAAGTGCACGGTACCTGCTAGTTTAGGGTTTAGGGGTTTAGATTTATGGTTTAGGATTCCGTGAATTCTCAATAATATTTTCAAACTTTATGGTTATATATATTCGTGGAACAGAATGGTGTTACTGCAATTTAATGAAAGTATCTCAAAAATTGATCTACAAGTCGATGATATCCTTCTTCGTCATATTTTTTGTTAAATAAAATTGAAGGTACCCGGGTACTAAAACAAGGGAGAAACGAGAAGAGTTACTTGAGATTTAGGCGTTGTTTGGTTGGGCTTGAATTCTGGCTTTTGATTTTTGGCTTATAAAGCTACGAACGTGTTGTTGGCTTTGTTATTTTAGCTTTTACTCTGACATAGTGGAATGATAGTATAAGCTAGGTTGGATGATTTTAACGATTTTATCTCGGTTTAGTGAAAATTTTTCGAAATTTGAACAACAAGCGATGGGAATCTCTACTTCCCGTAATTCTGGCTCACTGACATGTGGGTCACTTGCATAGTGGGTCCAAAAAGTTGGTGTAGGTCAGAGTGGGTGGGCAGGTAAATAATGAAGAAGGGCTGGGAAACATGGATGGGGTGATGCACTTAGGAGAATGCAAATTTACCACCTATATCCCTCTGTTATTCTAGTGCTCCCTCGGATTCTCGTTTCTGGAGCCGGGATAAAAGAGGAATTTTGCATTCTAGAAAGGGGTGAAGCATGTTTGAATGGATGCGCGGGATATTTTAATGTATGGGTGCGATGTTTGGGCACCGTACCAAATTTTGAGGTCGAAGCTTCTAGCATACGTTACTCCGGAGTGGGGCCTCTTAGACGCGCTATCACTGTCTAGGCCCACGCGCCAGCGAGAGTCGCTTCCCAGCATTTAAACGAGTTTCTAGGAATTTGCTGAAATTTTGGAACAATTTAAGGCTTTCAAGAAGATGACCATCATCCAAAAAAAGGTGACCAAGGTCATGGAAATAGTTTATGATGACGTGTCCGTATTTGGTAGATCGGTGCATCTTTGCAAGTCAACCAATATGTCTGCTTCCAAATTTGAAGTTTGTTTTCAAATTTCCAAGTAACAACAATATGTTTTGTTGTGAAGCAACTACAAAGATGATGGCTCAAAATGCCACCGCCCCCTTTTTCACACAATGTATAACGCCCTTTCAAGCTTCTAGGCTAAATTTGTACAATAAAAGAATTTTTGGGGGGTTGGATGTTTGATTGGTTGGGCAGGATGTTTGAATGGGAGGGCGGGATATTTCGGCGCTCTGCCGAAATTTTGAAGTTGAAGCTTCTAAGGTACGCTACTCCCGCTTGGGATGTTGTCCTCGTGAGATAGACCCACATGCATGTATGCTTTCCAGCATTTAATGATTTTATAGACATCTGCCGAAATTAATGAACATTAATTCAAGGCTTTCAAACAAGAGGAGCAAGGTCACAACCATAGTTTATGTACCTTTTTCATCTTTTGTACTACTCTGTACATTGAAGCATCTTCGCCAACCAAGCTTACAAACCTGGCCATATTTGGTAGATCGGTGCATCTTGGCATTTCAAGCAATTGTTTACAAAGGAGATTCTAGATTTGATAGATAATACCCTACTTTCATGAGTTTCCAAACTTTCTAGCTGAAGATGCTAAAATTAAATAACTTTTTGATGATTGAAAGTAAGTATATTTATGAACTACAAAGTGTGTGATATAGCTTGATCTTGACTTCTTAAAAATAGTTTAAAGGTACTGAATTGGTCAAATATTGGAGAACTACCGAGAGTTTTGCAAGATTTCAATTTTTTGATATGAATAGTAATGACACCAAATTTGGGCCAGATTTTCAAAAAAAATAAAGAAACAAAATATAAAACGAAATACAACCATTTGTTTCTCCATTGGTGTCTCACTGTGTGCATTGGCTAGTTTCCATGAAAATATATAAAATTTGATAACTCTTGATAAACTCGTTTCATAATATGGCGTACCATGTTTGAACATTCATGGCTTTCAAAAACTAGATGACCAATGGCAAGGCCATATGTGTTACCATACTATATGATAATGTAACCATGTTTGGTAGATTGGTGCATATTGCTATTTCAACATTGTTTAGAAAAAGAGCTTCCATATTTGGAGTTATTTTAAAAGCTCCAATCGATAATAATGTCTTTAATTTTGTCATACGATATATGGTGTACCATGTATGAATTTGCATGCCTTTCAAACGAGCTGACCAAGGTCATGGCCACACCTTTGCTATAGTTTATAACAACATGTTTGTATTTGGTAGATTGGTCCGTATATTGGCATTTAAAATATTATTTAAAAAGGAAGCTTCTGAATTTGAAGTTATTTTCAATTTTCAAGCGACGACAATGGCTTTTGTCATGAAGAAACTACAAATAAGTATGGCTCATAATCCCATTGCCCTAGTTTCCACACAATACATATATAGCCTGGGGTTTAGGGTTCGTGTTTTTTGGGTTGAGGGTTTAGGGGTTTATGGTATATGATTTAGGATTTTTAGGGTTTAGGGCTTAGGAGTTTAAGGTTGGTATTTAGGGTTTAGGGTTTTAGGGTTATCTAGGTTTTAGGGTTTATGAATTTTCAATAATAATGTTCAAGCTTATATATATATGCTTATATATATTCGTGGAATCGACTCGTGTTATCGCAATTTAATGAAAGTATCTCGGATTTTGATCTATAAGTGCATCATACCTTCTTGGTAAGGGGTTGAGGGTTTAGGGTTTTTATGGTTTTTCGGGTTTAGGTGTTTTGGATTTAGTTTTTTGAGGAATCTTTGATAATGTTCAAGCTGCTTTATATATGATTATATTCATGGAACTGAATAGCGTTGGCACAATTTGAGGAAAGTTTATCTGAATTTTTTATCTACAAGTGCATGTGATACCTCATTTGCCAATGTCATTTCGGCAAGGTTGAGGGTTTAGGGTTTTAGGGTTTAGGGCATTTTCGATAATGTTCAAACTTTATTGTTATATTCGTGTAATAGAATGGTGTTACTGCAATTTAAGGAAAGATCAAATCTCAGATTTTGATCTATAAGTCCATGATACCTGCTTGGTTAGGGTTTATATGGGTCGAGGGTTTAGGGTTTTACGGTTTTACGTTTTAGGTTTTATGGACTGAAAATGGTTTAGGGGGTTTATCGAATTTTCAATAATACTCAAGCTTTATGCTTATATTCGTTGAATAGAATATGGCGTTACCTAACTCATTGAAAGTATCTCAAAATTTGATCTATAAGTTCATGATACCTGATTGGTAAGGGTTTATGGGTTGAGGGTTTGGGGTTTTAGGTTTAGGTTTTATTAGGGTTTGTTTAGGGTATTTTGGATAATGCTCAAGATTTATGCTTATATTCATTGAATAGAGTGGAGTTACTAGTTTAATGAAAATATATCAATTTTTGATCGATAAGTGCATGCTACATGCGGTGTAAAGGGTTTTGGGTTTTAGGATTTAGGGCATTTCCAATAATGTTCAAACTTTATTGTTATATTCGTGGAATATAATGGCGTTACCGCAATTTAATGAAAGATCGAATCTCAGATTTTGATCTATAAGTCCATGATACTTGCTTCGTTAGGGTTTATATGGGTCGAGGGTTTAGCGTTTTAGGGTTTTACGGTTTAGGTTTTATGGACTGGATAGGGTTTAGGGGGTTTGTTGAATTTTCAATAATACTCAAGCTTTATGCTTATATTCGTCGAATAGAATATATATGGCGTTACCTAGCTCATTGAAAGTATCTCCAAATTTGATCTATAAGTGCATGATACCTGATATGTTTGGGTTTATGGGTTGAGGGTTTGGGGTTTTAGGTTTAGGTTTTATTAGGGTTTGTTTAGGCTTTAGGGTATTTTCGATAATGCTCAAGATTTATGCTTATATTCATCGAATAGAATGGAGTTTCCAGTTTAATGAAAATATATCAACTTTTGATTGATAAGTGCATGCTACGTGTTTGGTAAGGATTTAGGGTTTAGATTTTAGGGTTTCGGGATTTTTAAATAATGTGCAAGCTTTATGCTTATATTCATGGAATATAATGGTGTTACCGCAATTTAATGAAAGTATCTCAAATTTTGATATATAAGTGCACAATACTGATACGTCCAAAACGTATCTACTTTCCCGAACACTTTTGCTATTGTTTTTCCTCTAAACTCGTGTGATTTGGATACAACTAACACGGACTGACGTTCTTTTCAGCAGAATTACCTTGGTATCTAGTT
This sequence comes from Avena eriantha, assembly GCA_910589775.1. Classification (NCBI taxonomy): domain Eukaryota; kingdom Viridiplantae; phylum Streptophyta; class Magnoliopsida; order Poales; family Poaceae; genus Avena; species Avena eriantha. Next base: position 5,796,856 of record OU342741.1, on the reverse strand, counting down.
TTTGTACAGAAAATCAATTATCAGGAAAAATCCCGGAAAATATGCCAAAAATCCTATTTCACCAGAAGACTCAAAGGAGCCAGAATATGAGACGGAGAGGGGCTGGGGCCTGGCCACACCACCTGGCCGCGCGGGCTAGACCTAGCCACACCAGGGGTGGTCGGGCCGCCCCAGGCACCCCCTCGGTCTCTCTCTTCGCCTATAAGTTACCTCCTGACCTAAAAACCCAGGGGGGTCGATGTTTTTCCAGAAAGAGTTCCGCTTCGCCGCCACCATCAGATTCCATGAATCAGCACCAGAAACTTCGTTCTGGCACCCTGCCGGGACGGGGAATTGGAGGAGATTATCGCCACCATCGCTTCTCCATCGTCCATCCATGTTTCCCCCATCTATGAGTGAGTAATCCCCCGCTATAGGATATGGGGATGGTAGGCATTGGATGAGATCGTTCATGTAATGGCATCAGATTGTTAGGGCATGGTGCCTAGTATCTACTATTAGTGCTTTTTGACTTTGTTGCAACTTGTTATGCTTAATGCTTTTCACTAGGGCCCGAGTGCCATGATTTCAGATCTGAACATGTTATTGATTCATTATGATAGTATTGTTTATGGTCTTACCTACAAGTTGTATACACATGTTGTTGTCCGGAACCAATGGCCCCGAAGTGACAGCAATTGGGATAACCGGAGGGAATGTCTTTGATGTGAGGATCACATGTGTTCACGGAGTGTTAATGCTTTGCTCGGGTGCTCTATTAAAAGGAGGACCTTAATTTCCAATAGTTCCCTTAAGGCCTCGCTGGAAACGGGCTGGCAGGACAAAAGATGTTGTGCAAGTTCTCATTGCGAGCACGTATGACTATATATGGAACACACGCCTATGATTATTTAGTACTTGGATGCTTTATCTTATTTATCTGCAAATGCCCTATGTCTTTATTGCCATGTGAATTGTCTTGTCCATGCAACGCCCGTCCATCCATCCCTATGCCTACCACGCTCTAATCCTACTGTTTACTGCGATTGTTACTACTGTCTATACTTTACTACCACCGTTACTTTACTATTGCTATTACAAAACTGTTGCTACTGATAAACTGCTGTGAGCAAGATTTTTTCTAGTGTAGCTGAATTGACAACTCAGTTGTTAAGGCTTATAAATATTCTTTGGCTCCCCTTGTGTCGAATCAATAAATTGGGTTTCACTTCCCTCGAAAATACTGCGATACACCCCCTATACTTGTGGGTCATCAAGACTATTTTCTGGCGTCGTTGCCGGGGAGCATAGATTTATTTATTAAGTCCACTTGGAATCACTATTGTTCGCTTCCATCCATCTATCATGGGTAAGTCTCGTGATGGCAAGGTTCCTATTTTACCATCCACTACAAGAAGAGGTACGGTTCTGAACACCTCTATTGCTCTTGATTCACCATCTGTTATGAGTAAGCTCCTTACACCACCACATACACTTGCTACACACACTGCTACTACTGCTGAATGTGAAACTTCTGATACCTATGATGCTGCTTCTACTGTGCTTGATAAGAGTGGTTCATTAGGTCCTTTCCTAGATGCTACGATTGCCAGAACTATAGCTAGAAATACTGAAACTCCTAATGAAAACACTACTACACCTATTAGTTCACCTGAGTCTAGAGAGAGCTATGATATTGAAGACGGTTATATTGAGATGACCGATGAATTTATTAAATAATGTCAAAACACCCATGATAGGAGTGCTGCTAAGAGTCTCCTTGAGAGGCGTACTACAAAACCCAAATTGTCTCCTAATGCTAAGTTTGTTGCATCTCCCATAAACATTAAAGATAAGGATTATGATTTCTCTCTTGATCTATCTTACATAGCTATTGTTGAGAAAGAACCTTTTTGTGGGACTAAGAATGAAAGTGCGGTAGAGCATATGACTGAACTTTCTACCATGAGTGGTTTATTTTCTGATGATATTAAGATGTGCACCTACTTTGTTGCTAAAATTTCCCCTTTTCACTGAAAGGAGCAGCTAAAACTTGGTTTAATAATTTACCTCCTGGATCTATTGATAGCCCTGATTGCTTGATTAGTACTTTCCTGCAGAAATATTTTCCTCCTAGTGCTAGACATGCTATTTTGCAGGAACTTTTTGATTTCAAACAAGGAGAAAAAGAGATATTTCTCGAATCTTGGGCAAGGTTTTGTGCTTTGATTCATGCACAGGCTAGATGTCCATTACCTAAGAATGAGCTTCTTGATATATTTTATAATGGACTAACTGAAGAATCTAGGACATAACTGGATAGTTGTGCTGATTGTGTTTTCAGGAATAGGACTCCCAAGGAAGCTGAGGAATTAATGGCCAAAATAAGCAAGAATTATGAAGACTGGACTCCTCCTGAACCAGCTATACCTGAAACAATTATACCTGAACCAGCCATACCTGCGTCTATACCAACATCAAAGAAGAGGGGAGTTATTGAACTAAATGATGAAGTGATGAAGGAAGCTAAGAAATGTCTTAAGGAGAAGGGAATTAAAGCTGCAGATGTCAAGAATTTACCTCATATAGAAGAATTATGTAAGCCTATCCCCCATTCATCCATTATTGAGGTACACTCTCTCCAACACTTTGATGAAGGTGATATTCCTTACCTTAAACCTCCTGATCAATTCTTAGAAGAATTTGATATTTTTATTGTTAAGCAAAATAATTTTAATAAAAGGGTGCAAAATCATCTAATGGAAAACTCTAGAGCTATTGTTGAGTTGAAGGATATTGTGGAAAGAACCTTTAATGATGTTAAAATTCTTGATAAACATTTTCAAATGGTTCAAACTCAAATTGATCAGCTTATTAAAGTGCAAAAAGACTTGCTAGTTAATGTTGCCAAAGAAAAACATGCTTATGAAATTAGAACTAGAAGTGGTGCTGCTACCCAGGATCCTCTATATCCTGAGGGGCACCCTAAAATAATTGAGCGGGATTCTCAACAAGCTGAAAATAGTGGTACTACTCCTAAGAAAAGAAAAAATAAAAGTTAAACAATTGTAGAACCCTCTGAACCTGCTAAAGACCCTAATAGTATATCCGTCTCTGATGCTGAAACTGAAAGTGGTAATGAAGAAAATGATGTTCCTGATAAAGAAAAAGTTGAAGAAGAACCTGAAAGGCACACTAAGAATACTAAATACACTAAAGAAGATTTTGTTACTAAGAAACATGGTAGTGAGAGAGAACCTTGGGTCCAAAAACCTATGCCTCTCCATGATAAGAAACATAAGTCAAAGGAAGATGAACACTATAATAAGTTTTGTGAGTGGATGAAATCTTTATTCTTGCAAATTCCTTTGACTGATGCTATTAAATTGCCTCCTTATTCAAAGTATATGAAGGATATTGTCTCTAATAAAAGGAAGATCCCTAATGAGGAAATCTCTACTTTGCTTGCTAATTATTCCTTTAATGGTAAGGTTCCAAAGAAACTTGGAGACCAGGGATTCCAAATATTCCTTGCTCTATTAAAAATAGTTATGTTAGAACTGCTTTGTGTGATTTGGGAGCAGGAGTTTGTGTTATGCCTTTTTCTCTCTATAAGAGGCTTCAACTAGAAAAACTAATACCAACTGATATATCTTTGCAAATGGCTAATAAATCCACTACTATTCCTATGGGTATATGTGAGGATGTGCCTGTTCAAGTGGCTCATAATTTCTTGATATTAACTGATTTTGTTGTGCTTGAAATGCCTGAAGATGATAATATGTCTATTATTCTTGGGAGACCTTTTCTTAATACTGCAGGAGCTGTTATTAATTGTAATCAAGGAAAGGTAACCTTTAATGTTAATGACAAAGAGCATATTGTCTATTTCCCCAAGAAGATTGATAGGACTTATGGTCTAAATTCAATTGAACATGGTGAGGGCATTCAAGTTGGAGAAATATATTGTCCCATGCCAAGAGAAAAATTTGAAACTATTATGATTGGGACCATTGCTATCAAGGTTGAGGTAACATAATCATTAGTGGAAAACAAACTGTTGTTTCATATAAAATTGTTTTGGTAACAAGAACTGATCAACCTTGTTAACAAAAGGATTTCAATGAACAAAACAATGTTTTCACCATGATTATCTTTTTTTACTTTTATTTTATCTTTTCTAGTTTTTGCTTTCATTTAGTTCAATTTTCCGCTATTAGTTGCTTGCATGTTAGAGTGTCCTAGAACTTCTGAAGTTTTAGTTTTGTTTTGTCATTGCATCATTCGAGAAACCTTTTTCTATCAGAAAATAATTCATCTATACCTGAAAATTGCTCAAGAACAAAGTGTCTCAAAAAATTCCAGAAAATTCATATTAATTTTTTACGTGAAAAAAGGGGCAGAGGAGTGCCTGGAGTGTACCAGGGGGGCCCACCAGGCAGGCACACCCCCTGGTGGCGCGGCCAGCCTAGGGGCGTGCCTGGCCATGGTGTGGACCACCCTGGCCCTCCACTCACTCTCTCACTTGCCACTGCTCTCTCTCTCCCAAGAGAACACCAGTTCATTGCTCGAAATCGCGTTCTTGCTGTTCTTTCCCTCGATTGTTCGATCTCCTTGTTCAGCCCATCTTTGCTGCTGAAATTTGGAGCATTTGTTCTCTAGTATGTGACTCCTCCGCTTGTCCAAGTAGATTTGTGTTTAGTGGTTTATATCTTGAGTATTTTGCTGTTGTAGGTGACAGGTTTTGAGAGCTTGTAAGCTTGTTCAATGCTTAGAGATATTGTTTTGATGCATGTTTAGGCCTCTTGAAAGTCCCTATGAGTAGTGCCCTTCATTATATATTCACTTTGCAATCACTTGTTTAATGGATGTTTAAATTTTAGAATATCAAAGATGAACAACCACACCTTTGGAGAAATATTTGAGAGGGACACACCTAGGAGGTCAAGGCCCTCAAGATCAGCCTCTCAGTTTAGGCCTTCATACAATGGAGATCTCATTGCACCACGCTTTGGCAATGAAGGAGATGAGGGGGATGCTCATCCATCTACTTTTCCTTGTTATACCTTCTTGCAAGTAGCAGGGATCCTCGATGATTTCTTACTATTGGTTCAGAGGGTCGGTTTGACCTCATACATGGAAGATGAGAGTGAGCAATATGCCGTGCTCACCAAAACTTTCGTTGAGAGTTTCGTTTTCACTAACACCCCCTATCAGTCAACTGTTTCTTTCAGAATTTATAATCTTCTGTTTACCATGCCATTGGAAAGATTTTGCAGCATTATACATATAGGCATGACGGGGACCGTGAAGAAGATCCAAGGGCGACCCGCTGATTTGCTGGAACTCTATCGAAGTGTGACAAATGACGATGACCGCGTAGCTCAGCGGGGAAGATAAGAAACATCCAACTCCCAGCTCTTAGATACTTTGCTTATTATCTTGCTACTAGCATTCTTGGTAGGGAGAACACAAGTAATATCTCCAATTATCATTTAGCCTTCCTCGCTGCTGCACTTAATAATGATACTCGGTGCAATATTGGCTCTCTCATTGCTCGCCGCCTAGCTGCTAGGGCACCTTTATGGGGGCATTATTGCTTCACGTATGGTTACTGCGCTAGAACTTTCTATGGATCCTAATGATACTATATTGGCACCACAAAGGCTTGACTTTGCTGCCATGAAAACACATCACTTCGGCACTTCTGACTCTGATATGGACAGTGTAGTATACAGGATGTTGTTTATTGACGGGGATGAAAGGGAGATTCCTTTGCCATAGTCTACTTTGTTCAGTGTTCACAGGAGGCCGTGGTCACGTTCTAAGGAGGAGGTGGACGAGCAGCTCCGCCTGCTTGGTTTCCATAGGCAGCAGCCGGAGGATGTGCCTTCTTACGACTACTCTGCGCACTACGGTGGGGCGTCCTCGAGCTCTTACCAGGACAAGGGTACCTCCTCGTCATACCACGGAGACACTTCATCTTGGCCAGCTTGGGATTGATACCCACTTAGGCCAAAAGCCTAAGCTTGGGGGGAGGTACACCGACATCACACTCATCTCTATATCTTGTTTCATCGTTACTTGGTATATTCATGTTTCATTCTCTCTTTAGTTTTTGTTCTTTCTTTGCTTTTGCTTTCTAAAACACAAAAGACCAAAAATATTTTTGTTCTTTCTCTTTGTTTGCTTCTTTTTGCCTTGGTTTGCTTTTCCCTTTTTGCTTTGTTTTGATTATTTGAAAAACCCAAAAAGATTTTTTGCTTTGCTTGTTCTTCCTTTTGGTTCTTGCCTTTAAAACTCAAAAACACCAAAAATATTTGTTGTTCTTCTTTGGTTTTGTGAGTTTGTTGCAGGGTTCAGCAGTCCTTAGTGGAATTTGGTTTCATGTTATTATTCAAGCCACACAAGTGAAGGGCGATAATGAGGATTAATGACAACTTGAGGTGTGGTAAGAGGCTGGTAATGAACTCTATTTGTTTTCATTTTTGTACATATACTCATCACTGTGGGCATGCTTAGTCTGTTCATGTAGGGTGTATGTTATTATGGATGCTTAGTAGTTCTTGCTTTCCTATGATTAGCTCCAGCTCACTAATAGTCTGTAGCATGTCGTATGAATGCTTGCTTGCATTGCTCTATTCATAACTTGGGATGACACTATGGTATCTCCCTTTGAATGTTTCACTTGAATTGACTTGGCACATGCTCATGCATGCATATGACTGAAACAATCAGTTAAGCCTCGATGAATTATTTTGCCTCAGGGGTCTTGAATCACTTTCATGCCATGATTAGTCATGTTTTGTTGAAAGCATGATTATGACAGTTATTGCTCTCTTGTTTGTCGCTCCCTTACTATTGGTAGCCTTCACTTGCACTGAGTATGAGCTCTACTCGTGTTTCCAACTCCCCAAAACCAATATTGCCAAAAATGTCCACCATACTTAACTATTAGCATCATTTGCTACTCCATGCATGCTTAGTATGCCTTGTTTTCTTCCGAATAAAATGTTTGCTTGTTATGAGAAAGTTAGTTAGTAAACCTCTCACGAACTTGATGGCACACCTTATTTTCTTGCACTTAATAAACCTGAACCATTGCGTCCTTCTTTGTTGCGTATATGCTTGCGCTTTATAAGTTGAAGTTAGTAGAACCATGTATCATGGGGAATGCTTTCAACATTGGACAGGTACTTTGTACCTCGTTGATATCATGATTCTTTTGCTTATGGATCCCTTCAGTGTGAAATAAAAGTGGAACTTGTAAGATCATGGAGTTTGTATATGTGTTAGAGAAACGTCTGGGCCGCTAGCCTAAGCCATGCCTAATCATGGTGGAAACTTGCAACATAACCATAATGAGCATCCTATGAAGCATCCTCAATAAAAACCTATGCAAATAGCAAATAAAAAGATCGCTAAGATGCTCATTGTCTGCTTGCCTTGTCATTTTGATTATGGGATAGCTCCTGTATCATGTGCAAGGGGTACCCCGTTGGCGGTTCTCTATGATACATATGTACTTACAATGACAAGAGCTTACTTGTGACTGAAGTTGAGTAGCATGAGGTCCGGTACTCGTAAGTAAGGGGCATGAAACTTTAGCGTATGACTTGTCAAGCATATCCTCTTAGTTGTGTCACTTTAACCTTAACCATTTAAAGATGCTTATGATAGGGGAAATGAGAGCTCAAAGCTAACGAGTACCATACTTTTAGCATTTGGAAGCCTTTCAAACTTTTCAAAACCATTTTCATTTCCTTGTTGAGTCTCCACACATTCTATGAGCACTTTCTTGAGAGCACAGTTGTCATTCGTAGTGTAATGTGCTTGTCTCAAAACTTGATTAATTGTGTTATAACTTTGATGCTTGTATCTTTGATATCTTTACTTCTAGTCTTCACTTGAACTTTAGAGGTGCGTTGGCATTTATGTTTGCTCTACAATCAAAGGCAAGCGAGATACCACTCTATCATACCTTTTTATGAACATTACAATGTTGCTTATGTTTATGTTTCATGCTACTTATTATTTTTGAGTTGGAATCTCTTCATAGCTTGCAATGACTATTAAGTAAACTTAGTTGGATACTCCCTATTATGAATTGCCTAAGTAGTTGATCACATGCTGAGAATATATACATCATATGAAGCAAATGTGTTCGTGAAAGTTTCTTTTATCGCACTCAGTTTTCGACTGAATTGCTTGAGGACAAGCAATAAGCTAAGCTTGGGGGCAGTTGATACGTCCAAAACGTATCTACTTTCCCGAACACTTTTGCTATTGTTTTTCCTCTAAACTCGTGTGATTTGGATACAACTAACACGGACTGATGCTGTTTTCAGCAGAATTACCTTGGTGTCTAGTTTTTGTGCAGAAAATCAACTATCAGGAAAAATCCCGGAAAATATGCCAAAAATCCTATTTCACCAGAAGACTCAAGGAGCCAGAATACGAGACGGAGAGGGCCTGGGGCCTAGCCACACCACCTGGCCGCGCAGGCTAGGCCTGGCCACGCCAGGGGGTGGTCTGGCCGCCCTAGGCCCCCCTCGGTCACTCTCTTCGCCTATAAGTTACCTCCTGACCTAAAAACCCAGGGGGTTCGACGTTTTTCTAGAAAGAGTTCCGCTCCGCCACCACCATCCGATTCCACAAATCAGCACCAGAAACTTCGTTCTGGCACCCTGCCAGGACGGGGAATTGGAGGAAATCATTGACATTATCGCCACCATCGCTTCTCCATCGTCCATCCATGTTTCCCCCATCTATGAGTGAGTAATCCCCCGCTGTAGGCCATGGGGATGGTAGGGATTGGATGAGATCGTTCATGTAATGGCATCAGCTTGTTAGGGCATGGTGCCTAGTATCTACTATTAGTGCTTTTTGACTTTGTTGCAACTTGTTATGCTTAATGCTTGTCACTAGGGCCCGAGTGCCATGATTTCAGATCTGAACATGTTATTGATTCATTATGATAGTATTGTTTATGGTCTTACCTACAAGTTGTATACACATGTTGTTGTCCGGAACCAATGGCCCCGAAGTGACAGCAATCGGGATAACCGGAGTGAATGGCTTTGATGTGAGGATCACATGTGTTCAAGGAGTGTTAATGCTTTGCTCGGGTGCTCTATTAAAAGGAGCACCTTAATTTCTAGTAGTTCCCTTGTGGCCCCGCTGCAAACGGGCTGGCAGGACAAAAGATGTTGTGCAAGTTCTCATTGCGAGCACGTATGACTATATATGGAACACATGCCTAGGATTGTCTAGTACTTGGATGCTTTATCTTATTTATCTGCAATTGCCCTATGTTCTGATTGCTATGTGAATTGTCTTGTCCATGCAACGCCCGTCCATCCATCCCTATGCCCACCGCACTCGAATCCCACTGTTTACTGCTATTGTTACTGCTGTCTTTACTTTGTTACCGCTGCTACTTTACTATTCCTACTACAAAACTGTTGCTACTGATAAACTGCTCAGAGCAAGATTGTTTCCAGTGCAGCTGAATTGACAACTCAGTTGTTAAGGCTTTAGGGTTTATTGGCCGAGGGTTTAGGGTTTACAATTTAGTTCTATGGGTTGGTTCCGGTTTTGGGTTCATAGAATTTTTGGTGATGCTCAGGATTTATGCTTATATTCGTCTAATAGAATGGCGTTACCTGATTTAACGGTAGTATCTCAATTTTTGATCTATAGTTGCACGATACTATCAACACCCAGATTTTTAATCCCAGATGCCTGTTATGCCACACCTCGCAATCCCAGGATTACCATTTTTGCGAGACATAACAGATTGATATCACAGTACTTCATCCATTACAAACCAATATAAGGTCTTACAAATAAAGGATCTCTTGATCCAGTATTAATACAAATCAAGCAACAAAATGATAAACGTAGTAGTGGGCTCAATCTTCAGGGTCACAGACAATGCTGACGATGGGAGATGATCCTAGTTGTCGTAGATGTCCTGCTGTCCATCATCCTAGTAGTCCTCCTCATAGTCTGGTCACGGGAATAGCCAGGGACAAAGCCATGAGTACTCTTTAAGTACTCGCAAACTATCACTAACAAGTAAGGTAGTTCTAGTAGGAATCTTAAGCTCTAGTTTATTTGCAAAATGCCATATTTATCTAAACTGAGTTTAGAAGTAAAGAACAACTAAGTTAATGTCTAAATCACTTAAGTGGGAACCTAGATTTCATATTCACAACCCTGTTGTGGTCAAGTCAAAATCATAGTTCACTTCACAAGTCATTTTGAAAACATCTGGCGACAGAACAGTATGGTGATGGCCCAAAATATATCGAGCTCGTTAGGGAATCCCAAGAGGAGGGTATGATGAGCACAGCAGCAAGTTTTCCCTCAGTTATGAAACCAAGGTTATTGTCGGGGTGGTGTCACGGCAGATGCCATGGATAGGCTAAAGGTGGGGCCAATATACACTAGAGGAATCCAGGGAGGGATAGTGTGGTGATTCCACACACCGATGTTTCGTATTCTCAAAGTCCACCAAGTTTACAGATGCTCCTTGAGCTGTATCTTGGGACAGGAGGAAGAAGAAGCTCTTTTACTCTCACCACAACCTATCTCCCAAGGAAAACTACTCACCCGCCAGCCCCAACTACAGAGGCCCTAGCGCCCCTTATAAAGGAGAGGCTAGGTCACTAGTTAGGGCATACGTGGAGGCATATTCCTCCCAAAATAGCAAACCGACCGGGTCACCTTTTGCCCTCTTAAGCCATGAAGAGGCTATGTAAGCCTCTACGGCGCCAGCATCAGCCGACATAGGCTGCGTCACCTTTGTTGGCCACGCCTCGCTGGTCCCTCCCTCTGTCCGCTTCGCTCACGCTCCAGCGCACAGTGATCACCTTTTGACCAGCGAGATACCTTCCGTCTCTTGCAAGCCTGATATAACCCGGATTAGGTCTGGTTAATCTGGCTCCGTGGTTACCTGCAGACGAATTATAAATATCTTGCCGACATATGATATGCGTCAGCCGGGACTTGCTTAAACGAACATCCTCTGGGCCGGGTTACTCCGTAAGTTGGCCTGCCTTGAGGTGACCCGGCCAGCTTTCGCTTTGACCTTGCCATACCTCGGCTAACTCGGCCTCTATACCCCGGCGTGACCCTACCCGGGGGTATCCCCCCAACATTAGTCCCCAAAGCTGGTGCGGTCTTAGCATCTTCAGCTGCTATGCGATGGCAGGTTCAATTTTTTTGCTCCCTTTTCCGAGTTACTCTGTAGCTCGGATCCCGCGATGTAGCATTCCCTTGGCACATTCCGAGTTAACACTCGCTGGCCGGGCTACCCTTCAGTTTTCCGTGTTATCCTTCCTTCTCTCATACGCTTCCCCACGTCCCACGTGGAGGGTAATCATTATCTTGCCTCATTTTAAGGGCCTATGCCAGTTACTGTTCTTATTGTCAGGGGTTACTGCTGCAAACGTCGCGTCGCAGCTGCCTCCTCGTTAACTGCATCACCACATCACGTCGTGGGATCCCCTGTTTCCTGTGGCCCTTCATGTGGCTTGCGTCTGATAGGTTGATCCGGTTGATACACGGCCACATCGTGTGGCCTCGAGGCGCAGCTCGATCCCAATACCCTCCGCTAGGGCGTGGTTAAATAGGTGAGGGGGCGCGCCCCTTGGCTATTTTCCCCCCACTCACGCCCCTCTGCCTCACGACTTCTTCTTCCTCCTTGCGGCAGCGCCGCCACCGCCACTTCTGCTCCATAGCACCACCGACGTACCTTATTTCCTCTCATTTCCTTGCATTGGCCTTGCTGCCGCTCCCACGCTGCATCAACGTCACGGGGCCACGCCAATCTAAACCACTGCTTCCCACGTCTGAACGGGCCGGTGAGGATAGTGACCTGGAGATGACTGAGGAGGAGCTCGCCGTCGCCGAGGGAGAAGAGATGGAAGAGGAGGAAGAAACTCTGGAGCGCGGTGCCTGGGCCGGATCTTGGGTGTGCCAAGACGATCTGGATTGGCTCTACCGTGCCCGTTGCATCCCCGAAGGCGTAATCTCGCGCCTCCCCTGCGAAGAGATCGCTCCCTCACCCAATTCGAGTGAGTTCATCGTCTTCCTCTCTCACTTCCAGCGCGGCTTTGGCCTGCCAGTGAGTGACTTCTTCCATGATTTCTTCAACACCTACGAACTCCAAACTCACCATATTCCGGCGAATGCCATCACATCCCTCTCCTCCTCGCATCCGCCATAGAAGGATACCTCGGCATGTGGCCTACCAAAGAGCTTTGGATCCGGTTCTTCGGTCTGCGAAGGAATGTCGTTACGGATAAGGAGCGTGCCCTGGAGGACAAGCACCTGACCCAATGTGGTGCCGCCTCCATCTCTCCCTAGAAACAATCTTTCTTTCCCCGAGTTGCGGGGCTTGAATCTTGCAAGGGTTGGGCCCGGACGTTCTTTTATGTGAGGAATGGCTCGGATGAGGATCTGATCCGGCTGCGCCCCTTCATGATGGGTCCTCCTAATCTGGCTCTATGGGACCGGGTGACCAAGAAGCCAACTTCCTTGGCGAACCAAGTTAACACGCGGTTCCAGGAACTAAAGGATCTGGGGCTGCGTAAGGAGGACGTGATGATCACATTCGTCCGCAGCCAGATTTCCCCCTACAGAAGCGCACACATAAACTCTGCCATATGAGCTGGCGACTTCACCCCAACCAGACCTCCTCCTTCGAGTTGAACAACACTGAGATCTTCCGCCGGGTCATGGCCATCTTCGCGATCGGTAAGGACTTCACCTCTGACTGGGAGTGGGGGTTGGAGCATTACTGTCGGGATAGGCTTCCTCCTGTGGTAAATCTCATTACCCAATCCTTCTCCGAGTTATATCCTATGTCGGAGCATGCTGTTTATTTGATCCCTTTGCATTTTCCTTTTAGTTGTTTCTTCAGCAGACCATTGAAGATGGCACTGAGCCTTCCCATAAATGGGCGAAGGATCAACTTGTTTCAGACGATGAGGAGCCGGATCAAGAAATGTTCTTGCCTACCCTGGCCGCAACCAAGCGACCCACTAGTAACTTCCTTTCCTCAAGGGATTGGCCTCATGATGAAGATGATTCCGATTTTGAGATGTTGGAGGTACATAACCCCGTGCCTATTTCTTACACATTTCTGACTTCAGCTAACCCGGCTGGGCAGATTCACGAGGATCCCCCTCTCGCTACGGGTGAGCCGGTTCCTGCCGCGTCTAAGAAATAGACCGCTACCTCGACTGCTTCTTCCAAGCCTCCCCAAGCAACCAAAAGGCAGAAGAAGTCCGCTGACAAGGCTGCCACCAAGACTCTGACTAAGGACATAGTCCGGAGAGCTTGCAAGCCTAGGGAGCATTTGACTTCTGAGGAGTAAGTCACTTGTTATAACTTGTCCCATTCTCTGCTTCATGCTTCTCTATCCATATGCCTTTCTTTTTGTTATAACATGTTATTTGTTGTCTGATTTGACAGGGATACGATGGAGGTTCCCCAGAGCAGCTCCAATATTGCTTTATCCTTCTGGCGCACCCCATCTCCCCCTCGTGAGGACAACACACGCCCACTGAGCCCAATTCAGGAGGGTTCAGTGGCTGCTCCGGGTCATAGCCCACCTCGTCTAGTGGAGGGCAACCTCGGAGCAGGGGGAAGTGGCGCGGCCGAGGTAGCGGACGCTCCCAGCTCTTCATCGGCTCAGCCACAACCCGTCATTTCCGAGGTATCAGCAGCAACAGTAGCAACCCCATCGACACCAGCAACAGTACAAGCATCAGCACCAACACCGCCAGCAGCACCAGCAGCATCAATAGCACCAGTAGCAAGACAAGCACCGGCACCAGCACCAACTCCTTCTGCCTCGTCCGAGTCTTCCAAGACCCAGCGAGAAGACCCCGCTAGCACCAAGGCTGCACCCAAGTCCAAATCCGCAGCACCAGCCTCAGCCTCCCAACAGCAACCCAAGGCTAAGAAAGGTTCTGGTGCCACCAAGGCAACATTCATCGAGGCTGGACAGCGCACGCTCGCGTCCATGCTTCCGAAGAGAGATGCCTCCTCCGGGTCAGCTAGCAGCAAGCAACTTTCACTGCATACCAGCCCTGCTGCCGCCCAAGTTGCGAGGAGGGAGAGCCATGCCAAAGGCTTGGTTGCGCCTCACATGCTTAGTGGAGAGAGCTATCCTCCAGCTTTGATTGAGTATATCGACAATTGGAACAAAGCGGAGTTTGTTGATCCAAACGACGATCACCCCGAGAAGTTTGGGCCTACTGAATTCAGCACACAAATGAACACAACAACCAAGGCTATCAACATTGTTGGCCGAATGATGGAGGTATGCTACTCTGTCTTTTCATTAATACACGCAAGTGCTTAGAGACATATCCATTAGTCCCCGAGCCTCCAGGGGAGTAACTTGTTACTCGGCCGGATGCTCCTTAGAGAACTAGCATAGCTCCTTAGTAGCTTCGAATATGCACACACGGAGAGCCGGGTTAAGTTCCACTTGGCCCGGATTTTGTACACTTCGAATATGCACACACCTAGAGCCGGGTTAAGTTCCACTTGGCCTGGATTTTGTACACTTCGAATATGCACACATCTAGAGCGGGGTTAAGTTCCACTTGGCCCGGATTTTGTACACTTCGAATATGCACACACCTAGAGCCGGGTTAAGTACCACTTGGCCTGGACTTTGTACACTTCGAATATGCACATACCTAGAGCCGGGTTAAGTTCCACTTGGCCCGGATGTTGTACACTTCGAATATGCACACACCTAGAGCCGAGTTAAGTTCCACTTGGCCCGGATTTTGTACACTTCGAATATGCACACACCTAGAGCCGGGTTAAGTTCCACTTGGACCGGATTTTGTACACTTCGAATATGCATATAGCTGAGCCTACCTTGATCACTTCAAATCACTACCAATCATCGGACTGCTGAGTTTCAGTGCCTCTTGGACTCACACAAGGTGCTGCGCTCAAAACATACTGCGCTTCTTGCCGAGTTCGAGAAAAGGGGTAAGTTTTCTCTTCGACTTCTTCCGCCATCTTCCTTTGTCTTTTCCCACCGAACTAATTTCTCTTTCATATTGCGCAGCCAACGTGGAGGCCGGAAATAAAATTATGAGAAAAAATTTGGACGAGATAAAAGGTAATTCGCTTTGGTCAACCTTTCTTCGTGCTCTTTCTCCTTTCTTCTTGGCTCGACAGATATTTACACCTCGGCTCTGCCGGGTCAACAAACCGTTGCAGCATCCCTTGAAGATAGTGTGTCCGTGCCTGATATGATGCTGCATTTTCTCGAACAAGCAGGGCAACATCAGGCCAAGCTCAAGAAGAAGGATGACAAACTTGCCAAACTCCGAGCCAAAGACGATGAACTTGCTAAGCTCAAGGCTGAGATGAAAAAACTCAAAGAGATCCACAAGACTGAAATGGACAAGGCTGGCCAAGACTTCACCGAAGAGCGAGAACGTCTAAGCCTCCAACTCACAAAGGATCAAGAGTTGCTGAAGGAGGCCGACGTCAAGCTTGACTCGGCAAATGTTGAACTTGAGAAGCTCCGGAAGAGGCGTGCTGATTGCACCAAAAGAGCTGACCCGAATCCATAGTCATATCTCCCGTAAGCTCTTTTCCTTCAGCCGACATGTATTTCTCCGAGTTAAACTCTTTTACTTACTTCACTTGTTTTGTTTTCAGGCAAATTCCCAGAGGGCGATGCCATTGCGTCCGCTGCCGTTGCCAAGTTTCGTCAGCAGAGGGGTACTCCAACTGGTCCTGGCTCTAAGGGCATACCTTATGACATGGAGGACCTGCTGGTCAGCTTATCCTCCCGAGTTGAAATTATCAAGAATTATGGTTTGGGCATCTTGGATTCAGCCATCCGGATCTTCCGCGCACTTTGGCCCGGCGAGGATCCTCTGGAGGGGTCCACTTCTCTAATCAACAAATTGATGGGTTGCGAGACCCAGCTCGACCTCTAGAGGGAATCCGCCGCACGTGCCGGAGCTGATACTGTCCTCCACTTTGTGCTCTCCTGGTATGAAAAGCTAGATTTGAAGGTTCTCGAGCGCCTGCGCACCGGGTCCAGATGGTCAAACGATCCGGATTGGATTGCTCGGCGCAAGGCTTGTGCCCACAACCTTATTCTGTTTGCCCCTGTCCATCAATGGAACGAAGGACCCAGCTTCCTTGACGCTGTGGACGACAAATACGTCGAAGATGGTTCGGGTGAAGAGGACGAAGCCTCAGATCTCGAAGACACCGAAGATGATGACGAGACCGAGGCCGGAGTTCCACCTGCTGGCGCCGAGTTACCTCCTCCTGCTGCTGCTGCTCCTTGAACATAAAAAACACTTTGAAATTTATCAGATCCCCGGTATGCCAAGTGCGGATGTATTAAGCATACTGATTATGTTTTGCTACTAAGTTGTTCACACCGGATTTAACTTGGGCATAGTCCCCGAGTTTCATTTTCTTGTTTCTCCAATTTCATGGCTCGGATCGCGTCTACCTTGATTCGGCTTTATGACTTACGAGTCCGAGTTTCAAAAATTGACTTAACAATACTTGGAAACTTTGGGATTAGCTCAAAACAATCCAGCATAGCAAAAGTAAAATAAACATAGGGTTAGTCCAAACAAAGAATGTCGGCTCGATTACGTTCTTTTCCTTAGTCGTTTTTCATGTGCTACGCAATTCCAAACTTGTTTTTTTGCTTGCCATGAAGCCAATTCTTGTTGGACAGCAGCAAGTCAAAGAGTTGAGTTTTTGGTGCTCACACACTACTAATCCGGCTTAGGAAAAAGCAACTTAAGCCAGTCGACATAAAAATAAATAACAAACACAGAAGACAACAAATATTATTAAGGCAGTCCCCGAGTTACTAGTCGAGGTGCCATGATTTCATTGATTAACTCATTGCCGGCATATATACCGATATATGAGAAACCCGGATACACACACTTATTTGTTAAGTGTAGAACGGACGAAGTAGATCTACATTCCATGGACGCTTAGATTCCTCTCCGGACCTGTCCACCTTGTTCTTCTCCTGTGGTTGTGCATCAATGAGATAATAGGAGTCATTGGGCAAAGCTTTGCTCACAATGAATGGCCCTTACCATGGGGGTATAACTTATGCATGCCTGCAGTACGTTGTACCAACCGGAGTACCAGATCACCTTCCCGAAAGACTCGGGGGTTTACTTTCCGGCTATGATAGTGTCGGAGATTTTGCTGATATATGGCGGATCTGGACAATGCCAATTCTCTCGCTTCTTCCAGCAGATCAACATAATTTTGCCGGGCTTCTCGCACTTCGTCTTCTGTGTATTGGGTGACTCTAGGCGAATCATGCTCTATGTCGGCTGGTAATACAACTTCTGCCCCATATAACAGAAAGAATGGCGTATAGCCTGTTGATCGATTCGGAGTTGTTCTTAAACTCCATAGTATCGCTGGTAGTTCTTCTATCTTGCACCCCGCTGATCTTTGCAGCGGCTCAATGAGCCTGGGTTTTATCCCGGATAATACTAATCCGTTGGATCTTTCCACTTGTCCGTTTGATGCGGGGTGGGCTATAGAGGCAACGTCCAACTGGATCTTTTTATCCCGGCAGAATCGCGCAAATGCTCCTTCGTCGTTATCTGTTATGATACTATGAGGATAGCCATATCTCAGAATGATATCTTTGAGGAATGACACGGCTGTATACCCATCACATTTTCTTATCGGCTTTACTTCTATCCATTTGGTAAAGTTGTCAACCATAACCAAGATATGGGTCATATTTCCTCTTGCCGGCTTAAAGGGGCCAACCATATCCAAACACCATACAGCAAATGGCCAGGTAATTGGTATGGTCTTGAGCTCCGACATTGGCATGTGTGTCTTGGTAGCATATCTCTGACAACCATTACATTTTCTTACTAGATCTTCTACTTGTTCCAAGGCACTTGGCCATTAGAATCCATGCCGGAAAGCTTTTGCCACTAAGGCTCTGGATGAGGCGTGATGCCCACATTCCCCTTGATGTATATCTCAGAGGATGTCAAGCCCTTATTCCGGGTAAACACACCGCTGTAAGACATTCGTGACACTCCTCTTGTATAGCTCAAATCGTGTATGCCTTTGCCCTCCTCTGAATTTGCCTCGAAAACACTTCTTCATTGGGCAAAGTTCCATCCTTCAAGAATTGGAATATGGGCAGTGCGCAAGCTGGTATAGCTTGCACCGGGAACACATCCTTGTCAATTTCCATTTGATCCACCGACATGACATCCGCTGGGTCAAGCTGCGCAGTCCCTGGGTTCTGCGAGGCAGTCCCCGGGTTTCCTGAACCACTTCCCACATCAATGTCCATGGGCACAGCTTCCGACTCCGGATTTGCCAGGATATAGATTGACTCGGATTCTGGGGATGGTCTGATAGATGGCTTTCTGAGGTGCTCTAGTGCTACACCCGGTGGGATCGCTTGTTGGGTTGATCCAAGTTTTGACAGTACGTTGGCAACCTCGTTTTCTAGCCGAGGTACATGGTGAAACTCGCATCCCTCGAAGTATCCTGATATCTTCTGCACATGAAATCTGTACAATGCCATGTTTGCATCCAAAGCATCCCATTGCCCTGAGACTTGCTGAACTACTAGATCCGAGTCACCAAAGCACTAGATCCGACGTATTCCAATTCCTTTTGCCACTTTGAGCCAATGCACAAGTGCTTCATACTCTGCAACATTGTTTGATGCTGTGAAGTGGATCTGTAACACATACTTCAGCTGGTCTTTCTTGGGTGTGCTAAGCACAACTCTGGTGCCTAACCCGGTTTTCATTTTTGATCCGTCAAAATGCATTCTCCAGTAGTTCGGATCTGGCAATGGTGGCTCATATTGCATCTTGGCCCAATCCACGAACAAGTCGGCCACAGCCTGAGACTTGATCGCATCTCTCCTGTCGTATTGTGGAGCATAAGGGGCTAGCTCGATTGCCCATATTGCGATCCGGCCGCTTGCATCCTTGTTGCTCATTATCTCAGATATGGGGGCTTCACATATCACTTTGATGGGGTGTTCTTCAAAATAGTGCTTCACCTTCTTTGCTGCCATATACACACCATATGCCATCTTCTGATAGTGAGGATAGTTTTGTTTTGACGCTGATAATACTTCACTCAGGTAGTAGACTGGCCTTTGCACCGACTTACCTTCTTCGTCGCGCTCTACCACTATTACTACACTTACAACTCGGTTGGTTGCGGCTATGTAGAGCAACATTGGCTCTTTTGATAGTGGAGAGGATAACACTGGTGCAGTAGCTAACATTTTTTTTAACTGGATGAAGGCTTCATTGGCCTATGGCGTCCATACGAACTTGTCCGACTTTTTCATTAGTTGATAGAGAGGCAATGCCTTTTCTCCCAACCGACATACAAACCGACTTAAGGATGCTAGACAACCAGTGAACTTCTGGACATCGTTAAGGCACTTCGGCAATTCCATCCGCTCTATGGCTCAGATTTTAGTTGGGTTAGCTTCGATACCTCGTTTGGAGACAAGAAATTCGAGTAATTTTCCAGCTGGGACACCGAAGGTACACTTCTCCGGGTTAAGCTTCATTCGGAACCTCCTTAGGTTTGCAAATGTTTGCCTGATATCATCAAGGAGCGTTTTGCTTTCCTTCGTTTTTATAACCACATCATGAACATACACTTGCACATTTCGACCAATTTGATCATGTAGGCATTTTTGCATACATCTTTGATACGTTGCCCCTGCATTACGTAAACCAAAAGGCATAGTGCGATAGCAATAAGCCCCGTACGGGGTGATAAACGCAGTCTTTATTTGATCATCTGGGTTCAGTGGTATCTGGTGGAAACCAGAATATGCGTCTATGAACGACAATAACTCACACCCCGCAGTAGAATCTATGACCTGATCTATCCTTGGCAATGGGAATGGATCTTTTGGTCATGCCTTATTCAGGTTCGTGTAATCGATGCACATACGCCAAACCACTGCCACATTCAGTTCATCTTTCTTCTTTTCCACCAGCACCGAATTAGATAGCCAATCCGAGTAAAGCACTTCCATGATGAACCCGGCTGCGAGGAGCTAAGCTATCTCATCTCCAATGACTTTTCTCCTGTCTTCGGCGAAGCGGCGGAGAGGTTGCTTCACCGGCTTTGTTCCGGGTCTTACTTTCAAAGAGTGCTCGGCCAACTCCCTCGGAACACCTTGTAAGTCCTGTGTGGACCAAGAAAAGATATCCCGATTCTCACGGAGGAAGTTGACGAGCTCGCTTTCCTATTTGTCAGTTAACCCGACACCAATTGTTACGGTGCGCTCTGGGAACAGATCATCAACAGGTACTTTGTTTGTATCTTTTGTTGCTTGAAAAGAGACAGTTCCATGCGGGTTACTCATTGCTGGCATGTATTGCTGCGCAGACTGAGCCAATGCCGCTACTTCCTGGATCTTTCTTTTTTCTTGTGCAATCACGAGTGACTCGGCCAGGTTAGACCCGACCGATGCACACTCAATGGAACATCAGAAATCCCCAGCTATGGTGATTACTCCATTTGGCCCGGGAAACTTCATCTCCAGGTAACTGATGTGAGTACTTGCCATGAATTTGTTCAGGGCTGGCCTGCCGAGTAACGCGTGATATGCGCTTTCTAAGTTCACAACTTAAAATTCCAAATTCTCAGTTCGGCAGTTATCTCTTGTGCCGAATAACACGTCAACCCGGACTTTCCTAATGGGTTCACAGGAAAGTCCTGGCACAATGCCATGGAAGGTTGTCCTTGTAGCTTGAAGCATGTTCTCCGAGATACCCAACTTGCGCATTGTATCCACATACATAATATTGATGCTGCTGCAATTGTCAATCAGCACCTTAGAGAACCTCACATTGATATTTGGCCCGATGAACGTTGTGTCCAGCACTAATGCATACGAACCAGGACTCGGCATGATCTTGGGATGGTCCTTGATACTCCAGGTAATTTCCTGATCCGACCAAGGCATATACCTCATCACTGTCTGTATAACCGCATTCACTTCCATATGTCAGTGTTGCAAGCTATTTCCATCTGTTTCCTCTGTGGTAAACACACAGTAACTCTGGTGATGCTCTCTATATTCATTTCTCCCCTTGTTGTCGAGATACCTTTGATCTGGCTGACACTGGCTTTCCACCTGATGCACTGCATCCCTTCTCTCATGATTCTCATACCTCGGCGGAGGTGGTGGTAACATTAATTGTTGCGTGTTTGCCCTGGAGAGCAACTGCTGCCGAGGTAACTCCTGTCGAGGTTGATCATTCCGAGGTGCCTGAGCATTCCCCGAGCCACTTTTCTCTATCTTCCTCATCCACTCACATTGCCGGGTTGTGTGACCCGCTGGGTTACTCGGATTTGGCGTGTGAAATGTGCATGGCTGATCCAGCATTGCCTCATACGTATACCTCGGCCGGTTTCTCTTTTCTTGCCACTGTCTCTTTTGCTCAGGCGTCCAAGTTTTCTTGCCATCATTTCTTGGAGTCCACTATTGCCCTCCAGTTTTCTGACGCTGATTACTCCCTGCTCCGGGCTGATCTTGATTTACTGCAGCAACTTGTTGCGAGCTGTACCTGTAATCCGGTCTGTTATCTCTTCTCTTACTCCTGTAGTCATTTCGCCGGGATGATCCGGCTCCGTCTCGCTGGTAGTACTCCTCATTTGACTCGTTTGGCACAAACCGGGGTTGAGTCAGATCACCTAAGGCATACGAATCAGCAATCCGGATTGTCTCTTGGCAGCGTAGTTGGCATATCCCTTTGTAACCTTTGCCACAACATGCTTGCATGTCTACACCCTTGTGCAAACCAAGCTACGACCTGCGACTCAATCACGCCCTCGCATGAGTTTCGCACATTGCACCAGCGAGTTAGGAATTCTCGGTCTGTCTCATTTGGTCTCTACTTGCACATTGCTTGGATCTGTGGCCTGTTCGGCCTCTGATATGTGCTTGAGAAGTTATTGACGAACATTTCCTAGAAATCTAGCCAGCAGTTGATACTACCGGGTGGTAAATTTTTTAACCATATCCTCGCTGGCCCCTCCAACATCTGAGGTACATATCTCACAGCCCATCTCAAGTTGCCTGTAGCAATTTTTACAGCTGTCGCATAGTTAATCAACCAATCCTCCGGCTTTGGCCGTCATATGTGTTTGTGCCTCTTGGTAACTGGAAGTTAGGTACGGGAGGTTCCTTCATGATCCGGGGCCCAAAACATGCTGGACCCGGAGGACCTTGCACCTCAATTTGCTCCGACCTGTAGAGCCGATCCAGCTTCAGTCTGGCGTCATCCGGCAGCAAGTTCCTGCCTCCCAACCTTGATCCTATCTCATGATGCTCCGGCCTATGGTATCCTGCATTCACCATTTCCGAATCACCGTCGTTGTATCTATCTTGTTCTTGTGGAGAACCTCTCTGTTGCATACCTTTGCCGGCACTTCGCTCTTGCCGTGGTATATTCCGCTGCTGCTGTTGCCCTGCACCCGCCGAGTTACACTATCCGGCATTGCCGTTTCCAGCGTTTCTCTGACCGTCATGGCCTTGGTCGCGGTTACCTCGGCCAGCCTCACCTTGGCTGACACTTTGTCGATCCTCGTTTCCTTGCACTGCCTTTCCTTTCCTTGCCCTTGCCGGGTCATATGAGACTAACTCTTTGTTTCTCCTTACCGAGGTTACCACTTCCTCTCTTCTTGGGCCACCATGAGGGGACGATGCTGCCCCAGTAGATTTCTCCGGGTTACCCACTGCTGAATAAACGACCTTGGAAGCCCCTGCTCTTGCCGGGTTGGCCCTGAGCAATTCCTCATTCTGTCTGTTAGCGATTCGAACTAACTCATTGACCCTCTCTTGCTGTCTTTGCCGGGCTTAACCCGTCAAACCTTCTAACTCGGATACAACTGCATCAGCTGCTCTGAGATTCTTTGCCAGGGTGTTGTACCTCGGCAGCCCCATGGACAAAACATTCTCTGATTCCTTAACTCTAGTCTCACCCTATTTGTTCATTTCACTGATGAGGTTTCTCCCTTTTACTTTTACAGCATCTACCTTATTTGCTCTTGCATACTCGCGCAACATCATGTTCAACGACTATTGAGCCGTAGCTATCTTTTTCACACCCTTTAGTATTTTCTGCCTTGTTTCCTCTAACTCGGCCTGTGCCTGAGCTGGATCTACCACGGGTGCTATGGGGCTTGCCAAGCTATCTATTGCCTGCTGCAGCACATTCTCTGGCCTCTCTAGCGGAGGACCTCTACTTTTCCTGGGTGCCTTGGGTGTTACCTCCATATCTGGTGCCGGGTCTTTGCTCGCGCCAGCGTCAGGCACTGTCATCATCACCACAACGCGGTCAGGGGAGCGAGTGATACGTGCACCGTGAGCCGCACTAAGGGGTGGCTCGCCTCCCTCGACGACGTGCCGCAGGTGAACATAAGACACATCAACGCCGATGTAGATCTTGTGGGAACCAAGCTTGATGAAGAGGCCATTGCGCGGTGGAGGTCGCTTGCCGAAGCTACCAGCATTGTCGTTGACGTAGTCCAACGCTCCAAAGCGCTGAACGAGCCCAGAGACGATGCGCTCGCTAGTGCCGATGATGCTTCCCGTCCGGATCTTCACTCCTGCTAGCGCCGCTAGCCCCACGGTGGGCGCCAACTGTTGTGGTGGTGTCACGGCAGATGCCATGGATAGGCTAAAGGTGGGGCGAATATACACTAGAGGAATCCAGGGAGGGATAGTGTGGTGATTCCACACACCGATGTTTTGTATTCTCAAAGTCCACCAAGTTTACAGATGCTCCTTGAGCTGTACTTTCGGAGAGGAGGAAGAAGAAGCTCTTTTACTCTCACCACAACCTATCTCCCAAGGAAAACTAATCACCTCCAACCCCAACTACAGAGGCCCTAGCGCCCCTTATAAAGGAGAGGCTAGGTCCCTAGTTAGGGCATACGTGGAGGCATATTCCTGGGAATATGCCTCTCCCAAAATAGCAAACCGACCGGGTCACCTGTTGCCCTCGTAAGCCATGCAGAGGCTACGTAAGCCTCTACGGCGCTAGCGTCACCCGACATAGACTGCGTCACCTTTGTCGGCCACGCCTCGCTGGTCCCTCCCTCTGTCCGCTTCGCTCACGCTCCAGCGCACAGTGATCACCTTTTGACCAGCGAGATACCTTCCTTCTCTTGCAAGCCTGATATAACCCGGATTAGGTCTAGTTAATCCGGCTCCGTGGGTACCTACAGACGAATTATAAATATCTTGCCGACATATGATATGCGTCAGCCGGGACTTGGTTAAACGGACATCCTCCGGGCCGGGTTACTCCGTAAGTCGGCCTGCCTTGAGGTGACCTGTCCAGCTTTCGCTTTGACCTTGCCATACCTCGGCTAACTCGGCCTCTATACCCCGGCGTGACCCTACCCGGGGGTATCCCCCAACAGTTATCAATCCAGTAGGAGCAAGGAAACACCCCAAAGGTGTTGCTAGCTGGACTTTGGCAGGGCGCACTACCGGCGTCAGCAGCAACATGGAGACCTGGACAACACCACCATAGAACTCTGCCCCCAACTTGCGATGAGGTTGTCAATCTCACCGGTTTTGCTAAAAACAAAGGATTAAACGTATCGAGTGGAAGAAAGTAATAGTTTGTAGAAAGTAAACACAAATCAGTAAACAGTTGATTGTAGATTGATTGTAAAAGAAAGGACCAGGGTCCATAGTTCACTAGTGGTGGCTCTCCTTAAGATAGATAACATGTTGGGTGAACAAATTACAGTGGGGCACTTGACAAACATCGAGAAAGCAATATGCATATACTACTCATCTTGAATCCTTTGAGACTTGATTGGGTATTACAACATTATACATAGACCGCCATCCAACTACATCTATGACTAATAATCCACCTTCAGGATATCATCAGAACCCCCTCCAGTATTAAGTTGCAAGCAATGGATAATTGCATTACGAATTGCGTGTAAAGTAAACAATACGATTGTTCTATGAACAAAGGATTGTTGTTTTCTCCCTAGTAACAATAGCACATCGAGTACCTTAGAGATTTCTGTCACTTCCCCAGATTACTAGAGGCATGAACCCACTATCGAGGATAAATACTAACTCTTGGAGTTGCTAGCATCTACTTGGCCAAGATAGCTACTAACAACGGAAAGCATGCAAGATCACAAATAACAAAGACATAATAGAATCAATAATCAATCGGAAATAGCATCTCAATATCCATCGGATCCCCGCAAACACAACATGTAGGATTACAAATAGAGGATCTGAATCATGAACGGAGCTCACAAGATCTAAACATGATAGCACAAAGGAGGAGAACCAGCCATCTAGCTACTACATGGACCCGTAGTCCAGAGACGAACTACTCACGCATCACACCGGAGGCTTGCATGATGATAAAGAAGGCCTCCAGGGTGAATTCCCGTCTCTGGCAGGGTGCCGGGAAGAGCTTCAGATCCCTCCCGATCTAGGGATGGAGATGACAGCGGCTACAGACTCTTTTGTGGAGTTTTTGATCGGGTACTTAGGGTTTCTGTATCGGAGGCATCTTATAGTCGAAAGGGGAGGCCAAGGGGGTGCTGGGCTGGCCACACCACCCCCTGGTGCGACCAGGCCTGGCCCACGCGGCCAGGTGGTGTGGCCGCCCTCTGGCCCCTCTCCGTCTCGTATTCTAGCTCCGCGTGTCCCTTAGTGAAAAACTGACTTTGGCTTTTGTCCCGTCCAATTCCGAGAATATTCATTTTCTGACTTCCTGTAACCAAAAACAGGAGCAAACAGGCAGTTGGCAATGTGGCTCTTTATTGATAGGTTAGTCAAAGAAAGTGTATAGAAAGTACTCCAAAGTTGGAACAAAACATAAGAAAGTAGATAAAACCAAGCATGGAACATCAAAAATTATGGATACGTTAGCAACATATCAACATCCCCAAGCTTAACTCCTTCTCATCCTCGAGTAGGTAAGTGATAAAAAGAAAGAATAATTTTTGAGGTGACATGCACCATCATAA
The DNA here is from genome assembly GCA_910589775.1 of Avena eriantha. Classification (NCBI taxonomy): domain Eukaryota; kingdom Viridiplantae; phylum Streptophyta; class Magnoliopsida; order Poales; family Poaceae; genus Avena; species Avena eriantha. Next base: position 5,770,783 of record OU342741.1, on the reverse strand, counting down.
ACTTGATCAAAGTATTTGTAAAACATTCAAAGCTGGGATTATAGTACTTCAATCATAACATGAAAGATAAAGTTCTAGCAATAAGACAAAGCAACTATGTTGCAACATGAAAAGCCACAAACAAAAGATTCATGAATAACAATACTTTGCAAGACGTTTGTTTGTTTCACATAAAGAAAACATAGCATAGTGGCATTCAGCTCGTCCTTCATAGAGTAGCAAACATAAATCCATAGGACACCTTCAAAGTTCATAAGAGTGACTAGATACAAGTAGTTGAAAACAAGCAATATCAAAGTTATGCATCAATCAACAAGTCTTGGGACAATGCACATAGAACTAAGAATGGCCACTATGCTCTCAAAGTAGGTGCATAAAGATAGAGGGTGGAGACTCCACATAAAGTAAAAGAAAGGCCTTCATAGAAGGAAGCAGAGATTCAACTTTCATGAAGAGCTTCCAAACATTATGGTACTTATAGCTTTCAGCTCTCATTGCCCTATCATAAGCATCTTTAAGGTGATTAAGGTTAAAGTGACACAACTAAGAGGATATGCTTGACAAGTTATAAGCTGAAATCTCATGCCCCTTACTTACGAAGACAGAACCTCATGCTACTCAACTTTAGTCATGAGTAAGCTCTTGTCATTGTAAGTACATGTCTATCATTAAGAACTGCCAACGGGGTACCCCTTGCACATGATACAGGAGCTATCCCATAATCAAAATGACAAGGCAAGCAGACAATGAGCATCTCAGCAATCTTTTTATTTGCTATTTGCATAGGTTTTTATTGAGGATGCTTCATAGAATGCTCATTATGGTGATGCTGCAAGTTTCCACCATGATTAGGCATGGCTTAGGCTAGCGGCCCAGGCGTTTCTCTAACACACATACAAACTCCATGATCTTACAAGTTCCACTTTTATTTCACACCGCCAGGATCCATAAGCAAAAGAACATGATATCAGCGGTGTTGTGGGGATACCCCCAGGTAGGGTCACGCCGGGGTATAAAGGCTGAGTAAGCTGAGGTATGGCAAGGTCAAAGCAGGTGCTGGCCGAGTCACCTCAAGGCAGGCCGAATCACGGAGTAACCCGGACCGCGGGATGTCCGCCTAACTGAGTCCTGGCCGACATATGTCGTATGCAGGGACTATTTATGTAACTTGTATGCAGGTACCGGTGTGGCCGGATTAACCAGGCACGGTCCGGGTTATACCAGGCTTGCAAGAGAAGGAAGGTATCTCGCTGGTCAAAAGGACGTCTCTATACACTGGAGCGTGAGCGAAGCGGACAAAGGCCAGGACCACCAAGGCATGGCCGACAAGGGTGACGGGCCCTGTGTCGGATGACGCTGGCGCCGCAGAGGCTTATATGCCTCCATGTATGCCCTAATTGGAGACCTAGCCACCCCTATATAAGGAGGGCTAGGGCATCTGTAGAAGGGGTTGGATGATCTCTAGTTGGTTCCTGAGAGCTAGCTAGTGGTGAAAGTAAGAGAGTTCCTTCTTCCTCCTCTCCCCGATACATCTCAGGGAGCACTTGTAAGCCTTGGAGACCTATTGAATACAAAGCACATGTGTGTGGAATCACCACACTATCCCTCCCTGGATTCCTCTAGTGCATATTGTCCCCACCTTTAGCCTATCCATGGCATCTGCCGTGACACCACCACGATAGTTGGCGCCCACCATGGGTCTAGTGGCGCTAGTAGGAGTGATGATCCGGACGGGAAACCTCATCGGCAACGGCGAGCGCATCGTCTCTAGGCTCGTTCAGCGCTGGACTTCGTCAGGGACAATGCTGGCTGCTTCGGCAAACGACCTCTTCCGCGCAACGGCCTCTTCGTCAAGCTTGGCGCTCACAAGGTCTACGTCACCGTCGATGTGTCATGCGTTCACCCGCGGCACGTCATCGATGGATGCGAGCCACCCCTTACCGCGTCTCACTGGGCGCGTATCACTCGCTCCCCAGACCGCACCGAGGTGATGATGACGGCACCTGGCGCTGGCGCGAGCAAGGATCCGGCACCAAATCCGGAGGTAACATCCAAGGCACCAAGGAAAAGTAGAGGTCCTCCACTAGAGAGGCCAGAAAACATGCTGCAACAAGAAATAGATAGCTTGGCAAGTCCCGTAGCACCTGTGGTAGATCCGGCTCAGGCACAGGCCGAGTTAGAGGAAACTAGGCAGAAAATACTAGAGGGTGCAAAAAAGATAGCCGCGGCTCAGCAGTCATTGAACATGACACTGCGCGAGTACGCAAAAGCAAACAAGGTAGATGCTATAAAAGTGAAGGGGAGAAACCTCATAAGTGAAATGGACAAAGAGGGTGATACTAGAGTTGAGGAATCAGAGAACATTCTGTCCGTAGGGCTGCCGAAGTATAGTACCCCAGCAAAGAACCTCAGAGCAGCAGATGCAGCTGCGTCCGAGTTAGAGGGTTTGACAGGTGAAGCCCGGCAAAGACAGCAGGATAGAGTTAGAGGGATTTCTTACTATTGGTTCAAAGGGTCGGTTTGACCTCATACATGGAAGATGAGAGTGAGCAATATGCCGTGCTCACTAAAACTTTCGTTGAGAGTTTCGTTTTCACTAACACCCCCTATCAGTCAACTGTTTCTTTCAGAATTTATAATCTTCCGTTTACCATGCCATTGGAAAGATTTTGCAGCATTATACGTATAGGCATGACGGGGACCGTGAAGAAGATCCAAGGGCGACCCGCTGATTTGCTGGAACTCTATCGAAGTGTGACAAATGACGATGACCGCGTAGCTCAGCGGGGAAGATAAGAAACATCCAACTCCCAGCTCTTAGAAACTTTGCTTATTATCTTGCTACTAGCATTATTGGTAGGGAGAACACAAGTAATATCTCCAATTATCATTTAGCCTTCCTCGCTGCTGCACTTAATAATGATAGTCGGTGCAATCTTGGCTCTCTCATTGCTCGCCGCCTAGCTGCTAGGGCACCTATTTATGGGGGCATTATTGCTTCACGTATGGTTACTGCGCTAGAACTTTCTGTGGATCCTAATGATACTATATTGGCACCACAAATCCTTGACCTTGCTGCCATGAAAACACATCACTTCGGCACTTCTGACTCTGATATGGACAGTGTAGTATACAGGATGTTGTTTACTGACGGGGATGAAAGGGAGATTCCTTTGCCATAGTCTACTTTGTTCAGTGTTCATAGGAGGCCGTGTTCACGTTCCAAGGAGGAGGTGGACGAGCAGCTCTGCCTGCTTGGTTTCCATAGGCAGCAGCCGGAGGATGTGCCTTCTTACGACTACTCTGCGCATTACGGTGGGGCGTCCTCGAGCTCTTACCAGGACGAGGGTACCTCCTCATCATACCACGGAGACACTTCATCTTGGCCAGCTTGGGATTGATACCCACTTAGGCCAAAAGCCTAAGCTTGGGGGGAGGTACACCGACATCACGCTCATCTCTATATCTTGTTTCATCGGTACTTGGTATATTCATGTTTCATTCTCTCTTTAGTTTTCGTTCTTTCTTTGCTTTTGCTTTCTAAAACACAAAAGACCAAAAATATGTTTGTTGTTTCTCTTTGTTTGCTTCTTTTTGCCTTGGTTTGCTTTTCCCTTTTTGCTTTGTTTTGATTATTCGAAAAACCCAAAAAGATTTTTTGCTTTGCTTGTTCTTCCTTTTGGTTCTTGCCTTTAAAACTCAAAAACACCAAAAATATTTGTTGTTCTTCTTTGGTTTTGTGAGTTTGTTGCAGGGTTCAGCAGTCCTCAGTGGAATTTGGTTTCATGTTATTATTCAAGCCACACAAGTGAAGGGCGATAATGAGGATTAATGACAACTTGAGGTGTGGTAAGAGGCTGGTAATGAACTCTATTTGTTTTCATTTTTGTACATATACTCATCACTGTGGGCATGCTTAGTCTGTTCATGTAGGGTGTATGTTATTATGGATGCTTAGTAGTTCTTGCTTTCCTATGATTAGCTCCAGCTCGCTAATAGTATGTAGCATGTCGTATGAATGCTTGCTTGCATTGCTCTATTCATAACTTGGGATGACACTATGGTATCTGCCTTTGAATGTTTCACTTGAATTGACTTGGCACATGCTCCTGCATGCATATGACTGAAACAATCAGTTAAGCCTCGATGAACTATTTTGCCTCAGGGGTCTTGAATCACTTTCATGCCATGATTAGTCATGTTTTGTTGCAAGCATGATTATGACAGTTATTGCTCTCTTGTTTGTCGCTCCCTTACTATTGCTAGCCTTCACTTGCACTGAGTAGCTCTACTCGTGTTTCCAACTCCCCAAAACCAATATTGCCAAAAATGTCCACCATACTTAACTATTAGCATCATTTGCTACTCCATGCATGCTTAGTATGCCTTGTTTTCTTCCGAATAAAATGTTTGCTTGTTATGAGAAAGTTAGTTAGTAAAGCTCTCACGAACTTGATGGCACACCTTATTTTCTTGCACTTAATAAACCTGAACCATTGCGTCCTTCTTTGTTGCGTATATACTTGCGCTTTATAAGTTGAAGTTAGTAGAACCATGTATCATGGGGAATGCTTTCAACATTGGACAGGTACTTTGTACCTCGTTGATATCATGATTATTTTGCTTATGGATCCCTTCAGTGTGAAATAAAAGTGGAACTTGTAAGATCATGGAGTTTGTATATGTGTTAGAGAAACGTCTGGGCCGCTAGCCTAAGCCATGCCTAATCATGGTGGAAACTTGCAACATAACCATAATGAGCATCCTATGAAGCATCCTCAATAAAAACCTATGCAAATAGCAAATAAAAAGATTGCTAAGATGCTCATTGTCTGCTTGCCTTGTCATTTTGATTATGGGATAGCTCCTGTATCATGTGCAAGGGGTACCCCGTTGGCGGTTCTCTATGATACATATGTACTTACAATGACAAGAGCTTACTTGTGACTGAAGTTGAGTAGCATGAGGTCCGGTACTCGTAAGTAAGGGGCATGAAACTTTAGCGTATGACTTGTCAAGCATATCCTCTTAGTTGTGTCACTTTAACCTTAACCATTTAAAGATGCTTATGATAGGGGAAATGAGAGCTCAAAGCTAACGAGTACCATACTTTTAGCATTTGGAAGCCTTTCAAACTTTTCAAAACCATTTTCATTTCCTTGTTGAGTCTCCACACATTCTATGAGCACTTTCTTGAGAGCACAGTTGTCATTCGTAGTGTAATGTGCTTGTCTCAAAACTTGATTAATTGTGTTATAACTTTGATGCTTGTATCTTTGATATCTTTACTTCTAGTCTTCACTTGAACTTTAGAGGTGCGTTGGCATTTATGTTTGCTCTACAATCAAAGGCAAGCGAGATACCACTCTATCATACCTTTTTATGAACATTACAATGTTGCTTATGTTTATGTTTCATGCTACTTATTATTTTTGAGTTGGAATCTCTTCATAGCTTGCAATGACTATTAAGTAAACTTAGTTGGATACTCCCTATTATGAATTGCCTAAGTAGTTGATCACATGCTGAGAATATATACATCATATGAAGCAAATGTGTTCGTGAAAGTTTCTTTTATCGCACTCAGTTTTCGACTGAATTGCTTGAGGACAAGCAATAAGCTAAGCTTGGGGGCAGTTGATACGTTCAAAACGTATCTACTTTCCCGAACACTTTTGCTATTGTTTTTCCTCTAAACTCGTGTGATTTGGATACAACTAACACGGACTGATGCTGTTTTCAGCAGAATTACCTTGGTGTCTAGTTTTTGTGCAGAAAATCAACTATCAGGAAAAATCCCGGAAAATATGCCAAAAATCCTATTTCACCAGAAGACTCAAGGAGCCAGAATACGAGACGGAGAGGGCCTGGGGCCTAGCCACACCACCTGGCCGCGCAGGCTAGGCCTGGCCACGCCAGGGGGTGGTCTGGCCGCCCTAGGCCCCCCTCGGTCACTCTCTTCGCCTATAAGTTACCTCCTGACCTAAAAACCCAGGGGGTTCGACGTTTTTCTAGAAAGAGTTCCGCTCCGCCACCACCATCCGATTCCACAAATCAGCACCAGAAACTTCGTTCTGGCACCCTGCCAGGACGGGGAATTGGAGGAAATCATTGACATTATCGCCACCATCGCTTCTCCATCGTCCATCCATGTTTCCCCCATCTATGAGTGAGTAATCCCCCGCTGTAGGCCATGGGGATGGTAGGGATTGGATGAGATCGTTCATGTAATGGCATCAGCTTGTTAGGGCATGGTGCCTAGTATCTACTATTAGTGCTTTTTGACTTTGTTGCAACTTGTTATGCTTAATGCTTGTCACTAGGGCCCGAGTGCCATGATTTCAGATCTGAACATGTTATTGATTCATTATGATAGTATTGTTTATGGTCTTACCTACAAGTTGTATACACATGTTGTTGTCCGGAACCAATGGCCCCGAAGTGACAGCAATCGGGATAACCGGAGGGAATGGCTTTGATGTGAGGATCACATGTGTTCAAGGAGTGTTAATGCTTTGCTCGGGTGCTCTATTAAAAGGAGCACCTTAATTTCTAGTAGTTCCCTTGTGGCCCCGCTGCAAACGGGCTGGCAGGACAAAAGATGTTGTGCAAGTTCTCATTGCGAGCACGTATGACTATATATGGAACACATGCCTAGGATTGTCTAGTACTTGGATGCTTTATCTTATTTATCTGCAATTGCCCTATGTTCTGATTGCTATGTGAATTGTCTTGTCCATGCAACGCCCGTCCATCCATCCCTATGCCCACCGCACTCGAATCCCACTGTTTACTGCTATTGTTACTGCTGTCTTTACTTTGTTACCGCTGCTACTTTACTATTCCTACTACAAAACTGTTGCTACTGATAAACTGCTGTGAGCAAGATTGTTTCCAGTGCAGCTGAATTGACAACTCAGTTGTTAAGGCTTTAGGGTTTATTGGCCGAGGGTTTAGGGTTTACAGTTTAGTTCTATGGGTTGGTTCCGGTTTTGGGTTCATAGTATTTTTGGTGATGCTCAGGATTTATGCTTATATTCGTCTAATAGAATGGCGTTACCTGATTTAACGATAGTATCTCAATTTTTGATCTATAGTTCACGATACTGTCAACACCCAGATTTTTAATCCCAGATGCCTGTTATGCCACACCTCGCAATCCCAGGATTACCATTTTTGCGAGACATAACAGATTGATATCACAGTACTTCATCCATTACAAACCAATATAAGGTCTTACAAATAAAGGATCTCTTGATCCAGTATTAATACAAATCAAGCAACAGAATAATAAACGTAGTAGTGGGCTCAATCTTCAAGGTCACAAGCAATGCTGACGATGGGAGATGATCCTATTTGTCGTAGATGTCCTGCTGTCCATCATCCTAGTAGTCCTCCTCATAGTATGGTCACGGGAATAGCCAGGGACAAAGCCATGAGTACTCTTTAAGTACTCGCAAACTATCACTAACAAGTAAGGTAGTTCTAGTAGGAATCTTAAGCTCTAGTTTATTTGCAAAATGCCAGATTTATCTAAACTGAGTTTAGAAGTAAAGAACAACTAAGTTAATGTCTAAATCACTTAAGTGGGAACCTAGATTTCATATTCACAACCCTGTTGTGGTCAAGTCAAAATCATAGTTCACTTCACAAGTCATTTTGAAAACATCTGGCGACAGAACAGTATGGTGATGGCCCAAAATATATCGAGCTCGTTAGGGAATCCCAAGAGGAGGGTATGATGAGCACAGCAGCAAGTTTTCCCTCAGTTATGAAACCAAGGTTATTGTCGTGGTGGTGTCACGGCAGATGCCATGGATAGGCTAAAGGTGGGGCCAATATACACTAGAGGAATCCAGGGAGGGATAGTGTGGTGATTCCACACACCGATGTTTTGTATTCTCATAGTCCACCAAGTTTACAGATGCTCCTTGAGCTGTATTTTGGGACAGGAGGAAGAAGAAGCTCTTTTACTCTCACCACAACCTATCTCCCAAGGAAAACTACTCACTCGCCAGCCCCAACTACAGAGGCCCTAGCGCCCCTTATAAAGGAGAGGCTAGGTCACTAGTTAGGGCATACGTGGAGGCATATTCCTCCCAAAATAGCAAACCGACCGGGTCACCTTTTGCCCTATTAAGCCATGAAGAGGCTACGTAAGCCTCTACGGCGCCAGCATCAGCCGACATAGGCTGCGTCACCTTTGTTGGCCATGCCTCGCTGGTCCCTCCCTCTGTCCGCTTCGCTCACGCTCCAGCGCACAGTGATCACCTTTTGACCAGCGAGATACCTTCCGTCTCTTGCAAGCCTGATATAACCCGGATTAGGTCTGGTTAATCTGGCTCCGTGGGTACCTGCAGACGAATTATAAATATCTTGCCGACATATGATATGCGTCAGCCGGGACTTGGTTAACGAACATCCTCCGGGCCGGGTTACTCCGTAAGTTGGCCTGCCTTGAGGTGACCCAGCCAGCTTTCGCTTTGACCTTGCCATACCTCGGCTAACTCGGCCTCTCTACCCCGGCGTGACCCTACCCGGGGGTATCCCCCCAACATTAGTCCCCGAAGCTGGTGCGGTCTTAGCATCTTCAGCTGCTATGCCATGGCATGTTCAATTTTTTTGCTCCCTTTTCCGAGTTACTCTGTAGCTCGGATCCCGCGATGTAGCATTCCCTTGGCACATTCCGAGTTAACACTCGCTGGCCGGGCTACCCTTCAGTTTTCCGTGTTATCCTTCCTTCTCTCATACGCTTCCCCATGTCCCACGTGGAGGGTAATCATTATCTTGCCTCATTTTAAGGTCCTGTGCCAGTTACTGTTCTTATTGTCAGGGGTTACTGCTGCAAACGTCGCGTCGCAGCTGCCTCCTCGTTAACTGCATCACCACATCACGTCGTGGGATCCCCTGTTTCCTGTGGCCCTTCATGTGGCTTGCGTCTGATTGGTTGATCCGGTTGATACACTGCCACATCGTGTGGCCTCGAGGCGCAGCTCGATCCCAATACCCTCCGCTAGGGCGTGGTTAAATAGGTGAGGGGGCGCGCCCCTTGGCTATTTCCCCCCCACTCGCGCCCCTCTGCCTCACGGCTTCTTCTTCCTCCTTGCGGCAGCGCCGCCACCGCCACTTCTGCTCCATAGCACCACCGCCGTACCTTATTTCCTCTCATTTCCTTGCGTTGGCCTTGCTGCCGCTCCCGCGCTGCATCAACGTCACGGGGCCACGCCAATCTAAACCACTGCCTCCCACGTCTGAACGGGCCGGTGAGGATAGTGACCTGGAGATGACTGAGGAGGAGCTCGCCGTCGCTGGGGAAGAAGAGATGGAAGAGGAGGAAGAAACTCTAGAGCGCGGTGCTTGGGCCGGATCTTGGGTGTGCCAAGACGATCTGGATTGGCTCTACCGCACCCGTTGCATCCCCGAAGGCGTAATCTCGTGCCTCCCCTGCGAAGAGATCGCTCCCTCACCCAATTCGAGTAAGTTCATCGTCTTCCTCTCTCACTTGCAGCGCGGCTTTGCCTGCCAGTGAGTGACTTCTTCCATGATTTCTTCAACACCTACGAACTCCGACCTCACCATCTTCCGGCGAATTCCATCACATCCCTCTCCTCCTCGCATCCGCCATAGAAGGATACCTCGGCATGTGGCCTACCAAAGAGCTTTGGATCCGGTTCTTCGGTCTGCGAAGGAATGTCGTTACGGATAAGGAGCGTGCCCCGGAGGACAAGCACCTGACCCAATGTGGTGCCGCCTCCATCTCTCCCTAGAAACAATCTGTCTTCCCCCGAGTTGCGGGGCTTGAATATTGCAAGGTTTGGGCCCAAACGTTCTTTTATGTGAGGAATGGCTCGGATGAGGATCTGATCCGGCTACGCCCCTTCGTGATGGGTCCTCCTAATCTGGCTCTATGGGACCGGGTGACCAAGAAGCCAACTGCCTTGGCGAACCAAGTTATAACGTGGTTCCAGGAACTAAAGGATCTGGGGCTGCGTAAGGAGGACGTGATGATCACATTCGTCCGCAGCCAGATTTCCCCCTACAGAAGCGCACACATAAGCTCAGCCGCAACCCGTCATTTCCGAGGTATCAGCAGCACCCCCGTCGACACCAGCAACAGTACAAGCATCAGCACCAACACTGCCAGCAGCGTCAGCAGTGTCAGCAGCACCAGTAGCAAGACAAGCACCAGCACCAGCACTAACTCCTTCTGCCTCGTCCGAGTCTTCCAAGACCCGGCGAGAAGACCCCGCTAGCACCAAGGCTGCACCCAAGTCCAAATCTGCAGCACCATCCTCAGCCTCCCAACAGCAACCCAAGGCTAAGAAAGGTTCTGGTGCCGCAACATCCATCGAGGCTGGACAGCGCACGCTCACGTCCATGCTTCTGAAGAGAGATGCCTCCTCCGGGTCAGCTAGCAGCAAGCAACTTTTACTGCATACCAGCCCTGCTGCCGCCCAAGTTGCGAGGAGGGAGGCCCATGCCAAAGGCTTGGTTGCGCCTCACATGCTTAGTGGAGAGAGCTATCCTCCAGCTTTGATTGCGTATGTCGACAATTGGAACAAAGCGGAGTTTGTTGATCTAAACGACGATCTCCCGAATAAGTTTGGGCCTTCTGAATTCAGCGCACAAATGAACACAGCAGCCAAGGCTATCAACATTGTTGGCTGAATAATGGAGGTACGCTACTCTGTCTTTTCCTTAATACAAGTAAGTGCTTAGAGACATACCCATTAGTCCCCGAGCCTTCGGGGGAGTAACTTGTTACTCGGCCGGATGCTCCTTAGAAAACTAGCGTAGCTCCATAGTAGCTTCGAATATGCACACACCGAGAGCCGGGTTAAGTTCCACTTGGCCCGGATTTTGTACACTTCGAATATGCACACACCTAGAGCCGGGTTAAGTTCCACTTGGCCCGGATTTTGTACACTTCGAATATGCACACACCTAGAGCCGGGTTAAGTTCCACTTGGCCCGGATTTTGTACACTTCGAATATGCACACACCTAGAGTCGGGTTAAGTTCCACTTGGCCCGGACTTTGTACACTTCGAATATGCACATACCTAGAGCCAGGTTAAGTTCCACTTGGCCCGGATTTTGTACACTTCGAATATGCACACACCTAGAGCCGAGTTAAGTTCCACTTGGCCCGGATTTTGTACACTTCGAATATGCACACACCTAGAGCCGGGTTAAGTTCCACTTGGCCCGGATTTTGTACACTTCGAATATGCATATAGCTGAGCCTACCTTGATCACTTCAGATCACTACCAATCATCGGACTGCTAACTTTCAGCACCTCTTGGACTCACACAAGGTGCTGCGCTCAAAACATACTGTGCTTCTTGCTGAGTTCAAGAAAAGAGGTAAGTTTTCTCTTTGACTTCTTCCGCCATCTTCCTTTGTCTTTTCCCACTGAACTAATTTCTCTTTCAGATTGCGCAGCCAATGTGGAGGCCAAAAATAAAATTATGAGAAAAAAATTGGACGAGATAAAAGTTAATTCGCTTTACTCAACCCTTCTTCGTGCTCTTTCTCCTTTCTTCTTAGCTCGACAGATATTTACACCTCGGCTCTGCTGGTTCAACAAACCATTGCAGTATCCCTTGAAGATAGTGTGTCCGTGCCTGATATGATGCTGCATTTTCTCGATCAAGCAGGGCAACATCAGGCCGAGCTCAAGAAGAAGGATGACGAACTTGCCAAACTCCGAGCCAAAGACGACGAACTTGCTAAGCTCAAGGCTGAGATGAAAAAACTCCAACAAGACTGAAATGGACAAGGCTGGCCAAGACTTCACCGAAGAGCGAGAACGTCTAAGCCTCCCACTCGCAAAGATCAAGAGTTGCTGAGGGAGGCCGACGTCAAGCTTGACTCGGCAAATGTTGAACTTGAGCAGCTCCGGAAGAGGCGTGCTGATTGCACCAAAGAGCTGACCCGGATCCATAGTCATATCTCCCGTAAGCTCTTTTCCTTCAGCCGACATGTATTTCTTCGGGTTAAACTATTTTACTTACTTCACTTGTTTTGTTTTTAGGCAAATTCCCAGAGGGCGATGCCATTGCGTCTGCTGCTGTTGCCAAGTTTCGTCAGCAGAGGGGTACCCCAACTGGTCCTGGCTCTGAGGGCATTCCTTATGACATGGAGGACCTGCTGGTCAGCTTATACTCCCGAGTTGAAATTATCAAGAATTATGGTTCAGGCATCTTGGATTCAGCCATCCGGATCTTCCGCGCACTTTGGCCCGGCGAGGATCCTCCGGAGGGGTCCACTGCTCTGATCAACAAATTGATGGATTGCAAGACCCAGCTCGACCTCTAGAGGGAATCCGCCGCACGTGCCGGAGCTGATACTGTCCTCCACTTTGTGCTCTCCTGGTATGAAAAGCTAGATTTGATGGTTCTTGAGCGCCTGCGCACCGGGTCCAGATGGTCAAACAATCTGGATTGGGTTGCTCGACGCAAGGCTTATCCCCACAACCTTATTCAGTTTGCCCCTGTCCATCAATGGAACGAAGGACCCAGCTTCCTTGACGCCGTGGATGACGAATACGTCGAAGATGGTTCGGGTGAAGAGGACGAAGCCTGAGATCTCGAATACACCGAAGATGATGACGAGACCGAGGCCAGAGTTCCACCTACTGGCGCCGAGTTAGCTCCTCCTGCTGCTGCTGCTGCTCCTTGAGCATAAAAAACACTTTGAAATTTATCAGATCTCCGGTATGCCGGGTGCGGATGTATTAAGCATACTGATTATGTTTTGCTACTAAGTTGTTCACACTGGATTTAACTTGGGCGTAGTCCTCGAGTTTCATTTTCTTGTTTCTCCAATTTCATGGCTCGGCTCGCGTCTACCTTGATTCGGTTTTATGACTTACGAGTCCGAGTTTCAAAAATTGACTTAACAATACTTGGAAACTTTGGGATTAGCTCAAAACAATCCAGCATAGCAAAAGTAAAATAAACATAGGGTTAGTCTGAACAAAGAATGTCGGCTTGATTACGTTGTTTTCCTTAGTCGTTTTTCGTGTGCTACGCAATTCCAAACTTGTTCTTTTGCTTGCCATGAAGCCAATTCTTGTTGGACAGCAGCAAGTCAAAGAGTTGAGTTTTTGGTGCTCACACAGTACTAATCTGGCTTAGGCAAAAGCCACTTAAGCCAGCCGACATAAAAATAAATAACAAATACAAAAGACAACAAATATTATTAAGGCAGTCCCCGAGTTATTGCTCGAGGTGCCATGATTTCATTGATAAACTCATTGCCGGCATACATACCGATATGAGAAACCCGGATAAACACACTTCTTTGTTAAGTTAGAATGGACGAAATAGAGCTACATTCCATGGACGCTTAGATTCCTCTCCAGACCTGTCCGCCTTGTTCTTCTCCTGTGGTTGTGCATCAATGAGATAATAGGAGTCATTGTACAAAGCTTTGCTCTCAATGAATGGCCCTTCCCATGGGGGGATAACTTATGCATGCTAGCAGTATGTTGTACCAGCCGGAGTACCCGGAAGACTCGGGGGTTTACTTTCCGGCTATGATAGAGTCGGTGATTTTGCTGATATATGGCGGATCTAGACAATGCCAATTCTCTCGCTTCTTCCAGCAGATCAACATCATTTTGCCGGGCTTCTCGCACTTCGGCTTCTGTGTATTGGCTGACTTTAGGCGAATCATGCTCTATGTCGGCTGGTAATATAGCTTCTGCCCCATATACCAGAAAGAATGGTATAGAGCCTGTTGATCGATTTGGAGTTGTTCTTAAACTCCATAGTACCGCTGGTAGTTCTTCTATCCAGCACCCCGCTGATCTTTGCAGTGGCTCAATGAGCCTGGGTTTTATCCCGGATAATACTAATCCGTTGGATCTTTCCACTTGTCCATTTGATGCGGGGTGGGCTACCGAGGCAACGTCCAGCCGGATCTCTTTATCCCGGCAGAATCGCGCAAATGCTCCTTCGGCGAAATTGGTGGCGTTATCTGTTATGATACTACGAGGATAGCCATATCTCATAATGATATCTTTGAGGAATGACATGGCTGTAGCCCCATCACATTTTCTTATCGGCTTTGCTTCTATCCATTTGGTAAACTTGTCAACCATAACCAAGATATGGGTCATATTTCCTCTTGCCGGCTTAAAGGAGCCAAGCATATTCAAACACCATATAGCAAATGGCCAGGTAATTGGTATGGTCTTGAGCTCCGACATTGGCATGTGTGTCTTGGTAGCATATCTCTGACAACCATTACATTTTTCTTACTAGATCTTCTGCTTGTTCCAAGGCACTTGGCCAGTAGAATCCATGCCGGAAAGCTTTTGCCACTAAGGCTCTAGATGAGGCGTGATGCCCACATTCCTCTTGATGTATATCTCGGAGGATGTCAAGCCCTTCTTCCGGGTCAACACACCGTTGCAAGACATTTGTGACACTCCTCTTGTATAGCTCGAATCGTGTATGCCTTTGCCCTCCTCTGAATTTGCCTCGAAAACACTTCTTCATTGGGCAAAGTTCCATCCTTCAAGAATTGGAATATGGGCAGTGCCCATGCTGGTATAGCTCACACCGGTAACACATCCTTGTCAATTTCCATTTGCTCCATCGACATGACATCCGCCGGGTCAAGCTGCGCAGTCCCCGGGTTCTGCGAGGCAGTCCCCGGGTTTCCTGAACCACTTCCCACGTCAATGTCCATGGGCACAGCTTCCGACTCCAGATTTGCCGGGATATAGATTGACTCGGATTCTGGGGATGGTCTGATAGATGGCTTTTTGAGGTGCTCTAGTGCTACACCCGGTGGGATCGCTTGTCGGGTTGATCCGAGTTTTGACAGTACGTCGGCAACCTTGTTTTCTATCCGAGGTACATGGTGAAACTCGCATCCCTCGAAGTATCCTGATATCTTCTGCACATGAAATCTATACAATGCCATGTTTGCATCCAATGCATCCCATTGCCGTGAGACTTGCTGAACTACCAGATCCAAGCCCCCAAAGTACTGGATCCGACGTATTCCAATTTCTTTTTCCACTTTGAGCCAATGCACAAGTGCTTCATACTCTACAACATTGTTTGATGCTGTGAAGTGGATCTGCAGCACATACTTCAGCCGGTCTTTCTTGGGTGAGGAAAGCACAACTCTGGCGCCTAACCCGGTTTTCGTTTTTGATCCGTCAAAATGCATTCTCCAGTAGTTCGGATCTGGCAACGGTGGCTCATATTGCATCTCGGCCCAATCCACGAAAAAGTCGGCCACAACCTGAGACTTGATCGCATCTCTCCTATTATATTGTGGAGCATAATGGGCTAACTCGATTGCCCATTTTGCGATCCAGCCGCTTGCATCCTTGTTGCTCATTATCTCAGATATGGGGGCTTCACATATCACTTTGATGGGGTGTTCTTCAAAATAGTGCTTCAGCTTCTTTGCTGCCATATACACACCATATGCCATCTTCTGATAGTGAGTATAGTTTTGTTTTGACGCTGATAATACCGCACTCAGGTAGTAGACTGGCCTTTGCACCGACTTACCTTCTTCGTCGCGCTCTACCACTATTACTGCACTTACAACTTGGTTGGTTGCGGCTATGTAGAGCAACATTGGCTCTTTTGATAGTGGAGAGGCTAACACTGGTGTAGTAGCTAACATTTTCTTTAACTGGATGAAGGCTTCATTGGCCTGCGGCGTCCATACAAACTTGTCCGACTTTTTCATTAGTTGATAGAGAGGCAATGCCTTTTCTCCCAACCGACATACAAACCGACTTAAGGATGCCAGACAACCTGTGAACTTCTGGACATCGTTAAGGCACTTCGGCAATTCCATCCGCTCTATGGCTTAGATTTTAGTTGGGTTAGCTTCGATACCTCAGCTGGAGACAAGAAATCCGAGTAATTTTCCAGCCAGGACACCGAAGCTACACTTCTCCGGGTTAAGCTTCATTCAGAACCTCCTTAGGTTTGCAAATGTTTACCTGATATCATCAAGGAGCATTTTTCTTTCCTTTGTTTTTATAACCACATCGTCAACATACAGTTGCACATTTCGACCAATTTGATCGTGTAGGCATTTTTGCATACATCGTTGATACGTTGCCCCTGCATTACGTAAACCAAAAGGCATAGTGCGATAGCAATAATCCCCGTACGGGGTGATAAATGCAGTCTTTATTTGATCATCAGGGTTCAGTGGTATCTGGTGGAAACCAGAATATGCGTCTATGAACGACAATAACTCACACCCCATAGTACAATCTATGACATGATCTATCCTTGGCAATGAGAATGGATCTTTTGGGCACGCCTTATTCAGGTTTGTGTAATCGATGCACATACGCCAAACCAGTGCCACATTCGGATCATCTTTCTTCTTTTCCACTAGCACCGAATTAGATAGCCAATCCGGGTAAAGCACTTCCATGATGAACCCGGCTGCGAGGAGCCGAGCTATCTCATCTCCAATGACTTTTCTCCTGTCTTCGGCGAAGCAGCAGAGAGGTTGCTTCACCGGCTTTGTTCCGGGTCTAACATTCAAAGAGTGCTCAGCCAACTGCCTCGGAACACCTTGTAAGTCCTATGTGGACCAAGCAAAGATATCCCGATTCTCACGGAGGAAGTTAACGAGCTCGCTTTCGTATTTGTCAGTTAACCCGGCACCAATTGTTACGGTGCGCTCTGGGAACAGATCATTAACAGGTACTTTCTTTGTATCTTTTGTTGCTTGAAAAGAGACAGTTCCATGCGGGTTACTCATTGCTGGCATGTATTGCTACGCAGACTGAGCCAATGCCGCTACTTCCTGGATCTTTCTTTTTTCTTGTGCAATCATGAGTGACTCGGCCAGGTTAGACCCGGTCGACGCACACACAATGGAACGTCGGAAATCCCCAGCTATGGTGATTACTCCATTTGGCCCGGGAAACTTCATCTGCAGGTAACTGATGTGAGTACTTGCCATGAATTTGTTCAGGGCTGGCCTGCCGAGTAATGCGTGATATGCGCTTTCTAAGTTCACAACTTCAAATTCCAAATTCTCAGTTCGGTAGTTATCTCTTGTGCCGAATAACACGTCAACCCAGACTTTGCCAATGGGTTCACAGGAAAGTCCTGGCACAATGCCATGGAAGGTTGTCCTTGTAGCTTGAAGCATGTTCTCCGAGATACCCAACTTGTGCATTGTATCCACATACATAATATTGATGCTGCTGCCATTGTCAATCAGCACCTTAGAGAACCTCACATTGATATTTGGCCCGATGAACGTTGGGTCCAGCACTAATGCATACGAACCAGGACTCGGCATGAGCTTGGGATGGTCCTTGATACTCCAGGTAATTTCCTGATCCGACCAAGGCATATACCTCGTCACTGCCGGCATAACCGCATTCACTTCCATATGTCGGTGTTGCAAGCTATTTCTATCTGTTTCCTCCGTGGTAAACACACAGTAACTCTGGTGATGCTCTTTGTATTCATTTCTCCCTTCGTTGCCGGGATACCTTTGATCTGGCTAATGCTGGTTTTCCACCTGATGCACTACATCCCTTCTCTCATGATTCTCATACCTCGGCGGAGGTGGTGGTAACATTAATTGTTGCGTGTTTGCACCGGAGAGCAACTGCTGCCGAGGTAACTCCTATCGAGGTTGATCGTTCTGAGGTGCCTGAGCATTCCTAGAGCCACTTTGCTCTATCTTCCTCATCCACTCACATTGCCGGGTTGTGTGACCCGCTGGGTTACTCGGATTTGGCGTGTGAAATGTGCATGGCTGATCCAAGTTTCTTTTCTTGGCCGGTCTTTCTTTTCTTGCCACTGTCTCTTTTGCTCAGGCGTCCAAGTTTTCTTGCCATCATTTCTTGGAGTCCACTATTGCCCTCTAGTTTTCTGACGCTGATTACTCACTGCTCCGGGCTGATCTTGATTTACAGCAGCAACTTGTTGCGAGCTGTACCTGTAGTCCGGTCTGTCATCTCTTCTCTTACTCCGATAGTCATTTCACCGGGATGATCCGGCTCCGTCTCGCTGGTAGTACTCCTCATTTGACTCGTTTGGCACAAGCCGGGGTTGAGTCGGATCACCTAAGGCATACGAATCAGCAATCCGGATTGTCTCTGCCAGCGTAGTTGGCATATCCCTTTGTAACCTTTGCCACAACATGCTTGCATATCTAGACCCTTGTGCAAACCAAGCTACGGCTTGTGACTCAATCACGCCCTCGCATGAGTTTCACACATTGCACCAGCAAGTTAGGAATTCTCCGTCTATCTCATTTGGTCTCTACTTGCACATTGCTACGATCTGTGGCCTGCTCGGCCTCTGATATGTGCTTGAGAAGTTACTGATGAACATTTCCTGGAAATCCAGCCAGCAGTTGATACTCCCGAGTGGTAAATTGTTTAACCATATCCTCGCTGGCCCCTCCAACATCTGAGGTACATATCTCACAGCCCATCTCAAGTTGCCTGTAGCAATTTTTACAGATGCCGCGTAGTTAATCAAGCAATCCTCCGGCTTTGTGCTGTCGTCATATGTTTTTGTGCCTCTTGGTAACTGGAAGTTAGGTACCGGAGGTTCCTTCATGATCTGGGGCCCAAAACATGCTGGACCCGGAGGACCTTGCACCTCAATTTACTCGAACCTGTAGAGCCGATCCAGCTTTAGTCTGGCGTCATCCGGCAGCAAGTTCCTGCCTCCCAACCTTGATCCTATCTCATGATGCTCGGGCCTATGGTATCCTGCATTCACCATTTCCGAATCACCGTCGTTGTATCTATCTTGTTCTTGTGGAGCACTTCTCTGTTGCATACCTTGGCCGGCACTTCGCTCTTGCCGTGGTATATTCCGCTGCTGATGTTGCCCTGCACCCGCCAAGTTACGTTGTCCGGCATTGCCGTTTCCAGCGTTTCTCTGACTGACATTGCCTTGGTCACGGTTACCTCGGCCAGCCTCACCTTGGCTGACACTTTGTCGATCCTCGTTTCCTTGCACTACCTTTCCTTTCCCTGCCCTTGCCGGGTCATATGGGACGATCTATTTGTTTCTCCTTACCGAGGTTACCACTTCCTCCTTCTTGGGCCACCATGAGGGGACGATGCTTCCCTAGTAGATTTCGCCGGGTTACCCATTGCCGAATAAACGACCTTGGAAGCCCCTGCTCTTGCCAGGTTGGCCCTGAGCAACTCCTCATTCTATCTGTTAGCGATTCGAGCTAACTCATTGACCCTCTCTTGCTATCTTTGCCGGGCTTAACCTATCAAACCTTCTAACTCGGATGCAACTGCATCAGCTGCTCTGAGGTTCTTTGCCGGGGTGCTGTACCTCGGCAGCCCCATAGACAAAATGTTCTCTGATTCCTCAACTCTAGTCTCACCCTCTTTGTTCATTTCACTGATGAGGTTTCTCCCTTTTACTTTTACAGCATCTACCTTATTTTCTCTTGCGTACTCGCGCAACGTCATGTTCAACGACTGCTGAGCCGTAGCTATCTTTTTCGCACCCTCTAGTATTTTCTGCCTTGTTTCCTCTAACTCGGCCTGTGCCTGAGCCGGATCTACCACAGGTGCTATGGGGCTTGCCAAGCTATCTATTGCCTGCTGCAGCACATTCTCTGGCCTCTCTAGCGGAGGACCTCTACTTTTCCTGGGCGCCTTGAGTGTTACCTCCGGATCTGGTGCCGGGTCTTTGCTCGCGCTAGCGTCAGGCACTATCATCATCACCTCAGCACGGTCAGGGGAGCGAGTGATATGCGCATCGTGAGCCGCACTAAGGGCTGGCTTGCCTCCCTCGACAACGTGCCGCGGGTGAATGCAAGACACATCGACGCCGACATAGATCTTGTGGGCACCAAGCTTGATGAAGAGGCCATTGCGCGGTGATACGTCCAAAACGTATCTACTTTCCCGAACACTTTTGCTGTTGTTTCTCCTCTATACTTGTGTGATTTGGATGCAACTAATGCGAACTAATGCTGTTTTCAGCAGAATTGCCTTGGTGTCTACTTTTTGTGTAGAAAATCAACTATCAGGAAAAATCCCGGAAAATATGCCAAAAATCCTATTTCACCCGAAGACTCCAGGAGCCAGAATACGAGACGGAGAGGAGCCCTGGGGTGGCCACACCACCGGGTGGCGCGGGCCAGGCCAGGCCACGCCAGGGGGTGGTGTGGGCCCCCCAGGCACCCCCTCTGCCTCTCTCTTCGCCTATAAGGAGCCTTCTGACCTAAAAACTTCGGGGGGTTCGACGTTTTTCCAGAAGGAGTTCCGCTCCATCGCCACTACCAGATTCCACGAAACAGCACCAGAAACTCTGTTCTGGCACCCTGCCGGGATGGGGAATTGGAGGAGATCATCGCCATCATCATCACCATCGCTTCTCCATCGACCATCCAGGTTTCCCCCATCTATGAGTGAGTAATACCCCGCTATAGGCTATGGGGATGGTAGGGATTGGATGAGATTGTTCATGTAATGGCATCAGATTGTTAGGGCATAGTGCCTAGTATCTCTATTAGTGCTTTATGACTTTGTTGCAACTTTGTTGTGCTTAATGCATGTCACTAGGGCCCGAGTGCCATGATTTCAGATCTGAACTTAGTATTGATTCATCATGATAGTATTGTTTTGGGTCTTATCTACAAGTTGTATACACACGTCGTTGTCCGGAACCTATGGTCCCGAAGTGACAGAAATCGGGGTAGCCGGAAGGGAAAGGTTTTGATGTGAGGATCACATGTGTTCACGGAGTGTTAATGCTTTGCTCCTGTGCTTTATTAAAAGGAACACCTTAATTGCCAGTAGTTCCCTAGAGGCCCCGCTGCAAATGGGCTAGCAGGACAAAAGATGTTGTGCAAGTTCTCATTGTGAGCACGTATGACTATATATTGAACACATGCCTAGGATTGTCTAGTACCTGGGTGCTTTATCTTATTTATCTGCAATTGCCCTATGTTCTGATTGCTATGTGAATTGTCTTGTCCATGCAACACCCGTCCATCCATCCGTATGCCTACCGCACTCGAATCCCACTGTTTACTGCTTTTTTTACTACTGTCTTTGTTTTGCTGCTACTGTTACTTTACTATTCCTACTACAAAACTGTTGCTACTGATAAACTGCTATGAGCAAGATCGTTTCCAGGTGCAGCTGAATTGACAACTCAGTTGTTAAGGCTGATAAGTATTCTTTGGCCCCCCTTGTTTCGAATCAATAAATTGGGTTTCACTTCCCTCAAAAATACTGCGATACACCCCCTATACTTGTGGGTCATCAAGAATATTTTCTGGCGCCGTTGCCGGGCAGCATAGCTTTATTTATCAAGTTCACTTGGATTCTCTATTGTTCGCTGCTTTTCATCCATCATGGGTAAGTCTCGTGATGGCAAGGTTCCTATTTTACCATCCA
The DNA here is from genome assembly GCA_910589775.1 of Avena eriantha. Taxonomy (NCBI): domain Eukaryota; kingdom Viridiplantae; phylum Streptophyta; class Magnoliopsida; order Poales; family Poaceae; genus Avena; species Avena eriantha. Next base: position 5,749,374 of record OU342741.1, on the reverse strand, counting down.
CTACAAGAAGAGGTATGGTTCTGAACACCTCTACTGCTCTTGATTCATCGTCTGTTCTGAGTAAGTTCCTTACACCACCACATACACATGCTACACACACTGCTACTACTGCTGAATCTGAAACTTCTGATGCTTCTGATGCTGCTTCTACTGTGCTTGATAAGAGTGGTTCATTAGGTCCTTTCCTAGATGCTACGATTGCTAGAACTATAGTTGGAAATACCGAAACTCCTAATGAACACACTGCTACACCTGTTAGCTCACCTGAGTCTAGTGAAAGTTATGATGCTGAAGAAGATTATGTTGAGATGACTGATGAGTTTATTGAAGAATGTGGGAACACCCATGATAGGAGCGCTGCTAAGAATCTCCTTGAGAGGCGTACTATTAGACCCAAATTATCTCCTGCTGCTAAGTTTGCTGCTTCTCCTGTAAACATTATAGATGAAGATTATGATTTCTCTCTCGATCTATCCTACATAGCTATTGTCGAGAAAGAACCTTTTGGCGGGACTAAGAATGAAAGTGTCGTAGCACATATGAATGAACTTTCTACCATGAGTGGCTTGTTTTCTGATGATATTAAAATGCGTACTTACTTTGTTGCTAAGATTTTCCCTTTTTCACTAAAAGGAGAAGCTAAAACTTGGTTTGGTAATTTACCTCCTGGATCTATTGATAGCCCTGAGTGCTTGTTTAATACTTTCCTGCATAAATATTTTCCTCCTAGTGCTAGACATGCTGTTTTGCAGGAACTTTTTGATTTTAAACAGGCAGAAAAAGAGGTATTGCCCAAATCTTGGGCAAGGTTTTGTGCTTTGATTCATGCACAGGTCGGAAGTCCATTACCTAAGAATGAACTACTTGATATATTTTATAATGGACTAACCGAAGAATCTAGGACATACCTAGATAGTTGTGCTGATTGTGTTTTCAGGAATAGGACTCCCAAGGAAGCTGAGGAATTAATGGCTAAAATAAGCAAGAATTATGAAGATTGGACTCCTCCTAAACAAGTTACACCTGAAGTAATTTGCCTGAACCATCTATTCATGTGCCTATTCCAACATCAAAGAAGAGGGGAGTTATTGAATCAAATGATGAAGTGATGAAGGAAGCTAAGAAATGTCTTAAGGAGAAGGGAATTAAAGCTGTAGATGTCAAGAATTTACCTCCTATAGAAGAGTTATGTAAACCTATTCCCTATTCACCCACTATTGAGGTACACACTCTCCAACACTTTGATGAAGGTGATATCCCTTACTTGAAACCTCCTGATCATTGCTTAGAAGAATTTGATATCTTTATTGTTAAGCAAGATAACTTTAATAAAAGGGTGCAAAATCATCTAATGGAAAACACTAGAGCTATTGTTGAGTTGAAAGATATTGTGGAAAGAACCTCTAATGATGTTAAAATGATTGTTAAACACTTTCAAATGGTTCAAACTCAAATAGATCAACTCGTTAAAGTGCAAAATGACTTGCTAGTTAATGCTGCTAAAGAAAAACATGCTTATGAAATTAGAACTAGAAGTGGTGCTGCTACCCAGGATCCTCTATATCCTGAGGGGCATCCCAAAAGAATTGAGCAGGATTCTCAACAAGCTGAAAATAGTGGTTCTACTCGTAAGAAAAGGAAAAAGAAACATAAAACTATTGTAGAACCCTCTGAACCTGCTATAGATCCTAATAGTATATCTATCTCTGATGCTGAAACTGAAAGTGGTAATGAAGAAATGAAGTTCCTAATGAAGAAAAAGTTGAAGAAGAACCTGAAAACCACATTAAGACTACTAAATACACCAAAGAAGATTTTATTGCTAAGAAACATGGTAGTGAGAGGGAACCTTGGGTCCAAAAACCTATGCCTTTCCCTGATAAGAAACACAAGTCAAAGGAAGATGAACACTATAATAAGTTTTGTGAGTGGATGAAACCTTTATTCTTGCAAATTCCTTTGACTGATGCTATTAAATTGCCTCCTTATTCAAAGTATATGAAGGACATTGTCTCGAATAAAAGGAAGATCCCTAATGAATAAATCTCTACTTTGCTTGCTAATTATTCCTTCAATGGTAAGGTTCCTAAGAAACTTGGAGACCTAGGGATTCCAACTATCCCTTGCTCTATTAAGACCAGTTATGTTAGAACTGCTTTGTGTGATTTGGAAGCTGGAGTTAGTGTTATGCCTTTCTCTCTCTATAAGAGGCTTCAACTTGAAAATTTGATACCAACTGATATATATTTGCAAATGGCTGATAAGTCTACCACTATTCCTGTGGGTATATGTGAGGATGTACCTATCCAGGTGGCTCATAATTGCTTGATATTAACTGATTTTGTTGTGCTTGAAATGCCTGAAGATGATAATATGTCTATTATTCTTGGGAGACCTTTTCTTAACACTGCAGGAGCTGTTATTAATTGTAATCAAGGAAAGGTGACCTTCAATGTCAATGACAAGGAACATACTGTTTATTTCCCCAAGAAGATTGAAAGGACTTATGGTTTAAATTCAATTGAACATGTGGAAGGCATTCAAGTTGGAGAAATATATTGTCCCATACCAAAAGAAAAATTTGAAACTATTATGATTGGGACCATTGCTATCAAGGTTGAGGTAACATAATCATTAGTGGAATACAAAGTTTTGTCTCATATGCAATTGTTTGGGTAGCAAGACTTGATCAACCTTGCTAACAAAAGGATTCCATTGAACAAAACAATGTTTTCATTATGATTATCTCCGCTTATTTCTATCCTTTACTTTTTAATTTTTGCTTTGGTTTAGTTTCCTTTGTGTTGTTAGTTTGCTTGCATGCTAGAACTTATGTAGTTCTAGCCTTGTTTTTGTCCTTGCATCATGTTTCCAAAAATAAAAAATCTGTCTGTCAGAAAAATCATTCTTCTATTTCTGAAAAATGCCCAAAAATAAAGTGTCTCGAAAAACTCCAGAAAATTCATATTAAATTTTTATGTGAAAAAAGGGGCAAAGGAGTACCTGGTAGGTACCAATGGGGCCCACCAGGCAAGCAAACCATGTGGTGGCGCGGCCAGCCCTGGGTGGCGCCATGCCCTGGTGTGGGCCACCCCTGTCCCCCCACTACGTCTCTCTCCTGCCACTTTCTTCTCTCTCCCGAGTAAGCTCCAGTTCATATCTCGAATTCGTGTTCTCTCTGTGCTTGCCCTCGATTTCTTCGATCTCTTTGCTCAGCCCATCTTTCTTGCTGAAATTTGGAGCAATTGTTCCTTGGTATGTGACCCCTCCCCTTGTCCAAGTAGATTTGTGTTTAGTGGATTGTATGTTGAGTATTTTGCTGCTGTAGGTGACTAGTTTTGAGGGCTTGTAAGCTTGTTTGATGCTTAGAGATATAGTTTTGATGCATGTTTAGGCCTCTTGCTAGTCCCTGTGAGTAGAATCCTTCATTATATTGCTTTGCAATCACTTGTTTAATAGGTGTTTAAATTTCAGAATAGAAGATGAGTGAACACCACCTAAACCAACATGAGCTTTGGGTGCCTGATGTCATGAAGGTCCACCGGGAGGAGGAAGTTTTTCTCTCCATTTATCCATGTTCTGAGTTCATGAGAGCTGCAGGAATTCTACAAGATTTCCACACTTTGGTTTCGAATGCGGGGTTAGAGCACTTTTTGGAAGACGAACCTTGTCAATTTGTGAAGCTAACCATGTCTGTGGTGCAGGATTTCAAATTTAGTCACTCTTTGCCTAACCCCATGGTCCATTACAAAATTTACAATATAGCTGTCAACCTTTCTCTTGATGATTTTTGTGCAGCTATTAAGGTACCTCAATGGGGATCATGTAAGAAGATTAAAGAGACACTGGAACCACTCATGGATTTATACGCAGAAATTTGTCAAGGGAGTAGCTTCTCGAAGGAGAATGGAAAAATCCGTAACATTCATCTTCCCTCCATTCGCTACTTTGCCTACTTTATTGCCAAGTGTGTTCTTGCTAGGAAAACTTCCAATAAGTTATCTTCGTTTGATTTAGCGTTTATCTCTGCTGCTCTTAGATGAGATAGGTCCTACAACTTGGGTGCTTTGATAGCTTTCCGTCTTGCTGCTAACCGTGAGAAGGGTGGAATTTGTGGAGGCCTCATTGCTTCTCGTTTGCTAGCATTGCATGGTTTAGTGCCTCATCCTCTAGACCTATAGTTTCCCATAGAGAGGCTTGATTTTAATTCCATGGTACAGCATAAATTTATTTCCTCGTGGGCAAGCTTGAGTGAGTTGTCTTATGAAATAACCTTTCTCAAAGCTGGCTGGAGAAAGAGCAAGTCCGAGCGGGTTGTTCTTTTTCCTGCACCTGTTTAGTTTAACCGTGATAACAGGGAAGGATGGTCCCTCACTTAGGAGGAGCTTGACACGTACTTGGGAGAGCTCTCCCAACAGGAGCAGGACACTAGAAGGGAGGTCATGGATGATTCAGTCCAGCCCTCGAATGAGGGAGAGTCTTTATATCAGCAGCCCGCTTATGATTGGGGAGCTCCTTCTTCCTCTCATGGGCCCGGTTACGACCATTCTTACCAAGATCTGCCCGCTTGGAACACCTATTCTTACATGGATTGATACCCACTTAGGCCAAAAGCCTAAGCTTGGGGGAGGTACGCCAACACCGCACTCATCTCCATATCATGTTGCGTCGGTTCTTTGTATATTCATGTTTTCGTTCTCTTTCTAGTTTTCGTTCTTCTTTGCTTTTGCTTTCTAAAAACACAAAAAGACTAAAAATATTTTTGTTGTTTCTCTTTGGTTTGCTTCTTCTTTTTGCTTTGGTTTGCTTTTTTCCTTTTTTGCTTTGTTTGAACTATTTGAAAAACCCAAAAAGATTTTGCTTTGCTTGTTTTTCTCTTTTGGTTCTCGTTTAAAAATTGAAAACACCAAAAATATTTGTCATTCTTCTTTGGTTTTTGTGAGTTGGCTACAGGGTTCGGCAGTTCTCAGTGGATTATTGGTTTCATATTATTATTCAAGCCACACAAGTGAAGAGCAATAATGAGGATCAATGACAACTTGAGGTGTGGTAAGAGGTTGGTAACGAACTCTATTTGTCTTCATTTTTGTACATATACTCATCATTGTGAGCTTGCTTAGTCCGTTCGTGTAGAGTGTATGTTTTCTTTGGATACTTAGTAGTTCTTGCTTTCTTGTGATTAGCTCCAGCTCGCTAATAGTTTGTAGCATGTCTCATGAATGTTTGCTTGCATTACTCTATTCATAAATTGGTATGACACTGTGGTATCCTCCTCTGAATGTTTCATTTGATCAACTTGGCACATGCTCACGCATGCACATGACTGTAATAATCAGTTAAGCCTTGAAGAATTATTTTGCCTTGAGGATCTTGAATCATTTTCATGCCATGAGTAGTCTTGTTTTTTTGTAAGCATGATAATGACAGCTATTGCTCTCTCGTTTGTCGCTCCCTTACTATTGCTAGCCTTCATTTCCACTGAGTGTTTTACTCATGTTTCCAACTCCCTAAACCAAATATTTCCAAAGTGTCCACCATACCTACCCAATTAGCATCATTTGCTACTTCTGTGCATATTCAATATGCCTTGTTTTGTTCCGAATAAAATGTTTGCTTGTTATGAGAAAGTTAGTTAGTAAAGCTCTCACGAACTTGATGGCACGCTTTATTTTCTTGCACTTAATAAACCTGAACCATTGCGTCCTTCTTTGTTGCGCATATGCTTGCGCTTTATGAGTTGAAATTAGCAGAACCATGTATCATGGGGACCGCTTTCAGCGCTTCATAGGTACTTTGTACTTAGTTGATATCATGTTCTTTTGCTATGGATCCCGGCGGTGTGAAATAAAAGTGGAACTTGTAAGATCATGGAGTTTGTATGTATGTTAGAGAAACGCCTAGGCCACTAGCCTAAGCCATGCCTAATCATGGTGGAAACTTGCAGCATAACCATAATGAGCATTCTATGAAGCATCCTCAATAAAAATCTATGCACATAGTAAATAAAAAGATCGCTGAGATGCTCATTGTCTGCTTGCCTTGTCATTTTGATCATGGGATAGCTCCCGTGTCATGTGCAAGGGGTACCCCGTTGGCGGTTCTCTATGATACGTATATACTTACAATGACAAGAGCTTACTTGTGACTGAAGTTGAGTAGCATGAGGATCGGTCTTCGTAAGTAAGGGGCATGAGACTTCAATTTATAACTTGTTAAGCATATCCTCTTAGTTGTGTCACTTTCACCTTCACCATATTAAAGATGCTTATGATAGGAGCAATGAGAGCTCAAAGCTAATGAGTACCATACTTTCAGCATTTGGAAGCCTTTCAAAATTATTCAAAACCTTTTTCTTCTACTCGTTGAGTCTCCACTTATTCTTTGAGAACCTTCTTGAGAGCATAGTTGTCATTCTTTATGTTTGTTTCATTACTTGATTATTCATGTTCTGACTTTGATGCTTGTATCCTTGATATCTTTACTTCTAGTCATCATTTGAACTTCAGAGGTGCCTTGACATTCATAATCAAAGGCAAGCGAGATACCACCCTATCACAGCTTTCTATGAGCATTGTAATTTTGCTTATGTTCGTGCTTTATGCTACTTATTATTCTTGAGTTGGAATCTCTTCATAGCTTGCAATGACTATTGAGTAAACACAGTTGCATACACTTTATTATGAATTGTCTAAGTAGTTGATCACATTGTTGAGATTATTTACATCATATGAAGCAAATGTGTTCGTGAAAGTTCTTTTATCGCACTCAGTTTTCAACTGAATTGCTTGACGACAAGCAATAAGCTAAGCTTGGGGGGAGTTGATACGTCCAAAACGTATCTACTTTCCCAAACACTTTCGCTGTTGTTTCTCCTCTATACTTGTGTGATTCGGATGAAACTAATGCGAACTAACGCTGTTTTCAGTAGAATTGCCTTGGTGTCTACTTTTTGTGCAGAAAATCAACTATTAGGGAAAATCCCGGAAAATATGCCAAAAATCCTATTTCACCTGAAGACTCCAGGATCCAGAATATGAGACGGAGAGGAGCCCTGGGGTGGCCACACCACCTGGTGGCGCAGGCCAGGCCAAGCCATGCCAGGGGTGGTGTGGCCCCCCCAGGCACCCCCTCTGCCTCTCTCTTCGCCTATAAGGAGCCTTCTGACCTAAAAACTTTGGGGGGTTCCACGTTTTTCCAGAAGGAGTTCCGCTCCGCCGCCACCACCAGATTCCACGAAACAGCACCAGAAACTCTGTTCTGGCACCCTGCCGGGATGGGGAATTGGAGGAGATCATCGCCATCATCATCACCATCGCTTCTCCATCGACCATCCATGTTTCCCCCATCTATAAGTGAGTAATCCCCCGCTGTAGGCTATGGGGATGGTAGGGATTGGGTGAGATCATTCATGTAATGGCATCATATTGTTAGGGCATAGTGCCTAGTATCTCTATTAGTGCTTTATGACTTTGTTGCAACTTTGTTGTGCTTAATGCTTGTCACTAGGGCCCGAGTGCCATGATTTCAGATATGAACTTATTATTGATTCATCATGATAGTATTGTTTTGGGTCTTATCTACAAGTTGTATACACACGTCGTTGTCCGGAACCTATGGTCCTGAAGTGATAGAAATCAGGATAGCCGGAAGGGAAAGGCTTTGATGTGAGGATCACATGTGTTCACGGAGTGTTAATGCTTTGCTCTGGTGCTTTATTAAAAGGAACACCTTAATTGCACATAGTTCCCTAGAGGCCCCGCTGCAAATGGGCTAGCAGGACAAAAGATGTTGTGCAAGTTCTCATTGCGAGCACGTATGACTATATATTGAACACATGCCTAGGATTGTCTAGTACCTGGGTGATTTATCTTATTTATCTGCAATTGCCCTATGTTCTGATTGCTATGTGAATTGTCTTGTCCATGCAACACCCGTCCATCCATCCCTATGCCTACCGCACTCGAATCCCACTGTTTACTGCTTTTTTTTACTACTGTCTTTGTTTTGCTGCTACTGTTACTTTACTATTCCTACTACAAAATTGTTGCTACTGATAAACTGCTGTGAGCAAGATTGTTTCCAGGTGCAGCTGAATTGACAACTCAGTTGTTAAGACTGATAAGTATTCTTTCGCTCCCTTGTGTCGAATCAATAAATTGGGTTTCACTTCCCTCGAAAATACTGCGATACACCCCCTATACTTGTGGGTCATCACGCGGTGGAGGTCGCTTGCCGAAGCTCCTACCATTGTCGCTGACGAAGTCCAGCGCTCCAAAGCACTGAACGAGCCCAAAGACGATGTGCTCGCTAGTGCCGATGATGCTTCCCGTCCAGATCTTCACTCCTGCTAGCGCCGCTAGCCCCACGGTGGGTGCCAACTGTCGTGGTGGTGTCACGGCAGATGCCATGGATAGGCTAAAGGTGGGGCGAATATACACTAGAGGAATCCAGGGAGGGATAGTGTGGTGATTCCACACACCGATGTTTTGTATTCTCAAAGTCCACCAAGTTTACAAATGCTCCTTGAGCTGTATTTTGGGAGAGGAGGAAGAAGAAGCTCTTTTACTCTCACCACAACCTATCTCCCAAGGAAAACTAATCACCCGCCAGCCCCAACTACAGAGGCCCTAGCGCCCCTTATAAATGAGAGGCTAGGTCACTCGTTAGGGCATACGTGGAGGAATATTCCTGGGAATATGCCTCTCCAAAAATAGCAAACCGACCAGGTCACCTTTTGCCCTCGTAAGCCATGCAGAGGCTACGTAAGCCTCTGCGGCGCCAGCGTCAGCCGACATAGGCTGCGTCACCTTTGTCGGCCATGCCTTGCTGGTCCCTCCCTCTGTCCGCTTCGCTCATGCTCCAGCACACAGTGATCACCTTTTGACCAACGAGATACCTTCCTTCTCTTGCAAGCCTGATATAACCCGGATTAGGTCTGGTTAACCTCGCTCCGTGGGTACCTGCAGACGAATAATAAATATCTTGCCGATGTATGATATGCGTCGGCCGGGACTTGGTTAAACGTACATCCTCCGGGCCGGGTTACTCCGTAAGTCGGCCTGCCTTGAGGTGACCCGGCTAGCTTTCGCTTTGACCTTGCCATACCTCGGCTAACTCGGCCTCTATACCCCGGCGTGACCCTACCTGGGGGTATCCCCCCAACAGATATCAATCCAGTAGGAGCAGCAACATGGAGACCTGGACAACACCACCATAGAACTCTGCCCCCAACTTGTGATGAGGTTGTCAATCTCACCGGTTTTGCGAAAAACAAAGGATTAAACATATCGAGTGGAAGAAAGTAATAGTTTGCAGAAAGTAAACACAAAGAAGTAAATAGTTGATTGTAGATTGATTGTAAAAGAAAGGACTAGGGTCCATAGTTCACTAGTGGTGGCTCTCCTTAAGATAGATAACATGTTGGGTGAACAAATTACAGTGGGGCAATTGACAAACATCGAGAAAGAAATATGGATATACTACTCATCTTGACTCCTTTGAGACTTGATTGGGTATTACAACATTATACATAGACCGCCATCCAACTACATCTATGACTAATAATCCACCTTCAGGTTATCATCCGAACCCCCTCCAGTATTAAGTTGCAAGCAACGGATAATTGCATTACGAATTGCGTGTAAAGTAAACAATACGATTGTTCTATGAACAAAGGATTGTTGTTTTCTCCCTAGTAGCAACAGCACATCGAGTACCTTAGAGATTTATGTCACTTCCCCAGATTACTAAAGGCATGAACCCACTATCGAGCATAAATACTAACTCTTGGAGTTGCTAGCATCTACTTGGCCAAGATAGCTACTAACAACGGAAAGCATGCAAGATCACAAATAACAAAGACATGATAGAATCAATAATCAATCTGAAATAGCATCTCAATATCCATCGGATCCCCGCAAACACAACATGTAGGATTACAAATAGATGATCTTAATGATGAACGGAGCTCACAAGATCTAAACATGATAGCACAAAAGAGGAGAACCATCCATCTAGCTACTACATGGACCCGTAGTCCAGAGATGAACTACTCACGCATCACACCGGAGGCTTGCATGATGATGAAGAAGACCTCCAGGGTGAATTCCCCTCTCTGGTAGGGTGCCGGGAAGAGCTTCAGATCCCTCCCGATCTAGGGATGGAGATGACGGTGGCTATAGACTCTTTCGTGGAATTTTTGATCGGGTACTTAGGGTTTCTGTATCGGAGGCATCTTATATTCGAAAGGAGAGGCCAAGGGGGTGCCTAGGCTGGCCACACCACCCCCTGGCGCGACCAGGCCTGGCCCGCGCGGCCAGGTGGTGTGGCCGCCCTCTGGCCCCTCTCCGTCTCGTATTCTGGCTACGTGTGTCCCTCGGTGAAAAACTGACTTTGGCTTTTGTCCCATCCAATTCCGAGAATATTCATTTTCTGACTTCCTGGAACCAAAAACAGTAGAAAACATGCAGCTGACACTGTGGCTCTTTGTTAATAGATTAGTCCAAGAAAGTGTATAGAAAGTACTCCAAAGTTGGAACAAAACATAAGAAAGTAGATAAAACCAAGCATGGAACATCAAAAATTATGGATACGTTAGCAACATATCAACATCCCCAAGCTTAACTCCTGCTCATCCTCGAGTAGGTAAGTGATAAAAAGAAATAATAATTTTTGAGGTGACATGCACCATCATAAACTTGATCAAAGTATTTGTAAAACATTCAAAGCTGGGATCATAGTACTTCAATCATAACATGAAAGATAAAGTTCTAGCAATAAGACAAAGCAACTATGTTGCAACATGAAAAGGCACAAACAAAGGATTCATGAATAACAATACTTTGCAAGACGTTTGTTTGTTTCACATAAAGAAAACATAGCATAGTGGCATTCAACTTGTCCTTCATAGAGTAGCAAACATAAATCCATAGGACACCTTCAAAGTTCATAAGAGTGACTAGATACAAGTAGTTTAAAACAAGCAATATGAAATTTATGCATCAATCAACAAGTCTTGGGACAATGCACATAGAACTAAGAATGGACACTATGCTCTCAAAGTAGGTGCATAAAGATAGAGGGTGGAGACTCAACATAAAGTAAAAGAAAGGCCTTCATAGAAGGAAGTAGGGATTCAAGTTTCATAAAGATCTTCCAAACATTATGGTACTTGTTAGTTTTCAGCTCTCATTTCCCCTATCATAATCATCTTGAAGCTGATTAAGGTTAAAGTCACACAACTAAGAGGATATGCTTGACAAGTTATAAGTCGAAATCTCATGCCCCTTACTTACGAAGACCAAACCTCATGCTACTCAACTTTAGTCATGAGTAAGCTCTTGTCATTGTAAGTACATATGTATCATAAAGAACCGCCAACGGGGTACCCCTTGCACATGATACAGGATCTATCCCATAATCAAAATGACAAGGCAAGCAGACAATGAGCATCTCAGCAATCTTTTTATTTGATATTTGCATAGGTTTTTATTGAGGATGCTTCATAGAGTGCTCATTATGGTTATGCTGCAAGTTTCCACCATGATTAGGCATGGCTTAGGCTAGCAGCCCAGGCGTTTTTATAACACACATACACACTCCATGATCTTACAAGTTCCACTTTTATTTCACACCGCCGGGATCCATAAGCAAAAGAACATGATATCAACGGTGTTGGGGGGATACCCCCGGGTAGGGTCATGATACATTGCAAATGTATCTATAATTTTTGATGTTCCATGCTTGGTTTTATCTACTTTCTTATGTTTTGTCCACACTTTGGAGTACTTATCATATGATTTCTTGGACTAACCTATTAACAAGATGCCACAGTGCTAGTTGCCTGTTTTCTGCGGTTTTTGGTTCCAGGAAGTCAGAAAATGAATATTCTCGGAATTGGACGGGATAAAATCCAAAGTTCCTATTTTACCGAAAGACTCACGGAGCCAGAATATGAGACGGAGGAGGGCTAGAGCCTGGCCACACCCCCGAGGCACGGGCTAGCCTTACCTGCGCCACCAGGTGGTGTGGGGCCCCCTGGCACCCCCTCGGTATCCCCTCTCGCCTATAAGAGCCTCCCGATACCAAAACCCTAAAACATCAAGCCTCCAGCCACGAAAAGTTCCGCAACGCCGCCGCCCCCGAAGGGGAGATTCGGGGGACAGAAAGTCTCTGTTCCGGCACCCTACCGGGACGGGGAAGTGCCCCCGGAGCCATCTCCATCGATCTCCACCACCATCTCCATCACCATTGCTGATTCCCATGATGAGGAGGGAGTAGTTCTCTCTCGAGGCTAAGGGTTCTACCGGTAGCTATGTGTTCATCTCTCTCTTTATGCGTGATCATATTGTGATCATGAGCTTGTAATCTATAGATCTACCTTGCTACTCAAGTTCTTTAATGAATCTCTGCTCTCCCCATGTGTGTGAAAGTGACAGCGTGCTCACCATGGTGGCACTTAGGCTAGAGATTACAAATACTTGTTATGAGTTATATTTGGAGTTGGATGTCTCTATGAAATTGTGCTGTTTGTTGGACTCATCTAGTACTCAAGGTGACAGTGTGGGGTTATCTAGATGGGAAAGGTTTACTTTGAGGAGTGCTGTTATAGCCCTACCGTTGATTAGAGTGTCCAACCAGAGAGTAGCTAAGAGTAGTATCATAAAGAGAAGATATTTATATGAGAGTGTTCACTAGTGAAAGTATGATCCCTAGGCCTTGTTTCTAAGCATTGAAACACCGTTTGCTACTAGATATGTTACATGTTTGCTTGCTTCCATCTTTATTTCAGTTTTTCTTTAGTCTCTTCCACGCCATCAAGCTATTTTCTATCATCGTTACCACTTATAATTATCCATACCACTTGTATTTCACTATCTCTTCGCCGAACTAGTGCACCTATACACCTGACAAGTGTATTGGGTGTGTTGGGGACACAAGAGACTTCTTGTATCTTGATTACAGGGTTGCTTGAGAGGGGATACCTTTGACCACTTCCTCCCTGAGTTCGATAAACCTTGGGTGATCCACTTAAGGGAAAACTTGCTGCTATTCTACAAATCTCTGCACTTGGAGGCCCAACAACTGTCTACAAGAATAGAAGTGCGTAGACATAAAGCTATTTTCTGGCACCGTTGCCGGGGAGGTAAGGTAAAAGGTACTCACATCCTCTGGTGTGAGTGCTCGAAGTTATTTCCTTTAGATTCTGCAATTTTGTCTTTTTGTTTCTTGTTTTCACTAGTTAGGCTTAATGGAAAACAACAACAAAATTAGACAGCTTCATAGTATTTATCTTGAGTTAGGACATGAAGTGTTTGAAGAGAAAATTAAAAAACCTATGGAACTTTATTTGCATGCTAATAGCAATGTTGTTAGTATGAATTCTTTGGATACCATTATTTATAATGCTATGGAAAAGTCTAAGCTTGGGGAAGCTAGTTTTTATGAAAATGATCTTTTTAGTTCCCCAACTTTGGAAGATAGCTATTCTATTGCTTATGATGATACAAAACTTCCAATATATGAGGATTACAATGATGAATATGATATTTTCAGTCCACCTACTATTGAGGAGAAAATTGATTATGATTACAACATGCCTCCTATATTTGATGATTATGGTAATGAAAATAATAATGATAGCTATTTTGTTGAATTTGCTCCCACTACAATTAGTAAGAATGACTATTCTTATAGGGAGAGTAATAATTGTTTTATGCATGTCGCTCATGATAAGAATGTTTTATGTGATAGTTATATTGTTAATTTTATTCATGATGTTACTGAAAGTTATTATGAGAGAGGGAAACATGGTCTTATGTGTCTAAACAATATTAAGTTTCCCCTCTTTATGTTGAAAGTCTTGAAGTTGCACTTGTTTTGCTTTCCTATGATTCTTGCTTTGTGATTTTATGACTTATTTCTTTACAAGATTCATATGCATAGGAAGTGGGTTAGACTTAAATGTGCTTTGAATTTGCTTCTTGATGCTCTCTTTTATTTCAATTCATATTTTTCATGTGAGCATCCTCCCAGACTATCATGCCTAACTTAAAGGCGTTAAAGAAAAGTACTTATTGGGAGATAACCCAAAAGTGTTAGATGAGTCTTGGAAGTTATTACCTATGTAATAACCTCTCCTTATCCTTTTTATTTGCTTTTTGTGCCAAGAGTAACCTCTAATGAGAGAGAAGTAATGATTGGGAAAGTTGCTGTCCCGAAACAGATTTTTGTGCTTCACCGTAAAATTTCGTGAGCGAGCTCTGTATGTCGGATAGAGGTGTAATTGTTTATGATTCTGCCCCAGGTTGTTATCTAACTTTCGTTAGTTCAACACTTTTTGATTTGAGCAACAGAAGATCTTCGAAAAAATTCGTCTTTACCTGCTGGTCTGTTTTGACATTTTTCTGCCATTTTCTGCATTTGCTTCTTGTGGGTTGCTTTTTGAGTTCTTTTGGGGAATTGAGCTTTTTGAAGGAAGTGCTACAGTATCTAGTGTTCTAATGGAAGTTTATTTGGTGTTAGAACTGAACCTTAAGACTTATTTATCTTAAGTGCACTAATGTTGCTAATGAGATTGTGTGAAGTTTTGTATGAAGGAAAATTTTCAGGTGTATGGAAGGAATGAGTAATGAGATGAAGGATGGACTAAAGCTCAAGCTTGGGGATGCCACGCATGTCACCCCAAGAAATATCCAAGAATTACAAGCGTCAAAGCTTGGGGATGCCCAAGGCATCCCCTTCTTCATCAATAAAAATCCCATGTTTCTTCCAAACGCTTCATTTTTATTGTTTCATGCACAGTTGTGTTTTTCTTGGAGCGTCTTCTTTTTCGTTTTCATTTTGGTTTTTCATTTGCTTTTGTTTTTTTATTTTTATGAATAAATTGGTTGGACCCCCTCTTTGATACATTGGTTTGCAAATAGTTTGGTTTGGTTTGGAAAAGAATAGGAAAGTTCATGCTTATGTGGTAAAAAGAGCTCGTTTTTTACCGTGGCCTATGCTTTGTCATGCCATGATTGATATTGTTTTGGCTTTATGCTTAGTATTCTTTGTTGTAGCATGACTTGTTATAAACAATTGAGATTGCTTAATGTGCCTTGGATGAATCATGCGTTGTTTTAGCATATTAAAGCATAGTATAGTGGTATTCTCCTTTGATGCTTTATTTGGGTTGACTTGGCACATGCTCACACCATGTTATGACTATCTCAAGTCACCATAGCCTGTATGATCCTTTAGTTTTCAACTTGTAGTATCGCTTTATGCTTTGATCAATGATGGTTTGTCGCTCTGCATGATTATGGCCATTATTGCTCTCTTAGTTTGTCGCTCCCAGTCTTTTGCTAGCCTCCACAACAAAGTATGAGTTCCACTCATGTATCCAACTCCCTAAACCAAGTTATTCCAAAGAGTCCACCATACCTACCTATTAGCTTATTCTATTCCAAGTATATTCATGCTTTTGTTTACCTTCCACTTGTTATGAGAAAACTAGTGATTAAAGCTCTCACGAACTTGAAGGCACACTTTACTTTACTTTTCCTTAATAAACTTGAACCATTGTGTCTTCTATGTTGTATATGCTTGCACTTATTTGTTGGGAATTAGCAGAACCATGCTTTCATGGGGAACGCTTTCAGCATTGCACTTGGTACTTGTACCTAGTTGATATCATGCTCTTTTGTATATGGATGTCATCGGTGTGAAATGAAAGGGGAGCTTGTAAGTCCATGGAGTTATGTATATGTGTTAGAGAAACGCCTGGGCCGCTGGTCTAATCCATGCTGACATGGTGGAAACCTGCAGCGTAACCATAATGAGCTGTCTATGAAGCATTCTTCTTATAAAAAAAGAGTCCTATATTGAAAAAAAAGAGAAAAGAGAAAAAAAAAGAGATTATGAAAAGAGGAAAGAGAGAAAAAAAGCACCATATTCCCATGGTAAATAAGAAGATTGTTGAGATGCTCGTTGTCTGCTTGCCTTGCCATTTTGATATGGGGATTCTTCCGTATCATCGGGCAAGGGGTACCCCGTTGGCGGTTCTCTATGATACACATATACTTACAATGACAAGAACTTACCGGTGACTAAACTTGAGTAGCATGAGGAGCGGCCCTCGTATACAAGGGACATGAAATTTCTGACTTATACTTCGTCAAGCATGTACACCATAGTTTGTTCACTTTAACCTTAGTCACTTCAAGATGCTTATGATAGGGGCAATGAGAGCTGAAAGCTATAAGTACTATAATTTTTGGAAGCTCTTTATGAGACTTGAATCCCTACTTCCTTTTTTTTACAAAAGGCTTTTCTTCCACCATTATATTGAGTCTCCACCTTCTATCTTTATGCACTTACTTTGAGAGCATAGTGGCCATTCTTAGTTCTATGTGCATTGTCCCAAGACTAGTTGATTGATGCATAACTTGATATTGCTTGTTTTAAACTATATGTATCTAGTCACTCTTATGAACTTTGAAGGTGTTCTATGCAATTATGTTTGCTACTCTATGAGGGACAAGCTGAATACTATTATGCCATGTTTTCTTTATGTGAAACAAACAAACGTCTTGCAAAGTATTGTTATTCATGAATCTTTTGTTTGTGCCTTTTCATGTTGCATCATAGTTTGTTTGTCTTATTGCTAGAACTTTGTCTTTCATGTTATGATTGAAGTATTATGATCCTAGCTATCAATGTTACAAATACTTTGATCAAGTTTTTGATGGTGCATGTCACCTCAAAAATTATTATTTCTTTTTATCACTTACCTACTCGAGGACGAGCAGGAGTTAAGCTTGGGGATGTTGATACAATGCAAATGTATCTATAATTTTTGATGTTCCATGCTTGGTTTTATCTACTTTCTTATGTTTTGTCCACACTTTGGAGTACTTTTCATATGATTTCTTGGACTAACCTATTAACAAGATGCCACAGTGCCAGTTGCCTGTTTTTTGCTATTTTTGGTTCCAGGAAGTCATAAAATGAATATTCTCGGAATTGGATGGGACAAAAGCCAAAGTTCCTATTTTACCGGAAGACTCACGGAGCCAGAATACGAGACGGAGGAGGGCCAGGGCCTGGCCACACACCCTATCAACACCTGGATTTTTAATCCCAGATGCCCGTTATGCCATACCTTGCAATCCCAGGATCACCATTTTTGCGAGACATAATGGATTGGATATCACAGTACATCATCCATTACAAACCATACATAAGGTCTTACACAAATAAGGATCACATGATCCAGTCTTAAGACAATAAGCAGAGGAAATAAAAGATAGCGTAGCGGTGGGGTCCATCTTCAGGGGCACAGGCAATGCTGACGAAGGCAGATAGTCCTGCTGACCATCATCTTGATAATCTCCTTCATAGTGTGGCCATAATAATATCCAGGGACAAAATCCATGAGTACTCTTTAAGTATTCGCAAACTACCACTAACAAGCAGTAATTCTAAGTTAAAGTGCTAGATCTAAGTTTAACTATAAAGTTAAGTTTGAAACCTAAGCTGAGTTCAGAAACCAAGAAAGATAAAGTAAAGTCCTAGAATCACTTAAGTTGGGAAGCTATTTTCATATCACAACCCTGTTGTGGTCAAGTCAAGATTCATCATTCAGTTCAAAGTTATTTAGAAAACATTTGACAACGAAACAGTATGGCCATTCCAACTGTCCATAACCGCGGACGCGGCTATTCGAATAGTTTGACACTCTGTAGAGGTGATACACTTTCATCACAAGATTCGATACATCTGTTAGGGATAACCCTGTATCATCATACTTAGTATGCAGATAATCAAACATAACCTTCCCTTTACACACCCTAGTATAAGCACCTCTCCTATGAGCATGGCCTCCCAACCATGACCATCAGTCATCTTGGGCACTGCATAGGTCGACAACATTGAGAGGTAGCCTCAGCTCAGACCTCTCCTGTGAGGGAACTAATACTAATGCATATAAGTTTCCAGCTAAGCCTTACCCAATTCAGGTAATGTGGTTGTACGGTAAATTTGGAATGGTATCGCACCGAATCCAACCATCAGTTTTATAAAAGAGTTAAGGCTCATGCCTCAACATTTTCATCATCATCAATCCTTTGTGTTTCTCAACACATGTCAAACATCTCAATAGAACACTACCGTAAAAAGGCTTATAGCTTTCAGGTGGTTAGTGACAGGCAAAATTGTGCCCGTCAGTACTGATTCTTCCTAGCGACTGGCAAGGATAAGCCTGTCACTAGTACGAAACACTAGTGACAGGCGTACAAATTTGACTGTCACTAGTATTTTATTTTAGAGCCGTCTGAATGTCAAAATTACTTAGTGACATGCGTATATAGATGCCTGTAACTAGAAACACTATAAGTAGTGACGGACTACAATTACGCCTGTCGTTAGTATTTTCATGGTAGGGCGGTGCTAAATGAGGCAAATGCTTAGTGACAGACATTCTAAAATGTAGTCACTGGTTTAAGACCATTTTTCCGTCTGGTTGCCTGATCAAGATGGTGCCAGCCTCGTGCGTGTGGGCCGGACCACCCGCGCTTCTGCTCCATTATGTATTTTTTTTTGAGGGAACCGTTATGTATATTTTTAGTTGTACATCTCCACTAATCTCCACAAATCTAGGCCGCTAAAGAAAAACCAACAACTCCCGCATGCACGCCCTCCATAATTAATTATTTTATCTCTAATAAACAAGATTAGGGGTAGAACCGCCCCGCAGCGCGCAAGAGATTGCAGCACTTCAGCTGTCGCCGCACAGAACTCCCGTCGTAGCCATCGTAGTCTCCTGCAACCACGCCCAAAGCCCACAACCCTCCCGCCGCTGCCCTCCCGTTGTTGTCCTCCTGCCACCGGAGCCCTTTCAAAATCCAGCCGCAAATGACCTAGACTGCATGCTGGGAGGCCCGCGCCCTGGTCGGGAGGCCGACCTGCATGCCGGAGAGCTGTCACCTGCGCCGCCCTGCATGTCCCCTGCACGATGAGAAGCGAGATCGACCTGCACGACGGGACACCAACAGCCGCGCCGCCCTACACGTCCTATTTCTTCAGGTTTGGCATTTTCAATCTTCAATTTTAACAAAAACGGGAGCATCTGATATCTGTTCCAATCATCATTTCTAGAATTTAGAATTATTTAAACTTCAGAAACAATTAATTTCAGAACGAGAGACTGAAGTTAGCAGTACATGGCATTGATTCAATTAGCTTTCTCTATTTCAAGACTGAACCTAGTAAAGCAACTAATTTTGTAAAAGCAAACGCAAACATTGTCGCATGTAAGGAATACATAGACCATTTGTGAAAAAAGAGCATGCTTGGCAAATGTTTCCATAGAGCAGAGAATAGTTCTTTGTAATTACATTGGCACACAGTTGTGCTCAATTTTGATGCGTAACCCAACCAGGTCACAGCCCTCTGGCCACCGACGCCCAACACCGTCGCATCTCTCCCGCCTCCAACGCCGCCGCAGCAGCCTGTGAGGGCTCCCTCTGCCCGTTCAAAATCCCTTTCTCGGGTACGGCATATTCGATTTTAACGAAAGCGGGAGCATCATGTATCACTGTAGAGATGCCTATGTTCGTATTCCTAAGCCTCCCATTTCCCCTATAACCTTGCACTTAAATAACTGAATTTGCAAAAGATGGCACTTTCGACCCACACTCAGTGCGGTGCTTCTTCCCCTAGTTCCTCTCCCCTCTCAGGTATTGTGCTGATTTTAATGAGATCTCAAAAAAGCATATAATATTAATTTTCTGTAATAGTCTATTGCTTGATCTGAGGGAATTTTGCTAGTGAAGTTTAACTTGTTGCAATTGGGAGAGATGTGGGTGTTGGTATCAGTAGAATTCTGAAACCTAAATTTTTCTTATTTCACTTGTTTGCTTGAACTCTGAATCCTGAAACAGTTGGGATTACAGCACTTGTTTGCTAGTGCGGTTTAACCAGTTTAACCCTGTGTGGACTGCTGAACTAATGATGTACTATTATACTGCTACTAGATGATCTTGTATGATGCATGAACTGCTCGTTTTAATTCTCAGCTCGGCGTATGCATGTCAGTCTCATCTTTCTTGTATTCCCATGCTTTTGGTTCTCAGCGTGATGTGCATGCTTATTTTATATTAAACAATGGAAAATGATAACTTGTAAAATTTATCACCATGAAGATACATGACAAATTAATGGTATGACTTCGGACACTAAAATGCAACCCAGACCAGACTTGGTTTATATTTAGAACATAGAATTTTCTAGAAGTTCCAAAATAGTTTTCTCTAATTCTAGACATGAATAAGGACATGATTTTTAAATGAAGGAATAAAATATTATATAGATGCATCTTGACTTTATAACCCTATGTAGTTCTAAAATGCACCCAGAAATTAGCATACACGATAATTTATGTGGTACATAAAAAAGTAGTTTGTTACCTAATTATATAATTCGATGAACCTGGCATTCCATACCCATAAGCATTGGCTGTATTCACCTCCAAACAAAAACATTGGTTGTATTAATTACTCCTATATACAGTGGCTTGTGCATCTCCCTTTCAAAAATTATAGTTTGTTAATCAACACAAATAACTTGTATGCAATGGATGCTCAAGTTTCCTAATATGGCTTTGCTCATAGTACTTACTATAAACAGGGTTGGTTGAGATTACTTTTGATTTATGCCTGCCAGCTTAGTTTGCCTCACATGTGACCAATCTAATTACTTAATTTTCTAAATTTATTCATCCTATTTGATACTTACTACTTACTACTGTCTTATCTGTATCTTTGTGTCTCTGCAGGTTTAATTGAATAACCCGTTGATTTTGAGTCCAATCCATTTGACCGGAAGAAAGAGTTTACACGCATCAAAGGCATTTGTACAAAAATCATCAATACAAAGGTTGCCTCGGAATCTGGGATTTTCTATGGCAGCGATGACTCGTCGGAGGTTCATGATTCATGCACAAGAGCGGCTGCAACCAAATTGATCAAGAATGCATAATCCTGGCATGAGATTTTTTTGTTTTCTTGATTTGGTTGCAGAAACAAAGAATCAAAGAAACCAAATTGTAGAGACAAGGAATCAAAGAAACCAAATAAATAGAATAAACATACTTGATCAAGAATCAATTTGCATGTATTGTCAACCCTAGTTTCGTTGCGGCAGAGATTGTACGTACGTGTGTGTGGTCTATGCAAAAATTATGTCATATTCGGTTATGTGAATGTATCATCGGTGCAACACTTATTGTGCTATTTGAATATTAGTCGAAAATGAATTTATTTTTTTATATCATTGTAATATGCTATATGGAATATTCGTGGAAATAATTTTTTATTATCGAAATTCAAATAGGTGAAGGGCAGAAGAACGGGCATGTCACTAAAAACCCGAGAGGGTAGCATCCGTTAATTACTACCAGTGACATTCAACTTTTTTGCATGTCACTAGTATACACATAGTGGTGACAAGCACACATAAACGCCTGTCACTGGTTCACATACTAGTGACAGGCAAGTGCCTGTCACTACTAACCTTGTACCAGTGACTAGTTATTAGTGACAGGCGCTTTGCCTGTCACTAATGGGCTTTTAAGCTTGTCACTAATGGCCTATTCTGCAGTAGTGGAATGACTCATCATTCCAAGGTTTTCATAATTCATTTTCACCAAGTGTTCCCATCTAAAGTGACTCAAGTTTTTGATCTACTCTAAACTACTAAGTTAAGAGTGTTCACTAAGGTGGAAAAGATGGGTTCAATCTCATGCCATCGAATGACATCTAAAGGGTTCTAAATAGGTCAAGTTTTATACTTTTTATGCTACCTTCAAAACAAGTAAAGAACTTTGTATAACCTAAGAAGGGTAAAACTTGTAACTAAGACTTGGCGTACTAATAGTCAAAGGGGTGTGATCAAGGCATGCTTAGGGCATCTTTGCTAAACCATCTAGTTTGATCCTAACCTGCTAAACACTAAACTTGCAAGTGTTAACTTGCATTGTTAAATGGTGGATTGCAAGTATAACTTGCAATGGTTAATCTTGGATAGTGCTAGCTTGCCTTGGTTGGTGCAGTGGTTGAAGTTTTCTTCTTCTTCTTCTTCTTCTTCTTCTTGGTAGAACTCCTCCTCCTCATAGACTTGGTCGGTACAATCGTCTATAAAGACATACGGAGTGCACAATCACCAAACAATACTTAACTAGGCTAAGTAGCATTCTAAGACACACATTTGATGATCTATTATCATCACAAACATCACAAGTTTAATTTCAATAGTTTCATCCTTTCTATTTTAGAAAAGTAATTTCTACTCATTGAAAACTTAACTAAAATTTAATATTCACCACCAAAATATGGGATCATGTGGACACATGTCCTCACCACATATTCTAACATGTGGGAATGAGATTTAAAGGTTGGATCAATATCACTTTGGTTTAAGTTCACTATTTAATGATTTAAAGTGACTAGCAATGCCTATATAGCATTATTTTGGTACTAGTCGAAAGTCACTACATGTAAACCTTGATATTATTACATATTTGGATAGATATGATGAAATGTGATTTTTGAGAGTTGGAATCAACTCAAAAGCTAACTTGGTTGATTTTATAAAAATGTTGCAAGTTGCAAATGCTTTTGTCTTTTTATTTTTATTATGAGAGATCTATAACTCTAATTGAGTTAAATCCAACAGGCTTGGATAGATCATATTAATACCTTTCAGAAAAAATTGGTTTCATGCCATTTGAATTTAAAAAACTCACAAAATTGAATTTTGAAATAGTGGACAGAAACTAGATTTAACTAAAAAGAAAAAACCAGATTTGAACGGGTGGGCTAGCGCGGGAAACGACTTGGGCCGGCCCAGTGGCGCTCCGTGGCGCGGGGCTCAGCTGACAAGGGGTCCTGCTTGTTAGCGGCACTTAACACGCGAAAAGGTACGTGCGCTGCGGGCCGTAGGATTAGAAGGGAGATCTACGACTGAGGGTCGTCATCGACGACGAACAGGTCTCCAGCGAGCTCGAACCCTAGCAGCTCGGTGGGGCTCTGCTGGGGGCGTACCAGGGCTCTAGCAGGGTCGGCGAGGCGGGAAAACGAAGTGGAAGACGACGGCGAGGCGAGGCGCAGTTGCGGCGGAGCTTGGGGTGGTCGCAATCAACGGCGCCCTTCTCCTCCTGCCACGGCTGCTCCGACTCCAATTCCGGCGAGGCAGAGCTCGCCTTGCTCCGGCTAGAGGTGGGTGAGGTTCAGAGAGGTGAGGGGAGTGGAATGGTGTGGAGAGGAGAGGCTGGGGAGGGCTCCTTTTATAGGCCCGACGGTGAGACCGAGCGGGATGGGCAGTCGATGGTGGCGACATGGCTACGGCGGGGTAGAGGCATGGCTGCGGGTGGCGATCGACGTGTGGTTCCCTGGCGGTGCTCTAGGCATTGAATGCGGCTAGGGGCGGTGGTATGCGGTCTGGGCGAGGTGGCGCTCTGAGCGGCAGAGGTGGTGGTGTCCACGGCGAGCGGTGGCTGTGAGGCGTTGGGCGGCCAGCGGGGGTGTCTGGGGTGTTCTCCAGGTCGTGGCGGAGCGGCGGGCGCGTGCTGCTGCCAAGGGGCGGTCTATGCGAGCGAGGACCTAGCGCGCTCTGGGGGCGGCACTGGCATGGTGCGGTGGCACTGGGCGCGGTTTGTCCTCGGTGGTCCACTGCACTCCTGCTCGGGCAAGGGACAGGGGGTGGCGGTGAGCTCCTGGCTACCTCCTAGACATGGCGAGGGAAGAGGGAGTGGTCTGCTGCAGCGAGGCATGGTTTGGCCGGCGAGGCATGGCTCGGCATGGCATGGCATGGGGGCTAGGGACAAGGGAGATGGGTGTTAAGGGCCTGGTTAGACTAGGAGGGGACAGAGGAGATAAATGTAGATCATTTGGGGGCAAAACCCTGTTCAAAACAGTGAGCTAGGATTAGAGTAGAAATGGTGCATGCCAAGTGTTTGATTAAATGGCCGCATGAAAGAAAGTTTTGAATTTTGGTTTCATCTTTTTTGAGTGATCTCCACTAGTGCTAGGTAGTCTCTGGTTGCAAGGGTTTTGAAAATGGAGCTCAAAAAGATAGGTTTTGAAAAAGGGGTGATCTATGCATATGCATTAGATTCAATTTTAAACTGTCATTTAAAATAGTTAACAAAATGTTTTTAGCAGATCAAAAGGTGGTCCTTGGTACCTCATTATGTGTACTAGCAAGGGGTGCAAAGATCAAGAACTGTTTCTGTTAAGAAATGAGTGCTAGGAATAGCCAAAGTAGGCATGCGAGTTAAATTTGCCAAAATGACCATTCCTCCTTTTTAATTCTTTTTGATTTTATTTTCTTTAGGGAAAGTTTGGGAATGATGTAGATGATGTTTAAATCACCTAAGGAACATTTTACAAGCATTGGATCACTCAATCATGGCAATTCAAACAACTCCTATTTTAAATGCAAACATATATGAATGCTTTCATATTAAAATTGGAAAAGTTTTTGTTAACCCCATTTTTGGTTGATTTGATCTTTGATAAACTTGGATTGAAGTTTTGGGATGTTACAAACCTTCCCCCCTTAAACAAAATCTCGTCCTGAGATTTACAAAGAAAACTAGAAACTAAAGAGATCTGGGAACTCTGTCCTAATGTAATCTTCACGCTCCCAAGTAGCTTCTTCCTCGGTATGCTTGCTCCACTGAATCTTGAGGAACTTGATACTCCTGGTCCTGGTGGTTCTGTAAGCTTCTTCTAAGATATGGATGGGTACTTCTCGATAGGTCAGATCATTGTTGATTTCCACAGCTCTGTGATCGATGTTCTTGAAAACTTCAGTCTTCTCGGGCACTTCCAGACATTTGCGAAGTAACGAGATATGGAACACATGGTGGATGGCTGGCATCTCTTCAGGCAGTTCCAATTTATACGATACTTCCCCTCGACGGTTCAGAATCTTGAAAGGTCCGATATATCTGGGGGCTAACTTTCACTTCAGACTAAAGCGTTGAGTTCCCTTCAATGGTGAAACCTTGAGATATAAAAAATCTCCAACATTAAAAGTCAGGTCTCTTCTTCTCTTGTCAGCATAGCTGTTCTGTCGGGATTGGGCGGTCTTGAGGTGCTCACGGACTTTGTGAACGTTCTCTTCTGCTTCTCGGAGAATGTCGGGTCCAAAGATCTGACTCTCTCCTACTTGCGACCAATTCAAAGGGGTACGACACTTTCTTCCGTATAGGAATTCAAATGGTGCCATCTGCAAACTAGCTTGATAACTGTTGTTATTGAGAATTCTACGAAAGGCAGGCAGTCTTCCCATTTTGATCCATATTCCAACACACAAGCTCTAAGCATATCCTCTAGGATCTAGTTGACTCTTTCAGTCTGTCCATCAGTTTGCGGGTGATATGTGGTACTGAAGTTCAACTTGGTTCCTAAACCTTCCTGCACTTTCTGCCAAAACCTTGAGGTAAACTGGGTTCCTCGATCTGATACGATAGTCTTGGGGGTTCCATGCAGACTAACAATCCTAGCAATGTACTGCTCTGCTAACTTTGCGCTCTGGTAGGTTGTTTTGACAGGTATAAAGTGGGCTACCTTGGACAGTCTATGAACTATGACCCAGATTGAGTCATTTCCCCTACTGGAAGTAGGTAAACCGGTGATAAAGTACATTCCGATGGAATCCCATTTCCATTCCGGAATTTGTAATGGCTGCAACAGTCCTGCAGGTCTCTGATGCTCTGCCTTGACTCTTTGACGGATGTCACATTTGGTGATGTAGCTTCCGATCTCTCTCTTCATCTTGTGCCACCAAAATTGCTCTTTCAAATCCTGATACATCTTTGTTCCTTCAGGGTGGATAGAATAGAGAGTATCATGAGCTTCCTTCATGATAACCTCCTTCAGCGCCGAATCTACTGGCACACAGATACGTCCTTTGTACCATAGTACTCCTTCGTCTTCGGTGAATCCAGGTACCTTTCCTGTACCAATACGACGTTTGATTCCGTCGATACTTTCATTCCCCTTCTGGGCTTCCTTGATTTGGCTAATCAAAGTGGGTTGAAGTTCAATGCTAGCTAAGAATCCTTTGCTAACTAATTCAGTCCTGAACTGCTCCAACTCCTCATACAAACTGGGCTGCTTCTCCTTGATCATGGTGTTTAGTCTACACGACAGCCTGCTAAGAGCATCCGCTACCACATTGGCTTTGCCGGGGTGATAGTGAATGTCAAGGTCATAATCCTTGATTAACTCTATCCATCTCCTTTGCCTCATATTCAGCTCCTTCTACGTGAAGATATACTTCAAGCTCTTATGATCTGAGTAAATCTCACAGCGATTACCCATCAAATAATGACGCCATGTCTTCAGTGCGAGAACTATAGCTGCTAGCTCAAGATCATGGGTCAGATAGATCTGCTCATGCTGTTTCAGTTGTCGAGACAGATATGCGATGACTTTGCCTTCTTGCATCAATACACATCCTAGACCAATCTTGGATGCGTCACAATACACATCAAAGGGCTTCTTGATGTCTGGCATGACCAAAATTGGGGCTGATATCAATCTCCTCTTCAGCTCCTGGAAACTGGCTTCACATTTGTCTGTCCATTCAAACTTCTTGTCCTTCTTCAACAATTGGGTCATTGTCGGGCTATGCTCGAGAATCCTTCTACGAACTTGCGGTAATATCCCGCTAATCCGAGAAATGCACGGACTTGGGTTTGAGTGGTTGGGGCATCCCATTCTTCGACATCTTTGATCTTGGCGGGATCAATAGAGACTCCTCCGGCAGACACAATATGTCCTAGGAATCCTACTTCTTTGAACCAAAACTCACACTTGCTGAACTTGGCATATAACTGATGCTCTCTCAGGGTTTCGAGGATAACTCTCAGATGTTGCTCATGCTCTTCTTCTGACTTGGAGTAGATAAGGATGTCGTCAATAAACACAACTACAGACTTATCTAGAAAATTCATAAAGATCTTATTCATGAGATTCATGAAATAAGCAGGGGCATTGGTTAATCCAAAAGACATAACCGTATACTCGTATAAACCATAGCGAGTAGTAAAGGCGGTCTTTGGAATATCCGTTGCACAAATCTTAAGTTGGTGATAACCAGTCCTAAGATCAATCTTTGAGAATACCTGAGCTCCGGTCAACTGATCAAATGGATCCTCTATCTTTGGCAAAGGGTACTTGTTCTTGATGGTGACATCATTCAACTTTCTGTAATCGGTGCACAGACGATTGCCTCCATTTTTCTTGTCGACGAATAACACGGGTGATCTCCATGGCGATGCACTTGGTTGAATTAAACCTTTGGCTAGCATAGCATCCAACTGCTTCTTCAGTTCCACTAACTCTGAGGGGTTCATGCTATAGGGTCTCTGGGCTATGGGTCCGGTTCCGGGGATTAGTTCAATAATGAACTCAATATCCCTATCCGAGGGCATACCTGGCAATTCATCTGGGAATACGTCGGGGTATTCACAGACTACTCTGACTTGGTCAATGGTGGGCAAGGCTACACTCTGGTTGCACTTGAATTGACGCGATAAGGTTTTAGAGATATGCTCAACTATGACTCCAGAACTACTGGTCATGGTGATGGCTTTCTTAGCACAGTCTATCAATCCTTTATGGCTTGACATCCAGTCCATACCTAGTACTACTTCCAATTCTTTGGTTCCAAGTACTATTAGGTTGGCATAAAAATCTATCCCATGTATTCGGATAGGTACATCTTTGCAAATTTTTCTAGCTTTGGTTGTTGAACCGGGGATTTGAACTATCATGACATGCTTCAGGTTGGTTGGACGAATCTTACTAGTGCATGCAAATTCTTCGGTGGCAAATGAATGCGATGCTCCCGAATCAAACAATACTCTTGCTAAAACTGAGTTGACCGAAAACATACCCAACACTACGTCTGGCGCTTCCTGGGCTTCTTCTGCATTTATGTGGAAGAGACGGCCGTTGCGGTTGTGAGGGTTCCCTGGGGAAAATCTCCTTCCTGGCTGCACACGACGCTGCTGCTGAGCTGGGGCATTCACATTGGCATTGGCTGCATTCTTGGGACACTCATTGGAGTAGTGACCCTTCACTCCACACTCAAAACAAGTGATCTAGGACTTGTCCTTGACTGCGACAGGCACAACATTGCTGCCAGTTCTGGGTGCAGTGTTGCTGTTGTTGTTGTGGTTCTTGGGAGGGGCATGGTTGAAATTGTTGGCATTACCGGAGTTGTGATTGTTTCCTCTGGACTTCACATTGCCTCCGCTACAGTTGGGGTAGCTTGGGCGAGAATTTGGGGGTCGGTTGTTCCTTGGTGCATATCCTGGTGAAGGGTTGGGACGATACTTCTGGTGACTGTTGGATCCAGACTGCTACATCATCCGACGCTTGCGGTTGTCGTTTGCCTGGTTAATCTTCCCTTCCATCTGGATGGCAGAGTCGACTAGCTCTTCGAGATCCTGGAAACGGATGTTGACGAGGAAAGTCTGCATCTCATCATGCAGTCCGTTCAAGAATCTCTCCTTCTTCTTGGCCTCCGTGTTGATCTCATCAGGTGCATATCTGGCAAGTGACAGGAATCTGTCACGGTACTCCACCACAGTCATTCCTCCTTGCTTCAATTTGCGGAACTAATCTCTCATTCGGTTGACTAGACCTTGCGGCACGTGGGTGCGGCTGAACTTGACTTTGAATGCTTCCCATGTCATCACTTGACAATGGTTCATATTGCGGATACTATTCCACCAAGATCTTGCATCTCCTGCCAGATAGTGGGTGGCGAAGAGAACTTTCTCATTCTCATCAACTCTGGCAACCTCTAAGTTGTTTCCCATGGTCTGTAACCAGTCATCAGCATCTAAAGGGGTTTTCAGATTGGTTGAAGATTGGGGGATTGGTGTTCTGAAAGTTTTTGAGTTTGGATCCCTGGTGATCCTGATTTCCATGCCCTTAGTTGTTGAGAGCCATCTGGGCGATCTGTTGAAGTGTTGCTAAGTTGGCTTGGCGTTCTCCCCTGCTTGCTTCACGGTCTGTGATGAGATTCTGCAAGATCTGCAGCATCAGGTCCTGCAATAAGCTGCTCCCTCCTTGGTTTCCACGAGTCATCTGAAGATTGAGATATAGGGGTAAGAGGGAAATTCTAAGGTTCATGGTTTTGGGGTTTTCAAATCTAAAACTTCGAGTTAAACTCAGGTTTTTCAACTAACTTCATTTTCATTCATGCAATCAAGCACACGATACAACACACACCACAACACTCATAGGGAAACAGATGGTTTGAAGAACCATTCTGCAAGCTACGATATAATGAGATGATACATCTCAGGCTACGATAGTGCTCTAGTGCATCTACTCATCGTCGATGAAGTCGGAGTCCTCATCATCAGTGTAAAAATCCACGGCATCCTCCTCCAGGAAGTCATCATCATTGCTGAGGTAAGAATCCATGTCTCCCTGGATGTCTTCACCCTCATCTTCTTCTTCTTTTGCTACAAGCTGAGCTTCCTGCTCCTTGACGGTCTTCTCGAGGTCGGCCACCTTCTTGCAAAGACGGGCGATGGTTCGATCCTTCTTGGCACGCTAGCGGCGAAGAGACTGACGGTCTTGGACAAGCAGTGCGAAAGTCTGGGCCTTCTGGTCGGCAATGGCATGGTTTTGGTTGGCTAACTCTCTGGCATTGTCTAGTTCCTGCTATCTGTCGTGAAGCAAGAAGTCAAGGTTCTCCACTTGACGCCTCAACTCGGGGTGGCCCGACATCTCCATTGGCATTCCCATGAAATCACGTCTTGCATAGTGGGCAAAACGGGTTCCTTGGGTCTTCTTGACGCTAAGGGCACATAGACGTGCGAGAGCTTCATGCATTGCCCTGGCTAATCCATCTAGCCAGTTGTTCCCTCTCATGGAGAACTGAATTCTTCCAGAAGTTGGTGCTTCAATGCTTCCTCTAAGATATGCTGTGACTAGCCACTGTAGGTCTCCTCCTGGGGTCCTAGAAGTTGAGCTCCAAGAAACTCCGGGTGCGGGCGTCCCAGTAACTCTGACAGTGAATCCAGATCCCTCTCGAAGATCAGCTGACCTCCGTTTCCCAACTGGTAAAACTTGCTGAACTGAGTCTCCATCTACAAGAATTAAGGACGAGGAAGTTAGTGAAGTGATCAAGTGTGTCAAATTTTAAGTAGTAGCGTAAGAGTTTTGATGAACATGAATTTTTTTGAGAAGGAAAGAATTCCCAAGGGTAAGAGAGGGGATAGTTTTTCATAAATACTCACTTTGGTTTTGAAACTAAGTTTTTTCTTGACGTCCATTCTAACTAGGGTCTCCTATGGTCAGGATGGCTCTGATACCAACTTGTCAACACCCGGATTTTTAATCCCAGATGCCCGTTATGCCATACCTCGCAGTCCCAGGATTACCATTTTTGCGAGACATAACGGATTGGATATCACAGTACATCATCCATTACAAACCATACATAAGGTCTTACACAAATAAGGATCTCATGATCCAGTCTTAATACAACAAGTAGCGGAAATAAAAGATAGCGTAGCGGTGGGGTCCATCTTTAGGGGCACAGGAAATGCTGACGAAGGCAGATAGTCCTAGTTATCATAGCCGTCCTGCTGACCATCATCTTGATAATCTCCTTCATAGTCTGGCCATAATAATAGCCAGGGACAAAAGCCATGAGTACTATTTAAGTACTCGCAAACTACCACTAACAAGCAGTAATTCTAAGTTAAAGTGCTAGATCTAAGTTTAACTATAAAGTTAAGTTTGAAACCTAAGCTGAGTTCAGAAACCAGGAAAGATAAAGTAAAGTCCTTGAATCACTTAAGTTGGGAAGCTATTTTCATATCACAACCCTGTTGTGGTCAAGTCAAGATTCATCATTCAGTTCAAAGTTATTTAGGAAACATCTGACAACGAAACAGTATGGCCATTCCAACTGTCCATAACCGCGGACGCGGCTATTCAAAAAGTTTGACACTCTGTAGAGGTGGTACACTTTCACCACAAGATTCGATACATCTATCAGGGATAACCCTGAATCGTCATACTTAGTATGCAGATAATCAAACATAACCTTCCCTTTACACACCCTAGTATAAGCACCTCTCCTATGAGCATGGCCTCCCAACCATGACCATCAGTCATCTTGGGCACTACATAGGTGGACAACATTGAGAGGTGGTCTCAGCTCAGACCTCTCCCATGAGGGAACTAATACTAATGCATATAAGTTTCCAACTAAGCCTTACCCAATTCAGGTAATGTGGTTGTACGGTAAATTTGGAATGGTATCGCATCCGAATCCAACCATCAGTTTTATAAAAGGGTTAAGGCTCATGCCTCAACATTTTCATCATCATCAATCCTTTGTGTTTCTCAACACATGTCAAAACATCTCAATAGAATGACTCATCATTCCAAGGTTTTCATAATTCATTTTCACCAAGTGTTCCCATCTAAAGTGACTCAAGTTTTTGATCTACTTTAAACTACTAAGTTAAGAGTGTTCACTAAGGTGGAAAAGATGGGTTCAATCTCATGCCATCGAATGACATCTAAAGGGTTCTAAATAGGTCAAGTTTTATACTTTTTATGCTACCTTCAAAACAAGTAAAGAACTTTGTATAACCTAAGAAGGGTAAAACTTGTAACTAGGACTTGGGGTACTAATAGTCAAAGGGGTGTGATCAAGGCATGCTAAGGGCATCTTTGCTAAACCATCTAGTTTGATCCTAACTTGCTAATCACTAAACTTGCAAGTGTTAACTTGCATTGTTAAATGGTGGCTTGCAAGTATAACTTGTAATGGTTAATCTTGGATAGTGCTAGCTTGCCTTGGTTGGTGTAGTGGTTGAAGTTTTCTTCTTCTTCTTCATGGTAGAACTCCTCCTCCTCGTAGACTTGGTCGGTACTATCGTCAATAAAGACATACGGAGTGCACAATCACCAAAAAATACTTAACTAGGCTAAGTAGCATTCTAAGACATACATTTGATGAACTATTATCATCACAAACATCACAAGTTTAATTTCAATAGTTTCATCCTTTTTATTTTAGAAAAGTAATTTCTACTCATTGAAAACTTAACTAAAATTTAATATTCACCACCAAAATATGGGATCATGTGGACACATGTCCTCACCACATATTCTAACATGTGGGAATGAGATTTAAAGGTTCGATCAATATCACTTTGGTTTAAGTTCACTATTTAATGATTTAAAGTGACTAGAAATGCCTATATAGCCTTATTTTGGTACTAGTCCAAAGTCACTGCATGTAAACCTTAATATTATTACATATTTGGATAGATATGATGAAATGTGATTTTTGAGAGTTGGAATCAACTCAAAAGATAACTTGGTTGATTTTATAAAAATGTTGCAAGTTGCAAATGCTTCTGTCTTCTTATTTTTATTAGGAGAGATCTATAACTCTAATTGAATTAAATCCAACGGGCTTGGATAGAGCATATTAATACCTTTCAGACAAAATTGGTTTCATGCCATTTGAATTTATAAAACTCACAGAATTGAATTTTGAAATAGTGGACAGAAACTAGATTTAACTAAAAAGAAAAAACCAGATTTGAATGGGTGGGATAGCGCAGGAAACGACTTGGGCCGGCCCAGTGGCGCTCCGCGGCACAGGGCTCAGCTGACAGGGGGGTCCCGCTTGTCAGCGGCACTTAACATGCGAAACGGTACGCGCGCTACGGGCCGTAGGATTAGAAGGGAGATCTACGGCTGAGGGTCGTCGTTGACGACGAACAGGTCGCCGACAAGCTCGAACCCTAGCGGCTCGGTGGGGGTCTGCTGGGGGCGTACCAGGGCTCCAGCGGGGTCGGTGAGGTGGGCAAACAAAGTGGAAGACGACGGCGAGGCGAGGCGCGGTTGCGGCGGATCTTGGGGTGGTCGTAATCAACGGCGCCCTTCTCCTCCTCCCGCGGCTGCTCCGGCTCCAATTCCGACGAGGCAGAGCTCGCCTTGCTCCGGCTAGAGGTGGGCGAGGTTCAGAGATGTCAGGGAGTGGAATGGTGTGGAGAGGAGAGGCTGGGGAGGGATCCTTTTATAGGCCCGACGGTGAGACCGAGCGGGATGGGTAGTCGACGGTTGCGACATGGCTACAGCGGGGTAGAGGCATGGCTGCGGGTGGCGATCGACGTGCGGTTCCCTGGCGGTGCTCTAGGCATTGAATGCGGCTGTAGGGGCGGTGGTATGCGGTCTGGGCGAGGTGGCTCTCTGAGCGGCAGAGGCGGCGGTGGCTACGGCGAGCGGTGGCTGTGAGGCGTTGCGTGGCCAGCGGGGGTGTCTAGGGTGTTCTCCAGGTCGTGGCAGAGCGGCGGGCGTGGGCTGCTGCTAAGGGGTGGTCTGTGCGAGTGGGGACCGAGCGCGCTCTGGGGGCAGCACTTGCATGGTGCGGTGGCACTGGGCGCGGTTTGTCCTCGGTGGTCCACTGCACTCCTGGGCTCGGGCAAGGGACAGGGGGTGGCGGTGAGCTCCTGGCTACCTCCTAGACATGGCGAGGGAAGAGGGAGTGGTCTGTTGCAACGAGGCAAGGTTTGGCCGGCGAGGCATGGCTCGGCATGGCATGGCATGGGGGCTAGGGACAAGTGAGAGGGGTGTTAAGGGCCTGGTTAGACTAGGAGGGGACAGAGGAGATAAATGTAGATCATTTGGGGGCAAAACCCTGTTCAAAACAGTGAGCTAGGATTAGAGTAGAAATGGTGCATGCCAAGTGTTTGATTAAATGGCCGCATGAAAGAAAGTTTTGAATTTTGGTTTCAAATTTTTTTAGTGATCTCCACTAGTGCTAGGTAATCTCTGGTTGCAAGGGTTTTGAAAATGGATCTCAGAAAGATAGGTTTTGAAAAAGGGGTGATCTATGCATATGCATTAGATTCAATTTTAAACTGCCATTTAAAATAATTAACATAATGTTTTTAGCAGATCAAAAGGTGGGCCTTGGTACCTCATTATGTGTACTAGCAAGGGGTGCAAATATCAAGAATTGTTTCTGTTAAGAAATGAGTGCTAGGAATAGCCAAAGTAGGCATGCGAGTTAAATTTGCCAAAATGACCATTCCTCCTTTTTAATTCTTTTTGATTTTATTTTCTTTAGGGAAAGTTTGGGAATGATGTAGATGATGTTTAAATCACCTAAGGAACATTTTACAAGCATTGGATCACTCAATCATGGCAATTCAAACAACTCCTATTTTAAATGCAAACATATATGAATGCTTTCATATTAAAATTGGAAAAGTTTTTGTTAACCCCATTTTTGGTTGATTTGATCTTTGATAAACTTGGATTGAAGTTTTGGGATGTTACAAACCTTCCCCCCTTAAACAAAATCTCGTCCTGAGATTTACAAAGAAAACTTGGAACTAAAGAGATCTGGGAACTCTGTCCTAATGTAATCTTCGCGCTCCCAAGTAGCTTCTTCCTCGGTATGGTTGCTCCACTGAATCTTGAGGAACTTGATACTCCTGGTCCTGGTGGTTCTGTAAGCTTCTTCTAAGATACGGATGGGTACTTCTCGATAGGTCAGATCATTGTTGATTTCCACAGCTCTGTGATCGATGTTCTTGAAAACTTCAGTCTTCTCGGGCACTTCCAGACATTTGCGAAGTAACGAGATATGGAACACATGGTGGATGGCTGGCATCTCTTCAGGCAGTTCCAATTTATACGATACTTCTCCTCGACGGTTCAGAATCTTGAAAGGTCCGATATATCTGGGGGCTAACTTTCCCTTCAGACTAAAGCGTTGAGTTCCCTTCAATGGTGAAACCTTGAGATATACAAAATCTCCAACATTAAAAGTCAGGTCTCTTCTTCTCTTGTCAGCATAGCTATTCTGTCGGGATTGGGCGGTCTTGAGGTGCTCACGGACTTTGTGAACTTTCTCTTCTACTTCTCGGAGAATGTCGGGTCCAAAGATCTGACTCTCTCCTACTTGCGACCAATTCAAAGGGGTACGACACTTTCTTCCGTATAGGAATTTAAATGGTTCCATCTGCAAACTAGCTTGATAACTGTTGTTATATGAGAATTCTGCGAAAGGCAGGCAGTCTTCCCATTTTGATCCATGTTGCAACACACAAGCTCTAAGCATATCCTCTAGGATCTGGTTGACTCTTTCAGTCTGTCCATCAGTTTGCGGGTGATATGCCGTACTGAAGTTCAACTTGGTTCCTAAACCTTCCTGCACTTTCTACCAAAACATTGAGGTAAACTAGGTTCCTCGATCTGATACAATAGTCTTGGGCGTTCCATGCGGACTAACAATCCTAGCAATGTACAGCTCTGCTAACTTTGCACTCTGGTAGGTTGTCTTGACAGGTATAAAGTGGGCTACCTTGGATAGTCTATCAACTATGACCCAGATCGAGTCATTTCCCCTACTGGAAGTAGGTAAACTGGTGATAAAGACCTTTCCGACAAAATCCCATTTCCATTCCGGAATCTGTAATGGCTGCAACAGTCCTGCAGGTCTCTGATGCTCTGCCTTGACTCTTTGACAGATGTCACATTTGTCGATGTAGCTTCCGATCTCTCTCTTCATCTTGTGCCACCAAAATTGCTCTTTCAAATCCTGATACATCTTTGTTCCTCCGGGGTGGATAGAATAAAGAGTATCATGAGCTTCCTTCATGATAACCTCCTTCAGCTCCGAATCTTCTGGCACACAGATACGTCCTTTGTACCATAGTACTCCTTCTTCGTCTTCGGTGAATCCATGTACCTTTCCTGTACCAATACGACGTTTGATTCCGTCGATACTTTCATTCCCCTTCTAGGCTTCCTTGATTTGGCTAATCAAAGTGGGTTGAAGTTCAATGCTAGCTAAGAATCCTTTGCTAACTAATTCAGTCCTGAACTGCTCCTACTCCTCATACAAACTGGGCTGCTTCTCCTTGATCATGGTGTTTAGTCTACACGGCAGCCTGCTAAGAGCATCCGCTACCACATTGGCTTTGCCGGGGTGATAGTGAATGTCAAGGTCATAATCCTTGATTAACTCTATCCATCTCCTTTGCCTCATATTCAGCTCCTTCTGCGTGTAGATATACTTCAAGCTCTTATGATCTGAGTAAATCTCACAGCGATTACCCATCAAATAATGACGCCATGTCTTCAGTGCAAGAACTACAACTGCTAGCTCAAGATCATGGGTCGGATAGTTCTGCTCATGCTGCTTCAGTTGTCGAGACAGATACACGCTGACTTTGCCTTCTTGCATCAATACACATCCTAGACCAATCTTGGATGCGTCACAATACACATCAAAGGGCTTCTTGATGTTTGGCATGACCAAAATTGGGGCTGATATCAATCTCCTCTTTAGCTCCTGGAAACTAGCTTCACATTTGTCTGTCCATTCAAACTTATTGTCCTTCTTCAACAATTGGGTCATTGGTCGGGCTATGCTCGAGAATCCTTCTACGAACTTGGGGTAATATCCCGCTAATCCGAGAAATGCACGGACTTGGGTTTGAGTGGTTGGGGCTTCTCATTCTTCGACATCTTTGATCTTGGCAGGATCAACAGAGACTCCTCCGGCAGACACAATATGTCCTAGGAATCCTACTTCTTTCAACCAAAACTCACACTTGCTGAACTTGGCACACCGGTAGCTATGTGTTCATCTCTCTCTCTATGCGTGATCATATTGTGATCATGAGCTTGTAATCTATAGATCTACCTTGCTACTCAAGTGCTTTAATGAATCTCTGCTCTCCCCATGTGTGTGAAAGTGACAGCGTGCTCACCATGGTGGCACTTAGGCTAGAGATTACAAATACTTGTTACAAGTTATATTTGGAGTTGGATGTCTCTATCAAAATTGTGGTGTTTGTTGGACTCATCTAGTACTCAAGGTGACAGTTTGGGGTTATCTAGATGGGAAAGGCTTACTTTGAGGAGTGATGTTATAGCCCTACCGTTGATTAGAGTGTCCAACTGGAGAGTAGTTAAGAGTAGTATCATAAAGAGAAGATATTTATATGAGAGTGTTCACTATTGAAAGTATGATCCCTAGGCCTTGTTTCTAAGCATTGAAACACCGTTTGCTACTAGATCTGTTACGTGTTTGCTTGCTTCCATCTTTATTTCAGTTTGCCTTTAGTCTCTTCCATGCCATCAAGCTATTTTCTATCATCGTTACCACTTATAATTATCCATACCACTTGTATTTCACTATCTCTTCGCCGAACTAGTGCACTTATACACCTGACAAGTGTATTGGGTGTGTTGGGGACACAAGAGACTTCTTGTATCTTGATGGCAGAGTTGCTTGAGAGGGGATACCTTTGACCACTTCCTCCCTGAGTTCGATAAACCTTGGGTGATCCACTTAAGGGAAAACTTGCTGCTGTTCTACAAACCTCTGCACTTGGAGGCCCAACAACTGTCAACAAGAATAGAAGTGCGTAGACATCAGGTCACACCGGGGTATAAAGGCCGAGTAAGCCGAGGTATGGCAAGGTCAAAGCAGGTGCTAGCCGAGTCACCTCAAGGCAGGCCAAATCACGGATTAACCCGGACCGCGGGATGTCCGCCTAACTGAGTCCCGGACGACATATGTCGTATGCCGAGACTATTTATGTACCTTGTATGCAGGTACTGGTGTGGCCGGATTAACCAGGCACGGTCCGGGTTATATCAGGCTTTTAAGAGAAGGAAGGTATCTCGCTGGTCAAAAGGAGGTCTCTGTACGCTAGAGCGTGAGCGAAGCGGACAGAGGCTAGGATCGCCGAGGCGTGGCTGACAAGGGTGATGGGCCCTGTGTCAGATGATGTTGGCGCTGCAAAGGCTTACGTAGCCTCTGCATGTCTTACGATGGCGAAACGTGATCCGGTCGGTTTGCTATTTTGGGAAGAGGCATATTCCCCAGAATATGCCTCCACGGATGCCCTAATTGGAGACCTAGCCACCCCTATATAAGGAGGGCTAGGGCATCTGTAGAAGGGGTTGGATGATCTCTAGTTGGTTCCTGAGAGCTAGCTAGTGGTGAGAGTAAGAGAGTTCCTTCTTCCTCCTCTCCCCGATACAGCTCAGGGAGCACTTGTAAGCCTTGGAGACCTATTGAATACAAAGCACGTGTGTGTGGAATCACCACACTATCCCTCCCTGGATTCCTCTAGTGCATATTGTCCCCACCTTTAGCCTATCCATGGCATCTGCCATGACACCACCACGACAGTTGGTGCCCACCGTGGGGCTAGCGGCGCTAGCAGGAGTGAAGATCCGGACGGGAAACCTCATCGGCAACAGCGAGCGCATCGTCTCTGGGCTCGTTAAGTGCTTTGGAGCGCTGGTCTTCGTTAGTGATAATGCTGGCTGCTTCGGAAAACGATCTCTTCCGTGCAACGGCCTCTTCGTCAAGCTTGGCGCTCACAAGATCTACATCGCCGTTGATGTGTCGTGCGTTCACCTGCGGCACGTCATCAATGGAGGCGAGCCACCCCTTAGCGTGGCTCATGGGGCGTATCACTTGCTCCCCAGACCGCGCCGAGGTGATGATGACGGCGCCTGGCACTGGCGCGAGCAAGGATCTGGCACCAGATCCGGAGGTAACACCCAAGGCACCAAGGAAAAGTAGAGGTCCTCCACTAAAGAGGCCAGAAAACATGCTGCAACAAGCAATAGTAGCTTGGCAAGTCCCGTAGAACCTGTGGTAGATCCGGCTCAGGCATAGGTCGAGTTAGAGGAAACTAGGTAGAAAATACTAGAGGGTGCGAAAAAGATAGCCGCGGCTCAGCAGTCATTGAACATGACACTACGCGAGTACGCAAAAGCAAACAGGGTAGATGCTGCAAAAGTGAAGGGGAGAAATCTCATTAGTGAAATGGACAAAGAGGGTGATACTAGAGTTGAGGAATCAGAGAACATTCTGTCCGTAGGGCTGCCAAAGTACAGTACCCCAGCAAAGAACCTCAGAGCAGCAGATGCAGCTGCGTCCGAGTTAGAGAGTTTGACGGGTGAAGCCCGGCAAAGATAGCAGGATAGGGTTAATGAGTTAGTCCGGATCGCTAATAGACAAAATGAAGAGTTGCTCAGGGCTAATCCGGCAAGAGCAGGGGCTTCCAAGGTTGTTTATTAGGCAGGGGGTAACCCAGAGAAATCTGCTGGGGCAGCATCGTCCCCTCATGGTGGTCCAAGAAGATAGGAGGTGGTAACCTCGGCGAGGAGAAACAAATAGATAGTCCCGTAGGACCCAGCAAGGGCAGGGAAAGGAAAGGCAGTGCAAGGAAATGAGGACCGGCAAAGTGTCAGCCGAGGTGAAGTTGGCTGAGGTAACCGCGACCAAGGCAATGCTGTTTAGAGAAACGCTGGAAACGGCAATGCCGGACAACATAACTCGACGGGTGTAGGGCAACCGCAGCAGCGGAATATACCACAGCAAGAGCGAACTGCCGGCCAAGGTATGGAACAGAGATGTGCTCCACAAGGGCAAGACAGGTACAACGATGGTAATTCGGAAATGGTGAATGCAGGATACCCTAGGCTGTACTATCACGTGATAGGGTCAAGGTTGGGAAGCAGGGACTTAATGCCTGACGACGCCAGGTTAAAACTAGATCGGCTCTACAGGTCGGAGCAGATTGAGGGGCAAGGTCCTCCGGGTCCAGCGTGCTTTGGACCCCGGATCATGAAAGAACCTCCAGTACCTAACTTCCAGTTACCTAGAGGCACCAAAACGTATGACGGTAGCACCAAGCCGGAGGATTGGCTGATCAACTACGCAACAGCAGTGAAGATCGCTACAGGAAACTTGAGATGGGTTGTGAGATATGTACCTCAGATGCTGGAAGGACCAGCAAGGGTATGGCTAAACAATTTACCACCCAGAAGTATCAACTGCTGGATCGATTTTGAGGAAATGTTCGTCAGTAACTTCTCGAGCACGTATCAGAGGCTGAATAGACCATAGACCCTAGCAATGTGCAGGCAGAGATCGAATGAAACAGACCGGGAGTTCTTAACCCATTGGTGCAATGTGCGAAACTCATGCGAGGGCATGATTGAGTCACATGCAATAGCTTGGTTTGCACAAGGATGTAGATATGCAAGCATGTTGTGGTAAAGGCTACAAAGGGATATGCCAACTACACTAGCAGAGACAATCCGGATTGCTGATTTGTATGCTTTGGGTGATTTGACTCAACCTAGGCTTGTGTCAAACAAGTCAAATGAGGAGTACTACCAGCGTGATGGAGCTAGGTCATCCCGGCGGAATGACTACCGGGGTAATAGAAGAGATGATAGGCCGGATTACAGGTATAGCTCGCAACAAGTTGCTGCTGTAAATCAAGATCAACCCGGAGTAGGGAGCAGTTAGCGTCAGAAAACTGGAGGGCAACAATGGACCCGAAGAAATGATGGCAAGAAGACTTGGACGCCCGAATAAAAGAAACAGTGGCAAGAAAAGAAAGACCGATCGAGGTATACATATGAGGCAATGCTGGATCAGCCATCGAAATTTCACACGCCAAATCCGAGTAACCCGGCGGGTCACACGACTCGGCAATGTGAGTGGATGAGGAATATAGAACAAAGTGGTTCAGTGAATGCTCAGGCACCTCGGAACGATCAACCTCGGCAGGAGTTACCCCGGCAGCAATTACTCTCCGGAGCGAACACGCAACAGTTAATGTTGCCTCCACCTCCGCCAAGGTATGAAAACCATGAGAGAAGGGATGCAGTGCATCAGGTGGAAAATCAACGCCAGCCAGATCAAAGATATCCCGACGATGAGGGGAGAAATGAATATAGAGAGCATCACCAGAGCTACTGTGTGTTTACCACAGAGGAAACCGATGGAAAAAGCTTGCAGCGCCGACATATGGAAGTGAATGCAGTTATGCCGGCAGTAACGAGGTATATGCCTTGGTCGGATCAGGAAATTACGTGGAGTATCAAGGACCATCCCAAGCTTATTCCTAGTTCTGGTTCGTATGCACTAGTGCTGGACCCAACGTTCATCGGGCCAAATATCAATGTAAGATTTTCTAAGGTACTAGTTGACAATGGCAGTAGCATCAACATTATGTACGTGGACACAATGCGCAAATTGGGTATCTCGGAGAACATGCTCCAGGCCACAAGAACAACTTTTCATGGTATTGTGCCAGGCGTTTCCTGTGAACCCATTGGCAAGGTCCGCGTTGACGTGTTATTCAGTACAAGAGATAACTGCCGATCTTAGAATTTGGAGTTTGAAGTCGTGAACATAGAAAGCGCATATCATGTGTTACTCGGCAGGCCGGCCCTGAACAAATTTATGGCAAGTTGTCATATCAGTTACCTGAAGATGAAGTTGCCCGGGCGAAATGGGGTAATTACCATAGCAGGAGATTTCTGACGTTCCATTGAGTGTGCCTCAGCCGGGTCTAACCTGGCCGAGTCACTCGTGATTGCACAAGAAAAAAGAAAGATCCGGGAGGTGGCGGCATTGGCTCAGTCTGCACAGCAGTATATGTCGGCGCTGAGTAACCCGCATGGGAGTGTCTCGTTTCAAGCAACTAAAGATACAAAGAAAGTGCCTGTTGAAGATCTGTTCCCAGAACGCACCGTAACGATTGGTGCCAGGTTAAACGATAAATAGGAAAGCGAGCTCGTCAACTTCCTCCGTGAGAATCGGGATATCTTTGCTTGGTCCACACAGGACATGCAAGGTGTTCTGAGGGAGTTGGCCGAGCACTCTTTGAATGTGAGACCCGGAGCAAAGCCGGTGAAGCAACCTCTCCGCCGCTTCACCGAAGATAGGAGAAAAGTCATTAGAGATGAGATAGCTCGGCTCCTAGCAGCTGGGTTTATCATGGAAGTGCTTTACCCGGATTGGCTATCTAATCTGGTGTTGGTGGAAAAGAAGAAAGATGATCCGAATGTGGCGGTGGTTTGGCGTATGTGCATCGATTACACGAACCTGCATAAGGCGTGCCCAAAAGATCCATTCCCACTGCCAAGGATAGATCAAGTCATAGATTCCACTGCTGGGTGTGAACTGTTGTCATTCATAGATGCATATTCTGGTTTCCACCAGATACCTCTGAACCCAAATGATCAAATAAAGACTGCATTTATCACCCCATATGGGGCTTATTGCTATCGCACCATGCCTTTTGGTTTATGTAACGTAGGGGCAACGTACCAGAGATGTATGCAAAAATGTTTACACGACCAAATTAGTCGAATTGTGCAAGTATATGTGGATGATGTGGTTATAAAGACCAAGGAAAGCAAAACGCTCCTTGATGATATCAGGCAAACATTCGCGAATCTAAGGTGGTTCCGAATGAAGCTTAACCCAGAGAAATGTACCTTCAGTGTCCCGGCTAGAAAATTACTCAGATTTCTTGTCTCCAGCCGAGGTATCGAAGCTAACCCAACTAAAATTCGGGCCATAGAGCGAATGTAGCTGCCGAAGTGTCTTAATGATGTCTAGAAGTTCACTGGGTGTCTAGCATCTTTAAGTTGGTTTGTATGTCGGATGGGAGAAAAGGCATTGCCTCTCTATCAACTAATGAAGAAAGCGGACAAGTTCATATAGACACCGCAGGCCAATGAAGCCTTCATCCAATTAAAGAAAATGTTAGCCACTACACCAGTGTTAGCCTCTCCACTATCAAAAGAGCCAATGTTGCTCTATATAGCCGCAACCAACCGAGTTGTAAGTGTAGTGGTGGTGGTAGAGCGCGATGAAGAGGGTAAGTCGGTGCAAAGGCCAGTCTATTACCTGAGCGAGGTATTATCCGCATCAAAGCAAAACTATCACTATCAGAAGATGGCGTATGGCGTGTATATGGCAGCAAAGAAGCTAAAACACTACTTTGAAGAAGACCCGATAAAAGTGATATGTGAAGCTCCCATATCTGAGATAATGAGTAACAAGGACGTGACCGGCCCGATTGCAAAATGGGCAATTGAGTTAGCACCTTATGCTCCGCAATACGACATGCAAGATGCGATCAAGTCTCAGGCTGTGGCTCACTTTTTCGTGGATTGGGCTGAAATGCAGTATGAGCCATCGTTGCCAGATACGAATTACTAGAGAATGCATTTTGACGGATCAAAAACAAAAACCGGGTTAGGCGCCGAAGTTGTGCTTACCTCACCCAAGAAGGACCAGCTGAAGTACGTGCTGCAGATCCATTTCACAGCGTCTAACAATGTTGCAGAGTATGAAGCACTTGTGCATGGGCTCAAAGTGGCAAAAGAAATTGGGATACGTCGGATCTATGCTTCGGCGACTCGGATCTGGTAGTTCAGCAAGTCTCAGGGAAATGGAATGCTTTTGATGCAAACATGCGGTCATACAGATTTCATGTGGAGAAGATATCAAGGTACTTCGAGGGATGCGAGTTTCACCATGTACCCCAGCTGGAAAACGAGGCTGCCGACGTATTGTCGAAGCTCGGATCAACCCGACAAGCAATTCCACCGGGTGTACCGCTAGAACACCTCAGAAAACCATCTATCAGGCCATCCCTAGAATCCGAGTAAATCTACATCCCGGCAGGTCTAGAGTCCGGAGCTGTACCCATGGACATTGATGTGGGAAGTGGTTCAGGAAACCCGAGGACTACTTCGCAGAACCCGGGGACTGCGCAGCGTGATCCGGCCAAGGTTAAGTCGGTGGATCAAATGGAAAATTTATGAGGATGTGTTTCTAGTGCGGGCTATACCAGCTTGGGCACTGCCCATATTTCAATTCCTGGAGGATGGAACTTTGCCCAGTGAAGAGGTGCATTCCAGGAAAATTCAGAGGCGAGGAAAGGCATACACGATCATCAATGCCAAACTATACAAAAGAAGTGTCACAAATGTCTTGCAACGGTGTGTTGACCCGGAAGAAGGGCTTGATATCCTCTGAGATTTACATCAAGGGGAATGTGGGCATCACACCTCATCCAGAGCCTTAGTGGCGAAAGCTTTCCGACATGGATTTTACTGGCCAAGTGCCTTAGAACAAGCAGAGGATCTAGTAAGAAAATGCAATGGTTGTCAGAGGTATGCTACCAAGACACACATGCCAATGTTAGAGCTAAAGACCATATCAATTACCTGGCCATTTGCCGTATGGTGTTTGGATATGGTTGGCCTGTTTATGCCAGTAAGAGGAAATATGACCCATATCTTGGTTATGGTTGACAAGTTTACCAAATGGATTGAAGTGAAGCCAATAAGAAAATGTGATGGAGCTATAGCCGTGACATTCCTCAAAGATATCATCCTGAGATATGGCTATCCTCACAGTATCATAATAGATAATGGCACCAATTTTGCTGAAGGAGCATTTGCGCGAATCTGCCGAGATAAGAAGATACGGCTAGACGTTGCCTCGGTAACCCACCCCGCATCGAACGGACATGTGGAGAGATCCTACGGATTAGTATTATCTGGGATAAAACCCCGGCTCATTGAGCCGCTGCAAAGATTAGCGGGGTGCTGGATAGAAGAACTACCAGCGGTACTGTGGAGTTTGAGGACTACTCCGAATCGATCAACAAGATATACGCCATTCTTTCTGGTATATGGGGCAGAAGCTGTATTACTAGCCGACATAGAGCATGATTCGCCTAGGGTCACCCCATACACAGAAGCCGAAGTGCGAGAAGCCCGGCAAAATGATGTTGATCTGCTGGAAGAAGCGAGAGAATTGGCATTGTCCAGATATACCATATACCAGCAAAATCTCCGACGCTATCATAGCCGGAA
This sequence comes from Avena eriantha, assembly GCA_910589775.1. NCBI lineage: Eukaryota > Viridiplantae > Streptophyta > Magnoliopsida > Poales > Poaceae > Avena > Avena eriantha. The sequence goes on along the minus strand of OU342741.1, from coordinate 5,704,591 downwards.
AGTAAACCCCCGAGTCTTCCGGAAAGGTAAGCTGGTACTCCGGTTGGTACAACGTACTGCTGGCATGCATAAGTTATCCCCCCATGGGAAGGGCAATTCATTGTGAGCAAAGCGTTGCACAATGACTCTTATTATCTCATCGATGCAAAACCACATGAGAAGCACAAGGCGGACAGGTCCGGCGAGGAATCCAAGCGTCTATGGAATGTAGCTCTACTTCGTCCGTTCTACACTTAACAAAGAAGTGTGTGTATCCGAATTTCTCACACATCGGTATATATGCCGGCAATGAGCTTATCAATGAAATCTTGGCACCTCGAGCAGTAACTCAGGGACTGCCTTAATAATGATTATCATCTTTTGTACTTGTTATTTATTTTTATGTCGGCTGGTTTAAGTTGCTTCTACCTAAGACGGATTAGTAGTGTGTAAGCACCAAAAACTCAACTCTTCGACTTGCTACTGTCCAACAAGATTTGGCTTCATGGCAAGCAAGAGAACAAGTTTGGAATTGCGTAACACACGAAAAACGACTAAGGTAAAGAACGTAATCAAGCCGACGTTTGTTGTTCGGACTAACTTTATTTTTACCTTGATTTTACTATGCTAGATTATTTTGAGCTAATCCTAAAGTTTCCAAGTATTGTTAAATCAATTTTTGAAGCTCGGACTCGTAAGTCACAAAACCAAATCAAGGTAGACACGAGCCGAGCCAGAAAATTGGAGAAACAAGAAAATGAAACTCGGGGACTACGCCCAAGTTAGTTCGGCAGGAGCAACTTAGTAGCAAAATATAATCTGTGTACTTAATACATTTGCACCCGGCATACTGGGGATCTGATAAATTTCAAAGTGTTTTTTCGCGCTCAAGGAGCAGCAGCAGGTGGAACTCCGGCTTCAGCCTCCTCATCGTCTTCATCCTCTTCAACATCTGAAGCTTCGTCCTCTTCCTCGTCTCCCGAACCATCTTCGACGTATTCGTCGTCAATAGCGTCAAGGAAGCTTGGTCCTTCGTTCCATTCGTGGACGGGGGCAAACTGGATGAGGTTGTGGGTGCAAGCCTTGCGCCGGGCTATCCAATCAGGGTCATTCGACCACTTTGATCTGGTGCGCAAGCACTCGAGACGCTTCAGATCTAGCGTTTCATACCATGTGAGAATGAAGTGGAGGACAGTATCAGCTCCGGCGCGGGCAACAGATTCCCTCTAGAGGTCAAGTTGGGTCTCGCAATCCATTAATCTGTTGATATGGGCAGTGGATCCCTCCGGAGCATCCTCACTAGGCCAAAGAGGACGGAAGATCCGTACTACTGCATCTAAGAGACCCGAGCCGTAGTTCTTGACAATCTCGATGCGAGAAGATAAGATGACCAGCAGATCCTCCATGTCATAGGGAATATTTTTAGCGCCAGGACCAGTTGGGGTACCCCTCTACTGGCGAAACTTGGCAACGGCAGCAGATGCAATGACATTACCCTCTGGTAAAACAAGACAAGTGAAATAAGTAAAGGAGGTTAATCCGGAGAGATTCTTGTCAGCTGGAGGAAAAGAACTTACGAGAAATATGGCTATGGACCCTGGTCAGCTCCTTGGTGCAGTTATCACGTCTCTCCCGAAGTTGCACAAGTTCAGCATTTGTCGACTCAAGCTTAACGTCGGCCTCCTTTAGCAATTCTTGGTCTTTGGCAATTTGGAGGTTGAGGCGTTCTCGCTCTTCAGTGAAATCTTGGCTAGCTTTGTCCATCTCGGTTTTGTGGAGCGCCTTGAGCTTTTTCATTTCTGCCTTGAGCTTGGCAATCTCATCATCTTTGGTCCGGAGGAGGGCGAGCTCATCATCCTTCTTCTTAAGTTCGGCCTGATGCTGCCCTGCTTGTTCGAGAAAATGCAGCATCATATCAGGCAGGAGCACACTATCTTCAAGAGATGCTGAAACAGTTTGTTGACCCGGCAAAGCCGAGGTATGAATATTTGCCGAACTTAGAAGAAAGGAAAGAGAGCGCAGAAGAAGGTTAACGAAAGTGACTTACCTTTTATTTGATCCAAGTTCTTCCTCATGATGATGTTTTCGGCTTCCACTTCGGTTTCCCAATCCGAATAACAGATTAGTTCGACGGGAAGAGACAACGAAAGATGGAAAAAATCCAAGGAGAAAATTTACCCCTTTTCTCGAACTCAGCGAGAAGCGTAGAATGCTTCGAGCGTAGCGCCTTATGCGTGTCCAGGAGGCGCTGAAACTCAGCGCTCCGGCGATTGGTGGTAACCTGAGAAAAGCAAAGTTGACTTGATCATGTGCATATTCGAAGTGTACAAGATCCGGGCCAAGTGGAACTTAACCCGGCTCTAGGTGTGTGCACATTCGAAGTGTACAAAATCCGGGCCAATTGGAACTTAACCCGACTCTAGGTGTGTGCATATTCTAAGTGTACAAAATCCGGGTCAAGTGGAACTTAACCCGGCTCTAGGCGTGTGCATATTTGAAGTGTACAAAATCCGGGCCAAGTGGAACTTAACCCGGCTCTAGGTGTGTGCATATTCGAAGTGTACAAGATCCGAGCCAAGTGGAACTTAACCCGGCTCTCGGTGTGTGCATATTCAAAGCTACTAAGGAGCTACGCTAATTCTCTAAGGAGCATCCGGCCGAGTAACAAGTTACTCCCCCAGAGGCTCGGGGACTAATGGTTATATCACTAATGCTTAGTACATGTTAAAGAAAAGACAAGATAGCATACCTCCATCATTAGGCCGGCAAGGTTGATAGCCTTGGCGGTCGTGTTCATTTGTGTGGCAAACTCGGCAGGCCCAAATTTCTTCGGGAGATCATTGTTATGGACGAACTCCGCCTTGTTCCAGTTATTGACAAACTCAATCATGGCCGGAGGATATCGCTCTCTGCTAAGCATATGGGGTGCAATCAAACCCTTGGCATGGGTTTCCCTCCTTTCAATTTGGGCACCAGCAGGGCTAGTGTGCAATGCAAGTTGCGTACTAGCTGGCCCGGGGGAAGCATCTTTCTTCGGAGGAGTTTTCTTCGCAAGCATGGACGCGATTGTGCGCTGTCCAGCCTCGATGGATGCTGTCCTGGCGGCGTCAGAAGCTTTCTTGGCCTTAGGCTGCTACTGAGAGGTTGAGGTTTGAGCTACGGATTTGCTCTTGGGTGTAGCCTTGGTGCTAACTGGGCCTTCTCGCTGAGTCTTGGAAGACTCGGACTAGGCGGAAGGAGTTGGTGCCGCTAGTACTTGTGGTGTTGCTGTTGGTGCTGGCGCTGGTGCTTGTGGTAGTGCTGGTCTTGGCGGGGGTGCTGTTGGTACCTCGGAGGTGGCAGCCGATGAGAAGCTGGGAGTATCCGTTGCCTCGGCGGAGCCATTTCCCCCTTCTCCAAGGTTGCCCTCCTCTGGACGAGGTGGGCTAGAACCCGGAGCAGCCGCTGAACCCTCCTGAATGGGGCTCAGCGGGCGTGTATCGTCTCATCGAGGGGGAGATGGACTGTGCCGGAAGGACGATGAGATGCTCGAGTGTAACACCCTCGAATCGACCCTATACAAGTTTTAGCGCTTCCCGCCAAACCCGCATAGAAACGATTCAAGGACGCCCACCAGGCACTTGCGTGCGGGTGGAGAACGAAGTAATACCATTACACATTAGTCCATGATGAAACCCACAGAATGTATATATATAACAACGACTCCATGAGTCAAGAATACAGATATAATATACAAAGATCCAAATCACCTTGAAAATGATAGAGCGTCCGACTACGGGCAAGATGCAAATGGGGCTAAGAGCCCTGAAGAATAACCAATGGCGTCCATAACCCTGCCCAGGACAAGCCGGAAGGGTAACACTGCTAACGATGTCGATCTCGAACCTGCTAAAACAAAAGGGGTGTCGACAAAGGGCAAAAGAAAAAGAGGAGCGTCAGTACTTAGGCCAGTACACGGCGAGGCTAGAATTCGGCGGCTCTCGCCTACATAGGTATGGTGGACTAAAGCGGTAGCGCAGCAGCACTAAACAACCTATAGAGACTCAGTAAAACTAGTGGGTATTAGAGAGGGATAAGAAAGACCTATTCAGATCCAACCTGATACTAACACCAAACATACCCATCCTAGTATTTCCCCCTCGAGCGAGGAAGTCGGACCAAGGAACTCACACAGTTGGAAATTTTACTCATTCCGTTATAGTTGCAGCACTTACTAATCAGATATAGATAGCATGAGTCATCCTGAAGCATAAGTAGTGGGCAGTTTTAATTAACCATTCCGTGGTAGTTGGACCATTTACTAGTCAGATATAATTGTCCTGAGGAATCCCAAAACCCAGCAGTTGTTGGCACTTTTATCACATTCCATTGGAGTTGCAATACTAACTAGGCAGGTACAGCATGTCACAAAACAACCCTAGATCCACCAGTTGTTGGCATTTTAATATCCATTCCGTGATAGTTGAATCTAATTACTAGTCATATATTAAGTCAAGTTTATAGCACTTCTTTAGTTATGCTTGTCTATGATCGAGATACTGTGCTCCAAGTCGTCCATAACCACGGACACGGCTTTCAGAAAGATTTACCCTGCAGGGGTGCACAAATAGCAACACACACACGATCAACCTCGGAAAAACCAACTCAAAACCCAACGAGGGTGTCACGACAAAGGAATCACAGGATCCATAAATTTATTCAGGGGGCCACCCCATTAAGCTACCCGCAACGAAGTTGTCTGGCTCCGAGACGGACCCAAGGTTTGTGTGGACGGCCGTAAACGACTGGGAACTCAAAAGTGTGACTGGGCTTGTCGATACAGCGAAAACGTGTCACGATCCTATAGTACAGGTGCTCCACGCACAATCGTAAATAAAGCGGTAAAGCATGGCATAAGTACATGATAGTAATAAAGCCCCAAACTACTTTGTGGCCCCAAGAAATAAGAAATGAATCAAGCTCTAGCTAAGGGGATTCATGGTCCCATATGCGGATAGTGCGATAGTCAAGGAACAGGTATCAAGTACACGTGGTCCTACTGGACACAAGTGAGCGTCGAAGAACCAAATAACATCTATTGCCCACCGATGCCTCTGCATTAGTTATATCTAGCAAGTTAATAGTTGTAATTAAAGACATGATCATCTCCACCATAAACATCTGCCAGTATTCCAACAACTGTGGTACTCGACAACACGAGACCGCACCTGAGCAAGCAACTATGACTCGCAAGGCCAGCTATCTACCAAACAACATGTATTAGTAGGTGTCCATGGCAATATAGAGGCTGCACGGGATATAACTAGTGCAAGGAATCTAAAGCATTGCGACACGGATAGCAATAGATCAACTGGCGGGAATAAAGACTATAACTGCAAAATAGGTAGAAGGGGGAGAGATGCTCGCCTGGGAAACACTGCCGAAGGTTCATATCCAGAGAACTTGTCGATACTCGCATCAACTCATCGGCCTAATCCGCGAAGAAGCAAACACTAGAAGAAACACTAGATGCAATATTTAATACTACGACAGAAGATCCGGCATGCTTATGATATGATGCATATGCGGTGCAATTAGGCAATATTAAGCGGAACCGGGGTCCCGATAATTAATTAGATGGTTCAAGTTATTTAGAAACCCCGCAATTTAAATGTTGTCTTAACAAGGCAAAACATAGCATTGATTCGCTACACAAATTTAAATGGAGCCAATATAAGACTACAAAAGCCCTCATATAGAATCCATATTTAATTATGAGTGAATCAGCCTAATGCCCCCAACCCAATGAATATGTATGCGATCAAGAATGATTTAATGCAACAAGTTGGAATCATATATTATAAAAATAGGAGAATTGATCAGGGTCACACAATAGTGGGTTCGGATCCGAGGGTCTCGAGGTTCGACGGGGTTCGGTCTTCGGATCTTCGGGATCAGGGGTTGGAGGTTCCGGCTTCGAGTGTCCGTGGAGAACTTGGTTCGGCATAGGTGGTCGAGGGTGAACTTGTTCGGTGCCAATAGATCTTGGGGTACCTCTTTGGCTCCACAGAGAACTAGACATCGGGGTTGTTCATGTGACGATCCTTTGCGACACATGTTCCTAGGGTGAACCAACCATCCTTGTAGTGACTGCACTGTCACCATCAAACCATACAAATACATCGATCAGGGCAGCGTCAGGTGAAGCAACAGGAACCACAAGCACAAACACGCCAGCCCCATACCACAAACACTAGCAGAGAGACACAAATGAAGAGAGGCCCACGACCAGACGACGCGGCGAGTTTGGTGATGGTATGCGGGAAGCTATGCTGGCAGGGGCGCGCGAGCGACATGGCAGAGGCGGCGACGCAACGCGGACGACCGGTTCAACGACGACGGAGGGCTAAAACTGGGGCACAGGGCGTCCTGGAGACGAGGTGGAGCACAGCCAGGGGTGCTGCAGGGAGACGGCCGAGGGGGAGCGGAGCTTGCGGTGGCGAGGCAGGGAGCACGGCCAGAGGAAGAACGGCCGTGTCATGGCAAGGTCGTAGGGGAGGGCGCAGAGGAAGGTGAACAGAGGGGTGCCAGTGCAGGAGCCTAGCGGGAGGTCGACACCGAGGGCTCGGCGGCCGGGCTCGTCCGGGATGGGCGACGAGGAGCGGTCAGGGCGGCAGAGGATGGCGGTTCGACGAGGAGGGGCACGGTCTCCGTGGGTGCAGGCTGTGGTGGGGATCCGCAGGAGATGCTCCGGCGGACAGGGAAGAACGAGGGGGCGGCGAGGTCCAGGCGGAACCGGGGAGGCTCCGGCGACGACGGGTCTAGGGAACGGCGCGACAAAGAGCTTGCCGAGGCACGGCCCACGCTGGCGGCGAAGGGCGGGGCGTTGCAACAAGGTAGCGCGGCCGGCGTCCGGGCCAAACGGCGGCGCTCGGGGTTCGGCCGAAGAAGAGAGAGAGGAAGGAGATAGGAAGGTGCGGTCGCTAGCGGCGGGGTTGGGTCGGGGAGATAGAGAGGGTTGGCGTGCGGAGATTGTGGGCGATAGGATCCAAGGCAGGAGCATTGTCGGTGGGTGGGCTCGGGCGCGAGGAGCAGGCGTCGTGGGCATCTCGCCTCGCATGGGGTGAGTGCGGGATCGAGCGTCGAGGGTGGGTGGTTGACCGAGCGTGTCGCGCTGCAGCACGTAGGGCCAGGCGCTGGGTCGGCTCACGCGTCGACCGTGTGCGGGATGGGGCGGTTGCGGCTGCACGCGTGTTGCGTCGGGTAGTGGGTAGGTGGCTGCTGCACGGGGTGAGGTGGGGCCAGGCGGGGACCAGGTGGGTGTGGGGGTGAGTGGGTGTGCGCGGTGTGGATTAGGTGGAGGCGCGCCTCGCGTGCAGCGTGGGGCAAGCCGGTAGGAGGTGGGTACAGGAGGGAGCTAGTGAGGGGATAAGGCAGGTGAGGGACAGGTCTATGCGGGTGGGGCCCGCTGGCCGGGATGGGGTGAGGGAGAGAGGGTGTGGCGGGTGGCTTAGGTTGGGGACATAAGGTGGAGCGGAAGGCACGGGATTGGGTGTGAGGTGGCTGGCGGCTGGCTGGGGGTGTGTGGTGTGGGGTAGGTTAGCTAGTAGGATTAGGGTTGGGTTTAGACAGATAGGGTTAGGTTAGGTAGATTTAGATTTAGGGTTTTGGAGGTGGCCGACCGGGCTTTCAGGCCTGGCGGGCTGCCTTCTAAAAATAATATAAATATTTTATTTGTTTAAAACGGGGCTTTTGAAATCCGTTTGTAGATGAAACAAAATAATCTCGACAAGCCCGGGTTTTGTATTTGAATAAAGATGGGGCTTATTTAGAAAAACAAAATAGGTTTTCGAAAATAGTTTTTAAACAAACCATGCAGGATGATGACGATGCTCAAATGCAATGTGGCATGATGACATGAGCATGCGGTCATGATCATGCAATGCACAAAAACAGAGTTATTTTCTAGTAGTGGTTTTAGCGGGATGCCACAATTCGACACCACTAACAAGGGATCTCGCCCTCGAGATCCGCCTCATGGTACCGGGAAGAAGGCTAACGATCAGAATCTTCTCGCTTCGTGTAGATCCTTGCGACACCACTAACAAAAGGTCATTGTCTGTGATCATCGAGAGAACACTCCGGGAACAAAGGGCGAAGGTAGAGGTATCAACAAATAAAGCCACCTCTAGCTTCCGTGGACGGAGTAAAATTGCGGGATCCACCGATTCAATGTACAAGAGCGAATGATAAGAGTAGTCGGATGGTGATCAGTCCATCGCGCACCCAAAGCATTACTCTGCACACGAATCGGAGAATTATGCAACCAACTCTCGGAATCAGACTGAAGATCTCGACAAGCGAGGCTCGGAAGAAAAAGAGTGATGCAGACTCTACATCGGACCTGGCGTAGATGATGTCGTCGCGTTGAACACACCGAAAGGCACAAGGAGGAACAAAGACAAGTCCAACAGATGAAGGATTCCTCAGATAGCACGAAGACCGGATGTAGAAGCACCGTTACCAAAAGAGGAAGCGAAACCCTGAAGGTGCGACGGAAACCCAACCACGAGAAATCCTGGTCTCGAAGAAAAGATAAGAGAGAAGATTCAAAACACATAGAGGTAAGAGGAGAACAACAGAGGGGTAAGGAGTAAAATCAGACCTAATCGAATCTATTCAACCGATTTTGCAAAAATAGTTTGACACTCTACTTCGGCCGTTAGCTAGGTTATCCTATAGGCTGGACAAGTGGGGTATCGTAACTGCTGAGCTCTGATACCACTCTGTAACACCCTCAAATCGGCCCTATGCAAGTTTTAGCGATTCCCGCCAAACCCGCATAGAAACGATTCAAGGACGCCCACCAGGCACTTGCGTGTGGGTGGAGAACGAAGTAATACCATTAGACATTAGTCCACGATGGAACCCACAGAACATATATATATATATATATATATATATATATATATATATATATATATAACAACGACTCCATGAGTCAAGAATACAGATATAATATACAAAGATCCAAATCACCTTGAAAACGATAGAGCGTCCGACTACGGACAAGATGCAAATGGGGCTAAGAGCCCTGAAGAATAACCAATGGCGTCCATAACCCTGCCCAGGCCAAGCTGGAAGGGTAACCCTGCTAACGACGTCGATCTCAAACCTGCTAAAACAAAAGGGGGTGCCGACAAAGGGCAAAAGAAAAAGAGGAGCGTCAGTACTGAGGCCAGTACACGATGAGGCTAGAATTCGGTGGCTCTCGCCTACATAGGTATGGTGTACTGAAGCGGCAGCGCAGCAGCACTAAACAACCTATAGAGACTCGGTAAAACTGGCGGCTATTAGAGAGGGATAAGAAAGACCTATTCGGATCCAATACTAACACCAAACATACCCATCCTGGTATTTCCCCCTCGAGACCAAACGAGGAAGTCGGACCAAGGAACTCACACAGTTGGAAATTTTACTCATTCCGTTATAGTTGCAACACTTACTAATCAGATATAGATTGCATGAGTCATCCTGAAGCATAAGTAGTGGGCAGTTTTAATTAACCATTCCGTGGTAGTTGGAACATTTACTAGTCAGATATAATTGTCCTGAGGAATCCCAAAACCCAGCAGTTCTTGGCAGTTTTATCACATTCCATTGGAGTTGCAATACTTACTAGGCAGGTACAGCATGTCACAAAACAACCCCAGATCCACCAGCTGTTGGCATTTTAATATCCATTCTGTGATAGTTGAATCTGATTACTAGTCATATATTAAGTCAAGTTTATAGCACTACTTTAGTTATGCTTGTATATGATCGAGATACTATGCTCCAAGTCGTCCATAACCGCGGACACGGCTTTCAGAAAGATTTACCCTGCAGGGGTGCACAAATAGCAACACACACACGATCAACCTCGGAAAAACCAACTCAAAACCCAACGAGGCTTTCACGACAAAGCAATCACAGGATCCATAAATTATTTCAGGGGGCCACCCCATTAAGCTACCCGCAACGAAGTTGGCCGGCTCCGAGACGGACCCAAGGTTTGTGTGGACGGCTGTAAACGACTGGGAACCCGAAAGTGTGACTGGGCTTGTCGATACAGCGAAAACGTGTAACGATCCTAAACAGTACAGGTGCTCCACGCACAATCGTAAATAAAGCGGTAAAGCATGGCATAAGTACAGGATAGTAATAAAGCCCCAAACTAGTTTGTGGCCCCAAGAAATAAGAAATGAATCAAGCTCTGGCTAAGGGGATTCATGGTCCCATATGCAGATAGTGCGATAGTCAAGGAACAGGTATCAAGTACTCAGGGTCCTACGGGACACAAGTGAGCATGGAAGAACCAAATAACATCTATTGCCCACTGATGCCTCTGGATTAGTTATATCTAGCAAGTTAATAGTTGTAATTAAAGACATGATCATCTCCACCATAAACATCTGCCAGCATTCCAACAACTGTGGTACTCGACAACACGAGACCGCACCTGAGCAAGCAACTACGACTCGCAAGGCCAGCTACCTACAAAACAATAGGTATTAGTAGGTGTCCATGGCAATATAGAGGCTACACGGGATATAACTAGTGCAAGGAAACTAAAGCATCACGACACGGATAGCTATAAATCAACATGATGGAATAAAGACTATAACTACAAAATAGGTAGAAGGGGGAGAGATGCTCGCCTGGGAAACACTGCCGAAGGTTCATATCCGGAGAACTTGTCGATACTCGCATCAACTCATCGGCCTAATCCGTGAAGAAGCAAACACTAGAAGAAACACTGGATGCAATATTTAATACTACGGCAGAAGATCCGGCATGCTTATGATATGATGCATATGTTGTGCAATTAGGCAATATTAAGTGGAACCGGGGTCCCAATAATTAATTACATGGTTCAAGTTATTTAGAAACCCCGCAATTTAAATGTTGTCTTAACAAGGCAAAACATAGCATTGATTCGCTACACAAATTTAAATGGAGCCAATATAAGACTAGAAAAGCCCTCATATAGACTCCATATTTAATTATGAGTGAATCAGCCTAATGCCCCTAACCCAATGAATATGTATGCGATCATGAATGATTTAATGCAACAAGTTGGAATCATATATTATAAAAATAGGAGAATGGATCAGGGTCACACATTAGGGGGTTCAGATCCGAGGGTCTCGAGGTTCGACGGGGATCGGTCTTCAGATCTTCAGGATCAGGGCTTGGTGGTTCCAGCTTCGAGTGTCCGTGGAGAACTTGGTTCGGCATAGGTGGTCGAGGGTGAACTTGTTTGGTGCCGGTAGATCTTGGGGTCCCTCTTTGGCTCCACAGAGAACTAGACATCAGGTTTGCTCATGTGACGATCCTTTGCGACACATGTTCCTAGGGTGAACCGACCATCCTTGTAGTGACTGCACTGTCACCATCAAACCATACAAATACATCAATCAGGGCAGCGTCAGGTGAAGCAACAGGAACCACAAGCATAAACACGCCAGCCCCATACCGTAAACACTAGCAGAGAGACACAAATGAAGAGAGGCCCATGACTAGACGATGCGGCGAGTTTGGTGACGGTATGTGGGAAGCTGTGCTGGCAGGGGCGCGCGGGCAACATGGCAGAGGCGGCGACGCGACGCGGGTGACCGGTTCAATGACAACAGAGGGCTGAAGCTGGGGCACAGGGCGTCCTGGAGACGAGGTGGAGCACAGCCAGGGGTGCTGCAGGGAGATGGCCGAGGGGGAGCGGAGCTTGCGGCGGCGAGGCAGGGAGCACGGCCGGAGATCGAGGAAGAACGGCCGTGTCATGGTGAGGTCGCAGGGAAGGGCGCAGAGGAAGGTGAACAGAGGGGTGCCGGTGCAGGAGCCTAGCGGGAGGTCGACACCGAGGGCTCGGCGGCCGGGCTCGTCCGAGATGGGCGACGAGGAGCGGTCGGGGCGGCAGAGGACGGCGGTTCAACAAGGAGGGGCACGGTCTCCGCGGGTGTAGGCGGCAGTGGGGATCCGCAGGAGAGGCTCCGGCGGTCGGGGAAGAACGAGGGGGCGACGAGGTGCAGGCGGAACCGGGGAGGCTCCGGCAATGACGGGGTCCAGGGAATGGCGCGTCGAAGAGCTTGCCGAGGCACGGCCCACGCTGGCGGCGGAGGGCAGGGCGTCGTAACAAGGTAGCGCGGCCGGCGTCCGGGCCAAACGGTGGCGCTCGGCGTTCGGCCGAAGAAGAGCGAGAGGAAGGAGATAGGAAGGTTCGCTAGCGGCGGGGTTGGGTCGGGGAGATAGAGAGGGTTGGCATGCGGAGATTGCGGGCGATAGGATCCAAGGCAGGAGCATTATCGGTGGGTGGGGTCGGGCGCGAGGAGCAGGCATCGTGGGCATCTCGCCTCGCACGGGGTGAGTGCGGGATCGAGCGTCAAGGGTGGGCGTTTGACCGGGCGTGTCGCGCTACAGCGCGCAGGTCCAGGCGCTGGGTCGGCTCAATCGTCGACCGCGTGCGGGATGGGGCGGTTGCGGCTGCGCGCGCGTTGCGTCTGGTAGTGGGTAGGTGGCTGCTGCACGGGGTGAGGTGGGGCCAGACGGGGACCAGGTTGGTGTGGGGGCAAGTGCGTGTGCACGGTGTGGATCAGGTGGAGGCGCTCCTCGCGTGCCGCGTGGGGCAAGCCGGTAGGAGGTGGGGACAGGAGGGAGCTGGTGAGGGGATAAGGCAAGTGAGGGACAGGTCTATGCGGGTGGGGCCCGCTGGCCGAGATGGGGTGAGGGAGAGAGGGTGTGGCGGCTGGCTTAGGTTGGGGACATAAGGTGGAGCGGAAGGCACGGGATTGGGTGTGAGGTGGCTGGCGGCTGGCTGGGGGTGTGTGGTGTGGGGTAGGTTAGCTAGTAGGATTAGGGTTGGGTTTAGACAGATAGGGTTAGGTTAGGTAGATTTAGATTTAGGGTTTTGGAGGTGGCCGACCGGGCTTTCAGGCCTAGCGGGCTGCCTTCTAAAAATAATATAAATATTTTATTTGTTTAAAACGGGGCTTTTGAAATCCGTTTGTAGATGAAACAAAATAATCTCGACAAGCCCGGGTTTTGTATTTGAATAAAGATGGGGCTTATTTAGAAAAACAAAATAGGTTTTCGAAAATAGTTTTTAAACAAACCATGCAGGATGATGACGATGCTCAAATGCAATGTGGCATGATGACATGAGCATGCGGTCATGATCATGCAATGCACAAAAACAGAGTGATTTTCTAGTAGTGGTTTTAGCGGGATGCCACAATTCGACACCACTAACAAGGGATCTCGCCCTCGAGATCCGCCTCATGGTACCGGGAAGAAGGCTAACGATCAGAATCTTCTCGCTTCGTGTAGATCCTTGCGACACCACTAACAAAAGGTCATTGTCTGTGATCATCGAGAGAACACTCCGGGAACAAAGGGCGAAGGTAGAGGTATCAACAAATAAAGCCACCTCTAGCTTCCGTGGACGGAGTAAAATTGCTGGATCCACCGATTCAGCCCATTTCTTAGACGCGACCGGGACCGGCTCACCCGTGGCGAGAGGACGATCTTCATGGATCTTCCCACCCGGGTTAGCTGAAGCCGGAAAGGCATAAGAAATGGGTACATCATCAAATGCCTCCATCACCTCAATGTCGGAATCATCTTCATCATCTGGCCAATCTCTTAAGGAAGAGAAGTTACTAGTGGGTCGCTTGGTTGCGTCGGTGAGCGGCAGGAACATCTCCTGATCTGGCTCCTCCTCGTCCGAGACAAGTCGATCCCTCGCCCATTTGAGCGAAGGCTCGGTGCCATCCTCGAGGGTTTGCTGAAGAAATAGCGAAGAAGTAAATACAAAAGGATCGGATAAACAACATAATCTGACATAGAAAATAACTCGGAAAAAGATTGAATCACGAGATTTACCGTAGGAGGAGGCTTGTCTCGGCAATAATGCTCCAATCCCCACTCCCAATCAGCGGAGAACTCCTTGTCAGTTGTAAAAAGAGCCTTGACCCGGTGGAATATCTTTGTGTTGTTCAGCTAAAAGGAAGAAGTCCGGTTGGGGTCAAGTCGCCAGCTCATGTGGCAAAGCTTATGTGTGCGCTTCTGGAGAGGGGAGATCCGGCTGCGGACGAAAGTGATCATCGCATCCTCGTTGCGTAGCCCCAAATCCTTCAGCTCCTGGAACCGCTTGTTGACTTGATTCACCAAGGCAGTGGGTTTCTTGGAGACCCGATCCCACAAATCCAGGTTAGGAGGACCCGGAGCATAGGGGAGCAGCCGGATTAGATCTTCATCCGTGCCATTTCTGACATAGAAGAAGGTTCTGGCCTAGCCCTTGCACGAATCAAGCCCTGTGACCCGAGGAAAGACAGATTGTTTCTGAGGAGAGATAGAGGCAGCCCCGAACTGAGTCAGATGCTTGTTCTCCGAGTCAAGCCGTTTATTCGGAATCACGTTCCTTCGTAGACCGAAGAAACAGATCCAGAACTCTTTAGTGGGCCATAATCCGACATACCCCTCTATGGTGGAAACGAATGAAGAAAGGGACGTAATGGCGTTCGCCGGAAGATGGTGGGGTTGGAGTTTGTAGGTACTAAGGAAATCATGGAAGAAATCGCTAACGGGAAGGCCGAAGCCGTGCTAGAAATGGGAGAGGAACACAACGAACTCACCCGGTTTGAGTGAGGGAGCGAGCTCCTGGGCGGCGATGCGGGCAATCATACCCTCGGGGATGCGGTAAAGCCAATCCAGGTCTTCCTGAATCACCCAGGAACCAGCCTAGGCGCCGCGCTCCGTGTTGTCCCCTCCCTCCTCCATCTCTGCTTCAGCGATGGTGAGCTCTTCTTCAGTCATGTCCAAATCGCTGTCCTCACCGGCCCTATCGGAGGTGAGGGCAGTGCCTTAGACTGGCGCGGACCAGTGGTAGTGGAGCTGCATGGGAGCGGCAGCGAGAGAGGTGCGAAAAAGCACGGTGCTGCGGCGGCGCTGTCCCTAGGAGGAAGAAGAAGAAGAAGAGGCAAAGGGGCGCGAGAAGGGGAAAAAGAGCAAGGGGCGTGCCCCTCCCCTATTTAACCACGCCCCAGCGAGGGTAGTGGGATCATGCGGTGCTCCAGGGCCACACGGTGTAGCCGTGTATTATCCGGATCAGCCAATCAGAGGCGAGCCACAGGAAGGGCCACAGGGCACAGGGGATCCCATGACGCGACGGCGTGAGACGGTTAACAAGGAGACAGACGCGATGTGACATGTGCAACAGTAACACCTGACATTAACTGCGGCAGTAACTAGCGCATGCCCTTAAAATGAGGCAAATAAATGATTACCCTCCACGTGGGACGTGGGGAAGCGTATGAGAGAAGGAAGGATAACCCGGATAACCAAAGGGTGACCCAGCCAGCGAGTGAAAACTCGGAGTGTGCCAAGGGAAAATTAGCCTGTGGAATCCGAACTATAGGATAACTCGGCAAAAGGAGCAAACGGTTCGAAAAATTGAACCTGCCGTGGCCTTAGCAGCAGAAGCTGCCAAGACCGCACCAGCTTCGGGGACTAATGTTGGGGGGATACCCCCGGGTAGGGTCACGCCGGGGTATAAAGGCCGGGTAAGCCGAGGTATGGCAAGGTCAAAGCAGGTGCTGGCCGAGTCACCTCAAGGCAGGCCGAATCACGGAGTAACCCGGACCGCGGGATGTCCGCCTAACTGAGTCCCGACCGACATATGTCGTATGCTGGGACTATTTATGTAACTTGTATGCAGGTACCGGTGTGGCCATATTAACCAGGCATGGTCCGGATTATATCAGGCTTGCAAGAGAAGGAAGGTATCTCGCTGGTCAAAAGGAGGTCTCTGTACGCTGGAGCATGAGCGAAGCGGGCAGAGGCTAGGACCACCGAGGCATGGCCGACAAGGGTGACGCGCCCTGTGTCGGATGACGATGGCGCCGCAGAGGCTTACGTAGCCTCTGCATGGCTTACGATGGCGAAAAGTGATCCGGTCGGTTTGCTATTTTGGGAAGAGGCATATTCCCCGGAATATGCCTCCACGTATGCCTTAATTGGAGACCTTGCCACCCCTATATAAGGAGGGCTAGGGCATCTATAGAAGGGGTTGGATGATCTCTAGTTGGTTCCTGAGAGCTAGCTAGTGGTGAGAGTAAGAGAGTTCCTTCTTCCTCCTCTCCCCGATACAGCTCAGGGAGCACTTGTAAGCCTTGGAGACCTATTGAATACAAAGCACCTGTGTGTGGAATCACCACACTATCCCTCCCTGGATTCCTCTAGTGCATATTGTCCCCACCTTTAGCCTATCCATGGCATCTGCCATGACACCACCACGACAAACGGGGTACAAAGTACTAGTGCAATGTTGAAAGCGTTCCCCATGATACATGGTTCTGCTAATTTCAAATTATAAAGCGCAAGCATATGCACAACAAAGATGGACCCAATGGTTCAAATTTATTAAATGCAAGAAAAGTAAAGTGTGCCATCAAGTTCGTGAGAGCTTTAATCACTAATTTTCACATAACCAGTTTAATTTGGAAGGTAGATAAAAACATGAATATACTTAGAATAGCAAATGCTAATAGGTAGGTTTGGTGGACTCTTTGGTATAACTTGGTTTAAGGAGTTGGATGCATGAGTGGAATTCACACTTCGTTACAGAGGCTAGCAAAAGACTGGTAGCGACAAACTAAGAGAGCAATAATGGCCATAATCATGTAGAGCGACAAAACATCATTTATCAAAGCATAACGTGATATTACAAGTTGAAAACTAAAGGATCATCAAGGCTATGGTGACTTGGGATAGTCATAACATGGTGTGAGCATGTGCCAAGTCAACCCAAATAAAGCATCAAAGGAGAATACCACAATACTATGCTTTAATATGCTAAAACAACGCATAATTCTTCCAACTCACATTAAGAAATCTCAATTGTTTATAACATGTCATGCTACAGCAAAGAATACTAAGTATAAAGCCAAAACAATATCAAGCATGGCATGACAAAGCATAGGCCACAGTCAAAAACAAGCTCTCTTTACCACTTAAGCATGAACTTTCCTACCCTTTTCCAATCCAAACCAAACTATTTGAAAACCAATGTATGAAAGAGGGGGCCCAACCAATTTATTCAGCAAACTAAGAAAACCAAGCAAACTAAAAACCAAAATGAAAACGAAAAATAAGACGCTCCAAGAACAACACAACTATGCATGAAACAATAAAAATGAAGCGTTTAGAAGAAACCTGGGATTTTTATTGATGAAGAAGGGGATGCCTTGGGCATCCCCAAGCTTTGACGCTTGTACTTCTTGGATATTTCTTGGGGTGACACGCGTGGAATCCCCAAGCTTGAGCTTTAGTCCATCCTTCATCTCATTACTCATTCCTTCCATACACCTGAAATTTTTCCTTCATACAAAACTTCACATAATCTTTATTAGCAAAACATTAGTGCACTCAAGATAATAAGTCTTTGGGTTCAGTTTCAACACCAATAAAACTTCCATTAAAACACAAGCTACTGTAGAACTTCCCTCAAAAAGCTCAATTCCCCAAAAGAACTAAAAAAGGAACCAACAAGAAGCGAATGCAAATAATGGCAGAAATCTATCAAAACAGACAAGCAGGTAAAGACGAATTTTTTCGAAGACCTTCTGTTTCTCAAATCAAAAGGTTTTGAACTAACGAAAGTTATATAACAACCTAGGCAGAAGCACAAAAATTCACGTCTCAAAAGGACGTACAGAGATTTTACACGAATTTTTACGGTGAAGCATAGAAATCTGTTTCGAGACAGAAACTTTCCGAATCATTACTTCTCTGTTATTAGAGGTTACTCTTGGCACAAAAAGCAAATAAAAAGTATAAGGAGAGGTTATTACAGAGGTAATAACTACCAATACTCATCTAAAACTTTTGGATGATCTCCCAATAAGTACTTTTCTTTAACGCCTTTAAGTTAGGCATAAGAAGTAAGAAAAAGAATCAAGAATTCTCCAATGAAGAAGCATTAAAACCAAATTTCTTGCCCTTACCTTTCTTACTTTTATTCTTAACCTTGGGGAACATATGATTGTTTGGTGGGGAAGCAAAGTGCATGGTGCCCTTTCCCACATCTATGATTGCTCCAAGGAGCTTCAATAGAGATCTTCCAAGTGTAATTTGTCCTTTTCCTGCATATTCAATGACAAGATAATCAGTAGAAACCATTTTCCCTAGGATCTTTGTAAACACTCCTTCAGCTATTCCAATAAGTATTATTGTGGCATTATTAGCAAGAAATATTTCTTTTCCTCCTTCAGAAAGCCCGCAAAGATTCAGAGATTCATAGATATCTTTGGGCATAAGACAAAATTCAGACATGATGTCACAGTGAGCTTCAAAAGTTTAATTATTTATATCAATCTTTACTGTGCGGAGCCACTTTGATGGTTTAGAATTTATTGGAACATAATCATGATGCTCTCTAAGCGTGTCATAGCAATCCTTTAAACTAGTTGTGCGGGTCTCAAGAGTGTTCAATCTAGCAAATATGTTCACAAAAGAAGAATCAGATTTGCTAGGCAAGTTGTAAGTAAATATCAACTTCTTTATAGCATTAAGAGCATCATCCTCATTACATTGGAGGAAATTTCCTCCCACAGCAGCATCCAAAGCATATCTATAGCAAATAGCAATTCCAAGGTAAAAACTGCTAAGAACAAGCTTTGAGTCATTTTAGGTTCAGTTTTTTCATGTAGATCAGAGATTCTAGACCAAGCTTCTTTGAAACTCTCTTCAATTCCTTGTTTAAAAGTGAAAATCATTTCCTCAGGTGACATAGTGATTGGAGCAATGCTAGACATAATGGCAACTTAAGATAGGAACTATTTTTTGTGTGTTTTTAATAAAGAAAGCAAACTAGTAAAACTAATTTTTCTATGTTTTTGATAAAGAAACAAGCAAACAAAACAAAAGTAAACTAAGCATAACAAAAATAACAAAGTAAAGAGATTGGTTATGAGGGACTCCCCTTGTGAAGATGTCCTTGACTCCCCAGCAACGGCGCCAGAAAAAGAGCTTGATGGCCCAAAATATATCGAGCTCATTGGGGAACCCCAAGAGGAAGGTATGATGAGCACATCAGCAAGTTTTCCCTCAGTTATGAAACCAAGGTTATCAATCCAGTAGGAGAAAGGAAACACCCCAAAGGTGTAGCTAGCTAAACTTTGGCAGGGCGCACTACCGGTGCCAGCAGCAACATGGAGACCTGCACAACACAACCACAAAACTCTGCCCCGAACTTGTGATGAGGTTGTCAATCTCACCGGTTTTGCTGAAAACAAAGGATTAAACGTATCGAGTGGAAGAAAGTAATAGTTTGCATAAAGTAAACACAAAGTAGTAAATAGTTGATTGTAGATTGAAGGTAAAAGAAAGGATCGGGATCCATAGTTCACTATGACTAACATCGAGAAAGAAATATGGATATACTACTCATCTTGACTCCTTTGAGACTTGATTGGGCATTACAACATTATACATAGACCGCCATCCAACTGCATCTATGACTAATAATCCACCTTCTGGTTATCATCCGAACCCCCTCCAGTATTAAGTTGCAAGCAACAGATAATTGCATTATGAATTGCGTGTAAAGTAAACAATATGATTTTTCTATGAACAAAGGATTGTTGTTTTCTCCCTAGTAGCAACAACACATCTAGTACCTTAGAGATTGCTGTCACTTCCCCAGCTTACTAGAGGCATGAACCCACTATTGAGCATAAATACTAACTCTTAGAGTTGCTAGCATCTACTTGGCCAAGATAGCTACTAACAACGGAAAGCATGAAGGTCACAAATAACAAAGACATGATAGAATCAATAGTCAATCTGAAATAGCATCTCAATATCCATCGGATCCCCGCAAACACAACATGTAGGATTACAAATAGATGATCTTGATCATGAATGGAGCTCACAAGATCTAAACGTGATAGCACAAAGGAGTTGAACCAACCATCTAGCTAGTACATGGACCCGTACTCCAGAGATGAACTACTCACGCATCACACCGGAGGCTTGCATGATGATGAAGAAGGCCTCCAGGGTGAATTCCCCTCTCGAGTAGGGTGCCAGGAAGAGCTTCAGATCCCTCCTGATCTAGGGATGGAGATGATGGTGGCTACAGACTCTTTCATGGAATTTTTGATCGGGTACTTAGGGTTTCTGTATCGGAGGTACCTTATAGTCGGAAGGGGAGGCCGAGGGGGTGCATGGGCAGGCCACACCACCCCCTGGCGCGGCTAGGCCTGGCTCGCGTGGCCAGGTGTTGTGTCCGCCCTCTGGCCCCTCTCCGTCTCGTATTCTGGCTCCGTGTGTCCCTCGGTGAAAAAACAGCAGAAAACAGGCAGCTGGCACTTTGGCTCTTTGTTAATAGGTTACTCCAATAAAGTGTATAGAAAGTACTCCAAAGTTGGAACAAAACATAAGAAAGTAGATAAAACCAAGCATGGAACATGAAAAATTATGGATACGTTAGCAATGTATCATATGGCCACTCCAACTGTCCATGACCGCGGACGCGGCTATTCGAATAGTTTGACACTCTGCAGAGGTGGTACACTTTCACCACAAAATTCGATACATCCGTCAGGGATAACCCTGAATCATCATACTTAATTTGTGGATAATCAATCATAACCTTTCAATTACACACTCTAGTATAGGCACCTCCCCTATGAGCTTGGCCTCCCAGCCATGGCCATCTGCTATCCTAGGCACTGCATAGGTGGACAATTCACACTCACGAGGTAGCCTCAGCTCAAATCTCTTCCACGAGGGAACCCATACTAGCGCATATAAACTTCCGGCTAAGCCCTACCCAATTCGGGTATTGTGGTTGTATGGTAAAATTGGAATGGTATCGCATCCGAACCCAACAATCAGTTTTTGTAAAGGGCTAAGGCTCATGCCTCAACATTTTCATCATCAAATCCCTTTGTGTCCATAACACATGTCAAAACATTTCAATAGAATGAATCATCATTACAAGGTTTTCATAACCATTTTCACCAAGTACTCCCATCTAAAGTGATCAACTTTTATGCTTGGCACTAGCCACTAAGGTTAAGAGTGTTCACTAATGAGGGGTGCTAATCTTCAATCTCATGCCATAAAATGACATCTAAATATAACTAGTTAGGCCTAGTTTTATACTCTTTATGCTATCTATACTATTTTTCCACTACTCACAAAGCACTAACTAAAAGTAAAGAACTTTGGTAAAGTAAAAGAATAAAGCTTGCAAGTAAAACTTGGGATTGTATAATCAAAGTTGTATAACCAAAGCATGCCTAATGCATCTTTCTTAGGTTATCTTGCAATTAGTGATGGATTGCATAGGTATAATACTTGCAAGTGTTAGCTTGCATGGTTCTATCTTGCAAGTAGTGATGGCTTGCCTTGAGTAGAGCAGTGGTTGAAGTTTTCTTCTTCTTCTTGGTAGTACTCCTCCTCCTCGTATCCCGGGTCATTATTATCGTCTATAAATGAATACGGGGTACACAATCACCAAACAATACTTAACTAATTCTATTTAGCACACTAAGGCTCACACTTGATGATCTAGCATCATCACAGTCATCACATGAATTAAAGGCTTAATCTTATTTATCTTATTTTAGAAAAGTAATTTCTACTCATTGAAATTAATTAAGATTTAATATTCTCCAATTAAAATATGGGATCATGTTGACACATGTCATCACCACATATTCTAATACAAGGGAATGTGATTTTAAGTGTTGATCATTTTTAATAAAGTTTAAGATTATCATTTAATAGAATTAAAGTGACTAGAAATGCCTATATAGCATTATTTTGGTACTAGTCCAAAGTCACTCATGCAAACCTAAATATTTTTACATATTCATATAGATCTTATCAAATGTGATTTTGAGAGTTGGAATCAACTCAAAAGAATTTATGGTTGATTTTTTAAAAATGTTTGAAGTTGAAAAGTCTCTATCTTGTTATTTTTGGTATATGTGATCTCTAACTCCAAATGATTTAAATCCAACAGGCTTGGATAGATAATTTAATTACATTTCTATAAAAATTGGAATCATGCAATTTGGTTCAGTGAATCTCTCTAAATTCATTTTTGAATCTACTAACAAAATGTGGTTTTAACTAAATTGGAAAATACTAATTAGAATTTCCAGGCCTGCGCGGGAAACTAAAAGGGCCAGCCCAATCTTCACAGCACAGTGCAGCGGGGTGCTAACAGGGGGGTCCACTAGTCAGTGACTTAAACTAACCGAAACGGTATCTGTGAATCTAGGCCCTTTGATTAAAAGACGATCCAATGGATGTGATTCATCATCTCCAACGAACAGCTCTGGCGAGGAATTAAACCTAACACGGCGGTGGGGGTCTGGCGAGGCTCACCTGGGCTCCATCTATGTTCGGCGATGGGGGCGAACGATGTGGTTGACAAAAGCGGTTCGAACGGTGGTCACGACAGCTCCTGGGGTGGCTCCAATCGACGATGACCTTCTCCTCCTGCAGCAGCGGGCTCCGATGAAATTCTGGCGAAGCAAAGCTTGCCTTACTCCGGGGATGGGTGAGGGAGTGTCTGTGAGGAGTGGGAAGGGTGTTGGTGTGGAGAATGGAGGCAGATGGGATCTCTATTTATACACCAACGAGGTGACATTGCGGCATGGGCTCGGGCTCGTCGGTGACGACGATACAGGCAGCAAGCGGCGCGGCTGAGGGTAGGGGGTGGTGCGTTGTTCCCTGGCGATCATCACTGGCATAATGGCGCGGCACGGGGCGGTCTAGATTGGTCGGGCGCGTGCGATGCTCTGCGCGGGAGCGGTGGTGTTTGCGACGGTGCACGGGTGCTACGAGTCGCGCGGCGGTGGACGGGGGTGTCTGGGAGGTTGTGGTGATCATGGCGAGTGGGTGCGTGCGCGGGGAGAGCGAGGCGCGGTCTGTGCGAGCCGGTCGGGTGCGGCGCTCTGGTGCGTTCTCGACACGGCACAGAGATGATGGGTGGTCCAGGGCTAGGCTGTGGTCATGGCTTGCACAGGGGGTGGCGGTGGACGGTGGCGTGTCTGGTGCGCATCATGGGCGAGGGCGGCATGGTCTCTAGCGCTATGTCCACGGTCGGCCGGCGATGACCATTTTCGGGCGACGCTTCACTAGAGCAACGGCTAAGGGGGAGCTGGTCTGGTGCTGGCTAGACACTAGGGGAGACAAGGGAGTGAAGAGGGGACAGTGGGGTGGATGATCACTGCTCCAAAATAGTGAAGTTAGGCAGTGCTTAATTGGGGTAAGCAAGGTGTTTGAGTAAATGGCCGCAAGAACTTTAGTTTGAAATTTTCAAATGAAATTTGGTGAGTGATTTGATCTTAAGCTTGAGTGTCTAAGGTTGCTTGGAAAAGTCAAGTGGAATTGGTTTGAGTGGGTTTTGAAAAAGTGTGATCTTACCATATGAACTAGATCCAAATTTGAACTGTCCTTTAAACAAATTTGAAAATAGTTTCTGTGGGTTTGTAAAGTGGGCCTTGGTTCACTTTTACTTTGTCTAGCAAGGGGTGAAAAGAAGTGGAATTGTTTCTGTTAGAAATCTTCTTCTAGGAACTCTCAAAGTGGCATAGTGGTTAACTTTGGTCAAAATGACCATTTGCTTAATTAATTCATATTTGATTTCTTTTGATTTTGTTTGTAATTGGCCTAGATGATGTATCATTCATCTTTAAACCATTTCTCATCATTTGTAGCAATCAAACATGGCAAATTCAATCACTTCGACACTAATGCAAAACACACATGCATTCATATTTAGTTTTGGAATAAAAGTTTTTTGTTAACCGTAAACTTGGGTGATTAGAACTTGATAATCTTGATTAGGTTTTTTGGGGTGTTACAAACCTTCCCTCCTTAAACAAAATCTCTTCCCAAGATTTAAGAAAAACTAGGAACGAAAGAGATTTGGAAACTCAATACTAATGTAATCTTCTCGCTCCCAAGTAGCTTCTTCCTCGGTATGGTTGCTCCACTGGATCTTGAGAAACTTGATACTCCGGGTCCTGGTGGTTCTGAAGGCTTCTTCCAAAATACGAATGGGTACTTCACGATAAGTCAGATCCTTGTTGATATCTATGGCTCGGTGATCGATGTTCTTGAACACTTCGGTCTTCTTCGGAACATCTAGGCATTTGCGAAGTAACGAGATATGGAACACATCATGGATGGCTGACATCTCCTCTGGCAGTTCTACTTGATATGATACTTCTCCTCGGCGATTCAAAATCTTGGAGGATCCAATATATCTGGGGGCTAACTTTCCTTTCAATTGAAAACGTTGCATTCCCTTCAAGGGTGATACTTTGAGATACACAAATTCTCCAACATTGAAAGTCAGGTCTCGATGTCACTTGTCAGCATAACTCTTCTGACTGGATTGGGCGGTCTTGAGGTGCTCACGGCCTTTGTGAACCTTCTCTTCGGCTTCTCGTAGGATGTTGGGTCCAAAAATCTGACTCTCTCCTACTTGCGACCAATTCAAGGGGGTACGACACTTTCCTCCATACATAAATTCAAATGGGGCCATTTGCAAACTGGCTTGATAACTGTTGTTGTATGAGAATTCTGCAAAAGGAAGACAATGTTCCCACTATGATCCATACTCTAGCACACAAGCTCTCAACATATCTTCTAATATTTGGTTGACTCTTTCAGTTTGTCCATCTGTCTCTGGGTGATAAGTTGTGCTGAATTTTGCTTGGTTTCTAATCCTTCTTGGACTTTCTACCAAAATCTTGAGGTAAACTGGATTCCTCGATCCGACACTATGGTCTTAGGGGTGCCATGCAAACTGGCGATTCTAGCAATGTACAACTCTGCTAGCTTCAAACTCTGGTACGTAGTCTTGACAGGTATAAAATGGGCTAACTTGGACAGTCTATCAACTATGACCCAGATAGAGTCATTTCCCCTACTAGAAGTAGGCAAACCGGTGATAAAGTCCATTCCAACAGAATCCCATTTCCATTCCGGAATCTGCAATGGTTGCAAAAGTCCTAAAGGTCTCTGATGTTCCGCTTTGACTCGCTGACAGATATCACACTTGGCTAGGTAGCTTCCGATTTCTCTCTTCATCTTGTGCCACCAAAATTGCTCCTTCAGATCCCGATACATCTTTGTTCCTCTAGGGTGGATAGAATAAAGAGTATCATGCGCTTCTTGCATGATAACTCGCTTCATCTCGAAATTTGCTGGAACACAGATACGTCCTTTGTACCACAAAACACCTTCTTCATCTTCAGTGAATCCGGGTACCTTTCCTGTATCGATACGACATTTGATTATGTCGATACTTTCATTTCCTTTCTGCGCTTCCTTGATCTGACTGATCAAAGTGGGTTGAAGTTCTATGCTAGCCAAAAATCCTTTGATAACTAGCTCCGTTCTAAACTGCTCCAACTCTTCATGCAAACTTGGCCGAGCTTCTTTGATCATGGTGTTTAATCTACATGGCAATCTGCTAAGAGCGTCCGCTACCACATTGGCTTTGCCGGGGTGATAGTGAATGTTAAGGTCATAATCCTTGATTAACTCAATCCATATCCTTTGCCTCATATTCATCTCCTTCTGGGTGAAAATATACTTCCGGATCTTGTGATCCGAATAAATCTCACAGCAGTTACCCATTAGGTAATGACGCCATGTCTTCAATGCCAAAACTACGGCTGCTAGTTCAAGGTCATGGGTAGGGTAGTTTTGCTCATGTTGCTTTAGTTGTCAGGAAAAATATGCTATGACTTTGCCTTCTTGCATCAACACACATCCGAGACTAATCTTGGATGCATCACAATACACATCAAAAGCCTTCTTGATATTTGTCCGTCCATTCAAACTTCTTATCTTTCTTCAACAATTGGGTCATCGGTCTTGCAATGCTCGAAAATCCTTCAACAAACTTGCGGTAATATCCCGCTAATCCGAGGAATGCATGGACTTGGGTTTGAGTGGTCGGGGCTTTCCATTCTTCAACATCTTTGATCTTCGCGGGATCAACAGTGACTCCTCCTGCCGACACAATATGTCCTAGGAATCCTACTTCCTTCAACCAGAACTCATATTTCCTAAACTTGGCATACAACTGATGCTCTCTAAGGGTTTCAAGGATGGTTCTCAGGTGTAGCTCACGGTCTTCTTCTGACTTTGAATAGATCAGAATATCATCGATAAAAACAATGACAAACGTATCCAGGAAGTTCATAAAAATCTTATTCATGGGATTCATGAAATAAGCGGGGGTATTGGTTAATCCAAAAGACATGACTGTATACTCATACAATCCATATCTGGTGGTAAAGGTGGTCTTTGGAATATCCATTGCACGAATCTTGAGTTGATGATAACCAGTTCTAAGATCAATCTTAGAGAACACTCTGGCACCAGTCAACTGATCAAACATATCCTTTATCTTTGGTAGGGGTACTTCTTCTTGATGGGGACATCATTCAGCTTCCGGTAATCCGTGCACAAATGGTTATGTCCATCTTTCTTATCCACAAACAAAACAGGCGATCTCCATGGCGATATGCTTGGTTGAATCAAGCCTTTCTCTAGCATAGCATCAAGTTTCTTCTTCAGCTCCACTAATTCAGATGGGTTCATACTATAAGGTCTCTGAGCTATGGGTCTAGTTCCAGGAATTAGTTCAATAATGAACTCGATATCCCAATCTAGGGCATACCGGGCAGTTCATCTGGGAATACATCAGGGTATTCATAGACTACTCTGACTTGGTCTAGGGTTGGTTGGGCTAGACTCTTGTTGCATTTGAATTGATGGGGCAAGGTCTCAGATACATGCTCTACTGATACTCCAGATCTACTGATCATGGTTATGGATTTCTTGGCACACGCGATCAATCCTTTATGTTTCGACATCCAATCCATTCCTAGTACTACTTCCAAACCTTTGGTTCCAAGTACTATTAGATTGGCATAAAAATCTATTCCATGGATTCTGATAGGTACAGCCTTGCAAATTTTTCTAGCTTTGGTGGTTGAACCAGGTATTTGAACTATCATAACATGCTTCAATTTTTCTGGTTAAATCTCACTAGTGCATGCAAATTCTTCTGTAACAAATGAGTGTGATGCTCCGGAATCAAACAATAATCCTGCAAGTACTGAGTTAACAGAAAACATACCTAGCACGTCATCGAGCGCTTACTGAGCTTCTTCAACATTCATGTGGAACATACGACCGTTGCGGTTGAATGAGTTCCCTGGGGAAAATCTCCTTCCAGGCTAAACACGGTGTTGCTGCTGAGCGGGTGCATTCACATTGGTGGCTACTGCAAGCTTCTTGGGGCACTCATTGGAGTAGTGACCCTTGACTCCACATTCAAAGCAAGTAATCTGGGACTTGTCCTTTGCTGCAACAGGCATAGCATTGCTTCCAGTCCTTGGGGCAGTATTGTTGTTGTTGTTATTGGACTTGGGCGGTGCATGGTTGAAGTTGTTGGGGTTGCCGGGGTTGTTGTTGTGGTTTCCTCCAGTCTTCAGGTTTCCTCCGCTACGATTGGGGTAGCTTGGACGGGACATAGGGGGTCTGTTATTTCTTGGGGCATATCATGCAGACGGGTTGGGGTGATACTTCTAGGTATTGTGGGATCCAGTCTAGTGCATCATCTTGCGCTTGCGATTGTCATTGGCTTGGTTGATCTTCCCTTCCATCTGAATGGCGGAGTCTACTAGCTCTTCTAGATCTCCAAAACAAATGTTGACTAACACAGTCTGCATCTCATCATGCAATCCGTTCAGGAACCTTTCCTTCTTCTTGGCTTCAGTGTTAATCTCATTAGGGGCATATCTAGCTAGGGACAAAAATTTGTCACAGTACTCAACTACCATCATCCTTCCTTACTTCAGTTCTGTGAACTCATCTCTCATCCTGGTGACCAAACCTTGGGGCACATGGGTGCAGTTGAACTTGATCTTGAATGCTTCTCAAGTCATCATCTGACCGTCGTTCATGGTACGGGTGCAATTCCACCAGGCTCTTGCATCTCCTGCCAGATAATGGGTGGCAAACAGTACTTTCTCATTGGCTTCAACTCATGCGACCTCCAGATTGTTCTCCATGGTTTGCATCCAGTCATCAACATCTAAGGGATCCTCAGACTTATTAAAGATATGTGGGTTAGTATTCTGAAAGGTCTTAAGCTTGGATCCATGGTGATCTTGGTTTCAATGGCCTTGATTATTGTGGGCCATCTGAGCTATCTATTGAAGAGTGGCTAGGTTGGCTTGGCATTCGGCTCTACTAGCTTCACGGTCAGAAACTAGCATTTGCAGAATCTGCAGCATCGGGTCCTGTGATGAGCTGCTTCCTCCGGGATTTCCACGAGTCATCTGAAGATTTAGATAGATAATGAGATAAGTGGGAAATTTCTAAGGTTCATGGTTTTGTTTCAAAAGCTTTAAACTTTTATTTTGACTCAGGTTTTGCAAACTAACAACTTCTCCCCATTCATTCATTCAAGCACACAATACAAACACACACCACACACAAATAGAAAACATATGGTTTTAAGAACCATTCTGTGAAACTATGATACAGTGGGACCGGTACAACTCATTCCTATGATAGTGATCAAGTGCATCTAATCATCATCAATGAAGTCGGAATCATCATCATTAGTGTAGAAATCCATGGCATCATCCTCCAGGTAGTCATTGTCATCATTGAGGTAAGAGTCACCTTCCTCCTCCTCCTTTGCTTAAAGATGCACTTCCTTTTCATGGATGGTCTTCTCAAGAGCGGCCACCTTCTTGCGAAGATGATCGATGGTGTGATCCTTCTTTTCGTGTTGACGATGAAGTGATTGGCACTCCTTGGCAAGAATAGCAAGAGTCTGGTCCTTCTAGACGGCAATGGCAAGGTTGTGGTTGGCGTAGGCTCGGTGTCGTGGAAATGGCCACGGCAGTCGCTGCCACTGGAAGCGATTGAGTGTTTTGTGAGGAAGAGTTGGCGGCCATCTGCGGTGCGAGATGGGGGCTGCCATCTGCGGCCATCTGAGTGTTTTGTGAGGAAGTCATCTTGAGAGGGGTTTAGGGTTCCCCACCTCACTCTTCTTCCGTCGCTTCTGCGCGTATTACGCGATCAAGCCCTCAGATCTTGGTCCACACAGCATCAAGCAGCTAGCGATCTTTGTCGCCTTCTGCAAATTCTACCTTGGCTGCAGGCCATATTTCCTGCTATGGCTGGAGCTCTTCCACGGCCGCATCGGGCGCGAGGCGTCCAGCGGCTTGATGCTGGCCGTAGGCGGGGTCACCTTTCAACTAAAGCCAAAGGCCAACTTCGTCAAGCTCCTCTTGCCGAAGAAGGCCGCTAGCGAGTGGAAGAAGAGCTGGTTTTACATCAAGGAAGCCACTCCCTCCGGCGAGGTGTCTCTTCCCAAGTTCGTCGTCGAAAGGAGCGAGCCCCATCGGTTGGCCCCGAAGAAACTTCCCGAAGATCAACAGATGGCCGTCGTAGAAATGATGGATCAGATCCAGAAGCTGAAGGACCAGGGGTTGATTCTGATCAACCTCTACAACTGCTGGCTCAGGTGGCGCCTTGTTCCGCTGGCGGCTCGACCGCATTGGATGTACGAATACAGCGGGAAGCATGACCCATCTCGAACCAGCAAGGAGTCATGGGAGGCCGAGGACTACAAGGCCGCCCTAAAGAAGATCACCGACGCAGAGTTCACTGGCGCGGCGGTCGGGGTCGCCCCGTATACTCCTATGAAGAATGAAGCCCCCACAGTAAATCTTTCTTCCAATCGTTGCGTCCGTGTCTCAATTTCAGTCTTCTCGCTTGGTGTTTTTTGACTGGTGGTGGTTCTCAACTTTTTCAGGTATTGGAGGGCTGGCTCCCTCCGCTTGATGAGGAGGTTCCCCGGGAACTGGAGGAAGACTCCGAGGGGGATCCTTCCGACAGTGACGGGGAGGAAGAGGAGGTCTCTACCCCAGCGCATGCGGCTCGCAAGACCCGGATGCAGAGACAACGAGAAGTCGAAGCGAGCCGTAGCCTGGACGAGCTCAAAGAAGGCGACAAAGTCGCCCAAGAGAAAACATCCTGGCGCACCGCTACACCGTCAAAGCCCCCACGCCGGCCCAAGTCGCCAGCAAAAAGGCCTGCGTCACCGGCCAGGTCGTCGGTGGTGTTCGAGCCGGATGACGATTCTGACAATGAAGGATCTCCCGAAGTCTCCCACGAGGCCCCAAGGGACGCAGTCCCGACGAAGGGGTTGGAGGGCGAGGACACGGAGGTGGTGGTAGAGGTTCCCCTGGCGGCGATTGCGCCGACGACCTCGGGGGTTCCAAGCCAAGAAGCAGCAGAGGCGATGGCGTCGAAGTCGCCACAGCTGTCAAAGGCAGCCGCATCGGAGCCAAAGATCCGGGCGACTGCAGCTTCATCGTCGAGGAAGCCCTCGGTTTCACGGGCTTCGGACATCTTCGAGAGGGGGCTCAACCACAAGCTTGGTCCTGAGTTGGACAAGCCCGCCCATATCAGCACTGGGCTTCGTGTCCTTCTAGTCGCTAAGTAAGCAGTGCTTCCTCGTCCCAATTCGCCTTGCTTTTTTTTGTGTTGTTGTTGTGCTGATTGAAGGGGCTCGTGCAGGTCGAAGGCTAAAAAGATTGGTCGCCCTTCGGTGGCTAAGATTCCACCGGCCACTGACGTGGGAGAGGGCGATCTACCCAAGAAGAGGAAGGCCTCCGAAGATGTGGCGACCGCCGAGGTCGCGAAGAAGCTGAAGGGGGGCGCCGACGATGCTGTGGCCAGGGGAAGCGCTACGGAGCCAGCTGCTGCGCCAGTCGCCAAAGAGGTGGCGGCGACGCGATCGGAGCCAACCTTGGCTGCGTCCGTGCTGGAGGCACAGGTCTCGGCAACCAGCGCCCCCGCTAGGGCATCGGCGACCTTCCCTCGTTTTATGGCGAAGGGGTTTCCAGGTGTTGTAGACACGCAATCTCCGCAGAGTCCGGAGATCGTGGATGCGGACATCGGGTCCCGCCGCGGGCTCACCTCCTTCACGATCTCGTCGACTGACGCCAGGGAACTTCACAAGATGCTCGGCGCTGAATTTCAGCGGCTAGGAATTTTTTTTCCTTTTCTTCCTTCTCCAGTCCCCCAGTTCCTAGCCGCTGAATTTCGGCGGCTAGGAATTGGTTTTTGTTTTCTTCCTTCTCCAGTCCCCCAGTTCCTAGTCGCTGAATTTCGGCGGCTAGGAATTGGTTTTCTTTTTCTTCCTTCTCCAGTCCCCGAGTTCCTAGTCGCTGAATTTCAGCGGCTGGGAACTGGGTTTTGTTTTCTCAAATGCTTAGGTGAGTTCTTTGTTTACAGGGATTACAACGGGAGTCGACTGATCGGTAGGCTGCGAGAGAGCGCTTGGAGCGTGACTTGCGCGAAGCATAGGAGGTGAACCGGCGGCTTCAAGAGACTATTGGTGAGTGTCTGTTTGGCTTTATTCTTCTTTTTATGGTGTGAGCTGGTTGTGTGCAATACTCTGATGTCTTCACTTACAGATGGTTTCCCAGCTGAGATCTCCAAGGCCCGTGAGGGCTATGTCCCACTCGCCGAACTGGACGCGGCGAATGGGCAAATAGCCTCCCTGGTCAAGGACTTGGAGGAGGCTAAGGCGGCCTCAATTTCTTCGGAGGAACAGGCGAAGGCTGCCGTCGCCGTGGCTGAAGAAGAACGCAAAGCCACGGACTCCATCATCGTGGGGCTGCATAACGAGCAGACTACCTTGGAGAAGCACGTCAAGGAGAACTGCCGCAAACTCCTTGGTGAGTCTCTGTCTTTGCTTTACCCTTTTGTCGAGTCCCCGCTTTGGGGGTTTCATTGTTTCACCAAAATCTGACTTTGCAGCTGTGGTAGGCCAAAGCGACCCGGTGGTGCAAACTTACAACGCCTCGCAGTGCATAACTGCCATAGTGAATGCGGCCACGTCCTCGGCGTTGTGCGTCCAGGCGGCTCTTCAGGTCATGTCTCCCACCGAAGTCATTCCTAGGGGGCTTATGGAGGTGTGGCGATATCTGGAAGAGGTACCCGCCGTTGTGGAATGGATGACGCGCTCGGCGTTCAGGCGCGGGGTCGCCACAACGTTGAGCTTGGGTCTTGCCCATTTCCCCGACGATTTCGACCTTGACGATGTGACGAGTGGCTATCCGTCGGTGACCGGCATGGTGGAGATGTCAGAGGTGCTGAAGGTGACCGCGAAGGATTTGCTGCCGTATGAGGAGACGGTGTTGGCGCCTGGTGACCCCGATCCAGAGCACCGTGACATGAAGTCGGAGCAGCCCTTCTGGTCGTCGTTGGCGAAGTCGCTGACAACGTACCAGACGAACCCGTGGCAGCCTTTTGTGCACGTCAAGGGTGGTGGCGCTGCTTCTTTATCAGGGCATGTGGAGTAAACAAATGTAATTGTTCAAGTTGTAATGTATGCCAAGTGGCGAATGATATTTTTGCAATGTATGCCACCGGGAGTCGATCGACTCGTGTTGTGATTAGGAAAGTGTGTTATGTTTTGTTCAAGAATTGTTTTGATTGAGCGAGTCCTCGAGCGCGTCCGCCCTTTAATGGGGTATAACTTGATTGTGTACTTTTGTGTGTTTGATTAATTTATGCATTGTTTTTATCCCTCGCGTCTTCTAGGTTGCGAGTCCCCGAGCACGGGTAGGACTGATGTATGAGCGAGTCCCCGAGCATGATGCCCGACCGTACTGGTCATGCTCCTGTTGCAGGTTGTGTGCATGCGTTGTAGGTAACGCGTCTCCTCCCCTGGCCCGGGGAGCCAGTCGCTTGGCGAGCCCTAGGCAGCTCTCTTACTTGGTGTATTCCCGAGCCGCATGGTGGTTCCCGTTTTGTGGAGTCCCCGTGCGTGGTACTTAACCGTTCGAGTCGCTTTGCATGAGGGTGGGAGGGACAGATCGCTGTGAGGAGCGTGTACCGGATGTCTTGGCCCGGCGGGCCAATCGAGCTAGGCGACTCCAATGGCGGCTCCGGGTTGGCGTTTTTCATGGACGACCCAAGGCCCGAATATTTTCCGGTGCCCTTGTGTCGCACTACTTGGCCGTGCCGGTCGCTCGACCAGAGGTTGACTTCCGTGAGTAGCGTATTGCTAGTATGTATGAGTGCGAGTGGCACAAGAATATGGCGAGTGGACACAATTTGTGTGAACGAATGAAATTCTTTGTATATTCCGATGGAGTACAGTGTGAGGTTCTAGGAATAGAACTTTCTAAGGAGGTTTACATTCAATGTCCTCCCAACCTCCAGTTGTCCGTCACCCCGTATGTTGATGAGGTAGTAGGCATCGTTGCCAAGGACCCAGCCTATCACGAATGGCCCCTCCCATGGGGGGAGAGCTTGTGCATCCCCTTCTTGTCCTGGGCCAGTCGCAGGACCATGTCGCCTTCCTGGAAGGTGCGAGTTCGCACTCGGCGGCTGTGGTAGCGGCGGAGTCCTTGCTGGTATATGGTGGTGCGCGAGCGAGACAGGTCGCGTGCCTCGTCGAGTTGATCGATGCTGTCTTGGCGAGCGATCTCGTTGGCCGCCTCGACGTAGTTGGCGACTCGAGGTGATTCATGCTCCAGGTCGGTTGGCATTACGGCCTCGGCGCCATACACCATGAAGAAGGGCGTGAACCCGGTTGATCGGTTGACGGAAGTGCGAATCCCCCATATCACAGAGGGAAGCTCGTCGACCCAGCATCCTAGGGTGCGCTCGAGTGGCACCTGCAGTCACGGCTTGAGCCCATGGAGGACGCTCTGGTTGGCGCGCTCTGCTTGGCCATTTGATTCCGGGTGAGCGACTGATGCGAGGTCGAGTCAGATGCCGTGCTCCTCACAGAATTCCGCCATGTCCCCCTTGGAGAAGTTGGTGCCGTTGTCCGTTATGATGCTGTGTGGGTAGCCATACCGGTAGATGAGTTCGCGTAGGAACTTTGTGGCCGTCTTGCCGTTGCACTTTTTTATTGGCTTGGCCTCGACCTATTTGGTGAACTTGTCGACTGCGACCAGGAGGTGAGTAAAACCGGACGGGGCCTTCTTGAATGGGCCTACCATGTCCATGCCCCATACGGCGAATGGCCACGTGATGGGGATTGTCTTGAGTGCCGAGCCAGGGAGATGCGTCTGGTTGGCGTACTTCTGGCACCCGACGCATCGTTGGACGATGTTGGTGGCGTCGACGTGTGCGGTGAGCTAGTACAAACCGTGCCGCATGGCCTTGGCGACTAGCGACTTGGCGCCGGCGTGATGGCCGCAGTCGTCGGCGTGAATGTCCTGGAGGATCTTGCGGCCTTCTTCTGGTTGTACGCAGCGTTGGAACACGCTGGTCACGCTGTGCTTGTGGAGCTCGCTGTTGATGATGACGAAGGTTTTGCAGCGGTGCATGATCATTCGCACCTCTGTCTCATTGCTCGGTAGGAGTTTGTGTTCCAGGAAGACGACGTATGGCGTTGTCCAGTCGCTAGGTTCCACAATCATGGCGACTAAGGCCGGTTCTGGTTGCAGTGGGATCCCGATGTCGATCACTTTCGGTGGACTGACCGAGGGTTTTGTGGATGATGTCGAGGAAGACGCCTACTGGTGGCGCCTGTCGGGTCGATCTGATGTGGGAAAGGGCGTCTGCCTCCTCGTTTTTACGCCTGTCGATCCACTCGACGGAATAGCCGTCAAAGTGCCCTCACAGCTGGTCGACAGCTTGGCGGTACGTGATCGTTGTTGGGGAGACAGCGTCGCACGTCCCGGCGACTTGGCCGGCGACTAGGTTGGAGTTGCCATAACATTGTAGGCGGTTGACGCTCATCTCCTTGGCAGCTCTCATGCCGTGAAGGAGGGCCTCATATTCTGCCATGTTGTTGGTGCAGGGCTTGAAGTTGAGGTGGAGCATGTAGCGGAGCTTGTATCCTTTGGGGGAGGTCAGGATGACCCCGGCCCCCGCACCGTCGGCGTTCTTGGAGCCGTCGAAGTGGAGCGACCAGTAGTGGAGGTATGGGAGCTTCTCTGGCTGCTGTGCTTCTTCCCAGTCTGCGAGGAAATCAGCGAGGGCTTGTGACTTGATCGCTTTTTGGGGCTCGTACTTGATGTTGTGGACGCCGATCTCGATGGCCCACTTGGCGACTCGCCCGGTTGCCTCGCGATTGCGTATGATGTCCTACAGGGGCGCGGAGGAGACCACCGTGATTGGGTGCTCCCGGAAGTAGTGTGGGAGTCGCCGCTGTGCTCAGAATACCGCGTAGACCAGTTTTTGGTATTGCGGGTAGCGCTGTCATGAGTCCGTAAGGACTTCACTAATGTAGTATACGGGGCGCTGTATGGGGCGCTCCTTGCCCTCTTCGGGTCGTTCGACGACCATCATGGCGCTGACGACTCGATTGGAGGCCACGACGTAAACAAGCATTGGCTCTTTGCCGAGTGGCGCGGCGAGTAGTGGTGCCGCGAGTAGCACTTCTTTGAGCGCTTTCAGTGCGTCGTCAGCCTCCGCGTCCCATTGGAACGTTGGGTTCTTGCGCATCAGTCGGTAGAGGGGCATTGCCTTCTTGCCTAGTCGGGGGATGAAGCGACTGAGGGCCGCGACTCGCCCTGCCAACTTTTGGACGTCACGCAGGGACTCGGGTTTCCCGAGTCGTGCGATGGTGTCTATCTTGGTGGGGTTGGCTTCAATGCCTCGCTTGGAGACTACGTATCCCAGAAGCTGTCTGGTTAGTACGCCAAAGGTGATTTTCCGGGATTCAGCTTGATGTTGTACCTCCGCAAGTTTGCGAAGGTTTCAGCTAGATCAGCGAGCAGATCGTCCTGGCGAGTGGATTTTACCACCACATCATCGATGTAGACGTGAATGTTGCGGCCAATTTGGCTTGCTAGACACTCCTGCATGCACCTCTGGTATGTGGCGCCTGCGTTCTTGAGGCCGAACGTCATGGCCGTATAGCAGAATGCGCCGAATGGCGTAATGAACGCCATCTTATCCTTGTCTTCGACCGCCATCTTGATCTGGTTATAACCAGAGTAAGCGTCGAGAAAACACAGCGACTCCGATCCCGCGGTCGAGTCGATGATCTGATCGATGCGCGGTTGGACGAACTCCTCCTTCGGGCAGGTGCTGTTGAGGTTGGTGTAGTCAATGCACATTCTCCATGTGTTGTTCTTTTTGAGAACCAGGACTAGGTTTGCCAGCCACTTGGAGTACTTGATTGGCCGGATGAAGCCTGCGGCTAGCAGGCGCTGAACTTCCTCGGCGATTGCTCGGCGGCGCTCTTCATTGAAGGGCCGTAGCGACTGCTTTACTGGTTGCACTTTGGGGTCGGCGTTGAGTTTGTGCTCAGCGAGTTCCCTCGGGACACCTGGCATGTCAGATGGCTTCCATGCAAAGATGTCACGGTTCTCATGGAGGAACCTGATGAGCGTGCTTTCCTATGCGGGGCTCATGTGCGCCCCGATGGTAACCGTCTGGCTGGAGTCGCCTGGGACGAGCTCGACGGTGCGGGTGTGTGTGGTCACCTCGAACATGGAGCTCGCGGCGGTTGTCTTCTTCAGGATGGTGGGGTCGTTCTTGTTAATATTGCCCGCGTATTTCGCGAGCTCCTCCGCGTGGTCGATCTCCGTGGCGATGACGGCGTCGGCGAGCCTGACGCCCTTGTCTTTGCATTCTACGGCCATGTCGGGGTCGCCGTGGACGGTGATGATGCCGCTTGGCCCGGGGAGCTTCATCATGTTGTAGGCGTAGTGTGGGGTTGCCATGAACTTTGCGAATGCCTGGCGGCCTAGGACGCAGTGGTAGGGGCTGCGGAAATTCACCAGCTCGAAGACGATCCTCTCCGTGCGGTAGTTTGCTGGAGTGCCAAAGGTGACTGGCAGCGTCACTTTCCCGATCGGGTACGCCTTCCGACCAGGGACGATGCCGTGGAAGGTCGTCAGTGTTGGTTCGATGGCTGTTTCTGGGAGCTGGAGCCTTTTGAACGTGTCGAGGTACAAGATATTGATGGAGCTCCTGCCGTCCATCAGCGTCTTGGGCAACCAGTAGTCAGCCACCTTGGGCCTGACTACCAGGGCGACTCGCCCTAGGTACTCGATTCTTGGCTCGTGGTCCTGGCGACTCCAGGTGATGCCCTGCTCGGACCAGTTTAGGAAGCGAGGGATGTCGACTTGCGTCACTGCATTGACGGCGACCGCGCGGGCGAGCACCTTCTTCTCGTGCTTGGTGCCGAGTACGGTGAAGGTATGTAGCATGCCGACGGCGGTTCCAAAGCCGCCACCGTTCCCGTTGTCCCGAGGTGGGTTGTTGTTGGGGTCCTCCCTCGCACGTCTCGCCTTCTCAATCTCTTTGAGAGACTGGCAATCGGCGGTAGTGTGGGTGGCGGGTTTTCCCTCCCTGCTATGGTAGATGCAGGGCTGATTGAGTAGGGCGGTGGGGTCGAATTTCGGCCTCGTCACGTTGTTGGTGCGGTAGTTCCCGCTGTCGCGGTAGTTTCCTCCGTCGCGGCGGTAAATCTTGGAGTCGCGCTGGCCGTAGCCGGCGTTGGCGAAGAAATCGACTCGCCCGTCCGTGCGGCGCTTGCCGGTGATGCGGGTGTTGCTGTAGCGCATGTCGCGTAGGCGCCCGCTATCGTGGATGCTAGTGCGGCGTCTTCCTCCCGTCTCGTCGTCAGAGTCTTGGTTGGGGTCCTCCGCGTAGCGCTTGGCGATCTCAAGGAGGTCAGGGATGTTATCAAGCGTCCGGTAGACCCTCTTGATCTTGGCGACCAGGGGTTTGTACCGGCACGCGTTCTTGAAGCAGTGTATCGCCGTGTCTTGGTGGATGCCGGAGGCGTTTATCCACAGTTCTTGCCACCTTTGAATCCACCGGCGGGTCGACTCACGTTTCCCCTGGATGCATCGCTCCAGGTCCTCTATGGTGGTGGCGCGGGTGTAGGAGCCCTCGAAGTGCCTGACGAAGGCGTCCCGCATTTCTTCCCAGGAATCAATGATGTCGACGGGGAGCGTGTTGATCCACTGTCGGTGTGACCTGCTATCCCCATTGCTATGAGGTATGTGCACAACCAGACAGCGGGGTCGTACGTTGGGTCGTACTTCTCGATCTCCTTGGGGGCCTTGAAGTTGGCGGGGTATTTTTCGCCGCGAATCATTGGCCCAAAGCACTGCGGCCTGACTCGGCTGAGCGAGCCTCTTGGCTCCGGGTCGCTGCGGTTGGCGAGGGTGTGCCACAGGTCGTAGGGCTGGCGCGACCGCCACGCCTGATTGTTGATGATGTTCGTTCGGGCATCGAGGGGCTACCCATTGGTAGCGACCATGTTGTTCGCCGGTCGCGGCTCGTTGGTTGACAACACGGGATTGGCGGCCCATGGTTGGTTCGCCAGGGGCTGGGGTGGGGGGCAAACTAATGCGTTAGCCACGGTGGGGTAGACGCTTGATGCCGCCCTGCTTGCTGAAGAGCGGGAGTACATCCGACCCCGCGGGTCGACTCCCGCGGCTTGTTGCTCGACGGCCCTGACGAGTAGGGCTTTGGCGTACTGGATCTGTAGCGCGTCGTCGCCTTGGACATCAAGGTTGGCGATCGCGGCATCGGCCGCGACGACATTGTCCATCGGGGTGGAGTATAGTGGTAGCCCGTTGGCATCACGGGCTTGAGGCGAGATGATGATCCGCGGTTGGTCTGGTGGGGGCGCGCGGCCCATGGGTGGTGGAAGGGCCCTAGTCGCCGACGCTCCAGGTGGTGGTCTTGCGGGGTTGCTTCCGCCTGGCGGCATGTTCTCGCAGTATTCGCGCTCGGTGGCGCGTGTGGGGTCGCCCTCGTCATTGAAATTCAGGACGCGGCCTTGAACGTTGGGGTTCAGGCGGGTCCTGATGCGGCGCTGGTGATAGAGTGACAGCTCCCGCGCCGTCTCTCGTTTGAGGTGGTATTTCTCGCGCTCGGCGAGTTCGTTGCGTTGCGCCTCTGCGAGCCACAGGCGGGCTTGCTCCACCTCCGTGGCCGTCGCCGTCGGCGGGATCGGCGTCGAGAACAGATCTAGTGGGGTGGCCGTGCTACCCGCCATGTACATCGTGTTGAAGCGATTGAATCTGGCGCGAAAATCC
The DNA here is from genome assembly GCA_910589775.1 of Avena eriantha. Taxonomy (NCBI): domain Eukaryota; kingdom Viridiplantae; phylum Streptophyta; class Magnoliopsida; order Poales; family Poaceae; genus Avena; species Avena eriantha. The sequence goes on along the minus strand of OU342741.1, from coordinate 5,665,490 downwards.
TCGGGGGATTCCGAGCCGGAATAGGAGTTGAAGATCCCCAGGATGGAGGGGTCCTCGAAGTCCTCAGGGTTGGAGACTCGCGTGATGGAGTCCTCCCGTGATGCGGCGGTGATGGATCCGTCGACCGATGCAGGGGTCGCGGAGTCGGCATCATCGTTTAGGGCGTCGTCGTTGGTGGCGGCATTGGTCTCGACCGCATCGCTAGCGGCTGAGTCGTACTCGGTGACGAGGCCCCTGATGGAGCAGACCTGCTCCTCCGAAAGCAGATCGCGGTGTGGAGGGGACCCGCCAACGATCACCGTCGCGGCTGGATCGACCGCGCCGGTGAATCCGACGAAGAGGTTGATGGAGCCGATCGGCATCACCGCCGCATGAGTGACCGGACGCGACGCCGGGATGTAGCTGCTGGGCAGGATCTGCAAGATCCCGTCGATGGCGATCATGCGGCCGGTGGCGAGCGGCCGATCGATCGGCGAATAGGGTCTCGCCGCAGAACTCAGGTCAGTCCCGCTATGCCTCACGGTGGGCGCCACTGTCGTGGAAATGGCCACGGCAGTCGCTGCCACTGGCAGCGATTGAGTGTTTCGTGAGGAAGAGTTGGCGGCCATCTGCGGTGCGAGATGGGGGCGGATGCACATGGGTTTACCCAGTTTCGGCCCCCCGGAGGGTAAAGACCTACTCCTGCTAGATTCGATCATGAGAGAGCGAGTTACATGGGTGGCGAGCTCGGCGGCTAGGCAGCGAGTCGCTTGAGGGGGTGTATGATGGAACGTAAAGGTCTAGGATACTTTAGGGAGGTTTATATATGAAGCACCTCGCTAGGGTTTACAAGCTGTCCCCGAACAAGATAAGGATCCAGAGACCTTTGACCTAATCCGATTGGGCTTCTGCTACGCTTCTGGGCTTCCAGTCGCCAGTCGATGGGCCTTTCCTTTCTTCATAGACCAGTCGCTATCTTTCAGACGCACTCGCAAGCCTTTCGGCCCACTCAGAACATTCTATTGGGCATGCCCCCCTTTGGCATATCCCCATCACTTGGGCCTTGTCCAATTCCTTCTACCTATCATACAGCATGAAGTCAAGATTATCCACCTGGTGCTTCAGCTGTGGGTGTCCTGGCATCTCCAAGGGCATTCCCATAAAATCACGCCTTGAGAAGTGAGCAAAACGAGTTCCTCGGATCAGGTTGATGGTTTGCCCACACAGACGGGCAAGAGCTTAATGCATAGCCCTGGCTAATCCATCTAGCCAGTTGTTCTCACACAAGGTGAATTGGATCTTCTTAGAAGCGAGTGCTTCCATCTTCCCATTGAGGTCTGCAACTATCAGCCATTGTAGATCTCCTCCGATGTGATTGTTGAGTTGGGCCCCGAAGAATTCCGGATGCGGGCGTTCAAGATACTCTGACAGTGCATCTACATCCCTCTCAAAGATCAGTTGACCTCTGTTGCGCAACAGGTAGAACTTCTAATACTGAACTTCCATCTATAAGAATTTAGGATGAGTCAGTTAGTGAGGTGATCAAGTGTGTCAAATTTTATGTAGTACTGTAAGAATTTTTGAGGATCATGAATTTTCTTGAAAAAATCAAGGATAAGAGTGGGAATAGGTTTTCAAAAATACTCACTTCTTTTGTTTTGAAACTAAGTTTTTGTTCGGACGTCCACTCTAACTAGGGTCTCCTGTAGTTAGGATGGCTCTGATACCAACTTGTCAACTCCCGGATTTTTAATCCCAGATGCCTGTTATGCCATACCTCACAATCCCAGGATTACCATTTTTGCGAGACATAACATATTGATATCACAGTATATCATCCATGACAAACCAATATAAGGTCTTACAAATAAAGGATCTCATGATCCAGTCTTAATACAAATCAAGCAGCGAAATAATAAACGTAGTAGTGGGCTCCATCTTTAGGGTCACAGGCAATGCTGACGATGGGAGATGATCCTAGTTGTCGTAGACGTCCTGATGTACATCATCCTGGTAGTCCTCCTCATAGTCTGGCCATGGGAATAGCCAGGGACAAAGCCATGAGTACTCTTTAAGTACTCGCAAACTATCACTAACAAGTAAGGTAGTTCTAGTAGGAATCTTAAGCTCTAGGTTTATTTGCAAAATGCCAAATTTATCTAAACTTAGAAGTAAAGAACAACTAAGTTAATGTTCTAAATCACTTCAGTGGGAACCTAGCTTTCATATTCACAGCCCTGTTGTGGTCAAGTCAAAATCATAGTTCACTTCACAAGTCATTTTGAAAACATCTGACGATGGAACAGTATGGCCACTCCAACTGTCCATGACCGCAGACGCGGCTATTTGAATAGTTTAACACTCTGTAGAGGTGGAACACTTTCACCACAAAATTCGATACATCCGTCAGGGATAACCCTGAATCATCATACTTAGTATGCGGATAATCAATCATAACCTTTCAATTACACACTCTAGTATAGGCACCTCCCTTATGAGCTTGGCCTCCCAGCCATGGCCATCTGCCATCCTGGGCACTGCATAGGTGGACAATTGGATTGGTATCGCATGTGAACCCAACCATCAGTTTTTATAAAGGGCTAAGGCTCATGCCTCAACATTTTAATCATCAAATCCCTTTGTGTCCATAACACATGTCAAAACATTTCAATAGAATGAATCATCATTACAAGGTTTTGATAACCATTTTCACCAAGTATTCCCATCTAAAGTGATCAACTTTTATGCTTGGCACTAGCCACTAAGGTTAAGAGTGTTTACTAATGAGGGGTGCTAATCTTAAATCTCATGCCATAGAATGACATTTAAATATAACTAGTTAGGCCTAGTTTTATATTCTTTATGCTATTTATACTATTTTTCCACTACTCACAAAGCACTAACTAAAAGTAAAGAACTTTGTTAAAGTAAAAGAATAAAGCTTGCAAGTAAAACTTGGGATTGGTATAATCAAAGTTGTATAACCAAAGCATGCCTAATACATCTTGCTTAGGTTATCTTGCAATTAGTGATGGCTTGCATAGGTATAATACTTTCAAGTGTTAGCTTGCATGATTCTAGCTTGCAAGTAGTGATGGCTTGCCTTGAGTAGAGTAGTGGTTGAAGTTTTCTTCTTCTTCTTAGTAGTACTCCTCCTCCTCGTATCCCGGGTTGGTACTATCGTCTATAAATGAATACGGGGTACACAATCACCAAACAATACTTAACTAATTCTATTTAGCACACTAAGGCTCACACTTGATGATCTAGCATCATCATAATCATCACATGAATTAAAGGCTTAATCTTATTTATCTTATTTTCGAAAAGTAATTTCTACTCATTGAAATTAATTAAGATTTAATATTCTCCAATTAAAATATGGGATCATGTTGACACATGTCATCACCACATATTCTAATACATGGGAATGTGATTTTAAGTGTTGATCATTTTTAATAAGTTTAAGATTATCATTTAATAGAATATAATTAAAGTGACTAGAAATGCCTATATAGCATTATTTTGGTACTAGTCCAAAGTCATTGTATGCAAACCTAAATATTTTTACATATTCAGATAGATCTTATCAGATGTGATTTTTGAGAGTTGGAATCAACTCAAAAGCATTTATGATTGATTTTTTAAAAATGTTTGAAGTTGAAAAAGTCGCTATCTTGTTATTTTTGGTATAGGTGGTATCTAACTCTAAATGATTTAAATCCAACGGGCTTGGATAGATAATTTAATAGCCTTTCTAACAAAATAGGAATCATGCAATTTGGTTCAGTGCATCTCTCTGAATTGATTTTTGAATCGACTGACAGAATGTGGTTTTAACTAAATTGGAAAATACTAATTTGAATTTCCAGGCCTGCGTGGGAAACTAAACGGGCCGGCCCAATCTGCACAGCATAGCACAGTGGGCTGCTGAGAGGGGGACCACTAGTCAGCGACTTAAACTAACTGAAACAGTATCTGTGAATCTAGGCCCTATGATTAAAAGACGATCCAACGGCTGTGACTCGTCGTCTCCGACGAGAAAGCTCCGACGAGGAATTAAACCTAACACGGCAGTGGGGGTCTAGCGAGGCTCACCTGGGCTCCGTCTAGGTTCGGTGATCCGGGCGGACAACGTGGTCGACAACGGCGGTTCGAATGGTGGTCGCGTAAGCTCCTGGGGCGGCTCCAATCGACGGCGCCCTTCTCCTCCTGCAGCAGCGGGCTCCGGTGAAATTCCTGCGAAGCAAAGCTCGCCTTGCTCCGGGGAAGGGTGAGGGAGTGTCTGAGGAGTGAGGAGGGTGTTGGTGTGCAGAATGGAGGCAGAGGGGGTCTCTATTTATACACCGACGAGGTGACATTGCGGCATGGGCTTGGGCTCGTCAGTGACGACGATACAGGCAGCTAGTAGCGCGGCTGAGGTTAGGGGGCGGTGCGTTGTTCCCTGGCGATCATCATTGGCATAATGGCGCGGCACGGGGTGGTATAGGTTGGTCGGGCGTGTGCGATGCTCTGCGTAGGAGCGGCGGTGTTTGCGATGGCGCAGGGGTGCTATGGGTCACGCGGCGGTGAACGGGGGTGTCTCGGAGGTTGTGGTGATCATGGCGAGTGGGCACGTGCGCGGAGAGAGTGAGGCACGGTCGGTGCGAGCCGGTCGGGTGCGGTGCTCTGGCGTGTTCTCGTCACGACGCAGAGACGGTGGGCGCGATGCTGCTAGGGAGGTCCAGGCCCAGGCTGTGGTCATGGCTTCGACAGGGGGTGGCGGTGGATGGTGGCGTATCTGGTGCGCATCGTGGGCGAGGGCGGCGTGGTCTATGGTGCTCTGTCCATGGTCGGCCGGCGATGACCATTTTCGGGCGGTGTTGCACTGGAGGAACAGCTTAGGGGGAGCTGGTCAGGTGTTGGCTAGACACTAGGGGGGATAAGTGAGTGAAGAGGGGACAGTGGGGTGGATGATCACTGCTCCAAAACAGTGAAGTTAGGCAGTGCTTTATTAGGGTAAGCAAGGTGTTTGAGTAGATGGTCGCAAGAACTTTAGTTTGAAATTTTCAAATGAAATTTGGTGAGTGATTTGATCTTAGGCTTGAGTGTCTAAGGTTGCTTGGAAAAGTCAAGTGGAATTGGTTTGAGTGGTTTTTGAAAAAGTGTGATCTTACCATATGAACTAGATTCAAATTTGAACTTTCCTTTAAATAGCTTTGAAAATAGTTTATGTGGGTTTGTAAAGTGGGCCTTGGTTCACTTTTACTTGGTTTAGCAAGGGGTGAAAATAAGTTTCATTGTTTCGTTTAGAAATCTTCTTCTAGGAACACTCAAAGTGGCCTAGTGGTTAACTTTGGTCAAAATGACCATTTTCTTAATTAATTCATATTTGATTTCTTTTTCTTTTGATTTTGTTTGTAATTGGCTAGATGATGTAGCATTCATCTTTAAACCATTTCTCATCATTTGTAGCAATCAAACATGGAAAATTAGATCACTTCTACACTAATGCAAAACACACATGCATTCATATTTAGTTTTGGAATAAAAGTTTTTTGTTAACCCTAAACTTGGGTGATTAGAACTTGATAATCTTGATTAGCATTTTTGGGGTGTTACAGATACCTGCTTGGTCAGGGTTTAGGGGTTTCGATTTTATGGTTTAGGATTCCATGAATTCTCAATAATATTTTCAAACTTTATGGTTATATATATTCATGGAACAGAATGGTGTTACCGCAATTTAATGAAAGTATCTTAAAAATTGATCTACAAGTCAATGATACCCTACTTCTTCATATTTTTTGTTAAATAAAATTGAAGGTACCCGAGTACTAAAACAAGGGAGAAACACGAAGAGTTCCTTGAGATTTAGGCGTTGTTTGGTTGGGCTTGAATTCTGGCTTTTGATTTTTGGCTTAGAAAGCTACGAATGTGTTTTGGGCTTTGTTTTTTTAACTTTTACTCTGACATGGTGGAATGATAGTATAAGCCAGGTTGGATGATTTTAACGATTTTATCTCGGTTTACCAAAAAATGTTTGAATTTTGAACAACAAGCGATGGGAATCTCTACTTTCCGTAATTCTGGCTCACTAACATGTGGGTTACTTGCATAGTCGGTCCATGAACTTGGTGTAGGTCGGAGTGGGCAGGCAGGTAAATATAGAAGAAGGGCCGGGAAATGTGGATGGGGTGATGCACTTGGGAGAACGCAAATTTACCACCTATATCCCTCTGTTATTGCAGTGCTCCCTCGGATCCTTGTTTCCGGAGCAGGGCTAGAAGAGCAATTTTGCATTGTAGAAAGAGGTGAAGCATGTTTGAGTGGATACGTGGGATATTTTAATGGATGGGTGCGATGTTTGGGCACCGTACCAAATTTTGAGGTCGAAGCTTCTAGCATACGCTAGTCCGGCGTGGGGCCTCTCAGACGCGCTGCCACCATCTAGGCCCAACACCAGCGAGAGTTGCTTCCCATGATTTAAATGAGTTTCTAGGCATTTGCTGAAATTTTGAAACAATTTAAGGCTTTCAAGAAGATGACCATCGTCCCAAAAAAAGGTGACCAAGGTCATGGAAATTGTTTATGATGATGTGTCTGTATTTGGTAGATCGGTGCATCTTTGCAAATCAACCAATATGTCTGCTTCCAAATTTGAAGTTTGTTTTAGAATTTCCAAGTAACAACAATGTGTTTTGTTGTGAAGCAACTACAAAGATGATGGCTCAAAATGCCACCGCCCCCTTTTTCCACACAATGTATAACGCCCTTTCAAGCTTCCAGGCTAAATTTGTGCAATAAAATAATTTTTGGGGCTAGATGTTTGAATGGGTGGGTGGGATATTTTCGTGCTCTACCAAAATTTTGAAGTTGAAGCTTCTATTGTACGCTACTCCCACTTGGGATGTTGTCCCCGTCAGATAGACCCACAGCCTGTATGCTTTCCAGCATTTAATGAGTTCATAGACATCTACCGAAATTAATGAACATTAATTCAAGGCTTTCAAACAATAGGAGCAAGGTCACAGCCATAGTTTCTGTACCTTTTTCATCTTTTGTACTACTCCAAGCATTAAAGCATATTCGCCAACCAAGCTTACAAACCTGGCCATATTTGGTAGATCGATGCATCTTGGCATTTCAAGCAATTGTTTACAAAGGAGATTCCAGATTTGATGGATAATGCCCAACTTTCATGAGTTTCCAAACTTCCTAGCTGAAGATGCTGAAATTAAATAACTTTTTGACATAAAGCCATTCGTTCACAAAGTGCAATGCTATGTGCAATAGTCTCCATGGTAAAACATAAACTTGTATTTTGACAAGTTTTGGATCAATTTTGATCTATGGTGACTGGCAGGTGGGCCACGTATATGGTGGTGCCCAAATCAGGGTAGGTCAGAATTTCCAAAGTTATCCCTCCGCACCCCTTCGCGTTGTGTATTAACTTCAACCCTCCACCGCCTAGGCCTCACCCCCTTCCCCACAAAATAGATGCGCTTACAGCCGCTCCTCATCACCAACGTGCACGAAGAAGCTTTCCCTACCCGTCGATCTTCTTGAGACGCACCAGTGGGCATGTCGATCCCACGGTAGTCCTTCTATCTCTAGCTCGATCTGGTTGGCATTTTTATTGCCCTTTCAAATACTCCTACATAATTTAATTTGTCCTCAATCTGCATGGTCATAGTTTATTCTGCGTTGGATCTGTGTTCCTAAATACCTTCAGTGATTTTTGTTGTTAATATGTTTGCTATAACGCATAGGCATATACAGTTTTTGTACTTCATCTATATGTTTCGTACTTTTCTTTTAATAATAACCAACCTTGTATGTCATAATTAAACAGATGGGCGGATTTTGGATAGAGATTGCTCCATTAGGCAGCGCTAAATGTATCCTTGATGTTCTACGATTTATGGGATTTGTTAGAGCTCATTGTGACAACTCAAAAGTACATTACCCCTGCCGGTTGTGTGTGAATCGTAGGGTGCTGCCTCAAAGTATAGTGGAAGACCATATTTTTACATTTGGGATGCTTAGCACATATGTTAGATGGGTATTTCATGGTGAACCATATGATCCTCCATATGAACCGAGGGAAGCACATCTTTATCATCAAGATCAAGTAGGGGAAGCAGATGTTGATCAACTGACAGAGGCAACTCCTGAGTATCTAGATCAACTTGGAGAAGGGGGAGGAGGGAAAAAGCACAAGCTGCATGAAATAGGTTTCATTTCTGGTACTACCGTTATGCCAGATGACAAGGTATATCTGTAGAACGAAAAATGTTCAGGTTGTGTGTCTTTGATGTTTGTCTATAAACGTATATGTTAATCTACCAATCGCAAAAGCAAACCACCGAAGAGGACTTTGATGGTAATGACGATGACATGTTCATTGATGAGCCTGTAACTGAGGCTGTGGATCGGGTACACTGTGTCTGGATGGATTTGATGCAGGGCTGTTGATCATGAGGGGTGTACTTTTGGTGTTGTTCATGACCACTAGCCCAGCTGCCAAACTCTTGGGGTGTAGAGTTATCCCATGATTGGTTCGCTACTGTCATAGTTCTGTAATATGGAGCTACCTTATTATGATTTCTAGGCCTTTGTTAGCAGAACTGTAATTGGAAACTATACCGTATATTAGTATATATGGAGTATATGTGTGTTTGTATGTGTTTCTAGTCTGAAATCCGAGCTTATCATTTTATCGGTTCCTAAACTGTTTTTGAGGCCCCAGCGCTGGTGTCTTATGCTGCAACTACCGTCGTCTTGTCCACTGCTCTGTGAGACGAATCAGCAGAAGGATAATAAGCTGGGACCAATTTGATTTGGAGAGGGGCGATTTTCTCTGTCCTTGAGAGGAACCCGGGAGAACTAGTATTGGTAGCAAGGGAAGGAGGAGGTTGGCTCGGTCAATTATCTCACCCACTTGATGTGGGACCTTCTTTAACTCACCCCTAACGTGGGTTCCGCTTGAAACAGCTGTAGGCCACCACGTTATAGTTGGGATCAAAAATTCGGGATTCTCTCCCAGCAAAATGTTCCAGCCACTGCCACTTAAAATACTTACTGTAGAAAAAAGTGTACTACCCAGCCCTACTACTACTAGTACTACTACTCCCCTGCCCATGCCTTTCTACCAACGACAAGACAAGAAACCATCACTAGCTAGCTCACAGCCTGCAAGCAACTGTTGGAACTGGTGCAACCTCCGATTGGGGAGTTCTTGCTGAAATAGGTGGGTGTATTTGCTCACCTTGAAATCCGGCTTTGCTTAATTTGCTTCCGATTGGGCCATTGGGGGTACTATTAGTACTAGGAGTAGTAGTATTTGGTATGCTTTGATTGTGGAGTTCTTGCTTATTTCTCACCTCGGAATCACCTAATCAGGATATTTTTCCTCTTCTCTAATCGATTGGGTCATTTGGGTGGGGTGGGGGTGGGGGAGGTGGTACTGATTTTGTATGGATTCTAGATCAGGGCATGGTCACCGCTGATCTGATTGGGGCATTTGGTCGGGTTCGATTTCGGTGTTCTTCACTTCTGTAACCTTTAGTTGCTACTCGTAATGTGAAATGGATTTTGCGTCAGATTCTGTATGGAGAACTATGGGTCAGTGGCATGCATGGCCACTATGGACAGGGATGGTCCCGTCAGTTCCCTTAAAAGTTGGCTAAAAAGGTAATGTAGCAGTATATTCATTGCGTTCTTCCATTCTTTCCAATGCTGAAAGTGGTTGGCTGCAACCTAGATGTATCCCTGTGCTAAAAGTTGTCTTTGTCTGCATCTTGTTTTTGTGGAAGTCTCTGTGACACTATCTCTTCTTCATTTACTATAGCACGGTGGTACATACCTGCGAACGTGCGGTGGTCCAGGTGCGGCAAACAGGATTGTACCCCCACATGCTGCAGGATCCGGCGAGTATCACTACTCACCAAAAAACAAGCATAAGGCCACCGACCAGCTGGGAGGGCCCAGCTTAAAGAGAAAGGTATTTGTTCTTAATACCCTTATTACCATGGTGTAGACAGATTTAGTATTACCCGCTTGGTGTGATGCATGCTTATTAGATGTTCAGAAACTTATGTGTGATTTAATTAATTCTGGCACTGTGTTTATGTGAATCTAGATCTGGATCTGTCAGACTGTCTCATACAGTCAGTATATGACTAGTATGTACTGTACTCCCTCCGTCCCAAGGCTTAGGCATATACTGTATTTTTTGAAAAATCAAGCGACAAATTTTTTTACCAAACTTTACATAGTATTGAACTGTTGAGTTCTGTTGCTATTTATGCAGATTGAGGGTGTTGCTGCGGAGGCTGAGGCTGCTATAGAGGCTAGTAGATTTCTGTTGCCCGCACCAAAAGAGGACATCCTCTACACAATGAGGAAGCACCAACACAGTACCCAGGTGGGCAGTGACCTCTCTAAGAAGTGGGTATAATTTGGAAATCCACAATTTCACATGTTATGATTTTCCATGTTATTTTTATCAGCTAGTACTATATGCTTACGCTCATTAGAAGTTCACAAAAACAAAATTTGTTTGCTTTACAGGCAATGGTTTTGTCTTATATTATTAGATTTACTTGCTCTTTACATAATTTAACATTTCCACTTAATTTCAATCAGTACCACGCAGCAACTGCTCAGCCCTTTTTGCTACCCTCCTCTTGTCAAGCTTGTGGATTGAAAGGGGGCCCCTGTATGCCATTCCAAAGGTAGAGGGATGAAAAATGGTGCATGGCCACCCTTCACAAAGGGTACCCATGGTATCAGGTATGCATTCCAAGTGGTTTAGACCGACTTGATGTAAGATCTTGTATCTCACTTTTTTTTACTGTCGCCTTACTTCTCTATCAATTTTCTCATGAAGGTTGTCCCTTGTGTCGCTCGCCCCATTATAAACAAGATGTTCGGAAACGACGCGTTTCTAACTCTGTATAGTGATGGCCCTAAAGGCATACGGAAACTATATGATGTGGATGTCTCCCAGACGATGGCCACTACCTATTTGGGTGGCCGAGGTTGGTCCAAGTATGTCCGTGAGAATGGTCCGAAGCAGGGGGACGAGGGTAACATTCGATTTTAGCAAACCTGGGCAGATACTTGCACGCCATCATACACCTGTTGATCAAAGGACCAAGAACAGAGGTAGTACTAATTAATTTGATTATGTACTCATCACAACCTCTAATGATTTTCTTGCGACTAACTGTTCTGCACCATTGTCTTATCATATGATCCTAACCACTTCTACAGTCCGCTTCCCCTTATGTACCACCCACAAGGGTGCCAGCATCAAGCTGCTGGCACCGGCACCAGCACCGGCCCCAGTTCCTGCAACGGCACATGTTGACCTCAGTAGGAGAACGAATAGAGGTTGTAACTTAATTTTCTTGTATACTCTCATCTCTGTCTAGGAGTTACTGTTGTATAAGAAACCATGTTGCTTGTCCACATCTCATATGCCTCTCTGACCACTCCTGTAGTCCCCTTACCTACCCCTCAGAAGGTAACCAGCACCAAGCTGCTGGCACCCCCAACGACACTGGCCCTAGTTCCTCCTCCGGCACCTGTTGACCTAAGTAGAAAGAATGGAGGTAGTAACTTAATTTTCTTGTATACTCATCATATCCTCTAATCACTGTCTTGTGAGTAACTGTACCATTTTGCTTGTACACTTCTCATCAGCCTCTACCATCCCTGCAGTTAGCTTAGCTACCCCTCAGAAGGAATCTAGCATCAAGCTGCTGGCACCGACACCGGTTCTGGGCCTTCTGGCTCCTGCACCATCCCCTCTACAATTAGTGGCACCATCTCCTGCACCAGCACTAGCCCCAGCACAGGCACCGGCACAAGCTCCTTCATCACCCTGGGCAACACCTTGTCAGACCATATCCTACATATGTGTCATCACAAGGTCGCACCGGATTATGTTTGTGAGTATATGGCGGCAGATAAACTGTTCTAAATGTATTCTCAAGTTTCTCATGATTCAGTGCGTCGCTCTTAGTAATTATGCGTCTATCTCTTGCTTTGACTCAGAAATTGCCTAAGAGTGCCACAAAGCAACTCCAGGCCAGACGAAAGGGCACAATAGTCTTCACGATGGAGAGCGAAGGATTTCTTATTGAGGGACGCTACGCCATTAACTCGACTGATGGGCGCTTGGCAGCTGCTTCTAGGTGGATCAAGTTCCAGAAAGCAGCCAAACTTACTATTGGAAGAACGGTCATGGTCGATGTATCTTGCTGCCCTGAATGCGGCATGTTGTTCATGAACTTCCTAGTTGTCTAGCTCTTTGGCCGCATGCTATTGTAATTAATTATGTGGTTGTCTTATCTCCACTGATCATATATGGGTGGTAAAACTGTGATAATCTTTTGGTGGATTGGAGCTATGACTAGTACATACTGGTATGGTATATCTGTATCTATATGACGGTTCCCTATATGAGCAAATATTGTGACAATGATTGTGTTCCAGTGATCGAGTGTGTTTGGAGAAAAGGGCAAACTGATCGAGTAGCATGGTTTTTAGAGCTAAAACAAGAACTGTCTCTCTCTGTAGTGATATTGAATTTCAGACTTTGTATTGCTGAATAAGTCACTTTGAAATGCTTCTGAATTGGTCAAGTGCTGCTGAATATGAACTAGGAATCTATCGTTTTAATTATGTCTTATTATTATGTACTCCTTAATCTTTCAAATGGTATTGAATTTGTCAAAAGTTCTATCATTGTTGTTGGCTACTTGCTCTAGAGCTTTTTCCTTTGTGTCATCGGAACCGTTGGATGCATTTTGGACAAAGATGAGAGGGTAAAGATATACAGCATGATTTCACCAAGTGAAGTCATTGGATACCAGCCCTTTTTTGGCGCATGTGGTGTGTGTTCATTAGATGTTTTTTACATGAATAGTTGTCAAAGGAATTATCGCTTTTTTTCCTCCCTCGAAGAGGTCTGTGTTTGAATCTGGCGAGACATAGCCCAGTGAAATTTGAGATAGGAGCCCATTGACCATAGCCCAAAAACTTTTTAATTTGGCCTTTTTGGTAGTGCCCCCCCCCCACCTCTAAAAAAACTCTGCCTACCCATGTTTTTAAGAAACTAATCCATTATGTGGATTTTTATAAATGAGGTTCCAGTAGCACTGCTCTTTTATTTTAAGAGAGATAACATGGAAACACAACAATATTTTTTAGAAGACTGATACATAAGTTGTAGTACTAATACATGTTTAATGATTCAATTTCTATTAGTATCTTTGGTATTGTGGCAAAACACTCAGTTTATGTCTATTTGATTTGATTTGAAGGTCTTTAGTTTGAATCCACTATGTGTACATATATATATATATATATATATATCTTGGGTTTACTTCTTTTGAGAAAGGGTTTACTTTTTAATATCACACTAAGGAGAGGCTAACATTGTGTACCCACCGGCCTACAGCATCCCTCGAGTTTAATGGTCGGGTTTGAAAAAAAGTTAAATACTTGTACAGAGAGGCTGGCATCAGGGACCCACCGGCCAAAACATACCAGAGAGGGTGACATGGGGGCCTCAGTAGCAAGACCATACACGGCTGCCACATCGAGCAATGTTGCCAAGGTCAAAACAGCGGACGCGGCCGAAAAAGTCCATCATACGTAGGTTTGATATAAAGCAAGACAGGCATGTGGGACCCAGTAGCACGGCCTTATACAGGTTCTGCCTCGAGCGACGTTGCCAAGTTTGAAATAGGGAGGCACGAGTGAGAAAAAAGTCCAGCATGCACACCTTTTTTCTAATGAGAGGCTCACATGGGGGACTCAGCAGCCTAGAAAAACGGCTGATGCATCGAGCAACGCTATCAAGTTCGAAACATGGAGGCGCGACCGAGAGCAAAAATTCCATCATACACACGTTTCTTCTAATGAGTGTATGACATGTGGGGGTGGGGCCCTGCATCATGATTAAACGGTAGATGCAGCGAGCAATGCTATCAAGTTCGGAACACGGAGACGCGACCATGGGAAAAAATTCTATCATACACACGTTTCTTCTAATGAGAGGATGACATGTGGAGTCCAGGAGTTTGATTAAATGGCTGATGCAGCGAGCAACGCTATCAAGTTTGGAACACAAAGGCTCGATAGAGGGTAAAAAATCCATCATACACACATTTCTTCTAATGAGCGGATGACATGTGGGGCCCAACATCGTGATTAAACGGTAGATGTATCGAACAACGCTATCAAGTTTAGAATAGGGTAGCGCGAGCCAAGGAAAAAAATCTATCATACACACGTTTCTTCTAATGAGAGGATGACATGCGGGGCTCATGAGGTTGGTTAAACGGTAGATGCGTTGAGCAGCGCTATCAACTCGGAACGGGGTAGCACCAGCGAAGGAAAAAAAATCCATCATACACACGTTTCTTCTAATGAGAGGATGACATGTGGGTCCCAGGAGGTTGATTAGACGGTAGATGCATCGAGCAGCGCTATCAACTTCGGAACAGGGTAGCGTGAGCGGAGGAAAAAATTCCATCATACACATGATCCTTCTAATGAGAGGCTGACATGTGGGACCTAGCAGCATGACTAAATAGTAGACGCCTCGAGCAACGTTGTCGAGTTCAAATCAGGGAGGCGCGACCAAAAAGTATGGTCCGCTAGAGACACTGACGTCCGGGACCCACACGCCTCTAAAGACTTCGGTGAGTCAACATCGCGTGAGGAAACGAAAATCTTGCTTCAGCCACACGCCAGCCGAGCTTCCTCCATGCTTTTAGAAGATCTATCGTAGTAGAGGGCCGCGAAACCGGAAAAAAAAGTTTTCCATCGGCCACGGCCGAGCCGAGAATTTCGTCACGGAACATGCGCCTTCTACGACGACCTTCGGGCCAATTCATTGCGGAAGGAAACTTTTCTTGTAGTGATTTCTGGGTTGCCAGTGTTAGGATCCTTTACTGTTCTGGCCTTTTACTGTTCTGGCCATCTACTGTTTCGGCCGTTCACTATTTAGGCCTTTTGCTCTTATGGCCTTTTACTATTCCGACCATTTACTTTTCAGGCTTTTTAATCTTTTGTCTGTTTTGCTGTGCGGTCCCTCTACTGTGCGGGCTTTTTACTATTCAGGCCTTTTACTATTTCAGCTCTTTACTGTTCGGGTTTATCAATATTCGGGCCCATTATAGTTCAGGCCCTTTATTGTTCTAGCATGTTGTTGTTCAGCCCTATACGTTCCTTGGCCACTTATGAGGCCCACCAATATTATGACCTACCACTTACGGCCTTTTAGTGTTTATTTGGCCCATCTGTTGGCCAGCATATTTGCGTATTCTATAACTATGGCGAAATTCTAGTTTTAAACAGTCTGTTAATATTTCAGCCCGCTAATGGCCGTGCTAGGATCACCCTATTACATCAACATATATTTTTTGAAATTTATTACAGACCTGACTTTCAACAAAAACAAGATGAAGCATTACAGAGACATCGCGAGACATGTGTTGGAACAGGGTTTCTACTACGGAGCTTACATCACCATACAAGTAACAACTGGCATACCATGACAGCTGCAGAAGAGATTATCAAGTAGACGGTGTCAGGGGGATGATCCCCAGGTACCCCAACCGAATAAGAAACAAGACAGTCGGATCGCGTCCGGCTGACCAGATGCAGCCGGACAGGGCAAGACAGGCCGGCTATCCCCCGGTAGCCGGATCAGAAGGAGGCAGCCGGATACGGCGACGTAGCCGGACTCAATCAGTGGGACATGGCGACGTGTGTATCAGTGCACGGTACGCCCTGTACGGTGACAAGACTGGCAACTACCCGGCCATACCGAAGACTTTGCGTGGGTGACGCAGGAACAGTGGCCGGTGCTGACGATAGGCTCGCACGGCGTCCACTGTGCCTACGACAGCCATACCACTCGTACTCCGACAGGACAAGCCATACTGGACACTGTAGATGACTAGTCGGCTGGGACCCGCCTGTGGGGCCCACCAGTCGGACTGGCCAGTGAGACATTTGCCTCTCTGCCTATATAAGGAGAGGCAAGGCCTCAGTAGAAAGGGTTGGTCTTACAGCATTTAAGGCAGTAGCTAGCGTATACAGCTCGAGGAGCACTTGTAGTTCGAGTATTTCACATAGTCAGATCCGGCAGGAGTAGGGGCTTTACCTCACCACGAGGGCCCCGAACCTGGGTACTTCTTGCGTCCCGCTACACTCGCTTGTATCCAATCCCGCCTGCGGACGCCGTCGATAGCTTCCCTGCTAGTCCCCACACCTCTATCTAACCTCTTCAGGTACTGCCGTTCCCAATACAACGATAGACGGTCCGTCAAATCTTGTCAATCTTTTAGTTCTTGTATATGTTCACGTGTAATCGTGATTATTCCATCTATTTGCTCCGTTTCTTGTTCAATTAAATCAATTGTTTGGAGTGCAGTTGTAACACCTCTTTCTGCTGGAAAAACTGAAACCATGGGCCGATGCAAGTAATAATCACTGTCATTGCTGCTTTGTGAAATGACTTCAATACTTAACGTAGGATTCCTCCCTTCTGCCCCATAGCTTCATGTGCAGCCTAAACCAAAGAAAACAAGTCAACACAGCGTACCAGCTAACTGGCGGCCAACTTATATGTAAAATAATTCAAATTCATCATTGGCTAGGAATAATCAATGATGTGCCTCGTACATCTCTTTCCGGAATAACAGGAATTGTCAATGTCCTGGACCAATGCATACATGTGCCAGTATCATAGCCACTCTGGAACAAACACTACGGGTTATTTGCATGCTGAAACTAAGACATATTAAGTTAGAGCAGCAAAGCAGGCGAAAAAACACCATGTTTGCTGTCAAAGAATTTCAAAATTGGTATTGTCCTAATATAACAAATTAAGCCATCAACATGTGTGTCTCATGCAGACTAACTAAACTAGTGTGGTAATGAATGTAGGGAATCAAGCAACTCGACTCTTTCCCTCATAAACTAATCATATCACTGCATAACGGAAATATAGAAATATAACAAAAAGAGGTGCATGAGATTCCGTCAGCTTCTTAGAACTGGTTGGGACAACAAAGCATTAACCTAAAATATAAGAATAGCGTTTAAAACTGGTCTATAGTATGAACTATCAAAAAAAGTGAACTCCAACCACAGGTGGCATCGCTTTAATCATCGGGAAACTATGATAGTACCTTGGAAAAATAAGCAATAGATCAAGTGTCTTAAATAGACTACCAGAATCATTTTAGACAAATAAGATATCAACCATTCTTTTTCAGTATCCGGATCATTCAAATATTTTTATCGTCGGGCTAGTACATAAAAAAAGAAGAGAAACAAAGAGATGGGTCGGTTGCTGCCAAAACAATAGTTGCATGCATCGAAAAAGTACCACAAATCTTCTGTGTAATGCCTACAGCTATTGTATTTCCAACTGCTAATAGTATCATTATACATATAACCAGGCAAGAAAATCCAGTAGACAAACAAGCAAATGATACATTGTGCACCTTCCAAGGTCAATAAAGTATTTAAACAATGTATGTCTAGGAACCACATCAGAATATAGCATTGATGCAATCACAAGTCAACAAAAAATTCACAGGAACCATAACCAATTGAACCATATGGTGGCTAATATTAAACTCGCAAGATCATCTGATCATGTATAGATGAAAATCCCTTGTTTAGTATTAATCAAACATTGTATTTCTCACAGAAATTGCCATCCCTAGTTTGGGACTGATGGGGCTCAAACCCAGAGCTTCGCCTTGGCAGGGCGGTGCTCTAACCATTTAAGTTAAGAAAATCATTACATTGCTTTAATGATGAGCAAATTAAAGAATCAAATTGGAAATAGACTCTATATGTGCATCATGTAGAGTAGCTATTGAGGTAGTGAATTAAGCAATTAAACAACAGGTGCACGATAGACTTCTAGATCATATTAACATGGTTATCGTACATATATATAGTAACTGGGATCATATTAGATGATAATAGCTATGGAAATCTCACTATGAGTAGTCTAGATAGATTTCCCTCCATTTCAAAATATAAGATGGCATGGCTTCTGTGAAACGAATGTATCTAGACACCCTTTAGTGTTGGTAGAGTAACTTGGACTAGTATTGTATGCATTTTTACTAGTCCAATTTACTCCCCACCAAGACCATGTAATTTATACTAGTCTCATACATATAACACTAGACTATGTTACTATCGCTAGAGTGCATATAAGCTCAATCATGGTGGCGATCTCTAATATTATAGTAGAATATAGATTAGCATAAAAGTGGATATACTTCAATCACCACCCCCTAATCATAGTCTAGTTAACATATATATATATATAGATAGAAGATCATCAGTCAAATATAGCAAAAAGAGATCTCTGCCATGATTGAGTGAGGAAATCGAATTATAAAACAAGGGATTTACGTTTGGTCTTTTTGTAGTACTGTTAAAGGTCATTTTGTTCTAATCATCAGCCAACTCATGTGGTGCCGACACTAGACAATGTGACTACCTCCAGAGTGCATACAAACTCTTAATATAGCAGAAAAATACAATAATAGACTATAAATTAGCATAAAAGTGGATATACTTAAATTACCACCACATAATCATAGTCTAGTTGATGCATATGTATGTAGATAGATAGATAGATAGATAGATAGATAGATAGATAGACAGATAGACAGATAGATAGATAGATAGATAGATAGATAGATAGATAGATAGATAGATAGATAGATAGATAGATAGATAGATAGATAGATATGATGATGAGTCAAATATAGCAAACAATAGATCATCACGATGACTGTGTGAGAAAAATGAATTATAAATCGAGAGATTTACAATTGGTCTTTGTTACATAGCAGAAAAATATAGCATAAAAGTGGATATACTTAAATCACAAACACCTAATCATGGTCTAGTTAACAGATAGATAGATAGATAGATAGATGAACACAAGTCAAATATAGAAAGAATAGATCATCACCAAAATCAAGTGAGCACATTGAATTATAAATCGAGGGATTTACGCTTGGTTTTTGTCCAGTCCTAGTTAAGGTCAACCTTGTTCTAATCATTAGCCGAATCATGTGGTACCTCGTACAAACAAGCATCTGACACTAAGCACATCTCAGCAAAAACAAGAGACTTACTATTTCTTTTTGTGCAATCCCGTTGGAGGACATCCTATTGTCAGTTTGTTCTTTGTAGACATCCACCAAATCGAGTACTTGGATGGACGATCCATCTACTTTATTGTTGCTCCTCTGCATATAGGTTAAGACCACTCATTCACATAAAACAGGTTTGCATTCAGCAATACAAAGAAACAGGTACTTACAAGATTATAGGGGCGATTCCCTCTACGATTCTCCATGTTCCCTGTGAGAGGAAATAATATCAGATAGTGGTTGTTGCTGTTTACAAAGAACTAGATAGACATTATAGTATAATCACTTGTGAACACGTAGAGCAGGGAATGGCGGAATATAAACCAACATTTAAATGACGTAAAGATTGCCATGGCGATAAAATAGAATGCAGTTACAGTCACTCCTTAGCACGAACAAGAGAGAAATTACAATGATTTAACTTGTGAAATAGGATTGCAAAC
Organism: Avena eriantha; assembly: GCA_910589775.1. NCBI lineage: Eukaryota > Viridiplantae > Streptophyta > Magnoliopsida > Poales > Poaceae > Avena > Avena eriantha. Next base: position 5,645,866 of record OU342741.1, on the reverse strand, counting down.
AAATATGAGAAGTGCCATAACAAGTGTCACCATCTAAGGAGCATGCAGTTACTGTACTAACGTTTGGACGAACAAGATAGACATTACAATGGTATATCTCGTGAACTTATAGAGCAGGGAATGCTAACCCATATGTAAAGTGACTTAAAATTCCATGAACTACATAATAGAAGGTAGATATTGCTACTATAGAAATTATAATTGAGAAACTTGAATTTATAAATTTTTCGCAAGTCAATCAATGCAAAACTGGACCAAGTTTGTAGAACATACCAGGAACATCTACCATACCAAACCAACACCATTCGATATATCGGGGCATATATTTTCATAGACGCAAATGCCACAAATTAACCCTTAATATATTTTTCTATGAGCTTGGTAAAAGTCATCATTGTTTAACTTTAAAGTTGTATAGGCCTTCTTTTACGGAATGGATGTACTCCCTCCGTTTCAAAAAGTATAAGTCATCATCTAGACCACTTTTAGTGTGTAGGTTCATGTAGGTTTGGAGTAAACCTACTCACTAAATGGTGTCTACATACACTCCTATCACAAAGCTAAAACATCTTATATTTTGAAACGGAGGGAGTAGTACACAATAGGGGGCAGCTACTGTCGGAGCTTAATTGAAACAAATAATAATGGCATAACTTGCAGAGGAAATGCAAAACCAACAAGTTCAATGACATAAAATTTGCGATGAATTACATAAGAGAAGGCAATTACTGTGTTTGCTTAGAACAACCAGATTGAAATTAAAATAGCATAAATTCTGAACTTGTAGAGCAGGGAATGTTAACCTACATGTTCAATGGCTTAAAACTACCAATGAACTCCAAAATTACATGCAGTCATTATTGTAGCAACAGACAAAGCAAGTGCACATTATGATGTCATAACTTGTGAACTTGTTGAACAGGTAGGCAACTTCAGATGTTCAGTGAATTAACATTTTCCATGAACTGCATAATACCAATGAACTCTAATGATGTCTATTTTGTACTACCAAAATTGTTTATGTATATTAAGAGTAATAGTTGGTCAAAGAAAAAACATGCATGACAAGGACGCCTTATACCTCGAAACAGGAGTAGTTTAACGCCTAGATTAAACATAGACTACACCGAAGTTATCAAGGGAGAGTGGGATATCAATTAACCCTGTATTGAGGTAGGAATTTTCCACCAATACAGAAATGTAGTTCACTATCGCAGGTTCATACCTACTATATTGAAACGAACGAACAAGCAGATTTGGTTTACCTATGCCATGATGTCGTTTACGCATACACTGCATCTTTGCGGGTGACGTCAAGGACGCCGAGGGTGCCCGGTAGTGGTGAGTCAGGCTGAAGCAGATAGATCTCGGCGGCGTCTGTGAAGCAGATCTTTGGAGGTTGTTGATGGGTCTAGCTTGCTTTACAAGATGGTCGGTGAAGGAGATCTGGTGTAGTGCACGGCATCGTCGATGAAGCAGATCTGTTACAACCAATTATGGATTCGAGGCGCTACACAAGAGCATCAGTGAAGCAGATCTGGTGCAGTGGACTGCTGAGTCCGTGAAGCAGATCTAATGCAGCGCACACCGGCGTAGGTGAAGCAGGTCAGGTGATGTGGACTAGGGAGTCGGAAAAACTAATATGGTTGTATGGAAGAGGGTGTCATGCGAACTAGGATTTGGTAAGGTGGACGTCGGTTGATCCCATAGACTGGTCAGGAGTATATGGTATAGAGGTATGGCATGTAGGCCAACAAAGTGCGGTGGTGTAGGAGCCGGAGGTGGGATAGGGGTTTGGGGTGGTGTGTGGGCCGGCGAATTGCGGCGATGATGTTCTGGTGCAGTGGTGTACGAGCTAGAGGTGAGATAGGGGTTGGGTGGCGTGTAGGCACGCGAAGTGTGGTGGAGATGATTACGGTGCGGTGGTGCAGGTGCTGGAGGTAAGAGGGGGTTGGGTGGCATGTAGGCCGACGAAGCGCTGCAGGGATGGGCCGGTGCGGTGGTGCAGGAGCCGGAGGTGAGAAAGGGGTTAGGGTTTTTCGGAGTGCTTTGGGGGAAATGGCGTCGGTGAAAGGTGGACTACCCAGCTTCAGAGCTGTGGGGACCCCTGGCCCCTCGGGGGGGAGGGGATTACGAACCATACCCATGCCTCGACATTAGTAGATAGGCCATTGTCAGGGGTAGAAAAGGAATTTTGTACGGCTACAACTTGGGCATGTGACCACTCGAAATATTTTGGTGGAGGTGAGGAGGGAGAATTTGCCACTCTAGGATTTTGAATTTGGTTATACAGTTCAAAAGATATAGAATAATAATATCCGATCCTATCCTAGGAGTATCTATAGTCCAATGACTAGAAAAATAGTTTACTGTAATGTCCTAGCCTTTCTAGGTACGGAATATTTCGGGAGCCATTTCTACAAAAATAAGGTCTCTACCTTCGGCTCAATTACATACACACATGAAGGTACGTAGTAACATGAACTAGAGTAGTATGTTTCCCACCCTGACCAGCTTACGAGGATCTCTAGTGGCTAGTGTATCTGGTAGTCTAGGCCAAATATAGACCACGATGGACCGAAAAATGCCTCTGGTGGCTTGTGTATCCGGTGGTCCAAAATTTAGACATCCTCCAAACAGGCTACTCGTTGTCCATATTTGGACAACCGAGCCACCATGTCTAAAGCAAAGTTGGTCGCTCGCGAGCTCGCTCCCGCGCCAAATCAGAGCATTTGTTGTACTGACTATTTGTGTGCATATGGACATATAGACTATCAAATTTAGACTATCCACTAGAAAACTAAAGTCGTGTAAAAAGGCATATTTTTACACCATTATCTATAAAGTGAAGATGTCGACTACCAAATTTAGACAAGCCACTAGAGATGCTCTAAGACCTTCCATAGCGTGATCGATGCCCAAGAGATAGAAAAGTTTCCACCTCATAAGCGATGCCTATAGATTCTTTTGAGGCACCGAGCTCACAATATGATCACTTTGGCCAAAAATAAATAGCTGGCCCACAACATGATAAACAAATTAACTAGACCAATCTCCATGGCTTATCTTTGGTGAAGATCCTCTCAACAACATGCATAGTACACATATATTTCTATTAAATTGGGTGAAGAGTTTGGGGCATTGGAGCACCTAGGTGCTCCGGTTCCCTAAAAAAATTTGGTGGCATCGATCGGGCAACGGAGGGCACCGGTGCCTGATTCTTGTAAAGTGATTTGGGCACTGATTTTTTCACACGCTGTGGAAGGCCTAGGAGACTACCAAATTTAGACAAGCCACTAGAGATCAAGGCAAAAAATACTAGCGTGCTATTTAATTTAGCGTGGCTTTTCTCCAGGCGATGTGAATGTTATAGAGTGCTAATAACGCGCTATTTTACAAACCATCTTTTTGTGAAAAAATTAAAAATATAACAGGTATATCATGAATATAGTCGATTTCAGCATGTAATGAATTGCCTAGCGTAATACTTGTACATGCATAATTGATTCCGGCGCTATCCAAGTTGGAGGATAACCGGTAGGGCTAAATCTAGGTATAGCGCCAGGTGCTGCAGGAGGAGGCGGCGGCTTGACACGATCACTTAAGATTAACAATCAAATTTTCATTGTATGTTTGCTTACTCAACACATTCATCATGTGTTATCTTACTCCACACCTGCCTATACTTGAAATAGCGCCAACGCTATGATGTTTTAGGGCAATATAGCATGTTATTTAAGAAATAGCGCCATAGAGAGCAAAATCTTTAAAAAATATCATGGACTATTCAAATACGCTATATCACGCTACATAGTGTGAAATAGCGCACTATTTTTTCCATGCTAGAGATGCTCTAAGACTGGTCTGAGTGGTAAGTAACTTAGAGTATTAATATGCATACATTGTGCTAAGGACTATCAAAAGTACTCCCTTCATCGAGAAATAACTGAGTTGGTTTTGTCTAGATTTGAATATATTTAGACGCATTTTAGTGTATAGATACATTCGAATCTAGACAAACCCAAGTAAGTTATTTATGGACGGAGAGAGTAGTATTTTTTAGATGCTAAAATGGAAAAGAAGATCCAACTGCTGGCAATATTGGGATTCGAGAGTCTTGATCCAATGTTGGATGCTAATATGAATAACTTTGAATATTGACCGTTGGAAGTTAAGACTTCACCCAACCCATCGGAAGTTAAGACTTCATGAAAAATACTCAGGAGAGTACATCCACCAAACTCATTTAGTACCTCTCATTCAAGGAATAAGGTGCACACGCGCTCCAAAGTAAAGTTTGGCCGAATAAATGGAGCAACTAAAATTTACTTATATTGTGTAAAATTTGTTTCGTTAATTCGTATTGAAACAACTTTCCAATGATGCTAAGTTTGTATAGTACTAACATTCTTTATATATATTTAGAGTAAATCTTGGTCAAACAAAAAACAAAAATAAGGGAGCCTTATTTCTTGGGACGTAGATAGAGTACTAATACTAAAAAATCCACCATTCCTGGTATGCAAACGATCATTCTGCAATTAAACCAATTAATAGCAGCTTACATCACCACTAAACTTTGAAGCGAAAGAAGAAACACAACTCCTTCAACGTAGCAGGAGAGCAGCGTCGGGCATTCCACCCACATCCTTACCCCGTACACCGGCAAGTCGCCCATCATGGCCCTAACATAGACCGCAGACACGAGGGAGACCATGCTTACCGTGCCAATCGTCAGGACGAACACGGCACCATCCTGCTCCCCAACGAGAATGAGCCAGCGGGACTCCTCGCCTAGCATCGGCACTAGCTCCTAGAAAGCTTTGGTGGTGGCATACTGGATCTTGTGCACTTGGATCGAGTGGACAGCTTTGAGGTGGGCGACAAGCACTGGCGGCGGGGCGGCAAAGTCGCAGTCGGTCTTCGTGCAAGTGCAGGGAGCGTATCGGTACATGATTTCGTGCTCGTGGAGTTCGTAGTAGGGCAACAAACTATTGCAGCCTTTGTGGGTGCACTCGACCCTAGCCGCTGATAGGACGGCGTCCATGGCAGGCTCGTGGGTGAATCCGCCGCTAGGGTGCTCGCACTTTTGGCAGGAGGTGATCTTGCGGACACAGCGGTGGCAGACTAGATGAATATCCATGCACTGTAGAAATGGAAGTTCGAAAAATAAAATAGTTGCACGGACAAACTGACAAAATAAAAATCAATGGATTGTGAGGGAGAAATGGAGAGGCCTTGTAGACCCGTCGGGGCTTGAGGGGCTGGGAGCAAGAGGACCAGTTGAGAATGGTGGCTTCCATCTTTAGAGTGACCGTCCCGAGCATTGCGATTTGGGTGGGGGGAAATGAGGACTCTTTGATCCGGCCTCAAGCCGTGCCCTTCTTTTATATACCACAGCTGATAATCAATGAAGCTCTACCTGATTGCGCCTTTCCTTTCTATACTAGGGTCCTTTTGTATATTTTGAGGCCTTATTATTTACAAATTCCTGGTTTAGTTGGACAAGATTAGCGGCCTCTTTGTATTTGTGCACCACCCTTTTATTAGTAAGTTGGCACGTGAGACCCACATAATAATAAAGTATGACATATCATCACTATATAAAATTATGCTCTGTAATAGGTAAAGCTCAAAAAAATATGAAAGAGCCATATCTCTAAAGAGTAATGGTGTATATTTGTTTTCACCCAGTACACTTTGAAGGTACTGTAGTAACATGTGAAAGTTTTACTAGCCTAAGTTATTTAGCACTATGAAGAGCGGCCTAATATGGAAGAGAAAGAGAACATCCAACCAGAGCTCATTTTTAGGCAGAAGCACGAGGCAAACAGAAGGAAAGTTGGCATGGACCACCATGGGCCCCAACTTTCTCTGCACTATTGCGCCTGCACGGTTGTACGCCATTGCACGGAAGCTTACATCGGAAGGAAGAGGTGACTGCTGTGATGCTTCCCACCTGAACAAGTGCCAGGCGTAGATGCAAGAGTGGACATAGCAGCCAATGCTGCATTGAGGAGGAGAGAGGGAGGATGATTCTCCTTCGTCTAGGAGCCTTTTCTCTCACGAAACGTAGCGATGAGACAGAATTTTGGGTGGAGGGGCATTTTTAAAAAAAACAAGGCATAATATTTGCGGTGGAAGGAGCCCTGATCGCCTTGCTAGTAGTACGGCTATTTTTTTTAAATAATACGATTTGTTTAACAAATTTCATGAATAATACACGAATAGTGCGGCTAATTTAACAAATGCCACGCTAGATTCGCAATTCCTCAAATTCATGTATTATTCGTGAAATTTATTAAATAAATCATATTATTTAAAAATGTAGCAGCAGTACAAGATCGACTAGCCACTAAAAGCTAGGTAGTAATAATACAAACATGATCCTTCTTGCTTCCTTGAATGCCTTGATGAATACAAGTTTGATGGTGTTCATATCAACTTCCAATGAAGCGGGATATATTGAGTAATAAGTAAAAATAGGACCGGAGAAGATTTTCTCACTTAGCACCACATGTTGGTGCCATTTTATCACAAAACCACAACCTTAGTGATTTTTTTCACAAAACACCAATTTTTGTGGTAATGTTTTGCACAGAACACATAAACCACACTAATAGCCCATTAGTAAATTTTAGCCCACTATCAAGCAGTCCAGTGTGGTTGTCTTCCGTCTATCAAGCAAACATGTCATATTCGGCGGCGCGCTAGCATGGAGGATGCAAGCCATGGATTCCAATGATCCCATATTGTTTAGTGGGTAAGATTCATGAGCAATGCTAAAATTTCTTCAATTTCTACTTTTGGTGAGGGATTTGAAGAGAGTTACAGTAAGAAGATGAAGAACCCTAGTAGGAAAGAGGTCACTTTATCAATTTGGGATCACCCGTCAACTCAATCATCTACGTAGGGCCCACAGATGGGGGAGGTCGCGATCGCCTTGGACGCACCACAAAATTATGACTGGGCCATCGAGTGCGGGAAGCAGAGTCAGCACTCCGTCCAATTGCTTACCCTAGTCATCATCATCGATATTTGCCACACGCATTGGCTTCATTAGTGACATTGATTGTCCCCTCGCTTCGGTAATCTGCCACATTGATATCGGATCATCTCCTTCATATTTATCCTCTCCCCTTCCCTACACCAATCCATCTCTAATCCCTCGCTTCCAGCAACCATCTCTGTCCTCATCTGTCATCCATGGCCACCTTCCGGCTGTCGCCCACCGTACCGGAGCGTAAAGACCCCGACATCGCCGCACAGGAGGACAAATCCTACGCATTTCGGCCTTCTCCCCGCGGAGAACAAAGTGGCAGCTGGCGTGCGCCTTCCTAGATGCTGGGTATGGTCGCTGCAAGTACCATATGTATCGCCTCCATGACAATCCGGATGGGACGTTGAAGGCCAAGTTCGTCAACTTCAGGGATGTCCATCTCCTCTACGACCAGGCCTTCCACTGCGGCTACGAGATTGTGGTGTTCATCAACACCAACATTTTCACCAACTACTAGGACCAGTTCCCCAACAAGGGCAACTTCATCCACAGTGTCCTCCCGGAGCTGCCGATGGCTCCGGAGGTACCACCGCCATATCCAGAGGTGCCACTAATGGCTCAAGAGGTATCGCCGCATTATCCGGAGGTGCCGCCATGTTATCCGGAGGTGCTGTCGTGTTATCCGGAGGTGCCTTTGAGTCAAGAGCCGGTTGTGTCGCTGGAGCTAGCGTTGGTGCCGATGTCACGAGCTGCCGCTGGCGGTCCGGACTAGGTGCTAGGAGGCGCCGGACCTGCACTAGTTCAGCAGCGAGTCCTTTATATGTAAACTCGTGCTGTTATGTTAGGGTCTGTTTGGTTTAGAGGATGTCATTTAGGGATGAGGATATCCCCAACCAGCTGGTTAGGGGTAGCCTTTTTTGTTTGGTAAAGTGGGATAAAAAGTGGTTAGGGATAGCTAGTCAAAATCTATTGACCAACTGTTTTTTTTCATTTTCCTCTTTCACCTTGTCTTCTTCATCCGCCTCACCACTTCCCTAGAAGCGGCCACGACCGCCATCAGCTCACCACCCTTTTGCCCCTGTCGACCCTGTGTCACCCTGCCTGCCTGTGCCTCCTCTGCCTGCCCGACGGCCTACGCCCGTGTGTGTATTCGAACACTCACTCTTCCCGAAGGCGTACACTATGGCCGCCCTCGTGTCGATCCCATAGGCAAGAAAATATGGTTATTTTCTCTCGTGAGGAAGGGTGAACGAACAAGAAAATGCTTCGGAGGAGCTATCCAAAAGTGGTTAAGCTCATCCAGCTCTTTTTGTGGGATATGCTCAACCACCATTTTGAGCCAAAAGTGGTTATCTATATCCCCTCCACCCTCTAAACAAAACACTAGATAACCAAAAAAAGTGGATATCTCGTGTTATCCACTGGATAGCCATTAAACCAAACAGCCCCTTAATGGTTGAGTGCTTTTGGGACGTCCTTTCTGTTGGTACTATCATCAAAAAAAGTTTCATTTGTTACTACTCACTATACCCTGTACTACTAGTAGTACTACGAATGATGATCTATTCAATATCCTTCCCCCAAATGTTTGTGTAGGAAGTGAAAATTTCAAAACTCAGGAAGTTTGAATTGCTACTCTATTGTACTCCCTCAAATTACTTGACTCGAATTTGTCTAGATTTGGTTGTATATAAACAAGTTCTAGTGCTAGATGCATTCGAATCTAATAAATGCAAGTCAATTAATTTGGGCCAGAGGGAGTAGTAGTCGGGTTCGGCTCCTTCTCAAGAGAGCAACTGATCGAGCCATACGTTTCATACTACTTCCTCTTTGCTTGTTTTACAAATATGACCAAATCTGTCGCCATTCAAATTCTTGGATATGGGATCATAAAGTATGATGTAGAGATATGGCCTTGACCTTGTGGTCGTTCAGCTTGAAATCCAAGAAAGTACATACTTGTTGACAGCTAAGCTTAAATTCGTTTAAATTTCACCACTTACTTTTAGGTTAGCATTTTCCACGGTCGGTGGGAGGATATTTTACATCAAAGACCTAAAAAGGGAAATTTACATGGACGTCCATACATTTAGCCCAAAGGACCGTAAAAGGAAAACTTTCTAGTTCGGCTCCTTCTCGAGAGATCAGCTGATCTGAGCCAAACTCTTCATACTACTTCCTCTTCGAATGTTTTCATAACATGGCCAAATATGTTGCCATGCAAATTCTCTCATATGGGGCCATCGACATAAAGTATGATGTTGATATGGCCTTGACCTTGGTCGTTCGGCTTGAAATCCAAGAATGTTCATACTCGTTGACAAGTAAGCTGAAATTTGTTTAAATTCCACAACTTACACTTTTTGGTTAGAAGTTTACATGGATGGTGGGACTACATTTTACATCAAGGACCTAAAAAGGGAAAATTACATTGAGGTCCATACATTTAGCACAAAGGACCCTAAAACTAAACAAGGAATTTAAAGCAGTCACATACGGCTCCTCGAGAGAGCAGCTGATCGAAAAAATCTTCTTACTTGCTTTTCAGAAAATAAATTCATGTCACTTGGGAAAATGAAATTGATTATTTTTTTTGTTTTCAATATCTTTGATTGTTTTCAAAAGATGGAAAAATTTGTCGGCATGCAAATTCTTGGATATGGGATCATAAGCATAAAGTACATTCTACATAAAGGCCCTAAAAAGGGAAAATTACATCGAGGTCCATACATTTAGCACAAAGGACCCTAAAATTGAGCAAAGGAAACAATCGGGTTTGGCTCCTTCTCGAGAGAGCAGCTGGTCGAGCCATACCCTTCATACTACTTCCTCTTCGATTGTTTTCAAAATATGATCAAATCTGTCCCCATGCAAATTCTTGAATATGGGATCATCAACATAAAGTATGATGAAGAGATATGGCCTTGACCCCTTGGTCGTTCGGCTTGAAATCCAAGATATTTTCATACTCGTTGACAACTATGCTTAAATTCATTGAAATTTCATGACTTACTTATAGGTTAGCATTTTACACGATTGGTGGGAGTACATTCTACATCAAGGACCTAAAAAAGGGGAAAAATACATCGAGATCCATACGTTTCGCACAAAGGACCCTAAAATTGAGCAAAGAAATCAATCGAGTTTGGCTCCTTCTCAAGAGAGCAGCTGATCGAGCCATAATCTCCATACTACTTTCTCTTAGATTGTTTTCACAATATGGCCAAATCTATCGCCATGCAAATTCTTGGATACTCGATCATCAGAATAAAGTATGATGTAGAGAGATGACCTCGACCTTATGGTTGTTCGGCTTGAAATCAAAAAATGTCCATACTCGTTGACAACTATAAGCTGAAATTCGTTTAAATTTCACCACATAATTTTAGGTTAGAATTTTACACGGTCGATGGGAGTACATTTTACAACAAGGACCTAAAAAGGGGAAAATTACATTGGCGTCCACACATTTAGGACAAAGGACCCTAAAATTAAGCCAGGAAAACAGTCGGGCCCGGCTCCTTCTCACAAGAGTAGCTGATCGAGCCATACTCTTCATACTACTTCATGTTCGATTGTTTTCAAAATATGGCCAAATTTTTCGGCATGCAAATTCTTGGATATGGTATCATTAGCATAAAGTATGATGTATATATGGCCTTGACCTTGGTGGTTCATCTTGAAATTGAAGAATGGTTCATACTCGTTGACAACTAATGTCGTGGAAATGGCCATGGAAGTCGCTGCCATAGGCAGCGATTGATAGAATCGGGGGCGAGAGCTGGCGGCCATCTATGGTGCGAGATGGGGGAGGATGCACATGGATTTACCCAGGTTCAGGCCCCCGGAGGTTAAAGACCTACTCCTGCTAGATTAGATTGATGGAGAGCGAGTTACAGGGGTGGCTTGTTCGGGGTCTAAGAAGCGATCAGTCGCTTGAAGGGGTGTATGATGGATCGTAAGTCCTCAAACTACCCTAGGGAGGTCTATATAGGAGGCACCTCGCTAGGGTATACAGTTTACAATCGAACAAGATATGGATTTGGAGGCTTTGACCTAATCCGACTGGGTTTCAGGTTCACTTCTGGGCCTCCAGTCTCCAATCGTCATGCCTTCTCCTTAGTCATATTCCAGTCGCCATCCTGCAGGCCCACTCGCGAGGCCTTTGGCCCGATCAGAACGTCCTGCTGGGCATACCCCATTCGGCATATCCCCATCAACTAAGCTTAAATTCATTTAAATTTCACCACTTACTTTTAGGTTAGAACTTTACACAGTCGATCGAAGTACATTTTACATCAGGAACCTCAAAAAAAGCAAAAATTACATCGAGGTCCATACATTTAGCATAAAGGACCCTAAAAGGAAACATTTCTAGTTCGACTCCTTCTCGAGAGATCAGCTGATCTAAGCCAAACTCTTAATACTAATTTCTCTTCGATTGTTTCCTAAACATGGCCAAATATGTTGCCATGCACATTCTCTAACATGGGATCATGAGCATAAAGTATGATGTTGATATGGCCTTGACGACCATGGTTGTTCGGCTTGAAATCCAAGAATGTTCATACTCATTGACAAGTAAGCTTAAAATAATCCTATAAATTTCACCACTTACACTTTTAGACCTAAAAAGGGGGTAAATTACATCGACGTCCACATATTTAGCACAAAGGACCCTAAAATCAAGAAAGGAAAATAGTCGGGTACGGCTCCTTCTCACGAGAGTAGCTGATCGAGCCATACTCTTCATACTACTTCCTCTTTGATTTTTTTCAAAATATGGCCAAATCTGTCGCCATGCAAATTCTTTAATATGGGATCATCAGCATAAAGTATGATGTAGAGATATGGCCTTGACCTTATGGTCGTTCGGCTTGAAATCTAAGAAAGCTCATACTCGTTGACAACTAAGCTTAAATCCATTAAAATTTCACCACTTACTTTTAGGTTAGCATTTTACACGGTTGGTGGGAGCATATTTTACATCAAGGACCTAAAAAGGGGAAAATTACATCGATGTCCATACATTTAGCACAAATGACCCTAAAAGGAAAACCTTTTGTTGCATTGGTTTGGCTCCTTATCGAGAGATTAGCTAATCTAAGCCAAACTCTTCATACTACTTCCTCTTTGATTGTTTTCAAAATAATATGGACAAATATGTTGCCATGCAAATTCTCTGATATGGGGTCATCAGCTGATCGAGCCATACTCTTCATACTGCTTCCTCTTTCCCAATTTTGGATGCATATTAGGTTTTGTCAAAGTCAATCTTTATAAAGTTCGACCAACTATATGTAAAAACATACTGACTTTTCTAATGACAAATGCATATAATATAAAAATATAGTTCATGAAGATTCTAATAACATTGAGTTGATGTCGTATATTTAGTCAAAGTTTATTAAATTTGACTCTGACCAGAAGTAATACGCGTCCTAATTTGGGAAGGAGGGAGTACTACTTGCTTCACGGAAGAAAAAAAAGGAGTGCTCCTCACTTTCAAACCAGCTAGCTATGGCTGTGCTTGGTGCTTCCTCTTCCTAGGGTACGGAGGTGGAGTAGTGCGGAGTAGGAAGGCTGGTCAGATCATAATGGTGAGCATCTAATGCGATGGGATGTTTTTGTTTTTTTGTTGGCCAGATAAACCAATCCATTGTCCAACACTTAAGTATTACTCGTACTTGCCCTAGAGTACTACGAATAGCGATCTTTTGAATATCCTTCCCCCCAGATGTTTGTGAAGGAAGTGAAAATTTTGAAACCAGGAAAGTTTGAATTGCTACTCTATTGTACTCCCTCCATTTCAAAATATAAGATGTTTTAGCTTTGTCCCTTTTAATGTGTAGAGTCACTCCAAATCTAGATGAACCTACAGAGTAAAAGAAGTCTAGATACACTGCTTTCACAAAGCTAAAATATTTTGAAACAGAGGGAGTATTGTAGTAGTAATACTTTTTGCCGCCAAGGACCAAAATGATTCCCACTGACGCAGCTGACGAACATGCTAGACACAAACACGGAGCCACCGACACAAGGCAGGTTGTCGGTCGGCGCGCGTGCACAGCGCCACTTTATGGACGAGGGAGAGATCAGCCGGCCGGGGTGTAGGGTGGTGAGGCTGGTCATAGTGGGGAGTGACTTAGTACTAACATGCATATGTTACTAGTCTAAGTTCCTACCTCCATACTGGAAAATAATATAGATTTGGTCTCATGCAAAGCCTCGTTTATTGCAATGTAGACTCATTTTGTCTTGAAATGTGTGATGTTAACATATCTAGTTACCACAAGGCTCTCTTTCATCATTTAATTGCATGCCATGTCATCTAAATATTTACTGTTAGCAATACATGTAGGACTACGTTACTACATACTACCCAAGTTACTCCCACTATGACTAGCCTAATGAGGGAGTGAAGGAGAGAGAAAACACATGTTATTTTGCGTGCATACATATCGTGCTCCTGAAATTTACTCTACTCACTGTACCTTGTACCTCGTGTCAGGAACCCATCCCAGCTTTGCTCTAACATCGCACCACCTTCAAATCCTCCTCTTTGTAGCACTTTCGTTGCCTCCTTTGTGCTCATATAGTCTCTTCTCGCTCTTTTTTTAACAGAAAACAGGAAATAAATTCTTCTTACTTGCTTTTCAGAAAATAAATTAATGTCACTTGGAAAAATGAAATTGATTATCTTTTGTTTCTTATATCTTCGATTGTTTTAAAAAGATGGCCAAATTTTTCGGCATGCAAATTCTTGGATATGGGATCATAAGCATAAAGTACATTGTACATAAAGGACCTAAAAAGGGAAAATTACATCGAGGTCCATACATTTAGCACAAAGGACCCTAAAATTGAGCAAAGAAAATAGTCAGGTCCGGCTCCTTCTCGAGAGAGTAGCTGGTCGAGCCATACTCTTCATACTACTTCCTCTTTGATTGTTTTCAAAGTATGGCCATATCTGTCACCATGAAAATTCTTGAATATGGGATCATCAGCATAAAGTATGATGTAGATATATGGCCTTGACCTCGTGGTCGTTCGGCTTGGAAATCCAAGATTTTTTCATACTTGTTGACGACTATGCTTAAATTCATTGAAATTTCATCACTTACTCTTAGGTTAGCATTTTACATGATCGGTGGGAGTACATTCTACATCAAGGACCTAAAAAGGGGAAATTACATCGAGGTCCATACATTTAGCACAAAGGACCCTAAAATTGAGCAAAGAAAACAATCAGGTTCGGCTCCTTCTCGCGAGAGCAGTTGATCGAGCCATACTCTTCATACTACTTTCTCTTTGATTGTTTTCACAATATGGCCAAATCAATCGCCATGCAATTTCTTGGATACTCGATCATCATAATAAAGTATGATGTAGAGATATAGCCTCGACCTTGTGGTCGTTTGGCTTGAAATCAAAGAATGTTCATACTCGTTGACAACTATAAGCTGAAATTTGTTTAAATTTCATAACTTACTTTTAGGTTAGAATTTTACATGGTCGATGGGAGTACATTTTACAACAAGGACCTAAAAAGGGGGGAAATTACATCGAGGTCCATACATTTAGTACAAAGGACCCTAATATTAAGCAAGCAAAACAGTAGGGTTCGGCTCCTTCTCGAGAGAGTAGCTGATCCAGCCACACTCTTCATACTACTTCATCTTCGATTGTTTTCAAAATATGGCCAAATTTGTCGATATGCAAATTCTTGAATATGGGATCATGAGCATAAAGTATGATGTAGATATGGCCTTGACCTTGGTCGTTCATCTTGAAATACAAGAATGATTCGTACTCATTGATATCTAATCTTAAATTCGTTTAAATTTCACCACTTACTTTTAGGTTAGAACTTTACATGGTCGATCAGAGTACATTTTACATCAGGGACCTCAAAAAAGAAAAACTTACGTCGAGGTCCATAAATTTAGCATAAAGGACCCTAAAAGAAAAAATTCTGGTTTGGCTCCTTCTTGAGAGATCAGCTGATTTGAGCCAAACTCTTGATACTACTTCCTCTTCAGTTGTTTTCAAAACATGGCCAGATCTGTTGCCATGCAAATTCTCTGACATGGGATCATCAGCATATAAAGTATGATGTTGATATGGCCTTGAAGACCTTGGTCGTTCAGATTGAAATCCAAGAATGTTCATTCTCGTTGACAAGTAAGCTTAAAATAATCGTCTAAATTTCACCACTTACATTTTTAGACCTAAAAAGGGTAATTACATCGAGGTCCATACATTTAGCACAAAGGAACCTTAAATTAAGCAAGGAAAATTACAACAAGGTCCATACATTTAGCACAAAGGACCCTAAAATTTGACCACTTACCCCTTTAGGTTAGAATTTTACACGGGCGTGGAAGTACATTTTACATCAAGGACCTCAAAATGGAAAACTACATCGAGATCCATACATTTAGCACAAAGGACCCTAAAATAAAGGAAGGAAAACCGTCGGGTTCGGCTCCTTCTCGAGAGAGTAGCTTATCGAGCCATACTCTTCATACTATTTCATCTTCGATTGTTTTCAAAATATGGCCAAATTTGTCGGCATGCAAATTCTTGGATATGGGATCATGACCTTGGTCGTTCATCTTGAAATCCTAGAATGGTTCATACTCGTTGACAACTAAGCATAAATTCGTTTAAATTTCACCACTTACTTTTAGATTACATTTTTACATGGTTGGTTGGAGTACATTTTACACCAGGTACCTCAAAAAACCAAAAATTACATCGATGCCCATACATTTATCATAAAGCTCCCTAAAAGGAAAAATTTCCGGTTCGGCTCCTTCTTGAGAGATCAGCTGATCTAAGCCCTCTGACCGAAAGCAGTGCAACACAGTACAACAAGGCAGTGCGAATTTTTTTTATTAAAAACTATCAACATGGGATTTAGTTTTGTAGATCTTGACGCAACGAGTTCAGCGGTGAAAAAGGATTATGATTTTAACACTCAATCTCAAAGATATTTATTTTATAAATTCGAATCTAGAGGAGAAAAGTAAAAAAGGATAATCGTGGCCTCTTCATGTGACTCTCCGCGGGAACTACGGAAAAAAAAGAAAACCATCACTTTTGGCTCACCACGTGTCATGCAAGGATGGATAGTGGAGACGTAGGGCGCACGGACGACCTCCGCGTGTCAGTAGCACGCCATACCGCACGCGAGCTCCCGAAAGCGCGCCCTTTTTCTAGCAAAACTGACCCCATATTTATTTCTAGATGATAGTACCGACCCGAGATACAAGGAGGAGGAGTACTACCAAGAACAAGAAGAAGAAGAAAACTTCAACCACTGCCCTACTCAAGGCAAGCTAACACTTGCAAGTATTATACCTATGCAAGCCTAACACTACAAGTTAACTATGCAAGTTAACACTTGCCCACTTGATAACCTAAGCAAGATGCATTAGGCATGCTTGGTTATGCAACTTTGATTATACCAATCCCAAGTTTTACTTGCAAGCTTTATTCTTTTACTTTTAGTTAGTGCTTAGTGAGTATTGGAAAAATAGTATAGATACCATAACGAGTATAAAACTAGGCCTAACTAGTTATACTTAGACGTCATTCCAAGGCATGAGATTAGAGTTGGATAGTTACACTTGATTAGCACCCCTCATTAGTGAATACCCGCAACTTTAGTGGCTAGTGCTAAGCATAAAATTTGATCACTTTAGATGGGAATACTTGGTGAAAATGATTATGAAAACCTTGGAATGAGGATTCATTCTATTGAAATGTTTTGACATGTGTTGAGAAACACAAAAGAATTTGATGATGAAAATGTTGAGGTCTGAGCCTTAGCCCTTTATAAAAATTGATGGTTGGGTTCAGATGTGATACCATTCCAATTTTACCGTACAACCCAATACCTGAATTCGGTGGGGCTTAACTGGAAGCTTATATGCCTTAGTATGGTTTCCCTCGCGGAAGAGGTTGAGCTGAGGCTACCTCCTGAGTGTGAATGTCCACCTATGCAGTGCCCAGGATGGCAGATGGCCATGGCTGGGAGGCCAAGCTCATAGGGGAGGTGCCTATACTAGCGTGTGTAATTGAAAGGTTATGATTGATTATCCGCATACTAAGTTTGATGATTCGGGGTTATCCCTAACGGATGTATCGAATTTTGTAGTAAAAGTGTACCACCTCTGCAGATTGTCAAACTATTCGAATAGCCGCGTCCGCGGTCATGGACAGTTGGAGTGGCCATACAGTTTCGTCGTCAGATGTTTTCCAAAAATGACTTGTGAATTGAACAATGACTTTGACTTGACCACAACAGGGTTGTGGATATGAAAGCTAGGTTCCCACTTAAGTGATTTAGAACATTAACTTAGTTTTCTTTACTTCTAAACTCAGTTTTAGATAAATCTGGATTTTTGCAAATAAACCTAGAGCTTAAGATTCCTACTAGAGCTACCTTACTTGTTAGTGATAGTTTGCGAGTACTTAAAGAATACTCATGGCTTTGTCCCTGGCTATTCCCGTGGCCAGACTATGAGGAGGACTACCAGGATGATGGACAGCAGGAGGTCTACGACAACTAGGATCATCTCCCATCGTCAGCATTGCCTATGACCCTGAAGATGGAGCCCCTACTACGTTTATTTTCCGCTGCTTGATTTGTATTAAGACTGGATCATGAGATCCTTTATTTGTAAGACCTTATTATGGTTTGTAATGGATGATGTATTGTGGTACCAATTCTGTTATGTCTCGCAAAAATGGTAATCCTGAGATTGCGAGGTATGGCATAATAGGCATCTAGGATTAAAAATCCGGGTGTTGACAATTCGGTATCAGAGCCATCCTGACCATAGGAGACCCTGGTTAGAATGGACATCCGAACAAAAACTTAGTTTCAAAACAAAAGAAGTGGGTATTTATGAAAACCTATTCCCACTCTTATCCTTGATTCTTTCAAACAAAGTCAAGTTCCTCAAAAAATTCTTGCATTCGTACATAAAATTTGACACACTTGATCACCTCACTAACTTACTCACCCTAAATTCTTATAGATGGAAGTCCAGTATTGCAAGTTCTACTAGCTGGGCAACGGAGGCCAACTAATCTTTGAGAGGGATCTAGTGCACTGTTAGAGTATCTTGAGCGCCCGCACCCAGAATTCTTTGGGGCACAACTCAACGATCACATAGGAGGAGATCTACAATGGCTGATAGTTGCATATCTTAGAGGCAAGATAGAAGCACCCACTTCGGAGAAGATCCAATTCACCTTGCGTGAGAACAACTGGCTAGATGGATTATCCAGAGTTATGCATGAAGCTCTTGCCCGTCTGCGTGGTCAAAACATCAACCTGATCTAGGGAACTTGCTTTGCTCACTTCACAAGGCGTGATTCTACAGGAATGCCCTTGGAGATGCCAGGACACCCGGACCTGAAGCACCAGGTGGACAATCTTGACTTCATGTTGTATGATAGGCAGAAGGAGTTGGACAACGCACGTGCCTACGCCAACCACAACCATGCCATTGTAGTCAAGAAGGACCAGACCCTCGCAATTCTTGCCAAGGAGCGCCAATCACTTCTTCATCAACGCGACAAGAAGGATCGCACCATCGATCGTCTTCGCAAGAAGGTGGCCGCTCTCGAGAAGACCATCCGTGAACAAGAAATCTAGCTTGAAGCGAAGGAGGAGGAACGTGAAGATATCCAGGGAGATCTTTACTCTTACCTCAGTGATGACAACGACTACCTAGAGGATGATGCCATGGAGTTCCACACTGATGATGATGATTCCGACTTCATTGATGATGATTAGATGCACTTGATCACTACCGTAGGAATGAGTTGTACCAGTCCCACTGTATCGTAGTTTCATAGAATGGTTCTTAAATCCATTTGTTCCCTATTTTTGTTGTGGTGTGTGTTTGTATGGTGTGCTTTGAATGAATGAATGAATGAGAAGAAGTTGTTAGTTTGCAAAACCTGAGTCAAACTCAAAGTGTAAAGCTTTCTGAAACAAAACCATGAACCTTGGAAATTTCCCTCCTATCTCATTATCTATCTCAATCTTCAGATGACTCGTGGAAATCCCAGAGGAAGCAGTTCATCATAGAACCCAATGCTGCAGATTCTGCAAATGCTAGTTAATGACCGTGAAGCTACTAGAGCTGAACGCCAAGCCAACATAGCCACTCTTCAATAGATAGCTCAGATGGCCCATTATAACCAAGGTCACATAAACCAGGATCACCATGGATCTAAGCTCAAGAACTTTCAGAATACCAACCCACCTATCTTTAATAAGTCTGAGGATCCCTTAGATGCTGATGACTGGATGCAAACCATGGAGAACAACTTGGAGGTCGCAGGAGTTGAAGACAATGAGAAAGTATTGTTTGCCACCCATTATCTGGCAGGAGATGCATGAGCCTGGTGGAATAGCACCCTTACCATGAACGAAGGTCAGATGATGAGTTTGGAAGCATTCAAGATCAAGTTCAGCCGGACTCCTAGGCCCCAAGGTTTGGTCACCAGGATGAGGGATGAGTTCAGGGAACTGAAGCAAGGAAGGATGACGGTAGTTGAGTACCATGAAAAATTTCTGTCACTAGCTAGATATGCCCCTGATGAGATTAACATCGAAGCAAAGAAGAAGGAAAGGTTCCTGAATGGATTGCATGATGAGATGCAGACTGTGTTAGTCAACATCCGTTTTGGAGATCTAGAAGAGCTAGTAGACTCTGCCATTCAGATGGAAGGGAAGATAAACCAAGCCAATGACAATCGCAAGCGTTGCATGATACACCGGACTGGATCCCACCATACTCAGAAGTATCACCCCAACCCATGTGCAGGATATGCCCCAAGAAACAACAGACCCCCGGTGTCTCGTCCCAACTATCCCAATCGTAGCGGAGGAAACGTGAAGTCTGGAGGGAACCACAACAACAACCCCGGCAACTCCAACAACTTCAACCGTGCACCACCCAAGTCCAACAACAACAACAATAACAATACTGCCCCAAGGACTGGAATCAATGATGTGCCTGTTGCAGGAAAAGACAAGTCCCAGATTACTTGCTTTGAATGTGGAGTCAAGGGTCACTACTCCAACGAGTCCCCCAAGGAGCATGCAACAGCCACCAATGTGAATGCACCCACTCAGCAGCAGTGCCATGTTCAGCCTAGAAGGAGATTTGCCCCGGGGAACTCTCTCAACCGCAACGGCCGTCTGTTCCACATGAATGCTGGAGAAGCTCAGGAAGCGCCCGATGTCGTGATGGGTATGTTTTCTGTTAACTTAGTACTTGCAAGAGTGTTGTTTGATTCTAGAGCATCGCCTCATTTGTTACAGAAGAATTTGCATGCACTAGTAAGATTCAACCAACAAAATTAAAGCATGTTATGATAGTTCAAATATCTGGTTCAACCACCAAAGCTAGAAAAATTTGCAAGGCTGTACCTATTAGAATCCATGGAATAGATTTTTATGCCAATCTAATAGTACTTCGAACCAAAGGTTTGGAAGTAGTACTAGGAATGGATTGGATGTCGAAACATAAAGGATTAATTGACTGTGCCAAGAAAGCCATAACCATGACCAGTAGCTCTGGAGTATCAGTAGAGCATGTATCTGAGACCTTGCCCCATTAGTTCAATTGCAACAAGAGTCTAGCCCAACCAACCCTAGACCAAGTCAGAGTAGTCTGTGAATACCCCGACGTATTCCCAGATGAATTGCCCGGTATGCCCCCAGATCGAGATATCAAGTTCATCATTGAACTAATTCCTGGAACTAGACCCATAGCTTAGAGACCTTATAGTATGAACCCATCTGAAATAGTGGAGCTGAAGAAGCAACTTGATGCTATGCTAGAGAAAGGTCGGATTCAACCAAGCGCATCGCCATGGAGATCACCTGTTTTATTTGTGGACAAGAAAGATGGAGGTAACCGTCTGTGTACGGATTACCGGAAGCTGAATGATGTCACCATCAAGAACAAGTACCCACTGCCGAAGATAGAGGATCTGTTGACTGGTGCCAGAGTGTTTTCTAAGATTGATCTTAGAACTGGTTATCATCAAGTCAAGATTTGTGCAATGGATATTCCAAAGACCGCCTTTACTACCAGATATGGATTGTATGAGTATACGGTCATGCCTTTTGGATTAACCAATGCCCCCACTTATTTCATTAATCTCATGAATAAGATTTTTACGAATTTCCTGGATAAGTTTGTCATTGTTTTTATCGATGATATTCTGATCTATTCCAAGTCAGAATAAGACCATGAGCTACACCCGAGAACCATCCTTGAAACCCTTAGAGAACATCAGTTATATGCCAAGTTTAGTAAGTGTGAGTTCTGGTTCAAGGAAGTAGGATTCCTAGGACATATTGTGTAAGCAGGAGGAGTCACTGTCGATCCCGCCAAGATCAAAGATGTTGAAGAATGGAAAGCCCCCACCACTCAAACCCAAGTCCGCGCATTTCTTGGATTAGCGGGATATTACCGCAAGTTTGTTGAAGGATTTTCGAGCATCGCAAGACCGATGACCCAGTTGTTGAAGAAAGATAAGAAGTTTGAATGGACTGACAAATGTGAAGCAAGTTTTCAAGAGCTCAAGAAGAGATTGATTTCAGCCCCAATTCCGATTATCTAGATATCAAGAAGCCTTTTATGTGTATTGTGATGCATCCAAGATTGGTCTCGGATGTGTGTTGATGCAAGAAGGCAAATTCATAGCATATTGGTCGGATGTGTGTTGATGCAAGAAGGCAAATTTTATGTGTATTGTCCCGACAACTGAAGCAACATGAGCAAAACTACCCTACCCATGACTTAGAACTAGCAGCCGTAGTTTTAGCTTTGAAGACCTGGCATCATTACCTTATGGGGAACCGTTGTGAGATTTATTCAGATCACAAGAGTCTGAAGTATATTTTCACCCATAAGGAGCTGAATATGAGGCAAAAGAGATGGATAGAGTTAATCAAGGATTATGACCGTGACATTCACTATCACCCCGGCAAAGCCAATGTGGTAGCGGATGCTCTTAGCAGATTGCCATGTAGATTAAACACCAGGATTAAAGAAGCCCAACCAAGTTTGCATGAAGAGTTGGAGCAGTTTTGAACAGATCTATTTAGCAAAGGTTTTTAGCTAGCACTGAACTTCAACCCACTTTGATCAGCCAGATCAAGGAGGCGCGGAAAGGAAACGCAAGTATCGACAGAATGAAGCGTCGTATCGGTACAGGGGAGGTACCCAGATTCACCGAGGATGAATAAGGAGTTTTGTGGTACAAAGGACGTATTTGTGTGCCAGCAGATTCCGAGCTGAAGAAAGTTATCATGCAGGAAGCTCATGATACTCTTTATTCTATCCAGCCCGAAGGAACGAAGATGTATCAGGATTTGAAGGAGCAATTTTGGTGGCACGAGATGAAGAGAGAAATCGGAAGCTACATAGCCAAGTGTGATATCTGTCAGAGAGTCAAAGCAGAAAATCAATGACCCGCAGGACTTTTGCAACCATTGGAGATTCCGGAATGGAAATGGGATTCCGTCAGAATGGATTTCATCACCGGTTTGCCTACATCTATTAGGGGAAATGACTCTATTTGGGTCATAGTGGATAGACTGTCCAAGGTAGCCCATTTTATACCTGTCAAGACCACCTACTAGAGTTCCAAACTAGCAGAGTTGTACATTGCTAGAACCGTTAGTTTGCATGGAACCCCTAAGACCATAGTGTCAGATCGAGGAACCTAGTTTACCTCAAGATTTTGGCAGAAAGTCCAAGAAGGATTAGGAACCAAGCTGAACTTTAGCACAGCTTATCACCCGCAAACTAATGGAAAAACTGAAAGAGTCAACCTAATCTCAGAAGATATGTTGAGAGCTTGTGTGTTAGAATATGGATCAAAATGGGAAGATTGTCTGCCTTTCGCAGAATTCTCATACAACAACAGTTATCAAGCCAGTTTGCAAATGGCCCTATTTGAATTTCTGTATGGAAGGAAGTGTCGTGCCCCCTTGAATTGGTCGCAAGTAGGAGAGAGTCAGATTTTCGGACCCGACATCCTACGAGAAGCCAAAGAGAAGGTTCACAAAGTCCGTGAACACCTCAAGACTGCCCAACCAGACAGAAGAGTTATGCGGACAAGAGACGTCGAGACTTGGCCTTCAATGTTGGAGATTTTGCATATCTCAAAGTGTCACCCTTGAAGGGAATGCAAGGTTTTCAACTGAAAGGAAAGTTAGCCCACAGATATATTGGACCCTTCAAGATTTTGAATCGCCGAGGAGAAGTATCATATCAACTGGAACTGCCAGAGGTGATCGTAGAAACGAAACAAGTCAGCACAACGTACCAGCTAACTGGCGGCCATCTTATATGTAAAATAATTCAAATTCATCATTGGCTAGGAACAATCAATGATGTGCCTCACACATCTCTTTTCGGAATAACAGGAATTATCGATGTCCTGGACCGATGCGTACATGTGCCAGTATCATAGCCACTCTGGAACAAACACTATAGGTTATTTGCATGCTGAAACTAAGACATATTAAGTTAGAGCAGCAAAGCAGGTGAAAAAACACCATGTTTGCTGTCAAAGAATTTCAAAATTGCTATTGTCCTAATATAACAAATCAAGCAATCAACATGTGTGTCTCATGCAGACTAACTAAACTAGTGTGGTAATGAATGTAGGGAATCAAGCAACTTGACTCTTTCCCTCATAAACTAATCATATCACTCCATAATGGAAATATAGAAATATAACAAAAAGAAGTGCATGAGATTACTTCAGCTGCTTAGAACTGGTCGGGACAACGAAGCATTAACCTAAAATATAAGAATAGCGTTTAAAAATGGTCTATAGTATGAACTAGCCAAAAAGTGAACTCCAACCACAGGTGGCATCGCTTTAATCATCGGGCAACTATGATAGTACCTTGGAGAAACAAGCAATAGATCAAGTGTCTTAAATAGACTACCAGAATCATTTTAGACAAACAAGATATCAACCATTCCTTTTCAGTATCCGAATCATTCAAATATTTTGATCGTCAGGCCAGCACATAAAAAAAGAAGAGAAACAAAGAGATGGGTCATTTGCTGCCAAAACAATAGTTGCATGCATCCAAAAAGTACCACAAATCTTCTTTGTAATGCCTACAGCTATTGTATTTCCAACTGCTGATAGTATCATTGTACATATAACCAGGCAAGAAAATCCAGTAGACAAACAAGCAAATGATACAGTGTGCACCTTGCAAGGTCAATGAAGTATTTAAACAATGTATGTCTAGGAACCACATCAGAATATAGCATTGATGCAATCACAAGTCAACTAAAAAGTCATAGGAACCATAACCAATTGAACCATATAGTGGCTAAAATTAAACTCGCAAGATCATTTGATCATGTATAGATGAAAATTTCTTGTTTAGTATTAATCAAACATTGTATTTCTCACAGAAATTGACATCCCTAGTTTGGGACTGATGGGGCTCAAACCCACAGCTTCGCCTTGACAGGGCGGTGCTCTGACCGTTTAAGTTAAGAAAATCATTACATTGCTTTAATCATGAGCAAACTAAAGAATCAAATTGGAAATAGACTCTATATGTGCATCATGTAGAGTAGCTATTGTGGTAATGAATTAAGCGATCAAACAACAGGTGCACGATAGACTTCCAAATCATATTAACATGGTTATGCTACATATATATAGTAACCATGGATCATATTAGATGATAATAGCTATGGAAATCTCACTATTAGTAGTCTAGATAGATTTCCCTACATTTCAAAATATAAGATGGCATGGCTTTCGTGAAACGAATGTATCTAGACACCCTTTAGTGTTGGTAGAGTAACTTGGACTAGTATTGTATGCATTTTTACTAGTCCAAGTTACTCCCCACAAAGACCAAGTAATTTATACTAGTCTCATACATATAACACTAGACTATGTTACTATCGCTAGAGTGCATATAAGCTAAATCATGGTGGCGATCTCTAATATTATAATAGAATATAGATTAGCATAAAAGTGGATATACTTCAATCACCACCCCCTAATCATAGTCTAGTTAACGTATATATATATAGATAGAAGATCATCAGTCAAATATAGAAAAAAGAGATCTCCGCCATGATTGAGTGAGCAAATTGAATTATAAAACAAGGGATTTACGTTTGGTATTTTTGCAGTACTGTTAAAGGTCATTTTGTTCTAATCATCGGCCAACTCATGTGGTGACAACACTAGACAATGTGACTACCTCCAGAGTGCATACAAACTCTTAATATAGCAGAAAAATACAATAATAGACTATAAATTAGCATAAAAGTGGATATACTTAAATTACCACCACATAATCATAGTCTAGTTGATGCATATGTATGTAGATAGATATATAAATAGATAGATAGATAGATTGATTAATAGATATGATGATGAGTCAAATATAGCAAAGAATAGATCATCACGATGATTGTGTGAGAAAAATGAATTATAAATCGAGAGATTTACAATTGGTGTTTGTTACATAGCAGAAAAATATAGCATAAAAGTGGATATACTTAAATCACAAACACCTAATCATGGTCTAGTTAACATATAGATAGATAGATAGATAGATAGATAGGTAGATAGATAGATAGATGGATGGATAGATAGATAGATAGATAGATAGACAGATAGATAGATGAACACAAGTCAAATATAGAAAGAATAGATCATCACCAAAATCAAGTGAGCACATTGAATTATAAATCGAGGGATTTATGCTTGGTTTTTATCCTGTCCTGGTTAAGGTCAACCTTGTTCTAATCATTAGCCGAATCATGTGGTACCTCGTACAAAAAAGCATCTGACACTAAGCACATCTCAGTAAAAACAAGAGACTTAATATTTCTTTTTCTGCAGTCCCGTTGGAGGACATCCTATTGTCAGTTCGTTCTTTGTAGACATCCACCACATCGAGTACTTGGATAGACGATCCATCTACTTTATTGTTGCTCCTCTGCATATAGGTTCAGACCACTCATTCACATAAAACAGGTTTGCATTTAGCAATACAAAGAAATAGGTACTTACAAGATTGTAGGGGCGATTCGCTCTACGATTCTCCGTGTTCCCTGTGAGAGGAAATAATATCAGATAGTGGTCGTTGCTGTTTACAAAGAACTAGATAGACATTATAGTATAATCACTTGTGAACACGTAGAGCAGGGAATGGCGGAATATAAACAAACATTTAAATGACATAAATATTGCCATGGCGACAAAATAGAATGCAGTTATAGTCACTCCTTAGCACGAACAAGAGAGAAATTACAATGATTTAACTTGTGAAATAGGATTGTAAACAAATATGAGAAGTGCCATAACAAGTGTCACCATCTATAGAGCATGCAGTTACTGTACTAACGTTTGGACGAACAAGATAGACATTACAATGGTATATCTCATGAACTTATAGAGCAGGGAATGCTAACCCATATGTAAAGTGACTTAAAATGCCATGAACTACATATTAGAAGGTAGATATTGCTGCTACAGAAATTATAATTGAGAAACTTGAATTTATAGAGCAGGGCATGCAGATAACCATGTTAAGTGCCTTAAAACATGCCATGATCCAATCCAAAGTAAATAAGGCGTATAAATTTTTCGCAAGTCAATCGACGCAAAACTGGACCAAGTTTGTAGAACATACCAGGACATCTACCATACCAAACCAACACCATTCGATACATCGGGGCATATATTTTCATAGACGCAAATGCCACAAATTAACCCTTAATATATTTTTCTATGAGCTTGGTAAAAGTCATCATTGTTTAACTTTAAAGTTGTATAGGCCTTCTTTTATGGAATGGATGTACTTCCTCCGTTTCAAAAAGTATAAGTCATCATCTAGACCACTTTTAGTGTGTAGGTTCATGTAGGTTTGGAGTAAACCTACTCACTAAATGGTGTCTACATACACTCCTATCACAAAGCTAAAACATCTTATATTTTGAAACGGAGGGAGTAGTACACAATAGGCGGCAGCTACTGTTGGAGCTTAATTGAAACAATGTGATCACTTTGGCCAAAAATAAATAGCTGGCCCACAATGTGATAAACAAATTAACTAGACCAATCTCCATGGCTTATCTTTGGTGAAGATACTCTCAAAAACATGCATAGTACACATATATTGCTATTCAATTGGGTGAAGAGTTTGGGGCATCGGAGCACCTAGGTGCTCCGGTTCCCTGGAAAAATTTGGTGGCATCACTCGGGAAACGGAGGCCACCGGTGCCTGATTCTTGTAAAGTGATTTGGGCACCGATTTTTTCACACGATGTGGAATGCCTAGGAGACTACCAAATTTAGACAAGCCACTAGAGATCAAGGAAAAAAATACTAGCGTGCTATTTAATTTAGCGTGGCTTTTCTCTAGACGATGTGAAAGTTATAGAGTGCTAATAACGCGCTATTTTATAAAACATCTTTTTGTAAAAAATTAAAAATATAACAGGTATATCATGAATATAATCGATTTTAGCATGTAATGAATTTCCTAGAGTAATACTTGTACATGCATAATTGATTCCGGCGTTATCCAAGTTGGAGGATAACCGGTAGGGCTAAATCTAAGTACAGCGCCAGGTGCTGCAGGAGGAGGCGGCGGCTTGACACGATCACTTAAGATTAACAATCAAATTTTCATTGTATGTTTGCTTACTCGACACATTCATCATGTGTTATCTTACTCCAGACCTGCCTATACTTGAAATAGCGCTAACGCTATGATGTTTTAGGGCAATTTAGCATGCTATTTAAGAATAGCGCCATAGAGAGCAAAATCTTTAAAAAATATCATGGACTCTTCAAATACGCTATATCACGCTACATAGCGTGAAATAGCGCACTATTTTTTCCATGCTAGAGATGCTCTTGTTGGAGATATGCCCAAGAGGCAATAATAAACTGGTTATTATTATATCTTTATGTTTATGATAAATGTTTACATCCCATGCTATAATTGTATTAACCGGAAACATTAATACTTGTGTGTTTTGTAAACATAAAAGAGTCCCTAGTAAGCCTCTTGTTAATTAGTGGATGATCATGGTTTCCTGATCATGGACATTGGATGTCGTTAATAACAAGATCATACCATTAGGAGAATGATGTGATGGACACACACCCGTAGTAAGCATAGCATAAGATCAAGTCATTAAGTTCGTTTGCTATAAGCTTTAAAATACATAGTAACCTAATCCTTCGACCATGAGGTTATGTTAATCACCATCACCAGATGAGTACTTTGATGACATCAAACACCGCTTCGTAACTGGGTGGTCATAAAGGTGTCATTGGGTATTCTGAAAGTATGTGTTGAAGCGCATGGACCAAGATTGGGATTTGTCCATCCATATGACGGATAGATATGCTCTGGGCCCTCTCGATGGAATGTCATCTAGTTAGCTTGCAAGCATGTGACTGGGTCACAAGGGATGACATAACATGGAACGAGTAAAGAGTACTTGTTAGTAACGAGGTAGAACTAGGTATGGAGATACCGACGATCAAACCTCTGATAAGTATAGTATCGCGTGACAAAGGGAATTGGTTTCGTATGTAAATGGTTCAATCGATCACGAAGTCATCGTTGAGTATGTGGGAGCCATTATGGATCTCCAGGTCCCGCTGATGGTTATTGATAGGAGATATGTCTTTGTCATGTCTACATATTCACGAACCGTAGGGTGACACACTTAAGGTTCGAAGTTGTTTTAAGTAGATATGGAATGTGCGTTGGAGACCGAATGTTGTTCGGAGTCTCGGATTGGATCCGGGACATCACGAGGAGATCCGGAATTGTCCAGAGAATAAGATTCATATATTGGGGATCATTTTCTGAGTTAGGAAATGTTCCGGAGTATTTGTATGAGGATTCTAGAAGGTTTCGGAATGTTCCGGAAGGTTCTGGAAGATTTCTTGGAGTTTGCTTGAAAACCAAGAAAGGGATCAATGAGTCCTGGTGGGGCAAGACAAGGAGTCGTGGGGGAGGAGGACTCCTTCCCCCCTCCCCAATCCGCCGGCCATAGGAGGGAGGGGAGTCCTACAAGGACTCCCCCTCCCATGGCGCCTCCCCCCTTTAAATAGAGGGGTGGGGGCGCCACCTCCAAGCCCTCCTACACAACTCCAAATCTCCTCCACCTCTCTCCTCCTCCTTTCTTCTGCACAGGCATAGGCGAAGCCCTGCAGAATTCTCTACTCCACCACCACCACCACGCTGTCGTGCTACTGGGATTCCGTGGAGAAGATCTACTACCTCCGCTGCTCGCTGGAACGAGGAGAGGAAGGTCTGCTTCGACTCCGCACGTGTGACCGACTGCGGAAGGGCTGCCGGAACGCGGCGCCAGAAGGATCGTCCACTCGATCTTGAGATCGGCAAGTGATCGACTACATCAACCACGAGATCCGAATCTCGTAACGCTTTCGGATCTACAAGGGTTAGTACAGATCTATCTCGTTGCACATGTCTAATAGATTAGATCTTGGCTTTTATCTAGATTAGGTCTGGGTTTTGTTCGTTCTTGCGGTAGAAAATTTGTGTTTTCCATGCTACGAACCCATCAGCTCTAAGACTGGTCTGAGTGGTAAGTAACTTGGAGTATTAATATGCATACATTGTGCTAAGGACTATCAAAAGTACTCCCTTCATCCAGAAATAACTGAGTTGGTTTTGTCTAGATTCAAATATATTTAGACGCATTTTAGTGTATAGATACATTCGAATCTAGACAAACCCAAGTAAGTTATTTATGGACGGAGGGAGTAGTATTTTTTAGATGCTAAAATGGAAAAGAAGATCCAACTGCTGGCAATGTTGGGATTCGAGAGTCTTGATCCAATTTTGGATGCTAATATGAATAAATTTGAATATTGACCCTTGGAAGTTAAGACTTCACCTAACCCATCGGAAGTTAAGACTTCATGAAAAATACTCAGGAGAGTACATCCACCAAACTCATCTAGTACCTCTGATTCAAGGAATAAGGCGCACACGCGCTCGAAAGTAAAGTTTGGCCGAATAAATGGAGCAACTAAAATTTACTTATATTGTGTAAAATTTGTTTCGTTAATTCGTATTGAAACAACTTTCCAATGATGCTAAATTTGTATAGTACTAACATTATTTATATATATATTTAGAGTAAATCTTGGTCAAACAAAAAACAAAAATAAGGGAGCCTTATTTCTTAGGACGTAGATAGAGTACTAGTACTAAAAAATCCACCATTCCTGGTATGGAAATGATCATTCTGCAATTAAACCAATTAACAGCAGCTTACATTACCACTAAACTTTGACGCGGAAGAAGAAACACAACTCCTTCAATGTAGCAGGACAGACCAGGTAATGAGGCGGCGCTGCCAGGTAAGACGTAAGGTCCTCAAATGCGACCACGTCCGGCTTAGCGGAGCTCAGCGCATTGAGCTCCACCGTCACAGTGCCAGTCCTCATCCTGTCATCTCTCCAGGAGAGCAGCGGCGGGCATTCCACCCACACCCTTACCCTGTACACCGGCAAGTCGCCCATCGTGGCCCTAACACAGACCGCAGACACGAGGGAGACCATGCTTACCGTGCCAATCGTCAGGACGAACATGGCGCCATCCTACTCCCCAATGAGAATGAGCCGGTGGGACTCCTTGCCTGGCAGTGGCACTAGCTCCTGGAAAGCTTTGGTGGTGGCATACTGGATCTTGTGCACTTGGATCGAGTGGACCGCTTTGAGGTGGGCGACAAGCACTGGCGGCGGGGCGGCGAAGTCGCAGCCGGTCTCCGTGCAAGTGCAGGGAGCGTATAGGTACATGATTTCGTGCTCGTGGAGTTCGTAGTAGGGCAGCAAACTATTGCAGCCTTTGTGGGTGTACTCGACCCTAGCCGCTGCTAGGACCGCATCCATGGCGGGCTCATGGGTGAATCCGCCGCTAGGGTGCTCGCACTTTTGGCAGGAGGTGATCTTGCGGACACAGCGGTGGCAGACTAGATGGATATCCATGCACTATAGAAATGGAAGTTCGAAAAATAAAATAGTTGCACGGACAAACTGACAAAATAAAAATCAATGGATTGTGAGGAAGAAATGCAGAGACCTTGTAGACCCACCGGGGCTTGAGGGGCTGGGAGCAAGAGGAACGGTGGCTTCCATCTTCAGAGTGACCGTCCCGAGCATTGCGATTTGGGTGGGGGAATGAGGACTCTCTGATCCGGCCTCGAGCCGTGCCCTTCTTTTATATACCACAGTTGATAATCAATGAAGGTCTACCTGATTACGCCTTTCCTTTCTATACTAGGGTCCTTTTGTATATTTTGAGGCCTTATTATTTACAAATTCCTGGTTTAGTTGGACAAGTTTAGCGGCCTCTTTGTATTTGTGCACCAGCATTTTATTAGTAAGTTGGCATGTGAGACCCACATAATAATAAAGTATGACATATCATCACTATATAAAATTATGCTCTGTAATAGGTAAAGCTCAAAAAAATATGAAAGAGCCATATCTCTAAAGAGTAATGGTGTATATTTGTTTTCACCCAGTATACTTTGAAGGTACTGTAGTAACATGTGAAAGTTTTACTAGCCTAAGTTATTTAGCACTATAAAGAGCGGCCTAATATGGAAGAGAAAGAGAACATCCAACCAGAGCTCATTTTTGGGCAGAAGCACGAGGCAAATAGAAGGAAAGTTGGCATGGACCAACATGGGCGCCAAACTGTTGCGCCTGCACGGTTGTACTCCATTGCACGGAAGCTTACATGGGAAAGAAGAGGTGACTGCTGTGATGCTTTCCACCTTAACAAGTGCCAGGCATAGATGCAAGAGTAGACATAGCAGCCAATGCCGCATTGAGGAGGAGAGAGGGAGGATGATTCTCCTTCATCCAGGAGCCTTTTCTCTCACGAAACGTAGCGACGAGACATAATTTTGGATGGAGGAGCATTTTTTTTAAAACAAGGCAAAATATTTGGGTGGAAGGAGCCCTGATCGCCTTGCCAGTAGTACGGCTAATTATTTTAAAATAATACGATTTGTTTAACAAATTTCACGAATAATACACGAATAGTGCGGCTAATTTAACAAATGCCACGCTAGATTCGCAATTCCTCAAATTCGTGTATTATTCGTGAAATTTGTTAAATAAATCATATTATTTAAGAATGTAGCAGCAGTACAAGATCGACTAGCCACAAAAAGCGGAGTACTAATAATACAAACAGGATCCTTCTTGCTTCCTTGAACGCCTTGATGAATACAAGTTCGATGGTATTCATATCAACTTCGAATGAAGCAGGATATATTGAGTAATAAAGTAAAAATAGGACCGGAGAAGATTTTCTCACTTAGCACCACATGTTGGTGCCATTTTATCACAAAACCACAACCTTATTTCACAAAACACCAATTTTTGTGGTAATGTTTTGCACAGAACACATAAATCACACTAATAGCCCATTAGTAAATTTTAGCCCACTGTCAAGCAGTTCAGCGTGGTCGTCTTCCTTCTATCGAGCAAACATGTCATATTCTGCGGCGCGCTAGCATGGAGGATGCAAGCCATGGATTCCGACAATCCCATATTGTTCAGTGGTAAGATTCATGAGAAATGCTAAAAATTCTTCAATTTCTACTTTTGGTGAGGGATTTGAAGAGAGTTACAGTACGAAGATGAAGAACCCTAGTAGGAAAGAGGTCAGTTTATCAATTTGTTTTCACCCGTCAACTCAATCATCTACGTAGGGCCCACAGATGGGGGAGGTCACGATCGCCTTGGACGCACCACAAAATTATGACTGGGCCATCGAGTGCGGGAAGCAGAGTCAGCACTCCGTCCAATCGCTTACCCTAGTCATCGTCATCGATATTTGCCACACGCATTGGCTTCATCAGTGACATTGCTTGTCCCCTCGCTTCGGTAATCTGCCACATTAATATCGGATCATCTCCTTCCTATTTATCCTCTCCCCTTCCCCGCACCAATCCATCTCTAATCCCCCACTTCCAGCAACCATCTCTGTCCTCATCTGTCATCCATGGCCACCTTCCGGCTGCCGCCCACCGTACCGTAACGTAAAGACCCCGACATCGCCGCACAGGAGGACAAATCCCTGCGCATTTGGGCCTTCTCCCCGCGGAGAACAAAGTGGCAGCTGGCGTGTGCCTTCCTTGGTGTTGGCTATGGTCGCCGCAAGTACCGTATGTATCGCCTCCACGACAATCCGGACGGGAAGTTGAAGGTCAAGTTCATCAAGTTCAGGGATGCCTGCCTCCTCTACGACCAGGCCTTCCACAGCGGCTACGAGATTGTGGTGTTCATCAATGCCAACATTTTCACCAACTATTGGGACCGGTTCCCCAACAATGGCAACTTCATCCACAGTGTCCTCCCGGAGCTGTCGATGGCTCCGGAGGTACCACCGCCATATCCAGAGGTGCCACTGATGGCTTAGGAGGTACCGCCGCATTATCCGGAGGTGCCGCTGATGGCTCAGGAGGTGCCGTCGTGTTATTCGGAGGTGTCGATGAGTCAGGAGCCGGTTGTGTCGCTGGAGCTAGAGTTGGTGCCGATGTCACGAGCTGCCGCTGGCGGCACGGACTAGGTGCTAGGAGGCGCCGGACCTGCACTAGTTCAGCAGCGAGTCCTTTATATGTAAACTTGTGAGGTTATGTTAGGGTCTGTTTGGTTTAGAGGATGTCATTTAGGGATGAGGGTATCCCCAACCAGCTGGTTAGGGGTAGCCTTTTTGGTTTGGTAAAGTGGGATAAAAAGTGGTTAGGGATAGCCATTCAAAATCTATTGGCCCAAAAAAAATTTATTTTCCTCTTTCACCTTGTCTTCTTCATCCGCCTCACCACTTCCCTAGCAGCGGCCACGACCGCCGTCAGCTCACCACCCTTTTGCCCCACTCGACCCAGTGTCAACCTGCCTGCCTGTGCCCCCTCTGCCTGCCCGACAGCCTATGCCTGCGTGCGTATTCGAACACCCGCTCTTTCGATGGCGTACGCTATGGCCGCGCTCGTGTCGAGCCCATAGGCAAGAAAATATGGTTATTTTCTCTCGTGAGGAAGGGTGAATGAACAAGAAAACGCTTCGGGGGAGCTATCCAAAAGTGGTTAAGCTCATCCAGCTCTTTTTGTGGGATATGCTTAACCAACATTTTGAGCCAAAAGTGGTTATCCATATCCCCTCCACCCTCTAAACCAAACACTAGATAACCAAAAAAAGTGGATATCTCGTGTTATCCACTGGATAGCCACTGAACCAAACAGCCCCTTAATGGTTGAATGCTTTTTGGACGTCCTTTCTGTTGGTACTATCATTAAAAAAGTTCCATTTGTTACTACTCACTGTACCATGTAGTACTAGTAGTACTGCGAATGACGATCTATTCAATATCCTTCCCCCCAATGTTTGTGAAGGAAGTGAAAATTTCGAAACTCGGAAAGTTTGAATTGCTACTCTATTGTGCTCCCTCAAATTACTTGACTCGAATTTGTCTAGATTCGGTTGTATATAAAAAAATTCTAGTGCTAGATGCATTCGAATCTGATAAATGCAAGTCAATTAATTTGGGCCAGAGGGAGTAGTAGTCGGGTTCGGCTCCTTCTCGAGAGAGCAGCTAATCGATCCATACGTTTCATACTACTTCCTCTTTGCTTGTTTTACAAATATGACCAAATCTGTCGCCATTCAAATTCTTGGATATGGGATCATAAAGTATGATGTACAGATATGGCCTTGACCTGGTGGTCGTTCAGCTTGAAATCCAAGAAAGTACATACTTGTTGACAGCTAAGCTTAAATTCGTTTAAATTTCACAAATTACTTTTAGGTTAGCATTTTACACGGTCGGTGGGAGGATATTTTACATCAAAGACCTAAAAAAGGGAAATTTACATGGAGGTCCATACATTTAGCCCAAAGGACCGTAAAAGGAAAACTTTCTAGTTCGGCTCCTTCTCGAGAGATCAGCTGATCTGAGCCAAACTCTTCATACTACTTCCTCTTCGATTGTTTTCATAATATGGCCAAATATGTTGCCATGCAAATTATCTCATATGGGGCCATCGGCATAAAGTATGATGTTGATATGGCCTTGACCTTGGTCGTTCTGCTTGAAATCCAAGAATGTTCATACTCGTTGACAAGTAAGCTGAAATTCGTTTAACTTTCACCACTTACACTTTTTGGTTAGAATTTTATATGGATGGTGGGACTACATTTTACATCAAGGACCTAAAAAGGGAAAATTACATTGAGATCCATACATTTAGCACAAAGGACCCTAAAACCAAACAAGGAATTGAAATCAGTCACATACGGCTCCTCGAGAGAGCAGCTGATCGAAAAAATCTTCTTACTTGCTTTTCAGAAAATAAACTCATGTCACTTAGAACAATGAAATTGATTATTTTTTGTTTTTAATATCTTCGATTGTCTTCAAAAGATGGCCAAATTTGTCGGCATGCAAATTCTTGGATATGGGATCATAAGCATAAATTACATACTACATAAAGGACCTAAAAAGGGAAAATTACATCAAGGTCCATACATTTAGCATAAAGGACCCTAAAATTGAGTAAAGAAAACAATCGGGTTTGGCTCCTTCTCAGGAGAGCAGCTGGTCGAGCCATACTCTTCATACTACTTCCTCCTCGATTGTTTTCAAAATATGGCCAAATCTGCCGCCATGCAAATTCTTGAATATGGGATCATCAACATAAAGTATGATGTAGAGATATGGCCTTGACCCCGTGGTCGTTTGGCTTGAAATCCAAGATATTTTCATACCCGTTGACAACTATGCTTAAATTCATTGAAATTTCATCACTTACTTATAGGTTAGCATTTTACACGGTTGGTGGGAGTACATTCTACATCAAGGACCTAAAAAGGGGGAAATTACATCGAGGTCCATACGTTTCGCACAAAGGACCCTAAAATTGAGCAAAGAAAACAATCGGGTTTGGCTCCTTCTTGAGAGAGCATCAGATCGAGCCATACTCTTCATACTACTTTCTCTTAAATTGTTTTCACAATATGGCCAAATCTATCGTCATGCCAATTCTTGGATACTTGATCATCGGAATAAAGTATGATGTAGAGAGATGACCTCGACCTTGTGCTTGTTCGGCTTGAAATCAAAAAATGTCCGTACTCATTGACAACTATAAGTTGAAATTCGTTTAAATTTCACCACTTAATTTTAGTTTAGAATTTTACACGGTCAATGGGAGTACATTTTACAACAAGGACCTAAAAAGGGGAAAATTACATTGACGTCCACACATTTAGCACAAAGGACCCTAAAAATAAGCCAGGAAAACAGTCGGGCCTGGCTCCTTCTCACGAGAGTAGCTGATCGAGCCATACTCTTCATACTACTTCATGTTCGATTGTTTTCAAAATATGGCCAAATTTGTCGGCATGCAAATTCTTGGATATGGGATCATGAGCATAAAGTATGATGTAGATATGGCCTTGACCTTGGTGGTTCATCTTGAAATTGAAGAATGGTTCATACTCGTTGACAACTAATGTCGTGGAAATGGCCACGGCAGTCGCTACCATAGGCAGCGATTGATAGAATCGGGGGCGAGAGCTGGCGGCCATCTATGGTGCGAGATGGGGGCGGATGCACATGGGTTTACCCAGGTTCAGGCCCCCGGAGGGTAAAGACCTACTCCTGCTAGATTAGATTGATGGGGAGCGAGTTACAGGGGTGGCACGCTCGGCGTCTAAGCAGCGATCAGTCGCTTGAAGGGGTGTAGGATGGAACGTAAGTCCTCAAACTACCCTAGGGAGGTCTATATAGGAGGCACCTCGCTAGGGTTTATAGTTTACAACTGAACAAGATATGGATTTGGAGGCTTTGACCTAATCTGACTAGGCTTATGGTACACTTCTAGGCCTCTAGTCTCCAATCATCATGCCTTCTCCTCGGTCGTATTCCAGTCGCCATCCTGCAGGCCCACACGCGAGGCCTTTGGCCCGATTAGAACGTCCCGCTGGGCATACCCCATTCGGCATATCCCCATCAACTAAGCTTAAATTCAGTTAAATTTCACCACTTACTTTTAGGTTAGAACTTTACACAGTCGATCGAAGTACATTTTACATCAGGAACCTCAAAAAAAGCAAAAATTACATCGAGGTCCATACATTTAGCATAAAGGACCCTAAAAGGAAACATTTCTAGTTCGACTCCTTCTCGAGAGATCATCTGATCTAAGCCAAACTCTTAATACTACTTTCTCTTTGATTGTTTCCAAAACATGGCCAAATATGTTGCCATGCACATTCTCTACCATGGGATCATGAGCATAAAGTATGATGTTGATATGGCCTTGACGACCATGGCTGTTCGGCTTGAAATCCAAGAATGTTCATACTCATTGACAAGTAAGCTTAAAATAATCCTCTAAATTTCACAACTTACACTTTTAGACCTAAAAAGGGGGTAAATTACATCGAGGTCCATACATTTAGCACAAAGGAACCTAAAATCAAGCAAGGAAAATAGTCGGGTTCGGCTCCTTCTCACGAGAGTAGTTGATCGAGCCATACTCTTCATACTACTTCCTCTTTGATTATTTTCAAAATATGGCCAAATCTATCGCCTGATACATTGCAAATGTATCTATAATTTTTGATGTTCCATGCTTGGTTTTATCCACTTTCTTGTGTTTTGTTCCAACTTTGGAGTACTTTTCATATGATTTGTTGGACTAACCTATTAACAAGAGCCACAGTGCCAGCTGCCTGTTTTCTGCTGTTTTTGGTTCCAGGAAAGTCAGAAAATGAATATTCTCAGAATTGGACGGGACAAAAGCTAAAGTGCCTATTTTTCCGGATGTCATCAAGTGTCCGAATATGATACGGAGAGGGGCCAGGGGGCCACCACACCACCTGGCCACACGGCCAGGCCTGGCCCGCGCCAGGGGGTGGTGTGGCCACTCCCGACACCCCCTTGGCCTCTCCTTCCTGCTATATATTGCCCTCGGGATGAAAACCCTAAGGGCCCGATCAAAACTCCACGAAACAGTCTGTAGCAGCCGTCATCTCCATCCCTAGATCGGGAGGGATCTGAAGCTCTTCCCGGCACCCTGCCGAAGAGGGGAATTCACCCTGGAGGCCTTCTTCATCACCATGCAAGCCTCCGGTGTGATGCGTGAGTAGTTCATCCTTGGACTACGGATCCATGTAGTAGCTAGATGGTTGCTCGATAGTGGGTTCATGCCTCTGGTAATCTGGGGAAGTGACAGAAATTTCTAAGGTACTAGATGTGTTGTTGCTACTAGGTAGAAAACAACAATCCTTTGTTCATAGAACAATCGTATTGTTTACTTTACATGCAGTTCGTAAAGCAATAATCTGTTGCTTGCAACTTAATACTGGAGGGGGTTCGGATGATAACCTGAAGGTGGATTATTAGTCATAGATGCTGTTGGATGGCGGTCTATGTATAATGTTGTAATGCCCAATCAAGTCTCAAAAGAGTCAAGATGATTAGTATATGTATGTATTGCTTTCTCGGTGTTTGTCAATTGCCCCGCTGCAATTTGTTCACCCAACATGTTATCTATCTAAAGGAGAGCCAACTCTAGTGAACTATGGATCCCGGTCCTTGTCTTTTATATTCAATCTATAAATTGTTTACTACTTTGTGTTTAATTTCTGCAAACTATTACTTCTTTCCATTTGATATGTTTAATCCTTTGTTTTCTGCAAAACACGGTGAGATTGACAACCTCATCGCAAGTTGGGGACAAAGTTCTGTGGTTGTGTTGTGCAGGTCTCCATGTTGCTACTAGCACCGGTAGTGCACCCTGCCAAAGCTCAGCTAGTAACACCTTTGGGGTGTTTCCTTGCTCCTACTGGTTCGATTAAACCTTGGTTTCATAACTGAGGGAAACTTGCTGCTGTGCTCATCATACCTTCCTCTTGGGGTTCCCAACGAGCTCTACATCAACCACGCACTAGCACTTTTCTGGGTGTCGTGCATTGAGCCATCAAGCGATTTTCTGGTGCCGTTGCCGGGGAGTCAAGGACATCTTCACAAGGGGAGTCCCTCATAACCAATCTCTTTACTTTGTTTTTTTGTTTTGCTTAGTTTCTTTTTGTTTTGTTTGCTTGTTTTGTTCTTCAAAAACACAAAAAAAAATTAGTTTTACTAGTTTGCTTTCTTTTTTTGAAAACCCAAAAAAAACTACTCTTGAAATCACCAAGTTGTGTGACTTACTAGCACGAACAACAATGATTTTATGAGCACACCTATTGCTCCACCTGTGGCTGAAAATATTTTCTTTGAGATAAAACCTACTTTACTCAATCTTGTTATGAGAGAGCAATTTTCCGGTATTGGTAATGAAGATGCTGCTTCCCATCTAAATAACTTTGTTGAACTTTGTGAGATGCAAAAGCATAGGGATATAGATGGTGATATTATTAAGCTGAAATTGTTTCCTTTCTCTTTGAGAGGAAAAGCTAAAGAATGGTTGAATTCCTTAACTAGGAATAGTATTGATTCTTGGACTAAGTGCAAAGATGCTTTTATTGGAAAATACTATCCTCCTGCTAAGATTATATCCATGAGAAGTGAAATAATGAAGTTTAAACAACTTGATAATGAACATGTTGCTCAAGCTTGGGAAAGAATGAAATCTTTGGTTAAGAATTGTCCCACTCATGGACTGACTGCTTGGATGATCATTCAAACTTTTTATGCAGGATTGAACTATTCTTCAAGGAACCTATTGGATTCTGCTGCTGGAGGTACCTTTATGACCATCACTTTGGGTGCTACAACAAAACTTCTAGACAATATGATGGTTAATTATTCGGAATGGCATACTGAGAGAGCTCCACAAGGTAAGAAGGTAAATTTTGTTGAGGAAACCTCCTCCTTGAGTGATAAAATTGATATTATTATGTCTATGCTTGTTAATGGGAAAGCCCATATTGATCCAAATAATGTTCCTTTGGCTTCTTTGGTTGCTCAAGAAGAGCAAGTTGATGTGAACTTCATAATAAATAACAATTTTGGCAACAATGCTTATGGTAATAATGCTTATAGGAACAATTTTGGTAACAACAATTATAAGCCATATCCTCCCAACAATGGTAATGCTTATGGAAATTCTTACAACAATAATAAGAGTGCTCCCTCTGAACTTGAAGTTATGCTTAAAGAGTTTATTAGTAAACAAACTGCTTTCAATAAAACTATTGAGGAAAAACTCTCTAATGCTGAAAGAAATATAGCATCTTTTGCTGAAGCTCAATCTACTTTGAATAAAATAGCTGCTAAACCTGAAACTAATGATAATCCCTTTGCAGCTACTAATGCCATACAAGTAAGAATTGATGAAAATGTTAGACTATTAGCTGAATTACATGCTAAGTGGGAGAGAGAATATGAAATTGCTAGAAACATTAGTGTTCCTACTATTACCACCACTAGTGTTAAGGCTAGTAATAGTTCTACTACTTTAGATGATAAATTTTATTTTGATCTTGATGGTTGCAATATCTCTGAAGTTATTAAGTTCCTACAAAAGCTTGCTAGAAGTCCTAATGCTAGGGATATGAACATGGCCTTTACAAGACACATTACTGATGCTCTCATAAAGATTAAAGAAGAAAAGATGAAACATAAAGCTTCTATTCCTATAAAACAAGAGGATGGTTGGGAACGCATCATTAATATGAAAGTGAATGACTTTGATTTCAAAGCTTTGTGTGATCTTGATAGTAGTGTTTCTATTATGCCTAAAAGGATTTATGATATGCTTGATTTGCCTCCTCTTGAACATTGTTATTTGAATGTCCCACTTGATGATAATGCTAAAAAGAAACTCATGGGAAGTCTTAATGATGTTCTTATTATGGTTAACGACTCCTATGTCCCCGTTGATTTCTATGTTTTGGATGTTGAATACAATGCTTCTTGTCCTATTACTTTGGGAAGACCTTTTCTTAGAACTGTTGGTGCCATCATTGATATGAAAGAAGGCACCATTAAATATAAAATCCCACTCAAGAAAGGTATAGAACACTTCCCTAAAAATAGAGAAAAGATTTCTTTTGCTTCTCCTATGAAAACAAAATTTGGTCTTAAGGCTTCTTCATTTGAGAACACTTGATTCTTTTTCTTGTTTCTTATGCCTAACTTAAAGGCATTAAAGAAAAGTACTTATTGGGACATAACCCAAAAGTTTTAGATGAGTCTTGGAAGTTATTACCTCTGTAATAACCTCTCCTTATCCTTTTTATTTGCTTTTTGTGCCAAGAGTAACCTCTAATGAGAGAGAAGTAATGATTGGGAAAGTTGCTGTCCCGAAACAGATTTCTGCGCTTCACCGTAAAACTTCGTGAGAGAGCTCTGTATGTATTACTGATCTGTAATTTTTTGTGCTTCTGACCCAGGTTGTTTTCTAACTTTCGTTAGTTCAACACTTTTTGATTTGAGCAACAGAAGGTCTTCGAAAAAATTCGTCTTTACCTGCTGGTCTGTTTTGACAGATTTCTGCCATTTTCTGCATTTGCTTCTTGTGGGTTCCTTTTGGAGTTATTTTGGGGAATTGAGGTTTTTGAGGGAAGTGCTACAGTAGATAGTGTTCTAATTGAAGTTTATTTGGTGTTAGAACTGAACCTTAAGACTTATTTATCTTGAGTGCACTAATGTTGCTAATAAAGATTGTGTGAAGTTTTGTATCAAGGAAAATTTTCAGGTGTATGGAAGGAATGAGTAATGAGATGAAGGATGGACTAAAGCTAA
Organism: Avena eriantha; assembly: GCA_910589775.1. Lineage (NCBI taxonomy): Eukaryota > Viridiplantae > Streptophyta > Magnoliopsida > Poales > Poaceae > Avena > Avena eriantha. The sequence goes on along the minus strand of OU342741.1, from coordinate 5,603,996 downwards.
AGCTTGGGGATGCCACGCGTGTCACCCCAAGAAATATCCAAGAATTACAAGCGTCAAAGCTTGGAGATGCCCAAGGCATCCCCTTCTTCATCAATAAAAATCCCAGGTTTATTCGAAACGCTTCCTTTTTATTGTTTCATGCACGGTTGTGTTTTTCTTGGAGCGTCTTCTTTTTCTTTTTTTGTTTTGGTTTTTAGTTTGCTTGGTTTGCTTAGTTTTCTGAATAAATTGGTTGGACCCCCTCTTTCATACATTGGTTTGCAAATAGTTTGGTTTGGTTTGGAAAAGAGTAGGAAAGTTCATGCTTATGTGGTAAAAAGAGCTCGTTCTTGACTGTGGCCTATGCTCTGTCATGCCATGCTTGATATTGTTTTGGCTTTATGCTTAGTATTCTTTGCTGTAGCATGACTTGTTATAAACAATTGAGATTGCTTAATGTGCCTTGGATGAATCATGCGTTGTTTTAGCATATTAAAGCATAGTATAGTGGTATTCTCCTTTGATGGTTCATTTGGGTTGACTTGGCACATGCTCACACCATGTTATGACTATCTCAAGTCACCATAGCCTTTATGATACTTTAGTTTTCAACTTGTAGTATCACTTTATGTTTTGATCAATTATTTTTTGTCGCTCTGCATGATTATGGCCATTATTGCTCTCTTAGTTTGTCGCTCCCAGTCTTTTGCTAGCCTCCACAACCAAGTATGAGTTCCACTCATGCATTCAACTCCCTAAACCAAGTTTTTCCAAAGACTCCACCATACCTACCTATTATCTTATGCTATTCCAAGTATATTCATTCTTTTGTTTACGTTCCGAATTAAACTTGTTATGAGAAAACTAGTTATTAAAGCTCTCATGAACTTGATGGCACACTTTACTTTACTTGCCTCTTATAAACTTGAACCATTGGGTCCTTCTTTGTTGCGTATATGCTTGCGCTTTATAAGTTGAAATTAGCAGAACCATGTTTCATGGGGAACGCTTTCAATATTGCACTTGTACTTTGTACCCCGTTGATATCATGTTCTTTTGCTTATGGATCCCGGCAGTGTGAAATAAAAGTGGAACTTGTAAGATCATGGAGTTTTTATGTGTATTAGAGAAACGCCTGGGCCGCTAGCCTAAGCCATGCCTAATCATGGTGGAAACTTGCAGCATCACCATAATGAGCACTCTATGAAGCATCCTCAATAAAAACCTATGCAAATAGCAAATAAAAAGATCGCTGAGATGCTCATTGTCTGCTTGCCTTGTCATTTTGATTATGGGAAAGCTCTCGTATCATGTGCAAGGGGTACCCCGTTGGTTGTTCTTAATGACACACATGTACTTACAATGACAAGAGCTTACTCGTGACTAAAGTTGAGTAGCATGAGGATTGGTCTTCGTAAGTAAGGGGCATGAGATTTCGGTTTATAACTTGTCAAGCATATCCTCTTAGTTGTGTCACTTTAACCTTAATCACCTTCAAGATGCTTATGATAGGGGCAATGAGAGCTGAAAGCTATAAGTACCATAATTTTTGGAAGCTCTTTATGAGACTTGAATCCCTACTTCCTTTTACAAAGGCTTTTCTTCCACCATCATATTGAGTCTCCACCTTCTACCTTTATGGACCTACTTTGAGAGAATAGTGGCCATTATTAGTTCTATGTGCATTGTCCCAAGACTAGTTGATTGATGCATAACTTGATATTGCTTGTTTTAAACTATTGTATCTAGTCACTCTTATGAACTTTGAAGGTGTCCTATGCATTTATATTTGCTACTCTATTGAGGGACAAGCTGAATACTATTATGCTATGTTTTCTTTATGTGAAACAAACAAACGTCTTGCAAAGCATTGTTATTCATGAATCTTTTGTTTGTACCTTTTCATGTTCCATCATAGTTTCTTTGCTTATTGCTAGAACTTTATGTTTCATGTTATGATTGAAGTACTATGTTCCCAGCTTTGAATGTTTTGCAAATACTTTGATCAAGTCTTCGATGGTGCATGTCACCTCAAAAATTATTCTTTGTTTTTATCACTTACTTACTCGAGGACGAGCGGGAGTTAAGCTTGGGGATGTTGATACATTGCAAATGTATCTATAATTTTTGATGTTCCATGCTTGGTTTTATCCACTTTCTTGTGTTTTGTTCCAACTTTGGAGTACTTTTCATATGATTTCTTGGACTAACCTATTAACAAGAGCCACAGTGCCAGCTGTTTGTTTTCTGCTGTTTTTTGGTTCCAGGAAAGTCAGAAAATGAATATTCTCGGAATTGGACGGGACAAAAGCCAAAGTGCCAATTTTTCCGGATGTCATCAAGTGCCAGAATACGAGACGAAGAGGGTCCAGGGGGCCACCACACCACCTAGCCCGCGCCAGGGGGTGGTGTGGCCACTCCCGGCACCCCCTCGGCCTCTCCTTCCGCCTATATATTGCCCTCGGGACGAAAACCCTAAGGGCCCGATCAAAAATCCACGAAAGATTCTATAGCCGCTGTCATCTCCATCCCTAGATCGGGAGGGATCTGAAGCTCTTCACGGCACCCTGCCGGAGAGGGGAATTCACCCTGGAGGCCTTCTTCATCACCATGCAAGCCTCCGGTGTGATGTGAGAGTAGTTCATCCTTGGACTACGGATCCATGTAGTAGCTAGATGGCTGGTTCTCCTCCTTTGTGCTTTCATGTTTAGATCTTGTGAGCTCCGTTCATGATCAAGATCATCTATTTGTAATTCTGCATGTTGTGCTTGCAGGGATCCGATGGATATTGACATGCTCTTTCAGATTGATTATTGATTCTATCATGTCTTTGTTATTTGTGATCTTTCATGCTTTCCGTTGTTAGTAGCTATCTTGGCCAAGTAGATGCTAGCAACTCCAAGAGTTAGTATTTATGCTCGATAGTGGGTTCATGCCTCTGGTAATCTGGGGAAGTGACAAAAATATCTAAGGTACTAGATGTGATGTTGCTACTAGGGATTATTAGTCATAGATGCAGTTGGATGGCGGTCTATGTATAATGTTGTAATGCCCAATGAAGTCTCAAAGGAGTCAAGATGATTAGTATATGCATGTATTGCTTTCTCGGTGTTTGTAAATAGCCCCGTTGTAATTTGTTCACCCAGCAAGTTATCTATCTTAAGGAGAGACACCTCTAGTGAACTTAGATCCCGGTTCTTGTCTTTTATATTCAATCTATAAATTGTTTACTACTTTGTGTTTACTTTCTGCAAACTATTACTTCTTTCCATTAGATACGTTTAATCCTTTGTTTTCCGCAAAACACGGTGAGATTGACAACCTCATCGCAAGTTGGGGACAAAGTTATGTGGTTGTGTTATGCAGGTCTCCACGTTGCTACTAGCACCGGTAGTGCGCCCTGCCAAAGCTCAGCTAGTAACACCTTTGGGGTGTTTCCTTGCTCCTACTGGTTCGATTAAACCTTGGTTTCATAACAGAGGGAAACTTGCTGTTGTGCTCATCATACCTTCCTCTTGGGGTTCCCAACGAGCTCTACATCAACCACGCACCAGAACTTTTCTGGGCGCCGTGCATTGAGCCATCATCGCCATGCAAATTCTTTGATATGGGATCATCAGCATAAAGTATGATGTAGATATATGGCCTTGACCTTGTGGTCGTTAGGCTTGAAATCTAAGAAAGTTCATACTCGTTGGCAACTAAGCTTAAATTCATTAAAATTTCACCACTTACTTTTAGGTTAGCATTTTACACGGTCGGTGGGAGCATATTTTACATCAAGGAACTAAAAAGGGGAAAATTACATTGATGTCCATACATTTAGCACAAAGGACCCTAAAAGGAAAACGTTTTGTTGCATTGGTTCGGCTCCTTATCGAGAGATTAGCTGATCTGAGCCAAACTCTTCATACTACTTCCTCTTTGATTGTTTTCAAAATAATATGGACAAATTTGTTGCCATGAAAATTCTTTGATATGGGGTCATCAGCTGATCGAGCCATACTCTTCATACTGCTTCCTCTTTCCCAATTTTGGACGCATATTAGGTTTCGTCAAAGTCAATCTTTATAAAGTTCGACCAACTATATGTAAAAACATACTGACTTTTCTAATGACAAATGCATATAATATAAAAATATAGTTCATGATGATTCTAATAACATTGAGTTGATGTCGTATATTTAGTCAAAGTTTATTAAATTTGACTCTGACCAGAAGTAATAAGCGTCCTAATTTGGGAAGGAGGGAGTACTACTTTCTTCACGGAAGAAGAAAAAAGGAGTGCTCCTCACTTTCAAACCAGCTTGCTACGGCTGTGCTTGGTGCTTCCTCTTCCTAGGGTACGGAGGTGGAGTAGTGCGGAGTAGGAAGGCTGGTCAGATCATAATGGTGAGCATCCAATGTGATGGGATGTTTTTTGTTTTTCTGCTGGCCAGATAAATCAATCCCTTGTCCAGCACTTAAGTAGTACTCGTACTTGTAATAGAGTACTACGAATGGCGATCTTTTGAATATCCTTCCCCCCAGATGTTTGTGAAGGAAGTGAAAATTTCGAAACTGGGAAAGTTTGAATTGCTACTCTATTGTACTCCCTCCGTTTCAAAATATAAGATGTTTTATGTAGAGTCACTCAAACTCTAGATGAACCTACACACTAAAAGAAGTCTAGATACACTGCTTTCATAAAGCTAAAATATTTTGAAATAGAGGGAGTACTGTAGTAGTAATACTTTTTGCCGCCAAGGACCAAAATGATTCCCACTAACGCAGTTGACGAACACGCCAAACACAAACACGGAGCCGCCGACACAAGGTAGGTTGTCGGTCGGCGCGCGTGCGCAGCGCCACTTTGTGGACGAAGGAAAGATCAGCCGGCCGGCGTTTAGGGTGGTGAGGCTGGTCATAGTGGGGAGTAACTTAGTACTATATGCATATGTTACTAGTCTAAGTTCCTACCTTCATAGTGGAAAATAATATAGATGTGGTATCATGCAAAGCCTCGTTTATTATAATGTAGACTCATTTTGTCTTGAAATGTGTGATGTTAACATAGCTAGTTACCACAAGGCTCTCTTTCATCATTTAATTGCATGACATGTCATCTAAATATTTACTGTTGGCAATACATGTAGGACTACGTTACTACATACTACCCAAGTTACTACCACTATGACTAGCCTGATGAGGGAGTGAAGGAAAGAGGAAACACATTTTATTTTGTGTGCATATATATCGTGGTCCTGAAATTTACTCTACTCACTATACCTTGTACCTCGTGTCAGGAACCCATCCTAGCTTTGCTATGACATCGCACCACCTTCAAATCCTCCTCTTCGTAGCTCTTTCATTGCCTCCTTTGTGCTCATATAGCCTCTTCTCGCTCTTTATTTTTTAACAGAAAACAGGACATAAATTCTTCTTACTTGCTTTCCAGAAAATAAATTAATGTCACTTGGAAAAATGAAATTGATTATTTTTTGTTTCTTATATCTTCGATTGTTTTAAAAAGATGGCCAAATTTGTCAGCATGCAAATTCTTGGATATGGGATCATAAGCATAAAGTACATTGTACATAAAGGACCTAAAAAAGGGAAAATTACATCGAGGTCCATAGATTTAGCACAAATGATCCTAAAATTAAGCAAAGAAAATAGTCGGGTTCGGCTCCTTCTCGAGAGAACAGCTGGTCGAGCCATACTCTTCATACTACTTCCTCTTTGATTGTTTTCAAAATATGGCCAAATCTATCGCCATGCAAATTCTTGAATATGGGATCATCAGCATAAAGTATGATGTAGAGATATGGCCTTGACCTCGTGGTCATTCGGCTTGAAAATCCAAGAATATTTCATACTTGTTGACGACTATAGTTAAATTAATTGAAATTTCATCACTTACTCTTAGGTTATCATTTTACACGATCGGTGGGAGTACATTCTACATCAAGGACCTAAAAAGGGGAAATTACATCGAGGTTCATACATTTAGCACAAAGGACCCTAAAATTGAGCAAAGAAAACAATCGGGTTCGGCTCCTTCTCGAGAGAGCAGTTGATCGAGCCATACTCTTCATACTGCTTTCTCTTTGATTGTTTTCACAATATGGCAAAATCTATCACCATGCAATTTCTTGGATACTCGATCATCAGAATAAAGTATGATGTAGAGATATAGCCTCGACCTTGTGGTCGTTTTGCTTGAAATCAAAGAATGTTCATACTCGTTGACAACTATAAGATGAAATTCGTTTAAATTTCATAACTTAATTTTAGGTTAGAATTTTACACGGTCGATGGGAGTACATTTTACAACAAGGACCTAAAAAGGGGGAAAATTACATTGAGGTCCATACATTTAGCACAAAGGACCCTAATATTAAGCAAGCAAAATATCAGGGTTCGGCTCCTTCTCGAGAGAGTAGCTGATCGAGCCACACTCTTCATACTACTTGATCTTCGATTGTTTTCAAAATATGGCCAAATTTGTCGATATGCAAATTCTTGAATATGCGATCATGAGCATAAAGTATGATGTAGATATGGCCTTGAACTTGGTCGTTCATCTTGAAATACAAGAATGGTTCGTACTCATTGACAGCTAAGCTTAAATTCGTTTAAATTTCAACACTTACTTTTAGGTTAGAAATTTACACGGTCGATCGGAGTACATTTTACATCAGGGACTTCAAAAAAGAAAAACTTTGTCGAGGTCCATACATTTAGCATAAAGGACCCTAAAAGAAAAAATTCTGGTTTGGCTCCTTCTCGAGAGATCAGCTGATCTAAGCCAAACTCTTGATACTACTTCCTCTTCGGTTGTTTTCAAAACATGGCCAGATCTGTTGCCATGCAAATTCTCTGATATGGGATCATCAGCATATGAAGTATGATGTTTATATGGCCTTGAAGACCTTGGTCATTCGGATTGAAATCCAAGAATGGTCATTCTCGTTGACAATTAAGCCTAAAATAATCGTCTAAATTTCACCACTTATACTTTTAGACCTAAAAAGGGGAAATTACATCGAGGTCCATACATTTAGCACAAAGGAACCTTAAATTAAGCAAGGAAAATTACATCAAGGTCCATATATTTCGCACAAAGGACCCTAAAATTTGACCACTTGCCCCTTTAGGTTAGAATTTTACAGGGGCGTGGAAGTACATTTTACATCAAGGACCTCAAAAGGGAAAATTACATCGAGGTCCATACATTTAGCACAAAGGACCCTAAAATAAAGGAAGGAAAACTGTCGGGTTTGGCTCCTTCTTGAGAGAGTAGCTTATCGTGCCATACTCTTCATACTATTTGATCTTCGATTGTTTTCAAAATATGGCCAAATTTGTCGGCATGCAAATTCTTGGATATGGGATCATGACCTTGTTCGTTCATCTTGAAATCCTAGAATGGTTCATACTCGTTGACAACTAAGCTTAAAATTGTTTAAATTTCACCACTTACTTTTAGATTAGATTTTTACATGGTTGGTTGGAGTACATTTTACACCAGGTACCTCAAAAAACCAAAAATTACATCGATGTCCATACATTTATCATAAAGCTCCCTAAAAGGAAAAATTTCCGGTTCGGCTCCTTCTTGAGAGATCAGCTGATCTAAGTCAAACTCTACATACTACTTCCTCTTCAATTGTTTTCAAAATATGGCCAAATTTGTCGCCATGAAAATTCTCTCATATGGGATCATCAACATAAAGTATGATGGTTGATATATATGGCCTTGACCTGGGTCGTTCGGCTTGAAATCCAATAATGGTCATACTCATTGACCAGTAAGCTAAAAAATCATCAAAATTTCACCACTTACACTTTTAGGTTAGAATTTTACACGGGCATGGAAGTACATTTTACATCAAGGACCTAAAAAGGGAAAATTACATCAAGGTCCATACATTTAGCACAAAGGACCCTAAAATTAAGCAAGGAAAATAGTCGGGTTCGGCTCCTTCTCGAGAGAGTAGCTAATCGAGCCATACTCTTTATACTACTTCATCTTCGATTTTTGTCAAAATATGGCAAAATTTGTCGGGGTGCAAATTTTTGAATATGGGATCATGACCTTGGTCGTTCATCTTGAAATCCCAGAATGGTTCATACTTGTTAACAACTAAGCTTAAATTTATTTAAATTTCACCACTTACTTTTAGGTTAGATTTTTACATGGTTGGTCATAGTACAATTTACACCAGGGACCCGAAAAAAGCAATAATTACATTGAGGTGCATACATTTATCATAAAGCTCCCTAAAAGGAAAAAAAAACTGGTTTGTCTCCTTCTCGAGAGATCAGATGATCTGAGCCAAACTCTACACAGTACTTCCTCTTCGATTGTTTTCAAAATAGGGCAATTTGTCGCCATGCAAATTCTCTCATATGGGATCATCAACATAAAGTATGATGTTGATATGGCTTTGACCTTGGTCGTTTGGCTTGAAATCCAATCATGGTCATACTCGTTGACACGTAAGCTTAAAATAATCCTATAAATTTCACCACTTACACTTTTAGACCTAAAAGGGGGTAAATTACATCGAGGTCCATACATTTAGCACAAAGGACCCTAAAATCAAGCAAGGAAAATAGTCGGGTTCGGCTTCTTCTCACGAGAGTAGCTGATTGAGCCATACTCTTCATACTACTTCCTCATTGATTTTTTTCAAAATATAGCCAAATCTGTCGCCATGCAAATTCTTTGAGAACTAAGCTTAAATTCATTAAAATTTCACCACTTACTTTTAGGTTAGCATTTTACACGGTCAGTGGGAGCATATTTTACATCAAGGACCTAAAAAGGGGAAAATTACATCGATGTCCATACATTTAGCACAAAGGACCCTAAAAGGAAAACCTTTTGTTGCATTGGTTTGGCTCCTTATCGAGAGATTAGCTGATCTGAGCCAAACTCTTCATACTACTTCCTCTTTGATTGTTTTCAAAATAATATGGACAAATTTGTTGCCATGCAAATTCTTTGATATGGGGTCATCAGCTGATCGAGCCATACTCTTCATATTGCTTCCTCTTTCCCAATTTTGGACGCATATTAGGTTTTGTCAAAGTCAATCTTTATAAAGTTCGACCAACTATATGTAAAAACATACTGACTTTTCTAATGACAAATGCATGTAATATAAAAATATAGTTCATGATGATTCTAATAACATTGAGTTGATGTCGTATATTTAGTCAAAGTTTATTAAATTTGACTCTGACGAGAAGTAATACGCGTCCTAATTTGGGAAGGAGGGAGTACTACTTGCTTCATGGAAGAAATAAAGGAGTGCTCCTCACTTTCAAACCAGCTTGCTATGGCTGTGCTTGGTGCTTCCTCTTCCTAGGGTACGGAGGTGGAGTAGTGCGGAGTAGGCAGGCTGGTCAGATCATAATGGTGAGCAGCCAATGTGATGGGATGTTTTTGTTTTTTTTGCTGGCCAGATAAACCAATCCCTTGTCCAGCACTTAAGTAGTACTCGTACTTGTACTAGAGTACTATGAATGGCGATCTTTTGAATATCCTTCCCCCCAGATGTTTGTGAAGGAAGTGAAAATTTCGAATCTGGGAAAGTTTGAATTGCTACTCTATTGTACTCCCTCCGTTTCAAAATATAAGATGTTTTAGCTTTGTCCCTTTTAATGTGTAGAGTCACCCCAAATCTAGATGAACCTACACACTATAAGAAGTCTAGATACACTGCTTTCACAAAGCTAAAATATTTTGAAATAGAGGGAGTACTGTAGTAGTAATACTTTTTGACCCCAAGGACCAAAAATGATTCCCACTGACGCAGCTGAGGAACACGCCAGACACAAACACGGAGCCACCGACACAAGACAGGTTGTCGGTCGGCGCGCGTGCGCAGCGCAACTTTGTGGACGAGGGAGAGATCAGCCGGCCGGGGTGTAGGGTGGTGAGGCTGGTCATAGTGGGGAGTAACTTAGTACTAACATATATGTTACTATTCTAAGTTCCTACCTCCATAGTGGAAAATAATATAGATTTGGTCTCATGCAAAGCCTCGTTTATTGCAATGTAGACTCATTTTGTCTTGAAATGTGTGATGTTAACATAGCTAGTTACCACAAGGCTCTCTTTCATCATTTAATTGCATGCCATGTCATCTAAATATTTACTGTTGGCAATACATGTAGGACTACGTTACTACATACTACCCAAGTTACTCCCACTATGACTAGCCTGATGAGGGAGTGAAGGAGAGAGAAAACACATTTTATTTTGTGTGCATACATATCGTGTTCCTAAAATTTACTCTACTCACTATACCTTATACCTCGTGTTAGGAACCCATCCCAGCTTTGCTCTGACATCGCACCACCTTCAAATCCTCCTCTTCGTAGCTCTTTCGTTGCCTCCTTTGTGCTCATATAGTCTCTTCTCGCTCTTTATTTTTTAACAGAAAAACAGGAAATAAATTCTTCTTCCTTGCTTTTCATAAAATAAATTAATGTCACTTGGAAAAATGAAATTGATTATTTTTTTTTCTTATATCTTTGATTGTTTTAAAAAGATGGCCAAATTTGTCGGCATGCAAATTCTTGGATATGGGATCATAATCATAAAGTACATTGTACATAAAGGACCTAAAAAGGGGAAATTACATCGAGGTCCATACATTTAGCACAAAGGACCCTAAAATTGAGCAAAGTAAATAGTCGGGTTCGGCCCCTTCTCGAGAGAGCAGCTGGTCGAGCCATACTCTTCATACTACTTCCTCTTTGATTGTTTTCAAAATATGGCCAAATCTATCGCCATGCAAATTCTTGAATATGGGATCATCAGCATAAAGTATGATGTAGAGATATGGCCTTGACCTCGTGGTCATTCGGCTTGAAAATCCAAGAATATTTCATACTTGTTGACGACTATAGTTAAATTAATTGAAATTTCATCACTTACACTTAGGTTATCATATTACACGATCGGTGGGAGTACATTCTACATCAAGGACCTAAAAAGGGGAAATTACATCGAGGTCCATACATTTAGCACAAAGGACCCTAAAATTGAGCAAAGAAAACAATCGGGTTCGGCTCCTTCTCGAGAGAGAAGTTGATCGAGCCATACTCTTCATCCTACTTTCTCTTTTATTTATTTCACAATTTGGCCAAATCTATCGCCATGCAATTTCTTGGATACTCGATCATCAGAATAAAGTATGATGTAGAGATATAGCCTCGACCTTGTGGTCGTTTGTCTTGAAATCAAAGAATGTTCATACTCGTTGACAACTATAAGCTGAAATTCGTTTAAATTTCATAACTTAATTTTAGGTTAGAATTTTACACGGTCGATGGGAGTACATTTTACAACAAGGACCTAAAAAGGGGGAAATTACATCGAGGTCCATACATTTAGCACAAAGGACCCTAATATTAAGCAAGCAAAGCAGTAGGGTTCGGCCCCTTCTCGAGAGAGTAGCTGATCGAGCCACACTCTTCATACTACTTCATCTTCGATTGTTTTCAAAATATGGCCAAATTTGTCGATATGCAAATTCTTGAATATGGGATCATGAGCATAAAGTATGATATCGATATGGCCTTGACCTTGGTCGTTCATCTTGAAATACAAGAATGGTTCGTACTCATTGACAGCTAAGCTTAAATTCATTTAAATTTCACCACTTACTTTTAGGTTAGAACTTTACACGGTCGATCGGAGTACATTTTACATCAGGGACCTCAAAAAAGAAAAACTTACGTCGAGGTCCATACATTTAGCATAAAGGACCCTAAAAGAAAAAATTCGGGTTTGGCTCCTTCTCGAGAGATCAGCTGTTCTGAGCCAAACTCTTGATACTACTTCCTCTTCGGTTGTTTTCAAAACATGGCCAGATCTGTTGCCATGCAAATTCTCTAATATGGGATCATCAGCACATAAAGTATGATGTTTATATGGCCTTGAAGACCTTGGTCGTTCGGATTGAAATCCAAGAATGTTCATTCTCGTTGACAAGTAAGCTTAAAATAATCATCTAAATTTCACCACTTACACTTTTAGACCTAAAAGGGGAAATTACATCGAGGTACATACATTTAGCACAAAGGAACCTTAAATTAAGCAAGGAAAATTACATCAAGGTCCATATATTTAGCACAAAGGACCCTAAAATTTGACCACTTGCCCCTTTAGGTTAGAATTTTACATGGGCGTGGAAGTACATTTTACCTCAAGGACCTCAAAAGGGAAAATTACATCGAGGTCCATACATTTAGCACAAAGGACCCTAAAATAAAGGAAGGAAAACTGTCGGGTTCGGCTCCTTCTCGAGAGAGTAGTTTACCGAGCCATACTCTTCATACTATTTCATCTTCGATTGTTTTCAAAATATGGCCAAATTTGTCGGCATGCAAATTCTTGGATATGGGATCATGACCTTGGTCGTTCATCTTGAATTCCCAGAATGGTTCATACTCGTTGACAACTAAGCTTAAATTCGTTTAAATTTCACCACTTACTTTTAGATTAGATTTTTACATGGTTGGTTGGAGTACATTTTACACCAGGTACCTCAAAAAACCAAAATTACGTCGATGTCCATACATTTATCATAAAGCTCCCTACAAGGAAAAAATTCCGGTTCGGCTCCTTCTTGAGAGATCAGCTGATATAAGCCAAACTCTACATACTACTTCCTCTTCGATTGTTTTCAAAATATGGCCAAATTTGTCGCCTTGCAAATTCTCTCATATGGGATCATCAACATAAAGTATGATGGTTGATATATATGGCCTTGACGTTGGTCGTTCGGCTTGAAATCCAATAATGGTCATACTCATTGACAAGTAAGCTAAAAAATCGTCAAAATTTCACCACTTACACTTTTAGGTTAGAATTTTACACGGGCATGGAAGTACATTTTGTTGGAAATATGCCCTAGAGACAAATAGTAGTAAGGAATATTATCATATTTCATATAGTTTATGATTAAGTTTTATATCATGTTATAACTGTGTTGAGTGGAAACATCAATACACGTGTGATATACAAACAACCAGGGGTTCCCAGTGAAACTCTAGTCACTGGGTCATTGGTCAACAGATGATCATGTTTCCTGATCATGTGGCATTATGCCAGTTGGAAATGAGGTCATCTCATTCGGAGAATGAGATGATAAACCAATACCGAACCTAAACATCGTGACCCGATCATGTCACGAAGTTCAAGTTACGATGATTAGAAATGGATCCTCGTAGACTATTCCTTAGACCGTGAGGCTATATCAATCACTGTCTCTCGAGAGTGCTTAGATAACATCAAATGCCATCTGGTAAAACGGTGGTTATAAAGGTGTTTTCAGGTATTCGGAGGAAACCGTAGAGGCAATATATGTCAAGAGTGGGATTTGTCCGTCCATGTGATGGGAAGATACTCAAGGGCCCACTCGGAGAAGTTATATCCAATAGCTGCGCAGCGTGTGATTAGATCACGGGGATATCACTTGTCGGGACGAGTTAAGTAGCATTGTTCAGTAACGAGATTGAACCCGACATGGTGATGTCAATGATCAGATCTCGGGCAATGCAAGTATCGAATGACAAAAGGAATAAGACACGATTGTCCCGGTTCAAACGACGAAAGATCTTCATGGAACGCACAGGGGTCACATGGCCATCCAGGTCCCTTTGTCGATCTTTGGTGCGGGAGTGTCCCGACCATGTCTGGAGTGTTCCCGAACCGTAGGGTATCACGCTTAAGGGCTTGATGATGCTTAGAGAGTGTTTATAGGATCGGTAGAATCACCGAAGAAAAGAAGGGAGAAAACCGGAAGGGTTTCGGTAAGTCCGGAGGATGTCCGGAGTGGAGGTAGAAGGAGTTCCATGGCCACGGAGATTAGATAATGTGTCAATGAATGTTAAATATTGATTTAATCATTTATTCATAATTATTTAATAAAGAGAAAATCAATTAAAAGGTCAAAAGGCTTAATGGGCCAATTCCGGAGGGAGAGGGCCCATTAGGGGAAAGGAGAGAGGGAGAAGGGGCCAAGGGGGAGGCCAGCTAGGCCTAGCCCCCCCCCCCCCCCTCCCCCCCCCCCCCCCCCGCAGGGCCCACTAGGTGGTCGGCGGCCACCTCTTCTCCTTTAGTCCCACCCCGGGACTTTAGGGGAGGTAGTACCTCCCCTCCCCCTATATAAAGTGGGGTATTTGTCCTAGAAATACACACCCAATAATCAAGAAAGGTCTCCCCACTTTTGGGAGGACCTCCAATTGATATTTTCTCTATCCCCCTCTCTCTCTCTTGTGACCGTGGTCCCAAGTCTGGACTGCGCGAGCGAGAGACATCTTCACCGCGGAGCGTCGTCGCGCTACGGGATTCAGATCCGGGAGCTCTACTTCCGCAACTACTGCTGGATCAGGGAAGCGAGAATCATCGTCAGGCACCGGACATGTGTAACTCCCATGGGGTGTCACACTTGAGGCACTCAAGTCGTTGGAGCCAGAAGGAGCGCGAGGACTTCATCACGACCTTGAGGTCGGCTTCGGCTCGTCTACATCAACCACGCTCTCCTGAGCATTGACAACACTTTTCGGTCTTCAAGGGTAAGTTCGTGAAAAGCCCCTCCCGTTTCTGTATTACTAATAGATAGGTCCTGGTAGCTTCAGGGGTTCAAGGGCATAGGGTAAAATTTTATTGTTTTCATGAGTGGAACCCCTACAGTGGTATCAGAGCTAGATCTATGCGTAGTAATGCTAGTACGGGTAGAACACACGAGATCTAGCGTGTGGGCGTTGATCTTTTAGTTGTTACCCTCCCATGTGTACTTGTGTATACCGCTGTAATGCTTGATGAAGCGGCCCCCAACCGACTTTACACGTTCATTCGCGAGACTGGTCCACGCTTGACATACGGCTTGTGCCGTATAAAGTGGCTTTGGGGGGGTGTCTATCTCTCTCGCATTAGTTGGTATACCATTTGCAACGGAGGGCCCCGAAAGGGGTGTAGTATAGACAACTACTTGATCAGCGTTGTGCTGAAAGTTCGTAGGGAAGAACGGTTCTTGTGCGAAAGCCCATTCAGCCACGTAAAACATGCAAAGATAAAGTAGAGGCGTCTAACATTGTTTTGCAGGAGGGCGTTGCTTTGTGATATGGTTGTGGCAAAGGTAAAGTGAGTACCTTATGTTACGTAGTAGTAGATAGTCACGGAGGTGACGAACTACCACACCGGAATGATACCGGTACCCTGGTGTCTACGGCGCCGGAACCCTGGCGCCGGAACCCGGTGACAACGGATGGAGATCACGACGTGAAGGACCATATCACATAGCATTTACATTCAATGTTATTGTTTGTATGTCTTATTGTGCGCTAGTATTAGATACTCGACGGTAGCTTAATAAGATGATCCCTGTTAAAATAACCAACGATTGTGTTCCCCCTTAGTGTGCACCACCAAGAAAGTTCTTCGGTATGAAGGAGGCCATGATGATCGGGTGTCAAACATATCTATGTTCACATACAGTGGGTGCAAGTCATGTTGCACAGCGAAAACACTAAGGTTGAGTTGGCGAGCCTAGCATGTACAGACATGGCCTCGGAACGCGGATGGTCGAAAGATCGAGCACGAGTCGCATGAATGATGTGACCGACGTTTTGCGTCCACGCTTGAACCCACATTGATGGCCGTGATGATCGGGGGAGATGTGGCTGATAGGGGTCGTGTTATCACTAGGAACCCTCTTTGGGGATAGGTGTTTCTGAGTGGAGTTATTATTAACTAATTTAATTATAAACTTAGTCTAAATTCCTTTTGCAAATATAAATGTAGAAAATGGTTCTTCCCGAGATTACCTTTCCTATTGACGATTGGTTAAAAGGAGAAAAGCTCAAGTTAGATGGATCCAACTTTTCTGCATGGGTCATACGCCTATTTGATCTCCTTGGGGAGAATGATGTAGCTAACTACATGACCTACGAGGGTTATTTGGAGCCACCCTATTCTCATGAGACCCAGGAGCAGCGGGATCTGCGTTGTCGTCATCGTGTGATGGCCACATTTATATCAGTGACCATGCGCCTCGGAATGGAGGATGGGCTGTGGCCAATGGTGGGGAGTCTCAAGCCCCGGATGGTCATGACACATTTGAGAGCACATTTCGTGGAACAAGTGCGCATGTGGGAGTATGAGCTGATGGGGGACTTTCTCTCCATAAAGATGGAGGAGGGCTCCTCACTGGATGATCACTTATTGCGCCTATACGATGTGTATATGAGTCTGGCATACTACCTGGACAACTGGTACTCAAGCTCATTTGCGATGGGAGTTGTGCTGCGATTGCTTCCTCCAAGCTTCCAAGCACAAGTCAAGATCGCGTCATGAGAGGCGACACGGAAACACTGAATTTCCTTGAGTTCATATCACATTTCAGAAATGTGATAGATGAACCCAACGTCGCTGGAGTCGTCAACGACCAAGGTATATATTTGATATACAGTTTTATAAATGTTATAATCTTGCAAACACATTGCAGTGTTAAGTATATCTGATACTTGTTCTGTTTTACTGAAAACAGGTCCTTCTGCATGAGAGGTGCTTGCTGGAAAGGAGGTGACGTTGCGTGTTGATGGCGAGCATGATGATGACGGCCTACGACACTCTCCCTCGACATTTATCATTTAGTTCGTTTTTTAGGATGATTAATGTAATCGAGAGATTTGAACTTCTTTAGTTTGTCTCACACTTCGTGAGACGGTTATTCATATGAGTTTGTAACAAACAGTTGTTCCACTTTTATGAATGATTTCTATTCATGTTCATATCTTGTTTGATTATGTGTGAATTATCCTTGTTGTTTGAAACTAATTGATAATGCATGAACATTTGTAAAACATTAAAATTCCTTATTTAAAATACCCAACTTAATGATATATTCATTAATGAATGAAACTATTTTTTGAATTCAAAGTTATGTGATAATATGTGAAAGTCATTCGATTTCTTTTCACATATAAATCATGCCTAAGTTCGGAAAAATAACTTGAACACCATGTATTACTTGAATACAAAGTGTTTAAAGAATTGTTAAAAGTAAGTACATGTTCGATGTATTGTGTTTTAACAAAAATGGTAATTATCATTAAATGATTGTTTAAATATGTAAAGTAAGTTTACCAAAGAAAACATGAATATGAAACTATTTGATTTGATCAAAGTGTTTCATCAATAAAGGGTGTAAATGTAAAGGAGAATCAAATTGCTATGATTTGATCAATAGCAATGAAATTCAACTTTATAAGAATGGCATGAAAGAAATTGTGAAATGCAAAGTGTTTTGAAACGTCAAAATACAAAGCATCACAATGTGATATTAGATATCAAAGGGGTTGAATAGAAGGCACCAAATAAATCGTTGTAGTGTATATGTAGAGACCATTAGCTTAGAAATAGTTAGCACTCAATTAGAATTGGTAAACCATTAGAATTCGTGAAAGTTTTGGGGTTATTAGATATAACCAAAACAATAGCGAATACGTCCTTGTAGTTGGAAACTTTGAATACGAAATCCATAGCTAAACCAAAAGGAAAGCAAAACTTGTATTGCTTGGATTTTGGTGCATTCTTGAGAAAGCTCGCCTCTAGTGATGTTTCTCAATTATGAGCAAATGGAAAATAGTGTAAAACACGATTTCAAAACCCTGTATCAGAGTGTTGAGAAGCGCAACGGAAAAGCGTTCCTGAACGATTCTCTTCACAGAAGGAAAGAATCAATGATTTTGATCATTGTGTTTTTCCCTCCATTATTGTTTTTTCACTACATGAAGTAGGATTCAAAATGTAAATCCATATCTTGTATGGATACATTTGTGAATCACTTGTCATGATTTTTGGAATATGACATACCTACGAACCACAAAGGAAATGATGGTAAACTAAATTATGAGAAATCCTAAAGGCAAAATTCCCTTGAGATTAGAAAGCAATTCATTGCTGAATCTCACAAGTAAAAGGGGTTACTTGAATTTTCCCAAATGACTGCAAAGCCATAATAGGAAAAAGGGGTGAATGACAAAAGCACAATTTGTCAAGTATTGGATGAATTCAAATGAATTTGATTCATGTGTGCTGGATGTCTAGTGGATTTAAAACTAGTAAAGTACTAGTATCTCATAGTAAATCTCCAAGTTTGATATTTGATCAAAGGATTTTGAAGTTATTCAAAATAGTAAAGGACATATGCAATTTGCATAAAATTGAGTGGGAGCTATGAAAGTCTTCCTGAAACAATATGTGATTGACATATTTTTAAGTGGGAGCAATATGAGTCTCAAACTCAAATATGTAGGAACATATTTTGAGTGGGAGCTTATAGGAGTAATTCTTAAGTATGTTAAGGATGAAAGGCACAAATACTTATAAATAATGATTTATAAGATGTAGAAGTTGATAATAGGTGTATTATAATATTATGTAGTATTCCTTAAGGGATTCTGAAAAGGGTTTCGGAATAGAGGTTAATTAAGGAACTGGTCCTTAATAACTCAAATTAGGAACAGTATTAAGTTTAACATCAATGGTTGAAAGAAAGAAAAGGATGATCGTCATCCACTATGTTGAGACATAGGTTCTATCTTAGAAACCATGATGGTAACTTAGCATAATATGTAATCCGATTAAGGAACGTTTGAAAGTGATTAAGTCCGAATCACAGAACATTTGAGCTAAGTTTGTCCGCAGTGTCTAGTAGAGAACTGTGGATATATTTTCCAAATCCATAAAGGATAACATATCTTAAAGCATAAAGAGTTATGTTATAAGGGAATATGTTGGAAACTCCTGTAGATACCAATTAAAGTCAAGTAGGAAGCGAGGTGAACAAAACATCGAAAGTTGCACAGAGTGCACGGGAGTTTTGATGCATACATTTATAATAGTAGATAAGGGTACCATCTAAAGTGTTGTATAATGTTATGGTGGGGCTAGTTTTCTTTTAACGTAGAATGATGTGTCCTGGGGCACAGTGCCCATGAGAAATCCCTCGAGGTTGATCTAATGTCACCGTAGGCTCCTGGAATCAGGCCTCGTTCTCCTGCCATGGCGACAATGCATACACACAGATGCTATCATGTGATGATAGAGTATTAATGTCAATCAAGGTGACATTAGTAAGTTGCAAAGGATTTGGGACTGTAAAGTACAGACCCAAGACTCAACCTCTTCCATGAGCAAGCATGTTCAGGGTACCGGATACTTGGTGCCAATGATTGAGAACAAATGCAGCTAGTGTATTTGTACTCTAGTGCAAGTGGGAGACTGTTGGAAATATGCCCTAGAGCCAAATAGTAGTAAGGACTATTATCATATTTCATATAGTTTATGATTAAGTTTTATATCATGCTATAACTGTGTTGAGTGGAACCATCGATACACGTGTGATATACAAACAACCAGGGGTTCCTAGTGAAACTCTAGTCACTGGTTCATTGGTCAACAGATGATCATGTTTCCTGATCATGTGGCATTTATGCCAGTTGGAAATGAGATGATGAACCAATACCCAACCTAAACATCGTGAAACATCGTGACCCGATCATGTCACGAAGTTCAAGTTACGATGATTAGAAATGGATCCTCGTAGACTATTCCTTAGACCGTGAGGCTATATCAATCACTGTCTCCCAAGAGTGCTTAGATAGCATCAAACACCATCTCGTAAAACAGTGGTTATAAAGGTGTGTTCAGGTATTCGGAGGAAACCGTAGAGGCAATATATGTCAAGAGCGGGATTTGTCCGTCCATGTGACGGGAAGATACTCAAGGGCCCACTCAGAGAAGTTATATCCAATAGCTGCACAGCGTGTGATTAGATCACGGGGATATTACTTGTCAGGACGAGTTAAGTAGCATTGTTCAGTAACGAGATTGAACCCGACATGGTGATGTCAATGATCAGATCTCGGGCAATGCAAGTATCGAATGACAAAGGGAATAAGGCACGACTGTCCCGGTTCAAACGACGAAAGATCTTCGTGGAACGCACAGGGGTCACATGGCCATCCAGGTCCCTCTGTCGATCATTGGTACGGGAGTGTCCCAACCATGTCTGGAGTGTTCTCGAACTGTAGGGTATCACGCTTAAGGGCTTGATGATGCTTAGAGAGTATTTATAGGATCGGTAAAATCACCGAAGAAAAGAAGGGAGAAAACCGGAAGGGTTTCGGTAAGTCTGGAGGATGTCCGGAGTGGAGGTGGAAGGTTTTCCATGGCCACGGAGATTAGATAATGTGTGAATGAATGTTAAATATCTATTTAATCATTTATTCATAATTATTTAATAAAGAGAAAATCAATTAAAAGGTCAAAAGGCTTAATGGGCCAATTCCGGAGGGAGAGGGTCCATTAGGGGAAAGGAGAGAGGGAGAAGGGGCCAAGGGGAGGCCGGCTGGGCCTAGCCCCCCCCCCCCCAGCGGGGCCCACTAGGTGTCCGGCGGCCACCTACTCTCCTTTAGTCCCACCCCGGGACTTTAGGGGAGGTAGTACCTCCCCTCCCCCTATATAAAGTGGGGTATTTGGCCTAGAACTACACACCCAATAATCAATAAAGGTCTCCCCACTTTTGGGAGGACCTCCAATTGATATTTTCTCTATCCCCCTCTCTCTCTCTCGTGACCGTGGTCCCAAGTCTGGACTGTGCGAGTGAGAGACATCTTCACCACGGAGCGTCGTCGCGCTGCGGGATTCGGATCCGGGAGCTCTACTTCCGCAACTGCTGCTGGATCGGGGAAGCGGTAGTCATCGTCAGGCACCGGACGTGTGTAACTCCCACAAGGTGTCACACTTGAGGCACTCAAGTCATTGGAGCCAGAAGGAGCGCAAGGACTTCATCACGACCTTGAGGTCGGCTTGGGCTCATCTACATCAACCACGCTCTCCTGAGCGTTGACAACGCTTTTCGGTCTTCAAGGGTAATTTCGCAAAAAGCCCCTCCCGTTACTGTATTACTAATAGATAGGTCGTGGCAGCTTCAGGGGTTCAGGGGCGTAGGGTAAAATTTTATTGTTTTCATGCATGGAACTCCTACACATTTTACATCAAGGACCAAAAAAGGGAAAATTACATCAAGGTCCATACATTTAGCACAAAGGGCCCTAAAATTAAGCAAGGAAAATAATCGGGTTTGGCTCCTTCTCGACAGAGTAGCTAATCGAGCCATACTCTTCATACTACTTCGTCTTCGATTGTTTTCAAAATATGGCAAAATTTGTCGGGGTACAAATTTTTGAATATGGGATCATGACCTTAGTCTTTCATCTTGAAATCTCGGAATGGTTCATACTTGTTAACAACTAAGCTTAAATTCATTTAAATTTCATCACTTACTTTTAGGTTAGATTTTACATGGTTGGTCAGAGTACATTTTACACCAGGGACCCGAAAAAAGCAATAATTGCATTGAGGTGCATACATTTATCATAAAGCTCCCTAAAAGGAAAAAAAAATCTGGTTTGGCTCCTTCTCGAGAGATCAGCTGATCTGAGCCAAACTCTACACACTACTTCCTCTTCGATTGTTTTCAAAATAGGGCAATCTGTCGCCATGCAAATTCTCTCATATGGGATCATCAACATAAAGTATGATGTTGCTATGGCTTTGACCTTGGTCGTTCGGCTTGAAATCCAATAATGGTCATACTCGTTGGCACGTAAGGTTAAAATCGTCGAAAATTCACCACTTACACTTTTAGGTTAGAATTTTACACGGGCGTGTGTAACACCGCACAAATACTAATCAAGATTATCAAGTTATAATCACCCAAGTTTAGGGTTAACAAAAACTTTTATTACAAAATTGAATATGAGTGTATGTGTGATTTGCATTAGTGTATGATTGAGTGAAATTTCCATGTTTGATTGCTACAAATGATAAGAAATGGTTTAAAGATGAATAATACATCATCTAGGCCAATTACAAACAAATTCTAAAGAAAAAGAAATCAAATATGAATCAAATAAGCAAATGGTCATTTTGACCAAAGATAACCACTAGGCCACTTTGGGTGTTCCTAGTAAAGAATTTCTAATAGAAACATTTCCACTTCTTTTCACCCCTTGCTAGACCAAGTAAAAGTGAACCCAAGCCCACTTTACAAACTCACAGAAACTATTTTCAAATCTATTTAAAGGATAGTTCAAAATTGAATCAAGTTCATATGGTAAGATCACCATTTTGCAAAAACCATCCAAATCAATTCACATTGGCAAACCCAAGAAACTAGAGACTACCAAGCATAAGATTAGATCACTCACCAAATTTCATTCAAAAATTTCAAATTTAAATTCTTGCGGCCATTTAGTCGAACACCTGGCAGACACGGATTAATTACTGCCTAACTTCACTATTTGGAGCAGTGATCACTCGACCACTTGCCCTCGTTTTACTCTCATGTCTCCAGCAGCACCTAGCCATGCAGTGGACAACCACCCCCTTTGCCGTTGCGCCTGTGCAGTGCCGCCCGAGGCCTTCCACACCGGCCGACCATGACCAGCTCGCCAGAGACCACGCTGCCCTCGTCCATGATGTCCAGCAGGAAGGCCACCATCCATCGCCACCTCCTGTCTAGCCCTTGACCGCAGCCAGGCCATGGACCACCCTAGCATCATCGCGCCCATTTTCTCTGCCCTGTGCCGAGAGCACGCCAGAGCGCTGCAACCGACTAGCTCGCACACGTCGCGCCTCGCCCTCTCCTCGCGTGCACACACTCTCCATAACACCAGCTAGCTCGTAGACATCCCCGTTCGCCGCCGCATGACCCGTAGCCCCCGTGCGCCGTCTTGAACACCGCCAGTTCCGTGTAGAGCACCGCACGTGCCCGACCATCCTCGACCGCCCCGTGTCGTGCCTTTAAGCCCGTGATGACCGCCAGGGAGCACTGCGTTGCCCCCTACCCTCAGCCACACCGATATCTCGTTGTACCGCCGTCGCCGGAGAAGCCAGCCCATCCATATTTGTCCCTCTCGTCGGTGTATAAATAGAGGCCACCCCCGCCTCAATTCACCACACCATCTCACTCCCTACTCCTCGCAGAACCTCCCACACTCTTTCTCGGAGCAAGGCGAGCACCAGCCCGCCAGAATTTGGCGGGAGCCCGCCGCTGTAGAAGAAGAAGGGAGCCGTCGATTGGAGCCGCCCAAGGAGCTGTCGCGACCACCGTTCGAACCGCCTTTGTCGACCATGTCATTCGCCACCATCGCCGACCCTTGTTGGAGCCCTGGTGAGCCTCACACGACCCCCACCGTCGTGTTAGGGTTCAGACCTCGCCGGAGCTGTTCGTCATCGACGATGAACCTCAGTCGTTAGATCAGGTTCTAATCGTAGGGCCTAGATTGAAAGATATCATTTCGGTTAGATAGACTCGCTGACTAGTGGGACCCCCTTGTCAGCAGCCCGCTACGTCGCGCTATGCAGATTGGGCCAGTCCAGTTAGTTTCCCGCGCAGAGCCCAATGATTCAAATAGTTATTTTCCATTTTAGTTAAAACCAGTTTCTGTCATTTGATTCAAAAATCAATTCAAAGATATTCAGTAAACCAAATTGCATTATTCCAATTTTGTTAGAAAGGTATTTAAATTATCTATCCAAGCCCGTTGGATTCAAATCATTTGGAGTTAGAGATCACCTATAGTAAAAATAACAAGACAGAGACTTTTTCAACTTCAAACATTTTTCCCAAATCAACCATAAATGCTTTTGAGTTGATTCCAACTCTCAAAAATCACATTTGACAAGATCTATCTGAATATCTAAAAATATTTAGGTTTGCATGCAGTGACATTGGACTAGTACCAAAATAATCCTATTTAGGCATTTCTAGTCACTTTAATTTTATTAAATGATGATCTTAAACTTTATAAAATATGACCACCACTTTAAATCACATTCCCATGTATTAGAATATGTGGTGATGACATGTGTCAACATGATCCCATATTTTAATTGGAGAATATTAAATCTTAAGTATTTTCAATGAGTAGAAATTACTTTTCTAAAATAAGATAAACAAGATTAAGTCTTTATTTCATGTGATGATTGTGATGATGCTAGATCATTAAGTGTGAGCCTTAGTCTGCTAAATAGAAATAACACCTTTGGGGTGTTTCCTTGCTCCTACTGGTTCGATTAAACCTTGGTTTCATAACTGAGGGAAAACTTGCTGCTATATTCATCGTGCCTTCCTCTTGGGGTTCCCAACGAGCTCTACGTCGATCGTCGAGTGCATCAAGGTTTTTTCTGGCGCCGTTGCCGGGGAGTCAAGGACATCTTCACAAGGGGAGTCCCTCATAACCAATCTCTTTACTTTGTTGTTTTTGTTCTGCTTAGTTCTTTTTGCTTTGTTTTCTTGTTTTGTTCTTCAAAAATCCAAAAAAAATTAGTTTTACTTGTTTTGCTTTCTTATTTGAAAACCCAAAAAAATGACTACTCTTGAAAACACTAAGTTGTGTGACTTCACTAGCACCAACAACAATGATTTTATGAGCACTCCTATTGCTCCACCTACGGCTGAAAATACTTTCTTTCAGATAAAACCTGCTTTGCTCAATCTTGTTATGAGAGAGCAATTTTCTGGTATTGGTAATGAAGATGCTGCTTCCCATCTAAATAACTTTGTTGAACTTTGTGAGATGCCAAAGCATAAGGATATAGATGGTGATATTATTAAACTAAAATTGTTTCCTTTCTCTTTGAGAGGAAAATCTAAAGAATGGTTGAATTCCTTGACTAGGAATAGTATTGATTCTTGGACTAAGTGCAAAGATGCTTTTATTGGAAAATACTATCCTCATGCTAAGATTATATCCATGAGAAGTGAAATAATGAAGTTTAAACAACTTGATAATGAGCATGTTGCTCAAGCTTGGGAAAGAATGAAATCTTTGGTAAAGAATTGTCCCACTCATGGACTGACTGCTTGGATGATCATCCAAACTTTTTATGTAGGATTGAACTATTCTTCGAGGAACCTATTGGATTCCGCTGCTAGAGGTACATTTATGACCATCACTTTGGGTGCTGCAACAAAACTATTGGATAATATGATGGTTAATTATTCTGAATGGCATACTGAGAGAGCTCCACAAGGCAAGACGGTAAATTCTGTTGAGGAAACCTCTTCCTTGAGTGATAAGATTGATATTATTATGTCTATGCTTGTTAATGGGAAAGCCCATAATGATCCAAATAATGTTCCTTTAGCCTCTTTGGTTGCTCAAGAAGAGCAAGTTGATGTGAACTTCATAAGAAATAACAACTTTGGCAACAATGCTTATGGTAATAATGCTTATAGGAACAATTTTGGTAACAACAATTATAAGCCATATCCTCCCAACAATGGTAAATCTGAATTACCTAGTGAAGGTAGAATTTTGGAAGTTGAAAGAGACACTAAAAACTTTATGCAAATGCAATATGAGCAAAATAGACTATTTACTAAAACAATCGAGGAACAATCTATCATTTTGAAGAAATTAGCCATCAACTTGAGAGTCTAAATAGGGAAATTCCTAGTTTACAATTGAAACTCTCTAATGCTAAAAGAAACATATCATCTTTGTCTGAAGCTCAATCTTCATTGATTAATAAAATGGCTGCTAAACCTGAAACTAATGAGAACCCCTTTGCAGCTACTAATGCCATACAAGTAAGAATTGATGAAAATGTTAGATTATTAGCTGAATTACATGCTAAGTGGGAAAGAGAAGATGAAATTGCTAGAAACATTAGTGTTTCTACTATTACCACCACTAGTGTTGAGGCTAGTAATAGTCCTACTACTTTAGATGATAAAGTTGATTTTAATCTTGATGGTTGCAACATCTCTGAAGTTATTAAGTTCCTACAAAAGCTTGCTAAAATTCCTAATGCTAGTGCTATGAACATGGCCTTTACAAAACACATTACTGATGCTCTCATAAAGATTAAAGAAGAAAAGATGAAACATAAAGCTTCTATTCCTATAAAACAAGAAGATGGTTGGGAACCCATCATTAGTATGAAAGTGAATGACTTTGATTTCAAAGCTTTGTGTGATCTTGATAGTAGTGTTTCTATTATGCCTAGAAGGATTTATGACATGCTTGATTTGCCTCCTCTTGAAGATTGTTATTTGAATGTCCCACTTGATGCTAATGCTAAAAAGAAACTCCTGGGGAGTCTTAATGATGTTCTTATTATGGTTAATGATTCCTATGTCCCCGTAGATTTATATGTTTTGGATGTTGAATACAATGCTTCTTGTCCTATTACTTTGGGAAGACCTTTTCTTAGAACTGTTGGTGCCATCATTGATATGAAAGAAGGCACCATTAAATATAAACTCCCACTCAAGAAAGGTATAGAACACTTCCCTAAAAAGAGAGAAAAGATTTATTTTGCTTCTCCTATGAAAACAAAATTTGGTCTTAATGCTTCTTCATTCGAGAACACTTGATTCTTTCTTTGGTTCTTACGCCTAACTTAAAGGCGTTAAAGAAAAGTACTTGTTCGGAGATAACCCAAGAGTTTTAGTTGAGTCTTGGAAGTTATAACCTCTGTAATAACCTCTCCTTATCCTTTTTATTTGCTTTTTGTGCCAAGAGTAACCTCTAATGAGAGTGAAGTAATGATTGGGAAAGTTGCTGTCCCAAAACAGATTTCTGTGCTTCACCGTAAAACTTCCTGAGAGAGCTCTGTACGTCGGAATGATCTGTAATTGTTTGTGCTTCTGCCCCAGGTTGTTATCTAACTTTATTTAGTTCAACACTTTTTGATTTGAGCAACAGACGGTCTTCGAAAAAATTCGTCTTTACCTGCTGGTCTGTTTTGAAAGATTTCTGCCATTTTTCTGCATTTGCTTCTTGTTAGTTCCTTCTTGAGTTCCTTTGGGGAATTGAGCTTTTTGAGGGAAGTGCTACAGTAGCTAGTTTTCTAATGGAAGTTTATTTGGTGTTAGAACTGAACCTTGAGACTTATTTATCTTAAGTGCACTAATGTTGCTAATGAGATTGTGTGAAGTTTTGTATGAAGGAAAATTTTCAGGTGTATAGAAGGAATGAGTAATGAGATGAAGGATGGACTAAAGCTCAAGTTTGGGGATGCCACGCGTGTCACCCCAAGAAATATCCAAGAAGTACAAGCGTCAAAGATTGGGGATGCCCAAGGCACCCCCTTCTTCATCAATAAAAATTCCAGGTTTCTTCCAAACGCTTTATTTTTATTGTTTCGTGCACAGTTGTGTGTCTCTTGGAGCGTCTTCTTTTTCGTTTTTGTTTTGGTTTTTAGTTTGCTTGGTTTCCTTCGGTTTCTGAATAAGTTGGTTGGACCCCCTCTTTCACACTTTGGTTTGCAAATAGTTTGGTTTGGTTTGGAAAAGAGTAGGAAAGTTCATACTTATGTGCTAAAAAGAGCTCGTTTTTGACTGTGGCATATTCTTTGTCATGCCATGCTTGATATTGTTTTGGCTTTATGCTTAGTATTCTTTGTTGTAGCATGACTTGTTATAAACAATTGAGATTGCTTAATGTGCCTTGGATGAATCATGCGTTGTTTTAGCATATTAAAGCATAGTATAGTGGTATTCTCCTTTGATGCTTTATTTGGGTTGACTTGGCACATGCTCACACCATGTTATGACTATCTCAAGTCACCATAGCCTTTATGATCCTTTAGTTTTCAACTTGTAGTATCACTTTATGCTTTGATCAATGATGTTTTGTCGCTCTACATGATTATGGCCATTATTGCTCTCTTAGTTTGTCGCTCCCAGTCTTTTGCTAGCCTCCACAACAAAGTATGAGTTCCACTCATGCATCCAACTCCCTAAACAAAGTTATTCCAAAGAGTCCACCATACCTACCTACTAGCTTATGCTATTCCAAGTATATTCATGCTTTTGTTTACCTTCCACTTGTTATGAGAAAACTAGTGATTAAAGCTCTCACGAACTTGATGGCACACTTTACTTTACTTGCCCTTAATAAACTTGAACCATTGTGTCGTCTATGTTGTATATGCTTGCACTTATTTGTCGGGAATTAGCAGAACCATGCTTCCATGGGGAACGCTTTCAACATTGCACTTGGTACTTGTACCTAGTTGATATCATGCTCTTTTGTATATGGATGTCGTCGGTGTGAAATGAAAGGGGAGCTTGTAAGTTCATGGAGTTATGTATTTGTGTTAGAGAAACGCCTGGGCCCCTGGTCTAATCCATGCTGACATGGTGACAACCTGCAGCGAACCATAATGAGCTGTCTATGAAGCATTCTTCTTATAAAAAAAGAGTCCTATTGAGAAAAAAGAGAAAAGAAAAAAAAGATACTATGAAAAGAGGAAAGAGAGAAAAAAGCACCATATTCCCATGGTAAATAAGAAGAATGCTGAGATGCTCGTTGCCTGCTTGCCTTGTCATTTTGATATGGGGATTCTTCCATATCATCGGGCAAGGGGTACCCCGTTGGCGGTTCTCAATGATACACATGTACTTACGATGACAAGAACTTACCGGTGACTAAACTTGAGTAGCATGAGGAGCGGCCGTCGTATACAAGGGACATGAGATTTCTGACTTATACTTCGTCCAGCATGTACACCATAGTTTGTTCACTTTAACCTTAATCACTTCAAGATGCTTATGATAGGGGCAATGAGAGCTGAAAGCTACAAGTACCATAATTTTTGGAAGCTCTTTATGAGACTTGAATCCCTACTTCCTTTTACAAAAGGCCTTTCTTCCACCATTATATTGAGTCTCCACCTTCTCTCTTTATGCACTACTTTGAGAGCATAGTGGCCATTCTTAGTTCTATGTGAATTGTCCCAAGACTAGTTGATTGATGCATAACTTGTTATTGCTTGTTTGAAACTATTGTATCTAGTCACTCTTATGAACTTTGAAGGTGTCCTATGCATTTATATTTGCTACTCTATTGAGGGACAAGTTGAATACTTTTATGCTATGTTTTCTTTATGTGAAACAAACAAACGTCTTGCAAAGCATTGTTATTCATGAATCTTTTGTTTGTGCCTTTTCATGTTGTATCATAGTTTCTTTGCTTATTGCTAGAACTTTGTCTATCATGTTATGATTGAAGTACTTTGATCCCAGCTTTGATGTTTTGCAAATACTTTGATCAAGTCACCTCAAAAATTCTTTCTTTTTATCACTTACCTACTCGAGGACGACCAGGAGTTAAGCTTGGGGATGTTGATACATTGCAAATGTATCTACAATTTTTGATGTTCCATGCTTGGTTTTATCCACTTTCTTGTGTTTTGTTCCAACTTTGGAGTACTTTTATTATGATTTCTTGGACTAACCTATTAACAAGAGCCACAGTGCTAGCTGCCTGTTTTCTATTGTTTTTGGTTCTAGAAAAGTCAGAAAATGAATATTCTCGGAATTGGACGGGACAAAAGCCAAAGTTCCAATTTTTCCGGAAGGGATCAAGTGCCAGAATACGAGACGGAGAAGGGTTGGGGGCCGGCCACACCACCTGACCGCCCGGCCAGGCCTGGCCCGTGCCAGGGAGTGGTCTGGCCGCCCCCACCACCCCCTCGGATTCTCCTTCCGCCTATAAGTTGCCCTCGGGACGAAAACCCTAGGGACCCGATTAAAAATCCACGAAAGAGTCTGTAGCCGCCGTCATCTCTGTCCCTAGATCGGGGGGATATGAAGCTCTTCCCGGCACCCTGCCGGAGAGGGGAATACCCTAGAGGCCTTCTTCATCACCATGCAAGCCTCCGGTGTGATGCGTGAGTAGTTCATCCTTGGACTACGGATCCATGTAGTAGCTAGATGGCTGGTTTCTCCTCCTTTGTGCTTTCATGTTTAGATCTTGTGAGCTCCATTCATGATCAAGATCATCTATTTGTAATTCATACATGTTGTGTTTGCGGGGATCCGATGGATATTGAGATGCTATTTCAGATTGATTATTGATTCTATCATGTCTTTGTTATTTGAGATCTTGCATGCTTTCCGTTGTTAGTAGCTACCTTGGCCAAGTAGATGCTAGCAACTCCAAGAGTTAGTATGTATGCTCGATAGTGGGTGCATGCCTCTGGTAATCTGGGGAAGTGACAGAAATCTCTAAGGTACTAGATGTGCTGTTGCTACTAGGGAGAAAACAACGATCCTTTGTTCATAGAACAATTGTATTGTTTACTTTACACGCAGTTCGTAAAGAAATAATCTGTTGCTTGCAACTTAATACTGGAGGGGGTTCGGATGATAACCTGAAGGTGGATTATTAGTCATAGATGCAGTTGGATGGCGGTCTATGTATTATGTTGTAATGCCCAATCAAGTCTCAGAGGAGTCAAGATGATTAGTATATGCATGTATTGCTTTCTCGGTGTTTGTCAATTGCCCCACTGTAATTTGTTCACCCAGCATGTTATCTATCTAAGGAGAGCCACCTCTAGTAAACTATGGATCCTGGTCCTTTTACTTTACATACAATCTACAATCTGCTTCTGCTTTGTTTTTACTTTATGCAAACTTTTACTTCTTTCCATTCGATATGTTTAATCCTTTGTTTTCCGCAAAACACGGTGAGATTGACAACCTCATCGCAAGTTGGGGACAAAGTTGTGTGGTTGTGTTGTGCAGGTCTCCACGTTGCTACTAGCACCGGTAGTGCACCCTGCCAAAGCTCAGCTAGTAACACCTTTGGGGTGTTTCCTTGCTCCTACTGGTTCGATTAAACCTTGGTTTCCGAACTGAGGGAAAACCTGTTGCTATATTCATCGTGCCTTCCTCTTGGGGTTCCCAACGAGCTCTACGTCGATCGTTGAGTGCATCACAACGCACTACAACAAGGCAGTGCGCGGGAGGTGCACTGCTAGAACACCACGCAGTACACTGCGCCCGAAGGTAGTGCAACGCAGTACAACAAGGCAGTGCGCGAGTGTTGCACTACTAGAACACCGCACAGTGCATTGCGTCCGAAGGCAGTGCAATGCAGTACAACAAGGCAGTGCACGGGTGGTGCACAACCAAGACACCGCCTAGTGCACTCCGACCGAAGGCAGTGCAACACAGTACAACAAGGCAATGCACGGGTGGTGCACTGCCAGAACACTGCATAGTGCACTACGACTAAAGGCAGTGCAATGCAGTACAATAAGGCAGTGCACTGCCAAGACACCGTGTAGTGCACTCCGACTGAAACTATACCACCTCTGCAGAGTGTTAAACTATTCGTATAGCCGCGTCCGTGGTCATGGACAGTTGGAGTGGCCATACTGTTTCGTCGTCAGATGTTTTCCATAATGACTTGTGAATTGAACAATGACTTTGACTTGACCACAACAGGGTTGTGGATATGAAAGCTAGGTTCCCACTTAAGTGATTTAGAACATTAACTTAGTTTTATTTACTTCTAAACTCAGTTTTAGATAAATCTGGATTTTTACAAATAAACCTAGAGCTTAAGATTCCTACTAGAGCTACCTTACTTGTTAGTGATAGTTTGCGAGTACTTAAAGAGTAATCATGGCTTTGTACCTGGCTATTCCCGTGGCCAGACTATGGGGAGCACTACCAGGATGATGGACAGCAGGAGGTCTACAACAACTAGGATCATCTCCGGTCGTCCGCATTGCCTGTGACCCTGAAGATGGAGCCCCTACTACGTTTATTTTCCCCTACTTGATTTGTATTAAGACTGGATCATGAGATCCTTTATTTGTAAGACCTTATTATGGTTTGTAATGGATGATGTATTGTGGTACCAATTCTGTTATGTCTCACAAAAATGGTAATCCTGGGATTGCGAGGTATGGCATAATAGGCATTTGGGATTAAAAATCCGGGTGTTGACAAGTTGGTATCAGAGCCATCCTGACCATAGGAGACCCTAGTTAGAATGGACGTCCAAACGAAAACTTAGTTTCAAAACAAAAGAAGTGGGTATTTATGAAAACCTATTCCCACTCTTATCCTTGATTCTTTCAAAAAAAAGTCATGTTCCTCAAAAACTTCTTGCATTCCTACATAAAATTTGACACACTTGATCACCTCACTAACTTACTCACCCTAAATTCTTATAGATGGAAGTCTAGTATTGCAAGTTCTACCAGTTGGGCAATGGAGGCCAACTGATCTTTGAGAGGGATCTAGATGCATTGTTAGAGTATCTTGAGCGCCCACACCCGGAATTCTTCAGGGCACAACTCAACGATCACATAGGAGGAGATCTACAATGGTTGATAGTTGCAGATCTCAGAGGCAAGATGGAAGCACCCACTTCGGAGAAGATACAATTCACCTTGCGTGTGAACAACTGGCTAGATGGATTAGCCAGGGTTATGCATGAAGCTCTTGCCTGTCTGCGTGGGCAAAACATCAACCTGATCTAGAGAACTCGCTTTGCTCACTTCGCAAGGCGTGATTCTATGGGAATGCCCTTGGAGATGCCAGGACACCTGGAGTTGAAGCACCAGGTGGACAATCTTGACTTCATGTTGTATGATAGGCAGAAGGAGTTGGACAACGCACGTGCCTACGCCAACCACAACCATGCCATTATAGTCATGAAGGACCAGACCCTCGCAATTCTCACCAAGGAGCACCAATCACTTCATCGTCAACACGACAAGAAGGATCGCACCATCGATCGTCTTCCCAAGAAGGTGGCCGCTCTCGAGAAGACCATCCGTGAACAAGGAATCCAGCTTGAAGCGAAGGAGGAGGAAGGTGAAGATATCCAGGAAGATCTTTACTCTTACCTCAGTGATGACAACGACTACCTGGAGGATGATGCCATGGAGTTCCACACTGATGATGATGATTCCAACTTCATTGATGATGATTAGATGCACTTGATCACTACCGTAGGAATGAGTTGTACCGGTCCCACTGTATCGTAGTTTCACAGAATGGTTCTTAAAACCATATGTTCCCTATTTGTGTTGTGGTCT
The DNA here is from genome assembly GCA_910589775.1 of Avena eriantha. Taxonomy (NCBI): domain Eukaryota; kingdom Viridiplantae; phylum Streptophyta; class Magnoliopsida; order Poales; family Poaceae; genus Avena; species Avena eriantha. The sequence goes on along the minus strand of OU342741.1, from coordinate 5,571,079 downwards.
GTGTTTGTATGGTGTTCTTTCAATGAATGAATGAGAAGAAGTTGTTAGTTTGCAAAACCTGAGTCAAACTCAAAGTTTAAAGCTTTTTTGAAACAAAACCATGAACCTTGGAAATTTCCCTCTTATCTCATTATCTATCTCAATCTTCAGATGACTCGTGGAAATCCCGGAGGAAGCAGTTCATCTTAGGACCTAATGCTGCAGATTCTACAAATGCTAGTTTCTGACCGTAAAGCTAGTAGAGCTGAACGCCAAGCCAACCTAGCCACTCTTCAATAGATAGCTCAGATGGCCCATAATAACCAAGGTCACGGAAACCAGGATCACCATGGATCTAAGCTCAAGAACTTTCAGAATACCAACCCACCTATCTTTAATAAGTCTGAGGAACCCTTAGATGCTGATGACTGGATGCAAACCATGGAGAACAACTTGGAGGTCACAGGAGTTGAAGACAATGAGAAAGTACTGTTTGCCACCCATTATCTAGCAGGAGATGCACGAGCCTGGTGGAATAGCACCCGTACCATGAACGAAGGTCAGATGATGAGTTGGGAAGCATTCAAGATCAAGTTCAGCCGGACTCATGGGCCCCAAGGTTTGGTCACTAGGATGAGGGATGAGTTCAGGGACCTGAAGCAAGGAAGGATGACGGTAGTTGAGTACCATGACAAATTTCTGTCACTAGCTAGATATGCCCCTGATGAGATTAACACCGAAGCAAAGAAAAAGGAAAGGTTCCTGAATGGATTGCATGATGAGATGCAGACTGTGTTAGTCAACATCCGTTTTGGAGATCTATAAGAGCTAGTAGACTCTGCCATTCAGATGGAAGGGAAGATAAACCAAGCCAATGACAATCGCAAGCGTCGCATGATGCACCAGACTGGATCCCACCGTACTCAGAAGTATCGCCCCAACCCAACTGCAGGATATGCCCCAATAAACAACAGACCCCCGGTGTCCCGTCCAAACTATCCCAATCGTAGCGGAGGAAACCTGAAGTCTAGAGGGAACCACAACAACAACCCCGGCAACTCCAACAACTTCAACCGTGCACCACCCAAGTCCAACAACAACAACAATACTGCCCTAAGGACTGGAAGCAATGATGTGCCTCTTGCAGGAAAAGACAAGTCCCAGATTACTTGCTTTAAATGTGGGGTCAAGGGTCACTACTCCAATGAGTGCCCCAAGAAGCTTGCAGCAGCCACCAATGTGAATGCACCCACTCAGCAGCAGTGACGTGTTCAGCCTGGAAGGAGATTTTCCCCGGGGAACTCTCTCAACCGCGACGGCCGTCTGTTCCACATGAATGCTGGAGAAGCTCAGGAAGCGCCCGATGTCGTGATGGGTATGTTTTCTGTTAACTCAGTACTTGCAAGAGTGTTGTTTGATTCTGGAGCATCGCCTCATTTGTTACAGAAGAATTTTGCATACACTAGTAAGATTCAACCAACAAAATTGAAGCATGTTATGATAGTTCAAATATCTGGTTCAACCACCAAAGCTAGAAACATTTGCAAGGTTGTACCTATCAGAATCCATGGAATAGATTTTTATGCCAATCTAATAGTACTTTGAACCAAAGGTTTGGAAGTAGTACTAGGAATGGATTGGATGTCAAAACATAAAGGATTAATTGACTGTGACAAGAAAGCCATAACCATGATCAGTAGCTCTGGAGTATCAGTAGAGCATGTATGTGAGACCTTGCCCCGTCAGTTCAAATGCAACAAGAGTCTAGCCCAACCAACCATAGACCAAGTCAGAGTAGTCTGTGAATACCCCAACGTATTCCCTGATGAATGGCCCGGTATGCCCCTAGATCGGGATATCAAGTTCATCATTGAACTAATTCCTAGAACTGGACCCATAGCTTAGAGACCTTATAGTATGAACCCATCTGAAATAGTGGAGCTGAAGAAGCAACTTGATGCTATGCTTGAGAAAGGTCGGATTCAACCAAGCGCATCGCCATGGAGATCACCTATTTTATTTCTGGATCAGAAAGATGGAGGTAACCGTCTGTGTATGGATTACCGGAAGCTGAATGATGTCACCATCAAGAACAAGTACCCACTACCAAAGATAGAGGATCTATTTGACCAGTTGACTGGTGCCAGAGTGTTTTCTAAGATTGATCTTAGAACTGGTTATCAACTCAAGATTCGTGCAATGGATATTCCAAAGACCGCCTTTACCACCAGATATGGATTGTATGAGTATACGGTCATGTCTTTTGGATTAACCAATGCCCCCGCTTATTTCATGAATAAGATTTTTATGAACTTCCTGGATAAGTTTGTCATTGTTTTATCGATGATATTCTGATCTATTCCAATTCAGAAGAAGACCATGAGCTACACCCGAGAAACATCCTTGAAACCCTTAGAGAACATCAGTTATATGCCAAGTTTAGTAAGTGTGAGTTCTGGTTAAAGGAAGTAGGATTCCTAGGACATATTGTGTCAGAAGGAGGAGTCACTGTCGATCCCGCCAAGATCAAAGATTTTGAAGAATGGAAAGCCCCCACCACTCAAACCCAAGTCCGTGCATTTCTCGGATTAGCGGGATATTACCGCAAGTTTGTTGAAGGATTTTCGAGCATCGCAAGACCGATGACCCAGTTGTTGAAGAAAGATAAGAAGTTTGACTGGACTGAAAAATGTGAACCAAGTTTTCAAGAGCTCAAGAAGAGATTGATTTCAGCCCCAATTCTGATTATGCTAGATATCAAGAAGCCTTTTATGTGTATTGTGATGCATCCAAGATTGGTCTCGGATGTTTGTTGATCCAAGAAGGCAAATTCATAGCACATCTGTCCCGACAACTGAAGCAACATGAGCAAAACTACCCTACCCATGACTTAGAACTAGTAGCCGTAGTTTTAGCTTTGAAGACCTAGTGTCATTACCTTATGGGGAACCGCTGTGAGATTTATTCGGATCACAAGAGTCTGAAGTATATTTTCACCCAGAAGGAGCTTAATATGAGGAAAAGGAGATGGATAGAGTTAATCAAGGATTATGACCATGACATTCACTATCACCCTGGCAAAGCCAATGTGGTAGTGGATGCTCTTAGCAGATTGCCATGTAGATTAAACACCATGATTAAAGAAGCCCAACCAAGTTTGCATGAAGAGTTGGAGCAGTTTCGAACAGAGCTAGTTAGCAAAGGTTTTTATCTAGCATTGAACTTCAACCCACTTTGATTAGCCAGATCAAGGAGGCGCAGAAAGGAAACGCAAGTATCGACGGAATGAAGCGTCGTATCGGTACAGGGAAGGTACCCAGATTCAACGAGGATGAATAAGGAGTTTTGTGGTACAAAGGACGTATTTGTGTGCCAGCAGATTCCGAGCTGAAGCAAGCTATCATGCAGGAAGCTCATGATACTCATTATTCTATCCACCCCGGAGGAACGAAGATGTATCGGGATTTGAAGGAGGAATTTTGGTGGCACGAGATGAAGAGAGAAATCGGAATCTACATAGCCAAGTGTTATATCTGTCAGAGAGACAAAGCGGAAAATCAATGACCCGCAGGACTTTTGCAACCATTTCAGATTCCGGAATGGAAATGGGATTCCATTAGAATGGATTTCATCACCGGTTTGCCTGCATCTATTAGGGGAAATGACTCTATTTGGGTCATAGTGGATAGACTGTCCAAGGTAGCCCATTTTATACTTGTCAAGACCACCTACCAGAGTTCGAAACTAGCAGAGCTGTACATTGCTTCAATCGTCAGTTTGCATGGAACCCCTAAGACCATAGTGTCAGATCGAGGAACCTAGTTTACCTCAAGATTTTGGTAGAAAGTCCAAGAAGGATTAGGAAACAAGCTGAACTTCAGCACAGCTTATCACCCGCAAACCGATGGACAAACTGAAAGAGTCAACCAAATCTTAGAAGATATGTTGAGAGCTTGTGTGTTAGAATATGGATCAAAATGGGAATATTGTCTGTCTTTCGTAGAATTCTCATACAACAACAGTTATCAAGCCAGTTTGCAAATGGCCCCATTTGAATTTCTCTATGGAAGGAAGTGTTGTACCCCCTTGAATTGGTCGCAAGTAGGAGAGAGTCAGATTTTCGGACCCGACATCCTACGAGAAGCCGAAGAGAAGGTTCATAAAGTCCGTGAACACCTCAAGACCACCCAATCCAGACATAAGAGTTATGCGGACAAGAGACGTCGAGATCTGGCCTTCAATGTTGGAGATTTTGCATATCTCAAAGTGTCACCCTTGAAAGGAATGCAATGTTTTCAACTGAAAGGAAAGTTAGCCCCCAGATATATTGGACCCTTCAAGATTTAGAATCACCGAGGAGAAGTATCATATCAACTAGAACTGCCAGAGGAGATGTCATCCATACATAATGTGTTCCATATCTCATTACTTCGCAAATGCCTAGAAGTTTTGGAGAAGACCGAAGTGTTCAAGAACATCGATCACCGAGCCATAAATATCAACAAGGATCTGACATATCATGAAGTGCCCATTCATATTTTGGAAGAAGCCTTCAGAACCACCAGGACCTAGAGTATCAAGTTTCTCAAGATCCAATGGAGTAACCATACTAAAGAAGAAGCTACTTGGGAGCAAGAAGATTACATTAGGACTGAGTTTCCAAATCTCTTTAGTTCCTAGTTTTTCTTAAATCTCGGGATGAGATTTTGTTTAAGGAGGGAAGGTTTATAACACCCCAAAAATACTAATCAAGATTATCAAGCCCTAATCACCCAAGTTTAGGGTTAACAAAAACTTTTATTACAAAATTGAATATGAGTGTATGTGTGATTTGCATTAGTGTATGATTGAGTGAAATTTCCATGTTTGATTGCTACAAATGATAAGAAATGGTTTAAAGATGAATAGTACATCATCTAGGCCAATTACAAACAAAATCTAAAGAAATAGAAATCAAATATGAATCAAATAAGCAAATGGTCATTTTGACCAAAGTTAACCACTAGGCCACTTTGGGTGTTCCTAGTAAATAATTTCTAACAGAAACATTTCCACTTCTTTTCACCCCTTGCTAGACCAAGAAAAAGTGAACCCAAGCCCACTTTACAAACTCATAGAAACTATTTTCAAATCTATTTAAAGGATAGTTCAAAATTGAATCAAGTTCATATGGTAAGATCACCATTTTGCAAAAACCATACAAATCAATTCACCTTGGCAAACCCAAGCAACCAGAGACTAACAAGCATAAGATTAGATCACTCACCAAATTTCATTCAAAATTTTCAAATTTAAATTCTTGAGGTCATTTAGTCGAACACCTGGAAGACACGGATCAATTACTGCCTAACTTCACTATTTGGAGCAGTGATCACTTGACCACTTGCCCTCATTTTACTCCCATGTCTCCCCCAGCACCTAGCCATGCAGTGGAAAGCCACCCCCCTTTGCCGTTGCACCAATGCAGCGCCGGCCGACCATGACTAGCTCACTAGAGACCATGCCGCACTCGTCCATGATGTCCAGCAGGCAGGCCACCGTCCACCGCCACCCCCTGTCCAGCCCTTGATCACAGCCAGGCCATGGACCACCCCAGCATCGTCGCGCCCATTTTCTTTGCGCCGTGCCAAGAGTGCGCCAGAGCGCCGCAGCCGACCAGCTCCTATGCGCCGTGCCACGCCCTCTCATCGCGTGTACAAACTCGTCATAACACCAGCTAGCTCGCAGACATCCTCGTTCGCTGTCGGACGACCCGTAGCCCCCGTGCGCCGTCTCGAACACCGTCAGTTCCGTGCAGAGCACTGCACGTGCCCGACCATCCTCAACCGCCCTATGTCGTGCCTTTAAGCCCGTGATGACCACCAGGGAGCACTGTGTTGCCCCCTACCCTCAGCCACGCCGATAGCTCATTGTACCGCCGTCGCCGGAGAAGCCAGCCCATCCTGCTCTCTCCCTCTCGCCGGTGTATAAATAGAGGCCACCGCCGCCTCAATTCACCACACCATCTCACTCCCCACTCCTGACAGAACCTCCCACACCCTTTCTCGGAGCAAGGCGAGCACCAGCCCACCGGAATTTGGCCGAAGCCCGCCGCTATAGAAGAAGAAGGGAGCCATCGATTGGAGCCGCCTAGGAGTTGCCGCGACCACCGTTCAAACCGCCGTCATCGACCATGTCGTTCGCCCCCATCGTCGACCCTAGCTGGAGCCCTGGTGAGCCTCACATGACCCCCACTGCCGTGTTAGGGTTCAGACCTCGCTGAAGATGTTCGTCATTGACGATGAACCTCAGTCGTTAGATCGGGTTCTAATCGTAGGGCCTAGATTGAAAGATACTGTTTCGGTTAGATACAGTCACTGACTAGTGGGACCCCCCTGTCAGCAGCCCATTGTGCCACGCTGTGTAGATTAGGCCGGCCCAGTTAGTTTCCCGCGCAGAGCCCAATGATTCAAATAGTTATTTTCCATTTTAGTTAAATCAAGTTTCTGTCAGTAGATTCAAAAATCAATTCAAAGAGATTCACTAAACCAAATTGCATGATTCTAATTTTGTTAGAGAGGTATTTAAATTATCTATCCAATCCCGTTGGATTAAAATCATTTGGATTTAGAGATCACCTATAGTAAAAATAACAAAACAGAGACTTTTTCAACTTCAAACATTTTTCAAAAATCAACCATAAATGCTTTTGAGTTGATTCCAACTCTCAAAAATCACATTTGACAAGATCTATCTGAATATATAAATATATTTAGGTTTGCATGCAGTGACATTGGACTAGTACCAAAATAATGCTATTTAGACAGTTCTAGTCACTTTAATTCTATTAAATGATAATCTTAAACTTTATAAAATATAACCACCACTTTAAATCACAATCCCATGTATTAGAATATGTGGTGATGACATGTGTCAACATGATCCCATATTTTAATTGGAGAATATTAAATCTTAAGTATTTTCAATGCGTAGAAATTACTTTTCTAAAATAAGATAAACAAGATTAAGTCTTTGTTTCATGTGATTATTGTGATGATGCTAGATCATCAAGTGTGAGACTTAGTGTGCTAAATATAAATAGTTAAGTATTGTTTGGTGATTGGCTACCCCGTATTTATTTATAGACGATAGTATCGACCCGGGATACGAGGAGGAGGAGTACTACCAAGAAGAAGAAAAAGAAAACTTCAACCACTTCACTACTCAAGGCAAGCTAACACTTGCAAGTATTATACCTATGCAAGCCTAACACTACAAGTTAATTATGCAAGTCAACACTTGCCCACTTGATAACCTAAGCAAGATGCATTAGGCATGCTTGGTTATGCAACTTTGATTATACCAATCCCAAGTTTTACTTGCAAGCTTTATTCTTTTACTTTACCAAAGTTCTTTACTTTTAGTTATTGCTTAGTGAGTATTGGAAAAATAGTATAGATACCATAATGAGTATAAAACTAGGCCTAACTAGTTATACTTAGATGTAATTCCAAGGCATGACATTAGAGTTGGATAGTTACACTTTATTAGCACCCCTCATTAGTGAATACCTCCAACTTTAGTGGCTAGTGCTAAGCATAAAATTTGATCACTTTAGATGGGAATACTTGGTGAAAATGATTATGAAAACCTTGGAATGAGGATTCATTATATTGAAATGTTTTGACATGTGTTGAGAAACACAAAAGGATTTGATGATGCAAATGTTGAGGCCTGAGCCTTAGCCCCTTATAAAAACTGATGGTTGGGTTCGAATGTGATACCATTCCAATTTTACCGTACAACCACAATACCTGAATTGGGTAGGGCTTAATTGGAAGCTTATATGCCTTAGTATGGGTTCCCTCGCGAAAGAGGTTGAGCTGAGGCTACTTCGTGAGTGTGAATGTCCACCTATGCAGTGCCCGGGATGGCAGGTGGCCATGGCTGGGAGGCCAAGCTCATAAGGGAGGTGCCTATACTAGAGTGTGTAATTGAAAGGTTATGATTGATTATCCGCATACTAAGTATGATGATTCAGGGTTATCCCTGACGGATGTATCGAATTTTGTGGTGAAAGTGTACCGCCTCTACAGAGTGTCAAACTATTCGAATAGCTGCATTCGCGGTCATGGACAGTTGGAGTGGCCATACTGTTCTGTCATCAGATGTTTTCCAAAATGACTTGTGAATTGAACTATGACTTTGACTTGACCACAACATGGTTGTGAATATGAAATCTAGGTTCCCACTTAAGTGATTTAGAACATTAACTTAGTTTTCTTTACTTCTAAACTCAGTTTTAGATAAATCTGGCCTTTTGCAAGTAAACCTAGAGCTTAAGATTCCTACTAGAGATACCTTACTTGTTAGTGATAGTTTGCGAGTACTTAAAGAGTACTCATGGCTTTGTCCCTGGCTATTCCCGTGGCCAGACTATGAGGAGGACTAACAGGATGATGGACAGCAGGAGGTCTACGACAACTAGGATCATCTCCCATCATCAGCATGGCTTGTGACCCTGAAGATGGAGCCCCTACTACGTTTATTTTCCGCTGCTTGATATGTATTAAGACTAGATCATGAGATCCTTTATTTGTAAGACCTTATTATGGTTTGTAATGGATGATTTACTGTGGTACGAATTCTGTTATGTCTCACAAAAATGGTAATCCTGGGATTGCGAGGTATGGCATAATAGGCATCTAGGATTAAAAATCCGGGTGTTGACAGCGTGGAAGTACATTTTACATCAAGGACCTAAAAAGAGTGAAAATTACACCGAGGTCCATACATTTAGCACAAAGGACCCTTAAATTAAGCAAGGAAAATAGTCGGGTTTGACTCCTTCTCTAGAGAGAAGTTGATCAAGCCACACTCTTCACACTACTTCATCTTCGATTGTTTTCAAAATATGGCCAAATTTGTTGGCATGCAAATTCTTGGATATGGGATCATATGCATAAAGTATGATGTATATATGGCTTGACCTTGGCCATTTGTCTTGAAAATCCAAGAATATGGTTCATACTCGTTGACAACTAAGCTTAAATTTGTTTAAATTTCATCACTTACTTTTAGTTTAGAATTTTACATGGTCGGTGGGAGTACATTTTACATCAAGGACCTAAAAAGCGAAAATTACATGGAGGTCCATACATTTAGCACAAAGGACCCTACAAAGGAAAACTTTCTTTTTCGTCTCCTTATCGAGAGACTAGTTGATCTGATCCAAACTCTTCGTACTACTTCCGCTTCAATTATTTTCAAAATATGGCCAAATCTGTTGCCATGCAGATTCTCTGATATGGGATCATCAGCATAAAGTATGATGTTTATATGGCCTTGACATTGGTCATTCGACTGAAATCCAAGAATGTTCATACTCATTGACAAGTAAGCTTAAATTTGTCTAAATTTCACCACTTACACTTTTAGGTGAGAATTTTACACGGTGTGTGGAAGTACATTTTACATCAAGTACCCAAAAAAGGGAAAATTACATCGATGTCCATACATTTAGCACCCCCCCCCCCCTAAAAATAAGCAAGGAAAATAGTCGTGTATGGCTCCTTCTCAAGAGAGCAGCTGATCGAGCCATAGTCTTCGTACTACTTCATCTTTGATTGTTTTCAAAATATGTCCAAATCTATCGGCATGCTAATTCTTGGACATGGCATCATCACCATAAAGTATGATGTTGATATGGCCTTGACCTTGGTCGTTTGGCTTGAAATCCAAGAATTTTCATACTCGTTGACAATTAAGCTTAAATTTGTTCAAATTTCACCACTTACACTTTTTGGTTAGAATTTCACACAGATGGTGGGGGTACATTTACACCAAGGACCTAAAAAAGGTAAAATTACACTAAGGTCCATGCATTTAACGTAAAGGACCATAAAATTTAGCAAAGAAAATAGTCGGGTTCAGCTCCTCGAGAGAGCAGATGATCGGGCCCTACTCTTCATACTACTTCCTCTTCGATTTACAAGAAAGATTTATTATGGAGGGAAGTGGGAGTAGAGTAGTACTATTCTGAAGGGAACTCGAGCAGAGGAACATGCGTCTGTTTTCATTTTATTCAACCTTGCCTATACGCTCTATCCCCACTTACATGCCAAGCGCCGCCATTCTTCTCCTCCACAATGCCGCTTTCCAATCTTGTTCACCAGACAGTATGAGAGTGTTTGTTATTCTCCCTATCCCACCTACCGCCATCGATCTTTCCTCTTTTCTAGAAAACCAAATAAAGCCACTGTCCTAACTTCCATCAGCTCCCCTTGTGATGGCAGGACCGAGCAAGGACAGTGATGATTTTGAGTTGTTCCAGCATGTTTTTACCGAAGGCCCGCTTGAAGAACTCATAACCAGATGCGACATCATCACTGCTGCGAGTCGCGCTGGTTCGTCCAAACATCTTCTTGACTCGGCAAAATATAGTGCAACTTTACATGCTTCTCAGCCGTTTGGCCTCTCCTGTGTTCTTCATTCTCACCCAACTAAGAAACCATGGGAATGCAACGAGTACTTCGAGGGCAAGGGAACGACATGCAAGCTGACGCCGCTGGACAAGTTCTCCTCTGATGTTGTGTTCCCGAATTGTATGCGTAAGCAGTGGGTATGTGCCAATGGAGATTGGATCGCCACTGTTGGGTCCGAGTGCAAGTGGGAGCTTGTCAATATGTACACTCATCAACGCATTCCTCTCCCACAAGTCAATGAGTTTGTACCCACCAACGATCCGTTTACATTCATGCATAATGATCGCCCTATTCTCCTCCGGAAGATTGCTATTTGCCGAGCTCCCATAGCTGTGGCTGATTATTTAGATCTCTCTCTTGTCGCTATCTTTGAATACTCAATTGCTACCCTTGATGGCAATGAGTATGCATGGACAATTCTTGAGAACCAGTTCCAGTGCTATTTCAGATACAGCGATGCACTTATCCACAAGGGTCTAGTGTTTGCAGCCACTGAGAGTGGAAGTGTTTATGTCTGGAATCATCTGAATTTTGGTAAGTTTGATCCATTCCTGTTCTAAACACTAGCTTCAGTTTCAATGGATGTAAACTAGTGTTGGCTGATTTAGCCGTCATTTCTTTTTGTAGGTCCTATTATGCTCCCGTCACCACCTGTCGCGCATCTAGAGGAGGGCAACCTTGATGCCATAGATGATGACGAGCACGAACCTGGTTTATGGTTCTTAGCAATTCTATAGATGAATCCCGTCTTCTTCTTATCCATACCATGAGCGTTACTGATGAGGAGTTTTATGGTGGTACTTATTATGGTCATGGCAATCATGTTGCTGATCATAGTGTTGATTGTTGCTGAAAGAGCATGTGGGCCCCCATGTGTGGTTTTGGTAATTAATGACAATCTTTATAGACTAATGTGTGTATTAAGGTGTACTTGTAGGATTTGTCCATTGGCATCACTTGGAGCATGGGTTGGCTCCAAGGTGGAAGATATGAAGAAGAAGATGTGTTGTGCAAGCTCAAAATGCATCATCCCTAGAAGATCTCATGTTTGATGCTTGCCATCCTCGGTGATTATGGATCGATGAAGACAAGGTCAAAGTATGCTCAAGGCAAAGGTATTCTTGGTAGGTTTTCCCTTTTGCCGGTCTCGTGTTGGTAGTTGACAGACCGGGTTTACGATAGATAGTCATACTATCAAGAGGGACTCTCGAGTGAGTATCTCGATCATATCGTTCGGAGAGAGCTCAAACCTTTGCATACTTGCATCATCGTATTTGGTTGTTATTTGGTATTATCCATATGTGGATATGGTACTTGTGGTAATATTCATAACAAGCTCTTGATCATAAAATTGGATCTCCCTTGTATATCTTGTTGCGATTTTGATCTTTGAGGTTTTTCCGGATGCTCACCGAGTGAGGTATAGCACATTATAATACTTGATACTCTCTCACTTGGTGATATCCAATATTTTGATCTTTTTATTGGGTACCTCTTTTCATCCTCTTTCCAACGCAATTGGATTCGTGTCAATCGGATATACCAATCCAAAGTTATTGTAGTTTGTATTCTGGCCTTTATTTGATTTGGAAAAGAAAAAACGAAAAGTATGTCTGAGCTACCGGTGGCACTACCGGGTGGGCTACCGCTCGCACCTAGCAGCCTGCCTCTACTCTCTGCCCCGCTCGGTAGGCCTGGCCGGCAGTACTGGCCCAAAGCGGTAGTACTGCCCGAGCGGGCCGGTACTACCGGGTCAGCCTGCCCAGCTCCCAGCCGCCACCAGCCCAGCTCCCTGCCTACTCGCTCCTAGTCTCCCCACCCTCACCTCGCCTCCTCCCGCGTTCGCTCGCCCCTGCACCCGCGCTTCGCTCCCGTGCGAGCTCCTCCCACTCGCCCCCGCTGCTGGGCGGGCCCAGCGCAGCCGCCGCTCCCTTCGCTCGCTACTCGCTCGCAGGTCGCACCACACACGCGCTCGCTCACCCTCTCTCACTACTATCTTCGGTCGCACACGCTCCCGCTCCCCGATCCCCTTTGCTTCCCACCTCGCTCGCTCCTTGCGCGGCTGCTGCTTTGCTTGCTTGGCTGGCGCTGCTGGGTTAGGTTCGGTAGTACCGGCCTGCCCAAGCAAAACAGCCCCAACGAAGAGATTTCGGCCCTCTTCTATTTAAGCCTTTTTACCTTTTCTTTTAGGGTTGCTTCTTCCTCTTTTATTATTCAAGCTTTGACTACTCTTTGATACATCTTTTGGCTTGATTTTTTGACCCCCTCCAATAATTCTTGCTAATATTTGAGGGGTTGATAGAGGAGATCTAGATCTACATTTTGACCAAACCAAATCACCTCTTTGTGAGTGAATCTTTGGGATCTAGATCTTTGGGGAATTTTGTGTTCCCCTTTTGTGTTATTCCTCTCTTGTTCCCCCAAGTGCTTTAGTAGCCTTGTTGGAACTTGAGAGTGAAGATTTGGGGCATCTTTGTGGTGTTCTTGCCTTTTGCATTAGGTGCATCGGTTTGTGTTCTCTCGGGAGGATTTGTTCGGTGATATTCATTGAATCTTATCCCTCTTGGGTTCTTGGAACCCTAGACGGTTGTGTGGCCTTTGTGGCATGTTCTTGAGGTCTTCAATTAGGTTGTGAAGCTCCCCCAAGATTGAGGCCTTGGTGGCGATTATTGGGAGCCTCCAATTAAGTTGTGGAGATAGCCCCAATCTTGTACGGGTTCGGTGACCACCCTTAAGTGTCCAATAGTGGAACGGGTGCTTACCCGTGTGGTGGGTGCTCGGAAGAATAGGGTGAGGCCTTTGTGGCGTTGGTGGTCTTAGTACCGCCCACTCCTCCAACAAGACGTACTCCCTTGTTGGGAGGAGCTCAGCAAAATATCATCATCCCCGCGTGCCTTGGTTATCTATATACTCAAGCTCTTTACTTATGCACTTTACATTGTGATAGCCATCGTGCTTGAAGTAATCTATATTTCTATCATATTGTTGCTTGTCTTGCTTAGCATAAGTTGTTGGTGCACATAGGTGAACCTTAGTATATCTAGGCTTTGTGCTTAACAAAAGAAAACGCTAGTTTTATTCTGCCTTTGTTAAGCCCATCTCGTAGAAGTTTTAATCGTCCTTCCCCCCTCTAGGCGACATCCGTGATCTTTCAGCTGCGGTCGCACTTGTGGCACCTATGCTAATGGGTTTGGCTGCAAGGTGTACTCAAAGGACACTTCTTACTTGTATCCACCTAAGCCATGGACAGAGATTGCTAACTTGGGAGCATATTCCCATTTCCTTGGATTGAACTATCAAATTAATATTGTGGTAGGCGGTGCAGATGTTGCCCCAGGATATCTGACGAGAAGCAACTATGTCTACACCTCCCACCATGCAATAGGACTTGGATATACGTTGTTTCCTGAAATATGCTTCTTCAGTCTAAATACCGAAGAAGCAGCTGTTAGTTTCTCAACCAACGTTGCATGGAAATCTCCGGAGACTCCATTATGGTTCATCCCGAGCATCGCCGATGCCCGCGATTAGAACCAAACTACCGTAAGTAATCGTAATACTATGTAATAGGATAGTTCAGTTAGATCAAGTGTAGTAGATGGTTTTTCTTTTCTTTTGTAACTTGGTCTTGTCATAAACTCATAATCTAGACAAGGCTTTAGGCATTTTGAGTTGCCTATGGAGGTCACACACAGGCATTAATGCGAGAAGGAGGCATGCACACAAAAGCAGACTTGATTGTCAGTTTTGTTTCTTCCAATGACGAGTGTTCGTAGAAAAGGGCAAACTGAATCTGTCACTTTGAAATGTTGCTGAATATGTCCAAGTGACGCTGAATGTGAACTATGAATCTGTCGATATTTTTCTTTCTTATTATGTACTGCTGCATCCTTCAAATGCTACTGAACCTATCAAAAGTTTTGTTTGGTACTTGTTCAGATCGACCGGTCGAGTGCAGAATATGGTCTCACTTTCCTTTTGAATCAGTCCTTGCTACATCTATTGAATTTCAATGTCCGGCATTGCTGAATCTGTCAATTCTTTTGGCCACTATCTGTGTACTGCCACAACCGGTCACTTTGAAATGTTGTGCTGACTCTCTCAAGTGCTGCTGAATATGAACCGAGAATCTATCTGATATTTTTACGGTCTATTCTATACTGCTGAATCTTCCAAATGCTAGTGAATCTGTCAAATGTTTTGTCGTTACTATTAGTACAATATTTTGTAGAACGAACGGTGATGTACTAGTACTTGGTTAGATGAAGTGCATCAGATTGTCTTGCTTTTATTTTGAAACTTAGTATTGTTACAATTATCTGGATGAGTCTTGGGCATTTTGGGTTGCTATGGGCGGTCATAGAGGCATTGAAGTAAGGAGTAGGTACTCGGTTTTGCTTGCTCCAATGATTGAGTCTATTCGGAGAACAGGCCAAACTGATCGTGGGCCAAGGTTTTTTTAGCTGGAACAAGAACTGATTCTCTCTGTACTGCTATTGAATTTCAAGCAGGAAAGCTACTGAATCTCTCAAATGTTCTGTCGTTGCTATTACTAGAGCATTTGTGTAACTAATACTGATGTACTGGTATTGTATTTCATTGTCTTTATTGCTGCATTGGTCACTTTTGAAATGCTGCTGAATTGGTCAAGTTCTCTCGAATATCAACTTCGAATCTGTTGATAATTTTTCTTACTTATTCTATACTGCAGAATTTTGATATGAATATCTGCCAAAAGGAATTATCGCTTTTCCCCCACCCTCACTAAGGTCTTTGTTTCGAATCCGGAGAGCACATCACTACGCAATTTTTATTAACCAGGAGAAGAAATCTAGTACTCCCTCCGATCCAAATTAATGTTCTCATATTTGTCTAGATTCTGACATATCTAGTCATGTTTTAGTGCTAGATACGTCCAAATCTAGCCAAATCTAAGAACATTAATTTGGATCGGAGGGAGTGGAGTAGCTCATTCGGCCCCTCTTTAGCCCAGAACATTTTAATTCAGTCTTTTCGGGGTCATGTACTTTAAACCACAGGCCAGCTGAAATTTTAGAAAGGATCCCATGGAGCATAGTCGAGAACATATTAGTTCGGCCTTTTACAGGTCAGCGGACTGCTGAGCACAGCCCAGTGAAATTTGAGAATTAACCCTATGGAGCATAGCCTATGGAATATAACCCACGTAGAGCAATAGCCAAACTCTTTTTAAGTCGGCCTTTTAGGCATTGCCCCCCCCCCCCCCCCACCTCTCATAATAAAAAAACTCTGCCTACCCATGTTTTTAAGAAAATACCCCATTATGTGGCATTTTATAAATTGAGATGCCAGGAGCGCTACCCTACTATATTTTAAAAGAGATAAACATAGACACACAAAATATTTTAAGAAGACTAATATAGAAGTTGTAGTACTAATAAATGTTTAATGATATTTTTTCTATAAATATCTTTATTATAGTGAAAACGCACTCAGTTTACGTTTATTTGATTTGAAGTTCTTTTGTTCAGATCGCCTTTGTGTGTGTGTATCTTGGGTTTACATTTTTTTTATTCTAGCAATATCGCATTACGGGGAGGCTGACATCACGGACCCACCAGCATGCAGCGTCCCTGGAGTTTGTTATGAGAGTGGGTTCAAAAAAAAGTTTAAATACTTGTACAGAGAGGCTCGCATCAGGGACCCACCAGACAGAACATACAAGGCTGCATCGGGGACCCACAAGCCAGAACATGCCAGAGAGGCTGACATAAGGGCCCTAGCAATAAGACCATAGACGGTTGCCACGGTGAAAACAGCGGACACAGCCAAAAAAAGTCCATCATACACATGTTGCACTTACAGAGAAGCTGACATGTCGGACATAGCAGGCCCAAGCATGACTCATGAAATTAGCCTACCAGCCCCAAGCATAGCCCAATACCTTCTAATTCAGCCTTTTCGTGGACTTGTAGCCACCGACCGTAGCCCATTCAATTTAGGAGTGAGCCCATAGAATATAAGCCATGACAAATAGGGCATCTGCCCCGAGTTAGCCCAGAATCTTTTTAATTCAGCCTTTCTAAGAATTTTTGTACTCTGAGGCTGACATCTAGGACCCGAAAAACAGTCCAACATACACACGTTTCTTTCAAAGGCTGTCAGCTAGGACCTAGCCTAGACATGTTTCCTACACAGAGGTGGTTGACATCTGGGACCCAGCAAGTTGCCATGGTCAAAACAGCGGACATGGCCAAAAAAAAGTCCATCATACGCACGTTTCATTTACAGAGAGGCTGAAAAAAGTTCGAAACGTAGCCAGTTTGAAACAGCGGACAGCAGCGTGACCTTATACAGATGTTGCATCGAGCAACATAGCCAGTTTGAAACAACGAGGCGCGAGCGAGAAAAAAGTTCAGCATGTACATGTTTCTTTTAATGAGAGGCTGAAATAGGGGACCTAGCAGCGTGAGTAAACGGCAGATTCGTCGAGCAACGCTATCTAGTTCGGAATAGGGTAGCGCTAGAGAAGAAAAAAATTACATCATACCCACGATTCTTCTAATATGAGGCTGACATAAGGGACCGACCAGCCTGAATAAACGGTTGATGCAGCGAGCAAAGCTATCAAGTTCGGAACACGAAGGCGCTACAGAGGGTAAAAAATACATCATACGCACGTTTCTTTTAATGAAAGGATGATATGTGGGGCCCAACATCGTGATTAAACGGTAGACGCATTGAACAACGTTATCAAGTTCGGAACAGGGTAGCGCAAGCGAAGGAAAAAAATCCATCATACACACGTTTCTTCTAATGAGAGGATGACATGTGGGGCTCAGGAGGTTAAACGGTAGATGCGTCGAGCAACGCTATCAACTCGGAACGGGGGTAGCGCCAGCGAAGGAAAAAATTCCATCATACACACATTTCTTCTAATGAGAGGATGACATGTGGGTCCCAGGAGGTTGATTAGACGGTAGATGCATCGAGCAGCGCTATCAACTTTGGAATAGGGTAGCGCGAGCAAAGGAAAAAAATTCCATCATACACACGATCCTTCTAATGAGAGGCTGACATGTGGGACCTAGCAGTCTGACTAAACAACACACGCCTCGAGCAATGTTATCGAGTTCAAATTAGGGAGGCACGACCGAAAATTATGGTCCGCTAGAGACACTGACGTCCGGGACCCACACGACTCAAAAGACTTCGGTGAGTCAACATCACGCGAGGAAACGAAAATCTTGCTTCTACCACGCGCCAGCTGAGCTTCCTCCATGTTTTTCGCAGATCCATCTTAGTAGAGGGCCGCGAAACCGGAAAAAAAGTTTTCCATCGACCATGGCCAAGCCGAGAATTTCGTCGCGGAACACGCGCCTTCTACGACGACTGTCGAGCCAAGTCGTTGTGGAAGGAAACTTTTTTTATAGTGAAAAGATAACCAAAGGACATGAGCAAGTGTGAACTTGAATTTTGTGATTGCAAGATTATGCACTCATGGTCTTCAAGACAATAGAAGATCCAGAATCTAAAATAACATCATTGGTCTGATAAGGACTAACGTTGAAATAAGCAAGATGCCATTATGCATAAGTAATGTAATGCAATTTGATAACTCGAATCCTTGGAATAAACATCGATGGTCTAGGGTTTAGGAAATGGGAATGCTTTCTTTAGAACGTGTTGCCTTTTTAGATTGGTTTCACACTTGTTCTTCTTATTAAGGCTTGTGAGACTGTGTGAAACAACAAGTACAATAAGTAGTATACAATATTAGAGCACTCAAGTGTGGAATGGTATATAAAGACTTTTTAAATAAGATTGTTAGTTAATTAGAGCCTTTATAGAAATGCTTAAGAATTACTTTTAATGTATCTTAAAAGAACAACTTTTGAAGAAAAGCTTATTTAACTAAATAGAAGCATTTAAACTTGTAAGTAGATACTACTAGGGTTTTTCTTACTCTTAAAGAAATCGTTGTTATAATTATGTTAAGCATCTTATTAGTATTTAGAATTGTATGTATTTAATATAATGTGATACCATGTTTTGTTCACTTCATAGTACTTCATAAAAGTTTAGATAAAAGTAATATCACTTGTATTTGAGTAGTGTTTTGTTGATGTTATTAGTGAATGAGATAATTTATCCACTTAGGATTTAGTGAATATACTTTATAAACATGGATGTTGAATCATTTGGACTACTTATGAGTTACCCTAGACTTTAAAATGTCATTATAAGTTTGTAAGAAAAATAGTATTAGAAAGCTTTAATAACTCAAAATATTATTTTTCATGATTTTACAATTTATACAAATCATTTTAGAAAATTAAGATATCAGTAATTTCAAATGGTAGTTTTAGGAAATACAACTTAAAATGGTTGGATCTACTTTGACTACGTACAAGCATCAATTGAGATTGTTAATACACTTTAGACTTCAAATAAATAATAATAAAGGCACAAGCAATATTATATGTATTTTTATGAGTACTAAATAATAGGATATATTTTTTATAAGCTTTATTACTTTATAAAATAATTAATAAATAAAAAATATTTAGTTAAGTGGCATAACAATATATTATTATAGTTTATAATTATATATCATGTTTTTCTAAGAATTTTAATATATTATACTTATTTTTTTGAATTTTAAATAATAAAATATACTTTTTCAAGATTTATACTTAATAGAATAGTTGCTAAATTATAATATACTTTATTTAGGTTATATAAAAACAAGTTAATAGATTTTATTTTTCTAAAGATTTTGATATATAATACATATTTTTCTGAATTGTAAATTAAAAGTTATTGAATTGACAAGATTTATTTAATTTCTGAAATAAAATAATTCAATATGTTTATTATGTCATGCTGATGTCAGTCATGCTGATGTCAACATGTCACTGACTTGTGGGACCTTGCCACATCGGTTTCCACCTCAGTGAAGTGGACCATTCAACACGCTGGCGTGGTTGGGGATGACGCGGGCATGACGTCACCTCGCCGGCCACCCCAGATGGTCACCAGCGACAACGTCTGCGAGCGCGCGCGGGCGAGCTAGGATATGCATTTGAACTAGAAAAACGAGGCGAAGTGAACTGTGGTTGTGCGGCCAATTATTGGTCGTCGTAATAGTGTTCCCAACAGCGTGCGGTGGCGGTGCTTGCGATTACACGGTGGCAAGGAAATAGAGGGCGGGAGAGAGCAAGGGAAAGGGTCCACGAGGACCACGGACTTACTCTAGGCTTGTGGTGCGGTCGAGGAAGGACGGGACGTCGGAATCAATGGTGACGACAACGGCGTGCTATGGTCACAGACGAGGAAGATGATCCCGATTCGGTCATCTGGGACCACTCCAGCTTGCGTGCTTCATCAAGGAGAACAAGAAGAGCGAGGCAGAGCTCCTGGGATACTCATAGAGAGTGTGGCGGTCTCTCGCGACGGCGACTCCAGCAACTGCATCTAGGGTTTGCAGGTGGGGTCGAGAGAGAGAGCTTTAGAGAGAGAAGGAATGAGGATGAGTGAGGGCATTGTCGTGTCCTACTTATTTCCCTAGATGACGGTGGCGGACATCACAATGCTCTGCTGATGACGACGGCTGCGACATCGTGTGGCGGAGGAGCTTCCAGCGAGCTGCTTGTGACACAGAGGAAGACAAACGATGAAGCGGCACCTAGGGTTGGGCCGAGATGGGCTATGGAGGAGTGAGCGGGCGTTGCGGGGGTACGCACGTGGAGTACAATTAGCGCGAGAATGCTCTGGGCAGTGGATTGGTGCTACTGGCTGCTCTTTTTTCTTTCCCTTTTATAATTCTGTTTTCTTTTCTAGCTTTTGTATTTAAACAATTGTTTTGCATTTCTTTATAGAATTTATTCTTTAGACAATTGTAATCATAAGGAAGTGTATTTAATATTGTTATATAAATTTTATTATAATAATGTACTTTACTTATTTACTCTTTTCTACTTCCTAATTCCCAATCATATGAAATGTTATTTTATTAAATGGAATAAGGAAGAGCTAGGGTTTTAGGTTTTTTATTTTATTGCTTATAATTTTTCTAAAACATGATTTTCTTAGTTCATTAATAATGTGATCACAAATGATTAAAATTAATTGAGTTATTAATAAGAGTTTTAGAGATGGCATCAAGTATTAAGTGTTTAATACATTATGATGTTTTAAATTTGGTAATTCACAAAAATTTGATCACACCTATTTCATATCCACACAATCTTAATGCTTAGGGCTATCCTATAGATATTCGTGTGGCCTTATTAGAATAGAGAATAGTTTTATTGCTATAAATAGTTTAAGCATGGAAGTTGATATGACTTACCATATATTTTTCCTTGTTAAGCTTTTAGTAATAATGATCTCACCTGACATATTAGGTGAATCAACATTAGCTTTTAGTATAATGACTCACCACAATTTTATGTGTGATTTGAATTTAGATATAAATTATCATGTAATGGTTTGTAGTAGATATTACTTGGATGATAATTATAACTAACATGTCATACATTATTTGTTATTTGGTGTTTCTATTTCTATGTATTTCTTATGATTTCTGGAGGATTTTCCTACACTCATAATCCTTCTTTAATCTAGCTAGAGACTAAGGTTTGAGAATCTTGACTTATAGTTATGGATGATATCCAAAACTAAAGTAACATAGGTAGTGAGCCTTCTAATATGATTTATAATAAAAATTTGTTCTTAATAATTATCTAGTAACTTAGCTTTAGAGTTTAGAAGAATAACATAGGCATGAGACTTTTCATGACTTGCTCTATTCTTGGTTAAAGGGTTCTTATGAATTCCTATCCTCAATACTTCATTAAGATTGGCCTTAGTTAAGGAATTCCTTTGCTAGATATGCTTTGTATAAATCTCTCGACTTATTCACAAGGAACATACTTTCCTAAATAAGCTAATCATCTAACTCTACCATATCCATCATCAGATGATGGCATGGTCATGTTATTTCTTCACTACTCATTCTCCATTGTTCCTCTCGTATATAACTTTTATGTCTTAGCTACCCTTGATGAACCATCAATGTAGTTATTTCTAATTCCATCCATTAACTCTTTTATATTCTCCTTGCACCTACTTCCAAGGCTTGAAAGATTACAATCCTCACTATGTAACAAGTGATTCCAATCCTCAAGAGGAGGTATGCTATTACTCCCCCTACTCCATTCAACTCAAGTTCTATACTTCATCATACACTAGCTTGATTTCTCTTGATCAGGCTAGGATGACTTAACTAACTAAGGTTTAGCCTGGCTTGATATACTAACAACAATCCTTCAACACCTAGTCAATTATCCCCAATTACTTGAGAATAATGACCATCTTCCTTTGGGTACACTAAGCTTAGGCTTCTAAATTATCTAGTCAAGATCTATACTCAACTAAGTTGTAAGATTGTACTGCACCTAGTCTCTTTATAGGGTTTACCTTGTTTAATGAAGCTTACTCTAGGGGGTTACCTACTTGACTTAACAAGATTATTCTTTGATACTCTATCATTAATAGCTTTCTTATAACTTCTTAATTACTAGATTAGCTCTTAGGTTTAGATGCTTATTCTACTTAACCCATGGTGAGTTAAATCCTTCGGCATCAAATGGTTTAATCTCCACTAAGGATCTTATCCTAATGATGATGGCACACTCTATCATAACTGGTTTCTTCTTATTAATTTACTTTACTTTAGGACTTTGGAATGCCAATATAATAGGTCAAGGGTTAAAGGTCAACAAGTGATAGGTCAAGAATTGATCACTCAACATTGATGATCAATTGACACTAGGCTTGGTTAAATAGGAGTGTCATATATTAATATGATAATAAGTATATGTGGTGAATGGTCTTGACTTATATTCCTTCCTACTCTATTTGTGAACATGAGTTAGTGTTTAGGAACTACCATGATACTCATGGTACGAATAGCTATGGTAAGCATGTTTGTCAAGGTTTAGTTATTGAACTTCTTTACTTGGTTTATGTTCTTGATTTGGTATCCAGGGTTGTTGTAAAGAATTCCTTTATATAATCTCCAAACGATTAAGTATTAATCATTCAATAATGTGTTGTAGGTTTAGTTGTATTTCGTTTGATCTACCCATAGATCAAATCATCTTTACACAAAAATAAGGTTTTAGCAAAGGTCATATTGAAACTTATCACAATCAACTTGATGATCTACTTCAGTTCCATCAAGTTAAGACGAGCTTCAATCACTTTGTCAAGTTTTGTTCAAAAGTGCGAAAATTATCCAGATTTTCTATGCATGAATGCAATGCACACACCCGATCTCGGCTTATTTCTAAGCTCTAATGCTAGGATGTTACAAAGTACTACTTATGTTCCATAATATAGGATGTTTTAACTTTTGTGAAATGAATGTATCTAGACGTCTTATAGTGTGTGATTTACTCCGAACCTACACACTAAAAATGTCTAGATATATTTATTTCACAAAAGCTAAAACATCTTATATTTTGAAACGGACGGAGTAGATGGATAAATCCACTAATCTACAT
The DNA here is from genome assembly GCA_910589775.1 of Avena eriantha. NCBI lineage: Eukaryota > Viridiplantae > Streptophyta > Magnoliopsida > Poales > Poaceae > Avena > Avena eriantha. The sequence goes on along the minus strand of OU342741.1, from coordinate 5,548,086 downwards.
AGAGTTTTGTTGTTATGCTTGATTCCATATGACTCCATTTCTTTGCTAACAGCTACGGCTTTAGTGACCTTTCCAATCTGCAAGAAAACATACCAAGGCGACATTATAGAAATAGAATGCAACATGTAGAACAACAGTACTTGCTACAAAAGGTCCTCCAACCAAACACGGGGTTCTTTCTTCTTCTTTCTCCAGGCGAGAAAGAGGTGACCCAGCTTTCTCGTGCGGCAACCCTATTTCCGGCCAGTCTCCAGCGGCTCCCCTATCTGGACGGCCTTGGCCGTCGGTGGGTGGGGTCGCCGAACGCCGCATCCGGTGTGTATAGCAGTAGCTAGGGTAGCTAGGTTGTTAGGGCTTCAGCCATCCATTGCCTTGGCATCGGTAGTGGTGATGGCGGTGGTGAATAAGAGGCCTTCAGATCCTCTTCCGAAGTGGTGGTTTCCCCTACTATCAGCATCGGATCTGGGAGGCAAGTGTGTGTGCCGTCTAGGGGCTAGATCTGGGCGGGCACAGGTTTGGTCTGAGCGGTGGCGTCGAGGCAGCGGTTGCGCCGCCATTGTGGACTTTTGTTCCCCTCTCTTCGCTCCTTCCTTGTTGGTGTCTGCTCTAGTGTCGGCAAGGTGGGAGAGGAGATGTGTACAGGAGCACTCCGGCAGGTGCTGCGCAGGTCGGTTGCAGTGACGCCGGTGCTTCGAGTTTGTTTGTTTTTCAAGAGCAAGGATTGATGCCTAAAGGTAGCGGATCTGGAAGTTTCCCTCGACGGTGTCGACGGGGATGGCCGGATCTGGGACCATAGCTACGCGGGGATGATCCTCGGTCGACGTTCCCCATCGATACAAGCTTCGCCAGCGGCGGAGCGCTATATTGACTCATAAAGCCGCTTGACGCCCATGGTGTGAATTCGGTTCTTGGTTTGCAGGCGGCGTGTCGTATTCTCTCCCGGCAGGTGCTTGGCGGCGTTTGGGAGGAGCGACAAACATGGTCGTGCTGGAGCTTGGGGGATCCCTAGGGGTATGTTTGTAATTTTCTTTGTCTTGGGGTCCTTCTTGCGTTTGTTTCTGGACAGTTGTTCTGTCTCGAAGCTTCCGGCGGTGTCTCTGTGTGTGCTCTATACCACTCTTTTAATATAATATATGGGTAGGTACTTTCTCAAAAAAATAGTACTTAAATGCACAATTTATTGTTGCTCGGAGCTGCAGGGCTATATATTTGTTCTCCTTTAATACTCCATCCTTCTTGTTTCTTATTCCTCCTTGCAACATGGTAGGGAGTAATGGATGAAGATAAGTTCATCAACAATAATCAAGCATCCAATAGCATTATCAACTTTATGGCTCCAAGATGGGGCAGTTCACACTTCAAATATCTTATATAAAAAATCTTTCTTCCATTAAAATGGTCAGATACTAGTGTAACAAAAAAAAGAACCCTAAATCAGCTTGTTTAAAACCTTTCACAAAAATAGAAGAAAGTAAAAGCTGTTCTGCAGGGCTGTCAAGCAGCGACCAGCGAAAAATGTACAAAACTGATATAAGTTAGAATTTTACCTTGGCAAACAAATTGATAAGGCACCCATAAAAACTATTGATGATGTGAAAACATTCCTGCAAAATCAAAAGAAAATTACCAGACGAAAAAAGCTCAATAAGCCACCAGAACACATTTCCCAGTTTACCTTCAGCCTTTCAAAAACAATTAGACATTTCTTTTCATCCTTAAAGATAGTATATCTTCTCATCCTGACATGATGTCGACCACAAACCACAAAATAAACTATTCCCTCCGGTCCATATTAATAGCCTCAACTTTATCTAGATTCATATTCTAGTTAAATATTTAGACTAGATTCATTCGTATCTAGACAAAGTTGAGGCCATTAACATAAACCGAAGGAAGTACAAGCAAACTATCAGGTTGAAAAAGAGCCTTGGAAATATGAGGGCTCAAAGAGCGTAGTATCACTGGTCCATTTATCTAAAAGAATATTACTCCAGAACATTCAGCCAATCACTAATACATTTACAGTTTGGGGGCCAAGTAGTAACTGGCAACACTGACACAACAAAGCCAACACTGCGTAAAATAAAATCAGCAGCATCCCCACACAACGAAGACAAGTTCTACTACTACTAATAAAACCCCCCACAAACCCAAAGACTGCAGGCAAAACCATACAAGCCTTCATGGCCGTTCCTCTAAATGAACAGAATGATAAAGAGAAGAAAACCAATAAAAACAATGAATGCTTTGTTAACTGTGCAGCATATGATTCATATGTATGCAAGCTATGTACCATACTCAAACAAATTTCTCCCCAACGCACAAAATAGTTACCAAAGATTTACTAACATGACAAAATACAGTCAACAGACTAGTTGCAGTTGCACCCCAGTTCAGCAAAGAGTGCAAACTCATTGTAGTCTCAATACAAAATCAGCCAAGAGTGTTCAAGAACCAATAATTTAGAGCGACTGCAGAATTTCCCAGTAACAAACTAGCTGATATATGATAATACATGGTCAATACAATGCAGAATTCTCCAGTTAAACAAAGACCACAAATACATGCTAGTACTGGCGACTGTTAATTAGAGTGACTCTGTACACCGAACAAACTTGCAAATAACATATTACATCATGATGAATCTGGAAAGGCTACTCATGATAAATACTACCTCCATTCCTAAAAATAAATGTTCTATTTGATGGTCCTGTTCACTCCTCCTGCATCTTTTCCAGAATGCAAATAGCTCAGTCCATATTTTCTCTTAGAAAATGCTTCTATCAACAAATTGTATGTGGCAGACAGGCTGAAGACCGGAATTTACCACTTTTTTGTCCAACATCTGCCATTTCTTCTATCACTTTTTGTGCTCTCTACAAATAAATAATTTAATTGAGATAAATCAACGGATAGTGTGCAAATAATGAGCCAAGAGAAATACCTCTACAGTTGTAAATTTCAAATTATAATGAGATTAAGCCATGTGGGAAAATGTTCATTGCGCATGAAAATGTCTACTCGTGATTATCAGATGCAACTGTACTATCCTTTCGGTCTATCTCCAGCATGCAGTCATAATAAGCTAAAAATTAAATAAGTAAAGCAAGGATTTCATACCGGCATGTCTCCTGCTTTGCAGCATACATTTATGTAGGGTGTATATGTATGAATGTTAGGATGGACTCCTTTCATTTGCTTCATTAAGTCTGCTGCCTCCAAAACAACTCCCGTCCGAGCCCACCTAGGCAAAATATCAATGATTATAAAAGCAAAAGAAAATTGCTAGTGTAGTTTATGAAACAAAACATAATATTTTGCAGTGTGCACTGTTAAAAATAGTGTAGAACTAGTCCAGTAAGGAAGTATCATGATAGTTTCTTAATCTCATTGAGTTTGCAGTTGGCTAATTTGGTCATATAGTGCTAAATAACTTAGACTAGTAATTTGCATATGTTACTAGTTTATGTTACTATCTTCATAGTGGGTAATAACATGTGAGTAGTGTCATGCAAGGTCTAATTAAGTAGGTTGTAGACTCATATAGTCTTGATATGTGTGATGTTATGGTAACTGGCTAAGAGCATATCTAACAAAGACTGTAAACAGACAAAAACTGTATAATAACCGCCAGTTTTCGGTTTCTGTAAAAGTAGGTCGCTCTAGCCTAACCTATAAACTCCGGAAAAAATCTCGCCTCGACCTGCACATCTGAAGACTCCACGACCGAACTGAGTGTGCGCTGTATTGGGTAGTTGAGCTCACGCCTCGGAAATTTCAGTTGACTCCGTTACAGTTCCGCCGCGGGACTCGCCGGAATCCGGCCAAATTTCGCGGGAATCGAGCTGCACACACGCGGGCGGCGGCGCTGGGTGTCCAGGTGGCGGAGCAGGGCGGCGCGATGGGCGTTGGACGGCGGCACGGGGGCGTGGCTGGCGAACGGCTGCGCGCGCGTTGAGGCTGGGCACGCGGGCCAGGGTGGCGCGGTCGACAAAGGCCGTGCACCTGACGACTGACTGATGTGCTTTCACTAGCTAGCGAACAAATTCCTTCACGTACAAGACAGGCAATCCCGTCTCCGTCTTCGTCCAACATACAAGACAGAAGCGCAGTAAAACACGGAGGGAGAAGCGGCCTGAGGCAGGAGGGAGGTGGCAGGAGGAAGGAGTTTGGAAAAAAAAAAGATCTGGTGGGCCTTAGGTGATACAGTTTTTTTTGTGTGTTTTCATTCTGCGCGGCCGTTTTAGAACGGTAAATCGAGTTTTCCGTGGGATATAAACAAGTTTTTCAGTTCGCGTTTTTACAGATGCTCTAAGTTACTACATTTCTCTCTTTCTTCATTAATTTTCATGCCATGTCCTCAATTTGTTTAGTTGGCATTGCATGAAACATGCATGTTACTAGCTAAGTTACTCCCACTATGACTAGCCTAACTAGCTCTATACACTCCACTGAAATGAATACAGGCATCCCCGAGTTACTGAGCCAGCTAACAAATGACCTAGCGGAACTTTAGAAGAATAAGGTTAACAGACATTGATGAAATTGCTTTCTAGAACACTCACCCATCAATCAAAATATTATATACAGATGTATTCCTTGTAATCTTCTGAGAGCTCATCTCGCAGGTGACTGCTAAAGCACTCTGCATTCTCCATGATTTCCAACAGGCCCTTAGCAGCGCCTTATAAATGTAGACATCAAATTTTAGACCACCCTCTTTGATTTTCGTGGAATATTGAAAGGCCTTTCCAATATTAATGATCGTGTATGTATGTTCGTTTGGTGTAATGCCAACAATGGACATCTTGTTAAGCACAGAAACAGCCCTTCCGACCCGCAAAGACATAGATAAGGCCTTGTTTGTTAATCCATGTCTGGGGTGGATTGAAAGTACGGGAGAGGATTAGGAGGGAATTTGATTTAGATGGGATCTAGTTGATGGAGAACAGCAGGGAAAATAAAATAAAACAGAAGTCAAGTACAATACTGACTTCTACACAGTTCTACTATATTCTACATAATTTGGTACTTTAGTCATATGTGTTGTACCAGTTTCCAAAGTGTTCTAGCTATGTGTTGTAGTCATATTTCTTGTACTATTTATTAGCTTTAAGTAGTGTTCTATAGAATGTTCCAGCTACAAGTAGAACTAAGTCGTGAAGCTTATGCAGCCTATAAATAGAGGAGCACTCCTCTATCTAGAGAAGCAAACTATGTAACCTTTACCTATCAACAAAGAACTTGTGTTGCTATTTTAAGATCTTGGACTAGATCTTGTGTGTTAAGAGTTTTGGATTGAGCTCTTGACAGCCCCGCCTCTAGAGCGATATCTAGCTCACCCCCCTCCCCCTAGAGCGATATCTAGTGCAGCACGTTGAAGCGATTCCTTCAACATTTGTGTTGTTCATATTATAGCAGCAAGGTGGAGTTGTTCCTCCTCAACCCTTGTGCTGCATCAGGTGGTATCAGAGCCTTGCTGATCCATTCCAGTTCTTGGTGTTCTATTGGAGACGAAGCTGCAGCCAACAATGGAAGGATTGGAGAAGAGAATGGATGCTGCAGAACAACACATCCAAGAGCTACGTGAAGATCTTAACCGGAGGTTCAATTAGCTCGTTGAGATGATAAAAAGGGGTGTTCCTCCTAGTGCCGATGAAGAAGATTCATCGAAGGAGAGAAGAGATGTTCAACAACAAAGAAGAGGAGGTCATCTTCAACCCCAAATACCCCGACGACACACATATCAGCATACCTCGAGAAGGCCAACTTATACGGAAGCTTCTAAAGAGGAAGAATATGACGATGCCCTTGAGGAACCTGATCTCTATACATACCCAAGAGTACCCAACTCTACATATGCAAGAGATACATACAAGGTGAAAGCTGAAATCCCTACTTTCAATGGAAATGTTGATACTGAAGGGTGCCTTGATTGGTTTTATGAGGTCGAGACTTTCTTTGAGGTCATGAATATTCCGGAAGACCGAAGAGTCTCTTCGGTTGCATACAAGTTGAAAGGAGGAGCTCGTGCATGTCAAGGTGAGAATGGGGCAAAGCCCGCACCTAACCCAAGGCACACCGCATGAGGTTAACCTGATTACCCAACCCACACCGGTCCAAAATATTAAGTTTTCAAACCGAACCGCACCACCCCGTACGAGAATTCTGGCCGCACCGCCCCACACCGCATGCACAGTGCAGACTGAACCCGCGGGTTCAGCCCCAATCGTTGCTGACCTGCTAACTGCAGCTGATCCATCGCTGGCTGCTGACCTGCTAGCTACAGTTGATCTTGTTTATTGAATAATAAAATAGCTAATGTGGAGGGGAATTCAGGGCCCCCGAATGGCTTCGACGGATTGAACCCGCGGGTTCAGCCCAACTCTCTGTTTGTTTATTCCACGCCAAACCGCACCACCCCGATCCGATTTCCCGGCAAACCTGCACCGCACCTGTCCGATTTGCTGATTCAACCATTTAAACCCAAACCAATCAAATCCATAGCGTAATCCGCACCAAAAAGCCCAATCTCACCCGCACCATTCCCAGCTTGAGGTGCATGGTGACATCGCCTTCAAGAAGACCGCCGACTAAGAGGAGAACCGCATGTGAGATCTTGGCGACAAATGAAGAATCTTTTGAGAGGGAGGTTTTTGCCTGCAGATTATGATCAGATCCTCATCATTCAGTTTCAAAACTGTGTTCAAGGAAATAGGACTATTTCGGAGTACACGGAAGAGTTTCTAAGGCTACAAGTGAGGTGCAACCTCCCTGAAACTGAAAATCAGCAAGTTGCAAGATACATCAATGGCCATAATGACATTATCAAGATTGTTTGGGGATGCAACAGATTTGGTCCATTGACCAAGCACAAGCTCTAGCCTTAAAGGCCGAGAGGTTGGTGAAGACAAGGAAAGCAAGTAAGGCCCTATATTCTCATGCGAAAGGCTCAGCTAGGAGTCACTCCTACAGAGTGGAAGAAAAGATCACCCAACCCAAGGCTAAGCAACCTGCCCCAAAGCAAAATGGAGGCAAGAGTAAGGCAAAGTCAGGGATAAAATGCTATAAATGCGGTGAAGATGGACATGTATCTAGCAACTGCCCATTGAGGAAATTTGTCAACACAACAATCCATGATGGCGAAGATGACGAAGAATATGAATATGAGGAAATAGAAGGACAAGATGTTTGTGATGAAGAGGGTGAAGAAGTGGTGTGTGTGATCCAGCGTCTCTTGTGCTTAACACCACAGCTCAACAACACACAACGAAAGAAGATATTTGAGAGCAAATGCATGGTGAATGGCAAGGTATGTAAATTAGTGATTGATAGTTGCAGCTATGAGAACCTTATCTCTCAGAATTTGGTGAACCATTTAAAGCTTGAGACACGTGACCATCCAAATCCCTACACTATTGGGTGGATCAAGAAAGGGGTGAATATGAGGGTCACCAAACAATGCAACCTTCCACTCTCTTTGGGTAAGTACTATCGCTCAAATGTGATGTGTGATGTTGTTGATATAGATGCAAGCCATGTTCTTTTTGAAAGACCTTGGCAGTTTGATGTGGATACGACACACAGAGGAAAAGAAAATTCTTACTCCTTCACTTGGAACAAGAGGAAGATCATCATCCTATCAAACCAATCAAATGGTGATGCCTCTTAAGGAGGGGGGGAAACATGTTAACTATCTCCCACACCTCTAAGGAGTTTATGCAAGACTTGAAGGAGGCAGATATGTGTGCTGCACTAATTATTAAAGGTGAAGAGGAACCGGCGGTTGAAATTCCAGCGAAGGTACATCGCCTACTAGCTGAGTTTCAAGGCATTCTTGGAGAACCACAAGGCCTACCACCAATAAGAGGAATACAGCATTGAATTGACTTGATCCTAGGAGCAAGTCTTCCTAATCTTCCACACTACCGAATGAGCCCAAAAGAGCATGATATACTAAATGAAAAGGTGGAGGAGTTATTGTAGAAAGGACACATACGAGAAAGTATCAGTCCATGTGATGTACCAGCTTTGATCACGCCAAAGAAAGATGGATCTTTTCGCATGTGTACGGATAGTAGAGCTATCAACAAGATCGCCATAAGGTACAGATTCCCTATTCCCCGTACGGATGATATGTTAGATCAGCTCGGTGGTGCCAGGGTGTTCACAAAGCTAGATTTAAAAAGTGGATATCATCAAATTCGTATCAGACCTGGGGATGAATGGAAAACAGCTTTCAAGACAAGGGAAGGGTTGTTTGAATGGTTGGTCATGCCATTTGGACTCTCAAATGCTCCAAGTACCTTTACGCACTTGATGAACCATGTACTTAGACCCTTCTTATCCCACTTTGTTGTGGTTTATTTTGATGACATCCTGATATATAGCAAGGACGAAGATGAACACTTGGGTCACATTCGTGAGGTGCTACGGGCACTAAAGGAAAATGAACTCTATGTCAACTTAAAGAAATGTGTTTTCCCTCAAACACAACTTCTTTTCTTGGGGTTTGTCATCACAAGTAAGGGCATCCATGTTGATGACTCTAAAGTTGAAGTAATAGGAAATGGCCAACTCCAAAAACTATTTCAGAGGTGAGAAGTTTTCACGGTCTTGCAAACTTCTATAGGCAGTTCGTGAAAACTTTGAGTACCATTATGGCACCAATCACTGAATGCTTGAAGAAAGGAAAGTTTCAATGGAATGAATCCGCTGAAGCTAGTTTCAAGGAGATCAAGGAAAGGCTCTCACAAGCTCCCGTCTTGGTACTACCTGATTTTACTAAGACATTTGAGCTGGAATGCGATGCAAGTGGAGTAGGCATTGGGTTGTTCTATCTCAAGAACAAAAACCCATTGCTTTCTTCAGCGGGAAGCTAACGAAGCAAGACAAAAGTGGAGTACCTATCAGCATATGCTATTTTGAGGGCTTTGAAGACTTGGGAAGTCTATTTGCTACCTAAGGAATTCATTGTTTACATTGATCATCACTCCTTGAAGCATTTTAGAAATCAAAAGCATGTGGATCGCATGTTAGCAAGATGGGCAGCCTATCTAAGAGGTATAACTACCGTATGGTGCACAAGTCTGGAGCAACCAACAAGGTAGCAGATGCTTTCAGTCGGTGTGCATGCCTCTTGACTACCTTCGAGGCTGAACTTCCAGGTATGGATCAAATAAAGGAGTTGTACCAAGAAGATGAAGAATTTGGCCGTGTTCGGATGAAGCACTTGAGAGTTCAACCATTAGGTGCCGACTATTTGGTGCAAGATGGCTATCTCTTCAAGAATGATCGTTTATGCATCCCAAGTTCTCTACATGACAAGTGGATGAGAGAGCTCCATTCAATCTTAGTGGCCATGTTGGACGTGACAAGACTATTGCAAACCTAGAGACTCGTTACTTTTGGCCACAACTAAAGAGGGATGCCGGAAAGTTTGTTCAGCAGTGCCATGTATGTCAAACATGCAAAGGTCAAGTCTAGAACGCAGGGTTATACATGCCTTTGCCTGTTCCTGATGCTCTATGGAGGATATCTCTATGGATTTCTTCTTCGGTTTGCTAAGAACAAGACGTGGGAATGATGCAAGATTTGTGGTTGTGGACAGATTCTCTAAAATGGTGCATTTCATTCTGTGCCGCAAGACAGCGGATGCTCATCATGTGCCAAATCTATTCTTTCGAGAAGTGGTCAGACTTCACGAGGTCCCAAGGTCCATCGTCTCAAACCGTGATAGCAAGTTTTTTGCTGCAATTTAGCTAACTTTGTGGAGGCAATTCAACACCGAATTAAAGTTTTCGAGTACTGCCCACCCACAAACCGATGGCCAAACAGAGGTGGTGAACAAGTTTTTGGGCAGTCTGGTCCGTTGCATTTGTGGAGACAAAAAGGGACAGTGGGATTTGGCCTTATCCCTTGCTGAATTCTCCTACAATAACTCCAAGCATAGACCCACAGGAAGGAGTCCTTTTTCTATTGTCTACACTAAAGTTCCAGCACATGTGGTGGATCTGGTGAAGTACCATCAAAGGGGAGCTCAAAATCAGTGTTATCCTTTGCTGATAACTATACTGAATTATTTGAAGAAATTCACAATACGCGGGAGGCACAAAATCAGAAGTACAAACAACTAGCTGACTACAAATGGAGGCCAAAATCATTCCAAGTTAGAGATAAGGTGATGGTATACCTCCAAAAAGAAAGACTACCATTAAACATTAAAGGGAAACTTAGACAGTGTAGATATGGACCCTTCTCTATTCTAAGAAGGATAAATGATAATGCTTATGTGATAGATCTTCCAGCTGAGATGGAAATATCCAACACATTCAATGTGGCAGACTTGACTCTCTATCACCCGGAGCACTTTATGAGGATAACTCGAGGTCGAGTTCTAAACAACAAGGGGGATGATGAAGAACAGCAGGGAAAATAAAATTAAATAGAAGTCAAGTACAATACTGACTTCTACACAGTTCTACTATATTCGACATAATTTGGTACTTTAGTCAGATGTGTTGTAGTAGTTTCCAGAGTGTTCTAGCTATGTGTTGTAGTCATGTTTCTTGTATTATTTTTTAGCTTTAAGTAATGTTCTCTAGAATGTTCCAGCTACAAGTAGAACTAAGTAGTGAAGGCTTATGCAGCCTATAAATAGAGGAGCACTCCTCTATCTAGAAAAGCAGACTATGTAACATTTACCTATCAATAAAGAACTTGTGTTCCTATTTTAAGATATTGGACTAGATCTTGTGTTTAAAGAGTTTTGGATTGAACTCTTGACAGCCCCGCCTCTAGAGCGATATCTAGCTCACGCCCCTAGAGGGATATCTAGCGCAGCACATTGAAACGGTTGCTTCAACATTTGTGTTGTTCATATTATAGCAGCAAGATGGAGTTGTTCCTCCTCAACCCTTGTGTTGCATCACTAATCCACCTCGATCCAAGCCAATCCCGTCCAAACAAGGCCTAAAGGAAAATGGCAACCGTGCACAGTTTGACTTTGAAGAGCTGGCATGTGTTTGAAAAACACCTGGTTCTTTGTAATTTGCCCATGGATAAGAGCATTGTAAGTCGTTACAGTCGGAGCGCAACCACTTGGTCACATCGGATCAAGAATATCCAGAGCCCTTCTCATTGCGCATGAAAATGTGTAACCAGGATTATCAGCTAGAATTGTAATATCCTTGTCAGTCTTTTTCAAGAAAACGTTAAGAATTTGCGTTTCTTTTCATTGAACAGTTTCTTTTCATTGAACAGGAAGAAGACACACACTCACACGACCATCCTCACCAAGCGACTACGACAGGGTGAGGAGGTGCTCTCAACTTCAGAACGACATTAGGTCTCACACAGCCTTGCCTCCAGCCAAGAATGGCGAGGCGTCGAGACTCGGAGCAACAGGGCAGCGACACCGCCATTGCCAAACGCCTCCAGGGACAATTGCAGCTCCAGGACTGCCCATGCCAACGTACCTCGCACCCTTGTGTGCCTAGAGTCGGCAGGTGAAAGGCAGGGCCCGGCTGGAACTGGAGTAGCTCTCGTCTGGGAGATGCTGGCGCCAATGTGCGTTGCGCCATGGAGGTCCGTGCCCTGTGCCCTAGAGAGTCGGCAGGATCAACCCTTCATCAACCACCAGTTGCTGCAGGTACTCCATTTGCAGCAAGGCAACGCCTTCAAGAAGGGGACGGCGCTGAGTCACCGCCGCTGCCTGGTCCAGCAGGCCACCCGGTGCTCGAGGAGGAAGTCTGGTCAGGGTCATGCCCACGCCTCAAGGAAGGTAAAGGCGCCCTGAGGCGTCGCTGCGCCGCGCGGGGATCTCGCCCCGACCCAAGAACAAAGACATCCAAAGACCATTGATGCAGGGGCAGACCGGTGGTGGCGAAGAATGTAGCCGGGGGAGACAAAGCATCACATGGAGGGAGGCCTAGGAACGTTGTCGAAGAGGGCACCGACCAGCACAACACCCAGGCCAACCGCCTCCAGGAGCACGTAGAGCATGTGGCAAATTGTACTTGACTTCTGTTGATGCAGCAGAAGTCTAAACATGACAGGTTGAGTTCCATTTGCTTGACATGGCCCTGAAACTGACTGAACATCACGATCATGTCTTAGAGCATAAATTGATGTAGCTTGCCAACACCATATGTTGAAAGCTTTCTCCCACAACTGAGAAATCACATAGGACCATTTATACACCAAAAGAAGCTAAAAATCCAATAATATTGTATTGTTAATGTCATAAATTTCTTTTCCATGGAAAACAATGATGTTTTAGAGCATGACAATGCCAAAAGATAAACCAGGTGGATTTCCTTATTCATATGTGCGCTAAAGCTAGAAACATGATAAACTTTGTTCTTAAAAATGGCATGAAAGTAAATATCCCAATATACAATAGCACTACCATGCATTACATCCACCTTGAGACAGATCATTATTGCTTGGTAGTTTCATCACACCCAAATCAATAGTGTGCCCATTCCAGTACCATGACCAATTGGGAATAACTGTTTTCTCAGGTGTACATGCAGGTGTATATATTCGAGGTTTTGTGGCATGATTGCCTTTATCACGTAAAAGTAAACATCAGAAGGCATTGATCAGCGTCAATTTGTCAAGATCATAGTTGAATCTTGATACCGCTGTTTGCCTAAGCTTCCATGACAGCATCTTGACACCCATATTTTCCTAGGCTACTATGACAGCATCTTGACACTCCTATTTTCCTAAGCTTCTACAACATCCTAGAAATAAAAGTGGAAGCCAATGTATAGCCAACAGAACACATATTTGTACTGTTATAAACCATATAACCATTTGTGCATGGACTTAGGATAACAAATCATGAGAACACCTGCCAGTTCCAAAGCAACAAAACTAAAGGTACATCATCATGAATTATGGATTCACATATTCTCTATGGCATGGTACTATGGTAGACATATCATAATCATGATGCTAATTCAAGTAGGCACATACTTTACAAATTACATTGCTTTCTTCCTTACATTCAGCATACCTTTGGAGCCATTGATCAGTTGTTTCATCCACGATAGTCTCATGCCCCAGGCACTTCATGGCCACTTCTGATAATTTTAACTACCTAACCTGCAATTCGCTCATGCTTTTTTTGTACATTAGATAAACAAAATGTTTTGTTTAGAGGAACCAATGACAATACACAACATAGAGAGAACAGTTAGAAGACCCCCTCTCATTCGTCAGTACAATGAAGCTAACTAATTTATGGAGCTTTGAAACAACAATATATGGTCGTGTCATCCCGAAAAAATGATAAACTCAATTATCTCGGGACATGAGTTGCTTAATATTTAGATTGCAAGTATTCCCAAGTCAATAAGTAAAGGAAAGCACGTGACTTTTCACTTCTCATTGAGAGAAGGTGTTTGTGCTAAAAGTTGCGCAATTCAAAGAAAAAAACTACTTTGTCCATATAAACTATACAATTTGGGCTCACACACTGCCTTGAAAATATCAAGCTAGAGAGCATGTCTGGACCAACTTTCTTTGCCTTAACATGAAGATGCATAGTCAGATCATCTGGTTAACATGAAGATGCATAGTCAGATCATCTTGATATTTTCAAGCCTACATCCTTTCATATTTACTGTGTTCATATCAACCCAGCAATCAACAAAACTTGGAGCTTCGTCAAAACAAAGAACTCACTATTGCCCATTACTTTGCAAATTTCTCATGAAAAAACCTGGAACCAACGGAGCACAAAATATGTACCTTGCATGATGGTCCTCTTGTAAACATGTATAGAATGAGCAAGAGATCGGGTGGTACAAAAACAATGGCATGCCAACGTTATATACTTACACGGTAGTGAACAAATGCCAAAAGTAATCTGATTTATTAGCCTTGCTGAATCAATACTTAATTCAATTCAAAATAGGATATACTATGTTTTCTTATAGGCTTGTTTAATACAAATAAGTAGCTTTGGTTTAGATTTTGTCAAAAGCATCTCAAACACCTTTAACGATCTGAAACTCTGCATGCATTTTATTCAGTAAAACAGAAGCTCATTTGTGCACTAAACTAACAATGCTTCACCATCAAAGAAACATAAAACCATGATTCACCATCAAAGAAACATAAAACCATGCTTTACCATCAATGAAACATAAAACCATGCCTCGCCATTAAGTAAAAGAGAAGGAGAGGAACATATATCTAGAATCGCCCGTGAGGTTGCTCCGGCCTCTTATCTAGAGATCCGCCTTCCGGGAACTCAATAAGCTACAACAACAAACAACAGCAAAGGAAACAGAGAAACACAATATCACCCAGACCCAACCATATTCAGTATAGCAGCCCGTTCGGCAGCAGCAGCTGCGCATTTAAGGGACCATGGAGCCACAGGCTTTGCACCCAAGGACACAGCAACATCGGCAGCAACCAACTGAGCCGAACCAGAAGCATGAGAAGGCGAGGCCACACATAACAACCCGCAGCAGACGCACCCGAGCGCGGTCGACAGCAGCACCAGAGGACGCACTGGAGGACGCACCAGGATCACCCACAGGCAACCCACCCAAACCACGAGCTCGAGGCCGCACACGACGACCACATCTGAGACACTCGATGATGCATCACCATCAGTAACGGAGATGACAACTACAAAGGCTACCGCACAACAGAAGACACAGACACGAATCGATCAACAAACATGGTAGGAAAGAAAACAAAACAACAAAGACAGGCAAAAGGCAAGCAACCAAGAAACAGAATACCAGGACACTTCTGTCAAAGGGGAAGAGGGGAACAGCCGACCCAACGGTCAAAGGGGAAATAACTGACACCATGGGGCTCGCCTCTCCTTTCCACGTAGAGAACATGCGTCCACGGGGTGGCCCACACAACGCCACCATCACCTTAAACACCTCGGTATTTCCTTTGGCCTCATTGTGGAGAGGTGAATCAGAATCCTATAAGCTTTGCAATATGTCACCTGCACAACACAAACGCATGACTGTGAGGCATTTGGCAGCAAAAAGCACCAAAATTAGAGGAATCTTTACTTGGAATATGTATCTACATAATCGTCACAAACACATGTAACCAGTACCTGTAAACCATACTCATGAAATTTATATCTTATCTAATTATCCATCTATTAAAACCAACTCGTACAATTCCAGTCCCAATTGATAGTAATACTTCGTGCTAAGCGGAAATATTCGAATGCATTATCTAAGTTTTCTTTACCGTTTGAATGTAGGAAATCAAGGGAGGATCACGGAAGCACTAAAAGAACTTCTCAGCGGTCCTCCAGATAAACAGACATACATTTAAGGAGAATTTTAGATCAAATAAGTGTTGTCATCTAAAATCGTTCCACCATGTGTACGTGCTACACCTTACCTCTGCAGGGGTGCGCCATTGCTGCAGCTTCAGGCGGGGCGGGTCGGCACAGATCTGCTCGGCTGCGGTATCTATACCTAATACCTAATACCTATACCTAATTAATAATAAAGGACGGATTGTTTCTTCCGGTCCAACACTTTTTTGGATCTTTTTACCCTCCCACCAGACATTAAATTACCCCGTACCACCGGTGACTTACGTGCACATGACAATTAAGCTCCGCGTGCACGTATGCAAAGCTGGCCCATGCACGAAGTCGATCGCTCCAGCCAATCTTTTCCCTCGCTGGCCCTCTCCTGTTCTTTTTTCCCTTTTTCTTTTACCGATATGGGACCCACCTGTCGTCTTGTTCAGGAGTTCTTCATGAACACGAGTTCTTCTGCTACCCGCAAAATCCCAAGAAAATCTCTCTGATTCGTTTGATTTCTTTGCCCCTTGGCCACGAAATCCTTCCCTTAAATACCGCCTCCCTCGCTGGCTTCAATCCCGGCTTCAATTCCCGTTGAACCCTAGAAAAATACCTCAGCAAAATCGTCAAGTCAATCTGACCTGATTTTCCTCCGCGTCGGTTCCTCTCACCCATGCCTTCGGTGATGCCGCCCCCGAAATCTATTCTGTCCCACGAAATCGAGCAGTTTCGCCTGGACCATCTGGCCGGCGAGTGGCGTCCCACGCTGGACGGACCATCCTGCCATCTTCAGGCGTGGTGCATCTAGGCGTAGGGCGAGGTCGGCGGCGTCCCTCGATCTGGGTTCGGCGGTCTCGCACGCTGATACTGCTCGAGGAGCGTCCACGCTGCTGCTGCCGGCGTGCGGTCTCATGCATGTTTGGCAATGAGGAAGCCAACAGCGCCGATCTCTGCTCCGGCTAGCCAGCGCTGCATTTTGGGCTTCGGAATGATAAAATGCTGATGCGTTCTGGACTTCTGGTCAGGAAGGAGATGAGCCAGTGATGCGGCCTTTTTTTGGGCAGAGCGAGATCGTAGTTAGCGTGTTGGCTTAGCTGATTTCAGATACAAAGAGACAGAATGAGATTCAACGGTACTTAGAATTAATTGCTACAGAGATTAGAGTGTGTTATGTTCACCGATGGAATATCAAAATTCTGAGTGATGTACTGAATCTCGGTGAGATTCATTCTGAATTTAAACTGAAAAATGTATTACGTATGGGCATGTCTCTCCTTTGATTTTCCCCTTTACACGGGTGCAGATCCTCTTATAAAAATTGATACTATATAGACTGTATTATGTTTCAGAAGTGTTCATGTGAAAATTGCCTCGTCAATTATGTTTGCATGTGAAGTAAGAAAATACTTGAGCCTTGTGCAAATTTGAAGAAGATTTTTTCTATCCCGTCGCAACGCACGGGAATGTTTCCTAGTAAAGATCTTGAGACGGCCTTGTCAGGATTCGGCGTCCAGACGGCTTATCAATATTGGTGGCGGAAGATCATCCAGCGAGCTACACGGCGCTACATGGGACGCCGTGGCTGATGGCCAGCCGACAAGCGAAGCTGAAGGGAAGGGGAGAACGGGCTGATGGTTAACCCCAGCATGCGGCCGGAAACCAGTTTATTGCCCAGGAATCAGGCTCATTGGATGCCGGATTAGCCACGGGAGACGACGCCAAGGACCGATGGACCATGACGCCGACAACCTAAGCGCGCTAGGGTTACTGCGGGAGTGCGTACGGAGGCGGAAGGTTGAACCGGCAGTGTGAAATAAATTTAGAAGAGCGAGACAGGGTTTGGCAACAAACTGCGGCTGGAATAGGAGGCGGCTGCACAAGAATCGCCGGCGGTGGTGATTTTGGGAGAGGAGAGGGTCGGGGCGAGACGGGAGTGAGAAACCGGTGGAAGAGTGGAAGACCGACCACGCGGTCAAAAGTTGGAGCGGACCAATCACGCGTTGCGCGTACACGTATGGTGCAGAAAAATCGAGCAGGCAACACCCACATGCACCTCACGAGTTGAAAAAAAAAGACGGTAACACAGCTGATAGGTAGGGACAGAACCATCGATCAACCACAGCTCGCCAATTCCAGGGAGCTTAGAGCTCTTAAGAGGATAGCATAGAAACTCCACTAGTCATGAAATGAATACAGGCGTCTCAAAGTTACTGAGCCAGCTAAAAAATACCTAGCAGAAATTAAGAAAAAAGTTAATGGAAATTGGTTAAAGAGGTTTCTAGAGTACCTACTAAAGCACTCAGCATTCTCCATGATTTGCAGCAGGCCCTTAGCAGTATCTCGTAAATGTAGACATTGTTTAGACCACACTCTGGTTTTCATAAAATATTCAACGGCCTTTCCAATATCTCCATTGGCAGCACAACCTCTCATGTTGATTGTGTACGCATGTTCATTCAATTAATGCCACCAATGGACATCTTGTTAAGCACAGAACAGCCTTTCAGCCTACAAAGACATAGATAAAGGAAAATTACAACAGTGCATGGAGAGCTAGCAATGTGTTTGAAAAGATACCTGGTTCTTTGTAATTTGCCCATGGATAAGAGCATTGTAGGTCATTACAGTGGGAGCACAACCACTTTGTAGCATCAGATCAAGAATATCCATGCCCTTCTCATATCCCCAGCAACCACATACCCCCTCTATGATACAAATAAATGCTCTATTTGATGATCATGTTCGCTCCTGCTGCATCTTTTCCAGAATGCAAATAGCTCAGTCCATATTTTCTCTTAGAAAATGCTTCTATCAACAAATTGTATGTGGCAGTCAGGCTGAAGACCAGAATTTATCATTTCCTCAAATATGCTGAAAAAGTTTGCGTAGTCATGTAGATGGATAAATCCACTGATCAGCATAGATTAAGTTTTGCTGTTATGGTTGATACCATATGACTACATTTCTTTGCTAACAGTGTGACCTTACCAATCTGTAAGAAAACATACCAAAGCAGCATCAGGGATAGTTGTTCATAGAATGCAACATGTAGAAAAACAGTACTTAAATGCACAATTTATTGTTGCTCTGAGCTGCTAGGCTATATATTTGTTCTCTTTCTATACTCCATCATTTTTGTTTCTTATTCCTCCTTACAAGTATGATTTGTGGGCATGGTAAGGAGTACTGGATGAAGATAAGTTCATCAACAATAATCAAGCATCCAATAGCTTTATCAGCTTTATGGCTCCACGTTGGGGCAGTTCCAAAGATACCATCATTTGCACATTATCTAAACAACAGTTACACTTCAAATATCTTATACAAGAACTTTCTTCCATTAAAATGGTCAAGATACTAGTACTCCCTCCGTCCCAGAATAAGTGACTTGAGTTTGTCTAGAATTGTATGTATCTCAAGCCTAGATACATACGAATCTAGACAAACTCAAGTCACTTATTTTGGGACGGAGGGAGTATAACAAATAAAGAGCAAAGAGAAAACCCTAAATCAGCTTGTTTTAAACCTTTGACAAAAAAGGAAGAAAGTAGAAGCTGTTCTGCAGGGCTGTCAGGCAGCGACCAGGAAAAAATGGACAAAACTAGAAAGTCATAAGTTTGAATTTTACCTTGGCATACAAATTGATAAGGCACCCATAAGAAATTATTGATGGTGTGAAGCAACATTCCTGCAAAATCAAAAGAAAATAACCAGATGAAAAAAGCTCAAGAAGCCATCAGAACCCATTCCCAGTTTACCTTCAGCCTTTCAAAAACAATTAGACATTTCTTTCCATCCTGAATGATAGTATATCTTCTCATCCTGACATGATGTCGACGACAACGACAAAATAAACTACAAGCAAACTATCGGGTTGAAAAAGAGCCTAGAAAATATGAGGGCTCAAAGAGCATGGCATCGCTGGTCCATTTTATCTAAAAGAATATTACTCTAGAACATTCTGCCAACCACTGATACATTTACAGTTTGCGGGGGCAAGTAGTTAAAAGAAAATCTCTGTTGACTCAACGGATAAGATCTGATGATTCCTCAGTAGCTGGTAACACTGACACAAGACAGCCAACACTGAGTAAAACAAGCTCAGCAGCAACAGTATCCCAGGACAACAAAGACAAGCTCTACTACTAATAAAACAAACTACAAAACCAAAGACTGCAGCTAAAATCATATAAAGAGCAGCATCTACACTCACAGCTTTCTTAGTGCTGGGCTTTCATGGCCTTTCCTCTAAATGAACAGAGTGATAAAGAGAAGAAAACCAATAAAAACAATGAGAGCTGTGTCAACTGTGCAGCATAGGATTCATATGCTTGCAAGCTGTATACTTGATAGGGCAGATAGTTGAGCTCATTTCAATCTTGCCACAGGCAAAGCTATGTACCATACTCAAACAAATTTCTCCCCAACGAACAAAATAGTTACCAGAGATTTATAAATGACAAAATACGGTCAAGAGACTCGTTGCAGTTGTACCCCAGTTCAGTGAAGGGTGCGAAACTCATTGTAGTCTCGATACAAAATCAGCCAAGAGTGTACAAGCACCAATAATTTAGAGCGACTGCAGAACTTCTCAGTAACAATCTAGCTGATATATGATAATACATGGTCAATACACTGCAGAATTTTCCAGTTAAACGAAGACCACAAATACATGCTAGTACTAGCGACTGTTAATTAGAGTGACTCTGTACACCGAACAAACTTGCAAATAACATATTACATCATGATGAATCTGGAAAGGCTACTCATGATAAATACTACCTCCATTCCTAAAAATAAGATGTGTTGGTAGGCTACCAAGTTGTCTTATATTTCAGAACAGAGGTAACAGAAGGAGGAAGTTTCAAATTACATTGTTGAAGCTGGAACTTTCTCTGATCTGTCAGAACAACAAGTAGATGGATGGTGTCGGTATAGCTGGGAAGAATGCTGCTCTGAAGCTGCTGCAACCAAAGAACATAACTTGAGTCTTGAGAGATTCAAGAGACAGGCGGTTAGAACACAGACTCAATGCTAGAGCCTTCGAAGATGTAAGTTCTTGTCTTGTGCTTGATCATCCTTAGCTTGGCTTTATTTGCCTGTCCGTTGACAATCTCCAAACCAGTGAGGACAGCAGCCGTGTCAACAAGGTTGTCACTAAACTCCTCAGATCCATCAAAAATGCCAAAGAATTTGGCAGCGCAGAACCTGTGGTTCCCCAGGTAAAGCAGGTTGCTGTCCATCAAGGACCACTGACCCAGGTGGTTGGGGTGGCCGAAGCCTCGCCACTGGTGGAGCACCTTGGGCGGCGCATCGCCATCAAGAGGAGACGGGAGCTCAAGAGCAACAAGGTTTTCATGGTTGCTGTCATGGAAGCCAAAATGGAGGTTGTAGAGCTGAGGGACACGCAAAGAAGGGCAGCGTCCAGCTGCCAGCCTTGGTCCACTCCAGATTGGCCGTGTCAAAGCAGTATGTGCCGAAGCCACCATCACTGGACGAGGAGAAGCAGATGGTCTTGTTGTCCTCGAGCAGGGTGTAGGACTGGATCGTTCGATCTTCTTTGCCTAAGATGTAGGGCGGCAGCGGCAGGTCGATCCAGTTCCAGGACATTATATCACCGTTGCAGTAAGCTAGAGTCTTGAAGTTGGTCGAGTTAGACGCGTTGATGGCGTACAAGGCGTCGGCGTGAATGGAGTTCTTGGCGATGCACACGGATATTGGACTATGCCAGTTGGATTTCTCCCTGGTGGGGGGCAGCATCTCACCCGAGACCTCCTCGGCGTCGTACAGGTGGGTGTGCCCGGCCGAGTCGGACACGATGATCCTGCCCTCTTTGGGGCCGCCACCCATATCGTAGAAAGGCATGAAACCGAGCGTCGAGTCCAACGAGCGGGATGATTGGAACCTAAAATCCGGCGAGGGCAGCGCCCTGGTGCTCTCGCGCTTGGGCTTACGTTTGTCCCGCCTGGCTTGCATTTCTGCCGCCACTGCTTCCTTGGCGGAGGAGTAGAAGAGGTTCTCCTCGGGCCTGAGGCGGCTCAGCCAGTACGAGCCGCCAACGCGCAAGTCCTTCATCATCAGGTTGATGAACCGGCGGGGAATCATCTCCTACTTCAACATTCCAAAGCACAAAAGAAAAAGATCAGATTTTTCAGTTCAATCCACAAATTTAACCTATAGCAGACATGCAGATTGGATCCAGGCTTACCTTCGGATCGAAGATATACGAAGACCTTCAAGTGGAGATGCGGCTGATCAGGATTCAGGAGGGGAAGCGGAGGCGGAGGGAGATGGCGGCGGCGATAAGGGCTCGACTTGGAGATCTAGGTCTAGCCGCTCTGCTCACTCCTTGTTAGTATTATATATGGATGTGGCCAGGTGCAATGATTCTTTTCGACCATGGTCCGTGGCCCAGCCCAGCCCAGCCACTGTTGAATTATCAAGGGCCTGAGCCCATCAAAGACTCTGTCTTTTTTTCCTTTTTCTTTTTTCACCAAGTCTATAATCTATTTATTTTTCGGATAAATCTATAATCTATATAATACTAACTAAAAAGGTCATTTTCCCCTGAAAAAAAATAAAAAGGTCATTCTCACTAACTATTCTTTTAAACATGCAGATTATCCACCTCAGCAATTTCTATCTCTATGTTTTCTATTGTTTTTTTAGTAAATCTATATTCTTTTCTGACGTCTATGAGATAATGTAATAGAAGCTCACTCTTCTACCCATTTGCAACAAATATAATAGTCTTAGACCAAGTGGTGTACTGTCCTCCTATCTATACTATCCTATATACATGACCGCTTCGCAATTTTCTCAAAAAAAATTGCTCTTTCGTGATTTTTATGGATACGACAAGCCATCATCTCTTCGTTACCCGATAATGGCCTAAACGATGAGGTTCTTTTCCTTTTCAACTTGTTCAGAAGTAACTGTATCAACAAACCTGACGCGTTCACCCTGGCAACAGCCCTGGATTCCCTCGTAAACACCGCATTGATCAGGCAGTGCAGATGTGTTCATTCTGTTGTTACCAGAAGAGGGAAACTGATGTTCTTAAGGTTTCTTTAGCAAAGTTAAATTGGACGAGTAGGACATGATTGAATGGAGAATTGTGGTCTTATGAAAGGATCTTATATGGCACAAATAAAGATATGCCAAATTTAGATATGTGAATTGTTTCTATAATCCAATACTACGGGGAAATGAAAACTGAAATAAGAGTGATACGGGAAGATTTCAATCAAACTACAGCGAATCCAAAAATTTCTGGTTTCATTATTGTTCCTAGACTAACTGCAAGTTTAATCGAGTATTCCCGTCCATATAGCACAACACGATGGCTGGTGTAGGAGTTCAGCAGAGACTCTTCGTCAATTTCTGAGCTTGGTGGACGCCTAGGGTGGATGGGGCTTAAATTAGGCTACCCGTTTGTATATGCAAAATCCTCCATGAATTGTTCTTCTATCCAAAAAAAATTCAAAAACCACTGTACAATTTTAGCCCCAACATTAGCTCTACGGTTTTTCGGCAATTTAATTATTCCATTCGTTAATTTTCATTACCACAAGCTTTGCTCAGAGCATGCGAGCCAGGAAAGTGGTCCTATTGGACATAGACGTTCCGTAAAATGATATGACCTTGCTCATTGACCCATTGCAAAGCACGCCCAGGTTGTACCATAAATGTCACTACCTAGCTACATTCTGTTATTTACCAAAATCCTTCAAGACGGTAGTCTCGGAAAGTAGCCGGATTGGTGTTATCATTTGAGTTAGACGTTTGTTTTCAAAAATTGGACACATAACGTGGTTGTTGTTAGACTTTTGTTTCTGAAGCTTGGACAATGATCAAAAGTAAGATGTATCTTGGGTTAAAAAAGATGTAACCTCTATTTGTATTGTTTTGATATATGTCTTGTCAGCTTTCTCAACCATGTGACGCAACTATTAAGTAATTATTCTGAACACTAAATAAATTCCTAAAATATGTTGTTGCTTTCTCTGTAGTATGCGCTCGCCGCAGCCTCGTGGCCCTCGGCCTCCCGGTCCCCGGCCCGCCATCGAGCGGTCGTGGGCGCCGCGCCGACACATGGAGCCCGGCCATGCTGGGGCTCGCCAATGGCACCTCGCCCAGCACCTGCCTCCCCAACGAATTCTCCGACGAGGATGACCTTGGTTGGCAGCGGCTCTAGCCGACGGTGAAGGGCACCGATGCGGTAGCAGAGGCGCGTGGGGGTGAATGCGTTGACCGCCATAGACGGGATTAGGGATTGGGAATTGGGGATAGACAATGCGGTCAATGTCCGCTCGTTCTCTTATCCTCTAGTATCGTACTAGTTGAATGCCCGTGCTTTGCAACGGTTTCTCGATCTTTTTCTCTCCGAACGTGTAAAAACAATGTACATGCAAATTTCCTTTGGCATGGAGTAGGTGAACGAGTCATCCAAGGAAAAAACATGAAGTTTGGGTTACCCAATATACATGGCATACTCTCGATCTGCTCTATCAGTTCAATCTAAAGTGATGCACTTCTATCACATTGCCTTTGTTATTTGGTGTTAGTTACTACAATGAAGTAACTACCGGTATAAGAAAAATGTACATTTTTGGGTGTACATTACTCATAGTAAATCCTTAAGTTCGAATATCCGAGGGAAATTGAGCAAACAAAAAAATCAATTAAAAACATCATAAATTTGGTTTTTAGTGAATTTGTAAAAAATTCTTATTATTCTCTTGGTTCTTTTTTAGATCACTCTTTTTAGTATCTTCTCAAAAAAAATATTCGCTTGTTTTGGTATCTCATTTCTAAAGAAATGTCCATCAAGCTAAACTGTTGATGGACTAAACGCGTTCAGTATTACACTTTTTTCTGACAACAGACCCGTTTTCAAGACAGAGAAGTTATATAGAATACCACAAATTATTTCTGAGTTGTAGGACAAATTTTTTTGCTTCACTTTATACTGAAATAACTTGAAAATAAAGATTTTTGAAAAAATACATAGTAGTTACCTGTCATAGGCTGGAAATAACAATTGTCTGAATAAACACCTGAATTTTTTTATATTTTCAATAAACTGAGATAGCATAGAAAATGTATAAACCCGCTACAGGAACATGGCAGCATGCCGACAACTTCTTATATGCCAATGACCACTTGCCAGGGCACTTAGCCTACAGTGGCTACAAGGCCAGCGTGCAAAGAACAAACCCTCAACAAATAAAGGCCCTCGGCATATACATCAGTGAGTAATGCTCATAGCTTATTGCTACACGGGGGTAGTGCATGTGACTTTTGTATCAAGCGACCTGTTGTGCCTTTCCCAGCATAGTCGTGTCTTATTTTCCTGTGTGGAGTAATAAAAAGATTAGATGATAAATAAAATCATTGTAGGTGCTAAAAACAATAGATGTCGTCGATCACAACAATGAACATTTGCACATGTATTGTAAGGATGTGTTGAATATAGAAGATGGGTGTGATTTGAACTGAAAACACTGAAAAGGAAGCATTTGAAGGTCTTGTAGTACTGATATGGTAAGTGAATAATAAATTATCCCATGACCCTATTGAAATTAGGGTTTTGCATCTCATAAAAGAAATAGAAAGTACTAAAAAAGTTAACAATTTTTTGCCTAGTTAATAATTCAAACCTTTACTAAATAAAGAATGTCTTTATCCAGTAATCCTCCTACTATTTTTTTCAAGTGATATTTCCACATTATGAAATATCAAACCGTATGTTCACTAAATAAACGAAATAGAAAATAAATTTGAAGATCTTGTAGTAATGATATTTCCTTGGTAAAATGGAAGCATTTGAAGGTCTTGTAGTACTGATATTACAAGTGAATACTAAATTATCTCGTGACCCTATTGAAATTAGGGTTTTGCATCTGATAAAAGAAATAGAAAGTGTACTAAAAATGTAACAAAATTTTGCCTACTTAATAATTCAGACCTTTACTAAAAAAAGAATGTCTTTATCCAGTTATCCTCATACTAAAAAATTTCAAGTGATATTTCCTCATTATGAAATATCAAACTGTATGTTCACTAAATAAACGAAATAGAAAAGAAATTTCAAAATTTAGGTACATTATGAGCAAGGCCGGCAAATAAATATGTAGAAGGCATCTACTATTTTGTATTCTTCAAACCATAACCTTTGTTACTATTCTCTTGTTACAAAACTATACGACTGCACATAACCGAAAACAAGGATGGGAGTTTATTTCTTCTATTAGTCCCCTACAGAAGAAATCAATAGACATGAACTTCACATCACGTAAATTCCTTCTACATAATTTGGAAGGAAATAGATAATAGCATTAGCGCAAGTTTTTGGATCCGATTTCAACACCCATGAACACCAAATCAGGAAGCAAATATCTCTACCTTCATTTTAACCTGATTTGTCCTCAATGTTCACTCCAGGAATCTCTATCAGTATTTTTGTTTGCCCAAGTAGATGAAAAAATTTACACTTGATTACATGATGCGTTCAGATACATTCAGTTTCACCATCCATATTTCTTTTTATTTCAGTTGTATCTTCAGAGTTCAGAGTTCAGACAACAACGAAATACTGATTTATGGCTAGCTATACGGGTGCATAAGCTATCCATTCTAGAAGCTATATGGAAGATTTAGGTGAAGATACAAGGTGATTTTTCCTTTGTTCTGTCCTAGTGTGCCTATGAATATGTACTAAGCAATCTTTCATTTAGGAATATGCTAATACCATCGGATCATCAATCACTTGAAAATGGAATTAACTGAATAGAATTGTTTTGTTAATTCTAAATGAAACTATATCATGTCTTTGCACATATGTTATGTCTACTAAAGAATAGCAGCAACAATATCAAATACCTAGGTCCTTGGTCTCTTCGTACCGTATGTATATCCAGCTTTTTTTACCAAATTTGGAAACCAAGATTAGAGAACATAGTTGAATGTACTGTGTGTTGCCACGACCCACTCAAGTTCTTTTTTGCCTCATATATAAACAAAATGCACTTGAATTGCACTTGAAATCATTTTCAGGTATCTTTGCCAGTGCTCTTTCTATTAAGGTTGTGTTGCCAGGGCTCAACAAACTTAGACTAATCAAATATAATTGTAGAAATATTGTTTTGCTCTATTCCTATATGGTTGTTGCTTTTAAAGCAATAGTGACACTCCCATTACTCTATGCTTGCAATCCCTCTTGTACATATTCTATGCAAGAACACACTGTGTATCTTCCTCCAACCTTCCCCTCTCTCCCTACCATTGTTTTTTTGTCTTTTTGTTACCCTCCCCCAAGTATGACAATTTAATTTCACTATAGTTCTTGGTTGATGCATGATGTAGCCCGACCTTCGGTCGTTACCACATCATGGTCTCCAACCTATGCCAAGTCGTCATGGACTCTAAAGGTGAATTTGTTCCTCTATGCGAGCCTACTTCCTACCTTTTTGAATGGTATACTACTTCATACTCCGTCCCATTATCATGATAGGTTCACACCGACAAGTACAGAGGCAAGGGAGGAAGACCGGAGCACCAAGCCCGACAAGACGGAGGCTTGGAAGAGAAGACGTAAGAAGCAGCAGCTGAAGCCCCAGAGTCTCCAGCCCTCAAGCCCCGGAGTCTCCGGCCACACCGGAGTCTCCGGCCCTTCAACCCCGGAGTCTCCGACCCTTCGCCCCGGAGTCTCCGCCCTAGGACACTGGCCCAGTCTCTGCACCCTCGCCTGGAAGTCTCTGCATGCCACCCCGGAGAGCCACGTCGACCCCGGAGTCTCCGACCCCTGCACACGAGAGTCTCCGGCCTAAGTGGACTGGGCCTATGCGCCTTAAGCTAGGCCTCTAGCCCATGTACCCCTCTTATCCTTAGGAACCCTAGTAATATTTCCTAAACTACCCATTGCTTAGTGGCTGACCTATATATAGAGCCCTGATGGCTCAATGCACGGCGCCAGAAAAGTGTTGGTGTGTGGTTGATGTAGAGCTCGTTGGGAACCCCAAGAGGAAGGTATGATGAGCACAGCAACAAGTTTCCCTCAGTTATGAAACCAAGGTTTAATCGAACCAGTAGGAGCAAGGAAACACCCTAAAGGTGTTGCTAGCTGAGCCTTGGTAGGGCGCACTACCGGTGCTAGTAGCAACGTGGAGACCTGCACAACACAACCACAGAACTTTGTCCCCAACTTGCGATGAGGTTGTCAATCTCATCATGTTTTGTGGAAAACAAAGGATTAAACATATCGAATGGAAAGAAATAAAAGTTTGCTGAAAGTAAACACAAAGTAGTAAACAGTTTATAGATTGTATGTAAAGAAAAGGACCGGGATCCATAGTTCACTAGAGGTGGCTCTCCTTAAGATAGATAACATGCCGGGTGAACAAATTACAGCGGGGCAATTAACAAACATCGAGAAAGCAATACATGCATATACTAATCATCTTGACTCCTTTGAGACTTGATTGGGCATTACAACATTATCCATAGACCGCCATCCAACTGCATCTATGACTAATAATCCACCTTCAGGTTCTCATCCGAACCCCTCCAGTATTAAGTTGCAAGCAACAGATTATTACTTTACGAACTGCGTGTAAAGTAAACAATACGATTGTTCTATGAACAAAGGATTGTTGTTTTCTCCCTAGTAGCAACAACACATCTAGTACCTTAGAGATTTCTGTCACTTCCCCAGATTACCAGAGGCATGAACCCACTATCGAGCATAAATACTAACTCTTGGAGTTGCTAGCATCTACTTGGCCAAGATAGCTACTAACAACGGAAAGCATGCAAGATCACAAATAACAAAGACATGATAGAATCAATAATCAATCTGAAATAGCATCTCAATATCCATCGGATCCCCGCAAACATAACATGTAGAATTACAAATAGATGATCTTGATCATGAACGGAGCTCACAAGATCTAAACATGAAAGCACAAAGGAGGAGAACCAGCCATCTAGCTACTACATGGATCCGTAGTCCAAGGATGAACTACTCACGCATCACTCCGGAGGCTTGCATGGTGATGAAGAAGGCCTCCAGGGTGAATTCCCCTCTCCGGCAGGATGTCGGGAAGAGCTTCAGATCCCTCCCGATCTAGGGACAGAGACGACGGCGGCTACAGACTCTTTCGTAGATTTTTGATCGGGTACTTAGGGTTTTCGTCCCGAGGGCATCTTATAGTCGGAAGGGGAGGCCGAGGGGGTGCCAGGGCTGGCCACACCACCCCCTGGTGCGACTAGGCTTGGCCCGCGCGGCCAGGTGGTGTGGTGGCCCCCTGGCCCTTCTCTGTTTCGTATTCTGGCATCTGATGACTTCTGGAAAAATAGGCACTTTGGCTTTTGTCCCATCCAATTCCGAGAATATTCATTTTTTGACTTTCCTTGAACCAAAAACAGCAGAAAACAGGCAACTAGCACTGTGGCTCTTGTTAATAGGTTAGTCCAAGAAATCATATGAAAAGTACTCCAAAGTGTGGACAAAATACAAGAAAGTGGATAAAACCAAGCATGGAACATCAAAAATTATAGATATATTTGCAATGTATCAACATCCCCAAGCTTAACTCCTGCTCGTCCTTGAGTAGGTAAGTGATAAAAAGAAAGAATAATTTTTTAGGTGACATACACCATCAAAGACTTGATCAAAGTTTTTGTAAAACATTCAAAGCTGGGATCATAGTACTTCAATCATAACATGAAAGACAAAGTTCTAGCAATAAGACAAAGAAGCTATGATGCAACATGAAAAGGCACAAACAAAAGATTCATGAATAACAATGCTTTGCAAGAAGTTTGTTTGTTTCACATAAAGAAAACATAGCATAATAGTATTCAGCTTGTCCCTCAATAGAGTAGCAAATATAAATGCATAGGACACCTTGAAAGTTCATAAGAGTGACTAGATACAAATAGTTTAAAACAAGCAATATCAAGATATGCATCAATCAACTAGTCTTGGGACAATGCACATAGAACTAAGAATGGCCACTATGCTATCAAAGTAGGTGCATAAAGATAGAAGGTGGGGACTCAATATAATGGTGGAAGAAAGGCCTTTGTAAAAGGAAGTAGGGATTCAAGTCTCATAAAGAGCTTCCAAAAATTATGGTACTTATAGCTTTCAGCTCTCATTGCCCCTATCATAAGCATCTTGAAGTGGTTAAGGTTAAAGTGAACAAACTATGGTGTACATGCTTGACGAAGTATAAGTTAGAAATCGCATGTCCCTTGTATACGAGAGTCGCTCCTCATGCTACTCAAGTTTAGTCACCGGTAAGTTCTTGTCATTGTAAGTATATGTGTATCATAGAGAACCGCCAACGGGGTACCCCTTGCCCGATGATATGGAAGAATCCCCATATCAAAATGAAAGGCAAACAGACAACGAGCATCTCAACAATCTTCTTATTTACCATGGGAATATGGTGCTTTTCTCTCTCTTTCCTCTTTTCATAATCTTATTTTTTTCTTTTTTCTCTTTTTTCTCAATATAGGACTCTTTTTTTATAAGAAGAATGCTTCATAGACAGCTCATTATGGTTACGCTGCAGGTTTCCACCATGTTAGCATGGATTAGACCAGCGGCCCAAGCGTTTCTCTAACACATATACATAACTCCATGGACTTACAAGCTCCCCTTCCATTTCACACCGACGACATCCATATACAAAAGAGCATGATATCAACTAGGTGCAAGTACCAAGTGCAATGTTGAAAGCGTTCCCCATGAAAGCATGGTTCTGCTAATTCCCAACAACTAAGTGCAAGCATATACAACATAGAAGACACAATGGTTCAAGTTTATTAAGGCAAGAAAAGTAAAGTGTGCCATCAAGTTCGTGAGAGCTTTAATCACTAGTTTTCACATAACAAGTTTAATTTGGAAGGTAAACGAAAGCATGAATATACTTGGAATAGCATAAGCTAATAGGTAGGTATGGTGGACTCTTTAGAATAACTTGGTTTAGGGAGTTGGATGCATGAGTGGAACTCATACTTGGTTGTGGAGGCTAGAAAAAGACTGGGAGCGACAAACTAAGAGAGCAATAATGGCCATAATCATGTAGAGCGACAAAACATCATTGATCAAAGCATAAAGTGATACTACAAGTTGAAAACTAAAGGATCATAAAGGCTATGGTGACTTTGGATAGTCATAACATGGTGTGAGCATGCGCCAAGTCAACTCAAATAAAGCATCAAAGGAGAATGCCACTATACTATGCTTTAATATGCTAAAACAACGCATGATTCATCCAAGGCACATTAAACAATCTCAATTGTTTATAACAAGTCATGCTACAACAAAGAATACTAAGCATAAAGCTAAAACAATATCAAGCATGGCATGACAAAGCATAGGCCACAGTCAAAAACGAGCTCTTTTTACCACAAAAGCATGAACTTTCCTACTCTTTTCCAAACCAAACCAAACTATTTGCAAACCAAAGTATGAAAGAGGGGGTACAACCAATTTATTCAGCAAACTAAGCAAATAAAGCAAACAAAAAACCAAGACGAAAACGAAAACAAAAAAGAAGACGCTCCAAGAACAACACAACTGTGCACGAAACAATAAAAATGAAGCGTTTGGAAGAAACCTGGGATTTTTATTGATGAAGAAGGGGATGCCTTGGGCATCCCCAAGCTTTGACGCTTGTACTTCTTGGATATTTCTTGGGGTGACACGCGTGGCATCCCCAAGCTTGAGCTTTAGTCCATCCTTCATCTCATTACTCATTCCTTCCATACACCTAAAAAATTTCCTTCATACAAAACTTCACACAATCTTTATTAGCAACATTAGTGCACTCAAGATAAATAAGTCTTAAGGTTCAGTTCTAACACCAAATAAACTTCCATTAGAACACTAGCTACTGTATCACTTCCCTCAAAAATCTCAATTCCCCTAAAGAACTCAAAAAGGAACCAACAAGAAGCAAATGCAGAAAATGGCAGAAATCTGTCAAAACAGACCAGCAGGTAAAGACGAATTTATTCGAATATCTTATGTTACTCAAATCAAAAAGTGTTGAACTAACAAAAGTTAGATAACAACCTAGGGCAGAAGCACAAAAATTTACGCCTCAAAAAGACGTTTAGAGATTTTACAAGATTTTTTACGGTGAAGCACAGAAATCTGTTTCGGGACAACAACTTTCCCAATCATTACTTCTCTCTCATTAGAGGTTACTCTTGGCACAAAAAGCAAATAAAAAGGATAAGGAGAGGTTATTACAGAGGTAATAACTTCCAAGACTCATCTAAAACTTTTGGATTATCTCCCAATAAGTACTTTTCTTTAACGCCTTTAAGTTAGGCATAAGAAGCAAAGAAAAAGAATCAAGTGTTATCAAATGAAGAAGCATTAAGATCAATACCAGAAATATTTTCAACAAGGCAAGGTATATCATCCAAATAAGTTATAGAGAATCCTCTCTCAATTCTCTTAGGTTCACTATTCTCATCAAAAGGGTTTGCAGGAACAATCCAATCAAGATTCTTTTCTATGGCATCATGTATTGCTACTAGTTTAAAGGGTATTGGTATCTTAGGTTCCTCCCCATTAGGTTCGGTTTGGTTCATCTTCTCTCGTGTACCAACAACATCTACACATGAGCCTAGCATATTGAAATGTTCAAAGACTTTTCTAGCTTCCTTGGCAATATCATATAACTCCTTCAACAAAGTTTCTAGAATAAAATCCCTCTTTTCAGAGTCCTCAATTTCTTTAAGTTTAAGAAAGATTACTTGCATTAAGGGGTTGAGGTTAACAAACCTAGCTTCTAACATGTGAATTAAAGAAGCTGCAGCAATCTCATAGTTTGGAGCAAGTTCTACAAGAGATCTATCCTCAGTATCCTCATGTTTACTAACATGATTAAAGAATTCTTCAATGTTTCCCAATTATAGAACCACTACCAATTGAAAGGTCTTTCAGGGTGAATTTAGGGATCAACATGGTGAGCTAAGGAAGAGGTGACAACTAAAGGAGACTTAATTTTTTTGTGTTTTTGAATAAGGAAACAAGCAAACAAAGCAAAAAGAAACTAAGCAAAACAAAAACAACAAAGTAAAGAGATTGGTTATGAGGGACTCCCCTTGTGAAGATGTCCTTGACTCCCCGGCAACGGCGCCAGAAAAATGCTTGATGGCTCAATGTACGGCGCTAGAAAAGTGCTGGTGCGTGGTTAATGTAGAGCTTGTTGGGAACCCCAAGAGGAAGGTATGATGAGCACAACTGCAAGTTTCCCTCAGTTATGAAACCAAGGTTTAATCGAACCAGTAGGAGCAAGGAAACACCCCAAAGGTGTTGCTAGCTGAGCCTTGGCAGGGCGCACTACCGGTGCTAGTAGCAACGTGGAGACCTGCACAACACAACCACAGAACTTTGTCCCCAACTTGCGATGAGGTTGTCAATCTCACCATATTTTGCGGAAAACAAAGGATTAAACGTATCGAATGGAAAGAAATAAAAGTTTGCTGAAAGTAAACACAAAGCAGTAAACATTTTATAGATTGTATGTAAATAAAAGCACCGGGATCCATAGTTCACTAGAGGTGGCTCTCCTTAAGATAGATAACATGCTGGGTGAACAAATTACAGCGGGGCAATTGACAAACATCGATAAAGCAATACATGCATATACTAATCATCTTGACTCCTTTGAGACTTGATTGGGCATTACAACATTATACATAGACCGCCATCCAACTGCATCTATGACTATCCACCTTCAAGTTATCATCCGAACCCCCTCCAATATTAAGTTGCAAGCAACAGATTATTTCTTTATGAACTGCGTGTAAAGTAAACAATACGATTGTTCTATGAACAAAAGATTGTTGTTTTCTCCCTAGTAGCAACAACACATCTAGTACCTTAGAGATTTATGTCACTTCCCCAGATTACCAGAGGCATGAACCCACTATCGAGCATAAATACTAACTCTTGGAGTTGCTAGCATCTACTTGGCCAAGATAGCTACTAACAACGGAAAGCATGCAAGATCACAAATAACAAAGACATGATAGAATCAATAATCAATCTGAAATAGCATCTCAATATCCATCGGATCCCCACAAACACAACATGTAGAATTACAAATAGATGATATTGATCATGAACGGAGCTCACAAGATCTAAACATGAAAGCACAAAGGAGGAGAACTAGCCATCTAGCTACTACATGGATCCGTAGTCCAAGGATGAACTACTCACGCATCACTCCGGAGGCTTGCATGGTGATGAAGAAGGCCTCCAGGGTGAATTCCCCTCTCCGGCAGGGTGCCGGGAAGAGCTTCAGATCCCTCCCGATCTAGGGACAGAGACGACGGCCGCTACAGACTCTTTCGTGGATTTTTGATCGGGTACTTAGGGTTTTCGTCCCGAGGGCATCTTATAGTCGGAAGGGGAGGCCGAGGGGGTGCCAGGGCTGGCCACACCATCCCCTGGTGCGGCCAGGCTTGGACCGCGCGGCCAGGTGGTGTGGTGGCCCCCTGGCCCTTCTCCGTCTCGTATTCTGGCATCTGATGACTTCCGGAAAAATAGGCACTTTGGCTTTTGTCCCGTCCAATTCCGAGAATATTCATTTTCTGACTTTCGTGGAACCAAAAACAGCAGAAAATAGGCAGCTGGCACTGTGGATCTTGTTAATAGGTTGGTCCAAGAAATCATATGAAAAGTACTCTAAAGTGTGGACAAAACACAAGAAAGTGGATAAAACCAAGCATGAAGCCCCCACCCCTCATGTATCCCTTAGGGCATAGATGATAGACTAAAGACAACCTCCTTTATGAAATATCTAGTTTTGCCTCATCCCCTTCTACCAAAGGGGATCGACTATTGTCACCACTTCGTTGGAGTTTGCATCGCGCCTCCCTCGTTGTACCAGGCCTTGGCATCGGTGTCCCTTTGCCAAGACGTCAAGACCGTCTCCAAGGTGTTCTTCCCTCTCTGCTTGGGATCGAGGGAGCACGTTCACCGATCTTTCCTTGAGAGGATTCTATCGGACCGGTGGCACCGGTGAGAGCAATCGGCCTTGTATCATGTGAGTTTTGCGTGTGTTCATCGTGTTCTTCGCAAGGTGTGCGTCCGCTTCCGCTACCTTCTCCCTCTCCCCTCGCTTTTCCATCGATTTGACCACGAGATCCGTGAAGGTCGGGCCACCCACAGGGTTACCCCTTAACAATGCACCACCCCAATATGTATAGTGAAATAGGGGTAAGCATGCATGTAAATTTAATTGTGCTTTACTATGCAGCAAGAAGAGATTTTCTATACCCAAATGTTGAAGTGAGAATATGAAAGTTTACCAGCTGATATAATAAGAGAATTTTTGCATCCATGAAAACTAAGAACTGATCTTATAAAAGATGCATAAAACGAGTTTACCTACTGACGTGATATTTTCTAGATCTTGTTCTTAGTCCACCGGTTGGACAAGATGTTTATGATTAATTTGAATCCATTGAAGCATGCCTACAACTTTTTGTTCAAAACAAGAAACACACCATGTGGTCACATATACACCAACACAATTGACCACCTACATGTATTCAAAAATAAACAACACATTGTTATTATGAAACATGACGTTGGTTCCTAACATCACCTACACCCTTGGCAAAATAGTCTGCATTGACATAAGAAGGTCCTAAGAAAGAAGGGAGGCATACCTTCGTAGCTGGATAGTGATTCGAGTTTCTGGCTCAACTACATCTTTTCTGAAACATGGCGATTGAAATGGTGGAAAGAATTAGAAGATTATATTGCTATGGTGGCACGATCGTAAAAAGAGTTAGAAGATTATATTGCTGATATGCTGCTGCTCAATATCATTCATAGTCGTCCAAGTGTTCCCTGTGCAAGCCTACCTAAAACATCTGTACAACATGATCTTGTTACAGGGATGTAATCTCACCTATTTGTGCATGCGGGTGGTCACTTGCTTTATACGTAAAACCCATGAAAACAAAAGTGTAATCTCACCTAACACTGCAAATTAGCTGTGTTTTCACCGTCTATATTTTCAATGTTCAGTTTCATATGCCGAAATGAGTTTATATTGTTTTTTCAAACATAGTTTGGGATGTTGCATCACAAAGCAGTTATTCAGATGGACCAAGGGATATGCTAATGTTTCTATTACATGTAGACAAGTCCAAAGAAACATTGATTCTAGAGCCTACCAATGGTGTTAAAAACTTGATAAACTAGGGAACAAATATGTAACCTATAAGAATCAGAAACACAACTTTTGATTCGTACATATGTGTACGGTGACAGCAAAAAGATGCTACATAATTATAAGATATGCTCGTAGTAGAAAGAAACAACACATGTAGCATGTTCTTATCTAGTAGTCAGTGTATTATTTATTTTACATTCACATACACTTACAGGTTAATATTAGGTTATCAAAGGATCTAATGCTAAAATAAGCAAAGGTTTGCCATACCATATTCTTAGAATTTATGATGGATGTATCACAGGAGCTGCGCTATTAGTTGCTCATTTAGGATCAAGTGCTAGTTAGAAGTAAACTTGCCATACGTTGCTAGAAAATATTTTAGCTAAATTGGATCCAAGCTAGAACAAATAGAGTTTTCCCCCTAAAATCACGTGTACTATGTCTTCAAAGTAGATTTTTTCATGATCTAGTTTGCTCTGAATTGCCTACCACTATATCATGTACGCTAATTTTACAAACTTCGATCATATATTCTCACACTAAAGCTTGTAGTATATAAGATGCAGGTAACAAGCAACATCAAAGACTTGTTTTTTCTAAAATATTTTACCTTCCTTACATCACCAATGACTGTTTTTCTTTAGGAAGCGTCTACAGCTTCACAACAGAAGGACCTAGAAATAAAAAAACCAGGAACCTGAAAACATAGAATAGGAGAGAACTCGTTTGTAAGCAGTAGGCAAATTA
Source organism: Avena eriantha (assembly GCA_910589775.1). NCBI lineage: Eukaryota > Viridiplantae > Streptophyta > Magnoliopsida > Poales > Poaceae > Avena > Avena eriantha. The sequence continues at coordinate 5,511,804 of OU342741.1, read as the reverse complement.
GACCAATTTCATATTGCGAGGTAACCACCATGATCTGCACTACGACCTCCACGGTCGGACTTGCTAACCTGACAAGAACAATTGGCTTGGTCTCTGAATCCTCTAAAGAAAACACTCAAACGGTCAGGATGTTGCCAAAGGAAATCATCAAAAGGAGAAACATTGCTTGATAGAAGGAGTCCACAGTTAAGCCTCGAGAAATCACCTTGCTCGACCTTGAACTCGTGCTCAACGGCGTGGGCGGACCGGAGGATGACGCCCGTCGGCTTCCGCAGCACGAGGACTCGAGGCGGGGTGGTTGTTCTGCCATGGCTAACCTGCCTGAACGCAAGCGACGACGATGGACTTGAAGGAGGTAAACGAACTCCCCGATCTGCTGAACGTCGGTTGCCGTTTGATTGATTGGTTGCCATTGCATGCGCTAACCACGGCGCGACGAGGGACAGGGGATCTGGCGTGGCTAGTTCTCGCCGCGCGACGACGAGGGTCGGTGGTGTAGATCAACGAGGATTGGGGTCGGCGGCGCAGTAGGCTAGGCAGGCGGCATATGAGTGAAGGCTATGGTCGTGGATTGTGGAGAGGTTTTCTTTTCCTCTCGTTCGTGGGGATGGAAACCAGGTTTTCTACCGGTCTTTTTTCGTGTGGGAGGGAGAAAGCCGATTGTGGAGACTCGGCCATCCGGTTTTTCAGCGCTACCGTCGATTTTTTCCGTGCGGAGGGAGAAAGCCGACATACCAACAATCTCGTCGTCTTGCCCTTTAATAAGTAGTAGAGATATGTACATGCTGCTTCTAGATGGCTGCCCAAAGTGGCCCATGTGCCATGCGGTTGAGTATAATATTTCAGCTTCTTGGCAAATCTATATCCTAACAGCAGTTTTAGCAGTAGATTAACTTCTGTTTTAGACCCTGTTAAATTCAGTACATCTATTAAGTACTGTATTTCTGTTGAGTACATTGTATTTCAGAATATATGTCGGATGTAATATATTTCCATGTTTTTCGACATGTTGAGATAATTACATATTTACAATTAAGATTTATAATTTCTTGTAAATAAAAATCGATTCATCTTAATTGAGCCACTTTTGATTCAATATGAGTAAGATTTGATATGCAAAATTCAAAGGGATTTCTTCAAATTGATGTTTTGGGATCAAGGGTAGTGCATGGATCTACTGCATTGCAGATTATATCCGCTACCATGATTACTTAACAAGTGATCTCCCATATATTTTATTAAGTTATGACATAAGGTACGAGAAACATGAGTATCTACTAATTTCATCGGATTATACTCTCTAGTGCTGAGAGATGGACCCCGAAATTCCTTTTAGGGGAGTATCTACAATGTGTGTGCTTAGCAATTTGAAGTTCACACTAATGGTTTCAAGCTAAAATTTTGAAACTAACATTAATTTTTCATCTTTTATTACAACAAAACCATGATGATTTTTGATTTACAATCTTTCGTTTACCCATGATGGTAATCGATGGCCGAAAAAGAGAGTTCGATTCACTTGACCTCAATGGCCACAACTACCCTACATAGGCCATGGACATCAAGATTGATCTTGTGTCCCATGGATTAGGTGTGCAATCCAGAATCCGAAGGACTCCCTTCCGATTGGAGTCATGTTGTTCAGAGATGAGCAGAAATGTTCACCCAGATCGTAAGTCTAAGTATTTGGAGGATGAATCCCCATTTACTTTGTTTCACACCCTCAAGCTATGAAACTCGGACTGTGGGAAATGCATCGCAAAGAAAATGTTTGTCAAAACTAAGCTTAGCGACAAATATGGATGCTACATGCATCCCAATAACAAGTGCAAGACCCAAAACTTCTGATTGTTCTCTACCAGCAATTCTAGACATGCAAAGCACCTCAAGGGAAAAGGTTTGAATCCAACTTCAACCTCATCCAGATGACACCAATGGAGTTGGTTTGCAAGACGTTCCTATTGGACCTAGCAACGCCACAACACTTTAGAAGTCATAGGATCCCTAGGATAACGAAGAACATGATAGTTAAGTATGCCTTAATCGGCGTGTTTGGAGACTTTAAATTGTCCCGCTATCTCCTTAGTGCGTGATTTATTCATGTCCATCAGTGTTGTTGTAATAGAGCATATATACTGTATCAACTATGATATAAATAAGATTATATGTGCTCTATATATCTGAGAAAGATTTCAATCCTGAAAATTCATCAACTCGATATATAGATTTCTATGGGAAGCAATCCGTTGAATGAGGAACAAGTATTTGAAAAAGTACTCCTTCCATCGTTTGGATTGTACTACATGTGCATCCAACCCGTAGAACATGTTGCATATAAAGCAATTCCATTGGTCACAACTTACTCAAGTTCAAATTCCCTCGCTAGACTTTGTGTGCACTTCATGCACCACTATAGGGAAGCTAATTTTGAGGCTCTCGCATCTCAAAATACAAGTTGAACCACTTCACTTCCTTAAACTCATTCAGGGAGACATTTGTGTTCTTCCAACCATTGTGTGGACCATATATATTAGGTATTTTCATGGCATTAATTGACGCATCTACATGATGGTCACTGATACGTCATAAACGTTGATGACCCACAAGTATAGGGGGTGTATCGCAGTATTTCGATAAGTAAGAGTGTCGAACCCAACGAGGAGCAGAAGGTGCTGGCTAGTGGTATGGATCAGGAATTCTCTACAAATACTTAGCAAACGGATTTTTAGGGGTTTTCGATAAAGCAAGTAAACAAAGTACGAGTAAATAAAAGATAGTAGGAATAAATGCAACAAGTGGCCCAATCCTTTATGCAGCAAAGGACAAGCCGGTTGTATTTCTATAGATGACCAAACGTTCTCGAGGACACATGGGAAGACTGTCAAGTGCTTTCGCTTCATATAGTCAATTAATCTTCTTTAGCTTGCTAAGTGTTGTGTGGGTGAACCTGTGCTAATGTACCGCCCCATCCAAGACTAATACATACTTGTGATTATACCCCTTGCAAACATCCGTAAGTACAAGAAAGTAATTAAGGTAAAACCTAACCACAACTTTAAACTCTAAGACCCTTACGTCCCTTGTGCAATGGTTTCCTAACGGGGGTTCAGGTTTCTGTCACTCCGGCAACCCCTACGATTAGTAGCCAAATACACAATGCATTCCCCTAGGCCCATATAGGTGAAGTGTCATGTAGTCGACGTTCACATGACACCACTAGAAGAAGTACACCACAACTTAAATAGCAATCTATTGAATCTTTCTCAACGCAACTCCACTACTAACAACAAGACTTCTCCCATGTCCTCAAGAACAAAACGAACTACTCACAAGACATCATATGGATCATGATCAGAGATGGAATAATGATGTATAACAATCTGAACATAAACAATAATTCAATGGTTCACTCAATAGCATCAACTACAAAGAGTAATCAACACCGGGAAAGTTTCCCCTATGGACTAATGCAAGATTCAACCAATTGTTACAGCAATATGGAGATGGTGATGAGGGTGCTGATGGTGATGATGGTGGTGATGGTGGTGATGATGATGATCCCGATGAAGTCCAGCTTGATGGTGGTGTTGATGGCGACGATCTTCCCTCTTCGGGAAGGAATTCCCTTGACAAAAATCTGTCTGCCGGAGAGATCTTTCTCTCTCGGTGTTTTCCGCCCCGCAGAGGCGGTAGAATCTTTCTGTGGTTGCTCCCCGAGTCTTAGGGTTTCGTGGGGATGATATACGCCAGAGGGGAGAAGCTGGAGTGGGCCAGGGCAGCCACACCACCTCCAGGCGCGGCCTAGGCCTACCCGCGCCATGGGGTGGTGTGGGCCCCCTGTGGCCCACCTCCACTCCATCTTCTGGCATCCTTAGTCTTCTGGAAAAATAGGATTTTCCGTATATTTTCCCGAATTTTCTGATCTTCGCGAATTTTGCCTCCAAACAGCACCTTTTCCATTAGAATCCTGACTGCAGCGGTCCATGCTCCAAAAGTCATCAATCATGCAAAAATAGATGAAATAACATAAGTATCACCTCTCAATACGAAATATATGAATGAATAATAGTGAATTAAGACATAGAATAGTGATGCAAAATGGACATATCAACTCCCCCCAAGCTTAGACTTCACTTGTCCCCAAGCGAAACTGAGCTCAATAAACATGGCCTCAGGTTTATGGAGTGAAGAGTCGATAAAAGAATATGGACAAGAAGCATCACATCCATCAAATACATAGATCATAATAGAGGACAACTCACTATTATATAACTCAACTTGCAATGAGTAAAGGAAACACAATAAAGATACAAAGAGTAAATCATAATTGGTAATGGCAAACTTAGCTCTTGGTCGAAGAATAGTTGATAATTTGCTGGAGTTCACAAATAGCTGGTTTTCAAAGAAAGTTTTCAAAGTAGTAAACTTCAAGATAAGAGCAATGTGCAAAACAAGGAACATAAGAAACATGATTGAATAAATCATCATATGAATGAATGAAACACATCAACTCAAAATACTTGTTGAGATAGAAGGAAGTAGGTTTACTGACTCAACTACAAAGTAAAAGAAAGGCCCTTCGTAGAGGGAAATAGGGATTGCAAGTCTGATACATTGCAAATGTATCTATAATTTTTGATGTTCCATGCTTGGTTTTATCTACTTTCTTATGTTTTGTTCCAACTTTGGAGTACTTTTCATATGATTTCTTGGACTAACCTATTAACAAGAGCCACAGTGCCAGTTGCCTGTTTTCTGCTGTTTTTGGTTCCAGGAAAGTCAGAAAATCAATATTCTCGGAATTGGACGGGACAAAAGCCAAAGTTCCTATTTTACCAGAAGACTCACGGAGCCAGAAGTAGAGACGGAGGAGGGCCAGGTCCTGGCCACACCATATGGTGGCGCGGGCTAGCCCTGGCCGCGCCACCAGGTGGTGTGGGCCCCCTGGCACTCCACCGACCTTGCCTCTTCGCCTATAAGAAGCCTCCTGATACCAAAACCCTAAATAGTCAAGCCTCCAACCACGAAAAGTTCCGCAGCGCCGCCACCACCGAAAAGGAGATTCGGGGGACAGAAAGTCTCTGTTCCGGCACCCTGCCGGGACGGGGAAATGCCCCCGGAGCCATCTCCATCGATCTCCACCGCCATCTCCATTGCTGATTCCCATGATGAGGAGGGAGTAGTTCTCTCTCGAGGCTAAGGGTTCTACCAGTAGCTATGTGTTCATCTCTCTCTCTCTGAGCTTTGTACTCAAGTAGATCTACCTTGCTACTCAAGTGCTTTATTAGATCTATGCTCTCCCCATGTGTGTGAAAGTGACAGCGTGCTCACCATGGTGGCACTTAGGCTAGAGATTACAAATACTTGTTATGAGTTATATTTGGAGTTGGATGTCTCTATGAAATTTTGGTGTTTGTTGGACTCATCTAGTACTCAAGGTGACAATGTGGGGTTTTCTAGATGGGAAAGACTTACTTTGAGGTGTGCTGTTATAGCCCTACCATCGATTAGAGTGTCCAACCGGAGAGTAGTCAAGAGTAGTATCATCAGGAGAAGATATTTATATGAGAGAGTGTTCACTAGTGAAGTATGATCCCTAGGCCTTGTTTCTAAGCATTGATACACCGTTTGCAACTAGATCTATTACATGTTTGCTTGCTTCTATCTTTATTTCAGTTTGCCTTTAGTCTTTTCCACGCCATCAAGTTATCTTCTATCACCGTTATCTTATATCCATACCACTTGTATTTCACTATCTCTTCGCCGAACTAGTACACCTATACACCTGACAAGTGTATTGGGTGTGTTGGGGACACAAGAGACTTCTTGTATCTTGATTGCAGGGTTGCTTGAGAGGGAATACCTTTGACCACTTACTCCCTGACTTCGATAAACCTTGGGTGATCCACTTAAGGGAAAACTTGCTGCTGTTCTACAAACCTCTGCACTTGGAGGCCCAACAACCGTCTACAAGAATAGAAGTGCGTAGACATCAAGCTATTTTCTAGCGCCGTTGCCGGGGAGGTAAGGTAAAAGGTACTCACATACTCCGGTGTGAGTGCTCGAAGTTATTTCCTTTAGATTCTGCAATTTTGTCTTTTTGTTTCTTGTTTTCACTAGTTAGGCTTAATGGAAAACAACAAAAAAATTAGAGAGCTTTATAGTATTTATCTTGAGTTAGGACATGAAGTGTTTGAAGAGAAAATAAAAAAACCTATGGAACTTTATTTGCATGCTAATAGCAATGTTATTAGTATGAATTCTTTGAACACCATTATTGCCAATGCTATGGAAATTCTAAGCTTGGGGAAGCTAGTTTTGATGAGAATGATATTTTTAGTCCCCCAAGCATGGAGGAGAAAATTTTCTTTGATGATACTATACCTCCGATATATGATGATTGCAATGATGATTATGATTTTTTCAGTCCACCTACTATTGAGGAGGAAATTAATTATGATTACAATATGCCTCCTATATTTGATGAGTATGGTGATGAGAATAATAATGATAGCTATTTTGTTGAATTTGCTCCCATTATGATTAATAAGATTGACTATGTTTATGTGGAGAGTATTAATTCTTTTATGCATGTGGCTCATGATAAGAATGTTTTATGTGATAGTTATATTGTTACTTTTATTCATGATGCTACTGAAAGTTATTATGAGAGAGGTAAACATGGTTTTATGTACCTTAACAACATTAAGTTTCCCCTCTTTATGTTGAAAGTCTTGAAGTTGCACTTGTTTTGCTTTTCTATGCTTGTTTCTTTGTGCTTTCATGACTTGTTTCTTTACAAGATTCCTATGCATAGGAAGTGGGTTAGACTTAAATGTGCTTTGAATTTGCTTCTTGATGCTCTCTTTTACTTCAATTCATATTTCCTATGTGAGCATCTTCTCAAAATATCATGCCTAACTTAAAGGCGTTAAAGAAAAGTACTTATTGGGAGATAACCCAAAAGTTTTAGATGAGTCTTGGAAGTTATTACCTCTGTAATAACCACTCCTTATCCTTTTTATTTGCTTTTTGTGCCAAGAGTAACCTCTAATGAGAGTGAAGTAATGATTGGGAAAGTTGCTGTCCTGAAACAGATTTTTGTGCTTCACCGTAAAAATTCATGAGAGAGCTTTGTATGTTGGATTGAGCTGTAATTTTTTTTGCTTCTGCCCCAGGTTGTTATCTAACTTTCGTTACTTCAACACTATTTTATTTGAGCAACAGAAGGTCTTAGAAAAAATTCGTCTTTACCTGCTGGTCTGTTTTGACAGATTTCTGCCATTTTCTGCATTTGCTTCTTGTTGGTTCCTTCTTGAGTTCTTTTGGGGAATTGAGCTTTTTGAGGGAAGTGCTACAATAGCTAGTGTTCTAATGGAAGTTTATTTGGTGTTAGACCTAAACCTTGAGACTTATTTATCTTGAGTGCACTAATGTTGCTAATAAAGATTGTGTGAAGTTTTGTATGAAGGAAAAATTTCAGGTGTATGGAAGGAATGAGTAATGAGATGAAGGATGGACTAAAGCTCAAGCCTGGGGATGCCACGCGTGTCACCCCAAGAAATATCCAAGAAGTACAAGCGTCAAAGCTTGGGGATGCCCAAGGCATCCCCTTCTTCATCAATAAAAATCCCAGGTTTCTTCCAAACGCTTCATTTTTATTGTTTCGTGCACAGTTGTGTTGTTCTTGGAGCGTCTTCTTTTTTGTTTTCGTTTTCGTCTTGGTTTTTTGTTTGCTTGGTTTGCTTAGTTTGCTGAATAAATTGGTTGGACCCCCTCTTTCATACTTTGGTTTGCAAATAGTTTGGTTTGGTTTGGAAAAGAGTAGGAAAGTTCATGCTTTTGTGGTAAAAAGAGTTTATTTTTGACTGTGGCCTATGCTTTGTCATGCCATGCTTGATATTGTTTTGGCTTTATGCTTAGTATTCTTTGTTGTAGCATGACTTGTTATAAACATTTGAGATTGCTTAATGTGCCTTGGATGAATCATGTGTTGTTTTAGCATATTAAAGCATAGTATAGTGGTATTCTCCTTTGATGCTTTATTTGGGTTAACTTGGCACATGACACCATGTTATGACTATCTCAAGTCACCATAGCCTTTATGATCCTTTACTTTTCAACTTGTAGTATCACTTTATGCTTTAATCAATGATGTTTTGTCGCTCTGCATGATTATGGCCATTATTGCTCTCTTAGTTTGCCGCTCCCAGTCTTTTGCTAGCCTCCACAACAAAGTATGAGTTCCACTCATGCATCCAACTCCCTAAACCAATTTATTCCAAAGAGTCCACCATACCTACCTACTAGCTTATGCTATTCCAAGTATATTCATGCTTTTGTTTACCTTCCACTTGTTATGAGAAAACTAGTGATTAAAGCTCTCACGAACTTGATGGCACACTTTACTTTACTTGCCTTTAAGAAATTTGAACCATTGTGTATTCTATGTTGTATATGCTTGCACTTATTTGTTGGGAATTAGCAGAACCATGCTTTCATGGGGAACGCTTTCAACATTGCACTTGGTACTTGTACCTAGTTGATATCATGCTCTTTTGTATATGGATGTCGTCAGTGTGAAATGAAAGGGGAGCTTGGAAGTCCATGGAGTTATGTATATGTGTTAGAGAAACGCCTGGGCCGCTGGTCTAATCCATGCTGACATGGTGGAAACCTGCAGTGTAACCATAATGAGCTGTCTATGAAGCATTCTTCTTATAAAAAGAGTCCTATATTGAGAAAAAAAGAGAAAAAAAGATTATGTAAAGAGGAAAGAGAGAAAAAAGCACCATATTCCCATGGTAAATAAGAAGATTGCTGAGATGCTCGTTGTATGCTTGCCTTGTCATTTTGATATGGGGATTCTTCCGTATCATCGGGAAGGGGTACCCCATTGGTGGTTCTCAATGATACACATGTACTTACAATGACAAGAACTTACCGGTGACTAAACTTGAGTAGCATGAGAAGCGGCCCTCGTATACAAGGGACATGAGATTTCCGACTTATACTTCGTCAAGCATGTACACCATAGTTCACTTTAACCTTAATCACTTCAAGATGCTTATGATAGGGGCAATGAGAGCTAAAAGCTATAAGTACCATAATTTTTGGAAGCTCTTTATGAGACTTGAATCCCTACTTCCTTCTATGAAGGCCTTTCTTCCACCATTATATTGAGTCTCCACCTTCTACCTTTATGCACCTACTTTGAGAGCATAGTGGCCATTCTTAGTTCTATGTGCATTGTCCCAAGACTTTATGATTGATGCATAACTTGATATTGCTTGTTTTAAACTATTGTATCTAGTCACTCTTATGAACTTTGAAGGTGTCCTATGCATTTATATTTGCTACTCTATTGAGGGACAAGCTGAATACCACTATGCTATGTTTTCTTTATGTGAAACAAACAAACGTCTTCCAAAGCATTGTTATTCATGAATCTTTTGTTTGTGCCTTTTCATGTTGCATCATAGTTTCTTTGCTTATTGCTAGAACTTTGTCTTTCATGTTATGATTGAAGTACTATGATCCCAGCTTTGAGTGTTTTGCAAATCCTTTGATCAAGTCTTTGATGGTGCATGTCACCTCAAAAATTATTCTTTCTTTTTATCACTTACCTACTCGAGGACGAGCATGAGTTAAGCTTGGGGATGTTGATACATTGCAAATGTATCTATAATTTTTGATGTTCCATGCTTGGTTTTATCTACTTTCTTATGTTTCGTTCCAACTTTGGAGTACTTTTCATATGATTTCTTGGACTAACCTATTAACAAGAGCCACAGTGCCAGTTGCCTGTTTTCTACTGTTTTTGGTTCCAAGAAAGTCAGAAAATGAATATTCTCGGAATTGGACGGGACAAAAGCCAAACTTCCTATTTTACCGGAAGACTCACGGAGCCAGAAGCAGAGACGGAGGAGGGCCAGGGCCTGGCCACACCATATGGTGGCACGGGCTAGCCCTGGCCGCGCCACCAGGTGGTGTGGGCCCCCTGGCACTCCACCGACCTTGCCTCTTCGCCTATAAGAAGCCTCCCGATACCAAAACCCTAAATCGTCAAGCCTCCAGCCACGAAAAGTTCCGTAGCGCCGCCGCCATTGAAAAGGATATTCGAGGGACAAAAAGTCTCTGTTCCGGCACCCTGCCGGGATGGGGAAGTGCCCCCGGAGCCATCTCCATCGATCTCCACCGCCATCTCCATCATCATTGCTGATTCCCATGATGAGGAGGGAGTAGATCTCTCTCGAGGCTAAGGGTTCTACTGGTAGCTATGTGTTCATCTCTCTCTCTATGCATGATCTTATTGTGATCATGAGCTTTGTAATCATGTAGATCTACCTTGCTACTCAAGTGCTTTATTAGATCTCTGCTCTCCCCATGTGTGTGAAAGTGACAGCGTGCTCACAATGGTGGCACTTAAGCTAGAGATTACAAATACTTGTTATGAGTTATATTTGGAGTTGGATGTCTCTATGAAATTGTGGTGTTTGTTGGACTCATCTAGTACTCAAGGTGACAGTGTGGGGTTTTCTAGATGGGAAAGACTTACTTTGAGGTGTGCTTTTATAGCCCTACCATCGATTAGAGTGTCCAACCGGAGAGTAGTCAAGAGTAGTATCATCAAGAGAAGATATTTATATGAGAGAGTGTTCACTAGTGAAGTATGATCCCTAGGCCTTGTTTCTAAGCATTGATACACCGTTTGCAACTAGATCTATTACATGTTTGCTTGCTTCCATCTTTATTTCAGTTTGCCTTTAGTCTTTTCCATGCCATCAAGTTATCTTCTATCACCGTTATCTTATATCCATACCACTTGTATTTCACTATATCTTCGCCGAACTAGTGCACCTATACACCTGACAAGTGTATTGGGTGTGTTGGGGACACAAGAGACTTCTTGTATCTTGATTGCAGGGTTGCTTGAGAGGGAATACCTTTGACCACTTCCTCCCTGAGTTCGATAAACCTTGGGTGATCCACTTAAGGGAAAACTTGCTACTGTTCTACAAACCTCTGCACTTGGAGGCCCAACAACTGTCTACAAGAATAGAAGTGCGTAGACATCAAAGTCTCATAAAGAGCTCCCAAAAATTATGATACTTACTAGCTTTCAGCTCTCGTTGCCCCTATCATAGGCATCTTTAGATGATTAAGGTTAAAGTGACACAACCAAGAGGATATGCTTGACAAGTTATAAGTTGAAATCTCATGCCCCTTACTTATGAGTACCGATCCTCATGCTACTCAACTTCAGTCACGAGCAAGCTCTTGTCATTGTAAATACATGCGTATCATTGAGAACCGCCAACGGGGTATCCCTTGCACATGACACAGGAGCTATCCCATAATCAAAATGACAAGGCAAGCAGACAGTGAGCATCTCAGTGATCTTTTTATTTGCTATTTGCATAGGTTTTTATTGAGGATGCTTCATAGAATGCTGACTATAGTTATGCTGCAAGTTTGCACCATGATTAGGCATGGCTTAGGCTAGCGGCCCAGGTGTTTCTCTAACACACATATAAACTCCATGATCTTACAAGTTCCACTTTTATTTCACACCGCCGGGATCCATAAGCAAAAGAACATGATATCAACTAGGTACAAAGTACCAAATGAAGTGTTGAAAGCGGTCCCCATGATAGATGGTTCGGCTAACTTCAACTCATAAAGCGCAAGCATATACGCAACAAAGAAGGACCCAATGGTTCAAGTTTATTAAATGCAAGAAAGATAAAGTGTGCCATCACGTTCGTGAGAGCTTTAATCACTAATTTTCACATAACAAGTTTAATTTGGGAGGTAAATAAAACAAGAATTTACTTGGAATAGCAATAATGCTATTAGGTAGGTATGGTGGACACAAATGTCAAAGGTTTTGGTTTAAAGGAGTGGATGCACGAGAAGAATACCCTCTCAGTACAGGTTTTTGGCTAGCAAGGCTGGGTAGCAAGTATAAGAGCTGAAGGAAACAACCAAACATACAAGTGATAAAAACAAACATGTAATCTTCCTTGGAAGCACAAAAGATCTTAACTAGAGAATACTAGACTTATGAGCAAATCAAGAAAGAAAGATGATGAAATTATTTTTCTCTAGAGTACTTCTATCTTTTTCTTTTCAACTCTCAAAAAGGTGTTGCTACTGACCGAGCCAGGTTTGCCAAAACCAACTAAATTAACTCAATGATCCCAAAGTGCTACCAATACTAACAACAAGATCAATCATATAACCACGAATTGACAACTAATATAAGCTATGCAAAAGAGTGAATGATAGAACTTCTCATTAATATTCCATAACGGAAACTCACACCAAGGTATACATATCTAACGAGAGAGGGGACACTTCCATAATGCAAACCATACTGCATAATAACTCCTCTATTCATGATATGACTCTACTAATAAGGTAAAAAGATAGAAGATAGTGATATGATACTGCGGCACTCTCCCAAGCTTGGAACAAACCAAGGGGATGCCAAACCTGATGACGAATTACTCCTTAGGTGGTGGTGGTATCTTCTCGATGAGCTCTCTGATCAGTTTCCCCAAGTCCTCAATCTCGAAGGTGAGAGTACGAATCAACTCCGAGTTGTGCTCAATACGGCTTATAATCATTTCAGTTTGTGGATCCCAGCTCTTGTAATTCTTTTTCCATTCTTCCCTCTTGGAGTCTTCTTTTCCTGCATAGCTAGAACGAGGCAAATCCCAATTGGAGGGTAATTTCCCCTTGGGCATATTCTGGTATTGATGCTCATGGATAAGGGTATGGAAAGGATTCTTGGTGCGTGGAGGAAGTGACCAGGGATCTGAACAGTGATGAGGAGGCTTCCCTCCAATGGCTAGATTTGACACCACTCCAATGCTTGCAATGGTGGTGACGGTATGCGGATGTTGGCCTTGCACCTCTTCACCTTCACTCTTGATCTCCTTCTCCTTCTTGGGGTCTTGGAGGTCTTCCTCCATAGGTTCCTTCCCTTTATCCTTGGCGGACACCATTGTGCTTCTAAACCTTCAAAGAGTGTGTCCTGGCAGAAACAGATTGGAACAAAAACACGACGAAAACACGATATACGAACCTCGGGGGATCCGGGGGTTATATATTACGAAGTTTCATATCAAAAGGAAGGTACTGGGAGAAAACGAGTCGGAGGCGGAGTCTGGGGTGGACTCACCACCTGGTGGTGTGGCCAGGGGAAGGCCCGCGCCACAGGGTGGTGTGAGCCACCCTAGCTCCGTTTCTGTCCCTTTTTCGCTTCGTAGCTTTCCTTATTAACTGAAAACTGCAAAAATATAGTTGGATTGTATTTTCGCGTAACTTTTCTTACCAGAACTGTTACCTAGTTGGAAACGGACTCTGCAGGTCTCTGAATTTGGTATCTAGTAGATTCTTCCGGAGTCATCACTTGAATAACATCAATATCTTCATCTTCATACTCTTATTATTGGAGTCATAAAACCTTTCTCTTCCTTATTACACCATTATCTCCACTTCCTGGAAATTTCTTTCACACAAAACTTCACACAGTTCTTATTAGCAACATTAGTATAAGTGAAGTGATAAAACCTTTTGAGTCCAACTTCAACTGAAAACCATCAAAACATAAGCTACTGTAGCAACTCCTTCTGAAAACCCAAAAAAAAAATTCAAAAAGGAAATTGAATAAAGAAGCAAATGCAAGATTGGCAAAATCTGTCAAAACAGACCAGCAGGTAAAGATCAATTTTTTCGAAAATCTTCTGTTACTCAAATCAAAAAGTGCAAAACTAACGAAAGTTAAATAACAACCTGGGGCAGAAGCGCAAAAAATTACAGATCAATCCGACATACAGAGTCTGTCACGAATTTTTACGGCGAAGCACAAAAATCTGTTTCGGGACAGCAACTTCCCCAAATATTACTTCTCTCTCATTAGAGGTTGATGTGACACAAAAACCAAAAAAAACGGATAAGGAGCGGTTATTACCGAAGTAATAACTTCCAAGACTCAAAGAAACAAAAACAAACTAAAAGCAAAAACAAATTGGGTTGTCTCCCATAAAGCTCTTTCTTTATAGCCATTGGGCATGATAATTTTGAGGAAGCTCTCATAGAGGTATGGATTGAAGTGAAAGAGAGCAATAAGAAGCAAAAACACACACACATTTAAGTCTAACCCACTTACTATGCAAGGGGATTTTGTAAACAAACAAGTTATTGAAACCAAAGGCAACTTGCATAAGAAGGCAAAAGAAGTGCAACATAAAAACTTTCAGCATAAAACGAGGAAACTTGATATTATTGAGATGCATAAGAACACTTTTCCCTCTCTCATAGTAACTTTCAGTATCATGCATAAACTAACAATATAGCTATCACAAGGACTATCATAGCAATGATCACTTATTCTAACAGAAAACACAGGAATACTAGCTCTCATAACACTACTTTGTGAAACAATATTAGAGGTATCCTTACAAAGGATAGTATGTCCCTCTTTTTCATATTTAGCAACAAAGTCTTTCACATTTGCTACAATAGGTTCATCAACCTTTTGTTTATCAGGTTCAGCAGCTTTACTTGTACTTTCACTAACCATACTAGCTATCATAGAATGCTCCTTTACCTTAACTGGGAAAGGCATTTTCTCAATATAAGGTTTAGGTAAGACATGATTAGTAGTATAAACTTCAGTATTTCTTGCAGGAACACTCTTAGCAACATCTTTATAAGGTTCATGATACTTATTCCACTTCTTTTTAGGCACTTCAATGTAGGAAGCAAAAGCCTTAAAATAAGAAGCAATAGCTTGAGAGTCTAGACCATAAGCATTTTTAATATTTTGAAAGTCATCAGTTCCCATAAAAGACTCAATGCATTCATAATCATAATTTATACCTGACTTTCTACCTTTGTCATTCTCCCAAGCTTCAACATTGTCTTGAATACGGTCAAGAAGATCCCATTTAGCTTCTTCTTCCATGCGAGTGAATGATCCAGCACAAGAAGCATCCAATAAATCTTTATCATGTAGAGGGAGCCTTGCATAAAAGTTATTGATAATAATATTGTTGGGGAGCTCATGAATGGGACATTTGAGCATTAATAACTTCAATCTCCCCCAAGCTTGAGTTGTACTCTCTCCATCAAGAGGCCAAAAATTGTATATTTGATTCCGATCTTTATGAATCTCACTAGGAGGATAAAACTTTGAATAAAAGAGAGGCACTATTTCCTCCCATTCCAGAGCTTGACCATTCTTCAGCAGCTTATACCATTCCTCAGCTCTTCCTTTCAGTGATAATGAGAATAACTTCTTCTTAACTTGATCTGTAGTAATACCTGCACACTTGAACAACCCGCATAATTCGTGTATAAAGAGTAAATGATCACCGGGGTGGACAGTTCCATCCCCAACATAGTAGTTATCCCTAACACGATCAATAATTCTTGTAGGTACTTTGAAAACATCATTCTCAGCAGGTGGTGTCTTATCTACTACCTTAGCAGTGGTAGTAGCATTACCAAATAAGAAACTCAGCGAATTATCCATAACAAAAATAAAGCAACTAGCAGAAGTAAACAATACTCACAGTAGAAGTTTCCTTTACCAGTTCCACTATCCAATAGCGCTTCACTCCCCGGCAACGGCGCCAGAAAATAGTCTTGATGACCCACAAGTATAGGGGGTGTATCGCAGTATTTTCGATAAGTAAGAGTGTCAAACCCAACGAGGAGCAGAAGGTGCTGGCTAGTGGTATGGATCAGGAATTCTCTGCAAATACTTAGCAAATGGATTTTTAGGGGTTTTCGATAAAGCAAGTAAACAAAGTACGAGTAAATAAAAGACAATAGGAATAAATGTAGCAAGTGGCCCAATCCTTTATGCAGCAAAGGACAAGCGGTTGTATTTCTATAGATGACCAAACGTTCTCGAGGACACATGGGAAGACTGTCAAGTGCTTTCGCTTCATATAGTCCATTAATCTTCTTTAGCTTGCTAAGTGTTGTGTGGGTGAACCTGTGCTAATGTACCGCCCCATCCAAGACTAATACATACTTGTGATTATACCCCTTGCAAACATTTGTAAGTACAAGAAAGTAATTAAGGTAAAACCTAACCACAACTTTAAACTCTAAGACCCTTACGTCCCTTGTGCAATGGTTTCCTAACGGGGGTTCAGGTTTCTGTCACTCCGGCAACCCCTACGATTAGTAGCCAAATACACAATGCATTCCCCTAGGCCCATATAGGTGAAGTGTCATGTAGTCGACATTCACATGACACCACTAGAAGAAGTACACCACAACTTAAATAACAATCTATTGAATCTTTCTCAACGCAACTCCACTACTAACAACAAGACTTCTCCCATGTTCTCAAGAACAAAACGAACTACTCACAAGACATGATATGGATCATGATCAGAGATGGAATAATGATGTATAACAATCTGAACATAAACAATAATTCAATGGTTCACTCAATTGCATCAACTACAAAGAGTAATCAACACCGGGAAAGTTTCCCCTATGGACTAGTGCAAGATTCAACCAATTGTTACAGCAATATGGAGATGGTGATGAGGGTGCTGATGGTGATGATGGTGGTGATGATGATCCCGATGAAGTCCAGCTTGATGGTGGTGTTGATGGCAACGATCTTCCCTCTCCAGGAAGGAATTCCCCCGGCAGAAATCTGTTTGCCGGAGAGATATTTCTCTCTCGGTGTTTTCTGCCCCGCAGAGGTGGCGGAATCTTTCTGTGGTCGCTCCCCGAGTCTTAGGGTTTCGTGGGGATGATATACGCCAGAGGGGAGAAGCTGGAGTGGGCCAGGGCGGCCACACCACCTCCAGGCGTGGCCTAGGCCTGCCCGCGCCATGGGGTGGTGTGGCCCCCCTGTGGCCCACCTCCGCTCCATCTTCTGGCATCCTTAGTCTTCTGGAAAAATAGGATTTTCGGTATATTTTCCCGGATTTTCTGATCTTCGCGAATTTTGCCTCCAACCAACACCTTTTCCATCAGAATCCTGACTGCAGCGGTCCATGCTCCAAAAGTCATCAATCATGCAAAAATAGATGAAATAACATAAGTATCACCTCTCAATACGAAATATATCAATGAATAATAGTGAATTAAGAGATAGAATAGTGATGCAAAATGGACGTATCAAACGTATCTATAATTTTTGATTCTCCATGCTTGTTTTATATCAACTTTCTTATCTTTTGTTTACACTTTGAGGTATTTTTATACATTTTCTAGAACTAACCTATTAACAAGATGCCACAGTGCCAGTTGCCCGTTTTTGCTGTTTTTGGTTTCAGAAAAGCTAGTAAAGAAATATTCACGGAATTGGATGAAACGAAAGCCAAACCTCCTATTTTTTCCGACACGAAGACGGAGTCCAAAGCAGAGACAGAGGAGGGCCAGGGGCTGGCCCCACCAGGTGGTGGCACGGGTCCCCCCTAGCCGTGCCACTAGGTGGTGTGGGCCTCTGGCCTCCACCGACCTTGTCCCTTCGCCTATATATTCCCCCGAGACGAAAACCCTAACCACAAGATCAGAATTCCACGAAAAGTTCGGTAGCACCGCCGCCACTGAAGAGGAGATTCAGGGGATATAAGTCTCTATCCCGGCACCCTACCGAGACGGGGAAGTGCCCTCGGAGCCATCTCCATCGACTCCATCGCCATCTCCATCACCATTGTTGACTCCCATGATGAGGAGGGAGTAGTTCTCTCTCAAGGCTAAGGGCTCTACCAGTAGCTATGTGTTCATCTCTCTCTATGCGTGATCTTATGAGATCATGAGCTTTGTAATCTATAGATCTATTCTGCTACTCAAGTGCTTTAATTAATCTTTGCTTATCCCCACGTGTGTGAAGTTGACAGTGTGCACACCGTGTGGCACTTTGGCTAAGGTTACAGAAATACTTATCTGGATGTCTCTATGAGATTATGGTGTTTGTTGGAACCATCTAGCGCTCAAGGTAACAGTGAGGGGTTATCTAGATGGGGAATACGAACTTTAAGGTGTGCTATTATAGCCCTGCATCGTCCAACCGGAGAGTAGTTCAGGGTAGCATCATGAAGAGAAGATATTTATACGAGAGTGTCCACTAGTGAA
Organism: Avena eriantha; assembly: GCA_910589775.1. NCBI lineage: Eukaryota > Viridiplantae > Streptophyta > Magnoliopsida > Poales > Poaceae > Avena > Avena eriantha. The sequence goes on along the minus strand of OU342741.1, from coordinate 5,493,681 downwards.
AGTATGATCCCTAGGCCTTGTTTCTAAGCATTGAAACACTGTTTACAATCAGTCCTGTTACATGTTTGCTTGCTGCCACTCTTATTTCAGATTGCAATTATCACTTATAATCATCCATATTACTTGTATTTCACTATCTCTTCGCCGAACTAGTGCACCTCCACACTTGACAAGTGTATTGGGTGTGTTGGGGACACAAGAGACTTCTTGTATCTTGATTGCAGGGTTGCTTGAGAGGGATACCTTTCACCACTTCCTCCCTGAGTTCGATAAACCTTGGGTGATCCACTTAAGGGAAGATACTGTTCTACAAACCTCTGCACTTGGAGGTCCAACACTGTCTACAAGAATAGAAGCGTGCATAGACATCAGTCACACGTGTGTCTTATATCCACAAAAAACCATGCATTTTCCAAAATAACGAGATAAGTTATTAAATTACATGCTCATTATCCGGAGAATCGAATAAAATCAATTTGAATGGACAAAGCTGCTGATTTTTCCTCGCGAGCCTTCAATGATTATTGCATGGCCCTGGGAATTGAAGTTCAACACTCTGTCACATACATCCATACTCAAAATGGTTTAGTTGGATTCATAAAAAAGAGGATCAAACTCATTGCAAGACCTTTGTTAATGAATTGAAATTATCAACTTGACGTTGGAGTCATACAGCTTTACACGCTGCTCAATGACTAACTGCATATCGTAGTACTCCTCCTCTGCAACTGATATGTGGAAATCCTCCGAGCATTTCCCATCTGTGTAAGTTATGCGCTTCACACGTACCGATTGTTGGGTTTGCAGCATAGAAAACAAAAAAATCCCTACGATGGGAACTATTATACGCTAAGATCTATCTATTAGATACAAGCAACGGGTGGATATACATCCATAGAGAACATACCCTCGAAGACAACAAAGCTTTGTTAACGAGATGGAACTCGTGGATGATGTAGTCATACACTTGCCGATCTCAAGATCGTGATGAAGTCCAGCAAGTCCAGCAGGTCTAGCTCCAGCACGTCCATCAGATCCAGCTCCAGCAACTCCAGCACCACCAAGTCCAGCACCGCAAAGCAGCGGTGCATCCATGATCGCACACACGTCCAGTACCCCGACAACCTCCATCCCTCGCTCCAGCAAAGCAGCAGCTCCTTTTTAGATAAAGCCACCAGGAACATGTATCTCGCTAATCCAAGACCATGGGGAATAACTAGAGGGGGAGAGAGATCCTTCACGAGGAGGTGTGCTTTGTGAGGAGGAGAGGGGGGCCTTTTATAGGGAAGAGGGAGCAACCATGGTGGTGCCCCCACCTCTTCCATCATTCATGTGGTGGATGCTCTACTCACATAAATATGCCTCCACTCACACTTCCACTCACATGCATTAAATTTCCACCAAATTTAATGCAAACTCTCATTAAATTTAACTATTTTATTTCTTTTATTCAGAACTTTATTAATTACTTTAATTAACAAACATTCACATAAAACCCCTACAATATTTCAATATCACATGCAGAACCAGTTTCTGCAATTTCACCCGAAAACAATTCCAGTTTCCATTGAAATGATTCCAGCGCTTTCATAAATCTTTATCTGAAACATATTTGCTCCAAATGGTGTCAGTATCTCTTAAGTGTGTCACCCTACGATTCGCGAATAATGCAGACATGATCGAGACCCCACTCCGATCAATAATCATTAGCAGGATCTGGAGATCCGTATTGACTCCCACACATTCAACGATGACTCTTGTGATCATGTGAACCTTTAACATCGTAACTAAATCTCTTTGTATCGCGATATATTACATGTTCGAGATTCGATCATCGGTATCTCAATACGTAGTTTGATCTCGTTGCTAACATGCACTCTTTTCTCGTTCCTGTGATATAACATTCTAGTGATCACATCACTTGCTTGCAAGCTATTTCAATGTGATATCACCGGGAGGGCCTTGAGTATATCTATTCGTCATCGGGATGGACAAATCCCACTCTTGATCCATGAGCCTCTACATAACACCTTTGTAGCACTGAACCCACCTTTATAGTCACCCTTTTACAGTGTGACGTTTGATATTATCAAGATATTCTTCCGGTGTTAGTGATTAACATGATCTCATGGTCTAAGGACTAGGATTACTTCGTATGATGTTTTAGCAATATAAACATAATGACTTTGATCATAATGCTATACTTCGAATGAATGTTCATCACATCATTCCACCAATGTTGTGACCTCGTTATTAACAACATCTAATGTCCATGATCAGGAAACCTTGATCATCTTGTTAATCAACGAGTTTATATAAGAGGTATCACTAGGAACTTTGTATTTTGTTTAGTAAACACACATGTATTAACATTTCCAATTAATACAATTGTAGCATGCAAAATAAACATTTATCATAAACATGGAATAATATAATAACCACTTTATTATTGCCTCTCGGGCATATTCCCTTCAGTCTCCCACTTGCACTAGAGTCAATAATCTAGTTAGTAAACTTGTATATACAACACCTAGGTGTTGAATATACGTGTTTGCTAGTGGTTAACATAATCTCCGGATCTAGCACTTTCAGGTTCGTGTTTATTTGCATGTCTCTGTGTCTCTACGCATCACTCATTCTCTAATGAGATGGCATTGTATAAATTTAGTGATTTGGTGAGACCTTTAGTTCCTTTGGGTTAAAACATGTCGATAGTATTGTCGTACAATATATCTTCGTAGTATTATCCCACTGTGAACCACACCTAGTTTGATAACAAACTACTTGACACAAATGCCCTCCTATGCTGCTACTATGGCAGTCATATACTTAGCATTTTGTTGTAGTGTCTGTCACAATGTCTTAATTTTGGAACTCATCCAAATCCATCATGGAATTTCCTTTCCATAATATTGTGCCACCCATAGTTTAAATTGAGATAAATTTAATTTGTATCTTGTGACAAACTAGTATCAATGTCACATATTACAATGAACTGTAATCAACTATTTGTCACTTATACATGATATATTCTTAGTTCTTCCAAAGCTCATAAGAATATCTTTACTATCGTCCAATGATCATCATATGAATCATTCTGGTATATGCTCATAACATTTAGAGCACTGGACATATCTGGATATGTACATATCACGGTATTATTGATCAAAATATTTATGTGATTTTACTCACCAAGTGTTGAAACACTTGAATCTTGATATAATCCTTTCCATGCAGCAAGAACCTTTCTTGTTGTTTCCATATTGAACCCTTTTCAATATCTCATATATGTACATCTGGCACAACCATATTAGCGCTTCAATCTATCCATATAGACATTGATGCCGAATATTCCGGTTTTGCCCAAGTCTTTCATCAAAATCTAATTTTAGTGAAATTATTAACCCATGTTAATAAAAGATACATCATTTCCAATCAACAATATGTACTCTGCATAATTTATTGGAATTTTTTCTTAGCGCTCCCACTTAATTTCTTGCAAATGCAAGCATCTTCATCGTATCCGATAAAAATAAACTCCTTTAACATTTTCATCACGATGAAGATTCCAACTCTGTTATGCTCACTTCAATCGAAAAGGCTGGAAAAGGGCGTACTCCTGGGAGGTTGCGCCGTGTCGCTGCTGCTGCCTGCACGTGGCAGGCATGGAGTGCCTCACGTGTTGTACCAGCCTTCTCCCGTGCGGCACATGGTGGATGCGGAGAGGGTCGCGGGTCCTTTTTATTTTATTTTTGTAGATTTGAACATGAAAACTATGATATCTTTCAAAGGAGAGTCCAAATCAATATCCATTTTCACAGCCTTGCTAGTCACGTCCAGATCTTCAAAATAAATATGTTTCGACGAACTTTTTTCTCGTACTTCCTTTGATGCGTATGTTGCACTGCCTTTTGGTCTAGTACACGGTGCCTTCGGTTGGAATGCACGACACGGTGTCCAGGCAGTGTACTACACACTGTCCAGGCAGTGCACCGTCCATTCACTGCCTTGTTGTTCTGTGTTGCACTGCCTTAGTTCGCAGTGCACTACGCGGTGTCTAGGCAGTGTACTACGCACTATCCAGGCAGTGCACTGTCGATGCACTGCCTTGTTGTTCTGTGTTGCACTGCCTTAGTTCGCAGTGCACTGCGTGGTGTCCAGGCAGTGTACTATGCACTTTCCAGTCAATGCACCATCCATGCACTGCCTTAGTTCGTAGTGCACTACGCGGTGTCCTGGCAGTGTGCTGCCTTGCACTGCCTTTGGTCGTAGTGCACTACGCGATGTTCAGGCAGTGCACCGTCCATGCACTACCTTGTTGTACAGCGTTGCACTGCCTATGGTCGCAGTGCACTGCGTGATGTTCTTGGAGTGCACGATCCATGCATTGCCTTGTTGTATGATACGTTGCAAACGTATCTATACTTTTTGATGTTCCATGCTTGGTTTTATCTACTTTCTTATGTTTTGTTCCAACTTTGGAGTACTTTTCATACACTTTCTTGGACTAACCTATTAACAAGATGCCATAGTGCCAATTGCCTTTTTCTGCTGTTTTTGGTTCCAGAAAGTCAGAAAATGAATATTCTCGGAATTGGACGGGACAAAAGCCAAAGTTGATATTTTACTAGAAGACTCACGGAGCCAGAAGACGAGACGGAGAGGGGCCACAGGGCGACCACACCATGTGGTGGCGCAGGCTAGCCCTGGCCACCCACCGACCTTGCCTCTTTGCCTATAAGATGCCTCCCGATGTAAAAACCCTAAAAAACCAAGCTCTAGCCACGAAAAGTTCCGCAGCGCCGCCGCCACCAAAGGGGAGATTCAGGGGATAGAAAGTCTCTGTTCTGGCACCCTGCCGGGACGGGGAATTACCCCCGGAGCCATCTCCATCGACTCCACCACCATCTCCATTGCCGTTGCTGATTCCCATGATGAGGAGGGAGTAGTTCTTCCTCGAGGCTAAGGGTTCTACCGGTAGCTATGTGTTCATCTCTCTCTCTATGCATGATCATATTGTGATCATGAGCTTTGTAATCAAGTAGATCTACCTTGCTACTCAAGTGCTTTAATAGATCTCTGCTCTCCCCATGTGTGTGAAAGTGACAGCATGCACACCATGGTGGCACTTAGGCTAGAGATTACAATTACTTGTTATGAGATATATTTGGAGTTGGATGTCTCTATGAAATTGTGGTGTTTGTTGGAACCATCTAGAGCTCAAGGTGACAGTGTGGGTTTATCTAGACGGGGAAAGCGAACTTTTAGGAGTGCTGTTATAGCCCTACCATGGATTAGAGTGACCAACCGGAGAGTAATTTAGAGTAGTATCATAAAGAGGAGATATTTATATGATAGTGTTCACTAGTGAAAGTATGATCCCTAGGCCTTGTTTCTAAGCATTAAAACACCGTTTGCAACTAGATCTGTTACATGTTTACTTGCTTTCATCTTTATTTCAGTTTTACTTTAGTCTCTTCCACGCCATCAAGCTCTTTTCTGGCACCGTTGTCTTATATCCATACCACTTGTATTTCACTATCTCTTCACTGAACTAGTGCACCTATACACCTGACAAGTGTATTGGGTGTGTTGGGGACACAAGAGACTTCTTGTATCTTGATTGCAGGGTTGCTTGAGAGGAAATACCTTTGACCACTTCCTCCCTGAGTTCGATAAACCTTGGGTAATCCACTTAAGGGAAACTTGCTGCTGTTCTACAAACCTCTGCACTTAGAGGCCCAACAACTGTCTATGAGAATAGAAGTGCGTAGACATCAAGCTCTTTTCTGGCGCTGTTGCCGGGGAGGTAAGGTAAAAGGTACTCACATCCTCCGGTGTGAGTGCTCAAAGTTATTTACTTTAGATTCTACAATTTGTCTTTTTGTTTCTTGTTTTCACAAGGTAGGCTTAATGGAAAACAACAACAAAAATAGAGAGCTTTTTAGTATTTTTCCTAAGGTAGAACATGAACTGTTTGAAAAGAAAATTAAAAAACCCATGATACTTTCTTTGCATGCTAATAGCAATGTTGTTAGTATGAATTCTTTGGACACCATTATTGCTAATGTTATGGAAAAGTCTAAGCTTGGGGAAGCTAGTTTTTACGAAAATGATCTTTTTAGTTCCCCAGCTTTGGAAGATAGCTATTCTATTGCTTATGATGATACCAAACCTCCAATATATGATGATTACAATGATGAATATGATATTTTCAGTCCACCTACTATTTAGGAGAAAATTAATTATGATTACAATATGCCTCCTATATTTGATGATTATGGTGATAAGAATAATAATGATAGCTATTTTGTTGAATTTGCTCCCACCATAATTAATAAAAATGACTGTGCTTATGTGGAGAGTAATAATTATTATATGCATGTGGCTCATGATAAGAATGTTTTATGTGATATTTATATTGTTAATTTTATTCATGATGCTACTGAAAGTTATTATGAGAGAGGGAAACATGGTTTTATGTATCTCGACAATATTAAGTTTCCCCTCTTTATGTTGAAAGTCTTGAAGTTGCACTTGTTTTGTTTTACTATGCTTGTTGCTTTGTGCTTTCATGAGTTGTTTCTTTACAAGATTCCTATGCATAGGAAGTGGGTTAGACTTAAATGTGTTTTGAATTTGCTTCTTGATGCTCTCTTTTACTTCAATTCATATTTCTTATGTGAGCATCTTCTCAAACTATCAAGCCTAACTTAAAGGCGTTAAAGAAAAGTACTTATTGGGAGATAACCCAAAAGTTTTAGATGAGTCTTGGAAGTTATTACCTCTATAATAACCGCTCATTATCCTTTTAATTTGCTTTTTGTGCCAAGAGTAACCTCTAATGAGAGAGAAGTAATGCTTGGGAAAGTTGCTGTCCCGAAACAGATTTTTGTGCTTCTCTGTAAAAATTCATGTAAAATATCTGTACGTCGTTTTGAGGCGTGAATTTTTGTTCTTCTGCCCCAGGTTGTTATCTAACTTTCGTTAGCTCAACAATTTTTAATTTGAGCAACAGAAGGTCTTCAAAAAAAATTGGTTTTTACCTGCTGGTCTATTTTGACAGATTTTTGCCATTATTTGCATTTGCTTCTTATTGATTCCTTTTTGAGTTCTCTTTGGGGAATTGAGCTTTTTGAGGGAATTGCTACAGTAGATTGTGTTTTAATGGAAGTTTTATTTGTGTTGAAACTGAACCCAAAGACTTATTATCTTGAGTACACTAATGTTGCTAATAAAGATTGTGTGAAGTTTTGTACGAAGGAAAAATTTTAGGTGTATGGAGAGAATGATGAAATGAGCCGAAGAATGGACTAAAGCTCAAGCTTGGGGATGCCACGCGTGTCACCCCAAGAAATATCCAAGAGGTACAAGCGTCAAAGCTTGGGGATGCCCAAGGCATCCCCTACTTCATCAATAAAAATCTCAGGTCTTTCTAGACACTTCATTTTTATTGTTTCATGCACAATTGTGTTTTTCTTGGAGTGTATTTGTTTTCATTTCTAGTTTTCGTTTTCTTAGTTTGCTTAAATAAGTTGGTTGTATCCCAACGCACTTCTTTTGGAGAGAGAGACACCCCGTTATTCATTGCCTAGAACACTCTAGTTTTCACTCTTATTATTCTATGAGTGTTCTCCATTGCTAGCACTGTGTTTAGCCTTAGTTTTCTTGTGCTTTCAGCTTAGAACTTTTTAGTTCTTCTTTTTGGATTTGTGACAAGCTCACTGATCTTTATTTATTATTATCTTTATGAGTTCTTTCAAATAAGTTGATTTGGATTAGAAAAGATTAGGAAAGTTCATGCTTAAGTGGTATAAAAGGAACTTGTTTTTGACTATGGCATAGACTTTATCATGTCATGCTAGATGTTGTTTTGACCATATGCTTAGTGATTATTGCTGTAGCATGACATGTTATAAACAATTTAGGTTGCTTAATGTGCCTTGAAAGAATCATGCGTTGTTTTAGCATATTAAAGCATAGTATTGTGGTATTCTCCTTTGATGCTTTATTTGGGTTGACTTGGCTCATGCTCACACCATGTTATGACTATCCAAAGTCACCATAGCCTTGATGATCCTTTAGTTTTCGACTTGTAATATCACTTTATGCTTTAATCAATGATGTTTTGTCGCTCTGCATGATTATGGCCATTATTGCTCTCTTAGTTTGTCGCTCCCAGTCTTTTGCTAGCCTCCGTAACCAAGTATGAGTTCCACTCATGCATCCAACTCCTAAAACCAAGTTATTCCAAAGAGTCAACCATACCTACCTACTGGCAATTGCTATTCCAAGTATATTCATGTTTTTATCTACCTTCCGAATTAAACTTGTTATGTGAAAATTGGTGATTAAAGCTCTCACAAACTTGATGGCACACTTTACTTTTCTTGCCCTTAATAAACTTGAACCATTGTGTCATCTATGTTGTATATGCTTGCACTTATATGTTGGGGATTAGCAAAACCATGCTGTCATGGGGAACGCTCTCAACATTGCACTTGTACTTTGTACCTAGTTGATATCATGCTCTTTTGTCTATGGATGCCGTCGGTGTGAAATGAAAGGGGAGCTTGTAAGTCCATGGAGTTATGTATGTGTGTTAGAGAAACTCCTGAGCCGCCGATCTAAACCATGCTGTCATGGTGGAAAGCTGTGAAGGAAATATGCCCTAAGAGGCAATAATAAAGTTGTTATTATATATTCCTTATATATGATAGATGTTTATTTTACATGCTAGAATTGTATTGAGCGGAAACATCAATACATGTGTGTTTAATAAACAAAAAGGGTTCCTAGTTATGCCTCTCTTATAGACTAGCTTGTTGATTAACAAGATGATCACGGTTTACTGATCATGGACATTGGATGTTGTTAATAACAAGGTCACACCATTGGTGGAATGATGTGATGAACATTCATCCAAAGTATAGCATTACGATCAAGTCATTATGTTTATATTGCTATAACTCATATGAAGTAATCTTTATCCTTAGACCATGAGATCATGTTAATTTCTAACACCGGAAGAGTATCTTGATAACATCAAACGTCACACCATAACAGGGTGACTATAAAGATGGGTTCAGTACTACGAAGGTTTTATGTTGAAGCTCATGGATCAAGAGTGGAATTTGTCAATCCAGATGACGGATAGATATACTCTGGGCCCTCTCGGTGATATCACACTGAGATAGCTTGCAAGCAAGTGATATGATCACTATAATGTTATATCACGGGAACGAGAAAATAGTGCATGTCAGTAACGAGATCAAACTAGGTATGGAGATACCGATGATCGAATCTCAGACATGTAATATATCAAGAGACAAAGGGATTTAGTTACAAGCGTTAAAGGTTCTCACGATCACATAAGTCATCGTTGAATGTGTAGGAGTCAGTACGGATCTCCAGGTCCCGCTGCTGATTATTGATCGGAGAAGGGTCTCGATCATGTCTGCATTATTCGCGAACCGTAGGGTGGCACACTTAAGAGTTATCGGACACCATTTTGGAGCACATATGTTTCAGACGAAAGAAGTGCAAAGCACAGGAATTGTTTCAATAGAAACCGGAAATTGTTTCGGGTGAAATTGCAGAAGGTGGTTCTGCATGTGATATTGAAATATTGCAAGGGGCTATATGTGAATGTTTGTTAATTAAAGTAATTAACAAAATTATGAATAAATTTAATAAAAAGAGTTTTATTAAATGGGAGAGCATTAAATTTGGAGAAATTTAATGCATTTAAAGTGGAGACTTTAAAAGGGAATGTGAAGAGGCATTTTAATGTGGAGGGGTTACCACCACATGAATGGGGGAGGTGAGGGGTCACTCCCCCATGCGCTGGCCATGGAGAGAGGGGGCACCCCCTCCTCCTATAAAAGGCCACCCATTCCCTCCTTCATCCTCACACCTCCTTGTGAAGGATCTCTCTCCCCCTCTAGAATTATTCCCCTGTGGTCTCGGATTAGCGAGATACATGTTCCCGGTGGCATTTCGTTAGGAAGGAGTTGTTGCTTCTGCTAGATCGCTGGAGCGAGGAGGTGGAGGTTGTCCGGTGGCTTGAACGTGTGTGCGAGTGCGGATGCGCTACTGAGTTGCGGCGCTCGGACTTCCTCACGATCTTGAGATCGGCAAGTGTACGACTACATCAACCACGAGTTCCTACTCGTTAACAAAGCTTGTTTTCTACGAGGGTAAGTTCTCGTTGGATGTATGTCCACCCGTTGCTTTGTACCTAGTAGATAGATCTTGGCGTGTAGTTCACACCGTAGGAATTTTTTTGTTTTTGATGCTGCGGACCCAACAGTGGTATCAGAGCCTGAACTATGCGTAGGTGCTTCATGTTCGTAGGTGAGAGCGGTTCTATCTCCGAAAGCCCTAAGCCACGTAAAACTTGCAATTGATAAATTAGAGGCGTCTAGTTTAGATCGTTGCTGGGCTAGTGTATTGATATGGTATTGTTGTAAGTAGATGTATGGTAGATACTCTTACAACACAGTCAACGTGTAAGTTCCATAGACCTTGGCCTTACACACAAAGGAATGATGTAGATCATACCACGATGCAAGTGATAGAGATCAAATGCATGGACCTTATCATCTCACTTTACACATTAGATGTTAGCATCTTATACTGCTAGTTTGGCGCGTTTGGTAGCATTATAAGATGATCCCTCATTTGGATATCAAGATAAAAATGTGTTCTTCCTTGAGTATGCATCGTTCTATGGATCGTGTTTCGAGACATCACGTGATGATCGGGTGTACTCGAATCTACGCTTTCATAGGAACGGGTGTAAGACAGTTTTACACACGCGAATACCAAGGTTCTTACTTGGCGAGGCTAGCATGTACATACATGGCCTCGGAACACGGACCGAAAGGTTAAGCATGAGTCATATGGTTGATATGATGCCCATATAGATGCTCTCCTTTGAAGCTATATCAACTCACGTGATGATCGGACTTGGTGTAGTGTATTTGGTTCATGTAATCACCAAAAGGACACGAGGGATGTCATTTTTGAGTGGGAGTTCATTAGTAATTTGGATTAGTTGAACTCAATCTATCATAAACTTAGTCTAAGTAAACTTTACAAATTCTGTTGTAGATGGCACCACCTGCTTTTAATTTCAATGTGTTCATGGAGAAAGAGAAACTTGCTGGGAATGGTAGCAACTTCACCAACTGGGCTATGAATTTGAGGATTCTCCTCACTGCTGCACAAAAGCAATATGTGCTAGATGCGTCACTAGGCCCCCCACCAGCTCCTGATGCCCCTGACAAGGAAAAGAATGTCTATGTGACTCGTCATGAGGACCACAACTTAGTTCATTGCGACATACTGTATGGGCTAGAGCCAGAACTTCGAAAGCGTTTCGAAAATGGCAATGCCTTTGATACCATGGGAGAATTGAAAATGATTTTCGATACCCATGCTGCCGTAGAGAGTTATAATGCTACAGAAAAGTTCTTTAGCTGCATGATGGAGGAAAACAGCTCCGATAGTGAGCATGTACTCAAAATGTCTAGGTACGCCGATAAGCTTGTGTCCTTGGGAATAACGATTCCCATTGACTTAGGCATACATCGTGTTCTCCAATCTCTGCCACCTAGCTACAAGAGCTTCGTGATGAACTATAATAGGCAGGGCATGAAGAAGTTTCTTCCCGAGCTTTTGTCAATGCTTAAGACTACAGAAGTGGAGATTAGGAAAGAACATCAAGTGTTGATGATCAATAGGACCACCGGTTTCAAGAAGGACAAGAAAGGCAAGCACAAGGGAAAGAAGGGTGGCAAGTCTGTTGCCACGCCTGAAAAGAAACCCCGGGCTGGCCTAAGTCGGATACCGAGTGCTACTATTGCAAGGGGACTGGCCATTGGAAGCGCAACTGCCCCAAGTATTTGGCGGACAAGAAGTTCAGCAAGGCAAACAGAGGTATATGTGATATACATGTTATTGATGTGTACTTGACTAGTACTCACAGTAGCACCTGGGTATTTGATACCGGATCGGTTGCTAATATATGTAACTCGGTTTAGGGGCTACGGAACAAGCGACAACTAGGAAGGGATGAGGTCAGGATGCGGGTCGGTAATGGATCAAGAGTTGATGTGATTGCCGTCAGGACGCTACCTCTCCATTTGCCATCGGGATTAGTTATAAACCTAAATAATTGTTATTTGGTGCATGCACTGAGCATGAACATTGTATCTGGATCGTGTTTGATGCAAAGTGGTGATTCCTTTAAATCTGAGAACAATGGTTGTTTGATTTATAAGAATGATATCTTTTATGGTCATGCACCTATGTTGAATGGTTTATTTCTGTTGGATCTTGATAGTAATATTACGCACATTCATAATGTTAATGCTAAAAAGATTAAACTTGATGATGATATGTCTACATATATGTGGCACTACCGTCTAGGTCATATTGGCGTTAAACGCATGAAGAAACTCCATTCCGATGGACTTTTGGAATCACTTGATTCTGAATCATTTGATACATGTGAGCCATGCCTTATGGGCAAGATGAATAGAACGCCGTTTTCCAGTTCAATGGAACGGGCGACAGATCTATTGGAGATCATACATACTGATGTGTGTGGACCAATGAGTGTGTCGGCGCGAGGTGGATATCGTTATTTTGTTACTTTCACGGATGATTTGAGTAGATACGAGTATATCTAATTGATGAAACACAAGTCTGAAACTTTTGAAAAGTTCAAGGAATTTCAGAATGAAGTGGAAAATCATTGTAATATAAAGATCAAATTTCTACGTCTGGCCGTGGGGGAGAGTATCTAAGTTACGATTTTAGCACACACATGAAAGAGTGTGGAATAGTTTCACAACTCACGCCTGCCGGAACACCACAACGTAATGGTGTGTCGGAACGTCATAATCGTACCTTATTGGATATGGTTCGATCTATGATGTCTCTGACTGACTTACCTCTGTCATTTTGGGGTTATGCACTGGAAACAGCTGCATTCACTTTAAATCGGGCACCATCTAAATCCTTTGAAACGACACCGTATGAATTATGGTTTGAAAACAAACCTAAGCTGTCATTTCTTAAGGTTTGGGGATGCGATGTTTATGTGAATAAACTTCAACCGGATAAACTCGAACCCAAAGCGGAAAAATGCTTCTTCATAGGATACCCTAAGGAAACAATTGGGTATACCTTCTATCACAGATCCGAGGGCAGGTTTTTGTTGCCAAGAATGGATCCTTTCTTGAGAAGGAGGTTCTCGCGAAAGGTGTGAGTAGTCGGAAGGTAGAACTTGAAGAGGTTATTGAACCTTCTCTTCATGGAATGGCGAGTGGCGCAGCACCGGAAGTTGTTTCGGAGTTGACTTCACCTGATGAAGAGAGAGCTAATGATAATGATCATGAAACTCCGAAAGAGGACACTACCGAACCTCGCAGGTCAAGCAGGACACGTGCAACTCCTGAACTGTACGGCAATCCTGTTGTGAATTTCATGGTTGATGAAATGGATGACCCTGCGACGTATGAAGAAGCGATGATGAGCCCGGATTCCAACAAATGGCTAGAATCCATGAAATCCGAGATGGAATCCATGTACGAGAACCAAGTTTGGAACTTGGTGGACTTACCTCACGACCGAAAGGCCGTTGAGAATAATGGATTTTCAAAAGAAAAACTGATGCTGATGGTAATGTGACCATCTATAAGGCTCGACTTGTCGCAAAGGGTTTTCGACAAATTCAAGGAGTTGACTACGATGAGACATTCTCTCCCGTAGCGATGCTTAAATCTGTTAGGATTATGTAAGCAATTGCTGCATATTTCGATTATGAAATATGGCAGATGGATGTCAAAACTGCATTCCTCAATGGTAAGATTGAAGAAGAGTTGTATATGATACAACCTAAGGGTTTTGTCGATCCTAAGGATGCTAATAAGGTACGCAAACTTCAGCGATCCATCTATGGATTGAAGCAAGCATCCCGGAGTTGGAATCTCCGCTTTGATGATGTGATCAAAGAGTTTGGATTTGTCCAAACTTATGGAGAGGCTTATATTTACAAGAAAGTGAGTGGGAGCAATGTGGCATTTCTGATATTATATGTGGATGACATATTATTGATTGGAAATGATTTAGATCTTTTAAACAGTGTTAAAAGTTATCTAAACAGCAAATTTTCGATGAAAGACCTTGGTGAAGCGTCATATATATTAGGCATTAAAATCTATAGAGATAGATCAAGGCGCCTAATTGGGCTATCGCAGAGTACATACCTTGATAAGATATTAAAGAAGTTTAATATGGATGAAAGTAAGAAGGGGTTCTTACCTATGTTGCAAGGCAAGACAATGAGTAAGACTCAAAGTCCGGCTACGGTGGAAGAAAGAGAGATGATGGATAAGATCCCCTATGCCTCGGCCATAGGCTCTATTATGTATGCCATGCTATGTACAAGACCGGATGTGGCACATGCTATTAGTTTGACTAGTAGGTACCAATCTGATCCAGGTTCGGAACACTGGATAACGGTAAAGAACATCCTCAAGTACTTGAGAAGAACTAAGGATATGTTTCTTATATACGGAGGTAAAGAAGAGCTAGTCGCTAAATGTTATGTCGATGCTAGCTTTGACACCGATCCGGACGACTCTAAGTCTCAATCCGGATACGTATTTCTCTTGAACGGAGCAGCAGTTAGTTGGAGGAGTTCCAAACAACATGTGGTGGCTGGATCAACAACGGAGGCGGAATATGTTGCTGCTTCAGAAGCGGCACAGGAAGCAGTTTGGATGAAAGAGTTCATTATGGAACTGGGTGTGGTTCCTAGTGCGTTGGACCCGATGGTGATCTATTGTGACAACAATGGAACCATAGCCAACGCAAAGGAACCGAGGTCTCACAAGAATTCCAAGCATATTAAGCGCCGGTTTCACTCCATCCGCGAGCATGTCAAGGATGGAGATATAAAGATTTGTAAAGTACACACGGACCTAAATGTAGCAGATCCGTTGACTAAAGTTCTCCCTAGGGCAAATCATGATCAACACCAGAACTCCATGGGTGTTAGATTTATCACTATGTGAACTAGATTTTTGTCTCTAGTGCAAGTGGGAGACTGAAGGAAATATGCCCTGAGAGGCAATAATAAAGTTGTTATTATATATTCCTTATATATGATAGATGTTTATTTTACATGCTAGAATTGTATTGATCGAAAACATCAATACATGTGTGTTTAATAAACAAAAAGGGTTCCTAGTTATGCCTCTCTTATAGACTAGCTTGTTGATTACCAAGATGATCACGATTTCCTGATCATGGACATTGGATGTTGTTAATAACAAGGTCACACCATTGGTGGAATGATGTGATGAACATTCATCCAAAGTATAGCATTACGATCAAGTCATTATGTTTATATTGCTATAACTCATATGAAGTAATCTTTATCCTTAGACCATGAGATCATGTTAATTTCTAACACCGGAAGAGTATCTTGATAACATCAAACGTCACACCATAACAGGGTGACTATAAAGATGGGTTCAGTACTACGAAGGTTTTATGTTGAAGCTCATGGATCAAGAGTGGAATTTGTCAATCCAGATGACGGATAGATATACTCTGGGCCCTCTCGGTGATATCACACTGAGATAGCTTGCAAGCAAGTGATATGATCACTATAATGTTATATCACGGGAACGAGAAAATAGTGCATGTCAGTAACGAGATCAAACTAGGTATGGAGATACCGATGATCGAATCTCGGACATGTAATATATCGAGAGACAAAGGGATTTAGTTACAAGCGTTAAAGGTTCTCACGATCACAGAAGTCATCGTGGAATGTGTAGGAGTCAGTACGGATCTCTAGGTCCCGCTACTGATTATTGATCGGAGAAGGGTCTCTACCATGTCTGCATTATTCGCGAACCGTAGGGTGGTACACTTAAGAGTTACCGGACACCATTTTGGAGCACATATGTTTCAGACGAAAGAATTGCAAAGCACAGGAATTGTTTCAATAGAAACCGGAAATTGTTTCGGGTGAAATTGCAGAAGGTGGTTCTGCATGTGATTTTGAAATATTGCAAGGGGCTATATGTGAATGTTTGTTAATTAAAGTAATTAACAAAATTCTGAATAAATTTAATAAAAAGAGTTTTATTAAATGAGAGAGCATTAAATTTGGCGAAATTTAATGCATTTAAAGTGGAGACTTTAAAAGGGAATGTGAAGAGGCATTTTAATGTGGAGGGGTTACCACCACATGAATGGGGGAGGTGAGGGGTCACCCCCCATGCGCCGGCCATGGAGAGAGGGGGCACCCCCCTCCTCCTATAAAAGGCCACCCATTCCCTCCTTCATCCTCACACCTCCTTGTGAAGGATCTCTCTCCCCCTCTAGAATTATTCCCCCATGGTCTCGGATTAGCGAGATACATGTTCCCGGTGGCATTTCGTCTAGAAGGAGTTGCTGCTTCCGCTGGATCGCTGGAGCGAGGAGGTGGAGGTTGTCCGGTGGCTTCAACGTGTGTGCGAGTGCGGATGCGCTGCTGAGTTGCGGCGCTCGGACTTCCTCACGATCTTGAGATCAGCAAGTGTACGACTACATCAACCATGAGTTCCTACTCGTTAACAAAGCTCGTTGTCTACGAGGGTAAGTTCTCGTTGGATGTATGTCCACCCGTTGCTTTGTACCTAGTAGATAGATCTTGGCGTGTAGTTCACACCGTAGGAATTTTTTTGTTTTCTATGCTGCGGACCCAACAACCTGCAGCGTAACCATAATGATCTGTCTATGAAGCATTCTTCTTATAAAAAAAGAGTCAGATATTGAGAAGAAAGAGAAAAAGAACAAAAGAGATATGAGAAATGAGGAAAGAGAGAGAAAAAAGCACCATTTTCCCATGGTAAATAAGAAGATTGCTGAGATGCTCGTTGTCTGCTTGCCTTGTCATTTTGATATGGGGATTCTTCCATATCATCGGGCAAGGGGTACCCCGTTGGTGGTTCTCTATGATACACATGTACTTACTATGACAAGAACTTACCGGTAAGTAAACTTGAGTAGCATGAGGAGCGGCCCTCGTATTAAGGGACATGAGATTTCCAACTTATACTTTGTCAAGCATATACTCCATGGTTTGTTCACTTTAACCTTAATCACTTCAAGATGCTTATGATAGGGGCAATGAGAGCTGAAAGCTAATAACTACCATAATTTTTTGAAGCTCTTTATGAAACTTGAATCCCTGCTTCCTTCTATGAAGGCCTTTCTTTTACTTTTATGTTGAGTCTCCATCTTCTATAGTTATGCACCTATTGAGAGAGCATAGTGGCCATTCTTAGTTTAATGTGCATTGTCCCAAAACTTATTGATTGATTCATCATATTGATATTACTTGTTCTTGAACTATTTGTATCTAGTCACCCTTATAAACTTTGAAGGTGTCCTATGCATTTATGTTTTGCCACTCTATGAGGGACACGCTAAATGCCACTATGCTATGTTTTCTTTATGTGAAACAAACAAACGTCTTGCAAAGCATTGTTATTCATGAATCTTTTGTTTGTGCCTTTTCATGTTACAACATAGTTGCTATGTCTTATTGTTAGAACTTTATCTGTCATGCTATGTTGAAGTACTATGATCCTAGCTATCCATGTTTTACAAATACTTTGATCAAGTTTATGATGGTGCATGTCACCTCAAAAATTATTCTTTCTTTTTATCACTTACCTACTCGAGGACGAGCAGGAGTTAAGCTTGGGGATGTTGATACATTGCAAACGCATCTATAATTTTTGATGTTCCATGCTTGGTTTTATCTACTTTCTTATGTTTTGTTCCAACTTTGGAGTACTTTTCATACACTTTCTTGGACTAACCTATTAATAAGATGCCACAGTGCCAGTTGCCTGTTTTCTGCTGTTTTTGGTTCCAGAAAGTTATAAAATGAATATTCTCGGAATTGGACGGGACAAAAGCCAAAGTTGATATTTTACCGGAAGAGTCACGGAGCCAGAAGACGAGACGGAGAGGGGCCACAGGGCATCCACACCATGTGGTGGCGCGAGCTAGCCCTGGCCCCTGGCCGCCCACCGACCTTGCCTCTTTGCCTATAAGATGCCTCCCGATGCAAAAACCCTAAAAATCCAAGCCTCCAGCGATGAAAACTTCCGCAGCGCCGCCGCCACCGAAGGGGAGATTCGGGGGATTGAAAGTCTCTGTTTCGACACCCTTCCAGGACGGGGAATTGCCCCCGGAGCCATCTCCATCGACTCCACCACCATCACCATCGTCGTTGCTGATTCCCATGATGAGGAGGGAGTAGTTCTTCCTCGAGGCTAAGGGTTCTACCGGTAGCTATGTGTTCATCTCTCTCTATGCATGATCATATTGTGATCATGAGCTTTGTAATCAAGTAGATCTACCTTGCTACTCAAGTGCTTTAATAGATCTCTGCTCTCCCCATGTGTGTGAAAGTGACAGCGTGCACACCATGGTGGCACTTAGGCTAGAGATTACAAATACTTGTTATGAGTTATATTTGGAGTTGGATGTCTCTATGAAATTGTGGTGTTTGTTGGACTCATCTAGTACTCAAGGTGATAGTGTGGGGTGTTCTAGATGGGAAAGACTTACTTTGAGGTGTGCTGTTATAGCCCTACCATCGATTAGAGTGTCCAACCGGAGAGTAGTCAAGAGTAGTATCATCAAGAGAAGATATTTATATGAGAGAGTGTTCACTAGTGAAAGTTTGATCCCTAGGCCTTGTTTCTAAGCATTGATACACCGTTTGCAACTAGATCTATTACATGTTTGCTTGCTTCCATCTTTATTTCAGTTTGCCTTTAGTCTTTTCCATGCCATCAAGTTATCTTCTATCACCGTTATCTTATATCCATACCACTTGTATTTCACTATCTCTTCGCCGAACTAGTGCACCTATACACCTGACAAGTGTATTGGGTGTGTTGGGGACACAAGAGACTTCTTGTATCTTGATTGCAGGGTTGCTTGAGAGGGAATACCTTTGACCACTTCCTCCCTGAGTTCGATAAACCTTGGCTAATCCACTTAAGGGAAACTTGCTGTTGTTCTACAAACCTCTGCACTTGGAGGCTCAACAACTGTCTACAAGAATAGAAGCGCGTAGACATCAAGCTCTTTTCTGGCGCCGTTGCTGGGGAGGTAAGATAAAAGGTACTCACATCCTCCGGTGTGAGTGCTCAAAGTTATTTCCTTTTGATTCTGCAATTTTGTCTTTTTGTTTCTTGTTTTCACTAGTTAGGCTTAATGGAAAAGAACAACAAAATTAGAGAGCTTTTTAGTATTTTTCCTAAGGTAGAACATGAATTCTCTGAAAAGAAAATTAAAAAACCCATGATACTTTCTTTGCATGCTAATAGCACTGTTGTTAGTATGAATCTTTGGACACCATTATTGCTAATGTTATGGAAAAGTCTAAGCTTGGGGATGCTAGTTTTTATGAAAATGATCTTTTTAGTTCCCTAGCTTTGGAAGATAGCTATTCTATTGCTTATGATGATACCAAACCTCCAATATATGATGATTACAATGATGAATATGATATTTTCAGTCCACCTACTATTTAGGAGAAAATTAATTATGATTACAATATGCCTCCTATATTTGATGATTATGGTGATAAGAATAATAATGATAGCTATTTTGTTGAATTTGCTCCCACCATAATTAATAAAAATGACTGTGCTTATGTGGCGAGTAATAATTATTATATGCATGTGGCTCATGACAAGAATGTTTTATGTGATAGTTATATTGTTAATTTTATTCATGATGCTACTGAAAGTTATTATGAGAGAGGGAAACATGGTTTTATGTATCTCAACAATATTAAGTTTCCCCTCTTCATGTTGCTACTGAAAGTACGCACTGCCCGAGCGAAGCAAGCAAGGACAGGACCACCGGGGCGTGGCCGAGAAGGGTGACGATGCCCGTGTCGGCTGACGAGGGCGCCGCAGAGGCTCACGTAGCTAAAGCATGTATGACGTGGGGAAAAAGCACCCTGGTCGGCTTACCACTTTGGGAGGAGGCATATTCTTAGGAATATGCCTCCACGTATGCCCTAGGCAGGAACTGAGCCTCCCCTATAAAAGGGAGGCTAGGGCTTCTGTACAAGGGGTGGATCTCTCTGCTATTCTGTTTTGAGCTAGGGTTTCAGGTGTAACCTGTGGGTGAGAGTAAGAGAGATCCTTCTTCCTCCTCTCGCCAATACAGCTCTAGGAGCACTTGTAACCTTGGAAGCAAATCAATACAAACTTCTGTGTGGAGAATCACTTCACTATCCCTCCCTGGATTCCCCTAGCGTGTATTAGTCCCCATCTTTAGCCTATCCATGGCATCTGCCGTGACACCACCACGACAGTTGGCGCCCATCGTGGGGCTAGCGGCGCTAGCAGGGGTCAAAATCCGGACGGGAAACATCATCGCCACCGGCGAACGCATCGTCTCCGGGCTCGTTCAGCGCTTTGGAGCGCGGGACTTCGTCAGCGATAACGCAGGCTCCTTCGGCACGCGCCCCCTCCCGCGCAACGGCATCTTCGTCAAGCTCGGTGCGCACAAGGTCTACGTTGCGGTGGACGTGTCTTGCGTTCATCCGCACCACGTCGTCGAGGCAGGCGAACCACCCCTCACTGTGGCTCGCGGGGAGCGTATCACTCGTTCCCCGGACCGTGCAGAGGTGATGATGACAGCGCCTGGTGCGGGTGCGAGCAAGGATCCGGTGCCAGATCCGGAGGTAACACCCAAAGCACCGAGGAAAGGTAGAGGTCCTCCGCTAGAGAGGCCGGAAAATGTGTTGAGAGAGCTAATGGACAGCTTGGCAAACCCTGTAGTAGCAGCGGTAGATCCGGCTCATGCACAGGCCGAGCTGGAAGAAACTAGGCAAAAAATACTAGAGGGCGCAAAGAAAATAGCCGCGGCCCAGTAGTCGTTGAACATGACGCTGCGTGAGTACGCTAAGGCGAACAAAGTTGATAATGTAAAAGTGAAAGGGAGAAATCTCATGAGCGAGATGAACAGAGAAGGTGATGCTGGAATTGAGGAATCAGAAAACTGTTTGTCCGTGGGGCTGCCGAGGTATAGTACCCCAGCCAAGAACCTCAGAGCAGCGGATGCAACTGCATCCGAGTTAGAGGGACTGACGGGTGAAGCCCAGCAAAGGCAGCAAGATCGGGTTAACGTGTTGGTTCGGATTGCAAATAGGCAAAACGAGGAATTACTCAGGGCAAACCCGGAGAGGCCTGGAGCCTCCAAGATCGTCCATTCGGCGGTGGGTAACCCGGAGAAATCCGCTGGAGCCGCATCGTCCCCTCATGGTGGTCCAAGGAGAGAAGAGGTGGTGACCTCGGCCAGACGGAACAAACAGATCGTCCCGTATGACCCGACACGGGCAGGGAAAGAAAAAGAAGCGCAGAAAAATGATGATAGACGGAGTGTGAGCCGAGGCGAAGCTGTCCGAGGTAACCGCGACCAAGGCAATGCTGGTCAAGGGAACGCTGTCAACGGCAATGTCGGACAGCGAAATTCGGCTGGAGCAGGACAACCGCAGCAGCGGAACATACCAAGGCAAGAGCACGATGCCGGCCAAAGTATGCAATAGAAAGGTGCGCCACAAGAGCAAAACCGGTACAACGACGGTGATTTGGAGATGGCTAACGCGGGATACCCAAGACCGGACTATCACGTGATAGGGTCAAGATTGGGAGGCAGAGATTTGATGCCGGATGATGCAAGGTTGAAATTGGATCGGCTGTATAGGTCGGAACAGATTGAATGCCAGGGTCCACCGGGTCCAGCGTGCTTTGGACCCCTGATCACGAAAGAGCCACCAGTACCGAACTTTCAGCTGCCTAGGGGCACAAAGACCTATGACGGTAGTACCAAGCCAGAGGATTGGCTGATAAATTATGCTACAGCTGTGAAGATTGCCACTGGCAACTTGAGATGGGCAGTACAATACGTACCCCAGATGTTGGAGGGCCCGGCAAGGGTATGGCTGAACAATTTGCCATCAGGGAGCATCAACTGCTGGATAGACTTTGAGGAAATGTTCATCAGCAATTTCTCGAGTACATATCAAAGGCCTAATAGGCCATAGACCCTAGCTATGTGCAAGCAAAGACCCAACGAGACAGACCGGGAGTTCTTAACCCGGTGGTGTACCGTGAAAACTCATGTGAGGGCGTGATAGAATCACAAGCCATAGCGTGGTTTGCACAAGGGTGTAGGTATGGAAGCGAGCTGTGGATGAAGTTGCAAAGGAAAATGCCAGCCACGTTGGCAGAAATGATCCGGATTGCAGATTCGTATGTGCTGGGTGATCCGACCCAACCTAGGCTCGCATCAAACGAGTCAAGCGATGAGTACTATCAGAGGGATGGGTCCAGATCAGCCCAGAGAAATGACTACAGAGGAAAAAGGAGAGATGATAGACCGGACCACCGGTACAGTTCACACCAAGTTGCAGCTGTGAATCAAGATCAACCCGGAGCAGGGGGTAGCCAGCGCCAGAAAACTGGAGGGCAGTGGACTCCAAGAAACGATGGCAAGAAAACTTGGACACCGGAGGAAAAGAAGCAGTGGCAAGAAAGGAAGGACTGTCCGAGGTATACTTACGAGTCGATGTTGGACCAGCCATGTAAGTTTCACATGCCAAATCCGAACAACCCAGCGGGTCATACGACGAGGCAATGTGAGTGGATGCGCAAGATCAAGCAAGGTGGTTCGGGGAATGCTCAGGCACCCCCGAATGATCAGCCTCGGCAGGAGTTACCCCGGCAGCAGTTGCTCTCCGGAGCGAACACGCAACAGCTAATGTTGCCTCCCCCTCTGCCGAGGTATGATAATAATGAAAGGAGGGATGCAGTGCATCAGGTAGAAAATCAGCATCAACCGGATCAGAGGCACCCCGGAAATGAGGGGAGAAATGAGTACAGGGAGCATCACCAGAGCTACTACGTATTCACCACAGAAGAAACTGATAGAAAAAGCTTGCAGCATAGGCATATGGAGGTGAATGCAGTAATGCCTGCAGTGACGAGGTACATGCCTTGGTCCGATCAGGAAATCACCTGGAGCATTAGGGATCATCCCAAGCTCATGCCAAGCCTTGGTTTGTAAGCATTGGTGCTGGATCCTACGTTCATTGGACCTAGCATTAACGTAAGGTTCTCAAAGGTGTTGATCGACAATGGCAGTAGCATAAATATCATGTATGCGGACACAATGCGCAAGTTGGGTATCTCAGAGAACATGCTCCAGGCCACGAGGACAACTTTCCATGGCATTGTGCCCGGCATTTCTTGCGAGCCCATAGGCAAGGTCCGGGTCGACGTCTTGTTCGGCACGAGGGATAATTGCCGAACTGAAAATCTGGAGTTCGAAGTGGTGAACTTAGAAAGCGCGTATCATGCGTTGCTCGGAAGGCCAGCGCTGAACAAGTTCATGGCAAGTTGTCATATTAGCTACTTGAAGATGAAGTTGCCCGGACCAAACGGAGTGGTAACCATTGCAGGGGATTTCTGACGTTCGATGGAGTGTGCGTCGGCCGGGTCGAACTTAGCCGAGTCACTTGTGATTGCGCAAGAAAAGAGAAAAATTCAAGAGGTGGCAGCTTTGGCCCAGTCCGCGCAGCAGTATATGCCGGCACTGAGTAACCCGCATGGATCAGTTTCCTTCTAGGCCACGAAAGATACTAAGAAGGTTCCTGTCGATGACATGTTCCCAGAGCGCACTGTAACAATTGGTGCCAGGCTAAGTGATAAATAGGAAAGCGAGCTCGTCAGCTTCCTCCGTGAGAATCGGGATATAAGACCCGGAGCACTCTTTGAATGTAAGACCCGGAGCTAAGCCGGTGAAGCAACCACTCCGCCGCTTCGCCGAAGATAGGAGGAAAGTCATTGGGGATGAAATAGCTCGGTTGCTAGCTGCGGGATTTATCATGGAGGTCCTTTACCCGGATTGGCTATCTAATCCGGTGTTGGTAGAAAAGAAGAAGGATGACCCGAACGTGGCAGTGGTTTGGCGCATGTGTATTGATTACACAAACCTGAACAAGGCGTGTCCAAAAGATCCATTTCCGCTGCCAAGAATAGATCATGTCACAGACTCAACTGCTGGATGTGAACTGTTGTCATTCATTGATGCTTATTCTGGTTTCCACCAGATACCTCTGAATCCGGATGATCAAATAAAGACTGCGTTTATTACCCTTTATGGGGCTTATTGCTATCGCACCATGCCGTTTGGTTTACGTAATGCAGGGGCAACGTACCAGAGATGTATGCAAAAATGTTTGCACGACCAAATAGGTCAAAATGTACAGGTGTACATGGATGATGTGGTTACCAAGACCAAGGAAAGCAAAACGCTCCTTGACGATATCAGGCAAACATTTGCAAATCTAAGAAGGTTCCGGATGAAACTTAACCCGAAAAAATGCACCTTTGGTGTCCCGGCTAGAAAATTGCTCGGTTTCCTTGTTTCCAGCCGAGGTATCGAGGTTAATCCAACCAAAATCCAGGCCATCGAACGAATGGAACTGCCAAAGTGTCTTAATGATGTCCAGAAGTTCACAGGTTGCCTAGCCTCGTTAAGTCGGTTTGTATGCCGGTTGGAGAGAAGGCTTTGCCCCTTTACCAACTCATGAAAAAGTCGGATAAGTTCATTTGGACACCGCAGGCCAATGAAGCCTTTACCCACCTGAAGAAGATGTTAGCCATGGCACCCATGCTAGCCTCACCACTATCAAAGGAGCCAATGTTGCTCTATATAGCCGCAACCAACCGAGTTGTAAGTGCAGTGATAGTGGTGGAGCGCGATGAGGAAGGTAAGTCGGTGCAAAGGCCGGTGTATTACTTGAGTGAAGTGTTGTCAGCCTCAAAGCAGAACTACCCACATTATCAGAAAATGGCATATGGCGTGTACATGGCCGCCAAGAAACTGAAGCACTACTTTGAGGAGCATCCCATCCGGGTCATATGTGAGGCCCCCATATCCGAGATAATGAGTAACAAGGACACGAGCGGCAGAATTGCGAAATGGGCAATTGAGCTAGCTCCTTACGCACCGCAATATGACAAACGAGAAGCCATCAAATCTCAAGCTGTGGCGGATTTTTTCGTGGACTGGGCCGAGGTGCAGTACGAGCCACCACTTCCTGATCCAAACTATTGGCGGATGCACTTTGACGGATCAAAAACCAAAACCGAGCTAGGTGCCGGAGTGGTACTCACGTCGCCGAAGAAGGACCAGTTGAGATATGTGCTGCAGATCCATTTCACCGCGTGAAACAATGTCGCTGAGTATGAAGCACTTGTGCATGGGCTCAAGGTAGCAAAAGAAATTGGCACACGTCGGATCATATGCTTTGGCGACTCGGATTTGGTGGTGCAGCAAGTATCCGGAGTGTGGGATGCACTTGATCCAAACATGGCACTATACAGATTCCATGTGCAGAAAATATCCCGTTACTTTGAGGGATGCGAATTTCATCATGTACCCCGGGTGGAAAATGAGGCTGCCGACATGCTGTCGAAGCTCGGGTCAACCAGACAAGCAATTCCACCAGGTGTAGCATTAGAGCACCTCAGGAAACCATCCATCAGGCCATCCCCAGAATCCGAGTCAATCTATGTCTCGGAGGACACAGAATCCGGAGCAGTGCCCATGGATGTTGACACAGGAAGTGGTGCGCAAAACCCGGGGACTGCTTCGCAAGACCCGGGGACTGCTCAGCATGGTCCGGTTGAAGTTATGCCGGTGGATCGGATGGAGATAGACGAGGATGTGTTCCCCATGCGACCAATACCGGATTGGTCATTGCCTATATTTCAATTCCTGAAGGATGGAATGTTACCCACTGAAGAGGTGCTGTCCAGGCAAACACAGAGGAGGGAAAAGGCCTACACGATCATCAATTCTGAGTTATACAAAAGAAGTGTGACCAATGTCCTCCAGCGGTGTGTTGACCCGGAAGAAGGGCTTGAAATCATCCGAGATATACATCAGGGGGAATGCGGGCATCACGCCTCATCCCGAGCCTTGGTGGCAAAAGCTTTCCGACACGGATTCTACTGGCCAAATGCCTTAGAGCAAGCTGAAGATCTGGTGAGAAAATGTAATGGTTGTCAGAGGTACGCTACCAAGACACATATGCCAATGTCGGAACTCAAGACCATCCCAATCACTTGGCCATTTGCCGTATGGTGCTTGGATATGGTTGGCCCGTTCAAACTAGCAAGGGGAAATATGACTCACATTCTGGTGATGGTGGACAAGTTTACGAAGTGGATTGAGGTAAAGCCTATAAGAAAGTGTGATGGAGCTACGGCCGTAACGTTTCTCAAAGATATCATCTTGAGGTACGATTATCCTCACAGTATCATAACTGATAATGGCACAAATTTTGCCGAAGGAGCGTTTGCTCGTTTCTGCCAGGATAAGAGGATCCGGCTGGACGTAGCCTCGGTAGCCCACCCCGCATCGAACGGACAAGTGGAAAGATCCAATGGATTAGTATTATCCGGGATAAAACTCCGGCTCATTGAGCCGCTGCAAAAATCAGCGGGGTGCTGGATAGAAGAACTACCAGCGGTACTGTGGAGCTTAAGAACAACTCCGAATCGATCAACAGGCTATACGCCATTTTTTCTGGTATATGGGGCAGAAGCTGTATTACCAGCCGACATAGAGCATGATTCGCCTAGGGTCACCCAATACATAGAAGCCGAAGTGCAAGAAGCCCGGCAAAATGATGTTGATCTGCTGGAAGAAGCGAGAGAACTGGCACTATCCAGATCCGCCATATATCAGCAAAATCTCCGACGCTATCATAGCCGGAAAGTGTGCCCCCGAGTCTTTCGGGAAGGCGATCTGGTGCTCCGGTTGGTACAACGTACTACCGGAATGCATAAATTATCCCCCCATGGGAAGGGCCATTCATCGTAAGCAAAGCATTGCACAACGATTCTTACTATCTTATAGATGCAAAGCCACAGGAAAAGAACAAGGCGGACAGGTCCGGAGAGGAATCTAAGCGACCATGGAATGTAGCTCTACTTCGTCCTTTCTACACTTAACTAAAGAGTGTATGTATCCGAGCTATCTCATATGTCGGTATGTTTGTCAGAAGTGAGTTTATCAATGAAATGTTGGCACCTGGAGCAGTAACTCGGGGACTGCCTTAATAATATTTGTTGTTTTTTGCGCGTCAGCTGGAATAAGTTATTCTACTTAACTCGGATTAGTAGTGTGTGAGCACCAAAAACCCAACTCTTCGACTTGCTGCTGTCCAACAAGAATTGGCTTCATGGCAAGCAAGAGAAAAAGTTTGGAATTGCGTAGCACATGAAAAACGACTAAGGAAAAGAATTTATCCGAGCCGACGTTTGTTTTTCGGACTAACCATGTGTTTATTTTCAAATTGTTATATAGTTTTATTTTTTGAGCTAAGTCTAAAAGTTTCCCAGTATTGTTAAAACAATTTTGAAGCTCGGATTCGTAAGTTGTAAAACCGAATCAAGGTAGACACGATCCGAGCCAAAAGATTGAACGAACAAGAAAGAGAAACTCAGGGACTACGCCCAAGCTAATCCGGCATAAGTACTTAGTAGCAAAATATCACATATGTTTGAAATACAACTCCACCTGGCATACCGAGGATCTCATAGGTTTCCAAGTGTTTTTTACTTAGGAGCAGCAGGAGGAAGTTCGGCGTCATCTTCGCCCTCTTCGATATCCGAGGCAGTGTCCTCCTCGTACTCACCCGAATCATCTTCAATGTTCTCAACTTCTTCTTCGCCGGCGACTTCCAGGAAGCTCGGACCCTCAGTCCATTCGTGAATGGGGGCATATTCAATGAGGCTGTGGGCGCAAGCCTGGCGCCGAGCCACCCACTCCGGGCCGTCCGTCCATTTGGATCCGGTGCGCAGGCGTGTGAGGAGGCTGAGGTCTATCTTTTCTTACCATGTCAGAATATGGTGAAGGATGGTATCAGCTGCAGCACGTCCATCGGATTCTCTCCAGAGGTCGAGCTGGGTCTCGATTTCCGAAAGCTTTTCAGCGAGCTGTGTGACTCTCTCCGGAGCGTCATCAGCGGGCCAGAAAGCGTTGAAGACTCGGACTGCAACATCAAGGAGGTCTTTGCCATAGTTCTTAATGATTTCCACGCGAGACGACAGGCTGACCAACAGGTCCTCCATGTCAAAGGGAATGCTCTCGCCCTCAGGAGCGACCGGAGTACCCCTTTCTCGGCGGAAATTGGCGACAGCAGCACTGGCAATAGCAGTACCCTCTGGAAAGTGGCCTGGGAAACAAGGCAAAGGACGGAGTTGAGAAAACAAGAAGTATAAAGTAACCCAGAGAAATAAGGCGGATAAAGGAAAAGGAATTACGTGAGATGTGGCTATGAATCCGGGTCAATTCCTTGGTGCAAGCATCTCGCCTCTTCCGAAGCTGCTCAAGCTCAGCATTCGCTGACTCAAGTTTGACCTCGGCTTCTTGAAGAAGTTCACGGTCCTTAGCATTTTGGAGCTTGAGGCGCTCGCATTCTTCGGTGTAGTCCTGGCCAGCCTTTTTTAGCTCGGTATGGTGCTGCGCTTTCATCTTAGCCATTTCAACTTTGAGCTTGGCTATCTCATTGTCTTTGGTCCGGAGGAGGGCGAGCTCATCATCTTTCTTCTTTAGCTCGGCTTGGTGCTGCCCTGCTTGTTCGAGAAAATGTAGCATCACGTCAGGCACGGGCACACTATCTTCAAGCGATGCTGAAATAGTGTGTTGGCCTGGCAATGCCGATGTATGAATGTTTGCCGAGCCAAGGAGGAAAGCTGATGAAAAGCACAGTAAAAACAGACAAGAAGGACGTACCCTTGATCTGCTCCAAGTTCTTTCGCATTATCTTGTTTTCAGCTTCCACCCCAGCTGTGGAAACCGAACAATCAGATTAGTTCGGCAAAGGAAGTGGAAGGAAAACGAAGGAGCGTTAAGGAAGAAATTTACCCCTCTTCTCGTACTCCGCGATGAGTGCAGCCTGTTTTGCGCGAAGATTCTTGTGCGTATCCAGCAAGCGTTGGAATTCCGCACTCCGGCGGTTGGTGGTCACCTAAGAGAGATACAGAAACTTAAGTCAGCTTGGTGCATATTCGAAGTGTACTAAAATCCGGGCCAAGTGGAACTTAACATGGCTCTAGGTGTGTGCATATTCGAAGTGTACTAAAATCTGGGCCAAGTGGAACTTAACCCGGCTCTAGGTGTGTGCATATTCGAAGTGTACTAAAATCCGGGCCAAGTGGAACTTAACCCGGCTCTAGGTGTGTGCATATTCGAAGTGTACTAAAATCCGGGCCAAGTGGAACTTAACCCGGCTCTAGGTGTGTGTATATTCGAAGTGTACTAAAATCCGGGCCAAGTGGAACTTAACCCGGCTCTAGGTGTGTGCATATTTGAAGTGTACTAAAATCCGGGCCAAGTGGAACTTAACCCGGCTCTAGGTGTGTGCATGTTCGAAGTGTACTAAAAATCCGGGCCAAGTGGAACTTAACCCGGCTCTAGGTGTGTGCATGTTCGAAGTACTAAAATCCGGGCCAAGTGGAACTTAACCCGGCTCTAGGTGTGTGCATGTTCGAAGTGTACTAAAATCCGGGCCAAGTGGAACTTAACCCGGCTCTAGGTGTGTGCATGTTCGAAGTTTACTAAAATCCGGGCCAAGTGGAACTTAACCCGGCTCTAGGTATATGCATGTTCAAAGTTCTCATGGAGCTACGTTAGTCTTCTAAGGAGCATCCGGGCGAATAACAAGTTACTCCCCCGGAGGCTCGGGGACTAATGGTCAGTATCTACATCTTGTAAAGGGAAAACGATGTACCTCCACCATTCGCCCAGCGAGATTAATGGCCTTTGCGGCCATGTTCATCTGAGCGGAAAACTTGGCAGGGCCGAACTTCTCCGGGAGATCAGATTCCAGAACTACCTCTGCCTTATTCTAGTTCATGACAAACTCCATCAGGCTTGCGGGGTACCGTTCACCCGTGGGCATATGAGGCGTCACCAAACCCTTTGCATGTGCTTCCTTCCTCTCCACCAAGGCAAGGGCGGGGCTGGTGTGCAGAACCAACTGCTGGGCTTCGGTTGGCTCGGCAGGCACATCCTTTGCTGCTGATGTCTTCTTGGGGAGCATTGACACAAGGGTGCGCTGCCCAGACTCGGCGGCAGTAGGTTTGGCAGCGTCTGGAGCTTTCTTGCCTTTGGCTTGCTGGGTAGAGGAAGCTGTGGTAGTGGTTTTCCCCTTAGAAATTGCTGGGGTAGTTCCTTGCCGAGGTTGAGAAGACTCGGAAGATGCAGAGGAACTAGGTGCTGGTACTCTCGTAGCTGGAATTGGTGCCGGCGCTGGAGCTTTCGCTGCCGGAGTTGGTGCTGATGCCGAGGTTGAAGTTGGTGCTGGTCTGGTTGCTGGTCTGCTTGCTGGTACTGGAATTGGTGCTGGGGCCGAGGTAGCCTCAGTGGCTGCTGGTTGAGGTGTTGTCGAGGCGGTGGATGCCGTTGCTCCGGCTAGGCCGGTCTCCCCCACTCCAAGGTTACCCTCCTCTTGCCGAGGTAGAGCCGAACCCGGAGCGACCGCAGAACCCTCTGGAATAGGGCTCAGCGGGCGTGACTCGTCGTCACGACGGGGAGAAGGGCTAGGTCGAAGAGGTGAAGAAATGCTGGATCCACTTTGAGGGACCTCCACTGGAGCCCTGCAAAATCGAATAACGTCAGAGGAAAAATTACGACGAAGGAAGAAATAAAAAGTTATAGAAGAAAGAAGGACATACGCATCCGAGGTTTCGGCTGCTTTGGGTTTCCGAGCCCTTCGTGTTGGGGCCTTCTTTCGCCTTTTAACAGGCTGGGAAGGTCCGGAGGAAGAGCTTGAGGAAGCCCCGCGCTTTTTCTTCGACGCCACCGGAACTGGCTCGTCCGTAGCAAGGGGAGGATCCTCGTGGATATGACCACCGGGGTGAGCTGATGGCGGAAAAGCAAAAGAAAGGGGGACAGCCTCAAAGGGTTCAATTATCTCGATATCCGAGTAATCTTCATCGTCGGGCCAATCTCCAGCAGAAGAGAAGTTACCCGTGGGTCGTTTCGTGGCGTCGGTCATGGGGAGAAACATCTCTTGGTCCGGCTCCTCCTCGTCCGAAGTCACCCGGTCCGGTGCCCACTTAAGGGTCGGATCGGTGCCGTCCTCGAGCGTCTGCTGAAGGAATAGCCGAGGACAAGAGTAAACAAACGAGTCAAAAATGCAACAATAACAGACACGTAATTAGTCCGGGGTAAGTTTGCAGCATGAAACTTACCACGGGAGGAAGCCGGTCACGGTAGAAACGCTCAATCCCCCAAGTCCACTCAGAGGAGAAGTCCTTATGAGTGGTGAAGAGAGCCTTAACCTGACGATAAATCTCCGTGTTGTTCAGTTCGAAGGATGAAGTCCGGTTGGGATCGCGGCCGTAGCTCATGTGGCACACCTTGTGGGTGCGCTTCTGGAGAGGGGAGATTCGGTTGCACACGAAAGTGATCATTGCATCCTCGTTGCGCAACCCGAGCTCCTTCAGATCCGTGAACCTTTTGTTCACTTGGTTGGCCAGGGCCGTTGGTTTCCTGGGAAGGGCGTCCCACAGATCCGGGTTCGGAGGACCTGGTGTATAGGGGAGCAACCGGATCAAATCTTCGGTGCCTGTGTTCCGGACGTAAAAGAACGTCTGGGCCCACCCTTTGCAAGATTCTAGCCCGGTGACCCGGGGGAAAACAGAAAACCTCCGGGGTGAGATGGAGGCCGCTCCGAACTGAGTGAGCCGCTTGTCCTCCGGATCAGTGTGGATGTCGAGGATAACATTGCGACGAAGGGCGAAAAACCCGGATCCATAGCTCCTTCGTGGGCCATAATCCGGCATAGCCTTCGATCGTAGAAGCAAAGGCAGAGAGAGAAGTAATGGCATTGGTTGGAAGATGGTGCGGCTGGAGATGGTAGGTACTGAGCCAATCGTGGAAGAAATCGCTCACCGGCAGTCCGAAGCCCCGTTGAAAGTGAGACAGGAACACAACGAACTCCCCGGGATTGGGCGAAGGAGCTAGCTCGATAGAGGCGAGGCAAGCGGCGACACCGGCGGGGATGCGTCTGGTCCGGTAGAGCCAGTCCAGGTCGTCCTGGCAGACCCAGGAGTCGGCCCACGCGCCGCGGTCCGCAGCAGCGGCGTCCTCCTCCATCTCTTGTTCAGCAATGGCGAGTTCTTCTTTCGTCATCTGCTCCTCAAAGCCCTCGCTGGCGCTAGAGG
The DNA here is from genome assembly GCA_910589775.1 of Avena eriantha. Classification (NCBI taxonomy): domain Eukaryota; kingdom Viridiplantae; phylum Streptophyta; class Magnoliopsida; order Poales; family Poaceae; genus Avena; species Avena eriantha. Next base: position 5,461,321 of record OU342741.1, on the reverse strand, counting down.
CGGCGGGGGACAGTGGCTTGGACTGACGAGGACCCGTAGCGGGAGATTTGCGTCGCAGTGAAGGTGACGCAGAGGCGCAACGGAGAAGTGTGGCGGCGACGCTGTTTTTTGGCAGTGCTGGTGGCGGCGCGGTCGCGAGGAAGACGAAGAGGAATAACAGCGGGCAGAGGGGTGCGGTGGGGGAAAAATCCTAAGGGACACACCCCTCCGCTATTTAACCACTCCCATCAGGGGTGAGTGGGATCGCGCCCTGTGGACAGGCCACACGTAGTGGCCGTGTATCGCCCGTCCGGACCAATCAGTGAGGAGCCACACGGAGGGCCACAGAGCGAAGAGAATCCTGTGACGTGACACTGTGATGCGGGAAACGAGGGGGTAGGCGTGACGTGATCCGCGCACAGTGATAACTGACAATTACTGCGGCGGTTACTGTGCAGGCCCTTAAAATAAGATGACATAATGATCACCCTTCACATGGGTTAGCGTACGAGAGAAGGAAGCGAGACCCGGATGGAACTATGGTAACCCAGCTGGCAAGTGAAAACTTGGAATATGCAGAGGGAAAGTAAAACCATGAGGTCCGGGTTAAAGTGGTGACCCGGCCTGCAAGTGAAAACTTGGAATGTGCGAAGGGAACGTAAATCCATATAATCCGAGGTAAAGAGGTAGCTCGGCAATAACGACCAGAGCTCAAAATTGAACCTGATGTGGCCTTAGCGGCCAAGGCAGCTAAGACCACACCAGCTTCGGGGACTAATGTTGGGGGGATAACCCTGGGTAGGGTCACGCCGGGGTATAAAGGCCGAGTTAGCCGAGGTTCGGCAAGGCCAAAGCAGATGCTGGCCGGGTCACCTCAAGGCAGGCCGAACCACGGGGTAATCCGGACCTGGGGCATTCGCCTAACTAGGTCTCATCCGACTTAAGCAGTGAGTCGGAAGTAAATGTTTACTTGTATGCAGGAACGGGTGTGGCCGGATGAACCATCATCCGGGTCACAGCAAGCTTCTAGGAGAAGGAAGGAATCTTGCTGGTCAAAAGGAAGGTCCAGTACGCACTGCCCGAGCGAAGCAAGCAAGGACAGGACCACCGGGGCGTGGCCGACAAGGGTGACGATGCCCGTGTTGGCTGACGAGGGCGCCGTAGAGGCTCACGTAGCTAAAGCATGTATGACACGGGGGAAAAAGCACCCCGGTCGGCTTACCACTTTGGGAGGAGGCATATTCTTAGGAATATGCCTCCACATATGCCCTAGGCAGGAACCGAGCCTCCCCTATAAAAGGGAGGCTAGGGCTTCTGTACAAGGGGTGGATCTCTCTGCTATTCTGTTTTGAGCTAGGGTTTCAGGTGTAACCTGTGGGTGAGAGTAAGAGAGCTCCTTCTTCCTCCTCTCGCCAATACAGCTCTAGGAGCACTTGTGACCTTGGAAGCAAATCAATACAAACTTCTGTGTGGAGAATCACTTCACTATCCCTCCCTGGATTCCCCTAGCGTGTATTAGTCCCCACCTTTAGCCTATCCATGGCATCTGCCGTGACACCACCACGACACTTATTATCTTGAGTACACTAATGTTGCTGATAAAGATTGTGTGAAGTTTTGTATGAAGGAAAAAAATTAGGTGTATAGAGAGAATGATGTAATGAGATGAAGAATGGACTAAAGCTCAAGCTTGGGGATGCTATGCGTGTCACCCCAAGAAATATCCAAGAGGTACAAGCGTCAAAGCTTGGGGATGCCCAAGGCATCCCCTTCTTCATCAATAAAAATCTCAGGTCTTTCTAGACACTTCGTTTTTATTGTTTCATGCACAATTGTGTTTTTCTTGGAGTGTCTTTGTTTTCGTTTTTAGTTTTAGTTTTCTTAGTTTGCTTAAATAAGTTGGTTGTATCCCAACACACTTCTTTTGGAGAGAGACACACCCCGTTATTCATTGTCTAGAACACTCTAGTTTTCACTCTTATTATTCTGTGAGTGTTCTCCTTTGCTAGCACTACGTTTAGCCTTAGTTTTCTTGTGCTTTCAGCTTAGAACTTTTTAGTTCTTCTTTTTGGATTTGTGACAAGCTCCCTGATCGTTATTTATTATTATCTTTGTGAGTTCTTTCAAATAAGTTAATTTGGATTGGAAAAGATTAGGAAAGTTCATGCTTAAGTGGTATAAAAGGAGCTTGTTTTTTACTGTGGCTTAGACTTTATCATGTCATGCTAGATGTTGTTTTGACCTTATGCTTAGTGATTATTGTTGTAGCATGACATGTTATAAACAATTGAGGTTGCTTAATGTGCCTTGAAAGAATCATGCGTTGTTTTAGCATATTAAAGCATAGTATTGTGGTATTCTCCTTTGATGCTTTATTTGGGTTGACTTGGCTCATGCTCACACCATGTTATGACTATCCAAAGTCACCATAGCCTTGATGATCCTTTAGTTTTCGACTTGTAATATCACTTTATGCTTTAATCATGTTATGACTATCCAAAGTCACCATAGCCTTGATGATCCTTTAGTTTTCGACTTGTAATATCACTTTATGCTTTAATCAATGATGTTTTGTCGCTCTGCATGATTATGGCCATTATTGCTCTCTTAGTTTGTCGCTCCCAATCTTTTGCTAGCCTCCGTAACCAAGTATGAGTTCCACTCATGCATCCAACTCCTAAAACCAAGTTATTCCAAAGAGTCCACCATACCTACCTATTATCAATTGCTATTCCAAGTATATTCATGTTTTTATCTACCTTCCGAACTAAAATTGTTATGTGAAAATTAGTGAGTAAAGCTCTCATGAACTTGATGACACACTTTACTTTTCTTGCCCTTAATAAACTTGAACCACTGTGTCGTCTATGTTGTATATGCTTGCACTTATATGTTGGGGATTAGCAGAACCATCCTGTCATGGGGAACGCTTTCAACATTGCACTTGTACTTTGTACCTAGTTGATATCATGCTCTTTTGTCTATGGATGTCATCGGTGTGAAATGAAAGGGGAGCTTGTAAGTCCATGGAGTTATGTATGTGTGTTAGAGAAACGCCTGGGCCGCCGGTCTAATCCATGCTGTCATGGTGGAAACCTGTAGCATAACCATAATGAGCTGTCTATGAAGCATTCTTCTTATAAAAAAGAGTCATATATTGAGAAAAAAAGAGAAAAAGAAAAAAAGAGATATGAGAAAAGAGGAAAGAAAGAAAAAAACACCATTTTCCCATGGTAAATAAGAAGATTGCGGAGATGCTCATTGTCTGCTTGCCTTATCATTTTGATATTGGGATTCTTTCATATCATCGGGCAAGGGGTACCCCATTGGCGGTTCCCTATGATACACATGTACTTACTATGACAAGAACTTACCGGTAACTAAACTTGAGTAGCACGAGGAGCGGCCCTCGTATTCAAGGGACATGATATTTCCAACTTATACTTTATCAAGCATATACTCCATGGTTTGTTCACTTTAACCTTAATCACTTCAAGATACTTATGATAGGGGCAATGAGAGCTGAAAGCTAATAAGTACCATAATTTTTGGAAGCTCTTTATGAAACTTGAATCCCTTCTTCCTTCTATGAAGGCCTTTCTTTTACTTTTATGTTGAGTCTCCATCTTCTATCTTTATGCACCTATTGAGAGAGCATAGTGGTCATTCTTAGTTTAATGTGCATTGTCCCAAAACTTATTGATTGATTCATAATGTTGATATTACTTATTCTTGAACTATTTGTATCTAATCACCCTTATGAACTTTGAAGGTGTCCTATGCATTTATGTTTTTCTACTCTATGAGGGACAAGCTGAATGCCATTATGCTATGTTTTCTTTATGTGAAATAAACAAACATCTTGCAAAGCATTGTTATTCATGAATCTTTTGTTTGTGCCTTTTCATGTTACAACATAGTTGGTATGTCTTATTGCTAGAACTTTATCTTTCATGCTATGTTGAAGTACTATGATCCCAGCTATCCATGTTTTACAAATACTTTGATCAAGTTTATGATGGTGCATGTCACCTCAAAAATTATTCTTTCTTTTTATCACTTACCTACTCAAGGACGAGCAGGAGTTAAGCTTGGGGATGTTGATACGTTGCAAACGTATCTATAATTTTTGATGTTCCATGCTTGGTTTTATCTACTTTCTTATGTTTTGTTCCAACTTTGGAGTACTTTTCATACACTTTCTTGGACTAACCTATTAACAAGATGCCACAGTGCCAGTTGCCTATTTTGTGCTGTTTTTGGTTCTAGAAATTCAAAAAATGAATATTCTCGGAATTGGACGGGACAAAAGCCAAAGTTGATATTTTATCGGAAGACTCACGGAGCCAGAAGACGAGACGGAGAGGGGCCACAGGGCGGCCACACCATGTGGTGGCGCGGGCTAGCCCTGGCCGCGCCACTAGGTGGTGTAGGCCCCCTGGTCGCCCACCGACCTTGCCTCTTTGCCTATAAGATGCCTCCCGATGCAAAAACCCTAAAAAGCCAAGGCTCCAGCCACGAAAAGTTCCGCAGCGCCGCCGCCACCGAAGGGGAGATTTGGGGGACAGAAAGTTTCTGTTCCGGCACCCTGCCAGGATGGGGAATTGCCCCCAGAGCCATCTCCATCGACTCCACCACCATCTCCATCGTCGTTGCTGATTCCCATGATGAGGAGGGAGTAGTTCTTCCTCGAGGCTAAGGGTTCTACCGGTAGCTATGTGTTCATCTCTCTCTATGCATTATCATATTGTGATCATGAGCTTTGTAATCAAGTAGATCTACCTTGCTACTCAAGTGCTTTAATAGATCTCTGCTCTCCCCATGGGGGTTGTTCACCTACGGTACCAAAGTTCGTCGGCCAGCGCATGGCGGTACCTAAGTTGCCTGAAATTGCCGCTTTTCGAAATGTTGGGCCGCCAAATACTGAAAGGGGCCATTTCGAGGCAAACTCATCTCACCCCTGCCAAATTCAAACATTCCGTTAAACTGCCCCGTGAAGTAGACGGTCGGGAGCCTCATGTCAGTCATCTGTCCGCGACGCGAGCGCCAACGCGACAACCTCTTAGGAAAATAGAGTAGCTAAGTGGATTGGATGTGTTGACCAATTTCACAAATCCATTCCCACCTTTCCCCTAGCACCGGCGGCGTCAGAATCCACCCTCCAGGCAGGACGATCCCTTCGGACATTTGACTTCCGACGCCAAGTTGCTGCGCCCAGTCGCTGATCCCGAGCTCCAATGGCGCGTGCCGTAGGCACCGTTACGAGGCTCTAGCCCGCCTCCGCCGCCGACGAGCCGAGCAGCTCGGAGCATGGCAGATCCTACTATCAAGGAAGAAGAAGTTCCGTCTCAAGCGGATGAGCTACCCTTCTCTTTGCTATTCGCACTAATTATAACTGCTAGCTGGCTACTAAACCTAAAATTGTTTGTTAGCCCAGCACTGACAAACATATTTTGTCCATAGTTTTCTGTCAAGTGGGATCTCCACGGACCACCATTATCGGTTACGGTAAGCCTCTACAGGTAGGACTCTAAGGGCAAGTGGTATGGACACGATTGTATCACGATCGAAGAAGCGCCTACGCAGATCTGCACTATATCTGGTATGGTTGCTTCTCTGTGTAATCATGATGAATTATGGCCGAAGCAGACTGCAAAGTTCAGCTTCATGGATGAACGTGGCATCATGGTTCCTCTAACGTGTGACAGTCAGCTAATTGGGTTGATGAAAAGGTATGCTTCGGCTGCCATGTTTGAGCTGAAATGTGATGTACTGGATGTGGAAGCTGCTACAACTGGGAGTCACCCTTCTATTCTTGGACAGGGTGGTTGCTCGAACCCAATTAGCTCCTGGTAAGCAAAGGTCGCTTGGGGTTCGCATGTTTGTGCTGAATTGTAATTTTTGTTTTATTTACTCTGTAGATATTGGGCAGTTATGCAACAGTCTTGTTTCTTTGACAAGAAGCGCCGTAAGGTTAGAAACATGACTGCCAGGTCAGTCATTTTGCTGCCCGAAGAAATTAAAAACGAGTGGAAAGATGATGCTAGACACGATTCTGGTGCCCATTGTCCCGTCAATGCAGAGTACGTGAAGCTAAGAAAATTGGCACCGAGGAAGAGGAAGAAGGCAGAAAATGAAGAAGCCAGTGGACGTGAAGGCTTGGCACCTAGGCCACGGAAGAAGGCTGCTGGCAATGAAGATGCATAGTAATGTGTTGAACTTGAACCTATATATGTAATTCTGTTAAATTCTGGAGCTCTGTGTGTGGTATTTTGCTGGGAGAAACAATCTACCCATGTTCTCTGAGTAAAATGTACCGCGACTTAGGGTTTGGAAATCCCCGAGTCAATAGTTGAATCTGAAATTGTGATTGTGCCACTGCCATCTGAAAACACGCAGCACCGGTTCCACGATTGTGAGGGGCAGAAGGTCTCCAAATACGACGGAATGTAAGTGGCACGGAAATAAATTATTTAAGCTGCTTCACTCCACGAAGCAACAACTTATTTGAGCTGCTGCACACAACGACATGGCAACATAAACAGTAATGGCAACCGATAATGCCCAGATGAGGAGGAAATTGGTACCACTTTCTAGGCTAATCTTGAGCCCATCTATCTCACCGCCTCTCTGCTCCTGCATCCTCTGCATCTGGCGAAGCTCCCGGATCTCCAGTAACTGGGTGTACGTGCTTCCACTTTATAAATTGTGGTTGTGCCATTTGCATGCGGCCAAATCCACGTAGATTACGTTTAAAAAAACCACCAATGTCAGAATACACTAGTAGAAAAGGGTCTTTGGTCCACGGTCATGTTCCCAATCTGGGACAGAGATCTAAATCGAGGCAGAAATTGATCTAAATCACAAATTCTTCCACAAATTAATTGAGACAGAGATCTAAATCGAGCTATTTCATTAATTCAACCACAAATTCTTCTAAACAAAGGTGCGATTTCACATGCTACATTAATTCAACCACTAGTCAACAATTTCACTTCCGCTGCCGCTGTCCTTCGAGCCGCCGGCTTCCTCGTCATCGTCGAATGGAACCTCCACGATTTCCGCATTGTTCGCGAGATGGAGCACCTCTTCGCAGCGAGCGGCGGCGATGACGGTGTACTTGGTCCGTCCAGGGACGGACCAGAACCTCTCCTGCCCTTCTCGGTTGCAGAGATCCCAGTGCACCACGTGCCCGTAAACGATGCGGTTGCCAATCTTGGCCTTCCGCTCCTTCTTGAACATCGCCGGCCAGTACGGGCTGGCCGCCGCGTACCGGGGCAGCGCCCTTTTCCACGCGGGCATCTGGCGGCGGCGCGCCACGATTTCGCTCTCCATCACGGCTCCGCTAGGGACGAGGAGCGGAGCCACTGGCACTCCTGCATAGCTGATGCGCCATCTGTGGGGCACCGTCGCGGCCGGCGGCGTGAGGATGTCGAAGTGCACGAACATCACCACCTCGTAGAAGTACATCGAGGGCATCTCCATGGCGGCCCGATGGAGATTGGAGAGGGAGCGAGGGGATGGACGACGAAGCGATGACGCAGTGGAGATTGGAGAGGGCGAGGGGATGGATGACGAAGCGACACGCTGTGGCACCTCCTATTTGTACATGAGGACGACGAAGCGATGGGTGGAATATCCAAGGGGCATTGGTCAGACAAAAGGAAGTAATGCAAGGTTAAGACAGATTTATGCGCCCAATTTTTTTCCTCCCAGGACTCCGGGGCCAATAGTTCAGACCGCTAGGTCAACAAGTACAACTATTACAACTTAAAAAAGGCAAAGAGCTCAAGCTAAATAGAACTAGTTATCACACATCTCCTTGATCTTCCTAATCTTAGCCCGATGCGCATCTTCCTGCAAGAGCAAGGATCGAATTGTCTGCTCCTTCCTTTTAGCATCTTTCTTGCACGGCTTCAATTGTTTCTCTGCATTTTTCCTCATGCACTTGTCAATACTCGTAGTTGTGAACTGCAGGACTTTGGCCTGGTGAAGATCATTCCTTGCTTGAGTCAGTTCTTGCTCTGCTTTAGCCTTCAGGGCCAACGTCGCCTCTCCTTCTCGACTTTGCTAACCTTGTCTTCCACCCACCTGAGATCTCGCTTATGCTTGTTCGTGTCAACTGGTTCCCATAGCTTCATCTCAACACTATCAAGAAGTGAGCTGAATGTGGATTCTTTCAACTCAATAGTCATTTCCCATAGTTTGTCCAGCGTTTTCTGCATCGATTTGGGCCACTCTGGATATACCCATTTAACAACACCACAACTTCCGCCTCACATCATTGCACGATGTCCTTGACACCCTAGAAACCTCCTGCCTGCGTTTCGTCCTTCGAACGCTACAAATTTAGCGGGCACATATCCATGTTTACATACCAGAGGACTGTCTTCATCCGCTAAACCGTGATAGTCGGCGCCATACATCGTCTGGTTGGCCTAACACATCATACGCGCATGAGTAAACAGAGTAGATCTAGCTCAAAACATAGATAACTAGCCACAGATGATAGAGATAGGATGAGACAACTCACATCGAAATCACCGTCCCTGTCGTCACGACGCATTTCCTCATCGTCGCCCCTTGAACCCATGGCGAGAGGGAAGGGGGGTGGCTGCCGGAGAGGGGATTCAGATGGAGGCGTTGTCGGCTTGCGACTATGGTAGGATGGCAGTGAGGTGGGGAAAGTGGCTTCGAGGGGAAGGAAGAGAAGTACGGGGAGGAAGAGAAGTAATCGGGACGTGACACTGGGATATGGCCCACTTAACTCGTGAGTCGTGACACTCGCAACAGGGGAGCCCCCGGTGTTGCTAGTTTGTCCAGAGCAAGCATGGCCAATCATGCCGCAGAACAGACTACTTGCGGATCGCTCTCACGAAGACAATCCCAATCGTCCAAGCGCCCCGATCGAATGGTATGTAACAATCGTCAAGCAGAACAACTGTGTTAGGGCGTGCCTTCTAGAAGACTTGGTCTCACGCTAAGGTTAGGGCTCTCCTAAGGTTAATTAGGATCCATATGTGGTTTATGAAAAGAACACACATCCAATGACACTAGTGGATCCTTATGTGGTTTGTGAGAAGAACACACATGCAATCACTGGGTGGATCCATATGTGGTTTATGAGAGGAACACACATCCAATGACACTGTGGATCCATGTGTGGTCTGTGGGAGGAACACACATCCAATGACACTGGTGGATCCATATGTGGTTTGTGAGAAGAACACACATGCAATGACACTAGTGTATCCATGTGTGGTCTGTGGGAAGAACACACATGCAATGACTCTAGATGTGGTTCATGAAAAGAGCAGACATGCAATGACACCGGTGGATCCATGTGTGGTCTATGAGAGGAACACACATCCAATGACACCGGTGGATCCTTATGTGGTTTGTGAGAAGAACAGACATGGAATGACTCTAGCTATGGTTAATGATAAGAACACATATGCAATGACATTGGTGTATCCTTATGTGGTTTGTGAGAAGAACACACATGCAATGACTCTAGATGTGGTTCATGAGAGGAACACACATCCAATGACACTGGTGGATGCATTTGTAGTTTGTGAGAGGAACACACATGCAATGACACTGGTGATATGTGGTTTGTGAAAAGAATAGACATGCAATGACCCTAACTGTGGTTAATTGAAAGAGCAGACATGCAATGACACCAGTGGATCCATGTGTGGTTAATGAGAAGAACACACATCCAATGTCACAGGTGGATCCTTATGTGGTTTGTGAGAAGAATAGACATGCAATGACTCTAGCTGTGCTTCATGAGAAGAACACACATGCAATGACACTGGGTGTGGTTCATGAAAAGAACACACATCCAATGACACTGCTGGATCCTTATGTGGTTTGTGTGAAGAACACACATCCAATGACACTTGTGGATCCTTATGTGGTTCATGAGAAGAACACACATCCAATGACACAGTGGATCCATATGTGGTTTGTGAAAAGAACACACATGTAATGACTATAACTGTGGTTCATGAAAAGAGCAGACATGCAATGACACTGGTGGATCCATGTGTGGTCTGTGGGAGGAACACACATCCAATGACACTACTGGATCCTTATGTGGTTTATGAGAGGAACACACATCCAATGACACTGGTGGATCCATGTGTGGTCTGTGGGAATAAGACACATACAATGACTCTAGATGTGGTTCATGAAAAGAGCAGACATGCAATGACACCGGTGGATCCATGTCTGGTCTATGAGAGGAACAGATATCCAATGACACCGATGGATCCTTATGTGGTTGGTGAGAAGAACAAACATGCAATGACACTGGTGATATGTGGTTTGTGAAGAGAACACACATGCAATGACACTGGTGGATCCTTATGTGGTTTATGAGAAGAACACACATGCAATCACACTGGGTGTATCTAACTGTGGTTCATGAGAAGAACACACATGCAATGACACTGGTGATATGTGGTTTGTGAAAAGAACACACATGCAATGACTCTAGCTGTGGTTCATGAGAAGAACACACATGCAATGACACTGGTGTATCCTTATGTGGTTTGTGAGAATAACACACATGCAATGACTCTAGATGTGGTTCATGAGAGGAACACACATGCAATGACACTGGTGGATCCATGTGTAGTTTGTGAGAGGAACACACATGCAATGACACTGGGTGTGGTTCACGTGAAGAACACACAAGCAATGACACTCGTGTATCCTTATCTGCTTTGTGAGAATAACAGACATGCAATTACTCTAGTCGATTGATGTGTGGTCTGTGAGAGGAACACACATGCAATGACTCTAGTGGATCCATGTGTAGTTGTGAGAGGAACACACATGCAATGACACTGGTGGATCCATGTGTGGTCTGTGAGAGGAACACACATGCAATGACATTGGGTGTGGTTCATGAAAAGAACACAACATCCAATGACACTTGTGGATCCTTATGTGGTTTATGAGAAGAACACACATTCAATGATACTAGTGGATCCATGTGTGGTCTATGGGAATAATATACATGCAATGACTCTAGATGTGGTTCATGACAAGAACACACATGCAATGATACCGGTGTAACCTTATGTGGTTTGCGAGAAGAACACACATGCAAGGACTCTAGCTGCGGTTCATGAGAAGAACACACATGCAATGACACTGGTGGGTCCATGTGTGGTCTGTGAGAGGAACATACATGCAATGACACCGGGTGTGGTTCATGAAAAGAACACACATCGAATGACACTGATGAATCGTTATGTGGTTTGTGAGAAGAACACACATGCAATGACACTGGTGGATCCATGTCTGGTCTGTGGGAAGAACACATATGCAATGACTCTAACTGTGGTTCATGAAAAGAGCAGACATGCAATGACACTGGTGGATCCATGTTTGGTCTGTGGGAGGAACACACATCCAATGACACTGCTGGATCCTTATGTGGTTTATGAGAGGAACACACATCCAATGACACCGGTGTATCCATGTGTGGTCTGTGGGAATAACACACATGCAATGACTCTTGATGTGGTTCATGAAAAGAGCAGACATGCAATGACACCGGTGGATCCATGTGTGGTCTATGAGAGGAACACACATCCAATGACACCGGTGGATCCTTATGTGGTTTATGAGAAGAACATACATGCAATGACACTGGTCATATGTGGTTTGTGAAAAGAACACACATGCAATGACACTAGTGGATCCTTATGTTGTTTGTGATAAGAACACACATGCAATCACACTAGGTGTATCTAGTTGTGGTTCATGAGAAGAACACACATGCAATGACACTGGTGATATGTGGTTTGTGAAAAGAACACACATGCAATGACTCTAGCTGTGGTTCATGAGAAGAACACACATGGAATGACACTGGTGTATCCTTATGTGGTTTGCGAGAAGAACACACATGCAATGACTCTAGATGTGGTTCATGAGAGGAACACACATGCAATGACACTGGTGGATCCATGTGTAGTTTGTGAGAGGAACACACATGCAATGGTGTGGTTCATGAGAAGAACACACATGCAATGACACTGGTGTATCCTTATGTGGTTTGTGAGAATAATAGACATGCAATGACTCTAGTGGATCCATGTGTGGTCTGTGAGAGGAACACAGATGCAATGACTCTGGTGGATCCATGTGTAGTTTGTGACAGGAACACACATGTAATGACACTGGTGGATCCATGTGTGGTCTGTGAGAGGAACAGACATGCAATGACACAGGGTGTGGTTCATGAAAAGAACACACATCCAATGACACTCGTGGATCCTTATGTGGTTTGCGAGAAGAACACACATGCAATGACACTGGTGGATCCGTGTGTGGTTTGTGGGAATAACAGACATGCAATGACTCTAGATGTGGTTCAT